>CM066738.1:31632500-36860000 GCA_033961575.1 Aselliscus stoliczkanus
ATGAAAATTTAAAAATTACAGATCAGGATAGAAAACTCTAACATGTGTGAAGAAGGTGAAGACAAGCCAGCCAAGCATCTGCCATCTTGAAGATAGAAGGGTTTGGCAGAGGGAGATAGTGGAGGCCAGACAGGACAATAAGAATATAGGAAAAAGGAGATGGTTCTTTGGGCTGCAGCCTAAGATAACCAGAGGGAAGTTATGGGAGAAAAAGAGGGTGATGAGGGTTTGCTTCACATAAGAAGGGCCCTGAATTTCTGCTAAGGAGTTGGGATTCTTTCCTGCGCGAGCCTGTTACTCGTGGTATTGGTGAGGGACCAGCAGCATCCCCTGGAGCTCGTTAGAGATGCTGAAGCTTGGGCACTCCCCCCGACACCCCAACTCTACTGCCTCAGATGAGGCTCAGCAACCTGGTTTTCACAAGCCCTCCCCGTGGTCCTCATGCACACTCCTGATTGACAAGCACCACACTAGCTAGACCACAGCTCCAGAGAACACAAGCCATTAGTGTGGACACAGTTTGCTCAACAACAGAGGAATTTTAAGTGGTGTTAATATATACGTTTTGTGCAGACATGAAATGCTGAATTTGACAAAGCTAGAACTTTTCTTTACTATGGGATTCCCAGACCCCAAAGCATACTAATGTGGATGGTGAATCTCCCAGTGGGAGTTACACTATGCAGTGTTTTCCAGATTGTTTTTCCATGGAAACCATTCCTGTTTTTTTGCTTAGTGTTTTTATAAGAACTAATGGGGGCATTAGTATTGCCTGGGATACTCTTGGGGAAAAACTACTGAGGGCAGTGATGAGCCAAAGAAAGTTTTTCATCAGGAGAGGAACAGAATAGATGAAAAGAGTGAGTGCTCTGGTGAATAGTCATTTCAAAGCCTGTGGGTTGAGCCAATTGGGTTGGTCGGGAGGCTGGAGGTTGGAGGAGAAGGAAACAGAGCTTGCATAGCAATAAGAAGGCTCCTGGAGTGGTGCAGGTGAGAGCGTGAGAATGGTTGGATTCGATGGTGATGCTGGGAGGCGTGGGGGTGGGGATATTGCCAGAAGGACTTGGAGTCTGGGGATGCAGCGCCAGCCTACATTATCTTAACATTCAACTGTGAAGGAATTCAGCTGTCACTTCACTACAAGACAGGAACAACAACAGTTCATGGCCCACAAAGATGGTTTCTAACAGTGGAAATGGTCCTGTGCTGAGAGCGTAAGACACTGCCAGGCTGATGGACATGAGCCCCTGAATGTGTGCTGTGCAGGAGGAGGTGGACTCCACACCCGAGGGACAGCTCATCCGGATGTGGGTGTCTGTCGTCTTTCAGTGTAGAGTGGGAGTGCTGGGAAACCGCAGAGCCTCTGACTTCCCAGCCTGATCTTACCTCCCCCCAACCCTGTGTCCTTTCTGCACATGACACTATCACTGGGTAATACCATGCTTCTGCGTGGTTGCTGCCTCCTTGATTTTCCAAGGAATAAACGGAAAGTGGAAATGGACAGCAGTTCCTCATTACTGAGGCTTTTAGTGCAGTGTTCCATGCTCTAAATGATGGTGCTCAAAGATAATGAGATTGTATTTGAGGGACTTTCTGATTTATCTTTAAAAATGCCCTCATGTGCCACTGTATTGCTAGCTGGGTCCTTTATGTTTAATAATTATTCAACAGGGAAAATGTAACATTTTAGTTGTATTTTTATTAAGAGGAGTATATGCATATGTTAAGAAAAAAAAAAAAGAAAGAAATAGTGAAGAAAGACATGCTGAAATGGAACAATCCCTGCACAGCCACACATCCAGTTCTTTGGAGGCAGTCACTGTAACCATTTCTGTTTTGAAATCTTGTCCTGGCTGTTGCTCTAAACTAAAGTATATCCACATCCTCCAGGACCCAGTTGATCAGTTTTGGACATCAGGTATTGACTTATTGAATGAATTATGAATTTAACTCACGTAAATGGCAACCTTGCCTTTTGATAATTACATTACCGTGTATAGTTCTTCCATTAGTGGCCTGTGTTTGTTTACATATCATTCTTGAACCTCTATTTCTTTTCTTTTTTTTTTGAGGGCAGTTTCACTGGGCCTCATATGTGGGACCAAACCGGGGCCGCTGGCTTCCCAGGCCAGCACTTAACCACTGCACCACTCGGCTGGCCTTGAACCTCTATTTCTTATTCAACATTTGCAAGCCTGTCTTTCCTCCCGCTCCATGTAAGGTGGTAGTGTTAGATTTACTGTCCTTCCCTGGAAGTTTCTTTTATTCCCTTTTCTCTAAACAGCCCTCTTACATTTACAGTCAAATATTAGAGCATTTCCTCTGTTGTTTTTCCACATCTTATATCATGATAGTTTTCCCATGTCATTATATATTCATTACAAACTGGATTTTTAATGGAGGCATAGTAGGGATTGGTAAGTGTGTCTGATGTTTTCCTGAATCATACTATCTCCCTCTGTTCCCCTTCTGCTCGGTTTTCCCTTCCTTTCTCTCTGTAACCCAGTCTGTTGTAAATAACTTTATATTCTCAGTCTTTTAGCGTGTGCTCTTTATAGAACCATTTAAAAACCACCTGCGCCTTGTCTAGCTTGATTCTTCCTGCTGTCCTCTGCACCAGCCAGCTCTAAGCCATGCCCACTGCCACCCCTTCCTCCCATGCTCTGGATTTCAACCTTCCCTGCTCTGATCTCGGCACAGTTTTACCTCCCTTTTAGTCTCTACCTTCTCATCTTGTTGCTATTGACTTTCAGTCCTCTTCAGTTATCAGTCAATTGTCTTCTTTATTCTTTACCTTCACTTCATTTGGGGGCTCAGGAGAATCTATGGGGAAAAGGAGAAAGGAACGGAGGGGAGGCAAATGATGAGTTCAGTCCGACCATCATAACCACTCATGTTATTCTTTTGTTGTCTGCTGTTGTGGGTTGTGGTACACATCAGAACTTTATTACTGTACTTCCCCATGGTGGCAAAGAATTTCATTATTTCAATCACAAAAATCTTATCTATTGAATCAGTTACATTCCTTTCTCTATAACCCTTCTTAAGGTTATAGAATGAGAGATAACACCTGTGGAAGAAATATTTAGGCTTAGTTTTCTTTGAAATATGAGCAAAACAGGAAGTAAATAATAAATAAATAGGAAGAAACTTCCAGTGGGATTAATTTTATTGTTTAACTACAAAGGAATTTTACTATTTAACTTTAAAGGAACTGCTCACACGAATGGGGAAGGCTTCTCTGATTTCTTTGATACCAGTAATGATTTTATGGGTCAGGTAAATACCATTGCCTCTCTCCCCTGGTTCCTGTTTATCTTGCCCATGCATATGCCTCCTTTGCATTTCTTTGTATTAGAGAAACAGGGATTGGTGAATGAGTTGGCCAATCATTCTTTTAGTCATCTTATGGCAAAACAGCAACAGTGCACGCATCTCCTACCCCCCCGCAAAAAAACAAAAAACAAAAAACAACTCCTTAAGAGAAACCAGTGAGCCAAAAGCAGAATGGGATACAAAATTGGCCAAGCATAAAAGAGAAGAGACATGAAAGAACTCAGATTAGTGTTGGCCAATACTGAATATGATTTCCAGTTCAGGATAGTTGTGTGATGAATCAGCAGATGCATTCAAGCACTGTGCCCAGAGTACCAATGGAAATGGGCGGCGTGAAGCCAAGGGCATAACCTGAAGAGGCCAAAAGGAGGGAAGCTCCTTCCCTAGAGAGCAGGTCTTGGTAGGAGCCAGGCAGGGAGTAGTCTTGACAAAGCTATTAGAATCAGAGTGTTAAGCAGAGGCCTGACCAAAATGTCAGGCACTTTATCAGTTATCCATTCCCACAATAATGCTACATATTCATCACTCCAGAACCTCAGCTTATAACAAATAACATTTATTTTTGGTCACAAACTTGTGGGCCAGGTGGGCATTTTTGCTGGTGTGGGCTAGGCTCGTTTGGGCATACTCATGCATTTGTGGTCAGCTAATGGGTCAGTTGGGGACTGGCCTATCTTGAGTGACACAGCTCTGTCCATATGGTCTCTCATGCTGTCAGGTTAGCCTGTGTTTGTTTGTGTCAGCTGAGCAAGGTTCCAAGAGAAGGAACAGAAGTTTGAACAGGCACATGTCACTTCCACTTCAACTGGTTAGCCAAAACAGTGCCCAAGGCCAACCCCAGAGTCAGTGTGGGAAGAGACTTCAAAGTCACAGGCCAAAGGAAAAGGATACAGAGGCTCTTAATTGAAAGCATTAACGCAGGCTCTTGTACCAAATATTGTGCTCCGGGGGATAGGGCAGCTATTTGGTTAGACTCATGGGTCTGGGAGACTTACCAGGCTTCGTAGATGGAAGAAAGGGCAGAGAGTATAACAGAATCTGTCATTATGAGATCAGCTTAAGAAGGGGAATTGGGATGGAATCCCATCCAGGCTACTTGGGGAAAGAGGCAAATTCTCTTAGGGGGCAAATGAAAACAAAGTGATGGCTCATGGATCCTTTCACAAGCTTCTCTAAGGACGCGGGTTCATTTGAGCCTTAAAGAGGTCCTTTCCATTTTAAGGAATCTAATCCAATATGAACAGCAGCTGGACCTTCCTACATCGGGCATTCTCTGATTTCCAAGGGTTGAGGGAAGAGGACTGATGACTCAGTGGGCAAAGATAAGACGCTTATGCACTGCCCTAGGTGTATGCAGGTTAGCTGGGGCTTTTATAGACTTGGAGATGCTCTTTCCCCACACTCTACCTAAACCTGGGGATCAGAGCACTGGTTCTCCACGTGCGATCCCAGATCAGCAGCATCAGCATGACCTGGCAACGTGTTAGTGGGTTCTTAAGCCCCACCCCAGACCTACCTCTGGGGGCGGGACCCAGGAGTCTTTCTTTTAACAATCGTCCTGGTACATGCTCAAGTATGATGCTCAAGTATAAGACAGCTGAATCAGAGGATTCAGTGTAATTTTGACAGATTTAAAAGAGATAGCATAGTAAGATTTAGTAAATAAATATACAGGATATGCAGTCATTTGAATTTCAGATCATTAACAAGTCAATTTTTAGTATAAGTGTGTCCTGCGTAATATTTGGGACATCCTTATACACGAGACATACTTAAACAGTATTTGTTGTTGATCTGAAAGTCAGGTTTAACTGGGTCCTATATTTTATCTGGAAACCCTAAAAAGAGGCATAGAAAAATTGTTAGAGGGTTCAAAGAAGAACGATCAAGATCTTTAGCAGGATAGAAATTCTAGAAAGAAAGATTAAAGAAATTGATTTGGTGAACCCAGAGAGGACAATGGTAGGATTAAGAGTTTGAAGGATTTTATTTAAAGGGAACGATGCTGAACTGTTCTTCATGGCTGCTCAAATTAACCCAAAAGAAATTTCTCTGAGGGAGAGGTAAGACTTCCTGTCAATAAATGACTTCAGTGGGGGTTCTGAGTGATTCTGTGATTCTCAACAGTCTCAGATGCTTTTGGAAATTTCATGTTGTCCTAATGCAGCCAGGCCTGTGTTTGTGAAGGAGCAGTTTAGAGAGGCATTTGCCAGCGGGGACTAGAACAGATTAATTAATTTTCAAGGCCCTTTAATGACTTCTCTAAGGTGATTTGAATGTGCAATTTTACATCCCTACTTTTTGTTAATTTCGTAGACTTTTGATTGTTTTTCTCAACGTGAGCTTATCTGGAAGTCTGGGTTTTCAGAACTTGGATATCAAGCAGAGGCAGTTGTTAACGGGATGCTTGAGAATCAGACTTCTAATCCTAGCAATGTCACTTCCTAGCTGTGTGACTTTAGGCTAGACACTTTGTGCCTCAGCTCTCTCATCTGAAAAATGGGGATTATTATTAATTATTTATTAACTAACATCTCATGGGTTGTCATGAGGCTTAATTGAGCTTGCTTATACAAAACATAAGAACTGTGCCTGGAGCATAGTCCTCTTTATTTTATTTTTTTATTTTTTATTATTTTTAAAGATTTTATTGGGGAATTGGGGGAGGGGAACAGAGTTGGGGTACTGGGGAAGGGGAACAGAAACATAGTCCTCTTTAAATATTAATATACATTATTAAGGACTTGAATCGCTACATATCCTGGGCATTCATAGATCGTTTTAGCCAAAAGCTGGTGTTAAATGGTTAGTTCATTGTCATGTGTTGGACAGGAATTGTCCCTTGTGAGCAATGATGTCTTGTCCCTCTCTGTGGCCCCTAATCTTAAGGTGTCAGTGGAAGCTCTCAGGGACGGTATTCTGTAATATTACTGCATCTCAGTCATGAATCATTTCTTTCTCTTTATCCCAATGAACTTTCCCACATCTTCCAGAAACCCCCAAGAGAATTAGGCTTCATTTCCCATTGCAAATTAAGTTCAATTAAAAAGCTGTAAAAGAATGCCATATAATGTCACAGAGAACATGATGACATTTCCAAAATATTTTTGAGGAACTTGAACTCTAAATTAATTTACTAGCTCCCTTAGTAAGGACAAAGATTTAGTTATGGAAAATGTATACTTTGACCACTAGTTTTATCAGAATTATGGATTCAGTTGATTCGTTACTTTTAAAAACTTAATTTTGGAAATGAACATCATTCTTTCGTAACTCCTGAAGGAAAAAAAATAGGTAATACTGGCCACATATATGACATCGTTTTGGTCGCAGCGTGAAGGAAGTGTTGTCGGAGCGTGGGCCTTTCTCGGCACAAAGTCCCGGTCCTTGGCAACTTGTGCAAAGAATTGAATGAGATACCAGAGTGAAGCAGTAAAACAAGTAGTTTATTAGAAGAGATAGTACATTTAGAAGTAAAAGTAGACTTTAGTACTAGAGGATGGCTCAAGGGCCCATTACTAGAAGTTACATTCCAAAGAGTGTGGAGTGGGCCACACGCAAAGGCAAGGCTCAAAGGGAAGAAGCGGTCAAAAGGAGCAAGGAAGTAGCAGCAGCAGCAGCAGCAGCGCGGGCTTCCCAGGACTTGGTGTTTTTATCCCTTTTTCTCTAGAATGGGCTGTTCTTTCTGGGCGTAGGACCACTTGATTGGCACCTGTGATTGACAAGAGGTCCTGCGTAGGTGTGAGTGACTGGTCTGATCTAGTTGGGTATTTTGTGCCCATTTGCTCTTCCCGCAGGGGTAGGTAATTACAATACAAAGGGGAGTTTTGGGTGGAGAGGGGATTTTCCCCAGGCGGTCACACTCTGTGGGACGTGTAGCAATGCAGAGATCCAATGCCTGCCTCTAACTGCCTGCCTAGTTTTTCTTTGAAAGATGTGATCCCCATAAAATCTCTATGGGAAGCTGAGGGACAGGAGGTCTCTTCTTCTGTATCTGCTTCTTGCTGGGCAGGGGCGTAGAGCTGTCCCTGCCTATTAGGGGTTCATGGAACTCTCACCCTAGCTGACCTCAGATGAGAGGAAGGGGTCTCAAGCTCCGCCTGGAAGACCGTGCTGGCTTCTTTGTTTGTTGGGGTATCCCCTGTATCCTCAAGGCTCCTGAATGACGATAAAAAAATTAAATCTGTTAGTTCTTATGAAACTTGTGGCTATTCAGTCCATCACTCAGGTGGCGTCAGTTGTCTGGACACAGAATGGGTTTGACATTTAGCTTCCTGGCCTGGGGGATATTAGGAAGTCTCAGGCTTTCAAATAGTTATCGGAAGCAGGGGTAGGAGACTTCTATTGTTTCAGATTCAGGAACTGATTTACAAAGCAATTAAGAAGCAAGGGGGATCTTCCATCCAAGAATCACAAACTGGTTAGAAGAGCAATCAAAGCCCAAGAGCTAAGAAACTAAAGAACTAGGGAGGAGACTTAACATTTCTATACTTAACATTTCTATAGGAAAGAAAATATTAAAGTTTTTCAGTGGTGGGGGTTGGTGCTGCTCAATTGGCCAGTAACAGAAGCATCAGACGATAAATCTCATGGTTCTGTTAGAAAACCAGATTTGTCAGTCTACTCGGGACTCTGTTGTATTTACTTGATGATCAATAAAATAAGGAGTGTTTAGCAAGAGTTATATGGTTTGTTTTTGTTTTGCTGAAAAGGTTAGATTTGTTCTTTAAATGAAGTTCCCTTTTGAGTTTGCAAAATAACAGGCACTCAGTCTTGCAGTGCTCAAATTCTGACAGTAAGTGGTAGTGGTTATTAGTTTTCTTTCAATAAAGAAAATGCACCATGGTACCTATATCAGTGAATTCAGGGATTAAGCATTTATTATTAATCTTGAGTCTGTGAGGGTACTGGGCAGTTCTGAATAAGTGGGCTTGCTTGGTTGATCTCAGCTGGGCTTGCTCATATGTCTGCATTGGCTAATTTGTTAGCTGGTGGCTCTCTGGTCAAGGACAGCCTCCCTCACAGCTCTGGGAGTTTGCCAACTATAACCTAAGGATGTGTTGACAGCACCACATGCCTCTCATCTCCCAGGAGGCCTGTTCATGTGGTCAAGGCATGTTTTTGCATGATAATACATAATTTGTATTGTTATTCTAGCTATATATTTCCTTGTTATTGACAATTAGAGAGAGACAGACACTGGAAGTGGGCATGGTCTCTTGAAACCTAGGCTAGAAATTGGCGCAGGATTACTTCTGTGGCATTCTATTGGCTAAAGCAAGTCCCAGAGTCAGTCCAGATTTAGGGGGCAAGGCAATGGACTCCCTCTCTTGATGGGAGGAGCTGCAAAAATCACATAACAAAGGGCATTGTGGTTGGCTGAAAACTTGCCCCAGAAATCCATGGCAAATCCCTAGAACCAGTGGATGCTACCTTATATAACAAGAGGTGTGACTTGGGATTTTGAGAGGAAGAGTGATTATCCAGGTGGGTTTTAAATGCAATCACACGAGTCTGTATAAGAGAGGCTGAGGGAGTTTGAGAACCACAGAGGAGGAGAAGGTGATGTAAAGACAGGCAGAGGTTGAACTGATGTGGCCTCAAGCCAAAGAATGCCTTAACCAACGGAAGTGGGATTTAAACCTCTGTATGAAATGCGACTGTACCAACACCTTGATTTTGGACTTGTGACCTTCAAAACAGTGAGAAAATAAATTTATATTTTTTTGAGTTATTCGATTTTGGGTACCCTGTTATGGAAGACACAGGAAACTACAACAGGTGTGGATACAGGGAGAAATAATTGAAGCCAGTTTTGCGATAATCTACATATACTTATAAATTGATATAATTTTGTATAGTGCTTTCTCACATAACATTACAAAACATTTTCCCATGTTACTACAAAGCTGTTGAAAACACTAAGTAATTACATGTTACCATATGCATGAATATATGCATAATGCAGTACATGAATAATCACATGTTAATAAATAATATATCTTAAGTTAGTCTAGTTAAACATTTCCTTGTTATTGACAATTAAATTCTTTGGGTCTTTGGGTTTTTCAGATCAAGTCACGTGCATGAGATAACATAGCCCTATGCCTTGAATCACCATTCAGCTTTTCTCTTGGCACTTCACTCTGTCAGACCCATGGTACCTCTTGTTGAAATTCTTATAAATTCTTATAACTTTACAAACTGCTCCACCAGATGAATTTTCTAAAGAAAACCTCGTCAAGCCGCCTCTGGCCAACAACTTTCAATGATGTTCAATTGCAAATGTTAGTTTTTTAATCCAACACTTAATACCCTTGTAGTAAAATTGTTTGTGTACTGGTGTCTGTATAGTTCTTTTTTCTGAGGCTTTCAAATGCTTAAGGACAGCGTTTCTTTCTCCATCATTGTATCTCCCACATCATCTGCCCTGGTTTACACTGCTGTCCGTTGCATGAATGAGTAAATGAATTAAAAGGGGGAAATACTGCTAATTGCTTTGTCCTTTCTTTATTGATCCCAGTTATTCAACTTGACTAAAACTGAAATTGATTGAGTGAATCGACAAGTTGTTCTAGCTTGGGGTGGGGGCAGTCTTAACACATTGTAGACCGGTGATGCAGATTTGCGTCTATATATTTAAATGCCCTGTCTTAATATTTTTGTGTCATGGACCGATTTGGCATCAGGGGAAGCCCATGGATCCTTTGCAGAGTAATACTTGTTAATGCATAAGATAAAATATGTAGGATTACCAAGGAAACTGTGTTTATTGCACTACAGCTATCAAAGTATTATGAATTATAATATAAGAATATGTACTCATCTTTATGCATGAAATAATAAAATGTAGTAGTAGCCTTATTAGCTACTATAATTTCAAAGTATGCAGCATTTCAAGATACTTCAACAACCATAATGTGATATTAAAATATCTGTGGTTTCTATTGGTGACAGAATCACAGATCCTGCTAATACTACTGTGGGTTTTTCATTTCGTGTTTTGTTTTTTGTGAGTTTTTTTGCCTATGTACACCTGAAGCTGAAGCTGAATAATATTGGATTATTATGGGATTATCATACACACACACACACACACACACACACACACACACACACACACACAGTCAGGGGATGTGGAGTACAGCATAGGGAATAGAGTCAATGGAATTGTAACTTCTATATACCATGTCAGAGGGGTAGTAAATTGGGGGAGGGGTGTTATCATTTGCTATGGGTGTGAATATGTAACTATAATATTACAGTGTTTGGTACACCTGAAACTAATAATAATAATAAAAAACACGCACACACACACCCCAGGTCTCCTGCAGTTGCTGCCGAGGCACGCCCTCCAGGCCCTTGATCAGATTTCTATTCCTAGATGTTGCACTATGGTCTGATTTCTTGGCACTGAGATAGTGTTAGTACAGCTTCCATTTTCTCTAAATGGAAATTATGCAGAAATATTTTTTTATTCATTTGAAAAAAACACATTAAAACCCCTTAATTGTTACAAGGCACTGACTTACAGAAGCATAATATTTTTGTCATTATAGTCAAGCTGAGTCAGTATGGGGCCCTTATAACACTAAGAATTACAGTGTTGTAGACAGTATTTCTAATTGTATCAATGATCCATTAGCTTTATTAATTATGAAACTAAGATAAATGTCTATATTACATATATATTATATAATGTCTATATTACATATATATTACATATCTCTAGGTATTTATTCATTACCATATCTATATGTTTGTGTATATATGTATATATGCATATATACACACACATATACAGAAAATGTGTGTATTTTATATATATATATATATATAAAATATGTATATAATATATATATATACTATGGTTAAAACTCATGTAGAATTATGTTTACATGAACACTGGCAGTTCTTTTTTTTATTTTAGTTTAGTTTTTTAATTGGGGAAGTGTGTTTTTCCAGGACCCATCAGCTCCAAGTCAAGTAGTTGTTTCAATCTAGTTGTGGGGGTCACAGCTCAGCAGCCCATATGGGGATTGAACCAGCAACCTTGGTGTTATGAGCACTGCACTCTAATCAACTGAGCTAACCAGCCACCCCTTGGCAGTTCTTTATATGATTGATATTTACATTTTTTAAATCTTCAAAGCTGTCTAAATCTTCTTGACTTGGAGGCATTCTGATTTGGTTGAAACTAATACCACATTTGGAAATCTTTTAATATATCATGCTAATCTAAATATGTGTAGTTTCTTCATATGGGTGGGATAAAGGGATAAGTTTGTAAGATTAAGAATAAAATGTGGTATGAGCACTTGGGGTTTTCAAAGCAGTGCATAATTTTTCAATGATTAATTGTGGCATCTATTATACATATCATTGAAGTACAAAAAGATCTGTCTTGCATGTTAGATTAACAGCAAAATTTGCATAAAGCATTTGTGTTCTGTATTTTGTCTCATTGGACTTAAAACTTAAATCTGACATAGTGAATCCTTTAACATGTTGAGAACTCTATATTGATTTTTTTAATTCATTGAGAATCACAGCCATGTCTTGAAATTCTTTAAGGCCCAATTTCTA
Organism: Aselliscus stoliczkanus; assembly: GCA_033961575.1. Classification (NCBI taxonomy): domain Eukaryota; kingdom Metazoa; phylum Chordata; class Mammalia; order Chiroptera; family Hipposideridae; genus Aselliscus; species Aselliscus stoliczkanus. The sequence continues at coordinate 31,644,423 of CM066738.1, forward strand.
GGCTGGTTCACTAACGAGGTTTTTGCTGATCCCTTGAATTCTTATTGCTGCTATAGGAAATTACTACAAAGTCAGTGGCTTAAGTCAACATAAATATATTATTACCTTACAGTTCTGGGAGTTAGAAGTCAGAAATGGGTCTCACTGGGCTAAAATCAGGGTGTTGGCGGAGGCTGTGTTCCTTTCTGAAGGCTCCAAGGGAATACCTGTTCCCTTGCCTTTTTCAGCTTCTAGCGGTCAGTCGCCTGTGATCTGAAGCATGTGGCCGTTCCATCTTCAAAACCATCTATGTCCTATGGAATCTTTCTCACAAGGTCATCTCTGCTTCTTCCCCTTCTGCTTCCTTCTCCCCCAGTTAAGCACCTTTGTGATTATGTTACTTCCATCTCGATAATCCAGGATCATCTCTTTGTGTTAAAATCAACTGATTAGCAACCTGAATGCCACTTGCAACCTTAATTCCCCTTTGCCTAGTCACATAACGTATTCACAGATTCTGGGCATTAGGAAGTGGGCATTTTTAGGCAATGATTACTCTACCTACCACAGTCCCTAAACCAGAAATGATCCATGTACATTTTATAAGGTTTTAATGACGCACTGTCTCCACTTGCTATTATTCAAGCACATGCTTTATTTCCCCGTTGTCTTTTAACCCGTGGACAAGACAAAATCATGTCTACATCGTATTTCTGTTCTCAATATATAGCAACATTGAAAGAACCACATAAATATTTTCTTGAGCAAATGAATGATTCTGTATAAAGCTTTACCCAAAGATGCATCGGTTAAAAGGGAGGGAGGTCAACTACAGAAATATAGAAGAAGAAGCAACAGAATGGAAAGGTGATCATCAGTACTACCCACAAGAGAATAGTTTCTTCATTTCCATTATTGTCCCAAAGCAGTGAATATCTTCACTGGTTAAAGAATACAGTCCACTTATGAGTTATTATCATTTCTCGCCCTATAAATTAATATTTTGACATTAAAGAAACTTCGATGTCTTGGCTTTTTAAACATGAATCAGTTCCTTGAAGCCTTATGAACTCTGAGCATCCTAACCTCTTGTATCTGAACCTGCAAACTCTGGACAGCGGTGGCCACCCTTGGGATGGACGGCCTGTGAGGAGATCTGTGGGGTAGTTAGCCTGCACTTGTCAAATGGTACCCACAAGCCTTCCCCAAAGTCTGAGAGCTTTTTGAATGTAAAGTCCTTTAAACATGTGCAGCTTTTCTATGAAGCACACTTCAGAGCAGAGGAAAGTGAATGATTTCCCCATAATGTTCAGGCAGCCAAGATTTTCCCCCAGGTATTGTCTTTAGACTGCATATGAGCTGTATGTTCTACTCCATGATTTATTTGTGTGTGTGTGTGTGTGTGTGTGTGTGTGTGTGTGTGTATGCTAGGGGTGCCAAAAAAATGTATACAGGTGGACACTTAGGTCACCGTTGCTCAAGCAGTAGTTTGCCCTAATCAGAAGTGTCTGGACGCTGATGGTAACCACTTTGAGCACCTCTTGTAATTGCAGAAGTCAAACATGACTTGTATTCATCTTTTGTTACCAGTATATATTGAATATTACAATTTTCATAGTTGTTTCTTAAAATGTGTATATATTTTTTTGGCACTGTGTGTGTGTCTGTGTGTGTGTGTGTGTGTGTGTGTGTATCTGTGTGTATACACACGTATATAAAGTTTTAACCCTGTTTCTCATCCAGGAAGCATCACTTTGAAAATTATGAGCACATATTCTCCTTACCATAGCTCTGTGATGCAGGCAGGCATATTTTCCTGTCTTATGGGTAGGCATTCAGTTCACAAAATATAAGGGGGCTTGTCCATCATCACATAGCTGGTATGTGATGTGTGCCTCACAGTGAGTAATTAGGATATAATGACTTTACCCCAAACTCCATGCTTCTGATACATTTAGTACCACACAAACTACATTTCCTTAGGCACCGAGGCTTGTAGGCCTTGATGTTTTCCATTAACTCATGATCTAAATAATGCAGCATTTCACAAAATGTTTTCCATGGCACATTACTCCCATGATATTCTCTGTGAAAAGGAATTATTTTGTAATCAAGTGTGTAATTAACAATACTTTCAAAATTAAAGTGTGTACTACCATAGTAGTGTCTACACATACAAAGTCCAGTGGTAGAGAAGTGTGTCTCACCATCTTTTACCCCAGTATCTTCCAAACCCATATGAGCACAGAGCCCTTGCCTTCTGCCTTCTTGCTCCCATAATAACAGTGATCTTCTAGGAAAGGGACAAATTCCGATGTCCTAGATCCCCAGTTGTTCAGTACTAATTATACTGCCAGCCAGTGTACAAATGGAGATGTTGTTAATGGGCAGAGACTGGCTTTGCCTCCTGATTCCACTAAGAATGCTTTTAGCAGCAAGAACTAGAATATCTAAGTACTTTGGGTTTGAGCCTTTGCTAGTGAAAGTATGGTCCTTGTATCAGATACACAGATATCAGCTAGGAGATTGTTAGAAATTCAGAATTTCAGGTCCCACCCTTAGATTTGCTGGAAAGGAATCTCCATTTTAACAAGATCCCCAGTCATTATGTGCACAGTAACATAAAAGAAGCTCTAATTTAAACCACGAGTACATTTATTTATTTTTTCTCTAACAAGAAATTCAGAGGTAGAGGGTCCTATTTTGATTTGCAACTCGAAGGGGCATCCAAGACCCAGGGTCTTGTTTCCTCATGGTGGTAAAAGGGCTGCCAAAGCTCTATGAGTTTTGTCCTCTCCTAGTTGCATTTAAATGCACTTGGAAGGAGAGAAGAGTAAGGGAGGCAGGGGCAAAGGATTTCTTACTTATGTGACCTTCTCTTTTTATTAAGGGATAATTTCTTTCTCAGAAGGCTTCTTTTAGCTTCCTCTTAGCTCTCATCAACTAGATCTTGGTCTTATAACCACCTATTAGACCAATTACTGACAACATGTAGCAGGAAAGCTTCAATTGCCTTTTGTTATGACCAGTGCTGCCCAAAAGAAATATAGTGCTTACTACCTATATAATTTAAAATTTTGTAGTACCTACATTTAAAAACAAAGAATAAGAAAACAGGTGAAATTAATTTTACTTATATATTTTATTTAACCCAAGCTAGACCAGGGGTCGGCAAAGTTTTGATACGGAAGAGCCCCCAGGGGTCAGTGAACTGTAGCTCGCAAACTACAGAGGTACGTACATCTGCCTCTGAAGTAAAATTGAAAATGAAAATAAAACTATCATAATTTCATTTATAAAATTTTTAAAGGATATTATTCACATAATGATGATTATGTAAAAATAATATATTTATGGCTCTCGAATAATTTTTAAATTGTTGTGAGGGACAGGATTGGCTCTTCCAGGGGTTCGCAAACTTTTAAGATGGAACGTACCCAAAGAGTTGCATGTGGCTCCAGAGCCACAGTTTGCCAACCCCTGAGCTAGACTATTATCATTTCAACATGCAACCAATACACACAAATTGTGAATGAGATCTTTTCTATCCTTTATTTCATAGTATGTCTTTGAAATCATGTCTATATTTTATGCTTTTACCACATTTCAATTCAGATGCTAAATTTTCATCAAATATATTTCATTAGATATACAGATCATCAGATATACAGATATAAATACAGGTTGTATTGTAATCGCATAAAAGCCACAATGGAAAAAGTATTCACGTACCCAAATTGCTCCATGTATAATTAAATGTTTTCCAATAATGAAATCAAGTTTCAGATTTTAAATTTAAATTAAATTAAAATTTGGTTCCCTGGTCACACCAGTCAAATTTCAAGTGCTCAACAGCCACGTGTGGTTGGTAGCTTTTCTATCAGCCAGTGAAGGACTAAGCCCTCACTTCTCAAGGTGTAGTCTGGGCACCAGAACTGCTGAATCGTGGGTCCTCCCCTAGATCTACTTAATCAAAAACGTATATTTTCGTTTAATGCACATTGAAGTTGGAACAAAACCAGTCTAAGCTGTTTTCAACTTTGGCTATCATTTAGCATGACAGTGGGAACTTTAGAAAATACTGATGTTTACACCCCACCACAGAACCTTGGAATCCAACTTCCTGCAGTAGAGTGCAGGCATCAATATTTTATTAAAGCTTTCCAGGTTGTTCCAATATGCAGACAAATTTGAGAACCATTTCATTTGAGAACCAATTCATTTCCTCAAATCGGATGTATTGCAGCAATATTGTAGTAGATGCCCTTGAGTTAAGTCAGGAACAGTGGTTTCCATAATTGCTTTTCTCTGTTCTGTGGATGTTTCCAGCAGGGAGAGGGGTCTGGCTGGAATCTCCTATACTTGCTTAATCATACTTTCTTAGTCTCCTTTCTTTCATTCAGTCACTGGCTAACTCTTTCTTTGTTTTCCCCTCAACAGTTTCACCACTGCTTATCTTCCTTATTCCTCTAAGTAGCCAACAGGTTAGGGTTCCTGCTCTGTGCTGATAAATGTAGGCTATGCAACATGTAGGCAGTGTGATACATAAAACAACTATAGGTTAGTCTGCATTTATTGAAAGAGAGCTAAATTTTAAGAGACTCCTGTCAGTTTCTGGAAATCATTATTAAAGTATAAATAGTTTTAGTGTGAATTGTGTACATACTCAAACCCACTCTAGAAGGCCATCGAGGACTATCAAATTCTCCCAGCTCCTCATCCCCATTCCAGCCCAGGTGAAAATGCATTTTGCTTCTTTGTTGTATTGTTATTCATTGAGTTTGCATCAGTGTTTCAGAGACAGTGGCCTTTTCTTAGTTCTTACACTTGCCAAATGGCATCTTGCACGTTTCCAGAATTAATTTCCTTCAGGTGTTCATCATTCCACCTTTGTTTTGCTTAGTATGTTTTGTCTCTTCCTTGATGCTAAACTCCATTGAAGTGGACATGAAGTCTGCTCATTTAAAGTAGCTCTGAATTGATGAGCTCAAACTGAGATGTGATTATATGACCACAGTTGGTTACTTTGTAAGCCGCCCATGTGCGCTTCTCTGGGTTCCTGGAGACTCCAAATGTGTACGTACATACCTCAAAACATACGCATTTACTTGACTTTGTGGCAAATTGGACTTGTTGAGTTTCTCTTTTGAGGCAGGACCTTTTGCAGGACATACTTGAAAAAATAGGTGCTTCTCTATTGGGAATCTTCACCTGAGAGGCCCTCATCAGTACAAACAAAGCCATGTTAAAACATATGTGTTGGGTTTGCCCAGCTCTAAGAGATGCTGTTTGTGGACCTGTGGAGTCGAGAACAAAGGGACTGATAATAGCCTTTTGAAATCTAACCCATGTCTTGGTAAAGGAGCCTCTGTACAGGATACATTTTCATAATGAGAGTAATTGCTGTCAAATCTAATAAGAGGACTTCTCTAAAATTTAGGCTGTGCAAAATTTTGCTGTGTGATAAGTAAAACAACTGTAACTTAATCTGCATTTATTTGAAGAGATCTAAATCTTAAGAGAATCCTATCAGTTTCTGGAAATCATTACTAAAGTATAAATATTTTTAGTCTGAATTGTATAAACCAGTGTGTGAAGACTGAGCACTTGAAGAAATATAGGAGTAAGCCAGCTAAATTAATTCATCTCGCATTTGAAAACTAAGTCAATATTTTAACTGTATAGATTCTATGGTTTAATAAAAACCCCTTAGATTAGAAAATTTTAAAGTTATAATATAGGATTAAAATATTATTAAAAGTCTTCCTTAAAAATCTATCACATTTACATAACTTTTTTCTAATACTTATATTGTAATAAAAAATGAATGTAGTAAAGTCCCTATGAAATTTTTGGTTATTTGTTAGAAGTAGTCCAGTAGGCTATTTGGAGAAGCTCCCTGAGAAAGGTGGTTCATATGGCTCAAATTATGTATAGAAAAGCAAAATATTAAAAGTGTAATGTTAACTTCCTAGTATTAGAATTAAGAAATATCATCAGGAACCACCTTACATTTTGGAGGACCAGAGAAATTTTGACATTTCTACAATAAAACACTATTCAGTTAAAGAAGGAAAGCAAATAATTAAATGCACTTGCTATCTAATAAAATATATATTTATGCCTGCATATATAATGAAGTATATCTAATTTACCCAATAATGTGCATAACACATGGGTGTGTTGTATCTTGCCATGTTGATAGCACTTTCACAAATAATGTCACCATCCTCTGTGGCTCTAGAAAGAGTTTGTAATACTTTGATCCCAATATACAAATTTGAAAACAGACTTAGAGAAGAGCAATATATACCCAAAGTCCCTGGGCTTTCAGACATTAAAGGATTAGCCAGGAATTGAACACTCCATGGTTTGTTAGATCAGCCTCAAATACGGTGCCTCTCGCCTCTCTACCACAGATCCTCTGTCCTTTTTTCCATAATTCTGAAAGCATTAAAGCTTTAAAAACTGAGTTTTTCCTTAAGTTTGGCATAAATTCAGTACCAACTGGAATGCACAGGAGATTATATGTAGTCTTTATTTATCCCACTTAGAGTGAATAGCCGTAGGTATCACTGCATAAATACTGTTGTATTTGGTAGAGATCAGAAAGCTTTTTCTCTACAGAGCCAGATAATAAATATTTTATGTTTTGTGGACCGTACTGTCTTTGTGGCAGCTACTCAACTCTGCCATTGTAGTTAGCAGGAAAGCAGCCTGAGACAAGATGTAAATGGCTGTGTTCCAATATAACTTTATTTACCAAAAATAGGTGACAGGCTGGACTTGGCCCACTGGCCGTAGTTTATCAATTCCTGGACTAAAGGGTGAAGCCTTGATCTGTGGGACTATTGTATCATGTATAATATATGTAACATATTACTTTTCTGAATTTGAAATATATCAGATCTCAAGGGGTTTTGGTAAGGGATCCTTGTCCTGTATCTAAGATTTAAAGAAGTTTTATAGAAGAGAAAATCATCTCCATTTTGTTTAAGCATTAAAGTCCTTGTATACAAATAACAAGAGCGGTAAATTAAGTTCAGGTATTGCTAGTGCATTAGTCAGGAATGAGTTCTGTGAACCAGAGAGTATTTAACACATAAGTTCATATTTGTTCCACATAACAAAAAGTTCAGAGATGGTTAACCCAGGGTTAGTTCAAGAGCTAAATCATTCCCTTAGGGATTTAGCCTCTGGTTATATTTATTCTCCACCATCCTTAGTTGATAAACCTTCATCCTAATGCTCATTGCCTCCTGGTTACAATATAGGTGCAGCATCTCCAGGTATCACATGCATACTCCTAGCAGAAAACATAAGAAGGAACAGGGAGCAATTGTATCCATATTAGAAAAGCAGAAACTTACCCCCAAATCTCAACATACCTCTCACTGGACTAAACAGGGCCACAAGTCTACCTCTAAATATAATGAAGCCTCTAGAATCAAGTATTTTTAGCTAGTATATGTTAGTCGTAGTTCATTTTTATCACCCACTGAAGTCAGGAGAAAGGATGTTGGGTGGGCAAATTGTACATCTGCTGAGGCATCTGGTCTTGTTTTGGTGGCTGTTACATGTCATTACAGATATTTAACATGGTGCTGTCTTCTCCCCTGGGCAGCATATCTTTGTAAGTATCCTCAGTGTTAGCAGTGTTTTCCATCTGAGTTGGAAAATTAAATAACATTATTCACATTTTTGTGTAACTGGTGTGCAATATGCATGTATGATCATGTCAGAATTGACTTCTTCAGAAATATATTTTCCTGAGGATTTTAGTTTTAGAGAACTTTCTTTAGATGAGACCCTTAGTATGTGGGTTAGCAAGGTTTGAGGGAAGAGTGTTATTAGTAGTCTAGATCATTTTCTGTATTTTCCAAATGAAAATACTTGAAGAAATAAAATGAATATTTAAAAAAGTTCTAATAGACAGGGCTTTCATAGAACAGAACACATTGCCTTCGTAGGTAGAAAGCAATCTATTTGGACATTTTTTTGAAAAGAGAATATATTATACAAAAAGTATTAAAGCCATCATTTTTCTTCTTCCCTGCCCTAAATATATTAGTCTAAAAGGCAAGTGTCATGACTTTCAGACCAACCCTATAGACGACTCTTTACCAGCTCCTTTCAGTCTAAAGTACTCTGAATAAATCCAGCAGTCTTCCTCCAGTGTACTTTATTTATTTCTAACACATAGTTTAAGAAGCACGTGAGCAAATCAAATGGAACTGTGCTTCCAGCAGGACAATCAAACCAAAGGAGATGCATGAATCCTTTTTGTTTGCTGAATGTGTGAGTGTAAGGTGCCATTGAGTCAAAAACCAACACCTGGTTTTGACCCCATGAATGAGTGATGTCCACGACGCCCTGTCCTCAGCAGCCCTGCTCAGTTCCTGTAGACTCACGCCTTTGGCTTCTTTTATGAAATAAATCCATCTTATATTTTGGTCTTCCTCTTTTCCTGCTTCCTTCTATTTTTCCCAGCATTATTGTCTTTTCCAAAGAGCCCTGCCTTCCTATGGTGTCACAAAGTAGGACAGCTGCGGTTTTGTCTCCAGTGATGTTTCAGGCTTAATTTGCTGTAAGACCCACCTGTTCATCTTTCTGGTAGACCAGGGTGTCTGTAGAGCTCTCTTCCAATGGCATACTTGAAACGAATCAATTTTTCCTATCAGCCTTCTTCACTGTCCAACTTCCACATCTGTGCATAGTAATTGAGAATATGAGTGCTAAATGTAAACCATATATATAAAATGTTTACTTTTTCTCTAATTATAAGTGTTCATGTGATTGAAAAGATTTTTTTTAATTACAAAGAAATGAAGTATTTACTGTAATCCTATCATCTAGACATAACCACTAGTAATATTTTGTTGTATTTACTTCTAGCATTTCCAGACATATACATAAACTATTTTAAAACTTTGGACATTTACTATGTATATGTATTATTTTTTCCCCAAAGAACATTATATTGTGGATGCTTTTTCTTGGGATTGAATATTTTTCATAAGGATAAATTGTTAATGACTTTGAAGTAGATTATTTTAGAGAAATAAATTAAAATATTCTAAGAGTTTAAATTGTGAATGTATATATTGCATTTTTATTGTGGTTGGGAGTGAACATTTATTACTCTGCTTGAATTTGAGTGTATAATTGACACTATAAGTAAAAAGAACAAAATATTTACCTTGTCATATTCAATAGCGATTTCCTAAGCTCTTTTAGGTGAATGGAAGTATTCTCTGTGGATGTGGAAGTCACATTCAAGGACATCTTTAATGAAAACAGACCAGCTTTGCACTTCTGTACTCACCAATAGGTGAAAAAGCAGAAACTTCATTAATGCAAAGTGGCATGAAGCTTTCACCTTGAGTCTTAGGACAAAAATGACATCTAGATTCTGTCCTTGTCTCAGGGAGGCAGAAGGTTGCAGGTTCATCTTTGCCAGGTTATTACCTTTTAATGACTAATTTGGCATCACCTAGCATTACCGAGGTGAATTCCACGTGGCCTAAGTCTAATATATGTCATAAAAGATGGGATGTGGTAGTTAGGGAAAGCCGGGTATGTGGAATTATATCTTCTATGGTTAGGTGAGTGGATGGGGTAGAGTGGGTGGAGGAAGTAATGGTCTTTATGGTAGATAGGAATCCAGAAGCTGGTGCCATGTGATGAGAGCCACTGAGGTTTTGTTTTTTTGGGTTTTTTTTAAAGATTTTATTGGGGAATTAGGGGAGGGGAACAGCGTTGGGGAATCAGTGAAGGGGAACAGACAAGTTGCTGTCTTTTTGTTCTTCAGTCTAGTTGCAGAGACATTGCTTCACTGGCCCATGTTGGTATCGTCATTGCGCTCTTCCCTGATGAGGCAGATCGGTCTCTGGCCTCTGGATGTCGCTCACCAGGGCTATTGGCAGCTCACACTGGCTGCCAGCCACTCACTGTAGCCTATGGCAGCCTACTGCAGCAGGGGCTGCAGCCTACACCATCACCGGGGCTTGCACAGCCCAGCTCCAGGTGGAGCTGTTGTTAGCTGTAGAGGACAGTGTCACTGGCCCTCATATGTGGGATCCGAACCGGGGCCCCTGGCATCCCAAAACCAGCTCTTAACAAACGCGCCACTCAGCTGGCTCTGAAGTTTTTAAAAAGTAGAAGATCAGAGACATTTGCAAGGATCACAATAAGAAAGAGTGTGTTAAGGCAAGATAGGAGGCTCATACAAATTCAGGTGAGTGAGTGAGTGAGTGAGTGAGTGAGTGAGTGAGTGAGTGGAGAGAGAAGTTTACAAAAATCATAGATCCCGCCTCCTAGATGCCTTCTGTGGGCCAGCCGCGTATCTCCCATGGGGTGGGATGGAAGTTGCCTGCATAAGTTATGAATGATGGAAGACTAGGCAGGGTTTCTTTTTACTTGGTATGTAAGGATAACAAGGTTGAAGGAGATGGGAAGGAAGGAAGCAGATTGAAGTAAGCAGTCTTAATTATTAGAGGAGTTGGAAGAGTTGACCCTGTCTGACATTCCACGAGGAAATGAAGGCATCTTTCTAATGACTCACAAAAGGTCATAGGATTGTTCACATGTAGCCCCAGGAAGCTGCCTGCCACTGTTGGTTATGGCTGTGAACTATTTATCCCTCTCAGATCCTGACCTCTGGACAGAACATGGATCTTTTCTAGAACTTCTGGACTGATGTGTCAATGTATTGGCTGCTAAAAAGGAAAACTACATTCCCTTGGCATTAGAACTTGTAAGCTCCCTCCCAAGCAAGTTTAAGCAAGAAAAAAAAAATTTATTTTAAGGATCAGGGACATTTCCAGGAATCTCAGGGTAAAAAGGGAAGGATCTGAAAATATGAAAAAGCTTTCAAGAATCTAGGCAGCAACTGATATTCAGGTGCTCTCTTATCCTTGCTCCTCCAGTGCTGTTTTTCTCAGTCCCCATTTCTCTTTCCACTTGAGCTACAATGACTGCCTCAGATGTTTGCATCCCCTAGTTCAAGCAACTCATGACTGGCATCTCTGAAGTCTAATCCCAAACTCTCAAGAGGGGAAGAAGCTGATTGGCTCAGCACTGAGCATATGTGCATCTTTCATCCAATCATGTCTGAATAGGGTCAAGGTCCCAGCACCCATGTGGGTGCCATTGATTCCTTGTGGACAGGGATCTGATGATAATTATCAAAGAAGGAAGTTGTGGGCTCTCCAAAATTGACCAATACCACTGATACCTTAGCAGGAGTGGGACAGAGAACATTCTTTCATTATCACTGTTTTTCTTTTCCACCAAGGGTAATATCTAGTTCCTTGCTATTGAAAGTGTGGTTCATGGACCTATAGCATTAGCATCACTTGGGAGCTTGGAAATGCAGAATCTCAGGCCCCATCCTAGACCTGTCAAATCACATTCTGGCAGTTCACAGGATCCCTGATGATTGTAGGACATTAATATTTGAGAAATGTTGATTAGATGGAGGAGCAAGTTAGGAACCAGCTATAGATAAGGGTTGTTGAGATGGCTTCTTCCACAGGTGCCTGGCAGTTTACTTCTGGCAGGTAAATTGTTTTGGCTGAACTTCAGCTTGAAAGCCTTCCTCTGTCCTCACTGTGCTTTCTTTCTGAAGTTGTTTCTGCTGGAAATTCAGGGACCAGGACAAGGATGGAGTGAGATGCCTGTGTCTGAATCATAGTGTATCACGTTCTGTGTTGGCACAGTGATCGGAGGGATGGAAAAGGGAAAGAGAAAAGCAGTAAAGGTATTAAAAGCATTGCAAAAACAGAAGTTCCAGCAAGCTTGCTTTTAATTAGATGGTCATTATCTCGAGGTTAATAAATTTTACATATATTGAATCACTATCCTACCTCTATTTTTATCTCCAGCTTTGAAAGTTTTAAAAGTCTTTAGAAGCACAATTTTAAATAAAGCTTAAGCTCTGTTTGAGCTAAACCGACAACTTTTGATTATGTAGAAATGACTAGATTGCTTTTTTGGAGCATAGACACTCTCAAGAAACACACCAGGTAGAGTATCCTTGGCAGCAATTCAGAAATCCATGCCATTAGTTTTTTGGACTTTGAAGTCTAAAAAGATAAATTTCAGACACTCTAATTTTCAAGAATTCTGTCTCCCTGCAGTTTCTCTTGTTCACTACTTTAAAGAGCCCTGGGAACTAATGTGGATTGCTATAACCTGCCATTACCATTAAATCAGTCTGCTCATTTGCAGGGCAGCATTTATTATTTAGTAACTGGAACAGAAAACCCATAAAAACTATTTTCTTATAAAAACCCTTATTTTGTAACTGCCAGAAGTGAACAGATAGAAATAACAAGAATTTCTAATTCTTTGGACAAGTAGGAGGCCCACCTCAGACGCACCCATCTTTAAAAAAAAATGTATTACACTTAATGGGGTGACACTGGTTAATAAAATTATTTAGGTTTCAAGTGTACAATTCTATAACACATCATTTGTATATTGCATTGTGTGTCACCACTCAAAGTCAAATCATCTCCTTTTGTCACCATATATTTGACTCCCTTTACGTTTTTCTACATCCTCCCACCTCCCTTTCCCTCTGGTAACTACCATACTGTTGCCTGTGTTTATGAGTTTTTGTTTGTTTGTCTTGTTCATTTGTTGCTTTCCGTTTATATCTCACATATGAGTGAAATCAAATGGTTCTCACCTTTCCATCTGACTTATTTCACTAAGCATGATATTCTCAAGATCCATCCATGTTTTCTTAAATGGCAGTATTACATCTTTATTTGTGGCTGAGTAGTATTCCATTATGTATATATACCACATCTTCTTTATCCAATCATCTATCAAAGGACACTTTGGTTGTTTCCACTGTAAATAGTGCTGTAGTGATCATAGAGGTACATATATCTTTATGAGTAAATGTTTTCAAAATTTTCAGGTGGATACCAGAAAAGGGAATGCTGGGTCATATGGTCACTCTATTCCTAATTTTTTTTGAGGGCACTCACTCCATACTGTTTTCCATAATGACTATACTGATTTACATTTCTGTCAGCAATGTATGAGGGTTCCTTTTTCTCTACAACATCTTCAACATTTGTTCTTACTTGTCTTGTTGGTAATAGCCGTTCTAACAGGTGTGAAGTGGTATCTGATTGTGGTTTTGATTTGCATTTCCCTAATAGCTGTGATACTCCATGTTCTTGGATTGGAAGAATCAACATAGTTAAAATGGTCATATCACCCAAAGCAATATACATATTTAATGCAATCCCCAGCAAAATCCTAATGGCTTTTTTTTTTTTTTTTGAGAAATAGAACAAAACATCATCAGATTTGTATGGAGGTAACTTTCTGACAGAAATTAAAATTTTCTCCAGTGCTTATTTTGTTGGAATAGAAACCAATGGCTTTCTTGTATCAGGTTGGAGTTTTGAAAGCCAGCTGCTCTCATAACATTTGGTATTTATTCTAGGGGACCAAATTTCTATATTCATTAAAACAAAGTATCATTTTGTCAGGAGGCTTAACGTCCTTTTGTTGGATAGAAATATGGAAGTATTTGGAGCTCTTTGAAATACTGTTTCTCATCCTTGGCTGCATGTTGGAATCACTGGGGAGCTTTGAGAACTACGGGTGTCTGAGCCGTACCTCCAGAGATTCCAGTGTAATTGTGTGCCTGCAGCCTGGGCACTGGGGAATTTTACACTCTCCTTTCCCTCCGGGATGTGCAGCCAGGGCTGAAAACCATCATCTTACTGACCTGTTTGTCAAAGAGTCCCATAGAGATGCTTGTCAAAAATGCAGATTCCCAGGTACATCCCCAAGAGAATCAAATTCATTAGTTTTGGGACAACTCTGAATCTGAATCTTTAAGCAAGTCCCAGCCCCGATGTGATTCCAATACAGGAGGCCCTTGGGCCACACTTAGAAACACTTTCTTGGAGAGTATTTCTAGAAAGAATGTCTGGTAGGACTGAAATGTATTTTAATGTTGGGTCATTAGAGATCCATAAGTAAGTGATTCAGGCATCTTGGGAAAAAAAAAAGTAATGTCATGGTGTAAGGGCAAGACTGCTTGGGTGGCTATAAAAGAGAGGAGTTCTGGTCCTCATTTTGCTTCTCTAACCCATTGTGGCCCCAGGTAAAACACCCAATTTTTCTGGTACCCAAGCCTTTGCCTCTCAAAGGAGAGCCTTGGGAAGGATTAATCTCAGGTCTGCTGAAGCTCCAGTACTTGGTGCTGAAGATTTTCTGTTGGCATCAGTTCTTATGGAAATATTCAGCAGGACTCTTGAGAGATGCACTGGAACAGTGTGGTCAACAAGCATGGTCCCTGGATCAGCAGTATCTCCATCACTGGAGCGCTTGTTAGAAATGCAGATTCTTGAGCTCCGCCCCAGACTTGCTGAAGCTGAACTTTTGGGAATAAGGACACTGTCTAGAAGTAATACTTGGGGAAAAAAAGTCGAGAAATGATCTTTTTACCTATAGCAAAGAGAAATCACCTCTGTAACATAAACTTTTAACACTATTAAAAATTATGATGCTATGCATGTTGACAAGCTGATTCAAATTGAAAGGGATTCCATAAAAAAAAAATACTGCAATATAGAGCCTTGCTATACAAAGTGAATATCAACATCACTTGAGAATTTGTGAGGACTACAAAATCTCTGGTCCCACCCCAAAAATACTGCATCAGAACATGCAGTTGTTGTTTTTTTTAATATGTCCTGGTAACTCATTTGCAGGTTAAACTCTCAGAAATCATTCTCTTGATAAAGACATTAAGATTATGTCAGTTTTCCTTACCTTGATAATATTAATTTTATACGTATGAGTAATTGGTTCTACCCACACTTCTATAGCCAAATGCAGAAAATTTTCCTGTTTTCTTTTAACTTTGCTCTGTGCTTATTTCAATTTAATAATTGGTAGCTATTTTTTTCATCATATTTTATCTACTTGAAGCTTTTAAGCCTTTTTTTCTCCATTTTTCTTTGAAGAAAGTTCCTAACACTTCTGCTTTTTTTTTCTTCCCTTTTTTTCTTTTCTTTTTTTTTTTGTTTTTTGTTTTTTGGAGGGCAGTGTCACTGGCCCTCATATGTGGGACCCGAACCGGGGCCGCTGGCTTCCCAAGCCAGCTCTTAACCACCGCGCCACTCGGCCAGCCCTTTTTCTTCCCTTTTTTCTCTTTTGAAGCTGCCATCTCACTATTACCTGGATCCCTATATTACCTGAGAATTTTTTTTTTTAACTTATTTTTCTGATATCTGGCCCACTTCTCTAAAATAGAGGATGTGCAGACTTTTGGTGCGTGTTTTGTTTTTTTATTTTGCTTTGATTCATTGTTATGTTTGTATAACTACCTATAAAATTACAAATTAAAAGATTAACATTAAAGTACCACAAATTATAAGATTAACATTAAGTTGCTGGATTTCCTTTTTAAGGGAAAAATCCATTAGAGATCCATTAATTCAAGCACTAGAATCTTCTTTATTAACAATAAAGAGGAACCAGCCCTATGTAGTGATCACTGTAGGGTGGGCAGAGACAATTTAAGATTTCACAGTCCCAACAGGCAAATTCAGTATAAAATAGATGGAAATGGAGCACAGCACACTATGTGCTTATTCTTATGTAGTGACTTTTTAAAATAATCCTTTTAATCATTTTTATCCTTTAGGCACTCTAGTCACAGTTCCTCAGATCAAGGACATTTTCAGCTTTTTCAAAAATTATGTGAATTCTGAAAACATGTTACTGGCTCCAAAATATGAGATGGAAAACTACAACATTAAAATGACTGTTCCATTAATATCTTCCAAACAAGACATTTCATTAACTATTTTAATTATGACATTATATCAACTTATAACATATATCATCCTTATGTACTTACATGTAAATAAACTACGTTCGCTATGAGTGCCATTCAGCATGTTTGATATGATTTGGGATGGTATGTCTAAAAAATAAAAATTCCTAGAGCAACAAAGATCTTAAAACCCATGGCTAATTACTTTCTGCGTCTCCTGTGATTATTATATCTCTATTTTTTTTCTTTTTAGAAGTGGGAATGGGTGAAGTTTGTTTTTCGTTGTTGTTGTCTTTTTGTTTTTTCTGTAAAAATAATGTGCCAAAAAGGGCAATTTTTGTCAGCTTTGAGGTATTGCTTCTCTCTGAGAAAGCAGTTCTTGACCTTTTAGAGGACTCCAACTCATTGGAGAGTCTCATGAAAGCTGGAGAACCTCTGCTCTAGAAACAGGAAAACATGCACAAAAATATGCATTTTGAGCTGAAGGTTAATGTTTCAGTGAAAGCTCTTTATATAACATAAATAAACCAACAAGTAAAATTAATGAATATGTGGACTTTAGAAATTTTAAGCAAGAAAAGGGCAACTTTTTAGTTCACATGGCTGAAAAGGTGCTTCAGGCATAGATGGTCCCTGGGTCTCTATCAGTCTGATTGTACTTGGTTTCCTTCTATCTCCCTGACATACCCTCTGCTATGTTTGGATAGTCCTCTGACTTCACATATTAGTCATTGATAGCTCTAGGCTGATATCCCATAATATCAAACCTAGCAGAAGAAACAAAGACTGTCTTTCCCAAGTATTTCAAATAAAATCTCAGAATTGAGTTTGTTAATCCCAGTTGATCAGATCCAATTTTCTGTCCATTCCTGAACCAAGAATATTTCATCTCTACCTGTGGAAAATCATGGCCCAGCTCAGAAGCTTCACTTCTGCAGTCAGTATCACTGGAACCTCAGGAACTGAGAGCGGGAGAGGGAAGGATTGCAAGATGAACACTAGGGCACTTTTTTCAATAGAAGGGTGAATGGTGTTAAGGGGCAAAGACAACAGAAATCCACTGCCATGAGCAACCCCTGCTTTAGAGATAAAGAAACCATCTAATTAGCTGATACTGCCTTTTTTACTTCTATAGAACCCAAAACACATGTACATCCTAATTCATTCCCTTAATAAAAATGTACTGTGCACCTTTTGTGCAAGGCATTTTCAACCATCCTCCATGCCCTTACCTTTAGTGATGCATTTCCTTTGAGTCTTGTCATGACTTACCTTGTCCAAACTGCTGTGCTTATTTTAGCATTTATACAAGGTGGTTATACGTGTTGAATTTGCACAGGTATCTTCCTTAGAGGTATGACAATGCAGGTAGCTCAGTCTCCAGGCATCCAAAAATTAGATTTATTCCTAATAGTACGTCAGACTACATTTGCCAAGCCTCATGGGAAGTCTTTTTTTTTTTAAACAAGTCTGCAGCACTCGTTTTAGGCTTAACTAATGTGGTTCATTGTTAACAGAGAAGGAAAGATACATTTAAAATCAACAAGTAATGAACAACCTATGAAAGAAACAAGTAAAAAAAAAAAAGAAAAAACCCATGAAGAACATGTTAATAGTTGCCAGTAGGTAAAAGGTTTTATGTTGTGTCTTCATTTGTTAGTGATGGGAGTGACCTGGGATGTGACCTCCTATAGCTGGGGGTAGATTGAACAGAATACCTGGATCTGACCAACCAGGATTACCAAGATCAATTCTGAGACTTTATTTGAAATACCTAGAAAACAGAGTCTTCTGCTAGATTTAATACTATGGGAAATCAGCCTAGAGTTGTTATCTATAAGACATAGATACTTAAGCTAACGTGTCATTATTCCAACACAGTGAGCAAGGACTGAGTGGTACTGAAAATCTAGAAAACAAAAGGTAGCTCACTTTGGCCATGGATTGCTGAATTTAAATGGAACATTTCTGAAACTTCCAAGTAATCCTGTCTTTAGGCACCATGACATTAGACCATTCTATAAATAAACTGGTTTTTATATGAACAGAGTTCAAGGCAGGAGAAAGAATCCACTGTAGGTGTTTCAACCAGAAAAGATTTAATACAGGTATTTGGGTGCTTACAAAATGGCCTAAAAGGCTAGAGAATGAGGAATGGTGTGGCTACCCCTGGTCTTTTGAGTTCAGGATCACACCATTGTTGCTATTGCTGTCAAAACCCCTTCTAAAACCTTTGTCTTTCAAACATTGCTTGCCAGGAGCAGTTGCAGCAGTAAGGTGACCATTACCCCTCGGTATTTAAGTGCTTCTAATAGGTTCCAATTCTAATTGGAACTGAGCTGCAAAGAAGTCTTAGAAATTCAGAATTTATCTTTCTGACCTCCCCAACTGAGGCAGAGTGGGATGGAGGACAGAGGCAATCCACAGTGTATACTACAGTTTTTAAAAAATGGGATCTCTTATTTCTCAAAATATTAAAAATAGAGCTACCATATGATTCCGCAATCCCACTTCTGGGTATGTATCCAAAGGAATTGAATGACTATCTCAAAGCAATATCTGAACTTCTATGTTCATTACAACGTTATTCACAATAGCCAAGGTATAGAAACAAGTTAAGTGTTGATGGATGAATGGATAAAGAAAATAAAACAGATTCTCTCTCACACACACACACACACACACACACACACACACACACACACTGCAATATTATTTAGCCTTAAAGAAGGAGGAAATCCTGTCTTTTGCAGCAATATGGATGAACCTAGAAGATATTATGCTAAGCTAAATAAGTGACACAGAAAGACATAGACTGCATGATTTCACTTATACATAGAATCTAAAAAAAAAGTCAGACTCATAAAAATGGAGATTAGAATAGTGGTTGCCAAAGGATGGGGGTGTGGTAGGAATGAGGAGATGTTAGTTGAAGGGTATAGAGCTTCAGTTATATAGAATGAATAAGTTCTGGAAAGCTAATGTACAGCATGGCAATATAGTTAATAATACTGTATTGTATATTTAAAATTTGCTGAGAGCAAATCTTAAGTGTTCTCACCACAAAAAAAAAAAAAGTAACTGTGAGGTGATAGATATGTTAATTAGCTTTATTGTAGCAATCATTTCAAACTGTATGTATATATCAAAACATATTGTGCACTTTAAATATACAATTTTCTATCTCCTTTTTTATGTTTCCTATATCTTTGTTGAAGTTTTCTCTGAGATCATTGAGCATCCTTATAAACAGTGTTTGGAACTTAGCTTCTTATAGATTGCTTGTCTCCATTTTGTTTAGTTCTTTTTCTGGATCTTTGTTCTGTTCTTTTATTTGGTATGTGTTTCTTTGTCTCCCTATTTTGGCCACCTCCCTGTGTTTGTTTTTATGTATTAGGTAGGGCTACTATGCCTCCTGGTCTTAGTAGAGTATCCTTATGTAGTAGGTGTCCTGTGGGGCTCAGTGGCACAGTCTCTGTGGTCATCAGAACCTGGTGCTCCAGGTGTGTCCCTTGTGTGGGCTGTGTGTGCCCTTCTCTTGTAGTTGAGCCTTGGTTGCTGTTTGCATGTCAGTGGGAGAGATTGACCCTCGGGCTGATTGGTTGTGAGAACTGCCCATGACTACAGTGGAGGAGTTGTAGTATAGGGGCTGACCCTACAGAGCAGGGTTCACTTTAGTGCTCTGGTGCCTGCCTACTCTGCCCTTTCAGTGTGTCATCCTTGGAAACAGCTGGGTGATGCTCCATCTTGATCCAAAGCTGGGCCCTGGGCATGCCAGCTCCAGGGCCTGCTGAGAGGAAACCCACTGCAGGCCAAGTTCAGCTGTAACCTGTGCCCTGCCTGGTGCCACCTGGCATGAGCCACAAAGTAATCCACAGATGGTTGCTGCCACTAGTGCCAGGCTTGGGGCTGCTCAGCAAAAAGTATGGTACATGCCAAAGTCAGATGCTGCTTCTTTGGGTTTTGTGAACCTTTGAGAGATTTTGGGAAAGTCCACAGCATGGGCGAAGACAGGCCATTTGTTTGGAAAAGCCCCTGGAAACTGGTTTAGTGTGTCTAAAAGTTGGATGGGGCAGGGTCTCAGGGACTCACCAGGGTGAGATGAAGGAACAGTGTTAAAGAGGTTGATGGAGACTCTAATATGGCAGACCCTGTGTCTGCACACTGCGAAGGTGAGAGCTCAACGAAGATTCTGCCAGCACTTCTATCAGGAGAAAGCTGTCCCTCCAGCACTCTCCTTGAAGCCAGACAATTCAGTTCCTTCCACTATGTCCCTGGTGCCTTTTGAACTGCTGCCCCAGCACTGGACCTCAGAGCCTGTGAGTCTGTGAGCGAATAAGTCCATGCAGGCCCTTTAAGAGGAGCACCTGTGACTGCAGCCACCCTAGTCTCAGTCAGCCACAATCTCTGCTGGTTTTCACAGCCAGAAATTATGGGACTTCTCTTGGTCTGGGAAGCCTGGTATGGGGCTGGGACTCCTTGCTCCTCCAGGAAGGACCTCCATAGCTTAGATATCCCTCCCAACTTTTAATGGTCACACATGGGTGTGAGACCAGCCCATCATCCTCTGTCTCTGCCCCTCCTACCAGTCTCAAGGTGGCTTCTTCTGTATGTCCTTAGTTGTAGAGCTCTGGTTCAGCTAGCATTCCAGCAATTTTCAATGAAGGCTGTTCTATAATTTAGTTGTAATTTTGATGTGGTCGTGAGAGGAGGTAAGTACAGCATTTACCTACTCCATCATCTTGATCGGAAAACCCAAACTAGGTATACTTTATTGACGGTTAATCAGATTATATAGCATAATATGCCTCCTGAATAGGAACAGGACAATTAGACAAATCTCAGGAAATTGAACATCTTCCATTCTGATATTTAGAACAAGTACCTAGGATATAGCAAGTACCTATTTATCCCACCTCAGTGAGTTTTCCAGAAGATGAAATACTTTTAAAATGAATTGTTGATTTGTGCTGGATTAGAACTGAAAGGCCAGTGAAGGCCCCCTAAATTTTTATTTCAAAAAGTGGAACCATTTTTGGCTCTATTCACAGACAGCTTTTCCTCTAGACAGATTTCAGCACATTTTGATGATTCATTATACAAATTACAGTAGGAGAAAGCTCTACTACCCAACAACTAAGAAAAAGAGAAAAGGAAACATCACCTAGTTTCAGGTTCCTAAAGGCCTTAATGGGTAGAATGTAATTAACCAGCTGTGGATTCATTCAGTTTGAGGATTTACCTTGCTCCCCATCTCTTTGCTGAAGGGTTCTACAATGATTTTCTCAAGTTTCTTGGTTGTCCATTTTATATCCTATTTGAAAAGTGGAACCCTAATATCACACTGTCTTGGGCTCAGTTGAATAGTCAAGGGTGAAGAAACCAAGACATTTGCTTTTGCTTACTCTATACCAGACATCTGTGCATTACATTCATTGTCTCACAAACTTATCAGACAGGTAGGGTTTTTGTTTTTTATATATATTTTTTAATCAATATTAGCAAGTAAGAAAGAACTGAGGTTGAAAGAAGTTAGGCACTTTCCCAAGATTCACTTAGCTCATCAAGAAGAACTTGAACCCAGTGCTGCCTCATAACCAAGTCAATACTTTTAACCAATAAGTTTTAGGTTTTTCTTTGCATTTCAGCTTGATGTCATTTAGGAGACATTGACTCTGTCAGTGCTATTTTGTATACATATAATTATGTGTATCTATAATGAAGATGATACCAGTTTATTCAGACTACTTACCTGCATCAATCATTTCTGAACAATGCAAGGTAGGAGGAAATAATACATCCTGCATTAAATGTTTGTGAACCAGTGAGATGACTAATTAAAAACACTGAGTTTCTTCCTAGAAGAGTTGCCCAAATGCAAATAGAGTGGAATTTTTTATAGCACTTGTAAATGGAGTTAGAAGTCGCATTTCATGAAGTTAGAAGTCACTTACATTAGTTGGGGTTTTTAGAGCATGGGCTTATTGGATTTTAGAGGGATATGATTTTGACCTGATGTATAAAAACCTTCTTTATAACAGAACTTTATCTTAATGAGTTTCTGCAATATCATTTGAAAATAAATTGATGAAGCTAAATCAGATCAGGGCCTTAAACCTAAAACATTATAGGTGCTTTAGTAGACATTAGAAAACATGCACTGCTAATGAGGATGTTGATTAGCAATCAGAAATCCAAGAATGGAGCATTACTGATGATTTACCTGCTATTCTGGTTATCACTGTAAAGTGCTTACAAAGGGCTGCAGTGTCTCCAACTAGACTACTAGACTATGAAGACCCCTCCCCCACATTAAATATAAGCCTAGACAACACTGTCTTAGCACTTTCTAAGTACATTTCATTGTGGCGGGTCTTCTATCTGCTAGGTTCTTCTGTGCAAAGCTAGGAAGCTGCAGGAGCTCTGCCCTTGGGGCCATTAGTCAAACTCTTTTTGAGAGTATCCACTCCTGAGGGTGAGCATGTATGATATATTTTACAGTGAACACACTCTTAAAACAAAAACATGGTGTTGGCTGACACCAGGCAAGGTCATCTTGCTTTTTGGTCTAATGGGAAGGCCCTTAAAGCTTGTTCTCTGGCAATAGTTAACATAACTTACCTGTGAGCTTCTGGTTACAGGAATTAGTTTTCTCATTTCATTTTGCCTCTAGCAAAATTGGGTATCTAGCAGTGTCTGTCATTCAGCAGTTACTATTATCTGTCTCTATCTTTATCTCTATCTCTACCTCTATCTATCATCTCTATCTCTATAGCTATATACAGAGGGTGCAAAAAATGTATACACATTTTAAGAAATGCAAAAACTGTATTAAAATTGCAATAATATATACTGATAACAAAAGATGAATACAAGCCATATGTATACATTGTTTTGGCACCCCCAGTATATACACACAGACACACACACACACACACACACATTTCTTTTCTTGTGTTTTTTTTTTTTTTTTTTGTGTGTGTGTGTGTGTGTGTGTGTGTGTGTGTGTGTGTGTGTGTGTGAAAAAGACTTTAAAGTTACATGGGAGGAACCCTACCCATGTAATTTAGAGGAGGCTAAATACTCTTCAGGAAAATGGAAATCTTTAATTGGTTAATGCTTAGTTAGTATATATTTATTAAACAACAAGGTACTTACTCAATGTGTGACACAGGTCGAGTACCATGCAGGAGAGATAATGAGACACCATTTTCTTTGCAAAGCATACAACCAAATATGAAAGACCTACAGATGGAACATAGAATCAATTCTACTACCACTTGTGTTATTACTCCTGCCTAACATTTATTGAGCAATAATTACATGTTAGACTCTCTTCTGAGCCATTTCCATATTAACTCATTAATCCTTGAAACAGTCTTATTGAAGTAGGCATCATGATTATCTCCATTTTACAAATGAGGAAACTAAGGCACAGAGAGGTTAGTAACTTGCTGAAGATCACACAGCTACGAAAGGTGTAGTTGGGATTTCAATCTGGCAGTATGAGAGAGCCCATATTTGCAGGCACTGGAGGCTGTTGGTCAGATGGAAGAAGCAGGCGATCTCAAATGAGCACCCCTAGTAGTGCCAAGTTAGAGAAGGTGTCCCAAAATCAGTGACATCTTTGTTAAATCATGATTGATGGGTAGGAATTAGCTAAGTGAGGAAGAAGGAAAAGTGGGAGTAAAATGTTCTGTTCAGATGGTACATCACATACAGAATTGGTCATCATAGTGTGTGTGTGTGTGTGTGTGTGTGTGTGTGTGTGTGTGTGTGTGTGTTTGGGGTAGATGATAAAAGTATGATGCGAGAGGGCCGGCCAAGTGGCGCATTGGTTAAGAGCTGGTTTTGGGATGCCAGCAGCCCCGGTTCTGATCCCACATATGAGGGCCAGTGACATTGCCCTCTACAGCTAACAACAGCTCCACCTGGAGCTGGGCTGTGTGAGCCCCGGCGACAGTGTAGGCTGCAGCCCCTGCTGCAGTGGGCTGCCACAGGCCACAGTGAGTGGCCGGCAGCCAGCGTGA
Organism: Aselliscus stoliczkanus; assembly: GCA_033961575.1. Lineage (NCBI taxonomy): Eukaryota > Metazoa > Chordata > Mammalia > Chiroptera > Hipposideridae > Aselliscus > Aselliscus stoliczkanus. The sequence continues at coordinate 31,668,249 of CM066738.1, forward strand.
GCTGCCAATAGCTGCCGTGAGCGATCATCCAGAGGCCGGTAACCCATCTGCCTCAGATCTGCCTCATCTGGGAAGAGCGCAATGACGATACCAACATGGGCCAGTGAAGGAATGTCCTCCGCAACTAGACTGAAGAACAAAAAGACAGCAACTTCTCTGTTCCCCTTCCCCGATTCCCCAACGCTGTTCACCTCCCCCAATTCCCCAATAAAATCTTTTTTAAAAAAAAAAGTATGATGTGAGAGCCAGATTATGTAAATCTTTGTTAAACTGTGTTCTTAAATGGGTTTTCGTCTTGAAGATGGTGGTGAGCCATTGAAGTTTTAATCAGGTGACATGATAACACTCGCATTTTTAGAAAAGTTAGTTGGGCTTCTGTGGAGAGAATACAAGGAAGGGTAGGGGGCTTTGCTACAGAAAAAGGGTGAAGGGGACTCAGCCTATGGGTGAGGAGGCGAGAAGGAGCCAGATTCAAGGGCGATCGAGGGGGAAGAATCTACAGCACTTTGTAATTGATTGGATGGACAGGAGAGAGGAGTTAGGGGGAAGTTACCTTGAGAGGATTTTAAAGAATAAAGTGTGAATTTCACAGTTCCTGCTCCAGGCCAGCACTTCATTGTTCTCTCGATTCATTTCCATATAGAAAGGGAAGGGCAAATTAAATGTTAGAGGAATAGATGTGCATAGTTTGGCTTTTCTTTAGAGCCTACCTATAGTTTATTGAGTTAATGCTACTGGTGGCCCTTATTAACTGAGGGCCTTATTAACTGATGGTCTTGCTTTTTCTATACAATCCAAGTTTTCAAATGATAAAATAACTGCCTTATGTAAAATTTTGAAAATCTATGCTAATTATTTGATCCTTTTCTTCCCTCTCCTTTTTAGCTTTGTAATATTCATTCATTCAAGTGTAAGAAATGAAAAACCATGCATAAGATGCTTGAAAAACATTTTTCCAATTAGTAACTCCAGGGAGACAATGGAGTCTCTTTGGAATTTTACTGTACAGTGGGTAATACTGGTTTTGATAACCACATGAACAGTGATTTATGATACTCCTTATGAAAGAGCATTATCTGGCAGGAAGGAAGCAGTGGCATGTTATCAAATGGGACCCTATTCATATGAGGCCAATAAAATAGAAAAAGATAGCTTACCTGTTTGTGGTGTGCTTACTTAGTCCCATTAAGATGCCGCTTTACAGGCGTTGTCTTATGTGACCTTCCCAAGAGGTGAGCAATGACATGATTATTTATTTCGTATTGAGGATAGTGAGCTTGGGAAATTTATCTAGACATAGTTGTCCAGTGCTGGATAAGGAAATGATGGAAATGAACTTGGACCTTGCTGTCTTCATTTCAAAGGTTATACTTTTAACCAAGGCACTGTAATTTAAGGTGCATGTGGGGCTATTTCAGGGGAGAGCACAGTAGGGAGTTGGAGAAGAGGAAGGAGGAAAGGAAAAAATGGGGAAGTAATTGCATAGGTAAACTGGCTGCTGTAACAAAGAAAGCCAAATATATAATGGCTCAAATATGATACAAGTTTATTTTTTGCTCATCTAATAGTACTGGGCAGGTGAAATGGGTAGTGAGGCTGCTGTGTGTTTTCAGATATTCAGGGATCCAGGCTGATGAGAGCTCTATCATCTTTAACATGTGGCTTCCACGTTCCCCCTTGGGATGATGTCCACCTAGAAGGGGCAAATTGCATAGAGGAATGAATGTGTGGGGAAGAGTTTTTGGGCCATGCCAAGACATGACACACATCACTACCATTCACATTTCATAGGCCGGGACTATCATACAGCGCTACATCACTGCACAGATGACAGGTAAATGTAGCCAGGTATGGGCTCTGGAAGAGGATAAATGTTTGTATTTTGCTGATCTGTCAGGAACCAATAGGTCACAAGTTGCTATTAGAATCAAGTCTCCATGGACATATTTATCTTTTTTATTCTCCCGTGCTTTGTGAGAGAGGGATCATTTGTCTCATTTCACAAAGCAAAGAACTGAGGTCCAGGGAGTCAGCTAAGGTCATGTGGCTATTAAAGGGTAGAGCTGAAACCCCAGCCTGGCTGTATGTCATTCCTATACCCTGCTCTTTCCTCCCATCATACCACACATATATTCTTGCCTCTTGCTCACTGCCACAGACTTGTGCTTTGATAAGAAGCAATCCAGAAAGTAAGATTCACATCCCAGTTAGTTCCGTGCTACTCAAAATATGGTCTGTGGAGCAGCAGCATCAAGACCACCAGGGAGTTTGTTAGAAATGTTCAGTTTCAGTCACCATCCCAGATCTGCTGAAATCGGACCTGTCATTTTCACAGTCTCCGCAGGTGATGTGTATGCAAGATAAAGCTGGGGAAGCCTTGGACTGGGCTCCTGTAAGCCAGCTCTCAGCCAGATCTCTTGTGACTGTCATCTTTCTTCCACACTTGAAAAGAAATGGATTCACTCTTCGTTAGTCACAGGATATCAATAGTTGAGTAAAATTTCAACCTTTCTGCAGAGTAAACATGTTTAACTTAGAAAGGACTAGTACTTAGCAACATAATATTTAATAACCACTCAGCCCAATTTTTGAAAAGTATGAGCTGTTTCCATAGATAAGCCAAGCAGGCATGAGCAAAACAGAGGAAACGAGAACTTTGTTATTTCGGCTTGTGGACAATTTGATTTTCTAAAAGGAGCAACTTTGTTTCTTTTCCTGATAATATCAGAGTACTGACATCTCAGCCCTGTATGCAGTGTTCCTGCTACAGTTTATAGTTAGGGCAAAAACAGATTAAAGATGCACATGATCAAGCCATCCATCCGATTCCAAATTCCCCACAGGAGTCCAGATACTAGTGTATCAACTGTTCACCTTGCACTACGGTTACAAAAGGGTGACTGCTGGTGAGCTGCTTCATGGTTGATGAAGTGTCAGGAAGGATCTTGCTTGTGATAAGAACAGTTCCCTCGTGAGTCTTAGGAGGATCATTTCCTTTAGATTCACTGCAGAGAGGGAGGGAAGGGGCATAATTGCCAAAGGACCCCAAATGCCATGACAGATGACCAGGGACAGCCTTCCTATCTAGGAGAAATGGAGCCTCAAGTCCACAGCTCAAGGGACACACAGGCCAGGCACTGCTGTTTTGAAACAAACAAACAAAAAAAAAACAGTTTTGGAAACTGGTTTCCAAAAATGTTGCTCTCTTGATGGTTTTATTCTATGTACGAGTATGTGGTTTTCCTTAAAGTAAACAAATCGGGAACCGTACTGCTGTTCTAGTATGTGGCCACCCCAAACATGCCTCTTGCCTAAGAAGGTAACTATGCTATTTTTATTCAATTAAATTTTACAAGCCACTCAGAGCAAATGTTTCCATCTTGCTTTGGAGATTTTGCACACTGAGAAGAGAAAATTGCTTAAGGTCAGAGCAAGCAGAATTCCAGTTGTATGGAATCTCCGGTTACAACTCTATTTATGAACTCAGGGTAGGTGGGAGGGGTGGCTTGCGAACTCTAAGACCTTAATACTTGTCAGTGACCTCCTCTCATAAACTTAAATGCTCTATAAATCAAGGAAGGTGTTTGCCAGTCTCACACTAGTGTATTTCATTACAGTCAAATTGAAAGAGAGTTGGTACTGATGTTCTGTTGGCAAGAATTCCAAGTAGGATTTAATTTATAAATCATGCACGAGGGTGTACACTGCTTACACAGGACATCCAGAAACTGTTATTCTGCCTAAGTTTTAAAGTAGTTTTATTTAAGAGAAGTACAGAAAATATGTCTATTTATAAAGTTCTAAAATTGTATTTTAGGAGAGGTTCGAGCAAAGATATTTGCTTACTAATCCATCCATGGTTATTCGAACAGGCTCTCACTTAACAATTACAGCAGCCTTTCATGATATGCGTTATGCATTGCTGGGGGCTGTGTTCAGCCATCTGCCTGCAGTTATCTAATATCACCCTACCAAGAGCTTATCAGATAGATATCATTACCTCTAGCATCCAGCCTAGGGAGCTGCGTAGGATCCCCCATCTAGCAGATATGAGGGCTGGGGTTCCAAAGTCATCTAATGTAATAATCACTGTGGGTTTCCAATGATAGCTGACATGTAAAATGAACATTGTCCATACATGCCATGACTACAGTAGGTCATGTCACCCAGGCAATGCCTGTTCATTCACTCATTCGTTTCTTTTCATTTGTTTAATAAACGTGTATTGAGAATTTATCGTGAGTCAGCAGGACACAGAAATGAGAAAGATTCACAGGTCCTGTCTTTGTGGAGTTCCCCATCTAGTACTTTATTAAAAGTTTCATTTTATTTTCATCCTTGGTGGTTGCATAAGCAACATGGGTATGTTGTATGCTGGACAGCCTTAATTAAGCCAAATGGCTAATAACTTCATGAAACGATGGACGCCAAATTATGGAGTATGACATTTGGCTAGAGAATGGGAAAATCTCTAAGGGCAGATTACAAATTAAATCTAAAATTAAACAATTCACTCACTAATTTATTCCTTTACCTGTGTGTTTCATCTGTATTCCTTTACCTGTATGTATTTATTGAATGCTTCCTAAATGTAAGGTGTTGTGCAGGGTATACAAAGAGGAATTCAGACTTCCATGCATCTAAAATTACTTTCCAGATAGTACATGAGCTTGAAATCATTATAGTGCTAGATGGAAAGGGTCATTGCTTGAATAGGAATGTATAAAGTACCATTGGGATTCAAGGGAAGAGAGACTTAGAGAAAACTCCGAGGAGGAAATGACATTTGAGCCAAATTTCAGAGGATAAACAGGATTATAAGATGGGGAGATAGGTGAGGCACGGGGTTCATTTTAGGCAGAATAAAGAAGAACATACAGAAAAGAGTGATTAGGAAGTAATTCAGCTGACCTTTGAGATATGAAAGATACTTTAGATGTATCCACAATTGACTTACTAAGCAACTTCTCAGGAGCTTATCATTTTGATAACCTCTTATGAAGATTGGAGTATTTTTAAAAATCCAAGTACGAAATCATCACTTAAAAATTTAGAAAGTACATAAAATCACAAAAAAGAAAAAAACTCAGCAAGAAACTTTCACCCAAATGAAACCACTGGCTAACATTTGAATATTTTTCTTTAAGTCTTGAGTTTTATTTCTGTACATCTTTTTGAATACCTAAAACCATGTTTTATGTCCTACCTTTTCATTTAGAATAATACTGCCACTGTTTATCCATGTTATGAAAACCTCTTTGAAACCATGACATTTGATGACCTTGGACTGTTCCACCTTACTTTGGCACAGTTAACTGTATACCACCTTGTTGTTGGAGGTGTACGGTGTCCCATGTTTTCTACTACAAACACAATGGCTGCTGCCCAGCTAGCTCCTTTTGTATTTCACAGATGGTACAGCCAAGATACTTATAATAAGCAGAGATGTAGACTTACTTGTTTCGTTGCTAGGATTCACAAGGAACCAAGATATTTGTGTACACAAAAATTAGCTCTCTGAGGGCCGGCCAAGTGGCTCAGTTGGTTAAGAGCTTGCTCAAGAGTGCGAGCTGAGCTCTGAGCAACAGCAGTTCGATGCCCAGCCTGAGCTGAGCTGCTGCTGAGCTGCCAATAGGTGGCAGGATGGCTCAGTTTAGCTCTCTGGCCAGAAGAGAAGTCTGGGAGTTTCTGGGGGTAAAGATTAATTTGCTGTTTAGTTCATGTCCCCTAAGAAGTTGATCTGAGTGTGTCACTGACCTTCTGGCCCCCAGGAGGGAGATTTATTGACTTTCAGACCCAAGCCCTTTGGTTACGTCTCCCATTTCCCAGGGGAGTTTGGGTTGTTAGTCAAAAACCAAAACATTGACTCTTCACATTGAATTTCCAGGTTGGGAAGAGGAGGCAGGGAGACCTAACAAAGGGCATGTATGTTCCATTCTCCTCGTTGACCTGAAAGATGGAATGGGCAGGGAAGGCAAGAGGGGCAGGGGAAGTGGGAGTCTCTGACCTAATTTCAGTGTTTTTCTCATGCCCTGTTAGTCAGAGTTAGCAACAAGAGCATTCTTCTTAGGAAGAAAAATGGCAAGGAAACTTATGGCTGGCTTGCTTGTATTTTTAATATTACCAAATACCCATATGTGTGACTTATTCCTTGTATACTGTAAGCCTAGTCTGTTCTGCATTGGCTCTTCTTATCTTTGGTTCTGTGTTTCTTTCCTCCATGAAATTTCACTCTAAGAGGAGCTAATTGAATTGGAGGGAGACATGGGTCCTCACTGAGCAAACTTCAGTAAATTCAGCTAGTAAATCCATCGTGAATCCCAGCAGACAGTGGTATATCAGAAATGTGGTTCTGTGTGCTGAATGTGTGTTCAGGATTACAGCACCTGGAGGCCTCCTTGTGTTATGGTTCAGCAAAGGAAGGAGACAGGAAAGAACCTGTTAGCTCAGAGCAGAGAAACATCTGCTCCATGAGAGAAAAAAAAAAAAAAAAAAAAAAAAGATATACCACATTTTATATAATAGATGCTGTTTTGAAAGTTTTTCTGGAATTTATTACCCATATTCAATCATGCTTCAAACTTTTTAGGAACTTCACTTTTTAAAAACACCATTCTAGTAATTTTTTGAGAGAAAGAAGACCTTCTTAAGTATACTGACTCTGAGATGCGGCTGTCATTGTTCAAACATTGGCTCCATCATTTAATAGCTTTGTGACTTTGAACAAATGATTTAATTGCTCGAGGCCTTCAATTTCCTATCTGTAAGACAGACACAATAAGAGCACCTGTGACACAGAGGATTTCTACTGATTGGAGGTGAGAAAATATTTTAGAAGGCAATTTAATCCATTTAAATCCATTTTAGAATGGAAATCAAGTTAAATACTTAAAAATGGGACTATGAACAATCTGTGAATTATTATGCAAGTGATATTATGCATGTAAAATAAAATTTTGGAACATTATTTTTCTTGCTATAAGCCAGGTCTATAGGCTAGGCATATTATTAGCACATTCAAAATTCATGATATATTAGGGTAAAATGATGGAATGAAAACACCCCAAACTAGGAGATTTTCAAAGTAATGCAACTGAACTATGAAGCTAAATAGATACATAAACACAACTAAAATCTAAAATGTTTTATGTTTATCGCATATTTTATTACCCAAATTTTCTCCAAAGTGTAATTCTTACGTTTGAAATGATAGTCTATATTTAGTTTGAAATGTGAAGCTGAATGATTTTGGAAAATTAAATTGGGGATGAGTTAAATTTTAGATTCTCACAGAAACTGTCTATGGTTAGTTAGGTGGCTGATGTTCCTTATTTAGTGTAATTGAAAAAAAAAGTAGGTATTAAAGCATGAAACACAGTCTGAAATTTCAATAAATATTACATGACTGTTTACTTCGATATAAATTTACAAGCAATATCAGCTATGTGAATTAAACAGATAGTAAAACATCAGAAGTAAAAAATACAGTAAGTGTAAATGGCGATTGTGCAGTCCTGCTGTAAAATGCTATTATAAAATCCAGATGCCCTCACTCAGAGCCTTCTTGATTCTTATTTATCACCTAATCTTTGCTTTACTTATTCCTCTGAACAGAATGGGAGCCATAACTAAGAACAGTTTGGGAGAAAGCAAAGCCTGACATCAAAGGGATCTGGAATAAAGTGTAGAAACACAACATGGTTATCATGTGGCATAATGATCGAGTCATTTCTTTCCTCATCAAAGTTTCTCTAATCACCTGTTAAAATACCAGTCACTCTGCTGGGCACAGGGTTTGGAGAAGCAGATTGAGGATATTCAAAGACAAATAAGAAACAGATCTTTCTGTGTCTAGTTGCTCACAGTCAAGTGGACAGATTTGTGTTCATAATAACTAGTGTCATCCAGAAAAGTGATATAATATTTTTAAGGCCTTGCTTCAAATAGTCACAGGTAGCTGATTTTAATTTTATTGTATTCCCATAACTCACACCCTGGATTGCTTTGCTAGTTTCTAATTGCTCCCTTTTTTCTTCTTCTAGACTCCTTTTATTCTTTCTTGGATCTCCTTAATCCTCTTTAATAGCACCATTTACATAACATAATCAGTTATTCATATATTCATAATCATAACTTACAAGCCATCTAGAGAACTCTCATCCCATTCATTCTTATTTTAGCAGGTGTATTAGTTAGTTTTTGCTGTGTAACAAACCACCTTGAATTTTGTCAATTTAAAAAAGAAATGTCTTATTTCTCACAATTCTGTGTGCTGGTTGAGCAATTTTTCAAGTTTGGGCTTGCTCAGCTAGGATTGGGTGATCTAGAATGGCCTGCTTCACATATTTGGGGCCTCAACCAGGTGGCCAGGTTGATAGAAGCTCTTTTCTATGTGGCCTCTCATCTTCCAGCAGGCTTTCTCAGCCTTTTTAACATAGTAGTCTCAGGGTTCCAAAGAGAAACAAGAAAGAAAGCCCCCATGTTCATGTGCTTTTTAATGCATCTGATTTGCATCAAAGCAAGTCACACACCCAAACCCAGATCCAAGATCTATGAAGAGAAATAGTTTCTATATCTTGATGGAGCAGTTGCAAAGTCACATTGCAAAGGGGCATGACATAGGGAGGGGAAGATTTTTGTGGCCATTGTTACAAACTGCCTAAGGTGCCTGGAGAAGGATTGATATGTTTCAACCTGGAAGGGCCTCACCTCCTTTTCAGTCAGAGCCCATTTGTTGGAACTAGTCATATGACCCCCACCAAGGATTCACTCACCAGAGGATGAAAAGTAAAGCCTTCTGTACAGTTAGGTGTTACATTTGTCTTAAATGACACAGTTTTACCTCTTCCATTTTCTCTTAACAAAATCCATTTGGCCTTTGAGAGTTCATCTTATTCTAAGACACCATGAGTATCCAGCTTCAGCCTTGATCAGAGGCCAGTCTTCTAATAGAAAAGGGATGTGAGGGAGGAAGGAGGCTTGTATGAAGGGTTTACATTTTCTTAAACAACATGGTGACTTGACGGCTGACTGCTGATCACATACAGTCTTCTAACCTCTCAGGCATTACACGTCATCACATTTCCTAATCCTGAGACTCCCTTTACCCATTTCACTTAATGAGAATCTTGATCCTTTAAGGCCTAGCTCAAAAGTTCTCTCCAGGAAGCCCTCTTGCTCTTGTCTCCCGTGGGTAGGGAGTTTCCTATAAAATTTTATACTGCTTGTGTCCAGTTATCTGCCTACCTCTTCTGCTTTGATGTATTTGAGTGCCTTACTGTGGGGCCTGTGCTTTATCCACTACTGAATTCTATGCAATATCTAGCCTAGCAGGGCAACAGTGAAATAACTAATAGCTAATCTGCTGGGGAAGAAGGAGTAGGCTATAGTTACCCCTCATGTTCTTGTTTATTCCCTTTCTATTATAAATGTTAATGTTCTATTTGTTTTCTATCCTCAAGTCACCAACATATAAGACCACTGTCATGTATGGGTTCATCTGTTAATACCTTCATTACAGAAAAGGGACAAGGAGGCATTCGTTCATTCTGCACAAGGATATATTGAGCGCCAACTTTGTGTCACACGTGTTTTAAGGGACAGAGACAGCAGAAAACAAAGACACAAAGTTGCTATTCTGGTTGAGGGATATAGAAACCAAATATAGACAGAATATATAAAATATCAGATATCAGATATTAATGTGTTTTAAGTAGAAAAATAGAACAGGTAAGGAGAGATATCCTAGTGGTGGTGGTGATATCTATTTTCTAATGAGTGATAAGGAGGGGCCTCTTGATATGGTGACATGTGAACAGCGATCTGCAGGTAGAGAGTTATGCAAATATTTAGGGAAGAGCATTCCAAAATAGGGGAATGGTATATGCAAAGGCCCTGAGGCAGAATTATGAATGAGATCTATGAGGACCAGGAAGAAAGCCCATGTGGTTGGAGTGTAGTGAGTGTGGGAAAAGAATAGGAGATGGGAAGAGTGAGGTATGGGTCTAGCTGGATAATGAAGGGCCTTAGAGTGCATTGCATGACTGACTAAGGGAGATGGGGAGTCATGTAAGTAAAGGATAAGGAATCAAAGGCATCGAGAATTGTATGGGTTTGGGGAGAGAGATGGCAGAGGGGGGAAATATGTATCTCTGTCCTATGATCTTTCTTCTCCCTCTCATCCAACATTAAACAGGTTTCTCACCTTGTTTCCTCCTGTGAGAAATCTAATTCCAAGAGTGACTCTGTATTAGCAAGTCATTAAAATCTATGAAAATATATACAGTGATGTTTGTACATGTTTAGAAATATCTTCTCCTGTCAAAAATAAATAGATCAAAGAAAAGAGATTATTTAGCTTTTGCTGGTAGTTTATTAGATATCCTTTTAAAAATGAGTCCCATATTGATGTATTGTTCTTATTATAATTTAGGTTCTCAAAAAGATAAGTTTTAGACCATGTCTAGACAGCTCTGCTTAAGTAGTTTGGTTAAAATCCAACTAAATCTCTGTTATAAATAAAAACAAATAAGCAGTTTTTTAACTTAAAATGGCCTTGATGTCATACGATTATACATGGGACGATGCAGAGGGGTCAGCATTGACTTTCTGGATGAAAAAGTCAACTGCATGAAGGTATTTTCTTTTTTACAAACTCATTTTTCTATGAAGAAACCATCAAGAGCCAAGAGCTTTCAGAATTAATGTGATAGGAATATTTTTTTTAAATTTATTATAAAAGTAACATCTTAGTAAATGTAAACCATATAGAAATGTTTAGAGTTTTAGAAATGTAGTTATAAATTCATAATGGCATATGTTAACGAAGACAAACCAGCCTTGTTATGGGCACATTCTTTTTTTTCCAAGATAATTTGGTTATAGCTGAGTTATTGTTTTCATGTGAGTAATATTAGGCTGTTGTGTGCATTGTTCAAAGGAAAAATTGAATTACCATTTTTGCTTGCTGTGGCCTTCAGCAAATAAAGCCTGATTCTTGCCATCTTTTGCAAAAGGTAGTCCTCCAAGTACAGGATTTCTATATTTATCTAGAGGTTAGCCGAGGTTAGGATGCTCTGCAGCTGCTGACAACATCAGGGTCTGTTGTGAAATAGAATGTTTCCCTAGATCTGTAGGGAGCTGCATTGTTCCAAGAGCATGTCATCTCTTCCACCTTGAGAGCCTCCTTTCAAGAGATTATAGGGAGGTCCATTCTCAGATGAGGAAATTCCCTAAAATATAATTTGTGAGATTCTCTTTGCTTTTATAGTAATTGGTTGAACCAGGTCTTGAAAGTAGTCCTGGGCCCGCTGAGTGGCTCTTTGGTTAAGAGTTGGCTTGGAAGCGCTAGCTCTAAGTATGAGGGCCACCCATTTGGATCCCATATGGGCCAGTGATGCTGCGCCCTCTACAGTTAAGATGGTGAACAATAGCTCAACCTGGAGCTGGGCTGCCGTGAGTCACCGGCGACGGATAGGCTGCAGTGGGCTGCAATGGGCTGCTGTAAGCTACCGCGAGTGGCCTGTAGCCAGCGTGAGCTTCCGTGAGCCACCGTGAGCAGCAGTCCAATAGCCGGCGACCGATCTGCTTCTGCCGAGAAGAGCGCATTGATCACAATACCAACATGGGGCAGTGAAGCGACATCCTCCACAACTAGACTGAAGAATAAAAGGACAGCAACTTGTCAGTTCCCCTTTCCCGATTATCCAACGCTGTTCCCTCCCCCAATTCCCCAATAACATCTTTAAAAAAAAAAAGTAGTCCTTTTCACTTTGAGTGCACTTTTGTCCACTAGACTGTAGAGGTATGTGTATTGATGGATATTTGAAATTAGCCTGGAGTTTAGTATTTGATTTTTTTCCATATACTATGTATTTCTGGGATGTAGGTGCTTACAGTGGGCTTATCAGTAATCAGGTAGGCTAAAAATACAGAGGGTGCCAAAAAAAGTATACTTTTTTTTTTAAATTGAGGAACTGGGGGAGGAGAACAGTGTTGGGAAATTGGGAAGGGGACCAGCCCCAAGTTGTTGTTCTTCAGTCTTCATTGTGAAGGGTGCCAGTCACCATCTGGCTTCCCGTCAGCAGCTCGTGGCCTCTACGCACAAGGTGCTGTGTTACAATCTTCATTGCGGATGGGCGTAGCCACCATCCCATATGGGAGTTGAACCAGCAGCCTTCTTGTTAAGAGTGCATGCTCTATCCACTGAGCCATCCAGGGTGGCAGCTCAGCTCAAGGTGCCGAGTTCAGTCTTAGTTGCGGGCGGATATAGCCCACCATTAAAGTATACATATTTTAAGAAAGGGAAAAACTCTATTAAAATTGTAATACTCAATATATAGCAATAACAAAAGATGAATACAAGTCATGTTGACTTCTGCAATTACAAGAAGTGCACAAAGTGGTTACCATCAGCGTTTGGACACTTCTAATTACGGCGAACTACTGCTTGAGCAACGTTGACCAAAGTGTCCACTTATATCGCTGTGCATGCCATTTCAATTTCTTCTCACAGTACCACATGTCTCAAACTTATCACTAATCGTGCAATTGTCAGGCATGTTGGAGGGTCTGTTGCGTACTCATACCTCCATTGTCATTGTACTTCCACAACGTTCTGGAATTTCAAATACCACTGCAAAATGGTCTTGGGCTCCTTGAACGACAACTGTGCTTCTGCCGTTTTCTTTGACTGTCCTGCCTGTCATGGTGTTACTAGTATTCATTTTATTAACGCTGTGGGGGAAGAGACTGATTTAAGTTGGGGAGGTAGCAGTTAGGATAGACTCCTTGGCTTCTGGTTTTGTATTCTTAGCATCCATTTCTGAGGCTTAAAGCCTTTGTGTTCATAGCCTAAATGTTGAGAACCAGCATTTTATTCCGGGAGGCCAGGAGGCGAGAGGAAATTCCCATTCTACAGCCAATCACTTCAGCTTTGGAATGTAACATACTACTTTGCAGAGAACTGGGATGGTATCTTGAATTACTACATATAGGCTAAAACACAACCACAAAATGTAGTGGAAATCCTGTTCTTGAAGACCATGCCGAGGAGGTCATCACGAGTCATAACTTCATGGAGAGAGGGTCCTAATCAATTATTAAAATCAGCAGAAACCTAAATATGGGAAAGAGGCCTTGACGTCCAGTAGGAGGGAATTTTCACAGGCCTTATATAAGCACCTGAGTGTAGACTTTCCAGCCCCTGGGATCTGTATGGTCATACCACCAGCAAGGTGTCCACGGCATCTTCTTGGACATGGGGCTGTGTGCCAAGCCATATCTTCAATCTCTTGCCAGATCTCTAGCCTGTGAGTCAAAGAATGTCTCTATTTATGGGGGATCTGGTGAAATTGTGGGTACTTTAGGTAGTGCTTTTAATTTACCAGGGAGCATCATAATTTTCCAACATGTTTGTTATCAATGAAGATTTTACTTTTATTAAAACATGACAGTAATTTTACACATTGCCAAATAACAGGTTTCTGCTATCTGGTTACATCAGATAAACTATATGTGAATTATAAAACTTAAAATAGCTGACTCAGCAGCCTCAGGGACAGACATACCAGGCATTTCTCTGTTTAATCATCACTGAACTCATAGATGCAGGAATTAGGAGACAGAAGTGATTGTGAAGATAACTAAAATTATTATTGGCTCTTGAATTATAATTTGTCTTAAAAATATCAATTTACTTCCATACATACTACACAGACCTAACCATGTTTCTGTCTAATTCCTTTGTGAAATGAAAATGCTAATACAAAATGAACTGCTTTGATAAGCTGCCTCACAATTTTGGAGTACATTTAAAGTTAAATCTCTAAGAACTAATATACAATGATGCTGTTTTCCTGATTGTATTTTTATGAGCCACAGTTTGATATCCCGCTGCTTATCTGATTCGAAAATGGTTGTAATGTTTAGGGAAAGTTAATATTGAAACTTGCCAAAACCTTAATAAACTTAGTCTTGAACTAATATTTCAGGATCATGGGGGATTTCTGTATGCTAAGATAGATTTTAATATTACAGAAATGCAATAGTGACCTTGCCATAAAACCTTGATAAAATTACTTTGTGATATAAACTGCAGAAGAAACTGGAACTTTCTTGAATGAGAGAATCTGTGATTTATCTGCATTTCATGGTTTATCTTGCATCTCATTTCTTCAGATCTCTGGTGTTTTTCTTTCCCTTAAGCCAAACAACAATAATTTCCATAATGAAACGAGGGAACAGAAAGAATTTTCAAAGACGTGTTTTTCCCTTTGCACCAGTGTCATTTAACTGCTGCTGAGGTGCCTGTTGTCTTGATAATTCTAATTGCCTCCATGCTGTTAAAAGAAGTTAAGATAGACAATTTCACCTGTAAGTTTCAGGTATTTAAAATTAAAAATACCATTTGGTGGTGGCACATAGCAACTGTATAGGAGCAAAGCAAGTGTGCAATGGTTTATGACAGGTGTTGATTAAGGATACCATAAGGATACTTAAAATTAAAGTGATGAATACTTGGCAGACAAACCGCAATTTCCCAAATGAAAATGCCGAGTGGCATCCTGAAATTGAAAATCTTTGTTTCCCAGAGACTGGCATACAGATGACCAAAAATGACCCAACTCTGCAGGCCTGTTGCGTTGACTTCATAATATTTTTTGTCAGTTCTAGTTTAGGGTGGAAAAAGGGCTTAAGAGTAGTCAGTGTGAACCATTGGTTTCTAAACTGCCTTCTGTGGTCTCCTTGAGGGCTTGCCTCTTTCAAGAGTCTCTTGCAAGCACACAAATCAAAGACAAGATGAAGTCTGTCTGAGGAGTAGAAAGTTGTGCTTTTTATTAGCTCCACAATTATCTACCAATGCAAAAAGGGCACGCATTCCGCAAGCAGTCAAGCACTGTGTCTGTTTACCCCTTGAATTTTAATCAATAGTCTTATACGGAATAAACATTAAAAAGCATTTCACTACATACCTGAATTTGAGGGAGTGTTTAGATTTCTTTGGGTCAGAGGAATTTGGAAAGAGGCTGTTAGGTTCTTTCCTAGAGATGGACTAACCCAGCTTTATTTTCTGAAAAAACATTAGAGGGGCATTCATATACCATCTCACCCAGTACAGCAATTCCTTTATAACCTCCAAGAACAGAGGAACATCTATCTGACTCCTTAAGGGACTAGAAGCATCTCCTCTGAAATCTGAAAATTGACAATTTCCATTGTAAAATAAATTATTATTTTCCTGATGTCAGTTTAAAAATACATTCCTAAGATGGCTGATCTTTGGTACATAGTTTTTCCCCTGAATGAACATAATGTCTTTATCACTCCCTCCTCCATGTGAGTGATATTCAATAGATGCCATGAGTCAGAATGGGAAGAGGACCGGTGTCAGACAGGCAGTTCAAGGACATGGTTCTGTCACAGCTCCACCAATAGGGCCGTGGAACTCTGCTCAGTTCACCAGTTCTTGGTCTCTGTTCCCACCCAGTTCTCAAGAGCTCTGAAACCCCTAGAGTAATTCTGAAACCCCTAGAAACTATTATTAAATTTTTGCTTAAATGATGTGACTTCCTTCAGCAGCTCTCCATTTTGTTGACGTGCTACTTAAAATCATGGCATAGGAGTGTACAAAATACTCTAAAGCGAGTGGTGGGATCTGAAAGAGTTTGCTGAGATGGTTATATTCCTTAGTAGATGTTTCCCCAAGACTGTATTAAGTTGCTTAAGTTTGTTAATTAAAGTCGGTTAAGGTTAAACAACTACCTCTTTTCTGTTAGCTCATTATGGTTAGAGTTCACCAAAAGTTTAGATGGTTTTCATATGAAAAAGCCAGTGTTTTTTTTTGTCCTGTAGTTTGTTTGTTTTTTAACCTCTGTGAGGACCTTTGTGTTGATGACTTTTACATGGATCTTGATACTTTGACCCATTCTTCCAAGCAGTTGTTTTGTAGCAGTGAGCTCAGCTCCATATATTTGAACATCTGAAGTGATAGAAGGAGCATAGATAAGAAGTAGAGATCTGGAGAGGAGAAAAGAATGGTGATACCACAGGATTGCCACAGGAGGAAGGATACTGAGAGCAAAAAAGATGGAGGACAAAATGCGGGGAGGGCATCAGACACATGTAGAAAGAGGATTGGTTAGAGTATAGGGTAAAGGTAGGAGTTTAATTCTAGAGAGGTTAAGGAAGATCAAGAATAAGAAAAGGACATTGAGTTTGAAGACTAAAAGGCATTTTGGATAGAGTATTTGAGGTAGATTCCATATTTTAAGACATTTATAGTGAGTCAGTAGTTAGAAAATGGTGATAGTGAGGAAAGCTTTTTTTTTTATTATGTAAAGAAAATTGGCTATGGGAGGATGTGCAATAGATGGCCAAAATATATCTTAATTATAAGCCTTCTTCTCTTTAAAACTTCATTAGATATTTTACCCACAAAACCCAATTTAACTTATCATTCATGTAATGATCATAATTGAATCCTGTTTTCTTTCTCATTTTACCCTGGGGATTGCTTTCAATTAGGGCAGAATAAAAATTAAAATGTATAAAATGGCTTACTCACACTTGTGATTTCATCAGAATTAAATATATGCAACCACATTAATTTTATTAAGGCTCCCACCACAAATATTCCCAAAGAGCATGGTAGGCCACTTAATGTGATGGACCAAGTGGCTACATCTTGGTGTGTTGCTAAAACTATGTTTTCTCTATCAAATTTAGAATACTTTGAAAAGAAAGCTAAGAATTAAAGACACAGTGATCCTTTTCATGTGAAAATTATTTTATGAGAGCATTTAAAAATAAATAAATAAGGGCCGGCCGAGTGGCACGGTGGTTAAGCGTTGGCTTGGGACGCCAGCAGGCCTGGTTAGGATCCCACATATGAGGGCCAGTGACACTGCCCTCAAAAATAAATAAATAAATAAATAACCCTTGAATTCATTTTTCTTTTGGATAAAATTCTTGATATTAAAACTGAGGTAACAAGGGCCTCTGCCCTCTGGTTCCAAATGGGAAATTGGATAGCGAAAGTCATAATGTCATAATAGGCATCTCCTTTACGGAGGCAATCCTTATTTTTGTTTTAACTACCTCTTATTAAAGCAGCATAAATACAGTCCCAGGAGAAGACAGCTTTTTCTCATTTTGGTCAGAGGCTATTGTCTTCAATATGTTTTCCTGATTTTAAGGAACTTTCATCATGAGAGTCAAGGTCAGACAGTGAGAGTTTAAACTAATGTTTAAGTTCTAGTCCTACAATAATTTGAATGAATCTAAGCTTTCTGAACCTTACTTTCCACATTTTGCAGTGGGTTATGATTTCTAACTTAAAGAGAGTATGTGAAAACGCTTGGTAAAAGGAAAGCCATGGCATAGATGTAGGGTGCCCTTATTGTGAGAGCTGTGCGAAGCTTGGTGTGTCAATGGTAAATAGCCTCCAGCATCTGCATTTATTGCTGAGTGGTGACAGGATCCACTGTTATTTCTCATTACTGCGGGAAGTCCAGCTTCTCTTGCCTAATGAGAATGTCATCCTCCTAGTTTCCAGGTCAGGCCATTGACTTCTCTCTGGTGTCTGAAATTTGCCTGTAAGCTTGTAACATTTTAAAATATGCTGGGTCAAACTTTACCTCTTAAAAAAGAAGATAATTGATTACAGATGCCAGGACTGAAGCAATTGTCAGTAACTTTGCTTATTAGTGCCAACACTTGAGGGAACCAAAGGCGTGTCTGACAAAGGGGCAGGGAATTTAGTTAAAGAAGGTCCTTTCTGCTCTCTTTTTTCCCAGCCTGCTGATCTGGCTTGAATTAGAAGTTAGAGACATTTGCTAAAATAAAATACGACTGGAACTCTTGGGAATCATTTCACATCCGACTCCTCTGACCTCTGATATCCTTCCCATTGCCTCCGGGCCTTGTTAGAGTGAGAGATGTTTTTCAGTGTCTATAAAAGTAATAGAAACAAACACATTTAAAAATAATCCAGTAAAAGCACACATTGTATGAAAGGAACAATTATTTGAAGCTGTTGACCTTACCAGAATTGGGCAAGCGCTTGGCATCTTGAAAGTCTGCTTTGATGCTGAAGAGCTGTTCTAGAAATGTCACCATGCCATTACCCTTTCAGTTGCTCTTCAATACACAATGGTAATGCATTGTTTTTAATATTATGGGGAGCCATCCGAATGTGGCATTCATTTAGGAAACAAACTATACTTCCGGAAGGACATATATGGTTCTTAAATAACATCTGTGTTTATTCGGAGCCCAAATAATGTTTAATCAAACTAATCGGAACTAGAAGGGAGCAAAAAAAAAAAAATGACTATCTCAAACTCCTATTTTTAAAGACAAGGAAACTAAACCTCCAAGAGCTTAAGGGGCTTCCTGAAGGTCACACAAGTAGTTGGGACAGAGCTGGGAACTGGAATCCAGGTCATCCATCTCTGATTGCCCTGCAGTTTCCATTCCAGCAGGCTGCATAGGTCATATAAATTTAATATTAATTGTGGAAAAGATGCAATATATAATTAAAGTCAGACCCATTTTTAAGGTGTGGCCAAATTACTTATTGAACTATAAAATGTGGATCATTCTAAGTCACTTTTCTAATATCACATTAGAAGACCTATTTCAAATTGTGTGAACATTGGTGCTGGTCTTTCTAGGGGACAGACAGTGAAAGTGTGAAATGTTCAGCCTCCTGCTGGTCTATTAGACACAGCCAAAGACAGCATGTATTCTGATATATACACCTAGTTTTTATGTGCTGTCACACTTATATAAACCAATGCACACAGGAAGTTTTCTGTCTCATAGAAAATAATGGTTAATTATATGATGCCACACCTGGGAGGAACAAAAAAGAACAAAGCCTTGGAAGATAACACTTCTTCCATCAGTGAGCTAAGATTAAGGATTAGGCTTCTTTTTCCTTTCAGGCTAATTGTTTGTTTTGTTTTGTTTTTTAACATAAAAAAAATGAGGAGGAAAGGTTTGGGGAATTTTGAAAGAATTTGCATGAGTAGGAAAAATAAAATCAACCTCCTAAAGCCTTAAATTCCATGAAATTCACTATCTCTGTTTTATTAGTTCCATCTCTATCCTTAGTTTAACCTTTTGAAGAGTGGAGGGAAAACCATTTTGAACTTGTAAGTAAGGAGATAATTGAATTTGTGTGAGAGTTCAGGTTTATTTAGGTGACATGCCTTTGGCCACAGTTATTTTCAAGTCATGTGGTACCCTTGTGTGTATGAACATATAAAAGCTGTTAACTTTGGATACCTTTTAGCTCAAACCATGAGGAAAAACATTTTATGTTCTCCTTGTATGGTCCGGACTCAGTTCCAATGTCCATGGTTTTACACTTTGTCCTCATCTTATGACTCCTGTGTAATAATAGCAAAGACCTGTTTATAAAATTGCTTAGAGAATGTTTAAATATCAGGAATCTTGATTAAATTGAAGAGCCCATTGTCTGTGGATGTTTATTTTAATAAGAAAGTAGTTTTTAAAGTAAAGAATTTTTCAAACCCTTGAATTTGTGCCTGCTCCTGGTCCAAAAAGGTTTCCCTGTTTTTATAAAGTCACATCTTGTAATCCTCAGACTTATTGCATGCACATGCCTGAGGCAACATTCAAATAGATTATTCAAACAAAGATAAAACACCAAGTTTTCCTTTGAAATATTCAGATAATTAAGGCAAAATCAGGCTTCTAAAGAGAGCATTGTGGCTTAACACGTGATGCATGTTGGTGATGTTTTGCCCAGTAAATGTGGGAAAGCCAGTCCAAGGGCAAAGGAAGGGCAAGGTATGGAAGGCTGGGCATAGGAGAGAGGAGAACCTTATGAGCAGCTCAGGGAGCCTCCTATAAAGAGGCAGTCTCTATGGATAAGAAAACCACACACCCCATAAGGACATGTTGGGGCATGCCCTCACCTCACGAGACCCCAATGCCAATCTGAGCAGTTCTCAAGGTCTGAGCTAAGGGCAGGGCATAGCAGAAGTGGGGTTGGGGTGTGCAGCCAAGACGTTATTCTCAGGCCCAACCAGGCTGCAGAACCCAGTGAAAAATCTGTTTTATAGGCTGGGTTCCAACCAGGCTCCAGGGAGGCCACAGGGTATGTATGCACTGGAAACGAGAGACTGGGAACAGCATTTCAAGATCCTAGAGGGGAAAGCAGGTGCACCAAATAATGGTACCAAGATGTCCATTTGGGTTGACAGGAGGTGTTTTATTGCCCTCGGCCTTGGTTGCTTTCAGGCTTCGTTGGATGCTCCTCCACAGAATAATATGTCTGTTCATTCATCCTATCATTCCTTCAGTGTTTCCTGAGTGCGCACTGGGTGGTGGACTATCATAACTGACAAGGCTGGAACTTCCCAGAGTTCTGCCTGTAGTGAAGATACAGATAAACACAATGCAGTGTGGTGAGTTCTACAAAGAGGAAAATACAGAGTGTCCATGTGAAAATACAGAAGTGGTACCTAACCCGGTTTCTTTTGCTGACCCCCACAAGCTAACCAGAACTAACCAAATTTATCAGAGAGGTTCAGGAATGAGAAGGAAGGAGAAATATGCAAAAAGCTAAGTGTATTTGGGCAATGAATCAAGTCTGATAAATCCAGAGAGAAGAATGTAAATGAAAAAGTGATGCTTTTTGAGCATCTTTTGAGATGATCCTCCTTTTCATTATAGGCTAGGGCATGTTTCTCCTAAAAACCTCATGTTTTAACTGATCTTTTTCCTCAATTCTTTTGTGAATTGTGGCTCCTTAAAGACTGTTTGCTGGCTGAATCTTGATTTAACCAATCTTTTCTTTCTGAATTCTTCGGAGAAATACTAGCATTCATAGCTTATCAGCGGCCATACAACTTTAGTATCTTCTATTTCTGAAAGATCGAAATACTATTAAGCCAAGGACTTACTAAATATTTAGGCATATGACACCACAGGAGACATCAGACGGAGACAGGCCCCAGATACTCCCAACCTATGTCACTGAGTCCATCAATATTGCTCCCTAAATCTGGGCCTCTGCCTGAACCCTTGAGGGACTTAACAATGAGGGAAGAGGTGAGTAGCAAGGCATTATCAGGTCAGATAACCCGTTACAGACAACTACTCTTAATACAATTTCAGCCACTTAACATGTTCAAGAAGATCTTGAAAGATTGACATGTGAACTCAAATGTCATTTCCAAGGCAGTTATTGCAGGCAAGCAACCAACATCCAAACAATCTTTTGAAACAAATCAGTTCTTTTATTGGGAAACTATATACTTCATCAGGTTCTAATTTCTTTGAAAATTGCTCGTTAAGATTTAATTATGTTAATAGTTATTCATTACACTCAAATTAAGCTGATCCTAAATATCCCACATAACCAAGCATCGTTTAGACATGTTTTTTAAAATCCTGATATCATGAAGCCTATAAATAATCATAAGTATCACCTAATAAATTTATAAAGGCAATTCATTTTAATATTTTCATTCATCTATTTTGTAATTATTAAAATTTATGAAAGTTACATTTGCCTCTTAATTATGATGAATGTTGAGATGGGGGGAGCGGGGATAGAGACAAAGATCAGAGGTATGCTGTTTTTATTTTATTCCTATTCAACTTGTGTGTTTTTTTAAAAAGCCAGGAAGTCATTTTAAACCAGGTGGTATTTTATTGATAAATAAGTATATTTATTATATATTTAGGGTAAATTTAATAGATTTGGCATGGCATAGGCCTTAGGTAGTTTGTAGTTCAGAATCCACTAAATTCTAAATCCAGTACCACCATACTCTATTTTCTTTTCAGATATATATAGTAGAGATTTCAGAGTTAATACCAAAGTTTTACTCAGTATTATTAAGTAATTCCTTCCTAAAAGTCTGTCATAACTGGTATGTGTGAAAGCTCCCAATGTACAGTCCAGGTTTTAAATCTTGAAAGAGGAAGGAGAATGTTTTATAGCTTTATTATTCTCTTCCTGCTGTTTGTTCTTGCCAGGAGTTCTAATGGAAAACATGGAGATTATTTAAAAATTGATTTATATTAAGAAAAATAAATAAGATTTTAATGTCACCCTCTTTTAGAACACATTTTTCATGAATATAAAAATTATCATCACTGTGAATATTTTAAAATTCAGAAAGTATTATGGAAAATAAAAGTCACCTAAAATTCTGTCACCAAGATGTAACTACTGCTTGTATTTTGGTATATGTTTTGCTAGTCTTTCCCCACTGTTAAAAATGTGTGTGTATAAGAAATATGTATATAACACATAAAAATTTGGATCATACTTGCATACAATTTTGTAACTAGCTTTTTTACGTGCTTAATAATATGTTGAAGGGCCAGCCGAGTGGCGCGGTGGTTAAGCGCTGGCTTGGGGAGCCAGCGGCCCCGGTTCGGGTCCCACATATGAGAGCCAGTGACACTGCCCTCAAAAAATAAATAAATAAATAAATAAATAAATAAATAAATAAATAAATAATATGTTGAAAGCGTTTGTATTTGCTTGAAAGGAGTTGTGAATATTTTTAGAAACTCAAATAAATTTGTTGTTGTTCAGCAAATAACTATTCATTGAAAGCATTATTTTTAATGGGCAAAGAATATCTAAATACTATAGTATATTTAGCCAGTTGTTTAGTGACGCACATATAAGCACACTATTTTTCTACCATAAGTAGCATACCAGTGAGTATCTTTGTACTGCAGAGATTTTGTATGCATTTACTTAAGATAAATCTTATAGTAGAATGAATAGATCAAAGAATGTGGACATTTTAAGGCTATAGAAATGCAATGCAACATTCTTTTTCACCAAACTATATAAGAATGCTTTTACCCCAACCCTCAACAGCATTGCCTATGATCATTTTCTTATCCTAACCCTTTCATATGTTTTTTTTTTTTTGAAAAGGTAATTTAATGGCTTGATGAAAATGGAGGTATTTTTAGCAAATGGGGACAATTGACATTAATGATGCAATATATCAGTGTCAAATTAGAGTCTCATTTGAAGTAAAGCCATTTATTTAAAAGCTCTAGATAATCTGATATAGCTATCCATTTGTTTTTTAGAAATAAAAGGATATCATATTTAAAGATTGAAGAGAAAGACATTGAAATCTGTTTGACAGAGTCAACGAATTGACTTTTCGTCAGTGGAAATTTTATCCCGACCCTGTGTGATCTGGGAAAGAACCTTGGTTGTTCTCATCACGAGGTCATTTAAGATCACAGGTTGTTTGGTTTAATGGGATTTGTATAGTTGAATAGAGAAAGGATTCATTCCTTGGGGAATCCTTTTTTTCAGGAGGTTGAAGGTAAAAGATAAAAGTTACACTTAAGAAAATTCGTAACTGAGCCATGGTGCAGTTTTGTTTACTTGAAAGCTACGTGTTATCATGTGGAAGCAAATGCTTTTTCAAACAAACTCATTCCTAAATAAATAGAAACAAAATAATGGAAAATGTCTTAGTTGGCTTAGGAGAAGCTGCACGGTTTATTTAAAGTTTGTATTTATTGCTGAGGGGGAAAATTGTTTAAAAAAATTTTGGATCCTGGGGAAAGATATACTGTAGAAATATCTTTACTCTTCACAGGGGCTTTAGAATAGAAAGACAGGAGTTATCTGAATTCGTTTCTAGATAACATTCTGTTCTGTACGTTTCTTTCTATCTTTCTTTGATTCAGTTGAACAACCGTAGGTTGAATGTTCATCCCTTCCAGGTAGAGCTTGCCTACTCCTTGCTAGGCCTTTTAGGAAGATGGCCAGCTTCACTAGGCCCAATATATTCCTCTCCTTGGGCTGCTGTGAAAAATTACCACGAAGTAGTGGCTGAAAACAACAGAAATTTATTCTCTTGCAGTTTGAGACCAAAAGTCTGAAATCAAGGTGTGTTCAGGGCCATGCTTTCTCCAGGCAGGAAGGGAGAATCCATTCTTTGCCTCTTCCAGATTCTGGTGGCTGCCACCACCACTTGACTTGTGGCTGCGTCAGTACAGTCTCTGCCTTGGTGGTCACATTCCCTTTTCCTCTTCTGTCTGTGTCAAATCTCCCTCTGCCTCCCTTTATAAGGACACTTGTGATCATATTTAGGGCCCCCTTGGATGATCTGAGATAATCTCCCCACCTGAAGAACCTTAACTTAATCATATCTCTGAATTCCATTTTTTTTTGAGGGCCGTGTCACTGGCCCTCATATGTGAGACCAAACTGGGGCCTCTGGCATCCCAAGCCAGCGCTTAACCACCGCGCCACTCGGCCGGCCCTCTGAATTCCATTTTTGTTTGTTTGTTTGTTTTTTGCTATACAGGGTAACACTGAGAGTTTTCAGAGATTAGGATATGGGTATCTTTTGGGGGCCATTATTCAGCATGTCTCACCCAGGACCTTAATTTCATGTAATTTCCTCTGTCTGTTCTCCACCGGAACATGAAGCTTATGTCCAGAAACAAAAAATTATTTGCCAAAGTTTAACCTGACTGGCCTAGGGAGGCAGAATAGACTCTATAATTGCACCAGCATACCTGGGCTGGATGGTCTGGTAAGTCTTGAAGAACACTCTGTACCTACAGGGAGACTAGACAGCACATTGAAAGATGCAGGGCAGAGAGCTGCCCTACCTCGGTTTACACCGACTGAGTGGATCAACGGACGATGGAGGGCCTTCTTTATGGAAGGTGTGCATGTCCTATTTTAGTGTTTGATCCCCAGTAACCTACTTGAAGTCCCTTATGGTCCTCTTACTAACTCCTTCAGTTTCTTATCACCTTTAGAAGGAGTTTTTTGCCACTTGCTGTGAAACATGGACTCCTCTCCTTTCTCGCCCAGTCCCTGCCAAGCTCTGCAGTCCAGGGAGTCTTTGCTGCAGCCCGTGCAATAGCTAATCCTTTTCAGTTTTCAGTTGCATAAGAATTTATAAACAATAAGACTATTTAAAAGTGCACTGGCCTCCTTCCAGTAGCTGCTCAAGGTGTTTACTCAGGAAAAGGTGCCGAGTTATGTATCCATTCTCTGTGTAAATTCTCCTTCACTTCCCGTATTTCTCAAGAAGGAGGGCCCTTTCTTGTGGGCTCTATGTGATGAGGTGGTGTTTTTCTAGTAGGTGGAGGAGGCAATTGAACCTTGAAATATCTTGTTAAGTGATGCCGTAGGAGGCCTTAGAAGGCAAGCAGGAGAATTTGGCATGACACAGTGAAAACAGGTTTTTTGTCAGCTGTGCGTGGAACTTTGAGATGATTGCAAAAGGGACATAGTTACAGAGTGAGCAGTTACCCACTCCATGCCTTTGAGAAGAAGTAACTGCCCCTTTAACTTTCTCTGGAGTCAGTTGGGATGACAGCATGTACCTTCATTTGTTCCCATTTTAAAATCAATTACCTGGATCAAACTGCTGTTAAACACAATTGGCTGGGTCAACATTTTCTAGTGTGTAGGTCATAGTTGTACCATCTATATAAAAGAATCCAGCTGCTGCCCCTCATGCCAGGCCCTAGGAAGTATTTCAGACACAGTGCAAGAAACAGCTGCCCAGTTTAAAAATTGGAAAAACTCAGAATACTCCAATGTCATTTTGTAAAAATGCCTCTTACCTTGTTCGGAACCCCAAAAGCTCTGAAGAAGTCATCAATAAAATGAGCACCTACCTCCACTGCAGGTCTCTTTAGAGATTAAGGACAAAATAAATTACCCTCCTTTTTCCATTGGCCCCACCAAAATCCTGACATAACGAAACCATTATGATAAAATTAGTCCCCAAGGTAGAGATGAATATTTTAGTAGTAAGGATAGTAGTGAAATCTAAGTAATATCATGTACTTAGGACTTACATTGTGTGTTTTTCCACTGAAAAGATTCTGGGAGAACCAGTATTAAACCAATGAAATATGGTGTAAGTTGACATAAGCTTTCTTTTTATTTTCATTTTTTACAAAGTGTTTTATATCAGAAGCCTCTTATTGCTTGCTATTGCCTTACATAACGGTCTGCAGAAGAGAGGTTTTTCATCCGCTCTACTCCACAGTCTCGTCAACCAGGGAGGTCACCATATTGATTTTTTTCCCATCTGTCTTTACTGTTAACACTTGGGTCCCTGTAGTTGGTTTTTCTTATTATTGAACACCGTGTCCATGACATCTGGAGGGGGTCTGCAAGCCTGTTTTTATCTATAGATCTGTTTTATGGCATGGAAGGCATGAATGTACATCATTGCACTAGAAGCTTGCTTCTTAGCTGCCTTGTGTGAAGGGTGTGTGTGTGTGTGTGTGTGTGTGCGTGTGTGTGTGTGTGTGTGTGTGTGTGTGTGTGTTTCTCACACAGAAACTGAGAAATGGGCATGGAAAGACAGAGAGAAGACAAAGTGAGAGGAACAAAGAGACAGGGATGGGAAAAGAGACCCAGTTAGAGTCATGGTGGGAGGTACAGAGACATGGACCAACTAGAGAAAAGCACCTCCCCCTTGCCACACTGTATCCTGGCTCATCTTCTAGGCTTTACATGGAGGCCTTGGTGCCGATTAATGGAGGGTTGCTTCCCACCTCTGCTGGCCTGGTTAGAATGTCCTTCATGCTTTCACCAGTTTCTAAAATGGTCGGTAATGAGTTATGGAGTTAATTCCTCTTCAAACGGCAACAGTGGCCATTGTGAGAAAGCTACTTTGAAACGTGACGTAATGTATTCTTCATCTGCTTTAAATTGTTTAGGACTAAAGAATAATACATCTACCTATCTGTACAATTTCAACTTTTTTCCTTTTTAAAATTTGCATTCTTTTTTTATTTACACAATTGCATATAAATGTAAGACTATATTCCTATAATAAAAATGCCCAGCACAGAGTCACTAAAGATAACCTTGATTTTCAACCCCAATCTTTATTTCTTCCCCAGAAATAATCAGGGTCATAAATTTGGAAGATTCTTTCCAAACTTTTAAATAATTTTTATACACATATATAACTTAGAGCAATACATATTTGTTTTATGTGTATGTGTATTTACATACATGGTATTACACTGGTCATATCGTCCTGCAGCTGTGTATTTAGGTAAATGGTATCCCCGTGTTCATGTATCGCAGTATCATTCTGTGGTTTCCTGTTTTCACATATTGGTATTTGTTAGAGACCTTCCACATTCAGGTTCACCTCATCTTGTAAGGTGTGTCATGATATGTTTATACTAGACTTTTCTCCTTAATCTGTTTAGGGAAGGAATCACATTGTTTTGTATTTAGTATTGAAGCATCCTCAATTATACTTTTTAATAACTTTGTGGAAAAGACTCATATTTTAGCTAGAATTTTTTCCCTGTAAGCGAGAATGAGCTGTAGAGTTGGTTGATGTTTTTTCTTGTCAAGAGCTTTGGGGTAGCGTTGTCAGGATCCGATAATGGGACTTGTGTGAACTGAGTTGGGTAATAGCTTTACTTCTTTTTGAATGTCCTGGGAAAATGTGGGTACACAGGATTTACCTTGACTATTTGGTGGAACTCACCTGTAAAACCATATGACACTGATATTTTATTATTTTTATCAATTGCTTTCTAGGTCACAGGTATATTTAAGTATTTTCATTTTGTTGAGCCAATGTTTTTTAATTTTGAAAAACATACACTTTAGGTTTTCAGATATTTTGGTTCAGGTTATACAGAATTACAGTTTTCACCTTTTCCTGTTTGTAATTACACCACACTTTTCATCATGAATATTGTGTGTACGCTTCTTCTCATCCTCTTTCTCCCACTCCCCAATCTCTCTCTCCCCAACACTTGTCAAATTTTTATCTAATATATGAATATTCAGAAAACAATTTAACTTTTACTGATCAGTTTTATTGATTTTTGGCGACATGTTACCTATCTAGGTTTTGATGTATAATGCTCCACATTTTTTGTTTCTAAGAAGTTTATCATTGCTGCTTTGACAATTCTGCTTAGCCCAAGAATTATTTAAAAGTATGTGTATATGTTTATGTGTATTTCCTATATTATCAACTTTGTGCACTTTCTGTCATTAATTTATAAATTGACCTAGTCATGGTTATTGAGCATGACCTCTAATTTCTGCCTTTTGAAAAATGCTGAGATTTCCTTTCTGACCTAATAGTGATTAGATTTTAAGATTGTTATATGTGTGTGGGGTTGCTGGAGTACAAAGAAGAAATGAAGAAAAGAGAGATATAGATCGTTGTTCAACCTTCTATTTCCATTTTCCATCTTTCTAAATTTTTCATTCATGCTTCCTGTGTCTTTTTGTGTTGCATTCTTTAAGAATCCCTTTTCTCAACCTCATCTGAGTTCTCTTTATAATACATATTTTTATGTTCTTTAAAATTCTTTGCATTTTAAAAAAATTCATTGAATTAAAAAAATTCTTTATAAGTTGATTAAAAGTTTAATTTTAACAACCTCTTTTTTTTTTTTTAATTTCCAACATCTTTAGTTATGTTTTAGGAACAGAATGTATTCTCTCCTCCCTCTGAGGATATTAGCTATACTTAAGCCAAAGTCAGGTTCTGTTTGTCCTATTCACTCTGTTTCCTTGAGTTCTTCCACTTATTCTGTTTGGTGTGTATCTCCCACCTTCTTGACATTGCTGAAGTATGTGGTGACCCTTGGTTGGGTGCTCACCTTTTCATTTAAATTGTCCTGCTTGTAACTATTGTATATACACACTGGTACATGATGCTAAGAAAAGTGGATAAAACGAACACCCCATTCTTCCAAGGTGCAGACAGCCACCCTGAACAATGCCCAGGCTCTCTTTCAATATCATACTCTCAGTCTTTGCTAGGAAGCAGACTTCTGTTGTTCTCTGAGTGGCCTAGGTGAGGAGGAGGCTAAAGAGAGGACCAGGGGCAATAAAGCTACCCACATTTGATTCTGTAGTCCATGGACTCCTCCTGCCCGTGCATTCATCTTCAGGTTTGTAATACTGTAGGCTGTTGAACCACTCACTTTTTGCAGCAGGCCTCTCTATATATAGGTTTAGGTGTGTGGTTTCTTTTTTTTATCTGATGCCATCAGATTTATTATTATTATTATTATTATTATTATTATTATTATTATTTTATATGAGTTGAAGAAGAAGAGGAAGCTTCCCAAATAATCATCTGTTGCATTTCTTAATGATATTATTTCTTCAGGTATAGACACAAGGAGAATGGAAGTTGAGGTTAGATGAAGAAAAGAAAGAAACAAACAATTTATAGACTTATTCCATGTGTGTGAAGAAAAGCTTTTGCAAACACCTAAATAGAAAGTGATTAACTTTTGATCTTTACTTGTTTTTAAATTTTGCATACTAATAAAATACTCTTTTTCATTTTTAGGTCTTCATTATAATCATGGCCAAACCTTATGAATTTAACTGGCAGAAAGAAGTTCCTTCCTTTTTGCAAGAAGGAGCAATTTTTGACAGATATGAAGAGGTAAAGAAGTGTTATTAATCTTTTCTCTCAAAACATTCTTATAATTATTTCATTTTAATTACAGTATTGAGTAAATAGCCTTTGACAGAAGTAGGAACATCTTTGAGATTTATGAGTTGGAATTGTTGGAAAGAGGCAAGTTATGAAATATAATAATAATGATAATGATACTGCAATTTATTGAGCTCTTACCTTGTGCCAGATATAATGACACTGATAGTATAAATTATTGAGTGCTCACTGTGTGCCAGACAATCTTCTAAAGCATTTTATGTGAAATTGTTTAATTCCTCACAGCAGCCTTATAAGGTTGTTGCTATTATTATCTTCATTTTACAGATGGGTTTCATGTAGGAACATTTTTTGCTTCATAAAGTGCTTTTGGCAGGCTTTCTACATAAAACTTTCTATTTGTGACAAATGTAATAGTGATTGGACTTTGTGCTAGTCATTTGCTTTGCCTATTTCATTTATACAGAACATTTTGACCTAAGTTTTACATGACTCTGCTGCTGTCATTTATCATTTGTGCCCTTGCAAGGTGGCAATGGCTCCAGACTTTCTATAGAGCAGGGGTTTGGGGCCACCCATCTATTCAGAAGGCATAAGGAGGTGGGGTAAAGCCTCAATAGCATTGTAAACACCTCTTTTTTTGTTAGATTGTACCTAAATTTGTGGTGAATTGGAGAAGGGTGTGTGATGAAACTGTTGAGTCTAAGGAAAAGTGAAATGTAATATTTGTCATGACTTCATTTAGAGTCAGAGTTGGTTGGTTCCTTTCAAAATCAATGAAACGTAAGTGGTGGCTAATTGTGATGGTCCTCCCAGATGTACAGATTGTCAGGCCTTTTCATGAGGTCTGTGGGCTGAAGTGACTCGCTACTTGTTACTTGGTTTTTCTAAAATGTGTATCGTAATAGTCTCTAGATTTGTATCATAGTTGTTTTGTAAGTAAACAAAATTGAGAAAGGCAGAGGATGAGAGCCCTAATGTGGTCACTAATCCTTGTATTGAATTAAAATATTGAAGTGACAGCTAATTTATATGACTGAAACTTTACTCCAGAAAGGACAGCTAACTGCATTCTGCTATAAGAAGAAATAGAAACTAATATTCCACCACCTGGAGATAACCACTGTTAGTTAATTCTTTGTAGTTTTCTTTTAGTTTGGGGCGGGGTTTTTTCTATTTGTTTTTCTTTTTTTTCCCCCCATAGTTGTTATCATAGAGTAATCTTTTGAGAATATAAATTAAAACTTGTCCTTCCTCTATTTAAAATGCTTCCATGACTCCCATTTGTAGGATAAAGGAAACTGCAGAGTGAAATACAGGGCTTTTCATAATCTGGCTCAGGCTGTTTCCTGCAACCTAATTTCCCACCAGTTTTCTGCACACACACTGTCTGCTTTAGCCATAAAAACCCACTTACAATTTCCCCAATAAACTATCCTATTACATGTTTTGTGCATGCTACTCTTTCTTCATGAAATACACTTATTCCTCCTTGTTTGACTGGTGAACTCCTACTCATCTTTCAGAACCCAGATGAGAAACCTCCACCATTTTGACATCTTCCTTGACTCATTCAATAAGAATTGATAACTTCTTTGTGCCTCTACCTACTCGTGCACATATTACACTGCATTCATATTTTATTTAATGTGGGTTGTTTTGTGGGTTTTTTGTTTGTTTGTTTGTTTTTGCTTCTCCTTCTATACTCTTGAGTTCCTTGAAGTCAACAACTATATTTTACTTAATTTTCTCTTCAGGGACTAAATGACTACAAGTGCCAAACTCACTGTAGATGTCTAGTGGCAAAAAGGATTTTAGATATTATTGATTCTAACTCAGTCTGTTTTTGTTTTATTTGTTCATTTTCTTGATAATTGAAATGGTGAGAAGACTTCATAATCCTTCAGATCCGTATGGAGATAGATACTTCAACAGATACGAAATATTAGCGTAAACCATATGACATTTTCATCTTTTAAATTAAAAATGATCAATATCAAAATGAACTGATACAGTTCAAGCCTAAGACAAAGTTAAGTTTATTGCAGTTGACTACTTTTACCCACTTTATACAACTTAGCGAAGAAGGCCTCCGACTAGCTTGGCTGTATTTCCAAACCTTTCTCCCAGGTAAGCCAGGTCTGGGTTTGGTACCAGCATCACCAGGATGATGGCCGTAGATGACCATTATAAGTGATCACAGAAATCACTTCCCAAATCTACCAGAGTGTCCCGAAAGATTTGTGATTAAAGAGATTAAATGTAGTCACTGGCTGAGTCTCTCTACTACTGTCATATAGACAGAAACTTATTAGGGAAAAAAGTACTTTTTGGTAAATAAAGTGAAATGTGATTTGATGAACTGAAAGTCCATCATCATTAAATTATTTTTTATTTCACAATTTTATGTGGTTATTAATCCACAGCTCACTAACATTTAGAAAATATTATTACGTATGCTTCTAAAGGCATTTTCTTTTCCTCCAGGTTCTTCTACAGATGTGGTAATGGTAGGAAAGAAATCTTGAGCAAGTATTAAATACAATCTAGCTCAGTTTCAGTTTTCTTAAGTGCTATTTCACTAGGGTTTTAAGCAAAACAGGGGAAAAAAATGAAAGTCATAAAGTAAATACATGTCTTCATAACAGCATATAAAACCAAAAAGCCAAACTGTATTTCAAGCTGGACTGTAGCCAGCTTTTCTTATTGTTTCCCAATCTTATAAAAGTCTGCTCTTTGGAGCCACAGCCATTAAAATACTGAAGGCAACAAAACATAAACAGAAAAGGTTCGTTTCTATAATTTGTGCGTGAATAGCAGTGAGAAATGACAGCTGACAGCATGTGGGAGGAACTGGAATTAGAGGAACACAACCTGAGCATCCCAAAAGAGTCATAGCAAAGGGACCATTTATAAAGGGGTAGAAATGTCTTTAGCACCGTATGACAACTATCTTGATGGCCTGAAGGATCAGGTAAACATTAAATTATGTTCCACGGATTCTTTCAAAGAAGACAGGAAAGGGTTTTAAGCAGTGGGTGAGCACTCACTAGGTCAGAAAAGAAAGTGTTTACTAGCCACTGTTTCTAAAAATACATATTATCTTGTCAGTAAATATAATCAGTGCAACTGCATTTAAGCATTATTTTATTATGTCTGCATTACTAAGGGATTTCTTTTGAAGGAGCTCCAAATTTCAGAAACTGCTTAATGTAACAGCTGGCGTTGTAGCCTCTGATTGTATTCCCATGCCACTGCTAAATCTGTTTTTTTAATCTCAGAAGTTACTTAAATGCAAACTATATTTTGTTTCCAAGTGATGCTTGTTATTAAATCTTTAAAACTAGAAATCTTTCTGTTGCAGAGGAGAGGAACAGCAGTGCTTTTTAGACCACATGCAATCCAAATACCTCTAACTCAAAACTTCCTCTCATATCCATAGTGAAGGGCTGAAGACCCCATCCCCTGGCTACCCAGGGCCCTCCCCAGTCTTTCCTAGAATTCCTAGTGCTTACATTTGGTGATTACTCATATGCTCAGTGCCTTCTTACCTACCTGTCCTCAGTTCCAGCTTGTTCTTCTTGCTAAATCCATTATATCGTCAAATCCCAGAAACATTTTGTGAAATAGACTTTTACTAAAGACTGGGTGGTAGCAGAGGAAAATTGTAGCACACAACAGGACACACTTTCAGATTAAACATCAGTGATCATGCTGAATCAACTTTATTAGTCAGCCTAGCCAATCGGTGTTTCTCATTGTCCTCTCATTTTCTCTCCCACCAAGATGCATGTAACTGTTTCTTTTTTTCTAATCTCTCCCTCAGAGTCCTTTTCCAGTTTACCCTTTTCCTCTTTTCCATATGCCACTTCTCCAAAAAAAAAAAAAAAATCCCCCTCTCAAGCCAAAAGAGAAAAATGAAAAATTATAATCTCTCCTCACCCTGAGCAGCTTGCCTCCCTTTTTACCTCAAACTCTCCCATCCAGATTCTCCCAGGACCTTCCCTTTTTGCATAACCTTGAAGGGCAATGTATGTCCTTAAAACAAACTGCATTTAAAAAGAACTTTATCCTTAAGAAGAATGTGCGGTCATCTACAGAACTGTGTAATGACGGATATGTTCTATATTTGTGTCACCCGTTACCACGTGTGGCTGGTCAGCACTTAAAAGGTGGCTAATGGGACTGAGGAACTGAGTTGTTAGTTTTGTTTAATTTTCATTAAAAGTTACACAGCTCATGTGGCTGGTGGCTATCTTATTGGACAGCACAATTCTAGACAATCAGCTCAGACTACATTATAACCAGGTTTTGAAATACCATCCTCCTTTCCCAACAAAAAGAAGCAGTTTTAAGTCCACTTAGTTGGAATCTACAATTTCATCAGTCATTTCTTCTTAGTGGCAGCTGGAGTAGAGATTTAAATGTTTTATAGATGACTCATTTCAGCCACCGTTGGCCTCCTCACATCAAAAAATCCCTGCTTGGGCCACCCCTTTTTCTCACCCATGGGACTTGATTGCATCTGAGACAAGCAGTCCAGATGGAGTGTCTTTTTCTGGTAAAGCCTTGGTCTTTAGCCTCTCCCACCTCCCTCCCCCAATCCTCTCCCCTACACACACATAAATAGAGCCAGTTGGTGCTGACAACTGCCACCAGGAAAGCAGAAACAAGTATGACAATTGTCAAAATCAGAGAAATATCAAAGTGCAGGATCAAGACAAACCTAAAGGTGGGCCGAGTAGGACAAGGCAAAATGGCCTCCTTCCAAAGCATCGCTGAAACCAAGCTGTGGGCCTCACTGTGAAGCTCCAACAGACCCAAGTAGCCTACACACCCCAGGCTGCTCATCAGTGAAGCAAAGACGTTTCCAAATATAATTTCCAAAAAACTGAAAACACAACCCTCATGAAAAGTATTTAGACTTAAAGATTCATTTAACTCCTCAGTGAGGACACCAGCAGGATGGTAAAGTTAGTTCTAAGAGCGTTGGAGGAAGAGTTTTAATATAGTCAGGAAAAGGGAGCTGAAACAAGTTTTGTCAATTGGATATGTAACTGATTGTTGCTTTGTAGGGCAATGAAATGGTACCCTCTGTGGTTCTCTTTTCTACCAGACACAAATCACATGCATCTCTATGGAACAAAACCAGCTGTAATTTATCTAAGTAATTTCAAAGAATCTGGGCCCTACACAGCAATAAGTCAAACAAAGGTATATTCTATAGAAATAAGTCATTCTTGGGTGGGTCTCTAGATAGTGTTCTTGTATAATGCTGAAAGGGTATATAGCCATCTTTTATCTCAGGGTCTCAAGTTTTGGATACTTTAAACTGAATTGTACCTATGGGAGCAGGATATTAGGCTCCAAGAGTAGAAAGTGGAATTATTGCATATTATCTGTATTTCTGGTAAGGGATACTTACAAAGTCATCCTGATGATAATATGATAATATTTGTCTTTCAACTCTTAGAATCAATAGGCACAATATTTAATTATTATTGACAAAGGAGAATGAAAAGGTATTAACTGTCTGAAAAGGGTGCAGACAGATGTTGGAAAGTACAAGGAGGTTAGAGAAATGGAAGAAAGACCAAAGAATTCATAATCTCAGTGGGAGATAATGTTGATAATTAGTTGATGGTGCATAAAATAGAGACTTATGTCTAGTATTTAAAGTGTAAAAGCTGCCAATTACAAAACCAAAAATAATATCATTTCAAATTCGGAGTAAGAGGAGCTAGAGAAAAAGTAGGAAAGTGAGTTAAGCAGAGTTTGATTTCTGAAGATTTATTCTACAGGATCTATTATTACATGTGCCTGGCGAATATTCAGTTCTTGGCTGCTTTGCCATGAGTCCCACTCTTTTCAAGCTCCAGTCCCTACTAGAATCAGACATTTAAAGTAAAACAAATTTTTGCTGATATCACTTTATTATACACCAAATCAAGTCCAAATGCCTCAGTTTGAAACTGCAGGCCCTCAACGTGTGGCCCAGATGCCCTGGCACCCTCAACCCCGCGCTTTCCCCCACAGTCAAGTTGTGATGAGGAAGGGGGTATTGTGCTCCTTGTGGTGTGATAAGACTGGAAGGACAATGGATCCAAGAGACTGATCTGGATGGCCTTGGAGAACAGGCCTCCTCGGAGCTGAGTCTTGATTGATGAGTCAATCAGCCAATGAAAGCACAGCTAAGATGAAGGCTAGTCCACAGCTTGCAGAAGGCATGGATGTGGAATGGGAGGAAGTGGCTTGTCCAGCTGGGACAGAGGGAGATTGGTGGAGGGCAGCAGCTGAAGCTATGGAGATGGGTAGTGTCAACACATTAAATGGCTTTACTTTCCAGCCTGAGTCATTGGCACAGGATCCTGAAAGCTATCGGGAGTCTTAGCAGGGAAGGGTAAGGTCTGAATGCTGACTGGGAGGGAAAAACTGGATTGAAGGACTCAATAGACAGACAGTTAGACATGTGGAAAATAAGTTAAGAGGTTGAGTATGAAAATGAATTAGAGGATTTTCTAATTTGGTGGTTGTCAAAGGTGAGAAAGGGAATAAGGAATGTAAAATGAGGTTGAGATTTCTGGCGCAGGAAGCTGGGCAGACTCTGATGCACACAAAAGGAATGCCAGACAGTACATTTATGGATGGACTTTTGTTGTGCCTCTTCCTGAAAAGAACAGTATTTATCTTCATGTCTTCTATAATATTTAAGCAATATTTTGCGTATAATAGAAATCACAAGTTTTAGTTAAAACTAAATTGAGCAAAAAGGGAATTGAAAACCATGCTAAACTATCCAAATGCAGGAACAAATGGATGCATTTATCTCCTTTCTCAGACCTCCATTCCCAGGGCCACTGTTGGCATCCTGGTTGGAGTGGGGATCGTGTGTGTGGACTCATCGTGAGAAGAAAAGTCTGAGAAGTTGGCAGACACCTCATCCTGTACAGCAACAGTTCTCAAAGTGCGATCCCCAAACCAGCATAGCAGCATCCCTTGGAACCTTATTACAAATGCAAATTCTTGGGCCCATCCCATAGATGAATCAGAAACTCTGAGAATGAGCCCAGCAATATATGTTTTAATAAGTCCTTCAAAAGATTCCAGTGCAAATTCAAGTACGAGAATCAATGGTATGGAATCAGGACAAGGAGTTTGGATTTTTCTTTCTGATTGTTAAGGGAAATCATTTCAACAGGGACTGACATGATCCGATTTACATTTGGAGACACTTGGGTAGCTGTGTGGGGAATGGTTTGTAGGCGGTGGGGGTCAAGTGCATGCAGTTAATAAGAGAGTGTGGTTGGAGACCAGGAATTTAATTTAAGGAATGTGAGCTGGAGTTGTATCCCTTCTTCTTAGCTATATCTCTGTAAGCAATTTCCTTAACTTCTCTGTGCTAGAAAAGAGGAGATGGTAAATCAGATGAGCCTGAAGAGTATAGTTTTCATCCAAGGATTGTATGACTCTATGTCCACCGCCTTCAGTTACCTTTCTTGTCATCATGTGACTTCTTCCTCACATGATAAAAAAGCTATGACTGGGCACCTGGGCACTTAAATCAATTGGTTTGAACACTGAAACCCAAAGCTGCAAGATTGCAAAAATCCATCAGCCAGGATTTTGCAAAAACACTCAGTCCTATTCCTTCCTCTAGACCAGCCTTTAAAATAACAATGCTGATAATGTTATCTATTCTCTCAACAACCACCCCTTGAAAGCTTAGAATTCATTGTCATCCAAGCATGAAGTATTTAAGGAAAGGTCTGTATGTTTGGAAAGTTCCAGAAAATAAGTTGACTTCAAGACAAAAAAACTGTGGTTTGAGCTTTGACCCTGACATTTACAAGTTATGACCTTGAGCAAGTCCTTTCACCTGTCTGAGAGAGCATCCGTCTCACCTCAAATGGGGACACTACACCTGTGCCAGAGACTCCTAGTAAGTGTGTATGAGGTGCCCAATGTGTGTGGATACATCTTCAGAGCAAAGACTCCACCATAGTTGAGACCATGTCTGCTCTGTAAACTGTTTAGTCAATACTTCAGCGAACACTGTTGGAAACATTAAAAAGCTATTATCACTCAACTCTCAGGACTCAGAATCAGATTTCTAAAGTTTCTGCCAATAAATGGCTTTTAACACCTCCCACCTTTCATTCTCTGCCTTAACTCAGAGTGGGAGGTTGATTAACAGAAGCCCAGGATAATGCAGGTTTTCACTACATAGATCCCTAGCCCACATTTGCTCCTTTACTTGTGGATCAGGTTAGAAGAGCAATTTCAAATCACAGAGTTTACTGCCCTCCATCACCATCAGCCTCTGAGTGTGTGAGCTGGAGGATGATGGAGCCACTGCCCTTGATGAGAAGGAAGCTGTGTCTGATTCAAGCAATGGAAGCATGTGTTACATGAGATGGAAGCATGTGTTACATGAGATGGAAGCATGTGTTACATGAGATGGAAGCATGTGTTACATGAGATGGAAGCATGTGTTACATGAGATGGAAGCATGTGTTACATGAGATGGATAGCAAAGAATGCTAAGTCGTGCCAACAAATATCCAAGGATTTAGAGAAAGGAGAAATCTGAAAGTAGCGGAACAATGAGAGACAATTTCCCTAAGAAGGTATTACCAGATCTCAGGCTTGACTGCCTGGAAAACAAAGTTACAGGGAGGCACAGAGGACAGGAGGGAACAATCCTACTAGGAGATGCAACATCAAATCTGAAATGAAGTGATGAGGCCTGAAAGGGAGGAGAGAGCAGGAGTTAGAAGTGTGAAGAAACAAAGGTGTAAAAGGATCAAATATCATTCAATGATTGCATAACAAACCACACCAAGGTTTAATGGCGTGGGGGAGAAAACTTTTCCTCTGCCCTGTTAGTTTCCAAGGCTGGGGCTTGTAAATTAAACTGTCAAAAGCCAGATTAGCAGGAGAAAAAGCAAACAAATTGTATTGGTGCTAATATTTTTACATGCACAGAAGCTTCACAGAAAAGAAGTGAATGTACAAAGAAGAGGTTAGGCTTGGAAGCTTATATACCATTTTAACAAAGGGCAATACATTGTGGAGAAGTGATTAAACAAAGAAAAATAGGATTTGGGCTTCTAGGGACAGTAAATTCTGAGAAGGTCAATATGTGGGAAAAGTAATGGAGGATACAGGTTATTTATTTATTTTTTATCCTTTAAAGAAATTTTTTATTGGGGAATTGTGGGAGGGGAACAGCATTTGGGAATCGGGGAAGGGGAACAGACAAGTTGCTGTCTTTTTGTTCTTCACTCTAGTTGCGGAGGACGTTGCTTCACTGGCCCATGTTGGTATCGTTGTTGCACTTTTCCCAGATGAGGTAGATCAGTTGCCGGCTTCTGGATGGTCGCTCACCGCAGCTGTTGGCAGCTCACGCTGGCTGCCAGCTGCTCATGCTGGCTGCTGGCCACTCACGCTGGCTGCCGGCTACTCACTGTAGCCTATGGCAGCCACTGCAGCAGGGGCTGCAACCTACACTGTCGCCGGGGCTTGTGCAGCCCAGCTCCAGGTGGAGCTGTTGTTAGCTGTAGAGGGCAGTGTCACTGGCCCTCATATGTGGGATCCGAAATGGGGCTGCTGGCATCCCAAACCAGCTCTTAACCAATGCGCCACTCGGCTGGCCCAGATAAAGGTTATTTTATATAGAAAGGTTTATGCAGACTCATGTTAGTGCTGACTTTCCGTCTGCTTCACAGCTGTAAAGCTCCCTGGAGAGGGGATTTATGGAAATCCTGATTTCTCAGAAGTTTCTCTGCTTTTAATCAGATAAGGGAAGCTCTGAGAAGACTTCTTTCTGCATCTGTTGTTTCTCAGTTGCCTTCAGCTCAAAATAATTCATATGCCAAAGTGACATTTTGGGTGGCATATTCTAATCCCCATCGTGGTTTAAGGCATCAATCATTTAAGTAGTCTGTGAATCTGTGGACAGCCTTCTGGTCTGGGCTCAGCTGGGCTCACTCAAGTGTTTGCTGGGCTAACTGAGGGCTAAGTTAGGATGGCCTTAGCAGGAGCATCTCATCGCCATCCCAAATGTCCTGTCATCCTCTTGCAAGCAGGCTTGTTCTCTTTTGGGCACAGCCAGGTTTCTGCTACATTCTCTAGGTCAAAGCAAGTCACAAAGGCAGCCTAAACTCAACGAGTGAGGGTCTACACTCCACTTCTTGATGGGAGGAGTTGCAAAGTCACATTGCAGGTATGTAGATACAGGAAGGGATGAAGAACTGGGGCCCTTTTTGCAATTAACCACCGTTATCTTAGGCACTCTTTATGTAGTTGATTATCTCATGTTTGAAAAGACTTCAAATAGGGGTCAGCATACTTGATGTGTAAAAGACCAGATATTAAATACTTTAGGCTTGATGGACCACACAGTCTTTTTCTCAACTATTCAACTTTGTCTTTGTAGCATAAAAGCAGCCACAGAACATACACAATGAATGAATGGGCTCTGTGTTCCAATACAATTTTATTTTCAAAAACAGGCCAATTCGATTTGACCCATGGGCTGTAGTTTGCACACGCCTAGCTTCGAAGACAAATAATGTTACACAGAAATGAATAACAAATTAGTTTTGATGGCGATGAAGATATTTTCAGTTTCAGGTCATTTTAGTTCATCCTTTATGAATGTGTTATTATATTTTTAGTTTTGTCATCCTCCATTTGTTTTCCTGTTTTCTATAATTGTGTCAGCTTTTGCTGCATAACCAACCACTCTTGTCCTCTTTTCTAAGATGTTCCACTTTTGTTTGTTTGAAGTGTAAATAGGAAAATGTTCCATGTTACCTCCCTCAAGCCATGTCTATGGCTGCAGGCATGCGGTATGCAGAAACATGGAGCCCGACTTGCTGAGTCAGCCTCCCTTATCCTTATCATTTTTTAGGTTTGTCCCCTCACTGTGAAGTTTCCTTGAGTTTGCTTTTCTTCATTTTTTTCACAAGGGTGGACGATAACTATTCCCTGGAAAAATAGAAGCATTTCACCCATAAAAGAGAGTCTGAGTCAGTCTCATGGAAAACTCTAATACTTGAGATTGGTTCTATTCCAAGGTCAAGAATACAGGAAGGACTGCTTATTCATGGGAAGATGTGAGGAAACCTGGGGTGGCATTTGATTTCGAAGGAGCTTGTGGAAGCAAAACAATACAACACAAAACAAGAAGAAAGTGTGTAAAGAGTCAATAAAATTAAAATATAAGCAATGAGTTAAGGAACAATGTAGGTCTCTGACATATTAATGTGCTATGCTAAAGAATTTAGTTAAAATTCAGTGGTTAAAGTGACAGTGCTAATTGTTTATGGCTTCTTTTCAACCTGAAGTGTAAATAGGAAAATGTTCCATATTAAGCCGGGTCTGTGGCTGCAGATGTGCAGGAGCATGGTGGCCCCAACACCCTTTTAATTAGAGTTGCTGAGTTTATCCTTGTGGATCTCCAGGCTGATGGTGAAGGGCCAGAGGATGTCCTGTCTTCATTCTCTTCACGCATTTTCTTTGGGATTGCCCTCTGCTAGTGCATGTGGTCTAGCCATTGAATTAATAGAGTTCATTCAAGGGTCAACAAATGAACGGTCAAATGCAATATACGAGTACAGCATATTTTAAAGCAAATCATTTCGCAGCCCCTTCTTGAATAATAAAATTGTTTTTCTTTAAACTCAACTTCATGTGCATGAATTTCTTTCCTGAAAATTATGAGGAAATATTTTTGTTGTTGCTTGTTTTGGTTATTTCTAGGAACGGTGGTTTTTGGTGCTTTCAGGAGAAATATTTGCCACTCCAAGCACCTCACCAGGTACTGTACAAATGGTGCTATCGTGTAAATGTTACACAAACATTATTTCATTTTAGCCTCATGTTACAGATTGCAAAACCGAGGCTTAAAATGACATAGCTGGGGCCTGCCGAGTGGCGCGGTGGTTAAGAGGTGGCCTGGAACGCCAGTGGCCTCGGTTCGGATCCCACATATGAGGGCCAGTGACACTGCCCTCTAAAAACAAGAATAAATAAAATAAAATGACATAGCTGGTCACAAGCTGAGCAGAAAAATCCCAAACCAGCTAGCTTGCAGTGGTTCTCAAAGTGTGTTCCCCGGCAGCCCCACCCCAGACCCACTGAGTCAGAAACTTGGGAGGGGGAGCAGCAATCTATGCTTTAAGAGACCCCCCTCTGGGTGTTTCTGATAATACAGCTCAAGTTTGAGAACCACTAGGCATAGGGCAAGGTAAGGAGTTTCAGGCTGCCTGAGGAAGGAAAAAAAAATTATTTAAAGTTTTCTACAGCTAATCTCCCTCCAAACAAGCAATGCAGATAAGGGGAGAAAAAAAAAAAAAAAAACTGTTCATAAAAGACTTTTCTTTTCCCAGAGGTGAACATACTGTGTTTCCCTGAAAATAAGACCGGGTCTTATATTAATTTTGCTCCAACAATCTACATTTATTCATGTACAAAAATCTACATTTACTCAAACAGTCATGTCTGGCTGACAATCTTAACTGGGGCTTATATTTGGGGTAGGGCTTATATTACGAGCATCCTGAAAAAAATCATGCTAGGGCTTATTTTCCAGTTAGGTCTTATTTTCGGGGAAACACGGTACTACATAGATTTTGCTGATCTCTTTAAACACTGACTCTTAATGTGCCAGACACAGTGCCAAACACTTGACATTGATCATCTCTTTAAGCCTTCAGATGGTTGTGAGGATTAAATGAGATTATTTTCCACATCTGCAGATGAAGAAAGAGAAGCTTAAATCAGTTAAGGAATTGCCTGCTATCTAACATGTAGCAATCGATGGAGCCAGTCTCCAGCACTGATGTATCGATAAAGAGAACATACATTCATCACAGCCACTTGTATTATGACTTGGAATAGCTGCCATGTACAAATAATGGGATTCAGGTCACACTATCCCACAGTATGTTGCTGTGGCATATTGAATATTATAAACTGAAGGAGTTTGAGAAAATAGCAGAAGCAGGATCCCTCCCCACCTTTCCTGAAACAGGTCATAAAACCCTCATGTGAAAAGTGCCCTCCCTACATCTGGAGGAAAGGAGCATCCTTATGTCTTTGAAGACAAAGGAACTCTGAGAATTGTCCGAACAAACAGTCCTTGCTAAGTCTCCCCCAGTTTACTGCACTTACTTCATACTCTTTGACCCATCATATTCCTCAATGACTGTCCACCCTTCCTCAATCATTACATAAAAATACTCAGGTCTAACTGATTTTTTGGGTCTTCATTTCCTCATGAAGACTCCTGTGTCAAGTACTCTTATTTTAAATAAATTTGTATGCTTTACTTTAGCTGATCTGTGTTTGTCAGTTTAATTTTAAGACCCAGCCAGGGACCCTAAGAAGGTCAAGGAAAACTTTTATCTCGAACTTTTTTGGAAAATATGTATTATGTAATACACATAAACACACACACACACATACGAGGCCTGATAAGTAAGTTCTCAAACTCATCCAAAAAAAAGTGCTACATACCTCATTGCTGACTATCAATATGGTCACCTTCAAAGTACTCCCCTTGGGAAGCTATGCACTGACTCCAGCACCTAGTCCACCCTTCAAAGCAATTTTGAAACTCTTTTTCGGGAATGGCCATCAGAGCTGTTATTGTATTACCCTTGATGTCCTCAATGTCATCAAAATGTCTTCCTTTATATATTTCCTTTATCTTTCAGTAAACAAAAAAGTCATTGGGGCCCAGATCACGTGAGTAGGGAGGGTGTTCCAACACAGTTATTTGTTTACTGGCTAAAAACTCCCTCACAGACAGTGCCGTGTGAGCTGGTGAATTGTCCTGATGCAAAAGCCATGAATTATTGGCGAAAAGTTCAGGTCATCTAACTTTTTCATGCAGCCTTTTCAGCACTTCCAAATAGTAAACTTGGTTAACTGTTTGTCCAGTTGGTACAAATTCATAATGAATAATTCCTCTGACATCAAAAAAAGGTTAGCAACATCATTGCAACAAGGTCACGAACTTAATTTTCAGAACTTGCGTGTGTATACATATAACTTTTGACATTTTTCCTAAAGTTCAGTAATGGAAGCCAGAACCAAAGATCTCTTTAGCTCTTTGAGTCACCCATTTGCTTTAATTTTAGAACATAATTATTATACTATTACATCCAAGCATTCTTAATTTGATTCTCTTAGGGAAATGAAGATGGAAAAAATTTGTTTTTCATCTGTTTGCCCCTGAGCAAATAGTGCCCTCTAAGTGTCCCTACGAATACTAGTACTTCTACTTTAAGATCAATAAAAGGATAGAAAAGTACTAATCAGGACTTTTTGATCTCTAATTTTTTTGAAAGAAAGAAAAACTACATAAAATGTACTACATGAAAGGAACATAATATTTTCTTTCAATCAGTGGAAATAGACATAAAATATTCTCAGCAGGGAAGCCTGTGTTTTTAATACTTAATATTTATTCCAATAAATTATTAAGAAACACATAGTTTTTAATTTATTTGTTCTTAAAGTCATAAATAGTAAGAAATTACTCTAAAATGGTATCTTGGCTAAAACATTGAATGAAGTGTATGGGCTAAGCCAGTATAGCTTCCTAGGTACCTGGGATGACATATCACTTTTTGCTAAAGAGTTACCCTGAGGACAGTTTTTCTGGAACCTCTGCTGTTCTGCTGTGAATTTTCTTCTCCCAAGTACCTAAAAGGGCATGTAATTTTCACTTTGGTAAGATGCAAAAAGGAGCCTACTTTTTGCTCACCAATGCCAAGTTGCTAGGATATTGTTAGCAAATACAGAAAGAGGTTTTGTCCTATGTGGTACTTCAACTAAAATCTTTTCCAGAGAGCTCTTTCTTGGAAGAGTTTGAAATATACATAGTTGGTTAAGGGCATGGGTTTGGGGCTAAGCAGAAATAGGTTCAGTTTTGGCTTTGCTACTTAAGAGAAACATAAGGCGGTCTTAAACCCACTAAACACTAAGCCACAGCTTCCTTTGTCTGAACAATAGGGGTGAGAATACCTACCTCACAGGGCGTTATAAGGAATAAGTAAGTTGGATCTTTCTAGAATGTAAGTTTGAGTATGCCCCTCCTCTGGATTGAACCTTCAGTGGCTTCCGACCTCATTCCAAGTGATGTCTAAATCCGTCTTGTGCCCCTTACGTAACCTGTCCCTTTACTTTCCCATCCATGTTCCCTGAAAATACCAGGCATATTCCAACCTCA
The DNA here is from genome assembly GCA_033961575.1 of Aselliscus stoliczkanus. Classification (NCBI taxonomy): domain Eukaryota; kingdom Metazoa; phylum Chordata; class Mammalia; order Chiroptera; family Hipposideridae; genus Aselliscus; species Aselliscus stoliczkanus. The sequence goes on from CM066738.1 coordinate 31,712,958, forward strand.
GGACCTTTACTCTTGTAGTTCCCTCTCTGAACTGCTTTTCCCTATATACCATCAGGTCTCATGGATCACTTTCTCACTTTATTTTGGGTCTGCTCAAAGTCACTTCATCCAAGAGGCTTTCATGATCACCTTATGTTAAAAAAAAAGAAAGTGTGTGCATATATTCATACAGATCCCCCTTAACCTGTGAGATTTTTATCTTCACTTTTATCAACTTCTGATATATTTTTATTTTTTTGTTCATTGTCAAAAATCCTCCCCTAAAATATAAGCCATGAGAGTAGAGACTTTATTTTTATTCACTGTTATATCCCTAGCAAGGCATTCCTTCATCACTCAAGAGATATTTAGTAAGCATCTAAAATGATCCAGCAAGTCCACAGTCACATATCTGGGACTCAAATATATAGATATTTAAATGGTTCTTAATTTTTAAAGAATTTTAAGAGTACCAAGGACCTGAAACTGGAGGTCCTTTTGGGGAATCTGGAGAAGGGTTAGCTAGAGATGTGGCAGCCATGGAGGTGTGCCACTTAAACCTTCCAGGGGAAAGGGGAAACCTGCCACTGGAGTGGGGTCAGTGGGCAACCTCCAGCTGCAGCATCTTCAGCACCCCTGTGAAGGTCCTGCCAAGGTTCTCAGCCAGTGAGTGACATGGCAAAGATACGGGAGCTGACTGGCCCTTTCCTGCCCCGGATGAGACTCTTCTGGTGGGCAGTCCTTGTTCTAGTGTACCCATCTATCTGACAGAGGCATTCTGAGAGCTGTACTGCACTTTGAGTCCCTTCCTACCCAATCTTCCTTCCTCCCGTCTCTCCTTTCACAGGTGTTAGTCCTGACTCATGGTTTGAAGGGTCTCTGTGTCTTTCTGCTTCCTCTCCCCTTTGTCTTTCACAGGCATTTCCCCTGATGATCTCTTACCCTTCCAAACCTATCTTGATGTCTGCTCTTAGATGACCCAATTGATACATCAGCCTTCTCCAACACCCCTCCTCCTTCCCCCCACCACTCCATGCCACCCCATATAGGATGGTGACATGCTAAGTCTTTGGGACTGCAATTTTCCGAAGCCAGCTCTGCAGAATCCTCTAGGTGGTAACAGTGGTCCTTGTGTGCATGCTTCATCATTTCTGCACTTCTTTTAAACACAATAAAAAGGGATAGAGCCCGAATTGGCCCTAAGAGACAGTGGGAGCTGTGTATCTTTGAAGCCTAAATATAAGCTATTTCAGAAAACAAAAGTGGGAAGGGAGTGACATATCACACAACTAGTGTAAAGTGGGAAATGCATATATTCATAAGGAAATTTCATGGAAGTCATTTGAGATTCCTTTCCTTAGAGTGACTCTATTCAACATGGCTGTCATCTCCATATAAAATAGTTTACAGCATTCTTTCCTTGACCTGCCTCTTCAGTTATATGTCCTTTATGTTACCATATGTGTAATCACTTACTCAGTGTAATTTATTATTCGGGAAATAATCATGTTTTTATTAGAAGTCCTTTACTGAAAAGATGGATTTAGCAGCTTGTGATCATGTGTTAAACATCAGCAAAGCATATCTCCTGTTGTTTTTAGAATTTTGGGGGGAGGGAGGGATGTTTTAGAAAAAGTTATTCAGGAGACTTGTTAAAGAATGGTAAGGCAGACTGTATGCAATGGGGTTTTGCAGGAGGGGAGAGAGGTCGAGCTCAACTCGGAGTACAAGGCAAAGGGAATTTAAAGCCAAGGAAGAGATGGGGGTCAGTGGATGGAAAATTACTAACAGGAAACATCAGGAGTGAGAGGAGGTTTGGGTCTAACCAACCTAACAGGATTCTTGCAGAAGGCAAACCAGGCGATTAGACATCACCTGGGAGATGGGCGAGATTGAAAAACCCTATCAGATATCAAGGACGATGAGATATTGAAATGGGGGATTCTGGCTAAACCAACGCAGCAGGATCCTTGCTAACAATTGCAAAAACAGACACAGAAGTTGAGGTCCAGTTGGGAAGAAGATTTGAAGGTGCCTGATTAAAGTTTGCTCAAGGAGAGAATCGTTGAGGTAGTGGGGGGAGGGGAAGGGGAAGGAAGCGACCTAGTATTTTTAACATTTATTGTAAATATTTATTACAGAACATGTATTTTCTTCCCTGGCTCCAAGTAAGCTGGTCTTCTTTAATTTTTTTCTTTATTTTAGTTGCTAAGACAACTGTTTTCACTTACATAAGTTTTCCCATCCAAGAAAGTTACTTTGAGTGACCACCCACTCCTCCTAAAGGCATGTTTTGTCGACTTTGTTCTTCTGCAAGCGGCAGGTAGTTGCCAAGTATTTTAGGAGTAATTTCTTCAAGTGTTCTATGGCAAGCATCAGGGAACCTGTCCCAGCTGTCTCGATACAACACAAGAGCCCTCTCAGAATCTGACCGTTCAGGTTTGGCCCCAGAAGGCCCACATCAGAGGTGCTTCCAGAAGAGAGACAGACAGACAGACAGACCAAAGAGTCTGGCATCTCAAACTGGGAGACCTTAAAAATTAAGTCCCTCATTCATTCTGTTTTTTAGATTCCACATACAAGTGAGATCATATGACCACTTCATGGATGGTGTAGATGTCTGAGACTGTGCTATACACTTGAAGCTGAAGCTGAATAATAATGAATGTCAACTATAATTTTATATATATATATATATATATATATATATATATATTCACAAGATGACAAGATGTGGAGTCAATGGAATTGTAATAGATACATATGATGTCAGAGGGTAGTAGATTGGGGGAGGGGGGTTATCACTTTGTGAGGGGTGTAAATGTCTAACTATCACATTGTTTTTTACACCTGAGACTAATAAAAATAATTAAGTCCCAAAGATTTTAGGGCTTTATCTGGAAGTAAAAGAGAAAGTGGGGATTCATAACTATTGATGACCATGAAGTAAGCAATCAGAAGAAACATAGCATTTGACTCTCTCAGGTGGCTCATCTTAGCACTTCCTTCCTCCCCCATATTCAAATTCCAGTTGAGCTGACCACATTCCCACAAAGCCAAGTTTATGGCAGAGACCTTGTTAGTAATAAGCACCATCAGGCCAAATTTCAGTTTCTTTTTAAAATATAGCAAGAAAAATCAGGAAAGCTGTTGTACCTTCTTCTTATTGCCTCTCAGTAGCCTTCATAGACTCTTCTAAGCCAGGCGACTTGGAAAGTTGATGATATTCTTTATTTCTGAGATAAGAATAAAATGAAATGAGTGGATTAAAACTTTCCACCTCGTACCACAATAAGGTTCACTCTGTCTCATAGTCATTGCTTCAAATGCTCCCAGGTGGTGACTGAGGGGGAGATGCTTTCATTTCTGTTTCTATGGAATTTAGAGCCCAAGATAGCTAGCGGGTTGCTAACTTGTAAAACTTGCCCAATAACTCACTTGATTACCCCCCACCCTCTGAGAGTATGATGTGTCATGTCAGGGAGGTTCAGGGCAGGGGCCCCCAACCCAAGGATTGTCCCCTCAGGTCACTTGTCCTCTGTGCTGCGTGTGTGAACTGAGGCTGACGCAGGCAAAGGACAAACACAACCTGACCTCCCCATGCAAATACCAAACTTTCTGCAAGTCGAGCTCAACAATAATTTGCAAACTCTGGTATTCCCTCATGCCTAGACTTCCAGAGGTGCACTCTGGGTCAAAGGAAAGAAGCACGCAGTGGTACCATTCTCATGGTAAAGCTCCACATGACCGAAAGGTCCTTGCTGCCACAGTGTCGATGTATTGGGTTGTTGGAAAAGTCATGAAGTACGTTTTTCTATGTTTTTCGTTGCAAAAATGCATCATGATTTTTCCGACAACCCAATAGTTCTGCCACGTATTTTCTGTGCCCTTTTGGCAACTTGCTTACCTCAATTAGGATCAGTTTTCTCATCTGTAAGGGACGGGTGGTGGTCTTTCCCTAATTTGTTTCTTGAATGATTAATAATAATACTAGCAACGTTAGTAATAATTACTATTACTGTATTATTATATCATTTATAATTTCATGGGTTCAGATTATGAATCAAGCACTCTAATGTCCAGAGCTAACCTATGAGATAGGCACTATCGTTGATGTTGTGCCTGCATTTAGAAATGAAGAAACTAAGCTCAGATAAGTCTGTGAGAGTCTAGTGACATCTGGATCAGGTCTGTCTGACCCTAACACCAATGTAAAATGCCCAGTAGGTTCCGGTGCTTGTAAAATGGTTTTTGTGTTTATTTACACATGTTTCTTTAACAGCCCAAAGGAAACAAATACACAGATATGTACCACTAGATATAATGAAAGGAACAAGTATGTAGGTTGAAAGGAGAAAAAAAAAAAACTTGGGAAAGTATATCAAATTAGGGAAATTAGGGGCACAATTAACAGGCTGCCACTCTGTGTGTGTAGAAAAATGCCCCATAACGTTGAAGGAAGCAGCGAATTTGCTGCTTGTGATCCTGGTGGTTACAGCAACGCAAGAAACAAAAACATGCTTAGGATTGATATTGTGCATTAGATTGCAAGGAAAGACACCGATCAGGAAAAACAGTGTTTCTTTGGTATTAGGATCTGAGAAACAATTCTGACATGATGTATGAGGTAATGAAAAACACTGCTCCATAACAACCCGGTAACAAATACAGTCTGTACAGTTAAGAATTGCTTTCTGATTTCCATGAGTAGTTTGAATACATTTGGTGCAAAAATCTTCCAGTTGACAAGCGTATTTTGGGTTTGTCAGAAACCTTGTATTTAGAATTGATCAGAACCTCCAAGAGGTGCCACTGGAGAATTCCTGTTCTGGCAGTTGCCTCCTAATATTTGATATGTTTTCATCTATGAACTATGGACACTATATGGTAAATGATATTTTTTTTCCCTTTTTACTTTTATTGCTAGAAAGCCTAGAGACAAAACAGCATTTGATGTTCCAATGCAGGACCTACTGACAAAAAGCATTTCTGAAAGCTATCTTTTACTGTCCTTATTTTGCTATTTTGCCTTATTATTCTTCTTCTTGCCCAGAGTTCTTATTCCATTTCAAAAATGATTTCTTTGTAGTGCCCTTCAAACAGCACTCTTAGTTCCACAGGGATTCCCACGAGGTGCTCCAAAGCCACACTCAACCTCTAAGATGAGCTTCTAAATTAGAAACAGGTTCCCTTCCTCTGGGCAGATGACCACAACACATCGTTCCTGTATTTGTACGCCTACCCTTCACAGCCCTCAAGGGCTGACTGGATGGGTTCTGGGCCTCATGCAACTCCCTCAACTTGAGTAACTTCTTGTTTATCATTTATATATTAGCCTGCTATAAAAATATTTTTTCTGAAAAAAAAAGTTATTCTTCATTTCTTAGTGCATGAATTTAGTTTTACTGTGCTTTGATGTGCTAGGTGCATAGAGCACAGATGTAAGCAAGAGAGTTTCAAGGACTATGCCCTCAAGGAGATTATACCCTGGTGTGGAAGCCTGGTCATAAATCAATAAGCAAAGAAATGAAATAATCACAGACTGTGTTTGGTACAAGCAAGGAAATAATCAGGATACTGTAATAGTGACTCAAATAAGAAGTCTGTTAAGGAGGCCAGGGAAAGCCCCCCTAAAGACGGGAATTTTAAGGCAAGGTCTGCAGATGAAGAGGAGCCGGCTAATGCTAATGGAAGTAGGAAGAGACTTCTGCACAGGAAGAAATAACTGCAAGTGCAAAGGTCCTGAGGCTAGAAAGAGCTTCAGAATTTCAAGGAGAAGCGTTCTAATGGTTGTAGTGAACAAAGAACAGAAAGTGGCATGAAATAAAATCTCTAGGACACAGATTATGCAAGACCTTTTAGATCTTGGCAGGGAGTTGGGAGTTTATCCTTAATGTGATGGGAATTCATTGAATGGCTTAATGAACTGATTAAACATTTAAAGAGTCAATCTGGCTGTGTGGAAAGAAAGAATAGAAATGAGACAGTCAATCCATGAGAGAGATGATGGTGGTTTGCACCAAGGTGGTGGTGGTATAAAATGAATATATATGAAAAAATGCTATGAAAGTAGACTTGTAAATAGAAGTGTAAGGGTAGGGTGAAGGAAAGTCAAGGATGACTCTTAGTTTCAATAAATGAGTAGGTACTAGTGATGTTTATTGCACTAAGGAAGTCTTTTGATGTGACAGGCTTAGAGAGAAAGGGTGGGGAAAAAGGATTCAGTTATGGACATGTTAATTTTTAACACCTGAGTAGAGATGTCAGGTAAAGAGTTAGATGTCTGAATTTGGAACTTGAAGAGAAATGAGCTGGTGTTATAAATTTGGGTGTCATCAACAAATAGCAATGGGGTTAAATGAAATCTAGGAACACAGTAGAAATGAAAATTCCCAGAACCAAGTCCTGGGGAAAACGTAGAAGTTTGGTAATGAAGGAAAAGAGATTAAAGGAATAGAACACAACCAGAATATAGAGATTTGAGAGAGTTTCAGGAAGAAGGGAATAGTCAAACGCTTAGAGATCAAATCAGATAAGAAGAATGTGCACACTGTATTTGGCTGCATGAAAGTCATGGTGAACTTGGCCAGAGAAGTTTTAGAGAGTGATAGAAATGGGAATCAGATGGATGGTAAGAAAGGGAGGTAGTGGAGACAATGAATATAGAGAATCTTTTCAAGATATTATGCCCTAACAGGGATTAGAGACATGAGATAGAAAATGACAGAGGTATCATCACAAAATATGGTGAATACTTAAACTTAAAAAACAATTATTACAGTAAAATACACATTGCCATTAACCTCCCTCAAACTACTCCCCCTCACTTCAAACACACTTATTCCATCATTCATGCCACTTTCTGAAGCAGTTCTGGAAATCCTCTTTCTTTACATTTTTTTTTTTTTGAGGGCATTGTCACTGGCCTTCATATGTGGGACCCGAACCGGGGCCGCTGGCTTCCCAAGCCAGCGCTTAACCACTGCGCCACTCGGTGGGCCCAAGTCCTCTTTCTTGAGTGTCTTTATTTGCGCTGTCGTGGCTGCCTCGGTGCTGCCTTGAATCAATTCAAAACATTTACCTTTCTTGTCATTTTGGCTTTGGGGAAGAGCCAGAAGTTACACGGCGCCGATCTGGTGAACAAGGTAGATGAGCACACACTGTAATGTTTTTATTTGACAGAAATTGCCGTGTACCAGAAACAATGTGTGACATTGTCATGATGGAGGATGAAGTCAAGACCCTCACCAAAGAGAACTTCCGGGACTGCTTTAGAAAGTGGCCGGAACAATGCTAAGTGTGTTCAAAGCAGTGGGGAGGAAGGGAGTCTTTTAAGGGGGATTAATGGCAATGTGAATTTTAGTATAATAATATTTTATTGAAATAGTCACCATATTTTTTGATCATACCTCGTATTTGTGTTCTGAAGGAATGATCTAATTTAAGAAGGAAAAAATGAAGTGTGTTAGGTGGTAATAAGCAAAGGACTGAAGTCCTTGTGTAGGTGAAAAAAGATCGAAACTAGAAGAGAATTGAATCTGGAGCCGAAGGAGTGGGGCATTATTAACCTTTGATGGTAGAAAGCATGCTTGATTAGGAGGGAAGCAGGAGAGAAGGTCCCATGATGGGTTTTCTTTATTCTGTAAAGCACAATAATTGACTGGGCATGAAGGGGTTTGAGAAGGAACAATGAAACAGTCTTTTCAAGAGTGGGGAATGTTTTTAGAAAGAATTAAAAGTTTGAACGTTGTTGTTGAGTATCCAGTTGAAGCTTGTAATCTTGAATTTAAACTAAAGCCAGGCAATCCAGTTTTGTGATTTTCTTCACCAAATTTAGTGATAAAATATGGATGGGATAGACTTAGTTTTCTGGCCAAGAAAACAGAAAATGAGACATGGGAGTTGAGGGTGTCTGTAAGGAAGTGATTGTAATATTGGACTGTGGAAATAAGCCAGACAAGAATGGAAGTAACTGGAGAGGTCTGATGGTAGGTGAGAGACTGGCTGAGAAAGGAACAAAGGAAAAATCATGATTGGAGTTATGGAGACAAAGGAACTGAAAGTTCTGCCTCAAAATAAGTTGGAAAACCATTCTTATTCATTGTGCATATTCCATGGATCATCTCAAATCCTTATTTAGAATTGGATAGGCTGCACTGAAATAAATAATATGATGGTAGCTGATTCATTGTGGCTTTACTCTGTAAATACAATTTTAGGACATACTTTTGAACACTGTGCACCAGAATTCTTCACTGCTATCAGGATATTGCTTGTGAAGTATTCTAAAATGTGTTAATTCTCATAGTTGAATTAGTTAATAGTTCCCATTTCTGCATCAGTAATGATATAAGACTCCCTATGGCCTTTTAGATCAAGAGTAATACATCTTGTCTGTTGTACAAACACCCTTCTGATTTAGTCATATGTATGTGCCCAGTCTCATCCCCTGCCATTTCCTTGAGATGTGCTAACCACCCCAGCTCCTCAGAACTCCCCAGTGTCAGACAAGCCTACGTGTCTTTACAAATGCTGCTCCCTCTGCCTGGCATCCCTCTTCACCTGGATAACTTCTTCTCATTCTTTAAGACCTATCTAAAGGTTCAACCTCTGAGTCAAACCTTTTGTAAGAAATTGAACCATCCAAAAATGGTGCTTTGTGGGTCTAAAAGCATCACCTATTGGCTGTTTCATATTGTTAGTAATTTGCTACCAGAAATGGAAATTTGAACCATATGTTATTGACAATAGCTCCGCCTTGCTGAATTGTCACTGTGTGCTAAGGACTTGACATTTACCATCTCGTTGAATTCCCACCTGAAAGGCAGGTGTAAGTACTTCCATTTATTAGACAAGGATTCTGAGACTTCGAAAGGATCTTTCTGGGAGATGGTAAATAATAAATAAATGGCAGAACTGGGTTTTGATTCCCAAACCCCTTCCTTTGTCCTATTCATTGCAATGACTCCAGGGCCTAGCACATGCCTGGTACCAAGTTAAAATACGTATGATAATTCTTCATCTGTCAGAAAACCACCCAAACAAATGGGAAGGCTGCCTTTGTTCCTGACTTCCAGGACTCTAAGTTCTGTCACTTTATGGTAGCCCAGGATCTTGACATTGGATTTACCCAATGAGTGTTACTGCTTTCCTGGAGTTTAGAAAGATATATTTTGACAGATGAAGCTAAGAGTCGGAACTGCTTTAAAATATTAATCCTATAAGTACTCTATATTTGTTTTAAGTCACTCCCTTGATCCGTGTTTGCTGGGTAGGTTCCTTGTCACTGGCTCTTTATTTACCTAGCAGGACATGTTTTTTAGATCATGAGACAAACTGTGGATTTGTTGACACATGAGTGCCAAGTCTTGGTGTAATGCAAACAGAGACAGAGGGCATCTGGGTTCATTTCCTGTATACCCTTTTTCCCTCAGTGATATAGAATTTTCCCGGTGTTCTTAAGCACAATGATGATTTCTTATTCAAGACCAGGAATCCTTTGGCCAATACCATGTAGCTGATCTTTGCATTTGGCTAACCTTCCTTCTTGATTCAAATTTTGATTCTGTAGTATCCACCAGAGCATCTGGTGCCAACGTCCACAGCAGTGGTCCTCCAACTTCTTCTTGCCTCAAAATCACCTGGAAGGCTTATGCAAACACAGATTTCTGGCCCTGTCTCACCCCAGAGACTCTGATTCAGTCCCTCTGGGCTGGAGCCCTAGATTCTTCAGTGCAGTCAAGCTCCCCGGTGATGTGGATGCTGCTGGTCCAAGGACTGCATTTTGAATAACTCAAAGTGCCCTAGTTCATAGGGCACCCAGATGAGGCTGGATATAAAAGCAAAAATCTCAGCAGCATTCTGAGTAAACATCTGGATGCTAAATTGTGTAGACAAACAAAAAAGAAGCTTTCAAAAATATAATCTCCTGATTTTTGAAATTATGTTAAATACTGGCAGTGAGTCCTCTTGTGTGGAGGGGGACCAGTGAGCAAGAACCTGGGAGCCCTTCCTCTTTCCGGGACCTCTTCTTCCGTGATCTTAGAGAAACTTTCTTGTCTGTGACCTTCAGGACATCCGTGTGTTGCGTCCCTACTCTAGAGGAAGATGTTGCATAAAATTGGTCAGTCTTTCAATCCAAATGTGAATGCAAAAAGTTTTCAAAATGAAAACATTCTAAACTAAGAAATACGGTCATTTGATTCAGGATGCAAAAGGGCGATTTCTCATTTTCCCTTGTTTAGAGGCTAAAAGATATTTGCATTTTTATTTGATTCAAAATGCTGTGAGTCATGCAGCTCAACACATGTCTTTTTAACAGGAATCCATTGTGTTTGAACCCAACTGCCTCTTCAAAGTGGATGAATTTGGCTTCTTTCTGACCTGGAAAAGTGAAGGCAAGGTAAGGCACAGCACAGCAAGTTGTTCTTTCCTGCTGTCTGGGATAAGGCATTTTATTTCTCATTGACTAGACAGAGTGCCTCTTGAGGACATGGACCCTATGCTTACTCATTTATTCAAAATTTTTAGAAATGTGCTTTCAGTGCCAGGCATGGGGATACAGTGCTGATCAAGGCCATTATTCTAACCCTCATAGATTCCAATCCAAGAGCAAAATCAGGCATCAAAAAAACAGAGAAAAAAGTACAAGTCATTGAGTGTTATGAAAGAAAAGGTCAGGTTGTTACAAGAGCTTAAAACAGGCAGGTCTGATTTAATCTTGGCAATTAGGAAGGTTTCCCAGAAGAAGAGCAGTTCCAGCTGAAATCTCAAAGGGGCAATAAGAGCATGTCAGTCTGACTATACTGCAGGCCTTAACTCAATGTGTGGCACAATGTACACAGTTAATGAAACTTTGAGCTGCATAAAGAAAAGTAGAATTGGAGTTATATATAAATACTATTAGTGCCACTTACTATTTTATGTACACCCATTATATATAAAACAGCACAGCATTTTGTAAGCAGTTTATAAATAATTATTCAGAGTTGCATTTATATGTGTGTGTGTGTGTGTGTGTGTGTGTGTATATACACACACACACACATTTGAAATGAAATGTTTTGGGTCTTGACTATTTCTGATTGGTACAAATTATTATTGTTTTCACTCCCTCTTCTACCTTACTCTGTAATCAGCATTGCCTTCATCATCACAGACATTTGCTAAGTACCTTGCTTGTGCCATAAGACTGGCAGAACTTGAGCTCACTGCTGTATTTTATGCTCTTTTCAGGAAGGACAAGTGCTGGAATGCTCCCTCATCAACAGTGTTCGGTTGGGAGCCACACCAAAGGTGCCTTTGATTGGTGTTTGCTGTTCTTCTAAACACGGACTTACTTAGATTGGAAATGGTTTCCTGAATACTATTTAACCTGTTACTGCCCCCCAAATCATCAGCTGGAAATTAAGAACACAGTTTAGAAATCATCTCATCAATAACTGATGGGTGATTTGGATTGCATTGTGTTTAGTTATATTAGAAATGTTGTTGTAAATCCTTGAAAACAAAGACCCTTGGATGATACCAGCATCAAAGAAACAGTTCCCTTAACTGGGAAATTAATTATGAGACCCCCTGCCCCCCCCCCTTTTTTTTTTTTTTTTAGCAAACAGTGAGTCATCGCTGGTCTGTGGGTGATGTGGAAATTTAATGGCTTGGGTAGTTCCATATTTGTGCACCTGTGCATGCAGACATTGGCTCACCTTGAAGGCTCGGCTTGCCTCTGAGCGGAAAAAAAATGACGGAACGCATAAATCAGCCTCCTTCATAGTGACTGATTTGTTTGAATAAGAAGTTGTTTGCATAGTGGTGTTGGGAATATCAAAGCTTCTTTTTTCTAGAATATTCTAGCACAATGTTTATTCTCTTTTCCATAAAAGCACTGTAGGTTTTTAGATGTTCAAAACAAAATTATGTGCCAAACTTGGATTCTTTTTTTTTCTTTAAGCTATCCTCTTTTGTGTTAGTTCAAATTTCTGTGTAATTATGTTGGCATTTCGTCCTGATATCTTTCCGAAGACAAAGACACTATTTCATTTGCTAATTAGGGTAAACTTACACAGTCTTCATTCCAAATGCAGATGCCATGGCTTCTAGAGGTGAACACACTCACTCTTTGTGTCCAGGCTACTTGAGGGACTTAATCTCATTTTTGAGTAACTGTGATTGCTGGTTGTGGCAATGCCATGCTTATTTGTGTGAAACCTCAGTGGCTCTTTTCTGTTGAGGGACCCCTTCAATCTTTGTGGACACAATCAAGTCCAGTCAGAGCCTTTTCATCTTGTTACCATATTCCAGGTCCTTCATAAAGACCCTTGCACATGGTTTTCTAAATCAATAACATTAAAATAATTTCTTACCATATGTGTTCCAGTAATATGTAGTATTACAGATTTTACCTCTGCGAGTTTTAGAACAATGCTAGATGCCTGGCATTTTACATAGAATATATATATATATATATATATATATATATATATATTTTTTTTTTTTTTTTTTGTCAAATGTGGTTTCTTTTTACCATGTTTTCTCCATGCTTTTTCTATGATCTAACATAATTTTTCCTATTTATATACCTCTATACAGGATCCCAAAATCCTGACTGCTCTTGAAGCTGTTGGAAAATCAGAAAATGATCTGGAAGGGCGGATAGTTTGTGTCTGCAGTGGTACCGATCTGGTGAACATCAGTTTCACTTACATGGTGGCCGAAAATCCAGAAGTAACAAAGGTAGCCTCAGTGAACCGCCTCCCTCCCTTCCCCCCGCCCCACTTCCATGTATATGTAGGACATGTAATATTTTATGTATAATATATATATATATATATATATATATATATATATATATATATATTAAATTTTCTAAAAGTATTTCCATTGCCTTGGTGGAATGTTGGTGTAGAAAATTCAGCAAAACAGAATACCCTTTTAGCATGTCGCTCATATACACCAACAACCCAAATACCTTCTGTGATGTGTTGCAGGAAAAATTAGAGCACCTCTCAGACTTGAATGTGCACAGGAATCACCTGAAATTTTGTTAAAATTCATATTCTGATTCAGTAGGTCTGAGGTGGGCACAAAAATTCTCCCTTTCTAACAAGTTCCCCGTTGATGTGGATGCTTAGTGGAAATAGAATGCAGGTAACAGATAAAATTTAAATTTATCTAGCAGCTACATTTAAAAAGTAAAAGGATCAGTGAAGTTAATTTCAAGAAAATAATTTACTTAACCCAATATATCCAAACTATTGTCATTTTAACATGAAAGAGATATAAAATTTACTAGTGACATATTTTACATTCTTCTGTTCATATTAAGTCTTTTTACCAGTGCTCAATAGCTACATAGGGCTAATGGCTACTATGTTAGACACACAGGTCTAGATGGTTAAGATATCGTAACCCCTCCCAATAAATTATTGAAGTATTGGGTTATGATCCATCTTTTAATACCATACCCAGCATACCATTGCCCTGGCAAGCAAGTCTGAAGGAGATTTTGGCCAGAGTAGACAGTCTCAAATTTAAGTCATTTTTCTGCAAAGCGTTTCTTTCAATGGTGGTTTTGTTCTGAAAAGAGTTCCCATTATCTTTCTGTAATATGTGTGAAGAGGCTTCCGCCTTTGCTGTCCCATCACAGAGATCTGGGTTTGGGAGATACTGGAGGCATTCCATTTTCCCATTACTATTACAAGGAGAAACTCAGTTCAGGATTGAATGACAAAGGCCATCATTAGAAATATTGAATTTTATAGCTAGGCAGGAATGTATGTAAGATCCTTGGAGGACACTGAAATTAGAAGACTTAACCCCGGACCCAGAGCTGACTGGTGGCAGAGTTGAGTTCTGCAGCTTCCAAAGCAATAAAGGCTCTCCTGTCCCCCTTCAAAGTATGGTCCACGTTCCAGCAGCAGTGGCTTTACCTGGGAACTCCTTACACAGGCCCACCGAGACCTACTGACCCAGAATCTTCATTTTTAGCAAGTCCCCCATCCCACCTGGTAACTCATACATGCAGTGAAATCTAAGAGGCACCTGGCTTTGTGGCTTTGGAGTCCAGAATGGATGTTCCACCTTACCTGAGAGCCTTTGTTTCTGTCCCTACGATGGCTTTATTGGTTTTGTGCCTATTGTTCTAGCTCACCTCGCTTTGGGAGAATAGATTTTGCGGTACCTTCATGTTCTTTTATTATTGTGCTCAGGTCAACACTGAGTTTGAATGGTTTCTTGAACACTGATGATCTAAATAAACTTTCTTCCTGCTTCTTGTAGTTCACACCTGCATATTTGCTATAGAGGTGTTTTTAGTTGCAATTTGCCATAACAACATTCAGCCCTAGAAGTCCATGCTGACCACCCACGAAGCAAAAAGGCTTGTTAAGTCACATACAGATATTTAGCCACCTGAAATAGACCTGTTTCCTGGCTTTTGTCAACTCATCATATTATAAGAAACAGGATGATTAGGTACGAGCCTCGAATGCCTGGCCTCAAATCCTTGCTTTTCCACTTAGTAGCGATGCAACTTAGACACACAGCTTGCCTCTCTGTGCCTCATTTTCTTGGTCTGGAAAATGGGAATAGTACTAAAATATCTGCTCTTAGGATAGTCATGAAGATTACATGAGTTATGACATGGAAAGTGCTTCGTGTACTGCCTTTCTCATTGAAAACCTTGATGTATCTTAGCTAGGATGATCACAAAGTCACAGAATTTTAGAGTTGGAAATGGAACTTAAAAAGGACTTCTCAGCACCCATTTTTCAGATGAGGAGATGAAGCCAAGAAGGTGAAAGAACTCATCTAAGACCACACAGCAGACTTGGCCAGAGTCTGGCCTAAAACTTGGGCCTTCTTACTTCCCATGTAATGCTACCAACTCCACCCATGACCTCAGCAAGTACAGTCCTGGGAAAATGGTTCAGTTCAGTAAATCCCCTAACTGTTTTGCTTTCCATGGTTTGATTGCTGTCAGTCTTGGTCCATTTTGTTTAAGAACCACATTCTGAAACCTGTACTCATGTGTATATTTGAAGTAAAGGGTATATACTTAGAGATATGAGGGTTTTTTTCCAGTATAATTTTCACTGAACTTTAAGATAAGCTAGTCAAACAAGTAAGGACTATAAAATAATGCTGCCTTGGATTTTCATTTCACACTCAATACTATTTAAACCTCCTCTTATTGAAGAAACTAAATGTTTCTGGCAAACTAAACAGTTCTGGGAACTGTTGCTTAGAATTTTATATTTCACTAATAGCATAATATTTAAATATAAATCACACTGCTCACACTAGATTTTCCATACTATTAGAGCCTGTCCTGTTGGCTGATTGACACACGGAGAAAATGTTGAAAAAAACTTTTTCACTAACTGTATATGGATGTGAATAATATGGCCCACTTCCTTATTGTAAAACTAAAATACTGTATTAATCTAGATCAGAATACTTACCATCTCTGCCATTGACAGCATTTTCCCCATCACTGCTATTTTGTTCCTATTCCTCTACATGTGTTCTTATCCCTAACAGAACACACAAACCATCAAACTGAGAGGATTTATACAGAATACACACAGGTGTAATTACCTCAAGTTAGAGTGATGGTGGAATTCATCAATTAAATTAGGTCAAGTGAGTAATGAAGAGATCTCCCAGTGTACCTGAAATGGTGTTTGCGACGTAGCTTGTGGTACCATTCTAACATGGGTACAGCTTAGGAGCCTAGAATCGTGGCACCATAGGATATGCTAACGGCCCTTTTAAAAGCCAGCTATATTCACAAAAGTGAGTTTTCAAGCAAGTTTTCAGTTTTTGAAACAACACATACATACCTTAAACACTTTATTTTAACTCAAAGCATATAAATGTGATTCAATTCTTGGCCAGTCTTTTAATGTCAGGGCCAACGTGTTTTTATTAAGTATGGGTCTATTGATGGAAGTCAATGTATTTTTTAGCTGTGACTCACCCATAATGCATCATCTTAAATACCCAGTTTGGTTTCTCCAAAGTAGAACTGAGATTTCAAAGACACTCGTGGAGCAACAAGAATAGAGAATCCTACAATTGTATAACTTCTTTCCCTAATCCTTTAGTTGTCTTGTTCACACAGTTTTAAAAAGATTTTTTTAGCAATTTGCCTTTAAAGAAATCTTTCCAAAATATTCAACTAGAGAAACAACAACCTCTTTCCACAAGCAAATTTCATTGGTTCACGTAAACTTTTATTATTAATACAATGAATGTAAACCAGTTTGGAAACAAACATAAGTAACTCATGGTAAGCATGCCAGGAGAGAGCAAAAGAGCACAATATTGGAAAGTGGCTTATTTACTCTGAGAGTTCAGCGCTTTCTAGATGGTCAGGGTGTTTTTCGTGTTTTATGAACATCTGACGTTCCTTGATCTGACCAGTGGGATGTAAGTTAAGAGAGTCTTTAGTGTAGCACTTGCTTAGGAGTATTTATCCTATGAGATTCTTCAATCTATTCTGAATTCGTTGGCTCTTATGACAAAATCTGACCATTCAGTAAAATTCATGTAGCCAAACATGTAATTCAGACAAATAAGCCTACTTTCCACATCATGTACTCCCCATGGAGGGCCCTTGAGCAGGCCATTTTACCTTCTTCGTGCTTCCACTTTTCAAACTTGTCCTCTGATTTTTTTCTTCTTATTTCAAGTGGGTGTTTTATGAGTCAGTAAAATTTTACATGGAATCTGAGTTTCTTAGGGTTGAGGTTTCAAATAAATGCAAAATATTTTCCAACATACATGACTATGAAAATATGATTGTGCTTTTTTTTTCAATAAAAGATGGCACCAGTATAAAAGACATTTTTGTAGCTCAGCTTGTATTTTCTTCAGCTGCCCTCTCTGCTTATGTAATAATAGAGTAAAATAGAGTAAATAGAATAAAATAGAGTAAAAATAGATTAATAAGCTTGCTTTGCCACTGTACCTCTTTAGAAGGTTTGAGCGCAGTCCTGTAGACCTTTCTCCCCTTCAAAATATATATCTAATGATATTGTACAGTTCAGTTCAAGTCCAAGCTTTTCACCCTTCTCCCACAGTCATTTCAAGTTGCTGAGACCATGAATGCCTTCCTCACATGGGTTCAGTAACAAACACCCTTATACGTAGACTAGCTGCTTTTCACCACCACCCAGGCGAATATCATTTCTCCCTTAGCTGGTTTCTCTGCCTTTGGCCTTGCCCCTTTTAAGCTAGTCTCAAAATAGCGGCTGGAAGGATGTTATTAAAATATAATTCAGATCACATTATTCCACTGTTCAAAAGCCTCCAAGGCTTACAAGGCCCTGCAAGAAGCGACTCACATTTCCCTTTTTCTTTCTGTCTTCATCTCCTGTTTCCACCTTATATTTCCTTCCAGCCTCAGGGACTTTGCATGTGCTGTTTCTTTCTCCTGGAACATACTCTTTCCCCAGTTCCATGCACTGCTTTCTCCCTCACATCCCTCAAGTCTCTCCTGGAATATCACCTAGTGGGAGCTCTCCATCTCACCACCCCTCAGCGCTTCCTAACTCCTTATCCTGCTTTAATTTTCTTCACAGCACAGATCACTGTTAACATACCATATATTCACTTGTTCCCTTTCTCTCTCCACATGAAGCCAGGGTCCCTTTCACTGCTGCATCCCAATATCTAGAACAGTCAGTACCCAACATTTAATAAATACTCAGTAAATAACTTGTTTTATTGAGGTTTTTATGTTAACTGAATCAATAAATTCTAGCCTGGGTGATAAATAGGTATAACCCTTAATGCTGTACACCTCAGACGTTGTACAATTTCACTCTAAGAAAAGCTGGGAAAGTGATCTTTGGACAAGATGAGGGAGAACATGTGATTCAGTGAGAGTCAAAAAGGTCTGGGATTCCATGATATTATTTTTAGAGTCACTTTTCAGGATGTAATGGGACTGTTGCTAAGAATCCATGACAAGATTGGAGGTTTTACCCCTGGCATCTTGGCCTCTTTCCAATTTAGATCATTATTTTCTGCTTACCTAAATCCTTCCTGTCATTTCAGTTAGAAAATTTAGCTTTCATTTCCTCTCCTTAAAAACCCTCTGTTAAAAGGAATTGCTAACAAATTGCTAACACTTTTTCCTCAAACACAGTGTGCCTGTGGGTAGTAGTTCAGTCTTACATGTCATGCTTAAAACACTTCTGAATAAAAGCAGCCCCATGAAGAAAGAAAGTATTTTCCAATTTTTCTCTAAGCTGTAACAAAGCTTTTTTTGTTTTTCTTCTGTATCGTACTCATCCCTTTGCCCACTGCTACCATGAACTATATGGATAATACCAAACATGTTAACAACTTTCTCTAGTTAGAAAAGCAACTCAGTCTCTCATGTATATTTCTCTTAGAATGCAGCTGGCTTGAGAGGATTTCAGCCTCTGGCTAGCCGAAGGGAGTTCAGATATCTTTCACTAAGCTGCAGCTGGGGCTGCACAGCAGACTGGAATCGCAGTCACTGCACATAAGCTTGAAATGCAACTCTCATTTAAAATATCCGCAATAAGTCTGTTATTTTATACCAAGTTGAATTTGCCTTTGATTACAAAATAAGCTGCTGTTAGGAGGTTCAACATGCAAAGATTTGGATTGAGTTTAGACAATTTCCAGACTACTCATTATACTTTATGCAGGTTATAAATATTTGGCGAACCCCATAATTATATTTTGTAACCTAGTCATCACAGAGTGTGGTGAATAACTACCATAGAAATTAAATTACAAAAATGTTACGTGTTCTTTCTGTATACACAAAGGTAAAGTCAGTGTTTTCCAGGTAATAAAATCTTATTTTAGTGAATTGGGTTAAATTGCTTTGCTGACCTTGAATTATGTGAGTAGAAGGCTTACTGCAATGGTTCTTGAAGAAGGGATTTATTCTTTCTTTTATTGAAAAAAAAAATCAAATTCACTATTTAGTAGGTCCTTCCTACTGGCTTTGCTAATACCCTGCAGAGCTCCTGCCCCTCACCTAGTTCTTTTATCCTACCCAAGTCAAGTTTAGAGCTACTCAAAGGGATTTGACTAGAGATCTCACCAAGACCGTCTTAAAAATGCAAAGTATTTCTACTGGCACTTTTGAATGAATCTGAAATTCTGGGGGTGGCACCCAGTAATCTATTCTAACTAGCAGGTGATTCACCCAGGTGATTCTGATGCTGAGTGAAGTTTGACTCCCATTGGCTTAGCATACAAATGGATCTAGTCCAAAAATCACCATTTTGAAGCCAAACAACTTTTTACCAAATTGACATACAGGTGAATCTCTAGAATTATCCATTCCACTGGCCTAGCCGTTGATTAGAATTCACTAAGTAAGAACACGAAAAGCACAATTCAAAAGAATTCGTTTCCATGACTCCAGAAATAAGTTTGTTTCAGAGCACCTCCTCTTAACATGCTATTTCTTGAAATGCAATTTTAATCGTATTATATATGCCAGTGGTTCACAAAGTGTGGCCCCCAGACCAGCAGATACAGATTCTCAGGCCATACCCCAGCCCTACTGAACCATTAACCTGGGTTTAACAAGCCCTGCAGTACATTCAAGTTTGAGAACCACTGCCCGACAGAAAAGCTCACTCATGAGTGTTTCTACCCTGCTTCTCTGGCAGAGAAGCCTTGAAGAATTTCCATTAACTCCCCTGTGTGCTGCCCAAGCAATCCTAAGCCAATACCAGTTGAATGGTAAATAGCTACATTGTAAATCTGAATTTCCTATCTATATCCCAAGCCCCAATATACTAATTGATTACAGTTCTTTCTTTCACCACATTACCTCACAGTTTTTTGAGGCTCAAGTCTGGGATGGGGTGTGTGTGTGTGTGTGTGTGTGTGTGTGTGATTTTTTTTCATCTTTCCAAGTCTGAAAGTTGACCTGTTCTTGTTTTACTTTGTTTTTTTTTAAACCATTGTGAATTCTTGAGAAACAAATCAGTGAGGGACAGTAAAACATGTTCTTTTTTTTTTTTTTTTTTAGTTACAGATATACAAAAGAATGCAATAGTTATCCTTTTCACCCCTTACAAAGTGACTCCCCCTCCCCGCTCTCCACTGCCCCCCACCCCCGATATCATACATATCTATTACAATTCCATTGACTCCATCCCCACACTATATTCACATCCCATGACTAGATATGTATTCTTAAGGACACAGCTGTGAATCAGCAAATGAGCGGGTACATATTCATAAACTTTAAATGCCCCAGCCCACCTATGTGTTTTCTCACCAAATAAAGATAATGGGGTTTGTTTTATTGCTGACGTGAATGTAGATACCATCAGATTCTCTGCCTTGGGAGAGCTGTGTTCATCAGTGAATCTGGAGTAGGTCCACCATCTCAGTGGTCTTCCTACGATCACCTTCCATCTCCCTTCCTCCCTTGGTTCTCATCCTGCTTTTGCAAAACTGTGTGTCCCACAGTCCAGCACTTCAGTGTCTCATCCATGGTGGCACTCTGAATTCTGAAATTATTCCTTTATATCACCAAAAGTTGTAGTTCCTTTAGACCAGCAGTTGTGAACTCAGATGCCTACAGGAGCCAAGGAGATGGTGTGAATAATGGAAAAGTGCCAGGTAAAGACAAATAGGGGAGTATGTAGACTTTAGTGAATTGTAGTGTACATATCCATGTCCATAACCAGGGTGGGGAGGCAGCATCCACCCAGTTCCTGCCAATTTTCCAACTGGCAGAACATGGGCCTAAGGTTGCTACATGGTGGTGGTGATGGTGGCGGTGGTGTTTTTTCCTTGAGATACTGAACATCTGCATTTTTTTGTATGAAATCTCCTGATGTTAAAATGTTGGCAAAACATTCATGTTTTTAAACACTATGTGTACCAAATGACAAACACATCTGCATCATTTAGAACCTTAGCACTAGATTCAGCCAGCATACAGCACCAAGTGTTTACACCAAGGTGAATGCTAATATTTATCTAATGTGTTCACCTCATCGACATTTTAAATGAAGACTCCCATTTTCTTCCTGCATTTCTTTCCTTCATTCAGGTATTCATCCAAGAATTATTTTCTCATGAATTATAAACTGGGGCAAATCATTCCATTACGTAGGCCTTTTTATCCTCCTTTGAAAAAGAAGGGAGTTGTGACTCCTGAAATTATTTTCTCCTGTAAGACTTAAGGAATCTTTTTGCAAAAGAGAATAGGCTGGATGTCTAGGAGGGTACAGGTGACTTGCTTTGACAGGATCCTTGTATACACAGAGAAGTTCCTAGATTAGCCTAATGTGAGTCACATCACCATCTCTAAAGCCAGTCATCAAACTCCTAGGGTAGGAGGCTCTGTGGTTGGAGAGGAGAGGGGAGAGAAGTATTTCCATAGAAGGAGCAGAACATTGTACCCAGAAAAAGGAGGGCCCGCAGGTCATGTTATGGTGACATTCATAGTGCACAATCCACCAGAAGAGAGAAGTCTGTGCAAATGGGAGTTAGGATGCGAGCAGAGATTCAGAAATAGAGAAATGTTGTGGACCCTCAGTGTGGGGCCCATTGAGAAGGCCAGAGTGAATACTTTTTATTGGGAAATTGGTAAGTTAGGCTTTAGACGGTGGCCTGCTTTGAGTGCCCAGCTGTGATGCTTGTCAAATCTGGCCTGGAGATTCCAGAGAGGTAACACAAGGTCATGAATTGCATTGTGGGAGGGATGCACCACGATCTTTATATTCTAAGAAGATCAACATATACACGTACTAGTAATAACATGTGGCTGAGAGCACTGCTTTTGAAAGTATGGTCTAGACTAGCAGCGTCATCATCACCTGGGAACCTGGTCGAGATGCAGGATCTCAGCCCCCACCTAGACCTGCTGAATCAGAATCTGCAGATACTTTCTTGGCACGTTGAAGTTTAAGAGGTCCTAAGACTACAAGGAAATCAGTTGTTCTTGGCTTCAATTAGTCACTCAAGGAGGATGAGCAGGAATGTGGAGTCAAGAGGGCTTGTTTCTGTGTGACATTAGAGGAGAAATTAAGGTAGAGACCAGATTTTAAGTCTGATTCACTGGAAGTGTGACGATACAGTTATCAGAAATTAAGGGTGTGGTTACTTTGGAGTGAGAGTGGACATGACAGTGAATTTATTTAAAATTTGCCTCAGAAATGCATATGTCACAGGAGGCACTGTGGATCATACAGTGCAGAGATGACATGCTACTCAGGTTGTCTGCGGGGCCCCCATGTCCCTGTGTTTTGCATCTTAGCCCCTTGGCGCTCTGAAAACAGCTATCTTTGCTTCCTTTTGAAACCCTCTACTTTCTTAAGTAGTCAACTGTGGGGTTTTTCCTGTCATTTTTCTTAGAACTGGCTTTCCTAAAAGTAAAGCTTCTTGTCAAAATACATATTCAAGAACCTCGACACTGGAGCCAGAGGAGGTTTTGCTGCTGTTTTCAGCGAGTTTTGTCACCGGCATCAGTGAGGTTTCCTTGGAGTAATGACAGGAATAAAGGAAGGAAGAAGCACTGTGCTGTGGCTTAGCGCCCTGGTCTACAACACCGAGCATCCTGGCAAAGTCATTTTCCACATTTGCATGGACCATGCATTTTTGTCCTGTTTGCTGGTGTATTCTGAATGCAAAAGGAGTACTGGTCATGGTTGTAGAAAGTTCAGAAGAATAAAAAGAAGCACATCACTCCTGCCCCGCTGAGAGCATTCCCCGCCTTTGCTGTGTCTTTTTTTTAAAGTGAAATCCACATAAACACGGTGAACCATTTTAAAGT
Organism: Aselliscus stoliczkanus; assembly: GCA_033961575.1. Classification (NCBI taxonomy): domain Eukaryota; kingdom Metazoa; phylum Chordata; class Mammalia; order Chiroptera; family Hipposideridae; genus Aselliscus; species Aselliscus stoliczkanus. The sequence continues at coordinate 31,735,729 of CM066738.1, forward strand.
GAGCAATTCAGTGCCATTTAGTATCTCACAGTGTTGTGCAACCACCACCTCTATCTAGTCTGAAAACGTTGCATCCCCCCAAAGGAAACCCTGTGCCCATTAAGCAGTTGTGCCCGTGAAGCCCCGCTTTACCCCTTCCCCACAAACCCCACAGCCACGTTAATGTTTCGTGTGTCTTTTTAATGCACACACAATTTTCTTTTATACAGCTGGGTTCATAGCGTTTATAGAGTTTAATATACCATATTTTATCATTTGAAAAGTCTTACTATGTGCATTTTTTTGGTCTTTAAAACTTTTTCTTGGGCTCAATGTAATGGTAAATCCCCACAGTCTTGGAGGTTGGATTCTTTGCAGGTACCATCTTATGCCTCTTCAGAAACCTGCTCGCCTCCTGGGCACTTGTATTCAGAATGCTGTGGTCTTCACCCAGAACATGTTGACATGGCCAAGGCCTCTCTCACTGTTGTGTTTCATGAGCTTGACAGGTTTCCTAAGAAAGAAGACAGTCTATGCTCTAGGCCCAGCCCAGAGCAGCTCAGTTTGCCCTAATTGCAAGTGCGATCAAATGACTCCACCAAGGGAATGTAAAATGAATTACTCTTAATTGCACCAGAAACATCATATGAAGTTTAGATTTCACCTTTTGGCCCCTGGGAGAGAAAAATGTCACTAGCTTTAAATTGCTTCTCCATTTACCACAGAGCTCGTTTTCACTGCTAGGAAAAATTGCTGCTGTGAGCATAATGTGTGCGTCATGTGGGCCTATACATGTTTGGATGTTTCCTAATCTTTGGGGTATAATTGTAAAAGGTGCTGGGCAGGACACCACACCTGAAATTACACTGTTCCATCCAAGCACTTGGATCTGGAGCCAATAATTTAATAAACATAGAGGCGAGTATCGTGTGGCCCATGGACCAAACACAGCCCTGTTAGCCTGATGTTGTATGGCCAGTGAGCTAAGAATGGCTTTTACGTTTTTGTTGTGTGTTTTTTTTGTGTTTTTTTTAAGAGGGCAGTGTCACTGGCCCTCATATGTGGGATCCAAACCGGGGCGCTGGCATCCCGAGCCAGCTCTTAACCACCGCGCCACTCGGCCGGCCCAAGGTTTTTACATTTTTAACAGGTTGATAACAACAAAATATTAAAACTACAACAGAGAACCAACCACATCTGGCCCCCAAAGCCTAAAATATTTATTACCTGGCCCCTAACAGAAAAGGCTTACTGATCCCTAATAATTATAATAAGAGCAACAGCAGTGAATTTTTTTTATTTTATATTGAGTACCAGACACTGTTCAAAGTGCTTGACATGTATTATCGCATTTAATTCTCACAATAATTCTGTGGGATGGATATGAGTATTATCCTCATTTTACAGAGGAAGGGATGGGCCCAGAGAGGTTGAGTAACTTGCCCAAGGTCACACAGCCAGTAAGTGGCAGAGCTGGTGTTTTGAACCCAGGCAGTGGATCCGTTCCAGACCCTGCCTTCTCCCACCACTTTAAGCTGCAGCTCTCAAGTTGGAGAACAGCCACTTCCACCTATAACATTGCATGACTGTACTGTATTTTTTAAGGTAAATGTTTAGTATTCTTATCTGTGGTAGATGTAGGACTTGGGAAGAACAGCGCCTTTCAAATTGGTGGTCCATAAAGTTCACATTTAAAGGGGGTTCCCTGGTCAACTAAGCATGAGAAAGGCTGGCTAGACAGGTGTCTTTACGGCAGCACTCTCGGAAATGTTAGTCAGCAGTCTCAGCAAGGAGTGGGGTTAGTCAGCTATTTCCCAAACTTTTATGTATTTATTTATTTTGGCCTATTGAAGGGGCACAAATGAAAATCTTTCATTATGCCTGTTTTACAGGAAAAATCAGCAAATGATGTCACAGAGGCATTATTCAGTGCGGTATTTTTCCAGAAGTGTCAAAACAATGGAATCTAGGCATTCATATATTCATCTTTCCCATAAATATTCTTTTTTTTTGTCTCTGTTTTCCTGCTGCCACATTTCTTCCCTCTCCCCTGGTCTGGTACAGGAAGTGGGGAGATAAAAAGTTAGATAATGGGTAGAAAGTTAGATAATCAAATAAACTCACTCATTTAGATTCTTTTTAGTACCTCTTATATTATGTCCTATTTAGTTGATAGGATTGCATATAGATTTGATGTCCCTGAGCTAATAAATACTCCTAGGTTGAGGCTGCCTGGGCAAGAGTTAGCCAGAGTCCCCTTGATTGATTATATTTATCACGGAGCCTCAGCAGGTCGCATTTGTCTGCACTATTGTTCTGAAATATTATGCATTTTGGCATGACTTCATTTGCCAGTGTTGTCAGCTGGTACATGTCAGGAAGAGTGTGACCTCAGGGCTTATCAGTACAGGCATCAGCCGAAGAAACAACGGCATGAACACCTTTTAATTCACCAGCCCTTCACTCATCCCTTACCCACCAAGAGTTTGCACATTTGAAGGTTGAGACCAAAAATGCACTCTCTCAAACTGGTGGTTTCTGACCAGCATAGGGTGATGCTCATGGTTGTCCTAAAATCTTAAAATGCTTCAATTAATTCAGAATTCTCCAGTGTCTGCCAAATAAGTGTTAACATAAAATAAACCAAACATCTCATTTTCTTCTTGAATGATTTCTGGAGATTATAGGAGTGGAGCTGCTCTGTAAACTCTGAGGCACTAAAGAACTCTGGCTATTGTTTATCCAAGGTCAGTAAGCACAAGTGAAGGGAGCCATGGACATATTCTGGATATATGTATGTATAGATGATTTCTTCAGCTGGGTCTGCAACTGACAACAGACCAATGAACAGAAGAAAAGACATACAAATTTATTAATTTTTTGTTAATTTAATTTATTATTTTACATGCACGGGAGCATCACAGAAAGAAGTAACTACCCAAAGGAGACGTGAGATTTGAGTTTCTATAGCATCTTAACAGGGGGAAGAAGCGGGAACAAAAGGCCACTTAAAGGAGAGCAGGTGATTTTATGGAAAGATGAATGGGCCCACAGGGGAAGCGATAGGAGATATGGTAGTTGTATGACAACTTCTGTTTGGGTGTCCTGCCAACTTTTCATCTTCCAGAAGAGAAGATGAGAATTGCTGCTGGGAGAGGATTTATCACAACTGAGTACTTTAGGGAGGCTCTGCTTTTAGGCAAATAAGAGATTTCAGGAATTCCGATGGCTTCAGCTCAAAATCATTGCTATGCCAAAGTGGAATATTTTGGGGTGCCATATCCTGATTCCCTTCAACAGTATACTTATTGGAGAAGATATCTGGAATGAGATGTGGTTATTTGGGACAAGATTCTATAGGTCCAACAGGACATCGTTACAGAGTACCTACAGAATCAGGCTCAGGCGATGCAAACATTTTCTCTGAGAAATTATAATGAACAGAGACCCACCTGGAATGGGAATGTATCAGTCCAGCTTCCAAGTGGTGACCAAGAACAGCATAGTGTCCTCTCCTTTCTTGTGACTATTTAGAGGCCCTTTTTGACCTAACTACCCAGTGTTGTCAAGATGTCAAGATAACCGGCCAGGCTGACAGGCTGTTTTGTTTTGACTGTGTATGAATGACTAGACTGATTTTGACTAGGAAGTATAAATATTATCCAGGCCCATCCAAATCCATCTTTGAAACACAGCCCCACGTATTCATAAGAGACAGCTTATTTCGTGCTCAAAATACTCATTTGCTAAGGTGATTTAAGAATCAGATGATGCTTAATATATTCCTTCTTTAACCTTCTTCAACTTTACTCTGTGGACAGAGAACAGCAGATGAAAAAATTGTATTTTCTGGAAGGCACTGAGGCTATGTCAAGGGGGAAAAAAAAGACCCTGATTGCTCTCTCTCTTTTTTCTCTTCTCAGTCTTCTTTTGGATTGGAAAATTTTATGAGTGTTATTATTGAATTCCCAAGGGTGTTTTTGAGATTACTGTTGGACTGTCTTTCTACTGATTTTCCTTCTTTTTAAATCTCCATTGCTGTTGGCTACCAGTGTAAATAGTTTGATTGGTCATTATCATAGGCTCATTAATTTAACCTTTCATCCTGGGTTTATCAACTGGATTTGTCTAAGATTGCGAGTTTAGCTCCTTTATTGAATTCTTTACCATCTTGTTATCTTGCACTCTTTCTCTCTGGCGTAGCCGTTAGGGTGACTTTCAGATTTCCTTGGCCGATTTGTTCTCACTGTCAGCACTGTCCTTGTCTGCTTGTTTGCCGTCTGTTCCACCGCCATGGGAGTTTCCAACGCTGACATTGATATCTTGTGAGGCTGACAGTACATTCTACCTGCACTTCTTTCTCACCTTAGTAAAGTCAGGAAAGGTAGGTGAAATGAAAGAGAAAAGGTGTTTTATATTTTCTTCTTAACATATTGTAGAAATTGGTCTATGATATATAAACAAACATTGGTAGATCTGCTCCTATTTAATTTTAGAATGGATTTAACATCCTAGATGAGCACATTCAAACAGTAAAATTGTTGTTTTTTGTCAAGTCCTGCCTACATCACCAGCTTCTCCACTCTCCTGCTTCTGCCCCAGGGGGTTGATAATCCCTGGGCTGTGCCTCAAACCTGCTCCAAATGCCACTGGGACAAGGACATTAGGAACATGGCACTCAGCCTCCAGTTACTCCTGGTGCTGTGTTGGCTCCATTCTTAGGGCTCAGACCTGATCCCTGGACATTTGGTGGCCCAAGTAGTGTTCCGATTATGTCCCCTGGTTCTGCGAAATGGACCTCTGTCTTGTGACAATACCAAATAATCTGATAAGTGTTCTCCTGGGAAGCCCAGGCCTTCCAGACCAGGACTGTCCTAATTTTGGACTTACCTGTCTCTGACCAGGGGAAGCTGTTAGTTCTCACAAGGCCAACTCCTGCTTCCCAGTGAGATGCTGGAAAATCACCAGCTCCTGGATTTGCTGTGGCTGCGAAACATCCTTTTAGCCAACTCTCTATGGCTGCCTGCATGGCTTTTTACAATGCTTGCTTTATACATATTTCTTTAAAATACTTTAGCACATACAGGGTTATGTCTGTGTGCTTGAATTTTAATCCAAAAACAGGGGAATGAGAATTTAAAATGTGAAATGTCTCAATTAGTAAGACTCACCCTAAGGGGGGTTAGTTAAGATTTGAAAATCTTGAATCGAAAGCCCATAGGCCATTCATTATATATAAATTATACCTCAATAAAATTGATTAAAAATAAAACCAGACAAGCCTACCCTCCAGTGGCCACCTTTGTAACCCTCTTCAATTATCTTTTTCTCTGATTAACACCAGATGCCCTGATACCAGCATAATGCAGTGATTGTTGCATTAGAGTCACCTGGAGGGGGCTGTTCAATTGCAGATTACTGGGCCCCACCCTCAGAATGTCTGATTCTGGGGGCCAGCCCAGTGGCGCGGTGGTTAAGCGCTGGCTTGGGAAGCCAGTGGTCCCGGTTCGGTCCCACATATGAGGGCCAGTGACACTGCCCTCAAAAAAAAAAAAAAAAAACCAACAACAACAACAAAAAAAAAACAAACAAACAAAAAAGAATGTCTGATTCTGTAGGTTTGGGGTGGGTCCTGAGAATTGGAATTTCTAATAAACTCCTATGTGATTCTCATGCTGCTGATCTGGGGAACTATTTGAGAATAGCTGGCATAATAGAAAATAGAACTGATTTTTCCATTGGTGGACTTCTTAGTGGTATTTAAGATATGTGATTTTTCTAAAAATAATATATAAGCCCTGCAAAATTATCACAATATTATTGACTATATTCCCCTTTCCCTTTTTACTCCCTATGCACCCCACACACACACACACACACCACACACACACACACACACACACACACACACACACGCGCACACACACACACACTTTCTGATAATCTTCCCTATGGTCTCAGTTTCTATGAATTTGTTGTTTTGTTTTGTTTTGTTTGTTTTTATAGATTCCACATATAAATGAAACCATATGGTATCTGTCTTTCTCTGCCTGACTTATCTCACTTAGCACCATACTCTCTAGGTCCATTCATGTTGTCACAAATGTCAAGATTTCATACTTTTCTATTGCTGCATAGTACGGTGACCACATTGTAAGATATAAAACTGTTGAATCATTATATTGTACGAGTACACCTAATACTAATATAACCAATATAAGATTGTATACTGATTAGGCTTAAATTTTTTAAAAAGTCAGAAAGAAATGCAGAATCTTTAACTCAGACACTAGACCTACTATATCTGAATCTGTACTTGAACAAAATTCCCAAGTGTTCCAAATGCACATTAAAGTTTGAAAACTACTGGGATAAACCAAATTGAGCGTATGTGGTCTAGTTCAGAGAGAGAAGCTCAGTTGTAGATTCATATTAAAATTATCTGCAGTGTCTAAAAAGTAGATTGATGGCCCACCCACACTCAGATGTTAATGGGAATCTCCAGGGGTGGAATCCAGACTTCTGAAATGTCTTATAAACTCCGTAGGGGATTCTGATGTACAGAAGGGTCTGGGAATTACTAATCAAGTGTCTGAGTGCTATCCACATAGTTTTCTTTTAACAATATACCAGCTGGATATGTGTTCCCCTTGGTCTGCCTTCAAATTTAAATATTGCCATTTTAATGCCAATTAAAACCTTATCCTACCTGAACTGAAATTATTTCATTCACCTTGTTTATATATAAGAGAAAACATGTTGGGTTCTACCTACAGTGTTTTTACTTTAAAATCCAAGCTACTGCTATGTGTTTTGGCAAATGCTCAAAATGTAGTGCGAAAGCTCAAATGCCTTCCTACAATGAAGTTTCTAGTTTATTATAAAGATGTAGCTATTCAACTGACTATTACTCATCTGGAGACTTGTGAAATGTTGCAATTTTACATTCTCAGCACTTTATAAGGACTCTTGTCTTACTGCAATATTAGACACTGGAAATCTTACTTGAAAAGTTGCATAGTTTGCCCCAAGTGCATGGAAATAGGTCTTATTTCCATTCTTGAATGCCCTTCAGTCTTACCAGAATTCACAGTACAAAGGGATCAAAAGCTGTATTTCAAATTATATAAATTCCTGGCTTATGTTGTTTGAACAGATGACAACTAATTAATTTTAGCAATTGGACACCATAAGAATAGCCAATCGAAATATGCCCTGACTTTTTTTATCCCCACTTACTTAAACAAACAAAAGCAAACAAACAAACAAACAAAAAACCTATATGGATTAAGGCTTATGAGATATAGGTACCCCAAACTTCTCATATTCTAAATATTTTAGATGGCTCCATCCATTGATTATTTTCACAGTTCAGACATAGGGAAGGTAAAAGTCTCTGCGTGTAGCATCTTACCTCCTCTTGTTTGCACATACAGGCAATTGAACTTCAATCCCCTACATGTGCAGGTCAGAATTTCCATTCTATTGAATGCAGATTTGGTCAGCCCAGGTGGGGAAGGATATGACAAAAACAAAGAACAAATCAGGAACTGTGTGTTCTTTCCTGGGGCCTTACTGGAAGATCGCATATTCCAACTGAGGGCACCATAGGAAACCTTCACCTCTCTTGGGAAACCAAACCCAGATCCTCCTAGGTAGGCAATGGAAGGAGATGCTCCAAGTTGGGAGGAATCCTGCTTCTAGACTATGCTTCTCAAACAGAATGTGCACAAGAATCACCTGGTGATCTTATTAAATGTGCATTTTGTTCCAGTGGGTTTAGGATAAGACCTGAGATTCTGCATTTCTGACCAGCTCCCAAGTCATGTGAATGCTAAAGATCTAGGAGCCACTCCTTGGAGTGGCCTGAGTTTAGAACAGTTTCTTAAAAGAGAGTTTGCAAGGTTGGCCAAGTGGCTTAGTTGGTTAAGAGCACTGAGCTCTGGGCAACAGCATCACCAGTTCGATTCCCACGTGGGCCAGTGAGCTTTGCCTGAGCTACCGCTGAGCTGCCAACAGGAGGCAGAATGGCTCAGCTGGTAAGAGCACGTGCTCCTAACAAGGTTTCCCGTTGGACTCCTGCATGGGATGGTGGGCTGCTTGTGCGCCCCCCTCCCCCCAACTAAGATTGAACATGGCACCTTGAGCTGAGCAGTTGTGAGCTGCCGACGGGCGGCTGGATGGCGACTGGACTTGGAGCTGAGTTAGCTGCACCCTCCACAACTAAGATTGAAGGACAACAACTTGGCTGTTCCCCTCCCACAATTCCCCAATAAAATCTTAGGAAGAAGTGAATTTGCAAAAGAATCACTTGGAAAGTTCGTTTAAACACAGATTTCTGTTCCCCTAGAGACAGGTTTAATAGATGAAGCTGATCTTTTGTATTTTAATAATTCCCAGGCGATTCTGGTCCCTGAAGTAGCAAGCCTCTAGTTAACTTTTAAGCAGACTTAGTTAATATGCCTCCACCACCTCCACCAGTTACCTCTTTGAAAACCAAGAGCCAAACACCAAAAGATGAGGGAGGATGCCACTAAGTCTTCTCTTTGGAGAAAATTCTATAGCAGACTTGGAGAGAGTCACAGGGTCTCTGTCATTTTTTGCTTTGACAATTTTTTGCTTTAGCCTCTTCGGCTAAAGACTAAAAAAAAGGCTTCTGGAACAAAATCTAGAGATAAGATTGAGTTGATGGAACAATAACTCTGCCTGAAGTGATGCTGATTGTATAATAATGATACTAATCATTATTTACAATGACAAATCTGTACATGCATAGAAAAAGGCTAGGAGGACAAATAGCAGAATGTTGTCAGTGGCTATCTCTTAATATCAGTACAGCAAGACCTTGACTAATAGGACATTTTGTTCAATGTCATTTTGTCATAACGTTGATGAGATGTCACAGAAATTTAACTCTGTTTATATCAATTAGCCTAGGGTAAAACTGGTTTTGTTATGCGTTGTTTTGCTTAAAGTCACAGAACCTATCCATAGCATTAAGTCAGGACTTAATGTAATGGGATTTGGGGTGATGCTCACTTTCCGCTTTCATTTTTCTACAAAGGGATTTGAATATTGCCTTTATAACCTTGAAATAAACCTAACAAATGTTTTTAAAGGAAAAAAGTGAAATCTATGCACTTTGTAAATTCATATATTTTTTTGGTTTTGTTTTGTTACATCGGTGTCTCTGTACTTTTTTTTTTTAAGATTTTATTGGGGAATTGGGGGAGGGGAACAGACAAGTTGCTGTCCTTTTGTTCTTCAGTCTAAGAACAAGAACATTCAGGAGAACGTCGCTTCACTGGCCCATGTTGGTATTATCATTGCTCTCTTTCTGGATAAGGCAGTTGTCTGTTGAGCGGCTCACGGCCGCTTGTGAAAGCTCACGCCAGCTGCCGGCCAGCCCCACTGCAGCCTATGCCATTGCCTGTGACTCACAGCAGCCCAGCTCCAGATCCAGCTGTTGTTCACCATCTTAGCTATAGAGGGCACAGCGTCACTGGCCCCCATGTGGGATCTGAACCGGGGCCCTGCTGCTCAGAGCTGGTGTCCCCAGTCAACTCTTAACCAACGCGCCACTTGGCCGGCCCCTGTACATTATTTTATGGGAAAGGGATTCATTTTGTCTATGACAGTTCTAGTGTTTTGAGGACAAAGGAGACAGGTAAAGATGAAGACCAGCCATTTGCCTGGAAAATGGCCGCAGCCTGCATGGGGAAAATAAGTTTAAGGAGTCCCAGGCAACAGGTTGAAGGTTCCCAGGAGAGAATTAAAGACAGCTTTTTCTCCTCCCTTCTTTGCCCCCGAACAACCCAGCACAAGCTCTCAAGAGTCCCTTGAACGACCTTTTCTTCCAGTCCTTAGAAGGGCTGAAATGAGCTTTAAGTTAATTTAGACAAAATTGGAAAAGATTTGAAAACTAGACAAGAGAAACAAGTACAACCTGCTGGGGAAGAGCAGAGACTGCCGATTTGGACATCTGAGCCGAAGCACTCCTGTGGGCTAGTTTCCCTACATCCAGGTTACATGTGCCCACTCAGGACAGCAGGACCAGAGAGAAGGTGCCCATTGTGGTAGAAATCATATTAGGAGTGTGTCACCATCAAACCAATGTATGTGCTCAACGTGTGTCAGAGAATGATCCTTCTAGAAACAAGGAGCCTGAGACTTGAAGATGAACCTCTTGGTGCCTCATGTAGACTATTCACTATGTGCTTGTTTTCAGCCATCCAGAAAAACATCTCTAAGTCACATTTTTCGATTCCAAGAAGTTGATATGCATGTAGTTCGCTGCTGGCACAACTTTTCAACTAAATGCCCAGGCTCTGCTGACACCTGCTGGCATTTCATGTATTCAATGTTAAAAAGAAAACAAAGCAAATGAGCAAAATGCTTAATGCATTTCCTACAATCTTTTGGCCTTATTATACTAGGTGTATATTACCTGAAAGATAATAGAGAGTAGGGAAGGTCTGATAGGACTTTTCCAGGTCATGGAGGGAAACCTGTAAACAGACACTGAATGAAAATATCCCCAGTGTGAAGGGTAGACTACAGCATTCATAGTGCCTTTCAGCCCTGAGGCAGCAGTCTGTGACCTTGGCAAAGCCCTTGACATCACTTTCATCATCACAAAGAGAATGAAGCTGCAACCTCCCCCTCACAGTGCATTGGGACTTATGAGGACTCCAGTGGCATTTTCTCCTAACTTAAGTCTGGATGCTGTCACTGGGGTGATGACCTCAAAGGTCAACCTTAAGGACCTTTCCATCACAATAAACAAGATTTTTCACCAGCACTGTACTTTCAGACAATGGTTAGAAGCTGTTGAGCCTCCTCAGAACCCAGCATCTCTGTAATCTATTTCTAGAAATAACTAAATTAGAATGATCAGAAAAAGCCAGTGAACAGTCTCAGAAAGTGTCCATTTTTCTGTCCTAGGAAACCATGGACTTTGTTTTGTGTTTTGGAACACTCACCAAGCCTGCAGGTTAAGAAAATGCTTCCCAGTTATGCCAAATGAATTATATGTGCTTTTTCTGTCTCCTCTTGGGAAACTGTGGAGGCCTGTGGTTTGTTAGACCAGTAACAGGATACTTGATAGTCCTCGGGGAGTTCCAGTCCCATAGTTAGCCTGACAGAGGAAGTGGAGTCTGATGATGAAAATCATTGAGGCTTTTCTTTAATGCCACTATTTCATTTCTTCCTCATCCCTCAGAATCCTGACCTCACTGTCATGCTTGCTAAAGCTTTCAGTGCTGTTTACGGTCCTCCGAAAATCGCTTTTTCTAGTTATGACAGGAAATTTACCCCTTAGATCTGCTAAGTCCTCCTTCAGAAAGCTGTTAGGTATGATTAGAGTACAAAGAGGAAAGCAAAAACTCTGTTAGATTCACAACCATTAGGATAGCTACTATGAAAAACATAAGTAAGTGCAAGCTGAGCTCTGAGCAACAGCAGTTCGAGGCCAGCCCGAGCTGAGTTGCCATTGAGCTGCCAACAGGTGGCAGGATGGCTCAGCTAAAAAAAAAAAAAACATAAGTAAATAACAAATGCTGGCAGGGATGTGGAGAAATTGGAACCCCTGTGGACTGTTGATGGGGTTGTAAAAATGCTATGGCCACCATGGAAAACAGCATGGTAGGTCTTCAAAAAGTTAAAAATAGAATTGCCATATGATCCAATAAGTCCACTTCTGCATGTATATCCAAAAGAATTGAAAGCAGAAACTTGAAGAAATATTTGTACACCTGTGTTCACAGTAGCATTATTTGCAGTGGCCAACAGGTGGGAGCAACCCAAGTACCCGTCAACAGATGAGTGGATAAACCAAATGTGGTAACACAAACAATGGAATATTATTTGGCCTTTAAAAGAAGGAGATTCTGACACATGCTACATAGATGAATCTTGGGGACATTATGCTAAGTGAAATAAGCCAATCACAAAAAGACGGATGCTATATGATTCTACTTATATGAGGTACCTAGAGTAGTGAAATTCATAGAGACAGAAAGTGGAATGGTGATTGCCAGGGGCTAGGGAGAGAAGAAAATGGGGAGTAGCATAGTGAGTACAAGAGGTTCAGAGTGTCATTTTTGCAAGATGAAAGGAGTCCTGGAGCTGGATGGTGGAAATGGGTTGCACAACAATATGTATAGCACGTAATGACACTGAATTGTTCGCTTAAAAATGGTTGAAATGTTAAATTTTATGTTATCTATATCGGAGATGAAAAAAATATATATATACACATTTTAAGAAATGTTAATACTTTGGTCAACGTTGCTCAAGCAGTAGTTCGCCATAATCAGAAGTGTTTGGACACTGATGGTGACCGCTTTGAGCACCTCTTGTAATTTCAGATGTCAAATGTGACTTGTATTCATCTTTTGTTATCGGTATATATTAATACAGATTTTTCTGTTCTTAAAATGTGTATACATTTTTTGATACCCTTTGTATTGTACCACAATTAAAATTAAAACCACACACACGTGCACACACACACTCACTTATAGAACTTTGTTATTGCTCCTGGCCCTTACGATGACTAAATCATTTGACTGTGTTAAACCTGGTAATATGGTGCAGTGCTGTCCAATAGAACTTTCTGTGATGATGGACATATTCTTCATTTGCACTAGTCTGGTGTTGGGTTTTTGAACACTTGAACTAGTCTAATGGAGGCACTGCATTTTATTTTTATTCATTTTAAATTTCAATAGCCACATGTGGCTAGTGGCTACCATACTGGAGAGTGCAGGTAGAATTAATGTCTATATGACTATCTTTTCCAAGATATTTTCCTTTCCCAGCCCAGAGCTTCAGCAGGCAGACCCATAAACCAAAGAAGGTAAGGTACCAGCTTGTGTGGAGGTCCCAGTTCTAACTTTCAGTATTAATTTGGTACAAAGCGTTTTGCCAAGAGTGTGATTCTTTATTTTAGCAACAGGGTTTGGCGTTCATTGGACCCACGGACAGAGTTGGCCTTAACTCACAGGCCAGCCTCTTCTTGTAAAATGCCCTTTAGAAACCCAGATTCCATTACTGCCATGCACAATCTTCCTTCACTTTTCCTTGTAAATCCATGTGGTGATGTTATGAACTAAAACTGAGGTCCATGTCCTTATACAGAGATTATGTAAGCACATCGCTGTTTCCTCTGGGTACCCTTGCAATCAGTGCATGTTTTACTTTTTAAGGCTTTGCTGCAAAACAGACAGGTAAGATGTGTAACAAACTCTTGGACTGAAATAAAATCACTCAATAAAATTGATGAACCCCTAAGGCATTCATCATCTAAAATAGGAATAGCTAACTATGTCATCTTGTAGTGTATCATGTTGCTTAGAAATTATTAAGACTGCCAGTGACTGAAAAGGGGCTTATATTTAAATAGGCTGCAAATAGAAGGCTTACTAAGTCAATCAGTGGCAGCATTCCTTTGTGACAACCCAGGGTTTAATGATACTACAGATGCCACATTTATCTTCATGGAAAGAATGAAAGCTGTTTATTAAAGAATGAAATATGAGCATGCAAAATGAGGATGGCTGTGTGGCAGGAGGGGGATAAAAAAAAGAGTTTATGTTATTATTATACAGAATGGATACAGGCTATCTAATAAAAACCCAAATATTTAGCTCCAGCAGATTTACTCACCAAGAACACTTTTTCTTTCTTTCAGCAATGGGTAGACGGGCTGAGATCAATCATACACAACTTCAGGGCCAACAACGTCAGTCCAATGACATGCCTCAAGAAACAGTGAGTTTTGTTTGCATCCCCCTTTGTTTTTGGCTGCACTCAAGCAAATGGTCAGATTAGAATATGAGGCTTAGTATGTGGCCGGGCAACATCTTGCTTGCCTTGCTCCCTCTTCCCCCGCCCATGCCCCTGACCTTGAAGAGGAAGTTGACCAAAACACACCTGTCCTCTTCATGTCACCCAGCAGGGCATGTGTGATAAACCCACAGCCCAAAGACGGTATGAAAGGAATGGTTGATGGCGGAAAGATGCCGAAACCTCAGCCCGCCTCAGCATCCCCTGGGTTGCGGGCACTAGCTTTTGTATCCTCAAACTGAGTCTGCTGGTAAATAGTTCTGTGTACCTGGGGCCGCAGTTTGGTGCTGTTGTAGTTGGGCCATGTTGTGCTCATGTTGCATGAGACTGAGAAATGGGGAATGTGGTCAAGAGAAGCACTTGCAAAAGCATCCATGGCTAGGGTTCAAAAGGGAGCACTGGCCGCAAGGATTGTTTACTACACAATCAGGGAGCCAAAGGGACTTTTGAAATTCAGAAAGCAGGCCTTACCCCAGCTCGCTGTGTTCCAAATTCAGAGGGGTACTATGTCGTAGATTTTAACCTGGCCCAAGTCATTCTTTCAAGGTAACATGGAAGTTCCACAAGTAGACATCATAGCGAGAGCCAAAGCCAGATTGAAAAGCAGTAATCCATGGAGCAGTAGGGCCACCTGCCATCACAGAGCCACTGGCTGGCAGTTGTGAGGTGCAGCAATGAGCTACACTGAGAAATTGCAGTCATGACCCTGCATCTCTCAACCAGGTCCAACACCAAGTGTGCAGTTCCTTGGACTGCCAGGCAGTAGGAAGAGAGGCCAATCCTTCAGACGCTTTCACTCCTTGCTTCTGGTCCCTTTAGCAGATGCTTTAAGAGTATGGCCTCTGGACTGTAGCCCCCAGCTTGGCCACTCTGCCTTTCCTTTACCTCTACAGTTGTGGCGGCATGTTTCCCTAAAAATAAAGAGCAACCCAGAAGACATTTTGATGTAATGGCTTTGGGCACTGATGAGTCCCAAAAGTTCAAAGACTTTTGGAATGCCCACTGATATCTGAGTGACCCACATATGCATATCTAGACAGCAGGTCTGATCTGCTCCCGTTGCTGTCCTTCCCAGATCCCTGTATGGAGCTGGTGTTCACCCATCCACCAGCTGCCTTGAGGGTGAGCTCACCATGGCTCATGCCTGCCCACTTCTCCAGAGAAGTGCTCTCTGCCAAAGGGACTAACTGTGCCTGTGAGATTGTTCTCTTTCCTCCTTCTCGGGGAAGCCCATGGCAAATGATGGGCTGAATCAGGGTACAAAAGGCCATCCCCCTTGCCATCAAATCTGGTGTAAATCATGTCCCAGAGCTCCTCGGGGCATCAGGCCAAAGCTCCAGCTGAGACCACAACTTTGTGTAACTGCTCTTGCCGCCCTACCTGCTTCCCTTTGCTCCTGTGGTTCTGAAAATGTTCCATGAATATATTGTCAGTCACTTATGCTCTTAGGAAACTTGATCTAAGACAGAAACTTTACCAAATCATTCTGTTCTGCAGATTGTTAGAGTAATATTGACTGGAAACAGGGAGAATGAGAGTCGTTAGCTAAGAATAGTCCTAGCACCACTGCCCTGGGTCCCCACATGTCCTGAAAGCCTGGCTAAAGCAAGGAGTTTCTCGCCATCCTTTTGAACTGATGAACCTCTCTTACCATTGGAAATTAAGGAAGGTGCCCATTTGATCTGGACTTCACTGCCCTGGGAGGTGGGAGTTGTGTCCCCATGAGTCCTCTGTCAGTTGCATTTCCCATTGCCTTAATAGATTCTTAAAAAGCAAGAATCACAGAATACGTACTGACGATTTGTTTTGCTCAGTGCAAGCACCCAATTTGCTAATTCCTCTAGGGTGGCCAGAGAAAATCCAGACTCCCAGCTAAATTTGAATTTCAGATACGTAACAAATACATTTTTAGTATAAGTACATCCTATGCATCTTTGGAACATACTTATAGTAAAAACATCATTTGTTGTTTATCTGAAATTCAAATTTAACTGAGAGTCCTGTATTTTCATTTGCTAAATCTGACAACCATAAATTCATGTCGCAGGGTATACCTGTCTCTGGTTCTCAGAAGAAGTGGTCTTTGTTTGAATGAATGATCTTGTCATGTTCTCTTCTGGAAGGAAGCTGTTCCTCCTAAGAGCTATTAAAGCACTGTTGTCACTGTTGTTTTCCAGCTGGATGAAACTGGCATTCATGACCAACACAAATGGTAAAATTCCAGTTAGGAGGTAAGTCTGTCATTCCCGTGCACCCTCCATACCCTGTGTCAACCCTCATGACACCAGAGAGAGCCTTCCACAAGCACTTGTTAACAGTTTTAACAAAACAAAAATTTCTGGGAAGCGTAGCTTGAATCACTTCATCCAATGCTGTGTCCAGTTTGCATTTTTCTGCAGAATATTTAGTAGCATCAACTCTATTCTCATAAGTTAAAGAACATTGGAAAATGTAGCATTTATTTTTTTTACATCTCCAAATAGTTGGGTTTCTAAGGTTTCCATGTCATTTACCGACTTGCCCTGAGCAACCATTGGTTCAAATGAAAGAAGTTTATATCATGTACGTACAGTGGAAGGGGGTGGGCCGTGGCTTAGGAAAGGTGATGCCCCTGAACCGTGCCACTCATTCTTTGCTGCCCCTCTGTTGCCCAGGTCATTGGTCTCCTATGTCTTCTGGTCGCTTGCTCTCTAGGTGGACAGTCACTAATAGCACATACTCTTCAGGGCCATCAGCTCCTCCCCCTGCCCAAGGTAACGGTGACAAGGGAAGAAATGGCAGTAAAGCTTGTGGAGTCAAGAGTGAAGAGAACATGAACTATACGTTGTCTTTGATACTTACACTGATGGCTTTACCCTCTGAGGAGTCCTCATGCTTCTCTCCTTTTTACCTCTCTGCTCCCTTTTAGGTGTTAGTGTTGCTAATGGGTGGGTACTGTTAGAGGCTCTTACAGTGGTAGTGATGGTAATTCTTTACCAGACTCTCTAGTATTGTTTTGGTTGATGTTCGTGTCAGCACTTTATGGAAAATTCCAGAAGCTGGACTGGCCCCCAGAGGCTCTGCTGTCCACATGAGGCCAGGAGTGTATTTGCATTCATGAACCTAAGCCCACAATCTTAAACACAGGTTCCCCAGATACCAACCCACTCTTCTAGGAATCTCCATCCTCAAGTTCATGTTGACTTCCCTGGACGCCATGCTAGCAAAGATGCCCACCAGTAAATAACAACAAACAAAACCCAGAGCTGCAGGGAAGGCACCCCCTGCATAGCATTTGAGTAGACATACTTGACTGAGCAGCAGCATGCGGATCACACAGGGCCATTCTTATATTCTATTTTTATTTTTTTTGAGGGCAGTGTCACTGGCCCTCATAAGTGGGACCTGAACCGGGGCTGCTGGCTTCCCAAGCCAGCGCTTAACCACCGTGCCACTCGGCCGGGCCACACAGGGCCATTCTTACTCTTCTAGGCCTCCCTTTCTGCCCAGCCACTTCATCCTGTTCCTAAGCTTCCATTCTGCATCCCCATGAGAGTATCTTCAGACTCCCTCAACATTATTCTTTTCACATTTCACAGAATTGGCCTAGAGGTCATCATGTTCCTTAATTCCGTGTATTACAACAATCATGAACTAAAGTATCCATGTGACACAAGTGAAAGATCAATGAGAAAGTAAAAAGCATACAAATCATAAAAACGACCTCAGGAAGTATTCTTTTTATTCAAGCTCTTATTGAGGGCTTGCCGGGTTAAAGACCTCATGCATTTGTTGTGGTCTTTACAAATCTATATGTAGGACTCTCTGCTTTTTATTTAATAACTTGCTGGCAAGTCAATTTTATACCTTCTTTCCAGTTTAAAAAAAAAGCCCTGTTAGCATCCTTGGCTGATGGTTGTTGGCATAGTCACTTGACACTGATCCTTATTTTATTTAAAATCCTTTGCTTTGTTGAGCAATAACATGACAATTATTTTAATATCCTAGTGTCCTACAGCTATTGCCAAATATATAGTACATATTTATTTAAAATTAGTATTGACGTAACAAGTCCAAACTTAGAGAACACAAATAGCAGTGTAATCTGTGTTATACTGATATAAGTTAGATCTGTTTTTACATACCTTACTCTCCTGCTTTTTCTTCCAAAATAAAATAAGGAAATGGACAAAGTAAAAGATGCATAAATTGTGATTAGAGCACTTATATAGTAACTGGCAGCTCTGGTTTCATTTGTATGTATCCTACTAATCAAGCCATTCTTATAGGAGCTTGGAAGCCTTTTCCAATTCCAAACATCTTTATCTAGCGTATTCACATACAAAATGATTCCTTTTTTTTTTTCTTTTAGAAATAGCCTAGATATTTTGTCATCTTCCATAGCTCTCTTGGACATGAGCTCTTTGGTGGCTGCCAGTATTAACAGGTGTTGTACACAAGACATCTGTGATTCGGGGGCAGTTTATTAGAGTTGATGGAGAATTGATACCCTGCCAGAAAAAAAGCAGATAAATCTCCTGGTGGATGAGCTGCCAAGGCCTAGGTGGAAATTGTTCTGAATGTTTTAATGAATATGAAGTAAACACTTTAAAAATATCATTTCATCACTATCATTCTGGAGTTTCTAAAATGGAAACTATTAGTATAGTGTGCATAATGTGAAAGGGGGCCTGGCTTCACAGTCATAGCTTGAGGATGGACTCTGCTGTTTAGCATTCACCAAAATTTAATATCCAGGAAGTTTCAGGAATGATGAATGAGGAAAGTCTTACCCTTTATCTCCCTCATCTCTTTTCTTTCTACATACACAATCTTACATAGCCTGTCTTTCTCTCAAACTTATAAACTCACACTCAGTTTATCAGATCAAAGCTTTCGCTGTCGTTCTTTTCTTTCACCATCTCCCATTCCTTGTAACCTGGAGTTGGAACCAATGGCTACAGACTTGGGAAATGATAGCCAGACAATAATTGTGGGCTAAGGCTGAATGAAATCTAGAAGGGGACAGTTGTGATAAGAAGGCAGCCGAAACCTCAGGTCCGATCATGGCAGCCCAAATCCAACGTAATCCACTCATGTCATGGTGGCTTAGCCTGCCTACGAGAAAAGTGGAAGGGACTTCATTTCCATGAGTCCTCTCTGATTATTTCAAAAGATGGTTAAAACCATTAGACTCTAGTCCCTTTGAGGGCAAGCAGAAAGGGAGACTCCCTTAGTTTCTAGGATCGTTGCTGTCTTAGTCACCTGTAACATACCCTGGAACATGGAA
The DNA here is from genome assembly GCA_033961575.1 of Aselliscus stoliczkanus. Classification (NCBI taxonomy): domain Eukaryota; kingdom Metazoa; phylum Chordata; class Mammalia; order Chiroptera; family Hipposideridae; genus Aselliscus; species Aselliscus stoliczkanus. The sequence continues at coordinate 31,754,825 of CM066738.1, forward strand.
TTTAACCAGGATTCTGATAGGACTTGGTACCACTTAAGGGTATTTGCTTTTATAGCATTACCTTTGGGAAAGGTGGTTTATTTGATTCAACAAAGACTCATTGAACATCTAATAGCTATGAAGTACTAAGCTATGCTCTGTGGGCATAAGGCTGTATGTAAAGAGTTGACTAAGTCATAGTCCTTTATAAACGCTCTCTGTTTCTATGGAATGCCCCATGATGGTGTCTAAAATGCCCCCAGCCTGTGAAAAGTATGTTTCTCTCAGGACCTCAGTTAAATGGAATTCTGCTGGGCCTCTGATGCAACTGGAAACTCAAAGAATTCACCTTTACTCTACAACCCCACAACCCACCCCCAGACGAATCCATTTTAAGGCCCAGAATGATTTTAAAAGCTGCCTAAAGCAAAGGCAATAAAGGCACCACCCAAGGGAATGGTCTGTTCGACTTCCTCACTCCTGTTTTCCACCCTGGGTTTGGTCTCTTTTATAGAATGAGATGCGCAAATCTGTGGTGAGGGAGCCCAACCCAATCCTCTCATGAAAAAGATGGGCCTGAGAATGAGCCCCTCTGGCCATCATGCCATTTCTGCCTTTCTTGAATCTTGTGTGCTGTCAGGTCTGTGGGCTCCAACTTTGCCCTCACTAGTATATTCTTATGTGGATTTTCCTCTGTGGTGGCCTTAGATACCCTATTTTCTCTTTCAAGTTCTTTGTCTCACACAAATGCTTGGACCTCCCTGTTCCCATGAGATGTTCTTGTTCTACCTCCTCTTTCTTGCCACTTCACCAAGCCCCAGCCAAACAATTCTATCCCTATACACTCTTCCTTTCCTCCCTGTCCCACCCCCTACCCAACACCCAGGTTCTGTTTACCAGAAAGGCTCAGGCCCTCTACATTCATGCCGTGTCAGTCACTTGTCATCTCCTTGGCCATGCCTATTGAAACCTAACAGAAGCTCAAGTTAGCTGAGATACCCCTAATTTGCTATGCAAAGCGTTTCATCCTGATTACAGGTATCAGACATCCCAAATTCTGCTGGGGGCCCATAGCTCTCCCATTAACACATGCTTTAAAAAAAATAATAATAATACACACTGAATAGCTACTTTCCCCCGATATTATAAAGGTCAGGTAAATTGCTTCTCAACCTAATTTCATGTACAAAATTTCCATGAACTCTGGAGAAGTGGGAAAATGTGGAAATAGCACCCTCTACACTAGAAACCGTTTTACTTGATGTGAAACACATGTACTCTACCATGCCTGTAGGTTTGTTAAAGAGAATTCCTAGGCCTCCCTATATTTGAGTATAACTATCTCACGGAGCTCTTAAAAAAGTACCTCTTGAAGCAATTCTTGGACTGATGAAACAATAACGCTTTGAATGAACACATAACAATTCATTTACTTAAACCCGTTCTTCCGAATCTATTTTGGGAAGCTGTACTCTGCAGTTGAAGTGGTACTTCTCCTACTTATGAAGATTAACGGGCGGTCAGTGCTTACATTCGGAGATTGCCTTCCACTTAACCTGAATGGTGGAGTGCATGACAGGGTTGGAACTGGGGAGGCGCTGTCACAAATCCTCATGCTCACTGGGAAGGCTTTCTACAGCCAAGCTTCACAGAGGAAAGTAAACTCTATCTTCAAGTGGAGGCTGGACTTCTGATTGAGAGTTGAAGTTGCTATGACAGATTGCCATTCAGAGAGTGACGGAAGGCTCCTTTGTGTGGCTAAGGGATGGCTCACAGCCAAGTGTGGATTCCCCGGTACCAAGCCTTTCCTCCATACCGTTCATTCTGAGAGTCACCAATATATTGATCATAGGGAGTCTCTTTTTCCTACTTTTATGATCATTAGGAAATATGCTCATACTAATTAAAAGGCAGCATCGTTGTTCAGAAATGCCATGTTTTAGGGGAGTGCCAAGATTCTGTTGAAAGACTGAATAATTGTTTGCCTGCGTCCCCTGTCTCCCACCTATCACTTTCATAATAAATTCCCCAATCCTTAAGGCAGCTGACATTCAGAGTAGCTCAAGGGTGCTTAGCTGGAAAAACAAACAAACAAACAAAATATGTCTGATAATGCATGTCAACTGCAATGTGAAACCAGGGTAAGAGCATTCAGAGTCATGGGCTGAGTTCTGAGGGCCCCCCTTATTTTCCCCAGGCTAGATATGGTCAACATGATGCTTTTTTCTAGAGCTACTGTCCCATTTGCCACATTCCTTTTTCCTAAAAAAGTAATTTGATAGCATCAAAATGTATTATTGTTTTAGCCCAACAGCACAATCCCCCAGTGCCTCTTGTATCACCAGCTGTCTTAGAATCTAGTTGCCTCACTAGCACAACCAGCTGGTGACCATGGGGACATTACAGGAGCTATTTTGAGAAGTGAAAACCACCTAGAAATGAGAAGTAATTTTATTCCCCTTTTCCTTCTCCCCCTATCCCACCATGTCTGGTATTACTTGGATATTTGCATCAGAGAAAACAGAATTAATTAACAATAACCTTTTTTTTTTTTCCTTTCTTTTCTGCCCTAGTATTACTAGAACCTTTGCATCGGGGAAAACAGAAAAGGTGATCTTTCAAGCACTCAAGGAGTTAGGTCTTCCCAGTGGAAAGGTATTTATTAATTTAATGATGTGTTTCTAAAACAGTTTTGTTTATTTATGTTCTCCTATGTAATAAGCCAGATTATTTATGTTAAATTGATCTCAATTAGATTCAGAATTAGATTCAGTCACATATACTGTAGTTACTTTTTTTTTCATTCATCTTCCTTCCTTCCCTCCTTTTGTTTTCTGGGCATTTTAACCTCAATGTTTTTAAATTCAGATAGTGTATTTCAACATGGTTTTTTCAACGTGATTAAGAAAAGAAAATGACTCTTTCACACAGTTTATGGAAAGCTTATTTCACAGAAGCCCATCAGCACTGCCTCATCCAAGCACAATGTCAGCATGAATAACTGACTAGTAAATTCAGTTCTCCAACACGGCTGTGCGGTATTTGATGCAGCAGCTCTCCCCACACAAACCATTTGTGTTCATGGCCCTTCAGATTTAACATAACTGCAATGAATTTATTGACTGCAAGAAAGATTGAAGCCTGTTGCTGCTTTAACAAATCCTATTTGAAAGATAGGTTTTAGTATGCAAAGTAAAGTCTTATAGGGTTGTCCTGAACCCCTTTATATATGTTCTTATGACAATTCACAAAATAAGCAAAGTAAACTTTGGGCTTCATTTATTCAGCATCCTTTAAGCAGACACTTGCTTTTCTTTCTCAAGGAGAGAAGAAGAAGATGTTTCTTAATATTTGTTCTATGGGTGTTTCCTAGAGCGGGACCCGGCTGTAGCCGAGGTTTGAACACACAAACTATGGCTGCACGGTAACTAGAAATGCTCATTTCCATATGCTGTGTTCCAGTGAATGGCCTGGCCCAGGCTTGAGGTTGGCCTTCTGGCTTCTGATTGCAAGAATCAGAGATGAAGGCCCTAGGATCCCAAGTGGTCCTTGCTTCATGATCCTGTAGATTCTTCCCCTCCAAGGTGAAAATATGTTTCCTGATTTATGACAGACTTTTATTCTTTACAGAATGATGAAATTGAGCCTTCAGCATTTACTTACGAAAAGTTCTATGAACTGACACAAAAAATTTGTCCTCGGACAGATATAGAGGATCTTTTTAAAAAAATGTAAGTTCCATTTATGAGACAGTGCTCTATCAATGTTATCCTTGTCCTTTTAGATTTTTTTATACTTTTTTGGTCGTAATAGTTGATTGTAGTGTGTTGACAGTATCTAGGCATATCTAGTTAGGGTTATATTTTCACCCCTTAGTTTATCTGTGTAAAAGTTCACTCCGCATTTTTGAGAAGCTTTTACACAGGTGAGTGGCAGCACCTGGAACTTTTTTCCACTTGCATTGGCTTTACTAACTACCTACAATTTTAACCTGCTCCTTTAGGTATTAACCCATTATGTGAACTAACTAGATGCGATTTGGAATGTTATTATATTGTTAAAAAGTTCATTCATTCCAGTTATCTCAAATGGATGACTTACATGTTGTTTTTTTAAATAATGTCTTTTGATAATGCTAACGAGGAATGGCAGACATGTTCTGTGAGCTAGTGGGAGTGTTTTCTTTCCTTTGCTATTGTTGGGTTTTTTGTGTTTTTTTTTTTGTTTTTTTTGTTTTTTGTTTTTCCTTACAAGCAGTCTCTGGCCATTTTAAGAATGCACCACTATCTCAGGGTTAGAAAATAAGTTTAGAATTATCATCAGCAAATGTCAACATGTAAATCGTACCTACTGTAGCATCATATACCAAAACTTACTTTTTCTAATAAATTTCTTTTCAGCAATGGAGACAAAACTGATTATTTAACGGTAGACCAATTAGTGAGCTTTCTAAATGAAGTAAGCTTTTTCATACATTAACTCCATAAAGTCTGTGTGCAGTGGCTTGCCTCCTCCAGCACCCTCATTGCATGCCCGCATCATATGCCCCCATTTGCTTTGCTTCTGACCTGCTGATCTTTCCATTATGGCTTTACCAGGTGCAAAAATCAGCTGCTGCCCTTGTGTGTTCATGCATTCCCTACACGTTGGCTTTGCACACTGCTTTTTTGTTGGTTTCTTGCAGTAATGTGTCGCTCTGGTTCTGTGTGTGTGTGTGTGTGTGTGTGTGTATTTTATATATTCATTTAATTAAACGTGTCTGTGTTTTTGCAAGATGATACTGAAGGTACTTACTTTTTTTTTTTTCTATTGATCTCATTAAATAGAAAGAGAATGGATTGAATTTACCCCCATTACAGTTGGATTCTCCATTGCTAACTTTTTCTCATACCTCTGCATGAACTGGAAAGCTTTATTTTTGTCTTTTAATGGATTGCATGTAAGAAAAAATATGTAGGTTCAAATAGAATATTTTGACAACAAGCACAACACTGGAGCTCCTGGGTGAAAATATAATACATATTAGGCCAATTGGATGGCAGGTTAAATTTTTACTTATTATTTTTATAAACATCCTCAGAGCTAATTTTAGAACATGATTCACTTAACAATCAAAACCGGTTGGCAAAATTTGCTTAAGTACAATAGAAAAATATTTTAGAGCAAGTAAAAGTTGCAACATTCATTCCAATTAAAATTAACTTCTTTTTAAAATATTTTACACGTACAAAAAAAGATATTTTCTCTTCAGTGAAACCACTAAAGCTCTCACTAAATCCCAAAAGGGAAGGTTCCTTTTTTCCCCCCAACACATTAATAATAAGAAGCGTTTAAGTAAGGAGACAATATATTTTTATTACAAAACAATTTGCTAACCATTATACTATATAAAGGGAAAGCATTAGAATAAACAGTATCATACCAGGTATGAGGTATTGCCTCAAGAAAAGACAACAGGTGGACTGTGATTTGCCAGTTTGTAGAGACAAATCACATCTTTGCCAAAAGGGCTTCTCTTTCCTTTCCCTGCCAGGGCTCGACTTCCAATCTGTAGCTGCACTTTAAAAGCTGTAGTAGCCAGAGCATAAAGCACTGATGCAGGAAGGAGAAGGTACTGTCTATATCAGCGCAGATGCCTCCACTTTTAAATGACCCTTTCAGTACAATACAATATTTTAATTGAAAACATTTTAAGTTTTTCTACTCCACTAGTTTTTGGTCATGTAAAAACTGTGTTCATAATCTTTACCCAGATATTATCCACATTCTTAAGCCACTGTTGCTCAGAAGTTAAATCGCCTTCCTTCCTTTCCTTAATCCCTTTCTCCTTCCTCTTCTTTAGAAAAAAAGTTATTGTTTTATTTTCCTCAGCTTCTTCATGCACAGTAGGTCACTGATCACCTTGTGGTGAAATGGGCAGGAATCTTGCTTTCTACCAAGAGGGAAGACACTTCACTGGGGAGGAGAAAAAATGTACCACATCATCGAATTTGCCACTTCCTAAAAAAAGACCTCTTGTGTACTCTGGGAGGAAGCTGGCACCCAGACATCTATTAAACACTACAGAGACCTTAATATACATTTCACTGTGCAAATAAAGAAACAATTCTGAGGTCTGAGGATAGTGCTGCATTCATGGGCTCTTATTTCATGCCTTTCCTTTTATAGATTGTTTTTGTAGGTCTACTCAGTAATCACTCTTATCATTCTTATAAATCCAACACATAACATTTAATTTTTAGAAGATAGGATTACCCATACTTTCTTGTTCTGCCATCCAAATTCTTTCTGAAAATACTTATTATTTGGTAAGGTTTTATCCATCACTATTATAGTAACCAGTAGCACTCATTTGTTGTTTATGTTTCTTTCTGTTTGGCTTCTCATTAACAGTAGGGAAGCACCTTTAAAATTTGGGGGTGGTACTGATGGGATTACTGTGACTTTATATTGATTGCTTTAGGTCATAGAGACTACAGGACAATCCAGAAAAGTGTACAGCCTCTATTTTTAATCAAAGTATCTGTCCTGAATCTCTTCTTTTTCTATCCTAGTGAACTCGACTGTAAGAGCTAGACAGAAACCTCAATGTCTCCTTGAAGAAGCTTTGTCAGGCTTAGGGAACGTTCTGCCAGCTATTTACACCCTCTGTTTTGAATCTTACCGTTGCCCCCTCATCTCTCCAAAGTCAAAAGCACCCTTTAGGCAGAATGGCTTTCAAAACCCATAAGAAAGGAGACAAAGTTCACTCAAGAAGGAAGCAGGCAATGTAAGGGTCCTGTGAGTCCAAAAGCTTAGACCTAAACATTTTCAAGATATCATAGTCATATAATCTCAACAAACCAGAATTCAACATTGTATTAGAAGCCCAGGATCATGCAATAAGACAAGGAAAAATAAATACCGTATTTTGCTGTGTATAATGCCACTTGGCTCAAACTTTCAAAGGAAAAAAAAAATCTTTTATAATTCAAATTTTTTAATTCAAGTTTTTATTTGTTTACATTTAGGTACTTGTTTTTGTATTATAAAGGAATTTTAGCATTTATTTTTTTAACATATTATGGCACAAGAAATTTTATGAAACAAATAATTACAAAACACAAGAACAGATACAAGGTACAAGAAATTTGATGTACCATTAACAAATTTACAATATTTATACATCATAGAAGGCCAAGAACTCTCCATTGTTGCCAAGTTCATCGTAGGTTCAACAAAACTGATTATCATATTCCAGGGTATTATTTTGCGTACAGCTATCGTTATTGATTTCTAGAGTTACACTTTTAACTAAGCATAAATAAAAGAATTAAAAACGTTTAAGCATAAATAAAAGAATTAAAAACGTTTATGTAGATACAGAATTAGTACTACCCATGTATAATGCACATTCTTATTTTTCCCTCACAAATTTGGGCAAAAATGTGTGCTTTATACATGGCAAAATATGGTACTGTAAATTCCACGAACATGAAAGGACAACCCCCTATTCTCATTATTTGCAGATGATGAATGTATACCCTGAATATTAAAAACTTTCGAGCCGGCCGAGTGGCTCAGTTGGTTAAGAGTTCGCTTAAGAGTGCAAGTTCTGAGCAACAGAGTCACCGGTTTGATTCCTTGCCTAGGTTGAGCTTCCCCTGAGCTGCCAACAGGTGGCAGGATGGCTCACCATAAAAAAAACAAAACAACAACAACAAAAAACTATCAGCTGAAAAACTTTTTGAATAAATAAGAGAATTTAGCAAGGTAACCAGAGAAATGATCATGAAAGCAAAATCAATAGACACATGTACACCAGCATTAACCAATTAGAACAGGTAACGGGAAAAAAAATGCTATTTAAATTATAAAAGCCATGCTGCCTTCCATCACTTTCCAGCTTATAAATCCCTTTGCTCTTTATATGAAACTTTCTGTTCTGTATGTTAGTGTGTATCTCCAGGAAACTGGAAGGAGAGGAGAAGAAGCAATGGGCCGTTTACTGCCTTGGTTGCCATGTGGGCATTTTTACCACCTCCTCCCTATCCATGCCATGGATACTTACTGGCTTTACACAATAGCTTTAGCCCTGCTCCTCCTCTGCCTCTCAGTATCTCCTTGTTCATTGTTCCCCAAGGTGTGGTCCGTGGATCAGCAGCAAAGGCATCCTCTGGGAGCTTGTTAGAAATTCAGACTCTCTGGTCCCACCCAGACCTGCTGTGTTGGAACGTGCATTTAACAAGACCCCTGGGGGATTTGTCTGCACTGTAAATTTTGTGAAGCACTGTCCTAGTGAATTCCTAGGGTTCCTCCTTGGAACGCTTGGAGTGAATGGGAAGAATATGAGAGCAGCACATAGCTTCCGGTATTCGCCATAATGAATTCAGTCATGGGAATCCACCAGTCAGATCTAAAATTTTGCCACCGCTATGGATCCTGTTCCCATCCCATAGACTGAGGGAAATTTTCTTTGCCTATATTATAAAAATAGCAAACTAGAGCCTAGGAGATCTGGTAGAGGCACTCACTGTCAGTTGTCTCATGGTGAAACACTGCTACAACTCAGTTCTCTGTATGTGGCAGGACTAATGAAAATTTCTGGGCTTCAGTTAGCCTCACCCCTCTTTTCCTGTTCCCAATGAGATGCTAGATTGATTTAATTTTACTTTCATCCTCTATTTGACTTCTTACAAAGATGATAACAATTTATGTTCTGCAAAATCAGGAGATACATAAAGAACAGGAGAGAAAGATCAAAAAAAGAAAAGAAAAAGATCTTAGATATCCATAATTATAAGGAAAAAACTTATTTTCTTGTTGCTGATAATCTTCTCCGTGCATTACACATATTATATCATCACATTTTTTTTTTTTTTTTTTTTTTTTAGAGGGCAGCGTCACTAGCCCTCATATGTGGGATCCAAACCAGGGCCACTGGCATCCCAAGCCAGCCGCTAACCATTACGCCATTCGGCTAGCCCAAATAAAGCTTTTCTTTTCTTTCTTTTTTTTTTTTTTTTTGAGGGCAGTGTCACTGGCCCTCATATGTGGGACCCAAACTGAGGCCGCTGGCTTCCTAAGCCAGCGATTAACCACCGTGCCACTCAGCCAGCCATCTTTCCTTTTACAATATTTTTATTCTTTAATGCATAGGCAAAGAAAGACAAGGACGTATTGAGGCTCACAAGGAAGCCTCCCCTTGCCAATTATTCCTTCATTTTCCCTATATCTCTTTTGAATATTATTTATGTCAACACTTATCTCAGTGCTACTTGGACTGAAGCCAAGCTATGCCTTTACTCAGTAAGAGGAAAGACATCGCAAGGAAGCCTGGTCCATTAACTCTCATTCTCTAGGGCACTGTTCTGTGACCTATTTTTGGAAGCTGTTTAGAATCTCATTTTACAAAGTTTGAGACATCATGGGGCAAATGTCCTGGATACATGGCTTCCCAGCTGAAAACCGTTGGTCCCTCGGAGCTGTGAAGCATTTGCCCCACTGTGCTTAGGTCTGTGTGGAACTCCTCCTCAACTTTATTACCCTGGGATTACCTGGAAATGATCTTTCTCCTCTTCTTTTTCATCTAAAAATTATATAGTTTTGTGACTCTAAAGCAAATCTTACCACTTGCTTCCTTGCCTTTGTATTATCCAGATTGCCCTGTACTTCCTTTTGTTTTGAAACATGAAAATGTTATGTAATCTGGTGGAGCAGATGCAAAAACAAATGCAATTTTATATTGTCTGCTCTTAATGCGTACTTGCTACAAATGTAGATTAGGGGATTATGATACCTCTATTTTAGACCTTGGTTTTCTTAACTATTGCTTCTGATAGGCAGGATGTTCTAGTGAATATAATGCCCTAGGACTACATTTTTATGGGGTTTAATTGATGGACATCTTAAGCATTTAGCGTTCTTCTATCCTTGCAGAACTTAAGTATTTTTTAAAATGATATGAAAATACATTAAAAGGCATACCTTTATATGTTAGGGTAGTACTTCTTAAATTGGAGCGCATCAGAATCAGCTGAGAGATTTGTTAAAACACAGATTCATGGGTTCCACCCCAGAGAATCAGATTTGATAGGACTGGCGTGGGGGCCAAAATTCTGCATTTCTAACAAGCTCCCAGGTGAGGGTGATGCCATTTTTGCCATCCACAGACCACACTTCTGGTAACACCAGATTAGAATACACACATATATGTATAAAGAGCATATAAGAATGCCTGAATTCCTTCTCCTCCTTTTCCTAACTTTATCTCTTCTCTCCCCTTTAGCTGAATTTTCTCTTTCTCTCACTTTTTAATTCATATGGATTTGCCCCATCATCTCCATGAGTCCAGAACACTTAACCAGTGAGCCTATCTTGAAATCAAAAGACTTAATTTTAATAAAGAAGAGAAACAGAGTGGCCAATCCTGAACATATATTGCAATGGGGCCTATAAAGGACATTTTATCCCACATCCATCTTCCCTGATATTATTTACAGAGACAGAAGGGAGAAGAAATGTGCCTAGAAAGAATTTTTTGTTCGTTTGTTTGTTTGTTTTTAAAACAATGCATTCCCAACAAAAGGGTGGTGCTTGTCACTTCCTCGAAGAGCAAGCTGTGGAGTTGCATGACAGCATCTATTTCCTAAACGGGGTCTAGCATGCCTTCACTTGCCTGGCATCCCATGGTCCATTTCACAGATTCTCTGCATACCCTATAACTTTGGTTCGTTATGGTCTCAAGGCCTGTTATTAGCCTAACAGCTTCCGCTGTTGTACATGCATGGATGTGAGCTATTGTGAGCCGTAATTTCTTAGATGACAACAGAAGCATGCTTCATTGGGATAAATTGACAAGAAGACATTGATTGATTCCTTTTGAGTGAACACTCAACTCAGTGGGGAGGTGGGGGACCAGAACAGGCTCAGCCACAAGTGCTTTAGGAAATCACATCAAATGTTTGGTTGGCCAAAGGCATTCATTCTGTATAAACCACTTTTCAAATTACCATTTCAAAATAAATGGGGAAGCGAAATCCATATGAACTTTTAACAATTGTTTCTTAAATACATTTTCACTAGTGTTTTTCCAAAGTCTGTGCATATATTTGGGTAAAGAGTTACTGCCAAGGTCCTACCTATTGACCAGGTTTTGCTCACATCCGCTTACCTGCCATTATTTCATTGAAGTTTGCTTTATTTATTTGATGGAAGACCAGGGTTACAGTGTTCGGTCCTCTAAATCCACAGTGAACAATAAGGAAGTTTAATGGACCCACTGCTTTCAGGTCTATACAGACAGATCCACAAACACATACACACACACACATACACACACATAAACAGACTCACGCACACACACGATGGTAGTTGGGTCAGTTAGTAATTTGAACTTGTTCCATCATTGCTGTGAAGTTAGGTTGACAAACTACAGGAACAGCGTTGCCCCTGGTGCCTCATTTAGTACCTTGAGCATCTAGTGCTGATTGGAAAAGCATGATATCACCACCCCTCCTTAAGTACCTTCATCATATACGTGCTCTCTGCCCCAGAGTATTTCCTCAGGGCAAACAGAGTTAGAGTTCATAGATGTCCATACTGTTTATAGCTTGTAAATATTCTTGTGCTGATTAATTTTTACCACTAGTACAATTGGTTCATTTTGATCAATATTCACTCAAAAAAAAATGAAGTTTGCAGAGTGCCCAAGAAATCTTTTATTGATGTAGAAAGATATAATGGAAATGAAATGATGTTTGCCTGTCTTAGGGGATTTTGTTATTATTGTTTTTGCTTTGGCACTTAAATTAGTATATTATCTATTTGAACTATTTTGGGGGTTTGATTTTTGCTTTTGTTTTTCCTTTTTTAAAGATTTTTGATGTCACTTTTTATAGACATTTATGCCAAATGTCTTACCTGTGGTATGGCAACTAGAAGGCAATACAGTTGACATGCATACCATATTATATATCCTTTAGTTTTTAAAGGAAAAAATATATATTCTATATTCTCCCTTTCTAGCTCAGCGAGGGGAACTAACCAAGTCTATCCAAATTTGGAGTTTTTTTAAGTATACTTTAGGGATAAAGACAGGAAGACAGTGAGACCCTATCTTTGTAACTATAAACATGATATAGGTATGTTTTGTTTTAGAGATTCCATACTCTAGTATAGTAGTGTGTAATGCCAGAAAGGTGAGAAACGTCAACCTAAATGGAGTTATTTTCTCATCATAGCATCAACGAGATCCTCGACTGAATGAAATTTTATTCCCATTTTATGATGTTAAAAGGGCAATGCAGATCATTGAGATGTATGAACCTGATGAAGACTTAAAGCAAAAAGGTAATAAAAGTGAAAAAAAAGATAATTTTTCTTTATTAAAAATAAAAGCAAGAATGTATGCAACTTTTAAAGTCTTCCAATTTTTAGTTCAAAGTATCTTTAAATGCCTTGGAACTCCTAGAGCCAAGAATTGGTAACTGATTTTTTTGTGTGTGTGTGCTCTAAGTTGGTATAAATTTTACCTTACATCAAAATTTATCCATGCTGCCTGAGGAAAAATGTTAAATTTATTGTATTACTAAACACATTATAGTGGTATTTCCTCCCATGTACTTTCTAATATTAGATTTTTAGTATTGCATAATATTTAAAAATGTAAAAAATGCTAAATACAATCTCTGTTTGCAATCTTTGAAAAGAATTTCATTTCCTGTAAAAATTTACACCTGCTTTTTCTCCCTTTCGTTTTGGCAAGCCCAGTAAATATAATACATTATCTCATGAGCCTTCTCGCACATCATTTGACCTCTGGTGATATGGAAGATACTTGTAATTGATATAAAATTAAATAGTCAGGAATCAATTTAGCAAATTGTTGGGGTTTTAGAACCTTTGCCCCTTTCAATGAAACTTTGAAACAATGTGTTGTCCATTCCAATATTTGACAAAGGAAAGGCATGGAGAGAAGATTTCAGATCAGTCCCACAGCGGTGGGAAGGAAGACGCTAATATAACTGGCCGGGAGTGCCGGGAGATACCTGAGCTAGAGCCTGTGGCCCGTGTCTCAGTGACGAGAGAAAAAAGAGCTACGTTCAAGTTCTGTCTGTCCCATGTGCCTTCCCATGAATATCATGGCTGCAGTTTCCTCTTCAGAATAGGGGTTCTTTTTTTTTAAAGATTTTACTCAGGAATTGGGGAAGGGGACAGTGTTGGGGAATTGGGGAAGGGGAATGTTGTGTTTTTCCAGGACCCATCAGCTCCAAGTCAAGTTGTTGTCCTTCAATCTTAGTTGTGGAGGGCGCAGCTCAACTCCAAGTCCAGTCGCTGCTTTCAATCTAGGTGTGGGGGTGCACAGCCCACCATCCCATATGGGAGTCAAACTGGCAACCTGGTTGTTAAGAGCATGACTCTAACCAACTGAGCCATCCGGCTGCCTGGGGTTCTTTTTATTTTATATCTCAGTGAATGTGGCTGAAAGGTTTCTATATTCTCTGGACCCACACAGAACCTGTTTATAAGCATGCTTGGCCCACCATATGGTGTGACCTCATCCGATATTTTCCCAAGTCCAGCAGAGTTTCCCCTGGGTTATAGCCCTGTATGTACACTGTTTCCTAGGGCCTCAAATACCTATTTTCAGCAAGACTTCTTCATTGCTTACCTCTCTGTCAATATTGTGAGTATCGTAATTTATTCCACATTGCACATGATTCAAGTGAAGGGAGGAGTGGCTCAATAGAAAGTCTAGCACTTTGCAGTGTTTGATTTGATTTTTGTTGCTACCCCATCACAGTGTGTGACCTTGAGCAAGGAATTACATTCCTGGGCCTTCATTTCCCTACTTATAAGATGGTGGAGTTCATGCAGTCATTCAACTAGTATTTCTTTCCCTACCTTCATTCCTTAAAGTTTGTAGAGGCCTGGGTGGGTGCCAAGCACTGTGCGGGATCCTGGCGATTGAATACTGAATAAGGCAGCAGTGACCTGTTGAAAGAGAAGACATATGACTCCGCAGTTCTTTAGCAATGTGTTAGATGTTATTATGATAGAGGCATATCGGTGATTATTTCTCAAGTCCTTCCAGATCCTAAACATCTGTGAAATTATCATTGACATGTCTAAAAAGCACAGCTTTACTGTTTCACTGATGACGGAAATTTTAAAGTCTGTCTTTATCAAGTATGAGTAGGAATGTGGTGCAGAAGCCACAAACTTCTGGTGGGCATAAATTGGCACAAACAACCACCTTGATGAATATTTTGGCAATAGTTAGTACAGTGGAAAATACACCTCTCCTACCGCCCAGCCTTTCCACTTCCAGGTATGTACCCTTGAGAATTTCTCATGTATTTCCCAACTCTGGATGTCAGAGTGGCCCAGGCTCATTCCTCAGATCTCTGCTTCGTTTACTCCTCACTCCTCAGGCGAGGTCACCCAGACCAATAGCTGTAAGTTTCTTCTATACACACATGACTTTCTAATCAAACTCTCCAATGCTAACCTCAAACTCAAACTACAGACCTATCAGACCTGAAGTAGAACTCTCCATTTGAATGTCAAATGAGCATCTTGAATGTGTATGTACATTATGTTCTGATTCTCCTTGCCCACAGACCTGTCCCTTTCTCAGCCTAGTAAGTGGTACCGTTATTCACCCCGTTTTTCAAGCCAAAACTCTTGGAATCATCCTCAACTTGTTTTGTTCTTTCATATCACCTCTAATCCATGAGCAAAACCTGTGAGATCTATCCACAAATAAATCCTGAATAAATCATTTCTCATCATCGTCAGCTTTACCAGACTATCCGAGCCTACATCATCTCTCCCTGGACAATGCCAGTTGACTTCTAACTAGCCTTCTCCTTTCTACTCACTGCCTTACGGTGTATGCCCCACACAGCATCCAGAGTAAACCTTTAAATCGAAATCAAATCATGTTACTCCACCCTTCAAAATCCTCCAAAGGTTTCCCAGCACGCTTAGAATAAAATCCAAAATACTTAGGGAAGACAAAAGTCCAACTGATACAGCCTTTAGCTGTCTCTCCAACTTCATTTCCAGCTAGTTTACCCTCCATCACCATGCCTGTTCCCCCAAGCGTGCATGTGGCTTGCTCCCCATGCGTGAATATGACAACGTCAGAACAGCTTTTTGTGACCACATATCTAACAGTACCTTGGTCATTCCCTATCACTTTTATTCCCTGATTTCTATTGCCTTCCAACACTTCCACAACATTGTATTATCCTTATATCTTTGTGTGTTAATTTATTTTTTATTTTGCCCATAATATGAGTTTCATGAAGGCAGGGCTTTCCTGTTTCTTCTATCACTGTATTTATCTCAGTGCCTCAAAAATCACTTGTGCTTAGAATGAATGTATGGAGACAGAGACACAAATTTTTATTACAGCACTTATAATTAGAAATGATCTAAGTGTCCATCAAGAGAATAATGGATAATAAACTGTGATGTATTTAGATATGGACTACTACACATTCTATATACTACATACTACTATACATGATTCAGTGAAAAATAAATGAACAAGAGGTACTTATATTAACTGGATAAGTCCCAAGAAAATATAGAGTAAAAATAGTAAACTGCAAATGCAGGTAGTGGGATATCTTTTCTGTAAATTTTAAACTATTCAGAACTATCTATTGTTTGGATAAATGCATGTGTAATAATGTTACAAAGCCATTTGGGGAATGTTGAACACAAAAAACTAGGGTGGTGGTTATATACATTGGAGTAGAAAGATGGAGTTGAGGGTGAGCTACCCAGGGTGCTGCCAAGGAATCTGTAGCTATGTATTCTTTTTTTTTTTTTTTTTTGAGGGCAATGTCACTGGCCCTCATATGTGGGACCCGAACCAGGGCCGCTGGCATCCTAAGCCAGCTCTTAACCACTGCGCCACTCAGCTGGCCCTATGTATTCTTTTTGAAAATGTCGAGCAAATAAGGTAAAATGTTAAGATCTGATAAAACTGTGGTATAGATCCATGGCTATTTCTTATGCTATTATCTGTATTTTTCTGTATGCTTGAAATCTGTTCATAACTTGCAAATACTTAAATAAAAACAAAAGCTGAAGCTGTTGATGACTGGTAAGATAGGAGAAGATGCAGAAATATTGGTTGCCTCTTCTGCAGTTACCATGGGCCCTGTCCCCATGTCAGAAAGGTATGACTGAAATGAACAGGGGCTCTTGGGACCTTGTTTCAATGACTTTTGCAATCTCTTCTCACCAGTCCCATACCCTGCCTTTTAGGTACAATAAGGCCAAAGAGGCCACTAATCCCTTCTCCAATCTGGGGAGAACAATAATGCCTCCCAGTTGTATGTATCCCAGTTTTTTGAGCACCTTTCTACATGTATTCTCATTTACCATCATGACAGTCCTGGAAAGCAGGCGCTGTCAGTATTTTCCCCCGTTTGACAGAAGAGGAAGCTGAGACCCAGGAGGAGCATAAGGAGTGAGTGGCAGAGGCAGAACGAGACCATGTCCCCTTGGCTCCTGGTCACCACAGCTCCTGGTGCGATGCTTCTGAACTTGGGGGACTGTGTGCTCTGCCATCATGGACACGAAAGCAGAATGCTACTGCTTTGTGGAATGTATTGGGTTACTTATAATGTGCATCTATGTTATTTTGTCCAAGTTCTGAGAAATGATGTTTCTTGGGAAAGAGACAATGAAGACATTTGTACTCCTCCTGTTGAAGCTGCCTCAGCTTCCATGGAAAAAAAAACATGAGAGGTGTATTTTTAGAGCCACAGGTCTACTAAGATATTCTTTTTTTCCCTAGGCCTCATATCAAGTGATGGGTTTTGCAGATATCTGATGTCAGATGAAAATGCCCCTGTCTTCCTAGATCGTTTAGAACTTTACCAAGAAATGGACCATCCTCTAGCTCACTACTTCATCAGTTCTTCCCACAACACCTATCTCACCGGCCGACAATTTGGCGGGAAGTCTTCGGTAGAAATGTACAGACAGGTTCTCCTGGCTGGGTGCAGGTCAGAAACTCAAGATGGCTGTTGTTTTTTTTGTATATGATACCTTTTTACTTTTCTCTGAAAAAAAGGAAGTAATAGTCAAAATTCCAATGGTTCTTCTCTTAAATTATGCTGGTCATTTAACCTTGAGAAAGGAAGGACAGTATCTGTTCCAGAACAGTCTAGAGTCCTCCTGTGGGTCAAAAGCCATTTTTTTACTGTAAATTTGAAATATCCTCCAAAAATTGCAAAAAAAAAAGAAATTGCACACTTTAAGAAGTCATGCTAGGTTTCCTATTCGTCATAGACAGACACTTGCAAATTTAGCTTTACTTAATGTTAAAAGTTCTAAATTTTCATTTTCTGAAAATAAAGATTATTGAAAATTGTTTTCCTTTTACAGAAATTGGCAAAGGTTTAAAATATGACAAGAAGGCTGAAAGTGAAAAATAAAAAATGTAATTACATTATGATTTTTTTTCTTGGTTATCAGTAACTGATACTTTATTTTTTTAACCCACTATTTTTTTTTTTTTAAGTATGGGAATACTTTAAAAGAAACCAACTACATCGCGACTTCTGTCTCTAAATACTTGAGTATGAATCACTGAAACAATGAGAACATTTTCCTTTATGGCCAAAGTAGCATCATGCCACCTTAAAAAATTATTCCTTAACATTGTCTAAAACCTAGCCCACATGCAAATTTCCCCAGTTGTCACCAAATTGTCCTTTATTGTGGCTTTGTCACAACTAGGATTTCATCCAGAACCACAGGTTGTGATATCTTGGAAGTCTCCTTTAATCTTTGACAGTCCCTTTTAGATGACCCCAAACTGATGAAGAGAGTAACGTGATTTAAACCTGCATACTCCATGAAATAATCATGTTACCTAATTCATTCCATTCTCCACTTCTGTCAGGAAACAACTTATTTTGATATCTTTTCTTTTACTTTGTACACGCACTGTTTTATTTTAAGGGTTCAATATTACAATTTCACTGTATTTCTAGATGTGTCGAACTTGACTGTTGGGATGGAAAAGGTGAAGACCAAGAACCGATAATAACTCATGGAAAAGCAATGTGTACAGATATCCTTTTTAAAGTAAGTTTTAAAATTTCATAGCCAAAGCATTTTCCAAAAACTTGTTTAAATAGAGAGATGGCATGGAGAAAACAAATTATTCACTTCCTCAAGCATTTTACCTTCAAATTCCTTTCTTCCAGTTCTGAGGAGAAGGTTAAGAAAATGTTTTCTGCACTTGCTATCTTTCTCATGCTACTTTTCCTGCTTTCAAATGCTGACAGTGCTAATATAATGAGGTTTCTCTGGCAGAATGTCCCCAGTTCTACTAACTTGTAAAATGTCTTTCATTTTCTTTTTCTTTTTTTCTTTTCTTTTTCTGTTTTTGTTTTCTTACTTTGCCTTATTCCTGAAGGACTTCAAAGTAGCATTAAAAGATAAATAGAATACAGAAAATAAAATAGATGACAAATAGTGCCTATAAGGGTAAGAAAATAAGATAGTGAGATTAGAGTTTATGAATACTTGTCAAGAAATTCTGTGAACTGTCAAGCTATACTACAAATTTTCTAGAATTCAATGCAAAGAAAGAAATATGATGATTCACAGAATTTGTAAAATACACATCAGTTGGTCCAGGGAAGCACAGTATTTCACAGTACTGACACCAGAGTTTGGTTTTTTTTTTCCTCCAGAATCCTCAGAGAAGGGAATCTAACAGTTTTACAAATAAGCATCTCAGTAATGGCCTATTGGTGACCTCTACGTACAATCTGAAGTTGGTTTCTTAGGATATTCCTCAATATACTCCAATGATAACCTGCCAAATGACAAATCAAAAATGAAATTCTGTGGTTAGCTAATATTCCAGGCACCTGGATCTCTGTCAATCCGTTGTAACTTGGAATAGTTATTACAACATCAGGAGCAGTGATTTTCAACCCTGCCCACATGTGGAAAATCATGTGATTTAAAAATCAAGGTGTTTTTAAAAACAAATGCCTATGTTCTATACCCATAACACACCATGCATATCATTTCTCTTAGCCAAGATGTTGGTGAGTTTTGAACAGCAATGAATTCAAGATTATGTTCCCTGAGAAGTGCCAAGAGCATATTTGAGTGGGAAGCCTTGGGTTTGCACAGCCAGACAGACTGATGGGAAGGGTTGATGTCCTGTTTAGAGAATCATGGAGCCTAATAAGGAAGCTTAGCTGAAAAGAAGGCTCTTCCCCCTCAGCTTGGAGGTGAGCAAAGGAGAACCCATGGAAAGAGCCACAATTTTTCTCAAGGAGTAATTCTTGGATAGCTCAAGGGTATAATCAAGGTCACAGGCATTTTCATTGGAAAGAAACTATAAGCAAGAATAACTAAAGGACCACCTTAGCCATAAGGGTGCTCAATAAAATACTCCAAGATTATGTAACCTAGGGCATTATCATTTCAAATGCACTTCCCTAGGTAACTATTGTAAAATATTTTTCCAATTAACTGAATGATGGGAGTTACCCTGTAGTTAAGTCTAGACCAGTGAGAAGTTGGGGATTTTTACCAAATATGATGCTCTGGTTGTAGAAGCGTTGGTCTGAGGCCATGACTTCTAAAGCGAAGCAGAGAGCAGGGCCAGCCATCTTATTCAAGAGAGACGTGATGGGGGGGCAGGGGCGAGGGGGGAGGCATGCTCAGCTCATTGGAAAGTCGTTTCAAATGACCAAGTTCTCAGTTCACAGAGGGGCATCCAGAGCATGTCCCTGTTGTACCTCATATGTTACTTGACCAAGGAGAACCCATCCCCACCTTTCACCACACTAATACAAAACAAGGTGTATTGGAAATATCACAGCAATTCACAGAAGTCCTCATCGAGTTCAGGAGATGTGTGTAGCCAAAGACTGATTCCAAGTCTTTGCAGAGCAAAGTCAGGAAATGCTTCCAGCAATCCTTAAGTCATCACCAACATGTGTCTCCTCAAGGCAGGAGGAGTAGAAGAGTGCTGTCTGTTGTGAGTTTCGCTCTGGCAAAAGCTCACCTGCTCAACAACAAAGGTGCGCCTGTCTTGGCAGATTATCAAGCAAGGAAATAGCCTGCCATGTAGGTGAGATGTCTTGTCAGTGAATAGCACCATAATGTTGGAGAGGTAAAAGGTAGCTTTGAAAAAAAAAAAATATATTAACCATTAACTGTGCCTGGCTCTAACTACAGGGTACTCAGCCTCTGACAGTATTGAGGTAAATGGATTCTTCAGGCCTGAATTGCCAGAATTGGCTTTCTGAAAAGCTCAAAGTAATAGTCTGTGATTGCTTTCAGGTGCCTTAAATTTTGTTCTCTCTCATTAACACTCTTTTATCTTTAAAGGATGTTATTCAAGCCATCAAGGAAACTGCATTTGTCACATCTGAATATCCTGTAATTCTCTCCTTTGAAAATCACTGCAGGTATAATGATTAATTGTACTCTAAGTCTCTCAGCATTATTTCCTAACCCTTATTCCCCACTCCTGCTCTCTTCTTTTTAAATAACCCAATAGTTTGTTTTGTCTTATGTAACACATAGTCAGTCTTATGCAAAAAAAAAAAAAAAAGAGAGAGAACGAGAGAGCGAGAAGAGAAAGAAAGGGAAAGAGAGAAAATTCAAACCACTACTCCCCCACCTCCAAAAAAAAAAAACAAAAACAAAAACCCAAAGTCATCCTATGTGTTGTACAAATGCTTCCTCTAAACAAAAATCAGAGATCAGGACACCTTGCTCAAAGTTCCAGTGAATTGGAAGACTTGGCAGTATATTTGAAATCAGACTTCATGAATTTCAAAGACATTTTTTACTATGTTTACCAGCTCTTAGTTTGGGGGCAGAATCTACTTTTTAAAATAACACTGGTTCAAGTTTGTGGTATATAACCATACATTTTACATCAATATCAAGGGGGGACAATCATGCATTCTGTAGACTGGGAGTTTTAATTGCCTAGGAATGAGTGTTTCTTATTCTTGGACAGTTAATGGATGTTTGAATTTACAAATGCCATTTCTTTCTCTCCAGCAAATATCAACAGTACAAGATGTCCAAATATTGCGAAGATCTATTTGGAGACCTCCTGTTGAAACAAGCCCTTGAATCACATCCAGTAGGTATTTTTAGCTAACCATATTTCTAACGTGAAGGGATTTGTTTTGAAATTCATTTCTAAGGGGTCAAGTAGTTCTGGAGGACTAATGCTAAAGATCTTCATATTTATTTAAATTCATTGGTACAGAAAGCTTTCATTGTGCTTCAGAGGGATGTGTAGAGAGAGACATAAAATAAACATCGGGTTCAGTTTAGTTCGGAAGATCTTGGAGCCTTTATGGTTTCTGAGATCTCTCTCCTAAAATTTCGTAAAGTGTCCACTGGCCAAGAGCCTAAGCTCCGCAGTCATTCTGAACTTCAGTTACATGTTAGAACCATCTAGGGGGACTGTTAAGAAAGCCTTTGCCAGGGTCCCACTCAGAGATTCTGACTGAATTGTTTCAAGCGTTTTAAAAGCTCTCCAGGTGAATCAAATGGGCACTCAGTGTCCAGCACCCATAGGAGCCTGTTGCTGCAGGAAGTTCACACATTCAAGTCACAGAAGCCTGAGTTCACCTCCATCTCTCAGATAAATATTGGGGCAATGTTATATGTACATCTTTTGAGCTTCGTTTTTACACCTGCTAATTCCTTCATCAAGCAAAGATGTTTTAACCTGTGGCCCATAGATAGACTTTGTGGACTCATTCTAATTGCATACAATTTTTTTTTTGTATTCAAAATTCCAGAGAGTTCATCTCATTGTTCCAAAGATGCATGACCCCAAATGGTTAAAACCCACTGTCCAAGATGTTATGAGTAGCAGGACAGCTAATGGAATTAAAATAACAAAACACTGTGCAGTAGTAAAATATTTTCCCCCACTATTGACAAGCAGCTGATAGGCCAAGCAGCCAAACATGGTAGACTGAGGTGACAGTAAAACATTACACTGACTGACATGAAGGAAGGTGTTTTGCGTTACCTGTGAACACACCACGCCGTTGAACAATGTGTTTTTCAGAAGTCATCTATGGAAGCTGAAAAATAATATAAGAGACAAGGATATTTTCCTCCTTTGCACTCACCCCTGGGTCTCTTCAGTTTATGGAAGCCATAACTGCAGATGTCCTATCCATGTCCACACAGCACTTCCTGTTGCCCCGTTTACTGGCCTGACTTTCAACTGACTGCTGGCACCTGCAGCCTGCCCTGCCCACATGTGAAAGGGCCAGAGAATGAACACCCCCACCCCATGCTCCCTCACTCCTCAGGAGGAGTAACTCTGAGCATGTGTTCTCCGCCATCCCCCAGGGTTCCCCAGCAGGACTGCACTCCAGTTGCCCACAGTAATAACTTGCCTGATTAACACACCACTGGCTGCCTGTCTTGTTTTTATTACTCTCCTAGTCCTCTTGGAGTTTCCTGAAGTAGCCTCCCAAATAAACTACTACGGATGCATTAATCCTTACCTCAGAGACTGATTCGAAGGGAACCCAAACTAAGAAATATCCCTGATTTTTCTATTCTATATTTTTTCCCCTAGACCCTCTGTTTACTGTAGTTTTTTTGGCTGTGCTAAGGCTCTTGCTTTTGTGGAAAGACCACCGTAGTTTTTGTGAAGTGATATGCACATGCATGAAAGGTGTTGTGGGAAGCATAGGTAGTATAAGTGAGAGTAAGACCTGCTCCCTGAACTAAAGAGTGTTCAATCTTGGGGGGCAGGAGGGAGGGACACACAGGACACCAATGTGAAAACATAACCAAAAAAGAAGTTGGCCTATGATGTGTTAAATACTTATTAGAGATATAGGTTCAAGAGAGATTACTTGGGAATGGACCAATTACAACAGCTTCCCAAAGGAAGAAAAATTTCGGCAAAAGTTTCGTTTGAGACAACACAGATGTAGGAATGCACAGTGCCTTGCATGTAATGAGTATAAAAACTAATTTTGAAAATGAATGGATGCCTGGAAGGGTGGATGGGTAACTGAGTGGCTGGGTGGTGGGTTGGTGGGTGGGTGTATAGATGGATGGATAGGGAAATAGGGAATGGATGACTAGACATGGCACACTTATATAAATCAGAGGTAATAGAAGAAAGGGACATTTCCTTTGCAGGAAATCCAAGCACATGAAACCATAAGAGAGGTCAGGTTTCAGTAATTAGGACCACTCCCTTCTTGATTCCTATATTGAGCCAAAACTACAGTCCCAAGTCTTGAGATCGGATCAGCCTACAGCCTTACTGTACAGCCCAACACTTGGGAGGATCAGGGGAGACTCCTGACTTATGGTTGGGAAGCCAGTTCCAACTCCAGCTGGCACAATGATTCTTTGTACTTTACCAGATTCTTAGAAGAGGCAAGGCCTGAGGTTGGACAGGAACCCCTCCCCCAACACCATCCCAGGTCAGGCCCAGCTCCACTAGGGAAAGTGGAGCAGCTCTGCATATCCTGGAGACTGATTGGATGGCAAGTGTGCCACAACAGTATAAGGCAAAGTTGGATACTGTAGACTAATTTTGAGTTGGGGAATGAAAACATACAACTGTGCTGACTGCCATCTAGTGGACGTGAGTGGTATAACTCACAGGCCTTCATGCATATTCAGGGCTGGGAACGAGGATGGAGAAGCACAACCCATCATTAATTCAGCCTTTTCTGTTTCTCTCTAGCTCGAACCAGGCAGGCCCTTGCCATCCCCCAATGACCTCAAAAGAAAAATACTCATCAAAAATAAACGGCTGAAACCTGAGGTTGAACAAAGTAAGTCAAATACATGCATCTGTGATGGAAGCATACCTACACTGTGTGTTTGGACAGCTCAGCTACCTACAGTAAAACATATTTTAAAAACAGTGATGTGGGGTGGGGCCAAAGGGCATAGGAGTGATGCTACATATACTTTTCAGAGCAAAGTTGCCATGTTTACATTTAAGTTTAGTTTCAGCATCAATTCGTTTCTGCAGTGGGAAAAGTATATTCATATAACAGAATTTGAAGGGATCCCAAGGAGTAGTGAGAAGAAAGTGGAAGAAACATCTTAGAAATTATCAAGATACAAGGATCTAGCATGTTACCATTATATACACTATGAACTCCTCTTACAACATTTCCCTTTGCAGTTTGCCCGTGTGATAAATACATATCTAGGGATCCTAGGTAGATATAAGAGTGTGAATGTGGATATATGTGTGTATAGAGACAGATTGAGAGAGAAATGATTTTATACAGACATCTTACCCTATGTTTTCCTAGAACATTTTCTTTGAAAATATTTTCTTTCAGCAAATCTCAGTTCAATAAATTAGTAGCATCATATATTGGTATGATTGCATTGTATGTCCCCCGAGATATCCTAAATTAAAAATGATAATTATATTTATTGTAGTTTGCTATTGCAAAAGCAGTTATGCCACATAGGAAAATGAAAACAACAAAAAGTATTACAAACTAATAAAATAGCCCTAAATAATATATTTTACGTAAGATGCATGTACTCTAGACACATGCACACATGAGCACATGTACACATAAGCACATGTTTAGATATATACAAACATTTTGAACAAAACTGGGATCATGTTAAATGTACTAACTTTCTAACTTTTTATTATTTTTAAAGCAACCAATTAAGTATACTTACATGCAGAAGGATATAAATCTACATCCTAACTTTAATTCTAATGTGTGAAACACTACAAGGTTAGACAATTAAATTCACGAGCTTGTTGTAAAGATGTTGCTAACCTTTTTTGATATCAGAGCGATTATTCATTATGGATTTGTACCAACTGGACAACCAGTTAACCAAGTTTACTATTTGGAAGTGCTGAAAAGGCTGCTTGAAAAAGTTAGATGACCTGAACTTTTCACCAACAATTCATGGCTCTTGCATCATGACAATGCACCAGCTCTCACGGCACTGTCTGTGAGGGAGTTTTTAGCTAGCAAACAAATAACTGTATTGGAACATCTTCCCTACTCACCTGATCTGGCCCCCAATGACTTCTTTGTTTACCCAAAGATAAAGGAAATATTGAAAGGAAGACATTTTGATGACATTCAGGAAATCAAGAGTTACATGACGACAGCTCTGATGGCCATTCCAGAAAGAGTTCTAAAATTGCTTTGAAGGATTGACTAGGCTTTGGCGTCAGTGTATAGCTTGGGGGGAGTACTTTGAAGGTGACCGCAGTGATATTCAGCAATGAAGCATGTAGCACTTTTTTAAAGACAAGTTTGCGAACTTAATTGCCCAACCTCATATACAGAATTTATTATGTGGAGTATGGTGTAATTTGACCAGTCCCAAGGTAACGGATTTCCATTACTATGAAAACAATGCCTGAATGTTCATTTTGTACATTTGTGCAGCCTTCTCCTTGTAATCAATCAGTACAATTAGAGTTGTTTGGCCAAACATATACACGTTTTATATTGGTACAGATCATGTTATACTGTCTTTCAGGAAAGTTTTAACAATTTACACTCTGACTGTAATATACGAGACTGCCTGTTTCCTAGCAGTATTCTTAATGCTGGCTTTTGGCCATCTTTTATATGTTGCCCAATGATAAAAGAAAAATGGTACTTTAATTTTATATTTGTATTTCTTTGATAACTAGTTTCTTATATATCATTATTTATTATTTGCTCCCTTTTTTCCATTTTTAAAATTATTTCATTTGTCTTTATCTTACCGATTTATAAAGGTTTTTTATATATTAGAATAATAACCCTAGAAGTATGAGTTACAAATATTTTTTCCTGAAGTTTTGTCAGTCTTCAATGGGCATGTTTCTTTTCTGTCATTTCACCTTAATTGTTCCTCAAATTATGGGCTTTTGTTATTAAGATTTAAATCCTTCACAATAATGGAGCCCCTCTCTCAAACCAATGATCAGAAATTTGAGCAATTTGTCCATGTTCCAGTAGTTCTTCATCATGTGTAGATAAGGTGGTGTTCAGTTGCCAGGCCTGGGTGAGACAGTGACTTTACAAATGTCATGAAAGGGGCCACAACAGTACATTTCCTGGCGTTCTGAAAGCCCAGGTTTTCTAAGTGACCTACCATTTGTCACCTTCTCCTTCCTGTTTGTTTTTAATAACAGAGCAGCTTGAAGCTTTGAAAAGCATGATGGAAGCTGGAGAAACCGCTGCCCCAGTTAACATCTTAGAGGATGATAATGAAGAGGAAGTAGAAAGTGGTGAGTTGTGTTTGTGTCTTATTAGTTTACATGTCACAAAAATACTTTTTTTTAAATTAAGAATACATGAATTTGTCTCAGTGGGCCTGTTTATATAATGTGACATTTTAATTTTTAATAGGTGTGTATTCATGCACCAAACTTAATCTTTGGGTGTTTCTTGGTATTTTTTCCCAATAGGATTATTTCCACTTTACCTGGGTGCTAGATTTTAGTGATTTAGTCATCTCTCTTCCTGTTCCGGAGACTCCCTGAAGCACTTAATATAGAAAGCAGGGGTTTGAGTAAAAAGACTATTTGCAATCCCTTCCTATAATCAAAAACATGAACTTCAGTGTCATTAGTGATGATAGTAGTAAGGCAAGTTAAAAGGAAAAGAACATGGGTGGAGACGCTCATGTCAACGATTGGTTTGCGTGCACACACAAATGGAACTGGAAACTCAAAGCCAGTATTAAAATTTCAAGTTCAAATCCATTCACATAACCAGCTCACTGGAACTCTTTATATAGGTAGACAATTTTAACAAAGGCAGCCTTGCTTAAAATATTTGAATATTTGCTATTAGCTTCTATTTTACATTGGCCATATAGCCACAATCATAATGTTTGATATTAAATGGGCATTTTGAGAGGTTTGGAATGTTTTTAGCAAGTTATTTGCTTATTATTTATCATGAGAATTGTTTAACAATGATTTGGACTTGCGTGGCGTGTCTAGTGGTTAGATAGTGCCTTGAATTTATATAGTGGCTTTGGGCTAAATGATTTAGAAATATTTGTAAAACCCTCTTTATTTGTGGCATATACAAGAGTAGATTTTAGCAAATTTTGATATTATAGGTAGAAAACCTGAATCCTGTGATAATTAACTCATCTTATTTACAACCCCTTAATAAAGACTTCTGACTATGGAACATACTTCATAACAATGTGTTATGTTGCATGTGCAAACCGTGGGTTCAACTCCACTCCCAGAGAAAAATCATAATGACTTAACTTTCGTATGTTGTAGATGGCAGGATGACCTAGGAGGCCAAAGATTTCTGATATTATTTAATCAATGCCTGTTATGGTTGTCTACTACTGTGTAACAAATCTCCCCAAAATTTAGAGGCTTAAACAACACTATTATTTTCGCTCATAGTTCTCTGGATTATCTGGGCTTGGGTTGGTGGTTCTCCCTTAGCTGTCTCATGCAGTGGCCAGCAGATGACATCTGGGGCTGGAGTCCACTGAAGGCTTAATTAGACCAGTTGTCCAAGATGGGTCATGGATGTGGCTGGCAGTTGTCTGCTGGGAGCTCAGCTGGACCACTGACCAGAGCAACCTCCGGTGGTCTCTCCTCATGGTTTGGGCTTCTCACAGCATGGTGGCCAAGTTCCTAGATGGAGCATCTAGGAGCCAATGTTCCAAGAAACAGAAAGCAGTAGGTGCTAACTTATTTAAGAGCTGTGCCTGGAACTGAGACATCATCACTTCCTCTCTGTTATTCATCAAACCAGTCATAGGGCCCTCCCAAATTTGAGGAGGTTGGTGAGAAGCAAGATCACATTGTAGAAGAACAGTGGGAGGGCAGATGTTTTTGCAGCTCTCTTTGGAAAATGCAGTCTGCCATAAGGCCTATTATAGTATTTCACATTTTTTACAAATAATAAACCTAAATAAGAATTAAGAATAAAATATTGAAAGAAAAATATTTCAAAAGGTTAGTAAAATACTTTTAAATTTGAAAAGATGAATATTAGGTGAACACAGTTCTTTAACTTATATTTCATAGATAGTATTCAAAAAACAAGGCATTACTAGATACTAGATATTAGATACCAGTAGAATAATCTTCAGACTAATGGAATAAATTAACAAGAAAAAAAATTATAACAACTACCCTTGTTGTACCCACTGTGGATCAAGTAGTTTACATCACGGCCTCATCTGATCTTTATACAGCCTGTTGAAATAAGTGTTATTACACTACTTTTTCAGATGAGGAAACTGAAGCTTAAAGGGGTAATGTATTTTGCATATGATCCCACAGCTGATAGGCAGTGAGACTAAGATTCAATCCTAGAATTGCCTTGACTCCTTTTGTGTCTTACAATACTGCCCTTCTAATATACAGGAATATGAAGAAAACACAGATATGCATGATGGTTATTTAAAAATGTCTTAAAGGGGAAAGAATATAACTGATGAAAGTCACAGATGTGAAATTTTCTGAGCACACACACAATCTAAAATAAGGGTCAATGTGATTTCACTTATCATCCCTTAAGGGTACTTTCCCAAATTTTATGTATATGTTCATTATTCCTACAGACAAAAAATGGTATATGTTCATTATTCCTATTCCTACAAACAAAAAATGTATAGCTCTAGTAGCTCTCATGTTAGTTCAAAATACACTTGAGATTTTGGTTAAATTTTAACAGAAATAATCATGTGAGATAGTATAAATGTAGGAATAATTGAGAGGGCAGAACCAGCCACTTGAATTTCTCTGTAAAGGCATAGAGGTTTCTTCTATACCAGTTATATGTTTGATTCTTAGGTTCCCTCAGTAATACTTGGCTTTAGTTCTGGGGTACCAGTTGGCTGTAATTACCCTGGCATCACAGTATGATCCAGGAATGCTGTACATGAATGACTGAAGTCTCTAATTTAAATACTTTGACACAGCAGGCAAGAGGAAATCAAGCATAGTTCAAGAGGGCATGTCTGCCTGGAGGCTGTAGAAAATAGGAAAGACTCTCAGTCAGTGAAGGCAGGTGCCCCTTCGTTGGCTGGATTCAGACTCAGAAGGACACGTGGCTCCAGGACTGTGAGACCAGCAGTGGGAACACCAGAACTGGATGTGGTTGTGGGTGTGTCTGTGCATACGTGCACACTCAAGAGATGAAAAGATTCATTCATACACTTTTTTTTTTTAATTTTTTTTTATTGGGGGAAGAGTGTGTTTTTCCAGGACCCATCAGCTCCATGTCAAGTAGTTGTTTCAATCTAGTTGTGGAGAGCACAACTCAGTGACCCATGTGGGGATTGAACCGGCAACCTTGGTGTTAGGAGCACTGCGCTCTAACCAACTGAGCTAACTGGACTCCCCCATACGACACTTTTAAAGTACAATAGTTAATAAATCTCCACCACTTGTTTGGGACACAACCCTTGACTTCCAAGTAGTTTACATCTGGCTGGGCAGGTTAGACTAGAGATATGTGAAATGAACATTTAACAGTGATGGCAGGAAGTTTCAAAATCTTGATTATAGACCGCAGCTTGTGAAAACCCAGTGTCATGTTAAGAGCATGGTGCTAAGAATCTGGAGAAATCTAGGTCCATATCTTACCCTGTGACCTCACAAGTCAAGTCATATCTCTGAATCTGTTGCCTCATCTGTAAAATGAAGACACTAGAATAGATCATTTTAAAATCTATTCTAGCAATTCAAATTCTTTTTCTCCTGCCCAAAGCCTATATGACCTACTGTGTTTTTGTTTTTGGTGTGTGTGAGTGTGTGTTAATATAATAATCTGCCTCCAGACTATCCTCTCTCATCAGAATATCAGTACCAGAAGAGCAGGGCATCTTTCTTGCCTTACCTTCATCTCATGCCTAGAATAGTGCCTTGCCAAAAACAACCCCTCGACTTCTGAATCCAAGATACCATCAGTTGAAAGACATCAATACTTTATTATGACAAAGAAAGAAACATGCTTCCAGTTATTTTTAAGATACCGTCAACTGAAGGATACATTGCAGTGTCAGATAAATGAAAAGGGGGGTGGGGGTGAATGCATCTTAGAATCAATGAAATAGTTTTCATTTACTCCTGTTCTCACATTCTCCATTGCACATTTTAAACATGCTTTAAAGAAAATGTCTCTAATTCTTGTGGGTCTGCTCACCTCCCTTGTGAGTCCAAACTTTGAAATTATTTCACTTAAATTTTTTTTTTTTTTTGAGGGCAATGTCACTGGCCCTCATATGTGGGACCCGAACTGGGGCCGCTGGCTTCCCAAGCCAGCGCTTAACCACTGCGCCACTCCGCCGGCCCTCACTTATTTTTTTTTCCACTAAGGATCCCTCATGCCCTGTGTTGTGACACTCTGGATTTGTGTTGGCCTTGTCCTGAGGCCTGTGGGTTTCTGCTGACCCTGGCCAGTTTTTAGGCAGAGTCTTCACCTGGGAGCTCCTGCAGAATGGGGATCATGGGAATCCAGATCTCATGCCAGTACGTGGCCCATTTTCCAATGGGTGACCTTTTGTCTACCATGGGTGACCTGGATGGACACCAGAGTTCTTGTCACTTCCCTGGACCAGGACTGAGTAGTTCTGTGCCTCCTTTGCCAGCCTGGGCCATGCTCCTATGCACTGTCTTTATTTGCCTCCCACCCCCAGCTCCCCATCCTAGCATGAGCCCACGAGATGACTTCAGAGTTTTAAACCTACGCCAGATTTGATAAATGGTTTACAAGAGAAACACAACCCTTCCAAGCTCTTTCTTTTTCATATCACATCACTCCAGGCCACAAGCCATTATGCCCATCAAATTCAAGTGGCCATTTTAGTCTCCTTTTTCAAAATTATCAAATGTATTTTCTGGTTCTTGTATCTTCTTCTTGTTTTCACTAGGTCTCATGGAAGATCAAAATATCCTCTTATGAGCCACAGATATTCCTGAGGTGGTTGAGGCTTTACTTGTTAGGGTTAGTGTACTGGGATGGAAATCATTTACGTAAGAAAAATGTATTGAACAGCAAGCATGTGAAACACCATGCTAGATGCAGGAGAAATAATAAACAACAAGATATGCTTCTTGGGCCGGCTGAGTGGCACAGTGGTTAGGAGCTGGCTTGGCACACCAGTGGCCCCAGTTCGGATCCCACATATGAGCACCAGTGACACCGCCCTCTAAAAAAAAAAAAAAAAAAAAAAAAAAAAAAAGTTATGCTTCTTGACCTTGACCTTGAGTAGATAAGAGTTTAGTGAGAGTTTTATTTGAAAAAAAGTTTGTATACTTCAATGTTCCATTTTCTTTTCGCTTCTTTTTCCTCTAAAAGTACTCATGTTCACTCAAGATCGTGGAGAATTTTTGACTGCTTGGTGATAGTTTGACCTCATGGATTTTCCTTTGTCTTTCATGTAGCTGAGCAAGAGGAAGAAGCTCACCCTGAATACAAATTTGGAAATGAGCTTTCTGCAGATGACTTGGGTCACAAGGAAGTGGTTGCAAACAGTGTCAAGAAGGTCAGAGTCTTCGTGTCCCCCTCATTTCATGACTCTCAAAAGGCAGCATCTGTTAGTTAGGATGTTTGAGAAATGTAACCACTACAAGAGAATAAAGTAGCCTATAATCCCTCTTTGAAATGGGGTGACCAGATGCCTACTAATACTCAGTGTTTACTTTTATGCTGCGTTATTACATAAAGCCTTTATCAATTCCCAGACATGAGTGTTGAATCGCTGAAGAGTGGCTGTTCATGCTTGCTGCCCTTTATCAGGGGAGGTGACCACATGATTATTTCCCAAGCCCCTGACTAAATCACTAATGAAATCATTATTAGGAAGGATCTTAGTAGGTGAAGACTGTCAACAAAGGAGGGAGATAACATTAAAATTAGTTTTTCTATTATGTGAGACAATGAGGCTGTCATATCTTTTCAGTATTCACTTTGGTCCATGGCTTTATGTCATCAATAAATTCCCATCTTAAATAAATAGAATCACAACTTTACCCATATTTGTTTAAATCTATGTGTGTGGGGGGCTGATAAATTTGCAATTTTTTCCTTTAGAGTGAACAAATTATTTTCTTTCTCTAATTTAGGTTTCTGATGACCTCGAACATGAAAACAACAAAAAGGTAAAAAAATGATTTCCTTGTGCATTTTGTTTTCATTATAAGACACCATATGTGGTCCTCTAATACTGAATGTTTTGTATGGAGCGTTTTTACTCTTTCTTTCCCCACCTCATGGTATGTCAAGCTTACTGATTATGGCTATAATATTTACATGCCTGATGCATCTAATTATAAGAATCTTCAGAAGAAAGAATCACAGTTAATGAAATGATTAAATCCTGATAAAATCTCAAAACTAGAGTAAGTTAATATGATAATTTTCCTAAAAATAAGTGTTAAGTGCAGTTAGGCATTTTCTAAGCTTAGAGTAGAGATTTCATTCCCAGAATAGGAGTACACATAATCATCAACACATTGGATTTGAAAATACAAATGCCCTCATAGGTCAGCAAATCCATATTGTAGTGAAATAGAAAGACAACCTTGATTCCAACTACTTTTACATTCTGGGAGATCGTTAGTTAATTTCACATCGTATACATTCTAGGAGTTTATTTGACATTATTAGACATTAACTTTATTGGAAGGAAAGTAAAGTTCCATCTTTAGTTTCTCTTATCCCCTTCAAAGTTCCTCATGATATCAAACTGATCTTATTTGGTAAATGTCCATGGTTTATTACAATAGTGACCATCCAGGCAGAAATTTGCCTTGTAATTTGATTCCCATACTGCAGAGCATCAGAAAATACTATCTTGATATCTATGGAATAAGACTCTATCTTCTTACAGTCTAAATATTAAGTTTGGAATAATTATGGATAGGTCTGATCCACTCTTCCCCCAAGATGTTTGTGAAAATTCTCTTCTAATAAAATTTCATAAGCTATTGGGGTCAACAAAGGGCAGGTTAACGTTTGGTCACTGCTCTTTATTATTTAAGGAGCTGTGACTGTTATTTTAATCCTTAAGGCCTCGGCCTTCTCATCTGGTCAATGGGTAGGACTCTGATTCCTACTACACGTGATTATTGACAGTAATGAAGTTGTGCATGCAGGAATTCACCCCAGTGCTCGACACATGATACTGGTATTACTTACTATCATTAAACACACAGGGAAAGAACCAGGCATGGCTTCTGCCCTTTTGTGGGGAGTCTGGACATGTGAAAAAATGATTTTAAAAATTCCAATAAGTTACATTACTTGATATTTATGTCAGGCTTTTATTGATGGAATCAGTTTGATGATTTAGAATGTCAAGTCAAATAAGACAAATGGTCTGACCATTTTTTTAACTAACTAATTGATTCCTGTGACTAAGCAGTTTATCCACCTGTAACAATCTATAAAGAAAATTTAGCTTTTCAAAGTTCTCAACAAAATATTGCTCACTTTTGAAAGCAGTGTTTTTGTTGTTGATTGTGTTCTAATTTACCAAAAAAAATAAACTCAAATAGTGTAGTGTTTTTCCTCTATGCAAAATAATGAAATATCAATTTCAATAGGACAACTTCAGTGTCCTATGAAGTGGGTGATCAGATGATTTTAAGAATAACCTTGTTTTTTTTTAAATACCATAAACTATTTACATATATAACTACTTAAATTCTAGAGCAATATTAAGCAGTGTGGTCCCCAGACCAGCTACATCGTTATCACTTGGAACCTAGTTAGAAATACAAATTCTTGGGCCTCACCCCAGATTCATTCCAGAAACTCTGAGGGCGGGGCCCAAAAACTTGCGTTTTAATAAGCCTTCCAGGTGATTCTGATGAACATGAAAGTTGGAGAGTAAACCCTGTTTCATTATGTGGCTGCATTTGTGAAAATAGGAATAATTCTTGATATATATATATATATATATATATATATATATATATATATTTTTTTTTTTCATATCATTGTTGTGAACCTCAGTATAGTTTCTTGAATATTTTAAAGTCATTTGAAAATCTAAACAGTGTCCTGAAAATGTAAGATCAGCATAACATTTTATTATCTCCTTTTAGATTATTTGGAGCTATAGTAGACCTTAACTTTTCACATGATCCTTTAGCATAATTGAGGAAGAAAAGCGTCTTTGTCTTTCAATTTGTACATGCGTAAATTATCTTAGGTGATGACGTCTTGAGCATGTGTATGTGACTCCCACTGAAGTCATAGACACCCCGATTCCCTTCGCTGTGCTTGCAGGGCCTGGTTACTGTAGAAGACGAGCAGGCGTGGATGGCATCTTATAAATATGTAGGTGCTACCACTAATATCCATCCGTATTTGTCCACAATGATCAACTATGCACAGCCCGTAAAGTTTCAAGGTTTCCATGTGGCTGAAGGTAACACCAAAGGTTAAATGCTATTGCCTTTTTTGTCTGCTTTTCTGTTACTATGCTGATGAGCTGTGATCTGACATGTTGCCGTTTTCTGGGCATGGGGACTGTTCCTCACCTTATTTTTATTTCACAGACCACACGTCCTTGGCATGTGGTGGCATTTATGATGTCATTCCCTCTATCATCCACAGGGTGGCTCTGACAGACTGGATTTGTTAACACATGAAGAGGGTAGTCTATTGCATTCAATATATTTCGTAAGACCTCTTTTCATCAAAAGTCTGTCTCCAAAAATGGAGAAAGTATTTTATAACTTCGTAATTATGTCTGGGCTACAGAAGCAGCCACCACTACCATCATCATCACCATCATCATCATCATCATTATCATTGTCATCAAATATACCTATTTCAAGGGTGGCTGTGTTTGGCAATCGTGTACACATAATTTGCTTAATGACTCCAAATTTAATTCATCACACTTTT
The DNA here is from genome assembly GCA_033961575.1 of Aselliscus stoliczkanus. NCBI lineage: Eukaryota > Metazoa > Chordata > Mammalia > Chiroptera > Hipposideridae > Aselliscus > Aselliscus stoliczkanus. Next base: position 31,789,699 of record CM066738.1, read on the forward strand.
TTTTAAAGTCAGCTGTCACCATTCGCAGGACATTAATGAAAGTAGGAGCTACTGATAAGATAATGGAACATCTGCCTGCAAAGCCTCATGATTCAGGGTGTAATTATATTTATTGCTTGTCTTTCTGTAAGGGTTTGATGGCAGGGTTTCTGAGCGCATCTTTGCTTTTCTTTACAGAACGCAATATTCATTATAACATGTCATCTTTTAATGAGTCAGTCGGCCTAGGCTACTTGAAGACACACGCAATTGAATTTGTGAAGTATCCTTATGGAATGAGTGGTTGGTGCACTTTGGGTATGTCAGGAGTCTCTAAAACAGATAATTGGCTAATACATATTTGTGGTTGTAGAGCTAGTACAATAACATGTGTGAAAGACCACAGCGGCTGTGAAAATCTGCCCAAGTGTGAATTATTTTTGTAATCCACACAGCGAACTGTGGTTTTTCTCTGAAGCATCATTTATAAACGTGAAATTTACTCTCTGTTGACTACATGTTTGTCATTGTTGGACTAGACTATTATTGTTTGAACTCTTTGTTCTTTATTTATCACTGCCGAAATACTCTTTTTTTCCATTCTCCTTAATATGTTACACAGTTATAACAAACGGCAAATGAGTCGCATTTACCCCAAGGGAGGCCGAGTCGATTCCAGTAATTACATGCCTCAGATTTTCTGGAACGCTGGCTGCCAGATGGTTTCGCTGAACTATCAAACCCCAGGTAGGAACTGATGTCCAGTGACCTCGAATTCCACGAGAATGCTTTGACAGGATGGTGCCAACAGTTGCCATCAGTTTGCTGTGGGCATTTTTAAAAGGAAGCAGACATATGGCAAAACAATGTGTTGTTGGATATATGTAATAGTGAGAAATTAAAAACTCAAAATAGAGCAATAAAATCAGGATAAGAGACAATATATTTTGATTTACATTGAATATCCTTTTGCAAATGGCATGACTACTCTGCTAAACATTTTCCCCTATTCCAGAATCTTTCTAACTTTTCTTCCTTTAGGATCAAACTTACCTTTGTTTCCAGGAACAAAGTTAAATGAGAAGAATTTGAGTATCTTTATATAGTAACTGTGACTCATTTTTACTTTGGAAACTACCCTTCCCACTATTAACATTCAGCAGATAGCAATGACGATGACACAGTGGTACCTCACTGTGCAGAATATTATGGGTAGACTCTGCTAAAATGGCATAGAAGGAGTTATATATTCTTAGAGGTACTAATCTATAACTTGGTTCTCCTAAGTGTATTCAAAGGCAGGTTTCCAATAATAATTTCCCACCCCCTGGAAGGAGAGGAGTAAATTTTTATAAATGTATAAACAAATTTTAATAAGTTTTTGAGGTTTGCTTAAGAGCCTAGGATCACAATTTGAAGATTAGAGATAGAAACATAATGGATTCTGGATGCTTCCCTAAAAGACATGAGAAATAGCCTACAAAACCTATTCACTTTCTCGGTTAATTCCACAGTGGGGCCCTTAAAACTGGTAAATAAAACAAAATAAAACAATGATTTCTTGTTCTGTTCTTGGCTATAGGAAGGTACCTTTCATTTTTCCCAATTTGGGGGCCTCTTACTTTTCTAGCCCATCTGCCATATTTTGAGAATCTCTCGCCACCTTATTCCCTGTTCTCTGGATGGATGAAAGTCCCTTTCATCCTTTGGGCACAAATATGAACTGACTGTATTTCCCACCCCTTGGTATTGCCTCTTCAGTGACCACAAGTTAGAGTCAAATTTTTATACAATGTCCCCTTCAGTCCTTGCTATGCTAAACTGTGATCAGGTACCAGTACAGTCCCAGAGTTTCTAGCAGAGACAAAATAAAATAAGAAGGCGCTGCTGATTTTACTTATTTAAAAAAGGGTCAAGTTGTATTCTCAGTTTTCAGTGGGTCCATTATATGGATGAAATGATCCTAAAGCAGTTTATTCAGTAGGTTAGCTTATGTTTTATTCTGTAATGTTAGGTTTCACCACAACATTTTTAAGAAGGAAATATACATCAGCGGACCCATTCATTGCTTTTGCTGATGAAGAGAAAGAATGAAGATCATATCTACTTGAAAGAGAAAAATCATAAGCCGTGTCTTGTCAGTGTAGACCCCACTAGAACAGTTCTCCTAACGTCACTGATTTTTACATGATAATTACCTAGTTTACTTTTGTTTCTTTTTAGGGCAGTTTTATATTCGCATTTACTCTGGGTATTTCCAGTATATCCTTCCACTGGGGTCACAAGGCACACCCTCTCCAACTATATCAGTGCAGCATATCTGTACTCTCAACATTACTTGAACAATCATATAAGTCATATATTGAATCCAAGTATTAACATAGTGCTAGCATGATCTATATGAAAATCCACTTTATGTTTAACTTAAATTAGACACAAGGTTATTTCAACATAGAAGACACAGTTATGTGCCTTAAACAGACCCAGTTAGAACCTTGTGCTTTTAAAAAGGACCTTTCAGCCTAGGATCAGTATCTGATTTCCATTGTTTAAAATCACGCCATCAGAATCTTCTTTGTCCAGAGAGACGAGATACTAAATTACTTTTGTCTCTTGACAGATTTAGCGATGCAATTGAATCAGGGAAAATTTGAGTATAATGGATCATGCGGGTGAGTAATGTGCTGTAAACTGTTGTCGCCGTGTTCCAGCACTCCATACTACAGCTGTAATGAAACCATGTCCTTTTTAATTAGAGACTGCCAAATTTAAGCCGAGTATGAGGGATGGGATAGAAGTAAATGAAATCCCTGGATAGGTTATATTTGCAAATACATATTCTTCATCTTTCCCAGTTTAACAGATTTTTTTAAAAACCTAAACCACAAGTTAAGCAGTTTATTGTACACACTCTAGAGTTTAATGTTCTCATTTTAAATTCAATAATGGAGGTTTTTATAGCTAGGACAGATAATGATCCCCATTCATTTGGGCATTAACTGGACATTAAATGTGTATGTTCTACCTAGGACAAATAGAGGAATGAAATGAATATAACATGTAATGAAATGACGGGTGGGAAGTTGAATTTAATTCCGTTAGGAAGAAAGCTTTGTTATCTCTTGATTCTTTTGCATGTCTTATAAATAGCAGTTATCAAAAAGTACTGTGATGAATGTTGTTCTATTTACTTAAATAGCACTCTGAAATCTGTGGGCCAAGTAGTGAAATATGAAATGTTAATTCCACTGAAATGATGAAAGGTTAAATGAAAATATACAACTAGAATTCTATAGAGATAAAAAACTGTGTGGCAATTTTTCCTCCATGCACTTGTCCTTAAACAACCCCAAACCACTGCCCAGAGGCCCCTAAAGTAGTCCAGTGGAGCACCATCCCTTCCCATAATGCTGCTGTCAGGAAGCTCTTGGCCTCCTGTTGGATATCTAATTTTCACCACTAAAAGCAGCCAGGCAAGAGAAAAGTTTTCAGTAGTCGTGGTTTCAAAGTGCACACCCTACCTTCTCCTGTCTGCCACCTGGTTCTCTGCCAGTGTCCCTACACACATGGGTGACAGCCCTAGTACCCAAATCACCCACTACACACATCGCTGGAGCTTACGTAACTTTTTTTCTCTGCGGTGTATTTTGAAAGAAATAAAACGTATACACCTTAAGCTAATACAACATTATATGTCAATTATATCAATAAAACCGGGAAGAAATGAAATAAAAATTCTGTAGTTCCAAAAACAACCAAATGCACATTTTGGCGTTTTGTAAATCTATTTTGTTATTGAATGCAGAGTGTTCATAACAGGAGATTGTGTACCTCACTGATGAGTGAGCCCCAGTGGTAGGCAGAGGCCCCAGCAGCAGCTGTGGAATAGGAATAAAGCCCTGGGCACAAGTCTGAAGCCTGGGTTTGAATTCCAGCTCCTCCACATGCTGGCTTCATGGCCCTGGGCACATGTGTAAGACTGACACTTGATTTTCTGCTTGATAAACTGAAGACGATAACATTTACCGCACCAAGTTTGTTGTTACAGCTCGGTAGGATGAACATGATTGTAGAGGAAAGTACTTCAGGAACTGCAAATTTTTGTGCAAAAGTGAGGTTGAAGAAAGACTTAAGACCTTATAGTAGATGACACATAGAAGTCATCTACTTTAATGAGTGGTTAAATACACACTCTGGTCAGGCCAGGCCTTTAAGTTCAGGGCAGCAGCCACAGCCCTCAGGGTTCACATCAGACACCCCCAGCCTGGCTGGGCCCCTCCTTAGACCTTTCCCCTGTGGCCCAGTAAAGCCAGAGCCCTTCCATTCTTGCCTCAGCTACCCCACAGCTTGTACCCACACAGGGAGGAGAATTGCTTCCACATAAAAGGGGTCCCAGCAGGAGTTGTAAGCATTTATTACGTTTCTTTTCAGGAGTTTCCATTTTGCCATTGTTCGCATGCTCAGTGCTTCCCTTTCCGCACCGTTGTTTATTTTAAAATACGTTCATAAGCAAGGACTGAGTTTTTCTAACCTGAATTCTGTGCTGATGTAGGTGAGGCAATGTGACTAAAAGCTAAGTCCCACCAGAGGCACTATCATAAAAAATATGATTGTTCAGCAGGGCAGCCCAACCGTAAGAGACATTGACAATATTGCTCAGTCTTGTGTCCCTGCCTCCTTCCCTTTTCCCCACATCCAGCCTGGAGGCAAAGGTTGTCACCAGCAGGCAAAGAGAAGAAATCTCTCTGTGTGTGCTTTTGTGCCCCTCAGTGACAGAGGAGTCATACCTGCTAGGTACAGGGCCAGCCAGCCACTCAGGGCACTTTTCCATGGAGCAAGGGCATCCAGGGTGCTCCATGGCTCTCACAAGTTGTCCTTGTCATTTTTCTACCCACCAGCAGGGACTTTTTAAAAAATCCTATGGGTTGGCTAGTTCTGAGCACTGCATTTCTGTAAAGAAACAGTGTACCTTTTAGGCCTACAGTGACAAATAGCTGTTTTGTCTAGAACATTAGTGTGCGACATGCACCCCCCGCCCCTGAATCTAGCAGCAGTAGCAAAACATCGGAAACCCACCTGGGAATCCTTGCTCTGTGGGCTGATCTTTCAGGAGGCCGTGCCATTGCTCTCAGTAAGTGTGATTTTTACCCGAGAAGTGAGCCATAGTTTATAACAGACTCATTTTTAAAGATGGAAAAATGGGAGGCATTTCTCTAATTCCTAATGAAACAAAATAGAACAAATTAATTTCTTAAGTCTTTTCAGGCTTTCAGAGGAAATAGGATGATTGATATCAAAATACTATATCTTTCTTTGATTCCAAGATGCACACTTTTTATACGACTTTCTCAGATTGAAATGTGCTTTAAAATCCACAACATCTTATAGTTGTAATCAGCAGCCATTTTGCTTTCTTGCTGGTAAATAAAATAATGGAGTGTTGACTAATTGATGGCATCTTAGGGGTGATGTAGTAGGATTACTTTGCTAGTGACCCCATCCTCTGATTCTTATGGCTCCTGTCTACCTTCCTGGCTGAAGACCCTTCCCCACTTGCCTTCTGAGGCCCTACAAAGTTCACAGGCAATTCTCCACTCCCTTCACTTGCCATTGTCTTTGGCCTTTGCCCATGTCAGCCATGCAGACCTGGTTGCCTGAAATGAATTCAATTTCTGTACCAAAAAACACTAGACAGGACTAGCTACATAGTTTGCAGGGTCTAATGCAAAATGAAAACAAAGGGCTCCTTGTTCACAAATTATGAAGAATTTCAAGACTGTGGCTACAGAACATTAAAGCAATCATGGAGCCCTGCTAAGTTCAGGACCCCATGCAAACATACAGATCCCACACCCATAAAGTGGCACTGGGCCCAGTCTCCGCTTCCCCTTCGCTGCCTGGGGTCCCTGGACCTGCAGACACCAGGACTGTGGGTGGCAGCCTCTGCTGCATCTGCAGGTGTCCTCAGGCCCAGAACAGATATTACTTCAAGACAAGCTGGCTAAGCATCAGCCCCAAGCCAGGGGTAACCTCAGGATCCTGTCAAGCTCTGTGTATTCTCTTTTGTTACATGTATAGAGTGAACATGTTGCACTGACGGTTGCCTGCTTTGGAGAATTGGATTTAGGTGTCTTGCCCATTTTCCCTGGCATTTCTTATTTTGGATCAATTCAGTCTTTCACAGATTAGTTTTCTTCTCAGCGGGTGTGAAAGAACGGTACCCAGAAGAATGTTTTGGGGACTGAGACAGCATCAGTATCATATTTCTCTATTTTTGGTGAGAAGGAGATCCTGATGTTAAAGAAATGACCAAGGGGCTATGGGGAATACTGAAGCTCTGTGCAGACCCTGCCCATGGAGATTCTGCACTGCAAAGATGACGCCAGTCCTATATGGACCCCCGAGTCCCCACCTTTTTCAGCTAGCAGCATCCCTCATTTGACACAAGTCAGTGCCGCTCCTCTTGCGAAAGGCAGAACCCTCATCTGAGTCCTCCCCTTCCGGCTAATGTCTGATATTTTGCCAGACAAAGCTGGTCAGCTTCCCTTGTAGAAGTGTGTATCACAGAGTAGTTACTCATCTGCTTTCCTAGTATCATCATGTTTTCCAGGAGCTAACACTGGCCACAGAAATAGGTCCAAATCCAAAACTCTATGAATGTAGAAAACATTCTCTCCTATGCCATGAAAGAGCTCTTAATATTTTGGGCTGGATTCTCTTGGAGACACGTGAATGTTCAAAATCATCTTTAATATTTAAATGTAAATTCTATCTGTGATTTAAAACTCAACATTGTCCCTCAGACGTTCTTTGTTGACTACATCCCAATTGAATGTGGGTTATTTTTTAACATATTTGTTTAGATTTAGAAGATAGCAAAAAAATGGCAACTTCATCAAAACCAAGAATAGTGACTTATTTAAGGAAAATTTTAGTGCCCCAGGTTCCTTTTTGGTTGTACTTTAAAAGATAGTAATAAATTTGACATCGTCTAGAGTTGAAATTAGTAAAATTTATGCTGCAAAGGAATATGAAAGATTTGATTCCCAATTTGACTGTTTTACATTTGAAAGCAAACCTATATTTTGGGGGAAATTGCTTTTATTTTATATTCCTTTACAAACAGCTCATATTAGCGTGGAATTTTTCTATCAATGGTCATAGTCATTTCTAACAAACTGAAATTTCTAACAAAAGAAATTTTTTTTAGAGATATGAAGTTTTTGACACAAGGTGCAGGGAAGTTACGGAATCTGGCTGAGGTTTGATTATGTGACCAGACCCAGTGGACATAAGGGGCAGACATTGTGTAGTTGGGTAGACATTGTCAATTTCAAAACATTTTCATCACCTCAGAGAGGAAACTCATACCCTTTAGTTATTACTTCCCAAAATCCCTTGCTTTCTACCCCAGCCTTAAGCAACCACTAATCTACTCTCTATATATATTTGCCTATTCTGCACATTGCACATAAATGGATTCATACAATATGTGGGTTTTTGCAACTGGCTTCTTTCATTTAGTGTGTTTTCAAGGTTCATCCATGTGGTAGCCTGTATCAGTACTTCATTTCTTTTTGTTGTGAAATAATTTTCCCTTGTATGATATACCACATATTGTATTCATTTGTTTATGGGCATTTTGGGATTGTTCCCATTTGGGGTGATAACGAATAATGCTGCTATAACATTCACATACAAGTTTTTCTCTTGGTCATAAGGTAACTAACTCTTTAACTGTTCGATGAACTTTGTTTTCCAAAGTGGCTGCGTCATTTTATATTCCCACCAGCAATGTATGAGGGGTCCAATTTCTCCATATTTTCATCAATACTATGACCTATTTTATTATAGCCATCCTAGTGTGTGTGTAGTGACATCTCATTGTGGTTTTGTTTGGTATTTCTCTGATGACTAATAATACTAAGCATCTTTTCATGTGCTGATTGGCCATCAGTATCTCTTATTTAGAGAAATGTCTGTTCAGATCATTTGCCCATTTTTTAACTGGGTTATTTTCTAGATACACGCCTCTTATCATATATATGATTTACAAATATTTTCTCCCATTCTGTGGGTTGTCTTTTCCTGATTTGATAGTGTATTCTTTGAAGTACAATTTTCTTATGATAAAAGTCAAGCTTGTCTATTTTTTTTCTCTTGTTGCTGGTGCTATTGGTGTTACATCTAAGAATCCATTGCCAAATCCAAAATCTTGATTTATTCCTATGTTTTCTTCTGAAAGTTTTATAGTTTTGGCTCTTATTTAGGTCTTTGATCCAATTTGAGTTAATTTTTGTGTATAAAGGGAAGGGTCCAACTTTACTCTTTTGCATGTGGCTATCCAGTGTTCCCAGCATTTATTTGTTTAAAAGACTCTTCTTTACCCCATTGAATAGTTTTGGCTCCTTATCAAAACTCAGTTGATCATAAATGCATGAATGTATTTCTGGACTCTGAGCTCTATCTCATTTATTTATATATGTATCCCTATGCCGGTTCCATACTGCCTTGATTACTGTTGCTTTGTAGAAAGTTTTGAAATTGAGAAGTATGGGATCTCCAACTTTGTTTTTCTTGTTCAAGATTGTTTTGGCTATTCCTGGTCTTTGAGTTCCCTATGAATTTTAGGATCAGTTTGGGAATTTCTACAAAGGAGCCAGCTGGGATTTTGATAGGGATTAAACTGAATCTGTATATCAATTTGGGGAATAGTACCATCTTAACAATATTAAGTCTTCTGACCCCAGAACACAAGATGCCTTTCCATTTATTTAGGTCTTCTTTAATTCCTTTCAACAAGGTTTTGTATAGTTTTCAAAGTATATGCACTTACTATGTTAAATTTAATCCTAAGTATTTTATCCTCTTTGGTGCTATTATAAATGGAATTTTCTAAATTTCATCTTTGGATTATTTGCTGCTAGTGTATAGAAATACAACTGATTTTTGTATATTGAGTTTGTATCCTGCAACCTTGATGAACTCATATACAGTTCTGATAGTTTTTACTAGATTCCTTAGGTAGATTCCTTTAGTAGATTCTATATATAAGATCTTGTCATCTGTGAAAAGAAATAGTTTTACTTCTTTCTAATCTGGATACCTTTTATTGAATTTACTAGCCTATCCTGGCTAGAAATAGAAAAATAATTGCATCTTTATTTTCACTTACCTCTAACTGGAATTTCACATTTCCTTTGATTATTAACATAGACAACAACTCACAATTAATATTAATGGTACCTGTGACTCTGCTACCAATATAAATCACAGATATTTTTATATCTCATCACTCTTATTATAGATCTCAAAATATTTTTATGCATAGCAATCCTTTGAGATTATGGTAGTTATCAAACTTTCCATTGGCTCTCATAATTGAATGCATTAATTAAAACACAAAGAAGTAGAATACCATATATTTTCCATATTTTAATAATTATGGCTCATGTTATTCTATTTTCATTGTTATTCTTTTATATTTTATTTTATACGTGTAAGAACAAGTATCTCAGGAGGTCCATGGCATAAGAAGATGATAGTATCAGGAAGCCTTAGGTGTCACTGATCCTGGAATAAAGAACATTCCTTCTTCCCTGCTCCTCCTTAGGATTATCTGGAGGGCAGGGATATTCTTGTCAATCCTTAGGATCCTCTGCCTAAAAGCCTAGCTTCTAAGTTAAAGATGGGTAAAAGGAAGTGTTTCATGTCCTGAAGTGGAAGTGTTTTATTCTTTGTAAAAACAACTAATGAAATTAACTTCTATGTTTTCTTCCCACCAGGTACCTTCTCAAACCAGATTTCATGAGACGGCCTGATCGAACATTCGATCCCTTCTCTGAAACTCCTGTTGATGGGGTTATTGCAGCCACTTGCTCAGTACAGGTAAAGCCCCTGGTCTTCACGGAACAGTATAAATGTGTATGCAGATGGTCCTGGGAAAGTCTTCAGAAATAACAATGAAAATGTTTAATGTCAGTGGGCAAGATCTCTATGTTGCGCTCACCTTTCACTTAAAATTCCCCTTTTTTCTTTTTTTTTTTAAAGATTTTATTGGGGAATTGGTGGAGGGGAGCAGCGTTGGGGAATCGGGGAAGGGGAACAGACAAGTTGCCATCTTCTTGTTCTTCAGTTTAGTTGCGGAGGATGTTGCTTCACTGTTGGTATCGTCATTGCGCTCTTCCCGGATGAGGCAGATCGGTCGCTGGCCTCTGGATGTCGCTCACCGCGGCTATTGGCAGCTCACGCTTGGCTGCCAGCTGCTCACGCTGGCTGTGGGCCACTCACTGCAGCCTATGGCAGCCCACTGCAGCAGGGGCTGCAGCCCACACCATCACCGGGGTTCGCACAGCCCAGCTCCAGGTGGAGCTGTTGTTAGCTGTAGAGGGCAGTGTCACTGGCCCTCATGTGGGATCCGAACCGGGGCCGCTGGCATCCCAAAACCAGCGCTTAACCAATGCGCCACTCGGCCGGCCCCCCCTTTTTCCTTGATACATTTTTTTCACTAGTAAAATTATTAGCTACTTTTAGCTAATAATCCAAACATTACCTATTAATGGATGTAGAGCAGCAGGAACTCTCAGTCATTGCTGGTGGGAATGAAAATGGTATAGTCAATTTAAAAGACTATTTGGCAGTTTCTTATAAAACTAAATATACTCACCACATAATCCAGCATTCACACTCCTTGATATTTACCCAAAGGAATGGAAAACTTATGTCTACACAAAAACCTAAGCTGGGATGTTTGTAGTAACTGTATTTGTAATTGTCAAAATTTGGAAGCAACCAAGAAATCTTCCAGTAGGTGAATGGATATATTGTGGTGCATCCGAACAATGGAATAGCATTTAGTACTGAAAGAAAATGAGCTATTGAGTCATGAAAACACATGGAGGAAACAAAGAAGATTATTAATCTGAAAAGGCTGCATACTATATGATTCCAACTGTATGACATCCTGAAAAGGACAAAACTGGAGACAATAAAAAGATTAATAATTGCCAGGGGTTGAAGAAGAGGGGATGGAGTAGGAAAAGCACAGAGGAATTTAAGGCAGTGAAACTATTCTGTATAATACTGTAATAGTAATTACATATCATTTTACATTTGTCTAGACCTATAGAATGTAGAACACCAAGAGTGAAGTCTAATATAAACTATAGATTTTAGGTGATAATGATGTATTAATGTAGATTTATTGTTTGCAACCAATGTACCACCCTGGGGTGAAATACCCACCAATAGTGTGGGAGGTTGTGTGTGTGTGTGTGTGTGTGTGTGTGTGTGGTGATGCATTATATGCAAGCTGTGTACTTTCTTCTCAGTTTTGCTGTGAACCTAAAACTGCCCTAAAAAGTAAAGTTTACTAATGAAAAAATACCTACTATATGATTCCATTTATAAAAAAATTTAGAAAATGAAAACTAATCTATAGTAACAAAAAAGTAAATCATTGGTTTCTTGTAGAAAGATATGTAGGAGGGAGGGGTTACAAAAGGGCACAAAGAAACTTTAGGAGGTGATGGAAATGTTTGTTGTCTTAATTGTGATAGCTTCATAGATGTGCTCATATGTCAAAACTAATCTTATACATTTTAAATATGTACAGTTGATTGTCAGTTGTACCTTGAACTGTTTCAAATTATTAGCTATTAGATCATATTTTAAAACCTGATAAATGTCTATAGTAATTTGGAAAGTGAGTAAAAAGTAGCTACTCCATAGCTTTGTAACAGATGAAATTTAATGCTGGTCTTTATAAATATATAACACTGTCATAGGTGACAAGTGTCAATATCAATAAAGAAAAACAGGCAAATTTTAGTATTACTTTTCTTTCTGTGTGTGTCTTTTCAAGACTTTTAAAAGAGTTCAGTGAAAGGATGACAGAATTTCAAAGCTATGAAGTTATAATCTTAGGGGATATTTGAACCCATCACTTCATTTCAGAGGTATGGGCATTTAGGTTACATGAAGATTCTTGGACACTATTTCTTTGTATTATATGATTTGTGTATATTGTTCCTCTTTTTCTAGACAGTTTACAAAGGTAGAAGCTCTGCCTAGAATAGTTTTTTGCATGTAGTAGTTGCTCAATAACGTTTTAGCTTGATAAGGAATGAATACATTATTTCTATAGCTAATTAAAATTTCTAAAGATAAACAGAAGATTTACTTCCTGATTATTGTTTGCTACTGTTGATTACAGAGACTTGACTTCTCTCTTGTCCTATTTCTGTCTTGCTGCAGGTCATATCGGGTCAGTTCCTATCAGATAAGAAAATTGGCACCTACGTAGAAGTGGATATGTATGGGTTGCCCACTGACACTATACGTAAGGAATTCCGAACTCGCATGGTGATGAACAATGGACTCAATCCAGTTTACAATGAAGAATCATTTGTATTTCGGAAGGTAGGACATTTTCAGTGTGTCAGACTCACTCTGCTAACCCAGGAGCCACGTTTTAGTGCACAGATACTACATGATATAAGGGACAGTTATCCAACCCAAAATGTATCCTTTTCTCCTTCTAATGGTTAACTCCTATAGCTGTCATACGATTGTTGTTTCTTTTTGTCTCTATCCTTCTTTTGGCTCTGCTCTCCTCCATGGAGAGCACCAGCCCACCTCCTATGTGGCAGTGCCTAAGCTCCAGGTGTGCCGTCTACTTAGAAGGCAATCTCCCTGGTGAACACATTATACACTGGAGAGTTCTTCCTACCCTAACAGCAGCTGGTAACTTAGGTCCCTTTAGCCAAGAGGGCAGGTGGGATGTTGCACCCTTTATTAAGGACACTAAATGTCTTCAAATGGGTGAGTTGGTATTACTCTGTGCCTCCAGAAAGTGATACTACCTGCAGGTTCTCTGCTTCATGTGCTACTTCTGGTTTTGATATTCTTTTGTTTCGGGAGTGGTGTTTTTTTTTTTTTTTGGACTTGAGTCTTCTTTTTCCTGATACTATAACTTAATCCTAAGAATAATCGCAGTCATTTTCTCTAATGGTTCAGTTTTTAATCTTGTAATCATTTTTCATATCGTTTCTTATGTCAATTAAAGATGTATTGAAAAGTGCATTCACTGGCAATGCTATCGCCAACCATGTCTGTTTTTTTCTTTCACTTTTTCTTTATCTTGATCAAAATGGTTTCTTGCTTCTTCTTTAGGAATATGTGTTCCAAGTGTTTCTGCTCCATTTCTGTATCATGCAACACAGAAAGTGGGCTTCTTGTCTTAACAAAATAGGGATTTATCCACCTCAGAATACAGTGACTGGTTTATAGAAACCAGTTTGGGGAGATCAACGTAGGGACAATGAAACAGGTCATTTTGACATTGAGGTTCATCCTGTGATGTGAATACAATTATCACGCAAACCCCACATTACCTGCCCTACTGCTCTCAGAATGTGGTGTGAATTGCATACACAGCTATGATTTTTCCTTTTTTTCTCCCTGGTTTTTCCATTTTGTTATAGCTAGATCTGTGTTCAGCTTGGCCCGTGTTCTTTGACATAACGATTAATACTTCGACACGTTTCTAGAAATTCAGAAAGTTAACTGAAGAGTTGGTTACTTTCATGATGAGGAAATATCGAACTTGTTTTTGTATGTAACATTACTAACCCCAGAAACAAATGCCAGTTCTGGACCCTTCACTGTTCTTCAGAAATTATATTGCCTCTCATTATCAAGTGCTTTAATTTTATTTCCTTCCTCGTTGTTATTGTTTGTGTTCTTTGCAGCAATCTCACATGGTAATAAACCTCCATTCGCCACCTGAGGAACAGTAGTGACTGAAGTTGGCTGAATTTTAGCTTTCCTCCTTTTCATCTTCTGGAAGTTAGAATTAAATTATAAGCATAAACAGGCAATAAATCCATAATCTAGTTTGAGACATAGGACTCCAATCAGCCAAGACATCCTGGGCTGCTCTTAGCCAAAAGAAAGGCATTCCTGATAAAAAAAAAAACATTGGATTTTCTCTTGTTGTGTTGTTCTTTTGTATCTGGATGGGGATTCTGCTAACTCAACTCAAGCTTTGTGTCCCTTTATGCAGTTTGGGAATGGCAAGAGTGACTGTTACTAGCTGTCTCATCTTCCTCTATTTAAAGGATGTTAAAATATGTTAAGAACTGAAGAGTACAAGAAAAAAGGAGAATCCAGATTTACATATAAATTATCTTTTATACATGAAGCATTTCTTCATGATACTCTCTACCTTCTTAAAAACAGGCAGAGTTAGATGTCAGAAGCAGCCCAGAGAGTAGACAAACTACAGGATTAGAAGTCAAGGGCCCCACTTGCCCGGCCCAATTGCCTGAGATTAAGGAAAGTCTCTTTATTTCTCAGAGTCTCCTTTTGCTTATCCATTGTGGATAGGGATGGAAAGGATGATAAGGGTTGGACGAGCAGTTGTTCACATCCATTCCATCTAAAATATCCAATGAGATGATTTCCAGGAAACTTGTTCAATTGCCTTTCTCAATGGCTTGGTCACTGTATGTTATACAGAATACTTTAGGAACCCAAAGTATTGATCATGGGCCTATTTTCACCATAAAGGAGCATTTAAGATCATTACGGATGTGGTCCAGATTCCTACAGTTGTGAATCTTGGGAACTGCTTTCCAAAATTCAATAAAAAGCACCATTCTTTGCTTGCAGGTAATCCTCCCTGACCTGGCAGTCTTGAGGATAGCCGTGTATGATGACAATAACAAGCTGATTGGCCAGAGGATCCTGCCCCTGGATGGCCTCCAGGCGGGCTACCGACATATTTCACTTCGCAATGAGGGAAATAAACCATTATCACTGCCAACAATTTTCTGCAATATTGTCCTCAAAACATATGTGCCTGATGGATTTGGAGGTATGTAAGCATTTGGGAACACGCACATGCAAAAATATATATTTATTTTTTATATTTATATATAGTTATATATAGTTTTATATATATATATATATTTATTTATTTATTTATTTATAAGCTACAAGATTGTAAAATATTTCACCAATAGTTAAAACCAAAGCTTGTTCCTGCCAGTGCTACAAAACTCTTAAAAACCTCGAAGAAATCAAGGATAAATAGCAACTTCAAATTTCATAATAAAAAATTAAAGTCAAGGTTATATTATCTTTCGGGTTCTTTCTTATTTTAAAATACTATAGTTTTAGGTTGTTTGTCAATTTTTACAATTATGTTTATGAAGGATATACTAACACAATCATTCAAAGGAGCCAAAAGACATAAGTAAGGTGGAACTATAGATCTCAAATGGTATCACTAAAAGACTTAAATTAAACTCAGCTATCCACAGGCCTGGATTTTCTTCCAAACCCACAAGAGAGGTCAATTTCACAAAAAAATCCTAGCTGTCAGTCCACGAAAGACCATCTTTGGTTTTGCTAAGGTAACGAATAGGAGGAATCCAAAGCCAGACAAAGTCGTAGGATTTTGCTTAAACCTAAACATACTCACTTTTTATACCATGTTTAAGACCTAACTGGAAAATAAGCCCTAGCATGATTTTTCAGGATGCTTGTAATATAAGCCCCAAAATAAGACCCAGTAAAGATCGTCAGCCAGACATCACTGAATACATGTAGATTTTTGTACATGAATAAATGAATAAATGTGGATTCTTGGAGCAATAATTAATATAAGACCTGGTTTTATTTGGGGGGAAACACAGTAACTCCCAACTAAGCCAAGAACATTAAAGAAAACACAGATCCTCTGTATTCTCAGAGTCTGTTCAACCATAAGGAAACAGTACTGCAGAGTGATTGCATCAAATTAACCAGCAGTTTAAATCCCGACTCTCCACTACTGGGTGACCTTGGGACAGTGATATAGCCTCTCAAACGCCTCATTTTCTCACCCATAAAATGAAGATACTGGCCTGGTCGAGTGGCTCGTTGGTTAAGAGCTGGCTTGGGATGCCAGCGGCCTGGGTTCAGATCCCACATATGAGGACCAGTAACACTGCCCTCTACAGCTAAGATGGTGAACAACAGCTCCACCTGGAGCTGGACTGCTGTGAGTTCCCCGGACGGCATAGCTGTAGCCCCTGCTGCAGTGGGCTGCCATAGGCTACAGTGAGTGGCCGGCAGCCAATGTGAGCTGCCAAGAGCCACTGTGAGCAGCACTCCAGAGGCTGGCGACCGATCTGCCTCACCCAAGAAGAGCACAATGATGATACCAACATGGGCCAGTGAAGCAATGTCCTCCACAACTAAACTGAAGAACAAAAGGACAGCAACTTGTCTGTTCCTCTTCCCTGGTTCCCCAACGCTGTCCCCCTCCCCAATTCCCCAATAAAATTCTTAAAAAAAAAAAAAGTGAAGATACTAATACTTCCTCCCTCATAGCATTCTTGTGAGGTGCTCAGCATTATAGTATATGCCATAGGAAGCATTATAGTATATGCCAAAAACGTATGCACACACGTGGGTGTGGCTGTAGATACAGCAATGATTTTTGTGCTGTACTAGAACACGTCACTATTTGGTTTGGGGAATTGGGGCTTATTTTGTTGTTTGTTTTTAACAATGCATGCTGCTCTGGAGGACAGATTTTCTGCAATTAATCCTCAACTTTAACAACCTGATTCCAGGTTCAGAAAGCCAGGAGGATTTTTCAGTCATAAAATCCAGAGTAAAGATTCTTGCCTTCCTCCTTCTCCTGTGTTTTCCATTTAAAAAAAAAAAGATACCTATTAGAAGCTACCACATATAACAGATGTAAGAGACAAAAGAGACTAGGAGGGTGTGCTGTGGGCTGGGTATGTGGATCAGAAAAGTGACAAGAGCCCTGCAGTGTGTATGTAGGAGCATGTGATGGTCACGAGGCATCAGCAGATGAATGAAATTATGTTCTACATACTTGAGCTTCAAAGTGGGCAGCGCATAATACCTAATACATTTTAGAAATAGTCATATAAACAAATATGGTGGAAGACTTAAAACTTTTGCTTCTGCATGGGTTACTTTTCAAAGGAAACTGTAATTCCTTCCAGGGAAATGGGCCATTTGAATAGAAAAGGGGGAAGAAATAGTTTGTTTGAGCTCCTACTTTGTATCAAGCACCTTATATAAATAGAGTCCAGAAATGTCAAATTGTTCAGAATGGATGTGGACATGTGTAGGTCCAGGCTGAAGAAATATTTGTATTTGTAATGTAACATATTGCCAGTGTCAACAATACTGTAAGTATTGATCCAAATTAATCTCTTTAAAAATAACCCTGCAAGTATTGTTTCCTAGGGGGATGTTTTTATCAGAAGCATTTGAAATTGCTGTACTGCGTTAGCATTGATGGGATTCTGCAGTTAATGTTTTAACCTCAGATTTGACATTCAAAGACTTGTTTCAGAATTCTCCCTCTGGTCATCACTTTTGTATGTGAAGAAACTGAGGGCAGACATTCTGAGGCTTAATTAAGGGTCATACCTGAATATAACAAAATGGGAATATTAGAATTTCCTTTTCCAAATTTCTGATCTTCTTTACAGCCTCTTGATTTGTATAATATGTTTATATTTCACCTGCTTGAGGAAACTTCCACATTGAGATCTGCACATTTAACTGCTGAATCAGAATGACAGGAAACCTATTGAGTCCCTAGTCTGAAGAGTATTGGTTTGCTCTGTTGATTCTATAGGAAAATTTTCAAAATGAAACTCTGCACCATCACACTCCAGCATTTTCTAGGGGAAAAAAAGGAAAATTGTTGATACATATCATCAGATTTTTATTTGGCTAAAGAAAAATAATATGGATTCATTCATTCATTCATTCCACAAATATGTTTAGCAGGTTTTATTCTTCAAAAGATTAAAATATGTTAAAATAGGTATCATAGATTCTGACAGCATAAAGAATAAAAGAATAGTCACCCATAAATTTCACTGCCCATAGAAACCTCCATTACCATATTGGTCCCTTTACTCCTAATCTCATTTCTTTTCTATTTTATTTTTAATTAAATTGGGTCTCACTGTACATCCTCATTTGGACTCATTACTTCAGAGAGATAATCTTTGATTTTTCACTTAATAGAAAATATTTTCCTATGTCATCAAATATTTTTATTGGCTGCATGGGATTACATTTTGTGTATACCATAATTTATTGATTAATAATGAAGCCATTTTAGTTTTTCTTTTACATCTAAGAACCCTAAATGTAAAACTTAAGAAATATTTATGATCATTTCCTGAAGATGAAATTTTTGAAGTGGACTTGTCTTTATAAGACGTGTGTACATATTTAAGCCTTTAGATTCAGATGCCAAATAACACATCAGCAGTGTATGAGATATAACTTTTATTAACATTTACTAATGTAATCAGTAAAAGTGGTATTTCATTGATGTATTTAAAATATTTTTTCTCAGAGGAAAAGATGTATTCAACAATTATTAGTGCCTGCTCTTATGAATGGCCTGAGTAAGGGATGGAAAGTTTGAAAATGTCGTGTATGCTTACCCTCAAGAATTTTCCAGCCTGATACGCATATACATATACATAAGTAGATACATGCATACACAGAAATAAATGTAACCTATTATATAAGTATGCAAAGGGTATAAGCCAAAGGGTGTCTGGAGCATTGAATTAAGGAGTGATTAACCAAAGTGGGGGTAAAGGGATCTTTAGCTGAAGAAAAGGTAGATGAAATTTCTCTCCAGACCAGGAAGCAGCCCATGACAGTCCCCTGGTAAGGAAAGTGCTGGGCTTATTTCTGCGTTCTGAGGAAGCTGAACAGAGGGTATTTGGTTCTAAAACTGAAAAGATCTGGTTCATGTTTGAGGATACAGCCTCCAAAACTAGTGTTACTCAGCTATTCCTATTGAATCATTTTAGCATCGTAAGGAAAATATGCACATTTTTAGGGCACTAGGTGATTTGGTAATTTATATCTTCTCCGTTTTTCGGTGGATCGGTTTGTCCACAATCATTCCACAAGCTTAGATCCAGGTGTAGAAGTAAGACCTCTTATTCCTGACCAAGCTAATGAAGTCCCAACTTTTATAATTCACCAAATACTTAACCTAGGAATTGTTTATACTTTAATCAGATTGTTAAAAGCCAAATTTTAAAAATCCATGCAGTAATGTCATGCAGTATCATTTGTATAAAAAATATCAGATGCAACCTAAGTCCATCGATAAGGTTTGGGTGAACAGGTCATAGCCATTCTATAGAATACTAAGCACCATTAAAAATCATGACTTGGCTCTCAGTGTTTAGACATAGAAAGATGACAGTGATATATTGCTGAGAGAAAAAGTGAATTGCAAGACAATCTCATTATTATTTACAAAGACTTTAACTGTTTATACATGGACATAAAGTACATGGAAAAAATTCTGGAAGGCTATACACCTAACTTTAATAATAGTTGCTCATTGAGACTGGAGGTAAGCGTTTAGTGGAACTAGTCAACTATGTTGGACAACTTCCAGGAACATCGCAGAGAATATTCTGTCCAATATGGCAGCCTGCTATGGTAGGATTCCACTATTATTCTGGGTTGTTTAAATTTAAGTAAGCATATATAACGTTACTTTCTATAAATTAAAAAAAATATTTTGCCCTATTTTTTCTATAACAGCAAGGTAATCGGAAAATAACACATAGAAGACTTTTAAAAATATATATTATTTTGAGTTTAGAAAAGAATAAAGAAAATTAAAGCCTATTATCCTGCTACCTAGATAATTCTTGATAACATTTTAAAATAAAAAAAATACATGAATGTCTTAAAATACCAGGTTATGTAAACCTTATATGTGCATATGTATATGAGTGTGTATGTATGTATGTATATATATATATATATATATATATATAAAACATATTTTTTTTAACTTAACCAAATGAGATATATAATATGCCCTGTTCAATGCTTTGCTTTCTTTACACAATATATTATGGACTGCATTTCATGTTAATCCACACAAAACTTCTTAATTCTTTTTTAAGATTATATAATATTCATTATATATGTATATACCACTATGTCTTTATCCTTTGAGTTGGATCAATATTACCCACACATTATATATGAGACTGCCTGTTCTCACTCTCCATGGCCGTTTCTGGATTCTAAAAAAATTCTTTAATTTTTCAGGAAAAGTGATATCTCAATATCTCAGTTTGCATATTGACAATTTTGAATCAGATTGAGCATATTTCATGTGCTTCCTGGTTACTTGTATTCCTTTGCCAGAAAAATATTCTCTTAGTTCCCTTTTTTCCTATAATTGGGTTGTTCCTCTTTTCCTTAAGTAATTGTTTAAATCAAATTTTAATTTATTGCAAGATCTCTCATAATTTCCAAAGTGGTCTCAAATACATTTCAACATCTAAGTAAACTTCTATGAATGTAATGTTTAAGGATTCACATTCTCTTTTTTAGCCCAATGGATGCTATTTCATTGAGGCCACATATTAGGTAGGTCAGAATGCTGACTAGAGCCCCACAGGTTACTAGCTATCTGACCTTGTATGAGCTTGCAAAATATTTTACATTTCACTGTCCTCATCACAGCTCAGGGATAACAGCAGCCCACACCTCGTAAGTGAAGATCAAATGAGCTCTGGAACAATGTTCCCAACCACAGCAACCCCTCCATTAATTTTAAATTTATTTAATTTTATAAATTAATTTTTAAATTATTAAAGCTAAAGAAAACTCCATTGGTTATAGTTTCCTCTCCCTAACTTTACCCTTTAATTTGCTGCAGTAAATTTTTTTGTCATGGCAATTCATCATCCTAACAAACATCTCTTAATTTTGTGCCTAAGAATTTTCAGAATTTGAATGCGTTTAGTAATGTTACCATACTGTCTGTAAGCAGCAACAACTCTATGTTCTCTGTGCCTTTTAAATGTATTTTAAATCTTAGTGAAGTCAGGTGGGTGGTTTCATTTTATACAAATAAGAAAAATGGTCCTAAAAGGATTTTCCAAGTTGAGACAGTTCCTTAGGCAGGGCCTGGCCATTTGCAGGAGCTGCTGGTCACTTATTTATTGGGGTTCCTAGGAGGTCACCATATGATGATGAATCCCTGTTGATGAGACAACTTGGCACTTTTCCAATTGCCCATAATGATTCCTACCTTCTGGCATATTGCCTTTCAGAGCTTTGAACTCTGGGCCACCCCAGTTTCCTCCCAATATCAGATATGTCTAAACCAATGTTTTCTACCATGACCCTCTTCCACTCCGGTCAGATCTGCTTTCCTTCCTTGACCCCTCAGTGCAACTGCTTCTCCTTCTCATTACTGTAGTACATTAACTCCCAAGACACACAAAGGAATGAGTCAAGATGGCTACTAGAGCTTCTGGACTCTCCATAGATACAGTCGTCCCCCCCTTATCCATTGTTTTTGTTACCCACGATCAACTGTGGTCTGAAAATATTAAATGGAAAATTCCAGAAATAAACAATTCATAAGTTTTAAAGCGTGCACCATTCTGAGCAGCGTGATGAGATCTTGTGCCATCCTGCCCCATCCCACATGGGACGTGAATCACCCCTTTGTCCAGCATCTCCACACTGTAGACACTCTCCACCCGTTAGTCACTTAGTAGCTATCTCAGTGATCAGAGCTAATGTCAAGGTATTGCAGTGCCTGTGTTCAAGTAAGCCTTATTTTACTTAATAATGGCCCCAAAGTACAAGATTAGTAATGCTGGCAATTCAGATATGTGAAAAAGAAGCCATAAAGTACTTCCTTTAAGTGAAAAGCTGAGTACAGTGCAATAAGATATTTTGAGAGAGAGACCACATTCACATAACTTTTATTACAATATATTGCTGTAATTCTCCTATTTTACTATTATTTATTGTTGTTAATACCTTATTGTGTCCAATTTATAAATTCAACTTTATCATAGGTATGTATGTTTAGGAAACAAACATAGTATATATAGCGTTTGGTACCTGCAGTTTTCAGGCATTCATTGGGGTTCTTGGAACATATCCCCTTTGCAAATAAGGGCGGACTACTGCAGTTTTGTTCCTAAGTGGCCTAGATGTAAAATATCTCTGGGCTGAAGAACAGAAATGAACTCTCCTAACTATCAGAAACGAAACTGTGACATGAAAAAAAATGGTAACATTTAGAAGGATGAATCAAGAAGACTCAGTTTATTTTTTTCAATATTATTTTTCTACTGAACATAAAGTGAAATAGTCCTTGTTTATTCTCACACTCATGCACAAAATGGAATTGCTAGGTTGGACGCTAAGATACACATTTGTGGGTCAAATCTAGTGAGACTCAGAGGTCGGGGCTGTCTTGCTGTTGTATCTGTAGGTGTAAATGCTGCTGACAGTATGACTGCCCATTACAGCAGCCTTATCACTGTTAGTCGCTGCTTTTGGTGATGGGAACAGTTTCCAAAACTGACGACAGTTAAATGAGCGTCAGTATTCCTCTTTTCCCACCCACTATTGCTTGTAATGGGTTTTGTCATTTGCATTTCTTTTATTACGACTGAGTGGTAGGGAGGAGAATAAATAACAGAATTGATGCTATGCCTCCAGAATCTATGGAGCATTATATTTCTTTTTTTTTTTTTTTTGAGGGCAGTGTCACTGGCCCTCATATGTGGGACCCAAACCAGGGCCGCTGGCTTTCAAAGCCAGCAATTAACCACCGCGCCACTCAGCCCGCCCTGGAACGTTATATTTCAATGTTACTCAGAGCTCTGGTTCATGAGCACTTTGTTCCTTGAGCCATGCTTATCACTGCTTTTATAACTACAGGTTGTCTACTCTTCTGTAACTAGGCTAGTTTATGTAAGCAAAGCTCCAGCGGCCCTTCGTTTATTTGCTCAGTTCCCCTTTCTATCTCCCTTATGACTAAAAAGCAACACCACAAGGCGTCGAGAGGTTTGGAGGGGTGTTTCTTCTTCATTCCGCACAGCATCTTCGCAGGATTGCTTCCAGCCTCTTTGCAAAGCTAGTTGGCCCTTTGTTACATCGGATAGTTCCAGAGGAAGCGCCTCCTTAATTAGGATGCCATTCCTGGTAAATGAGCTCAGGTTTTCCTGATACAATGTAAAGTTGTTACATGTTGTCCTCTCCTTGGTGGATACTGAAATGCCTTATCCTATCAAATATTTGTTAAAAAACTGATTCGTGTAGCAATGACATCCTCTTCCAAACTACAGAAAATATTAGTAAGAGTGCCAAGAAAAAAAGCTCTGGAGGGGAAGGGGTTGGAAATGGATTATGGCGAAATACATCGGGAATTGCTAGGCTAAGCGAATTTAAGCAAGCTCTTTATTGCATAGTTCCTGGAGATGTACTGTGGAGCCTGACAAGAGGGGACATGTGAACATTCCTCATTCCTCTTTGACCGCAGGTCTCTTTTTTCCTGAGCACCTAGCATATCTTCTAG
The DNA here is from genome assembly GCA_033961575.1 of Aselliscus stoliczkanus. Taxonomy (NCBI): domain Eukaryota; kingdom Metazoa; phylum Chordata; class Mammalia; order Chiroptera; family Hipposideridae; genus Aselliscus; species Aselliscus stoliczkanus. The sequence goes on from CM066738.1 coordinate 31,813,106, forward strand.
CATTCGGGGAAATGCAGTTTGGGGAATCCTTAATGATTTGGCAGAAACTAGAAGAGTTCATCCAAATTCATAGTTATGGGATTTGTTGATCATTATAACCATTGCTTTGCAGCCAATAGGGAAACATGTATTTTCTGCTGCTTTGATTTCTTGATGAGATTGAAAAAGTAAAGCGGAGAATGAGAGGGAACCTGGGCCAGAAATTAGCACATGGGGGTGAGTGCCCTAGGAGCCATGGTTTGTGCTCACCACTGAGTCACTCTAATCAAATGCCTTGAAAAGCAATGGTTAAACAAACAAGCAAACAAAACAACAGAGTTCTGAAAAGCCTATAAGTAGCTGGAAGTCTGTACTGAGGAATCTCTATCTTCTTTCCAGTACTTGGGAAATCCTAATTGATGCTTTCAACTCCATATGGAAGTGATATGTGAGAGAAAGGAAGGGGGAAATAGAATATACATGGAAAGTCTTCATCAGAAGAAACTGACCTTTTGGAAATGGCACTAAACCCCAAAATAGATGGTATTTTTAAAAACCATACAAATAAGTAAAATTTCCATTAAGTCCAGAAGGAAGAAGGAAATGAGAAAAATCAAATTGCTTTCTTTTTAAGAAAAGAAAGGTTGCAGAGCTCATGCCATGGCCTCTAAGTAGCTAGAAAATTTTAGCTCACCTTATGGGTTCTATAGATTCAGAGGTGATTAGATGTTCAGTGTGGCTAGTCCCTGGACAGACCTATTCACACACTAGTAAATGTTATCAACCCTTAAAATTCATTCTTGCCACAGTGGTTTGTCCTACGGAATCCTGAAATATGGGGGATATAGCTAGGCACAGTGTTCCCCCAATATGAGAGGAAAAATCCTTGTGAAATGTCAGATAGCACCAAACTAAGATGCCAGGTTTACTAGAATATGCAAAACTTTGGCCAAGACTGTGCCAGATATATTTAACTGCTTCCTGAAATCTTTTTTCTGGGCTGAGGCAAGGAAAAAGTAAGTAACATTCTCAAATGGAGTTATACAGGTATTTAAAGATATGAGATATTTGAGATAAATCTTCTCATGCTCTGATTATACATTCTTTTACATGTGGTTATTAAAATTCATTTTTCATATTTGATACAGACTGCACATTAAATAAGGAAACCAATTTGTGTGTGTGTGTGTGTGTGTGTGTGTGTGTGTACAACTTATATATTTAAAACTAAGGTGTATATGCCTCTGGCCAGAGTAAAAACGGGGTCACAATAGAAAAATTATCTAAAAGATATGAGGAGAAGCTTTGGCTCCCTAATCCTGAGCCTGTTTTCCCTTGGTTGAACAATTTTGGTGGAACTGTCCCATGTGTACAGCTGCCGCTCTCTGTATTGATCTATTACTCTAGCTGCAGAATGAGCACCTGCTGTCATGTGGAAAAATTATGTCCTGGACGTATCTAACTTATGATTCAAAATTGCCAGAAATGAAGCACCTTTTTCCAATAACCTGCTAACATAAACCTTGTCCAAGACATTTAGCCATTTCGTAATCTTCTTTTTGTACCATGTGTTTTGAATTGAACAAGCCTTATTTATACTTTGTGTGTTTTTGTTGCCATTTGATCAAGATCACTATTATATTATATTATTGAATGCTATTACATTGTATATTGTAAAAAAAATCTTAAGGTCTACTCCTATGTAACTGCAAATAAGAGATCGCATTTAAACTCAAATAATAAAGCAAAATTTCAGGATGTGGGGACATAAGCTAGAATTCTAGAATTGGTCATTGAAAATAGATTTAAGTAATGGTATTTATCATTTTTTGCACTAAGATATTTCTTGCAAAGTCATCTTTTATAGTAAAATTGAAAGCCCATCTATATGTCAAGCAGTGGGAAATACTTTGGTACATAAACTCAGTGGAACATTAACCACTCACTAAAAATAATTTTCTGAACTGTACAGATAAAATTTTAAGGAAACCATGTAAAATATGTATTCATATAGAAAAAGTACGTAAGAATATACTAAAATGAAAGCTTGGTTAGGATAGAAGGATTATGGGCCATTTCATTCTTTAATGTCTTGCTTTATTGGTTTTATATTTGGTTTTAAGTGATTAAACAATTATCTATTATTCCTACTGGAAGAACTACGAGTTACCCTTCAAAAATGCCATATACTGTCTTTGGGCCACCAAACTGATTATATATCATTAAAGATAAACAAGTATTTGTTTCCTAACAAGCCAACCCTGTGGGTCACCCCTGACGTGTCCCAGTGGGAAGCCAAGGCAGAGTGTGTACAAGTGGGAGTGTCCTGGGATGCTTCCTGGTAGGTCTTCTCCAGGGAAGGACAGGAGAGTTCCGGGCGCACAATTTAAGTTTCACTTTTGCTAAAAGTCCTGAGCCCACCTGACAAGATTGGCACCACAACAAGTGGGGCATCCAGGCTTTGTCTGCTTCCATATGACCCTATGAAATCACACACTTCCTATGCAGTATTCTTATAAAAAGAGAAAGTCAAGCCTTCAAGTTAAATGATACAGCAGGAAACATGGAGATTCAGAATGGGGGACATTTTATAGGACTCCTGATCTGTCTGTCCAGCAAGTCTATGCATTATGAAAAATAAAGAGTAGGGGGAACTATTCTAGATTAAAATAGATTTCAGAGACATGGTGCATATTTTGTGTCTTGATTCAAACAAACCAACTGTAAATAGGGGAAATACCAGCATGAGCCATGTATTGTATTATATATCATCGTAAGGAGTTACTGCCAATTTTGTTGGATACAGTACTGGTATAGTTGGTTCTGAAAGAAATGCCCTTCTTTTTTAGAGATGCATAGAGAAGTAATTCGGAATGAAATAAGATTTCTGGAATTTGCCTTCAAATATTTCAGCAGAGAGAAGAGAAAGGAAAAAAAAAAAAGGATAGATAAAGGAAATGTTGGCAGACCGTTGATAATTGTTGGGTCATCAGTATATAGGGGATTGTTTTACTTTTCTGTCTAATTTTGTGTGTATTTGAAAATTTTCATAAGGAGTTAAAATAGATACATACATTCCCAGAATATTAATTTCCAAAAAATAATTCTCTGTAGGTTTTTCCTAAGCACGATTTAAGGGCTAATTTTCCACATTCCCCATTATGAGGGAAAGAATTCTTAGGGACATGAGTGATGATAACTAGACTGAAACATTTTCATAGATCACTGGTAGGAGAATAAATTGAGGCAACTTCTGTGGAGGGCAGTTAAGCAATAACTCCCAAAAAAGGACAAATTCCCTTACCCATCATTCTAACTTCTAGGAATTTATCCTGTGGACATATGCAGAGGTCTCCTATGAGAGATAATCAAAGATGTTCACTGCAACATTGTATATAATAGCAAGGAGCTGGAAGTAATTGAATAATGTATCGATAAGAAACTGGTTAAATGTATTATGGCCACTGAGAAAACAGAATGTTGAAACAGCCCTTAAAAGTAATGTCGTAGGTCTACATTGCTGATGTGGAAGTGTTTCCCAAATATCTGAAATTAAAAGATAAAAAAAATAGGTGGAGAAAACTATGGACCCACTTGGAGTTTTTTGTTTTTTGGGTTTTTTTTCTTTTTAATTTTTAATTTTATTGGGGAATCGGGGAAGGGGGACAGAGTTGGGGAATCAGTGAAGGGGAACAGACAAGTTGCTGTCCTTTTGTGATTTAGTCTAGTTGTGGAGGGCGTCGTTTCACTGGCCCGTGTTGGTATTATCATTGCACTCTTCTCTTCCTGGGTGAGGCAGTCGCTCGCCAGCCATTAGACGGTCGCTCACGGCGGCTCCCGGGAGTTCACGAAAGCGCACGCCATCTGCCGGCCAGCCCCACTGCAGCCTATGCCCACTCACAGCAGCCCAGCTCCAGGTCGAGCTGTTGTTCACCATCTTAGCTGTAGAGGGCGCAGTGTCACTGGCCCTCATGTGGGATCTGAACTGGGGCTCTGCTGCTCAGAGCTGGTGTCCCAAGCCAACTCTTAACCAAAGCGCCACTCAGCTGACCCCTGGAGTTTTAAAAAATATATAAGGATATAAGAAATGGGTAGCAGTAGTTAGCTACTGAGTGTAAAATTGGCAGGAGAGGAGATTTTTACTTTGCATTTTATGTATTTGAATGTTTGTCATGTCATGTGCATATATTATTTTCTGTTATAAAAGGAAAAAGAAAAAAATGTAAACTGAGAAAAATTGTCTTGAGAATGTAATTAGGATGGTGATTCTGCTAGGGGGAAATTGATAAACATATAATTTTTGAATTTTGTAAACTGTGTACTGTTGTTTGAAGGTAACAAGAATATTCCTTCTATAGTATTGGTAAATTATGCAAAATTATATGAAATTCTGTTTGAAAGCACTTGGATCTCTTTAAATGATGTTATATAAAAGATGGAATTTTACTGTTTTTCTGTAAATTATAGCCTCAAAACCACTGGACAAATATTTCAGTTTATCTACCATGGGACAAAATTGACTTTAAATCTGCATTAACCTTCTGTATCTAAAAATCAGACTTAGGGTTAGTGGCATCTACTATGTTTCAAGTACTTTTGACTCATCATCTCACTGAATTCTCAAAGTATGCCTGCAGAGTGGGTGGTATCAGTTCTAATTATCAGATGAAGAAACTGAGGCTGGGGATGTTAATCAACTTACTCAAAGTCACAGAAGTAAGCAGTCAGGAACCCAAGGCAATTTACTTGGCTCACTCTGTGCCACACTGTCTTCTTAATTTAGAAAAAAAAAAAGGGAAAATAAGAAAAAAAATCATCTGAGAAAATCCTCAAGATCCTTGACTTCTTATTTCTTTTCTGCAACTAGATGTGCTTTCTGAACTTGTCATGTCCTAGGAGAGATTTAGAGAGCATAATGGAGGTCCAGAATTCTGAATAATGCATTAGCTGAATTTTCTTAGATGTTTTCAGTAAAACAAAGAAATAACAGCTCAGTGTTTTTCCCCCCCACCCCTCCAGATATTGTGGATGCTTTATCAGATCCAAAGAAGTTTCTTTCAATTACGGAAAAGAGGGCAGACCAAATGAGAGCTATGGGCATTGAAACCGTAAGTAGCAATAGTCAATTAAAGACAGCCAAGTAGGAGAAGTTTAGTTGTTAAACAGTGATTACAAGAGTAAGACAGTAATATATTAACATAACAAGCTCGAAGAAGGTTCTTGAAACTGAACTTATCAATTCAACAAAATAGTTTCAAGGGTCAATGAGAGTATAGCATATTTAATAAAATATGACCACCATCTGAAAAAAGCCACTTAATCACCATGGCTTGACTTATATCTGGGGACCCTTGCCCCACTAGAAACTAAATGAAAAGCATCCATGACACTTTTAGGAATGTTTAAAATACATGATGATTTTGTGATACACTGAAATACCAGCAAATCCAATTCAATAACTGAGTGAAATTGACATTTATGATTGTTTCTTTATTTTTTACGAATCTTGCATCCAACCTTCTCCCATTTCAGTGCACACTTGTGTTGTTTGTTTCTTTGTTTTTAAAACTCTTTTTACCATACTCCTCAGTTTGGAGTGGAAGCAGCAATCTCTCCAGTAGCTAGAAAAAGAAAGTACACCCTGCTTGTAAAGGAATTGCATCTTCCTTCCTTGGCTTCTTCCTTTGCTTCAAGCCTGAGGAAAACATATAATGTTCCTTCCTGCCAGGGAAAGATCTGTTAAGAGAGTTAAAGGGGAGAAGTTGAGTGGTACAGACTTGATTCAAGAGTGAAATAGAGAATATGCAAGACAGTTGAATATGCAAGGCATTCATTTGGGTTAATATAAACATTTCTGTTCCAGAGTGACATAGCCGATGTGCCCAGTGACACTTCTAAGAATGAAAAGAAAGGAAAGGCCAACACTGCCAAAGCAAATGTGACACCACAGAGCAGCTCCGAGCTCAGACCAACCACCACTGCCGCCCTAGGATCTGGCGTGGAAGCCAAGAAAGGTAAAGGAGGGTTGTGTGGGCTCCTTATCTACTCTGGCAATTTTAGAATCTTTGTGTTGTTTTGTTTATTTTTTTTATTTTTGAGGGCAGTGTCACTGACCCTCATATGTGGGACTCGAACCGGGGTGGCTCTTTTAGAAAATTTGTAAAGAGTCTTTTATAAAGGTAGTTAGATTTATTAATTTGCAATTTTCGTTGCCCTGTAAAACTGAAGATCAGCCGGATTGTACAAACTGCTTAATGTCCCTATATTTCACAGGGTGTCAGAATTTGTGTTTTATCTGCTAGATGCCCTGCACCCTAGTTACACTGGGTACAATACCCATAATTTTAGAAAATGTTTATATTTGGTGTCCTTTTTGGAAAGAACTTTCACACAGTAAACTTCACTAACTCCTCCCTACTCTCTTCCCAATAACTCCACAGATAATATCTGGACAGGCAGTGGGCTCATGCACCGCAGAATCATAACTGTTCAGACATTTCTAGATTCTTTTATTGACAGTTTCCCCCCACTGGTAGATATTTAGCATCCATGATAATTTATTTGTAAAATTATCAGATGGGCAATTGAAAACCAATTCTATGAGGTTACTTGTAGATTAAACAAAAGATCATAAAAGGTGTCATCACAAAGAATTATGTGTCCCATGTGCTAATATCCAGAATATAGGAGGACAACTAAACCAGTTATTTAAAGTTGGCTTCAATTCTTATTGGGCAGGCATCCTTTCTGATTGGAATGGATGCCCATCCCATATTGGTAATTAAACATTTTACATATCCTCCTTGACCATGAATCACTTACTAAACTCACTTTTCTTACTTTAGTTAGAATTTCTCTTTTTCCTATTGATGTTTTACTCAATACATGTGTTTCCCATTTATATGTGAATTCACTGTTCTTGGTGTGAGGAAGTTAAGTTGTTTGTACACTTAAGTACACTTGACCACACAGTTTAAGGAAAGAAAATGCAGGTTTTCCTAAACCAAAACTACCTAGTAATATAGCAAGAAAGTGTGCATGGAGCTTCATGAAACAAATTAGAAAATGAGGCTGCCCAAAAGTAGCTAAATTGTACTTTGTCTGCAGCTGTTTTTCTGTTCTTTCCTGGAAAGAACATGGAGCAAGATAAAGGTGCAGGCTTTGGGCATTCCATACTAGCACTGGTCATTGTTACCATTAGCCACTCAGACAGAGATAGACAGTGGAAAATGGAAGAGCTTCTGTTTAGTTAAAGTTCTTGTATCACTCCTACTTAGCAAAAAGACATTTGCACTCATAATGAGTTAAGTGGCCTGAAAAACAGTGCAGTGTGACCAGCTTATGGAAGACAAAGTAATCCTAGTTCTAGAAGGGAACATGTTTGCATTTGGAACTGCCTCATCCCTGGTTCCAAACAGCTGTATTTCAAGGAGCCAAGCAGCTGTCACTTCCACTCCAGTCTCAACAGAAGCCCTAAGAAAAGAGTCTATGTGCTGTTTCACTTTGGCCTTTTATTCAAGAGACTTGAGGGCCTCCTTTAAGTGACAGTGCCTGGTTCTATAATAAATGCCTTCACACCTTCAGGGACCTCACATGGTCAGGGCAGTAAGATAGGACAGGCTCCCACGCAATGGCCATCCCAAGAAGTGGTCGATGAGGGTTGACCCCTCAGAAACAGGAGGGAAGAGGGCATCCCTTCCAGCAAGGATCCCAGAGAAAACTTACAGATGAGATCCCAGCTGAGCTGGGTCTTGAAACATAGGTCTGACTTGAACAGGAATAGAAGGTGGAAAGCCAAGAGAAGGCAGCCTAGGAAGAAGCAACATAGGAAGCAACCTAGATGTCGGAAAATGGGCAGGGCAAATGCTGATAGGTAATGGTGAGTAGTTCACTTATCCTGGTTTGGACAGGGTTCTAGGATCACCTGTAAAAGGTAATGGAGAATGACAATAAAAGAAATATTTTAATCAGATTAGTATAGTCTTGGCAGAAGAACTAATTGAAGAGGGGAGATAGATGCTAAGGGCCAGTTAAGAATTATGGTATTGTTGCTGCTATTATAACACTTATCACATTATGTATTTATATTTATATAATATGATAACAACCAGAGAAAGGGGTTGTTGCACGTAAGACCACACCTCCTTCATCAATGTGTCTTTGGAACCATGCCTAGTAAAGATCTAACAAACAGTCTCTTTTCTTAAGAAGCAAATGGCCGATTAATGAATGACCCATACTAGTGGCAAGGAGGATCTGGATTAAGCAGAAAGTAGTTAGGGGGAAGGAAGGAAGGGAAGGAAGAATAGAAATAAGTTGGTAATTTATTGGGCCTTAGGGAAGATGAGGGTCAGTGGTAATTCAGAGACTTTAAGGACAAGTCACAAATAGATGATGCCATTGAGAGTAGAGAAGTGAAGAAGAGGAACTGCTTTTGTTGAGATGATTCCAGTCCTGGATATCATCAAGTTCAAGTTATTGATGATACACCTGGGTAGAAACATGTGACAGCAGAGCTATGGTAGGTCTAGAGGAGGGGAGAGGAGGGAAGAAGGGAGGGAGAGAGTAAGAATGAAAATAAGAATGCTTGGAAAGATAGAATGAATAGAAAAAAACACACATCTATGTTATAGGAAGAATGAGTTTTGAGATATTGTGGATAGTCCAGAGAATTTAAGACTGCAAAATTTATGTTGAATTAGACATACTTTGATGGTGAAGGTGGAAATCAGGTTAGAAAAATTTGATGATTTAAGACACAAAATGGTCATTATTGAGAACAGTAGCATGCTGGTACTAACCAATAAAAAAAAGAGAGAGAAAGAAAATGCACAAGAGGTCTATATATTGAAACATGCCTCTGGGGAAGAGCTGAATTTAGAGAAAGGGAGAGGGAGCAGCCCAGTGGTTCAATTGGTTAGAATGCGTGCTCTGAGCAACAAAGTTGCCAGTTCGATTCCCACATGGGCGAGTGAGCTGTGCCCTCCACAACTAGATAAAGAGAATGACTTGAGCTGAGCTGCCAATGACTTGGGTGGCTGGATGGCTCAATTGGTTAGAGCGTGTGCTCTTAACAACAAGGTCGCTGGTTCGACTCTCGCATAGAATGGTAGGCTGCACCCCCTGCAACTAGATTGAAAATGGCTACAGGACTTGGAGCTGATGGGTCCTGGAAAAAACACATTGTTCCCCAATAAAGTTTAAAAAAAAGAAAGAGAGATAAAGGGAGAGATCCTGCTGCATAAAGAGGGAAGAGAGCTGTTCTGTCCAAGCCAAGAAGAAGGATGAGTGAAGAGAAGTCTCAGGGTGGAAGGAAAGAACTCTGATGGAAGGTGTATCAGTTAGCATATGCTGCATAACACATGACCTCAAGTTTTAGTAGCTTAAAACAACCATCACTAACTGAGGTTATGTTTCATTGGGTTGGTTGGTCTGAGCTGGTTTGGCTGATCTCTGTGTCTCGCTCATGTATTTGAGGTTGACTGGTGGGTTGGATGAGAATTATTGCTCATGAGGTTATTTAGGTGGTTTGTCTGGTCATGGCTTGGTTAGTACCAGTGAGCTGAATAGGCAACACTGCAGATCTTAGCTGTACCCACTCACATTTGGGGTTCAGTGAGCTTTAGGTTGATCTAAGGTGATGTTGGCTGGACAAGTGGGCCCTCTCCCATGTGGACTCTCATCTTCCATCAGGCTAGCCTGGGCTTGTTTACATGGCAGTGGCAAGGTTCTAAGATGGAGAATGGGAGTGTGGAAGGCCCATTGAGTCCTAGGCTTAGAAGTGGCACAAAGGCCTTTCTCCTACATTTCTTTCAACAAGCAAGTCACATAGCCAAGTCCAGATTCAAGGGTTAGGGAAACAGACACCATATCTTGATAGGAAGACTTCCAAAGTCACTTGGCAATAGGTTTGGAAACAGGGAAATTAAAGAATTTGGACCATTTTTTCAATCAGTCTATCACATTGATCACAATATCCAGGTTAATACTCAAGTAGGGGTGATACCAGAGGGGAGAGATATGCTAGAAAAGGAAAAGGTTAAAAGAGCAAGGAACAGATGAGGGTAAGAGGATGTGAGGGAGGGAGTAAAGTGACAGTACGGAATTGTGGTCAGAAAGAGATACTTCTAAGTAACAGGTCTGGGAGAAGGGACAGTTTTTGCTTTGTTTTGTTTTGTTTTGTTTATTGGGGAACAGTGTGTTTTTACAGGACCCATCAACTCCAAGCCAAGTAGTTTCAATCTAGTTGTGGAGGGCACAGCTCAGTGGCCCATGAGGGGATCGAACCAGCAACTTTGGTGTTATGAGCACTGCGCTCTAACCAACTGAGCTAACTGGTCACCCCAAGAAGGGACAATTTCAAACGATGTTAACATACCATTTACAGCTGTCAGTGGGGAGGGGAGGTAAAGTAGAAAAGATTTCTGGAATGGAAGGCATCATAGAAATGAGAAGGAAAGTGATGGAGTGGATTCTTCTCGTGGATATTGAATATCTGTGGTGGCAGCTTACGAGTGCTTACGTAAGCAAACCATGAGCCAGACGCTGACATTCATGGAGCAGGTGAATATACAACCTAGGACACATGCGGAGGTAGCAGGCTCAGCAGGACCTCGTTTAAGTGAAGGGCCTGTCCTTTTGCCTGGTAGCTTTTAGGAGAATGATATAAAAGTGCAAGAGGGAAATTTCTAGTTCTTCCCACTCCTTTCTAGGAATCGGGGAGCTGGGTGTGGGGGGAGTAAGGAAATAAACTCTACTCCGGTGGCCTTTGTGCGACGAGGTGTCATTTGAGAAGGCAAGCTTCCATTTTCTCTCTAGAGAACTGTCTTAATGGGTCACTCTGAAGCAGACCCTGAGATAAGGTTTCAAGTGAAGTTTATTGGGGTTGGGGGTATACAGTGAACGCGGGTGCAGAGAAGTGATACAAGGAGGAGAGGATAGCCAATAATCAGTATTTTCAAGCTTGTTATCACTGAGGCACCTGGAGCTCCATGGCCCTGGAAATACCCCCTAGCTTCTTCACCTGCTCTGTCCTGCCCACTTTAGGGGTTTCTCCCAGAGACTTCCCTCGATAAATTTTGTGCACACAAATCCCCATCTGAGGCTCTACTTGTAGGAAACACGACCTAAGACAATATGCATTTCAGTTAAGTGTCTAGTTCATTGTTTTGTAATAAGAAATGAAGGTGTTTATATCCATAACATTACATGTCAAGTTTTCAGATGAAATTTCAAAACTGAATTTTCAGTTAGAAGATATTCCCTCTAACTTTTAATATACACAATGTCTAATCTTCTTTTTAAAGGTATTGAACTTATCCCTCAAGTGAGGATAGAAGATTTAAAGCAGATGAAGGTAAAATTGCGCGATCATTTTCCTAGCACTCTTGTATTATGCATATTGGTGAAACCAATATATTTTTGTTTCTCACCAAGTGTAATTATTGGGCTACAGAAAAACATATTTTGGATTCTGTTTGTTTTTTCCACAGGCTTATTTGAAGCATTTAAAGAAACAACAGAAGGAACTGAATTCTTTAAAGAAGAAGCATGCAAAGGTATAGTTTTGTGTGTGCATATGTATTTTGTATGTAGTTTTGTTTGCCTGTTTGGGTTTTTTCGTTTTCGCTTTTTCTTTTAGCTTTCTGAAGAAAACCTAAAGCTACTATTTTGTGTTATGCACCAGTGAATTCCTCACCACCAAAAACACTACTTAGAAACTGCTTCCAGCCAACTGGACAGCAGTACCTGTATTGTAACTGATTAGAAATAAAATTAAAACATAGAATCCCTTTGGGATCTGTTGTCACTGATTTGTACTCTGCATTTCTAACACCTAATTCAAAAGTATAACAAAGCTTCACCTATTTAGAAATTGTTTCATAATATGATTTATTTACACCAGTGGGCCATAGTCTGCCCTTGAAAACCAGCTCACAATCTTAGCCTCTAGGTACCAAAATTTCCTGGGTCTCTGACACATAGTTTGCCACAGGCAGTGCATGGAGGGAGATGCTGACCAGCTCTAAACCTCCCAGCCAGGGCCCCTAGAGACAGAGCTCTTTCTCATTTTTCCCCTATTATGTAAACTCTGCTACATGGCCCACTTCTGAAATAGTTATTTTTTCCTTTTTACCCATAAGAAGAGGTCTTTTGACAGTGATCGGGAGAAATTATAAGAGCTAGTTATAAGTTGAAGAGAGCAGCAGGCAGTGGCCTCTGGAATTTTAGAGTGGGTTGAAAAACTTCACAGCACTCAGACACTGCTTTGCTCTCCAGCCTCTGTTCATAGAGAAAGGCAGAAAATGCAATACATCTTTCCTTCCGAAGATGCATCACTATACAGCTGCTGCCACTGGGTGGATAATGTGTGTCTTCCCTTCAGGACAGTGAAAGCAAGAGAAACTTCATTTCTTAGAAGGACCTCTGAGTTCTTTTAAACTAATCTTGCATTCCTACTTCATATTCTGAGCCAAGCCTCAAACCAAGGCATGTCCTACAGAGCTGGACTTGAGTGATGGACCCTTGAATCACCCCACATATTAAGCTGCAAAGAACATGGCCTGGAACTATATCATTTATTTAACAGTGTGTGCTTCTTTGAGAACTGTGGCCCAATCTTGCCTAATAATATTCTCTATATTATTAAACTGTTGGCTTACTGGATTTGCTGATTTTGAAGTCACCTCAAAGACTGTTTGCTCCTAAATTTCATGAACAATTCCATTCAGTGGAATTCCTTTCATTGCCCATAGGGGAAACTTGCTACAGGTTTTTATAAGGGTGGGACTGTGGGAGACAAGAGCTATTTAAACTAGTGATTTCAATTTTGTTAGTCATTGGCAATGACCTAGAAAATGGAAAGGAAACAGATAAGGAGAGAGAAAAGGAAATAAAAGAGAATACAATCTAAATGACTTTAATTATTAGGAATGGAGTTGGTACCCATATGGCAAGGCATCATTCAGCAGATTTTTCCTTCCAGTTAAACTGGATCTCTGTCATTGAGTCAGGCATTTCACTGGCCTTTGGACTACTTGGAAACTTAACAATTTTTGACCTCATCCTTATTTAATATTCCCTTGAGCATGACCAGGAAATATACTGTGACTGATAATAATAATGATGATGATGATAATAATAATAATAATGGCAGCTAGAATTTTTTTCATGCCCAGCACTTTCCAGATGCTGTGCTTAGCACTTTACATTTATTATCCCATTTAATACTGTCTACCCTATAAGGTATTGTATTTAAGTCCCCATTTTGCATGTGAAGAAATAAGGGATTAAGGAGGTTAAGCAATTGAATTAATATCCCAGAGTCAGAGAGCAGCAGAGCCAGTATTTTAGCCCAAATCATCTGAGTCTAGAACTGCATTATTCTGTGTGAAACATTAAACACTTCAATAAGTAAACAAGTTCCCCTCAGTGCCATGAAATGCAGTGGCAGCACATGGAATGTTATGACAATCTCCACCTAGTTTGGGCAGTGTCACTATACTGGTTACTTAGATAGCTGCTAAGGATGATCCTCAATTCTTTAGAGCTTGACCTACCCAATACTGAGCAGAATGGTCTGCTGGTTTCCTTGTCTAAACCTTTGAGTACAAACTGACTCAACTCAGTTAACAGGCCTATCTGCTTAATCAAAAAAGTGTCTAAGATGGTGTCCTAGCTTGGGCTTCTATAACAAATTGCCATAGACCAGGCGGCTTAAAAAACAAACATTAAATTCTCCCAGTTCTGGAGACTGCAAGTCCAAGATCAAGGTGCAGCAGATTCGGTGTCTGATGAGAGTCCCCTTCCTGGTTTGCAGCTTCTTCTGCTGGTTTTTTCTTATAAGGACACTAATCCCATTCATGAGGGCTCCACCCTTCTGACCTAATCACCTCCTGTCATATTGGGGATTAGGGCTTCAACATAAGAATTGGGGAGCAGGGACACAAACACTCAGTCCATAGCAGATGAAAAATTCTTTTTCTGTGAGACAATTTAGAGGTGGCTTTAGTAGACCTTCCTATCCACCTCAGACACTATTGCACGCCATTTTCCTCATGTTTTCTGGCAGAGAAATATTCATATTATTTAATAAACAGTAAATCCCAGGTAGCTGAAAGACTCCAAAGTGCCATCCTTTGCAGAAAACAACCTTGAGCTTCTGGGACCCCCCACATTATAAGAGAAGCAAAACCTAATAGATTTGAAGTCTCCCTAAATCCTGCCTAACTTTGCATGGACTTTTATAAGTTTAATGTGCATTTTGTGGAGGAAGCTTTCAAAATTCCTTAGGCCAACTAACAGAGCTAAATTGCCACAGTAAAATATTCAGACCTTGACTGTTGCTTTTCAGAAGTATTTCTGAGCATGGGGATACATTTCACGACTTGTTTTTCATATCTTCATATACTACAGAAGTTCAAGTTACAAGTGTATGATTACAAGTTTCTGAATGAATTCCTTCCCCCACATTAAATACATAGGAGGCCCACTTTTATTCAGTTTGATTTGGCAGTATAATTTATGAACTCTGAATTCTATAATCTTTTTACATAAAACTACTACTAAGAAGGCTAACATCTATTTAATGCCACTTTTATGCTTGTCAATTGCCCGATGTGGTCCAATCCTTAGAGCAAAAATTTAAAACCCAAAGTTGGATATATATCCCTAGTAACATGTTGGAGGAAGAATTATAACTCAGATGCCTGTAGGGACCAATCAAGAAGTAAATGAAGGAGGGCCAGCCGAGTGGCTCAGTTGGTTAAGAGCTCGCTCAAGAGTGCAACAGCAGTTCGATGCCCAGCCCAAGCTAAGCAGCCGCTGAGCTGCCAACAGGTAGCAGGATGGTTCAGCTTTAAAAAAAAAGGAAGTAAATGAAGGAAGTTGGCCAGGAAACAGGGAGCACGCGTTTCTGTCCAAAGGGCAAGTCAGCCCCAGCTCCCACCATTGGTGCCTCATGAGTCTATGGGCCAGCTTCATTCTCAAAAGGAGAATAATAAAATCTGAAATCTTTTATGAATTTCCTAATAGTTCAATACTGGCTACTGATTCAATCTTTTCTTGAAACACCACATACACCAAAAAAAAAAAAAAAAAAATTCATCTGCAGACTAGCTAGCTATGCATCCCTTGGGCCACCAGTTTGCAATGTCCCTATTAGAGGAATCTAATGAAATGCCTGAGAAACTGACTAAAATTTGGCACTTCAGTAAAGCTACTAATGGAAAATTTGCACTTTGCTATCAAGTAATTGAGCTGATAACACCACGCCTGCTGTTAAACTCAAACTCATCAATTATAATTCATGGCAAGACTATAATAATAGACCTACAATTCTGCCACCCACGGAGGCAGTTTACTGGTAATCTCAGTGGTACGTGCTGAGCAAACTTGAATTACTCAGGGTTTTCAGCATCATTTGTGATGCAGTAATTCACACCCACAGTCCCATCAGTCACAAGAATGAACTGCAGCACAAGTTTTTCCCAAAGGAAGCTGAATTTACTCTTAACTTCTAGAAGAAATATACAAATTCAGCTCAACTCTATATATTTATTCCCCCAAAATGGCACAATTAAGATTAACTTTTAAGTCAGCACATTTAATTTTAATACTCTTGACATCAATGAATGAAAACTGTATATCTCTTCTATAGTGTCTCAGGCTTTAATTAAGGACCAAGAGAATACAATCAATGATATATTTGTTTTTTTCCTTAAAATGGGCTTAGAGATCATTTCCTGTCTCCTCTGTTTTACACATCGGGAAGCGGAGGCTTGACCCCATCACATGATGATCCGTAATTTGGATCACCGTTCCTTTGTGAAAGAAGGAGGGGTGTCTGAGAACCAGATTATCCCAGAACACTTCAGTCATCACTCCCTACCACACAGGGATAGAATTTTGAGCACACAGAGAAACACAGAGATAATTTTTCAAGACCAGCTTTCTTGTTATTCATATAACTGTAATCATTTTAATTCAATATGCTCCTAATTTTTGAAATTATTTCTACATACAGTAGGTGACTTTGCAGCTCATAACCAATGCATGAATTAGGTTAGGCAAATGGATCTTGTGCAGTTTTCCAATTATTCACTGAGTTGGGACCAGAAACTAAATCCTCTTGCTACATGCTAATTTTTTATTCATGAAACAAATATTTATTGGGCACTTGACATATCCTTATTTGAATGGGTTTAATGACTTTTGTACTGTCTTGAAAAAACAAAAACAAAAACAAAAACAAAAACCCTGCTAAAATGTCCTACTACTAGAGTTGTTAAATCCATTCAAATAAGGATATGTCAAGTGTTCATCTGTTCCCTGGGGCAGTAGATTAACTTGGAGAAAATGTTTGATTTAATTATTCTGGTTGCTGTCCCTTATCCCAAGTCACTGTCTGAATATTTTCATGGATATAGAATAATATAAATGGGTTCAAATATCACCATTTTTAATAAGGTACAACAAGCATTTATAATATGATTTATATTATATTTACTCTTAATCCTAACAACCGAGTGACATCGGTATCACAACTCCAGTGATAAAGATAAATAGACTGAGAGGGTAAATAAGTAACTTGTCCCAGGATTTGAGACTGAAGAACCCACTTCCTTAACCCAATGCCATGTTGCAGAAACCCTGACTGAAGTGTGTTTATAACACAACAGTGTACATGTAGCTAGATTTATGAGGTGTTCCAACCACAAATTAAACAAGATACTGTTACATACAATTCCTTGACCCCAAATCCACAGAAAGATAATATCCTCTTTAATCACCCACCCCGATTGTCCCCATTGTCAATTCCTGTTTTGAGAACCTTCCCACCCAGTGCCATTCTCTGCACGACTGTTCCCAAAGCATTTTATCCACCAGGCAAGAATGCCAAGACCTTGTGCACCAATGCATTTCTGAAACAGATGTGTATAAACAAATTGTAGATCCAGTCCTGTGTTCTCATTACTAACAGTGCTGGGAAATTAAAGAAATCTTGGTAAAGTTAAAAATGCTTTCCTCATTTATATTTTATGAAATCTTTTAAAGACATTTATTAATTAGGTTTGCTTAAGGAAGAAAATTAATTTTAAAAAAATTAAGTCATTCACTTTAAAATAAATAAGCAAAAGGGAATATGACTGTAAGGATAGTTATAAAACTTAAAAAACACCTGTCCATTCCAGTCTTAAATATACCATTTCATCTCTCTAAATTTCTCAAGAGTAAGATCAAGTTTCATTTAGAGTCAGATATTACTGACTGTATTGATTTCCTCTATGTTGCCGAGGCTGAGAAGCTAAGAAAATCTGATTTCAGATAAGTCACTGGCTGTGGGCAAATTATCAGGAGGAAATATTTTTTTTTATAGAGAAATACTTATTTTCAAAATGTTGTGGCCCCATTTCAGTGATTGAATGAAGCAGATGAGAAATAGTTTAAATATGTTTAAAACTGCAGACCATAGCTCCTAAACACTGTCATCCTCATGAATGCATCTACATAAGGAAGTCGAGGAAAATACCAAGGGCAAGGGCTAGGGATTCAAAATCAGCTGATGGTGACAGCCACATTGGTAATTCTCATTACATAGTAATGATGTTCAAGACCTTCCAAAATGTGCCAGGTATTTAAAAGCCATGACACATGATGAATAATTCTATTTAGCATACAAAAAAGAAGAAATTTGACAGCTGAAATAGTCAATATTACAGTATTAACTTTGTATGGGGACAAATGGTTACTAGACTTATTATGGTGATCATTTTGTAAGGTATATAAATGTCAAATCATGATGTTGTACACTGAAACTTATATGCTATTGTATGTCAACTATATTTTAATAAGTAGTCATTTAAAAAAAGGAAAGTTGACAGCTGAATTTGGGAACCAATGTGTGCAAGGGGTAGTAGACTAATTGTCTCAGACAGCAGAACAAAGACAAGGTGGTTAGAAATTTTATGGAGACGTATGTGCAGAAGAAAGGATTTGGGGATGATTTGTGTTGCCTGGTGGTAGGCAAGGCTGTCTTTTGAAGTGGGCATGTTCATTAGGCTGAGGCTGGACACTTCCTTCTTGGGGATGCAAGAGACTCTTATGTTGGGTGGGAGATTGAAAGTCTTTGCAGTTCTCAGACTCAGTCACTCCTTAATTTCCAAATCAACCCTCTGAAAAGCTGGTGAAAATTATGCCAGCCCCACATAGGCTACAGTTCATTGCCACTCTAACAGTGCAACTCATTACTGCAAATTCTTTTTGTTCAGGAGCACAGTACCATGCAGAAGTTACACTGCACGCAAGTTGACAAAATTGTGGCTCAGTATGACAAAGAGAAGTCGACTCATGAGAAAATCCTAGAGAAGGCAATGAAGAAGAAGGGGTAATACTGTTTATTTCTTTCTGGAGGCTCTTTGCTTCTGTATATGTTGTCTTTTCCCACATTTCAGCTACCTGTTTAGGCCAAGGAAGAACTTAGTCTTGACTCTGTTTTCATCAATAAAAATTATTCCTGGAAAATAAGAGACTCATTCAACTGAAGGGAAAGATTAAAGTAGAACAGAGGAGATTCGTTCAAGTTCTACAGCTTTTGGTTAATGACAGAAAAGTTATGTCTCTCATGTGTTTTCCACTCAAATATCTTCAAGGTGAATGAGGGAAGAAGGAAGGAAAGACAAGCTTAAGTTGGGAAAATTCAAAATTACAGAAATCATTTTGCATAGCCAGAAAATAAATAATAAAGTTAATGCACTCAAGAAAAAAATGCAATCTTGATTTTTAATATTTCAAGAATTTTTTGCTTGGTCCAACAGAGAAGACTATTGAATAAAACCTATCATTGCACTTACTGTGAAAGATTTTGTCTAGAATTAAGCCAGGGGAATGTTTCTGTAATGCTTCAAGCTCATTGAATAATAGATGAGAGGGGAAACATGTTCAGTGCCAGCCATCGAGAAGTAAAAGATTTGATGAAAGACCTAGCATTTTTTAGAATAATGCTGCTCTCAGAGACACTCTCAATGAGTAATATAATGAAGCATTTCGAGTTAGGCCATAAAAATCAGAACATATAAGCTGAAGACAGAAACTCAGAATCTATTCTGGTTTCAGCAATGATATGGATATTCCAAAAGGAAAAAATAATCACTGAAATAAGCAGTAATTGGTTGCTGGGCAATTACCTAGTATATATTTCCTACTCACAATAGAGTAAGAAGCACAAATTACTACATGATGCCAAGAAATGCTATTTTCTCCTTTACTGGCATGTGTCAAAGACAAAAATCTGGCATTACAACCAAAATGGAAGAATTAAAAATTCATTTCAGTGCTGAGGATCTATTTTCCAGCTTTTATCGCAAATAATATTTCATTGAATAAATAAAAAATAGCTTGAAGAAAAGCAAGAACCAAAGTGGAAACTCTGACAACAGACCCTTGACAATGAAATAATTGTTAGGTCTGAAGCGTCTCTTTATGTAGTGGTTGAATAGAGTAATCATGATACAGAACTTTGTAAGGTATGCATCTATTACTAGAAAAACTGATGTTGTCCAATGAGCCATGGCATCCCATATGTGATGAACAAATTGTCTCTTCATCAGAAAACTTGGTAGCAAATGCCCATGGGAATGGGAAGATATCTAACTTCTGGCACACATTTGCGATTTTCCTTTTTCAGGGGAAGTAATTGTCTTGAAATGAAAAAAGAAACAGAAATTAAAATTCAGACACTGACATCAGATCACAAATCTAAGGTAAGAAAATGCCTATTTTAACAGCAGCAACTTGCAGAATATACTTTGTGATTTTTTTTCAAAACGGTACCTCGTATAAATCAAATAACATTAGCCTGAGGCTACTATGGGAAATGAAGGGGTCCAGGCCCCAGACTCACTGGCTTTGGGAAGAGCCGTTTCATAGAACAGCTTTTCCTTCATCTGTAGAAACATGATAAAAAAATATTTTTAAAATATGCTAACAATGTTTGTTGTCTGCCTCAGAAACATCAAGTGAGACAATAAATGAATATACTAAAAGGAAACACTATAAAATCTAAACTATGCTTCCCTATAGAAGTAACATTAAACATATGTCAGAAAACCACCAAACTGGGGTTGAGTAATTCTTTGATTCTCCATCCTGACTTTGCTGCAGAAGTTGGTGATAAGAAAAGAATTGAGAGTTAGTATCAGAGGAGAGGAGCCTAATCACTTGTATTTCCCTAATGATACAAGAAAATGGGATTTTTGGGAGACCTTAACTTTGTGGACATTTAGAGAGGTGGACGCTAAGTTCCAGTCAAGAACATAAATAATTCTTCTAGCAATCATAGATATAAAAGAAAAAAGAACTCTGAAAGAAGGCTCCCAACTATAGCTCGTGGTCAAACCAGCCAGCCTCCATATGGCTACATGCAGTTCTATCATTCAGCCCAGTGACCCTACTGAATACTAGTCAAACTGAAGTTCTCCCTGCTGCTATGTATTGTGTATCCGTGCTGCCATGAAGACTATACAAGCAATAAGCCATGTGTCTTTGAGAGTTGTTCCCCATTTTCTCTTTCTTTCTTCTTAACTAGAATATTTAAGAATTAATGCCTGTGCAGCGTGCCATGATTTTCAGATGCTTTGCATAAATAGGAAAGTAGAAACATTGGCTACTGTATCAGTTAGCTTTTGCTGCATAATAAGCCATGCATTAGTGGCTTAAATTAGTGACTTAAAACTAGTATTTATTAGCTCACAATTCAGTTGATCCAAACTTTAAGCTGTATGCAACTGGGTGGTTCTTCTGCTAATTTCAGCTGGGCTCACTCGTGTGTCTACAGTCAGCTGGGATTGATGGCCTCGCTCAGACATCTGCTGGTTAGCTAGCTGCTGGTTGCTTTTTCCTACATGAGCTCTCATCCTACAGCAGGCTAGTACAGCCTCAGACACAGGGTTACCTCAGGATTCCAGATAGAGCAAAGGACAAACATTTATCAAGCCTCTACATGCATCACATTTGCTACTGTCTCATGGTTAAAGCAAGTCGCAAGTTCAGCCAGATTCAAAGAGGTGGAGAAATAGATTCTAGCTCTTGATGAAAGGAGCTGCAAAGAGCTACAAAACCACATTGCAAAGGAGCTACAGGGAAGAAAAGACATTTTACCCCAGTATCTGTTAGGGTTGACAGTAAGTCATGATCCAGGAAAAAGAGAACCTACCTTTCTATTCAGACCTGTGGCCTGATGGAAGTTAATCTGGAAAAGCATGAGGTAATGAAGAAAATTCTGATGGAATTAGTAAAGAAGACCAAGGCCCAGACAAACTGGAGTTTGGCAAGATGGACAGTGAAGTAACAGGTCATGGTTAAATATTAGAGCCAAAGTGATAGACTTATTTTAATAAGCTATGACTTCCCAGTTCCCATTGATTAGCACATATTCTTTCCAGGTCATAGGTGTCCATTGATTCACTAAGTAAATTGGAGGGAGGGATCTAACATACATGAATAATACTGCTTGTAGTTCATACCTGAAATATAAGAATTCCAGGTGGCACCATCCCCTTTTTCCTACACAGGTCAAAGAGATTGTGGCACAGCATACAAAGGAATGGTCAGAAATGATCAATACCCACAGTGCTGAGGAGCAAGAAATCCGGGACCTGCACCTCAGTCAGCAGTGTGAGCTGCTGAGAAAGCTTCTCATCAATGCCCACGAACAGCAAACCCAGCAGCTGAAATTGTCCCATGACAGGTAGGAGAGTTAGCCATCTACAAAATAGAATCCTAATTTTAAAAAACACTAATTGTGTGTGTCTATGAGCTGAGGTAGTAAGTGAAATCAACTTGACATACAATGGTGAGCTTTTGTGTATATCATATCATATGTCGATCTGAGCAAGGTGAGCTATAAGAAATGGACTCTGCCATCAAAGGGCTTACAAGTGTTGTCACGATATGAACACTCACGTGGAAAATTAAGTTAAACTACAAGTAGCATATGATATGTATGGAAAAGTGTCAGGACAAAGATTAGAGCTACAACTGACCTGTGAAAAATGACCTGGAGTCTCTTAGGAAAAGAAGACACAGAAAGAGATAAGACCAACCTTTTCCCTGGGCAGCAGAGCATTTCCGTCAATTATATCTTTTTATTACAGCTTTGTTGCAGCTTGCTTGCTTCTTCCTTAGTGCCTACTATATGCCATAGTTATGGTCTGCTGATACACACAAAAGAGTAGAAAATAGAAGCATTATATAAATAAATCAAACAAGAACTATTAAAATGCTAAACTGCATGAATTATCTGGTTACATTTCCAAATTCACAACCTGATTTTGGAGGGATAGATACAGCCATTCAAGTATGAAGTGTGTTTTGCCATGGTTTCCAGTTCTCATTTGAAAAAACTAAATAAGGTGTACCATGCTACATTTCCTGTAGCTTAATGTACTATACACTATCCATTTTAAAGTATAGTTGATCCTTAACCAACACAGGTTTGAACAGCATGGGTTCACTTATATATGGATTTTTTTAAATAATACATACAGTACTGTAAATGTATTTTCTCAATAACATTTTCTTTTCTCTAGCTTACGTTATTGTAAGAATACAGTATACAATACATAATAACATGAAAATTATGTGTTAATTGACTGTTTATGTTATGAGTAAGGCTTCCAGTCAACAGTACGCTATTAGTAGTTAAGTTTGGGGGATGTCAAAAGTTATACACAGATTTTCAATTACACTGGGGTTCAGTACCCTTAACTCTCACGTTGTTCAGTGTTAACTGTAATCTATTTTGTTGTATAGGATTAGAAGTTGTCTTTTTTGCATGGTCTGGTCAAAATGGTGGATAGGTAAACACTGCTTGCCTCCTCCTGTGACCACATTAAAATTAAAACTAAATTGGGCCAGATGAGTGGCAAGTTGCTTAAGAGTTGGCTTGGGATGCCAGCTCTGAGCATCAGGGCCACTGATGCTGCGCCCTCTACAGCTAAGGTGATGAACAACAGCTCGACCTGGAGCTAGGCTGCCGTGAGTCGATGGTAATGGCCTAGGCTGCAGTGGGTTGCCATAAGCTACCGTGAGTGGCTAGCAGCCAGCATGAGCGGCCGGCAGCTGGCATGAGCTACCATGAGCCACCATGAGCGGCCATCCAATGGCCAGCGACCAAACTGCCTCAGCCGGGAAGAGCGCAATGATCACAATACCAACATGGGCCAATGAAGCGACATCCTCCACAACTAGACTGAAAAACAAAAGGACAGCAACTTGTCTGTTCCCCTTCCCCAATTCCCCAATACTGTTCCCTCCCCCAATTCCCCAATAAAAACTTTAAAAAAAAATTTTTTTTAATTACAACTAAATTATAGAACAGTCAGCCATCTGAAGATGAGCTGAACAGAAGTCCTATAACTAAAAATATAAAGAAGAAGCCATGCCAAGACTAGTAGGAAGGGCCAGCTGCCATTGCCCCTTTATTGATACCTTCTCCCATGCAGCCAAAACTGAATCTGCATTGGCCTGGTGAGCTCCACCCTGGTGATACCCTGTGACCCCTGCATCACCCAACTCACTCACAGCCAGAGGCCCTTTCTGACAGTGGGCACTCAGCCCCAGCCTGTGCTGCAGTCTTTCTTGGATAACTCTCGGGTGGCAGCTGGACTCAGTGTGTTCTGAGTCTTTTGCCAAATAACCCCAGGCTTAGCACTGTGCCAAAACTGAATCTGCATTAATCTGGTGAAAACCACTTGACCTCTCTCTCCCCCCTCTGCCCCCTGAGAGTTCCTGAGACTCCACCTCCCCCAACTTTCACACCATTGGAGACTCTTTTAGTGACTGAACCTTATGGACAGTGGGCACATGGCAGCAGGCCTCGGAGTACCCTAGATCTTTTGCTGATATTCTCCAGGCCAAGTACTAGTGCCAGCCTGCATAGGCTCTCAGTGTGGCCCCTCCCAAGCATCTCCAAATCCAGCACAGGCAGCAACCAACTTTGGATTGCTTTGTAGCTCCTACAAGGTAGGCCTGAGCTGGCCACAGGCAATAAGTGACCTTGGCCTGCACAGGAACCCCTTCCAAGAGGTCCCAGAACCAACACACCTGAAGGCCAGCTTCAGACCACAACAGAGCATCACCCAATTAGCCCCAAAAGTGGCACACCCAAAGGGTGGTCTTGTCAGGCATCAGAGACTGCTGGGGTGAATCCCACTCTTTGGGGTCAGACCCCACAAGTCAGCTCCTATGAGCATGGCCTTCTGTGGGCATGGCCAGTCCTCCCAGCCACTAAGCCTGAGAGTCAAGCCCACTCACTGATGTGCCAACAGCAATCAAGGCTCAACTATAACAGGAGTACACACACAAACCACACAAGGGACACTCCGGGAGCACTCGGCTCAGATGATTATGGAGACTGTGCCACTGAGCCCTATAGGGCACATACTACATAAGCCTACCACGCCAAGACTAGGAGATGTACTAATTCTACCTAGTACATAGGAACAACATAGAGAAGCAGCCAACATAAGGCGACAAAAAAAATGTCTAAAATGAAATAACAGGAGAAAACTCCAGAAAAAAAACTAAACAAAATGGCGGTAAGCAATGAGTTCAAAACACTGGTTATAAGGATGTGCAAGGAACTAAATGAGAACTTCAACAAAGAGATAGTAAGCATAAAAAAAGGGCATAGAAACCATAAAAAAGAACCAGTTAGAAATGAAGAATACAATAATTGAAATGAAGAATACACTAGAAGGAATCAACAGCAGATTTGATGGAGCACAGGATTTAATCAGCAATTTGGAAGATAAGGTAGCAGTAAACACCCACTCAGAACAGCAAAAAGGAAAAAGAATAATAAAAATCAAGATAATTTAAGGGGCCTCTGGGACAAAATCAAGTGTACCAACATTCACATGATAGGGGTACCAGAAAAAGAGAGCGAGCAAGGGATTGAGAACCTATTTGAAGAAATACTGATGGAAAACTTCCCAAACCTGGTGAAGGAAATAGACATACAATCTCAGCAATTGCAAAGTCCCAATCAAGATGAACCCAAAAAGGCCCTCACCAATACACATCATAATTAAAATGCCAAAGGTTAAAGAAAAAGAGAGAATCTTAAAAGCAGCAAGAGAAAATCAGTTAGTTACCTAAAAGGAAGTTCCATAGAATGTCAGTTGATTTCTCAACAGAAACTTATCTGGCCAGAAGGGAACGGCAAGAAATATTCAAAGTGATGAAAAGTGTGAACCTACACCCAAGACTACTCTGTCCAGCAAGGCTATCCTTTAAAATGAAGAAGAGATATCTTAGAACATTTTCTAAGATAAACCACATGTTGGACCACAAAACAAGTCTCACCAAATTAAGAAGATTGTAATCATATCTCTGACCACAATTATATGAAACAAGAATCCAGTTACAAGAAGAAAACTGAAAGACACACGGAGGCTGAATAATATGCTACTAAACAGTGAATGGGTTAACAGTGAGATCAAGGAAGATAGAAGATACCTTGAGATAAATGAAAATGAAAACACAATGACCCCAAATCTACAAGGTGTGATCCAAATTATGGTGAATGTTTAAATAAAAAAATTATTACAGTAAAAGATACATTGCCATTAATCCCCCTCAAAATATTGTCCCTCATTTCAAACACACTGATCCCATCATTCTTGCCACTTACTGAAGCAATTCTGGAAGTCCTCTTTCGTGAGTGTCTTTAATTGTGCTGTTGTGGCTGCCTCGATGTTCTGAATTGATTCAAAACATTTACCATTCATGGTCACTTTGACTTTGGGGAAGAGCCAGAAGTCACATGGTGCCAGATCCGATGAATAAGGTGGATGAAGACACACTGTAATGTTTTTATTTGACAGAAATTGCCGTATACCAGAAGGGATGTCTGACACAGAGCATTGTCATGATGGAGGATGATTTATGGAACACTTTAAAATGCACATTCTCGGTCGAGTGGCGTGGTGGTTAAGCGCGGGCTTTGGAAGCCAGCGGCCCCGGTTCGGGTCCCACATATGAGGGCCAGTGACACTGCCCTCAAAAATAAATAAATAAATAAATAAATAAATAAATAAATAAATAAATAAATAAAATAAAATGCACATTCTCTCAACCATAGCTCACACTCAACTGACTGCACCAAACAAGTTGAAACTTGTCACACACTGTTACTAAGGTTTCATGTGCCACTTCCCGTATTGAAGATCCCTGCCTTTCTACTGGATGGCATGTGGCAGCAGCATTCACTATTTTTTTTTTTAATCACACTAAAAGCAGTCCTAAGAAGGAAATTCATAGCAATACAGGCCTACCTGTAAATAAGAAATAAGAAAAATCTCAAATAGACATCTAACTTTACACTTACAAGAACTAGAAAAAGAACAATAAACAAAACCCAAAGTGAGTAGAAGGAAATAATAAAGATCAGAGTGGAAATAAATGAAATAGTGCCTAAGAAAAAAAATACAAAAATACCAATGAAACCAAGAGCTGGTTCTTTGAAAAGATAAACAAAATTGATAAACCTTTAACCAGACTCATCAATAACGAATAAATAAATTAAGAAATGAAAGAGGAGAAGTGACAGCTGACACCACAGAAATACAAAAAAATTTAAGAAAATACTACAAATAATTATATGCAAACAAATTGGACAACCTGGAAGAAATGGACAAATTCCCAGAAACATAGAATCTTCCAAGACTGAATCGGAAAAAAAAACCAGAAAATCCAACTGACCAGTTACTATTAACGAAATCGAATAAACAGTCAAACTCCCAGCAAGCAAAAGTCCTGGACTGAATGGCTTGACAGGTGAATTTTACCAAACATTCAATGAAGAATGAACACCTAACCTTCTCAAACTATTCCAGAAATTTCAAGAGGAAGGAAGGTTCTCAGGCTGATCTTACGAGGCCCACATTACCCTGATTCCAAAACCAAAGACATTACCAAAAAAAGAAAATTATGGGCCAATATCCCTGATGAACATAGATGCAAAAATCCTCAACAAAATACTAGCAAACCAAATTTGGCAATACATTAAAAAGATCATATACCATGATCAAGTGGGATTTATTCCTGGGATACAAGTTTGGTTTGATATCTGCAAATCAATTAACAGGATACACCACATAAACTAAATAAAGAATAAAAATCATATCAATATATGCAGAAAAAAATTGACAAAATCCAGCACCCATTTATGATTAAAAAAAAACTCTCAGCAAAGTGGGAACGATGAACGTACCTCAACATCATGAAGGCCATATATGACAAATCCACAGCTAACATCATACTCAATGGTGAAAAACTAAAAACGTTATCTTTAAGATCATGAACAAGACAAGGACATCCACTTCCATCACTTTTATTCAACATAGTATTAAAAGTCCTAGGCACAGCAATCAGACAATAAAAAGCATCCAGATTGGAAAGGAAGAAGTAAAAATGTCATTATTTGCAGATAACATGATACTATATAGAGAGAACCCTAAAGATTCCACAAGAAAACTATTAGACCTGATCAGTGAATTTAGTAAAGTAGCTGGATACAAAATTAATATTCAGGAATCATTTGCATTTATATACACCAATAACAAACTATCAGAAAGAGAAATTAAGAAAACAGAAAACAGTCCCATTTATAATTGCATCAAAAAAATAAAACACCTAGGAATAAATTTAATTAAGGAGGTAAAAGACCTGTACTTGGAAAACTAAGTCATTAAAGAGAGAAATTGAATAAAATACAAATAAATGGAAGCATATACCATGCTCATGGATGGGAAGAATTAACATAGTTAAAATGTCCATACTACCCAAAGAAATCTATAGATTCACTGCAATTCCTATCAAACTACCAATGGTATTTTCACAGAACTAGAACAAATAATCCTAAAATTTATATAGAACCACAAAAGACCCCACATAGCCACTGCAATTTTGAGTTAGAAGAACAAAGTTGGAAGTATCACACTACCTGATATCAAACTATACTGCAAGGCTATATTGGCCAAAATGAAATGATTGTGGCAAAAACAAAAACAAAAAAGATACATGGACCAACGGAACAGAATAGAGATCCCAGAAACAAACCCACCCTATAGGGTTTGAATCTATGACAAAGGAGGCAAGAATATACAATTGGGTAATGACAGTCTATCCAATAAATGGTGTTGAGAAAACTGGACAAACACATGTAAAAAAAATGAAACTAAACCACCTTCTTACACCACAATAAAGAATAGACTCAAAATGGATTTAAGACTTCAATGTAAGATCCGAAACTGCAAAACTCCTAGAAGAAAACATAGGCAGCAAACTCTAAGATATTGCTCTTAGTAATATTTTTTCTGATGTATCTCCTCCAGCAAGGGAAACAAAAGGAAAAATAGACAAAGGAAACCACATCAAACTAAAACATTTTTGCACAGCAAAGGAAACCATCAACACAATGAGAAGACATTCTACTGAATGGGAGAAGACATTTGACAATGATACATCTGATAAGGGGTTAACATCCAAAATTCATGAAGAACTCATGCAACTCAACACCAAAAATAACAAACAATTCTATTAAAAAATGGGCAGAGGACCTGAATAGACATTTCCCCAAAGAGGACATACAGATGGCCAATAGACCTGAAAAGATGCTCAATGTCACTAATCATCAGAGAAATGCCAATTAAATCCACAATAAGATGTTACTTCACTCCTCTCAGAATGGCTATCATTAATAAATCAACAAGTAAGTGTTGGCAAAGATGCGGAGAAAAGGGAACCCTCATACACTGTTGGTGGGATTGCAAATTGATGCAGCCACTATGGAAAATAGTATGAAGGGTCTTCAAAAAAATAAAAATAGAACTATCTTATGATCTAGCAATTCCACTTCTGAGTGTTTATCCAAAGAAATCCAAAACTCTAATTCAAAAAGATATATACATCCCTATGTCCATTGCAGCATTATTTACAATAGCTAATATATGAAAGCAACCTGACTGCTCATTAATAGATGATTAGATAAAAAAAGAAGTGGTACATATACACAATGGAATATTACTCAGCCATGAAAAAGAATGAAATCTTACCATTTGCAACAACATGGATAGACCTGGAGGGTATTATGTTAAGTGAAATAAATCTGACATAGAAACACAAATGCCATATGATCTCACTTATATGTGGAATCTAAAGAACGGAATAAACAAACAAACAAAACAGCAACAGACTCATAGATACAAAGAACAAGCTGGTGGTTGCCAAATGGAAGGGTGGTTGGGGGGCTGGGTGAAAATGGTGAAGGGATTAGGAAGCACATATTTGTTTACAAAATAGTCACAGTGATATAAAGTACAGCATAGGGAATATAGTAAATAATATTGTAATAACTATGTATAGTGCTAGATAGGTAATAGACTAATCTCGGGGATCACTTTGTATATTATATAAATGTCTAACCACTATGTTGTTCACCTGAAACTAATATAAAATAATATTGAATGTCAATTGCAATTAAAAAATAAAAATAATAAAAAAAGAAATTGGCTTTTCTTTTTTCCCTTAGAAATGGTTTTGATTTAGTACATAGAAAGGTCTTTTCATTACTCTGCCATCGACCATTGTTGTAATATCAGATTTTAGGTGTCTACCCTTACTCAAACATATTTCACAGATAAGGCACTCTTTCCTAATTTTTTTTTTGTAGTTGAATAAAGAAAAGAAATATCCCTCAACAGTAGACAATGTCCAAAAGAAAAAACAAGTAAACTAATTGTTGTATTAGTTAGGAAGTCATTTGAAGAGACCATAACCTACTTATTAATTTACCTTAAGAAATAAGTCTGTGGCTGGGGCATTTTTCAAAGCAACAGTGGTGCTTAAGCTTTTTCTGAAAGGTTGTGATCTTTTTCTCCATTCTAGCTGTTGTCCTTGGTTAAAAAATCTTGCCTACTTACCACTTATCAGCAATATTTGGTTATTGATAAGGGTTTGTTGAATGACTGAATGAATAAAGAAATGGTTAACTTACTGACAAGTTATGGAAAAATTTGAGGGCAATTTTCCTGGGCCCAGAAGTTTATATATATATATTCCTGCCTCTGTAGCCATAATGTCTTAAACTGAAGAACTCAGTTACAGCATTGTCCATCCCTTTTTTAAAACCCTTTTTTTAATTTAGTTTATTAATACAACATTAGTTAATAACATATAAATTATAATTCGATATCTGTGCTCTCTGTTGCGTGCTCCCCATTTGAAATCTAGTTTCCTTCAGCTACCATATATTTGACCTCTTTACCCAATTAATCCTCCTCTCACCCCACTTCTCTTTTAGTAACCACCATTCTCTTGTGTGTATCTATGAGTTTGTTTTGTTAGCTTGTTACTTTTTGTTTTATATTCCACATATCAGTGAAATCATAGGGTTTTTGTCCTTTTCTGCCTGATTTACTTCTCTTAGCATAACACTCTTAATATCCACCCATGTTGTTGTAAATGTCGATATTTCATCTTGTTTATGGCTGAATAGTATTCCATTGTGTGTGTGTGTATATCACATCTTATGTATCCAATCATCACTATATGTACACTTAGCTTCTTTTCCATCCCTTCTGATGTGTAAACACTGCTTAGGTAGCCTAACTCCTTCATGATTCATTTCCAGGGAACGCCACGATTTCTTCATAGGTTCCAGAAAAAAAATTCTTTGTTAATAATATGCATTTTAGTATTTAGAATACAATTTAGAATTATGTGCCTTTAATGTACATGTAAATAATCTAAAAATATGAGTCTTTGTCATGTGCACACACACACATTCACTCACACAGCGATCAGTCACCTGTAAGCATCCTTTTTTTTCCTACTTCTTGTGCTTATTTGAAACCATGTAGTTCCCTTCATTCCCATGGACGGTCAGAAACAGGAAAGTCCCATGTGAGGGATAGAATATCCCCCCCTCCCTCTCTGTCTCTCTGTTTCCCTTCCAGGCCATCTGATCCCAAAAAAAAGGTGGGACAAAGCTGGAAAAACTTTGTATAGTATGGACAAAAATAATGTCTCCCCTTCCCAGTCCATCACTGTTAACTTCACCATGAGGTGACCGACTGCCCTCAGGGAAAAGCATCCTCACGAATTGGGGCCCCTTCCATTGTTTTCACCAGATACAAAACAACTCAATGAGCTCGATAATGAAAAAAAAAATCTAATCCTATTGTTACATGTGGAATTTTTTGTTTGTTTTTCTTTTTTTTTTTTTTTTAAGAAGGCAGTGTCACTGGCCCTCATATGTGGGATCCGAACCGGGGCCGCTGGCTCCCCAAGCTAGCTCTTAATCACTGCGCCACTTGGCCGGCCTGTTTTTTTTTTTATTATTATTTTTCTATTACAGTTAAATATCCATAACATAAAGCTTACTATTTTAACCATTTTCAGTGTGTAGCATTAAGTACATTCACACTGTTATGCAGCCATCACCACCATCCATCTCCAGAACTTTTTCATCTTCTCCAGCTGAATCTTTGTACCCATTAAACTCTAACTCCCATCCCCTTCCCTGTTTGTTTATTTTTAACACATAGGGAAAGCAAGGAAATGAGAGCACACCAGGCTAAGATTTCTATGGAAAATAGCAAAGCCATCAGCCAAGATAAATCTATCAAGAACAAAGCAGAACGGGAAAGGTAAGTCTGAAAATGTTCATGGGAATTTCGCATCGACCTAAAGACACAAGCTTAACAATTATATGTATATACACACACATGCTCACATATAAGATAGTAAAACTATTGTGAGTTTGGGTTAAGAATGCTGCTATTATAACTGCTATGAAGATTTACATTGCTATAGAACAGTCATCTTCTGATTGTTCGCTCCCACTAGTAAAATAAATTTACATTCAGTGTATGTATGCTCATTCATTTACAAACAAAATTGTATACAATATGGCAAAATATCCTTCCCACATTCCATTGGGCCAACCTCCCAGCACCTCACCTGCTCAAGTGTAAGCTTATTCTGGGTGGGCCGACTTTGAATAGCAGCATGTAGGAGGACCATATCTTCCCTTGATTTGCCTTATGCTATCCTTGTTACCAGGAATCATCTCCAAATCCCCCACCCTGTTTTTCTGGTTTGTCCTTGTCTTACGTTGGGTTTCTCTAAAAGCAGACAACAGGGAAGGAATTTGGGTGCATGTGGAAGGGATCTGCACAGAAGAGCAGTGGGGGAAACAGGAGAGGCTGGGGCAGGGGCCGAGAAAAAGTATGGTCTCAGCTAGCGTCCCTCTTCAGCCTGATCCCAAGCTCTGGAATATAAACTGTGCCATGGCTTTGTCTCTTCAAGCAAGGGTGCCTAGCTTTTGTACTTCAGTGTTAGGACTTCAATGCAGCATGCTTCACTTTATTGCATTTCATAGATGTTGCCATATTTTTTTAAATTAGTTTCAGGTGTACAACACAGTGCAATAGTTATACATTTTACCCCTCAAAGTGACAACCCCCTTCCCCCAATTCGCCACCCCACTCTTCCCCCCCATATCATATATATCTATTACTCTTCCTCTAACTCCCTTCCACAGTATAATCCACATCCCGTGACTATCTATATATATTCAATTACAGTTGGTATACAACGTCCGCTTCAGGTATACCAGTGCAGTGATCAAACCTCTACTCCATCCATGAAATGGTCTCCCCAACAAGACATGTGACCATCTGACGCCCCACAAAATATTTACACCATTATTAATTATATTCCCAGAACTGTCTTTCATATCCCTGTGGCAATATTGTAGTTGCCTATTTTTGCTGTCTAATCCCTTCCCCTTCTCCCTCATCCCCACCCTCCTCTGAACTAGCAACCTTGTTTTTCCTCTATACATAGATGTTGCCATATTTTTACAAACTGTAGGCAAGACCCTCCACCAACAAAAAGATGATGGCTCACTTTATTGCAATACTTGTTTTATTGCGGTGGTCTGGAACCAAACCCCCGATATGATGGTATGCCTGGAGTCATGTTACCAACAGGGATTTAACAGCACTTGAATCCTAGCTCTCAAATTATCATAAATTCTGAGTTACTAATAACCTAATAAGCAAAGCTGTTTGTTTAATTTTCTAATTTTGACTTAATATACTTATGTTTTATAACTGTATATCTAGATGGTTCTGAAACACCTACAAGTAGCAGGTTTTTAGAAAAATAATTTCCCTATGCTAAATGGTTATTTTTGTGTGTTATCTGTATGTGTGTATGTATCTACTTTATCAAACCTCTGACAAAATTAAAAATGTATAATCAAAGAGCTAAGAAAGACATATAGAAGCTGAACAACACTTCTATTCTTGGGTCAAAAAAGACATATCAACAGAAACTACACAATATTTATAACCGAAAGACAATGCAAGCACTATTTATCAATGTGTAGCTAAAGTGCACAGCAAAAAAATCAACAAAATTAAGCACCCTATAGAATAGGAGATAATATTTGTAAACCATACATCAGATAAGGGGTTAATATACAAAATATATGAGGAACTCATACAACTCAAGAGCAAAAAAAATAATAATAATCCTATTTTAAAATGGACAGAAGACCTGATAGACATTTTTCCAAAGAAGATGTACAGATGGCGAAAAGGTGCTCAACATCACTAATCATCAGGGAAATGCAAATCAAAACCACAAGAAGATATCACCTCACATCTGTTAGAATAGCTATTATCAATAAATCAACAAACAAGTGTTGGTGAGGATGTGGTGAAAAGGGAACCTTGTGCACTATTGGTAGGAATGTCAATTGTACAGCAAGCTACTATGGAACACAGTATGGAGGTCCCTTACAAAATTAAAAACAGAGCCACCATATGATCCAGCAACCCCACTTCTGGGTATATATCAGAAGGAAATGAAATCACTATTTGGAAGGAGATAGCTGCACCCTTATGTTCATTGCAGCTTTACTCTCAATAGCCAAGACATAGAAACAACCTAAGTGTCCATCAATGGATGAATGGATAAAGGAAAAGTGATAAAAATATATAATTTAACCATATAAAAAAAATGAAAATACTGCCATTTGCAACAACATGGATGGACCTTGAGACCACTATGCTAAGTGAGATAAGTCAGACTGAGAAAGAAACATATTCTATGATCTCACTTATATGTGGAATCTAAAAAAATGCTACATGCATAGAAACAGAGTAGAATGGTGGTTTCCAGGGCCTGGGCATGGGGAGATGTTAGTTAAAGGGTAAAATCTTACAGTTATAAGTTAAATAAGTGCTGGGGATCTGATAATATACAGTATAGTGACTATAGCTAACAATGCTTATATACTTGAAAATTACTAAGAGAGTAGATCTTAAATGTTCTCACCACACAAAAAGAAGAAGGTAGTGGGCCAGCCGAGTTGTGCATTGGTTAAGAGCTGTCTTGGGACATCAGTGGCCCCAGTTCGGATCCCACATATGAGGGCCAGTGACACTGCCCTCTACAGCTAAAAACAGCTCCACCTGGAGCTGGGCTGCGAGCCCCAGTGACGGTGTGGGCTGCCATTGGCTACAGTGAGTGGCCGACAGTCAGCGTGAGCTGCCAAGAGCTGCTGTGAGCAGCGTCCTGAGGCTGGCGACCTATCTGCCTCACCTAAGAAGAGCGCAATGATGATACCAACATGGGCCAGTGAAGCAATGTCCTCTGCAACTAGACTGAAGAACAAAAGGACAGCAACTTGTCTGTTCCCCTTCCCAAATTCCCCAATGCTGTTCCCCTCCCCCAATTCCCCAATAAAATCTTTAGTAAAACAAATAAAAAAAAAAGAAGGTAGCTAAAGTGATATTTAGAGTGAAAATTATAGCCTAGATGTATATATTTTTAAAAGAAATGAAAATTAATGAGCTAAATACTCAAATAGAGTATAGAATTATAATAACAGAGTGGATCCAAAGATCTCAAATAGGAAGCAATAATAAATAAAAAAGAAGAAAGTATTGAGATAGAAAACAAAAGGCAATAGATAGTATCAGCAAAAAGAAAAGCTTGTTATTTGAAAAAAGAATAATAAAATCAGTAAACCTCCAGCAAGACTGATGAAGAAGAAAAGGAGTGAGAAAGCACAAGTTAATAATTAGAATGAAAAGGGGAAATCACTGCAGATACAATCAATATTTTCAAAAACCAGGAGTTCTATAAATAATACTACCAATGAATTTGAAAACTGAGATGGAATGGACAATTGCCTTGAAAAAAAGAAATATCAAAAGTGACCAGAAAACAAGGAGAAAACCTGAATAGACCTACAACTATTACAGAAATTCAGTCAGTTTTAGATCTACTCATATTCAGTCATGAAATGCAGTTAAGCAGCAGCATGATGTCATTTTACCAAACCAACCAACAAAAAGTAAATGTCTGATAGTACCAACAGTGGGTGAAGATATGGAGACGGGTAGCACCCAGACACTATGGATAGGAGTGCATGGTAGGACAAGTGCTTTAGAGTAAAGATGAAGTTGTTCATTTCCTACCAACCTGCACGTCTAGGCATCTACCCTGGAGAAACCTTTGCCCGGATGCCCTGGAAGATGGTCCCTACACTTCGTTCACTTATTTAGCCTACAGGTACTTAGGGTGCCAAGCATCACAGGGCCCTATGCACCAGATTATTGAAGCATCATTAGGAAACAACCTACTTCGCATTACTGGCAAATGGAGATACTGGAATCTATTCACGAATGGAAAATATCCAGACAGCAGATGAAAATCATGAAAGAGATTGAAACAGCTGTATCTCTAAAACAGAAGGCGAGGTGATAAGTTCAAGAAGCCCAGAATGTTACCATTTGGATAAAGTTGGAAAACACACAAAACAGTACACACTCGCAGCAGCAGCAGCACCTAGGTTATTAGAAATGGTCCGTAACAATTTCAGAAGAGTGGTTATATCTGGAGAGAGAAAAAGGAATGAAATGGAATCAGGAAGAATACAGTGTGGGCTTTGATTATATCTGTAACACTTTATTTCCTTTACAAATGTGAGACAAACGTGGGAAAACATTGGTATTGACTAATCTGAGTGACGGGTATACAGATTCTTTTTTTCTCTGTCCATTTTATGTTGCAAAATTCCACAATAAAAATTAGGAAAAGGAAGTGATAATTGTATCCAGGTAATTAAATGGAACATAACTCTTCTTTAATATTATGTTAATTCCATTTGGTGTCGTACCAACTATTATTTGTACCTGTTACTTTTAGGCGAGTCAGAGAGTTAAACAGCAGCAACACTAAAAAGTTTCTGGAAGAAAGAAAGAGAGTAAGTATTATAATTTTCTTGGCACTCTTCCTTAAAAAACTACAAAAAAATAACTCATGCTTAGATATCAGACTTCTAGCTAATTTGATTAGTTTGATTATTCTGTAAATTAAACATTCTAGCTTCTCAGCTCCCCGGAATCTAAAGTAATTGCTCCCTAAAATATTTAAGGTAATTATTTGATACAATTTTATATAGAAAATCCGTAAGTATTCTATTATTTTCTAAGATTTTAGCAGGAAAGATCTTCCCAGTAAGAATTATGGTTCTAAACTTTCTCAGTTTTAAGACATTTTAATTTTTTGTTATTATTATCTCTCTCACTTAACTTGTAAAATTACCAGTCATTCTTCAACCATAAGTTCTAATATTACTGCCCAAAGTTTATCAGAATTTTTTTTCTTTGCAGCTCGCAATGAAACAGTCCAAAGAAATGGATCAGTTGAAAAAAGTCCAACTTGAACACCTAGAATTCCTAGAGAAACAGAATGAGCAGGTATTTCACCTAAAAAGTATAAAAAGACACAGGCAGCCAGGCATCTTTGCAAGGCAAATACCGTGTGGCCCGCAATGACCCATCTGCTGTAGCCAGTGACCTGAGTAATGGCATGGAAATGTGGCTAGAAAATTTGGTGCCTATTACTGTGTTTTCCTTGTCTCATCTAAGGAAATGTTTGAAGTGAGAGAGGGATGTATGTGGCTGTGGAGAAAAAAAGAATCAAAAGTCATCATTTGAATCGATTATGGGTATTCTAAGAATGACGTTACTGAGAGGAAGAAAAAGCAGAGGTTACAAATTATTTCTGTTTTCATTTTGAATTTTACAATTTGCAACCTAGAGGCAAGTGACCTTATGTTTAAAAGCAAATGAGAAAACCACCAATTTTCAACCTCAACCTAAAAATGAAGTTATCACAAACTTCTTAGGGCTTATAAGTAGGACCTAAAGGCATGAGACGCCATAACTGCAAACCATTTGATGTGAGAGGATACCATATTCTTGGTGCTTTTTTCCAGCAAGGCAAAACACTAAATTGAGAAGTACACACAAATAAAAAGGTATCCAATGGTTTAGTTAGCGCACTGGGCATATACCAACACCAAGATAAATGTATGTTTACTTCAAGCATAGTACAGATGGGCTTCACCCCAAATGGGCTACTGCCCATCAGCCATCACCATCTCATTTCAATTTGATGGAAATACCTCTAGCGTATATGGCAAAACGACCCTCAGTAACAGTTTAAATTTCAGAATATCTCAGTTCAAATTTCAGTCTTCAGGTGTCAGGTATAGCTGGTCTGGAAGTCATTATTTCTAGATAATTTACTTCCATCTAGAAACTGTGAAGATGTTTTGGTGAAAGATGTACTAGCTTTGTATCATTCTTTCCTGTTTCCTCCCATCTTTAAAGTAATCCTATTTAAAGTGTATTTTTTCAGAGTAAAGGGCTGCTATTGAAGAACACTTAAGTAAGAATTATGCTAAAAAGTACCTTTGAGAAAGTAAACAAAAGCATAAGTTAAGTTTCTTTTTTTTTTTTTTTTTTTGGTATTGCAGTTGAGTAACAAATCAATCTACCCTCTGGTTTCAGATTCTTTACTTTTTGGTGGACAGGAGGGTTACTCATGAACATACTTCTGAATTATGTTTCACATTCCCTTTTCAGCTAAATGCTTCTATTCATAAACTGTCCACAGATCCCCAACAGGGACAATAAATGTTTATTGTCCCATGGGTCCAAGTCGTTTAATCAACTCATAGATATATCGCATTCTGGTACAAGTTACTTAGCTTGTGTTTTTGCTCTTAAAGCACTTCTCAGAAAGTGTTGCCTGGGGAAAAATGGGACTGTGAATAAGGGTAAAGCCTCCTCATCTCCAAAACATTAGAATCCATTTGATGATTCTGGGCTGGGTAGGGATAAGGAAGGGTGCCTTAGAAGAAGGCCCCATGAAGGT
The DNA here is from genome assembly GCA_033961575.1 of Aselliscus stoliczkanus. Taxonomy (NCBI): domain Eukaryota; kingdom Metazoa; phylum Chordata; class Mammalia; order Chiroptera; family Hipposideridae; genus Aselliscus; species Aselliscus stoliczkanus. The sequence goes on from CM066738.1 coordinate 31,851,395, forward strand.
AAGGCACAGTTATGTTTCAGTTAACTAAATTAAGAAACTTAGAAATTATTATGTTGCTTAGCAACAAGTTTGACTAAAGAACGTAAATGTGCTAAAAATTACTCATCACTACAATAGTGGTGTTTTTCAGAGCTAGAAAATTCAGTCACCTAGTGTTTTTGGTTTCAGAGCCAAAGTACATAATAAAAAAATCACTTTAAACTTTTCTATTAATACATGGAGAATTCAAACCACACCAGAGTTCTTACATTAAATATTGGATCAGTAGTAGTTGTATTGATTGGATTGGGAAGATAGTGGCTTTTTGTTCCAAAAATACATATAATGCCTTTCAATATGTCAAAAGTAATGTCTACCACCCACAACTGATACTACGAGTCATGAAAGCTTAGGAGAGGATAGAACATGAGAAGGCTTGAAGTTTGATTAAGAGTTAATTAAATTCAATGAAAAGAAATTCAAGGTACAGTGATGCTTCTGGCAGATGTGGAATTTGGGCTTGAATTTTTGTGTTAAGCTCTGCATTATACATATGGCCTATTCCCTAACCAATTCAATCCCAGATATTTTTAGTATATTTTTTTGCTCTCAATTCACAGTTACTCAGTATGTTAAAACACTGTCATAGGCACAGCGCAAAAGACACCGTGACTATTACTTCCCTCATAATAAACAAGGCCTGGAATCATGTAGGAGAGAGCACCCTTCATAATCAAACATTTCATTGGCAGAAAACAGTCCACATCAACCCCAAACCTTTATAATAATCTCCCAAACCCTTGTTATACCCTAAGGCCTTTCTGTTTGCAAGTCAATGGTAAATTAATTTTAACATTCTCCCATAGTACCTCCCTAAAAGGTTTCTTGTGGCTTTCCTTAGCTGCAAGTCCTCAGAACTTAGCTTCTCTAAGTTCTCCCAGAACCCCCAAAGCAAAGCATAGAAAATGGATGTACTTAATTAGCTAGCCCAGTGGTAAGGGCACTGGCAGAAGCAACTCAAGTTTTAATATATTTTGGTCCTGATTCTGGATCCTAACTCATGTGTCCTTTTTAAGCCACTACTTGGTCAGCCAATGATTCATTTAAAACTCCATAGGTTGGTTTAATTTTTCCCATAGACCTACGAGCCACACAACATCTCACCCATCTTGACATGTACCATTTCAAACATTAACAGCTCCATTACTGTCATACCCTAGTTTTCAGACTTGATTTTTGTCATCAACTCTATCATTTAATAGAGAGAGGTAAGGGATTTTGCTAAAGGGAGGACTCTCTATTCACTGGCTCAGAAGAGAGGCACCACCTGGGCTAATAGGCATCAATTGTTTCTTTTGTTCTTTTTTTCTGTTGAGATCAACTCGGGGAAATTTTGTTACTGATGGTTGTATACATGTTTTAGTCTTAGCCTTTTGCATTTCCGTATATGGTTTTTGCATTCATTTCTCAAATTCACTTCAGTATTCATTTATTTTCTTTGTTTTGTATGTATGACTCAATTTTGACATTACTATTTTTGTACAAACAGCTTTTGAAATCCTGTCATGCAGTGTCCCAAACTCAAGGTAGGACTGAAACTCTGATAAGCAAGACATTGCTTTCCTTCTCAGCTACGTCGCTTTTCTTGGGGTAGTCTCCATTTATAATTCAGATCTGGTCATAACTAACATCTCAAGGGTATGGATTTAAAAGCTTGATTATTTCATGCTTGGATTTCTGATGTAATGTTCAAACTGAAATGCCCAAAATCTTTAGAGAAATATTTCTGATGGAGTGTTACCAACATTTCCAGTTACAGACCTGGGAAACACAAGTCACACTGATGAAGGAATACCTAGGCATCAAAAACAGTGATATATACCATTGTCATTTGGACCAGTCACAGCTAAGACTGGATCACAGAGTCAGATCTTTCACAAACACTAATATGACTGTAATTAATTTTTGAAGCACCCACAGAAAGTTCATTGGTGGTTTTTAATGACAGAGAGTTATGGTCTGTGTGCAGGAACATTACATAATGTCATTATACAGTGATTCTTGTCATGCTTTCTATTATATCCAGTCTGCCAAGCACCTTAATCATCCCTAATAAGTAAGGTTACCATATAATTTATTGTCCCAACCAGGACAGTTTTAAGAGTGGAAGCGGGTGCTGTTCATAATAACATGAACTAGAACTGTCCCTGGTAAATGGGAAGAAATGGTCACCCTGCTCATAGGAGAACTTTGCTCTTGGAATCATTTTTAGTGTCATATGATGCTTCCTTCTAAACTGTGTTCAATATTGTCTTTAAATGCCAAAAGGGGAGAAGCATAGGGACTCCTTTATTACTATTTACTGAACATAAAAAATATTTAATTCCCAGTGCTGATAATGTTTCACTTTCATCTTTTATGAATACTCTTTGTGTCATAGTTTCATGTTTGTATATTTTTCTCCATTTCTTCATTTCTCTATTAGAGTATTATTATACTTCATGCATAAAAAAATATCTGGGAAGGAACCATCCATCCCAAATGTAAGCAGAAAGAAATAATTCTTTGGTAGTATTATATCCGTCCTGACCAAAATGAAATTTAAAGTGACCATATAAAAATAAGAAAAATAAGAAAATTACTGTATGGTCCACGGATTAAACTAATTTTGTAGCAGGACTTTGTTTGGGACATTTATTGATAGATGCTCATAGTATGATCTATAATGTTGACCAAATCCTCCTACTGACCTTCTGTTTCATTGGAATATCTAAGTAGACATGAAGAATAACATCAAGCACTTCAGTGCCCTCCTCTTAGTTATATCCTTATATATATCCATGTTTCCATTCTTAAAAGTCCTTTATTTCAAAGTGATGTGTCACTAAAAGAAGAGAGGGGTACTTAATTGTTCCTCCAAAAGACATGCATTGGGTTGGGGAAAAGCATCCAGTTGGAAAGTAAAAGCTGAAATGAACCAATTAGTTTTCCGTATATTGCAAAGCAATTATTTGACACCAAAACCTGCACCCCATCTGACTCCTTTCCACCTGCCAAACCAGCTGGTTGTCTTAGATAGTCTTAATTCATGAGACTGAGCTCAGCATGGCTTTCTTCCTGGGGTAGCTGGTAAAAAATTAAATGTGTTCCCTAAAGATAATTTTTGGACAATAGAACTCCAGAAACCCTACATATTATCAGAACGTACTATTTTCAGGATACTCCAGCGAAAGCGATGTGATATCCTCCTACCTAAAGCTCTCCATCAGGTAGATTCCAAAGGAATTACTTTTGATTAAATTTCAGGCTATTTGGTGAATAAATTGCACATAAGCAACACTTTCTCTAAAAGTGATCAAATAATCGACACATGATCAAGGCAATGTGTCAGTTTTTAGAAGGTAATTCACACAAACATTTTTAGTGTGGCATACTCTAAACATGAAGTGACTGGCTCAACCTGTTTTCTAAGGGTTTTCCTGACACTATGTAAACCAGTCCTTCTCCAGCTTTAACGTGGATAAACAACATTTCTTGGGGAATCTTATTAAAACGTGGGTTCTAAATCAGTAGGTCTGGGACGGAGTCCAAGATTCTGCCTTTCTCACAAGGTCTCAGGTGATGCTGATGCTGCTGGTCTAAGGACCACTCTTTGAGCAGCAAGGACATAGTGACAGCATCAGATTGAAACAGAAGAGAGGCCAGGGATGCTACATGGCTTCAGAGAGGATTTCAACATGTAAGGCCATGTTTCTGATGTTACAGGCGAAGGAGATGCAGCAGATGGTGAAATTGGAAGCCGAGATGGACCGCAGACCAGCAACAGTAGTATGAAACTCCAAACAGCAAATTGAAGCAGCAAAACCACACAGCATCTAAAGCTCTCTCCCAAACTTCTGAACACAAAGTCCATGAAAGAAAATCGTTGTTTTTTGTGTTTCCTTTATGTATAGACAAAATGTTACCCCAAACCACAGGCTTCCATACTGCTATTTCACATTTTGAATATTGAATTTCGTTGGCCAACCAAAAATAGTTACAAATCCACAAAAATGACCATTCCAGTATGGCAGAGTTTAACCATGGATGACACAACTTAAACATGTTTGCTATAAAATACCATCAGAAGTAAATGAGCCTGGTGTTTACAACTCTGCTTCGTGATGCATTGGGACATGTTTGAGCTGCAGCAAAAATAGTGCATTAGCAATTTAATAGCAAGTGCATGCACTAGAGAAAAAAAAAAGAACTCTGTCAACAATTCATCAGCTGAATTGATGAGTGGCTAGACAAATAATTTTGCAGAACTTTTCTACATCTAAGTTACCTCATCATTAAGTGCCATGTCTCTACCATGCCATAAGAAGCTAATTTTCTGTAAAAGTTGTGGAAATTATCAGAAAAATAGAACAGTATACCCGTGCCAAAACGCATCAGTGCTCAAAGAAGAACTCTGTTAGGCACATCTAAGGAAGTTTACATCTGACATTGCTTTCTAGGAATTGCTTTGACTGATTCCAGATATTATAATTCACTGTTACACCTTCAAGATTGTGAAGAGATTATTGGCAAACGTTTGTAAATGTGACCATGTATAAAGTATTTATACTCCTAATTCACACTGTTATAGAGCAAAATCATCTAAGTATTGCCACATGACAAGATTAGTAAACAAGAATACTAGAACTATGTTTGCATGATACACAAGCACCAATTAGGACTAATCCGTACAGACACAGTTAACCTAATGCCAAATCAATACTGGTGAAATAAATATATGGCACAGACTATAATTTGACTATCAAGACTTTTAGCATAACAGAAAAGTCTATATATATGTGTATATGAATTACGTGGGCATTCTTGATACTTCAACTTCTAGTTTCAGAAAAAATACATAACTAATTTAATTTTACACAAAAATATTTATGCAGATTTTCAGAATTTCATATCAGGAAATAACCTTTTTATGTCTGTTAAATATCAAAACAATTTGCTACAGTGTTAATCTGCATGGTCTTTAAGCCTGCTGTAGTGGTGTTACAGACAGTGCATGAAAAAGTATTCCGCTGGGAATTGAGCCAGGCCACCAAAGCTGAGAGGGGTGCATGGAAAGCTGGTAGTCTAGAACTAATCAGATTACTGATTTTCAGACACAAAACACCAACTGAATTGTTATATGCTTGTACAAATCGATTCTGTGTGTTCCTCTGAACAAAGCAAAGAAAATTATGTTACCATCAATAATGAAATTAAACTTCCAACTTCTCTAATAAAAATTTAAAACATGTTAACACCTGTTGGTGTATTTGCTCCCAAGGATGCTTTACAGTAAACTTTTTGCCATTTTCATAAATGATGGAGATCATTAGACTTCCAAAAGAGGCTTATTCATTAAATGTTGAGAGGCTGTGGAGAAAAAGAAACCCTCGTGCACTGCTGTTGGGAATGTAAATTGGTATAGCCACTATGGAAAACAGTACGGAGGTTCCTCAAAAAATTAATGATAGAATTGCCATATGACCCAACAATCTCTCTTCTGGGTAGCTACCCAAAAAATCTGAAAATATTTATCTGTAAAGATATGTGTACCCCTGTGTTCACTGCAGCTTTATTTATGGTGGCCAAGATATGGAAACACCCAAAGTGTCCATTGATACATGATTAGATGCAGAAGATATGGTATATATACACAATGGAATACTACTCTGCCATAAGAAAAGATGAAATATTCCCATTTGCGACAACATGGATGGATCTTGAGATTATCATGCTAAGAGAAATAAGTCAGACAGAAAAAGTCAAGAACCATATGACTTCACGCATATGTGGGACGTAAATCTGAAAGTGACAAAGAAATAAAAATGCATAGGCATTGACAACAATTTAATGGTTACCAGAGGGTAAGGGCGTGGGGGTGGTAGAACAGGTAAAAAAAGGGGTCAAAAATATGGTGATTGAAGAAGAACTGACTGGGAGGTGAACACACAATGCAATATATAAATGATGTATTATAGAAATGTACACTCGAGATCTATGTAATTTACTAACCAATGTCACCCCCCATAAATTTAATAAATATAAAAGACTTATTCATGCCCCAACACATTTCCCCCCAAAATCACATAAAACAAGCTGATTGTAATTGACTCCCAAATATAAAGTACGTGTTTTTCTTTTTCTTATATTTATAATTTGAACTGGCTTCAGTGAAATTTCTCTGGTTCCAAATTTTCTTATCTGTAAGACAATGGAATTAGACTACATATCTTTGCACTAGCATCCCATGAAAAATTACAGCTATTAAAATAGCACCACATTTGGATTGCCAGTCTTCAAAGATTTCGAATGGCTCCTCGTCATCAAATCCATTATCTTCTTCCCAAAGCTCAGGTTAGCTTACCATTCTGTGTAGCACCTGACTTAACATCACTTACCTCCCCTTTTCTCTGCTTCTAAGAGCTACTCCTAGTTTTCCCACTTTTCTGGTTATTTCTACTCTGGCTTTTCATCCTCCTGCACTACCATAAATATTTCTATTTTCCAATGTTATATCCAGAGCAAATTTTTTCTTTACCCCAGATTACCTTTGGTATTTAGACAACTTACCATACCCTAAAGTATTTCATTGTAGTAGGATTAAAATGAATAACAGAGGGTGGCCGGATGGCTCAGTTGGTTAAAGCGCATGCTCTTAACAACAAGGTTGATGGTTCAACTCCTGCATGGGATGGTGGGCTGCCCACCCCACCCTCCACCCCAACCCTTACCCCTGCAACTAGATTGAAAGCAGTGACTGGAAGCTGAGCTTGCACCCTCCACAACTAAGATTGAAGGGCAACAACTTGAGTTGGAGCTGTTGGATCCTGGAAAAACACAATGTTCCCTTCGCCAATTCCTCAACACTGTTCCCTTTTCAAATTCCCCAATAAAATCTTTTTTTTAAAAAAAATGAACAACAGAAAAGATGTGTTCTATTTTCTACTACAAGTTCATATTGTACTCAAATCCTGCATTCTCACTTATGAAGGGGGAAAGAAATCTTGACAATTAACTCAGTCCTTTCCAGCTTAAAAAACACTTTCAGAAGCATATTCAATTCCTTCAAAGTCAACCCCTGTTGGAGTTTCCTCCCCATTCAGGAGGTCTTTCTGCTTCTTTCTTCAGATGGCATCTGGGTGTGAGAGGAAGTTCATGTGTCCTTCAGCAGTGGGAAGAAACATCTGGTCTCCCCACTAGAATGGTCCTAAATGCCCTGTACTGCAGCCCTGCAAAGTGGGCCTTTCCATCCCAGTGTCTTAACATCTCTGCTCAGCCAAGTGTTCACTCTGGGCTCAGTTTATTCCGGCATTTTTCTAAGATATGCAGGAACTTCTGGATCTTCATGGGCTTTGGGTGAACCACAGGTACTACCTCAGGTCCATCCATTTATAAACCATTGGCCATTTGTCAGCCCCTAGCACCATGTTGTCCCAATGCCATGGGGGTTTCTTCAGGAGATTTGCAATTTTCTAGAGCTATGCACCAAGATGTAAGAAACAAGTCTGCTTTATACCGGACCCCAAGCCTATCTGGGTTTCTACTACATCTTGCTTCTTTCACCCTCAGGACTTTTTGTCCCAATTTGGGAGTCAGCGTACTTGAATCTCATTCTTACCTTTCTCCCTCCTATCAGCCCAGAAAGGGTATTCAGCAGCCCATTCCTGACTGATTGGAATGCCCATACCGGACTGTACTTCTTCCCTAAGTAGATTGTTCTTCCCCAAGTAGATTGTTCTTCCCCTTTTGGAGGAATAAAAGCTTCATGGAAAAAAAAAAAAACAGATTGTCAAATACGGAAATCTATTAGGATGTACCATGTTTCATTAAATCTAACACACCAGTGATTATAACATGTACCATTATTGTATGTACTACAAAAAATGAAAACATGCTGCCAATTAAAATATGACACACCCTTCAGTGATTGTAAGACATATCTCAATTTCACAGGTGTTAAAATGTGAAACAATATGTGCATCTTCAAATCTGTGAAAAAGATAGTATTTCAAAAATATAGATGCTCCTTAAACCCCAAGCCTTAACGTGGCAGGGGTGGGGGGTGGGGAATAAGTTTAAAAGATACAGCGCAAGACAAACATATCAGAAAACTTAAACTAAGAGACAGTTCTGCAATCAGGTCTAAAATTTAGCAATGAGCTTCCTGGAAAGCAATTCAAAAAAGGAAAGAAATCTATTTTTTGTCATCTACTCAGAGTATCCTCTATATGTATTTTCCCTGAGCAGTTTCATTCAATCACATGACTTCAATTTTAACTTCTCTATATATAATTCTCAAATCCATAACCTTAGCCTTAACCTTACTTCTTCTAAGCACTGGTTCTTCCTCTCAGATTTTCAGAGTTAAACAAATGGCCCATGTACACATTGTATGTAATTAATCAAAAATAGAGCCCCTTCTTCTATCTGTTCTCTCTCTTTATTTTACTTTTTTTTTACAACCCCATTCCTCTCTTTATTTTAACAATCTATAATGGGTACTTAAACTTGGAGCCATTGTGTATCTGCTTCATCTCATTTTCTCCCATATCCAATCTATTGATAAAAACTATAAATTCTAGGGGATGGCCAAGTGGCTCAATTGGTTAAGAGCAGGAGCTCTGAGCAACAGCGTTGCTGGTTCAATTCTCACATGGGCCAGTGAGCTGTGCCTGAGCTCAGCTGTCGCTGAGCTATCAACAGGTGGCAAGATTGCTCAGTATTTATAGCATGCACTCTTAGCAACAAGGTTTCTGGTTCGACTTCTGCATGGGATGGTGGGCTACACCCACCTGCAACTAAGATTGAACATGGCACCTTGAGCTGAGCAGCTGCAAGCTACCGAGGGGCAGACAGATTGCGACTGGACTTGGAACTGAGCTAGCTGCACCCTCCATAACTAAGATGGAAGGACAACAACTTGACTGCTCCCCTTCCCCAATTTCCCAACATTGTTCCTCTTCCCCAATTCCCCAACAAAATCTTTTAAAAAAAAACAAAAACAAAAAAACCTGTGAATTCTACCTTACCTTGGAATCTTCTTTCTCCTTCTTTATGGCTTCTCTCATTACTCAACACCCAGAATTTTAACATCCTATTGAATTTTTTTGCCCTTCAAATTGTTTTCTACACATAGATTAACCTCCCCAACTGACAGCTCTGATTATATCACCATTCTGCTTGTAAATGCTGAATTATTATCCACTATCTAAAGACTAATATTGAATTTACAAATACTAGCATTCAGTTTTGACCCCAACCTGCCTACTCATTTAACCAGTCTGAATGTATCACTATTCTTTGTTCACACATGGCACACGTCTTTTCTAAACCATAATATATTCATATTCTATCAACCCTTAAAAACAACCTCCAAAAATATCACCTCCAGAAGATCCCTTGATCCTCCAAGCCAGAAATAATCTGCCATTCTGAATTTATCCATTTATACTTTAAAAGCTATTTAGACAATTGTTGTCAAAATGGTGTTGTAGGTAGATGCTGCACTTGCATCCTCTCACAACCACTGCAAAATTACAACTAAATTACAGAACAGCCATCATTGAGAATTACCTGAAGCCCAGATGAATAGAAGTCCTATAACTAAGGATATACAGAAAAAGCCACATGGAGACAGGTAGGAGGGGTAGAGACATGGAAAAGATTGGTCCCACACCCAAGTGTGGTTGTTAAAAATCAAGAGAGATATCTTAGCTTTGGAGGTCCCCCTGAGGAGCAAGGGTCCAAGCCCCATACTAGGCTCTTTACCCAGGGTTCCAGTGCCAGGAAGAGAAGTCCCCATAACTTTTGGCTATAAAAACCAGCCAAGATTGTGGCTGAATGAGATGGAGGGTGGCTGGATTCCCAGGTATTCTTAAAGGATGTATGCACAGACTCACTCACTGACAGACTCACTGGCTCTGAGTTCCAGCACTGAAGCATCATCTTGAAAGGCCAGGAACATACATGGAGGAACTGAATTGTCTGACTACAGGACAAGGGCTGAAGGGGCAGATTTCTCCCAGACAGAAGTACTGGCAAGTGCCATAGTTTATTGACCTCTCCCCTCTCCCAGCATACAGACACTGATGGCCATCATATCTGAGTCTCCATCAACTTGACTAACACTCTTCACCCTGCCGTGGTGATTCCCTGTGACCCTGCCCCATCCAACTTGCAGAAACCCCAAGTCACTTTCCAGTGCCTTTTCCATATAAATGGCCTGTCTTGGCTCATGCTGTGGACTTTTCTAAAATCTCTCAAAAGTTCTCAAACCTCAAACATGCAGAGCCTGTCATTGGTGTGCCCTTTACCTCTTGCTAAGCAGCCCCAATCCTGGCACTAGCAGCAGCTGGCATCACTTCACATCTTAGCCTCTCCCAGGCACCTCCAATCCCAGCATGGGTAGTAGCCATCTGCAGATTGCTTTGTGGCTCATTCAAGAAGGCCCCACGGCCAGCACACCCAGAGGCTGGCTTCATATCAAGTTCGAGCACCACTCAGCTGCCTCCATGGACAACACACCTGAAAAGCAGACTGGGTAGGCACCGCAGCCCAGCTAAAGTGAATCCTGCTCCATAGAGTCAGCCCCTAAAACAATAGCTCCTCCACTGTAGTCATTTCCAGTTCTCATAACCAACCAGTCTGAGGGTCAATCCCTCCCACTGATTTGCAAACAGCAACCAAGGCTCAATTACAACAGGAGGACACACACAACCCATATAGGGGACACACTTGCAGCACCTGGCTTAGGTGACCAGGGAGACTGCACCAACGGGCACCACAGGACTTGTACTACATAAGTCACTCTAGACCAGGAGACATAGCAGCTCTACCTAATACATAGAAACAAACACAGGGAGACAGCCAAAATGGAAAGACAAAGAAACATGTCCCAATGAAATAACAAAGCTCCAGAAAAAGAACTAAATAAGATGGAGACAAACAATCTACCAGATGCAGAGTTTAAAACTCTGGTTATAAGGATGCTCAATGATCTCAGTGAGAACTTCAACAAAGGGACAGAAAACATAAAAATGAAGATAGAAGACATATAAAGGAAGCAGTCAGAAATGAAGAATACAATAGCTAAAATAACGAATACATTAGAGGGAATCAACAGTAGACTAGATGAAGCAGAGGATCAAATCAACAATTTAGAACATAAGGTAGCAGAAAACACCCAATCAGAATAGCAAAAAGAGAAAAGAATCCAAAAAAAAAAGAAAAATGAGGATAGTTTAAGGGGCTTCTGGGACAACATAAAGTGCACCAACATTCACATCATAGGGGTACCAGAAGGAGAAAAGAGAGAGCAAGGAATTGAAATCCTATTTGAAAAAATAAAGATGGAAAACTTCCCTAACTTGATGAAGGAAATAGACATACAATCTCATGAAGTGCAAAGTCCCAAACAAGATGAACCCAAAGAGGCCCACACCAAGATACATAATAATTAAAATACCAAAGGTTAAAGACAAAGAGAGAATCTTAAAAGTAGCAAGAGAGGGCCGGCTGAGTGGCGTGGTGGTTAAGCACTGCCTTGGGAAGCCAGTGGCCCCAGTTCAGGTCCCACATATGAGGGCCAGTGACACTGCCCTCAAAAAAAAAAATAGCAAGAGAAAAACAGTTAGTTATTTACAAAGGAGCTCCCATAAGGATATCAGCTGATTTCTCAAAACTCTGCAGGGCAGAACGGATTGGCATGAAATATTCAAAGTTATAAAAAGCAAGGACCCACAACCAAGATTACTGTACCCAGAAAAGCTATTATTTAGAACTGGAGGAGGCATAAAAAGCCTCCCAGACAAGAAAAAGCTAAAGGAGTTCATCACCACCAACCCATATTACAAGAAATGTTAAAGGGACTTCTTTAATGAAGAAAATATAGATAAAAAATATGAATAAAAATGGCAATAGCTACATATTTAGTAACAATTATTTTAAATGGAAATGGATTATATGTCCCAATCAAATGGCATATGGTGGCTGAATGTAAGAAAACAAGACCCTTACATATGTTGTCTATGAGAGACCCACTTCAGATTAAAAGACACACAGAGACTGAAAGCAAAGGTACAGAAAAAGATATTTCATGAAAATAGAAACGAAAAAAAAAACTGGGGTAGCAATACTTATACCAGACAAAATAAGCTTTAAAACAAAGGCTATAACAAGAGACAAAGGAAAACCCAGTAATCCTACTTCTGGGTATTTATGTGAAGAAGCCCATTGCGGGGGTCCAGCCTCCGCGGGGTCCACAGATTCCCTCGGGTGGGACAGAGTCGGCGAGGAAAAAGAAAAGAGTGGAGACACCGGAAAGCGTTTCGCAGGAGTGTCTCACTTTAATGTAATAACATGTCCGCTTTATAGGGACTCTTGACCATTACCTCAATCACAAAGCATTTCACAGAAGCTTGGTGGTTTCTAGTTCCCAAGATTTTCACAGTCTTTACTTCCCTGTAATTGTTCTCTCCAGGGTACACTAGTCTACTCTATGTTAAGGATTCACTTATCTCTACATATCGCCTAAAGAGTGGTTACCATGACTACCTAGCCATTATCCCAAATTCCAGCAGCTAGACTCATAGGGCGTATACTTGAACTATTACTAATAGACTAGGAGTGACTGTATTTAGGGTAAAAGCATCTAAAATCTATTCCTCTGTAAATACAATACCTAGTAATCAAAAGGGGTCTCACACCTCTCTTATCCTACGGAGGTAGCATCTGTTTTTCAGTCAAAGCTTCAGTATCCGTTGCTGCAACAAGGCACTAGGCAAAGAATTCAAACAAGGCTGTTGACTAACATAGCTCATGGTCAGTAAGTGTCTCTTGTCGGAACTTTCATGGCCTGGAGACCTTTGGTCTTTAGGGAGACTTTTCACTGTGATTATCTTAGGCAAGTTAGCTCAAGGGGCTGATGTTTTCATCAGTTTCTCCCAGCCAGGCTTTTTTGGCCTATGTGGCCAGAGGTCTGTGACTCAGTTTCCAAGAGGCTTGAGTCCCCAATATCTCAGTTTAGGGGTCTCCACAGAACTACCGCCTGGCTTAGGTTGTCTCCACTCTTTTCTAGGAGATCTTACTCGTCTTTGGCTGAGTAGTTAGTTCATTAGGGTATCACAGGAACTTGCCATAAATGTAGTGTGAGTACAGTCTCCTATAGGATCCAATGTAGAGGAAAGGCACATGGGTTCACAGGAGTGGAGACTATAATGGACCATGAAACCTTGTCACATATGGGGGTGCTGATGGCTCCCAATAGCCCATAACACTACTTCAAAGGGGTATGCATATCCATATGTTCATTGCAGCATCATTTACAATAGCCAAGATTTGGAGGCATCCTGCATGTCCAACAATTGATGAATGGATAAAGAAGAGGTGGTACAAATATACAATGGAATATTAGCCATAAAAGAGAATGAAAGCTTGCCGTCTGAAACAACATGGATGGACCTAGAGAGTATTATGCTGATTGGAATAAAGCAGATGGAGAATGACAAATGCCATATGATTTCCCTTATATGTGGAATCTGAAGAAACAAAATCATAGATACATAGAACATTTTGAGGGTTGCCAGATGGGAGAGGTGTTGAGGGACAGGTGAAAAAGGGGAAAGGATTAAGAAATACAAATAGGTAGCTACAAAGTTGTCATGGGGATGTAAAGTATAGCTTAAGAAATATAGTTAATAATATTGTAATAACTATGGAAGGTGTCAGACGACTACTAGACTCATCAGGTTGATCACTTCGTAAGTTATATAAATGTCTAATGAGTATGTTGTACACCTGAAACTAATATAATATTGTATATCAACTGTAGTTGAAAAATTTAAAATATTATTAAAAGCTATTTAAGCATGTGACTTTTTCACCAACCCAGACTAATTTCTTTCCAGGCTGTATTGATTTGATTTACAGATAACAGGTAGTCAATAACTTTAAAATGACTATTTTAATTATTTTCTGTGTGATAGAATAAAGGATTCCTAATTGTATGGCCTCTTGGGCAGGCAATGTCTTTGAAAACCTGAGTGAAAGGCTAAAATAAGCTTTCTTGTGATATGTCTTCTCAATTTTAAGCAAACCAGTTTTCCCCTATTCTCACTGTTAGCATCCTTTCAAAACAGTGTGACTATCTCAGTGGCTAACAGGCACTTAGTGTGGACCCATCAACATTAAGTGTGATTATAGAGAGTGATGAGAGAATATCCTATATTATTTTAATGTTGATGTTGTCTTATGGATGCCTCATTCTGGACCCTCTATAGCTTCCCCTTCATCATCACTTCTGTAAATCCAACAGAAAATTGCACTTTCCTTCTTTTCCTTAGTGCTTGGCATTTAATAGAATCCCAAGCACAAACTTTAATAATTGTGTCTTTAATGTCATAATAAATTCTGGGTAGTGCCCCTGGGATGAATTTTTATGAGCCATCGTCTTTAATAATATTTCATGAAAAGTGTTCTGCTTCATAGGTTAGAATAATGAAAAAATATTAAGGGAGGGAGCAGGGTGATGGTTAAAAATAGTAGCATCATTGCTTTTATGTAAAAAAGAAAAATAGGTGGCTGCACTTATCTCGATAAATGATTCAGTGCCTCTTCCTCTCTTCATGTTACTTTCTTGGAAATTTGGGGCAAGGGACAGTTCTTCATCTTGGCAAATTTTGAGACCCCTGAAAGTCTCCACCAAGACCAAATTTGGAAAACTTTCCAAAGGAAAATTTAATATTGTATATCTAATCACTTACACCGTGACCTAATAGCTTTAGGTGAATCAGAATGTACCAAAAACATAAAGGTGCGGGGGGTGGGGTGGGGGGCAGAATTTGACCGTTGTTCATTCCTGAACTTTAATATATCATTTTAATGAGGAAATGTTATATTGGTCCATCAAAATAGTTATTGTTTACCCTTTCCAAGCAATGTGTATATTTAGTTTTCTCAAAATCCAGTCACAGCTTTTTACACTCCATCTTTTGCTTTTCCTTAGGAAAAAAACGTGGTCTTTGTATTAGAGTGTGGTGCTCATAACACAATAGATTGAACTCTTCAGGCTATACCACTTTAGGTCTCTGAATTTTTACACTTGATCTTAGCCAAAAGGCCAAGATTCTGAAATACCTTGATTACCTCGCAAGTTGTTATATTAAACACATGCTCAGCCTTCAACTAACTTTACCTTGACTACCTCGCAAGTTGTTATATTAGACACATGCTCAGCCTTGAACTAACTTTATCTATCCATTGATCAGATATTTATTAGGAACCCACTGTTATCTTCTACACTTCCAACTAATGTTTTCCTAGTAATACACTATTTTTTTTAATTATCTGTAATTTTAGTTTTAGGCCATGCAGATATGGTAGATGGATTGTATTGCTGGCCTCAATTGTTTAAGCCTTCCCCGTATCATGTCCTTTGGTAGCATTCTTCTGTACTGATTCTGGCTTGGCCACATAATTTGCTTTGGCTAATGGGATAGCAGCAAACTTGACACAAGCAGAGGCACATTTTGGACCTGTGTGTCACTGACATGAAAACAAGTGCAGGCTGGCCTGCGGGTAGATGGTGGAGGCTTGTGGAATGTTGAGTCATTTCAACCACCTTACCCGCTGACAGTGAATGCATTAGCATGCATCTAAGACCAACTCAACCTTTCCCAGACCAGTGGAACCACCCAGCCAACCTACAAACTCATGAGAAATAGTAAATGGCTGTTATTTTGAGTCACTAAGTTTTAGGATGGTTTGTTATGTGGAAATAGCTAACTGATACAGCTAAGCTTTGGGAATATGAAGATGATAAAAGTGTCATCTCAGAGCTCCAAAGACTGCACTTAAAAAAAAAAGCCACTGGAATCACTGAGAATAGGACATAGTTTTCTCTTCCATTGAATGATCCCAGACATAAAATAAATATTTTTTTAAAATTTATTAATCTAGTAATGGAAATATACAGTATTGGTAAGTTACATTGATTTTAAAGCAACATGTATAAAGAGAAAATATAGAGGTATATATTACATATTAATAGGAAAAATGTTAAATTTATGCTAAATAATATATGCTGAAATAAAATTTAACAATTAAAAATGTGTTCTATGGCTTGGAAGTCTGTTAAACTAAACATCTGCCTGCTCACTTACAAAACAATTCCAAGAGAAATGAGTGCAAGTGTTCACCAAAACATATGTTCTCTATTCATAGTAGAAAAAAGCTAGAAACAATTCAAATGTGCACCAATAGAATGAATCAATAAAATATGGTATATCTAAACAATGAAATGCTCAAAAGTGCTTACCTCTTATCTTATGATTCCATGTGTATGAAGATCAAGAAAAGGCAATGCTAATCTTGGGAGAATGACAAAATACACAGTTCCCTCTGTGGGAACCTTCTGGTATAATGGGACTAGTCTATAGAACTGGTTCTCAAAATGTGCACCAAGGACCCCGTTGTGGATCAGCATATCCTCCAGAGCCTTTCAGAGGGTCTGCAAAGTTCTCTTGTTTCAAGTCCATCTGTGTGGAAAATCAGAGTTTCTTCAAATGCTTCAATGAAAATGACATGTCACAGCAGACTAAATGAAGAAAAAGATATCAGAATTCAGATGATTTCTATGAAGCAACACATCAAAGAGATTTGTAATGATGTAAATAATTTTTAGAAAATAGTTATTTTTAATAAAATATATGCTATTTTAATAATATGTTAGTTAAATGCTAACACTGATGAGTTTATTATTGTTATTTTTTAATTGTTTTTTTTTAAAGATTTTATTGGGGAAGGGGAACAGACCGGTTGCTGCCCTTTTGTTCTTCAGTCTAGTTGTGGAGGGCATCACTTCACTGGCCCATGTTGGTATTATCATTGCGCTCTTCCCCGGTGAGGCAGTTGCTCGCAGGCCATTGGATGGCCGCTCATGGCTGCTCACGAAAGCTCACACCCTCTGCTGGCCAGCCACTGCAGCCTACGCCATCGCCGGTGACTCACAACAGCCCAGCTCCAGGTCAAGCTGTTGTTCACCATCTTAGCTGTAGAGGGTGCAGAGACATTGGCCTTCATGTGGGATCCAAACTGGGGCCCTGCTGCTCAGAGCTGGCATCCCAAGCTAACTCTTAACCAATGTGCCGCTCGGCCGGCCTTATTATTGTTATTTTTATTGATAAATATTTTAGAATTTGTTTCATTCAATTTCTAACAGTAATATTGACAGATATAATTCACATAAGCAAAAATTCTTTGAGTTTCTTAAAAATGTAAGAGTGAAACCAAAGATATTGAGAACTGCTGGTCTACAACTTAAACTGGGCAGTGGTTACATGGGTGTTTACATAGGTAAACACTGAATTGGTCTATACACTTAAGATTTGTGTACTTTGCTGCATGTATGTGTCTTAATTAAAACCAAGTTTTTAAAGGTATAGAGGAAAATAGATATATGCTCATGGTATAAAGCAAACTGGAAAAAAAATACAATATACCTTGGTTTGCAAAAACACATAATACATGCAGAAGATCAAAAGAAATTATGTCAAAATAACAAAGCTTAGCTCTGTAGTCTGTTGTTAAGTGGGAACCAGCTAAGAGGCATAATTATCTGAAAGAGTTTTGATTGTAAAATTAAATCAGCAGGCTTTTCTCCTCTACAAAGAGGCTATTGCACACCTCCCATAGAGCAAAAGAACAGGAGAGACGGTGTGGAGTGAGGAGAAGCAGAGCTTGATACAGACCATGTTCTCATCCCTCGCTTCCAGTTCTTTCCATGCCAAGTCTACAAGTTAGCAACGGGAAACGGATTTAAACAAATACAACAGTAACTAAGACAGAGACTCTGACAAGAGATAGGAAATGACACATCCAGGGAAAAGAGTAAAAAAAATCCACTTAGGAAAGAGGCAGCTGTCAGACTGAAAGATAAACAATCCCAAGGGATTCTGCAACAAATTAATAGTGTAAAACAGAGAGGAAATGAGTTAAACGGCATTCAGCTAAGATAGACATAACTTTGTATGTAGAGCTCAGGGTGGCATCACTGACCAGGGTTTAAACCCTAACTCCAATATTTCCTAGCTGTGGACTTCAGGCCTGCTACTTAACCTCACTGAATTTGAGCTTCGCATTTGTAGAATGGACATAATGTCACCTACCTAAGAAGGTGCTGTGAAAATTAAATGAGATTTTGAATGCAAAGAGTATACAGTTCTAGGGATATCTTAAGTGTTCAATGATATGGTTAAAGGTCATTCATGGCTGTGCTTTTTACCTTTTTAATTGAGAATTACACTTCACAGTAATACATAAGGGCCGGCTCAGTTGGTTAAGAGCTCTCTCAAGAGTGTGAGCTGAGCTCTGAGCAACAGCAGTTCGATGCCCAGCCCAAGCTGAGCTGCCTCTGAGCTGCCAACAGGTAGCAGGATGGCTCAGCTAAAAAAAAAAGAATGGCCATAGTAATACATAAGTAATACATAATCTATAGAATCCCTTCTAGAAATATTTAAATCCTGTCACTTCATTATTTTGTGTGGTATATGAAAACATGATTTTAAATTTTTGAAAAAACAAAGTATTAAGTCAATATATTATTAATTTAGATGAACAAAGTTCATTTCAATAAAATGTTTAATAATATTCACTAGATATCTTCAGAGAGGCAAACTGCAACTTTTTTCAATATACCAAGCTTTAAAGGAAGATCGCATATTTTATTTATCCACTTATCAGTTGATGAACATTAGGTTGTTGTCAACTTGAGCTATTTTAAACAACGTTGTTGTGAACATTTATGTCCAAGTTTTTTATATGAACATGTTTTCATTTCTCTTGGATATATACCTAGGAGTGGAATTACTGAGTCATATGGTAACTATGTTTAACCTTTGAGGAACTTCCAGATTGTTCCCCAAAGTGGCTGCATTATTTTTACATTCCTACCAGTAGTATACAAGTGTTCTGATTTCTCCACATCTTTACCAGCACTAACTGTTATTACCTGTCTGTTTTATCATAGCAATCCTAGTATGTGTGTGGTGGTATCTCATTGTGGTTTTGATTTGCATTTCCCTGATATTAATGACATTAAGTATCTTTTCATGTGCTTATTGGCCATTTGTATGCTTTTTAGAGAAATGTCTATTTAGAGCCTTTGACCATTTTTAAATTGGGTTATTTGTCTTTTTTATTATTCAATTGTAGGAATTCTTTATACATTTAAAACACTAGTCCTTATCAGACATATGATTTCCAAAAACAAAATATCCCATTCTGTCAGCTGTCTTTTCACTCTTTTTATGGTATCTCTTGAAGCACAAAAGTTTTTAATTTTGATGAAGTCCAACTTATCTATTTTTTTTTTCTTTTGCTGCTTTTGCTTTTGGTGTCACATCCAAGAAACTATTGCAGAATCCAAAGTCAGTATGATTTATGCCTGTTTTCTTCTAAGAGTTTTATAGTTTTAGCTCTTATATTTAGGTCCTTGATCCATTTTCAATTCATTTTTGTATATGATGTAAAGGTCTGCCTCTATTGTTTTGTATATGGATATCTTATTGTCCCAGCACCATTTGTTGAAAAGACTATTTTTCTCTCACTTAATTGCCTTGGCACTCTTGTTGAATATCAATTGATCATAAATGTGAAAGTAAATTCACTTTCAAAACTTCCATCACGCCCAATGACATTGCTCAAGATATGGATGACTTTCACCCAGCCAAACCTAATGGTCATTTCTATATGCTCATCCAAAGCTCTCAGCAGCATTTGACAGTCAACCATTGCCTCATTCTTGAAACACTCTCCTTTCTTTGTCTTTATCACTTCATATTGTATGTAAGCACAATCTTTCCATGCTGTAGTCCCACCTTCTCCAAGGAAACTCCTTCTCTTCTTCCTTCCAAGCACAGAAGGCAGACCTCAGGACTCTCCTGTCTATGAAGCTCCCATCCCATCTCATGCTCTCTCATTCGACCCTTCCCAGAATGGAATACAGAACTTAGGACCCAGACCACACTAGTTAGCAATTAGTTCTAATCACCCTTTTACCTTTGCTTTGATTTTTTTATGCTTTCTCTCCTCACCCCTCTTAAACAATAAGTTCACATTATTTTAGTCTCCTATTGCTACAAAACAAATTACCACAAACTTACTGCAAACCCATTTATTATATCACAGTTCTCTAAATCAGAAGTCCAGGCAGGGTGGTTGGATTCTCTGCTCAATCTCACCAAGCTGAAATCAAGTCTCAAGTGGGCTGCATTTGCATCTGTGGCTTGGGACTTCTTACAAATTCAAGTAGTTTTTTGCAGAATTCAATACCTGGCAGTTGTAGGACTGAGGTCCCCACTTCCTTGCTATCTGCTGGACAGTAGTAATTCTTAGCTCCTAGAAGCTGCCTGCAGTTCCTTGCCACATAGCCCTATCTGTAGGCCCCCTTCAAAACATGGCAGCTTACTGTTTCAAGGACAGAAGCAGAATCTCTCTGTTTGGTCCCTCTTCTTTCAGAAAGGGCCAAGTCTCTTTTAGGGGCTCGCTCGATTAGGTCAGGTCAATTAGGTCAGGTCCACCCAGGGTAATCTCCATTTTGGTTAACTCAAAGTCAACTGGTTTCTTACCTTAACTATATCACAAAATTCCTTCCATTTTTTAATGTAATAAAACTTAATCAAAAGAGTGAAATTTATCATATTCCCAGCCCTGCCCATATTCAAGGTATACAGGGTATATACATATGGCCATCTTAGATTTCTGCCTAACCACATGTACACACACACCCTCCAATACCCTGAATATTAAAGTTCAATTTTACATGTTTAGAGCATTTAACAATCTCTCATTTAATCCCCATGTTACAGGCAAGTCAAGAACATTATCACCATTATACACATGGAGAAATTGTTGAGTCCAAAGTCACAAAGCCACACAGTGGGAGATTAAAGACTAGAACCCATTTATTCTACATTTTCCAAATTTATCTTTTCTACTGAACCACCACCCTGTGACAGAGATCATCATATCATAAATCTAAAAGCCATGATCACAATACAACCTGACATTTTACAATTACGAAGCGTGGCCACAGACACAATGTCATTTAATTGTCATGGCAACCTACTAATGTGGGTTTTATCATTTCTTCTTCAAATGAGTAAATGACTGATTGAGTTCCACAGAACATAGCACAATAAAGAACAAATAATAAGCTTTTTGGTTTTGGTGCTATTAAAAATTAATTTATGTATACCACCACATAAAATGCTACATGGAAAATGCAAAGGGATATTATTCCTGCCCCAGAAGGATTTATTTATTGAAAATACATCGGAACTTGATAAATCCAATGCATTCCTAACATTAATTAGATTTTATTTAAATAATGCCAATCAAAAAGGAGTTCAGCAGCATAATAAACTCTAAACAGGACTTTGCTTTTAAAAGTCTAGCCTAAAGATCAGCAAACCATGGCCAAATCTGATCTGCTATCTGTTTTTCTATAGCCCATGAGCTGTGAATAGTTTTATATTTCTAAGAGGTTGGGGGAACAATTCAAGAACACTGTTTTTTGAGTCATAAAAATTATATAAAATTCAAATTTCAGTGTCTATAAATAAAGTTGTATTGGAACACAACCACACTCATCTGTGTAGGTATGACCTATGATTGCTTTCATGTTAGCACCGTAGGGTTAAATAGTTGTTACAGAGACTGTAGGGCCCACAAAGTCTCAAATATTTACTATCTTGCCGTTCACAGAGCAAGTCTGCCAGCCCTTGATCTAGCCCACTTAAGCTGTGTAAACAAAGGGGAAGGGGATGGGGATACCCCCAGAGTTGGGCCAAGTGGCGAGAACACAGCTTTCCAGATTTCAGAGAGGAGAGGCAATAAAGGACCCTCAAAGACACAAGGCGTTTGAAACCTAGGGTCTGGGCAGTGGCAGAATGTCAAATAGGAAGACTATCTGACTGCATTACAAGCCTTTATAGAAGTAAGGGGCTGCCCTAGATGTGGAGTCCTGTCCATACTCGCTGGGACAAGGAACAATAGCAGCAATTACCTCTGGGACTGAGCAGTGGGAGGCTCCCCTATGCCCAGGGCCTCACATGTCACTGGGTAGTCCTAAAGAAGGGGAAGAAGACAGTTAAGTGATACTAGAATCTCGGTGTATGTTCTCCAAAGAGTATTTTATTTGGGAGGTGATCCCAGGAAACACAGCAAGGGATTTGGGGGATAGTGCAATAAAGCTATAGTTATGGGGGTTGTTACTACTATGAGCAACTTGTGCTCAATCCTTCTGGGGACTCTGAGGGACAGTATAACACTCACCTCAAAATTGTCCCACCAGTGGTGAAGTAGGAGGGGCCTTTATCCTCCAACTTCCTCCTTTCTTTGGGTGAGAGATGGGAAGAAGCCACAAGTGATGAAGGCAGGAAGCATGAACAAGGCTGCGCCCCAAAGCTGCATAGGGAACAAGGTAAGAGTGGGGGCATCATGAGTGTCTGCTGCACTGGGCTTCCTTCCCTTCAACCTTAGAGAGTTAGTGGGATTGGGAGAGGAAAGTCAAATAAGCTTTACTTTAATATAAACAAACAATTAATAAATGGTCCTTCCAGCTGCTAGAGTGTGCCAGATGCCTGTGTATGTGTGTTGTCTTCCCTATTGAACAGCAAACTCCTCAATGTCAGGCAACAAGATGAATCTTGACATTTGCTTAATGGGTTAGCCAACCAGGAAAAAATGGTAAGACGTTTTTGCTCTCTCTTTTCTCTTTCACTGCCTATCCTCTGATATGGAGGCTTTGGTGAGAAATGTAAACGACAACAACAAAAGTCATAAATAATTCACAATAAGTTACTCTTAAATGATCAAAGGTGATCACCAAAGCCAGTGAGAACTAATCAGCTCTAGGTCTTTATTTCCCATCTCAAATCTATTTTAACAAATAGGACAAAATGCTATAGTGTGCACTACATTTTAATAATAACAAAACCTATGGAGATATGATTGGGTGTTAGGGTTTTATTTTTTTTGGTTTAATTTTATAACTTAAAAATATACAATAACGGTAGTGTGTTTCCAGTTGAAATAGAATCCAGCCAGCCTCCCAGATTTCAAAGGGTATATAGTAGAAAAAGCAGCCCATAAGTGGGTCATGAACAATCTTGTCCATTAATCATCCCAGGTCCACTGCCTGTGCGTGTCAGGTGCCAAGAAAGCCACGAGACTCTGCCTCAAGGACAAGGTACTTTTCTAAATTTACTTCTCAATGTGAAATTCCAATATTTGGGTTCACTAATATTTTATAATATATTGCTAATATTTATAAATAATATTTATAATATTATTTATATTTATATAATATATATTTATATAATATATTCACTAATATTTATAAATAATATTGCATTCATATGAGACTATGGACCCTGCACTAAGGGGTAGAGCAAAGCAACAGAGCTTTGACGTAGCAAGAAGGATCCTTAGCAATCACACTCACAAATTTGTATGTCCAGCAATTCCTCCTTACTGATCTCCACTTAAAGCTGCCATTGGATATACAATATAATAGGCATTTCAAGTTTCAGTTATTCAAAACAGAATTCCTGGGGTTTTTTTAGCCCACTCCTTCACATGTCAGTTGTCAATGGTATTACCATCTTCCCAGCTTCAGGTTAAAATTCTAAGAATAACCTTTCATTACTCTTTCTCTCATCCCCTTGGTCTAAACTATACTAGTAAGTTTGTCCTCCAAAATACTTCTGGAGTTAAACCACTTCTTAACACTACAGGCATAATCACCCTGGTTGTAACCACTGTCATCTCACACTTTGACAACTGTAATAACCTCCTGGTTTCATTTCCATCCATTCTTGTGCCACTAGAATCCTTTCTCCACCAGCAGAGCGACTTTCTTGAAGTATAAACTGCACTGTGTAAGTCATCTGCTTAAAATCCCCTAATGCTTCCTTCTGCACTAAAAATAACAGCCAGACTCCTTTCCTGAACATAAAGCTTCACGTGATCTGGCCCTTGCTATTTCAGTTATCTATTGTTGCATAACAAACCATCCCAAAGCTTAGTACTTACAGCAGCAACAATTTGTTATTTTTCATGATGTTCAGCAAAAAACAGCTGGCCAGTTCTGCTGTTCCATTTGGTATTGGCAGAAGTCACTTGTATGGCTGTGTTTGATTGGGAACCTAACTGGAGCTGAATGAAATGTCCCACATAGCTTTAGTCATGTGTCTGGTGCCTCAGCCACGATGGCTGCCTGGGCGTCTCCCTCTCCACATGGTCTGTTGGCATTTATTTGTCAAGTTCAAGCCCCTTTTCCTGGAAGTTGAATCTCAAGAGGAAAACAGAGAAGCTGCCAGTATTCTTAAAGCCTAAGCCAAACTACATATCACTTCCACCACTGTTGGTCAAAGCAAGTCACAAGGGCATCCCAGGCTCAAGAAAAGACAGAGCTGCCTCTTGATTAAAGAAGTGACATAAATGTACAACAATGGGAGGAATTTTTGGCATCCAAATTTAGAAGTAATCTTCCACACCTACCTAGTCTCTCTAATCTCATACCACCCTATACAAGCCACACTCGGCATCTTTGTCTTACTAGTAGTTGCTGAGATAGAGACTTCCGGCATTCCTCCCAATATCCTTCTGTCCATTTTCTTCAGGAATAGAGAGCTTCTGGATTTCAGCAAGGTTCATGGTTTTTCAGAATAAATACTACATGTCCCAGTCTTCTTTGAAGCAAAGTATGACCATGTAACTGTTTTTGGGCAATAGAATGTTGGAGAAAGGGTCCAGTGGAAGTGTTCACAAAACCTCCTTAAAAGACATCAGTTGGGGGTGGCTAGTTAGCTTAGCTGGTTAGAGGGGAGTGCTCCTAATACCAAGGTTGCTGGTTCGATCTCCACATGGGCCACTGAGCTGCACCCTCCACAACTATATTGAAACAAAAGTCCTGGAAAAACACACCATTTCCCCCTCCATCCCCCCCCCCAAAGACATCAGTTATCTTTTCTTTGACCCATTTTTTCCTATACCTTTGGCTCCTTCTTGCTGGTTGGACCATGAAGGATCATTGAGAATAAAGGCTTTTCCAGGTTAAAGGTGTCTGAGGCCCTGAGACCATGGAACAGCCTACCAGCCCTGGAGCCATGATCCCTGGACTTTCCTTTGAGAGAAATACACAGCTGTCTTGCTTCAGTTGTTTTGGGTTTTCCATGTCTCACTGCCAAACTTAGTTTTTCCTGATGAGCATTTCCAGCAGAGGGAACAGCAAGAGCAAAGGGCCTGTGGCAGGAGAACATCCAGAATGTGAGGAAAATGAAGGGCGTTGAGTGATTGTGGAAGAGGTAATATCATATAGAGCCTTATAGACCTGTTTTTGTTGTTTGTTTTGTTTTGCTTTTTGCATCTGAATGAAATGGGAACCACTACAGTTTTGAAGAGGAAGTGATATGGTCTCACAAATACTGTGGAAATCACTCTTGATCCCATATAAAGAAAAAGCCCTGAGTGGGCCAAGGAAGAAATGGGGTACTAACTAGGAGGTTTTCATTTAGATGATAATGAATGGTGCCATAGACCAGGGAGATAGCACTGAAGATGATGAGAAATGGCCAGATCATGGACCTACTTTAAAGAGAAAGATGGCAGGGTTTTTTGATGAGATGAATGTGGTATATGAGGGAATGGGAGAAGTCAATGGTGGTTTAGAAGCTTTTGTTCTGAACAACTAGAGTTGCTCCTAATTGTAATGGAGAAGGTTGAGAGGAAGCAGGGTTTTGGGGGGTAGAGGCATATGGAAAATTAAAGAGCTTTTGGGTTTAAGCATTGTATTAGTCAGGGTTCTCCAGAGAAACAGAACTGAGAAAGAGACGAGACAGAGATGGAGAGGGAGGGAGGGAGGGAGGGGGAGAGAGAGAGAGAGAGAGAGAGAGAGAGAGAGAGAGAGAGAGAGAGAGAGAGAGAGAGAGAGAATGAATTATGGATGCTGGCAAATCTGAAATTTGTGGGATAGGTCTGCAGGCTGGAGATCCAAGATCCAAGGAAGAGCTGATTTTGCAGCTGAAGTCTGCAGACAGCCTGTAGGCAGAATCCATTCTTCATCAAAAAACTCAGTCTTTTCTTTTTTCTCTTATGGCCTTCAAGTGATTGGATAAGGCCCATCCACATTATGAAGCATAATCTGCTTTATTGATTTACTGATTTAAATGTTGATCACATCTAAAAAATGCCTTCACAACATCTAATCTGTGTTTGACCAAACATCTGGGACCATAGTCTAGCCAAGCTGACACATAAAATTAACTACCATGGACATGTTAAATTGGAAATGTCTTTATATATTCCAGTGATGATGTTGAGTAAGCAGTTGGTTTACTTGAGGTAAACCTTTGAGATCATCAACATTTCATTTAAAGAAACAAGATTGAATGATATAAAGAAATGTGGATAGGAAGAGAAGAGGTTTGAGGACTGGGCATTCCAACCTTAAGAGTTAGGACACATGAGGAGGAGCCACCAAAGGGAACTGAAGAAGCCAGTGATCCATGAGTCACCAGGAGAGTGCAGTGTTCTGAAAGTGTTTCCAGAGGAGGTAATGATCTCTGTGTGAAATTCTGCTGATAGGTTATGTAAGACCTGAAAATTTACCATTGGATTTGGCAAATTGGAAATCATGAATAACCTCATGTATCGATTAGGGTTCAACCAGTTAGGGTTCAAATGGAACAGAAGGAAGATACGTAGTATTACACAGAAAGAGATCTATATGAAGAGATTTGTTCAGAAGAATTGGCTTATGTCATTGTGGTGAATTTTAAAGGGCAGGCCATCAGGAAGGTCAGGCTGTAACTCTCTGGCGTGGGCTGAAACTATGTCCACAGGCAGGCTTTTTTAATTCAGGGAAGGCTTAAGACCTTCAACTAATTGGACGAGGCCCACAAGGTTATCTAAAATATCTTCCTTGCTTAAAATCAGAGATCCTGGATTTTAATCACATCTATAAAATATCTTCACAATAACACTTAGATTATTGTTTGATTGAATAGCCAAGCCTAACCAAGTTGACTCATCAAATGACCATCACTCCCCAACAAGACCAGCTTGGGTGGATTGTAGGAATAAAAGCCCAATTGAAGTGGGTTCAAAAGAATGAGAGGGGAGAACGTGGAGATAGAGAGTGTGATAGCACAGTTTCAAAGAACTGTGCTATGAAGGGAAGCAGGGAAATGAAGCAGTGACTGGAAGGAAATTAGATCGTGGGTTAAGTGGCCAAAATAGGATGTAAGACAAGACCACTAATGGAGAGGAGCTTGAGAAACTAGAGGCCATAGTGTTAGAAAGTCAACTCAATAGATATTGAAACCACCAAGAATAAGCACAAATGGCAGAGAGTGACAGTGAGTCAGTAGCTAATACATTCAGCAGATGAGATGTGCCCTAGTCTTGGGATGAGGGTAACAGTATATGGTAGTACAAGAAAGAGTAATAGAGGGACAATCTGGTGACATCAAATTCAAAGGTGGGGTATAGGGGGTTTAGGGAAGAAAAAGAAGTAAACAGTCTGGGAAAACAAGAATGAGGTGCAAAGAGGAAAGACACCCAGCTTCAGACCCAGCATGAAGAGTTTGGGAGACAACAGCTCCCTCCGCACAGAAAGGAGTATCCTCATATGAGATCCAGATCCAAGTTAGGGCAAGCCGGTGAGGGAAATTTTCAGAGAAATTGAGGATTTAGGCAATTTTGCTGATGACCAATTGTGAGTTTCAGAAGACAGGGGTTAGGACAGGACGTCAGTAAGGGGGTTTTCAGAACTGTATCAGGAGGAGCTGGGGGCCTGGGTACCCTGGGATGCCTGAGATAGGGAAACACAGCACATGAGGGTAGTCTCAATGGTTTCCAGGGAGATGGTGGTCATGAGGCTTGAATGTTGAGGAGTGGTTAAGGGTGGGGGAGCCTTGCCAAGAGCACAACACATTCCGGGACCTGTTTTCACTTCTAGTGATGGAATGTAAAAGCTGGAAGCAGGATACATGTATCCCAGCACTTCATCCCTCCAGGCCTCGGTTTCCTCATCAGAACAGTAACTGGGCTGGAGAAATTGTCCTCTGCAGCTCCTACCTGCTACGCCACACTGTGATTCTAAGTTTGTCTTTTAAATAGTTCCATCATTTTTATTTGGCATAAATGTTTGATTCCCAAAACATTCACTCCTTGACCTTGTCAAAATCATGTTTAACTCTTTCTTGGCCTCTTCCCATGACATGAGAGAAAGAAAAAACAGATATACTTCATTTCATCTACATCAGGCTCCTGTAAAAGAACAAGAGAGCAACCCTAGGCACACAAAAGGTGTTTACTCTCCCCTGGACTTACAGAGCAATGTAAAAATGTCTAGTCTATTTTATTCACTTCTCTAAATTCACCAGAAAGCTATATTCAGGAAATTAAAAGTCCCTTCCCCCACCCTAAAGTCATCTCCATGCCTCATGGCAGCTTATGTCATCTCTCCAAGGCTGAGCATTTTATGCAATAATAGTGCAGGAGCTGAAGCGACTACTCTCCCCTCTGACCATACAGCCTCGTCCCACGGGACGAGTGGTTTGGAGTTTTTGTTTTGTTTTGTTTTTAGTGTTTGGGTTTTTTATCCCCCTATCCTCTAGTACTTCAAAAATTTCTGATTCTTATAAAAAGCCATCCTACAGCTCTGACCAGTAAATTGGCGTAAGAACTTAGGTTCTACTAGCCAAAAATATTAACTAAATGTTATTAAAATAAAGGTTTTCCCTTACTGTTCTAAACGTACCACCTCAGAAACTGTTGTTTTTTTAAACATTTACTTCGGTATAATTGATGTATACCATTATATTAGTTTCAGGTAATGATTCCATGTTTGTATGTATTGTGAAATGATGACCAAAATAAGTCTAGTTAACATCCATCACCACACATTGTTACAAAATTTTTATCTTCTTGTGATGAATAGACCAGCAGTTATTACAGGGTGGCCCCTGGACCTCCAGCATCAGCATCACCTAGGAACCTGGTAGGAATTCTCTTGCTACACCTCAGACCTACCGAGCCGGAATCTGGGGTGGGCTCTAACAAGCTCTGCTTTAACAAGCCCCAGGAGATTCTGGTGCATGGCGAAGTGTGAGGATCACAGCTTTAGACACAACACACATTTCGGTCACATGGACTAACCTCCAATTCTCCTAACTTTTTATTCTCTTTTAGATTCCCCAGGCCTTGATGCTTTTCCTTCTGCTTGGAAAATCCTCCCCTACACGGTCTGCCTCTCATACCCTTCTAGACCAGCCTAGCTATGACTACCCCTTGGAGGCCCTCACACAGACACACACACACACACTGCCAAGCTGCAGGTAACACACCCATCTTAGCTTCCAGAGAAAATTTCCTGCCACCTTCTTTTTAAGCATTTCTTATATTGCGTCATAACTATGTACTTGACCTCTGATCTCACGCCTGAAGACAAGGATTTTATTTTTCCACAATCTACAAAATTTTAAATGCCTATTATGTTTCAGGGACTGCTCAAGGCATTGGGGAATTAGAAGTTTAAAAAAAAAACACAACAGACTGAAATCTTTGATCTACTGAGAGGCCAGACAATAAATAATGTACATGAATACGTTTTGTAGTATTATATTTTGTTGATTCTAAGCTACTTAAGGTTTTCCTTTTCATTTTTAATACTCTGAAGTCAGAATAAGTATTAATCGAGCCTAGAACAGTGTCTGATAAGTACCCATAAATGTGTGTTCATATAATGGACCTCAACCATTGGTAATGTATGAATACTTGTAGAATATTGATTACTGAGTATTTTTACTTCATGCCCATATGGGCAATAGTGACTCCTAGAAATAACAAAGCCTTGACAGATTAGGTGTAAATTCAGGAAACCTTACTTTGCATCTGTGATATTCCAGGCCTTATGATAAGTGTTGGGGAGATACATAAATTTAATATAGAGATGCGTTAAATGTGATCCTTACCCTTAAGGCATTCTCAACTAGCAGAGAAAACAGAAAAATAACCACAATATAATGCTATAAAGATATAGTCAGAGGGTGTGTGAAATGTATTATTATAGCCATCTAAGTAGGAGCAATATTTGTGTTCGTTCATACTCCCGTCAAGGTCTATTTCAAATTTCATTTTCTTAGAGGGAAATAATGAACGGCCCTTAAGCAGCACTTGGGTTAACTATTAGGCTGTGAGAAGTACATCTACCAAAAAGTATTCAGATCCTGATCTTTTATCAAGTTTCCAATGCCAAGGGACATTAGATTGCAGCTCATACACAGGACATTCTGTTATTCTGGGTTTTTTTTAAATTTATTTATTTTTAATTAGTTTCAGGTGTACAACACAGTGTAATAGTTATACTTTTTACCCCTCAAAGTGACAACGCCCCTCCCCCAATTCACCACCCCACTCCTCCCCGCCATATCATATATATCTATTACACTTCCTCTGACTCCCTTCCACAGTATAATCCACATCCCGTGACTATCTATATATATTCAATTACAGTTGGTATACAACCTCTGCTTCAGGTGTACAGTGCAGTGATCAAGCCTCTACTCCATCCATGAAATGGTCTCCCCAACAAGACATGTGACCATCTGACACCCCACAAAATATTTACAACATTATTAATTATATTCCCCGAACTGTCTTTCATATCCCTGTGGTAATATTGTAGTTGCCTATTTTGCTGTCTAATCCCTTCCCCTTCTCCCTCATCCCCACCCGCCTCCCAACTAGCAACCCTGTTTTTCCTCTATATCTATGAGACAGTTTCTGTTTACATTGCTCATTCATTCAGTTTTTCAGATTCCACATATAAGTGAGATCATATGGTATTTGTCTTTCTCTGACTGACTTATTTCACTTAACATAATAGTCTCTGGGTCCATCCATATCATTGCAAATGGTACGATTTCATTCTTCTTTATAGCGGAGTAATACTCCATTGTATAAATGGTAGATGACTGGATTAAGAAACACAGGGCATTCTTAAGAAAGAGGATCCCAATGGCTAAGGGCCAGGGGTTCTGTCGCCTGAATCATTCTGGCCCCAGGAAGCATGACCTTGAGCAAATTAATTCACCTTGCTGCACCTCAGTTTCCTTACCTGTGCAATGGTGTTGATAATAATGCCTATCACAAAGGATGTGGTACAGATTTAGAATCAGACCTTTAGAATCCAGTTCCATAAATGTTAACTTATAAGGCCAAGTCCCTCACTCTCTCATTTTAACTGCAAATTGCCTCCCTTATCCAGCTTGTGATGCCTACAAACCCATAAAATCCACCCCTCACCTCCTCATTTGTTAAAACAGAGGGGAGGGAAATGAGCTGATTCACAGCTGCCTTTAAGCGCAGCTGAGTCAGTGAATCAAATCCTGCCCCCCAGCTCTCAGTTCTGGTCTTCTCCACGTTTCTAGAAAGTCTGTTTGCTCATGGCAGAAGTTCATGTTGTTACCTTTTAGCAGCTCCAGACTTTAAATCCTCTTAGCCAAGTCCAGTGAAGGAAAAAAAAGAAAAAACCTTTCCTATAAGCTCTGGGAAAGACCTCATTCTCCCTCATAAGGTCAGATATTGATTCCTAAGTCAGGAATCAATGACAGATTCAACATTGCCAGAATTCCATGGACTGTGGACACAGGGTTTCCCCGCAAAGAAGCAGTGAAGTTAAAGGAAATAGATGTGGATGCCAAGAATGAGGGAAGAAAACCAAGAGACGTCCACTAAACAATTCTTTCAAAACATGGACCGGACTTTTCTTCACACCAGTAGTGGAATGGTCCCATGCCTCACAGTTCCCAAACGATTGACATACTACTACTCCTTCTTTGTCCCTGTTTCACTCTCCTCATACCCTCTGCCTCCTGTGTACACACAAACACCTTATAAAGACAGAACTAGTTGGACTTTCTGGTTTGTGTGCATCCCTAGACAACTTCCAAGGGAATAATAAAATCCATGTCTACTTCTTTCCAGTTGAAGGAATTTTCTAGACCTGCAGTGTCTACTGCAGAAGCCACCACAAATTTGTAGCTCTTGAGCACTTGAATGTAGCTATTCGAGATTAGAAATACAAGATTTCAAAAACTTAATACAAAAAATACAAAATATGGGCCGGCCGAGTGGCGCAGTGGTTAAGCGCTGGCTTGGGACGCCAGCAGCCCCGGTTCGGATCCCACATATGAGGGCCAGTGACACCGCCTTCAATAAATAAACAAATAAATAAATAAATAAATAAATAACATAAAAAACACATTTACATGTAACACAAAATATAAAATAGTGCATCACTATTTGTTACTGATTAAATGTTGAAATATTAATATTTTTGATATATTAGGTTAAATAAAATACATTATTTAAATTAATTTTGTTCATTTCTTTTTTACTTATTAAAATGTGGCTACCAAACTTGTAAAAACAGAATTAAATAGTGGTTACCAGAGGGCGGGGGAGTAGGAGAAATATTGTTTAGGATACAAACTTGCAACTAGTACATAAATAAGTCCTGGAGATCTAATGCACAATATATATAGACAACAATATTGTATTGTAATCATCAAGCTTGCTAATAAACTAGATCTTAATTATTCTCACCACAAAAAAGAAATAATAATTATGTGGCACGATAGAGGTGCTATCACTTCAATGGCAACCATATTACACTATATAAATGTATCAAATCAACATGTTGTACACCTTAAGTTATATATATAAAATACATTTCAATCAATCAACATAAAAAATAAAATGTGGCTATCAGAATACTTAAAATTACAATTGTGGTTTGCATTAAATTTCTATTGGACAGTGCTGCTGTTCAGATTTTTATGATGCTTTGAGCGGACCATTGATTTGGCACTGTGGTTCTCAAAGTGGGGTCCGTTCTCACCAGAAACATCAGCATTACTTGGGGGTGGGGGAGGGAAGCTTGTTAAATATGCAATTGCTCAACACTTTCCCAGACCTACAGAATCAGAGTCTCTGGGTGGGGTCCTGCCATCTGTGTCTTGACAAGCTCTCCAGGTATTTTTATTCAGTGGCTACCTTAGCAAGACACAGAGCCAGAAGCACACTCCATTAGAGCTTCTAAAACTGATGGACTGAGAATGGAAGTACTGGAAGTAGCAAAATCAACCTGGGCAGAGAATAGAGTTTACTAAGCAATTTATAATATTAGTTTTCATTGATTTTCAAAATGTTGGAAATTAGATGTGAATATTGAGGCAAAAACAAGCTATTGTGCCCTAGGTGAGGACTGATTGGGGCAGACAAGAAGTGGAATGCGATAAATCATTTTGATTTAAAATGAGAGAGTGAGGGACTTGGCCTTATAAGTTAACATTTATGGAACTGGATTCTAAAGGTCTGATTCTAAATCTGCACCACATCCTTTGTGATAGGCATTATTATCAACACCATTTCACAGGTAAGGAAACTGAGGTGCAGCAAGGTGAATTAATTGGCTCAAGGTCATGCTTTCTGGGGCCAGAATGATTCAGGTGACAGAACCCCTGGCCCTTAGCCATTGTACATATTACTGTCTTGCATAAAGGTCAGGCCATATCTCAGCTAATCTGTAAAGCTGGTATTTCTATACGGGTTATTCCTGGCTGCTGTTAAAGTCACCTGGGGACACTTTAAACTGCACTCCTACCTAGGTTCCACCAACCAGAGAGTATAATTTCATTGGTCTAAAGTGGGTCCAGTGCTTAAGAGTTCCCCCATGACCTCAGAAACAACTCCCATTTGACAGATGATGGTGATGGTGCTGGGAGACACAAGGTGGAATGAGTTGGCAGTAGATAAATTCAGGCTCTTCAGATTAAGCCAGGGCTTCTCCAGCTGAGGCCTGCACAAGTCCCCTAGATACACTTTTTAAATTCAGGTTCTTATTCAGTAGGGCTGGGTGCTGGTTGAGGGTTTGTAGAATCCAGCTGTTGGTCCAAGGACCAGATCACACTTTGGTCTTTGGGCTGTGCATTGCCTAGATTCCCTGAGCCATGTGACACTTTACTGGATCCCTAAAGAGTGGCAACTTTTCCAACAGTTGGGGAGTGGGCAGGGGTACTTTGTCCTGTGTGTACCCACACTGTAGATTCCTTGAGATTACAGACCTGATCCCTTTAGTGTCCTCCAAAGCCCAGCCAAGGATGAACACCTGGAGCAGAATTGGAGTGCAGATTCCTGAGACCTGGACGAAAATTCTAAGAAACTGAAAGAAAAAACCCCACAGTTATGGCCCAGAAGCAGAAACCCCAGTGACCCCACCTTTTTCAGTTCAGCTGTCTTCCTCTCACCTAAATTCAACCTCGGGTTCTCCCTGGATAGCTGGACCCCGCCACTCTCACCTGAGCTGCTGAGCTGCAGGCGATGGCCCGGGGACAGGGACAATCTACCTTGCCCTCCTTGGGAGCACACGGCTTTCTAGGCCAAGCTTGGAAGGTCGGACAGCGGGATGCAAGCGTTTCAATTTGCATTTTCTACCTAGCCCTCCTCAACATCCCTCACCGCTGCCAGATCTCTCAACTCCGGCCCCGCTGACTCCCTCCAACGTTCCCTGTCCGCTAGGAGAAGCGGGCCTTCGATGGACCCAGAATGGAGGCGTTTTCCCATCCCCTCTGCACTGCGGCTTTCACGAACGCCTAGGGACCTTTCCAGGCACAGGAGGCCGAGTCCTGTCCTCGGTAGCCTTCCTGGAAAAGATTGTGGGCAGCATTGTGCGGGCGAACGCCGGGGCCCCTGGCGAGGAAGTGGTGTGGCGCCGGGAGCCCGTGTGCACCGCTGCCGCACTCAAAGCCCCGCAGTCCTCGGGGACCGGGTCGTGGCGTGGTGGCCGTAAGAGAAAACCGGGGACGAGATAACTTCGCGTTTGGGGAAGTGGGGGGTGTCTTCGTGGTCTTTCCCTGAGATATGTACACCGAACACTTCCCCAGCCAAAATCCAGCACCCAAAGACTCCCACCCGGCCGAGGCGGCCCCCTCCCCCGCCTTCGCGCCTGCCCGGCCAGCCCGGGTCACGGCCCATCAAGTCAGGAAATGAGACAATTCATCAGCTGGCCCCGAGTGCCAGCCAGAGGCATCCCCCATCTGTGCGCCTCCACAAAGTCACCCGGGAATACAGCGCAGCGGCAGCCACCGAGGCTCCCGACCTCCGTTGCTCGCGTTGGTTTTGGCGACTTGCGCTCCAAGGTCCGACTGGCAATGGGTTGTGATTCCAGAGGCTGTGGGCGAGGCGGTGGCTACAACCTCTATAGACCTGGCTGTTTTGCTGACAACTGAAAGAAAAAAGAACGGCCCCCAGGAGAATTAGAAACACAAAGGACATCCTGGGAAATAAATAGATTTGGGCCGGGAGGCTGCACACGCGGGTGCCACCGGCGGTGCCGAGCGACGGACGCCTCTGGCCGACAGACCTGGGGCGGCGGGAGCCTGGGGGACTGCACGGCAGGGGCGAGGCTGGGGCACCCACACATTTGCTTATGAATTAAAAATAGCTGTGGAGTCGCCAAGGACAAAGATCTGAATGTCGTGTTTTCATTCCCTTATTTTAAGAGTTAGTGTTATTTTCATTTGGAAGAGAACATTGAGAGGGTTTCAAGTGTGGGGGCTCCCAGAGTTCTTATCTTTCCCCATTCTCCGGAGAAGAGCAGAGAGGCTGGGACAGGCCATCCGCCAGCAGCCTTGAGTCGCACCCAGGCGGGCTCCGCGAAAGAGGCGTCGACGTGCAGCCTGGGGCTGCGGTCAGCCTCTTCGGACCGAGACTTGCTGCTGAGAGGCTGCCCCCTGGTTTGTCGCTGGAGACCCCTCATTCAAGTAGAAAACTGGGTTTTTCTTCTAGTTGCGACCTAAAGTAAAGAACGCTTTCAGCTCCCACACTACCTTAACCAACCCCAACACCCTTCGTCCATCCTCAGAATTTTAAAAAAACAAAGACAAAAACAAGACTTTCAGGCCTGAGCTTCCTGCAGCCCGGGGCGCTCTGCTGGGGTACAGAGTAGGAGGAGGTGGGTGTTTCGGTCCCACTTCTCCTCTTGGCCAGGATCTTCGCTTAGCGACCAGGGACACTAGCAGACGGACCCCGGTGAGTTAGTCCACCCTCTCACCTCTGGTTCCCCGGCCCTAACCCGTCCACTCCGGAGCGGCCCCCAGCCCCGCCCGCAGCGGCCGCTTCCTCCCAGCTGCGAGCCGCGGGGCTGTCTGCGCGCCTTTGAGCCTCCAGCCGACTCAACCTGCATCTCTTCTCAGTAAAATCTGTTCTCCTTTTGGAAAATCTTGCGCGGGTCCTGGGGTTGTCAAAGGCCTGAGTCTGAAGCTCAGCACCCTCCTGACTTCTGTCTTGGAAACTGGGCCACCAGGACACTTCCGGAGCATTTCCCTCTGGTGTGGATACAGCCCCGAAGGTTTAGAAAGAGAAGAAAGAGAAAAGGAGAGAAGCGACGCCTCTGTAACCGGGTCTCTTCCTTCTCCCCATTTTAACACCCTACCCCCACCCACCCCCGAAGTCTTCGGACTGTTCTCAGGGTGGAAGAGGGACCCAAAAGGCCCGAGGTCCAGAGAGCGCCGGGGTCTCACCACCCACTCTCCCTGCCCCAGCGCAGGGTTTGCCGAGCCTTCCCATGCGGAGGAGCTCCAAAGAAGGTCGCAAGAAGGTAGGGGCACGCTGTCTGTCAGGAATTTTCTGTCTCCTTTTTCTGATTCTCAAAAGCCCCTGTCGCCGTGGCCCGAACATGCTCAACTCCAGCACCCTCGAAATCGATCCCCCTTTCCTGGCCTTGGAGCTGGCGTAGACCTCATCTTTGCAACTGGGCAGGGGTTTTCTGTCCTACCTCTACACTAGGAACAGCTGCGTGAATACGCCAGGGAGTCCACCCTGGATGCCAGGTGCCAAAGGTTTTCCCAGGCTGAGGTCGTGGCAAACTCGAGGTGCTGGCAACTAGGTGCCCGGCAGCCGCGCCCATCTCCTTTCCCATCCTCAGAAGCTTTCAGGTTTCGCGTCCGCAGCCCGAGCGCCCTGCGAAGCTCCAAGCCCTGAGCAACCACCACCCGCCTCGGTGCCACCCAAAGGTAATGCCGCGGCCACAGTCCCTGTGTCCTGACCAGCGCGTACTTCTTGCACGTTGAGATATTACGCTTTTAATGGAATTTCCAACATTCATTTTTTTCTATAGGAATTTCTCAGATCACTTCCCAACTAAGGTCTTTCATAGAAGCGGGGCTTTTAGCCCTGGAGGGATCCTTTAAGAGAGGCATGTTGACGAGAGAGGTGATGCCACGCCTGCCAGAAGTTGTCGCTAGTGGAGTAATAAAATCATAACTAACATTGCTTCGTAGATTTCTATTCCAGTCGCCTTTCCAATACGCTGAAGACTTTTTCCCGTGTCCTGGTTTTGGTTACTGGTGCGTCTTGAAATGTTCTTACAAAAACATTCATAGAAACAACCCAATCTTACAACCCAGGACTCCTAGGAGCGAAGTTTCAACCCAGGAAGAAAAGTTACAACCCAGGAAGCAAAGTTTCTTTTTTAGCAAAAGAGACTGGCCGGTCCACCCTCATCCTCCCCCTCAGGGATAATTAATATCAATTTCCTTGAGTTCCAACACATTTGCAAGTGAATATGCAGATAACTTCAAACAGACAGTTAAAAGAGTAGTTAACTGGGGACAAGGGATCCTTGTGACACATCATAAAAGAAATTTTATCTCTGTGCATTATCTCAGAATTCAGGTAGCAAACTATTTTAAATGAGCCACAGCCTCTCTAATCTTAGGCCCATTAGGTAGTTGTTATTTCTTGGAGAAAGTACTGCTTAAAGGTGTTTTTTTTTTTTAAATTCTAAATTGACTATTGTTTTTTACAGAAAGTTCCCCACACCCCCAGCTAAGATTTTCCTCACTGTTAGGAAACTAGAGGGGATCGTATTCCATGGCCTAAAAACGTACACATTGAATCTAGTGGTAACTAACTTAAAACTGATCAGAATTGTTAACTAATTCCTAGTTCAAAACACGAAAAGAATTTCTTCGCTATTGAACTTTTCAGGAATGACTACCTGGCCTCACCATCTGCTTATTTAGGGTTTGTCATATGGACTTTGTTCCCTAAATTCTAGCATACGAAAGCATTTGTTCTAATCAACTCATAAAAGGACATTTTCTTAGAATTTAGCATAAACACATGTGCCAGTAAAAAGGCTATTCTTCTGGGGCCTTGTCTCCTCCATTGGTTACCAGTCATTGCAAAAAACAGCTCTTGTTTCATTAAACTAGATGCTGAGGAGACAAGTGAAATGAAAGAAGGAGGGAAATTTCATCAAGGACTTTTGAGATGAGTGCATTAGAGGCCCAAACTCAATTTTCTGATTCTTTCCAAATATTTTAGCACCTTGCAGTCAGCTTTCTGGTTCTTTCCCAATATCACAGGGTTTGTCAAGTTATGTAAAAAAATTCTTTGTTAGTTCCTATCTCCAAAGGGTTTCTACCCTAGAAAGGTTTCAAAGGTATTCAAAGGCAGTAATTGAATTAAATCAAATAATTGTTCAGTGATAGCTGAACACAAGAAAAGGTTTTGTTAAGTAGTAATTTTCACATAACAGCTGTGTACATCTTGTCCAGTATAGTTAAATTATCCCTGCTTCTGTTATCCATGTGTGCTCCCATATTCTCTCTCTCTCTCTTTCTCTCTCTCCCTCTCTCTCTTCCTCTCTCTCATTGGTGGTGGTGGTGGTGGGGACAACAGAGCCAGAATACGTTTTTACATTTCACTGTAAGGTGGACTGAAGCATCAACAAGCCAAATTTTAGCTGCAACAAAGCATAGCTTTCCCCTTTTGAAGCTCATGAATATATTTTCTAATTAACATTTTTTCCCTGATTTTTGGAATTTTGTTTCTTGTTTCTAAAAATACAAGTCAATTGCTTGTACAATCAAGTATAAAGAGATGCACCTAACACTTTAAATATTTAATTTTATTTAGGATAATTTTGCAAATGCCATTCTTTTGCATAGCCATGTGTTGATAAATTATTTTAAAAATAAGTTAAATAGGGGTTATGTAGTCTATAAAGCATTGTGGGGTCTAATTGTTTCTTTATTGCAAATAATAAACATGGAAGGATAAACAGCTACATGTTTGCACTGACTCCACTATTTAATATGTATTTATTCCATCTGCATTGTCCTTCCTTGTCTTTCATGCCAGCCCAATTTGTCCACTTCTTTCAAGATCCACCTTCTTCAAGAGGCCTTCTTTGGTAGATTCCAGCCCAACCTGGGATGCCTTTCATTTTCTTTCCCTAAATATCTATGCATACACATGTATCTATGATACATCTTCATGTGTCTTCTTCTTTTCTTCCATTCAAACTGGAAGTTCTCTACATGCAGGGGCCTTTTTTTCCATTTACATAAAACAGCAATCACCCAATGGCATGACATTCATAAAGGCTAATTCATTAAGTAAGCACATAGATTGAAGAGAATCCTTTGAAGAACTTAGAGGATCTAGAAGAGATTCCAAAGCCAACATGTTTGATCACACTTACCCCTGACATTTTGTATTGATCACCAGCAGCAGTGATGAAAACTGACACAACCATCAGCCACGTGACTGTAACTGTTTATGTCAGTTTCTCCTACCTTATCTCCCGTTTTAGAAATGAAGAATGGAGCAAGTTCTGGAAAACTTTGTTAGTATTTTAGGATATGATTTAATGGTGAGTTTTGCTCCTTTACCACCTCCTAGTCCTAGGTAATTTTAAATAACTGAAGCTTTTTAAAGGATGATTGAAACCTTGTTTAATTGATGTAGGTGAAAATTGTAGGGATAATGACCCAACTCCTATTGCAACATAAGAATCACTGGGGAGAAAATGAATAAAGTAATGGGTATTTGTAAGCTATGTTTAAGATTAAATACCTAAAAGGGCATTAAATTTATTGTCTTAAAGATGGTCCTCCCAGGAAGAAAGAGTTAACATATCTTCCTTTTTTTCTTTTAACTCTTTCAAGTATTCTTTTGTGTCAACAGAGATCATTTATGTCAGGTATGAAGGAAATCATTTTCAAAGGAACCACCGTCTGATTTATAAATCAACTACAATAATATAAGATTAATGACCAATGCTACTTCTCATCTAATATTTTATTATTAAAGCAGATAATTATAGTTGATTCAGTTGATCTTTTTAACAACTTACAAAGTGAGGATATCTTCAATATATATGACAAGAGAAACTCATAATCTTTTACAGATACCTGTCTTATAGAATACTACTTGTTTTTCTTTCCAAAAGACCAAACAGCATGCAAATAGTAAGTATTCTGTTAATGTTTATGGACAAAATTAACTTGTCTTTGGTTTTGAATGCTTCATATTCATTGGCTCACTTGGCCTATCCAGCCATCCCCTGAGGTATTACCCCAATTTTTCAGATGGGGAACACCAAAATCTGTACAAGGTCACAAAAAATAATAACTAGCTAAATCCTGAACTGAAATCTATTTATTTATTTCCTCATTAAAGTACTGGAGGTAGAGAAGGAGAATATGAATGCTTCATTACACGTTATCTTTGTTTCTAGTTTTTATAGTACTACAGGAAAATAAGTGTTTAATAACAATAGCTAACACCAGAAATTGTATGGCATATAAATTTTACAACTTCCACTCTCAACTGATAATAATTGACTTTATACCAATCACAATTTTGTCTCAGTTCTTCTATATGTAATCATTTATCTAAAGTTCTTGAGAAATGTTTGGATGAACTATCAAAATACAGAGATTAAAATAAAGATAAAACATTGATGTAATTATTGATATAAGAATAGCTTTGAAAGAATAGTTACATAGATACGCTGGGGAAAATATTACATCAAAATATTAGTGTACTTAAAACAGCATTCCATACATTTCAGGAAAGTTAATTAATGATAGAAATTTTAGGTTTCAGTTTGTTATTTGGTCACTAAAGATTTTTATGAAAATCAAAATATGGTATATTATTTTGGAGTCAAAGTATTAAATAAGAAAAAAATGAAGATGGTCCCTACAGAGTTAAAGCATGTGGTTTTCCTGTTTTAATTCTAACTCACCATGTGACACTTGGGAAGGTCATTTAATTTTTGAACCTCAGTTCTGGGGTATGTACAACTACAATAAAGTGTATCTTCCCTTGCCTGCCTTCTAAGGTAGTGGAAAGGATCAACTTTGACAACATGAAACTATTTTGTAATTTCCCCCTTAATATAACATTGTTTTATGACTTTGTATTACCGATTGTTCACATAATGAAATCCTCTAAGAAATGACATGTTTGGACATCACTACAATCGATGAGGACAGCATATCTGCTGCTGAAATAGCTGTATTCTGATTCTGATTTATGGTGCAAAAAAGAAAAAGAAAGAAAAGACTATCAACAATGCAAATACAGGAATTAGCTCAGTGGTATTTGTTTTTCTGTTCCACTAGAAGCTGAAGAATAATATGAGTGTGTGTGTTTACATAACTATGTAACATTGCTGTCCTAAGAGACCCTAGATAACCCTCACAAACTTCAGTTTTACTCACATTCCTTTTGGCAGTCACAATATAATGACTGAGGGCAGGTAGGTGACCCCAGAGTTCGGAGTCTTTATGCAACCAGAGACTAGAACTCCCAGAAAATAATATACTGCATTGACTGAGGGCCTCATTTGAGGAGGCGTCAATTTAACTTTAAACCCATTAGCTCATTGAGAGCAGAGGAGAGAAGGCGATGTCTCTAAATGCAGGAAACTGTTGCCATAGCATTTTCCTTCCCTATCTCTGCCTACTCTTCCACCCCAAAAGCAGCAACAATTTGTGCTCTACCGTCTTCTTTCAGGAGCCAGATGCATTTTCAGAAGCAAGGACTCCAGGTATGTGATATGTGATATCTACACCACCTAATAATTGTTCTGGGTAGGGATATCGAATAAGTCCATTAAGTTTCCCAGGACTGAATCATCTTTACGGATGCAATTGCCGAACAGGAAACAGACTCAGGGAGAATTTTAGCCCTCCAGAATCTCATTGGCCCTCTGCACAAGCCAAGCCACAATCACTCCTGCAACACAACCGATTCCTTTCAGCACTTGCCGCCGTGGACAGCTCCCTCGCCGCGCGGTCCATTCCTCCGCAGTGAGCAGACTCGTGTTCTGCCTGCATCGGTCGGTGCAGCACCCGACACTAAGACCACGCCAGCGCGCATAGAACACGCGCTCCCTCCCTCCTCCCTCTCGGCTCCCCCGCCCCTCGCTCACCCCGGCTCACTCCAGCGGCGACTTTGAGGGATTCCCTCTTCGGGCAGCCTCTGCAGCAGCACATCTGGCCTCATTCGCTGCTAGACAAGCATGGATCTCCGAGGAAGAGCCGTTCTCAGCTTGGATAGACTTCGAATTCTCCTGATGCTGTTCCGTGAGTAGCGTTTCGGCGACTGGGAGGGCAGGGTGCACTCTTTGCAGAGAATAGAACCTGCATAGTAAAGTCAGTAGCTTAAGGTCACAATGTGGCCCTTAACGTTTTGCTTTGTTTTTCTTCTTTTTTTAGGGGGGAGGGGAGGGGGCGGAAGGCCTTCCCACTCGTGGCGGGGAATTCCCCAGAGAGCCACACACCTGTATGCCATATCCTAGACACAGTGCTATACAGCCCTGCTTCGTGGAATCAGAGCATTGGCAAGAAAGATTCGGTTGAAAATCCTGTGATAAGAAAAAAAAAAAAAAGGCCAGTCGGGTTATAAATTAGTGAGGCTTAAATTTAAACAAAATTATTTGTATTAAAAATTAATAGGAACGGAGTTGACTTGTTGGCGCTCGGTTAGAGAAATGGCTCGCAGACCGCATAGCAGCCGGCAGGGAACTTTGTCACCCCAAGCCTGTAGATCACGATCTCCCCACCCTTGTGCCAGAGACGCGTGGGCTCACCGAGCCCGGAACCGATAGGGTATTTTTCCCCCCCGCAGATACAGTGACTCGAATCATGGCAGAACAAGAAGTGGAAAATCTCTCA
This sequence comes from Aselliscus stoliczkanus, assembly GCA_033961575.1. Lineage (NCBI taxonomy): Eukaryota > Metazoa > Chordata > Mammalia > Chiroptera > Hipposideridae > Aselliscus > Aselliscus stoliczkanus. Next base: position 31,894,516 of record CM066738.1, read on the forward strand.
GGCCTTTCCACTAACCCTGAAAAAGATATATTTGTGGTGCGGGAAAATGGGACGACATGTCTCATGGCAGAGTTTGCAGCCAAATTTATTGTCCCTTATGATGTGTGGGCCAGCAATTACGTCGATGTAAGGAACCTTTTCCCTCCCAGCTTGCTCCTAGGGCTCAAGGGGGAGAAGGGCACCCTCCCTCAAGGCCCTGTGAAGACCTGGGTGGCCCGCCTTTCCCCCCTGCGCCCCCGCAGGCTGCTCCCGTATGCTGCATGGGGGTTCCGGCTTGTAACGCCTTCTGCTCGCCCTGCCTGCTTTGAAAGTAACTCCTTCTCTCTGCATCCCTAACGGCGGGGTCTGCACGTAGAGCATCTAACCGCATGTTCCCGGACCTGGGAGCGCTGGCGCAAAGGAGTGGCCAGGCGTGCAACCCGGAGTTTGGACTCCCCGCCCTTTACAGCCCCCAATGGGGACAGGCTCGCTGAGGGGGTGCGGGGCGTCTGTGTTCCCAGCTGATCACGGAACAGGCCGATATTTCACTGACCCGGGGAGCTGAAGTGAAGGGCCGCTGTGGCCACAACGAGTCGGAGCTGCAGGTGTTCTGGGTGGATCGCGCGTACACACTCAAGATGCTATTTATAAAGGTAACACCGAGCCCACCGCGCAAAGGGGATGCAGACTCCGGGGCGGCTGTGGGCAGGGGCCACTCCTCGGTTTCTCCATCCAGAAGCCGCAGGGGCGGTTGACGCGCGCCTCCCCTGCTCGGTAGGAAAGTCACAATACGTCCAAGGGACCCGAGGCAACGTGGAGGCTGAGCAAGGTCCAGTTTGTCTACGACTCCTCGGAGAAGACCCATTTTAAAGACGCTGTCAGTGGTGAGTAGAGGCCAGCAGGGCTGGGAGGGAGCCTGGGAAAGCGCGGACACTTACAGAGAGCGTAGGCGTGGAAGCCCGATTCCTCAGGAAATTCCAAAATTTTATGGAAACCGATTCTGACTGCGCTCCCAGGCCAAATTCGGCCTGGCTTGCTCTTCAAGGCAGTGGAAGCGGAAGTGCCGGGAGGTCCTGTGGATTTCAGGCCTTGTGGATGCGCAAGAAGCCACCGGCGAGAACCAGCGGGTCACCCGTGGCCTGACTCTGGATAAGACGTCTCTTGAAGGACTGTCTTCCCTTGGTTACTTAAGGATGACCTCTTATGATTTGACCTTTAGACGAGCGCGGAGAAGGGCAAAACTATTCTATTTTTCTGCACCTCGGTTTTTCATCTCATACGCTGAAACTTGGAAGGATGCAGAATGACTTTCTTTTTCGGTCAATATTTGATGGCCTTTAGTATCTTTTTGCGCATGGCAGCAGGTCCCCACGCCATCATCTTCAGTCATCTACTGCGGCCACCCCAGAGTGCATCCTGAACGTGGCCTAATTTATTAGCTTTTCCTGCCCATCACTGCAACAATTCACCTAGATTCTCCAAACTTATTTTGGGAAGAGGAACATCCATTCCCCCAAATAACAATGTTTGCATTTGCAGGTGCTATCAAAGACCATTTTCAATTAATTAACTAATCAATTAATTTTGTGAATGGTCTAATCTACTCAGAATGAGGCCTTTGATCCCCCCAGCACCTGAGTTGGGAAAAAGGTTTTTATTGAGCACATGAAAGAAAACATATGTCATCTCTCCCTTTTTACCCTTTTTTATTTCACAGAAAAAAGAGCATTTTCTTCTCTTCATCAAACTTCGTATTCAAGCATTTTCCTAGTTAAAGTAGGCCCCTCCCAAAATAAAAGGAAAAAAGAGGAAAAAAACAAACAAATGTTTGTCAGAAAAGGAGAAAAAGGAGGCAGGCCTCCAGAGGGTGTATATATACATATGCAAAGTAGTTTGCCTGAGGCACCAGAATCAGCCTTGCTTTATTGAAGAAGATATTTTATTCTTTGCCAGCCCATGTGAAATGCAGAAAAACAAGTCACTGTTCTGTCTGTGCCTTTGGAATCTCCATTGGTTAGGTTTTATAGAGTAAAAAGGGTTGGGTTTTAGGTATTATCATGCTCCTCTTCCAAAAAAGAAATTCCCCAAATTCCAAATTAATATTTTGAGCCCCTGCTTATGAAGGAATTGGTGTGTCTGTCCTTGGACACCACTTGATGCCTCAGGCAGAGCCTCAGCCTTGGCCAAGCAGTGCACCGCCCGGCCATACAGAGCATCGGAGGAGGGTCTGGAGTTGAGAGGCAAGAGCCAACTCTCCGCTGGCAAGGGAGGTTAGGAGGAAAGAAGGTTCTGCCATCTGCCATAGAGACAGGCTTAACCATTGCTTTGGGCCTTCCCTGCAGCGGGGAAGCACACTGCCAACTCGCATCGCCTCTCTGCCTTGGTCACCCCAGCTGGAAAGTCCTATGAGTGTCAAGCTCAGCAGAGCATTTCACTAGCCTCCAGCGATCCACAGAAGACGGTCACCATGATCCTGTCTGCAGTCCACATCCAGCCCTTTGATATCGTCTCTGATTTTGTCTTCAGTGAAGGTAGGTTGAGGGTGGAGGGGGCTGGTGGGAGGAGATAGAGGTGGGGAGGAAAGGGAATGCTGACTTCAGGATGGATGTGGAAGGAGACCTGCCAGGGTCCCAGGCTATCGCCACATGCATTTTCTCTAGGTTAACATAACACGGCCTCCCTCTGTCGTATTTTGCAAGACAAAAGGCAGTAAACTGAATCATATCAACTTTCTTCAATGGCTTTGTTTTTTTTCTCCCCTCCTTCCCTTCTTCCTTCATTTCATTTCTTCTTTTCCTCCCTCCCTCCCTCCTTCCCTCCTTCCCTCCCTCCCTTCCTCCCTCCCTCCCTTTATTTCTTTATCATTCCCTCCCTCCCTTCCTTTGCCAAAAGAGGAACTCCATAGGGAGAGAATAAGAAAGTGATCTTGGAAAAAAAAAAATTTTTTTTTGGTGCAAGTCTTCCAATCCAAAAGCTACTAAAAATCTCAAGTAGTTACCTAGAGAACCATGGATTAGAGAAGGGCCTTTGCTTCTGAGGGCCTCAGTTTCCCCATGTGCTCACAGACACTTTCAGCTGTAGGTTCTACCACTGTTAGTTGAGGTTTTTGTGTGGCTAGAATGCAATAGGGGTGTGTGTGTGTGTGTGTGTGTGTGTGTGTGTGTGACTTGCAGATCACAGACAGAATGATGAAGACCTGCTTTCAGTGAGCACTCACCTTGTGGGAGGGATACCCACAAGTCTCCAGGGAGGCATGGATCCCTGCTCTGCTCCCTCTGGAGTATGCAGGCAATGCTTCTTAGTCGGTGCTAGCCCCTGAAAGGGGATCAGGCATCATACATCTGGGGCAGGTTCAGGGCCGCCACATTCTCTTGGTTCTCTACCTTCCAGCAGAGGTAGGGCATGAGGAGAGTCTGCCTCTGCAATGTGACGCACAATTTACACTGGGCAAATGTAGGGTACGTGGACTCTTCAGTTCAGTTGTTCTCTCTCTTGTCTGGGGGAGATTGTTAAAGACAGTTTGATATTCTATTTATTCCTTATAGTTAAGAAATAGGGAGAGATTCTGATTGCTGTATATATAGATGCCTTCCTTTGGGCTGGGGCTCCCCAGGTGAATTCAACTATTCAAATGTGCAGGATATTAGGGAGTCCCCATCTGTGTCACATACAAATCATTAAGTCATTTCCCAAGGAATCCAGCTTCCATAAAATGCCCCTTCCACTCAAACCATACTGAATAGAACCCCTCCCTCCCCACCAGTGATTATTCAAAAGGCATTTCAGAATTCCTATGTCCTTGAGATAAGGGCCAGCTTTTTGGTTTTTTTTTTCATCTTTGTATTTTTAGCACCTAATACAGTGTTTGGCACTTTGCAGATGCCCAGTTAACTTTGGCTGAATTGATATTCTGAATCCACGGACTCCATTAATAGAGACTTCCAAATGCTTTAATGCCAGGCAAATCAGAATGTAATTGATTTAGTAAAGCTACACTTACCTGTTCTTGTGGAGGGATGGGATATTCCATTTTAATGTATTTTCCACAGAATTAAACCTAAACTCTAAGTTTCAAGAGCTTAACTTTTAAAAACAAGCTTGATTATAGAAATATTTATAAATGTAATAATGTCTTTCTTAAACTGAAAATATTAAATGTAATTAAATGTGATAGGACTGTGATTACTGATGACCAGGAATTTATTATGAAAATATTGGATTGTGTAGTATCATTCCCCAGGGCCCCTACCACAGATGCTTTTGAGTTTATATGAGTACTTTTAATAGTCTCTAATGACTTTCCTTTTTTTCAGCTGTTCTTAGGCACTTCTTTACTTCTTGATATCAGTGATGCTATCATTGCTGCTTTTACCAGTTCCTTACCACAACCTCACCCTAACCCACTCTGGGTTAATTCTAAGTTGTTTCTTATAGTTGTTTATGGACTGAGAAATCAAATCTCATGGATATTTAGGATGTGTACAAAGAAAGGGTAAATGAGTACTGAATAAGGATCAGAGAGCTACTATCCTCCAAGTCAGTGACATGGACTTAGTGACATCTTTTATCTGAAAAGCAGTTTTTATCCATTTCCAGGTCCTAGATGGGTGCAGTAGTCTTAGAGAGTTTGTAAGCATGTATAACTTCCTAAATGCAGATATATTAAGCCCAAGCAAATTGCACTTGCCTCACCCAGGTTTTTCTGGGTAATAAAATTGAGATGGTCCCTCCTGCAGGGTGCCCTGGGGCTCAAGCCTTTATGCTCCTGGGAGGAGGCCCGCCTCTTTCAGAATCCCTCACTGGATGACTGCCTTTGTATGCCCGGGCTTCTTTTGTTTCTAGCTCCTCCCGTCGGTGCCTCTCAGCATCTGCCCCCCTGCTGTGTTTTGTAGTAGGAGATTTTATTTGATTTGGTGGAATCCGAAAGATTTCTATTTTGCCCCCCCCCCCCAATAGACACTCGGGATGTGTTGCAGATGCCTGTGTGCCTGTGGGCGTGGGGGAGGGGGACTGGTCATATCTGCACGCCCACCGCAGTGGTGTGTATACATTCAGCTTGTCATGTGTGCAGGGCCCACAGCATAAGGGTTTCCAATAAAGGGCCTATTACCTATATCAGGGGACCATACCTGGCAGTCTGCAGTTTCACACCTGCCTACTTCATAGACTCTGAGAAAAAGCAAGGAAGAGTCAATGAAATGGATTAGTGGACTCTCAGGGGGGCTGAGAGCAGCCCCACTGGGTGCAGATGTCTCTATCACACAAACCCCTTTAGTGCACTGAGCTTGGCTACCACACTGATCCCCAGTGGAAGCCTCTTCGCCAGCACGCCTCCAACTGCAGTGTGCACACAGACCCCCTGCTGCAGTGTGTACAACTGTGGTGCACTTGTTAGCACGCCCACAGTTTGGTTCAGTAGGTCTTGGGGGCCCAAGCTTGCTTCATTACTAGCAAGCTCCCCAGTGATGCTGCTGCTGTCCATAGAACATTGTAAGGGGGTTTCAGGGTTTTTGAGTTGATTAAGGAAAATATATGACCACGAGAGGCAGTAACACACAGCTTTATTGGGTGGCACTTGGACAGAGCTGCATGAGAAGGGAAGCCCCTCAGAGCATGAAACTGTCTGGAGGAAGGAGCCTCGGGGACCACCATCCAGAGGAGGAGGAGAACAAGGGACCTCCTGGGAATGGGTATTGGAGAGGGTCCTTACATGTTTAGGTGATGTCACTCAGCAGACAGTGAGAAGTCCCTGGGTCACGGAGCTCTGAGGGGCAGCAGAGAGGCTCTGGGCCTTATAAGCACAAGACCCTATCTTATCAATGGGTAACAGCTGTTGGCTGAGATTTGGTATGCAAAATGGGCAGACTCTCAATGGCTAAAAATCTGCTTGTTTGGGCTGTTTTAAAAATAATTGGATGTGTAGAAATTTGAGTTTGTCCCCCACAGGCTTTTCAGCTAATGGGTCTCTGTCTGCAGTGAAGAAATAAATCATTTAGGGGCCAATAGCAGAGGCTATGTTGGCTCATTTGCATAACAGATACATTTTGTATGGCAACTACCACCCTGCAGTTCAAGGCACCCTATGTTTCTCAATTGGGGTGGATTAACTTGTCTTCCCACAGTTAAGTTGTAGTGTGTCCATTTGAAGTCCCCTGGAGATTTCTGTCTGTGAAGGGATGAGATGTGCATCACTGGGAGGGAACAAAGCAGCCTGAGTATTGTAATGGCTTGAATTAGAAGCAGCTTTTAGGTATAATGACTGAAGAAATGTAACAGATCTTGAAGGGTGCCTCTGTTCACCTTTATTAAAGATTCAGGTTTAGGGCTGGCCAAGTGGCGCGGTGGTTAAATGCTGGCTTGGGAGGCCAGCGGCCCCGGTTCGGTCCCACATATGAGGGCCAGTGACACTGCCCTTAAAAACAAACAAACAAACAAAAAAGATTCAGGTTTAACAAGCATTTAAATTTTACCACATAAAGGCTGGCCCCGTTTTAATTATCAAGGGGAAAAACAAATCAGCCTGTGAAGCAGGTACTGAGATTCCCCATTACAGTGGAGAAACTGAGGCTCAGAGAAGTGAAGTTATTGGTGAAGGCTGTACTCCTAATGGCTGCCAGGGCTGGGACGAGAACCTATCTGGGTATTAGATCCTGTGCTCTTAGCCTCTCAGAGCCTCAGCTGCTTCTGCTGAGCAACTATAATCAATACGTGGATGCAGAGGGCATCTTTCGAAAGGTTGTTGAGTACCCTGAATTTATGAGCTCTTTGTCATTGCTCCTAACAGCATGATTGGGAGAGACCACCTGATTTGTATTTTACCCAGAACCAATGAAACACACTCTGCATTTTAGTTGGAATGAACGTAACATGCCTTACCATTCTCTGTTACATCTACCTGCAGCAGAGCTTCCTGTGGCCAGTTGCCATGCCACAGACATGGGAAAGGTTTGCAGATGCTGATCGAGGGGGATGTGTAAACCTGTGATTGGTTTCGCACCTCCCAGTCCAGAGACATGTCACCCTGGGTAGTAGTTGCACCTCAGGACCTCCTGTATAAGCATCTAGAGGGAGATAATCCTGTTAGTAACACTGCTGAGAACTGTGTTGAGGGCTGCGATATGGAGTCCCAGAGTAGGGCCACTTGTTGGTCAGTCTTAGAGTTCTGGGTTCCTGGTACTGTCCTGGACCACAGTGTTTTAGGTTGGATTCCCCAGAAGCAGATCCTATGGGGATAAGTACAAGTAGTTTATTTAGGAGATCTGGAAAGCACTGGTGGGGGATTGGAGAAGTGAGATAAGAAGGCAAGGTACATTACCACAGTGGGTACCTTGGGCTCACACTGCTAGGACCCCTGGGAGAGAGTGGAGAACCCACATTAGAGTTACCCTGCCTGAGAGGTAGGGAAAGTGGCATTTGTCTGCTAACTTTCATCCACCCTACCTAATGGCCGCTGAGGTAAGGAAGAGGCATTGACTCTGGGACTTCTAAACTGCCTTAGTCAAAAGTCATTGGAATGTGTGGCAATGGTGAATGCCAAGGGCGTAAGACACCATGTGTGTTAGCTACACGTAGTTGCTGGGGTATACGAACTTTCCCTGCCCTGGTGGAGCTTACAGGCTAGTGGGAAAGTTTGTACAGCTCTCTCTTGTGCAAGCTGTGTTCCTGGCACACAGGGGCATCAATCAGTAATTGCTTTTATGATCTTTTTCTATCACTAGTACTTAACATCTCAATGAAAGTACTTCCTTGTCTCCAGCCAAGGCCTCCAAAGCCCACTCATCTTCACAACTGTTCAGTATACAAATTACATGTTGCTGAGGTTACAGGAGTGTACAGCCAGCCCAGAGAAAATATGAAAAGAGGGCCAAGCCCCTCCTTTTAGCTGCCCTGTCAGACAGTGACAGAATCCCAGCCAGCAAAAGGTTGTCTTCCTCCTCAGACAGAAGTAGTCCATGATATTTGCAGAGCTTGAGAAATCCAACAGGTTGCCTTTTGGCCCATTGCCCATATCAGTGCTATTCATTTGGGGTACAATGAATAATTTTTTAGAGCTTGTTTGCCTCAGGGAGTAAACACAACCTTTGAAATGCTGTGGTCCATCAAACAGAACAAAACAAAATAATACACATATATAGAAAGTAGAATCTAAGATGAATCGGGATTTCAGTGAGTGCACCGAGTTTGTTTGATGGGACCTTAGTTGGCAACCATCAGCTGGCAGCAGATCACCCCTCTGTTGCCTGATCTGTCTTCCTCTGGGTCTTTCCAGTGACTAGGCTGGTTGTTGTGTTTTCCAGCCAGAGGACATCTACCTTGGGCTCCTGTGTTTTGTGCTATAGGACACTCCATCCAGCTAGGACAGAGGCATGAGGGACCCTAAGGCCTATGGAGGTGGACAGGGGTTAGGGTTCTCCAAGCATGCAAAGACAGATGTGATCTTGGCTAAGCCAAGGGATACTCTTCCCCCAGACAGAGATCTAGGGCCTTCCTTGTTTTATAATTCATGGTGGTATAATCAGTTTATTGCACAGGATCTTAACCCTGGGATCCATAGTGTTTGTGGGTAGAATTCAAGGGGCCTGTAAATTTCAAAGAGAAAAATTTACATTATTTATTTGTACTAATTTTAGTTAATATTTAACATTTCCTTTGATTATAAATAAAGGTAGTAATCCACAGTAGTATTAGTGTTACCCATGACTTTGTCACCAATAGAAATCATATTTTCAACTCACATTAGTTTGTGCAGATCTTACAAAGTAACAATTATGTTTCTCACTACTTTGCAATCAGAGCCAGTGTGCATGCATACTAACAAAGCAGTACATATATTACTGTCTCCCAAATTACTTAAAAAAATATTTTGATGGCTGAATTTCAGTGCAATCCATTTCTTTTGTAATCTTATATATTTTATTTGTATGCATTTATAAGCATTATTCTGAGAAGGGGTGATAGTTTCATCAGACTGGCACAAAAAAGATGACAACTTCTGCTTTAGTGGGTCATGATCAGCACTGTTTTAAATGAAAGAGAATAGAATAGAATATAAATTATTAGATGCAAGTAAGGATGATTATTGTTTTATAAAATGTTGGTTTTAATTATGTGTGTATACATATGTTCTGAGTTGTAATGTAAAAATTTTTTTCCTCTGGGTCAGAGGCAGTTTGAAAACACTGGCTCCAGCATGAAAGGGGAATGAATGTCTTTCTTCGTGAGTTCACAGTCACTCACCTATAACTCGTGATGTTTTTCAAAATGCAGAATATTATAGACTTTGGGAAGTGCATAGTTCATAAACAGTAATCCCCCCTTATCTGTGATTTCACTTTCCACGGTTTCAGTTACCTGCAGTCAACCATGGTCTGAAAATATTTTATGGAAAATTCCAGAAGTAAACAATTCATAGGTTTTAAATTGTGTGACATCCTGAGCAGCGTGATGAAATATCACGCTGTCCCACTTCATGGCTCCTGGGATGTGAATCATCCCTTTGTTCAGCGTATTCACACTGTATATATATTTCTGCCTGTTAGTCACTTAGGTTATCAGATTGACCGTCACAGTGTTGTAGAACTTGTGTTTAAGTGACCCTTCTAGTAGCCTAATGCCACGTCATAGTGCTTACGTCACTCACGTCACTGCATCTGGTCACGTAGGCATTATATCATATTACATGATCACATGAAGAAGAGGGGTGAGTACATTACAATAACCTATTTTGAGAGAGAGAGAGACCACATTCAATAACTTTTACTACAGTATATTGCTATAATTTTTCTATTTTATTTTAGTTATTGTTGTTAATCTCTTACAGTGCCTAATTTATAAATTAGACTTTACTGTAGGCATGCATATACAAGAAAACCATAATATAATATTTAGGGTTCGGTATTCTCCATATATTAAAGCATTCACTGAGGGTCTTGGAACATATCCGCCATGGATAAGGGGGGAACTACTGTTATTATGGAGGATCCCAGGAGAGTCACGGCAGCCCCCAGTAATCAGATATATTAGTATCTTTTTCCTGTAGTAAAACATGTGAATCTTCACACTAAGGAGGACAAATGAGAATCATGATTAGCCTAATGTTAGTTTAAGTCAGGTTTTACTGCCAAAGGAATGATACAATGTACTTTTGGTTTCCAGAACTTTGTGGATTTTGGAATGGTGGAAAAAGGATAGCAGATTCAGGCATTCCCCTTTACTCACCACTTAGTGGAAGAGAGTGGGTGAGCATGGGGATTCAGTATTTTTCATGGTGATTTTTGACATCCTTATTTTTCTGTGATTATCTTTGACATGTCCATAGTTTAATACTCGTTTTATATACCTCTATCTGTGATGTGTGTAGTTCAGGTTTTTGTCCTAAGGCAACAAAAAAATTTGTTAAGAAATGAAACACAATAGTATTCTACATATTCAGAGGGTGCCAAAAAAGTATATACCCATTTTAAGAAAGGAAAATTATTAAAATTGTAATACTCAATATATACTGATAACAAAAGATGAATACTTACATTTGACTTCTGCAATTAAAAGAGGTGCTCAGGCCGGCCAAGTGGCTCAGTTGGTTAAGAGTTGGCTTAGAGCACAAGCTCTGAGCAACAGAGCCGCTGGTTTGATTCCCCCATGGGCCAGTGATGCTGAGCCCAAGAGCTGAGCTGCCAACAGGTGGCAGGATGGCTCAGCTGGTGTAACAACAATATTGCCTGTTGGTTGGTGGGCTATGCCCACCCACAACTAAGACTGAACTCAGCACTTTGAGCTGAGCCCGTATGGCTCAGAGGATAGAGCGTGTGCTCTTAACAATAAGGCTGCTGGTTTGACTCCCGCATGGGATGGTGGCTATGCCCACCCTCAACTAAGATTGAACACAGCACCTTGAGCTTAGATGCCACGAACGGCCCATTGGAAGCCAGTTGGCGACGAGCCCTCCACAATGAAGACTGAAGAACAACAACTTGGCTGGTCCCCTTCCCCAATTCCCCAACACTGTTGCCCTCCCCCAATTACCCAATAAAATCTTTAAAAAAAACCCCAAGATGTGCTCAAAGTGGTTATCATCAGCATGCAGACACTTCTGATTACAGCGAACTACTGCTTGAGCAACGTTGACCAAAGTGTCCACTTGTATACATATTTTTGGCACACCTGAGATGTATATCTATCTATCTATCTATCATCTATCTATCTATCTATCTATCTATCTATCTATCTATCTATCTATCTATCTATAGATATAGATACACACACACACACACACACATACACACACACACACACCCCAAAATACAGTGTGCTTTTCTCCTCTGTCTTCCTTTAAGGATGGATTGTGAGATATTATTTCTCACAACTACACCAGAGTTATTATCCATTTAAGGGTAACACTTCTGGCACTAGATTATGACCGCAATTCTGATATGAACTCTTTTTCCCAACCACCAAGCAATTTTCTGACACCAGCTGGGTGTCCTACAATTTCACTTAATTCTGACACCATCCACCTGGAGTTACCATCCCCACAGGTTAAGGGTTCAGTCCTATAAGACTGCCCCCACCCTCAACTTTAGACACTATTCACAAGTCAAAGTTGTCACCTGGGTGTCTGACCCACCTGCTATAGGTTGGAGGTTTCCATAACCTTCTCCTCAGGTTCAATTTGTCACTTAAGTTATCAGATTGTCTCACAGAACTCAGAGAAACATTTTATTTACTAGCTCACCCACTTATTAAAAAAGGATATAACTCAGAAACAGCCAAAATGGAAGACATGCATAGGGCAAGGTATGCAGAAAGTGTGGAGCTTTCATGCCCTCTCTGATTGAACCACTCTCCCCAAATCTCCCCGTGTTCACCAATCAGAAGCTCTCCCAACCATGTCATTTTATTTTTTTATGGAGGCTTCATTGCATAGGCATAATTGATTAAATCATTGGCCTTTGGTGGCTGAACTTATCTCCAGCCCTTACCCTCCCACAAATCAGGTTCCCCTGGCAACCAGCTTCTATCCTTAGGTGACCCAGGGACTTTCCCAAAGTTGCCATATTAACATAAACACAGGTGCGGTTAAAAAGTGTTTGTTATTGGGCCGGCCCAGTGTAGTTGGTTAAGAGCTCACTCAAGAGTGCGAGCTGAGCTCTGAGCAACGGCAGTTCGATGCCAGCCCGAGCTGAGTTGCCGTTGAGCTGCCAACAGGTGGCAGGATGGCTCAGCTAAAAAAAAAAAAAAAAGTGTTTGTTATTAATATCAAGATATGAGTTTGCACCTAGCACATGGAAATTTAGCAAACCTCACAATCTGTGTTAACATTACAAGGGCAAGGGCGTGTTGTGGTGAGGAAAACAAATACCCTTTTGTTAACAAAATACTCTTTTGTTACCAAAATACCCTTTTGGTAACAAAATCTCTAACCCAGGATTCCCCATTGTCCTCTTCAAAGAGGCAGTGTACGATCATGGGAGAAAACCTGGCTATGGAAATTTGGGCCCATAGCTGTCCCTGGTGTACCTTGTAAGTCAGCAAGTCTTTTCCCAGAGAAAATGGGTATATTGGGCCGCAGGCTGATACTCAAAGTGTGGTACTCATTAGAATTGAATCAAATAATGAAAAAAAAAAAGGAAAAGTCCCCTACTGATTCTTTTCAGTCCTTCTGGTTGTAATAAGAAATGTTCAGTTTAGTGCTAACAGGTCCTTAAAACTTCTCTTATATTTGCCAAAATATTGTTTTAAAGACCTATTTTAAAAAATAATTTTTCAAGGGCTGGCCGAATGGCTAGTTGGTTAAGAGCTCGCTCAAGAGTGCCAGCTGAGCTCCGAGCAACAGCGGTTTGATGGCCAGCTCAAGCTGAGCTGCCACTGAGCTGCCAACAGGTGGCAGGATGGCTCAGCTAAAAAAAAAATAATAATAATAATAATAATTTTTTATTTGTGGAATGTGTGTGTGTGTGTGTGTGTATTACATATTTTAAACAGTTTTATTCAGATATAATTGACATGCAATAAACTGTACATATTTAAGGTCCGGCCAAGTGGCTCAGTTGGTTAAGAGCTCGCTCAAGAGTGCGAGCTGAGCTCTCAGCAACAGCAGTTCAATGCCCAGCCTGAGCTGAGCTGCCGTTGAGCTGCCAACAGGTGGCAGGACGGCTCAGCTAAAATAAATAAATAAATAAATAAAAATAAACTGTACATATTTAAATGTATAATTTGATAAATATTGACTTAGAAATAGACCTATGAAGCCATTACCACAATCCAAAATATCAGCATCTCTATCATCTCCAAAAGTACCCTCATACCCCTTAGTAAGAAGTATCCACCTCCCTGGATTTCAGGAACTGAACTCATGTGCATGACCCGCACACGGATCTGCAGAGCCCAGAAGCCCTCATTCTTGACCACCTTGTGATTTGGTAGCCTTTAATGACAGTAGCTCAGGTCTGCTAGGGACCTGACCCCTAACTCTTACCCTCGTTCATGTCTGCTGAGTGCTACCCTGACAGTGCTGTTGAGTTAGACTGTTTGAGTTCAGATTGTGGTGTCATTTACCTCTGGGCAAATTACTTAGTTTCTTTCTCCCTTGGTTACCTTATGTGACAAATGGATATAATAATAGTATTTACTGCATGGAATTGTTATGGGGATTAAATGAGACAATCTTTGTGCTTAGAACTGACAGTTAATTTAGGAACCAGGCATGTTAAGTATACTGCTTTTTAAAAGCTGCATATTTGCCTGCAATTTTCCAGATTCTTATTAGAGAGAAAAAACTTCTGGTGCTCAGGCCTTATCCTGTTTTCTGTTGGTCTCTGGCAAAGTTAGAGGGAGGACCAATGACCTAACAGAAAGGGGTTCTGTAGGAGACTGGCACACAGGTACTCAATAAATGCTTACTGGGTCATCTGGACTTAAGAACTTGGCCTTTGTGAAAAGCTATCTGAAGCCTGTTTTCTCCAATTGTGGCTCATAAATTCGGTGGAAAGGCCACTAGTTACCCACAAGAAGCAAAGGAGCTTAAGCAAACATGGTCAGGTTTCTAAGAATGCAGTTCCAGTCAGCTCGACAAAGTATCTGACCATAGATTTCCCAAAACTTGTTTTTCTGGTTCTATGTGAAATGGAGACATAGGCCTATTAAACTGTCTTGAATTTTAAGAGGGTAAAAATTGAATCAACCTTGTGGTTCTGGTAACATTTTCTTTATTGATCTAGGTGCTGGTTATATGAAGTATCCATTTGTGAAAACTCCCCAAGCTCTTTCTTTTAAAAATTTTAGTAGATTTACAGATATTAAAATGTACAAATTTTAAGTATTTAGCCAAATGCGTGTTTACCTATACTTGCAACCATGTAACCACCTGGATCAAGATATAGTATATTTCCATCACACCTGAAGGTCCCCTTGTGCCCAGTTTCCCAGATGTAATAAGCACTTTTCTGATTTTAATCACCATAGACTTAGTTTTACCTGTTCTTGAATGTCATATATTAAATATGTAGTCTTTTTTGTCTGACATTTTTCATTCAACATGTTTTTGAGATTCATCCATTTTGTTAGGTGTAGGCATGGTTCATCCCCCCTTTTTTGTTGTTGTTGATTACTGCTCCATTGTATGAATATATCAGCTTATTTATCCATTTCACTTTGATGGACATTTTGGTTGTTGCCAGTTTTAGGCTATTATGAATAAAGCTTCTATGAACATTTAGTTCAAGTCTTTTGGTGTTCATATGTTTTCTTTATTAAGTAAATACCTAGGCATGGAATGCTGGGTTTTAAGGAGGTGTATTTATCTTTATTAGAAATCACTAAACAGTTTTACCAAGTGGTTTTCTCCCAATGATATATGAGAGTTCCAATTACTCTATATTGTTGCCAATACTTGGTATTTTCAAACTTTTTCAAAGCTGTATATTTGTGTGCAATTCTCTATGTGTGCTTCAATAAAAAGAAGTTGGAATTAACAAACAATAAAATGATGATGGTTGTGTCTAATGCTGAAACTCTGAAAATTTAAGTAAATCACCTGGAAGTTTTGTTGACATCTGCCAGGAATCTGATCAATAAATGTTGCCCTATTTAACTTATGTATTTTTATTTTACATTATGCAAAAATATTAAGTTCAGCCTTAGGGTTGGTTGAGGAAATATTATTTCTGGAAAAAAACAAAAGTCTCCCCACAGGTTCTTTGAGAGAGCTTTTCATCCCCATTTTCCTTTTAGTTTTGATAGGAGAACTTATGATATAGAATATTGTGACGGGAGCTCACTGCTTTTCTTCTTGTTTCCCATTTCAGAGCATAAATGCCCAGTGGATGAGCGGGAGCAGTTGGAGGAAACCTTGCCCCTGATTTTGGGGCTCATCCTGGGCCTCGTCATTGTGGTAACACTGGCGATTTACCACATCCACAACAAAATGACTGCCAACCAGGTGCAGATCCCTAGGGACCGGTCCCAATATAAGCACATGGGCTAGGGGCCATTAGGCAAGCAGCACCCCCAGCCCTTCTCCCCCAGCTGGAGCAGGCAGGGAAACAAAAGCACTTTATCACCTTAAACATGGGATACACCAACATAGCTACACTCCAACAGTCCTGGGTATCCAAGGCTTGCTTTGGCCGGCATCCATGCTTAAACCCAGGGATGGGGGGGTTCTTTTGGATACATGGGGTGAATGGCAGTTGTTCTCTCCATGCTGGGAAATGAAGATAGAGGGGATCACTCATGGTAGCTTGGCTTTGACTCTCCAAGGAGCAACACATACAACTCAGGGGTCTCTGGCCCCAAATTCTAGGTATTGGAAAGACACTTCTTTTGGGAAAACACCCTTTAGGTTCAGAGGAATAAGGGGTGCTTTGCTCCCTTGAACACAGCTGGCTTACCCTACACAGTTGTCAATATACACAAAACACAGCCTCATGCTCCCTGCAGCAAGACCCCTGAAAGTGATCCATGCTTCTGGCTGGCATTCTGCATGTCTAGTGATTGTCTTGGGAATGTTTCACTGCTCCCTGCACCCAGTGACTTCACAGCACAAGAACCTGTATAATGTAACTATGCAGAGTTGTTTGGACTTCATAGTGTGCCAGGTCCAAGTACGGGGACCTGAAAAATCAATCAATCCATATGAGTTTGTTTTTCAGAATGAATTAAAACACACTACTGTCTAAAGTTTGGCTGCTTTCTTGAAACAAGAAAACATAACTTTAATGTTTTCTTTGGCATCCAGAGGAGAGAGGGGAGTGATGAAGATGGGCTTTTCATTTCTGCAAGAGGAAAAGCAAGGAAAAGGCAGGGAAGCAATGAGGAGGACTTGGCCTTTCCAGGTGGAAAAACATGGATCTATTTGGGCAAATATAAGTCGTTTCAATAATGGCAGCTCTTGAACCATTGGTCTGATATTGCTTCTGATGCTTCTTGGTCTTGAGTTTGGCATTTCATTTTGGATAAAAAAGCTGGGCTGCACATGGTAGCCTAGGTTGAGTTTTATTTGAAGAAAAATGTAATTTACTGAAACTTCCTAGAAATATTTACATTGTTTGAATTTCATTCATTTTCTAAATCATTTTTCGGAAGATCTGTGTGGGGGCAGGGGAAATCCTCTTCTCTGGTGTTAAGGTAGGAATCCACCCTCCCATACAATCTCCTCTATGTCAGAGGCAGCTCCTGAGTACATCTCTCCAAGTCTTCAACCGCTGGCAGCAGTGCATCCTTAAAAGTTCGTTATCCCAGCAAATCTTGATAAGTATAAGCCTTATCAAGGCTGTTCTTTTACCATTTGTTTGCTGCTCAATCAAGCTCAGTCCCCCCGCCCCCACACACATGATCTCTCTTCAGAGTTTGCCTGGTTCCAGTGAGGAAAAAGCCCTGGTTCCTCGTAAAAGTTGCACATTGCACAAAGAAAAAGGTGCCTTTTCGGTACTGGTGGACATTCCCCCATGGTTTATTCTAATCTTCTCTCACCTGTGATCAGCTTACCCCGTGCTCCAAACTTGACAAGCCCTTTCGTTTTTTAGTATTTTGGGGTATTTTTTGTTTTAATTTCATATTTATTTGGAACCATCCAAGAGTGGGGGTGGAGAGAAATGTACATTTACATGTATCAAATAGTTACCCTTGCTTTCTGTAACCCCTTTAGAAAAATTTTGAGAACTTTTTGAGTCATACATCTGAAAACTCCATTTACTTAATTTGCTTTCATAAGTGTAAATTTGTGCTTGTTTGTTTTTTTAATTAGTTCTCACATAACATAAGACTCATTAGTTGTGGAATTGTCATTCATTTTGTTTGTTCAACAAACAGTTTTGAACACTTACTGAATGCAGGCTAAGTCCTGGTTATACAATAGTAAACTTGAGAGCCGGCCGAGAGGCGCGTTGGTTAAGAGCTGGCTTGGGATGCCAGCGGCCCCGGTTTGGGTCCCACATATGAGGGCCAGTGACACTGCCCTCTACAGCTAAGATGGTGAACAACAGCTCCACCTGGAGCTGGACTGCTGTGAGTCCCTGGGATGGCATAGCTGCAGCCCATGCTGCAGTGGGCTGCCATAGGCTACAGTGAGTGGCCGGCAGCCAGAGTGAGTGGCTGGCAGGTGGTATGAGCTGCCAAGAGCCACTGTGAGAGGCTGTCCAGAGGCTGGCAACCGATCTGCCTCACTGGAGAAGAGCACAATGACAATACCAACATGGGCCAGTGAAGCGATGTCCTCCACAACTAGACTAAAGAACAAAAGGATAGCAACTTGTCTGTTCCCCTCTGCCAATTCCCCAATAAACTCTTTAAAAAAAAAAGTAAACTTGACAACTTAGAGTCTATAGGGGAGGACTGACAAGAAAACACACATACACAGGCCATTCTAAAAAGAACAGAGTCCTGGCTCTTTTCAAAATGTTGCCATGTGGCCACATCCTTGTGATCAAGCCAGCTAAATCCAAATTTTTTGATTCTCAAAATTAAGAGTGATTTTTCTACCTGTGATATACAGTGTGTATAAAAAGCCATATTACATGGCCACCATTGTTATTATTAATCACATCATCTTTGTCTGGCTAGATGTCCTAAAATTTGGTCTCACGCTTAGCCTAGTTTCTTTGAACCTTGCCTTATTTCTCTCAGCCCTGTCTTCATCTTTGTTACCCACTAAGACACATAAAGGGAACTTCCTGATTAGGGCAGTGGCAGTGGTCTCTGGGTAGAGAAGGTAAGGTGTCTGGCTCAACCCTGAGCCTCAGCTTGGGCTTCTTTCATGGCAGCCATTGTCATTGTTTTGCACTTCACAGCTGCCACTGCATACCAGGAACAAGCTGAGGCAGTGGCTCATCTATCTGCATTGCTGTCCAAGCTCAGAGATAGGAGAGAAAACAGACAAACAATAAATGCTCAATTACCCCTTTGAACTGTCATTTTTCTTTTTTACTGGAGTTTTAAACACAAATGCCTTGAAAGCACAAAAGGATGTTGGATCTGGTTGCTGCTCTGCCTGCCTGGAAAAACCAGGCAGGATGAACCGTATGCAGATGTCCTTGTGGGAGGTGGGAGGGGAAGGTGAGCTTGATTTAAATTCTGGCAGTGCTCTTTATAGGGTTTCCCCATCCTTGGGAGATGGCTCCCAGGGAAGCCTACTCAGAGAGCAGAGAGACTGTTCTCCAGCCTGAGAAAGCCCTCTAAACTATAACTACGCTCATCTCGCCAATCACCCAGTCCTTTTGTTAAGACTTTCAAAATCGCATGGGTGTGGGAGATACCAGAGAAAGGTGAAGAAACAGGAAGATGGTAGGAATGCCCTGCAGCATCTGGTGAACACTGCTGCCTGTATAGGCTGGGGTGTTTTACTCAGAGGGGAGTCCAAACTGGCACTGCTCACAAACACCCAAGAACCAGGCAGACACAGCTTTAAATCAGTGTGTGTCAAAGTGCAATTTGCAAGCAGACTGCATAAGAATCATCCCAATGGTCACTGAAAATACACCAGTTCTAGGGCATCATCCCAGACCATGAGATTGAGAATCTCTGTGGTGAAACCCTAGAATCTGTAGTTTAGCACACTCCCCAGGTAATTTTGATGCAGCAGTATGAAAACCAGTTAAAAACCCTTTGCTATCTGCCTACCCATGATATTAGCTATTATTGGGCTTCTGTGTTCATTTTCTCATCTGAAAATGGAGCTCACTCGCCCATCCTTGCAAAGGTATTTGAGGAATCCTTTAAGCCCTTAGCACATTGCCTGGCACACTGGAAATGCCTCATAAGAGGTATTATTACTGACATCTTCTTAGCATAATTCTTAACACGTGTTTTGAAATTTAACCTGCCATACAAGTTCAAGATCGATCCAAAGGGACGGATGCAGAGATTTTAAACCTGGTGGCCACAGTTTTCTGTGTCAGTTTATTTTGAATTCAGAGTATGTTATGCAGGGATTTCCCCTGACTCCCAGCTCAGTAAACTACTCAGGGGATTATCATTTTGGGAGGTGGGGAAGACTCGGAATCCATGACCTTGGATGGGAAAAAATTACACCTTTTATTTTTACTAACTTCAAATGAAATGTGGCATTTCCTTCAATTATAAACCTAGGCACCAAATCACTGTAGTATACACAGACTGTGTCATCAGCAGAAATCACCACATTACACTTGTTGGAGATATATCCAAAAATCATTTCTACTCCTTGCTTTGAAATTATAGTAGTTAGTAAGCCTTCACAAGATCTTGTTATTTAATGCATTATAACCATAAAATTAAAAAAAAATTGAAAACTATACTTTAATTGGTCTCCTTTGTAAGCCAAAGTATTTATTTTATTCATTTAAAACAATTTTTCTGAGAAATCCATAAGCTTCATCAGACAGCAAAGCGTCCAGTATGCAAAATTAGGCTAAGAATTCCAGGGCTAACAACTACTTTAGTTGTCATTTAAAGTGACCGAAACTGTCAGGTTGTCTGCTGGGGAAGAATTCACAAACGTTCTTGACAAATGAGGCATTTGTTAGCACCCATCATGTGTTTTCTAGACCCTGGTCTGGGTGCTGGGGACACATCAGTGAACAACATACGTAGGTAACCTTCATCACCTTCATGGAACTGAAAGTGTGTGTGTGTGTGTGTGTGTGTGTGCGTGTGTGTGGTCTATGCAGGTGTTATGATTAGTGTGCTGATACTGCTTAACTTTGGGGGCCTTGGTTAGCTCAGTTAAGATGCTGACAATGACGAGGTATAAAAATCAAAGCATTTGCTATGTGAGCAAACATTTCAGGATAAGGACTCCCTTTGCTTTTAAAACAGTACACAGAAGTCCCCCCTTATTGGCAGTTTCCCTTTCTTCAGTTTCAGTTACCCCTGGTTTCAGTCAACGTCTGTCTGAAAAACAAATGGAAAATTCTAGAAGAAAATAATTAAAAGTTTTAAGTTGCACACCATTCTTAGTGTGATGAAATCTCACGCTGTCCCGCTCTGTCCCACATGGGAAATGAATCATCCTTTTGTCCCACATATCCACGCTATATGAACTCCCCAACTATTAGTCACTTAGTAGCTGTCTTGGTTATCGGGTCAACTGTGGTGGCATCACAGTGCTTGTGTTCAAATAACCCTTATTTTACTGAATAATGTCCCCAAATCTATTCACATAACTTTTATTCATTATTATAATCTCTTACTGTGCCTAATTTGTAAATTAAACTTCATCATAAGTATGTATGTATAGGAAAAAAACATTATATAGAGAGTTTAGCACTACCTGTGGTTTCAGGCATCCATTGGGGTATTGGAACACATCCCCCACGGGTAAGGTGGGTGGGGGAAAGTACTGTATTTTGACCCAGAAATCAGCAACCCATAGACTTTCTCAAGTCTTCCTTTTGTTCTTCATTAGGTCTATTTATGTAGGAGATGTTCTCAGGGTCCCACCCATGTTCTCTCAGCCTTTCCTGGAGCTCATTTGTGAGTGTCTGTATATACCCCGAGCTTTCTGTGCCTCTCTCTCTTTATCAGAGGAAACACATTCTGCTCATGTATAGGCCAAGGTCAAAGTTCTGGGAGTTGATGCCATAGGAGCCACTCTCAACCAATGAGGGGTAGGAGATGGTGGATAAATATCCAGCATCTTCACCCTCAGAAGGACAATTCTGGAGTCTCCCAGAAGGTCTCTGGTGGGATTGAGACCCAGTTGCCCATTCATTAAACATCTCTCTCTCTCTCTCTCTCTCTCTCTCTCTCTCTCTCTCTCTCTCTCTCTCTCTCCTTTTTAAAAAACTTCTCTTTCTTCTTTGTCTCACTTTTCCACTCTGCCATGTTGAGTGAACTTCCTGGGATCACCTCCAAAACAAATTATTTGTGTCAAAGTCTTTGTCTTAGGTTCTCCTTTTGGCAGAACCCACATTAAGGTAATATATTCATTTGACTTAGAAATACAACTCTAAATGCACACATTTCAAGGCTCAAGTTGACCAACTTTCCTGCACAATTTGGATTTGTACTGTATCATGTCGCATTCACAAAATTGCTCCTGCTTGTACATTTTGTACCTGCTTCAGACCGAATCTATCTTTTCTCTGCCTGGAATCTCATTGCCATTTCTTTGATGACACAGTGCTATTCGTTTAATTGGTTTGAGGAAGGAGTCTGAACTCAATGAGTTGTTAACATCATGGAATGATTTTATTTTTCCAGTAACTGCTACTGAGTGTGTTCTTCCCAGTGGGTAATGGGGACACAACCATAGCTCAGTCAGATTCTACCTGTCTAATCCATTAAAAAAAATCAATCTCTTTCTAATTCAAAATAACTCCCCTCTCTTTTGCTTGGGCTAACTTATATCAGAGAACAAGAAGTAGGTGCAGTGGATAGGTAGGAGCAGAAAGCATGGTATGTGCTCTTATTACCCCTTTTTTCTTCTAAGTTCCTCCAAACCATGGGGCCTCATATTAACACATGGCCTAAATCTATGGGGAGCAGTCAGGAAGGTTCCAGAAATCCATCTGGCTATAGTCAGCCGCCTTAGAGATGATGTGTGAAGAAGGGTAGATGCATGAATCTAATTTGTGTCAGCCTGAAGACTACACCCTCTGTTTAGAGTGGTCTTGGTGTAGATGGTACAGGGGTAAGATTCAGTCCCATCCTGACCCCTTCACCATGCAGAAAAGCAGCCATGTCTCCCTTTTGTTTCCCCCATGGTACATGCCTCCAATGCCCTCTCCAGTTAAGGGGGTTGCCATGTTTCTGTTCCTTCTCCATGATCCATTATAGCCAAAGGAAACTGATGTCTCCTTCCATGTCCTGTAATGCCTTTGGGGACCTGTCTGAGGGAGGTTACTTCCATCTTTCTCTTCCCTGGCACACTATATACTACATCCTTTCTCATCCTTCTATTAGGCTATTCCCTGAGGGTTTTCATATTCTGAAATTTCCTGATGAGAAATGAGCTCTTTATATACAAGTGTCCCTCTCAATGTCTTGGGTTAAATATTACTATCTCCTTTGTCACCCCCCAAAGGGGGGACCCAACACTTTCTTCCAGGATACTAGAGAGCTCTCACTACCCCTTCTTGAATCCAGAATAATCTCCTTTTTATGTCTTTTGTTGATGAAAGCCTTCAGATCAGTTCAGCATCTTTGGAACAGGGAAGTGGAGTGGGAGTCTTAAGCTACGAATCTGGCTTTCCTTGAACTTGGACTTTCAGAATTTAATAATTATTTTTCTTCAGTAGTGCCATCTACACCATAGTACTACACTGTTGGTAACCTCTCAGGATGGGGATATTTGTCTTTGGCTCATATCATCATGATGTTACATATAACTTTATATCAATTCATTTGCATTCCCCAAGATCATAAAGAAATCATTCTTGGTTACTCAAGAAAACAAATTAGGGGACTCAGTCGAGTTTTTAATAACACATGGGAAAAAGGAAAACATTTATTTTTATTTGCAAGTGCAGTTTCTGCCAATAGTTAGTGCTCACAAAACCTTTTAAGCTACAGTAAGTTTTGGTAAACTCAATGAACAACTTTAAAAAATACCCAGTGATAAGAAAATTACAGAAAAGTTCCCATTACACCGTCAAAAATGTTTGGAATCCAAAATCCACTATTTTCTGCAATGGTTTTAATATGGTTCTGGTTAAAAAGAGATTTCCTTTTTCTTTTCTTTCTACTACATAGTCCTGGCTAAATTAATAGTCTGTTCCATGAACTTTTAGCACTGCCATTTTCTGGATTTAGAATGTTTTTATTCTTACATATTTATATTGATATTTTAATATTTTACATAAAACATGGATTTGCTGTGTTTTATGAAACAAAATTACAATCCTATTTATGGTGAGGCATTTCCAGTTTAGGGGGGGAAGGCTGAAAATCTAATCAGTAGAAGGTCATTTTATGCCTTTTTTTCCTTTTAACTATAATAAATAATTAGCAACCTATTAATTACAAAAATTCTTAATTATGCTTAGAGCAACCAGAGCATTTTCATAAATTTAAATTCATGTTTATTACAGTATGTGAAGTCATTAAGAAAAGCCTCTGGTTTTCCAGTTTGGTAGCAAATGGCTTTTGTCTGATGCATAATTAATAGAAACTAACAATGACTATATAGCTCTTTCAGAGTTTTAAAGGCAAATCTATATTGGCCTACAGTTAACATGCAAATTCATCCAACAAGCAACACAAAATGTATTGTAGTAGTCATTCATTTTTATCAACATTCAAGAAGATCTAGTCAGCAGCACAACTCTCCTATGTCTGAAACACATTATAACATGGTCACAACTGAAGTCAGGTCACACCTGGTAAAATACCCCCTTCCTAATTCATCCTCTAGAGTCAGTTCAGACTTCCATCACGATACATGAACAATAGCAACTAATACTGTGGTACAAAGGTAAATACAGACAAGAGTTTGGTGTGCTAGCATACAGAGTTTTAAAAACAGTGACAAACAAAACCAAACATCTTGCCCTGTTCTCTCTCCTTTCCCTTTGTGAGACTGGAATTATCATGGCCTTATTGAAACATTCAATGGAGCCCAATGATTTTAGACTGAAACTGTTCCTTGGGAGGGAAATTTGGCCACAAGGGGATGTCGTACCCATTTGAGAGAGGGGATCAGGGGAAACATCCTGCTGTGTAAAAACTGGTTTGTGACTAATAGCCTTGAAGGACAATATGATTTTTCAAAAATATTTAGCTTTATTCCAAGGAGTCGTTTGGTGGTATACTGTGGCTCAAATTTTATTTTATTATTTTTGGTTAGATAAATGAAATGGGCATCACCATCACCATCACGCTAAATTCTTCTTCCATCACATAAGACACTTGTTAAGATAAGAAAGGTATTCTACTAAAGCTGACGGTGATTGAGAGTCATTCAGTATTCAAAGTTCCTAAAGAATCGTTGGTACTCTGAAAGGGGTAAAAAAGTAGGAAAGGCTTTGTTCAAACTCCTGCTAGTAAACAAGTATTACTTCAACTGATACAATGGCTACGGGACATCAAAGTACTATAAATTATCAAAACTATCGTACAGAAAATTACAAATTCATTGCAAAATACATTACACTGCTACCATTAAGAAAAAAGTGCTTTTTGTTTTCCTTTCTTTTTTTTTTTTTTTTTTTGCCAGAAAAGTATTCTTTCAATATAGAAATTTCTATGCATTACCCTGCATGTGGCTAGGATATATCATAACGGAGTTTGTACTGAGTCCTTCTGATATGCTGGATGAAGGGCTGAAAAATATAATAATGACTTATTAAAGCCGTGTTCCAAATGACCACACCAGCTGTTAGTGGAGAGATGCCTGTTTAAGACACAAGAAGATGCCCTGATCTTTCGAACCCTGCCGGTCATCACACAGTCCCACCAATCAGCTGGTTAGAATGCGCAGGCCTTTTGCATGTTCTATGGTTTTTTTTTGTGTTCTCCTGAATTATTCTCATGTCCTCATCTAGCTTTGTCACCTACATGAATCCTCTGCTCAGTGATGCCTGTATTGTCTCATGAGGGGAACGATGCAAGACGGTGGACCTGACAGTTTCAAAAATGGATGTCCAAGGAGTTCCTGGGCTGTGGCTCTTTGCGAGGGCTCCCTCACCAACATCAGGTCTAGGAATCCCCGCAGCACTGAAGAAACCTGTGAAAACACAAGATCTCATCCTGAGGACTAACACAGAACCAACAACCTAGTTCCCCTAAAATCATTTCCCAGCTAATTCCCAGAAAAGTCATTCTATCAACAACATCAAATTTTAGAAAGTCAGCTTGAGGAAAAAGAGGTTGTGGAAGCAAAAGCAGGTATTGCTTTTATTAACACGTGTTTTCCTTGCCTTCTTCAAGTTTGAAATAATAGGAATAAATGATGGTATAATGAAGAATGACAATTTATTTTCTAAATAAAATTATAATGGTAATAATAGTGATAATAAAAGCTACTATAAAGTGCTTAGTATGGACAGGCACTGGTCATATATGTTTGATAACTTGTGGCATAACCATGGAATAGTTTTATTTTTCTAACAACTACAACCACCTAGGCTTTGTGAAATCCCTTCTTGAAGAGAAACAAGTTTCTGTAACGATATCTGGCACAGACAGCATTTTTCCTTTATTTTCTTGTAATTTAATTTTCAGGGATCACTTACATACATTTAAGTGCATAAATATTAAGTATATGGTGTACAGTAGGTTTTCTTTTAACATAGATTTACACCTATTTACTCTCTATCCCTATCAAAATATAGAACATTCCTACCACTCAAGGAGACTACTTCAGGCCCCCTTCCTGTCAAACCCATCTCTTGGCAAAGGCAAAGGTCACCACTGTTGTGACTTCTAATAGCATGAATTATTATTATTTTTTTTTAATTGGGGAATTGGGGGAGGAGAACAGCATTGGGGAATTGGGGAAGGGGAACAGACAAGTTGCTGTCCTTTTGTTCTTCAGTCTAGTTGTGGAGGACATTGCTTCACTGGCCCATGTTGGTATCGTCATTGCGCTCTTCCCGGATGAAGTAGATCGGTTGCCTGCTACTGGACGGCCACTCACAGCAGCTCTTGGCAGCTCACACCGCCTGCCAACCACGCATGCTGGCTACCGGCCACTCACTGTAGCCTTTGGCAGCCCACTGCAGCAGGAGCTGCAGCTATGCCACAGCAGCCCAGCTCCAGGTGGAGCTGTTGCGCACCATCGTAGCTGTAGAGGGCAGTGTCACTGGCCCTCATATGTGAGATCCGAATGGGGGCCCTGCTGCTCAGAGCTGGCATCATCCCAAGCCAGCTCCTAACCAACGCGCCATTCGGCTGGCCCAGCATGAATTAATTTTGCCTGCTTCTATCCTTTATAGAAAAGGAATCATATAGTCATATACTGTCAACTCTTCTCTGTCTGGCTTCCTTCACTCTTCATTGTGTCTGTATGTTTCACCCCTGTGTGGCAAGTGTGTCTTTTTCACTGCTGTGTAGTATTCACTATTAAATTATACCACATATTATTTATTCATTTGGGAAACAACCTCGGGTCGTTTCCAGGTTTTGACCTGTAGGATTAATGCTACTCTTATACATAAATTTGAAGAACATCACATTCATTTCTACTGGGTGTGGGACTATTTTGATACTATACTATTTTAGTCACTTTTCATTATTATTATTATTAAAGATTTTTTTATTGGGGAATTGGGGGAGGGAACAGCATTGGGGAATCAGGGAAGGGGAACAGACAAGTTGCTGTCCTTTTATTTTTCAGTCTGGTTGCGGAGGACACCGCTTCACTGTCCCATGTTGGTATTGTGATCATTGTGCTCTTCCTGGTTGAGGTAGATCGGTCGCTGGCCATTGGACAGCCGCTTACAGCAGCTCAAACTGGCTGCTGGCCACTCATGCTGGCTGCCGGCCACTCAGGCAGCTCAAGGCAGGCCACTGCAGCCTATGCTGTCGCTGGCGACTCACAGCAGCCGAGTTCCCGGTCGAGCTGTTCTTCACCATCTTAGCTGTAAAGAGCAGCATCACTGGCCCATGTGGGATCCGAACTGGCAGACCTGCTGCTCACAGCTTGTGCTCCCAAGCCAACTCCTAACCAATGGACCACTTGGCCTGCCACTTTTCATTATTTAAACTTAGTCGAATGTAAGAAAAGTTTCAATCTCCTGTTCAATTCAATCAGTCTCCTTTTTTTCCACAGGTCCACACAATCTATATAAGTGATTCTACCGGGGCTCTTCCCTACGATTTAACAGTGAAGGAAAAGGAGACACTACCATTACAAACTAGCTTCCCCTAAAAGCCCCACTCCCACTCTTATTGTTCATGAGGCAGAAGGAAAGGAGGTGTGTGTGGGGTCAGTGTTTAGAGTACTGGTCCTATGAAAATGGCTCCTTTCAGTAAGCCCTGCCCTGACTTGTGGCCACCTCAGTGGTAGTTCTTCAACTTAGCATCATTTTTTTTTTTTCTGAGTTTGGACCTGCTTGGCAATCCTTGGAAAACAGGAAAGACCCTAGTTAGTCCCTTAACATGTCCTTCTTTGTCCTACATGATCTACTTGCCTACCTTTCTGGCATTACTCTTTCTCCTTGCTCACTTTGCTCAGCCATATAAGCCTTCCATCTTGGCTTAGGGCCTTTGTACTTGTTCTCTTTGCGTGGGACATTTTTCTTCCAGATCTTTGCGTACCCTGCTCCTTCTTTCCATTCAGGTTCCAGTTCAGATGATTCCTCCCCAGGAAGGGCTGCTTTCACTCTCTAACCTAAATGTGTTCCCAATCCCTTCTCCTGCACACTCCATCACATCACGTTTTTTTATTTGCTTCATAGCATGTTCCATTCCCTGAAATTATTTATTTCTTTGTTGTTTATTATCTGCCTCCCTAGCTATTGGGTTGTTGGAAAAGTCATGATGCATTTTTACAACGAAAAACAGAAAAAAATACGTCATGACTTTTCCAACAACCCAATAGAATGAAAGACCTATGACAGTCAGGAAATCTGGAAGTCTTGTGCTGCGATATCCCAGCAATTAGGACAGTCCCTGGCACATAGTAAGCATTCAGTGATGGAGTATTGAGTGGAGTGCCTGATTTACTCTTCTAGCCAACCCTATAAGAGAGGAGCCAATCGTTCCCCATCTTACAAATAAACTACAGACATGGAGGGGCTGAATCACTTGCTCGGTGAGTAAACAGGAAGAGCAGAGATTTGAATCCAAGTGACTCTAATTCCAAAGTCCCTGCCCATACACCAGGATCTACTTCTGGATGTGATTGATATGCTAGTCTTTAAAACTATAGAAAGGCTGAGAAATCCAAGAAGGACCTTGAACTTTAGGAACAGATGCAGCTTCTCACCTTGTGTAGGTCCTTCACTCTTGGAGGTAAACTGTCCCGGATCCTCCGCATGGCCTGGAGGGGAGGCTCGTTGAAGTAGGGGGGCTCACCATCGATCATTTCTATCACCATGATCCCCAAGGACCAGATGTCCACCTGTTAAGCACAACCCACTGGTTACCTCAGGCAATGAGAGCATTCTGCAATGTTGGATGTGTCCAGGGAATCAGATCAATTCATACATATTCATAAATTAATGTGATATTTATAATCTCTCAACATTTACAATGCAGATTTACAGGAGCTACTGAGTATTTGCTAATGGTCTTCATTTGCTTTTTAAAGACAACTTTAGGGAAAATTCTGACAATTAGGTACACACGAATATCTTAACATTAAGAAGTTTAGAACCTTCTTTTTACCCTGTTAACTTTGGTAGTTGAGGAAAACATTCAAAGATTTATTTATGTTATGAACATAGAGAAAAAAGTTGCATTTCAACCATAAAAGAGTTTTTGACATATTCATAACAAGCTGCAAAGAGCTACATTGCACAATACAATATATTCTGATTCTTTTATTGATTTGATTTTTTTTTTAAATAATTTTTTCTCCCTTACTTTGGGGTTCTTTCCCTTGTGTTTTATCATTTTGAAGCAGTATGCACAAAATCCTGCTTTATAGAACCATTTTCAGGGAATGGAGAAAAGAAAACAAAGAGATGACAAGCAATTCTTTCTGAGTAAAGAATGGGGTGCCAGCACAATGAGAAGGCCTAGCTGTGCTATAAATTCCCAGTTACAGCCACTTCCCCATTATAGCCTCATTACACCTCTTCTCAGTTAGCTGTATTCCTGTCATAACCCTTGCAGTGACCTTCACTGAGCATTTATGCTCTCGGGACCACAGTGAGAAAAATAAGTTGAGAACTCATCCAAGGACAAGCAAACAAGGGAAAGAGAGCAGAGTCCACCTTCATTTATGCCAATATCCTTAGCTCATTGGTCCATGCCACCTCTTCCATGCTTCTCCTCTCTTAGCACCACCTCTGGACCATAACATGTGGAAACACTGTGTGCCCAGCCAAAATGAACTCCTTGCCCCTATGTGTGTGTACTCTTACATGCCTCAAAGCTTATACTCAAGCTATTCCCTCTCCAAAAGACCTTTCTTCCACTTCTTCTGGACCCTCATTTTCACATATCCAACCCCTATTTCTTAAAAAATTATGAGTGATTGTTTCCATTCCAGAGGAAACAGAATTTATGCCACATTTTAAAATATAACATTCACATATGATTGTTTCTATGGGAAAACATTATTGCTCATGTAAATAGTATCTCTATTTTGTGGCACTTTCTCTGACACTCTGTTGAATCATTATGCCTGCTCAACTACATGTGTCTGTGACTACTTTTCAAGTTACATTGCCTTCCTCTGTATATGCCTGTCACTGAGGGTGGGATCAAAGTTTGAGTCAATATCCCCCAGTGTTCATGGTAGGACCTCAATAAATACCTCTGGGTCAGTGTTGTGGCAAAATCTTCAGTTTCCCTTCTGCCACAACCTACTCTGTGACAAGTCTAGTGAAGGGAGTCAAATATGAAGTGAAAAGTCACCACCCTGATCTCCTGTGGTCATTAACTATCTCAGAACCACTGCATCCCTGAGCCTGTTCAGGCCCTGCCTCTCTCAAACCATGACTTTCACCCCCTTACCTCTGTCCCATAAGGTAGCCTCGAAATCACCTCAGGTGCCATCCAATAGGGAGTACCAACCAATGATTTTCTCTTCGGCACTTCTTTGGAAACTTGAGCACAGAAACCAAAGTCAGATAACTTTATCTGCAAAAGAAAGGAATGCAAGTAACTAACAACTTAAAAATACTGGCTTCCAGGTGTAGAAATATAGAGAGCTTCAAGACTCAAAATAAAACAGTTTTATTCACAGGTAAATACCAGATGAGGGGTTGTCAGGCACTATTATTGGAAGAGCACCACCCATTTTGATGGAAAAATCTCTCATGGCTCCACCAGGGTTGAATTGTAAATGTTTAAACTCCTGCTATTTATATATTTTATAAAATTATGAAACCAAAAATGTTTTTACAAATTAAATATACCCCAAACAACAATTTAATTAAAATTCAAATCCACAACTTTAATGTAACAGATGATGCTTTAGGGTAAGTAAATTGCTGTTCTCAATGTGAGTTTTATACAAACTGCTAAAGTTAAGGTTCTTATGCATTGAACACATTTAAATTTCTAAGCACCAGGAGATGATTCAAATAACCAACCTTGTTTCTACATTTGAATTATTGCAAGACCTCATTTATAAAGGATTCTGAGATATCACTTTAAATATTAGCTCCCCTTTTTGTTTCCCCCTTTTGTTCATGACAATTGATGTTGCCAACATATCAGTGCAAGTGGGAATATGGACGTCAAAGCTGGGTGTTAGCACTTGGCTACCAGGGGTGTAAGGTAGTCATCCTAGTGACCCAATGTACATATATGTGATTTACCATAGATTTCATCAAAAAGAAAAAAATTCTGAGAACGCTTGCACCGAGCTTTTACTATACTCTTAAGAACATACTGCACCATTAGGCGTTCTGCCAGTGTATATATTCCACATGACAGGGATTCCGTTTATTTCTGGGAAGCATGATTCCTGTTCATGATGATCTGGTCTGAACTTCAGATGGCTTCAGTGAAGAAGACTGATGCTTAGGGATGTTGGTGATGATAGAATACATTCACAGACAACAATGGTTCACGCGCTGGTTGGCCATCGTTCAAAATGGCCATTTGAAGTTAAAATTTCCATAGTTTCAAAGGCACAAATCCTCCCTTGATTCTCTTCATACCTCTGAATTTTTTCAACCTTTTTCTCTGGTTCTATCTCTGCTGCCCACACTTTAACTATTGGGGTTTCCTGGGGATAGGGTCCCATCTTTCACCACTTCTCTTTTTATATATTCTTGCTGGCAACTCTTTTTTTCTCCCATGCTTAATGCACATTTCCTCATTCTAAAACTATACTTCCATCTAGTATGTGTTTCCACACAGATTTAATTTTTATGAAGGTCATAAGGTCTTTGCCTAGATTTATATTTTTGTCTGTGGATGCCCAGTTGTTCCAGCACCATTTGTTGAAAAGACCATCTTTGCTCCACTGTATTACCTTTACTCAGTTGACTACATTTATGTAGGTGTACTTCTGGGCTCTCTATTCTGCTCCCTTGGTCTGTTTACATATTCTTTTTTTTATTTTTAAAGATTTTATTGGGGAATTGGGGGAGGGGAACAGCATTGAGGAATCGGGGAAGGGGAACAGACAAGTTGCTGTCTTTTTGTTGTTCAGTCTAGTTGCAGAGGACATTGCTTCACTGGCCCATGTTGGTATCGTCATTGCGCTCTTCCTGGATGAGGCAGATCGGTCGCCGGTCTCTGGATGGTCACTCATCGTGGCTATTAGTAGCTCATGTTAGCTGCGGGCCACTCACTGTAGCCTATGGCAGCCTGCTGCAGCAGGGGCTGCAGCCTACACTGTTGCTGGGGCTCGCAGCCCAGCTCCAGGTGGAGCTGTTGCTAGCTGTAGAGGCAGTGTCACTGGCCCTCATATGTGGGATCTGAACCTGGGCCACTGGTGTCCCCAGCCAGCTCTTAACAAATGCACCACTCAGCCAGTCCTGTTTACATATTCTTTTGCCATGACCACACTGTCTCAATTAGTATAGCTTTTTAATATGGCCTAAAGGTACAGTCTTGTAACTTTGTTCTTCTCCTTCAATGTGTGTTGGCTATTTTTTGTGTTGGTCTTTTGCCTTTCAGTATAAATTTTAGAATCAGTTTGCCAATACCCACAAAATAAATTGCTGGGGTTTTGACTGGGACTGCATTGAATCTATTGATCAAGTTGGGAAGAAATGACATCTTGACAACATTGAGTCTTCCTGTCCATGAATATGGAATATTTCTCCATTTATTTAGTTCTTGATTTCATTAATCAGACTTTTGTAGTTTTCCTCATATAGATCTAGTACATATTTTGTTAGATTTATACCTAACTATTTAAATTTTGGGGAGTGCTAATGAGAATGGTCTTGTGTCTTTAATTTTAAATTCCACTTGTTCATTGCTGGTATATAGGAAAGTGACTAACTTCTGTATATTAACCATATATCTTGCAACCTTAATATAATGCTTTTTAGCTCTAGGAGAATTTCTTGTTGATTCTTTTGGATTTTTTATATAGATGATCATGTCATATGTGAACAGACAGGTTTTTTTCTTCCTTCCCAATCTGCATACTTTTAATTTTTTTCCCCTTGTTTTATTGCATTAGCTAGTGCTTCCAGTATGATATTGAAAAGAAATGGTGGGAAGGGACATCTTTGCCTTTTTCCTAATCTTAGTAGGAATGTGTATTGAATTCTTAAGCATATCTTAATGCCCTGATCAAGTCTTACATCCTCCAGGATTTTCTCAGGAGGCCGTGTTGATCTCTCTTCTCTCCAAATTAGAGAGAATTTAGCACTCCCTCAATCTTGAACTGTTTTCTCATACTGATTTTGTCTCTCTGCCAATAAATAATATTGTGGGCAACAGCTCTCCCTTTTAATTGTTAAGTCTTACTATGTTCCTTAAGAGCTGAGAAGACAGGAGATACTCAAACAACAAAAAACAAACAAACAAAATACACTAATAGATTTATGTTGTCTTGTATTGACACACACACATTTGATAGAACACACATTGGTGCTCTTTCTGAAACCATGATTGACTTACTGAAGATAGCTGTTTCTACGATCAAAGTTAAAACACAGATGAAATAAGGTAATGATTTGGAAATTATTAATGTATTTCCTTTTTCAATTTTCTTGTTCATGATCTTCTTTCTAATCAGGCCAGTGCTAGTGGTGGTGTGCTTCGGGGTAGGAGGAGATTAGATCTCTCCAGATGGAATGCTGGAGAAAGCTGGTTTCATGGAGAAATGGTTTTCTCAATTGGTTTGGCATATAAAGGATCAAACTCAGATACTTCAGATCACAGAATATCACTGTGGTATGAAGCAGACAGCTCTCAGGCCATTGTAGCTAGTCTATAACCCTTCTTGCAATAAAAGGAGTCTACAATTCAGAGAAGTTAAAACCATATAGTCCATCCATTTTAGTCTGGGATTATTTGCAGAAGAGACTTTAGCACTCACCCAATTGTACTTGCATTAGCTAGTACTTCTAGCATGATGTTGAAAAGTAATAGTGGGAAGGTACATCTTTGCCTTTTTCCTAATCTTAGTAAGAACATACATTCAATTCTTAAGCATATCTCAAGGCCCTAATCATATCTCTTTTCACCATCCCAAGCAACGATGGTGGGCTTCAGATATAT
Source organism: Aselliscus stoliczkanus (assembly GCA_033961575.1). Lineage (NCBI taxonomy): Eukaryota > Metazoa > Chordata > Mammalia > Chiroptera > Hipposideridae > Aselliscus > Aselliscus stoliczkanus. Next base: position 31,928,215 of record CM066738.1, read on the forward strand.
CTGAGTACCATACATCCCAACACAAAGGAGGGAGAGAAGAAGCCATATGCATCTGTGTTCAGAGGTAATATTCAACATATTTAATAACCAGATTCATTTAGACCAATCAGAATCTAGACATAAAGTTGAGTGTTATCCTGAAGTTATCCTCAGGGCATTACCATCTTTAATGAGGCAAAGGAGTGGGGCTTGGGTATGGGGGATAATCCAATGACTTCAAACAGTGGATATGAACCAACAGGCATGAGAATACTGTCATATTTTAACAATAGGTATAGATATACTAGCAAATACCAGCTGAACATCAGCCTTGGCTATGGCCAACATGGCCTCCATGAAGAGATAGCACAACAGAGTGGGTGGAAGTGAGCCTGAGACAATGCTACCAGCTTCCATGAAACCATTATTGATTTATGAAGACAGCTGTTTTTAGAATCAAATATCTGAGAAGCATACCTCCCCACACAAATAAGGGAGAGGACCTTTGTATGGTGTGCAGGAATCTAGAAGCTCCACCAAATCTCAGTGAGGGAATGGGGAAGAGCCCAGTGTAAGCCTATGGTTGACACAAGAAGGCAGCCACAAAGACGGCTTTCAAGACTTGAGGCCAGAAGCTGGAGTTGTAAAATGCTGCAGAGACTCCCTCCTGAAAAGCCCAGCAGCTGATGGGACTTGTTAATCCTCACCAGTCCAAGTAGCAGAAGAGGTCAATTATGTCAAGGTGGAGACCAAAAGGGAATAAAAGGTGGGGCTTATCTCCTTCACCCTGAGGTCCCACAATCCACATTTGTCCTTCATTCTCCTCAACTCCACCTTGAGAAAGATGGAGGTGGGAGGTGGGAAGAGGGAGTAGGTTGTGGCCAAATCTGAAATACTGAGATTTTAAAGGTACAAGTTTAACCTTATAATGATGTGGTTGAACTTTGATAAACAATGTTTAAATTATTTAAGCATACTAAATTTAATGGATTGAATTTAAAAAGATTAAAAAAAAATCTAATTGGTAGAGTGTTGTGCAGAAGTCTATGTTAGTTTTACAAACCAGAAAATTATCGGCCGGCCAAGTGGCTCAGTTGATTAAGAGTTGACTTGGGAGCACGAGCTTTGAGCAGCAGCACCGTTGGTTTGGTTCCCCCATGGGCCAGTGACGCTACGCCCTCTACAACTAAGATTGTGAACAACAGCTCGACCTGGAGCTAGGATGCCTTGAGTGGCCGGTGACGGCGTAGGCTGCAGCCACTGCTACAGTGGACTGCCACGATCCACCATGAGCTGCCATGAGGGCCTTCCAATGGCCTGCAACAGATCTGCCTCACCCAGGAAGAGCGCAATGATCATAATACCAACATGGGCCATTGAAGTGGTGCCCTCCACAGCTAGACTGAAGAACAAAAGGACAGCAACTTGTCTGTTCCCCTTCCCTGATTCCCCAATCTGTTCCCCTCCCCCAATAAAATCTTTAAAAAATAAACCTCAGAAAATTATAATTGTGTGTGTGTGTGTGTGTGTGTGCACACGTGGTTATTTCCAAAGCTTGCACATGAGTAAATTTGCAACCCTACTACACAGATGGTGAGGGAGGAACAATTTTGCCAATACATTTTGTTTGCCTATACATTTAAGAGACCTGAATGATGATTAAGGAGGTGAATATATTAGCATTTTGGTATTGGCAGTTTTTAATGTCAATATCTCTAGTGTAGCTTTCTCTTTCCAGACATTAAAAGAAAACCCCAAACCCAACAGACTAATAATTATCTCCCAGACAAAATGTAAGATGAGAAATAGAAACTCGACACTTGGAAGCCGGGCCTGTCCTTCTGTTGTAGGAGTCTAAGTGCGTTGGCATGATTTTTATTTTACTCATCCAACTACGTAAAAGAGACAATTTTCTAAGGGAACATAATTACAACATTCGTCCAAATAAATCTACAAGGAGATAATGAGAACTCAAGTAATGAGTATAATAAATAAAGCATCGCAGGCAGATCTTAAAAGCAAATCACATAGATGCTAAGCTGAGCCTTATTTTCGATGGAATTGTACAATGTGCCTGCATAGGTAACCACCTTCTTCCCACTAATGCAGTTAGGCTAAATGAACTGCATCTAGCACACTGCCCACCAGTTAAAAGGAGGAGATTGAGCTTGGTCCACAGGAGCCAGACAAGGCACTAGAGCTTAGAGCTCACAGCTGCTATTTAAACCTGAGATCCTATCCATCTCAATGTGTCCTGGCTAGGAATCAGGGGCTCCATAAAAATATGGAGGGGAGGGGACAAAAAAGAGTCTATCCACAAGACAGCTACAGGTTTAAAATAGAATGTAAAACCTTTGTTCTGTAAATTGCATACACTCTAAAGACTTCTTGCATCTGCCCAGGTTTATGCTAAGGCAAAAGGTGGATGCTTCTGTGCCTGGTTCCTTCCTATAAGGCAATGGTACTCAAAGTGCATAGCATCAGCATCCCCTGGGAACTTGTTAGAGATGCACGTTCTTGTATGCCACCCATCTGAATCAGAATCTCTGGGGGTGGGGCCCAGGAATTTGTTTTTTTTGCCAAAGTCTCCAGAGGTTATGATGTTCGCTAAAGTTTGAGAACTGTTTTAAAAAGAGCAATAACCCAGGACAAAGGAACAGAGAGATGTAATAGAAGGGGCCAGGCTGATGATGGTGCTTTCAGCTTAAGACCCACTTCTTCAGCTGCCAAACCCATCAGGAGAGGGAGGGCATCAAATCGGCTAAGCCACAAGGCCACAGAGACATCAGCCCTCTGCCATTTTTCAGAGTGCAGAGAGCAGTAGGAACTCACCCAAGCCTGTACAACGGTATTCAAGGGGGACTCAAACCTGGGTCTCCTGACTTCTCATGCAGTGTTTCCTAAATGAGGAAAAGTAACTTCTATACAGTGGCAGGGAAGGGAGGAGAGATAGAAACTGGGTGTATCTCAGAGACAACGAGAAAGGAATGAATTTAAGAAGCTTTTTAACATGTTCAAGTTTCTGTTTCTTTAAAAGCATTTGGGAGATCATCTTCAGGTCTTCTTCTAATTGTAGATTCTAGTTATTTGAAAAATAACAAACCCAAATGCCTGAGAGAGCCAGGCAAATAATATCAATGAATTAAATAAACTGGGTGAAGATGATGAAAAATTAGGGGTACACATATTTGGTAAAGAGACACTGACTTCCAGCTGAGTGTCAGGGACACAGTAAAGAGGGCATGGAGCAGTCTAAATCCCTGCTTGCCAGTCTATGTCCTCTTACCTATTCTTACCCTCCCTTCAAATCCTGTGAGAAAGAGAGCACATTGCATTGCTTCTGGATATTATGTTAGTTTGGGCGCCCCAGAAGCACACCCTGAGACAAGGATTCAAAGTGAGCTGTTTGTTGGGGAGATACAAGGAATACTAGCAGGGAAATAGGGAATTACAAAGAAGGGATGACAGTCAGTTAAGGGTTAATTACCCAGCAAGTTATCCTGTGAGAACTAGAGTTTAACCCTGCTGAGGAAGACTGAGAGACTGTGAATGACTGGTGCCTCAGAACTAATGCGTCAGAAAGGGATAGAACTGCGTATTCATACATCAACTCCCCTCCCTTGTTTAAGGGCTGTTCCTGGGGGAGCGTGGATGTTAATTCCCTGGAATTTCTAGCCGGCTTTGTAGTGTAAAGTAGACTACAGTGGCCTGAGAAAGTCCCTAGGTAAAGAGATACAGTTGGTGGCATTTGGAGGTGGAGCTAGTGAGTGATGACAAAGGAAGTCCAGAGCAGTTATAGGTATAGGGCACCAGCGGCATCTGCTGTAGTGCTATTCACCCTCATCACCCCTCCTCCATTACTGCCCTATGTGAACACAGGCACAGTGTTGTCAGACACCTGGATTCTTTTTTTTTTTTAATTTATTTTTTTAAAGATTTTTATTGGGGAATCGGGGGAGGGGAACAGCGTTGGGGAATCGGGGAAGGGGAACAGACAAGTTGCTGTCTTTTTGTTCTTCGGTCTAGTTGCGGAGGACGTTGCTTCACTGGTCCATGTTGGTATTGTCATTGCGCTCTTCCCGGATGAGGCAGATCGGTCGCTGGCCTCTGGATGGTCGCTCACCGTGTCTCTTGGCAGCTCACGCTGGCTGCCAGCCGCTCACGCTGACTGCTGGCCACTCACTGTCGCCTATGGCAGCCCACTGCAGCAGGGGCTGCAGCCTATACAGTCTCCGGGGCTTGCACAGCCCAGCTCCAGGTGGAGCTGTTGTTAGCTGTAGAGAGCAGTGCCACTGGTCCTCATATGTGGAATCCGAACTGGGGCCGCTGGCATCCCAAAACCAGCTCTTAACCAATGAGCCACTTGGCCGGCCCCTGGATTCTTTTTTTTCCAAGAAGACAGGAATGTGAAATTCTATGTGAAATTTCCCAATTTTTAATTTGTGGCAATCAATTTATAGTAAAAATAAAGGCCATAAAGATCACTCATGTGTGTTTCTTTTCTGTAGATGCACTGGGCTTAATAGGTTTGAATTTCTTTCCAGCCAGTGAATTTGATAAAAGTTAATCACTCACTGTCAAATGCCCCAGGCCAAGACAGATTGTGGACAAATTTACTCAACCGTTGATTGCAAGGATGGGGTGGGGAGGTGGGGATCACCCACTCTTGTACTTTGTTTACTTCTGATGGTTTTACACAAATTACTTCATGTAATTCTTGCAACCACTCTGTGACATGCTATTTATTTTCCCTTTCAAACCCCAAACACTACATTCCCTCTGCTTAAGACAAAGTAGTTATTCACTAGATATTATTTCTGCCATGGACAAATAGTGAACAATTTACTTTCAGTTAATAACAACTAATTTCCCTTCTTTTCTTTGAAGAGGCCAGAAAGGATTTACCCATTTAAAACTAAGTAATGTACTGTCTTAAATTGCTTTTTTATTTTGAAATAATTGCAAAGACATGTGCACCTAGCCCTCCCTAATGTTAGCATGTTACACACTATAGTTCAATATCAACACTAAGAAATTGATTTTGGTACAGTCCATAGAAATTATTCCGATTTCAGCAATTACATATGAACTCATTTGTATAGGTAGTATGTATGTGTCTCTCTGTGTGTATATACTCCGCAATTTTATTACATTGTAGCCTTGCATAAGGATGACCACAGTCAAGGTACACAACTATGCCATCGCCATAAGATTCCCTTCTGCCCCATCTTTATAGCCACACACTCCTAATCCCTAACCTCTGGCAACCACTAATTTGCTATATATCCTTACAATTATGTTATTTCACAAATGTTATATAAATGGAAGTATACAGTGTATAACTTTTTGAGACTGGATTTTTTTTCACTTAGCATAATTTCTTTGACATTCCTCCAAGTGTTACTCAAGTATTACTAATGTGTTCCTCCTTTTTCTGAGTGGTATTCCATGGATTAGATACCCCACAGTCTGTTCATTTGCTCTGTCAAGGACATTTGGGTAATTTCTAGTTTTGGACTACTATGAATGAAAGTGCTATAAACATTTATGTGCAAGTTTATGTTCAGGAATAAGTTCCCATTTCTCTGAAATATATGCCTAAGAGTGCAATTGCTGTCACATGGTAAGTCCTTGTTTAGCTTTGATAGAACAGCCTAAATATTTTTCAGAGTGGCTGTATCATTTTACATTCCCACCGGCAATATGTGATAAGTGGTGAATAAGTGGTCTTTTCACTGTTTTTTATTTTAGCCATTTTGATAAATGTGTAGTGATATCTTGTAGTTTTTTTGTTTTGTTTTTAAAGATTTTTTTTATTGGGGAATTGGGGAAGAGGAACAACCAAGTTGTTGTCCTTCAATCTTAGTTGTGGAGGGCGCAGCTAGCTCAGCTCCAAGTCCAGTTGCCACCTGGCTGCCAGCCAGCAGCTCACAGCCGCTCAGCTCAAGGTGCTGTGTTCAATCTTAGTTGTGGGTGGGTGTAGCCCACCATCCCAAGGAGGAGTCAAACTGGCAACTTTGTTGTTAGGAGCATGTGCTCTCACCAGCTGAGCCATCCTGCCACCTGTTGGTAGCTCAGCAGCAGTTCAGCTCAGGCGCAGCTAACTGGCCCATGTAGGAATTGAACCGGTGACCCTGTTGCTCAGAGCTCGTGCTTTTAACCAGTGAGCCACTCAGCCAGCCCCAATATCTTGTAGATTTAATATGCATTTCTCTAAGGGCTAATGTTGTTGAATATTTCTCAACAGGAACACCTTGAATGATACACAATGTTTTCTCAAAAAGCCAACAATACTGTCCAGTCCATGAACTCTTATTACCATATGACTCAATTCCTCTTATTGAGGAAGGTTTTATATCCTTCCTTCTGAATCTGGAAGGGCTTTTGACTATGGTGGAAGTGACATTATGTGACTTTGAGGCTAGGTCATAAAAATGCCATGCACTTCCACTTTGTTGTCTTGAGGCACTCACTCTTGGAATCCATGCTGTGAGGAAGGGAATGGGTTCTTGCCATCTGTGGTGGCATAAAGGTCCTGAGGGTATTGTGTTGAGTGAAGTATATCGGACAGAGAAAGACACATACAATGTGATTTCACTTATATGTGGAATCTAGAGAACAAAATAAACAAAACAGAAACACACTCATAGACACAAAGGACATTTTGATGATTGCCAGATGAGAGGGGGAGGTGGGGAAATGGGTGAAAAGGGGAAGGGATTAAGAAGTACAAATTGGTAGTTGCACAGTAATCATGGGGATGGGATGTTGGATATAGCATAAGGAATATACCCAGTAATATTGTACTAACTATGTATGGTGTCAGATGGGTACTAGATTTATTGGGGTGATAGATGGGAGGGGGTTGGGGGCAGGGTCAAAAAGGTGAAGGGATTAAGAAGTACAAATTGGTAGTTACAAAGTAGCCATGGGGTTGTAAAGTAAAGAGTAGGGAATATAGACAATACTATGTAATAACTATACTGCCAGGTGAGTACTAGACTAATCATGGGAGTCACTTCTTAAATTATATAAATGTTGAACCATTATGCTGTGTCCCTGAAATTAATATAAAGTATCAAATGTCAACTGTAATTGAAAAAATTTAAAGGGGGGGGGAAGGTGAATGGGGATAAGAGGTCCAAATTTCCAGGTATAAAACAAATAAGTCATGGGGATATAATTAATGTGCAGCATAGGGAATATAGTCAAAAGTATTGTGATAGCATAGTACTGTGTCAGATGATTGCTGGACTTATGGTGATTACTTCTTTAGGTATATAAATGTTGAATGACTATGGCGTACACCTGAAACTAGTATAATATTGTATGTTAGCTATATTTTAATAAAAATCTTTTAAAAATATATAAACATGAAAAAAAGATATTGTTACCATTTGGCAATATTGAAAAAAAAACTTTATGCTCTAATAGGTTAGTATAAGCTGTACTCATAGCCTTTTCTTAAAGTAGCCACACTCCACCTAAAACAAACAAACAAAAGTTTCTCTTGTAGAAATTGAAGGAGCCCATTGGAGTCAATACGGTGTATTGTTTTGAAATGTGAATGAGCACACTTTGGCCAAGAGACACAAGCTCCACTCAACATCCTGTTGTTTCCTCTTCCTGGAACACTGTCATCCCTGAGAGCTGCAGGTTCCACTGCCTCACATGTCTCTGCTGCAACGTCACCACTTTATAAAGGCCTTCTCTGACTGGCCTCTATAACAGAACGCCTAGCATACTCTGCCCTCCACACCCTGCTTACAGTAATTAATTATAGCAAACGTAGCACTTATCACCATCTGTCTGGTGGTGATTTTATTTCTGTATTTATTTATTTGTTTATTATCATATCTCCATGCCTCTAATAAGCTTAATTCAGTGGTTTTTCTTTGTTTATCTTTAGGATCTAAAACCATCCCTGGCACACAGTAGACATTCAGCTCATGTTTACTGAATAAGTGACTGAACAAACCAATAGGACTAAAAGTATTTACAAGGTGCCCGTTCCTGTGAACTCTTTGTAGGGTACATAGAAATGTAGGAAATGTTTGAAATATACCTTCTGCCTTTGAGAATGATGCTGAATGAGTTAATAAACTTTCACACATTGGGAAGGGAGATCTTTAAGTAAGCTGATTAAACAATGAATTACTATCTTAGTCTCTTGTCTGATTTTGACATCCGACAGGTACTTAAAGCAAGGAAGCCATCATCATCAGTCTCTAGAAACAGAAAGAAAGCCTGTCCTGCTTTTTTTTTTCTGCAAGCATCAGTCCCCAGAGCCAATTTGTGGACCAGTTCAATGCTTTGCAAATTGTGTTCTGAGGTCCTGGGGCCTCACCTTGGTGGTTTCCTGAGTCAGGCCAGGGGATGGTTCCTGCCCTTGTCCTATAGCTCCCCCACTCTATGGAAGACCACGCAAAAATGGCTACATATCCTTCCCTTCCCTGTAGCCATATTCCTTCTGAGTGAGACTTTGCATCGTCTCTCATCAAGAGATGAAGTCTATTTCCCCACTCCTTACATCTAGGCTTGATTGTGTAGTTGACTTTGGCCAAAGGGACGTTAGTAGACATGATATGAGCAGAGGATTCAAAAGTGCATGTGCATTGGTGCTTGTATCTCTTGCTGCTCTTGGGAATCTTGCAACAGACACCATGTAAATAAGTTTCAGCTAGTCTGCTGGCAGATGAGTGACATGTGGCTCAGCTACCTCCAATGTCCTGGCTTAGAGCCAGCCAAGTGCCAGGCAAATGATTGAGGCCATCCATTGTAGGCTGACCACAAATGCAAGAGTGAGCTCAGCTGATGCCATCTGGAGGGGAGATGATCTGTTCCAGTTGAGGTCAGCTCATGCACTGACTCTGAATTATGAGCAAGTAAATGATTGTCGTTTTAAGCCACTGACCGTAGAATGGTTTGTTATGTAGCAAAAGCTGACTGCTACATACTCCCAGACCTTCTTTAAAAAAAAAAAATAGGCAGAACAAAGCAAAAAGCAGGACTTCAAATTGCCTATTATAGCATAATCCCAAATTCACAAATTATGTGTACACATATATGGAAATATGGGAAAAGTGAAAAATGGGATTAGGATGATCTTTATCTTTTATATATATTTTTAATTTTCTGCAATAAAATTGACAATCTTTTTAAAACAAAAGAAGAAAAGCCAAAGTGGTTGAACAGTTTGTCTGGCTGCCCTCTGATCATTATTGGGCAAATTCTGATGTGACATGAACATTTTCCATATGGCTGAGGTTTCTGAGTTGTAACAGACAGGTCCATCAAAGGGACAGCTGGCTCCATTCATCCTAGGACTCTTACCTCTGGTGGGAGTTTCAGGGAGGTTAAAAAGGCCAAAACAGTGAAAATTCTGTTTTGAAATGCTTCCATCCAACTAAGTCTTCCTTGGAATGTCAATTCATTTTTTCTATGACTACTGACTATTCATTCTATGTTCCTTTGTACCCTGGTGTGGTTGATGAGTATCAACAAAATCCCTTGAGCAGGTTGCAGTGACAGGAAATGCAGAAATCTGGGCCTAGAGATATGTTGGTGGGATATGTACATATTCCATTGGTCCTTCTAGATCTATTTCCTTCTCCAGACCCCAAGAGGCCAACCAGTGTTGACTGTACTGACGGTATTCGATTGCGTTCAGCCAATGGGGAGCACCAATAGGAGACTGGAAGGGAGGAACTGGGTGAGATTAGGATAGTCAATCACCCAGCTCTCATCCTGCAGGTTCACTGTGGTCTGGCTTCCACTGGAGATCAGAGCTCCTGACATGCAGCCCTTTCACACAACAATTTCTAGGTTCCAGTGACCAGTTCCCTACCTCATGTCCTCAGGCACAGGGTAGTAAGAATGGTGCTCCATTCTTGAGTAACACACTAATCCTCAAGCACGTTTCCTTATGGCTTTTCTACACCTGTCCATACTTCTATTAAACTCTCCTCAAATTGCCCACCGGAATTTGTCATGTTTTCTGGCAGGGACTCTGAGAGATACTGCAGACATGCACAGTCATATGAATAGGTGGATAAAATCCTAGAAAAAGTCATCTCCTCTAACAAAAATAAGAACATGGCAGAAAAAGAAAAGCAATTTCCATAGTGTCTATTACTTCCTACATTTATTGTTAAGGCAGAAAATTATCCATCAAATTCAAGTTACAGGTAATTCTGACTAACATGATGACACAAAGGATCGTAATTTCCTTTTTGTAAGTCTTCTGAGAAGGGCAGTGGGCAACTTGTAACTAAAAAATTAGGGTTCTGAGAAAGTGTTCTTAGGAGGACAATGCCCATGACAGACCAAGTGACAAGGTAAACCACGGAGGGCCAAACATGAAAATCTTACCCGCCCATCGCTTGTCAGGAGGATGGAGTCACTCTTTATGTCCCTGTGAATCACTCCTTGATTGTGAAGGTAGGAGAGAGCTCTTAGAACCGACAGACACACGGTAGCTATCTGTTCTTCATTCATTCTAGAAAGGAAATAACATTTAAGGAGCAAGGACAGGTTTAAGAACATCTTTGAAATGATCAAGAAAGGCAGTTCCTTTGAGTTCTAGTGAACCAGTCAATGCTTTCCAGCCCATGTCTGGAAAACCTACAGGCAAGGAAAAGGAAATCTTTGGGATCAGGTTTCCAGAACCTAAGGCTTGGCACTGAGGATGAAAGGGGCCAAATAGAAGCCAAAGGAAAGAGATCCTTATCCGCTGGCTCTTGGATTATTAATGCAAATGCACTTCCCTGGACTCTTATAGGTAATTCCTTAGGCATTGACAAACCTCCAGGGTCCTGGAGTGCACTGAATAGTGCCAAAGATCCAGGTGTGGCTGCTAGGTAACCTTGAGGAAGTCCTTTAACTTCCTCAGGTCTCTTTTTCCTCATCTTGGAGAAGGGGACAAATGGCGGTTCTCTTCAGGGCTAGACGCGATCAAAGTGGTCTTTGGGTCTCTGAGACCCCCCTCCAGGATTTGCCCTGCCTCTCACTAGCCTTCCTTCTCCCTCCTGCAGGAGCTGGAGGCTTCTGTTGCTCCAGGTCCCTCTGTCAAGAAGGAAATTGGACCTCGTTAGTCACTAATAACTAAGTGTGAATGGATGATACTTTAATAAACGGACTATGGGAATAAGAAAGGCAAGTACAGCACTGGATATAAGCTCCCACATTTCATGGCTGCACCCCTTGGAAGAGGTATTTCTGGTTTCAGAGGAGACTGAGGCCAGCTTACCTGCCCAAGGTTACTCAGGTATTATAATGTAGTTATTTCTACTCTGTGACTTCCTTGAAGGAATGTATCTGTGCCTTATTCATTTAGTACAAAATAGAGATTGAAAAGAACCTTGACAAGGGACAACTCTAGAGACATGGGTAGCTATCTGAAGCACCCCCAAACAAAGCAAAACAAAAAAGTAAAACAAAACCAAAAAAAACACTCCTTTGGACACATTTTTATTAATTGTTTTATATGTAAGTTATATTTGTCTTGTTCGTAGATCTCTTTAGTATATTTGTTTCCACAAATTAAGTTATGTATTTTTTGGGTGGACCGTGTCCAATGGCTACACCACTGGGAGTCTGCCAGCTGAAATGTTGGTGATAAAAGTTCAGTGTCCTGTTTTTAGATGGTCTGCTATAGATTGAGAACTGTCCTGGGGTCATGAGGGAAACTTTGTCTCATTTTAATGGAAAAAGGGCAGCATATTCTGTTCTTCACAGGGTTTTCCAATACTTTCTTGCTTCTTTGCATTTCCCCTAGCATTGTTCATCTGGATTCATTAATGATTTGGGTGACGTTTCAGTGATATCAGCTAATATCCAACCCTTCTTCATGACAATTCTCTCTTAACTCTTTGGCATTTTATTTACCAGTAACACCAAACTGAAAGTTTCCCAAATGTGACATTTTATATGTCTGTTCCATACAATACTGCTTCTCCAAATGTGGTTTATGAACTAACAGCTTTGGCATCGCTTGGGAACTTAGAAGGCAGAGTATTAATTATACCCCTTTTTATTGAATCAGAATCTGTATTTTAATAAGATCCACAGATTATCTGTATGCATATTAAAATTTGAGGAGCGCTCTCTTAGCACATACCGTCTTCTCTGCCTTCAGTGCTATTCTCTTCCCACATTCTGTCTTAGTAAATGTCTCTTTATCTAGCAAAACCCATCTCAGATATCATCTTATGTTGGAAATCTTCCTTGACTCTCTCTGATACAGACATTTGGGTATTTTCTATGCTACTTAGAAACATCTAATTCTGCACAGGTATTAAAATGTATTTATTTCTAATCTGTGGCTTCCTTGAGGGAATGTTTCTGAGCCTTATTCATTTGTGTCTTTTACATCCCCAGCACTTAGGAAATAGCCTGGCACATAAAAGGTGATTGATAAACACTTGATGAAATTACCGTGGCTTCCTTGAGGGAATGTTTCTGAGCCTTATTCATTTGTGTCTTTTACATCCCCAGCACTTAGGAAATAGCCTGGCACATAAAAGGTGATTGATAAACACTTGATGAAATTACCATAACTGACATATCAAGAAATCAAGTGGCTGAGGTAACAATGGTAATTAACCATTGTTACTTGCAAGACTATTTAAAAGCAGAATTGAAGGATTTCTCTCTGTTATGCAGGTTTGTTACCATGACTTAAAATTTTGACTGATCTTCCACCTCCCTTTACCTTCCTCAGTTACCTTTGATTGTATCAACGCAGAGCAATGTCCTGGCAACTCGGGAGAATGAAGCTTAGTTTTAAAATGTCAAGCCGGCCAAGTGGCACGGTGGTTAAGCACTGGCTTGGGAAGCCAGCAGCCCCGGTTCGGGTCCCGCATGTGAGGGCTAGTGACACTGCCCTCAAAAAAAAAAAAAAGTAGGGGAAGGGAATTCTATTATTTGTCACCAAAGGTCATTCTCATCAGCTTGCTGGTTTAAAATCAATGGGTATTAATAAGTTTCTGGATGGCAGGGAGAATGTTAATTGAATGAATGAACTATACATATGTGATATTATAATAAGCACTTGGGGAATATAGAGGAAAAGGGTAGTCATGGTCCCTAACTTCAAATTGCTTACTATTTATGAAGAGTTCATAAAGATAGTCATTGAGGGCCGGCCGAGTGGCACAGCGGTTAAGCGCTGGCCTGGGAAGCCAGCGGCCCTGGTTCGGTCCCACATATGAGGGCCAGTGACACTGCCCTCAAAAAAAAAAAAAAAAAAAGATAGTCATTGAGGCCTCACTCTGGAGGTTAATAATAAATACCTTGAATTATTTTTCTGGATAACAAAGAAACTTACCTGGTATGAGTAACAATGTCTGTCAAGGCACCACCTTCTAGAAATTCCATGACCACCCAGAGCTCATCGTTGACAAGGTAGCTATTGTACATGTCGACCACGTTGTCATGGTGGTAATCTCGCATTATCACAACCTGAGCAAATGGAAAGATACTTTTTGACTTGTAACAGTGAAATTTGGCTTTGTATTCTTGGGGAGGCATTTATACCGTAAGTACAAAAGATTGAGAAATATTGATTTGGGGGGATTTATTCAGATGTCTACTGTAGACAAAAAGATGACACTGAGGGTTGCTTGAAGAAACAAAGGGAATTAAGTTAGTAAATGTAGAGAAAATGGCAGGTCAACCGGACATTAGGTGGGGGGTAGAATAAGGAGTGAGAACAGGCAGCATCATGTCACGGTTTGCATCCAACAGAGGGAGTTTAGTTGGCCATTCTGGGGAGATGTGATAAGGGTTTCCTTTAGAATGCACTGTCCATGCTCTACTGTCGGGTAACCTGGTGTAAGTGTCGCCAACTCATGGTAAGTAAGTGAATGGTAAGTGACTTTCACAAGTGAATGAAGTAAACAGGTATTAGAGGTGGGGCACATGAGACCAATTTAACTTCTTAGGAGAAGGTCTGGGTTGAGTCTGAGACATGTTTGGGCTGAATACAGAGGATGGATCTTGAAGGTAAGGACAAATATGACTTAGGCACAGAAAGGCTTACTTGAGTCTGCTTACTGGAGAAAGCTTCAAGGAATTGCTGCCCTGTGGCTGCTTCTGGTGACATTTTCGGAATTAGTGTTAAATAATAAATTCTAGAGTTGTTTATCAAAATTATATTTGCCCTCTCTGTTCTGGCTTTGTGATTTGGAAATATGTTCTAGAAAGCAGGAATTATGGATTGGGAAGAAGCTGAAGCCCACTTACCTAGTGCTTTCTGAGGTTCAGAGCATGGGAAAGAAATAAACATCTTTGGGGGCTGAAGATGTGTGAGGCCACTGGTAGCTTCACATGAGCCACCACAAAAGAGGGCCGAAAGCCATAGGTGACTATTTTTACAGTGTCTGTTTACTACTCTGAGAGGTAGATGTGGGTGGTACATCCTATGCTAGAGGCTGATATATTATCTAACATTGGAATCCTGATGTGATATCTTTAAGGCTTAAATTTTTCATCCACAAAAGCTCATCTCTCTTTCCAAGATCCTTACAAATACTCCAAAAGGTTTTGTCCCTGGGACACAGATACCCATGTTTTCCCACCTATGTGCATTTTAGAACTCTTCAGTGTTAAGCAAGTTTAAAAGGCAAAGTGAGAAAGTGGAAAAATAGGTGCAATAAATATATAGAAAAGGGTTAATTCCCTAATATATCAAGAGTCTTACAAATCAATGAGACAAATGCTATCATCCTAACTGAAAACTATGCAAAGGTTATACGATTCAATTAAGAAATAAAAATAGCTTATACACATTTAAAAATAGATTCAGCTTCACTAATAATAGCTGTTAATTAAAGCACTAAGATTTATTCATGTCTATCAGATTAACAGAGATAACATGATAGTATCCAATGCTAATAAGGGTGAAACAGGACGCTGAGGTCCAAATTGGCACAAACTTTCTGGTCAATACATATATCATTTCTCTTAGTAGAAAAAATATAGAAAGAAAATACTGAAATATTAATGTAGACTATTTATTGGTTGTGGGATTATGGAACATTAAAAAAATATTTTCCATGTGTTCTACAGGATGAATTTATTATTTCCATAGTTAATGAAAATATTTTAAAGTTCAAAGAGTGATAGAGCATTGGTAAACTGATTGGGGTTTACTGTGATTAAAAAAAAGAAATTGGCTACAAAGATATCACAACAGTGTAAAATGCATATATACCCATAGACAGTGTAGCATGAGGCTTTGGAATCTGCTAGAATTAGAATCCCAGTTCTGCCGTCAAGCTACTTACCCTGGGCTAGTCATTTACCCTCTCTGAGTCCAGTTTCCTTTTTGCTATAGCGATAACATCTTTCTGTCTCAGAGTTGTGAGACTCAAACCAGATCAATGCTTAGCATAGTGACTGATACACATAAAGTACCTCAGAAAGGTAGCAATCACACATGCATAGAAAAAGACTAGAAAGAAGGATTATGGTGGACGCCATTTTTGTATTTATATTTCACAGTTTTCTAATGTCCTAAAATGCAAATGTTCATTTTTGAAATGGGAAATAAATGTTACATAGGAGAGAGGGGATGATCTGAACACACCATATACCTCATTAAAAAGCAGTTCTCGTCGCTGCTGCTTTCGGAGGTCCATCTTCTTCACTGCCACTTGCTTGCCCGTATGCTTCTCAGTTGCGATGCACACAATGCCAGTCGACCCTTCCCCGATTTTAATAAAGTTGTCCAAGTATTCCCTGGGATCTCCTGGGCTGACCACCAGCTGCAGGGCAGCCCGAAACTGTTCATGGGACACCCTGGAGGGCTGCTGGTCTGAGGAGGAGCCCCAGCTGGGTGGGGGGTAGGTGCTGGATGAGATGCTGAGAGAGCTCAGGTAGGAAGCTGTAGAGATGTACTGTGAGCTGGTCTGAAGAGAGGGATGGTGGTACAGGGTGGCTTTGTGGTACCCAGACGGGTACTGGTGGCTGCTTGAGGAATAGCCTGCTTTGCTTTGACTTTGAGGTAGTTTGGTGGGGCCCCTGGGGTAGGTGTCAGACCCTGACAACGGAGGGCTGAGGACCATCTGTGCTCGATCATAATCCACCTGGCAAGACAAACAAGGATGGAGGATATTCACATGTTATATCCGAATGTCACAACCAATCCAGAAGCCAACATACAGGTTACTAAATGATTAAGGGTGGGTAGCATGTTCAGCATGAATGCAGGTGACAAAGATACAAGTCACGTCCTAGGAAGGACGGAGGGGGAAGGTGTGAAATTTCTTCACTCTACTCAGAACAGTGTGCAACTTAAAACTTACAAATTGTTCATTTCTGGAATTTTGTATTTAATATTTTCACATGTTAGTTGACTACAAGTAACTGAAAGAAACCACAGAAAGTGAAATCGCAGGTAAAAGGGAAACTACCGTAAACTAATAAGGTAAACATATGCAATGCTCTCACCAAATATGTACAAATATAATTGAGAGTAACCAAAAATTGCAGGGGGCTCTGTGTGAAAGGGAAATTCTGTCAGCCCTCAAAGGGACTCTGGCAAAGAACATTCCACTCTGATTTGAAGAGTGGGTTGAGGAGAATGGGAAGGGTAACCAGCGCAGGGGTAGGGGAAGCCATTGAGAGGATAATGTGACACTAGGTGCTGGTTTCAGCAATCACCTCCTGAAAGAGATTGAGAGAAAGCCCTGGCCACCCCTGAAATGACTGAGGAGAGGGACGGTTAGTAAACCATATCATACCACATTTATCTTGTTGCCCAGGGCAGAAAGAACCAATCAATCCATGAACTCCATGTAAGATTCTGATGACAACCAGGGCCAGGCACATTGGAGGTGCTCAAAAGATTTGCTGATTGGACCTCAGGCTCTTTCTTAACACAGTACCCCCAGCAAGCCTCTACCACTCTACTAGGAGGTACTTGGAATAACATTTACATGTCCCCTTCCCACCCCATGCACCCAAAGATCTAGGTCTATTATAATATGGTGGTTACTGACCACATATGGCTATTTAATTAAAGTCGATAAAAATTAAATCAAATTAAATTAAAATAAAAAAATTCAGCTCCTGAGTCATATTAGGCACATTTTAAACATTTTTTTTTAAGGTCACCACATCAGACAACACAGATATAGAACATTTCTACCATGGCAGAAAGTTTTATTGGGTGGCACTGTCCTAGATGAATTGATTGCTACCAGGTAGCAGGTAATACATTCATTAATTTATTTATTCCAAAAATTAATAGTGGAGGAACTATTATGTGCTGGCCCCATTTCAGGTGCAGTAGGAATGTCCAGCTATAATTAAAAAATGCATAGTATTTCTGCTCTCCTGGAGTTTATATTCTAGAGAAGGAGACAGCTGATAGATAAGAAAAGCAATACATATACAGTGTGTGGTCCAGTAGTCATACATGATATGAAGAGAAATAAAGCAGAGTAAAGGGGTTGAGAGTAACAAGGGGCCACCTTGCCTAGGAAAGCAATAAGTGCTTTCTGCCTTGAGGGGGTGCCATTAAAGCAGAAATGTGGCTGAACGGAGGAAACAAGCTCTATGACTGTGTGGGGAGAGGGTGGCCCAGGCAGAAGGAGCAGCATGGGCGGGATTCAGAGGCATGTATATGCCTGAGAAACATCATGGAGGCTCCCCTGGAGTGGAGAGGTGGGCAGTTTGGAAAGATGAACAGAGAAGCAGCAAAGAGCTAGATCATGAAGGCTGTGGCAAGGATGCTGGCTGCTGCTCTGGGTGAGATGGGAGTCACTGATGGTTGCCGAGCAGTAGGGAGTGACACGATCTTGACTCTGGCTGCTGGAGAAGAGACTTTGGTGGGAAGAGTGGAAATAGGGATACCAGTTAGATTACTGCAGTCAGTGTGAGCTGAGATTACGGTGGGTGCTGTAGATGTGGTGAGAAATGGTGGGATCCAGGGAAGGGTATGAAGATAGAGCTGAGAGGATTGCTGATGGATTGGATTAGAATCTGAAAGAGAAGACTCAGAGATGGCTCCCAGGATTTTGGCCAGAGCAACAGGCCATTTAATGAACAGGGGCAGGTGCAGCGTTGTGGGGTTTGGTAATCAGTCTCTGCTATATCAGGTGGATCTGTGTGAACAAAGCAATACAATGGAAATGATGATTAAGTGCCTTCTGAGGCCAAAGAAGACACTGTGGCTTCTTTGCCTTCTCTCTTGGATCCCTTACCCTGGCTTTCTCCAGCTGCCACGTCATGAGAGCATTTAAGAATCCTATGGAGGGGCCGGCCGGGTGGCACATTGGTTAAGAGCTGGCTTGGGACCCCAGATCCCACATATGAGGGTCAGTGACACTGCCCTCTACAGCTAAGATGGTGAACAACAGCTCCATGTGGAGCTGGGCTGCTGTGAGTCCCTTGGACGGCATAGCTGCAGTCCCTGCTGCAGTGGGCTGCCATATAGGCTAACGGCATAGCTGCAGTCCCTGCTGCAGTGGGCTGCCATATAGGCTACAGTGAGTGGTCAGCAGCCAGTCATGAGCTGCCAAGAGCCGCTGTGAGCGGCCCTCCAGAGGCCGGCGACCGATCTGCCTCACCCGCGAAGAGCGCAATGATGATACCAACATGGGCCAGTGAAGCAATGTCCTCCACAACTAGACTGAAGAACAAAAGGACCGCAACTTGTCCATTCCCCTCCCCAAATTCCCCAATAAAATCTTTAATGATAATACTAAAAAGAATCCTATGGAGAGGATTCTTGGCAAAGCCTCCTGCCAAGAGCCAGCTAGAAACTGAAGCCTTCTTCTTACAGCCATGGGAACAACCTTGCATCATCCTCTGGCCCCAGTCAAGCCCTCAGATGACTGCAGCCCTGGCTGATATCTTGATTGCAACCTCATGAGAGACTCAAGGCTAGAATCACCCAAATAAGCTAGTCACAGTGACATGATGCACAGAAACTGTGTGAGATAATAAATGTGTATTGTTGTTTGAAGTCATTAAGTTTTGGGATAATTTGTTACACAGCAATAGATAACGAATGCACGATGGGAAACAAGAGTTCTGTTAGGGCCATGTTAAGCTTGAGAGAGTTGTTAGGCAACCAATTGGAGACGTCAGTTAGGCAATTTAAGACATGCCTTGAGTCCAAGGAAGGGTTGAGGCTAAAGACATGAAGCTGATCAGTGTTCAGTTGTTATTGCAGCCATGATGTTGAGTGTGTAAGAGAGGGTCCAAGACTCAAATATTTAGAGCCAGAAAGAGCAGGAGGACCTTGCAAAAAGGAACAGAGGAGGAGTGTTGAGTGATATGGGGAAGAAGTTAAGGGAGTAGGGTGCCCTGGAGCCAAGGGAGGAGAGTGTTTTGAGAAGAAATAAGTAATGAACCATGTCAAATGTTCTGAGAAATGAAGTAGGATGGGCACGTTACTTGTTGGATCTGGCAACATGGTGGTAACATGTTGGAAGAACATATAACATATGGAAGAAGGTGGGGTACCCCAAACTCCTGCTCCATCACGCAGCATGACTAGAAATCTATTCCACAAGTCAGAGAGCAAGCCCTGCACACAGTGGGCTCCTTAAAATTGCTACCATGGCACCATTCTCAGTTCATCTGCACTGTTCTTTGACTCCCACGTGACAGGGCTACCCTGCTCTACAGCCAGTAATGCAGCCTTTCCTGGCCTTGAGAACACCATACTCAGGTGAGTTTACCCCTCAGACAGCCTACCACCAACCAGTAGGGACCAGGGTAGCTGCTAAGCCAGGGTACTGTCTTGACTGCACAGCAGAGACAATGAATACATGCTTTTCAGGGACAGACATAGGGTTGAGTTCTGACTGATGGCTTTGTCAAATCACTTAGCCTCTCTGAATTTCCGTTTCCTCATCTGTAAAATGGGGATCATAATACCACCCTCACAGGGCTTTTATGAGGCTTAACTGTGGCAACCTAGAGTAATCTAGTATTTAAGAAAACAGACTCTGTGCTCAAAATCTTTTTCTGCCATTTACCAATTGTAACATTGGGCGAGTTATTTAAACTTCCTGTGCTTCAGTATTCCCATCTGTAAAATGGGTGTAATAAGAATAATCCTACTTCTTTAGGTCATTGTGAACTCTAAAGGACTGAATACACATTGGAAGATTCGTACCGTGATGGTCCAATACATTTTAGATGGTGGAATTATTATATAAAGTGCTTAGCACAATAGTAGGAATGAAAGAACATGAATAGTAACTACAATATTAATAAAATAGCTAGCATTTATTGAAGATGCACAACGTACCAGTGGCCTATATATGTCTATACATTAATCCTCAAAACAATCAGACGAGGTCATTATTTAATTATAATATATTGAACACTGCATTAAAATTAAAATGCTATATTCAAAATCAAGCTGAATTTTTTTCTAAGCCCCTGGATTCAGGCCATACACAAGGGAAACTGATGTATATATGTGATGTGAGTAAGAGGAGCAAAATATTAGTGTAAATTAACCAATTGGGTTCTCTTTTTAAACTAAGCTCCAGATTAGCTAAGTCCAGGCTAGTCATAAGGCCAGTATGTGAGAGGAAACAGGGTCTCTGACTTTTATTTTTGAAAGTATACCTGGGGGCCATCACTTGCCATTATTTCCCAGTGTCTCCCTTGGAGGATTTGTTCCTGTACTTTAAGCAAAATTGAATTCATTCCTACAAACCTGGATAACTGATCTCTGAAGATATATTAGAAATAATAATAAAAAAAAGCTGTATCCTGTAGGGATCGCAAACACCACTCCTCACTGCATTAGGCCACTTTTCTTCTTTATTGACTGTCAGCAGCTTTGTCAGAGGCTAGGCTTAACAGCCAGCATGTGACAGAAAGAAGGGGATGCTTGCCTGCATGAATGGGACCGTTTCTAGTCAGCCAGAATGCGGAGTTGTTCCCTGGAAGCCAAACGTCTTTGAAATTAGGTCTTTGAGACAAAATGGTGGTACTGTTTTTCATGTCTGCTGGTCAAAGGTGCAGACTCTTAAAAAAAATGATGGATGAGGAGCAACCACTATCACAAAAAGACAATTTTTGGAACCAAACTCAAGGTGTACTCGTCGTCAAAGGACAATTGACTGCTTGCCTCGAGTCAGGGAACATGTGGTCTTCCCTTTGGGCTTCCATTCATTCAAAGTGGACAGATAGTTTACTTTGTGAAGGAGAAATGCATGAGTGACCCTGTTTGTGGCCACCATGTTGCTGACCCATGGCTCTCAGTTGTGTCTTGATGACCTAACTATGGGTTTCATGACGGTGAGTATCGCTGGCTTGCACATTTGTGGCAGATCTCATTCTTTTTCGCTCTAAGAATCAAGCAGGGGGCAATTTATTCCATTTTATGTTGATAAATCTGAAGCTCAAGGAGGTGAAACTGCCCCCAAGTAATCAAAGGCAAGTAGCCCTAGAAGATTACACTCAGTTTTGCTCAGGTCTCTCATTCATTCCCAGTGGGAAGGTGTCTAGATAGATATCCCAACTTCTTGGTACACTGGCACCACAGGCTCGCTTTCTTTCCTGTGTTGGCATTTCTACCATTAGTTGTCACCTCTCCATTAGTTGTATACTCAAGGCTGGACACTCTCTCTTAGATAAAATGCAGGGACATTTTACTGGGCCCCTTCCATTAATCACCTACTCTGTTGGAAGTCTATCCTTGCAGGATTGATAACATTATACTAATATCAGTAATGATACTTGCTGAGTGTTTTCCATGTGCTAGGGATTGTTCTAAGCACTTGATGTACCTGGTTGCATTTAAATCTCAAGTTACACAATGAGGGAGCCCCCATAATTGTTCCATTTTACAGACAAGAAAAATCAAGGCACAGTAGTTTTAAGTAGGTCAGGCAAAGGTTTCAAAGCTAAGATGTAGAGTTAGGAGTCAAATACAGACAGCATTATTGGAACATTTAAGCCCTTGATTTCCTTCCATGATTACAAGGTGGTCAAGGACAGAACAGAGGTAGGCAAAGTGTGGAGTGACAACTACAGAGATAATGCCTGGTTAGGGTATTCCTCTGGGGGTCCAGATGTTTGAGCAGCCTGGAGCAGAACCCAAGAATAGGCCAGAAAAGTGATAAATGATAATGTCTGGAGCAGGAAGATGGAAGAAAAATTTAGGTTTTTTTTTTTTTTTTTTTAAACAGTCTTGGCTTAGAGAAATCAGCTCAATATATACAAAAAGGAATAGTCATCATAGTAAAATGAATTGTTCATCTATGTGCATAATTCATCACTTTCAGGGTGGCTTTGGCCAGAGGTGCACTTGTGTTTAACTACAATGCCCATACTTTCTTCCGTGGGTTCTTCCAAGAAAGAAAGCCCAAATTTTCTTCTATAACAAGGCTTCCTGGGCCAGCCAGGTGGCTCAGTTGGTTGGAGCGCAGGCTCTGAGCAACAGGGTTGCAGGTTCGATTCCCGCATGGGATGGTGGGCTGTGGGCTGCGGCCCCCTCCCTCACCTCACAACTAGATTGAAAGCGGCGACTGGACATGGAGCTGAGCTTGTGCCCTCCACAACTAAGATTGACGGACAGCAACTTCACTTGGAGCTGATGGGTCTTGGAATAACACAATGTTCCTCTTCCTCAATTCCCCAATAAAAAATCTTTAAAAAAAAAAAGAAAAGATTAAAAAAAAAAAAAAAGGCCTACTGGCCCTCTAAAATGGCACTTAAACTGCCATAATTATTTAATTGTCCTACTCTAAATGGCCTTTCCCATAATATTCTATATTTGAAAGTGAGTGAAACATAAATGATGAATTTGTCCATATACAAAAATACTGTTTTGCACACACACACACACACAAACACACACACTCAACCCATGTAAAAAAGACTTGAAAAGAAGTAAAGCTTGAACTATGCAACCTTTTCTACAACCTGATTTCCAAATATATTCTAGACAAAAAGGAGCACATATGGAGTTCATATGAGGAGGCCTATGGTATCTTGAGAGAGATTACTCATTTAGTAAAACCGTAATGCAGTGGAATTGGATGAACAAAAGGTACAGATATTTAACAAGCAAATGAAATGTACCTCCCACCACCCATGCCCCAAACCAGTTCCAAAAGATCAATGCATGTAATTTATCATCAAAGACCTTATTGCAAAAGCTCAGGAACAGGAACAGGAGTGGGAAGCTGTTATGCAGGAGAGAAAAACTATAAAGAGAGGCCAAGAAGCCTTCTCCTCACTCCTCTCAACTGAACAGTCCTGTGATTTTGTGAAAAAGTAACTTCATAAAAATGAGACCACGGTCAGTGTACTTTTAAGGGGAATTTCCATATGGCAAGATGTAATAAGATTATTTTGCAAATTATCACCCAGGCCTATGAACTGCTTAGCTGCTTTTCCAAGGCTACTAATTGTCCTTGAAAATCAGATACATTCTGAGGACTCTTCTATCTACAGGAATCTTTAAAAATATTGAAAGAACATACAACCAGTCTTGGTTTCCTTCTTTGAAATGGTTAATAATACATTCATTTTTAAGCTTTCTGATACCTTTTAGTATACCATATAAATTTATTCTTAAAGAAATGTGTTTTTTTTTGTTTCTAGTCAAACCTAATAAAAAAATAAGAAGGGCAAAAAAAAAAAAAAAAAAGAAAGAAAAAAATCTGTATTCTACAGGACTAAATAATCCCCAGTTAACTACTTTGCGAGACTACCCTTCCACAATGCGCACATCTCAAGGATAGGGTCAGACACAGGCTTGTGATGTATCAAAATTATAAATAATTATAGCAATGAATTCCTTTAATCAATCAATTTCACCAATGGTGCACTGGGGTGGACAGGGCATAAAACTCTACGCAGCTATCAATTGCTCCGATTACAGCTGGCTGTCAGCCAGAATTCCCCTGATCCATGTTAGTTAAATGCACATTAATCTGAATTTGGCAGTGTAATCAAGGACCTAACTGAACTGTGAAATTGAATTCTGCAGTAGAACATCATTTGACCATTTTATGCCAAGGCTGGAAAAAAAGGCTTGGTGGGGGGAGGGAGAGAGGAGAAAGAAAAGGGAAAAAATCCTGCTGCGGTATCTATTTGTCACTGTGGCCTTCCGTACTGGTGACAGGGAGGCGGTGGCTGGATTGTGCTGGACTGTGTGTGTGTGTGTGCGCGAGCGTTGTAATTCGGTACCCACAGGATGGGGACTGTGGAATGTTCCGTGAAGGATGGACAATCCCCCTTTCCGCTTCACACAGTTACAGGGGCTGGAGGCAGCTGGTTCCAGTGCTTGAATGTGATGCTCCAATACACCTTTTCAGGGTACAATAAAACAAAGACACTGCTCATCTCCTAAATGAAAAAGCCAGACGGGGGAGGGAGCTGCTTGCTCTACATAAATCAGATGCAGGATAAAAGTGAATCATAGACCTCTATTATCTGTGCAAGAAAAGGACAACTAAAATTGCCCTTACCTGACTCAAAGGGAAACGTAACAGGACCAGTCATGGCTTTGGGAAAGGAAAATGACTGCTTGTAAGAATTTCAGAGAGAATTAATAAGAGGCTTTCTCTGGAGAATCATTTTAGAGCCTGGTAATGAGGGGAAGGGGATTCATTAAACTCTGCGACTCAAATGTGTGTTTACTCTCATGTGTCCCTCCGGTTATGGTCTGTGATTCCAATTCTCTCTGCCACGGGCAGCAAGGTTGCTGATGGGGGCTGGTCCCTGCTTGCTCAGGTTGGGGGCAGACAGCCTGGCCTGTGGCCAGTGGGCTCATGTGTCTCCACCCTGGAGTTTCCAGCCTCTGCTACTCTTCTGAGATGGTTGCTGTCCTGAGTGTCCAGTCTGTCTGTCTTTCAGACTGCAGGATGTTAGGGAATTATTCCATCTCCATTTGCACCCTAATAAAACAGTAGCTACTGTCCCTGCTTGAGGCAAAACTGACACGTGCCCAGCCATGGTCAGTTTCCTCCCAATTACTTACTTTCACTTACAAAATGGAATAGCCCTAATTCATCGCCTATTATAGTCGCCCTGGCCAAATGACAAAGGGACACAGCACACAATGTGAGCTGACATTCCATTTCGGTAAAAGACGCAAGCATGCATTATCACTGTCCATGAGTCATGGTCATGAGTAGGCCCCAGGGGACCAAACAAACCAAAGTGTCTCCTTCAGATACTGATGCAGGGTGTGGGCAGAGTAGGTTAATTTCTGGATGGTCAGACACTTGCTGGATTTCCAAACTGCATATAGCAGGAAGCCATGCCCCATATGCAGTGTTGTTGCAAGCCAATCTCCCACAGCTTGACATCAAATTTCCTACTTAGGCATGTAGGAATTTACGCCTTATGACACAAAGTTAGAAGACTCATGTACTTCTCGGCCTTACAAAATATATGGCAAGCGCACCCTGAGGAGAGTTTGGACAAGAGGCGCACAACCTCTATAAATAGGCAAACCCTAGTCATTTGAAGAAATGAATACATCTGGGATCAGCAGGCTCAAGCATACGGGTGTTTCTGGCTGTTCCTCTACCTCCAAATCAGTTTATCCAATTAACCCCCCATGGTTGCTGCTCCAACCTTTAAGAATGTATCCTGTCTTCAAGAGCAGATTACTCTGACTGGCGATCTGTCATTGCCAGCAGCGACAAGGACAAGTGGGAGCCCCAGGGGATTGGTTCACTGCAGTAGAATGTGGTTCAAATGCGTCAGGGCCAGGTTAGACTCATTTTGTTTTTAATTTGGTAATGGGAACACCCACTTATAATGGGCAAAATACCATTTACTGTGAACCACAAGAACATTTGTGGGAAGATGAGTTCATTTATATGCAAAGGACAACTAAAGTCTCCCTCAGAAGGAACAGCTGTTAGAGATATTGCATATCTGAATCGCCTTTTTGGATGTTTCATGAGCCTTAGTGAACATCCTACAGGAGACTGTAGACAAAGAAAAAAATCTAAAGGCAATAATATCCGTTGTTACAGTAAGCACTTTTTTCTCTCTCAATCTCCTCCCACCCCATCAGATTTTTTGGTGCACCCTATCAGATTTTGCCAGGGTTGGCATTTCATTACCCATCAGGCCCCTGCAGGATCTCTGAAAGGTGCTCTGCTGGAATCCTGAGTAGACAAGGAGCTGTAGTTTTGTTCCTGGAGCCTTGGCTGAATCTGGGCCTGGCAAGTGCCACACAGAATGGTGAGTCAATACATTATTGATGCAGGAAGGCTGAGCATATTGGTTCAACTGCTTTTTCCTTCCAGGGAATGCAAAGTAATAGCTGGGTTGTGGAAAAATCATTGCACTAGTGACCCCAGAAGAAAGGTCTGGGGAATCGTGCCACCATTCTTCTTGCATCCTCTAGCTTCACTCAGAACCCCTTAATATGCCATGTGCTTGGGACATCCTGGGCTGCAGCAATGGTCATTGTGCTGCCCTATGCAGAGGAGATGATGGGGATAAAATGGCAAGAACTGCCATAATTATACACCAATGTTATGATGGTTCTTGATTTAATGCTGCTGTTCCTGCCTAGCAT
Source organism: Aselliscus stoliczkanus (assembly GCA_033961575.1). NCBI lineage: Eukaryota > Metazoa > Chordata > Mammalia > Chiroptera > Hipposideridae > Aselliscus > Aselliscus stoliczkanus. Next base: position 31,954,721 of record CM066738.1, read on the forward strand.
CTGGTTTCCACAGGCGTCTGGGAGTTTCATGTCCATTCTAGAGCTCATAGCAAGGGCTGGGACAGGGGCAAGTGATGGGGGAGAGGGCGGAGGGTAGGACTGGGGTCCTCAGCCCCAGAGGCTTTGCATGGTCTTGAGGAAGTCACACAGCCACTCTGGCCTTCTGTCACCCACATCTCTAAAGTAAGGACAACAGTACTTATTAGGCTGCACAGAATGGCTGTGAGGGCAAAATCAGGTAGAACTTGTTCCCATACTTTGAAAATACACAAAAGATTATCCAGACAGGATGTTACTATGGTTGGTATTAGCAGATATTGGTTACATGTTTTCTAACCGGAAATACTCCTGGGAATATGGGCTAATACTGAGCGCCTGCCATGTCCTAACTCCTTTCCATTTATGAACGCTTTTTAATCCTCAGGACAAGTTCAAAGTAGGTATTGAAACACCCCACTTTACAGATGAGAAAACTGAGGCAAAGACAAGATCACATAGCTAGTAAGTGCTCGAATCTTGGGAATCTGATTCTAGAACTTGTGCTCTTACATGTCTTCTGTAATGGGTAAGAAATTCAGGACAGTCTTTCAAAAAATCGAGTAAGACCATCACTCAAGATGGAGTGACTGCATAGGAGAGTCTCAAGGATCTCTATTTTTTTTTTTTTTTTTTGAGGGCAGTGTCACTGGCCCTCATATGTGGGACCCGAACCGGGGCCGCTGGCATACCAAGCCAGCGCTTAACCACCGCGCCACTCGGCTGGCCCTTTTTTTTTTTTTTTTTTTAGAGGGCAGTGTCACCGGCCCTCACATGTGGGATCCGAACCCCGGGCCGCTGGTGTCCCAAGCCAGCTCTTAATCAACATGCCACTCAGCCAGCCCAGGATCTCCACTCTTAATGCTTCCTTTGAAGCCCATGGTCCCAGCTTTTACCCACAGATTAGAGCCTGGATGATGCTAAGGAAGCTCTCAGAAGGTTCCATCCTATCAAGAACAGACAGAATAAAGTGCATTCCATTTGTGAATCATCACCCATTCTTCACCAGCAAGGTAAGGGCTGCCTGTGGTGTATGTTTCTAGGCCCTAAGGCTTCATATCCATCTATTCCTCGGTTTTCTTCTGTGGAAACAGGAATGCTCTGAACATATAGGCTTTGGAGTCAGACAAAACTAGTTTTGGATCCTGGCTCAGCTGTTTGCTTTGAAATCCTTGGGATGTCCATGGTGATTTAGTGTCTGAGTCTCAGCGTTGATAGAAAAAGGGAGACGATCTTGAATTCTTCTAGAGTTGTTGTGTAGACTAAATTGGGTCATGTCTGCTAAATGCTTAGCATAGGCCTAGCACAGAGTAACCCACAGATATCACAGCGCTCATCCATTCACATGCTACACAGACTGATGTGTATAGACTATGTGTGTTAATAATTAGGCTGTTGTAATTAACTTATTTAACTCTCACACAACATCATGAGGCAGGGATGGTCTTTATCCCCAGTTTATAGATAAAGGAGCACAGCAGTTTATTTGCCCTGTTATAATGTGGCTGTCAGGATTCAAACCCAGGGAGTTTATCTCCAGAACCTACAGCCTTCATTGCCAAAAAGTACTTGAGAAATGGTAGCTATAGAACAGTGGTTCTCAGCTGGGCCTGCTTTTGCTCCCCATTCTACATACGACATTTGGCAGTGTCTGGAGATATTTTGGTTATTACAAGTGAGTAAGTGGTGCTATTGGCATTTAGCGGATAGAGGACAGAGATGCTGCTAAACATCCTACAGTGCATAGGACAGCCCCTCACAACAAAGAATTATCAAACCCAAAATGTCAATAGCGTCAGGGTTGAGAAATCCTGCTACCGAGTGAGACAGGATGATGCAACCCGAGGGGACTGCATTGCTTCTGGTGTTGAAATGAACTTGTAAGAAGCCAGGTTAAGGCGTGGTACCCACAGAAGCTGTTCCTGTGCCATTGGGGATGTATCCAACGTCTGATGAAGGGATTGCACCCAGAGAGCTGGGTCCCAGCTCTGCTCTGAGCTGACTGACCTGGTTGCTGCTGAGCCTCTCAAAGCCTCAGTTTCCTCATCTGGACAAAGAGGGCGAGATACCTGCTTCACAGGGTGGTGAGGTGCAACAAGGCAAAGCATGCATCTGGCACACAGTGCGATACTGAGTGAACTGGCGGAACTGAGATTTCACTGGGGGCTTCCAGGGGCTGGAGCCCGAGCAAGGAATGGGTGTATTGAGCCAGATAAGACACTCGAGCCGGCAGCTGCCTGGTGCCTGGAGAGCATCAGAATGAGCAAACCCAAATGCACGGTGACAGACCGTCCAGCCATTTTCCCTCCCTGTGAGGCAGGGTTGTCTACACAGTAGGGTGGAAAGTGGTCACTCTCCGCATCTGGCCATTTCAATAGTTTTGTGGCATGAATGGTCTATATGGGTCTTGTTTGGCTTTATTTTACCCCTGCCCCTCGCCTTAAGGTTTCATCTGCTTCAGCCTCAGCAAAAAGCATTTCAATGGAGGGATATGAATGCAGATTTCATAACATCCTTGATTGCTGTCAAGCCAACAGGAAAATTAGGTGGTTAGATAACATGGAGGAGTATTTTTTGTTTGTTTGTTTGTTTGTTTTTTACTGTGGGTTAACATTAGTCTTTTTTCCTTTATACCAAAATGTAAAACTAGTGACACACACACACACACACACACACACACACACACACACACACACCTTCTCATTTGTGCTCTATCTGGGGACCTACACAGGATTCTTGTTTTCTCTTATTATTGGAAACATGACCATGATGCACCAGCCTCTAGGATTTTTCATGAGGCAAAGCCAGATTATCTGAGTTATTTCTTCCCTCAGCAGGAAATCCAAATGGAGTTGGGAGATTTTTAAGAGGACAGTCCTAAAGACGCAGGCACCTAAGTCTTTTTAGAGACATGTTAGTGTTTTAATTACTAACAAGCCCCCGCCTCCTACCCTTCCATAAACATGCTTGTGAATTTCTCATGGGTCGCCTGCGAAATGTGGAACAGTAGCTTGCTCCCTTGGAGTCCTTATTACGAAGGCCGAAAAACTCTTGGTAGAACTGTTATTTTTTTCTGAGCTACCATGGTTTCTGCATTATTTCTGGATTTCACAAAGCCAGATTTCGGGGCTTTGCCTTATATTTGGAAGTCTGCAAGAAGAGGCAGTTGGCAAGGAATAAGCAAATCATCCCCTCCCTCGCTTCTTCTCTCTTTCTCTCCCTCTCTCCATCCTCTTCCTATTCTCCCACTTAGCTTAAAGTTCTGGTGGCCATTGGGACTTCTCATGGGTTTTACTGGCAAATGCAGCTGAACCCCTGAAATAACATATGCCCATAAAAATGGGAAAAACACTGGATTTAGGAGAAATACCAGGCCTGGATAATTGTCCTTGTTTTGTAGCCAAATAACTATGAAACCTTACATGTGCCCTGTGACTTGCTGGATCTCAGTTTACCTCCTGTGAAATGACTGGGCAGGGGTTGCTGGTGGTTATATGAAATTCCAAATGCCTACAGGTATTAGGCTAATAGGAAAAGTGAATGAACTGGGCCCTGGGCAGGGCCTGTCCCTTCCAATAGGGCTGCCTTTCCTTCACCTCCAGTCAATTCTATTTCCAATGCTTTGTGAAAATGCAGGCCCAGGGATACCAGAACATCGCATTTGTTAATTTTTTTTTTTCCAAGAGAAACCTGAAACCCAGAAGCTGAGATTTCTAAGTGAAATATCCTAATTTTCAGATGTTGGAAATAACTATTGGGTGGGCTAAAAATGTCAATGGGCCAAATACGGATCAATGGCTGAAAGGTAACAGCTTCTTGACAAAATTTTCTCTATGACCATGATCGAAAACAGCTTCCTAACACAAGGGTATACACACACACACACACACACACACACACACACACACACACACACACACATTTGATCCTGAATAGCCAAAGCAACCCTGAGAAAGAAGAATAAAGCTGGAAGCATCACACTTCTTGATTTCAAAATATATTACAAAGCTATAGTAATCAAAACAGTATAGTATTAGCATAAAAACAGACAGATATGAGTGGAACAGAAAAGAGAGCCCAGAAATAAAACCATGCATACAGAATCAATTAATTTTTGACAAAGGAGCTAGGAATATACAATGGGAAAGGATAGCCTCTTCAATAAATAGTGCTGGGAAAACTGTACAACAACGTGTAAAAGAATGAAACTGGACCCCTATCTTACAACACACACAAAAATCAACTCAAAATGGATTAAAGATTTGAATGTAAGACCTGAAACCATAAAGCTCCTAGAAGAAAACATAGGGGATAAGCTTTGCAACATTGGTCTTGGCAGTAATTTTCTGGATTAAACACCAAAAGCAAAAAAACAGCAGCAAAAATAAATAAGTGGGACTAAACTAAACTAAAAACTTCTGCTAAGCAAATTAAACCATAAACAAAATGAAGAGGGAACCTATGGAATGGGAGAAAATATTTGCAAACCACACATCGATAAGTAGTTAATATCCAAACTATACAAGGAACTCCTACAATCATATATATATACAATCCAAAAACCAAAATAACCCATTAAAAAAGGGGCAAAGGACATGACTGATATTTTTCTAAAGAAGACATACAAATGGCAAACATTAGTGCTCAACATCACTAATCATCAGGGAAATACAAATCAAAAGCACAACGAGATATCACCTCACACCTGTCAGAATGGCTATTATCAGATAGCCAACAGATAACAAATGTTGGCAGGGATGTGGAGACAAAAGTACCCTCATGCACTGTTGGTGGGAGTGTAAACTGGTACAGCCACTATGGAAAGGTGTACAAAGGTTTTTCAAGAAATAAAAAATAGAACTACCATCTGATCCAGCAATACCACTTCTGGGTATATATCCAAAGGAAACAAAATCATTATCTGGAAGAGGCATCTATACTCCCATGCCCACTGCACTATTATTAATAATTGCCAACATGTGGAAACAACCTATGTGTCTGTCAGCAGATGAATGGATCAAGAAACTGTGGATCAAGAAAGTATATACACAATGGAATATTATTCAGCCTTAAAAACAGAAGGAAATCCTACCATTTGCAATAGGATGAAAGAACCTGGACAGCATTATGCTAAGTGAAATAAGCAAGACAGAGAAACAGAGAAAGACAAATACTGCATGGTATCACTTACATGTGGAATCTTAAAAAAAAAAAAAGTAGAACTCATAGAAACATAGAACAGTGGTTGGCAGGAACTGGGGGTTGGGGAAAATGGGAGAAGTTGATAGAGGATACAAACTTTCAGTTATAAGACAAATAAGGTCTGAATATCTAATGTATAACATGGTAACTACAGCTGATAAAACTGTACTGTATAGTTGAAATCTGCTAACAGAGTAGACTTTTAATTTTCTCACCGCTTCCCAAATGTAAATATGTGAGGTGACAGATGTCTTTTTTTTTTTTTTTTTGAGGGCAGTGTCACTGGCCCTCAGGTGTGGGACCCGAACCAGGGCCGCTGGCGTCCCAAGCCTGCGCTTAACCACCGCGCCACTTGGCTGGCCCAGGTGATAGATGTCTTAATTAACTCGGAGGAGAATCCTTTCACAATGTACACATATGTCAAATTATCATGTTGTCTATTTTAAGTGTCTTATAATTTCATCAATTATACCTTAATAAAGCTGAAAAACATCACATCTTTTATTGATACATAAAGTAACTACGGATGTTAAAAAAAATCCTGAGGATGGAAGTAGATTCAGCTACAGAATGTGTTAGTTCCTTTATTTCACTCTAGAACTATGAAGGGGTTCCCTCAGGTGAGTGATATGCACAGGAAAGTGAACTAACTATCTCATTCATCATGATCCATGCCTATGGCTTCATATAGCTTTTATCTGCTGATCAGTTAGACCTCTTTCCAACAACTGCCCTGGAGAGAACAGAGGAAGTAAAGGCAGCCATAAAGCTCTGACCCTGGTAGTTCAAATAAATAACACAGTGAGATAAAGAACATCTCAATATTTACTTTTTAACTGGAGGTATATATTTCAGGTCTTTATTTCCTCAAAATTTATTTATAAGTTTATATATTGGGAACTCAAGTGACAGTTTTTTGTTTTTTTCTAAAGCATGGCTTAAGTCACTCCCAGCATATCCCTAGAAGACATCTCTTCAATATCTTGGATTGGGTTTATAAGAAATAATAAGCAGTGGGGCCGGCCGAGTGGCGCGGTGGTTAAGCGCTGGCTTGGGAAGCCAGTGGCCCTGGTTCGGGTCCCACATATGAGGGCCAGTGGCACTGCCCTCAAAAAAAAAAAAAAGTCCTTTATCAGAAATAATAAGCAGAGAAAAATATTGATTATCTACAATCAATAAGGCAGATGAATGCAGGCAGGCTTGCCTTCCAGAACTTGCTGGGCAGCCCCTCAAGCTATTGGAGAGCATTTGGTACAAACATATGTGATCACGCTACTAAAAGTCATGTGCCTCTCAACTGATTCGAGACCTCTGTAATCCAGAGCCCATCACCAAATGCCCCATTTTCACTTTGCTATACTGGTGATGTAGCAAAAACATTTCTAAGTTACCGTGGGAGGATAAACCACTTGCACACTCTCCAAGGTATTTTGCAAAGTCTGTGCTCTTAGGCTCAGTAACTTCTCCAACAGTGGTCCCCAAAAGTTGGGGTACCATGGAAGAGTCAAATTTCAAAGCAAATTTGTAGCTGTTAACACTAAAAAAAAAAAAAAATTTACCTAGAGAAAATTTACAACAAAACAAAATGAAAAGCACATTGAAAAATGTCCAGGAACCAACTTTTATCAATCATACCAAAATTTCATACAAAAAGGACATTTCAACACCAAAACAGTAGAGAGAACAAACTCTCAAAATGAAGAATTTGTCCCTTGGGTTGAATAAAATTAACTTTATTAAAAACTTACCACGTTATCCTGATTTTTTTTTTTTTCCTTTTCAGCAGATCCAAGTAAACTTTGCCAGAATGCAGGAGCCAATGTATCATTCCACCTAATGGTCTACAATCATACACTACTTAACAGAGAACTTAGTACAAGACGAGCACATCATATTGTTATTAGTATATCAGAATATCTTTCAAATAAACAAGATTTTATGCCTATTACCAGAAACCCGATAGGAGATCCCAAAAGCCTTTTAATTTAATAAGTCAATGTGTCTTGCCCTACATTTTCTGCCTTTGGGGTTCCTGGATGGAAATCAGAATATCGATATGGACTCTCACTTACAAAGCAAACCAGCACTTTAGAATCTGACTGTATAAGAAGGTGGTGCTACACCATCTTGGTGGAGGGTCCTGCACAGTTGAAGGAAAGAGGCAGTGAACATTACCTTTGGAATGCACATAGTGGGCTCTGACAAGCGAGGGTAGGTGTAGGAGTTGTATGAGTGTCCTTGGGGGTGGGTTTTAAATGCACTTGCTCCAAAGGGCATCATGGGTTCCTGGAGCCCCGAGCCCGACCTGGACCTCTGCCGCATGGGTGGCTGCGGGCTCGTCTGATTCAGGTACGATGACTTTGGCCTCCTGTCATAATCATCCAGGCTGGGTCCCCATTCACTTTCACTGTACGCCAGACTCTCCTTGGAGCACCCGCTGGTCCCTGCAGTCCTAGTGGGCGTGAATTGGAACGGGTAATCTAACGGGGAGCTGCTGGAGGCTCTCTGGTATTCCCACTTGAAGTCACTGTATTCGCTTGGTTTGCTCAGTGAGTCCAAGTGTGCGTGATAGTCAACGGGAAATCTGGCAATATCGGATTTCAAAGGCTTCATCTCAGAATAGTAGGTTTCCCCGTGTTTCATTTTCATTACGTGCCCATTTTGACTGGCTGCATGGCTGCCTTTATAAAACGGATCCAAATCATCTCCATAGAGGCTCTTTTCCCGGTATTTCTCCGTGGTGTAGTCAGCAGTGGTATCAGATTCACTGGAATACTGTGAGAAGGTGATGAAGCCGTTTTCTTCCCGATGGCCTTGACCATGGCAGGAGGCTCCCTGGTCCAGAGTAGGCGGGCTTTCTTTCCTTAGGGAGTTAGAGCGAGTCACGGAGATGTTGTCGAAATCCTCCAGGAGGCCGTTAATGGAGGTTTCCTTGCCGGGTTTGTTTCCTCTAACGATTGTCTGGGAATAATAAAGGGAATACTGTTTAAAGAAAACGTTTCAGGCGTTCAAGTTGATGGAGGAATCCCACGCCCACTCCATCCAATTTAAACCAGAGGAAAACAGACCCCAGGAACATTTCATAAAAAATGATTTAGAAAGCACTGCTGGTTGACTTCAGGGGTGAAATAAATTAAATATTAAACAATAATCTGTAACTGCAAATTTTTCCTTACCTATCTCAATAAATACATCAATTAAACATCAAAAAGCCATTTAGAAGACTATGTAGGCTGTGACTGTCTTATTTACAGTTCATGGGACATTCCCTCCCTTAGTTCCTCCATGTAAATAATAAAGCCTAACCATCTAATCATAAGCTGCTGGTTATAATTTTGGCAGTCTATAACTGTTTGGTCATAAAGGGCATATTTATTATGTTTTTACATTCATTATCCAGGTTTTTTGCAAAACCAGTAAGCATGAACAGAGCTAGGAAATGTTATGTATATATACTTACCCCTGTATGCACCCACATCTGTAGTTATTTCCATTTGTACCTATATTAATCTAAACATGAATTCATACTGTTGTCTCCGAATCTAATCTAGTACCACATGGTTCACTCTAGCTTTCCCCCTTACTTATCTGTAACCTCCGTCTGTGACAGTGAAAAACTTGGATTACCATCTGTTATTCATTTAATTATTCAATCCCAGTACATCTGTACAGCAGTTTCAGAATATTAACCCATACAGCATGCAAAGCAACTTTGCCAACTAGAGTACAGTGTTTATGTACAGTTCTTTTTGACTTTAGTCTTAACAGTTTCCATTCAAAGCACTATTTTCCAAAGTTACTTAGGTTAGCATCTTTTTTTTCCCCCCACACTCCCTTCCATGGGGTTATGTCAGGTATGTGTATTAGTTAGAATCTGTTGTCATTGTCTGCCTTCCATTCTGGGATCCTCTGATCTCCTGGTTGACTTTAAAATAAAAAATTGCATACATTAGTGCATCATGTATACATTGCATCATGTATTCGCCATACAGATTAGTTCCCCACAACCCCAAATCTCCTGAGCTTATCCTAGTCAGACACCATCTTCTCTCCAAACCCTCAGTACTGCTGATCCATTTTCCATCCTTACAGTTTTGCCTTTTCCAGAATATTGTATGACCAAAATCACACAGTCTGGATTTGGTCTGGCTTCTTTCACTTAGCATAATTCATTTAAGGTTCATCCAGGTTGTAACATGAATTTATAGCCTATATTTTTTCTGATTCTTTTTTATCACTGAATAGTGTTCCATTACATGAAATGTTGTGACTGTGTGTGAGGGGTATAAATGGACATCTAATGCGTGAAATACAAATACTAATTTAACTCACCTTCAAAAATATCAAGTCGATTTGAGCAGTTTCCTATTGTATTTCAGGTGTATTTTACCTGTTACAAGTTCTCTTTCAATTTGCACATGGTGTTTTTCAAATCCTCTTAGACATGCGTACAGTTTTTCTGTGGATTTAAACTTTTGATCTCTGATATTGTTTGCAGGAATTTAAAATTACCCGCTGCATATTCCTACTCTCTCTTTATGAACAATTGGCAAATTACTCAAAGAAAATTTTATAGCAAATTCACAGTCCCCCAAAAAAGTAGCTTTCTGGTCATTTTAGTCTCAGGCATCTGTGTTGACTGGTGTGTCGCATGAATAATGACTGTGAGGTATGCCAAGGTCTTCTGAATTATGGGACCTACTTGGATAATTCTTTAGCAAAAATATTATCTGGACTTTCTCTGAACTTGACAAAGAATACTTAACTATATTAGAATTTTTCTATCTTTGGGTGTATAGCCCAGAAAAAAAAAGTCATTTCTGTAAGTTCTCTGTGTCTTAAATAAATAATATTTCAATGAATCTTTCCTGTCTGCCTCCATCCTTCCCATCTCTAAATACATAAAGTATTCAGTTCAGGGGCCACAAAATCATTACCAGTATCTTAATTTGGAAGGAATCTAAAGATCAACTAGTTTGCCTCTTCTTTTTATTGAGCATAACTGGTATGTAACAGACCTGGGATTGAAACCCAAGCCCTCTTTCTCCTTGTCTAGCCCTCCTTCCAAGGTACTCTTCAGACTCTTTTACGCTAAACAAAATAGCACCAGTTGGCAATGCAAAGATTTGGTGTGACATCACAACCCATCAAATATAGGTCATTGAAGAGCATTACTACATACTCTACCCCTAACGAGGAGTTGAATTTACAGAATATGGATAATTCTAAATTCTGGTCTCAACTTTAGCCACATTTGCTATGTGATTTAACTTTATTCTTTCAGTGTCTGTTTTCTAATTTGTAAAATGGGTAGTTTCACTTGATATTTAGTGACACTCCCAACCTCCCAGGGAATTGTAGAGACTGGTGGGGAGATGGATTACAAAGCAATTTTGAAACATATTGATGCCCTCAATAAACACACTGCTTTCAGGTAGGCATAAATGAGTAAATATGAAATGAATTAATAATATGAGTATTTAAATATAACTCATCAGTGAAGGCAAGTCAAAACATGAAGATTATAAAGAAAAGAGCAGAGAAGAACAAACTAAAATTCCTGGAAAGTATTCAGACAAAAGAGAATTATGAGTTAGGCCCAGATGGAAACAATAGAAGTCATTGAAAAGAAGAAAAAAGGGGGGTAATTACCAGCTCATCACTCACTGGATGATTGAGATGATAACCAGTGATGATTATAATGTGTTAAGATGTCACCATCTTTGGGGACTATGAGTGTAATTGTGATTGCAAAAGAAAGGGTTCCATGCTCATATTAAATTAGCATCTCAGTCACTTTTCCTTTGGAATTTATATCCAGAAAACCTGTTAGTTCATCTTCAGCAAACTAATAAATGGCTTTGATGGGGACTGGACCCTTAGTCTTAGAAATTCACCACCAGGACACAGACATTGAGAAGGAAAAATAAAAATCCTTCACTGTGTGATTCCTTTGAGATCAGAGCATTATTGACTATTTCCTTTGACCCTGCTGGGTCCTTTGAATCTCTTTCTTTTCCCACTAAAACCTTCCCAATTTCATTAATGAGTTGAATGGGAATACTTGAAATTACCTCACTTTGTTTCTGGGGAATACTGAGAGAAAGGAATTTAGATGCCCAAAAGAAGCATCTGTCTATCTGTCTATCTATCTATCTATCTATCTATCTATCTATCTATCTATCTATCTATCTAGTAATATCCATAGATAGCTACAATAGATACCTATAGTATCTATATGTCTGTATATACTATCTGTAAATATTTTTTAATTGACTAAGCAATTACATAATGAAGGTCTGTTTGAGCTCTTTCATTAATTGAATTATAAATGTCTTACATTTGGAAAATTAAAACCAATCACAAACAGCTATTTCACATTTTTTTTTGTACCCCACATATGTTCACTCAGATTTCTGTGAGAGATTAGAGGGTTACTGTTTCAGCATACACATTAATCTGTAGCCTCAGAAGTGGGGAGTCTGCTATTTCTAATGCACTTGTCATATCCAGAGACGTATGTTAGGTTCACATGCAAAATGATAGCAGTAAACTCAATAAATAGAATCTTCTATATTTGCTAATACGGAAATAGAAATATTAACATTGCTATGAGCTAAATGCTATTTACAAGAAAATAAAGATTATCCAGTGAGTAAAAAACATTTTTAAAAAAACAGTGTAATACTTATTATCTTTGTAATACAGTGGTGTGGTATTGCATGTTACTTAACATTTTAAAGCCTTGGTTACTTAATCCATAAAATGGTGAGACTAAAGGCTTACCTCATAAGGTTAATGTGATAATTTAATAAAGTAATTTGTGTGAAAAGTAGGAATGATTCTTGGCATGAAGTAAGTACTAATAAATGGCAGTTATTTAGCTATTTATGGATAAAATTTATTTTTAAATTAGGCTGATAATAATTTAGGAAAAGGAAAAAGCTGCAAGCAACAGAAGAAATAAATCTCTGTTTTATACATTGGAAGAAAAAGGATAATTGATGTAGTAGACTTTAAAAAATGACTATTGGTAACTTTAGATACAAATGTCTTGAATTTAAATAGATGTACCTCAAGTTAATTACATCTGTTATACATATATTGAATGCTACTTATTAGATCTAAAATAATGCAATACTTTCAAATCATCATCAACATGTTGGTATCTTTTAAAAAATGTAATGTCTGAGTCACAAAATTTAACAAAATTAGACTCTCAGTATTTAAACTGAAAGATGAAAAGGAAAGATTAATAAAAAATACAGTGAAATGCTGACAGTGGTCATCTCTAAGAAGGGAGATTAAGAGTTATTTATATTTTTAGACTGATGCTTCTCTAACTTTTATGTGCAAACAAATCACCTGTTAAAGGGAGATTTAAAAAAAATAAATTTATTGGGGTGACAATGGTTAGTACAATTGCATAGGTTTCAAGTGTACAATCCTATAATACATCATCTATATAGGTCTGAGAAAGAGCCTGAGGTTCTCTGGATCTTGAAAAAGCTCCCAGGCAATGATGCTGCTGGTCTGTTGTTCATACTATGCATTCAATGGGGCTGGTGTATTTTCCAGATTTTCTACAATCAGGGTTACTTTTATAGTAAAAAATGTTAGACTAAGGTATGTTTCTTCAGGAGTTGGATTTAGCATTTTATATATATACACAGAGTATTGTGTTAAATATAAATTGTTTTTTCTATACATATATAATTTTAAATATATATACATATTGTGTTAAAATTATGTGATGTTATAGTTGGCTGTTGGAAGCTACACTGTTCAATATTTCTGCATTCTCTATGAAGGTGTAATATATATAATTGTTAACCAAAATGAAGACTGTAGCAGGTTTCACCATTTTGGTACCCCTGTTTCCAGATCATCATGATCTTGTTATAAAGTTATGAGCCTTAAAATTATTGATGAATAAAACCTGAGTTCTGTAGGAGTGAAGATGTGGTTGAAGATATTTGAAAAGAAGAAAATTTTATCTGTAGTAGTAAAAAACAAAGCAAAACAAACAAAACAAGGAAACAAATAGTGTAACTAATTAAGCATGGTGTATCTAAGCCATGGTGTTTTCTTGGATCTTCTTTTCAGCATTTGAAAATGTTTACGGATGATATAAAAGTATCACTCTTAAAGAAAGCACGTGCTTTTCTCTCAGTGAAAACTATTAAATCAGTGTTAATAAGAAGGGACTTGCAAAATATAAATATTTATTAAAAATAAATTGTTGAAACCTATGTAATTTTACTAACCATTGTCACCCCAATAAATTTAATTTTAAAAAATTGTTGACCTGCTGCCTTCCACCCTGGATTTTTAAAAAGAAGGGTATAATAACCTTATTTAATCAGGAAGACCAGTAAAACTAAACCTAGAGGTAACATTTGTTTCCCTAACCTGTGCTTCACTGTAAGGAATCATAAATGGCTTAACAATATTAATGAAATCTAAACATGCAGAATTTTACAACACAGTTTAACCAGGCTTCAAAATGTAAGAACTACTATTTATTACTGTCAATATCCGATGTTTATTAAAGTGAGATTGTGCAGTTTTATAGAGATCAATATCATAATAACTGCAAGAGTATCGGTGAATTTCATGCTGCGGAACAGCCAGGCATTAAAAAAATCAACGCAACCCAATATATCTGAGTTTGACGCCATGGTTCTCATTGTCTTTCCATTGAGGATGGACCAGCTCAGTGTCTGCTCTGGCTCTGGGTGACAGCGGCCATATTTCATGGTGTTCTTTCCTCAGGCTGTCGGCTGGTGATAAGCTATAATGGATCTGTCCATAAGAACAGCTGTCTCCCCTTGTTCCCGGGGAAGGGATGAAAAAGTGCCTCTCCTCTCACAGACTGTATTAACCTTGACAATAATGAAGTGTGTAATTAACAGCTTTGCCCTAATAAGACCTCACATTTCTTTTTTAAAAACAATGTCTTCCATCTTCCTCAAGAACCTGTTTCATTTTGTCTTTCTGGGTAAACACTTTTCAGGAGGTCAATAAGTTAAATAGTCCCATGATTCAAGAACAAACCAGGACTCTCTCAGCGAGTATCTACTTTTAAACAATTTATCTAAATGCATGCCCTATTTGCAGAGAACCAACCCCCTTGTTTTTATTTAAAAATGTGGCTGGAAAGAAGCAGGGTACAAAACCACAATAAACAAAAGACCTGATATACTTGGATCCTATGGAAAGAAATTGTAATTTGCAATTGGCTTTTCTAACATCAAAAGATCTCAGATTTTCTATTTTCTTTCAGTTTTCTACATATACTTTTGTTGGGGGTGGTAACTGGGTGAATAGTTGAGAATCACATATTCCGGGGAAAATATGAAAATTAGGGCAGGATATCTTAGAATGGAGGTGGTGGCGAGGGTTTCTAATCATTAAGATCCTTTAAAAATAAATTACGTAATAATCTTAAATCATGTGGAATCCAAAGAAACCAATTCCTTTGCTAACTAAAAATATTATGTTCTGCACAATTTACAAGAAAGCAGAATGTATTTAAAAAGGTTTTGTGCATTTTGTAGAAATCCAGATTTGCTCATTAAGTTAATTGAAAACATGTTTTGTTGTTTTCCCTTTTCTCTGCCTCTTAAAGCACAGACTCTTAACACATTTAGTGACCAGATCCATACAATAATCCCTGAAGGTGACTATCTATTTATTGTGTACTGGGCAACATAAACAGTTAATAGCCCTGATACTTGCTGCTTGGAATGGAGGCTGTTGGGCTGGTCAACTGAAATCAGTTTGACCAGAATGAACAGTTTTATGTTTGTGTTTAAAGTCAATGTGTGCTATGAGTGCTGTAGTTGGGAGTTTAACTACTATTTACTTGCTGTTTCCTAATTGAGTGTCTAAGGAGCAATGAGGTCTACGGAGGATCTCTGTTCATTCATTTATTCATTTATTCAAAAAAATCATTTCTAGGTGCTGGGAGAACTCTGAGATGAATGACACAAGAGTCCATCATCTTTCTTAACTTGGGTAGTAGATATAGGAATTTAACATTATTCTTTAAGCTTTCCATGTACTACATGGTCAGACAATTGAGTTTGTGAACTCGTTGCAATGATATTACTAAATTTGTTGATACCAGAGGGATTATTCATTATGAATTTGTACCAACTGGACAAATGGTTAACCAACTTTACTATTTGGAAGTGCTGAAAAGGCTGCATGAAAAAGTTAGACAACCAGAACTTTTCACCAACAATTCATGGCTCTTGCATCATAACAATGCACCAGCTCACATGACACTGCCTGGAGGGAGTTTTTAGCCAGTAAACAAATAACTATATTGGAACACTCTCCCTACTCAACCTGATCTGGCCCCCAATGACTTCTTTCTTTACCAGAAGATAAAGGAAATATTAAAAGGAAGACATTTTGATGACATTCAGGACATCAAGGGTAATATGATGACAGCTCTGACTGCTATTCCAGAAAAAGAGTTCCAAAATTGCTTTGAAAGTGGGACTAGGTGTTGGCATCAGTGCATAGATTTCAAAAGGGAGTACTTCAAAGGTGTACTAATATTCAGCAATGAGGTATGTAGCACTTCTAGGATGAGTTCATTACCTTAATTGTCTGACATTATACATTCAGGTGTCTTTGGGTTTCCCCCAAAGCAGAGTGAGACAAAGGCTTGCATGTGAATACTTTATTTTGGAAAGTGAGGTCAAAGAACAGCGAGAAGGGTGAAATGGGGAAGGAGGCAAGCTAATTCAAGGTACATTATCAAGCTTGTTCATCTGTGGACAATTGAGGCTTAGTGTTTCTGAAGAGCTGTGAAGACTGAGTCTCAGAATTGACCACTAAAGGGAATGAAAATGGAAGCATTCATTAATCCAGTCCCATCTCCTGCATCAGAATGGCTGAGGGGACTCCCATGTGTCTCACAAGTTTGCCGTAAAGAAACTGCCATGTCTGAAAGCAGAGGTAAGTGGTGCAACTGAGGTGAGTAGTAGTTGTCTCGTAATGGCCGGAGTAAAACAGTTTGGCCTAAAAGATGTGAGAGGGGACACAAGAGGTGTCCAATACACGTTTTTTTAGACATATGATATATTTCACAACAAAAAAATTAAAAATGAAGTAAAGTAGAGCCCCCTTTTCTTCCCCTAATGGGCATAGATATCAATACTATTGATCATGTGGCAGATAGGGTAGGTGGTGACTAAAGATCTGTGCTCCCCACTTTCATGGTGTAAACTTATTGCTGCAACGCTGTCTCAGCCAGAAGCCACATTGCACAGCACTCTTTTTTTTTTTTTTAAAGATTTTATTGGGGAATTGGCGGAGGGGAACAGCGTTGGGGAATCGGGGAAGGGGAACAGACAAGTTGCTGTCTTTTTGTTCTTCAGTTTAGTTGCGGAGGATGTTGCTTCACTGTTGGTATCGTCTTTGCGCTCTTCCCGGATGAGGCAGATCGGTCGCTGGCCTCTGGATGTCGCTCACCGCGGCTATTGGCAGCTCACGCTTGGCTGCCAGCCGTTCACCTGGCTGCGGGCCACTCACTGTAGCCTATGGCAGCCCACTGAAGCAGGGGCTGCAGCCCACACCATCACCGGGGCTTGCACAGCCCAGCTCCAGGTGGAGCTGTTGTTAGCTGTAGAGGGCAGTGTCACTGGCCCTCATGTGGGATCCGAACTGGGGCCGCTGGCATCCCAAAACCAGCTCTTAACCAATGCGCCACTCGGCCGGCCCCCACAGCACTCTTTACATCTAGATAGAGCATGGAACCAATTCTCTCCCATGAAATATAAGTAGGATGTGATGTGTATCCCTTCCAGGCCAAATTTACCAAAAAATGCCTTTCTTCTCTTTATTTTCCTGTCCGCCAGCTGGATGGAGAAGACTAGCAGGATATGTGCACTTTTAGTTGCTAGGGGATGCCAGGGCCATGGCGTGGAAATGGGCATTGCTGAATGGCCATATAGAATGCCATGCTCTGGTCAGGAAAATCCACACTGGCTATTAAGTGAATAAGAACTAAACTGTTTTTGTTGAGCTTATTTATCGAGATGTAAGGGACTTGCCTTAACTAATATATCTTAATGATAATGAATATAGTGAGTCCAGAATTCAAAAGCGGACAAGGAATAAAAGAGAGTAAGCAGGGACAGACTTTGTCTTGGTATTCCTATCAAGTGTGCCCAGGCTAATTCTCCATAACTGGCATTGGTCATAGAGCCCAGGACATCCACACTAGCTCCAGAGAGACCAAAGAAAGCAATCTGAGTTATGAACCAGATATGCACTGTTGATGGGCTGGTAGACAGGGCACTGAGAATTGTGAAAAGAACTGCTTATCTCAGCTTGGTTTTAGGGTATCAACAAGAGTGGACCATGTATAAACAAATGTTTTATTTTTCTGTATTTCAGGATGAGATACAAACTCATTAAGGGAGCGAAAGAAGGCACATTCATTAGAGTGTATCACATAGGGACCAAACATGTAGTTTGATGTTAGTCTCTGTGATAGATTGCTTATGAAATGGGCATAATTCTTCCCTCCCTATGCAATGTGGTTTGTAGGTCTTCTCATTGGGAAGTGGATTGCCTTGAATCCCTACCTATGAATCTGGGATGGCCATATGGCTTGCTTAGACATAAGAGGGTGGCAAAAGTGAAATTATACCCATTCTTCATTTGGGCTGCAAGAAACCTTGCCATCTGCCACCGTCTCTGTCCCCTGCCTCTCCCAGGTAAACAAGCTTGGGCTGGCCAGCTGCAGGAGATGAGATGAACCATTGCTGCTGAGGCCATCCTAGATCAGCAGCCCCATTTCAGCTATGTGCCCCTGTCCTCCATGCTGGCTGGTGCAGGAGATGCAGAAGAAAGGAGGCATAAAAGCTAGGACCTGGGTTCATTTATCTCAGGGCAGCTGACTGTCAGGGGGGCGGAAACTTGTGTGTCCATGAGTGGGGAATGGAAATCCATGATGTGGCCAGAGGAAGGGAAATTATATGAGTGGAAACTCACTAAAGATGAGTCTTGGGGTGGTGAGCTTCTCCTGACTCATGCTAATCATTAAATCATTAAGCCACCTTCCATCTGCTTTTGCCCATAAAGGATGAGTCAGCATGGAGCTCTTAGTAGGAGCATGGCCAAGGCTTATTTTTGAGTTGGTTTTAGTTTTTTAATGGTTGAAGTTATTGTAAATTGGCATAGCATCATGGTTATAGTTTTGGTTCTATTTTTATAGACTATAAAAATAAGTACAAAACGAGAATGTTAGTTATTATGTAAAGTTTCCTATCATCACTTAAGAATTCTTAATTAAGCCATCAGGTATCAAGGTGCTTTAGCAAATTTAGATTATTTGTAAGGTAAGACATCTGTCCCTTTCTACTCTAAGATTTTTTAAATTCTATATTTTAAAAGTCTTTAAAAATTGAGATGTTTTAATATACCAAGAACTTTTTAAATGTGGCTACCAAGAATTGTAAAATGAAATATGTGGTTTGCTTTATATTTCTGCTGGGCAGCATTGATCTAGAGTGAGAATTGGCAAACTACGGCCCAAGGGCCAAACCCAGCCTATTTTTGTAAGTATGGTTTTACTGGAAAACAGTCACATTTATTTGTGTATGGCTACTTTTGGCAGAGTTGTGACAGAGACCACGTGGTGCACAAAAGATAAAATATTCACTATTAGGCCCTTTACAGAAAAAACTTGCTGACTCTTGATCTGTGGGGTCATCAGCTGTACACGTCCCATTTTGGGGGGAAAAGTGCTGTTGCATTTGATTCATGGGCTGTGCCAAAAAAAAAAAGAAAGAAAGAAAAAGGAAGCCTCTCGGTAAATTGGGTATATAGCTTCAATGGAATATGGTCACGTGGCACCAAAGGACCACTCAGTTCATTTACAATTTGTGGCTCTGTGGCAGAAGGGGATGTGAAGGGGACATTTCCCCATTCCTGAAGCAATCTGGTTTGTGGGCCAAGGCAATCCACTGGAATAAGAAACCATATCCTATTTCCTCAGAGAAACACAATGGAGTTCTTGCTGAGTGGGGAGCTCACCTTAGGCATTATAGATGTGATGGGCATAAAAAAGAATTGAGCCCTCACTCTCCCCTACTTATGATCTGAGCTTTAAATAATTTGTGAGATGAATAAAATGACTGCCACCATTCCATGTATTAGTTTCAAAGAGCTTATAGTCACTAACATTGATCTAAACACTCCCTGCACACCAATGCAATTTGAAGTGTTTTTCCCATACTTAATCCTCACAACAAGACTCTGAGATAGATAGCATTATGACCTTTTTCTACAAAGGAGAGAAATGAGGCTCAGAGAGGCCAAGTCACTTGCCCAATATCACTCAGCTGGTAGGGGAGAGTTTGAAAGCCTTTCTCTCTATATATGAAAATTACAGCATCCTCAGCTTTAACCTCTGAGGGTGGGGACAAGACTGCAAAGGCATGCAAGAACAAGCTCTACCCACGTTGTGATACAGTGAAAGGAATGTAAGCATCCACCATGGCAAGGTAAAAACAATATTTCCAGAAACAAAACTTTCTTAAGAAATGATGTTTGAAACTCAGGATTGTGGGAATGAATGGAAAACAAGTTAATTGCTCTTTGGAACCATTAGCCTTTACAGTCATGACAAAATTGTCACTATAACAAAAGAGACATCTTGTTAAATTGCATTTGCTGGATATTCTGACATTTAAAAATTTAATAACAAAATGTGTAGCTGCCACATCATTGACACTTTCTTCTGTAAAAACAACTGAATAAATGATTCTTGAAATATTGCTAATAAGCAATGCTAAGTGTCAAAATAATTTGCTTTTTCTTACAAACTTTATAAAGAGGCACAAGGCATAATTTATTTCAAATGTGGTCAACAAAATTTTACCTTCGAGTGTCTGAAACTTAAATTTCTGGGTTTTTTTTTCAACCTGACATTTTAAGCAACCTTAACAAACATGAAAATGATCTCTTCGAGGCATAATAAATGTTAAGAAACTTGTTAACCTATAAATGAAATTGCTAGGTGGTTAAATAACATTTTAAAGTATAAAGTTAGTACTGTAATTACACATTTAATATTTCAGAAATGTACTGGTTTTAAGTGTCAAGAAACATTTATGCCCCTATGGAAAAAGAGTGGAGAAAAGCTGGATTCTAAATCTAAATGTTTCAGAAATATGAAACTCCAAAGACCATTAAATATTAAGGTCAGCTTTACCAAACCTTCTTAGTTATTAGTCATTCATTTCTCTTTAGTGACCGAAGTCAGAATAAGGACTACGTCCAGGGCTAAGGTGTTCATTGGGAAGAGGCCCGTGGAAACTTTCTGGGTGATGAAAATGTTCTGTATCTTGATCTTGGTAATTTGGTCACATGAATATGTATATATGATAGCTATATATATATATATATATATATATATATATATATATACACACAAAAATTTGGCAAGTTGTACATTTGTGATTTGCCTTTTATCATATGCAAATTATTCTTTTATTAAAATACATTGGGATGGCACCAAACCCAGTGGTTACTTGACTTTTCCAGCAAATATGGAGCACCTGAAAGCAGCTTTGGCAAAGGTGGGATCCTGGATATACCTGAGAATGAGTGCTTGTCAGGTGTTCGCCATGGATGGATAGCAGGTCGGTACTACTGAGGGCTCGAATATGGATGAACCATGGAGTTTCAGTTGGACGGTGATTAATAAAGGAGAGGGCTGATATGTAAGAATAATGCAGCAAGGTTGGGGGACTGGAGATCCCCAGAACAGGGCTTGGGGGTGTGGCTGTGTGTGTGGGTGGCTGAGTCAGAGTGGAAGCAAACCCATGTAAGATATGGGACTGTACACTGACCATTCTAGTAACTTTGCAAATGCCAAAGAAATGATTTTCTTAAGAGCTGGGAGGCTCCTTTCATCCTTAATTTCTTCCCACTGGTGGAACCTGGTGCCTCTCTAGCTATTAACATGGCTCACCCAGAGAAATCAGCAAGTCTAGTGATCTCCTGCACAGCAGAGGTGCTAACTCCTCAACGTTCCTTTGATTGTATAAATTGTGTACAGGATAAAATCATGTGGTTTCTCTTTTCTTTTGCAAAATGAGACTCATTTCCCACCCCCCAACCCAAGGATGGATGGATCTCTTTCTCTCCCTCCTTCCTTCTCTCCATCCATCAAACAATATAAGATTTGTTCAGTTTAAAATATTTTTATCTTTGAAACCCAGTGAAACGTTTAAAGAACGCACCTTGAGGTTTCCTAATAGCTCTTAGAAAAGAGTTAGGCAGTGAGAGGTGCAGCTTCGTTTGGTCCAGCTGCCGTGGCTCTCACCGTAGCTGCATGTTGGCACAGGGCACGAGAATCTGGATTCTAACAAGCTGTCAGGTAAGGCTGATGCTGCTGGTCTGCAGACCACACTTTAAGTTGCAAGGTCCCAAGGAACAGACAGAATTCCTTGTATGGCTGACGGGGTGGGGGGGTGGGGGGTTGCATATTTCAAAGACAATGAGATGCACCATGATGTCATAGAGAGAGCACGGGATTGTGAGTTTGGCATCTAGATTTTAGTCCCAATTCTGTCACTGGCAACTATGAAGCCTTTGTGAAAACTGCCTTGCTGGGTCTACAGTTCCCATCTGTACTGAAGAGATTTTGCCTGGCTCCCTTTGAGCTCCAAAATTCAGTTGTTTTGAAAGTTCTCTCCATGCCTCAGCTGTTCCAAAGAGTTACTGTTCCTACAAAGTGCTAAGTCTCCAAAGTGGCTGGCTTGACTGAAAAGTAATCTGGCAGGTACTTAATGCCTGGGAGAGACAATTACCTGCCCTACCTGGAGTTGTGTATGCTTAGCTACTCTTCTAACTTCCTAGAACAAGCAGTGACCCTCTTTTGAATAGAATTCCTAGGTAAGATACGTATATGAGCCCATCCTGCCACAAACCACTGGGTGTCCTGACAAGTTCTCTGTGGTGGGTCAAACTGTGGTAGGTTGATGCAAAACATGGTGCCAATTCTCCTCTCCTGCCTGTATCCAGGTCCTTTGCAATATGATTCTGCAGCCTCCCTCATCAGTAGATGGAGTTTGTTTCCCCTTCACTGGATGCTGGCTTTGACCACATGACTTGCTCTGGCCAATAGAATGTACCCAAAGTGATCTCGTGCCTATTCAAGCCTATACCTCTAGGGGCTGCGCAGCTTTGACCCTGCCTGGCTGTCATGTGAACAAGCCTGGGCTAGCTTGGGGAAAGAGAAGACACACTCATGAAGCAGAGATGGGTGAGCCCAGCTGAGGCCATCCTAGCCCAGCCAACTGCCAGCCCAATCAGCAGTTGACTGAATCAGCATGAATGAGTCCAGATGAGATCAGAAGAACTGCCAGCTGAGTGCAGCCCAAATTGCCAACTCGCAGAATTGGGAGGGCCAACAAATACTTATTGTTTGAATGCTCTTTTAAAAAATATTGTGGTAAGACATAACATAAAATTTACTATTCTAAGTGTGTTTAAGTGCATAATTCCATAGCATCAGGTACATTCACGTTGTTGTGCAACCATCACCATTATGCATTTCTACAACATTTTCATGATCGCAAACAGAAACTGTACCCATTAAAATATAACTCTCCCTCTGCCTCCCCCAGTTCCTGGTAACTTCTAGTTTACTTCCTGTCTCTATGAATTTGCCTATTCTTGATCCCTTATATAAGTAGATTCATACAATATTTGTCCATGTGTCTGGTTTTTTCACTTAGTATAATGTTTTCAAAGTTCATCTGTATTGTAGCATGTATCAGAATTTCATTCCTTCTTAAGAATCTATAGATAATATTCTATTATATGTATAAATCTTATTTTTTATCCTTTCATCTGTTGATGGATTACCTTTTGGTTATTGTGAATAATGCTGCTGTGAACATGGTGGACAAGTATCTATTTGAGTCCCTGCTTTCAATTCTTTTGGGTAGATAGCAGTAAGTGGAATTGG
The DNA here is from genome assembly GCA_033961575.1 of Aselliscus stoliczkanus. NCBI lineage: Eukaryota > Metazoa > Chordata > Mammalia > Chiroptera > Hipposideridae > Aselliscus > Aselliscus stoliczkanus. Next base: position 31,977,966 of record CM066738.1, read on the forward strand.
TAGATCACATAGTAAGTATATGTTTAACTTCTAAGGAACCACCAAACTGTTTTTGCACAGCAGCTGCAATTCATTACATTCCCACCCGCACTGCATGAGGGTTCCAATTTCTCCACACTCTATTTTCTATTAAAATAATTTTTAAAATAAAGCTATCCTAAGGCGTGTGAAGTGCTATCACATGGTGGTTTTGATTTGCGTTTTCATTTCTCCAGTGACTAGTGATGTTGGGCATTTTTTTCAAGTACTTACTGGCCATTGGAGAATGTCTATTTGGGTCCATCGCCCATTGTTGAATTGAGTTGTTTATTTTTGCTCTTGAATTGTAGTTCTTTATGTAGTCTGGATGTTAATACCTTATCAGATATTTGATTTGCATATATTTTCTCCCATTCTGTCTCTTGCACAAAGTTTTAAATTTTGACAAAGTCCAATTTATTTTCTTTTGATGCCTATGCATTTGGTGTCATACTCAAGAAACCATTACCAAATCCAATGTCATAAAGCTTTCCCCCCTATATTTTATTCTAAGAGTTTTATAGTTTTAGCTTTAATGTTTACGTTTTTGAGTTAATTCATGTATATGGTGTAAGGTAAGGGTCCGTCTTCATTCTCTTGCATGCGGATATCATACATTTTTTCCAGCACCATTTGATGAAAGAATTGTCCTTTCCTTGATGAATGGTCCTGGCACCCTTGTCAAAAATCATTTGACCATATATGTTAGGGTTTGTTTCTGAGCTCTACATTCTGTCTAGATGTTTATCATTTTGTCAGCACCATACTGCTTTGGTTTTTATTGCTGTTTTATAGGAAGTTTTGAAATCAGAAAGTATGAGCCCTTCAACTTTGGTTTTTTTTTTGAAGAATGTTTTGGCTAGTCAGGGTCTCTTGAGATTTCATATGAAGTTTAGAATGGGTTTTCTATTTCTGCAAAGAAACACCATTGAGAATTTGATATGGATTGCAATGAATCTACAGATAACTTTGGGTAGTACTGTCATCTTAACAATATTAAGTCTTTCAATCCATCAACACAGAATGTCTTTCATTTGTCTTCTTTAATTTCTTTCAGCCATGCTTTGTAGTTTTGAGTGTGTTTTAAGCTCTTTAGCTTTGGAGTGCTTTGTTACACAACCCTATTTGTGATAATAGATGACTGATCCTTTATTGATATCAGTCCAGGCCACTAACTCTAAACCTACTGATTTCTTCACTGGCTAGACAACTCCCAGCAAGGGATTAACTTTTCCTATTTGCAAAACGTATCATCAGGGAAACTGTTTCTCCTGTGTCCTCAGGTTTCCATGAAGGGACTTCCACTAGAATAATGCTTTGTTCTCTTTTGCCTCCCCTACTCACTTGTCTGCATGTGACAGGGGGCATGACTTATCTGATGGGTGAGAAAGGAGAAGGATCAGGGCACATGCATGGCTTAAGGGCCCTTCTCTTCCTTTTTCTGGACAGTCTTGTGTATTCTTGCTGCATGGCTTGTGTTTCCTTTCACTTCCATGTGGCAAGTACCCAGAGCTTCTCTTCTAGAGGTCAGAAGTCCCACTCTGACCCAGTACTGGCAGATGATGAATGTTTGTAGAAGTCATTCTCCCTGCAGCAGGCTGGGCCAATATCAACTTTGCAGAACTCTCTCTTATATTTAAGCTGGAGGGTGAGGTGGAGACGTGTATTGTACAAGAATTCATTAGTAAATGAGGCTTCACAACCATAAAGCTGATATGTGGATCTCTATCTTTCCCACAGTCTACATACAAGGGAGAGTCTGCAAAGATATTCACATTACCCCAATCCCATGTGCACATTAATAATTTGAACCAGTCCTGAAAGTGAGAGGAGGCCAAGCAAAAGAATTGAGGAACTGGGGGAGGGAGAATGTTGGGGATAAGAAATCAGGAGAAAAACAGTCCTAAATGGAAAGGATAAATTCCGTCACACTCAAGTTACTCTTTAATCACCCACTATGTGCAATCCTTTATCTCTTGCTTTTGATCTTCCCAACAGCTCTAGGAGGCAATTATTATTATGTCTTATTTTACAAATGAGAAAAGGGAAGTTATAATGATTGTCCAAGGTTCCATAGCTTGTTAATGGTTGTAATAGATTGAAATAGTGTTTTAATTGTTCATCCCCTCCCTGTAATGATTATAAATTCAACCCTTTGCATGTGATATGTGATACACTTTTTAGTGCTCCCTGGTAGAGTATGTGGAGTAGATAGCCCTGATGCATTGACTTTGAGTCGGACATGTAGTTTGCTTTGGCTTTTGGAATGTTGGTGAATGGACACAAGCAAAGGCTTCTATGTGCTTGCATGGTTTTGCTTGGTTCTTGAGTTCTTGCCATTTTCCCTGAAAAGAACCTGACCTGGGCACTTGTTCATCCAAGAATCATCCCAAGAGGCATCCTGAACAGACTTGAACCCAACCTAAAACCTGCAGCCAACTTCAGCTATCCTGAAGCTTGAAGCAGAGTGCCAATTGAAGCAATCTGCAGACCCATGATCAAGAAAAATAGATGTTTGTTGTTGTAAGCTATTACATTTTGGAGGTTCTTTGTTATGCAGCATTTTTGCCACCGTAGTTGACTAATAACAGTGGCAAAGTCAGGATTAAATTCCTGGACTGTCTGAATTCAGAACCCTTGCTCCTAACTTCCCTAATATACAATCTAAAGTATAACAATGTTCATGATTAGCCCCGTTGTATCCCTTCCTTGTCTGGGGTGAGCCTAGTACGGATGCTCACCTGCCATGCAGGAATAATCTTTATGGATGGAGCTTTAGGCCGATTGTCAACCAGGTCCTGAGCATCGAAAGGTTCCTTTTGCAGTTCATTTCATTCTTATCATTTTGCACTGCAGGATTTTCCATGCTAGATTGGTAGCTAGTAAAAAGCTGGATTTACATGCAACATTTGACAGAGCTGAGAGAGCTGCTCTGAATCAGTCAAATGTGACCAGAGCATCTGAGCAAAATACAGATTGTACCCTCTTTATCAACTAAAGTTGGATTTCCTCTTAGGGAATAATTTGAACTTAATCCAAGGAATTCCTCGTCTTCCCTGTATGTAAATTTATAGAGTTTTTGCAGGCAAAAATACCCATTTTCTTAAGCACGTCTTTAACCAGAAAATAACACAACAAAACACAAAACAAAAAGTAATCAGAATAACATGTATCATCAATTATGCATTTTAGTTCTTATTCCCCTAAATCACAGATGTTTGAGACAGAGGCGTCTAAGATGGGAAAACCAAGCTGATTTACTTTGCCCCATTTTGTCTTGGCACAGAACCCAGGAAGCTGAGTGGGACCAACTTCAACACATAAACATAGTAAAGCATAGCAAGCTGTTAGGTATGGTGGCCTGGAGAGATGCCTCTAAATATTAGTAGAAAAGCAGCCGAATCTATACACTACCTGTCCAATGACACAATGGCTTTCTGGGTAGATGGAGCTCTTAGGGGAGATAAAACATTTGGCCTCTCCTGGGAAGTGCCTCTAGACAGGGAGGAAGGACATATAAGCAGCAGCCACCTTTACCTGGTGGAGAGGAGGTAGCCATCCATTTCCTTGACTATCAACACCGTCTCCTCTGTGTTTTCCCTCCTGCTTCTGTGAATCCCTTCTACTTATGCCACCTCATTCCCCAAAGGCTTCATGTTCTACTCTGCTTTAATCAGAGAATCAATGCCTTCTGGCACCTTAGGATTTTGATCTCTCTCTGGCTAGTCTCCAAATCTCCCAGGGCTTCTGCCCCAGAGGAAAATTCATGACTGTCTCTTCGCATTGTTCTTCTAGACCAGCTAATGCCCTCATGCATATTGGTCAGCCAAAGCTGTCTGGGATCCATACTCCATGATTGCACCTTCCTGTCTCCAAACAGCTTTTGGATTCAAGTTGTTTTTCTAGATTTATGGATAATATTATAGTGCTTTTAATGTGCTACACACTGTTTAAAGTTCTCTTCCTCCCACCTTCCCTTCTTCTCTCCCTCTTTGTCTTTCTCTCTCTCTCTCTCTTTCCCTCCTTCCTCCTCTTCTGTTTTACTCTCTATGCTTAATCTGCATAACAACTCTGTGAGGTCGGCACTGTTATCATCCCCATTTTACAGATGTGGAAACTGAGGCCTCAGCCAATAAATAAGAAAGTTGGGTATCTGAACCTAAGCCATCTGGCTACAGAATCCATGTCTTAGCCAGCACATCCACATTGCTTTCTTTTTTTTTTTTTTTAAATATTTATCCTTGGGAGTTGTGTTAAGGGTTTTACATGTATTCTCAGATTTAATCCAATTAACAACCCTATAAGAATGACAGATTTATTATCACCATATGACATGAGGCAACTGAGGTATGCAGAACGTTAAGTGATACAGTCAAGGTCACACAGTAAGTTTAAATGGAAAACCAGGTTTCTTTAGATCCCAAAGCTTTTGCTGTCAAACAGTTATAAATTTCTATTCAAAACTGTTGTATCCAAATTTGGGGCATCTGATGGATCTTCTTGTTTTGTGAGCCTATCAGATCTGATTGACTCTGCCCCTTTGCTGTCCACACAGTAAACACAGCCTCTTTCTTATCTCTCCCTAGGCACTCTTCGGAGGGAAGAGAAAGAGATGCCTGGTTGTTTTGACAGTCTTCCTCCCTCACAGGGGCACTGAGTGCTGAAGGACAGGCGTTCTGTGGGAGGGAGGGACTTGTATAGCTAACCACTGGGGTATAATCTGGAATGTTCCCTATTCAGAAGCATTAGGGATCCCATTACAGGGAATCACACAGAGAACAGGTGTCCTCATTTGGGTTCTCCAGAAAGCCAACCCTGAGGTTCTTTATTTGCACTAAAGAACCTTAGTGCAAGTTCTTTAGTTGGGAGGAGATTCCAGGAAGTCACATGAGAGATTGAGGAAAGTGCAATGGAAAAGAGAGAAATCCAAAATGCGTGCATTAATGAGCTGACCCCTTGGGTGACCAGGGCTCAGTCATGCAGCCAGGGGACCCTCTGAAGATGCATGTACAATGCACATCAGAATTATCTCACTAAGGGACAGGGAAGTGAAGGGGTTTACCCAGCAACTTCCTTCCCTTATTTGTTAACGGTCCCCTCTGGGGGCATTATGGCATTAATGCCCTGGCATTTCTGGGCTGACCTGTCATGTCAGAGAAAGGCCTTGGACACAAAGCATGACATCAGTCCACCAATGCTGTAGGTGAACTAAGGGGAGGTCAGGGGATACGAAGCAGGACATCATGTGACTGCTGTTGGGGGCTGCACATAGATAAATGTAGGTTTAAATATTTGCTCTGCCACCTGTGAACTACAAGGCCTAATGCAAATTGCAGAAGCCTCTCTTTAAGCATCAGATTCCTTGTCTGCAAAACAGAGATAATGATATATTGCTTGATTGAATGGAGGGAGGGAGGGTCAAGTGAGACAGAGTACGTGTCAGCACCAGGGACAGTGCCAGGTACAGAGTGGGCAATTACTGTTGCTTCCCCATTAGGTTACAAGGGGAGAGAATGTGGACAGGTCAGATGGTCAAAGGCATGTCCACCAGTACCAGTTTCTGCCTAATGATCTGGATATTCTGTAGGTGTTTGTTGAACAAATGAAGAAATAAAAGGCCACAAATCTAGATGGTGGCCTGGGAGGGACAATTATGACAATTACATATGGTGGCATGAATAAGGATGACTCTGACTCTCATAATCACAGTGTTGACTGAAAGAAGTTGGATAAAAATATCCTGTACCATTACATTAAAGTAAAGTTCAGAAACTGGCAAAATCTATAGTGGGTTGTGGTTACCTTTGGGGGTGATTAAGAATGGAAGTGGGCACAGGTGGGCATCTGCAGAGTGGGGGGTAGTGCTTAAAATGTGGTGATTCTTGATCTAGTGTGTTCTGTTTGTGAAAATGTGTTGGATTGCTCACTTATGATTTTTGCACGTTTCTGTATATGCGTTAAATGTCAAAACTTTTAAAAAGTGGAAGTGGGGACATGTCAGCCTTGGTTTCTATACATTTCTAGGGTTTGCATCCCCACTAAGTAATCAATATAGAGATGCCAAGAGTTAATGTCCCTCTATGTGCATCAGGAACAAAAACTTAAGAAATCCAAGCCTTTTCAGAAAATTAACTATATAAATTTGGGAATCCAAAAAATTTTGCCAATGGATGTTATAAAAATGAAGGCCCATGTTTCATATTCTCAAACCATCCCCCGCTTATTAATTACAAAGGGGAAAAGAGTGATCTTAGTTTGGCAGACACCACCTTCACTGAGTGATAAAAGGGTGTGCCACCAGCAATGGGACACATCGAAACTGACCAGATGCAATAGGAAGGCCCAGCTTCATATCTCTGATAGGCCTGCAAACATTCATCACCTGAACCTGGTTGGGAGGAAGCAGCAGACAAAACCAAATCGAGGGATATTCTACAAAATGACTGGCCTGTGCTCTTCAGAAGTGCCAAGGTCAAGAAACAGAAAGTAAGGCTGAGGACCTATTCCAGACTTAAGGAAACTAAAGAGAAGAGACATGGCAATGAAATGCAACATGTGATTTTCAACTGGATTCTTTTGCTATCAAGGCCATTTTGGGGACACTGGAGAACTTTACTGAGGCCTAATGATTACATGGCTACAAAGCATTAGTGTCCATGTCCTGGCATGTGGTTATATAGAAGATGCTTCTCTCTATGTAGGAAATCACACTATGTTGTTTGAGTATGAGTGGACATTGGGCTGACATCTTTTTTTTTTTTTTTTTTTAGCTGAGCCATCCTGCCACCTGTTGGCAGCTCAGTGGCAGCTCATCTCGGGCTGGCATCGAACCGCCATTGCTCAGAGCTCAGCTCGCACTCTTGAGCGAGCTCTTAACCAACTGAGCGACTCGGCCGGCCCTGGGCTGACATCTTAATGTCAATAGATTCAGGACAAAAAGTTATTTATGGTGCTTATACCTTTTCTGTAAATTTGAAATTATTAGAAATAAAAAATCAAAAGTAAAGGAGTTTCCATGAATGCTTAGCCAAGAGGACTCCTGATTTCAGAGGACAGCCAGGCAGTGTTTCTTCTTGGAGTGGATTTAACTTGATCAGCAAACCTCAGTTGTTTCTATGCAGGATGAGGTGTTCAGACACCCTTGATCCCAAAGAATGTCTTTTCATTTGCAAAATCAGAGGAAAAATATTTTAAATATCAAATATATTTTCTGCAAAATCTGACAGGGTATTTTTAAAGAGAAATGTGTGAGTAATGTGTACATAGTCTCAAATTACAACACGATTAATAGGGGGACTCTAAAATGAATTCATTTTTAGGAAGCTGCTGAAGCACCATTTGAATCATTTAGATTAGATTTACGTTGCTGGACAGGTCCACTTCCAATGTATTCTATTAACGGTGGTAGATTGGCCCTGACAACCCTAATAAATTAAACTGTCCAGCTGCTACTCCTTCATCTGATACCACTGGTAATAGGAACAACAATGAAAGAGGAGAAAGGGAAAGCTCTAGCAACGGAGCATATGCAATGTGATGAAGAATAAAGTGAAGCATCTGCAAAATTAGCAAACTTAATGATGCCTCTTCACCATGTTATCTGCACTATCTGGAAAGTATGAATTCCATCCCCTTCCCAGGACCAGAGAAATGCTTCCCTTCGCAGCCAGATACCAGGCTTTGCGTAACTGGGTACTGGCAACCTCATGATGCTAGGGGGCTGGGGGAATTCTGCTTGCATGGTCTCTAGTAATGCAGAGGACCTGCCTTCACGTTCCCAGGCCCAGGCCAGCTGACTAGCTGGCCTCCAGGTAGCATCTGAGACATGAGATCACATTCTTTTTTTTTTTTTTTTTTTTTAGCTGAGCCATCCTGCCACCTGTTGGCAGCTCAGCGGCAGCTCAGCTAGGGCTGGCCTCAAACAGCTGTTGCTCAGAGCTCAGCTCGCACTCTTGAGCAAGCTCAACCAACTGAGCCACTCGGCCGGCCCTGAGACATGAGAATGAGTCCAATGACGAGGTCACCTGCACTTGGAGTCCATTTATATCACCCTAAGCAACTGAGCTAGTGACACCACCTTACAAACTGATAGGAGTCAGAGATGTCACAGTTTAACCCTGTGTAGGAACTCACATATCCAAGCTCAGGGCAAAGCCTCAGTGTGAAAACACTGACATTTTCCAGGTAAAGACAGAGAAAGGGGCTGAGCAAGCACAAATGCAAACCATTCCTTTCCTTCTGCAAGGCAGGTGTTCATAGTGAGGGGTCGCACTGCGCAAATGGGCTGAGGTCCTTGAACTCTGATGCCAGCCCTCCACCCCCAGAGGTCAAAGCTATCAGAGGCAGGGACATCAGGGCTTGTCTGCATTTGGTCACTGGGCATGCTCCAGTGAAAGATTTTACATTAACAAAACAAGAATACATTAAAAATGTCTAATGGTGGATTTTTTTTTATTCAAGGAATTTGGAAACTGTGGCCCTATATCAGCTGGTGGATCTTTGACATAGATAGTATATCTTCCTGTTTAAAATTCAAATGAATCCTCAAAAGTTGTCTCAAATGAAATAGAAACACAGACAAGACAGATCAATAGTAACACATTTAAATCCAGTCCACAGAAGGTTTATAATTAGCCCATGATGGCGGAAGAAGTAAAATGTCAGATGGCAATTTTCTCTAGAGGTAGCCAAGTGTAGTAGGTTTTGTTTTCTTTGAAAATTAGACATAGCTATTGTTTTGTAAGAAACATGCACATTTCCAAAAGACTCAAGTCTGCCCCCTGGTGTTGAATATAGGTAAAAGCAACTGCAGCTACTTACAGGCATCTTATTAAAGTACCTTGCAGATTAAGGCTGAAACCACCCAGTTATATACAAAACCAACTGTGTATAGTGAACTAGTAAAGTCCACAATTGTTTTTGCATTGACTGTATTCAGAATCAGACTAGCCGATATGAAAGCTATCAAATAAATGGAGGAATTTCCCTGTGCCCTCCTGATAATCAGACTATTATTGAACACCTTCCTTCTATACTGCCCAGGTAGAGTTTCCATGTGGCTTCACACACAGTATGTTTGCTATCAGTTATCCCTGCTGTGATTTCTGACTTTCTTAAATAAAATTGCTGGGTATGAGGTGGGGTGGTGATGTTACGCCATTACCCAACTAAAGAGCCAGCTTGCACGGTGCAGTGTACCCTGCAGCAATCTTACTTACAATCATATATTTAATATATTTAGTTGAATAGAATACAGGAGATGTACCTGATGTTTGAATTATAAATAGGAAAATATAAGGTACTGGCATGTTTACAAGATGCTAAGGTAATTTCCCCTTTGGTTTTTGTAGCAGACAGTGTTATAATCTGCTTGGATCCACTGGCTCTCCTTTACTGTTCCCATGTGTCTCTCCCCTGGCTTCTGTGTGCTGTGCTTCTAGCAACCTGATTCTGTAACTCATCTTTGAATAACTGCCCTTCAGCAACGCTGGTTCAACATTCGAAAATCAATTAATGTAATCCATTATGTCAACAGGTTAAAGAAGAAAAATCACATGATCATATCATATCACCCATACACGATAAAAACTCTCAGCAAATGAAGAATAGGGGGATCTTTTTCAACTTGATAAAGAACATCTACAGAAAATCTAAAGCTAACATCATATTTAATGGTGAGAAACTAGAAGCTTTCCTGCTAAGATCAGAAACAAGGCAAGGATGTCCCTTCTTACCACTCCATTTCAATACCTTACTGAAGTCTCAGTAATAAAATAAGTAAATGAAAGGTACACTGATTGGGAAGGAAAAAAGAACTGTCTTTGTTCACAGATGATATGAATGTCTGTGCAAAAAATCCAAAAGAATCAACCAAACAACAACAACAAAAACCCTCCCAGGTTGCAGGGTATATGGTTAATATGCAAAAGTCAGTCATTTTCCTATATACCAGCAATGTACAAGTAGAATTTGATATTAACAAACATAATACCAGCCAGCCAGGTGGCAACGTTGGTTAGAGTGTGAGCTCTGAGCAACAGAGTTGCTGGCTAGATTCCCACATGGGCCAGTGAGGTGCATGTGAGCTGAGCTGCTGCTGAGCTGCCAATGGGTGGCTGGATGGCTCAGTTGGTTATAGCGAGTGTTCTTAACAACAAGGTTGCCGGTTCAACTCCCTCATGGGGTGGTGGGCTGCGTCCTCTTTCAACTGGATTGAAAGTGGCAACTGGATTTGGAGCTGAGCTTGTGCCCTCCACAACTAAGATCAAAGGACAAAACTTGACTTGGAGCTGATGGGTCCTAGAAAAACACGTTTCCCTTCCCCAATTTCCCAATAAAATCTTAAAAGAAAAACAAAACAAAGCACAATACCACTGACATTAGCACTCTCTAAAATGAAATACTCAGGTATAAATCTAATTAAATTGATATTGGATCTCTATCAGGAACACTACAAAACTCTGATGAACACACAATGCAATATACAGATGATGTATTATAAAACTGTATACTTGAAACCTATACAACTTTACTAACCAATGTCACCATTTTATTACATTTTATAAATTTAATAAAAATTAAAAAAACAAAAACAAAAAAACACTGATGAAAGAAACAGAAAAACAAATAAATGAGATATTCCATGATCATGGATAGGAAGACTCAATATTATGAAGATGCCAATTTTTCCCAACTTGATCTATAGATTCAATGTAATTCCAATCAAAATCCCAGCAAGTTATTTTGTGGATATTGACAAACTAAATTTTATATGGAAAGGCAAAGGCCCTGAATAGCCAACACAATCTGAAGAAGAACAAAGTCAAAGCACTTATATTACCTGACTTACTATAAAGCTACAGTAACCAAGACAGTGTGGTTTTTGCTAAAGAAAAGGGAAATGGATCAATGGAACAGAATAGAGAGCCCAGAAATAGACCCCCCATAAATATAGTCACCTGGTCTTTGACGAAAGACAATACAAGGAAGCAAAATAATCACTTCAATAAATGGTGCTTGAACAAATGGACATCCATATGCCAAAAATTAATCTAGACACAAACCTTACATTTTTCCACAAAAATTAACTCAAAATATATTGAGTTAAATGTAAAATGCAAAACAATAAAATTCCTAGAAGCGGACATAGAGAAAAAATTAGGTGACCTTGAGTATGGACATGACTTTTTAGATACGACACCAAAGGCACAATCCATGAAAGAAATAATTTATAAACTGACTTCATTAAAATTAAAAATAAAGTAAAAAACTTCTGATCTGATCTGTAAAATATACTGTTGAAAGAATAAGAAGACAAGCCACAGACTGGGAGAAAATATTTGCAAAAGACACGTCTGACAAGAGACTTATCTAAAACACACACACACACACACACACACACACACACACACACACACACACCCCTCTTAAGTGCAACAACAAGGAAACAACCCAATTAAAAAAATGGGTCAAAGGTTTTAGCAGACCTCAGCAAAGAAGACAGATAGATGGCAAATAAGCATATAAAAAGATGCTCGGCATTACAGTTCATTAGAAAATCGCAAATTACAACAATGAGATACCACTACACACTTTTTAGAATGACCAAAATCCATAATACTGACACCACCACATGCTGATAAGAATGGGAAGCAATAGGAAGTTGCATGCATTGCTGGTGGGAATGCAAAATGGTACAGCCACTCTGGAAAACGTTTTGTAGTTCCTTATAAAACTAAACATACTTTTACCTTATGATCCAGACATTTACATGTATACAAAAACCTGCACATGAATATTTATAGCCGCTTTATTTATAATTACCCAAACTTTGAAGCAACCAAGACGTCCTTCAATAAGTGAATGGATAAATTCTGGTACATCCAGACAATGGAATATTATTCAGCGCTAAAAAGAAATGAGCTATCAAACCATGAAAAACATGGAGGAAACTTTAGTGTTCATTACTAAGTGTAAAAAGCCAATATGAAAAGGCTACATACTGTACTATTCCAACTATATGACATTCTGTAAAAGGCAAAATTATGAAAATAGGAAAATGATGAGTGGTTGCCAGGGGTTAAGGAAGAAGGAGGAATGAATAGATGGAGCACAGAGGATTTTTAGGGCAGTGAAACTATTCTACATGTCATACATTTGTCCAAATCTGTAGATTGTACAACACCAAGTGTGAACTCCAATGTAATCTATGGACTTTGTGTGGTGATGATGTGTCAGTGTGGGTTCACGTATCATAATAAATGTACCACTGTGGTGAGGGATGCTGATAGTGAGGGAGGCCACGCATGTGTAAAGGCAATGGGGTGCATAAGAAATCTTTGTCCCTTCTGCTCAGTTTTGCTGTCAACCTAAAACTGCTCTACAAATAGTCTATTAAACAACAACAACAAAACACAAAAAACAGATGCCAGGCTAGATTTGACCAGTAGGTCATAGTGTGTTGACTCCTGGCTTAGGCCCTTTGTGGAAGGAATAAATGCAAGAATACCAAAGTGTGTTGCAGTTATTGTTGCTGCATAATAAATGATCTCAAAACAACTGTTTTCCTTTCTCATAACTGTGTGGGTCAGAATTTGGAAAGGGGGTTGGCAGTCAGATGAAGGCTGTGCCTGCAGGCACAAGGGACTGGACACCCACGCTGCTCAGTCGCAGGGCTGGCAGAGACTGTGACTCTTGGCTGGGAGCTCAGCTGGGCTGTCCACCAAGCACCTCCCTACACGAGGCCACCCAAGCATAGATGGCGGTTTCTTAGGCGGTGTGGCTTCCTCCCGAGTAAGCATCCTGAGAGAGCCAGGTGACAGCTGTATGGCCTTTCCTCACCTGGCCCTGATAGTCTGTAGCAGTATTTCTTCCACATTCTCCTGCTTATTAGGGAATCAAAAGCCCAGACTGAGACAAGGGGAGGTAAGGTAGATATAACCTCTGAGAGGAAACGTGTCCAAGAAACTGTGGCTCATTTTTAAAAATCACTACACAGGGGCAGCTGCTTATCTCAGTGGGTGAGAGTGCAGGCTTTTAATACCAAGGTTGCTGGTTCAATTCCCACATGGGCCAGTGAACTGCCCCCTCCACAACTAGATTGAAGACAACGTCTTGACTTGGAGCTGATGGGTCCTGGAAAAAACACTGTTCCCCAATAAAGCTAAAAAAAAAAAAAAATCACTACACACAGCAATGTTGAAACTCAACTCAACTATACTTTTACCTGGGGGTGGGCGGGTAGAGAAAGGAGCTAATTTGTATCAAGGACAGTCTATGAGGCAGGCATCATGTCAGGCACTTTACATACGTCAGCCCACTACATCCTGTAGTTCATATCATAGCTCCCATATTGTGGCCAGGAATGAGAGGCCAAGTGAGATTACGGAGCTGGCCCGAATCACGTGGGCAGTCAGTAGCAGATTCTGATGCCACAGCCAGATCTGCCTGATGCTCATCCGTCCAGGTTAGTTTATGCTCCCGGGAAAACAGCAAGGGGAAGCAGCACGTTGGGAAGGGGATCAGAGCTGTCTTTGTCTAAAACCTTGTGTTCTCTAGGGTAGTGCTTCTTTTTTTTAAAAAAAAGATTTCTATTGGGGAATTGGGGGAGGGGAACAGCATTGGGGAACCGGGGAAGGGGAACAGACAAGTTGCTGTCCTTTTGTTCTTCAGTCTAGTTGTGGAGGACATTGCTTCCCTGGCCCATCATCATTACGCTCTTCTTGGGTGAGGTAGATTGGTTGCCGGCCTCTGGACAGCCTCTCATAGTGGCTCTTAGCAGCTCACATGGCTGCCGGCTACTCACTGTAGCCTATGGCAGCCCACTGCAGCAGGGGCTGCAGCTGTGCCGTCCCCAGGGACTCACAGCAGCTCAGCTCCAGGTGGAGCTGTTGTTCACCATCTTAGCTGTAGAGGGCAGTGTCACTGGCCCTCATATGTGGGATCCAAACTGGGGCCGCTGGCATCCCAAGCCAGCTCTTAACCACCGCGCCACTCGGCCGGCCCTAGGGTGGTGCTTCTTAAACGGTAATGTACACACGTATCCCCTGAATGTCTTTTTAAAGAATCTGATTCAGCAAATCTGCCCTACACTTAACAAGCTCCCAGGGAATGCTGGAGCTGCTGGCCAGTAGCCTGCACTGTGGAAAGCCAGGCTCTATGGTACAATGGGGTGCTACACGGGTGTGTGTGTGTGTGTGTGTGTGTGTGTGTGTGTGTGTGCGCGCGCGCGCGTGCACGCAGTGCCCAGACAAGGCCCATGACCCAAGAAAACCATGCCTCCTCCCTTAGAAGCCTAATAGCCTTTGTTTTCTGTGGGCAGCTAGAACCTAAGGCTAAAAGTTCAGGGTGGGTGGTGGGTGGAGGCGGAATGCTGTCAAATTCCTTAGCAGTCGAATTGCCTGTAGGAACTGGAAGGTGTTAGCTATGATCATTTTTCTCTGCAAAAGTCTTTTTTTTTTTCCATTCCTTCACTTCGGTCTTCCCAAAATTGCATACAAATATAGGTAACTGCAAAAAGCTGGACTACTGCAATTGTGTGTGAGTCAGACACAACAAGGCTGAGAGGCATAACCAAGTTCAGAGAAAGGCCAAGGCATAAATCAAAGGGGAGATCAAACCAATTATTCTAAGTGAGTCGATGGAATAACATTTGCTTATCTCACTGCAGCATTGGCTTCCCTAATTAAATGCAAATGTGATTGCATTCATAACTGGAAACAACTGACAAGTTAAAGCTCCAATATGCTCACATCTGATGTAGCACCACCCGCTGCTGTATCCAATTAATTTTGAGTGAGGCTGTACAAACTGTTTTGGGACACTAGAGGGCGTCTTTGCATTTTTCTTGACAAAGCCACAATTTAAGGGAAAGAAACCTGTTTGTCTAGTGGCTCTCAAAGACACTGTATCAAATTCTGGGGATTGGGCCCTGAGAATTTGTATTTTAAGCAATTCTTCCTAGGTGATTTTTCCATGGCCTGGCATTAGAAATGGCTGACAGTTAAACCCTTACTTTAAAAAAAAAAAAAAAGAAGAAACAGACTGAGATTTACTCAATTTGCAGGGAAGAGACTGGGACCCAAGGATCCTGGCTCTTGTTTCAATAGCTTTTCAACGAAATCAGGAAAAACAAAAAGTGAAAATTTTCACTTTTATTGTCAAAGCATCAAAGAGATCTTTAAACATCTAAATTGTGTCCCAAAATTGAAGAAACACCATGGGGGAAAAATGTCGAAGCTATAAAAAGAAATTATGCAACTATTTAACCTTCAATTGAGCTAATATTAACACAATAAAAAATAAACCTTTTCTAGTACTATCAATATAGAAAAGGATGGGTAGGCTTGTAATGTGGCTCCTACACCACTAGGTGGTAGCAAATGCCATCGAAGGCACAAGCCTGTAGACAGACACTGTTGAGGATGAAAGGGTCAATGAAATGCCAATGAAGCTGTAGGTAATATAGCAAATATAACGTTAACAAACGAAGTAGATGTCTAATGCATAAAGTTTAAAGTTACTTTATGTACATGTGTAAAAAATATCAGGTACTTCCCAAATTTTATCAGCCTACTACATTATCAGGTTGAACAAACAGCTTTATACCATGTGGCTGCAGTATTTTCTGTTAAGTTTCCCTGCCTAGGGTTATTGTTGAGGCATATGTTAATAAAAACGATAAACAATTATGGGCTGGAATGTATCTGAATTAATACAATCATCAAATATTTATTGAGCGCCTGCCTGGTGACAAGCACAGTTCTATAAGTAGAATGCACAAGCAAATTAAAGAAAGCTTAGATGAATGAATATAGTCATAAAATAGCATATGTTTCAGAACTGAAGGTTTTGAGCAGCGGTAAGGAAAGTAGACTCTATTCTATATTGTTGTTTTACTTTTGGTATACCAAAGAGGAAAATAAAAGAAAAAAAAAAAGAAGTTTGGAAAAAAAAAAGCATGGCTGTATTCGATCTTAGGAATCTTAGATGTCATCTAGGATTTCACAAGATATAATTGAAAAATAATTCCATTCTTTCCTGACTCCTTAAAGGAGACACAATTGCTAAACCATGGCTATACTTCTCATACCTCCTATCACCTTTTCATTCCTCCCAATACTCTTAACTTTCATGGGTTCCAGGAGTGGGACAGTGACTTGGGGAGTGTCAGACATATGGGGAGAGAATGAGTTTTGTGGTTTCAGGGTGAGGACTGGAGGACAGTCTCCATTTTCCCTGTGTGGGTCATCCTGTGCAGCCAGCAGGCTGGGGCCATCTTTCCTGTGTGCAGCCCTCCCCAACATGGCCAAATCTGAATCTGTATTGGCCTGTTGAACTATGCTTACTCCACCCTGGAACCCCGCCTCACCCAACTTGCCCGATGCCAGAGGCACTTTCTAAGTCAGCAGCCAGCCCCACCTACATTGCACTCTCTCTTGGACAACTTTCAAGGGTTTGCCAGCCCCAGGCAGGCAGTGACTGGTGTGGGTGTGCTCTGAGACTTTTGCTGAGTAGCTCCAGGCTTAGCACTGGCACCAAACCAGAATCTACATTAACCTGGTGACCAAAATATATCCCACTCTAGTGACTCCCTGAGACCCTGCCTCACCCAACTCATGTATTGCAGAGGCTTTATCAGTGGCTGAACCTTAATGGAGCCAGCAAGGAGCAGTAAGCCCCAGGGTGTCTTGGCTTTTTGCAGAGCTACCCCAGGCCTGGTACTGGTGGCAGCTGTCCTCGGTTCACTGTGTCGCCTCTCCCATGTACCTCCAAGTTTGGCACAAGCTGCAAACAACTGCGGTCACTTTGTAGCTCCTACCAGGTAGTTCCTGCCTAGTCACAGGCAGTGGGTGACCTGGGCCTGCATCAGAGCCCCTCCCAAGAGGCCCCCAAGCCAACATACTTGGAGATTGGCTTCAGATCACAGCAGAGCACCACCTAATTAGGCCCACAACGGGCATATCCAAAGTGTGGTCTCAATAGACACCAGAGCTTGCTGGGGTGAATCTCACTCAGTGAAGTAAGCCCCCCACACAGCAGCCCATAAGCTGTGGATGAGGCCAAACCTCACAGCCAGTCAGTCTGAGGGTCAATCCCACTTATTGATGTGCCAATAGCAATCAAGACCACAATAAGACACACACACAACCCACACAAGGGACACTCCTGGAGCACCCTGCACAAGTGACCAAGGAGACCATGCCAGGGCCCCACAGGGCACCTACTACGTAAGTCCACTGGGCCAAGACTGGTAGATGTAGCAGATCTAAACAAACACAGAAAGGCAGCCAAAATGAGGAAACAAATGAAAGAACAGGAGACATCTCCAGAAAAAGAACTAAACAAAATGGAGGCATGCAACCTATCAGATACAAAGCTCAAAACAATGGTTATAAGGATGTTCAAGAAATTTAGTTAGAACTTCAACAAAGAAATAACAAGCATGAAAAAGGACATAGAAACTATAAAAAATAACCAGTTGGAAGTGAGGAATACAATAACTGAAATGAAGTATGCAATAAAAGGAATCAATAGCAGACTAGATGAAGCAGAGAATTGAATCAGTGTTTTGGGAGACAAGGTAATGGAAAACACCCAATTGGAACAGCAAAAAGAGAAAAGAACTAAAAACATGAGGATAATTGAAGAGACCTCTGGGACAACATCAAGCGTAACAATATTTGCATCGTAGGGGTACCTGAAGAACAAGAGAGAGAGCAAGGGATTGAGAATGTATTTGAAGAAATAATGACTGAAAACTTTCCTAACCTGATGAAGGAAATAGACATACAAACTCAGGAAGTACAAAGAGTCCTAAACAAGATGAACCCAAGCAGGCTCACATCAACACACATCATAATTAAAATTCCAAAGGTTAAAGACAAAGAGAGAATCTTAAAAGCAGCAAGAGAAAAGCAGTTAGTTACCAACAAGGTGGCTCTCTTAAGACTGTCAGCTGATTTGTGTAGGCCAGAAAGGATTGGCACAGAAATATTCAATGTGATGAAAAGTAAGGACTACAACCAAGATTACCCAGGAAGGCTATCAGAGGCTGACCCTTACAGGAGCCAGCAAGGAGCAGCAGGCCTCAGGGTATCTTGGCTTTCCTCGGTTCACAGCATGGGCTCTCCCATGTATCTCCAAGTTTAGCACAAGCTGCAAACAACTGCAGATCAGCAACTGCCATCTATCTTAAACACAGCCTTGCAGCTGGAAAGGCCCTGGCATGTTCCTGCTCTGCTGTGTGATAGCTGTGTGATCTTTGACAAGCCCCTTGTGTTCCCTGAGCCCTAGATTAGCAATCTGTAAAATAAGGATAACATTACTTACCCTCACATAGTTAGGTTCAGATGAAGTCACATCTACTCAAACATATTCGTACTTTTAACCCCAGCCATGAATCCCACAGAGAAAACCACGCTGTGAATCTGTTACCGGCAAATTTGGAAGTAAGGAGCAGACATATCTATTATTCACATTGGTTTGTAGACAACTGAACTTTATAACTGGGCATAAAATTGTTAGCCTTTTGCATCTATAGGTAGCATTTCATGAAGGTTTTAAGAAGTTTTATTACTACTGCCCTACCTCTCCCACTTCTACCACCTCCACCAACCACCTCTACAATCACCTTGATCATCACCACCATAAATTTGCAGAGAACTCTTATTTTGAAGTTCTTTCTTATTTGACTTGATCCCCATAACAACCTTACAAGGTAGAAAGATGTAGTTTAGAGCTGAGAGAATGGTAACCCAGCAGAGGGCAGGGATCTATCCTTATCTGAAGAGCTAACTCCAAACCTGAGCCATTATCTATAAAACTATGCCAGGAGAAAAGCAGAGTGCTGTGGCACACCAATAGCTTCCGTTGCTGAGCCAAGCTCGCCAACGAGTAGGGCAGTACTGAGCCCATGTTTCTGGTGTGAAATTATCAAGGATCAGAGCTTTTAGAAGATGACATTTTTAACTGTCTGCATTTTTTTCTCTGTTCTGGGTTAATTTCTCACTGGTGGTTGTTAATTTACAAAGTCTTGTCAATTCCTTGGCTTTGTTTTTATTCATGAACTTGGACATTACAAGCATAGTTGATAAGTTAAAATATCACCTATTGTTTCCTGTTTTAGGTTCATTGTTCCTAAAGCCAAATCACTGACAAAACCACGAAGATCAAAGGACTGAGAAGGTAGAAAATCATAGCATTCAAGGCTGCAGGAGCTGCCTGCTAACTGGGCTCTCAAACTGCAAGATGAGAATATGAACAGGTCAAATAACAATATGTAGTAACTTCATTAAAAACTTCCACTTTTACATAAAAGAATGGAACTTCTTACCTTTTTGAAG
The DNA here is from genome assembly GCA_033961575.1 of Aselliscus stoliczkanus. Classification (NCBI taxonomy): domain Eukaryota; kingdom Metazoa; phylum Chordata; class Mammalia; order Chiroptera; family Hipposideridae; genus Aselliscus; species Aselliscus stoliczkanus. The sequence goes on from CM066738.1 coordinate 31,997,327, forward strand.
ACAATGAACTCATCAATAAAACATAAATTAGCAATCAACAGAAATTGCCAACAATAGGAGGGTTTTCAAATCATGGCACACCTGTCCTAATGTGGCCACTAAAAATGAAGTTACAGGGCCGGCCGAGTGGCTCAGTTGGTTAAGAGCACGAGCTCTGAGCAACAGGGTCACTGGTTCAATTCCCTCATGGGCCAGTGAGATGCGCCCGAGCCGAGCTGACTCTGAGCTGCTCAGCTGGTGAGAGCACGTGCTCCTAACAATAAGGTTTCTGGTTTGACTCCCACATGGGATGGTGGGCTATTCCCACAGGCAACTAAGATTAAACACGGCACCTTGTGCTGAGCTGCCCTGAGCTGCCGATGGGCAGCCAGATGGTGACTGGACTTGGAGCTGAACTAGCTGCGCCCTCTACAACTAAGATTGAAGGACAACAATTTGGCTGTTCTCCTTCCTCAATTCCCCAATAAAATCTTTAAAATAATCAAAATAAATAAGTAAAATAAAATAAAGTTGCAGAAAATGTAATGGCAGGTTAGGTTCATGGTTCTCAAACTGTATTCCCAGGTGCCCCAGAGGACTGCTGTGAACTCATGAGGGTGTGGCCAGGTAATTTAAAATTTTGAGGAAAACAGCAGTATCTAATCTTGGTCAGACACCTTGTAAATCACCAGCTCAAGGTAGTTCAAGTTCCTACACTGAATTGCACTACATGCCTTTTGATGTCATCATTGAATGCAAAGCTGTGTATTTGGTGGTGGTCACGACAAAGGAAGCAAGTTCTGTGTAAAAATCAATGTGGGACAGGGAATGAGGGTGCAGAATCCAACGTGGTACCAAGGCTGAAGACGGTGTGCAGTCCCGAGAGATGTGTACATTTTGTTAGGGTTTTAAGAATGACAAAAATTCCTTTATTTCAATTTATATGTATTATTTGCTAAGTACTTATTAAGTTGTTTGGACCGAATGAATTAATAAATGGAATGGGAAACTTCCTTTTTGCCCAGGTGGCTGTGGTGCTGTGACAAAATTGCTGAGACACTAGGGGTACTGGGAACCAAGAAAGTTTGGGAACTGCAGCATTAGATGAAAAAAAAGGAAAGAGAAACTGCATAGACATTGTAATCAAATGGCTCTTCCGGGTGTGTGTGTGTGTGTGTGTGTGTGTGTGTGTGTGTGTGTGTGTGTGTGTGTTTAAAAATGATGGAAGAGAACACATCAAAATTCAACAGTGGGCAGTGGAGATATGATAGGTCTTCTTCCATTTCCTGCTCTACAAATTTGGGATCTGGCTTTAAGACATTAAGATTTTGAAGAAACCTGTTTCTATATGCATCTTTCCCAGGCACTATTCAGAAAAAAAATCCATTTCCCACCCTTGCAGCCTTCAGGAAGTCAAGTTGGCTTGGGGTGTCCAGCCATTGGGGCTTCCCAGCCTAACAGCTGGCAGATGTAGCAAAGATGACAAGGGACAGGAGGTGTGGCCTGCCAATATCACAGATGCTGCTGCAGAGACAGTCATTTCTCTGGCTCCTGATTCACCTTGGAAGGAATGGCCTGCAGTATCCTGCAGGTCTGAGGTGAGAGATCCTTGGAAACTTGCCCTGAGGAAATTCACACTTAAAAGCACCCTTGAGTGAAAGAGATCTGGGGTGTTTTGCTGATCTCTGCTGTTGTCAGAGACCCAACTCTGAGAACTCACATTTTGTGTAACAGAGTTATCTATAAAATTGACACACACACATATAGTCTTTGTTTTATTGATTGTGAGAGAAAAGGAACCCAAAACATTGCTCTCCTAAACAAGGGCAATTTTTTATTAGACTTTGTACTTGGGATAACTGGGTTTGCTTCATTTTTTGAAAATTATTGTTCACTAATATTATAAATGTATTAGGCTGTTTAGCCCTCACACCAGCTCTATGAGATAGTGTTATTATATCCTCTTTTAACAGATGAGGAAACTGAAGCACACGGAGGTTGGGTAACTTTACAACTGTGGTCAACTGGAATAGGCAGAACCAAGGTTTTGGATTTAGCTTGAAGAGTCTGGCTTCAGAGGGCTCTTAAGCAAGATACTGTCACTGCCTTTTGGTAAATTTATTTTCTTTTCTAGGGGTATCCTTTCATTAGGCATAACTATTAGACTATACTCTTTCAAAACCCAAAATTATACCTCCCATAAATTTTCTAGGAAGTATAGGCATTCCATTCTGAAAGCTTTCACAACAAAGTGTTTATGTATTCTATTGGTTATTTATTCTATTGTAACAGTCATTATATTTTGTTTGTCTTTAGAAATCTGTCTCTCCTGGGGAGCATTTGAGATCTTGCTTCCTGGCATGTCATCAGCTTGGCTCAAATAAACTCATAAAAATTTTCTAAAAAGAAAAAAAAGAACCCCAAAAATATGTAAACATTTATCCATAAAATATATGTGAGCCGATGTTCATTGCAGCATTATTTACAGTGGCCCAGACATGGAAACAACCAAAGTGTCCTTCTATAGATGATTGGATAAAGAAGATGTGGTATATATACACAGTGGAATACTACTCTGCCATAAGAAAAGATGAAATAGTGCCATTTGTGACAACATGGATGGATCTTGGCATTATTATGCTAAGCGAAATAAGTCAGACAGAAAAAGTCGAGAACCATATGATTTCACTGCTATGTGGGGGATATAAAACTGAAAGCAACAAAGGAACAAGACAAACAAAAACCACAGAAACAAAAACTCATAGACACAGACAATAGTTTAGTAGTTACCAGAGGGTGAGAGGGGAGGAGGGTGGTAGATGAGGGTAAAAGGGATCAAATATATGGTGATGGAAGGAGAACTGACTCTGGGTGGTGAACACACAATGAGATATATAGATGATGTATTACAGAATTGAAACCTATGTAACTTTACTAACAACTCTCACCCCAATAAACTTAATTAAAATAAAAAGAAATCTGTCTCCTATTAGACTATGTGCTCTGTAGAGATGGGAATCAAATATCACTGTTCTCTAGAGCTTCATTGACCAGAATGAAGTAGGTTCACAATCAATACTTGATGAAGAAATGAAAGCTGATGTTATTACACTGATAGCAGTTACCATTGGTTCTGTGCCTGTATCCCCTCAGCCCACCTTGGAGGTCACCTGCCAGCATTTCCTGTCCATGCTGAAGGTTTCCTGGCTCTCTCTACCTGAAGCTGTTTTCTGGCTGATGGGGAATGCTTGGCCAAATGTGGGGCTGGCTGGATTTTTGCCGGAAGTTAACTCCTGGGAGCAACCTGCAACCAGTGAGGGGTTGGAGTTGGTGGAGTGATGCCCCAGCTTCCTTGCTGGGACAATTCTGTGGTGTGTTCTACAAAGTATGTCAGGGTATCCCCAGCAGTTACCTGTACTTTAACACAGCCTTTCCGGACTTCTCTTAGACTTTCTCGTCTTAGAACTCTATTTCCCCAAGGCCACAAGGAAATGAAATCTGCCAACAACCTAAATGAGCTCTGAGGCAGATTCTTCCCCAGTTGAGCCCCTAGATGGGAAGGCAGCCCAGCTGACACTTTGATCTCAACCTTGTGAAGTCTGAGCAGAGGATCCAGCAAAACTGCCCAACTCCAGGGCTATGAGAACTGTGAAAATATTAATAAATGAAGGTTGTTTTAATCTGGTAACGTATGGTAACTTGCTACACAGCAACAGCAAACTAACACAGATTTTGGTGCCTGGGAGTGGGGTGCTGCTGTAACGAATACCTAAAAATACGTGTTTTAGTTTGCTAGGGCTGCCATAACAAACTACCACAGACATTGGGGACTTAAAAAACAGAAATTTGTTTCTCACAGTCTGGAGGCTGGAAGTCCAAGATCAAAGTGTTGGCAGGGTGGGCCAGCCGAGTGGTACAGTGGTTAAGCACTGGCTTGGGAAGCCAGCGGCCCTGGTTCGATCCCACATATAAGGGCCAGTGACACTGTCCTCAAAATAAAAGTGTTGGCATGGTTGTTTCTTCTAAGGATTTTTTTCTTGGCTTGAAGATGACCACCTTCTTGCTGGGTCCTCACACAGTCTCTTCTCTGTGCCTGTAGCCCCTGGTATCTCTTCCTCTTTTTATAAGGACACCAGTCCTATTGGACTAGGGCCCCACTCTTATGACCTTGTTTAACCTTAATCATCTCCTCAAAGGCACATCTCTAAATGCAGTCACACTGTTGGTTAGGGCTTCAATATATGGATTTTGGGAGAACACAGTTCAGTCCATAACAACACAGGGGCTTTTTAACCAGGAAGTGAGTAGAGGCTGAAGGAATTTTGAGAAATATGGGAGAGAAAGTCAAAGTTGCCATGAACAGACCCTTAGTAGAAATCTGGACTTTGAGGATGCTGATGATGAGGGCTCAGAAGCAAGCGAGGAACATGGTATTGGAAACTGGAGGTGTAGTAGCAGAAAGTTTGGCAAAACTGTCTTCTGGAATTATGTGGAAAGCAGAAGCTAGAAGTGATAAACCTGGTGACATATCTAAGGAGAATTCTAAGAAAAATGTGGAAAATATTGCCTTATTTCTCTCTGCTTACAGTAAAATGTAAGAGGAAAGAGATTAATTGGAGGAAGAACTTTAAAAAAAAGGAAAAAGAATCTCATGACTTAAAACAAATCTGAGCTTCTCCAGATGGCAAAGAGGGGAAAACAGAGAGATGGCCTCTCAGGAAAGCATGATCTACAGAAAAAAAGCTGCTGAGGGTGTGACAGTACAGCTGTTAAAAGCTCAGAAGGAACAAAGGAATATGGAATCATGCAAAGGGCCTTGTTAAGAAATTAAGGGTGTGCCCCACAGATTTTCTCAACCAAACTGGAGAACATCTGGTAAGCTTAAGGGCATTGTTCCTCCGCCATCTTAGCAGGAGGCCAAAATACAGGAGGGTTTATCTTTAAAATATCTGTGGATATAGCTTTTGCCTAATTGAGTGAACTACAGTGAAACGCACACAAAGTCTATAAAATTATTAAGAAATTGTTTAAATAGAAACACTGCTAGCTGATAAAACCACTTGGCTACAAACACAAGCTATCTCTCATGAGAAAGAAGGGCAGAAACAAGAAAAGAGAGAGGGGAGCCTGAGCCCCAGAAGAGTATTCCCCAAGCCTAGAAACTGAATCAAGAAACTCCCAACATTTGCCAGGCTGGGTTTCACAAGAGCTCTGGTCCAGTGACTCCTTTTAACCTTCATTTCCCCCATTTTGGCTGGAATGTCTACAACAATTATTTTATGCCTGCTCTTCCATCATATGAGAGGGCTGGGGGGCAGCTAATAGTCTCTTTGGTTTCACAGGTCCACAGCTAGACAGAAACTGTGCCCCAGCAGTTGTGATTAATAGATTATACACAAGCCCTTTACCCACACCTGAACCCAATTTAATTGAGGTGATGCTGCAATGGAATGAGACTTAGGGAACCTCGGGATGGCGTGAATGCATCTTACATGTGGGAGGTGAAAAGGCAGGAAAAGTGTTAACAAAAAGCGAGCCTGAGGGGGCTAGCAGAAGGTGATTCATCAGTACTTTGCACCACCTGCAAGCACTCCCCAGGGACAGCCCAGGCCTGTGTTTACTTCCTAGGGACTGCCCAGGCCCAGCCCCTAGGGACAAATTTTTCTGTTGAAACAGCCCTAGAAAAAGGAGATAAGGTCCTGACCAGAATTGTTCATTTTCTGGCACCTGAGCAGATTGCTGAAACCTGTCTGAGCCTGATCTCTGGCCTACTGTAATACAATTATAATAAAATGAACACTATGGCTTATCCATACAGTTTTTCTGTATGTATTCTGGGTAAGGGCAGAAGAAATCAGTTACATTGCCACATACCAGGAGTGATGTGTGTGACACGGTGCATTGTCATGATGAAGGATGATTTACAGCACACTTTAAAACATGCTTTCTCTCAACCATAGCTCACACCCAACTGACTGCACTGAACAAGGTGAAACTTGTCACACACACTGTTACTAAGGTTTGACATGCAACTCCCCATATTGAAGATCCATGCCTTTTTGTTGGATGGCAGTTGGCAGCAGCATTCACCATCGTTTTTTATCACAATGGAAGGGCTCCGTGTCACACATCACTTTTGGAATGGCAATTTCTGTCAAATAAAAACATTACAGTGTGTCCTCATCCACCTTATTCACCGAATCTGGCACCATCTGACTTCTGGCTCTTCCCCAAAGTCAAAATGACAATGAAAAGTAAATGTTTTGAATCAAGACATCGAGGCAACCATGACAGTGCAACTAATAACACTCAGGCAAGAGGACTTCCAGAACTGCTTCAGAAAGTGGCAAGACCAATGGGATTAGTATGTTCGAAGTGAGGGAGAGTATTTTGAGGGGGCTTAATGGCAATATGTCTTGTACTGTAATAATTCTTTTTATTTAAACATTCACCATATTTTTGGACCACACCTTGTATGTCACATCCTCTATTGTAAGAAAATTACCTACACTTTCCTATATAAGAAAAGCTAACCTGAAGTTCACATCAGCTGTCTACCCTAGACTCTGCCCCTGGCAACCCCTCTGCCAGTGATTCTCTTCTTAAAGAAACTTTCTAACTTCTATTCCTTTGTGCTTTTTAAATTCTTTCACAACCTGCAAGGTACCACAACATTTTGGTGGCTCATACAGAGACACTCTCTCCTATCCCCACTGGGGTTCCTCCCTTGTATTGGGTTGTCAGAAAGTCATGATGCATGTTTGTAACAGACGGCACTAGTTCATTTTTGGAAGTACTAGAGTCATTCGCATCTATGTTATTCCATGTCATTTGACAGCTGACAGTTATAGCCTCATTCTAAAAAAAAAAAAAAATGAGCCATTTGGTTGAACTTTGGAGATTTTACAACAAGTTGAAGATGGAAGACCAAAGTGCATTTTCGCCATATTTTACTGTTTTACTTCCATAAAAGGAAGAACACGTGTCAAGCTTGTGAAAAGTTGCATAAAGTTTATGGTGACAATGCTCTACAAGAATGCCAATGCCAACGATGGTTCATGAAATTTCATGCTGGTGATTTTGATTTCAATGACGCTCCTAGGTCAGGGAGGCCCACCGAGGTTGCTGACGACAAAATAAAGGCATTGATGGAGTTGAACCCACGTTACATGATATGAGAGATTGCAGAAACATTGAACATCCATCATTCAAGCATTCACGACCACCTGAAGAAGCTGGGATACACAACCAAGCTCGATATTTGGGTTCCGCATGAATTCAAAGAAGTTCATTTGATGGCGCGTATAAACATCTGCGATATGCTCATTAAACACGAGGAAAACAATCCTTTTTTGAAGCGATTGATAACTGGTGATAAGAAGTGGATTGTTTACAACAATGTGGTATGCAAACGGTCTTGGTCCCGATGTGATGATTCACCTCAAATGACATCGAAAGCAGATATTCATCAGAGGAAGGTTTTGCTTTCAGTGTAGTGGGATTTTAAAGGTGTTGTGTGTTTTTCGAGCTCCTACCAAGGAACCAAACAATCAATTCGAATGTGTACTGTTGGCAATTGGACAGTTTGAATGAATCCATCATCCAGAAACGTCTAGAACTTGTTAATTGTAAAGGAGTTCTGTTCCATTGTGACAATGCGAGACCACACACAAGTTTGATCACCGTCAAAAATTATTGGAGTTTGGATGGGATGTGTTGCCACACCCACCATACTTGACTGATCTTGTGCCGTCACATTTCCACTTGTTTTGCTCTCTTCAAAACACCTTGCATGGTATAACGTTCAATTCAGATGAGGCTGTAAATCAGCACTGTGTTCAGTTTTTTGCAAATAAAGACAGGTCCTTCTATGAATGTGGAATTATGAAGTTCACTGAAAGATGGCAAAAGGTTATCGAACAAAACGGGCAATATATCATTGATTGATCTTTGTTCTTTATATAAATAAATGACCTTTGAGAAACACAGAAAAAAATACATCATGACTTTTCCAACAACCCAATAGATCTATCCCCTCTGAGACCTACTCTCCAACATGTGGCGCAGTTGGCAGTAGCAGCTCGTCCAGGGCAAATCCACACACAACTAGTAGGTCTCAATCCCCTCTTTCTCTCACTCTCTCCCACTCTCTTCCTCCCTGTCTCCTTTACTTTCACTTTAAATCTGATCCCCCATGAGTCACCTCCAGTTTTCTAGCTGGGGCATCAGTTGTTAAGTGGATATGCCTGGGGGTGTCTGTGGGGGGGCTTGGAACTCCATGGGCCAGGTCTACGACCCTTGACCTTTGTAGCACTGGGAACACTAATAGTCAGTTTCTCTCATTCTCTACCTCTCTGGTATATAGTAAGATACCAGTTAAGTCCGTAACCCAGAGTTGGAGGAACTCATTTGGCGAGTCAATGGGGAATACCCCTTGATCTCCTGGCCCAGATATCACAAACCACTACCCCTGCAGCTATAGGAGTTGCCCACTCTATTCCACAATAGTCTTAGGAATTGCCAGTATTTCTCTCTGCTAAATAACATGAAGTTTATTAGACTACTAGTCTACCATCTTCCCTAGCTGCTGGCATCTAGAATAAAGTGCACTTTTCTTCTCACCAACCCTTGTCACTCAAGTTTTTGGGCCCTGGGAGACAAGTGGCATCAGATCTGAGTTGGGTAAATTCCTGCCACTTGTGGCTGGCTGGCCCCAGGGAGGGGATTAGAGGGATGTCCCGGCAGCTGCCAAGAACTTCTTTGACTCTCCTGGCATTAGCTGCCCACAAATGCCTAAATTGGTGAGAAGAAAAGTGACTGATAAGATTTGGAAGCCACACGTTAGTAAGTCTGAGAACTTGTCAAACCAGAAGCACACTGGAACTCCCTTGTCTTTGCTGTTGGAGCCTCTCTCAGGCTAATCACTGGCACCAGTTCTGGGCTTATATGCTGTCTGGGCTACGCACCAATCTGGGGCCTCTCTGAGGCCAATCTGTGGTGCTGGATTAGTTAGAGGCCGGGTTTTAACCCCCAGCTCTGCATTTCAGGAGGATTTGGTTCTCTGAGTACTCATTTCATTTTGGGTTCTAGTTTGTTTGCAACTTATTTGTTTTGTTTTGTTCACATCTAGTCTGTCCTTTTCCTTTTTTTCCTCTTTCTCCCTTTTCCTTTTCTATTTGTGTCTTAAGCTAAAAATAGGAGGTTCTATGTCTGTACCATCTGAGAGCCCCCTGGGTCATATATTGGCAAACTGGTCAACTTATGGTTATAAGCCCATGACACAATGACAAAGAAAAGGATGATATTTTACTGTAACACTGCTTGGCCTATGTATGTTCTAGATTCTGAGGAAAGGTAGTAGCCTCTCAATGGATCTTTAAATTATTATACTATTTTGCAGTTAAAATTGTTTTGTCAAAGGTCAAAAAATTAGGATGAGGTTCTTTATATACAAGCTTTTGATACTAAGGCTTGTTTAACTTTTGGTGAAATAGATATGTCATTTAAGGCTACTAACATTGAGTATAGTATCTTTTGTTTACAAAAATAAATTTATGTTATTTCTGTCACAAAATTTGTCAAGAAAATAGCTTGGGTAATAATTAACTTTAAAATCTAATCGAGTTAAGAACTAATAAGAAGTAACTAAAATAAGGTTTTAGATTAAACTTTTCAGTAATAATTATATGATGTGGATGCTTGGACGTAACTTCCCAGCGTTTGTTTGTAACTTGAGATTTTAGTTTTGCTAAGTTATATTAAAAAAACAAAAACGATAAGAATTATTGAATATTTAGGTATTTCAAAACAATGAAATGCTGAAATATTATTACATAGGTCTGAGTTCATTTATGTCTGGCTTCTTGTCACAGGAATGTTAAAAGATAGATTAAGATCTGTTAATAAATATATCTTGTATTTTATTACAAAAGCCAATGCTTTTGAAGGTCGCAAAATGTATTTCTGGATTTGCCAATGGAAATGCTAATTGCCTGCTTTTAGTTGTCAGGAAAAATTAAGGTTCTGAAGGTTATTGATTCTAATGCATATGAAAGGAAATAAGGTATGTTTTCAAGGAAGATATAAAGTATGGACATACATTTTTGAAGGAACTGCAAGAAAGTAGTTTGTCCTAGGGATGGTTATTTCTGAATGAGTGAGAAGAGACAAACTAAGAGGGACTAGGAAAGTTGTGGAAGATTTGTGAAGAAAAATCTTGAGAGAATTTTATATATGGTTAAGCTAAATGCAATGAATTAAGTAAATTTAAATATCAAAAGTAAACTGGTGCAAAATTAGAGTTAAGTTTTCTCTCTCTGCTAAGTAACACAAAGTTTGTTAGACTATTGGTCGCTGTTGATATTATGAAAAAAAATTTCTGTCTAAAAAGCAAAGATTGCATATCATCAATAAGTTGCTGTTTTATATTGCCTTAATCAGGTCCTTGGTTTCTTAAAAAAGCTAAATCTAAGAACTAAGTTTTGCTAATAATTATATAAGCTTCTGTATTCTAGGACTGTCAGAGATCATGTGCCCTCCTTGGTGTCAGTTATAGGCCAGTATAAGGAAGCTTGGGGCTGGCCGAGTGGCTCGTTGGTTAAGAACTGGCTTGGGACACCAGCGGCTCCAGTTCAGATCCCACATATGAGGGCCAGTGACACTGCCCTCTACAGCTAAAATGGTGAACAACAGCTCAACCTGGAGCTGAGCTTGCTGTGAGTCACTGGCAATGGCGTAAGCTGCAGTGCCTGCTGCAGTGGATTGCCATAGACTACAGTGAGTGGCCAGCAGCCAGAGTGAGTGGCTGGCAGCAGTGTGAGTTGCCAAGAGCCACTGTGAGCAGCCGTCCAGAGGCCGGTGACTGATCTGCCTCACCTGAGAAGAACGTAATGATGATACCAACACAGGCCAGTGAAGCAATGTCCTCCACAACTAAACTGAAGAACAAAAGGACAGCAACTTGTCTGTTCCCCTTCCCCAGTTCCCCTACACTGTTCCCCTCCCCCAATTCCCCAGATGAAAAAAAAAAAAAAAGAGGAAGCTTGGCTTAATATTTTCCCTAACCTGGGACAGTGTTACAGTAATTCTAACTTACTGTTACATCTTGATAAGAAGGCTCAGATCTTGGAGAAGGCCAGGGAATTTTTTTTAAATGTCTTTAACTGAGACAGGGAAAACGAAGAAAGAAAGGAGCAGCAAGGCCGGAGACAAGACCAGAGATAGGCCAGACTTTTGGCTACAGTTACAGGCAGGCCAATGCCAAAGCCATCTCAGGGCCACCCGGACAACCCTAGAAGAGGAACACTAGGTAAAGGAGCCTGCTTTGTATGTAGGAACCCAGACATCTGGAATAAGGAATATCCTATTCCTTCAAAGCAGCCATGCCCCCTGTGCAAACTAAAAAGGGCACTGGAAGAGTGGTTGTCCCCTGCTCTCAAGGGAGCAGGGACCAACTCTCTCCCCACAGATGGCTGTGATCAACTGATGGGCCTGAGGTTCCCAGCAGCTCCCCAGAAGTAAGAGGTTGTTCTCAACACAGGGGTAGACCTGCAAGTAACCCTTGACATGTCAGAAAGCCTGTTAATTTCCTGATTAATATAAGAGCCATTTATTGTCTTGACTGCTCATTCTAGACCTATTTCCTCTAAAGCCTGCTCTGTTGCGGGGATAGAGCCCTTAGATTTGAGCTCAGCCTGTTCCTTACCATTGGCCCATACCTTAGAGGAATATAAAATGAGCAAATCAGACTTTAAGAGGAACTCTGGGAAAGCTTTGTCAATCCTCTGAACCCTGGACCCAGTTACTGCCCATTGCTTCACTTTGTTATTGTGTGGTTCCCAAAAGAGTTCTTACAACTTAGTCATTATGAAATGCTCTATGGGAGGCCTCTTCTTACATCTAATCTACTTGTAGACTCTGACCTCAATTTTGTAATTTCCTATGCTATTAACTTGGGAGAGATTCAGCAGGCACTCAGGAAATATGGGGGCTGGCACTTCCCTCAGACTGACCCTCTACATATTGCAACCCCATAAAGCTAGGGGACCAAGTATTGTTAGAAGCCTATAGGGAGAGGGAGGGGTCCCTAACAGCCCACTTAACTCCTAAATAGAAGGGACCTCATACAGTTCTCCTGAGCTTTTGGGCTGCAGAGAGTCCGTAGCTGGGTCCCCTTCGCTCCAATCAAACCTGTTCCATTTAAGTCTCCACAGGACTCCCCCAGAACAAAGACTATTGCTGCCATCCTGATCCAAAAGGAGACCTTTAGCTCCTCTTCAAGCTGATAAGCAAGTCAATCTCCCAAGACTGATAAGTACTGATAACTAGCCCCCGACTCCTGGACCTGCTCTTTATTGCCTTTCTTTTAAGAGGTCTAGTTTTTGTCTTTACTTGTGCCCCACCTGGGATCCCCTTCTCACTGCTGGGGATCCTAGTTATAGAATCTTCTCTCACCTTTACTAGTTCCCCTTCTTCTTATTTTTAGGTTACTTCTATTTGGACCATGCCTCTTTAACCTTCTGGTTAAGTTTGTCTCTTCCAGAATCAAGCCTATTAAGCCGCAGATGGCTCTTACCCAAGGCTTCCAGTCCATTCCTGTGAATGACTCTGTAACTACCTTCAGCACCCCAGATTGGAACTTCCAGTTTGGAGTCCCTAACTTAATTCTGTCCATAGACAAGACTGCCTGGATTTTCTGGGGCCTGGTCGTTCCACCATTCCTGACAGGCAATCTCATAGGTAGGGACAGCTCTATGCCCTTACCCAGCCTGAAGCAGTAATAGAAGTCTGACTTTCATCCATTTCCCAAAGATTTTTCATTGCCAATCAGAGATGGGGAGATGATGAGGCAGGAAAAGTTAACAAAAAGTGAGCCAGAAAGGGCTAGCAGAAGGTGATTTGATCAATACTTTGCACCGCATACATGCACTCCCCAGGGACAGCCCAGGACTCTGTTCACTCCCCAGGGACTGCCCAGGCCCAGCCCCTAGAGATAAAGCTTCCTGTTGAAACATTCCTAGAAAAAGGGGATAAGAGCTCAACCAGAATTGTACAGTTTGGGCACCTGTGCAGATTGCTGGAGCCTGCTCTTAGCCTTACCTCTGGCCTCACTATAATACAATTATAATATAATGAACAGTATGACTTCCCCCCCCTCACCCCACCCCATGGGTTTTTCTGTATGTATTCTGGGTAAAGGTATGTGCAGAAATAAACCAGTTTTATAACCTGCACATGTCACTCTAATGACCTCAGTCTATACGAGTATGTCAAATATCCTGACTTTATACATCACATCCTCTGCTGTAAGAAAATTTGCTATACTTTCCTATATAAGAAAAGCTAACCTCGGGCCAGCAGAGTGGCTCATTGGTTAAGAGTTGACTTGGGAGCACGAGCTCTGAGCAGCAGGGCTGCCGGTTCGGATCCCACATGAGCCAGTGATGCTGTGCCCTCTACAGCTAAGATGGTGAATAACAGCTCAACCTGGAGCTGGGCTGCCGTGAGTTACTGGCGATGGCGTAGGCTACAGCCCTTACTGCAGTGGGCTGCCATGAGCTGCCATGAGCGGCCACCCAATGGCCGGTAACTGACTGTCTCAGTGGGAAGAGCACAATGACCACAATACCAACACAGGCCAGTGAAGCGACGTCCTCCACAACTAGACTGAAGAGCCAAAGGATAGCAACTTGTCTGTTCCCCTTACCTGATTCCCCAATGCTGTTCCCTCCCCCATTCCCCAATAAAATCTTAAAAAACAAAAAAGAAAAGCTAATCTGAAGTTCGCATCAGCTTTCTACTCTAGACTCTGCCCCTGGTGAATCCTCTGCCTGTGTTTCTCTTCTTAAATAAACTTTCTAACTTCTGTCCCTTTGTGCCTTGTGAATTCTTTCCCCACCCATGAGCAACCACAACAAGAGGGACAATGGGGACCAGAGTGGACAGGCCCTGGGGACTCCCTCACCCCCAGTGATTTCCACCTCCTGGTGCTCATGCCTTTGTGTAATCCCCTCTCCATGAGTGAGGGCAGGACTTGGTGGTTGGCTTCTAACTAACAGACATGACAAAGGTGATGGGATGTCACTCCCATGGCTGTTTACATGATATGGTATCAGTGCTGGGATATCACTTCATGACTCTGTTATGACAAATACATAAGACTCCAAGCAGATTAGCTCTTGCTGTCCTGCTGGCCTTGAAGAAGCAAACTGACATGAGTTCTACAGCAAGAAATGAATTCTGCCAACAACCTAAATGAGCTTGGAAGTAGATTCTTCCCTAGTCAAGCATCCAGATGGTGGTGAAGCCCAGCCGACAGCAAGCAATCTTGTGAACCCTTGAGTAGGGGACCCAGTTAAGCCATGCCCAGACACCAGATGCACGGAAAGCATGAGGTAATAATGTGTGCTCTTTTCAGCCATTATATTTGTGGTAATTTGCTATGCAGAAGTAGGAAGCTAATACAAAGATTCTCAAAAAGCAGTGGATTGTGTGATGATGCCATCTTGGGCATAGCTTTTTTCATTGAAATTTTAACATTATAGGTAATGGCAGTAGCATCCAACACCTTCGATACTTGGAAATGATCAAAGTATTGATAAACTGCTTATGTACTAGCCTAAACAGAGCTAACAAAATACTGCTTATATTTAATATTACATGACAAAGTGATAAAAACTACAGAGTTTGACAATGCCCCAATTTCTGTAGGATGCTAAATGAGAGATAAAATTAAATCTTTCAATTTCTAAGCATGTGTGGGAGTCACAGAGAACCACATGCTTTTTCTTTTGATTTAGAAGCATTATTTTCAGTTAGGTCACCCCTGCCAGGAGAGAAGAGTTGGGGCAAATAAGGCATTCCTGAGAATATCATCTCCCTTTATATAGAATTGTCCAGTTATCAAAGTACAACCATCTTTATTTGACCAGTTCAACTGTCAGGGGTTCAGAGCAGGCCACTCAATGGGAAAGCAGCAGAAGTTTGGAGAGAAGCTAGTGATTTGAGGGTTTGCTGTTTGACTTCAAATATGATCAACTCAGGAAGCAGGAAGGCCATTCTGGAGAGAGAGTGAGGAGCACGTTTGAATGTTTACTTATTTACTTCTTAGTGCACACTTTAATTGACATTTCTTGTTTAAATATTCTGCCTACTTCACTTGAGACGACTGTGTGTATTACATGCACAATGAAAGACTAAGTAAAGGGCTCTGAGTACTCTGCAACTAGGAAATAAAGTTACATGACAGTAATGATAAGAAATTATAAGGAGGCAGGCACTTAAATGATATCCCTGTCAGATTTTCAAGTGAATGCTCGTTCATGGGCTAACTCTAGGATTTCTAAGTGCTTGAATCAGAAGCATCCCTATACACAGAAACATCTGACACCTGACACTAACTTGCTCTGTGACCTTGGGAAAAGTCATTTTACCTACCTGGGTCTCAGCTGTATCATCTGTTAGATGAAAAGGTAGGACCAGATAAGAAGAAAGCGATTTTTTTTTTACTTAGCATCATTTATGCATGCAACACTTTTTCATGTCCAAACACACCCTATCATCAGGAGGTAGGGTGGTGTGGTGGTTACACACATAGATTTTCGGGTCAGATACGCTTGGGGTTTGAATGCTGAGCCTCTTCCAGTTACTTGTTATGGGACGGACCTTCAGCAACTTCTTTAGCCTTGTTAAGACCTGCATTCCATTATAGGCATATCTCAGAGAGATTGTGGGTTTGGTTCCAGACCACTGCAATAAACGGAGTATCACAATAAAGCAAGTTGCCATCTTTTTGCTGATGGAAGGTCTTGCCTTCAATTTGCAAAAAAAACAGTGTCTTTGAAGCTTAATAAAACAAAGTACAATAAAATGAGTAATTGCTGTACCTTAGAGATGAAGTAAATACCACTCACTTGACAAGAAAAGAGGGCTGAGATTGTGTGTCAGTCAGCTGTCCAACTGCATAACAAACCACCCCACATTCTGTCATACAATAGAACTGGGGCTAGGCTGACTGCTTCAAGCTGTAGGGATGCAGGTGGGCTGGAGTGGTTCTGCTCCATGTGCCACTCACTCTTGTGGAATCACTGAACTATCCAAGGCAAGCTCTTATGGTAGTGGCGAAAGCACTAATGAAAATCTCAGCTTTACACTTCAAGCCTTTGCTCACATCACCCCATTGGCCAAAGCAAGTCACATGGCCAAGTCCAAATTCAAGGAGTGGGGAAGTACTTAGCTCCTCCATGAGGCTGTGGCAAGAGGAATGAAGAACTGAGTTAAATAATTGAGTCTACCACGTAAGTTATATGTGAGGCATTCATGCCTGATCAGGGTGTGAATGATCACCAACATCTCTGATTATGGTTTTTTTGTGTTTTTTTTTTTTTTTAACCCCGAATTTCTCTAGGCCAATTAACCTTTCTTGTACTACTTGAAACCAGAAAATTTTTCCTGCTCAAAAGTACTACCACTGCACTCACCTATCTGATACTGCAATATGAGTTTCTGTCTTTGGCATTGTATTTTCCCTCTGGTCCTCCTATCAAAAGCAAATACTTTGGAGGTAGGGGGCACACAGAGTAATCAGTAACACTTTTCAGAAGAAAGGTACAGGAAGAGGAAAGATAAGGTGTGGGGCAACTGAATGTAGCTGGGGCTCTGATATTAGATCTGGGCTCAATTAGAAATTGGATGAGTTTCAACAAATCAATCAATGTTTCTTCAACTATATAACTGGGTTAAAACTATTAAATGATTGTTATGAGAATTCCACAAAATAATGAATACTAAAGATTTTGTACTCTGTAAACACAATAGCCATGTCTGGTAACAGTATTGTGGGTTTTGGTCAGACCTGTTTCAAGGGATATTTCAGCAAAAGTGTACAGATTAGATGCCCACCTTGCCTCACACTAGTGTCTGCTCTGAGAACCGAGTTGGGATAAAATAGTCAAAGTGAGGTTATCACAGAACCGCTCCTATATTCTGTCACTGTGTGGAAACCGTTGTATCTCCTCCTCTCTTATAGCAAGAGACCATAGTCATTGCAGGAGTGCTGCCTTTCAACTGTGAAAGGAGGCCTTCAGAAAGAGGTCTAACCATCCATTAGAAATTAACTGTAATAGCAAATTATTTGGCAATACCCCTTAGTAGAGAAATGCAAAAATTATAAAAATGTTAATTTTTTAATCAACTCATGTTCTACATATCAATATGAATTTATCTCAAAACAATGTTAAATAAAAAATATACTCTGATAAAATTTAAATGATATCCTTTGATAAAATTTAAATATCTTTTAATAAAATTTAAATAGGCAAAATAATAGTATTTAATATTATTTCTATAGTACTATCTGAAAATGAAAAACAAATCTGAAGCAAATATTAAGATATGCTATTTGTTCACTTTAGGTAGAAGCAACAAAAGCTTTTAAATATTATTCTCCCTATCTTTTTTAAAACATTTTTCAATTGATTTCTAGGCTGTTACAAAAGGTGATCATTATGTTCTAGCTTCAGTCCCACCTAGAACATAGAACAGTAGTTCTTAAAGTGTGTCCCCCACCCATCAGCAGCATCAGCAGCATCTAAGAGCTTGTTAGACATGCAAATAATTGGGCCCACCCCAGACCTACTGAATCAGAATCTCTAGGGTGGGGCCCAGGAACCAGGGTTACAACAAGTCCCCCCAGGAAAGTCTGATGAAAGCCCAAGTTTGGGGACCACCAGGCAAGAACAAGTGTGACCATTCAGACTTCCCTTTTCACAAACACATCTAATTTGGCAGGAATTTTGGCAATATTGCTTATGATGCCCTTGTGGACAAAATGATATTAGATATAAAAGTGAGTTTATCAGAGATATTTATCAAATGTTTGAAAGGGCTTCTCCCTCCACCTTTGGCTGTTCATGTTATCTCAGTTTGCTTACATGCCATTGGCTTGGGTACATGAACTTTAACTTTTGATGCAAGTTCAAGTCAACCTGTGGCTTCTGTTTAAATTTCTGAAATTTTGGAAATCTTGGCCAGTGTACATTTGCAGTGATCATGCATTATGTGGATAAATTCCTTTGTAACTACCTTAATCAAAATTCTCAAAATGGGGCCTGGCTGAGTAGCGCGGTGGTTAAGCGTTCGTTGGCTTGGGAAGCCAGTGGCCCCGGTTTGGGTCCCACATATGAGGGCCAGTGACACTGCCCTCAAAAAAAAAATTCTCAAAGTGGGGTCTCTGGACCAGAAGCATCAGCATCACCTGGAAACTTACTAGAAATGCGAATTCGAGGGCTCCATCCCAGTCCTACTGAATTAGAAACTCTAGGGGTGAGTTTAGTCTGTGTTTTATCAAGTCTTCTAGGTGATTCTGATGGACCATAGTTTAAGAAACACTAATCTAAATAAGTCTACTTAGAAGTGGTGTGTCCTGGTAAATATGACATGAAGGTTCTGAGTAGTAACAGTTGAAATTCTAATCAATCAGAGGAGACAGTGTTTGTTGCAATGGTGGGTTTCCACTCAGATCCAGCCTGTGGGAATAAAGCTCACTGATAAATACAGAAGAACTGGCACTTTGCCGATACATAAGGCTCCGTACCATTCTTCTATTTACTGCTTTTATGGTGTAATCTCTTCTGTCTCACTTTTCTTTGTCCCCTTAAAAGAACAACTTGACCAAATTAGAATTGTTGATTCTACTTAAATAATTGCTAACATGGCTTTAAATCTGCACAACTCTTAATGTAGTCACTCCTTTCTATCAATTCATTCATAGCTTCTTCTTTGAAGGATTGGTCTGACTTCTGAGATATATTCTGCATGGTTTATTATATGTTCTCAAGTAACTTGGAAGATCTCTCCAGAAAAGGCATTTTCAAATAGTAGGGTCATCCAAACCACATGATATACTTGGCTCCTTGAACTTTTTACTTTCCTCTTTCTAAGAGGCTGGTAGAGTTAGCAGGATTCTTGCGGACCACCAATATTGTCCAATGGCTGCCAATAGTGTTAACTACACTCATAGGACTTGGAGAGAGAGAGGATCAATCTAAAGGAGTTTGGTGAGAGTATGAGGTATGGATTTCTTGTGTATCCTTCAGTTAAGAGCATTTGATTAACTCTGTTCTTTCTCGGGGGAAATTCAACCTAGCTGAGTAGTGTTTGGCTATTTCTTGTCAGTTTTCATTTGTATTTTTCTCATAGTCAAAACTGTGCCTGAAGTTTTATTTGCAGAAATCCAGGGCTGGATCTATACTTGAGATGTATTTTCCAGTCATCCCCCAGTTGGCATTTACGTATCTATAACAAACATCTTCATTTCATATAGACTGGATGCTCACACATTAAGCATCAGGCCTAGAAAGCCATGAAGTAAGTAGGAGAATCATGGGAAACTTGTTCCAACTCTTAATGGGGCTGATTAATTTTGTCATAGAGGATAATGAACCAGCCTATCCAGGAGATGGAAGAAATGAACTAGAAGGTCCTCTTAAGTACTATGTCCACCGAGCACAGTGGGTTATCACTGAGATGGGAGCCTCTTCCTTCACTACCAGCTAGTACCTGCTAGGATCTGGACAACTAAAAAACCATGGTGAAATAAATAATACTCTGTCCTAATCCAATAATAAACACACTGTAACAAGGGAACACATGTTCTGGGCCTTTAGCTAAGATGTTACACTAAGACTCTAGAATGTTCTACAGTCTCCTAGAATGCTCATCAAATGATAATTATACTCAAGAGTAAGGAAAAAAAAAGCCCTTATTTCCTTTCGGTATTTTTCCTTCTCCAAATTGATCAATAGCCCAGGACTTTTCTGGGCATGCTGCATATTCCATTTTCCACGTTTTATAAAAACCTGGCATATGAGAAAAATAATCAAACCTAAAAGGATATTTTTTCCAATCCAAACTTCTTTTTAGATGTAGTTTTCCTTATTCTTTGGTCATTAAGAATTAGCATTTTCTTAGAGAAAAGAATTACGTTCAATGGTAGGATGTTGTCTAATATTGGTTGGTTAGTTGGTCAGTTTCTATTAAATATCAATAATAACTGTTTAAAATAGGAGGTTCCTTTTGTCCCTAAAGATTTGTCTTCTCAAATATCCATCTTTTGAGTATTTTACAATTTAGCTGGCCTGAAAATTTTGAAAATCTTATCAGAAAATCAAATTCACAAAATGCAGCACTGGAAGACTCTGTATTGATCTTTAGGAAGAACAGTCCCACAAGTTCAATACCAGAACAGAATGACCATGGCTATGCATGGATGATGGAATTGCAATTCTAATTTAGTCAACTCAGATGATAGCTGATAAGCATTTCCCATAATTTATCAGCTACACTCCTTCTTTGCATCCTTTAAAAAATATATCCACTTTTGATTTGCCTATCATTTAAATACAATATAGTCAATATTCGTGTTAACATAGAATAAGGTATTCATGTAGCTCACATGTCTACTAATATAATGAGCAAGAGATTTGAGTATAGACTAGAATCTGATCTATTGGACAACATGATGATAAACTTCAACAATGTTTAAGTACCACAGGGAGCTTTTGGGCAATTACTTGATGGTCTATGGAGTTCTTAGTCTGAGGTGCAGGAGAAACCTGCAATGGCTGGATTTTCTCTGTAGTAATTTAATGTATCTGAAATTTATTGGGTCTGGTTTCTGCTTTAAGGCAATTATTCTCATGAATGTTTCTTGCCAAATATCTACTAGTCATTTGATTAATGTAATTATATCCTATTCTAGTACTGAAATTATTTACTTTATGTGAAATAATGGTCTCTTAGACTATAAAGACAAATTTGAATAAATATGTATGCATACTTCTATAGATATAGATATGCTTACATATGTAAAATATGTATATGTGTATATATGCATGTGTGTATATGCATATATATAAATCATTTATTATTAAAATATGCTAACACTAAATTTTATATTAAAAAGTTTAAACATTTTGAGGGCAAATGCAAAAATAACAAAAGGTTGTCTAATACAATGTTTAACTAAAAGTTATTACTAATATTTACCAGAAAGGGTAGATAATATTATTCAGTATAAAGTCTAGCAAACATCATGTAAAGTGAAATAAAAATTTCCTACTTTGTGACTGCATTTTATGTGTCTGATTTTAAAATGATCTCATATCTAAAAGCTGAGGTTCTTCTTCATGTGGTGCAATTTACAGTAAGTGGTGAGCATTATAATCATTGAAGGATAATTGTGGCTAATGAGTGGGTATTTAAAAAGAAATACATGGCTTAGACCATTTATAGTTTGCCTGTAAAGATGGTACACTTCATCAAATGAGAGCATGCTTTTTAAGTCAACTTAAAGAGAATCCTCACCGTACCTTCATAGGAGCCAGCTGGATGGGTGTGATGCATGAAGGGTCCACCATGGGCTTCGGCCTGTTGGCAGTGTCTGCTAACAAGCTGTGCCACTGCTGGGGCAGGCCAGTAAATTTCTGTTCTTGTGGATCAAACCCAGTATGAACCCTGTGTTCAAAGTTGGATGGGCCAGATATTTCAATCTTTTTCTTTTTCTTTCCAAACATGATGCAAAAACCTGGGAAATGCAAACAGAAAAGAGGCAGCTGTTTTTATCCTGCCAACAGGACACCACAGGAAAATTATTAATTCATTTATATCTTTTCAGGTATTCCTAGATATATCTGCTGCAGAAGATGAAAGTTGGAGTTTTAGGGTGTGTAGATGACATCATTTCATTCAAACATTTTGTCCTCTCCTTGCACTTGCCATGTAAAGTATAGTTCCCTGCCCCACTGACTTTGGACTTGGCCATATGACCTGATTGACCAATGAACTCAGGATGGAGAGACAGCATTGCCGGTCAGGGTAGAGGTCTCTTTGGAGGTGTTGTGTGTTTCCACTTTCCCTCTTGTGTTCCTGACACCTGTCATGGAGGTGTCTCCGGTGCATGAAGCTTCTTCAACCTAAGTCCTGGGAGGAGAGTCGCAGGAAGCAGACACAAATCCAACCTCCTCTCTGCAGCCAGGCCCGACTCAGCCACCTCTAAACCACAGCTGAGTCATGAGTAAAAAAACCCAAATGTTTCTAAATAATGATGCCACTGAGAATTTGGACTTGTTTGTTATGTGGTAGGATCAAACTGAAAGCTGACCGACACATAAGGAGAGTCATCTGCAAGGTCAGTGTGCACTTAAAGTCTAAAACATTTGTGTGAAAAAATATGTGAATACGTGAGACATGAGGTTAATAATTACATTCACACATAAAATTATTATTCGGGTTAAACAAGTAAACATTTGTAAAACACTTTGAAAAGCACCTGGCACAAAGTGGGTGCTGCAAGTATTAAATATGCCTCTGGACAAATATAAGGAAACTTGACTGGAGTAGCCTGCACAGAGCTGGGGGTGAGGGGGGACAAGGCAGGGAGGACGACCAGCTTTTCAATGTAGACTATACTTAGAACTTCGTACAATGTATGTTACCTATTTGAAATAATATAGTTTACCTAGTCAAAATACCTGTTACCGTGATACCTCTAGAAAATATGTAAAATAGACACTGTGTGCTTTATCATATTGAAAACATGAAGGACTGGCAGAGTGGCTCAGTTGGTTAAGAGCTTGCTCAAGAGTACGAGCTGAGCTCTGAGCAACAGCAGTTCAATGCCCAGCCCGAACTGAGCTGCTGCTAAGCTGCCAACAGGTGGCAGGATGGCTCAGCTAAAAAAAAAAAAAAAGAAAAAAAAGAAAACATGTAAGATAACTTAGGTTTGAATCCCAGGTAGATCACCTATTCTCTGGGATCTTGAGTAATTGTTTTGCCTTCTCTGATTTATTGTGAGGAAGACAATCATGATCATTTGGGGAATCCTGACAACACTGTTGTGAATGTTATAATAGATGATGTTTTGGCTTCAATGTTGCCTTACCTCAGCTCTGAGACTTGAATAGGTGGGTTATACACTCCTCCAGCTCTATGTCCATATTCTTCACAGCATTTATCCACTGGCTGTCAATTAATTATGTGTAACAGTGTGCCCAGTGTCTATTTTCCCCCCTAGAGTGTAAGATCCACGACAGAAGAGATAGTTCCTGCTAGTTTACGACAGTTTGCCAGTGCCTGGCATATTAAACGGGCAAGAAATATTTGCTGACAGACTAAAATCACTGAGAATACATTTATTCAGTGAATAGAACCCCCAACATTTCACACCGCCCAGCTTCATATATGTTAACAACTTCCCTTACTCTCTCCCTCCTTCCTTCTCTCCCTTTCTTCTCTTCATCCTTCACTAAAATTTGTTCCTTCTTTTAACCACTTATCCCTACTTGGCAAGCAGGGTCTTCCTATTATTTTCCAGTTTTCTTGAGCTCCTACTGCATCCTCTACTTGGATGTCTAGTCTGTTTAGGTTGCTACAACAAAATACCCGAGAGTGGGTGGCTTAAAAACAACAGAAATTTATGCCTCACAGTTTTGGAGGCTGGAAGTCCCCGATCAAGGTGCTGGCAGATTCGGTGTCTGGTGAGGACCTGCTTCCTACATTGCCATCTTTATACTGTAACCTCATATGGTAGAAGGAATAAGACAGCTCTCCTAGGCCTCTTTAATAAGGGCATGAATCCCATTCATGAGGGCTCCATCCTCATGAGCTAATCACCTCCCAAAGGTCCTACCTCCAATACCATCACTTTGGGGATTAGGGTGTCAACATGAATTTTGGAGAAACACATTTGGATCACAGAACTGGATATATCAGAGTGCCAAAAAAACATATACTACACATTTTAATTTATTGTTATCTATGCTCAAGCAGTAGTTCACCATCATCACAAGTGCCTGCTGGCTGACAGTAACCACTTTGAGCACCCCTTGTAATTGCAGAGGTCAAACGTGACTTGTATTCATCTTTTGTTATTGGTATACATTGAGTATCACAATTAACACAGGTTTTTCCTTCTTAAAATGTGTATACATTTTTTTGGTACCCTCTGTGTATTTTCTCAACCACGATCAGATCTTTCACAGTCTTAACTCCCCAGACTCGATCAAAGTCCTGTCTCCCATCCATCCTGTTTGTTACTTAGCACTAATTTGGAACACTAATATAAGGTGCTAATGAAAAACTAACGAAAGATGATAAGAGTGCAAACATACTTTAAAGCACTGCCTCTCCTGGAAAACATAACTATAATTTTTTAAATTCTTTAGGTACCTTATTACAGTAGGTTAATAAATATCAGTCAATGATTTTAAATATTTAAGCACACCTAAGCCAAGTGTAGGGAAAGAACCCAGCTGTGACAGGCTGTCACAGGAATGACATTTCACACCTCCCAGTGTCCATGCCATTGGGTGGATTTCTCCCACGCTGACTCTGGACCTACACATATAACTGGCTATAGACCATGGAACAGCCAAAATCATGGCACGAGCATGAAATCCTACTTGCACACTGAGACTTTCCCTCTTGCTGCTCTTGGAATCAAAAGCCAGCGTGAGAATTAGACCAGGCCAACCTGCTGGAGGATGGCAGACCATGCAACCCTGTCACCTGCCAGCCCAGCAAACAACCAACCCCAGAAGCAGAGCTGCACAGCTGCCCAGCAGCTATCCCTTAGGTGGAAGAGACAGAAGAAACACCCAGCTGAGCTGACCTCAAAATGCTGACCTATAAAATCAGAACACAAATAAATGGCTGTCATTTTAGTCCATTATATTCTGGAGGAAATTGCTGTATGGAAAAAGCTAACAGTTGCAAGAATGCAAAGACCTAATTACTATCCTACACCTTGGATCTTCAGATGCCCATCATTTTTCTCTTTCAATTTCTTAAGTAACTATGTCCAATCTGGGTAACTACATTAGCTATTGTACAATTGTGTTAACTCAGAAGAGTCTTGATTTTGATGCTACTGACTGGTTGGTGGAGGGCCTGGAATGTTTTCAGTGGCTAGGAAATTATACCAAGTAAATAAGTGGCTCTATATACCACCTCTCAATATTATTTAGGGAAAATAAAAATATATTTGAAAATATAATTTGGTCATGTACTGACTGAGTCCACTTGATGTTTTAATAAACTTTATGACCATTTAAAAATAAAACAAGGGGGCCGGCGGAGTGGCACATTGGTTAAGAGCTGGTTTGGGATGCCAGCGGCCCGGTTCGGATCCCACATATGAGGGCCAGTGACACTGCCCTCTACAGCTAACAACACCTCCACCTGGAGCTGGGCTGTGCGAGCCCCGGTAACGGTGTAGGCTGCAGCCCCTGCTGCAGTGGGCTGCCATAGGCTACAGTGAGTGGCCGGCAGCCAGCGTGAGCAGCTGGCAGCCAGCGTGGGCTGCCAATAGCCACGATGAGCGACCATCCAGAGGCCGGCGACCGATCTGCCTCATCCGGGAAGAGCACAATGACGATACCAACATGGGCCAGTGAAGCAACGTCCTCTGCAACTAGACTGAAGAACAAAAGGACAGCAACTTGTCTGTTCCCCTTCCCCGATTCCCCAGCGCTGTTCCTCTCCCCCAATTCCCCAATAAAATCTTTTTTTTAAAAAAGGTAGAAATTATTTTAGAAAAATCATTTATGAAGAATTCCTTTGCATGTATTCATACCTGAACAAGCACTGAAAATACTAGGCCAAATATTTTTAGAACTAGAATAGAAATGACTTACTATTCCCTTCCTGATTGTGCATTTCCCAGTGGTTATTATGCCATTCAAGTGAGAGTATAAATATATATACATATGTGTCAATGAATTAATCCTGTTCCTGTTTTTCAATAAGACAGTGTGGAGAAGAAACCCACGGCTGAATTAATCTACCTATGTTGTATCCTATGATACTATACTAGTATAACATAAATGGGAATAAATACAGTTCTATATTCTAATAAGTCTGAATTAGATTTATAGAGGAGGCAACTTAAAAGGAAAAAGTTACAAATCCTGAAGCACCATTCCTGTGAAGCTCACACTTGACTACATGCAGAAAGACAATCTCCTTGGTGTATAGCAATAGTCTATCAGTGGTGGCCATTGCTCTGATAGCAATGAGTAATTGCACACTCAGGGGGGCTTGGTGCTTCTTTGCAGCATGGAGCAGAGGGACACATAGCAGCAAAGTAAAGATCTGCTCGGTAGCTGGTTTGTTCTCTCTGATGTGTCTATGCTTAGTCTGTACCTAATGTTCAATGTATACATTCTCACTTAAAACTCACAATAACCGTATGTTGGGGGTCCCCAGGACAATCAGTAGGTTTGATTTGCCAGAAGAACTCACACGACTCAGCATATAGTTACATTCATGGCTGTTATTTATTATAGTGAAAGGATCCAAAGCAAAATCAGCAAAGGGAAAAGGCACGTGGGTCAAAATGTGGAGGAAAGTAGGCGCAAGCTTCTAGGGGTTCTCTCTCCGTGGACTCACACAGGACATAATTAATGTCTCCAGTATTGAACTATGACAACACATGTGAAATGTCTACCAGAGAAGCTCATTAGAGACTCAGTGCCTGAGTATTTTATTGGATACTGGTCACAATAAATTCAGACTCCAGAAGGAAAGCAGGGGTTCAGCATAAACCATATTGTTTGCATAAACTGTGAAGCCACAGTGAGCCATTCTGATCAGGGAATGTTGGGAACCCAACATTAAAGCCAAGTTCCCAGATGCCAGCCAAGAGCCAACCTCACAATTAGACTTTTCTAAGATATGCAGTCTCAGGCCTGATACTTGAACTCTTTTCTGCACAAGGTGTAATTATCCTATTTCCATTTTATAGAAGTTCAGGGCCCAGGTTAGCACTGGCAAAAATGGAGACTCAGAACCCCAAAATGCATGCTTTTCATCACTGGGTAACGAATGTACTGTGTCCTGCACTTGCCTTCTCTACCGGACACCCCACCCCGCCATTCTTAGGTAATCCTGCTCCCCTAGAAATACAGCAATGGTGAGCTCTAATAAGGTAACTATGAGATTCTGGAGGTTTCCTGGGTCCTCTCATGTTTCTCCAGAAAGACCCTTTTTCTGAGACTGCGTAGGGAAGGCTGGAGGACTGGTCATACCACTGGATGCCAGGACAAGCCCTCATATACCATAGAAGACCTTGCTGCTCAGCATCCATGTAAACCAAGGTCATGGAATACATCATCCTGCTCCTGAGTTCCAGCAGATCTTACTTCCAGAACCATTTGGTAGACATTGTACAGTACAGAACATTTGCTACAGGTTTTAAGATCAGGCATTTCAAGACTTACTATCTACTATTTCTTAATCCCTTTCTTTCATTACTAAACACACATGCGAGCATTCACTTGCTAGTTTGACTCAGCACTAACCAAAGTGTGTTCATGGGAACACCAGCTCTATGAAAGGAGAATTCGGGAGGAGGGGATTGATTTCTCAGTGAAATAAATTTGGGAAATGATGGGTTACATAAATGTTCTTTATGGGACTCCTCAAAGTCTTTATTATGTAATGCATAGTAATATTCCTATAGGGAGAGAGTAAACAGACCCCAGAATCCCTGCTTCTGAAATTTCTTGGAAAACTCAGAACAAACACTGCTTTGACCAATGGCTTCACTCACCATATATTCTCATATGGAAAGTATGTCTTGGAAGAGACTGAAGGAAATCCAGATCACTAGACACAATGCTCTGGCATCTTCACTGTCATCTTAGCATTCAACCTGCTTTCAGGGACATTCCAGCTCTCGACCATACTTAGCAAGTTGTCCTGTTTTAAGCATATGAAGTCTGACAATTAACTTTGCAAGCTCATCCTAGAAGAAGTGCTGCATATCTCATTGCTGAATATCACTATGGTCACCTTCAAAATACTCCCTTTGGGAAGCTATGCACTGATGCCAATGCCTAGTGCACCCTTCAAAGCAATTTTGGAACTCTTTTTCTGGAATGGCCATCAGAGCTGTCATTGTATTACCCTTCATGTCCTGAATATCATCAAAATATTTCCTTTATACTTCGGGTAAAGAAAGAAGTCACTGGGGGCCAGATCAGGTGAGTAGGGAGGGTGTTCCAATACAGTTATTTGTTTACTGGCTAAAAACTTCCTCACAGACAGTGCCGTGTGAGTTGGTGCATTGTCATGATGCAAGAGCTATCCATGAATTGTTGGCAAAAAGTTCAGATCGTCTAACTTTTCCATGCAGTTTTTTCAGCACTTCCAAATAGTAAACTTGGTTAACTGTCCAGTTGGTACAAATTCATAATGAATAATCCCTCTGATATCAAAATAGGTTAGCAACATTGTTGCAACAAGCTTGTGAACTTAATTAGCAGACCCTCATATACCTAGTCTAACAGCTACTGGATTTGGAATCTCCCAATTCAGGTCTATAAGCTGGGAGAGTGAGCAGATTCAGAGAAGGACTAGCAAGCAGGAGAAGAGTACCTGGGACTCTTGAGTCAGCCATTTGGGGTGGTGGCCCAGCACCTCACCAGGGACCAGAAAATGCTCTTTAAACTATACTTATATAGGACTGATTGTGTGCCAGACACCGTTCCATATGTGAACACTCACATACTCTCTTCACAGGGATTTACAATGTAAAAACTATTATTATCCCCACTATACAGATAAGGAAACTAAGGCCCAGGGAGGTTAAGGAATGTGCCCAAATTCACCCAGGTAGGAAGTAGCTGAAATGGGATTCAAACCCAGGCAGTCCACATCCTGAGAACAGGTTCGTACACACTCCCCTACACTTGGTGCCTTGAATACCAGTCCATCTCTGCTATGTGGCACACCCTATGGTCCTGGCAGCCTTTCTGAGATGGACAGCCCTCCTCTCCAAATGGAGGTAACTCCAGGTTTCCCAAGCTTCTGAAAGAGTTAGAATAACTAAATAAGTATAAAAGGTCCTTTGAACACAGCAATAACAATATTAGCTAACATGAAGGGTATATTTCCTTGAATCAGAGATTGTCTAGGCTACATGTGATAGCCATTCTTTTATTATCTGATCACTCTGGGAGGTATTATTTTTTGGAGTGTAGGGAATAAAACTTACAGAGGTGAAATGATGTGATTTCCCAAGGTGACGTGGTTAATAAGTGGCAGAAATGGTCTGAAATCCTGGACTTGGCTCCAGACTCATCTCTTAAGGGCTGTGTTTGACTACCTGACTGCAAAATCCTATTTCATTATCAGAATATGATCACTTGCCCTTCAAGTGAATTTTAGGCAAAACCAATCATCATGTACCTGGAACCATCCTGGGGTGCCCAGGTAGGCTAGGTTGGGGTAGGAGCAGCTCCCAAACCTTGCATGACATCATAAAGCATCAGGGAAGTGGGAGATAAACAACAAAATACATGTCACCTTGCAAGATGTAAGCTCTTTAAAAAAGAAAGGATTACTATAAAAAAAAGCCATTACAAAAAGAAGAGAAAGACAACCAGAAATGGGAAACCTAAAAACTGAAATAGAAAGAAAACATAATCACAATACAGTTTTGGGCTCATCAGTAAGCAGTGACAAAAATCACAAAATATAAGGAGCGTTTACTGTTACAATCAAAAATAGCCAAAAAATTATATTGGGAAAATAGGGCAGGTGGGCAGATTATGTAATAAAGTTAAATCCTTTCTACTATAGCAGAAAATAAAAGGGTGGAGATGCTTAAAATTAATACAGCTGTATATATATATATATATATATATATATATATATATATATATATATATATATATATATATATATATATATATATATCTCATATGTAAAGAACTGGGAGAAATGGCCACAACTCAAGAAATGTGATAGTGGCCTATGGGAAGCAGAACTTGGCGTTATCATGGGGTAGATCAGGGAACCCCTGGATTTTTTATACTTTTTTTGTAAACCATACTTTGTATATTTCTGTCCTAAGATTTATTTTTTTTTAAGATTCTATTGGGGAATTGGGGAAGGGGAACAGCCAAGTTGTTGTCCTTCAATCTTAGTTGTAGAGGGCGCAGCTAGCTCAGCTCCAAGTCCAGTCGCCATCTGGCCACCTGTCAGCAGCTCGCAGCCATTCAGCTCAAGGTGCCATGTTCAATTTTAGTTGTGGTATTTAGTTGTGGTATTTATTTGTGGGTGGGCATAGCCCACCATCCCATGCGGGAGTTGAACCAGCAACCTTGTTGTTAGGAGCACGTGCTCTCACCAGCTGAGCCATCCTGCCACCTGTTGGAAGCTCAGCGGCAGCTCAGCTTGGGCGCAATTCACTGGCCCATGTGGGAATCAAACTGATGATCCTGTTGCTCAGAGTTCACGTTCTTAACCAACTGAGTCACTTGGCCAGCCCCTAAGATATTTTAAAACCAATTGAAAGAAACCACTTGTTAAAATTAATAGGTATCAGAATACATTCAAATAAAACTTTAAAAATCTATCCTTTGGGCTAATGTTCAGAAAAAGGATTGATTTTCATGGGCAGCAGAGTAAAAAGAGGGCTACCAACCATCATTTTGAAATTATATCTCGAGTAGCCATTCATAAATGATTAGAGAAGATGCTTTCCCTTGGGAAATACAACAGGGGACAATATGGGATTCCAAATGGCACTGAGACAG
Source organism: Aselliscus stoliczkanus (assembly GCA_033961575.1). NCBI lineage: Eukaryota > Metazoa > Chordata > Mammalia > Chiroptera > Hipposideridae > Aselliscus > Aselliscus stoliczkanus. The sequence continues at coordinate 32,027,905 of CM066738.1, forward strand.
AATAGGGACTTGGGCCCAGGGCCACGGAGTACCGGATGGCCAGGAGGAATGTGGGATAAGTTGCCCACTACCTCATTACCCATTACACAAAAACACATACGAATAAGCAGCTGATCGTTATCTCCCTTCTCTCCAATTACTTCCATACAGAAGTCTAAATCACCATTTTGTATACACAGTTGATCAAAGTTTGACTGCCAGATGATTTTCTTAGGGTGGCAATAATAGCAGTTGGCCATCTTGCCCCACATCACAGGTGTGAACAGCTACCAGGAAATTAACAAGTGAAGAAAGTCCACTGCTTTCAGAAAGCCCACCTTGTTGCTCAAGTCCTCTTGTCCCCAGCTTATAAAAGAGCCAAACAGAACCAGCCCCTGAGCCAGTCGGAGAACCTTCCTTTCCTCTGTGCTGCCTCCCTTGTGCTCAAGCATAAGCTTAACAAAATCTATCTGGAATGTTTTGGGGGTTTCCTCTTGATTTCTATTTTGGGGAGCCCAAAAAACCTGAATGCGGGTAATAGCACCAGCCCACTTAGATTCTCATCTTACCTGAGAAGTGGCAGTTCATTCATGAGTAGGTTTCTAATCTTGGATGCTTTTACCCTTGTTTCTGTTGTTCTACACACAAGTATATCTACCTAATTCTGTGGCAGTTATAGCTATTGAAAATGGCATGTGCTTGAAAAGAAATACCTTTTCTTCTGATAGTCGAATCACACTTTTACAACTGGATGAGCAGATGGAGACATGTAAAGAAACCACTACAACAGATAGGACATAAACTAATGTCCCCTATTTCTAGTACTTCTTGAATGTCTCAGTTCATAGGTCCTCAGCTTATGGTATAAGCATTGTATTAGTTAGGGTTTTTCCAAGAAACAGAACCAACAGGAGAATATATATATATATATATATATATATATATATATATATATATATATCCCAAAATATGTATACACATTTTAAGAAAGAAAAAAAACTATTAAAATTATGCTGATGGTAACCACTTTGAGCATCTCTTATAATTGCAGAGGTCAAATGTGACTTGTATTCATCTTTTATTATTGGTATATATTGAGGATTGCAATTTTAATATAGTTTTTTCCTTTCTTAAAATGTGTATACATGTTTTTGGCACCGTGTGTGTGTGTGTGTGTGTGTGTGTGTGTGTGTGTGTGTGTGTGTATGTATTCTATTATAGGAATTGGCTAATGTGGTTATGTTGGCCAAGATGACCCATGATCTGCTGTCTAAGCTGGAGAGCCAGGAATGCTGGTGGTGTAATTGAGCCTGAGTCCATAGGCTTGAGAATCAGGGGCTAATGGTGTAAATCCAGTTCTGAGTGTGAAAACACAAGAATCAGGAGAATCACTGTCTGAGGGCAGAAGATAGATGTCTCAGCTCAGGCAGGGAGGGAGCAAATTCACCCTTTCTTTGTCTTTTTGTTCTATTTGGTCCATCAAGGAATTGGACAATGTCCACCCACATTGCGGAGGGCCATTTTCTTCTTTCAGTTCACCAATTCAAAGGCTAATCTCTTCCAGAAACACCCTCCAGACGCACCCAGAAATAATGTTTACCAGCTATCTGGGCATCCCTTAGCCTAGTCAAGTTGACACAAAGTATCAGCCTTCACAAGCACGTAGAAGAGAATTTATAAGGATGTTGTTTATGTCGAAAAAGAAGTGGCCTTGTAGTTAGATTTTAAAATTCTATCTGATTGCAAGCATGCTTACTGGCCCTGAAAATTGTCACTAACACTTTTTATTCTGAATATTTTTGGCTCAAAAAGTCAGTTTCAGGATTCTGAATTCAATTTTCAACTTTCAACTTGCTTGTCCAAAGTCTAACTTGATATCTATCTATCTATCTATCTATCTATCTATCTATCTATCTATCTATCTATCTTTAGATATTGATATCTATCTATCTGTCTATCTATATAGATATATATAGATATCTATATATAGCTATTAATTTTATTTTTTACAACTTCTGTCATTCTTTATTAATCTGTAGAGCTGGAATAATCAGTAATAAAAATGGTATACTAATGGGAAATATTTGTAGTTTTCAAAATGTTGGCATGCTCATTAGGGGTTTTGAATAGAGTTTGGGCCATGGGATACAAATTCACAAGGTATTAGTTTTGCAGTGTATTCAAAATTATTTTAAAAAGTTATTTGGGACACATGCTACAACATGCATGAACCCCTAAGATATTATGCTAAGTGAAATAACCAGATAGAAAAGGACAAATGCTGTATGATTCTACCTATTTGAAGTACTGAAAGTGGTCCACTTGATAGAAGGTAGAATGGAATTGCTAGGGGGTGGCGGGGCGGGGGGGAAGAAATGGGGACTTAGGCTATTTAATGGGTATAGGTTCAGTTTGGAAAGATGTAAAGGTTCTGGAGATGGATGTTAGTGACAGTTGCACAACAATGTGAAGGTACTTAATGCCACTAAACTGTACATTTAAAAATAGTTAGAATGATGGATTTCATGTTGATTATATTTAATAATGATAATATGGATATACTTGTGGATGGAAAAGGGGTTCTATGGAAAGCAACCTCACAGGGTGAACTATTAACTGGGCAGGTCATGGTTGGTAGTCACACCCCAGGCATATAACCTTTTTTAGTAAAGACTTATCTTTGCCTCAGGCAAGCCCAGTCCATTGCTTTTGTGCATCTAGGTTAACATTCCTTTGAAATGCCCCCTTCAGACCTCTCTTCTAAAGCAGACCAACCTGAGACAGCATATAATCTTCATTAACGTGTAATCCAATCCTTGCCTTGCTTTCTCCCACTTTCGTGTAACCTTCCTTATGTTCCCTTCTTAATTTCAAATGCATAAAAGAAATTGCAAAACAGTTATTCTCCAGGGCATTTGAGATCTTGCTCCCTGAATATATACAAGGTCAGACAATTAAGATTGTGAACTCATCCTAGAAAAAGTGCTCCATACCTCATTGCTGAATATCACTATGGTCACCTACAAAGTACTCCCCTTGGGAAGCTATGCAGTGATGCCAGTGCCTAGTCTACCCCTTCAAAGCAATTTTGGAACTCTTTCTGGAATGGCCATCAGAGTTGCCATTATATTACTCTTGATGTCCTGAATGTCATCAAAATGTCTTCCTTTCAATATTTCCTTTATCTTTGGGTAAAGAAAGAAGTCATTGGGGGCCAGATCAGATGAGTAGGGAGTGTGTCCCAATACAGTTATTTGTTTACTGGTAAAAACTCCCTCACAGTGTTGTGTGAGCTGGTGCTTTGTCGTGATGCAAGAGCCATGAATTGTTGGCAAAGAGTTCAGGTCATCTAACTTTTTCACGCAGCACTTTCAGCACTTCCAAATAGTAAACTTGGTTAATTGTTTGTCCAGTTGGTACAAAGCCATAATGAATAATCCCTCTGATATAAAAAAAGGTTAATAACAATCTGTGTGTGTGTGTGTGTGTGTGTGTGTGCGTGTGTGTGTGTAAAAGCAGTTTGGCTCAAATAAACTCTTATAAAATTCTCTACAGTTTTGTATGTTTCTTACATTGACATACTCCAGCAGTATGGGAAGAAGTAGTTAGCAGAGAGGCACCATGATGAAAATGGGGTCAAGCAGGGACAGCATGAGCAGAGCTGGAGCTAATCTATTAATGTTTGTGTTCATATTCTCTCACACCATCAAAACAGTTTTGGTCTAACCTTATGTTTGCAAGCCCTACAACTTAAGTGAGGAGTCAATGTAATTATTGGAATAGTAAGGTTTTCAGCCAGACAAACAGCTGGATTCTTAGAATGAGACCACAGAACTAAAAAATTGTGCCTTTGATGTGTATTTCAAGAGTGATTCTTTTCTCATTGACTCCCTCATGAGGAGGTTTTATTTTTCTTAGCCTCAGATCTATTTTGAAGAGCTTGGTAAATGTAATAATGGATATTTAAGTACTTCTGAAATACCTACCTGTGTTCAGATAATTTAAGTTTAATGACCAGCCTGTCATTGGTAGAAGAAAGATGGCTGTTTGAGAAACTGTATTGGAGAAGGAATGGCACCAACCACACCATCCCCTTATTGAGATGTCATTGCTCAGATGTGCATTTGTCATAGCCGTAGAATTAGAAACACAAGAGTCACCATACTTTCAGTTATGTTGCTTTTAGGTAAAATATGACATAAATCACATATTTGAGATTCAAAGGAAAAGATAAATAACTTGGAATGGGCTTATAATATAATCTAAAAATAAAGTTGTTTTCTAAGAAATATAATGTTATCACATCAAAAAAGTTATAAATAACATGGTTTCTCTTCCTGGGATTCTTTTATGCCCCTTAACATAGCCCATGGGACAGTCACTGGGTTCCACCAGGTATTATCCAATCCAGAAAAACTGTTTCAAAGCATGCTGGGTCAGTAAATATTTTTCTTGTACTTCGTTCCCATTTTTATTGCACAGATACTTATGATCCAGTTGCTCTCTATCTTTTAGATTTGAACTCAGCCTTCATTCCTGACTACTTACTTCTTATTTGTCCTCTACTATGCGAATCTTTCAGGCACTTTTAATTGATCTAATTGGTTGGATCTCACCTGTTTGGTGGTTCCCTCTCATCTAAGCTTTCTGATTCCATGCTGATTCTGGAATTTGTGGCTGTACCCAACTCCACACTGTCTGGACCCTCAACATTGCAAGACTGCTCTGCTCTAACTCAAGTCTTCACCTTGGCTTCAGCTCATCCATCTCATTTCTACCACCCGGTACCCAGGACTGACAAAAGCCATGCTTTGAGAAAATCATATTTAAATTTTAAATATTTTCACACTGTCCAGAGTGATCATATAATGTTAAAATAGTAGGAAGAAGAAAATAATAGCTTGTAGAATAGCATTAACAGAGTAGGCACTGAAAAAATTGCAGAAAAAATGTGTGAAATGTTACCGTCAAAAGCTGTTTCACCATGGTCATATCCTATAACACAAGTTTACTTCCTCCTTATGCCAATGAACCTGAATATGGAGACAAAGCCCAGACCCCTTTCCTGAGCTCCTGATTTATGCATCCGACTCTTCTCTTGGATTTTTCCTACTCTTGACACTCATCATCTCCAAAATTTAAGTCCTGACCATCTTACTGGTTTAACCTGTTCATCCTCTACAATCTCAGTCTTAGTATATAGCACCATATTGCATCAAATCGCTGAAGCCAATTCTGGGACACCACTTTGACTTGCCCTGCTCTATCATCTTGCACATCCAATCGTCATCAATTTCTGTCCATTCTGCTCCCCAAATGTCCACTACCTCTGGAAAGCTCTCTGAATTCCCACTGTATTAGTCTGCTATTTTTCCTGCAACAAATTACCACAAACTTAGTAGTTTAGACAACACAAATTCATTACCTTACAATTCTGGAAGTCAAAATCTGACATAGGTCTCACTGGATAAAAATTAAGGTGTCAGCATACAGGTGTCCATTTTTGGAGGCTCTAAGGGACAATCCATGTTCTTGCCATTTCCAGTTTCTACAGGCCACCTGCATTCCTTGGCTCTTGGACCATTCCTCCATAGTCAAAGGCCAGCAGCATCACATCTCTCGCTGACTGTTCTTCCTCACACAGATCCACCCAACTGTCCTCTTTTGTCTGGCTCATCCACTTGTGATGACTTTGGGCCCAACTGGATAATCTCCCTGTTTTAAGATCACTTTATTAGCACCCATAATTCTACCTGCAATCCTAATTTCCCTTTGCAATGTCACTTAACGTATTCGCAGGTGTCAGGAATTGGGACCAGAGACCTGGCAGGGATCTGGCACTGGATGCCACTTCCTCAGGGATGTCACTTTTGAACCCCAGAATCTCTCTCTTTTTATGTTCTCCACTGCACCTTGTATAAGTATTATGCTACAAAAAAAAGATATCCCAAATTATAGAAGTAATGCATGAACCCAAGCTGGTTGTGGATAGTTCAAGCCATAAAGGAGCATACAGAATACAGGCTAAATTCAACAGTCACATATCTTCTCATTGCAAAATCCCAAACCTGAACCTTTTTCTGTTTGTTTATGCCATTCCTTGCACACAACATGAATTTTCACACGTAAATATGACCACAATATGTACACTATTGTGGGATTTGTTTTTTGTGTAATTTAACATATTTTGGCTGTTAAAAGAAAAAAAAAGCAAACCTTGGCTATCTTTCCACATCAAAACACACATCAATACTTGCTTTCTTTTAAAGCTTCCATAGCATTTTATGAAATAGAATGTACTGTGATTCATCTATCGATTCCTTTATTGATTTAAGGTTTTTTTTAACTCTTAAAAACAACATTCCAGTAAGAATCCTGGTGTATGCACCATTCTGCATAAAAATGAGTTCTGTGACATAGAATGTCAGATATGGAAATAACAGCTGATAACAGCATGTGTGTTTAAAACTTTTTAAATGCTGGCAATTTGGCTTTCAGAAAGCCTGGATCATTTTCCTTTTTCACCCACATTTTCAGAAAACAAAGCTGGTTTTTCCTAGTAAGTCCATAGGCGCCATAAGTTGATCTCCATTTTAATCTGTGCCTGGCACATAGTAGGTGCTCAATAATTATCTGTTGAATGGTCATTGGGACAAAATATTTACGTTGATAAAAACAATGTGTGGTTAAACCAGGTTAGCAGCTCACAGGGTGAGACTGGCAGCATGCTACAGGCATGCCTCTGAATCCCTGCGTCAGGCTCTGCCTCTAAGAAGCCCAATTTTAACATGCAGCCGCCATTTTCAGAGTGGGACAGAGAACCCAGGTCTCTTAAACTTTTTCCTCATATGTTTTTATCATTCTTTCAAAAATATTTATTAAGCACTTACTGTGTTGGCGAAATGGGGATGTGGGGCGGGGGGTGGGGGCAAGACCTTTTGGAGTAGAGGTGACAGACTTTCTAGTGGAGGAGAAAGACAAATATAGTGATGTTTGGAGTCAATCTTCTGGGTTCAAATCCTAGCTCTGCTACTTACTGGGGCAAATCACTTCATCCCATCATGCCTCAGTTTTTTCACCAATAAAGTAGAATTAATAATATCTATGTCAAAGGGTTGTTGTGAATATTTAATAATGAGTTAATGTCTATTATGCACATAAAACACTGCCTGGCACAGAATGGACATTCAATAATTTTTAGGTACTATTATTATTACAAAGGAAAGAAACAAAACACTATAGAGTATAAAAAGTATTATGAAGTTAACAAAATAAGGTCATGTGGCAGAGCTGTGCTATACAATATAATAACCACTAGCCACATATGACTACTGAACCCCAGAAATGGGGCTAGTCCAAACTCAGATGCACTGTAAGTATGCAATATACACCAAATTGTGAAGAATTTGTATAAAAAATAATGTAAACTATTTCGTAGATGAGTGTGTATAAATATACTTAATTAAAATATTATAGAATCACAAGAAGTTGCAAATAAAGAATGGAGAGGTCCCATATGCCCTTTATCCAGTCCCTTTCCCCCAGTTTCATCTTACATAATTATAATGTTTTCTATCTCCATAAATTTGTAATTTTGAGACTGTTATTACATATAAATTGTATACAGAGCATATGACCAATTGACATTGGCTTTTTTGCAGTCAGCATAATACCTCGAAACCCATCCAACTTTTTTTTATGTATTAATAGTTTGTTCCTTTTTATTGCTGAGTAGTATTTCATGATATGGTGTACTGTAGTTTGTTTAATCACTCACCTAATGAGGATTAGTTTGGTTGTTTCCAGTTTTTTGCAATTATAAAGAAAGTTGGCATGAATAATAGTGCACAGGTTTTTTTGTTGTTGTTGTCTCAAAAATTACTAATTTTTTATACTGATTATGTATCAAAATGATAATATTTTAGGTATTTTTGATTAAATAAAATATACTAATGGCACTTTTACATTTTAAAGTATGGCTACTAAAGTATTTAAAATTAAATATGTATTTCACATTTTCTTTTTTTTTTTTTTTTTAGAGGGCAGTGTCACTGGCCCTCATATGTGGGATCCGAACTGGGCCACTGGCATCCCAAGCCAGCTCTTAACCACTGCGCCACTCGGCTGGCCCCCACATTTTATTTCTATCGATTAGTACTGTGGAGAGTATCTTTGAGGAGAGTAATCGTGTGGCTACTTGTGAGTAGATATGGGTGAAGAATGCTTAAAGTTCAATCTTTATGGATAAGGTGTAGGAAGTTGAGAAAGAGCATTCCAGGCAGAAGGAACAGCAAGGATAATGACTCTAAGAAGGCTTAATCAAGCAACAGAAGCAGTCTGTGTGGCTGAAGCAATATGGACTGAAGTGGGGAATGGAGTGGCCCACCATCTTGAGACAGACATTACAGAGGTAGTCCCATATTCTCCCGTTTCCTTTTGTATTCTGCTCCATTGATACTAATGCCTAAATATCCCCATGCAATTTCTGAGGGTAATGGGTAGGAATACTTGAATAATACAGAAAGTATTTTCAAAATGGAGCAGAGTTTCCCAGGTATCACAGTGCCTCATAGATTAATCCTGGCAATATCAACTTTGCTTAAAACTTACTGGAAATTGTGAGTAAATCAGTATACCAATTAGCTTTCGCTGCATGACAAACCACTCAAACTTAGTGACTTAAAACAACAACTATTTATTTAGCACATGATAACTGTGGGCTGGCATTTTGTGCTGAACTATCTACTGGTTCTTCTGGACTTGCCAGGGTTGTTCAAGGATTCTGTGCTCAGCTGTGGGTTGCCTGGAGATGGACTGGTCCAGGATGACCACATGGACTCTAATCTTTCAGCAGGATAGCATGGGCTTGTTATGGTGGTAGAGAAAGCACAAGTGAGGCCTCTTGAGACTTAGGCTAGGAATGGACACACCATTGGTTCCACTTTATTCTATAATCAATGCAAGCTATAAGTCCAGCCCAGATTCTAAGTGTGGGGAAACAGAAGGAAGGACCTGCAAAGTCATATGGTAACAAGTGTGGCTTCAGGGAGAGGTAGAGGGTAAGACCATGGTTGCAATCTACCACAATTAGTAACAGTAGAGTGTCGGTAAGTGTTTAAGAATGGGCTCTGGCAAGGGGGTAAGGTGGGGGCAAATAAGCCCTGATTGTAGTGTTTGTCAATTTCTGTGATGCAAATATTCCCAGAATGGCTGATTTCAAGCTACCATGTGATATTGCAGAACAAGGAATATTTAAAAGATGCACACAATTGGCTCTTACAAGCCCCTGTGGGCCAGCACCAGCATACCACTGAGAGTAACCTCTAAATCTGGGAACCAGCAGTGGAATTCTCCAATTTCTGGCACTGAGTTCATTTAGGATAGTGCACTAAGATCCCTGCCCTCTCTTAAAAGGTCTGCTGCAGGAGGCTACATGTCCCAGCAACAGGTACAAAGGCCTCCAAATTCCCCTGATGGGTATAAAGATTTTAGAGATCTTTGCAACAGAAACTATGAAATACATGCTGGTTGTTGTCATAATCTAATTCTCAAAAATTCTATTTTCAATCACATGCATGCATATGTGGGTGGCAATCAAAATCAGATCTCCTATAAATCATAATTGGAAATAATGTCAAGTTTAACAACATTGGAGACTGCTCAGTTTACTTGAGTTTCCAAGAAGATAAAAATTGATGCATCAGAATTTCACATGGAAAAAAAGAACCTTAAGTCATCTTACTTTTGTTTTATTCAGATTGGTCAGATGGGTTGCACAAACACTTGCCTCATTTTGTTCTTTCTCATCTGAGGGTCACATGCTACCACCATCTCCTGGTGGGAATATGGACTTCATCTGCACAATGGCAATGGCACTTGTCTTATTTCCCAAAATAAGTTATTAGCATTGCTACTGATTGTCACTCACCTGCTTGAGGCTGTGGGAAAAATATAAATTGGCTAGCTACCCACTTTTAAAGTCTTTGATTTTATGTAGTTTTACAAATAGGGTATTGGGTGTAAGAAAATCCTTGTCTGTTGAAGAATAGTGGTCAATACTCCTGATGGCGTGTCAGCTTCAAACTGAAGTTGCCAAGCACAGAAACCCCTGCTTTAGGGTATAATGCTCACCTCTGGTTCTCTTCTTCACATTTGCTTCTTCATGACAGCAAGCATGCCAAAGTGGAAGGTCAAGAATGCTGGTTAAGCCCAAGTCAGATTAGCAGCAAAAATAACAACTAGTCTCTGATACCCTAAATCCCTCCCACACCAGAAGTTGCCCACTCCTACTGCAAGACTGTTCCAGAATAATTCCTTTAATGCCTGTCATCTGAGGCTTTCAAACTCTAGAAGAGCCTGAGGATAGTGCTGGCAATGCGGGGGGATAAAGCTAACCAGTATGCTAAAGCCTTTCAGAATTATACAAGGAAGCAGAGATGCTGCCAGCAAATTGTACAGCAAACTGGCTGTGTGCATGTGAGATGTGATTTGCATTCCAAACTGACTAAATCTGTTGTACACCAAGACTATTTCAACTTGTCTCTCCATTCTTCCCTTAGTCCTCCTTCCATCTTCAACAAATATTTTACTGAGCACCTACTAAATGCCAGGCACTGTTCTGGCTGCTGGAGACTCAAGAGGGTAACAGATAAAGATCCCTGCCACCCTTACGGGGCTCATAATCCAGGCAGGAGAAAAGAAATACACAATAAATAGGTAAATTACTTCATGTATTGTAAGGAGATAAGACCTGGGAAGGAAAGAAAAAGTAGCTACTGGAAGGGGGATAGTGAGTGCTGGGATGGGGGAGTAGAAATTTTAAATTGTGTTGTCAGAGGAGAGAGGATGTATCTAAGAAGGTGGTAGTTGGACAAAGATCTGAAGGCTCTTTGAAAAACCATGAGACTATGAGGTGTGATAAAAAACCATGGTGAATATTTAAATTAAAAATTTTATATATTACAGTAAAAGACACATTGTCATTAATCCCCTCAAAACACTCCCCCTCACTTCGAACACACTAATCGCATCGTTCTTGCCACTTTCTGAAGCAGTTCTGGAAGTCCTCTTTCCTGAGTATCATTAGTTGCACTGTAGTGGCTACCTTTATGTCCTAAATACATTTAAAATGTTTACCTTTCATGGTCATTTTAACTTTGAGGAACAGCGAGAAGTCACATGGTGTCAGATCCAGTGAAAAGGTGGGTGAGGACACACCGTGATTTTTTATTTGACAGAAATTGCCTTATACCAGATGTGTGACATGGAGCGTTGTCATGATAGAGGATGATTTATGGCACACTTTAAAACACACCTTCTCTTAACCATAGCTCAAACCCAACTGACTGCACTGAACAAGCTGAAACTTATCACACACTGTTACTGTTTGATGCGTTGCTTTCCACATTGAAGAACTCTGACTTTCTGTTGGATGGCATTCAGGAGCAGCATTCACTGTATTTTGTGATCACACCATGTACCTGGGCAAAAGGTTCTAGTGGAAGGCAATAACAAGTGCAAAGGCCTGGACATCGGGACATGCCTTTTGGCTTCACAAAAGATGACTAATGAGCTGGAGAAAGGTGAGTAAGGGGACAGATGGTACAGGAAATCAGATGGCATAGGGCAATGTTCTTCAAGCGCAGTTCTCAGACCAGCAGCATCAGCATTACTGGGTAGCTTATTAGAAATGCAAATTTGGCGGCTCTACCCCAGATCTACTGAATTGACAACTCTGGAGTGCGGTTGGGGGACCCCGACATCTGTGTTTACTAAGCTCTCCAAATGACTTTGAGGTACATTCAAGTTTAAGAAGCAGTGATTTAGGGGCCGGCCGGTTGGCGCGGTGGTTAAGCGCTGGCTTGGGAAGCCAGCGGCCCCGGTTCGGTCCCACATACGAGGGCCAGTGACACTGCCCTAAAAAAAAAAAAAAAAAAAAAAAAAAATAAAAAATAAGAAGCAGTGATTTAGGGTATCATCTGCCACTACAGGACTTGGTTGTTGTTGTTTTTTTCTGAGGGGAATGGGAATGGTTTGAATGTTAGATGACTTGATTTGAAAAATATATCTGATTTTGGTTAAGATGTGGTTTTCTGGCTGTATGTTTTCCAGGTATGTTCATTTTCTTAGACCACAAAGGGTAGTCTGGTGGAGAAGATGGTCATGTGGGGTCTGCTTCCTTAGCATGGCCTCCTCGGGTGCTTGTCTGCCTCTCTGGACAGTGGCTGGCCCTGGAAGAGAGGATGCCCATTTGATACCAACACATTGCAGTGGAGGCCTGGATTCATTGCAGATCTCTCTCATTGTCATTCTTGAATAACTAGCACAGGAACTTTTCTATATCTGGTAGTTTAAGGTTTAGCATAGTTTGTGCCTAGGTGATGGGGGAAAAATACTGTGATGAGTTCACAATTATTTTGTGAACTCAGCAAAATATGGGCAGCGGTGTACACCATGCACTGGGCATTAATGCAACAGTATTTCTTACTGTGATCACTCTTGGTCATCATTTCTAAGATAACATGATGGTTTCAGTGTAATTACAGAATGCTGGTATAGAATGATAGTGCTATAGAGAAAAGTCACAAAGATATTAACAGCAAGAACTACAACAAAATGCATGTAAATGGATTTCACATGCCCTCCCTGTAATGTGGGGCTCAGCCTAGGAAGTGGGTGCCCAGCCTGGCTACATTCCCAGCTACTTTTGAATTCAGGTACTACCATGTGATTTGTGCTGTCCAACAGAATGTCAGTCAGTTCCTGATCAGGGCTTTCATGTTGGCTGGGATGCAAAAGAAGATGAAGGGCAAGGAGGTGGTAAAATTTCAAGGTAGAAGGAGCCTGGGTTCCTTGATTTCTGTGTGGAAGAGACCCACCTGCTAACCAGGTACACCCGCACTGGACATCATGCAAGAGAGAGAAAATTCTGGGGTTTAAGGTACCACAGTGAGCATTACCCTAACACACATCATTTTCTTTCTGCGATTAATACTATGTATTAGCAAATAGCATTAGCCGTGCACATTAAAGGGACGAAAGCTGAGTATTAGAATGAAATCACTTGCCTAGGGTCACTGTGCTAGCTGGTGGCAGATTCCAGGTCAAACTCTTCTAGCTTCTAACATATGCTTTTTACATTATATTTAATGAGCCAAAGCATGAGACACAAATATGAAGTAGCTACAATGGAGATTAGTAGCCACTATGAAAATTTCAGCAATAACTCCATAAGGGAGATTGCCAATGAGGATGTTAGTAAAATTATTGTATATTTTAGGTTAGCCCTATTGTGATATATGAAGTTTTGCTCCTTTAAATATATAAATTAACGAAGGAAAAACATTGCAATAGTAAAATCTGCAGGGGTTTGAGGCAATGTTTTGTTTCCACCAAACCTTAATTTTAGTCTAGACATCGTGTGTTCGCATAGCAATGCCCCTATGTGGTAGCTGATTTTGGCCCAGTAAAGTAGCCTCGAGGAAGGAAATATCGCCAGAACAGTAACACCTAATTTCTGTCTCTTGAAACTCGGTCTAAAATGTACTTAGTGTTATGCTTCTACTGAGGATTATTTGAATAGCATTGTCATTTTCCTCTCTCTGTTATGCATAATAACAATCCTTTGAAATTCAAAACTTTGGAAAAAATGTCAGAATGCATTTCCCTCTCTAACTTATTACTACTATTTAATTTGAGTAGGTTTGTTGGAGAACAGTGAGATTTCTGGCTCTTTTAAAATGGAAGAGAAGTTTATTGTTCCTACTTTTTGTAATGTCAGGATTATAAAATATGTAGACTCAGCAAAGATTGCCCTTCCCTTTGAAAATGTAAGGCAGGGCTGCACTCTGGAGTCCATATCCAGCAGGCTTTCTCTGAGCTCTCAAGTAAAGACAGAGAACTTAATTACAACTGAGAGGGTCAGTTTTAAAGTATATTCTCTTAGGAGAAGTGAGAGTTTTTTTTAATAAAAAGAGCATTTAAAGCTATTGCTTTATACTTCTATTTTTCTACATGCATTTTCATTGCCTACTTGTTCAAGGGTCCCTAACTGGGAATTACCCATATGCCCATCAGCAGTAGAATGCATACACAAATTGTGGGATATTCCTATTAATGCAATGCTGCATAGCAATGAGAAGGAACTATGAAGAAAAGTTTAATGAATTTCACAAGTACCATGTTGGCAGAGAAAAGCCAGATACCAATGACTGCATACTTTATTTTGTGATAGGAGACTTTAAAAATAGGTCAGATACAGTCAGAAAAGTCCCTTCCATCAAGGTCACCAGACAATATGTCAGAACTCTTGACTTGCAGCCAACACTCCTCTCTGGAACTCAATTATCTCATCTGAGCAAGGCTTGGAAGAGAATATCTATAGATCCTAACCAAGGTGCTACACTTTAATCCTAATGAAAAGCACCTCAGCATTTCCCCTTATCACTCCAAACAGTTCAATGCATGATACCCTCCTTTGCGAGCAAAGTGATTACAAGAGATTCTTCAAACTCCAGTGGTTTTCTGCAGTAAACAAGACTTCCAGGGCCAGCAAAGTGGTGCAATGGTTAAGACCTGGCTTGGGACGCATATGAGGGCCAGTGACACTGCCCTCTACAGCTAACAACAGCTCCACCTGGAGCTGTGCTGCGAGCCCCGGCGACGGTGTAGGCTGCAGCCCGTGCTGCAGTGGGCTGCCATAGGCTACATACAGTGAGTGGTTGCCAGCCAGCGTGAGTGGCTGGCAGCCAGCATGAGCTGCCAATAGCCGCAGTGAACGCCCATCCAGAGGCTGGCAACTGATCTGCCTCATCTGGGAAGAGCACAATGATAATACCAATATGGGTCAGTGAAGCAATGTCCGCCGCAACTAGGCTGAAGAACAAAAAGACAGCAACTTGTCTGTTCCCCTTCCCAGATTCCCCAACGCTGTTCCCCTCCCCCAATTCCCCCAATAAAATCTTAAAAAAAAAAAAAAGTAACAGCAAGTGGCATAGCTGATCAAAGAATAGGATATTATTTAAAAAAAAAAAAAAAAAAAGAAGACTTCCAAACACCCTATCCAGCTCAAAAATTCTATGATTCTTTGATGCTGTTGGAATTGGAGCCTTGAAAATTAACAAGAGGTATATTAAAAATATAAGAGGGGACAGGGTTGGTAGATGAGGATAAAAGGAATCAAATATATGGTAATGGAAGGAGAACTGACTCTGGGTGGTGAACACACAATGTGATAGGTGATGTATTACAGAATTGTATATCTGAAATCTATGTATGTAACTTTATTAACAATTGTCATCCCAACAAATTTTCATTAAAAATAAATAAGATAAACAAATAAATAAGATAAAAAAATAAATAAGTAATAAATTAGTCTGATTAAAATTTAAAAAATGATTGGAAAATGGCAATATTACAGTATAATCTACCCAGAAACAAGCATTTTTGTCAGAAAATGGAACTTTGCCAGATATCTTTAAATCTCATGAAATATTTCATTTCTCAAAAGAACCAAGAGAGCATTTGCTGCTGCTTCTGTTATTTTTAATTATTTCCCACGCCTTCTTCTGTAGTTACCATCCTGTATCCCTGGCAGTACCAAAGGCAATAGTCATGCATGGACGATAGTTATGGTGTATAAAAAATGGTTTGTAGCCTCCAGCTTCATGTTGTATATCATAGCCTCATAGATACAAGGCTAAAGGCCACTTAAAATCAGAAAAATATTCACAGAGAAACAGCCCTGATCCATAAATGTCAAACTATTTTTATTAAAGAATCTCTCAAAAAATGGGCATAGGAGGCATATCTTGGAGGTAAAACTTGTGTGGTATGGAAGAACAATTGAATAGTCATCATTCTGCATCAATTATTAAAAAATTGAGTTATTTTATAAAGCAGCAAATGTGGCACACAATTAACTGTGCTGCCCTCCACCCCCCATCAAAATCCACTCTCAAATTCTTTCTTCCTGGTCACATGACTGCCTGGGTAGGAATTATAATTACCAGACTCCTTACTGCTACCTGTGAATATTTGACTAAATTCTTGCCATTGAGATAAGTGAAAATTATGTGCACAACTACTAGATCATCTTTAAGATGTACAGATGCTTGCCCCGAACTTGGTCCCTATTTTCCTCCCCACTACTTTTAAATGTTGGCCATTAGAATAACTTTGGAAACCACATCTTGAGGATGACTCTCAGTTAGACTGGATCCCTGAATTATGTGGTGGGTCAGAGTCTGCCTCCATGTCTAGGCTATTAAGAAAGACCGAGAAATCAACATCCATCTTGTTGGAAACATTGCATGTTTGAGACTCCATATTAAGCATCTTAACCTTTATCTTAACTAACCCACTAAGAAAATGCTTTATGTTTACTTATAAATTAGATAAAGAAGAATGGAAGGGAAGGAGGATGAGGAAAGTGGAGTTCAGCACTATTTCTTGGAACAACACAGATGGGAAAGAATCCAATATAATTTAACAAAGAGAAGACATGTCTACACATGTACCCCTTTAGAGGAAATAACTTGAGTCATATCATTGAAATTTGCCATCCACTGTATTGTAACAAGTGTGATACAGCATCCTAACAGTCCCAAGGAAACTACTAATGACAAACAGAAGTCCAGTAAGAGTAACAAGAAGGAATGAGAGGGCATATGTCATTCTTCAATATTATGGGCGGTTTGAGAAAAATCTCTTCAGCAAAAGCATAACCAATGGTGGGGGAATAGTAAATTCTGAGTTATGTTGCATTATGTTGCCTGATCAATGAGACCCATTTTCTGGTTCTCCAACAGGCCTGCTTACTCCTGGCTCCAATGTCCCCATCATAGCCCCCAACATAACCTCAGATGAACTTTAAAAATCTACAGATAACAGCAAAACTTTGTTTAGTACTTTGTATGTATACTTGTA
The DNA here is from genome assembly GCA_033961575.1 of Aselliscus stoliczkanus. Classification (NCBI taxonomy): domain Eukaryota; kingdom Metazoa; phylum Chordata; class Mammalia; order Chiroptera; family Hipposideridae; genus Aselliscus; species Aselliscus stoliczkanus. Next base: position 32,044,810 of record CM066738.1, read on the forward strand.
TCTGTATGTGTAGATTGTGTTGCTTATTACATGGACTTTTAGCATAACTATGAGATATGGATAAGTGTTATTACTATTCTCAGTTTTTAGATGAGGAGATGAGGAAGTGAAAGCCTCACAGCTAATCAGTTACAGAGCTAGTCTTCCACATTCTTAACCATGTTACCATATTTCTCTTTGTTAGCCAGGGCAGAGAGTATGATAGATTAAACATGGCTGCCAATTGTGTGTCACTTCTCTTTAAGATGTAAAGTGAAATTTTGCTCCGCTTAAATTTGGGCTACTTATATGAAATGTAGCAGAAGTTATGTTGTGCCAGAAGTTCTGGATTGACCCCTTAGGAGAGTGGCAGCTTCCAGTTTCTGCTAGAACACTTGCTCTTAGAGTACTGAATCCAACTACCCTGAGGTCATCATACTGCACTGGCCATGTGCAGGTGCTCTGGTTGACAACTGTAGTTGAGCCCAAACTTCTGGCCATCCCCACCAAGGTCTAGACATGGAGCTGAAGCTGTCCTAGATTCTCCAGACCAGTCCATCTGCTAATTGCATACCATGGAGAGTTCTCCATCAACACTGTAGAATAAAAGAATCACCCAGCCAAGTGCTGACTGAACTCGTGACCCACAAAAGCACAAGATATCATACATCCGTCTTTGTTTTAACCACCAAGTTTTGGGGTGTTTGTTACACAGCAATAGATCATTAGAACACAGAATTCCCTAATTTAAAGCCCATGATGTATACATACATATATATATATTATTATATATTCTCATATGTTTACACATATGAAAATGATGAATTGTTACATCCTGTGCTAATATATTTCCAAAATATTTCCTCCTTAACATGTTTAACAGCATCTCAAATCACTTAAAAAATAGAAGCTTGTTAGCATTAAGAACATTCGATTTTGAATATATAGTTTACAACTATATCAGATGGACTCGAAACAGAAATGGAAATTTGAGTAGAATTTTCTTGAACTTTGTTAGATTCTTTGAGTCATTAAAAATTCCATTCAGATAAAATAACCATTTCTTTTTTTTTTTTTTTTTTGAGGGCAGTGTCACTGGCCCTCATATGTGGGACCCGAACCGGGGCCGCCAGCTTCCCAAGCCAGCGCTTAACCACCGTGCCACTCGGCCGGCCCTAAAAATTCCATTCAGAAAAAGAGGGAAGAACCTTTTTCTTTTAAGAACTGCTTTTTGTATGATTTCTGCCCTCTGAAAAGAGTAAGCCAAGTATTGTAGTGTCTGTAAGAATCTAAAATACATTGCTCTCCCATACACCCTAAAAAAGTAGCACATGCATGTCTAACCTCATACTGAAAACAAATTATACCACTCCAGAGGGTGATAGAAACTGAAACAGAAAGCAACGTAAAACATCTGTCTATGTCTTTTGTTCTTTGCAGGGGAAATCATGGGCCATATATTTTCATTCTTTTCCTTTTGTGATTTGTTGTCTGCACAGTGCATATAATAAAGTGAATTCCTGCCTGAATTTAAATCTTCCATGGCTGGAAGAATAACATAGTGATGCATTTACATATAAAGATGATGTGTACATGCCTTCAGCAGGATGGCACATCATGAAGGCTGAGCCATTCACTCTTTCTCCCTGTCCGTTCTTATGACCAAGAAAAACGGCCAAGATTAGGTGGGTGAGTCAATGGGTAGACCAGTAAAAAGGTAACTGGCCACTTGGAAAAGGAATTCCTGAACTTTACCAGCATGTACTCGTGATATTAAGAACCACATTTTTGTACATTGTGGATTAGTGTCATGCTCCAACCAATAAAAAAAAAAGCATCTTTTAAAAGCTGCATTAGCTGTTTCTGGACACAAGGGTGCCATTTACTTGACTGATGTAATAACCTCTGTCCTATTGGGAAAATTTATTGAGACACTTTCAATTTTGCTAATTTGATTTGGGGGTGCTACATCTAGGACACAATTACCTAAGTGCAGAAATGAAAGGGAATGTTCATTTATATACAGAACACTCTACTGGAGACAGCACAAATGAAACTTCCCGCTTCATGTTATGTATCATAGCCTCCTACAGGCTCTCCGGCTCTTCTGGTGGCCTGGAAATGCCCAAAGGCCACAGCATATTTAAGAGCATTCCTTCTCTGGGATACTCAGCATTCTAAGAGACATTTTTAATGTATCACAGATGTAAAATCCAACCTCATGCTATTTATAGAAGCCACGGGAAATTTCTATAACAAAACTCATTTACCATAAATATGGTTATAATTGTAATTACTTATATTGTCATATAACATGTATAACACACCTTTTAGGACCTACACAGTAAATATTCAAATAGCAGGCAATATCCAATTTTTGGAAGTAAAAAGTGATGTTTGTTATTATTTTACATTTGATAAAGTGTATTTAGGATGGCTTCTTTTGAACTCAGAGTACTATTATATTTACATGCCATTTTTCATTTCTTGTATATTTATCTATTCACTTGACATTGAAAAATACATAACTAGTGTCCTCCTAGAAACATCTTGGAGAGTTTCTATTTTTACGTCGGGTTTTAAGTGATGGTTTCATTTTTAAGTGGTTCACATATGTCTCTCCTTCTATATTTAGGTGTGATCATGTTGTACTTCTTCCTTCCTCTATTCTCCCGACATTAGAATTTCTTCTTGGGTTATAACCTGATTAAACCTCTCTTACAGGCTTTGTGAAAAGGTGTGTCATGAAAAGATTTTGTTTTTCTCAAAAAAAGGAAGACGGACTTTATGTACCATCACCCCAGCCATATCCAAGCTGCTTTGGTCTGGGTGCTGAGATCTGGCCACAGAGTGATTTCCTGTTTTGTTTTCTGATTTACTCTATGAGGAGAAACACAGGCAAGCATACCTGGCTTCTTGTAAAAGTAGCTTTGAACTTAAAATGGACCCTGCTCCTGTCACAGAACTCCTGACCCTTCCATGAAAATCAGCCACATCCGGCAGAAAGCCAGATTAGGGAGAGCTTTGGTTTTAGTCTTTGAATATAGAATTTGTTGAAGGAAGGAACAAACAAAGGAGAGAGAGAGGGAATCAGAGAGGGAGGGAAAAAGAACTGTATTTTCTTATTGAAGTAATGTTAGAAATCGTCATACATTCTGGGTTAAGTCAGCTTTAGAAGGCAGCCTAGGAACTAATGGATCAATTTTAAAAATGGTTTCCACGGACATGTTTTACTCCAAATCACACTTACCCAACATCATTGGAAAGGCAACCCATTTATACATCTAACATTTACTGAATGCCTGTGATATGTTGGTGCTTGTTGTTATTGTGTGTAAAATCTTGGCACATAATAGGCATTCAGTAAATTCTAAAAAGCAAAAGTTAGAAAAGAGTATCTTCTCAATCCTCAAATTATAATAGTACGCTTTCTTTTCTTGTTTGACTTTGTCCACGTATACAGGGAGTGGGTATAAATACACATAGATGGCTCTTGCACCACAGTCTACATTTGGTCATTCTTGAGCAGAAACAGCTTCCCCTATAAAGGATGTGGCAAACAGTTGCTGCATTAGATGGAGGAAGGCGTGTAGGGAGGCCATGAGCTTCCTTCGGACTGTAAGGTGTAGAGACACAAAGAATAATATCCACCTCATTTCCTCGGTGCAAACCATTCCCCACTCAAAAGGAAGAACCACATGGGCAAGGAGGAAATCTTAACACAGAGGGACGCAGAATGTTTTTAGTGTGTTTGACATCTTATTGCATTTAAAATAATTCCAAAATACCAGTTGTCCTTCCTGTTATAACAGATGGAAGGGATCTGGCACGATGTCCTTAACATGTTTCCAGGAAAGAGACTCCAAGTGTGTTTATTATCATATTTATTGGAAAAGAGAAAAAGGACTCAAAAGAAATGAATCTCTCACATCTCTTCCCTTAAATAAAAACACTAACCTTTTTAAAAAGACTGTTCAATAGAGCCTTCTACAATGATCTACAAGCTGGATATGTGAGCTGTCAGTGGAATAGCCATGAGCCACATGTGACTTTTGAGTATTAAAGTTTGTGAGCAAGACTGAGGAACTAAATTCTGAATTGTATTGAATTTTAATTAATTTTATTAAATTTCAATAGACACATGTAGCTAGTTGCTACCACACTGGACAGTATATCTATAAAAGATGGGACTTTATCTGAGGGCTGGTTAATAAGTGCAAATTATTCCCCTGTAATTTATCTGATTAATTTAATGGTGCTTTATCTCCCTCCAAACTTCCCCAAACATCTGCTTTTACAATAATCAAGTTCAAAACTCCTTTCTAGCTCCTGCTTATCCATCAGCATACTGTGTTATAGATTTTCCGGGGCTTTTCTGCCCATAGATCCCGTCTGGGCAATTTGCCTCCACTGACAGTCCCACTGAATGGGCAATGATTGTTGTATGCTTTATGACTTCCCCCACCAACCCCAGGCACTGCTGGAAGGCCTACTGACCCCTCTGCAGTTCATTCATAAGCTGGCCAATTAGTAATTTAAAATCCGGTGAGAAAAGTTCAAGTGAGCTACATAGGAGACATGGATTTGGAATCAGAAATCTGGAAGATTCTGCTAGCTAGCATGCAAACAGGACCAAAGTAATACGGTATGATTTGTTGTGCTATAGAAGGATCTGTGCAGCAGAATGGCCCCATGTCACTCAGAAAAGGGAAGAAAAGCTACAAGGAAGGCAGAAAGTTTGGTCGCAGAAATAGAATAAGAATGGCGCAGCCTTGTTGAAGGAAGTACCTAATTGCCTCAGCTCCTGACAGGCAAGGCTAGTTCCAAAATCTGCTTTCATCATCATCACTGTGTTTTAGATATTCCTGAGACCCACAGTTCTAAGATGTCTTCTCACCATTTTTTTCTGAGCTGAACCTGAAAAAGTCTCTGTTCACAAAAAGACACAGATTTAACACATGTATGTGGAATTGAACCCTCCCTCCCTAAAAAAAAAAAAAAAAGAACTTGAGACTCCACGGGTCCTACAGTGAATGAGCCTGGGGTATCAAACCCAGAGGAAGAAAAATATATATGCTTTATAGGGAGGGTTGCCTTATCTTACATGCCTGTCTTCGAGGGTCTTTCCCCACTAGCTATTGCTGCTGAGTCCTCTTTGGAATTGGAGTCTAATTGAGTCTCTTATGAGAAAATAAGGAAGGTCAGGTAGAAGAGGCTATGACATCCTAGTCTGGTTGGACAGTGGGTGGAGAAACCTGGTATGACTCTTGCTGTCATCACTTGGGTTCCTAGAAGCAGAGCCTGAAGCAGGAATTCGGCTGCTTATGATTTGCTGAAGGAATGCTTTTGAGGAAGCAGGGGAAGCAGAGCTAGGAGCTGAGCAAGGATGTGGGCTTATCTGGAGTCTGGTCTCAGCCTCCTCTCAGGGGGAGCCCTGGAGCATTAGCTGCCTGCCTCCAGGCAAGGGGACCAACATGTACTCCTGTACCAGTTATTGCTTGTGAGTGTAGCATTTGGGGCAGACATGCTTCCATTGGCTGAAGGCAATTCTCCAGAGAAGGGGCCAGCTGTGAGGTGCTGGCAGCCAGTGGATGGTACACAGGTCCAACACTCATCACACACCTCTTCCTAAACAGGAACTCTAGTTCCTGGAAGAAAATGATACATTTAAAATTTGTGAGTACTGAATTGAGCAAAGGAGTTTCCTCAGATTGAGAAAGATCAAGACTATGGAAATCCCAGGAGCTTTTTAAGTAGAACTAAATATAGGAGACAAAAAATGAAATACAGAGAGGAAAGAATCAAAAGAGTCCAGCTGACCACCCACAGAAACACTGGAGACACCTTTTCCTAAGGTAAGAATGACAAAAATGAGGGCTTATAACCCTTGGCAGTAACGAAAGTTCCAATTTGGAATCGAAAGCGCAAATGAGATCAATGGTTCTTAGCACAAGGCGTGGCACATAGTAGGTGCTTTTAATTTGTTCACCATTTAAATACAATAATGAAAAAAATGAATGGATAAAAGTCTCAACAGATCAATAATTAACCATTCTCATTATTCATTTTGTTCCCACTTTGTTTACATCATTCACTTCACATTTTAAAATTAAAATTTATCAGAGGAAGGGATGTTTTTAAGGAAGAAAAGCTAACTACAAAGCCATCCAATATATTTATTGGTTAAAAAAAATTATGGGTAATAAAGAAATGAGTCAACTGATACCATATGTCTTGCTGCTTACTTTGTTAGTCACAAGGCTATTTGGTGACAACTTGTTATGAGCAATGTTTATTTTCCCATTCTATAAACTTTCACGCAACATAGCTTTAATTGTAAATTAGTAAAGCAAGACAATGAAACAACTGCTTTAAGCAATATATGGACTATTGAAATTGGATCAATCCACATCTTTTATGTGACTATAAAATACCACACATAATTTAAAAATTTTATAATTTGTTTCTTTTGAAGGACCTAATTAATTATGATTACTGTCTCCCTAGAAAGAAAAATAGGAGAACATCCAATAGGATCCTTATTCCTGGGAACTGTGTGAACAGTACTGATGTCATTTATTAACAAACAAGAAAGAAAAGAGAATGATTTCCATTTCGGGTTTGGTGGAAAACATGGTTGGGAAGGCGAGGTAGAGGGAGAAAAGGACTTGTTCTGAATTCTTACATTCCTTTTTAATATGAAAATTCTTTCAAAAGCCAACAAATAAAAGAAAGAGTTTAGGAGACTACTGAACGAGATTATCAGTATACAAGTACACACAGATATACGAATACATATACATATATGAAACAGTCTTTTCTTTGGATATAAAATCATCCTGATTGATGATCATTTATTTCCCAAAGGACAAAAGACAGTGTCTTGAAGAAGAATATTGCCTTTCACTTAGCGATGATTCCACATTAATTAATACGAAGCTCAGGTTTTCCTGCGCATGTGAACACTCACCTCCAGGAAATCTCATGTACCTTGACATTCTAATAACACGTCCCGTTCCTACCCTGGTTTCTGCACTCTAGCCCCAGCTGGTCACTCTGTACTTACTGGAAGGAGTGGCAGAGTGTCAGGGCTGAGAGGCTCAGGTTGGTAGACCCTCAGTGGCATCTATTTACCTTTTCTTCCTAGTTCTAGTCTGATGGGAATCAGCAGCTTTAGACATGAATGTATCAGAAGAGGCCAGAGTAATCACACTCATGCTACTAAATGGTATCTGAAGCACCGTGAAATAAAGTAACAGGACACAGTTACATAGTTGGTAAATTAGCAGAATGGAGAGTCCATCTTCTTCTTTGTTACCAAAGTCTTATGCTTGCTTGGAAATGTTGAGCTTAAATATTAACAAAATTTCCAAGATCAAAGTGGTGTTTAATTTTAATAACCAATATGCATACTGTATGCTGCTTGGCATATTAGTGGCACTCAGTAAATAATTAAAATAAATCATAAGCATCTTACTGTTCCATGGATTTTTTTTTTTGGTATGCAGTTTTATTACATGCATTTCTTTTAATGGTATATGAACAAATTGGAGCCAGAATGGCTGGGCAGATCAATAGAATTACTGGTCATTAACAGGGTGTGACTTGAAAATTTGAAGTAAATTTCCCTTACCATAAGCATTTTTACCACTGACCTTTTCTGTGGCTAGAATTTCACTATTAAAATATACTCTTTTTTTTGAATTTTCATTTCTGAAAAGGGTGGAGTACAAACTTTTCCGCCTAGAACAACTAACAAAGCTTGACAATCTATTTTGAAATAATGTTCACAGGCATCAGAAAGCTCCTATGGCAGCCAGAACTTGAGAGGCCAAGATGTTGGAGAGAAGGCAAGTACACAAGGTGACATTTGGTGAGCTTCATTTCCTCTCAAGGTATTTACTGACACAGAAAAATTACAGATCCCAAAACTCAAAAGCGGTGCACAAAGCCGTGGCCAAAAGGCTGAGACACCGTACTGAGATTTCAGCGGTCTTATTAGTCTGGGGACTCAAACTCGAATGTTAGGGCTACAAAAACTTGAGGACCCAATTCCTGAAGAAATGGGAAACACAGTGAGGCAAGCCCCACAATCTGTGTCACCTTATGTTCTTACACAGATTTAAGAAGGGGAGTCTATCGCTACATACTTGTATTCCCCTTTGCAGGAGGCAAAGAGGTGGTTACCATCCTGGGCATAGCTCCTCACCCATTGGAAGGACAACATGCTATACATGGGACGGTCCATGGATTAAGTGAAACTGCCTAATGGTGTTCACACTCTAGGAAGCAGCTTCATGGGTACTGTGAAAGCAGCTGCAGGGCTGGCATTTACTCTCACTCCCTTCCAGACATTAGGGTGCTATGGTTTAAAACTTCATACTTAAGTAAACTGCACTCAGAATACATTAACACTAATAGGGAGGCTGATGTGCTTTTTTTTAGGGACTGATGTGATCCTACGTTGTTCATTAGAAGCCTCCAGAGAGCCTTTTCCATCATGTGAGGACACAGTGAGGAAAAGATCACCAACTACAAACCAGGAAGTGGGTCTCGCCAGACACAGAATCTGCCTGTACCTTGATCTTGGACTTCCCAGCTGCTAGGATGGTGAGAAATAAATGTTTGCTGTTTTAAGTCAGAAATAGGAAGGAAGGAAAGGAAGGGAAGGGAAGGGAAGGGAAGGGAAGGGAAGGGAAGGGAAGGAAAGGAAAGGAAAGGAAAGGAAAGGAAAGGAAAGGAAAGGAAAGGAAAGGAAAGGAAAGGAAAGGAAAGGGAAGGAAAGGGAAGGAAAGGAAGGGGAAAGAAAGAAACCTCCAGATATTTCACACAAACCTACTGAGGAATTCTGTTCAAACTATTTTATGCTGCAATTTAGACTCCTGCCTCTGGTTCTGTGCTCAGAAGAAATGAAAAAATAAATGTCCCAAACTCTGTGAATAACTATATTTTTACATAGAGATGTCAATTAGCCATTCACCTGGGAATAAAATTTCTATAAGCAAACACATTCATCTTGAAGATAATTTTTATTTCTCAGAAATTTCAGAAAGCGAAGCTACTATGTTTGCAGCTGCAGTGCAGTTTCTGTTAATGCAAGAAGGAATGATGATTGCTTACAAGATCTTGTGAAACCTGGGAGATATATCTTCTGCCTCTTTTTTTCTTTCGTCTTTTCTTGCACACATGGGTTGGTCTAAGATTCTAAGTTGTGACAGATACTGTTGCCTTTTTCTCCTGGGCACACCATTAGATTGTACTTCCCAGCCACCCTTGCAGTTAGGTGAGGTCATGTGATTAGGTTCAGACCAATGAAATACAGATGATAATTGATTTATCCCTCTACCAGGCATAAACCATAATATTCCCCTGAGTGATTCTTAGCTGTTTCTTTTTCCTCATATGCCAGTTGAACAGGGAAGTGAAACCTTACGACAGAAGGAACCTGGGTCCCTGACAAAGCATGTGGAAGGCTGCCAACCAGGACCATTCACAATGGACTGTGAAATGAAAGAGAAATACAATTTTATTCTGCTAGGCCACTGGGAATTTAGATATTTTTGTTACAGAACTTAGCCAGCTACCATTACAAAGAGACTGGAACCAGGGTCTGCAGCTTGTTAAGAGCAGATGGACTCTGGAAATTGACTGCTTGCGTTCAGGTCATGGCTCTGAAACTCGTACCAGTTACGTGCCTCTGGGAAGCTCCCTAAGGATGCTGGTTCCCGAATGAGTATGCGGGAGGCTGTTGTTCTGGTAAATGAAGAATAAACAAACATCTATTGTGTTAAGCCACTGAGAGGTTTGAAGCAGCTTATTATAACACTTTGCCTACTCTGACTAAACTAGAAGGCATTGATGAAATGAGTCATGGAGGCATGGGAGGCTTTAAGAATGGTATTAAGGATTAGAAATGTGCAGAAAGGAAGCTATTGATAATTTACTGGGTGTCTTTTTCATGATTAGTTCGAGCATTAGTCATATCAAGGCAAATGCTGTCCCTGTATTCCCTGCCCTGCTCTCCTCCCAGGGCTGTTCATACTGAGTCCTGAGTGGCCTCTGCTACTTTCTATAAATACATCTCTGTTCTCCATCCCTATCCAAACCAAACAAACACACAACAACAACAACAAAATAACTAAGGACTGAACGGATTAAACTCATTCATGTCAAGTGTTTCTTCAATCAGACATTAGTATTTTTAAACTTCTTAAAGTAGGGAGTTCTCCCATTTTCCAGTACATAGGTGGGAGATTTTTCTCATGACTAAAAGCCGTCTGGAACGCAGACCTGATGGCAACTTGGGGACCTTTCTGGGGGGATGAGGGTCATGCCTGCCATGGCAGATGCCCTTCTCTCTTGGAAGAGCTGCTGTACAGAGGATCTAACTGGATTTTCTTCCTCCCTTCTCCTGGGACCCCCTGCCAGCCCCAACCTCTCGGGGTCTACAGGCACATGCTCTCCTTCTAACCCTTCATCTAATCTCTTTCCTTCTTGAGGACATCTTGGTAGCAATATCGCTAATATTATTCAATTCTGCCCTTGCCTTTCAAAACACTGGCCTCATGCTTCTCACAAATGTTGTTTTGGAGTGCACTGGATAACTTTTAAGAATCTTCTAGTTGGATAAGCTTTGTGGTACAAGTTCCTGCTGACTCAGTTTTCTCATCTGACAATGGTATTATGGGTTCAATTGTGTCCATCCCCAATTTATATGCTGAAGTCCTAACCCCCAGTACCTCAGAATATGACTTCACTGGGAAATAAGGTTGTTACAGATGTAATTAGTCAAAATGGGGTCAGTAGTGGGGAGGGCCCGAATCCAATGGCTGGTGTCCTTCTGAAAAGGGGAAAATTGGATACAAAAGCACACATAGGGAAAATACCAAGTGAAGATGAAGATGGAGACCTATAAGCCAAGAAATGCCAAAGATTGCCAGCAAACCACCAGAAGCTAGGAGAAAGGCATGGGACAGCATTTTTCCCTCCCAGCTCTCAGAAGGAACCAACCCTGCTGACACCTTGATCTCAGACAATTTTTACCCCCAGAACTTTAAGTCAATAAATTTCTGTTGTTTAAGCCAGCCAATTTGTGATTCTTACAGCAGCCTTAGCAAACTAACTCAAAGGAGCCAATAATATCAATATAATTGGGCTGTTCTGAAGATTTCAAGAGGCAATACTGACGATGCTGATAGCACAGTGTCTGGAACCTAGCACATGCTCAATAAATGTCAGCTGTTAAGGCTACTTCTGCTGCTACTTTTTAACTGAACATTTCATCTGTCGGTTGCATCAGCTATGTTCTGAAATGCAGCCCCATTCTGCCAGCATTATTTCCATCCCTGACCTTGAAGTTTCTGATTAAAAACTCTATTATGTTGGGGACCATCTCCTTGATTAGCAGTGTTGCTTCACACAATGAACAATATTAATTGATCCTTCAGGTTTCTTTTCTTTGAGCTAAATGAGCCTTGATAGGTCTTCTTAATAGGTCTTAATGCCTTAACTTTTAAATCATTTCTATAGTGGCTAAGAGTTCTTCATAATAGAATCTAGAATCTGACATGGTATCAGCAGAGCCAAGACTCTAAGACTCTAACTGATAAGTAGAAAGAGCATATGGGCTATTTATTCTCTGTGTGCTCTGCCAAATCCAATCTCTGCCCTTGGAGGCTGACCCATGTAGACTGGTTGGCTCAGACTCCCTTGGTGACTGGTATTTGGATGGGTTAGGCCACTGGGGTAGGCACTGGCAGATGACCTGAAGGCAGGATGAGATACAAGTTGGGGTATTTCTTTCCTTTTCCCTTCCTGATTTGGCACTTTGTCTCTGGAAGGAGTTGTATTATTCTTCCATGATGACAGTACCTAGAAAAACACATCCCTTGTCCCCTTAGGCCTAGGGACAGTAAAGGCTTCATGCTGTCCTAATCCCTGTGACCCTCACCATGTTTGTTTCCTTAACCCTTAGGCATGCCTTGCATTGAAGTGTATTCATTTGAACCACCTGAGGTGGATTGTCTTTTTTCACCTGAACCCTGACTGATGCATTCTTGAAATTGGAGGGTGCTCCTGAAACAGATCCAGAGGCAAGAACTGGGTGCAGGCAGTATTTTGGGACCACTGTTAGAGAAGTAGGGGGATGATATGCAGAGGGGAAGACAGCTAATTAAGGCTGAGTTAGTTAGCCAATTATAATAGTGTGTGATGGGGAACTCTGAGAAAAGATATAAATCTTTTCCCCACTCTGGTGGGGAACTCTGAGAAAAGATATAAATCACGGGCCTCAGAATTATCTCGCTTGAGGGATGAAGGAGCTGGCCCCTCCAGAGAGATCAGTGGGTGGGGAGATACTCCTGGGGGTGTGAATTCAGCGGAACTTCCAGCCTGTCTTGTCCCAGGCTGTACAGCTATGCTAAGGGTGGAAGAGAGACACAAACTGGCAGCTGGAAGCTAACGGAAGGGCTCAGTGTATATGGGCAGTGCTTAGAGACCTGCCAATGTAGACATTAAGTCTATGTATTTTTCCTTTAGACATACTGCCAAGATTCTCACTTTAGGAAAGCTTCAGTTACAGAATCCCCACTGGATATAATCGAATGACACTTTCACCTATGGTCTATCATTTTCTATCTTGCTTATAAACTCTTTCTCCTCCTCAATCATATGTTTTTCTTCACTGAATTTTATTCTGACACTTCCAATTTTACCATGTCATTTTGAATTCTGATTTCTTCCACAGCATACTGAAAATATTGCTTTCTGTGATTCTCATCATCCAGGGACTACTCTGGATATTCATCAAGTCAGGGTTTCCCCAGATTTCATGTTTTTCAAAAGCTTATGCTAGACATATAAATATACAGTGATTAATTTCAAATGCTTGAAACTGTGGTCCAGATAATTTTGGGGTCACTCAAGTGGGCCACTTATCCATTCAGTTAACATTTATGTTGTGTCCACCATGCACCTGAAACTGAAAATATATTGATGCATATAATAGTGTCTGACCTCATGAGCAATCAGACAAACAGATAATTGAAGTAGAGTATGACAAGTGCTTAGATGAAGAGATGCGTGAGGAGGAATATGTTTGTGCTTGTGTGTGTGTGTGTGTGTGTGTGTGAGAGAGAGAGAGAGAGAGAGAGAGAGAGAGAGAGAGAGTGTCATTGTGAAATTGAGGGTTAGATCAACAAAGTCTGAGCTGAGATGGGGGGAGTATGTGGATTGGGGTTGCTGGAGGGCAGGGAGTGGGATAAGAATGTTCCAAAATAAGGGGAGAGAGAAGCTGGTGCCTTGGGGAGGTACAAGTAGTATAAAACTGGCTGGAGCACAGCCATGGTGGAAACCATGGGCAAGTGGGGTGTAAAGACATACTTAGCACAGGGCAGATTTTGCTGGTTTTCTGCTTCCAAACTAGACTTCCTAGAGCCCCACGAAGAGCAGGAATAAAATACCTTGCTTCAAATTCTGCTTTCTCCCCACATGCACTTTGTGTCAACTAGGAGATGATAGAGCATTCTATATGACCTTGGGCAGCTGAAAGGGGAGTTGAGATGATTCCAAGGCCGTTAGGAACAGACGGAAGATGCCTGTGTGTTCACTCAATGGGTAGCCAGGCCTGACTCAGGATGTCTCCACTTAGGCTGGCTGCTCATCTGTCCTGGGTGGGTATGGGGCTCTCGTGCTTGGGGCTTCTTCCCTGGTGCTGCCAGAAGCCTTCTCGACCCAGCAATGGCTCCTTCCTCCTAGTCCCAGCAAAGCCAGGTGCCAGCAGAGTCTGGGACACATTGGTAATTCCTCCCAGCCCACAGGAAGGTAGAAGCTCACAGATCTTGTACACAGGATAAAAATGAGGTGTGAATCAGGGACACTTAAACATTTCAATCTTGGATTTCCTTGCCTCAGTTTCCTCACCAGCAAAAAACAAACAAACAAAAAATAAAACCACTGAGGGTTGTTAAATGTGTTAGCATATGAAAACAACTTTCCCTGGCAAAAATGAGTGCTATCTAAATTTTAATGAGTCATCTCTCTAGTCAGGCCTACAAAATGATAATTACCAAGTGATTAGTCTCAACTTGATATAAAGTACAGCTGTGTCAATGTAGATACAGTCCCATCATTGGAGATGCAGTGACAACATGGACTCAGTCTCATCATTGCAGATGTGCCTTCTGAGTTAGAAAATAGATCCTTCAGACTAACAACCTCATTTACATTGAAGTGCTATTTCAAACAGTTCCCAAAGAGCCATGAGCCCTTATTGCCTTTGTTTCTTATAATTAAGGTCTGTAGATGAATTTTTCTCTTCTCAGGTACTGCTTCATTTGTTTTCTGAGTCAGGATGTGTCACTGCTCTGTAAATACCCTCCCCTCTGCAGAAGCTTTGGAAGGTTCTGTCTGCCACATCCCAATCTTCAAATTCTGCTTCATGAAGAGGAAGAAATCAGGATACAGAATAAATTCATCAGTCTTTTGCTTCCTTTCATTCTGTGGAAAGCCTAATTATCTATTCAGCCAAATACCAATTACCTGTAATCAGTGTTACAATGACGTTCAATAGCAGAGGGATACTCAATTGATTTCAAATAGGCTCTTAATTGTTTCTCCTTCTTTAGTGCTATACTTCCTTTGTGTCTATATCCAGCAGGTAACTCTCTCTTGGGTTCCCTAACCTCCCTTGCAACTTCACCAAACCAACAATTACTCCTCCCCAGTCTTCATGCTTCAAGCATTTCATGATTTGGATCCTAGCAATGAAACTTCCGATAAGCAAGAAATATCCTGCAAATTAGCTTGGAGAAAGCTATCTTTGGTACCTTGGACTAGATAAATGGATTATTCAGATTCTAAGTCTTCAGCCAAAATGATGTTTTGATTCCTTGTAGCCCATAATTGTTACTTTGGGGTTTGAAGTATATTGGAATTTAGGGTGAGAAGAGTAGTTTAACAGCCAAATCTCTCTTGGGTATTCCTGTACATTCATTTGTAAACACATATATGTGCATATTTCTAGTCACATGTAGAAATAAATAGAACATATTTGAGCTTCTAAGCTATTTCTATGGTTACATGATTGCCAAGCTGGCCTATGGGCACTGAGCTTACAGAGCCTTTATATACAGATGCCCAAAGGTAGAATTCTTTTTTGAGCACACGATGTTCTATTCCAGATCTTTGAAAAAGCACACCTGATTCCACCATCAATAAACTGACTCCTTGGCCCAGTGAGTCACCCAAATGTATCACATAAACAGATGGCTACTTATAAGTGACTCATTTAGGTCAGTTGATAGAAAAATTGTCACTGGCTCTGCTCCTGGTCAGAAAGAAAAAGAGCCCTGGTCATGAAAGGAGGAATCAAAATGGCAGCCAGAGTCCTGTGGAGGGCAGGCTAACAATAGCACAACATCTAAAACACCCCCACCTGGGGGATTCTGGTGACTATTCAGTACTGTGGACTGCTAGTTCCCAAAAAGAACTGCCTTCTGATGAAACACGATGTTGGTATGGCATATCATATCATATTTGAAAAGAGAACTATGTTGCCTTAGGTTGGGTTCTCCCAGGAGAAAGCCTGTAGGACAAGGATTTGATGCAAGTAATTTATTTGCAAGGTAGGCACAGGAAGCAAGGAAAGTAGGGAAGTGACTCAAGAAAAGGAAGGCTGCCAATGCAAGCTGAGATAATGAGCAAGTTACTGCTGTGGGCACCTGGGTCTCAATCCTGCTGGGGACCTCTAAAAGATAGTATAAAGGTGCTTCAGAATTGTGTCCCACCCTTGTCTCCTACATCATTTTCCTAAAACCATTCCAAATAGGTTCTCTTACATGGATCTTCTTTCCTTATTCTGGACAAAAAATTGTTATGACACCACAGATTTCTAGTCACTCTCAATTATAAAGATCGCCTAATTTTAATAATTAAGATTCATAAATAAAATCACAAATATAAATAATAGGATGAATTCTATTATTTACAAGGAAAAGAAAAATTAAATCACAAGTATGGGCACGTAACATGACAATTGATATTCTTTATAGCCAAAGAATTTTGTTCATTATTTTATTATAGAACCCTAACGAGCATCACATTTTCAGTGAGCAAGTTAAGATATTTTATTTGTATAACTCTTTTATTTGGGGTCATTGGTTTTGACCTTTGGTTTAAAAGAAATAATTTGTTTCCAAAAGATTTGAAAGGTGATCACAATCTCAACCATGCCTTACCTTAATATGGGGCTGTTAGTCCCTCCCTCTAAGAACTTCTAAGACTGTTAACCAACATTGCAATGCAGAATCAAGTTTAAGTCCATGTATAAAGAGATCACTTGAACCTGCCAAGGTATACATAGCACTTGTTCTAACTTCGCTTGTTATACATTCTCCCAGGGAACTAGTATTTAGGAATCACTTATTCAAATAGAGTTCTTAAGTATATTTTTAAAATGTCATGTAAAATAAAATGCCATATAACTGGACCTGATTCCCAGTACTGCATCCAACTTGACATTAATGTCGAAAAATAATAAAGCCATGCTGCAAGGTTCGGTTGAAATGGCAATGAACACTGTGCTCACCTCCTCCCATGACCACATTAAAATTGTAACTAAATTATAAAACAATCAACCTGGAGAACCATCTGAAGATTAGCTGAATAGAAAAGTCTTATAACTAAGGATATAAAGAAGAAGCCACCTTGAGACTGGTAGGAGGGGCTGAGATTCAAAATGGGCTGGCCCCACACCCACATGTTGTTGGTGGTTAAGAATCAGGAAGGATATCTCAGCTGCAGAGGTCCCCACTGGGAAGCAAGGGGCCCCAGCCCCAGCCCCACACCGGGATCCCCAGTTTGGAGCATCTGCACTGGGAAGAGGAGCTCCCACAATATCTAGCTGTGAAAATCAGCAGGGATTCCGACTAAGTGAGATGGAAGCTTCTGGAAACACAGGCATCCTCTTAAAGGGCCCACACACAGACCTACTCACTCACAGGCACTCACCCTGGGCTCTGGCAGAGGGATAGCAGCTCAGGAGGCACCAGAGACATACAGAGGGAAACTGAGTTGTATGGCTTCAGGGTAAGGGCTAGAGGGACAGCTGATACTGTCCCTGTGTTGAGTTGTCATCCCACACAGTCCTCAGGCAGATGCCATCTTTCCTGTGTGGAGCCCTCCTTTGCCCCCCTGCCCCCCACCTGCAACACACACACACACACACACACACACACACACACACAGCCAAACAGCAATCTGTATTAGCCTGGTGAACTCCATTTGCCCAATGCTGATGACTTCAAGACCCTGCCCCATCAAACTTGCAAACTGCTCTTTTGGAGGCAGGCAGCTGGCCTTGACCCAAGCTGCAGTCTTCCTTTAAAAACCCTCAAAGGTCCACAGACCCCAGGAAGGTGGTGGCTGCCCTTGGTGTACCCTATGACTTTTGGTGAGTGGTCCCAGACTCAGTACTGGTGCCAAATCTTAATCTGCATATTAACCTAGTGAAAACCACTTGCTCCACCCTGGTGGTTCCCTAGAACCCCACCTCACCCAGTTTGCATACTGCCCAAGGCTCTTTCAGTGGCTAAGCATTATGGGCAGCCAGAGGTGGCAGCAGGCCTCAGGGTGCACTGTACATTTTGCTGAGCTGCTCCAGGCTGAATACTGGTGGCAGCCAGCCTAGGTTCAAAGCATGGCTTTCTGATGTACCTCCAGGTCCAACACAGGGAGCTACCAACTACAGGCCACTTTGTAGCTCCTAACTAAGGTAGCCCGGGCCACAGGCAGAGGCTTCCCTTAGTCTGAACAGCAGCCCCTCCAAAAGCTCTCCAGAATGAACATACCTGGTGGCTGCCTTTAGACCACAACAGAGCACCACCCAACTAGGCTCACAAGCAGCACACACAAGGGGTTGTCTCAGGAGGCACCAGAGTCTTCTGGAGTCTCACTCTGCAAGGTCAGCAGCTCATATGCTGTGGGTGTGGCCAATTCTTATAGCCAGTTAATTCCACCCACAGATGTAGCAACAGAAATCAAAGTTCAACTACAACAGGAGGGCACATACAACCACAAGGGAGACTCCTGGAGCATGTGGATCAGGTGATCAGAAAGACTTTGCCACTGGGTGCCACAGGACATCTACTACATGAGACCAACCTACCAGGAGTGGGAGATGTAGCAGATCTACTTAATATATAGAAACAAATACAGAGAGGCAGCCAAATTGAGGAGACAAATAAACATGTTCCAAATGAAATAACAGAGCAAAACTCCGGAAAAAGAACTAACTAAAATTGAGGCAAGCAATCTACTAGATGTAGAGTTCAAAACACTGGTTATAAGGATGCTCAAGGAGCTTAGTCAGAATTTCAACAAAGGAACAGAAGCATAAAAAAAGACACAGAAACCATAAAAATGAACCAGTCAGAAATGAAGAATACAATAACTACAATGAAGAATACACTGGAAGAAATCAACAGCAAATTAGATAAAGCAGAGGACTGAATCAGTGATTTTGAAGACAAGGTAGGAGAAAACATCCAATCAGAACAGCAAGAAAAAAAAATAATAAAAATTAGTATATTTAAGGGACCTCTGGGACAACATCAAGCACAACAACATTTGGACCAGAGTGAGAAGAGAGAGAGAAAGGGATTGAGAACATATCTGAGGAAACGATAGCTGAAAACTTTTCAACCTGGCAAAGGAAATAAACATGCAAGCCCCGGAAGCACAGAGGGTCCCAAACATGATTAACCCAAAGAGACCCAGACCATAACACATCATAATTAAAATGCTAAAGGTTAAAGACAAAGAAAGGATCTTAAAAGCAGCAAGAGAAAAGCAGTTATTTACCTACAAGGGAGCTCCCATAAGACTGTCAGCTGATTTTTCAACAGAAATTTTGCAGTCCAGAAGGGGTTGGCATGAAATACTCAAAGTGATGAAAAGTATAGACCTACAACCAAGTCTACTCTACCCAGTAAGGTTATCATTTAAAATTGAAGCAGATAAAGAACTTCCCTGATAAGAAAAAGGTAGAGGAGCTCATTACCACCAACCCAGGATTATAGGAAATGTTAAGGGGACTTCTTGAAGAAAAAGAGGGGGAAAAACATAAATATGAATAATAAAATGGATTTAATTGATATTTTTAGAGCATTTCACCCCAAAGCAGCAGAATATACCTTCTTTTCAAGTGCACGTGGAACATTTTCTAAGATAGAACACATTTTAGGCCACAAAACCATCTCAATAAATTTAAGAAGGTTGAAATCATATCAAGCATCTTCACTGACCACAGTGGTATGGAACTAGAAATCATTTACAAGGAAAAAAAGGAAAAACACAGAAATACATGGAGGCTAAATAACATGCTATTATACAATGAATGGGTTAACAGTAAGATCAAGGGGAAAAAAATCAAAATATACCTTAAGATAAACCAAAATGAAAATACAATGACTCAAAATCTATGAGATACAGTGAAAGCAGTCCTAACAGGGAAATTCACAGCAGTCCATCCTACCTCAAGAAACAAGAAAAATCTCAAATAAACAATCTAACCTAAAGGAACTAGAAAAAGAACAAAAAACAAAGCCCAAAGTGAGTAGAAGGAACGACATAATAGAGATCAGGGCAGAAATAAATGAAATGGATTCTTTAAAAAATCAGTGAATCCAAGAGCTAGTTCTTTGGAAAGATAAACACAATTGATAAAACTCTGGCCAGACTCATGAAGAAAAGAGAGGACCCAAATAAGAAAAATCAGAAATGAAAGAAGAGAAGTGACAACTGACACCACAGAAATACAAAGGAGTATAAGAAAACACTATGAACAATTATAAGGCAACAAATTGGACAATCTGGAAGACATGGATAAATTCCTAGAAACATACAATCTTCCAAGACTGAATCAAGAAGTAATAGAACAGGTGGTAGGATGGCTCAGCTGGAAAAAAAAAAAGAGTAACAAAATCTGAACAAAATATTAACAATAAAATTGAATCAGTAATCAAAAAGCCCCTAACAGGGCTGGCAGAGTGGCGCGTTGTTTCAGAGCTGGCTTGGGACGCCAGCAGCCCCAGTTTGGATCCCACATATGAGGGCCAGTGACGCTGCGCCCTCTACAGCTAAGATGGTGAACAACAGCTCGACCTGGAGCTGGGCTGCTGGGAGTCACCAGCGTCGGCATAGGCTGCAGCCCCTGCTGCAGTGGGCTGCCGTAAGCTACAATGAGTGGCTGGCAATGAGCGTGAGCAGCCAGCATATGGAATGAGCTGCAGTGAGCCCAGTGAGAGCCTGTCCAATGACTGGTGACTGACTGCCTCACCCAGGAAGAGCACAATGATCACAATACCAACATGGGCCAGTGAAGCAACATCCTCCACAACTAGACTAAAGAACAAAAAGGACAGCAACTTGTCTGTTCCCCTTCCCCAATTCTCCAATGTTGTTTCCCTCCCCCAATTCCCCAATAAAATCTTTAGGGGGAAAACAAAAAGGCTGGGCCAACCGAGTGGTGCATTGGTTAAGAGCTGGCTTGGGATACCAGTGGCCCCTGTTCGGATCCCATATATGAGGGCCAGTGATACTGCCCTCTACAGCTAAGATGGTGAACAACAGCTCCACCTGGAGCTGGGCTGCTGTGAGTCCCTGGGTCAGCATAGCTGCAACCCCTGCTGCAGTGGGCTGCCATAGGCTACAGTGAGTGGCTGGCAGCCAGTGTTATTGGCTGGCAGCTGGTGTGAGCTGCCAAGAGCCGCTGTGAATGGCCATCCAGAGGCCAGCGATCGATATGCCTCACCTGAGAAGAGTGCAATGATGATACCAACATGGGCCAGTGAAGCAATGTCCTCCACAACTAGACTGAAGAACAAAAGGACAGCAACTTGTCTGTTCCCCTTCCCCAGTTCCCAATAAAATCTTAAAAAAAAAAATGCTTCCAACAAAAAAAAGTCATGGAATGGATGGGTTTACAGTTGAATTTTATCATTCTAAAAAAAAAAAAAATGAACACCTATCCTTCTCAAAGTATTGCAAAAAAATTCAAGAGTAGGGAAGGTTCCGAAGCTCATTTCACAAGACCAGCATTACCTTGATTCTAAAACCAGACAAAGACGTCACAAAAAAATAAAATTACAGACTAATAATATCCTTGATTAACATAGATGCAAAAATCCTCAACAAAATATTAGCAAACCAAATTCAGCAATACATTAAAAAGATCATACACCATGATCAAGTGGGAGTTATTCCTAGGATGCAAGTTTGGTTCAATATTTGCAAATCAATTAACGGGATATACCACAGAAACAAAATAAAAGACAATACATATGATCATATTATACATTCAGAAAAAGTGTTTGAAAAAAATCCAGCATCCATTTATGAAATAAACTCTCAGCAAAGCAGAGTAGAGGGAATATACCTCAACATAATAAAGGCCATATATGACAAACCTATAGCTAACATCATAGTCAATAGGGAAAAGCTAAAACTGTTTTCCTTAAGATCACGAACAAGAAAAGCATGTCTACTTTCACCACTTTTATTCAACACAGTATTGGAAGTCCTAGCCACAACAATCAGACAAGAAAAGGAATAAAAGCTATCAAAATTGCAAAGGAAGAAGTAAAACTGCCATTATTTTCAGATGACATGATACTATATAGAGAAAACCCCACAGATTCCACCAAAAAAGTCTATTAGAACTGATAAATAAATTTAGTAAAGTAGCATGATACAAAATTAATATTAAGAAATTGGTTGCATTTTTATGTATCAGTAACAAAGTATCAAAAAGAGAAATTAAGAAAATAATCCTATTTACAATTACATGAAAAAATAAAATACCTAGGCATAAGTTTAATCAAGAAGTTAAAGAACGGGCTGGCCGAGTGGTGCATTGGTTAAGAGTTGGCTTGGGATGCCAGTGGCCCCGATTCGGATCCCACATATGAGAACCAGTGACACTGCCCTCTACAGCTAACAACAGCTCCACCTGGAGCTAGGCTGCCAGCCCCAGTGACGGTGTAGGCTGCAGCCCTGCTGCAGTGGGCTGCCATAGGCTACAGTGAATGGCTGGCAGCCAGCGTGAGCTGCCAATAACCGCAGTGAGCGACCATCCAGAGGCCAGCCACCGATCTGCCTCATCCAGGAAGAGCGCAATATGATACCAACATGGGCCAGTGAAGCAACGTCCTCCGCAACTAGACTGAAGAACAAAAAGCAGCAACTTGTCTGTTCCCCTTCCCCAATTCCCCAACACTGTTCCCCTCCCCTAATTCCCCAATTAAAAAAAAAAAGAAGTTAAAGAACTGTACTTGGAAAACTATAAGACACTGAAGAAAGAAATTGAAGAAGATACAAATAAATGGGAGCATACACCATGCTCATAGATTGGAAGAATTAACATTGTTAAAATGTCCAAATTACCCGAAGTAATCTTTTGATTTAACGCAATTCCCTTCAAAATACCAATGGCATTTTTACAAAACTAGAAAAAATAATCCTAAAATTTATATGGAGCTGCAGAAGACCACAAATAGCTACAGCAATCTTAAGAAAGAAGAAGAAAGTTGGAGGCATCATTCTATCAAAATATACTACAAGGTTATAGTAATCAAAACAACATGGTACTGGCATAAAAACAGATTCATAGATTAATGGAACAGAATAGAGAACACAGAGTTAAACCCATGCCTATATGGTCATTTAATCTATGACAGAGGAGGCAAGAATATACAGTAGGGTAAATGGGGTTGGGAAAACTGGACAGATAGATGCAAAAAATTTAAATTAGACCACCTTTCTAATACATATATAAGAATATTCTCAAAATGGAATAAAGACTTAAAGGTAAGACCCAAAACCATAAAAGTCCTAGAAGAAAACACAGGCAGCAAACTCTGACATTGCTCTTAGTAATATCTTTTGATATGTTGCCTTAGGCAAGAGAAACAAACAAACAAAATAAACAAATGGGACTACATCAAACTAAACCATCAACAAAATGAAAAGACAACCTCCTAAATAGGAGAAGATATTCACCAATGATATATCCAATAAGAGGTTAATAACCAAAATTTATAAAGAACTCACACAACTTAACACCAAAAAGCAAACAATCCAATTAAAAAGTGGGCAGAGGGTGGCAGCCAGGTGGCCAAGTTGGTTAGAGTATGAGCTCTGAGCAACAGGGCCAGTTGCTCACAATAGGCCAGTGAGCTGCACCTTCCACAACTAGATTGACGACAAGGACTGAGCTGAGCTGCCCATGCACCAGCAGCTGGATGGCTCAGTTGGTTAGAGCGCGTGCTCTTAATAGCAAGGTTGTCGGTTGGACTCCAGAACCGTGGGCTGCACCCCCTGCAACTAGATTGAAAATGGCAACTTGAGTTGGAGCTGAATTGCACTCTCCACAACTAAGACTGAAGGACAACAACGTGACTTGGAGCTGATGGGTCCTGGGAAAAACACACTGTTCCCCAATAAAGTTAAAAAGAAAGAAAAGTGGGCAGAGGACCTGAATAGATATTTATCCAAAGAGGACATACAGATGGCTAATAAACATATGAAAAGATGCTTAATGTCACTGTAACTAATCATCAGAGTAATGCAAATTCAATGCACAATGAGATACCACCTCAAACCTGTCCGAATGGCTTTCCTTAACAAATCAGCAAACAAGTTTTGGCGAGGAAGTGGAGGAAAGGGAAACTCTGTGCACTGTTGGTGGGGTGCAGCCACTATGGAAAACAGTTTGGAGGTGCCTCAGAAAATTAAAAATAGAACTACTTTCTGACCCAGTAATTCTACTTCTGTGTATTTATCCAAAGAAATCCAAAACACAATTCAAAAAAATATAGTCACCCCTATGTTCACTGCAATATTATTTACAATAGCCAAGATATGGAAGCAACCTAAGTGCCCAACAACAGATGACTGGATAAAGAACATGTGGTACATATAAACAATGGAATACTATTCAGCCATAAAAAAGAATGAAATCTTACCATTTGCAACAACATGGATGGTCCTAGAGAGTATTATGCTAAGTGAACAGACAGAGAAAGACAAATGCCATATGATTTCACTTTTATGTAGAATCTAAAAAACAAAAAACAAAAAAAAATGAACAAACAAAATAGAAACAGACTCATAGACAGAGAACAAACTGATGGTTGCCAGATGAGAGGGGATTTGGGGGCTGGGTGAAAAAAGTGAAGAGATTAAGAAATACAAATTAGGGCCAGCCGAGTGGCACGGTGGTTAAGAGCTGGCTTGGGATGCCGGCGGCCTCGGTTCCGATCCCACATGAGGGCCAGTGACACTGCCCTCTAAAAAAAAAAGAAACACAAATTAGTAGTTACAAAATAGTGACAGGAATGTAAAGTATAGCACAGGGACTATAGTCAATATATTGCAATAACTATATGGTGCCAGGTGGGTACCAGACATATGGGAGGATCACTTTGTAAATTATATAAATGTCTAACCACTGTGCTATAAACCTGAAAGTAATATAAAAATATTAAATGTCAACTGTAACTGAAAAATAAAAAATAAGTAAAAGATAAAAAATACTGAAGCTATATTCATTGTGTAAAAGCAACTAGGAGGTTAAAGATCATTGTTTCATTCCCTTTCTTAAATTACTTGTTTTGGTAACATATTCCATATTAAAATGCAAATGCACTCCCAGAACATAATTCAGGAATGATAAGTGTTCATTTTTGCAACTGTATATGTAGGGATTTATCTACAGACCCTAGTAAGGGTCAATCATAATTTTATTTCAATTAGCAGTTAGGCTGAGTTTTATTCCATGGATAAACTTCCATATAATATGATTTAAATTAATGCATTTGATACTAAAGGAATTCCAACTCAGTGATTTTTGAAGTAACTGATTCAACTTCATTAATTTAGCTCTTTTAGAGGGGAGAAATAAAAAAAATTGGGGAATTAACTATAACCCCACTTCTCACACACTCATGATGCCTTTTTACATAATTGCAAAATATACATGAAAAGTTTAGAAATGTGTAATTATCACATTTTAAAAGATTCAGGTGTGTTGATGATAAAGTTGTAAAACTGGGTGGTTGGATATTATCCTTTAAAGAGAATAAGTTTTACATAGGTCAATGCCAGCTTAGCAGGTGTGTGAACTTGGAAAACAAGTGCTGGATTAGTTTTTCATTTAAAAAAAAAAAAAAAAAAGAATTGCCTTCCCCTTCTCCCCACTAACACACAAACTCACAAAACAGAAAGGTTTACTAACAGAAGCAATGCTAGCAAATCAGGGATCACCATCATAACGTATTTCTACCTTATTCTGTGTACCATGCAATTTGAGTGAATTAGCATCTGTTCCTATGAATTCCTTTATGATGAGAGAATGTAACTGACCACTTGTGAAGGTGATTGACTTTTTTTTTTTTTCAGAAAAGGGGTAAGAGCCTCATTCTTTGTAAATCTAACATAATTCTTGATAATCTAAAACTGAGGTAAGACCTTAAAGCTCTATGGTATGGCAAGGAAAAGTTGATTTGACTCTTTAATTCCCTAAAGTGAGGAAGTCAATATAGAAATGAGAGTTCCACTTGTATTTTCTCTCCCTCTTCCTCTCTACGTTTTTCTCTTTCAGTCTCTCATTTATCCCTCCATTTCCAACTTTCCCTCTGTCTCTGTCAGTCTGTCTCCCTCTCATATATACACACACATGCATGCACTCCAATGTATAATCTTAATAAAGCCAAAGAACAGTTAATTACATTTCTAACTCAAAGAGCCATATAACATTAAATTAGTGGAAACTTGTCAGTAACATAACATTTCAAAGTTGTCATGAAGGGATATATGTTGCTACAATCATATGATTGCAATCATACACATATACTAAAACCAAAAAGTGCATTTGAACAAATGAGTTTTGAGTTATACGAGAGTATAATTTTTAGTTCATTAGTGTTTTATAAAAATATACATAGTCCAACTTCCTACTGAAGAATACATCAGTACACTCATGAAGGGTTTTGTAAGAGCTGTATTGAACAAATTGTACTTTCTGAAGTTATGCCTCTATATAACTTATCATTTTAATCTAATGCAAATAACTGCATGACTGTTGTATAAATTTGATTGTCATACATCTTTGGAATCATAGATTTTTCAAATCCCATGATGTACAGAACATGCCTGCCATGAGAACCTTTATTTTTTTAGGTTTTTTAGGATAGGTTGAATTATATAAGATATAATTCATATAAGATTATTAGGTTTTTAGGATAGGTTGAATTATATTAGCTACATGATCTCTAATTGAATATAGAATACACTAATTAAACTTTAAAGTTCTATAATTCAGTGATTATCATGCTTTTGATTTGCAGTGATATGTGTTTAATGAGGGATTTAAAATAAATAAAATGAACTGATAGTTTCAAAAATCTCTTTAAATAATTTCAATAAGTCATCTGCAAGCGATTGTTTTAATTTCTGGGATACAGGTATAGCGCATGTGCGTGTGTGTGTGTGTGTGTGTGTGTGTGTGTGTATTTTAAAGAGGTAAGTAACTTTTGGGGGCAGCCATGGGGCTTTTACTTTGTTTCCTCTTCTATCTTTGGTTAAAGTAAACGTTTTATTGAAGTAAACATAAAGTGCACAAAAGGTCACCTTAATGAATTTCACAAAGGAACACATTCCTGAAACCACAGTACAGATCAAAGAGGAAAGCTCCAGAAGCCTCCCTCAAGCTGTGCCTTAGTCATCAACTCGATAGATAAACAATTATCCTGACTTTTTCCATCAGGGATTGGTTCTGCTTGATTTTGAACTTTATATGTATAGAACCACACAGCATGTATTCTTTCAGGTCAAATGTCTTTGATGCAACATTACTTCTGTGAGATTTATTCATGTTACATGCTACATTCTTTCTCATTGCCTTCTGTTGGGTTGTCTGAAAAGTCATGACGCATTTTTGTGGCGGAAAACATAAAAAATACATCATGACTTTTCCGACAACCCAATAGTAGTACACTGTGTGATTATACCACAGTTTATAAATTTATTCTAATGTTGATGGATATTTGGGTTGTTTCCAGTTTGGGGCTATCAGAAAGAATGCTGCCATGAATGTTCTAGTACTTTCTTTTAGTGAACACATGTAATGGTGCATTACCGTTGGGTATACTCGTGTACATACCTAGGCGTGGAATTACTGGGTCAAGGGTATGTGTATATTTGGCTTTAGTAGATAGACCCTGTCTGCCTTCCAAAGTGGTTTCATAATTTACATTCCCACCAGCAACCTATGAATTATTGACATCCTCATTCATGCTTCCTATTGTCAATCTTTTTCATTATAGCCATTCTGGTGGGTGTGTAGTGGGATCTTGTGGCTTTATTTTGCATTTCCCTAATGATAAATGAGTCTGAGCATCTTTCACATGCACTGGCCATTTGGATATTTTCTTTTGTGAAACAGCTGTTAAAGTGCCTTGCCCATTTTGCCATTGGGTTAGCTCCCTTTTTCTTACTCAGTTGATGGGGTTCTTTATAAATTCTAGATTAAAGTCCTTTGTTGAATGTATGTATGTACGAGTGTGTATGTGTTGAAATACTTTCTCACACTCTGTGATTTTGTTTCACTCTCTTAATAATGTTTTTGATGAACATGTACTTAATTTTAATCAGTCCGATTTAGATATCTCTTCATTATATCTATTACTTCTGTGACCAGTGACCTGTTTTTAAAGTCTTTGCTCACACCAAGGTCATGAATATTTTGTCTGAAGTTTACATATACAATCCATCTGCAACAGATTTATATGTATTGCAAATGGGGTCCAAATGGATTCAAAGAAGGGAAGTTCAGTGGCCTTTACAGAGTTTGCTTCTCAAGCACAGCATATGTTAGCAACTCCAAGAAGCTTAAAAAAGAAAAAAAAAAGCAAGAGAAACTGATCCACTAGCTACATCAGTAAAGATGTGGACATGCTCAAGCATCTATCAAAGGAATCTTAGTGGATATTATCATGTTAACTCTTATTCAAAATAAACTGAATAAAAAGGATACTGTTGAAAAGTATACCACTTACTTATAAAGAAAGCAAAACACTATACCTATTTTTCTTCTGCTGTTAACTCTTAAATTCTTTTAAAAATATCCAAATTCTAAAACAAAACAAAGCAAAAAACCCTTACATCCTCAGCATACACATACAGAAAAGCTTCATAGACCAGTGTGCCCAGTAGAAATATAATGCAAGTGAAATATATTAAATTTCCTAGCAGTCACCTTAAAAATAAAAACATCAGGTGACATTAATTTTAATGAGATATTTTATTTAATGTTAAAGATCCAACATACTTTCATTTCAAGAGCTCAGTAGCCACATGTAGCTAGTAGCTACCATATTGGGCAAGCCAGCCATCTACAGTTACATGAATCCAGTGGCTTCCTTCATAAATATTATAATTTACATATCTACAGATCAACAAATTTTATGTTGGTATTATAGCAACATATTTAAAGTATAACACAGTGGG
Organism: Aselliscus stoliczkanus; assembly: GCA_033961575.1. NCBI lineage: Eukaryota > Metazoa > Chordata > Mammalia > Chiroptera > Hipposideridae > Aselliscus > Aselliscus stoliczkanus. Next base: position 32,073,352 of record CM066738.1, read on the forward strand.
GGCCGGCCAAGTGGTGCCGTGGTTAAGCACTGGCTTGGGAAACCAGCGGCCCCAGTTCGGGTCCCACATATAGGGCCAGTGACATTGTCCTAAAAAACAAACAAACAAACAAACAAACAAATAAAGTATAACACAGTGGTTCTCAACAGGTAGCTTCTAGACATTTCACATAGGCGTTACCTAGGAATTGTTAGAAGTGAAAACTCTTGACCGCACTGTAGACTTTTCTGAATCAGAATCTCCGGGCATAGGTCTAACAATCTGTTTCTGATTTTGATATGTGTGCCAGAACCCTGGGAATAACTGGACTATTTCTGCTTTATACAATGATATTAACTCTGCAGTACAATGTTATAAATACACTGTCTTGTCTGAGCAGAAGCAATTGTGGGGGGCAGGGGTGTAACCTCATAGTCAGGTTACCATCTCACATATTCTAAATTAGACTTCTCACAGCATGACAATGGTCTACTGCTCTCTGTGACAGAAATGTGGGAGCAAGATTTTGTATTTGCTGATGATTCCCAGTTGCCACAGGCATCTATTAAATTTGCAGAAGCAAAGACTTGGGCCCACACGAAATAATCAGAGCAAGGAATTTGTATTACAGAGAAAAGCAAATAATTTCTTTCCCCTTATTAACTCTGTATGAATAAAGTATATATATAAAGAAATGCTTGAAGAGCTGTTATTTTTAAAAGAAGACTCATTTATTTGGCTTGGAATATATAATCTTGGGAGACCCAATTTTATTAGATTAATGTCTACTCAGAGGCAGGGGCCTTCCCCATGTTTCTCATTGTGGTATCCATAGCTCATAACACAGTGCCACGTACCTAGTACTTTCTTAACAAATGTTTGTTGAATAAATGGATGGATGCTTGACAAGCCCCTCCCCATTTCTCAGATTTTAGTTTAGGAAGATCAGTTAGCTCAACAGCTGGGGTTCCCTTATTATTTATTTTAACACAAAATAAGCTGAATCATTCTGTTCTCTTCTTTTCAAGTAGCATTCCTCCTCTTTTCAAAAGACTGCATGCATCTAAAAGTTCATATGGAGAAGATGCAAATTTTAAGGGAAGTTCTTAAAATATATGTAAACTCCATAAGGATAAGGATTTTGTATGGCTCACTGCTGAATCCCTAGCATTTAGAACACTGCCAATCATATTACAGATCTTTTTTTTTTTTTTAGAGATTTTTTTTTTTAATTGGGGAATTGGGGGAGGGGAACAGTGTTGGGGAATCGGGGGAGGGGAACAGTGTTGGGGAATTGGGGAAGGGGAACAAACAAGTTGCTGTCCTTTTGTTCTTCAGTTTAGTTGTGGAGGACATTGCTTCACTGGCCCATGTTGGTATTATCATTGTGCTCTTCCCTGGTGAGGCAGATCGGTCGCCAGCCTCTGGATGGCCACTCACAGCGGCTCTTGGCAGCTCACACCGGCTGCCAGCCACTCACATTGGCTGCCGGCCATTCACTGTAGCCTATGGCAGCCCACTGCAGCAGGGGCTGCAGCCTACACCGTCTCTGGAGCTCGCAGCTATGCCGACCTGGGGACTCACAGCAGCTGAGCTCCAGGTGGAGCTGTTGTTCACTATCTTAGCAATACAGGGCAATGTCACAGGCCCTCATATGTGGGATCCGAACTGGGGCCGCCAGCATCCCAAGCCAGCTCTTAACCAACGCGCCACTCTGCTGGCCCAAAAAACTCTATCCTTTTAAAGTTCCTTTACAGCCCTCTTCTCTTCCTGCTACACATAGGCATGGAAACCCATCTACTTTGTGTTTGTCCAGGCTGCTCCATTTGCCTCCAATGCCTCCCACTCCGTTTTCTCCAAATCTACTGAGATTCCACCAGTTTTATCCACCCAGTGAGAGCCTTCCCCTCCCAGAAAGGCTTCCCAGAAACTCAAAGCTGTCTGAATTTCCAGAGTCATGTCGAAGTCTCCTAACTTCGGCCACTCGATCCAACACTTGCTAACATGATGCCTTTCATTTGTCCTTTTTGCATCATTGCAATTCATAAGCTTTCTCTTGTCCTATAGACTCTGGCTTCTTGAAGACTAGAACAATGGTATACACTTAGTTTGACTGTTTTTAAAAATTCTCTCCATACTTAGCTTAGTGCTTAGAACATATTAGACCTAGCTTCGAAGAGAAGCTTCTAAACAACGTTTTGGCCCAGAATAGTCCTACTTTACTATTGTTATCCCAGCACAAATATTAACAGTTTTTACTCTAAAACCAGTCCTGATTGGGACAATTAATTATACGTTTTTCCAAGTTACAGCCAACATTGATAGAATAAAACACTGGCCGTAAAGGGTCTCCAAGTCCTGGACTACGGCCCACGATGTGAGAACTGTCTGACCACTGTGATGCATTGACACATGCAATGCCTTTGCTACTTCCTGTACTTAACTGGATTTGTAAAAGAAAGTAAATCAGATAGTATTGCAAGGGGGATATACTGTTAGACTAATCTTTTCAGAACCATCAATATATTGCTTAAAAACCTTTCTGAGAAGAGAAGGAAAAAGCGGTCTAAACCCTCAGCTGCTTGCTGTCTTACTTTGCACGTTTAAAGCCTTTTCACACATGATTTCTTTTGATGTTTACAACCCTTCTCTTAAGTAGATCAGGATGGTTGGTGATGGTATCCCTATTTTAGAAATAAAGAAAAACAACTCCATGGAGTTAAGGCCATCTGGCCAGCCAGAAAGAGAAGCTAGGAAAAAAAAATCAATATTTCATATTATAACTGTACAATTCCTTTTTTCCCATTAAAATACATGTTCTTTAGTTATTCTTTCACACCAAAAGACACTCACTTCCCTTTCCAATAAAAATGAAAAACACTAGTTGAAAGAACCAAAGAGAACTTATTCCAAGGAATGTTTGCGGACATGACATTTGGTATGCTTTCTAAGCCACAGGGGTAATAAGATCATACTTTCCATTCACCTCACACTTTCCACTTTATTAGGGTGCTTTTCATTTTCCTTCATATCAAACTTACGGAATAAACAGACTCGGGATTTTTCCCTTTGCTTCACTCAGTGCTCAGAGAGGTTAAGAAGTGAGCTCAAGACAGCAATGCAGCCTGGAAGAGACACAGCTAAAAATTATCGAGGTATCTGACTCCCAAGTCAAGTACTTCTGGTTTCTCCAAATAAAAATCGCATGAATAAAATGCCAAATTTCCCATGAAGCTTACTGTCATCAGCTTTAACTTGCCTTAAAAAACAAACAAAAAACCTGAAAGTTGACGCAAAGACCTTTTTCCCGTTTTTTTCCTATCTTTCTTATGTTAGATAATCAAGGTAAGTGCTTTATAAAGATTCTGAGTGGTTTTATGCTTTGAGGATCATGTGTAGACCTAACTGAAATTTACAATGAGGAACAAAGCCTTTAGGAAGGCAAGCAGTAGTGTCAGCGGCCGGCTGTGATGACTCAACACCTTTCTCTGCATCCCCTGTGCTTCAGATCGCAGGCTCTTGCATTTCACGCCATGTAAGCAATAAGCTGTGCTAAGCAACTACGACCCACACACATGTTTGGAATACATAGCCATGTTGTATCATCACAAACCCTTCCAGGCTTAAGGGCTCAACGCATGCTGCCACTTTTTCAGTGACTCCTTTGGTTTCCACTGCAAACACTCTCTCCTTGGCCCACTTTCTGCCCGAAAGAACAAATGCCAAATAAAATAGGCTGGGAGCTCTTTTAGTTCCTTCCCAACTGTTTCCTGTCAGGGCTGCACTTATCCTAGGGCAAGAGAAACAATCTGTATGGTAACACAAATTTCTAGTAGCAGAGAAACAGACTGGGGTGCATATTTTCCTCCTCTAAGTCTATTCCTTAGGGAACTTTAAAGAAATACTAAACTTTGGAATGAAGGGTTCCTCTGCTAGGATTTCTTTTTCTTTTTCTTTTTTTTTTTTTTTTAATGAACAGAGACTAGGATGCTTCAGTGAAAGGTATGGGATCAGCGAACATAGTAATGCTCCCCAAAGCACCACTCCTTCAAGTTTGGTAGGTTTTACAGAGAACTCTAAATTCCTATGATAGCTAAAAGGACTCCTGTTTCCTAGGTGGGGAACGTGGAAGGCTTGGAAAAATTGGACGATTATGCCACATGGGAAAGCAGGATGCCATCATCTCTATATACATGTGTGTTTGCCATGGAAACATTGCACGCTGGAAAGGAATGGGGAGAACTGACCATCAGGCACCCAGTTCTCTCACACCTGGGGCTCACACGGATACTTGAAAACCTTCAAATTACTCAGAGGTCATCCCTGAGCTGCAAGAGCAGAATGGTAACTCCCTGTACCGTCCACTGCTGCCCATTTAGTTATTTATTGATTGCACATAGAATGCCGGAATCTCAACTGTTTACAACCAGAAAACCACCCGCTGGCTCCCGAGACAGACCATTACCACCTCCCTAGAATACTATCACCATAAACTAGTTTTTTGAGTTCTCTCATCACAGATTAGTTTTGCCTGTTCTTGAACTCCTTATAAATGGGATCACAAACATACCTTTTGTGTGTGTCTGGTTTCTTTTGCTAAACATAATGTTTGTGAGATTGATCCATGTTGTTGTCTGAATAGCGTATTCTTTTTATTGTTGCACAGTATTCCATTAAATGAATAAACCAAGATTTATTTATCGTTCTTCTGTTGTTGAACATTTGGCTTGTTTCTAGTTTTGGACTATTAGGAATAGATCCGTTATGTACTAATTTTCCTTGGATATAAATTTAGCGGGGCTATTGCTGGGTCATAGTGTAGTTTGGTTGAGATTCTGAGTTGTTGCCATGTTGCACACACACAGCATCTTTGCTCTGTGTGTAGCTGTACCTCATACAAGATCCACCAGGCTTTCAAGTTTTACTAGGGGGAAAAAAATCCCAAGCAAAAAAACCCGACAAGCAAAAGCAACAATAAATAAGACATAGAAGTTATTTTCTTTGACACAAAATAATCAAATTGCCATGCAGATAGGATTTACTTTTTGAAACTCATTAATCTCAAGCTACATGCTGTTTGTTTAAACTTGTCTGCAGGCTAGATTCAGTTTGTAGGTTGACTAAAAAAATGTGTTTTGATTCCTTACATAATCAGGTTCTTTGTTGTTTGCATATTTTTAATACATCGATGTTTAAAAACTGGCAGATCTAATATCAGAAAACTCTACCTTTCAAGCTTTTCTTAAAAAAAACTAGAATATCTAATAGATCTGAGCCATAGTCCCGTAGAGCAATAACAGATTGATGTTAAACTGGAGTCACTGCATTTAGAAAGGCACAGCTCCCTCTGTTTGCAGTCCACACCCTCATACTGTTTCCTACCCTGCCTGGCCTCTGTGGGCATGCGAACCCTGCTTTACCCTATGACTTATCAGTCAAGTTCATTCACATTTCTTTCATTGAGAGTACAGAGATTTGGCAGTTCCAAAGATCAAAGTGTTATGGACAGTTAAGAAGTTGTCCTTTTTAGTGTCAAACTATGAAATACAGAGGGTGACAAAAAAATGTGTACACAATAGAAAAAACTATTAAAATTGTAATACTCAATATACACTAATAGCAAATGATGAATAAAAGTCATGTTTGACTTCTGCAGTTACAACAAGTGCTCAATGTGGTCACCATCAGTGTCCAGACACTTCTGATTATGGCGGACTACTGCTTGAGCAACACTGACCAAAGTATCCACTTGTATACATTTCCTGGTATGTGGAAATCTTTCTAAAAACTACTGTATACAAGCCTGTTTCCAAGAAATAGCTGAAATAGGTGGGACAGCTGGGCATATGTTGAATTTCTGTGTTAAATGTATACGAAGGAAGGCATGTAGAGGAGAACCAGCTAAGCTTACTTCTTCTGACTAGAGAAACTTCACTCAAGATATACGCCCACGGACCCAGTCTTCTAATCAACATCTATTAACCATATGAGCAAGATATTTGACAATAAGAAAAATGGTCCCTCTGATTGCTTCAATTAAATATTTCCTGGGCCAAACCCAATTCCATTACGAACTGGGCAGTTGCTAACTGCATTTAGTAATTTTCATGCTGCCAAAGATGTTAGCAGGGAACCAAAGTTACTTCCTATTGGGAGCATGCAGTCTAGATAATCTGAAGTTTCCTTATACTACAATACGTATATATCGTAGATACATTTTTAAAATGATAAATTTAGCTCACTAGATAGTAAAGAAAATACCTGATCACCCCCTGCCCCACCAAAATAAATGACAGAAATGAAACCGGAGAAACCATATAGACAGTAAACTAATGAAAAGGGCAGGATGGACCTAAGGGAACTTGGCAGTAACTACACTGATTTGGAGACCAAGCCGTGGGTCCTTTGCAAAGCAGGGTAGGGCAGTTAAGCCTGAGAGACAGAACCTAGAATGGAACTTTGAAAGAGGGTGAAAGTTCCCTGACTCTTTTTTTTTTTTTTAAAGATTTTTATTGGGGAATTGGGGGAGGGAAACAGTGTTGGGAGCGTTGGGGAGCCGGGGAAGGGGAACAGACAAGTTGCTGTCTTTTTGTTCTTCAGTCTAGTTGTGGAAGACGTTGCTTCACTGGCCCATGTTAATATTATTATTATTGCGCTCTTCCTGGGTGAGGCATCTCGGTCGCCGGCCTCTGGACGGCTGCTCACAGCGGCTCTTGGCAGCTCACACCAGCTGCCGGCTGCTCACACTGGCTGCCGGCCACTCACTGTAGCCTATGGCAGCCCACTGCAGCAGGGGCTGCAGCCTACACCATCGCCGGGGCTCGCAGCCCAGCTCCAGGTGGAGCTGTTGTTAGCTGTAGAGGGCAGTGTCACTGGCCCTCATATGTGGGATCTGAACTGGGGCCTCTGGCATCCCAAGCCAGCTCTTAACCAACATGCCACTCGGCCGGCCTCTTCCCTGACTCTTGTAAGAACTAAAGCAATACTCTCCAAAGAAACATCCCCAATTTAGGCTCTAAGAATTCTCACATTTAGAACAAAAGATGACAAGATAACAAAATGGTTTGCACAGCCATTGTACTTCACATATTATAATTAGCCAATAAATATAAAAGAGCAATGTATAAAATGTAAAAATAATGAAAAATGGAATAAAGATGAGGAGAAGCTGTCATAATTCCTGTGCCATCTGTGAACTGATTTAGATGTAGAAACTTGGTAAGAAACCACGGTATTCCATGGTTCATAGTCTCTTGAATTTTGTTTCTGATTATCCAAATTGTGTAGCATCTCAGTCAGTCCAATTATTTTGTCACAAAGGTTTCTAGGCTCTCTTAGCCATTGTCAGATCCCAGTGGTCCAAGATACCCGGACTGGCGCTTTAATTGTGCTACCTATTACAGTCGTTAAGTCCACCTTGCCACTCATAGTGAGTGCTGCTACTCAATCTCTGTGGTCCTGGGTCCCATCACCCCAGCGATACCAGGAAGCTCAACCCCTAGACAGCTTCCGAGTCCATAGATGACCATTTTCAAAGGTGTTGGCACCCCTCTGCAGAGATCACCCTACTGTCCTTGGGAATGGAGTGTCGTCTGGGTCTTCTTAATTAGTTAGGAAACATACTCAAGTGGTAGGTTCTCAATTGTACCTAAACCATCTTAACATCCATCCTCACATCCCTATTCCCTGAGCCATCTGGGCCTTTATCAGGACTGTGTCAGAGAAGCTGTGGAATTTCTTCTTCATTTTCTCTAGGCCATCATAGCACACAGGCTTCAAAAAACCATCCTAAAGATATTATCAGGACCAGCTTTAAGTGTCTTGGCAAATGACTGAATCTGGAGTTATGAGTGAGATACTATATTAGTAAATCATCCCTGATCTAGCTTTAGTATATATTTCACCCTCCCTCACATATAAACAAAGTCCACTTCCACATGGCTTCCTTGGTTCTGATGGCACATATTAGCCAGGTACTACAATTTTTCAGTGGGTAAGGGTATTTCTTCCTGGATAAGGGCTGATACTCCTTCTGCTGAGAATATACTCTAGTATCATTTTAGAGCAATTAGGGGTAGCAGAAGAGATCTTAAGGAGAATGAGAATCATCTTATTAGGCACCTGCTTCAGGTGACAGCCATGGGGTGAGGGAGGCTGTTCTTCAGTCAAGAGAGAAGGATAGCTCCTGCTTTCCAAGACAGTTATGGGGAATTTCGGAGTTCAAGATTCTGTCTCATCCACCCCAGTGAACTCAATCTAGATCTCGCATCCCTGTCAGGGCCCTGAGTTTGAAATAGGAGACCTTACAAAGCTGTGCAGCCTCCTTTGCAGCTCTGCCAACCTTAAGGTCACATCCTGGGCCTAGATTTCATAACAGTCTGCACTGCAGTGACCAGAGATAAGCCTTCTTTAAAGCTGACATAGAATATGGCGATGGATGGAAACTAGACTTCCAGTGTGGAACATGAAGTAGTATATACGAATGTCAAATTATAATGCGTACATCTTAAACTTATGTACTTTTGTAAATCAATGTTACCTCAGTTAAACAAAAAAGTTGGCATAGGTGCCCTCCGACTTTCAGAGCATGCCTTAAACTGGCAAATAACTACGCTTAGCCTGACGTTTTTGTTTTTTCAGGTCAAAAGTACTTACCCTATTCCAAAATCCATATAATCATCATTGCTCTATTAATCATTGTGTGCTATAGCTACTAGATATCCCAACACTTGACCTTCCACTTAAGTCTTATCCCAATTTAGCTTTTACAGGTAAAAGCTTAAATAATTGTGATGCTGCCGCATAACAGGTTTATTTTCATTCCAAACTACCACAAAAAAATGTGGTCGCTATTGCTTGCAGACAGGTTAGTAAACCAATTCCAAAATCCACAAGGTATCCTTTTTACAACCACTTGTTTTAACACAGTTTCCCTAGGAAACTGACCTGGAGACATACAGTAAGTGCTAATGCTTTAATTGGAATATGCAATCCCAAACAAGGTAGGAGAGGAAAAAAAGGAAACGAGGCAGGGAAGGACAGGAAGCAAGACAAGGTGATATGTTACTGTCCTGGCCATTGAATTACCATAAACTACAAAGAAACACAGCCAGTAGCCCAGCAAATGCATCTGCTAAATGACATGGGACACCTCTAAACATGCTGTACCAGGACATATGTCTTGGAATAGGCCATCGAAGAGAAAAATGGAGAGGGAGTGCTTCTGCTTTATGTCCTTCTCTCTCCGACAGGAGCAAGCTGCTAAGGATCTGGGTCAGCAGTTCTCAACCAGGTACAATTTTATACCTTAGGGCAATATTTGACTAGAGGTATTTTTATGTCTAGAGATTTTTTTTGTTGTGGTCACAAATGGAAGAGCTATATACATCTAGTGGGGAGAGGCACAGAATCATGCTAACCATACTTTAATGCTCAGGCCAGTCCCCCATAACAAGAATTATTCAGTCTGAAATGTCCTTAGTGCTACAGTTGACAAACCCTGTGCTAGATGTTTGTGAAGCCAAGAGAATACAAAGAGGTGCAGGTGTACCTGACAAAACAGCCCAATAGAAAAATGACAAAAGCTATGGAAGACATTTCACAGATGAGAAAACACAATGGAGAACAGAACATGAAAAGATACTGAACCTCATTAGTAACCAGGGAACTCAAATCACAGTAAGGTACCATTTCACACTCAATTGAGTAGAAAAAATTAAGATATTTAGAACATCAAGCATGGGGAGAATGGCTCTCAAGGGGAATTCTCATTTACTGCTGGGTGGGATGTAAACTGCTACCGTCTCTTTGGGAAAGAGTTTAGTAGCATGTTGTAAAATTGAACACATACATATTTAAGATGGCCACTACTACTGGCTGGCCTGAGACTGTCCTGGTTTTAGCACTGAATATCCTATGTCCTGGGTATCCCTTCAGTTCCAGGCAAATTGGGATGGTTCGTCACCTATCTATCTTATATTTTGCAATCCACTTCTAAGCCCTGAAGAACTCTTGTACACGCACCAAGAAATCAATATAAAAATGATCATTTTCATAAGAGCAGAAAATGCAAACAATAGAAATGTCAATCCACTGGAGAATAAATAAATTATGATATATTCACATAATGTAATATTATTTAGCTGTGAAAATGAACTATAGCTATATGTAACAACATAGGTGAATCTTGAACACACATGGGCAAGGATATGAGCAAATCTTTAGACTATATGAGTATGAGATTATTATTATAAAGCTCAAAAGGAAGCAAAACTTAATAATGTAGAGATATATTTATGTTTGGTCCTTTTATTAAAAGCAAGAAATTGACACAAACTTAGGCTAGTGGTTACCTCTGGATGGCAGGTGGGTAAATGGAACAGAGAGGCACCCTGCTCCCCAAGGAAAAATAAATTAACTAATCAATTATTATGTTCCCAGAGAGTGTTCACTGGATTTTGTATCTTTGCTCTCAGCTTTAACTATGTTTATTTACCTTCAGTCATGCTATTTTCTGGTTATTTTACCTCTTTAAAAAAGTATCTTTATCTCACTTTTTAAAAATAGTAAGCAAAGAATTACAAACATAACTGGGAGAGAAGAATGAATGTAATACATTCCCCGAGCCAACAAGGGTGGGTATTTTGGCCTAGGTTCACCATTCATGGGTCTGCCAGCATCTATTGGGTTTTCGGAAAAGTCATGACGCATTTTTACAATGAAAAACATAGAAAAAATATGTCATGACTTTTCTGACAATCCAATATTTCCACAGTCAAGTACCCATGCTGCCTCCAAGGAGCTGGAGATGCTAACGTCAGTTTAGGCCTCATACTGAAATTTGCTACACCTGGTGACTTGAGAGAGATTCACATTTAAAACAATGGGCCCAGGAGAACAATAAAAGTCACTTAGAAAAAGTGTAGAACAAGGCTTCTATTTAATGTACACAATTCAGTCTTAGAGTGAAGAAACCCATGAACAGAAAGTTACCATTCATGCACACACATGCAAATGGAAACACACATGTACAGATCTCCATATAAATATGCCCCTAATGTCAGTAGGACCCAACTGACTCACAGAAACATGCCCCAGAAACTTGGCCTCATGAGCATTTCAGCTTGAGACAATAATCCCAAAATCCTTGATTAGTTTCCTCAAAGACCCATTCACCACGCTTAGCACACTTATGGAAAATGGATCACAGAAAGAAATTCTATCATGTAATCTGCATAATTGCATTACCTTCCTGATGCCACCAATATAGTCATAGGCTGAAAAGTTCTTGCATTTAGGCCCATTCTCTCAACCTCACATTTTTCTCCAAACACCCACCAAGGTATTTGCTTCCTCCTTCCCTCCCTCCTTCATTTCCTTTTGAAATAAATACAAATCCTTTCATAAGACAAAATCTTATAATTTTGTTAATCATATTGCTACAGCAACCTGTCCACCCAACCGTCTATTCACTGACCTTTGTTCATTTTCCAATTTGCTGATCATTTTTTCATAAACATTATTCTGCCTGAAAGTTAGCTTTATTTTCCTGAATTCTGGTATATTTTTACACACCTCTGGTCTTTAATCTTGCTCTCTCTCATGGTGCTTGATTCTTCCCTTCCCCTTTCCACCATATGTCTTCATTCCCAAGTCACTGGACAGCATTATGGGGCATCATGTTTTTGTGTCTTTGAACATATACTATCTCTCTTGCTTCCTACTTCATCTGGCTGGGGAATACCCAGTCATCTATAAACTTTCATCTAGAATTTCTATTCTTGGTAGATTGCAATCTAGATCTTCCTCCTTTTGTGTCGATGCCTTTTTTTTTTTGATAAATTTTTTGATAAATTTTATTGGGGAATAGTGTGTTTTCCCCTGACCCATCAGCTCCAAGTCAAGTCTTCGTCTTCGATCAAGTTCTGGAGGGCTCAGCTCATCTCCAAGTCAAATCGTTGTTTTCACTCTAGCTGTAGAGGGTGCAGCTCAGTGGCCTATGTGGGAATCAAACTGGGAACCCTGGTGTTATGAGTGCTGTGCTCTAACCAATTGAGCCAACCGGCTGCCCTCAATGCCCTTCTGAAAGGTAACCTTGAAGCTCCTCTTACTGAGAGGTGGAGAATCTATTTCTACCTCTATGGTCTTATGAGTTTCTCTGGCCTATACAATGCAGCAGAAATGATTTTCTGAGCCTAGGCCTCAAGAAACCTTGCATACTTCCATACATACTCTTAAACCTTCCTCAGCCACTATGTGAATAAGCCCAGGCTAACCTGCTGGAGAACTGATTTGACCCAGCTTCATGCAATCAATTACCACATATGTGAGTGAAGTCATTTTAGACTATCCAGCCCTCAGCCTATCCTAACCTGTCAGCTTATTGCAGATAGATCAGTGAACACTGCCAAGCAGCCAAACCTGGCTCAGATCAGAGCTCCTTAACCATAGACTCATGAGCAACAATACATGCTTATTGTTTTAATCTACTATGACATTAGTTATGATATTAATTTGTTATGCAGTGACAACTGATACTCCCTTTCTTGATTCTATTTGATAGCTGCAGCATACTTCTATTATAGCCCTTATATCACTGTATGTTTTCATGTCTTTCTCCTCCATAAATGTGTGAGCCCCTTGAGAACAAGTGCAATTTTTGTTTTGTATCCCCAAATCTAAATAGCATCCAACAACCCTTCAATAAATAGATGTCAGAAAAATATCAATGATTAATTAGTTAATTAAAGGTTATACTGATGCCCAAAGTATGGTTTTGGAGGCAAATCAGAGTTTGAATCCCAACTCTATTTCCTACGTGTTACTCCAGAGGATTTGCTTAACCTTGCTCAACCTTATCTGCTTATATATAAACTGAAGATGAGAATAATGTATACACTGCAGGATTGTGGTGATAAGATATATATATATATATATAATTTGCTACCCCTCAGCCTGGCATAGAGTATTCAACAAATAAGAATTAAATGATAAAATTCACAGTTGATAGTTAATAAATGATGGCTCATGATTAACATTGTTGTTATATCATTTCTTGTAGCAGAAACTGTACGTGCTCCATCCATATCTCTTTGGAATTCATAATTTTTGTGCATGCTGACCTAATGGTGGCTTCCAATGGCAAATATCTGGGACTCTGTGTCTGAGGGCTTCCTCTGGCTGCTGGAGTCCCCTTGGTCCACATATATGGCAGATCACAAGTGCTAAAGAGATAATATCATCCACTTCCACCTGGGGAACAGCCCTCAACCAGCCAGGTGGCTACAAACCTCAATTTCTTCACCCTTGGTTAGGATGAATCCACGGTATGTTCTGTACTGTATCCCAGAATTATTCAGTGGGATGTGCACCTCTTGGCCACAGCAGCAGTAACACACCTTTTCTGTCTTCCTTCTCTTCCCCATCTCACAAAGGTATACAAGCATCACCTCCCAAATAAACACTAATATCCAAAATTTTTGTCTTACCATCTGATTCTAGGAAAACCAACCTAAGACACTATTACTTTCTGTTTCATTTTATCTTTATTGCTTCAGAATCCAATTACTTCTTCCTAGCCTTTTAACGTTTTCTTCAGCTAATCAAAGAGTACTATCCAGTCTAGTGTACGACAAGACCATCACAGAATATGGTGTCACACTTTAGGCCTTCTCAGGTGTTTCCACATGGCTCAATTCTCTAAGTTTATGAGAATGTTAACTTGCAGTTGATCTTGAGTACCTCTGGGCCTAACTTGAAGGGCACCTGGAACCATGGTACTGATTCTTAGCCAAGACAGAGGTGAACTATATGAGCTCGTGATTTATCATATGCTGTTAAAAGTCCAAAATTCCAACCCAGAGGCATGCTGTACTAGCTTGTTTATTGTAACTCCACAGATTGGTGGTTTGCACCTGTTTACCTGTTCACAAAGCCTGCTTTTAGCTCCCTGAGCCATATGATATAAAATATCCCTCAGTAATCTTGAGCCTTGGCTCCCCTGAGACCAAGGTGTCACATATGTATTTTGGTGGTCCGAGATCAGAAGATGAAGTGCATCCTGGGAGGTGTACCTGGAAGTCTCAGTTCTCTCTGATGCTTGCTTTCTCCTTCTGTACCTTATCCTTTGCCTTTTTTATGTTTTTCAGTTACCTGACACTGTATAATTGCTGCACTGAGGCTGTGTTCTGACAACCAAAGCCTTTTGATAGCGGTCTGAGGTGGAGGAAGGAAGGGTTGCTATAGCACCCAAATTTAAAACTGTTTCACAAAGTTATGAGTATTGGAAAGCAGGGCTCAGTACTTGACTGAGCCCTTAAAATATTGTTTGGCTGAGTTACCATGAAATTTTTTCTGAACACAGACTTTCAGGTTGGTCCATTCTCCAAAAGTGGCTGATGGCTTCTTGCTGTCTTGGCCCTACCTGCCAAGGTCACTGCATGATTCCTATCCTCTCACCCCTCCTCTTGCACGATGGTCATAAACTCCAATATATGAAGCTCTCATTGTGAAGAGTGTTAGTTTCTCTGGAAAACACTGCTTAAATCCACATATTTATTTTAAGTAGTTTTTAGTTTTTTCTTCAATGTTCCACCTAGGAATAATCCAGTATAAAAGTTTTAGCCTTGAAGTCATGCTTAACTGACCTAAGCCACTAGTCCTTAAAAAACTCATAGGTTTCTTATCAGAAAGGGCACCCTTCACACAGTCTAACTTTCATGGTCTGAGTAATAACGTTCACTGAAGTCAAAAACAAAGTAGGAAGGTGGAGAGAAGTAGCAAAATCTTCTGAAAGGTTCCAGTCACCAAGTTATCACATAAGATAACCTGCCTAGAGTATGAGATTTCAGGGGAGAATTTTATTTTATTTTTTCACAACTTCACATCACCTCTCTCCAAGTTTCAGAAGCAGGCCACAAACATACATCATACACTGCTCTGGAAACAATGAAATAAATTACCATTTGAGTGTTGTATATTAAAACACAAATGAACATCATACCCTTCATGTGAAAATTAGAATTGTGTTGGGGGATTCATAAAGAGCATTGATGGTCATCTAGTTTAATCTAGCTGAAGTAGATGCCATGCATCCCCAATGCCATGTCCCTGAGCCAACTCGCCATCATTCCTTACCTAGGTGACAGCACCCAGTTTTCCACTATTACTGAGCTCCAACCTTTTAGCTAAATAAAGCAGAATGGTCTTTTAAAAATATAATCTGAAATCACTCCTCTACTAGTAACTCTCCAGTGGTTTTTGTTGTCATTGGAGTAAAATCAACACACTTTTCCACATGTACAAGGCTCTCCAACTTAATCTCCTCACTCATGTTTCCCCAAATCCCTTCTTAAAGCAATACAGGTATGTTTTCTGAGCCTTGAACACGTCCACCCATGCTGTGGTTCCTGGCACATGAAATGTCCTATCTGAAAACCTTTACTGGGCTGGTATTTTTTCACCATTCAACTCTCAGCTCAAAATTCTCTTGAGTGGTCTGCTCTGACACCCAAACTAAAGTAGTCCCTCAGTTACCCTTTATCCCATTAACTGTTTATCATGGTCATAAACTCTATTAATGGCCCCATGTATTTTTTTCTTTTTGCATTTATATACTCCCTCATCTCCTCCCACTAGAATGTCAGCTCCTTCATGGCCATGCCCTGGACTTTTTTGTTCACTATCATATCCCTAGTTCCTAAAACAATTTGCAGCCACGCAGAAGTGGCCCAATGCATATTTGTTGAATAAATAAAGTACTTTTCTGCTTTTGTACTATTGCGTATTTTTCTTTTTTTGATGAGATATCACTGACATATAACATTATATTAGTTTCAGGTATGTGACATAATGATTTGAAATTTGTATATATTACAAAATGATCACACTAGTTAACATCCCCCACCATACAGTTACAACTCTTTTTTTCTTGTGATGACAACTTTTAAGATCTACTCTCTTAGTAACTTTTAAATACATAATACAGTATTATTAACTATAGTCACCATGCTGTGCATTATATCCCCAGGATATATTTACTTTATAACTAGAAATTTTTACCTTCACCCATTTCACCCCTACCCTCAAACCCTGTCTCTGGCAACCACCAACCTGTTCTCTGTATTTATGAGTTCAGATTCTTTTTTTTTTAGCTGAGCCATCCTGCTACCTGTTGGCAGCTCAGCAGCTGCTCAGCTTCGGCTGTGCATCGAACTGCTGTTGCTCAGAGCTCAGCTCACACTCTTGAGTGAGCTCAACCAACTGAGCCATTTGGCCGGCCCTATGAGTTCAGATTTTTTAGATTTTATTATTTTTTCAGATTCCACATTAAAGGGAGATCATACAGTAATTGTCTTTCACAGTCTGACTTACTTCATTTAGTATAATGCCCTCAAGGTCCATCTGTGTAGTTGCAAACAACAAGATTTCTTTCCTTTCTGTGGATGAATAATATTGCAGTGTGTGTGTGTGGGATATGATATATATATATATATATATATATATATATATATATATATATATTTAAACAAAATTTAAAAGGGCAAAACTATAAAACTACAACATAATTTATTCCCCCTACCTTTTTACGATGGCTGTGGATGAATCAGACTCCTGAGGAGTGTGGCTATTTCTGTTCTGCAGCTTTTCGTTGGTGTTCTTCAGTGTTCTTCATTTTTCCTCAGTGTTCATTTTGGCAAGACAGGGAAGCATTTTGCCAGTGTTCTTCTGTAACAACATGGTACCAACATGAGTCAGAAGCCCACCAATATTATTCTTTGTTTAAAAATAAACATAACCTCCTTTACTTCACATTCTCTCATGTGCTGTACTGTTTCTTTACTGTTTCTCGCATTTCCTCAGGCAGCAGCTACTTACTGATCTGTATATTATTACGTGGACACAACCAGGTAGTGTGAGCCTCCACTTAGCTCCTTGCCTGCATCTGTCACAGCACTTTCTCTAATCATTTCACTGTGAGTCCACCCCTCTAACAGATGGTAAGCCCAATGGGGACAGGAACTGTACGTTTGGCCCCTGAATCTCTGGGGCCAAGCCCATTAACTTGTAATTACAGATGTTTAATACAGCTAATTCTCATTATTTGTGGTAGTTATGTTCAATAAAGTTGCTACAAACACTGAATTAGTGAATTCTGAATCACTGATGTGAGGGGAAATACAGGATTAGGTTTCTACTGGCCTGGCCCCAACATTTTCATCATTCAATGAATTCCTAACCTTGTCCTATGGTTTTATGTATGTACCTGTGTAAAGACCACCACGTTTAATATGTACTATTGATCCATAACATTCAACTTATAGCCAACAGCACTATAACTCACTGAATGAAGCTTATATAAGACATGTATTTTCTCCATAAGGCACACCACATCCTTCTTGTTAGGAATACTAGACAGATATTGGGTCTTTGGAAAAGTCATGACGTATTTTGTCTATGTTTTTCAAAGGTCATTTATATAAAGAAAAAAGATCAATCAATGATATATTGCCTGTTTTGTTCGATAACCTTTTGCCATCTTCTAGTGCGCTTCATAATTCCTCCCTCATGGGCCGGCCGAGTGGCGCGGTGGTTAAGTGCTGGCTTTGGGAAGCCAGCGGCCCCGGTTCGGTCCCACATATGAGGGCCAGTGACACTGCCCTCAAAAAAAAAAAAAAAAAAAAAAAAAAAAACATAATTCCTCCCTCATAGAAGGACCTGTCTTTATTTGCGAAAAACTGAACAAGGTGCTGATTTACAGCCTCATCTGAATTGAACGTTACACCACGCAGGGAGTTTTGAAGAAAATGAAACAAGTGGAAGTCTGATGGCATAAGGTCAGGTGAGTATGGTGGGTGTGGCAACACATCCCATCCAAGCTCCAATAATTTTTGACGTGATCAAACTTGTGTGTGGTCTCACGTTGTCGTGTAACTCCTTTACAATTAACAAGCTCTGGGTGTTTCTGGATAATGGATTCGTTCAAACTGTCCAATTGCTGACAGTACATACTCAAATTGATTGTTTGGTTCCTAGGTAGGAGTTCGAAAAACACGACACCTTTAAAATCCCACCACACTGAGAGCAAAACATTCCTCTGATGAATGTCTGCTTTTGATGTCGTTTGAGGCAAATCATCACTTCGGGACCAAGACCATTTGCACATCACATTGTTGTAAACAATCCACTTCTCATCACCAGTTATCAGTCGCTTCAAAAAAGGATCGTTTTCCTCACGTGTACTGAGCATATTGCAGATGTTTATATGCGCCGTCAAATGAACTTTGAATTCATGCGGAACCCAAATATTGAGCTTGCTTATGTATCCCAGCTTCTTCAGGTGGTTGTGAACACTTGAACGCTTCAATGTTTCTGCAATCTCTCGTGTTGTGTAACGTGGGTTTGACTTGATCAATGCCTTTATTTTGTTGTCATCAACCTCGGTGGGCCTCCCTGACCGAGGCGCGTCATTGAGATCAAAATCATCAGCACAGAATCCCATGAATTATCACTGGCACTGTCATTCTTGTAGAGCATTGTCACTGTAAACTTTATGCAACTTTTCATAAGCTTGATGCATCTTCTTCCCTTTATTGAAGTAAAAGAGTATAATATGGCAAAAATGCAGTTTGGTCTTCCATCTTCAACTTGTTGTGAATTCTCCAAAACTCAATCAAATCCCTCAATTTTTTTTTTCTTAAAGACTTTATTGGAGAATTAGGGGAGGGGAGCCGCGTTGGGGAATCGGGCAAGGGGAACAGACAAGTTGCTGTCCTTTTCTTCTTCAGTCTAGTTGTGGAGGATGTCGCTTCACTGGCCCATATTGGTATCATCATTGAGCTCTTCCCGGATGAGGCAGATCAGTTGCCGGCTCTGGATGGTCACTCACCGCGGCTATTGGCAGCTCACACTGGCTGCTCGCTGCTCACGCTGGCTGCCGGCCACTCACTGTAGCCTATGGCAGCCCACTGCAACAGGGGCTGCAGCCTACACCATCGCTGGGGCTTGCAGCCCAGCTCTAGGTGGAGCTGTTGTTCACCATCTTACCAGCTGTAGAGGGCTGTGTCACTGGCCCTCATATGTGGGATCCGAACCGGGGCCACTGGCATCCCAAACCAGCTCTTAACCAATGTACCACTCGGCTGGCCCCCTCAATTCTTTTTTTAGGATTATGCTAGAACTGCTAGCTGTCAAATGACATAGCAATAACATAGATTGCGAATGACCCTAGTACTTCCACAAACGAACTAGTGCCATCTGTTGAAAACATTTGTCATCACTTTTCTGAAGACCCAACAGCACTTCAGATATGCTGGCAGGCCATTTCCAAAGCAAAATCAGCAAAAATGCAAAAAAACATGAGAAGGTGAATTTGTAACTATACAGTCCATGATAATGAGAATTAACAGTATACACATTGGCTGAATCAAAGTTTTATGTAAATCTACCTTTGCTGGTTCAACACAGCACTGCTACTGAAATGACTAAATGATAAATACTACTGATAGGGTAGAAAGAGACTAAATATAAATTTCATATGCTTTGTGAAAGATCCAGGAACTGAAAGCAGTTATTCTCTCCTGACCTAGTAAAAAGAAAAATTCCAGATCCCAGTTCTTTTCATCTTCCTGACATTAATCACTGCTCATCAAATTTT
Source organism: Aselliscus stoliczkanus (assembly GCA_033961575.1). Lineage (NCBI taxonomy): Eukaryota > Metazoa > Chordata > Mammalia > Chiroptera > Hipposideridae > Aselliscus > Aselliscus stoliczkanus. Next base: position 32,092,985 of record CM066738.1, read on the forward strand.
CAGACAAGTGCAAAGAAAAACTTCCCTGAAAATAATTATAGGTTGATAGTTCACCTTATTCACTATGGGACAACCCAAGCTGCTCCCAGGAGATGGCTTCCCCTTTTTTCCTTGGATAATAAGAATAATACCTGTTTTTGTTTTATTATATGCATCAGTTAACTGCAGGTTTAATGCATACAGTTAGCAGACTTGTATTTTCTGTAAAAATACCAGTACTTTTTGAGACAAAAAAAATGGAGGTATCACACTCTAAAACACTTAAAAATGCTTAATGCTTCTTTAGGAATACAGATTTATGTGTTAAAGCTGTTGCAAAGGTTTTCCAATTAAGTTTATTTCTTGATATTTTAAACTGGTTAAATTCAACCTTGATTTATTTGCAGTTCATGGAACGTAACTTGGTAAAATGATGTTCTGGAAAACATACCCTATGTGTTAAACTATCATTGCTAAGATCAGTAGGACATTCTAGACAGCAATATTTTGCACAGATAACAAGAAATCCTAGGATGGTTCTGAAAGCTCAGTTCTAATGAGTTTTTAATTTAGTTCAAAATCATCTGCCAGGTGGGAGGGACGTTGGGGAATGGCTGAAAAAGGTGAAGAGGTTAATAAGTACAAACTGGTAGTTACAAAATAGTCATGGGGATATAAAGTACAGCTCAGGTGATATTGTCAATAATATTGTACCAATTACGTATGGTGTCAGCTGGGTACTAGACTTACCAGAGGGATCACTTGTAAGATATAAATGTCTAACCACTATGCTGTATACCTGAAACTAATATTGAATGTCAAATGTAATTGAAAAATAAAACAAAATTTAGTTCAAAATCAGCCAAAATATAAATAGTCATAATTTCCTTTTAAAGCCCTGTGGTATTCTCTCCATGTAGTTCAGAATATCAGAAGGTAAGTCATCTTCTCAGGAAATACAATTTCAGGATTGATGGAACCATATGGTCCACTGCATAACAATAACGTATTTTACAAAAGTAATACCTTGACCCAGAAAAATAAAATGAAATAAATGCATCTTATTTTTATATTTTATTAATAGCACTTTATATACAATTAACCAATATTTGCTTTGAGTTTATTTTGTAAGAATTAGCATTGCATTTAATTTTCTAGTTATTCTGCTATTTAAACCAAATTAATAACAAAAACTCAGAAACCATAAACTTACTTTAATACATGCCTAAATCATCACTAAAAGCCTCCCTTCAAATTTCTTCCTCTTTGAACATGCCGCTAAAAAGCTGTTATCTCCATATCTCTAATAAAGCCATATTGCCACCACTGACCGAGTTCAGCAGACTATGTTCCAATAATGGGTATATCATTCTGAATCTATTGATAGTGTACATCTTAATATGAGGTGCTGTTGCCAATTAAATTTAATATTTAATTTTAATGAATTTTCATAATATTTAATGCTTCCGAGCTTGCAGAGGAAGGTGTTGGCTTTTGAATTGACAGACATGGCTCCGCCTTGTACTAGCTGCATGGTTTGGAGCAATTCATGTTTTCATGAGTATGTTTCATCTAAAAAATGGAGATGGACACCATGCTCTATTGCATTGAATGGTCTTTAGGATAAACTGAAAATGGCTATGTAAGTTTCCTGGCTAATAATGAATAGTATGAAATGTTAGCTCTTGTTTTTATTAATTACAAAACCAACCCAAGCAGCATTTTAGCTTTTAAAACCTAAAAGCAATGACCTGCCACCTGTGAATAGTTGAAAAAAAAGTTATAGTTCACCCATTTTGACTTACCAGCAAAATAAGCATCTCTACGTCTGTGTGTGTGCATGTGTGTGTGTGTTTTATAAAATTGAGATATACCTATCAAAGAAGCATTACTAAGTTTTTAACACATAATCCCATGCCATTTTACACATTTCATTTCCATAGATTCTCTGGTAAATTGGCCTCTCAATATTTGGCACCTTGAGCATCAGGTTAAACAAACAAAAAAAAACCTTTACTGCACATAAAATTTGAGGTATGGTTATATTATTGGGCTCATTGGCAAATTACTAAAAAAAACTTCTAAGATTCTATTTTATATAGAACAGAACAAAGATTTACCATCAACTATTAGTACAAACAGTTCTAGTCTCTGCACATTTTTGCCCCACACATTCAAGGATGAATATGTTATGCAGATACATTTTAATGTGCTTTAGACGCAGGATGAAATGGGACCCCATCAGTCCTGCAATCTTAAAATGTTTGTTGCATTATTCACCCTTTTATTCACTTCCCCTTGTACTCAGAGATGCAATTTTTTAAATGGTTGCTATTATGTTAGAAAAACAAGACCTGTCTCTCTCTCTCTCTCTCTCTCTCTCTCTCTCTCTCTCTCTCTCTCTCAAAGAGAATAGGCAATGACCTTGGCCTCATTAATATTGAGTTCTGGCCAAATGAACTCCAATGGGTTATGAAATCATGAAAGATGCTAAATTCTATTAGGTCAAAGTCTTCCAACAACTCAGACATTGGGGATAAGAGGAGGAAAAAACAGATTGCACGGAGAAAATCTAACACACAATGTAGTTTTTAACCTTTTTTATTATTTTTACTAAAATAGAATCTTTCCAAAACAAGTTAATATGGATCATTCTTCTTAAAAATATACCTTTAGCTCTGTGCCATTTTATAATAGCTTTCTCTTTGTGTATATTTTATAATGTGGATAACTCTATACCTTCAGCTAGATGCTGTGTTCTCATGTAACAGGTAAACTCTAGATACATAAAAGGTTTCATTACCATGTTTGACAGTGTAAAAGCGAAGCAGCAAACAAGCTGGCAGATACAGTTTAATATAAACTTCCTCTGAGGAACTGAAAACAACATCACATTTGTTTCCTGCTACTCATCTGCCCCTCTGTGATCTTTGTTTCTCAATATAATAAAATATTTATAGCCAGAGCTCAGCATCCCTTCCTCTTTCCTTACTATTGGAATAAGGTATGTTTTGCTTCCATGGGAAAAAAACAATAAAAACACTAAAACTTTGAATAAATAACTTTAGGGAAATAGAAAACCTAATCAGCTCAAAAATGGACTTTCATTCATTCAAAGCAAGATACCTGTGACATATGGGACTGCACTTTTACAGAGATTATTTATGCACTTGTCAACTGCACTGAGTCCTCTCTAGGGAAAACTTCTTGGGAACCTATAGAACTACTTGCTATCTTTGGATTTCCTCAAATATGGGTTGAGCATTATTTTGTTTTTCCTTTCAGGTAATAATGAAACTTGATTTTTAAAATTAATCTCACCTTTTCCTACAGGAAAATATCCTGTTCGAATGTCTGGCTTCTATGAGACATTTCCCCTGAGACAATGGAAGAATTGAGCTTTTCAGGACAGTAAGCTATAGGTAATGCTCTCATATTAATGCTCTTTTCATCTGAAAAAGAGTTTATGAAGTATGGGCTTTTATTTAAAAGTAACTATTCTTTATGCTGAAAAACCAAGCGATCAATGAAATGTGGATATACTGGTTTTATGGTTGAATAGAAAAAGCACTTAAAGTTTTTATCTGCTAGCCATCCCAGGTTCTAATCCCACTGGCATGTACTTGCTTTTTCAACTTGATTGACTAAACCATTCTGTATCTGAGCTTCCTCATCTTTTTTTTTTTAATTCAAGTTTATTGGGGTGGCAATTGTTAGCAGTTACATTGATTTCAGGTGTACAATTCTGTAATACATCATCTATATATCACATTGTGTGCTCACCACCCAGAGTCAGTTCTGTTTTTGTCACCATATATTCGATTCTCTTTACCCTCATCTATCACTCCCTTCCCCCTTTACCCACTGGTAACTACTAAACAATTGTCTGTGTCTATGAGTTTTGCTTCTTCATTTGTTTTTCTTGTTCTTTTGTTGTTTTCAGTTTTATATACCACATATCAGTGAAATGATGTTCTCGACTTTTTCTGTCTGACTTATTTCACTTAGCATTATAATCTCAAGATCCATCCATGTTGTTGCAAATGGCACTATTTCATCTTTTTTTATGGCAGAATAGTATTCCATGAGCTTCCTCATCTTGAACCCAAGGTAACAACAGCATCTACTCACATGATAGCACAAACCCATGCAATTTTCAGAGGATAAAATGTGATGATGTGTACGTAAGAACTTCAGATACTCTGAATCATGATACAACATTAGGTTTAGAAAAGTTATTTTAATTCCTAAGTGTTAAAATTATACAGAAATTAACTTAAAGTTAATCTGATACAGAAAACACTAAAAGATATCAGCTCAAAACCTGGTGATAATCTCTCCCAAACATGAGGATTCTCTAATTTCCACCTGTCCAAGCTGATCCTGCTGAGCTTAGATTTCCAAAGACATATGACAAGATGAAGACATGAATGGTAGGGAGATGTGAGAAGAGAGAAAGACAGTCACAGACACAAAAGGGGCTATCATGGAGTCCATTATTATAACTACTCTGCTCTTTAAAGCAAGGGTTCTTAATTGGGGGTTTGAACTTCAAGTCCCAGGGCTCATTGAGATAGAAGACACAGGCTCACAAATAGAATTTGGATGGGAAAGAAATTACATCTATATTTTCATTAGTCTTTCCCACACCAGTTTATAATTGCTGCAGATTCCTTGAAATGTTATTTGCACTCATCACCACTTTGAATATGGCAGTTATTAGACCTGCAATTAGATCTTATATTACAAAATCAAGAAACATATTACTGCAGCACAAAGTTATTTTATTTTATGTTTTGATAATTGTGGCAACATAATTGGCTTCCTTTATAACCCCAGATATTTTATTATGCATTTTAAAAGTTGTTCCAGCAATTCCACTCCTAGGTGTACACCCAAAAGAACTAAAAACAGGGAATCAAACAAATCCTGGTACAGGAATGTTCAGGGATGCATTATTCACAATAGCCCCCCAAATGAAAATGCCCCAAATTGTGTATCAACAGATGAATGGATACATAAAATGTGGTACATCCATACAATGGAATATTACTCAGGCGCAAAAAAGACTGAAGTACTGACACATGCTACAATGTGGATGAACCTCAAAAACACTACGCTTAGCGAAAAGCCAAACACAAAAGGTCATATATTGTACAATTCCACTGATATGAAATATTCAGAATGGGTAAATCCATAAAAAGAGAAAGCAGATGGTAGTTATGAGAGATTTGGGGGGACAAGGGAATGAGGAAAATGCTTAATAGGTATAGAGCTTTATTCTGAAATGATGGAAATGTTTTGGAACTAGATAGAGGTGGTTAGTAATTACACAACTTTGTGAATGTACTAAATGCCAATGAGTTATTTTAAAATAGTTAATTTTATGTCATGTGAATTTCATCTCAAAATAAACAAAACAAAGCACTATGTTAAAAACTGGTTCCTGGTCTTCCTGAGACTGCCAAACAAGTCCATGGCATAGCAAAACGTCAAAATCTCCAATTTAAAGGTTCCCACAGTGACACAGGCTTCCTTTACTCTGGCCCAAAGGAGTTGGGCTTATTCAACAGTTATCCAAATTTTCCTAGCATGCTAAGAGCACCCTTTGAGGCCTGAGATTCAAGTTAGAAGGGAGCAAGAATGCAGCCAATGAATACTAACATTGCTGTTAAAACAATTTATATTTATCTATAAAATCTAACATACACTTAAAGATATCTTCCAAAATGGACAATTACTAGAAGCTTTCCAGGTAAAGATGGTATTTAGCTATCATAACAAACTATACATTTAAAATGACCAGAAATGGTAGACGCTACATTTTCAATGGTAAGATTTTCCTGTGCTGTCAGTTCTCCCATATACCATGACCTACTTTGGGAATATCTTCATGCTAGGTATAGCACTCCTAAAACTTTATTCCACTTTCTAATTTTTTTTTATTATTCAACAAACATACATTACAATATCCAGTAGTAATATTTGTTATAAAGGAAGAAAAAATTGGTCAGGAATGAGAATGACAGGAAGTTACCAGAAAAAAATGATCAAGAAAGATCGTCCCAAGAGGTAGTATTTGAGGAGAAATTTGAATGAAGTGAGTATTATTGACAATGGGGTCAGCAGTATATTCCAGGTTATGGAGACAGCATGTGCAAATGTCCTGAGGTTGTGAATGTTCACAGAGAAACACTGAAGACCTGTGTGGCTGTAGTGGAGTCAGTGAGGAACGAACATATAAAAAGAAGGCAAGGGGGCAAGTAGGCAATGACCAGACTGTATGGCTTTATAGCCCATTGTAAAACATTCTGGATTTTACTGAGAATCTGACTGGGAAGTCACTGAAAAACTTGGAGCAGAAGATGACATGATCTAATTGACATTTTAAAAGTGTTCATATGTCTGGTGGAAACACTGCAGGAAGGCAAGATTGCAAGCAGGAATATTAGTTAAGACACATATTAGTTAAAATACATATTCATGTAGAAGCAAAGAATGGTAGCAGATTACACTAGAGTGGTAGTAGTGGAGGCAGTGAGAAGTGGTCCAATTCTAGACATATTTGCAAAGTTCAGATGTCTGATTGATGGGTTGGCTACAAGGGAAGGTATTTTGACCTGAGCAGGCAGGGTGGACAGCAGTGCCACTTACAGGGTGGGAGAAAGCTGGAGAAGAACAGATTTAAATGCTGCCTTAGTTTGGTTGGGCTGCTAACATGTAATACTACAGACTGGGTAGTTCATAAACAACGGAATTTCTTACACTTCTAATGGCTGGATGTCCAAGATCAGGGTGCCAGCATGGCCGGGTGAGGGCCTACTTCGGGGCTGCATCCTCACTTGGTGGAAGGGGTTGGAGAATTCGTGGGGTCTCCTTTATAAGCACACTAATCCCATTCATGAGACCTCCACCTCATGACTTTACCTCCTAAAGCCCCATCTACTAACACCATCATCTTTTGGGGTTAGAATTTCAACATAAGCTTTTGGGGGGCAAGGGTGAGGACACAAACATTTAGACCATGGCAAATGTGTTGGTCAGGAAAATCACGGGTTCAGTTTTGGACACTGTGGTGGATTGCAAAAAATAGCCCAAATTATTCATCTTTCACTGTATCTATGCTTTTCACCAAGTAACCTTTGAGGTCATTCCCTGGCGGACTCTAGTTTTGGTGATGTGACTTGATTTAGCCAATGGGACATTAGCAGCTTCCCTATATTTTCAAGTGCTTGCGCATTTCTGATTTTTCTTGCTTGTCTTCCATTATCATGGAAACAGGTCCAGGCTAGTAGATGCAGAATGAGACACTAGATGAGAAACAGGAGGTCTGGCTCACCCCAGCCAAAGGCATCCTGGATAAGTCAACAAGCACCTGATAAATAGATACAAGGCCAACTATTATACATCAGTAGAGCCACTAATTAACCCACAGTTGAATGAAGATGCATGAGCAAGCCAACCTAACCTCTACAGAGTTATGAACTTATTAAATGTATAGATAATTGTGGGGCAGGTTGTTATGCAGTATTTTCATGGCAAAAGATGCCTAAGACAAGATGTTCCCTCTTCACATGCCAAATATAAGGAATGTGGTGGCATCTGCCAGCCAGTCCTAACAGCTGTGGGTGACAGAGGACGGTTCTTACATTCTAGGCTGCTTGTGTGTTACAATTAGAATCTAGTAAGACATTAGTATTAGAAACTGAATCATAAATAAATGGATGAATTATAAAACCCAGGCTCTCTCACATACACATGCCCATTCTAAGAAAGGCTCATCTTGGTTGACTGGAAAAAAAATGTAATGTATAGTTTTTAAAAAATTATTTATTTTTTATTATTATTTTTTAAAGTTTTTGGTCCTGGAGTATGATTTTTTAAAGGATTACTGCCAAATTTTAGAAACTTCTCTCAGGTGTAAGATTTCAGGGCATTTCAGGATTTCTTTGAATTGCCAACACTCAGCTACTAACTGGACATCAATGTCCTCATTGGCTTTGCTTCTGATGTCTTTCCTGCACAATAAGGAACAGAGAAATCCAGCATGAGGTCAAAGGCTCATGGCCACTCACTTGTTCATGGATATGCAGGCCCTGAAAAGGACTTTATAATATATTCAGATGGTCATAAATTTTTGCAAAATATGCAACAGTAAGATATGTTAACAGCAACTGCTTAGGATAACTGTCTCTTTGCATTCCAACTTCCTGTATCACACTATTAGGTGTTGTGTGGAGTTGGGTTGGCTATATTTATTTTAGTGCTCTAGCTAAGGGGGAACTTGAGTTGGGAATGTATTTTGTTTGTAATTGGTGGGATATATTTATGTGTTTTGCAGTCAATGTCCATTATAGTTCATCATAGCAAAGGGCTTCCTCTATGCCCTGAAGCTTGGGATATATGTGCAGGGAAGAAGTCTGACTTTTTTCATAAAGCTTCATAAGCCTTCCAACATGGGTATGTCAATGCATTAAGTATGCTAAATTGTAGATTCAAAGGTTCAAAAAACTATGGTTTAGAAAGACAATAAGGTTTCAACCTACTATTTAGCTGCAATATGGAAAGTTGTTTTGAAAGTATTAAAACAAGTAAGAAATTAAACCTCACTGCTTTGTATAAAAAGGGTACCTTTTTATATAACCTTTATATTTATTTATTAAAGAATGGAAGAAAAACTAAGAAAGAAATTAATGGAATATGAAACAGAAACAATGAAAATGATTAAATCAATAGAAATTATTCTGACATCAAAGAAGCCTCTTGTATGACAATAATTTTCAAACCACACTCAAAGCAATCATTAAGAGGGAAATTCTGAATAGAAGTAGTAGATTGGTTCTTGTTTGATAATTCAATTAATAAAGAGGAGTGAATCATACGAACACCAGGACATATTTTAATTATTCCTGATTTGACACAAATAAAGAATTTGAAGATAATATAAACCTCATCAGAATCATAACCAGAAAGACAATGATGAATAACTTGTGATATGGTTCATCACTTTAAAGGGTATTAAGATTAATCATTGTATAAGATAACTTCAAATGCACTGAAATCATAGGGATCACACATTTAAGAAATGTGATAAAGGTTTTCCAAAATTTGTTAATTCTAAAAAAGTTTACATGTCATTACTAATAACATGATATGATGTAAAACTGAACATTTCTTTTTTTTTTTGTGGGTTTTTCTTGTTGATTTTTTTTATTTATATATACTTTTAATTAGCTTCAGGTATACAACAAAGTGCAATAGTGATACTTTTTACCCCTCAAAGTGACAACCCCCCTCCCCCAATTCTCCCCTCCCACTCCTCCCCCCCATATCATACTATCTATTACAATTCTTTTGACTCCCTTCCACCATATAATCCACATCCCGTGACTGTCTATATATTCAATTACAGTTGGTATAATGTCAGTAACAAAAATACCTTTTGATCAGACACCTTAAAGGAAAGCCAGTATTATATTTCTGTTCTTTCCATAAAGAATGTTTCAAAATAATTTTTATATTTAACAGTAAAGAGATAATCAAAGCATTTTCAGCCAAAATGTGTAGGGGTCAAGGTATTATAGAGATTGGGTGGACAGCCTACTAATAAAAATATACATTGCTTCTGATTTTGTCATGTTTGCATCGTCAGCTTTTTAACTTTATAATTTGTTATGAATTATTACCTCGTTCTAAATATTCACATTCCTACCTAATTTTGTATACACAGGCATATTTTCTAAATTCATGGATCTTTAGATTTATGAATCTTGTTTGCTGGACCATTGGCTCCTTTCCCCCAATATGATTGATTGCTCAGAAGTTTAAATTTAAAGAATCAACTAAAATGTATATATGAAGCATGACTACAGTTCAATCAAATTAGAAATGTCACAGTCAAAAAACAGCAACCTCAGCAACCCTGTCTCCCTTTGTGATGGTGACACACAGCAATTCCACTTCTGAAATTCATCTTCCATGGGTAGCATGTTTCAATAAACTGAAGTCTTGATAAGGGTAAGTGATTCTAAGTGGAACTGATGTTTAACCAAATGCATGACAAAATGGAGCACAGGAATTGTTTTAAGCAAAGAAAAATATAATAGAACTTTGATTATATGGCTGAAAGGAAAAAAGCACAAGGATTTTTATTAAGTACTTAAAAGTGTTAGTGCCCAAAGCTAAATGATCTAGAAACTAAAGAGATATGTCCTGGGATACATTTAATTCAATAGATTGGTCAAAGTATAATTTATAAGTTTGGAATGACTGACCATTTAGAGTATTCTTGATTTTGTAAAACTGTAGTATAGTTATTAAAGATGTATGGCCTTTGTTTTCTTTCTAGAAATTGTACCAACTGTGATTTTAATATACTGAACACCAAACACATGTACACACTTCATTTAACTTACTGTGATTGAATCGTACTTCGACTAGTTTCTGGTTAGCAAGAAAATATATTCTTTTCCAAGAGGCAAGAAAATACGATTTATTCACTCTTTTACTTTTAATTTTTTTTAAACAATGATAAAGCTGTAGAAAAAAAAACTGTTATCAAAGATGAGCTATATGATACTGATGAAACAAGGGTAAAATTCCTATTTAACCCAACTGATGTTTAAAACATTTGAAATAAGAGGTTCGTGATGGTGGTAAGTCGTATTACTGGTGATGTTAACCTTGATCATTTGATTAAGGAGGTATCTGCCAGAAAAAAAAATACTACTTTCTCCCTTTGTAATTAGTAAATATCTTAAGGGTGATATGTTTTAGACTACACCTATATCCTGTCCTCCACAAACTTTAGTTCATTATATTTTATCAAGTGTCAGAGGATTGTGTCTGCAACAATTATTACTGCAACATTTGCCTAATGGTAATTTCTTATCTCCTCTTTTCTTTCACTGGAATTTATTTAATTCCATACATTTGATAGGAATTCTTCCATAAAGGAGAATTGTCCCTTCACCCCATTTATGTATCCAATTATTTATTTATATCAGCATGTACTTGGGGATATTTATTTTATTTGAGTGATTATAACCCCAAACTCTCATTAAATATTTGGTTGCTCAACTTGTCTCAGGTTTGGCTATTGGGATGCCTTCAGATAGATTCATGTGTCCTTTGGACATGTTCTTGTTTTTTGTTTTGTTTTATTTTGTCTTGTTGTTTTGGTTTTTTTTTAGAGTGTTACCTTACTTTTTGACAACACAGATATTCTGGGTAATTCATATTTTCCCTGACCCAGCCATGGAATCAATTACGTCTCCAAAGAACCCTGGTTCTTTTCATTGGAGAATGATGTTTAGAAATCAAGATCTGGGCATTAGGTATGCTCTTTGCTACTGGGGTATCATGGATTTTAGGCTCTCTCAGTAGTCAGAGTTAGGAAACAAATATATGTATACTAACTCATATATATACACACACCTGTATTTATGCATAATTTATGCATAACCTCAATCTAATCATTAGAAACCATCAGACATATCAAAATTGAAAGACAGTCTACAAAATAACTGACTAGTATACTTTGAAAGCATCAAGTTGACGAAAGATAAGAATGAATAACTGTCTTAGACTGAAGGAGATTAAGGAGAAATGACAACTAAATATAATTTGCAGTCTTGGATTAAAAAGAAAAAGGGCACTAATGGGAAAAGAGATGAAATCAAATAAGTTCTTTAGCTTAGTTTTATATGAGGAGTTGGCAAACTACATCTCATGGGTCAAATATGGTCTGCTACCTATTTTTGTAAATGAAGTTTTATTGAAACATTGATACAAGTTGCTATGACTGTTTTTGTACTTCAATGGTAGAGTTAGGTAGCGAGAGACACCTAAAATAGTTACTATCTGGCCCTTTACAGAAAAACTTATCAATTCCTGATTTATAGTGTTGTACCACTTTTAAATTCCTATTTTTGATAATTTTACTATGGTTGTGGAAAAATGTTAATATTAGGAGTGATGAGTGTTTGGAAATGCTTTATACTATTTTTTGCAAATTTTCTGTAGGTCTAAAATTATTTCAAAATAAAAATTATAAATATTTTAGTTAGGCACTAACATATAAAATAAAGGAGATTTCCCATAAAATTTCTGTATTTGTGGGGTCTTTTTGAAAAGTCAGGATGTTTGATAACACTGCCCAATAATCAAAGGAAAATGAAAGTGGAGTCCTGTGGTTAATACATCTGATACTGCTGATTGTTGACTATTGGCTTCCTGAGCATCAGGACTCTGATTTTGTTAGGACACAAGGTATCACATAAAAGACCATCTTTACTATCCTCTCATATCCAGGGTGGTCAATGGTGCTATATTAGCATAAATGTTTAAGTGAGACTTTAAGGAAAGCTCATTAGACAGGTCAGAAAGCAAACATAAGCCCTACTTACCCTTCCCCCTTTCTACTGCTTCTTGCCTGGAAAATCAATGTGATGGCTGGAGTCATAGCAGTCATCTTAGACCATGAGGTGAGAATAGAAGCCATGTGATCCATTCTCACTTCAGGTAGAGGCCAAAGTAGAAGAAACTTGTGGTAGATTTATTGTGGCCTGAGGTTTATTTATTTATTTATTTTTTTTTTGAGGGCAGTGTCACTGGCCTTCATATGTGGGACCTGAACCAGGGCCGCTGACTTCCCAAGCTAGCGCTTAACCACCGTGCCACTCGGCCGGCCCTGTGGCCTGATTTTTCATGCATGCTTTTATTCATCTCCGATCAAGAGGTAGAACCTGTTTTCCAACCCATTTAGTCTGGGCTGACCTTATGACTTGATTTGGCCAAGAGAATGTGGCAGAAGCAACAGAGTATCAGTTCTGAACCTCTAGACCTCAACAGGTCCTGAGTATTTCTACTTTCTTTCTTGGAAACCTTCCATTGATACATGAAATATCTCATGCTAGAGAATGATGAGCGGCATGTGGTGTGAGACCCATTTGTCTTAGCTGAGGACATCCTAAACAACCTATAGTCAGGCCCCCAAATAATGAGACAACTCAGTCAAGATCAACAGAGCTACTTATTCAAACCAATGCTGACTACAGATGTAGGCAAAACACCAGCCAAGGCCAGAAAATCCTCACAGCTTATTTGTACATTCTTTTGTACAATGTTCATGATGCTGAGTTTGGGGTGGTTTGCAATGTGGCATATAGATCCTGTGGTATATAGATCTTTTATGTAGTCACCACTATGGCTTGAAACTTTTTACCTCAAGTTATTTTTTTATAAGAGAGAAAAACACCATCTTGCCTAAAATACTCTTAATTTCAGTCTGTCTTATTTGGTACCAAATAGAATTACTAAGTGACATATGAGTATAAAGGGCAAGAGCTGTTTACTTTTACATAATACCCACTCATCATGTGTCACTCATTTATATCACCTGCCTTGTCCCTGTATCACTTGAATGTGTGACTTCTACTCCACAGCCATATTTTTTTTAAAAAATAAGAAAGATGCTCTTTTGGCCTCCCTTTGTACTTTGAGGCTCATTTAACTCAGTGGATTTTTTTTACAAAGGGGGCGTAGTAAAGGACAATTATATTTTTTGCTTTATAAACTCATGTCATACCCAAATAACGTGAACTGGAAGTCAATGGCTCAGGACAGCAGTGGAAATACCAGTGGGGGACTAAAGAAGTAACTGAAATGATGTTTTTTAGAGCATTTTAAGCTTATTAAGTTAATGCCAGCCTCCCTATATTGTCAACTGCTGCTGAAAGTTTGATGAAATCCCTTTAAAGATTAAACATTTCTCTTAGAAAAGAGCAGTATAAACCTAGCATCAAACATTATTAGAAAAAATATGGAAATCCATGCTACAGTTGCCTTTAACATACATACATATATACATAGTTATATAGAGAGATTTGAGGTTTCAAACACTGTAGACATTCTGCTAAAAAGTCATAATAATGTATAATAATGTAAAATAATTACACATATATTATAGCAGACTTAAAAAAATTATTAATAAACTGAATATTAAAAATATGACAACCTATCAATTAAAATACATAGGAGCAATTAATAATTCATATGTCTAATAAAAAGTAGTACAAAACAATTTGATCCTTTTATACTAGTATTTTAAAAATACATAGCAGCTTTCATCCATAAAAATTACCACAAAAAAGGGTAATTTTATAACTGGTATAGTATTGCTGTGTTTTCAGAAAAAATTAAATATTTCCTGTGAGGAGTATCTCTACAGGGAGACTTGTACTTTATAATAATTACCTCTGTTACACAGGGAACTCAAGAATATGGAGCCTATGCTTTGAATTTAGGTATTTATCATTTAATTCTGCATCACAAACCTTTAACACAAGAAAGTAAAAAATATGTGCATGCTTAAAAAGAGGCTTAGGCAGCCAGCCGAGTGGCTCAGTTGGTTAACAGCTCACTCAAGAGTGCGAGCTCTGAGTAACAGGGTTGCCAGTTGGATTCCCAGCCCAAGTTGAGCAGCGCTGAGCTGCCAACAGGTGGCAGGATGGCTCAACTAAAAAAAAAAAAAAAAAAAAAGCATATTAGATTCTGAAGATTCTTTGTAAAACGTAAAAGCTCTTAACAAAAAATCTGGAAAAGATATGATAATGTGAGTGTGTTCTGATACGGCACGCTGACTCACTTAAAATAAATATACACACACATCCACATTAAATTGCAGATACCAGCAACCACTATTAGCCCAAGCAAGCAATTGTCTATTTTATTAGGCGCTTGATTGCTGACTTCAAATTCCTGTCAGGTGGTTTTTCTGTGCTAATCCTTGATCTATTGTATAGAGATTCAGCCTCATCCAATGAAAAATGACTGGGATTCATGTATGTCAATGGTTGATAAGAAATGTTTCTTGAAAATCAAACCTAATGGTCAGAACAGGGAAAATTCTGGTGCTGCAGTATACAGCGAGCATCTCCATGAGGTCCAGTTGGACACTGACATAATTGCAGAGAGCTTAGGTAGATGCCATTTTGCCAAGTCTTGATGTTGTAGGCGAAGACTGAGGGCTTCATTCACCAACAAATTATGGTAGAATACAAATCCTTGGTGAAGAAGCAAGCTCTAAGGTAGCACTGCCCAAAAGAGATATAACATGAACCACAAATATGAGTCACACATGTAATTTTCAATTTTCTAAAAAGGTAAAAAGAAATGGGTAAAATTAATTTTAATAATGTATTCTACTTAAACCAATATAGCTAAAATATCATCATTGAAACATGTATTAATGAAATATTGTCATTCATTTTTTCAAAATAGATCTTTGAAATCCACTGTGTATTTAAGGCTTACAGCACATCTCAATTTGGAGTAGACAAATTTCAAGTTCTCAATAGTCATATCTGGCTCTCATCTTGGGCATTGCAAGTGTAGAGTACTCTATGATGATTTAGAGATCTTAAGAGTGATGTAACTAGAGAATAAAACAATGATATTTCAAATAGAATGGATTAACAAACTTTCCAAGAAGAATTCAACAGAAATTACATTAGCAATACAAAAGTTAAAACCCACTAATTGGGTGTTTTAGTTTTTAAAGATGACAGTTTTAAAGAGAGACTTTGCACTGTAGAGGAAGTATATCACTGCAAACTGACTTATAATACAAATACTTCGCAGGTAGAGAAATTATTGGGACATTAACATATAATTAAAACTCATTAAACTGTTATTTAAACATCCAGAGCAAATAATTAAACATGTTTATTTATATTCTGCAACATGGATAATAAAACATAATAATATAGGAAGTCTGAGATGAATATAAAATGTCAAAATTAATAGCACAATCTTATAATCTGCTTCCAATGCAATTACTAGTCTTTAGAAAGGAGTTCATTTACATTAAAAATTGACATGTAGGGATTTTGTTCTTAGTCAATTGAGTTCATTAAAAAGATCTACAGATTCATTAGGTCAAATAGAAGGTATACAGGCCAGGTTGCATTTTAATAAGCCATAAAATCTTTAGACAAAAATTGGTGCTATGCAGAAAATGAAAAAAATATTTTTCTAAAACTTTTTTAAGTAAAAATATTTATTTGTAAATAGCTTATGAACTCTAATATCAATAAAATGTTGTAAGCCATAAAGCTGTCAAGATACCTGATAGCTCAGTAATACTTAAAGCGTGTGCTTCTTAGGGTGGCTTTTAATGGCATTCCATGAGATTGTAAAACAAATAATTTTCACCAAAATATACAGGGCAAAAGTTCGATATTTAAAAACTCTCTGATTATATACTCTTCAGGTATTCATTGTAGAAAAGTTGGAAAATGCAAAACACAAAAACAAAAAACAACAAAAAGAAAGCACAGAGTAGAAAAGAAAATCACTCAGAATCCCAGTACCCAAGACATGGATGACATTTTGAGTCTACATCCTTCCACAATTAAACCAGCATAATTATTATTACCATGTCTCGGTGATAATAATAAAGTTATGTGGACTCTCTTGTAGATCCGATTCCTCCAACAGACCATATAATCCCACTTGGTACACACATACCCACACATTTCCCCTTTCCTACACAGCCATCTACTGAAAGGTTGTTGAGAATTCAGGGGCAGTTTAATCTCAGGCTGATCTATCAATGTCCATTCTCTTATGTCCTTCTCCTCCCACTCCACGCCCCTCAATCACACCCTGAACACTCACACTCATATAATAAGACCTCTCTCTGAACACACTTTCTTCCAGTTAGTTCAAAACTTTGTAATGCTCTCTTATTTAAGAAGAGATGTTGCTTGCATAGAGACACAAATTACCAGCTTTAACAACTCTAAAACAGTAACAAAATCTAGAAGAGACATCACCTTCTACCTCTTACTCACTAATCTGTTGGTACTGCTGATAAATATAATCCTTTGACTATACTTCACTGGGCTTAACTTTGTGCCTGAAAGAACCTTCTTTCTCAGAACTAGATTCAACAATAAACAATTATCGAGCACTTAAAAGAGCAGACATTGGGTTCAGCACAGGCTAGTGAATTGTGCATGAATCAGATAGTCCTTTACCTCACAAAAGTGATAGTTTAGTAAGGAAGATAGTTTACAATCAATTAAACAAATGGATAAATATTTACACACTGGGATCAATGCTGTGAAGGACTTTTAGAAAATAGACAATGACATATTGGTTTTAAAATTCATATTGAAATTCAAAACTTAGAATAGCTAAAACAAGGTTGAAAAATAACAAAGTTGGAAGAATAAGTAATCAAGATGGTGTGATATTGATGCTAACTTAGACAAACAGATCAATGGACAAAATAGTGTCCACAAATAGAACCACAGATACATGGACTACTGATTTTCAGCAAAGTTGCAAAAGCCATGCATTAGAGAAATGATAGCCTTTTGAACAAATGGTATTTCAACAATTGCATATCCATTTCCAAAAACATGAACTTTAATTATATTTAGAACCATAGAAAAAGATAACTCAAAATGGATCATAGGCCTAAATGTAAAACCTAAAACTAGAAAACTTCTAGAAGGAAACATAGAACATAAACTTAGTGATCATGAATAAGGCAAAAATTTCTTAGCTACGACACTAAAGGCATGAGCCATAAAGGAAAATTTTGAAAAATTAAGCTTCATCAAAATTAAGGACTTCTGTTCTCCAGGAGACACTGTTCGGAGGATAAAAAAGGCAAACCAAAGACTGAAAAAAACATTTTAAAGTCATAAATCTGACAAAAAACTTGTATTCAGAATAAAGAACCCTGAAAACACAATAGTTTTTTAAAAACCAAGGAACCCAATTAAAAACTCAGCAAAAGATTTGAACAGTTCATGAATATATATTGATAAGTATACACATGAAAATATATTCAATATCAGTGGTCACTAGGAAAATGTAAAATAAAAACACAGCATGGTATCACTATACTCTAACTAGAATTTCTATAATTAAAAAGATTAATGGGCCACGCGTTGGTTAAGAGCTGGCTTGGGATGCCAGGGGCTGCCGTTTGGATCCCACATATGAGGGCCAGTGACACTGCCCTCTATAGCTAAGATGGTGAACAACAGCTCCACCTGGAGCTGGGCTGCCATGAGTCACTGGCAGCAGCATAGGCTGCAGCCACTGCTGCAGTGAGCTGCCATAAGCTACAATGAGTTGCCAGCAGCCAGCGTGAGTAGCCCGCAGCCGACGTGAGCTGCCAAGAGCCGCCATGGGCGGCCGTCCAGAGGCCAGCGACCGATCTGCCTCACCCAAGAGTGCAATGATGATACCAACATGGGCCAGTGAAGCAATGTCCTCCACAACTAGACTGAAGAACCAAAGGACAGCAACTTGTCTTTTCCCCTCCCCGAATTCCCCAATTTAAAAAAAAAAAAAAAAAAAAGATTAACTATACCAAGTCATGGTAAGGATATAGAAAAACTGGGATTGTCATACATTCCTGGGAAAATCTCAAATATGTATAAGTACTTTGGAAAACAGGAAGTTTCTTAAAATGATAAACATATCCTTACTGTGTGATCCAGCCATTTCAGGCCAAGGTATTTACTCAAGAGAAATCAAAGCCTATATTCACACAGAGGCTTGTGCGTTCATGCTCATGGCAGCTTTATTGATAATAGCCAAAAACTGGAAACTGAAATGTCCATTAACAGGTAAGTGTTTAAACAACATATGAAATATCCATACTATAGACTGCTGGTTAACAATAAAATGAAAAGAACTCTTTTTGGAGGAGGAAGGGTATAAAAACTGATAAAAGTTTATAGGACAAAAAACCCAATAAATGTTTTTTTTAATAAATTGTTTATCAATATTCTCAAATCCAGTCTAATCATCCAAGAAAAAGTCGTTTCCATTCTTCTTTTATTCTATGTCCGTAACTGAATTGAGTTTGTTTATTTGATGTTTCGATCTCTTCTGAATGTAATTTCAAGCTGAGACAAAAATTTCCTCATGCTGGCCAAAGGGGTTTGAGAACAGAATGAACTCTTAATACATGCTACAACTTGGATAAATCTCAGAACAATGATTCTAAGAGGCCAGACCAAGAAATTATACATACTATATAATTTCATTTATACAAAAATCTAGGAAATGCAACCTCATATATGATAATAGAAATAAGATCAGTGGTTGGCTGGGGACAAAGGTGATGGTTGATAGAGAGAGACATGAGACAGATTGATTTTTAAAAGCCACCAGAAAACTTTTGAGGTGGGCAGAAATGTTCACTGTTTTATCTGTGTTTATGGCTTCATGATTGTATACAGATGTCAACACATATCAAACTGTACATTTTAAATATGGGCAGTATTTTTCTTTTATTGGTATGTCAGTTCCTCATTAAGGCTGCAAATATTTTCATCAAAGCAGAAATTTCTATTAGACAGCTCTGCTCAAACTCCTCTATTGTTATTAAAAAGTGACTGATAAATTTAAAAAAGCATACAGGGGTTAATCTTCCTCTCACAAATATCTCTCACAAGTACTCTATCCATTATTGGCAATACTCTGTAATACCTGCAAAGTCCCATCACGTATTGTGATGCCACATCACACTGAAAAATACTTCTTTCTGCAGTTGGATCAACACATGGTCTTTCTTCCTTTTTTTTGTTTTGTTTTGTTTTGTTTTTTTGAGGGCAGTGTCACTGGCCCTCATATGTGGGACCCGAACCAGGGCCGCTGGCTTCACAAGCCAGCTCTTAACCACCGCGCCACTCGGCTGGCCCTCTTTCTTCCTTTTTTAAAAAAAATCACAGCTTGCAACCATTGTCTAAGTGCTCACTGACTTCTCTACTCATCTAGAGAGCTATACAAAATACCAAATATTTCAGCTGGGTAAAATGATCTCCGTAATTGACTTTTCCAGATACACAGTTAAGCTATAGTTTATGGAAGTGAATTTTAAATCTCCAGGAATTCAGAAAGAGGAGAACCTCTTTCTGAGGTTCCTAAGTTACCTGCCTAGGAAAGAAGGCTATTTTTAATTTACCCTACTCTTTCTCTTGATGTTTTTAGTCTTTTCCTAGAGCTAAATGATATCAATATGAATCCACACTTCCACCTCACTTTGTTATCAGGGGTCAGAATAATGAACTTAGTGAGACTGAATAATCAATCATTTAAAAAATAATCAATAATGTTCTAAGCCTAATTTGAGAGAACCCCAGATTGAGTGATTTACAGAAGAGAAGGTTGCTTTGTCTTCAGAAGGGTCTGGTTATAAGAAAATGTTCAAGATATAGGCATACCTTGTCACCAAGACTCTCAGCCTGGAATCAGTGAAGACAGAAATGAGAGTCGAAAGGCCTACTAACCACACTTGGGCATTTCCCTGTGAAAATGCAGGTCCACACTAAGTGAAGCAGAGATGATCTTTACTTATGTCTAGTTTTTGCTCAGTGCGTATCTCATGCCAACCAGAAAATTTGGCAGTTATACATGTTTTATATTTTTAAAGAAAAAAAATAAGTATTAAAACCTCTGGTATACAAGTTTCCAAACATGAAATCTGTAGGGAAAAGAAATTATAGGTGTTCTCCAGGAGTAAAAATGTTGAAGGCAGCATTGGACTTGATCAGCAAACTCCTTAATTAAGAGTTAATACCCTGGCAGGGATTAGGGGAGTGTTAGTGGAGAACAAGACCCCAGCACAACTGGGGGATTAGCAGGAAGCCTAGCAGTAAACTGAAGGTTCCAAAGACATGGGTTTATTTGGGGGGAGGGGCATGTCTAAGGCAAATTGAGGTTCTCTAGAAATGATGTGCAAGGCATTAATGTGGGGGTGGGGCGAGAAGCCTGGCACTATCCTATTTCTCTTCCTAACCTGTTAGGTAACTCTGGCGCTCTGGTGATAGATAGATTTAATAATGCCTCAAGTATTTAGTAATTAGCATCTTCCTACCCATACCTCTTGCCATGTGACTTTGGAGTTGCTCCCAAAAAGGTGAGGCTTGCTTCTCCACCCCAGGGAACTTTCTTTGTGCAACAGAGTAACAGCATACTACTCCCAGGCTAGGTCTTGAAAGACCTTGTGGGTTTCCTCTTCTGCTCTTGCCCTGCTGCCCTCCCCTTGAGAACATTCCAGGTCTGCCTTGCTGGAAGGTGAAAGGCAAACAGAGCAAAGCAGAGCTGCTCTGCTCTTCCCACCTGAAGCCAACATAGACCAGCCACAGCCAAGCACAGTTACATGAGTGCGCCCAGCCAAAACAAGACCATCAGAGCTTTATAGCTGACTCATGGCTGTTGCCACTTTCTGAAGCAGTGCTTTTGTGAGTGTCTTTACTTCATCCTCCATCATGACAACACTCCATGGTCACACATTGCTTCTGGTACAGCAATTTCTGTCAGATAAAAACATTATGGTGTGTTCTCATCTACCTTATTCACTGGATCTGGCACCATGTGACTTCTAGCTCTTCAAAATGACCATGAAAGGTAAATGTTTTGAATCGTTTCAGGACATCGAGGAAGCCACAACAGCACAACTAAAGACACTCATGAAAGAGGACTTTCAGAGCTGCTTCAGAAAGTGCCAACAATGATGGAATAAGTGTGTTCGAAGCAAGGGGGAGGATTTTGAGGGAGATTAATGGCAATATGTCTTTTACTGTAATATATATTTTTTAATTTAAACATTCCCTATATTTTTAGATCACTCCTTGTATCTATCACAGACTACACTGCCAAAGGCTACCATCAGTCGGCCTTTACTTAACTTTATTTATATGCAAGGCCTTTCAAATTATCTGCAAAGTTGAAGGATAGGAGTGACAAAAGTCTTACCCAGTAAGACTCCAGTCTTGGTGACAGAAAACAGAGGAATGAAAGAAGGAAGGAAAGAAAGAAGGAAGGAAGGAAGGAAGGAAGGAAGGAAGGAAGGAAGGAAGGAAGGAAGGAAGAAAGGAAGGAAAGAAAGGAGGGAGGGAGGAAAAGATTTGACAATACAATACCTTAAAAATAATTTAGGGCCAGCCAAGTGGCTGAATTCGTTAAGAGCCCACTTAAGAGTGTGAGCTGAGCTCTGAGCAATAGCAGTTCGATGCCAAGCCTGAGCTGAGCTGCCACTGAGCTGCCAACAGGTGGCAGGATGGCTCAGCTTAAAAAAACAAACAAAAAACAAAAAACTTCTTTAAAGAACTGTTCACACACCTTTAGATCACCCTCGAGCCCCCCCCATTCTTTTTCTTACCTTACCCAACATCACTCAATTATGTTATCCATGAGGTCCCTGAAGGAATTTGAGTATGTCTATCATGGTTAACAATAAGAATTTATGAGTAAGCTCCTTTTGGAATGAGTGAGCTCTAGCCTCTAGTCTGTTGATTAAAAATAATATGACTTTTTACATTAGTTTCAGGTGTACCACATAGTTGTTAGACACTTGTATAACCTATGAAGTGATCCCCCAATAGGTCTATTATCCACCTGGCACCATACATAGGTATTACAATATTATTGCACGTCAACTATAATTTTTAAAAAAGTTAATTAAAATGATTAATGATAGGAAAATATGGTATATAGAAACTTCTGCTTTTATTTTCAATAAATAACACATGGGAAGGTTACAAAAAATAATGATATGACTTTGGGCAAGTTGCTTGACCTCTCTTAGCCTCAATTTTGTCATTTATAAATTGAAGATTAATACCTGCCCAGACTACTTCAGAGGGTTATTCCCAGGATAAAATGTGGTAACAACTATAAAATTGCTTTAAAAACCCTAAGGCACTGTACAAAATGTCAGGCTCTATCATGGGCACAGTTGCTAAGGGCAAAGATCTCCCCAGGGGAGTGAGAAGGCAACTGGTTAACACATGCAGGCCTCTTTAGGGCTTGCATGGAATCTCTGATATACTCACTTCTTCAGGTGACTCTAAGTAAGATCCCAGTGATCCAGCAGAGAAAAAAATCCTCCCTCTTTCCTTTCCAAAAAGCAATACTTTGAAAAATGTCAGGCCAACACTGGAAGTAGCTACTCTGAGATCCTGTCCTTTTGTCCTTACTTTAAATCCCACCTTTAAAAGACATAAAGGCCTGGGCCAGCCGAGTGGCGCAGTGGTTAGGCGTTGGCTTGGGAAGCTGGCGGCCCCAGTTTGGGTCCCACATATGAAAGCCAGTGATACTGCCCTGAAAAAAACACCCAACAAAACAAAAGACATAAAGGGAAGTTGGAGGACAGGAGTGGTCCTATGATGAGCAGGTATTCTGAAGGCACAGAGCAAGGAGACCTGAATGAAGCAATGTGTTATCCAACCTTCACTGCCCAAGGGCATTCAGATGTCACACAGAGTTGACCTTCTAAGAAGAGATTCTAATAATGATTTCCTCCCCCCACACCCACACGTTACTATGAATCTGTTCACAGCAAGGAAACCAACAGACAGATGGCACTGGAAATATCAGATGCCAAGAATACACTGTTTCTTTCATGCAAAAGCCAAATAATAAGTAAGAGAATCATCTTACTTTTATTATTTTCTCATAATAAAGGTTAACTGTGAAACTAAATCAGATCTGCCCATAAATGAAAATAAGAGCCCCATTACTGTACCCAAGTCACTCTCATTCATCACATCGAAGTAGGTTTTAATTGTTTTCAATCTCATGCAATAAAGGTATCTAAATATCCCATAAATAAATTACACACATTGATGATCATTCTCTTAGCTTCTGAAGCCCCCGAGGCATCTTCAGTGTAAGAAAATACATCAAGTTGTGTTCAAACAGCAGACATTATACTTACAGCCCCTGATGTTAGAGATCCCTTTCATTTCTACTTGCTCTATACTCCTATTATAGAAGACACACACATTCACACATATACACACACAAAGTCGTTTCAGGATGGACTGAAGAAAATCATTTGATTTCCATATTTATGTACTTCACTTCCAAATGGTAAGGTTTCAAAAGTGTCACCAATATCTAGGTATAGACGTAAGTGAATGGTCTCTAAAGCATAGGTCATGTGTGAGAAAAAGAGAATGAACCCTGGGTCCATCACTTCCTTGCTCCTTCCATCTTTTGAGTAAGTGCTGACCTTGACAAAACCAGACCTCCTTGTAAAAACTGTGATGGGATTTACTAGCAGGAAGATAAACCAGGAACATCGGATCTAATGTTTTAGCAGGTTATTCCTGGCCTGTCTTGATGGCTTCTTAGATTAACCTAGAATATATGGATTTATAGGATATAGCCTACTGGGAATGAACATTAGTCATATAGGTTCTTTACCTACGTGACTAACGAAGTATAGAACACTGACAAACCCTAAATCTAAATGGCTGAACCTGAACTAACTTGTGTCGCACCTTTAGGTAGCATTTGTTGGTTACTCCTAAGCTAAAATGCATTTCGGGGCCTACTAAGGAGTTTTAGGAAGCCACATCAGAGGTTCAAAGCCCCTTCAGAGACAGATGTTAGGATGCCGAGATTACGCTTTTGTTGTGGGTTTTTTTGGTCATATTCTTCATTAATTATTAGTAATGCTTGATTTGGGGTAATGTCTATGATCCTTCACGGAACAACAATGTGCTAGACACAATATCTATTCTTTAAGAATAAGCAACACTGTAAAGGAAAATGACCTAATACCCTGACGTCTGTGGTAAGCTAAGAAATGGCTCCCTAGGAGATATCCACATCGTAATTCCTGGAACCTGTGAATGTTACCTTATATGGCAAAGACTTTGCAGATGGGATAAAGTTAAAGAGCTTAAGATAGGAAGATTATTCTGAATTAGCCAGATGGGCTCTAAATACCATGGCATGTATGTGTGTGTGTGTGTGTGTGTGTGTGTGTGTGTGTGTGTGTATGTATGAGCGGGGAGGCAGAGGGAGATTAAACACACAGAAGAAAAGGTAATGTCAAGGGAGATTTGAAGATGCTGGCCTTGAAGACTGGAGTGGTGTGGGTACCAGCCAAGGAATGCTGGCAGTCACCAGGAGCTAGAAGAACTAGGGAACAAATCCTCTCTAGAGCCTCAGGAGGGAGTGAGCCCCTTCTGACACATTAGTTTCAGCCCACTGATACTGATTTCCAACTTCTGGCCTTCCGAACTGTGAGACAACGGGTTTCTACTGTTTTTAGCCACCAAGTTAATACCTACATTTTTAGATAGAAACAAAATAGAAACAAAAACCCGAGACAGCAATTATGGCTTGCTCTGGAACAAATAATTTATACTTTTAGCATATTCATAGACAAAACTGGCCTGTGTTCCTAATATAAGAGCTAGACCATAAAGGGCATGAAAAGCAAGGACTTTGACTTTTCTGATTGCATTAACATCTCCAGTATACAGTTCTTCCTGGACATTTAAAATATGACCAATGCATGGATAAAGGAATTAAAATATTAACAAATTAGGAGTTTGGGGGGAAAAATCATCAAGTTCATGCTGGGTGACTAAGTGGGTAGACAGGTGGATCACGGATTGTGTAGAAGATTGGTAGGCCATTCTGACTATCTTCCTGATAACATCACAGCAGACAGAACTCTTTCACACTTATGAGATATGTGTAGTGGAATGATCATCTTGGATGATATTCCATACAAACTCAAAGTTATCTTCATCTTGCCTTTGGGTTTAATGGTTGGCATGGCCATGGCGCTCAGCATTAGCTCTTGTTTCTTTTCCACATCCCTTGCAATATCAAGTTTTGCTTTCCATGCTCTGTGATTTGAACAAAATCAGCTCATTTCAGCTATGCTGAGAGGCCTCTTGGGGAATGCACAATTTGCCAATGGTGTAAGCAGCAGCAGAAGTTTCAACAGCTGGTTGATGGAGGTAATGAGGAAACTACACAGGCCCTTTGTTCCTCCCAAGTCAAGTTTTCAGAGTATGTTCTTGGTATGTGATTTAAAATGAACTCATCCCCAGTCAAAAGCAAGCAGAACATGCCTTACAAAGGTAACTATAAGTAATATTCATTATCTGACATTTGGAGCTATTCATTCTTTTCCTTTTCTCAGAGATTAATTGAAAGCTGTCAGTACCAAGTTATTTCTTATTAAATTGCTGTTTTATTAAACTGCCGTTGCCTTAGTCAAAGGCTTAAAATGGTGCACTTATCTTTTTGTACGACATTTTTCACTCTGAGTGACACAACATCAAAAAGCAATTTTCACTTTTAATGTATAAAATACATTTGACATCTCACATGCTTGTTACGAGAAGATGGACTGCGACACTGGGCACTCAGATTTTTTTTGAGATGAAAAATCCCATAAGAAGGAAACAACTCTCTACGGCTATTACATTCAGCAAACAATAGATGGTCAATTTAATATTTTTAACTCATCTTGACTACAAAATAGTCAACCAAATTAATTAGTGTGATTATGCAGTATTCTGGGTTCTCTATATTATTTACACCAGAGTTTTTCTAGGTGCAATATGCACAAGAACTTCCTCTCTTTTTTTTTTTTTTGAGGGCAGTGGCACTGGCCCTCATATGTGGGACCCGAACTGGGGCCACTGGCTTCCCCAGCCAGGGCTTAACCACCGCACCACTCAGCTGGCCCAAGAACCTCCTCCTCTTGAAATGCAGGTTCAGGCTTTGTGGCTCTGGGGTGGGGCCTGAAAAAATCTGCATTTTAACAAGCTCCAAGTGAAACCAATGCTGATGATCCCTGCACTACATTTTGCATAATAAGGCCTTGAATAAATGGTGAACAGAAAAGTGAGTTAACTCAGCTGAAATCCTCAAAACCTGAAAAGTAAGAGGAAAAAAAGGAGGGGGAAATGTCAATGTAAAAATCACAAGAGAAAAAAAAAAAATATGTATCTAGTTTATGGAATATATTGTTTTGTTTTCTCACTAGTTGTTGCCCCAGCTTCCCGTGCAACACACACACACACACACACACACACACACACACACACACACACACAGAGAAATCAGTGATAAAGAGAACATCCACATCAAGCAGGAGCAAGGTTTCAAAATGACCCAGAGCAAACCCAACATTAATAAAAAGTGTTTCCAAAACTTTCTAATGCCCCATGTAGAGAATAAGGTATTCTCTTCTCTGGTAATGGTCTTCCAAAGACTGATACCACATTTTTATTTGGTGCCTCCAGCACTCACCTCTTGGCTGGTAGACCTGAGTCAGCCTGTGCACTGCCCGTCCCCACACACCTGTGATACCTCTTCCAGGGAGGGCCACCTGTGCTATGGCGCGCAGGTCTTGGAATACATCTTCTCTATATCAACTAAGTACCTTCCTGGGCCTCCCAGTGTCTGGGAATGGCACAGACATCAACTGAGCTGAAGTGGAGCCAAGTCTCTTTTTTTCTTCATATACCTTTTAAGCTGATGAATAACTTACTACAATAAAGTGCACAAATCTTCTTAAGTACTGACATATCTGTACACCCAGTAACAACCTAGACTAACACAGTGCTGTCTAATAGGACTTCCTGCCAGGATGGAAACGTTCCATATTAAAATATAATTTTACACTGCCCAATTCATTAGCTCAGTGCCACTAAGCATGTCAAATGGGGCTAGTGTGATTGAGTGACTTAATTTTTTATTGTGTTTATTTTAATTAATTTACCCTTAAATAGCCACAGTGGCTAGTGGCTGCCATATTGGACAGCACAGGCCTAGAACATTTCCACCACCTGAAAACTTTCTTTCATGTCCTCTCCCTGCCAATATCCTCCAAACATAACCCCTCTTCTGGCCCCTAATACCACAGGTTCGTTTTGGCTATCTCTAGTTAAACTGTGATCAAAAACATTTTTAGTTTTTAAATCTGGTGCTTTATTTAAATGAATGATGGGAAAATATTAGGAAATAACCCCTTAGCTGTTCACAAAAAGCTAATGTCTTACTTTATTATTATCATTATTATTATTATTATCATTATCTTTATTTTTATCTACAAATACTCCTTAATTCTCCCTTAGTCAGGGGAAAATGGTTTTTTAAAGATTTATTGAGAGCTATTAACTCTCTCTCTCTTGCACACACATATAAAACTGAGATAAAAATGTAAGTCAACTTATCCAACATTCATTTAAAATACTGTATAGACAAAGCTTTCCAATGGACTAGAATTCTTATTAAAAACACACCAGAGCATTCGACCATTATCTGATATTTGAATGTATACAATTGCTTTTATGTCTTTCCCATTTGCGAAGCTGAAAAATCCTGATGACCACGGTTATCTTCGATGTTTTTATAAATCCAACAAAATCGAGAAAAGTGTTTTTATATACTATCACTTGTCCAGGGTTCACTTAAGAAAAGAAAAAGGTAAGTATTCATTTAAATGTTCGCTTTGAAATGAATGTTAATGTGAGGTCATACTATGCTATTCCATACGTTGATGGAATCACCTGTTATTTCCTGTCTTTTTAAATCACTGCTTCTCAAAGTACCCAATGTACAAACTTTGATGATCAGTGACAAGATAAGGAACTGGCACAGGATGTCTATCAAGTCACTGTTTCTTAAAAACAGCCTTATACTAGAGAAACATTGGCTAGACTAACCAGCATGCTGACTGATCTACCTTCTACCACAAATTCCTTAATCCACTGTTGGCCAGAAACAAAGTTTGCAGACGGCACAGGTCTGTGGACCATGCTTTGAGTACCATTACTGTAGACTATGAGCTTTTGAGAGCTGTACAAACTCTCTGGTGCTATAGAATTCCTGGCCTTTAGCTAGTATTCAATAAAATATTTTAAATAAACAAATAATTGTTGTGCCACATAGATCTTCAGCTTTTTAACACATTAACCTTTTTCAGTTTCTGCCCACCCTTTCGACTAGTGGAAATTCCTCTCTTGTTGGCAGCAACAACTGTTTTCCTTCTTGTTACCTCTTAAAACATACAATGAGAAAGAGTAGGCTCAATAAAAAATTGTTAAATGGACTAATTCTATTTAATGAAACTCTATTTTTTAAAAGTAACATTTTAAAAAAAGAGTGATGCATAACATTAACCAAAGAGAATCTAATTTAAAAATTAGTTATAATTTTAATTAATAAAAGAATTGGAAAACCAATGTAACAAAACTTTTAAATCCTCCTAGATAAAAATCTCATTATTTGGGTAGTGCTGGGCACATATGCAATCACATATGCATATGATTATGTTAATCATATATGAGACTATATATTTTTGATGAAATAGAACTACTCATTGCATGAGTAGCATTTCCTATGGGAGTGAGTTAGTCATGGCTCTTATGTGTAAGCAACAAAAAGTGCCCGTGCTGTATCGGTCAAAATAAAACAATTTATTGCAAGGATAATAGGTAACTCACAGCAGTGCTAGAAAGCCTGAAGGAAGAACCAGGGAGAGCAAAGGAGACTAAGATGAACCATGATTAGAATTCCACCCCAATCTGTCCATGAGAACATATACATGTGTTGTCACATAGCTTGCAAAGCTACCACCATCTGCATGGGTCACAGCTCCTACTGGCCCTATGACCCCAACTGCTACTACCTCTACCAACAAAAGAGATTCTCTTCTGCTGTGCTTCTTTACATCATAGTCTAGGGCACGTTTATCCAATTGCCCAAGTCTCTGCCTAGCAGCAAAGGAGGCTGGGAAATGGAGCATCTAGCTTCCCTCGATTCTGCAGACTGAAAGGAAGGAGTTCTCCCCACTAGAAAAGGGACTACAGCTATTTGGCAGCCCTCCCAAATTATAAACATACATAGCAATGTGTTTCTAAACTATTCATGCTAAGAGATGATATAATTTCTAATGTATAGATACAAATCATGACTAATGTATAGAGGATCTGTAAGGAAAAAGGTCTTCTAAGAATCTTCAAAACATCAGATATCTCTTGTTCAAAACCTAGTTCTCACACGTCAAAACATTTTAGCATAAACCCATTTAGATGCTATCCACCTAGGGAGAAGATTTGTAATATACAACTTCCTCCTCTATTTCTCCCTCTCACAGTGTATTTCCCAAGGCCATCATCGAATTAACAATCACAAAGCTTCCCACAATACAACTGCCTATGAAATGGCTGGCTTCATTAGCTTGCCTCTTCCTCTTCTCTTCGGATTAGCAGCTGATAAAAGGAAATCAAAAGCACCTGATACCCATTTTTCATGATGGAGAGATTTCATTTCTCTCAAGCATGAATAAAATTCAATTTCAGAGAGCTCGCTCCTTCATTTGGAAAATGAGGCTCTTAATACCAAGGCCTCTATCTTGCAAAGACCCCTTTCTGAAAATGTTTACTTGCATTGTATAAATTAAGCAACATACTAATATATTTCTTTTGTAAATGTCATCATAATACAAGGAATATCAGATGTATTCACTTTTAATTCTTTTGATCATCTCAATTCATATCCGTAACAAAATATTATTTGTCATGATCAAATTTATGATGCATAACTGAGTATACTGCCATCATCATATGAAAAATAAACACATTTTAAGAAAAAGGTTACAAGTGTTTCTTCAGTTTTGCTATTTAGTGAAAATTTTATGTAGGAGTCTGCTCTATAGGAGATCAACAAACATTAAGTGACTAAATGCAATGAAGTGTATAATCAGATACCATCTTTGACTTTATGAAGCAAACATTCTGGTGGAAAAGACAGGCAATAGACATGTAAATTAAACCAAACAGAAGTAAACAAAGCTATTTGACAGGAAAGTAGACTCCTACTTAACATAGGTGGTTAAGAAAGGACCTTCTAGGGTTGGCTGAAGGGCTCAGTTGGTTAAGAGTTAGCTTAAGGGGTGGGCCAAGTGGCGGGGTGGTTAAGAGCTGGCTTGGGATGCCAGCGGCCCTGATTCGGATCCCACATATGAGGGCCAGTGGCACTGCCCTCAAAAAAAAAAAAAAAGAGTTAGCTTAAGAATGTGAGTTCTGAGCAACAGGGCTGCCAGTTTGATTCCCACATGGGCCGGTGATGCTATGCCCAAGCTGAGCTACCACTGAGCTGCCAATAGGTGGCAGGATGACTCAGCTCGTGAGAGCACGTGCTCCTAAAAGAAGACTGCCTTTTGGATGGTAGGCTATGCCTGCCCACAACTAAGACTGAACTCGGCACCTTGAGCTGAGCTGCCGCCCGGATGGCTCAGTAGATAAGAGTGCGTGCTCTTCACAACAAGGCTGCTCGTTCGACTCCCACATGGGATGGTGGCCACGCCCATCTGCAACTAAGATTGTAACACAGCACCTTGAGCTTAGAGGCGATGAGCTGCCAACGGGCAGCTAGATGGCGACTGGCACCCCTCACAACTAAGATTGCAGAACAACAACTTGGCTGGACCCCTCCCCAATTCCCCAACACTGTTCCTCTCCTCCAACTCCCCCATTTTTTTTTTCTAGATGTTGTTGTATGAGAATAAATAAATAACATGAAAAGTTGGAGAATAAACACAGCAGGGAGAAGGCCCAGCAATTACAAAGTCCCTGAGACAAAATGAGCTTGATATGCTCCAGGACTTCATAGAAAGCAGGTAAGCCTGGGGCACAAGGCAGGTCACTGTGGGACATTTTAGGCCATGAAACAGAGCATAGATTTTTTTCTAAGAGTGAGAAGTAACAAGAGTTGGTTTATATTTTCAAAAGAGCACCATGCCTGTTGTGTAGAGAATGGATTAGAGATGACCAGGAATGGAAGCAGGTAGATAAATTTAGGAGTTACTCTAGTTAACCAGGTAAGATAATGGGTTGGAATACCAGTAGTGAAAGTTACGTGAATTTTTTAAATATTTAGCTACAGAACAGTTAACAATTACTGACTGATTCAACATGGAGAATCAGTATATGGAGGACTGCAGAAATGATCGCCGATTTTCCATCCCTCCCTGTATCCAAGCCCTTTGCAAAGACTTTGCAGCTTTTCCCAACAGGAGGCAGAGTCTGGTTCCCCATCCCTTGAATCTGGCTAGGGTACTTCAGCCAAATGAATGAGGTAGAAGCAACACTGAGCCAGTTCTGAGGCTGGGTTTCAAAAAGCCTTGTAGCTTCTACTCTCCTCAGGAACACTGCCACCGCCATGAGAACACCCTGAGACTAGCCTTCTGGAATATCAGAGACTACATGGAAAGAGATCCCAGTCATTCCAACATCCTAGCAGAGGATATCCTAGACTAGCCAAAGCCAAGCTGACCTCCGGCTGACCTCACACACACAGGAGCCAACCAGCTGAAAACAACCAAACCCAACCTAGATCTGCGCAACTGTCCAGATAACCTGTAGACCAATGAGCTAAATAAATCCTGGTTGTTTTAAATTACTATATTTTGAGGTATACTATTACATAGCAACAACCTACTGTAACAACGGGAAAGCAAATTATGATGTTTACAGTACGTAATTTATAAAAGCACAACACCTATTCAAAAAAATTTGCATTTGTTTTCTTATTCTATGGGCAGCCCAAAGGTGATATTATTATAATCAGAGAAAGTTCATGTTATTTGAGCATAATGTGTCATTGGAGGGTGGATCTATATTGATGTAAGACAGGCCAGGAAATATATGATAAATTCCTCTTCTTTAAATTTCACATTACTTAATAATGCCAAGCAAGAATGTGGTAGTGTACATGCTGTCAAATTTCACAAAGACATATTTTTTTGTAATTATAGGTGTCAATTAACAGTTACCCACTTCTTATTTTACCAACTGAGGACTCACACCCACACACCCATACTTATCTGTTTCTCCTAACCCTATCATTTCATAAAAGGTGATACTCCATAAAGGGAAATCCCAATTAAAAAGTCATGAAGAACATCCACATTTTTCATATTTTGTGAAGGCCTACTGAAAAAATGGTCCCAAATAGGTGCTAGTCTGTAGACTGTCATAGAAGAGTAAGCATAGGAGAAGGACCAGAGATGAGCACGTGGGCCATAATGGGCCTCTGACAGGTCACTTCATCTCTCTGTATCACAGTTTACTCATCTACAAAAAGAGAATACAGGATTGACAGCCATCCCAAATTTCATACTGTATCACTAAAAGAGGAGATTTTTAGGACCCCACTCATGGTCTACCTAGAGAAATGCCTAGAAAATAATGTTCATAGTCTTTTATCTTTTCCATCCATCAATCATCCATGTGGAATGCAACATAAAATCATCAAGAAAAATTCCAAAGTTAAATCTCAGAGTCTCAAAATATTGTCTCAGTTTAATCCCACCATAGATTTAAGTAAAATGAACAAAAAAGGAATTGAGGAAAAGTTAAATCTTACCAACTTCCCTGAAGATAGAAAAAGTAGATGTGATGAAAAAAAAAAAGTTTTATCAATCTTGGAGTTTGTAGAGTAGGAAGGGGTATTGAACTATCAGCTGGTGCAGGAGTCAGCACCTAAAAATCACATAATCTTTTAAATACCTTCTCTGCATGACTCAGGCTCTAGCTACTGATATTTCAATCACATGCTTGATAACGCTTTCTCCAATGACTTTTCATTTTTGTATTAACTGTCATCAGCAATATGTTATCTAAAATTATTTTAATACCACATTTGGGGTTGTGCTCAGATAGAGCAAGTACTGCCTTGGTTCCCACCTAAATAATCTGGACTACCATAGAAAAGGAAAGGGACATTCTTAAGTCTGCAATGCAGACATAACCAAAAGCAAGAATCAAAGAAGAGAGGGCAGCAGTTAAGGAATTGGTGTTCAGGTATAGGAAAGTTTCTGATTGCTGGCATCATTCAGTAGTTTGCCATTCTAGTGTATTGGGTTTCCCATAAAACCAAGAGTTTTCCCACCAAGTACCGATACTTCTTCATTTTAATTTTGAGAAGTACCTAACAGTGAAGGCCTTCCCACTCTAAAACCTGAAACTTTCTTTCATGAATTAGTATTTCTCCTGCCTGGATCACAGCTGATCTGAGCCGAGTTGAAAGTGGCTAACCATCCTCTTGTTTGAAGCTCTTCTCAGGGAATTTGATATTCGTGGGTTGTTTCTTTATTGTTGGGGACGGTTTTGTTACTAGAGATGTGATCCTCATCTTCTGCCTGATAGTTCTACAAGACTGATTCCTGGATAACTCAGGTTTCGTGGTAGTCACCAGTGAAAATGTCAGTGGGGACAAAGCAGGAAGAAGTGAGAGGTCTGTATCACACAGAACATAGTCAACAGGAAGTGTTATTAATATTTAGGAAAGTAGTCTGGTATAGAGAAAGATGTCAGCCCCTGGAGTCAGACAGAAAAGTCTGAACTTTTGTCTTACTTCAGTCAAGTTACTTAATGATTTTTGCCTCAGTTTCCTTACATGTGAAATGAAAAGGAGAATATATCCGTCACAGGATACTGTGACGTCAGATAACACAAAAGTATATCAAATACTGAACCCCCAAATATAAGGAGAAAAACTAACTGGAGTGTTTAAGTTTTCATGTAATAATGACACCACAAATTGGTGGTTTCAGAGTTCATCTAACAGTACAACATCAGGGCTACAAGTCAGCTTTCTCTGATTTTCTTGGCTTTTCTCTCATTACGACAAGAAGGCTACCACAGCTCCAAGCATCATGTTCTGATATAACTTCATTCAAAGCAGGAAGAAAAGGTGCTGGGCTCTCCCTTTATGCATGTCTCTGTTTTTATAAAAGAAGTAATGCTTTCCCAGAAGGTTTACCTCCCAAAAGATGTCCTCTCAGACCCATTTGTCAGAAATGGGTCATGTGCCTATGTCCTATGCAAAGGATCCTGAAAATGGTGATATCTGGCTTTTTTTTTTTAGCTTTTTTTTTTTATCATAGTAAGATTCTGCCATTAAGGAGGAAGTTTGGGAGAAAGGCTAGTGTGGAGGCAACCACCAGTTTCTGCCACAGTACATGGAGCAGGTAAAACAGTTGCTGGCAAATAAATATTGGCATTAAGTAAAATAAAAACAAAAAGTTCTCAACAAATGTTAGTTCTGTTTGTTACAATTCTGCCAGCTTCCACTCTCCATATAATGAATATTTGCTACTGATGCTCTGCAGCCTCCACTTCCCATCAGTAAGAGTTCCCCAGTCTCCTTTCTGGGAATCACTACTCCCCGCAATTTTGTATTGTTTTAGCAGAGTTATTGCTTCCTTTCTACTACTGAAGCAATGGACTAAATCTTTCCTCACACTTTCTTGGTACAACCAGAGGTGGGCAGCTACCTTAGGTAGGACCAACTTACACCTTCTTCAGAAACTTTGCATTTTGAATGAGTGATGCAATGACAATTAGCAGATAACTAAAGAGGCAGCGGCATCAACAGGGGCCTGCCTGCTGGTGGTCCTGTTCCTACTGTGATGCTCACCACATCAGCCTCCAGTAGGCATTTCCCAGATCTTCATTTGTGGGCCAGTGCATCTATCCCCAGCTGCTGTGAGTATTGGCTGATAACAGCTTACAGGGGACCCTCTCTCCAAAGAACTGTCCTCCACAGACAGGAACCCCCACTCCAGGAGATGCATGGGAGCAGTGATTTCCTGGAACCAGCTCCTAAGAACTTATCATGCAAATGTCTTCCCAACTGCACATTCAGTCACTTCACAATGGGAGCTTGAAAGAGGTCATGGTGGGAGTATTTACACCATGGAAATTGGCAAATGCTATAAATATGGTTACTCCTACCTCCACCCACAGCCCCACATATTCACTTTAGCAGGACTTCACTACTAGGGAGGCTATGTCCATCCAGGGGCAGTCCACAGCCAACAACTAACGGATATGGGAGCACAATAGCCTAACCCTTTGTCTCAAGGTGGAACAATTCTCTGATATTTAAGCCTCAGAGCTTCCTGTGAAATCAAGCTAAGGCTAGACTTCATCTGAAACCTCATATTTTACTTGACTCCTCCTGCCCTATCCTTTTCCCCTTACTCCCTTCCAGCTTTATCCATAGAGCTTTCCCTCAGTAAGTCAGTTGCACAAGAATCCCCATCTCAGGCTCTGCTTCTAGCAGCCCCAACCTAAGGTACCCCTAGAATGCCCTTGGCTCCTGTTTGCAAAGCCTCAGGCTCAAGACTTCTATCAATTCTTTCAGTCCCACTGTCTTTCCAATTTTTCCTTAAGATAGCCAGCATCAGTTTATATCTTATTTGTAAAAATTAAGAAATAAGATGTGTAGAAAAGAACTCAATAGCCACTTTTGTCTACAGGGAAATGGCTTAAGAAACTTCAGGAAGCAATATATCCCAGAAAATTAAATCTGTGAAGACAAAAACATATGACCTTAAGTACTAAATCAACTGACCCAATCTGATGTGTTAAGGATGTTTAAAAAGTAAATGCAATCTTTGCAATTACAGTTATATAGCATGATTGTGATAGCCAAATGAAATACACATACCTATTAAAGGCAATTATTATGTAATAAAACATGCTACTTTATTATATTCAGCCAGTTAAATTCCTGCTGAGTCTTCCCAGCATAATGTAACTCCAGAAATATCCTCCATGTGCCATCAGTTGCAGCAAAAATCTTTCCAAGTGACTTAACTTCAAGTTAACATTTTTTTTCTTTAGTGTCTCAAACCTCAAAAGTCCATTATGCTTTGAAAACATCAAGTTTTTAAATTATTAAATGTTTTCACATTTCACCCAGTAAATAAGACAACCTTAATTAATAGAGAAATCATAGCCTTGTTCACATTAGCCACTCAAATAAATACCTCCTAGGGTTCAACTGGAAATATGGAAATGTAAAGTCTTTGACCTGCCCTGCTGGCAGCTATTTTTAAAAAGGTCTTTAAAGTTTATGCCAGAAAGATGGCACAAACAGTGATTCACCAATGCATCTGACAGCCTGTGGGGAAGTATGATGTGTGCAATGCTCAAAAATTAGGCAACCAGGGATGCAAAATATGGCAGTATAAACCATCCTCCTAACCAGACTCACTGTATGTAATTCATTTTACAGTATAGGTAGATCCCTAAAAGCCCCAGGTAAATTAGTTCAAAGAAAGATTCTAAATCAAGGCTCTCTCTAATTAAAGGAACCCTGTGGTGAAAAGTTCTGAAAAGTAAGAGGAATCCTCTTTTAAAAGAGAATTTTAAATAATCACTATCCAACTTATTTATTTTTACATATGGTTTTGGTTTTTACACATGGCATTTGATTAAAGTAAAATAAAGCCTAATAACACACTGCAAAAAACATTTGCTAAGAAACTATTTTTCCTAATGTAAACTCTGGGTGGTAATGATGTGTCAGTGTAGGTTCATTCGTTGTACCAAACGTCACCCTGCAGTGGGAGATGTTAATAATGGGAAGACTTTTGCAAGGGTAGGGGCACATGGGAAATTGTCTACCTTCCTATTAATTTTGCTGTGAATCTAAAGCTGCTCTAGAAGAATAGTCTTTAAAAAAAACAAAACAAAACAAAAAACCCCAAAAAGCAAAACCAACAACCAAAAAGGCCTGTTCTTAGTGGCACTTAAAACATTTATGTGGTTCTGTGGTGGTGTTTACTGTCAACCTTTTACACCAAACTGCAGGCTCCATGAAGGCAGAACCTTTAAATCTTCACTGAAGGGCCACAGGGCCCAATAACTGTGCCTGGCCCTGAAAAGGTGTTCAATAAATACTTGGTCGGTGAAGGGAGAGCGGAAAAGTGAATAATGTGATATATAGCATGGGAACTACAGTTGCTAATACTGTAATGTATGTCTGAAAATTGCTAGGAAAGTAGGTCTTAAACGTTCTCATCACAAGAAAACAATTGTGTAACTATGCATGATTGTGGATGTTAACAAGACTTATGGTGGTGATCATTTCAAAATAGACACAAATACCGAATTATTATATTGTACACCTGAAACTAATATGTTATATGTCAATTATAACTCAGTTTAAAAAAAGAAGAAATGAGAGTAAATGAGGATGTAGTGTTTTACTAATGAAACTCTGTACTGGTGTATTATAAAAATAGCAGCAATGCATTTGCAAAGACATTTGAAATGTTTAAGTTTTCGAAATATCAGTAATCAAAATACTTCCATAAAACAGCATTTCCCAGGTTCTATGTCTTGAGAACTCAGAAGAACATAATTTAGTTTAGAAACTAAAGCATCAGTTGGGCCAAAACCTGATTCTACATATTTGTTCGTTGGCATACTGAGTGGAAGTGATTTTGGGGGGTTACTCAGAGAAAAACTGACACTTGTCCCCAAATGCAGTGAGTCAAACACAGGTACATTCCCCTGGACTGCACTGCCAAATACAGTAGCCACTAGCCCCCTGTGACTAATGAGTATTTGAAAAGTGGCTACTTTGAACTGCACTGTGAGATGTACTGTTAAATGTACAATGCACACCAAATTTCAAAGATTTATAGATTGTCTATGTGTGGAAACGATAATGTTTTGGATATACTTGCTTAAAATAAATGTATTAAGATTAATTTCACATGTGTATTTCTTACTGCGGCTCCTGGAAAATTTAAAATTACATAAATAGGTAGCTCACATTAGTGACTCATATGAAACTTTTTTGCACAGTGCTGCATGAAGGATGTCCTGCGTCTACCTAATGAAGGCTCCTTCCTGCAAATACCTGTAGCTTTCTGCCTAGAAGGCTTCTATCAGGCTACAGGAACACACTGAGTGCTTCTGCATGGCATGGCAGTAGTGTCTAATAGTTAATGACCCTGGAGGCAGCCTTTAACCAAAGATGTAAATGAGCTGAACAAATCCACCAGCTTTTTTGCCTTTCATTTGGGACACTTCAGAGGCATGTTCTGCGATATTTCATGGAGTTCTCCAGCAAGATTGAGCAGCAAGGGCAACTCACTGGATAACATACCCCTCATTGAATTATTTCCCTTCCCCGTCTCACTTCTACTTGCCCAGGTATCTCCTGGGGTTACTTCCCCCCAAAATTATACTTGCATTAGATGCATCAATGCATCTGGGAGAACCCAAATTAAGACAATATGCAAAGCAAAACAAAAAACCTATTAAATACATTCCACACCTTTCAATGTGTCAAGGAGCTTTATTTCAACTCTTCATAAACTTAACTCCTTAAATCTAAAGTGTTTTGATATCCTTCATGACTATTACACCCACTGTCCTGCCATATCCAAGACAGGATGAAGAAAAAAAAAATATGTGACTACAAAGAAAACGTAACAGTTAAATTTCATGCAATCTGTTACAGAGTCTTTTTTCTCCTTTTTTCTCCTGGGTATTTTATTGGATTCCAGTCAACCCAGTCTTGAAGATTTTATAGCTCTGTTCTCTTTAATTCTGTTTAGGAAGTTCTTTTAAAAGGAGACACCGGAGTTCAGAGATTCTAAGATTCAGTGGAGGGTTTTGTCACGCTTCAACATGGATTTGAATCCTTACACCAGATGCCTCATCAGTTTCTAACTCATCAAATGGCCTGATTTCAAGAACCATGTAAATTAATACTTAGACTAATTAAACAAATCTTCCACATTCCAGGTATTCCAAGAGCATTTTTATTCCCATTCTATTGATTTTTTCATGCTGGTCTGTTTTAAACTTTTGCTTGAATTCCTTTCTTCTTCTCTCCAAATACCTTGGTAGTAATGAATGAATTAGTTCCCCAGATAAAATATTTATTGTCTTACGATAGTCCGTAACCCATCCTAGTGTTTTAGGCTCTAAGCTTTAAGGTGAAAACAATGATCAAACGTTGAACTCAGGTACTGAAAAAAGTAAATATGGACATTTGCTGCTCTTGGTGTATTAACGACAGGATTCTTGGAGGAGGAAGCCTGTACTTCAGAAGTTAAGGGCCGGCAGAGTGGCGCGGTGGTTAAGAGCTGGCTTGGGACACCAGCGGCCCTGGTTCGGGTCCCACATATTAGGGCCAGTGACACTACCCTCAAAAAAAAAAAAAAAACAACCAAAAAACAAAAAACAGAAGTTATGCTGTCCCTGGAAGCTACTTCATAGTCTTATTTGGATTGCAGGCTCCTTTGTATTTTCCTACCAGAACAAACGTGTGCAACAGCTTTCTAGGGAAATGAAGAACTGTATTCACATGCTATCTGTCACTCTTGGGGCAGCCTTAGCTGGGGATAAGAGTGTTGCTAAATCATGTATCCCAAACCTGAGGTATGATGCCTTCTTAGCCTTCTGCTTTGTGGTGAACTCATCATACTATTAACAGAAACACAGAATTCAACATTGTATAACTCGCCAACACTGGGGGCCAACACATTCACATGAAATGGAGTAGGGTCAAACACATGAATATTTCCTCACCTCCAGAAGACCAGTAAGTTTGTCTCCCTCCCCACATGCAAAGCCTGTGCATCAATAGTGAGTTCTCCCACTAAAGACTAGCACATAGAGCTAGCAGAGTGGCTCAGTTGGTTAAGAGCTCGCTCAGGAATGCGGGCTGAGCTCTGAGCAACAGCAATTCGATGCCCAGCCTGAGCTGAGCTGCCGCTGAGCTGCCAACAGGTGGCAGGATGGCTCAGCTAAAAAAACAAACAAACAAACAAAAAAAACAAACTAGCACAATTCCTATCTTCTTTAATCTTATGAGACCACTCAGAAGGAAGTACACTGGGTAGTGTGCACTGGCACAGAATAGTGACAGCTGACTGTCACAGCTCCACCCCAGTGACATCACATTGGTAGCTTGAAATAGTCCCCATCATGAGAGTAGTTATACCAAAAAGTAAGTCAATGCTACAATTCAGGGTTTAGCACACCAGTGAATTTGGGGGAACTAAAATGAACATGGCAGCTTATTAAAATAAAATCTCTTCTATCTAGACAAGAGAAACCCCTGTCCTAATAAACACAAGAAATGCCTCAGTTCAGTCCACAAGCTCCCTTCTCCACAAACTTTGTCTACTTTGTCTTTTGCCAGGAGGCCAAGTGTAAGGAAAAGAAAGATAGCAAAGCTTTTACCAAAATAGAAGCAGGTCCCAGGGCTCATTGAGTTTAGTTCTCTATCTGCTTTCCAAAAGAGACCAAACCCTTCGTGAATCCAGTCACCATACAGTCCCTTGAGGAATACACGAATATAATCTTTGCTTAGTTCCTAACAACTCTTAATGAACAAACAAGCAAGCATCCATTATAGAAAAAAATTCAAATGAAGATTTCACTTAATACTGTATCCTACAATGTAACAGGGAAACCCTAAAAATAATAATCATCATCATCATCATCATCATCATCATCTAAAGGGTATAGGAGTTATGCAAGATGCTGTAAAACTAGCTCTGCTTCTTTATTATCTCTTTTCATTGCTAAACCTCTGATAATAACACCATGTTTTAAGGAAATTACTTTGTAGCACATTTACATTTGCAAAAATCTATGATCACATTTTATAGATAAATGTTCATTCATTTGCTGTTTGGGGAAACAACCTTTATTTGGCAGGGTGAACAGATTATCATGATTATCTTTGGAGAAGCGTTCAGCTATATGTCTGATAGGAAATCTAAGGTTCTTAGACTTCACAGAATTACACAGCAGAGTGAGTTAAAACACCCTGGGCCCCACCCTGAGAATGACTTGGTAGGTGAGGCCCATGAATCAGCATCTCTAATAACCTTACAAGTGACAATGATGCTATGGGAATGTGGACCTCATATTGAGTAGCTCTGCTCTACACAATGCTACATTTCCAGTGTAGATGATGTTCATTGTACAAGGTCCAGAAAGGGTCATTTGTTAAGCCCTCAAGTAATGCAGTTACAATGTTTACCCAAACACAGCTGGGAATGACTCCCTGGAGCCAATAAGATTGTGTTGACTGGTGACAGAATGTTGGGTCATTGAGATGAGGATCTTATAAAACCCCAGGAGACTATTTTAAACTCTAAGTCTAAGGTTACATTCAGGTCATACTATATATCAACCATTTCATCCTCTATTCAACATCCATCTATGAGCCATTTAGTCAAATAAAAACTTTTAGGTAAGTATGCAGCTTCATATTGTGATAAGTTGCTCCCTACTGGGAGGTGTTCCCCTGCCCTCATTTTTTCCAGGGCTTGTATTGAAGTGTAAATATCTGTAATTAAATTAAACAGTGTGAATGCCCTTTCCATGTGGTTTTATTGAGTATCTCTGGCAGCCAGTGTTCCAGCCATATGACACATATTCATTACAAATAATGATGGCTTTCATTTTTTTTATGTGTTTTAAAAAGCAGAACCAAGGGCCGGCTGAGTGGCGCGGTGGTTAAGCGCTGGCCTTGGAAGCCAGCGGCCCCGGTTCGGTCCCACATATGAGGGCCAGTAACACTGCCCTCAAAAAAAAAAAAAAAAAAAAAAAAAAAAAAAAGCAGAACCAAAAAAAGAAAAGAAAAAGAGAGAAGCTTAAAAAGCTCATTCCAGACTTTTAGGGCAATGACAAAATAACAAAAACATTATCATTTATTTCTCCATGATACTCACCAGAAGTTCTAGTACTGAGAGTTGAATGATTAGTTTGATCAACAATCCATTCTGGGAACAACCAAAAAAATGGCTCTTGTTTGACATTCTGAGCAAAACTATCCCACACAGATCTGCTGTTCTCCCATTTTTATTTGGACTCATAAAAGACATATTAAGTGTCAATATTACTTCTACAAATCCATCACCCTACTTCTGGCAGAATGGCCAGAAAGTGGCCCAGAAGTTCCCAGCAAAGAACTTCAAGTTTTTGATGTTTTAAAGAAAATGCATATTTATCTGAGTTCAGTTTCTTTTTGAAATTCATCATCTGTATCAACTCACTGATATACAATGCCACTGATACTCCCCCCATGAAATTACAGGGCCCACTCTACAAAGACAGCTCATTTATTTAGCACTACAGATTATGATAAAGAGTTTTCCTATGAAGTATCATGAGTGTCATTCAAGAATTAAACAAAGATTCCCACCTTCCCACCCCATTTTGGGTAATAATTCAGGCTGATCTGAACTGACAGAAATTATAAATGTGGAAGCTATCTTTAGTTTTACTCTTCCTGATGTCATTGTTTCTCATAGAAAAATAATCATCATCTTCCAGGCATAATGCCCCACATACAGTCTTCTCTGCTTCTGGGTGGGATGTTTCCTTTGTTCCAGGCACCTTTAGAGGAGGGTGGTGATTCCTAAGAATCCTTCCTCTTGAAGTTCAATTTTTACCTGATTAACACACACACACACACACACACACACACACACACACACACGTCTGACAATTAAGTTCAAGAACTTGTTGCAACAATGTGCTAAACTTTTTTGATATCAGAGGGATTATTCATTATGAATTTGTACCAACTGGACAAACAGTTAACCAAGTTTACTATTTGGAAGTGCTGAAAAGGCTGAGTGAAAAAGTTAGACGACCTGAACTTTTTCACCAACAATTCATGGCTCTTGCATCACAACAATACACCAGCTCACATGCCACTATGAGAGAGTTTAGCCAGTAAACAAATAACTGTATTGGAACACCCTCCCTACTCACCTGATCTGCTCCCCAATGACTTCTTTCTTTACCCCAACATAAAGGAAATATTGAAAGGAAGACATTTTGATGACATTCAGGACATCAAGGGTAATAGGAAGACAGTTCTGATGGCCATTCCAGCAAGAGTTCCAAAATTGCTTTGAAGTGTGGACTAGGCACTGGCATCAGTGCATAGCTTCCCAAAGGGAGTACTTCGAAGGTGATCGTAGTGATATTCAGCAGTGAGGTAAGTAGCACTTTTTCTAGGATGAGTTCTCAAACCTAATTGTCAGACCTTGTAAAACAATCAAAATAATTTACAACTACACACACACACACACACACACACACACACACACACCCCAAATGGCTGTGAATCTCACAAACATAATGAGTGAAAGAAGCCAACACAAGACAGTACATAATAGGCCAGTTCAGTGGCTCAATTGGTTAAGAGCGCAAGCTTGAGCAAGTTCAATTCCCACATGGGCCAGTGAGCTGCACCCTAGCTGAGCTGCCACTGAGCTACCAACAGGTGGCAGGATGGCTCAGCTGGTGAGAGCATGTGCTCCTAGAGATTTGACTCCCCCAGGGTATGGTGGGGGTCAAGCACCTTGAGCTGAGCGGCAGTGAGTTGCCAATGGGCGGCCAGATGGCAACTGGACTTGGAGCCGATTGAAGGACAACAATTTGACTGTTTCACTTCCCCAATTCCCCAATAAAATCTTTATTAAAAAAAAAAAAAGAGAGACAGTACATAGTATGTAGTTCCATTTAAAGTTCAAAACAGGAATAATTAATCTATGGTGTTATAAATTAAAAGTTATACAATTAGTTATTCTTGTAGAAGGTATTTATGGAAAGGGGGCTGATGGGAAACTTCTTGGGGGCTAATTATATTCTGTTTCTTGATCTGGGTGCTGGATGCATTCAGCTTGTGAAAATATATCAAGCCGTATACTATTTTATTTTATTTTTTTTTCTTTTTCTTTAGGCATTTATTTCAGGGCTCTATAGCAAACTGA
This sequence comes from Aselliscus stoliczkanus, assembly GCA_033961575.1. Lineage (NCBI taxonomy): Eukaryota > Metazoa > Chordata > Mammalia > Chiroptera > Hipposideridae > Aselliscus > Aselliscus stoliczkanus. The sequence goes on from CM066738.1 coordinate 32,137,380, forward strand.
ATTATCTGCACAGTCTAATAACTAGCCACTGGTCATACGTGGTTATTTACATCCAAATTTGCATCAATTAAAATTATATAAAATTAAAATTCAGCTTCTCACGATCATACAACTATTTAAATATGTGTATGGTAGTTCCCATATTAGAGCAGATAGAGAACATTTTCACCATCACAGAAATTTCTATCGCACAGCAGGACAGCAGGTAGCCTGAAATTTCCTCATTAATAGCTTGAATATAACTTGTTAATTAAAAGACTCAAACTTAAAACATTTTGGGTTTTTTCTTAATCATATTTCTGATGCTTTTGTCTTTTTCATTTCCTTCTGTTTTTGCTTTGCAGCTATCAATATACATACCTTACTTTATTCCTGAATTCTACAGGAATCTCAATTTCTTACGTATGTTTTTTTTTTTAAAGAGAGAAAGATGAGAGAGAGAGAGAAGAGAGAAAAGAGAAGAGACTGATGGCTTTTCCTTCCTACATTAAGACATGGCTATGTGAGAACCATAGCAACCATTTGAATCAACACACTGAGGAGACTAAAACTGAATCCCTGAAGGGAGGGTTAAGTAATTGCAAAGTCTTAGAAACCCCTCTGGGTCTCCTATTTTGGAAGTAATAAATATCATTTTTGTTGTGTCACTCAAATTATTCATTCTGACGTTAGATGGAGGTAGCCTTTGGTATTATATGAAGAAAAAATGTAAATGGCATGATTGCAAAGCCAAATGATTAACCTATTTAAGTGAATAATTTTCAACACTGCATCAAATAATCAACAAGGTTGTTTTCATCCTTTCAGGCTACTACAGTAAAATACCACATGCTTGGTAGCTGACAAACAACAGAAACTTACTGCTCACAGTTCTGGGTGCTGGGAAGTCCATGATCAAACACCACAGGATGTCACATTTTGTGAGGACCCTCTTCCTGGTTCATAAGCCCTTGCCTTCTCACTGGTTATCACGTGATGGGAGGGGTGAGGAATCTCTCTGGAGTTTCTTTTCTAAAGGCACTAATCCCATTCATGACAGCTCCACCTTCATGACTTAAACACCTCCCAAAGTCCACACCGACTAATACCATCACCTTTGGGGGTTAGGATTTCAACATCTGAAGGCTGAGGGGGGGACGGGGACATACAAGCATTCAGACCATAGCAAAACGTTATCCTGGTCAGTTTATTTATTAAATTGGGTCCCCTAAATTATGCTCACCTGTCTACTCAAATGTCACCTCCTCAATAACAAAATTTATTTATTTATTCTCACCCTACTCACCTATTTCTTTCCTGTTGCCCTCCTTTATTTACTTTAGCATACCTATGTCTCTGAAATTATATTATTTGTCTATTTATTTGTCTTCTAGAACTTAAGCCCTATACAAAAATAAAAGTAAGAGTTGACAGATCTTTTCCATCTTGTTTGATATAGCCTTTCTAGGGTCTAAAATCGGGCCTGGCAGAGTATGGACAATCAATAAACCCTTTTATTTTGCCCTAAGTATCTGTTGGCTAGTTTTGAATTTCTCTGTTGTCCGATCCTTCAATCACACCCTTGCTTCTCTCTATATCTTCCTGCCAGACATGGATACCAGGCAGGTCTCATAGGGATAGGGGGTTTATCCTACCCTACTTGTACTTGGGATTCAAGCAAGTGCCTTGTCACCTAGTTTTGTTCTAATCGTTGTACATGGGTTTTCAGTCTTGCTATCTAATCACCTTGTTTTTGCAAGACAATTTTAAAAGAAAATAAACCAAGCCTCCCAAACTGTTGACACCTTCCCAGGATTCCCTCATATTGTAATTTTTAAATATTTTCAAAACAACCCAATGACAAACACCCCTTTTAACCAGCAAGAAAGCAGAGCTATTACTTATTATGCCTGAATGTCTGACTCATCAGATGCACAGCATAGCGAATCTAGTGCAATTAACATTCATTAGATGAGTGAAGATACAGGCATATGGGGCATGATGGTCCATGGCATAAATGAACTGACACTGAAGCAGGACACATTCCAAAGTGCATGGTGATAAAGCATTCCTCTTTCATAAATCAGTACAGTAAATATTAGCTGCAAAGTTTGTCTGTGGAATAAAACACACCATCAAAACATAAGGCAGAGTTTCTAAGTTTCTCTCCATCTTCATCAGGCTGCATAAGTACACAGGTGTCTCTGTGACATGCTCTACCCTTTAGCCATCAGTACTAAAAATACTTCTTTGCCACAGGGAGAAGACTTTGACTTTGACGTAATTTATCAGATTTGGCTATAACTTTTCCCCTTCATTTTGCCTTTCAATGACACACTAAACTCTTCCCCTCAAAATTAAGTCTGACAATTGCAAACCAAAGCGATTTAAAAGGACAAATGATCTCCAAGCTTTCCAGGTCCCCAAGCCTGGTTAGACAGACTTAATGTACCTTTAGCTCAGCTGTGGGCTAGAGAGAACATTGAAGGTACAGCTCAATAGAAATGATTCACAAAGGTGATGGAATAAAATGGTTTCACCTTTAAAAAAAAATATTTGGCTGCTTTTCCTCTTCTTTTCATCTGTTTAAAACAGATGAAACAGGCTGGTCGGTGGAACCAGCCATTCCTCATGATATATGACTTCTGATATTGAGATGAAATATTTCTAGGGGAAGAAGCTCTTTAAATACAAAGAAATCAGTTGTAGCTACTGGAGGAATACAGAACTAGGAGACTATGGAATGACATGATCCTACAAACACATTTGAATAATTCTATTGAGGAGTTTTACTCTAAATGGCAGTAGAAAAATGGGGTGATAGCTGGAGGATTCTAAAGTCAAGAGAACTTATTTAGATTTAAAAAAGTAAGAGCATATAGTGTGATACAGAAAGGAAGAATGATGATCCAGGATAGAGGGAAGAACTGCTAGAGCAGGTAAGAAAGGATGGTGGTCTACACTGTGAGAAGTGGGGTTGACCCTATGACCTGGTAGGACCATATCATCCTGAGAAAAAGCAACAAAGGCAGAGAACATGAGTACAGATGCTAGGTCTGCAGTGGGATCATGGGGAGTGTGGGGGTTCTATTCTGCTGGCTTCTCTTCCTCCTGAAACAAGAAACAAGACTATCAGCTACAAGTTGGAATGAGACAGAAGAGGGAGAAAGGTATGAAATGGTTACCTAAGAGAACAAGGGACTAAATAGACTTAGGAAATATCAAACTACCCAGCAGCTCTAGGACTCATAGGTGGATTCCAGTCATGAATGTAAACTGAAACCAGCCAGCACAGTAGTATCTTTTTTTTCCAGTTGTGTTTAACTGGGCATGTTCAGGCAACAAGTGAGAGATGAGCTGAATGTAATCAGGGTTAGACTTTTGCCAAGCGAATAGAAAGTAAGAAGAAAGGGCCCATGTGTGCCAGGTATAGACAAGAGAGTATTTATAATTATGAAGACTAGAATCTGAGCTGAACCAGAGAAAAAAATGAGGACATGAAAGGGACAGTGTAAAGGTGGCGGGATCAATGGATTTTAGGTCACAGTGGAGCTGAAGAATTGTTGACGTTGAGGTCCTTCAGGGAACAAGGACCCTCAAGAAGTTATCCTCACTGCCAGGCAGGGTTCTGATATTAGTAGAAATGGAGAAGCAAGCTGTCAAGGATAGATAAAGAGCAGAGATAGTCCCCTATTATTTAAGGCTGCCATGGGAACAGACAGCTCAGGCTAGAGCTATCTTAAGGGAAAGACAAGACAGTCTAGTAAAAATGAGATTAGAAAAAGATTGGAAAAGGACAGAGAGTTTGTACGTATAAACATATCAAGGAACATCCTTTTCCTCTATGAGACTGTAGATATAAGAAAGCAAGATATCAACAAGATGGAAAAACATTCTTGAAACAAGATTTCCTTTGGCAGGCAAAGCAGTGACCCATATCCTAGAGCTTCCTTGTCTTCTTTAAGATTCATAAAACCAAAAAAGGTTATTATTGGAGAGCTCCTTAAAATTTTTCTAGCCAAACCCATTTTATAGATGAGTAACAAAACACAAAGAGGCAGGAGGATTTGCCTAAAAGCCACACAGGTATAATACAGACATCTTGACTTACTTTTTTTTTTTTAATTAGTTTCAGGTTTACAACACAGTGCAATAGTTATACATTTTACCCCTCAAAGTGACAACCCCCCTCCCCCAATTCACCACCTCACTCCCCCCCATATCATATATATCTATTACTCTTCCTCTGACTCCCTTCCACATTATAATGCACATCCCATGACTATCTATATATATTCAATTACAGTTGGTATACAACCTCCGCTTCAGGTATACAGTGCAGGGATCAAACCTCTACTCCATCCATGAAATGGTCTCCCCAACAAGACATGTGACCATCTGATGCCCCACAAAATATTTACACCATAATTAATTATATTCCCTGAACTGTCTTTCATATCCCTGTGGCAATATTGTAGTTGCCTATATTTGCTGTCTAATCCCTTCCCCTTCTCCCTCATCTCCACCCCTCTCCCAACTAGCAACCGTGTTTTTCCTCTATATCTATGAGACAATTTCTGTTTACATTGCTCATTCATTCAGTTTTTCAGATTCCACTTATAAGTGAGATCATGTGGTATTTGTCTTTCTCTGAATGACTTATTTCACTTAACATAATAGTCTCTAGGTCCATCCATATCATTGCAAATGGTACAATTTCATTCTGCTTTATAGTGGAGTAATACTCCATTGTATAAATGTACCACAGTTTCTTAATCCAGTCATCTACCGATGGGCATTTCGGTTGTTTCCAAGTCTTGGGTATTGTAAATAGCACTGCAATGAACATAGGGGTGCATATATTTTTTTGAATCAGTGTCTTGGATTTTTTGGGATAAATACCTAGGTTGACTTACTTTGTAAAAGGTGAAATCAACAATTTATAGGTCAAAGTGGTTGAATATTGCCAGTTTCATGTTGTTCAACCTTATGTACTCAGGGTTCTTTATATTATAGCAGAGTGTCAAGAATAAGCATGTATCAATGATGTTGTAAAATAAGCTACTGCTCACTTGTTCCTAGCTCTGTGAACTTAATCAAGAAAATGTTTACAGGAAGGGATGTGAAGTTAACAGTAACGAATCTACTAAAACTGAAGTTAAATTTAACCTCTAGTAAGGAAATGATTTTTAAAAATCCAGATGGATAAGAGCATCCATCTGGAGCTGTGACTAAATGATTACTGGTAACCCTCCAAACTAAATTAAGGTGACCTGGAGAGGTATAATTGGATTATGATTATAAATATAATGCTTATGGCTAAGAACTGTCTTGTGTGTTAGGGAGAGAACAATGGTCAGCAAGATGTCTATAAAAAGAAAAAGTTTGTGAAATCCAAGAAAGAGGGTCCCAGACAAGAAAAAGGTAAAGGAATTTATTGCCACCAAACCAGTATTACAAGAAATGTTAAAGGGACTACTTTAAGAAGAAGAAGATAAAATAACATAAAAATAAATAAACAAGAAAATATGACAAAGAAAAAAATTCCCACTGACAAAGGCAAAAACATAATAAAAGTGGTGCATCAACCAACAGTAAAGCTAATACAAAGGTTGAAAGGCAAAAAACAGTAGGAAGCTCGTGTGTAATTACAACAGTCAATTAAGAGATACATACAAACGCACATAAAAGAAGTAAAAAACAATGAAAAAGCATGAACATGAAGGGGCTGAGTAAAAATGGTAATGATTTTAGAATGCCTTCAAACTTAAATGACCATTAACTTAAAATAGACTGCTATAAACATAGCCCGGTATATATGAAGCACATGGTACCCATAAAGTAAAAACCTAGAAGAGATATACAAGAAATAAAGAGAAAAGGATCCATATACAACACTACAGAAAGTCATCAACATACAAGGGAAGAGAGCAAGAGAAGAAAAACAAAAACAATCAGAAAATAATTAATAAAATAGCAATAACTACATACCTATCAACAATTACTTTAAATGTAAATGTATTAAATGCTCCAATCAAAAGATGAATGGATAAAAAAAACAGGTGGTACATACATACAATGGAATATTATGAAATGGAAAGAATGAAATCTTATCATTTGCGACAACATGGGTGGACCTAGAGGGTCTTATGCTAAGTGAAATAAGTCAGAGAAAGGCAAATATCATATTATTTCACTTACAAGTGAAATCAAAAAACCAAAATAAACAAAACAGAAACAAACTCATAGAGAACAAACTGATGGTTGCCAGATGGGTGGGTTGGTTGAGGGGCTGGGTGAGAAAAGTGAAGGGATTAGGAAGTACAAATTGACAGTTACAAAATAGTCATGGGGGTGTAAAGTATAGCTATGGTCAACAATATTGTAATAACTATATATGGTGGTAGGTGGATGCAAGACTTATTGGAGGGGGATCACTTTGTAAGTTATCTAACCACTATGCTGTATACCCAAAACCAATATAATATTAAATGTCAACTGTAATTGAAAAATAAAATTTTTTAAACTCAAGAAAGAGGGTTTTGCAGGTGTCTCCAGCCCATCTCTATGGAGTAAGTATGCCCCCTCAGGAAAGGATGCCATTGGTCTACAGAGCTCAGTGACACCAGCCAAGTAGCTCATGTCACCAACTCTGAAAGCCCCAATATCCTTGTGAAGATGATCTGGCTGCTCACCAGGATATGACTACAAAGAGAAGCAGCCACTGCCAGATCACACATACTTGGAATTTCTGGTGGTTATGTTTCTCATTGAATAGTAATAAGTCAGCACTATTCCTTTTCATATTAGTCTATGTACTTGGTGAAAGTGGTTAATGTGCATTGATGTTTGAGAACAAATGAAGCAGATGCTGTCAGTGCATATGCATGTTTCACTCTGGGGACACCAGCACAGGCTTGCCTCACATGCCAAGATATTCTTGCTCCTCTTAGCCTGAGGGTCAAGGGGAGATACTCAGCCTGCGTACAAAGCAGGCTGGACACACCAGAGGGTTAACACCTCAAGAGTGACCCTCAACCAAACAAGCGTTGGTGGATAAATATCCCAAATTCCTCAACTCTCAGTGGGAAAATTGAGGCATACCCTATGCCATCTCCCCAGGTGTCTACAGGGAAAAAAACTAAGATAGGTAAGTCAGCATGCTGAGAAAACAGGTTCCTCTTCTTTCAAAATCAAACAAGGGCTATGGTGAATTCAACAAGGTATATAGAGAAGGCCACCCTAGAAGATCTGTATGGAAGGTGAGCTGGCTTTGCCCAAAGAAATACAACATGCCCCAAAGTGTATGCAAGAGCACCATAATCCACCTGAACAATAATAGAAAGAGACTTTTCCTTGCGTTGTTTCTCTGGAAACTCTTTAAACATGATAAGCATTAGACAGTGCATGCGAGTCTGACAAATTATATCCTACTGTCTTCTCTCATTTGTCTGGAGGTCACACTTCTCATAACTGGTTTCATAAGTGAAAAAGAAAAGCCTGGAGATTAACACTGACTTGATGGAAAGTATATGAAAAGGAACAGAGAAAGAAAAGAAGATAAAAGCATGTGGCAAGCAAGAGCAGAGAGTGGTACAGAGACAAGTTAGCAGATACCGGAAGTGACAACAGAGATGTTATATTAGTATAATAGCCTCCCTTATCCACTGGGGATGCATTCCAAGACCCCCAGCAAATGCCTGAAACTGAGGATCATGCCAATCCCTATATATAATATGTGCTTTCCTAAATATACACATCTTTTCACTTAAAAGAAGCACTTTATGACTTCTCTTTAGCAGATCTGAATCACCACCATCACCACTCTTGTGCTTTGAGGCCATTATTAAGTAAAACTGGGTTACTTAAACACAGGCACTGCAATACCATGACAGTCATTCTGATAACTGGGGTGGCTACTAAGTGACTAATGGGCAGGTAATGTCTACAGAGCGGAGACACTGGACACAGGGACGGCAGTAGGGAGCAGGATGGCAAGGGATTTCACTACAGTACTCAGAACAGCATGCAATGTTAAACTTATGAATTATTTCTGGAATTTTCCATTTAATATTTTCAGACTGCAGTTGACTTTGGGTAACTGAGACTGTGGAAAGTGAAACTGTGGCTAAGGGGGGAACTACTATATTCCAATAACCACCATGGTAATAATAGACAGTAGAGCCCTGGCGTACCTGTGGTTAAATACTTTGCATACTTTGTTACTTAATTCTCACAATAATCCTTTTTCTTATTTTATTCTCACAAGAGCACTACTACGTAGTTATTGTGGTTGTCCCAGTTTGCAGGTGACAAAAATAAGGCTTGAGGTAAAGTCCATGGTACATGACTGGTAAGCCATAGAGTTAGGATGTGTGCCAGGCCATCTGAGTCCTGAACCCATGCAACACACTGTTTTATTGCTCTTTTCTTCATACTGAACAGAACCACAGGCAGGTAGGGAAAGTTATGTTTCAGAAGTCTATATCTGAGAATAGGGAGAAGCATGAAGAGGAGAGGGGAGATCCACAAAGCAAAGCAGGATGTGGGGGGTCAGACCTACTTACCCGGGCAAATGCTGAGGGCATTGCACTGCAAAGTACCAGTCTGGAAGCGCCCGGGAGGTTGGAGACCAGCCCTGGAGTGAAATCCATCATTCAGTGTTAACACCACATTCAGTAACAACACTCCCCACTAGAAGAGCTTGGGGGAAATGAGGAACAGAGGCACGCCAACATTTCTCTTGGGAAACTAAAGCAAAAGCTATGACAGGAGAAAACAGGAGCACACATATAACTTGAGTAGGGGAAACTGGGTCCACCTACTGGAATGCCTCAATGTGAAGCGACAATCAACGTTTAATGATAGGGAGGATGTGGAGCAACTGGGCATCTCACACATTGCTGGTAGGAGGATCAAGTAGGACACCCACTTCTTTTAAAAAGGCTTGGCTCCTCCTTACAAAATCAAACACCAGCCTATTGCCCAGCAATGACATTCCTCCGTATTTGCCTAAAAGAAACAAAAGATGCATAGAAGTGTTCCTAGAAGCTTTATTCATAATCAAAAACCAGAAACAACTCAAAAATGTTCTTCAACATATGAATGGATAAACAAATTGTGGCATGTCCATACACTGTGATACTACTGGAAAACAAAAAGGAAGGAACTACTGATAATATACAACAATGGACCTCAGAGGCATAATAATAACCATGCCAGTATATATTTTCTAAAACAGGCTAAACTAATTAACGATGACAGAAATCAGATCAATGGTTGCCTTGGGGATGTTGGTGAATGACTAGAAGGGGGCACAAAGAATATCTTAGGGTGATGCAAATGTTCCATCTTGACTGTTATATATATCTATCCATTTGTGAAAATTCATGGAACTATACAATTTAGATCTGTGCATTTCACTTAATGTAAAATTGCACCTAAAATTTATTTTTGAGAAAATAAAAGAATTGCATCTGTAGACTCACTAATGTATTATCACATTTCAGGGCAGCTGTGTGAAGCCTTTGTTACAGTTTGTGATTCAACTCAAGCTGTTGAGTGGTGCTGTTCCATGTACAAGGTCCCATGGACTCATTTTCCCAAAATAATTTCCCAAATTCATCCCGTTGTCACTTCCCACAGGAATAAATGGTGTAATTACAGATGAATCCTCTGGTTTCCCTTTGAGTACAAAGTATCATGACATTCATTTCTTTTAGACAAAATATTGGGTCTAAATCACAGTTATACTCCCCACAAAAGGAATTCTCTTTCCATTTGACACATTTGTTAATCTTCCCCCCATGTACATGTTAGAATTCTCTTGGGGGGACCTAATAGGTGGAGGTTATTTATTAGCACTAACATACCTCCGATCTAATAAAAATTTATTTTTCTTCAAAAATCGAATATGTTAAGTAATTCATTATAAGGAGTTAAATATTTGAGACCACATAGTAAAGACATGGTTGTTGTGAGGGTGTTGAGGAAAGTGGAAAGAAGGAAAAAGATTTTCTTTTAAACTGGCAGCTATCACTGATCCTTCCAAATTAGCTCTATGGCATTTGGCAAATGAAATACCTTCTTTTTAAAGTATTAAATCTTAATTGATGACATTTCTAAACAGATTCCATCACTGCCTGAATTTTGGATTTTAGGAACAGAATTCAGTAGGTCTGGGAGAAAGATGCACATGCTCTTCATGAATTTCCCACTGATAGAAAGGACAGCTTCTCTAAAATCAGGTGAAAGGAGACATTTTAGGAAAGCGTATGTGGGTCAGATCTAAATATGACAGCTCCCCCAGAGAAGGCTATCATGAGTACAAAGTTAAGAGGATGCTGTCTTTGCTTATTCTGACAACTGGAGGAGCCAGTGAGTTACAGCAGATACCACATGTTATGTTTGCTTACATCAGGATGCTGTAGTTTAGTATCAAGACCAGATCTCTTTCCCAGCACCAAGAATCTTATATCCAGCAGCTTCCTAGATATCATTTGGACCACTTTCCATCGGATGTCTAACAGACAACTCATACTCAACTGTCCAAACCTGGACTCCTATCTCCTCTCGGAAACTGGGCATATCCAAAGCTGTCTTCACTGAAGTGAGGGCAACTCTTGCCTTTTAGTTTCTTAACCCTTTTGTGCTCTCACATCAACATCTAGTGCCTCAGGGAAGATAGTGTCCTTTAACTCTATCTTCATAAAATACCCATATTCTAACTACTTCTCACTTCTTCCTCTGTTACTACCTGTCCTGAGCCACCATCCTCTCTTCTCAAGATTAATGTAAAAGTCTCAGAATAGATCTCAGCCTTTCCCCTTGTTCCTACACAGTCTGTTGTTAGACAGCAGTCAAAATAAATTTAAAAACAAAACAAAAAATGTAAATCAAATTGAGTCAAATTTCTGCTCAGAACCCTATGGAGCATATATCCCTCAAAGTAAAAGTCTGTCTTTTTTTTACCTTCTTCCTATTTTTTTATTGTCATAAATACACATAACAGAAAATTCACCATTTTAGCCATTTTATAGTATACAGTTCAGTGGCACTAAGTACACAATGACCTTGAAAACCTTATATGATCTACTTACTCCCTCCCCATTCTCTCTCTGATAGCATCTCCTACTTGTCCTCCTTGCTCCAGCCACAGTAGTTTGACAGGTTCCTTAGGTGTCAAGATGTCAGGTGCACGTGTGCCTTTGCACTGTCTATTCCTTCTTCCTGCAACATTCTTCCTCCAGATATCTAAATGTTACCCCCTTACCTCCTTGTAGTCTCTCAAACCTCATCTTCTCAATGATACCCACCCTGAACATCCTACTTAATACTCCAACCTTCCCTTCCCCCTCCCTACTCCAACCCAGCCCACCCAAAGCCTCTTATCCTGTTCTCATTACATACTACTTACCAACTTCCAAAATAATAGATTTCAGGGCCGGCCGAATGGCTCAGTTGGTTAAGAGCTCGCTCAAGAGTGCAAGCTGAGCTCTGAGCAACAGCGGTTCGAGGCCAGCCCGAGCTGAATTGCCGTTGAGCTGCCAACAGGTGGCAGGATGGCTCAGCTAAAAAAAAAAATAATAATAGATTTCACTGAATTTCCAACACCATTAATTGTGAACCATACAATTATCCTGGTATTACATGCCATTGATTGTAAATATACAAGTATCTTGTTTTCAGGAATGTGAAAATATATGTACCTTACAGTCAATGACATATGGATGGTAGGCAACATCATGACAAGAAGGCAGCCAGTGGGGACTCCATCTTCTGATACTTATTCTCATTCATTCATTAAACAAGTCTTTCCTGGGAACTTACTATGCATTAGACATTCTGAATACAGTAATATAGAAATAGCATCTGGGGCCAGCCGAGTGGCATGTTGGTTAAGAGTTGGCTTGGGACACCAGCTCTGAGCAGTAGGGCCCCGGTTCGGATCCCACATGAGGGCAAGTGAAACTGCACCCTCTACAGCTAAGATGGTGAACAACAGTTCAACCTGGAGCTGGGCTGCCGTGAGTGGCCAGCGATGGTGTAGACTGCAGGCCTTGCTGCAGTGGGCTGCCGTGAGCTACCGTGAATGGTTAGCAGCCAGTACGGGCATGAGCTGCCCCATGAGCCACCATCCATTGGTCGGCAAGCGACTGCCTCACCCGGGAAGAGCACAGTGATAATACCAACATGGGCCACTGAAGCGATGTCCCCCACAACTAGACTGAAGAATAAAAGGACAGCAACTTCTCTGTTCCCCTTCTCTGATTCTCCAACACTGTTCCTCTCCCCCAATTCCCCAATTAAATCTTTAAAAAACAAAAAAGAAAGAAATAGCATCTGCTCTCAAGAGGAATTGAGTCTAGCAAGAAGCCTGACTATAAATTAGACATTGAATTACAGTGTGTAACTGCTATGATAACTATACTGACTCAGAGGAGGCCCCAACCACTGTCATCAAACACTTCTAAAGCTAAAGACAGTAGGCATTTGTCTACTTTTCCTTTCTTTTCCTTTTTTTTTTTTTGACAAACTATGAAAGTGGGACAAATAGTAGTACTGACATAAGAGGCACTAAGTAATGTATCCAACTAAAGTATCATTAAGCATATGTATATATTTATAGTTTTTCCAAGTCCACATAGCTGCTTGTCCCCGATCCCTCGTCCAGCAGTATGAACTTGGCATCACGTCCTTCTTACATTTCTGCCCGTAAGCATTGTGTGATGTTCTGAACCTCTGTTTCATCAATTCTAAGCAAGAGACCAGGAACTCAGACCCTCTCCATCTCAATATTTTAGATTCTATTATTGCCTAAGTAAAACTCTAAAAAAGGTTATCCTTACTCTCAGGAAAAATGTATATTTTGTTTTTTCCTACCAGTATATGTTATAGAACATTGTATTAAAATAATGTCTAATGATATTTATTTCACAGGTTAAAAAGTTACACACACTCACACACACACACACACACACACACACGAGGTATGACAATGATGTTCGTGAGCTCATCCTAGAAAAAGTGCTACATACCTCATTGCTGAATATTACTATGGTCACCTTCAAAGTACTCCCCTTGGGAAGCTATGCACCAACGCCAGAGCCTAGTCCACCCTTTAAAGCAATTTTGGAACTCATTTTCTAGAATGGTCATCAGAACTGTATTAACTTTGATATCCTGAATGTCATCAAAATTTCTTCCTTTCAATAATTCCTTTATCTTCGGGGAAAGAAAGTAGTCATTGGGAGCCAGGTCAGGTGAGTAGAGAGGGCGTTCCAATAGTTATTTGTTTACTGGCTAAAAACTCCCTCGCAGACAGTGCCGTGTGAGCTGGTGCATTCTTGTGATGAAAGAGTTCCTTTGGGACCATTTTTGCACACACCTTTCTCATGCCAAGATTTTTAGTTAAGACTTTCCTAATTTTCTCTATCGATGTTTACTTGATATGCAATGCTTCTGAAAGTCAGCTGACAATTTTGATGTACAATTCAATGAATTTTTGCAATGTTTTCATCAGTTCTGATAGTTACTGGCTGCCATGACATCTTTTCATCAGTGACGCATTCTCTCCCCTCAGAAAAAACATTTAATCTATCTGTACACTGCCATTTTCTTCATGGCATTATCCCCATAAACTTGGACTAACATGTCCCTGATTTCGCTTCCACTCTGCTAAATTTTAGAAGAAATTTAACGTTTGTTCGTTGCTCTAATTCAATCTCAGACGTTCTCATGACGACACACAAAAATATGCAACAACAATAACAAACGCCACTCAGCAAGACACTGCCACACACTGCTACAAACACATCTGTGAGACACTGATATACCAAGGTTATGAAACCTTACTGAGCTGTTTCTACAATGCTGCCAATGTAAGAAGTGAATGGTAGCAAGTTCGCAAATTTAATTGTCACACTATATATATATATATATATATATATATATATATATATAGAGAGAGAGAGAGAGAGAGAGAGAGAAAATATATAGAGAGAGAAAATATATAAATATATATAGAGAAAACATATATATATCATATATATATATATAATCTAAATCAAGTCTAAAGTTATTAACTCTAGGACTTGATTTTTAATTTATAATGCAATGTTATAACTATAAGAAAACAGAGTTGAAAATATTTTCTTGATCAGGTCTCATTTAACATCCTGCTCTCAAAGACCCTGAAGGCCAAAACAGCTTTCATCTCCTTGTCTAACAAATTTAATTATGCTAAGAATCTTCTTCTGTAAAAGTCTCAAACTATTCCAATTCCCCTTCAATGCATGAATCATATCATTGATAATGTAGGTCTTTGGCAAGAAATAGCATACATCGATCAATTACAATTCTACAATGAAAATGTAATAAAATTAAATAGCAGATGCCAGTGTTCTCTCAATAACCAACCACAGGAATCTCAGATTAGATCAAAACTATAGATAATACAGATTTGTACTGGTTTAAACTCTAAGTAAAAGGGCTATTACTGATGTTCCTCTTACATTTTACAATTAGATACAGAAACTTGTTTAATTTTTTGCTTTGGGGATGCCACTGCTGAGAGTCAGGATTGAGGATGGGACAATGGCTTCAAAGATGAGAGGGGGTGGAAAATAAATTCACTTTGGGTCTATTTTTAAGATATCACCCAGATGGATACATCAGGCACAAGTTGGAAATACAGCTTTGATGCCAAAAGGAGAGATTGGAGTTGTAGACACAGATTTAGTAATAAGCATTGTGAAGATCACTGTGAAAGCCATGGGCTGGATGTGATTATAGAGGAAAAGAATAACTCCTGGAGAAAAGCAGAGAAAGATGTCCTTTAAAAAAGTGATGAAAACCATAAGGAAGTGGGTCGGGAGATATTGTTGAGAAGAGAGTGATGGAGAATCTTCGGAGATCAGGTAGACTGAGGATTTAAATTATTTTGTTGGATTTATTTTCTTCACTTTTGGTAAAAACTTTGCCACTGATGGAGTTCTGGAAGAAGGAAGAATGAGAAAAAGCCTTGTCTCATTGAAGAGAGCATGAGAGAATACACAAGCATTTCAAGATGTTTAGAGGAAGACATCTTGATGGCAGTTGTTTGAGGAAAAAGGCAAGTGATGGGGAGGCCAGATAGTATTTGTAGGTTGAGGACAAGAAGGCAAGAAAGAAATACTTTGAATACACCAGTAAAATGTAGAGCTCATTTGGAGATGTAAAGTCCTAGATCAGGTGAGAGTGCATAAGATCAAAGGTTAGTAGTAAGTTTGGTGTTATAAATATACGAGCTTCAGGACTGGATTGAGGGAAGCAGAGACAAAAGTCACAGACGGGCAGCATTCCCTGTAAAGCAGAAAGCAGGACCATATGCAAAAAGCAAGGGAGAAAACTCTAAGTTATAGTCACCGCATTGCTTGGAATTTCACAGTCCTCACCTAAACTCTCTTACTCTTTACAGTTTAATAAAGAAATTGATTGGTCAAATGCACAGTAAATTGAATGAAATGCAGTTCAGTTTCCAATGAAGAGTATTTTCTTTATTTTAATATAGTACCCCCTGTTCAATAATTTCAATAAGTCTTCGTAGTATGCTAGATTTGCTTTATCTTTCATTGTATCTTTCGGTTTGCAAAACAGATATATCAAGCTTTAACTTTATATAATCTTTAACTAAATATAATCCATAATCCCTAGGTATTTTCCAGTCTGGATCTTATGATCATTATGAGAATTCATGCCATTAATAAATTATTTGAGGAAGGATGTAAAAAACTCACCCATAATAATTAAACAAGTTGAATCAATTTTTCTCCTCAAAGTTGGCAAATTAACATATAACTAGATTTGTATTGTTTAAATTATCACTGTGCCCTAGTACACTAATATACAATTTGTATGATAACAACAAAATGCAAACAGAAACAAAGTTTGATGACAAGTGACAGTGAGCAAAGAATTTCAAAGTTACAGCTTCAAAATGGCTGTGATAAAATGTGCTAGCTCAACTGAAAGAATCACAGCATCTGTTTTGTCAATTTTTCAAGTTTACCAAATTATTTTTCAGTCTCTCCACTTCCCTCTGAGTGTATCTTCTTGGCAAATTATCAAGTCTCCTAGTAAAGATAAATATTCTCTCCAGATATGAAAATGTTGAACATGTTTCAGTGTACAGAAAATTGCTCCAAGGCTGGGATGACATAAGATTAACATCTGAAGAGAAAAAAATTAAAAAGTCCTAGGAGCAGGAGGGAAAAGTGAGTCAGTAAAAACTTTCTGCCAATAACTTTGAAAAAGTTGGCAATCAACAAAATGTTGGTTAATCCGATTATGTGTCACTTACAAGAAGAGTATGGCCCATACACCAAAACAAACACTTAAATAACTGCTAAAGTAGTATGGCTGTGGATGGTGGTGCTAAAATTCCCAAAGGGCAACCATTTGGGCAGCCTCAGGGTCAGGACACTGTCCTACAATGGGATGAGCCACACATCCCTGACCCATCCAACCAGCATGTCAGTCAGGCAGACCAACCAATGAGAAGCACTGGTCCATAGGACTACACTCTTCCCATATGCACATCCTTCATTCTTAGTACATAGGTCTTTTTCCTGATGCTTACCATATCATAGTTGAAAAATAGCTGACCTGGTCTGGGCACCATTGCACTATTCCAGCAGGATGAAGAAAAGAGAAAGCAAAAGACAGAAGGATTAGAGGGTATGTCCACCTAGTCTATCCCTTTTTCAAGGCCTTTTCAAAATCCCATTCAACAATTTTAAATTGCCATACCTACATAGAAGGGGTGCTAGGGAATTGAGTATTTGAGCTTTCCAACTTCGATGAAAGAGGCAGGCAAGGGAGAAGTCGATTGTGAGTGATTTTAGAGTACCCAGCCTACAGCATCTTCTAGCTAGGACACAATAAGTGCTCAATGAATATTTGCATATTGTAGAATAATCCACCTCCTCACTGTGACACACACATGGAAGGTCCATTCTCACTCTAGCCTCAGCTCATTGTGTATCCCGTTTCCTTGGTCCAGTAGAGCAAACACTTGCTCCTATGGAAACCGTATTCATTCTTAAGAAAATTTTTCTTAAAATTACAGTATAACACATACATAGAGAAGTGCACAAAATATAACTACAGCCTATTGAATTTTAATAAATTTAAGACACTCATGTGAGAAGAAACAGAATGTTACAAAAGCCATAAAGGTCCACTACATTTATATTATACCTTTATTTAATGATATTCTAAGATATACCTATGTAATCTACATGTGTGTATGGGGACTTATTAACCTACTTTATAGATAATGAATGATTGGTAAAAATGAGAAGACCTGGATTTTCAAAATACAGAATATGTTTTTTTAATACTCTTTTTAGTCTTTTATGATCCATGACACTGGCCATTTGAAAAGTGCAAAAGTGTGTACTGTAGGGGTTCTACCACTGTCAGATAGCTAAAGACAGACCTTAGTAACCCCAGAAGAATTTAAGTTGCATTACACTGTGGAAGGGGTGTATTTAAGTATTTCCGAATCACATGCAGCTGCTAAAATGGCAAGAAAAATTTTTAAATAATTTTTAATTCAAAAGAAAAAGAGCACTGGGCTGGCTGAGTGGCTCAGTTGGTTAAGAGCTTGCTCAAGAGTGCAAGCTGAACTCTGAGCAACAGCAGTTTGATGCTCAGCCCGAGCTGAGCTGCCGCTGAGCTGCCAACAGGTGGCAGGATGGCTCAGCTAAAAAAAAAAAAGAAAAAAGAAAAAGAGCACTGATTGAGCCATAGTGGTGGCTTAGCTTTATTAACAATGACTTACAGTGAATTCACACACATTACCGTCAGTTTACTCTCACCATAAGCATGAAATGACCCATTCTGGAGATCTCAAAATTAAACGATAGAGAAGAATGTTATTTGCCTGGTTTTATAAAGGCAGTCAGTCATCTGGTCCTACGTCTCTCACCTCTTCAATTTCTCCCCAGTCCTCTCTTTACTCCAGCCTTACTAGTAACCCTGATGTCCTCAGAAACAGTAAGCACGATCCCACCTCTGGACCTTTGCACTGGCCACACCCTCTGCCTGGAATGCTAATTCCCTAGGTTTCCATGTAGCTTTTTGTCTCTTCTTTCAAACCTCTGATTTTTACTTCTATTCTAGTATATCGTCAGTCTTCCCTAACAATTCTCTATATGTTTACCTCTTAGTTTAGATTTTTTGAGAGTTAGGAGAATTGAAGCATGAAAGCAGTCCTTTTGGGAAGTTACTTAAATTCAGTCTCAGTTTCTTCATCTATAAAATAGAAAAATTGATGCTTATTCTGTTTCTCTGCATGGTTATAAAAAGGATTCGTGTGTGTGTATGTGTACACATTTACAGTGGTGTGCTGGTATATGTTTAACTGGTCCTTCACAAAAAATAAATTCCTGATGTTGCTGAATGTAGATTTTGGAATAGATGTGCAGTATCATATAGATGTGCAGTAACATATCATATAGTATCATACAGTATTTCCCCCATACATACAATCGATGTAAATTACTGCAAGAACATAGATAATAGTAAAATAATGAGGAAGTGCTGAGTTTTGAGTGTTTTACTTTTTAAAATGAAGTTGTTTAATTGTATATTTACATAATTTAATTTTTAATAAAGACCCCAAATAAGTTGGCTTTAGCACAACTCTGTGTGTGTGTGTGTGTGTGTGTGTGTGTACTTGTACAAACACACCATCTGATAGACGAAAGCCAGTATCATTTACAGGAAAGAAAAGCTACAATATTTGCTTTGTTTTCACCAAACAGACATAAATGACAGGAAATATCAGCTCTACTGAATGTGATCTTATACCAGTGATGGCTAATAGCAGGTTTAATCATAGGGCTGTAGCAACAACTTAGATGATAATGCATAGAAATTCTGAGATGTATCAAACTAAGGATTGCAAAGGAATGTCAACCAAGCAACCACAGAAAATGTGTCTCCAACCAAAAGGCAGGGATTTGTCACTGGTGAGCATTTTGTCACAATAGATACCTGGTCTTTTTACTGAAACCTCACCTGGACAGATTTCCAAAAAGCTTGTCAGGATACATCCTGTAGTCACTATCAACCCTTTAAATCAAGGTCAGGGTGAACTCCTTCCACACCACTATCCAAATCCTAAACTGCTAACTCACTTCAACTGTGTTAAAATCCCAGTGGGGAAAATACGATCCAAGGGGGAGTGAGTGGGGGGAAGAAGCACTAGTTAGCTTCAACATGAGAACTAAAAGAAGGAAAAGCTCCCTCTATTATAAGGAATTGTTTGGCAGATGCAGCACAGAGATAAACCTGGTTATTACCTTGCAAAAAACAAAAGGCATCACACAGAGTGTCTTGTCTTTTCACCTCTTCTGTTGGTATCTAAGCCATTGTCATGCCTTCACCTTTGTTGAAATTTGATATTTGGGCCAATTTCTGCGTGACATGTTCCATTCCTGAAATGGAACAGAACTGAAAGCTCCTTTTCTTTTTCTTCATGTTCGATATGTGTTACATATCAAAGAGGTTCCAAGATCCAGCTTCATTTTAGAGTTATCCCATCACCACAAGAGAGAAAAGCAGATAAACCATAGGGGGTAACTTACCTTGAGCCACTCAGCAAAGGAACACAGCTCTGCACTGAATCCCAGGTCTTAGAGCTTTTCATAACTATCAAACACAAACTCAGGAAGTACAAGAATATATAGATGAATAAAGATCCAAATCCTATCCTCAGAATTCTCCTGGTCTACTCACAAAGATGTCCCTACTAGAATGTGACCACTGGAATAGGATGCATCTAATAGAATAAGGTGACTGAAGGTCTTAAGAACATTTCTAGCCTAGCTGTATTACAAGTCCTCGGTATGCAATTTGGATTGAATGAATCAATTATTTGTAGAAGTATGTGCTGCTGTCATGAAGTCAAGCCCTTGGTCACTCAAGTACATCTAACATTTCTGTAAAATCTCTGCTTGGAGTTGTCCTATGTTTCTTCCTTATGGAACACTCTATGTGTTGAAAGTTATGCCTGATTCACAACTCTTACTCCAAGCAAGTGTCATTTTTGGTTTGTCTTGCAGTCAAGGCTGCATTTCTTGGGGACAGATGGCTATCAAACTGCTCTATCAGATGTCCTCACAATTCAAACTGAAACACTAGGCTCTTAAAGATATGAGCACTTATACTTGAAATTTAAAAACTCACTTAACTTTCAATTCTTCCAATTAGAAGGAATGGAAATAAAGCAATTTCATTCCATTTTTCCTAAAACCGCTTCTGTGAAGCTTTTGCTCTTGCCATAATTAGGAGTTAGTATTAAAGGTGACTTCAAGAGCACCGCAGGCTTGACCTTTCTCAGGCTAGAAAGGGTGGCTCCATTTAGTGGAGGTTGCTGACACCATGCCAGAAGCCCCTTTCCTGGTCCCATACACGGGGGTGTGGGGAAGACTGGAAAAGCCAGGATTCCTTGCGGAAAGCCAAGTAACTGTCTCCTGAATTTCTGGCTGAGGCTCCAGGAGAGGCTGAACTAAAGCATTCCCTGCCCCTTCCCCTCCAGAGACAGTTCCAGAGTCACTGCTGAGCACCACATGGGCTGGCATCAGTCAAAACTTACCCCAGGAATGATATCCATAAGACTAAATGGTTCCCTTCCCCATAATCCTACCCACATGGGTTTGCAAAAAGATGCTGATGCAAATCAGGAAAGGAGAGAGTCTCCATATCCAGGACGCAAGCAAATGAATCAGCATTGTCAACCTGAAAAAGTTGAGGAGGGAGCTGTCAGAGAATTTAAATTAAGGAGCTTCCTTCTCCAGCATCGCTTTCTATTCCAACTCCTCAACAGCTCTCGCACCACAGCTAAGGAGCCTGCCTCATGCTAAGGCAAAGCAAGCTGTGCCCCCCAAAACTTGACTGGTTCTGCTACTGTGTTTGAAATGTCTGCAATCAACTGCTTTGGCTCAAGGCTTTGAGAACCAAGGTTAAGATGCAAACCATACCATGCCATGATTAAGCCATAGCACTTTATATAAAACAAATAATCAACTCTGTTTGCCTGTTACAGAGCAAATGGTGCAAAAGAGGCCCAGGAAAGATAAGTTTTTAAAATTATTTTTTTATTTTGAGGTGAAGTGTGGGAAGAGGAAGAAAGGAGAGAAACCTATTCCAGGGCATGAGGGAGTGGGAGGACAGAAGGCTTGGGTGGGAACATTACATAAAGGGAGAATGGCCGCTAAAATAAGCCACCAGGAAGAGTTCTATTATTCTGTAGTCTGGTTTTGGAGCGAAGAAAAAGAAAAAGGAGAGTATCTCTGAAAATAAACTTCTTTGATGCACAGTTGGTCTCAGATCCAATCAAGGCGAAGAGAAAAGGGAAAAAAAAATTAACGTGTCTAAACACTTAATGAAGTGTTTAGCGCCACTGTGGATGGCTACCAAGGGGCAGCTCCCAATTGGGTACATACCTCTACAAAGGTAAAGGGAGGGGTCCTAACATACCCAATTTCCTTTTACGTTGTAAATCAAAATTTGGGGTTTCTCCAAAATTCCCTCTGGTCATCATCCCACTTTTCCTCCCTTTTATCATCAAACTCCACAAAAGCAGAGTTGTCACTGGGGACCTCTCATTTGCTGTGACCACTCTCACTGCCCCTTGATATTTCTCTTACAATAGGGTTGATTTTAAATCTCTATTTACCAGGCCAGCTGAGTGGCGCATTGGTTGGGAGCTGGCCTCAGACGCCAGGGGCCCCAGTTCAGATCCCACATAGAGGGCCAGTGACACTGCCCTCTATAGCTAAGATGGTGAACAACAGCTCCACCTGATTGCCTCTATAGCTAAGATGGAAGGCGGCGGTGTGGGCTGCAGCCCCTGTTGCAGTGGGCTGTCATAGGCTACAGTGAGTGGCTGGCAGCCAGCTTGAGCTGCCAAGAGCCACCGTGAGTGGCCGTCCAGAGGCCGGCGACCCATCTGCCTCACCCGAGAAGAATGCAATGACAATACCAACATGGGCCAGTGAAGCAACGTCCTCCACAACTAGACTGAAGAACAAAAGGGCAGAGAATTGTCTGTTCCCCTTCCCCGGTTGCCCAACGCTGTTTCCCTCCCCCAATTCCACAATAAAAATCTTAAAAAATAATAATAATAATAATAATTCTCTATTTACCAAAAGCAGTGGGATCTGTCCTCATCTCTCCTTGCCTCTCTACAGCACTGGGGAAGAGTGGGTTGCATTTGCTATCTCCCATGACCCACCTTCTCTTGTTTTCCTCCTCCCTCATAGAGATGAAGTTTTAGGCCCATTTCATTTGCCCTCCCCTTACACAATAGTAGGATCCAATATTCAGCATCATTCTCTCTGCTTTCTCTTCTCACTATATTGTGTTCATTCACTGCCATTAGCCACAAATTGCCTGTAGATGACTTGAAAATCTTAACTTCTTGGGGTAGACTGGTTAGCTCAGTTGGTTAGAGCACAGTGCTCACAATACCAAGGTTGCCGGTTCTATCTCCACATGGGCCACTGAGATGCACCCTCCACAATTAGATTGAAACAACCACTTGACTGAGCTGATAGGCCCTGGAAAAGCACACTGTTCAGCTTCTTGTCCAGAGGTCACCTCTAAGCCTTAGATATATACTCCAAATTCCCTGCTTCCTATGCAGACCCACCAGTGTGTCTTCAGGCACCTCACAGGCCACAAACCTGTCCATAATTGAACTCCTTATATGTATCACACACTTGCTCCATCTTCAGTTCCATTTGGAATTTTGGTGAATGACCACACCAGGCACCTAAAGCAGAACCTTATTAATCGTCCTGGATTCCTGCCTTTCTGACACATGTCAACAAGGCAGGTGTGTGCCACATTCAGACCCTCTGTCTTCACCACTACACACACACACACACAACAAATACAAAACCCTACCACTCTCTGGCCATCAAGTCTTTCTCTGCCTACCTGTGCAGCAGGGTGGGTGTCGACCTGACTCTCATTGAGAGTAGCAAAACATTCAGGGGTGAGCTGAGCAGGCACAAACAACCTACCAAATCCTTTCAGAAAGTATCATCCTTTAAAAAATAGTTTTAAAAGTATAACTGGACACAAGACACTGGTGCCTAAACCAAACTACTCTTATAATCCCTCTGCATAAACCTACCTTCTGTGTGGGCTGGTGATAAGCAAAGACTCTTTTCAAAAGGCACATGGTGGGTGAGCCAGGGGCCTCATAAAAGCAATTTTCCTAGTGGCCCCTCCCTATCAAATGGGCCACACCTCCATGATTTTGCTCAAGCCGCCAGCTCTACCTGGAATGGCTCCTGTCCAGGCCTTTGGAAGGCTCTGTCTTGGGGGAACTTGACCCCACTGAAATCATCTGTACGAAGCTGTGTCTGCCTGCACACCCTGCAGTTAGGATACACTCTTCTCTCTACAATGCCCCTGACTTTCCTACCTCAGGACCTCTATCATATTGTTGTCATTAGTTATTTATCTGGCCGTCTCCCTTACTAGACCATAAGAAGCATGAGGGACAGGACTGGGTTTGATAACTATTTCGGATTCCCCCACCCTCGCTGCACACATAGTGTATGTCATACTTATTTATTAGATGGGTAAACAAGTAATTTATGGAAAGAAGAAAATATTTCTGACAGCTTTACATTAGCAGGGAAAATAAATGAGGATGTGAGGGGTATTTTAAGGATCCAGTCCAAGTAACGAGCAAGTCACAGACTCCAAGAAACCATATCTAAGGGGGGAAAGATGCTTAGTAATTATGGTACACAAGACCCCTGCTCCTGGCTCCTGAATTGAGACAAAATCTTGCGTCAAGAAATCACAATTGTGGGCCGGCCGAGTGGCACATTGGTTAAAAGCTGGCTTGGGACGCCAGCGGCCCCAGTTCGGATCCCACATATGAGGGCCAGTGACACTGCCCTCTATAGCTAACAACAGCTCCACCTGGAACTGGGCTGTGCGAGCCCCAGCGATGGTGTAGGCTGCAGCCCCTGCTGCAGTGGGCTGCCATAGGCTACAGTGAGTGGCCGTCAGCCAGCGTGAGTGGCTGGCAGCCAGCGTGAGCTGCCAATAGCCGCGATGAGCGACCATCCAGAGGCCGGCTACCAATCTGCCTCATCCAGGAAGAGCGCAGTGATGATACCAACATGGGCCAGTGAAGCAACATCCTCCACAACTAGACTGAAGAACAAAAAGACAGCAACTTGTCTGTTCCCCTCCCCCAATTCCCCAATAAAATCTTTAAAAAAAAAAAAAAAGAAGTCACAATAGTTCTACAGCAGAGCCATGAGTCAAGTGCTTTTCAGAAGTGCTGTTGTGGGAATTAGACTCCTCAGCCCATGAACAGTACAAGGCATTATTTTCACATGAAGATGTATCCAAAAATTGCCAGGCATTTTTTAAGTAGGATGGTATTTATGGCACACACCTCTCTAAACACATCTCCTTTTTAATTTTCAAGAAACATAAATGGAGGCAATCCTTTTGAGAGTACCTAATAACAAAACCCAAAGAAATATATTTGCATAGAAAGCGGGAGAATATATTACTATTTCAGAGATGACTGACACCCCATTTATATTTTACCACATGTTATAGTAGTATTCCCAGCAATGATATTTTCAGAAAGCAAGACTATGTTAGAGACTCCTAGGTTACAGGAGATATAATTAGCCTTGGATCAAATGAAAGTTGGCACCTGATATCCTTCTAGGAATCAAACAGGGAATGACTCAATCAATCAAATATGCTGGCAGAAAGTTACCGTAGATGATGTTTGCTTAGAGAAAAGGGACTAAATCAAGCCTGTTTTACTGCATGAGTAGAGTACCTTGTACATTCAGCGGGGGAAGTTTTTAAAATAACTGTGGTGTGTCACATCAATTTTGCATCAGAAAGAGGATGCCATTTTGTCCCACAGAAGCGGAAGAGTTTATGAATCATATCAATGCAATGGCCACTCCCTCTACCTCCCAGTGCTTTCATGAGAGCTAACTTTATTTATTCAATAATTATTTGAGTACTAACTCTGCAGTAAACATTATGTTAACTTCTTGGGAGTATTATTCTATAGTCTTCATTTTATGAATCACTTTGGTAGCAAAGCATGAAACAGATGAGTAAACACATAAATGTTTTAAAAAGATTTTGTGAAGAACCTCAGTGTATGCTGGTACAAAATGGCCTGTGGGTCAGGCTACTGGTACCAATAGGTTACCTATAGGTTAATGAGTTAAGGTGGCAAGAGAGCTGGCTCAGAGTGTTCTAGAATTATGAGACAAGTTTCAGAGGGAGAAAAAGGCACAAGAGTTGACAGAGGTAGCAAGGAAGATGTCAAACATCACCAAATCTTTCTGCATAAGTGATGAAGGTGAATAACACAGGGCTACAGAATAGAGGAAAAATGTGGATTAATAAGCTGGTGATATTGATAAAGGAGAAATATCCCTTGTGGAAGAAAGAGTATAGCAGGTGAATTAGGACAGGCAGTTTGGTCAGAAAGTAGGACATATGCAACTATGATATTGAAGGTGTTGGTGTTTCTGGTCATGACAGCACACAAGGTGTGACCTTGAAAGAATGTAGTTAAGGTGAAGTGCACATGAAAAGGTCATTGGAAAGGAGAGGATCAAGAAACTAGGAAAAAACACCATGGACACTGTGTTTGGGGAAAGTTGGTCATAAAGACTGTTGCGGGCCAGCTGAGTGGTGCATTCGTTAAGAGCTGGTTTTGGGATGCCAGCGGCCCCGGTTCAGATCCCACATATGAGGGCCAATGACACTGCCCTCTACAGCTAACAACATCTCCACTTGGAGCTGGGCTGTGCAAGCCCTGGCAACGGAGTAGGCTGCAGCCCCTGCTGCAGTGGGCTGCCGTAGGCTACAGTGAGCGGCTGGCAGCCAGTGTGAGCTGCCAATAGCCACGGTGAGCGACCATCCAGAGGCCAGCAACCGATCTGCCTCATCTGGGAAGAGCACAATGATGATACCAACATGGGCCAGTGAAGCAACATCCTCCGCAACTAGACTGAAGAACAAAAAGACAGCAACTTGTCTGTTCCCCTTCCTCGATTCTCCAATGCTGTTCCCCTTTCCCAATTCCCCAATAAAATCTTTTAAAAAAAAAAAGACATTTGCATTTTGTCTTTCCTTAAGGCAACAGTTCCCAAATCTGATAGTTAACTTTCACACTCTCCATAAAAGAATTACAACTTCAGTATAGGAGATTCCCTGATGGCTTTTCCTCTCCCTCCCATTCCACCAGGTCTTCCCTTTCCTATTGCACATTTTTATCTTTGTTTCCCCGTAAGACTATGATATTCTCCATCCTCCAGACCCACACTGGACACACTCCACTTAACAATTCAGCTTCTACCGCCCAGAGCTTTTGCCCTTCTAGATTCAAGATGCAGCTTCTATAAATACCCTCAGGTATGTGTTACAAATATGAACTAATTATCAGGAGAACCTGAATCTGTCCAGGGTATCCATTTCCCAAGATGAACTTGCTATTAGGCTATGTTAAAGAAATCAGTCTTTAGGCAAAGAAAAGCAATATTGAGTTTTGTGTTTGCTACTGGGAACTGTTGCATATTTATAAACTTTCTAAGCTGTAAGTACTACACAGTTTTCTAACAGCATCTATACCAAAGGTATTTAGACAATTAATGATTTTTCCATCAAAGTGAAAAGTATGCACCTGGCCAAGTAAATGGTTCTGAAATGATTATTTTGCCACACAAGCATTGAAAAGCCTTTAACAATAACTTAATTACAACATTGAGTGTTTTATCTTCAAAAATTTGGAAATAAGACACAATGAAATCCAACCATATATCCAGAACCCTCAGAGATAACTCCTCATAATATTTACCTGCTTTTTAATATACCCAATTAGGGAAAAAAGATGGATCCTATGGTATATGAAGCCTGTAGCAGTGCCTGAGACATAAATGATGAATAAATATTTGTAGACTGAATGAATATAGTACACATTCTGTTTTGTATTCCACTTTCAAATGTCTTTATGTTTTTTAAAATAGGATGTTATAAAAGGAATATTTGCAAATTGTAAAAATTTAAAAATCCAATAATTCAGAAAGGGATGAAATAAGAGGAATTCTTCTCACTCATATTGTCATGCCCTGGAAGAAATACCAGCAGAAATCCTGGAAAATCATAAAGAGAGAGATACATGCAGATATAAATATGGTAATGCATTTAAGAACAAATGCTATTATGTTATACAATGTTTAACAATTTGCTTTTTCCACTTAATATTTTTTAAACATGCTTCCCATATAAGCATATGTAAATTTACTTCCTTAGAAAGACCTCATGTGGATTGTCCTATAACTTAATCATTCATTTGATAGGCCTTTACACTGTGGCTAGGTTTTTGGCTGATAAAAGAGATGCTCTGAAAAATATTACTCAGTCTCTCAACAAATGCTTACTTACTGAGCACCCATGTGCCATGCCATGAGCTAGACTTTGGGGTCTTAGATATTAATAGAACAGTTAAGATCTTAACCTCACAGAATTTAAAGCTATTAGAAGAGACTGAAAAGTAAGAAAACAAAAATGAACACATCCCTTCCAATTTTAATTTGTACTATGAGGGAGGAGAAGAGGGGAAAACAGAAGGAAATGACACATCACATGGACAGGAAGGTGCCTCTGAGGAAGTAACCAGCTGGTTGGGATCTAAAGAATGAACATGAGACAGGTTCCAAAGGTATGGAGACATCTAAGTGGGGAAAGAGCTAAAGCAAAAGCCTTCGTAAGAAAACTTGTTTTCAGGAAACTGAAAGAAAATGAATGTGGCTACAGCACAGGGAATGTAGACCAAAACTAGGTTAAAGAGGCAGAAGTTGAGAGGATCTTACAGGATGCTAAATAAAAAGTTTAAATTTTATTCCAAATGTGGTAGGAAACTACTAAAGAGTGATAAGTGAGGGAGTGACATGATCTGATTTGCATTTTTAAGAGACCCTTCTAACTGCTGTAGGAGAAAGGGATTGGGGAGAGGAAAGCAAGAGGGCTTGTTGAGGGTTAGTACAGGGTGCAGGGAAGAGATGGTGGAGCTTGGTCTAGAGTCAGGCCAGCGGACCTGGAAAGGTATACATTAAAGTCAAAATTTGGTGATGGGTTCGATATAGCAAAGGACTCCTGCTGGACTGTGAACAACTGGGTGATAACCTTTCTTTTTTTTCTTTTTTGAAACATGGCAAAAATGAGAGGGGAATAGGGTTGGAGGGAAATCTAGAGTCACTTTGGATACATCAATTTTGAGTTGCTTATTAGACAATCAAGTGAAGATGCCAATTTGGTATATGTGAGAGTCTGGATTTCAGCATAAAGGTCTGTGCCCTATATAAAGTAAAAGATTCATCCATTTATGAATAGTTGAACATCATCCAAGGAGGGATGAATAAGACTGCATTGGAAGGTTGAGAGAAGACCAGTTACACAGCCTACACAGAATTCTTTCAAGAAGAATGCTCTGGCAAAGGCAGGAGTGGAGCGGAAACAGGCTCAGATGTTACGCAGAAGAGGACTAAGAACTCTGCAGGACTGAGAGGTGGGAGTTGACATGACGTCCATTTCTGTGGCATTTGGGCAGCAAAACCAGATTGGAGTACGTTTACCAGTTATTAGAATGTAGGAGGAAGTGCCGTATTTTGCTGTGTATAATGCACACTTTTAACCCAAATTTGTGAGGGAAAAATAAGGATGTGCATTATACATGGGTAATATGGATTCCATATCTATATAAATCTTTTTCTTTTATTTATGGTTATGAGTTAAAAGTGTAACTCTAGAAATCAATAATGATATCAATATGCAAAATAATATCCGGGAATACAATAATCACTTTTATTGAACTTATGATGAACTTGCAATGATGAAGAGTTCTTGGCCTTCTATGATGAGTAAATATTGCAAAGGTGTTACCAGTACATAAAATTTCTTGTACTTGTTCTTGTGTTTTGTAATTATTTGTTACATAAAATTTCTTGTACCATAATATGTTAAAAAATAAATGGTAAAATTCCTTTATAATACAAAAAACAATACCTAGATGTAAACAAATTGAAATGAATTAAAAAATTAAAACGAAAGATTTTTTCCCCCTGAAAGTTTGGGCCCAAAATATGGGTGCACATTATACAGGGTAGTACATTATACGAGGTCTGACAATTGAGTTTGTGAACTCATCCTAAAAAATGTGCTACATACCTCATTGCTGAATATCACTACATTCACCATCTAAGTATGCCCCTTGGGAATCTATGTACTGACGCCAGCGCCTAGTTCACCCTTCAAAGCAATTTTGGAACTTTTTCTGAAATGGCCATCAGAGCTGTTGTAGTACCTTTGATGTCCTGAATGTCATCAAAATGTCTTCCTTTCAATATTTCCTTCATCATTGGGTAAAGAAAGGAGTCCTTGGGGGCCAGATCAGGTGAGTAGGGAGGGTGTTCCAATACAGTTAGTTGTTTACCGGCTAAAAACACCCTCATAGACAGTTCCGTGTGAGCTGGTGCATTGTTGTGATGCAAGAGCCATGAATTGTTGACAAAAAGTTCAGGTCATTTAACTTTTTCTTTTTTCTTTTTTCTAAAACTATTCTTTTTCTTTTTTTAAAAGATTTTATTGGGGAATTGGGGAAGGGAACAGTGTTGGGGAGTTAAGGAAGGAGAACATCATGTTTTTCCATGACCCATCAGCTCCAAGTCATGTTGTTGTCCTTCAGTCTTAGTTGTGAAGGGTGCAAGCTCAGCTCCAAGTCCAGTCGCCGTTTTCAATCTAGTTGCTGGGGGGTGAGGAGGGGGCACAGCCCACCATCCCATGTGAGTCAAACCAGCAACCTTTTTTGTTAAGAGCATGCACTCTCACTCGCTGAGCCATCCGGCCACCCATTGGCTCAGCTCGGGCGCAGCTCACTGGCCCATGTGGGAATCAAATCAGCAAACCTGTCGCTCAGAGCTTGCGCTCTAACCAACTGCACTACCCAGCCGGCCCCAGGTATCTAACTTTTCCATGCAGCCTTTTCAGCACTTCCAAAGAGCAAACCTGGTTAACTGTTTGTCCAGTTGGTACAAATTCATAATGAATAATCCCTCTGATATAAAAAAAGTGGTTGGCAATGGTGTTGCAACAAGTTTGTGAACTTAATTGTCAGAATAACAATTGTATGAAGACAATTTTTAGAAGTCTCATTTTTAAAGTCTACAGAAAAGTAGAGTAACTGTAGCAGTCGTGGGGTCAAAATGGCTCCTATTTGTGGCTACATGTATAATTTTAACATGGAAAATTCTAGCACATTTGTGTATTAATGAGACTATCCCAATATGGTCAGAGAGGAATAACCAAACTTTAGCACATTTGTGTATTAATGAGAATATTCCAATATGGTCAGAGAGGAATAACCAAACGAAAACTGAATCTGGAAAAGGTTAGAAAGTATAGGACTCAAAGCACAGGGTTTAACATCCTTCCAGAAGAGGAGGGAGGAAGGAGAAAGTGAGATTCAGACATCAGCTGCTCTGCAGATTTGTAATAAGATGTCAGCAATTTTCCTTCTGATGGTTTCTATTTTCTCAAGAAAGCATAAGGCAAGCCATCAGCATAAAGTGTGCATACTTATGTGCCTTGTGTGTGTTTGTGTGGAAAGAAGAGATAAGTTTTAAGGGGAAAATCAAGACGTAAAATTCTATGTAGACAGTGGAAAAGGAAGCTAGCTAAAATTTCTTGGAGATCATGAATATGTAGTGACATCAACCTGCCAGCTATGATTCTCTAACTTAACACTTATGAGGGGCTGGGTTCATCTAGGGCAGTGGTCTTCAGAGTGGACCAGCACCATCAGCCCTACTTGATTACTTATTAAAAATGAAAATTTTTGGCCCCACCCAATCCCACACATATCAGAATGGTTGGGAGGTGGGACCCAGTAATCTGTTTTACCATGCCCTCCAGGTGATTCTGATGCAATGGAAAGTTTGAGAACCACTAATCTGGGGAGAGTTTTTTTGTTTTGTTCTGTTTTTCCATGTAAAGGTAAAGGAGAGAGAGAGAGCAAAAGAATTAAAGTAAATCTACAAGGGGATTATCATATTGATGATTCATGGAATAAAAAGTGGATAAGCAGCGAGGCCATCTTTTATAGATATCTTGGCCCTTTTTAGAAAAGTACATTTTAAGAAGTATTTTTCTTATATAAAAGGTGTGCATATTTTAAATTTTGATACATATTGCAGTGACCCTCCAAAAATTTTACATATCCATCTACAGGGCACAAGAACGACCACAAATTTTTTCACTGTTGCCCATTTTATAGGTAAAAAAAGGAATCTTTTGGTTGTTGTGTTTGTGTTATTTGCTTATCTTTTATTTCACTCAGGTCCCCCAAAATGAAATGTATGAGGAAAGTATGAGATACCTCACAACAACATTTGAGAAAAGAGCCAGAGGAATTACAATTATAACATGCAGTAAGTCCAGCATATGATATGGCTGCATTAACATGAACGTGTGTCCTGTTCTATTGCACTAGTATTTCCATTCAGTTCTGCCCTAAGACAATTCCTATGGGCCTCCTATTCAGTTCTGGATATCACACAGAGATTTATAATCTAAAGGTCAATTATAAAGATAAAGTACCTTCCTGAAACCACCAAACATGAGATATAGTTGAATGTTTTGGGAATATTTGCCCTAAAATAGAGACTTATGTGGAAGTAAGAGAATGTAGGAAAAGATACTAGGATGACACCCATATGCTGTGGATGAAAAAAGGGGTTCTATGGAAAGTAACCTCACAAAGTGATCTGATCATAAATTCCTAACCAGGGAGGTCATGGTTGATAGTCAGTCTCAGGCATATAACTTTTTAGGAAAAGGTTTACCTTTTCTTAAGTAAGCCTTGTCCATTGTTTCTGTGCATCTAGGTTTAACACACCTTTGAAATAAGCTGTACCCAGTGATAAAAATGAACTGGAGCTTTAAGAAAACACAATCAGTCAGTAGGTTGGGGGGGTCTATGGGAGGAGCCAAGGCTTATGGAAGTTCATATGAGAACCCTGCCTGAAGAATTCTATGGTTCTAATTTCCTTTATAATAAAACTGTATAGTTCCGACTCCCTCTTCCTCTTCTTTAAATACCCCTCTATTTTGGCAAGTTGGCCAGCATGTGAGCAGGCTTGCCATGTGTGCATGTGCTGGGCTGCAATCCTTTTTTCTTTTTCCTGAGTAAATTCTTTTTGGTGATGAAATACCTAGTTGATGTTATTTTAAAGTCAACAACACTATCAAAAAAGCATAATATTGTTAACTACCATTCCGTCTTACTTTTTCCCACCTCCATGTAATCTTCCTTACTTCCCTCCTTAATTTCGAATGCATAAAAGAAGCTGCAAAACTGTTAGTCTACAGAGCATTTGAGATCTTGCTTCCTGGCACATATCGTCAGTTGGCTCAAATACTCTTATAAAAATTCTCCACATGTTTGGACATTTCTTACATCAACAATGTGAATAATTGATAAATGAAAGACAGTGTAGAATTCATCATAAATCTTTTAAAAAGATTCAAGGGTAGGATTTATGAGGAGACAGCTTTCATTATGATCTAAAAGAATACTTCCTAATAAAATAGAACCATCTTCTCTGATACTCTAGGCTTTGAGGTCAAAGTTGAGCGGTATTCGCTAAGAGCTAGATCAAGGATCTTTAACCTCTCTAACTTTGAGATTCATGATGCTTTGAGGGTTCCAAATGCTATTTTCATGAAGATAACAGAAACAGATAAAGTGAGCTTATTTAAATTTCTAACATAGCCTGTCTTCCAAACAATGTGAGTTTCTCCTTCAGCTGTAAATATGGAGTTAAAGTTCCGTTTTATTTTTTAAACCTTAAGTTTATTATCTAACCACTGTCAAAACAAAACAAAAAAAACCTAATATTTAAATTCACAACTGTTTATCATGAAGTGGAACATCTATTTGAACTTCATGGGATGGCAAGTAGAATGTACTATTGATGTAAGGAACGTCCAAATCTGTAGAGCATTTTTATGAGTTTATTTGAGCCAAACTGATGACAATTGCTGTCGTCAATGAAGCAAAATCTCAAGGAATGGAGACAATGCTCCAGAGAATGGCAGTTTTGCAGATGATCTTAAACATTAGAACTGAAGGAGGCGATGTAAGGAGGATTACATGAAATCCATTGGTGTTTGATTAAGGGGGTGGGAGAAAGCAAAGCAGGGGAAATCTCTAGAATTGGATAAAAAATAAAATGGAGAGATGCATATTTCTTTTACATTGGTGGGTACAGGATAGTTAATTAACATTTATAGCACAGAGATGGTATGTCTTTCAGGGAAAATGGTAACAATGAGGGGTTCTGCAGTCTTGTGCCCATGTGTAGTGGGCTGTGCCCTCAGGGGTCTGGAAAACCAGGATTACTCTGACATTTCCAAGGTATGTTATCTTAGATGCAAAAAAGGCAATAGGCAGCTTCACTTAAGGTAGAGACTGACCTTTGTCAAGGAAGCCACAGGCCTAGGATGTGACTACCTTCTATGACTCACTTTTAGTTAGAAACTTTTATGTTCATACTATCCTATGTGGTTACTTTCATTCCCTATGCTTATAAGGTCCACGAGGACACAGGCAGGCCTCCCCTGAGCTTACAGGTTTAGTGTGTGGCCCCTTTTTTGGTCCACAGTACTCAGGGACCTTTTACTTCCCCATATTCTTGCAGTAGGACTAGTTTTGACAGAATGATAAATGGGACCTGCAAGTAAGAAATGAATGTGTAGTACCACACCTAGGGTTTGAATTTATAATGATATAATTTATTGTGGTGCTTTAGGTATGTTTATTTCAAACATCTCCATGCCTCACAGAATGACTGATTATGGGTTAACAGCCTTTGCTATCTCCACAGTGTTCTTTCTAAGAAGTAAATCTAAGTCACAAATGTCAACTACTGTCCAACCTGCTCTGTTCCTAAAGAGATTAAAATAACATAACTAACTGGCCTCTCTCATCTACACACCTTCCTCCACTAAGAAATCAGAGATTCCACATCATATTCCCACCTCCAGGAGACAGAGGTGATTGGGAGAGGCAAAATGCATGGCAGAACCTAAATTGTCAGAGAAATGAATATAAAGACGCGTTCTGAAAATTCAAAGACTCTAGAAGAGCTTGAAAAGCCCTCTAAATAGTAGTACAGTTAGGTAAGGAGGAGGTATCTAATATCTAGTTCACTCTTATAAACTTTTATTTTTAACTAAGATAAGGATTCAATAATGAAAAAAAAACCTTGAAAGAGGCTTCCTCGTTCAATACTACTATTGTCCCTATGGGAAAACAGATGGTGAAAAACCTACATATAATTTCTGTCAAAAAGGTTTTCAAGTCATAGCTGAGAATATCTTAGTGGGTCACTCTTCCTTTCACTACAACCTGCAAGAATAAAAGGAACACTAACTAGAAACATCTGCTGGCCATGGGGGAAAACATTAGGAATAGCACACCCCGCTAATTCCTTCTTCTTGTCTATGAAAAATCTCAAATTTTTAAACTCTGCTAAGTGTATATGCTAATATCAATCTTAACATTTTTGATATTCTGATGGCAAAAAGAATTAGACAGTACACTCTAGTATGTTACAAAAATATCCTTTGTTCTGAATAAAGATGTTCCTATTCTATAAAGTAGTAAATCTTTAGATGCAGCTTCTTTTTTTAAAAAAAGATTTTATTGGAGAATTGGAGGAGGGGAACAGCGTTGGGGAATCTGGGAAGGGGAACAGAAAAGTTGCTGTCCTTTTGTTCTTCAGTCTAGTTGCGGAGGACGTTGCTTCACTGGCCCATGTTGGTATCATCATTGTGCTCTTCTCGAGTGAGGCAGATCGGTCACCGGCCTCTGGACAGCACAAGATAGATTTTTTTTTAAGTATGTGTTTGTGCTGTGTGTGTATGTGTGTGTGTGTGTATACACATTACATATGTAACCAGTTAAGCTATTTCTGCCAGCTAGAAAAAAAAATTTTTCTTTTCTCTTTCCCCACCATGATTTCAAATATATTTTAATTAAATGTGATATTGGCAAAATTTATAATTCAACACTTGAGTATAATAAAAACTTATTATTTCAGATGAGTTGTAGGAGAGGCCACTATGAATTAAGTATCTCAATTTGGAATAGTTTGAGGTAAATTAAAATTAATTCCACACATAAAAGTAACTCAAACTGAACACCACCAAAATACCATGAAGGAAGAGGGCCTGAGGCAAAGGTTTGTAGAGCTGCTACTTTATGAGGGAGTGCAATCTCAAGAAGCAAGCGTTAGGGACATGGGAGCTAAAACAGGGTGGCAAAAACAGCCAATACAAAAATGCTTACACTGCTAGCCACCACTAAGGGTGACTGATTTCTCTTGATCTCATGGGACCATTCTCTGAGCAGCCATAGGAAATGCTTCTTAGGACAGGCAGGCTGGGGGAAGAATTTTCTAACTGACTCTTGCTTCCCATCCATCAAAGATTAGCCCTATGGGACACTCATTTCCCCTATTTCTGGGTTGTGCATTTGTGTGCACTAAGTAGGACTTCTTGGAGTCCCATGCTTTGGATATAAACAAAGGAGGCAAAATTTACATTGCTTATGCATAACTGTCATATGGAGCTAGGCTGAACTGGTGAGATGATGGCTGGAGGCCATCCATATTAAGATGGTAGCCACTGCAGTGACAGGAAGAAGAGACAAGTGAGGCCAAGAGGAACCGAAGTGACATACAAACCATGCTTAATGCAGGCATCACTGAAAATATGGGGGAAGGAGTTAGTGTATCTTTCATATGTACTGGAAGCATCTGAAAAGGTACCCCAGAAATTATTAACATTGGTTACCTATCGAGGGGAGTAACTTCATAAATGGAGGGAGAGAAAGGAGCCTTAACCACATACTTTGTTTTGATTTTTGAAATATATGAATGTTTCCTATTAAAAAATTAAATAAAAAATTTAAATTCTGAAAAAGGAATTGATTGTAAAATATACACTTAAATCCTAAGAAGAAATATATAAATTTAGGAAGTTGAGAAACTAGGAGTTGGAGAAAGGTGGGAACGTTAGGAGATAATGTATTGATTGAAATTCGCCACTTTTTGAGACTAGGGTTTGAGGAGATTCTGCACCAATCAAGAAACAGAGGTGTCCAAATATCATTTAAAGCAAAGGTAACCAACAGAAAGAATGGTGCTGGGAGAAGGCTAATTTTTGTTTTATTCCCTTTTGTACCATTTGATATTTAAGCATGTGCATGTATTACTCTTACATTAAAAAACACTATTTAGTAAAAATTAAAGAAAAAAATAGAAGTTTCAATCCATGCATCAAATATAGGCTAACTACATAGAGCCACTAAGGTGTTTCAAGTTAGAAAATCACCATTAATCCTAGGATACTATTATTTGAAAAGCACCAAAGCTTCCTGAAACATTTAGAAAACAATGAAGGACAAAAAAAAACAAAAAACAATCAAGTTCTTATAACTCAGAACATTGTCACTGTTCTGAAAGCCAATGCTGCACAAGAAATGCTCATTTTAAAAATGTGGGTTAACTAGAAATGGACATCCAGAATTACCAGCTGCAGTTGCCTGAAACTATTGTACAAAACCCCTTTACCAGGAAATCAATAACCACTTACTACACCAGGCCCAGATAGCACAGAATGATATGCAAGGGCATCGCTGAACACACATCTGAGGACTGGAAAGTGGAAGCCTCACCAAAGTACTTAAGCAGCTGCAGTTTTCCTGGGGGAGGAAAGGGACAAACGCTCCTTAGGTGAAAATGGAGATATTCCACATCCCAACAATCTGGATGACTTACTGAAGGCAAATAGTAAGAAAAGAAAAGAAAAATAAAATTAGAAAGATTCTAAGAATAACACATCAGTCTTCAAAATAGACCATTTTTGAAATAAAGGCAGATCTAGTAGATACAGGATACGTTGATGTAATCTAGCACCTGAGATTTATCTAAACCAATTTTTAGGCTAAACATGATGCAATTCTATCTGTATTAAAGTACCACCTGTAAGAGAGAAACCACCTGCCAATAGACATCTTCTGGGCAAAAGCAGAAATAAAATAAATGGCAACATTAGACTTAGTAAGTTGTTAAGAAACCAATGAATCCCTTTCTCAATCAACCATTCCTAACTCCACCTGTCTTTTTGTGTACAACCCAGAAATAAAATCCTGACAACTTTTCAAAAACCATCCCCCAAATCTGACATTTAAGGGCACCACATACCACCTGGACAAGTTCATTATCTTGATAATATTAAAGAAAGCAAAGGCAAAGAATATTGGAAGGTCTAATATGGAACAGAATGGATATATCCCATTAAGCCTAACAGTGCTTCCAGAGGTCCACCTGGAGGGCATGGGTCATGGCTATTGTGGGAGAACTCCTAGCCCCTTGCCACTAACAGTGTGGTCGGGAGACCAGCAACATAATCACCACCTCAGATCTTGTCAGAAATGCAGGATCTCAGACCCCAACCCAGACTTGCTGAATCAGAACATGCATTCAACAAGAGCCTGAGTAAGTCATATGTTCCTTGAAGTTTGAGAAGCACTATCATGGTTTCTCAATCTTAAACCCACAGTCACCTTGGTGGTGCTTACATAAAATACAGATTTCTAAGTGCCTTCTCAGACTTACTGATTCTCCAGGGATTGGCCACGTTGCTACATTAAAGCACTTCAGGTAATCTTTCAAATCAGGCACAGATGATAGCCATATACATCAACGAAAGAGAAATGAAAATCCAGGGGGGAAAAACCATACCTCTATGGTCATTTTTTTTTGTCTTAAATATTGTATCTTTTTGCATGTTTTTAATTTTTCTTACTGTGACGTGATTGACATACAAAACAAGGCTGTATATATTCAATGCATACTTCTTGATGATTTTGAAGATAGGTATACACCCATCAAACTATCACCATATACACTATTGTATCCTTAACCGTCACCGCTGAAGTTTCCTATCTTTTTTTTTTTTAAAATAACATTTGACTTAACATTTACCCTCTTAAATTCTTAAGTATATAATATAGTATTATTAACCCTGTGTACTATGCTGTGCAGTAGATCCCTAAAACTTACTCATCTTGTATAGGTAAAAATATATACCCTTTGACTGAAACCTCCCCGGCCCCTTTGACTAAAACCATCATTCTACTCTCTGCTTCTATGAGTTTCTTTATTTTAGATTCCTGACATAAGTGGGATCATGTAGTATTCCTTCTGTGTCTGGCTTATTGCTCTTACCAAAATGTCTTCCAAGTTCATCTATGCTGTAGCAAATGGCAGGATTTCTTTCTTTTTTAAGGTGGAATAATCTTCTGTTGTATGTATAATACTATATTTCCATTCA
Organism: Aselliscus stoliczkanus; assembly: GCA_033961575.1. Lineage (NCBI taxonomy): Eukaryota > Metazoa > Chordata > Mammalia > Chiroptera > Hipposideridae > Aselliscus > Aselliscus stoliczkanus. Next base: position 32,175,882 of record CM066738.1, read on the forward strand.
TCTGTTGTTGAATGTCCATTCATCTGTTGATTTAAATGTCCATTCAAATGTTCGTTTATCTGTTAATGGACATTTAGGTCATTTCCATGTCTTTGCTGTTGTGAATAATACTGTAATGAAGACAAGAGTATAGGTCTCTCTTTGAGATCCTGATTATAATTTTTTTGAGTCAATACCCAAAAAGATGATAGGACAACTCAACGAGGGAAAGAATAGTATTTGCAACAAATGGGGCTGGACAACTAGATATCCACACACAAAAGAATGAATCTGACCCCTCATCTGACCTCTCACGATATACAAAATTTAACTAAAAATGAGTCCAAAACCTAAAGATAAGAGCTAAAACTCTTAGAAGAAAATGTACAGGGTAAATCTGCATGACCTCAGATTATTTGGCCATAGTTTCTTAGATATGGCACCTAAAGCACAAGCAACCAAAGAAAAAATAGATAAATCTGACTTCATCAAAATTAAAGACTTTTGTGCAAAGGATACTATATGTGAGTGAAAAGACAATCCATAGATTGGGAGGAAATATTTGCAAATCATGTATCTGATAATGGTCTAGTGTCTATAATATAAAAAGAACTGTTATCACTCAAGAATTTTTATTTTTTTGATTATCTGTGCAAGTTTCCAAATAGCCCAATTTAAAAATGAACAGATATTTTTCCAAAGAAGATATACAAATGACCAATAAGCACATGAAAAGATTCTCCACATCATTAGTCATCAGTGAAATGGAAATAAAAAATACTTCACATCCACTAAGATGGCTAGAATCAAATAGATCATAACAACAAGTGACAAGGATGTGGAGAAATTGGAACTGTGGTGGGAATGTAAAATGGTACAGTGGCTTTGGAAATTAGTTTGGCATTTCTTCAAAAGGTAAACATAGAAAGACCAAATGACCTAACAATTCCACCTCTAGGTATGTACCCAAGAAAATTGAAAACCTATGTTCACATAAAAATTTGTACTCAACTATTCATAGAAGAAGCATTATTCACCATAGCCCCAAAGTGGAAACAATCCAAATGTCCATTAGCTAACAAATATATAAACAAAAGCTAGTATTATCCAAACATTGGACTATTATTTGGTCACAAAAAGCAATGAAATACTGATAGATGCTATACTACAGATGAACTTTAGAAACATTATACTAAGTAAAGAAGGGTAGTCACAAAGGAGCACAGATTGTATGATCCTATTTATATGAAATGTCAAAAATAGGTAAATTTGTAGAGACTGAAAGTAAACTGGTGCTTGCCCAGGACTTAAGAGTTTGGTGGTTTTATGTCTCAACATAAGGTCTATTCTTGAGAATGTTCCATGTACACTAGAAAAGATGAAATACTGCCATTTGAGACAACATGGATGGATCTTGAGATTATTATGCTAAGTGAAATAAGTCAGACAGAAAAAGCAGAGAACTTCACTCATATGTGGGATATAAAACTGAAAACAACAAAGGAATAAGACAAACAAAGAAAAAAAAACTCATAGACACAGGCAACAGTGTAGTGGAGGGAGTTTTTAGCCAGGAAACAAATAACTGTATTGGAACACCCCCATTCACCTGATCTGGCATCCAATGACTTCTTTCTTTACCTGAAGATAAAGGAAATATTGAAAAGAAGACATCTTGACATTCAGGGTAATATGACAACAGCTCTGATGGCCCATACAGAAAAAGAGTTCCAAAATTGCTTTGAAGGGTAGACTAGGCACTGGCATTGGTCCATAGCTTCCTAAGGGGAGTACTTTGAAGGTGACTGTAGAGATATCCAGCAATGAGGTATGTAGCACTTTTTCTAGGATGAGTTCATGAACTTAATTATATAGATGATGTATTATATTGTATAATTGTATACTTTAAACCTATGTAATTTTCTAACTATTGTCACCCCGATAGATTTAATTAAAAAAAAAGAGTTTGGTGAGGCTGAGGGAAAAGGGATTGACTGCTTAATGATTACTAGGTTTCTTTTTAAGGTGAAGATAATGTTCTAAAAATGATTGTGGTGGTGGTTATACAACTGTATACACAGGTTATACAACTAAATATCACTGAATTGTATACTTCAGTTGTAAGAAATATTAATTACAGTAATACCTTGGTTTGCAAGCATAATTTCTTCTGGAAACAAACTACTTATATTGCAAGACTTCCCTCGTTTACCAAGTTAAAATGTATTAGAAATGTTTGCTCATCTTGCGGAACACTTGCAAACCAAGTTACTCGCATTCCAAGGTTTTACTGTATATCTAAATAAAGCTGTTAACTAAAAATCAGAGGAATGATTATCTCTAGGGGAGAGAAGGCAATGCAATTTGGGGATAAGTACATAGAAGGATTTTGGCTAAATTAATAATATATTATTTGTTATGCTGGGTGGCGGGTACATGGGTGGGTGTTCATTACATTGTTCCTTCTACCTTGTATGTGACTAAAATAATTTATAATAATTTTGTTTGAAAGATGCTCCCAGAAGAGAGATCTGTGCCCTGACCAGTGTGGGGAAACCTCATCACCATCACCTCCAAGTTCTCAACAAACATTCCAAATCTTTAATATGCACCAGATACACTTATGATACTTATATAAAAATGGAGGTATCATGGCCTCTCACCAGATCTATTGAATCAGAGATTCTATGAAGGTAAACTGACCATGAAAAATGGCCAGGTAATTTTGCCGAACAATCCAGCTGAGGCAATGCAAAATTATGTTATGATTTTGACAGCCTCATAATGAAAATGACTCAGATTCTGGGTTTTGGAGGTAACCCTGTGTTTAAATAACATAAAATAAAAAAGAGATAATAAGAACATGAGGCCACAAATACCTGCTTTTAGAAAAGAATATAACAGCTGAGATAACTAAATGATCTTGCTGGCAAATATTTTTTTCCTCCCATCAGGAATTTAATTGGGTGTGTGGTTGGATCCTATCTCTGTGTAATCCATGTTGGACTTAAATTTGTTCTAATTCATGGAAAAATCAGACTTGAATAGTTTTGACTTGAGTCATTCTGATTTCTCCCATCATCTCCACTTTCTACTGCCTCTTTAGAAGCAGATTAATCTTTTCCTGGTTTTTCTTTTCACTGAGAACATCATTACTTCAAGCTTTTTAATTACGGTCTTTGCGTTTTGGAAACTCAGTCTACTCCCAGTCTTTGGACCAGGTGAAGGTATTCTTCTTTTTGTTGTTTTTAGAAATTTTATTGGGGAATAGTGTGTTTTTCCAGGACCCATCAGCTCCAAGTCAAGTAGCCATCGGCAATTCAGTTGCAGAGGGCACTGCTCCTTGGCCCATGTGGGAATCAAACCAGCAACCCTGGTGCCATGAGCCTGCGCTCTAACCATCTGACTCAACCGGCCGCCCCCTGAGAGTATTCTTGAATGTCCATGGCATGATTCTGACACCATTTTTTGGTCCCTTCATATTTGAAAACCTAGGCTCTGCAGCTCTTCATGCTGTCATTGAATTTTTTTAAGATGCTCTCTCTTTGTTGGATCAATGTTTCTCAAACATCTTAAAATTTATTCACATCCTACATTCCTTATTTCTGACATATGCCACCTGTACAATTATTAATGTATAATTTTATTTAAACCAATTTTAAATTGACTCATGTTTAAAAATTTTTCTCACCTATTGAAAATTAATTCATGCAATCACTGGTTTAATGTGGCTCTTATATGTTTAGCACATAATAAATAATTGCATGGTTGCTACTAATATTTTTTTTTTGAGGGCAGTGTCACTGGCCCTGACATGTGGGACCCGAACTGGGGCTGCTGGCTTCCCAAGCCAGCGCTTAACCACCGCGCCACTCGGCCGGCCTGCTAATAATTTTTAAAAGTTTATCTGTTGACTAATATCATAATGCATACTACAGGTGGTACAGGAGCCACCTTTTGGAGAACACTACTTGAAAGGCTCCAAGGTCAGAAGTTTATTCTGAGGGAGCTTCTTCACCCTTCTGAGTTGTCAAACTTTGGAAAGCTTCTGGCCACAGGATCCTATTTATCTTTCCCCTGACTTTCTATTCTGTAAGTATTTTCCTAACACTAGAACTCAAACTTCCAATGCTAAAATGACAGACACTTCCTCCTAACACTCATTTTACCACCTTACCCCTCTTGGGCAGAGTTAAGTCCATGGTCAGAAATACCCCCTCATTGCTTCTTCTACCTATTGGTCAGTGATCCTCAACCTCCCCTGCACCTGGAGGGCTTTCAAAAATCCTGATGTCCTAGCCCTGCCTCCGATCAATTAAACCAGAATCACTTGGAATGAGGTCCAGACATCAGTCTTTTTTTTTTTTAAATATTTTGTGGGGGGTCAGATGGTCATATGTCTTGTTAGGGAGACCACTGCATGAATGGAGAAGAGGCTTGACCACTGCACCGTACACCTGAAGCTGAGGTTGTATAATATTGTATACCAACTGTAATTGAATATACAGACATCAATCTTTTTAAAGCTCCCCAGGTGACTCCAGCACGTAGCCAAAGATGACAGCTGTGCCTTTAGAAAGACACAAATTCCTGCAAAGCAAACCGTGAATCTATCAAAGGCAGTATTTAACTAGGCTTAATTTGCAGATATTTATTTTTCTGACATCTCCAGGCACTACAATTTATAATTCCAGCTTTGTGATACCAAATTTGAAATAATATGTTGACCAGTAGCTTTTAAAATTATCTCCTTGAAAAGTCAACTCTACCTGCTACTACCCCAATGGTGTTTCTTCACATAGACTAATAGAAATTTGCAAAGTCAGGTTTCCCCATTTCTTAACATAGATGAATAAAAGATTTGCAAAGTTAAGTTTCACTGTACACACACACACACACACACACACACACACACACACTTATATACATACACACAGTTGAAGACATTCAGAAAGTAAGTCTTCAAAAAACTCGTGTGATACAGAAAACACTATGAAAGTCAACTCACAAAAGACACATCTGGTAGCCACATCAGCAATAGAAGTGGTCTAATGGTTTATATAGATTGTATGATTTGCTGCAGATTTTCACACATTCTGTGCTGCCTAAGCACTACTTGAATATCTTTTCAGTGATTGTGGAATATGTAAATTGAGTAAGATGAGCACCAGATTGTTTACGAAGTGCAGATTAATTTATATATCTCTAACTAGATATATCTATATATCTTTAAGTATAGAAATACATATTCTCTCTTTCCCCTCTCCCACACTCCCATCCTTCTCCCCAAAAATAATGTGTTCCTAGAATTTAGGGGGTAAAAAAAGAAAAGAAAGAAAAGCTTTTTGGGTTTATTTTACTAACAAAGAATAGTCCAGCATAAACATTAACATGCAGGCAACTAAAATACTGACAAGGTGAAAACAACATGTAATGCCTATATTTCGGTATCGGTCTAATAGCATGGAGTGAGAGAGGAAAAGGGAGTGGTGGCACTATGATCAGTGGCAGGCCACTTTCACGCTGGCACAGGCTGCATGACGGTGTGAGGCTGGGCGGCCCACACAACCTACCCACCATGGCTGCAGTCACCCAAACTGGTCTCTACAATTAGAAATTCAGCCGATCTTGGTGCTATATGTCTAGCTATGTCTTTAAATTATATAGTCCAACATCTGAATACATCTAACTCTTTTAAAATAGTATCTTTAAGAACACTTCAAAAGTATAAAAGTTAGCATATGTTCACACAGCCAGTAAAACAATGTATAGTTTGGTAATAGAAAAAGTTAGTATGTTCTCTCTAGCCATTTTTCATCCCGTCTGCACATCCTGCCCTCTGGGGACTACAGAGTCTGAATGCGTTGTTCAAACTGGTTTCATCAGTTTCCTTCTTTGGTGACTCTGAACAAGGTGACTTCATCTCCATCAGCCTCAGTTTCCTTATTTTCATAATAGGGATAAATTATAGCACCTATCTCATTTTTAACTCTTTTTGAGTTTATGAATGAGAAATGCTTAGATCACAGCTTGGCATATAGCAAGCAATCAAAGCATACTAGCTATTATTGCTCTTTTATATCAGGAATTCCTTCAAGTAAATAGATTACATTATATAATATACTTCATTATACTACGTATACATGCCTATATGTGTAATGAATATTGATTAAGGTTAGGGGCTCTGGGGCTGGCAAACCTTGTTTGGAATATAAAATACTCGCTAGGGGACCACCTTTTCACTAAATCAGCTTTCCAAGAAACAGTTTTTGAGCATCGACACGTGCTAACTACTGTTCTACTTCCTGGTGAGACAGCATTAAAACAAAAGACACTGTGGTTAAGAATGAAATGTCAAATCACAATCTGGAAGAAAATATTTGTGATATATATATAACAAAGGTGTTGTATCGAGAATATATATTTTTAAAAGCCTCTTAATCTCAACAACAAGAAAAACAACCCAATTTTAAAAATGAACAAAAAATTTGAACAGATACTTCACCAAAGAAGATATATAATGGCAAATAGTACAAAGGTGTGATAAAACAATATGGTGAATGCTGCTGCCAAGTGCCATCCAACAGAAAGGCAGGGATCGTCAATATGGGAAGCGGCACGACAAACCTCAGTAATAGTGTGTGACAAGTTTCAACTTGTTCGGTGCAGTCAGTTGGGTGTGAGCTATGGTTGAGAGAAGGTGTGTCTTAAAACGTGCCATAAATAATGAATCACAAACAATGAGTTAACATGAAATGGGCAAATGGTTCCATCTTCCATCATGACAATGCACCATGTCACACATCGCTCTGGCATATGGCAACTTCTGTCAAATAAAAACATTATGGTGTGTCCTCATCCACCTTGTTCACCGGGTCTGGCACTATGCAACTTCTGGCTCTTCTCCAAAGTGAAAATGACCATGAAAGGTAAATGTTTTGAATTGATTCAGGACATCAAGGCAGCCAGAACAGTGCAACTAAAGACACTCATGAAAGAGGACTTCCAGAACTGCTTCAGAAAGTGGCAAGAAAGATGGTATAAGTTTGTTCGAAGCTAGGGGGAGTATTTTGAGGGAGATTAATGGCAATGTGTCTTTTACTGTAATAATTTTTTTTTAATTTAAGCATTCACCATATTTTTTGATCACACCTCATACATAAAAAGATGTTCAGTATCATTAGTCATTAGGGAAATGTGAATTAAAACCATGACGAGATACCCATCATTCTCACTAGATTAACTAAAATTTTTAAAAATCTGATCAAAGTATTGGGAAGGATACAGAGCAACTGGAACTCACAGACAGAAAACAGGTTGACAGCTTTACATAGTGTTACACATACACCTGTCATATATATGACCCAGCCATTCTACTCTTAGATATATATCCAAGGGGAGTAAAATCACATGCATAAAAGCTTACAGGTCAATGTTTATAGCAGCATTATTTATAATAGATAAAAACTGGAATCAAGTCATATATCCTTCAGTAGATGAATGAATAAACAAGTTGTAGTAAATAGTCCCCCTTCATCTGCAGTTTTGCATTCTGCAGTTTGTTTCACACAATCAACCACAGTCCAAAAATATTAAATAGAAAAATTGCAGATATAAGTAATTCATAAGTTTAAAATTGTGCACCACTGAGTACCATGATTAAATCTCAAAACCAACCCAACCCACCCCTCCCAGGAATTTAATCACACCTTTGTCCAGTGTCTCCATGCTGTATATGCTCCCGCTCATTTGTCACTTAGTAGCCATCTTGGTTATCTGATGACTCTTGCAATACTGTGTTCAAGTAATCCTTGTTTTACTTAAATGGCCCCAAAGCCATTCACATAACTTTACAGCCTATTGTTACAACTGTCCTATTTTATTATCAGTTATTGTGTTAATCTCTTACTGTGCCTAATTTATAAATTAAGCTTTATCACAGGTATGTGTATAGGCAGAAACATAGTATATGTATGGTTCAGTACTACCTGCAATTTCAGGCATCCACAGGGCATCTTGGAACATATCCCCTGCAGATAAGAGAAGTACTGACATAAAATAAATGATATAATACAAGTAAAGAGTTTAAGAATGCTTAGCATTGCTTTAAAAATTACTTGTGGTTAATACTGCCATATTCCATTGAATGTAAGATACCAGGAATTATAAGATGCATCATTACTTTATAAAACATTGAGAAAGAAAAAAAATTATTGTGAATTAAAATCACAACGCTAATATTTTACCAAAATTTTTAGTTTACCTTGTGAAAGGATTCTTTTGGACTCATACTCACATATCTTACTATATGTCAATCTTTAAGTGTATATAAAAAGTAAAAATACAAGTCCTTACTAAAATGTCTTCCCATTCAGTGTCTCACTGTTCTGAGTCACTTTTGGCCTCAGAATCCCCCAAACTCCATATTTTAATCACCTATGCAGGCATTAGCAATGACATGAGGGTGGCCACCTAGAGTCATATGGTACTTTGTACCTATGTTGTTAGCCATACAAATCTGGTTTAATATCTGCATTGAAAACAAGAATATGAATACCTGCCAGCCTTCTTCAGGAGCACAGGGAGTGAAAGCTAAAATGTCTCAGTGGAGTACTTGGAGTTTCTTGGGAAGAAAGGCAATGTTAAGGACCAGGTGATGTTACAGGGCCAGCTCTCCCATCTGGAGCATCAGGTTTGGCCCTACTCACTGCTCCATCCCTGAAGCCAGACGCTCCCCAGATCCACATGGAACAGGTGTTGCTATTACAAGTCAAATCATCAAATCGCTGTTCAAGTATCATTCTGTAATGGCCTGCCTCTGTGGTAATTCTTTATGTTCTGAATGATCTGTTCTTACTGTGGCCCTTAGTGATTCCAAAATAAGTCCTTATTATGATTAAAAGTCTACTGTGGCAATTCTTTTCGATTCTACTATTTAAACATTTTCCTTTCTCTGATTACTAAAATGGTAATTAAAGAGGAAGAGGATAAGGGTGTCAAATTTATGGTGAAGGAGGGAGACTAAACTTTGGATGGTGAGTATGCAATGCAATATACAGATGATGTATTAATTGAAACTTACATAATGTTATTAACCAATGTCACCTTAATACACCTACTAAAACAAAATTTAGTCCCACCAAACTACTCAGGAAAATAAGAGCCAATATGCTTCTATTTCCCCTAAACCAGCTCCTAGCTGATTCAAACCACTCAAACCAACAAGCTCCTCCTCTGGATTTCCATTCCTTGAGGCCAGACACACAGCTTAAGCTCTCATAGCACACGGTGAAGGCTGCTGTTACAAGGCAGAAAGTACGGGCACCATTCAAGGAGCTCAAAAATCATACATCAGTGGCACTCCTGGTGCTGAGTAATTGGAGTATGAAAGCCAATCTGATGTAATGAAAGTTCTGAATTACAGGAGATTGGCAGTCTGGGGCAGTAATGCTCTGGGGTTAGGAGAGTAGGCTCTGGGAAGACGTCACTGGGTTTAGAAGTGGCAGTGGGACTTTGGGTAATAGCTTCTCCAAAGCCTCAGTTTTGTCATCGGAAATATGGGGATTACCATAGCAGTAACTTCATAGGGTTATGGTGAGCATAACTATATCTGTGATGTTAACAGTGAAATAGGACTGGGCAAGTGGCTCAGTTGGTTAAGAGCACGAGCTCTGAGCAATAGGGTCGCTGGTTTGATTCCCACATAAGCCAGTGTGCTGCGCCTGAGCTGAGCTGCCACTGAACTGCTGAGAGCGTGTGCTCTTAAGAGCAAGTTTGCCGGTTCGACTCCCAAGTGAGATGGTGGAGTACACCCACCAGCAACTAGATTGAAAGTGGCGACTGGACTTGGAGCTGAGCTGCGCCCTCCACAACTAAGATTGAAGGACAACAACTTGACTTGGAGTTGATGGGTCCTGGAAATACACAATGTTCTCCTTCGCCAATTCCCCAACACTGTTCCCTTCCCAAATCTCCATTAAAAATTTTTTAAAAAGTGAAATAAATGGTACCTGCCATTATGATTACTATAATTAGTTTTATTATTCAATTATAACAGACATGCAGTATACGGAAAATGATAGGAGATAGAACACTAGAACTCTCATCTTGTATCTACTACTATAATAACTGCTTGTGACTGAACACATCTCTTGACTTCTCTGGTGTTACTTTTACTGAAGCAAAATCATGGTTTAATGTGAGTTTAAGAATATACAAATAAGGGCATTTAACATAATAACAGTTAGTGGTAGAAGTAGAATCTCAAAACTACTATAACTTTAAACTAAGAATCCATGATTCTGAATCTGTACAATAAAGAAATCATACCCACGGGATGGCCAGGTGGCGCAGTTGGTTCGAGTGTGTAGAGTGTGAGCTCTGAGCAACAGGGTTGCCAGTTCGATTCCCACATGGGCCCATGAGCTGCGCCCAAGCTGAGCTGCCAACCAGGAGGCTGGATGGCTCAGCTGGTGAGAGTGTGTGCTCAACTCCCACATGGGATGGTGGGCTGCAACCACCCCCGCCCCCTCCCCCCCCCTCGCCGCAATTAGATTGAAAGCACCAACTGTACTTGGAGCAGGGCTGCACCCTCCACAACTAAGACTGAAAGACAACAACTTGACTTGGAGCTGATGGGTACTGGAAAAACACAATATTCCCCATCACGTTCCCACCCCCAACTCCTCAATAAAAAAAAAAAATCTAAAAAAAAAAAAGAAATTGTACCCAAATGGAAGAATTCCAAGTCTACACAAAGGAGAGCCTCAGGTATCAGCAAATGACATAATGTGCATTTACTGAGTGCCTACTAAGTGCCATGTCCTGTGCTAAGTATGATTTATTCATTCATTCCTTCATTCAACACATATTTACTGATCCCTTAGTATGTGCCAAGCCTTTCCAGGCTGGGAAGATAGAGGACTTAATATAATAGACAAGGTCCTTGATCTTGTGGGGAAGATATTTCATTAATTTCAGATGGTGAAAAAATATGTACAAAGTAAACCTGTCACATTTGAATCGGGGATGCTGATAACCCACAGCAACCCTAATGGGGTACCCAATAGTATTATTATTTTTTTAATGCTTAGGAAACCAATGCTCAGAGTAACTAATACATTTGATCAATTTGCATAACTAATAATGTTCCAGACAGGGACCAGAACCCATGTCTGCCAAGTTCAGAATCCAATATCTTATCCACTATGCAAATTACCTTTATAATAATGAGGTTTCGCTTAGCTAACTGTCAGAGTTACACACCAGTTTGGCCCCTATGAGTTATATCAAACCCCAAAGCTGTCAATTCTGAATTAATGAGGTCAACCCAGGTGAAGGCTAGACACTACCAGACTCCAATAGCAGAACTGTCCCCATAGGGTCACAGAGCAGCTAGGTCATCAGCTACCTTTGTCACGTAAAATTCAGCTGCCATTTCCAAAACAAATACTCAACTGCTTCTGTTGTAAAAATTAAAGGCTGAGTTTCTTAAAAAAAAAAAAAAAAAAAGGAAATGCAAATTCAGAATGAACAGCCCGTTCCAATACATTTCACTTGTTCCTTCTGCCTTTTAGTCTGGAGGAAAATTGTTCCAGGGAAAAAAAATTTATTTTTTTTTTCCTGGAAGGAAAGAAAGTCTTTTTTTTTTTTTTTTCTTTTGAGGGCAGTGTCACTGGCCCTCATATGTGGGACCCGAACCGGGGCCGCTGGCTTCCCAAGCCAGGGCTTAACCACCAGGCCACTCGGGGGCCCAGGAAGTCTTAAATATCCTCTTTTCTGGAAGAGGAAGTGGAGGGATATACAGATTTTTCAATAAAAAAAGAACCCCAACAGACATAAAAGGAAGGGAGAGAGAGGGATCTGGGGCTGTGAATCCATGAATGGGAACAGCAGCTCCCAGGGCTGAGTTTCTATAGGAGGCTGAATACCTGCAAGAACCAACAACCCAAACCCTGTCAGGGAAAACAATACACCTACACAGATGCATATAGACCCGATGTTTCTAAAGCCACTAATATTTAATTTCTCAATGGACAGATGAAATCATCATAAACTATATATTTGATAATATTCCATGAAAAGACTAGAAACATGGTTTCAGAGGGATTGAAGGTAATCATTAAATAGGATTCTAAGTTTCCCATTTTGAACATCCAAAACAAAACGGTAGATGTACACTGTTCATATAGACTGGCAAATAGGACTGTAGGAATAATACAAACAAGTGTACTGGATATCATTTCAACTAAATAATAGCTAAAATACCAGAGTAATTACCAAAAGTGCTTTCTAATTTGTCTTGTCCAAAAGTTGAACTGAACTAACAAAACGTGAAGCTATACAGGACAACATGATACCAAATCACTTAAATCAATGAGAGAAAATATACTCTTTGTGATAAAGGCAAAGAAAGAAAATATCAGAAGTTGAGGGGCTGGGTGCATGCATACATTTCATGTTAGTTTGGTATGACACTATGTCTACACTAACCCACATAAGTCCATTCCTTGAGAACATTTAGGTTGCAACTTTCACTGATTTTCCTCACATTAAGTGAGGTTCTGAATATGCAAATGACTTTTCATTTTAATTTCATACTAAATCAGTGTATCCACACAAATCTATTTCTTACCAAGGTTCCAAAATAGAAGCAGCTGTACAATGGCAAAACTAGGACACAAAGACAAAAAGCAAAAATCACAAGGATGGAGAAAAAGAATCTATGTATCATGTCTTTGGAAGCTGCTAATTCATTTCTAGGAAAAATAGATATTTTCAAATACCATTAGTCCAGTAAGTTAGGGCTGCAAAAAATTATGTGACCAGAGAAATTTCACTAGGCTAGAAAGCTTTGTAGGGAATATTATTACATTGGGGAATTTTACTTTAACCTACTCTAAGGAATTTTTTTTTTCCCATGACCACATCTATTGCTCCTGCTTCTGATAATGGCATCCTGATAATCCTTATGAATCCCCTCTACCCCTACTCTTGGTTCAGGTGGTTTGGGAGAAAGTAACTCAAATCTGACTTCTGACTCCAGAGAGGGGTTTGTACTTAATGGAGGGGGTTTAGACGTGTCAAAGAGCAACACACACATTCCCCAGGCTACATTAATTAGACTAGGAATGGGTACTGTCCTGTGACTCATAAAAGTAATACCCGAACCACTGATATTCATCCTAAGACTTTTGTTGAAATTCTTGGGTCCTCAAGCATTTTCTGCTGGATTCTTAAATTAGTAGGATCTAAACCTAGAAGGGGTGAGGGGAGCATCTTGCTATAAAAATGGGAGAATCTGTAAGAATGAGAATGACGCCCACAGAAATATTCAGCTGAGAAATGGGGAAAAAATGGCACCAAGATAATATTTTTGAGCTCCTGATACAGCTATATTTCTGGACTTTTTAGCTCAACAGGTCAATAATTTCCTAGTTTGCTTTGGTACACTTAAAGCTGGATCTCTTTGAGTGTAGTCTCTTTCAAGCAAAAGAATCCTGTTGAATCCACGTCCCATAACATCTGGCTGCAAATACAACTTTAGCCTACAGGATGTACTCTCAGTATTTCCTCCTCCTGATACCAACTTTCAAGAGAATGAATCAAGGAAATCAGGAAAAGAAAAGAGGTAGAAATCAGGAAAAGGAAAGCTTATTTTCTTTATATGAATTTGATAAAATTCAAATTTCCCCTATGTGCAAAAGGCTTCTTCTTTAATTTTAGATTCTAATTAAATTGGGCCAAACATTTTTTCAAGAAGATACAAAAAAAAAAAATTGTTCACCTAGAGTTTTAATTTACAGCCATGGTTTCATTAATACAAACTCATGGACGTACATGGAAATGTTAGGGTCTCTGATCAACTAACTCTGTCTCTGCCGAGACCATTTCATACCTTCTCCAGTCTCTTTAAAACTGCCATAACCATTGCCAAGACAACCACAACCTTCCTTCTCAAATTGGATAACTTTGTCTCCTTCTTCAAGGATAAAAAAGGCTTTAGAAGGAACTTGCAGCTTCCCACCAAGTTTCCCTGAATCTCTCTTTCTCTCCTTTACTCCTGTTCTAGGAGAACAGCCGTCCTGTCTATTCCTCCATGCGTCTGTCCCCTCGATTCATCTCTGCATGATGTCCATTATCAGCTCTCAACTACACATTCCATCCTCCTACTTACAACTGAATCCTTCCCAGAAACATTGAAACATGCTCAAGTTCATCCACCTCTATATAAAATCCTCTGCCTCAACTCAACATCCTATTTCAGTTATACCTTCTATTCTCAACTCTTTTAGGCCTTTATATCAAAATCCTTGAAAGAATTGTCTCCACTCACTGTTTCCACTCATTCACCTTCTGCTCACCAGCTCAACATCGTCAACAGAGAAATAAAGGGATTGTGTTCCTGTATTGGGTCATTGCTTGGATTAAGGAACATAAACAGGTAAAATATTTTACATAGAGCCTAATACATAGTCAAGTCTCAGCAAGTCCCAGCATTATTATTCACTCAGGTATTTAATAAAGACTTAATGAGAAGTGTGTCATGTGAGATGTTTTATTATACTCATAAATATGTAAAATCTAGCTTCTTCCTTCAAGCCTCTTACAGTCCAGAGGGAAGAAAGTGAGGAGGAGAACAGAAAACACACATAATTAAAAAAGCATCATAATCCATTTCACAAAGTTTGGACCAAATCAATGACAATACAAGAAGAATCACTGCAGGAGGCCATTCAGGCTGTGGGCTACGCACTCCAACACACCATTCGCATACACCAGATGTGAACAATGCTCCCTGAAGTTTCACAACACTGAGGTCCTGAATATAAAGGAATGGAATGCAGAGCCCTGAAATTCTGACCAGGGAAAGGCAAAACTGTAACACTCAGCTTCAACAATTAGAACAGCCAAAGGTTGTAATAAAGGGCTCAGTGCTGATGATCCAAAGCCACTCCAGACCACTCTTCTTTTGGTTCTTATAGCTCTCCCCAAATTTCTTTTCTTGATTCCTTTAGGAACACCAAAAATTATGAAAAGATTATCAGCACATTTCTGCCATTCCAAGTAGGAAACTCTAGCACCAGTTGTCTGGTGTGGAAAAAAATCTAGAGGGCTCCTTGCTCTACCAATGATGCTGTGTTTCTTAAACCCACATCTCAAGTCCAAGGCTTAACGGTTCTTATTTAAGCACACAATGATTTGGGGCTTCCTAAACCTGACTATCCTACTGGCAATCCTGATATGACCTCATCAGCTTTGGATCCCCTTCTTGCTTCATAATTCTTGGACGCAGAGAGCCAATTTTAAAACACCTACTATCCTAAACAACCTCAGCTCATACATTCTCATCAAGGGAACTATCCAGGTTATTTCTGAAATCCCACTTACAGTCTGCCCAATATCCACGCCTCACTTGTTGTTGATCAAAGTACATGTCAATATCCGGTTAAAGTTCACTAACATTTACAGTACACACACATATAAATATGACTAATACTTCTCTCTCTGCTCTCAGCATACATGTTACACACTCTTCTTTCTCCACTGAAAACTATTTTTAGCTTGGAGCCTCTAGCAAGCCTTAGTCTAATTAAAATCATTTTTATTATCCATGCCAATAGATATAACTTTTACTATATTTTCTCCAACTTTCCCTACTTTCACAGTATCTGTTCCTAAAAAATGATCATGGCATGAACCACATTATTAAAACCTCACTTAACATCACTGATAGGCTTTTGGAAATGACGACTTTATGTATAGTGACAGGTAATGAAACCAATTTTATCATAGACTAATTGATATAAATAAGATTTAAGGTCCTACAGCATATTTCTGATCACAAAAATATCAATGAACTTCTAAATAAAGACCCAAAACACTACTAATTTAAACACTGAAATAAACATGAACTATACAAACATGTAAGAAAGATGAATGAAAACAAGTAAGAAAATTCTTTTCCAACCTGCTGATTCCAGTTTATGGTGACAGGTGGCAGGTGGCAGGTGGCTGGAGCCTATCCTGACATTTCAAGGCAGGAGGTAGGACTCGGCCCTGGACAGAATACCCAGGTGCACTCGCACCCACTTAAGCCTGCCAATTCACCTCAAATGCACATCTTTGGGATACGGGAAGAAACCGGAGTACCCAGAGAAAACCCAAGCAGAGAGTGGCCCCAGACAGGAATTGATTTTTTTTTTCTTCATCAATGTTATTACAAAACAATGACATTGTTCAAGGACCTCCATATTTGGGACACAGAATTAGTTCCATTAATGCCTCGGAGGAGATGGCTTACCAACTGGTCCACCAGTGCCCTAAAAAAATGCAATTGCATTACATGGGTAAATGATTTACTCCTGGGGAATATTTTATCCTTTGCTTCATCACAAGGTCAATTGTCACCATACTGCTATCCCATTTTTCAACATTAGATGCATTTAACAGCGTCATGCTTAATTATCTAAGACTCCAATACAGCACCTGTTATCTCATTCGTTTGGAAATGACTTTGAGTGCAACTTACTGGGGCTCAATGCCCTTTTACCCATTGTACATAAGGTACAATCCTTTTCTACACTAACAGATGATACAAATAATAGATTCACACTTAGCTAGCAGAAGATAGGGTTTTTTACAACTTTTGAAGGATTTTGCAGGAACATGCTAAGGGGACAATAGGTATGGATATAGCAAGCCCTGTTGGTGTTCCCCCAAATGCCTACTAACTTCCAGCTGCCGGTACACAAATACTCAACAACTCCACTGGAAGTAGACATCCACTGGGCTGTCTAATGTCCAAAACTAAACTTCTGATTTCTCCCCTAGAAACTTACTTCTCCCAGTGTCTTCCCTTTCTTAGTGGAAGGCAATTCCCTTCTTCTAGTTGCTCAGGCCAAAAACCAAGGAATCACCCCTGACTCCTCTCTTTCTCCCGTAACCCATACCTAGTCCTGAGGAAACACTACCTTCAAAATATGTATATAAAAACTGGGTCTCTACTCACCACTTTCACCACTACAAGCCTGGTCAAAGCATCATCTCTCACCTGAACTATTGCAATGACCTCCTGGTCAGTCTCCCTGTTTTCACACTTTCCCCCACTCTCAAGATAGAGGCCAAAGTGACTCCTCTAAACTCTGTGAGATCCTGTCCTCTGCTCAAACCTCTCCAATAGTTCTCCATCTTTCTCAGAGAACAGGCCTAGGTGTTTATCTCTGCCTACTTGTTCTGACCCCTCACCTCCCTAGCCTTGTCTCCTGCTGTCCCCCTCATGCTGTTCCAATCACATTGGCCTCCTTGCACTTCCTCAAACAAGGCAGGTGTTCTACAGGCAGCTTTTGCCCTGGGTTCTCTGTCTGTGATGCTCTCTCACATCTATCACAGGGTAGTTCTTCTCAGGAAACTCCCTCCCCTCCTTCAAATGTCACCTTATCAATGAGCCATGTCCTAACCTCCCTAATTAAAACTTCACCCTTTTCTGCCACCATCTCAGCACTTCTGATCCCTTTACCAACCACTTTATTTTTTCAACGCACAGATCTTCTGGCATCCTATACATGTACTTATTATGTATTGTTTCCTGTCCGTCTCTCCCTGCATAAGAGTAATTGTTATCTATGTTCACTGGTGCGCCTCCATGTACTTAAGTGCCACCTCAAATAAACACAGTAATGAGCCATGAATGCCTGTTGAATGAATGAATGACTAGCTGGTAACGATCATTGTACTGTTTCCTATTTTTTACCTAGCCTCTCAAAGAACAAAGCAGAAGCAGGCAGATACCATCCTAATAGCTCCAATTACCTTTGTTTATTTTAGTCTTACTAGTTAAGTGATTAACTTAGTACCAAAAGTTCTTGTGTTTTACAGTGACACCTACAGTCATTGCATACCCTGGCCGAAAAGGTCAATGCGTGGGCTGTGCTCCATGTTTAAAATAAAATTGAGATCTAGAAAAAAAAAACACAATGGAAACCACTTCCTAAAATCTCTCACTCTTCTAGCTCAAGCAAATAAAAACTCTAGGGACAACTCTCGAATTTTCTGTCTCATTTGTTTTTCATTACTTTTTAGTAAGGTACAGTGATATCATTATTCTCAGTCACCCTGGGTGATTCCAATATTGATTTTGAGCTTTTCCTAGCCATTCTATAGAATGCATATCATTTATAAAGTTCTACTTCACTTCTGTGGGCATATTTGCATTCTGAATGCTTTATACTTTCCAGATGATGATATCATATGAATTATGATAGCATCCTCTTGTGTCCTGATAATTCCTACCTCCAGCAAGCTCAAGACTGTGTGATTTCTTTTTCAATTTTGTTTTCATTCAAATGAAACACAAGAAATTCTCTGTAATCACCTGATGTTGAGAAAATACTGAAAAAGTTAGTTGCTGAAGCCTAACAATGCAAATATCTGCACCAAATATCATTAAATTCAATCATTTTAAATAAACTCCATGCCAGCACAGGAAGCTTAATGCTAGATATTTTTTTCTAGCATAGAATTTTTAAAATGCACCTTTCTAAAATGCCACTTGCTTTATATTTAAATTATTAAATAGGGCCGGCCGAGTGGCACGGTGGTTAAGCGCTGGCTTGGGAAGCCAGCGGCCCCGGTTCGGTCCCACGTATGAGGGCCAGTGACACCACCCTCAAAAGAAAAATTATGAAATAAACTGGCCCATATTTTCATATTATAAAAAGGAACAATATATAAAAATAAAATGATCCTACCATAAAACCGTCCTCTCCTCTAATCCAAAGATTACAAATTCAAAAGGCTTTGAGGACCAAAAGGGTAATATAAACATGTAAAATGGCCTGAAGATAAACAGTAGGGAGTGATGGGGACTGCGGCAAAGTGAAGACTCCATATGGGGGAGGCAGCTGATACTCGGTCAGAATGGATGGCTGCCATAAGGAAACAAGGTCAGTGTTGCCAAATTTCTTATTTGTGTATATATGATTTTTTTCTAAAGAGAAGCCATAAGTCTGGATTTTTAGGTGAAATATCACACTATGTATGCCAAACAGAACACATCTAGCCCACAAGACCGAAAACTGCTATACGTCGACAATATCAAATGTTAGTGCCTACTAGAATTCTGTGTTCTCCTCCACCTTCCTGTTTGAAAGGGTAGCTCAACTATATTTCACTAATAGTAAAAATCTGCAGTGATTCCTAATTGTTAGTGGGCTCTAGGTGGCAAGTGTTTCTTTCAACCAGTGTAGACTGCTAATATGCCTATACAAGTACCCACCACAGGAACCCAAGTTAAAGTAAACACGGAGGCTTCTTTCATTGAGAATATCTATACATTGCCTTTAAAATACCTTCTGATTATCACCCTAGAATCTTCTTTCTGAGAATCCTGCCACAAATACATGTGACCAAAAGCCTGAAGAGATCCTGGGTCTCACACTGGGGAACCCCTTGCTTGGACCACTTACTTTGATTCATTTCTCTCCCAAGCCTTCCCAGTTTTTTTCATTTTTTAGGGCATCTCTTACCATGGAAACAAGTGGTGCCAAAGACTTGGGCAGAACTGAATAAAACCCCAGCTTTCAATATAAAAAAAAGATTGATGTTCCAGCAGGGGTCACATCACCAACCAGGCATATTCATACCAGGTTTGTGACAACAGAGCAGTAGATCTAAGTTGCATCTAGTAATCAAATAATCACTCTTAATATTGCTCAAGAAGCTCAGTTTATTTACTTACTCTCTAGTTGGAAAACTTGCTCTTTGCTTATGATTTGCTTCATTACTTTTTCTCTTTTCAGAATATTCAGAATATCTGTTATAGTCCTATCCAATATTAGAAATTTTGTCTGTAACCAGAAACAGGTAGAGAGAATTAATCTTTCCTGCCGCGTGTCTTTCATTTATAGGAAGTGAACAATGAACATTAGTGTGAAACTTTTTGTTTTAAAGAAAATAGTTTAGATCATTGCTAGGTTCCATTCCAGAATTTTAAACTATGGCATTACCCTTTTGCATCTGGACTCATTTCTCAGCTTAGGTAACATCCAGTTATCCATAAGCATTTATTATAGATCTGACATATGTACACATAAAGCTAGGCGTTGGGGATACAGAGATGAAGAGACTAGACTACTTTAGAAGAGTTCTCAATCTAGAACAAAAAGGGAGTCAAGTAAAAAAATAAACATCTAAAGAACATTGTGATTAATGCTTTGAGATGGATATCCCTGACTAGGTGGAAGAATTTGGGGAGGAGTTGGGGGAGGGAATGCTATCGGCATAGGAAGTTTACAATGAGAAGATGATAATCAGATAATCAGATGTTCATCTGAGAATGGGAATGAAGACAAAAAGAACAGATAAAGGGTTGACACAAGGTCTAATAGAGATGTCAAGAGGAATGGGGGCAGGGAAGGGCATATGTAAGAAAATTTTAAGTTGATGAGATTTAGGGACTCCTTTGCTGTGAGAAAAAGGGAGAGTGGAATCTACTTGCAATGGAAAGAAGATAGGGCACAATTTGGAGGTAGTGGTTATCTCAAAAATTCTCATAAAGGGCCAGCCGAGTGACCTGGTGGTTAAGCGCTGGCTTGGGAAGCCAGCAGCCAGGGTTCGGGTCCCACATGTGAGGGCCAGTGACACTGCACTCAAAAGAAAAAACCTCTCATAAGAAGGTAAAACAAACTACAATTTAACCCAAGTCATGAATAGCTGTTATTTACGAGTAAATATTGTCAAAAAAAAAAAAATCCTACCTAAGAGAAAGCTTATACGAGTTTATTTGAGCCAAACTGACAACAATTTCCAGGAAGCAAAGTCTCAATGGATTGAGAAAAATGCTCTGGAAAATGGAGGTTGGTGGCTTATTTTATACATTAGAATCAAAGGAGGAAGCTTACATGAAATCCATTGGTTGTAGATTAAGGGGGTGGGAGAAAGCAAAGTGGAGATATCTTTGGGATTGGATAAAACGTAAAATGGAGAGAGACACACTTGTTTTACACTGGTAGATATAGCATAGTTAATAGCATTTTACAGCACATAGAGATAGTATTGGGGGAACATGATAACAATGAGGATTTTGTAGTTTCCTGCTCTGGTGTGGTGGGTTGTGCCCCCTGGGGGTTCAGCAAAGGAGGTTACTCTGATATTGTAAGGGTACATTATCTTAGATGCAAAAACATGACAGACAGGCTCACTTAAGGTAAAGATTGATCTTTGTCAAGGAAGCTACAGGCTCAGGACATGATTTCCACCATGGCCCACCTTAATTAGGAATTTTTATGTTCACGCCATCCTATGTGGTTATTTTCAGTCTCCTGAGTTTGTCAGGTTTAACATGTGGCTCCTTTTCCCTCCATAATGTTATTGGAAAATTCCTTTTGTTTTTTTTTCCATCTAAAACCTAGAGAAGAGAAAATATTGTCCTAAAAGCTACACAGATGAGGAAAGCCCTACCTTCAGTTTCTGTAAGATTTTGTTTTTCTTGAACCCTCCCTCCTCCATCAGTGTTTATATTTTTAGAAGTTAAATCATACCTACATAGTAATTGTTCTTACTATGGAGGAGGAAGCTTTCTTTTAATCTTTTTTTTTTTTTTTTTTGAGGGCAGTGTCACTGGCCCTCATATGTGGGACCTGAACCAGGGCTGCTGGCTTCCCAAGCCAGCGATTAACAACCATGCCACTCGGCCGGCCCAAAGAAGCTTTCTTTTAAATGAATTAAATGTAAGTTTTCTACTCTTTCCTTCCAGGAAGTCCTCTTCCTAGGTCAGTAAATTGCACTGGAGCTAAATCAGGCAAGAGAGCAACTCAGTTGACAGGAACAATTAGCTGGAAAATCAGTGTTTTACATATATATCCATTTGTATAATTCAAATGGTCAAGCTTAGAAGCAAAGGGATAAAGTTCCATCCAGAAAACAGCTAACAAGTTTCTTAAATAGTATGTCAACCTAGAATTTGAAGTTGAATTGAAAAGTGAAGCTAATAATTGTTGACTTTGTTAGGTAGAAGTTAGAAAATGGAGGAGGAAGGGTGGCAGGGGGTCCACAGTGACTACTGCAAAAGTTTAGTTTTGATAAACTGCCTCTAGCCAGGTATCTTTTACAACAGATGAGAAGTGGTCTGGAGCAAGATAACGATTTGAGTCAACACATCCACCCATCTTAAGAGGTCACACCCTCCCATGGAAGAGCATGCACCACTTTTCCCGCCAAATCAATATGTAACTCCCTTACCCCACCCAGGAAACTATAAATCCTCTAGACAAGAGCGTTCGTTGTCTCTCTGTCTCTCTCTCTCCTCCTCCAGCCACCTCAGCTAGGCCCATTCTCTTCCCTGAGAAAGTATCACTAAAAAATCCTGCTGGCATACTAATCAGCTTGCTGACCTTTGATTCTTCACTGGGTCAGCAAGAAGAACTGAGACTCCTGTAAAGACACAATCATAGATCTTACATTTGGAACTGAAGATGTGAGTGAGTGAGTAAGCCCTCTCATCCAGCCCCCTGTAATTTGTTATTTTTAAAAGAGTGATTGAACCAATAAATTGGAAAAAGTCATCTTGACTCAGTTGAACAGTGGGGTAATGGAGGCTTGGGGATGAACAAGAACTTTAAGGAAAATAAAGGCACTCTTGGTTGCCAATTTACCTTCATCACCGACACAAATGGCAATTCCCTTGAAAACTGGCAAAGGGACTCCTATAACTGACATCTGTTTTAAAATGTAAGCTAAATTTATTTCTTATGGAAGCAACCAAATATAGATTTTTGGGCTTTGATCATTCAGGTCATCATAATACTGAACACAGCCAGGCAGCCAATGCATTTACTTTTCCTTTTCATGAGGAAATTTGTATGAACAGAAATGTTGAATCAGGGGATTCAGAATCAAAGAGGGCTGATTACTCCAGTGATTTTTAAAATTATTGACGGTTCAATAACTCCAAAGAAAACTTCTCTTCTTACACACTGAGTTGCCATACACCACAATGTTGATGGACAATTGGATTCAGATGAGACAAGGTTTGACTACTCTTTGCTACCCTACTGACCTATGTGATATTTTTGCCTTGAATTACCTATTTTATAGAGCTCTATGAAGATTTATGAAGATACAGAGGTGAAATCCTTGGACGAGGGCTTCACACATCTTGTTCCACACGTTGGCTATAATCACAGGAGTGCAATCTACTTTTCTTATAATATTGCTGTTGCACAAGCAGCTAATGTATATGTGTGTGCATGTGTGAGAAATTGAGTATTACCTTTCTAAAATAGCTATTCAAACAGACCTGATCCTAACAGTTGAAGGGGCAAAAGCACAAATGGAGCCGAATTATTATATAGTTAAATATTTAAATATGATAAATCAAGCTAAAAATTATTAAATGTGTTCTAGGTGCCTAACCTGACAACATGCCTCTATAACAACTTAGAAGTCAGATTTAAATTTAGAATGCCTGAATTCTAAGAACAGGGCAAATTAGGAGAGCCAACATCCTGCCCCTCCCCGTGCTCTTTCTACCTTGGCCTTAGCACTATAACATCCGCACATCCCAGCTCCATCCACACTGCCCACTAACAGTCTTTCTTCAGCTTCCCTTGGGCCCAGGAGCCTTATAAGCAGGGAAGTCCAAAGTCTCCGGTATGCAGAGCAGGACCCCCTGAGGGGGCCAAGGTGGCACAAGCTCCCTCTGATTGGTGCCTAAGGACATGGCTGTAGACGTGCACAGGGGTTGGAGGACAGAGCAGCAGCTGGTTCTTTATCATGCAGTGTCCAGGGCAGGGTCCTGTCTTGGTAATATAAGATTTTCTCTGTCATGTTTTCCGTGCAATTGAAGAATAATTACCCTTTTCCTTCCATTTGCAAGTCTTCTTTCCTCAGGGAAAAGTTTATAAAGTTATCAAAGCAACATGAACCTGAGCATTAAATTACCTGGTTAGCCACAGATATTTCCTATTTGTGATGAGAACTGTAGGAAGAATACAAACTGACCTGGAGCTGGATAGGTTCCAGTTTGTTTCCAACCCTGTGTTTTGGTTGTTGCTGTTGTGTTTTGCATCACCTCTCCTCCCCATTTCTGGCAATTCTTTAATCTACCTGATAACCTTCTGGGAAATTCTCTTTGCTTAAGTTAGAGTTTCTTTCATTTGCAATGCAAACTAGAAGTCACTGCTGATATACTTTGCAGAAGAGATAATCAGTGAGTGTTACATAAATGAATAATTATAACCTAAATATGTATTACCTCCGTATTTGTAAAATAGTGGGTATTTTCACCGATTCATAAAACAGTATGATATCATTGACTAAATTTTGAAAAATCTGGAAAGGTACAAAAAAAGAAAAGAAAAGCCATCCATATTTCTACTACCCAGCCATTGCCTAACTTTCTGTTTTTCTTCCAGTCTTTATATGCCTATGCGAATTTCTATTTCACAAAACACAAATCGTTATAATGCAGTGGTACATTTGGTTATTTCAAATGAGGGTTGTTCCATGTCATTACATAATCTTCTAAATGATCAATTTTAACATCTTTGTAATAGACTATAATTTCAGGACCTTAAAATATCTTTAACCAGCCCCCAATTTTTAGTTATGTAGGTTGTTTCATTTCTTCCTATTATTATAGAACATATTTTAATAAATAATCCTCTATATAAAACTTTGTCGCCATCTACTTTCTTAGCAAAGGCTAAAATAAGTTAAAATAAAAAGCCAGAGAAATACTTGTATCAAATAATTTTAACTTTTAAAAGCTTTTCACAAATATTTTCAAATTGTTCTCTGGGAAGGTTGTATCATATAGCTCTTCAAGTGATGAGAATGTCCTCACTGCATCCTTCCCAGCACTATTTTTTACATGTATACATATTTTTGTTTGTTTACTACATGAAACACATAGATTTTCATTTTTGTTTTAATTTGCATTTCAGTGACTAATAGTAAAAATATTAAATATGTGTATTAGACTTTTTATTTCTTCCTTTTAAATTATTTATTCAGACATGCATAAAATTCTATTGCAGTGCTATTTTGTACTTATTGATATGCAAGAGTTCAGTGTAATTATTATATTAACTGTTTTGTCATGTTTGGTGTCAACATTTTTCTCCATAATTATTTTCAGCTTTAAACTGTAGTTTTTGCATACAAAAGTTTAAAATATATTCAAATCTATCCATCTTTTGCTTTGGGATTCTTTCCATTAATTGTATATTAAAAAGTCCTTCTCCTAAAATTGCTAAATATTTTCTTCTAGCTTTCTTTCTCACCTGGCAGATAAACTTTCCAATTTATTAGGAATTTGAGCTAGTGAGTCATGTAAACAGAGGTTCTTAGTTGGATATTTTCTACACAGCCAGTTTTCTTGGCTCTTTTGTCAAATACTGCTCACTATTTCAAAATGCTTCCCTCATCATGGTTCTTTTTCCGAGCTATTTATTGATCCTTACACCAGTACTACACTGCTATAATGATTATGGTTCAATGATTAGATTGATTTTTATTTCAGGAAAGACAATCCACCCCCACCCCCATACATATTCTTTTGCAAAATTTTCTTGACTACTGTCATATACTTATTCTTCCAGATGGAAGTTAGAATCAATTTGTCAAGTTTTCCCAAATCCCAATGCAATAAAACTAATTAATCATGGAAAAATAACCATTTCATAATATCCATCTTTCTACCCAAGAATAAGGAAGGTTTTCAGTTGTTCACTTCTTATTTTATGTGTCTATATAAAATTTTATAGTTTCCTATCTAAGTCCTTAGCTATTTCTCATTATTCCCAAGTATTTTCTGTATATTTACTTTTTTGCCTACATAATTTACATGTTTGTGGATTCATGAACAGAATCATTTTCTATTATAATTTTTTAGTTGGTAAATACATTTTGGGTAGCCATTAATTTTTAAACATGTGTTACATAACCAATCACCTTATTGAAATCTCTTATTAGGTCCTTTGGGTTTTAGCTGACTCAATTGTGTATCCATCAGTTTTAAACAAAATCAAGATACAATGTCTGATTTTTCGTTACTTTTGTGAAAAGTTACACTTAACCATATGCATTAAATGATATTTTTATTTGTTTTTTAAAATCACTTTTTATGCAAATAATGAAATGACATGAAATTGAGGTTACTTGAGAAATCCAAAACGTAACCTATGCTCCTGTGTTGAACCACATTCATTTCCCTAGGGTACCTTGTCTTGGGATTCAAAACTACCAAAACCAGCTCTGAATGAGAAAGACATGAAGTCACTTCTCACTAGATTAAACAAGACAAATAAAACAATTCAGCTGGTAATGAAGAATTTTAACAACTGTAGAAAAGAAACACACCAGGAAACTGTTCTCACATAAAGAGCAATTTGTCTCTTATTTTAACCTCAGAGACAATAGGCAGGATGATTTTTTAAAGCAGAACAGGGCCCACCTAGACATATTCAGAAAGTTACTGCATGATCTTCTATATATGAGCAGATTCCTTTTTACCCAAACGTATTTTCTATTTTAAAAGATCAGGATAATAGAATCTACCAATTATTATATCTACCAAATATCTGTTATGCATCTGACTTGGGCTCTGTGTTATTGAGAAAAGTTGGAGGACTAGGTATAGTAACAAGTACGGATAGGTATTGATAAGAACCTGGCATATAACAGAAGCTCAACAAATAATACTATTATTATTACACATAATTTGATTATTTATCTCTAGAAGGCTAAAAGTCTAGTTCACCATTGTCTTCCTAGGGCCTAAAATGACAAACAAAGATGTCCAGTAAATATTCCTGAAATATTTGTTGACTGATTGATGTATTTTTACAAAATCCTCAGTTGCCAGAAAATATTTTGACTCAGTTCTTAACTGCTTGCATGAAACAAATTCTTAGGATATACAGTTGTTAAAGCCAAGAATACTACTCTTTTGAAGTCAGAATGAAGTTTTAAATTGCTCTTTTTATACAAGTCAGAAAAAAAAGTTTCTAAAAAATTGGATCTTTACATTGGCACAGAAAAATCTGTGAGGAAGAGTATTCATTCCTTCACTCATTCATCAAACATTTATTGAGCATCTACATGCAAGACACAAAATAAATGGCCATCACAGAGCTTACAGACATTCAGTAAATAGCCAAACAAATAAATAGAAAATAAGTGCTATGAATGAAAAGTAGGATGATGAAAGATTTGGGTTATAGGGGAGGGAGATCAAAGAGGCTCAAAGGATGAGTATAGCTTGGACTGGCAAAGTACAGGGGGAAGTCGTTAGGATATTCAAGAAACAGACAGGAGATCAGTGTGACAGCAGCAAGAGAAGAGGTGTCCAAGACGAGGCAGGCCAAGTACCTAAGACTCTGAGGGTCTCTGGAATCTCTCCCAGGCATGTGGATACATTTCATCCACGGCACTGACAAGATCCTATCTGTTCTGGATGAAGTATTGAAAGGGCCAAGCAAGGAAACAGGTCTTTTTAGAAAGTTATACTAATAATCCAGGTAAGAAATGGCAACTTAAAGTTTCATGGTGGGGATGGAAAGAAGAAATCTATCAAGGTATATTTAGCAATTTAAGTAGAAGACAGAATTTATAAAACTTTGTGATGGTTTAGATGTGGAAGGCAAAGGAAATCTCCGGAGGTATCAAAGATAATGCTTGAGGTTCTGGCTAAAACAACTCCATGGACAGTGGTGCCATTTACCAGGATAAGAAAGACTAGAAAGGTGTTAAGACTGGGGCCTTTTTGTTGTTGTTGTCATTTTTGTTGTTTAATTTGGTTTTCTGTTGTTTGTTTGCATTCTGTTGGTGGGATAACAAAAAAGAAAAAAGACAACATTAACAAACCCAAATGGGATTTGTTACCTGAAGAATATGTCAGGTATGTTACCTGAAAAAACTAAGATCCTAGATTGTCTGGGTTTCCAGATAAACGACATGTGTATAAATGAGGTACGCTTGAATACTGTTCTTCCCTACTATGATTGGGTAAATAAAACCTGAAATAGGTTATCTGGATTAAATAAATTTTACAGTATTTTTTTTAACTGATACTACTCTATCTTTACCTTCTGATTGTATGCTGATATAATATTCATGTTGTCATTAAACACAGATCATAGGGATGTAGGCATACTGGGCTGAATAGTGTCCTCCCACACCCTCAAATTTACATCCAAACAGAACTTATAAATATGATTCCAGGGCCGGCCGAGTGGCACATTGGTTAAGCGCTGGTTTTGGGATGCCAGAGGCCCCGGTTCGGATCCCACATGAGGGCCAGTGACACTGCCCTCTACAGCTAACAACAGCTCCACCTGGAGCTGGGCTGTGCGAGCCCCGGTTGATGGTGTGGGCTGCAGCCCCTGCTGCAGGGGGCTGCCATAGGCTACAGTGAGTGGCCCACAGCCAGCGTGAGCGGCTGGCAGCCAAGCATGAGCTGCCAATAGCCGCGGTGAGCGACATCCAGAGGCCAGCGACCGATCTGCCTCATCCAGGAGGAGCGCAATGACGATACCAACAGTGAAGCAACATCCTCCGCAACTAAACTGAAGAACAAAAAGACAGCAACTTGTCTGTTCCTCTTCCCTGATTCCCCAACGCTGTTCCCCTCCACCAATTCCCCAATAAAATCTTTAAAAATAAATAAATAATTAATTAATAAATATGATAACATTTGGAAATAGGGTCTTTGTGGATGTAACCAAGTTAGGACGAAGTCATACTGAATGAGGGTGGGCCCTAATCCAATATGAATGAGGTCCCTAGAAGAAGGGGGAACTTTGCCATGTGAAAATAGATGAAGGCAGAGACTGCGGTTATGCTGTCACAAGTCAAGGAACACCTGCAGCTACCAGAAGCTGGAAGAGGCAAGAAAGGATCCTTCCCTAGAGGCTTCAGAGGGAGCTCAACCTTGACTACACCTTGATTGTAGTCACTTCTAGCCTCTAGACCCATGAGAGAATGAAGTTATGTTTTGGTTTTTTTTGAGGGCAGTGTCACTGGCCCTCATATGTGGGACCGAACCGGGGCCGCTGGCTTCCCAACCCAGCACTTAACCACCGCGCCACTCGGCAGGCCCAATTTGTTTTAAGCAACCTAGTTTATGGTAAGTTGTTATGACCACCTTAGCAAACTAATACAGTTGGGAAGATTAAATGAGATCACATATTTGAACCTGACTAGCATAAAACAGGGCACATAGTATAGGTTAAATAAATATTCATTACCCTTCCTTTTATAATAGTCATTACCATTTTCTGAGTAGTTCATATTATGAGTAATCCACACAGCTACCGATTTAGGTAGGTCTTACTTACCAAAAGTCTTTTTAGGCTTGTTTTACAGATGAGGAAACTGAGGCTTGGGAAACTTACATCATTTGCCCAAGATCACAAAGCTAAACTCAGGAGAGGCTGAATTCAAACTCAGCCCTGTCTCATCACCAAAATGGTACCACACCCTAGAACTCCTCTCTCTCACACTTGCAGCATTTTAGCAAACTCTGACAGAGGGGAGGAGGGGCACTACCAAACTGTGTTTGCAATGCTTGCAATTAAAACTCAATTTATTTACAAAATACCAAGTTGCAGGGACCTAGTACAATCAACACATTCACACAGGAATAGGAAAATGTAATTCTAAAACCATCAACTTCTATTGCTTCCATTAGCTGTGCTTCTGCTTTGCACATATGTATTCCAAGTCAAGAAACTATCAGATTGGACATTTATGACTTTAATTTACTTAAATACATTTTTCTCAAGCATTCCCCATTTCATTTTAATGATACTGACTCATGTTTGCTACCTAAGGAGACCATAAAAAACATACTGTATGCACAGAGGGAAGTGTGTCTGAACTTTGTAGTCACAGATGTCCATCTTTTAAATTATAGTGTGTGTGTGTGTGTGTGTGTGTGTGTGTGTGTGTGTGTGTGTTTGAGGGCAGTGTCACTGGCCCTCATATGCGGGACCTGAACCAGACCGCTGGCCTCCCAAGCCAGCGCCCAACCACCGCGCCACTCGGCCAACCCCATTCTTTAAATTATAAAGCAAAACATAAAAGCATATTCTAAATTTTCCTTCCGTCCCTAACTCGGTGAGTTGTGCTGCTGAATATAACAGATATACAAATATAAGGTGACAGAGCTGTTATTATGGGGTATCAATTTCATAGAATTCTAGTGTAGGAAGGCCTTCTAAATAGCATCTAGTCCATCTGGGTTCAGGCAAGGAAGAGTGTCAACATGCCACCAGGCCCCTGAAGAGAAAAGGATGCGGTGAGACATTGGGTGAGTTACCTACAAGTAAGAACTATTTCTTGATAGAACTCTATGGAATGCCAGGTTTCCCGATTTCCCCAAAAGTGCATTCAGCCTTCCAAGCTGTCATCAACTATTAAAGATGACACTTCCCTCTGGCTTTGTGCCAACTTTTTCCCTTTATTAATTTGGCCTTAAAAAGCCTACCACAGATAGCTCCAATGCTTCAAGTTCCCTTAATTGATATCTGATGTTGAATTAACTTGTGTCCCATGTTTAAAGCTCCAGATATACAAACATGGGTTCAAGAGGGGCTAACACACTTCTCTAAACTGGGCACTCATCTCTGGACTGTTCAAGTTTGCTCTACGGAAGGCCAACATAACACCGAATTTTGACAAGAGTTTGGAACCTAGATCCTCTTTCACGCTCTGCCCACACCCGTGCCCATGAGCAGAAGTTCTCTTTCCATTACAACCCACCACGCACACAGACGCACACACACACACCAAGGCAAGTAACAAAGGAAAACACTGCCCCAAAAGGGCTCAGCTATTGCATCTTCCAGTCTACACCTGCCAAGAGGCAAAAACCATACGGGAATCCTGCCCTGGCAATATGTCCAACACTCCTCAGGAGATGCAGGCACCGTGACATCCCCGGGCGTGCGCGGCTGTTATACACAAAGAACTGGTGCTGGGCTTGCTAGCGGTCCGGCGTGACCAGCGCACTCCCAAGACTGGTATCCGGGGTTCTCTCCCACACCCTCCCACCAAGCAAAAAGGAGTTATCCTTTATTTGACCCGTGGAGAGAGCCCAGGCTGGATGGTAGCGCATGGGTGTGTGTGTGGGAGGTAGGTGGGGGGCGGTCCCCGGATCCCTTCCCTCCAGGCAGCCGGTCCCCAGCCTTTGACATCTCCTAGGAGATGCACAATTGCGCGCTGTCACAGATGTCCGCTTCGCATCCTCTCCGGGCTAAGGAAGATGCCCGGGGTCCCAGCCGTGCGCATCCTCGCAAGCGCCCCTCCCCGCGCCCATCTGTACCCAGGCAGCCCCGCCAGGCGAGCCTGCCTACCTGGTGGCTGGCTGTCAGCGAAGCGGCGGTGCCTCATCCCCTTCTCCGCCTCGGCTTCTACATCGTTAGGAGCGCCATGTTCCCGGTCTTCCCGGGCGCACGCCGGGCAACTACTACGGTCTGGGTAGGGGCAAGGGGGCGGGGGCCGAAGGGAGGGGGTGGGAGGCAGAGCCAAAGCTTTCTACTCTCCACCCCAGCCTCCCCCATCTACTGAGCATGCCCAGCTCCCCAGCGTCGCCCCTAGGAGGACTTTCCGTGAGCACACGCAGCTGTTCCGGGTTTTCGTGGCAACCGGCGGCAGGCAGGCGGTAGCAGCTGCAGGGGGTGAGGGTAGAGAGGTGTCGGGGAGGGTTGGGGGAGTGTCTATACGCAGCTGAGCGCCGAGCTAGAGAAAGCCGCCCTTTGCCCATCTAGTGACACTTATCCTCTGTCCTCGCAGACGAGGACAGCTCCTGCACGCCTCCTACCCAACACACTCCGGTTTTGCAGAAATTTTGTGCAGGACCAATGCAGGGCTGAGCTTTGCTTAGGAGGAGAGCCAAGAGTAGAAGGGGGCGGGGCTGGGAGACAGATCCTTCCGCTAGCCTCATGGCTACCACCTGGACCCAACCTTCTCAAACTTCAATGTGCCTGTGAATTAACATGTAGATTCAAATTCGGTTGCTCTGAGATGCTACCATCCAAACAAGTTCCCAGGTGATGTGACGCTGCAGGTCCTGCCACCATACTTGAGTAGCAAGAATCTAGAGCACCCCACTCTGACCTCCTGGCCCAGAAATGGTCTCTGGCGTCCACAAAAGCCCCTCCTGCCCACAAATAATGTGGCTGCTAAATGAAGGTGCCCCTGGGGGGAGATTACTGTGCCTGCCCTAAGAGCAATCTTATTAGGGCTGGGCTCAGCAAGCAGCACAAACTGGCTACTTTTCTGACAGAATTGGAGGAAGATGTGTGCCTTGATTGCTCACTTTGCTAGTGGCTAGCAAACTAGTTGTTAGTTGAGCCTCTAAAGTCGGAACCAGTCTGCCTTGTCTGTTCCCCTGCCTTTCCCTGAACTGAGACAAAAACTCAGACGGGGCATCAAAGTGTCAATTTATTACACATGTAAGGGTAAGACTGGGCTTGCACGTTTAAGAAGACTGATAAGAGTAGAGCTTATATGTACCAAGAGTTGACAGAGCTTTCTGATGAGTGATGTTTGAACTGAAGTAAGCTTGCAATGATATCTTGTGATTCATCTTAAATCCCCCTATTGTCCTCTCCCTTCCCAACCACCAAAGGCTCCAGCATTGTCAAGGGTATTCACTATCCATGCCACACAGTGAGAGACAGATATTCACAAAACCAGCCATGAGTTTCCAACCTTGGAAATGTAAAAGTCATGCCCTTATCTATCTCCAGATGCCCTAACAGTACCCTCATGAGCCAGTGATATATAGTATCTGATCCCTTAACTGGATAGCAGATTAGAAATAAGAGTTTGTATGTATTGGTACTCTATTATACTCAATAACACTAAACAATTTTCTAGTTAATGGTATAATATATATCACTTCCCTCTTGCTTGTTTTCCATTCACACAATACCCTCAGTGTATGTAATAGCTGCCATATGAAAACAGGAACCATATAATAAATGTATGATTATTTTTCTCCCTCAATATTTCTATGTATAAAGGATAAATATGTCCTGGTATATTGTATCTTTTTTTATGTTTAAAGGAATAAGAGTCTCTAAGTCCATCTCTTATTCTCTAAACAACACACATGGCCCTACCAACCCACCACCCCCACCTTTATTCATATAAATGTTTTCTATTTTTAACTTTCTTTTATGTGTGCTGGCACAGATGCAAAAGCCACAAAATATTTTATAGAGGTGTTGTTTATTTGTGATTGATTGGTATCAATTAAAATTTTACTTTGCATTACTGAGCTTTAATCACTTAAAACATCTTTGCAATTATAGATAAAGCTTGTGTTTATGTGATTGTTTTTACTGATTAAATACTGTGATTATTGTTAGTTTCCTTAAATTCATTTAGGAGTAATACAAGGTAAACATAAATGAGTAATGATACTATTTCTGTAAATATTACAGTGCATTTAGTCCTAGGTGTTTTCTTTTTTATGTAACGTAATTTCTTGAGAATTTAGTAGGCAGGATGTTGATTAATGACCAACACCTGTGGGTGGAACACACAGGAAACAAGTGGGCAGCAGTAGAAGTCAAGCTATGATGCAGGCCAATGACAGTATTGGCCACCAGCACTCCAGGAAGCTCTGGAGCTAGAATGACCCTTCAGAGTTGTCCCAAGTTGGTTTGAGTTGTCTGGTCTTTTTTATACTAACAGTAATCATTGAGTGTGAGATACCTTGGAAGGGGCATGAATTTGAGGCAGCTCCCTGAAGCTGAGGCAATCCTTGAAGGAGAGAACAGCTAAAGGCCTTCCCTCAGCAGTAGTCCCTGAAGCTGGGGTAATGGGTCCTTCACTTAAGGGGGATCTGCATAATGCATTACTTAGTCCACGCTAATACATTTATTGAATATATCACTTCGGAATACACAAAGTGGACTGATATATCAGAGGGATTCAAAAACTTTATTTTTAAATAAGTGATAGGCCTTCTCCATGGTTCAGAGATTTAAAAGCTGGAAAATAAAATAACCTGTAATCAGCAATTGGAAGTTCTTCGAGGAGGTCATTGAGAGAACATGACCTCCTGTTGACCCACGAGCTGGAACTGAGCAATCAGGCTCCTCATCCCTTTCACATCCTTGGAATGTACTCTCTGCCCACCATTTCCACAGTAGGAGCTGACTTCAAGGATATGACCTGGATAGAGTAATGTGTTGTTGAGACCATCTGGACAGTAAACAAGCCTGAACCCAGTTAAGGCCTCTATATAAATAAACTTTTAAGATTCTGGAGAGTGGGTGCAGAGATCTACTCATCGTATGGTCCAAGATAAGCCTCATAAGTTCCCTTCCTTATTAAAACTGCCACCTACCAGTCTGGAGTGGCCTGCCTCTTTCTTAAGTCTCCTTGTCCTCCCTGTTTGAGGGCCAGTATCAGATTGTCGCTGGAAGCTCCTGAGTTTGCTTCTTTTACAAGAAGAAAATAGAAGAGGAGGGTTTACTTCCGAACTTATTTTATGAGGCCAGTATCACCCTGATAATAAAACTAAATAAGCACAGTAGGGGGGAAAAAACAAAACTACAGACAACTATGTCTTTTGCAATTCAGTGCAAAAATCCTCAAAAAAATTACCAAACCAAATGTTACAATGTACAAAAAGAATTACATATGATGATCAAGTGAAGTTTACCCCAGGAATATAGGTCTGGTATAACATGTAAAAAATTAGTCAATAGGGCCAGCTGGGTAGCTCACTTGGTTAAGTGTGTGAGCTCTGACCAACAGGGTCTCTGGTTGGATTCCCACATGGGCCAGTGAGCTGCACCTGAGATGAGCTGCCGCTGAGCTGCCAACAGGTGTCAGGATGGCTCAGCTGGTGAGAGCACATGCTCCTAACAACAAGGTTGCCAGTTCGATTCCAGCATGGGATGGTGGGCTACACCCCCTGAAACTAAGATTGAACACAGCACCTTGAGCTGAGCAGCCACGAGCTGCCCATGGGCAGCCGGGTGGAGACTGGACTCGGAGCTGAGCTAGCTGGACCCTCCACAACTAAGACTGAAGGGCAACAACTTGGCTGTTCCCCTTCCCCAGTTCCTCAACACTGTTCCCCTTCCCCAATTCTCCAATAAAATATATTTTTTTTAATTTTTTAAAAAATAAATAAAAATAAAAAATTAGTTAATGTAATCTAACATACTAATAAACTCAGAAAGAAAAATATGATTATATCAACTGATACAGGAAAAGAAAAAGACAAGTCATGATTAAAAACTCTCAGCAAGTTAGGGATAGGGAGGAATTACTTCAACTTTGTTTAAAAGGGCCACACACAAAAAAAGAAAACCAGCTAATATCAAACTTAATGGTGAAAGACTGCCTGCTTTTCCTTTAAGATATGGAACAGGATGAACATGTCTGTTTCCACCATCTTATTCAACATAGTAGTGGAAATTCTAGCCACTGCAATGAGGCAAGAAAAACAAGTAAAATCCAGTGGCTTGGAAAGGAATAAATAAAACTGTCTCTATTTGCAGATGATGTGATTGTCTACATAGAAAATACAAAAAAAAAAAAAGCCTACAAAAATAACTCCTTAAAAAATAATAATAATAATAACTCCTAAAACTAACAAGTGAGATTAGCAAGCTTGCAGGATACAAGATCTACACACAAAAGTCAATTGTATTTTGCTATACATGCAGAAAATGAATTTAAAACACAATACCACTTACATTTGCTCCAAACAAAATGAAATACTTAGGTATACACTTAAAACACGCATAGGATCTGTATGCTAAAAATTGTAAGATAACAATTAAACAAATGAAAGATGACCTGAATAAATGGTGAAACATACTGTGTTCATGAATTAGAAGATGTAGTATAGTAAAGATATCAATTTCACCCAAATTTATCTAAACATTTACTTAAATTCCTATAAAAATTCCAGTGTGATTTTGTATATATAATCAAATTTATTCTAGCATTTATATGGAAAGACATGGGCTCTAAAATAGTTAAATAACTTGACAAAGAAGAATAAGGTGGAAAGAACCACTTTTTCAATATTAGGCTTTTTCTACAGCTACAGTTATCAAGACACTGTGGTATTTGCAGGGGGATAGACACATAGATTAATGAAACAGAATAGAGAACCTAGAAATAGACTCACAAATATGACCAACTGATTGTTGACAAAAGTGAAAAAGCAATTCAATGGACAAATAATAGCTTTTTCAACAAATGGTGCTGGAACAACTGGATATTCATAGGGAAAAAATGAACCTCCCCACAACTAACATCATACTCAATGGTCAAAGACAGACATCTTTCCCTCTAAGCTCAGGAACAAGGCAAGGATGCCCACTTTTGCCACTCCTATCTACATAGTATTGAGAGTTCTACCCAGAACAATTAAACAAGAAAAAAAAAGAAGGCACACAAATTGGAAAGGCAGAAGTAAATTTATCTGTTTGCAGAAAATGTGATCTAGGTAGAAAACCCTAAAGATTCCATACCAAAAAAAAAGTTAGAGTAGATGAATTCAACAAAGTTGCAGGTACAAAATTAACACATAAAAATCGGTTGCATTTCTATACACTAACAATGAAAAATTCGAAAAGGAAATTAGGAAATAATTTTATTTTCAATAGTAGAAAAAATAATAAAATACTTAGAAATTCACTTAACAAAGTGAAAGATTTGTACACAGTGAAAGATTTGTACACAAAATGCTGTTGAAAGAAATTGAAAAAGACATATATAAATAAAAGACATCACATGTTCATGGATTAGAAGACTTAATATTGTTAAGATGTCAGTACTACCAAATGCAATCCCTAGAAAAATCTCAATGATGTTTTATGCAGAAATAGAAAAAATATCTATCCTAAAATTCATGTGGAATCTCAACGAACCCAAATAGCCAAAACAATCTTGAAAAAGAGCAAAGCTGGAGGACTCACACTTCCTGATTTCAAAACTTACTACAAAGCTACAGTAATGGAAACAGTGTGGTACTGGCATAAATATAGACATAAAGACCAATGGAATAAAATAGAGAGCCCAGCAATAAATCGTCACATATATGGTCAAATGATTGTTGACAAGGGTGCCAAGACCATTTAATGGGGAAAGAAGTTTTTTCAACAAATGATGTTGGGTAAACTGAATATCCACTTAGAAAAGAATGAAGTTGGACTTTTATACCACATAACAGAAATTAACTTAAAATGAGTATTAAAAGTCTGAACATAAGAGTTGAAACTATAGAACTCTTAGAAGAAAACATAGGGAAAAATCATCATGAGGTTGAATATGGCAATGATTTTCTGTATATGACATGAACAGCACAGAAATCAAAATACAAATTAGATAAACTGGACTATATCAAATGAAAATCTGTGCAAAGGACACAATCAACAGAGTGAAAGAATAACCCACAGAATGGGAGAAAATATTTGCAAGCTATATATTTGATAAGGGATTGATATCCAGAATATAAAAAGAACTCCCCAAACTCAAAACAACAACATTTAAACCCAATTTAAAATGATCAAAGCATTTGAATAAACATTTGTCCAAAGAAGGTATACAGATGGCCAATAAGCACATGAAAAGATAGACAATGTAACTAGTCAGGGAAATGCAAATCAAAACCACAATGAGATGTCAACTCACACCAACTGGGATGGAGATATATATAAAGAAAAAAAAAACACAGAAAATAAATGTTGGCAAGAATGTGGAGAAATTGGAACCTTTGTGCACTGCTGGTGGGAATGTAAAATAATATAGCTAGTATGGAAAATAGTATGGCTATTCTTCAAAAAATTAAACAGAATTACCATATGATCCAGCAATTCTACATCTGGGTATATACCCAAAATATTTGAAAGCAGGGATTTAAACTGATATTTTTACACCAATAATCACAGCAGCTTTGTTTACAATAGTCAAAAGGTTGAAACAACCCAAATGTTCACTGATAGATGAATAGATAAACTAAATATGGTACATATATACAATACAATATCATTCAGCCTTAAAAAGGAATGAGATTCTGATATATGTTACAATAAGGATGAACTTTGAAGACATCATGCTAAGTGAAGTAAGCCAAACACAAAATGAAAAATATTGTGTGGTTCCACTTATATAAGATATATAGAATAAGTCAATTCATAGAAATAGAAAGTAGAATGGTGTTTACCAGAGGGAAGTGGCAGGTGGAGAGAGTTATTGTTTAATAGGTACAGTTTCACTTTAGGATAAGAAAAAAGTTCTGGAGATGGATAGTGGTTATGGTTGCAAAAACAAGATGAGTGTTACAAAAATTAACTAATAATGGTTCATGGACCTAAATATAAAAGTACAAAACTCCTAAAAGAAACATAGGAGAAAATCTTCAGAATCTAGGTCTGGTAAAGAGTTCTTAAGCTTGAAGCTAAAACCATGATTTATAGGGGTGACTGGTTGGCTCAGTTGGTTAGAGCGTTATGCTGATAACACCAAGGTTGCTGGTTCGATCACCTCATGAGCCACTGTGAGCTACGCCCTCCTTAAAAGTGTCAACTATGCCATTGTAGCATGAAAGCAATGTGTAACCAATGACCATGACTGTTCCCCAATAAAATTAAAAAACAAAAACAAAAAACAAAAAACAAAACATGATATAAAAGGAAAGATTGATAAGTTAAACCCTGTCAAAATTAAAAATCTATCCTTTGTTAAAGTCCATAGAAGAGGATGAACAGACAAGCTACAGACTGGGGGAAAATATTTGCAAACCACATATCTGACATCTAGGATATATCAGGAATTCTCAGAACTCAACAGTTAAAAAATAATTAGAATTTTAAAAAATTCAATTAAAAAATGGTCAAGAGACAAGAACAGACATTTCACTGAAGAAGATATACTGATGGTAAAAAGCATGTGAAGAAATGTTCAATGTTATCGGACATTAGGAAAATTCAAATTGAAACCATAATGAGATATCACTACATGACTCTCAGACTGGCTAAAATATAAAATAGTGACAACACAAAATGCTGGTGAGGCCAGATAATTCATGTATTGCTGGTGGTACATACAATGGTCCAGTCACTCTGAAAAAGTTTGTTAGTATCTTATAAAACTAAGTATGCAATTACCATATGACCCAGCAATTGCTCTCTTGGGCATTTATCATAGAGAAATGAAAACTCACATTCACACAGAAACATGTACAAAAATGATCACAGCAGCTTGCTTTGCAATAGCCAAAAGATGGAAATAGCCTAGATATTCTTAAAGAGGTATATGGTTAAACAAACTCTGGCACATACATGCCATGGAATACTACTCAGCAATAAAAAACAAATTATTGATATATGCATTAACTTGTATGACTCTCCAAGGAATTATACTGAGTGGGTAAAAAAAAGCAACCCCATGGACCGGCCGAGTGGCGCATTGGTTAAGAGCTGATTTTGGGAAGCCAGGGGCCCTGGTTCAGATTCCACATATGAGGGCCAGTGACACTGCCCTCTACAGCTAACAACAGCTCCACCTAGAGCTGGGCTGTGCGAGCCCCGGCGATGGTGTGGGCTGCAGCCCCTGCTGCAGTGGGCTGCCATGGCCTACAGTTAGTGGCCGGCAGCCAGCGTGAGCTGCCAATAGCCACAGTGAGCGACACCCAGAGGCCAGCGACCGATCTGCCTCATCCGGGAAGAGCGCAATGACGATACCAACAGTGAAGCAACATCCTCCGCAACTAGACTGAAGAACAAAAAGACAGCAACTTGTCTGTTCCCCCTCCCTGATTTCCCAACGCTGTTCCCCTCCCCCAATTCCCCAATAAAATCTTTTTTTTAAAAAAAGCAACCCCTAAAGATTATATACTGTATGATTCCATTTATATAAGATTTTTGAAATGAAAACATTTTAGAAATGCAGAATACATTACTGGTTCCAGGGTTTGGGGAGGCGGGGGTGAGAGTGGAAGAAGGAAGTAGATGTGATATTGAAAAGGCAACAAGTCTTCTGGTGATGGAAGTGTCTTGGTGAAAGTATCATGACTGTAGTGGTGAATGCATAAACCTATACATATGACTGAATTGTATAAAAGTAAACTAAACACACACACACACACACACACACACACACACACACATCACTGAAATGAGTACCAGTAAAATCCGGGATACCTGAATAAGATCAGTGAATGTATCATTGTCAATATCCTGGTTGTCATACTGCACTATAGTGGATGTTGGAAAAAACTGGATAAAGGGTAAACCCATCTCTCTCTCTATTGTTTCTTACAACAACATGTGAATCTACAACTTCCCCAATTAAAAAATAATTCAAGTATTTTTAACTTACCAACATTTACTGAGCACTTCCTATATCAGTGATGTACAAATGCTCTGTACCTGCATTGCCAATACAGTAGCCACTAGCAACATACGACTACTAAACACTTGAATTGTTGCTAGTGTGGCTAAAGAACTGAATTTTAATTTTAAATAATTGAAGTCTAATTTTCCACCAATGGCTCCCATGGTGAGCAGCACCTATATGACAGTCCTATATGTCAAGAACTAAGCT
This sequence comes from Aselliscus stoliczkanus, assembly GCA_033961575.1. Classification (NCBI taxonomy): domain Eukaryota; kingdom Metazoa; phylum Chordata; class Mammalia; order Chiroptera; family Hipposideridae; genus Aselliscus; species Aselliscus stoliczkanus. The sequence continues at coordinate 32,216,451 of CM066738.1, forward strand.
AAGTTTTGGAGACCCTAAAATGAACCCTTGTCTTCCAGAAGCTGAAAGTCTATTTGAAGGAGGCTAATGAAAATATTAATGTTAGAAACTATATGTCCAATTGGATTGCTCATAGGCATTTTGAGAGCAAAAACGAGGCACACCTCATCTAACAACTATGGTTAGAGAGGTCATGAGGAAGAGCTTGCAAAATGAAATAACCTGGAAGCTGAGTCTTCAGGGTAATTAAGGAAGGCTGGGTGAGTTGAAGCAGGATTTGGGGAAGGGGAATACTATCCTAGGTAGAAGGAACAGGGTTTATAAAGGCACACTGACATGAGAGGACATTCAGAAAAGACAAGTGTTTGATAAACTAGGGCAGAGTCCATGTGTCTGGAGAGATAGAAAGGAGCTAGATGGTGAAGGGCCTTGGATATTGTCTTAGCACTTAAATTACATCATGAAGATCATGGAGAGACATTGGTATAGTTTAAGGATGGCCTAATGAGGTTTGCATCTTTAAAATACCATTCTCCCAGCAATGCATTGAAACAGAACAAGATTCTAGGTAGGCAGCTATTGGTGTAGCCTCCGAGAAGAATAATCAAGAAGTAACTACAAAGAGAAGGAGTGGCTAGAAGAGATAATATGAGGAAAACCAGGAGGGGTGTTTGAGAAGGCAAAAAAGCAACAGCTCCCATGAGGAGGAGAGAATCCACGTTGACAAATATTCACAAAGGCCTTTTTTTCCTGGCCTGAAGGAAACCAAAATGGAAACATTTTGGTATCAGCACATGAAATAAACAGACATCAACAGAAGAGCCCAGAAATAAACCCAAATCTATATGTAATTTCATTTATAATAATGGTGCCATTATAAGTCAGTGGAGAAAAGGTGAATTTCTGTTGGTGGAAGAGGATAGCTGAAATTCTGTAGAATTGGGCTATAAGTGCCAGTAGCCTTAAGCAACAGGAAATTACTTTATCCAAGTTAGTGTGCTCTATCCTATTTCTGAAAGGGAAATCCATGTACCTTTAAGATCATGGATTCCAGTGAAATATGTATGAAATTCCCTTGAATGATTTAGGTTGAACTTCATTCCGGAACAATCTTAAGATTCTGAGTGAGATGCTAGATATTGGAGAATTAAAATATTTGCTGCTTATATATTATAAATATTTAAAAAGTACAAGGCATGCCAGGCAAGCAATTAAGGCCTTTGGCTTGTGTAAGTTGCTCATATACAAGTGGGTATAATTGCTTCTGTCCCAGCATGTTGATGAATATTAATGCCAGATTTTTTCTGTAATAAGAAAAATATCATCATCAACACCACTACATAAAACCTACCCCTTAATGCATTTCCAAGCCATTATTTAATATTGAGGTTGAAGGATGGGAAATAAAGTACAGCCTTATCCACCAGTACCGTATCTACAGCACCTCAGTCATGGTCCCTGAGCCATGCCCAAGTGATGAAAGGTTATGATTCACTTGTCATTTAGTAAAGTTGACAGCATAGAGAGCAGCAAGGGTTCTTTTGGAGGGATTATTGGCCACCTTTCTTTGCTCTGCACATACCTAGTGATTTAGACAGGATCAGAGAGTTGATCGGAGATTGGAAGAAGGCACCACATGCCCACACCAAAACAAACAAACAAACAAACAAACAAACAAACAAACAAACAAACAAACAGGTTCTCTGCCCATTAAACACACCCCGTCTTCATTTTAACTTTCTTTTTCACTTAAAACACATCCTCACTGTTGTCACCTAAAGCCTTAGTTGCCTCTTGAAGGGAAATTAATAGGCTTTCCTTTTTCTTGAAAATCCAACTCTGTCTTGTAAAGATCTAGAAAGGATTTATTCAGAGAAAACAGATGAGATGGTACTGCAGTTTCTTTTCAGTATCTGGTATTGTGAGTTAAAGCAAAAGCTGTTGCCAGGATCAAAGTCAGCATCATGTGATTATCTACGCCAGATAGAATATAGTGGGAAATCTATTATTACTACAACAGGGACAAACTTTTATTTTTATAAGAAGAGCCATTATTTGAACATTAGAAAAGTTTCTAAAGATGATGAAGGCATTTATTTCACTCTAAGAGTATGACTTATACAGTAGTAAATGTTAAACATGAGACAGAGGGAGAGGGAGAATCAGGAGTGAGGGAGAGAGGGAGCAGGAATGGGCAAGTTTCAGCCTGAGTAATATTTAGCAGCTGTATGACCCTGGGCATGTCATGTATGCTTTTTAAGCTAGTTTCCTTATCTGGAAATACAGACATCAGTTCTGCCTTTTTTCACTGAGTTGTTGTATCAAAGGAAGGAACTTTGAGGCAGGAGGGTTGTCCAACAAGCAAAGGCCCAGCATCTTTACATAAAGGTTTTGAATGAATATCTAAAAGAATAGTTATCAAACTTCTATGCATCAGAATCATCTGGGAAATTTATTTACAATAAAAGTTTCTGGCTTATTCCTATTCCCTGTCTACCAATTCAATGTGAAATCTGAGTCTCTGAAGGCCCCTGAGTGATTCTAAGGTACAAATTTGATGTGGTGAACACTGTGACACACCACCGAGCTCCCCCTTCAAGGAAGAACTCATTGCCCAGCTCCTGGGAACATGATTGGCAGATGGCCTTCAGCTCTTAGCACCTTCAGGGATTGCCTCAGCACAAAGACCTGCCCTCTACTAGTTCACATCCCCTCCCAGGGCAACTCACATGCAATGACTGATCAATGTGGGGCTATCAAGGCCTAACATCTCAGCCCAATTTGGTACAACTCTGAAGGGCCACTTTACATCTAGAACTCCCTGTGGGGTTGACCAAGGCGGTCTTTGGGTCTGCATTACTCTCACTCTCTCCCTCTGCTCACTGCTGCTTCCCTCCCTTCCATCCTTAGACATGTCCCAAAGGCACTCTTTAACACACATCCCAAACACTAAACTCTGTCTCAGAGCCTGCTTCTTGGGGAAACCAAGACATTGGGTTCCATGAATCTGAAACCAGAGCTAATTATGTTCTTTCCTGTGCTAATGGCCTTCTTAGGTCCTCATTGCCTACAAATTCCATTTTGTGGAAATGAAGGTCCTTCATGATTTAGCTCCAGTCTTTCTCTCCTGCCTCATTTCTCCATATGCATTTCTCCATCCTCAGACCAGCAAGATTTGCCTGTTTTCTGTTAAATTGAGCATTTCCAGGATGGAGACTTTGCTTAAGTGTGCTCCTGACATTAACTTACTCTTCTTTCCTATTACATAGAACTCTATTGGTTCATAAAGATTCCTCCTCAGGTGCTAACTGAACCATGGGTTCTTCCTTGATTCCCTGTCTCACTCTGATCTCATTCCCTTGCTACAAGCTGTTATTTCTATGCTCTGCTCACCACACTGAGTTTCTTGAAGACAGCAATCCTGTGTTTTCCTACATTTTATTTCCCCATATCTCTTAGCCTAGTGCCTTGATCATAGTTGATACACAAATTTGTTGGATTAGGCAGTGGTACGGAAGCAATAACTTACTAAACATAAACTTGTACTGCTGGCAGAACTCATAGACTATATCATTGTAGCTGTGGCCCCCCCTTTTATTGCACAGATGAGAAAGCTAAAGTTTAAAGGGCTGGCCTAAAGTCACACAATTAATGAATACTAAATGGAACCATAACTTAGATCTATTGACTTTTTATTACACATGTATTTGAATGCTCAATTTTAAAATAAAAAAATACACATTTGAAAAACTGTTTTCAGTAACTTCCTAGATTGTGTTACCAATTAAATTCCCACAAAAATTTGTATCAGAATTACAAATTTGTTTGGAATTTGGTTATTTTGATCAATTCAAACACATAAAAGAATAGCCAAGACATCCTACAATTCTTCACACAATTACTACTATATGCCTAATTAAACATATTCTGAAACTCAACATAATGATTTTTAATTCATTTTCTCATTCTCTTGACATCTACTTAGATTTAGAGTTACCCCCTTTTTTATATTCTGTAATGGTTTTCAAATATTATTTTGATAACTTCCCAGGATTTCAGTAATCTTACAAGAATGTGGGGAGAAGTATTTTTTCACATGAGCTTTAAATGATAGCTCTGGATTGCTACCTGACTAATTAAAAAAGTTTGAAGCATAACATGCATACAGAAACACAAACTAAACATGCCCATATTATCAGTCCCCAGAGCAAGAAAGATAACATTACTAGTAAGCAAAGGTGTTAACAAAGCAGGTTTCTTGTACTTAGTTCTTATTCATCTCTGTAGTCATAGTAATGACCCTTGTTCAATTCAGAGAAGGAAATTACTAGAATGTTCATGTAAGGACTGGGTAAAGATATCAATCTACATGCCCAAAGCAGTGAGTCAAGATGAACCAGTTTGCTAGCATGTTAAACATCAAGGTTCATGGTGTGCACCCAGGGCCTAGTTTGGGGTTCATACCATGGCTGGTCATGTGAAGTTCCACTTAGGAAATTTGGACCCCAAGATTCAAGCTGACCTTCCTGGTCATGGACATCTCACACGTATGGCTGCGCTTCACAGCTGGAGAAGAAGGTGCATCGTGCATTCCTTGCAGAGGAGGGACAAGAAAGCCTGCATGTGAACTCCCTCGCTTTTGCCTATTATTATCTTTTCTCTGTTATTCCTGCTCCCTATCCTGTGCAGTAGTGAATCTTAGCCATGACTAAAACTTTGCATTGAGTTATGTTAGTCCTTCCAGCAAATCCTCAAACTGATAGGTGGTCATGGAACCACTGAGACAACCAGCACCTCTGAAGCCCCCCTTTTACTCCCTTAAAATCAGTATGTCTCCCAGGAATCCTGACTTCTGAGAGGGTAGAATACTTTTGCCTGGTTTTAAATTGTATGTATTTGGAATCCTACAGTCCATGCTCATGTGTATCTGACTCCTTTCACTCAAATATTATGTTTGTAAGGGTTATGCCTGTTGCCTGGGCAGTTATAGTTCATTCACTTTCACTATTGTAGAATAATCCATTGAATGTACCATAAATTATGTTTTTACGCTTCTGTAGCTAGACATCTGGGTTGTTCCATGTTTGGAATTGTTGCTATGCATATTTTGGTCTATGTTTTTTGGTGAATATGTGTAAGCACTTCAGTTCGTTATATACCTAGGAGTGGAGTTGTTACATCAAAGGAAATGTAAATGTTGACCTTTTGTAAACATTGCCAAAGAGTTTTCCAAACTTGTACCAATTTGTCCTTCCAACAGAGATGTATGACAGTCCCAACTACTTCATATTTTTGCCAATATTTGGCATTGTCTCTCTTTTTATTTTATTTTTTAAATTAACTAATTAATTAATTTATTTATTTTAAAGATTTTATTAGGGAATTGGGGAAGGGGAACAGGGTTGGGGAATTGGGGAAGGGGAACAGCCAAGTTGTTCCTCAATCTTAGTTAGGGGTGGGGTGCACAGCTAGCTCAGCTCCCAAGTCCAGTCACCATCCAGTCACCTATTGGCAGCTCAGGGCAGCTCAGCTCAAGGTGTCATGTTCAATCTTAGTTGCTGGTGGGCATAGCCCACCATCCCATGCTGGAGTCGAACTGGCAACCTTGTTGTTAGAAGCACGTGCTGTCACCAGCTGAGCCATCCTGTCACCTGTTGGCAGCTCAGCAACAGCTCAGCTAGGGCGCAGAGTCACTGGCCCATGTGGGAATTGAACCGGTGACCTTGTTGCTCAGAGCTCACACTCTTAACCAACTGAGCCACTCACCAGGCCCCTCTCTTTTTATTTTAAACCAATGCAGTTAAAAATAATGGTGTTGCAGGGCCGGCCGAGTGGCGCAGTGGTTAAGCGCTGGCTTGGGAACCCAACAGCCCCGGTTCAGGTCCCACATATGAGGGCCAGTGACACTGCCCTCAAAAAATAAATAAATAATAATGGTGTTGCATTATGGTTTTAATTTTCAATGCTCTGAAGACTGAGGAAGTTGAGCACATTGTCAGATGTCTATTGGACATTTAGATATAACATGTGAAGTTCTTTTGGACGATTTTTCCACCCTATGGACTTGTGCTTTTGTAATTGGTTTATAATTCTTTGTATCCTCTGAATTAGAGTCCTTTATTGGCTACGTATTGCTAATAACTTCTCCAACTCTATGGTTTGTCTTTCCATCCCTAATAGTGTGTTTAATCAATCTGCTAACTTCTATCCAATTCCTTCTTTACAATACTTTTACTCAACAAATATTTATTAATTAACTGCTATATATCAGAGCACTTTTTAGATATTGGGGGAAATAATAAGCACATTGATTCCTATTTATACTCTTTCTGAAGATATTAATGTAGCTTGCTTTCACCCTGTGCCAATTCATCTTCATTACTTAAAGGACTGAGGAACATACTCTTCCCAGCATTTTAGGATTGTATTTTCCAAGCACACTATTTACTAACTAATTTTGGGGGGCATGTGTTAAAGTCTTGTTCTGTTCTACCACTGAGTACTGAAAAAGAAAGAGAGAGGAAAGACACTCTTGGCCTACTTTGCAGTTATATCATTTCATTGTTTATATCATTCCTTGGGTCATAATGTTTTTACTGCCACTCACACAATATATAAATATTATATGTATTATTTCCAGTGCCCCAGAAGCAGACTGTAAGATAAGAATTCATGTGCTGTGGTTTATTTAGGACCTGAACCCAGAAAACAATAGTAGAAGAATGAGGAAGTGAGGCAAGGAAAAGCACAGACAGTAAAGAGTATGTTATTAAGCTGGTTACTATTCTGGATAACTGGACCTTAATCCTAGTAGGGAACACTGGGAAGCAGTGTAGAACAAATGCCTTTGAGTTAACCCACCAGACAGGGCAAAGGAGTTTGGATATTTATAAATGATCTCCTTTCAATTATTGGTTCAGGGTGCTCTTGAATTGGAGTGTGTGTGCTAATGCCCCATTCTCAGGAAGCATAGATTCTGCTGCTAGATCAAGAGCTCAGCAAAAAATCACAGGCTCTGGCAGTTTAAGTCTGATTTTTTGGTGCTGAGTTATATATAAGTTCAGTTTCATTAAAAGAAATAATAAAGAGGAACTTGAAAAAGAAAATAAATTTTAGAAGATAAAATAAATATGCACAAAACTTCATTTTCTTCTGGTCTTTTCTTCCCGTAAAAAGATATTGACTGCCTAATGATTTTTCTTAAAATTTTCCATTGCTATTATACATATCACTATTTAGATGTTAGTTGGAAATGGCATCTGCTAGAATCTTTTATTAGTAGGACACTATCCAATTTTAAAAATATACATATTATTGACTATGAATAATAGAAAGTATCAAAATAATAAGACTATAAAAATAGAAATTTATTTTGCTCTCATATTATGATTCAAAAAGTCAGTCAATCCAGGGTTAAAATGGTGCTCTATTGTATAAGAGACCCACTTTATTGCTATCTTGATGCCCTGTTGGGCATGGCTTCTATTCCAAAAGTTATCTTATTGTCCACCATGGCTGCTAGAGCTCCAGCCACTCCAGTTTCTCACTATTGCCTAAGGGAAGAAGGAAGTTTTGAAGAAGAGATGCCATGCACTTCTCAGGAGTCACACACCCTAACTCTGCTTATATCCCATTGCTCAGAATTTGGTCATATGACCAGACCTAGTTGCAAGGGAACCTGGAAAAAAGATCTTTATTCCAAGTAGCCACATGCCCAACCAAAATGGGAGCTTTACTCTGAAGAAAAAGTGGGGAAAAAGGGATTTGGGACAACTCTCACTCTTTTTCTCACAAAGAAAAAATACGCAATTAAAAAAAAATTAAAACTTAAGTAACCTCTAGCAGAAAGTTTTAGTTTATAACGAGTGATTATTTGGACTTAAGAGAAAAACTAGTGTTTTCCTTAGATCTCTCCTGAATTCATATTTAGGTCAGAATCTAATCAAATAAAAAAACATGTTAAATCAAAACACAATATGCAAATAGCAAGGGGAAAGAGAGAGAGAGAGAAGACTGTGAATGTGTAAAAATAAGGATCCTACAGGGATTCCTTTCTTACTGGCAATGTTATAGAGATGGTCATACAACTTTAACCACTGTGAAAAAGAGATGACATAGTACTATGAGCATTTGGGGAAAATTCTCAAACATGAATTTTTTTTATAGGTCTCATTTCTCACCAGAGTAATTTTCCAATTCAAGCCATTTTACTTGATTCCTGAATCTGAGGTACTCTTCAAGCCATAATAATAAAAGAAGTATTTTAAAATCTCATAATTATTGGAAGCATAAATAATTCCTCAGAAAACTGTGTGAAAGATATTGAAAAAGAATAAGAGAAAAAAAAAAGAATAAGAGAGACATTTTAAAGCTCAACTTTCCAGTCACCATAAGAAACTAACCCAAGGAGAAACCAGATCATTGGCATTGTTATTGTTCATAAATTCAGAAGCAGATTTCATGGTTAAAAATAAAACCATGAGTCTCTTGACAAGAATGAAGGGTAGAAACAAAAAAAAAAAAATGTGATTCTGCTTTGGTGATGGATAATCAAAGACAGGCTTTTCATATTGATTGGCTCCATCTTTCCAGAGACCAAAAATGGAACCCATCTGGATGTTTGCTAAAAGACAGCAGATGGAGTTATACCTATACCATGTGACAATGAGCTGTTCCATCATAATCCACCAATGGCGCTCTTTGTAAGAAGAACAGTGCTGGAGATCTGGAAGATCATTTTTTTTCTTATGGTTTAGCTCCAGATTTGTTATAGCTGTGCATTCTCCATACTAGGAGGGAAATTTTCTAAAATATTCTCAGTACTTTCCTTTTCTAAATTTGTGAAATAAGGAGAGACCAGCTAGCATGACTTTGTATTTGGAAAGATTCCCAAGCAATTCATTAAAGGCTCATCTGTAGGCACCTTCAAAATAAATGTATGTTAATGAGCAGCAACAATAATTTTTCTTAAGTGAATTATGCAAAATAAAACAAATGAACTTTTTCAATTGCATAATACATTAGTTATCATATATTAAAAATAAAGATATTTGGTTTCGCCTGTTTACAATTATCTCCTTCCCCAAAGCTTCATCATCATAGACCCCAGATCTACATTTACGGCAGTCTTTAGGAACTAGTTAATATATTTTATTCCCTCATTTTATCTCTTATCATCTACTTTTGTCTTTGTTTTTAATATTAATTGCAGTGTTCCTATTTCCTTGATTTCCATCTTCACCTGACATTGTATACTTACTAAATAGGTCAGCATACAATTGTTTTTCCAAGATCTCCAAATTAGCTCTAAGTCTTACAAAAAAACCCAAAAAAACAAAAACACAACAACAACAAAAAAACACCTCTTTATCTACTACCTCTCCCATTCTCCCAAGAAGCTTATTCAAGTTCAGACCCCCCATTCACTTCACCAAGACCCTTAACCTTTCTTGTGAAACTTCCTTCCACACTGACTGATAGAGCCATATTTAGTTTTACTCTTTCATTCCAAAAGATTCCAAAGATTCATGCAATTCCTTGGTTTGCTCAGAGATTTCAAGGACAGAAAGGCATGGGATAATGGCATTAAAAGCACAGCCACTATTAGATGGTCACAAATACATACAGAGGCTGAAGTGTGAGGAACACAGAGCTCTACTTTTCTTGTCAAATAGTTCAACAGTCCCATCCAGGGTTCATCTTAGGTGAACATTAGTTGGTATTCCTCATTCATACCTTTTCTTCCTGGTCCACTCCATGGTGTTATCTCTCTGGACTACCTACCACCAGGGTCTCACTTCTCTATCAATAGTTTGTATGAAGAATCTTTATCAGGTAATTCAGATACTGTGATTCCTCTAGAGATGGATTTAATTCCTCCAGGTACCTCCCAGAAAAATACTTCCAAGTTCAACAAAATGTTTTCCTGTTAAAATAGACCAACTCTCAAAGCATAGATTAGGCACAATTTTATGCTACAGAAAGATCTCTTTCCAGGGAGAGGGAAAGAGGAAACAAAACACCTTGAGGATGCTTTAGTAATCCATACAAGAATGATTGCCTCTTAATATCCTGTGTACCCTTAAGCTTCTAATTTGCTATATTCACCATCCTCAGCACTAGATCATCTGCTTTATTTTTACTCTCTTATAACACTTTTGGAGAAAGTCAGCGAGGCAAGAAAATTAGATTTTCCATAAGTTTCTGTTCTGTAATCTTAACTGACATTAGAGCAGAAAGCTACTTTCCTACATGGAAGCTTATGCACAATTCCTTCTTATGTACCCTTTTCTGCTTCCCCAAAGCCATGTTCCTTTTCTGCAAAAACATATCTACTTCCACAGTGATAAATACAAAGTGATCACACATACATTCATTGGCCAATCTCCTTTCATTCATTCAGCAAGTTGAGCAGCTACTAGATTGAAATTATTGTGCTAGGAACTAGAAATAGAAGAATGATCAAAAAAAGTGGCCTTGTGGGGAATATGGTGTGGGGAATACAGGGGAATCAGTGAATACAATAATCATTGATAGGGGCCGGCAGAGTGGCACGGTGGTTAAGCGCTGGCTTGGGAAGCCAGCGGCCCCGGTTCAGTCCCACATATGAGGGCCAGTGACACTGCCCTCAAAAAAAAAAACAACAAATAAAAACAAAAAAAATAATCACTGATAGAAATGTAAAAAAGATAATAGTGAAAAGAAAACATAAGTCATATACTTCTATAATAACCTGTACTAGAGAGATTTAACCTAATAAGGCTTGTTTGGGGTCTTTTCAGAGAAAGTGAATCCAGATCTGAAATCTGATAAAGACTAGGCAAGGGGTTAAGTAAGGGAATATTGCAGAGAAGGATTTTTCTAAGAAAACAGGACAGTAATTACAAATATCCTGTGGTGCAAGGGAGCAAGAAATGTAAGGGAATTTCAGATGGCTGAAAAATTGGAAGGACAATGTGGTTCAAGGTGAGACCAGAGATGTGGGGAATAGGGTGGGGGGAGTCCAGATCATGCAAAATCTTTAGGCTGTGGTAAGGCATGTTGGCTGTAATGTAAGAGAGATAGAAAGCCATTGTCTAAGTCAGCTCAGGCTGCTATAATAAAATATCATAAACTGGGGGGGGGGCTTATAAACAGCAGAAATTTATTTCTCGCAGTATTGGAAACTGGGAAGTCCAAGATCAAGACAATGGTAGATTCTGTGTCTGATGAGAGTCCACTTCCTAGTCTACTGACAGCCTCACATGGTGGAAGGGGTAAGGAAGCTCTCTTATGAGTACACTAATCCCATTTATAAGGGCTTCAACCTCATGTCCTAAGCACCTCCCAAAGGACCCACCTTCAAATATCATTACATTGGGCATTAAGATTGAAAATATGAATTTGTGTGGGGACACAAGCATTCAATCTATAGTTTACAATAACCATGGAAGAGTTTTAAGCAGTGTGTGGGATGTAAAAAATCAGACATGGCTCTGAGAAGTTCACTTGGAGATACTGAGTAGAGAATGGATTGAAGAAGGACCAGAATGGACTCAGAAGACCAGTTAGGAACCTTGTGCAAAAGCCTAAGTGGGAGATGAGGTAACCTGGCCTAAGGTTGTGCAAACAGAGCTGGAGGAAAGTAGATCTGAGAGATATTTGGGAGGTAAACCTATAGAACTTGCTGATGCTTTGAATATAAGATGTGAGAAACAGGGAATGTAAAATATCATTTCTAGGTTTCTATTTTGGAGAACCGGATAGATGCTGTTTTAACTGGATTTAGACTAGGTTTACAGGAAAGAAAGACAGCCTGTGCTGATGGATTTTATTGTTTTCTCTTTTGCAAAGGAATTTGTTTTCACTTTCTGTGTTATGCTCAATTCCACTAGAAGCAGACCTTAGGCAAGGATTTGACTGCAAGTCATTGTTTTGGGAAGCAAATGAGTAAGGAAGAGGGAAATAAGAAAGGGAAGGAAAGGAATTCATTGCCTGTTGATGAATAGGTTACCACTGTGCAACTAAGTCCCATCCTACTGGGGACCTCTGGGAGATGTGGTAGAACATGTCTCTAAATTGTCCCATCTGGAAATGAGGAATCTGGAATACTTATACACCAAGTTCTATCCATTATTGATTGTAGGACACCTGCCGCCCACCCTCTCCAGTGATGTTTATTCATGGCACCTCTGGCTTGTCCTGTGCTCTAGGCAATAATACTCTGGAAGCCAGAGAAAGCTTCAGGCTTTCTCAATAGGACATCAGAATGCATTGCATGGTGAATACTGAAAGGATATTAATGGAGCATGGATAGTGTCTGTTGCCCTGGAATTCTACCTTCAATATTTCAAATTTTACCATTTCCCTAAATGTATTTACCTTGATGCCTTTGTCTTTTTCAATTCCTGGCTCATTTCTCAATTTTTTTTTTCATTTCCACATTTTGAATAAATTGTTGATCTACACATTCTTTAAACTTAAAGGTAAACTGCTATTTTCTGTAATGTTCCACACCCATACCTTCATATCTTTTTTATGAGACTATAGTTTATTAAGTATAAAGCCATGTATGAAAGTTGCAATGAAAAGCTAAGAAGATGGACTCATCATCAAGCATACAAAATACAAATTAGAATTAAATCATCTATAAATGATGTTGATTTAAAAATGCTTCAATTTAGCTGTCAGTGGTTTGATCTTAAACTGGAAAGAAAGAGCTCCAAGGACTTAAATCCAAAATTGCTCCTTATTTTTATTAGTGACTCTTATGATAAAGTACAGAGCACATTTTACAACATTTGCTGATATTACCAAGTTGGCAGCACTGCCAGCACTTTGGAAAGTTGAAATATAATATCTAATACACCATTGGGCATAGACTACATGCTCCATAAATACTTGGTGATTGATGGATTAAAATCTAGTACAATCTTTGTAGACATTTCTCACAGATTCTATGCCAAAACTTTCCACTCTCTTTGACCCCCATCTTCCTCCTTCTTTGAAGATGACTTGATGCCCAACTTTATTAATTTCAAAGTCATTTGACTTTGGCTCTCTCCATTTTCACTTTCTCTACCAGAGGAAGTTCAATAATAATTCACCCTTCTTTCTCTCTAAGCCTCATTCTCCTACTACTATTCCTTCTCTCCCTCCATTAATTGTTTTCTCCTATCCCCCTCCTTTGGCATGTTAAGCTTTTTTTGCATCATGGCTTTATTCTCCTGACTGGAAACTTGCTCAAGTGTCCCAGAGATTAAACCCCTATTTGCTGTCCATCGTGTTACTTCTCTGAGCCTCTAAATGCTTCTGTGGAGAGTAAAAACCTCCACTCATACCTCCACATCCTCCTTCTCGTTTATTTGTTAATCCCTCTTGCTTTAGACGGAGCTGCACAGGGCCGGCCAAGTGGCGCGGTGGTTCAGCGCTAGCTTGGGAAGTCAGCGGCCCCGGTTCGGATCCCACATGTGACGGCCAGTGACTCTGCCCTCAAAAAAGAAAAAAAAAAATCATAGCGTCTGCTATGATTTTATGATAAAAAATCAAGGAGCTGCACATAAGAACTCTGGCTTATAATATTTTATATCCAGCTTGTGGCACAGTGCCTATCACTTCACAGGGGTTGACTGAACACTTCCTGAGGGGGTGGCAGTCAGCTCTTTGCAAGTTTTCTTCTCACTCCAATATTTCTTGAAAATCTCCATTGACTTCTTCATTCTGCTGGTTCAGAGCCTTTCATCTTTAGGGTTTTTGTTTTTGTTTTAAATACATTTAGAGTACTTTGAAAGTTTCCTTCTGTCCTGGGCTCTTTTCCTTCTTCCCCTAAATTTTCTCAGTTGAGGGGTTCTGCTCTGATAGGCTCCACTATCACTTCAGATTAGCCATTCTCAAAGTCTCAGTCACCTGTGAACTCTTCCTTTCCTTTACTTATCTCTCACTTTATGTCTCAGTGCTGCCATTTGTGCAACGTATACTCTTCTGAAAATTTAACAACTCGCTGTTTCTCTAGCACACCTGAAACTTTCTTACCTCCATGGCTTTCCTTATGCAGGTTCCACTGCCTATGGAGCCTTTTTTGCCCTTTTTTCCAATGTCCACATTCCTATTCTTGTGCATTCAGGGAAGCCCGCTACAGCAGTTAACCTCCTTCATAAAATCTTTGCAGCTGTCCTTCAGTCAGAGGAATTTATCCCTCATACGACATTATTGGAACTCCTCCACAGTAATCATTAATTTACTTTTTCCTTTTCCTTTGTACAAGTTATGTGATTATGTGACATTTTGCTATACTTTAGCTTATTCCAGCCTCTCGAAGTAAGCACAGATCCATCATATAGACATACACTAGGAGATAGTAAAAATGCCCTGCATACATAGGAATTTATTTCTGGAATTATGTTAGACCACCAACCACTTCTGCCATATTTTTGTTCTCCCACCTCTTGCTTTGTAATCCCCACTTATTTTACCTATGTGCTCCAGAAACTGCTCACTGCTGACTCCCCACTTTTCCAGTCTTGTTCAGCATGCTTCTCTGCTGCCTTTGGATATGATTTATATTAGTCATCAGAATAATGGGCCAAAGGTACTGCAAACCCCACCTCAGGACTTTCTAACTTTCTGGTTTCCAGATCAGGGTAGGATGGCCAGATGATAAAGTGCCCGAAATCCCCTTGAAATCAGATACCAAATCTTATATATTTTTACTATGCCTATTACAGTTAATACTAATCTTTTAACATAGTGGATGCTCAATAGTAAAATCTTAATTCATATATTAATTTCTTTGCATAGCAAATGCCCGAAGAAATGGAATTTAGGATACAGTGTTTTGAGGGCCTAAAAGGAGGAAAAATTATGTGCTTGGTAAGTCACCTGAGACAACAACTTCTATACAGGATTCTGCACACCTAAGGAAATTGGAAACCTAGAATGCACTGGGAAGTTGTAAAGCTTAGTGAGGAAGTGTGAATGTTCTGATTAAAACCTTGACTCTAGGGCTGGCCGAGTGGCGCGGTGGTTAAGCGCTGGCTTGGGAAGTCAGCGGCCCCGGTTCGGGTCCCACATATGAGGGCCCACTGCCCTCAAAAAAAAACCAACCTTGACTCTATTGTCTACTAGTGATCTGTAACTTCTCTGTGCTTCATTCCCACAATTGTGAAAAGAGATCAATAACAAATTATATTGTATGAGGTTGATGAGGGTTAAATAAGATGTATCTATAAGTGGTATAGAAATGAACATTAATGCCTAAAATAGATCAAGTACTCAAAATTGTTAATTATTATACCAAAGGGAATAGGGTGTTGAAAGAAGCATAGAGAGTCAGAGAAAAAAGATGGTTGCCTTCATAATTTTATGTAGCAGTGGACTTGTGTAGGGTATCCTTGATAGCCATAATAAAGTGATGGGAATTATTTAAAATAGATCAGATACCTAATCTGTTACTTAATGGATCTAGGCTCTTTCCACATGTATCTCCTGCCTAGGTCCTTGAAGTCTACTTATTCTGTCAGTGGATGGGAAAAATAGGATGAGTATCAATTTTTTATGGGTTAGGACTACAAGTGGCACTCATAGCCTCTACTCACAGGCAATTTGCCAGAACTCATTAGATGATTGCAGTTAGCCTAAAGGGAGGCTGGGAGATGTAACATAGCTGTGAGCCAAGGAGGGGGGGGAACATGGACACAAGTGAGCACTTGTTTTGGCTACCAGTACATTTATATTTATCTGCCCTCAGGAATCAGAGGACCATTTCCAGGGCATGATCATTACAAGAAGTAGCAAGCTTATACATATGTATATGACTGTTGCCACATCCTTCATTATGGCACCTCCCTCTCTCACCTACCCATGCAGGTCCACACTGGGTTTAAGGGTACTGGGGCTCAAGGAGCATAGAAACATTGTAGGGGAAGTAGTTTTTTTCTTCCCACTTCAATTAGTGGAATCCTCTTCAAGTCAAAAGAGGATTACAGAAATCTCTTTACTTGTATGAACTGGGCTAAGAACTATAAGAAAAAATAATCAGATTCACTTAAAACAAAGGTGCTGACCACAAAGCTGAGCGTTTACATGAGCAACAAGTGTTCAGAAGAATGAAGGAAACAATGAATGTGTGCTTTCTTTTACTCAGTCAACATTCTTGGGCAGAGACCCTACAAATAGTTAAGGTATTTTCAAGCTTCACTGCCTCACATTTTTAGAGCTATCGTTTTGTCCCAAAATTATGAAAAAATATTTAACAACAATATAAACTGTATCATCATATTTGAATGTTTGTATATTTAAAGCTAAATTTCAAATTCAAATCTATGACCCACTGGACTTGTTTTTTGAATCATGACATCAAGGAAAACATTCATTTCAATCAGTATTATAATATTTTCATATACAGAAAAATAATTGAACATAAATAGCACTTGTTATGGTCCAGAATACAGTTATAAGTATTGCATTATGTTGGTGCTAAAGTAATTGCAGTTTTAGACAGTGACTTTTAAATCGTCATAACTAGGCTCAAAATAGGAACCGTTACAATCAAACTATTTTTGCCAATGAGAAATAAGTTTGTTTATTCCTGTGGTGTAAATATCCATGCTTCGGGATTTGAAGAACTCTTGGAAAGTATTTTCTGCTGGTTGTAGAAGTGTTTTCCCTGCAAAAAGTTGTTGAGATGCTGGAAGAAGTGGTACTGTAGTTGATTGGCGAGTGGTCAGGTGAATATGGCGGATGAGGAAAAACTTCATAGCCCAATTTGTTCAACTTTTGAAGGATTGGTTGTGCGACATGCAGTTGGGTGTTGCTGTAGAGAAGAATTGGGCCCTTTCTGTTGACCAATGCCGGCTGCAGGTGTAGCAGTTTTCAGTGCATCTATCTCATCGATTTACTGAGCATACTTCTCAGATGTAATGGTTTCACCCAGATTTAGAAAGCTATAGTGGATCAGATGGGCAGCAGACCACCAAACAGTGACCATGACTTTTTTTTTGGTGCAAGTTTGGCTTTGGGAAGTGCTTTGGAGCTTCTTCTCATTCCAACCACTGAACTGGTCTTTGCCGGTTGTCGTGTACAATCCACTCGTCATCGCATGTCACAAGCCAATAGAGAAATGGTTCATTGTTGTTGCATAGAATAAGAGAAGACTACACTTCAAAATGACGATTTTTTTGATTTGCGGTCAGCTCATGAGGCACCCACTTATTAAGCTTTTTCACCTTTCCAATTTACTTCAAATGCTGAACAACCACAGAATGGTTGACATTGAGTTCTTTAGGAACTTCTCGTGTAGTTGTAAGAGGATCAGCTTCGTTGATTGCTCTCGATTGGTCATTGTCAACTTCTGATGGCTGGCCACTATGCTCCTCATCTTTAAGGCTCTCATCTCCTTTGCAAAGCTTCTTGAACCACCACTGCACTGCACGTTAATTAGCAGTCCCTGGGTGAAATGCGTTATTGATGTTGTAAGTTGTGTCCGCTGCTTTACAACCCATTTTGAACTCGAATAAGAAAATTGCTCAGATTTGCTTTTTGTCTAACATCATTTCCATAGTGTAAAGTACATATAAAATAAACAGCAAGTAATAAGTCATTAGCAAAAAAACATAAAGCGAGAAATGTGCATTAAAATGATGTATAACATAACCACATTTATTTAAGAATGTATTCCAATGTCAAAGGCAAATTTCAATAATGCAAAAAACCGCAATTACATTTACACCAACTTAATACATATATTATCACACTTCATTTTCACCATTACCCTATGAGGTACATATTATTACTATCTGCATTTTAAAGATAATGAAATCATCCCTCAGAGATGTTAAGTAATTTTCCCAACATCACACAGCTGGACGAGACAGAGTAGTTACTCAATCTCAGTTCCAGACAGTCTTGTTCCAAAGTCAGCATTCTTAATCATTTCAAACACTAGCTCACTCCTCCACTCCCACTAAAATTTGAAATTAATTAAGCACAAAAGAGAAGTTTTGGTTCAATGAAGATACTTTCCACACTCCTTTTCCTTTTAAAAAATATTTTATAAAGTTATAATATTTGAGCATACATGAAATGTATTAGGTAACATTTTCAGATAAAAATACCCAAACTCAGTTTAGACTAATTAACATGTTTGTATCATCCATATGGGACATTTTATGAAAAATATTCTTAGATTTTTTTTTTTACTTTATTCTTGGTAAACAATTAACATCTGTTATCCCAACTAGGCAAGCATAGCCAGCCATGATGCTCCTCAACAAATATGTTCTGGAAGGTTTTTAAAAGTGTATTTATTTTGGAGGCTTTGGAGAACTAGAGTAAGCAGCTGGCAGCCCCTAACAAGGCTGCTCTTTCCCCCTATCTACTCCCATCAAAAAATTCTCTTTTAAAGAATCATGCAGATGAACACAAAAAGAAAATACTGCAATATGGGAAAGTCAGGAGAGACAAAGTATTCAGTGTTATAGTTCTGTAAGTTATAAGATTGCATACATGAGATTTGGTTTTCCTAGAATTGATTTGAACAGTTCCATTATTTATTTTACTCAGTGCTATGTGCTATGCAAGAACATTGGGAGAAATAACCTAAATCCTTAAGAAATGTCAGTCCCTTTCTCACCCCAGTGGACTGATAAAACAATTACATCATGAGACACTGAAGGGCTTGATATATGAGGTATGATTAAAAACTATGGTGAGTGTTTAAATTTAAAAAAAAATGTATTACAGTAAAAGACACATTGCCATTAATCCCCCTCAAAATACTCTCCCTTGCTTCAAACACATTTATCCCATTGTTCTTGCTATGTTCTGAAGCAGTTCTGGAAGTCCTCTTTCTTGAGTGTCTTCAGTTGTGCTGTCATGGCTATTTCGATGTCCTGAATCATTTTGACTTTGGGGAAGAGCCAGAAGTCGCATGGTGCCAGATCTGGTGAATAAGGTGGGTGAGGACACACTGTAATGTTTTTGTTTGAGAAAAATTGCCATACCGGAAGTGATGTGTGACATGGAGCATGGTCATGGTGAAGGATGAAATAAAGACACTCATGAAAGAGGACTTCCAGGATTGCTTCAGAAAGTGGTAAGAACGATGGGATAAGTGTATTTGAAGCGAGGGGGTGGTATTTTAAGGGGGATTCATGGCAATGTGGTTTTTACTGTAATAATTTTTTTTTTAAAGATTTTATTGTGGAATTGGGGGAGGGGAACAGCATTGGGGAATTGGAGAAGGGGAACAGACAAGTTGCTGTTCTTTGGTTCTTCAGTCTAGTTATGGAGGACTCGCTTCACTGGCCCATGTTGGTATTATCATGGTGCTCTTCCCGGGTGAGGCAGTCACTTCCTGGCCACTGGACGGCCACTCACAGCAGCTCAGGGCAGCTCATGAAAGTGCACGCCTGCTGCCGGCCAGCCCCGCTGCAGCCTAGGCCGTCGCCAGCGACTCATGGCAGCCCAGCTCCATGTTGAGCTGTTGTTCACCATCTTAGCTGTAGAGTGCACAGCATCACTAATGTGGCATCTGAACCAGGCCCCTGCTGCTCAGAGCTGGTGTCCCAAGCCAACTCTTAACCAATACACCACTCTGCAGGCCCTGTAATAATTTTTTTTATTTAAACATTCACCGTATCTTCTGATCACACATCATATCTCTGATTTTTTTTTCCAGGCAGGCCTAGTTATATACATGCTGTGTCATGGCTAATAAACACTAGAACATAAGCTACATGAAGACAGGGGTTATGGTTCACTTTGGAAAGGAACACAAGGAAACACAAGGGGTACCGAGAAACTTGGGGGTAATGACCATATTAACTGCCTTGATTGTGGTGATTGTTTCCGGGTGTTTACCTATATCAAGACTTATCAAATTATACACTTTAAATATGGACCATTTATTGTATGTCATTTATACCTCAATAAAGCTGTGAAATTTTTTTTAATGAGGTTGATCTTGGTGACATCTAAGCAATTTCCAACTGAAATGGTACATGATTTTGGCCAACTCCTGAGCTTTCCCAGGAGGCCCAGGGAGACACTTCCCACCTAGACCTCAGGAGAAAAAGTAAACTTCCACAGATATCTAATGAGTGCTAAATATGTATATAGAGCATTAATTATGCATGCAAAATGGACTCTAATAATTGTGATAGTTATGTCAGTAACAAAGTGACAGTCATGCCAGAGCATCATGTGCAAAGTGTACCCCCTGAACACCCTAACAAGATAACTCCTGACACAGGGTGGAGTATGACCATCTGAACGGCTTTATTGGATGCAGATGAGCTGTACTGGACCGCAGATGTGTACACCACACCCAGTCTTGAACATAAAATTAGAGCTCTCTGACAGCTCATCCCTCAAGCCTCAATTGACGAGCTGACAGATGCATCTACACTTGTCCTAGACAGAGTGCTTTAAGCCTCACCTCCTGACTGTCTCAACAGTCCGGCCTGATGCTCGAAGCTCTGCACCCCAGCCATAGGGACTCGCACTGAACACTGGACTCTCTCATCTTTCTTTCTTAAGACTCTGTTCACCTTGCCTAACCCTATTGCTTGCAAACCTGTGTGACCCGCTTGTGTGAAACCGCTGTACCTCAACTATTGGAGACTATCCTCTGACTTTGGTTAGTGCCCATGGTAAACTGAGTCAGTAGGACTAAATCCATGGCTGCATTCTAATAAAATCTGACCTTGTGGAAAGACACAAACCTGTGTGAGACAGCTACTCTAATAGCCATGTCCCACTCACAACAATATGGTCCCAGGCTTTAAAAATAAACAAGAAATTTTTACAATTAAAGATCACATGTTAGAATCAAGCAACAAAATCCAGCTATCTGCAGAATACACAAGACAGTTCTGAAACAGAATAACAAAAAAGTACAGTAAAAGAATAAGATAATGTTAATCTAAATTTGAAAACAGATTATAGTCTCAATATTAAAGTTGAATTTATAGACACAAGTACTAGATAAGAGGGAGATTATTTTCTGACATGACAGCAGGAGCTTCTGAGGAGCTCTCTGGATCCCCAGGGAAAATGGTAAAAATTATATATTTATAGTCTCTAGAATGGTAAGGGCATTGAGCAAATGAAGAAATTTCTATTTCGGAAAGTCTACCAAAGGGGGTGACGGGTTAGTTCAGTTGGTTAGAGTATGCTGCTGATAACACCAAGGTTGCTGGTTTGATCTCCGCATGGGACACTGTGAGCTGAACCCTCCTTAAAAGAATCAACTATGCTGTTGTAGCATGAAAGCAATGTGTAACCAATGACCATGGTTATTCCCCATAAAATTTTAAAAAAGAAAGTCTACCAAAATTCAATAAGAACAGAGAGAGTCTGTTATACTTGAACCAAGACCACTCTCTCTACCTCCCCGGCTCAGCAAGACATAAACTTCACTCCAAGCAGGTGCAGCCAAGAACACAGGGCTCTGTCTACACCCCAGTTCTTAGCTTAGAGGGCTATCTCACTGGGAGGAGCAGGACTTCAGTTTTTCTCACCCTATCCCAGCTACCTATTGCTAAGACTAAGTTCTGGGAGAGTTCAGCCAAACAATGGAGGCTCCCTCTTTCCACCAGCCCCCACTGGTGGGAGAGGCTCTACCTGAGGCACAGTCCCTCTGAGAATACTGGGGTCCCTTGCTTCGGCTTACACGGCCATGATTCCATGCCAGGAGAGGCAAGCTGAGATAATTTGATATTACTATCTCCTTTCTACCTAGAGTTTAGCTTCTAAAGCTGACATGTTGCTCAGAGAGGTGTACCATTGTTCCCACCCTGAGGTCCAGGGACCAGGCTCAGGGATATTGCCTAGGGGACAAAGTAGACCTTAAAACAGATAGCTCCTTCTCTTCACAAAGGAATCGACTTTATTTGCAACAAAGGGGGACATGTTCAAGCCTTTGGGCACCCTCAGAAACAAAGATGGTTGTGGTGAAAGGTAATTGGGAAGAGATTGGTAGATTAATTGGAGATGTCAACTGTGGAAGAGATAGCTTGTCAGAGAGAGCTGGGCCATAGATAGCAGAGAGGATCCCTTCTGCAGTCAGAACAAATCTAAAACACTGACTTTAGTAACCATCTTTTCAAAAAAGCCTGAATTTGATGGTATTAGTTTGTAGAGAGATTTCCCTAGGACATTATTGAAAACAGGAGAGCAATCAGCCAGCATCAGGGACTCTCGACAGCTGGGTGTGGACAGGGAACTGCTAAAATCACTGTCCTCTCAGAATAGATTTATCCAAGGCTCTTCCCCCGCCCTTCATCATCAGAGTCTTTACACTTAGTGGGGGAAATAGACTCCACTAAAATAATCCACCTCCTCCCACACACACAAAAATGAAACACACTACAAAATAAATAATACATAAATAAAATAATCCACCCAGTCAGTAAACAAATATACATGCAAATAATACTAACAAGCCTTGGAAGTAGGTGGGGGGTGGTGTGGGGGAGAAGTACCCAGAGAGACCATAATATATTGGGTTGTCGGAAAAGTCATGATGTATTTTTTCTATGTTTTTCTTTGCAAAAATGCGTCATAACTTTTCTGACAACCCGATAGTCTATGTTGACTGGAAACAAAACACCAACCAGATATTTCTCCAGCAAAATGGGTTTATTCAGGATCAACAAGGAATTACAATCAGGAACACAAAACCATGGTGGGCCCCTGTCAAGTCCACAAAAAACAAAGAGGAAGCCGTTTTATAGGGCAGAAGAGCAAGTTGGGAAATATTATTACAGTTTCCCTTTTGTGCTTTGCCATGGAGGGCGTGAGAGCTCCCTCTTCTGGCCTCCCGACCTCATTTTAAATGAGGTTTCTATTTATTAATGGTTTAAATCTAAAATATCCATTTTCCTAAAAAATATTGTAAGACATACAAAGAAACAGGAATGTATGAACCATACATTGGAAAAAGAGCAGACAATTGAAAGTACTTGTGAGAGCAGCCAGATGTTGGATTTAACGAAGTCTTCAAAATATCCATTATGAATATGTTCAAAGAACTAAAGGAAATTGTGATTAAAGAGTAAAAGAAGGTGCATTAACATTGTTGCATCAAATAGAAAATATCAATAAAGAAATGAAAATAATAAAAAAAGAACCAAATAGAAATCCTGGAGTTGAAAAGTACAATAACAATAATTAAATGCTGGAGAGCAGATGGTGTGTCACTCGTGTCTTTGTTAAGTATGTGAAGGACTTTTCCAGCATTTTCTTGTCCTTTTCTTAAACAAATGACCTAAATAGTTTTTCAGTTATTAGTTTTACTATGTGTACTTATACCTAAACAATCATTTAAAAAATATCTTCAGGTAATGTATTGAATTCATTTAGCAGGAAAAAAAGACTTTCTTTAAGCAGTGGGCCTCATTAATCTGACAAAACAATTCGATGAAAGATGTTCTTAAAATAAATGTATCGATAACAAAGATGATGTAGGTGAATGCCTACATCATCTCAGGTACCTCCTCTGTACTTTCTCATTTTATCCTCGCTCATTTCCTCTAAAGTGTTTCCTTATACTCATTAATATTTATGCCACTTCTTTTGTATTTGAAAAATTTCTGACTCATCCTTCTAGAACCTGCTGAAAGGTTACCTTCCAGTGACATCCTGTATTCTCTGAGAATATTATCATCTTGCCACCTAGAAAACATCCTACGATTACCTGTTTACATCTCAGTCTCTTACTTAGACTTTCAGCTCCTGAAAAGGAGAAATGGTATCTTATTTGTCTTTTTATTCCCAAGAGACCTAAGCAGCTTGGTCCATAGTAAGAACTCAATAAATGTTTGTTGAATGAATAATCAATACGTGTATTCCCCTTTTGGGAGATTCCTTTGAATTAGTAGGATCTTATTTGAAAGTGAAAATTGACTGTTAGGGTAAATATGTAAATGGACATTTCATAAATTATACAATGATGATGCTAATTGCTTATCTGACATCAGTTGCTCTGGAAAATATCTGTTTTACCCAGGGCTTGCAGATGCAGTAATGACAGTGCTTTGACAGAAGGCAGGACTGTGTGGGCTGCCTTACGGGAGACTTGGGGTTGCAGACCACAGACTTTATGATGGAAACCACCAAAAACAACTTTGGCTAATTTAAGGGAAAAAAACAAAACAAAACAACAACAACAAAAACACTGGATGTTTTGGAAATATATTTGTTAGCTTTTGGAATCAAAAAAAGTTTCGGAGAACAAATGTTGGGAAATGAACAGTAATCAAGAAGAGCTGGGTACCTGAGAATACAGCCAAGGCTATATCCTGGGCTTCTCTTAGGGACTGACACTGACCACCAAATGTAAAACTTTAAAGCTAAGTATGGGATGTGAGTAGTAAAAATGTCAGACAAGGCAGAGTTGTCAGCTAGAAAGTCATGGAAGACATTATTCCGTTTTTGAAGGACTGGACTTTACCTTTTGAAGGTCCAGAAACTCAGGTCAGATGTTACACCAAGAGGTTATTAATCTCTGACTCAAAATCAATAATCATTTGAAAGTGTCAGGTGATTTAGATCAAAAATATAATCATCATCATCATCTACAGCTTTAGCTATGTGATTAGAGTTGTATTTTCCTTAACATCAGACTGGAATAATCTTCCTACATGTCTCAAATGTCCTTATGTTTAGAGAGTAAGTTTCTAGCACTCCATATACTCAATAAAAGTGCTTATCTTTGAACCCTCAGAACCATAGTCATTGATGTCTAATACCTGAAAGATTTAGGCAAGAAACTTAAAGCACGTCATACCTAACTTCATTGATGGAGGGAAGAAAACTTACATACCTGATAAGAGAACTCTGGAGAGAAGATGGGATTGAGGGAGTATTGGAGGGACAGAGAGGTAAGCTTGAAAAAAAGAACCTTAAAGCGAGAACTATAGCATCCTCAGAGAAAGATGAAAATGTACATTCATGATAGAGGAACCAAATATTATTAAAAAGAAACAGGAAAAACAAAAGAGATCTTGAGAATTTGAAACATTATGAATGCCAAAATGCAAATGTATACTGGAAGGTTAGAAAATCTCCCAGAAAGGCGACCCCCTCCAAAAAAAAAAAAGGATAGATGATAGATAGATAGATAGATAGATAGATAGATAGATAGATAGATAGATAGGAAAGTTAGCCAATTCCAAGTTGGTTTTGGTTTTTGATTTTTGGAAAGAACATGTTTCAAATCAATACAGTGGTATGGATGACAGGATATCATGTATTACCTCAGAAAACCAAACCAAAACAAACAAACAAAAAAAACACCTGATGTAGTCAGGGCTCCAAGTTCTTAACCCGAGAACTCACCTTTAACTTCCAAAGTCAGAGGGCCTCCACAACCTTCCACTTGTGCTAGCTCTGCTAAAGCTTGAAGATTTTCATAATCATGATCTTTCCCATTCTCATGTGGGCCTCATTTAGACACTACTCAGGCCACCCTCCACCAGGGTGAACTGTTGCCAAGGTGAAAAACAAATGACACCGTTGTTCTTGAAACTCTTAACAAGGGCTGCTGGTGAAAGGTGGGCTCATCCACACTGGTTCATCATGTGATTGCTATGAATGTGGAGGCATGTACACACCTTATACCAGGGTTCAAGGTAAACATGGGTTGGTAATTCTTCTAAACCTCATATTCCTATTGCCCTTGGCTCACGTGACAGCCTTTCCTGCTATGTCATACTCTCATTTTAGTGCTGGCCATCCTTGCTTCTCTAAACCATCCTCCTGTCTCAGATCTACCCCTGTCTTATAAATGACACCTCCTGATGGTCACCCAAACCAGAAACCTGAGTGTCATCCTAGACCTGTACGTCTGTGAAAATGCAGATGCTGATTCAGGAGGCCTGGGCTGGGCCCAAGAGTCTACCAGGCAACTCTTCAAACTACCAGGTAAGATCGATGAATGCTGATCCAAGGACCACAGTTTGAGTAGCAGAGCCTAGACAGTTGCATTCCCTCATCCTTTCCATCTATCAGTTATTAAGTTCTGTAGCTTCTATTAATATCTATACCATACCTCTCAGAGAAACTTGCTTACTGCCATTGTTGGGGGCCAGGCTGGAATCTCTTCTTTCAGGGATTAAAGCCATGCCTACAAAACCTATCTCCCTGCCTCTAGCCTGGCTTCTCCAAATGGAGGCCAAATTTTTGCCAAAGATATTGATTCTTTCTTCTTTTCCCTCCCTCCCTCCCTCCTCCCCTCTCTTTTCTTCTCTCTCTCTCTCTCTCTCTCTCTCTCTCTCTCTCTATATATATATATATATATATATATATATAACATATATTCATATATATATAATATATATAATATATATATAATATATATATACATTTTTTTTTTTTAAGATTTTTATTGGGGAATTGGGGGAGGGGAACAGCGTTGGGGAATCAGGGAAGGGGAACAGACAAGTTGCCGTCTTCTTGTTCTTCAGTTTAGTTGCGGAGGATGTTGCTTCACTGTTGGTATCGTCATTGCGCTCTTCCCGGATGAGGCAGATCGGTCGCTGACCTCTGGATGTCGCTCATCGCGGCTATTGGCAGCTCATGCTTGGTTGCCAGCCACTCACGCTGGCTGCGGGCCACTCACTGTAGCCTATGGCAGCCCACTGCAGCAGGGGCTGCAGCCCACACCGTCACCGGGGCTCGCACAGCCCAGCTCCAGGTGGAGCTGTTGTTGGCTGTAGAGGGCAGTGTCACTGGCCCCCATGTGGGATCCGAACCGGGGCCGCTGGCATCCCAAAACCAGCGCTTAACCAATGCGCCACTCGGCCGGCCCTATATATACATTTTTTAAACTTGGGGAACAGTGTGTTTTTCCAGGACCCATCAGCTCCAAGCCCAATAGTTTTTTCAATCTAGTTGTAGAGAGTACAGCTCAGTGGCCAATGTAGGGATAGAACCGGCAACCTTGGTGTTATGAGCACTGTGCTCTAACCAACTGAGCTAATCAGCCATCCCACCATCTTCTCTTCTCATTCCTTCTTCTCATCTACCTATTAATTTTTTATTGCAAAGTATTACACATGCATTGTAGAAAAACGTTACAACCTTCCTCCACATAAAATCACCTGTTATCTCACTACCCATAGATAACCACTGTTAACATGTTGGTTCCTATTAAAACACACACACACACACAAATTGACTCTTGCATACACTATTTCAGCCCGTCTTTTATGGTTTTATGTCAACTTCCCATTATCTTTTTTTCCTAGGATACAAGTCTGATAGTTTTCCTCCCTCTCCTCACATACTTCAATTTCTCTCTTTAGTTTTGGCATTAATGCCAGCCTGTGAGAGCATTCATCCAATCACATGGTGAACCAGCATGGCTGATCCCACCTTTTATCAACTTGGGCAGCAATTAGCAGCTTTTGTGACAAGTTTCATGGAGAACATTTGTTTTCCACCTCGGCAACAATTCACTCTCGTGGAAGTGGCCTGAGAATTATTTAAATGAGACTCATGTGAGAATGGAAAAGATCATCTTACTAAATTTCGTTAAATGTCAGGTTCCTGTCTACCTCTCTATTTCAACACTTGCCACTCTCTTACTATTTTACACTTCCCCCTTATCTATTATCCTGTGACGTACTTACGTTTACATTCTTTTCTAGATGCCACTTGACATGCCTCCCTGCCCATCACATGTGGCTCTCCACCAAAGCGTCATGATCCCCTTTCCATGGTGTGAAGTTGTGGCAGGAGGTGGGTAGCTGCCCTCCAGGGACCCTGTTTTGCAGCGCCACTTGCACTTGAGTGTGACCATGTGATTAATCATCCTAATGGAATGAAAGCAGTTCTGGGTCACATTTTAAAAAGTAGATGGGGTTTCTACACTCTTTCCCCTTTTACTGTCTGGAAGCCAAGGCCTTGGAGGCCAAAGAAATGATGAATCCATGAGACGAAAGTTGCTTGGGTTCCTTATGAGAGGGCATTTCAATCCACACTTTCTAGATAGGGGTATTGAGGCACTGAGAGACACAAAGGGTTTAAATATCAAGTGTCACAGTAAGTACGTGGTGATAAAATTATATGCATGTTGGAGTGATAGAATTAAGAAATGGACAGACATGAAGACACATTTCTCTAAAGAGGACACACAGATGGCCAACACACATATGAAAAAATGTTCAATGTCACTAATCATTAGAGAAATGCAAATAAAAGCCACAATGAGATACCACCTCACTCCTGTCAGAATGACTATCATCAATAAATCAACAAGCAAGTGTTGGTGAGGATGTGGAGAAAAGGGAACCCTGGTGCACTGTTGGTGGGATTGCAGATTGGTGCAGCCACTATAGAAATCAGTACAAAGTCTAATAATTAAGTTTGTGAACTTGCTGCAATGATGTTGCTAACCTTTTTTGATATAGAGGGATTATTCATTAGTAATTTGTACCAACTGGACAAACAGTTAACCAAGTTTACTATTTGGAAGTGCTGAAAAGGCTGTGTGAAAGTTAGATGACCTGAACTTTTCACCAACAATTCATGGCTGTTGCATCACGGCAATACACCAGCTCACACAGCACTGTCTGTCAGGGAGTTTTTAGCCAGTAAACAAATAACTGTATTGGAACCCTCCCTGCTCACCTGATCTGGCCTCCAATGACTTCCCAAAGATAAAGGAAATACTGAAAGGAAGACATTTGGATGACATTCAGGACATCAAGGCTAATATGACGACAGCTCTGATGGTCATTCCAGAAAAAGAGTTCCAAAATTGCTTTGAAGGGTGGAATAGGCATTGACATCGGTGCACAGCTTTCTAAGGGGAATATTTCAAAGGTGACCATAGTGATATTCAGCAATATCTAGGTAGCACTTTTTATGGGGTGAGTTTGCCAACTTAATTGTCAGAACTTGTATGGAGATACCTCAAAAAATTGAAAATGGAACTACCTTATGACCCAGCAATTCCATTTCTGGGTATCTATCCAAAGAAATCCGAAACACTAATTCAAAAAAATATATGCAACCCTATGTTTATTGCAGTGCTATTCACAATAGCCAAGATATGAAAACAAATGAAATGCCCATTAATAGATGACTGGATAAAGAAACAGTGGTATATTTACACAATAGAGTATTACTCAGCCATAAAAAAAGAATGAAATCTTACCATTTGCAACAACATGGATGGACCTAGAGAATATTATGCTAAGTGAAATAAGTCAGACTAAGAAAGACAAATACTATATGATCTCACTTATATGTGGAATCTAAAGAACAGAATAAAAGAACAAATAGAACAGAAATAGAATCAAAGACATAGGGGGAAAAAAACCTGATGGTTGCCGGATGTGAGGGGGATGGGGGAGAAGGTGAAGGGATTAGAAAGTGCAAATTAGTAGTCACAATATAGTCACGGGGACATGAAATACAGAATGTGGACTACAATCAATAATGCTGTAAAGATTATGTAGGGTGCCAGGTGGGCACTTACCAGGGAGATCACTTCAGAGATTGTAGATACCTGACCACTGAGCTACACACATGAAGCTGAAGTTGAGTAATATTGAATGTCAACTATAATTGTATGTATATATATGTATACACACACACATACACACACACAATTGGGTTGTTGGAAAAGTCATGACACATTTTTGCAACGAAAAACATAAAAAAGAATACATCATAACTTTTCCGACAACCCAATATATATATATATATATATATATATATATATATATATATATATATATCGTCATGAGATATGGAGTACAGCATAGGGTATATAGTCAATGGTATTGTAACAGCTATATACAGTGTCAGAAGGGTTTTAGATTGGGGGGTTATCACTTTGTGAGGGGTGTAAATAAATGTCTAACTATAATATTACATTGCTTTGTATATGTGAAACTAATTTTAAAAGGGGCTGATGAATTTCAGTAAATATAATATGTCCAGTATGTTATTAATGATAAACTGAGGCATATTTTTTCTCTCTCATTGGCTTTTTATTTTAATTTGACCTCAGGATGGGATTGAGCACCTGAAGCAATCCCTGGTTCTTGACACGCTGTCACCAATCCATGCACAGCCCTCTTTTATTCATTCATCAATTCATTATTCACTTACTTTCAGATGAGGTCATGAATAGCCTTGGACACTGAACTGAAGAACTAGAAGTTAACAAATACTTGCGTTTACTTGTGTGCTTCTTCCTTCTCCCACCTTTCCCCTCCCCAAAGTGACCCCATCTTGACTTCTGATAATTTATGAGTATATGAATTGTAAGTATTTATATAGATGAACCAAAAATGGATTTATGTTTAAATAACATATTATTTAGTTTAATTGTTCTTAGGCTTTTTCAGAAGGACACCTACCATGTTCTGTGTTCTAAGACTTTTTTCACTCGGTATTGTGTCCCTAAAAACCACCCATGAATTGCTGTATAATATTCTTTTGTGTGATTTATCTCTATTTATGCCTTCTTTGTCTTTGGGTATTTTAGGTTTTTTTCTCCCCATATTTTTCTATTACCAATAATGTTGCTGTGAACTCTTGTGTATGAGATGTGTCTTTTCAAAGTGTTCCCTACTATAAAGTTACTATTTTCCCTCTTTAAAAACTATCTTGGAGGAGATACTTTGAGAATACCCCAAAATTCTGTTTCTCTCCAAACATTTACCCATTAATTTTAGCATCCCCTGGTGGATTCTGCCTGCAGCAGTTATCACTATGGTATTTGCCTAATGGTGAGTTTGCATTGCCCTCATTTCTTCTACATGTATTAATGATCATGTTATATTAAATTAATATATCTAATAAGTGTTATTAGATATATTAATGTATCATATATATCATATCATATATATCATATATCCTATAAATAATTGTGTATATTACTATTAATATATTAATTAATAATATTAATATATTACAATCATGATTATATTATAAGGAAGAGCTCTCTCTGCTCCCCCTTATATATTTAATTATTTATTTATATTAGCATAGATTCATAGATATTTATTTTGTTTTATAACCTATGCAATATTATCATATCAGCAAGTTCTGGCGTTGGTCATTGGTTGCTCATTCAGATGGCTACTGTACCCTTTTAACACGACCCATCCTTTTCCAAGCACTTCACTATAAGATATTACCAGGATTAGGCCTTGCTCCCCAGAAATCATATATTTTTCCTGTCTTAGCCCTGAAATGAA
This sequence comes from Aselliscus stoliczkanus, assembly GCA_033961575.1. Classification (NCBI taxonomy): domain Eukaryota; kingdom Metazoa; phylum Chordata; class Mammalia; order Chiroptera; family Hipposideridae; genus Aselliscus; species Aselliscus stoliczkanus. The sequence continues at coordinate 32,247,626 of CM066738.1, forward strand.
CCACTTTTATAAGGAACTTGATATCTTTTTGTTTTTTTGAGGGCAGTGTCACTGGCCCTCATATGTGGGACCCGAACCGGGGCCTTTGGCTCCCCAAGCCAGCGCTTAACCACCGCGCCACTTGGCCAGCCCTTGATATCTTTTATTGGAGATTAAAACCAAGATCTAGAGACCAAATCTGGGCACTACGTGTGCTTGTTGCTAGTAGGTTGTCACTCCGTCGAGATCTTTTTAGTGGACAGAACTGAGATACATGTATATATGCATGGATTCATATGTATATCTATATTCCCTTAGCTTTGAGTCAAGTGCTTGCTTCATGTTCAAATCTAACCCATTCTTTAAGCCTCAGTTTAATTTTCCTTTGTCCCATGAAATCAACCTGACACTCCAAGCTAGAAGAAATATTTCCATTTTCTCAAAGTGTGTAGATCATCTGTGTCACGTATTCCTTTTTCCCATAAATTATGTTAATTTCTATCTCTACATTATATTATAGTTGATACTAGAGTGTAAGTGCTCTAAAAAAAGGGCCCAATTTTAATTTGTTTAAATAGGGCTTCTGTAGCCTCTGCATACAGAAGCAACAGCACAGCACCTTTTCTGGGGAGTTACACATTTTGAAACAGGGAATTATTTTACTTGTGAAAGTGAATTAATTAATTCCAAAAAGTATTTTAGAGCTTCTCCTTACAATAAGGCTATTTAAGAGGAAACAAAATTAATAAAACATGTAGAACAATGTTTACTGCGTTGTAGGTATAAAATACTTGTGAATTCCTTCCCATATCCCTTACAAAACTGCTTTCTCACAGGAAGGGTCTAATGCTCTAATAATCTAAATTAATTAATCCATTCTAAGGAAGTAACTAGCTTCTTATTCCCTTATTATGTCTTAGGAAGTAAAAAGACCATTAGCAATACATTAAAAAATAAACTCAGGACAGAACTGATTAAATATTGTAACATTTATTTTATAAATAATACTGTAATATTTTTGTTCTAATTATGAGAAATGATCAGCATTGGCACATTCTTGCCTCCTATTGAGATTCCATTTTTATATTTTTAGAATACTGATTAAGTTAGATTCTTTAAAGGATGTTTGATAAACCCTTTGATTTCTTTTTGCACATGCTATTCAGGAAGCCCAGCTGGCCATATTACCATATGTCATCTCATCAAAATTCTTTTGAGATGTGTTTGTGTCTCTCTGTGTATGCAGGAAAAAAAAATACCCAAAAAAACAAAAAAAAAAACAAACAGGAAAAAAAAGAACGTTTCTTTCCAGGTTCTATTTTTCTCTTTTCTCTATCACTGAATTGGCTAACCTCTGTCATGTAGATCATATTTTACCCCTAGGCCAACCAGCAATTCATTCAGCACCCACTCAAACAACTTTATTACTTGCGATTCTGATCTTATTTCCTGGCAATAAACCATATGTTATTGTTGATGACAAGGCTAATAAATACCATGGCTCTAAAGAATTGTTAGAAAATGATCAGTTTGTTTTCTCCACTTGCCTCCTCTTCTCAGAGATGGGGTCATTTGACTCCACCATCAGCTCTTTAGAACCAATTTTGACTGCAGAAAAGAGATTTAAAGTGTTCACAACTCTCTGGGGCTAAGAATCAAATCCTTCCTATTCCTGAACGGTACTGGGCCTCTGCAATTTTTTTCTGGGGCCAGGTTCCCAATTTCTACCCTAGTTCTGCTATTGAACCTCATGTTGTTCCCTGTCATACAAACTGCCTGGTTTCCAAGTCTCTCTAGGACCTAGGAATATGCCTTCTTCTTATAAGTCAACTTCCCAGGGACTGGGGACTGCTCCCCAGGAATCACCTCAACTTCTCAGACACTTGGTTGAATGTCTCAGAACTACTAGAAACATTGTGTACAACATAAAATGTGTTCAGACTCTAGGAGGTGTACTTTCAACTATACCCAATTCAGTTCAACTCAACCAAGATTCCTTAAGTAACTTCAGAGCTAGGACCTGTATTAGAGCTTGGAGATATGAAGATGAATGAGACAAAAGAATGCGCTCAATGAGTTCCTGGTCTTATTGAGGAGACCAAGCTGTAAACATGCGACAACAGTGTATGTTAAGAACTAGACATATATACCTAGTCAGAAAGAGAAGCAGCTCTGAGGATGGAATAGTCAACAACCTGGGAGGGAAACATGGAGATGACAAAGCTCCCATGTGCAGTGGCTATATAAGCATCACACCTGGATTTTGTCCTTCGGGAATTAGGAGATATGGTAGATTGCATTATTGACCCCAATTTTTATCTTTCCCTATATGTATACTTTTTGACGTGACCTCATGGGGCAGTCACTGTCGTCCCTTAACTCTGAGAAATTAAGGGACATAATGCAAGCAGCAGTGTAGGACAAATTTGCACATTGGGACTTGTGTTTTTGTGCTGCTACCATTGCCATAAAGACATGCTCAGGCCAGTCTGCTGACCCCAGGAGGAGATTGAGAGACAGTGGAATGAAATTGCTCCAGCTAAGATATCTCAGCTAAGATAGCCTAGAGCAGCACCCCCAACTGACATATACATGTATTAAAAAGCCCAGCTGAGATCAGCTCACCCCTACTCTCAGGGTCTATAAATTACTGTTGCATTCAGCCCCTTAGTTTTTTTTTTTTTTAATTTTATTTTATTTTTAATTAGTTTCAGGTGTACAACACAGTGCAATAGTTATACATTTTACCCCTCAAAGTGACAACCCCCCCACCCCCAATAGTTTCAGGTGTACAACACAGTGCAATAGTTATACATTTTACCCCTCAAAGTGACAAACCCCCCACCCCCAATACACCACCCCACACCCCCCCATATCATATATATCTATTACTCTTCCTCTGACTCTCTTCCACAGTATAATCCACATCCCGTGACTATCTATATATATATTCAATTACAGTAGGTATACCACCTCCACTTTAGTAATACAATGCAGTGATCAAACCTCTACTCCATCCATGAAATGGTCTCCCTAACAAGACCTATGATCATCTGACATTCCACAGAATATTTACAACATTATTAATTATATTCCCCAAACTGTTTTTCCTATCCCAGTAGCAATATTGTAGTTGCCTATTTTTGCTGTCTAATCCCTTCCCCTTCTCCCTCATTCCCATTCCTCTCCAAATTAGCAACCCTGATTTTTCCTCTATATCTATGAGACAGTTTCTGTTTACTTTGCTCATTCATACAGTTTTTCAGATTCCACATATGAGTGAGATCATATGGTATTTGTCTTTCTCTGACTGACTTATTTCACTCAACATTATAGTCTCTAGGTCCATCCATATCATTGCAAATGGCACGATTTCATTCTTCTTTATAGCGGAGTAATACTCCATTGTATAAATATACCACAGTTTCTTAATCCAGTCATCTACTGACGGGCATTTTGGTTGTTTCCAAGTCTTAGCTATTGTAAATTGTGCTGCTATGAACATCGGGGTGCATAACTTTTTGAATAAGTGTCTTGGTTTTTTCAGGATAAATACCTAGGAGTGGAATTGCTGGGTCAAAAGGTAGCTCTATTTCCAGTTCTTTGAGATACCTCCATACTGACTTCCATAGTGGCTGCACCAATCTGCAGTCCCACCAACAGTGCAGCAGGGTCCCCTTTTCCCCACAGCCCCGCCAGCACTTGTTGTTTGTTGATTTGTTGATGATAGCCATTCTGGCTGGAGTGAGGTGGTATCTCATGGTGGTTTTTATTTGCATTTCCCTAATGACCAGTGAGGTTGAACTTTTTTTCATATGCCTGTTGGCCATCTGTATGTCCTCTTTAGAGAAATGTCTCTTCATATCTTCTGCCCATTTTTTAATTGGGTTGTTTGTTTTTTTGGTGTTGAGTTTCATGAGTGTTTTATAAATTTTGGATATTAACCCCTTATCAGATATATCGTTGGCAAATATATTCTCCCATTCAGTAGGCTTCCTTTTTGTTTTATTAATGGTTTCCTTTGTTGTGAAAAAACTTTTAAGTCTGATATAATCCCATATGTTCATTTTTTTCTTTTACTTCCCTTGCCCGTAGGGATGTATCAGTAAAAATATTGCTCCGGGTAATGTCTGCAAATGTACTCCCTATATTTTCATTTAGGATTTTTATGGTTTCAGGTCTTACATTTAAGTCTTTAATCCATTTTGAATTTGTTCTTGTATAAGGCGTAAGGAGATGATCCAGTTTCATTTTTTTGCATGTGGCAGTCCAATTTTCCCAGCACCATTTATTGAATAGACTATCTTTACTCCAGTGTAAATTCGTGCTGCCCTTGTCATAGATTAACTGTCCGTAAATGCTTGGATTTATTTCTGGGCTCTCTGTTCTATTCCACTGATCGATGTGCCTGTTTTTATGCCAATACCAAACTGTCTTGATTACTGTGGCCTTGTAGTAGGTTTTGATGTCTGGTAGCGTGATCCCCCCAACTTTGTTTTTATTCCTCAGAATTGCCGAGGCTATTCTGGGTCTTTATGATTCCATATAAACTTTAGGATTATATTTTCTATTTCTGTGAAAAATGCCCTTGGTAGTTTGATAGGAATTGCATTGAATCTATATATTGCTTTAGGCAGTATGGACATTTTAACTATATTAATTCTTCCTATCCATGAGCATGGTAGGTGTTTCCATTTATTTGTATCTTCTATGATTTCTTTCTTCAATGTCTTATAATTTTCTGAGTACAGATCTTTCACTTCTTTGGTTAAATTTATTCCTAGGTATTTTATAGTTCTTGACTCAATTGTAAATGTGACAGTTTTCTTAATTTCGCTTTCCATTAGTTTATTATTGGTATATGCAAATGCCACTGATTTCTGAACATTGATTTTATATCCTGCTACTTTACTGAATTCGTCTATCAGTTCCAATAGTTTTTTGATGGAGTCTTTGGGGTTCTCTATATACAGTATCATGTCATCTGCATATAGTGACAATTTTACTTCTTCCTTGCCAATTTGGATGCCTTTTATTTCTTTTTGTTGTCTGATTGCTGTGGCTAGAACTTCCAGCACTATGTTGAATAAAAGAGGAGAAAGTGGACAGCCTTGTCTTGTTCCTGATCTTAAGGGGAATGGTTTTAGCTTTTCCCCATTGAGTATGATGTTAGCTGAAGGTTTATCATATATGGTCTTTATTATGTTGAGATATGATCCCTGTATTCCCACTTTGCTAAGGGTTTTTAACATAAATGGCTGTTGGATTTTGTCAAATGCTTTTTCTGCATCTATTGAAATGACCATGTGATCTTTATCCTTCATTTTGTTGATGTGGTGTATCACATTGATTGATTTACGGATGTTGAACCAGCCTTGCGCACTAGGGATGAATCCCACTTGATCATGATGTATGATCTTCTTAATATATTGCTGAATTCTGTTTCCTAATATTTTATTGAGAATTTTTGCATCTATATTCATCAGGGAGATTGGCCTGTAGTTTTCCTTTTTTGTGATGTCTTTACCTGGTTTTGGAATCAGGGTGATAGAGGCTTCATAAAAAGAGTTTGGGAGCCTTCCCTCCTTCTGGATTTTTTGGAATAGTTTGAGAAGAATAGGTGACAGTTCTTTTTTGAATGTTTGATAAAATTCACTTGTGAAGCCGTCTGGTCCAGGGCTTTTGTTTTTTGGGAGCTTGTCAATTACTGATTCAATTTCCTTGGTAGTAATCAGGGTATTTAGATTTTCTGTTTCTTCTTGCGTTAGCTTTGGAAGATTGTATGCTTCTAGAAAATTATCCATTTCATCCAGATTGTCAAATTTATTGGCATATAGTTGCTCATAGTAATTTCTTAGAATTTTTTGTATTTCTGTGATGTCTGTAGTCATTTCCCCCTCTTCATTCCTGATTTTGCTAATTTGAGTCCTCTCTTTTTTTTTTTTTTGATGAGCCTGGCTAGAGGTTTGTCAATTTTGTTTATCTTCTCAAGAAACCAGCTCTTGGTTTCATTGATCTTTGAATTGTTTTTCTGTTCTCTATATTGTTTATTTCTGCTCTGGTCTTTATTATCTCCTTTCTGGTACTCCCTTGGGCCTCTTTTTGCTGTTCTTTTTCCAGTTCCCTTAGGTGTAAGGATAACCTGTTGATTTGAGATTTTTCTTCCTTCTTTAGGTAGGCCTGCACTGCTATAAACTTCCCTCTTCGGACTGCTTTCGCAGCATCCCAGAGAGGTTGGGTCGGGGTGTGTTCTTTTGCGTTTGTCTCGAGGTATCTTTTGATTTCCTCCTGATCTCATTTGTGACCCACTCACTATTTAATAGCATATTGTTTAGCCTCCATTTATTTGTCAGCTTCCCCGGATTTCTTCTTATAATTGATTTCTAGTCTCATAGCATTGTGGTCAGAGAATACAGTTGAAATGATTTCAATCTTCTTAAATTTATTGAGACTTGTTTTGTGGCCTAACATGTGGTCTATCTTAGAAAATGTTCCATGTGCACTTGAAAAGAACGTATATTCTGTAGCTTTGGGATGAAATGCTCTGAAAATGTCTGTTAAATCCAGCTGGTCTAATGTGTCATTTAAGGTCGCTGTTTCCACATTGATTTTCTGTCTGGAGGATCTGTCCATTAGTGACAGCGGGGTGTTGAAATCCCCTACTATGATAGTGTTACTGTTGATCTCTGTCTTTATGTCTGACAATATCTGTTTTATATATTTAGGGGCTCCTATGTTAGGTGCATAGATGTTTACTAGAGTTATGTCCTCTTGTTGGATCGATCCCTTCATTACTATGAAGTGTCCTTCTTTGTCCTTTGTTATATTCTTCAATTTAAAGTCCATTTTATCTGATATAAGTATCGCTACTCCAGCTTTTTTCTCAGTACCATTTGCATGAAATATTTTACTCCATCCCTTTACTTTCAGCCTGTATGAGTCTTTGGATCTGAGGTGAGTCTCTTGTATACAGCATATACTGGGGTCTTGCTTTCTTATCCATTCAGCCACCCTATGTCTTTTATTGGAGCATTTAATCCATTTACATTTAATGTGATTATTGATAGGTGTGTATTTATTGCCATTTTCTTATTTGTGTTTGTAGTCTTTCATAGGTTGTTTTTCTCTTCTACTTAAAGAAGCCCTTTTAGCATTTCCTGCAAAGCTGGCTTGGTGGTAATGAATTCCCTTAACTTATTTTTTCTGCAAAGCTCCTTATCTCGCCTTCGATTTTAAATGATAACCTTGCTGGATACAGCAATCTTGGTTGTAGGCCTTTATTTTTCATCACTTTGAAAACCTCCTGCCACTCTCTTCTGGCCTGCAAAGTTTCTGTAGAAAAGTCAGCTGATAATCTTATGGGGTACCCTTGTAAGTAACTTGCTGCCTTTCCTTGCTGCTTTAAGGATTCTGTCTTTGTCCTTAACCCTTGCCATTTTCACTATAATGTGTCTTGGAGTGGGCCTGTTTGGAATCATCCTGTTTGGAACTCTCTGCACTTCCTGGGCTTGTATTTCAATGTCCTTTGCCAGGTTAGGGAAGTTTTCAGACATTATTACTTCAAATATATTCTCAATCCCTTGCTCCCTCTCTTCTCCTTCTGGTACTCCAATGACCCGTGGGTTATTGCGTCTGATGTTGTCACCAAGCTCTCTTAAACTATTTTCCATGTTTTTCATTCTTTTTTCTTTTTGTTGTACCGCATGGGTGATCTCTGCTATTTTGTCTTCTAAGTCACTGATTCGATTTTCTGCTTCATCCAGTCTGCTAGTGATTCCATCAAGTTTGTTATTTAATTCAGTAATTGTGTTCTTAAGTTCTAGCTGGTTGCTTTTCATGATTTCTCTATCCTTCTTTATATTTTCATTAATTTCCTTGAACATTCTAATAATCAGTGTTCTGAACTCTGTCTCCGATAGGTTGGTTACCTCTATTTCCTCTATTTCCACTGATTCAGGAAGTTTCTTCTGTTCTTTTATTTGTGTTATGTTTCTTTGTCTCCCCATTCTGGCTTACTCTTTGTGTTTGCTTCAATATAACAGATAGATCCCCCAGATTTCTCAGTCTTTTCTGGGTAAACTTATATGGTGTGTGTCCTTTATATTTGAATTACTCAGTCTCCCTATTCTCCTGTGCTTGTATCTGAGGTGTTCCTTGTGTCGTGCGTCCTCACTTGTTGAAGTTTTAGTTTTGATTACTTTTGGTTTGTCAGTAGGTGGGATTGACTCCCAGATTGATTAGCTGTGAGGATCAGCAGCTTCTGCAGTTTATGAGCTGCTGTGAGAGGATTGACCCCTCTGATGAAACTTGGACCCTATGGGTCTTAGTACCTGTAGTAACTTCTTTGGGTGTGACTTGTATGTCACACCCAGAAATGCTCTGGTTTTATCTAAAGTTGGCCTCCGGGTATGATTCTTGTGTCTGTTTGTTTGGACCCACTGCTGCAGAGTGATTTTAGAGCATAACAGATCAACAAGAACAACCTCCGCAGCCACCAAAGGAAACCAAATGCTCGCACAATTAAAAACAACCAACCATCAAACTACAGTCAACTTGTACAGAAATATCAATCATACTAATGAAGAAAACAAACAGAAACAAAACAAAAACCACATACTCAATAATAACAGAAGAGGAAACAAAATAAAATACAATATCCTAAAATAAAAAATAGAATAAACATGAGAAACCGATTAGCTATACCTAAAAAATAAAAAATAAAAATAAACTAAGATAATAATAAAAAAGTAAGAAAAATTTAAAAAATAAAATTTGCAGAAAAAAGGAAAAGAGGAAAAGTATAGCAGTGAGAAGAATGAATACTATAAGAGAGAAAGTAAGGGTGGGGAAAAACGAAAAAGACAAGAAAGAAAAAGAAAAAGACAAAAGGAAAAAAATATATATATATATATTTGTCTACACACCAATATATATGGACATATATTCACCTATATATACATATATATATATGCCTATATTAAAAACTACAATATGATTATAATGAAATAGAAATAAAAACCAAAAACAACCAAGATTAGCAGCCAATAAAGGGAAAACAAAACAGAATAAAACCAAACAAACCAAAAATACCCGTGCTGGTCTAGGCTAAAGTCCACCAAGCTCTCTTCAGTTTGTCTGCTGTACAAAAATTCCTGTGCTGCCTTGTGGGAACAGTAGGCCACCTGATGCCTAGCGTGATCCTGGCACTGCAGGTTTGCTGTACTTGAGTGTGGTTGTGACGTGTGATTGGTGCTTTACAAAGTCACTGCCTTTTGCTTTTGCCTGTCCTAAGGCAGGCTGCACCCCAAAGGCTCAATGAGTGTCTCTGGGCACCCTTTGGGTTGACAGCCGTGGAGAATTAAAGAATTCCTCACTACCAAAAGCCTGCTGCTAAGAATCTGTTAATTAGTGCCTCAGCAGATGAACCTGCCCTGCCTCCCAAGCCTTGCCTAAAGGTGGGGGCGGGGTGGGTAGTCTCACTCTGCTGCCTTTACTGGGTGGAAATTCTCAACCCCCTGCAGGTAAGGATATCTTCCTAGTCTGCCCCTATTGCTCCCTTCAGGAGTCAGTTTAAGAATGTCTTGGCGGGGGACAAAGTTTGTGGGAGTGGGTGAGTTATTGGGTTGTTTTTTTTTTTGCTTTCTGTTCAAGAGTAGAAAAAGGGAAAAAAAATAAAAAACATAAAAATAAACAAAGCCACAGTTCCAACACTGTTTCAAGCTAAGGCCTTTGCCTCTTATGCTCCAGCGGAGTTCCTGCTGCTCTCCCAAAGGGTCTGCCGGGATTTAGGGAATTGTGCGCACCCTACCGTGTGGCCAAGATCCCCGCTCCGCGTCTCTCGGGGACCTGCGTCTCCACCCGGCGCACTGCTTGTCCGAGCGAGTCCTCTTGTTCCCCTGCTCCCGGGTTCCAGGCTTCTGCCTCGGAGCCGGCGCGCCCGCGGATCTCCTGCTGCTCTCCCAAACGGTCTGCCGGGATTTAGGGGACTGCGCGCACCGTGCCGCGTGGCTCCGATCCCCGCTCTGTCTCTCCGGGATCTGTGACTCCAGCTGGCGCGCTGCGTCTCCGCGGGCGAGTCAGGTGTTTCCCCTGCTCTCGGGTGTAAGGCTTCTGCCTTGGAGCCGGCGCGCGCGCGCCCGCCGTTCTCCTGCTGCGCTCCTGGAGGGACTGCCGCCGGGGTTCAGGGGACTGCGCGCACCTTTCCACGCGGCCCCGATCCCCGCTCTGTCTCTCCGGGACCTGCGTCTCCGCCCAGCGCGCGCCAAGCTTCTCGCGGGCGAGTCCTCTGTTTTCCCCTGCTCCCGGGGTTCAGGCTTCTGCGCTCCGCGGGACCCGGTGGGCACAGAGACTGATCCCTGAACCGGGAGGGTGCAGGGACTGATCTTGCCCTGTCGCTGCGGGGCTCTGCACCCTGCTTCCTGGGGAACGCGGGTGCAGCTCGTACCTCTGCACAGTCGTCTCCTCTCTCTCCTCCCGCACTTGCCCGGCCTGAGGCTTCTGCCTCGGACTGCAAACCAACGCGCTCTTGCTGAACTCTAGGCGCTCTTGCTGAACTCTATGTGGGCCGCGGGCCGCAGGGAGCGAGCCGGGGCAACACTCACCGTGACTCAGCAGCCGCGGGTGCGGGCTGCACCTCACGCGTCTCGCCGCCTTCTTCCCCTACTCGCCCAGCCTGCCCACCTTCCAGCAATCCTTGTGTGGAACTCTTAGTCGCTCTGTGTGATGAGTAGATGTCTCTTTGAAGCGTATTAGAAGTTCAAATTGTGGATATTTCCAGGGGAGATTTCATGGAGCCCTCCTCACAGCCGCCATCTTGCCCCCCCCAGCCCCTTAGTTTTTAATGGTTTATTATACAGCAATAGCTATCCATACAGGAATCATTGAAGGTGTTGAACAGTGTTTCAAATGTATATTTTAGAAAGATCACTCTGGAAAACATTTTGACAGTATATTGGAAGGGGAAGAAATTAGAGGTGGGCAGACAAGCCAAGAGATCACAACATTTAGCTGAGAGATTATAAAAGCTTGAACTAGTGACAATGTAAAAAAGTGGATTCAAAGTGATACAGGATATAAGGCATAGTGATTTATTGGATATGGATGGTGAAGAGAATGGTGTTGAGGATGGCTTGCAGATTTTTGGGTTAGATTACAAACAAAACTGATTGTGATAAGTTGAAAATATAGGAGTTGAAGCAGGTAAATTTGTTAGTGGACAGAAAACAACAGCATGCCAGTAGGCCATTCCCTTCTTAGAAGATATATCTAGAAGTAACGAATTCAGTCCAATTCTCCATGTAAATGTGGTAATGACGTGAAAACAAGACCACCTGGTAAATATGCTAATGGTGTTTATTGGTGGGATGATACTTGGCAGTCCTTACTTTTAAATTTGTTTCATTGGACATGCCTGGTTTCTCTTGATTATTGCACACAAAACTGGAATTTATGGATTTATAGGTTATGGATAGCTGAAGAATGAAAAGTTATATTACAGACTGGGTTTTTCTAAAATGAAAATGGATATGTATGTATTGTATTTCAACATACATTGGTCAGAAAGATCTTCTCTATTAAATATGAAACCAAAATTCATTTACATGAGGGAGAAAAATAGTCTTTGGGGGAATCTGTGTCCCACTGTCTCATATTCACCAAGAAATGAATGCTTTATCTGTGACTGGTGACTTCCTGCTTCCTTTGAATTATTATTAAGTTTTGATTTTAGGTATGATCTATAACTGTGTAAGCCTCCTTTGCCAATTCAACACTTTCTGTTCTCAAAATGTGGATGTGAGTGCTGGGGCAGGGACAAGGAGAGGTGTGCAACTTGGATTGAAGACAATGCTAATAGAACAAACAGAAGCCGCCAACAAGGACCTTGCACTTCTATTTATAATTAATGAATGTTCTTCAAAAGATAGGCTCCTCCCAGGGAATGTAAGCAACATACCTGTGCTAATGAACAGGGCTGGGGGCTGACTTACATAAAAGACTTTCTTTGATTATGATATGAAGACAATGTGGATGGAGTGAGTACCAGAGTTGCCAGGAGGAGATGATGCAGTAAGAGATATTAGACAGACAGACAAGAGTTGTTCTTAATGAAATTCTCTTAGGTGGGCACACGTTTTTGATGTTCAGATAGATTTAATGTCAAGTTCTTTGTTATCCTGGAATCACTTGAAATGCTCTGTGCATTCACTGTTTTGCTCATTTTAATGGGTTTATGCTTTATTTCTCCCCAAATATTAGCTTTTTGAGAGGAGTGTTGTACATTAGTGATTCTCAAACTGAGATCATACAAATCACCAGGGGAGTTTGATAAAATACAGACAGATTCTGACTCAGCAGGTCTGGAGTAGAGCCTGAGAACCTGTATTTCTAACAATCTGTCAGGTGATGCTGATGCTGCTGGTCCATGAACCACATGAGTAACACTGCTCTAGCTCTAGATAGACCATTCATCAGAGTAAGAGTCTCTCACAGCTATTTATTATGGGTTCTTAATTATAGGAATTATTCCCATGGCTGCCTTCCATAAAGAAATTCCCCATCTGGGTGAAGCTCCTTCGTTATCTCTTTTTTCTTCCTTCTGGAGAGTGGAATAAATCAGAGAAACCCATGCAGCAAAACAACACTTTCCTCCCTACCCACCACAAAGTAGCTGGTAGTTGGACTGAAATCAAGATATGACTCTCATCAATGGCAATATGTTAATTGCCCTCAGCAAACTATATTACAGTAGCCCTCCCTTATTTAAAATTTCACTTTCCTCAGTTTCAATTATCCTCAGTCAATGAGTTCTGAAAATGTTAAATGGAAATTCCCGAAATAAACAATGCATAAGTTTTAAATTTTGAACTGTTTTGAGTATCAGAAGAAATCTCAGGTCAACCTGCTGCCTTCCACCCAAGACACAAATTATCCCTTTGTCTAGCATATTTACATTGTATGTGAATGTCTGACAATTTAGTCTGCAAACTTGTTGCATCGATGTTGCTAACCTTTTTTTGATATTAGGGGGATTATTCATTATGAATTTGTACCAACTGGATGAAAAGTTAACCAAGTTTACTATTTGTAAGTGCTGAAAAGGCTGCATGAAAAGTTAGACAACCTGAACTTTTTGCCAACAATTCATGACTCTCGCATCACAACAATGCACCAGCTCAAACAGCACTGTCTGTGAGGGAGTTGTTAGCCAGTCAAGAAATAACTGTATTGGAACACCTTCCCTACTCACCTGATCTGGCCCGCAATGACTTCTTTCTTTACTCCAAGATGAAGGAAATATTAAAAGGAAAACTTTTTGATGTTTTCAAGGACATCAAGGGTAATATGAAGATGTTCTGATGGCCATTCCAGAAAAAGAGTTCCAAAATTGCTTTGAAGGATGGACTAGGCATTGGCCTCAGTGCATAGCTTCCCAAGGAGGGTACCTTGAAGGTGACCACTGTGATATTCAGCAGAGGTATGCAGCACTTTTTCTAGGACCAGTTCGTGACCTTAATTGTCAGACCTGTATAGCAAAAAACACAATATATATATAAGATTCAGTACTATCTGTTGTTTTGTGTGTCCACTGGGAATAAGGGGGGACTACTATACAAGCATAAAAAAAGGCTTTTTGGAAAATTGCTTTTGAAGAAGTTTCAGGATATCTAATTTCACCTCGCCTACTTCACAGGGCACAGCTAAAATCCTTCCCAACCCCATGGTCTCTGCTCCTATTTGTAATACTATTCTGCCCTATGATTTAAAGATAATATCCTTTACTGAATTTCATTATTATTTACATATTTCCTATGCTTGTCTCCCCTAGAAAATAGTAAAATCTTGGAGGTCAGGAATGGTAATAATAACAGAAACTACTACATCAATTAACAATCAAATGTTTACTATTTGTCAGGCATTGTACCATAGGCTTTATATGCCTTATTTCATGCACTACTCTTGACAACTCTATTATCCCTACTTCTATCATGAGAAAACTGAGGATTAAACAGGATAAAGAATTTACCAGAGGCATATCAAGACTACAAGTTACCACCCAATATCTAGTCTCCATTTTTTTTTTATCTTGTAATACAACCAAAATTCCATTTTGGGAAGCAATTCAGTTCACTAAAACATCTGCCTCTCCAATCCTCTCTTGAAGCTAGGTATGTATGTGACCAGGGCATAGCCAATGAGATATAAGCTTAAACGTGGTACAGAATTTGAGGGTGTGTAAAGGGAGCTGAGACTAATGAGATGCAAAACATTTTTTGAGATAAGCACTTGTCATCCTTCTGACTTTTTTCCTTATTGTTTTTTGTTTGTTTGTTTGTTTTTACCAGGCCAGTGTCACTGGTCCTCATATGTGGGAACCAAACTGGGGCCGCTGGCTTTCCAAGCCAGCACTTAACCACCGCACCACTCGGCCGGCTCCTGACTTTTTTTCCTTATTTAGGACTTGACGATTCTTCAATGGCTTCCAGCTTTGGGCCACAAGGTGAACTTGGGGATAAAAGCTACATGCTAGCATGGGAGCCAAAAAAATAGGAAGAACCTGGGTCCCTGATGACCTTGAAGCAGCACTTCCATCACAGAACTAATAGTAGCAGCATACTTCAGTTACATGAGAGAGAAATTAACATGTACTATTTCAACTATTTTGGGTTTTCTCTCTCTCTCACCCTAAGTGAAGTATATCTCACAGCTGATAAAAGATATTGCTGAGATTCAATCCTAAGCAATTTTGTATTTTCATTCTACTCCCAGCGTCTAACTACATGATATGCACATTATATGTTCTGCTTACTTCGGCCGCAAGAATGAACTCCTTATTTAGAAGGTTAAAAAAAAAATCTGTATATATTCTGTATTAAAATAACCCTTCCCAGGATTTCCTTGCAGATTCAGCAGAAAGAATGCTGAATACATTGGCACTCCTCTAAATAATTAGAAAATGTGGTAAAGCTGTTCCTTGAATATTGGAAATGCTTTTCAAAATGCTAATTTTATATATTGGTGTTCCTGTGCTCTATATTTTTCTCATTTGCAATTCATATATCTGAAGTTGCCATTATCATTTGTGCATTAATTTGGCAAATATTTATTAAACATCAGGAACCAGTTACTTGCTGGGGACAGAAGAGTGAACAAAATAGACAATATGCTTGATATGATGATGTTTATATTCTTGGGGGGGGTGAGGGTGTGGAGAGAGAGCAAATAATAAGCAAATAAGTCAGGTAGTAATATGTTTAGTGGAGAAAATTCATGTAGAGTAAGGGGGGTCAGTGTTGCCAGAATTGGGGTAGTTACCTGAAACAAGTAAGAGTAAATCAAGGAACTTTTGTTTCCTGGTTAGGGCTGTCAATGTATGTTTTTAGTTTGGAAAAGAACACATATCTTGATGACAAAGATTGATACATTTCTGAAAAGGTCCTCCATTGTTCTTGACAATTTCAAGAACCTTCGGTGGACTTGCCTGAGCATTTTGTGTCCAACAATCCCAATTGAACAATAACTAGTTTGCTTTTTCTCTTCCTTTCCTTCTGCTGTGAATGTGATGTCATTCCATCAGAAGTCCAATGACTTCTTTTCTCATACAGAATTGTACTTCATTAAAACAACTTGGAGAAGAGAATGTGAATACATTGAGTGTGCATGGGAGTGTGGGTGTGTACCCCAAATGCACAAGTATATCTAAGATGGGAACTGGAACAGACAAGATAATCCTGATATTTATTTGGGCAAAAGATTGATATTCTTAAATAGCCAACCCTATTCTTCTCAGTCCTCTTAAAATGCAAACTTACTCCCAATGTTATATGGTCTGAAAATTAAGTGGAGGTAGAAAGGAAAATAGGAAATTCGAGAGCAGTAGAAGGTAAGATCATGAGGCAGCTGCTAAAGTTTTTGCACAAGGACAGAAGACCTCTCAATGTTGAAAGGCATAATCGTGCATCCTTTTCCATTTTGATTTCATTTTCCTTATCTATTGAATAAATGAGAATCCAGATGATCTGTAGGTCCATCATTTTCTAGAAATAAGAAGTCCAGAGTTAATAGTCCTTGGCTATGTCTGAGGACTTGCCTAGCACAAACCAACAGAAACTAACAGAAACCAACCTCCCTGTCAATTACAGGAAGCCCCCAGAAGCCTGTAGTGAGTAGTAATATTTATCATTGGAATTAAAGTTAATAACTTCTGTCTAATGTGGAAATGTCCTGATATCTAGGACAGTATACTGTTGTCTCTAAAAAGAACTACAAATTGAATTTTTAGTTTAATTGTGGTATATAAATCATGAAATGCTATTACTATATCATTGTATCCTGATCTAGCTTTGCAAAATCTGATCGTACACTAAGAAGCTGATATTTTGCTGTTCTCTGTTAATGAGACAATTAGTAATAAAAGTCATATTGGTCTTGGTGTTTTATGTTTGTCTGGAATCCCTGAAAGCAGAGCCTGAGATAGGCATTCGGGAATAGGTGATTATTTGAGGAAGAGTTCTCAGGAGAAAAGGAGTGGGAAACCAGGTTAGAACAGTGGGGCAAAAGTAACATAAGCAAGGACGTGTTCTCACCTGGAATCTGGCGTCAGTCCCGCGAGTGCTGGAACGTTGTACCATTCTCACCTGGTGCTTTGTACCCCTCTGTATGTTAGTTGCTGGCTACAGACTGTCCTTCTCCCTCAGAAGGGAGGTTTATAACCTACCAAAGAAGGTGGCTCCCATTGGCTGATGGTAATTCTTTGCAGCTGTGAGCCATTAGAAACCAATATTTAGAGAAGCTCAGTTATGGGTGCATTGACCCATGGGTATACCAGCCTGGTAGGGGTGATCCAAAAGTGTCTACCATATTCCCCCCCTTTTTGTTTTCATCCAAGAAAATGTACTGCTTTCCTTCTTTTTTAGTATTCGTTCACAATTCCCTCTTCACTTTTCTTTAGTACTCAAGCTCTTCTTTGTTCCACTCCTGAAAGATATGAATGATTACATTATTCCTTGAATAGTTAACCAATTGACCCAACTTATGCATGGGTACCAGCTTATCAGGAGAGAAGAGAACTCTGAATTTTGTAATCAAAGCCCGATAACTCAAAGACAGTGCCCTGGGACCCTCTTGGAGTTGTACAACTGAAAACCAGGATTTTTCTACATCTACATTTTTTTTAATGCTCTTATTGGCTATGCTATAAATAGTTTGGAGCAAGAACAGCATGTTCATCTGTCTGTTTTCAGCATCTGTCTTTCTGTTCAATTGATGTTAATGACCAACTGAATGAATGAATGAATAGTGGAGGTGAGAATTGAGACATGCACTTTTACTGTTAGAATTGTAATACTCAAAAGATTGAAAAGTTTATAGGAACCAGACCAGTAATGTAAATGGGTAAAAGAGTTGTGGTCAATTGGAGAGCCCATACAATATCCTACAGTCTCAACTACTAATTAGATAGTAGAAACTGATTAAGAATGCTAGCCTAGATGTTTTGAATTTTTTTGAAGAAAATGTAGAAATTTCTTTATTTTTAAATGTTAAAACTAACTTACAGAATACCAAACAACTAAGATGGTTAGAACCAAGCAATACATTTATTAACTGAATTTCACCTAGGAGCCTTCGGTTTGTATCCTCTGCCATTGATGATTACTGCTTTTTCCTGTTTGAGTGAGCAAAAACAACAAAAGGAAGAACTAGAGAATGGTATGCTCTATCATCTCCTACCAGGAGCATTTTTTGTTTTTTCTCTATGAAACTGCATTGAGTCTTTTCCTGTCCCAGTGATAGTTTCTTATTCTACCCTCTTTATTCCTGGCTATACTTAAATGTTATTGTTTCCACATCTTCAGTTCCTTAACCCTCTTGCCTTCTCACTCAGTGTTTGGAGTCCGTAACCACCTTCTAGAAACCTTAAAGAGATCCATGCCTATGATTGAAAGGGGGTCAGTGAACACATAAATTCCTTTACAAAATTGTGTGTATGTATTTATGTGCATTTTTATGGGGAAGAGTTTGTAATTTTTACCAGATTCTAAAAGTAGTACCCCCTTGTCATAGGTTATTTCATTTACCCTTGAACTTCATCTATGCTTGCCTGTATCTTAAAGCTAGGTCATATCATGTTCCCTATCCCTCTTTTAAAAATATTTTAGTGGATTCCCACTGCCTTCCAACAAAATGCAGATTTTTTTTGTTTAAGGATTTTATTGGGGAAATGGGGGAGGGGAACAGTGTTGGGGAATCGGGGAAGGGGAACAGACAAGTTGCTATCCTTTTGTTCTTCAGTCTAGTTGTGGAGGACATTGCTTCACTGGCCCATGTTGGTATCATCATTGTGCTCTTCTCGGGTGAGGCAGGTTGGTCTCCGGCCTCTGGACGGCCGCTCCCGGTGGCTCACAGCAGCTCACACCGGCTGCCAGCCACTCACTGTAGCCTATGGCAGCCCACTGCAGCAGGGGCTGCAGCTATGCCATCCGGGGTACTCACAGCAACCCAACTCCAGGTGGAGCTGTTGTTCACCATCTTAGTTGTAGAAGGCAGTGTCATTGGCCCTCATATGTGGGATCCGAACCGGGGCGGCTGGCGTCCCAAGCCAGCTCTTAACCAACGCACCACTCGGCCGGCCCGCAGATTTATTTTTTTTAGATTAGCCTACAGGATCCTTTATCATCATTTCCAACTCTTGTACAATATGCTTCATCAATTGTTAACCATTCACAGTCTCAAGTTCCCTCATGCTTCTGTGTTTGTGCATATGTCACCAACACTTCTCCCCACCTCTCATCCATCTGCCCCTGGACAGCCCATATTTATCCTTGGGTTGAGTTCCCCCAGAAGTAGACCCTAAGACAAGGACTTGAGTGTGAGTGTTTTATTTGGGAGTTGATGCCGGGAACCACCAACAGGGAAAGGGAAAGTGAGACAGAGAATAGGAAGAATCCAGTAAAAGGTGTGTTATCAACTCAGTTACCACAGTGGGCAATTAGAGAAACTCTGTCCCACTGAAGAACTCTAGAAAACAATGTAAAACAACTTCAGAGTTATCTTACTGTAAAGAAACAAACAAACAAACAAACAAAACTGGGACATTTAACCAGGAATTCCTGGAAGTCATAGGTTGAAGGCTGCTCTTGGGAGGACTTCTGGCAGCAATTGGATGTGTTCCAAAGCCAGAAATAAAGCCCTCAGGTGGTGAGTCTTAGGTGTTGTCAGTAAATTTCCTGTAGCATAGAAGTGAGTGGTGAGGGAAGATGGGCAGGATAATGTCAGTTTTACTATAAAATCCCCAATGTACAGATAACTCTGTAAACATACTTAGTCAAAGGAAATTAACCCAAAGGAAGTTCTCCAAAGGTCTTCCTCCGTCATTTAAGTTATGTCATTGTTCACTGCGCTCTCTTAGTGGCCTGGATAACTTCTATTAGAATTATCTACATAATTGAGAAAATGTTAATTAAGTAGATTCTAGGGGCTGGGCATTGTATTGGGCAAGGAAGGTGTGGCAGTGAAATCAACAGGCATCCAACCATCAATTACAGGTGTGATGAGTATCTCACAAGTGTGATGAGTGTTACAGGTGTGATGAGTATCATAGCAAGATGACCACTTGTCTGCCTCCAGGTCTAAATGATATCTTTTGTGTGTAAATTCTCAGGCCTTACTCATTATCTGGCACAAAGGAGGCATTCAATAAATGTTTAGCAATGATCAATGAATAAATAAAGTATATTCCCAGAGTAATTTACAGCCCTTTATTTGGCAATTGTGAGACTGTGGAACAATTCCAAGTTGAACTGGGCATTTAAACTCTATCTGGGAAATTACTACCTGCTGTGGAACATGTCACCTTGACTGGGGGCATTTTAGTGAGGTAGTAATGCCTGCCTATCTGTCACCCAGAAAGAACATGCCATACAACTTCAAATAGCATGCTCATTTTCAGTAAACTCAGAACAAGCCAACTTTGCAGCCAGAATCACCATAACTGATCAGCTGTAATTAATACCTAGGCTTAAATGGCAGCCTCTTAATCTTTGAAGAATCCCCACTATGAACCTATAAGTCCGTCTACCCTAGTTGGCCCACGCCAGAGCAGAATGAATCACTTCCTGACCTTTCCGTGAAGTCAAATGCTATATAATGTATGGAGCATTTTATTTGGACAGAACTGAATTTTTCTTAAGAAGGAGTGTAGCCTAACATAAAGTCTAAGGAACTATTTTCACATTCAAGA
This sequence comes from Aselliscus stoliczkanus, assembly GCA_033961575.1. Lineage (NCBI taxonomy): Eukaryota > Metazoa > Chordata > Mammalia > Chiroptera > Hipposideridae > Aselliscus > Aselliscus stoliczkanus. Next base: position 32,267,841 of record CM066738.1, read on the forward strand.
ATGGAAGTTTCTACATGTTTGTCTAGAAGACTTGTTAGGAGTCACACTTTCAAAGACTTCACAGAGGAAAATGCATTTTAATTATTCTTCAGATGTAACTGTAGTCTTTTTTTCCATTTACTACTTATTTCTTTGGAAATGCCTTGATATGCAAATGAACTCCTGTTTTGCTAAATAGTTTTATGATCAAATGAGCCACCTGTTGGTTATTTCTGGCAACTGCACCACAGTTAAGTCACAGGTACTTTTTTTTTTTTTTTTTTTCATGCTGGAATATGCTGTAGAACGGTGGTTATTAAACTTTGGTGTGTCTCAGAATCACCTGGAAAACGAATAAAGAACACACATGACTAAGTTTATTGAAACAAGAAAGGGAACCTGGGCCTTTGTATTTTTAGCAAGTTTTCACACCAGTCAAAGTCTGAGAATCACTGCTATAGATTATACACACCAGTTTCTCTGAAATATTTTGAGTGGTTATTTTATGGAAAGCACCTATGAAAAAAGGTTTTTAAATTTATATCACTCCAAAAAAGTTACTAAAAAACATAATAGAAGAAAATCAAAACATATACAGTAATACCTTTGTTTGTGAGCATAATTCGTTCCAGAAACAAACTACTCTTATTGCAAGACATTGCTCATTTACCACATTAAAATGTATTAGAAATGTTTGCTCATCTTGTGGAACACACAAACCACATTACTTGCAATCCAAGATTTTACTGTATTGCAAAAACAAATGGAAACAAGAAGTTTATTATTCTAATGAAGAAGTAAATTTCATTCTGTATTAATTTCTCTTCTAGCCTATCTTCTTTCTCTGGTAATTAAATTAACATTAATTTAATAAATAAGTGAATTAATTTAATTTAAATTATTTTTATTTAAAAGTCATTTATAGGGCCGGCCGAGTGGCTCAGTTGGTTAAGAGCTCACTCAAGAGTGCGAGCTGAGCTCTGACCAACGGCGGTTCGATGCCAGCCCGAGCTGAGTTGCCGTTGAGCTGCCAACAGGTGGCAGGATGGCTCAGCTTAAAAAAAATAAAAATAAAAATAAAAAAAATAAAAGTCATTTATTTCCAGAACATTGTAAATCATTTAAAATTACATGATCTAAATAATTCAAAATAAAACTACTCAGGTCATATTACAGAAGGAGACTGTAGCTCAAAAGATGATTTCCATCTGTGGCAAACTTTTAAAAAATTGAATACAAACCTCAGCATTAAAAACTTGGCTCAAATATGCACAATTTCAGGTCAGTATGCACTGAAAAAAGTTCTGCCAAAATAGTAAATGTTACCACTACAAACCCATCAGAATGGTTAAAATGAAAAAGACTGGCCACACCAAATGTTGGTCAAGGTGTAGAGCAACAGAACTCGCATACATTGCTGTTTGCAGTGTAAAATGGTACAATAGACTTCAAAAAATGTCTTTTATAAAGGTAAACATTTACAGTTATGATACAGTAATTGCCCTTCTGGTAGAAAGTGACCCAAGAGAAATGAAAACATGGGTCTACAAAAAGACTTGTCCAAGAATCTTCATAGAACTTCATTGAGAACATCGCAAACCTGAAAATAACCCGAATGTCCATCAACATGAAAATAGATAAAGTAATTCTGTTGTATTCAAATAATGGACTACTACTCAGGAACACAAAAGAATAAACTAGTGACTCACAACAGTATGGATGAATCTCACAGTCATTAGGTTGAGCAAAAACAGACAGACACAACTGAGGACATAGTATGTGATTTCATTTACATGAAGTTCAAGAACAGGCAAAACTAACACATGGTGACAAAGATCAGAACAGAGGGTGCCATTTGGGTTGATGGAGAGAAGACCTAAGAGAACTTCCTAGGATGATACAAATGTTCCACTTGATTCTATTTTGTTGAAACTCATCAAATTTTATACTTAAGAGCTATGCATTACTCTTGCCCATAAATTTTACCTCAATAAAAGTGAAGAAAATATAGGATTTTGAATCAAGTGAAATGTTTAAATAGTACATTCATTGTCTTATACTGAAAGCCTAAGACTGGTCCTCTGCATTGCTGGTAGCAATAAATGTGTGTGTACATGCACACGCGTGCATGGCCATATGTCTGTGCATGTGTGGTGGAGTGCTAACCCTGTGGAGCTGAAAAAGATCTTGCAAAAGCTAGAGGTGAAGAACACTTGGATTTGGTTTGGGGATAAATGTAGAGGTATTGATCTGAGACCAGATTACACGCTTTTTCTTGAACCAAGAGGGTCTGAATATTCTAAAACTTGGGTGCTCGAGTCTATCTTCACAGAGTCAGGAGGCAAGTTCCTTATTTTGAGTAAAAGATAAAGTAATTTACTTATGTCTGGAAACTAATATACAGCAAAAGCCAGAGGTGGGAGGAAGAGTGAAAACAGGTAAGTCCCCCAGGCTTCAGCATCCTCTTGTTGCTGAGATCATGCTGGAAAGGTGGAGGGTATAGAAAGGGAGGTGGCAGCTTCTGGCACCAGAATTAAATCTATGAACTGTAGTCAAAGAGGCTCCTTGTGTTTCTCAATGAAGCTTCATCAGAACCCAAACTGAGGCAGTTACTATTCCATTGGTAAATCAGAGGACTCCTTTGGACTAGGTGTTGGCCTATGCATTAAACTTGCTCATTTCTGGACAAATGTCTTCTGTTAAGAGAAAAGAAAGACATCAAAGGTGAAAATGCCATTAATAGGGATGAGAGGTAATACGTTGTCAGTTTCAGTGAACTGGTTGAAAGAACCATCTTGGCTAATTGCAGTGATTCATAATTGCTGCAGTCACCTGAGATGCTTCAAAAAATACCAATGCCTGAGCCCCATACAGAGAGATTCTGATTGAATAGGTCTACACGGAGCAATTCTATTATAATATACAAAAAGGATTGGTTTAGAGCGGTGGTTCTCAAAATGTGGTCCTCAGACCAGTGGTATCAGCATAACCAGAGAACTGTTAAAATGCAAATTTTCAGACCTCACCCTAGATCTACTGATTCAGAAGCTCAGCCAGCTTTGTTTCAAGAAGACTTCTAGGTGATTCCAGTGCACAATGTAGCTTGCCCACTGATTTAGAAAATGTCTTTTGGGCTGTTTCAGGATCAAGTCTTCCTGGATTTGGTTTTGGAGTCTCTGGTTTTTGAATCATTGCTTTTTTTATATAGAAGTATTAATTTTGGTCTTAAGCAGTGATGGGCTTTCTTATCATGAATTATGTCTGGATATTTCTATCTTCTGTAATTCTCCCCCCATTTCTTGAATTCTCTGCCTGTAAGTTTAAATCTCCTCCGCAGCTGATTGCTTTTGCTTTCTTTCCCCATTTATTCTCTTCCTGAATCAGTTTCTTTTACAGAGCCATATCTTTATGTGCTTTCAGGATCCCTACATTGTACGGCAAGGTTTTGAAGTCATTTTCCAGTAGAGCTTTGCTGAACACCGAGAACAAATCTCGTGTTCTTTATTTATTCTTCCAGCTCATGCCTGGTTGACACTTCATCACTCAGTTGGGATGGGAAATAGCCTCAATCTTTTCCAGCTATTGTTAACAAAGATTATATCCAGGAGATATATATCATCTGTCATTCCTGATTTATTTTATCTTCTCAGGCTGGTGATTCGCCAGTTATTTTAGCTGCCCAATGCAATTATTCAAAACTTCTTCTTCTTTTTTTTTGTAAACAAGAGTTTCCTTGATGTCTTTCTGAATTTACATTAAACTGCAACTGTATTGGTTCTCTCAGCTAAGTGTTTCCCTCATTCTACTTTTCTGCTTCCTGAGGTAACTGCTTTATGATCACTTCAGGTCCTGATTCTTTTTTTCCTCTTGAACCTGCTAGAAATCAGACTTCATCTTTCTGTTGAGTTTAGCTTTATTAGGCTTTTTTTCTCTTTGAAAGTTTGATAGAATTCCTTGAAAATAATCGTAATATTTCCATAGACCTCTTGCCCTCCAATACCTTGTTCTGTTTGTTTGATGTTGTTTCCCTTATTTGTTTGTTTTTGTGTGTTATACTTCCTAATTTTCCCCAAACAAGTGCATATTCTACTCGGATTTCATTTATTATTTGGTTCATTTTTTAAAAGATTCTGGTTGGGAGCTTTATGATATACAATCATCCTCAAGAGATGTTTTATTTATTTTGTATCTTGATTTTTACTGCTTTAATTTTCTGTCATATTTGAAAACTTTTATTTATTTTAAGGTATTTTTAAAGTTCTATAAATCTGATGGGCTGTAACTTGTTATTGTCATCTCTTCACAAAAAGGAACACTCTTCTGAAGAAAATGGCCAATGAATAATTTCTCAATAAAGTACTATTAATCACTGACTCATGAGGCCCTTCATGAAAATCAGGCCTAGTCTCCAGTTTCAGGGAACATAGCTTGCAGTGTCTCAGAATCTGTTGTTTCAGGCCTATCTTGACTATCTGTTGTTTCAGGCCACCTTTCCCACACCTGAAATATACTATGGCTTCTGGATTTGATTCTGTATTTGTTGTGTCTTAGTTCACATAGAATCAAGTAGCCCCTTCCAATAGGTCGGAATACCTTTGAAGTACTACTTAGCTTGACATCTGCATTTTCTGGAGGTCTCTGTTTTTCCTCTCCTGGATAATTATCCTCATGCACTTCATTCACTAGAATCTTTAATTCCAGTCTTTCTTTCTTTCTTTTTTTCTTTCTTTCTTTCTTTCTTGCTTTCTTGCTTTCTTGCTTTCTTACCTGGACCCATCAACTTGGGCCCTTGAAGTGTTTTTTCCAGGACCCATCAACTTAGGCCCTTGAAGTTGTTGTCCTTCAGTCTTAGCTCTGGGGTGCACAACACACCATCCCCATGTTGGAGTCGAATCAGCAACAACATTATTGTTAAGAGCACACGCTCTAACCTACTGAGCCATCTGGCCGCCCATTGGCAGCTCAGTGGTTGCTCAGCTCAAGGTCCATGTTCAATCTAGTTGCAGGGATTTTGGCCCATCATCCCATGAAGGAGTCAAACTGGCAACTTTGTTGTTAAGGACACATGGTCTAACCAACTGAGTCATCCAGCCCCCTACCTTGAGCCCAGCACAAACATTTGTCTTCAACCTAGTTACAGAGGGTGCAGCTCACTGGCCCATGTGGGACTCAAACTGGCAACATTGTTGCTTAGAGCTTCTGCTCTAACCAACTGAGCCACCTGGCCACCCCGAGTTTTGTTTCTTATTCTTCAATGACTGCCAAAAAATTTTCTTCTAGACCAGGGGTTGGCAAACTGCAGCCTGTTGGCCCACCACCTATTTTTGTAAATAAAGTTTCATTGGAATGCAGCTATGCCCATTTATTTATGTATTGTTTATGGCTGTTTCATGCTATAAGGACAGAGTTGAGCAGTTGTAATGGAGACCATATGGCCTGCAAAACTGGAAATATTTACTATCTGACTCCTGCTCCAGAGTTTTACCAATAGCAAGTCCAACTCTTTGCTCCAGGCAACAGGGTGGGTGCCTGACCTTACTAGGTCATTCCTTGATTTCTTCTCTTTTTTTTTTTTTTTTAGCTGAGCCATCCTGCCACCTGTTGGCAGCTCAACGGCAACTCAGCTCGGGCTGGGCATCGAACCGCTGTTACTCAGAGCTCAGCTCACACTCTTGAGTGAGCTCTTAACCAACTGAGCCATTCAGCCAGCCCTTTTCTTTGATTTCTTTATGCCACTTTGGACTTGGTCTCATGGACCTCATCTTCCTGTACTTAATAGGTTTTTCCTTTCTGTCTAGTTCCATCTGTGGGCTTTTTCAATAGGATGTCCATTGAAAGATGGTTCATTCTGCCCTCCTTCACACCTAAATCCTATTTTCTTCTCCCCAAAGTATCAAAGTCTCATTTCTTCTATGAAATCTAACACAATCTTTACTAGTTGACAATGCTGGCATGAAATCCCACATGTCTCTTCTTCTCCTCCCTCTCCTCTCTCTTATATTTCATATTTAGTTAGATTAAATTATTTAGAAATAACCCACCACCAAACAAACCAAAACTCCCACTAGCTTGTAACACACATGCAATTTCCTCATTTTTAAATTATAATCAAGGTTGGTGAAATCCTGCAAGACTTTACCCTTGCACATTAATTATTCTGAATTTTTCTATAAAACAGTGTTTGAGCCCAGAAATGCCCAATCCTACTCTGCTTAATTTAGCAACTGCACTGGCAGTTGGAATTGCAACTCCAAACAATAGCTAAATTAGAGAGTCTGGAATCAAAGATGGGAGGAAGGATAGAGATGGAGAAGACTTGGGGTGAGTTTGGGGGACCCTAGAATAGGCTACTGGGGCAGGGAACCAGGGCAGGAGTTGGATCTTCTCTAGCCCTAGCAAAGGGATTTTTGTGAAGTCTCCAGGACTATTTAGCCTGTCCCCTTCCTTTGCATAAGTGTTGAAGCTACCTGGGCTTGAAAAGACAATGAGAAGAATCCTAAGGGATTCCAGTCACAGGTGTCCACCTTTGAACTCCTTTCTCTTTTGATCCATCCCACACTTAGGCCCTGCTTCTAGAACTAGACTCAGGGGTCACTCCTTCTTTCATATGTTGTGAAGTAACTGGAAAGTTAAATGAAGTTTTATAAAAATATAGGTTTATAAATGGTCAATAAGACCCTAAGAATTTATTCTACTAAATAAATTTTAAAGTCTTCACAACTATCATCTAATTATTATTACATATTTCTGGAAGTACCTTTTATCAAATTAAGGCAAATTCCTCTAATAGTTGTGTGTGTGTGTGTGTGAGAGAGAGAGAGAGAGAGAGAGAGAGAGAGAGAGAGAAAGAAGGAGGAATGGATATTGTATTTTATCAAAATTAGGTATTTATTGAACAGGTGATTTTCCCCTTTAATCTAAAAATTAAGATATTTACTAAGAATAATAATTTTGAAGCATCCTTGTGTTAATGGATGCAAATAGGTGGATAAATGCATATTGACAAAAGCAAGCAAACAAAAACAATAGAATTTTAATATCTGGAATGTAGAATTAATGGTAAGATTATAGAATGAAACAGTGTTGCTTTATATTAAAGCCGTAATAGTCATGAATGTGTAAAAGTGAACTATCAGTCTTAAGACAGATGAATAAACAATATAAGGAAAAATTCAGAAAACCGCACATGTAAATAGACATTCAACTAAATTTTCACATCTTGGATGCATTAAGAGACCAAAATTAAATAATGGAATATAGCAGTTGAACAATTGATTAAGTAGATAAATAATTATTTCCAAAGTCTATGCAAATTTAATGGAGGGGAGTATACAACCAGCAGTGGATTTAATACACACACACACACACACACACACACACACAATCACACACACAATTTTATATATGCTTATCATGTACTCATCCATTTTACTGAGCTTTTTCAATAAATCTGTTAGTATTTTTAGATGAATTTCTTATTTGTTGCAGGTGTGAAATCATATCATTTAAAACAGTTATATGAATTTTGAATATTTCTGGTTTTGGATACTTGTACCTTTTATTTTTGCAACTGCTGATTGCTTTGTATAATAATTTGTGATAATAAAATAATGAAAGGTGCAAAATCTCAGAGAAGATGTGTGTGATGTTTAAAGGGAAGAGTTAGATATAGTGTCCTGAAAAATGAAGGGGATGCAAAGAGGAAGAAGGAGGGACAATGATGGGAGACAATAGTGAAATGTACAGCATTTAGGATCAGGTAATGCACAAATACTGATGCAATGCCTGTAGAGTGGGTATATTTGGAGATCTGGATGGCCAATTTGTTAATATTGTAAGAGCCTTGAGAGGAGAAACTGCATCCTGTGATTATTTTATACTCAAAATACTGTTTGTGTTAGGTTAACACTGAAGAAAATGAGAATTCAACCCATGTAATTGTTAATCTTTCACATTTTGTATCTTTTGATGCACATTTTGCTCTGAGGAATATATAAACATATGTTGAGAATGCACTGATGCAAAAAGTAAAGTGCAAAAGTGTCAGAAACATCAAAATATAGTATATTACAAAAATGGTTCATATTCTCTGCCCCTTCCTAAATCTATTTCCTTTCCAAGTGATTCTGCCAGTCCTCCTACCAAGAGATTGTTCCGCCCAATGACTCTGGGCTGGACTGGGGATTGATGTTGGCCAATAAAATGAGGCAACAGTATTGGGCCTCAAGAGGTTTCCTATCTTCCATTCTCACTCAAATCCTGGCCGCCACCAAGAAAATAAGCCTGAGCTAACTTACAAAATAATGAATTTTCCAGGTCAAAGCCATTCTAGATTAGTCGGCCGCAAGCTGACTTATCAGTAGATGAGGTTCTCATGAAGGAGCCCAACCCAGATCATCAGAACCCCCTAGCCAATCTGTAGACACATTAGAAATAATTAAGAATTGTTGTTTTAAGCTCCTGCATTTTGGATAGTTGTTAATTAGCCATAGCTAACTGATATAATAATCCTTTAGAAGAATGCATCAGTTGTTGAATTGATATCCTGGGCCAGCCCAGATTTGTCACAAGTATATATGTAGTGCTCACATCCCTTTCTCTGACTCTTCCCCTAACCAAATGGGAGTTCCTCAGTAACTACTTAGATACCAAAGTCTCCAGTCCAGTCTATTCAATTTTTCACTTCAATGTTTGGTCTTCATCCATGTTAAAGTGTCAATGACTAACAGAAGATTAAAGTATTTTCCTTCTTAAGGGACCTCTGCATTTTAACTGAGATCACAGATGTCCAATTTTGAAGTGGCTATATTAGTTTGCTAGGGCAGCTGTAGTAAATAAAGTCCCACAGACTGAGTGACTTAAACAACAGAAATCTCTTTTCTCACTGTTGTAGAAACTTCTGAAAGTTCAAGATCGTGGTGTCGGCAGGATTAGTTTCCTCTGAGGCCTGTCTTCTTGGCTCATAGATGGCCATTTTCACCCTGTGGCCTCACGTGATCGTCCCTCTGAACCTCTTCTTATGTCCAAATTTCCTCTTCTTATGACCCAGCCACTCGTATTGGATTAGGGCCCACTTTCATGACCTGATTTTAACTTCATTACCCCTTTAAAGACCCTATCTCAAATACAATCACATTCTGAAGGACTGCAGGGGGCAGGGAGGAAGACTTTAACGTACAAATGTTAGGGGCCAGTTCAACCCATCACCATGGCACCAGTGAATGTTACACAGGAAAGAGCAGGAAGAGAAGATAGCTCCTGGAGTGGAGGAGCTCCCCAAGGCTAAAGGCCAATAAATATGGAGAAAGGGGATAGGGTTAAACACTTCAAACAAATGAAGCTACTGGTTCTCATTGAATGTTGATTGTTGCTCAGCATGATGCTGAGCTTCTTACTATAACATTACATTTGTTCCTAACAGTAACCTGATTAGGTGGTTTTTATTATTTTTACATAACAAATTTTTTTCCAGGTTATACAGTGATATAAGTGGCAGAGCTAGGATCTGAATCCACTGTATCTAACTCTAAAATCCATATTCTTTCCTCTCTCAAATACAAACAGGGATTGGGTTTCAAACAGAGCTAAGTAATTAGGCGGTATTTCTGGCTCATACCCAGGAGCAATATCTGAGGACTAGGTGAATTAAATAAACAGTAAATGAAGTCAGATGGAAAGCAACATCAGAGTATAATTTTCAAAAACTTCAAAAGCACTACTTTTTTATAAATATATATGAACATGTGCCAATTAATATCAGAAACCCATTAATGGCTGAAATAGGATGGCAAGGCTGGTTAAAAGGAGAGTTCAAAAGACTGAAGCACATACTGTCAGTAAAAGAAAAAATATTGAAATAAGATTGTTAATTAAGTCTAAAAGTGGTTAATGTACTACAGGGCAATGAAACAGTTTTATTGCCCTGTAGAACAGGACAGAAATCATTTGCAACGTATCAGTCTTCCAGAGGTTAACATTTAACTTTGGAGAGGCTGGGCTGTAATCAATAGTAAATAAATCAAACAATAGTACATTATGCTAGAGCTGTTCTGTCAATATGGTGGCCAAGTAGCATGTGGTTCTTTAAATTTTAAATTAAATTAAACTTACATGAAGTTAAAAATTATGTTTATCAGTCTCACTAGCCATATTTCAAATTCTCAGTAGACATATGTGGCTAGTGGCTACCATATCAAACAGCTCAGATATAGAACATGGCCACCATCACAGAAAGTTCTTATTGGGCCACATTTCCCTAGAACATCAGGTGAATTGCAGGCAGGCTTGTTAAAGAATTCTCTAGCATGACACAAAAAGGCAAAGTTTTGCATAATTTTCCTTAATAGCAGGCACCATGAAATTGCAGAAACTTGGAGTTTCATTGGAAGAGTCATGAAAATTGAGATGAGAGGTTAGCTGTGCTGGCATCTTGTATGACGAAGATGTTTTCTGAGGACTTCTACCATGGCCCATCCCAGATACAAGGCATCTTGACTACGTTGTGGCTGGGACACTGTGTCGCGCTAATATGAATCTGTTTTTCTAGAAGCGGAATCCAAGATAATGGTCTTGAAGTGGTTTGCTGCCAAATCTCAAAACTAATTTTGAAAAACTGTTGATTCCCTCACAAATTTTAAGTTGAATCCAGTGATGTAATAACATTGTTACATTATGTTTCAAATATATCCAAAAGGAATCTAATAACAAATGGCATTTTGAAATTTAGCATCATTCATTAGAAAGAAAAAATTCTCCAGTGAGAATCAGTAATTTTTCATTATTTTCTTTTGCTGTTTGAAATCAAATTTTTATTGTAGTTCTGCTATAGAATTTTATCCTAAAGTAATTTGTTTTATGTTTGAAATTTTTTATTGCTCATTTGACATTCTTCTTTTTTTTTTTCTTTTTTTTTTTTTTCGGGCAGTGTCACTGGCCCTCATATGTGGGACCGAACCGGGGCTGCTGGCTTCCCAGGCCAGTGCTTAACCACTGCACTACTCGGCCGGCCCTGACATTCTTCTAAGCTCCAAAAATATGTATAATAAATGAAAATTTTTTTCTATTGCTGATGACCATAAAGGTTGATATGTTTAAAAATGTACTGAAATAACATTGCTATTATTAATTCAAAATTGATTAAAAAAAGTATAAATCTATTCCAAATTTTAATAAATAAGTATTGAACATAAAAGTAAATTTTTTTGCAAGTACATCTCTAAGTGAGATAAATAAAACTTTTTCCCAATTCTTATATTTTGGGTATTTATAAAGGACATAAATATTTCCTTAGTTGCTAAAAGGACATGGGCATGATCATGGATTTTATTTTCATTTTTTATTTTTCGTATATATAATAACTTTGAAAGCTTGTTCTCATAAACAAGTACACAGGATTGGCAGAAGTTTAGTTATAGCAAAGACATTCAGTTTTTTGAACTTTTCAAATATATGACAAAACACATGGTGATCTATCATAAAACATCTTTTAATGGCTCTATCAGCTATGAACTTGACAAAGCCCTTCTGCAATTCTGCTGAAAGATCATGATTGGAAACCCCCAGGCTTGCAAAAGTATTTCTATCCCAATCATTAGAGTTGTTCAATATCTCAATTTCTGGGAGGGATAATAGCAAGGAAAGATTTACCAAGAGTAACCAAATATCATTAACTAGGGCTTATTACTCTTCCAACTAGAGATATACTCTGAAAAGTTTTGGAAAATCAAAATATTGTTAATTTCTATACATCTCTGCAAATGAAATATTTTTATAAAATGTCTTAAGATATTATATGCCTTAAATAAATATATTTTTCTTTCTTTATCTAAAATCAGAGTTATAGATCAAGTCATAGAAAAGTCCCCTGAATGACCTAAATGGCAAAACCAGGACTCATTTTTAAACTCATCAGCCAAACCCATCTTATCTATCAGAAAAAAAGTGGGACATAATTTTTCCATAAAATTGATATGCTCTAATGCATATCAAAATAACCATCTTACAGAATGAATCTTACAAGAGGTATTTGTGAAAATATGATAAAAATGTATCAATTTTATGGCAAATTATAAAAAAGATAAGAAATAAGTATTCTACTTCTCATTATTTAATTTGTAATTACTTAACATATCTAAAATATAAATTATTTGTGAAGAAAGGAGTAGATAAAAAGCATGATATGTCTCTGAAGTGTGCGCGTGTGTTTATGTGTGACATTCTGGTGTTCTGTTTTTGAGAATAATGAAATAAGACTCGTGTATGAAAAATTAGAAAGAATTTCCTAAATTTCATTAGTTATCATGATCAAACTATCTCTGTGTACTTAATTTAAAAGAATAGCATAAACTGCTAAAAACAAATTAGTCTGACAACCAGCACTTAATTTTTTAATAGCAAGAAAAACAATGTGGTATTAAGGTATTAAGATATTAGGTATTAAGATAAATACCTAATGATATTATTTGATAAAATAGGTTTTAATTTTCTTACTTAATAACAACAAATGTGAAAGAAGTCTCATAAAATTTTATCTTTGATTGGTTTCTAGAACAAGGTGATACTCCCAGAAAAGTTTAAATGAATGAGTCACTAACCTATCATCTCTCATTCATTCAAAGTCTTTTTTCTTCCCCTTTCAAGGGATGAGGATTGATAATAGGCATCAGTTACATTTAAACACATGAAATAAATCAATATTGTAGCTTTCAGTATTTCTTATGACTGCTTTGCTTTGTTCTCGTGGAATCTACCTCAAGAGGGATCCCTTCTTTGCAGCATTCAGGGTTTAAGAGGTTAGGACATGCACTCCCACTTTCCTACTCCATAAAATGTCTGAATTAAGAAACATTTAGAAATGAATGGTAATGAAACATGTGACATAACAAGAAATATATATATATATATTTGGTTTCTGATTCCATTTCCTGGCACTGAGCTCCTAAAACCCTGGCAATCTCTGAAATGATCAATGTCTTTTTGTATGCTAATGAATGGTGGTGGCCTAGGGCTTCTAGGTGAGCACAGGGTGAGGGCCAGTTGCCAAGGGGTTCCCTTGGCAACGTGTGATTAGAGGGTTGGAACTTTAGGCCCCACTTAGGACTGGAGGTTGACTAATTACCAACGGCCAATAATCTAATCAATCATGTGTATGTAATAAAGCCTGCATAAGAACCCTAAATGAAAGGGTTTGGAGAACTTCTGGGTAGGTGAACACATTGAGGTGCTGGGAGAATGGCACACATGGAGAGGGCATGGCAGCTTTGCACCCCTTTCCCCCATACTTTGCCCTATGTGTCTCTTCCATTGGTTATTTTTGAATTTCATCCCTTTATAAGGAATAGGTAATAGTAAGTAAAGTGCTTTCCTGAGTTTTGTGAGCTATTCATGCAAATTATCAAACAGGGGGAGGGAGTTGTAAGAACCCCAGATTTGTGGCCAGGTGGTCAGAATGAACTTATTTGTGATTGGCATCTGAAGTGGGGACAGCCTTGGAAGACTGAGACCTTAATTTGTGGGACCTAACATTAATTTCAGGAAGATAGTTTCAGGATTGAACTGAGAATTGGTCAGCATGTGTGTGTGGGAGGGGAGGAGGCAGGAACATACATTTAGTGTCAGAAATATGTAGTAGAAATAGAAGTGGAGTTTTCTCTTTTATAGCACATGTCAAATTCTGAGGAACATAGAAGAAAATATATAGCCTTAATAAATTCATAAAGAAAAAACAGGGTAAAAAAAAGTGAGCTAAGCATGCAAATGAAGAATATGAGAAATAGCAGGAGAGCAAATGTAATAAACTAAAGACAACAGGTATATTAAAATAATGGCAGAAATCTATGAAATTGTGAATAACAGAAATAACAGCAAATAGCAATAATTAAGCAAAAACCAAAAACTAGTTCTTCGAAAAACTTAATAAAAAAGACAGATTTCTGGCAAGACTAAATGGAGGGAGTGGAATTTGCAAATAAGTAAATTGATAAAATAAAGGAGAAAGATTATGCATGCAACAAAAATTTAAAGTAAAAAAGAATATTATGAATTATTCTGTATATATTAATTTGAATATCTAGATGGAGTGAACAAGTCTTAGAAAAGTAACTACAAATATAATCAAAGTAGAAAGAGTTTAAATGGACCAGTTAAAGACAAAAGGAATTAAATTGGTTCTCAGAGACCTCTCTTTCCAAAGAACCCATATCTAACCAGTTTTATAAGTATTATCTCTCAAATATTTAAGAAATGGTTAATTCCTATTGTTTACCACATTCTCCAGAAACTAGCAAAAGAGAAAAGTCTCTGTAACTGACAAAATAAAACAGAGTTTTAAAATGAGGGCAACAATCAAACATCATTAAAATAATTTCAATAAGGGAGTGATGTGACAAGATATACAACTGAAGATCACTCTTCCTGATGCCTAGAGTACAAACTAGTTGAAGTTTAAATTGACGGAGGAGGAGGGCAAGTTAGGGGAATATTGCAATAGTCAAGGTGGGAGAATACAAGGATCTGAGCAAAGAAAATAACTGGTAGTGGAAGAGATGTACTAGAGAGTTTTAAAGGAATTCGAATGGACAGGCCATCAAAACTGATTAACCTTGAGAAGCAGTGGTGAGAGAGGGTTCCATAGCGACCGCCAGATTTCTGGCCCAGGAAACCAAGGAAATCACAGTTGCATTAACCAAGGTGGGGGTGAGAGTGGTAACCAGAGAGAGAAAGGGGGTACACAGCCACAGTTGAGACTAGAGGAAGAGGACAAATTTGGTGATTTTTAGATACCATAAGCTCCTCCAGAAGTTGCTGACCAGGAAGCAGATGAAAATAAGGATCCAGATCACAGGATGAAAATAGCAGCCAAATATTTAGACATTTTCAGCATATAGAAGGTCATGGAAAGTATGCGTATTGATGAGATACATCAGCTGAGACTATGTGTAGAATGAAAAGGTCAAGGAAGGAAAGAGGACAGAAGCAGAAATTTCCAGTGTCTCTTATTAAATCTCCTCTGCTAGTACTTGTACCTTCTACCTGAGGATATTCTAACCCATGGAACATGGTGGTCCATGCAATGTGCTGGAAACCCATGGAATTAATGTCCCTAGAAAGGGCCCTTGGCCAGTGAGGACTGGGCATTGTTGGTATATAGATTCCCAGCCTCCACCCACTTAATAAAGACAGCTCTGAAAAAGGGAATAGGACTACGCAGAGAGTTGTCTCTCAGAGACCTCACAGGGATTGAGCTCTAGTTGCCCATAATGGTAATGCATTTTTATTGATAATGCACCTTTTATAGGCCTTTTTCTGCTCTAACTTCCCTACTTCCATACTGTCGTTCCTTAGGATCACCGCCATACAAATTCTTGTCCCAGGCTCTGGTTGTGTTGAAACCATAAGGTATCTAGAATAGTCAAATTCACAGAATCAGAAAGTAGAATGGTGATTGCCAGAGGCTATGGGGGAGGGGAAATGCAGAGTTGCTTAATGGATATAAGGTTTTAGTTTTGCGAGATGAAACCGTTCTGGAAATTAGTTACACAACAATGTGAATAGTTAAAACGGTTAATTTTATGTTAGTGTATTGTATCAAAATTGAATTTTTTTTAATGATAAGAAAAGGAAAAGGATAACAAATGGTGTCAAAAGCTGCAGCAAGATCTTAAAAAATAGAAATGACAAAAGATGTTTGGACGTGGCAAAACTGGGGTGCCGATGAACCTAGAAGAGAGATTTCATTGTAGCAAGGGTGGTACAAGCTGGAAAGCAGTAGTTGGGCTGTGATTGGGTGAGATGAATATATACTGAATATTTATACTAAAGGCAAGAAACCAGTGGAGCAGGAGAAAATCAGAGAAGCCTGCTTCTTGAATAGTCTTATAGTCTCATGTGAGAATACACAAAATGAAACCTTTCTCCACTTATAGGGCACTTATAAATGAGAATCCAGTTATATTGATCTCTGTGGCATTTTGTCATTTATTCATCCATTCTATAATATATGTATATATAAAGAGAACAAGCGAGAAAGGTAATGGCAAGAAAACCAGGTATGATTCCTACATCTAACTTCTCACAGTGTAGTGGTCCAATTGGGGAATAGAGGTAATCAAATACTCATACAAATTGATAATACACTCATATGAAAGGCACCTGTTATGAATGCTTTAGAAACAGGGACACATTGTGCTATGAGAACATTAGAATTGTAATTAGACCCAAGCAGGAAGGAAAAGTCAATCATGAACATTCTGAGATGGTTAGAACTTATACAAATGGCCTCCTCTCTCTCTCTCTCTCTCTCTCTCTCTCTCTCTCTCTCTCTCTCTCTCTCTCTCTCTCATCTATAACAATATAGAGATCAAGAATTTGTGGGGAGGAGAGTATTTTTCTGCTAACATGACAATTATGTAGAAGCTCTCAAATGTTTAGAAATCTAGTGAAATAGTGCCTTTTTAATTTATAATTAAGAATAGTTTAATTTATAATTAAGAATCAATTAAATATATTCTCAGGGCAATATGATAATGGGAGTAGAACTGTGAGGAGATTTGTCTTTAAGTTTTAGAAACCTTTAGTTTCAGAAACTGTACCTGACGGTCTTATTTTCTGGGTATTGAAATTAGACATATTTGCTTTACTGGTTTCTCCATTTTGTAAGAAGGAGAGAAAGCTTTAGAAAATAATTTACTCAAACTGCAAAATCTGTACTGTCTCTGGCAATATTTAGCTTTTCTATCTTCTTCCCCAGGAATTCGTGCTCTGTTAAGCTCAGAAAAAGACTATGTTATGTGCTTCCTTTGTGTACACACACACACACACACACACACACACACACACACACACGGGAGGGAGGGGGGAGAGAGAGAGAGAGAGAGAGAGAGAGAGAGAGAGAGAGAGAGAGAGAGAGAGAGAGAGACTTAACTTACACAGATTGCTTGGAAAACCAATCAAGCAGGGATTTTAAAAGAAAAGGGGCATATACCAAATTTTTCCTGGACCTCAACTTTTTATTTAGTTTAATTACTCCAGTAAGATCTCAGTAGTTGGTCAGAGGGGGGAAAAGTGAATAAAAAATAACGTGTAATAAATTTGTAGATATATATTACTAACATAACTCATAGATCTTTATTGACTTGCAGTGAGCTCTGGGCCTGGAATGTAGCAGGTAACAGAAATGTTTGCTGAGTAACTGACTTGAAACGAACATACCTAGAGACCAGTTTAAGTAGGTAAGCACTGCCAATATTAATGCCTGACTAAGTATTATCCCCAACATAATATTTAGAATATTTCTATAAACCTATGAGGTTTCATCACATTATATCACAAAGAAATTTATAGCAGTCTCAAGTGATATATCAAAATAATTTTCACCCTCAAAGGTCAACAAGGTAGAATTTTTCTCATTAGGCACATCTATTGATTAAACCCACATCATTGTTGTGTAAAAGGGAAATGCTTTTGAAGACTAACTGCTGCGAATTTAGCTCTTTCCTTTTATGTTGATTATTTTTACAAAGCCTGATTGTCTTAAAAGCTGATGATCATGATAGCAGGACAGTGGTAAATTGCTAAAATGTTTACCATTGAGCCACAAGCACAGGTTTTGTGTCTTTTTTCTTAAAATCATGATATTGAAATGCTTTTAAAAAACAAAAGCAAAATAAAAAGCAAAGACTCTCTCTCAGTGCTATCAAAATTCACATGGGTGTTTATCATATGAAGACTATATCTGAATAAAAATTGCTCAAAAATCCACTTTGGTAGAGATCTTACATTCTTAAAATATGTCCTGTGTACACACATATCAGTGTATGGAGAGAATCTTTTAAGGATTCATGAAGTCTGTCAATACTCTTTAATAATAAAAAGGAACCAATTACTGATACATGAAGCAACATGGATGAATTTTACAGACATTGTAACAAGGGCAAAGGTAAAAATGGACCCAAAAGAATATATACTGTATGATTCCACTTAAATGAAGTCTAGGGCATTCAAAACTAAGCTGTGGTGATTGAATTAAGAAAGTGGTTGCTTCTGGGAGAGAATTTGACTGAAGGGCCACAGGGGAACTTTCCAGAGTGATGACAATGTGCTATATCTTGTTTTGGTGGTTATACAGCCATATTAAAATTTCAAAATTCATTGAACTGAACACTTAAGAGCTGTGTGTTTCATTTTTTTATAAATTATACCTCAATAAAAAAAAATGAGGCACTCAAGAATAATTTAAGCTTCGATAATTTGATTATAAAGAACAAAAGTTGATTTTATAACCAGAAAGAGTATTGTCAACTTGGGATGAAATACTATCCAAATACACACCACACTAAATAAATGTGGTTGACTAATTATATGTGCTCTACTGTGAATACTGCTCAGCTTTGTTCTGGATAATGAAATAGGAAAATTCACAAATAAAATAAGTGTGAAACTTTGCAAATCAAATCAAATACAGTAATACCTTGGTTTGCGAGCATAATTCATTCCAGAAACAAACTACTCATATTGCAATATATCGCTCATTTACCAAGTTAAAATGTATTAGAAATGTTTGCTTGTCTTGCGGAACACTCGCAAACCACCTTACTCGCAATCCAAGGTTTTTCTGTATGCGTATAGTGAGTATGGGTATGAAATTGTAGCAGAGTACACTGACCCATTCATGTCATATGTAAATACTTTTTAATGATTGTAGCCATATATAGATGCATAAATATTCATATAAATCATTCGTTTGTATATTTCCATAGAGACTTAATCTTCCAACATAGTGCTTAGGCTAAGTGCCTGGCTGAGCCTCTGGGACCATAACTTTCTTCACTCTGTATAAATCTCTTTTATCTGGTTCATTTATTTTATTTTATTTATTTATTTATTTATTTATTTATTTATTTATTTATTTATTTATTTATTTTAGCTGAGCCATCCTGCCACCTATTGGCAGCTCAGCGGCAACTCAGCTCAGGCTGGCATCGAACCGCCGTTGCTCAGAGCTCAGCTCGCACTCTTGAGCGAGCTCTTAGCCAACTGAGCCACTCGGCTGGCCTTTATCTGTTTCATATATTAAGATTCTGCATCAAGTTCTCTTTAGAAAAGAGGTTTTTGTGGCTGAAATAAGATTCAATTTCATTGTAGAAACTGGTGTTTTAATTCTTCCTCATCATACAAGAGAGTACGTTTCAAGTCTTTTTCCAGTAATGCATAGTAGGGAGCAGTTGTAGTTCACCGCCTCCCCCCCACTCTCTTGCTTAGCCTGTTTTGTCATCAGTGGATTCCTTTTCAGAATGGGAATCATAACTCAGAATCTTAAAAGACTGTTATACTTCATCCTAGAGATGCTGTCTATAAGTGATATTGCTACCATAAACTTGGGCTATGACTGTATGAATCAAAATTTTTCTCAGAAGGTAGGTAAAAAACAGTATTAGAATATAACAGGATTTTGCATGCTTTTTAGATACTATTTCTAGAGAAGTGCTTTCCAGTTACTAGTTCCTGAATCTTTGTACTAGCATTGTTCCAGATTTAGGAGAATTTTATTAAAAACTTTTGATTGAGCATCAATTTATTTTAAGACAAATTTTACAATAAAACCTGACTTCCTGAACAGACAAACAAAACTAGACCTTCTATGATTGAAGTGGCATTTGGGAACCTGGAGTCTCACTTATTTGGGTTCCTTTTCATTTTTCTGCAGCAGCCCCCCAAGGAATCATAACATAACTCTAGAGACCACCTAAAGATATTGATTTGGAGCAGTTACTCTCGACTATGGGCACTTTCATGTCCCAGGGGACATCTGACAATGTCTGGAAAAAAGTTATCAACAACTGTGCAGAGCAGGGCCTAGTGGGTAGATGCCAGGGATGCTGCTAAACATCCTACAATGCACAGGACAGCTCTTTCCCACAACAAAGAATTACTTGGCCGCAAATATCAATAGTCCCAAGATTGGGAAACCCTGATTTGGAACAAGATTTAAAGAGACACAAACATTTAAGTGTAATTTGTTTCACTCTGAGGCTGAGTTAATGAAAACCCACTTATATATTTTGTTGTAATATTATGAGGTAAAAATTTAGAGCTTGTCTCAGATACTTAGATTTCTGAGTAGCTGCTTATAGCATCACTTCTCTGCCTTTAACTACTTGCCTAGAATTAATTAGTAAAAACACTTTGAGGAGTCTCCATAGAGACCTCAGTTGGGTCTTCATTTTGCTCCCTTAGCCAGGACATATTTGGTCTTCATTTTGCTCCCTTAGCCAGGAATCAGAAACACCAACCTCATCACACAGTTCTAAAGCAAAAGGAAAACTTTCAACCATTTTCTGAAAATAATAAAGCAATTATGATTTAAAATCCTAATTATGCTACCAGTAGATCTGCATTATAGCTAACAAAACTAAGTCATAATTCTTCATGTAAGAGGGTTTTTCCTGGAGATGGAGAGTAATACCTCTCTGCCTATTATACAAGTAACATATGTCCATTTCTTGGAAGACAGCGCTAAGTAAACATTTCCATCATGTTTTATTGTTCTAAAAAACAATCCACCCATTTGCACAGGAAATTAAGCAATAATTAATGAAAACCAAGGGAACTAGTTATTAATACTTTTCAGTACAAAAAACAATCAAGAATGCTTGCCAGTATCATATATTACTTTTAATAGAACGGGGTTTTAAAAAAATAAAACTCATTATATTGAATTTGACGGATTGGAAAACTAACTTGCAACACCTTTCAGTTCAAAGACACAATGGCATAGGCAAGTTTGCATGTTTACAGTGCTCCAGATTTTTAAAATTATGAACCTTTTTAAGTTTAGATTCTATAAGTATGATCCACTCTCTCACTTGCAAGCTCACTCTATCAGTTATTGCTGCTTCAAATATTTATTGCTACATAAAAGCTACTCCAAAGCTTAGTAGCTTAAAACAATAGATATGTATTTAGCTCTTGATTCAGTGTAGGCTAGGCTTAGTTGGGTGTTTATTTTAGTCTTGGCTGGCCACCCTTATGCATGTGCTGTCAGGAGTAGTCAGATAGATGACTCTGCTTCTTGTAACTGGCTAGCTGTTGACTGGTACAAAATGGGGACTACTGGGTCATTGGCTACCAGGCTAGCCCGCGGTTGTTCACATAGAGAGGCAAGGGTCTGAAGAGAGAGAGAGAGAGAGCAGAAAAATTCAAGGCCTCTTGCAGTCTAAGCTCAGAACTGGCACAAAATTGCTTTTGTCACATCCTATAGGCTCAAGGAAGTTAAAAGACCAGCCCAGATTCAAGACATAAAGAAATAGGTTCTGCCACTTAACAGGAGGGACTGCAAAGTCACATTGCAAAATGTATGGATAGAAGGCCAAACAGAGTATCGAAGACATTTTTGTAATCAATCTATACCATACTCGCGCAGCATGCTGCTATCTTTACTCTCCTGAGCTTGAGCTACCCTGGGGTACACAAGGACAATGTACACCAACCCAGGAATGCATGAGTATTAATGCATGGGAGTGAATTTGGACCAATGAGAGACAGGGGGTGAAACTGGCAGGCAGATAAATTATTTTATCTTCCTTCCCTTAGCCTGTTCCAAGGTGCTGTGTCCCTCCAGAAGACATCTGCTATGACCAAGCTACCACAGTTTTTTGAAACTGACTAGCTCTGAAACACACCTCTTTGTATTTTCTTATCTTTCCTTGTCTGTCTTCTCATTTCTTCCTTTACTGTCATTGCATGTGCAGTTTTCTAAAAAGCATGAAAGGAGTAGCTTTTACTATTGAGTTGTAGGAAAAGTCATGACATAGTTTTTTCTATGTTTTTCTTTGCAAAAATGTATCATGACTCTTCTGACAACCCAATATATAACAAAATACCCTAAAATTTAGTAGCTTAAAACAACATGTATTTATTTAGGTCACAATTCTATAGGTTGGCTCTTTGGGCTGGGCTCAAGTGGGCAGTTCTTCTGGCCTGAGCTTTGGTTAGCTGCTAGGTTGGCTAGGAGTTGGCTAATCTAGGGTCACTTATTACTGTCCCTCATGAACCTCATCCTCCAGCAGGCTAGGCCTGTGTTGTTCTCATTATGGCTGAGTAGGGTCTCAAGAAAGCAAATGGAAGCAGAAGTATACAAGTCCTCCTAAAGCCTCAGCTTAGAACTGCCACAGTATCACTCATCACATTCCATTGAACAAAACCCATTACAAAGCTGGTCCACATTTGAGGTGTGGAGGAATGGTCTCCACCCTTTGATGAGGGGAGTTATAGAGACATCTTTTGAATGTATAGAGAGGAATGGAGAACTGGGGACATATTTGCCATCCACCACAAAGCATTAGCATATAAATTTTGCCTAGGATTTTATTTTCTATGGGACTCAGGCTGTGGCATTATCTATCATTCAATTTTTTAAAAATCAATGCTCTGGAAGAGACTCAATTTTTTTTCTTTTTGTAAAGACACTATTAAACTAATATTAATTAAAATAAAAATAAATTTGGACTAAAGACTTAAATGTAAGACTCAAAACCATAAAACTGCTAGAAGGAAATATAGGAAGTAAATTCACAGACATTACCCTTAGTAATATTTTTACTGATATATCCCTTTAGGCAAGGAAAGCAAAAGAAAAAACAAACATGTGGAATTACGTCAAACTAAACAGTTTTTTCACTGCAAAGAAAACCATCAATAAAACAAAAATGCATCCTATTGAATGGGAGAAGATATTTGCCAATGATACACCTGATAAGGGGTTAATATCCAAAATTTATAAAAAACTCATATGACTCAACACCAAAAAAAACCAAACAACCCAATTAAAAAATGAGGAGAGGACATGAACAGACATTTCTCTAAAGTGGACATACAGATGGCCAACAGACATATGAAAAATGCTCAATGACACTAATAATTAGACAAATACAAATGAAAACCATAATGAGATACCACCTCACTCCAGTCAGAATGGCTATCCTCAATAAATAAAAAAACAACAAGTGTTGGTGAGGATGTGGAGAAAAGGGAACCCTCGTGAACTGTTGGTGAAATTGCAGATTGGTATAACCACTATGGGAAATAGTATGGAGGTACCTCAAAAAATTGAAGATGGAACTACCTTATGACCCAGCAATTCCACTCCTGGGTATCTATCCAAGGAAATCCAAAACATCTGTGTTGGGGCTGGCTGAGTGGCGCATTGGTTAAGAGCTGGTTTGGGATGTCAGTGTCTCTGGTTCAGATCCCATATATGAAGGCCAGTGACACTGCCCTCTACAGCTAACAACAGCTCCACCTGGAGCTGGGTTGCTGTGAGTCCCCACGTTGGCATGCTGCAGTCCCTGCTGCAGTGGGCTGCCATAGGCTACAGTGAGTGGCCAGCAGCCAGTGTGAGTGGTTGGCAGCCAGTGTGAGCTGCCAAGAGCTGCGGTGAACCACCATCCAGAAGCTGACGACCAATCTGCCTCACCCGAGAAGAGCACAATGATGATACCAATATGGGCCAGTGAAGCAATGTTCTCCACAACTAGACTGAGGAACAAAAAGAATAGCAACTTGTCTATTCCCCTTCCCTGGTTGCCCAACATTGTTCCCCTCCCCCAATTCCCCAATAAAATCCTTAATTAATTAATTAATTAATTAGGAAATGAAAATTATATTTTAAAGTTATAAGAAAACAGTGTGGTGTTTGAGCAGGAATAAGAAAATAACCTAATGGTACAGAATTCAGAAATAGATTAATGATAGGTAAGAAATTATTATTTCAACTCAGTGGGGGAAAGTTAGGCTATGAAATAAACTACTGTTATACCAATCATCCACCCATTTTAGGAAAAAAAATAAAATTAGTTACCTATATGTGCCATAGGAATTTCTAGATATGAAGACAGAAGTGCAAGAAAATATAGCACAATATGCTTGAGGTTACGGATTTCTTCCTATGCAAGACTCAAATCCAGAAATTCATGAAGGTAAAGATGACCAGATTTGATTTTACAAAAAAATTTTAAAACTTCTATAAAGTAAATGTAAACTTATAAGTGACAGACAAGAGGAAAACATGTATAGCATAGAAAACAGTTTAAAATAGACACTATTTCTGTGATATTCAGGTGTCATTTGTAGACACAAAATCCACACAAGCTGCTTTGGACTGAAAAAAATCTATTACAGGGAATAGGATGCAAACTAAATCAACATAAGGACGAAAACAACAGAAATTATTTCCAGCTTCAAAAGTACAAACCCAGAATCCACTGATGCTGCCGACAGAAATCAATGCTACATTTGTCTAAATCAGGGGAACTGCCTTCATTAATAAAGGAAGCAGATGAATCAAAAAGCTGAATACAGATTAGAAATTTGACAACACAGCCATTGATTCCAAAACCATACCACCTCCACAAGCCACAGTTATGAAATAAATCCTGAGACCTGCTTTTTTCTTCACTCTCTTTTGAACAAAGTACTCTGTAAATGCATCTGATTTGTGCTCTTAAATTATGTTCAGTACCCAAGTTTCAGAAAAATCAGGAAAATCTGGATTTCACTTTCCAACTTCTATATGTTGGAAGAGAGTTGGAATGAAAGATAAGTGAGTTTCAACACATAGTTTTCATAACAATCCCTAATATGCAAAGAGTTCCTATGAATCCATAAGGAAAGAATGACGAACTGATTACCAAACCTAATTCACAGAAGAAATAAAAACAACTTATATACTATAAAAAATGTTCCTCTCATTGGCAACCAGGGAATAACTTCACATGTTTTAAAAAAATCAGATTGGCTAAATAGAAAATGGTATCTAATATAGAAAGGAAGAAGGAATCCTCATTGACCTATTGATGTACGGTGAAAGAATAAGTTTGTACAGGCCCTCCCTCCATTTTTTGGGGAGGGCAACTTATTGTCAGTCAATATTCAAAATTATTTGACCCAACAGTACCTTATCTAGTACTTTGTCTTTCAAATATACTTAAACATTCACAAAGAGATATGTATAAAGTTTATTGTATCATGGTTTAATATCAAATAATTAAAAACAATCTAAATGTACACCAGAAAAGCAATATTTATATTGTACAATCATGTTAGGGGATTTTATGTGGATTTTTCAAAAAATATATTTATAAGGACTGACATAGCAAAGTCCATAATAATTAGTAAATGTAAAAAGCAAGTTGCAAAACTATAGAGATTCCACTTTTGAAATATATATATATATATATATATATATATATATATATATATATATATATATATAGTCTATCCATCCCCATTTCTCTACAAAAAAAAAAAAATCTCAGTAATATCTACATTGTTGATTTGGGGTGTGTGTGTGTGTGTGTGTGTGTGTGTGTGTGTGTGTATAAGATTCTGGAAGGATATACACTACTTATTAACAACAATTACTTCAAGATAATTTGGTTGAGGAGAGGGAGACTTTGTTTTTTTCCCCTGCATATTTTTACATTGTTTGAATATTTTGCAATGCTCTTGTAACTTAAGAAATTCATGATATAGGAAAATGCTGTCAACACTTATTCAAACTATTATAATGTTCCTTAATTCCAAATGCTGTCAACAATAATCTCTAAAATTATCATCACAGAATATCTTTGAGGCCTAAAAACTTGCCTACTAAATCTTCTGAGATTTATCTGTCTGATAATCTCAAAAGTTCCAAGTTAGATTAATTAACCTTGATACTATTCCTAGGGCCTTGCCATACTACACATAATTTTTGCCCATCATAGCACTCTGTTTCCAGTTGGCAATAGATGTTATGTGCTAATGAGTGCTGCTGCTAAATCCCAATCTAATAAAAATCTTGCTCAGAACCTTATCCAAAAGAGCTAAAATACAAATCCCAATAAATTGTGGAGTTTTTCTGACTACTCATTGACCTAAGAAAGGAAACATGACCTGAAACTGCTAGACAGTCAAAATTTATCATGAAAATAGCAAATGAGGCTATATTTATTTTTGCTTTATATAAACTGTCTGATTCCCCTGCAACTCACCCTGGTTTATTTTTGGCCCTGAGTATTTAATGAGAATGAAAAGCACACAATGCAACTTTGGGTCCATTTGCTCCTTTAAGTTACCAAACCCAGATGTCACTGGAAATGACATTGCCTATTATCATTATAGGCAAATGTTCTGCTCTTACCAAAGCCCATGGGAAGCAATATAAAATGGAGAATGTATTTTTAAAAAGCAATATCCAGTTTTGTTCTGCACAAATCTTTACTCAGAAATTGATTAGAAGAGCTGTCCAAGTCATTTAGTGTTTAAGATATACTGGATAATTCCAAGCCCATACGTATAAGACTAGAGAAAGAACGCTCTTAAATAAATTAATCTCTGAACTAGGTGGAAATACAAAAATATGTCAATTAGAGACAGATAATTATCATAACAAATGGAGGCGAGTTTAAAATTAACACATCATATTTTTTCCTGAACAGGATTTCATTATATCCCCTGGAATTCTTCAACATAAATAAAGATATTCTTTTGAAATACATGTTAACTGAAATACATACTTTTCCTCCCTTGCAATTGATAAGAAAACTTGATCTATTTTTATTTCATAATTATGATTTCATTTCTTAGTACTCTCCCCCTCATTTTCATCCGTTTATTATTTTGGGGAAAAATCTCAATGTAAAGACAAGTCTTATTTCCCAAGGTCTCAAGTTTTGTGTCCTTGAATCCTGATTTTGAAGAAAATTTCCCATAAAATCTTAGCAAATTGAGGTCCTCAAATGAAGCTGGTCTTGAATCTCATAGACATGAAAAGAAGTATCTAGGCCAACTGGTATGTTGGTTAAGAGTTGGCTTGGGATACTAGCTCTGAGCAGCAGATCCCACATGCGAGCCAGTGACACTGCACCCTCTACAGCTAAGATGATGAACAACAGCTTGACCTGGAGCTGGGCTGCTGTGAGTCGCTGGCGATGACATAGGCTGTAGTGGGGCTGGCTGGCAGCAGGCGTGTGCTTTTGTGAGCTGCCGTGAGCCACCATGAGCGGCCGTCCAATGGCCAGTGAGTGACTGCTTCACCTGGGAAGAACGCAATAATAGTACCAACATGGGCCAGTGAAGCGACATCCTCCACAATTAGACTGAAGAACAAAAGGAGAGCAACTTGTCTTTTCCCCTTCCCTGATTCCCCAACACTGTTCCCCTCCCTCGATTCCCCAACAAAATCTTTTAAAAAAAAGAAATTCGCTTGGGGTCTTCAGTATCACAGAGATCACTCTGGAGGACTGTTTCAGACAATGGAGTTCGGGCAAGGGAGATTGCCAAGTTCCCTGCGACATTAGTTTCTATCAACAGTAATAACCACACAATCACCCATGTCCTATTTCACTGGCTTCCTTCCTATCACCAGAATGAAATATTGACTTTCTGCTAACTTTTCTCTTTTTCCCAAGTACCGAATTCCCATCCTTCATTTAGAGCCAACTTAAAGCCAGCAAATACTTTTAAGATCCCTCAAGCTTTCCTGGTCTGGAAATCCCTTTTTGCTTTATCAACTCCTATCTGTAGCCTTTAAGGAATTTTTAGTTCAATTACGCTTGTATCATTAATAATTTTATAACAATGGTGTCTACTCTCCAAAAGTAGGTTGAAAACTCTTTCAGGCTAAGGTCCTAATTCTAACATATTTTCCATTTTTAAAAAATTATGGTATAATCCCCCCTTTTTGTGTGCAATTCTACACGTTTTGATAAATGTATACAGTTATGTGAGTCACCATCATGATCAAGATGTAGGGTATTTCCTTCACCTTGGAAAATTCCCTTATGCCCCTTTGTAGTCAACCTCTGTATACATCCCTAGTTCCTGGAAACCACGGATCTATCTTCTGTCCCATAGGTTTGTCTTTGTATAAGTGTCATATAAATGGAATCATACAGTAGCCTTCTGTGTCTGGCTTCTTTCACTTAACATAATGCATTTAGGATTTATCTATGTTGTTGCATGTTTCAGCAATCCGTTCCTTTTTGTATCGTTGAGTCATACTCCATTTTATGGATATACCATAGATTGTTTACCAGCATTCCACTTGAAGGACATATGAGTTGTTTCCAGTTTGGGGTGGCTGTACATAGGATAAATTAGAAACATGCAAGTACTGGTTTGTATGTGAATACAGGTTTTTATTTCATTTGGGGCAATCCCTAGGAGTGGGATTATTGGGTCCTACAGTACCGGTATGTTTAACTTCTACTATATTTTCTAATGCATCCCACAACCTTGTAGCCTGCCTTATGTAATTGAGATATGTAGTCGGGCTCCCTTCCCTTAGCAATCTGGGTAAAATTGGTTCAGACCACTACAAAGTACACAGCTTCAACAAGTTTAAAGTTTTCTCCTAAGGTAAGCTTATTTGGGGTAATGGAACTTCGATGGGCACCACAGCATCTGATTTCTAGGTCTTTTCATGATGTCCTCTCCCACCACCGCACCAGCTTGTCACTAGTAACCTGGATTCAAAGTTTGCAACACCTTTCAATTACTTACATACTGTCCAGTCACATGAAAGCATGAGTAAGCATTATGGATTTTGCTGGAAGTTCATAGGAACCATAAGCTGTGTGGGTGAAAGTGTTAATGTTTTATAGCCCACAGAATACAACTAAAAATTACATCTTAAACACGCCTGTTTTTTCATGGAATCCCAACTTGGACACTGACCACTCTGACTTCTACTCTCATCCATTTAGGAGCTAGACTTAGCTAGTCCCTTTAGGAGAAAGTTAACCTTTCTTCAACTCAAAAGCAATTTCCCTCCCTCTATGTGGAGGGCCACTCAGCTCTCTCTGCTGCCGTTCCTGCTGGAACATATGTGTACACAGGAAAGCAGAACAAATGCTTTCCTGCTAAGATTATTTTTCCTGCTTACAGAGTTTATGACAGTTTCTCTTAAGAATGATTTTTAAAAGAATTAAATTATGATTATTTAAAAGCTGAGGTGTGGCCAGGTGGCTCAGTTGGTTAGAGTGCAAGCTCTGAGCAACAGGGTTGCTGGTTCTATTCCCACATGGGCCAATGAGCTGCTCCCCACCCCCATCCCAACGACGAGATTGAAGACTTGAGCTGAGCTGGGGCTGAACTACTGATAGGTGGCTGAATGGCTCTGTTTAGAGCATGTGCTGTTAACAAGAAGGTTGCCAATTTGACTCCTGCATGGGATGGTGGGCTGTGCCTCCCCCAACTAAGATTGAACACGGCGACTGGACTTGGAGCTGAGCTGTGCTCTCCACAACTAAGATTGAAGGACAACAACTTGACTTAGAGCTGATGGGTCCTGGGAAAAAAAAGAAAAAGTTTCCCAATAAAAAGTTTTTTTTCAAAAAGTTGAATATTCATTTATGGTAAAAGCTGATAACTTTTCGTGTACTGTACAACAAGCTACCCCAAAATTTAGTAGCTTAAAGTAACAAACTTTTTTTTTTATTATTGTTCATGAGGTCTCAGCTCAGCTAGGCAGTTCTGGTCTTAGATGGTTTCACTCCTATCTCTGTAGTCAACAGCTGGTTGGATTGATGGCTATGCTGACGTAAGTCACATGCTTAACTCTAGGATGCTTTAACATGGCCTTGGCTAAGGTTACTGAGTTCTCATCCATGTTGTCTCCCATTTTCAATTGAATAACCTGGCTTGTTTCTATGACAATGGTAGGGATCCTAGTGAAAGTGTGGAAGTATACATGGCTCCCGCAGAACTAGCACACCATTACTTCCATGGCATTCCATTGGCCAAGCAAATCGCAAGGCCAATCCAAATTCCAGGGTGAAGAAATAGACTGCACCTATCATTGGGAGTTTCTGCAAAGCCACGTTACATAAAGAATGCAAATAGGAAGGGTGAAGAACTAGGATTGCAATCAATGCACCACCCTTACAAAATCAGACTATTCTATTAATTAGAAGATCTAATTTTCCTATAATTCTAAATAAGTAAAACTTTTCACTTTATTCAGGTCATGTACTCAAAGCTAATTAAACTCACTCCAATAAAAAATGTTCTACTTTCCCTAATGAATAGCTAAAATCACATTATTGGATTCCTTTCAATTTAATAAACTACATAACCTAAAGCTAATACAGGACCACTATTTAATCAGTTATATTAATAATTGATTCCATTTAAATAAACAATATTTAAATGGTTATATAATTTTTTAAATAGAAAGAAAATATGACATAAAAAGGAAACTGGCTTATAACTTAGAATTCCTAATATGTCTTTTTTTTTTGAGTGGGGTGATTTTATGAAGTTATATATGTATGTAGTCTAAAGAGTAATGGTTTCCCAACATTTGTTATGAAAAACACCAGCCTTCCACATACCTGCAGCTATTGTCCTCTTCCAACAGGCAAATATTTTCAACCTTTTACAGCTATTCTTTTGGTTTAGATATCCACATTGCTTCAAATTGTGTGCTTATATTGCTCCCTCTTAATTTTCAGTCTTGGACATTATCTATTGTCTCCCTATTTATGGAAAACGATGACCTCCACATGATTCCTCCTGCATCTTCCTGCTACCTTATCCCCCACCAAATGTACCTTACCCTCTCGCCATACTTTTAGGATAGTTATATCCCAATTTGGGTTTGAACAATATGCAATTATTATATAAATGCTATCCATGGCTGATCCATGTGATATGCTATAATTACTTTTTGTTTCTTATAAACATTTTTTTTGTTGATAATTAAAATTGTCTGTTTTGTTTCCTTAATTTTTCAAGTATTTTTCCTCTCAACTGCAAATTCTTTACCAATTACTTATATCTCCTCTTTAAATATTCAGCTATATCATTGCTGAATAATTTCATTTTCTCAAATGAATTTCTCCCAAAGCCTTCTAACATGCTTTAATCAGAAGGTTTGTTCTGTGTCTGGTGAATCAACATCACCCTGGTGATTCTCTCTATCTCTTCCCTATATTCGGTTCTCTGTTTCTTAAACTCTGTATCTTTTCTTTTCCCTTGCTTTATTTATTTGCTTTGGTGGTACATATCTTCCTGAAGAAAAATTTTTTTTGTTTATTTTTTTTACTTTTAAATTTTTTTTAATTGTATTTTTTAATTACAGTTGACATATAGTATTATTAGAGTTTCAAGTGCAAAACTTCGTGAAGAAAAATTTTAGAAATCTTGTGTACCTGAAAATGTTCTGTCCTCACATTAAGTGACCCATTGCCAAGGTACAGAATTCTAGGTTGAACATAAATTATCTTTGGAATTTTGAAGGCATTTTCACATTGTCAGCTGCTTGTAGTGTTATCTATAGCTTCTAAGGTTGGTCATGAGAAGTTCACGAACATTCTCAACCTTTATCTTTTAATTGTAACTTTTTTCTTTCTCATATAGCATCTTCTTTATGTCCTACATCTTTGACATTTCTCCGTTGTCTTGGCATAGGAATATTTTTGTTCATTATGCTTGGCACTTGCTGGGTTCCTTGAATCTGGAAATTTCTGTCCCTGCATTCTGGGGAATTTCTTGAATTATGGTTTCCTCCTCTTTTCTTCCCTAATATCTCTGTTTGGAATTTCTACTTTTTTTGACATTTTGATGTGGACTGGTACTCTCTTTCTTTTTATTTTTCTCTCCTATTTTCCATTTATGTCTTTATATTCTTTCATTTGTGGGGATATTCTGAATTTTATTTTCCAATACTTCATGGAGCTTTTTGTTGTTTTTTTCTTTTAATCTGTTCTCTCATTTTAATTTCTAAGATCTCTTTTTATTATCTGAACATTCTTCTTCTCTCAACCTTTCTTCCTTAGAGTTACTAATTCTACTCACCAGTATAACCACCCCTTCCATGAAACCAAGGGCAAGGATTAGCATTTGGGGGCATTTGATAGAGCTTAAACACAAGGGCTAGGTCTCCACAAGTGCTCATTTGAGACCCTTAAAAGTAAAACAAGGGACCAGGGTGGGAATAGAAGAGAGAGTAGGTCAGGAGCCATGATCCATGTGGGCACTCTTGCTTTGGGGTCTGTAAATGCCAGGAGAAGGCCTGAACCTTACTAATTTCACTGAGTTATCTCCCCCATTCACAACTGTGCCTAGAGCCCGCCAGTCCAGACACCTCAATCATCCATGACTAATGCTCTTGTATTTTACCAGGATTCAAAAAGGCAGTTGTCCAGCTTACATAGAGTGGACAATAGAATCTTAGAATCAAACCTCCTTAAGAGACTTCCAGCTAACCCTGTCTTGACCTCATTTTTACTCCCACTTTCAGGAGTACCCAACACTGCTAATTTCTGAGCCTATTGGAGGTCAGTAGGATGTTAATTGGATTGCTTCTCATCTCTCTCCACTTCAGGCTTATAATTTAGCTTTCTTTGGTTTGCGAAGTCAGATTCATCTCATCCATCATTTTCCAGCTTTCAACATCTTGTGGGGTAGTTACCTCTTCTGTCCTTTGTACTTACTAGCAGGTCTTATTCTTTTTTTAAAAAAATTGTTTTATTGTTTTGTTAATATAACTTTGAAGGGAGAGAAAACAAATGTGTATGTTCAATCATCTATCTTAGGGAGTTAAAATGTCAAAATATTTCCAGCAATGGAGTAAACAGGAAGATAAAGAATAAACTTGGGGTAAGGGTGTGGGTAAGAAATTGGAGAGAAATAGTCAATTTCCTAATGAAACAATATCCTGAAATTATATGAGATAAAATCTAGCCATTTGTTTGCCACCAAATGTATTTTTATCAGGCAAACATGCAGCTGGTCTGGGATGGGCAAGAACCCAAAGGGAACTGGATTTCTTTCCAAGGCATTATTTTCGACCTCTGCTGGTAATAAGCTATAGTGATTGTGCTATTTTATATACAGATGAAGGACAAAAGCAATTACGTTTTCTCAAATGATGAGACACATACATTTTTAACAATGTTTTAAGAGATTAAATGTTTTGGGATGGCATCAAATAAAACGGACCATAGCCTTACTTTAACCTCAGTTCCTAGTTATACGGCATTTGTGAAGTTATACGGGCAGTGAAGGCTGTTGGCAGCATGTGCAAAGCTAGAACTCTCATGAGTGTGAAAGGACAGAGTACTCGCGGGGGAGAACCCATGCTGTCATTATAGCCCATTCCTTTGGACATGAAGTTAGGGCTTGGCCTGACAGAACACTAGGTGTTGCCATCAAGGCCAAGCCATGCTAGAATTAGCTCAGGGAAAAGGCACTAACCTTGACTATGGGCCTAATATCGACTCAAGTAATGCATGGGTTCATTGAAAACTTCTAGTAACCCCACTTTATATATAAGGAAATGGAAGACCAAATAAGTAATTTACTCACAGCCCATACTTGCTGTTCAATGGTGGAAATGAAAAGCCCATCCAATTCTGTCTAGATCGTTAAACCATATGAAAACTATCGCAAACCTGGGCAGAGGCAAGGACTTCTGCATATGATTGCTACTCTGGTTTCCCAGGCAGCAATGTATTCCCTTTGGATACAGCTTTTCTCCATCTGGGTATAGGTACACTGGGTCTTCCCTTGGCAACATGATCTAGGCAGCAGAGTGTGACTTGGGCAGACCCGCGTTCTTTACTGGGTGGTGTACTCAGCGTCCCTCACATGCAGGGAGAGAATCATTTTCAGTTTCAGGTCTTCTGTCCATGGATAGTCAGGGGTCATGCTCCCATTTTAGCAGGAATGGACTCACACCTTTAAATGAGTGGGCATCTCCTGGGTCTTGGCATGCTACTGTTTTTTGTTGTCATTCTAATTGTAGAATGGGTATGTTTGTTTCATATTAAGGAACTCAGCCAATTGAGGTCAGATGGCGACATATGTAAGAGTAAGAAATCTTTTTATTCTTGGGTATGCATTTATTTTTAATCACTTTTAACTACTTTTAATTCAATTCTCTGCTTTCCTCTGCCCTTAACAAACTCACTGAATTAGTTTTTTTTTTTTTTCAGGTAAAGGTCATTGACATTATCTTAAGTACTGGCAAACAATTAAGTAGTTGAGATAAAAATGCCCATGGTGATAGCAACAGCATTCACTAAAGCCTCGAGAAGACCATAACAGCTCAGTGAACCCGGACCTCACTTCTTATGCAGCACAGCTCAGGGACTGCAGGATGCAGTAATTCTCCAGAGAAGAGGCATGTGTGAGCTGCTTGTAGCTGACAATTGCAACAGAGGGTGATGGATGCACTAGTCCAGCCAGCAAAGGGGGTTGGGACCTATACCTTAATAGCATCTCCTCCCAACCCACTTCATTTCATAGTCAGCAGCCTGACTCAGCTCTTCCCTCAATCGCTGCTCCTCTCTGATGCTCTTTCCCAGCTTCTCCCACTTCCACATAATTGACTTTATTTTTATTATTTGATTTATATTAGAAATTAAAAGTTATTGAATATGATTTTTAAAACAGGCAAAAAACACCCAGATTGTTATCATCCAGAATTAGAAATTGTTAATATTTGGTTATATTTACTTTCAGAAACAAAACATTATAAACATTGTCCCTTTCAGTCAGAAATCCCCTGGGTCCCATTCCTTTACCCCCTCTCCAAAGGGTAACAATAGTCAATGGTGAGTTTCTTTTCACTCCATGTTTTACACTCTGAACAATAACTAGAATAGAATATATGTGTGCTTTATTTATATAAATGATGTCAAAGTGTATCTTTCCTTTTTATTTTAAATTATATTTTGGAGATACAGCCATTTGATTTCTACATATTTATACATTTATACACATACACATAGCAGTTGTCCCCTTTGGCTGCTGTATAGCTATTTCATCATATGAATATGTCACATTTTATTTACTCCATTAATAGATATTTGAATTGCTCTAATTTTTCTGTTAATACAAAAATGCTTCAATAAACACTCCCATAACATCTGTTTATGCAAATATGCAAGCTAATGTAGATTCTTTAGAAGTGTAATTCTTGAGTCAAATGTTAAGCACATTTTCAATTCTGTGCGGCTAAATTGATCTCTGAAATGTTTGTACCATTTGACATTCTCAGGGTATTGCTTCCAAGTTTCAGTTTTTAAAATACTTTGCCAAGACTTGTTTCTTGGCAAACTTTTACACTATTTTCTTATTGGATGGCATTTCTTTGCTTCTTTTCAACTGTTGATTGGCCATTTGAGTTTCCTTTTCTGTTAGTTTTTTTTTTCATATTTTATAAGATGTTTGCTCATTCATTTATTCAGCCAATATTTATAGAGCATTTGTTATGTCTGGACCCTCTTCTAGGTACTGCTGGCGGGGAATAAGGCAGATGAAGACCTCAGGTCCTTTGGAGTTTGTGCTTCAGGGAAACTGGGGAGGCAAGAAATAAACTAATAAAAGAATAAAGAAATTTCAGAAAGGATCCATGAAAATTCCAGACAGTAAAGAGAATATACACATAATGTGATAGTAACAGAGAAGGAGCAGTAGTTGATAGTGAGTGATCAGGGAGAGACCCCCTGATCAGGGGATTTTGTTTGTTTGTTTGTTTGTTTGTTTGTTTGTTTGTTTTTAGGAGGGGACATTTAAGTGAAGGTTTGAATGACAAGAAGAAACCATGTATAGACAGACTATGGGTGAACATTTTGGAAGAGAAAGCTGAAAGTGTAAATGCCCTGAGAACACAACAAGTGTGGTGTGTTCTAAGGATGGAATGAAGGCCTGGGTAGTTGTATCCCAGTAAGAAAAAGTCAAGGAATGGTGACAGAAAGATATTTGACTTTGGGTGGTGAACACATAATGCAACAGATGACGTATTATAGAACTGTACACTTGAAACCTATATAATTTTGTTAATCAATGTCGCTCCAGTAAATTTAATTAAAAGAAAGAAAGAAAAGGAAAAGAAAAGAAAAGAAAAGAAAAGAAAAGAAAAGAAAAGAAAAGAAAAGAAAAGAAAAGAAAAGAAAAGAAAAGAGGGCCGGCCAAGTGGTGCAGTGGTTAAGCGCTGGTTTGGGAAGCCAGCGGCCCCGGTTCGGGTCCCACATATGAGGGCAGTGAAACTGCCCGAAAGAAAGAAAGAAAGAAAGAAAGAAAGAAAGAAAGAAAGAAAGAAAGAAAGAAAGAAAGAAAGAAAGAAAGAAAGAAAGAAAGAAAGAAAGAAAGAAAGAAAGAAAGAAAGAAAGAAAGAAAAGAAAAAGGAGGAGGTGAGCTGACATGGAACACATAATAGTAACTGTTATGTGAAGAAAGCAAGAGGCAGGACCCTATGAACAGGTGATCTCCGTCCTCTCTTCATTATTTCTTTAATGTATATTGATGTAGTGTACATTAATCTTTACAAATATGTGTTCCAAATTCTTTAAAAAAAAAAAGGCAAGGAAGTAAGAGATGTTATCTGAGAGTCCAGATGATGCAGGGATTTTAGGTCATGCTGAGACTTTGATGTTAATCTAAGAGCAATAACATAATGCTTTAGAAGATGCAGAGGAATTATGTAGTATGATTTACTTATTAAGCATATCACTCTGTCTGCTGGGTAGAACATGATTTGGAAGGAAGAAGCAGGGAGAACAGTTAAGAGGCCATTGAAATGACAGGTTAGAGATGATAGAGTCTTGGGTCAAGTTGCTAGCAATGGAAATAAGGAGAATGGGCAGACTCAGGATATACTTTGGAGAAAGAGGTGACATTCCTTTGTGATAGATTGGATGTGGGGGTGGAAGTTGAGAGAAATAGAACAAATGGGTGAGTGGTGGAACCATTCACTCAGGCAACCAAGAGCAGAGGAAGTGGGGATGAGTGGAAATAATTGGTGCTGAATACAAAACCTCTTGGACAGCTGAATGTCCTAGAACTAAAGCCAATGACAGGTTACAGAGGGCCCTGAAGACTTTCTCAAATCTTGCTAATCAGGGTGGTATTTCAAGGGAAGTTATAGATCATGGCTTAGCAACTGTATCAGTCAAGATCCTGCTGAGAAACAGAACCCCATGCAGATTGTTCAAGAGAATTTAATGAAGGGATGATTTACAGAGATGTAGGGTAGTCTCAAGGGAATCTACAGAAAGGTTACAGCATCCAGATTACTAGCAAGGGGGTAAAGCTATTGCCACCTTGGGCCTGGATCTGAAGGGGCAAAGTCAGGAATTAGTGTTAATAGAGCCTAATGAATATAGGGGCCTCTTGGCAACCTCTGCAACAAATGTGGCAAAAGTAGGGAGAGAGCCAGTGGAATAAATGCCCTCACCTCTCTCTTTTCTACCACTACCATCCTATGGCCTATGGCCTACTGCTGCCTCCTAAAGTCAACCAGAAGCAAGAAGACAATGGAGGCTGGACAAGGAAGTCCATAGGAATTACCCCTTCCCCTAGGGCATAGAGCAGGGCAGAGAAGGGTGCAAAATGAATCTGGTTGGGGAAAGAGGGTGGGCAAATGGAGAATAACCTGCAAAGCAACCTATAAAATATTTTCTGTGACATATGGGTATGTTACTCCAATGTCATTTTCCATGTTGGCTTTGAGGACACAATAGCTGGCAAAATAATCTTTCCTCACCTCACCACTCATCCCACTAATCCCACTTATGTTTATGATACTCAGTGGGATGTCACGCATGACTTTCCCCATTCCAGTAAATAAACTAAGAATGATTTCATTCAAAACGCAGAGTTTGCATGATCTTTCTTCATCTCTGACTTCCTGCCTAGATCCAACATAATCATACTTTTGGTCTTTTTAAGAGCATTCCACACTGTTTAATGAAGAAACAGCACTCCTCTCCCTCCCCCCACTACCCTCTTTTTTTTTTTTTGCCTTGCATTCAAGCTCACTACCTACAATTTGGCTTTAGCCATCATCCCTAGTTATTTCTCAAAAGGATCTTAGATGATGGCCTGCCTGAAATATGGTCTTGTACATTCCCTATCATTGTGCCTTTAGTTTTGCACCCATGCCCACTTGTAAAAGTTCTTTCTTCCTTTATTTTCAAAAGCCAAATGAAATGTCACTTAATCTGGTGGGCCTACTATACTCAATTTCTCTAGACCGAAGACTTTCCTTCTACTGACTCCTCTGTGTGCCATAAAAACTGTCACTTGTAGATGAAAATCGCAAGGGTTGGGGGTAAGGGTTAAGAAGAACATACATTGAAAGTGCATGGAAGCTCACATGTATTACCTCATTTATTCCCAGTCAACAATCCAATAGAATCAGAATTATCCTAATGAGAAGACTGAGGCTTAGAAGGGTATGGCATTTATTACATGTGGATTACATACGAAGTCTGACAAGTTCGTGGACTTGTTGCAACAATGTTGCTAATCTTTTTTTTATATCAGGGAGATTATTCATTATAAGTTTATACCAATTGGGCAAACAGTTAACCAAGTTTACTATTTGGAAGTGCTGAAAAAGGCTGTGTGAAAAAGTTAGACAACCTGAACTTTTCACTAACAATTCATAGCTCTTACATCACTGCAATGTACCAGCTCACATGGCACTGTCTGTGAGGGAGTTTTTAGCCAGTAAACAAATAACTGTATTGGAACACCCTCCCTACTCACCTGATCTGGTCCCCAATAACTTCTTTCTTTACCCAAAGATAAAAGAAATATTGAAAGTAAGACATTTTGACGATATTCAAGACATCAAGTGTAATACGACGACAGCTCTGATAGCCATTCCAGAAAAAGAGTTCCAAAATTGCTTTGATGGGTGGACTAGGTGCTGGATTTGGTGCATAGCTTCCCAAGGGGAGTACTTCAAAGGTGACCACAGTGATATTCAGCAATGAGGTATGTAGTACTCACTCCAGGATGAGTTCTTAAACTTAATTGTCAGATCTCGTATCTTCTCACTCTCTAGAGTGTTATGATCTTCCGTTT
The DNA here is from genome assembly GCA_033961575.1 of Aselliscus stoliczkanus. NCBI lineage: Eukaryota > Metazoa > Chordata > Mammalia > Chiroptera > Hipposideridae > Aselliscus > Aselliscus stoliczkanus. The sequence continues at coordinate 32,306,679 of CM066738.1, forward strand.
TTCAGATGAAGAACTGAAACTCTCAGAGGTTAAGTAACTTGCTTAAGAGCTCATAGCTAATAGGGCAGAGGCTGGGTTCAAAGTCAGCTCCATGTCCTCAGGCTCTACACCATGATCCCTCGCAACAAATGAGAAAATACAATTACTGGCTGCCCTTTCTGGCCACCAGTGTTCTAACAGTGTTGGGAGTTTCTATGTAACATTGTCTCACTTAATCCTAACTAGAACACTGGGAAGGAAGGAATGTTCATTGAGGAGAGAAAGCAGAGCACACAGAAAGGATCCAGGCTCCATCAAAGAGTGGCTGGTGGCCTCAGGTGAAGACCCTTCTCTTCTTCAGCCTTCAATTAACTTGATTGTGATTGAATCACTCAATGAAAGATGAAGTTGGAAAGTTATAGAGGAAAATTTGTTTACTTTCTAGTTCTTCTAAACGATGCTCTTTTGAGTCTTGCTAGCAGCAGCTCCCAGGAGAGAGGGAAAAGCAGGTACATTCTGGCTGGTGAAAAAAAAAAAAACTCCTTTACGGCCACCATCTTGCCAGTTAATTCTCATTGACTATTTACCACTGAATGCTTTGTCACAAATTACATAGTTTAAAAAGTGGTTCATATGGTTTCTTATCCTGACATCTACTTTAAAATACAGTGGCTTACGCAAACAAAATTTGCAGGAAAGCAAATATCCAGATTGTTTTTGCTCCCTTATCTAATCTGATTAACACACACACACCCTAAAAAGAATATCTAGTCTCATTGCTATTTCCCTTTACTTGCAAATAATTTATTGCAAATTACTATTTAATTATAAGATAACAACTCTTGTTGTTTTAGTCGGAGTCCTAGCAGGAAACAGCACTTTGTTCAGATAGATGATCAATGAAGAGCCTGTTTACAGAGCTATGGGCAGCATTAAAGGAACCAGTGAGAAAGGATGAGGCATGCAGAGGCTAGTATCAGTGAATAAACTGCTATCACCCATAGGTTTGAAAGGATATGGGGCAGTGATGATGTTACCGATGGAGCCATAGAAGATGGGCTATCAGATGGATGCCATAATTATTGATGGACTCAGACATTTCCAGAACTGAAAAACCAAATCTGACAGGGAGTAGGGAAAAACTGCTGAGTTCTTTTTTTAAGATTTTATTGGGGAATTGGGGGAGGAGAACAGTGTTGGGGAGTTGGGGAAGTGGACCAGCCAAGTTGTTGTTCTTCAGTCTTCATTGTGGAGGGCACCAGTTGCCATCTGGCTTCCCATCGGCAGCTCGTGGCTTCTAAACTCAAGGTGCTGTGTTCAATCTTAGTTCCAGCTGGGCGTAGCCCCCATCTCATGAGGGAGTCGAACCAGCAGCCTTATTGTTAAGAACACACGCCCTATCCACTGAGCTATCCGGGCAGCAGCTCAGCTCAAGATGCCATGTTCAGTCTTAGTTGCAAGTGGGCATAGCCCACCATCGAACAGGCAATCTTGTTGTTACACCAGCTGAGCCATCCTGCCACCTGTTGGCAGCTCATAGACAGCTCGGCTCGGGCACAGTGTCACTGGCCCATGTGAGAATCGAACCTGCAGCCGTGTTGCTCAGAGCTCGCTCTCTTAAGCCAACTCTTAACCACTCGGCTGGCCCATGATGAGTTCTTTCCTCACCACAATCTCTGGCAGAATTTCCCATCGCTCAAATATAAAAAGGCACCAAATGACAAGAGAAGCAGCTAAGGCTATCAAGAGTGATCAGCCTCCTGGGGCACAAGGAGAGGAGAGAAGGCTGAGAATGGATCGGGAAAAAGAAAATAGCCAACATATCTACCTCCCTAGTTCCATAGATCTCTACCATCAACAATGGCCCCATTTTAGCAAAATCCTACATCCTGATGTCTTCATTCATTCATTTATTCATTCATTCTGGATTCATTGACTGCATTATTAAATTACGGGAACAACAGACTTCACTCATAAAAAAATATATGATCTGGACATGTGAGAAGACATACCTGGTTAAATACACCTTGAAATCATTTCCCTGACTGTCTTGTATTCTGCAGTGAACGCTCTATCATGAAATTCATTTTCATAAAAATGTCAACGTTATCTCCTCACAATCGTATCTAAACTTTATTGTGGGTCACATTTTATTCTGTGATAAAAACCTATATTTCTGGCACATTTGAGGGAGTTCAGTATTGAATCTGTTGATCTTGAAAACCTTCCAATAACAAGTAAGTTTGCAGACACTTGAGGGCAAAATTTTCAGGAATGTGACAATTCTTTGTTAGTATACGCCATTGAAACTATTGTTCTGTTGAATTGGTATGCCAGAAACAAGCCCTTTTAGACTATTTTAGCTTAATTCTTCACAGGAAAGTCTTCATTTAGCTAGGGTTTAATACTTTAGGTTTAATTGAAAATCAGTACGAGAAATGGCCATGAAGCATGTTTCTCCTTATTCTATAAAACCATGTTTATAGATGACATCTATTATATTCTCTGATGTTTCTTTACATATGAAGCCATATAAATGCCTAGAAGAGTTTCTCTGAAAATTAAATGTCTATTTTTGTTTCCTATTTACCATAATTACTGAAGCAACTATAATGAATCAGTTTCTAGAGTATTACTATCAAAAATGGTTCTTCCATTCTTTTCAATATTTACTCATAATGACTATTTTTGTCATTGAAATATGTGTCTTTGAAAAATATATCACCTCAAATTCTTTTTAGAAGAAAGTAGAATACAGAGTAAGAATTAGTTTTTAAAAAAGGGTACTATTTATTATTAGGTAGTCAAATCAAACAGCAATGAAATAATTAAATAAACAGATAAGACATAAAAATATGTGTGTATATATCTGTATCATATATATATATGTCATGTATATACACAAAGATATATATGATTGTGTATGTTTATATGCATATATCCACATATATTGCACAATATATCACAAAGGGAAAAATATGAAATGATAGAGATTGTTCATCAAATGAATCATAGGAGAAAAACAACAATGTGCTGAAGAAGGCTTTATTCATTAATTTGGTAATTCTGCAAACATTTATTAAGCTGCATCTATGTGCAAGGCACTGGGCTAGATGACACAAAGTTGCATTAGACAATAGATCTGTCCTCAAGGAGCTTTAAGTCCAGTGAGACAGGGTATGGTGGACAGACAAGTAAATTTATTACAGGAATGTCTTATAAGAGGAACACTCTAGAAACTAATGAGGTCCAACACTCTGGAAACTGAAGCTGGTGCTCAAAGCATGGGAGGAATTCAGAAAGTCAGAAAGGCCATCACATAGAAGAGCCATCATCAAAACAATGGTGGAACCCAGGAGGAGGAGGGATAGATTTGAAGACAACATGCATTCAGAAAAAAGTGATCATAGAAAACCCTGAAAAGATATATAACTCCAATAGGAACTCTATACCCAGTGTAAATTTTGTATTCATCTGAACTGTTTTCTGTCTGTTAATTCACTGCTAACCTTCATATAATTATTACAAGATAATTCTTAGTACAAGAACTGTGGTAGATTGATTGCAAAATGGCCCCAACTTTTTACCTTCTCTGTACCCACACCCTGTGCAATGTGAGCTTGCAGCTCCTTTCATCAGAAAGTGGAATCTATTTCTCCCTTCAGCCCCTTTGAATATGGACCTGACCTTGTGGCTTGTTTGGAACAATATAGCGTAGAAGCGATGGTGTGCCAGGTCTGAGCCTCAAGAGAACTTATGTCCTGCTTTCTCTTTTGGAACCCTGCCTTTTCCACTTTTGAGATGGAAGGGCCAATCCTGTCCCTCACAATGATTTAAAAATTATTTGAGAGCCATAAAACAAATGAAATCACCGTTATGTGAATAATATCCTTTAAAAATTTTATAAATGAAACTATGATAGTTTTATTTTCATTTTCAATTTTACTTCAGAGCCACATGTATGTACCCAAAGAATGGCATGTGTCTCATGAGCCGCAGTTTGCCGACCACTGGGCTAAACTGCTTGAGGATGAGAGGCCATGAGAAGCTGTAACAAATCATCTCAGCCAGGATCCCAGATGTGTTGAAGATCACATCTAAGTCAATAAGTTATTTAGGAGACCAGCAGCTGACCAAGATGAATAAGGAAACCCACCAAGCCCAGCTCAGATGAGCAAAATCCCCAGCTGACCTGAAGATTCATGGAAAATAATAAATATTGGGCTGTCGGAAAAGTTATGATGTATTTTTCTATGTTTTTCATTGCAAAAATGCATCATGACTTTTCTGACAATTCAATAGCTGATAGTTTATATCACTAAGTATTGAAGTATATTATTATGCAGCAATCATTAATTGAAGGATTTAGGGGGAAAATGATTCAAGCTGTTATGGAAACATAAGAGAAAATGAGAAAAAAGTGCTCTCATAAAGTCAAAGAAACTTTTAGTCTCTGCTCTGTTGTTAACTGGCTGGTGCTCCTTCCTGAGCAATTTATATAAGCTCTTTGGACTTTGGTTTTCATATCTGTGGTTTAGATAAGGGCATTTCTGATTAATGATGGAAGAGTAAAAACATTTTTATTTCATTTCCCTCTTGAAACACACCAGAGAATGATAAACAGAAGGGAAAATGTTCCACCTATAAAGAGAAAAGGAGAACCCCAAAGTACTGAAAACACATCCACACAAAAGTATGCACAAGATTGTTCATAGCATCATTATTCATAATAGCCCCCAAATGGAAACAACCCAAATATTCATCATAAGATAAATGGATGAATAAAATCTGGTATATCCACACGATGAAGTATTATTTGGCAAAAAAAGCACTGATACACGTAACAACATGGATGATACTTGAAAATATTATACTAAGTGAAAGAAGCCAGACATAAAAGATTACATATTGTATGATTCCATTTACATTAAGTGTCCAGAATAAGCAAATCCACAGAGATAATACATTAGTGGACTTGTGGGGAGCAAGACTAATGGGGAGTGACAGCTAGCAGATATAAAGTTTCTTTTTGATGTGATAAAATGTTCTGGAATTAGATAATGGTGATGATTAGATCACATCCTGAAGATACAAAAAATATTAAATTGTACACTTTAAAAGGGTAAATTTTATGATATGTGAATTTTGTATTTATTTTTTAATGTAAAAAAAGCCTCAAATCATAGACTATGAAATATAAGGCCTCAAACTATGAAATCTGCACTAAAGTGAGACCACAGTCATGAAACAAGATAGAAGAATCCTGGTTGCAATGCTAAAGGAGGAGAGAGAGAAATTGTTGATTTCAAATAAGAGCTTAGATTTCAGGAATTTAATTGTGAAAGACACTAACTTCTTGAATGCTAAAAACAGAGATATACTTGTAAAATCCAAGGACAAACGTAGTTATAAAGAGGAGGCTGGAAATAGTAGATCTTATTAGAACCACAGACTGTCTCAGAACCTTCCTTCTTTCCTCCCCTACAATATCATCCATTATATAGCTGTACCTATTCAAAATCAGTTGGGGGCCAGCATGACACCCATTCTCAAGAGTTTAGCTAAGCTACTTCAAGGTACTTCTGCCTTGGTATCTGTTTTGTTTGGTCAAGTAGCCTGCTAATGTCCTAAACTGACACTAGCCCCCTCGTGCAAGCCCATGCCCTAAATAATAGTCTGTAGAATTACAAGCAACTGTATGTTTCTAATGAGATGTCTCCAACTGCCATTGTGACCAACAGTCTCCCTTGTCTCCCAAGTGCTGTATGCCATAAAACCCCTTAGATAAGCCACTCATGGGGCTTACCCTTTTGGTTTGAATTGACCAATACAGGCTAAGCCCAAGAGCTCCAAGACGCTCTACCCACAGATTCTAATAAAGGTATGTGCCCCAGGTCCTATGTCACTCTCTCTCTGCACACTGTCTTGACTTCCCATGTGACCCCTCGAAGTGTTCTGTGCAATTCCTCTAGGACTTGTGAGTAACAAACTTCTCTATTTCAATTTCTCTTGTGATCTGTTGTTGACAGCTTATCATCTGCACCCTGTGCTCCACTTAACGCATGTTAATCTAACAAAGTCACCACACCTGTTGATAGATACTACCTCATAAAAATTAGGAAAGGAAATAACATAAGTAAAAGGTAGGTGAAACATATGCCACAAGAGAAATACCTGAGTAGCATATAGTTCCCAGGATTTTCAAAACAAGTAATATGCACCATGATGAGTCAAAAGAGGAAAAAGAAAGGGAAAAAAAAGAAAAAAACACTTTTCCCTCCTTGTGGAGGATATGGAATCAAAATATACAAGATGTAAAGTACAACATAGTGCATAGTCAATAATATTGTAATAGCGATGAGGTGTGAAAATTAAGTTTGCGAACTTGTCGCATAAATGTTGCTAACCTTTTTTGATATCAGAGGGATTATTCATTATGAATTTGTACCAACTGGACAAACAGTTAACCAAGTTTACTATTTGGAAGTGCTGAAAAGGCAGCATGAAAAAGTTAGATGACCTGCACTTTTCACTGACAATTCATGGCTCTTGCATCACTGCAATGTACCAGCTCACACGGCACTGCCTGTGAGGGAGGTTTTAGCCAGTAAACAAGTAACTGTATTGGAACACCCTCCCCACTCAACTGATCTGGCCCCCAATGACTTCTTTCTTTACCCAAATATAAAGGAAATATTGAAAGTAAGACATTTCGATGACATTCAGGACATCAAGGGTAATACAATGACAGCTCTGATGGGCATTCCAGAAAAAGAGTTCCAAAATTGCTTTGAAGGGTGGACTAGGTGCTGGTGTGGGTTCATAGCTTCCCAAGGGGAGTACTTCAAAAGTGATCATAATGATATTTAGCAATGAGGTACATAGCACTTTTTCTAGGATGAGTTCGCATTTTTAATAGTCAGACCTTGTATGTCAGATGAGTACTAGGTTATTGGGGCAATCATTTTGTAAGTTACATGTGTAAATGTCTAATCACTATGTAGTATACCTGAAAATGAATATAATATTGTATGTCATCTATAATTGAAAAATAAAAAATATTTAAAAAAAGAAACTCCCCCCCCCCCAAATAAATAAAATATACAAGAGTTCAAAGATATTGGAAGACAACAGAAGGAGATAAAAAATCAACTTGGGGCTGCCTGAGTGGCGCGTTGGTTAAGAGTTGGCTTGGGATGCCAGCTCTGAGCAGCAGGGCCCCAGTTCAGATCCCACATGAGGGCTAGTGATGCTGCGTCTTCTACAGCTAAGATGGTGAACAACAGCTGGACCTGGAGCTGGGCTGCCATGAGTCACCAGCACAGCATAGGCTGCAGCCCCTGCTGCACTGGGCTACTATGAACTACTGTGAGAGGCCATCCAGTGGCCAGCGACTGATCTGCCTCAGCCAGGAAAAGTGCAATGATGATACAATAGACTGAAGAACAAAAAGAACAGCAACTTATCTGTTCCCCTTCCCTGATTCCCCAATGCTGTTCCCCTCCCCCGATCCCCCCCAAAAAATCTTAAAAACAAAAGAAAAATCAACTGGTTGAGCTTAAGGAGAAGATGTAATAGAAATATAAATGCATTACTGGAATGGATGCACATTAGTAGTAACAAACATTGAATATCACTACTGAAAATGTGATCGGGATCATGATGGACAGGTTTGAGAAAATCACACAGAACAAAATGGAAAAGAACAATGAAAATGACTGTAGAGGAGTTGATGTATATATATATATATAAACATATAAAGGAGATGAAGTATGAAGTAATGGTAGTCACTGTATTTTTTTCCTATGGCTCCTATAACAAATTATCACAAATTTAGCAGCTTAAAACAACACAAAATTATTATCTTACAGTTCTGGAGGTCAGGTGTTCAAGATAGGTTTCACCGATTTAAATAAAATCAAGCTGTCTTTAGAGTGGCATGCCTTCTGGAGGCTCTAGAAAATCATTTTCTTGCCTTTTCCAGTTTTACAGGAATTGCCTGAATTGCTTGACTTGTGGTCTCTTCCTTCATCTTCAAAGGCAGCAATGTTGCAGCTGCAAATTTCTCTCTGGCTCCATTTCCATCCTCACAGTTCCTTCACTGACTTTTTTTTTTTTTTTTTTTGAGGGCAATTTCACTGGCCCTCATATGTGGGACCGAACCGGGGCCGCTGGCTTCCCAAGCCAGCGCTTAACCACCATGCCACTCAGCCGGTCTCCTTCACTGACTTTTTTAAAGGAATCTTGTGATTAAATTGGACTCACTTGAGTATTCTAGGATAATCTTATCTCAAGATCCTTAATTACATCCACTAAATTTCTTTTCCATGTAAAATAACAGGTTCCAGGGATTAGAATATGGACAACTTTTGGGTGAACTTACAGAAGTTCTTGGAGAAATTATAGAAGTTCAAGGGTAAAAAAAAATCACATGGGAATCAGGCAGGAAGAGTGACATACGAGGGAAAAAAGTTTCTTTACTTCTCTCCAGAAATAATCAATACCAGAAGACTAGAGTAATATTCATAAACTGCTGAGGAAAAAAAAAAGGTAGGACTGAAGCATTTTATATCCCCTAAATTGTCCTTCAAGTGTAAAGACAGAACAAACATTTCAAGTTGTCATGCCCATGAATTCTTTTGGAGAAAGGAAATTCTTGAGGATGAAGTCCAGTCAATTCAGAGTTGAATAAAAATAAAGAATTCAGGAATGGAAGAGTTAAATAAAATGGTTGATGGTGAATATTTAATGTATTTAAACATGCAATGACGACCCAAATAACACATTCTGGAAGCATACTTTTAGAGCCCCACCCAGATACCTTAGATGAGCCCATCTCCCAGTTGCTGTGAATATTAAAGGCTAATGGCTAGCAGCTGCTCTTTCTCCAGAGAATTGCTCTCAGTGTGTAAGAAATAATTTGCCAGGGATGTTATGTCTTCCCCTAATAAACCAGGAACAAACTTAGCCAATGACTGATTGATAGGGGAATAACAGTTTGTGGTGTGGCTTATACTCCAGAGCTCCCCCATGGGATCAGGCTGAGACAAGACCTTACCTAAGACCAATCCTTGTTTTCCTGCTGTATCCTCTCCATTGTGGGTTTTTTCTGAAGAGTTCTCCCTCAGTAAATCACTTATAAATGGATCTTTATCTCAGGCTCTGCTTTGAGCCTGACCTACATGCGCTATGATTTGCTAGTCCTTGTACTCATTCCTTCTTCCCTTCCTTTGTTTTTCAAATATTTATAACTCCCTTATCGTGTGTGAGTCATTTGCTTTTACACAGCCCAACATCAGGAAACTGTGATGAGAATATTAGCACTCAATTTAATTATTTCATTAGAAGTCAGTCTTGGTCTGGAGATCTTTACACTCAACTTCAAAAGGATCTTATATTTTGTCTGGTCAATAAATTTTAGAATTCAGCAAAAATAGACATAAAACAGAATTTCCATGCTGTCTGAAAATGTGATCTTTAAATGAATAATATATTCATAAAGTTTTTCCAAGGTTCTGTAACACATATGTATGAAGCACGTTCTCTAGTTCCATTTAAATAAGAAATTAATATAAACTCATAATTCTTGGTTTACTATGTCTATTCCTCTAATGAGAGAACAATACTTGTACTTGAGGAAATAAAACTGAATTAGGTTGTTAATTAGCCTGTGTTATTAAACAGTTAACTTCATGTGCCTCCTCAGATGGCTCATTTATTCACACTACTTCACTGTATCAGAAACACTAATAAAAAATTTCTTATTTATGGTACTTATACAACTTGTTATTATATTTTGAAGAATAGAGGGTTTAGGAGCTAAGAAATGGCTTATCTTTTTAACACTGGTGAACTATTGAACTAACCTGAAGTCTGCTGCACAACAAATCTGAGTAGAAAACAAGCTGTATCCTCCACAACTTTCAAGTAGAATAGTTATCAAATCTTCATGACAGATGATAAAAAAGATACAATAGGCCAATAGGTGGTGCTATTGCTATGTGTAATGCCTTAAAAGACAAAAGGAAAAAACTAATTTGAGGAAAAGATTTGCCAAAAAGAACACAAGAAAAAAACATACACCCAGCTTCTGAATTCTTTAAGAGATGGCAGTGTCATTTCTTAATCTCTCCTGTTTGAGCTTGAGCCATCACTTCTCATTATTTCATTGAGTTCAAGTGTTCAATTTTTGTGTCCCAGGCCAAAGCTATGGCTAACATATCCTTCTCATGGATATGTTTCATGGATGTTGCAAGAAAGGATATCTACTCACTAGATCTCTGATATTTCTCAACTGACTTGAAAAGGCATCTTAACCCATATGCATAACAAGTAAATAGTCACTGGGACACAGGTCTTTAAAAATAGAGTAGAGTGGAAAGCTCCTCAACGTGCATCTGATTTCTACAACATTTAGTATAATGATTCCATGGTAATCTTTTGGGAAAAAAATTAGAATGGAATAATTCTCTAACTTCCTAAATTAAAACAGCAGACACTTTTCAATAAAGTTTTGTAAAATTCAAAATAGCACTCAAAAGGGATGTTAGCCATGCTAAAGAAAAGAGGAACCATATCAGTAGTTAATAAATAGCACAGATCTTTAAAGCATTGTTTTGTACATGAAGAATGGACTTTTTCTTTTCTCTCGATGATGGATTTATCATCTTAGTGTTAGTTTTGTCAGATCAGTCTTCATGGTTGGAAAAGAGGTCCGGCTGTAGAAAGAAAGGCACCTTGGGATTAAAAATTTGACACAAATAATCTATTTTACCACATTTGACATTTATTTATTTATTTATTTATTTATTTATTTATTTATTTATTAAGATTTTATTGGGGAATTAAGGGAGAGGAACGGCGTTAGGGAACCGGGGAAGGGGAACAGGCAAGTTGCGGTCCTTTTTTGTTCTTCAGCCTAGTTGTGGAGGACGTTGCTTCACTGGCCCATGTTGGTATTGTCATTGTGCTCTTCCCGGGTGAGGCAGATCAGTCGGACGGCCACTCACAGCACCTCCCGGCAGCTCACGCTGGCTGCCAGCAGCTCACACTGTCTGCTGGCCACTCACTGTAGCGTATGGCAGCCCACTGCAGCACGGGCTGCAGCCCACACCATGCCGGCCATCTTAGCTATCGAAGCAACCAGGTGGAGCTGTTGTTCACCACCTTGGCTGTAGAGGGCAGTGTCACTGGCCCTCATATGTGGGATCCGAACGGGCCCGCTGCTCAGAGCTGGCATTCCAAGCCAGCTCTTAACCAACGCGCCATTTGGCCAGCCATTGACCTCTATTTTAATACTTATTTTGTGGAGATAAATTGTTTTGACTCCAATTGTCTCACAAGAAGATACTCTCATCAAATGAATCCATTAAGCATGTCATATTATTGCTACCCCTCAAAGAATCACAATGAAAGAAAAATAAGTCATGTTTTACGGCAAAGTAAGAAATAAAAAACAACAAAAATAATGCCTCATAAAAATTATAAAGTTCTTTTTAGTCACTTGAAAGTCTTGGCAACCTTTTGAGGTAGGCATGATAGCTAATAAGTTAGCTTACATTAATTGAGTACTTAAGGAATTATTATAGTATTTTACCTCTATTAATTCATTTAATGCTTGCAAAGACCATATTAGGTAGATAGTATTATTATACTCCTTTTTCAACAGAAGACACTAAAGTGCAGAAAACTTAACTAGCTTCTCAAAGATATACAACTAGTAAGCAGCCTAGCTGGAATTACAACTCAGGCATGTTGAACAACTCATGCAGTCATTGAATCATCATTTTTAGAGATTAAAAATGGGCATTAAAGTTTATATAATAAACTATTAAAGGTGGCGTTGAGTTTAGAAGAACTAAAGTCTTAATGATTTGTGGCCTGATGCTTTTCCTGAACTATATTCCATTTTAATTTGAACAATCCTAGACTTGTCAAAAATTACATTCCCCTTGAATAAAAGCGCCATCTAGTCTTCACTGTCTAGCTGAGGGGTCGGCAAACTGTGACTGCAGCTCTTTGGGTAAATTCTGTCTCAAAAGTTTGCCAATCCCTGGAAGAGTCAATCCTGTCCCTCACAACAATTTGAAAACTATTCAAAAGCCATAAATATATTTTTACATAATCACCATTATGTAAATAATATCCTTTAAAATTTTTTATAAATGAAACTATGATACTTTTATTTTCATTTTCAATTTTACTTCAGAGCCACAGTTCACGAGCTGCAGTTTGCTGACCCCTGGCGGCTCTAACGTCTCAAAAGTTTGTCGACCACTTACTTGTCTAGCTTGTCTACCACAGATACTTCTCGGCACTTGACTAGTATGCTGTTTGGAATATAAGGGGAAACTCTACAGTCTCCTCTTATAAATTGAGAAAGGCTGCTCTTCCAAAAATGTTCTCAGACATAAGTTCTCACCTAGGAAGTCTATTGCAGCTGGCTTAATGCTGGCATCAGTGGAGAAGTGGGAAGAGAGACTCCAGACCTATCTCCATTCTGGTAAGAAAAGGGGAAATCATCAGATCCCTTTGAGTACAAGCATCTAGCACTCCTAAAAGTAGTATGCCCACTTTCCAATATTTTCCAAAGGACAAATTAGGAGGATAGGCCAGGAGTGCAGAATCCTAAATCTGGAGAAATAAGGTATCACTCTCATTGGCCAAAGCTTTGCTGACTTTTTTGGTTTATTTATACTTGGACAGTTCTTACAGTTTCTATAAAGAACATCAATTGTGGGGGGCAGCCAGTTAGCTCAGTTAGAGCGCAGTGCTCATAACACCAAGGTTGCTGGTTTGATCCCCATGTGGGCCACTGAGCTGTGCCCTCCACAACTAGATTGAAACAACTACTTGACTTGGAGCTGATGGGTCCTGGAAAAACACACTGTTCCCTCCACCAAAAAAAAAAACGAAAAAATGAATGTCGACTGTATCAGCCAGTTTAGAGTAAGTTGCGCTACAGTAATAAAAGACACCCTCCACCCCCAAACTGTAGTATCTCACAACAAGAGAATCTTCTTTCTTATTCATTTTACACATCAATCATAGGTTGGCTTTGGCTCTTCCATCTGGAGACCACTCAGGTTGAGTAAGCAGCCTCCATCTGAGACCTGCTAGCTCAGTGGTTGTAGAAAAAGAATGATAGTGAAACCACACAAAAGTTCTAGAGCTTTTGCTCAGAACTGGCATCTAGCGCCTCTAATCACATTTCATTGGCCAAAGCAAGTCGCATGGCTAAGCTTGATGTCAACCGGCCTGGAAGGTTTAATCCTCTTATAGATAAGAATGGTCACCTAATATTGGGAACAATAATGCTATCATCTGAGTTACTGAATTGTATTTGGCTTAGGGATGCTCCCATTTGAAGAAATTAATAGGGTAAAAATCCAAGTATGTTCTAGCAGCTTCAACTTACCATCATAAAAGAAATATTAAAGAAATCCAAGCATTGAAGCTTCTCTCGACCTTTCTCAGCAGTAGTCATTTCAGGCTGTGGAAGTTGTGAGAGGGCAAGCAGCAAGTCTCAGGGGCCTGCTGAACCCAAAGTCCAGCCACTCCTCCATCACCACAGCATGGGCCAGGTCACACAACTTATCTCGTAACACTGGCAAAAATCCAGGTCTCATTTTTAACTCTCCGTATTGCGGTTCTTTTCACGTACTTTACCAGGACTTTATAAAGATGGATAGAATGCTGGGAAGTCATTGGGTTGAAAGTCCAGATGTACATAAATCAAGTCATAGCATCATTTTATTCAGAATGTTTCTGCACAAGTCATTATGGGATAGAAGTGGAGAGATTTATAGTGAATCTTATGGAATTTGATGATCTGAAAGGTAAGAGAAACTAAATGTGTGATTTAGCTTCAAGAGTCACTGCGCTAGTTTTGCATGCTCGTAGACTGAAACCTTGCTTGCTGCTGGTTTGAAATATATTTTAAATAGTTGGGAATGTATTTGGAGGACACCTTAGAATGAAGAATTGAATGGGGTATTTGTTGGTTAAAACTAAGCTCTGATCTGTATAAAGAAAAAAACGTATCCACCAATAAAAATGTATGTCAATATAAATGTTTAATCACCATGCTGTACACCTAAAACTAATATTGCATGTCAACTATAATTGAAAAGTAAATATAAAAAAGGATGTCAGCAAAGCTATATATAAGGCACTAATCTCTACTGTAATTATGTCTACATTTTTACATATATCTACTTTAGGATAAGAAACCAAAATCCTTGTGTTTGATGAAAGAATTTCCCTGATTCTTTTAGTCTTGAGCCTGAAATCAACCTACATTTAAAATCATCTCATTTTTTTACACTGGGGGACGTGGAATGCTGCAATCCCAATTTATGCCTTTAGAATCTCATACTAGCAAGGCACATTGAGTATAAGCCTGTAAAGTATGTGAGGAATGCTATAATCATCTTGAGCCCAGCCCTTTCTGTATTCCTTCCTTTGCTTTTCAGGGAATCACCAGGGCAGGGCAAATGGTGTTAGCTATGTTGGTGAAGACTCAGATATGGCAGCTGCTTATGTCTGCCCTTTGGGAGTGGGGAGGGCTCAACAAAGCAAAAAACGTATTCCACCAACTCTTCTGTCTGAGAGAAAGCTGCCCCTTCAGCTCTTGCCCTGAAGCCAGACAACTTTGGACAGAGCATGATTCACTTTAACAGGGCTCTGGTATCTGCCCATTGTGCCCTTTGGGTGCGTCGTCCTTGGAGGTGGCTGGGTGATGCTCCTGGCTTGGTCCAAAGCTGACCACTAGGCATGCCAGCCCTGGGGCCACCTGGGAGAGCCCCAGTACAGGACAAGTTCAGTCACAGCCTATGCACTATCTGTGGCTACCTGAAATGGTCCACAAAGCAATCATAGATGGCTACCACTTGCACTGCACTTGGAGGTGCCTCAAGAGGCCAAATTGCAAACTGAGGCTGGCTGCCACTAGCGCCAGGCTTGGGGCTACTCAGGAAGAGGTACAGGACATGCCAAAGCCAGGTGCTGCTTGTTTGGCTTCTGTGAACCTTTAAGAGATTTTAGGAAAAGTCTGAAGCATGAGTCAAGACAGGCTGTTTATATGGAAAAATTACTGGAAGTGGCTTGAGTGGACCCTCAAATTGGGTGGGGCTACTTAGTTCCTCCCCATATGCCCTTGGTGCCTTTTGAACTGCTGCCCCAGCTCTGCAACTCAGAGTGAGTGAGTCCAACAGTGGGTAAGTCCATTCATGGGCCCTTTAAGAGGATCAGCTGGGACTCCAGCAACCCAGCCACAATCACTGCTGTTTTTCACAGCAAGAAGTTATGGGGACTTATCTCCCCAGCACTGGAACCCTGGGTTAAGGAGCCTGGTGTGGGAGTGGTACCATTTGCTCCTCTATTGGAGGGGGGAACTCCACAGCCAAGGTGTCCCTCTGGATTTTTAAGTCACATGCAGGTGTGGGACTAGCCTGTTTCACTTCTCTGCCTCTCCTACCAGTCTCAACGTGACTTCTTCTGCATGTCCTTAGATGTAGGACTTCAGTTCAGCTAGACTTCAGGAGATTCTCAATGATGGTTTTCCTATAGTTTAGTTGTAATGTAGATGTGGTTATGAGAGGAGGCAAGCATGAAATTTTTCTTAATCATGTTCTATATTCTTATAAATGTAAAACTAGTATATAGCATTTAAAATATTATGAGTTTGGAAAGATTCATTGTGAAGTTAAGCAGTATGATTAAACCCTTTGGAAATATAACCTCACATTCTTAATCTGTTACTTGAAGTGACTCCTGTTTCTTATATTCCATCACTTACTCAGAATTATGCTTCAGTTTAGTTTGCTTCATTTGAAGACCACGGCTTCTTTATTCAGCTTTATGTTCTTCTTGAATTCTCTTAGTATGATCCATTACCTTATTAACTAAGAAATGGCCTGGCCATTCTGTTTTAGATCATCATGCTGTTTAATCACGTCATTTAATACAGGAAGGTGACTGCCTTCTTAAAGATCATCTCTGGAAGCGCCCTAACTAACTTCCTTTCCTAATCTGAACTTTTTACCTGTTGTATGCTGCTGATCTATGATTCTTGGATTTAATTTCATTGCTCTGTTGGTTAAATTCTGTACTTTTTTTTTTTTTTAAGATTTTATTGGGGAATTAAGGGAGGGGAACAGCATTGGGGAACCGGGAAAGGGGAACAGACAAGTTGCTGTCCTTTTGTTCTTCAGTCCAGCTGTGGAGGACGTTGCTTCACTGGCCCACGTTGGTATCATCATTGCACTCTTCTCAGGTGAGGCAGATCGGTCACCGGCCTCTGGACAGCCATTCACAGTTGCTGCCGGCTGCTCACGCTGGCTGCCAGCCACTCACTGTAGCCTATGGCAGCCCACTGCAGCAGGGGCTGCAGCTATGCCGTCCTGGGGACTCACAGCAGCCCAGCTCCAGGTGGAGCTGTTGTTCACCATCTTAGCTGTAGAGGGCAGTGTCACTGGCCCTCATATGTGGGATACGAACCAGAGCCGCTGGCATCCCAAGCCAGCTCTTAACCACCGCACCACTCGGCCGACCCTCTAATTTTTTGTTTTGAATATGCCAAATATTACACTTTCAATGAAGATGATATTTTATTGAATTATATCTTCTAGTAACTTTTTTTTTTTCAAACACGTGCAAAAGAGCTCAAATTTCCAAGTCTGTGTGTTTGAAAATGGCTATATTTTCCTTTCACACTGGACTGGTATATTTTAATTTTCCAAGAAACATCAAATTTCTATAGTAGCCTTGCATGTTATAAGTGTATAACATTAGTGTGTTCCTACCCCTTGAAAATTACAATCCAAGTGAATCAGTTACAGTTAGGGAATAAAATAAATCCCTGGACTTTTCTCCATTACAGGATTCATGGTGAAGCAACATCTCATGCTTCACCTTTAGCCACTGTTCTGTATCAGTTGGGAAATCAAAAATTTCATTATGCACCCCTCCTGGTAGATACTTAGAGGAATTACACCATACTTTAGCATGTTTAGAAATGTCTTTTTTACTGCCCACATTTTTCGAAGACATAATTGCATGTTGGGTGCCTTTGGGAATTTTAAAATATCTTCTGTGAACAAGAAGAAGGGCAGACATGTTGGCAAAGCTGATCATTTTCATTTTGGATCTTACTCTTGCTTTGGCCATTTTTGTTATCATATATGCTGTTTACTTAATAGCTGCCGCATGTATTTTCATCTTAGTCCTTTTCTATATTTTCAAAGAGGAGATGAAAAAGAATCGTGACTTCAACAAGGGCAGAATCTCAGTACTGGATTCTAGCAATGCTGATGGGAAGCCATTTGCAGGCAACATAGAGACAGTCAGCTCTACAATGGTTCCTGTCCATTTTCCAGCCTCGAGAGAAGGGGCCTTCTTGCCCAAGGAGAGTGGTTTTCTCTTCTAAAGAGTGAGGAGTTCTCTGTGGTGGAGGAGACACGTGGGAAGTCTTGCTGGAACGCTGCAACCACCCAACTGAGAGGTATTTTTTTTTTTTTTAAGATATCCCTGCCCCCCAAATCATATAAGCTTCTGGTCCCATTAATTCTGGGTTCACTATTTCTGAGTGATACCTCTTATTAAATAAAGGAAACTTATGTATAATATTATATCTTATTCTTCAATGACTTTGGACCAACCGGCATCTTTTCTTCTGTATGAGAGATAGTTTTTTTAAGATGAGCATGTGGAATATTTAGTTTAATTCTCCCTTTTGTGAATAAAATAATGCAAGCAACAGATCAAAAAACTTGAAACTTCTGTTTCACTCTTCTCTTAGCAGCTTGGCAAAAAGACTTGGTAAAAGAGAAAGTTTGAGAAAATGGATGTTCTTTCTATCTGTTTTTTTCCCCTGGACTCCAAGTTGCAAAAGTAATCAGTAGACAATATATTTTCAAAATGGTCCTTGGAATAAAACAATATTTAAGCATGTAAAATGGCAAAAAAGAGATTTACTCTCATTTTGGTTTAGTATCCTGTGAACACTAGAGATTGTAAGGAAAAAAAATTTAGGGTGATCTAATAATACTTTAAATCCTGAAACTGGACTCATTTGGAATTACCTGGTTCATTATTTTATTTCACTGCTTTGGTTCAGTGGAAGCAAATGGATCAGTTTTATTTTGGTTTTTTGTTTGTTTGTTTGTTTTTGTCAGATAAATGGCCACCATTGGTGTCCTGTGTTTGGATTTTCATGACATAATTTCATGTTTTTATAATACATAGATATATTTTTCTCAGGAACAGTATATGGTTAGTTTGTAGAAGACTCTAGTAAAATGATTCCATGTTAGCCATTGTGATTACAACTTCTTAAAACCAAGTCCTTGTATCCATATTTCATCTCTATTGCACTGTGGAGTTTTGACATCTTAACTTTTTGAAGCATTTCTTTCTAATGAACTGAAAAATTATTTTAGTTTTATGTAAGGTGACACGTAAATGAACTCCTTACAAAGAAAATGTAGCAAAATTGTACTCAGTCAGTCCCATGGATGATAAATAGTTAAACTTTTAGTAGATCTTAGGTGTTCTCACCACAAAAAAAGAATACAGAAAAAAAAAAAAAAAGCAAATGGTGACTATGTGAGGTGATAGATATGTTAACTAGCTTGTGATGATTATTTCACAATGAATATGTATATCAAAACATCAAGTTGTATGCCTTAAATATATACAACTTTATATATACATATAACATCAAGTTATACACCTTAAATAAATAAATTTCTAATCAATAAAACTGAAAAAAGAAGTAGGAAAAATGTGTCAAAAATAAATAAAAGCCAAAGAAATAAAATACTTTAATTTTTAGAAAATGATGCATTAATTTAGTATGATAATGTTATCCATATTTCTTCAGTTGTGGTATTTGTTTGAGTGCACTAACTGCTCCACAGAAGAAACTGATAAATTTTGTTGAATGAATAGATTGTAGTTAAAGGATTTAAGATAATTCTCCATTATATAGTTTCCAAATTTAGACAAGGGGATGGCCTATCTGGTGGGATTTGGGGCTGTACAACCAGACTAGACCTTAAAATATTGGTCCTAACTACTGACCACCTACATGGAATTTACAATTACAGAAGCATTATTTTGTGAAATGATTTTTCAGTGCTCAGAGTACTCAACTATTTGCCATCTGCCATGGCAAATCTGGCATGGATGGACCTGAAGGATATTGTGCTGAGTGGAGTATGTCAGACCATGAAAGACAGATGCAATATGATTTTGCTTATATGTGGAATCTAAAGAACAAAATAACAAACAAAAGAGAAACAGAAATAAAGTCATAAATACAGAGAACATTTGATGGTTGCCAGATGGGAGGGGACTTGGGAGTGGGTAAAAATGGGGAAGGGATTAAGAAGTACAAATTGGTTATTACAAAGTAGTCATGGGAATATAGGATATAGCATAATTGATATAGTCAATCATATTGTAATGACTATGCATGGTGTCAGATGGGTGCTAGATTTATTGGGTTGATAAATGGGAGGAGGGTTGGGAGCAGGGTGAGAATGGTGAAGGGATTAAGAGGTACAAATTGGTAGTTACAAAATAATCATGGGGATGTAAAGTAAAGCATAGGGAATATAGTCAATAATATGGTAATAACTATGCATAGTGCCAGGTGGGTACTAGACTCATCAGAGGGATAACTTGAATTATTATAGATGTCTAACCACTATGCTGTACACCTGAAATTAATATAAAGTAATATTGAGTGTCAGCTGTAATTGAAAAAATTTTTTGAAAAGTGGAGAGAAAGGTGAAGGGGAATAAGAGGTTCACATTTGCAGGTATAAAACAAATAAGTCACGGGGATGTAATGTATGGCATAGGGAATATACTCAATAATATTGTGATAGCATCGTACAGTGTCATATGTTTGCTGGACTTTTGGTGATCACCTCTTTAGATATATAAATGTTGAATAACTGGTATAAATTTGAAATTAATATAATATTGTATGTTAGCTATATTTTAATAAAAATCTTTAAAAAAAAAAAACTTAACTATTATGCAAATATCATGGAAGAGGTACACAGATCATGTTTCTTTTTTGTCTTTAAATTTTAATTAACTCTGACTTATCTAGAAGGCCCAGAGGGAGGAGGACACAGCTTAGGTCAATTTTGATTCATAGGTGACAGAACAGGTTCTGAATGTGAGGCACTGTCTGAACTCAGGGATCCTAAGGAAGATCTAAGGGCAGGGGTAAGAGAGTGAAGTATAGATAAAGGGAGAAGGGCCATGACATATGAGCCTTGGGTATGATCAAACATACAATTTTGCCTTGCATAAGCATTTGGACATTTAAGAAATCTCTACACTTGACTGTGCTAACATTCAGGGGTAATGAGCTGTACTTGTTCCCCAACAAAGATTTCCTGCATGGTCTTTGCCACTTGTCCCAGAACTCTCTTATCTCCCATGTGTTCCTAATGTAAAGGATTAGAGTCAATGGTAAAAATTTGATAAGAGAGCAAACCGAAGTGCTTTACATTTTGAATATCTTTGAGCTTGCCTTCAACCTCCACTACATGCCTGACTTACAGCTACCTTCAGGGCACCTGCTGGCCGCGCCGGGCATGGGGTTGGCATGGCCCACCAGCCTCCCGAGCTCCCTTGAGGTCCTTTTCACATCCAATGCTGTGACTGTCTCTTAGCCTCTAGGTGGATTCCAGAAACTTAGATTTAGTTTTGATAAATTGTAAATGCTATTAGGTGAGAATTCATTTCTATGACATTATTTACCTGTGATTCAAGTAGGGCTGCTTTGGGCTATATTTTACAGTATGTAGCATCACAGTCTTAAATTTCAAAATGACCTCTAAAGTCATTGAGTGCACTTCTCATCTAATGAATAAATATCTTCTACAATATCCCTGAAAGATGGTTGTCCAATTTCTGCATAAACATTTTTCATGAGAAGCACAAGGCAGCCCATTGTTAAATTCTTTATAATACCCAATAGAAATTTAAGTCCCCACGACTTCCATCTCTTTGTCCTCTTTTTGCCCTATTAAGCAATCTAGAAAATAATTGACTAAGTACAGTGACTTCATTGAAATCACAAATTCTAAGAAGAAAGAGGAGCATCTCTCTTTATGAATTTCCTATTTGCTACTGATTCCATTGAACGATGTTGCCCTTTTCAGTGCAAATAAGCCCCATTTAAGGTCATAACTTGTAAGATAAATCTAATCTTTATTATGTACCTTAATACAGCATTCTTAATTTGTCTTTTCTGACTTCTTGTACATATTTATTAATCAGGAATTTTGAAATTCATTTCTCCAAAGCTTCCTGAAGTCTGGGAGTGTTGCCAATTTGCACTGAAGAACAGCATTTTATTAGTACATTCATAACCATTAAAATGGAATTCTAATGCACTGACCCAATTTCACAGTACATCAAAAAAATAATTCAACCTCAGATGACTCGCACAAATGTCCAATAATTTTGCAGTGGATGTTGTTATTTGGAAGGTCAGATGAATTTGAACTTGTTGGAAAGTTGGCAATCTTGTCAATACAATTTTATGTGAATACAGAAACAGCAACACTTTGCTTGAGTATGCTCACCTTTACAGAATAAAACCCCTTTTATCAAAGACAACTGAAAGAAGAGAAAATTGGGAAAGTGTCCAGTCATCCCTTTTCTGGTGGCAGCTGAACCAGTTCAAATGGACCTAGGGCCATGAGGGAAGTTCTCATGGCTAGGATCCCCATGGCTTTATTACTAGGCTTGGGGGAGTTAGGGTGTTAGAAGACAAAGATTTCTGGCTTTGTGGATGCCTGAGGGAGAGCAAGTTTTCAGAAGCTACAAGACAAGGAGGGATCTCAAATCCCGAACACATGCCTGTTGTCTTTTTTTGTTTCTTTTTCTGGTGACATTTCCAACAATATATAAGCTTTTGGATCTGGGAGTCCAATTAGGATCTTGACCATACCCCTACTGTCAGTCTATTTGTGTCAAGTTACTGCCTCCCTAAACCTACATCTGAGAAAAAGAGGATGTGAACTGATGACTTAGAGGGCTCCTTCAGGTCTGAAATACTGTAAACTTTACAGAATAAAATTAGTTTTTAATTAGAAATATGAAATATGGTCAGCGAATATGACCATTTGCACAGAGAGTCTCTGAGCATCTCTCAAAATGTCTTGCTAATAATTGGGGGGATGCATGAGATGTGGGAGCCCCCAGGAACAAGGTGACAGTTTTTAGGAGCATTTATAGAATTAAGGGAAAAACCCTTGGAATAAATTTTCTTAGAGACCCAAAATTTATCCTCATGTTCCTATTGCACCACCTGTTCACAATTAAAAGGTGACATTGTATGAGCACCTACATCCCACTGGCACCAATTATCCCATTAGTTCAGACAGGTTGTCCAAACTCCTAAACCCATGCATTTTTGTTGTACCTGCAAGCAGGGCATCTCTTTCATATTTAGTATTGACCACTTAGATTACTTTTCCTTCAGGATCTCAATTTATTGATTTATAAAATGAATAGATGGTGTAAATTATATCAATAGCCACTTCTGGGCTAATATTTTATTATTTTAAGGATTAATTGAGTAGATGCTTTTTGCCACCCATTGTACTAGGCAGCTTGGCAAAACAAATACACATAATACATAGACTTCATTACATTTCAATTTGAAAGGATCCATGAACTACATACGAATTAGAAACCTCAGGCAAAGTAATCAACCAGTTAAACAAATAAAATTTAATACTTTTGCAAAAGTTAAAATTTTAATAAAACCTCAGAATGTGCCAATTTTATTTGTATTTATTTTAACTATCCTGTGTTTTGAATGAGCAAATTAATCCAGGTTATCCAATTGATTGCATTATAAATCATCTTTGTGCCTTAGAAGACAAACTTTGCTAAAAGTAAATGGATTGTTTAGCAATAATTTCTTGAAGATGACACCAAAAGCACAGGCAAAAATAGTAAAAATAGATCAACTGGACTATATCAAAATTTAAAAATTTCTGTGCATCAAAGAACACAATCAACAGATTGAAAAAGCAACCCATGAGATGGGAGAATATATTTGCCAATCATATGTCTGATAAGAGGTTAATATATGAGTATATATAAAGAATTCCTACAACTCAAAAACAACAAAAAAACAAACAAACAGATTGTAAAATAGGCAAAGGGCTTGAATAGATAATTCTCTAAACAAGATATACAAGCGGTTAGTAAGCACATGAAAATATGCTCAACATCACTAATTATTAGGGAAATGCAAATCAAAATGACAATGAGATACCACCTTACACTCATTAGGATGGCTACTATTAAAAACCAGAAAGTAAGGGCCGGCCGAATGGCTCAGTTGGCTAAGAGCTCGCTCAAGAGTGCAAGATGAGCTCTGAGCAACAGTGGTTCAAGGCCAGCCCGAGCTGAGTTGCCGTTGAGCTGCCAACAGGTGGCAGGATGGCTCAGCAAAAAAATAAAAAACAAAACAAAACAGAAAGTAACAAGTGTTAGTGACAATACGGAGAAATTGAACCCATTGTGCACTGTTGGTGGAAACGCAAAACCACTATAGAGGTGGTTCTTCAAAAAGTAAAAATAGAATTACCATATGATCAAGCAATTCCACCTCTGGGTTTACACCCCAAAACATCAAAAGCAGGAATGTCTCAGATAGGTATTTGTACACACATGTTCACAGCATTATTCATAAGAGTCAAGGAATACAAGTGTCCATTTACAGATAGAGAAACAAAATGTGGTATATCCATTCAATGGAATATTATTAAGCCTTTAAAAAGAGGAAAATTCTTGCATATACTACAACATAAATAAATCTTGAGGATATTTTCATTGAAATAAGTCAGTCACTAAAGGAGAAAAACTGTATGATTCCACTTACAAGAGGTACCTAAAATTGTCAAATTCATAAAGACAGAAAGTAGAAAGGTGGTTGCCAGAGACTGAGGGAAGGGGAAAATGGAAAAGTCATTATTTAATGGGTACAGAGGTTTTAGTTTTGAAAGATGAAAAGAGTTTTGTGGAAGGATGGTGGTGATGGCAAACAGCAATGTTAATATACTTAAGGACACTGAATTGTATGCTTAAAACTGGGTAGGATGGTAAATTTTATATTATGTGTCTTTTGCCACAATTAAAAGCAATAATGAATAAGTAAATTAATTGTAACCTTGGCCAAAATTTGATAATTGTATTTAGTTTCTGATAATGTACAAATTAGTTTGTTTTTTGGGGGTGGCCTGGGTATAAAAATTAGGCTATAGGGAATGATGCTCTTCATGGGGCATTTTGTATATGTAAGCAATCCAGATTACTTGGCTTTTTAAAAATTGCAAAAAACATATATGCCCTATCTCAATCCTTGCTTCATGGTAAAGTCATCCAGAGAGCTTTTAAAAAAATGATTGTTCTTTGGTCTGGGGTGCAGCCCTGATATGTATAAGTATAGATATATAGATATAAATATGTAGATCTATCTATCATCTATCTATCTATCTATCTATTTATCTATCTAACTATTGGGTTGTCAGAAAAGTCATGACACATGTTTGCGACAGATGGCACTAGTTCATTTTTGGAAGTACTAGAATCATTTGCATGTATGTTATTGCTATGTCATTTGACAGTTGACAGTTCTAGCTTCATTCTAAAAAAAAAAAAAAAATTGAGCAATTTGGTTGAGTTTTGGAGATTTTACAACAACTTGAAGATGGAAGGCCAAACTGCATTTTTGCCATATTTTACTGTTTCACTTCCATTAAGGGAAGAATGTGCATCAAGCTTGTGAAAAGTTGCATAAAGTTTATGGTGACAATGCTCTACATGAACGTCAGTGCCAACGGTGGTTCACGAAATTCCGTGCTGGTGATTTTGATCTCAATGATGCTCCTTGGTCAGGGAGGCCCACCAAGGTTGATGATGACAAAATAAAGGTATTGATCGAGTCAAACCCACAAAATAAAGGTAATGATTGAGTTACACAACACAAGAGTTTGCAGAAATATAGAACATCCATCATTCAAGCATTCATGACCATCTGTTCGATATTTGGGTTCCACACGAACTCAAAGAAGTCCATTTGACGGCACATATAAACATCTGCAATATGCTCATTAAACTTGAGGAAACTTATCCTTTTTTGAAGGGACTGATAACTGGTGATAGGAAGTGGATTATTTACAGCAATGTGGTATGCAAACTGCCTTGGTCCCGATTTAATGATTCGCCTCAAACGACATTGAAAGCAGACCTTCATCAGAGGAAGGTTATGCTCTCAATGTGGTGGGATTTTAAAAGTGTTGTGTTTTTGAACTTCTACCAAGGAACCAAACAATCAATTTGAATGTGTACTGACAGCAATTAGACGGTTTGAACGAATCCATCATCCAGAAACGTCCAGAGCTTGTTAATTGTAAAGGGGCTGTGTTCCATTGCAACAAGGTGAGACCACACACAAGTTTGATCACCCAACAAAAATTATTGAAGCTTGGATGAGATGTGTTGCCACACCACCACACTCACCTGACCTTGCGCCATCAGACTTCCACTTGTTTCGCTCTCTTCAAAACTCCTTGCATGGTATAACGTTCAATTCAGATGAGGCTGAATCAGCATCTTTTTTAGTTTTTCTCAAATAAAGACAAGTCCTTCTATGAATGAGGAATTATGAAGCTCACCGAAAGATGGCAAAAGGTTGTTGAACAAAATGGGCATATATCATTGATTAATCTTTGTTCTTTATATAAATAAATGACCTTTAAAAAACATAGACAAAATACATCATGACTTTTCTGACAACCCAATATCATATCCCCAGGTGATTGTAACTTTCAGCCAGGATTGAAAACAACTTCCCTAGGTTCTTTATCATTGAATTATCTTTATTAGCCAGTGATCATTTGGTTTGCTGTTGGCGCTAATGATCATGGCATCTCCCCATTAATTAGTTTGTTTTTCATAATGAAGAATTCAATATTGGTGAGCCCCAGCATGGAAATCCTACAAATAAGTACTGTCAGTTTTTACATAAATTGAAAAAAATTCATGACAGTTTCAATGGCACATTAGATTTGCCCTCAGTCTTGAATAAAATGAGTCAATAATTCACTTAATGTTCAGATGCAGTTAATTCTTAGGAAGGCCATTCGAATACTTTTAAGAAAATATAATTAACTGAAGATCTTGTCTGAAAGTTCTTATCAAGAGACACCAAAATTAGGACAACAAAAAATAAACAGAGAATATTTACTATATAATTGTTGTTATGCAAAAGTCCCCAACTGGGTGACAACCATATTTCCAGAGGTTCAGTTCAATATTTCCTTTGGGTATTAAGCCATTATGCTGTAAATTTCCAACCCTGCATTATTCACACAGCTTCCTCCATTCCTCATATTGCCTTATTACATGTTGAAGCCCTGGCACCAACTTGAAAGTCTTAGCCTTCTAATTACTTATCACCAATGATCCCACTGGGAGCTGGCTGAAATTCAGCTGATCTAGGCTGGACATGGCTAGACGGGGCTTCAAGCTACATGTTGGTTCTATGTCTGGTTCAGGTCCCTCATCGTCCTTGGACTGACAGTTACTTGAGGCATGATCTTCTCATGGAGATGGCAGGAACACAAGAACAGAGGGACACTTGTGTTGGCTCTTAAGATATGGGCTTGGAGTTTGTCACTGAGTCACATTCCTTTGCCCAAGAAAAAGTGACATGACATCAGTTGCACAAAGAAGTACACTCCTTCCATGGAAGTCATGAGGAGGGTGAGTATATGTTGAACAATATTTTAATATACCCACATGACACAATAGAATAAAAAATTTCATAATTAATAACTATCAATAGTATTATTGTTCCTTATTTGCTATGAAATAAAATGCAAACTTGCCATTTTCAGAGTGAAGTTTAATGTAGGAATTGAAATCCACAGCTTTACTTTTTGAGATTTTTCCATGGCTCCAACTAAACAGAGATTGGGTCCATTTGCTAGAAACAAGTGTTCAGAAGCTGAGTCCTTCTCTGTGACCATTTTTCAAGGCTGGAGATTGCTTCATTATGCATCCTTTGAATTCCTTACTCTATTTCCATCACCACTGCTGGTGGCTCAGCTTCCTAGAAATGTACACCGATGGGGCCAAATGCCAGTCCTGTCTTGGTAGAGACAACAGGGGCTTTGGAGCAGGCAACATCCTGGGTCCACCATAGACTGACTGGCTCTGAACTTGGGCAAGCCATGTAAACTCACAAGTTCACAGTTTATTTAGTAAAACTTCCCAAACTGTCAAATAGGTATTGATCAAATGAGATAAAATGTGGAAATACAATTTAAAATTTAACCAGGAAATAGATATCCTTTTTTATAATTTGTCTAGACTACAATCTCTGTTAGTTTCAGTTTTCTTTCGCTGTGTTTACATACTTAATTTAATTTGTCTTTAGTTAGAGAGCCAGGTGTCATTAACAGCAGAGCCAAAATTTTCATTTAGATTCCAAATAAGTAATGAGAGAAACAGAAGCATATAATGTTGGGAAAGTATGAATTGCACCACCCCAGGGTGACCTATTTGTCTGCCATGATAGCTAATGCAGCTTTCCTTGCTATTCAATAGGAATAAGAAATACCCTAGAAGTATTTAAAATAAGGTTTTAATAACTTATTTCAACATTGATTTCCCCCCCCCTTAGATAGCTAATTAAGTGTTTTCCTCACAAAATTGCATCATGTATTTGTTCATTTCTTTTTTCAGTCCATAGTCACGTATGAGTATTAGATACCTGTCAATTTAGTAAGCACTACGCTAGAGACACAAAAGTAGCACAGGCAAGTACTTTAAAAAGTGAAGCTATTTTATGCGCTCATCACTGCCTTGACCCCCAAGAAAGCCTGTAGCTTATCTGTGAAAGAAAATAATCTGCAATTATGTTGTACACCTGCAACTAGTATCATATGTTAATTATATATCAATTTTTAAAAAAGACTAATCTGCAGGTTTTTAATATAAAATATTGCTCATAAAATGAACGTTTTATTTAATTTCATTTGATTTATCCATTTATTTGTTACATTGGGACACTGAGATACAACTTGTCTCATAATCATAGCAAATATGAAAAGCAGAACTGGCAGACGTTTCCTAAGTATGAGCATGCTCAGTTGGTTGAATTCACTGCTTCCATTCGGGTGTGACTATTTCTTGATGGTGGAAGAAATGGTAAGGATCTTCCGCCAGGGTCTATGTCATGGAGAGAGTGGGGACATGAGATGTCTCAGGCTCACATTTATAGTAAATTTCATGTTTGATGTGATCTCCACAGAAGTTTACATGTACAGTTACAGAGGGAAGCCAAGAGGTTGAACGATAAAACCACTTGAATTCTTGAAAGTAAACATTGAAAATATACACAAACGTTTAACTCAATTTGGTTATTTATTCACTTTTTTTTTTTAATATACTAGGTGCCTTAAAAGGTAAAAATATCCTAGAACTCTTTTAATCTCTAAGAGACCCTACTTTCCAATAAAAATCAGGGCTCTTGCTAAATTATTTGATTCATGGTCCTAGTTTACTATTCTCATTGCCTCATTTTTCACAGTTTGTGAATCAAGTGCCTAATTTCCTAAAATCTTAAAAATTAAAGCTTGTAGGGAAAAAAAGACAATACATAGAATTCTCAAATATATCCCTCAAAAGAATGCCATAAAACACTTGAATGATAGTATTTATTTACGTACAACTATGCGTCTTGAACCTAGAAAAACACAGCATCATATACTTCTCTCAATATATATTTTTTTCCTTCCAAATGCCATGAATTTGAAATAAGAATATAGGATAAAATTCCATGCACTTCCTTCTTCCCGTCTTAATAGACACCACATATAAATAACCCCCTCAAATTTCACCTTTTATATCTTTTCACAAGACTAATTATAAGAACAAACTTTTGTTTTATTTTTGTTATTTTATTCTAGAAAGGAGATTAAAACTCTGGAGGAGTAATTAAAATAACCACAAAGTTGTGAAGTATGTTTTTAAGTAAATGAATTTCACCAGTTCTCTTTACACTTTTCAAAATTTGAAAATAGTGGGAAAAATACCTACCATATTCTCAACATTAAAAACAAAATTCAATAAATGGAAAAAATTGAAAGTCTGTTTTCTAATCCCCTGCCCTTGAGGTAACCATTGTTAAGGCCATAATATTTGTTTTTCCCAACTTTCTCTTATGCTTAAAAAATATGTATGTACTTATAAAATGGTATCAAGCTATACATATTGGACTAAAACTTGATTGTTCCACTTAGAAATATACCTACTTATGATTGCTAAAAAATAGCAACATTTTTAATATTGGCAAACTTTTTGCTAACTTGGTAAGTGAAAAATGATATCTTATTTCATTTTGCACTTGGAAAGTTACCTGTGAATCTAACAGTTGTTCATAACCAAAGTACCTTACTATAGTCACATGAAATTTATTAATTCAGAATTCAGGTATTTCTCAGAAGGCCTACAGCTGAGAATTGCTAATAAATCTTTCTTTGAATGATTCTTCTTGAAGTTTTCTCTATTTTTAATTTATTTGGATTACACACATATTCTGAAATTTATAAGTCTATCTTTTATTTTAGCTGTGCATAATAATTTATTATTTTTTGGCTAGGAGGAAGATATTCAAAAGAAAAATCATAATTACTTTAAAAGTATACAATTATTGTTTTTAAAACCAAACAGTAGATGACTGAGAAGTAAAAAGTTCCTCAACCCCCCACCATACCACTTCCCAGAGGCAGCCACTGTGAAAAGCTTGGTATTTGTCCTTTCAAGCATTTTTTATGCATAGACCCACATCTATATCTCATCTACATCTGTATTTGTAATCTATATAAGTATCTGAATCTAATTACATATCTTGGACACGAATTTATCTCTTTTTATAGACATTTAGGTAATTTCCAGTTTTAATGTTTATATAAAATGGTTTAGTGAACATTCTAGTATATATTTCTTTACAAACATATGAGAATATATCTGTAAATTTACAAAGTGGAACTTTTTTGTTAGAATGTATGCCCACTGGAAAGTTGGTAGATGTGTCCTCTAAAAACTTTGTGTCAGTTCATATCCTTGCCAATTGTACATTCAGGCTGGTTTTCCCTTCGCAAACTCTGGAGTAATGATGCCATTCATTACTCAATCTAATGGGTAGAAAAAAATACTATCTTTAAAAACATGGCTTAAAATTTTATAATATGATTGAACATCATTAAATATAGTACTTGGACATTTATCATTTGGGCAGATATAAAACCATGTTCTTTTATATCCCCAAGAGATATACCCAATATGTGACTATTCAAGTAGTTCTAAATTTCTAAAACCTAAAACTTTTCCATGAGAATCAGGAGACATAAATGATCAATGCATAGAAAATGTACCATTGTAATTAAAGATCCTTTAAATCTATAACTGGGCTTGTTTTAAAAGAGACCGAAAACATCTTTACTAGAAATTAATATTTCAAAATATATTTATATATTCTAAAACCCAAGTACCATGATCACCAGGTGTCTTGAGGGTGTTCTATGTGTCAGATATTATTGCAATTAAAGCTAAAGTGAGCTCTTAAAACTTGTAGATTTATAGTTGTAGAAAACAGTAGATCAGAGTTTCTCAAACTTTAAAGTGCTCCTGAATCCCTGGACTTCTTGTTAAAATGCAGATTCTGTGCTAGTAGTTCTGGGGTGTGGCCCAGGATTCTGCATTTCTAAAAGGTGATGCTGCTGGCCTGAAAACCACACTCTGTGTTAGAAAGGTTTTAGACCTCAACTGGTTTAGCTTCTCATTTTATAGGATAACCCTGGATGACTACTTTTTTGATTTAAAGAAATACACAGAATTTGCTTAAGTGCTTCAAGCTAATAAACATCTTATTTGGGTGACATAAGTAATATATGAACAGACGGTTATGAGTAATATAACATCTGTAGCTCTTAGAAAATAAAGCATAGTTCATTATGGATGACATGAATTTTGTAATTATTATTTTTAATGTTTTTTCTTTCTAGGTCAAACTGCCATCTACACATAAATAACAGTGAAATTTTCATAAGCAACCAGAAATACCCAGGAGGCACAAAGAGTCACAATGCTTCAAAAAGGCAAGTATTATGACAACACAACCTCAGAAAAATCAGATTTTGTAACTCTAAAAGCTCAGCTTTGGAAAGGACAAACAAGCTATTCAACAACAAAGTACTAAAACTTGTTGAAATGCTTTTGGAGCTTTAAATATGTGCAGCCACCAAAATGTTCATGAATTAAATTGGCTGGTGATCCAAGACAGCAGAGCACACAAACAATGTGTTTCCTTCCATGAACACATTAAAATTACAACTAAATTATAGAACATTCAACCTGGAGACCCATCTGAAGTCTTGCTGAACAGTGTTATAACTAAGGATATAAAGAAGAAGCCATGTCAAGCCTGGTAGAAGGGGCAGAGACATGAAACGGGCTGGCCCTAAACTTCTGTGTGGCAGTTGAGAATCAAGAGTGATAACTCAGCCATGGAGGTTCACCCCTGGAGGAGCAAGGGACCCCAGCCCCACACCAGGCTCCCCAGATGAGTGTACTGGTGCTGGGAAGAGGATCCCTCACAATATCTGGCGTGAAAAACTGTGGGGATTCCAGTCATCCAGGTGGGATATAAGGCTGCAGGAAACCGAGATGTCCTCTTAAACAGCCTGTGCACAGACTCTCTCACTCCCAGGCACTCACCCTGAGCTCTAGTGGAGGGATGGTAACTCGAGGAGCATTGGGGCAGACTGAGGTGTGTGGATTTGTCACAAGGGCTGGAGGAGAGTCACCATTTTCCCTGTGTGGGATCTTCCTACCATGCAGCTAGAAGGCAGACACCATCTTTCCTATGTTGAGCTCTCCCCACAAGGCCAAATCTGCATCTGAAATGGTCTGATGAACTCCATTAGGACCCCACTCCACCAAAGTCCCCTAACTCTGGAGGCACTTTCTCACAAGCAGCCAGCCCCACCCTCATTGCACTCTTTCTTGGAAAACTATCTGAGTCTTTGAGCCTCAGAAAGGGGGCAACTGGCCTCAGTGTGCTCTGAAACTTTTGCTGAGTAGCTCCAGGCTCAGCATTGGCACCAAACCAGAGTCTACATTAACCTGGTGACCACAACTCTTCCCATTTTAGTGACTTCCTGAGACCCTTTCTCAACCAACTCACATACCACACAAGGTTCTATCAGTGGCTGAATCTTATAAGAGCTGGCAGATAGCAGCAGGACTTGGGGTATCCTGGCTTTTGGTGGAGCTATCCCAGGCCAGGTACTGGTGGCAGCCATCCTTGATTCATAGTGTGGTCTCTCCCACACACCTCCAGGTTTTGCACAGGCGGTGAACAACTGTGGATTGCTCTGTAGCTCCTACCAGATAGTCCCCGGCTGGTCACAGGAAGTAGATAACCAGAGCTGCGCCAGAGCTCCTTCCAAGAGGCCCCAGAACCAATATACTTGCAGGTTGGCTTCAGATGACAGCAGAGCACTGCCCAATTAGCCCCATAAGCAGCACACACAAAGGTCTCAACAGGCACCAGATCCTGCTGAAGCAAATCCCACTTAGTGGGGTATGCCTCCCCCACTGCAGCCTGTAAACTATTGATGTGGTCAAACCCCACAGCTAATCAGTCTGAGGACCAATGCCACCCACTGATATGCCAATAGCAATCAAAGCTCAACTATAACAGGAATGCACACACAACCCACACAAGGGACACTCCTGGAGCACCCACAATCCACACAAGGGACACTCTTGGAGCAGGTAATTAGGGAGGCTGCGCATGGCCCCACAGGGCACCTGTTACATAAGCCCACCCAGCCAACACTGGGAGACATAGAAGATCTACCTAATACATAGAGACAAACACAGAAAGACAGCCAAAATGAGGAAACAAACAAAAAAATACATCCCAAACGAGAAAACAAGAGAAAAATCCAGGAATTGAACTAAACAAAATAGAGGCAAGCAACTGACCAGAGACAGATTTAAAAAAAAAAAATGGTTATAAGGATGCTGAAGGAACTTAGTGAGAACTTTAACAGAGAGATAGCAAGCATAAAAAAAGGACATTAAAAAATATGAAAAGAACCATTCAGAAGTGAAGAATACAATAACTGAAGTGAAGAATGCATTAGAAGGAATCAACAGCAGACTAGATGAAGTAGAGATTGAGTCAGTGATTTGGAAGACAAGGGAGCAGAAAACACCTAATAGAAACAGCAAAAAGGAAAAAGAATCCAAAAAAAGTGAGGATAGTTTAAGAGAGCTCTGGGACAACATCAAGCATAACAACATGATGTGTCATAGGGGTACCAGAGGAGAAGAGATAAAGCAAGGGACTGAGAACCTATTTGAAAAAATAATGACTGAAAACTTTCCTAACCTGGTGAAGGAACTCCAGGAAATGCAGAGAATCCCAAACAAGATGGACCCAAATAGGCCCACACCAAGACATATTATAATTAAAATGGCAAAGGTTGAAGACAAAGAGAGACTCCTAAAAGCCTCAAGAAAAGGCAACTAGCAACTTATAAGGGAGCCCCCATAAGACTGTCAACTGATTTCTCAACAGAAACTTTGCAGGCCAGAAGGGATTGGCACAATATATTCAAAGTGATGAATCGCAAGGACCTACAACCAAGGGTGCTCTATATAGTAAGACTATCACTTAAAATCAAAGAACAGATGAAGAACTTCCCAGACAAGAAAAAGCTAACGGAGTTCATCACCACCAAACCAGTATCACAAGGAATGTTAGGGGGACTTTCCTTAACAGGAAAAAAAAATCAAAATTATGAATAAAAAGGGGCTGGCTGAGTGGCTCAGTTGGTTAAGAGCGTGAGTTCTGAGCAACAGAGTCACTGGTTTGATTTCCACATGGGCCAGTAAGCTGCGCCACAGCTGAGCTGCTACCGAGCTGCCCACAGGTGGCAGGATGGCTTAGCTGGTGAGAGCACGTGCTCCTAACAACAAGGTTGTCAGTTCAACTCCTGCATGGGATGGTGGGCTATGCCCTCCTGCAACTAAGATTGAATATGGCACCTTGAGCTGAGCAGCTGCGAGCTGCCAACATGCAGCCAGATGGCAACTGGACTTGGAGCTGACCTAACTGTGCCCTTCACAACTAATATTTAAGGACAACAACTTGGCTGTTCTCCTTCCCCAATTCTCCAACTCTGTTCCCCCTCCCCAATTCCCCAATAAAATCTTTTTAAAAAAATTATGAATAATAAAATGACAATAGCTATATATCTATCAACAATTACTTTCAATGTAAATGGGTTAAATGTGCCAATTAAAAGACATAGTAGGGCTGAATGTATAAGAAAACAAAACCCATACATATGCTGCCTACAAGAGACTCACTTTAGATTGAAAGACACACACAGATGGAAAGTAAAGAGATGGAAAAAGATATTTCATGAAAAACAAAAACAAAAAAGCTGGAGTAACAATACTTATACCAAAAAAATAGACTTTAAAACAAAGGCTATAACAAGAGACAAAGTAGGACCCAGTAATCCCACTTCTGGGTATTTATCTGAAGAAACCCAAAACACTGTTTCGAGGGGAACTGTGCATGTATATGTTCATTGTAGCATTGTTTACAATGGTCAAGATGTGGAGGGGTGCCTGGCATTGATGGATGAATGAATAAAGAGGAGGTGGTATATATATACAATGGAATATTGCTTGGCTATGGAAGGAAATGGGTTCTTGCCATCTGTGGTGGCATGGATGGACCTGGGAGATACTGGTCTGAGTGAGGACAGTGAAAGAGATGCAGTGTGATTTCGCTTATTATGAAATCTAAAAAATTCAAAACAAGCAAACAAACAAACAGAAACAAACTCATAGATACAGAAAACATTTTGATGGTTTCCAGATGTGGGGGGTTTGGGATGTGGGTAAAAAAAAAAAAAGCGGAAGGGGTTAAGAAGTACAAATTGGTTGTTACAAAGTAGTTATTGGACCAGCCAAGTGGCGTGGTGGTTAAGCACTGGCTTGGGAACCCAGCGGCCCCGGTTTGGGTCCCACATGTGAGGGCCAGTGACACTGCCCTCAAAAAAAACCCAAAACAACAACAACAACAACAAAAGTAGTTATGAGGATGTAGGGTATAGCATAAAGAATATAGTCAATATGGTAATAAATATGTATGGGGTCAGGTGAGTACTAGGCTAGTCAGGGGGATCACTTCTTAAATTATACAAATATCTAACCACTACACTGTACACCTGAAATTAATGTAAAGTAATACTGAATGTCAACTATAATTGAAAAATTTGAAAAGGGAGGGGAAATGAGAAGGGGAATAAGAGGTCCAAATTTTTAAGTATAAAACAAACAAGTGGGGATGTAATATACAACACTGGAAATATAGTCAATAATATTGTGATACCACAGCACTGTGTCAGATGGTTGCTGGACTTATCAGGGTGATCACTTCTTTAGGTACATAAATGTTAAATAATTATGGTGGACCCCTGAAATTAATATAACATTTTATGTTATCTATATTCTTATTAAAAATTAAAAATAAATAAATAAACTAAAAGTTTTAAAAAAAGGATAAACCTAAGGAATATGGAAACAATCTATGTGTCCATCAGTAAATAAATGGATAAAGAAGAAAAAGAAGAATTAAATTGAAACATGTTTCTTCAAAAATGCCTTAGCCAACCAAATAAGAGCATTTTTGCCATTGTGACAAAGCTGATCATTACCTTTGCTGATCTCAGGATGGTCCAAGGGGAGCATCCTTCACTACCTGACTGAGGAACAGAGTGAAGTCTGTGCTCTCTTATAGCTTTGACTCCATGAGATTTCTCTCTCTACCATAACACCTTGTCAAGTCTTCATCACACTTATCGAATTCCATTAGTTGCTTCAGTTATTTTTAAAGTTTTTTCTACTTCATTCTTAGATTACCCCTACACTTGAGCAAGTGCATCTCAGCCGCTTTGTACTCAGTAGTGCCTATCCAAGTGCCATGAATATTAACAAACATGTTCCTGAATCTATGGATCCTCATAAAATCTTCAGTCACAGGTATAAATACTGTACATACCAAGGAAAGGTGGAAATGAATGAAGGAGGAACACCAGCTAAAGAAATGAGCTTATCAGAGTTCTCAAAAATTCAACAAGAAGCGCCAGAAGCTAGGGTTCTAAATGTTTATTCATATCTTTAAAAATGGTTAATTTCTTAAGAGTAGTTAATCAGGAGTAAAATTCTAGTTTTTAGACATTCCAATGAACAAAGGTGTGACCATGACAGTATCAGAGGAGGAGTTGGGCTGGGAAAGTTTGTGAGGGACCAGGGGCAAAAGGGAAACAGGAGAAGCTGGTCATTCTGGAGTGTGAACCTAAGCAGCATGAGATTCCCCCAAAAGCTGAGCTGAATACGAGGATATGTATGCAGAAAGTTTACATTGGGCAGTTCCATCCCACAGAACTGGAGTGGAAGAAAGGCTAAAAAGGGTTATCAAGCTAAATAAACACCAGGGGCAATTGGGGCTCAATCCTCCAGGGGGCACTCTGAGAAGTTGCACAAAATACACCTTAAAATTGTCCACAAGAAGGACACACGAGAAATTGTCCGTCATCTTTCTTTTCCCTTTGGTCAAGAGTTGTCCCAAGGGGTGTTCATGACCTTGCACCTCCAGGAATGCACATGCTTCAGAACAGCTGAATGGTTTCCAGAAGGCATCTTAAGAGATGGCAGAAGAGAAGCGCTAGGACAGAAAGCAAGAGATAGTTGCTGTCCCTGATATAAGGTGTTGACAGGTGACACCTTCACCAAACTGGTTGCTGTAAAAAGGTGGGCCAAGGGGAGGTGACCTGGGGCAGAAACGGGGGCTGACAGCAGCTCTTAGAAGCACATGAGTCTAATGCTAATCTGTCTGCTCTGGAAATAATAAGCACAGAATCATACCTGTCTCTTCTGCACAGAGAAAAGGGCACTCAGACCAAGGAAGGGGCAGCCAGAGAGAGAAATAGCTGGAGATCAGAAAAAGTCAGGGCAGTGGGGCCATTGTCCTTGCCGAGGACCAAACTCCACCTTCTCTGTGCTTCAAAAACAGACCTACTGCTGGTGGGATTGCAGATTGGTGTAGCCACTATGGAAATCAGTATGGAGGTATCCCAAAAAACTGGAACTGGCGGGCCGGCCGAGTGGCGCATCGGTTAAGCACTGGCTTGGGATGCCAGTGGCCCTGGTTCAGATCCCACATATGAGAGCCAGTGACACTGCCCTCAAAAAAAAAACACACAAAAAAAACTGGAACTGGAACTATCTTATAAACCAGCAATTCCACTCTTAGGTATCTATCCAGAGAAACCCAAGATGCTAATTTGAAAAAAATGTATGCACCCCTTTGTTTATTGTAGTGTTATCCATAGTAGCCAAGACATGGAAACAACTGAAATGCTGATCGATAGATGACTGGATTGAGAAACTGTGGTACAATTATACAATGGAGTATTATTCGGCCATAAAGAATGAAATCTTAACCATTTGTAAATATATGGATGGACCTAGAGTACATTATGCTAAGTGAAACAAGTCAGACAGAGAAGGACAAATACCATATGATCTCACATGTGGAATCTAAAGAAGAGAAAAAATGTGCAAACTAATCAAACAAACAAAAAACAAAACAAAAAGAAACCAGACCAACACCAAGGTGGGAGTTTCTCTCTCTCTATTCACGGTTTTGGTATTTGGTTACTACTCATTTAAACTCGCCAGCTCTGACAGGGCAATGTCATCTGCCAGCCATTTTTATCTGCACATAAGTTAAGTTACTTTATTGCTTCAGGAGCTCTGAGTTTTGTGCATTTTAGGGAAAGTTCTTAGTTTTTTCTGCTTATAACCTGTCTTAGTTTGGGTTGCTTCAAAAGCTGACCCTGAGGCAAGGAAGTGGGTACAAGTAGTTTATTTGGGAGATGGCCCTGGAAAGTGCTGCAAGGGAGTGGGAAGTGAGGTAGGGTAGGAGAGGCAGCCAGTTAGTGAGTGTGTGTGAGAGTGTGAGCCAGTTAGTGAGAGTGGACATCCCAGTCTTCCTGGGAATGTGCCCCATTGACAGGGAAGCTAGGCTGACTGCACTGGCTCCAGATCCTCAGTGGCTGAAGGTTCCCCCTGAGAGCATTAAACCTAAGACATTTCAGGCTGCCCTGTATGCAGGCAGAGCGAACTCCCCTCGTGTCCTGAGCAAACAACGAGATGTGTCTGGTTAAGGTTGAGGGTATGGGTGTATACCACAGTTACATGGAATCCAGAACTTGGCTGAGGGCATATAGACTGGGGCATCAATAGCTTTCACCATGCACTCTGAGATTATTTTGCAAAAGGCAGAATGTCCAAACACGGAGAAAAACAACCTCCTTCTGGCATCTAGGTGGAAAGAAGAATAGTTAATTAGTAAAGGGTTAGAAGCAATTAAAATTAGCTTTGAAACTGAGGTTATTTATTAAACTTTGCAGGCAAAAACTTCAAAATGGCATTAGATCTCCTTAATGAAAATCTCCTTGGCTGTGACTGAAGAATAAATTGGGAAAGAAGCCAACATATTCATATCTCCGGCCTATAAACTAAGGACCTCACTAAACTATTAAATAACAAACACTCAGCTCTGTTCTTATAGGAACACATGGAAACCATTGGGGAGGTTTTGATTCTCTTGTATTAGTCATTGTTCTGGACTGTCACCAAGATGTTTTGCCCCCATTTTTTTCTCCACCCAATGCTTTCTGATGGAAAAGCCAGATGACAATGTATAAAAACTTAACATGAAGGCAGTGGATTTCACCAGGGATAGAAGACAGAAGACTGAAGAGAAGCTAGAAAGGAAATACCCTCAGTGGCTTTACAGATTAAAAATTCACCCCAATTCTTCATTACCTTCTTATAAAATTATAAATACACCCCACCCCCACCAAAGCCTTCGATCAAATAGCCCCTCTCTTTAATTCTGGTCTTAGCCACATAACTTGCTTTAAATAATGTTAGTAGACATGACATAAACTTGAAAATTGGGCTTGTCTTCTTGGCAGTTGTGATCCTCCACGAGGAGTGCGTGCCCCAAGTAACTGCTACTCCTTTTCCTTCAGCCTAGGCCCCAGAATGAAATGTGGAGCCAACTTGGACCCAACCCCAGCCAGGTGCTTCCATCTTAGAACATGGAGCCTGAAGTAAAGCTGCCCAGCCACGTCTAGTCTAGATGAGAACACAGCAATCCACCTGAGACCCCAAGCATGAGGACAAAATACTGATGTCAACTGCTGAATTTTGGGGTGAATTTATTATGTAGCATTATTGTAGCATTATAAAAGTTCTCAATAAATACCAAAATGTTCGTTATACTACTCCCATTTATTTTTATTTATATATAATGAGTGCTTATTATACCAAAATATTTATTATCTACAGAGAAGAAAGATTGAGGGTAAGGGTGGAGAATGAAGATGGATTTTTCTTTTACTCCATTCATTTCTACAATTAGTGAATTTTTTTTTCAAGATTTTATTGTGGAATTGGGAGAGGGAACAGTGCTGGGGAACCGGGGAAGGGGAACAGACAAGTTGCTGTCCTTTTGTTCTTCAGTCTAGTTGTGGAGGACGTCGCTTCACTGGTCCATGTTGGTATTATCATTGCGCTCTTCCTGGGTGGAGCAGTCACTCACTAGCCATTGGAGGGCTGCTCATGGTGGTCTTGGCAGCTCACAAAAGCACATGCCAGCTGCCAGTCAGCCCCACTGCAGCCTATGCCGACGCTGGTGACTCACGGCAGCCCAGCTCCAGGTCGAGCTGTTATTCACCAGCTTAGCTGTAGAGGGCGCAGTGTCAGTGGCCCTCATATGTGGGATCTGAACCGGAGCCCTGCTGCTCAGAGCTGGCATCCCAAGCCAACTCTTAACCAACGTAGCACTCAGCGGGCCCTATGATTAGTGAATTTTTTTTTTTTTAAAGATTTTACTGGGGAATTGGAGGAGTGAAACAGACAAGTTGCAGTCCTTTTTTTTGTTCTTCAGTCTAGTTATGGAGGACGTTGCTTCACCGGCCCATGATGGTGTATTATCATTGTGCTCTTCCTGGGTGAGGCAGATCAGTCGCCGGCCTCTGGTCAGCCACTCATGGAGGCTCTTGGCAGCTCACTCTGGCTGTTGGACACTCACTGTAGCCTATGGTAGCCCACTGCAGCAGAGGCTGCAGCCCACACCATCGCCAGCCATCTTAGCTATAGAGGCAACCAGGTGGAGCTGTTGTTCACCACCTTAGCTACAGAGGGCAGTATCATTGGCACTCATATGTGGGGTCTGAACCGGGGCCCCGCTGCTCAGAGCTGGCGTTCCAAGCCAGCTCCTAACCAATGCGCCACTTGGCTGGCCCTAATTAGTGAATTTTTAATAACCAAGTTCTATTGTACAATTTATAAAAGGAAAATCTGACAAAAATTGTTTCCACTAATGTAAAAAGTTCATGAAAGAAAAATATTATATTTGTTAACATTTAACTACCAAATTGCCACTTGTAAGTCCTGATAACTGCTATAATGAATTAAAATTTTGCTACTCAAAGTGAGATCCTTGGACCAGCAGCAATGACATTACGAGACTCTTAGGCCTCACCTCAAACCATCAGAATCTATAAGATCCCCAGGTGATTCTTGTGCACAGGAAAGTTTGAGAAACATTGCTCTAAAACATTAAGCATTTGATTTCTGCTTTAATCACTGGGAAAAAAAAAACTTTAAAAAAAGTAAAATATTTTATTTAAATTCCTTTCCTAATATGTGAAAAGTACTTGAAAGTATCTTCAAGTATCAAAGATAATTTGTGATGATAATCCTTTCACAATATTAAAAAGAAGTCAAACACAAAAAGAAAATATTTTAGTAACTAGGGAGGCAGGATAACCGGGTAAACGTAAAGCAAAAACTGGCATTTCTGTATTTCAAGAAGGGCAGGGTGTGGGTGAATTTTGTAAATTGTGCTACTTTCTCCTACATAAAAAAATGAATGTTTCTACTTCCGGAATGGAAAGGCAACCAAGGCTGGGCTGTCTGGATTCTGCATTCCCAGGTGAATTGGCACAGTGTCTCAAGAGGCAACACAGAGAAGCAGTCACCTGGTTCATTTCCCTTTACTAGACTCTACGGGTAGGCCCCAACTTCCTGCTTTCACATGTAAATCAGATTCATTTGCTTTACAACCATTCACATAAATTCCACCCCAATTCCTACCTAACCTTTCCCCAAGGGAGCTCCGAACCAGGTGTGACTCCACCTCTAATTATTTGTGACTATATTTGCATGTGGTTTTCCTCATTATACTGCATTAGCCTGAATGAGGAAAGGATTCCTATTGCCTGGGTAACCAAAAGCAGCACAAGCATTGTGCCTCTTGACTGGACTCTACTTCTGTTTCTTCTATTACTCTCTTGAATCTTCTCACTTTTATGGTAAAAAAAAAAAAAAAAAATGCAATTCTTTCTCCAGTTCTGCCTCTTTTCTTGTTTTGTGGCTCTCTCTGCAGTGTCCAGCTCATCTGTGTAATCTCTCTTGGATTATTAGTTTATCTTCTCTTATTTCCACTAGCTAACACTGATGCTTTCCTTCCCCTTAATCACACTCTTCCTTTGAATTGCCCCCTCTGGTAATGGACTGTATTTTGCTCTTTTTCTAGACACCTTTTTTTGAATATTATATTCACCATCAAAACAACCCCATTAGTGAAGTTTCCTTGTCTGTCGTCCTTATTTCCTTCCTTTCTTCTCTTGCTTGATTTTTTTGTTACTGTAATATAAGACTAATAGAAAAATGAAGCCCTCTATTGTCATAATTCCTAATAGTAAGCAACATAAAGTATTGCCCAATCTGTTTTTCTAAAGTAATTGTTTTTAACCTTGGCTGCATGTTAGATCACCTGGGTAATTTTAATAAAACACTGGTACTTGGGTCCTACTCCCAGAGAATTTGATGTAATTGGTCTGGGGTGCAACCTGGCAGGAGATTTTGAAAACCTGGGGTGATTCTAATGTGCAGCCAATAGCTTTTCAGCCAGGCCTCCTGGTTTTGCTTTTTTTTTTTAATTATTATTTTATTTTATTATTATTATTTTCATTAGTTTCAGGTGTACAAAGCAACACAGTAGTTAGACATTTACATCCCTCACAAAAGATAACCCCCTCCCTGACATCTTATATAACTGTTACAATACCATTGACTATCTTCCTAATGCTATACTCCACCTCCTGTGACTTCCTTGGCATTTATGATGATAAATTATAAATTTACACTTCCTTGGGCCGGGCCGAGTGGCGTGGTGGTTAAGCGCTGGCTTGGGAAGCCAGCGGCCCCGGTTCGGGTCCCACATATGAGGGCCAGTGACACTGCCCTAAAAAAAAAAAAAAAAAAAATTAAATTTACACTTCCCTTATGGTCTTATGCCAGCTTTTGGTCCATTTTCCCTCCACTCCATTCCTGTCCTCCCCCTGATTTGGGTTTGCATTTCAGAGGGCTGATCCACATAGGCTGTTTCCCAGGCTATATGTCAGCTGGTTTCAAATGAACTTCAGTCAATGGAAAGCCTTTCCAGAGTCCTGGAGTACCATGGGCTGAATGTCCTCCCACATTCATATATCAAAGCCTTAATTCTCAATATGATGGTATTTGGAAGTAGAGGTTTGGGGAGGCAGTTAGGTCATGAGAGTGGAGCCTAACTGACTGGAATTAGTGCTCTTATAAGAAGAGGCAGGAGAAAGATGAGCTGTCTCTCTGCCACATGAGGACACAGCAAGAAGGCACCTGCCTACAAGCCAGGAAGGGAGCTCTCACCAGGAACCAAAAGTGCCGACACCAAGGTCTTGGACTTTCCAGCCTGCAGAACTGTGAGAAATAAATTTCCATCATGGAAGCCACCCAGTCAATGGAGTTTTTGTTATAGCAGCCAAGATTGACACAGAAGGTGGGAGAAAGGGAGATGCCAGGGTGTTTCTCCCCATCTCTCCATACCTGTGTGGCACCCCCCTGTGTGCCCTCCTTGTCTCCAGCTCCTGCCAGAGAGTGAGGCCGACTCACTGTTTTCAATTTCCTTGGTATGACCTGGCCCCTGGACTTCATTAATACAGCCTCTTCCCTTTGACCATTCAGCTAAGGCAGGTTAGTAGTGTCCTATTGTCACTAAATTCTGGAGTGTCTTCGCTATTCCATTTGGCAT
Source organism: Aselliscus stoliczkanus (assembly GCA_033961575.1). Lineage (NCBI taxonomy): Eukaryota > Metazoa > Chordata > Mammalia > Chiroptera > Hipposideridae > Aselliscus > Aselliscus stoliczkanus. The sequence goes on from CM066738.1 coordinate 32,350,012, forward strand.
CTCATGTCACCCATCACCTGTGAAATAAATTCCCAGTAAAATTTCCTCTGTGTTAAATACTTTGAGTTGTTTTTGTTTCCATGGCGGGGCCCTGCTTGATATAATTCTGTTTATTAATAGTTTCCGAGATGCAACATCCCTGATGTTGGTTCCACTAGATCCTACTCTGATTGACCCTCAGAAAGTATGGGTAGTTGGAGTGCTAGGGCGTGTGGTATACATACCATCTTAAGGAGATAGGTCCATGTCCCTTGTGAGATATACATCACACATTGACCCAAGATCTGTTGTTCAGAGTTAGCACTTTAACATAGGAGATATAAGAGAGACTTCCCAGCAAAACACAACTACACATCACTCATATTATGTACAGAAGCGGAGTGTTGTATGCATCAACCAGACCTTAGAATGAGTTTTTTAAGCCTTTGTTATCCCAAGTTGATCTCTGAACTAGGAGCGTGAACATCACCCAAAACCTTTAGAAAACCAGAATTCTGGGCTCCAATCCAGTCTTGCATTTTTATACTTCACATACCATAAAATTCATCCATTTAAAGTGTATAATTCAGTGGGATTTGGGCTTATTCACTGACATTGTACAACAATCAACACTATCTAATTCCAGAGTATCTTCATCATTTCCAAGAAGAAATCTGAAGAAGTACAAATTGGCAGTTATAAAAACAGTCACAGGGATGTAAAGTACAGCATAGGGAGTATAGTCAGTAATATTGTAATAACTATGTGTGGTGTAGTAACTAGACTTGTGGTGATTACTTTGTAAGTTATATAAATGTCTAATCACTATGTTGTACACCTGAAAATAATATGATATCGTTTGTCAGCTGCAGTTAAAATTAATAACAATAATAATAAAAGAAATCCTGGACCCACTAGCAGTCATTTTTCATTCTCTCCTTCCTGACTCCTAGACAACCACTAATCTCCTATCTCTATGGATTTGCCTATTCTGGGAATTTTATATAAATGGAATGATATAAGATTTGGCTTTTGTATCTGGCTTCTTTCGCTTAAAATAATGTTTTCAAGGTTCATCCATATTGTAGCATGTATCAGTACTTTATTCCTTTTTATAACTGATTATTATATAGATATGTCACATTTTGTTTGTCCATTCATGAGTTGATAGACCTTTGAATTGTTTCCATCTTTTGGCTATTATGAACACTCGTGTAGAATACTTGTATAGAAGTTTTCATGTAAACATATGTTTTCAATTTTCTTGGCTATGTAACTAGGAGTGGAATCGATGGGTCATATGATAGCTCTATGTTTAAGATTTTGAGAAAGTGCTTAACTCTTCCAAACTGGTTGCACCATTTTACATTCCCATCAGCAATGTATAAGGGTTCCAATTTTTCCACATCCTCACCGACACTCTTTTGGTCCATGTTTTTGATTATAGACATCCTAGTAAGTATGAAATGTTTTTCAGTGTGATTTTGGTTTTACATTTCCTTAATGACTAATGATATTGAGCTTTTTTTTTTTCATGTGCTTCTTGAACATTCGTATACCTTCTTTGGAGAAGACAATTCCAATCTTCCCATTTTTAAATTGGGTCACTTGTCTTTTATTGTTGAGTTGGAGTTCTTATATATCCTGGTTACTATAACCTTATCAGATAAATCATTTGCAAATATTTTATTCTATTCCATGGGTTGTCTTTTCACTTTCTTGATAACGTCCTTTGATGCACAAATTTTAAAGTTTTTTTAATTAAAACAAATTTGTCTATCATTTTCTTTGGTTGCTTTAACTTTAGGTGTTATATTTAAGAAACCATTGCCTAATCTCAGGTCATGAAGATTTACTCCTATGTTGTTTGCTAAGAGTTTTATAGTTTTATCCTGTATATTTAGGTCTTTGAACAATTTTGAGTTAATTTTTTAAATAAGATGTGAGGTAAAGGTCCAATTTCATTCTTTTCAAAAAAAGATTTTATTGGGGAATTGGGGAAGTGAGCAGTGTTGGGGAATTGGGGAAGGAGAACATTGTATTTTTCCAGCACCCATCAGCTCCAAGACAAGTTGTTGTTCCTTCAATCTTAGTTGTGGAGGGTGCAAACTCAGCTCCAAGTCCAGTCGCCACTTCCAATCTAGTTGGAGGGGTGGGGGTGGTGAAACAACCTACCATCCCATGCAGTAGTCAAACCAGCAACCTTGTTGTTAAGAGCATGCACTCTCACTAGCTGAGCCATCCGGCCACCCATTGGCAGCTCAACGGCAGCTCAGCTTGGGCGCAGTTGATTGGCCCATGTGAGAATCCAACCGGCAACCCTGTTGCTCAGAGTTTGTGCTATTAGCCAACTGAGCCACTAGGCTGGCCCTCTAATTTCATTCTTTTTCCATATGGATGTCCAGTTGTCCCAGCATCTTTTTTTTTTTTTTAAAGATTGTATAGGGGGAATTGGGGAAGGGGAACGGTATTTGGGAATTGGGGAAGGGAAACAGACAAGTTGTTGTCCTTCAATCTTAGTTGTGGAGGGCGCAACTAGCTCAGCTCCAAGTCCAGTGGCCCATTGGCAGCTGGTGGCTGCTTAGCTCAAGGTGCTGTGTTCAATTTTAGTTGAGGGCAAAGCCCACGATCCCATGAGGGGGTTCAACTGGCAACCTTGTTGTAAGGAGCACGTGCTTTCAGCAGCTGAGCCATCCTGCCACCTGTTCAGGCAGCTCAGCGTTAGCTCAGCTTGGGCACAACTCACTGGCCGATGTGGGAATCAAACCAGCAACCCTGTTGCTCAGAGCTTGAGCTCTTAACCAACTGAGCGGAACCACCTTTGCATCATAGGAATACCAGAAGGAGAAGAGAAGAAGCAAGGGGTCGAGAATGTATTTGAAAAAATAATGACTGAAAACTTCCCTACCCTGGTGAAGGAAATCAACATACATACCCAGGAAGTGAAGAGTGTTCCAAATAAGCTGAACCCAAACAGATCCACACCAAGACACATCATAGTTAAAATGGCAAAGTTTAAAGACAGAGACAGAATCCTAAAAGCAGCAAGAGAAAGACAGCAGGTTACGTACAAAGGAACTCCTATTAGACTAACAGCTGACTTGTCTACAGAAACTCTACAGACCAGAAGGGAGTGGCAGGAGATATTCAAAGTGACACAAAATAAAGGCCTACAACCAAGATTGCTCTACCCAGCACGGCTATCACTTAAAATTGAAGAGAAATAAAGAGCTTCTCAGAAAAGAATAAGCTTAAGGAATTCATACCACCAAGCCAGCATTGCAAGAAATGTTAAAAGGGCTTTTTTAAACAAAAGAAAGGGGTAAACAAGCTAACCCAGGAAGACCAGGAATACAAATAACAAAATGGCAACACATATGCACCTATCAATAATCATTTTAAATGTGAATGGGCTAAATGCTCCAATCAAAAGACAGAGAGTGGCTGAGTGGATAAGAAAATAAGACACATGTGTATGCTGTTTACAGATGGAATAAGATATTTCATGCAAGTGGAAATTAGAAAAAAAAAGCTGGAGTACCAATACTTATTTTGGACAAAATAGACTTTAAAATGACTACAATAAAAGACAAAAAAGGGCACTGTAACCCTAATAAACATCTATGCACCCAACATAGGAACTCCTAATTACATATAACAGATTTTGACAGACATAAAGACGGAGATCAACAGTAACACTATCGTAGTAGGGGACTTCAACACCCCATTGTCACCAATGGACAGACCTTTTAGACAGAAAATCAACACAGAAAGAGGGGCCTTAAATGACACTTTAGACCAGCTGGACTTCATTGATATTTTTGGAGCATTTCACCCTGGAAAAACAGACTATACATTCTTCTCAAGTACACAAGGGACATTTTCCAAGATAGACCACGTTAGGCCACAAAACAAGTTTCAGTAAATTTAAGAAGATTGAAGTCATATCAAGCAGATATAAAGGAAAAACTGATGGTTGCTGGCTGGGAGGGAGTGGGGCTGAGAGAGAGGGGGAAGATTTTGGACAGCGTAGGTGGGTGACTACAATGTTGCCGCAGGGATATGGGGGCAGTTATGGGAATGTAATTGATAATGTTGTGAAGAGACTATTATGTTAAGTGAAATAAGTCAGTCGGAGAAAGGCAAGTACCATATAATCTCACTTATATGTGGAATCTGAAAAACTGAATGAACGATTAAAGTAAACAGACTCATAGATATAGAGGAAAAACTGAGGGTTGCTAGTTGGGGTGGGGATAAGGGTGAAGGGGAAGGGATTAGAAAGCATAAATAGACAACTACAATATTGCCACAGGGATATGAAACACAGTTCAGGGAATATAATAATGTAAAAATTTTGTGGCATATCAGATAGTCTCATGTCTTATTAGGGAGACCACTTCATGGATGGAGTAGAGGCTTGATCACTGCACTATACACCTGAAGCTGATGTTGTATAATATTGTATGCCAACTGTAACTGAATTTATAGATAGTCACGGGATGTGGAGTATACTGTGGAAGGGAATAAAGGAATTGTAATAGATATGTATGATATGGGGGGAGAGTTGGGTGGTGAACTGGGGGAGAGGGGTTGTCACTTTGGGGTGTAAAGAGTATAACTATTGCATTGTGTTATACACCTGAAGCTAATAAAAAAAAAGGAAAAAAATCAATTGATCATAAATACATTGGCTTATTTCTGGACTTTTGTTTTTGTTCCATTGATTATAGATCCATACTTATGCCAATGCCACAGTCTTTTATTTAATGTAGCTTTGTAGTAAGTTTTGAAATTGGAAGTGTTAGTTGTCCAACTTTGTTCTTTTTCAAGATTATTTTGTCCATTCTGGGTCCCTTGCATTTCCATATGCATTTAGGGATGAGTTTGTCACATCTTGCCAAAAATACAGCTGAGAGTTTGATAAGGATTTTGTTGAATCTGTAAATCAATTTGGTGAGTACTGCCATCTTAATATTAACTCTTCCAATCCATGAATATGGGATTTTTTTTTTTTACGATTTATTTAGGTCTTGTTTAATTCCTGTCAACAATGTTTTATAGTTTTCAGTTACAAGTTTTGCACTTTTTTTATCAAGCATTTCCCAATGGGGCCGGTCGAGTGGCTCAGTTGGTTAAGAGCACAAGCTCTGAGCAATACGGTGGCTGGTTTGATTCCCACATGGGCCAGTGAGCTGTGCCTGAGCTGAGTTGCTGCTGAGCTGCCAACCGGTGGCAGGATGGCTCAGCTGGTGAGAGTACTTGCTCCTAACAACAAGGTTACCAGTTTGACTCCCACATGAGATGGTGGGCTATGCCCACCCTCTACTAAGATTGAATACAGCACCTTGAACTGAGTGGCGTGAGGGTGACCAGATGGCTATTGGACTTAGGGCTGAGCTAGCTGCACCCTCCACAACTAAGATTGAAGGACAACAACTTGGTTGTTCCCTTTCCCCAATTCCCTAACATTGTTCCCCTTCCCCAATTCCCCAATAAAATTTAAAAAAAAAAAATTTCCCAATGTATATTCTTTTTGTTGCTATTGTAAATGGAATTGTTTACTTAATTTCATTTTTCTGGCCTTGCATTTTAAAATCTGCATTTTTGGCAAGACCTTGAGATGATTCTTATGTACATTAACAGTTTAAGAAGTCCTGCAACTAAGTCAACCCAAATAACATTTCACGCAACACTGCCAAAATCTGTCGCATATAGCTGCTAGCTCTCCAATAAGAAATTACTTGAGGCAGCATAGTTACAGGGAACAGTGAAACAACCAAAGATACTAGTTAACTGGGTGAATTAAATGTTTTAAATAAGAGGAAGCAACTAGATATTATATCTAGGGTTTTCTCTTTTAATTTCTATACAGTGGAAAACTAGTATTAAATACCCATTTAATTTTGGAGGAAACTACAATGTTGACTTTTTCCTGAATTATGTGGATAAGTTTGAAATAATTATATTGGTAGTTATCAATTCCCCATTTCATTTTCAGTGTATTTTTCATTTTTTTTCAATAAGAATAATAATTACAAGTTATACCTTATAATAAATATGTTTACTGCACCCTGTTCTGCCTTCTGGTTCTAGATATGGCACCAATTACTTCTGTGACTTTGGATAAATTAACCTAATCTTTCTAATTTTCAGTTTCCTCAACTGCGTAATGTAAAGATTGGATTAGATTTCTCTAGCATCTCTCTTTTTTGGATATACATTAGATAATTCTAAATTTCTATCATGTCCTAACATACCATTTAATTTTATGAACCAGTCATAAATAATATAAAGTATGATTCAGAATGAAGGCTGTGAGGTCTGACATTTTTATACATAGATACAGCTACAGATCAAATTCAAAACATTTATGGTGATAACAATATATTCTCTCCACTTGCAATGTGCTTTTAGCAAACAATAGTTAATGAGACGAATTAAACAAAATGCAGTTCAAAGGACTTATACTGAGAGTCCCTTGGAGTTAGTTAAAATGGTATCTATTTACATATGTCTTCCCCACATTAACTCTTATCTGTATATTTACTACTCATTTTCTTTTTTCCCAATTTCACACTAATAATTTTATAAAACTCAATGCGTAAATTACTATATTGGCATAAAAAGCTACTAACATGATGCTTTCCAAAGATGAAGCGAACGTTTTGGTAAAAAGCTACCAAACTGGAGGCATTTAATAATACTTGTCTTTCTTTCCTATCAATTCAGGATAGCTTAATCCATCAGTCCATGTCACTAACAATTTACTACATAATAAGCATCCTAGGATTTCTGCTGACAGTTCTTGCCTTTGACAAAATTTATTTTCAGAAAACTATTAAGATGACTTACTTCTCCAATATCATTCTATTAATCATGGAAAACATTGTATAGCATGCTTTTCTCAATGTATGAATGAAATTGATGATATACCCATGTGTCCTGACCATACAATCAGTTATTTGAATATAAAAATAATAATAATAGTAATGATACTTGTCTTCTTATGGTATCACTGGTCTAGGAGTAATTAGCAATTTAACCAATGCCTTATGTCTTATTTCAGGTTTCCTAGAAACAGAGTATGAAGCATGGATTCTTGTTCAAGTGATTTATTGAGGGAGCGCTCTTAGGGCAGACCTGTGAGAGCCTGAGGAATTGGGGAGAGCACTGAGAAAGCGAGCTAAGCAGCAGTGGGAATGCAACTGAGATCTAGCCTCAGTTTGATCACAAGAGCAATTCTTGAGTGTGTATAGCACTACAGAGTTGTTCGTCTGTGCACCGAGGTCCCACTGGCTTCAGCGCAGTTTTAGGAGAATGGGCAGCTGTGAGCCATGAGCACTAGCAATCACAGCAGGTGGGAGGAGATGCATTGGTCAGGTAAAGGGCCAGCATATACCAGCCTTAAGTTCCACAACAGATGGAAGAATATTTATCCAAAATCTGGTTATTAAAAAAAAAATTGGACTGTATGACTTTGATATGCCTCCTCTAGCCGAGTGACTACAGAGAAGGAAGTTTTTAACTGAGTTTTTATTTCTCTGTGCTTCTAGCCAAGGCCATGATGCTGTTTGATTTTTCCTTCAGAAAGAGCAGAAATACTTTACAAAGCTTTATACATTAGGGACAATTTTTATTTTATGATTTTTGTTTGAATGAGTCACAATATATTGAACAAAGATTTCAATGTGGATTCAATATCCACCTCCATTATTCATATTCATTTTTCTAATTGCTAGGGTGGAACCTGGGAGTCATGCGGCTTCTCTCACTTAGCCAATTGGTTCTTTCTTCAATAAATACTCAGAATCCACTGACTTCACCATCTTCATGATTGCCATCTGCATCATGCAATACAATAAGTATGATGCATACAATAATTCCATAATTTTGTGTCACAACTACCTCTAAATTTGTAAGTTTATGAGCTGAGATATTCGGCCGATCTTGCTCAGCTCAGCTGGGCAGCCCTTTTGGTCGTCACTGGGGCTCTTATTATATGTTGAGCGGCTGCCAGTTGGCTGATCCAGAATGGCCTCAGCTGGGAGAATGGGCTTTGTTCCACATGGTTTCTCATCTTCCAGGAGGCAAGTCAGGCCCAAAAGAGAGCAAGAAGAAATAGGGAGGCCATTAATTAAGTCCATCAAATAAAATCAATCTGCCACACAATCCTAGTCCAAGATATCAACTCTGACCTGAATATTTGCAATCACCTAACTTCTCTCCCTTCTTCCACTTTTGCTGCCTTACAAATTGATTCTCCACAGATCAGCTAGAGCAATCCTTTTGAATTCTAAGTAAAATGCAATCGTTCTTCTGTTCAAAAACCTCCAATTACCTCCCAAGTCAGAGTAGAAGCCAAAGTCCTTACCATGACTCTCATGACCATTTATGAAGTGGCCATCTTCTACCAACACCCCAACATGAAGACTCTGTTCCTTCTACTTAATTGAGCACATTCCTTCTACTTTATTGAACTCCCAAGGACATAGATGCTTCAGCATCTTGGACTTGCTGTTACCTCAGAATATTCTTCCCTCAGAAGTCACTGGGTGCACTGTCTCACGTCCTCTCAAATGTCATCTCAGAGCAGCCTTCTCTGGCCAACCTATGTAAGCTAGTACCTTTACCCAGCACTTTACATAACCTTTACCACGACTTACTTTTCTTCATAGCCCCTATCATTTCCTGACTTATTGTATTTTCCTGTTTGCATGTATTTCCTTCTCCCTACTAATGTATGAACTCCATGAGAACAGAGAATTTATTTCTTTTGTTCATTGCTGTATCCCCAATGTCTAGGACAGTGCCTAGCACATAATAAGTATGTACTAATGATTCATTGAACAAATGAGTCAATGAATAAATATCCTTTTGCTTAGAGGATTATGTTTAAAATTGTGCAATTATTCAAAACCCCTTGTAAAAAAAAAAAGAAAAAGAAGAATGAAATGCTATGATACCAATGAGAATTACATGATAATGTAATAGAGACGAAGACCTAAATCTTGTCTGCCATCACCCTTACTTGCTATCTTGGCTTTGTGTCATGGTTGGATCTCTTTTAGACGCAATTCAAACAAGAATACAGCTAACAGGAAGTAGAACACAAATTCATATTGGCCCATTATATTACTCTTTTGGATTCCTCTTTATGTATCACCGGATGCCTGAGGATAATTTAAAAAGTAATTCAAAAGAAAAAAATGTATGAATTTATTATTTGTACTTTTTTCCTAAATGATTTTCCTAAAATGTCTGAAATATATCTTAAATCATTAAAATATGGAGAATAGCAACATAAAAAGCAGTAACAGTTTCCTTTCCAAACTTTTATAAAAAGAAGCCTTCCCTCACTATTTTAAATCTGAATTGTTGTAAGAACTTAGCACACACACACAAAAACAAATGAAATTCTCAGTGAAATAATCATTTTACTGTTTGGTCACATGAAATGAAAACAATGTCATGGATCTTACTGCCAAGGTTGGACAGAGTAGTGGGAAGTATGACTGAAAGTATGCAAAACTAATCGGACTGTATCTCCAGTATTTCTTATCTCTAGGGTTGTAAATAAATTCCCAGCCCATGTTCACACCTAGATGCAGCCTATAACCCATGTATATGAGCCTGTGAATAGCATAAAATGAAATCAAAATAAAATTTCTTATAGTACAAGATAGGGTAGTCATTAAACTAAGATGAGTCAAGTGCTATGAAATATGAAAATATGGGACTTGAATTCTATTTATTCAAAAGTTTTCACTGAGCTAAGTATGTTCTTAGCCTTCCCCACAACACAGAGATACCCTAAAAAATTTAGTTATTTTTAGAGGAGAAAAATAGTAACACGGGCATTATAAAAGATGAATTTTGCAAATATTCTTGAAAAGATAACAACAAACTCTACTAAGTTTGCCTTAATCTTATGAAAAAATCCATAATGATTCAACAAATTTTATTTCTAATTAAATATACCTTCAGCCACTGGCATACCATACCAGTTACAAATTCATATTTCAGTTTTCTTCACATTTAAATTAAGTAATATAGTGCTGCTATGAAACAACTAATCTGACCTGCTTTTCAGGCCAGTGAATAAGAATTTAAGAACACTGGTAGTTAATACAGTTTATTATTGGATTTTAGTGACAATTTTATTGTCACTAAAGATAGGTGAGGTAATTCAGTAGAATCACTTTTACGTATCAAGCATTTTGCAGAAAGCCTGGGACTATGTAAGAAGTACTAAATGTACAACTCCTTGGCATAGTTATAATTTAAAGACAAAATCCTATTTAATACCAGATAAAGATGGAGGAACAAGTTAGATTACTGGGACAGAATTTAGCCCATGCATCAATCTGTGTCCTAGTTTGTGTTGGTAAGAACTATTATAAACTTTTCTGTCACTTCTCAATTAGCTTTGTTTTAAGCAGTAGGACTATGAATGTCCTTTACTCCCATTTTTCCTTTGTGTTGTCCAAGTTCTGCCAACTGTTCTGCCAAACAGCTAAGGGCAAAAAAAAACTAAATAAATAAAGTTCAAGTTAAAAGCTGAGCAGTGTTTTTAAAACCTCTGGTGAAAGAGGGGAAAGGTTGTGTCTATTTATTAACCCATGGGATTTCTAAAATTTACCCATGTATGGCTGCCCCTCATTAGTAGGAAGATGGTGAATTTAAGTAGCTCAGCCTAAGTAGCACTCTAGGCTTCAAAAAGGCTGAAATCTAATATGATTATCTATTGAGAAGCTACTTTTGAGCTACCTGCTCATAAAATCAAAGACAGTTTTTTATGAAACTTGGAGAGTAAACGTCCCTGAAACCATGTTAGGAGAGTGAGTTATACTGCTTTTTACTTACCCCTAAGGTCTCAATCAACTAACAAATGTTTACCCAACTTCTCAAAATATTTGCAACAATAGTTCTGATAAAACCAAGCATAGCTTACACATAACTCATCCATTCCTTCCAGTCTTCTAGATATGTTTCTTCCCAAATCTGCCAAATCCTCAAATAAATGTAGGCACCTTCTCCAGAGTTAAACAATGCTACCATTAACTTCAACTTTGTCTCTAAAATGAGAAAGACTATCATTGTAAATATCCACAGTAGGGAGTGAGAACTATTCAGCTATAGAAGCATTCCCCAAGAATCAATCACAGGTGTCCACCAGAGCAGAGAAGAGATCATTCATTGCTATGCTTATTTCCTTTATGGCTTTTTAGGGCAGTTCATATTATTTTCATTTTACAAACTGAGACCTAAGTAACCTGAGTCACTTGCTCTTCATTTTCAAACCCCACTAGGTCAAAAATGTAAACTCAAATGTGAAACTTTTCCTACACTGACAAACAGTAATTCAAGGAATGGTGTCCAAATACTGTTAAAATATTCTAACACAGTTATGTGGTAAGTACTTGAGGGTGAAAAGTGTGGCTTGCCAACAAGTCATACTCAAATATCTCCAAGGAACCAAGCTCTCAGATTAATAATAAGTAATCAGAACATGCAAAATAAAATCACGAAATACCTGTTTACACCCAGTAAATTGGCAAAAGTTTAAAGTGACGAAACCAAGTTTGGGGTAAGACATACACTGCCAGTGAGAGTCTAAATTGCTATATATACTTGGAAAACAAGTTGACATTATCTGATGTTATAAATAACCTATGACCCATCAATTTCACTCCTAGGCATGTACTCTAGAGAAACTCTTGAACTTGTGTATCTAAAGACATGTACAAACATGATCATAGCAGCATTGTTGTTTTTTTGTTTTGTTTTGTTTTTGAGGGCAGTGTCACTGGCCCTCACATGTGGGACCCGAACCGGGGCCGCCGGCTTCCCAAGCCAGTGCTTAACCACCGCGCCACTCGGCCGGCCCAGCAGCATTGTTTTTAATAGCAAATATTGAGACATCTCAAATGTCCATCAATAGTAGAATTGATTTAAAAGGAGTGTGGAATGGTAATAAAATGGAATAGTATATAGCTGTTAAGATTTTAAAAACTATAACTAAACATAAAGATACATTTCAAAAATAAGATGTTGGGAGGAAAAAAAAATCATCAAAATAATACACATTTTTGTAAATTCTTAAAACATTCAATATGCAATACTAAATATACATTTTTTTTAGGGAAGCATTCATATGAAGCAATACTTTTAAAAGGCAAAATGTGATAAATACAAAATTCAGAATAGTCATTGCCTTTGAGGACAAGAAATGGAGGATAGTACTGGAAAGAAAGACATGGAATCCAGCAGTAGATGCAGCCTTTTTTTTTCTTTAGCCAGGGTGTGCCTTGTTTCTTCATGCTTTCATATGTTATATAGTATATTCTAAGTATATTCTTTTGTGCTTATGAAATATTCCTTAATATTTTAAAACAGAATCCCTCAATAGAAAATAGAATCGATTGGATTGGGGGAACTATTGATTGTAATTAGAAGTTAGTATATACTATTTTTTAAAGCATGTATGTTTTACAGTTACATAAATAAAAGCTTTAAGAATCTGCCTCCCGGTGGTTAAGCCCAAGCCAGCGGCCCGGGTTCAGTCCCACATATGAGGGCCAGTGACACTGCCCTCAAAAAAAAAAAAAAAAAAAAAAAAGAATCTGCCTCCAAAAAAGTGTGTGTGTTGGGGTTTGGGGTGTTAGGGCACATTTGCAGCCCTGAAATATAATGACCTCCTTGATATATTTGCTGCTATTTGTGTATATATATTTTTAAGCATATATGCATGCCAGAGAATGCAAAGAAAATTTCTAGGTAGATTTGCAAGCATCTATAGCAGTTGTCTTTGATAAGTAGATTCACTTTTCATGTTATTATGCAACTTATTGTATTTTTTCATTTAACTTTATCTTTTATTGTGTTTATTTTACTATATAGCCTTTACGTGTCTAATTATTTTTTAATGAACTCAGGAGCTGAGAGAAGAGGATGAAAGAAAGGAGTATTACTGGAGATCAGCATTGCGCGCACCGCCCCAGCAGCCACCGAGCTAGAAGGTCGAGCCCACCTCCACGACTCCAGCTGGGACCCCGCCAACTGCCCAGACGATCCGCGGCTGCCCGCAGGCAAAGAGCCCCGCCCTCCCTCGCCCCGCCCCGCTATGCATCTAGGCGGTTGCGCTGGCAACCAGGCCTTGCGTAGCCTAAGCTCACAATCGCTTCTGTCTGGGCGGCTCCCACCCCGCCCCCTGCGCTCACCTGGCCGCGTGCTCGCGCAGGGCGGACCCCGGGTCTATGGACACACAAATCCCCTTCTTCTCTGCAGCCCTGCGTGCCTGCTCGCCTGCTTTGCCCAAAGGGACTTCATTCACAGCTGGGCGCCCAAGCGGTGCTCTGGTAGCCCGAGGTCGCGGCTGGGGCCCGCGCCAGGCGGCAGAGAGCGAGAGCTGGGGCCGCCGAGCGCCCCCGCAGGCCGAGTCGCGTCGGTGCCCGGACATCCGCGGCTCCTGATTACCCTCAGGACTGAGAGGTGAGCTTGGCACCTTGGTCCCTGCCTCCTAGCCTTTCCCTTGAAAGTACATCTTACCCATCCTCCTCTTAGGATTCTTCTGAGACTTGGAAAGGGACAGAAAAAAACAAAACAAAACAAAACAAAACAAAACCCTAAATGTAAACCGTGGCTTACTGGGTGTTTTGAAGCCCACCGAAGTTTGATTATTCTTAGTGAGCCTGTATTGAGGGATTTTGCTAAGTACTTTACAAGGATTAGCTCATTTCTGCTTCATGCAGCCCCATGAAGTGGGTGCTATTATTATTCCCATTTCACAGATGAAGAGACTGAGGCACAACTACAAAGGTTACTGTCCAGGCTTGTCCAACCAGTTTGTATAGTGATGCAGAAGGAGGGAGGATCACAAATAACAGATTTCCCTACCTCCAATCCTATCTTCTTTCCACTCTTCCAAGCATGTCTCCCTCCATTCCTTTTTCTAAGAAACCACTCTTGTCTCACAAACTCCTTTTAGAAGTTGATGAGCTCCATGGATCCATCCCGCAGCGGGGAAATGCACGTGGGCACTGCTCTTCCCCACAGATTTTCATATAATTTCATAGCATTCAGACTCAAACATGGACCTCAAGTCAAGAAATACTGTTCTATTCCACTATCTTATGAGACTGTCCATAGAGTTGGTTAGATGAGGGCATATGCCAAGGTGCCTCAGGGCCATGCTGAGGTAAGCATAGATGTTGGTTTGTGTGTATATATGTAGTGACCCTCCTGAGGATCAGAGATGCTTCACAATTTATAAGGAAACCAGCACTAGAGGGCAGGGCTTCTGTTATTCTCGCTGGTGGGGTGAAGTTCTTGGTCAGTCTTGCTTGACATTTGGTCCTGAAGGACACTACACAGGGCACCGCCCTCCTCCCAGCATTTCAGGGCTTTAGCTGGGAGGGATGCAAACCACAGGACTGGCCCGTGGGCTGCTGAGCTAACCTTTGTAGCTTGATTATATAATGCTGCATAATGCTAATTCTTTGCTTAGGATGTGTGCTCTCTGAGTCAACAATAAAATCACTGATTCAGAAATCTTTGTCCACACAAGTGAGGTAGCATCGATTCAGTACAATTAGTAAGCTTTTGGGGAACATTTTACTCTGTTTTGTGTAGGATGTACGTACAGGTGCAGTATAACGCCACTGCACCTAACCAGAATTTGGCTGATAATAATCAAACCAGTTATAAACATCAGCTAAAATAAATGTCACTAAACACACAACGAAGGCCAAGTTCTGAATGAGTTCTGAGGCAGTTCAGGACTTATTGAGACCCTATTTATACACACGGTTCTAATAGTCTGTGTTATCTGGTTCCTTCGTCCACCACATAGTATAAACAGATTGGAAGGGAAGAGAAGGAAGGAGCTACAGCCAAGAGGACGTTGAAGCCACAAGCCACGTGATGGATGATATCCCAGCAGCAGAGGAGGAAGCACGAAGAATAAATAGCAGGCAGAAAAGTGGGGATAAAGGAAGGACAGTACAACTGTATGCATTTGGTGGTGGTGGTCACTCTTCCCACTTGAAACTCAGACTCCCCTGCAACCACCGACAACCTCATAACTCTCCATAGACCCAGCTCAGGTCTCCCTCCTGGATGATGTATCCTATTGCCTTGTGGATTCTAATTCAGCATGCCCACAGCTTAACCTGCTACACTCTCTGACCAGTCTGAACTGTATCCTGAGCTCCCCATCTCATACACAGGGAGCCAGTTGCTCAAGCCAGAAATCTAGGAATTTTCTTTAATTCCTTCCACTCCTCACTATTTGAACTCTTGGTCCTCATTTATGAGCAAACATTTATTGAATGCCTCATATGAGTCAGTTCTGGGTGATGGAAAAATAATGGTCATTATATAGCTTCTGTTCCATGAAGACTATATACTAGTGGAAGAGATATACAATACATAAATTGAATATACATATATCTACATATCTCTAAAAATGTTATACAAGGTCAGACAATTAAGTTCGCAAACCTGTCCTAGAAAAGGGGCTACACACCTCATTGCTGAATATCACTAGTCACTTTTGAAGTGTTCCCCTTGGGAAGCTATGCACCGACGCCAGTGCCTAATCCATTCTTCAAAGCAATTTTGAAACTCTTTCTGGCATGGCCATCAGAGCTGTCATCGTATTACCCTTGATGTCCTGAACATCATCAAAACTTTCAATATTTCCTTTATCTTTGGATAAAAAAAGAAGTCATTGGGGGCCAGATCAGGTGAAAGGGAGGGTGTTCCAATACGGTTATTTGTTTACTGGCTAAAAACTCCCTCACAGACAGTGCCGTGTGAGCTGGTACATTGTCGTGATACAAGAGCCATGAATTGTAGGCAAAAAGTTCAGGTCATCTAACTTTTTCATGCAGCCTTTTCAGAACTTTCAAACAGTAAACTGGTTAACTGTTTGTCCAGTTGGTACAAATTCATAATGAGTAATCCCTCTGATATATATAAAAAAAAGATTAGCAACAGCATTACAACAAGTTTGAGCACTTAATTGTCAGACCACGTATAGAGGAATGTTTCATTTTAATTATGAGGAAAATAAAATAAAGGAATGAAATAACATGGTAGCATCAATTTGAATGGTGAGACATGCTGACCAACAGAAATTCTAAGCAAAGATCATTCACTCCAGGCTGAGGGAACAAGAAATTCCAGAGGCAGGAATGAGCTTTTGTTCCATAAACAGAAAGAAAGCCAGTGTGGCTGTTGATTACTAAATCAAGGGAGATTGAAGTGAGGTCTGAAGGACAGGGGTAGGGACCTGAAGGTACCTAAAGCGGAAGAGATCAAACCATCATGAAAGTGTTTGGATTTATTCTGATTACAATGGAAAGATTTTGAGGTGCTTTTAAAAGTTGGTCTGGAGATAAGGTTCTGGCATGAAGGTAATGTTCTATATCTTGATAGGAGACTGGGTTACATAAATGTATATATTTGTCAAAACTCAAGGAATGGTAGGTACCCTTAATACTTATACATTTTATTATATATTCAAAAGATCAAAAAGGAAAAAAAAAGCTGTAAACAAATATTGAACTCCAGTTAAGGATATGTATGCTGGAATATGTCTTCAGTTCACTTTGAAATGGATCAACAAATACGATGGATTAATGGATAGATGGATGGGTAGATATATAATAAAACAAGTCAAGCATTAATGGTAGGATCTCAGTGGTGAATATATAACTTTTCTATGTTTAAAGATAGTTATACTAAAATGTTGGGGTGGAAGCTTGTCTGATCTTATCTACATTTTTAAAGGATTTCTCTGAGGCTGAATAGAGAATGGGCAATAGAGGGGTGTTGTGGAAGCTGTGAGACAAGTGAGAAGGCCATGGCAATGATTTGGCCTAGGACAGTACCACTGGAAGTTGATGGCCTGAAGTATATGGCCTGAAGGTAGAGTTGTATATGGAAGTATATGGCCTGAAGGTAGAGTTGAAGGAATTTACTGATGGATTTAACGAATAGGGGATTTGTGAGTGAATGAATGATGACTAACTCCTAGTTATTTTCATCTGAATAGGTGGATGGATGGTGATGCCATTATTGGAAATAGAACTGGAGAAGATCAGGGTTATATCAAGAGTTCTGCTCTGGACATGTTATATTTTAGATGCCTATTAGATGTCAAAGTGAGAATGAAGAGTTGACAGAGTAGATATATAAACTGTGGAGCTCTCGGGGGAGTCAGAGATGGTGGTATAAATTCGAGAGTGAACAATCAGAAGCTGCAAATGGGCATGAAGGGCATGAGATGGGATGAGATCACAGGAGTGTATGAGAATAGAGAGGGGTTCTGAGGGCTTAGTCCTGGGCACTCCAATGATTAGATTTCTAACAGAAGATGGGGAACCAGCAAAGGAGACTAAGAAGGAGTAGGTGGTAAGGTAGGAGAGAAACAGGTAATGCAGATGTTAAGGTCGCCTAAAGAGACACAGTTAAAGAAGGAGCAAGTAGTCAACAGTGCAACTCATTGACACAGGGAATGTAGGTGAGGGAGCAGGTTTGCGGTGGGGAAAAGATGGTGCAGTTTCAGATTTTGTAGTAAGATGGAATTTTTTCATTGCAAATGACAGAAACTCAGCTAACTAGCTTCTGACAAAAGAAGGTTGGGGGAAAGGCTTTTTAACTCATGCAACCCTGAACATTTAAGTGGTAGATGACTTCCAGCAAAACTGATTCCTGAGTGCAACTGCTACCATCGGTCTGTATGTCTAACATATGCTCTTTCTGTGACAGTCAACTTGGCTGCCTACAGCCCCAGTCCCACACCCTACTGCTTAACAACTTCAGCAGAAAGAGCAGTCTTTCCATACATTTCTGGCAGAAGGGTCTCATGGGATGCTGACTGGCTGATGTCTTTTCTGAGCATATGCTTGAGACATTCATTGTACCTGGGGAGAGTGTTCATTCACTCAGGCTAAGCCTAGGTCTCAGACCCATTCCTATCACAGGAGATGGAAGGCACAGCCCCATCCAAAAGGTTGGGTGTAGAAACTTGTCTGATCTTACCTGATCTAGCTTTTTTAAAGATTTTTCTGGGTACCAAATAGTATTGGACAACTGGGAGCTGTTGTGAAAGCAGTGAGACAAATTAGATTGTGACAATGATTTGGCCTAGGATAATACCATTGTACTATCTGGAATGAATTCCTGATATGATAATGGGATTTTTTTCCCCAGAAAAAAATGAAGAAAAGCAAGGTCAGTAAACCTAGCCTTACCTACTACTCAATTCAAATGATTGTTTTCCCACAAATAATAAAAGGAGATATAATTACATATTAAGGCCGGCCAAGTGGCTCGTTGGTTAAGAGTTGGTTTGGGAGTGCGAGCTCTGAGCAGCAGGGCCGCCGGTTCGGATCCCACATGGGCCAGTGACGCTGCACCCTCTACAGCTAAGATGGTGAACAACAGCTTGACCTGGAGCTGGGCTGCTGTGAGTCGTAGGTGTTGGCATAGTTTGCAGCTGAGTTGCAGTGGACTGCCGTAAGCTACCTTGAGTGGCTGGCAGCCAGCTGAGCTGCCGTGAGCTGCTGTGAGCTGCCATGAGCCACTGTGAGCTGCCATCCAATGGCCCGCGACCAATCTGCCTCAGCTGGGAAGAGCACAATGATCACAATACCAACATGGGCCAGTGAAGCAACGTGCTCCACTATTAGACTGAAGAACAAAAGGACAGCAACTTGTCTGTTCCCCTTCCCTGATTCCCCAACACTGTTCCCTCCTCCAATTCCCCAATAAAATCTTTAAAAAAAAAAAAAAAGAAAAGAAAAAGAAAAATTACATTAAAATGCTTGTCACAATGTAATAGGATTATTTATGAAAACTTACAATTGTCTCTCAATCATTTACCCACCTCATTCTTACGCAAGATGACACAGGAATTGCCCATCTTTCTTTGGCTCTCACAGAGCCTAGTAGATTTCTGTTTATAATGAGCACCTGAAATGTTACACATTCTCTATAACATTTTTAAACTAATAATACCTGTATGGTCTTCACACTGTAGGGGACATGCTGGTACAGAGACATAGTGGGGAGCTCAAATCCTTACCTTGGCAATTTGGTTAGCCTAACCTTCCTAGGTAAATGGGAAGGCTGTTTTAAGGAGGGAAGATTAAATGAGATAACAAGAAACTGCATAGCAATGCTAGTATTCATTATGATGGAAGATTTGTTTTGAAATATTTTATATTAGCTGAGTATTTTTGTATTTATATGTAATTTCTACTTTCATGAATTCAGTTGCAGTAAGTTAAGGTAATCACATTTCATAAGATACAGCCTCTCAGGGAAGGCTTAAAATATTATTATTATTTAATCAAAATAAAGGTGACAAAATTAACTTGGAGTTACATGTTTTTGTTTCAGTTTTGTGTTTTTTTGTTTTTTTTTCCTGCTGTAGTTTCTGTGTTGGTCCAGAAAATCGTTTTCAAGAAGCTGGTCAAGCATGGCGTTAGCAGATAAGAGACTTGAGAAATTACAGACCTACAAACTTCTTCAGTGTGTTCGGAACAAAGACAAGACGCAGATAGAGAAGCTGACCAGGCTCGGATACCCTGAGCTAATCAATTTCACAGATCCTGTCAATGGGTACAGTGCTCTGCACTTAGCCTCGGTGTCCAATGACATCGATATGGTCCACTTTCTCCTGAGCCTTGGTACTCACCCTGATGTGCGAGACAGGATGGGCTGTACCCCGACGATGAGGGCTGCAGAACTGGGCCATGAATTGTCCATGGAAATACTGGCCAAGGCAAAGGCAGATATGACTCTAGTTGATAATGAAGGAAAAGGTAAGACTCCCAAAGTTCTAACCAGCACGTGCAGTTCTTTATGTAGCCAAACACCAACGAAGTGGGCTTTTCGGCTTTCCAACTGCAGAAGTGAATCACCCCTGTACCTAAGAACATCAAATCCCCATAAGTTGAAAACAATATAGGTATATCTTAGGGAAACCAGTTCTGAGAGTTTTGTGTTTTTTTTTCATTTAAAAAGAAAATTAGAATTAGATTAAACTGTTTTGTGGTTTTCCTAAAAGTGGAGAATTTTCAACATGGCACACGTTGATATTATCATAATCATAATCATCCATTATGAAATATAAAATCTTGTTTAGAGCAAAAGATGAGGGAGAGCATTTCTTACTCTTTTTTATATTTTAGGACTTTTGAGTACTACTAGACTTAGGACTTCAGAAGGATTTTGTCCCCTCTCAGTAGTACAAAGGAGATGTAGAAAGGAGTTGTTACATTTGTGAATTTGAAGGACTAAGGTAGATTCTGGCATAAACTCCAACTTTGTATGGTCTTTTAAAATAATTTAGAAATATGACTTGAAACTAGACAAGACATTTCTGTGATTATTCAGGTGAGACATCCCCACTTTCCTACCTTGTTCCCCTCCCTAATCTCATCTCAAGGCTCCCATGCTCTGGGAGTTTCTTGCCCAAACAACTTGAGGTTCTGGCAGGAGTTGACACAGCCTCATGAAAATCATTAAGGAAGTTAGCACCAGGCTTAATATAAATTGGTAGATTTCACAAGTTGTCCAGAGTTGCTTCAAGTACAAAGCCATAACATCAGCCCCCCAGTAGAGAACTGAATCCAATTTTATATGTTAACGTTTCCTGACAGAAACAAAATCTGCTTTTGTAACTCCCTGGAAGCTTGGCATTTGATAAGTGACTTGCTTAAAACAGAGGAGAGGACGGAGAAAAGGAAAAATTATTTAATTACTTAATTACTTGTAATAAAATGAGCTTCAGGTGTATTCAGCGGTGAAATGTGTTTCAAAATGTCATATCCTGAAAAAAACAAAAACAAAAACAAACAAAAAAAATCAAGCCTCTCAGAGATCTATAGAATATCATTTCCCAAAGTGTGTTACATGAACCACTGAATCACTAGGATGTTGATAAATGCTACATGCAAAATTGGTTGCTGTCAAATACATTAAAGAAACATTGGCTAAAACAAATTTGACATATTGATTTCACATTTGTCAGACAGATTAAAGATGGTAACATTTTCTATATTTTCATGTTTCTTTTACTATGAAATAGTTTTTTCTTATGACATCTTATATACCTCGATTTTTGTGGAATATGCTTTGGAAAACATTGTAATAGAGAACAGTTTACCTTCTTGAGTTTGAAACAGAGCTATAAATCACAAAGAAAACAAGGTTGAGAAATTTTATAGCATAAAAATCTAAAATGGTAAAGTTGAAACTAAACAATCAAAGTAAAATTAGAAACAAGTTCAAGTGAATATTTGTAGCAAATGTAACAGTCATGTGGTTAATATCTAAGCTCATTCAAATTCACATGAAACCTGTCAAGGTAGTGGAAGATGAGTGTATGAGAAAACAATATGACACATCAAATAGGAAGAATTAAAAATATGAAATGCAATTTAAAACAAATACAAAATGCTATTTCACATATAACCTGGGTAGTAATGCCCGTACAGCCTTGATTCTACAATACATAGACTATTGCACCGAGTGCCTTGTTTTTCTTCCCCAACATCGGTGAGCCTAGCTCACCTCGCACAAACTGTTTTGCTTGGTGTTTCAGTTGGGTTCAGATAGAAAACAAAGCCAGATATGCCTTTGCTCTACCACTTTCAACTAGCTAATTATGGATTTTAAAATTATTTCTTTTTCCTTTTTATCTGATTCAAATATATATAGTCTATTAAGTACTCTTTGGGGATTCTATTTTTCTACAGGTATTTTGTTTTACTGCATTTTACCTACTAAGCGGCATTATCGCTGTGCATTGATTGCCCTGGAACATGGTGCAGATGTCAACAATTCTTCCTATGATGGAAAGCCAATATTCTTGAAAGCTTGCGAAGAAGCACATGATGTTAAAGATGTGTGCCTGACATTTCTGGAAAAAGGAGCCAACCCAAATGCTATCAGCTCAGTATGACTATTCCTGTGATTATAAATATTCATTTTTTCAATTATAGAGTCTTAGTGTAATTTTGCATTTCAATATGGTAAAATTATCTGATTAGCTTATAGACTGTTCATTTCTATTCAAAATGCTTTAAGACGATATACTTTCATTATATTGCCATGATTCTACAGTCTGTTTCCTAATTAAATTTGGAAAATTGGTATTTATTTTGCATATCATTATAGAAAATAGACAACATTTCACCGATGCCTAATAAAAATTTGTCTTTTTGGAAAGAAAATATGTAGTTCTGCTGTTTCCCTGATTCATTTTGCTCCCTCTTCTTATTTGAAAAATGTGATTTTCTTATCTTTTAATTGTAAAAATACATTTTATTTGTATTAGAAAACACCTATAACCTAATTTTAGCATATATTTTACCTGTTTTTTTCTCCCTTTTTGCTCTACTTTCTTTCCAAAAATGCAGTTTTTAGCATGATTTTCTCACAGAGACATCTGGTGTGACCTTGAATCTGATTTTAGAGTTCTACATTTTGGAGATTGAGCCATTATACTGGCTTCATTTTCTTATTTGTTGCATGAAACTAATAAAAATGTAGAGAACTAACCATGTCAGTGTGGATCTAAAGCCAAATGGGTTTAGATTGTATTTATACCAAATCTGACAATTAACATGGCAAGTATAAAACAGCATTTGGTCTGTTTCATGTCCAGTCCACAGGTCGCACGGCTTTAATGGAAGCATCAAGAGAAGGAGAGCTAGAACTAGTTCGCGGGATATTGGAAAGAGGAGGTGAAGTGAATACATTTGATAATGACAGACATCATGCTGCACATTTTGCTGCCAAAGGAGGCTTTCTTGATGTAATAATCTGCTTTTTGCTTTAAAATTTGTTGCTAACATTTTCTCTCCTTTTCCTCAAAAATTTTAAATATTATGTAGGTTACATTAAGGCAATTTTTTTCTGAGTTACCATCTTGATTTCCTTAAGTAATTCTAAAATAGGTTTTATACCAAATGTTATTTTTTAAAAACATTCTACCTCCTTATTCAATTGTATCTGCTTGCTAATGTATATAGTTAATAGTGGGGATTTTTCTGTATTCTACCTTTGACAATTTAAAAGTTTTGTCAACTGGTACTATTATATTTTACACCTTCATTACATATTAAAATCTTAAAAATATGGCATGATCTAATTGTGGGGAGAATAATGTCAACATATTCTTATTTCCCTAATGTTTGTATTCATCTAATGACTCATCTAAATTTTAAACTCTAAGTATTCTGATTATCTGAACATATCAGCAAAGGTTATTTCATAGGTATGTGACATTGTGGAAACAAAATAGGAACCGATGCTGTCCTATTTTTTTAAATTCTGAATTACATCTAAAATTACTCAATTTTCTCTGAGTTTTAACATAGTTACCCTTATTTTTGTCATTGAATCTCTTCCCTGCAATAAAAATACATATCATCATGCAAGTTACATTTGACAAATGAAGTTTGCTCATCTGATGATGTTTGCCATAGTCTGATACTTTCTAAAATCGCCTAGGTTTACCAAAGTGGTAGTGCCCAGCTGGTCTAGCGTTTTCTATACTGGATCAAAGTTGTTCTATAGAATTTGGGCAATGATAAAAATGTTCTGTATTTCTGCTGTACCACTCAGTAGTCATGTATGACTTTTGAGTACTTTATTTTATTTATTTATTCATTTATTTTTTTGAGGGCAGTGTCACTGGCCCTCATATGTGGGACCCGAACTGGGGCCCGCTGGCTTCCCAAGCCAGCGCTTAACCACCGCGCCACCAGCCGCCCCACTTTTGAGTACTTTAAATATAGCTAGTGAAACGAAGGGACTTTAAGATTTGTTTTCTATTTAATTCATTTCAATTTAATTTTAAGTAGCCACACTTGCAGTCTTCATTCAGTAAATGTATATTTCTATTCCCTGTACAATATCCACCATTTATTTTGCAGATATTGAAGCTTCTTTTTGTCTACGGTGGAGACATGGGGCTGATTGCAATGAATGGGAATACACCACTTCATTATGCTGCCATGGGTGGTTTTGCAGATTGCTGTAAATATATAGCTCAGCGAGGTGAAATTTTATTCTTAAAGTATTTATGATTTACCCGTGTCATACATAAGCAGAGAATTTGGGTCTGTCATTTGTCAGTTGCTTATGTTTTTCAGTAGCCCAACCTCACTCATATAATGTAGAAAGAAAATTGGAATTTTTTTCTTACTCTACTGTCTGTTAAATCATGAATCTGGTCTTAAAAGTGATAAAAACCCATTTTACCAAATATTTTTTAGGTTATTGTTAAAAATCTGAAGAGGAATGTTCATGAGTCAACAAATTATTATAAAGTGTTTATAGTTATTAAACTTCTTTTAAAAAAAATGTAAACGTCAAACTAAAGGACAAGTCAAGGAAATCTTATCTCTTAGTCTTAATTCTTAATTATTTTACTTTTAAAAATATTTTATTGTGTCAAGTGCAAAGATAACTTTTCTGGATAATTTGAAATTATGGGGAAATATTTTGGGGAGAAACATGAAATAAAATGAAAACTTTCATGGAAAATTTGAAATGTAAGTAATAGATTATTCTGTAGCTTTAAGTAACTATTAATTTAGGAATATAAACTATGTCATGTATAACTTAATGTATTCCTTAAAATGATAGTATTAGCTAATTAAGTTTTAAAAAAATGGATCAATTTAATGTTAATTACATGCTAATTAAATGTACATGAAAAGTTTTTAACTCTGTTAGAGATGGGAATGCATTCTGCTGAACTTTATGGTATGATAATAGGGTTGGGGGTTGTTGTTTTTTCCAGTTTGTGAGAAATAGGCAAAAACTTAAACTCCAGTGATCCTATAGTAGAGAAAGTGCTTTTGTTTTTCTGTCTTCGATACAGGCACAGAATTGTAGAAGTCACCAGAACTTAGAGACCCTCTACTGTAACCACTAATATATTATAAATAAGACTAATGTGCCTGCACAACTAACAGTGTAATAACTGATCCACTTTTACTTTTTATAAACTTATACAAAACTCATACTCTTTCCTCATCCTCCAAAGTATTAAACACTTTTAAAAAGTAAAGGGAAACATTTCAAATTCAATTTTTGCCCTCATAAACTGTCTCATCAATCTTTTCAAATCTGTCACTCTCAGCAGTTTATTCTGACATTTCATTTTTTAACATTATATATTTCTAAAAACTAAAGATCTGCCCAGATTGTGACAAACTTTTTATCTTTAACATGTCAACTACCTTCTTATTGGAGCCAATATCACCAGACATATACTTTATTGTTAATGTACTCCTGGGATAAAGTCCTAGAAAGGAAACTGAGAAGCAAAGGGCCAGAGCTTGGGCCATGCCAACAAAGGCCTTAGTCATGCAGAAAAGAGTTATCTTCATGGCAGAACCATAAGAGTAGACTGTGGTTTTAAAACAAATGTCCAAACATGTTCCGAGTCTTATAGCATGTTCTGAAGTACAACCATGTCACCAGATCCTACATTGGTGACCCAATTCCATAGCAGCAGGGTAAAATCTTAGATCTAAGTCAATTAGAGTAGCAGAAACACCACTAGCAATGACATGCTCACTTCTGAGTAAACTCTGTGGGTTTACTATCTTCTATACTGAAATGGAAAGGCTGAATGATCTTCCCACACTAAACTCTCGTCCTCATTATATTCCTCTTTTGCCCCTGGTCCTGTCGCTGGAGCAATTCACAAGTCCCTATAAGCAGTGTGAATGCCACGTCCAGGGATGGAGGGAGGGAAGTTAGGAGTGGTTCTGAAGCAGCCACCCCATGGAGAGTTCTTCTCATAGGCCTTTGGCTGCTGCCGTTCTACAGCACCAGGCCCTAAAATTGAGTGTCTTGATCACAGAGGAGCATAAATCACAAAGGGAATGAACAGATCTTTAATTTACTAATCATAAAGGAGACAAAAAGTCTCCCAACTCAAAAGGAGGGGGAAAATGTCTTCAGATATTAAAGCTGGGATGTTGGAGTCTTTTATTCACATAGAGTTTCTAACTAGGAGTAACCTGGAAGAGGAAGAGGGCAAGCTAAAGCAGCTTTAATAATCCTTTGACCCATAGTGCTGGGACAAGGATAGGAGTGGCTAGGGAGATGGTAGGTATACCCCAGACATCCTGAATAAGCAAAAGAAGCCCAGGAAAATCAGCATACTGGAAATTAGTATTCTATGGAATTATACTATGGAGACCCCTTCCAAATAAATCACTGTTCTTAGAACTGTCCAATATAAAAATTTTAGAAATTTTATTGTCCCAATACTGTTTTTATATCACTAATAAACAAATCAGCCTTAGTGTAAAATTTTAATTTTTCACAATTCTAAAGCAAGTATTAATCTTGAAAAGCACTGATGATTACTTTGCTTTGTGACAAGGAATAAAACTATAAAGTGTTTGAGGGACATGTTTTATTTTGACATGCAGCTGCCTATACATTGTGGTTGCTAGAAACACTGATTAAGGTAGCATTTTGTTTGGATTATGTGATGTCTGCCAAGCAATAGATGAGTCTTCTAGATTCAAAATACTAGAAAGAGTTTCTTCGTAGTCTGAAATTTATGCACATAGTGGATTTTTAATGTCTCAAGACACTTCCTATAAACAGCATAGCCTTCCTTACAGCACAAAGTAGACACCTTGATGCATTCAGAAAAGTGTACTTATTTGGAGAATACTTGTAGGTAATGTTGGTGATTTTAAGATTGGAACCAAAAACAAAAGTAAATTTTAATATGTAACTTAGACTAATGTAATACCAGAATCCTTTCAGATTTGATGAACAAATTACTGTTAGGTTGTTCACATGACTTTACCACAAAAAGTCACATGACCTTACCACAGCAGAGCAATATAAATGACATTCATTTCATGGAAAATACAGATAAAATATAGTTTAAGGTTGTACACAGATTTATAGTCGTAATAATTCAAAAAGAAGCAGCTGTTGTTCAACATTCTGAGTTCCTAAGGTCCTACGGAAGCTGTCTGAATCCAGCTTCTTTCCAAATTCATATCACCCTAACTCTTTTTCTGCTTGGCATGAAGTCTCCTTAGCAAGTATCCCAATATGGTATTTGTTTTAAATATCCGTAGGGGTTAATATCCTAATCATTTGGAGACCAATATTATAAATTGAAAACACATCTCCCTCAGAATTCACCAAAGTGAAGCACAGGAAAAAAATCATAGCTTCGTTTTGTAGTTACAATAGCTAAATGTGCTCATCTCTACAAACGAATAATTTGGGGACAAACTTTTGACTCTTCACTGGAAATTGGATGAATGTCATGTGTAGAACCATGCAGATGCCTCGGCACCATTCATAATAATGATGCTTCACGTTTTTAGGATGTGACCTGAAGTGGAAGAATTTAGATCATAAAACACCCAAGGCTCTGGCTAAGGAAGGGGGCTTCAAAGCTGCAAGCAAGGAAATAAGGCGGGCAGAGCGCATCGCTAATAAACTGGCCAAGCCAGGAGCCAAAAATCCTAATCCACTCTGGGCCCTTCGACTTCACGACTGGTCAATAGTAAATGAGACGTTCCTTCGGGAAGCCTTTTCCTTTGTGGACAGGGGCAATGGGACGGTCAGCAAGGATGATTTTGTGATGGTGCTGGAGGAGAGGCAAGAGTTAGTCGACTCGGAACAGCTGTCTTTCATAGCCCAACTTCATGAAAAACTCCGGGGAGGAGGGGTCAACATTAATGATTTCTTTAAGGGAACCAGATACTTAAGCAAGTCTTATGTCTTGGGATCTTATGGGCCTAAGAAAAAGAAAAAAGGGATGGGCAAAAAGGCAAAGAAAGGCAAGTTCGTTTTACCCCTCCCAATCTGCATCATCCCTGACGATGTATTTCCACGCCGGAGTAATGGTGGGCTGCCATATTACATGATTGAAACCTACAAGAATGTAACTGATTGCAATCGGTTTAACCAGGATCATCCTCCACAACATCCCATTCAGGATGACTCTGCTTGGTACATTGATGACCCAGGGACAGTGTTTTCAAATATTAATTTTGTCACCAAGGCGGGAGACCTGGCTTCTCTGAAAAAGGCGTTTGAATCAGGAATTCCTGTGGATATGAAGGATAATTATTACAAAACACCACTAATGACTGCTTGTGCAAGTGGAAACCTAGATGTGGTCAAGTTTCTTCTCGAAAAAGGGTATGTTTTCGGTTGGGTGAGGTTTAAATTTTTATGAGTCTTCATATTTCAAGGAAGTGAAAAGAAAGCTAAGGTGCATTCAAGTTTAGAATTTTAGTAGCATAAAATAAAGTGCTTCACTCCTGAAGTTTAGATTACAGGTAGATCTTATATGAGGAACCAGGCTAATGGGAACATAGGAGTGTATGTACACAAAGATGGCTTGCCAATAACAACTGTGCACAAAGTGAAGATCAAGAGATTTTCACTGTGGGGGTAGAAGAAGCCTTCTGATTGTGTATCAATGGCCTCCCAAGAGAATTTAATTTGGTCTCAAGCTTTACCTAGTTGGTGTGGAGTCACTTTTTATTTTAAATTGAAAAAACAAAAAACTATTTTATTGTGGTGGTAATAACAGCTTATGTGAGATCTAGCCTCTTAACTAATTTTAAGTGCCTGGTACAGTTTTAACTAGAATCACAATATTCTATAGATCTCTAAAACTTATTCACTTTACGTGGAATCTCTTTTTAATCTCAATCTCTCTCTCTCTCTCTTTTCTGTCTCTCTCTCTCACTCTTTCTCTCGCATCCCAACAAATTCCAACAAGTGGGATATATTACTATCATGACTAAGTAAGGACATGTCTAATTCCCTTCTCCAGAGAGAGTGGCCTTTTCCTTGGTTCATTTGTAAATACCTTTAAAATATCAAAGCATGACATTTTCATTTAACTTTTTAATCTAAAGCAATTACTCAGGTTTAATTCCTTCTTTTACCATAGTTTAATAACCTGGGGTAGGTTTCTTAGTCTTTTTGCACCTCAGTTTTCTCAGTTTTATACTGGGCCTCTAATGGGAATCGGCTCACAGAATTTGTTGAAGATTAAATTACTTAAAATATGTAAAGCACTTAGTAGCATAGTAATTGCATACTTGACAAAAGGTATTATTGTTATTATTACTATAAATCTTTAATGTCAAAGAAGGATTCAAATTTGTGTATTATCAAGGAGGGAGTATAAAGCAATGCATGAGAATTTGAACTTTTGGACAGTGAATCTTTAAAAAGGACTAAAATCTTAAATAATACATTATAATGCTTAGAATTTTAATAATGAAGGTGCATTTAAAAAATCATAGTATGCAGAGAAAGTAGAAACAAAACGGAATAATATAACTTTTATATTTCCTGTCAGCTTTTATCTTCATTGTATTCAGTTTTATAATTTTTCTTGATTTTAACCTTAGCAAAAATTATAACCCCTATGATCTTAAGTGCCTTTGAAAACTAACAAAATCTATATATACACAAAGTTAAGGCTGTCAGATAACGCAGAACACTTGTCAAGAAAAATATGGTAGAGCATTATTCAGAGCTTCCTTTTATAGTTACACAATTTGATAAAACTCTGTAAAGTCTTAACTTAGCCTCCAGTGTTTGGGACAACCCATATTTTCAGCTTGTGCATCTATCTTATTTTGTAGGGCTAATGTTAATGCAACAGATAATTTTCTGTGGACTCCGCTTCATTTTGCATGCCATGCAGGCCAACAAGATATTGTTGAACTTCTTGTTAAATCCGGAGCCATGATAGATGCAGTTTCCATCACCAACTCAACTCCTTTAAGTAGAGCCATTGAGAGCTGTAGACTGGATACTGTAAAATACCTACTTGATATTGGTGCTAAATTCCAGCTGGAAAATAGAAAAGGTATGTGTTTATATTATCAATAGTTAGGGTTAGAAAAGGAGAATTTATGTTAAATTCTAAACCCCTTTTGATTCTATTCTTTTTTTTTTTTTTTTTTTTTTTAAGGGCAGTGTCACTGGCCCTCATATGTGGGACCCGAACTGGGGCCGCTGGCTTCCCAAGCCAGCGCTTAACCACCGCACCACTTGGCCGGCCCGATTCTATTCTTATATGAATATATTTTCCCCTGAATTATTAATGCAAACCCAAGCCTGAGTTAAATGCTACGGAATTTTTGTCTTATACTCACTACCTTGCAAATCATTGGTGTTAAAGGGCCAATTCTTTATGTTTGCAATCTTTCACGGACTGATACTTTTGCAAAGTGTACTAAAAAATGATTTACTAGAAAAATGAAGAAAAAAAATCACACAAAATACAAGACCAAACTTTTTTTATGATTAGATTCAAATGGCAGACAATTCTTCTATCAGATTGCTATAAAAATTTCCAAACACTTACTCTCAATTCCTGTGGTTATTTCATGGTGGCCCAGTAACCATTAGTTTGTAGACTTGCACCAGTGTGCAGATCATACCTTGGGTTATTACAGTGTTTTAACTGTCGGTTCCTAATAATTGGCATCGTTTAAAGCCTCTGTAGGTTTAGATTCCTTCTAAAGCTGGACAAAAGCATTTCTGAATTGAGGCTCTCTAGGAAGTAAATGGAAAGGCCTAACTGATATCATAAATATCACAAGCAAAGAAAAAAAAATCATTTGAATAAATATTTGAGCTCCTTGCTTGGAGGCATCATTTTCTTATAGTGGAACCCATTGCTTCCTTTTGATCTGAGATCATTAAACCTCTGGCTGCTGCAGGCTTGCTCTGAGTCACAGGTGGTATTGTGCTAGGC
This sequence comes from Aselliscus stoliczkanus, assembly GCA_033961575.1. Classification (NCBI taxonomy): domain Eukaryota; kingdom Metazoa; phylum Chordata; class Mammalia; order Chiroptera; family Hipposideridae; genus Aselliscus; species Aselliscus stoliczkanus. The sequence goes on from CM066738.1 coordinate 32,380,805, forward strand.
CTCCTGGGGACATTACAGGTATCAGAATACCCAGCCACCTTCATAGAGGGTTTGTGACCATCTGCCTCCCTAGGCCTTTTAGAATATACCTCCTTATATTATGGAAAGAGGAGGACAAAGTGAAATTGTCACATGAAAGGAAATGTGCACGATGTGGGAAGAGAACCAGCAATCAGATATTTAAAATGTAATGTACAGATGTTTCCTATCAGTTTTTTAAGAAACATACTCAAAAAATTAGCAAGGAAAGATTGTTTTGCCAGTAAATGACACTGCAAATTGTGCGATTTTAGAGCTGATTTACCTTCAAGAATATCTGATCCTGCTCTGTGACCTTACACATACTATTTGCTTTAGTAATCACCCTTACTAGCATGTACTTAGGGTTGATGTGTTGAGATTTTTCTGCACAGTTTATTATTAATCTGTGTACTATATAACTCTGAATTTATGTTTTAAACAGGACATGCTGCAATGGATATAGCAAAGGCATATGCTGACTATAGAATAATTGGTTTGATTAAAGAGAAGCTAGATAACCTGCCAAAATCTGAAAACCAAAAACTGAAAGGCAAGCGACCTCCTAAAGTGAAGACTGAAAGCCTTGAAATTAAGAAAGAGGAGGTAAGAAAAGCAATTGACTACCATTAGTAACTGGAATGCCTTAAAAACTTGTTGGGGGGTGGGGCAGTGACACTATTTACATATTGTTACACAACATGGGCCAAATAATAGGCAATCCATATTTTCAGCACCATTATGCAATACTTTTAAAGAAATATCTAGCAAGAAATTTCCTATTAGTGAAAAGTACTCTTTGCAAACAGAACCCACACATAAAAACAAACTGGCTCAGCCAGATACAATTAGAATGATGAAAACAGAACTGGTCTTAGATATATATATATTTGTATAATATTTATGTATATATTATATGTATATATGGTCCAGAATTATATAGATTTAATGAGATGGCCCAAAAGGGAAGGAGGGTGACTCCTATGAGAAATGAAGTAAAACATGATTTTTCTTCATTTTGGTCTTATAATCTTTCGTTAATCACCTTACCACCACCCCCCACAAGGAATTTTAATGACTACCACTGAGCCTTGGGATATGGGGCCACTTGTGACTTGGATATCATGCACTATGACTCTAGAAGGTTTAAGGTATTAAATTAACCTTTCCTGGTAATGTGCAGTGGCCTAGGTACCTCTAAACTATCAGGAGAAGGTTGAAGTTGTTGTCTATGGGGATTTCAAAGACATCAAGCCTTTATCATTAGCAGGGACATTCTACGTACATTTCTAGGCTAAAAGTTTCTTTTAAGGAAAGGAGAAGGATCCCTGGAAATTCTTGGCAGACATAGGACAGGGGATGAAACTTAAGAAGGAAAAGCTTTAATGTCATCAAGTGGAAATGGTTGGAGAAATGTAGGTGGTAGGAAGTGAATAGGGTAAAGGAATCCTAAGCAGATAGTAGAGAGTAACAAACGTGGAGGACAAGAGTAAAGATGGCCAGAGGTGGAGGATCTATCAACTAAAGCACCTACTATGTGCACCATTATCATTTGAGTAGGAATACAACTATCTGATTAATGAATGGCCACAGGTCAAGGATGGATATCTTGAAGACTTCTAAGACCTGTCACTGATACTACTAATTAAGTAGTTACACAAAGCAAACTAATTATCTTTCTCCATCCAAAGTTATAATAATATTATATTTTATTTCAAATTATCATTTATATAGCAGCATTTTTAGTTTTTAATTTTCTGGCTTCAGAGTAAGATGGAGAACACCAAATATGAGAAAGTATATATAAGTTTATGCAACTAATAGTTGTTTTTTTTAAAATCCTGTTTCCAGGAACCACTTTCATCCATTTATAGTGTACCAACTATATTGGAAGAAAAGAAAATGAGTAAGGATAATGTGGTTTATCTTCATTCATTGATTACCAGTGGTTACACCAAAAAAGTGGATATCACATTTATTCCACGGAGGGTAAGTATTTTGGAAAGATCTTCATAATGTTATATAAATTCATAATGTCATTTTTCAAATGCTTTTTATGCAGAACACTCAAACAAATATCCAAAGTTTATCTTTCATAGTTATTATTTGAAAGCGTCCTTTTGCCAAGTCCTGCCACTTCTGACCCAGTAAGTCCAACTTCTTTAGCTCCCAATATCTGATTCCTTCTATTATTATTTCTACATTAACATTTTCATTTTCCTTAAAAGACTCAAGTCTTCTTTGGTCAGTGCCATTCCCTGGTAGCCATTTAGTCACCAATTTCTACAGATACTTTTTCTTGGTACTTCTCAGACTCAACCCTTCTTCTTTGTACTCACTACCACCATCTCACATGGGAGTTTCATACTAATTAAAACTGAATTTATTCATACTAATTAAAACTGAATTTACTCAGAATTTAATCTACAATTAAAGAGGCAGAGACATCTATGGAGAGTAAGAGGAGTCTTGCTAATGCCCATCAAACCATGCTGAAAGAAAGACCACTCACTCCCTCTGCCTTGTACTATGAAAATAATTTTGACTTCCCCATAAAACATAAAGGTAGTAAACCCAAAGGGTCTTTTAATTCCATGGCTTCCTTGTTTGGGCATCCTAAAAATGAAGAGCAGCTGGGTCAGAGATCACCAGAGAGGGAACTGAAAAGCATTTCAGTTCCCAAATAGTCACCTTCGGAAATAGTGATGCCTGTGTAACCACTGATGTCATGTAAGAGGAGAAAACAAGTTAGAATAGACTTAGAAGTACATTGGATAGTTTTAAATTAATCATATTGAAAATTACCTAGATACTAGCATGTTTATTGGCTGTCATACTCATACCTGCTCTGGATGCGGTTGTGTATTTAAGGTCTGGAGTCCTGAAGCCACAACGGCAGAGCTCATCAGGAGGAGGGAACTGCGGAGGGAGCGGCTCACATACGAGGTGGACTTCGACAACTTCATGATGCCCTTTCAGAAGAACATCACAGAGAGAGCTCAAGCCTTGGAGGCTGCCTTCCATGCCTAAATCACAGTGGCATCTGGGAGTAAACATTTTGAGGCCCAGGGACCAAACTTTAGAGAAAGTGAATATTTCCAGCAAAGCCAAAGCAATCCACAAATTAAGGATTTGTAACCAAATATTTGTTTTTGCTTTAACAGCTATAAATATTCTGAGTTGTCCGAAGAAGGTGTGTTTTGTTTTTGAATGAATTACATGTCATTCTGGGTAAATCCCCCAATCTTCTTTAAGGCTGTCGTAGAATAAATATCATTTTGGTTATAAATACTATTGTCAAAACACTGAACAGATGTACACCATTGTGTTCGCTAAAGATACAGAGGGTGCCAAAAAAAAATGTGTATACATTTTATGAAAGGAAAAAACTACATTAAAATTGCAATAATATATACCAATAACAAAAGATGGATACAAGTCATGTGTATATTTTTTTTTTTGTATCTCTGGTATAATTCTAGTGGAAATTGATGAAAAAGTTTATTAGAGAACAGGAGGAGTTTTAAATCCATTAAGGAAAGTTTGTTTCTCACACACCAGTATAAGTGAGGTGTATTGAGTTAAACAAAATTGGATACCTCTGGCACACTGTCAGCACTCTACCCATTTCTGCTCTGCTTTGGAATTATAGCTTTCTCAGGCCTGACTGCCAGCTGCTGGAAGGCTGCCTCTGACACTTACACTTGTACGGTAGGATTGAAGTACATGAGAATGAGTGTCTTCTGGAAGCAGCCCTCAACTGGTGACTGAACAGAGATTCAGTGTCCTAGCACCCCAGCTCACTCATCGCTCTAGTAGGATTATTCTGAAATGCACATTCCCAGTGACTGCTAGACCTCTCCAGGGGGATTTAGATCAAGTTGCCCAAGGTGGGAATTTGTGTGATAACACACCCTTCATTGGCCGCTTTCCCATCCCTATCCTCTCACTTTCCCCCAGGACTTTTGGTCTTTATCGAGGCCACCTCCCAAATGCTTGCACATAAATCCTTGTCTCCACGTTGCTTCTGGAAGGACCCAAACTAAGGCAACATCTATGGTATTAGTTATGATTCTGAGCCCCCTGGTAAACATGTTAAAAGTGCATTCCCTTATCTTCTGTTTACTACAAAATAAACATTTCTCCAGCAAGGAGGATTTGCCCCCAGTGTCTTATGCAATGGAGAAGCAGTTAAAGCGGTGTTCATACAATACTTGATACTTTGAACAAAATTTCCAGATGCCAGAAAAAATATATACGATAAAGAATGACTAGATATCATATGCGCCTTAACCTTAAAACAAGCCTGTGGGGACAAGGGAGCAGGGCAGATTTAAGAGATCCACCATAAAACCTTGCAAGTTCACTGGGATTTGGGCTTGGGGTCTGACTCATCCCTGAGAAATAGGTATGTCGGGGTTCTACCAGAGAAATAGAACCAGTAATATAGAGAGGTGATAGATAGATACATAGACAGATAAAGGCATTTATTGCAAGGAGTTGACTTACATGACTATGGGGGTTAGTAGGGCAGGCCATCAGGAAGGACAGGCTGGAAGCTTTCAGACATGAGCTGTCCCTGCAGTTCACAGGTGGAATTTCATTTTCCTCAGGGAAACCTTAGTTCTGCTCTTAAGGCCTTTCAACTGATAGACTCAGACTCACCCAGATTATCAAGATCATCTCCTTTATATAAAGTCAACAACTGTAGCTGTTAATTCCATGTACATGTTTCCTTCGCAGCAACACCTACAGTTAGTGTCTGGTTGAGTAGCCTGGTTCTGTATCTTAGCCCAGTGAGACATAAGACTGACCACTGCTGGAGGTACACTACTGAGTAAAGAGCTGTGGAGGCACCACTCGCACCAGGACAGTGCTGGGCAGGAGCTCTGAAAAGATCCACAAAAGCCCCATTGACAAAAGGGGTCCATTTTAGAATTAGCCTTCCCAGAGGGCACCAACTCCAGGTTCCAACTCTGTCAGTCATATGCACAAAAGCCCTTCCCTTTAAACCCTTCTCTCACTTTCCCCCGATGGGTGTGTGCGCGTGCAAGGTGTGTGTGTGTGTGTGGGGGGGGGGTGCTAAATGGTAACTAGTGCACGGAAAGGAGGCTGGAGAAGTAAGTGAAATAGCTAGCCAGGCCCATTTTCCCCTGAGGTAGGCTTGAGCTGGGGCTGCTTATACCTTTTATAGTATGGAGCCAGGAGATTCACTATTAGAACTAAATTTTGTTTCATGAAGTGTTTTGTTCTTTTTTTTTTTGTCTGATTTTTTAAATTTTGACTTAATGTCAGATTTCCAGAAAAGTTACGATTTTTCAAAGAAGTCCTGTACACTCTTTATCTACGTTAACCGTTTTCCACATCACTTTATCTTTTTCTCTCTTTACATATACATATGTGTATGTGCAATTTTTTCTAAACTATTTGAGTGCCTGGTAAAGACATGATATCCTTACCCCTAAATACTTCAGTATGTACTTCCATAAGGACATTATTTTACATAACTCTACTACAATTGTCAAAATTAGGAAATTAATTTTTGAATTAACTACATATTTAATCTGCAGACCTTATTCAGATTTTGTTATTTGTTCCAATAATATCATATAGAGCAAAAGAAAATCCCAGATCATGGGCTGCATTCAGTTGTCATATCTCTTTGTCCTCTTTGAGTTTGGAAGAGTTCCTCAATATTTGTTGTTTTGTTTTGCTTTGTTTTGTTTGGTTTTGGTTTTGGTTTATGACATTGGTATATTAGAATTCAGGCTGGTTATTTTGCAAAATGACCATCAATTTTGATTTATCTTAAATTTCCTCAAGAATAGATTCAAACAGGGGCTGGTCCAGTGGCGCATTGGTTAAGAGCTGTCTTCCCTGAGCAGTAGGGCCCCAGTTTGGATCCCACATATGAGCGCCAATGACACTGCCCTCTACAGATAAGATGGTGAACAACAACTGGACCTGGAGCTGGGCTGCCATGAGTCGCCGGCGATGGCGTAGGCTGCAGCCCCTGCTGCAGTGGGCTTCCATAAGCTACAGTGAGTGGTGGGCAGCCAGCGTGAGTGGTTGGCAGCCAGCATGAGCTGCCAAGAGCTGCCATGAGGGGCCGTCCAGAGGCCGATGACAAATCTGCCTTATCTGAGAAGAGCGCAATGATGATACCAACATGGGCCAGTGAAGCAAAGTCCTCCACAACTAGACTGAAGAACAAAAGGACAGCAACTTGTCTGTTCCCCTCTCCCGATTCCCCAACGCTGTTCCCCTCTTCCAATTCCCCAATAAAATCTTTAAAAAAAAAAAAAAGAATAGATTAAAATAATGCATTTTAGGCAGGAATACCACAGGCCTTTCTTAGTACATCATATCAAGAGGCACATGATGTTGATATGGGATGTAAACTTTGTAAACTTTAATCCTGAAAGTGGTATCTTTACCACTTGGTTTCTCCACTGTAAAATTGTTATTTTTCCCTTTGTTCTTAAGTATCTTATGGATAGATCCTTTGAAACTGTAAATTTCCTAATCTCATAACTTTCACCCACTAATTTTAGCATTCATGGATAATTCCTGCCTGAAATAATTATGATAGTGATGGTTGCCATAAAATGATTTTCTAATTTTATTATTCTTTTTACATTTCTTAGTTGACTTTTTACCATTGGATAGAGCTTTGTCTTCTTCCCTAGTAATTTATGTATTTAAATCAGTATAGACTTGTGTATTCCTTTTTTATTTAATGGGTTATAATCCTTTGCTATCATTATTTATTTTGATGCTCAAATAATCCCTGATTTAGCAAGGGGAAGCTCCCTCAAGCGGTTTCTGAGGACATGATATTTTGTTTCCTAAAATAACGAGAGGACTCTTGAATGTGAGGGAAAATGCCCACCCATGGTTTCATTCAGGAACAAAGAAAATGAGTCTGCAACAGCACATTTTCAGAGGCTATAACTTTCTGTTGCCACTGTAGTATGTACAACACTTCCTAAAAGCCATTTTCAGATACACTGGTGTTCTGTGATCACCATCAGCCATTTGCAAACATAAATTGAGAGAAAGTGTTAATGTTAAGTCCTCTCAATTCTCTTTCCTCATATATGAAGTGTTTATATTCATTTAAGTGGCTCTACAACGTGTTGAATGGGAATTGTGTGAGGGGACAGTCAAGTGACTAAGTTTATTTCAAGTTTAATACTAAACCCAAACAGAGGAAAGTCAAACTTCTTTGGTGGTCCTATAAAGCCACCAGTGCTTTCCAAAGAGTAGAATATGGACCAGCAGCATCAACATTACCTGGGAGCTTGGTCCTTCCTCCCCCAAAAAATTATATTCCAGAATTCTACATAAGCATAAAAGAGATTTTGTAAAGAGAATTTTACTGACATAAGACAATCTGTCAAAGTTACATGAAAAAAACAACACCATTATAAATAGGATGTACAGTCATCTCAGATTTGTAAATACGAAACACACACATCAATAGTAATTTTTCTGGGTTTTAGAATTATGAATTGAGTTCTATTGTTATTTTGTTTTATCTGTATATTCTATTATATTTTCCTTTTTTACAATAAACGTGTATTTTTTTGCAATAAACAAAATCATTTCTTTGAAAAAAATACAAGTTGACCCAGAAGTTCAGAATACCAAAGTGATTTATTTGTACTTGCTCTTTTATTGGTTTATGTATGTATTGTGTATCAACTTCATTAGGAGTCTCTCAGAAGTGGACATTGAGCCAAGAATTTAGGAGAAAGTGATTTAAGGAAATACACCTAGAGGAGAACAGTGAGGGGTGAGTGTTGTGAAGTAGGATAGGGAAGTAAAAGAAAACCAAACAAAGGTGAGCTTTCCTGGAAGACCTATGTTTATTCTTACCCATAGGGAGCCATAGAGATCACAGGCAGAAGTGTTGGTCTTCTGAATTTCTGTATCAGTTAATAGCTACAGGCTATTAACTGGTGAGGCTACAGTACTGGTGAGGCTACGCCAGTGTTCAAGGGCAATTCAGTGAATTCAATTGGTGACTCATAGTGGGAACTGTTGGCTTGAAAGTGTACAGAAGCTGGGAGTGGATGCATAGTCTGAGAAAAGGGACACCAACAGGGTGTGCTACAGTAATGTACATACAGGAGATTAACTTTAGACGGAAACGCTCTTTGTTATACATGTTCTTATCTTTAAATGAACATTTTGGTGAATTGGTTAAGAGTGTGGTTTTGCAGTCAGCAGACCTGCATTTGAATCCTCACTCTGCTGTTTACTAGTAGTATGTCCGTGGATCAGCTAAAATGTATCTCTGAGTCTCAATTTCATCATCTATAAAATAGGGATAATAATATGCCCCTCAGTAAACTATTGTGAGACTCAAATGGAGTAACATCTATAAGGTAGTTTTGTGCTTACAAACTGTGACAATTAGGTTCGTGAACTTGTTGCACTGATGTTGCTAAACTTCTTTGGCATCAGAAGGATTATTCATTATGAATTTGTACCAACTGGACAAACAGTTAACCAAGTTTACTATTTGGAAGCGCTGAAAAGGCCACGTGAAAAAATTAGACAATCTGAACTTTTCGTCAACAATTCATGGCTCTTGCATCACAACAATGACTTCTTTCTTTACCCAAACATAAAGGAAATATTGAAAAGAAGACATTTTGATGACATTCAGGACATCAAGGGCACTACAATGACAGCTCTGATGGCCATGCCAGAATAAGAGTTCCAAAATTGCTTTGAAGGGTGGACTAGGCTCTGGCATCTGTGCATAGCTTCCCAAGGGGGGTACTGCGAAGGTGAGTGTAGTGATAGTCAACAATGAGGTATGTAGCACTTTTTCTAGGATGAGTTCATGAACATAATTGTCAGACCCCGTATGCATAGTCAGTGTTCAATAAGTGATTTGTTTTTAACCTTCTTTCTGCATCAGGCTGCAAGGTAAATCAAAAGAAGGCACAGGGGTGAAGATCCAGACATAGACAATCAGAAGAATAGAAGTTTGTTGAAGCAGATTCACTTTCAGACTCAATGATTTAAACATGTATACATTTTCTTTATCTAGTTTCTATAATCAGTGAAAGAAGACCAGTGCCCATTTGTTATGGAAATAGTTACTAATTTCAGTCATAGTAATACTAGTGGATAGTTGACCAATTTTTTTTTTCCAGAGCCTAGCCAATTTCTCCTAGAGTCTAAATAGTTAGGTGATTAAAACAGTGTCTTAGGTTGAGCTCCCATGAGATAGAGCCCAAGATAAGGACCCTGTGTAAGTGCTTTATTAAGGGAGTGCTCCCAGGAGAGGCTTTTAAGGGCAGGAGGGAAGCAGGGTAAAACAGAGAGAGGCTCTAAAGAAGAGAAAGAGCCTCAGCCTAATTCCAGGGGAAGCTATGGAGAATGAAATGTGCCACAGAGATTGTCCTGCCCAAAAGGAAGGAGGCTGGCTGTTAGATCCTCCATCAGGCAATCATTCTACTTGTGGAGACAGAAACCTCACAGAGGCTAGGTGGCTCCAACCAGCCACAGGTAATCCTTCTGAAAAGTGGGTAGCTCTGAGCCAAAAGCAACCACCAACCACAGCGGCTGAGCAATGAGAGATACCAGAGGTAAAGGGTACCAATAGCATCTGCTACATATGACATGCTTTTGTTTGCACAGTTTGGGTGCAAAATTTTAGACAATGACTTCTTGAGGGTCATTTTCTATAAAAAGCTTTCTCTTTAAAAAAATATAATTTTTACAGACTTCCAAACTTGCCTTCATTATTCTTAAGAGTAAAGAATAAGCAAGAAGAGTAATGAGAACTGATTCAGCAGCTACTTAAAAAGAGAAAGCAATTCACAAATCCCACTGGCAGTTTAAACTTGAGTTGAACATTATCAATCATTGAAAATTATAAACATAAGAGACAGAAAGATGCATTAAACCCCATGCTCAGGATAAGGTCATGTCTAATTGGTACAATGTAGTCCCAGTGTAGTTAGTTTAGCAACTTTTATTGAAGTCACAGTTTAGCAAATTCACTGTGTGGCCATAAAGGTGCCCAAGAGAACCACTCAGCCTATAGTTGGTTTTTAAAGAGGGGGGCATGAAAAGAGAAAGAGAATTCAGATGCTTTCTACACACAGGCATACATTTGAAGTAAATAGTCTTCTAAACTGTGTTATTATTTTCTACATATCTGTACAAGGCATATATTTTTCTCCTGGATTTATGTTTCTTTATGAGTGGATCTTGGGGCCAGCCGAGTAGCTCAGTTGGTTAAGAGTTAGCTTAAGAGCACAAGCTCTGAGTAACAAGGCCACCGGTTTGATTCCCACATGCACCCGACCTGAGCTGCGCTGAGCCTCCAACAGGTAGCAGGATGGCTCAGATGGTGAGAGCACGTGCTCTTAACAACAAGACTACCTGTTCCATGGTAGGCTATGCCCACCCGCAACTAAGACTGAACTCGGCACCTTGAGCTGAGCTGCCACCCGGTTGGCTCAGTGGACAGAGCATGTGCTCTTAAAAAACAAGGCTGCTGCTCCAACTCCCACATGGGATGGTGTATATGCCCACCTGCAACTGAGATTGTAACACAGCACCTTGAGCTTAGAGGCCACGATCTGCTGACTGGCAGCCAGATGGCAACTGGCACCCTCCACAACGAAGATTGAAGAACAACAACTTGGCTGGTCCCCCTCCCCAATTCCCCAACACTGTTCACCTCTCCCAATTCCCCAGTTAAAAAAAAAAAAAAAAAAAAAAAGAGTTGATCTTGGGCCAGCCAGGTGGCACAGTTGGTAAGAGCACGAGCTCTGAGCAATAGGGTCCCCGGTTCAATTCCCACATGGACCAGTGAGCTGCCCCTGAGTTGAGCTGCCACTGAGCTGCCAATAGGTGGCCAAATGGCTCAATTGGTGAGCGCGCACACTCTCTACACAACCAGTTTGACTCCCACATGGGATGGTGGGCTGCATGGTGCCTCCACCCCCTAACTAGAACGAAAGTGGTGACTGGACATGGAGCTGAGCTTAGCCCTCCACAGCTAAGACTGAAAGACAACAACTTGACTCGGAGCTGATTGGTCCTGGAAAAACACAATGTTCCTTTCCCCAATTCCCCAACACTGTTCCCTTCCCCAATTCCCAAATAAAATCTTAAAAAAAAAAAAAAAAAAAAAAGGATGGATCTTGGGGGACATTTACAAATAAGGGTAGACTGGGGCATTGGTGCAGATCAAATAAGCTCACGTTAACACTCTTAGGTCCTTAGGTAATTGTTATGACATCATGAATTTTATATGGGCAGTAAGGAAGAACTGAATATTCTGTTAACTTTCTGGAACTCACTAGAGATTTTTTTTTAAATCCCAGATAAATAGTTGAGTATTGTGTGATGTGTGTGTGTAAGTTTTATTCAGGATTAATAATGATGGTCTTTCCCCTTTATCTTCAGTAAATTAGTCTTTGAAGAAGAGCTAACACAATAGATTATTTGATTTCCATAGATTTAGTGACTTTTTTGTAAGATGATTTGAAATATCCATATATTTCTCTAAACTTAGTATGAGATTATGTTCTTTGCTATCAACACATACAGGGTCCAGTGTGATGCTCCCCTTCTAAAGAAACTGAAAGTAAGAGAAATAAGTATTCCTTCCTAAAAATGAAATAAAGTCAACATAGACAATGAAAATGCACAATAGAAAAAGTAATCCTGATAAGATCTCAATAGGAATCTGAATAGACCTCAAGCTAAAGCAACACATTGCATAGCTAAAGAAAGTGTCAGCTACAAGAATTGATCAGCAACAGAATCATCGTTAAAAGAGAACAGCCAATCCAACTGTGTATCTCCAGATTCAGCTGCAGGTAGGGGCCTCTTGTCTATATAACACATGCATTTTGCTTACAGACCTAGACCTTTTAAGGCCAGTACCAGTAGGATTTTGAATCAACCAGCAACACTCGTTCTGTACACAATTTGGTTTTATTCATGCATTCAGCATGTATTTATTGAGCACTGATAACGACAATCCTGGGACTTTTCCTTGCTCTTCCCCTGCAGCGCATCACAGGACAGTGATCCACCCAGGTTGCCTCTCCTGGTTTTCTGCATCATGTGGCTTCCAGCTAGATTCAGACAACAGTAGGCACTGGTAAGAGAGGAGAAAATAAGGCATGGTAGTTCTCTCTTTCCTTCTTTGCTTTGGGCAGCATCCCGGGCAATATCTCTCCATTTCCACCATGGCTCCAGTTTCTACCTGAACATCCTGTCATGGTTCCAGCTTCTACCAGGTAACCTTGGCCCCTGGGTTCTGGTAGCAGCACTTCTTCCCTCAGTCCCTCCAATCTCCTTTTGAGAGTATCAGTTTCATTTTATGGTTAATATCTGAGCTGCCTCACTGGGCCCTTGTTGGTTCCTCAGCCTCTTCTATTACTTGTGCTACCAAATCCTTGCATTAACTTCTCTTCTGTAAGAACTCAGAGTAATTTCTGTGTCTCTGGTTGGTTGGATCCTGATTTACCATGTATTGGGCACTATGACATGTCAGGAGAAAATGAAATGCAAATCAGTCATGGCCCCTGCCCTCATGGAGCTTATAGTTTGGTAGGAGGGATACATTTTAATAATATAATCATAAAATGCATATGTGACAATTACACAAGGTTGGGTAATTGAAGATTGTCACAGGCTTGTAAGATTGCACAGGATGTACTCATGTAAGGTTTTAATACAAGTAAAGGATACGATATGGCAACACAGAGCATATAGGCTGTCACATTTGGTTCTAAGACTCCTAGACATAAATCCCCAAGGTCCTTTCTTAGTTACTCAGGACAGGAAACACTTCATATTCAGATTACGTACTGTCAAGATAGCTGTGAGTCCAGGCATACATTTATTGAGGGGTCTTTTATAACCACTGGTTGTATAAAAAGCCAGGCTATAACTTGTTAAACCAGGTATAAATTATCAATCCCTAAAATGTATAGACAAGCTAATACAGGTTGCCTCTCGGGAAATTTTGAACTTTAAACAACATATTATAAAGTCCAAGTTAATACATTTCACCCTTATCTTGACCAGACTTCTAGGTATCCGAGGAGATAAGCATAGAGGTGCCCTGGCACAGTTGCAAGGTAACTCTGTCCTAACACAACATGTAAACCAGTAGTATACGCTATGGAATCAGAGAAATTAACACTAATGAAATGGCATTTTAGCTGAGATTTGAAGGATGAGTAAGGAATTAAATTCCCTGCAAGAAATAAAATAAAGGCAGCATGATGAGAACATAAATAGAAATTGGGTGGAGGAAGCAGCCAAAGCCATATCCACTGAGAACCCCACCAGGGTTTTTACTGGACCAACTGGAGAAGAGTACTTCTTTTCACTTGGGATTCCAGCAGGATATATAAGCCTGGAGCTGCTGGTGGATATCTTTGCTACGTTATGGGGACATTCTTGCTAAGGTTGGAACTCACACAAATGAAAGCAGAGCTGAGCAAGAGAGCTGGAGGGTGAGAGTGTCAGCAATCACAGGTGTAGGGAGAGAGAGAGAGAGAGAGAGAGAGAGAGAGAGAGAGAGAGAGAGAGAGAGAGAGAGGCTGTTTCAAATATTAGATCTAGTCTTGCTCAGTCCACCCCTTGAATTTCTAAGCTTTATGAACCATTGCATTCCCTTTTTATCAAATTGACTTGTGTTGAGACTCCTAATACAAAAAGGACTGCTCTTCAAAGGATATTGCAAAGCACCAAAGACTAAGGTATTATTGAAATCCAGGAAATTCCTAGGGTGAGGGAGGAATCAGAATCAAATGGAAATCAATCACTTCCCAAAATGCATATAGTAGCTTTACAAATTTATCCCGGACTGTTAAACTCCTGATTTCCTGCATCTACTCTTTCGTGTTTCCTTGCTTCTTTCTACTGGACTATATTAGCTTTCCCTTTTGCCACTCATAGCATCGCTGTTTGTATGAGGCAAATCTTCTAAATGGATGCTTCTAATCAGTGTCCACTGGTAGAGAGACTCCCTTACCCCACTATCTCCTAATTGAGATATCAACTCTACTCCAGGCCCCGTATGCATGAGCATTATCAATCATGCTAGAGAAGTCAAGGGACTGCAAATAAGCAAGGAGCAAGTAGTCTCAAAAACATTTTGCAAATAACTTTGCAAGTGTTTTATTCTTTTGGAGGGTGGGATGGCGGGTGATACTGGCAGGAGAAAAACTGAATTTCTAGACCACACTTGAGCAGATAAATGTGTTTTGCAACAATAAAATTACCCTTGTGCTGCTAATTCCCAAATGTGCCATGTATTTTGTGATGCAAATGAAACACATCCCCTTACATTTTCCTCTGGGTTGTGGACCCACAGAAATGTAGCAAAAACTGGCTGACTGCAAAATTCTTTGCATTGCTTCACAAAGCCCTGGGCTTTTCTCCAGTTGTTATGTGTGAGGGAGAATGCACAAAAAACAAGAACAGATGATATTATCTAAGCCATTTGGTAAGAAATGTCTAACAAACAATGTAAAATGTACTTATCGATTTAAATACACTCATTGGTTTGGTGGCTTTCTATATCCTTTCTACTTACAGAAATCAACTTGAAGAGAGCAAACTGTTCTTAAATCTTTTACACCTCATTCTAAGAGTCAGTAGTTTGAAAAGATTAATCTTTTCCAAGCTTTTGAAAATTTTTTTAGATAAGTAAATCAAAAAATTACCAGAATAGAGAGGACAAATGTTTTTGTCTAACTTTTCTGGTTGTTTCTAGTTTGCCCGTCTCTGTTTTCTCGCCTCTAGCATTGGGATTGTTGGAAAAGAAAGAAAAGAAACATAAATTGAAATGTGGGGAGCTCAACTGAAATCCTCACTCAAAGACTAAAAGTCATTTATTTATTCATTCAATAAATATTAAGAATTTAATATTTTCCTGTCAGTACCCTAGGCACTTGGTGGAGAGTGCTGAACAAAGCAGTCACTGATTCCTTAGCTCTTGCCACCATAATGTGGAGACAGTAATTAAACAAACACAAAATATCATCATAAATTGTGATGACTGTTATAATGGAAAAGTATGGGGTGGGGCAGCAGGGAAGGCCTCCCTGAAGAAATATCTAATCTAATGATTGAGGTGAAAGCAGTTGGCTTGAGGAGAGAGAGGAAGAAGCAATCCATACACAAGGAAGCAAGCACCTGCAAAGGCTCTGAAGCAGGAAAGAGCCTGGCTTGATGAACAGCAGGAAAAACCCAGAGTGGCTTCAACAAAGATGTTAATGAACTCTCTCTCTGATTGGCTGGTTGAAGATGGAATCCACCAAGGAAGGAAGGCCTGCGTCTTCGGAGCCTCCTGTGCCAGCCCAGAAGTGGCACTGTGAAAGCCTTTATAACATCTGCTTATAGACCCCCTAAACATCAAGTGGGCTTGGATTTAGACATTCTCAGTAGGAATGGTTAAAGGCTGACGGGATCATAAAGAGATATGCAAGGTAGTTGATTCCCAGTAGAAGCTGCATTCATCTAATAGCAGAGAAATGAAATTCCAGGAGACTGAAACTAGATCTGAGTTTCTTTATAGAAATTTCTTTCCCAACCTTGGAGCTTTTTGGGTGCTGTAAGTCCTGGATATACAATAGATGATGACAACATTTTTTTTTTTTAATGTATGAAAGTAGATGATTCTTCAAATTAAAGATGGAAGCTAACTTTTCTCACAAGAAATTATTTATAGAATCAATTTGCAAAAATGTAAGAGGCAGCAAAGGAAAGAGTAAAATATTTTATCATTCTTAGATTCCACACTGTAAACTCAATGAAAGCAGGATAACTTTGGTATCCTTAATGCCTGGCCCAGAATAGATCATCAAAAAATATTTGAAGTGAATCAAAATCTACACTGATTTTTTTTTTTTTAAATCCCTGGAAAATGGCAACCATTTTAGTAGGATTTCAGCAAGATGTTTACATGGAATAACTAGAACTTAAATTTTGACTCCCATGTAAAAGGTATACATAGGTATATTAAACTATCTGGGTACCAATGAGTCTACTTAAAAACCTTAATATCTGATTATTATGCTTGATCCTTTAAGAGGCAATAAAGAATGGCTATGAAAACAAACAAAAAAGATGACATTGAAGGGGAGAAACATGAGGATGAGGTTGAAAGGGAGGCTGGAGTCAGGTTTTTTTAAAAGACTTTATTGGGGAATTGGGGGAGGGGAACAGTGTTGGGGAATTGGGGAAGGGGTCTAGCCAAGTTGTTGTTCTTCAACCTTAGTTGGGGAGAGTACCAGTCACCATCTGGCTGCCCATCGGCAGCTCATGGCCTCTAAGCTCAAGGTACTGTGTTCAATCTTAGTTGCAGGTGGGCATAGCCACCATCCCATGTGGGAATCAAACCTGGCAGCCTTGTTGTTAAGAGCACATGCTCTATCCACTGAGCCATCTGAGCGGCAGCTCAGCTCAAGGTATCAAGTTCAGTCGTAGTTGCGGGTGTGCATAGCCCACCATCAAACAGGCAATCTTGTTACACCAGCTGAGCCATCCTGCCACCTGTTGGGAGCTCAGCAACAGCTCAGCTTGGGCCCAGTATCACTGGCCCATGTGGGAATTGAACTGGCAGCCCTGTTGCTCAGAGTTCGTGCTCTTAAGCTAACTCTTAACCAACTGAGCCACTCAGCCAGCCTCCTGGAGCCAGATTTTGAGGACTTTGTATATAGAGTGAAATGCTCGGCCTCTCTGACTGCATCTTGTTCAAACCAGCTTTGTTCCTATGGCCTTCACGCTAATAGCTTCTGCTTAGTCTTGCATACAGACATGCCAATCATTAGAGAAATTCTGCTTTGAGTTGAGTTTTACAAAACAGCCCCTCTCATTTCCCCTTTCTTGACATAAAAGAAGCCTGTACTTTGTACTTTGGTGAGATGGATTTGAGGTACCACCAGGGCTCCCAATATTCTCAGTTGGCACCTTTTCAATCAATAAACCTTTCATTACTCCCAATTCTGTCATTTTGACTTGTGGCCTTTTAAAGCATCAGGCACACAGACTTAGGACCAGTAACACTTGCAGGGAAAAATAAGGAGTGTGAATCTCTAAGTTCAACATAATGGCATTGAAATTCTCTTTATTAAAAGATCATTCTGGTTGTTTTGTGGAAAAGAGTGAAATAAGGACAAAGATAGAAATGAAGTTATCATTTAACATATAATATTCTGGGCAAGAAACGATTGTGGTGTAGCTTAGAGTGTTGGCTGTTGTGTCAGACAATCGCCAAGTTAGCCCCAACAAGTCTCTCCCCCTGGTTTTTATATCTTGGTGTAGGTCCCTCAAACATTAAATAGGGCTGATCTGTGTCACCAATAAGATCATACAAAAATGATGGTGTGTGACTTCCAACAGTAAGCCAAAAGAGAGACTGCAGCCTCCTCTTTGCTCTTTCATGGATCACTCCAGTTGGCGGTATCCAGCTGCTACGGTGAGGACACTCAAGCAGCTTTCTAGAGAGTTCTTTGTGGGGAGGAGCTAAAACTTCCCCCCAACAACCAGCACAAACTCCCAGCCATGTGAGTGAGACATGTTGCAAGACAGTCTTGCTGCGCTAATAAAGCTTTCAGATGGCAGCAGCCTTGGCCCATATCTCATGCAGCCTTATGAGAGACCCCTAGCCAGAATCATCCAGCCAAGCCACTCCCATATTCTTTTTTTTTTTTAAAGATTTTATTGGGGAACTGGGGGAGGAGAACAGCGTTGGGGAATCGGGGAAAGGGAACAGACAAGTTGCTGTCTTTTTGTTCTTCACTCTAGTTGCGGAGGACGTTGCTTCACTGGCCCATGTTGGTATCGTCGTCGCACTCTTCCCGGATGAGGCAGATCAGTTGCCGGCTTCTGGACGGTCACTCACTGCGGCTCTTGGTAGCTCACGCTGGCTGCCAGCCACTCACGCTGGCTGCTGGCCACTCACTGTAGACTATGGCAGCCCACTGCAGCAGGGGCTGCAGCCTCTCCCGTCACCCGGGCTTGCACAGCCCAGGTGGAGTTGTTGTTAGCTGTAGAGGGCAGTGTCACCAGCCCTCATATGTGGGATCTGAACCAGGGCTGCCGGCATCCCAAGCCAGCTCTTAACCAATGCGCCACTCAGCCTGCCCCACTCCCATATTCTTGACCCACAGAAAATGTAGGAGGTCTAAAACACTCATTGCTCTTTTAAGGCTCTAAGTTTTAGGACAATACATGATGCAACAAGAGATGACTAATTTTGTCATGGGGGCATAGAGAAAAGGGTAGGTTTGAAGTCTATTTGGAGGTAAACTAGATGAGATATAATCATTGAAGTTTGAGGAGGGCAGTATGACAGCACCTCCCAAAGTTCTGGCTTATGCAACTGGAGTTTGCATTATACAGTGACAGTGAGGAAGTCATCAAAAGGAACACATCTGAGATCCAGAGTGTGGTTTTGGAACTGTTTTAATGAAAGATGCCCACAAAACATCAAAGTGGATAAACAAGCTCAAAAAAGAAATCTGGGCTACTGATATAAATTTGAGAGCTTTTGGCTTAATGACGGCATTTGGAGTCATAGGAATAAATTATATCAACTAGACCAAGATGATGATTCTGTTTCAAGGGTGGATGTCTGAAGATTTTAATAATGTAGAAACCTAGAAGAGAAGTGGCCCACGAAAATGAGAAAAACAAAATGGTTAGAGGAGTTGGAAGAAAAGAGGAAAACAGAAGAATGTGGAGTCATGGAATGACTGAAAGAATGAAAAAGAAGCCAATATCAATAATTGCTGAGAAGTTTGGTACAATATTCACTGAAAAAGGACTATTGCAGTCATTCCTGACCTTGGCTGCATTTTGGCATCAACTGGAGGACATTTAAAAAACTATAGATGCGGGCCAGCGGAGTGGCATGGTGGTTAAGAGCTGGCTTGGGACGCCAGCGGCCGAGGTTCAGATCCCACATATGAGGGCCAGTTACACTGCCCTCTGAAAAAGAAAACAAAAACTATAGATGCTTGTCTTCTACCCACAAAGATTCTGATTTTGGGTTTGGGTATGAAATGATTGTCGGGATTTTAAAAGCTTTCCAGGGCATTCTTATGTACAAAATTGAGAATCAGTGATTTACTAGGCTTTGTCAATGTGGCAGTACTTGTAAGCCTCAGCAAAACTGTGGGTCAGAAACCAAACTTGGTAGGTTGAAGAATCAGATCTTTTATAATTTATCCTTCTTTGTTCTTTTTGAAAGAGCAATATATTATATCCCTCCCCTGTTCCTGGTCTAATAAATTTAACTTCTTGGTAATAACTATCTCCTAGGTCTGTGGTTATCAAATTAGGCTACTATTACAACCATCTGGGGAGCTTTGTAAAATATTCATAGCCTGTCCCTATTCCAGGTCAATTAAATTAGATCCTAAGAGTGGGAAAGGGCAAGGGGATTTTTTTTGAAAGCACCCCAGGGTATTAATGTGCAGCCAGCATGGGACCACTTCCTAGGCGTTATGTAGAAGTAATTTAACTTTGCTGTTTGCTTGGGCTGAAATATCTAGGGAAGCAGAGAATCTTCAGAACTTATGAGCAAGTGCTAAAGGTCACAAGATGCCAAATGCTGAAAGGGCAATGATAGAAAGGAGCTTTCATTGGCCAAACGCTCAATAGAAATGCAAAATTTGTAGATTACCCAATATTTTACTGAAAATATATTCCCTTCCAATACCTGCTTCTGAGAAATGAGATACTATTAAGGCGACAGGCTGAACATTGGAGGAAAAGTATGATGTTTGACCCCTAGGAGAAGAGGTTTTGTTTTGTTTTGTTTTGTTTTTACCAATGCATTGCACAACTTCAAAAGGCACCATTAAAATAGAATATGACGTGAAATGCCCCCTGGAGTTGCCTGATGCAACAACCCTTATAATTCACCCTAATGAAAAATGCACACCACTGAAGCAGATTGGATAGACAGTGGTGCCTCTTCTTGAGGGTTATTTGGCTTTATATTGCTAACATCTTCCAAGTGATTGCAAATCACATTGCTGTTTATTGTCAACAAATTACCCAAGAACTCCAAGGGCCATAACAATTTTATAAGGAACTCAGCTCTGGTAACAGAAAGTCAATATTTTTAGTCTCTAGCTTTAGAGGTAAGCAGCTGGAAGTACAGCCAAAGGATTTCTGGATTCAGAAAAGTCAGACTGAGAGATACAGGCTAATTTCTGTTCAATCTCTAATAATCCTATGACTTTCTAGGTGACATAGAATTGATAGGCTCAGAAACTGCTATAAAAATATTATTAAATTCATGCTTAGTTCTTTAATAGCATCTTAGCTCTTTCACTTACTGTTTGACTTGACTAGCTGACCTCTCTCAGATTCTGTTTCCTCATGTGTAAAAAAATAGGGACATGTGCTACTGTAGTACTTAATAATTAGTACTATTCAACAAATATTTCCTGTTCCTGCCACTCCTAGGCACACCGCAGGATTGCTCTCCATGCCCGTCCCCTTGCGGTTGGGTGGTGCCAGGTGACCAGTTGTGAATAATGAGTTGTGGGCTGAAGTGATGTTTGCCATTTCCAGGCTGGAGCTTTGAGTTGCAGGTCTGACTAATCAAGCTCTCCTTCCCTCTGCTGCTGGCTGCAACTGTCAGCCTGGAAGATACAGAACAGGGTCCAGAGCTGCCTGTCAATACACATGGTGGGTTATCAGCAACTGAAGTTACAGGTTGTTGACTACCCTGACTAATAGACTTACTTCAGAGGTTTGTGGTGAGGATTCAATGGGATAATATATGCTAGGCAATTGCTCTATTATCTGTCACACAATAAAGTGATATATATATATATATATATATATATATATATATATATATATATATCTCCATCCATATCCATCTTTCAGGTAAGCATTATTCAACTTCTGTGTTCAAGTATTATTAGCATTTGAATAGTTTTCAGGATTTAATTTTCAGGCCTAGGATTGAATGAGACAGTTACCTTTAGAAGTATCTACTATGACATTTACTTACACAGGAAAATTATTGATCATCAAGTCTGCAAATCATATTTTCAGATTGTGATAATTGATAATATACAAGAAACTCTAAGAACTTAACATTACTTTGCTCACAAAAGTAAACTCATCATGGCTAAAATATATCTGATCTCCTTTTCAATGAAAACCCATAAGAATGGATTTACTCAGCTCTTGCCAAGTGAAATGCAGAGAAATTTTAACTGTTTGATAAATATTTAGGCAGTGTTTAGTTTTAACCTGTAATAAATGTAAAGCATATGAGTTTGAAGAAGAAAATCAAATAATATTCTAAAATAATATTGGCTTCTTCCTTTTTCTTGGTGCCATTTTTTTCAAATATTTATGCTCTACCTATAAATATCCATCTGTATAAATTATGACTAAACCTATTTTTTCTGCTTCATGGTAAATCTTTTGCTGAATGTGTAGAATCTTAATCTCTGGTGTACTGTGTACTAAAGGATAATAAATTTGGTAACAGAAATAGATAGTTACGTTCCATTAAAAACCAACTCTATAACTCACAATTGGACTCCCAGCCCAATGACACACTTCACTTCCAAAAGGTCTAAAATGAAGTTTACAGTTTCATAATTTCCAGAATCATACTTTTCTCCATTTTAAAAGATAGATTCTGAATTTATATTATTTTCCATAGGCTCTCAAAATAATAGCTAAATGACTTGACAGTAAGTATGATTTGATTAAGTTCAGGAATCTCTTCATAGGGGGTGGTCTGATTGACTAATCAAATTATTAATAGTTATGTAATTTTATTTAATTTTTATATTTATTCGAAATAATTCTTTTCTTATAAGAGGAATAAATTAACATACAGAAAAAAATGGCAAATTGAAAAGAAAAAGAAAAAAATCATCTGTTATTTCAACGCTAGAGAAAACCACTGTTACTCTCTGAGAACTTTACCCCAGTCTTTATGCTCTGCACACCTTTGCCATAAAAGTAAATACAAAATAATATATGCTGTTTTTTAACCTTTGTTTCTGATTATAAATGTAACCTATATGGCTCCTTATGGAGAATTTTGAAAATATAAAAATTATTAAGACAAAAACATAACCCAGGCAAAAACTACCTGAGATCACCATATTCATCTTTTAGTGCTTCAACTAAAAGCAACCATTATTTTGCTACTTCAGAGTTCACTCGAAAGGTGTATTCTGTAGAATGTCTTCAGCAGCATGATTACATTTTCTAGAGTGCCGGATATTTATTCACTTCTGAGTGGGAACACTTGTATTCATCATGCATTTGCAATAAGGGGCAACTACAACGTGTAACACCCTGATGTTATAGATATAAAAGACCGAGCCTGTTGTCACCAAGAGCTCCAGATATGGGGAGGATGCAGACTAGAAAACAATTACAATATAGAGTGAAGAATGCTAGCGTTTGAGACAAGCTCATGATGCAACGGAACTGGCTGGATGGAACATAAACGTATTCTGCTTGGGGATAAAAGAGGCATGGAAAACAATCTTCCTGGGGTTATGCAATAGGGTCTCACTCTGAGGGATGGGTGCAGCCAAAGACAGGGAGAAGAATCAACAGGGAGCACACACTATCTAGGATCAAAGGTGATTCCACCTGGTTGGAGGATAGAAAGATAGAGATAAGAGATAAGGTAGGAGAAGCTGGCACAGGCTTTGTATGCCTCTTTACGGAGTCTGAGTTTTATGCAGAAGGCAATGAGGCAGTTAAGCAATAAGAGTGACCTTTGAGGTGCGCCTTTAAGAAAGAGTACTGTGGCTGCAGGAGGGGAAGGATGGGAGACATAGCAAGGCTAAGGCTTTGGGGGACAAGGAGCTAGGCAGTCATACAGTTAGACATGGAGAGGCCCTGAGAGAAGGCAGTGGTAATAATGAATGCTAGGAATGTTGAGGACATTTAGAATATTCCTTACTCTCCACATGCCACTTAGGGATTAACTTTAAATGTTGATCATACCTGCCAAATTATTAATAAGACAATATCTCAAGACTTGCCTTGGTAATCTCTTTTCAGTATTATAAAATGAGGTTAAACAGGGCAAATATGATTATATTTTGCATCCTACTCCAAAGGGATTATTATATAAGAATTTGACACTATAATCCAAGTCAGAAGACAGGGGCCTATGCTATATCACATATGAAGAGCAGATTGCTCAGGTTGATCACCTCCAAGATCTTTCTAGGGCAATGAGACCACTGCAGAAGAACTAGAAAAATACTCCTTTGGGCCATGGTGATTTATCAGAGCTACAGGTTGAAAGGACAATAAAACTATTTTGAATACTATTATCAGTAAAACAGTCATTCATAGGACCGGCCGAGTGGCACGGTGGTTAAGAGCTGGCTTGGGATGCCAGCGGCCCCAGTTCGGAACCCACATATGAGGGTCAGTGACATTGCCCTCAAAAAAAAAAAAAACAGTCATTCATAGCACATCAATGAGACAGCTGCCCAACTGGTGCACATTTGCTGCATAAACAGGTATGTTGGGTAGAGGATGAGGACTTTATAGGTGCCAGGGGACATTGAGGTTCAATGTTAATTGTTTTCTTTTTATATTTGAGTTGCTAATGTGGTTGATTTGCAGCTTTCCCTTAATCAAAATGACTGACACAGAACACTATCCAAATTTTTTTAGCACAGCACTTAACAACTGCTGAATAATTTGGCTCCTGAATATTTTCTTTTTTCCTTTAACAACTGGAACTTTCTGAAACTGGTTTGAATTGCCTCATGAGGAGATCATGAGTGTGACATCACTATAAGTTATTTTTTACAAGGCTGAAACACCACTGGAGGAGAGGTTTTACAGCTTTAGGCTTTTTGTTCTTTTTCTGCTGTTGTTATATAAAAACATGCTGATGTATTACTTTTTTTGTCCTGCTACCCAGCACCACATAGACAAATTCGACTAAGTTGATATAAGATTTCAGATACAAGTCAGAAAACCAGAAAATCTAGAATTCCTTTAACACACATAGTTTAAGCGTGCATATGGCTTGACTACATTGGATCTTTTTATAAAGCAATGCTTTAAGTCTTGTACCATTCAGCTTTATTTGAGAGCTAACTTTGTGTTGCTAGATATGGAAAAATAGGTCATAAGTAAAGGGCTATTGAAAATTGTATCAAATTATAAATTGAGAACAGGTATTTATTTCCATTGTAAAGCCATTGCAAGGAAAGAAAAGTTGAAAACCATAATAACACAGAAAGACAATAAATGTTTGCATCAAAGGCACAAAAATTAAAGAGAATCTCTGAGAGGTAGAAAACAATCATGTGTGGAGAAGATAACTCAAAACACATGTAGGAGAAAATGATTCTTCCAAAAGTCAGAAATATCAGAGAAACCTCAAGGGAGGGGGATACCATCAATGGGAGAATATGATGGAAAGGGACTGCTATGTGTGATGGCAAGTAATGCTGTTGTCATCCAGAGGACTTCCAAAAATATTTTGAAAAATGAGATCTGAGCCCACTTCATAATTTTTTAAAGTTTTTAGTATTCCCTTTAGCACTGCTTACTGAGCATGCTCAGAATGAAGCCATATGTCCCATGGGAATGTGTTACACTGGAAAGAAGAAATAAGTGACTTGTGCCATTTTGACAGTTACTCCATGGCAAGAAAAAAAACATATGTATCTTTGGCCCTTGGGGGAGACACAAACTCATTTAAGTCCTTTTCAATACCACATGAAGATTCCCAGAACATTAAGATCCTAAGACAAACTTTAGGACTAGAGTGCAACGAATATAGAATTATCTTTTGGCTGAGAGATAAGAAAAAGTGGGGAACTTTTTAACCAGAAAGATTTGAGCAAGTCCAGTCCCAGGTATCCAAATTGTCCTCACCATTTTTAGAGGGGGATTGAGAATTTCTGTGTCTCAATTGAGATATTCTTTTTCCCTAAGGAACTATAATTTCCATGTAACTCTAAGGTGATCATACAAACCTAGGATGGAAGATGGAACTGTCAAAGCAGTGACTGGTGAAAATGGGATTGGGAAATTTGACTAATGTGTGGGCATAGAGAAATTGGCTAAAGGAGAGAAGCAAGAATGTTAAAATGGTATCAAATGGAAGATTTCTAAGTTTATCCTGCAACAGGTAGCTAAAAACAATTTTATTCAGAATGAGAATGTGATTGCTAAAAATCACTCTTAAAGCAATACAAAATTTAAATTTCCTTGTTCTGCACTCAGAATTTTAATGGAAAAACTGATGCAGAGGATTTTAGGACCATTTTCCCCTCTTCTTATGGCTGGTTTCTTCCCATCCTCCACATTTCACCTTAAAGGTTGCATCCTTACAGAAGGCTCTCCCAGACTATTTAGCAATATGAGCTTGTATGGCTCATTGGAATGCAACATGTGTGTTTCAAAGTCAAGTAATTAGGAAACCACTGACCCCAAACCCTGTTCATGAAAATATGCATCCATATCGGGCTCTATCAGAGGACCCCCTACCCAACTTCTGTTGGTCCCCTCTTCTGATTCTCATCACTGGCAGCCTCTTATCAGAACCTGAAACTCTCAGTGAGTGTTTAACTTCAGCTGCAGGTGCATGATCCAGCATGTAGGGCAGGCTGGAAGTATATGAGGTGTGATCAAAAGATATAGTGAATGTTTAAATAAAACAAAATTTGTTACAAGTAAAAGAAATTGCCATTAATCCCCACTCCCCCAAAAATACTCTTCCTCTCTTCAAATACATTTATCCCATCATTCTTGCCACTTTCTGAGGCAGTCCTGAAAGTCCTTGTTTGTGAGTGTCTTTACTTCATCATCCTCCATCGTGACAATGACCCATGTCATATGTGGTCTGACAATGAAGTTTGAGAACTTGTTGCAAAGATGTTGCTAACCTTTTTTGATATCAGAGTGATTATTCATTATGAATTTGTACCAACTGGACAAACAATTAACCGAGTTTACTGTTTGGAAGTGTTGAAAAGGCTGTGTGAAAAAGTTAAGGCAAGCTGAACTATATGACAAGAATTCATGGCTCTTGCATCACAACAATGCACCAGCTCACAAGGCACTGTCTATGAGGGAGTTTTTGGCCAGTAAACAAATAACTGTACTGGACAACCCTCCCTATTCACCTGATCTGGCCCCCAGTGACTTTTTTCTTTACACAAAGATAAAGGAAACATTGAAAGGAAGACATTTTGATGACTTTCAGGATATCAAGGGCAATATTATAACAGCTCTGATGGCCATTCCAGAAAAAGAGTTCCAAAATTGCTTTGAAGGGTGGACTAGACACTGGCATTGGTGCATAGCTTCCCAAGGGGAGTACTTCGAAGGTGACCATAGTGATATTCAGCAATGAGGTATGTGGCACTTTTTCTAGGATGAATTCAAGAACTTAATTGCCCAACCTCATATGTCACTTCTGGTATGGCAATTTCTGTCAAATAAAAACATTATGATGTGTCCTCATCCACTTTATTCACAGGATCTGGCACCATGCAACTTCTGGCTCTTCCCCAAAGTCAAAAGGACCATGAAAGGAAAATGTTTTGAATTAATTCAGGATATCCAGGCAGCCGCAACAGTGCAACTAAAGACACACAAAAGAGGACTTCCAGAACTGCTTCAGAAAGTGGCAAAAACAATGGGATAAGTGTGTTCCAAGTAAGGGAAGTATTTTGAAGGGGATTCATGGCAATGTGTCTTTTACTGTAATATTTTTTTTTAATTTAAACATTCACTGTAGTTTTTTATCATACCTCGAATTAATGCCTCCAGAAGCAGCCCTCAACAACTGTCCGATGGAAAATGATGGAAAAATACCCAAATCCTCACATCTCGGGTCAGGCAACATTGAAGCATGTTATACAGTCTCCCCAGAGTTCCCACGAGTCTGAGCCTCAACTGCCCACAGCAGTAATTCTGCTCATTAGCACACCCTTCATTGATTTTCCTCCCTTCCCTGTCTCACTTCCCCACTTGCCTTCCAGTGGTTCCTGGGATCACCCCCAAGTTCACATTCTTATTTTAGAGACTACTTCTGCAGAGACCCAAACTAAAACGTCATTCTTCCACATAAGAAAATGAACCAAATGTAAAAGAAAGTAGCTTCAGACAAATTTGAATTAAAACAATGACTGATGATTAAGAAGCAAGAATACAGCAATTAAAAACTATAGATAGCACCACTAGAAATGCACTGATCAGTGTTTTCCCCCAGCCTTGTGGAGATTCATTCAAGCCGGTGTGCACATTTTAGTGTGTGCAGTGAAATATTTAATGGAAGCCTACTTTCACTGGAACCCCTAATTACCATTTTCAATAAACTCCAATATTGTACTATTTAGAATGTACAAATGACAAATTTTAGTAACAGTGAATTCCTCATATCGTAACTTACTAGTACATAGCACTTGTTTCTATATTATAAAAAAATGAAATGATAGCATATGGCATATCATTTGCTCATAACAAAGAAAAAGTTCTGTGTTTTATCACTTTGGGCTCTTAAGACTTCTGAAAGGCTCGTGGGTGCTTGTCCACACTTTCACAATTCATGCACTAAATAGAGGTCACATGGGGTAAAAACCCCACTACTGCAAGCAAACGGCCACTGCTTTCTTGGCAGCCTGATTGCTGGACCAAAAATACTTCAAGCAATAAGTCCCTAGTCCTTGAAAGAGCAAACATGCCTTTAGGGAGAAAAGAAAAACAAAAACACAATAGTGTTACCTCTGTTGGTTTTGATATTTACTCTTCTCTTTTCTTGGGTCAAAGCTGTTGAGTATTAACTGGGCTCTTGCCAGGTTCTTACCGCATTCCTTCAATAGTCGTGTTTCAAGCAGTTGGATTTTCTGGAAGAGATTAAAAATAAAAAAGTACCTGGGAGAAAAGCAGCCATGCTTATGTTGCTGAGTGATTCTAACATATTTAGGAGGTGGGGGCGGGGCACATGGCACATAGATGTTAAATTATTCACCATTGTAGAGCACTTCTTTGGGTGTAGTTCTCTTATTCTTTACCATTCAAAAGCCATTGTGCTAGTCATCTATATATGTTTGCAAGTTTGTTTCCATCCCTCCCTCCCCTGCTCCAGGCTACAAACAAGCTGAGTGCAAGTACAATAGTTGCCCCAATTTACCTCCACACGCCCAGGACCAGGCAGGTCAAAAAGCAGAGAGTGAGAGCCCAGCTCCCTTGCCTGGGGATAAGGAAGGAGGAAGGCAAACCTAAGGCGAGACTTCTACCGCAGCGCCCCCTGCAGGCTCCACCTATTTGGTCTGAATTCACCGAGGAAGTTTCTTCTTTCCTGTCCGGTTTTCCCCATTCCTTTATGGTCTTTCTGAAGCCCTTCCTTAAAAAACCATTTGTACGTGATCCTGCTCTTATAGTTTTATTCTGGGGATCACAAAGTATGATGTCAACCCACATGATTTAAAATTGGACTCCTGGCAATATGCAAGTTAATAGCTACCATTTTGTCTTAATTAAGGGTTCTTGATTTCCAAGGAGGAGAAACCCCCTCAAATTAGCTTACATGGAAAGTTTACAGAAGACTAAATTCCAGATGAAATTGGAAAGGCACCTTTAACTTTCTAGAGCCACATGGACTCTCTTCTCTGGTTACCTCAGTATATGTACTCATCTTTTTGTTTTTTTTTCTGTAGTTGACTATTCTTTATGATGCTTTACTCTAGTGTACCATGTTTGCACATGGCTACATCTTAGTAAGGGAATGAAATTCTTGCCCTGGCTCTATAGAGAATCAATGTGTTCAGTCTCTTAGTGCCCTAGCTGTAAATGTCAAGGTAGAAAAAAAAATCCGAAAACATCAGAAATTAATTAGTCTATCTGGAGTCAGGTGTCTGCCCCATCCCAATTGGATGTGGCCTCGGAAGTAAGGTCATCTGCCACAACATGGCCACTTCCGCAGTGCTGGGGACATGGGTGAAATTTTTTAAAGGGATTATAGGCTCAAGGCAATGACTGACATCTCTAGGACAATAACAAGGCAAGACTTGTTTGTTTTACCTTCGAACTGCTCAGTGTTGACCCTGCCCTACCAGCCAAGCTTGAACATTCTCGCTTCTCTTGAACATGTTCCATCAACTCCAAACCCATGGTGTTGTCCACTGACTAGCGACATGCTAGGCTAAACTTTGTCTCCATGCCATCTTACTGTTACCCCAACTATCTGGGCTTTGGTTCTTGTTTTTGCAAACACTTTCCTTCTTTTATTTCCTACCTTCCCCATGAAGCCTTTCCCAAGATTTTCAATCCTTCCCTAAAGCCTATAACATTATTATATTTTGTACATTTGCCCACATGTCATGGTAAAGTCAGGGTTGTCTTCCCTAGGAAAAGAAAATCAGGGACAGATCATGCCTTCTACTTCTGCTTCTTCCCCTACAGCACTTGGCATCATTCTGAACATACAGTCAGCAAAACCTAGTTGCTTGTGCTTTGTATACTGATTGGAGAAATAAAGCATTTCTACACTTATTTCAATGCCTTACTCGTAGGCTGAAACAAGAAGCCATTTGTATTACTGCCCCTCAGGCTTTACCACTGCAGTGTGGTCTTGCCCTACTTCCAACTGCCAGTGTCTGCATCTCTTTGCCAGAGGGTTTTCTTCCAAACAGCAGAAAGCCACTCTGGCCTCAGCACAGTAGACTAGGCCTTCTTGGAAACTAACTTCTGATAGGCCTCAATCAGTCATTCTTAGGGGCTGGTGGATATATTGGCCAGGTCTTTTGCCCTCTGTAAGTCAACTCTGGGTCTTCTACACTGGCTCCCAGAATTCCCCAGTGGGCTTGAGCTCTGTTGCCCACTGCGATAACTTACTTGATAAGGCACTCCGTATGGCTGCCCTCTTTCCTGTTCACTTCCACACTTCTCTATTTGTGTTTCTTGGGATCACCTCCCAAATAAACTGCTTACACTTGTATTCTTGTCTGAGGGTCTGCTTTTGAGGGAACCTAGACTAATTCAACATTCAGTAAATTCTTAAGGGATGAATGAAAAGGTGATTTTTTACCTTCTCCTTCACAGGCAAAGAAGCCAGGCTAGGAATGGAGCTGTATTTCTCAAAACTGGGAGGATGAAAGACTCAATTCCTATGCTGTACCTCCGTGGAAGCACTCAGAAAAGGGAGGCTTCATGGGAATTAGTTTAAAACACAAAGCACTGCATCCTTGTGGGCACTTGTGAAGTTCACAGCACCCAGCTGGACCTAGAGAAGGCAGGTGCTGGCAACATTGCTGCCCATAATTTACTGGACCAATTTGGCAGCCCAAAAGCCATATTCCATTTGTCCTAGTATCCACTAATCCAAAATAGAAAAGAGCCAGGAAAAAAAATAACTATAGTACTATCAAACTTTTTGCTATCTTCATGAGCAACATTTGACTTGAGCTATGAAATCAGAAACGTACCTTTTTTTGCACCTTAAATTTTGGAACAATTTCTACCTGCTAAAATAGTTTTTCAAAAATGAAGCAGACAAAAGCTTTACCAATGCTTGGAGGATTATGGGAAAAAGCCGACACCCTCTGATCAATTGGAAGGACAGCTTGAGTATTTCTGATGGTTGATTGCATAATTCAAGCTCTTGAACTTTTATTGCATTATTCCTGTGTTTGCTCAAGGAGTGCAATTGCTCAATGAAATGTGAAAAGACTTGACAAGGACTGTTTTCATGATTATCTACCAACTTCTTCCTTTAACTTGTTTGCTTAATCAAATTTCTACTTGTGATTTCTAGGAGGTTCTGATTTCATCAGCTTTTTTCTTAAAGAGAAGTTAATCCACTGGGGAAGGAAGTTAATCATCCTAGGTCAGTGAACATAAACATGTTCTAATCATTAGTTTCAAGCCCGTTTCTAGACAACAAACCAGTTCAGCAGAATCTTGGATCACAAGAAATGGACTTGTTTTCAGTAGAACCACTGCAGCAAGTGCAAAATGCGGTATCTCACAGAACCGCATTAATTTTGCTATATAGCAAAATGATGATTAGAGCAAATGATGCTTGTCTCTTCATTGGAGGAAATCTACAAGACAGCTTAGTCATAATTTTAATTTGAGATCTGCCTAGCTATCTTAATTAAAAAAAAAATCTTAATGAACTGTGGATTTCTCATTGCCATCCATTGTAAAAATGTATGGCAAATTTCCTGCTAAGTTATGCATAATCAGAAAACAAATACCCTCACTGCTGTGGAGTTGAACTTGAATAAAATGTTCTCAGAAAAATTGCATGCTAGATGGAGGAGAGGCATATAAGTGCCTTTAGTTTACAGATGAAGTATGTCTTCCTACTCTAAATTATCACTGTGACCAGAATAATAGGACGTTCTCCCCAGATGTCTGCATTCTAATCCCTGGAACCTGTGAATATGTTACCTTATGTGGCAAAAGGAGCTTTGCAGATGTGATTAAATAAAGGATCTTGAGATGTGGACTTAATCATGGATTATCTGGGTGGCCCCAACCTAACCGCAAGGGTCCTTAAAATCATAGAACCTTCCCCAGCTGCAATCAGAGGGAAATATGACTAATGAAGAATAGTAAAAAACATTTCATCTTGCTGGCTTTGAAAATAGAGGAAATGGCCACAAACCAAATCATGTGGCTGGATTTTAGAAATTGAAAAAGACAAGGAAACAGATTCTCTCCTAGAGCCTCTAGAAAGAACTGCTGCCCTGCTGACACCTTGATTTTAGCCTGATGAGACACTTGTCAGACTTCTAACATCCAGAACAGTAAGTTAATAAATTTATGTTGTTTTAAGCTTTGTGTTGTTTTAACTTTGTGATAATTTGTTGTAGCAGCAATTGGAAACTAATACAGTTATGATATTTAAATAAGTCCTGGGAAAACTTATGTAAGAAAAGATATTGTATTTCTTATCCCCAAAAATATATGTTTGTTTTCTTTTTTCTTTTATCTTTCCTTTTCCACCATCCAGAATTAAAAGCTATTAATGTTTGCATTATGGCCTGTCATTCTGTTTAATAAAAGATTAAATTTTTCATTGCAGTTGAACATAGGTCCCCTTTAGCTTTAACCCCCGGTTGGGTTCCCTGACCCATTCCATCAACCATAATTAAATTTTAATATGTAATCTTATAATCCATTTAAAAATATTATATAAATGCATAATCAATTTATAGTATTATTTTGTGTGCATTTTCTAAATTTTTACATATATGTCATAGAATTAAAGGTTATTTTATAAGAACTGGAAAAGAGAACACAAAACCATTATCAATGATACATCTTAAAAAAGAAAAATAAGTCCTGGCTTCTCCCTGGCTTCCCTCTGCTGTCCTGTCTCCTGTTTCCTGTCCCTGCCTCCCATGGGCTGAATCCAGGCAGAAGCCAACCAACTGGGAAGTCTGAGAAACGCAGCTTGCAGGATGAGCTGCCTGCAATGCAGAAGAAAGCCAGAGCAGTGTGCAGAAGGATCTGAGAGCAAGTGGGCAAATGTCTGGCACATGCTTTGCAGGATCCATTTACAATGACATCCTTTAAAAAACCCTTCAAATTTGCAGCTTTCCAAGATGAAGATCATTTAGTTTTGTTTTGTTGTGTGTGCCAAAGGATCTTTGAATGCTTGAAAGGAAATTCTGTGCTTCAGAGTTTGAATCTGTAAATTGGGAACAATAATAGCACCTACCTCATTCATTTATAACAAAGATTAAATAAGTTCATATTTGTGAACTACTTATAATAGAGCCTGGCTGATGACAAGTGCTAAGAAAAATCCATTAAGTAAATAGGTAAAAATGTGGTAATATATATTTTTCTTAGAAAAGAACACTCACTGACTTCTTAAATGAGTTCATTTATGCTTTTTCCTGTCAAGGTGGCCTCTCTGGAGTTTAATTAAATTAATTGTCAAAGATGCTCTAATGACATCAACAAACAATCTGGTTGTTATGACCACTATGAGGAATTGTCTCCATCCCTATTCTATTCTTATTATAATGATATTTGGTTTAATTAAGTTATAGCAATTACAGCAAATGAGGTTCAGCTGGGGAAATGCTCCCTGAGACATGAAGGCAACATCTCTAGGCATCGCTGCTCAGTAAAGCAAGATTCAGTCCCTACTTGGGGTATGAAAACTCCCAGATACACAGGGAGAGTTAGGTTGGGAATTGCCTGCTCCTGATAATGCCATATTGATACATGTGGAAAGCCGAGCCTCAGAATCCTTTTTTGTTAGATGTGGTCAATCAGTAAAGACCATCTATGAAAAGGACTCAAGGTACAAAGACATCATGCTCTACCTTCCCTAAAGGACTAGTCTGCTGTATTCATCCCTTCCCTCACATCTGGTCTAAAATTACAACCCTTTGGTCACTTCACTGATTGGACTGTGTCTTAAGTAGTCCCTTGCCTGTCAAAGGCACATTTGCCACCTGCAGGGACATACATTGACATCTTAGTCCCACTACCACTTTCCACAGGTATTGTATTAGATTACCCAGCTGGGATAGATAGGGGAACATTACCTATTTCTCACCTCTTCCCATATTCACACCCTTCCCCAAGTAACTTTGCAGTCTCTCCAGTAGAAATCTTGCTTTGGTCACACATGACTTGCTTTGGCCAGTGGTATAGAGACAAATATGGTGGGGTGCCAGCTCTGAGGTTACCCGTAAAGAGACAGCACACTTTTCTGCTGCTTACTTCTCTGATGCTTGTGCCACACCATTCTTCTGATTCCAAAAGAATGAAAGACACATGGCATAGAACCACCCTGGCCAATCAGGGAGCCTGTGAGCATGATAATACTTGCTTATTATTACATGTCACTGAGATTTGGGGTGGTTTGTTACACAATGTGTTTGTGGTAATAGTTGACTAATATACCAGCTATCAGCTAGGAGGGAACAGGTCTCTGAGGTTCTTGGCCACAGCAGGTCAACTTTCCAGATGTGCCCAGCCAGAATGAATCACTACTTTCCCTGAAGTCCTATGGTTGTTTGTTTTGGTCTATGTGCTCAATTGACACATCATGTTGGGTCTTGCATGATTCCTGCTGTCTATGTGTCTTATCTTCCTTACAAGGATAGTGTCTTAATAGTCCCTGCAGACTGTCTTGCAGAACCTAGTAGAGTGCCCAAAATGCATCAAGCCTTTAGTAACTAGTAGTAACTATTAATTAAATTAAATGAATATGAACTTGCTTTGTAGGATGCCTAACATCACACCCAGGTGTGAGGGTGTATCTGGAAACCTAATTAGGGATTGGCAGCAAAAATGTTCAGCTCAGAGTGCCTTCTATTGTAGAAGAAGCAGATTAGAGAGAAATGAGAGGATGAAAGAGAGAAGAAGGAAAGAACAACCTAAAGTCATCTCCAAAGAGACCAGAGTCTCTGTACAATTTATTCCCTCGTGCGAGTGTTCCTACCAGAAGCTCCGATGACAAAGACTCACCAATCGAGCATGGTTTGGTATTTTTACCCTGTTCTTTAAAATATAGGTTGGATCATTCAGACCGTTTACCTTGCACTTTAGTCAAAAAGAACAGGGAAACTCTAAGCTGGAAAGTGTTAGAACTCTTAATTAAGAAGTGGGGTGGTAGGGTGTCTTAGACTGGTCCTCCAGAAGTAGGCCCTGAAACAATGATTTGAGTCCTAATGGTTTATCTTTGAGATAATCCCAGGAAACACAGCAGGAGAATGTGGAAATGAGGCAGTAAAGGAAAGGAAGTTAATGCAGGTGCATTAATGAGTAAGCCGTACCTGTGGGTAACTGGAACTCAGTCTTGATGGGGAGCTCTGTATAGAGCACACCTCCAAATTGTACCTCTTGGGTGATGAGAAGCTGAGATACTTATCCACTAATTCCCTTTTCTCATTGGTTGGGGGCTGTCCTGGGGAGCACTCTCCTTCAACCAAAAAGAAAGAGTCCTTAGGCAGAGAATCTGAGGTGCTTGCAGTAGGAAGCCATTGGTATGTATAGGAATGCTGATGTTGGGAGTACATGGCCAGGGCATCAACAGTGTCTGCCACATGGAGGAAATAGAAGATAGAGAAGCAGGGGCTGAGGATGAGGGAGAAATGAATGAGGAGCACTCTGTTGGGCAGAGCTGAGACCTAGATGGCCAGGGTTCTATGCCAATGAATGGAGGTAGGTATCCCATTGAAACAGCTGCAAAAACCTGTAATACATCTCCCATTTATCTTTATGGCCTTTAGATTTTAGAACGTCTTCAAAATTATAAGGGTAAAAACTCACATTTATCAACCTTCATGTCCTATATTGTAGGGATAATAGAGCACATCCAGTGGAACGTTCTGGAGCTATTTTAACTTATGATTCACAAAGAGTTTTCAATAATAATGAAAAATGCTGATCATTTCATGATAAGTGATTAAAAAAAAAAAGATCCAACATTATTTATGCAGTAGGGTTTCCACTATGTAAAAAAGAGAAAAAAAAAGCTACCAAACCAATGTTGGAAGAAAATATAAAAAATATTATTTATTTATTTATTTATTTATTTATTTATTTATTTATTGTTTTTACTATTAGTTTCAGGTGTACCCAACAACATAATGATGAGACATTTACACACTTCACAAAGTGATAAGCTCAACAAGTCTACCACCCAACTGACACCATACATAACTATTACAATACCATTGACTATATGTATTCCTTATGCTATACTTTACATTCTGTGACTATATATATATATATATATATATATATATATATATATATATATGAGAGAGAGAGAGAGAGGCAAAAAAATACACACTTTTTTGTGTATTTTTAAACGGTAATACTCGATATATACCAATAACAAAAGATAAATACAAGTCACGTTTGACTTCTACAATTACAAGAGGTGCTCAGAGTGGTTACCATCAGTGTCCAGACACTTCTGATTACAGCAAACTACTGTTTGAGTAATGTTGACCATAGTGTCCACTTGTACACATTTTTTTGGCACCTCCAGTATATATATTTTAAATTATAGTTGACATTCAATGTTATTTTATATTAGTTTCAGGTAGAAACCATTTTTTGAAAGGCCTTTGAGTGGTGGACTTGTAGTTACTTTTCTCTGCATCCTTATAATTTTTGAAACTTTATATATTTTCCACAATACACATGTATTACTTTTATAACTTGCTTCCAGATTCTTTGAGAAAATATCATGTCACTCATTGCCAATAATGACCCTAAAATGATTTTGATGATTTGGTCCATCTGAGCCTCTGCTGTCAGATTCTGTTTAGGACTATCTGTGCTCAAGGATCCCAGCTCTCAGGAGATTAACATCCTCAACTCTGTTCTCCTTATTGCCCAAGAAGTCCATGTCACATTTCACTTCAGCCGTCTAACTAACATGTATTCATTCATTTAAATAAATAATTATAGAGTACCCACTGTGTTTCAGGTCCTGTCCTAGGCATTAGACCAAACCAGATATAGCCCCAGCCCTCATTGAGGGAACTGAGTAATAAAATAAAACAAATGCATAAAAACTTATCTTTGAAGAGTACTATCTATACAAGAGAGATACATTGTTTTCTGGGAAACTATAGTAAAGTTGGATCTAATAGGGAAGGCTGCCCTTAGGAACTAACGTTCAACCTTAAGATCAGAAGGATGCATCGGAGTTAACCAGGCGGGTATTAACTGGAATTCTGATGTATGCCTACGGTTACCATGTTGGGGTCTTGGGATGTTATGTTCAATCTTCGGTCCTCAAAGACCTAGCCGTCTAATTGTCAAGCCATAATCAATTTTCCTAAACTAACAGACAGTGAAAGAGAAAAAAAAACAGTATTGGAAAAAAAAACAGTGTCTGTAGGAAGATTGAGACTTCTGAGGAGGAGACAATCAATAAGGGTTAACTAATTAGAAAAGATTCTTGGAAGAAATCTAGCTTGGATTCAGCTTTTATACCAGCAAGAAGAAAAGATGTTCAAAACAAAGGGAACAGTGTGTGCAAATGCCAAGAGATCCCTTTACTGGACAACGAGGTGACCAGTAGGATGAGAGTAGAGGTTAAGTGTCAGAAGTAAGGGATGGGTGGTCCTTGGAAGCCAGGTAAGGATGCTTGGACTTGACGTGACGGGAACTAGGGAGTAAAGAGTGACAAGATGAAGATGGTATCTCTAGGAGGATTGATGTGGCCGATTATGTCACCTGGAAAGAGAGAAGCCAGAGGGGCTGACCATCGTGATGCAGATAACAGCAGAGTCTCATAGAGAAGACCTTCTTCCTTTTATCCATGGGAAACTGGGATATAAAAGATTCCTTGGGGTTTTAGCCTCTGAAAAGGAAATTTCCATTAGAAAGGGAAATATCATTATATTGCTTGATATAATCTGTTTTATCTCATATATTTTATCCATCTGTGTCCTACAACCGAGGAAATATACTGATACCCAACCTTTTTCAGAAGCTCTCCACAAAGAGAACATATTTGCAAGTCATTTAGGAGTCAGTAATCCTAGAGAAAATGCATGGTTAGGGAGGCCCTTCTCCCACTTTAGGGAACCCCTCTTTCCTACTCCAACCTTCCTGACTCACAAAGTTGCTGCCAGCTCTGGTAGTGTGGGAGTGAGGGTGGAAAGTGTAGGTCATGTTGGTATAGGACCTGCTTGGCCAAAATGCCTTGCTAGAGGGGCTGCAGGGGCCTGAGGGTGCACGAAGCAGTGCACATCCTGCTCTGTGTTCTATCCTCACGGCTCCAATGACCCGCAATTCTTCTGGCTGACACATAGCTTTGTAGGTCATTTTCTAGCATGTCCCCCTACTTCAATAGCCACTCCTGTTTCCTAGATCTCTCCAGGAAAGATGAGTTTAGAGACTTCTATGGTATTGTGTCTTACTGTATACTTCAAGGGTCTTTTGAGCAATAACAGAGAAGTCACCTCTATTTCTGCTACAATGCAAAACCCCAGTCAGGACAGCACTAGAGTTTCCATAGAGGAGGGATTAATATGTAGCAATCTAACTACCCAATGGGACTTTTTTTGAAGCTGTATTTGAATAGCAATAGGCTGTTTTGTTTTTATGTTTACGATGTAGCACATGGAAGTATTGGGGTACTAAATTCCACACCTTTCAGGCCTATCCTTGATACCACCACTGAGCCCTAAAACTTGGTTTCTTTTCAGTTAACGACTCATAAAAGTCCTATACTCTCATTTACTTTGACACGGAGGACAGAACAGGGTCTTAGATGCATAAATTGTTTATCAGTGAATAAATTGGTCAATTAATTATCTAACTTTTCAAACAGAGCTGGCTACTTCTTTCTCATGGGATGGTGAACACCTGCTGAGAAAGGTCTCAGGAATCTGGTTCACCTTAGACACTCCACCCACAACAGACCTGACGGCTCTCACCGCCTCTACCGAGAAAAGCTATGGAGTTTTCCTTGGATCTCTGAGGCCCTCTAGTGTCTGCCTTAGGCTGAACTCCCACTTAAACTAGGCCGCCTGTCTGCCTCCTGCAAAAGTTCAACCAGTCCTGAATTTATTTGTCTTCTGCTTCTCCTAAAATTCCAAAAGAAAATTTAGGTATGTCTAATTTTTCACACCATCAAGGTTCATCTGGACTCTTAACGTTGCCTTGTTTGGTTTGTGTTTTAATGAGCTTTGATAGTATCTTGCTACCTGCTCTGTACCCCGAATAGCTCTGCCCTCACCCCAAATCATACTTTCATTGGGTATTTAGGATTGTTTTAGAGCAGGGGTTGGCAAACTTTTGAGATGGAATTGCCGCCAGGGGTCGGCAAACTGCGGCGGGCTCTTTGGGTACGTACATGTGGCTCTGAATAAAATTGAAAATGAAAATAAAATTATCATAGTTTAATTTATAATATTACTTTTTAATTTTTCCTTATTTTTAGAAATATATTTATGCTCTCAAATAATTTTTTAATTGTCGTGAGGGACAGGGTTGGCTCTTCCAGGGGTCGGCAAACTTTTAAGACAGAACATACCCAAAGAGCAGAATGTGGCTCGCGAGCCATAGTTTGCTGACCCCTATTTTAGAGCATCCCGGACTGTATTTTTCTGACAAAAACCCAGGAAGGGCTTTACTTGGTCCCTTATATAGAAGAGGTTCAGATTTCCCTGCCCGACCAGCTAAGGTGCCCTCGCAAAGCCTCTGCATGGTTCCAAGCCCTGGCATGTCACTGAGAACCTTGGCAGTGCCAGGGAATGCTATTGTCTTTTATGACTTTGATAGGTAGGTGCACCCGGGTGTGGTTAGAAATTGGCTACATTGGTCAGTTTTATGAATCGATTTGTACAAACCCATGGGAAGCGTTCCTAATATAAACAGCCTGAGCTACTGCTGTATCACCTTCATCGGACCTTGGGAACTCTAAAGAAAACCCATCATTCTCACTTGGCCTTCAGCCCAAACCAGGCAATTAGACCACTGGCCAGAATGAGACTCAAGGAGTAGAAGGAGCCTACTGGTCTGATGATACCTGCTATTCCTTTGGCTGAAAGGAAAAGAACGACTATTTGCTGGGCTTGTTTTATGTGCTGACCATTGACTATCTCATATAGTGGGGCTGGTATGATCATCTCGATCTTACAGATAAGCATGTTGAATGTATTTCCTAGGATCACACAACTATGTAAGTGGCAGAGTTAGGACTCAAACCCAGTTCTCTCTAAAATCCACTCTTTAGCCAGCCTCTGCCTCTTATCTTACTTAGCTTTGGGTTTCAGGTCCTTGACTCACAGTCATCTATGGGAATAGAGTCTCCTGGAGTTGAGCAGTGCACAGCCTGCACATCTGTACAGAGAGGTTCAAACCAACTTTGATTGTCTTGAAACCTTCCCATGGCCAAGATTCTAAGCCTGGCCTGAAATCTAGAGCCTTGTCACTCAAACTCTGTGGTCCCTGAATGGGCACTATCAGCAATACCTGGGAGCTTTTTAGAAATGTAAATTATTGGGCCCCACCCCATATCTAATGAATCACAATCTTCAAGGTTTGGAATTAAGACTCTATACCCAGGGCTTCTCAACTTCAGTGTGATCAGATCCCCTGAAGATCTTGCTGAATGCAGACTGTGATTCAGAAGGGCTGGTGTGTGTGTGTGTGTGTGTGTGTGTGTGTGTGTGTGTGTGTGTGTGTGTGTGTGCTGAGCTTCTGCTCCTCTAACCAGCTCCCAGATGATGCCAGTGCCACACTTGGGATAATGTGGCTCTACAACAATCACTCTCAAGCTTGAGCCTGCATTCAAATCATCTGGAGGGTTTGTTGATACAGATTGCTGGGCCCCATCCCAGTAGATTCTGATTCAGTGGGTCTGGAATAGGGCCCAAGAATTTGCATTTCTAACAAGTTCCCAGGTAATACTGATGTGGCAGGAATAGGGACCTCACTTTGAGAACTGCTGTTCTAACCTCCTGGAACTTCATTAAATTAGACAATTAACCCCATGCTTTTTGGCTTTTCATTTGCATAAAGCTCTATTAAATCCTCAAATCCTGGCATTTTTGAGCTGAAAGGGACTTCAGAAACCAGAGGCAAAGCCAGGATTAAGCATCCTGACTCACTCTATTCAATCTTGTTTACTCTGCATCCTGCTGACTCTAAAGCTCAATAAATTCTCCAGTATCCAGAAACTGCAGTATTGTTGGTGAGCTATCCATCTCAGGCCAGTTTTGCAGGCTCTTGAATCCCTATCAGACACACGTCATTGGAACAATCCATGAAAACACAGTGGCTTCCTACCTCACAGCTCTGTAAAAACGGCTTTGAAAGAACCAGCAGCCAGCCTGGCAGCCGTGGTGGGAAGAAAAATGCAGCAGTTAGCAGGCAAACCCAGACATGGTGATTCAGCACAGAGGCCCTGGCGCAAAGGCATAAACCAGGCTACTGACAGCGACTGGCACCCACATTCTGCTGGGCAACTCTGAGGTCGTTGAACCTCTCTGGACTGAGAAGATGATATTTCTTTAGGAAAACAATACTCTCATTCAAGGAAATGCACACAAAAGAGTCTTACATATGGATGTGAAGTGGGGGTTGGATCATTCAGTACTTAGTGGCTTACAAAAACAACTATTTATTATTACTTAAGAATCTTTGAGAAAAAGTAGAAGAGTTCAAGGTTCCTTGAACCATAGGTTTGGAATTGGCATGCCATCACTTATGCCATATTCTACTGGCCAAAGCAAGACTCAACACCAGCCCACTTCTTGATGGGACTTGCTATAATACCACAATATAAAAATATAGAGAAGGGGAAAGGTTTGTGGCTATTTTTACAATTTACCACAGAGGAGTTTTCTTAGTTTAGGAGACCCTGAGACAGATCTCAAAGCAAATGGTTTATATGGTTACTTGGGAAGTGAAGGAAATGGGGGAGGAGGAGGTTGAGACACAGAGGGAAACAGCTAGTAAAGTCTGTATAATCAAGCCAGCTAGCACTCTGGGAAGTTGTAGCTTAATTCCACTGGGAAACTCTGAAAGTGTTGAACACAGGTATTTTTGTTGTTGTTGTTATCCTACCTCAGGGAGGGTGCTGGGATGTTTTTCATCAATTCATATCAGTCATTTGTTGAGGACCCCTCCCAAGGAACACTAATTCTTTATTGCTTTAGCCTCCTACACTAGGAAAAGTGGCTCAAGAGGTCGGGGCAAACCTTTGGCCACAAAATGCAGGTCTTGGCAGTTGGTGACCTGGCTATGGTGCACTGAATAGGTAAGTATAGGGAAGACATCTACAGTATCTCCTGAAGTCTAATGATGATTAAAAAAACAAAATTCAAGCTTCAGTTATAAGTTATTTTAATCAAAACACCTTTTTTTTTTTTAAATCTGTTTGTTTTATTTTGGTTTATGCTTCAGTTCTTTTGCTGGCAAACACTGGGACACTAGATGGCATCATTTCAAGTTGTCGTGGCTCAGGAACTAAAATTCCCGGCAATGTTCTTAGTTGTCCTTGAAACTGAACAATTGTGAGCTGAGAACAAACAGTTGTGCCATAACAGTGGTGGACACTTCAGCTCTACTAAGGCCACTGCTTTGTCTGAGCTTGCACCCTGCAAGCAATATCACAAACCATAGGGGTGGGGCAGAACCAAAGTGTAAAGGGCCAGGCAGATCTCTGGTATTTTCTAAGAAGTGGGATTCATAAAACCCTTGGAAGGAAGTAGTAAGGACAATGAAGCTTTCTACCTCCAGAAAAGTCTTTGAAATGTGTGAAAAGTGGGCTGGAAGGAGAAACACTAAACTTAAGGTATATATTTATTCTTGGAGGTGGGAGTAGAAAGGGGAGAGAGTAGGATGAGGTTGAAAGTGAGGGAGGGACAAGGGGAGTTAACATTTTATTTAAAATACTTAAAACAAATGAGAAAAATATCAACGATGATCAATTCTTCATCATGGATATTAGGTAATTGTCATATTACTATCTCTACTTTTCTTTTTCTTACATTTCATTAAAGTATGTTTGTGGAGGGGATATAATGTTTTCCTGTAATTAGCAAGTCTTGTAGGACTCAACAAGTAACATCAATCTATTTCTTTAATAACATTTGACAAACACTTTTCCTTACTAAGCCTCCATTTCCTTATCTATAAAATGAAGATAATAATAGTAGCAATGTCAGGGGATCGTCATAAGCTTCAAATAAGGTAATGTTCCCATAATGCCTGGTACAGTGCTCAAAGCAAGATGGTCCCT
This sequence comes from Aselliscus stoliczkanus, assembly GCA_033961575.1. Classification (NCBI taxonomy): domain Eukaryota; kingdom Metazoa; phylum Chordata; class Mammalia; order Chiroptera; family Hipposideridae; genus Aselliscus; species Aselliscus stoliczkanus. Next base: position 32,423,565 of record CM066738.1, read on the forward strand.
CAAAAAATGCTCACTGTTCCCTTTGCCTTCCCCCAGGAAGGACCACCCTGGGTACATGAGACCAAGCTTAGACTTAAGCTTCTTACACTGAGTCAAGCCAGATGATAGGCTAGTTGTCTAGATGTGACTAGAAACAGGAAAATCTTAAATAAAACCTGTCCTGACTTTAATAGGAGTTGGTTGATCCAGCATTCCAATATTATTATGTGGGGCTTAGGTTCTCTATAATTCTTGGCTTTGCTATTCACATGGTTAGCTTCCTTTTTAAGGCTGGTTCCCACCAGAAGACAATTGTGATTTATCCACCTTTATTCAAATGTGGAGAGAGAGAATAGCTTACTCTTAAGAGCAAGGTGAATGTCCCCAGACAGCACCAATGAACCTCTCATCACATATGATTGGCCAGAACTGGGTAACATGACTTTTCACAAACCAATCACAGACAATCCTAAGTCCAATCAAATTCATCCCTGAAGCTGAGGGGGTTGCTCTGAGTCATATGGGCTACATAAAAATGGGGCGCCTAAACCAAATTGAGGTTCTGTTAGGGAGCAGCTCAAAGTCTCATATACGTGTCAGTGCTGGATGTCATCTGGAACCTCAGTTGAATACTCACATGGGGCCTCTCCACATGGCCTGGGCTTCCTCACAATATGGTGGTTGTGTTCCAAGAGCATGATCGTGAAAGAAAGTGGTAACATAGTGCCTCTTAAAACCTCACCTCATAATTACTCAGGAGCACTTCTGTTACATTCTACTCACCAAGCCATTCATAAAGACTGTCCAGATTTAAGGGAAAAGGAAATAGACTGATGGAGGGCGATGGCAAGAGCATACGGTCCTGAAAATATTGCTGTGGATATTTTTGAAAAATACAATCCTCCACTCACACCTAGTTTCCTACCCAAAGAACCTCCTTCTGGAACTTTTTCCCATCAAACACTGTTGGGTTTGTGGATTTTGTTCTGATCAGGATTGGATCTGTATTCTATATTACTCAATTCCCAGGGATCTGAAGATAAACGGCGCATTTTGTAGAAAACACTTGAGAAGAGCTTTATAAAGAGAACTCCCCAAACAAATGGTTGGTGTGCGCCGTAAAATCCTCTTCCAACCAGGCACACAAAAAAAGGGGGATGACCCTCTGATTTGCTAGATGATCTTTATTTTTTATGACTCTAGACACAATCATGTCACAGCCCTACACAGGGAACTCAGATTTTCCTCTCTAAGATGAAGACTAGGGATTAAGAAGATACACAATACCCTTAATCAGTGCTAACAGTCTATGAAAACAGGAAAAAAAGAGAATAAATTAAGAAAATTTAAAAGCATTATGCTGTGTCCATCGATGGAGAAGCTTAGCTATTGCTTGCTTTATATTTGAATGTGGCACATGGTTTTCATGATGGCAATAATAATTTATTGACAAAATGCTTTTATTGAGTTGCCTTTACTGAAGAGACCCTGCATTCTTTTTCACCAGCTTGCTACAATTAAAACAGCAGTAAACAGAGCCATTTTATTTATTTATTTATTTATTTATTTATTTATTTATTTATTTATTTATTAGCTGAGGCATCCTGCCACCTGTTGGCAGCTCAACAGCAACTCAGCTCGGGCTGGCATCGAACTGCGGTTGCTCAGAGCTCAGCTCGCACTCTTGAGCGAGCTCTTAACCAACTGAGCCACTCAGCTGGCCCGAGCCTTTTTATTTAGATAGAAAAGCAGCAATTAAGCTTGCTCAGTTATAAATCGGAGGCAGCTTCACATCTATGGCCCAAACTGCACACATTAAAGATTTTAGTCCCAGATGCCCCCAATTTATTTCTATAGGACAACCCAATAAATTGTCAAATTCTGACCATAAAACTGACAATTTCTTAGAAAACTGAAGGAGGTAAATTAGGTATAATTCTGGATAATTACTGGGATGTCCATGGGGCCAGGAAATCAATACATATGCTGGAAATCTAAACTTACAGGCTTCTAGATTTTTCTTTTTTTTTTTTTTTTTAGCTGAGCCATCCTGCTACCTGTTGGTAGCTCATGGTAGCTCAGCTCAGACCGGGAATCAAACCAACAACCCTGTTGCTCAGGGCTCAAACTCTTGAGCAAGCTCTTAACCAACTGAAGCACTCAGCTAGCTTTTTCATTTTACCATTAACAAACCATGTTTTTGCCTTGGGTGGCTGCCAGGGCTGACTCCCCTTTGCCTCAGAGTCATAGAATAAGATAATGGATTTAACAGTTAGGTATAGGAGATAGAAAATATAAAGTTCCACCACTAGATTCCCATTAGTTTGAGTGATTCAGTAAAGAGACCCGAACATGCACAGTCAGCATTGAATATTTTTTAATAAAAAAACAACAAAACTACAAGCATCATTCATCCCATCTATAAGCCATAAATACTAAGTTATCACATTGTGAAGGCATTTGATTCAAACTCCTCATTATCTACAGGAGGAAACCAGAAGCTCACGAAGACACATGAATTATCCAAGATCACAAAACTTGACAATGACAGCACAGGAACTCAATAGCTATCCTGATTGCCACTCCAGGATCCAATGAATGAAAACTCGCCTTTCTCTTATTCTTTCCAGTATAAAATATACTAGATTAATAAGAGTTAAATAATAAAATATCCAAAATGTACAATATTTCTTTAAGTGCAAGACAACCTTTCAAAGGCAACGGGAGTTCCCCACTTGGAGATACTGAGTTCTCTCTGTTTCTGTATCTTTCACCTGAGCCAAAATTTGCCAGTTTCCCAAAACCCCAAAAGAGTGATTTTTGAAACTCTTTTGAGTGATCACACCTTTTTGAGACTTGTGGGTCTTGGCTTTCTGTTTGCATATGCCCTATGTCTCTCAGTGATTTACCAACTGTCTGTCGCTCCCCTTGGGTCACATGCTGGGTGATGTCTGTTGACCCTTCTCACCTTCTCTACCAAGCTCTGTGCCTCAGGGGGCTGAAATTTATGGATTCATCAGTGGTGCCCTTGTTCTTTGGCTACCTTTGAGCTTGGCTAATTGGAGATGATGGATACCAATAGGAGACTGGATAGCAAGATGATAAATAAGCCAGGATTTTTATTCCCGATCTCACTTCCTACAGAGTGAAGCAGAGTTGCTCAGCTGAGCCCATCCCAGATTAGCCAAACCCCAGACACATGAGTGAGAATACATGACTATTGTAAACTACTCAGTTTTCAGGAATGCTTTGTTATGCAGCAATAGCTGACTGATAAGAAATACAAAATCTAAAAAGAGAAATTTAGGATGACATAGTCATCCTAAAAATTGAGGTAAATATCTCTGAAAACCAGAAATGGAAGTGAACACAGTGGAGTAAATGGGATTCAGTTTACAGACTCAATTCCAGATCCAAAAGCAAATGTTGAAATCTGGGTTCCTGTGGGTAATATGGAAAGTAAGAGGCTTACTCTTCAAACACACTGTTTGAAATCAGAAGCAAATCTAAGATTTCCTCATCCATTAAAAGAGGCTTAAACAAGCTCTTAAAAAGATCGTCTGAGCTACTATTTCTATAAAACTGTGTAGAGAGATGCTGTGGGAAATAAAGTCTTTCATCCTGGACTTAGGCATAACTACTGACATAGTAGCTAAATATGTAATAGCTTCAACAGCAATGGAGGTTGGAAGTCCTGAACTACCAATACAAGACCTGTTTGTTTATTTATTTTTAATTTTTTATTATTTGTTTCAGGTGTACAAAATAATGCAATGGTTATCCTTTTCATCGTTTACAAACTGACAACACCCCTCGCCCATCCACTGCCCCTAACCCCAGATATCATACATATCTATTACAATTCCATTGACTCCATTCCTACACTGTACTCCACATCCCATGGCTATATATGTGTTAAATTATAGTTGACACAGTATTATTCAGCAGCAGCTTCAGGTGCACACTGCAGATGTCAGGCCTCTACACTGCCCATGAAGTGGTCTCTCTAACAAGACATAAATCCATCTGGTCCCCTAAGAAATATTTACAACTTATTGATTATATTCCCCAAACTGTCTTTTCTATCCCTGCAGCAATATTGTAGTTACCAATTTATGTTGTTTCATCCCTTTTCCTTCTCCCTCATGCCCTCCCTCATCCCACTTAACAATCATCAGTTTTTCCTCTGTGTCTCTAAGACTATTTCTGTTTACAGTGCTTGTGTATTCAGTTCTTTAGGCTCCACATACAAGTGAGATCATATGGTATTTGTCTTTCTCTGACTAACTTATTTCATTTAGCATAATGTTCTCTAGGTTCATCCATATCATTGCAAATGGTACAATTTCTTTCTTCTTTATAGCTGCATAATAATCCATTGCGAAAAGGTATCACAGTTTCTTAATCCGGTCGTCTACCGATGGGCATTTCAATTGTTTCCAAGTCTTGGCTATTGTAAATAGCACTGCAATGAATGTAGGGGCGCATATATTTTTTTGAATTAGTGTCTTGGGTTTTTCAGGATAAATACCTAGGAGTGCAATTGCTGGGTCATAAGGTAGTTCCATTTCCAGTTTTATTGAGATACCTCCATACTGATTTCCATAGTGGCTGCACCAATCTGCAATCCCACCAACAGTGCACCAGGGTTCCCTTTTCTTTCCCCACAACCTCACCAGCACTTGTTGTTTGTTGATTTATTGATGATAGCCATTCTGACTGGGGTAAGGTGGTATCTCATTGTGGTTTTTATTTGCATTTCCCAGTGATCAGTGAGGTTGAACATTTTTTCATATGCCTGTTGGCCATGTGTATGTCCTCTTCAGAGAAATGTCTCTTCATAGCCTCTGCCCATTTTTTAATTGGATTGTTTGGTTTTTTGGTGTTGGGTTGCATGAGTGTTTTATAAATTTTGGATAGTAATCCCTTATCAAATACATTGTTGACAAATATCTTCTCCCATTCAGTAGGCTTCCTTTTTGTTTTATTGATGGTTTCCTTTGTTGTGAAAAACTTTTAAGTTTGATGCAACCCCATATGTTCATTGTTTCTTTTACTTCCATTGCTCATGGGGATGTATCAGTAAAAATATTGCTCAGGGTGTTTGCAAATTTACTCCCTGTTTTCTTCTAGGAGTTTTATGGTTTCAGGTCTTACATTTAAGTCTTTAATCCATTTTAATTTGTTCTCGTGTATGGTGTAATTAGGTAGTCCATTTTCACTTTTTGCATGTGTCAGTCCAATTTTCCCAACACCATTTATTAAATAGACTATCTTTACCCCAGTGTAAATTCTTGCTTCCATTATCATAGATTAACTGTCCATATATGCATGGATTTACTTCTGGGCTCTCTATTCTGTTCCACTGATTTATGTGCCTCTTTTTATGCCAGTGCCATAATGTTTTTATTACTGTAGCTTTGTAGTATGTTTTGATGTCTGGTAGCATGATACCCCTGATTTTGTTCTTATTTCTCAGCGTTGTTGTGGATATTTGGGGCTTTTTATGGTTCCATATAAATTTTAGTATTATATTTTCTATTTCTGTGAAAAATGCCCTTGGTAGTTTGATAGGAATTGCATTGAATCTATATATGGCTTTAGGCAGTATGGACATTTGAACTATATTAATTCTTCCTATCCCTGAGCATGGTAGGCATTTCCATTTATTTGTATCTTCTTGTATTTCTTTCTTCAGTGTCTTATAATTTTCTGAGTACAGGTCTTTTACTTCTTTGGTTAAATTTATTCCTAAGTATTTTATAGTTCTTGAAGCAATTGTAAATGGGACTCTTTTCTTAATTTCTCCTTCTGATAATTTATTATTGGTATATGCAAATGCAACTGATTTCTGAATATTGATTTTGTATCCTGCTACCTTACTAAATTCGTGTATCAGTTCCAATAGTTTTTTGATGGAGTCTTTGGGAGTGTATAGTATCATGTCATCTGCATATAATGGCAATTTTACTTCTTCTTTGCCAATTTGGATGCCTTTTATTTCTTTTTCTTGTCTGATGGCTGTGGCTAGAACTTCCAGAACTATGTTGAATAAAAGTGGAGAAAGTGGACAGCCTTGTCATGTTCCTGATCTTAAGGGGAATGATTTTAGCTTTTCCTCATTGAATATGATGTTAGCTGTGGGTTTATATATATGGCCTTTATTATGTTGAGATATGATCCCTCTATTCCCACTTTGCTGAGTTTTTATCATAAATCACTGTTGGATTTTGTCAAATACTTTTCCTGCATCTATTGATATGACCATATGATTTTTATTTTCCATTTTGTTGATATGGTGTATCACGTTAATTGATTTGCAGATATTGTACCAACCTTGCATACTAGGGATGTAACCCACTTGATCATGATGTATGATCTTCTTAATATATTGCTGAATTCTGTTTGCTAATATTTTGTTGAGGATGTTTGCATCTATGTTCATGAGGGATATCGGCCTGTAGTTTTCCTTTTTTGTGCCGTCTTTGTCTGGTTTTGGAATCAGCGTGATAGTGGCTTCATAGAAAGAGTTTGGGAGTCTTCCCTCCTTCTGGATTTTTTTGGAATAGTTTGAGTAGAATAGGTGATAATTCTTTTTTGAATTTTTGGCAAAATTCACTTGTGAAGCCATCTGGTCCAGGGCTTTTGTTTGTTGGGAGCTTGTTGATTACTGATTCAATTTCCTTGGTAGTAATCAGTATATTCAGATTTTCCATTTCTTCTCGAGTTAGTTTTGGAAGGTTGTATGCTCCTAGAAAATTATCCATTTCTTCCAGATTGTCAAATTTGTTGGCATATAGTTACTCATAGTAATTTAAAAAAATTTTTTGTATTTCTGTGGTGTCTGTTGTCACTTCATCTCTTTCATTGCTGAGTTTACTAATTTGAGTTCTCTCTCTTTTTTTTTTTCGATGAGTCTCGCTAGAGGTTTGTCAATTTTGTTTATCTTCTCAAGAAACCAGCTCTTGGTTTCGTTGATCTTTTGTATTGTTTTTCTGGTCTCTATTTTATTTATCTCCACTCTGGTCTTTATTATCTCCTTCCTTGTACTCCCTTTGGGCTTATTTTGCTGTTCTCCCAATTCCCTGAGGTGTAAGGATAACTTGTTGATTTGAGATTTTTCTTCCTTTTTTAGGTAGGCCTGCACTGCTATGAACTTCCCTCTTAGGACTGCTTTCCCTGCATCTCAGAGATTTTGGGTTGTGGTGTTTTCAATTTCGTTTGTCTCAAGGTATCTTTTGATTTCCTCCTCGATCTTATTTTTGACCCACTCTCTATTTAGTAGCATGTTATTTAGCCTCCACGTATTTGTAAGCTTTCCAGATTTCTTCTTATAATTGATTTCTAGTTTCATAGCATTATGGTCATAGAAGACACTTGGTATAATTTCAATCTTCTTAAATTTGTTGAGACTTGTTTTATGGCCTAACATGTGGTCTATCTTGGAAAAATGTTTGACGTGCACTTGAGAAGAATGTATATTCTGTAGCTTTAGGGGGAAAATATTAATTAAATCCAGCTGGTCTAAAGTGTCATTTAAGGCCACTCTGTCTGTGTTGATTTTCTGTCTGGAGGATCTGTCCATTGGTGACAACAGGGTGTTGAAGTCCCCTACTATGATAGTGTTACTGTTGATCTCTGTCTTTATATCTGTGAAAATCTGTTTTATATATTTTGGAGTTCCTGTGTTAGGTGCCTAGATGTTCACTAGGGTTATGTCCTCTTGTTGGATCAATCCTTTTATTATTATGAAGTGCCCTTCTTTGTCCTTTATTATATTCTTCAATTTAAAGTCCATTTTATCTGATATAAGTATCGCTACTATGGCTTTTTTCTCAGTTCCATTTGCATGAAATATTTTACTCCATCCCTTTATTTTCAGCCTCATGTGTCTTTTGATCTGAGGTGAGTCTCTTGTACACAGCATATGCAGGGGTCTTGCTTTCTTATCCATTCAGACACCCTATGTATTTTGATTGGAGCATTTATCATTACTGAAAAGTTTTACTTAAAACTTTGAGTGACTTCTTATTAGTTCTTAGTTCTATAAGGTCCCAAAGTCAATTATAAAAGCTATTTTTTTTTGACAAATTTTGTAGCAGAGATAACATGACTTTAAAAGTAAGCTTATTTAGAATGTTATCACACATGGACTCAGGTCATCTCCCTTAGAATGAATCCCACTGCAGGTGGTTCCTACAGCAACACAACCAGCAGAGTAAGGGGGAGGTGTCTCAAGAGACTGAGAAAGGGATGGAATGGAAGAATGGCACATCTTCTGACTGGGTTTCTCCTGTGGGAGGCCTCCTCTGGGGAAGGAGATCCCGCTGGAGGTTCCTTTGAATGGGCCTCCTTTGGAGGATGGAGACAAGAAACCACAGCCAAAAGAGCTGAATCAACTTGGCATTCTTTTGTAAAGGTCTGGGTTGTCCCTCAGAGCAAAAAATCCTGAACATAGGGAACTCTTGACCGTTTGCCTCCCTGCCTGTTAAACAAATCTAGCTGCATGATAGCATCAGAGCTAATACTTCCCTTCAGAGGCCAGGTTTCCCTGTCTTCTAACTTGTATTGAGGTTAAAACCTTGAAACAAAAGAAGATGAGGCATGATTTTATCAGAGTCTGGGGGTTAAATCTTTTAGGATATAATTCAGGGGAGTGTAGATGCATGAGGGCCGATTGCCCATCTGTCGGGGAGGGTGAAAGAAAGGTATCCCTTTGCAATCCACCTCAGTACAACCAATCTGGAGTGTCCTCCAGATCCATACAGGCCAGGCAGACCGCATGACCTGGTTCCATGGCAGGTGGGGGGACATGGCGTGCCAGGGTTTAGTCGTGCCTTACCTGGGCAGCCGGCCCATGCCACCGGGTGGGAGCCTATCAAACTCCATGCGTGTCCCTGCCTGGATTTCTGATGCAGGCTTGTGTGCCGATAAAGGCAGTCATCAATAATAGGACATCTGGTCTGACCCTGAACAACTTTAAAATTGGTGTGGCATTCAATGTAGTGGTGGTACTCCGTACAAAGATGTTTAAGGAAGGGGCACATGTCTAAGGTCTGTAGGGAAGGCACACAATGCATGTGAAGGGGTGCAGAAAGGGGTCCTACTGCCAGAGGGGGAGTACATAGAGATATTGGAAGCTCCAAAAGGCTTCAGATAAGGCCTCTTCCTTAAGATAAAGTGAGTCTGGAATATGCCGACTTCCTCCTAGAACTCTGCCTGACGGTTTGCAATAGCACAGGTATATGAGGAAAGTGGCTGGATATTCAGGGCCCCCAGGGTGGAGCCCTCTATGGACTTGGACTACTAAACAGTTATTGGAGTACAGGTAACATGAGGAGAGGGCACTAAAACAGCAGAGATGTATAGTGGGAAATCCAGGACATTTCCATCTGTGTTTTAAAGCTAACAGAAGATCCTAATATGATGCTAAGTAAGGGTAGGCTAAATGCCAGTAGATCTTATCTTGAGAGACAAGGGATGTTCTGTGTACACAAAGTTCCATATTCTTATCTTAAAATGTCTTGAGGCTGGTGTGGAGTGTTGAAGAGGATTCACAGGGAAGGGACCCTGGACCAATGTCCCAGAGGCTCGCCTTCATCCTGGGCAAGCCCCCAATAAATGATGTAGGATATTTCTTGTGCTGGGATCGTAGTCTCGTGAAGCTCAAGTATGGAGACACAGACCAGAGAGCTCAAGTTTACAGCAGGGGATAGTTTATTAGGAAAGAAAGTAACAGCTCTCAAAACAAGAGGGCATCCCGACTGGGTTGCCCCCAAGACCTGGTTTTAGACTAAATGTTCTTAGGAGGTAGTGGAAAAAGAGATCAAATATAAATCTGCAAAATTGTGTGACATGGGGGAGAGATAGAAAGAGAGAGAACTCAGCCTCCATTCAATAATAAAATTCTAAAACATGTAAGGGAATAATGCAAAGAAAGACAGCAACAAAATCAACAACTGGAAATGAATTCACTCTAGATGGAATGAAAATAGTAAAAGAGATTATTCCCCACAGATTCTTACGGAAGAAACTACTAAAGACTATACTTTAGGCAGAAGAAAACAGCCTGAGAAACATAGGTGGGTGGATTGGAATACAGAAACAATAATTACTACAGAATTTAGTAAAATATGTTCATAAATTTAATTTACTCTTGACTCTTTTTAAGAAAAAATGTGTTTTCCACATAACTAGAGATAATTCAAATAATACCAAGAAAAATATAGAGGGGTAAGGTGTTCATTGAGTAATCAAAGCATACTAAATTCTTGAGTTGTTTCAGAAAAGGGCAATGATACTGAATAACTTAAATTTTATTAAAATTTTTTCCACTTAAGTAAATATGTTAAAAATTTGAAACTATAGAACAGAAAGAAAGAAAAGTGGGGAAAAAGCAAATTAAGAGTATGATAAATGTAAAACATAAAATAAGATCACATAACTAAGTCTAAATAGCGTAATAATCAAAGTAAATGTAAAGGAATTCAATTTGCCTATAAGAACAAGATTATCAGGTCAGATTTTTAAAACTTCAACCTAATCTGATTTATAACAGACATACTTAAAACATAATCATCCAGGAAGTTTGAAGATAAAGGATTGGAAGAAAACAAATAAGGTAATTACTAAAAGAAAGCTGATATAGCAAGAAATATTAATATCAGAAGAAATTGAATTCAAGCCAAAAAAGCATAAAAAGAGGCATTACATAGTGATAAAAGAAACAGCCCTATATTTGAATGGCTAACACTATGGCTTGAAATATTTTTTAAAACTGACAAAAATAGAAAAACTTGCCCTTTTATTCAAGGTTTTAAAACATGTATATCAAAAAGCTATAGAGTGAGCAGAAAAATATCAATTTATATTAAAGAACTCAAAAATAATAAACCCACTTTATTGTTGTAGAAAATGAGACCCAGGGAAATTGAGTGACACAGCAAAGGTCACCAAGTTTGTATGAGTCAGGGCCAGGACTAAAACTTATATCTTACATCTTTTAATGCTAAATTCTATGCCCTCTCCATTTTGTAACACTAAGACGTATACAATAAGCTCCATGTTTATAGAAATGACTCATCTTTTCCAGTCCATTAAAATAATTTTAAGTGTGGTCGCCTATCCATTGGTGTTCCACACACATTCCATTGGATTCCTTTGAGCTTTACAGTGCACCTTTCGGTGACTTCTACGTGTTTGTTTCTAAATGTCCATCTCTGTGATGCTCTATGTAGAACCACACTTGAGCTAATGGGGTGGCTCCAGAGATACAGAAGTTCCTGGGATTTCATGTTCTTGAAAATAGCCCTTATCCAAAAATTGACTGGGGTGGGAAAATGAAAGACCAGTGCCTTTGCCTTGGAGTTAGGCCAAAATCTAAGGTATATTTTACATTCCCAACATCCTCTGTGGGATTAGGTTGAGGCTGGAACTCAACTTGGCTTCTTCCCTCTTTGTCCTTCTTTCTGCATCCAGTTTTCCCCAAGAGAACCTCCTTAATAAATAGAGTTGCATGTGAAATGCTTCTTGGAACCTGCTCCTAAAATACGGACCATACAACTCTGTACTAGGAGTAGAGAGAGAACAGAGTGGTCCTAGGAAAAGAACATTTGAGTGGCTCAGAGTTCCTGATGTTCTTGTCTTGGAGAATTTCCAGTTTGATTTAGGCACCAGGAATCTGGCATTGTGAATGTAGTGTCTGCCAAGCTAGAGAAAAACTCTCTTGCAATTTCAGACTTGGGGGTCAATAACTATTGACTGGCCAACTTGCACCCCTTGGGTGCAATTCTGGATGAATGATGATCAAATCTGGAGGATTCTTGGCTTACAGTTGTCTCTTCCTCTTCTTCTCAAGACTGGCTCTGAAAATGCAAAAATAGCAACTCAGGGCTCTGGGCCTTAATATGCAGAACGATGGGCAGCCATAAAAGCATCATCATGGCCTGTCAGGTTGGTCTGGCCATTATTTCAGCCCATATTTTGTATCCCATAGTTTTGCATTTCTTTGCTTTTGAAATCTGGATCTACATGCAGGCCCTATATAGAAATCTAGGTCCACTGCATAGCAGGAAAAATTTCACTACTCATTATGACTTAGAATAATATTTAGATAATAAAATAGTTACTATTTCTTGAATGCATGTTACATGACATTTTACAGATGAAAAAATAAAATTAACTTACCCAGGTTCACATGGTTAATAAGTAGCTAGGTCTTGCCACCCATAGACCAAGGATTTGGTGGGCCAAACATGAGCTCTGAACCTCCATGTATGCTACAAGTCATAGCATTTCCTACTCTGGCTTTGCTGACTCAGGCTCTAACACTGGATTTGTCTTTGGTTTTCTTGTTTACTTTCTTAGTTAAGGCCCTAACATCCATTGTCTGCCCACTTGTTTTCCTTGGGAGCTGACAACTGCTCCTCAAAATACGTCTTCAATCTCTACCCACCATCCCCCATATATACACAAAGCTGGAGGGTTTGCCCTGCATACACACCTTGAGGACTTCCTGCTTCAAAGCCCCACCCACTTCCTACTGTAAGAATGGAGGCGTAAATCCACCATGCCATCTTAGGTTGGATTCCCAAGAAGCATAGCCCAAGACAGGAAAAATCAGGTGTCCATGGTGTGTTGAAGGAAAGCTCTCAAGAGAAGCATCTGAGGGAGGAAAGCAGACAGGATAGGGAAGAAGCCAAGTGAAGATGTGTGCTCAGGTAAAATCTAGCTTGCCCTGATCCATGGAAGCCTCTGGAGCAAGATCACAATGTTGACACAATTGTCCCCTCCTTAATGCAAGGGAGCCTGCCTTTTGTACCCCTGTATCAGTCAGTGCGGGGGACCAGCCTCCGCTGACCAGGGTTCAAGAAGGTGGACACGGCGTCGACGATACAAAAGACAGAAAATTTTTGTTATAGTAAAGGCAGAAAATGAGAGAGTGAGTGCGGGGGAGGAAAATAAAGAAGGGAGACAGTGGAGACACCGGGGGAGTTAAAGAGAAAAAAGTGTCACACTTTATTGCAATAACATGTCCTTTTTATAGGGACTTTTAACCATTATCCAATTACAAGTTTAAGTTCCACATAGTCTTGATGTATTTTTCTCTTAAGACTTTTAGTCCCTACAATTGTTCTCCTTAGGGCACACTGTGACCTTTTCTATGCTTAAGGATAATCCCATCTATGATAATCTCTTTATGACCCAGACTCAGTTTCTACATAATCTGTAATCCTGGGTCTGAATACTAAAGAGAATCTCACTTTTGATATTTAAATTTAACTGATTAGTTATATTTGGCTTAACTATACCTAAAGTTCTCTCAAGACTTCTCACAAACCTTAACAAAACATACACTTTGCAATAAAACACAGGCTTCACGGGAATACAAAGTTGATGAACACATGTCCAATTAACAGTACTTTCAGATTCACCAAGCCCACTAAAGTCAGCCTGCATGCCCCTCAATATTGGGCTACATGGCCCTCAACAAGTCAGCCATTGCTATAGGCTTCTCCTGGTGGGTGGGGGTAAAGTATAGGGGTGTAACCTCCTAGGCATCAGTTGAGGGCAGTTCTTGGGGAGGGGTCCTTTAGTGAGGTCTTATCAGTCAACACTCACAGCAGCTGGGGGGTTGGGGACCCCTGTCCATCCAACAGAATCTGCTACAAGTGCCTAAGTCTTGGGCTGTGAACCAGGAGGCTTCAGCAATCTGACCCCTTTCTCTCTCACCACACCTGCTTGCTTCTGGCCTCCTCCTGCTCACACCAGCCCATAAGACTAGGGTTCTTCATACCAGCTGCTCATCACCAGTTACTTCATTTTAGTGCCTGAACAGAATCAAGTACATTGGCGCCCGACACTTCATTACTGTTCTAAATCTTTGTTTACAGTTACCAAGACTCCCCAGGTGGCAACTAAAAAGTCAACAAGGAAGTAAAACTCCACCAGCTGGCGTATCAGCTGGGGATGAAACTACCACACAGATAAGAGCTGGGAATGCGCCGACAAGCCTCGGGCATTGCTGGTCCTGAAGGCTCATCTGCAGTTGTGAGTTTTAATCCCCCTTTCAAAGCCTGCCTGTTTAGTCTCCACATCTTCCATTCCTTGGTACCATGTGAGCCTCAGGAATCTGTTCCACCACCTTTGACAGCTCATGGCCCATCGTTTGAGCCGATTGCTTGCTGCTACCTCCACCAATCTCTTGGCAAAATCTGTGCCATTACATCCCATTGTTACCTTATTTTAAAACTCAAGTCTTCTGCTGCTAAATCTTACGTGCTTCCTATTGTATGAAATTTACACTGTCATGTAGCGCTGTAGAAACTCTCTAGCCCATCTCATCTGGGACTGAAGAAATTAGGGTGAGTCCAATGGAAGTCATACAGAGGGGCCAAGAGAAATATGCTAAACATTGCCACTCCTGATTCTTTCTTCCTGATTTGATTTTTTGGACCACATGCATGTGACTCACAGGCTAGAGACCCCAGAATGGAGGCAGGAAACTTGCGCTTTGAGCTTGTGCTTGAATCCTGGTTCCAGCAGGTCAGAGCTGGGTGACCTGCAGCAAGTTACTTAAAATTTTCGTGCATCAAATTTGTTCTCTGTAAAATAATAGTAGCTATTACATAATTGCTGTGGGGATGACATTCAAAAATACATGTTAAGGGCCGGCCGAGTGGCGCATTGGTTAAGCGCTGGTTTTGGGATGCCAGCGGTCCCGGTTCGGATCCCACATGAGGGCCAGTGACACTGCCCTCTACGGCTGACCGCGGTTCCACATGGAGCTGGGCTGTGCGAGCCCCGGTGATGGTGTGGGCTGCAGCCCCTGCTGCGGTGGGCTGCCATAGGCTACAGTGAGTGGCCGGCAGCCAACGTGAGCTGCCAATAGCCGCGGTGAGCGACATCCAGAGGCCGGCGACCAATCTGCCTCGTCCGGGAAGAGCGCAATGGCGATGCCAACAGTGAGGCAGCGTCCTCCGCAGCTGGACTGAAGAACAAAAGGACAGCAACTTGTCGGTTCCCCTTCCCCGATTCCCCAACGCTGTTCCCCTCCACCAATTCCCCAATAAAATCTTTAAAAAAAAAAAAAAAATACATGTTAAAACCTAGCCTCAAAGCTGTATATAGATTTGATGGGACCTGAAGTTTATACAAATATACCCTCCTACAAATTAAAAAAAAAAAATTAAACATTTTACGTTTGCAAATTTTGTGAAAACATATGACCATGTGAACATGCTAAGTCCCTTTCCTGGGTCTTGGGAAGGTTCCATGCATGCAAAGGGCCCCAAGCTTCAGTTTCAATAGCTTCACGTTAATCTGCCTTTGCTTAACACAATGAATGGCACTCAGCCAGCACTCACTAAATGTTAGCCACCACTGATTTGGTGTGGGGAATATGGTTCTGCTGCTTCCCATACAAGTTTTCCTAATTAGACCCTGTGCCTTTTGGAAGTGAGCCACAGATTTATCAAGGTGGTCTGGGATCTGGGGGGGGGGGCGGGTTAGGAGATTGTATGTGTGTCTATGTGGGCCACTACCCCTAGGAAAGGGATGTGACCAATTGAATTATTTAGGATAAATAATGTTAGCTGCTATCACACCCTCTGTCATTTCAGTAGCCCAACAATTTAAAAATTGATTTCTAATTCATACAAAGTTCACTGGATTCTCCTGGTTGATGAGACACAGACTCCTTCATTTCATGACTCCCCATCTTAGTTCATTAGAATACTCTCCATTCAGCTGATAGATGGGGAAAACATAAAATGGAAGAGATCTCCTGGGAAGTTTTTATGGGCTGCATTCTGCTGGATAGAACTTTCACATATGGCCATGACTAACTTGAGAGGGGTCTGGGAAATGTAGTGTAGCTGTGCACACAGGAAGAAAGGGAAATACATTTGAGCCAATTTAGTCTCTGCCAAGCCAACTTTCCTCTAAGCTTGACTAAGGGCCACAAGCTAGGGTGAAGTGAAGTTTGCCAGAGTCTGATAATGGGCAGAGTATTGTCAATAGGCTGAGAAGTGCACAGGAGTTATTAGAAACACAGGCGAGAAAAAGGAATCATGAGAGGCAAGTCAATGACTTCAAAGGTCAGTGATGTCTTTTGTTGAACTTCTATTGATGCTATTGAACGACATACTCCATGGGAAGATCAGAGGAACTCTCTCTACTTCTAGGAGGTCCAAGAATAACAGGTCTGCTGAAGTCCTGGAAGAAGATCCTGGACGAGACCATGCAGACCAGCTGAAGATAGGCACTAAGAGTGGAGAGTAGTCCCCACTCTTGAGAAGGAGAAAGCAATTCATGCTCAAAGAAAAGTCCAGTTTTGGAGAACAGATAAGAATATCAGAGAGAAAGCAAAAGACATCATAATCATGAGAGGGAAGATGACAAAAGCCACACTGGAAAACAGTCAGCTCAGCTCTTTGCCATAGTATCCTAGAAAAGAAGAGGAATCTGAAAGCATCGTACACCCACAGAAAGCAGCAAGCAGGCCTTGCTGCATCATGTGAGGATACACAGCAATTTCCTCCAACAGAATCACCGAGCCCCTGAAGTGACCCCAGGAGCCAAAATATTAGAAGATCTTGGCATCAGGGTGTGGGTAAAGGTGTGAATTAAGTAATACTGGAATTTCTGCTCATCATGGAACCCCAAGAGACCACAGGACACTTGGAGACTTTGGGTTATTCTCACCTGTTTACTGCAGAACAGAAAACATTGCAATGTTTTGTGATTTTCTTTTTTTTCCTTCTTTTTAAATTTAACTGCATTCAGACACACTGGAACTAAAGCTTATAAAGAATACAGTATTCTAGTACATTTCCAGGATGGCAGCTTAAGCCAAGAAGAAATCATTCACCTTCTGCTTTCATCCCATAGAGTAAGGTTACCTGACCCTCCGTTCTGAAAAGTGATGGACTTCAAAATTAAACTTGTTAGAGAGCCTACTTGCTATGGGGCTTACACATCTCTTCTAGGCAGTAGCTGGACCTTACCAGTCGGCTCAATTTTACCCAGACCTCAAAGATTAATCTTTACCTATGGAGGAAGAATTTACCCATATTTCATTGTATCAGTGTTTTCTTTTTTTTTCTTTCCAGATTTTATTGGGGAATTGGGGGAGGGGAACAGTGTTGGGGAATTGGGGGAGGGGACCAGCCAAGTTGTTCTTCAATCTTTGTTGTGGAGGGCACCACAACGTCATCTGGCTTCCTTCGACAGCTCGTGGCCTTTAAGCTCAAGGTGCTGTGTTCAATCTTAGTTGCGGGTGGGCATAGCCACCATACCATGTGGGAGTCAAACCAGCAGCAGCCTTGTTATTAAGAGCACACGCTCTATCCTCTGAGCCATCTGGGTGGCAGCTCAGCTAAAGGTGCTGAGTTCAGTCTTAGTTGCGGGCCGGCTTAGCCCACCATTGAACAGGCAATCTTGTTGTTACACCAGCTGAGCCATCCTGCCACTTGTTGGCAGCTCAGCAACAGCTCAGCTAGGGCACAGTGTTCACTGGCCCATGTGGAATCGAACCGGTGGCCCTGTTGCTCAGACTACATGCTCTAAGCCAACTCTTAACCAACTGAGCCACTCGGCCTGCCCGTATCAGTGTTTTTTTTGATGCTCTGCTTCTGAGCTGTACATAATCCTGTTTAATTAGCTGAATCATTTCTTTCCAGATACAGCTCACTACCAGATGTCTCAAGCCCAACTGGGTGTGTGTTACTGCAGGTCTCCTGTTCCTTGTACCTCTCCATTTTGGCCTGTCCCACTGGATCTCTTGCTTCATCCTATGACATTCCGTCTGCATGAAACTTTCTTCCTGTAGATCTTTGCATGACTCACTCCTGTATACTAATCAGGTCCGGCTTAAATCTCAACTACTCAGAGAACCTTGCTGCTGTTAGTTTATCTAAAACACAGCCTACCTACATTCTCCTATGCCTTACCTGCAGTGTACAATTTATTTATTTGCACCCATTTATTATCTCTTTCCCTCACTAAAATACAAAATCACAAGAGAGTCAGTTTGTCTTCTTTACCATGATAACCCTAGGAACAATGGGAACCTAAATATTTGTTGACTGAATGGGTACTATATTCTATCCATTGATTTTTTTCCAGCAACAGCATCTTGGTATTTCCCTTTCTTTCAGCATTAGTCCCAAGTTAATAAATCTAGTCTAGCTCTGTCCCATGGGGGAAAAAGTCACTTTGATAGAGAGCTACATGCATGCACTTTGAATAAATATTCTATCTTGGGGAAACTTAACTAATAAATTCAGGCTTCCAGAAAACATTTGCTATTGTATCAGCCACCTCTGGGGTTCTCTGTATGTTTTCTAGAAAGCATGTATAGGACTGGGGGGAAAAGAGGGGCATCATTCAACTGTAAAGCTTGGAAAACTCCCTCTTGATCTCCTTCTTGGTCTCTCTCTTGGCTTTACAGTAAAAGTGAATAATGTATAGAACCTTCCCCTCCCACTGCTGCTTTTCCAGAAAGATGTGGCGCTAAGCTATAAGCTCCATCCATTAAAACCATGGCTGGCTTGTTCATTTCTGTAAACCACATGCCTAGAACAGCCCCTGGCATGTGGTTGGTAGTCAATGAAAGTACGTTGAATGTCTGTTGAATGAACCCAGTGACCAGAATCATAAACATTAACCAGTACGCTGGCCTTTGAGAAGAAAGGAGTTGGCCATAGGATCCCAGAGTTAGTACCACCAGAGTCACCCGGAAGACCTGAATGTTAGCACACCATGGAGAGGAAGGTGGAAACCATCTTTGTTGGTTTTATAATTTTACCTAGTACTATTTACTCAGGAGAATTAAGTTCCAAACAAGTAAATTATATAATGGGGAATTTCAGTCCTGCATTATTTGAAGGCATTTAAGATTCAATAAAAGGGCTTACACGTGAACTTGGTGTCAGAAACTTAAAAGGAAGACATATTTTACATGTTTTGACAATACCCTCACACATTCACCTATGTGGCCCTTTTTGAAACATCCTTGCAAACATGTGAGAATCAGGATTTCATAATCTATCCTTATACTGTTCGTTATGGAGGGTCATACCAGTGCATTACCATCTTGCTTTCTCCCTATCTTCTGATTTTACCTACATGTTTGGCAATCACCACAAGGATAGAGTGATCACAGAAAGCAGAGCATTGAGCATCGGTGCAATCAGACGTTTGTGTTTTTTCCCTTTTATCCTAACTGTCAGGCTATGCCAAAGTTTGCAATTAACACCAGAGTTCACTTTAAAGACATTACCTTTTCCCCTCAAATGATCAAACTCTGAGTAATAACATTAGTTTGTATCACAGTTCATCCAGAGTCCCTCACTGCTTTTAATAAGTACATGGTAAAGAGAATGTTTTTCTTGATTCTAGCTGTATTCCACAGCAAATTCCCAAACTGTACTAAGGTGAGGTTTTGACATATTTTCACAACAGTTAAAAGGAATCCCAACTATCTGATATAGGTCAATGTGCCCAGATGGAGACCATTGCATTTGCATGTAATGTCTAAGCCTCTTTTCTGGCACACAGTTATCTGAGAAACCACTTTTCTTGCTACGCCCTGATAATCTCACCTCATTTCCACCACGGGCAGGATGGAATCAGAACAGCATGACTACGGATAATCTCTAAAATGTGATTTCAGATGGGGAAGGATGAAGCGATATTTTCAATGAGCTGGAAAGCACACCTTGTTTAGGTTGACCCAAAGACATACTCAGGAGGTATGATGGTTTTAAGAGGGCTGTGCATTCTTTGACACTCCTCCCAAAAAAGAGAGGGTTTATGTTCCCACCCCCTTGAAATTAGGTTGGCTTTGTCATTGTCTGAACCTAAAGAGTACAACAGAAATAACACTGGGTGGCTTCCAAGGCTAGGTCTGAAAAGGGGCACGCCACTTCCTCCTTGTTCTCTGGGAACACTCACTCTTGGTGTCTTCAGCTGCCCTGGAAGAAATATGACTACTCTGAAGCTGCCCTATAGCAATACCATGTGGTGACACTGAAAGAGAGAGAGAGGGAGAGAGAGAGAGACAGAAAGAGAGAGAGAGAGAGAGAGAGAGAGAGAGAGAGAGAGACAGAGAGAGAGAGAGAGAGACAGAGAGAGACAGAGAGAGAGACAGAGAGAGAGAGACAGAGAGAGAGAGAGATGACCAGCATGCTCCAGATATTCCAGCTCCAGCTGTTTGATCTTCCCAGCCCAGGGAATGCTATACCTATGAATGAGGAAGCCTTCAAGATGACTCTAGTCCTAGCTGCTGTCAGGCTATAACCAACGAGAGCCAGAAACCAGAGGTCCACAGAGGAGCCTAGTCGATCCCAGAACTATGAGAGATACTAATAAATTACTATTGCTTTAAGACATTATGTTTTGAGGATGTTAGGTCTTCCTGGATTATTCTGTAATGTGAGTCCACAAATTTCTTTTATTTTGCTTTTTGATTTAAGCAACTAGAATCAAAATAACATCAATGAGTATACATATGCTTAACTTCTTTTGACTCGTTTGAAAAATAATTTCTGCTGCTAAAAGTATTCTTAGAAATAGCTCATCTTAGTCTAGCTGATCTATTCCTTTTAGTATTGCAAAAGAAAAGGAATAAAGCCAAATTAATACCCTGGCCACCTGACAGAGTCCCATGTAATAATGATGATGATAATGATACTAACATTCACTGGGTCCTAATCCTGGGGAAGACAATATTTTAAATAATATGACTACAGTAGTTCATTTAATCATCTCAGTAATATTGTATGGTACTCTGCTATTATCCCCATAAACAAATTATGGAGTTGAAGTACAGAGAGGATAAATAGCATTCCTCAGATCACAGAGCTAGTAAGTAGTGATGCTAGGATTGAACCCAGCTTGTTTTCTTAGCTACACCCTGAACTTCCACTGACAAGATGGAGTGCTTTTTGATAAACCCTGGGGTCTGGGCCCTTTGTCTTTTCACAGTGTCTCCATTCTTAAAGCAGGCAGCCTGGAAGACCCCTGTTAAATGTATGTGGGAGGGTTTCCATCACTATGGATTTGCCTGATCATTTCAGTCACAAGGTACCTGCCTTACTTATGTCTGCTTGCTTCTGACATCTTTCCCAGAGGTGAGAAAATATAGACATCAAAGAGATTTTTAACTTGACAGCTTGCTTCTGCTTCCAGAAATTCTCATGCTTAAAAATATGGCACTGGGCCGGCCGAGTGGCGCGGTGGTTGGGCGCTGGCTTGGGATGCCAGCGGCCCCAGTTCGGATCCCACGTGTGAGGGCAAGTGACACAGCCCTAAAAAAAAAAAAAATATGGCATAATGCTTTTTTCTTCAATAGAAAAAAAAAATTGTAACCAACTCCAAGTCTTTATTTCACTTGGACCAAGGAAGATTCAATCTCAGTGAGTTCTTCCTGAGGTTCTTCCTGCCTATCCGTCAGCTCCAAAATGGTCCAGAAAGTTGCATGCAGCATAGAATTTGTAGGGGGAATCCCCCTGGTATTTAGTCACTCTGTCTGCTTATTGTTGGATTTGTGTCCTCGCTAGAAGGAAGGTGGCTCTGAGAGTTGTCTGTTATTCTTTGGTGCACAGCACTTTGCTGAGACTGTTTTCCCAGTGCCTGGGGTCAAGCTTCCCTGCATGATCCTTACATCCATTTAATTCTAAGCCAAGATCAAAAGCCACCTTCCTTTTCTTTGTCTCCATTACTCTCTACCTCTTTGCTTTTGCTATTTCCACCTACGCTTCTGTTAGATAAAGAACACAAACACCCTAACTGCCCCACTCCCCTCTTTACAATACTTTTCATAGTAAGAGGATTTCAGCCTAAATTAAAACAAGCCTTAGAAAGAATTGTGGGGCTTTTAACCATTCAAGCGTCATTTATTTTCATATCCCCTTAAATGCCTTTTGAAACATCTCTTAGGAGTCCAATCCATTTAGGGGTTAGTTAGTGCGTATTTTAATAGGCCATTCAATTTCAAATAAATGTGGAGGAAATTGTAACTCTCTTCAACAAGCTTATGACAATTTAAGGAGAATGAGACTTTGAATGAAACCATTAGGAACTTAGAAACTAGACTAGGATGTGGTCAGATGTGGTTGAAGCAAACGGCCTGGAATTTTTAAACCCTGCCTTGTTTCGCTTTTAAGAAACACATCAAAACCACAAGTTAGCAGAGATATTATCTCAAATTAGACAGAATCAATGCAATTATTATAGTCATTGAAAAATATTGATAACCAAAATTTTATCTTTTTAGAAATAAAAGATGGTTCTCACCCAGCCTATAGGCTTGAAGCTGGGAAAGAAAACATTTCAATATCGTATCATCTAGCACATACGTTGATCAACCCACATGATCAGACAAATTCCTGATCAGATGGGCCATCTGCAAACTCCAGAGAACACCCTCTTCTATCAGACACATTTTATTTATTTCCTTTTTGGATCTGTGGACACAGGTAGAGATACTCCAAACTTGCCCAAAAGTGGGTCTGTAAACAGGCTGAGGGTTTGAAGACCACCCTGGCAAGCAGTCAGTTGAATTACAAATTTGAATGAAGAAACAAGAAAGAAGAAACCTATTATATGTCAGGTCATATGCAGGAACTTTTTCATAAGCCATCACATTTGCTCTTCCCTATCTTATGAGATGTCAGCATATTACAGATGCATTTATTCATTCACTGACCATCTACCAGTAGGCAGGCACCTGATTATACAAGTGCTTTTCAATATTTAGCATTCATCAGAGTCTCTTGTGGGGATTCTGAAACAGATTTCTGGGACCCACCTTCAGACATCCTGATTCAGTAGGTCTGAGGTGAAGCCCAAGAGTTTGCCTTTCTAACAAGATTCTGGCTGATGCTGATGCTGATGGGTAAGAACCCTCCACTTTCAGTGTTATAGCCATATACATGGGTGAATGATAAATATCCCCACCACCCTCTCAGAGCTCACAGACAGCAGCAGACCATAATTTAACTCACAAGAGATAAATGATAGATAGGTAAGCAGAGGGGTTGCAACATTGGGAGGGGCCTTTTCCTGGAAGTTTGAGAATCAGCTTTCCTAGAGGAAATTTCAGGCTAAGCTGAGAACTTAGATTGAGGTGAAAGTTTTGCTATGTGAAGGCCCTGGGAGGTGGAAGCAAGAAGAGAGAAGATACTGAGCAGAGGGAACAAATTTTGTGAAGAATCATTGATGAAAGACATATGCAAGAAACAAGTCATTGACTATGACAGAGTGGCAAGAAGAGAGACTGAATATGCAAAAAAAAAAGTTGTAAACTAGTATTTTAAGGCGTTTGGGATTTATACTGGAGGCAAAGAGAAGCCCTTGAAGGAACTTAGGCAGAATAGTGTCAAAATCAGATCTTTGTTTTACAAGAATAATTCTAGCTGCATTGCAAAGAAGGAATAGCAATGGTCAAAACTGCAGGTGAAGAGAATGCTTAAGAGGCTGCTGAAGTTATCTCCCCTCTAAATTCAGAGCTGCCAGTTTCCATATCCATGAGGCCAGAGCTTGTGCTACAAGTCCCTTTGGCCTTGTCCCACAGAGCACCCTCTGACTATAGAGTTGTCCCTCTGACCTACAGCAGGAAGTCCCTATACCAGTCCTTCCAGACCCTCATGGCTTCCACTCCTATCTCTGCATGATTGTTCACCATTACCCTTGTGTTGACATACTTGGCTTTGCTTGGAGCAAACCCTGCTCAGTGTAGTACAGGTTCTATGATGCTGAAGTATCTCTCCAATCTTCTCCTGCCTTCCAGCCCCCTTCCCTCCAGGTCTCTTCCTTCTCTGACTCTAAAGCATGTATCTCCCATCTTCCCAGGGTGCTGATCCTGCACTACAAGGGGCTGTTATTTAGCATATTCTTTGCCTTCTGCAATAAAAATGTTCAGTCCTTTATGAGGTAACCTCCCAAATCACTTAGGATGGAGTAAATCATCCACAATTCTCCAGATGATTGAATGGAAATAAAGTTTAATATAAAGAGAATATAATTTCACTAACAAAGTCCAATTGGCTGATAGAGATATGGTCATAACGTTTTATTAAAATAATTATCATACGATTACTATTTATTGAGTACTTACTATGTGTCAGACACTGAAATATTCTAAATATCTCAATAGAGGTATAATCTACTATTATCTCCATTTTACACTTGAGGCAAAGATTGGGAAGATAACTTGCTTATGGTCACAAAACTAATATAGATGACAGAGGCTATATTTATATATAGTCTGGTCTGTTTAATTCCAAAGATTGTATTCTTTTTTTTAAAGATTTTATTGGGAATTCCAGGAGGGAACAGTGTTGGGGAATTGGGGAAGAAAAACAGATGAGTTGCTGTCCTTTTTTGTTCTTCAGTCTAGTTGTGGAGGACGGTGCTTCACTGGCCCATGTTGGTATCATCATTGCGCTCTTCCCCGGTGAGGCAGATCGGTCGCCGGTCTCTGGACGGCCACTCATGGCGGCTCTTGGCAGCTCACTCTGGCTGCCAGCTACTCACACTGGCTGTCGCCCACTCACTGTAGCCTATGGCAGCTCACTGCCACAGAGGCTGCAGCTATGTGGTTGCCGGCGACTCACAGTAGCCCAGCTCCAGGTGGAGCTGTTGTTGACCATCTTAGCTATAGAGGGCAGTGTCACTGGCTCTCATATGTGGGATCCGAACCGGGGCCCCACTGCTCAGAGCTGACGTCTCAAGCCAGCTCCTAACCAACATGCCACTCAGCTGGCCCCAAAGACTGTATTCTTAATTACACTTCATAATAAAAATAGTGTATGTCCTAGAAAACTGAATCAAGCAACATATAGTAATGACTATATACCATGAAAAACTGGGATTTATCCCAGGAATGTAAGGTTGGTTTAACATCCCCAAATCAAACAATGTACTATTCCATATTCATGGAACAAAGGACACAAACCATATGATCATCTCAATAGATGCCAAATAAACATCTGACAAAATTCAACATTCTTTTATGAGAAAAACATTCAACAAACTAGGGAAGGAGGAAACTTCCTCAGTCTGATAAAGACCATCTGTAATAAACACATAGCTAATATTATACTAGCATAGGATTGAAAGGTTTTTCCCCAAGATCAGGAACATGACAGGGAGGTATACTCTCACCACTTCTATTCAACACTATACTAGAGATTCTAGACAGAGCAATTAGGCATAACTAAATAAATAACTAAATAACTAAATAAATAAATAAATAAAGTAAATGGTATTCATATTAGAAATTAAAAAATAAGACTATCTCGGGCCGGTTGAGTGGAGCATTGGTTAAGATCTGGCTTGGGATGCCAGCGGCCCCGGTTCAGATCCCACATATGAGGGCCAGTGACACTGACCTCTACAGCTAACAACAGCTCCACCTGAAGCTGAGCTGCACGAGCCCCGGTGACGGTGTTGGCTGCAGCCCCTGCTGCAGTGGGCTGCCATAGGCTACAGTGAGTGGCCAGCAGCCAGCGTTAGTGGTTGGCAGCCAGCGTGAGCTGCCAATAGCCACAGTGAGTGACCATCCAGAGGCCAGCGATCGACCTGCCTCATCCAGGAAGAGCGCAATGATGATACCAACATGGACCAGTGAAATAACATCCTCTGCAACTAGACTGAAGAACGAAAAAAAAAAAGACTATCTCTATTTGCAGATGACATGATGTTGTACATAGAAAATCCTAATGTATCCATAAAGAGACTATTAGAAAAAATAGAAAAGTTTATCAAGGATAGAAGTTCAACGTATAAAAAAGTTAATTATATTTATATACACTAGCAATTAAAAATTCAAAAATTAAATCAAAAAGATAATTCCATTTGTAATAGCATCCCCAAAATAAAACACATAAGAAAAAATTAAGCAAAAAGTACAAGACTTGAACACTAAAACTAACAAAGTATTGTTGAAAGAGTTTAAAGATTACCTAAATGAGTAGAAAGATATCTTTTATTCACTGATTGGGAGATTTAATATTGTTGAGATAGCAATACTCAAACTGATCTACAGACAATAAATAAGCCCTATCAAAATCCCAGCTGTATTTTTGTAGAAATTGCAACATTTATTCTAAAATTCTCATGAAAATGTAAGGAACTGAGAGTAGCCAAATCAATCCTGAAACAAAGAGAAATAAATCTGAAGAAATTACACTTTATCATTTCAAAATGTATTGCAAAGCTGCAGAAATTGCTTTGAATACTTGGTACTGGAATAAGGATAGATATATACATCAATAGAATCAAACTGAGACTCCAGAAATAAACTCTTACATTCATCATCAATCGATTTGTGTCAAGGATGTCAGCACAATTCAATGGGGTAAAGAATAATGTTTTCAACAAATGATGCTGGAAAAACTGGATATCCACAAGCAAAAAAAAATGAAGTTGGATGTGTATGTCACATCATATGTAAAAATGAAGTAAAAATAGACCCAAGATCCAAATGTAACAGCTAAAATTATAAGAATATTAGCAGAGAACCTGGGCATAAATATTACTGATAGTGAATTAGGCAATGATTTCCTAGCTATGACACTGAAAGCACAAGTAACAAAAGAAAAATAGATAAATTGTACTTCTTCAAAACTAAAAAATTTTGAGCTTCAAAAAACACCATGAAGAAAATGAAAAGACAACCCATAGAATGGAAGAAATATTTGCAAATCATATATCTGATGAGGGACTAGATCATATAAAGAACACTTACAAGTCAGCAAAAAAAGACAAACAAACCAATTTAAAAATGGGTAAAGGATCTGAAAAGACATTGCTCCAAAGAAGATATATAGGGAGGCAATAGCACATGAAAAGATGTTCAACATCATTAGTCATTACCTAAATGCAAATCAAAACACTTCACATACCCTAGGATGACTATAATAAAAAAGGCAGACGATAACATATATTGGTGAGAGTAGACAAATTGAAACCCTCATACATTGTTGATGGGATTGTAAAGCAGTGTGGCCACTTTTTAAAAATAGTCTGGGGCCGGCCAAGTGGCTCAGTTGGTTAAGAGCTAGCTTAAGAGCGCGAGCTCTGAGCAACAGGTTTGCTGGTTCGATTCCCACATGGGCCAGAGACACTGTGCCCTAGCTGAGCTGCTGCTGAGCTGCCAACAGGTGGCAGGATGGCTCAGCTGGTGAGAGCACATGCTCCTAACAACGAGACTGCCTGTTCAACGGTGGGCTACACCCTCCTGCAATTAAGACTGAACTCGGCACCTTGAACTGAGCTGTCACCTGGATAGCTCAGTGGATAGAGCACATGCTCTTAACAAGAAGGCTGCTGGTTCAAGTCCCACTTGGGATGGTGGCTATGCCCACCCGCAACTAAGATTGTAACACAGCACCTTGAGCTTAAAGGCCACGAGCTGCCTATGGGCAGCCAGATGGTGACTAGCGCCCTCCATAACTAAGATTGAAGAACAACAACTTGGTTGGTTCCCCTCCCCAATGCCCCAAAACTGTTCCCCTCCCCCAATTCCCAAATTAAAAATAAAATAAAATAAAAACAACCTGGCAGATCCTTAAAAGTTAAACATAGAGTTACCATGTGATTCAGCAATTCCATACTTAGATATATACCTAAAAAATTTTAAAAACATGTTAATACATAAACTTCTATATAAATGCTAACAGCAGCATTATTTATAATCACCATAATGTGGAAACCACCCAAATGTCCATCAACTGATACTGACAAAATATGGTATATCCATACAATGGAATGTTATTTGGCCATAAAAAGGGATGATGTACTGACACATTCTAAAATATGGTTGCACCTTGAAAACACTATACTAAGGGAAAGAAGCCCATCACAAAAGCCCACTATTGTATGATTCCATTTATATGAAATATCTATAATAGGCAACTCCATAAAGACAAAAAGTAGATTCGTTATTTCCAGGCACTGAAGGGAGGGGGAATAGAAAGTGACTGCTAATGAGTATAGAGTTTCTTTTGGGGTAATGAAAATGTTCTGGAATCAGACAGTGTTGATGTTTGCATAACTCTGTGACTACACTACAAACAGGTAATGTGATAGTATTAGTATTGTTTTTAGTCATCACCCTATTGTGCAGATTCTCAAAATTGTCTTAAATTTTCAACTACTTAGACATCATAATCAGAGCAGAGTTAGCCTCATTCCTAACTGGAGAATCACAGGGAACATGAAAGGCAAAGGCACAATGGTCACAACCAACGGGCAGGGCCTGAAAACCCTACTTTGGGGCATCCCTTTTTGCTGCACTGCAAATGGCCTTTTTCTGCTTTTCCTATCTAGACTCAAGATTAATTGCAGAGTTAGGTGGGGAGGACCTTGAAGTTTGCTCATAACTCTTCTTCTGTTTTGTCACTGAATACTCTGCCGTGAGCATGAGTCAAGCAGAGTGACTCAGACTGTCTTCTCAGAGGCGATAGCCATAAATCAGCTTTTGCAGAAAATTAATCTCCCCTGACTCCTTTGAAAAGTTAGTAATTATTAGTAGACAGTGTGCAAGTCTTCAAAAGAGGAATGGTAAGACGATGTCACCTTGAGTTTCTTCTATACTCATTGATATTAGAGAAAAGCTTTTCCCTCAAGTAAGCATTAGAAAGCAGGGGTCATAGCAGGCAGATACAAAAAAAGGAGTTGTTGGTGCCTGAAATTCACAATGTATGTGAACTGGATCCCAAGAAATAGCCTGGTATCTTCAGGGAACAATAAGTGGTCCTGAAGCTATTTGACCCAACAACAGATTCTTTCTAACCATTGTTGAATACCTAGAATATCTTGAAAATATATCCCCTAAGCATTTTGAGACTTTGACTACTGGTACCTAGGAGCCGACTATGGATGATATCCAGGTCTTTTGGCCAGTGTAAACAGAGTCACAGAACTAGGAGATTCAAAAAATGGACATTGAAGTATTACCCACTTCAAGCTTTCATTTGAGGTAGGGTTACAATGAAACCATTATAGACCTGTTTTTCTCCTTCTTTCCATGCATCTCTATCACTGGGCTTTTACAGTGTGGTTCTCAGACTAGCAGCATCAGCATCCCATGGGAATTTGTTAAAAAATGTAAATTCTTAGGCTTTTCCTCAGATTTACTGAATCAGAATATTTGGGGTTGGAACTCAGGCATTTGTATTGGGACAAGCCCTCCAGATGGTTCTGATGCAGACAGAAGTCTAAGAATAAGTGAACTGCTATTTTATTACCAGTAAAAGGGCTACTTCAAGGAAGTAAATGGATATACCAGTTGGGGTTGTTTTGGGCTTCAAGAAACAGAAAGTGGACCATAGTGGTCTATCTAAATAAGGATTCTTTTTTTCATCACAAGAAGACAAGAGGTCAGCAAGCCTTGAGCTGATGTTTCAAAACCATGAAGTTATCATTATCCCAAGCTCCTTCACCTTGTCATTCTGCCAGCCTTGGCAAGTGACCTTTGTGTGCAACACTTCAAGGCCACAAGATGGCCTCTCATCTATGTTGGGAAGGATAAAATGAGGATGATGAAAGGCAAGGGGTAAAACACACATATAAGCTGGGTCTCTCCACCGCTGAAAGGTTTCCTGGAAACTTCAGCTACTGACCTCCACTCACATTACACTAGCCAGGACTGGCAGCTGTTTAGCTGCAAAGGAGAGTGATGTGGGGAGTATTTAAACTGGGTATTTTGCTACTCTGAAAAAAAAAATCTGGATTTCGTTAGTAAAAGTGGAGAAAGGATATGGATAATTAGCAGAGCTGCCAGGTGGGCTTGGTAAAGAAGGACTTAATGATTCAGGTCAATATAAATAAATATTAATTGCAGACACTGAATCATTAGTGCTGGAAGAGACAATAAGAAAGCACAAAGAGTTTTAAAAGAATAGGTTAATAACTTTATTGAATAAGATCCAATTCTGGCAAAATGTTTATAAAATGCTTGATTTTTACTTTGGAAATTACTCCTGTTAAATCATAAAATGCAACATTTGCAATTGTATTTGAGTCTTCCTTTATTATTTTTTCATCACTGGATGATTTTCATTGTTGGCAAAATTTTAAAAGTTGAATGGTTAGGACCAACTGTAATATTTGCCTGTAACACTGGGCCAGTATAGTTGAGTAAGATGGCTTATATTGTCTTTTCTTGACTGACTTTATCTCACTTAATTGGGGAATTCATTTCATATCATAGTGTTACTTTCTGAACATTTTTTTTTACTTTACAAACAAGCCAAACAACAACATCTTTATCCTAGAGAAGTAATCTTAAATCTACTTATTTTGAAATATATACAACTTTTATCAGCTACTTTCTCATTTGTTTTTTTTTTTAAAGATTTTATTAGGGAATTGGGGGAGGGGAACAGCTTGGGGAATTGGGGAAGGGGAACAGACAAGTTGCTGTCTTTTTGTTCTTCAGTCTAGTTGGGGAGGACGTTGCTTCACTTGACGCATGTTGGTATCGTCATTGCGCTCTTCCTGGATGAGGCAGATTGGTCGCCGGCCTCTGGGTGTCGCTCAACGAGGCTATTGACAGCTCACGCTTGACTGCCAGCCACTCATGCTGGCTGCCAGCCACTCACTGTAGCCTATGGCAGCCCACTGCAGCAGGGGCTGAAGCCTACACCATCGCTGGGGCTCACACAGCCCAGCTCCAGGTGGAGCTGTTGTTAGCTGTAGAGGGCAGTGTCACTGCCTTCATATGTGGGATCCGAACTGGGGCCGCTGGCATCCCAAAACCAGCTCTTAACCAATGCGCCACTTGGCCGGCCCAGCTACTTTCTTTTCTTGGTAGTGAAGGTTTAAATTTAACTGAGAAAATATCCCGCTCACACTTAAAACAGGCACCCTCCTAGCCAGCCGTTTTTCTAATCTCAAAGTCACTCGATGCTCATCACTGCCTATCAAACATCCCAATGTATTGATGTTCCTCTCCACCCACCCCCAAGAACTAGCCAGTTGAAAGCTAAAATACCCTGCAGCACAGGTGGGATGGGATGGAGGATAGCGGAGACTGAATCTAAAAACTTATTACTCGTAGTGTAGTCTTCCCACCAACAGCATCAACATTGTGAGAAATACAGACTCTCAGGTCCATCCCAGGCCTATTGAATCTGACACTCTGAGGATGGAGCCCAGGGCATCAGAAATTGATGTTTTAAGCCCTCCAGATGATTCTTATGTAAACTAAAGTCTGAGAACCGTTGCCACTAGAACAATGGTCTTCAACATTAATTACTCAATGAAATCACCTGGGAGGGGGGTTTAAAATTACTGCTATCTGCCTCCCCCATCCCTTCCCCCCTACAATTCTGATTTTATTGGTCGGGGGAGCAGCTGAACAGTGTGATTTATTTTTAAAGGTCTCCAAGCGATTTGACTGTGCATACAGACTAGAGGCAGGAGAAAATTCCACAGCTTTCTGCACCAAGCATTGGTCCCAGATATTTGAGGGCACATCTCCAATCAGACTCAAAGCTAGAATTGGACCATGTTGCTGTGAAAATAAGGAAACCTCATTTGAAATGAAGTCAAAAAGCCCTGAAGGGGGAACATCACATGCAGGTACCACTTGGTACAGCCTGCATAACCAGCAGGAAGAAGGAAAATAAGAATTATTTGACAAGAGAGGACATTACTATAATCCAATGGGCATTTCATCTCCTGCTTTTAAGAAAAGGAAGGAAGAGCCCTCCCTACTCTAGTAATGACCCACTAACAACTGCTTGCATCCAATGAGAAACCACTACAACCTTGAATTCTTGTTCTTCTCCCATGAACTTTTGTTCAAAACAACCCTTCCCAATTTGCTCCTAAAACCTAAAAAAAGCAAGCCCCTCTTCTTTGTTCTCTGGACTTGCCTACAGTTTTGCCATATTTGCCTTCGCCATATTGCAATTCTATGCTACCCCTGAATAAACCTATCTTGCTGGTAAATAATCAGCTGTTTCATTTTTAAGGTTGGCATTGCTTTGAGAGGGATATACACAGTAACCCTTCTTAGGGTCTATCTTGACCTTTCTTTTATGGTCCACCTTTCTCTTCTTCTTTGTGGCTTGTGCTATATGTGTACCAGGGCTCACTCTGAGTGTAAAAAGGTTCTTCTCAGCTGGCATGTGGCCTAGCCAGCCAGAGCTGGAGGTAATGAACAGGAGATTGAAGCCAAAGCCCTGAATTAGAAGAAGTATTTGCCCTGAGTGAATGTCCTCTTTGCACATCTGCCCCTTGAATCTATGGCCAGAACATCAAGGACTCAAGCATGTGTGATCTAGCCATTATCTCTTTCTTTCCATCTTTCAGGAGTCTAACTAATGTCCTATACTATCTTCCTGCCAAATGATGCCTAGTCTGGTTTTTTTTTGGAAACTCACTACTCCCGAGACAGTCCTTTCTATTTTCAGGTTGCTCTAATTATACAATGTTCTCCTCTTATGTTAAACCCAAATCTGCTTCTATGGAATGTTCAATTATGGATTCTAGATCTGCCTACAGAATGGGTTTCTCTTCATGAAACGTCATCAAACTTTTTTTTTTTCCTGTGAAGGGTCACATGTTTATTTTGGGATTTGCAGGTCCATAAGGTCTGTCACTCATCTCAGCTCTTATAGTGCCAGAGTCAATCAACCCATAAAGGAATGAATATGGCAGGCTCCCAATATAGCAAGACACAAATTAGATTTCATGTTCCACATCCCATAAGCTATTTTGATTTTCACCATTTAAAAATGTAAACACTGCCTTAAAGTCATACAAACAAGGTGGCAGGATGAGCCAGTTTGCTAACCCCATTCCAGGGAGTTTGACAAAAAGCTTATCACACAATTCCAGGAGATGTATAGATTTCTCTAGAACTTGGTCCTAATAATATCTGATAAAGAAGCTCAGACAATACTTCGCTTCCAATTGTATTAGTCTTTTTTTTATTTTTTTGGTTATCTCTTCCAGAGTTAACTACTTCTGTTTGTAGGTGATGAAATGTCTAAGGAATCCACATCAAATGTTGGCTGTGAGCATGGTCTATCTTTCCCTTCACTTCAACTCAGAATTAAGACTTTTGACCCTTGTTTTTATATTCCAGTCCCAGAAGTAGTTTTCACTGTAGAAGTTATCTGAAGGTAGTTTTATGCTTTATAGTAGAGGTCTACCAGGATCTAGCTTCTCCAGGAATACTACACAGGATAGATTTAAGATGTATTAAACTAAGAGGAATTTTATCAAATGAGTTTAAATGTATTTTATTTTTAGACAACTTACATGACATGTTTTTCTTAAAAACAATGTGTCCGCTCCAAATAAATCAAGGTCAAGATAAATGACGAGGGCCAGGGGAGTGGTGCGTTGGTTAAGAGTTGGCTTGGGATACCAGCTCTGAGCAGCAGGGCCCAAGTTCAGATCCCACATGCGAGCCAATGACACTGCACCCTCTACCGCTAAGATGATGAACAACAGTGTGACCTGGAGCTGGGCTTCAGTGAGTCGCCGGCGATGACATAGGCTGTAGTGGGGCTGGCTGGCAGTGGGCGTGGGCTTTTGTGAGCTTCTGTGAGCCACCATGAGCAGCCTTCCAATGGCCAGTGAGCGACTGCTTCACCTGGGAAGAGCGCAATGATAATACCAACATGGGCCAGTGAAGTGATGTCTTCCACAACTAGACTGAAGAACAAAAAGGACAGCAACTTGTCTGTTCCCCTTCCCCAATTCCCCAATAAAATCTTTAAAAAGAAAAAAAAAAAAGATAAACGACGAGCTCAAGGTAACATCAGTACCATCTGTCCTAATCCTGGTGTGTGGATGAGAAGCAGCAGCAGCCATGATGCTGACAGGTAATGGACCCCAATGGCCAACTGTGTTAACACTTTTCCATTTCTAAACCATCCTTAAAGAAAATCATATATGGGGCCGGCCAAGTGGCGCATTGTTTAGGAGCTGGCTTGGGACGCCAGCTCTGAGCAGTGGGCCCACGTATGAAGGCCAGTGACACTGCCCTCTATAGCTAAGATGGTGAATGACAGCTCCATCTGGTGCCTCTATAGTGAAGATGGCCAGCGATGGTGTGTGCTGCAGCCTCTGTTGCAGTGGGCTGCCATAAGCTACAGTGAGTGGCTGGCAGCCAACATGAGTGGTCAAGAGCTACAGTAAGTTGCCGTCCAGAGACCAGCAAGTGACTGCCTCACCCAGGAGGAGCACAATGATAATACCAACATGGGCCAGTGAAGCAAAGTCCTCCTCAACTAGACTGAAGAACAAAAGGACAACAACTTGTCTGTTCCCCTCCCCCAACTCCCCGACACTGTTCCCCTCCCCCAATTCCCAAATAAAATCTTTAAAAAAATAAAATAAAATCATATATGTGATCACACCATCCTCATGGTAGTCCAGCAGAGCAAATATGCCATCTGGATTCAGGTTTTCATCAATAAAGAACAGGTAGTTTTTGAAGTTAGCATGGATATGCTTGATTTGTTCTACAACCCTTGTTACCTGATGAGAACACGTGCTCCTAACTTCAAGGTTTCCAGTTCGACTCCCACATGGGATGGTGGGCTGCACCCACCCTCAAATAAGATTGAACACTGCACCTTGAGCTGAGTGGCTGTGAGCTGCCAATGGGTGGCTAGATAACGACTGGACTTGGAGCTGAGCTAGCTGCGTCCTCCACAACTAAGATTGAAGGACAACAACTTGGCTGTTCCCCTTCCCCAATTCCCCAACACTGTTCCCTTCCCTAATTCCCCAATAAAAATCTTAAAAAAAAAATTACTAGAAGG
This sequence comes from Aselliscus stoliczkanus, assembly GCA_033961575.1. NCBI lineage: Eukaryota > Metazoa > Chordata > Mammalia > Chiroptera > Hipposideridae > Aselliscus > Aselliscus stoliczkanus. The sequence continues at coordinate 32,458,343 of CM066738.1, forward strand.
AATCACTAGCAGACTAGATGCAGCAGAAGACTGAATCAGAAATTTAGAAAAAAAGGTAGCAGAAAAGACACAATTGGAACAGCAAACAGAAAAATGAATTTTTAAAATGAGGATAGTTTAAGAGATCTCTGGAACAACATTAAGCATAACAATATTTACATCATAGGGGTACCATAAGGAGAAGAAAGGAAGCAAGGGATTGAGAACCTATTTGAAGAAATCATCACTGAAAACTTTCCTAACCTGGTGAAGGAAATATACATACAAGTCCAGAAAGTGCAGAGAATCCCAAACAGGATGAACCCAAACAGACACATTATAATTAAAATGCCAAAGGTTAAAGACAAAGAGAATCCTAAAAGCAGCAAGAGAAAAACAGTTAATTACCTGCAAGGGGGCTCCCATAAGACAGTCAGCTGATTTCTCAACAGAAACTTTGCAGGTTAGAAGGGATTGACACAAAATACTCCAAGTCATCAAAAGCAAGGACCTACAATCAAGATTATTCTACCCAGAAAGCTATGATTTAAAATCAAAGGACAGAAAAATCTAAAGGAGTTCGCCATCACCAAACCTGTGTTTTAAGGAATGTTAGTGGGACTTCTTTAAGATGGAAAAAAACCAAAATGATGAATAATAAAATGGCAATAACTACATATCTATCAACAATTACTCTCAATGTAAATGGATTAAATGCTCCAATCAAAATATATAGTGTGGCTAAATGCATAAGAAAAGGAGACCCTTACATATATATGCCGCCTACAAGAGACTCACTTCAAATTGAAAGACACACACAGACGGAAGGTAAAAGAATGGAAAAAGATATTTCATGAAAATGGAAAAACAAAAAAAAAACAGAAACACAAAACTTGGGTAGCAATACGTATACCAGACCAAATCAACTTTAAAACAAAAGCCAGAACAAGAGACAATGAAGGACCAAGTAATCTCACTGCTGGGTATTTATCTGAAGAAACCCAAAATGTTACTATGAGGAGACATGTGCATCCATATGTTCATTGCAGCATTGTTTACAAAGGCCAAGATCTGGAGACAGCCTGGGTGTCCATTGATGGATGAATGGATAAAGAAAGGGAATGGGTTCTTGCCATCTGCAGCAGCATGGATGGACCTGGAGGGTGTTGTGCTGCGTGAAGTATGTCAGACAGAGAAAGACATATCTAATATGATTTCATTTACATGTGGAATTAACAAAATTAACAAACAAAACAAAAACAAACTCATACATACATAGAACATTTTGATGGTTGCTAGATGAGAGAGGAGCTGGGGGTGTAGGTAAAAACGGGGAAGGGATTAAGAAGTACAAATTGGTTGTTACAAAGTAATTATGAGGATGTAGGGTATAGCATAAGCAATATTGTCAATAATATTTTAATAACTATGTATGATGTCAGATGAGTACTTTATCTGTTGGAGTGATAGATGGTAGGGAGAAGGGGGGCAGGGTGAAAAAAAGGTGAAGGGATTAAGAAGTGCAAATTAGCAATTACAAAATTGTCATGGGGATGTAAAGTAAAATAGGGAATCTAGTCAATAATATGGTAATAACTATGCATAGTGCCAGGTGGGTACTAGAATAGTCAGGGAGATCACTTCTTAAATTATGTAAATGTCTAACTATATGCTATACAGCTGAAATTAATATAAAATAATATTGAATGTCAACTGTAACTGAAAAATTAAAAAGCAGAGTGGGGGATGAAATGTGAAGGGGAATAAGAGGTTAAAACTTCCAGGTATAAAACAAATGAGTCATGGGGATGTAATGTACAGCATGGGGCATATTGTCAATACTATTGTGATAGAATAGTACAGTGTCAGATGGTTGCCGGACTTATCATGGTGATCACTTCTTTAGGTACACAAATGTTGAATAACTGTAATGTACCCCTGAAACTAATATAATATTGTGTGTTAGCTATAGTTTTAATAAATTTCTTTAAAAAAAAAAAAGACTGAAGACTGGGAAGCCTGGATAACAATTTCTGTCCCACAGATGCTTTGTGGAAGGGAAGTTCTGATTCTCAATGCTACTGTCTTAATGACTCAGCTACACATAGATTGATTATTTTTTAAAAATATGGTCCTGATTTTCTACCGCTCCCTGTATGCACACTCACTGCAATGTGACTTTTCAGTTTATCCAATCCAGAGGTAAAGTATTTCCCAGACCTTGAACCTGGACCTGTCTGACTTTTTTTGTTGTTGTTGTTAATTTCAGGTATACAAAACAATGTAATAGTTAGACATTTACACCCCTCACAAAGTGATAACCCCACTCCCCCAATCTACAATCTCTCTGACATCATATATAACTGTTACAGTTCCACTGATTCTATTCCTTCTGCTGTATTCCACATCCTGTGATTATACATACATGTTAAATTATAGGGCCGGCCAAGCGGCGCATTGGTTAAGAGCTGGCTTGGGACACCAGAGGCCTGGTCGGATACCACATATGAGGGCCAGTGACACTGCCCTCTACAGCTAAGATGGTGAACAACAGCTCCACCTGGAGCTGGGCTGCTGTGAGTCCCCGGTACGGCATAGCGGGCTGCCATAGGCTACAGTGAGTGGCCGGCAGCCAGCGTGAGTGGCTGGCAGCTGGTGTGAGCTGCCAAGAGCTGCAGTGAACAGCTGTCCAGAGGCCGGCAACCGATCTGCCTCACCCAAGAAGAGCGCAATGACGATACCAACGTGGGCCAATGAAGCAACGTCCTCCACAACTAGACTGAAGAACAAAAGGACAGCAACTTGTCTGTTCCCCTTCCCCAGTTCCCCAACACCATTCCCTCCCCCAATTCCCCAATAAAATCTTAAAAAAAAAATTATAGTTGACATTCATTATTATTCAGCTTCAGCTTCAGGTATACAGCGCAGTGGTCAGGCACCTACACTGTCCATGAAGTGGTCTTCCTAATAAGACAAGTGTCCATCGGATACCCTACAAAATCTTTACATTATTGATTATATTCCCCAAACTGTCTTTCGTACCTGTGGCAATCTTGTGGTTACTTATTGTGCTTTCTAATCCCCTCACCTTCTTCCTCATCCCCACCCCCTCCCAACAAGTGACCTCAGTTTTTTGTCTATATTTCTGATACTGTTTCTGTTTATTTTGCTCATTTATTCAGTTCTTTCGAGTCCACGTATTAATTGAGATCATACGGTATTTGTCTTTCTCTGAATGACTTATTTCACTTAGCATGATGTTCCCTAGGCCCATCCATATCGTTGCAAATGGTACAATTTCATTTATAGCAGAGTAACACTCCATTGTATAAATGTACCACAGCTTCTTAATCCAGTCATCTACCAATGGGCATTTCGGTTGTTTCCATGTCTTGTCTATTGTGAATAATGCTGCAATAAACATAGGGGCACATAAATTTTTTCCAATTAGTGTTTTGGATTTCTTTGGATAGATACCTAAGAATGGAATTGCTGGGTCATAAGGTAGTTCCATTTCCAGTTTTTTGAGATACATACTGATTTCTGTCTGACTTATTTTGACAGGTAGAATCTGACAGAAGGAATGGTTTGCCAGTTCCAAGCCTGACCTCCAGAGCCCTTGAGTACCTCGTTTCTCTCAGACCGCTAGCTACCATGCTGGAGGATGACAGACATGTGATCCAGTCATGTCATACCCCCAGAAAACAGGCAGCTGACCACCAAACATGGGTGAAGCTATCCTTGAGCACTTACAAGCGAGCCCACCTGAGATCAGCACAGCCTGGCTCGGAGCAGAAGGACCACCCAGCTAACCCTTAACCTTGAGAACTAATAATAGTTGTTATTTGAAAACACTGACATTTGGGGTGGCTTGTCAGGCAGCATTTTTGTGACAACAGTTAACTGATACCACATAACTCAGACCTTTCTTGAGGACAAGCAAATATGAGACAGAAGCATTAAACTACAAGCTACACACAGCTGTGCGTGCCTGATTCTGACTTGGGGAGGCATGGAGAGAACAGGGATTCCGAGGGCCAGAGAACATAGCTCCTGAGGCAAGGGCAGGCTTCAAGTGGCAAACTACAATGCCTGTCACAGAGGAAGTGATGAGAAGGCAGCTTCTATTTTTGTTCCATGGTCTAGCAAAATACCTAGGAAGCCAGCAGGGGACAAACCAGGCAGGTTGACTATAGTCAAAAGGGGCTTTCGTTTTATGAAAGACGTGGGTGAGAGCAGAGACCAGAAATGTGAAATTCAGGGGTAAAATTAGAACTAGGCTTTCTATTTTTGTAGTTTTAAAATTACTTTTTGGATATAACAAGCATACAGTACAAATCTTAAGAGTCCAGCTCAGTGAACTGGTGGTATAAGTACCCAGAGCATTATGAAAGAGCTTTTTATCACCCAGAAGTCTCCTTATGCCCATTCCCAATCAATAGCACCCCTTCATACAGAAGTAACCCTGTTACTTAGTTTTACCTGTTTTTGAACTTCATATAAGTGGAGTCATACAGCATATGTTCTTATGTCTGGCTTTTTTCCCACTCATCAGTTTGCCCTGCAAGATTCATATAAGAGGGTGCATGTTATAGTACTTTGTTCTTTTTTATTGTTCTGTAGTATTTCCTTTGTAGGAATACACCACAATTTATTTATTCTGGTCTACTGCTGTTAAACATGTGGGTCCTTTTCAGCTTGGGCTTTATTATGAATAGCGCTGTTTTGAACTTTCTTGTACATGCCTTTTGGTGCATATACATTCTCTTTCTTTTCAGAAAACAGTGGCTTTCAATCCACCTCTCTTTTGTCTATCATCTGGCTCAGGTTATGATCTGGCATCCTGGGTCACCTATTGACCACAGGCTTAGGTAAGAACCTGCATTTGAATCCAGAGCCCGCTCTGGGAGGAGGAAAGAGGATGAAAAGGGAGATGAAAGGAGGAGGTGGCTTCAGTGACAACACAAATGATAATCATTCCCTCCTATCTTCACATTTGCTCTTTAGTAGCTGTGTGAGATGCCTAAAATGATGGCATTCATTTGAACTAAAAAATGTAAAGACCCATTTTAAGACACAAATGTGCTGTTTAGAAGGGCAAATACATAAAATAATTAAAATGTTACAGTTTCCTGTTGCTTGTAATGTTCAAATTATCTTCTTATTTACCAGCCCCTCTTTACTCACAGTGATCTCTCAACTAACAACATCCACTAACATAGGAATTCCTTAGAAATGCAGAATTTCAGGCCCTACCCAGGCTTATGGAATCAGGATGTGCATTTTGACAACATCTCAAGTAATTCCCATGTACATTAAAGTTTTTGAAGTCCTCTCTTATCCTCATTGGACCCTATGAAACAGAACAGGGAGGGGTAATCGTTCTCATTTTACAGATGAGGAAGTCAAAACACAGAGAGGTGAACTTGACATGCCAAGAGCACCCTGCTGGTTCTGTGCCAGGGAAAGTTCTCTAGATGGAAACTGCTGATTTCCCATTATTTCACTCTGGTGAAACAGACATGCTTAACCCATCATCACGTCAACCAGCCTGTTTCTCCCTAGAAAGCACTGTCTTGAAGGGATGCACTATAGTTTGCATCACTTTGTTTGGAGGTTGGCCTTAGGAGCCATCAGAGGACACAGATGTGGCAGCTTGGTGAGGAGAGGTCAGAGTGATGGAAAGGAAAAAGGAATGATAAATGACATGAGAGAGCAGAGGGGCATGGAGAAAGGAAGGATGAAGCAGTGCCAGAGACACATTTCAAGTCCTTGGTTTTGTTATCTGACTCCTCCCTTGCCTGCAAGCCAGAGGTTTGTGCTGTGACGCAGTCTCGAAAAGCTGTTGGCAGCCAGCCCAGAGCTGGCCCAGGCTCTCCTCAACTGCAGTGCTTTTGGCTCTGTGGGGAGGAGACTGGAAGCTACCCTGTGCACCTTTGCTGGTCCCCGCAGAGGATCAACACCACTTACGCTAGAGGAGACACAGCTCTGCAGCAAACAAAGCCAGCCAGACTGCAGAGCTGTCTGGGAAGCTGGTGCAGTAACCCAAGACAGGTGTAGCTCAGAGCATGCCCATATACACCTGCCGGGTCCAAGGACCCTAGGGTTTCATCATCCCTATCTGCCTCTCCAGGAAGCAGCTCCAGGCTGCAGACTTCCTCCACCTGGCCTAGAGATACCTAGATGCCCCCTTGACCCTGAGTTTTGTGACAGTCCCACAGCCAGGATGACTGGCTCAGCAAGGCTTAGAGTTCAGGTCATTGAAATTTACCTCGCCTCTATGACCACTCTTTAAATCCACGTGGAGGGGTTGGAAATATGCAGGGCTCTGCCAGCGTGGATGCTGACATAGGAAGACTCCAAGGAAAGATACAGCCTCCCCCTCACTACCTGCCACAGATGCCAGATGTCAGAGGTACAATTAACAGTGGCCTTCCAAAGCGGATTTGTTTCCTAAACCAAAAGGATGGCTCTAATGGTGGGGGTTCTGGAACAGGCAAAGTGAAGAGGGTACCAAAGGCTTGTGAGAGAGCTACTTGGCAGGTGAAGAAGTTCATGGAGCTGTAAAACCACAGTGTATGCCGAGCTGTCCTGACAGAGTGCTAGTCCAGTCATCTCCCTCAGTATAAATAGTCAAGCTCCTGCTATTGCTTTGACCTGCGGCCTCCCTGCTTCTTCCGGTGGCCCAATAGGCTTCCATAAATTTCCTCTTTCTGCCATCAGTGGCCCTCCTTCCACTATGTTGGGAGACTCTGTGGCCTGTTTATTCAGTCAAGGTCCAGTTGTGTAGCAAAAACATTGATCTAACCTCCTAGCAGATAAAACCATGTTAGAATGAGGGTCAGGTTGCCAAGGTCTGTATGTTGGGCGATCAAAAGTAGGAAAGAAGGACGCGCCTGAAAAGAGGACATCAAAAACCAGTTTGATGATTAACCATTTCTTGGCGGCTCAGGATTTCCTTCCCACTGAGCTACACCAGAGTGAATGCTTTTCTTCCTGCTGTCTGCTGTGTACCTCTGTGCCATACCCACAGTGGGGCAGATCAGCAAATGCACTCAGAACCCTACTGTGGCAGTGGAAATGCTTTTCAAATCTTCATAACAGAAATGGTTTAGCAATGCATATGTCAGATGCCACATGACTCAGGTACAAATCAATTCCAGGTACCATGGTTCCTGAATTTGCATCCATATTTCCCCCACCTGTTTGATTCAAGCAAACAGGACTTAAAATCCCCTGTAGATTTAGTCTTCTCTTGTTTGTTATTCTCTTGTAACCTCCTAGATACTGGCCGGTCATTCATTCATTCATTTAATAATTATCGAGCATATGTCATGGTTGAGTCATTGTGCTCATGAGGAATCGACACAGTTTCTACCATACAGGAGTTTCTTTTTTCTACAAATATTTATTAGCATAGCCTGCTGACATAGCACTGAGCAAGGTGCTAGGGAGGGTAAAAAGGAAGAGAGCATGCAAGCTCTCAAGAAACTTCAGATAGGCTACTACGGTGGCCATGAGTTTCAAGTGGCCATGGCAGTATTGCTTCCCACCCTTCCTTACATTACAGCTGAATGTGGACACTCGGCAGAAGCAGCTGGCTGCCTGGTGCTCGCTGGTCCTGTCCTTCTGCTGTCAGCACAAACAGTCCAGCATGATGGTGATGGAAGCTCAGGAAAGCCCGCTCTTCAACAATGTGAAGCTACAACAAAAGCTCCCTGTGGACATCAATCCAAATGGTATTAGAGGAACTGAGGAAGAAAGGGAATGACATGTGGCAGAAAAACTCATCTATCAGTGGGTTTCCAAGAGTGGCCAGAACAACTCTGTGTTCACCCTGCATGAACTGGCCAATGGGGAAGACCCAAAGGACGAGGAGTTTCATGGGCTGGACCAGGAGACCCTACTCAGGCCCTGCAGGCCCTATTGCAGGAGCCCAAGGCAGAGCTCATCACCATCAGCAATGGCTGAGGTGTTACATTCTTCTAGCAGAGACCTGTCTCCCTGTACTTCCTACCTCCCACACCTTCCAGGGATTTCAGAAGGAGACAGACCCAGTGTCCCTACAGACTGGGACTGTGACTCTACCAGACTCAAAAGGGCTCCAGCCCAGGGATGGGTTTTCCACTTACCCCGTGTGTCTGTCCCTTGAATAGGGTGCCAAGGAGAAAAGGTTGAGGTGCCAAGGAGAAAAGACATGTTTCTCCTTGCCCCACCTCCTCTCTGGTCCTAGGTTGTCTCTGAGTTGGGGTCTATAAACCTGACACTTCACATGTGTTCACATATATAAGTACACAGACACACACACATATACACACACACGCCTGCACAGCTTCTGTCTCTTATCCCTCCCACCTGCTTAACTGCTGTTGCCTCCCCTCTCAGGCTGGTGCTGGATACTTCCTAGGGATGGGGGAAACCCTGGCTGTGGGCAGCCTTCCAGGCAATATGAAGATAAGAGGCCCAGGAAAGGCCTGACAGTGATAGGTGGGGTCAGACACTGATATAATATTAAAAAATTCAATCCATCCCCGCCCAAAAAAGAAAAGAAACTTCAGATACATCTGAAGAATTGTGCAAGGTTGCAGACAGCCCATTTCTATTGTCAAAGAAATGGACTCTTGCTACAGAAGGGTGGATTCCCTGAAAACTTGTGAGAGGTGCAGCCTCAGCCCCTGCCTCAGACCAACAGAATAAGAACCTGCATTTGAAGTGAATGCCCTGGGTATTCCAAGCACTGAGAAGGTTGAAACACACTAATCTAAACAATTGAGGTTGTTGAGTTTAGGGGAAAGATTATCACCCACATCAGTGATCAAGAAAATATCTATGTAGGAGTTTGCCTCTGAGGAATGACTAAGCTTTGGTTGGTTACAGGGCTCAAGGAATAGTACTTTCCCGCCTCCACTGAGTTTAAAAAAAAAAAATATGTCTGCAAACTGCATAAGGCAGTAAAATTTTGCAGACACATTTTCCACAACAGCAAAAGCTTTGAGTCAGTTAGAATGAGTCTGCAAATTCTTGTGGCTGTCAGGATCCCCAAATGGCAACTTGCCCAGTTTGAACAGCTTCAAGGTCAGATCGCCTGGTGTCCTGGAATGGACCTGCCCACACAAGATTCCTAGCCTTGTCCAAACTGCCTGTCCATCAAGTAGATCAACCAATGAGAAACGGGCTCATTATTTTCCAGCGGTTACTCAGCCAATTGGCAGCTCCCAGCAAATTGAGTACTGAAGTGGCATCAGATGAGCATCTATAGGGTGGCTGCTTTATCAAGCTAGCCCAGGAGAGCAGAACTGTGAAGTTGTGATTAGAGGTTGTTTGCACCGTGACTATTGCTTAATATTGGATCAGCCTGAATGGGTGCCCTTGCACTTCCCCTTCCCACATTCAACTTAAGAATTAAGAATTTTGTTCTAAATATAAAACCTAAAACAAACAAGTAAACAGATCAAAACACGACTGTCTTTACTGTTATGTCCTGTTTCTATCTACTGCCCCAAATATCTGTTTGTCTAAAAATTTAATCAGAAAAAGATGATAAAGAACTTCACAACACCATTGAATGCATGCTTAAAGTTCAGGCCTATGGTCCATAGTAATGAAATCTATCCATAATTTCAGAAGTTACGCCAAGAAGAATCTACTCTATAGCAGGTAAACTCTAAAGACACGTGGCCTGAGTCATCTGCCACTAGGCAGATTTCTCTTTAGAATGATTTGCTAGCAGAAAATAATGCCATATAAAAGGGTCCTTTATACCCTCTAACTATTGCAGCTATGGGTTCATTTTTTTGTTTTGGTTTTTTGTTTTTTGTTTTTTTTAAGATTTTATTGGGGAATGGGGGGGGGCAGCGAACAGTGTTGGGGAATTAGGGAAGGGGAACAGCCAAGTTGTCTTTCAGTCTTAGTTGTGGAGGGCAAAAGTAGCTCAGCTCCAAATCCAGTTGCCATCCGGCCGCCCGACAGCAGCTCATGGCTGCTCAGCTCAAGGTGCCGTGTTTAATCTTAGTTGCAGGTGGGCAAGCCCACCATCCTATGTAGGAGTCGAACCAGAAACCTTGTTGCTAAGAGCACACGGTCTAACTACTGAGCCATCTGGCCAACCGTTGGCAGCTCAGTGCAGCTCAGCTCCAGGTGCCATGTTCAATCTTAGTTGTGGGTGGGCATAGCCCACCATCCCATGTGGGAGTCAAACCGGCAACCTTGTTGTTAGGAGCATGTGCTCTCACCAGCTGAGCCATTCTGTTGGCAGCTCAATGGCAGTTCAGCTCGGGTGCAGCTCACTGGCCCATGTGGGAATGGAACTAGCGACCGTATTGCTCAGAGCTCGTGCTCTTAACCAACTGAGCCACTTGGCTGGCCCCATGACTTGTATTATGAGGCAGTTAGCAGGGGTAAGGAACTGAGTTGAGGCTGAGTAGCAGGACCCAGCTCACTGAATCACAGGAATTGGAACTTAGAATTTGTGACTCATCAGCTCTATTCTGATTCCATTGATCTGATGCTTAATTAATAACACAGCGGTAATATCTGTCCTGAACCCACCACCGCTTACCACCACCCTCGACATCTCCTGCCCTCTCTGCTACCTTTTTCACTCCAGTGTCCAAGAAACTGGAAGCACTAGTCAGTCAACTAATTCTCCTAACCATTATCACAGATGTGATTTCAAATTAGTACAGACTGTGTCTGAGCTATGCCTGAGCAAGATTGCAGGAAAGAGCAAGGAAAAAACCGAGAAGAGTGCTCATACTCCTCTTTATCTAGGGACAGCTTTTACGAAAGAGTTTTTGAGAGGGGGAGGTTCAAGCCTCAAACATTAATCTCACCATTTTGCCCCCATCTTTCAGAGACTGAGCATATTGTATTGTGTTTTTGAAATGATCAAATGAAAGCGTGAGAAATCTGGAAGCCATACAGGTAAGAAATGGTTGAAGGAACTGATGGCAATGAGGTGAAAGTTATTTTGAATGTTGGAGGCATTGTCCTGTGAAAGAGGGAGCAGGTAGGTTCTTTGAGGTTCTGGTGAATAGGATGTAAGCTGAATGGAAAGAGGCACCCCTTCACAAAGAAAAGCCCTCCAACAGTGGAGGCAGGGCCTTGCTTTCTGAAGTAAGAGAACTTCATCATGACAAGTACTTAAGCTGAAGCTCCATGGCTATTTTAAGAGACACGTGTCTTACGATGGAAAGGTTGGAGAGAACTTTATCATTCTTTCATCTCTGAGGTTCTATGATACATGCAGAGCTAACCTTCCCAGGGCAGATTCTATGCTTTCATTTTATCCGTGTTGTCCCATGTAACTCCTGCAGCATTCTAGGAAGGTAGGTACATTCGTTATGTTTCATTTACATTTACGCTCCCTCTGCTTGGAATACTCTCGTCTGTGATACTGCATGGCTCACCGCCTTCATATTATTCTAGTCTTCTCAGTGTTTTATCTCCTTCAAGAGCCTTTCCTTTCTATCCTTTGTAATATAGCTATCCACTATTCTGCTTTATTTGACTTTATAGAATTTAGTACTATCTAAAATTAGAGAGATCTATAAATAGATCTATTTATATACTGTCTCCTCCAAGAGCACAGAGTGCTTGGTTGATTCTGTTCAGTGCTCCATCCCCAGCATATGGAATCAAGGTTGTGACACATGGCAGGACATATGTGTGGAATGAATAAATAAGTCTGGTTTGCAGATGAGGAAACTGAGGCATTAAAAAGGTGAAGTAACATCCCCAGAGTCAGGCAATGAATAAAGAGCCAAGATTTGAACACTGTGACTCCAAGGTCCACATACATAACTGCTCTACTCCATTTGACTCTTTGAAGAAACCATGTTTTCTTGAAGAAAAGCTGATGCCTTTGAAAGCTCTACAGTTGACTCTGGCCAGATTACCAATTTTTTTATTATTTCAAATGATTTATGCCTGTAAGCAGGTGGCACTGGTTGCCACCAACATAGTGTCAAAAATCCCAGAGAGAGAGAGGCAGAGGGCAAAAGTCAGAGTGCAAGAGGTCACCTTTGCCTCACCAATCTTCTGGCTGCACAGTGATTTGGTGGGCAGAGCAGGTGGGTCAGAATGCAACAGTGAACAGCTCAGCTGTCACTGGTCCTAATATGTTCCTGGGCAGACATATTGACTCTGACACAGCTCCCATGCTTGGAGTACTCAAAATAAAATTTGTAACCTCAGAGCAGATTCCTTGCCACTCAAAGTGATTTGAAACCATATGCAATGTCCTCCTTCCATTAAAGGAGCTGAATTTATGTTCCAGGTAACTTGGAGGGAGGAAGTTAACTAGGTTGGCTTTTGTAATTAATGAAAAAGAACATGAACTTGAAAATCAGACACACCTGAATTAAAATTAGTTACCTCTGGGAACCTCAGTTTCTTACCTGGAAAATAGAAACTAGCCTTCTCACATGGTTTTTGTAAGAATTTGGTGAGAAAACATAAAAGAGGACATCTGTCATTGATTTTCTCTTTAAGTGTCAGACCATTATTTTCGTGCTTGCTTCCTTCTGCCCTTTCTGTGTCTAGATATAGGAAATAACAAAACAAAACAAAAAAACACTATCTGAAGGAGATATTGGCATTAAATCCCAACCAGAAAAATTGGATTACCAAAAAGATATGGACATTTCAGTTCATTGTGGCCAAGGAAATACTACGTTTGTGTATTGTCTGCATCCTCAGCTCTACGAGTCAGGCCCTGGGCCATCTTCCTGCTCCTGTCCTCAGCTTGCCATACCATGGCTCACCAGTATGTCCTTCACTGTGGATTCTAAGTGGCAGAGTGAAGAAGGTGATAGGGCAGGAGCTTTCACTACTAGAACCTGCCTTGCTCAAGCCCTCTCTTGGAATCTACAGTGGGAAGTGGAGACATTTTCACTAGGTTAGACATGTTCAAGGACCTAACTAAGCCTGTGGGTCTTCCAGAAATTCTGTCTGTTTCGGGTGGATAAAAGCAGTTTCAGATTCAGCCTAAGACATTCTCTTTTAGAGTCACTATTGTTCTTCTCTTAAATATCATCATCATTCACCTAGTGTCAGATTCTGCTGGTATGCTTTTTACTAACAAAGCATGTGGAATATTTGCTTATAAAATATGATGCTAACATAAAATACACTGAGAAATATGGCTGTAAAGTGAATCTCTGCTTACATAGCTACTACTAAAACTTTTATACTTACCTCTAACATCACCAAAATCCACCAGATTCTAATGCAAAGTCCTAGACAATTGTGTCTGGGTGTCTCTAAGGGAGAGTGAGAAAAAGCATCTCATATATCTCTAGGGAGAGGCATGTTCTATCTCCTTTTGAAACTCCTAACACAGGAAGGGGTGTTTAAAGGTGCAGGATGAATAAAAAGATTATGTTCATTCTTGGGTTGCTTCAGAATAAATGTAGTTCCATGCCCTCTTATATACTGTTTGAATCAAAACAAAAGAAACACAAAATTAAACCTGGCATGTTGGGAATAAGAAATGCTAAAAGTGTCTGGCATATGATAGGTGCTCCATAAATAGTATGAATGAATGAGAGTAAATGAATAACCAAATCATGAGGTCTCTGATAGCTGAGTGATAGAGAATTTCCTGAAGTGCTGGTGAAAAAGGAAAGCCTCACTGAGATATCTAAGTACAATTACAGATTTTTAAATCTCAAAAGGGAACAGATAATTACTTTTGCTTTATGTTTTTCAATGGGTTAATAAACAATAGAAGAATTCTGATCTCTTCCCAGGAGGCTATCTGGAATGATATCATATACTTGGCCAAGTTTTCCTATTAGTTTCTGATGAATGACATCAGTTTTAATGTGGTGCTGCCCAAAGATACAATTTGATATTCCCCGAGAGAATCAAATATATAGTCAGGCCAGGGTTTGTCAAACTTGACACTGTTGACATTTGGGAATGGGTAATTCTTTGTTGTGAGGAGCTGTGCATTGTAAGTTGTTTAGCAGCATCCCTGGCCTCTCTGTGCACTAGATGCCAGCAGCACCTCCACACTGAGTCATGTCAATCCAAATGTATCTCGACACTGCCAAATACTGCTAGGAGGCAAAATTGCCTTTGGTTGAAATGTAGACCTTAAAAATGGTCAACTGTTAGAGAGGTAAAATTGACTTGTGACCTTTAAAACATTATAAACTAATTTTTCTCTAAATACAGCTCTGTCTTGATTCATACCCCATGTCAACTAGGCCCTAAATAGAGAAGTTACAAAGACCAGACATCTCAAAGGGCATTGAAGCTACAGGAAAGAAATGTTGTTATACCAAGTGATACTGTCTCAAGTAACTGGTGACACAATCATGTGACATAACACACCAATCTGCAACTCATTGATTTAAAACAACAATCATTTATTCTTTTTTATTTTTTAAGATTGTTTTTCTTTTTACTGGGGAATTGGGGAAGGGGAACAGTGTTAGGGAATTGGGGAAGGGGAACAGCCAAGTTATTGTTCTTCAATCTTAGCTGTGGAAGGTGCAGCTAGCTCTGCTCCAAGTCGTCGCCATCCGGCTGCCAGTCGGCAGCTCAGCTCAAGGTGCCGTGTTCAATCTTAGTTGCAGGTGGGCACAGCCTACCATCCCACATGGAAGTTAAACGGGCAACCTTGTTGTTAAGAGCATATGCTCTCACCAGCTGAGCCATCCTGCCACCTGTTGGCAGCTCAGATTGGGAGCAGCTCACTGGCCCATGTGGGAACTGAACCGGTGACCCTGCTGCTCAGAGCTTGTGCTCTTAACCAACTGAACCACTCGGCTGACCCCAACAATCATTTACTCTTATGCATTAGGGCCTACAAGTTGGCTGGAACCACTCTGAGCCTGTGGGTTCACAGGGGCAATTTTGCTCCATGAATCACATTTTGAGACTCAGGATGAAAAGGGAGCAGCTATTAGTGAGAAGTCAGTCTCACCATAGAGGAAGAAGCTTTCAGAAGCACTAGCAGAAACATGCACTGTTCCTTCAGTCTAAGTTGCCATTCCAAAAAGGTAGAAACCAACAGCATCAGATGTCAGAAAGATATCAAACAGCAGTGACACTGTCACTGCCACCCACATTTCATCAGCCTAAGTAAGATATATGGTCAAGGCCAACATCAGTTGGGCAGGGAAGTACACATTTCCCTTGGAGGTTGGGGGGGAGGGGAAGAGAGGAGATAAGCTGAACAATAAGCTACTACAGTTATACACATGAACATCAAAGACAGCGTCTTCAACACCATCTTGACAAGGAGCCATGGGTTTTCAGTTCTCACTGTCTCCATTTCCTTAGACGAAGAGGGGGAAGAATCACTGGCATTTGAGTCA
Source organism: Aselliscus stoliczkanus (assembly GCA_033961575.1). Taxonomy (NCBI): domain Eukaryota; kingdom Metazoa; phylum Chordata; class Mammalia; order Chiroptera; family Hipposideridae; genus Aselliscus; species Aselliscus stoliczkanus. The sequence continues at coordinate 32,473,651 of CM066738.1, forward strand.
CATTTGCAAAACATACAAAGATCTTAGTTGGGAAAATGTACAACATAAACATCAAAGTTTTCTTAGCTACCTTTAAGAAATCTTGCTATTAATTCAATAGACTGGTGATTTTATTGTTTTGTTTTCAGGACCCTTGGTGAACATTGTCTTCATCTGGATGAATTACTTTCAAAGGGAACCTTAAGTATGGATAAAAAATTATTTATCCCTGTTTCTTTTCAACCAGAATACTAAATAAATCACTAGCAGCTTGACAACAGCCAGCAGCCTGCAACAGAGGTATTGAGTCAGTATTGCGTTCCACCTTTTTATGTATCAACTGCATTAGTCATGATCATATTTAAGAGATCTGTGTACTAGTTAGGTTTCTATGTGCTTTAAAGAGTATATAGAGGAACTGGAATGGGTACAACAAAATTATTGTTGGAATGGAAACGAATTTGGGTACTTGCAGGATATTTAATAAATATTGCTGTGGATTTCATTAATTCATCAATGTGAAATCTAAAATATCGCTCGAATACCCCCAATACAGCTTTGTGGGGACCTGATTGAGGGCAACCCCATAATTTTACAGGTGTGAAAAGCTGAATTAAAAAATAAAATCCATCTGTTGTTCAAGGTCATCCTTTAGCCATAACAGATCTTAAGCTAGATCAGCCCAGGTTTTCTGACTCCAACCCCAGAACTTTCAGGCACACCATTGGTTAATAAAGTAAAGGAAGTGTAGGCATTTGGTCTGAAGAAGACCAAAGTAGCCTTGGATTTTAAGAAAATGAAATTCTGTTCCATCATCAAAGGTGCAAAACTCTGGGGTCTCAAATGGAATGGGCAAAAGCCTTATTTTTGAGAATAATGTGACACCACCCCAGTGGTTCCACCTATGGAAAAGTAAGATGAGAATGCAAGTGAGAATCTTCAAACTTCAAGTTAGAGGGTCCATTCTGTCATCTGACCCTCCATGTGCCAATCCAAGGGAAACTTTTCATTCTTTTTGCAGCTTGATATCTTTTCAACATCTGATGCTGTTGAGTTTTCCCTCTTTGAAAAATGTCCGCGGGTTTCCTCCTGTTTTTCTGATTGCTCTTAGTTTTCTTTCAAGCTCCTCTTTTTCTGCATTTATCTTAGATGATGGTGTTCCCCTTGGGCCTCCCTACTTACTCCACTTTCTGCCCTAGAGCCAAAAATTATGGCTCTCAAATTTTTATACCCAGCCTAAATTTCTCTTTTGAACCCCAGAACCATATACTAACCCTCCTGGTGAACATCCATTGGCCCATAGACACCTGACAACAAATTCTTTCCCCGTGCTTGTCCTTCAAACAACCATTTCTTTGTCCAGTATCCCCATCTCAGGAACCGTCACCATCATCCACTCAGGTGCCGAATCCAGAAACTAGGGATTTGATCTATATTTGACTTTTCCCATCACACCTCACATCTAAGCAGCCACCAAGCCCTGCAATATTGTATGCTCAATATTTTCTAATTGTCCCCTTTGCTTCATTCACACACACTGACTGACTCCAGTCACTTTTTTATTTCTTTCCTGGATTAAGCACTGGTCTCCCAATCATTCCCTCAGCCCAACTCCAGCCCTTCTGTACAAGCCATCTGTACCGAACACACATTCGTCAGTGAGTTTTCTCTAATAAAGAATAAATTTGAGTTTTATATGGTAACCTGATTTATATCACCAATTGTGCTCTGAGTTTGGGACATTTGTTTATTCATTCAATATTATTTATTAAGTGCCCACTATGCACCAGGCCCTGGAAAGACAATAACAACAACAACAAAATTTATTCCTCTCATGGAACTTAAACCTAGTAGCAGGAGGCATGTAATACAAAATTAAATAGATGCCTATAATAAATAACATAAATCAATAAAATATATATTAAGCTAGAAAAAGAAAAGCACTAGTGAGAAAAATAAAAGCAGAGAAGGAGGATTAACAGTGTTGTGGGGGGAAAGCTGAAATGTTACATAAGGTGGTGATGAAAGACCACACTGAGAAGATGACATTTAAAGGCTTTGCACACAGTAGCTACTCATAAAACTACTTCTTAAGTGATGGAATACATGGATAAATGCCTAATTTTATATGACACATACAATAAGTAGTGAGTAAAGCAAAAAATAAATCATCTCCATTTTACAGGTGAGGAAACTGGGGCTCAGAAAATTGAAGTGACTTGCCATCCAGAAGATGGTGGAGTTAAGGCTAACCCAATTCTTAATCCTCTAAAACACAAGACGAAACTACAACGATTATCTCAAAATTGAGATTAAAACAATATGGAGTCCTATATGTGATTCAGGTGGCCTGGAGTTTGGAGCACATGCCACTCTAAATGTTTTTAATCAGTCTGACACTCTGTGAAACATAGTAAGGTCCAAAGTGAGGCTGAGTAGGGTTCAGGCTTCTTTCTGGGGTCATCCTGGCTGAGCATAGCAGGCTGTCTGCCCCACTGTTATTCGTTCAACCAATGTGAGGTGAACTTTTATAACAAGCAGTGTTCGAGATGCTGTGGATTCTGCCATAAACAAAATAGACAAGCACGGAGCTCTTTGAAAGGCAGATGGTAATACGTAATGAAGCTAGCTAGTAGGGGTAACTGCTCTGAAGAAAAATGAAGCAGAGTTGGGGACAGGAGGTTAAAGGGTGTGCTCACCAAGGTGAAGTGAAGGAAAGAAAGGAGAAAACAATGGTCCGCATGACAGAGAAGAATTTGGTCAGTTGGTAACAGGAAGAACAGACCCAAAGAACCAGGAAAGGAGCTGGGGTAAATGAACAACTCTTGTCCTGGGCTTGTGGCTTAACCTGCAGGAGTGACCCCAGGTCCACCAAGCCCTGCCCTAGACAAAGGAAACAGGCCCTGTTTTAAAGTGACTGTTAATCTTTGTTTCACTCCCTGAAATTCCCTGAAAGAGTCATCTTCACTGATTTTCTTCCTTCCTAGATTTGTAATGCCAGGTTGGATTAAAAGGCTGTAGGGTCTATCTGAGAATTTAAGACAAAAGGAGATCAAAGCACCTTCGAGGGTCTTATAACTAAATACACATTTCCCAAAGTGCATTGATGTGCATTGCTGGTAGGACCAAGAGGTTTTATGTGGTCCTCTCCATCCCCTGCCCAGAGGCGGGGTGGGGTGGGGTGGGGTGGTGAAGCTTGATTATGACTTGCATAGAAGTCTGCTTTAATTCAGATATGACCTATAATTTGATTGCAAATATTGGCTTTTGGCTCACAGAAAGTGGATGAATAGTGCAGTCCAGGGAGGACCTGGGAGAAGAGCCTTTTTAGAATTACTCTGTTCTCTCAGGAAGGAAAAATATCTATGGAAAACTTAAGGAGAAAAAAAAAGTCTTCACATTTGCATTTACTTTGACAAATACCTCTGTTAATGGCAAATGATCCTGGGTTTTCATTTACAATATAAATATAAGGTCTCCTTTTAAAATAACTTTAATTTGTAAAGGTGTACAATGGCATATTCTTAGGTAAGTTAGTTCTCTCATCCTCCTCTTTTCTTTCCAAGAGGTTGGAAGTCTTAAAATTACACTTTTCAGACATCCTTACTATTAGGGTTCTGCATAGAATTATAATGCCAATTAGAAGCAGTTCCCTGAGTTTCATACGGTAGAATAAAGAGGAAGTGGCCTTGCTGCAGCTGAGGCAGCTGATGAACAAGCTTTGAGAGATTCAAGTGCTTGCAGGAGTCAGAATCAGGGTTCTACTCTCTAGTCAACAGTCTTATGGAAGCGAAGTGATTATGGAGGCAGCAAGAGTGGAAAATGTGAAAACCATAGCTTTTTTTTTTTTTTTGACGCTGAAACCAAAATTCCACTGGTGTCTCTGACTTCCATTCTTCCCACAATTTTATAAGCATTTATTTACCTATATTAAATTATCTCCTGCTTGAAATATCTAGAGTAGTTTCTCTTTCCTTCACTGCACCTTGACAATATGGCACATATGACAAAAATTGTGAAAGTGGTAAATACCAGCCTTATGGAGCCAGAATTAGAAACAAACACATTCGCAGAATTTACATGCAAAAAAAAAAAAAAATGAGTGGATTTCAGAAATATTACAATTGGGGAAGCAAAGTAAAGCTGCAAATGCTGAGGCAGACATTCATTAGCAGATGCTCTGTGACCTCAAATAATCTATTCAATTTCTCTTATGAAATGTGTTTTCAATTACTGTAATTTAATTGTTTTGGAGTCGTTTAGCTGACTCATTTTTCAACTGGCTGAGAGAACGTTTGGGGGGACATTTTGGTGGAGTGTAGGGAAACAGAATTTGTTTCTTCACTTACCTTCATCACAGAGTAAAAGCTATACAGTTGCCTGGAGTGGAGTCACCACCCCATTTGGTTTTGAGGCATATATGACAATAGCTCATATTTTGTTATAATATCCTGTTTTAAGCATTTTGCTCTAATGTAGAGAGTTTATCTATCTAAGCAGATTTTAAGCAATTTTGGGGTCCCACAGGCATCCCTTCTTTTGTGAACTCACACAGAATGTCAAAGTTGTAATAGTATTCTCACAAGGGACTTTAAAAGAAAATAACAGCCTTTTCTAAAATTCATAAAAGATTCAATTGGGACATGGTAGAAATAATTTCTAGGAAATCTATAATGGGTAGTAGATATAATTTGGTTCACCAGATGAAGCCACAAAACAGGGTACAGAGCCGGATTTTAAACCAAACTGAGGTGTTCTCCCAAAGAGGGTTTTCCACCATTTTATCAAACTCCTCCAATTCAATCACTAGATTTAGAGATACTGCTCAGGCAAATGACGGTAGTCAGCTGGACAAAGGCCCTCAGCTTATCCAGAAAGCGATTCATGGAAATCATCTCAGTCCTCATCTAAATTTGGTCTAAATTAAAGGACAACAGTCTAGATCAAAGACAAGAATCTGGGTCAGTGTCCTGGTGAACATGATAAAACATAGAAGATGAAAGGTAGAAAATCACCCCAACATCTATGTTTAGTAAAAGGTAACAAGAACGCATACAAATTTTTGCAACAGCACTATCTGTAAAATGGTGAGAATCCCCATGTCCATCAATAGTAGAGTGAATGACTAAATAATGCTATATTCATGGAATGGGTTACTATACAAAAAACAAAAATGAATGATTTACAACTGCATACAATAATATTAATATATACCACAAACATAATGTTGAGAGAAAGAAGGCAAACAACCGTTAGTCACAAGAGTATATATGCTAAGTAATTCCATATGTAAAGTTCAAAAACAAGCAAACTCATCTATAGTGTGAAATCAGGAGAGTGAGTGGTTACCCTCGAGGGGTTAGTGACCTTGCTGGTAATGATTTAATTGTTTTTGACTCCTACTTACATGGATATGTTTACCAAAATTCATTCAGCTGTACACTCACATATGCATATTCTTGTGTTTATTTTATATCTCAATAAAATTTTACTAAAAATATTCTTCATGTGTTAACTAAAGTTTTAAATTATTTTTTTTTTCAGTTACAGTTGACATTCAATATTATTTTATGCTAGTTTCAGGTGTATAGCATAGTAGTTAAACATTCACATAATTTATGCAGGGATCCCCCCAATTAGTACGCACCTGGCACTATACATAGTTGTTGCAACATTATTGATTATATTCTCTATGCTGTACTTTACATCCCTGTGACTATTATGTAACCACCAATGTGTATTTCTGAATCCTTCACCCAGCTTCCCACCCCACATCTCCTCTGGCAACTATCAGTTTGTTTTCTGTATCTGTGAGTCTGTTTCTGTTTTGTTTGTTTATTTTGTTCTTTAGATTATACATATAATTAAGATCATGTGATATTTGTCTTTCTCAGTCTGACTTATTTCACTTAGCATAATAACCTCTAGGTCCATCCATGTTGTCACAAATGGTAAGATTTCATTCTTTTTTTATGACTAATTTTCCATTTTATATATGTAACACTATTTCTTTATCTAGTCATCTATTGATGGGCACTTGTGTCCATATCTTGGCTATTATAAATAAAGCTGTAGTGAACATACAGATGCATATATCTTTTCAAATTAGTGTTTCAGATTTCTTTGGATAAGTACCCAAAAGTGGAATTGCTGGGTGATAAGGTAGTTCTATTTTTAATTTTTTGAGGAACCTCCAAACAATATTCCATAGTGACTGCACCAATTTGCAATCCCACCAACAGTCCACAAGGGTTCCCTTTTTTCCACATCCTTGCCAACACTTGTGGTTTGTTTATATATTGATGATAGCCATTCTGACAGATGTGAGGTAACATTGTGGATTTAATTTGCATGTCTCTGATGATTGAACATTTTTTCATGTCTATTGGCTATTTGCATGTCCTCTTTAGAGCAATGTCTATTCACATCCTCTACCCATTTTTTAATTGTTTGGGGGTCTTTTGGTATTGAGTTGTATGAGTTCTTTATAAATTTGGATATTAAGCCTTTATCTAGTATATCATTGGCGATTATCTTCTCCCACTTAGTAGGCTATCTTTTTGTCCTGTTGGTGGTTTCCTTTGCTGTGCAAAAACTTTTTAGTTTGATGTAGTACCATTCATATATGTTTTCTTTTGTTTCCCTTGCACAAGGGGAGAGGTCAGAAAAAATATCACTAAGAGAAGTGTCAGAGAGTTTATTGCCTATGTTTTCTTCTAGGAGTTTGGGGTCTTAACATTTAGCTCTAATTCATTTTGAGCTTATTCTTGTATATGGTGTAAGAAGGTGGTCCAGTTTTATTTTTTCACGTGTATCTGTCCAGTTTTCCCGACGCCATTTATTAAATAAACTATCTTTACCCCACTCTATGTTCTTGCCTCCTTTGTCATCAATTAAATGACCACAAAGGTATAGGTTTATTTCTGGGCTCTCTATTCTGTTCCATTGATCTATTCGTCTGTTTTTATGCCAGTACCATGCAGTTATGATTACTATAGCCTTGTAGTATAGTTTGATATTAGGTAGCATGACAGAAAGAAAACCATAGGGTCTCCTTATATATGAATGTAAGAAACAGACTTTAAAATAAATTTTAGCTATATTGAAAGAGATGAAAATTAAAATTGAGAAATTTGACAAAGAATAGTAAAGATTTTTTTTAAGAACAAACTGAAATTCTAGGACTAAAAGATGCAATAGCCAAAGCAAAAAGTAATGGATGATTGTAACAGCAGAATAGGTAGGGCTAAAGGAAGAATTTATGAATGGAAAGAGTGCTTGAAAAAAAAAATGATATCCCAAATGAAGTATGAAGAGATAAATTGGTAAATCACACTAGTTCACCAAGAGACAGGGTGCTTTGTGGCAAAGTTCTCTACATCACCCCATTCTATCCACCACTTCTTCTTCATCGTCATCACCACAATACCCTGAAGCAATATGCTATCACTCTCTAACATTTCCCCTCACCAACACTACACTTCATGGGAATTTTAATTTGATTTGACTAGTGTGAAAATATTCAAAGATGATAGACTTGGGAAGAAGTGGTGTAAAAAATAATATAAATGGAGCCACTTTAAAATGGGTCCAGAGCTGGCATCCAGAGGAACTAACTGCCTTACATGTCTTATGCCTCAAACATCTGGAATGTTAAAACAGGGCAATGTAACCTTTGGACTGGGCCCAAGGCAAGATGGTGTTCCAAATAACTGCAAGGATCACAAGAAAGCAGATATTATGACGACCAGACTGATAACTATCAGACTGAAAATTGAAAACATTCTATAGAATTAGCATCACTATATTAGCTTATCTGCACCAAAAGAAATACCTTCTTTCTATTGATGTAATTGTACCCTTTCCCTTCCTCACAAATACCCATTGCCTTTGTCTCCTAATTGAAACATTATTTGGGCTTTTGCCTGAAACAGTGCTTTCTGAATAGCTACTCTTTTTAAATCTCAAATAAATGCTTGTTGTCTCTCACTTTGGCCTTTTATTTTTAGGTTAATAGTGGCTACAGGTTTTATTCCACCTACAGTTGAATTTTATTTTTTTGGTCTTCACAGGGTATGTTTTTTTTTTTTTTTAATGTTTGAATGTCTTTAGACTCATAAATGAAAAAAATAAAAAGACTATTTCCTCCTAATACTCACTTCTGACACCAAAGGAGTTTTTTTCCCACAAGCATTTCTCTAATTCTCAGTGGACACCGACTGAATATCCCACAATTTAACTCAATTTTGACACTATCTAGACTTAGTACAGACCCCACAGGTAAGGAGCTCAGTTCCACAAGTCTGCTTTCTATTTCAGATGCCAATCAAAGTCTCAGGTTGTCACTGTACTTCTGACCAACTGATTATAAATCAGAAGTTCCCAGGATCCCTCCTCAGTTTTGATAATTTGCCAAAATGACTCACAGAATTCAAGAAAGTGCTTTACTTACTATTAGCCATTTATTATAAATGATACAACAAAGGAAGAACAAAATGGAAAAGATGAATAGGTCAAAGTATGGTGGGGTGTGGGGGCACAGAAGCTCTCCAATCCCTTCAATTATGATTTTGATGGAGACTTCATTAAGCATACACAATTAATTAAATCACTGGCCACTAGTAAATTAACCCAACCTCCAGCCCCCTTTCCCCTCACAGGAGTTTGGGAGGTGGGACTGAAAGTTCTAATCCTGTAATCACATGTTTAGTTCCTCTGGCAATCAACCCCCATCTTCTCGAAGTCATCTGATTAGCATAAACTCAGGTATGATTAAAGAGGCTTATTTTGAATAATGGAAGAAATTTTTCTTTCCCTGGCACTTCCATCATTCAGAAGTGCCAGGGGTTTTAGAAGCTCTGTGCTAGGAACCTAGGACAAAGACAAAATATATATTTCTTATGATATCACAATATCACAACTAGGCAAATAATCTCCAAATTTAGTATACACTAAATTTATATTTTCTACTTAGAATAGAAGACATTTGCATTTTCTAACTTTGAATTAATTCTTAGGAATCCAAAAATGTTTGATGTCCATGCCCTACTGCCTTTGAAGGTCAAGAAAGTCTCTTATGGTGATCAAATAATGAAAAGGAGGAATACAGATGAATCTTTTGGTGCTTCCAAGGTGCTTCCAAGGTACCAGTGTTAATTGGTTTGCTGATAAGAGAGAGAGAGAGAGAGAGAGAGAGAGAGAGAGAGAGAGAGAGAGAGAGAATGCTAATGACATAGAATCACCCAGGTCCAGATCTCAACCCTACTAGGAATATGATCAGATATGATTACAACACCCGAACCCTCCAACTAAAACTTTGGAATAAAAAGCCACTGGGTTAGAACTCCAAACCACTTCTGGTTCCACTATTCACCAAAAATATTATGATACTTAGAAAATATTAACTCTGCCATGAGCCAAGTTGGTGATTAAAAATTTTAAAAAGAAAAAGAAAGAACTGCATGCTAAAATCCAACCACATGTGAAATTTGTAAGCACCTTGAGAGTAGACCATCAGTGTTACCTTCATAGAAAGCATCTGGAAATGAGAACAAGGGTTCCTCCTGAGAAAATTAGCTTTTTCTTTGTCAACTCTGACTGAAAATGCTCATCTCGAGCCCATACAACCTGGTCTGAGAATCTGAGCTCCTAATATTTATGGGGCCTGATAGTTTAGAGTTCCCGATTCTCTGTTAGTTCTATCAGTAACTACTGTATGGCCTATATCAAACCATTTGCAGATTCTAAGCCTTAGACTTTTCACCTATAAAAGGGGTGCAAAGCAGGTGATTTCAGTTCTCAAGGTTGCTTTTGGTTCTAAAATCCCACTTTCTAAAATGCTCAATTCTTGGGCTGACTGACTGGCGCAGTGGTTGAGAGCTGGCTTGGGATGCTGGCTGCCCCGGTTCAGATCCCACATGTGAGGGTCAGTGGCGCTGCCCTCAAAAAAGGAAAATGCTCCATTCTCTTTCTTAACCTTGGTTACACATGTATTTTCTTTGTAATTATTCTTTAAGATGAACATTTATGTTTTATACAACCTTCTAAATAAGTAATGCTTGAAAATGTGTTGAAAGGGAAAAAAACACTATCAGAGGAAGCCAGTCTAGTACCATTCTCGAATTCATAAAAGTAGGTGTGAAAATTGAATGTCAAGAGGCAAAAAGCCAAGAGCAGATTGAAGTCTGTAAAACTCCTGAGGCTTCAAACCATCTCAGTGATAAGATAGAATTAAAGAAAGTGGAATGAACAGGAACTTACAGGACAAATAGGACAGTTATGAGCTCATAAAAGTCCCCACAATGGTCCCTGGAGGAAAATGAAATCCAAGGGTTATTACTTAATGGCTAAATTTCCTCTTAGTCAAATGTGACCTTGGACATCCATTACATAGCCTAGGAAACAACTTTCTTCTGGTTAATTAGGAGCATCTCAACACTCTCAAAATAACTTGGTTGTAGAACTTATTTCTTTACAGCAGTTATTTCTTTGGCCAAGAACTGTGCTGGGCCCCATAATGTATGTCTACTTTTAAGGAATTTGCAGATTTAGAAATTTCTATGTAATTTAGAATGAATTCCAAACTCCTATCTCCTCTCTGACTTCATCTAAGAACACCTTTCTCCCACCTCCACTGGCTTTCTGTCTTTGCTTTAGCAAGCTCCCACCTCAGGGCCTTTGCACGTTCAGTACCCTTTATCCTACATTCTCTCTCCTGGCCATCTTTACCTGGCCAGTACACCTTATCATTCAGATCTCAACTCAAATGTCAGAGATGCTTTTTGATAATATTATTATCTTTTCCCCTCCTCCCTATCATTCTCTACCTCATTTCTCAAAGTAATGTTCTTCCAAATACTCAATATTTGTAAATATCTAGTTTTTAAAACTTATTTCTAGTCTTTTCTCAATATAAAGAAAGTTTCATGAGAGCAGGAGCTCTACCTGTATTGTTCACTACTATGCCTCAGTGGCTGGATCAGTACTAAGAATAACAGTTACACAATAAATATTTTAAAATTTTTATTGTTATTCATAAATAAATGAATAACATGAGACAAACTCAAAGAAAACTTTACAAAATTATTTTGAACATTCTGCTTAATCTTAAGATCTGCATGCTCCTAAATACTATTAAAGAGATAAAAGCATCAGGGAGCTGTAAGGTAAAGAAAGAGAGATGAATCCTGATTGTGTCTGTGTCATCTATGTCAGATAGGGTGATAGAGAGATTCACAGAAAGTGTCATTAGTGGGATTGGGAAAGGTGTATATGATTCTTCAAGGTAGAGAATGAGAGAAAGTTATTCCAGGTCAAGAGAACACCTTGAGCAAAGGCATGAAGAGTTGAAAATACACAAAACATTGTTAGAACAGAAGATGAATGAAAAGAGTAATTTGAGCAATTGTTATGGAAGGCTTTGGACTTTATTCTGTATTCTGGAGCTGACAGGGATTAGGAAAGTAAAATGATGTCACTCATAGAACTACAAGTGTAGGGAATGAATTTCTGTGGGTGTGAGCTTCAGTAAACACTTTGAGATTTGGCCAAAATGGGGTGTGTGTGTGTGTGTGTGTGTGTGTGTGTGTGTGTGTATGATATTTAGATATTTTACTTGGGAGAGAGAACTCACAGCTGTCATCAAGGCTTAACAGCAAAAAATAAAATAACAAAATAATAAATTAAAATAGAAACACTGATGTAGAGGGAAAATAAAAAGTACCCACAGAAGATCAAGAGAAGATTTAGCAGAAGGAACATCTGCTTTTGTAAAAAGCCTATCTCAATGAGGAGTAAAATCCCCCATTAATTGAGTCTTCATACTTTTGGAAAATGCTCAATTATACATCTCATGAACATTCAGGCAGGTTAAAAGTTTCTAGAAGACAGGAGCAGTGCAATTTTTTTTATATTAATAATGCAGGAAAACTTAGACATATAAGGCAGTAATTGCCTAAAGATAGGAAAGAGAAGCAAATTCAGGTCTGAACAAGCTAAGGTAAGATGGAAAAAGAAAAGTGCAAACTGTACTCAGGTATGTTCTCTGTGATTCTTGCCTCTGCCTCAATCATCCATTCTTTTGTAGTGGATTGCTTCTCCATGCTAAGCAACTTTTCCTATACCCCTATAGAGGAACAATCAATTCTTTGGTCATCCTTGAGATCACTCTCAAGGAGATATAAATGGCAACACTGCTTCGGGCTTAAAATATCAGAGTTAATCCACCTGTTGTAAGTTATAATAATGCTATTATAGTGGGGGGTAGAAACAGCCCTAAAGTGGAGAATAGTAGAATATTAATGATGACGCTGAAAAAAGAATTAAGATGAGAAGGTGACCAACAGGAAAACTTGATAAAAGTCAAGCCGATGATTAACATTCCATGGGGACCAACTGGGGAAAAACCAAGGTCAAATAAGGACATCAGCTAGGGAAGACAACAGGCAGTGGAGTCAGATGGCCTCATCCTTATAGAAACTCTGCACACTCCTTTGAAGATGAGGAAGTTCGATTTCAGGAATTGGCTCCAATTTAGTAAGAAGTTGCAGGAGCCAGGAGGCTGAAAGATGTCTGCCATCTGGAGAAGCTGGAGGAAGGAGAATTGGAAGTCATGCAGATCAGGGGTGGGGAAATTCAAAGATTGGCAGAAATACCTAAGGAGGGGTCAGATGCCCCACCCCGCACAGTGCTCTAATTCTGGGATACAACTTACAGCCTTGACAGCTAGTAGTTAGATATAAGAGAAAAATAATTTCATTTCTAAATCTGGATAAGTCTCTATTTTGAACTGACATTTTAGAAAACTGTCTTTAAATATGTAAATGCCGTATTTCACATGTAATCCTCTAAAAAAAGAAAAAGTGCCAAATCTCCAAAATCATTAAAAGCAATTCCCACAAGTACAATAAACCTAGGGCTTTTTTTTGTTAGGGATAACAGAAAGGATATCAGATCTCTCAGGATTTAGAATTTCTTATTAAAGAAGCAAAACCCAGTGGAAGTCATTGAAACAGTAGCAGGGTTGAGAAGGGAAAGTTAAAGTTAGTAGTAGTGACAGGTATAGGCTTGGCTGTTGAACAAGACCACATGAGGTCAAATCCTGGTGCCACCACTTTCTAATCGTGTGTTCTCGGGCAAGTTCATAAACTCCTTAAACCTCAATTTCCTCCATCAAACAATGGAAATAGTATTCACCTTAAAATTCAAAATAACAATACATGTAAATTACTTAGCACAGTGCCTGGTATATTTTGAGAGCTAAATAATTATTATCTATCACCACCCTCATCATTATTATTAGTTAATTAGAAAGAGCTTCCAGAATTATTTGTGGACAATGCTGCTTAGAATTAGAGACTTCCGTCTTCTACTGACTTGCTATGTGAATGCCACCAAATGACTCAGCTATTAAAGGGAAGAAGATCTATGTCCAAGTCGGATCTCAAGAATTTAGATCCTAGACATTGTTATTATTAGCACTGAACTGGTGCATAGGGTGTTATGTGCTTGCATCGAGTGTACAATGAACTCACTGAGGTTAGAAAAACCATACATCTGTGCTTAGTTTCATATGGCTAAACTGCACAATCTCCAGGATTTACTGAGTTTCAACATTCTTTGTTTCTGCAACTACTGTTTCAGATGCAGCACTTGTGAGCTGAAAACAATGCAATTCGCCACTGCTTGTATTAGTCTACACTTATGGGTATTGAAAATGCAAAATGTGTATGTGATCTTTCACAGGGAAGAGATGGGTTGTCCTCTGCAGCCAAGCCTGCTCAGAGCAGCTATTCTGTTCTGCCCTTGGCTGGCTACTCCAGTAATTTTCTGCAGCAAGCTTCATCCTTAGCCCCGCCAGCAAGAGGAAAATGAATTTGCCCAGCAGTCCCGGGTATCCCTTCGGATGTTGCAGGGAGAGACCATGCCAGGCATTTCACTGTTAATTACCAGCACCCTGGCTGCTGTGGCCCCTTGCCGTGCCAATTTCAGAGATGAGATTTTGACTCTGCTTATTAGGCTCAGCTAAATAAATATTACCCTGCATTAGTGTTGTCAAAGATACATTCTGATTTTGGCTCCCTGGTGTGGCTGTTGATACTCAATCTTTTCACCATTACTTTTCCTTCTGTCCTCCACCCCCACCCCACCCCACACGAACATACAATCAATCTCTTGCTCACCTCCCTGGACATTCAGCTAGATTCTGGCATCAGGGGGCTGAAATATCATATTGTTGATTTAGCTCCTTTGCTTAAGGTTAGCAGGCACATGTATTATTCGATTTAAGGGCCTCGGTATTAATTTCCTCCTATTCTTGTCCCAACAGACTAAATTTCTCAGACACGTGTTTTGAGTTAGAGTGATTTTTGATGGATTTAAGCCCCCTGACTGCAGTGATTCATTTAAAAGTGAGAACAGGACCCTAATCAGGGCAATCATAGCTCCCCAAGACTTAATTCTAGGGCTTGTTTAAGGTCTTTGGAAAATAGACTTTCTCTTCTTGGCTTGATGGTGAACCTAGAAAGTATAGCCCCAAGGAGCTACTATTAGCTATTTTGCAAAAATGAAGGTAGAAACTACTAAGAATGGCACCAACACATATTAAGTAGTGCAAAGAAAAAAAAAAACCTGTGCCCATTCAAAGCATTGAAGAGCCTCAACCAAGTTTTGCTTGAAGCCAACCCAATCTTTGGATATTTCAGTTTTGAATCACTATGCCTCCTTGATTATTTAAGTTTGTGTGGGGAATTCTAACACTTTCATCTACATACATCTATTTGTCATATGTGGTTCCCTTGATGTGTCTATTTGTAGCAAGTGCATGTGGGGCCCTGCCCGTATCCCTTCAGTTCTTACCATTGTAAGGCTTTCCCTTTTGAATTCCTACTTCTGAGGGCCTGCTCTAGTGCTCTGCCTTAGTACAAAACAGGCTGGAGTGCTTTGAGGTGGGCTTCAACCAATGACTGGCAGGGGTTCATGGATAAATAGCCCAGCTTCCTTGCTCCCTCAGGATAACTTTGCGATCAGTTCTCCATGTGGACTCTCAGGGTTCCCCAGTGGGATTGAGCCTAATTTTTGATAACATAATTGGTTGCCTTCCTTTCCCTGTGTCACGTCTTCACTTCTCTGTGAATGGCGTCACCTTCTAACTAAATTACTTGCAGTTGTGTCCTTGCAAGCTGAGACACCATTTAACAGAGCAGCAAACTAAGGCTATGTTGGTCCACAGGAATATATAACAAGTAACACCTACTTGTAACTTTAAAAATGCACTCCACAAGTTGTTTAGTTTACACAATTTTTATCTTCCACCTCCAAATAGACTGATGTATTTACAGACCATTTTACAGACTCAGCCTAGAAAGAAACTATGAATTCAAAACTCTGTAAGCTAATGCATTATTTTCTGTCAGTGCTGGCCAAACAGAGGGCGAGATACTGGGGGGAAGATTTTAAGAGAGAAAGAGAAGCAAAATCACGGGCAAGCCAATGTACAGAAGATGCGCAGTAATCCTCAGGCTACAGCAATGGCGGTAAGCTGTCCAGATCCTGCCATTAGAAGAATCAGAGTCACTGGGGTTATTAATTTGATGGTCTAGAAAGATGAGCAACACAGACAAGTTTAATCTCTGAATACATTCCCCCGCCTAGTCTCTCTCCCAGTTCCTAAACCCTCCTTGCTAAGAAAAACATCACCAGGCATGGGGTTTTGCCAGAAACATGCATTTCCAGTCCAAATGGCACCTGTCAAATGAAAACCGAACTTTTAAACAATGCACTTTCTGACTGGTCTCACTAATGGGATGTTGTCTACTATTTACATGAAAAATGTTAACATGCAGACTCCTTTGTTTTATTTTTATTTGGGGCATTTTAAACAAAACACTCACTTTAATGCCAATGGGAAAAGGTCCACATCTCATCTGTGTTCCTCTCCATCTTCCAATCCTAATTCCTGCCAAAGAACACATATGGCCAACAGGGCTTGTGTTGAGTCCAGTGCAATTCCATTTCGCTCCTATTAGAAAGTACAATCATGGGATAAAAGAGCATCTTTGAGGTAAAGTGGCTTAACGTCCCCATTTTACCAATAAGGATAGGGAAGCCATGAAAGTCTTAGATGACAAAGCTGGATGGGACTTTTAAGGGCATCTGGTCCAATTCAATCCTGTCACAGATGAGGAAAAGCAAGCACAGATCAGTGAACTGCTTTGCTCAAGACTTCACAGCTAGTTAGAGACAACGTTGAGTCTGGAAATAAGGAATCTTGATTCCATGTACTGCTCCCCACTCCCAAACCACCCTCATTAATTTTGTTTCACTTTCATGTTTGTTTTACCTTAAATTTATTTAAAGCCTATAACCTATCTTGGATCTAGTGTGGGATGTTTTGTCTTAGAAAACCTGAGATTACAGCACTGCATTTAGTGGCCTCTCCTAAATAGTTGCAATGGGGAGAAACTCTCAGTAATGTGTTTTGTCCCTGGGAAATCACAGTGATGAAGAAATATCCCATAGCCTTTCCTTCTCCCTTCAGATATAGCATGAACATTCAGATTATACTGAAGAGCCAGCCTTAGTCCATTTGGTGTGATGCTCATACCTAATATCTAACCAACTACTTCCTGGGCCTGAGCCCAGGTACTGGTATGGCCAGGAAAATGCCAGAAGCCATATGGACACCCCAGGCCAACTCCCGCATGAGGTTGGATGGCAAACACCTAGGAACCAATTCACTCCAAAAGATAGAACAGATGGCATTCCAGATATGGATATGTATAATGTAGACTGCTAACATTGTTAAATAAGTATGTATTTTTAGGTACATTCATGAAAATCAAGAATTTTATAGCTGAAGTGAAAGTTAAGCAAAGGAAACCACAAAACACAGTTCAAAACAGTGCATTATTCTCTATTTGTTGGCATTGGCTTCCATAGTATGCTCCAACTTCCATAGGAGCCACTGGAAAATAACCAGGAAGAAATGTTAAAACTGCAAGGGATGTTGACTTCAGAATTCCATGCTTTGAGACCCTAGAAAAGCCACTGATGGCAGAATTGGCATTCAGCAAAACAAGAAATGGGCTGAATATTTCCTGGGCTTTACCACCTCTTTCCAACCTAATTATTTTACCCCCAACTCAGACTACTTATGCGCCATTCTGACTGCCTCAGGAACAAGGTCTAAAGGGCACAACATTGCCCTAAGGGGCACACTAACAATAATGCAAGTCACTGAATTAGTGCAATTGGATAAGAAGATGGACTTCTCAAAAACTCCAGTACAAACAGTACCTGTCAGAAGGCTTTCAGCTCTTTACCAAGTAATAATACTACCTCTTATGTGCAGTTATTTCCAGTTTACAGAACATTTTCATATACATGATCTCATTTAATTTGATCTTTATATGAACCCCGTGAGATAAATAGAGTATGAATTATTATTAACCTCCTTTTACAGATGAGGAAATGGAGGCTCAGAGAGGTTAAATGACCACTCATGGATGCACAGATGATAAGTGGTACCACTGGGACTTGAATCCAAGACTCTTTGATTCTATGTCTAGCAAAGCATCTTATTTGGCATTTATCAGTTAATCAACAGCCAAAAAGCTGTTCACTGGAGAAGAATTCCAACTGTAGCCAGAACAGTCTAATCCACGGATTAACTGATTTTAATGAGTTAGAACATCAATGGGTGGAATAAAGTGATATTCCTATATTCTGTAAACATTTCAAGTACAGACACTAAATTCTAATTTATGCATTATTGATACTAGTACTTCACTTCTCCCTGTACCCATGACCTTTTGCAATTCCTCCCACTAGAGGCAGAATACATTCCCCTTCATTGATGATGAGTGTGGCAATGTGGCTTGTTTCACTCAATGAAATGTTAGCAAGCATGATGCAACAAAGACTTAAAATTAACTTACTTAGTTGTGTCTGTACTCCTATTATCTGCCAGAAGTAGCTCACCGAACCATGGAAAAAGACAGATATAGACCCAATCTGCAGCTTGAAGCCAAGCCCATCTGAACCCAACCTAGATCATCCAACTTGGAAAACATAAGCAAGAAAAAAACATGATTTGAAACTACAGAGTTTTGGGCTGATTTGTTATACAGCAAAAGCTCACTTATCCTCTACCTTTCTTTCATCTTCCCACTTCTAATTCAATGCAAATATGGTCTGCCCTTTTGTTATCATTACTCTCTATTCTTTCCAGGCTGTGAATCACCACCTAATCTTAAATCTCAGATAAGCAGGGGTTTCAATATCAGGATCTGCATTACCTTAGGATTACGAAAAGCTAGTATTAAGGACCCCGGTGGTAGTAAAAATAAAGTAGGTGAAGTTACATCCACAAAGGAAAGCACAATAGGTGCCAGATAAATATTCAATGAATGATTGAAAACTTTGAGCATTTCAAGGCTATTTTGTAGTTAGTATGTAAGAGAAAACACATTGCCATATTGCCATTAGATGATATTTTCTATGTGCTTCTTTTTTGGGGGGGTGAGGGAAGATTTCATTGGGGAACTGGGGAAGGGGAACAGTGTTGGGGAATTGGGGAAGGGGAACAGCCATTGTTGTCCTTCAATCTTAGTTGTGGAAGGAGCAGCTAGCCCAGCTCCCAAGTCCAGTCACCATCCAGCTGCCTGTTGGCAGCTCAGGACAGCTCAGCTCAAGGTGCTGTGCTCAATCTTAGTTGCAGATGGGCATAGCCCACCATCCCATGCAGGAATCAAACCAGCAACCTTGTTGTTAGGAGCACATGATCTCACCAGCTGAGCCATCCTGCCACCTGTTGGTAGCTAAGCAGCAGCTCAGCTCAGGCATAGCTCATTGACCCATGTTTGATTCCCACATGGGAATCAAACCGGAGACACTGTTGCTCAGAGCTCATGCTCTTAGCCAACTGAGCCACTCGGCTGGCCCATCTATGTGTTTCTTTACATAGTGACTTGGTGCTTGGTGTGCTAGGAAGACAGACTGCCCATCGCCTAGTGGCTTATTGATTAAAACAGACAACACAGAGGCAGGCAAATGGTAGAAAACAGAATAATTGTTGGATACATTGATAATAAAAGGGTAAGATTCGATATTTTATTTGGTCTGATTCTACCATTACAGCTTTGTTGGTTGCATCATAATCTCCAAAGCCCCAGAAAACCCAATTCTACTGCCTCCCTAGAAACCTGCAGCAGGCTTCCATCTATAGAAAATTACATGTTTTTCTAAGTGTTTAGAAAGTTCAGATTCCCTAGTTCTTTAATCAACTACTGCAAGTTGCTGTGTATTGGAGGAGAGGAGTGTACCAATACCAGCCCACTTACCACAAGAAAGACTTGGCTATTCATCAGTTATCTGTGGACAGTTCTTGGAGATGAAGGAGAGATTATGCATAACACCTGGTCAGCATTCAACAATACAATCGTCCCTCAGTATCCACTGGGGTTTGGTTCCAGGACCCTCCCCACCATGGATACCAAAATCTGTGGGTGCTCAAGTCCCTTACATAAAAAGGGGTACATACTGTCTCCCATATAATTTAAGTCAGCTGTTGATCACTTATAATACCTAATATATTATACCAATGTAAATGCTATGTAAATAGTTGTATTGTCATTTAGGAAATAATGACAAGAAGAAAGTTCTGCTCATGTTCAGTACAGACACAACAGTCATAGGCCGAACTACACATCAGCAACAATGTAACATTTTCCCCCAAATATTTTTGATCTGAGGTTGGTTGAATCCAAGGATGCAGAACCCACAGATCCAGAGGGTTGACTGTATTTACTAAATGAAAGAAGGGAGGAACAGAGGAAGCAGCTACTGCTCTACCCATCCCTCCATCCTTCTGCTCCGTTTCATCTCAGTTTGATCAACTGTCATCTATTTGTCTAGTCACTCCAACTCGCACTGGTTCCAGCCCTAGGATTCAGCCATCATAATTCATTCATTAATCACATTCTCCCCAGTCCCTGGCTTATTTCAGACTTGACTCTTGATACCTGCAGATTTCTCATTTAACTCTTAAACCCTTTCTTAATGTGCCCCAGTGCATTTTATTTTGTACAAAGACCCCAGACTGGCTGTCACCCCAGAAACATGGACTTTGATTCTCAATTTTCCTTTTAATATTCTTTCTAAGAGTGTTATGCTGGGTACTCAAGTACCCAGTGCCATAGCACCTGTAAAGCACTGTGGTAAGAGAGAGGTGAGATAGAGAGTACAACCTTACCTGTTCTAAGGAGGACATGGAATATACCTGGTCAGTATATAGAGCGATCAAGACACAAACCCACTTTTCCTGCCTCCAACTCTGGGAATTATTTCTTTGTATCATGTTATTTTAAAAAGTACTAGCACTGCTGCAATTCTTGGACATCCTTTATAATATACAAACTTAGAAGAGAAAAGAAATAACTGTGAAGAAAAGGAACTAGTCGTTACAGCACAAAAAATGGCTACAAGACTGAACCACTTAGAATACCCATCTTTGCCCAAATGACGGATAGCCATATTCCAACACATCAATACAGATCTTATGATTCTGGGTTCAATTGGCAGGACTTCCTCTTCCCAAAATAACTCCAACCTTAATGGATATGATGAGCTTCAGTACAAAGGCCCTAAAGTCTATAAGCCTTGGCTTTTAGCCGAGCCTCCAAAGGTGACTAAAGAAGAAATGTCAGGAAAAACCAAAGGTTGGCACATCATGAACTACTCAGCATATATTGGAACTTACTACTTCCATAAATATTTACATTCCAGAATAATGGGGCATTTGTGCTTTTGGAAGACCCTAAACACTGCCTTTTGAGAGGGTGGCTGGCTTTCTCACTGGCCACTGGCCAGTTTGATTTCATTTTGAAATCATTTCCAAATAACCAGCTTGAGCATGAGATACCAGGAAAGTTCTCGGTCGGGAGGAAGTGACGAAGGTTCAGCTCCTGGCTGCTCTACTGACTATGTTGAGCCAATTCCTTGGCCTATCCTGACCTAATTCTTTCCAGAGATATTTATTGAGCACCTAGAGTGTGCCAGGCTCTGGGCAAAGAGGAGCCCACAAGACAAAGTTCTGGCCTTCAGGGAACTCACACTCTAGGGGAGATTTGTGATAATCAGACAGATAAACATATAATGAGAACATGAAAACAGTAAGGAGGTTTATGAAGATAGCCAGCAGAGGTGCTGTGGACAGGGTGCTATTTTGGATAGGATGATCTTTTGAGCAGAGTGAAATGAAATAAATACCTGCAAAAAGAGAGTTTCAGGTGGAGGGGACAGAATGTGGAAAGGCTCTGAGGTACGGGTGTGCTTGGTGCATTTAGGAACACGGAGAAGACTGCCACTGTGGTTGGAGCAGAGGCAGTGAGGCGACAGAGTGGAAGGGGAGGAGGAGAGACATGAGGGGGTTGATGATGGAGGGTATTTTAGGCTTGGTGATAACTTGGGACGGGAAGCCATTAAAAGGACCTGAGCAGGCGACAGTATGATCTGACTTAGGTTCCAGGAGCATGATTTTGGCTGCTGGATGAAGGAAGGACAGCATTTTCCTCATCTGAAAGCAAATGGGGTACAGACAAGAGAAACAAAGAGGGTTTCCCACTGCTCCTCTATGAGTTGGGATCCTAAGGCATATGCTCTGCTGAACAAAACACGCCCATCTTGGAGGAAGCAGATCTAGGCCTGAGGTAACTCTTCCATCCTGAAGGCCCACAGCAGTGCCATTGATCTGCCATTAGCCTGAGGGAAGGACAGACTCCAGCCGCAGGGGCTCCTGTGGGACCTGGTGACTGACCCCACCTGCAGCCTAAGTATCTCAGGGTGGCTTTCTGGAGATGGACCCTTTGGGTGGTTAAGCAAATATGACCCTATCGGCTGCTTTTCATTTTCATCCAGCCACCAGTCTTTCTTCCCCAAAGGTCATCTGGAAAGGCTAGTGAGGTTAAGGCACTGGTCTTTGGCCAGCATAGTGATTATTCTGTGGATGCCAAAGCTTTGGGATCTCGTCTCCTTTTTCACTTGCTTGGTGTGAATTCATCTGAATACATCAGTTTGATATTTTTATTGTTTTTATATATATATGCTATTGAAATAATTTAAATGAGTGCAAGTTTGATAGTATTAGAGCTGTACATTATACCTGCAGAAAGTAGAAACTTTCCTGCAGAATTTCAAGCTAAGGGTAGGGGCAGGGGCCCCCGTGTTGGACACTCCCAGGGTCTCTTGCTTCCCACGTCTCCTTCTGGAGTGAGCCTTCAGCACAGCTGTGTCTTAGTTGCTTCAAGAATCCTGAGTCATTTCACCATTTCTGTCTCTCCCCCTTCCCTGTGCAACGTTCCTGATGCAAATAAACACTGCGGCTGGGCGATAGCCTCCCTTCCGCAGGGCAGTCACTTCACTCCCTTGGCCTCGCTCCAGCGGCCACGGCTCAGGGCTGCGGGAGGAACGTCCGGAGCCAGATCCCCGGGCGAGCAGAAGGCGAGGGTTCAGGGGGAAGGAGGGACGCGAAGAGGCCGTGGGCGGGAGGTGTCGGCCCATTCTGCCGCAGTGAGTTGAGTGGCGGTGATGCGTCTGCGGGTGCAGGCTGGGAGGCGGGGATTCTGACTCAATGCGGCACCAGCAGGGCTGGCAACAGGCAAGGCTGTAGCTGTGCTTCCCCCGCCCCCCTCCTGCTCCCCCTCTTCAATCTGCTACGGGGGCGTGGGGCGCTCGCAAGGCATCCCTGGGTCAGGGTCCTCCTGTGGGCTTTCCAAACAGCCTGTGCTCATTTCCGCGGGAGCCCTGGGGCGCTGTATTGTCACTGTATTGTCACTGTTTGTTTATTTCCACATCTGCCCCCTGGAGATTCCGTTAGGGCAGAGTTTTCTAATCCGCCCCCTGATGAATTCGGGGCCCTGGCATTTGGCACACTGCCTGGCACGTCATCACGACTTGGGGGATCAGTAAACAGCAGTAGAAGGAAGGGGGAGGGCGGGGGAGGAGGGAAGACAGGACCAGAGAGAAGAACAAAAACACAAGCGGACTCAGCCTACATAACTGCGAAGTGCAGAACATCTCTCTGCGTAATGTACAGGAATTAAGGCCATAGGTAGGAGACGGGGGACTTGGTGTGGCTCTCCCTCACATACTTTGGGCATCATCCCTGGTCTTTATGCTTCTAGAGTGACAGTGATGGTGGTCAGGGGGGCAGGAAAGGACAAGGAGGAAAGTCACTTGCTCTTTAAAACGAGAGGGGTCATAAACATTCCACTGACCTCAAACTACCAGTTGCCCCCAAAGCAAAGCTCCCCTCCCCCAACCCGTTATCATAACCTCAGAATTTATAGAGCCTGGAGAATTCTTAGCATCCAGTACTCCATTTCACAGATGAGGAAACTGAGGTTCAGGGTGGCTCTGTCATGTGCCCAGGTCAAGGAAGACAGGACAGGAATCAATGTATTGATTTCATTAACTTGCTGACTGCACCCTACTGTCTTTCCCTTAGCATCCTCCTCTCTAGCTTTCTCCAAAATGAAATTTCTGGGAGAAGGCTCACATTGTGGTTTGTTCAGGCCTGGGCCCTGGTTAAGGATGCATGTGAAACTCTGGGTGCAGAGACACAGGCAGCCAGCAGCCTCTGACACCCTCACCTATCCCTGGGCCATGAGCAGCTGCCAGAGCCTGCCTGACAACAAGCTTTCTGGGGCAGCTCTGTGCACCTCCAGGGGTGTCTCTTCCAGCTCCGAAACAGATTTTGCCATCTCATCCCCACATTTGCAGTCTCGAGTTGGCTTCTTGTGATTGGCCAGAACTTGTCCTCACTAGAAAGATGAGGAGCGTCTGCCTCCTACACCCAGCTGGGAGAAAACACTGCACTAGCAAAGATGAGAATGACTGTTTCAAACCCCCTCTGATAGGTACAGGGGAGTCGGGTGTGGGCTCACCAGTCTGAATGATGCCAGGGACCTCCAAGGGTCTTTACACTTGACCCTGGGGGAGGTGGCCTCTGACAGGGTAGCTAAAACCTGGTGCCTTGCATTCTGTGAGTGAGGGTATCATAGTAGATTCTCTGGCCTTGTGGAGCAAACAGTTTCTCAGAATGTGATTTTAAAGATTGTCATCAGGGCTGGGGAAGTGTATGCACAACAGGTGGTTGCTAATCAGCTTCAAATTGGGAGCAATTAGACCTTCCTATCCGCCTACCCAGTCCACTCCCACATCCAAGGTATCACGCCGACTCGACTCCTAGCTTTCTCCAGGGTTGGAAATTGTACCTGGGAGATGCACTCCTTTAGATTGACCCATAGCACTTCAAGGCATTCACCAGGTTAAGGCTTAATTAGCTATTGATATTCCTAATGCAGAGATTCTCTGTGTTGGCTATTCGGGCCACACATCAGGCCAAGTAAATTTCTAGAGGTTTCTGAAAGTTCCCCTAGGTGACTATAATGTATAGTAAGAATGAAAACCACTGTTCTAATGGTAAGTGCTGGTTTTGCCCAGCCACATCTGTTCTCCCTCTGGTAACAGCACCTGATGTTCCTTTGGAAACCTCACTCTCTTTTGATCCACATGAGTAGGTTATGTTTACCCCACCATCACCTCTCACATCACCCTTTCCTGGGAAACAGCTAGCCAGCAAGCAGATTACCAGTTTGGTCAATTAGCATTTTCCATTCCCGCTGAGAAAGCAATTGGTTCAGGCACAATAGGTGACCCAAGAAGGTCCAATGAGAATTGGCCTCAAGACTTTTGTTGGAACTACTAGAAGGAGAAAAGCCGTTTTGTAGTGCAGTTATTCAGCAGAAACAGGAATCTTGGGCTCCCAGCAGCCATTGTTGTCATCCTATGGAGAAAGCCTGCCTGTACATTAAGGCAACACAGGAGAAAAGAGATTACTGATGGAGTGAAAAGGACTGAAACCTGATTAACACCATGGCTGCAGCCAGATACCTTTCAGTAACAGAAACAAATAAATTCCCCCACTTCATTCAAGCCAATTTGAGCTGAGTTTTCTGATGAGCTGTATCATAGCAGAATGAATCTGTTGTATAACAGATGTTACCTTGCAATACAGAAAACAGAGCTCTGATCTGAATGGTCACCTACAAATGAACTTAAATGCTCATGGTCAATGCATCTAAAGATAAGAGGTTGCTGTCCACCCCCAAGGATGGTGGCTTTCAGAGGAGAGAGTTGCAGAAATTAAGATGGACATGTCTTCCTCCATTATTTTCTTTAGTGAACATCGAGAGCCATGAGTAGCTCACTCTTAGCTAAATAAGAAAGAGCTTGAGCAGAAATAAATAGGTCCCCAGCAATAAAGTGTGGACCTATCTTACCCATGTCTTTAGAGCTGTTTAAGTAGCCAATTTTACAATACAGGAAATCATATGGCTGAACAAAAGCAGGTGACAGACTATCAGGACAATGCATTGATGCTTTCTTGGTCAGGGGAAGTTTCCTGGAAAATTTGCCCATTGCCTGAATGTACAAGTGAGGGAAGAATAATTGAGTCACTGAATTTTCAATTTGAAAGTTATATCAGCTAGCAATTGTTGCATCACAAACTACCTCTAAACTTGGTGGCTTAAAAATAACTTATTCAGTTCATCATTCTGTAGATTAGCAATTTGAGTTAGGGTCAACTGGATGGTTCTGCTCTCAACTGGGTTCACTCATGTATCTACAGTCAGCTTTGGCCAGCTAAGCAGTTCTGTTTCTGGAATTGACTGACACTGTTGGCTGGGGTGATGGAGGTGACTGGGCCATGTGTTTCTCATCCTTCAGCAAAGCCTGGGCTAGTTTACATGGTAAAGGCAGGGTTCCAAGAGTGAAAATCACACAAGGAATCTTGTGATCTAGGCTCAGAACCTGCATGCTGTCATTCCACCATACTTTATTGTCAAAGCAAGTCACAGTTTGCTTCTTCTTCCTTTTTTTTTTTTTAAGATTTTATTGGGGAATTGGGGGAGGGGAACAGCGTTGGAGAACCAGGGAAGGGGAACAGACAAGTTGCTGTCTTTTTGTTCTTCAGTCTAGTTGCGGAGGACGTTGCTTGACTGGCCCATGTTGGTATGGTCATTGCGCTCTTCCCAAATGAGGCAGATTGGTCGCCGGCCTCTGGATGTCACTCACTGAGGCTATTGGCAGCTCATGCTGACTGCCAGCCACTCATGCTGGCTGTTGGCCACTCACTGTAGCCTATGGCAGCCCCCTGCAGCAGGGGCTGCAGCCTACACCATCGCTGGGGCTCACACAGCCCAGCTCCAGGTGGAGCTGTTGTTAGCTGTAGAGGGCAGTGTCACTGGCCCGCATATGTGGGATCCAAACCAGGGCCGCTGGCGTCCCAAAACCAGCTCTTAACCAATGCACCACTCAGCCGGCCCGCAGTTTGCTTCTTGATGGGAGGAGTTGCCAAGCCACATTTCAGTGAGCCTGTGAGAACTCAGAGATGATTTGACTCAACCCTTACCATTTGACAAGTGAGAAACTACAGCCAATGAGCTTCTTCAAGTGCCCCTCTGATTATAGAGGATTTTTCTGGCCTCCACACTGATGATCTGTTCACACCAATTCTTTGTTTACTACACTTCCCTTTTTAAAGTTATTTTCCATATGATGTAGGTTGCTTGACTCCTGGTAAAATCTGTGTGCAGTGACTAAGGCAGACATTTGTCTAAATTTGCTACTTTACAATTTAAAAAATGGGTACTCTTATTCTCAAGGATACCCATCAAATATATTGGGGTTCTTTCTCTGGGCTAAGCTCTGGGACACAACAGAAAACAGGGCAGACATGGGTTCTATCTACACAAAGCTTAGAATTCACTGTTTGAATGATGTATCTGGGACCTCAACCGAGACCATCAGATTTCTCTTCTGGATGTACTTTTCATTCCCACTCACTGTTATGGATCTTCCAATGCTGCTCTGTACATCAAAGCCAATTTGTATTCGTGATGGCAGCAATTTATGGGGACAACTAAGTTTGCGAACTCATCCTAGAAAAAATGCTACATATTTCATTGTTGAATATCATTACGGTCACCTTCAAAGTACTTCCCTTGGGAAGCTATGCACTGATGCCAGGACCTAGTCCACCCTTGAAAGCAATTTTGGAACTCTTTTTCTGGAATGGCCATCAGAGCTGTCATTGTATTACACTTGATGTCCTGAATGTCATCAAAAAGTCTTCCTTTTAATATTTTCTTTATCTTTGGGTAAAGAAGTCATTGGGGGCCAGAGCAGGTGAGTAGGGAGGGTGTTCCATTATAGTTATTTGTTTACTGGCTAAAAATTCCCTCACAGACAGTGCCGTGTGAGCTGTTGCACTGTCGTGATGTAAGAGCCATGAATTGCTGGTAAAAAGTTGAGGTCATCTAACTTTTTCAAGCAGCCTTTTCCGCACTTCCAAATAGTAAAGTTGGTTAACTATTTGTCCAGTTGGTACAAATTCATTATGAATAATCCCTCTGATATCAAAAAAGGTTAACAACATCATTGCAACAAGTTCTTGAACTTAATTGTCAAACCGCGTATGTTAACTTACAATGTTCTTAGCCTTCCTTCATTCCCTTTCTACCCTTGTTAAGGAGAATTTTCTCTTTGACTCCTCAGCTTTTTCTTCTCTCCTTGTAGAGTTCTGTCTTTGCTGGATAAGGTTCCAGGCTTTTGTGACAGATGAATATGGATAAAGAGGTAAAGAAAGTATGGAAGAAGCAGAAAGACAGGATAGAGAAAATAATGGGACAGGAGAGCCATATGTGGTGGGACTTCAGAAAGAGCAGAGGTAGAGAAAAGAAAGACAGGGATTTGGAAATAAGGAAGTCCAAAAAAGCTATAGGTTTTATAAAAGCTAGAGAGAAGAATTGTTTTAAATGCTGTATTGAGTTGTGAATTGGATCTCTTATTTTTCTTCTAGATACTCAAATAAAGTTTGATCTACCTTTTATTTTGATTAATTCTGGCTGCTAACTTTACTGAGTTTTTTTAATATAACATTTTGGCAAACTTAGGTTACATGGGAACTAGAAATTTATCTAGGGCAAATTTAATTAAGAATCATTATATCTATCCTCTCCTGGCAGAACAACCAAAGTTGTACCTTCACTAGATATGGCCCAGACTAAAAAAAAAAAAAAAAAAAATTAATTGTCCTTTTCTTTCTTTTTTTTTTTTTTTGAGGGCAATGTCACTGACCCTCACATGTGGGACCCGAACCGGGGCCACTGGCTTCCAAAGCCAGCGCTTAACCACCGCACCACTTGGCCGGCCCTAATTGTCCTTTTCTTAAAGAGACAAAAATAAAACTAAAAAAAACCCTAAACTCCATACTTTATTAGGCTTTCTATTTGATTCTTCTCTAATGATCTTTTTCTGTTCCAGGATCTCAATTAGAATACCATATTACATTTAGTTTTTATGTCTCCTTAGACTTCTATGATCTATGACAGTTTCTCAGGCTGTTCTTTTGTTTGGATGACCTTGACTTTTTGAGCAGTACTGGTAGGTATTTTTAGAATATCTTTCCCTTTAGTTTTCATGGTTAGCCTTCGGATATGGGTTTATGGAAGATGACCACAGAGGCAAAGTGGCATTTATAACACATCATGTCAAAAGTGCATACTATTAGTGTGACTTATCACTGATGAGGTTAATCTCAGTCATCTGGCTGAGGTGGCATCTGACCAGGTTGTTCCACTGTAAAGTAACTTCTTTCTCCCTTTCCATACTGTATTCTTTGGAAGTGAGTCAAAAATGTAGCCCACATTTAAGGGGTACGGAGTTCTGCCTTTACCATAGTAAAGAATTTAATTGATCAGAGTTTCATTTAAAGTCAGGAGTGGGA
This sequence comes from Aselliscus stoliczkanus, assembly GCA_033961575.1. NCBI lineage: Eukaryota > Metazoa > Chordata > Mammalia > Chiroptera > Hipposideridae > Aselliscus > Aselliscus stoliczkanus. The sequence goes on from CM066738.1 coordinate 32,502,479, forward strand.
AGGGTGATGATTCTCCAAAGAACAGTGTAAGGGGCTGGGAGTTTCCATATCCAGCATGGTGGGCAGACAGACATATTGGAGCATCTGAAATGAGGAAATGTTAAGACACATGATGCTAAAAGTGCAGAAAGAGTGGGAGAAACTTTAGCAGTTGTTCTTACTGGGAAACTGGAGAGAGGTCACTGGAGAGGGTACCACCAATGTTTCCTGGGCCACTCACTGTGAGAAGCCCCTGCATCACATCTTTGAGGAAACTTATAGTAAAGACTTCCCACAGAGAGAACAATTGGTCCTCATTTGACAGCCTCTTAAATGATTGGTTGCTTTGTGGTTGCAGTTTCCGTTACATATGTACATTGATGTCCAAGGAGAAAGCCTCATAACATATACTGAGCAGTCTAGCATGTTGCAAGAGACTAAAGGAAGGGATACATGCATTTCCATAAAGGATACGCAGGCTTCCACTAGAAAGATGAATTAAATGTTTAGGGAAGAAATAAATGTTCTAACAAGAATCTTGTGGTCAGCGTGGTAAAGGCATCCTTTCTTGGGAATTGCCAGACCCCCAGGGCATGTGCTGCTGGTCCATCCAAGGAGACCAATTAACAGTCTGGCTGATATCCACAGAGATCCTTGGTTGGGAGGCGGAAGCAGGACACTGAACAGGTGCCCCTTTTCTCTGTTCCTGGGCACAAAGTCTAATTTCCAGCCCAAGCTGTGGCAGCAGGAAATCAACCAAGGTTTGCTTCATCTCAAAAGTCCTCTATGTACCAATAATACAAATTTGGGAAACTTAGTTTCTGAAGGAAGAAAAGAAATGCGGGTAGTTTTTAAAGAGCTATTCCCAGTTATAAAAGCCTGGGATAAGCAAACACTCTTACTGATTTAGACAATTACTTTTTTTTTTTTTTTTTGAGGGCAGTGTCACTGGCCTTCACATGTGGGACCGAACCGGGGCCACTGGCTTCCGAGGCTAGCGCTTAACCACCGCACCACTCGGCCGGCCCTTAGACAATTACTTTTAAACAGAGGCAAGTTTCCAAGTGATGCTGTGGTGCCAAATACAGTTTTTTTCTTTCTTTTCCTGCTGGCTTATTAGAATGAAGACATTTTTATACTGTTTGTTATCTACTAATATCCATAATCTACTAATATGCAGAGGGTGCTAGAAAATGTATACACATTTTAAGAAAGGAAAAAACTGTATTAAAATTGTAATACATAATATATACCCATGAGTATAAAAGATGAGTACAAGGGCCGGTGGTTAAGAGCTGGCTTGGGACGCCAGCGGCCCCGGTTCAGGTCCCATATATGAGGGCCAGTGATACTGCCCTCAAAAAACAAAAAACAACAAAAGATGAGTACAAGTCACGTTTGACTTCTGCAATTGCAAGAGATGCTCAAAATGATTACCATCAGGATAATTTTAATACAGTTTTTTCCTTTCTTAAAATGTGTATATGGTTTTTGGTACGTTCTCTATGTAATGTTATGAATGACAATAAAGCAAATTACTTAGCATTTGCCACCTGTGTGCCAGAAATCAGGTTTCCTTTTTTAATTTGTGTTTTCACTGGTTTCTGAGGGTATCTTTGCTTTGGGGAGGAGCAAGTTTGTTGGCCCAGGTGCTGATCCCAGTTCTTGTATGAAATATGTTGGTCACCTAAATGCATACTTCACAGAGGCCTCGAACTTGGTAGCTCCTGGGCCCTTAGCATTCCAGGTTTGCTCTTCAGGACTGCCAAGAAGTAATCAAACTCAGCAAGCTGTTTCCCTTGTATTCAAAATAGAAGTCTTTGCTCCAATGTCAAAATCTTGAGTGGGGTGGGATATAAACCATGCAAGAAGACTGACTATCCCGGGTTAAATCCCATTCCAAGGCCAGAAGCAATAAGATTCTTAGCCAGGATGAGACACTCCTTGGGCTGGATGCAGGGCTGACTCCAGTGGTCCGGGTGACAAAGTTCTGTGAGACCAGGCAATCCCAGTCTCAGAGAGAATCTAAATCTCTATCAAATAAAAATGTCTCTTGGGCCCGCCGAGTGGCGCGGTGGTTAAGCACTGGCTTCAGAAGTCAGCGGCCCCGGTTCAGTCCCACATATGAGGGCCAGTGACACTGCCCTCAAAAAAAAAAAAAAAAAATGTCTCTAGTGGTCCGTACCCTAATTATCCTGGTGGTGGGGTTGGGTGCCGCACGGACTATGCATGCTACATTTGGGTTCGTCAACTGCCTATCAGTCTGTATATCTTTCTTTGTTCTGAATCCACAACTAATGGGCAGTTAGGTGGGAAGGGAGAAGCAGAAAATAACTAAATAACACTATAATCTGAATAATTTCTAATAAGCTGGTATATTAACACTCGTCACTTAGAAAATAAAAAGCCTTTTTAAAATTATTTTTTAAACTACTGCATAACTTCTTTCAGCTTATATGAAACCAGCTTTCCAGCCAATATTATCCTAATGCCAGCAGCCACAGTGCAGAGCAATTTTATATGCATATATGTAAATATCATTTTGTACTCTGCTTAATTAATTTAACGTTTATTGTGAACATTTTGCCATGTCATGAGATATTTTAAGAACATGAATTTAACAGCTGTATAATACTGCCCCCAAAGGTATGTGTCAATTTTATTCGAGGCATTGAAGGTTTTTGCAATTTTTTCCTATAGCAAATAATGCTCTAATGTTTGCCTGCAGGTCCAAAGAACTATGGATTTTTTTTTTCTAAGATTTCTTTCTATATTAGACATGAGAGTAGAATCAGAATTTTGGCACCAAAAGAGGCTTTAGGGAAAATATTCCTCATTCTGTTTTAAGAACTGTTCTTTAAGATGTTTTTCAAAAATTGAGAAAATTTAGAATGATGAAGCAAACATTAATTAGTTATATATCTCCTTCAGAATTTTTAATTAAAACAACTAGAATATTATAAATAAAGCTAAAGTCTCATTTATTCTATTTCTGTATCTCATCTTTTCCCTTATCAAACTGACTGTCATACATATGGTATATATCACCCAGTTTACTTTGAAGAAAAAAACATTAACAACTTATAATAGCTTTCATGTTTTCTCTCTAACAATTAATAGAATTGGTCAAATTGGAAACAAAGAGAAACAATATTGCATTAAATTTTCCAAATGTAGGGGGAAAATGTGTGATTGCCATGAAATCTGCTTTTACATTTGGTTTAAAAATACATGTCATATATATTTTCTTTCTTTCAAGTTATTATATAAATTAGTTACTCTAAGTTTTTTATTTCTATTTATTTTTTTATTTCTTTTACTTATATATTAATTTTATTATTATTTTTAAATAAGTTTCAGGTGTACAACACAGTGCAATAGTTATACTTTTTACCCCTCAAAGTGACAACCACCAACCCCCAGTCTGCCACCCCACTCGCCCCCCACCGATATCATACATATCTATTACAATTCCATTGACTCCACTCCCACACTATATTTCACATCCAGTGAATATATATATATATATATATATATATATATATATATTCAATTATAATTGATATACAATATTATACAACATCAGCTTCAGGTGTACGGTGCAGTGATCAAGCCTCTACCCCATCCATGAAATGTTCTCCCTAACAAGACATGTGACCATCTGACACCCTACAAAATATTTACATTATTAATTATATTCGCCAAACTGTCTTTCATATCCCTGTGGCAATATTGTAGTTACCTATTTATGCTGTATAATCCCTTCCCCTTCTTCCTCATCCCCACACACCTCCCAATTAGCAACCATCAGTTTTTCCTCTATATCTATGAGACTGTTTCTGTTTACTTTGCTCGTTCCTTCAGTTTTTTTAGATCCCACATATAAGTGCGATTATATGGTTTTTGTCTTTCTCTGACTGACTTATTTTACTTAACATAATATTCTCTAGGTCAATCCATATCGTTGCAAATGGTACAATTTCATTCTTCTTTACAGCGGAATAATACTCCACTGTATAAATGTACCACAGTTTCTTTTTTTTTTTTTTTTTTTTTTTAAAGATTTTATTGGGGAATTAGTGGAGGGGAACAGCGTTGGGGAATCAGGGAAGGGGAACAGACAAGTTGCCGTCTTCTTGTTCTTCAGTTTAGTTGCGGAGGATGTTGCTTCACTGTTGGTATCGTCATTGCGCTCTTCCCGGATGAGGCAGATCGGTCGCTGGCCTCTGGATGTCGCTCATCGCGGCTATTGGCAGCTCACGCTTGGCTGCCAGCCACTCACGCTGGCTGCGGGCCACTCACTGTAGCCTATGGCAGCCCACTGCAGCAGGGGCTGCAGCCCACACCATTACCGGGGCTCGCACAGCCCAGCTCCAGGTGGAGCTGTTGTTAGCTGTAGAGGGCGGTGTCACTGCCCCTCATGTGGGATCCGAACCGGGGCCGCTGGCATCCCAAAACCAGCGCTTAACCAATGCGCCACTCGGCCGGCCCGTACCACAGTTTCTTATCCAGTCATCTACCAATGGGCATTTCGATTGTTTCCAAGTCTTGGCTATTGTAAATAGCACTGCAATGAACATAGGGGTGCATATATTTTTTTGAATTAGTGTCTTGGGTTTTTCTTGTTAGATACCCAAGAGTGGACTTGCTGGGTCATACGGTAGTCCCATTTCCAGTTTTTTGAGACCTCCATACTGATTTCCATAATGGCTGCACCAATCTGCAGTCCCACCAACAGTGCACCAGGGTTCCCTTTTCTCCACACCCTCGCCAGCACTTGTTGTTTGTTGATTTATTGATGATAGCCATTCTGACCGGAGTGAGGGGGTATCTCATTGTGCTTTTATTTGCATTTCTCTAATGACTAATGAGGTTGAACATTTTTTCATATGCCTCTTGGCCATCTATATGTCCTCTTTAGAGAATGTCTTTTTATAGCCTCTGCCCATTTTTTAATTGGGTTGTTTGTTTTTTGATGTTGAGTTGAATGAGTGTTTAATAAATTTTGGATATTAACCCCTTATCAGATTATCATAGGCAAATACATTCTCCCATTCAGTAGGCTTCCTTTTTGTTTTATCGATAATTTCCTTTGCTGTGAAAATACTTTTAAGTTTGATGTAATCCCATGTGTTTATTTTTTTCTTTTATTTCCCTTGCCCGAGAGGATATATCTGTAAAAATATTACTGAAGATAATGTCTGCAAATTTGCTCCCTATGATTTCTTCTAGGAGTTTTATGGTTTCAGGTCTTACATTTCAGTCTTTAATCCATTTTAATTTGTTCTCGTGTATGGTGTAATTAGGTGGTCCATTTTCACTTTTTGCATGTGTCAGTCCAATTTTCCCAGCACCATTCATTAAATAGACTATCTTTACTCCAGTGCAAATTCTTGCTTCCATTGTCATAGATTAAATGACCATATATAGATGGGTTTATTTCCAGGCTCTCTATTCTGTTCCATTGATCTATGTGTCTGTTTTTATGCCAGTACCATACTGTTTTGTTTTGTTTTATTTTTGTTTTGTTTTAGCTGAGCCATCCTGCCACCTGTTGGCAGCTCAATGGCATCTCAGCTCGGGCTGGGCATTGAACTGCTGTTGCTCAGAGCTCAGCTCGCACTCTTGAGCAAGCTCTTAACCAACTGAGCCACTCGGCTGGCCGTGTACCATACTGTTTAGATTACTATAGTCTTGTAGTATGATTCGATGTCAGGTAGCATGATATCTCCCACTTTGTTCTTATTTCTCAAGATTGCGATGGTCTTTTATGGTTCCATATAAATTTTAGGATTATATGTTCTATTTCTGTGAAAAATGTCCTTGGTACTTTGATACGAATTGTATTGAATCTATATATTGCCTTAGGTAGTATTGACATTTTGACTACATTAATTCTTCCTATCCATGAATATGGTATGTATTCCCATTTATTTGTATCTTCTTTGCTTTCTCTCTTCAGTATCTTATAATTTTCTGAGTACAGACCTTTTACTTCTTTGGTTAAATTTATTCCTACATATTTCATTGTTTTTGAAGCAACTGTAAAAGGGATTGATTTCCTGATTTCTTCTTCTGATAGTTTATTATTGGTGTATACAAATGCAACTGATTTCTGAATATTAATTTTGTATCCTGCTACCTTACTAAATTCGTTTATCAGTTCTAACAGTTTTTTGGTGGCATCTTTGGTATTCTTTCTATATAGTATCATGTCATCTGCATATAATGAAAATTTTACTTCCTTCTTTCTAATTTGGATGCCTTTTATTTCATTTTCTTGTCTGATTGCTATGGCTAGAATTTCCAAAACTATGTTAAACAGAAGTGGTGAAAGTGGGCAGCCTTGTCTTGTTCCTGATCTTAAGGGGAAAACTTTTAGCCTTTCCCCGTTGAGTACGATGTTTGCTGTGGGCTTATCATATATGGCCTGTATTATGTTGAGATGTGATCCACTATTCCCACATTGCTAAGAGTTTTTTATCATAAATGGCTGCTGGCTTTTGACAAATGCTTTTTCTGGATCTATTGATATGATCATATGATTTTTATTTTTCATTTTGTTAATGTGATGTATTACGTTAATTGATTCGTGGATATTGAACGAACCGAGCATACCAGGAATGAATCCCACTTGTTTGTGGTATATGATATTTTTAACGTGATGCTGAATTCAGTTTGCTGGTATTTTGTTGAGGATTTCTGGATGTATGTTCATTAGGGATATTGGCCTGTTGTTTTCTTTTTTTGCAATATATTTGTCTGATTTGGGGGTCAGGGTAATAGTGGCCTCATAAAATGTGCTTGGGAGCCTTCCCTCCTTCTGCATTTTCTGGAATAGTTTGAGGAGAATAGGTATTAATTATTTTTTGAATGTTTTGTAAAATTCACCTGTGAAGCCATCTGGTCCAGGACTTTTGTTTTTTGGAAGCCTGTTGATTACTGATTCAATTTCTTTGGTAGTAATCAGTCTGTTCAGAGTTTCTATTTCTTCTTGGTTCATACTTGGTAGACTGTATGCTTCTAGAAATTTATCCATTTCTTCCAGATTGTCAAATTTGTTGGCATATAGTTGTTCGTACTATTTTCTTAAAATTTTCTGTATTTCTGTGGTATCTGTTGTCACTTCTCCTCTTTCATTTCTGATTTTATTAATTTGGGTCCTCTGTCTCTTTTTCTTGGTGAGTCTGGCTAACAGTTTGTCGATTTTGTTTATCTTTTCAAGAAACCAGCTCTCGGTTTCATTGATCTTTTGCATTGTTTTTCGGTCTCTATTTCATTTATTTCTGCTCTGGTCTTTATTATATCCTTCCTTGCTCCCTTTGGGCTTGTTTTGCTGTTCTTTTTCCAGTTCATTTAGGTGTAAAAGTAGCCTGTTGATTGGACATTGTTCTTGTTTCTCTAGATAGACTGGCATGGCTATGAATTTCCCTCTTAGGACTGCTTTCACTGCATCCCATAGATTTTGGGGTTGTTGTGTTATTGTTTTCATTTGTCTCAAGATAGTTTTTAATTTCTTCCTTGATCTCATTTTTGACCCACTCGCTATTTAGTAGCATATTATTCAGCCTCATGTATTTGTGTGCTTTCCAGATTTCTTCTTATAATTGATTTCTAGTTTCATAGCATTGTGGTAGGGAAGAGGCTTGATATGATTCCAATCTTCTTAAATTTGTTCAGACTTGTTTTGTGGCCTAAAATGTGGTCTATCTTGGAAAATGTTCCATGTGCACTTGAGAAGAATGTATATTCTGTTGCTTTGAGGTGAAATGTTCTAAAATTTTCGATTAAATTCAGCTGGTCTAAAGTGTCATTTAAGGCTACTGTTTCCGTATTGATTATCGATCTAGAGGATCTGTCCATTGGTGACAGCAAGGTGTTTAAGTCCCCTCTACAATAAGATTACTGTTGATCTCTGTCTTTAAGTCTGTCAAAATCTGTTTTATATATTTAGGGGCTCCTATGTTGGATGCATAGATGTTTACTAGGGTTATGTCATCTTGTTGAATCAATCCCTTTTTATTATGTAGTGCCCTTCTTTGTCTTTTTTGTAGTCTTCATTGTAAAGTCTATTTTGCCTGAAATAAGTATTGCTACTCCATCTTTTTTCTTATTTCCATTTGCGTAAAGTATCTTATTCCATCCCTTTTTTCAGTCTGTGTGTGTTCTTTGATCTGAGATGAGTCTCTTGTAAACAGCATATGCATGGGTCCTGTTTTCTTATCCACTCAACCATTCTATGTCTTTTGATTGGAGCATTTAGCCCATTCACATTTGAAGTGATTATTGATAGGTGCATATTTATTGCCAGTATGAATTATTTGTATTGCTGGTCTTCCTTGGTTAGTTTGTTTTCCCCTTTCTTCTGTTTAAAAAATACCCTTGCAATGCTGGTTTGGTGGTAATGAATTCCTTAAGCTTATTCTTTTCTGAGAAGCTCTTTATTTCTCCTTCAATTTTAAGTGATAGCCATGCAGGGTAGGGCAATCTTGGTTGTAGGCCTTTGTTTTGCATCACTTTGAATATTTCCTGCCAATCCCTTCTGGCCTGCAGAGTTTTTTTAGAAAAGTTAGCTGTTCACCTTATAGGAGTTCATTTGCATGTAACCTGCTGTCTTTCTCTTGCTGCTTTTAGGATTCTATCTTTGTCTTTAACCTTTGCCATTTTAACTACGATGTGTCTTGCTGTGGACCTGTTTGGGTTCAGCTTGTTTGGAACTCTCTGCACTTCCTGGGCTTGTATGTCGATTTCTTTCACCAGGGTAGGGAAGTTTTCAGTCATTATTTCTTCAAATACATTCTTGATCACTTTCTTCTTCTCTTCTCCTTCTGGTATTCCTATGATGTGTTGTTTGTTGCACTTCATGTTGTCTCACAGGTCTCTTAAACTATTTTCATTGTTTTTTATTCTTTTTATTGTTGCTGTTTCAACTGGGTAATTTTTGCTATTTTGTCTTCTAAATCACTGATCTGGTCCTCTCCTTCTAATCTACTGGTGATTCCTTTGAATATGTTCTTCATTTCAGTTATTATATTCTTTAATTCTAACTGGATTTTTTTTATGATTTCTCTATCCTTCTTTATGTCCTCACTATTAAGTTCCTTAAACATTCTTATCATCAGTGTTCTAAACTCTGTCTCTGAAAGGTTGGATACCTCTGTTTCATTTAGTTCCATTTCTAGAGGGTGTTTTTTTTTCTAATCTTTTACTTGTGACATGTTTCTTTGTTCCTTCATAAGGCTGTCACTCTGTGATTGCTTAGATATATTAGCTAGATCACCTATGACTCTCAGTCATTGCTGGGTGCTCTTGTAGTGTGTGTCCTCTACATTCATATTGTGAAGTCTCTGTATTCTCCTGTCCCATGTGTTCCAGAGGTGTCACTGTTGAAGTTGCACTGTAATTGCTTTTGGCTTGTCAGAGGGTGGGATTGACCCTCAGGCTGATTAGCTGGGAAAATTAGCTCTATTCAGTGCATGAGATGCTGTGTGGAGGTTGATCCCCTCAGAGGAAGCTTGGCCACTGTGGGTTCTTGTGCCTCTGGAAAATGTCCTTTTAGAGTGCCACTTGTAGCTTCCACCAGATAGTACTCTGGTTTTGGCCAACACTGACCTCTGGGTGTATTGGTTCTGATGTCTCTTGGGCAGGCCTCCCACTCAGAGCTGTTTCAGACCTGCCTGTTCCAGGTCTGTAGCTACCTGTTAGGTGTCTCAAGGTTGTACACAGTTGACAGCTGCCCGTGCTGGACCTGGGGTCATGTGGGGATGGTCTCTGTGTGAACTGAAGCTGGCTGCCCCCTATATTGGTCCTGAGGCAGTTTAGGAAAAGGCCCAAGGCCCCCTAGGCCTGTTGCCACTTGTCAGATGCTGGTAAGGCCCACCTATTAAAAGAGGCTCTTTAGGGGCGTGTATCTGGTGTGTACTCAGTGTTGAGGGTGCCTCTGCAATGTGGCACCAGCTTGACAGAATGGAGTTCAAGTGAGTTAAGTGACGTGATTGGTAGTTTTTAAGATGTTAATGCAGATTCAGGTCTTACACCTATACCTGGCCTGTGACCCCCTTGTATAGCATCCCAAGGGCACTACAACCAGCCTCCACCATGCGCTCACAGAATCATGAAAGCTGAGTGGCTACGGTGCAGGTTTGTGGTCATTGAACACCAAGAAGATGACCCTAGGGCTCTGCAAACCACTTTCTATTGTAAAAAACCTTTTCCACAGTTTGTGCGAGTGGGCCCAGTCACCCAGCACCCCGATTGCCCCTGGCAATGAGCTGTAGGTGGGCAAAGTGGTGTTACAGGTTCATAAAGACTTTGGTCAGTAGTTTCTACAAATTCAGTGTAGTCTCAGCTCCTGGGCCAGTGCTAGGTCCACGTCCACTTCACAAAACAAAAACAAAGCAAGGCAACCCAACAACACCAAAAAACAAATACACAACCAAAAAAACTCTATAAGCAATGATCAGACAAGAGAAACAAAAGTATATAAAAGAGACACAAACACAAAAACAGGAGAACAAGACAGAAAAACCATGACCAAAGCAATATCCAGAAGTCTGAGAAACAATGACAAAAACAAAACAGATGAAAGAAAAGAAGGGAAAGGAACAAAAAGATTGAGAAAGAAAAGAAAAAAATAAAATAAAATGGTCTCTGCCCATTTTGATCTGCTTAATCTGCAGACCACTTTCTCAGCAATAGAGAGTCTCTAAGTGACTCAGCACCAGCTCTGTTGTGGGGAAGGGCTCAACACATCATGCTCTGGCCTCCCTCTCCGGCTTGCAGTGAGCTTCCCGCCATTAGCTGCTGTGTGCTCTGGAACTGTGCTCACCACCAAAAATCCTTACAGGTTGTTGTGGGCTGTCTGCTGTTGCAAAAAACCCTCTGTGGCCTGCGGAGGTGGGGGCCAGGCACCAGGGGCTCAGGGTGCCCCCAGCAACACAGCTCTAGGTAGGCAGGGCAGGCCCCCAAGGCACCACAGGATGTGATCAGTGGCCCCCACCATGTCAGAGCAGCGTGCACTCCTGCACCGGCAACCAGCCTGCACAAATGCGCCAGGAATGCCCCAGCTGGATCACACTGGCACACAGCTCACGGTCCAACACTCCCAGGAAAGCTCCCAGTCTCAGTGTGTCCTAATCAGCTGCTTGAAGATCAGACTGAGCAGGCTGACAGCCAATTGCCAGCCTGGCAACTCCATGCACAGTGCGGTGAGCGGGGACCCAAGGTGGCTCACGCACTCCCGCATCTCAATGAATAGCCTGATGGAGCTGGAGCACACCCATCAGGTGTTTCCCTGGCTACGCAGCACAAGCAGGGTGGAGGCTGGGGATCCAAGGCAGCATGGGTGCTCATGCACACACGCACTCTTACGCCAATTCCACCAGACCAATACAGTCCTGGACCTGACCCTCTAGGGGAAGGCCCAACCCTGAAAAAATGGCGCCCTCCTGTACACTACTTGTGTGCAAGCTCCACACCAGGGGAACAATGGTCCCAAAAACTCCAGCTTCCACATCAAAGGCACTCAATTCAGTCCTTCCCCGCAGGCTCCTGGGCCCTGCTTACACAGCTACTCCCTCTACCAGGAACTGGGTGAGTGATCACCAGTGAGCGAGTCCATGTGCCGGCCCTAGTGGTTCTTTAGCAGCCCTCAGCCTCACCGAGCTGGGCAAAGAGAGTCCTCACTAATTTCTACTGCCAGCTATCGTGGAACTCCTCTTCCCGGCAAAGTAACTCTGGGCTGGTGAGCTTGGTGTGGGGCCGGAGGGTCTCTCCCCCAACCGGAGAAGACTCTCCACCACTGAGGTGTCCCCCATGGGGCTCGCCCTCTCTTGTCTCTGCCCCTCCTACCAGACTCAACGTGGCCTCCTTTTTAAGTCTCTTGTTTAGAGGTTCTGTTCATCTAGTGTTCCGAGGACTTCTGGGGTTGAATGTTGTATAAATTATTTGTAATTTTGGTGTGATCCTAGGAGGCAGTTGTCACCGCCCCTGTCTATTCCGCCATCTTACCGGAAGTCTCTAAGTTTTATTAGTATAATAACAGTTGATAAATTATCCCTAAAACATAACTATTAAAAAAAAAAAAAGTCCTCAGCAGTAGCAGCTCGGACATGAGCTTTCTGTCTCTTCGCTCTGAGAGTCACAATGTCGGCTCACTCCAAAGCTGGTTTCCCACTTGGTCAGGAGTTTGCTGTAAACAGTACTGGGAGCCTGCTTCCTCCATCACCAATGGGAGAGAAAAGGAAAGAACTTCTCTGTAACCTTGTACTAGGTTTTTCTTTAAGCCAAACTAGACCAACTCAAAACAAAGAAGACTGGACAGAGGAATGTTATGTGCTAATTTGTTAAAGCATGGGTTTCTGAACCACTTGTTATTAAGGGGGGGTGGGAGTACAGTAATTTAATTTGCTTTCACTAAACCCCAAACCTGTAACTGAGGATGAGTTGTGCCTTTAGCTACATGGACTGTGTGTAATGATGGATACCTAACAAAATCTTCATCCCACTAATAAAGTGGTAGACAATTATGGATTCTTGCTGTTCAATAATAATGTCCCTTCCATGTTTCAAAATTTTTTTTTATATCTACTAAAAGGACCAGTACATTCATATCTGACCACTTGTCTTTCAGTTTCTCACTATCCTTAGAAGATCTCTCTTTTGTGGCAGGAAAATTTCTGTCTCATTGAAACTTCTCTTTAAATATGGACTAAATTCTCTCCACCTCTGATTTGTTGTGAAACCCTGTGTTCAGACTCCAATTGCTCTTAATATGTAAAGGAAAGGTTTAAAAATTTTTTAATTTTTTTCTTTTTTTACAAAAGCCCATTTTGTAATTTGGTAACACTCAACATTTGTCTAGGGAGTATCTACCTTCCCCATGAAGATATAAATGCCAGTGATCCAATGAATAGAGAGCAGCAAGGCAGTGAGACAAACAGATCCACAGAAAATTCAGAATGTCTTATAGAAATATATAGAGAGAAATATAGTCATATATTTATTTATATATATATTTATCCTTATACACTTCTGTGTGCCTGATTTTTCCTCCAGACATAGAGGATTAAAGCCTTCAAATCTCAGATGATGTTAACTGTCCATGTTGCTCAAGGTCCAACCAATGGCTTTCCTCAGTTATTCTCTGGTTCACCATTATGTTGGCTTTCTTCCAAAAAATTATTATAACTTGTAATTATCTATTTATTGCAATTCTGGCTATTATTTTTTGCTAGTTTATTGCCTATTTTCTGTACTAAAATGTAAGATCTATGAAGGTAGAAACCTCAACTATATTATTCTCTACCTTATCCTCTAGCAGAGGACCTGACACAAAACAGACTTCCAATAATTATTAGATAGATGAATGAGTGAATGAACTTTCTCTTTCTAAATTGAGAAACTTTTACACAGTTTACCACTTTCAGATCCATTAAATTAGCTGATTCTCAGAATAAAGTTACTGTCTCCACCAGGTAATAATAATGGTAGTAATATTAGGGTACAGAAATGTTAAGTGACTTGCTCAAAAACTCATTGTTACATATGAATCTCAAACTCAAGTCTTTTGTCTGTGTTGTGCACTCTCCAACCTGACCAATGCTTTAAAGTTCTCAAAGTTTAAGAACCATTTGAATAGGTAAAGAAGGTAGAAAGCCCTCTCTAGTTAAAGGGAACAGAATGATCAATGCTTTTGAGGTAGCAGGCAATAGGGAACATTCTGGGAGAAATCTGGTGGTGCTTCTGGGAGGACTTTCATGTTCCTAACCCCATAAAATACCTGAGGATATGCAAAACTTCCTGCAGAAGAAGGGAGCCTTTCCTTACAGGTGTTTGGCTGCAAAAACAACTGCTACTGCCTCCAGCAATACCCAGACCAAGTTCCCTGCATAATAAGAGTCTGAGTGAAGGACAGCATATAGAAATCACAAGGTTAATGGAGATTAAATTTAGTCTCTGTCTTCCTGGAATGTTCTCAGAGCTAAAGCTGCATGGGATCAAAGCCAGCAATTAGATCTCAGGGCTTTTCCTTCAGAAAAGGGAAATATCCCAGGCCCAGCAGGCATGCCCATTCCAGCTCATGGATTGGTGAGGACAAGTGTCTCTCAGGAACTGCGGAGCTGACTACAAACCAGGAGGGATACTGATAGGAAGACAAGTGATGCTGGCCTTTTCCTCCCTTGGAATCCTCAAGGCCTCTAAAACCAGAGATCTGAGGTAGCTCTGATGCTGTAAGGGCTGTACAACCTTACCCCTGCTTGAAGAACTTTCTCTAAAATGAAATAGGATCAGCGTTATCTCAGAATTGTCATTAATATGGCTAGAGTCCATCCATCAGCAGCTACTGTTTTCATTGATCCTTGATAAAAGCTTTGCCAGAGGAATTCGGCTCTGTAGTAGTTTCCTAGGGCTGCTATAACAAAGAACTACAAATGGATTGGCTTAAAACAACGGAAATCTATTCTGTCACAGTTCTGGAGGCTAGAAGTCCAAAATCAAGGTGTTGGTAAGATCATGTTCTCTCTGAGACTCTGGGTAGAATATTTCCTTGCCTTTTCCTAGCTCTTAGTAGTGGCTGTCAATCTGTGGCATACATGAGCTTGTATGTGCATCATGCCAATATCTGCTTCCATCATTACATGGTGTTCTCCCCATGCATCTCTATCTTGACATGGTGTTTTCCTCTTCTTGTAGGGACACCAATCATATTGGATTAGGGCTCACCCTAATGACCTCATATTAACTTGATTATATGTGCAAAGATCCTATTTCCAAATAAGATCCCAGACACAGGGTCCAGGGATTCTACATATCTTTTGGAGGGACCCAATTCAATCTATAACAGACTAGTATTACTATTACCATTTTTTAAAAGAAGAAACTGAGGCTCAGAGAAACCAAGGAATTAGTGTAATGTTGCTAAGGTGGATCAATTACACTAGTAACCCTAATTTTTTCATGCCTCTCTGTATGTACATTTTTGGTAGTGCCCTTTTACACGAACTCTGGGCTTGGCCATGTAATTTGCTTTGGTCAATGGGATAGAGCAAACATGATGTAAACAGAGGTTTAAAAAGTGTTTTCTGGGCTGACCCAATGGCTCAATTGGTTAAGAGTCAGCTTGGGAGTGCGAGCTCTGAGCAGCAGGGCCACCAATTTGGTTCCCACATGGGCCAGTGACGCTGTGCCCTCTACAGCTAAGATAGTGAACAACAGCTCCACCTGGAGCTGGGCTGCCATGAGTGGCCGCGATGGCGTAGGCTGCAGTGGGGCTACAATGGGCTGCAATGAGCTATTGTGAATGACTGGCAGCCAGCGTGAGCTGCTGGCCGCCAGCGAGAACTGCTGTGAACTGCCATGAGCTGTCGTGAGCCGCCGTGAGCAGCCATCCAATGGCTGACGACTGACTGCCTCAGCTGGGAAGAGAGCAATGATCATAATACCAACATGGGCCAGTGAAGCAGCGTCCTCCACAACTAGACTGAAGAACAAAAGGACAGCAACTTGTCTGTTCCCCCTCGCCGATTCACCAATAAAATCTTAAAAAAAGAACAACAACAGAAAAAAGCAGTGCTTTCCCATTAGGATTTTCCCCTTTTGCATACTTGTGGAACTCTGACCATCATGTGAATAACACAGACTAGTCTACTAGATGATGGATAACCACGTGGAAAGAGACCCCAATCATTCCAGTGTCTCCCTCATAAATCAGCTGGCACCAGCCAATCTTCCAGCTGATGGCAAATGCATGAGCAAGACCTACCAAGGTCAGGCAAGCTCAACCCAAATCAGCAGAACCCATAACTGACCCACATAATTCATAAATGAATAAATGGTTGTTGTTTTGATCCAGAAAATTTTGGGGTGGTTTGTTACACAGAGTAAACTGACTGATGTAGTCACATAGATGGTGAATGGCAGAGTTGGTTGTGGTAAGGTGGTGGGAAGGGAGCAGGCAGTCATGGAAATGTGCAACTGAATCAACTAGCTATTGCAGTGTAATAGCGTAAAACTTAGTGGCATAAAACACCAACAATTTGTTATTTCTCATCAGCCTATGGTTCCATGAGGAGGTTCCACAAATCTTGATCAGTTTGGACAGATCTTCGCAGAGCTTGTTCAGATATCCACTATCAGATGCCAGATTGGCTGTCAGCTGGCTGATGGAGGGTGGCCTCAGCTGGGATGACGTGGTTCCACTCTCATTTGGAAACCTCCACAGCGAGAGAAAGTTCCCTCTCACTCTCAGCTTTCAATTTCCCAATGTATAAAATGGGGACAAGGAAACCTCCACTTAATGTGTGCAAGTTCCTTTCTCTTCTTCCTGTTTGGTAATATAATCTGATACGTTTCCACAAGACGACATAATGAGAAAAGTTTGGCAAGATGTGTACAGCCGCAATATGGTATCCACTAGCCAGTTGTGGCTATTAAGCACTTGAAATGTATCTACGTATTAACTAACTTTCCATGCAATTAGGAACTGAGCTTTTAATTTTATTTCATTTTAATTTATTTAAACTTATATGTAAAATCTGATACTTGATTCAAGTATTGGAAAATGTTTAAGCATGTTTGTAACAACTTGGGCATGTGAATGTCCTTTTCCAACTATACATTTTATAAAATTAAAATAGAGATCAAGGATTTCCTAGGAAAAGTTAACATTTAAATCAAGATATGCTGTAAGCATCACATACCAGATTTCAAAGACTTACTACAGAAAAAGTGAATGTAAAGCATCTCATTAATAATTTTTACATTAATAATTTTATATTGATTATAATGTTGAAATGATATGCTGGATATATTGGGTAAAACAGACTACATTAGAAAATTAACTTTGGGGGCAGCCAGTTAGCTCAGTTGGGTAAAGCGCAGTGCTCATAACACCAAGGTTGCTGGTTCAATCCCCACATGGGCCACTGAGTTGCACTCTCCACAACTAGACTGAAACAACTATTTGACTTGGAACTGATGGGTCCTGGAAAAACACACTGTTCCAATAAAATAAAATAAAAAAATACTGATACTTTTAAAAAAAATTAATTTCATCTGTTTCTTTTTATTTCTTTAAGGTGATGACTAGAAAGTTTTAAGTTACATAAATGGCTTTCATTATCTTTCTATTGAATAGCACTTGGCAGAGGATAGCAAATAATCAATTGGATTGAGTTTTCTTACCAGACTGGATGGTGATTTTGGCCTTGCTCAGATATTTCATTAATAAATTGAGCACCTATTATGAGGTAGGGATAAAGTAGCTACTGACAAATATAAAAGCATATAAACAAACATTGTCAACAATACAATTACAAATAAATATGAGTACAAGGAGGGAAATAGAGTAATGAATAAAGGAATAATTGGCCAGAGATGGGGGTAGTTTACTTAGATGAAAGAGCAAATAGAGAAGGCCTCTCAGAGGATAAAGACTTGAAGGATAGAGATGAGCTAGAAGGACAACAATCAAGATGAAAGGAACATTTTATAGAAATATTAAATGTTGTGCTCAAAGTCAGACAGCTAGTGAAGAGTCAAGCTAGGATTATATACTTAGATTGTCTGTCCCCAGAGTTTATAGTCTTAATCATTTGTGAATGACACTACTTTTCCCTCTGATAATAATATAGTCTTCTAAAGGCACAAAATTTTTGACACTGGCCAACTGACCTCTCCCTGCCCTATCATATAGAACCTACCTCAATATGGTATCAATGGGGATTTTTCCCAGTTAAATTCCTAAGGGAGGAATCCAGAACAACATTTGATACATGTAAGTATGTGGCATATCTTGGAGGAAAACATCCTTTTCTATCCTTTTTAGCATTTTGATTTTCTGTGATAAGGGCCAATGACAAAGATTGTAGAAATGATGGAAACAATTTCTAAGGAAAGGAGTTAAACAGGTGTATCTTTCCAAAGCTATGAATTAATGGGGTCAGGCTAACAAGTTGGAGAGAATAGAAATGACCTAATGGGAAAATAATGGCAATTCAGAGAGAGAGAGAGAGAGAGAGAGAGAGAGAGAGAGAGAGAGAGAGAGAGAGACAGACAGAGAGAGAGAGAGACAGAGAGACAGAGAGAGACAGAGAGACAGAGAATGAAAATGTGGATTTTGGAGCAGGAGACCAACCAGCACTACAGTCCCGTGGAGAGTTAGTTGACATATCTGGAACAGCAGCCATTCCTTGAAGTTTTTATAGACTGAAAAATGAATGTAATCCACCACATTGGGTTACAGAATTTTACTGGCAAAACTCATGAGAGGCATGACCTTTTTCTCAGACGTCGGGTCTCCAGTACTTCTCTTCAACTCCTAGAGGCAGCTGTAAAATTACAAATATGTGGCTTAAATAAGCTTCAAACCTTGATTCCACCCCCCTCCCCGATGCTGTACCCAAGAGACCAGAAATTTGTTAGCCTTTTCTTTCCGGCACAAAAGGAGAAAGCTGAAGAAAATCTTCATAGGTACAAAAAACAGAGATGAAGGAAGACGACCCCAGTTTTGTGTGAAGAAACCTGGATCTGAAGTGATTGGGAAATCCAAGAAGACACTGAGATTCATAGGTTTTGAGCAAGGCCAACATAGCTGTGTCAAAAGAGTAATTCATGTTAAAAATAACGCATTTTTGTATCATAAGAGAAATTCTACATTTAGCTCAGATGTCTCCCCGGAGTTCCAGGCTTGTAGATCCAATTGTCCACTGGATATCCAACCACCAATTGAAATTAGGCTATCTCATGGTTATCTCAAACGGAACATGGCTAACATAGGACTTTTAGATTCTATGCCCAGTTTTTCCCATCTAGGGATATTAGCACCATTTAAATATTCAAGCCATAGCTTCCCATATCCATTCAATCATCAACACCAGTTAATTTTACCACCAAAATATATTTAGAATTTCTTTACTTCTTTCCGTTTCCAAGCTGCCATCATTCTGTATGGCAGTAACAGTCTCTGAACTGGTGTCCTAGCTTCTGTTCTTGCTCCCCAACCCACAATTTTTTTTTAAGAGAGCAGTCACAAGCCAGCCCAGATCCAGGGCAAGTGATACGGAACCCCCATGCTCTCAATGAAAGAGGAGTCAAAGACTTTGTGGCCATATTTTTAAAAAACTGCTACACTCGCCTTACTGAAATTGGCATCCATTGTAAGTCAATTCCTTTGGCATTCCCACTGCTTCTAATCACAGGCCTTGCCCAATATGGAAAAAAAAAGAAGTCTGTGCCAATTGTATCTTCTACAAGATCAATTTTTGCATGGTTTACCTAAAAAACACAAGCCTCTCTGTTTAGACTTTGAGGTGATGAACTCAGACCAGCCCTATAGACCTTTATTGTTCTTCAGATAGCCTTCAGCAAATTGTTTAATTTCTCTGGGCCTCAGTTTCCTCATCTGAATTAAGGGTCCTTGTACTTCATCATCTCTAAGTGCCTTGTTATTTAGCCAACTCTAAGACAGTTCAGCCACTGACCATGCTCACAGGCCATGAATATACTGTTAATAATAATTTTTTAGTTGTATTAGTTATTTTAGGACTGTTTCTATTTTAACTTTTCTTATAACATGATACAGGTCTCAGGAGGATTTGAGCTGTCTTGCCATCCCTCCTCCTCAGCATCCCTAAATCACGCAAACTAACTTTAGATGCTATGATTATTGCTATAGCCAATTTTCTAAAATCTACCTTCTCTTTTTTGACCCAGCCAATTTGTCCTCATTCCAGTTTTCCAAGCAAGTTCCTATCTGATTTGGCCTTTTTAAAATTCCTGCAAGTTCTTCTTTTCTTTCTAACCGTCCCATTTTTATTTTCTTCCATTGTCTTATTCAAAAGAGCCTTCTTACCTTTTGTTAGCATAAATTTATTTAAAAAGAAAGCAATTTCTCCGCTGTTT
This sequence comes from Aselliscus stoliczkanus, assembly GCA_033961575.1. Lineage (NCBI taxonomy): Eukaryota > Metazoa > Chordata > Mammalia > Chiroptera > Hipposideridae > Aselliscus > Aselliscus stoliczkanus. Next base: position 32,522,360 of record CM066738.1, read on the forward strand.
TAATTTTCTTTTGCTCTATATTATAATAAAAGTAAAGTGTATGAGATCTTACAATTAAGTTTGCAAACTCATCCTAGAAAAAGTGCTGCATACCTCATTGCTGAATATCTCTATGGTCACCTTCGAAATACTCCCCTTGGAAAGTTATGCACCAATGCCAGCACATAGTCTACCCTCCAAAGCAATTTTGGAACTCTTTTTCTGGAATGGCCATCAGAGCTGTCGTTGTATTATCCTTGATATCCTGAATGTCATCAAAATGTATTTCTTTCAATATTTCCTTTATCTTTGGGTAATGAAAGAAGTCATAGGGGCCAGATCAGGTGAATAGGGAGGGTGTTTCAAAACAAAATTATTTGTTTACTGGCTAAAGACTCTTACAGGCAGTGCCATGTGAGCTGGTACATTGTCATGATGCAAGAGCCATGAATTGCTGGCGAAAAGTTCAGGTCATCTAATTTTTCATGCAGCCTTTTCAGCACTTCCAAATAGTAAACATGGTTAACTGTTTGTCCAGTTGGTACACTTCATAATGCATAATCCTTCTGATATCAAAAAAGGTTAGTAGCATCATTGCAACAAGTTCGCGAACTTAATTGTCTGACCTCATATGCTGGAGCAGAGAACTAAAGTAGTTTTATATATGGGGTGTTCATTTAAGCTGGGATAGAAGACAAAGGTAATATTTGTTTTCCAAAACTATTAAGATAAAAGTTTTAAAAATCCATCATGATTAAATCGCTTATGAGAATTTATTTTGTTTATTCTCAATTCTCTTTCTTTAAATTTTGGTCCTAAAATATATATGGCCATATTACATATATGTAAATTAATATAACAAAAGTAAGTTCTTATAAAAAGACATTTTTTTTAATTTTATGTTTTTTAGCTGAGCCATCCTGCCAGCTGTTGGCAGCTCAGCGGCAGCTCAGCTTGGGCCGGGAATCGAACTAGCGACCCTGTTGCTCAGAGCTCGCACTCTTGAGTGAGCTCTTAACCAACTGAGCCACTCAGCTGGCCCACACTTAGTATTTTTATCAAACTAAATCACTATCATGTTTTTTAACCCAGAGTTGAATGGGTGTTTTAACTTTTTAATTTTTTTGCAATATAACATACATATGGAAGAATTCACAGATAATAAGTGTATGATTTGATGAATTTTTCACAAACTGAAAACATCCATGTAACCAGCCAAAGGGGTGACTTTTATCTTGCTGAAGGATTCTCAGTGATGGGCTCCTTAGCAACACCTGTATAGTTGTCTTACATTATTATTGACTTTATGTAAGCATGAAGCTGTCCCTCTGACTAAACTATACATTATACATGATTTCTACAGTAAGAAAGACCTTAGCTGGTACCCTTATTTTTTCTACTACTGAGCTAATTAATTGCCCTGAACTAAGGATACCCTCAACAAATCAATATGAACTACATTCAGACTCATTTTATTAAATAATAATTCATGTTCTACATACTTATATTTCCTGTTTCATCTTCCAAGACCTTTTGCTGGCCCCAACCTCATTGGGCAAATACTGGAGTTTCTTAAGGCTCTTCTCTTTCTAAGACTCAGCTCAAATCCTCCTGAGACCTGTACCATGTTATAAGAAAAGTTAAAATAGAAACAGTCTAAAATAACTAATACAACTAAAAAATTATTATTAACTGTATATTCATGGCCTGTGAGCATGGTCAGTAGCTGAACGCTCTTAGAGTTGGCTAAATAACAAGGCACTTAGAGATGATGGGACCCAAAGACCCTTTCTCTCTATTGAGCTCAATTGTTCCCATAGCATATAGATACATAAGTAATATAGATATATATGCTGAAGACTCTCAAACTATAACCTGTACTATAGTCAATTAATTGTACTGATGGCCCAATTAATGACTTCTCTGTATCCATATCCCTTTGCAATGTGACTGTGCAATAGCTCCCATTATGAGATGGAGCCTATTTCTCCACCCACTGAATCTTGAATGGCCTTATAACTTTCTTTGGCCAATAGAATGCTGGAGAAGTGATAGTGTTAGCTTAACACAATTTGTTAGCTTAAGGCTCTGCTTACTCGTGGAACCCTCCTTCTATTATATAAGCAAGCTCAAAGCAGTCTACTAAAATTATATACATATATATAATATGACATATATATCATATGACAGTCAACCAACTATCAGAAGCAAGCTACCTAGACAACTCACAGCTGACTGCTGATGTATTTGGTAACCTAAGTGGGACCAAATAAGACCCCCTGTTAGCCCAGGAGAATTCACCAAACTGAAGAAACATAAGGTAATAAAATAATTATTTAAGGCTGCTAACTTTGGTGTGATTCGTTACACAGCAATAGGTAACTGATAGACCAGCTTAGACTTATGTACAGACATACATTCAACTAGCAACCTCATAATTTCATTGTCATCTTTCAAAAAATCTACACTAGACTAGATTTTCTCTCCCAAATCCAATACCTCCCCATCAATTCTTTTTCTTAGAATGTAGCTCAATCATATTTCCAGTTCTTCAAACCAAAAATCTAGATGATAGCATTTAATTCTTCCTTTCCGTTACCTTCTACACCCAAACAGCAAATCCTGTTGACTCTACTTTCTAAATTTGTCTTCAATCTATTCATTTCTTTCCAGCATCTCTAATATCACTTCTCTCAGTCTAAATCTCTGCCATCTCTATAGTAGCCTCCTATCTGATCTCCTCACTCCACTTCTGAACTTCTCCAACTCTTTTTTACACAAAAGCTGGAGTTTTGATTTAAAAAACATACACTATCATGTCACTTCCCTGCATAAAACCCTTTAAAGACTTTACATTGCAATTAGAATCAAATTGAAATTTCTTATTATGACTTATACAGTCCTATATGAGCTAGTTCCTGCCATTCTCTCCAATTTCACCTCTTGTCACTCTCCCTTTAACTCACTACATTCCAACCACACTGACCTTCTCACTTCTCCTAGAATAACCAAGTTTCTTCCATCTCTAGACTTTCGTTCTTGCTGTTCCATCTGCTACAAAATCTCTTCTTTTGCTCCCAGTCATTCACCTGGTGGGCTCCATTACATGCTTCTCAGATTAAATCTCACCACCTCTTGAAGGTCTTCTCTGGACACTATCTAAAATAGTATTCCTTCCCCATTCATTTTCCTCCATCATGCCATCCTGTTCAGCTCACTGAAATTATTACAATTTCTGATTCTTGGTATGTTTACTTAAAAATTTACTTTTTGGGTCCTGTCGTCTCTACTAGATCACAAATTCCATGAGGGCAGGAGATCATATGTACTTTGTTAATTTAGTATCATCAATGTTCACCACAATTTCTGGCTCACAATAGACACTTAGTAAATATTAGTTGAATAAATTAATTTAATACAATAGAATTCTACCAATAACAATAGCAGGTAGATTTTTATCACCCCAATTTTACAAATAAGAAAATTGTGGGCAAATATTAACTGTATCACCCTTTTGCAGAGCAGACAAAAGGTATGGAAACATAGTGATTAGGCTTATTTGTCAAAGAAGAGATGGGACCCTGGGACCCAATAAACCTATTGGGAATTTAAGGTGGCCTAATCATTAATCCCTCAATTCCAGTGACTTGAGAAAGAAATAGCTGTTTATTTGTGGGGAGGGAGTATTGCAAAGGGATATGAAAAAACTATATGCCCCCATTCACTTTAGTTGTTTCCCACTCTTGGTCTGCTGCTGCAGCATCCAGAGTCAAGTGCTCAGACAACTAAAGTCAGATATAGGAAGGAAGGGGAAGGCAGTAACAGCCTTTCCTTAGCACCTCCCTCTTAACAGACAGTAAAATATTTCCCAGAAGCCTCCAGCAGATTTTTATTTACATTTCACTGGCCACAACTTGGTCCCACTCCCATTTTTACATAAATCATTTGTAAAGGAGACCATGATTGCCACATCTGGTTTACATTCATCACCATTCATCATTTGGGCTAGGCTTGTTGCCACACAAATGCATCACTACTCGTTATCTATAACAGAAGAGGAGAATGTCTATTGATTATGCAAGCAACAGCATCTGCAACAGCAGTTCAATTACCCCATGTTCTTTTGTCCCACTTTATCATAGAAAGGAAATTCATGGACTAAGAAACTTGGAGTTCAATCTGATGACATTGAAGGTCAGCAAAGTTACAGTCTACTTTTCTCAAAATTGATGAATCCAATGTTGTACCTAGAGCATTTCAAACTCTTGCCTCCTGACAATGGATGAACTTAAATACCAGGCATAGTGTAACAAAATCAAACAATATAAGAAGCCTCTGTACTGATGATAAACTTAAAATTGTCCTGATAAATAAATCCAGCCATGTTTTTAATTCAATACTTTACAAACAACCTAAACATGCTAATATCAAAATAAATCACTTTTGCCTAAATCTCAACATTTCCTTCCTCATAATGATAATTTTTATCTCCTACAAAGTTCCATCTGTATGTTCTTGTTTCACTGACAGTCAGACGAGAGTTATTGGAAAGTATATAGAGACTAACAGAGGCAAGTTTTGACTGGTGGAGCCAATCTTTGACTGAGACTTGGGAGACTGGATTCTAATCCTGGTACTTCCAAAAACTGGCTATGTGAACTTGGGCAAGTCACTTCATTTCTTCTTCTGTAATGAAGAGATTAAATGGACTGAGAGCTTTCTAAGCTCTAAAATTCTGTGACTATATTTGATATCCAAGTTGAAGCCAATTGGACAACATTAGTAAGGGTAATTGATGCTAACAGTTATAACAAACAGCCACCAAATTATAGTGGCTTAACACAGTGAAAGTTTATTTCTCACACAAGAGTCCAATTGTGTTTGTGTCTTTCCTGATGAAACCTCCAAGCAGTGTTTCAAGTACCCAGCTCTATTCATCTTATGATGATCTTCTGCATTTGGCCTCCCTGTAAAAGAAGAAAGACCATGAAGAAGAAAACAGGAGGGTTCATAGGAGGCATATCTATTTGGCCAGATACATTGACCAAAACCTTGTCACATGGCTTCAGAATAAATAAAAGTGAGGCTGAGGAATGTAGCCTGTGAGAACAGAAAGCAGCAATAGGATTGGGCTTTATTGAGCCAATCTCTGCCATAACATTTTTGGAAATATTTCATTCTCTGAATCCTAAGTAAATAGGGGGAATATTAATCTCACTTTGAATGTTTCCATTGTGTCGCTCCTTATCCTGTGTTCCCTAGCACCTCATACTACTATGTTTTATCATAAATTAACTGTTTATATGTCTGTTTCTCACTGCTGGCTGGGAGATCTCTGAAAGAGAGGCATCTCTGAATGTTTGGGGTTCAGGACAGTACATGGCATATATAAAGGAGTGAAGATCTTGGATGAATCAGAAAAGAGGAGATGTTCCCAACTGCTTTGTCCTGGTGATGGTGGTAGTCAGTGCCCACTCCCAAATACCTATATTTGGGAGGTATAACTTATATAGTAAGCAATTAATTAACTTTTGAGTGTGTATTTGGGGATGAGGGTAAAATTATGTTTGTTTACTACTTTACAAAAATTTGGGGAAACAGCAAAAGTCACTTCACAGAAAGATAAGGAAGGTTTACTGAAATGAGTTGAAGAGAAGGTAAATCTATCAACTTTGATCCTCACCAATGATGGGAGATGATAATAGTGGGAGTAATAGAGTGATTGTATGTGTTTGTGAATCTCAGATCTTTTTCAGCATAAGCTCTGGCAGGGCCTTCTCCTTGACCACCTCAGGCTACCTCCCTGAGCCCACAGACCTTACCAGGAGAGGATGTCAGGACCACCACACTCACTGACATGATAGTTCTGCTCTAAGATAATTAGGATAATTGCTGATTTTGTCTCTACCCATCCCACAGTCCAACACTGCCACCCAGCATGGCCTAATTCAGAGTCCACTCTCACACAAGTAATTCTGTAGGTTGCTAGAATTCCAAGAAGCCCCATAGGCCAGACTTAGAAAACATCCCCGTGGCAGTCACAGGTTTTCAGCAGACAGATCAGGAATGCACATATGACCTTCCTTTATTTGAAGTTAAGGATGAATTTTAGTTTTATTTTTAAATTCAACAATAATAAACATTTGTTGAAAGCCCCCCTTCTATAGCTGTGTTATTCAATACACTAGCCACATGTAGCTATTTAGATTTAAATTTAAACTAATTAAAATTAAACAAAATTAAAAATGCATTTCCCCAGTCACACTAACTACATGTCAAGTGCTAAATAGCCACACGTGGCTAGTGGCTACCTTATTGTATAATGCAGAATATTTTCTGGTATCACAAACAGCTATATCAGACAACACTGCTCTACAAACTGCTTCCATATCAGTGTGTCCAGTTTTCTATTGTAGATCAAGTTATCTCAACTGTGTTTGGTAGAAAACATGATAAACTTTTCTTTTTTTAGGAAACCAAAAGAGGACCTTTATTTTGCTAAAATTTAGACATAGTCATGTAGTTTCTAAAATCGATTTTACTTATTTGAATGGTCAGTCCACTATGGAAAGATAAATTTCACATCTCTAACATAAACAAAGTTTTAGCTTCCTAGAGCTCATTGATCACTATAGATTAAAGGTTAAAGAAAAAGCTACTATCTCCTGAGACTATAAGAAATGTGAACCCCTTTCCAGGTAACAATAGAAGCAAGAATGAACTGAAAAAATCCTTGACTGTTTATCAGTGTATTACCTCTGGGTACATATCATTTTAAAGAATAAAATCCTATATTACCTTATTCAAAACACTGAAACATATATATTCCTTATACATGTTAACCTCTAAGCAATATTATAAGATACAACATGATTTTTTTCCTAAGGGAAGAAGTCAGTCAACCCAAGAGGAAAGTGAATTGGCCAGAGTCCTATTTTATCATTGGTTCAGGAGAAGCAAGGACCCTACCTGACCATCAGAGAGGCCATCTGGGCTAGTTGTTAGAACTATTCATAAAACCCCTGGCTTTACTTCTCCAGGAATACAGGTGACTCTACTTCTCCACCCCATAAAATAAGAGGAGCCAGATAACTTGGTTTGCACAATTAATTATGAGCAGAAGTAACACATGTAGTGGAAGTATTTAAGTTCCTGTGTTTGGCTGATTCCCCCTTTCTCCCGATGCTGACAACCATGGAAGCCCATACTGGAGTCACCATCAATTGAAATCCATTAGTGATTATGATGAAGACCATCCCTGCTAATCTGTATTGGACAAGTAGCAGGTAGAAGAATAAACTTTTGTTAGGTTAGGCCATTATGAACATGAGAGTGTTATTACTGCAGTATAATAGCCTGTTCTGACCAATACATCATCCAACTCCAAGCCAAATGGCTCAAAATGGAAACAATGGGTTTTGAGTTTTTTGTTTTTATGACTAAAAATAGCAAAGCTACATCTGTGCAGATCAAGAACTAGACAGAGGCAAGGGATCAAATTTGACAGTCCATCCTGATTTCCTACAGGTTTTGAACAACAGCTTATTCATGTGAACATAAATGGTATGTTGAGGTTTGTTTAAAGTTTGCTGTGAGCTTGAGCCTCTTTTCTGACCAGTTGAAGAAAAAAAAAATACTGTATAGGCTGCATATATCGAAGGTGTTTTTCCTACAAAAGCCTTAGAATTTTTATTATCCTCTTTCTAGATAGAGGCTAAGAGAATTTTTTTTTTCCTTTTAGAATAAATAAACCATTGAAATTAACATACAGCTTGCTGAGTCACTTGCCTTCTGCTTGAATTTTAACTACAGTGATCTGAAGGCAGCAGGAGAGAGAGAGAGAGAGAGAGAGAGAGAGAGAGAGAGAGAGAGAGAGAGAGAGAGAGAGAGAGGAACCGATTCTAGAAAAAAAGAAATAACATTAAATCAAATGGAAAAAGCAAAAATAATCTTTGAAAGATTTGGCTCAGACGTCTATTTTCTTACTCTGTACTGGGAGCCCTGAATGCAATATTTTAATAAAAACTCCAATGTGATTAAATTTTGACCTGGGTTGTAATAGTGGCAAGAACAAGGTCATTTGAGTGAAAAGACCTAAATTATTTCTTATCCCAGGGCTTCCACTCCTAACTGTGTAATTTTTGACAAAGTCAGATCACTTTTCTGAATCATGTTTTCCTCATTTATAAAAAGGGAACAATAAAAACCTACCATATAAGTTGATAAGGAAGATAGAATGCTATAAAATATATTAAAGGACATAGGAAAGTGCCTGACACCAAGCAGAGATCACTAAATGCTTCTTTCCTCTGTCTCTCTCACACCATCTCTTCTTAATTCTACTAGAAATTTTCTTTCTCCATAAGCTTCCTGAAGAATAGCTGTAGAAAGACAATCTGTAGTTCTAATTCTGCCATTTATTGGAATACTGTGTTAAATTCTTTACCTTCCTCATCATGTAATCGTCACATAATTCTATAGACGTTTATCCCATTTTACAGAGGAAACAGAGGCTTAGAAAGAATTAAAAATTTTCCCAAGTTCATACATTGAGTGATGTATTATCACAATAATGCAGTATTGCAAATCTCCCCAAAACTCAGTGAAGAGTAACACCACCCAATTGGCATGGCTCATCAACCTGTGGGTTAACAGGCAATTCTATTGATTTGAGTTGGCCTCTGCAGGGCCTACGCAGGCAGCTGCAATCATCTGGGGTTTGGCAAATCTACCTAATCTACAGCCAAAACACAGAAAATGAGTAGCAGGAAGTAGAGTAATCTCTGACTCCTTTATTGAATAAAATGTTGACTGTGGGCAAACTAACTCATCTTCCCTGAACCCTAAGCCAGGGATCTTCCTTGGTCCAATGCCTTAAACCTGTGCAGGCCTGGAGTAAGGAAATGAGGAAGCCCATGATTCCGATGGAATCCCTATGTTACCTCTGCGAGAGGTGACTGATATCAAGACAGAGACTACTAAGGGCACACAGACCCTTCCAACCCCCTACCATTTCAAAAGAGAATCAAGGTAGGGAATTCACCACTGCTGAAGATGATTGAATGGACATGCCCTGACACTTCAGCACAACTTCACACCAAAATGTGGTCCATGAGCTAGCATAATCAGCATCACTTGGGAGTTGGTTAGAAATGTGGATTCTTGGGCTGGCTGAGTGGCTCAGTTGGTTAAGAGTTGGCTTAGAGCACGAGCTCTGAGCAACAGGGCCACTGGGCCACTGGTTCGATTCCTACATGGGCCAGTGAATGCTGCTCCAGTGCTGAGCTGTAGCTGCCAACAGGTGGCAGGATGGTTCAGCTGGTGTAAAAACAAATTGCCTGTTCAATTGTGGGCCACGCCCACCCATAACTAAGACTGAACTCAGCACCTTGAGCTGAGCTGCCGCCCAAATGGCTCAGTGGATACAGCATGCATTCTTAACAAGGCTGCTGGTTCGACTCCTACATGGGATGGTGGCTACCCTACCCGCAACTAAGATTGAACACAGCACCTTGAGCTTAGAGGCCACGAACTGCCGACGGGAATGGTGACTGGCACCCTCCACAGCGAAGAAGATTGAAGAACAACAACTTGACTGGTCCCCTCCTTTTTAATTCCCCAATAAAATTAAAAAAAAAAAAGTGCGGATACTTGGACTCCATCCAAGACCTCCTGAATCAGAATCTGAGAAGCACTGCTTTAGCAAGAATCACAGTAGGGACACACCATTAAAATAGCATCTGTAGCCTGATTTGCTCTCATAGGTGAGTTAATCCTTCAAGACCAGCAGATGCTGAGTCTCTGACTTCTACCCAAGCTTTTAACGCCTTCAGTTGCTCAACTGGCCCTACTCTCTGGAATGAGCATTTGTTATATTTACTTGTTCAACATGTTTACCTCATTCTGATTTTTGTTTGCAACAACACTCTCAGTCCATGTGTTTTGGATGAGACTTATCATGGTTCTGACCCAGGCTAGTCAATTAGAACACAGTAACCTTCCAGCTACAGTGACTGGTTAAAGCAGCAGCATATGACTCAGGCCTGGCCAGTGAAAAAAGTAGTCTGGAATTTCCCACTATTGGGAAAGTAGATTGTTTTTTGTTTTCTACTACTAACCACAGCTGGTAGAGTATATCTGAGAATGAAGTCAACACATAGATGACAAGGGAGAAATTTTAAACACATTGGTTGAGCACCTGAATTGGAACTTGCTTGAAGCCAGAACTGATCCCAGACTTTTTAATTCTGTGAGCCATTTCAAGTTATTATGACTTGGATTTCTATTACTTGCAAGCAAAATAATCCTAACACACATGTTATGGAGGAGCAAAGCTGCCCCATGTTCCAACCTTGCTGACCCCACACAAGTCCTGAGCTCAGCTGTCATCTCCTCCATTCCCCATCACCTGTGGCATGGTCATTTTCCAACTTCCAAATTGTTTGTAATTGTATTTTCTGCTATAGTCATAAGTCTAATGGGTTTTCATGAGAGAATCCTGGCCATGTCCCTAAGGTTTGGGGAAACGTAATTCTTCCTAAGTGTCACATGGATACGAAGTGTTGAGTTCTATCTAGAACCTCACTACTCAAAGTGTGGGCCACCAGCAGCAGCATCACCTAGGAGCTTGTTAGCGATGCAGAGTCTCAGGCACCACCTCAGACCTATTGCATCAGAATTTGCATCTTAACAAATCCCCAGGTAATTCATGTGTACAAGTTGAGAAGTACTGCTCTGAAACACTTACCATGCAGTGGAAAATAGTTACTGCATGGAAGTTCAAAGAGTGGCCCTGTAGTTCTTCTTTTGTTTCAGTTTCCTCATTTGTGAAATAAATAGACTAGACTGTTTCAGAGATTTACACCAGCCTGGACTTTCTAAGACACTCATGTTTTGGGTCCCTGGATCAAATTTTGACAGCCTAATGTGCAGTATAACAGGAAAGCAGGGGGCAGAAAAATAAAAGAGCACCTCTATCAGTCAGCAATTGGTTACCAGTTGGCATGACATCCACTTCCAACAAGAAACAACTTTTTTATTTTAAAGATGAGAAAACATCCCTAGAGAGGTTTAGAGGTTTTCAAAAAGCCACACAGCACAGGCACAGTAGAGTTGAGAAGGTACAAAAGAACAGAAGATAGTGTTTGCGCACTTGTGCTTGGGAGCTGAGCTGCCTGAGTCCAGGCACTTATTACTGGGTATCCCTGGGCAAGATACTTAACTGCTCTGTGTCTCAGTTTACTCATCTGTTCAATGGGCATTATACTAGTACAAACTTCATGAAGTTGTAGGAAGTTAAATCTTTTTTAATTATTTTGGGTTTTTTTTAGCATGGTGAATATAAATTGATTTAATATGAATTACCTACCTGATCATCTATTCTTAGTAGAAGCTACCTGAAGTGGCAGGTTAGCTGCACGAGGGCTTCTTGAAAGTAGAAGGGAATGGAATAAAAAGGGTTAAGTAGATGGAAAAGGCCAAAAAGGAATCAAACAAGGTAACTCCTGTTCATCAGTTTATCTATGACTTACCCACAACAGTAGTTTAAAACATTGGATATACTTAGGAAGCTTTAAAAACATTATGATTAACCAGGGTCTACTTTAACCCAATTAAATCAGAATTGCTAGAAATGATACCCAAGCATCAGTGTTTTTTGAAAGCTCCCTTTAGTACGCTGAATAATGTCCCCCCAAATATATCAGGTTCTAATCCCTGGTACCTATAAACACTACTTTATCTGGAAAAGTGTTCTTGCATATGTGATTAAGTTAAGGACCTTTTCATGAGATTATCTTAGATTATATCAGGTGAGGCCTAAATGAAATCAGCTCCATGTATCCTTATAAAACAGAAGCAGAGAGTCATTTGGACCTATGTGCACAGAGGAGAAGGTGATATGTACTTAAGAAAAATGTGTATTCTACATTGGTTATTGGGTGGAATGTTGTACAGATATCTATTAGGTCCAATGTGTTTTAGACTTATCCAAGTCTCCCGTCCTTGTTGATCTTCTGTTTAGGTTTTCTATCTACATTGCAAGTGGGTTGTTGAAGTCTCCAACTATTATTATTGAATTGTCTTTTTCTCTCTTCAATCTGTCAATTTTGGACTCTGCTGATATATACATATATAGTATCTTTAGTTGTGCTGTCATGGCTGCGTTGATGTCCTGAATCGATTCAAAATGTTTAGCTTTCATGGTCATTTTGACTTTGGGGGAAGAGCCAGATCTAGAGAATAAGGTGGATGAGGACACACCATAATGTTTTTATTTCACAGAAATTGCCATACAAGAATGGATGTGTGACACGGAACGCTGTCATGATGGAGGATGAAGTAAAGACACTCATAAATGAGGACTTCCAGAACTGCTTCAGAAAGTGGCAAGAACAATGGAATAAATGTGTCCAAAGTGATGGGGAGTATTTTGAGGTGGATTAATGGTAATGTGTCTTTTACTGTAATAATTTTTTTTATTTAAACATTCACTGTATCTTTTGATCACACCTCGTATATATTATATGTTCTTGATTAACACCTTTATAATTATAAAATGTCCTTCTTGGTCTCTAGTAAAATTTTTTGTCTGAAAATCTATTCTGTCTGTTATCAGTAGTCACTGCAGTTCTGTTTTGGTTGTTTCTGCTGTTCATTTTTTTCCATCTTTTTTACTGTCAATCTATTTGTGTCTTTGATTTGGTCTCTTATAGACAGCACTTTGTGCACATTTGGTATGCTTGATGGTGTCCCACAAGGCTCTGAGGCTCTGTTAATTTTTCGTCATTCTTTTTTTCCTACTGTCTCAGACTTAATAATTTTAATTGACATATCTTTATATTTGCTGGTTCTTTCTTCTGCCAACTCACATCTACAATTGTGCCCCTCTAGTGAATTTTAATTTCAGTTATTACACTTTTAAACTACAGAATTTCTATTTGATTCTGTTTTATAGTATCTATATCTTTATTAATAGTCTTTATTTGGTGATTGTCTTTCTAATGCTTTCCTTTAACTCTTTACACATGAGTTCTTTTAGTTCTGGAACATATTTCAAAATTCAGTTCCTCCAATGTCTAGGTGTCCTCAGGGCAAATTCCTATTGATGTTTTTTTCTCCTGCTTATGGGCCACATTTGTATGTTTCAATATTTAGTTAAAAACTGGACATTTTAAATAGTATAATGTGGAAACTCTAGAAATAAGACTCTGCCGCACACACACATATCCCCAGAATTTGTTGCTGCCACTGTTTGTTTGCTTGTTTAATAACTTTGCTAAATTGTTTCTATAAAGTCCTTAATTGTATGTGGCCTGAAGTCTCTGCTCAGCTAACTTAGCGGTCAGCTAATGAATGGGAAGATTTCTTTAAACAACTTGTACCAGTAAGAATCACAGTCTTTGTAGAGAAGTTCTGTTCGTGTGTTATGGTAGTGTTTCAACACTCTAGCAAGCAGTTTACAGCACTGCCTTAGCCTTTGCTTCCTGCATATGCTGAGACTCAAGGTCATTCAGAGAATAGGGCCTTCCCAGATCTTTCCTGAGCGTGCATATAGCCCTATACATATGCATGATCTTCTAGATGCCCAGAAATATATTGGAGCTCTTGAAAGCCCACATGGACATCTCATTTCTCAGCATTTCCTTTTAAATTTTTTGGTCAGCCTCTTGTTTGCCTTGACTGTTATTACTGCCTCAGGCAGCTGCTATATTAAGCATTTGCTGCTGATTGTTTTTGACAAATACCCTGGGAAAACACTATTTATACTGATTGAATTCTGACTCATGTCAAATAAAGACGAGCCCTGATAGTGGTAGTTTCCAGAAAACTTTCAAGCGGATCAACTAGTTTCAATTTTCTCTGCATGGGGCTTCTGGGAAGCTCCAAAGAAATCATGTCCTTCTCCATCGACTTCTAGGCTCCTGGTTTCAAGATTACTACAGAGCTATGGAGCAGGGAATGAGAATAAGGAAAGTCAAATGCCACAAAGTTTGCTGTTCTGTTACAGATTCAGATATTTTTCTAGAATAAAAGCTCCTCAGATTGTTGCAAACCTTTGGTTAATTTCCAGAATTCTAAAAATATTGATTTAGACAATTTTTGCCAGTGCATTCATCACTTTTATAGAGGAGCAGATTTTGGAGGTCCTTATTCCACCATTCCAAAACTGGCTCATAATCATAATTTTATTCTTAAAATGTTGACTCCAAGAAGCCTCCTTCCCAGATGTCAGGTCTTACATCTCACTTTTCAATTTTAATACAGACTCTGTCCTTAGCATTGCCTACAAAAACAAAGATATTAAAAACACATTTCAGGGGCCTGCTGAGTGGCGCATTTGTTAAGAGCTGGTTTTGGGATGCCAGCGGCCCCGGTTCAGATCCCACATATGAGGGCCAGTGACACTGCCCTCTACAGCTAACAACAACTCCACTTGGAGCTGGGCTGTGCAAGCCCCGGCAATGATGTAGGCTGCAGCCCCTGCTGCAGTGGGCTGCCATAGGCTGCAGTGAGTGGCCAGCAGCCAGCGTGAGCAGCTGGCAGCCAGCGTGAGCTGCCAATAGCCGCGGTGAGCGACATCCTGAGGCCGGCGACCGATCTGCCTTATCCGAGAAGAGAGCAATGACGATACCAACATGGGCCAGTGAAGCAACGTCTTCCACAACTAGACTGAAGAACGAAAAGACAGCAACCTGTCTGTTCCCCTTCCCCGATTCCCCAACGCTGTTCCTCTCCCCCAAGTCCCCAATAAAATCTTAAAAAACAAACAAAAAAAAAACACATTTCAGGGAATTTTTTTTTCTTCACTACTGTGAAAATGGATGTCATTTTGATAGACTGAACAAACAAGTTTTTAGAATTGCCAAGGTGTTATGAGATACACATTGCAGGTGGAGCATTGCAGCCCACCTGAATCAGCAGTGTCTGCTTAAAAGCATTTTGGAATAATTTTAAGATTTCCACTCTTTATAAGAAGTATAATACAGTTACATGAAAAAAAAGTTTTAGGAAAATCATGCATTTGAGTCTTTATCATTCCCCAAAGTGACCATCTTTAAATATTTCAGTTTTAAGTTCTTCTTGGTGTTTATAACCTTAATTTTTAGTGATATACTTCTATTACTTGATTTACTAGCTTTAAATAATATGTATTAATGCTCTCTTATTAAAGATTAGAACATGATCTAATTGACTCTTTCTTCCCTATTCTAATGCACAAGCTTTGTGACTTATATTAATCTTTGGTTTTCTGTTGGTTAATTTTATTATTTTACATGTAACTTTATGTATAATCACATAAGATGATTAAACTTTAAATTTCTTCCATCGACTTTATACCGACGCTCTTAACCCCTTACCATGTAAAATGAGTAAATCGGGGCTTGTACATTAAATAACGCCTCTTCATTTTGACCCTTCTCAGCCCCCTCCTTTAACTACCACATTATGACAGTTCTACCATCACTTTTAAATGTTAGGCCTCATAACATTTAGATTTTGTTAGGTAAAGATAATTACCTTTTGTGCTTGATCTTAAACTTATAATCAGCTTGATTATAAACTGAAAATCAATAAATAGCATTTACAGCATTACGATGATATAAGTACTATTCACTGAAGAACCAGGTAGAATAGTGAGTTTTTAAATATTCCTATGGCACTAAATCTTTGCACGAAGAAAATAATCAAAAAGAAAGAACAATTGGAAGATTTTTCCTTAAGCTCCATCAAAAATTGCTCAAAACTGTGTCATATTTGAGCCTAAAATACATGGTATACTTTCTGTTTCTCCTGGCATTTATAAGAATCCTTTTTTTTAATTGTTATAAGATGTCTGTGCTATTGTCAGACTAATATTAGGATCATCCACCTTTTAAATTACACTATTTGTTCAATGATCTAATTTGAACTGATTTTTTTTTTTTTTTTTTTGAGGGCAGCGTCACTGGCGCTCATATGTGGGACCCGAACCGGGGCCGCTGGCTTCCCAGGCCAGCGCCCAACCACCACACCACTTGGGCGGCCCTGAACTGATTTATTTTTATAGTTGCTTTCTAGCTTTAATCCAAGGAAAGAAATTCTACATTAGTTCTAATATTTACTAAGTCACTTGTCTTTCTACATATTGTGGATTCCATTGGGAATTGTTTTGCTGGGGTATGATCCTTAGAAAATGTTTTTTATTTTCAGACAGAGTTCATAGGAAGTAAACTTCCTGAGTCTGTATATCTCTTGAAATGTCTCTATTTTTTCCATCATTCTTTATTAACATTTTGGCTTGGTATAGACTTATAGATTGAAATTTATTATTCTTTTTCCAATACTTGAAAACTTATTCCATTGACCTGTACCATCTGGATTTGCTGGTGAGAAGTCTGATGTTGGTGTGATGCATGTTTCTTTGTAAGCAACCGTCCTTTTCTTCTCTATAGAGGCCCTTAAAATCTTCTCCAAGAGAAGTGGAAAATTATTCAAAAGAAGAAGCATATTCATTGTGAGGTACTAAATTATCAGTGAACAATAGTTACCTAGTCATACTCATGACTGAGCGATTATTAAATAAAAAGTTCTTGTATTGACTGCATGGTGAGAGAAAAAATGGTGATATAAGAGAGCTTGATTGGGCCGGGCAAGTGGCGCAGTGGTTAAGAGCTGGCTTGGGACACCAGCGGCCTCAGTTCGGATCCCACATGAGGGCCAGTGACACTGCCCTTTAAAAAAAGACAAAGAGAGAGAGCTTGATTATCATCAAAGAAGTTAAGTGATAGTCTATGTTATAAGTCAAGAATTAGCAATGTCTGCATATTACTTAGAAACAAACAAAAGAATTTACCCAAAGGAAAAATTAATGTCATTGAAAATTGCTGCCTTTTGGAAAACAAGATATAGATAAAAATATAAACAAATATATAATCTCATGAGGAGGACAGTGCTATGAAGAAGAATAATTCAGGTTAAAAGAATAGAGAATGATAATGAGTTGGAGGTTAGCAAGTTTAGCTATTTGAGTTGTCAGAGAAGACTCCTTTGAAAAAGTAGCATTTGAGGAAGAAAGACATGGGAAGTCTGGAGAACAGTGTTTCAGGTAAAGGTAATAACACATTCAAAGGTCTTAAGGTGGGAGAGAGCTTGATTGTACAAGGAACGAAAAGAAGGGCAATGTGATTGTAATGGAGGGAGAGTAAGTAGAGGGAGAATGTTAGGAAATGAGTTTGGAGAGGTGGGTAACAGCCTGATCTTGCAGGTTAAGAGAATGACTTCTAAGTGTCATAGGAGACATTAAACATTTTTGAGAAAGATTTGTCTTTTAAAAGTATCATTGTGAGGCAGGAAAAAAAAAAAGTATCATTGTGGCAGTTATGTGGAGAAATAGGGCCTAGGAGACAAATTTGGAGGCTACTGTTAAAACCCAGGTGAGAAATGATGGTGGCTTAAACTAAGGTAGGATCTGTTGAAGTTTGAGAAGTGATTGGATTTAGAAAATGTATTGAAAGTAGAGCAATATTTGCTCATGGGTTAGATGTGCATGTGAAAGAGATCAGTGAAATAAGACAAAATTTTCACCCTGAGGAATTAGATGAATATAGTTGCCATTTACTGATATAGTTAACAGTTAAGTAGGGAGCCATTTTGGAGTTAAGAACCTCAAATTCTTCTTCATACATGCCAGTTATTATCTATATTTGCTTCATATTTAAGTGCAAGTACTGTGTAGAAATTTGGATATACAAGCTGAAATTCAGGAGATAAATCAGAGCTGAATATGTAAATATGAGAGTATTAACATATAGATGCTATTTGAGGTTCTAGAATTGGATAAAATCACCAAGAAATGAGCATATAGAGATGAAGAAAAGCCAGAAAAGGAGAACAAAACTAAGATGTTTTTGACTGCTAGTTTAGTAGATGGGATACCTGGTGAGGTTGTTAATTAAGAATGTAAGAAGAGAAGAATAGAGGAAATTGACAGATACATAAATATGCTCAGTTTGAGATGCCTTTGATCCTTCAGATGAGGGTATTCAGTAAGAAGCTAGGAGTATGACTGAAGCTCATGAGAGAAGATGGGACTGCAAATATAAAATTAACAGTCATACATATATAGATGATAGTTAAACTGAAGAGCATGGATCAGTTTTTTTTTTTAAGACAACATGTAAAAGAAGAAATAGGACATTGGGTTCCCTTGATGTACAGTGGTCCACAAAAGAGTCTGGAAAATCAATCGTAAGTCTTATGTATTAATTGGAATTTATACTAATAATTACTTTTATACATACTTCAGAGTATGAGAATAAAATGAGATGAAGTGTGTGACAGTGCTTTAGAATTTGTACAGGGCTATATAAATGTGAATTGTTCAATATTTCAATATTCTTGTTGGCCTAAAGTACATAAGTTTTCATGATGGAGAGTTAGGACACGTTCTGTGGACATATGGAGCTTGCAGAGGGCTTGTGTGGGGCTCAGGGAAATGTCCAGCTTAACCTGCTGAGCACCATAATTTTTCTGCTTCAACCCATCTGCTATGGAAAATGAGGAGCCAACAAATAATGGAGAGAAACAGAGGTGAAGGCATGTTATAGAACACTTTAAGAAATGTAATGAATGGTACAGTGTCAAGTGAAGCCAGAGGTTCAGAAAGATGGAAGCTCATTGGATATAACCAAGAGATCATGGATGCTATCTACGGAGATATTAGGCTGTGCCTTTCCTAGCCTGGTGCCTGTTAGCTGGGAGAACCGCACTGCCCTTTATGATCAACACTAATGAGTGGTCCCATATATCCCTGCTCCATTCCCCAGCCATATCCTGAATTAGTCATCTCAATCCATCTCAACCTGATTTTCACAGCCAGACTTCCTGGCCTTTGGAATCAATTCGTATGTAAGACCTCATATCATCCCCTCAAAACCAGTGGTCAATAGTGCTGTTCTGTTCTAACTTTTGGCTGACTCTCTAAAGTGTATTTTGAGTGCAACTTCTGACCAAATTTTTATTTATGCTCCTTATTAGGTACTGATCTCTGAAATCCCTCCCTGATTGATTGTACTTGGCACTCTTTTCCTTTGAATATGTTGCTTCTTTTTACTCCATGCAATCATCTCACTAGCCTAGATCCCGCTCTTGGGATTCACCCTAACCAAGCCTTGTGGTCAGTGATCCATAGGCTTACCCCATTAGCAAATGGAACGCAAAAGCTGCTAATGAAAAAGTCATACACAAGCCACCACATGCTGAAGAGGAGAGGTTAGCTATAAAAGGAGAGTATAAAGTTAATTTCATGTCAGCTTGACTGGGCCAGATGCCCAGATATTTGGTCAAACATTATAGATATTTCTATAATGGTATCTTTGGATAAGATTGATATTTAAATCAGTAGACTGGTTAAAGCAGATTGCCCTTCCTAACGTGGTGGGCCTCATCCAATCAGCTAAAGGCCTGACTAGAACTAAAGGGTTGGTTCTCTCCAGAGTAAGAGAGAATTACTCTTGCCTGACTGCCTTTAAACTGGGACACTGGCTTTTTCCTGCCTTCAGACTCAAGCTGAAATAGCCTCCCTTCCTGGGGCTTGAGCTTGCTGGCCTTTGGACTGGAACTCCACCATCATTAGCTCTCCTGAGTCTCTGGCTTGCTGACTCACCCTACAGATCTTGGGATTTGTCAGTCTCCATAATCACATGAGCCAGTTCTTTGTAAGAGAGAGAGAGGAAGGCAGGGGAGAGAGACTGTACACACACACACACACACACACACACACACACACACACACACACACACTTTATTGGTTCTCTTTCTCTGGAGAACCCTGACTAATACAGAGGGCAGAAGTCTGAAGGGGCTGAGAGAGTCTGTACTAAAGCATAGTGATTATGAACTTGGGCCCTGGGGTTCAAACTCCAGCTGTACCATATATTAGCTGTGCCCTAGGTAAGGTTATTTAAACTCTCTAATCCTCAATTCTTTCCTCTGTTTTACCTAGATCCCAAAATATTCTAGTGCCTAGCATATGGCAACTATCAGATACTGAATAAATGAATGAATGAATACAGATGCAGAAACCAAGACCCAGAAGCCATCGAATGATACATATCTAATTAGTGGCTAATTAAAAAAAATATCAACTCTCCATATTGAAGCAGAATTACATGTCATTGCTTAGAAAAAGTTAAAAATCTCATCATATTGAAAATTTATTTTATTTAACCAATACTTCATATACTTCATATCTGATGATTCTAAGTGCTTCATAATTTCCTGGTGAGTTGTTTGTAATTATTGTCCCTATTCTACCTATGAGATAACTATGAGGCATAGAGAGGTTACAGAGCTAATAAGATTCTTAAAAGGCTTACTGAAGAAATACTGTGATCCCTTTCAAAGAGCCTTTTTGAGGTTTGCTAATTTTGACTATTTTCTCCTTCCTTCTATCCCTGATTGTCACAAGGTTCTTCCTACTTGACCACAGGCATGTCTCCGAACTGGGAAGGTCCTAGGACGCATACACACATAAAAGAGAGCCTATAATTTTAATGCATTAAGGAACAGGAATGTGGAAGCTCCCAGCGTCTGGCTGCTGAGCCCTTGCCTCCTTCCTTTCTATAATGCTGTTCTTAGTAAAGAACAAAGTGTTATTTAAAATTCTGAGTGTGCAGTCTTATTTTTTTCTCAACATAGCAAGCAGGAAACAGAAACAAATATTCCTGGTTCTCTTTCTGCCTCTCACAAGATACATCCCTACGGCAAAGGCTTCAGGAAACAAGGACAGCCTGGGAGTTTAGATCTAGAGCATTTAAGCTTTAGACAGGTACTATTAGGTCACTATTTATAAATGGGGTGGGGGCTGGGTAAAGGCTGGAAGAACATATAAAGAGAAAGTGGCAAAGAAGCCATGTGGAAAGCAAACTAAGGAATCAAAACAGTTGATCTGTCAAATTTACACTCTTGTACTCAGGTCTTGTGCCCTCACATGTTTTGAAATATTGTCAGAGGGTGCCAGGCTTGTCCCAAATGAGGACCTTGGAGAGGGGGTTTCTGAGCTAGGCTCTTCTAAACTACTTGCAAAATGACTGTGGGAAGGTCATCTGATATTTTATAAAAGCTGTTATTATTCTTTATGAAGTTGTAATTATTGATTCAACCGTGAATCTTGCACCTTACCTAGGAGATATAAGCTAAATCTTGGATCTAGAGCTATTGCAATCCATAATACTTTGGGGCATGGCATACTAGAAAAAGCTTTCAGAGACTGAATTAGTGTAGTGTGGCTATCTATCCAGCAGAGCAGGTAATTTTCTCATTAGTCATCCAATGAGTTCCTAAACATTAGTTACTCTGCATTTTGGTTCTTTGTAGAAATAACTCATAGGCAGCTGAATCATTTCAGAGCAAATTTTCCATCACCTTCCTGTTCTGTGGGATTTAGGCCTTTATAGACCCTGAATAATATGAATTTTCTGGTTTCCTATTGTCAAGGATGATTATGGATATATATTTTTTTAATCAAGCAATGAGAAAACCCTAGGGGGGGATCTCATTATCATATTAAAAGTACATTTAGGGCTATCTGGTCCTAATATAAGCCTTAGTAGGCTTATATTGATCCGATATTTATGTTTCTTAAATTAAACTCGGATACCTTTCCCAGAACAAGATGAAGAACTTCTCAAACACCATAATTTTTAACACAAGCACAGGTGAATGGAAAATGCTGCCACCACCACAAGATAATTCTGTAGAGCCTGTGGTATTTTCTGTGATGCATTGAATCAGCCTCTCTCCTCCTATCTGTAATTTTTAAAAATGTCTGTGTGGGGCATCAGCAGTTGAAAATTCAGAATACCAAGCCCGTCCTCCCCTGTGACTGCCGCATAGCTTTTGCCGGCAGGATGAGAATACATCACTGACATAGTTACTTTTTTATTTTATTATTTTTTTTAATTCTGGAAAATCCCCCATCTCCTCCATTCCTTCACAACACTTTCTCCTGAATGGCTTTCAGTCTGAGAAACATAAACATGTTTTATTTTTCCCCACTGCAGGCTTATTCCCTCCCCAAACTCCCTCAGGTTAAAAAAGTGTCACGTTTTAGAAAAATTTTGACTAGAACGGTTTTGTAGTGATGTTGCATTTGTTGCTACTTCTCCCATCCCAATTCCAGTGTACTTTAATATGAAAGTAAGAAGCATCACTAGTTTTACTGGCAATTAAGTATCTAAGAACTATACAGATTTTCTTCTTTATTGTATAAGAAACTTAAATGTTTGGGCCCGCCGAGTGGAGCGCTGGTTGAGGGCTGGCTTGGGATGCGGGCTCTGAGCAGCAGGGCCCTGGTTTGGATCCCACATGTGAGGGCCAGGGACACTTCCCTCTACAGCTAAGATGGTGAACAACAGCAGGTGGGCTGCCCTCAGCGAGTGGCCGGCACTCAGCGGGAGCAGCTAGCCATTGTGAGCTGCCAAGAGCTACCTTGATCAGCTGTACAGACGCCGGGGACCAATCTGCCTCTGCCCAGGAAGAGCACAATGACAATGCCAACGTGGGCCAGTGGAGTAGTGTCCTCCATAGGCGGAGTAGGAACAAAAAAGGACAGCAACTTGTCAGTTCCCCTCCCCCAATTCCCCAATTTAAAAAATCTTTAAAAAAAACTTAAATGTTTAATGAATATTTAAGTAGACAAATTTCAGCAACATGCCTTGTTTTAGGAATCCAGCTTTAATAAAAATTCAAACACTATTTGTTAATTATTATTGAAAACAATATTTCAGATACCCTTTGGGCCATGGAACCCTTAAGAAAAAAATGACTTTTACTTATTTCAATTAAAGGCATTCTTTATTAAATTTTTATAGCTCTGCTTGCATTAAACACCCCTTTTACAACTCTGCTTTTCTCCTTTCCTTTCCTGGGGTTCATATTTTTCTCCCTCCTTCTCTCTCTCTTTCCGTCTCTCTCCCTCCCTCCCTTCCTCCTTCTTTCCCTCTCTTTTTCTCCTGTAGTGTGCAATTAAAAACTGAAGCTTGTTGTTCAGGGCAGCACGTGTGTGTGTGTGTGTGTGTGTGTGTGTGTGTGTGTGTGTGTGTATGGCGGGAAAGGGGGTGGGGGCGGTGTGGAGCGGTGCGATGCCAGGGTGCGTTTCTCCCCCCCCCCACCAGAGACAAGGATTTTCCATTGCCTAAAAGAGGCTATCAAGTTTCAATATTTCGAGGCACGACTTCTCATCACATCCTTTCTGGAAAAGTACAAACAGTTCCTTAGTGGAGGTCCCCCCACCTCCTACGCGCTTCCCAGCTCGCCCTCCCCTCGGAGCCCCACAACAGCCTCCCAAACACCTGTGATTCATCCTAGAGGCTGCCACCGTGGAAATATTTGCATATCACCCCTCACTGGGGCCTGGCACAGTGCACAACAAAGAAGGACAGTAGGATTATTGCTTTACGATTATTATTTTTAATCTGTCATATGACCTGCACAAGTAGCCTTTCTCTCCCACGCCCTGTTTTGAACATCAGAGGGCACCCAAGCCAGCCTCGACTGGTATCCAGGGTTTGAGCACTGAATGGACCACCAGAATTTGTAGTGTCCCGGCGATCCTTGAACCCGCAGCCCTCCGCATTCCCCCATAAAATCTGGACGGTTCTAAAAGGTGTTTACGCGCCTCTGTGGACTATTCGTTAGAAATCCATCATAAAACAAATCCAGGCTTTGAGGACAAATTAAACTGAAAACAGCGTCATCTATTTTGCCCTCCTCAAACAACTCTCGACTCTAAGCCTTGAACTCCAGCAAAACCCCACGCTGTCTGGATTAACTACCCTTCCGTTCTCCTCCCCCTAACTCATTTGATATCTTTCAGCGATAATTGCTCTGACGTACTTTAAAATAACGTGTGCTAGTCTCTCTCTCCAATTGACCACATTAACGTGAATTGCAAGCCCTCGGTGCTGCTTTGATAAAATGAAGCAATCACTCATAAAAATAGCAACCCACGTAGCCTGTCCATATATGGAGCTGGTGAGGGTGGATAGGGATGCCCCTTCCGACCCTCTCTCTTCTTCAGAAAAAAAGAAATGACAGCTGAAATCTCCCTCCGCCCTACCAAGTCCCCGCCTTCTGCTACTCCTCTGCCTTCCCCTCCCTCTCTATGACTCAACTCAACAGGGGAAATTTTACATATGTATTATAATCCATATATATCATACATATACATATATAGCATGCACACACACATACATACATATGCATACATACACATATGCAAATAAAGAATATCAGAAAACCAGTCGCGAGACAAATGTGTTTGCCTGAGACCGGATGTTAAAATGGAGTTATAAGACTTGTCCCTTTCGGATGTTTATAAAAGACTAAAATACAAAGGTTTGCAGTAAAGCGCACAGGGAGCAGAGTTAGGCGCCCCGCACCTCTCCTCCCACTCCCCCAGCCTCTCCCGTCCCTCCGCCCTCCCCCACAACACACTTCTCCCCGCCCCTCCAGGAGATAGCTATTAAAAGCTGCTGACGTAAAAAGGGACGGCCATCTTTGATGAGGGCAGAGCTCACGTTGCATTGAAGACGAAACCTCGGGGAGGTCAGGCGCTGTCTTTCCTTCCCTCCCTACTCGGCGGCTCCTCCACACTTGCAACCTGCAAAGGCCGGGCGAACACCACCCTCTGGAGAAGCTAAGGTAAGGGGTCCACTCCCCAGGTCGTGGTTCTGGATCTGGATGGCTTGTATACCCAGAGGGGACCACAGCTGGGCAGACCAAGTGAGCTTGGGCAAATACAAGTATTTGTGCACCGAGGGTGCGGTATTCGGTACGTGCGCTTCTGGCTAGCCTCCCGCCTGGGGCTTTAGAAAGTATATTCGAGGTGAACTGCTTGGGGAAGGGATGAATGGGGACCCTGCAGATGGAGCGATTGGGAGGAAGCGCAAGGATACGTACTGAATAATAACTTACTCTTTTGAAACAGTAGTGGGATCCTCTCTTCCATTTTGCGATGCAGTTTTCAGAGATGTTTTAGGCTGCTTTTTTTTTTCTGTAGACAAAAATAAACAAACTCTGTCGTTCTGATCCTATTATTATGACTGTTGACGTTAGGGAGCTATTACCCAGAGAAGAATCGGGGAGAAGGCAGGGTGTGGGCACTGGGAAGGCGAAAGGAGAAGGGGTTGTTCTCGCCCCGGGCAAGCTGAGCGGCAGAAGCGACAGCAGCCTCCATGCCCCACAGACTTGATTTATGCCGCCTGCTCTACATCAACTGCAGGCTGGCGGGAGGCGGGCGGATTGTACTGGGTGGGAGGGCTCTGCGGAGAGCTAGCGGGGGTGGGCTCGCCTTAGGGACTGCAGCGAACCGCACTCAGCACCCTGGACAGCAATATCGAGGGGCCGCGCTGACACCCTCTACCTTTCAGCACGGCGGACAGCGGTCCCGCCGCAGCGTTGTCTCTGTGGCAGCGATTCCTGATCAGGGCTAGATGTTCCAGGGCTGGAGGCCAAATTGCTTCTCTGAGACCCTGGCCTTACAGACACCCCTAACAGAGCAGACATAGTAGGAAATAAAGAATGAATGAATGAATGAATGAATGAATGAATGAATGAATGAGAATGAACGAAAGAGAAAAAAAGGAAGAGGAGAAAAGAAGAGAAATATAAATCCTACCCACAGGGACTCCCTTGCTGGCAATTACCGGCTCCCATCCTCTCAGCTCCAGCAAAGCTTTAAAAAAAATAATAGTCTACTTGTGGAAATTTTCTGTGTTGCCCCCTTTCCTTCTTTTGATAGGAAATAAACACATTTTGAAAAGATATTCATTTATCCTTGAGTCGGATATCAAGGATTTTGTTTGCTTTTGTTTTTAGCACAGAGTAGATCTGTCTACAGATCTTGGGTGGGCATGAATGAGGTATATATGACGATGCCATGCGATTTGTTTATAGGAATGATATTTCTCCATATATATTTCTGTTTGATAAAAATAATAGGATAGTTGAACTAAGCAGAATCAACTTTAAGAATGAATCTCTTTTCCTCTTCCTTTCCTTCCAGCCCTATAATTAGGCATGAACCCAAGCACATACCCACAAAAAAAATACATCTCTGACAAATTACAGGTCTTTTGGGATATAGATTTACCCTTTTTGGCCATGGTTTCAGAGTGAGTGAAAGAAATTCCTATGGACATTGGTTATCTCAGGTTATAGTTTCTGATTTTGACAATTAAGACTGGTTTTCCTCAGGTGAACCCAACTGTGTCCTTCAGGGTAAAGCTGCTGAAAGGGCAGTGGTGTTAGACTGAAACTGGACTCTGACATAAAAATGTACTGCAATTTCTATTACAGCACTGCGGGATTTTACTGAGGCAGTGATAAGTAATTTAACCATTTTTTATTCTGAGACTTGGAGCCTCTCAGTGAAGAAATTATCACAGGGATATTTCCAGCCATTTAGTATAGATAAATTTGCATTAAAATACCAGGAGCAAAATTGCACTATCTGAGTTAAATAAGAGTAACAGTGTCATATGTAAGAATATATACAACGTATTAAAGAAATGCTATCATGATCCCCTGAAAGCTTCAAAATAAGATTTTGGATTGTGTTTAGTCATAATTCCAATCATTTACCTACTAGAGGTGCTAAAATGCCCTGTCCATGTAGACAAGGTACTTTCATTCCGTCATTGATTTCTTAGTGTTTTTCATTTTTATGGATAACCATGTGTTTCCATATAAGTATGTATTGATTTATTGTTGTATGTGATGTAAAATTATTATTCAAGAGTATGGAACTGCGTGGAAGAATTTTATAACTGCAATCTGCAGATGAAATAAACAACTGTGTTTTAGTGTTGGGAGGAGGGGAGAAAAGATGGGTAGGAGTCTTCAATAAGGCTTTGACTTTATGCTACATGTCCAGACAGCTCTCTACGTAGTTGCGTCAAATGAAAAAGCCTAGTACGTGCTCGGACGTTAGTAATTTTTGCTGGGTTTGTTTGCTGGTGGAAGACTGGGGTGAGGAGGGTGCAGAGGTAGAAGACTGCAGTGAAGCTGGCAAAGGGCACGGATCTGGGAGGAAGTGGCAATGTGCAAAATTACGGAGCTAATTCTAAAATAGCTTACTAAGAAATTAAAGAAAAAATAAGTGAAGCATGAATTTAACAATTACTGTATTGAGAAGCTCAAGAAATATCAAGAGATGTCTTATTTTAAATTTTTAAAATTCAGGGCAGTACAGTGAGAAGAGGCAGGAGCAGATGGACATAGGGATGCGTCAGGAAACATTCCCCTCTAATAGTACCTGCTTTATATGCTCACCTTGGCACTCAGAATACAAAAGAATTTATAATTTTCTTAATCTTTCCATGGTAAAATCTCCCAAGAATATACCATTTTATTTTTACTTTGTTAAATATGCACACCCACACACTCACAAACACAATAAAGCTGCCCCTAATTAGCTTGTCTAAAGACATTCTTAAGCTCTAAGTGTTAACCTAAGTGATGGTTATCAACCAGCTGATTTTCTGCCAGTAGCACCACTTCCTGTGGCAGCTGGTCTTCAAGCAGAACATGTAGGTTTTGTTGATTAGTAGAAATAAGAGATAATTTGCAAGAGGTTGAGAGAGAAGGTATGAAGGATGAAATAAGATAAATCTGCTTTTCAGATGACGCACTATGAAT
This sequence comes from Aselliscus stoliczkanus, assembly GCA_033961575.1. Taxonomy (NCBI): domain Eukaryota; kingdom Metazoa; phylum Chordata; class Mammalia; order Chiroptera; family Hipposideridae; genus Aselliscus; species Aselliscus stoliczkanus. The sequence goes on from CM066738.1 coordinate 32,550,020, forward strand.
ATACTATTTTTCTCACATTAGGGAACTGCTTTAAAATGCTATAAAGATAAGAAAACTGGTGTTTTTAGCCTCAGTGCTAGATACGTTTCTGCAGTGTCATACCTTGTCAGCAGGGACCAACCTGATAGGAAGGTATTGATCAATCACAATGAGCACCAGATACATAAATGAATCCCGTGGAGGATATAAAGTCTCATGTGTATATGGTCTTTGACCTCAATAAGTTTAGCTCTAGTAATCTTAATGAAAACAATAAACAATGGAAATTAATAAATAATACCAGAATGAAAATGCAATAAAACAGTGAAAGAAAAATCATGAGGGAGTATATAACTATTTGCCAAGTGAACATGACCAAAAATGAGGAATGTACATTCTGAGGACAACGATAGTGCAGTAGACTGGTATGATCTGAGAGAGGAGTTAGGACATGAGCTGGCTTTTTGGAGATCACAAAGAAGTGAGGGAGGTATACTATAACTAAGTAAAAGTTACAGCATAGGCAGAACTACAAGTTAAGCAAGCCCAGGTTATGGTCAGCAGACCCGAAAATTGTCCATGCATTTGGATGGAGTGTGAATCTTGTATAGGGGAGTATGTTGGAATGGAGAGTTGGAGTCTTCTGTGGAAAGCCTTGAATGCCAAGCTGAGGATTTGGTACTTTGCCCTCTAAAGTTGATTTCTGAGCAGAAGCTGACATAACAAACTAATCAACTCCTTTTTAATATCTAGGAATTGCTATTGACAGAGTGGATTAAATTTGCATTCTTCCAGAAATAGAGGGATGCAATTGATATCATAAGGGATGATTAATTTTTATAAAGAATCAGGCATCTTTTATGATCGCTCTTCAGGATACAGGTAGACTGATAAGTCTTGCCCAGGAGTTAATTGTAAGTTTCAATCATCCATACTGATTAAAACAAATTATTCAAGATAAGCACCTACCAGTGAGATTGAAAAGTGGGTCAGGAATCTGGTGATGAGAGGTGCCCAGAAGGTACATTTGAATAATAAGCATGCGCAGTATCCTCTTGCACCCTCTGAGTATTCCACATTGTCAAATACACTGACTGGAAAGATTTAAAAAAAAAACACCAAAAACAGTTTTTTTTCTGTGCACATTTCATGCAACATGACACATAAAACTAGCTCCAAGTGGCTAAAAATGAAAAAAACAAAAAAGATGCTGTGATACAAATTTTGGAAAACTAAGGTGAGGTGGATATTCTATCCTAATTTTTTCCCTACTATCCTTGGTGACTTTTGCTGATATCCTCACGTAAGGGCTAGTTTGAAGTATACCCGCTTCCTTTTTAATCTTTTAACTCTCTCAGCAGAGCTTTAGAATTCCAAATGCTGACGGCACTGCTGAACCGAAATAGTTAATGGCGTCGGGTGGAGGAAGAAGTAGCGATTGCAGACATAAATCTTGTTGCTATTTCTATAGTCGAGGGACTATCCTCAGTGTGTTCTTCACCAGAACACTGGCAGAATACACATCCTTAGGAGGACGTTTTGATTTTCAAGCTGACTCCCTGGGGGAAATTTGGAGGTTGTGAAATTTGATGCTTTAGGAAGAGGTCAGGCTGACTGTATTACACTTAGTGCGGAGGGCTTTCCAAGTATCAGTTGAGAGGGAGGGAGGAGAGGTGACATAGCATTGAGGAAGCAGGACATGATGAGTGGAGAGTTTGAAAAAAATTAGTCTTGGAAGAGGTGAGAGACTTCAGAAAACTTGCCAGAGAACTCCGGCTGCACTATGAACTCTTTAGAATTGCTATTATTGCTGTAAAGATTATATTATAGCAACTCATTTCTATGTAATTTTCTTCATAAAAGTCTCAATGCACTTTACCCAATATAAAAGACCAACCAAGCAGTTTCTGATTTCTAAATGAGTGATGCAAACCAAACCATTTATATATAATATTAGATAACATTCAGTAAACCATACATCTGATTTTGCAAGACAGGTTCCCAAAGGCTATTAATCTGAATAGTCTTGTGGGGGGAAGAAGAGTGAATCACTAATTCTAAAAGCTTTTCCGTGTACTAGTTCACTGAGTCCTCACAATAACATTGTAGCCATGGTAGTAGTATTATTCCCATTTTACGGATAGGGAAACTGAGGCAGAGAAAGGCTAAGTAACATGCCTACTATCACAGAGCAGAGCCAGGATTTCAATGCAATCCCTCTGACTCCAGAGACTAAGCTCTTACTTAGCTCTATACCATGCTACTCCTTGCATCGTCCACATTTTTCATATTGGTCAAGCGAGGCATACAGAATGTGCATGACTTTTTTGCACTATCTTCTCCCCCTCAGTTGGGCAGCAGGGTGTGATGGCAAGGATGCTGATCAGGAGTCCGGAGACCTGGTTCTAGCCCTGAAGCAATTGCTTGTAATTTCCTGTTTTGGAATCATACCATCTTTTAAATAAGTCACTCAACCACTGTTGAACTCAGTTTCTTCATCCGCAGAATGATAGAACTGGACTAATGTTTTCCAATATTTGTACCATACAGAATTGAATGAAATCAGTGCTGCAAACCCTGGGTAATAGGTCTGGGTCCAGTAACCTGATGGTCTCAGCTGGCACTGCCTTAATACTGATTTAGTAACTGGCCTGACTCCCTCCCCCATCATAAGGTTAATTACATCCACAGCCTCCCTCCTCAGTCTTTTTTTTCTTTCCCGTTTTCCTCAGTAATTGCTTTGCCGTCATCTTTCTTCAGCCTTTCCGGTCAGATGTAAGAAACCCTGGCTCTTTCCTCAAAGCCCTGATCTGAGTCATCACTGCTTTGGGGATCTCCCATCCTTTTCAATCAGATTTATTGCTCTCTGGCCAGGCTATATTTTTTACAACCTGGCTGAACTTTTTATCATTCTTTTTTCAACCTAATTATTTTGTATTCCTTTCTAGACTCCTTTTTGATCATCTCCTATGTCTGACTTAGAGCAATTTATTAACTACATTTCCTCATTTCTCCTTTTTCTTCCTTTGTCACTTTAGAAAAGGGAAAACAGAAGCTTTTTTAGAATCAATGAACTCTTAAGTACTTTAAAAGTAACATTTCTGGGGCTGGCTGAGTGGCGTGATGGTTGGGCGCTGGCTTGGGAAGCCAGCGGCCCCGGTTCGGGTCCCACATATGAGGGCCAGTGATAGTGCCCTCAAAAACAAACAAACAAAAGTAACATTTCCATATGACCTGAATCACGTGATATTTGTTGCCAGCTCAAAAGCTAATTAAATCTGGAGGATATGGGTGGGATTTTGTAACATAACATTTCAAAACAGTTTTAAGGACCAGGTCCAGAAGAGGAGGATGTTTTAAAGCCCTAGAGATTTAAAGTTCAGAGGCTAGCAATTGTCGGTACGATATTAATAAATTCATAGTTATATGTGGGTTAAATCCACATGTTTCAGAAAAGCAGTGTTCTTGTTGCTACAACCCCATTTTTACTGCAGATTTCAGCATCTTTCCCAAAATAAAACATGATATTGCAAGAGGAGATCCTACCTGATTTTCCTATTGCTTGCTGACTCACAAGAGGTTAGCATCAGTCGTGATTAACTGATGATCAGAACACATCTGTATCCCCAAAAAAGAGATGGGGGAAAATCCTATTAAAAAGATTTGCCTTTCATGTTTCCTTTTAAATGCTTAACAACCATTCTAGAGAAACTCAAAGTAAATTACAGTGCCTGCACCTAGATTGATGTTGAATGACAGGTGCACGAGATTTATGGATTGCTTTCTTTGGTCCGGAAAATATATTTGATCCTCTTAGCTAATAAAGGAAACTGAATTCTGATCCATGTGAAGGGAGAACTAAAACAATTCATTTACCTTGTCTCTGGCATTTAGGTTTTGTTGTTGTTGATCTGATTTAATTCCTATTACCCAAAGATCTCGTGTCTTAAATCTCAGGCCTTAAATCGAGACTGTTTGCACTTTCTGCTGACTCACCTCCTCTTGTTTTCCAAGGTGGTCTGTTCTATGCTTGAAGAATAAGGTTATTTCCATGTTAAAATGGTAGGTTCCATATGCTCCAGCCTTCCCCCATCCCTTCCTGTATCCAAACCGATCACAGATTTTCAATTTGGGAGATGACTTTTCATGCCTGCAGGCTTGGATTAGTGCTTTCCATCCTTCACTGATGACAGCATGTAAGCAAATGAAAGCCTCCTATGTGCCCCCGTGAGGCCAGAGTCACCCTGCTCTCCTGCCTCATTCTTATTTTAGCTCTGAGAGTTCTTCATGTTGGACAATCTCAGACCAAATTACCAGTCTCCTTCATTCATATACATCTTTTGTACAGTTTCAAAGCATAATGATGACAAGTTGCAGAACAGTATATTAAATTTTCCTGCCGTTCGTCCGAGGTTGGGCTGATAGGTAGCTGTAAGTAAATCACACTGCAACTTCTCCATAGATAAACAGAAAGCAGAGGTAAGTAAATACCAGTGAGCCCTGCTAGAAAGAACACTGGCAAATGCTTTCCATAAGCATTAGTCTTGTGGAATAAATTTTCTTTTAGTGGAGAATTTCATTATAACTTCACTATAACACTAGAAATCAAGATAGTGTTCCTGAGTTAAGCCTGAGGAATTGCTGAATATATCTACTTTTTTTCAATTCCAAGATGATTCCTGTATTCCTCAAACATAAATCATCTGTTATTATGACACTCTTCATTAATTCATTCATTCAACAAATATTTATTGAGCATCTGTCATGTATCAGGAAAGTACTAGACTGCTCAATGAAGATAGAGCAGTAAATAAAATAGATGTGTTTCTGTCCTTGATGCATTTTTCCTGGGCATCCCCTTTTGAGGTATTATTATATTAGGAGACATGTTTCACATGGGATCCCTTTTAGAATCTAAGACATTGACTCAATTTAGAAAGTAACTTGGTTCTCTATCCAAAATATGCAGTCAATTAGAGGTTTCTACTGAGTGGTCAGTGTCCACAGACAAGTTGCTACATCATAAACAGAATAATATTAAGAAACAGCCGTCAAGGAACTTAATAAACATCTCAGTTATGCCGTTATATACATTTATCTCTACTTACATGGCAATTAACTAGGATTTCACTAAAATATCCCTTAAATATGTGTCTATATTCCAGTATCCCAGTTTATTGGGACCTCTCCCTAGATAAACCTCTCCCTACATAGGCCATTTCCCACCACTCATAGTGAAAACAGTTCAAGATTGGAGATACATGAGCCTAGGCTGGAAAACCTAGTCCCAACTCAAATTCATGGAGCTATGTAAGAAGGGTGACAGAAAGAAACAGAAGCTTCTTTTGCATGGTAGTACCTCCTAAGCCAATCCACTTACCTACTCTGAAAACTCCCTACCATCAAACAAGACTCAAAGATTTAGGATCAGTCTCCCAGCTGTTAGTCCCCCAACCCCTGATTTTAGAAATTTGCCTCTTCTTATCAATAAGCAGTGTTCTCATCTCCCTTGTAAAATTTATCCCTTTGCTGTGTAATTACATACTTATGCATTTCTCTTCCTTAATAGACCATGAAAGTCTCTGAGAGCAAGGGCAATACCTTAACCATCTTTGAATCCTCAGTGTCTGTAACAGGGCCTGTCACATGCCAGGTATACAGGAAATGAATGAGTGAATGGGGATATCAGCTACCCCTCTGCAGAGAAAAGGAATTCCAAATAATTCCTCCCTATATAATTGATCAAATATTTTGATCAGAATAACTCAGGAATGGAGATTCACCCTAAATGTTGGAATAAAATTATGTCCCAAGGAAGCACTTTGGTCCACCACAGCTAGCTGCCAAACTTTGGCAAATAACTTTTTTTTCCTGACCTGCTGCTGTACCACCTATGAGTCAGGGGTTGAAATACTAATGAAGAATTAGAAGTTTCTCCAAAAAAGCATTGCTAAAAACAAGTTTATATTCAGATATGAAAAACTATTGTCTTTGAGTGATTAAAGTAAGTTTAACATATAAAACCAAACAGTTTAGGACACTTAAAATTCTTTACTTTTCACTAAGATGGAAAGGATATTTTTGATACCACTGACCACACATCCGCTGAGACACATGATAGTTACCAGGGGATACGTTGGTAGCTTACGCCAACCCTTGCCTTCAGGGTCACATATTTGTTACTGTTCTGTTAGAATTGCTGGCATAATATATATAAGCTCTCCATGTTGATTTCAAGGCTATAAAAAGTATCTTACAAACACATCAATCTCTAACTTTTTTTTCAAACATCCAATGCCCTCTCACCTAGGATAGAAAAATAAACCTAGCTATGATAAGTAAATCAGTCCCATTTATCTTCTTAAAGATATGTGTGTGTGTGTATATATATATATGTTGTTGACTATGTATAACTATATATATATATATATATATATATATATGGTCAACAGTTCCTTTATAGACCCATTTATCATTAAGAAAAAGCCATCACCACCTGAACACTACATTTTGCATTTCTTTTTCCAGTTCTTTTCTTGAAAAAAATCTAAAACCACTGGTCAGTTACTCTGCACCCTACTGTCTCTGCTTAGAATGAAGACATTACCTGACCACAAGAGAAAAAGTAATGAACGTATTGAATGCCTATGGTATGCCCCATTAAACCCTTGGCATATATTAGTTCATTCATGGCAACCTTAAAAGAGTTTGGAATTCTTGTCTTTCTGACTGCATAGTCCTCGTTTTTCTCCATCACCCCATGAGTTTTTCAGTGAGTTATACATAATCTGTTGAGATCTTCTAATAGAAAACATGCTCCTGACACAGAACATGACACAGCAAAATCCATTGAAGTCAGTCCTCTGGGCTAAAAAGTCAGGTCAGGTATGGTAGCGTGAGTGACCAGGAGAAATTAAATACCCAAACAAGCTCATTGAGCCCTGGATTGGGAGTCAGATTCTGCATTCTTAGCCCATCTGTGCCATTTCAAGTGTATGACCCTGACTAACTTACCTAACCTTAACTGAACCTTAGTTTTCACACCTGTAAAAAGAAAGCAGTAGCTGCCCTGCATATGTCACATGGTTGTCATGGGACCTAAAGGAGCCAAGCTAGTGAAGTACTGTTACCCCCACCATTTGGGAGAGAGGAAGGATCTGTTGTTATCATATTTCACTATCTGCCATTTGCTATGCCAGATTTCCAATGTTCTTTATTGCAGGTTAAGTGAGGGGCATATGCTTTATTTTCCCTTTATAATGTTGAGTTTGCTTAAAGGAACAACAGGTGTTGGTATCACATTGTTGTTTTTTTTAGCTTGAATAGCAGGCATGGCAAAATGGGGAAACGGTCAATTGGCTTTGATTTTTCTATTTGAGGGAGGATTTTAAAAATGCCTTTGAATATCATCTCTGGGAATGGCCCATTCTGAGGATAATGTTTGGAGACATGGTTATGGTTTAACTAAACATCAATCCCCTCTTGCTTAATGCCTTGGGTTTTAAAGCTCTTAAGGAGTTAAACGAAATGAGTTGCAAAATTTCCTGCTATTCTTTAGCTTAAGAAAATAAAAACTGCTGTAAGTGATTTAGTGAACCTACACTAAAGCTACATCTGTTAGCTTCATTTTGTGTTCAGCTTTGTGTTAAGGTTTTTGTTGTTGTTCTTGTTGTTGAGGGTTGGGTTCCTTATTAAATATTGTGAGTGTGCATGTGTGTTTTTATGTGCACACACAATGTGAAGGCAGAGGGGTATAAACACAGACTTTTTGCAGCCAGCCTTCGGTACAAGATTCCTACATGCATCACTTCATTCAAAACCTTTAGCTTTATTCATAAACCAATAAATATAGAACCTGCAAGTTATATGAACATCAAAATGTTTGCCCACAAGCTGCTTTCACAGGATGATTCCCCTTCAAAGTTAGAAAAGGCTTCCAAAGCAACCCTGTATGCAACATTGACCTCAAACTCTGCTTTTGGGAGATTTCCTGCAAATATAGCCTTCAGGACAAGAGAGCTTAGGGAGTTTTTGAAACCCACACTATCTTTTGAGTGTCTACTATGTGCTAGTTATTATATTACTTACTATTGTAGCAAACATTGTATTTAATGTCTACAGCAACCTCCTGAGTGGTAGGTGGTATTTTCCACACTTGACTCAGAGGATACTGTTTGCTCAAGGTCCTACCAAAGATTCCAAGGTGCTAGTTGGTTCCCCCTCCATGAATCAACTGATACATAGAGAGCAGTTAGTGGTGAAAATTTCAGGCTTTTTCTTAAAGCCTGATTGAAAAAAAAAATGGCTAGGACAGCAGCCTGAATCACACTAGCCCTACTCCAAGTCTAGACATTGGGACCCACCAAAGTAGAAAGGGCTACAGAGATATTTGTAGTCAGACAGGACAGCTAGAATAGGTTAGGTTCTGCCTCCCTCCTCCTCCAGCCTTCCCAAGGTGCAGAATCTGCCTCAGGATGTTTGCAGCTTGGAGAAGCAGTAAATGCCAGCTTGCTGTGGGCAGGCCAATCACAGAGAAAAAGCCAAGTGGATGCTGAACTAGGTTTGCTCACTGCCTAGTTTCCATCTCACAGAGCACTAAATTTGGGGTGGAAAGGGCAAATAAAGGAAGGTGTGTGTGTGTGGCGGGGGGGAGGTGGAAGCTATCTTCCCAATACTGGTCTTCCCAAAGAGTGGAGGTTCCCATCTTTAGGGACAAGGTAGAAGTTGATGAGTCCTTGAGAAGGAAAAAATGGTTCCCCCTTCATAGGGCTCCACACAGCTAATAAGAGAGAGAGAGAATTTGGGTTTGAATTTAAGATCCCAAGTGCAATGCTACTGACCCTCCACAATCAATGACTCATTGTCCTAGGATATTGATTCTCAAACTGTGGTCTTTGGACCAGCAGTAGCAGCATTACCCAAGGGTTTGTTAGAAATGCAATTCTCAGGCCCTACCCCACACCTACTAAATTTGAAACTCTAGGATAGGGTCAGAGTATTCTATGTTTTCATCACTTCCAGATGATTCTGATGCATGCTTAAGTTTGAGAACCAATGTCCTAGAGATCTTAGTAGCTTCTTTAAGTGTTCACATTGATCTTAAACTGCGTCTCATGAGGATGTGTTTCCACCGTTGCCTACCTTGCAAAAGCTGTGACTAGAAGAGAGAAAAGCTGCTCTGGGCCACTGCATAGAAGTGTCTACTCACCTTTCTGACTGAGTAATAAAGATGCTATTGTTCATCAGAATGAGTTTGAAGGATAAGGAAGATGAGTGTCTATAGAATGAGAAAGTGGTCTTGGGAGGGGAACAGAGGGTTCTTTTGTTATGCTTTTCCCCCTGCAACAGTGGCTCTGACTGCCAGAATCTCCCCTGCCCCAAACTGATCAAAATTTAAAATCTCACCCATTGATACACCAAACCCTTTCTTTCTGAAGTCCCAGCCTGCAGCCTCTGAAGGATACCAGAGAGAAAAAGTACCCACTGTGGAAAAGATAAAGCAGTTCCTGTTGCTTCTTCTCCAGGCTCTTCAATAAACTGTCTCAGGTGCAAAGAAAGGACCTGACCCCTTTTCATTCATTTTTTCAGTTTCTAGTTTTCTGCCTTGAATCTGACCTTGGGAAAAGAATCATGATGGCTCACATCACCCTTATTTTCTGCCCTCATCTCATGTGGAATCATAGATTTGGGTTGCTTGGGTAAACCTTACAAATGGCATTTTAAAAAAATGATAAATAAGTAGGCCTAAAAATAAATCACTTACCAAAGTCACAGGGTGAGCATTGCATCTAGGGCGTCTGACTCACATCACAGTTCAGTGCTCTTTCTACTCCTTGTGCTGCCTTGCCACTTCTGCCTTCATCTCTTCCAAATTCCCTCTTCAGCACAGCTCCACTCTCCAATCAGCAATCCTCCCAGTCTGTTGTTATCATTAAAGGTCTTTGGCCTCAAATGGTGACCCACCATCTATAAAAGTAGGGTTCAATTATTCCTATAATCCTGAACTGCCAGGCAGAGCTTCCTGAAAAAGTTAGTTATATTGCTTATTTCTATTTGGATTTTGTATGTGACAGAAACCCAAATATAAGTGGTGTAGGCAAAAATAGAGATTTATTGTCTCAAAAGATCAGAGTAAATGTTGAACAGTCAAACCATGAGAAGGACAGAGAGGTAGCTGGGATTCAGAAACAACTCAAGCCCAATGTTTAAACACCACTAAGGCCCTCTCTCTGCCACCTGTCCCTGCTTCTTTCATTACATTGACTTTACTTCTCTTATACTCACGATGGAAAAAGGACTGCCATTTGTTGTCCATACACTATGCTCAAAAATCTCAGGGAAGGGTTCTAATTGGTCTAGCCTGGGCCAGGTGCCCAGCTTACACCAATGAATTGTGGGTGCTGTGTCATGGAAGAATATGACTTACATACTAGAACCACACAATTTAATTGGGGGAAAAACCAGTTTCAAGACAGACATAATATGTCATCCTTCCTTCTTTGCTTCAAAAGCTTGGCATGGATAACAAACCACAGGCAAAATCTCTGCTGCTTTGGAAGAAGAAACTACTTGCCCTCAAGAACATAGAACAGCATAACAAAAGTGAAGAAGGATCACTCACATCTTTCTGAGCTCAGACCTCCTGGTTTTGTAGGATGTTCCCTATTCATTATAATTCATTCATTAAATATTATTCATCAAATATTTGTTGTCCTCTACTATATGCTGGACACTGTTCTAAGCAATGGGAATAAGCAGAGAACAAAGCCGATAAAGTTCTACTCTCATAGAGCTTATACGGTAATGGAGAATGACAGACAGTATTGTGAATAAACTAATGCAGGATGGGGGATAGAGTGATGAACTCAAGAGGGCAGAGTGCAGATTTACAAAGGATCATGGGGAGAATGCCTCTCTGAGAAGTGACATTTGAGCAGAGACCAAATCATCTGAAGGCTCAATGATTATTATTTCTCATTCACTCTATACCTTTATCAGAACCTCAGCACTTGATTCCATCATTTATCAGCTATAAAAGTAAACTAGACCTTGGTCTGAGTAATATAGATATGCTTTCCCATTATCTTCTCATTTGTCTCTAAGATTTCAAAAACCAGGGCACTTTTAGCTTCATGGTACAGTGAAAGAAAATGACTCCATGAAATCCAGACAGCCCACAATGGCAGAAACAAAGTAAAACTCAGCCTCTGGTCCAAGTTTTTCCTCTTCTGGCTCACTTTGCCTCTTATGTGCACGTTTTGTTGGGTATATGGATATTCTGATGAACTGGGGACACTCATGGCCTATGTTAGGCTGATGAACTAAAAAATGAGAGCCAAACCAAGGATCTTGGCACTGGGTAGTAAACTACATGGTAGATTTCCCTTTAAGCCGACAACTTATACTTCCATGTTCTTCTATAGCTACACGGGCTATATCCCATGTGGGTTTCATAGACATATGTGACCCAGTGGGAAAAAATATGAATGTAAGCCCCGGTCCGAGCCAACCATAATATTAATATAATATTGAATTTGCCACAGATTTCTTGGACACAATAAATGGGGGAGAAAAGGGAGAGGAAAGGAAGGTGAAAGAAAGGGAGAACCTTCTGCCTCTGCATTCATTGACTTGAGCCCATCTGTCCATCAATCACCAAAAAGACTCAGTATAAAGCCAAGTTATCTCTGGTCCAATGAGAAGTTTAACATGAAAGGTTGGCATCTGATTAAATGATGGGATGCAGGGAGACACACAGACTGTAGAAGAAAAAGTATGCTGGTAGGCTATACAGGTTATAAGATCTTGTTTCTGAACCAACAAAGTCAGATTCAAGGTCATGTTCTCATTCCAATTGCTCTAATCCCTACTTTCTCTATCATTCCAGGAGTCTGATTTTTCTTTTTTCTGTCTTACTTATTTGAGCTTGTTTTCAACTTTGGTTTTTTTGAATAAAGCTTTCGTGTATTATTAAATGAGAAATCAATCTTCCACATTAGGGCTTGGGATTCACATGAGTGGCTCTTTTTTTTTTTTTCCCCCTCCCAGCTTTACTAACAACTCGGGCCAAATGGATCAGAGTGGGCCCCCGGGGTGAAGTAGGTGAGGATTCCTTGATCATTATTGAGGTAACTCTTTCAGATGCAATTAGCTGGTGACTTAAAAAAAAAAAATGCCCTATATTCAGAGACTGAATTTTTATCAGGTCACTTACCAAACAATTGTATTGATTCACACTGCATCTATTTAATGATGCTTTTTTTTTTTCCAAATTGTTTCCCCTACTATGATCTAATTTTTAAACTTCATGACAGCTCTAGGCAGGAAGATGATAAAGAAGCCATAACTATTTTACAGATATAAAAACTGGGGCATAAGAAATTTTTCCTGGAAAAAGCACCTGTTTAAGTCAATGGTAGAGCCAGCTCAAGGAGGAAAGTTGACCAGATGTCTGATTTTGGTCCTAATCCATAGATGAAAAAATTATGATTTTTAGGCTTAATACTATCCACAGACTTATTTTATTTGGATTTCCAAATATCTTAAATCTGAATGCTTTCCATCAGGGCATTTCCTCTCCAATTTGCCCCAGAACCTAGCACTGCATGTCTTTATGTCCCTGGTCAAATCTACACATTTTTATTACCTTCCTAGCCCCTGTAGGCATTTGAGTTTGTTTCCACTGCCTACCAAAGTTTTGGCATTCTTCATTGTTCTGTGATCTGCCAGAATCAGATACAACTAGAAGTTTCCTGGGTTATTTTGCCACAACTTTTCCCTACAAATGTCTTCGTAAGTTATGTCAATATTTTGAGAGACAAGATTGAGCAAATATGCACTAAATAGATGAACCAAGTTTTGATTTTTTACCTGAATAGAATTAGCTTTTTTGTTTTTCCCATTGACCCTACCATTTACAGTTTGGTAAAGCTTATGGATCCCTTGCAGAGTGATATTTTTAATGTATAAAGTAAAAATACATAGGATTTCATAGGAAACCAATTATACTGAAGTACAGTTATCAAAATATTTTTTAAATTTGATACAGTAATATGTTTTTAATTAAAGCATTAAAGGGCCTGCTAAGTGGCGTGGTGGTTAAGCGCTGGCTTGGAAAGCCAGCGGCCCCGGTTCGGGTCCCACGTATGAGGCCAGTGACACTGCTCTCAAAAAAAAAAAAAAAAAAATTACGAAAGCATTACATAACCATATTTTGTGGTGAGGCTAATAACTACCATAATTTCAAAGTGGTGATGAGAATGTATGATATTTTGAGATATCTGAAACAACTGTAAAGTGATATGAAGACATCTGACATTTCTCCTCGTGATGCAGCAGGGTTTGAGTCCTCCTCCACCACTCCCAGTGGTGAGGTAGGAGAAAGCCAATGGAGTGGTGGGAAGAATGGATCTACATGTCATCCAGGCACAAGTGACAGCTGGGATACTCTGATGCAGTTATTTTTTGTTGTAGAACAAATTATCCTAAAACTTAGTGGCCTCAATCAGCAACTATTCAATTTCTTGCTTGTAGTTTTATGGGTTAACTAGGTGGTTCTTCAGTCAGTTGGTAGGCTGGCTGGGGTCTTGTTGGTCCATGAATGGTGGTTGGTGCTTGTTTTTGGCTAGGGTAACATGTGTCTGTCATCATCCAAAAACAGCAAGAGAAGGCAAGCCCCAATGTGTAAGGACTTTTCAAGTCTATTTAGGCCACTTTTGCTATTGCCCTATTGATCAAAGTCACATGACCAAACATATAGTCAGTGTGAGAGGGCCCACCCAAGATTATGAATACTGAGAGAGGAATTATTTAGGCATTTTTGCAAAAAAAATACACATCTACAACAGCTCCCACCACCCTTGGAAGTATAAGTCAGAGAAATCCCCTTCATGTACTGTAGGTTCTGCCTATCCATCCTGGGACTACATAATTTCTATTAAATTCCACAAACCAGGGAATTTAGGCATGGATTATTATTACCCTGCTGCTGTGGGCCTTCCAATTTCTTCCCCAGCCAAACTTGGAGCCTTGGGGTTTAAGTTTCAGATATCCTTGGGTAAAGAGGAACATCTTGCACCTCTCCAAGCTAAGCAATCACAGACCCAGATGTCTACTAAATTCAGAGAAGATTAAAAGGGAATTTTTTTTCTCTGAATACTGAGGATGAGCAATCCTTTCTGAATTCAAACTGGAAAAAAGCACGCAGCTTCTTATTGTTTTGTGATAATGTTTCTTTATATGAAATTTCATTTGGCCTTGTCTTGGTGAAAGCAACTGTATTTGAAAATTGTTCTCTGTCCTTCCAAAAGTGTCCCCTGTTTAAGCAAACCTTGCTTTCTCCCAATTGCAAGAGCTCCCCGTAATGGCAGAAACAATTCTCAGCCAGCCCTCTGCCCAATGAGTGCCTTGGAAATGGGAACCCAAGGGAGGAGGCAGTGGAAAAAACCCTGAAGGCTGTTCAACTGTGCTGCTGCGTCATGGAAAACAAGCCAGGTACCTGCATGGGGCCTCCCAGCAGGCCCCACCAGAGCCTGTGTCTTCATTATTCCATAGATTAGCAGGGGATATCTGACTCAGCCAGCTGTCTAGTCAGGCACTTCCAAAGAACATCCTGAGTTTTGGCTGTATGGTTTCTCAACTCACTTTGTCTGGAGATCACATGGCAGACCCCTGAAGATCAGACCCTGGGCAGAACTGTCCACTCTCAGACCATTCACAAGCTTCAGGTTACTGAGCCCCCAAAGGAAAAAAAAAAAAAAAATTAAAGGCATCTAAACTCTTTAGTTGGAATGATGTCTTAGGTTGGGTCCTCCCAGAAGCAGACCCTGGGAGAAGGATGTGAGTGCACATGTTTTATTTGAGAGGTGATCCTGGGGAGCACTGATACGTGAGCAGGGGAAGTAGACAAGATTGGCAGGAAGCCAAAAAAGGGGGCATTAGTGAGCAGGTTACCACCTGCTGGGGCTCAGTCCTGAATTGCCCCCACTCCAAGGGCAAGGAATCTGGGGGTATTTGTGCACCAATTACTATTCTTAAGTGGCTAAGGGCTGTTCCAAGAGTTGTAAATTTGTACCCAGCCCTGTGGAAGGTGAAGTCTACTCCCAAGAAATGAGAAATCCCTAAGGCAATGAATGGTAGGTGCTTGCAGTAGAAGCCCTCAGAATATACAGGAAAGGTGGGTGCCAAAGAGATACAGGTGGAGCTTCAAGAATGGCTGCTACAGTTTTGTAAACCATTATCTTCCAGGCACCTCTTGCATCATGCATATTCATTGGTCTCCTACTGGGAACCATTTATTCAGCACTCATGTGACAGGCACAAAGCTAAGGTCTTTAGATTTATCATCTCATTTGACTCCCATGACAACCTGCAAGGTATTATTAGTTTCAATTTACAGCTGAGAAAACAAAGATGCACTGAGGTTATGTAAATTACCATTAGTCCCTCAGCTTGAAAATGGAAGACCTGAGGTTCTCTCAACCAGATCCGTCTTCAAGACTAAGTGCCATCCACTGCAATCCCCGCCCCCAATCAAGTGGGGAGTCTATTCTGCTGATATGAGAGAAAGCCCCGCCATGCCCAGCCCGTGTACCACCATTTCTGGGGAATCCTTTTCCTCTCTCATCTTTGTCTGTCCTATCCCTTTATCTGTTGGTCTCAGGTTGGCTCCTTCTGTGTTCCAAACCCTCTCTCAGGGCAGTGGGCTGTCCCTTCCATCCTCCAGGCCCCCTTTCCCTGGGCACTGTAACCACTTTCCTTACATCTTTGAATCTCTGTGTCCTTAAACATCCTCCAACTCACATCTACCCATGATCTGTGCTCCTTCAACCAGCATCTGTCAACCAGGTGCTTTGGCGGGTCCTGCTGCCTCCAGGGGCCTATTGAAGGAGGCAGAGAATCACCTCTTCGTGGTTTCTCGCGTCTTCAGGGCTGATTTGACCCATGGGCCCCAAGCAAATGGAACCAAATGATTTGTTTTTAAGCATCAGACCAAAATATAAGTCCCAATTTACTGTTGTTAATATTTTTAAAATAAAATGGCACAGGGTAAGGACCTCCAAGAAGAATAATTAATTCCAGCCTGCCAGCAGGGGAGTGGGAGGGAGGCAGCAGCTGTCAAAGTCTCAGTAAACATAGAACGTCAGCCTCCAGGTGGCAAAAAAGTATATATAAAAGGGAGCGGGTGGGGTGCCAAACAATGAGGCGCTGCTAAATTTTAGAGATAAATATATCTGACTTTCTGGGAATCATACCATCATTTTGAAGAACAGTATGAATAGAGCATCGATGCCAATACCACCTCTGATGCTCTGCAGCCAGTGTCAGCCAGCGGCTGATTCTCTCCACTCCTCCCAGGACAAAAGAGAAAATAAAGTTGAAACTGAAAAAAATAAAACAGTGGGTCTGAGGTCTTTGATGGAAATGCCCTGATGAAGATCAGTGAGTGGTTTATAGTTCAGTTTTATACCATGGGTTCAAATAGACCATGAAATGATAAAATCCAAAGTGTTTAATGGAGAAGGAAGAGTGGGGGAGGGGCCTTCAGTCATTCAGACCTAGGTTTGAAACCCATGGTAGATCCCAGTTCTAGGTGCTTTGATCTACTCAGCATGCCACCCACCTCTGTGCCCCAATTTGTGGGGTTACATCCTGGAATCATGGAATGCTGAGCTGGAAGGAATGTTGCAAAGGCTCCAACTCAAGCCCCTCACTCACAAGTAAGGACACTGTTGTTGACTATTAAATTAGTGCTTGTTAAGTAGAGCCCCCACATTACCCCACATACCCATGAGCTTCCCCTAAGGAGAGAAGCAGAGGGAGATAAGGTGGGTAGACGCCCTCTGATCTCAGAGACTCAGCACTGGGAACCCACAAGGGCCTTCCTGGAACCCAGGATAGTGTATTTCCTATCTATTGCTGTGTAACATTATTATTGCAAACCCTGTGGCTTAAAGCAACACACCTTTATTACTTCAGTTTCCATGGGTCATGTGTCCAGGCACAACATGCCAGGGTTCTTCTCAGGGTCTCACAGGCTGCCTTCCAGGGGTTAGCTGGGTCTGCATTCTCATCTGGAGCCTGAGGTCCCCTTCCAGGCTCATTAAGGTGGTTGGCAGAGTTCAGTTCCTTACATGGGAGGACTGAGAGCCATTTCCTGGCTGGCTGTCAACCAGGGACCACCTTCAGTTCCTTGCCACATGACCCTCTTATTTTTGCAAGAAGGGCCAAGTCCCCCTTTTAAGGGCTTTCACCTGATTAGGTCAGGCCCACCCCCAGAATTCTTCCATTTGATTACCTCAAAATCAATTGATTTGGGATCTTAGTTACACATGCAACATCCCTTCACCTTTACCATGTAACGTAACCTAATCACGGAGTGACATGGTGTCACATTCATAGGTGCCACCTATCCTCCAGGGGAGGTTACAAACAGAGCTTGTGTTCCAGGAGTGGGAACCTTGAGCTCTGTTTTAGAAGTCTACCTCCGATGCTGGGGAAAGCCCAATCCTGCTTCCTTAAGCCACCCACTTACTCCAACCCTAGAGGGCACCTGGATCCACACCACACAGTCAGCAGCCTCCCAAACAACCATTTCTCTGCAGCCAGGCCTTCTTCTGAACTAGGTAATTTTGATGTTTGCAGACCTGCCTGCCAGCCCGAGTTGGAGCCTGCTTGCATTTTCTGACCTGATTGCCTCAATCCACAATCATCGTTCCAGAAGAGCCAAGGCCCACAGAGCCCTGGAAGAGCAGGCAGGGGGCTCTAGAGCATTGAACTTTCAGTGTTTGCCTGCCTTTAGCATCCTGGGGAGTGAGGCAAATGGCTTCAATTGCTCTGTGGAGCCAGCAATCACTGCAGGCTTTGGGGGTCCCTGACATGAACTCCAGAAGCGCGGCTGTAAAGCAGTTGCTGGGGTAACAGGGATGTCCCGCGGCCTCGCTGAGCTTCCACGGAGCCAAGCAAGAGGGCAGGGGCTGCCCACCCACTCAGGGGAAGCCAGTGTGGGCTGTGGGGCCCTCAGCATACTGAGCCCTGCCAATGCTGGGCTGCCTTGAGTCAAAAAGAGCCATAGAGGCCTTGGCAGAAAGACAGGGATTGGAAAAGACCTTGAGGGAGCAGGCTGGCAGAGGGGAGACAGCCAGGGAACAAGGTTGGCGTCTTTGTACAGGCAGCCTG
This sequence comes from Aselliscus stoliczkanus, assembly GCA_033961575.1. Classification (NCBI taxonomy): domain Eukaryota; kingdom Metazoa; phylum Chordata; class Mammalia; order Chiroptera; family Hipposideridae; genus Aselliscus; species Aselliscus stoliczkanus. The sequence continues at coordinate 32,568,176 of CM066738.1, forward strand.
ACAATGCCTTTTGGGTCTCAGAGGGCATGGGGTGGATTCAACACTGCAGATCTGCATCGTGCAGATTTGAACCTGCAGCACCCATCAATTCTCCCTCCCTCCTCCTGTCATTCACCACGTGTTTATTGAACATCTGTTACATAAGTGGCACTGCTCTAGGCACTGAAGAAACAGGTGAACATGTTAGGCAAGATCTTCTCTTGGGGATGTCCTCTGTGGAGATAACTTTTTACTTGGAGGTGACAGATCTCAAATAAATCAACAAACAAGAAAGAACAATATCAGATGGGGATGGGGCTGAGCAGGAGCTTAAAATAGTGAGAGACAGGGATCAGGGAGACCTCTGAGGAGATGACAGGTAAGCTCAGATGAGTAAGGATCAGTCATGAGATCATAGGGCACAGTGTTGCAGAAGGTTGCATACAGAGCCCAGAGGCATGAGCAAGTTTGGTGTGTTTGCAGAACTGCAGAGGGCCAATGCTGTCAGAGGGAAGTGGGCAGAAGAAAGGTGTTGTGAAATGAGGCTGGGGTGTCGGGAAGGGCAAGATCAGTCATGGCCTGGAGAGTTTGGCTTCTGTTTGAAGAGCACTGGGAGGCGGGTTTTAAGAAGGGGGTTGACACCATCTACTTTATCTTTTTACAAGATCACTTGGATTGTAGTGGAGCAAGAAAGGACAGAGGGAGCCCACTAGGAGACCATCACAGTTCCTGAGCATGGTTACAGATAAAGAAATTTAGGCCGAGAGAGGTGATGTGACTTCCTAGGGGGCTCCCAGCTGACAGGGATGGCCAGTGGGTGAGTAGCATCAGGCAGGGCCACTGGAGAGCCCTAACCGCTGTCCCCTTGGTCCCGCTGGGAGTAGGATACCAGCTGATATAAGTCATAAGTCAGGTTTTCCAGTGGCAGTGGAATCCATGTGCAAGTAGTTCAGAGAGGAAGGATTCTCATGTCAGCCCACAAGAGTACAAGGCAAGCAGGATGGGCAGTGGGGAGAGCCCAACAAGAATGTGGTCTTAGCTGGGGACCACCCTCAGCCTGATCCCACAAGGAGCTACGGAATGTAAATTGCATCATGGTTCATCCTGCATTGAGCCAAGCAAGTAGCCCTAGATCAGCTAGTCACTGGCCAGCCTAAAGTGCAGGGGCATGTAAACTCCCAGGCATCTCCGGGGAGGTGGCCCTGTCCACCAAGGGCCGGGCTCAGGAGAAGTCACAGATATAAACTGAGCCATAGCAAGCTCAGCATCTGTGGAACTGGTATACCTGCTAGTACAGAGTAACAGGGATCTGGACTGGACACTTCTACTATCCATCATAGTAGCCAAGACTTTCCTGAGTGAGGGAAGGGGGATAACTAGTCTATGAAGTGCCCTGCTGCAAGAAAACATTGGGGCCAGATTTAAAAAAATAAATTCAGTGAGCTAACCTGGGAGGTATACTACAGGAGGAAGCTCTCATTACCCACAGGTTCTCTTCACAAAACCTTTCAGTCGTCAGCTCCCACTATGCACTGAAAATAGGAAATGATTTACAGGTATTCCACTCACCCAGCTTCTCAGGAATAAGTTCACTGCATGCTGGCAGGTGTCAAAACCCAAGCTCTGCGTACTGAATAAAACAAAGTAGAGGGCCGGCTGAGTGGCACGGGGGTTAAGCGCTGGCCTGGGAAGTCGGTGGCCCGGGTTCGGGTCCCACATCTGAGGGCCAGTGACACTGCGCTCCAAAAAAAACCAAAAAACAAAACAAAACAAAGTAGAAAGATGAGCTGAAGGCATTCGACCTGCAAACTGGGAAACTCAAGGCTACGGGAACAATGAGTTCAGAGTTGCTCACAGACTAAGGAGACTTTGTTCTAGGATAAATACAGAAGTTTTTTTGGCTTTTTCAGCTTATTGGCTGCCTAGTAGTCTTCTTTCCTATTTGGATCAGAGTAGCTGAGTCAGAGCAACAAGGAAGTCCAGAGAGGGCTTGAATAGACTTAGAATGTGGAGATTGATCAGTATCCTCTGCTGATTTCTGAGAAGAGCTATAAATTCTGTATGGTTAGGTTAAGTTTCCTTTATGCACCTGTGTTGACCATCTCCATTTTGTTTCTGACACAAGTGACTCCATTTTAGTTTGGTTCTACAAAGATTACATCTGAATACCCATTTAGCTAATGTAAAAGGAGATTAGGATAAGGTCCACCTATCCAATACATTCAAGTGTCCCGCCAAAAAGATCTGATTCTGTTTCTGAGAGTAAATACGAGAGTAAACATGGCCCATGGGCAAGGAGAGCTGCTCCAGCAAGAACCACTGCACTGTGATAGCAGAGAAGGAACCTCAGAGAGGTACCTCAGCAGTGTAACACCTTAATGAAGCTGCCCCCTTGTGACTTCCTCAACTGTGGAGCTCTTAAGAATGTAAATCAATGGGATGTCCAAAGCTTGTCAGTACATCAGAATCCCCTAGGATCTTATAAAACTCAAAAGTTCAGTCCATATCCTAAACCAATCAAATCACTATTTCTGGGGGCATTTTTGTACTAAACTTTTTAGTTTTGAATAATTTTAGGTTTGCATCAAAGTTACAAAAATAATATTCTTCTCACCCAAAGAATACCTCTCATCCAATTTCCCCCATTGTTGACACCTTACATTATCATGGTATATTTGTCACAATGAGGAAATCGACATTAGTCCCTTACCATTATTCAAACTCCAGATTTTGTTTGGATTCCACTAGCTTTTCCATGAGTGCTCCCTTCCTGTGTCAGGATCCAGTTCAGGTACCACGTTGCTCTTAATTGTTATGTCTCCCCTATCTCCTTTGGTCTGTGACCGTTTCTCCATTTGTTTTTCAGGACCTTCATAGTCTTGAGAAGCATTTGTCAGGTAGCCTGTAGAATGACCCCCAATCTGGGTTTGTCTGCTGTTTGCTATCAGTAGACTGGGGTTATGGGTTTTTGGAGGGAATATGGCGGAAGTGAAGTACTACTCGTCACCTCATGTCAGGTGGTACAGCAAATCCATATGACGTCATATGGATGACGTTACACTTCAGTACTTGCCCAAGGTAATGTTTGCCAGGTCTCTCTACTATAAAGTTACTATTTATAACTATTCCATATGCTAATATTTGGAAACATGTCACTGAATTTAGCCCTCCCTCCAGGGGTGGGGTGTATGTGTGTGTAGAGATGTGATTATCAAACCCCACCTACAGGCAAACATCCGAAGAGCACCTTTTCATGGCCTCCATACTGTCCCAATCTCTTTGCCTTCGTTCCTGGTCACCATTATGCACACTTTCTCAAATGATCCAGGACTTGACATACTCCTCATATCCCTTGAGGTTGAACCAGCACATCCTGGCTGTGTTACCTTGGGCAGGTTATTTAGTCCATTCTAAGCCTCAGTTCCTCATCTGAGAAATAGGTATCAATAGAGCATCTATTTCTAAGACTCATTGCAAAGATTAAATTAGATAATGCCTACGAAGTTTTGACTACAGTGTAGACAGAGAGCAAGCATTCCATAAATTTGAACTACCAATAGTAGTAATAATAGTCATAGTAAAAAATGCCTTCCTACCCCAATCTTGTGTATCAGATATCTAGTACCACAATAATTCACCTTAATGACATAAAACAATAAGTTGGAATTTACATTTGAGAGGACATATTAAACAACTCACTTTACCAAGAATTTATTTATTAAATGAACATGTATTTAGCACTTCCTATATACCAGGCACTTTTGTAATCATTTTCTCAAATATTAACCCAGTTACTCTTCATAAAATGTTTGTGAGGTAAGAACCATTATTATCCTCATTTCACTGATAAGGAAAGTGAGGCACAGTGAGGTTAAACACCTTACCCAGAGGCACACAGACATTGAGTCTGCAGAGCCAGGAGTTGAACTGGGACAGCCTGACTTTGGAGGCCAGGCCCATAACCATGACTGTAACACCAAATGGTACAAACAAGAAATGTCCAGTGTTATGAGACTATTTAAAAGGGGGCTTGGCTTGATCAGGGCAGGAAAGCCCAGTAGAAAAAAAAAAACGTGTGAAATCTTGGGTAAGCTTATACAGGCAAGTAGGGGAAAGGAGACAGAGGAAGGAGAACAAGGGTGTTTAGAAAAATTAAGGAACCTCCTGGTTACCCCAAAAGCCAGCTGACGTTAGGTATTTATTTCCCCATGGGAAATCTCTCTCTCTCATGTTCTCCCTTTTTCTCAATTTCTGAATGTGCCCATGGGAAGATGCAGTTGGCCTCTGATTTTAGGGAGGTCAGAGGGGATAGGACACCTCTTTCAATGACTTATGATCAGCATAAAAGAATCTGGACCATTCAAAATACATCCTCGTGCTTTGTCTTCCACACTTAAGAAAATCAATTCACCCTCCTTCACTTTTATGTCAGGAGTTTGGTGATGCAAAGGGAGTGTCTGACTGAGAATGTAGATTAGCTATCAAATTATGTTTCGGGAGAATGAATGTTTATTTGAATCTTGGAGTCTAAAAATGGACTGTTTCCTAGACAGTGTGGGTTTCAAAGTATTGCATTTTGGTCCTTGCCTTAGATATGTCCCCAGATCCATATTCTTGCACCTGAACTCAACTACACACTTCTTGGTGACAGGAGTGCTATCTTATCCATCTTTTACACAGACACACAATGAAAATTCTCACACAGTAGGTGTTCGATATATGTTTTTAAATGAATTTATAATTAAATAGTAAGATATTGTGACTTATGTATATATTCTGTATTTGAAACTGGATCCAAATTTGAAACCTCAAGAGCACAGGTAAATCATAAGCTATGCCCTTTCCTTTCTTTCATCTTGTCCCCATATAAAATCATCTTTCTGCTTCTAAACTTGGCAAGGAAAAAAAATGTATGTTAATTCACATCATGACTAAAATTTTAAATGGACCATTACCAACATTTAAGACCTTGAAGCTACATGCCCTTCAGCCCAGGTAGCGAGTGTCTCGAGTGCTAGCGTGTTCACTGAAGCTCATTGGAATTCATCTTATGCTTGAATATGTTGATACCACTTCTGTCTGGAGCCTTCTGGGAAAACCCAGAATTCCAGACATTTCGTTGGGCACATATTGTTCTGAGCTGATTCTGAGCCGTTGTATTTCAAAGAGTCTTACCTTGAGTTTCCTGGTTTATAGCAAAAGTAAGGATTGTGTTCTGTGCTCATCTGTACATGCATGTGGGGTGAGGGCAGAAGAGGGAAGGAAAGAGATAAAAGGGGTTGACCTTTCTATTGAGAGGGAGAGCAAATTGTACTTGCAAGAGTCTCCTTAACAATGAAGACTGGATGCTCATTTGACCCCAGGAAATTTTGATGTTTGGTTAAATAATCTTATAGAGAAGAAAGAAAGGAGGCAAGCTACCTTGATAATGGCAGGTGGGGGAACGATGTGGTTTTACTACCCGTCATGCCCAGAATCTCCATTAATACCCCAGTTATCCTCCACTCACAGAACTGCATGTGTTCTGAGAAAATTCACTTTCCAGACAAGCCTCCTAAAATTCTTACCAAATTTCCACTTTTAAGCTGTAAAGAATTTCATGGTCCCCTTGAAAGCCAGAAAGAAGAGATGTGCTGAAAGCGGCCCTTTAAGTGGAATGATAGGAACAGAAGAGGAGAATAAATACCCATAACTAATATTAATTCTCTAGGATTATTCACCAGCCCCCAGATGTAACATCCCTGTTGGGGTTCACATGCCAGTCAGACACAGTATTTATGGACCATTTACCATGTCCCAGGCACTGTCATGGCATCTGATTGAGTTCTAATGTAAGATTTAATGGCGGGTACTCTGGCTTTAGACCTAGGGGAAAGCTATTTAACCTTCCTGTTCCTCAGTTTCTTCCTGTATAAAATAGGTGCAATGATAATAGGGTTGCTATGGGAATTAGCACACATATAGAGGTTAGACACTGCCTACACGCAGTGAGTCAGCTATATGTTAACTATGTGCTTCTAGGCACTCAAGACGGACCAGTTCATCTAATTAAAACCCATAAGGCCCAAAAGTTAGAAAAGAATAGGCAATTTCTCAGTGACTAAGGCAAGGATCTTTCTTACCCCCTAAAGCTGTAGAGCACTCTATAGTTGTTCCCCAAAACCTGCACCTGACCTCTCATTACTTGTTGCCATTAGCGGAGTGGTAAACAGGTGCCATCAATAATCATTTGGACATATCGGTGGTGATGTCTAGGACCAGCTCTACATCCATTTTTTTCAGTCTCCTTAAATGAAATGGGATGACAATACTTTCTTTTAGCTACTACATTCTTCCTGTCCTGGCTCACAACTTTAGCCATTCCCTTTAGACCAAGATAGACATTAAACTGGAAATAAATCCCAGCTTCACTGGAGGGACAGATGAAGACTAGAATTGCTGGTTGTTCCTGAGATGCCATATGAAAAATTGGTATTAAGTCAGGCTTTTTTATTTCCTCTTGGCCTATTTCCTTTTATTAAAGAATGTGAAGACAGCCCTTCACTCCTTACTGACATGCCCCTTCCACGCATGCTTTGTTTCTGCTCTACTTGCTGCCTGCAGCTTACTCATACTAATAGTCCAACTGTCTGTAAAACCCCAAATATAAAAAAGTGAAAAGAAATTTGACTGCTGGATGTGGAGAAAAGAACAGGACACTGGCCCTATAGCAGACTCTTGAGGTATACTCAGTATATTGGTTAGCTTTTGCTGAGTAACAAATAAACCCCTTAGTAGCTTCAAATAACATTCATTCATTTAGTTTATGATTCTGCAAATCAGCAATTTGGGCTGAGCTCAGCTGGGCAGTTTTTCCAATCTTCGTTGGGTTCACTCTGTGGTCAGTCGATGGGTCAGCTGGGAGCTAGCTGGTCTAGAGTAGCCTTAACTAAGATAACTTACTTCTGTTCCCCATGGTCTGTCACGTTATCAGCTGGCTTGGGATTGTTCACCTAGTGGTTGCATGGATACAAGAAGGAATAGAGAACACCTTAATTTAGTCAGTCATCTTGAGCTCATACCCATGGATAATGAGGCCTAAGAAGTTTTTCTTGCTGATGGATTTTGTGGGAGTGATCAAATTCACACAGAGAAGTCGATAAAGGTACATTTGGCTCTTAGGATAAAGACATGGCTGTAGGGAGACCCATAAAATATTCCATAGTCAATCCTAACACCTCATCTAACTCGTTAATATTTTCCCTCCTGCAGCACAAATAGTTTTTATAGTGCTTCTTCTGGTTATTAGAGTGATTCATGTTAATTACAAATATATGTATATATAAAAGAAAAAAAATCAACAATGATCTTATGGTCCAGAGGCAATGATTATAAATAGTTATTACATATGGCATATAACATTGGCCTTGTTTCTCTATATATTTAAATATCTAATAATGCCATTTGTTGAGCCCTATGTGTCGGGCCTTCTGCTAACTGCTTTACATGTATTTACTCATTTAGTCCTTATAAAAATAATCATTTTTGAGATGAGGAAAATGAGGCCCAGAGAAGTTAACCACCATGCCTGAGATCCACAGCACGTAAGTAATGGATCCAGCATTTAAAGCAGTGCAACCTCATTCCTTAAACCATTATTGACCATGAGAATCTACTGTCAGTCCATATATCCAGTGTTACTCAAACTTCAGTGAGTGTCAGAATTCTCTAGAGGGCTTATTAAAACACAGATTGCTGAACCCCACCTCCAGATGTTATGATTCAGTTGGCTTGGGTTGGGGCCTCAGAATTTGCATTTCTAACAGACTCCAGGTGATGCTGACTCTGCTGGCCCATGAGCCACACTGAGCAGTAGCTCTGTTCACAGCAGCAGTTAGGTATGTACTATTAATTCTGCTTCACAGATGAAAGGACAGAAGTTCAGAGAGGTTTTGTAAGTAGGCTACAGACACAGTTAGCCAATTCTGTGACATCCCTTTTCCAATTTACTCTCATGGACAACAGTGAAACTGGGTAATTTTCACCTCATTTTATAGCCTATGCTTTTCTTCTGCTGAGCTATATGCTCAAGGAGATAGTTCAGAACTTAATGCAGCCTTTCGGAGAGCCAGACATTACTGTGGAGATGGCAGTCATTCATTCCTCATTCATTCATTCATTCATTCATTCATTTCTTTTCCTGGGAAGTACTTCGATGGACAGCCTTGCCCCCAGCAGCCTCTATATAATGATATATAAGGGACTGTCCTCATCCAAAAAAAGATGAGAAAGAAAAAAAATGCACAAAGATTTTGCCTTTTGCAGAAAGAAACCTACTCCAAAGGACTGTATGCTATTTTTAAGCAGCAAAGAGTCTGGTTATACTTCTGGGTTTCTTAAAGGAAAAAATAAACCTGGTGATCACCAAGGCTTCATGATGTTTTTACTAGATGGAGTGTAGCTTTTGTAGCCATGTAGGATTAGCTCATAGCTTTCCGGGTGTCTGTCTTTTTTACTCAAAGTATGTGGTCCAGGGACCAGCAGAATCACTATGCAACTTAATAGAAATGCAGTTTCATAAGTCCACTCCTAACCTACTAGACTAGAATCTTTAAGGTTGGAACCCAAGAATCTGTGTTCTAACAAGTTGTCCTGGTGATTCGTATGCAGCTAAATTTTTTAAAGTCCTGGTCTTAAGGCCTGGTCTACTGAGAACCCTGCAGAAGTAATTATTTTACTTCCTAAGGAGAATACCTGACCATCTGAAAAGTTTTAAGTTCTGGTCTCAAACTATATAGTTACCATCTGGATAATAGAGAGCTGGTTAAAACATAAATTCCTGGACCACACCCTCAGAGACTCCAAATCAGCAAACAGAGTGGGGCTCATGAATTTGTATTTCTAACACTTTTCCTGGGGAAACTAATGGATAATGTCAGTCCTGGACCACATTTCAATTAGCATTCCTTTAGCCAACGTTCTTTTTAAAGAAAAACAAAACAAAACACTGACTTCAACTTACAAGACCTTTTCAAGATCTCTGATTCTATAGTTACATTTAAAAATGATATTTTCTTAATTAGGGAACTCGTTTTCTTCAGAAAATCACTTACTTTTTTTTTTTTTTAGGGCAATGTCACTTGGCCCTCATATATGGGACCTGAACCGGGGCCCCTGGCTGCCCAAGCCAGCGCTTAACCACTGCACCACTCGGCCGGCCCAGAAAATCACTTACTTTTAAAACTCATTTTTCAACCAAAGTCCACAGACTGTTTTGAAATAGAGCTGATTCTAGTGTCCAGGATATGAAAGAGCCAGTAGAGACTAAATAAGTGGAAGAATGTATGGTGTAGCTTCATGATTTCATGTTGGGGAGACTTTTTGATCATCTTCCATCTGCTTAGAGCCAGAGCTCTAAGCAGGGGGCTACATTGCAAGGGGCTACATTTTCTGGGTGCATTAATCAGGCCCCACAAAAGTGACACCCAAGTGGCCAAGGGTGGCCTCCAAACTCTCTGGAAAGGAAACCTTAATGTGTTTCTCCAACACCTGCTTCCACTCTTAGGCCTTAGTACTTCACCTTCTATGACCTTGAGGCCAGTGATTAAGTGTGTGTGTGTGTGTGTGTGTGTGTGTGTGTGTGTGTGTGTGTTTTCTTAAATTGCTTATTGAATTCTCCAATGTATGTTAATTAACATGTCCAAGTTCATTGAGAATGTATTTCCTTGAATGGTCAAAGAAGATTGGTGCCAAAAAACTGCAGGAAACAATTAAGCACCACATAATATGAGTGCATATCAAGTTTGAGAACCCAGCATCAACTCAAATAAAAGATGTTACAAAGGCATGTGAGCTATGATCCTTATCCTCAAAAACTCAATGTTTCTGCGTGCTAGCCACTAGGATCAAAAGGGTGCCCTTTGAGGACCTGGAACAGGGTACTGGGGAATGTAGATACTTAAAGAGACCTCTGTAGCAGGAGGTGAGAAATACTAGGACAGGACACCTGAGAGCACATGGGAGTCTGGGGGGGCCTTGGCCCAGGCCAACAGCCTCTTCCAGGAGATGTCATTTGTACTAAGTTCTGAAGGCTAGGTGGAAACTGGCCAGGAAAAGAAGGCAGGGCGGGGTGGAGAGGTGATGTTATGGCAAAGAAAATTACAGGGATTTGTAGGTTTACAGGAAAAGTAAGTAAGTAGGTAAGCATTTTCAGCAGGTTCACCCCTGAGGGAGCAGTGATTAATAAGCATGAGATCTGATTCCTTGGAAAATGTTAAGCAAACTTGCTGCGACCTCCAGAAAAGAACACATAAATCTATTTGAAGGGAACCATGTTTACACTTGTGATTAAAGCAGGCTAACCTTTCCTGTGTACCTTTTGTCTTTCCATTTTGCTATTTATGAAATCTTTCATTTTCATCACATTCCCTGGAGGTTCTATCTAGCTTAAGTTCTGAACTGAAGGCCCAGAAAAACCTGTTTGCCTATTATAGCTGACCCCTAGGAAGTGGATTTATGGAAATTTTAGATGTTTGTCAGCTAGAAAACAAAGAAATCTCAAATTTGAGGGGATGGAAAGAACAGGAAGCTGGAGAGACTCAAGACATAAATTCTCTGTCCGCTCATGTTTGCCAACATGCTAAATAGGAAAGTAAGAACCATAAACTTGCTTTCTAACATGGCTACTATAAGCTTCTAGAACCATCTAGAGCTCCACCATCCTTAGATGGATAAAACATTACGTGTCCTGATTTGCTCTCTGTAAGAGCCTGAAGACACAGGGATATATCAGCACATTCTGAGAGACACACACAAACTTGGCGGTGGCAAAGTATGATTTCCAAAGAGTTAAAGCATGACTCGCCCATCAACATATAGTGAGTACGCTCGTATATGGCAAAGGTTCATTTATATCATTAGTGAAATAACCAGTGGGCTGGTAAAGTTCATTCACAGAGCATGTGAGGAACAATGATTTATATAGACAGGAAAGGAATGTTAAAAAAAATTGTGTTCTGTTAAGTATGAAACTGACTAATATCCTATAAGGCAATAGAACTATAACACCTGGGATTATCTTCTCTACCAAAGAGAAATCATTTACATCTCTACAGGATAAAAGTCATTTGCTCAGTCTTCTATATAGTAACGTCTAACTTGACAATCTGGTCTCTAATTAAGAGCAAATAGGGCCGGCCGAGTGGCACTTTGGTTGGGAGCTGACCTAGGATTCCAGTGGCTCCCATTCAGATCCCACATATGAGGGCCAATGACACTTCCCTCTATAGCTAAGATGGTGAACAACAGCTAGACCTGGAGCTGGGCTGCATGAGTCCCCAGTGACGGTGTAGCTGCAGCCCCTGCTGCAGTGGGCTGCCATAAGCTACCGCGAGTGGCCGGCAGCCAGCGTGAGGGGCCGGCAGCTGGAATGAGTTGCCAGTAGCTGCCGTGAATGGCCACCCAGAGGCCGCAACCAATCTGCCTCATCCGGGAAGAGCGCAATGATAATACCAACATGGGCCAGTGAAGCAAAGTCCTCCACAACTAGACTGAAGAACAAAAGAACAGCAATTTATCTGTTCCTCTCCCCCAATTCCCCAATAAAAATCTTTAAAAAAAAAAAAAAAAAAGAGCAAATAGTAACAACTTTTGGGGGTGATGGATATATTTATTATCTTTATCATGGTGATGCACATATGAAAAACGTATCAAATTGTACACTTTAAATATATGCATTCATTATATATCAACTATGTTTCAGTAAAGCTGATAAAAGGGAAAGAGAAAAAGTAGTAAACCAAACAAAGGAACAGAAAATTAGATAATCGTCGGATGAGCCAATTAGACAATACCCCAGTGTGGTACAAAAGAATGCTATCAGCCTTTTGCTTTGTTTCTAAGTTTTTGATAATTTTTCTTGACACTAATTAAAGCAATCGATTCTAGAATCAAAGAAACTTAGTTTTTGGCCACTGGCTAATTGTGTGACCTTGGGCAAAATTTTAAACCTCCCTAAGGCTCAGATTCTCCATATGAAAAAAATGAAGATAGTAATAGACTGCTATGTCATACGCATATAACTAGGATTAAATTTTTAAAATGCATGCAGAGTGCTTAGCAAAGCACCTGGTGCATATTATATTAAGGACCTAGTAAATGTTAATTGTTTTTAATTATTGTTTCTAAGGAAGAAGATAGCTAAGGAGCCTGAATGAGATGAGATGGTAGATAGAAAGCCCATAGACCAAGAATGAGGTGCTAAGGATACTAAGAACTGTGTGATCTTGACCAACTCACTTTTCTTACCTTACGCCCCTCATTCCTCAATTCCTTACCTATAAACTGCAATAAGAATAAATGAGGACCAAAGCAGGATCTAACTTTTTTTTAATTTATTTTTTTATTAGTTTCAGGTGTACAAAGCAACATAATAGTTAGACATTTAAACCCCTTATAAAGTGATAACCCACCCCCAAGCTACTACCCCTTTGACATCTTATATAGCTGTTACAATACCATTGACTATCTTCCCTAGGTTGTTCGCCACATCCATGACTATATATACCTATATATTTAGTTATAGTAGTTGACATTCAATATTTTCTACTTCAGCTTTAGGTGTATAGCACACTGTTCAGGCATGGGATCTAACTTTTAAAGTAGAATTCACTCACCAGGCCTGAACCAAATCCTGATGGAACTCTGGCTTCTTCACATCCAGAATCTATTCATAAGCTCTTAGGGCTGTATATCCACAATATTGTAACTTGGTGGTCAATGATGGAGACCCTGGATTCAGGCTCTCTGGGCTTCAAATCCCAACTCTACCACTTCCTACCTGTGGAACACCAGGTCATTCACTTAACCCTCTGTGCTCTGGTTTCCTGTCTGGGAAATGAAGATAATAAAGGCACCCACCTCACAGAGTTGCTGGGACTATTGCAATGAATTTCATGTACAAGGATCTAAACGCCTTGGCAGACACGAAGGCTCCATTATCATTCCAGTATTATCAGGGCCTTTGAATGAATGAATAAGCAGCAAAGAGTCCTGGACATTTAGCAAGACTGGGGAGTATTGTTGAACTCTTCAGAGTGATGAGGGTTGAAAATGTGATTGGTATATGCAAGACAATTCCCCTTTGGGGTGTCATTCAATAGTAGCTCTAAAGGTATATCGGGTGCTAACACAATTGTCTGGCAGCTGCATATACAGTTTATGAAAACAACCTTCTGTGATCTACATGTCACAAACACACGTTGGGACTGGAGAAAAGGTCTTGACCTCTGCAAGGGCCTGGCCAGGCAGGTTTCAGGGTGACCTGGCCAGGCTTTCCACCCACTAACTGGCAAGGTTCCCTAAGCAGGATGTACGCTCATGTTCCCACAGAGCCCACAGATGGCTTACCACCTGCTTTTGGCATGATGGCTCCTCTCTAGTTCTAGTGTATGCTCAGCCCAGAGCACCAGAAAAATCTATCCCCAGAGCGTTCCTGTAGCAGGCACTGTGGGTTCCCCATGAGGTCCCCTTGGGTTCATTTTACCAGCCCACTGGGCAGCTTCTGCAGGTTTTGCTGCTAAAGGCCGCCTAGGAGGCTACTCATATAGTTGCCTGTGTGTGACCCCATAGAGGATTGCCTCGCCCGTACAGAGAGCCAGAAATACCTGGGAGGTTTTGTGCCCCTGCTCCAGTCAACAGCTTTCACCAATAACTGAGTGGCGTGGGAGGGAGTCCAAAAGCCCAGCTCCCTGGCCTTGAGGTAAGATGTATTCTGAGGTGCATTTTACACTCCAGAGCTCTCTATGGGGTAAGTGTGACTTACTTGGCTTCCTCCCTTTTCTTGACTTACTTCCTCCACTCCCCCGCTGTTCTTCACTGGGAGCAACCCCCAAGTAAACCCCTTGCACACAGATTCTTGGCTCAGGGTTGGCTCCTGGGAGAGGCCAGTCTAGGACCACCTCTCACTGCCAGGAGAGAAGTGTCTCTGCAGAGAGCTTGTGGACCCCAAAGGAGGAGGGTCCTGCTTTGAAGTTCCTACAAAGCCAGGCTTACATTGAGCAGTTGGCCCCATCTTGACCTACTTGCTTTGTAAATACTGTGGTGGCAAGAGGAGAAGCAGCACAGGAAGCCTGGGGACTTGCAGTGGGTGGAGAAAGAAGTATTCAGAATCCTCCAAGGAAAAAAAATGTCAGCGAGGCAAGGTGCAATCTAGTCAGGCCCTGCCTGGGGTCCGGAACCTTTTTTATCAAGCACTGGGCCATCCCAGAGCCTTAGGAATTTCTCCCAAAACAGAGACAGACTGCTCTGTGCCTCACTGATCTTGGAAAAGTTCCCTCAGCTTCCTCCTGCCTCTCAGCCATGGGAACAGGTGTGAGACTTCTGCCTTTTCTTCATTTAAAGCAAAAGTTTGCTGAGACACAATGGGACTCTTCAGCATGAGCATTTGCTAGCTCAGGGCACTTGAAGTGGCTTCGAGGCATCGCTTCTCTAGAAGACATTAGGGCAGCCCATAGCATTGCCTTTGGTGAGAGAAAGACCTGAAAGTTCACCCATTCGAGTTTTACAGATTACAAAATCCAAGTGGGCCTGGGGTGAGTGTAATGACGGTGATGACCTATCTGCCAGATCTCCAGAAATAAGGATGGTCTCACACGGCCCCTTTGGTGCTGGAAAACACTTCAAAGTTTGATCTCCTAAAGGGCCATCAAGTGATTCCTTCTCCTCTGCATACAGACAACATCCTTAATTCTTGTCCACCATCTTGCATGTATCTTTCAAATGAGCTATTAACTCCTTAATCAAGACAGAGGCTGGGTGGGAAATGGTGAAATGGGTCAAGGTAAGCTCCTCCAAGTTTCTGAAACAGTAACACACACACACACACACACACACACACACACACACACACACACACACACACCTTCCTCTGCCTTCTCAGGGTTGTGGGTGGAAATTCATGAAGTCAGCTGTTTCTCTTTGTAACACAAAATCTAATACCTGACAATAGGAGATGTACAAAAAAGGTTTCTCAGACTCAATAGTTAATAAGTTAATAAAGAGTAATAGTGCTAATGAAAAACACTCAAAAAACCAAAAACAACTTAGTAGGTAAGTCTACCTTTTATGTGATTTAACAGGGATTTTATGGGATAGGAGAGAGAAGAATTGTGTTCTGTATTCATCGAAAATGTTTCTGTGTTCTTGAGCATGATTAAAAACATCCTCCTCCTTTTCCTTTGTGTAATGTGGCTTTGATAACTTCAGGCTTCATTTAGTAATTTTGTTGCGGGAGTCTCCATTCTTCTTGGGGACCCAGTGAAGAATCAAAGGTCAGCAAGCTGATTAATGTGCAAGCAGGGTTTATTAGTGATACATTCTCAAGGAAGAGAACAAGCCTAGCCAACGTTGGGGAGAGAGGGAGAGATGGAGAGGGAGAGAGGAAGGAGGAGAGAACATGGGGCAAGAGAGCTGTAAAAAGGGGGGGGGCAGCAGAGCTCTTATCCCAAGGATTAATAGTTTGCTGGGTGGGGTGAGCGAGTTACATATTGATTTGGCGGGAAAAATGGTGCATGCTCTTCCATGGGAGGCCGTGACCTCCTAAGGTGGGCGCAGGTCTGTTGACTCAGATCCTTGTCTTACTCCAGACCACCTCTCCTCATCTGTTATAAGAACAGATACCTGGCTGGAAGCAGTAAATCCAAGCTACTTATGAGATTTTTCTGTGGGCACAAATGGACCCCTCTCACCACCCCCTCCTTCTCCTACATTTTCTAACTTCTACCTAACAATTTTAAATAGGGCAATAAGCACAGCACAATGAGACTATATGACTATAGAAAAAAAAAGAAAAAAGTATATATATGTATACACACACACATAAAAATAAAAATGGATCCCACTAAATTCAGAATTAGCAATAGGTCAGCCTGGGACATTAGATAGAAAAGCCTTTCTTCAAAGATAATGCAAGGGTATAACGATATTACAGAGGGAAAATAAAGTAGAACAGATGGATTTAGGCAGGCCTGTTATTGGCAAAGCTACAAGCTGCTTCAGACAGATTAAAGCCATCTTAGTGAAGATGAGCCTTGAGTTGTTTTTCAACACATAAGAGGTCTTGTAAATGAGTGAGAATTAACACCAGAACTAGATAGCTTTAAGACAGTAATAGTTAAAATTGAGACAAGAAATATGCTCAAAATAGTTTGTTCAAAGCTGCAACCTTTTTCATGTGCTTCTATGAGTCTCTCCACTATTACAAAATACACTTAACTAACCTACCTATTATTTTGTAAACTTTAAATCATGAACTAATGGAGAAAATATAAACTATTCCATACATGATGTTGAGAAAAGGGGCTATTTGGAAAAATATCAAATTAGAGCTTTAACTCTTTCCAAGTACACACTAAAATAAATTTTAGTTGGATTGAAAAGTTAAATTAAAAATGACCATTGAGAAAGACTAAAAGTGAATTTTTAACTATTCTTAGAATATGCAAATGTTTTAGAAATAAAAGTTGAGAAAATCATCAGTTTAAAAGTATATATTGATATATTGATAAGTCTTTGTAGAGAGCATTTGGTAATATGTTTCAGATGTCTTTAAACCATTTATTTTCTTTGATCTGTAAATCTACTCTCAGAAATCTATTGTAAGGAAATAATCCAAGAAGTACATAAAGTTTGTATATAAATATGTTCATGCAACCTGGAGAGCTTTAAACTATACCACTGTCTAAGACCCATTTTCAGAGATTCTCTTTGATTTGGTCTGGGGTGTTGATTGCGCATATGGATTTTTTTTAAAGCTCCCCAAGAGATTTTAATTTGCCCCCATTCCCCTCCCCCCACCACTGGTTTTGAGAACCAGGGACACAAGATTTGTTTTCTTTTAGCTCTTCTTCACCAAGTGCACTAGCAGAAGCATGAATATCCACTTAGCCTTCCAAAGCACAAGCTCGCCTGATGACTGCTACCACATTTCATGACATCGTGCCCAAGGAAAAACTCACCTGTTTCTGTTACTAAGACAAATTATCCATAATTTGGAAATAAGGCAAAAGGATGGATGTATGTCTCAGGGACCCATCCAATGATTATCTAATTCTCTTTGTTTTTCAGCTATTAACTTTTGATCAGGCTCCAGAGTCTGTAACATTACAGGTTTGTTAACTTGGAGATTTTTGTGTGCTAAATGATTTATGTCTAGTAGAAAATATAACTATAAAAGTTACAGGGTAACATTTTTTTTTTTTTTTGCCCTAGAAGATATTAACCAGCTTTGCAGCTAATTTAGCAATCTCTTTCTAGCATTATTATGTATGAATTTTCCTTGAACCAGCTTTATCATCTTGTTGATTCTCTCATTAATATGTTTAATAAATCTTTAACATGTATTCACTCTATATTTTTATGAGAGTGATGTTTTTAACTTTTGAAATTGTACCTTGAAACTCTTCATGATCAAACAGACATTCGATGATAGAAGTGAACACAGGAAGCTCACACTGGGTGGAGATTTATCCAACATGAATATCTTACCATTTGGCCACAGAAGTTTCCTTCCTTCTAATGTTCTCAGTACATGCTCTCTGTGTAATTTGTAAAAATCCCCAGGCCCTCTGTAAACTAGGTCTAATCCAAAATGCTTATAAATCCACTCCGTGTTAATGACAGTGAATGTGAAACTGAGTAACTGAAGAAGCCAGATTCACACACTGGGGTAGTTACAGTGGCACTAAGTTATCTTAAGCGACTGGAGATTTGGGGATATCTAATTTTACAAATCAGCCTTTTGTTCCCATTGACTTTCACAATCGCTTCAGAGACACTTTAACATCAATTGGAGCTCTTCTGCCATCAGCTGGGACTCCTGACACTTTGGCCATCCTTTTAAATGTTTTTGTTCCCTTTCTCTTTGTCAAGTATTTAATGATCTGTAAAATGCTAGAATGTAAGTGAGGAGCTTTGCTATTTAAAGAAACCCTGCAGTGAGTTTATTTTTAGAGCAAATAATTTTCTGTGTTTCTTAACTGCTTAGTAGGTTGGCTCATGATGAGTTTGTTTAGAGTGAAATTGTGTTTGTAGGTCCTGGTTGCTTCAAGGAGAGACATAGCAAAACTGTTATCTAAGGTAAAAAAAAAAAAAAAATCTCCATCAAAGATGAAAATTATGAACTCCAGGGTGAATACCCGTGTTGTTTGTTATGAGATTGTCAGATTAATCTACAAAATGACTGTTAGTTTGGCTGTTTGGTTCTGTCGCTTCTGTGAAGCAGGCAAAAAGTGAGTGACCTCCTGGTAGTTTGTCCACTTAGGGAATGTCTTCCTTGTCTCCAACCACAATGGATCTTTTGAATGGAGAAGCAGATGGTGTTCCTCCTGCTTGGCAAACCAAAAGGGACAAGAGGGTAGAGTTGGGTCCATCAAAATTCTCATCCCTATGACTGCCTCGGGAAGAAGTGGGCACTGAGGAGTCATGTTAAAGGATTTGTCCCAGCTACTTAGCAAATCCCAGTTCCCATGGCTATAAAGAATGCACTCTTATGTGGGGATTAGGCTTGCAGCATCAATACCTTAAATACACCTTATTTCCTTCATAGAGACAGAGACCTCAACCTTGGAAAGGAAATTACACATCACCTGATCCAGTGTCCCTTCTCTTCACTGAATCTTGACCACCAGAGGCCACTAGTCTTTCCTTGTATATTTCCAAGAACTGGAACTCAAGTCACTCAAACCTTCCAACCCAGACTTTGGACAGATCTCATCAAGGTTCTTCAGTGAACCAAACTCTGTTTTCTTTCAACTTCTCCCCAATACTGATGGTTTTGTTCCTTGGAGGCTCTTGTAAATTGTCCTCTGCCAATTTGGTACTTCTCAGTAAGTAATTAGTAGATATCTGCAGCCAGTAATTAGAGTAAGTGATGTATGGAGGTCTCTTATCCTATGACTTTTAAACTAGGGATTATGTTACAAGGGAAACAAGCCTCAATATGAATTCTTCCCTCCTGCAAATATTAATTACAAAGAGTACACAATCCTAGTTAGACAACCTGTTCAATCAACACAATGTTGCTTCTGTCTGTTCTTTCAGGCACTCCCATAAGTACCTTGCATAAAAGGCTCACAGGTGAGGTCCTAGCTTTGGCATGAGCCCAAGAGAAACTTTGAAATGTCCATTACATCGCATGATGTGCCTTGCCTTAAAGCAAAAAAAAAGCTGGGCATCTGTATTCCTGTGCTAGTCAGTTGCCGGCTGTGGGTCTGCCCCAGCTTTCAGTGAATCAAATGAAACAGTTCTAGGGTGGTCTTATGGAGAGGGTCATAGGCATGAGTCAGGAATGGAATATGCAGAAACTGGGGGACTACCACATAGAACAGTGAGGGAGATTCCAGGGGGCCTGAGCAGAGCACCCACAACATCCACTAGTGAAGGGAAGACTATCAGTGATCCGGAATACCTGGTATACACCAGCTTCCTTCTCACGGTTGACCTGGTCACATGGATACACAAAGAGTTTGTTTCAATAAAAATGAGGGTCTTTCTGCTTGATCTAGGATTCTTTCTTTTTATGGAGTGGAATCATTTTATTTAGGGCATAACAAGACTTCTTTTTCATGTGAACGAGTATGAGTCCTACATGGATATCACCCTTTTCCCCCTTCTCCTAGGAACCAACCCATGTACCTTTCAACATAACAAACATCCAAACCTGTTGAGAATTTTTGTAAGAGTTTATTTGAGCCAGAGGCTATACCTGGAAGCAAGATTTCAACAGACTTAGGTAAATGCTTCCGAAAATAACAGTTTGCAGTTTCATTTTTATGCATTTGAAATTAAGGAGGGGATGTAAGAAAGATTACATGGAGGTGGGAGAAAGCAATGTGGTGATGGGATACAAGACACTTAACAAGATTATGTGCTCTGTGGAGGGTCTACATGGGGCATTTCAAAGGTGTGTTAACTAGATGCAGGGAAACAATGGACAGGGCTTGCTTAAGGCAAAGGTAAGCCTTTTAGTAAAGAAGTTATATGCCTGGGGTGTAACTACTCACCATGACCTTCCCAGTTAGGAATTTATAATCAGATTACCCTGTGAAGTTATTTTTCATAAAATGCCATTTTTGCTTCATACCTTGCAATACAAACATTTTCGTCAGCTCTCTCCTAGACAAGATGGAGGAGGAAATCTGAAAGCAAAAGGCTCCTAGCCAGAGCTCCTACAGCCATCCTTTAGAGAAAGCCATTCCACCCAGCTGTGAGCCAGATGTGGCTGCACTAACAGTAGCACTCAGTAAATATTGGTTAAATGAATGAACCAATTGCTGTGGTTTGCTTTGACGATGATCAGGGTAAATGAGTGAAATTTGGTTTTGCCCTTTCCTCTCTCCTGGTCAATGAGTCCTTCTTGCTTCAGCTCCAAGTAAACAATCAGGAACTGTTGCATAATACAAACCTCAGTGCTAAATACCCATTTGGCCGCATTTGCAAAACAGACAAAGGGAAACATTGGCATTTTGAAAAGGGGGAATTTAGGCATAATCAGTGTTGGTTGTGGCTGGCTGCCCTGTTGCAATTACAAGATGCCAAAGCTGGCTGTATTGAAATGCCAGACCACCCCAGACCCAGGTCCCTAAAAAACAAAACCAAAGCCAAACCGCCTGTCAGACATGCTGTTGTTAATCACAAAATAGACCAGGGAAGGGGCTCATTGGTGAAGTCAGGCTTCCCTTCTCAAAAGAAACCAGATCAGGACTGTATCTGTTTATAATATCCAGGTGTACAGACATAGAGCCCCATTTGGTTTGGAAAATAAATACATCAAGTTTGAAAAGAATTGGGCTCTAATGGTAGTCAGTGCATCCCCTCACAGACATGGAGGGAGATGATGACAATTCTGTGAGCTGGTTGAAATATCTGTCACTTGAGATTGTTCATAAGCTAAATTCTCCTATAAGAAATGTATTCATGGTGTTTAACCTAGCACATACTATGCCATCAAATGTTGAGAAAAACATGGTGGGGAGACAAGAAAGATGCAACCTCAGATCAAGATGGCTTTCTACATGCTACAGAACCATGTACTCACATTTCTAGATGGTTTTATCATAGCCCTATCAGTTTCCCATTGGATATTTGCAAAGCCCTTCTGCCCTACATGATGCTGTGCCCAAATTCTCCCATTCTGGGGGCACAAGAAGAACCTGAGGTGGTTGTTGAAAATGCAAATTCTGGACCCACCTTCATAGCTCTTTTTCCATAGGTGATGTGATTGGGAATCTGCATTTTAACAAAAAACTAGAAAGAATTAGGGGCAAGGAAACCTCAGGCCATACTACTGAGAAGCCCACTTATGAGCACCTATGACGTATCCGTGAACCAGATAATAGGCACAAAATGGATGTAAGATGGTAAATCAGTTCATTCATGAGCTGTTTATTCTTCATGTTTGAAAGATAATCTTTTGATTCAACTAAGAAATTTATTAAAACCAGTAGTGCCCACTATGAAAAGAGAAGAAGGTTTAATTTCATGAACAAAGAGTGTTCATAATGGAAGAACAGGGAGCCAAGTCCAGTCTTCACTTTAAAGAATTTATACAATACTGACACAGCAGATTTAAGAAATGGCCATTTTTAATACTAGATGTGTAAACAAAACCTTGCTGCCTGTTATCCACTAAAATTATTCTTTGCTCTGGGCCTAGTTTAGCATTAAGACATGCCCTGTTACTATCGCCATTTTCAGAGGAGGGACAGACAATCCATGGTCTCCAATATGCAAAATCCTCAGTGTTTTCTCCCTTTTGAGCTCTAGTCATCTTAAGAAGCAAGTCTTAACCTTTACAGATTGTTATTTAGGGAGGGTGGAAAGTCTCCAGTGTGCTTTTTTCTAATGAGCATCTTCCCTTTGTTTTCTGAATGAAAGACTTTATCTCATGAAAATCAACCAGTGTGTCCATCCTCTGAGGGCAGGACACTATTGAGAGACATTTAGAACCCATGACACCATGGAGCTTTCAGTCGGCTTGGAAAGCAAATGCGGCTGGAAATCTCCAGGTCCTGTTGAATGGGCAAAGTAAAATAATGGCATGTAGGGCAGCAGCGGACATACAAGCACAGAGTCAGGCTCCCCAAGGTGGGACACACAGCCTCTTCTACTGACCACCTCTATGATCTTGGTTGGTTATCAAGTCAACTTGTACTGCATTCTTTTCATGCTTGTTATGGAGATAATGTGGTTTAGAGCAGCACTTTAACTTCCAATGCATGGTGATCATATGCGGTAGGTGGTCTGACTCAGTAAGTGTGGGATGGAGACTAAGATTCCATGTTTCTAACAAGCTCCCAGGTGAGGATGATGCTGCTAGGCTGGGGACCACACTTGGAGTAGCAAAGGTTTGGAGTTCCTATATGAGCCCCCCAGTTTTAAATAAAGTTCCTTGTTTGAATCCTATCACATAGACAGTTCTCAATAAATGACTATTATTATGCATAATATTTTGACAACAAGAGTTATGTGATATAGAATGGTGAAATAAATTCAGCTGATTTTTCTTAAGAAAGGCTGTTTCAAACCTGGGTGACTTCTTATTATTCAGAATGGAAAATCCTCCCGGTGCACTTGAATCTTAGGGAATTGTCTCAGCAGCTGTCACTGTGCTTCACTATTCCTTAGAATAAGCACTTTGGGTCTTACAGTTCCATTAACTTCAAGGAGAAATTTCATCCAGTGATAATAAAGCACTAGGCCCGTCCTTGATCGCATCCTCATACCATTTCAGTCCAGGAAAGAGATAATTAGCTCCTGTCGCCATATGCATCTGAGTGCTGGTTCCTTCTAGAAGGTAAGGACAAAAACCCAAAGAAAGCAGGTGACTGCCCCACTGTTAGATTCTGAGTCATAAGCCAAATGAGAGCTCCCACAGCTTAAGTGCAAAATACTGGTTTGCTGGGTTTTTTTTTCAGTTTGTTTTACAAAGATGAAAGGGATAGGTCTAAGACATAGATCCCTGTCCCTTGAGTTTGACCAAAGTTGTGAAACATAATAACATAGTGAAATGGGATACAAGGGTATAATACTAATTTTTAATATTGATAAAAGCTACAATCCACTATGAAAAAGTAGCAATCATGGGCCTGTATATATGATAATGCAGCTGCAAAATGTAAAAAGGAATAAAGGGACTTTATAAACCATGTGGGACAATTCTCCTTAATTATTAATAAAAAAATAACACCAACACTTATTGAGAGCTTACTCTGCAGGGCACTCTTAAGTGCTTTTCATATAATAACTTACATAAACCTTAAATGACATATAGTATGCATATTATTACCATCCCCACTTTGTAGATTAGGAAACAAGCTTAGAAGTAACTCTCCAGTGACACACATGAATTTTAGATCAGGAATTTGGCTCATTTTCAAAGAATATTTATTATCAAACACGTATTGATATTTTGTCTTTTAATTTAAGACTGGAAACACTTTATTCTTAGTTTCATTTATATATTGGAAAATAATACAGAGTGTTTTATAGGTACATCTCAGTATTTCCCAGCTTTTGATATTATTTATCATTTCAACCTAAGTTTTTAATCTCCAGGCCTTTTTTTCCTTGTCTTTATTCTTATTTCCCTCTTCTTCCTAAGATGTGTTGTTGTGTTGTTCTTTTTATATCTTCTTGAACTGATAAATTAATTTATTTACATTTTTCTTGTTTTGGGTACAATATACTAATTGCTATAAATTGTCCTCTGTGTATTACTGTGACCCTATCTTATATGTTTTGGAATATAATACGGCTTTTGTTATTTATTTCTAAATAGCTTTAAATTTTATTTCTAATTTCTTCTGTAATTGAAGAGTTATTTGAATGTATGATTTAAAATTTAAATAACATAGGGGTTTCTTTTTTGTAATTTCTAATTTTATTTTCATTATGGCCAGTGAAGGTGACCCACATGATTTCTCCTTTGAAATTTGGTGAGACTTCCTTTGTACCTAACACATGGCTAATTTCTGAGAATGTTTAATTTGTGTTTGAAGAGAAAGTCTATTTTATTTTTGACTCTACCTACCTTCCTACCAATATCAAATCAATCTGAAAAGGAAGTTCATTATTCAAACTCTCTGAAATCCTTAGGCAACTTGATCTATTGATTTCTGTGTGTTCATGAATCCCATAGTAATCGTAGCTCTATCAATTTCTTATATTTCAGCCCATTTTTCCTTTTTATATTTTGCCGCTGCATTCTCATATATGTAGGCCATAATTGCTACTTTTTCATGGTGAATTGTCGCTTTTATCCATATGAAAGATTAGTGTTAGACGCTTGTATCCCATTTCACTATGTTATTATGTTGCGCAGCTTTGGTCATGTTCTTCTTTGGGCTTTGTTGAATATAGTGAGTCTTTAATAAACTTCTGTTGAATTTTGTTGCGCCTTTAATAAACTTTTGTTGAATTCCACCAGAAATGCAGGCAAGGTTGACAGGAGGAGAGATCTACCCTGCAGAAGCTTTTGTTTAAATGATTAGCAGTGTAGGGACACATCAAGATGTAGGTTTCAGCCTCTGTGATAATTTAGCTGATAGATGTTGATATACTCATGTGTAGGTTCGTTGGTTTGTTTTATTAACTGAACGGTGAAACATGGGAAGAATTACACCTTCCCAAGATGTTCCTGCCCTATGGCTCTTGGAATAATGGCCAATGTGCCCAGCATAATAGCCATCTATGTCTCTGTCCATCTGATCTATCAAAAATACACACCCCTGGGCCGGCCGAGTGGCGCATTGGTTAAGCGCTGGTTTTGGAATGCCAGCGGCCCCGGTTCGGATCCCACATGAGGGCCAGTGACACTGCCCTCTACAGCTAACAACGGCTCCACCTGGAGCTGGGCTGTGCGAGCCCCGGTGATGGTGTGGGCTGCCATAGGCTACAGTGAGTGGCCCGCAGCCAGCGTGAGCGGCTGGCAGCCAAGCGTGAGCTGCCAATAGCCGCGGTGAGCGACATCCAGAGGCCAGCGACCCATCTGCCTCATCCGGGAAGAGCGCAATGACAATACCAACAGTGAAGCAACATCCTCCGCAACTAAACTGAAGAACAAAAAGACAGCAACTTGTCTGTTCCCCTTCCCCGATTCCCCAACGCTGTTCCCCTCCACCAATTCCCCAATAAAATCTTTAAAAAAAAAAAAAAAAAAAAAAAAAAAAAAAAATACACACCCCTGGGCCGGCCGAGTGTCGCATTGGTTAACACCTGGTTTTGGGACGCCAGCAGCCCCGGTTCGGATCCCACATATGAGGGCCAGTGACACTGCCCTCTACAGCTAACAACAGCTCCACCTGGGGCTGGACTGTGCGAGCCCGGGCGATGGTGTAGGCTGCAGCCCCTGCTGCAGTGGGCTGCCATAGGCTACAGTGAGTGGCCGGCAGCCAGCCGTGAGCTGCCAATAGCCGCGGTGAGCGACCATCCAGAGGCCAGCGACCGATCTGCCTCACCCGGGAAGAGCGCAATGACGATACCATCATGGACCAGTGAAGCAAAGTCCTCCACAACTAGACTGAAGAACAAAAAGACAGAAACTTGTCTGTTCCCCTTCCCTGGTTCCCCAACGCTTTTCCCCTCTCCCAATTCCCCAATAAAATCTTAAAAAAAAAAAAAATACACACTGCTTATAGCCACTCTCACCTCTTCTTCCTGGGTCCTAACAACCATCCTTTGCTCATGGCCAGTACAAAAACAGGCAGTGAGCTGGATTTGGCCACAATTCCCTGAAGCCCTTGGTTAAGCCCACTGTTTCCCCACTCTGTGTGACTATAGAACCTTTCCCCCACCCCACCTGATGACATTTATTAACATTTCAGGAGAGAGTGTTCTATAGATAGGAGCTATTCCAAGTGCAGTCTGTGGACCAAAAGCATCAGCATCGCCTGGGGGCTTGTTAGAGATGCAAAGTCTGGTACCCCATCTCAGAGCAACTGACTCAGACTCTCTGAGAGTGGGAGCTAGCAGCCTGTTTTAATAAGGTTTCTGCTGCTGATGATGCCTGTTGATGTTTTAGAAGCACTGCTGTAGACCATACCTGGAAAACTGCTGACTTGGGAACACTAAATGCCACCTGCGGGTGTCAGAACAGTTCATTCAGTCATTCATTCAATAAATCAATTAACATAAAATTGAACACCTAGGAGGGGCCAGACCCTTAGCTAAACTCTGGTGATTTGAGATAATTAATAGAATGCTGTTGGGCCCTTAATGGCCCGGGAGACTCCCTTACATCAGAGCCCCGGGGAATAGTTTTGAGTGGCTCTGCTTCCTATTTCCTCACTTGCTAAGCAGGCTTTGCTGGCTGAGGCCACACTACCAGCTCAGGCAACACACAGGATGGAGGTTTAATGTGCTAACATCAGTGAAGTGTTCCATGCCTCCTAGGTAACAAATGCCATTTCACTATTAACATCCTTTCAGCTACTGAAATTACCACTAATCAACATTATTATGCCGCTCAGATGCTATTTCCTCAAATGTTAATATGTTTGGGGTTAATGAGATAAATTATAAAACACTGGCATTAAACATCCCAACAGACGACCTAGAGGGGCGCTCCATTCTTTCCAGGTGAGGGAACATTGTTTTTACAGCTCAGGAATGCTGTACATCTGTCAATCTCATCAGCCTTCCTCCCAAATCACAGACATATCGCCCCACCCCCGCACTTGAGAGCAGGACAAAGGTGTGGGAGCTCCTGGGGGGAGAGGGGGAGACTTGAAAGTGGTGAACACGAGGGCATCCACCACATGGCTTCTCTGTCATCCCATCAACTGCCCATTAGCCGGATCCTTATAGGCTGCTGTCAGCTTGAAGTCAGGGGGCCCTATAGCTGTTCATCAGGTGCTGAGCATAGCGACTTTGCGAGGAGATTGCTAAGGCAACACATGAGTGTGTGTGTGTGTGTGTGTGTGTGTGTGTGTGTGTGTGTGTGTAGGGAGAGAGAGAGAGAGAGAGAGAGAGAGAGAGAGAGAGAGGAAGCACAGCAATATTACAGATCTGAAAGTACACAGACCTCTGTCTTCTAATAAACTGGCCTATTAAAAGGAAAGGTCAGTCGCTTGCTTAGACTGAAGGAAGAAGTTCCCCCCACCAAGGAACCCAGCAGCAAAATATGAAGATGGAAAACAGCAAGAAGGCACTCTTGTTTGTCTCCACATGGTAATCCCATGCGAGGTACTGCTTAGAGACTGGAGGCTCGGGCACTCTGCTGATTTCCCTGGTTTCAGGCTTCCAAGGGTGCTCAGCACAGCAGCATCATGCATCCTGCCCAGCAGTTAGTAAAGGAAAGTTAATTAACACATACTGGATTTGCTCCACTCTTAGCAAAGGGTACAATACAGGTCTTATCCAGAATGAGCGGGGCTTTCTGAATATTAAGCCCCCACATCCTTACAAACAAGTTTGATCAGGACTTTCTATAATATATTCCTCTCAACAAGCCAATAAGACTGGTATTACTTACCTTATTGAGAAAACTGAATTTCAGAGACAGGGATAAACTTGCCCAGAGACACTCAGCAACTGAGTAGCACATCTAGGTCTTTCTGACAGTCAAGCCATTATCCACTCCACTAAGATACGGCCCACAATCTACCCAGTGTTCCCATTGATCCACCATTTTATTCTGGAACGTAGATCCCACCCATTCAGGGGAACATTGGAATTTTGTTTCTGTTCATCTAAAGGTTCAGGAGTGATTTGATGTAAATTCCTTCCAATTTCTGTTTTCTAGATCTCCAATTTCTACAATGGAAGCCTATCTTTTAGCAAAACACAAAGCATTTAAAGTTCTACATCACATCATAAGTACATCTTCTGGTGGCCAGAGTGAGAAAATTAGCAGGCTTATGGTATGATACCCAGTCAATATTTTAAATGACTGCCCATAAAACTAACCTACTACAAGCTTACTACCTTTTATATTAATGCCACTAGTAGAATGCAGCCCTGAAGCTTTTTTTCCTTCTTCTATGATTTCATATTTGAGGCTTTGCCCAAGAATCACCAGGTACGAAAGAACTGTGAAATCGATTTTACTTAAGGATTCCTCCTACCTAGGAACTCTGAATTGTCTTAAGTTACTTCACAAGAGAGATAAATGTGAAAGATTCTAATAATATGTGCTAAATTAAAATCCTGAAGGAAATCAACCTTAGCTGTCAAGAAAGCCATGTAGCGGTGGGCCTGGGAGATGGGGTCTTAGAGGCCTCTCTCCAGGCCGAAAGCAAGCATCTGCCTCTGTGAACTTTGGTTCCTTTGCCTCCCAATGAGTGTGTTCCTGATTTGTGTTTTTGATGAAGAATTTTCATTTTATTTTTGTAAAAAGTGTTTCTCATACAGATCATAATAGCAATAATAATAATAATAGAAATATGGTATTGCCCCCAAAACCCTAAATCTGATTTCTCTCCCAGCTTCAGTTTTCAATGGAAGGACAAACACAAATGTATTTTTCAGTTAGGAAATCATGCTTCTATGCAATGTTGCTATTCCATTTTAAGCTTCTTTATGCCTTTATTATTTGTCAGTGGAACACCAGCTGCTATAACAAAATCTCTCACATTTCAGTAGTGTAGAACAATAGGAGTGCATTGTCATCTCATATGAAGGTTCAGGTCTTTCTGGTCAACTATAAAGTTTCCTCCAGGCAAGGATTCAAAAGGCCCACATTGCTGTTCTCTCCGGCCTGGCCATCCTTGAGGGCCCTGTTTTTGCTGGCAAAGGGGGAAGAGAGGGCATGGAAGGAACGTCTGCTTCTGAATTGCCTTAGTCTGGCAGGTACACACATTATTTTGAACACAACTCATGAACCATCTCTAGCCACATGGCACCACATCTTGCAATGGGAACTAGAAATGTAATTTCCAACTGAGCATCCATTTCCCGGAGACTGCTCTACCTTGGAAGAGGGAGGATAATTTCTTGTGCATGGTTGGCTGTCTCAGCCACAAGACAAGAGCCCATGCCTTCTACAATTGTGCTACTCACAAAGAAGTTTTCATCATATCAAATACTTATCTTCTTTAACCCTTCCTCAGGCCCTTTACCCCCTTCCCTCTGATTGTCATTCCAGGGACATGACTTCTTCTGGGAGGCCTCCTGGGACCCATGGCACCCATGGTACTCATATGTCACCAAAGTAGAATTAGCTTCACACTGAATAATCTAATTTCCTTATTTCACTCCCATCTTCCCAAGTAGACTGTAGTTCTGTGACAGCAGTGAATTTGCCTACTTTGTTTATCACTATATTTTTAGTGCTTAACACTGTCCTGGCATTTTATAGGTACTCAATAAATATTTCAGAAGAAAGGAAGAACAGGACAAAGAAAGGAAGGAAGAAGGAAGGAGGGATGGAAGGAGATGGGCTGGTTGGCTCTGGAGGTAGCTCAGTCTGGTTACTTACCATTTGTACCATTCAAGAGTAGCCAAAAAATGAGCTGGTCACATTTCTGGGCCAAGGACCCATCCCCCTTTGGAGAAATAGTTGCACATACCCACATAAGCTGTCTTGGCAACCTCTGATAGTAATTTAAAGACTAAAGATTTTCTGTCTTTTGCCTCTTTGCCAAATGTCTCTAAATAGAATGGAATACTACTCAACAATAAAAAAGAATAAGCTATTAATACATGATATAAGATGAATGAATGTCAAAATAATTATGCTAAGTAAAAGAAGCTAGGCAAAAATAGTACATACTGTATCATTCCATTTATATTTCATTTTATAAAATGCAAACTAATTTTTAGTTGCAAAAAAGCAGAGAAGCAGTTGTCTCGGCCCGGGGTAAGATGTGACATGGATGGGTGGGTGAGTAGGATTACAGAGGACATTAAGAAACTTTTGGGGTGATGAATATGTTCATTTTCTTAATTGTGGTCCTGGTTTCCTGAGCGCATACGTATATCAAAAGTTCTCGGGCCGGCCGAGTGGCGCATTGGTTAAGCGCTGGTTTTGGGATGCCAGCGGCCCCGGTTCGGATCCCACATGAGGGCCAGTGACACTGCCCTCTACAGCTAACAACAGCTCCACCTGGAGCTGGGCTGTGCGAGCCCCGGTGATGGTGTGGGCTGCAGCCCCTGCTGCAGTGGGCTGCCATAGGCTACAGTGAGTGGCCCGCAGACAGCGTGAGCGGCCAATAGCCGCGGTGAGCGACATCCAGAGGCCAGCGACTGATCTGCCTCATCCGGGAAGAACGCAATGACGATACCAACATGGGCCAGTGAAGCAACATGCTCTGCAACTAGACTGAAGAACAAAAAGACAGCAACTTGTCTGTTCCCCTTCCCCAATTCCCCAACGCTGTTCCCCTCTGCCAATTCCCCAATAAAATCTTTAAAAAAAAAAAAAAAAAAAAAGTTCTCAAATTGTACACTTCAAATATGAGGGATTTATTGTTGTCAATTATACTTCAATAAAGCTGTTAAAAATAAAATAAAAATAGATAAATGTGAGATTAAAAGTATACTAACCCAGAATCACATTCCTCCATCCCATCAGACCTAATTCTTGGGTGGTTTGTGTCTTTAAAAAGTATTTCATAGGCTGAGCTGTGAACAGGTGGCAGGATGGCTCAGCCAAAAAAAATAATAATAATACTTCATAGGTAGACAGGCCTCTATCTTTATGGTAAAGTTGGCAAGTATGCATTATGGTTTCTGTTGAAGAAACAGCGTAATCCTGTTGACCCCTGTTTGAGTGGGGCTTCCAGCTCAGAGAATGGCTGAGTCATGGAGACAAAGTGTGAGCCATTTATATCTCTTCTTATTTGCACATGCCTACACATACACATATAAGTTCTCATGTGTTCAAATCTGCTTCTTACCAGGTCCTGTAGCCAAACCCATCACTGACCCCCCAACCCAGGCAGCCAGCCACCCCCCACCACTACCATGGCCGAAGACGCGGACATGCGCAATGAGCTGGAGGAGATGCAGCGAAGGGCTGACCAGCTGGCTGATGAGGTGAGGGATGGAAACATGAGAAGGGATCAAAAAATAAGGAGTTGTGTAATTTGTCTCATTCAAGTTCAGGGGAGTAAAGGACTTCTTCTACTTTCTCAATTACGAAAAGGAGGGGTGGGGGAGAGTACGACTATGGTTTCCTATATACCTAAAGCCTCTGCTAACAGGTACGTGTTAATTATAAAACCTACATACAAATTAATGTCTTAGCCCAAACTTCCAATTTCTAGAAATCCAAAGAATTGAAGATCCTCTAAGAAAAGCAATGTCTATGGGTGTCTTACAGCCAGTAGTGTACTGGGGCTGGCTCGATTCTAAGCGCTGATTGTTACATTTTCCAGAATCTTGCAAGCTGGTATTAATATTGAATTATGTAAACTGACAAATAGATTATATTAAAATCACAGGTATGCTAAATACTCAAAACCCACCATTTCCTAATTATTTTACTACTATCTATGCTCTCAATGTTCTTGAAATGTGTGGGGATACCATGTAATGACTTGTTACTACAAATCTTCCCGAGTTCACCATCAGTGACAGCATGATATACTTAGAAATCAGACCGCATAAGAGTTATTTATACCGGGGGAGTCTGCACACACTACAAATCAGGGCTGGACTTCTTGGTTTGTTGATTATCTAGACTTAAGAAAGGGAAGAAAATATTAATAATGCAGATTATATTTAAAAGTGGGCACGTCTGCAGCTATTTCACTGTGAAACCCAAAAAGATGAAGACCCAACATATGTCTTCTTGTTTCACTTCCCTCTTACATATCAATGTAAATGAAAGTATCAACCAGCATTCATGCCAAAACTGCACTTGTTCTACGCATGCTTAACAAAGAGGTCAACAGAAATCAATAAAAGCTTTCAGTCGGTTATATGGAATTTACAATAGAGAGTGTTGTGTACATTATTATTATTATTTATAAATTTTGTGCTATTCATCCTTTATATCATTAAAATAATGAGCTTAAATACATATCTATATATACACATATTTATGTATTGTTTTCTAGAGAGCCAAATGTCAAACATTTACTAGCATACCACTGCTTACAGCCATTCTATTCCCAAAAGCAGCCTGTTCACAGCTTTCAGGAAGGTTCACATTCTTCATGTTTCTGCATAATCTTGTCCAAAATAAGTTCGTCACTTAAAAATGCAGCTTTGACATTGTATATATCTATTATAATTCCATTGATTCTATTCCCTATGTTATACTAATAATGAAAAAATGCAGCTTTGAGAAATCACACCAGCTGTTAGATTCTAGTAGTTTCAAAGGAACTAACAACACTATGCCTGAGGGACCAGCACTGAGTTCAGACTTTCCATCTCATTTTTTCTTATCTAAGGATGAAGATAATTATTATAGCTGTCTCCTATAGGCTATTATTTCAAACATGCTTGATTTTTTTTCACCCTGAGGCATCAGCTTAATTTGTACTGATAAGAACTTCCAGTTGTGTTTCTAGAGCCTTTATAAGAACCTCGATGTTAGAGTCATCTCAGTCCATGAAAATTTTTGTTTGTGCTTAAAATTCAATATTCCTGTTCCAGGCAGGCCAAATTAGCCCTCTGAGTATTTGAAATAATTTTTCATGCGTCCTTCATATGAAAAATTATCTTTCCAGATTACCCTGACTTTGATATCAGGATCAGCTTCATATGGTTTTGATTTTATGAAGATCAGTTTTAATGTAATTGCTTTAGGGAACCTTGTTATGTAAAAAACCTGATAGGAAAGAGATTGAAAATGGGTAGACTGTTTGTGTCAGTTACGAAGACAAAAGAATGTGTGCTAGCGACCTTTTGTGTTTCCCAAGGGAAGAAAATTGTTCTGATTTTCCAAGACCTCTGAATCCTGCACTCATAATATTTATGTTTTTTATCTTAGTCACTGGAAAGCACTCGTCGTATGCTGCAACTGGTTGAAGAGGTAAGGAGTGACCATATTTTAGGATAAACCAATCCCTTTCACTGACATATTCTTTTCCTAAACCCTACTGCCTTTCCCTGGGCCATGATCCCCTTGATTCCAGTATAAATGGAGCCTACCAGGAAGCCATGTAGTGAGGGAGATGCTGCATTTAAATTGCCAGGTAGTCATCCAAGTATCCACTCTCCCTCTGAGCCTAGGCTAGCTTTATACTCTGAGAAGCAGAGAAGGATAGTATTTCCAAGTAAAAACTCCCAAGAAATCACAAAAGATTGAATCACTTTAAACACATCAGAGTGATTTTCAATATATAAAGGAACTATCTACCTAAAAACCTCATTTGTAATGATTTTGATACCTTTAAGTCACATCTAGCCTTGACATTCTGTTCTGTCTTTAGCTTGACTTTTTAAAATATATGTTTCTATAGGTATAACATTTTCAGCAATTATGTTTAGAGTGAGGCACTAAAATTCATGAAATAATAGGCAAACTCTCTAATAAGGGGAAATATTAAGACCAATAATGTAAATATAGAAGCTCTTTTATATTCCTGACTCTGAATTGAACATCAGTTTGCAAGGCATGGTTAATGAATTCCACATTATTTTTAAACGGATAAAATAGGGCAGATAGCAATTATGGAATCAAAAGGCCATTTGCAATAAAACTCACTGATTCCAATTTGGGAGAAGAGCAAACAGGAAGAATAAATGGATTAATTGAACTTGTCCTTTGGGAGAGATGAAGTAGAAAAAGAATGGGATGGGTTATATCTGTCTTAAATGAATAAAATAAGTCTCATAGTTTTATTCAGTGAGATGCTGTTTTTGCTATGCTTTTGGAACTGATTATCAGTGTATAAATTCATGTGTGGTTATCATTTTCAGAGATCTTGGGGGTTCTCTAGCAGAATGATTAGAGTAAATGAGTCTATTCACCTCATGTACTGTAAATTGCTTATACAATGACTTGAAAGAAAAAAAAAAGATAAATTTTACAAGCCTGAAAGGAAGCGCAGCAGCCTCTCACACAATAGGAGCCAGCACCTTCTCTTATTTTTGTAATTTCAATGCTTTTCACCTAGGAATGAAATATGATGGCTAAATGTGAATTGCCATAGGAGGAGTAGGGAGAAGGTTACAACCAGGAGCTCCAAGAATGCTTGGAAAGAGCAGAAAGATGCACTTAATGAAATCTATTATATCACACACACACACACACACACACACACACACACACACACACACAATTTGAGCCTGCATGGTAGCACAAATTGGCACCCAGAGGAATGCAGGCCAGTAAGGGCCCCTGGGAAGCCCAGGAAAGCAGCCTCCACTCTAAATGAAAAGAGATTTTTCTTTGCTCTATCCTGGGAACACTAATGCAGAAATACTTGAGGACCAAAAAGGTGACAGATAATCTAAATCTAGCAGTGCTGGTGAGTCTTTCAGAGTAGGCCCATTATCCCTCAACCTGAGAACAAATAAAAGACACAAACTTTAGTAACATTTCTATGTTAGCTCTGATGTTGACCTGAAGGAAGCCGGGAAGTCTGCTGACATAATTGTCTAGACCCATCTTTATGACCCTCAACCACAACCTCCAAGCTCATTTTTTTTTTTTTTTTTAAGATTTTATTGGGGAATTGGTGGAGGGGAACAGCGTTGGGGAATCGGGGAAGGGGAACAGACAAGTTGCTGTCTTTTTGTTCTTCAGTTTAGTTGCAGAGGATGTTGCTTCACTGTTGGTATCGTCATTGCGCTCTTCCCGGATGAGGCAGATCGGTCGCTGGCCTCTGGATGTCGCTCACCGCGGCTATTGGCAGCTCATGCTTGGCTGCCAGCCGCTCACGCTGGCTGCGGGCCAATCATTGTAGCCTATGGCAGCCCCCTGCAGCAGGGGCTGCAGCCCACACCATCACCGGGGCTCGCACAGCCCAGCTCCAGGTGGAGCTGCTGTTAGCTGTAGAGGGCAGTGTCCCTGGCCCTCATGTGGGATCCAAACCGGGGCCGCTGGCATCCCAAAACCAGCGCTTAACCAATGCGCCACTCGGCCGGCCCTCCAAGCTCATTTTTAATTTTCATTAAGTGTATGGACATGTGATATAAATTTCTAAAGTAGCAGAGCTATCACTAATTTGCCCACCTGTACAATGTTGAAACAATGATGGACCGAGGTGGAGTAAATGCATGAAAACCCACTACTGTGAACTGGCCCCTCACCCATCGGAGTCTTCAAGTCACAGACACTTCCTGTTTGTGTGTTCTTAAATTGCAGGCATTGTTAGCAGTCTTGAGAAAAGAGTGTCTACTCTAATTTATTCTGGGGGCTTTCGGGGGTGGAATCTCAAAAGCTCTGTTGATTGAAGTAGGATTCTTGAATCATACATGTTTGTTTTTCCTAAAGTGTTTCTCGATCAAGCATGAAGTTGTATCTTAGAACAAGGAGCAAAACAAATGGAAGCTCTCTCCTATCTCTAATAAGTGAGAGGAGGCTATTAGGCTTTCTATACTTAGGAAATGACGAGCATTATTAGAGTAGATTGATTTGCTCTTACTTCCTCCTGGGTTATTTTATATTTATGGTCAAACACCCCTTATGTCTAGGGCATTGACTATTTAGATAATATTCTTCTTTCCAATCAAAAAAGAAATTCTCTTTAAAGAGAACCAGCATTAAATATTCATCAAGAGCAGAAATCATTTGGAAAAATCTAAGCATTGAAATATCAGGATCTTGCCCATGATCCCAAAGTGCATCACTGCTATATAATTTGAATTGAGCAGAATTCTTATTGAAATTTAGTCTCAAAGACAGGAAAGGTTACTAAACTCATGATGTCTCCCTAAGGCAAACTGTCCGACTTTGTGCCATCTCTCATAGACTTTAGGGTATAACAGAGTGGCAGGATAGAGGCTTGCTTTTTAATAGAGGTCATTTTCAGCATTTCAAGGACATTGTAAAGTTACACTGAGGTCAGTGGGGGGAAAGTTCAGGAAAGCTGACTGTTACATGCTGGTATAAAGACTAGAAATTACATACTCTTAGCGCTTGGTTCCCAGCAGGGAGGTGGGAACTGTCTCTTTTGATGGATGCATTTCAACAGATGTTTATGAAATGTGTAACTCTGGGGATGGGAGGGAAGATATAAATTGATATAATGCAGGCAAACAGCTCTGAAAATAGCTGTCCAAATTCAAGGCTGTACCTGCCTTAGGAGCATCCAGGAGGGAACAATTAAGTCGGTAGGAGAGTCATGACTGGATCCTCAAGGAGGGGAATGTTTGATTCCAGCCAAAAGAAAAAGTTAACTGCTAATACTAAATGCAGAAAATGAAGCCTACATATTAATGCCTGGGGCTATGAAAACTAAGTCCAGGAAAGGCCACACTGCTGTAGGGCAGGCTGATTCAAAAGACTGGAGTGGAGCCTGAGGGCTACCCAACACTGAGTGGATGTTTTAGTATCTTTTTTATGCAAACTTATCTTTCAAGCCAGGAGAAGAGAATAAGCGTTTTAAAGCTATGTCTGTGTTACGTCAGACTTGCTGCTAGAAATGAAAAATTCAGGCTGGGCAGTTGTTTTCAAACAGGCAGGCATGGGTCTTTGGGAACCCTGGCAGTTGAGAGAGTACCTGGATCATCCTTGTTTCAGCTCAGATGTATTGGGCTTGGGAGGAAACATCTCAGAATGACAAAATGAAGACTTAAAAATATTCCTAAACATGGTTTTAGTGCATATGCCAGAAAGGAGAAATAAAAATAGAGAAATAAAAAAGAAAACAGAAGGAAATGGAGAAAAAAAAATTCCTCACATCTCAAACTGCTCTGTTTTTAGGTAGACAATTTCCCCAGAAATCTGAAATAGAAACCAAGAATTGAGCTAAGACAAAAATAGAACCACCTCTTCTCACTCTTAGTCATTAAACATAATCCTCTTTGAGGAATAGGAGAAAGTAATTTTCTGCCTTCCCTGAGACATTGTCCCTCTCCCTGCCCTTCTCTCTTATGCTTCTAGTTTCCCCAGAGAACAATCCAGTTACTTTGATAAAAGCTGTCCCCAACACAGTGGAGCCAAATGTATATTATAAGATTAATTGAGTGCCTACTATATGCCAGGTATTGTGCTCAAAGCTATCATCGTCAAACACACATTATCTAATTCAATCCTTGTAGCCACCTTTCACTGCCACAGTTGACCCTGGAAGAACGAGGGGGTTAGGGGCACCTACCTCCTGGGCTGTCGAAAATCCAAGTATAATTGCAGCACTTTGATCTCCATTTTACCAAGGAAGAAATTGAAGTACACAGTGGTTAAGGAACTTGCTTGAGACACATAGCTAGCTACAAATGGCAGAGATAAAATTCAAGTCCAAGTTTACCTGATTCCAGATTGTGAATTCTTATGCACAGTACTTAACTTCCCACCCACCAGCAACTACTACAGTACTTACTTTTTTTTTTACTTTGAGAAGTCCACAAAAAGCAAAAGCATCAAAGAAAATAAACATAAAAGCAGTTCATCCTAAACAGATTGAGATTCCATACAAATGAAATCATTTATCTTAATGTACTTTTTTTGGAACCATGGCCTCTCATAGAGTTGAACTTATAGAAGCCTTAACATTCTATAGTTCATTTTATAAGTATTCTGGAAAGTGAAGGAACTGTTTCTGTTCCCACTGGACAGCTGGGAAAGCTGAGACACAAAACAGGTGACCCTAAAACAACAGAATTTCAAATGTAAGTCTAGAATTCAGAATTACTGACTCCCGGATCCCAACTGCTCCCACCTGACCAAATTAACTCACACACTGTGAAGCACAATTGAGGAGCCAAGCATTTGTCTATCTGCCCCATCCTTTCTGCCTGGAGCAGAGTGGAAGCTCAATAAGCACCATCAGGAGGGAGGGAGGAATGAATGAAGGGAAGGAGAGATGTGCCAGTGAATGAATGAACCAACCTCCCACCACACAATCTTATTTACATCCTTAACCTTATCTTAAATATGGGGAAACATCCTGACAGGTTGGGTGACACTTTCACAGTCTCACAACTAGTTGCTTGCTGAGCTAAGAACACAGCCCAGCATTCCTGACTCGTTAATCATTGCTTACTGCTTCTGTTCTCCCAAATTCTGGCAAGCGCTTGCTCCTTTAGAGCTTATTCACAGAAGTACTGTGAATAATTTCCCTGATGAAACATTTAGCACCACAGTGAACAAATGTGAAATTGTACTTGCAGGGCACCATATAAAATAAATGAGTGTAACAGCCTATCAAAAGAATATCAACAGATGAGAATTAGACTGACCAAACTGAAATCACTAACCTATTTCCCACCCTCGGTCTCCAATAGAATGAAGTAGGGATTTCATGTGACCTTAAGCTGGGTTCTCAGAGGAGAAAATGCTCCGAGATGCCTCTGGCCTCACCAGAACTTGCCTTGTCACATCCATACGCCTGAATAAGCCATCTGCCATCTGCTTTTTATAATTTCTTATCGTAAGCAATGGCTAACATTTGCAGAAAAGGGCTCAGAAATTGTTAAAATACAAGCAAGCATAGATGAAGAACATCTATTTACAACACATTTAAGGAAAAGATTCGAAGTGTACTGTGGAATCTAGACTCTTGCTGCTCAATATATGTCCTTTTGCTCCAGCAGCAGCCACAGTATGGAAGAGCTCATTAGAAATGCAAAACTTCAGGCTCTATTCCAGTCCCACTGAGTGAGGACCACCATTTTAACAGGGTATTTCCTGTGCAGGGTATTCATATGCACATTTAAGTTTGAGAAATCCTGGTCTTGAAGCTTCTGATGGTAGTTGGTAATGATGTTATTTTTAGTTTGCCTAGATTTCCTGCTGTAGGTGACTTTTCTGAAGGTATTTATTTTATAAACACTTCAGTAATGCTAACTATAGGCCAGGCACCATGCTAGTACATGCCACCTATTAATTCACTTAATTTGCATAACAGTTCAATGAGGTATTTAACTGTTGTTATCCTTATATGACAAATGAGAGAATTGAGGCACAGAGCACTTAAGACATTTCCCTTGAGGTCCCACAGCTAGGAAATGAAATCACCAGGATCCCAGAGCAGAGTCTGGCTTCTGAACCTGTGCTGTCCATGACTTCTGAAATTATCCTGAGCCATCACTCCCCAAACTACATCCTGATTTCACAGCTAAAAACTATCAAAAATGTGTTCAAACACGAGGCAGGCTTTTGTGTCCAGGGGAGTTAACTGGATATATTCTCTGAAGTGAAGAATTATAAAAGCTTGCAGAAACCATTTTTAGTGTTTTATTT
Organism: Aselliscus stoliczkanus; assembly: GCA_033961575.1. Taxonomy (NCBI): domain Eukaryota; kingdom Metazoa; phylum Chordata; class Mammalia; order Chiroptera; family Hipposideridae; genus Aselliscus; species Aselliscus stoliczkanus. Next base: position 32,607,432 of record CM066738.1, read on the forward strand.
AATGTTTTGAAAGTACTATTGGAGCTGAATTGTTAAAATACTGTTTAAAAAAATGTAGCAGCCCTCTGTTGACCTCCACTAACATCTCTTTCTTTCTTACCTTAAAATAAGTCAGTGAAAAATAAATGCGGTTATGAGAGATGTCTTATTTTAGAATTTATTCTAGAGTCCACAGAAGCTTTCCTTGAATAAACAATTAATTCAAACTAAGCAATGTGGCTTGGGAAGCCAGCAGCCCGGGTTCGGCTCCCACATATGAAGGCCAGTGACACTGCCCTCAAAAAACAAAAACAAAAACAAACAAACTAAGCAATGTCAGTTATACTCAATTTAACATTCACCCTGTGAAATGGAAGGTCTTTACTTCCATTGAGAACTACAATAAACTATAATAAACCTTGTGAATGAATTATTTCTCACATTATATTATTGCGCAGAATTTTATATTGCAAAGTAAACAAAATTAGATCTATTTTGAAATAGAAAGCTTTTAGATTATTTTGAAATCTTTATTTTATAAGAGTAATCTTTATTTCTTATCTGCCAATCCCTTCTCTAAATCTCACAGAAGAATGAGTTTTCTTTTGAGCTGTGTTTTTTAACTTTTGTGAAGCAACGCTTTGTTTTGATACACCTAAAACTCTTACTCCCCAAGATTTTTACATATCTTTCCAGTGGGTCATCCCTCCCCAATTTAATGATGGAGACTTTCTGATGTATCATGCCAGAGAAGATTTAGTCTAGAAGATTTTGAAAGATTACCTTTCTGTGGTTGGTATTATGAAAACTGTAGGTATTTTTATTTTCTGAATACAAAATCACAGTATAATATTTTGTGAATTCCAATTCCATGCCAATACCCATGTGAAACGCTACCCTATGGAGATTGGGCTACATCCCCCTCTTCTACCCTGAGAATCCCTGATAGAGCAGGTCCACAGGTAGCCATCACTCTGAGTCCCTCCCCCAGCCCCTAATATTCTTGCCATATTTCCTCCCTCTTTTTCCTTTGGTCCTTCTTCATTGTCCATTTCTAATAGAGCTAATTGTCCCCTTACTGATTTCTCTTTCTCTCTTTTCTCTCTAACTCTTTTTCAACTTTGCTACCATTATTGGAATATAGAGTAAAGATGCTGGTATCAGGACTTTGGTTATGTTGGATGAACAAGGAGGTAAGTTGAGATTTCTTCAGTAAGAACAATTTCTCATCCAAATAAAGTGCATTAAAAATTTTTTGTGTGTGCATACACAGGTGTTCATTTTGACGTATGTTAAACATGTATATGAGTGTGATGATTCTAGGGTATATATCACCTTGCCTTTTTTTTTTTTCCTTTTTTTGTTGAAAAGAATAGTAAATGTATGGAAGTGTTGAGGCTTTCATGATTGAAGGAATGGTACTACCCGCCCTGGTGTATATAGTGGGAGTAACAGAATTTTGAAGGCAAAAGTCATTTGTTTGGTTGATTTTTTAAATGACAGTATTTTGGACAGTGTGAGAATTCTCTTATTCCTCTTATTCCCAATTTTTCCCATAAATTTGATTTTCTTATAGTTCTTAGATAGAATGAGATAATGGTATTTATGGTGCTGTCCAATTTCTCTTGACTATCCTAATTCAGTATCTGGCAGTTTTGATTTCCAAGTCATTATGGGGATTTGTTAAATAAAAGTATGCTATTTTTAACAAGCTAAACGCAGAAGAGGATCATTTTAAAATGGGGAATTAAACTAATTGAAATATTGAACCTATTTTAAAAATTCTTATGGAGATTCTAGAATCAATGAAAATTATAGGGCCAACATTTTAGTTTAGTATCTCTAAAGTGGAATTTAGAAGGATAAAACCAAAATTTTTCATTGTCTCAATACATATAGTAATATGGTAATGATTTATTTAATTTTAGCGACAAGGTAGTTATCTGATTTCATTCTGAATTCTTATCATAAACAGATTTTAAAGAAAATGTATTCTCTTTATTCCTATTTTATGAAAGCATTAGAAAATCCTTCAGAATCTTGAAGAATTTTTAATGTCAAAGATAAAAGTATAAAACTTATCCATAACATGGAACAGCATAAACAAACTCCAAGCATAAACTTCCAACTGGGGAAAATTTGCCATACAGATAAGAGACATAAGGCATTTTCCTAAAATACAGAGTGCCCTTGCATATAATTAAGGAAAAGGGCAACAAACTAAATAAAAATGGATGTAAGGTATAAATAATCCATTTACAAATATAAATATGAAACCATGCTTCAACCAACCATAATAATGAGATACCACTCTTTAGCAGACTGGCACAAATTTTTTAAATTTATAATCACCAATGCTGTGACTATGTTGGGAAAACAGAAATTCTTATTTTACAGATGGGCATGTGTGAAGAGTAATTTGATAATATCTTCAAATTTTGCAATGCACCTATCTTTGACCAAGACATTCCATTCTTAGGATCTTAGAATGCAGATATACATTGACAACTATATGAAGAAAAATGTACATGCCTTATCTGTAATAGTATAAAACTGGAAACGACATAAATGTCTATCAGTGGGGAGACCAACCAAATGAATTATGGTGTGGCCGTAAAAGAAATATTCTGCAACCGTTTATTGGAGGGCAGAGGGCAGAGGGACTGAAGGGAAGTGTATCATTGGGATCCTCTGAGAAGCAAATGCTAGGAATCAGTTAGAAGTGTATGAAATTTATTAAGGAAATGTTTGCAATAGGTCAAGGAGAGAGGAAGCAGGAGTAGGCAGGGAGAGCCTTCAGACTGTGATGTGGGCCTCACACTTGTAAGAGTCCAAAAAGAGGGAGGAAGAAGGATTGGGTAAGAAGGGCCTCACACTGCAGTGCTGCACGGAAAACGTCTCCACCGGGCTGATTTGGAGCCCAGGAGCAAAGACTAACCCCATTTTGAGCAGGAATGCCTCAGCTCTGGTAACCCTAATGTGCTCAGCCTTTGGCTGGAAACATCCCAAGGGAGAGCATGGCTTCCATGTAAATGCAGTGGCAGATCCCATAAGTGCAGCAGCTGGAGGTGTCAGCTAACTCCTGGCAGATTCCCTCTTGACGGGACATCTGAGGGGCACATCCTCAATGGCTCTCATGTAAGGACTTCTGTTTCTATATTATTTTTTTGGATTCAAAGTTGTCAATAAGTATACACCAATCAAGAAAAATTTTGTAAAAGCAATTGAACATCAACCCCAATGCTTTCTCCCCAATTTTTAAAATACAGGTTGTCAAAATTTATATGCAAATAACGTCTTGTGGAGTTGTGTTTTGAAGAAATTACAATGGCTATGGCAGTCTTCAGAGCTCCCCAAATGAATTTGCTATTATCCTAAGATTTATTGGCTTGATCTTTGTAACAGTGTTCCAGACTTTGAAACTCAGGATGCAGCAAAAGATTGCTTTTTTTTTTTTTTTTAATTAAGCAGCAGGTGCCCATAAAGAAGAGTGGTACCTCATTTCCAGAGCTAAATTGATACATATACACTCAAATGATTTGTTCCACCTTATAAACTCTTAGTTAATAGTTTGCATGTGAAGGTGATGGGAAAAGGAGCATTGCAATAGGAGGAAATGTTTGGGAAAAGTTTAGGATAACGTCCTTTGTTCTCCCCTAACTATAAAGGCATTGATATATAAATGTGGAAAATAATATATACAAATCTGGGATCAAAAAGAGAGAAAGTAAATCACATGCTTACTTGCATTGCAAAATTCATTGTACTTTGAGGAAGAAAATCTAGAGAAAAAAAACTGCTGATATCACCATACAAATGCAAAAATATATCATTCTTAAGCACAAATGATTCCCAGGAACATCTATAATTATTCTATGAGAAGAAAAATGGAATAGTACGTTTCCCCCATGAGATAGTTAATATTCTCAGCTAAAACATTTCAATGGTGGCCACACCAGAATAACTCCTGACTTTCTCAGTTAAATGACTTCACACGTTCCATTTATACTATAATAGCAGATGAGAACTTTTTTAAATGACAGATGAGCAAAAGTCAACAACTATCTTCACTGCCATTGTAAATGTGTTTTAATTCTGCATATTCTGTGTTTAGTTTAGATCCGTATCTGCTTTAAAATTTCTCTTCAGTTATGCTCTACTAATTTTGTCTATGCCTGAATACCAAAAGTGTTGACTACTTCTATCCTGCAGCTGCACAGGAGTCTCAAGAAATAACTGTCCTCCTAAGGAACCACTCCAGGTTGTCCAGCTAAATGGTTTCACTCAGAAATTCCTTACTGGATTCTTGTTTTATACTCAGGTATCAGGCAACACCAAGGAGCACTGACAGATGGTCCTGGAAATGTACCAAGTCCTGGGTTTTCTTTTCTCCAAGAGAAATCCCCATGAAACAGCCTTAGCACTAACATGGGATGATTTAACCTTTCACTTTATTATCTCTTGTTCCTTTTGTTGGTCTTTGTTGGGATATATGTTTGTTTCGATGTTGAAGCTGCAGCTCTTGGGAAAATCCTATGGGATCAATACTAAGGAGTATAATCATTGACCCCTGCCTGGCAGTGTAAAGGCACTGGCAGCGTAAAGGCACAGTCAAGCCTCATCCAGAGAGTCTGCTGACTTTCTTAAAAGGTTCATGGCACTACAAGGTAGCATTTGTGAAAACATTCCTCTTGCTAAAGTCCACTCACCAATACTGTTATGAATGACTAAAGCTGCACTGTCCAATATGATAGCCACAAGTCACATATGGCTATTGAAATTTACTTAAATGAATCTCCATGTTTTCATCAATGCAAGAAAAAAGAAAATCATGTAGGCAGCACCTTGTAACAGAATATACTCATGAATGCTTGCACACTGAATCAATAGCATTAATATTTTGCTAGTCTTCTGTGGTTATTATTTTTTGTGGCCTAGTTGAGGTATCTAATGGCTCCATGCTGTCTTTAGTAAGATTAGTAGAAATGATAACTAAACTTAGATCCCTGAACATTCTGCCATTCCATTGGTGGATCTATCACAAATACCAGTCATCCAAACAGGGCGGAAGAAAGTTCAAGTTTTTGTCACAACATATAGTGCTATCTACTGGAATACCTCTTTTGACCCAATATGTTACTCTTCTCTGAGGCTAGAAGAAAAAAAGAGAAACCAGCCAGAAAGCAAGCTAAGGGAGAGAAGGAGCAGTCAGCCCTAGACAATGCATTGCATCAGCCTCTGAGATGCTGCTATCCATCTCAGAATGGAATGAGAATATATGTTACTTTTAAGCATTTCCTGAGAAATGTCATCATAGAAGTTATTGTTGTGCTCTGAAGTCCCAAAATGCCTAACACATCCTCAAACATAACTCTGTACACCCTAAAAATTAATATTATTTTTGGAATATCTGTGACAAAATGGTTCCACAATATTTTTTTAAATTAAGCATTTGACTTATAATTGTGTATAAAGATACATTCAATTCATATTGGTAGCTATAAAAAAAGTTTTCTGAATCAACTTTTCTGAAAGAGTTTCAGAATTCCTCTTAGCTATGACCTTGCCAAACAAGCTGGCGGCCATGGCAAAACCCACTTCTGAGAAACATGAATTTGGACCTGTCTGTTTTTATCTTTTAACTGGAATTCTCTAGTTCAGAAGTCCAATATTCATGGACCAATTTTTATACTACGTCCTAATCCCTGGAGACATAGTAAGTGGAGCTCCTGAAATGTAGTTAGTTAATATTTTGGTCAAAAATATAAAGTCAAGAGAAACTCTTCAGGAAAAGCAGATAGTTGAATGAATATATATCCCAGGCCAGAATCTGTATGTATTTCAGCTGTCATTAATTGAATCCAGCATGCTTTCCCTTTGAGCCTAGACACTCCTTCAATCTCATCTCAGCCCAGCACTCCAGGAAGTTATTAGCAATTATTCAATTGGGATTTGACACCCCTATTTCTATCTGTACTTAACATGGTTCTTCTTTTGATGATGTCGAGCTCCTTTTGCCCCCACCCATCCCGTCATTTGATAATTTGATCTACAAGCTAATTTATGTATTCTTTCAAGGAAACGGGAACAAAGTGTTCAGGAAAGTACAACATCTTCTGGAATGTAAAGAATGGCCATTTTGTTTTCAGCTCTTTCAAGGACTGTCTTAAAATCATTACTTATTATACCTGCATTTATCCAGCAAAAGTTCACCAGCACTACACTGCCATTTCCTCCAGCTATCCAATGCAGGATGAACACTGAAATTTTGTTTTTACAAGTCATTTGAAAAGTATAGCAGAGACAACAGATTCCTAATAAGCTGAATTCTGTTCTTTGGCCCCACAAAAGAGAAAACAATAGGCTCTTGTTTCCTGAATGTACTGTCTCCCCAGTTTGGGTCTCTGGTGAACCTTCATTTTTCAGAATGATAATTTCCTCTGTATGATTTAATAGGAAATTGTTTTTAAGTGATTACTTAAGCCTGTAGACTGGAAATGTATTTATCAGTTTTATTCTAATCATATTCTTATTCCCGGAAGCACAGGCATGTGAGCCTCAAAGTATAGATGAAAAGAGGAATGGAAGTGTAATTAGATTTTATAATTAGACAGCCAAGACATCCCATTGCTGCTTCCCTTTAATGGTCTTAAAAGCTGTCTTAAAAGTCCTTTCATTGAACTTGCAGTTTACTCAATTTAGTGACACAGCTTCTGAAAAATTAATCAGTAGTGTGTGTAGCCCTGGCAACCGAGGAATACAATTCTTTTTTATGGCTATCGATCTATGTCTTAGATACACTAAGGTCAGCTTTGCTGGCAGCGGTGACTCGGTACTGTTCCATGTTCCAATCCATTGCCCCTCCTCCAGAGACCCATGCACACATTTTCTCTGCTTTCTGCCTGGGGTTAGAATCTAACACATCCCCCATTGTAGAGAATGGGATATCAAGGGGCAGAGAAGTGAAATGCCTTCCAAAGCTTTCATAACAAGTAAGTCAGAGGATGAGATAAAGAATTTGTGTTCCGGTACTTATAACATGGCGTGCTGATGTTGCAGTTTTTATGGCCTCTATGAATTAAGTATTCAACACCAAGAACTGCCACCTTTGGCTAGGCAGCCACTGCTAGGGAAAAAAAAGATCTGGAAGGCGTTGCTAATTATGGCTCTAGTTGTTATTGTCCCCAAAGAAGATGAATTCTGGTTTCTAGCCTTACCTGTTGAGGATGCTTAAAAACCAAGATAGAGACATTTCAAGGTTGAAGCAGGTATTTTGTCTAGTAGCATTAGATCTGAATGTCTAACACATAAACTAACATCCTGTTTTTCATTTTCTTGGGTGTTTCACTGGTGTTGAGTAAGTGACTGTGCTGTGCTTTTTTTCCTGGACACTCAGCATCAAACAGGCCTACCTACCCCATCTCACTTTGTCTGAATTACAAACTATTTTGAGCATCGTTTTTGTTCATTTCCTTCTACCCTTGCCTGCGTAGGGCAGCAGAAGCAGTCTACAGCAATGCATCCTCTTGGACAATGCATTGTAATATCTCTTTCTCTTTCAAATTCCGTTTCACATAGTCATTTCTCATGTTCTGTTGGAAACCCCCCAAAAATTCATTCCACACTGTCATCCCTTTGTCCTAACCAGAACAACTCGATCGTGTCGAAGAAGGCATGAACCATATCAACCAAGACATGAAGGAGGCCGAGAAAAATTTAAAAGATTTAGGGAAATGCTGTGGCCTTTTCATATGTCCTTGTAACAAGTAGGTACTGGGTACCAGCTCTAATCTGTGGCGTCCAGTTTTCTTTCTTTCTTTTTTTTTTTCTTTTTTAATGTCAAAGTGAATGTCTGAAGTTTTGTCTTTTTTTTCTTTGTCCTTTTCCATCTGCTTCATTCTGTGGGGATAAAATACTTGTGTTTAATCAGAACAACTGGAACGCATTGAGGAAGGGATGGACCAAATCAATAAGGACATGAAAGAAGCAGAAAAGAATTTGACGGACCTAGGAAAATTCTGCGGGCTTTGTGTGTGTCCCTGTAACAAGTAGGTGCTGCCTGCCTGCCTGAAGCTTTGGTTTCCCAAGGCCCATCTCCAAGCCTTGACAAGCTCATTCCTGCCAGGCACAAAGGCAGGATGAGCATGTGGCATGCAGAACAGATCAATACCGTCTCCAATGCATTCATCTCATAGCATAGATGATATTAGTGGGAATTACTGTTGATGCAATAAAAATCAGGCATACTACAGTGAAAGCTTCACTGTCAGCAACTTTTACTGATGAACGTTTCAACATTTTCCAGAAAGTGTACCTCCAGACAGAGACTAGCCTCAAGAAAGAGGCACCCAATGCATTTTATTTTCTCCCAACCCCAAAAGCTAAAAAGGCAGATATAGAAAAGACTGGGGGTAAGTTTGGAAGATGAGAAACACATATATCAAGGCTTGATTTTTCAGAAGCAAAAGAGACAAGTAATTTGGCTCAAGTAAGCATTCCGTAAGTTAGAGAGTATGACTGATTCACCCTTTCAACTGCCAGCCAGTTGCCAAATCTGATCAGCAATTAGACAGTAGATGCTGCAGCTGCACCCAATGCAGAGGTGACGAGTCCTTCAGCAAGAAGTGCTCAAACCTTACTCAAATCGGGCCCACACCTCTCCAATTCTTCCTCTTGGAAGATCTACCTGTACACTGGCCGAAATGTTGAAATGTGTAGATTTTGCATGCACGACATCACAAAACATTCAACTGTCCTAAAGGTCCTGCAACGCTTTTTTGGAATGTAGCAGAAATGTGACATGTGGTTCTAAAGGTTTGCAACAGAAGGAACCTGAAAACGAAGGTTCTGGAAGATAGTCTCATTTGACTGACTAGTGGTGAAAAAAAAAATGCATGAGTGGATTGTCCAACATGCATTTGGAAAATTAAACCCATTACCTGATCTCCCCCACCCCTCCCACTTCCCTTTGAGCAGAAGCTTTTCCCTAAAAGCTCTCATGATCCTAGCTTTTAGAATAGAAATTGATGTCATTTCTAGCTGATTATATGACCATTCACATCCTTTAAACTTTGAGGCTGATTTAAAATATCCCGCTTCCTGTTTAGGAGGGGGAGGGGCTCAATTTACAAATAAATTAAAAAAAAATTTTTTTTTGAAAGAATGATCTACAGTAAAGCCTGATTAACTGGAATCTAGCTAACTGGAACCCTCAAATATATTTATATTTTTGCTCCTTTCCACTTTGGGCAAAAAAAACCACAAATGAACAAAGGGGGGAAAAATCACATCAGGGATTGAAAATGGTTTTCTTCGAGGGCAATCTGGTAGTTTGCAACCTTCCACTCAGTCTCCATCCTATAACTTTCAGATCTAAAAGGACCAAACAATAAGAGTTGATCTTCAGACACATCCATAACCAAGGAATGATTTGATCATGTTCACTACCATAAGACTCTAAGGCAAGATTTGGCTCAAGAACCTAACAGATATTCAATAATTATCCCTGGAGCAAAATTTTCCTCCATGGCCCACTGTTAATTGAAGTCATCTACTTCACCAAAATAATTCATTGCTAAACATTCCAGTTAGTCAAGATTTAACTGTATATCCTTCAGTGGCCACTCGCCCCCAAGTGAGATTTCCACCTGTTTTGTGATGATTTCCTTCAGATACATTTTCCCCGTTCGTCAACTGTGTGTGGTGGAAGGGTGGAGGCAGGCCCCCCTGGGATGGATTCTAACGTTCCGATGAAATGATGGCCCCTGTGAATTCCACATATTAGTTGGCACTAATTCCTGATTGCACAAGAGACCCTAACTGAGCTTCAAAGCTTGACTGAAGTGTTCCCTATTGTGTGTAAATAACGCTGTAAAAACCATGTGTCACAACGCAGTGGCTGGTGGTGCCCTGGACTCTCCGGGGGCTTTGCCCTGTCTCGGCATGTTTCAAAGGATTATGATAGATGTACGGCAGTTATGTGAGTCTATGTGCAACATTGTGTGTGCAGTGATTCGCCTTCTTTCAGAAACGCAAACTTTCCTACCCCCTTGACTTTGCCAAAGATGGTATACCAGATATTTACATAGCAGAAAACATCACAAGGTCCATATAACTTCTTTCACTGAGGTGGGAGGGGATGGGAATCGGAAAATAAACAAAACCAGACTCTAGGCTCTATTAAATTCGTTTTTGAATCCTGTCCCACTGAGTGGGCCCATGGCTCTTTAGCGTGGTAAATTCTGACCACTCTAAGGGCTGTGGCATTATACACTAGATTCCATTTGTACAGTTTTCTAATTTGTCTCCAGGATAGTTTGATCCCCTATCTGCAAATATTAATATTAGAGCCAGTTTTAATAGATGGCTGCGGCTCTCTAGTGTAAGTAAAAAATGGGTTAAATTCTGATATCTTCTAATAGAAAATGTGAACATGGGACCAAAAGGAGTTTTCTTGTTTTTGGACTAAAAAGCGTGTGGTTTCTACTATGCAAAGAACTTAAAAACATCTTTGATTGCCTTAAATTACAACACATCCACCAAAATAGGCTGCACATGTTTCTATTGGGCACAACAGGTATGCCTGGATTTGAAATTTGTCTCCAAGGCAGCTCAGTGAAATATGGCCCATGGAGACCACACTAGTTCCAAACCTCTCTCCCCCTGCCACATCCCAGGATAGTTTAAAGTAGGAGTTTGTAATCACTCCCACCCTGCCCTTGAGCCCGACAAAGAAGCTATTGAAACTGCGTTTCAAATCCTCATGAAGGCTATTACTGTCCTGCTAGCGCCTTTTTCGAGAATGGTCAACTTCTGGAGTAGTTTGGCTTCAATGAGAATGCTTCACTTTCTACTCATGCCTGTAGCTGGTGCATGAAGAAGACGTAGAGGGATTTCCCTTTTTGGTGCTAGATGGCTTGTTCTCTCTCTATTTTCCTGCATTCATTTCACTACGCCTCTTTTACTTTTTGTCTCTGTGGACAAAGGTTTGTACATCAACTCTGGATGTATAGTGACTGTTTGGAAGTACCGATATATTATGTAATTCAAAACACTTTAGAGGCAACTCAAAGACCATCACCCTTGGCCAACCACCAATCCTTTATGTCCTTCATGCAGAGTTGGAATGGTTAGTTCCACACATGCACTGGAAGGAAAAATTAAATAGGGAATCTTTTCATGATGGTGTGTAAAAACTTGGTCGAGTGTGTTTTTCCTGATGACAGTGTGTTGCTGTGGTGTGATATACACACTCTACTTGGCAGTCTTGTTTTGTGTCTGTCTGCCAGTGTGTTTTTCTCTGTGTTTTGTGTCTCAAAATATAACCATGTCACTGAAATATTATAGAACCAGCTACCTTAATCCTTGTCTCAAATCTAACTAAACCACAAAAATAAACCAAAAGAAGAACAAAATGTGGGCAAAGGTTAGTCTTGACAATTGCCATTGACTTAATTGGAAATGAAATGCTGAGTAGCTGAGGCATGGTGGTGGCCAACTGTTTGGGTCCAGATTATGATATATCGGTATTCTCTAATGCCTCAAATTAAAACTCATTTGCTTGGTTCAGTTCTTGGCTTGAAGACATAACCATAGCTGTGAGCTTGATGCTCCACCCCCTTGTCTTGTCACTCACCCTATTTTTTGCATAGGCTTAAATCAAGTGATGCTTACAAAAAAGCCTGGGGCAATAATCAGGATGGAGTGGTGGCCAGCCAGCCTGCTCGTGTGGTGGACGAACGGGAACAGATGGCCATCAGTGGTGGCTTCATCCGCAGGTGAGCCGTGTGCAACCAACATTGTAGCAGTTGTCTATTTTTGAGTAACTAAACAACCCCAAACTGAGTAGTTCCTTTATAACTTATGAATCTGTATGTTGGCTTGGACAGTTCTTTTGAGAGTCTCTTCTATGCTCATTCATTCCGTGCAATTAGGTATGGGATGATCCAAGATGGCTTCACTCATTTATCTGGAGCTGTCAGCGTTTGCTGGGGTTGGCTGGAGCTTTCACCCGAGCCCCTCTGTTCTCCTTCATGTGGCCTCTCCAACAGGATAGCTCAAGTGTCTTACATCATGGTGAAAGCATCCCAAGGGGCAGGCTCCAATGCACAAGAACTTTGCTTGTGTCAGTCTTTGCTTGTGTTGTGTTTGCCAAAGTTGCATCAAACAAAGCAAGTCACGTGACCACATCCAGGGTCAGTGCAGCAGCAAACAGGCGTCACATTCATTGAGTTTAATTGAACAGATCTTACTAAAGAGATTATTTACAGAAGTGTGGGCAGGGTTAATAACAAACAATGGCAAAGCACTTATGGACGAGCAGTAGCAGGAAGATTCCTGAAGGGATAGGAGAGAGCTGTTATCAGAATTTGAAAATAGTTATGGCTATGGGTAGGGGCTATAGGAAGAGAAAAGCAGCCGCTGCCAAAACTAGCAGGAAAATAGAAAGGAAATAAATGCCTCATTCCTGTTGCCCTCCAGTCTCTCAATGGCCACTGGCTAAAGCCTATTGGAAGACAGGATGAGAAAACCTGGGTGACACTGTTGTAAAGAGGGCAGCTTTTGGGGGCAGAGCAAAAGTCAGAGAAAGGATCTGGGAGTACAAATACAGAACACTGAGCACACCTGGATTCTTATTAATCATTTTCTTTCAGAACTGGAAGCAAAAGCCAACTTAAATATCTATTTAAAAAATCTCAGATTACACAGATCTGCCAATTCAGAACTCAGCTTTCAGGAGACCAGAAAACAGAATAATAGTAACAAATATTCCTGTTGTTGAAAAGAAGAAAACCTTATAGGCTACTACATCAGGACTCAACAGCAACTAGGGTAGTTATTTGTATAGTTTTTTATACTCAGGCCACTATAGATGACCTTCCCAACCAATAATCCAAATTCAAGTGATGGGTCACTGTCATATAGGTATAAAGTCTCGATATCTACCTAGAATCTCACAGATGACAATTCTATTCCTGTTTCTATCTGCTCTCAGGGAAACAAGACCAGGGCATCTGAATCCTAACTGCACCTTAGAATGACTTAAGGGGATTTTTTTCCTTTTTTTTTAATACCAGTGCCTAAACCTAATCCACACCAATTGAATCAGATTCTCTAGAAGTGGGACCCAGGCATCTGAGGATTTAAAGCTCCTCAGCTGATTCTAATATGTAATCAGGGCTGAGAACCATGGAACCAGAAATACTGATGATCATTTAAATAAGCTTGTTCTCTACATTAGAAAGCTAGGAAGTTCCCCTTTAATTATCTCTGACTGGGCTGCTTTAAAAACCTTATCGGGCTAGTCCGCATTGGGAATTACCATAGGGGAAGGATTTGAATCCCTCTGAACATTTTTAGCCCATCAACACCTGTAGTGGGAAAAGGTTAATTAGCTAGAACATTTTGGAATAAGTACCTACTGTTTGCAATAAATAGTTACTGTCTTCTTAACCTTCAAGCTGAGCTACAGGGGAAAAAAAAGGTAAGATGGTAAGGTACTTTGAGAGCCAGCTCCTTTCTCCTCCTCACTTAAATTGGAACAATAACTTTTATCAGAGTTTTTTTTTCCCCCTGAAATCACCCATTCAAAATGCCACCAAAACCTCCAGAGCATTGAAATCTGAGCAGATAAAAATCATCCTGAACAAATAGTTTCCTTTGGAATTCTTGGAAGCAAGAGGAATTAAGGGGCAGACTATAATTATTGTTACTCTCCCATTGATGTTGGTCTCAAATGGGAAAGAAGAGCAGAGAAATTCTCTGATTTAGCACATGAATTTTTTCTTTCACGCTGAACTTAACTCTTGGAGGTGGTGGTTGACATTTCAGAAAGGAAAAACACACTTTCTAACTAGTTCCATCTTCATTCTCTGACCTGGAATCTTCCCAGCTAAAATAATTTTATCCTTAAAAAATGAAAATTGGGGTAAATATTTGAAGGGAGAAAATGATGTGCTGGTGGAAGTCAGATAAATAGATAAACTGTTTAACATATCTTCTTTAAAAATAGAAATTCAAGGGTCAAAAATGCGTTTTTTAAAACTATTATCTAAGAAATATAATAAGTAAAAATTATCTTCTAATGTATGAAAGCTAAATCATGTTCTCATATTGAATGGAGATTATAGGTTAATAGGATTGATGCCTAGAGGTCTATGGATTTTTTCTAAATTTGAGGTTCTGGATATTCGTGGTTTTTTCTCATTCTCTATCCACTAAAAGTTGCTCTTTGACACCAGGGTAACAAATGATGCCCGAGAAAATGAAATGGATGAAAACCTGGAGCAGGTCAGTGGCATCATTGGAAACCTCCGTCACATGGCCCTGGATATGGGCAATGAGATTGATACACAGAATCGCCAGATCGACAGGATCATGGAGAAGGTGAGCATGTGGCTAGTCAGCAAGTTTCCGTTGCTCATCACATCTTCTGAAATAGCCACTGAGAAAGCGTAAAGGGCATGAGACTCTCAAACCCTGACATTGGATTCAGGCACACTGGTAGATGGAAATTTTCTCCTTAATTTTCTAAGACAAAAATTTAGCAACAGATAAGTAAATAAGAGGGCAGAATGCAATCTAGCAGGTATTCCTCAAAGGTATTTCTATTTCAGGCATTGTGCTAGGCACCACAGGATCTATAAAGATGAGAACAGTACCATTTCCACTGCCAGCACGCTCACAGCCTAGGGGAGGCAGTTAGCCTCCAGATGAATTTACTACCAAGAAAATGTAATTCTCCAAGAGAGCCACACATAAAATGCTAAGTAGTTTAGAGGAGGAAAGATTTCAAGGGTCAAGGGGGTGGGGAAACTCTCAAATAAAAAAAAAAAGAGAGTTGAATTTGAACTGAGTCTTGAAAGATGTTTAGGAGCTTGCCAAGTAGATATGATGTAGGAATAGAATCAGGAAATGGAGCAGAGAGTAGTTATTTTAGTTTAGCCAGAAGATGAATATAAGCTTTGATTTTTAAATGCCAAAGCTTTAATGATAGTTCAAAAAGGCCCAGATTTCATTTGCAGTCCAACAATGCACATGTCCAGATCTCAAAGTAGGGAACATAATCTTATGAAATTGAGTTCACACAAGGACACCAGATGTAGCTCTAAGACGGATCCCATAGTGTCACCATGAGACATAAGAAAGAGTGGTGAGAGTAGAATGGGGAGAGGTAGAGAGGGGTGGGTTTGGGGGCTTGAGATTGGAAGGGGATAGAATAAAACACTAGAAAGTTTTTATTAAAAGCTTTAGGACACCAAAACCTGATATACCACACTATAGAAATCTGACATAGTTTTTATGTCCTTGTATTCCACCTCCTCCCCAATCAGTAGAGTCCTGAATATGCTTATAACTTTTTTAATGTCCAAATGCCAAAAGGGAGAAATAGTAACATTATAGTTTAAATGGTAATTGTGCATCTATAATCAATTTTTGTTGGCTAATCTTATATTGTGTGAGTTTATTCCCTGGGAGATATTAAAATTTTGAGCCTGAGACCCTGAATCTGTTTAACAATTCATTCTACTTTGGTGAACAGAGAAGGATGCTTTTGAGATCTCTTGAATCATAAGGCTAAATACTCAGTTTCTTGGTACCCAAGCAGTCTCCACTGACTTGAAAAAGCAATGAGTAGACATAAAGGGAATTCTTTGCCCCATTGTGTTCTATGCACTCCATATTAAAAATACCTGGTCGCATAATATTTTGCCTAATCAATAGTAAGCTACACAAATGTTAGTGTTGGCTGGCAAAATGCTTGTGCTTTGCTTACTTTTATAAGTCATGACATACTTATCATTGTGAAGAGCCTTTGATATACTAAAGCTTTTAAAGATGAGCAAATCAATAGATTTTAGAACAATATTGAGAGTTTCAAAAAGCACTGGAGCCAACACAAACTGACCTAATCCATTATGGCCCAGAAAAGTGAACTAAGAAATAATTGCTGAACTACCTTCCAACAGAAAAATGACTTGAAAAAACAAGAAGTATTCATTTTCTGTCAATGGACCCAATTTATTCACAGATGTAGGGAGATAATGTAGCTCTAACTCAATTAGAGTTCCAGAAGAAGTTTTTACTAAGAGAGAAGGGTCAACCTTTATTGATAGAGTTGGACTTTAAGCAAGAAGAAATGTTCCTGGGAAGGCAAGTGGCATTTTAATTCTGCCACTTTGCATTTCTAGTTTTCTTCTTTAGAGAAAACCTTTCATTTCAGGCCCAATTTACTACAAGGACAAAGACTATGCAGCTCTATGGTTTAAGCAAAAGTCAAGCAAGTGAATAGGAAATAGCCATTATGGTTTGTATCATCCCTTGAATGCTGAATTGCTTAAGAAGTAGGGGAGGAGTCTAGTGGCCTTTGAATAACTAGCTTCCCCCTCCCCATAATTATAATCTGGACATGATTTACTTAGCACCCATTTACCCAGCATTGCCCTCAAATGATACATGTTATATGAGCTTTACAATTATTAATAGCCTTCCACCTTATCATGTATATTCTCAATTCTGATAATTGGAAATGATGTGCAAAGGTCTCCCACATACATAAGGTTAAATTGAAATCACATACAAGGAGTAAAGAGAATTTTCTGATGTTTCTCCCATATTCTCTCATGACCCCAACACCAACCTTTACCCAATTCCATCAATCATGATCCTTTCTCATCACTTGGATTATTAGTGAAGTCCAAATAGGAAGTCCAAAACAATGTAATTTTCAATATATCCCCATGGACTTCCAAGAAATTACTTTGCTTATTTAAAAGCCTTCCTTTCTAATATAGGATATATATAACATCTAAGGTTAAGAAGGTACTTTCAGAAAATTACAAAAATGGGGCAAGTTTATATCCGATGCTTTATGGGAGCTGTTGCTAAGGAAAGAAATTAATGATGTTCAAACTTCTATTTAAAGTGCTCCATGGTAGATGCCATGCACACACTGAAATACAGTGAAGCTGAAGCTTTAGCATTTCTCAGAGTCTTCTGTCAATGAGGAAACATGGCATTTGAAAACTAAGATCTTGAGTCCAACAGGGTTTTCCTGCTAACCAGTTTCATAACCTGGTTTCCTCATTGAAAGATGATAAAAGGATAGTTCAAACCAGAGGTCAGAATGGGCTGCCATGTGTATTAATGAGCCTCCGCTTCTGGAAGTCTGAGCTGCGGCCTAAAAGCTCCCTGCCATGGTCTGAAGCTGGGGAGATTTCCAGAGTGTTCAGAAGGGCCGGCTAAACAGCTCCTTCTAACTCTCTTACTAGCTCTCCAGTGGGCATCCTGGCTTTCTCACAAGGGCAAATCATGTAGCATATCTTAGGTATGCCAGAAAGTTTAGGATCCTCTAAATAGAATTAGAAAACTGGGATGGGTTACATTCCATAAATAATGTTCTAGAGGATATAAATAGAAGGAACACAGGGACATTCTCCAAATATCAGGAAGACATCTAAAAGGAGATTATCTGAGGATATTTTTCTAAAGATACTACTTATGTTATATATATACTAAAGATGTGATACCTTCTGTGTCAGGTATTGTTGTATGGGCTAGATTTTTGATGTGCTTCAGAAAGAATTAGGTGGAAATCACAGATGCTCATTGGACACAGTCCTGTTCCAGCTCCTTCCAGATCCATTGAAGACATCCAAAGAGTAACCTCATGCTCGGCTTCAAAATATATCCTCTTGCACCACCACGTGAAGCCTCACTAGTCCCTTCTTAATGCAGCAGGTCCTAGAACATTTGCCTCCAGAAATGGCATTCATTTTTTTTTTTTTTTAAAGATTTGATTGGGAAATTGGAGGAGGGGAACAGCGTTGGGGAATCAGGGAAGGGGAGCAGACAAGTTTCTGTCCTTCTGTTCTTCAGTCTAGTTGTGGAGGACTTTGCTTCACTGGCCCATGTTGGTATTATCATTTCGCTTTTCCCAGCTGAAGCAGTCACTTGCTGGCCATTGGATGGCCGCTGTCACGAAAGCTCACGCCTGCTTGCCGGCCAGCTCCACTGCAGCCTACACCGTCACCGGTGACTCATGGCAGCCCAGCTCCAAGTGGAGCTGTTGTTCACCATCTTAGCTGTAGAGGGCACAGCGTCACTGGCCTTACTATGTGGGATCCGAACCGGGACCCTGCTGCTCAGAGCTGGTGTCCCAAGCCAACTCCTAACCAACGTGCCACTTGGCCGGCCCGGCATTCATTTTTTAAATGAATGATTTTTCTCATTTGAGCTTTTCTCAGAGTTAAGTCTGGAGAAATCACATAATTTAATCTGCAGGAACATTTCACATTGGTCTGAGCCTGAAATTATCCTTTGCACCAAACTGTCATTATTTCTGATAGGCTTTGTATCTGAGAAGGAAGGTTTAAGAGCCAAGTAAAACTGGGGAGAATACCATTTTCCAAATTAGGAAACTAAAGTCAAAAATACGAGTTTATAGATCAAAATAATCAAGGAAAATTAATGCTCTCTCTTACTTGTTTTGAAAGTCAACTCTTCATAATCCAAACAGATGGTAGGGAATGATTGCCAGATAATTCAGAGTTAAGAATAATGTAGAAATATTTCTATTTTAAATTGGCAAACTTGTATTTGAATATGGATAACTGTAGTGTCCTGGGAATTCAGAATTAAACTTGACTAAAGAAGACCCAACTTGATAAAGATTGCAACCCACCAAACACAGGAGTATATGCAATATCAGTAATCATGGCAAACTTCTATTTGAATATGGATAACTGTAGTGTCCTGGGAAGTCAGAATTAAACTTGACTAAAGAAGACCCAACTTGATAAAGATTGCAACCCACCAAACACAGGAGTATATGCAATATCAGTAATCACTGGATAGATACTTGTTCATACAAAAACGTTCAGTTTTCTTAGAATCTATATCTTTGCCTCTACTTGCTGATTCATATCTTTCTCTGGTGGTGTTAGGGATATTTCATTTTCTGGGTTTAAAGGACTATCCTGGTAGCAGCCCTGGGTTTCATGCTGCATATGCAGCAGAAGATAACTCAAACAATAAAGAAACAATCTAGGCACAAAATTATGGTAAATGCACCTGTGTTAAAACAAGTCAGCTATCAAACTCTTAGAAGTAAGTCTTCAGAAATCGGGCTTAAAAATTATTGAGCATCCTGAAAGCAAGCCAAGTTTTTACCCAATAATAATAATTGCAAGGTAAGATATATTGAACACTTAATTTGTACAAAACATTATTCTAAGCATATTATGTTCATAAATGCATTTCATCTTTACAGCAAACCTAAGACGTAAAATGATTAACATAAGAGTTAGCAGTGTGAACTCTGACTCCAAGTGACTTGCCGGGTGTCTCCATTTATTGCTATGATGACTTTAGACAAATGACTAAATCCTCTCTGCTTGGTTTCCTCACTGGGAAAAGGGAACTGATAACAGTACACACCTCATAGTTGATGTCAGTCTTGATGTTGCCACAGTTGAATGACTGGAACGTAGTAAACACTCATGTTCATTAGCAGTACTCTTTATTACACCCCCCTGGTTCCCCCCCCCCATTTACAGACAAAAAAGCTGAGGCTTTCTTAATTAATTAACAAGATTTTAATTAATTTACTCAAAGTGACACTACTAATTAGTTACCCATAATTTGAACCCACCTATACAATGGTAGTAATTCAACTCAATCCAACAGATGTGAATGCCTACCATAGAAGTCACTGGGTGTCATTGCAGGAGAGAAAGATAAATAATATAACTCTGTCCTCAACAGGATGCTCTCTGGAAGAGGTGGGGGAAACAGTCATGAGAACTAAGATCAAGCCTCTATGATCATGTCAAGTACTGCCATAAGCAGTGGTTCTAGAAACACAAAGTAAGAGATGTTCAGTTTTGATTGAGGAAGTTTCAAGATGTCTTCACCCAAGAGAGAGCATTTGAACTGAACTGGACTCACAAGGATGAATGGAATATTAATGGGTAACCTGAATTCTGATCTGTTTTTTCCCCTTTTTCTAGGCTGATTCCAACAAAACCAGAATTGATGAGGCCAACCAACGTGCCACAAAGATGCTGGGGAGTGGTTAAATGTGCCCACCTATGTCCCCTTCCAAATGCTGTCAAGCAAGATAGCACCTTCATGCTTTTCTCATGGTATTACCTAGTAGGTCTGCACACATACACCCATCAGTCCACCCCCATTGTGAATGTTTTCTTGTGTCACCCATCAACTTCCCAAAAATATTATGTGTCTTTTGTTCTTTCCGGGTCTCTTTTCTTTCCAAAGGTTGTATATAGCAGTCATTTGGTGGCTCTAATTTCCTACGTAAGATGTCTTGGGTTCATTGTTACTTTTCTCTCCTCAGTGGCGTTTGCTGAATGACAACAGTTTAGGAATGCTAAATGTGCTGTTGACTCTTTCAATACACAATATTGTTCTTGTAAAACTGTGACATTCCACAGAGCTACTGCCTCGGTTCTTTCTTTGGGTGTCAGGCTCTGAAACTCAAAATTTGCTGTCTTTCGTTCCTCATGGCTATCATCTGTCTTTATGATTTCATAATTAGACAATGTGGAATTACATAACAGGCATTGCACTAAAAGTGATGTGATTTATGCATTTATGCATGAGAACTAAATAGATTTTTAGATTCCTACTTAAACAAAATCTTTCCATGACAGTAGCATACTGATGAGAAAACACACATACATGCAACAGCAACAACAAAACAACGAAGCATGCTCAGTATTGAGATACTGTCAAGATTAAGTTATACCAGCAAAACTGCAGTAGTGTCACTTTCTTTCTGTCAGTATATAGACTTATTAACCATAATCATCCTTTTTTTTAAAAAAAAAAAAAAAAAAAAGAATTTTAAACAAAGGTGGATTTGACACACCATTTAATCATGTCCAGCAAAATAAATGTTTGGCTGAAATTATGTCAAATGGATGTGATATAGGGTTTGTTTGCTGCTTTTGAAGGCTGTGTTTTGGAGAAAGCAATCTTGTTGTGAAACAGTGTGGAGATGTAAATTTTATAAGGCTGACTCATTAATCACCATTTCCCCTGTGGTTTGTTATCAGTACAATTCTCTGTTGCTTAATCTAGAGCTATGCACACCAAATTGCTGAGATGTTTAGTAGCTGATAAAGAAACCTTTAAAAATAATATAAATGAATGAAATATAGATAAACTGTGAGATAAATATCATTACAGCATGTAATATTAAATTCCTCCTGTCTCCTCTGTCGGTTTGTGAAGTGATTGACATTTTGTAGCTAGTTTAAAATTATTAAAAATTATAGACCCCGGATGTCTGCTTTAATTTCTTCATGGATCCCTTCTGATTTTGCACTCACACAAGAGGAAGCCTGGCTATTCTATCCCATTGCTCCTAAATAGCCAGTTCTGGAGGACACTGTATGGAAAAACAAAGGTGTATTTTTTTTTTTTTTAATTGGGAAATTAGGGAAGGGGAACAGTGTTGAAGAATTGGGGAGGGGGACCAGCCAAGTTGTTGTTCTTCAATCTTAGTTGTGGAGTGCGCCAGCTGCCCGTCGGCAGCCCATAGCCTCTAAGGTCAAGGTGCTGTGTTACAATATTAGTTGAAGGTGGGCATAGCCACCATCCCATGTGGCAGTCAAACCCAGAAGCCTTGCTGTTAGGAGCCTGCGCACTCTATTCCCTGAGCCATCCAGGCAGCAGCTCAGCTCAAGGTGCAGAGTTCAGTCTTAGTTGTGGGTGGGCGTAGCTCGCCATCGAACAGGCAGTCTTGTTAGGAGCATGTGCTTTTACCAGCTGGGCCATCCTGCCACCTGTTGGCAGCTCAGCAGTAACTCAGCTCGGGGGAAGCTCACTGATCCATGTGGGAATCAAACCAGCAACACTTTTGCTCAGAGCTTGAGCTCTTAACCAACTGAGCCACTCAGCCAGCCATGGCTTGAGTTTTATCATCTGTTTCAGATATACTTGTGTGTGGATTCACTGTTGGCTGTGGGAGGATATATAGTTTTCCAAAAGACATAGAAAAAAAAAAAAACAATGGAAAGAATCTGTGGTACTCTGACTTCACCCTCCATAGATTTAGGTAAATAAGGTATCAGTCAACTCTTAATCTTCCTTCCTCTCCCCAATATATCTCCACCAAAATTGAGCCCTTCACAACCACCACCACTGCTGCACCAACTTTTATTTTTAAAAGATTTTATTGGGGAATTGGGGAAGGAGAACAGCATTGGGGAACCATGGAAGCAGAATAGACAAGTTGCTGTCCTTTTGTTCTTCAGTCTAGTTGTGGAGGACATTGCTTCACTGGCCCATGTTGGTATCATCATTGCGCTCTTCTCGGGTGAGACAGATCAGTTGCTGACCTCTGGACGGCCGCTCACAGCGGCTCTTGGCAACTCATACCAGCTGCCAGCCTCTCACACTGGCTGCCGGCCACTCACTGTAGCCTATAGCAACCCACTGCAGCAGGGGCTGCAGCTATGCTGTCCCGGGGACTCACAGCAGCCCAGCTCCAGGTGGAGTTGTTGTTCACCATCTTAGCTATAGAGGGCAGTGTCACTGGCCCTCATATGTGGGATCCGAACTGGGGCCACTGGTGTCCCAAGCCAGCTCTTAACCAACACGCCACATGGCCGACCCTGCGCCAACCTTTTTTAATGGCTTAATTGACATATACAATTCACCCATTTAAAGTATATAACTCAATAGTTTTTAGTATTTTCACAATTGTGCAATCAAATTTTAGAATATTTTTATCACCCAAAAACCAAACTCCATACCTATTAGCAGTCACCTCCACCCCACTTCCCCCAGCCGTAGGCAGCCACTAATTTATGTTTTCTCTCTATAGATTTGCCTAGTCTGTACATTTTATATAAATGGAATTATACAATATGTGGTCCTTTGTGACTGACTTCTTTGCTTTAGCATAAAATTTTCAAGGCTCATCATGTTGTAGTATATAACAGAGATTCATTCCTTTTTATGGCCAAATAATATCTGTATATGGAAAGTACATTTTGTTTATCCATTCATCCATTGATGGCCATTTGGATTGTTTTCACTTTTTGGCTATTAGAGTTATACTGCTTTGAACATTCATATACAAATTTTTGTGTGGGCATATGTTTTCAATTCTCTTGATATTACCACTTTTCCCACCATCATTGCCTCGACCACCAACACTCCTGCGACCATCACCTGTACCACCATCACCACTGCCTCATCTACCACCACCTTCACCTTTCCACTGCCTCTGCCACCTCTCCAACATCTTAACTAGCACCTCCACTTTTGTCACTGCTACCTTCCCAATCACCACCATCACCACCATTACACCTCCCTCACCTCTACCGCCTCCTCTTCCTCTCTCTCTCTCTTATCCCATAATAGCATGCAGATTAATTTATCTTGGATGGCCTGGTTGGCTGCCAGATCATTTCAACAGCGGCTCTGTAGATTTGGTGAAAGCAGTTAAAAAGTGAAAACAGTGATGACAAATTCATTCTCAGTAAATGTTTACAGTTCTTGACCCTCTTCTGAAGCCTCAGAATAGGTTCCAGAGATACTCCAGATGCTCAGGGAAATTATTCTAAGGACCAACTGTAACACATTTATTTCTTAAAACCAAGAGAGCAGAGACAATGCTAGAAGACAGATAAAGTGAATAAATATACTGCATATGTCAAAGCTGCTAAGGGGATTAATGTATGGGCCATGTTAGAAAATTCTGTTCCAAACTCCATCTGTTCTCAGTCATGTGAGTGAGTGTGTTCCCACATTGTCTGAGCAATTAAAACTCCACACTGGATGCATGGGAAGATACGGGCATTTTGCTTTAAGGTCCATCAGATAATTCATTCTGAAGCATATTTCCTTTGATAATTGAGTTTGTTCAGCTTCAGTTCTAATGTAGTCAGCTCCTTTTGGCTAAAGGAAGGCATTCCCCAGGGATGAATCAGTTCTGGGTAAGGCACCAACTCAGGAAGTACATTAGAAACATAATGGTTGGGGTAAGGTGGAACACTGTAAAGGATAAATCTGTCTCCCTCATATATGACCCTTCTACAAAAGACTAGAAGTTTAAAGGTGGTCCTCTGTCCTAGTAACAGAGTCCTTTCTTCTATCTACCTCTCCATTTCTAGTTGTGGTTATCCTTCTTCCACATCATTGCCCAGCAGGTTTGACTAACTTTCCCCAAAATTAATGTCACTGATTTGTCAGCAAATTGATGATTACACTGGAAAGTAAGAGAAAAGGAAGGAAATTTATTTTTTGTGATCATCCAGTGCATGTCAGGTGCTGTATTATGTGCCCTATTTTTGTTGACATTAAATCCTCTTTAAAACTGCAAAATTGGCATTATTATATAATGCCTCATTTTACAGAAGAAGAAATTCATAGTTTATTTGAACAAGATCTCTCAGTTATTAAGTGATGTAAGCATGATTTAAACCAGATGTGTAAGACTCCAAAGCTCACTCAAAAAAGATCTGGAAGATAAATCCAGGATCGTGCCTCTGTCAGTTCAACCAGCCAGGAAATTCCAGGAGACATTTCGCTCCACAAACATCATCAAAGAGGGCGTCTGGTTAACTCAGGTGATTAGAGTGCAGGCTCATAACACCAAGGTTGCTGGTTCGATTCCCACATGGGCTGCGGACCAGTGCCCTGCACAACTAGATTGAAGACAATTACTTAACTTGGAGCAGATGGGTCCTGGAAAAACACACTGTTCCCAAATAAAATTTTTAAAAAATAATAATAATGCTTTTAAAAAAAAAAAAAAAGCAAAGAAAGTGTACTGAACTTCTTAGCAAAGGGTCTTGGTGAACCTGCCTTTGATTCATCTCTTCTTTTCATTCGTGAACTGTTTATTGAGCTTCTATGCCAGGCCATGTTCTGAGTATTGAGAGAACAGCAGTGGAGGGAAAAATGGGAAATTCCCTATATTCATTGAACTTACTACATGCAAGCTGTGGGGAGATAGATAAAGCAACAAGTAAAATATAAAGTATATCAGATGGTAAGTGTCTGAGAGAAATGCAAAGCAATGAAAGGAGTAAAGAGTGCGGGAGATGGAAGGAGAGGGTGTTATTTTAAAACAGAATGATCAGGGAAGACCTCAGAGACAAGGTAAAGTCTAAGCAGAGAATTCTTCAAGGTTTGGAGTAACTAAAATGATATGCCCAGAGTGAACCCATTTGGGGAATGCTGAAACAAATGTACAAACAGCCTATATATTTTCATTAAGTAATACTGGAGTACCTCTTTAGCAACTCAGTCAATAATGGTTTGAAGTATTTCCTGCATTGTCCAGAAGAAACTTTCAAAATCCTTGGCCCAAGCAAAGAGGCAAGAAACAAACCGTGTGCAAGGGATGAGTATCAAGTCAAATTCTCTTAGAAGATTAGAAAGTGTTGACTTCACAGTCCAAGATTTAGGCACTCTCACTCTAAGTGGTTTTCATACAATCATCAACTTATTAATTGACCTTCAAGCTGGTTAGTCATATACCTCAGGTTCTCCATCTAAGTTTTGGAAACTCAAATCTGCCTCATACAATGTAGGCAGTTTTGGGAAACAAGGAAACTCAGGAAAAGCAAACTATTAATAAGTCATTTAACCATAGTTCCCACAGCTATTGCCAGGATGAGTTGCCAAAGCATCTAACTGTTCTGGAGTCCCATTCCCAGGCAGGGTGTCACCTGCTGATATTCTCCACCCACCATTACACAATCCTTAGCTCCTCCAGCCTCTTGCCATAGTGGTTTATTGCCTTGAGTTCATGATCCTCTTTCCACATGTAACTTAGAAAAATTTGGCCCCTAATCTTATTGGATACTGCTGGTGCCCTGTCCACATCCTCTGAGCACTTACTTCTCCTCACAAAAAGCTGTTTGCAGTGAATAATCTAGCAATTCTCTGCCTTGGGTCAGGAAGCACAAAAAAATGCTGAAGGTAATGCCCCTTGGAGCATCCTTAACCAAGGATGGATGGGGATGGGTGAGTGGATACCCCGGTTCCTTGACCCCAGGTTGGGATAGCTCTAGGTGTGTGTTCTACATTGTCTCCTGGAGGTCTCTCAGCAGAATCAATCTCCAGTTCCTCACATAATAACTTCTCTGGTAATTGTCACTGTCTTTATTGGTTGACTTTTCCTAACCATTTCTATCCCACCTCACTACTTGTGAATCTCTTCCCAAATAAAATAGTTGCCTCAATATCCTTGTTTCAGGTACTGCTTCTGGGGAAGCCCTACCTCAGACAAGATTTTCTCAAGACGTACATGCCTGCTTCTGAGCATCTCCCCCAAAACACTGCATTGAGAAAAGTGCTGCCTTCCACCTATTGCCCAGCATTCTTTGGACCTATCCTTCTTCGGTGAAATGCCTCTTAATTCCTACTACCTGCACTTAAAAACTGGCATTCCTCAGTGGTGAGCAAGGAGCTACACACGAAACAATACCAACTATTGCCTGAGTTATTCATCTTTGAAACTTAGCTTCTGCCCCTCCCGTGCCACCACACCCTCCCCAAACAAGGATTGGAGGAACAAAAGTTTATAGTAAAAGTCAATGTGCTACCTCCCACAAAGTTATAAATGATAGCAATCAAGCTGCTATGGAAAGAGAATTTAACCAGGGTGTCACGTCCTGCGTGGCAAGGGCAAGTGGGACACGAGAGGGGCGACGCAGATTAAGGAAAAACAAGAGACAGAAGAAAGATAAGAGCGAGACCAAGGGACTCAGCCAAAGACGACTGAGCCCAAGGGACTCAGCCAAGGAAGACTGAGCCCCGAATCGGGTCAGCACATAGCTTTTATTGAGAATTTTCAAGGAAGCAAACTGTAACAAATCATTAACGGTGGTTTGTAGTTCTCAGGATTTACACAGTCCTCTACTTCCCTGTAAGTGCTCTTTCCAGGGTGTACTGTGACTTACTCTTCCGTTAAAGGATTACCTTGTCTTTATTATGATAATTGCTATGAAACCCAGACTCAGTTTCTGTAAGTCTCCTAAAGAATGTTTACTAAAGCTATCTTGACTATCTAGAAATCATCCTAAATTCTAGCAGTTAAACACAATCATAAAACTCACAGTATACTTGAGCTATACCAAAAGACTAGGAGTGGCTGTGTTTAAGGTAAAAGCATCTAAAATCTATTCGTTTGTAAATAACAATACCTAGCAACCAAAAGGGTTTCACACCTCTCTTATCCTACAGAGGGCTGCATCCGTTTCTCAGTCAAAGCTTCAGTATCTGTTGCTGCAACAAGGCACTGGGCAAAGGAATTCACACAAGGCTGATTAACAATTCCATGGTCAGCGGATGTCTTAGAGCTGCCTCTTACCCGGAACTCTCATGGCCTGAAGACTTAATCTTCCAGGAGACTATTCACAGTAGGGCCCTTAGGCAAATGCATCAGCTTCTCACAGGCCTGAGTTTTCTGGCCTGAGTTTGTCAGAGGTCTGTGCCTCAGTTTCCAAGGGGCTTGAGTCCTCAATATCTCAGTTCAGGGGTTCCCCACGGAACTACCGCCTGGCTTGGGTTGTCTCCCCTCTTTTAGGAGATCTTACCCGTCCTTGGCTGCGTAGTTAGCTCATTGGGGTACCACAGGAACATGTCACAAGTGTAGTGAATATATTGTCTCCTATAGAAGAAAAGGCACATGGGTTCATAGAGGCAGGAGATATTACATGACCAGCCATAAGGCAGCATCCCTAATATCCAGTGCTGAGCAGGGCAATGTGGCCTTGTCAGACACTGGGTTGCTATCAGCTTCCCACACCGGGGATCTTATGACTTTGCTGCCTTACCTATTTCACAGGATGGTTAAGAATATCAACTACGATAGTGTTCATTAAAATGCCTTATAAATCTTATGTGCCACCCAGATGACTGTTAAAGTGAAAGGAAACACATTCAACACCATCAAAGATAGAAACAGGTCTCCCATGCCACTTCTAATTAGAGAATTCACTCATTGCATATACAGAGGATGCCAAAGAAATGTATACACATTTTTTAAGAATGGAAAACTATATCAAAATAGTAATAATATATACTGATAACTAAAGATGAATACAAGTCACGTTTGACTTCTGCAATTACAAGAGATACTCAAAGTGGTTACCATCAGTGTCCAGACACTTCTGATTACAGCAAACTACTGCTTGAGCAACGTTGACCAAAGTGTCCACTTGTAGACATTTTTTGGAACCCCCAGTATGCATACAAGATGTATTCACTGAACTTCATGTTAAGTTTAAGTAAATTAATTTCCACATTAAAGACATTTCACACCTTTGTTAAATCTACCAATCAGCTATCCAAGTATCTCCACATACCAAATTGTAGCCACTGATGTGCTAAATTTTTCACCATTGAAGTTCAGTCTCTCTGACCTTTGCCCCATGGTCGTAAAAGTCAAGGGCATTAATACTGTTTTTGCCATTGTTCATGTCTAAAGGAGGATTCATTCCCTAGATGTTATTGTGAGAACCGAATGAGTTGTAGAGTTCTTGTGTAATATTACTTATTGTTATCATTGCTGCCAATATAATTAATGATAATAAGGTAAACCAGAAAAATGACCCAAGGAATATGGTGGAGGCTATGAACCTTTAGCTAGCTATAGCTATGAAACAAACAGCTGCAAAACACGATGACTTAAAACAATAAATGATTTATTTTGCAATCCTAAGCTGTGCTTGGCTGGCAGTTCTGGTGCTGGCTGGGCTCCTCACTTGACTGGAGTCAACAACAGGTAAGCTGGGCAGTTTACCCGCTGGATGTGGTAAAGCTACTGGCCGAGGCTCCTCATGTCTCCTCTCTCTGGTCTCTCATTCTCCAGCAGGCCAACCATGATTTGTTCTCCTGACAAAATCAGAAAAATTCCAAGAAAGAGAGCGGAAGCAAGCAAAACTTCTTCTAAGCTCATAGCTCCTATCACATTCTATTGGCCAAAGCAAGTGACAAGACAAGTTCAAATTCAAGAGATAGGGAAATACACTCCACCTCTTGTTGGGGAAATCTTCAAAGTCTTGTTATAAAGAGCATAGATACAGAAATTGGTGAATAATATGGCTGTCTTTACACTCAACCTACCATGACCTCATCGAGGCCTGCGGAATTCTCTTTCTCTCCTCTGTGTCCTTAGAATCTTAGGGAAACAAAAGGTCAGGATGAGTCCTCTGTGTGTCTTAGAGTATGCGAATATCCTTCCCCTTTAGCTTTTCAAGAGAAAAACTGTGGGGCTCAGTGGGCCAACAGCCCAAGAGAGGATTTGAGAAGCATGAGCAGAGTGATGGTAGGACTGGACACTGCTGGCAGGATGTGGCATCAAGTGGATAAAATTCACCTTTACCCTGAAATAATGAAACTAATCCCTCCTCTTCAAAGCAATAGGGTTTCAGCACCATCATTAACCCCTAAACAACAGAACTTGAAAGAAAACATTTCAAAATATTCCAAATAGAACTGGATCCTCGACCAGCACTTGACAAATACACTTATTCTAGAAACTTCTGTGGCTTTTCCTTGCCATCCTTTACTTGTTGTTATTTTATGGGAATTTACAGTGAAATTTCAGGGGGTGAGCTTTCTTTTTTAAATTTTATTTTCTTTCTAATCTTTTCTACACAAAAATATACTGTTCTCTTTGCTAAGAGGATAAAAAAGACTAATTACTCAGGGATGAAAAAGAAATTATGTGTGTCAGAGACAGCTTAAGTATACACAAGATATATCCTGGCTGTCTGGGGGAGTAGGGGTGTGGGAGGTGACTGCTGTCTTCCGAGGCACTGTCTTACTTTTTTAAAGGAACCATGACAACAGCCAGTTTAGGAAGATGAGGCAAGTGCTAATGGTGTGTGTTTTTAAACTTTCAGAGGCTCTGGAGATAGGAACCCCTAGAGGCCTAAAACCATACACTTATCTGTTATGAAAGGCAAAACTCCAAACTAGGCCAAATAAATTCTCTAAGGGGCTATAGTTTTTATACCTCACCACTAAAAATCCACTTTGTTTTCCATACGTATTGATTTGAACATGACAATGGCCCATTTGAAATTCTGCCCACTGAACTCTCAAGTATGCACATTAAATGCAAATAGTCTGCTCAGCTCAAGATATCCCTACCAACTATCTCAATATAATTTTATTGCAGAAAATGATTTCAAGCCAAGAACACTAGGAATGACTTGGAAGTGCTTTCCCCACTCCCCGTGGGCTGAAACAGGGGGTGTTACAGGCTGGCTCCTCAGAAAACAAAGCCCAAGATAAAGGCCTAAGTTTAAGTAGTTTATCTGGGAGTGTGATTCCAGGGAGCAGATATGAGGGATGGAACAATGAAATGATGATGAAGAGAGAACCAATGCAAGAATGCATTATGGAGGGCGGGCCTAGTGGTGCGGTGGTTAAGCGCTGGCTTGGGAAGCCAGCGGCCCCGGTTCGGGTCCCACATATGAGGGCCAGTGACACTGCCCTCAAAAAAAAAAAAAAAAAAAAAAAGAATGCATTATGGAGTTAGTCCATGCTATAGGCACCTGGGTGTTTGACTCCAGTGGGACAGCTGACAAGCCTTATGAAATGCACATTAGGACCATCTTCCTGGAACAAGAGAAGGCGATTTACCCACCCACCTCTATGTCCCTTTGGTCAAAGGTACCAACAAGGCAGGGTGGTAACTCCCCTGTACTTCTGGGCTGTGTGTGTGAATGTCAAAGGGTTCTTTTCAAATGTTGTGCACTAGTGGATCTAAGAAGCCCAGGGCAGAAGTGAGAGGTGGGGATGAGGGGAGCAGGTCAGCTTGCACTTGGGTGTGACTGGTTGAAGTCTGCTGTGACTGGGATAAGAGACAGGATCAAAAGAATTTGAAGGTATGTTTTAAGAAGCACCTGAAGTGCACTGCATAAAGTTGTTAAATACCGCTCAAGGTTATATACCGCTCAACCCTAGAAGACGCATTCACATTATAAAAGCAGCTTCATATTTCTCTGCTCCATACATAAGATCTCAACAGAGAATTTTGTTTGAAAGAGCTATCACTGCTACAAAAGAAAATACAAAAACAACAAAAAAATGAAACCTATAAAAGCCATTGTTTAAAAATGTTTGAAGGAACAATAGAGAGGACAAACAGAATAGATGGGAAAAATAAATTTCTAAATATTGGTGGTGGATCAAAGGCTTTGGATGACAGCAGAAAATAACGAGGAAGTTTTTGTTTCTGTTTTTGAGTCCTGACGACTCAGAGGGGAAGAGTCAGAAAGTTTAGCATGAGGAGGGAGATTTTTTTTTTAAAAGGGGTGGGGGATAGACATCAAAGAAGATACAGTTGAGAGATTCTGGGAAAATGATAACACAGAGGAGAAAAGAAAGTGGGGCAGAGAATGACATGGTTAAAGGAAAGCAAGAAAAAAAATATAAAATGGAACTTCTAGATAAAAATAATATCTGAAGGATTGGAAGACACGAGTTGGTTATGGACTTACTTCTCTGTTGCCACTTCCAGGCTATTTCTCTTTCATCTTCCTGATGAAATTGTGTTCCTTAGTCCTCCTCTCTGTTGATTCTCACAGTCATCGTCAAAGTGACCTTGATTACAAACTTCACTATAAATCTACTCTCACTTTCAGTCTCAACTCAACATTGCCCCAGAGTTCAGAGAATTTAAACTTATTCTCTGACCATAAATTCCATACCTCCATTATCTCATATTCTTAGATCTCTGCACATACCCTTCAAACTTATCTAAACTTTTAGTTGCTTCTAAGTTTTCTCTCAGTAAGTCCAACTTCCCAATGTCACCAACAGCCATGGTACACAACGCCTTCCACTCTAGTGTCAACATCTTCAATTTTCTGTCCTTCAACCCTGGACTATAAACCCCAAACTCTGGATGAATGCAATCCTCTACCTAAACCCCTTTGTCTGGGGCAATGGGAACACAGGGTAAAATCATGCAAATGTCTGACTGGTGCCAATAAAAACCTGTGGTCCCACTGGCACTCTCATGCCCAGTAGGTGGCAGTGTAAATTGGTACAACCCCTTCAGAAAAATCTAAAACAAAAAAAAACCACCATTTGGCAGTATCTAGGAAAGCTAAACATGCATGCACTATGATTCAGAAGTTCCATTCCCGGGTATCTATCCACAAAAATGTGTACTTTTTTCACCAAAAGATATATTCACAGTAGTAGTATTCATGATAGCCCCAAACTGGAATTTACCCAAATATCCATCAAGAATAGAATGAAGAAATCTATTAACGGTTTACACACGGAATTCTTACAACAATGAAAATGAGCCCACTACAGTTACATGCTGAAGGAACATACATAAACCTTACTAATTCAGTGTAGAATGAAAGAAGCCCAATACAAAGAATACATTGTTTGATTTCATGCATATGGAGTTCAGAAACAGGTAAACTAATCCATGTGTTAGAAGTTAGGATAGTGGTAACCTTTGGGGGGAAGGGTCAGTGGCTTAACAAGGACACAAGGGATGTTTCTGGGGCATTGGTAACACCCTGTTTATTAATATGGATGCCAGTTACATGGGTGTATTCAGTTTGTGAAAATTCACTGAGCTCTATAATATGATATGTGTGCATTTTTCTGGATGTACCTCAACAAGAAGTTTTGAAACAGTTATAAAAATAACAATAAAATACAGTTCCCAACTTCATCATGTTCTCCCTTCAGCTCTCGGGGCCTTGTAAATACAATGGAACCCCTCTACTCCACCCTTTTCCTTCCCTATCTCTTGGCAGGACTTTACCTTGGATTTTAAGGAGAAAACTAAAGTTCTCAGCAGGAGCATTGTTCATACAATTTCATCCCAGTATGGATAATGCCTCTTGGGGTAGAGCAAAGTGGCAGTCTGCAATTATCAGGCACAAATTACTTGTACTGATATGAGGCTGAGAAACCTCATATTGCTGCCCATGACATTGCAGTAGCCCTGGACAGAAGGGAAAACTCAAAGGACACACTAGAGACAAGATGCTGCTTGCTGGCAGAGTCTAAGCCTGCACACAACTGTGTACTCATCCATGGCTGAAGTCACAGAACCATGAATGGTTTTTCTACAAAGGAGTAGTTAATAACCATTCTTGTCTCCATTTTCTTGACTACTGTGCAATAAATCGCGTACCCTTTTTGAACTTTGAGTCAATTCTTGTTCGGAGCACCATGAAACTCATCATAGTTTCTGGGTACAAAACAAACAAACAAACAAACCACTTTTCAATCCTCTATGCTCCAGTCTCTCTGGAGTATTTGATACTGTTAACTTCCAACTTTAAAATCCTTTCCTTGTTTTATATGAAACCACTTTCCTCTGGGTCTTGTCTTTATCTGTGTTTTCTTTCTCAGTCTCCTCTGGTTTCTCTTCCTTTGCCTATATTTTAGGTATCGGTGTTTCGCTGAAGTATTAAATTTGGTTTGCTTCTCACTCTACATAAACCCAGCTTTGCCTATAATAGCTTCAGCTACTGCCTCCATGTAGATGATACCCAATACTAGATACCTGCTGCAGGCACCTCTTCTGAGGCCCCAAACCCCATTTGTGCCTGCCTACTAAACACCTCCCTCCAGATCACCCACAGTCATTTCAAACTTATCATGACCTGCACTGAAATGCTTACCACCGCCCCCTTCCAAATTTTTCTGTCTTGGAACTGAAGCCAGATACCACCCCCTCATTAAATCAGTTGCCAAGCCTTGTCTGCACCACCTCCTAATATTTCACTCTTCTGCCCCCTTCTTTCCCATGACCATACCTAAAAGAGCACAGATTTAAGACTAGCTTCCCCAATTTCTGCTGGGATCCATACCACTCCTAGGGTGAACTTAATAAGCCATCAGTCTGATCGTGCTATGCCTCTTCAATTCTTCAGTAGTTACCTTTACGATAAAGAGCAAACTCTTTAGCAGGACATATGAAGCTATCCATGATCCAGTAGCTGCCAATAATTGGGACCAGCCCATTACTATTGCTCCCTAGCTCACTAAAATGCTTGCAGTTATCTGAAAAGGACGCATTTCAAGGGAAGCACCCCCAACTTCAGTCTTCCACCCAACTTTGGTAAATGCCTGCTCATCCTTAGGACTTCATTAAGGCATCATCTAAAGTCTTCACCTTCCCTGATTATCCTGAAGTAGATTTAGGCACTCCCTTCTCATTCCCCTCAGAATTCAGTCTTCAAGTATGATATGTAGCATATTGGATTGCAAAATTTGCCTTTATGTTTGTCTCTTTCATGACACTGTAAACTTGTGTCAGTTACTAGCTGTATAACAAACAACCATGCCAGCTCAGTGGCATACAACAATAAATATTAATGCATCACATTTCTGCAAGGTTTAGTAGACCTAAGCTGGGTGGTTCTACTGATCTCTCCTAGGCTCACTCATGCATCTATGGGTCAGATGGGGTGGGGTTCTGTCTGCACTGGGCTGGGCTGGGACAGCTTAGGTGGAGTAGCTCTGTTCTATCTGTCTCTCATCCTTGAAGGCAGAAATTTTGTTTCATTCATCATGGTATCTGGTATTGAATTACTGAATCGAAAAGCAAAATGAGATAGCTAGTTAATACTGTATATATTACACAGAAAGTACTAAAGTGAAACCAGTGGCATCCGCTATTCTTCCCCCATCCTTCCCTCCATTCATACCTGAGAGAACAGAATACCCTCTCATCCATCCTCATAAGTATTATTTTTTCACTACTATATGCTATTATTTTTTCACTATTCCAATGATTATGATGTAAGACTTCTGAGTTGCTTAAAACTTCTCAGCAGAACATTCCAATGCCAGGTGATATTTTTCCTGCAGGGTAACAGTGATGTGTTTGCCTTCTCTGGAGCTATTTGAAGGAAAGCCACGCTGATGGTGTAAAATACATTTGCAGATACAAGATGACAGAGTAGATAAATACTGTGCGTGCTTCCTTTAGTGAACACATTAAACTTACAACTACATTATAGACAAATCAACCTAGAGAACTATCTGAAGTCTGGCTGAACAGAAGTTTTATAACTAAGGATATAAAGAAGCCAGGTCAAGACTGGTAAGGGCAGAGATGTGAAACTGGCTGGCCACAAACCCCTGGTGGATGAGAATCAGGAGTGATATCTAGGCCATGGAGATTCCCCTCAGAGGATCTAGGGCCCCCCATTCCCACTCCAGCCTCCCAGCCCAGAGTATTGGTGCCTGGAAGAGGATCCCCCACAACATCTGGCTATGAAAATCAGTGAGGATTCTGACCATCTGGATGGTACAGAAGGCTGCAGGAAACCAAACTTCTTTTTAAATGACCTGCACACTGACTCACTTGCTCACATGCACTCACTTTGCTCTCCAGCAGAGAGACAGTAACTCAGAGGGTGTCAGAGACATACAGGGGACAAACTGGGGTGTGGAGCTTCAGGCGAGGCCTGGAGGACAGTAGGCATTTTTCCTGTGAAGGGTTCTCCTCCCAGGCAGCCGGCCGGCAAATGCCATCTTTCCAGTGTTGAGCCCACCCCCTATCCTTATGACCAAATCTGAATCTTATTGGTCTGGTGAGCTCTGCAGCTCCACCCTGCTGATTCACTGGGACCCCGCCATACCCAACTCCCCCAACACCAGAGGCATTTTCTCTAGGAGCAACTAACCCTGCCCTCATTACCCTCTTTCTGATTGTTGAAAACAATCAGAGTCCAACAGACCTCAAGCAGGTGGCAACTGGCCTCGGTGTGCTCTGAGACTTTTGCTGAGTAGCTTCAGGCTCAGCACTGGCACCAAAGCAGTCAAAGGCAGTAGGTGGCCTGGATCTGCACCAGGGCCCCGCACAAGAGGCCCCAGAACCAACATAATTGGAGATTGTCTTCAGACAATAGCATAGCACGACCCAATTAGTCCCACAAGTGCCACACCCAAAGGGCAGTTCAACAGGCACCAGAGCCCACTTGGGCAAATCCCACTCAGTGGGGCAAGCCCCCTGCACAGCAGCCTGTAAGCTGTGGATGTGGCCGAACTCCACAGACAATGAGCTTGAGGGTCAATACCACCCACTGACATGCCAATAGCAACCAAGGTTCAATAAGAAGGGAACACACAACCCACACAAGGGACACTCCTGAAGCACCTGGAGCAGGTAACTAGAAAGATTGTGCCACTGGGCCCCACAGGGCACCTACTACATAAGGCCACCTGGCCAAGACTGAGGGATGTAGCAGATCTACCTACTACATGGAAACAAACAGAGGCAGCCAAAACGAGGAAAAAAAGAAATACATCCCAAATGAAAAAAACAAAAACAGGATAAAGCTTCAAAACAGAACTAAACAAAAAGGAGGCAAGCAACCCACCAGAAACAGAGTTCAAAACAATGGTTATAAAAATGTTTAAGGAACTTAGTGATAACATCAACAAAGAGATAACAAGCATAAAAAGGGACATATAAACCATAAAAAAGAACCAGTCAGAAGTGAAGAATGCAGTAACTGAAATGAAGAACGTACTAGAAGGAATCACCAGCAGACTAGATGAAGCAGAGGATTGAATCAGTGATTTGGAAGACAAGGTAACAGAAAATGCCCAGTTGGAAGAGCAAAAAGAAAAAAGAATCAAAAAAAAAATGAGGATAGTTTAAGAGACCTCTGGGACAACATCAAACATACCAACATTAGCATCATAGAAGTACCAGGAGAAGAGAGAAAGCAAGAGATTGAGAACCTATTTGAAGAAATAATGACTGAAAACTTTCCTAACCTGGCAAAAGAAATAGGCATACAAGTTGAGGAAGCAAGGGGTGTCCCAAACAAGATGAACCCAAACAGGGCAACACCAAGACACATTAATTAGAATGGCAAAGGTTAAAGACAAAGAGAAAATCCTAAAAGCATCAAGAGAAAGGCAACTAGTAACTTATAAAGGAGCTCCCATAAGACTGTCAGCTGATTTCACAACAGAAACTTTGCAGGCCAGAAGGAATTGGCACAAAATAGTCAATGAGATGAAAAGCATGAATCTAAACCAAGATTAATCTATCCAGCAAAGCTATCATTTAGAATCAAAGGACAGATAAAGAGCTTCCCAGACAAGAAAAAGCTAAAGGAGTTCAAACCAGTATTACCAGGAATGTTAGAGGGACTTCTTTAAAATAGAAAAAAAATTAAAAAGATCAAAATTATGAATAATAAAATGCCAATATTTACATATCTATCAACAATTACTTTCAATGTAAATAGGTTAAATGCTCCAGTCAAAAGATAGGAGGGCTGGGGCCGGCTGAATGGCTCAGTTGGTTAAGAGCTCACTCAAGAATGTGAGCTGAGCTCTGAGCAACAGCAGTTCCATGCCCAGCCCGAGCTGAGCTGCCGCTAAGCTGCCAACAGGTGGCAGGATGGCTCAGCTTAAAAAAAAAAAAGAAAAGACAGGAGGGCTGAACAGTACCCTTACTTATGTTGCCCACAAGTGACTCACTTCAGATTGAAAGACACACACAGACTGAAAGCAAAGGGATGGAAAAACATATTTCATGGAAATGGAAATGAAGAATAAATGAAAAAAAAAAATCTGGCATAGCAATATTTATACCAGACAAAATAGACCTTAAAACTAAGACTGTAACAAGAGTCAAAGAAAGACCCAGTAATCTCACCTCTGGGGATTTATCCAAAGAAATCCAAAAAGCTACTTTGAGGGGACCTGTGCACCCATATGTTCATTGCAGCATTGTTTACAATGGCTAAAATGTGGAGGCAGACTGGGTGTCTGTTGATGAATAATGAATAAAGAGGAGGTGATACATATATATAATGGAATACTGTTTGGTCAGAGAAGGGAATGCTGTTCTTGCCATCTGCAGTGGCATGAATGGATCTGGAGGATATTGTGCTGAGTGGAATATGTCAGACGGCAGAAGACAGATGCAATGTGAGTTCGCTTACATGTAGAATCTAAAGGACAAAATAAACAAACAAAACACAAACAAAATTAAAAATAAATAAAATAAAATATATCCGCAAATTCTTTGACACTCCCTCCAACA
Organism: Aselliscus stoliczkanus; assembly: GCA_033961575.1. NCBI lineage: Eukaryota > Metazoa > Chordata > Mammalia > Chiroptera > Hipposideridae > Aselliscus > Aselliscus stoliczkanus. Next base: position 32,645,464 of record CM066738.1, read on the forward strand.
GGTGAAGCCTAATTCTCTTAGCCTCAAGTGTGGGCTTAGTGACTAACTTCTAAGAATAGCATAAAGCAGAAGTAATAGTGTGTAACTTCTGAAACCAGGTTATCAAAGGCCTTGTGGCTTCTTCCTTTCTTTCTCTTGGATCACTTGTTCTAGGAGAAGCCAGAATCATGTCATAAGGGCACTCAAACAACACTATAAAGAGGTCTATGTGACAAGGAACTGAGGCATCCAGCCAATGGGTATATGAATAAGCCTACTTGAAAGCTGATCCTCCAGCCCCTCTGAAGTCTATAGAAGCCCCAACCAACATTTTAACACAACTTCATGAGAGACCCTGAGACAGAATATGTCACTCTTATATCCTGATTCTCAGAAACTTTGTGAGACAATAAAGGCTTGTTGTTTTAAGCTGATAAGTTTTGGGACAGTTTGCTATGCAGCAATGAGTAAATAATTCAGCTACTTGGTGAATAAATTATTAAACCATCTCCCAACGTCCAGGTTCCATAATTATGGCATTACAGTGGCCTCTAAACAGCATAAAGGGGAGTAAATATAACACTAATCCCACATGGAATCCCTCTACCTACTGTTTTAAAAAAAGAAAAAATGATTGTCTACTTTTCTTGGAGGTTGTAGGTTTTAGGATGGACTGTTAAATTTGACTCCAAATTGTTGTCCATGGAATCTGAGTTGGGAAACGAATTTGTAGAAGAGTTTAAAAAAATACCCTAACAGACCCTTCTACACTGTTGATGGGATTGCAGATTGGTGCAGCCACTATGGAAGTCAGTATGGAGGTATCTCAAAAAACTGGAAATGGAGCTACCTTTTGATCCAGCAATTCCACTCTTAGGTATTTATCCTGAAAAACCCAAGACACTTATTCAAAAAAATTTATGCACCCCTATGTTCATAGCAGCGCTATTTACAATAGCTCAGACTTGGAAACAACCAAAATTCCCATCAGTAGATGACTGGATTAAGAAACTGTGGTATATTTATACAATGGAGTATTACTCCGCTATAAAGAAGAATGAAATCGTACCATTTGCAATGATATGGATGGATCTAGAGACTATTACGTTAAATGAAATAAGTCAGACAGAGAAAGACAAATATCATATGATCTCACTCTTATGTGGAATCTGTATGAATGAGCAAAGTAAACAGAAACATAGATATAGAGGAAAAATCAGGGTTGCTAACTGGGAGGGGGGTGGGGATGAGGGAGAATGGGAAGGGATTAGACAGCAAAAATAGGCAACTACAATATTGCCACTGGGATATGAAAGACAGTTTGGGGAATATAATTAATAATGTTGTAAATATTTTGTGAGGTGTCAGATGGTCATATGTCTTGTTAGGGAGACCATTTCATGGATGGAGAAAAGGCTTGATCACTGCACTGTACACCTGAAGCTGAGGTTGTATAATATTGTATACCAACTGTAATTGAATATATAGATAGTCACGGGATGTGGGTTATAATGTGGAAGGGAGTCAGAGGAAGTGTAATAGATATATATGATATGCGGGGAGGAGTGGGGTGGCTAAATGGGGAAGGGGGGGTTTTCACTTTGAGGGGTAAAATGTATAACTATTGCACTGTGCTGTACACCTGAAACTAATTAAAAAATAAATTTTAAAAAAAGAAATGATAATGATAATGATGTGAAATGATAGGTGTTAGCTAACACTACAATGGCAATCATATTACAATATACAAATTCATCAAATCAACAATTGTACACCCTAAATTTATATAATGTTATCTTTCAATTATATCGCAATAATAATAAAGAAGATAATAAAGTTCAATCTTAATAAAATAGAAAAAAAATACCCTAACATCATCTCTTTGACTGAAGCCAATCCTTACTTTTCAAATTCCATGTTTAGCCACTACCTCCTCAGAGCAACTAGATTACTAGGACACTAACATGACCTCTAGCTTATTGAACTGTTACTTGCTTTGTGCTCCCCAGCGTGGCACTAAGGAATAAAACACTGCAGGCCAACTCCTGTTCTAGTTTGAAAGTGATAATGAGGGAAATCATACAGCTCCTAAAAATAATGAAAAAAAGGAGCAGTATTTGAGGTTGTGAGTCACTGTTGTTTGGGAACCAGGAAAAGGAGAGCTGAGAGAGGAGAGTATAAAAAGAGCCAAGCAGAAAATAAACACCAGTGCTGCAGACACAAAGCCTAAGGGAGCACCCCAGGCCTGAGGGCTCAGAAAGCTTCAGAGCTCACTGAGCTGGAGGGCTTGTTGGGGAAAAGCCTGCACATGGCTGACTCAACCAGGAGAGCTGCCACCCACTTAGGTCCTGCAGAGTTTAGCCAGTCATGTGAGGCCTTACGAGCCCCCAAATCTCCCCCTTAAAGCACTGAACAGCAGCATCTACCTCCTCTTCATGGCAAGACACAAATATTCACCTTGAAGCCACTTTGCACTCAGCATTGTGCCAAGTTCAGGGAACACAAAAATGAATAAGGCCCTTGGGGATTTAAAATTCAACAGGGAGACTCACTTACAAATTTATACAAAAGAATGGGGCAAAAGCAATATGAGAGGATTCTCAAGGAATTGTGGGAGACAGAGGAGGTGTATCTCCTCAGACTGGATCCTAAAAGTGGTGGGAGGAAACATCTAGGAGGCTGCCTGGAGGAGGTGGTGTGTGAGCAACAGAGATAAGAATCATCCTAATGAAGTATATATGTCATAGGAGAGAGGGGGACAAGCGGGTAATTCCAGAAAGAGGTACTATCACAACTATATTAGTTTTCTATGGCTGCTATGAAAAATTATCACAAGTGGGTGGCTTCAAATACCAGAACTCTTTTCTCTCAGTATTCTGAAGGTTAGAAATCTGAAATCAAGGTATTGACAAAGGCATTCTCCCTATGAAGACTCTAGGGGAAGAGAATCTGTTCTTTCCTCTTTCACCTCCTGGTGGCTGCCGGCATTCCTTGGCTTGTGGCCAAATCAATCTCTGCCTCCATCTTCATATCACCTCCTCTGTGTGTCAAATTTCCCTTTGCCTCTGTCTTATAAAATACTTGTGATTGCAATTAAGGCTGGATAATCTAGGATAATCTCTCTATTTTTAACATCCTTAACAGTCACATCTACAAAGACTCTTTTTCCTTGTAAAGTAAGATTAACAGTTTCCAGACATTAGGACCAATATCTCCGGGTGGCAGTTATTCTGTGTACTACAACAACCGAAAACCTGGACATGAAAAAACCTGGGTGAGTGGACATTTCATCATCCCTTGAGTTTAAGGAGGGGTGAGAGATGAGGTATCAGATATCTGAACATGAAGAATCTTACAGACTAGAAGAGGGAAGTTGGACCTTACTCTGAGGAAGATAGGGTACCCTTAAATATTTTATGTGCGAGTAAAGTTGTCAGACTTCCCTTACTGGAGGAGATTCTCCAGCCTGAAGTGTGAAATAGGGTAGGAGGGGGCTAGACTAAAGGCAGACCAGTAAATCTCACATGGGCTAAATTATAGGTGTGCAGCCCTGGGGAGAATGGGCCAGGGTTCTTCCTGTAGTCACCAGGTCACATTTCATTGTCAAACAACATCACTGTGGAATTTGAAACAGATAAATTAAGACCCTGAATGGAACTCACAAATACCTAGTGCCTAGAATATGTGGGCAATACATGCTTACTAAATAAAACAAGAAGTGTGTTTTTACAAAGATTGTGGGAATTGGAATGGAAATGGGGAAAAGTCAGTTGTCTAGTGGTCACAGTGGAGGGGCTCTTTAGCCTGCAAGATCCTACTGAAAGTGCCAGTGCCAGTGGGAGGCACCTCACCAGGGAGATAATGCCACACCGCCCCAAGGCAACCTGCTGTCAATGACTGACTGATATTGAGGTACTAAAGGTGGTCCCCCAGTTCAACTTGGAACAGCTTCTGGTGCCCTTCATGCCCCAGTGCTCCCTGTGAGGTCAGGCTGAGGCTACATATGAGATGACATCCTTCTTCCACTCCTGCCCTCCCCTCTTCTGCTTCCCTCATGCTGTCACAGGCTCCACCTAAGAGCTCTCCCTAAATAAATCATTTGCACAAGAATCCTCATCTCAGGATCAGCTCTAGGGATCCAACCTAAGTGACTCAAGACAGTCTTAGCTAAGTGATGGATTCACACTTCGAAATTCAAACCCAGTAGTCAGTGAGTTCTGGGATAATGCTAATTCTGCACCCACTAAAATGAAGGAAAAAAGTCTTATCAACAGAATTTATATTCAATAAGTAGATGCCAAAATCTGAGTGGTTTTTCCCCCCCAGAACTGGTTTCTAATTAAACACTATTTTTTTGGCACTTCTCATTCTTCCTTGCACTGAAAATTCATGTTTTTGTGACACATGTGTAGTTTTCACCAACTAAATTCTTAAATCTTCATGGATGAGGTCCCACACTGTGTTTATTTTTTCCCCATAATGCTTATCACCAGAGCTGGCATTCAGTATCGGCTTAATAAAGACTTAAAGTTCACATTCTCCTGAGTTTGTGTGGGCTTTAGACTTTGCACACCTGAATTTTGGTCCATGGACTGGTAGCACTGGCAATGCCTGAGAACTTGTCAGAAATGCAGAATTTCAGCCCCCAGTCCAAATCTTCTGATGAGAATCTCTGGGGTGAGGCCCAGCAATCTGTGTTTTAAGAAATCCTCCAGGGGCCAGCCAAGTGGCTCAGTTGGCTAAGAGTTGGCTTGGGAGTGCAAGCTCTGAGCAGCAGGGCCACCGGTTCAGTTCCCACATGGGCCAGTGATGCTGTACCCTCTACAGCTAAGATGGTGAACAACAGCTCGACCTGGAGCTGGGCTGCTGTGAGTGGCTGGTGATGGCATAGGCTGCGGTGGGCTGCCATGAGCTACCATGAGTGGCCAGCAGCCAGCATGAGCAGCTGGCAGCCGGTGAGAGCTGCCTTAAGTGGCTGTCCAATAGCCAGCGACTGACTGCTTCAGGCAGGGAGAGCACAATGATCATAATACCAACATGGGCTAGTGAAGTGACGTCCTCCACAACTAGACTGAATAACCAAAGGACAGCAATTTGTCTATTTCCCTTCCCCGATTCCCCAACGCTGTTCCCCTTCCCCAATTCCCCAATAAAATCTTTAAAAAACAAACAAACAAAGGAAGAAATAAATCCTCTAGGTAATTTTATGGGCACCAACGTTTGAAAGCCACTGACATACATCATCTCATTCAACTGCTGAGAGATGGATTGGTTGGAGAAAGGACAGTCAACAGAAAGCCACAGACCAAGAAGTGCAACAGCAATAGGAAATGAACACACCCCCAACAAACTTGTCTCTGCCTGTGCCCATCCCCTGGGAGTGCTGGGTCGGGCCTATGCTTCCCCATTCTGCCACTGGGCTCCGAAACCATGTTCAACACTGGCTGGCTTCAGAAAACTGTCTCCCTCAGCCTCTGTTGCCTCATAGCTAAAATGAGAACAATCTTATTATAATATTAGGTCACACTGCTAAATAAATTACGGCACATCTAAACAAAGGAATGCTATGCAATCTTAAGAATGAGGTGGGCCTATATATGCTGTTATAAAATGATGTTTGATTTGTATTTTTATGTAATGAAAGATTTGAAAAGTAAATTATATATATAGACACACATATATACATACATATATATACATATACATATATATATATATATATATATATATATATATATATATATATCAGGTTAAAAATAAATGATTCATTACATACACGAGGTCTAATAATTATGTTTGTGAACTTACCCCAGAAAAAGTGCTACATACCACATTACTGAATATCACTATGGTCACCTTCGAACTACTCCTTTTAGTGAGTAGTTCGGTGCCAGCACCTAGTCCACCCTTCAAAGCAATTTTGGAACTCTTTTTCTGGAATGGCCATCAGAGCTGTCGTCATATTACCTTAATGTGCTGAAGGTCATCAAAATGTTTTCCTTTTAATATTTCCTTTATCTTCAGGTAAAGGAAGAAGTCACTAGGGGTCAAATCAGGAGAGGAGAGAGGGTGTTCTAATACAGTTATTTGTTTACTGGCTAACAACTCCCTCACAGACAGTGCTGTGTGAGCTGGTGCATTGTCATGGTGCAAGAGCTATGAATTGTTGGCAAAAAGTTCAGGTCATTTTTGTCTAACTTTTCATGCAGGCTTTCAGGACTTCCAAATATAAACTTGGTTAACTGTTTGTCCAGTTGATACAAATTTAGGATGAATAATTCCTCTGATACCAAGTTCACAAACATAATTGTCACACCTCACATATGTACATTATATACATAATTATACATTGCATATGTGTGGTTCTACGTATACAGTGCGTATGTGTGTGAAGTTAAAGAACTCATTAACATATACACTCAAATACTTATCATATGTATACTGTGTGTATATGTGTGTACAATAGTCCTCCAGTTTTAACCTTTCATATACACATACACAGAGCACTGACCATAAGTGAGGTGCTGGAAATATCAGTGAAATTAAGAAAATCAAGATCTTGTCTATGAGGAATTTACATTCTAACTAGGAAAGCAGCCAACAAAGAAGCAAATAAATAGGACAATTACAGATTGTGATTAACGTTATGAAAGAAATTATCTAGGTAATCTGATTGGAACTTAGGGGGGCCTCTTAGATCAAGGACAAAGAAGCTCTCCAGGAGGAGGTTGATATTTAAGCAGAAACTGATGGAGGACATAGAGCTGATGGTTAGCATCGCTGGGGAAAGGGCACTCCAGGCAGAGAATGCAACACTGGCAAAGGCTCTAAGGTGAGAAGGAACTTGGCTTATTTAAGGACAAAAAAAAGGGCAGACCAGGGACCGGCCGAGTGGCGCGGTGGTTAAGCACTGTCTTGGGAAGCCACCAGCCCCGGTTCGGGTCCCACATATGAGGGCCAGTGACACTGCCCTCAAAAAAAAAAAAAGAAAGAAAAAGAAAAGGGTAGACCAATGGGATAGCAGTCTAGTAAGAGGATGGGACAGCATTTTATAAATTCAGGTGAGAAAGCACAGTACGCGAACCTTGAGAACAGTGTTACCATATTAGATTTTATTCTAAGAACAAGGGGAACATATCAAAGGGTTGATCCAGGGAACTAGAACCATCCAATTTATGTTTTTAAAAGACCCCTTGGCTGCTGAATAGAAATAGGCTTGGAAGGGCCCATGTAAAAGGCCATTACAAAATCCAGTTGAAATATGGTGTAGATGGTTTGGACTAAGAGATGACTGTGGAAGTGGAGAAAAGTGGACAAACAAGAATTATCTTGTGGGCCGGACGAGTGGCGCGGTGGTTAAGAGCTGGTTTGGGACGCCGGTGGCCCCGGTTCAGATCCCACATGTGAGGGCCAGTGACACTGCCCTAAAAAAAATAAATAAATAAATAAAAAGAATTATCTTGTGGGTAAAACCAGAATTGCAAAATTGGACAATAGATTGAAAAATAAAGGAATCAGTTAGTTGTTGGTTGATCTAGACTATCTTTACCTGGGACAGATGGAACAACTCCACTTTGCTCTCTATGTCGCTCATCCTCTAGCAGGATAACCTGGGCACATGCTCATGGAGACAGCGGACACAAACCACAATGGAAAAGAACAAGCTCTTTCTCATGCTTCTGCTTGAGTCACATCTGCTAATATCCCATTGGCCAAAGCAAGTCACATGGATGAAATCAGAATCATAGGGCAGGGAAATACGCTCAACCTCTCAATGGTGGATGATATAAAGGGCATGGGTATAAGAAGGGCTGAGAAAATGAAAAATGGGAAGACAGTACTTTTCAAAGGACTGGCAGCTCTATATTTACAGCCTGTGACAGGAGACAACAGAGGTTACCACAGTTGTGAAATGTTGAAAATGGCAAGAGCCTATCACTGCCGGTGAAATCAGTAAGCTTAGGAAGCCAAGAATTAAAGTGGTAAATAAATGATGGACTGAAATGCCTTAGGGCCTAAGGGTATGCCAAAATTAGGGATTCCCTCCTCTCTGGCTAGTTTTGCTTTATCACAGCAAAGCAGACATTGCAGGACAGGATGAGATAGGCTGGCAAACAATTTTATTCTCCCATTAGTTTAATTATAAGTGCTTCCCAGTTATTAGCTAACTGGTGGGATTTTCCCAGGCTTTCCAAGTGGGTATGTTGCCCCCAGAAGATCATAGCAATTTTCCCTGGAGGAAGCAGAATTTCTGCTACTATCCATTTCAACAGTCAGATGGGGGTGACGGTGGTGGTGGTGGTGGTGGTGGTGGTGGTGGTCATGCTCTATTTCACTCTTCTTTGGATTTAGAAAATTTTTTTACCTAGGACATAAATTGTAGGCCCTTGAGGACATCAATTGTAATTTTTAAGCTTATTGGGACAAGAAGGGATAAGTAACTCCCTAATTTCTCGAATTATAAATGGCAAGGAAACAGCATGTCTGAAACAAACAAGAGCTTTTAACAAAAAGTCTGCAGATGCTGTGTGCTTCTTTCCATCACTGCAGATCTGTGGCCTGTCTCTGGGAAGGGGCAGAAAGCCCCAGGGTACCTTACTCAAAAATAGTGGTAAAAGTCATGATCTAGCATGCCCATCTGCATCCTTGAAGAAGAAAGTATTACAAAAGAGTAATGTCAGGGTCTCATGCAATGCACTTTCCCGTGGGTTTCTGAGTTAACGTAACCAACGTGTCCTCTTCCATGTAAACTAGGAATCATGATGGGGATGAGGCAGTCAGCTGAATGCACTATGTTTGCCACATGGTGCAATGAAAAGGTACCATCTGTGCCGCTGCTGAAAAATGATGATGCATAGATGTGACTTTTTTAATGTTCCATCTGAGTAAAATTGACTTGCCTCTTAAAACTAAAAATAAAGGGCCGGCTGAGTGGTGCGATGGTTACGCGCTGGCTTGAGAAGCCAGCGGCCCCGGTTCGGGTCGCACATATGAGGGCCAGTGACACTGCCCTCAAAAAAATAAAAATAAAAAATAAAAATAAAAATTCATATTTGAAATACATCTTTTCTTATAATGTTCTCCATCTATCTTTCATTATTCCTGTAAGATTTATTTCATGATAAGTATGACATGAAACATGAAAAGCTAAGAACAAAGGTCTTTGGGGGATGAGTGTGGTATTTTTCTTTCTTTGGCTGACTTGTTCTTTATTTTGTTGTCATTTCAACAACACTTCCTGTATGCAAACTTTCCTCTCACCTTTCTGAAAAAAAATGCCCTGACTGGATTAACTGGATACACAAGCAGAAAGAGAATATCAGAGCACATGAATTTGTCAGAATACCCAGTTGCCCATATTTCCAAACCAAGAAAAGCTGCAATTGATTTTCTTTCCTAAAAAAACATGTAGGTTCTAAAGAACATCCTAAGAATAATAATAAGGGTAATTAGAAGCACAATTTGAATTCAAAGTGACTGGTTTCTGAAGCATTAAAAACATAAGAGGGAACAAAAGTATATGGAGGGGACTGTAATATGCCTCTCTCCAGGTATAATTACAGATTTGAAATATGTTGTTACCTTACCATGGCAACCTTCATATTTAATTTACCAAACGTTGAAGTTTTGTTATCCTATTCCTTTGGGGAAGCCCTTCCACTATTCCTTTCCCTGAATTTATGTCATGTCATTGCCTTCAATACTCAACGTTCCTCCCAGTACATGCTATGAACTCACTTCCCCAGACCAAGAAAAATGGCAAAGACCAGGAAGAATTTGGATATGCTCTCAGCAAAAGCACTTAGATGTGTTCTTTTTGGATAATGGAAACTATTGGACATAACTTCAAAGGGTCATTGCCAACTTCGAAAGCAGAAATTTGGCCTTTTGTTCTATTCAATTTCCTTTATCTATTGTGTGCTGGGAGCCTCAGGAAATACACAGATTAGAATAAATTATATTGTCTGATCTCAAGAAATTTACAATGTGAGGGATAATGAGATGCAAAATTGCTAGAAAGCAGTCCTCAATGTGTGGTCCCCAGATCAGCAGCATTAGCATCACCTGGGACTTCGTTCGAAGTGCAGCTACTCAGACCCCATCCCAGACCTTATGAATCAGAGTCTATGGGAATTGGGCTCAGCAATCTGTATTTTCACAAGTTTTCCAGATTATTATGATGCTCCCTAAAATTTGAGAACCACCACTGAAAAGCAAGAGAGCACAAGCGCCATAAAAGAGGTAAAGTGCTTTGAGTAAAGGGGAAAATCACATTGCTTTTGGAAGGAGGGTTTCCAGGAGTGAGTCTGTGTGTGAAACTTTGAAAGTTAGTTAAGGCATTCAAATATAGGGAATGCAGTAGGAAGAGGACATTCTGGATGAGTTAAACATGAGCCAAACAACAAAATTAAGAAAGCAGAAGGCAGATCAAAGAGTCCAGATTGATTAGCTTGGAAGGAGGTGGAGATGAGGATCAAAAGAAAGGTTAGGGTCTCAAGTGCTAAGCTGGGGAGTGTGCTATCTAACTGAGTGGGCAATGACAAGCCACACGGGCTTTTATTCAGAGAAGTAAAAAGATTAGAGCAGTGTTTTTGGAAGATTCGCCTCAGAGTTTCCCACAAGGTAACTTGGGGTAGGAAGCCACACAGGAAATGGGGAAACCACTGAGCTGATGATGGCAACATTTTGGGTCGGTGATAATGAAAGCTTCAACTAAGAGATTTGCAGGGAAAATATACAAATGAGGAAATTGATTAGAGAAAATTTGAAGGACTACATTAATAGGATTTAGCAATTGGTTCAATGTTGGCAGGAAAAGAACGCAGATAACCAAAACCTCTATTAACAAGAAATTAGTCATGTCATAAACCAGACTTAGGCAATCAGCAGGAAGTGTTGGTTTTGGAAGGCCTTGATTTGGACACAGTTGATGTTCTGTGGTCTGGTGCATCATGAAGTTGGAAATGCAAGCATGGAGTTTATAATAATAATATCTACACTATTTTGTCTACATAAACTATGCCTAGATAGGCACATGATCTATATTATGTCATGTAAACATCACACTGACTTTATGAGAAGGCTATATTATATTCATTTTTGTTATTTAAATTAGACTTCATATACCAGAAAACCCACAATAACATTGGATTTATCCTAGCACATAGAAGAAATCAGGATGTAGGCAAAGCAGAACAGATATGGTGTCTCCAATGATGTCATCAGAGGTCCAAGTTCTATATGATGTCCTGCTCTGTCTGCCATCCTCTACTGGGAAATTCCATCCTCAAAAATACTTCATCAGTCAAGACTGCTGCTGAAGCTTCAGCCATCAGGGAAGTAATGGCTGAAAATATGGGAATGGATGCTTGTTGAAAAGACAAATATAAAGGATGGAAGGTTGGAAGAAAGAACAATGGCAAATGACCATGGAGAAGGGCTGGGAGGACGCACAGGAAAGAGAGAAGAATGTCAACAAAATGCAAGGCAATAAGGCTTCAGAATGGAAGGAGAGGTGGGTAGGTGGTGTCCAATGATGCAATTCATCAAGAATAAAAAATGCTTATTGGATTGGAAAAGGCGAGGCCCTTTGTGACCTTCAAAAGAATAGCATCATTCAGGTGATCTATGGCAGCAGAATTTAGAGTTCACAAAATATTAGTTGGTGAAGTGCTGGAGCAATATCTGTTTCATGAAGATTGGTGATAGAGGGAAAGAGAGATCGTGGTAGTGACTGAGTTGAATACTGTTGAGGTAATGTTTTCATTGATTAGAAGACCTGAACACAATTTCCCTTTATGATGTCAGGTCTCTTAGGGACTAGATTTAAATTGCTTGAGTATGTGGGTGAGACAACAAAGTACTTCTTCCATGATCAGCAGTTTCAATCCAATCCCTCCCAGGGAAAGTGAAGCAAGTGTTGGTTGATATTATATCATAATAAAGGGCTGATATTACATTTTTAAGCGCTGTCTGATAAGCTTAATTAATTCATTTTTATTTTTCCCTCCAAAAGCTGGGTGGAAACTCATCTACCTCTGGCTTGGGTTCTTGAAGAAAAATGAAACTGCAAAAGTGAGGATGTTTCATTAGCCTTCTGCACTCCTTCCAGGTCAGCAAAGGCTCTCTAGGTGCTTTGCAAGGCTGCAGAATCTGGAATGGCAGGGCTGCGGGTCCATTTTAGCAAAAATAAATATCAGGTTACAACACATAGTTTTTGCAGCTGACAGAGGCTTTGGTGTAGTGGATGTTTCATTGTGCAATTGCAAATAAAGAGACAAGTTGCTGGCAGGGCAAAGTACAATGTTTGCATCATTTCTTTATGAAACCATTTTCTCCCCCCTCCAGAAATGCATCCCCCGAGGATTTTTTTTTTTATCCCAACAAATGTCTGGTGCTTCTGCAGTGCTCAGCATGCATAACTTGTTTTGAAGGCTGTTAAAAATTAAGACAGATAGTTGGATCAGTTCTCTTGGTACCTTTCATTCCTTCCTCCCTACCTGTCCTTCCCCCCACTAGGTACCTTTGTACTACAAAATTATGAAAGAATAGAGGAGACAGAAACCACAGCATGCTTTCCAATTCTAATTTTCTAACCTGAAGCTAATGAGCCATAAAACTCTAGATACTAAAAGCTGCCTGAAGCAAATCCAAATCTTCTGACTTTAAAATAGCAACACATGTTTTACCATTTTAGCTATTTCAAGGTAGATTTTCATGCACATGCATGGGTGTTGAAATTAAACACATTTCATTTTTATTCTTCTGAAGAGATGGCAGGTTTGAGAGGGGTACTTGCTTTCTGCCTCTTACATTAATAAATCTGGATGCCTGTGAGTTTTCTATCTGGACTGATTAGGCCTGATCTTACATTGGAAACTGGGTACATATAGGAAATGAAGTTGTCCTAATTAAGCCTGCCTTTTAGTACCCCAGTGTTGTCACACATCTGTCTTAGTTTGGATCCCCCCAGAAACAAACCCTAAGATGAGGTTTTGAGGGCAAATAGATTATTTGGGAGCTGATCACAGGAAAACTGGTAGAGGTGTGAGGAAGTAAGCAGGGGAGAGAAGACAGACAATAAATAATGTCTTAATGAGAAATTGCCACTGTAGGCAACCGTGCTTGATGCTGGGGACCTCTGGGAGATATTGTATAGCATGCACAGGGATGTCTTACCTGAGGGTTGGGAAAGCTTGGGCATTGGTCAAACAACTCCCGTTGGTCGTTGGTTGACAGTCCTATCCAGAGATGTTAATTCTTCCCAACTTTATCTATAGGCACAATGCAATCCTAATCACAAAATCCCAGCAACCATTTTGTAGATATCAACAAACAGATTCTAATGTGTATATTAAAATAAATAAGTAACCCAGATAACTAACACAATATTGAAAAAGAAGAACAGAGTTGGAGGATTTAAAATACTTTATTTCAAGATTTACTATAGAGTTACAATAACCAAGACAGTATGATATCGGTGAAAAAATAGACACATAGATCAATGGGACAAAATAGAGAGCTCAGAAATAGACTCCCACAAAAATTGTCAATCTATTTTTTTTTTTTTTTTGAGGGCAGTGTCACTGAGCCCTCATATGTGGGACCTGAACCAGGGCTGCTGGCGTCCCAAGCCAGCTCTTAACCACCACGCCACTTGGCTGGCCCGTCAATCTATCTTTGACAAAGATTCAAAGGCAATTCAATGGATAAAGGGTAGTTTTTTCAATAAATGGTGCTGGAACTTAGATACCTTTTTTTCACAAAAATTAACTCATACATTTCATAAAAATGAACTTTTCACAAAAATTAGCTCAAAATGAATCATGACCTAAATGTAAAGTGCAAAACTATGAAGTTCTAGAAGAAAATACAGAAGAAAATTTATATGACCTTGGGTTGAGAGGTGAGTTTTTAGATGCAACACCAAAAGCACAACCTATGACACGAAAAATTTGATATGTTGGACATTCTTAAGATTTAAAATTTCTGCTCTGCAAAAGACACTGTTAAGTAAATGAAAAACAGGGCCTGCCAAGTGGTGCATTGGTTAGGAATTGGCTTGGGACACCAGCTCTGAGCAGCAGGGCCCACTTCAGATCCCACATGAGGGCCAGTGACGCTGCGCCCTCTACAGCTAAGATAGTGAACAACAGCTCCACCTGGAGCTGGACTACCGTGAGTCGCCCATGCCAGCGTAAGCTGTAGTGGGCTGGCTGGCAGCTGGCAGGAGCTTTCGTGAGCTGCTGTGAGCTTTCATGTGCTGCCTACCATGAGCTGCTGTGAGCGGCCATCCAATGACTGGCAAGCAACTGCCTTACCCGAGAAAAGCACAATGATAATACCAACATGGGCCAGTGAAGCGACATCCTCCATAACTAGACTTACTGTATCCCGCAAGACAATGAGCAGTGAAACTCAGGAAGAGCGGTACAGGGTTAATGAAGACAGAAGCCAAGATTATAGTGTAAGCGGGGCCAAGGGACCTCAATCTCAAGGACTGAGGCCCCCGAATCAGGCTGAGGCGAAGCTTTTATTGAAAAACATCAAAGGAAGAGATATTTACTTTCCCCAAGGTCTGTGATTTACGTGTCTGCTGGCTATCTCCCCGAAACTCCCCACTGCATTCCAACATGTACTGTGCCTTCACACACATGCATTACCCCATGGGATGGAGCCACAGTAATAAAACCATCACAGAAGGGAGATAGCCTGATACCATTCCACCAGGCCCCAGCATTCCGGGACTCTCTCTTAAGGAAGCTTTACCAATATCTTTCCACCCAGTCCCGGCATTCCCAGATACTTCCTAATGGTGTCATTTTTGACACAGGGTAAGCACGGGGTGGGGGTGGGGCTGGGGGAGGACAAATGGGTTGGCAGTTGTAAGGCAACATAGACTGAAGAACAAAAGGACAGCAACTTGTCTGCTCCCCTTCCCTGATTCCCCAATGCTGTACTCCTCCTCTAATTCCCCAATAAAATCTTAAAAAAAAAAAAAAAAAAGAAAATGAAAAACAGCATGTGAAAACATTTTGCAAAACACATATTTAATAAAAGACTTGTATCCAAAATATACAAAGAATTCTCAAAACTCAATGATAAAAAATATATAGATAAAAAAATTTTAAGTGTCAAAATTGATAAAAACAGCAGATAGTATGTGATCCTGATTTTTTAAATAATACAATAAAAAAATAATTTTTCAATAGTCTTTATTCTCCCTTTTTTTCCAAAAGGAGTTCTTAACTGTATGCATTTCCTTTCTGAAATCTTGTTGTTTTAAACATTAGCAAAAGGGATTATACTATGGGAGAAGGAATTGCAGGAGAGAGAGATTAACAGACAGATAAAGAGGACAGTGTTCTTTAGAGGGGAGAAGCTGCACAGTGAGCTGGAGGATCCACGTTCCATGCTTTATGTAGTGGCAAGACCTGAGAGGGGAGTCCAATCTAACACTGAGCCTCCCCTTGTGGCAAGATTCTCTGTAAGCCCCTGGGCCCTGAAGCAGTAGAGTCTTTGCCCTCCTGAACCACTGGATATTAGATAGTGATGAAGGCTGCCATTATGGGTTGAAGATCAAAGTTCTTCCCCCACTTTCCTAGCAGTGCATAAGTCTCTCATTTTTGTCTTTGACCCCAAGGAAAATCAGGAAGCCCAATACTTATAAGGATCTCGTGACAATCTGGGAGGATGAAGGTCAGAGAGAAAAACAATTTTATTTGAAAAAAATATAAAAGTATGACATTTCTTATAAAACTGAGTTTATTTATGTGTAGTCAGTCACACATGCCTGATACAGATGAATGGGAAGACAAATGTAAGAGTGTATGCCAATATGATCATAGGTGGTGAAATCTGAGTAATGGGATTATAAGTAATTCTTATTTTCATTTTTATTTAGCTGTGTTCTTTGATTTCCATACAATGAAAATGTATTGCTGATGGAAAAATGGGGAAGGAGAAGCTGGGTATATAGGCCCTGGGTTTTATTTTGTATTTTTTTGTGGGGAGGGGGAAATTGGGGAAGGGAACAGTATTGGGGAATCAGGGAAGGGGAACAGACAAGTTGCTGTCCTTTTGTTCTTCAGTCTAGTTGTGGAGGACGTCGCTTCACTGGCTCATGT
The DNA here is from genome assembly GCA_033961575.1 of Aselliscus stoliczkanus. Lineage (NCBI taxonomy): Eukaryota > Metazoa > Chordata > Mammalia > Chiroptera > Hipposideridae > Aselliscus > Aselliscus stoliczkanus. Next base: position 32,661,570 of record CM066738.1, read on the forward strand.
TGGTATTGTGATCATTGTACTCTTCCCGGCTGAGGCAGATCGGTCACTGGCTATTGGACGGCCACTCACAGTGACTCACGGCAGCCCAGCTCCAGGTCGAGCTGTTGTTCACCATCTTAGCTATAGAGGCAGCCAGATGGAGCTGTTGCTCACCAGAGGGCAGCGTCACTGGCCCTCATATGTGGGATCCGAACCAGGGCCCTGCTGCTCAGAGCTCGCACTCCCAAGCCAGTTCTTAACCAATGAGCCACTCATCTGGCCCCTATGCCCTTGGTTTTAGACCCATGCAGACCTGGGTTGAATAATCAGTGTTTGTACTCATTAGTTGGGTGAATCTGAGAAAGCTTCCATTTTTAAGCCTCATGTCTTTATCTATAAGGATGATGTCAACCTTATAGAGCTTTCAAAGAGATTATAATTAATCTGCATAAAAAGTGCAGAATAGTTTTCCACATAATTGCACACATAAATACATATGATAATTGTACACTTTAGACTGGTGAACTTATTTTTCTTTTCTTTTCTTTTCTTTTTTTTAAGATTTTATTGGGGAATTGGGGAAGGTGAACAGTGTTGGGGAATTGGGGAAGGGGAACAGCCAAGTTGTAGTCCTTCAATCTTAGTTGTGGAGGAAAAAGCTAGCTCAGCTCAAAGCCCAATTGCCATCTGGCTGCCCATCAGCAGCTCAAGGCCACTCAGCTCAAGGTGCCGTGTTCATTCTTAGTTGTGGGTGGGCATAGCCCTCCATCCCATGTGGGAGTCCATCCAGCAATCTTGTTGTTAGGAGCACGTGCTCTCACCAGCTGAGCCATCTTTCCACCTGTTGGCAGCTCGGTGACAGATCACTGGCCCATGTGGGAATCGAGCCAGTGACCCTGCTGCTCAGAGCTTGTGCTCTTAACCAACTAAGCCACTTGGCTGGTGTGAACTTTGTTTTTCAATTATATTTGATGTTCAATATTATTTTATATTAGTTTCAGGTGTACACACTGGTGAACTTTATAGTATGTACAATATATCTCAACAAAGTTGTCAAAAACACACACACAAAAAATTATAATGCTATCATATGAATATTTAGATCAACTATAGAAACAACCAACCCAGATACCCTGAAGAATATTTGTAAGGTTGGCATATGTCCATCATTTATATCTCTAAAGCCAAAAATAAAAGCATTGCTTTCTTCAAGCTTATTCTATAATGCCAACTCTGAAACTCCAAAAAGTCTGCACTCTAACCACTCTTTTTTCTGAGAATGACTTTTAAAAGTCCACAGTACAGGTTATCAAGTAGATGTGTTGGCTGTGTTGTTTGATGGGTTGTACAGAGATCACTTAATCCCTAAACATCTGACATTCTTCCAATACTAAAAGGAAATGAACGGTCCTTGTAATGAGATGAATTAGGTTCCCCCACAAAAGGCATGTGTTGAAATATCAACCCAGAGTACTTCAGAATGTGACTGTGTTTGGAGATAAGGTCTTTAAAAAAGGAATTAAAGGAGCTGTTGGTTAAGAGTTGGCTTGGGATGCCAGCTCTGAACAGCAGGGCCCTGGTTCAGATCCCACATGAGGGCCGGTGATGCTGCACTCTCTACAGCTAAGATGGTGAACAACAGCTTGACCTGGAGCTGGGCTGCCATGAGTCGCTGGCATCGGCGTAGCTGCAGCCTCTGCTGCAGTGGACTGCCATAAGCTACTGTGAGTGGCTGACTGGGAGCCAGCGTGAGTGGCCGGGAGCGGGCATTAGCTGCCAAGAGCTGCTGTGAGTGGCAGTCCAGAAGTGGGCGACCGATCTGCCTCACCCAGGAAGAGTTCAATGATACCAACATGGGCCAGTGAAGTGACATCCTCCACAACTAGACTGAAGAACAAAAGGACAGCAAATTGTCTGTTCCCCTTCTCTGACTCCCCAATGCTGTGCCCTCCCCCAATTCCCCAATAAAAAAATCTTAAAAAAAAAAAAAAAAAAAAAAAAAGGGGGCCGGCTGAGTGGCACGGTGGTTAAGAGCTGGCTTGGGACACCAGCGGCCCCGGTTCGGATTCCACATATGAGGGCCAGTGACACTGCCCTCTTTCAAAAAAAAAAAAAAGGAGTTAAAATGAGGTTATTAGAGTTGGCCCTAATCTAATGTGACTGGTGTCTTTATAAGAAGAGAAGATGAAGACACAAACATGCACAGAGGGAAGACCATGTGAAGACACAATGAGAAGACTGCCATCTGTAAGCCTAAGAGAGAGGCCTCAGAGAAAAATCAACCCTACCAACACCTTAATCTCAGACTTCCTGCCTCCAGAATTGTAAAATAATAAATTCTGTTCTTTAAGCCATCCAAATCTGGGGTACTTTGGGTACTTTGTTATGACAGCCCTAGCAAACTAATACAGTCCTTTTGCTTGCCTGAATTTTGAAAGTGTTGGGAGGAACCTGGCTGACATTTTGAAAAAGCTTAGGAATCCTTTTTTTAATAAAAGTCTAATAATATCATTATGATTTTTGGTGTACCCACTTAAATTATGATGTGGAAGTTATTTATGTTCCAAGATACAGAGCAAAGATATTTACTCTTCAGTTTAAAATAAAGAGTGGCACGGAGGAGCATATGAAATTACAAGTTTTTGTGATAGTCTTCTCCATTCCCTTCAAAGGATAAAGGACATAGTATTTGCTTGGTTTATTTATCAGGACATCGTGCTGACAGGCATAGTGGAGGGAGAGAAAGCTTAAAGTTGAGAAGATGAAATTACTCTTCATAGAAACAAAAAGAGAAATAATAAGGGAAGTAAGAAGAAAAGCTAGCACAACTGCAGACTTTTGGAGCATAAGAGAGAGAAGAGGTTCAGGAACAGCCATTAGGAGTGAAACTTTGGGGTGGGGAGAGAGGTGTGTAAGAAGGGCTGTTAGGAAGGCTTGATGGATGGCATGTGGTGTAATGTCTCCTAATTCTTCCATGAAAAACTGTCATAAAACTTCCATATTATTTTCCAAGGCATTTGATTCAAGACTCCAACATTCATGGTGCTTTTCCTAATGTTTCAAAATGTTGAAAATGTTGTGAAATGAAAACAGCGTAGCTGAAAAGACAGCTCAGTCTATTTAGTATATTTCTCTTAAAATTTTCCTCAGTGTGAAACACAAAGGAATAAGCTGTAAAGACAATGATTAAGCAAAGGTATTTTGTAAAGTTTACTTTTCCTTCCATTTGTTTTCTCCAGCTTTCAAGTATTTGCTACTCAGTCCATCTGTTGTCTATTTTGATTGTTTTTGGAAAACAGATGCAAGAGGGGAACACTATTGCCTTTTCTGTTTTATATAACCCTAGAGATACAAATATTTTATTAGGTTTTTATTTGTAGAAAAAAAATTGCTAAGGACTAAAATACAACAAAACAATTACTGGATTTTTTTTTTTTCAGTGGGAAACTAGGCATTGTCTAGTATATCTGTCCAGGTTATTTGATTCTCTGAGATCTTTACATCTTTCATTTTATTGGTGTTTTATACAAATCTGTAAGTTGTGATAACTGAAAAAATGCAAACAATTCTTGTCCACAACTATGCAAATGAATCTGGAGAAGTTTCAATTAATTTCCTTCCCTCTCTGTGGAAGAAGACATTTTAGTACCAATTAAGTAAATTCATATTTATTGCAATGTTTCTGATAGCCTATGTATGTATGTTGTCTTTGGATTCTTTTTTGAACTGGTTGTAACATCTTACTGCTTCTCTCACTGATTAATGAGTTAAATAAAATCTTTGATATGTGCCCATTTTATACATACATGAGAGTTGTGAGCTTATCTTTTCTTAAACATTATCCTTTATTGCTTTCATAAATTGACTGTCTTTAAGCTTCTAGGAGCCCAGCTGAATATTAGTCTTCCCTGAGTTTCCACTGGACACAATAAAGTGAATTACTCTTTTAGAGTGAGGAATAGCAGGGGATGGCTGGGGAACAGTATAACTGAACTAACCTCTCCATAGCTCAGTCAAGAGTCTCCACTGCGTCCATCTCCAGCGAACCTGGGGAAACTGAGTATGATCTGCAAGACATTGTTATCTTTGACATTCAGTTTGACTTTCAAGCATCATGGAGTAGAAAAAAACTCCCACGAATACAAAATGAAACAGAATATTTTTCAGCCTAGCACTATACCATCTAGTCTAATGTGAAAGAAAATCCATTTCATTCTGCCACTGCCTGCTGACTGGCATGAACTCAGCTGTCCTTCAAAGGTTCAGCCTTCCCTGAAAGCAGAAACAGTCATTGCTGTGAGCCAAAGGGGGGACAGGAGTAAGAATTTTCAATCTCCCCAGGGTTTTTTGGGGTGTGGAAATATATTTAATGAATGGTTTTAGCTTACACTGAAAAATTACTTTAATTTTATTGCATTTTCATGTGTGAAAGTAAAAGTAACATCAGAAAAGTGTGGTAAAAACATCCAGTGGGTAAAATACCTGCCATCTTGAGATAAATGTTGCCAGAAAGGAGATGATGATGCAAGAGCTCTACCCTGTGCACATTATCCGAACAGAATTAACAACACATGCCATATGCTTTTGTAGGAGAGGAAAAAAGATATTTTCCTTCTACTCCTCTAGGTTCTCTATTGTGACCCCTATAATAAGTGAATTTCCATTGGGAAAGGACAATTTATTTTCTGTTCTTAGAGCTCCTCCTGTGTCTGCTGTTTCTCAAAATAATCAGCTCTAAATAATACTTATGCAAAAGAGGCATACTTTGGGGTGGCATATTCTGGTCTCCTACACTTTTTACTGTTGTCAAACTTGAAGTCACTTCCTGGCATTTAGTTTAAATATCTGCTCTGCCCATGTCTTCTTTATCAGATTCCCATGTTGTTACTTGCTTTCAGCTCTTGGTTAGATTATTTTAGAGTCTCAAATTAGTTTTCAACATCAAAGGGAAGACTTTTTCCTTCCCTTCCCTGTTTATAAAATTGAAGGACAAGAACATGGGATCTAATTTAGGTAAATATCTTTTTTTAAAAAAAGATTTTATTGGGGAATGGAGGAGGGGAACAGTGTTGGGGAATTGGAGAAGGGGAACAGACAAGTTGCTATCCTTTTGTTCTTTGGCCTAGTTGTGGAGGACATTGCTTCACTGACCCATGTTGATATTATCATTGCGCTCTTCCTGGTGAGGCAGATCAGTCGCCCAACTCTGGCAGCTCACGCCGGCTGCTGACCATTCATGTTGGCTGTCAGCCACTCACTGTAGCTTATGGCAGCCCACTGCAGCAGAGGCTGCAGCCTACACTGACGCGGGCGACTCACAGCAGCCCAGATCCAGGTGGAGCTGTTGTTCACCATCTTAGTTATAGAGGGCAGTGTCACTAGCCCTCATATGTAGGATCCGAACCAGGGCCCTGCTGCTAAGAGCTGGCGTCCCAAGCCAGCTCTTAACCAAAGAGCCACTTGTCCGACCCTAGGTAAATATCTTAACAGAACAATATCCGAAGTATAATTTTCAAAATGTTTAATATAGTACAATTTTCATGGAAAATCATAATGAGCAGAAATCAAAGTTTTATTAGACTCCTTGATGAGAGAAGCCGCAGGGTGACAAAGTTGGTTCAAAATGGCTACATGAAACTGATGACTATATAGTCAATAAAAGAAAGGAAGAATGCTACAATAAATCACAGGTTAGATGCAAAACTGGTTATTGTCCTACCAGCAATAAGACCATGGCCTTTGAGTTTAACTTTTTTATACAAAAAAAGTAATTTGTATCTGTGTCAGGCAAAAACCAATTTTCATTGTTCCTGGACAAAACTTACTTGACTAATATTGGACAAAAATTTTTGATATCTTATCAGTTTCCAAGAAAGGAGCATTCAACTTTATTGAGTTGTAAATTTTCTGAGCCTTAATCAATAGTAAAGGGTAAATTGAATAAACTTGTATTATGTGACTCTAAGGCAAAGGTCAGCAAACTACAGGCAGGCCTAACTCACCACCTGTTTTATAATTAAAGTTTTATTAGCACACTGCGACAGGCATCTGCTTCTGTACTGTAAATGGCTACTTTCACTGCAGAGTTGAATTGCTGGGACAGAGACTGGATGTTCCATGCAACCTAAAATATTTACTATCTGGCCCTTTACAGAAAAAACAAAAAACAAACAAGAAAGCTTGCCAACTTTTGATATAGGAACAAGGCATTGAAATAAAGGTGATGCAATCTTTATTTTTCCCCTTCCAAGTTTTGGATAATATTTTTTCTTTGCAACAATATTGATAAAAAGCATGAAAGTGAAATCAGAAAAATTTCTTCAGGGAAAAGGCACAACAGAAGTAATTTAAATAGCATGCATATATGACTGAATAATATGTGCACCGCAGCCGTAATGTACAATGAACTCAGCTTGACAGCATTATAGATTCTCAGAATCTCCTTCAGAATTGATTACACATACTGAAAGACAAGAAATACCAAGTTCTTAATTTCTAAGAAGAAAGCTCATGATCCATTTAAGTCCTCTGCATTTCAAATTACTTACTTCCCTTTGATTAAAAAAAAAAAAATCAACCAAAATTATCAACCCAGATAAGCTCATCCATATCCTAGTATTTCCCTGCAGGAATTTGCTATGGCTCACATCAGGGATTTTATGATGTGGCTCACATCAGGGTTTGCACTTTAAAGAAAAAGTAGCTTGTGACTTGACCTTGAGAACTTCATATACAAAAGTAAGAGAAATAAACTCACAGAGGTGATTATTGTTTGGTAATGGTATTGAAGCAAGTGCTTTACCATATCACTCTAGAGTCATCTATTAATAATTCATGTTGCCTCTTTAGAGGTCATACCTCCTACAATCATTAGACCACAACCAGTGTGAATTCCAGACATTTGGGAGATTTGACAGATTCTTTGCTCCCATCTGCAAAGCAGGTATACTCAAAATGTCATCCTTAACACCATTCAAAGAAGTAAATATTGACAAAATTCATCTTGGTTATACTCAGGGCTGAGTTTCAACTAGTACTCACAAGTTGTTACAAAATATAATGATATTTAGGTACCACTTGATAACTAGCCATAGCTATGAGTCCAGTAGATAATTCTCTACTAGTAGATTACTGTAGTCATCCTAGCCTCTCCCTCCTGAAGCTCCAGAAGCAGTTACTAAAGTGTTAGTTAACCCTGGCACAGAATGGAGAGCTAATATTCAGTCAGGAATCCATGATGATTGGCTGATGCCCAAACCATGTTGTGTGTAAAATATTTTACATTTTACACCTTGTGTTACATTTTCCACATTACCAAATTGTTCACAGTCCCTTCCAATGAGTTAAGTCCCTCTGGGCACCCACCAGCCATGTTGCTAAATTAATGCAAATCTCTAAAAAACAGCAGGGGCAAATTACAAGGAAAAACAGGAAGAACAAGCCTAGAAAGGAAACAAATCTTTTTTTTTTTCTTTTTTCTTTTTTTCCCACCCACATTCTGGACATCCCAGAATCCCGATCCCCCAGTCCCCTCTAAATTTAAAACCAAGGAGCCCTGCCCTACAGCCTCTTTCATTTAGGATGGAGAAAAAGTCCCAATTCCAATTCCTCTTACTCAGCAGAGAAGTTCGGACCCATTTCCCTTCTCCTTCCTTAGATCCAAGAGTTGGGCCCTCAGGCTTTTCCTCCCTCAGACCATTTCTGGTCTCAAGCTCGTACTTTACAGTAACACAAGTGTTCGTTTTCCCCACCCCAATTCCCTCGGGATCTAGAATCCTGGGTTCCCAGCCCCTCCAACACCGGGAGCTTAAGGATCTGGGCTTCCAGCTCCCTCCTTTATGAAACGTAGGTAGTCCTAATAGTAAGGCCCCTGGATCGCCTCCCATCCTGGATACAAAGCTCCAGGTCTCCAGACAGTTCTCTTCTCAGGAGCTTCCTTCTCCTTCAAAGACCCAGAAATCCTGGCTCTAGGCCCTTCATGACCCAGGTGTCCTGGCTTGGGCGAGCTGGCTCATGGATTAGGAATGCAGTGATCTCACGGCCCCTCCCTATTCTGTTACCTGGCTGTCCCCCTCCAGGGCCCCAACTCCCCTCCCAGTCTGTCTTCCGCTTGGCTGGGACGGTGGCAACGGGAAGCCGGGGTCCCTTAGCGTGCGGAGACTCCAACATCCAGTCCAGATGCCCCGGTGGGCAATTTGGCTAAGATCCCAGGACGGAGGTGGAGCTTCCCCTCAGGACCCAAATCTTAACCCAAATCCAATGCCATCTGAATTAGGAAAGATTGTACCAACTATTATAACAAAGGGCTCTACACATAATCAAGACAAGACTGAGTATTGAAGAACTGTAGAACCTCGTCTAGTGAAAAGAATGGAGACATTTATACATCAGCTAGAAGAGGGGGCTCCTTTCGGGAAATCTTGTAGGAAATAAACAAAGAAAATAGAAAACAAGAAAAGGGAGCTTCGGAAAAAAACCTGTAATTTTATATTTCTGCTCAATCCAGTTTGTATGCCCAGATAAACGCATCCATTCTGATTTTAGCTTTCTCCAATTATTAAATGTTGTACTTGCACGCGCTGAAGATCAGATGCTGATGGTGTACTGCCTGTATCCCCCGACTCCTCTTAAATGTTCAGTGCACAGCAGCCCAACTTTTAACAGCAGCCTCTGCACCTTTCCCCAAGAGCTTTCACCATCTGCTGGAGCTCCCTCTGCCAGCTGGTGTATAAATGTCCCAGTAACTTTGGCCCTCAGGTAAGATAACCCTGACTATTCTATAATAGCTTTCAGAGTTTCCACAGCAGAATCAAGTGCCAGGCATCCATAACAGTAGCTGCCTCCCAAAGGCACATATCACTGGCTCTTTTCTTGTCCCCTGTTCCACAAAATCCCCAACTTGTTTTCTTTACCTCCTAAGTAATTTCAAAACCTTCACCTCCACATTACACTCAAATCCTTTTCTCAGGATCTGTTTCCTGAAAGAACCCCAAATAAAACATGGTAAGCACTCAAAACACATTCATTCATTCATTCATTCATTCATTCATCCATTCAAGTCTTTCAAGTATTTCTACCTTTTGGAAATTTGAGTTTGTTTTTGTTTGTTTGTTTGTTTGTTTTCATTCTGGAATGTAAAGCTCTTTTTAATTATAATTTAAATATAAGGTTATATTAGTTTCAGGTGTACAACATAGTGATTTGACATTTATATACCTTATGAAGTGATCAATCAATAATATCACAATAAATTTCTATGGTGACAGATTATTACTAGACTTCTTGTGGTGATTATTTCATAAGAGAATATAAATGTCAAATCACTATGGAGGGATTTTTTTTTGTCCTAATTTTTTTAATGTGGTCAATTTTCATGAATGTTTCATGATCAGTGGAAAGATTGCATATTCTCAATTCTTAGGGTACAGCTTGATATCAACCAGTTCTACTTTAAAATTGTGTTATGTAGACTTTCCATATTCTTTTGTATTGTTCATCCACTCAAACTATTAAGGGCTGAAAGAGGGCCAGCCAAGTGGCTCAGTTGGTTAAGAGCATGAGCTCTGAGCAACAGAGTCGCTGGTTCGATTTCCACATGGGCCAGTGAGCTGCGCCCAAGTGGAGCTGCCGCTGAGCTGCCAACAGATGGCAGGATGGCTCAGGTGGTAAGAGCATGTGCTCCTAACAAGATTGCCTGTTGGACTCTAGCATGGGATGGTGGGCTACACCCACCCGCATCTAAGATTGAACACAGCACCTTGAGCTGAGGGCTGCGAGCTGCCAACAGGAGACCGGATGGCCACTGGACTGGGAGCTGAGCTAGCTGCGCCCTCCACAACTAAGATTGAAGGACAACAAGTTGGCTGTTTCCCTTCCCCAATTCCCAACACTGTTCCTCTTCCCCAATACCCCAATCTTAAATTAAAAGAAAATAGACTGAAAGAGTTGATTTGAAGTCCTTAACTACCAGAGTGCTTCTATTTTTTCTTTTTGTCTTCTATAATTTCTGCTTTATGATTTTTGTTGCTGTTCTTTGACATATATACAGACAGTGCCAAAAATATGTATACACATTTTAAGAAAGGAAAACACTGTATTAAAATTATGCTGATGGTAACCACTTTGAGCATCTCTTGTAATGGCAGAAGTCAAATGTGACTTGTATTCATCTTTTGTTATTGGTATATATTGAGTATTACAATTTTAATACAGTGTTTTCCTTTCTTAAAATATGTATACTTCTTTTTGGCACCCTGTGTATTTTTATATGCATTGCACCCTTCAAAACTATAAAATGTCTTTTGGCTCAATTATATTTTTTCTGATATTATGATCATAATTCCAGTTTGTTTGTTTTTTTAAAGTGCCTTTTCCTAGTAGACTTTTGCCCATCATTGTACTTTCTACCAACTTGAATTACTTTGTTTGGTGTGTCCCTTATATATGGCATAGTTTGCATTTGCTTTATAGTTCAATTTAATCTAAAATTCTTCTTCTTTTAACATGTAGGTTAAACCCATTAATATTTACTGGGATGACATATATGTTTGGTCTCAGCTCTGTCCAATTATTTCACATTTTCCATTTTGATGTATTTTAAAGACTTTATGTTGTCTGTTTCCTTCGGTTTGCTCTTTGCGTGGAGCTCTGCTTTAGCAACATTTGCAGTTCTGTTCTGGTGATTACCCTGATTAATGCATTTTGTCAGTGCATAATAGTCCTCTGCTATGAAAAATAATAAAAGCAATATTTCCTTTCTTCCCCATTCCCTTTCCTCAACCAGCCAATTTTAAATCAATAATATTACTTTTCTTCCTGTTATCTTTGTACTATTAAAAGTGTTTTTATGTCTTGATTAGTCAGCTTTTAATTATGTCATTTAAATCAGTTATTATAGATAAGACATATCTGTTCTGAGCCCTATCTTCACTCCAATTTTTGTAAGTTGTAACATTTTTGTATTGTCTATAGTCACTTCATGGTGAGTGGCACCTTCAGCAAGGGTATTCTAACAGTGCTTTCTGGGCCGGCCGAGTGGCGTGGTGGTTAAGTGCTGGCTTGGGAAGCCAGCAGCCCCGGTTCGGTCCCACATGTGAGGGCCGGTGACACTGCCCTCAAAAAAAAAAAAAAAAAGTGATCTCCGCATCTAGACTGAAGAACAACAAAAAAAGACAGCAACTTGTCTGTCCCCCTTCCCCATTCCCCAATGCTGTTCCCTTCCCCCAATTCCCCAATAAAATCTTTAAGAATAAATAAAAAAACAAAAACAAAAACAAAACAAAAAAAAAACCCAGTGCTTTCTGAGATCTGTTTTTCTCTAGGTCCTTTCACTAATCTCTTGCCTTTTTCCTTCCCTTTCTTTTTTCAGCTGCTGCCCCCTCTCTGCTGCTTTACTTATTTTACAGTCTATGAACCATATTTGTTTCCTACTTTCACAGAAGGTGGAATCTATGGGGATGTTTTTTCATTCTCCTTGAGGATTTTGTATAGTTTTAAGAAATTAAAAAAGAAGGAGGCTTACTTATGCCTCATAAGTAAGAATTGCTCATACTGGAAGTCGCTGGGCCTATGTTTTTGTTGTTGTTTTGTTTTCTAATCCTGTAACCCTTACCCATGCACATTTAGGATTAAACCTTGCAGAAAAACAAAAGGAATGACTCTAATCATAGGAAATGTAGGTGTTTTAACAAAACAGTGAAGTAATCATTGGTGGGGTGACTTTTTCCAGCACCTACCTCTGCAGATACAAAAGTAGATGGCTCTTTATTCTGGCTATACAATTATCTGAGCCAACTTCTAACTATTACTCATCTGGTAATTATTCATTTTCCTTTTGGCCCAGTTTTACAAATCTAATGTGACAGGATTATAGGTCATTAGCAATAAGAGTGATGTTGAAGTTTATGTGCTAGAAGAAATTTCAGCTATCAATATTTTTTTCTTGAAAGAGAAATGCCTGTTCTTATTCTTAATTACACAAAGGATTTTTAAAAATTGGACATAATCATAACTCAAGGGAAAGATGACAATCAATGAACATTTCCAAGTAGATTACTTTGGGAAAGTATTTTAATAAGATTGAAAAGTGTTGTTTGTCTATAAAGTTAAGGAACTGAGGAGAAGACAACCTATTAGTTAGGTTACTTTTACTCACTGCTTAATTCCTTCTCCTTCCTGAAATATTTGCCCATCCCTATGACAATGTAACAGGTATCTGATAGCAGTTGACTAATAAGAAAAATTCAAGTTGCTGTCTACTACAAGCCAGAGAGTCTGACTGTCAGCATAGTCTTACTGATCAACTTTGCCAAATGCTGCAGAATATTCCAAAAGGAAAGGTTTTTCATGACTTGATATTCAACTAGGGAAACAATCGGCTGCAATAGAACAAAATTAGCTTTTGGAGCTAGCAGTTCAGATATTCAAATCCTAGCTCTATCACTACTCGGCCTTGGGTACCCATCTATAAAATAAAGAAAATTATACCTACCTAATACAATTGGTGTAATGATTGAATATGATCATGTATCTAAAATACACAGGACATAGCAGATAATAAAAGTCAGCAACCCCCTTTTGTGCTTCCCAGCCCTTCCTCCAATTCCTCCCTTTATTGCCTTGCACTTCAAGTAGAGAATTTTTTTTTGTTGGGGGCAAATAATTGTTTGTCTAGTGGAGTATATGTAGTCCTCTAGTGAGCTGGAGTGGAATGTCCTGTTTTTGATCCTAAATATTATTTGGCTCACTAGTGACATGTCCCAATTATGTCATTTCTCATATTGTTTTATAGTTGCTCTGAATATTATCTCTCTGTTTCAAACTATTTAAAGGCAAAGACCCTACATTTTCTTCTTCAAATCTGTGATATTTTATTAGTTATTTGTTGCTGCTTAACAAATTATCCCAAAATATAGCAGCTTAAGACAATGAACATTTATTTTCTCAGAGTTTCTCCAGAAGTAGTTTAGTTGGGTGATTCAGGCTCAGGATTTTTTATGAGATTACAATCAAGCTATTTCCTGGGGCTATAGTCATCATTTTTCATATTCTTGGCTTTGTTCAATATAGTAATGTTCAACAGATCACTCTTTTTCTTTTGAGTTTAGAATCTCTATTACACAGAAATTCCAGCATCAATTTACTTTTTGGAAAACTCCTCAAATTATAACAAAAGACATTGTGTATCCCTTTTAAAACAATTTAACACAATTGGAGGCCTGGGGAAAGGCCAGTAACAGAGCTTGGCCTGGACTCAGGGGACATGTTATATGAAAAATAATATATCATTAAACACAAGAATTAAACTCAGGTACACAGAAACACACACACACACGACATTCAGGGACTTAGGAAGCTGAAGGAACAAAGATTCCTATCCCACACTGACCCACTGACCACAGGGCTCACCCTCAGTTAGCGGATGGCAGGTACCAATTTAAAAGGGTGTGTGTGTTTCTGTGTACCTGAGTTTAATATAATTCTTGTGTTTGATGGCATGCAATTTTTCATGCATGTGAGAATGTTCAATCCTAATACGTTGAAATGTGAAGAAGTGTTCTGATTCATCTGTCAGCACCAAATTATTATTTTTATAGGACTTGGTTTCTCACCTTATGTTTTATTTTTCCAGTATTTTAGAGCTTTGCTCTGCTGGTCAGAGAACTTGGAAACCAAAGAGCTTTTTCCACAATATGATGAAATGCTGGTATGGTTTATTTCAATCATATAAATAATACTTTAGCATGGAATTATATGTTTGGTTATTTTAAATTTATATTTATTGAGATCATTAAATTTAATAAAATTTATAGTATGAAAGGCAATAGAATATCACAATCACAAGTATACAAATCCAAACACACACACACACACACACACACACACACACACACACACACACACACACAGAGGCTTTTGAAATATACCTATCCCTTAATATTAGTTTGTTACATGCTCATTGGTCTAGTTGTCTGCTAGTCCTCCTTTGCCATAATCAATGGCACCTGTCAAAAGTTTAAGAAACATTGTATTTTTTAAAGCATTGCAGAAAATTTGAGAAAAATTTCCTTGATTTATTTATTTTGTCCCAAACTGGAATACTGCTCCATTCTAGCCGAATCCCTTGTGCCTATTCACAGGAAGTCAATATTCATTGCAGCTGAGCAGATAATCCCAATCTATCCCATTAGCTAAATAGAAATCTAGACGTCATAAAATCCTGAATGTCTTCCTTCCATTATACTTGTTTTTAAGAAAAGAACACAACATATCTATTATTGGAGATCTACGTCTTGCATTCTCCATGGAGAGTAAGCTCTTACCAAGTTGTTATGCAATCTTCGTTCTCTGAATGATGTCTTTACCACTAGCTATGTTTATTAAGTAGTCCTGATGTAGGTACACACAACAAACATATTTTGGTTAAGGTAAAGTAGCTTCAAATAAACTGTCTTCTCTGATCACAATATTGCTAGAATATAAGCATAATGAATGCAGGGGTCTCTATCTATTTTGCTTACTGATGTTTTCCTAGAGAATTACCTGGCATATAGTACATATGCAATAAATACTGAATGGTTTTATGGTTGAAACCACATTTTATTAGCTTTGTCATATGTTTTGTTTTATTTTAATACATCAGTATTAGTTTTCTAGGGTTGCCATAACAAATTACCGCAAACTCTGTGGCTTAAAACAGCAGAAATGTATTCTCTCATGTTTCTGGAGGTCAGAAGTCTGAAATCAAGCTGTTGGCAGGGCTGTACCCCATTTAAGGGCTCTAGGAAAGGATCTTTTCTTGCCTCTTACAGTTTCTGATGGCTCTAAGTCTTTCTTGGTTTATGGCAACATAACTCCAATCTCTGCCTCCATCTTCACATGAACTTCCCCTCTTGTGTCTATTCTTATAAGGACATTTGTCATTGGATTAAAATCCAAGATGATCTTATCTCAAGATCCTTCATTTGCCGGCCGAGTGGCTCAGTTGGTTAAGAGCTCGCTCAAGAGTGCGAGCTAGCTCTGAGCAACAGCTGTTCGAGGCCAGCCCGAGCTGAGTTGCCGTTGAGCTGCCAATAGGTGGCAGGATGGCTCAGCTAAAAAAAAAAAAAAAAAAAAAAATTAAGAAAATCAAGATCCTTCATTTAATTACTTCTACAAGACACTTTTTGCAAATAATGTCACATTCACAGGTACCAGGGGTGAGACCATGAACATACGTTTTTGGTGGTCACAATTCAACCCACTACGATCTCTGATCATCAATCTTAAGATTCTATTCATTCAATGCACACTTTTGTTAAGTGTCTATTTTGTGCCACGCACCAAATGGTGAGAATGCAAACATCAGTATGATATGGCCACTGGCCTTCTTCAACCAAATAATATTTATCAAAGGTTTTTATTCTAAATATCTCAGATTTAGAATAAAATAAAATTATAATTTTATTTAAAATAGAATACATTTCAAACTCATGTAAAAGTATATCAGGCCTACTGTGAAGTCTCATTATGTTATTTTTTCCATAAATTCTAATGAACATTCTTCATTGATGACAATTTTTTGATTGTCATACCATTCATCATTTCAGATGTTATTAGTTCAAGGTCATCCCTTTTGGAAACTTCCATGATGTGAAACACTTAAATAATTTCAGTGTATTTTGTTGCACAACCGATCAGAGTTGCTTAGGAGTGTTAAATTCAATGACAGCCCATTTACCACTGTGCCATTTTGTCGTTAAAGAATCATCAATATCCCTCTAGCTGAAGTTAACAGTATATTATTGTCTTCACCTGGTTCCTTGGAAAGCAGAGCCTGCAAACATGTAGGTATTTTACTTGGGAAATAATAACAGGGAGTAGAAATTGCGGGTTGGGGAGGGCATCAGGGTGAGAGAGAAACAAAACAGAAATACACTGTCAAGTGAGCCATTACTATGTGGCAACTGGTGTTTGACCCCATAAGACTGTTGGAAGAGTTTTATGAAACATATCTCAGGAAGAAAAAAGAGAAGCATTTAATCACCCATTGACTTCCATTTCTCATTGATCAAGGGTTCACACCCCGACTCATCTGGGTTCACATGTGTAGATGCTGAGCAGTTCCCAAGGGTATTTGCACAAAAGGGATACATAAGATACAAGGTTTGGAAGAGTCCTGAGCATAGAAACTCAGGGTTCACCACTCTACCAGTATGTCATATTCACTGACCAGGAAACTTCTTACCTTGTGTTTCAGAGTTTTTATTGAGGTTTCATTGTATTGGTATGATTATTAAATAATTAACCACAAGATTGACCTCCATCTCTAGCCCCTTTCCCCTGCTCAGTGGTTGCGGGATGGGGCTGAAAGTTCCAACTTTTTTTGTTTTTTTTTGTTTTTTGGTTACCAACCCCCATCCTAAACCTATCTAAGGGCCCTGTTTTAAGTCATCTCATTAGCATAAACTCAGTTATGGTAGAAAGGGGCTTATTACTTTTTTTTTTTTTTTTTTAGCTGAGCCATCCTGCCACCTGTTGGCCGCTCAGCGGCTGCTCAGCGGCTGCTCAGCTCGGGCTGGGCATTGAACTGCTGTTGCTCAGAGCTCAGCTCGCACTGTTGAGCGAGCTCTTAACCAACTGAGCCACTTGGCCAGCCCTAGGGGCTCATTATTAATAGCAAAAGATACTCTTTTCACTGAGGAAGTTCCAAGGGTTTGTGAATCTCTGTGCCAGGAACTGGGGCAAAGATCAAATACTGTTTTTCTTTTTTTTAGTATAATACAACATGATACATAGGAAGCATTCATTGAACATTGGTGATAATTATTTCTAACTTGTGGAAGTTCTGGCATGTGCCATCATCATCACCACCCCCTTTTCCCCCCATAACAACTCTGCTCTCTTAACTTTTCAATTCAAAAAAGTTAATCTTAAACTTAAAAAAAATATATATATTAAGAGTTAAAGAGTTGGAAATGGTTAAAGAAGTACCAGCCCAATTTAATTTAATTGGCAAAATGTAGGAAGCACAGGTTTAAAAAAAATATACAAGCACTCATTCCTGGAGGGCATCCTCAGTGAAGGCATTGGATGGAGCAGGGTGGGATTATCTAGAAATACAATCAACAGTCCTTGTTCTCAAGGAGTTAAATTCTAGGCTGGGAGAAGTGACATTAACATGAAACTAACCAGTGTAAAACAGAGATATATGGTCAAGGGAGCTAGCAAAATAATATTGCAAAGCAGTTCTTGAGCAAATTAAGAAATGTATTCTACAAACACTAAATGTCAGTAAGCACTCTAGGTCTGAGAGATTATAGAAATGTTGGCAGGCAAATTTCAGTATCAGAGTTGGTAGAATTTAAATCTTTTGGGGGGAAGTGGGAGGACACTGAAAGAGGCAAAAGAACCAGAGCTAAAACGTGGAGACAAGAAAGACAGAATGTATCCTAACTATTGTCTGGACAGCATAATGTTTTAAGTTTGAAGTTGAAACCCAAATCTAATAATAGCAATTATAAAGGGTTTCATGTTTATAAAGGATCTCATGTTTATTTATGGCTTTTTTACTATGAGAAGCCTGTGTAGATTTGTTGGGGACTTTATTGTATAAAAGGGGTGGAAGATATTGAGGTCAGTTGTAGAAATGGAATATATGAAGTCAATGAATTCAGGGGGTTGTATTCAGGTCATCAAGACTATGAGGAAAATAAAATGAGGAGGAGAAAAGTGTGAATTATTCACATTATTGAAATCACATTCTTGAACTGAGCCAAGAACACAGTTGAAATGTGACCTAAGTGGGCCAGGGAGTCTCACAGAGCCTGAATACATACCCACCGCAGGTTGCTTTAATCAGGACCTGCCCTCCTGCATCTGCTAATGAGAAAAAAAAACATACCCAAATGAAGTGAATAGTAATTAGAGGCGGAACTAGCAGTGATCACCACAGCTCCAACTTGGGATTTGGGTTACAAAGGCTGAAGATGACAAGAAAACACTCAAGTTATTTATAAAAGCATTAAATTGAACCTCTTTGAGAGCTTCTAGGCCCAAGTGATATTTTTCTTCCTGACCTTGGTCAATGTCCATCCTAATAAATCAAGTGATGACAAGTAGCCACATAACCTTGACTATTTTCCTATTGGCAGTGCTACATGGAAGAGATCTTAAGCTGAGAAATGACATGCTTATTCACAGCACCTGTCCGTTACTCTCACTCAACAAGATTGTGCCTGCCCAAAGAGTGTGCTAGGGATAGCAAGAAGGTCAATATTAACAACTATCCTTTCATTTGACCTTCACTCCTCCAAGAGATGAGAATAAGTTCTTTTGTTCCTATTCTGCAGATGAGAAAACTGAGCTCCAGAAAGATAAAGAAATTTTAATAGTGATATATTTTCTAAAAAGTAAATCATATAGGCTCTCTGAGTTACAAGAAACAAAGCTGTGAGCTTTTTATGAATTAACATTTTTTTCTATATAGCCTACAAATACTTTCCATGATACACTCATGGAGTCTGTTTTCTGTATTTAGTTTAGAACTTGAACTAAAGAGACTCAAGTCACCTCTTAGGAAGCCCAACATATCTTTCACTCCCTCAAGTAATGTTTCATTTTGCTTTGTTTGATCGATAGTTTCTCATTTCTAATTTAACGAAACATAACTCTTCTTCGCAGACAATGGAAAGCCTGAATCAACAATAACAATTTTTACAGGCAGAGATTCTGTGAAGGAATATAGAGTCTGAAATCACTATGTGAAGAATCAAATTATATAACATTCTGAGACTCACTCTATAAAAAAAACAGAAACAAACACAGAGCCGGTACACAGTGTGTTGCCATAAATCATATGTTCTGTACTTGAGTTCCATCTTAATGAAGGCAGCTCTGGTACAAAAGAAAAAAGTGTTAATTTAAATGGAAGATTTGCATTTGAGTCTTGTTTTTCCTGCTTCTAAACATGTGATGATAGACACTGGATAGACACTGGACCTTAGTTTCATTTTTAACAAAATGAGAATAATAATATTTATCTCCTTGGTATATTGCTAAAATTATAACAAATATGACATCACATTCTCCACTGAGTTACCATCCCCTGGCCTTCTCATCATAACCAGCAATATCTCATAATAAGCAGCAGGAGTGATTGGCGGGGAGGGGTCTATATCCTAATAATAATACAGTGGTCATCCTAAATACTTGATCTTCTTATGATCTGTATCAAATTTCCATTTGATTCATTTAAATTTATTTCACAGTCCTAGAAACTAACTATTTAATGTTTATTGGACAGGCCTTTGCTTTGAACCCTAAGTTAGTGGTATTCATTTCATTGCAAAGCACAGCGTATGTAGCTTTTATGGTATTTTATGCTTCCAGTATACAAAGAAGTAGATTCCTGTGGTCAACATGAAGTGGAACCAGAGAATTGTGGAAACTTGAAAGACAAACAGGTTTGAGGGAAGTATTTTTGGTGAAGAATAATACAGGGTGATAATATTAATCCCAAAGTACACATTGCCCCTGGACAGCTACATGACCATTCTGGACATTTCTTTTAGAATCCTATAAATGCCTGAAGAGCTTCAGGATCATGGAATCAAATAATTTGGCATTTTTTGTGATTTAGAAGATATGTGTGGCTCTTGAGTTAAAAAGTTTTTTAAAAAGTAAGAAGCCCAGCCTATAAGCCTTTAGTAGAGGAAAACAGTATTTGTCTTAACTTTAGTCCAGAAATTCTGCTCTTGAACTGAAATGCAGAGAAAAAAAAGTATTCATTGGGCCGGCCGAGTGGCACGGTGGTTAAGCGCTGGCTTGGGAAGCCAGCGGCCCCAGTGCAGGTCCCACATATGAGGGCCAGTAACACTGCCCTCAAACAAAAAAACAAACAAAAAAAGAAAGTATTCATTGAATGAAGATATTTATTTGTATCATCAAAATTGCCCATGTTTTCTTGGCCAGGAAAATTATCTTTTGGTTGAAAATGATGGAACAGCATTTCTAGAGCCCAATAGGAGTGACAATTTTGTAAATAAGGACCCATGTCAACAGTTTTCAAATTCTTCAGGTGACAAATCTGAAAGTCAGAATGCCCTTTTTGAAAAAAACTATCACGAAATGCTAATATATTTAACTGTACCATATTGTGGTAAAGAATGTTTCCGATTCCTGGCACATATGATAGCTACATTTTTCAGCCTCTCTTGACCTCAGGTTGGAATCATATGTCTGGGTTTTAACCACTGGAATATGAGTGAAATTTCATTATTAGATTGATCATCATCATGGCAGAATAAGATTTTCCTGCCATCTCTCCCCACAAACAAGACTGGTTTAAACAAATCACCCATGAACAAGAGAGCCTTTGTGGAAGTCCAGGAGTCCAATAGAGAAGTTCTAACCCTCCATTGAAGACAAAAAAACCAAAAAAAACCAAACAAACAGAGTTTGGATGCACTGAAGAGGAACAGTTTCATTTTACCTGTATCACTCTTCCCACAAGACAGCTCAACTCAGTGACAAGAGAGACATTCTCAACATATGATGCCTCCCATTGGGGAATATGAGAGCAGTAGACTTCCCAAAGAGATTTACTTCTCACTCATCCCATCCAGAATACTGAGGTGTGCTGCACAACTGTAGGGTAGACAGCAGCTGGCAGAAGAGCTTTCAGAGGGCATCAAAGGGATGCGGGTCCTATGAACTTCACCATAGGCTCCATCAGGAAGCTCATCCATGAGGCAATGGGGACACTTTATCTATGGGTTCCCTCAGCTGCCCCATGGATACCACCAACATTCTGTGCATCTCACATACACACACTTTCACACCATGGCTGGCTCTTCGTGCATGCTCCTGTTGGTGGCAAGAGCAAGTCTTTGCAGATGGCTAGTAAGTACAAGCAAGTTCACTTCTGTGAGATTGGGGGAAATCACACAAATTTAGGCAATCAGCAGTACCCTAGATAAATCAAAAGAGACATGATCAGTACTTGGCCTGGTTTCGCAGAATTGAGAAAAGGCATATAATCTTCATAATTTCTCTGCAGGAGGAAATAAGAGATGTGGAACAGGAATATCCATAGGAAAGGTCTGAGAAAGATTGAGAATTTCCAACATGATTGATGTGTGGCCTCACAGCAGCCTCGGCCGTTTGCCTCTCTGCATTCGCCCCATAACAGCAGGGCCTCACGGGGACAGAATATTCACTATGTCTATGGCAAAACCCCATGGGACCCTAAGAGAGAGGGCGGGTCAGCCAATGACGGGCAAGACCCTAGATATGTGCAGGATTCCAATATAGGTGTGAGATCCTATATAAAATATGCACATTAGGGCAGCCTAAGCCAGGAGCTGTTGGATAGGGTACCCTGGGAGGAATCAAGGAGGCGAAGCATATGGGGCCTAAGGGCCTGTTAACCCTTATCTGCAGAGCTTACAGCCTGCAAAGGAAAAGAGAAATCTTCCTAAGAAGCTAACAGCAGTCCTCCTTGCATTCTTGCCTCAAGGTGTCATAGTGAACCATTAACTGTCCCCATAGGGGGCAAGGCTGCATTGATCAAAGGGTCTTTCAGCTGAAGTGGTCTGTGAGGCATGGGGGGATTTGGCTAAAATCTTGGGTGACACATGTGATTTACAGACCTCGGAAAGAGCAAAGCCCCTTCCCTGTTTGTACTCATTAAAAGCTGCAAGCTGACCAGATTCAGGGCTCTTGTCCATCAGACAGAGTCCCCTGGCTCACATTGCTTTTTAAACTATCCCTGTCTCTTGCTCTTTATTTCTTTTTCTGAGTCCCTGCAGGTCCTCTCGAGGAAGCTAGACTCAAGTGCGCAGAGACGTGACACTGATGGAAGGTATTTCTTTCTCTAAGCCAGTCAGTAGAAACTGAAGAAGTTAACTGCTTCTTCAAAAAAGAAGACAGCAATGCAACTCTTCAATGAACGTAGAAAAATCAAAGAAGGGCAGGCCGAGTGGCTCAGTTGGTTAAGAGCTTGCTCAAGAGTGCAAGCTGAGCTCTGAGCAACAGCAGTTCAATGCCCAGCCCGAGCTGAGCTGCCACTGAGCTGCCAACAGATGGCAGGATGGCTCAGCTAAAAAAAAAAAAAAAAAAAAAAAATCAAGGAAATATGACACCACCAAAGGAACACAATAATTTGTGAGTAACTGACCCTAAAGAAGTGGAGATTTGTGATTTTCCCAATAAGGAGTTCAAAATAGTTATTTTAAGGAAGCTCATCGAGCTATAAGAAAACAAAGAAAAAAATCAGTAAAATCAGGAAAACAGCACATGAGCAAAATAAGTTTAGTAGACAGAGAAATTATACAAATGAATCAAATAAAAATTATGGAGCCGAGGAATACAATGAATGAAATAAAAAATGAAATAGAGAGCATCAACAACAGACTGGATCAAGCAGAAGACATAATCTGTGAAATAAAAGTAAGGTCTTTTGAAGTTATCCAACTTTTCTTTGGAGGACAAAGAAAAAAGAATTTAAAAGAGTATGGAAAGCTTACATGAACTATGAGATGCTATTAACAGAAATAATCTATGCATTATCAGACTCTCAGAAAAAGAAGGAAGGGAGAAAGGGGCAGTGTTATTTAAAGAAATACTAGCTGAGAACTTCCCAAATCTGGGAGAAATTTAGATATCCAAGGTCATGAAGTTCATAGGTCCCTCCAGAATTTCAACCCAAAATGACCTCCTCCAAGACACATTACAATAAAACTGGAGAGAAAGAGGGAGAGAGAGAGAGAGAGAGAGAGAGAGAGAGAGAGAGAGAGAGAATTTCAAAAGCATTAAGAAAGAAAAAAGTCATTGCATACAAGGGTACCCCTATAAGTATCACCAGATTTCTTAGCAAGCCACTTGCAGGCCAGGAGACAGAGGGTTATGTAATCAAAGTGCTGAAAGGAAAACACTGCCAGCAAAAATACTTTACCTGGCAAAGTTGTCCTTCAGAAATGGAGGAAAGAGAAAGACTTTCCGAAACAAACAAGATCTGGGGGAGTTCATCATCACTAGACCTTCCTTACAAGAAATGCTTAAAGGAGCTCTTCAAGCTGAAATGAAGGACAATAATATGTAATATGAAAACATATTTAAAAATATAAAGGTTAAGTATATAGTCAAATCTAGAATACTCTAATACTATAATATGGGGGCATGTTAACTACTTACCTGTAGTATAAAACTTAAAAGACAAAAATATTAAAAATGACTATAGGGCCAGCCAAGTGGCGCATTGGTTAAGAGCTGGCTTGGGATGCCAGTGGCCCTGGGTTCGGATCCCACATATGAGGTCCAGTGACACTGCCCTCTACAGCTAAGATGGTGAACAACAGCTCCACCTGGAGCTGGGCTGCTTTGAGTCCCTAGGACAGCACAACTGCAGCCCCTGGTGCAGTGGGCTGCTGTAGGCTACAGTGAGAGGCCGGCAGCCAGCGTGAGCGGTTGGCAACCGGTGTGAGCTGCCAAGCGCTGCTCCTGTCTAGAGGCTGGCTACTGATCTGCCTCACCCAAAAAAGGTGCAATGATGATATCAACATGGGCCAGTGAAGCAATGTCCTCCACAACTAGACTGAAGAACAAAAGGACAGCAACTTGTCTGTTCCCTTTCTCCGGTTCCCCAACGCTGTTCCCCTCTCCCAATTCCCCAATAAAATCTTTTAAAAAAAATTTACTATAAATACAATAATTTGTTAACGGATATACATTATTAAAAAGGGGTAAATTGTGACATCCAAACAAAATGTGGCAGGGGTAGGAGAGTAAAAGGATAGAGGTTTTTCTATTCAATTGAAGTTAAGTTGTTATTAGTGTAATATAGACTATTATATTTATAAAATGTTTTATGTAAGCCTTACAGTAATCATGATGCAAACACCTATACTAGATTTACAGAAGATAAGAAAGGAATCAAAGTATACCACTATGAAAAATCATCGATTCACAAAGGGAGACAGTAACAGAGGAAGAAAGAAATAAGAGAACTACGAAACAGCCAGAAAAACAATAAACTGCGTTATAAGTCTTTATCTATTAATAATTACTTCAAATGTAAATGGATTAAATTCTCCAATCAAAAGGTATAGAGTGGCTAAATGGATAAAAAAGAAAACAAAAAACAAAACAAAAAAAACAACAGGACCCAACTATATGTTGACTACAAGAGACTCATTTAAACTTTAAGGACACACTTAGGCTCAAAGTGAAGAGACAGAAAAAGATTTTCCATGCAAATGGAAACCAAAAGAGATCAGAGGTAGCTACACTTATATCAGCAAAGCAGACTTTAAATCAAAAACTGTAACAAGAAACAAAGAAGGTCATTATATAATGATAAAGGTATCAATTCATCAATGAGATATAACAATTATAAATATATATGCACCCAACATTGGAGCACCTAAATATATTAAGCAAATACTAACAGATATGACAGGAGAAATAAACAATGTAATAAAGGTAGAGGATTTCAATACTCCCACTTTCAACAATGGATACATCACCCAGACAGAAACTCAATAAGAAAACATTGGACTTGAATTATATTTTAAACTAAATGTACCTAACAGACATATACAGACATTTCATCTAACAGTAGCATAACACACATTCTTTCAAGATCACATGGAATAGTCTCACAAAACAAGTCTTAGCAAATTTAAGAAGAATGAAGTCATGCCACATATCTTTCCCGATCAAAATGGTATACAACTAGAAATCAATAACAGGAGAAAAATTGGAAAATTCACAAATTTGTGGAAATTATGCAACACACTCCTAAACAACCAATGGATTAAAGAAAAAAATCAAAGGGAAATAAAAACATATCTTGAAACAAAAATGGAAACACAACATATGGAAACTAATGGGATGCAGAAAATGCAGTTATAAGAGAAAAGTTTATACTGAATAATCACTTGCAAAAGAAAAAATTGTACCCCTGTCTTATACAACTTACAAAAATGAGCTTGAAGGGCTGGCCGAGTTTAACTAACTTTATTGTGATAATCATTTCACAATATATACATGTATCAAATCATCACCTTGTACATTTTAAACTTATACAATGTTGTATGTCAATTATGTCTCAATAAAACCAGGAAAAAATAGGTATTACTATTTTGACCTTAGATTACCTCAGTATATAATTAATTTAGAAAAAATAATGAACAATGCTCTGAGATCCTATGCATTAATTTAGAGTAAAGATATTATTTTGTGAGACCACTAATATAACTTTGCAATAACCTAATTGTATATTCATTTTACAAAAATAATTCAGTTGGCTTAGGCTCAAAATTCAGTCATTCTGTTGCTACAGGACATAAAGGTCTATACTTTGCTTGATATCATTCCTTGCTACCTCTGAAATCTATTGCAACCATTTAATTATCTTCAGTAATATTGGTTCTGCCTAATTATTCTCTAGAGGCAGACCAGAAAACACAGATATAAAAATAAAGTTTGATATTTCTGTGAAAACACGTTGGTGGTGAGCAGTAAAAATGTCTGAGAAGTAACCAGGTGATATTTCTGCATAGTCTAAATGCAGAATAAAAAATGTCTACAGTCAGAAACATTTATATATTGACATTTTTGTTTATAAGAACTCTAATAGCTTTGTAGAATTTTACAGAAACAGTAATTAATAAATTTTCACATTCCTGTTTATGCTAATGCCTTAGACCTTATTTTAAAAGAACCTTTAAAAACTTTGTAATTTGAATTCATTAAACATACTCTACACTTTATACAAAAAGACCACCAAATAGCACATTCAATTGTCAGTATTTGAAAATGCAAGCCAAAAACCATTTTGTTAATCAGAATTTATCGGTTTATTGTCTAATCATCCAACATTGAATCCACAACACAGATGCAATACGAAGAAGGATGCTCAGATGAGTTTATATTAACCTCAGGATTGCTTCTTTTGTGGCATAAATGAAATCTTCCTTCCCCTTCCAAATTCTATTTTGTAGAAGACGTGTCTTTTAGTAAAATATAAGAAAGTGGTTGCTTTTTCTTCCATTTGACAAACAAAACTGAATACATATTTCTTCCATAATACCTTTTGTGTTCAGAAGTTAAAAAGGCTTCTAGAAGAGCAAATGATGTTATTAAATAAAATGTAAATGTTAAAAGAGCATCTTTATTATATATCTTAGTTCAAAGCCTTCCAAGCCTTTTCAGATCAACTCCGCAACTTCATACACACTTATATATTTACAGGATTTCTGCTTTAAACATTCTTTCAAACATTTTCAATACCTTAGTGTTAGGCACAGCTGAGGAAAGAGTCGTGGGGAGACCAAAATTGGTCTGTTAGAATTTATCTGGGGTGTTTGAACTGTGGGAGATCAGGTTAGGAAAGACGATAACCTCTCTGAGCAAAAAGGGGTATGGAGTTTTATAGGAGGGGGTAAACGAGGCTGTCCTCTCTTCAATGCTTCAGCGTCTTCTTTGTTGCATTGTCTCTCGGGCAACAAAGTGTTTTTGGGCTTGACCAAGCCTTTCAGTTCCACATTCTGGCCCCCAGGCCCCGGTCTGTACCACCCAGGTCCACTGATCCTAAGCCCCTAGAAGACAAACACAAGCCATCAGGTACAAAGTACAAAGCAAGACCAGATGGCTTTTAGGATGAGGTGGTTTCTACATTTCAGGTGGCTTCCCAGCCCTAAGGCTAATACAAGCTTGCAGGTTCAAGGTACAAAGCAAGACAAGATGGCTTTTAGGATAAGAAGGTTTCTGCTACTTACCTAAATATGGCCTAACACTTAGGAAATGTAGGGACTGCTGAGCCTGCTAAGGATGGACTTAATATAGGTTGACTGGAGCCAAGATGATATACTGGGCCCTAGAGAACATTTGAGAACATGGTAGGTTATTAGAGTTACCCAACTGGAGCAAGATTACAGTAAATTTGGGAAAGGATATTCTTGCAAGATTCAAAGATGTTATTTTTCCCGTCGATATTACAAAGCTTAGATATGGTCAGGCAAGGTATGCCCTTGCCAGGTTAACCACCAACACTTAGACTGGAAACAATGGTCTCTGCTCAAGATAAAAACTGAACAAATAAAGCCATTCATTTTATTAAGGCTCTAAAACGGAGAACACCCCAGAGTCTCACCAGGGCAGTTGGCCTTATGCTTTTATAGGGAAGAGTAGAAGTTATAGGTGGAGTAATTTACAGTTGGGATATTTTGCAATCAGGAGATGTCATGGTCAGTCAGCTGAAAAGGAAATGTTTATCTCTGTGTCTAGTAGATTCTAGGAGACAAATAGTTCTAATCTCAACTAATCTTTCATGAGACAAAGAACAGAAGTGGAAGGTCTGCCTCGAGCCTTTCAGGAAGTTCTAGCAAAAGAAGGAAGGTCTATGTTTGGCTGTCACAGGGTAAACAAGACAGTTATCTGTGAATCTGATGAGTCATGAGAAAGACTAGAGAGCCAGGCTTTGGGCTCTATTTTGTGGAGAGTCATTCTTTGCAGTAAGTCATTTCCTGGAATAGGAAAAGGTGGTGGGATTTTGGAAAACAAAAGTTGGGAGGATATCTAGACTATGCTATTTTCTGGAAGCACAGGGCTCAGATAAAGTCTAGCAGTGTCAGCTCACTTCTTCATTTACTTACCTACCCACACCAAGCTGCCCACCTTTCCTGAGAACACAACCAGTTCCCTGTCATCTCACCCTCCCATGTTTCCTCATTTACCAGCAAAATATCAGCATTCCCAAAAGTCAATACTGAAAAGACCAGACATCCAAATTATTATTAAGTTTGTTCACTTTGTGAATTTGTTATCATTTATTTATACCAAAGTAATGCTGCTATAAATTTACACATTAATCAAAAGCTTATAAAATAGGTTGGAGGTCACATAGTGCAATGATTATAAGCCTGGCTCTACTGTCAGTCTTTTTGTAAATTTTCATTTTCAAAGACTTTCTATGGCTTTGTTTCCCCATTTCTAAAAGGAGGATATTGCTGGGAATGTAAATTGGTGCAGCCAGTATGAAAACAATGTGGAGTTTCCTCAAAAAATTAAAGATAGAACTATTGGCAGTTCGATGCCCAACCCAGGCTGAGCAGCCATGGAGCTGCCAACAGGTGGCAGGATGGCTCAGCTAAAAAAAAAAAAAAAAAAAGAATTATTGGGTTGTTGGAAAAGTTGCAACAAAAAAAATAGAAAAAATACGTCATGACTTTTCCGACAATCCAATACTATATGATTCAGCAATCCCCCTCCTGAGCATAGAGAGGATCTTGAGGAGATATGTAACTTCCGTGTTCATTGCAGCATTATTATTCACAATAGCCAACATATAGAAACCACTTAAGTGTCCATCAACAGATGAATGGATAAAGAAGATGTGGTATACACATACAATGGAATATCATTCAGCCATAAGAAAAAAGGACATTTTGATATTTGTGACAATATGGATGAAACTTGATGTCATTACGCTAAATGAAATAAGTTAGACTGAGAAAGACAAATACTGTATGTCACTTATATGTGGAACCTAAAAAAGCTGAACTCAATAAGAAACAGAGACAAGAATGGTGGTTACCAGGGCCTGGGGGTGGGGGAAATGGGGAGATGTTGGTCAAAGAATATAAACTTCCACATACAAGATGAGTAAGTTCTGGGGATCTAATGGACAGCATAGTGCTTATAGTTAATAATACCGCATTATATACTTGAAAGTCTCTGAAAGAGTAGATCTTTTTTGTACTCACCACAAAAAAGAAATAAGTGACATGATACAGGTGTTGGCAAACACTATGAAGGTAATGATTTAGCGACATATAAGTACACCCTAAACTTACACAGTGTTGTTATATGTCAATTATATTTTAATAAAGCTGGGAAGAAAAAGACACTGAAAATAAATCAATAACAAGGCTCTTGCTCCTGCATTCCTTACATGGTCATCATGAGGATTAATTCCAATAATGTCTCATAAAACAGCACTTCTCAAACTTTAATGTGTTTCTCTGGGCATCTGGTTAAAATGATGGTTCTGAGTCCATAGGTATGGGTGGGGCCCGAGACTCTGCATTTCTAGCAAGTTCCCAGATGATACCAATGCTGCTGATCGTCCACTACACTTGGAGTAGAAAGAGTCTAAAGCCCAAATAACACTGCCTGACACAAGTCAGCAGTTAAGAAATTGGTGTTGGAACCCGCCAAGTGGCTCAGTTGGTTAAGAGTGTGAGCTCTGAGCAACAGGGTCGCCAGTTTGATTCCCACATGGGCCAGTGAGCTGCGCTTGAGCTGAGCTGCCAATGGGTGGCAGGATGGCTCAGCTGGTGAGAGCCTGTGCACCTAACGTTGCCCAGTTGAACTCCCGCATGGGATGGTGGGCTACACCTCCACAAACAAGATTCAACATGGCACCTTGAGCTGAGCTGCCATGAGCTGCTGATGGGCTGCCGGATGACAACTGGATTTGGAGCTGAGCTGGCTGCGCCCTCCACAACTAAGATTCAAGGACAACAACTTGGCTGTTCCCCTTCCCCAATACCCCACTAAAATCTTAAAAAAAAAAAAAAGGAAAAGAAATTGGTGTTGTTCTTCTTAGCTTATACACCTGTGCATGAAATAAGACCACTGTCAGAAGAAACGTAACATGAAACCTTCTATAAGTTGTATATAGACTCTATATATTCTTTGCCTGAATGTCCATAAATGTAACTACAAAGTAATGAGACAGAAATCACATGTGAAAAATCACCCTGGTAACTTTGCCGTTTCATTCAAGTTAGGGTCAGTGTTAGATTTTGCAAGAATTGAGGAACTTTCTCAGCTAATTCTCTAATGACTTGTGAATTGTGTTTTAATACGGAGTCTTGCTCCCCAGTTGTAAATCCCCTAAAGTGCTCTCTGAAAGTCCAGAAATGGTGGGCTGGCAGAGTGGCACAGTGGTTAAGCGCTGGCTTGGGAAGCCAGTGACCCGAGTTCGGGTCCCACATATGAGGGCCAGGGACACTGCCCTCAAAAAAAAAAAAAAAAAAGTCCAGAAATGGTGAAATCGGTACACGGGTTTTGCTGAAGAAGATCAGTCAGGGATGGATAGAAAAGGCCACGATGTGCTATGAAGTTCCTAACACAGGGAGCCGGGCATTTTTCTTTTGAAACCTGGAGCTTACTTTAAAACAAGATTATTTTAAAAGGTTAGGAGAGGCTTATAGCTTAACTATGAGGATCCTTATAGATATAAGGCTCAGGGGCAACTTCAAATATCTAAACTAAAAAATAATACTGTACATGGATATGTTTTTACAAGTCCCGTGGAAATCCCATGCATTACTGCTAGGAGAGCAAATCGATACAACCACTCTGGAAAAGTTATTGGCAGTATGTACCAAAGTTGAACACCTATGTCTTCTGGCCCACCTATGGAATCCCACTTCTGCATATCTAACAGGAATGCATGTGCCTTTCACTGTGGGATACGTACAAGGATGCTGAAAATAGCACTAGTTATAATAGCCCAGAGCAGTCACAAGCCCAAGGATTGTTAATGGTAGAATGTTTAAGTGGCATATCATACAATAAAGTGCCACCCAGCAATGAAAACAGTGGAACTACAACAATCACAACAATGTGGATGAATGTCAAAATTACAATGTTGAACAAAAGAAATAAAAAACTAAAAAGTGAAATTAACAAAATTAATTTATGATCTCAGAAATTTGATGGTCATCCTTGGAGTGGAGACCATAGGAAGGAATTCTATATTGCTGGCTCATGCTCTATTTCTTGGTTAGGGTACTGGCTACAGAGTGCATAAACTTTGTGTTAAGTCATCTATGTGTTCCCTTATGATTTGTGCACTTTTCTGTATGTGCACTATACGTTGATAAATTTACATACAAAAAAAGGCTAGATTATCTTTAAAGTGACTTACATGTCTGAAGTGCTTGGTTATTCTATTCAGTAAATATTTGAGAGGAAGAAATTATTTGCTTCTGAATTTTTAGCCTATCTTTCAATCGATGCATCTCAGATTCATTGTTTAAAAGACAATGCCCAAAGGAAAATCTTCAGGAATATTTGATGAAAGAAAAGCCACATATTTCTAAAGAAAGGCTACAGCTTCTCAATTTCCATCTTTTTTTGACTGACCTGTTATGCTCTTCAAGCAAAAGGTAATTAAATAATTAGAGGAGAACCAAGAGACCCCTCCATTTTCCCTGCCAAGAAAAACAGCAAAGGAGCAGAGAGGACCTGAGGATTTAGAATGCAAAAATCAAAAGACCTGAAGAGAGGCCATGAGATTTCTAAAAAGCTACAAAAACCATGGCTCTGTCTGAAGGTGGGACAAGACATCCTGAACCACCCACCAACTAATGCATTGATGTAGATGAATTAAAATAGAAGGAAAAATAAAGAAGAGTCAGCTATAAACTGTTGGGGGATGAATCATAATTGAAAATAATTATACCACATACAAAATGCCATTTCTAGTTGCTCCAAAGCTTTTTATTATTTCCCTCATTCCATCTTTCCCCAAAACCCATTTCCCAATTCAAATCAGATTTCATTTTTATTGCAAGGTATCCTGTTTGGGACTCTGATCCTGGTCCCTGAGGGGCCAGACAATGTTCGTTTCAAATCTAGCTGGTTTGTGGGAAGAAATGTGTTAAACGAGCTTTTCCAGTGTACACCACTTCTGTTGTTGATTTGTTTCCCTCCAGCTTTTCCCAGTTGACTTTCACTCTTTATTTTTTTACAGCACCTTGCAATTTACAATCTCTTATCCATAATGCCCAAATAGAAAAAGCTCTGAAAACTAAAAGTTTCTCTTAAATTTAATGACAAAACCAGAACTCACATGAGACTGTTTATGATGTCTATTTATCTCGCTTACTGTGAATTTTTATGTTTCATTGCATAGACTTAAATGTGTTTATTACAGGATGCTGCTTTAGACCCCCCTGGAGATGTAATACAATATGCCATATTCACTGCATTACCTTTCTACACTCCAAAAATTTCAAATTCCAAAGCACATCTGGGATTGTGGAGCTGTAATCAAGAATTCCTCTTTGAGAGCAGAGATGAAGTTGTACAGCTGCTGCAGGGATTTGGGTTAAATTTAAGCAATAGTCTTATGACCAGAAAAGTAGTTAAAAATGGACATTTTCTCCCAAAATAATGTGCTAAATTGAGAGATCAGAGCCAATATTTAACTTGGCAGTTTAAAAAAAACCAGTCCCAAGCTCCCTACAGGGCTCTGACCCTCACATATAAGGTCTTTTTCCTACTGATAAAATAAGGGGGTAGATGGGGGAATGCAACTGAACACATTTGGAGGAGTCACCAGATTAGTAAGAACTGAAAATAAAATATGAATATTATGGCAAACTTTCAATGTGCCAACTTTGATGTGTCTGAAGCAGGTAAAAAAACGCTAAGTTCCTGAAGTGTCTTTAGAGTGGATTTCACAATTAATAGAGTTTTAAGAGCCCACTTAAAGGCTCCTATGTATGACAATAAAGATATTTTGAGACTTCCCAAACTAAGAAACCTTTTGTATTTCATTTGATTGAATTTGAAGACAATAACATCAAGCTCAGCTGTATAGGTCATGTGGTGTAGAAGAGGTTCTATACGTGTAATCAAACCAAACTTTAGATCATTATTTCTCTACCTACGCTGCACATTGGAATCATCCTCTGGGCAGCTTTCATAAAAAACAATTAATTCCTGCATCTCACCCTCAGGGATTCAGATTTAATTTCCTAGACAGCTCCTTGACAATTAGAACTTTTAAAGCTACCAGATGATTTGAATATATAGCCAGGGCTGAAAATCCTACTTTAGAAGAAGCCTCTTAACAATTGGCAGGCCTTTATATATCACCTAAGATACCTTTTGTGTAGCCTTTATAATGACTTTGATGAAGCTATTGTGGGAAACATTTTATCAATTAGCTATTGCTGTGTAACAAAACCAGGAATAAGGGCTACTAGGAGGCAGAGGCTTTTTTTTTTTTTTTTTTTTTTTTTTTTTAAGATTTCATTAGGGAATTGGGGAAGGGGAACAGTGTTGCGGAATTGGGGAAGGGGAACAGCCAAGTTGTCCTTCAGTCTTAGTTGTGGAGGGCCCAGCTAGCTCAGCTCCAAGTCCAGTCACCATCTGACCTCCCGTAGGCAGCTCATGGCCACTTAGCTCAAGGTGCCATGTTCAATCTTTGTTGTGGGAAGAGGAGGGGTATAGACCTCCATCCCGTGCGGGAGTCAAACCCACAACCTTATTGTTAGGATCACGTGCTCTCACCAGCTGAGCCATCCTCCCACCTGATGGCAGCTGAGAGGCAGCTCAGCTGGGGCGCAGCTCACTGGCCCATGTAGGAATTGAACCAATGATCCTGTTGCTCAGAGCTTACACTCGTAATCAACTGAGCCACTTGGGCCAGCTGGTAGGGGCTTCTTTTGTGGTAGTTATGCTAATTAAAGTTGAAAAGAACACTGTGGACAGAATGGAAGAATGCAGAGATTGACATCTGCTCATCCTTGGTTGAAATAATCCTCATATTTCATTTATCAGGAAAGAGCCTTGAATCAGGTCCAATTGTCAGTCTGGGACACAGAGACCGCTCAATGTCACTGGTCCTTCAGTGTCAGCTGTTCAGAGACAGTTACGATGAAACATAACATTCAGTTTAGCTACCTTCTAGGACAGCAGTTTTCAGACTTTAATGTGCACAAAAATCATTTGGGCATCTTGTACAAATGTAGATTCTAATTCCCTAGGTCTGGGGTGCCCGCATTTCTAGCTAGTGGCCAGGAGACTCTTTTCAAGACCAGTTTTTCAAACTCCAATGTGCATTTGAATCACCTGACGGGTTTGTTAAAACACAGCCCCATCCTCAGGTCCTGATGTTGTAGGTCTAGGGTGGGCCTGAAGTCCGGCATATTCCTCCCAGATGACTCTGTTGGTCCAGGGCAATTCTTGGAGTTTTAAAAAATCAGTTAAACAAAACATGGTCATTCTTTTGAATTTATTGTTAACATCTGAATATTCATTTTCAAATAGAGGTAAGCATCTAGATATAATGTGGAATGAGAAACTCCTTGTAAGCTTTATATGTTAAAATTCTATCAATCAAAATATTAAAAAAAATTACTACAAAAGTAAATTGCTACTGTAATTAATGATTGTAAAAGCTGTTAATTTTATATACAAAATTTAAAAAAACCCTTTCAAATAGTTAAATCAATAAGGAAATAGATCAGCAGCTAACGGGGATATTAGGAAAGAATGCCTCTGCTAGATAAACTTTAGGTAGAACACACTATCCTTTCGGAGTCAACAGATGTTTGTACAATTTTAAATAAGAATGGAAGGCAGAATAATAAAGGGTATATATAAACTATATTTATAGTCTTTGCAAAATTATTAGTTTATTATCATTCATGATATTAAACAAAATAAGCTTCATAAACAATATTTTTATTTTGCTATTTAATTCCATGCAGGTTGTGAGTTTTTAAAGATAACAACCTGCTCTATAAGTTCATTCTAAGTTGGTAATATTTGACTTCAACCTAATATTTATTTTAACACTAGGACATTTGGCATTCAGCCAAAATGAGTATTTGGTACATTTCCCACATGAATTTTAAGAGTTGAATCAAGGGAGCTTCCAAGACCCGGGTTCAGACACTGTTCAGAGGGGTCCTAATCCTGATTAACTAGAGCGTCTCATGCCATCCTGCCTAACTCTCCTTACTGAGACTTGTGCAAAGTCAAAACGAGTCCATTGATCTCCTTAGATGACGTTAAGGGTGCCAGATTAAATACATGAGGCCCAGTTAAATTTGAATTCCAGATCAACAATGAATTATTTTTTAGCGTAAGGATATCCTATACAATATGTGAGACATTGCTGTATTGTTTTATCTGTATGTGGCAACATTAGGTGAGGCCCCAGCTGCAGGAAACAAAGAGTGTCTCTGAAACTCATTATCCCTTCTAACATCAAATAGGAGACATCTAGAGTAGAATGACACTGCTTTAAATTCATAAGGAATGGCATAAAAGTAATTTGGGGGCTGGCCGAGTGGCTCAGTTGGTTAAGAGCTCACTCAAGAGTGCGAGCTGAACTCTGAGCAACAGCAGTTCGATGCCCAGCCTGAGCTGAGCTGCCACTGAGCCACTGAGCTGCCAACAGGTGGCAGGATGGCTCAGCTAAAAAAAAAAAAAAAAAAAAAAAAAGGCAATTTAGGAAGCGATTCATTTTTTAGGGGCATGTTATCAAGTCATTAAAAAAACTAGTTTAATCTTTGGAAACCTTAGTTCGTTCCAGTCCCAGTTCTACTATGGACTGACTTAGATTTTGAGCTAGTCATTCATTATTTCCCAGCTCTAAGATGCCAATCCTTATAAAATATGCCAATTAAAAAAATCACCAGGACAGAAAAAATACTGCCAATTAAACTATGACACAATGCAAAAACACCACTGATTATAAGACATACCTTTATTTCAGAGATATTAAAATGTATGGGGAAATTAGTATTTTAGAACTGATAAAATATGGCATTTTGATTTACCTCATTTATATAATGAGAATAATTGTCATGTTCCTTATTGAATACACATAGAGATCATACCAAGAAATTAATAATCAGCTCTTGTTTCTCAATCTAATTTTAAATTGAACAACAGGGAACTTTAGCTTCCAAAATAGAATGTTTTCCAATGACTGCTCCTGTCAAAGTAGCAACAAGGGGGGTTAAAATTTCTTATAGTCTTTTTTGGACAAGTGCTATATGATCCCACTCATATAACGTATCTAAAATAGTCAAAATCATAGAAACAGAAAGGTGGTTACCAAGAGCTGGGGGGAGGGAGGTTGGGTAATTAGCATTTAATGGATATAGAGTTTAGTATTACAAGATGAAAACATTCTAAAGATCTCTTGCACAGCAATATGAATTTCCTTAATGCTACTGAACTATATACTTAAAAATGACTAAGATGGTAAATTTAATGTTATGTGTGCTTTACCACAATAAAAAATTCTTAGATTTTTTTAAAAAGGTTCTTTCATGTGTGGGTCAAAACTATCTTTTTTTTTTTATATAGATTTTATTGGGAAATTGGTGGAGGGAACAGCATTGGGGAATTGGGGAAGGGGAACAGACAAGATGCTGTCTAGTTGTGGAAGACATCACTTCACTAGCCCATGTTGGTATTGTGATCGTTGCGCTCTTCCAGGCTGAGGCAGATTGGTTGCCGGCCATTGGATGGCAGCTCACGGTAGCTCACTGCAGGCAGCTCACATTGGCTGCTGGCCACTCACAATAGCTCACGGAAGCCCACTGCAGCCCCACTGCAACCTACGCCATAGCTGGCCACTCACTGGCAGCCCAGCTCCAGGTCAAGCTGTTGTTCACCTAGAGGGCACAGCGTCACTGGCCCATGTGGGATCCGAACCAGCGGTGCTGCTGCTCAGAGCTCACGCTCCCAAGCCAACTCTTAACCAACAAGCCACTCTCCCGGCCACTAACTCAGTCTTTTGATTCACTGAGTGAAGGATTATCTTTATGATTATAATGCATAAGAATCTAATGTTTAAACAGAAAGTTGCTGGATTCAATGAGTTTATATTATCGACCTACTCATCCATTCTGCCATCCATCCATCCATCCATTCATCCATCCATCCATCCATCCATCCATCCAATAATCCAACATTTATTGAATTTCTATTCTATGTCAGGTACTGGGACAAACTTTGAAAAAAACTGAAGAAAACATCCTTGTGTTCAAGGAGCTACCCCTAAAGTACTGCAGTGCTCTACTTATTAAGAAAGAGATCCAGACTTTTCACTTCTCAAATTTCTGAAAAATAGCTTGCTTTTTTCACTTGGAATGCTCTCCTTTTTCCTTACTGACTATTCAAACCCCTCACATTTCTTCCAAAATCAACTCAAATCCTCTTGCTCAATGCAGTCTTCCCTATTATAAATCCCCCCTTCCCAAACTCCCAAATTGCTTAAAGGATTTAATTTGGCTCCTAACTGAATAAATAAAATATATAGTATGTTAGATGGCTATACAAGCTAAGGAGAAAGGTCAAGCAGGATCAGGGAATATGAATCTCTGGGGAGGAAGAAGGCTCAAGTTTTAAATACTGTAGCTACTGAAAGGCTTACTCAATAGCAGAATTTTGAGTAAAGACCTACATCAAGTGAGGGGTGAGCCATGTGGGTATTTGGGGGTGTGGCATTCTAAGCAAAGAGAACAGCTAGTACAATAGTCCTGAGGTGGGAAGTATGTTGGAGCTACAGGAAGGAGACCATTGTGGTTGTAATGGAGTGAATAAAAGGATGAAGTTGGGAAATGAGGTCATAGAGGAAATGGAGCCAGGTCATGTAGAGGCTGTAGGTTTTATTAAGAACTTTGACTTTTATTTTGAATGAGATGGGGCCAAGAAGTGACATGTTGTAACTTATTGATTTTTCCTTAACTTATTTTTAACAGTATCCCTTTGCCCTCTGTGTAGAGAATAGACAGTAGAGGTGGGGGCAACGGTGGATGCAAGGAGACCAATTAGAAGGACAATGAGATAACTTAATCAAGAAATAATGATGGCTTAGACCTAGTGGTGGCAGTGAAGGTAAAGAGAAAAAGTTGAATTTGAAATATATTTAGAAATAGACCTGTTAGGATTTACTGATGCATTGGATGTGGAATATGAGAGAGACAAGGATGACACCTGGGCAGCCAGAGGACGAAGCTGCCATAAGATTGGGAAGACTGTGGGAGATACAGGATTTAGGAAAAATATTGCGAGCTTAGTTTTGTACATGATAAATTTGAGATTTAACGATAGGGATTTCCCATGAATTAAATCTTGCTGCCTGATGCTACCAATTCTTGGACAAGCCCTGACATTTTTTTCACTACTGGTTTCTCATCTGTTAAAATTCGGGGCTGATGACTAGTGGGTACTGTCCAGCCAAGTTTCTTGGTTTCTTGTTTCTTATACATTAAATTTCCATAGTTACATTTATTTTCCACAAAAATTAACAATGAAAGATTGGTTCATTTTGATATTTCATACTGCAGTTAGAAAAAAAAAACCACACAAAAAAAAACCGCATCAGCCCACAGGTGATAAATCTTCATTATACACTTTGATGAAGAAAAAGCAAATTCTCAGCAATTAAGCTCCAAGCTAAGACTGGAACAAATTGGTTTGAAATATTCTAAATTGATCGGGAAGCACTTTTCACTCAGAAAATGTCAATCCTTTTTTCAATGTTCTGCCTTGGAGAATTACCTGTCACTGATAATTTTCCCTCTAGCTTTCTGAGGCTGAGGGTGATTTAAATCAGTCTCTGTGTGGTTTCTAAGCCTAGGCTTTCAAAGTTTGGCAGCTAAATACATTCTTGCTCTTGCAGCTTGTCTGTTTTTCTGATCCTTCCTGAGCAGGTCCTTTTCACTGAAGCTGATGGTAGCTGCTAACACTCTCATATCTGCTGTTCCCCTGGGCAGATTTTAAAACAAGAGAGACTGAGAAATGATGAAGACAAATAGAAGCAGGAGGATTTTTGTTTTATCATAGAAAAAATAATTTACATTGGTTGTTAATAATATGAAGTTTTTCTTCTTATTTCTCTCATAAATGATAGGTATTTTATGGCTTTTGCTTAACTTTTCTTATTGTTGCTATGTGTTTTTAACTGAAGCTTAATTATACTGTACTTCTACGGTAAGACAGACTCAATAATTTTTCCATTCAATAAAAGAAAAGGAGTTTATCTGGGAGAACAATGAAAATTCTTGAATCCATCTGAAATCTTATTCTGGAGCACTGTTGGTGGATAAGAGTAATAAGGGGACAGGTGGGAAGAAGTGTGCATGTTCAAAACATTTCTAAGTGTGTGAGCATAAACACTTTCCCTTCTCCACCTTACCATCAAATACACCACACATTAATTCTTTCAGAATGATTCACTCTTACCCCCTCCACACACAAGGTTATCTGATCTATAACAAAGGTGGCTTTGCAGAGAAGTGGGGAAAGAACGGTAAGTGGGACTTGGCCCAATGGCTGTCACTATGCATATATATACAGAGGGTGCCAAAAAAATGTATACACATTTTAAGAAAGAAAAAAACTGTTAAAATTGTAATACTCGATATATACCAATAGCAAAAGATGAATAAATGTCACATTTGGCTCCTGCAATTACAAGAAGTGCTCATAGTGGTTACCATCAGCATCGAGACACTTCCGATTATGGCAAACTACTGCTTGAACAACATTGACCAAAGTGTACACTTGTATACATTTTTTTGGCACCAGTGTGTGTGTGTGTGTGTGAGTGTGTGTGTGTGTGTGTGTAATTTGACTCCTACTCACTTTACAGAAAAATGAACTCCAAATGGATTGTAGATATAAGTATGAAAGGTAAAATAATAAAGCTTTTTTAAAAACATAGAACATCTTCATGACTTTAAGAAGGAAAGATTTTTTTAAAACAATATAAAAACACTCGCCATCATAGAAAGAATTGATTAACTTGGACTATATTACAATTATAAACTTCTGTTTATCAAAAGGCATCATAAAGGGAGCTAAAATACAACCCACAGGGAGAACGTTTGCAATACATACGTCCAACAAAAGACTTTTATTCAGAATATATAAAGAACTTCTACAAATCAACAAGGAAAAAAGATGTCAATCTGACAGAAATAGGCACAAGATGAACAGATGCCTTATCAAAGAGAATATGTAAATGACCAATAAACAGTTGAAAAGTTGCTCACCTGTATTAGTCATGAGTAAAATGCAAATTAAAACCATACACAAATTAAAATCCACCAGAATGACTAAAGTTAAAAAGATAGAAAATATCAAATGTTAGGTAGGATGTGGAGCAACTGGAATTCTCACACACTGTTAGTTGTGAGTCGCCCTGGCTTTATCCCCTAACTCTGATGACAAGCATACATGTTCCAGCAGTCCACTCCTAGTTATATATCCAACAGAAATGTGTACATATGTTCATAATAGTCCAACACTAGAAAATACTCAAGTCTCCATTAACAGTAGAGTAGATAAATAAAAAAATTATGGTCAATTTAAATAACACAATTTTGAAAATAGCATTAAGAATGAAATATCTACAACTTCACAAAAAAACATGGATAAATGTCTCCAAGATAATAATGAGTGAAAGAAGTAGACATGAAGAGGACTTCCTTACAGTGTGATTCCATTTATATACTCGCAAAGCACACACAAAAAAGGCAAAACCAATCTATGTGTTAGAAGTCAGCATAGTGGTTTCTCTTGGGAGAGGTAGTGGCTGGAAGGAGACACATAGGAGAAATGTCCTGTATCTTGAACTGGGTGCTAGTTACATATGTGTTCAGCTTATAAACATTTATCAATTGTATATTTATGTGCACTTTTTGTGTTTTGTTATAGTTCAACAAAACACAAAAGAATTAATATCCAATCTTTTGGAAAACTCCAGATCAGAATGTAATCACAGGTATTCTAACAGGTGTGTTCTTAAAAATGACCGAGTTAATTAAATTTGGGTTATTAATTTTAAGTGCTCAAGTAGAAGCAGCTATCTAAAGGAAGGCTGGGGCAAATCTTCTGATAAAATGAACAATTATTGTTGATGATATTTCAGAGTTCAGATGTTCTCAGAGTGAATCTTTTCCAAAATCCCCTTTCACATTTCCATTTTCCAATCAATAGGTGCAAAACAAACAAACAAAAATTCTGTTCACTTGAGTCTAATCATTTTAAGACATTTTGAAGATCTCTCAGTCATGGCTCCACTTTTCAAGGTTTATTTTCATATGAAGTGAGCCAAAATGATCAGAAATGTTTTGAACTTCATAAATTATAAAAGCACTTAGAGGCAGAAATTTAAATGCATGTTCTATATGTTCATGTTAAAGATATTATCACAAATGTGAAACAATTATGTAACACGGCATTCAATGATTAAAGGAAAAAAGCTTTTCTAATATTGAATCATTAGGACTTACTCATATATGAATTATTACTGCTTTCTTGTGATACCAAAATGTCGTCTACTGATGGACACTTAGGTTGCTTCCCTATCTTGGCTCTTGTAAATCATGCTGCAATAAACAGAGGGATGCATATGAGTGTATTTTTTTGAATTAGTGTTTTGGATTTCTTTGGATAGATACCCAAAAGTGGAATTGCTGGATCATAAGGTAATTCTGTTTTCAATTTTTTAAGGTACTTCCATACTGTTTCCCATAGTGGCTGCACCAATTTGCAATGCCACCAACAGTGCATAAAGGTTCCCTTTTCTCTACATCCTTACCAACACTTGTTGTTTGTTGATTTACTGATGATAGCCATTCTGACTGGAGTGAGGTGGTATCTCATTGTAGTTTTTATTTGCATTTCTCTAATGATTAGTGACGTTGAGCATTTTTTCATATGTCTGTTGACCATCTGTGTGTCCCCTTTAGAGAAATATCTTTTCATGTCCTCTGCCCATTTTTTAATTGGGTTGTTCAGTTTTTTGGTGAGAAGTGATATAACCCCTTAGCAGATGTATCATTGACAAATATCTTCTCCCATTCAGTAGAGTGCCTTTTTGTCATATTGATGGTTTCCTTTGCTATGAAAAAAAAGTTTTAATTTGATGTAATCCCACATTTTGTGTGTGTGTATTTTTTTTTTCTCGTTTCCATTGCCCTAGGGAATATATCAGTAAAAATATTACTAAGGGTAATGTCTACAGATTTACTTTCTATATTTTCTTCTAGGAGTTTTATGGTTTCGGGTCTTACATTTAAGTCTTTAATCCATTTTGAATTTATTTTTATGTATGGTGTAAGAATGGTGTCATTATTTTGTATGCATTATTCAGTTTTCCCAGCACCCTTTATTACATAGACTGTCTTTACCCCAGTGTATATTCTTGCTTCCTTTGTCATAGATTAAATGACCATATAGGCATGGATTTATTTCTGGGCTCTCTATTCTGTTCCATTGAAAATGATCCTGGGCTAGCTGAGTGGTGCATTGGTTAAGAGTTGGCTTGGGGCTCCAGCTCTGAGCAGCAGGGCCTCGGTTTGGATCCTACATGAGGGCCAGTGACGCGTCTCCCTCTACAGCTAAGATGGTGAACAACAGCTCAACCTGAAGCTGGGTTGCCATGAGTCGCCGGCGACTGCGTAGGCTGCAGTGGTGCTGGCCAGCAGCTGGCGTGAGCTTTAGTGAGCTGCCGTGAGCCACCGTGAGTCGCCATGAGTGGCAGTCCAATGACTGGCGAGTGACTGCCGCACCCGGGAAGAGCGCAATGATAATACCAACATGGGCCAGTGAAGCCACATCCTCCACAACTAGACCGAGGAACAAAAAGGACAGCAACTTGTCTGTTCCCCTCCCCCGATTCCCCCAATAAAATCTTAAAAAAAAAAAAGGAAAGAAAATGATCTTTTTTTTTTTTTTTGACAAAAGTAATGTAAAAAAAAAATTTCTATATATATTTGTATATAAATTACACGAGCATAGAGAAAATACAGAACAACATCCCCAGGGTAATTTACATGTGATACCTCGGGCAGGAGACTAATAGTAAAGATGATGCAGGTGGAGAAGGGGAATAGAGGAGAATGTCCAGTGTGATTTAAGGAAAAAAGGGGGAAAAAATTGCACTTTGATTATAATTAAAGAACAATAAATGGAAAAGTTATTTGAAATGTTTGGTAGTAAAATCCAGTATTGGTGTCTTCTATCCATGCTCGGCAAACTTTACTCTCTATGCAGCGATAGCCCAAGGGAAGGAGGAGCTATATTTTGGCAGCTTTTTACTATTTGTAGTGGGTTAAATGGTACCCCCAAAAGATATGTCTGAGTCCTATGCCCCATACCTGTGAATATGATCTTATTACAAAACAGGCTTTTTGCAGATGTAATTAAGTTAAGGATTTTGGGATGAGATCATCCTGGGTTTAGAGTGGGCCCTAAATCCAATGACTGGTGTCCTTATAAAAGAGAGTGATATTTGAGAGACAGAGTGGGTGGAGAACGCCATGAGAAGACAGAGGCAGAGATTCAAATGATGTGTCTATAAACCAAGGAATGCCAAGAATTACCAATACCCACCAGAAACTGAAAGAGGCAAGAAATGATTGTCACCTGGTGCCTCTGTAGGCAATGTAGCCCTGACAACACCTCGATTTCAGACTTCTAGTTTTCAGAACTGTAAGAAAATAAATTTATGTTGTTTTAAGCCACAAAGTATGTGGTAATTTACTATGGCAGCCCTAGCAAACTAATACACCATCCAATTTCACAGATGCTTTATTAAAGAGTTAGATGATAGTAAAAATTCAGGGGCAATAGGTTGTCTACTATTTTAAATTCATCATACTACTTGGGTGTTTTGCAGCTGCTTATGAGTGCAAATCAAAAGAAATGTATAGAATTATACCATTAAGAAAGTACTATG
The DNA here is from genome assembly GCA_033961575.1 of Aselliscus stoliczkanus. Classification (NCBI taxonomy): domain Eukaryota; kingdom Metazoa; phylum Chordata; class Mammalia; order Chiroptera; family Hipposideridae; genus Aselliscus; species Aselliscus stoliczkanus. Next base: position 32,705,047 of record CM066738.1, read on the forward strand.
TTTGGCTTGGACATGGAAAGCTAGTTAGAAAACTGAGACCATGAAAAGAAGTATATATTTGCTTTAAAATTCACCTCTCTAATATGTACATATATTTAATAATGCATATGAAAAAGTAATTAAAATATAAATGAATATTAGAAAGATGAACTTCTGATAGAAAGCTTGGAAGGCCAATTAGAAGCATTTGACTAAATAAGGAATTCATGACCAACAATGTATAAAAAAGTATCTACCTTATTAATAATTGTAAAAATGAAAATTATGAAAATAAGTCTTTTTTTGGCTATTAAATTGGCGAAGACAATAACTAATATTGGCAAAAGTTCAGGAAAATGAGCACTATCACACACTGTGTTCAGAGTATATTGATACTATACTCAATATAAGACAATTAGATGATATATATTAATAGTTTTTCCATTTTAAATACACTTGGACTCAGAAATCTTAATTCTATTTATCCATCCTGAGAAAATAATAAAAGATGTGGGGAAAGAATATATATATATATATGATGTTTGCTGCATTTTTGTTTATATTAATATAAAACTTGAAAATTGTCTAAGAGATTTCTAATAAAAGTTCATTGATTAAATTATGGTATAAACTCTACAAGTGAAAATTCTTCAGGCATTACAAATGATGTAAGAGTAGACTGTGTAATGACTACTACATGTTTATAATGTTCATGACATGTTTGGTAAAAAAAAAATTATAAAGCAACATATGGTATGATCCTATTTCTGAAAAAATACATACAGAAAACAAACTGAAAAGATGCATATAAAACGTAAACACTGATTATCTCTGGGTAGTAGGACTACATTTGACTTTATTTTCCTTTTGTGTGTTTATGTGTGTATGTCTGATTCATATTTTCCAAATGTTCTATTACAACATAATGTTGATAATGATTCTATGAAATTACTTTTTAAAAAAGAAACGTAATATTAAAAATATATGTTTTACTGACTAGATGGTCAGTTCCTTGAGGCCAGGGACAGTGAATAAATCTTTTTTTTAACCATTAACTACTGTGTCTGGCAAACAAAAAGAGGTCAATTAATACTTCTCAAATGAAATCACAATATTTTTTTAAAAAGCTATAGGGCTAAAATCAGATGTTTATTGTAAATATTTCCTCAATGTTATAAAGCTATAGGGCTAAAATCAGATGTTCATTGTAAATATTTCCTCAATGTGAATTTTTAATAGGAGATTGTCAAGTTGCTTTATTTCCCTCTTTAGTCCCAATTTATTATAGGTATTGGTATTCCATTGCTTTTAGTGTACCTGGTCTACTACTTATCTGTTCAACAAAAGGCTAGATCTACATATAGGAATAGTTTGGAGAGATTGCATTGTCTTATATGAATATTACCATATTCTTCTTTTGTAAAATTTTTTGTGTGGGGGGAGGGGGAATTGGGAAAGGGGAACAGTGTTGGGGAATTGAGGAAGGGGAACAGCCAAGTTGTTGTCCTTCAATCTTAGTTGTGGAGGGTGAAGCTAGCTCAGCTCCAAGTCCAGTCACCATTTGACCTCCTGTAGGCAGCTCGCAGCCACTCAGCTCAAGGTGCCGTGTTCAATCTTAGTTGCAGGTAGGTGCAACCCACCATCCCATGTGGGAGTCAAACCAACAGCCTTGTTGTTAGGAGCACGTGCTCTCACCAGATGAGATATCCTGCCACCTGTTGGCAGCTCAGCAGCAGCTCAGCTCGGGTGCAGCTCACTGGCCCATGTGGGAATCAAACTGGTGACCCTATTGCTCAGAGCACATGCTCTTAACCATCTGAGCCACTCGGCCAGCCCCTATATTCTTAATAAAGAAGCAAATAAGCCTACTTGTAACCCTGAAATACTAACATTGGGTTAGGTACTTCTAAATTGAAATTTTGTTGGTGAGTGGCAAAAGTTTCCAAGGACTATGGGACACCATTGTTACTAAGTGGAAACATTTAAGTACATGGAAAAAAAAATTATAATGATATCAGATTTTCAAACTTGCCTTTTCCTTCATATTAAGAGATAGATTTATTTAGACAGCTGAAACAGGGCCCTGTACAAGTCTCCTTGACTATTCCCCAAAGAGTATCAGAAAGGAATAACCTAACTAATTTGATGTTTTGACAGGCCCTGCATTGATTATGAGAATGATTTCTGTACTTGATACTCTTAAATAATAACCTGCATAATATATATGACTGTAAACAATATTTATTTTAAGTTATCCAAAGAACAATTCAACAATGTAAGAATACAGAATATGATGGATCTTATAGAGGTATTTGAAATTTCTCTTATATCATGTGAATGCCTAAATAACTTTTATTATACAAACTAAATTAGTTCCAGAATACCCATGATAATAAAAGATACTAAAATATGTAATTTAAATATCCTTTGCAAAATACTTCACCCTAATGGTTGATTTTAAAATGTGTAACATATGAGTAAGATGGTGGAATAGACAGACGCTATGCTACTGCCTCCCAGGATCACATCAAAATTACAAATAATTCATACAACATTCAGCCTCAGAAGTCCCCTGAACACTAGATGAACAGAACCTCTAAATGAAGAACTTAAAAAGGAGGCCACGTCGAGTCTGGTAGGAGGGTGGGAGACGACAGAGGGTGAACCCCATGAGGGACATCTCAGCAGTGGGGAGGCTTCTCTGGTTGTGGGAGAGATCCTCTGGCCCCACACCAAGCTCACCAGCCCAGAGTTACTTTGCCAGGAAGAGGAGTTCCATGATAGCTGGCAGTAGAAATTAGTGAGCACTCTCTTTGCTCAGCTCGGTGAGGTTGAGGGCGGCTAGAGAATCAGTGGGGCCGGTGCACGGGCTCGCTCACCAGTGATCACTCACCCGGTTCCTGGTGGAGGGAGTAGCTGTGTGAACGGGGCCCAGGAGCCTGTGGGGACTGACTGAACTGAGCACCTTTGGCACTGAAGCTGGAGATTTTGGGATCCTTGTTCTCCCGGTGTGGAGCTTGCACATGAGTAGTGTACAGGAGGGCGCCATTTTTTCAGGGTTGGGCCTTCCCACAAAGGGTCAGGTCCAGTACCACATTGGTATGGTGGAATTGGTGCAGGAGCGCGTGTATGCATGTGCGTGCATGTGGCCTTGGAGCCCCACCCTCTGCCCTGCTTGTGCTGCGTAGCCAGGGAAATGCTGGGCAGGTATGCTGCTCATTGAGATGCGGGAGTGCGTGAGCCACCTTGGGTCCTGCTCTCCACACTGCACATGCAGAGTTGTGAGGCTGGTGATTGGTTGTCGGGCTGCTTGGCCTGATCTGCGAGCGGTTGATTGGGACAGGCTGAGACTGGGAGTTTTCCTGGGAGTGTTGGGCCGTGAGTTGTGCGCCTGCGTGATCTAGCTGGGGCTTTCCTGGTGATCTATCTAATACATCAAAGCAATCCCAGAGTGACAGCCAGAATGAGGAACAAAGAAACAAGTCCCAAGTAAAAGATCAGAAGAAACCTCTATAAATGGAACTAAATGAAACAGAGGGATCCAACCTTTCAGAGACAGTTTAGAACACTAATGATAAGAATGTTTAACGAACTTAGTGAGGACATAAAGGATAGAGAAATCATAAAAAACAACCAATTAGAACTAAAGAATACAATACTGAAATGAACATACTTGAAGGAATCACCAGTAGATGAGATAAAGTAGAGGATCGGATCAGCGATTTGGAAGACAAAATAGCAGAAATCACCCAGTTGGAATAACAAAAAGACAAAAGAATAAAAAAACAATGAAAATAGTTTAAGAGACCTAGGGACAACATAAAACACAACAATATTTGTATCATAGGAATACCAGAAGAAGAGAAGAAGCAAGGGGTCGAGAATGTATTTGAAAAAATAATGACTGAAAACTTCCCTACCCTGGTGAAGGAAATCGACATACAAGCCCAGGAAGTGCAGAGAAATCCAAACAAGCTGAACCCAGACAGGTCCACACCAAGACACATCATAGTTAAAATGGCAAAGCTTAAAGACAAAGACAGAATCCTAAAAGCAGCAAGAGAAAGACAGCAGGTTACATACAAAGGAACTCCTATAAGACTAACAGCTGACTTGTCTACAGAAACTCTGCAGGCCAGGAGGGAGTGGCAGGAAATATTCAAAGTGATGCAAAATAATGGCCTCCAACCAAGATTGCCCTACCAAGCACAGCTATCACTTAAAATTCAAGGGGAAATAAAAGAGTTTCTCAGAAATGACTAAGCTAAGGAATTCATTACCACCAAGCCAGCATTGCAGGAAATCTTAAAAGGGCTTTTTTTAAACAGAAGAAAGAGGTAAACAAGCTAACCTAGGAAGACCAGGAATACAAATAACAAAATGGCAATATATATATGCACCTATCAATAATCATTTTAAATGTGAATGGGCTAAATGCTCCAACCAAAAGACAAGAGAGTGGCTCAGTGGATAAGAAAATAGGACACATGTATATGCTGTTTACTAGAGACTCATCTTAGAGCAAAAGACACACAGACTGAAAGTAAAGGGATGGAATAAGATATTTCATGCAAATGGAAATGAGAAAAAAAACTGGAGTAATAGTACTTGTTTTGGATAAAATAGACTTTAAAATGAAGACTACAATAAAAGACAAAGAAGGGTACTACATAATAATAAAGGGATCGATTTAACAAGAGGACATAACCCTAGTAAACATCTATGCACCCAACATAGGTGCTCCTAATAATACAAAACAGATTTTGACAGACATAAAGACAGAGATCAACAATAATACTATCATAATACGGGACTTCAACACCCCATTGTCACCAATGGACAGATCCTCCAGACAGAAAATCAACACGGAGAGTGGCCTTAAATGAAACTTTAGACCACCGGGATTTCATCGATATTTTTAGAACATTTCACCCTGAAACAACAGAATATACATTCTTCTCAAGTGTACATGGCACATTTTCAAAGTTAGAAATGTTAGGCCACAAAACAAGTCTCAGTAAATTTAAGAGGATTGAAATCATATCAAGCAGATATAAAGGAAAAACTGATAGTTGCTGGCTGGGAGGGGTGGGGATAAGGGAGAGGGGGAAGGTTTTGGACAGCGTAGATGGGTGACTACAATGTTACCGCAGGGATATGGGGGCAGTTCTGGGAATGTAATTGATAATGTTGTGAATGCTTTGTGGGGTGTCAGATGGTCGCGTGGCTTGCTGGGGAGACCACTTCGGGGATAGGGTAGAGACTTGATAACTTTACTGTACCTGAAGCTGATGTTGTAGATTATTGAACGTTAACTGTGATTGAATATATATATATATATTCATGTGGGATGAGGAGTACAGTGTGGGAGTGGGGTGAGGGGAGTTGTAATGCATATGTATGATGGGGGGTTGGCGGTTGGGGGAGGGGTGTCATCACTTTGAGGGGTAAAAAGTATCACTACTGCACTGTTGTAAAAAATAAATTAAAATAAAAAGAATTAAAAAAAAACTTAACAAAAATAAAAATGTCTAATATATAAAGATTCTCCAATATAGTACAAATGAAAGAATTAATGAATTGAGGTATTTATAAAACCAAATAAGTGTTTTGACTTGGAAGGCTCTTTTAATTTGTGTTAGTTCTCCAATGTTTTCGACGCTACCAAAATCCTGACCTCTTTTGATTAATAAGATGCTAACCCTGTTGAACTCATATGGTTCAATAACTTTCAATGTTACATGTCCCATGAGTCCCACAAAAGTAATGAGCAACTGTCACTGACTTCATGTCTTTTCTGCATTATTTTTCTTTTCCTTTTATATATATATATATATATATATATATATATATATATATATATACACACACATTGTGTACATTTCTTACCAGAAATATAAATATATATATATATATTTACACAACTTCAGAAAATATAAATTCATTAAAAATTTCAAATTTATGAAACATTCAAAATGACAGCAATGATGTTCCACCAAGGATTGAATTTTACAGCAAAGCTAAAAATGACAGAGCTAAAAATGGCTATCATGGGAAGTGGAGATCCTTAACAGAGAAGAACTGAAGAGGTTCACTGTGGCATCTCTTCTGGGAGCAACTTGGAAATGCAGTAGAGAATCAAGCAGACCCTGGACAATTCCCATATTATGTGACACGCCTTCTTAAACGAATGTAAAACCCCCACTGTAAACATGTGTGATGAAGAACACTGCCTTTATGTTGGGAGTAATGGTGCAAACACAAAAGCATGGCATCGAGAATGCTTTTTTCCACTACGTGACCAAGCTTTCAGGATATAATTATAAATAAGCTTTTATTCCTAGCTTTATTAGATGTCTATTGCTGCATAAGAAATTACACCCAAAACTTGACTTCAAATGTATTATCTCACAGATTTTGTGGATCAGGAATCAATCCAGGAGTGGCTTATCTAGATCCTCTGCTTCATGGCCTCTCAGGTGGCTGCACTGGCAGGGGGTACACTCATCCTTAGGTTACACTAGGGAGGATCTACTTCCAGATTTACTCTGTGGTCAGATTCAGTTCCATGTGGGCTGTTGGCTAGAAGCCTCCCTTAGTCTCTTGCTGTATGTGAGCCTCTCCATAGGGCAGTTCCTAACCTGGCAGCTGGCCTCCATCAGAGCAAACGAGTGAGAGATCAAGTGAGAAGATCATCCTTTTACAACCTAACATCAGAAGTGACATCTCATCACTTCTGCTGTATTCTACTCATTAAAAGCTAGTCATGGGGCCGACTGAGTGGCTCAGTTGGTAAAGAGCTCGCTCAAGAGTGCGAGCTGAGCTCTGAGCAACAGCAGTTCAATGCCCAGCTGGAGCTGAGCTGCAGCTAAGCTGCCAACAGGTGGCAGGATGGCTCAGCAAAAAAAAAAAAAAAAAAAAAGGGCCGGCCAAGTGGCACGTTGATTAAGAGCTGGCTTGGGATGCCAGCTCTAAGCAGCAGGACCCTGGTTCGGATCCCACATATGAGGGCCAGTGACACTGTCCTCTAGAGCTAAGATGGTAAACAACAGCTCCACCTGGAGCTGGGCTGCTGTGAGTCCCTGGGACAGCATAGCTGCAGCCCCTGCTGCAGTGGGGTGCCATAGGCTACAGTGAGGGGCCGGCATGAGCAGCTGGCAGCCGGTGTGAGCTGCCACAGAGCCTCTGTGAGCAGCTGTCCAGAGGCCGGCAACCGATCTGCCTCACACGAGAAGAGCACAATGATGATGCCAACATGGGTCAGTGAAGCAATGTCCTCCACAACTTGACTGAAGAACAAAAGGATAACAACTTGTCTGTTCTCCTTCCCCAAATCCCCAATAATATCTTTAAAAAAAAAAAAAAGCTACTTATTGGGTCTAACCCATACCCAAAAGGTGGATTACCAAGAGGTTCGGGATCATTGGCACCATCTTAGAGGCTACATGCAAAATTAGACACAAAATACATTTACACCTTCCTCAGATTCCCAAGTCTCATTGTATTGCAACATCAACTATTGTACTGAAGTGTAGCACTGAATCTCACTACTGAAATCAGATCAGGGTGGGTGAAGCTCCCAGGTGCAATTCTTTAAGTACAGCTTCTGAAGCACAGTTCTCTCCATCTGAAGACCCATGAAGTTAATGAGACAAGTTATCTGTCTACCATTGCCAGCACAGGATGATGGTTCAGGCATTAAAAACTTCAATAAGACATTCGGGTTCACAAAGAGGGGGAAATGGAGACTCAAAGAAGTCATTATATCCAACCTGCACCCAAGGGGAGGGGATTATGCAAGGGTCAGAAAACCAGGAGGCAGGATCACTGAGGGGCCATCTATCTTAGAGGCTGCCCACCACAGTCGCCGTGTATGTGACTCTAATGATAAAAGGAATAAAATTTTAGAGTAATATTTTATGAAGCTTGAAGGGTAGCAGATATATAATATATTGCATTGCTATGAATCTGTACTGCAATTTTTATTTTGGCTCAGGGTAAAAATTCTTTTGGAATGCAAGATCGTTGGAAGAAATCGCTTAAAAATACTATCTCCTGGGCCGGCCGAGTGGCGCATCTGTTAAGCGCTGGTTTTGGGATGCCAGCGGCCCCGGTTCGGATCCCACATGAGGGCCAGTGACACTGCCCTCTACAGCTAACAACAGCTCCACCTGGAGCTGGGCTGTGCGAGCCCGGTGATGGTGTGGGCTGCAGCCCCTGCTGCAGTGGGCTGCCATAGGCTGCAGTGAATGGCCCGCATCCAGCGTGAGCGGCTGGCAGCCAAGCGTGAGCTGCCAATAGCCGCGATGAGCGACATCCAGAGGCCAGCGACCGATCTGCCTCATCCGGGAAGAGCGCAATGACGATACCAACAGTGAAGCAACATCCTCCGCAACTAAACTGAAGAACAAGAAGACGGCAACTTGTCTGTTCCCCTTCCCCGATTCCCCAACGCTGTTCCCCTCCACCAATTCCCCAATAAAATCTTTAAAAAAAAAAAAAAAAAAAAAAAAAAAAAAAAAAAATACTATCTCCTTCCTTGTGGTTATAGATCTGATAGTTGACTCAGATTGTTTAATTTTCCAAAATTTTTCAAAATGTTTTCCTAATGGTTAATATAGGCATCTGTTTCAGTCCCATGCTTATAACTTTAGCTGCATTCTGTATTTCTTCTTCAATTTATCAATACAACTTGCATTTGCATAAAATTCAAATTACATTCCTTGTGAAACATCAGTGTCTCTAATTTGACTATGAGAGCTGTTCTAGTTTCTTTTTCACATTATTGACTGAACTAGAGAAATAGCTTTTCCACTTCTTTTCTCTATGCTGCTTAGCAAAAAAATCTATATTTTTCTAATCATACATGTCCTCAAAATAACACAGGTGAAGAACTGTGATATTAACTAGCAATTGCAGCTAGACCAGGTTCTATATCAACTACCTAAACACTGAATAAATATTGTTTCAGATAAAGAACACTGAATTTTACTAAATGTGCAGTTTGAGTACTTCTTTTAATTGAGCAATATGTATTAAATGTTTTGTTGATTCTTTGGAATCTAAGTTATACTTTAAACATATGCAATTACTACTAAATAAAAATATAATAAGCATATACAAACTAAAGCATAGATTATGATTTTTAAAATTTTTCTGTATTTCTTAGAATGATGCCAAAATAACAACAAAAATTTAGAGCAACATACAGAGGTATCAATGGAATCCCTAAGATAACTATGATACAATTAATAATGCTTCATAATTTTATTATTCTATGGTATTTCTATTTAAGAATTATACCTTTTTCCTTATATAAGCAAATCTATAATTTTGTGAGTCATCTATTTAGATATGCAGAACAGGCCTTTGGGAGAGAACAAACACACTCATTATTTTTCTTAATTGACACCTGGCTAGTTTTTTGTTTTTTTTAAAAATATAAACATGCTATTCTCTTACATCAGTTTTTATCTTCAATGACATATGAAATATCCAAAATCAAATTGGCTGTCTCCACAGCCACCTGCAGGCCACTAAGTTTAGCAGTGAAACAGTCCAAGGTCAAGTTGTTGGCTGAGGCCACAGCTCCACATGGAAGGCAGGTTTGTGGTGCAAAAGGATGCTGAGTACACCTTAAGAAAGACCAGTTGAGTTCTTCCTGGCTATTGTATAGTCCACAGCCACATCTTGAAAGCAAATCTGGCCAGTTAACAACAGAGGGAGAATCTGCCTGAACTGACCAAGAGTGTCCATGCTTCAGGTCAGTGAGAATTTCACCTCCATCGTGTTCTAAAGAGGCAGCAATTGATTCTAGTGCACTGCAAAATGCTTCAGTGATTAGCTGAAGTTCTGTTTGAGTATATCCGTCATCTTGGGGAATGCTTTCCGGCTCATTAAAAGCCTAAAGAGTAATGAAACCATTGAAAACACATACAGACCAATTAATGTTTTTGAAGTGTTTCTGAAAAATATATTTTGATCAAATCCTTGTTTGTAAAGTTACTACTTACTTTCCATTTACATAGGGGTTTGGCACAAGGCTAATGGGCATATATGAGTTGGCTGGCCAGACTATACCTGGTTGGTTATAGTAAAGCTGTATGCTACCAGTCATGTTATCAGAATGAAAGAATCAGAAGGAACCCACCATAAAATTATTCTGCATGACGGCCCAGTAATGACTCCTTCATATATGAAGAACTAGGCATAATACATATATTACAGGCTTTTATACACACAGGAGGAAGTTTCTGATGACTAATGTCCAAATGAAGTACTTATTTATACATAACAAAATGTTTGAGATTTGTTTAAAATGAGAACACACATATTATTATTAAGACAAAACCATTTACGGATGTATGCAATTTTCACATCAATGCTTTTTAAAAACATTCTTTCTTTTCAAATTAAAGAAAAGATCATCTGACTTCAAACTGTTGTTTTGGTTCCACCATTCTAAAAAGCTTATTGTAGAAATTTCATGATAGAAAAAAAATTTAATACATTAGCAAACTAGTAACTGAATGATAGTTAAAAACCTATACCATAACTACTTAAACACAATGACCTGTTTTTTGTTTTCTTTTTTGCCCAGGAGGTTTGAACCAAATGAGATAATCTCTAAAGCATATTCTTTTCCAATATTTTCAGTGCTGTGCTGTTTCTTCAAAATCCTACTCAAGATACCTTCCTCCTCCAAATAACTTTTTCTAGTCTACTAGGTCCTGTTTGCAGACAATATTATTGTCCATTCAGTATCCATACATAGGCACTGATTTTGTTTTTCATAATAGATAGTCTGATAACTTTTCATGAATGGGCTTATCATCAAATAGATTTTAAATTATTTGAGGAAGGAGGGAGGGACATTTCTATAAAAAACACTTATAGTCTCTCCAATCCCAGTCATCCACTAAAAGCTATGCAGTCTATTGATAACACTCCTGACTGACCAAAGAACCAACTGAAAATATCTGGAAAACACATACCTTTTGTATCCACTTGCAAATAAAGTAAGTCAGTATTTATGAAATAATTAGTCAAAACTATAAGGTACTAAATTTATCTGACTATTGTGTCAGGGAATAGTTTCCAAGATTAATAAAAAATATTCTACTTGATAAAAAATATTCACAAATGGATATCAATTTTAAAATCATAATAAAATCTAACATGTGATATCCTTTAATAAATGCAATTAAGTCTTTTCTTGATCCAGAAGGTACTGAAATATTCTGTAGAATCTCGACACTTTCCTTGTGATATCAATTATTATTGTACCACAGCAGCTGAGATCTCTGATATGACAATTCCCATTAACAAAATCCTCATTTCAACATGCAGTATTTAGATAATACTCAAAGGACGTGACCATTTGCTAATAGTTGGATTAATAATAATCATTGTGATAAAGATATTACCTCATATTTGTCAGTGTTATTTACCTCAAATGTTCTCCAATATAATATCTGATTTAGACTACTGAGAAATTAAAGATGAAAGCTCCAGAGTATTATGCTGGCTTATCATCTCAGAAAGTGAATACTGCTCAGAATTCAGATAATCTGAGGACTATCGAACTTACCTTGTGTCTGATATATGCTGCCAAGTGAGTTTCAGTACAACCACCTCCCAATAAAACACATGGTTCCTTGATTGTTAAGTGCAAAACATGCAGTGCTGTTTGACATGTGAGCTACAAAAGAAATAAATCATCAGACTCAGACAGTAACATCACATACACAAAGAAATATAGCCACGGTCTCAAGGTAACTTAGATAGTAAACTCAAAGAGCCTGATTTTAATTGCAAAAGAACAAAACCTATGTTTCCAAGGCTGTAATGTGATGAATACATTTTGGAATAAAAAAAAAATAGAGATTAAAGAAAAATGCCTTAGCATGATGTTTGCTTTTATATACCAGATTAATATATTCTTTCATAAATATTTTGATATGCAAATTGGATTCACACATGAATGGCCTCAAAATAAACTGGGTTAGCAAATTTTTTTTTTTTTTGGCTCTCAGATGTGGGACCGAACCGGGGCCGCTGGCTTCTCAAGCCAGCGCTTAACCACCGTGCCACTCGGCTGGCCTTTGGGTTAGCAAAGATTGTTAGTACTTCTAGTATACATTATTTCAGTCTAAATACATTAGCTGAATAATATAAAATTTATTTCAAGCCGCTGTGGGAATGATAATACAGCTATATCCCAGCAGTAAAAAAAAACCCAATACCCAGACCTTTAATATTTACCAAGGATATACCGTTGAGCATACATGAATCTTCAAGCTTGTGACCAATACCATACATTATCGCTTCCCTTACATAAAAGTAGCATGTGCTATTGCTGGTAGAGAACAACAAACTCTATTAAGAGGTGGATGATGGGTATATCTGGGTAACTCATTATCTAAGTGAATCACTCATACATGTTACCATCAAATAGGACAAGTTAATTTCTTAAGAAAAGTTCCTATGTAAAGGATTTTTAGATTGCTTGCAAATACTAGAAATAATGGGAACACATGCAAGGTCACAGTAGTGTCTACTTGTTCCTTAAATTCTTGCATTTTTGTTGTTTTTGCTTTCTATACCACGTAGGGGAGTTTATGAAAATAAAAAGCAGAATTCACCAATATGAAAAAAATTATAATACCTTTCTGAATGTCTTTAATCCCTGCCTTAGCCACTAGGTATGGAAGTCAAAGTTCCTAACCTACCTTCAACTCATCCCAGGCAGTGTCATTTCTGTTGCAGAGAAGCAAGCTGCAGACAGTCGTTTCATTAGGGATAAGATGAAAAAAATGTTTGGAGCCAAATTTTGCAGTGCACAAATCTTTCACACTTCCATAGCTACTAGGAGAGATTGAGCCAAGGGATCCAATAGGCTGTGTTCCTATTTTTAAAATTTTAGAAAACACAAAATGTATGAATAAAGATGGAACAAACAATCATTTAAAATTATATTTATTCCTATCCAATATAAAAGTCCCCAAAGCACATAATTTAAAATATGAAATATAGGAAAAAGAAATAACAAGGTGCATCTTCTTAAACCTTTAAAATAAATAGTATTCTGTTATTAAATGATATACAAATAAAAGTAAAGCAAACACTCTTTTAGTTTAGTGACTTCTTAGAACATCTTTCAAAAACTATTTTGTAGTCTCTAGAAAAAAGTACACAAAACTGTGCATACATTTTCTGGGACTCCAGGAATTCTGAAAGCCCATTCAAGGATTAGAGATGCAAAATTATGAACCCCACTAATCTGGAATAAGAGTGGAGTGAGAGGGCAGACTATTATTTTAAAAGGCACTATCTCTACCTTAAAACATGCAAGTTAAGCAATTCAAATAGCTGTTTGGGGGCTCTATTTAGTAAACAAATAGGGTTTTTTTCTCTCTCCCTTTCTTTTTATTTATTTTTTGCCTGGTAACTGTTCGTATGTAAATAGCTACCTAGCTACTTCAATTATGCCAAAATATAGTATGTAAGGGCTGGCCAAGTGGCGCGGTGATTAAGCGCTGGCCTGGGAAGCCAGCAGCCCCGGTTTGGTCCCACATATAAGGGCCAGTGACACTGCCCTCAAAAAAAAAAAAAAATAGTATGTAACATTCTTATTTCATTTTGTTATTCTTTGATATGTAAGTATTTTACCCTCCTTCCAGCACAGGTAAAATAGTAAAATTTTACAAACCACAAATAAAGATAGAATAAATGAGAAGTTAGGATGACTGACTAGAAGTTTTCCAAAATCTCTAAAATGTAGTGGAAGTTATGTAAGAAAAGGAACTACACCAAACTTCTATAATAACAACGCTAGTTTAAAGTCTTAACACTAAAACTGTAACTGAACAATGCACTCCTTTGGACCAATTTCCTCTTTCAAACCAATAGGGTTAAAACAATAATGTCTATAAATACTTTAAGAGGCCAGCCGAGTGGCTCAGTTGGTTAAGAGCTCGCTCAAGAGTGCAAGCTGAGCTCTGAGCAACAGCAGTTCGATGCCCAGCCTGAGCTGAGCTGCCGCTGAGCTGCCAACAGGTGGCAGGATGGCTCAGCTAAAAAACAAAAAAACATTTTCAGCTCAAAAAATTTATAATTACCCAGAAAATACTCACTGAGCAATTTCACTTCTTTGAATTTCCTTTCTTCTTTACCATGACAAGCTTCACACATACGTTGCCCATATACAATAAATAACTCCATTATTTAACCAAATCAGTTTACCTGAGCCATGGGTCTCATATATATATATATATATATATATATCCATCTATATATATATATATCCATCTATCATATATATATATATATATATAATAGATGGATACTGGGTTGTCGGAAAAGTCATGACGTATTTTTTCTGTTTTTTTGTTGCAAAAATGCATCATGACTTTTCCGACAACGCGATAGATAGATGAAATAAACAGGACACCTAATTATTTCAATCTAAAATAGCCTTCTCCAAGGCACATTACATTAAAACTGTCAAAAATTAATGATAGAATTCTCAAGGCATCCAGGGAAAAGAAGACAGTAACCTATAAAGAAAATCCCATCATATTATCACTTGATTTTTCAGCAGAAACCATATAAGCTGGGAGAGAGTGGAATCAAATATTGAAACTATTGAAAGAGAGAAATCACGATTCATAAATAAATAGACAGTAATCATTTAGATATAAAGGAGAAATAAAGACTTTTACAGACATACAGAAGCTGAGAGAATTTACCACAAGGCCTGCACTACAGGAAATAGAAGGGGGTTATTCTATTTGAAACAAAATGACAAAAGAATACAAAACTATGAGTAAGAGGACTCATAGACAGAAATAGGAAATTGCAACCCTTATGCAGAATAGGGTATTATACGCTTAAATATAACATAAAGATTAAAGAGGTAAAAATATTTTTTTGAAAGAGTAGACAATAATGACTAATTTGGAAATTAACTCATAGCATAAAAAGGGATAATTTGTGATAACAGAAACATAAAAGGGTGGGTCAAAGTCTGAATTTGCACAGGGTAATCGAGATAAGATGCAATCAGAAGAAAAAGGACTACTATATATATGAAATATATTCCCCCTTTCTTTTTGTCTCCAAAAGGTCTCTTATCCCAAGATCTAGGGCTAAAGCTCTGGCTATTAATACTATGTTCTAATTACATATGGGATAAATAATGATTGTGGGCTGGTATGAAAACCCAGAGCCCACTTACAATATTGTTTTTATGGGAAAATGCTTCATATTGACTAAATAATCTGTAATATCTAATATTCACAACTAAAAATGACCTGATTCATGAAAAGCCGGTAAATATTTAAAAGTGTGAGTCTGATCAACAATGAGTTACAAAAAACTATTTCCATTATTTAATAATTTCCTCTTTGACAAATCATGTCTTACAGGGGACAGTAATCCAGATATTATGCATTCAATACTTGACATACATGTTACTCCTTTTTTTATGATTTATAATAAGAGTAAGCTTAGTGAACTTTAACAATGGTTTATATCTAATAACTTAAAAATTACAATCTATCAGAATGAATGAAATGATCGTCTTTTTGATAGTCAATGCTGTTAAAGGGATGTTGAAAAGTGGCTCAAACCAGAACTCTTCGTCATTTTTCTTTGGGCTCTAATAGGTGTCTGCTTTAATTTGCTGGGTTTGCAAAATAGTTAATTTTTTGCCTATTGTAATTCTGCATGTTATTATAGTCTATTCAACAAACACTTTAGAACACCTACTGTGTACCAAACCTGCTGTAAGCACTGAAAATAACAGATGATCCTAAAAAAAAAAAAAAAAAAAAATGATCCTGGTTCTCAAGCTCTGCTGGAAATATCTGGGATACTTAGTCAGCAATTGCGTACATACACACCCACATACACACACACACATAATATGCCTTAATTAGGAACCACCATCTAGGCAGTACAGTAGTACAGTTGGTTGCTGGGGTTATATACAAGTGAAGAGGATAATCTAGTTGCAAAATTATGTTCTGAATTATGTGACTTAAGAGTTTTGTTAAAACTCCAGTAGAATTTTGTGTCAAGTATGAAAGACATTATGAGGATGTTTGTTTCCTCAGTAATCTGTAAGATATTTGGGGGTTAAGTTCTAGATGGTGACAGACTCTGGAGTACATTTTGGAGCTAGAAAATAATAGGAAATGATCATAATCACTCAATTTTTAATGAGTGAATATAGGTTTTCTCAGAAACAACTTTTAGTGCCATAAATGATACTCACATATGCTGAGGTTGGCAGCTTCTAAAATTTTTCAAGATGTTAACTGTGTTGCATACCAAGAATATCTCTGCTCAAAAAAAGTGTGATTTATTAACTCTAAGGGGCAAAAGCTGAGTGTATTTACCTGTCACTTTACTCAGGGGTTCCATCAGAGCCACTCCAATTCTGTCTATGGCAATAACACGATGCATACTGAGAAACTGTTTCAAAGATGGGTGTATAACTTTTTGGCACATAACAAGATCTACATGATCACTAACTAGCTGCCTTCCTAGGGTAAGCAACTGGTCCAGAACTGCATTTTCAAGAGAAACCCCATAACTGATCACCACAGTTCCTTCTCCAGTATCAGAAAGGTCTCCAGATAAAGATACACGAAAGAGTGCCACCTTGAGGGAACCTGATTTTTTGAGAGGTAGTATCTTCATCAACTGAACTTCTGACATTTCAATAAGTATTCCAGGTAACACAGTAGAATCTATAACTCTTTGACCTTTTAAAGGTACAATTATGCTCTTTCCTAAAATGATGTGGTCTTCGGCGTTTTCTGGAATTGTAAGCAAAAAGGCTCTCAGAATGAGAGTACTGATGTGGTCTATTTCTTTCCTGGTGAGCATACAGGCAGGTTTACTCGTTACTATACTGCGCACCAAACAAAGGAGGATCTGAGTACTGCTAAAGTCAACTGGGATTCGACAACCACAGGCCTCCGTCTTGAGGTAACTGGTGCAGAGGTTCAGAAGATGCTTATTTAATTTAATGACAGTGGTGGGTATCAAGCCTGTTCTCTGAACATTGTCTATCAGGTTGCAGCAAAGAATGGCTGTGAATAAGCCACAATCACTGAAGCAGGACACATGATTCTGCACGGAACTCGTCAGGATCTTTAAAATGGGGTGGGAGACAGACAGGTTAGCAAACAGGGCCGCCGAGTGTGAGGTTGTGCACACACAGCCCCCAAGGCCGTTGTGCAGTTGCTTCAGCCTACCTGAAGGGCCATAGCACGATGCTACGATTCCCTTCAAGACAGAAAGTGTGGCCCTGACTCCTTCACTTGTCAGTGGCTCACTTTTACACAGTGACGGCTTTTTAGCTTCTAAACGAGACATCTTACTTCAGGTGGTAATTTGTGAAGAGAGCCTTTATTTAGTTAACCATGGTTTTTTATTTATTATGTAGCCATGGGTTTTAACATTTGAAAATAGTATTCTTCAGGTATGAAAGTCTAAAAATGCAGCACTGTGGCTATAAAATTAAATATTGATAGCTCCATGGTTATGAAGTTAATCAGCATGTAAAGACTTAATGACATATTAGTAATTCCAAATATTTATTTTACTTCATTCTTCAATACTCTTTTGTTTGCCTCCAGACTGAGATTTTACAGATTGTTTTGCAGCCCTCTGCATAAAGTATGTCCCAAGATGAACACCTATGAAAGAAACCCCAGCTACAAGAAGCCAGTTCTTTCTAATCCAACTGGTGTTTTTCATTTCTTCTTTCAATATCAAGTACAAATTCAAAGCTGCTTCTTTCTATAAGAAATAAAAATGAAACATTTTAGAGAAATAATTCCAAAACATTTTATAGACTGCAGTTTAATAATTTATTTGAATGCGCTTTTCATTCTTTAGAAAAAGAAACTACCAACTGGCACAAGACCCCAGAAAATGAGAAATGTAAATCAACTTAGACTAACCATTCATTCCTTTATTCCTCAGTGTATCCCTACAAGAAAAAGTGCTAATATTTGCAATGATTTTGGAAGGCACAACGACACAGCTAGAAAGCTTACAGTACAGTTATTTGAATATGATATGCTTCTAGAAGAGAAATATTACATTATAAAACTCACAGAATTTGGTCTGTGAGTCTTTAAAAAAGTCCCAGATGTCTTTATTATGTTACATCAATATCTAATGTTATGTTTTTTCTATAACTTTGGTTTGCTTGGAAACTTTAGATCTGAATAGAAGTGCATTTATATCAAATCCTGCTTGTAAATAATTATGAAAACAAGTTAACTGTTAGTATTTCTACTGCAGAGACTCTAACGTACAGTTTATGTCTAGCTGTACAAGTCTACATAGCACATTGTATCAAAGAACAAACCAGGTTTTAAATATCTGGCTAATGTCAGAGCTACTTTCCTGTAGTATTACCCTATTGATCAATGATTTTCAGTTTTGACATCCCACAGTTAATCCTCTCCAATCCAAAAACTAGAAAATGTGCTAGATGACAAAGAGAAAAATAGGATCTGATTTACAGTTCGATCTCAAAGAGTCTAAATACCATACAATGTGATTATATACCAAGTACACTAACACTTGTACTAGTTTCCTTAACAAGGTTGTAAGCAGTGTGCTCTGAGGCATAAAATTGGGACACTTTTAATAATGTGTGGAAACAATAAACATTTCAAGTCATGGACCTTATCTGTTGAGATTTGGTGCTTTGGAGGTGAAGCTTCAGCCAATTACTGTTTTCAGGAATATACTAACTATGCTAGCCATCTGGACAGTATTTAGCATAAATAAAACTAATTGAACTATCCAGACTACAGTATTACCTTTAATAGACCGTGGCATAGGACAGGGTGGCATAGGATGGCACAGACCAAAAAGGTGATTTGAAGATGTACAAAGAAGAGGTGAAGAGAACAAGAGAATGTTGTGCGGAGTGTTAATTTGTTTACCATTCCTCACAATTTAGCAAAAGGGCTGTAACCATAGCAACTGGGCCTAAATAAAGTAAAGGTGATGATAAAGCTATAGTCATCTTTTTTTTGGCATGATGAGGAAAAAGAATCTCTGTTCATCTTATGCCAGTAATAGCCAAGGTACTTAAATATTATTTCAAGATATTATTTTAGATTTAGCAAAATCTGTTAAATACATTTAAATGAAACCTTAGTGAAGTGACTTCCGTACGTGAATTTGCATGTTGTAACACATACACACACACAGAAGTCACAATAGAAACTATGATCAACAAAATGATTTCTCTACTAAAAAAATGTTTCAACACATAATGGTGACAACACTAGAATTTCAGAATGAACTTAGCACCTGCAAGTCTTGTGGTAGTGAGCCCAGTAACCACATCTTTTGGTTAATATTTCTATAAAATGAGAAAGAAATCACTGAAAGTGTTGGTGACTCAAAAATAAATTATTTGGAAGCTAAAACATTAGATACTAAGGAATGAATACAATCAGTTTTGTCTTGGAAAAACAGAATGATAATAAAGAATCTTTTGCAAGTTAGAGACTAGTGTGCTTTGGAATGCGTTTACGGCAAGGAGATAACTGCTCCTTTGGACACATTCATGATCATGGTGATGCTGCTAGCGAAAAGGGCCGGACAAGTAATGGACTTGCTCTTTTCAACCAAATGAGTCTCAGGCAAGTGTCAAAGGTCTCTGTGAAACAAACTTTTTCTAGAAGCAACTGTAGAATATTTTGCCAGTGGCTAATAATATCAACAGGTAACTTACCAACAGACCCCCCTCGACAGAATTCTATGCTTTTTTTAAGCATTATATTTCCCACCGTTGGAACACACCATCTAGTTGACAAGATTAAATTGAACTTACCTGAAAAATGCAAGCCTGCTATTTCTTTTGGATGTGGTCCTTCTGAGGAGTTCCAAGTGCCAGGCTATCTGGCTCAGAAACGTCCTTAGGTATTTGGAAAACAGGGCTGCTTTTGATTTTGTGCCACCCCAGGTGTATGAGCCCAACTAAGGGCACCATAACAACCACAACTTTGTAGTCTCTCCAGAAGTTCCGAAAGCTCATAGCACTTCAGCCTCAGCGCACCTAAGAAAAGGTCAACAGTTACAAGAGAAAAACAAAAACAACTCCCCCAAAATGACATCTATAAACCACAAGTAGAATATCGCACTCTAATAAAAGCTATTAAATGTTTTTAGGTATGCTTTGCAATGCTAATTAACAAAAAGAGCCATGCTGTAGACCTAAAGAGATAGCAGGAAGTTAGGCCTGAGAAACTTATAAAGCAATACTACACTTTTAGTTAACAATTGTAAAGGGGCATCATTACCTGCTGGGGAAGCTATATGAATCTTTGAAAACACTCATGCATAGATATAATTTTCTTTATATAATTAATTTTACTTTCTCTGAACGACATGAAGTTATTTTTTGTTTAAAATTACATGTAGTCACAATTTTAACCAAAGAATCAAATGGCAATCTTTAAATATGTAAAAGGGATTTAGATTCTATTGTATATTGTGACAGGATGTAAGTGATGGCACTTCAACTGAGATTGGGACTGTCATGTATGGACTCCAATTGTAATGAAAGAATTATGGCTTAGAGTCTATGAATTGTGATGAACTAATGCCATTCCCACATTTATGTGCTGAACTACTGTAAATGGTACTCTAACAACTCTACCCTACAGGGTTTACAGTCAACCCAGTTTATATTAAGAAATTGGGCTAATAACTTGCTTGGAGTTACAAAGTTAGTATTTTTTTTTTTTCCTGTCTGGCTTTGACTTGGAAAGTATGGAGTGGGGCCCAGGAAATTTATTTCTGATGATCTGTTGGGTTTGGGAACTTGAATGTGGACAACCTTGAAATACTATACTTTTTAAATTTAGGATGCTCATTAGGTTTTAGTGATTAGCACACAGACTTGTGATGACATGAATGGACCCACTTTCCAAGTTCCTTTCTGAACACAGAAGGACAATAAGGACTGTTCCATCATCTAGGGGATATATTAAGAATTAGGTTCAATTGCATGTATGAATCTCAGCATCATGGATTCTCTTATAGTAATTTTGTAAGAATGCCATGAGAAAAACATCTGAACACAATTTTTACTTATTTCTTCTAAGTCAAGATCAAAATATTGTACCAGTGGGCCTGAACTGTCTGTGTTCTGTGCAAGCATATTAAAAATAAACAGAAAGCTTAGGAGTTATATCTATGTACCTATATTATTCTGAATACAGCATTAGAAACCATTTTTCCCTACGGTCAAAATTCACATTTTATAAGGACTTTGTTGCTAAACTTAAAACTACTAGGTGGACGAAAAACGTGGCCTACTTTGTAATTGAAAGTATTTTATACCCTTTTCTTTTCGAAAGTGCTTCAGTATCCTTTACACTTTTTGCAACCTTTAGAGACCATACCTTTTATTGACATGCTTAGGTTCTATCTTTGGAGAGAGTCAATCACAATGCAAAAGGCTTTGGAGCATTTGAGACTTAGGATACAATAAAACAACTGGGGGAGGCACTGGGTGATTTGGAGTAATGAGAAGTATTATAAGGGTTACTTCCTAGAGGGAAGAAGGGGGGGCTGCACCAAAGTCGACTGGCTTGTGTTGACTGACATGTGGCATTACTGTTCACAAAATACCTTTAAGGTTTACAAGATATTGTCATTCATGTCTAGTCTCCACAATACTTAAGGTGACTTTAACATCTATGTCACTCTCAACACAAAGTCATCAAGTCACCGTACTTTTAATAGATGACATTCCTACTATTTACCATTTACTTCTCCATGATCTCTAACAAGACTCAGTATTTGTCAGCTTTTTCCTGAATTATAAACTTTTAGGAAACAGCTTATAGAGGAGTCATTTGGATAAAAAGATATAATAAAAAAGTTGGGATAACTCAGTAACTAAAATTCAGAACAAACTAAACTACAATCCGTAACAGCAATGTCTAGGAAATGTACTATTCTCTCCGTGTAAATCACAGTAATGTGATGTACTACCAACCTTCCTGAATAAAAGTCTCAGGTTTGCTAATTCATATTAGCTCCCGGCACTCAATGAATCTTTGGGTCATCCATGAATTAAAGACAAAGGAGGCATTCTATTTTATTTATATTGTATGTAACACTTTATTCTTTTTCATTAGGATACTTAAGGATCTATACATCTTTTTCTAGATTTAGGTTTAGGTAAGCCTGGGAATTAGTATCTATTTTGGCTGAAAACTTATTATTTGCCAAATATAACTGAGGCCCAGTAACACCACTTCCTAGTTAACAAATGATGTTGGATTGATTTAATGATTAATTACATTAGTGTTTACTCTACACCTACATGCCCTCATTTCCTCAAGTTCTCCTTATCTCACACTTTGATTTGGCTAAAGGGGTGAGAGAATAGGTAAGTATTTTCTGACAATTATTCTGTTTTCCCTTGAGAGGCTTGGAAAATGATTAGCATCAGTATGATAGGGCTTTTTACTTTACGAAGTACTTTTAGAGTCTTCACATTTAATCCACATAAAACCTCTGGTTATCACACCATAACAGTTCATCTCCACCAAGCAAGATGGAACTAGCACTCTTAAAATGGCATAATAACCTTAATTTATTTTCTTTCTTTCACTTAATAGCTTTCCAGCACATTACATGTATTCTGTTGCTTGAATAACCAACTCCCCAGGCCCAGATACATTAGACAATTGATCGAAATTTGAAATTTTTTTTCAATGCTTTATTGTTAACTATGCTATGGCAATAAATATTCTTGTAAACACTCGAGAGCCCATGCTCGCAGCCTCTATATGCTGCTTCTCAGCATAATATAAACACTTAACAGATTTCTTAACAACTCATTTCTCAAATGAACTTACAAGAAGGTTTTTAAAACTGAGTTTTAGGGCTGGCTGAGTGGCTCAGCTGGTTAAAAGTTGGCCTAGAGCACGTGCTCTAAGCAACGGGGCCGCCAGTTCGATTCCCACATGGGCCAGTGAACGCTGCGCCCTACCTGAGCTGTCGCTGAGCTGCCAAAAGGTGGCAGGCAGGATGGCTCAGCAGGTGTAACAACAAGATTGCCTGTTCAATGGTGGGCTATGCCCACTCACAACTAAAGATTGAACTTGGTACCTTGAGCTGAGCTGCTGCCCGGATGGCTCAATGGAGAGGGAGTGCGCTCTTAACAAGGCTGCCGTGTTCGACTCATGCATGGGATGGTGGCTATGCACACCCGCAACTAAGACTGAACATAGCACCTTGAGCTGTGCTGCCACCTGGATGGCTCAGAGGATAGAGCGTGTGCTCTTAACAACAAGGCTGCTGGTTTGTCTCCCACATAGAATGGTGGCTATACCCACCTACAACTAAGATTGGATACAGCACTTTGAACTTAGAAGCCACGAGCTGCCCATGGGAAGCCAGAGGGCCACTGGTGCCCTCCACAACGAAGACTGAACAACTTGGCTGTCCCCTCCCCCAATTCCCCAATTTAAAAAAAAAAAAAAAAAGCTTTGAGTTTCACTTTTATAGGTTCATGGTGCTGAGCAGCTAGAGACTGGGAGTTCCAGTTTGGGAATGGAAAATTAAACTAAATAAAATTTATCTTGAGATGGCCCTTCCATCAAAATGGTTGGCAAATCATTCCAAGTGGTATGAAACTATTTTATGGACACCACAGAATCCTGAGTCTGAAACAAAACTTTCTTAAGAATGTGCTCAAAATGATCAGATTTGATGAACAACAACAGGCTGGTCCCTAAAATAAGTCAGTGCTTATTGTTCATTCATTCAGCTTTTGAAGTTCTCTTGGAGGAAAGGAGCAATGGGAACGACAGCAGGAAAATATTTTTCCTATTCTTATCCTCCTTAGTGTAACCGCCACTGCCTTTTTCTTATCTTTCCTAAATATACTCTTAAACAAACAGAAAACAAAACAAAAACCAAAAGGTATGGGATTCTTTTAGAAAGATGGGGGAAACCAAGACAAATAAAATGAGATTAGTAAATTTTTAGGTAAGTAAAAAAGAAATTTTAGATATTTATGGTTTTATTCATTGAAATGCCTTTTAAGTTTAGAAAATGTTTAGAGACAATCTTAACAGATTACGCTTTCTCACTCTTCTTTCAAAAATATATACCTTGCATTATTCAAAAGGTTTCATACTTTTTATGTTTTGTTTTCATAGAAATTTTATGAGACTCCTTTAGAAATGAGGAAACACTAAATGACTGATTCCAAGATTGTTGTCAGTTAATTGTGGCACTCATCTTAGATTCTGGAGTCCAAAAACACCTTGGCTAATAATCTATTAAGCAATTTACAAAAGCCAAGAATTGGAGTCTCGAGGTCCTGCAATAGGGTCAATCTGAATTTCCAGTGCATGATGATGGATGAGAAGAACATTCCAAGTACATGGTGCATACTTGTGAGGGTCACTGAGGTCAACTATCCAGTGCATTAAGCCTGGCATGTTCTTCTATTCCTATTTCAGGCATATAAGAGGTTAATTATGGTCTTGTGACACTTTGTTCAAAATGAGTCTTTTTTGGACAAAGAGTCCATTACCCTTCAAACACACATCAGGGACCTACTAATAGTTGAGATTAGCTGGGCTAATATTGGTTCAGTTGTCTTTATCTTAATTTTTAGTACAGAAAGAATAGCAAGAGATTAATAAACAGAATGGGGAGAGACTTACTATATATCTCCACCTCATTAAAATATTATAATCTTTTTGAATATTATAAACATAAAGGCCAAGAAAGGAAAACACTGCAATAGATGCTTGAGACCACAAATACTCTTTAAAGTTGAGACATTACTGTGTCTAGAATAGCAACTTTCCTTTCCCCACCCCCATCCTTCCGACCCAATCTGTATTAGAGAAATTACTAACTCTTCCATTTCTACCACTAAGGGCTCTGACAGGCTTACCTCAATTTGTTACATTCCAAGCTAAATGAAGGTTTCTTGGTTTAAGAGCTGGGCAGTAAGTTGAACAGAAAGGAGGCAGTTAAGCTTCCCAGAAAATCCTCAACAGCTTGGCTCTAGCTACCAGATTACTCTTTCTATGTAGAATCACATCAAGTAAAACCAAGTGTCTCCAATGGCCATTACTAAATTAGGCTTACAACAACCTGGATGCAGGAAAGAATCTGTAAACAGTTCTCAGTTTGCCTGCTGGGCTTGCTGAGCGCCATCTGCTGGTCTTTTGGACACAGTGTAAGGTAGATTTTTTTTTTTTTTAAATATGTCTTCATTGTTGCTCTGCTTCAAGTATTTGAAAAAATAGTAAGTTATAAAAACTTCCACCCATTGTAATTTAATCATGAAGAGAACATCAGACATACTATTAAACAATTAACTAACCCAGCTCTTGTGATAAATGATGAAGTTTACTGGAATTATATAATGCCTTTTACAGTGACAATGTTGACTAGGTATTTGTGAATTCTTCATTTCTGAATTCCAATCACTGACACTAAAAATAGTTATTTTATCCTCAGTTTTTGATAGAGAAGTTCAAATTTTGGCATTTGTGTGTGTGTGTACACATTAGAAGGGACTACATATTGTCTTCATGCCTATTCAACTGACTGGCATGCTAAAAAGAACAAGTTTCCTTTTTTTTCCTTTTATAACTACATTACCTAAAATAACAGTTTGCTGAACTTTTCATCTTGTGAAAATACACACCCCAAAAACATTACAGGCAACTCTTACTGAACTAAATGGATCATACCTGAGTTCTAAAGTTTCCATTCAGCAAAATCCTACCGCCTTCCCCATCCCATCATTCAAGGTTAACTTGACCTACAGCCAGGACCTGGGCAGCTGAAAGCACAGCCTAGTCAGAAGTGGGTCAGGAATAGTTGGAATACTGTGAAGGTCAACACAGTTATGAAGAAGTATTTTATGATCTCGGCCATCCCCCTCCTCCTTTACTGTGAAATCAATGTGTTTATAAATAATATACTGAAAGCATCACAAGTTTTATATGGGAGCTTTATTAATAATAGCTGGCAGTCCAAAATGTGAACAATGAGTGATTAGTGACTAATGAGAAAGATAAAATTAGCTTATTGGCAGGCTGT
This sequence comes from Aselliscus stoliczkanus, assembly GCA_033961575.1. Lineage (NCBI taxonomy): Eukaryota > Metazoa > Chordata > Mammalia > Chiroptera > Hipposideridae > Aselliscus > Aselliscus stoliczkanus. The sequence continues at coordinate 32,731,162 of CM066738.1, forward strand.
GGCTTATCAGAAAGGTTGAGGTGTTATTCATCGAGTTTTTAGAGTTTATAACGTTTATAGAATTCAATGAGAAGCTTTCTGGCCCCTTTCACTGTTTTGACACCTGGTGCCACTGGATGCCAGGGTTGGCGGGGAGGAGAGTTGGTATCATGCAGATATAGTCACTGTTCCTGATTAAATGTGCAGTTGATTGGGCCCACAGTGCTACAAGAGGTGACTTTATATACCCCTGGTCAGCTCTGAAGCCCTAAAGGGCTGATTACCATCTTCATTATTTTTGAGATTGGTACTTTATTCTCCACCTGTTTCTGCAGAAAACTTATCCAGATAACCTATCAGCCAGAGGAAATTGTGGCTACAGGGCATTAGCACCCTCAACTCGTGTCCCCACATGTAAAAACCTATCCATCTCAGCTCTCATCTTAATCTTCTTCCTTGCTGTCTCAGAGAAAGAACTTGCAGTCCTGTTACAAGTCAGTCCCACTTTCTATCATATCTTCAGGATTTTAATTCCACTATCCCCTCTTCTCTCTCATCACTCTTAATGGGTCTTTCTCCTCTACATAACCTGACCATTTTTCTCTGTTGAAAAGAACCCAAAACAAATTCCTTAAAGCAATAGCCCTTACCCGTCTCCCTTTCAGCTACTACACAACCTGATTCCTTTCAAACAATGCATCTTTTTCTTGAGTCACTTCTCCCTTCCACCTTCAAACCCAAGTAATGTGCTTTCATTCTCTTTTCCATGGAAACTGCTCTGCCCACAAAGATCAACCATCTCTCCCCTTTTTAGATCTCTCTAAGCATTTTGATGAGTTCTTGAAACTTTTTAAGTACTTGAGATTCTAGTCTATTCCTTTTTAGTCTTTAGTGGTCCCAGTTTTCATTCACCTATTTACCCTAATCAAAGATCTGTCCTTGGTCCTCCTGGTGTTGTTTCCTGGTGGTCCCATTCACATCCAAAGCTTCTACTAGAACACACCCAGTACTGACTCCCACATCTTCATTTCCAGCTTAGGCTCACATATCCAACTGCTACTGTTCAACTTTACCTAACTGTACCTACAAATAGTCCAAACTCATCTCATACGAGTATAAAAATGAATCTCTTTCCTTCCTAAACTGCTGTTCCTTCTGTGTTTCCCGGTTTGGTTTTATATTTATTTTTTTTTGAGGCCAGTGTCACTGGCCCTCATATGTGGGACCGAACAGGGGCCGCTGGCTTCCCAAGCCAGCGCTTAACCACCGCGCCACTCGGCCCTTCCGGTTTGGTTTTTAAAAAGCATTATCTACCAAGCCATTCAGTTCAGGAATCTGGATACAGTGGACCCTGCCCTTTTCCTGATTCTCCTCATCAAGTCAATCACACAAGTCCTGCTACTTGACATGGCTTTTCTTTTATATAACATCTTCCCCTAGCCACAGTCCAGACCCTCATTACCTCACATGACCTCCTCGTTTCTAGGCCAGTGTTTCTCCAAGTGTGGTCCCCTTACCAGTAGCAGCAGCAATCACCTTGGGAGCTTAATTAGAAATTCAAATTCTTGGGCTGCCCTTGACCTACTGAATTAGAAACTCTAGGGTGGGGTCCAGTAACCAATTCTCTAGGTAATTCTGAAGCTCAAGTTTGAGAACCACTGTCTTAGTCTACTCCCCACTAATCCTTTCCCATACTTTTTTTTTTAAATCCCATACTCTTAACACAGCCATCTTGCACACACACACACACAAACTCCCTCCCCTGCCACCCTTCACCCCCACGCTCACACACAAACCCAACAAATCTGGCTGTGTTTCTGCTTTGCTTGGAAGCCTTTGGTGACACTGTTGACTAGAACGTAAAGTCTAAATTTCTTAATACAGTATAAAAAGCCTATCAGGATCTAGTTCCTGGCTACCAACTTCAGGAGGTAAAGCACAACCAATCATTTTAGTAAGAATGCATTGTCCTGTAGCGGTTAGGGATATGATTTGTGGACTACTGCTCTCTGGGCTTTCAACCTCTACTTTACCACTTTACAACTGGGACTATGACCTTGGATGAGTTACTTAACCTCATTATGCCTCAATTCCATCATCTGTAAAATGAGAATAATGACTTCCAAATCAGGAGGAGGTTGTGAAATTACCACAATACCTGGCACATAGTCTGGACTCAGTGATTGTAAACTATTATTACCTTGATTATTTTAAAAGGAGGTCCACTTTTCTGGGAAGTTTCAGTTAGGCTAGATGTCAATAAAAATACCCAGACTCTCAAGAGAGGTTCTGAGGTCCTTTGGTTAGAGTAGGATGGACCTCTAATCAGATTCTAGGATGTTATAGCAAGGTAAGAGTAAAGCTCCTAATGTGAGACCCAGGAATGCTAACCATGAAGGAAACAGGAAAACTTAAGGACAGAGCAAAACAGCAAAGATGGTGAATCATTTCATATTTGTTTCTCTGATAACGGTTAATAAAATTAAAGTTGCCCACTGATTAGATATGAGAGTCCTAGAGTGATGAGGCTTTAAGTAAGGATGGGAATCAAATTCTAACCTCTACCACAAATTAGCTATGATCTTGGGCAAATTGTTTCTTCTTTTCTGTCTCAATTTCTGTAATATAGGGCTATAAGGTTGAGATTATTACATATATATTTATGTATTTATTGCTTAGTATAGTGTCTAATATGTGGGTAATATTCAATACATGGCAGTTATTATTGAAAGTATATCATATATAAAAATAGGCACCTCTGAAGATTCCTGTTTGACCAAAGCAATTGTGTATCATTTAATATTTCAACTAATAGTGGTTATAACTCATAAAATTGTAAAGATGGATCCAAATACAGTCATATCTATAGTGTTTACACCATTTAGATATTATCAATTTTCACTTCAAATATGTGTGATATTAATTTTATTCAAATGCTTACTTAGTGTCTATTAGATATTGGCAAGACATTAGTCTGGGGGTGGGGGAGAAAGGGAGGTGAGACTACCAAGATAAATAAGGCATGGTTCCTGTCCTCAAAGAGAATACAGGCTTCAGGAGAGAAAGGCACAATCCTAGTAAGACGTGATTAAATGCTGTGAAAGAACAAAAAAATATCTACACTGTATAGATTAAAAGTCTTTACCAAGTTGACTAGATTTGCAAAACTCTACTTCTCATCTTCTCCTCTATCTTCCTCTGAATTAGTCTCAACCCCTTTTTACTTAACTCCATCTTTAGTTACAACAGCGAGTCAATGTCTATAAAAACTGGTAACTGCTACCCATGATAACAGAAGGTAGCAGTCATTGGTTTTGTTCCCTTGCTACGCTCTCAGTGTATAACATAAAATGGAGAGTCTTGTTCCCTTGGTCCTACACTGAGTAGCTCATTCGTTTGATTTGGCTGTTCAGACGTTACCTAGCCAGAGAGCCTTTGTCTGCGCACTGATCTGAAGTTTTTCTTCTCCCACCCCCATGAACCTCTAGCACATCTGTGATGTGCCACCCTGATCCCCCTTAAGAATGAAAGACATTTCCCAGATCCTGGGAGCGCTGAGAGAGCCCTCAGTGGTCAGTCCCCTTCCACGATTTTCTAGGTTGAAGAAAACTGAAGTTATGCCCTCTTTGCAGGGCAATGGGCATCCAATCAATGCAGGGGTGTATTTGGGACAACTTTGAAGGGCCAACCCAGCACCGAGTCCCCTTGAGACTGGTGGAGGCCTTCCTTGGGACTGCACTGGAGCTCAACTTTTTTCTACCCACCCAATCCTGCTTGCTGTCTTCCTTGGTAATGATCCCAAAGTCCTCCCTAATAAATGTCCTGCCCTCAGATCTCCTGAGTCTGCTGCTAGGTCACCCAACCCAGGAGAATCTGGAAATATCTTGTTCATTTACCCATGTACTTATTTCTTTTCCCCATCTCTAAAATATAAGCTCCATGTGGTCAGGGACCATGCCTGCCTGGGTTACTGCTGTATCTGCTAACTCAGTATATAAATAAGTGTGTGTGTATTAGTATACACACACTGCTAGCATGTATGTTATATATATATATATATAAAACGGATAAATTGACGATGTTAATGAATGAAATTGCCTGTATTGAGAGCCTCTGAAACAGCAACAGGGCTTTGGGCACCGGCCCCTTTAGGAGGAAGACGAAAATGACCTCAGGAGGTCTCCACATCCAAAGGATTTTGATCCCCACAACCTGAAAAGCGCCGTGGACCCTGCTTCTGCTGTCACAGGGTTGGCACTACCACAGCTGTGCAGCAGTTGTAACGTCCAGTTCCTTGTCAGAGGGTGGACCCCCCACTCCCTAACTAGAGACACAGGCATACAGTACCACCCCAGCGAAAGCGGAGCGACCAGCGAGTCACAGGTTCCGGCTGGAAGGTGGCGGCGCAGGTGCACTTGGCGTTGTCACCGGAACACCTCTGCCATCGACTTCACCGTGTGGCCGTGCAGGGGAGAGCGAGGCGGCGCTACACCTGGAACTCCGCCCACAACACTGGACTCCGCCCACAATACCGGAGCACGCCCTGGCCACAAACATTCCTATCCCTGCCAAGTATCTACAGCCTATAGCTACCATGACGCTCGGTCTTAAGCTTTCTACGGAGCCAGCCTCCTGCTGTCCCCGCCCCCCAATATCCTTCGGAGAGGACACCAGTGACCTTTCTGAGAGGGCGAGGAGGCACAGACAAGCCCCGCGCCCCTCTCTTCGGCCGGGTAGGAAGCTGGCTTTTCCACCTGAGGCTCCAGCGCTCTCACCTGCCCTGCAGCCGCCGCGCCTCCCCAGGCCGCCGCCACCAGCAGGACACAGAGGCCGAGGCTCCCGCAGCCACCACCGCCGATCCCGGCAAGCAGCGCGCGCGCGGGGACACGGAGCCTGCGCAGATCCGCGACGAGCGGCAATCCGCTGTCCGGGTTTTAGCGACGTTCTCGGCCCAGAAAGCCGCGGCTGTGGCTGGAAACGTAAAGGCGGAGTTTATTCCGCGGCAATCTCTGCAAAGGGTTGAAATGTAAATAACACATCAAATGGACTTTTAGAGCACAATATTTCCCTTAGGGCGTGTGCTTAAGACGCACTTATTGAATGAATGAAACTGGAGTCCTTTCTCCGGGCGTCCCAGAGTCGACCAATCACAAAGCGCCAATTCCTCGCCTTCTTTGACCGCGGCTTTGAAAACCAGGAGAACATAATCATTCACAAAAGTCTCCGGAGCGGGTTGGAAAGCGGGCATGCGCAGTGCGAGCCAATCGTAACCCGCTTCTGCCCTCGGTCCTTAGCAAGGGGGTGTTCGGGGCGGGCGCTAAGTCCTGCTCTTTTTAAAGGACCAAACTTCTCCTGTATCATTCCAAGGAATTATTGAGGAAATTCTACGGATGGCAATTTTAAAGTTCATCCCGCAGTGTGAAAGCCACCTTTACTTTCAAACTTGTCTATTTTAACTTTTTTTTTTTTGAGGGCAGTGTCCCTGGCCCTCCTATGTGGGACCCGAACCGGGGTCGCTGGCTTCCCAACCCAGCGCTGAACCACCGCGCCCCTCGGCCGGCCCCAAACTTGTCTATTTTATCATCTTCCCCATCGCAGGTTCCGAAGACTCTTTCTATGCGCGCGCTGGTCCTTTTCCGGTGTCACGCCGCATTTGGTACCACAGAAATGTTGCTTTCTGTTTCTTTCTCAATCACCTCCGCTTGTCCAGCACTGTGGGTAACGGTGATGCATCAACTGCCAATCATATTCACGGCGTTCACAGGCTCTACGCCAGTCTCGGCCGCCAGTTTTGTTTTGATCTGGAAAGCCGCGAGACAGGGACGGAGCCATTTTTGTTATGGGCGGGTTCCCCGCGCCATCCGGGACCCCCCCCCCCACGGTTTCGCCGCCATGTTAAGTCCTGGCAGTGGCTTCAGGCCGATACCTAGGCTGCCTAGGTCATCCTGCGTTTGGGCGGCGGCAAGGTTCCCCGGCGCGTGGGGAGAATGGGAAGGTGCTAGTAGGGTCCCAGCACGAATCTGCAAAGCTGAAGTTTGGCTTGAGAGCCTGCTGCCTTGTTAGTCTGAGTTTCCACAACCAGGTGCTACTTCGCGAGTGACCCTGGAGAGTAGCAAAACCCATAAAAGCCCGCACCCAAACCCTCCCACCGTCATAGGTAAGAACATGGAATGCCTGACAACCTAAGATGTGCCTTCACTTGGACTGAACTCTGTGCCCGTCTCTCCTCATATGTTTTGCTTCTTTGAGTGTTGAGCATTTTCTGAGTTCTCCCTGTGCTTCTGCCTCCCTTCATTGTTTTCAAAGAGCTAGAAAGTGGGTAAGCATAAGGGTGCGGGAAGTCTAGATTTTAACGTTGGAAGGACTGTTTTTGGAAAAACATTTTAAGGGCAGTGGAGTACAATTAGTGGGTCAGTTATTTGTAGCAGACATCCATATGTACAGAGATAGCCCCCTTCCCAAAGGTTTTTCTGTTGTTACAAACACAGGTTGTGTTTGTATATACTTCTCATTCATTCATTTATTCAGTACATTTATTGAGTACCTAATGTGTACCAGCCATAAGGATGCTGTAGTAAATTAAAACAACAAAACACTTTTTCTCATGGAGTTTATATTCTAACCATCACCTTGATTAGGTTGGGACCAGTAATCAGCAGTACAGGCATACTTCCGAGATATTGTGGGTTCTGTTCCAGACCACCACAAAAAAGGGAGTCTCTCTATAAAGGCAGTAGTAGTCTTTTTGCTGGTGGAGAGTCTTGCCTTCCATTTGTTAAAAAAAAATAAAGATAAAAGAACAACAGTGCAACACCTATGAAGTGCAATAAAACAAGGTATGGCTGTATTCTGTGGTTCTTAGCACTGCTAGACTACAAAATATTAGTTTCGCTTGCTCCCTCCCCTGCCACTTTTTTTCTCCTGTGCTAGGAGTAAATCGTATTTGCACTTAATACTTGGATCTTAGACATAACCATATTTGTAGGCCAGTTGGCTAATTTTACAACCAATACTCAAGTCGGTGTGGTCCTGCTGTTCCAAGTGTGGTCTACTGAGCAGCAAGCAGCAGCAGTGGCACCTGGGAGCTTGTTAGAACCTCAGTCTCAGACCCCATCCCAAGACCCACTGAATCAGAATCTTCCCTAAGAAGTGCACCTCAAAGTACAAGGAGCACTCATTCAGGGCACAGAATAAAAATAAAGATAGTCTCTTTTCAACCTGTGCTTCTTAAACAGTTCACAATATAGTCTGTTTACTCCTTGTGTTTAAATGCAGTGGACATATGGTTTTTCTGTGCTGTTAGCCCATCAACTTGATATCAGGATGCCAATTTATCATTCTAAAAAGTTGAAGACAGGCCAGACGAGTGGCTCAGTTGGTTAAGAGCTTGCTCAAGAATGTGAGCTCTGGGCCGGCCGAGTGGCGCATTGGTTAAGCGCTGGTTTTGGGATGCCAGCGGCCCCGGTTCGGATCCCACATGAGGGCCAGTGACACTGCCCTCTACAGCTAACAACAGCTCCACCTGGAGCTGGGCTGTGCGAGCCCCGGTGATGGTGTGGGCTGCAGCCCCTGCTGCAGTGGGCTGCCATAGGCTGCAGTGAGTGGCCCACAGCCAGCGTGAGCGGCTGGCAGCCAGCGTGAGCTGCCAATAGCCGCGATGAGCGACATCCAAAGGCCAGCGACCGATCTGATCTGCCTCATCCGGGAAGAGCAATGACGATACCAACCGTGAAGCAACATCCTCCGCAACTAAAACTGAAGAACAAGAAGACGGCAACTTGTCTGTTCCCCTTCCCCGATTCCCCAACGCTGTTCCCCTCCACCAATTCCCCAATAAAATCTTTAAAAAAAAAAAAAAAAAAAAAAAAAAAAAAGAGTCCTGTCCTCTCAAAAAAAAAAAAAAAAAAAAAAAAAAAAAAGAATGTGAGCTCTGAGCAACAGGATCTCCGGTTCAATTCCTGGCCCGAGCTGAGTTGCCACTGAGCTGCCAACAGGTGGCAGGATGGCTCAGCTAAAAATTCCGGAACAAAACAAATAAACAAAACTTTCTGAAAAAATTGAAGAGAATTTGTCAGTCTGGTATGTTATGTAATTTCTGTACAGCAACACCTGTGTGCATGTATTTCCTGTGCACACATTTCTACTTTTAATTTATTAAATGTTGAACCCAAAAGCCTGCATGTGTTCATCAGTACAGTATTGAATCTGGAAAATCTTGGGTCGTGGTTTAACAGCTTTTTATGGCACCTTGCTTTCTTCTGTCTTCTTTTAATGAGAAAACTAAATCTAATATATTTCAGGGGTTCTCAATCTCAGGGGTTGGTGCTCATGAAAATCACCTAAGGAGCTTTTAAAAAGCACTCCAGACTAACATCAGCAGAGGTTGAAATGTGTAGATGGAATTAAGAAACCAGTAAGGCATTTGAGAAACAGCAAATGACTTACATTTTCCACATTGCTGCATATTAGATTTTTCTTTCCCTGATGGTTTTACTTAAAATAATTAGGAATTTAAAGGCAATGGACAGAATTGGACTGGGAATGTGGTGAATCAGCTTTCTAGTAACCAATTAACTTGCCATTTATTGTTCTAAGTTGTCCAGCCTTTCTGTGTGTCCTTCCTCATCTATCAATTTGGAAAAGAAGAATGAAGACCCTGTTGTTTTTTATCTAGCCTCATGTGAATGTTGCAGAATGTAGTGAATACATATGTTTTGTGAATATGAGGAAGAAAAGTATTTCATACGTGCAATATTCATTATTTCTGATTTTTGCTTACCGATTTCACTTACAGGCTTCATATACAGGCTTCACTTTATTGCACTTCACAGGTATAGTGTTTTTTTTAACAAATGAAAGGCAAGACTCTCCACCAACAAAAAGATTATGACTTGCTTTATGCAATACTTGCTTTATTACAGTGGTGTCTGGAGCTGAAACTGCAGTATCCCCAAGGTATGTCTGTACCAGGCTACAAAGATATATTTTTTAAATATGATCTTTTTCTTTTTAAACAGCTTTATTGAAGTATAATTGTCATACAGTAAACTGCACATATTTAAAGTATAAGTTTGATGCATTTTACCAGTGAAACCATCATCACAATCAAGATAACACATCTTTCACCCCCCAAAATTTTCTCTTTCCCCTTTGTAATTCTTCTGGCTGCTGTCTTCTGGGCAACCACTGATCTGCTTTCTGTCACTCTAGATAAGTTGGTATTTCCCAGGATTTTATCTAAATGGAATCTTACCCTAGAAGCTTTTTTGTTTGTTTGTTTTTGGAGGAGGGAGTGTCTGGCTTCTTACAGGCATCATTATTTAGAGATATCTTTGTTTTTGCAAATATCAATAGATCATTCCTTTTCAATTGCTGAGTAGTATTCCATGGTATGATATATTGTGATTTATTTACACATTCACCAGTTGAAGGGCATTTAGATTGTTTTTATTTTCACTGTTCATTTCACATTGTTCTTTTCCAGCTTATTTGAATTGGGAAAAAAAGTTTTAATTACTTGGTAGCCAAACCTTCTACATACAGTGAAACCAGGAGGTGACAGTGATAAAATATGTTTGTATTGGGACTTTACCTTGGCTGTTGTGCAGTTTATGAGTTAATGTTTTCTGAATGTAACATGTTATAGCTTTTCTAAAATGCAAAATGTATACATTGACTTTTTAAGGATTGCATCTTTTGATGTGTATACACCTAGTCATTTTAAGCTTTAACTATAAAGTCTACTATTTATATATTATGTTTTAGAGAGAACAATAACTCTCACATTTAGTAACTTACTCATTAGGCAGCAAATAGAGATCCATGAAGTCAAACCTAAAATGTCATAAAACTCCTTTTGTTACCATGCAAAAGGTCTGGCTGCTCACCACACAAAAGCCAAAACTCAGAGGTGAGGTTGGTGGAAAGAAAAGCAGGTTTATTCCAAAATGCCAGCATTAAGGGAAGACAGTGGACTCCCTATCACAAAGACTGCCTTCCTTCTCTTAATACCACCAAAGGTTTTATGGGAATTCAAGAAGGGGTGGAACAAAGGAAGGAGAAGTTGGCTAGACAACTTCAGGAAAAAGCCCTTCCTTGAGGCTGGTCAGCCTCAGGGTCAGGCGTGAATCCCATACAGATGTAAAAAAAAAAAATCCTCCCAAGTTACTGGGCCAGGTGTGCGCACTGATCGTCAGTGAACAGAACCATTGAAACTGGTATGCATAGTAAATGCACAGTAAACAGAGTCACCAAGGTTTGGGGGGAGAAAGAGGGAAGCAAAGAAAGGAGAAAAATATTTTTTTCAAAGTCCCAAGCCATCCCATTGTCAAATCAAATTACATCAAATGTTTAAATTTCAAAAATAGAAGATACAGGGTCACCATTATACCTTTTATCCTTAAATGAGGAGTACCACTCGTATTTATTGTTGATGTAAGTACACTTCCAAAGGCTTTTTGCTTCTATTATAGAAAAGGAATGCCTCGTGTTTATTATGGTATTGACATGTTGTGCTTGAGTATATCAGAGCTGGTAACTAAAATTGGATATGCCTTATGTTAGTTGTAGGATAACATATAAAATATTGCAGTTATACTATCTTGGGCATTTCAAAGTTCAGTTGTGTCATTATTTTCGTTCTTTATTTAGAAAAGATTGAGTTTTTGTTTTGCAATTTAAAAAATATTTTTAATTTACATGTCATAAAATTTCTCTTTTGGGTGTACAGTTTTGACAAATGCAACGAATGCAGTGATCATGTAACCTCCATCTCCATCAAGATGCAGTACTGTTCCATCACCACCCCCAATTCCCTTCCGCTAACCTTCTACCTGTTCACCCTTAGCAATTAATGATTTTTTCTCCATCTCAATAGTTTTTGCATTGAAAGGATTGGATTTTAAGACTGTTGCATTAATGATTATCAGAAGTGTGTTTTTGCCATAGTGAAGGTGACCGGAAAGCAGTAGTTATCGGAGTGGGTACTGATTGATTGTGTGCTGTCTGCTGTGCCCTCCACCCACACTGAGCCAAATATTAAATATCAGATCTTATGTAGTCATCACGGGACCCTTGAGATAGACACTTATTATTATCATTGATAAGAAAACCAGAAACTAAGAGGAACTGATTAGCCTGTCGGAGGTCACATGAAGGGGCAGAATTTGATCACATGTCTGTTTTACTAGAACTTGAGGACTTGACTGCTGCACGTGTCTATGCGTCTGTCGGTTTCTGACAAAGTATTAAAGATTAGTGGTTGTCTCCTAGCGAAGCATCCTATACAGCACTGGGCGGGGATTTTCTGTGGGCACAGCAGGAAGAAGAGGCCCAGATCATGGGTCTACTGACTGGGTTAAGGGTATAGAGTGACGCAAAGGTAGGACGGTTCTGTGGAATTCATCATGGTAGAGAATTTCAATATTTGACCAACATTTAAAGACCAATGCCTTAATTTTTTGGTCACTTGACATTATCCTTCTATTGTTGGAGCCTCTCTATTTTTTGTTTTTCCTTTTTTTACAAGCCCACTTTGGCTTTCAAAATGGCTGTGTAAATAATAGGAAAAGGTGGTTCTTTTTTACACTGAAGTTGCCTTTTCAAACTTTATCTAAGTTGTCACCAGCAAGACCTTTGCTCATTTGTCATTTTTCCATGTTATTTTGTTAAAGTTTGTGATTCCTTCCTTGATACTTTTTTTTTTCTTTTGGCGATAAAATTAGATACAGGGAATTAAATCATTTCTTATTCTTGAATTATAGTTGTTTCTTCAGAAGTTGTAGGCCTTTGTTTTTTTCAGTTTCTGCTCCCATAGCTAATGAAAGTTTTTTTAAGGTGATAGGAGGAAGTATAATAATTTTCTTGATAATATTTGAAATCTAGAGATTAGAAACCTGAAGTTAGTTTCTGGTCTTTTTAAGCTGCATTGGTTGCTTTGGCTTGTGACACAGGCCAGAAAAATGTTAAAAAAGAAGACAAATGTGAATTTCAGAGTGCCTTGGATTTTCCCACAGAATAATCCAGAAGGTCGCTGACTTTCTTTATTAGAGTTTATCTCTGCTTTGTATTTAAATGACAGGACAATCATGTGATATTGTTTAATCTACTTCCATGCCTTCCCCAAATTAATTTTCTTAAGGATCTTAGGATCTTTCATATGCACACATTTTTGTTGGGGTCATACACTATCCAAGTCCCGTCTTTGTGAAAGAATGCCTGTTTTCAAGCCAGAGAAAAGTGGGCTCAGGAATGGTATGAGATGGTATTTGTAAGATTTATAAAATATTTTAACTTGTCAGCATGCTTATGTAAATTATATGCTTTCAGATATTTGGAAATTGACCTTTTTGGAGATTGTTCTCAACTTCTTAAAAACAGGTAATAAAATAAAAATTCCACTGAATTTAGACTTGAATGGGAAGCTCTGAGAGCAAGGCTTTGTAACATGTAGCTTTAAACCCCAGGTACAAAGCATGTTGCTTGCTCACTCCTAAGAGCAACTTTAAGGGCCTAGCAAAGTAAAATTTAAGACGCATATTGTTTTTTGTGTGTGTGCACATTTAATCATCAGTAAAACAAGCCTAGAAAAACCTCAGGATGTCCCCAGATTTAAATCTTAGTTAATACAGAGCCTAATAATATCTTTTCCATTAGAATGAATGTTAGAATGTCAGTATTTTAAAGACAAAAGGAAGTATGTACTGAAAAAACTCAACATTTGTGGCCTGAACTTAAACCATAGTTCTGGTCTGTTGCCCATTATTTTCAATACAAAACACTTTAATCTTCTGCTTACATGTTTGTATGCATTACAACTCTCTCAACTTTGGCTGCATGATACAAAAAAACTGAAGTGTTTTTATGTATTGAAATAGGTCAAGTGCTTTGACCTCTTTTAAAGAAGTCTGAATGTGGAATTTGGGATTTAGGGACGGTAAAGATGCATTAGATAAATAGGTATAAATCTAAAAAATAATAGTTTAACACAGGCTGTAGCTGCTGATTTAGTAACATCAACAGACTCAAGTCAACAAACTTTTGATGCATCTGTGCCATGCACCAGGTATCAAAGGGGACAAGACTGAACCTTAGGAAGCTTATAGCAGGAAGAGGAGAGAGACTGTGGCCCAGAGGTATGTGTAATTTGGTAAGCTCAGTGTGAGAGTAGAGGTGGTGTGAGGTGCAGATGTGGTGGAGAAGGGAGCCGTTCATTCTGGTGACTCAGAGAGTTCCAAGGAACAGGTGGCACCTGAGTTGGATTTCAGAGGATAACTTCCTTAGGAGACAGGACATCCTGCAGTGTAGCATGCCTGGGCGAAGGTGGGGAGAGCTAGAGTGGCACGTTCAAGGGTATGTGTCAGAGTTGGCTCTGTGGAGGCATTTAAGCTGTGGCTTTGCCTGAGCGCGTTAGATGGAGGTGCGGGCAGGAGCTGACAGAGGGCCTGTGATGCTGGGGGAGACCCCAGTGAGTTTTTAGTAGGGAACTCCTGCTCAGGTACCTCTAGTGATGGTTTTTAGGATGGAGAAGTGGAAGGATGGCGACAAGAGGTACTTTAAGGGGATATGGTTGTGGGGGGCCTTCAGGATAACCAGCTCTTTGGGGCCTGGGACCTCTTAGTGTTACCAGGTATTGAGTTTTCCTTCCTCTGGGACCATCTATGATGACAGCTATGTGTATACAGTAAGAAGAGAACAGAGGGTGTGCTTCCCCAGATTCCCTAGTAAATGGCTTTCTGTATTTAGGCTTCGTTCTTCTCAGCTTATATAAGAGAATGGTGAGGGACATGTCCCTCACCTCCCCAGAAGAGAGAAGAGATTCATGATTGGATGTACATTTGTTGCTAAGGCATAAATAATAGAAGGGATCAGGAAATGCCCCCACCTCTATCCCCCACCACCTTGCCAGAGGCTTGGCTGGGAGGCAGGCACCTTGCGCTGGGCACCGCCTTTGCTTCTTTTTCTGTTAGATTGTTTTATTTGGATACTCATCCTTTGCTGGTTATATATTAATATCTTATACATATGTTCTCCCAGTTTGTGATCAACCATATTTCTTTTTTTTTTTTTTTTCCGAGGGCAGTGTCACTGGCCCTCATATGTGGGACCCGAACTGGGGCCGCTGGCTTCCGAAGCCAGCGCTTAACCACTGCGCCACTCAGCCAACCCTCAACCACATTTCTTTATGTGTATATTTTGATGAACAGAAGGGTTTCTTTGAATAAATTTTTAAATTAGTTTCAGGTGTACAAAGCAACATAATGATTAGACATTTATACACCTCACAAAGTGATAACCCCTCCAAGTCTACCACCCCTCTGACATCGTACATAGCTATTAAAATACCATTGACTATATTCCCTATGCTGTACTTTACATCCTGTGACTATATGCGGTGTGATAAAAAACTATGGTGCATGTTTAAAATTTATTACTGTAAAAGACCCATTGCTAATTAATTCCCTTCAAAATACTTCCCCTCGCTTTGAACACACTTATCCCATCATTCTTGCCACTTTCCAAAGCAGTTCTGGAAGTCCTCTTTCATGAGTGTCTTGAGTTGCTCTGTCATGGCTGTCTCGATGTCCTGAATCATTTTGACTTGGGGAAGAGCCAGAATCACACAGTGCCAGATATGGTGAATAAGGTGGATGAGGACACACCATAATGTTTTTATTTGACAGGAAATTGCCATATGCCAGAAGCGATGTGTGACACTGAACATTGTCACAATGGAGGATGATTTATGGCACACTTTAAAACATACCTTCTCCCAACCGTAGCTCACACCCAACCGACTGCACCAGACTAGTTGAAACTTGTCACACACTGTTACTAAGGTTCCGTGGAGCCACTTTCTGTATTGAAGATCCCTGCCTTTCTTTTGGATGGCACTTGGCAGCAACATTCACCATATTTTGTGATCACAACTGAAAGGCTCCATGTCACACATTGCTTCTGGTTTATGGCAATGTGTGACATTCAGTATTATTTTATGTAAGTTTCAGTTGTACAGCTCGGTGGTTAGGCATTTATATAATCTATGAAGTGATCCCCCGGATAAGTTCAGTATCCATCCGACACCTTACGTGGTCTTTACAACATTATTGACTATAGTCCCCATATTGTATTTCACTTCCCCGGGACTATTTTGTGACTACCAATTTGTACTTTCTAATCCCTTCACCTTCTTCCCATCCCCCAACCCCTTCCTGTCTAGCAACCATCAGTTTTTGTCTGTATCTGTGAGTGTATCTCAGTTTTGTTCACACGTTTATTCTGTTCTTTAGAGTCCACGTATAAGTGAAATAATATGGTATTTGTCTTTCTCAGTCTGACTTACTTCACTTAGCATAATTCTTTAGATGCATCCATGTTGTTGCAAATGGTAAGATTTCTTTTTTTTTTTTAAATGGCAGAGTAATGCTGCATTGTATAAATGTACCACAATTTCTTTATCCAATCATCTACTGATGGACATTTTGGTTATTTCCATATCTTTATCTTTTTTTTTTTAAAGATTTTATTGGGGAATTGGGGGAGGAGAACGGCATTGGAGAATTGGAGAAGGGGAACAGACAAGTTGCTGTTCTTTGGTTCTTCAGTCTAATTGTGGAGGACGTTGCTTCACTGGCCCAAGTTGATATTATGATCATTGCACTCTTCGCAGCTGAGGCAGTCATTTGCTGGCCATTGAATGCCCACTCATGGTAGCTTGAGGCAGCTCATGCCGGCTGCCGGTAGCTCGAGGCAGCCCAGTACAGCCCCACTGCAGCCTACGCTGTCACCAGCGACTTACGGCAGCCCACCTCCAGGTCGAGCTGTTGTTCACCATCTTAGCTGTAGAGGGCTCAGCATCACTGGCCCTCATGTGGCATCCGAACTGGGGCTCTGCTGCTTGGAGCTTGCGCTCCCTAGCCAACTCTTAACCAACGCGCCACTCGGCCGGCCCCGGTTATTTCTATACGTTGGCTATTGTGAATAACATTTCAGTAAACATAGGGGTGCATATATTTTTTCAAATTAGTGTTTTGGGTTTCTTTGGATAAATACCCAGGAATGGAATTGCTGGGTCGGTGAACAAAGTTTTAATTTTCTAAGCTTTTCATTTTGACATAATTATAGAGTCAGAGGAAGTTGGCAAAAAAAAAAAAAAAAAAAGAATATCCTGTGTACCCTTCATTTAGTTCCCCTCATAGTAACATGTTGCATATCTAAAGTGCAAATATTAAAACCAGTAATTGACATTAGCACAATCCATAGAGCTTACTAAATTTAACCAGTTTTACCATTCATTTAGTTCTCTGAAGTTTTATCTCATGTGTCTATTTTGTAACCAACACCACAGTCAAGGTATAGAACTTCCATCCTGCTACAGGCTCCCTCCTGCAGCCTCTTTGTAGCCATATCCTCCCCATTCCTAACCCCTGGCAACCACTAATCTGTTCTTCATGTTCATAATTTTATTTCAAGAGTGTTATATAAATGGAGTCTATATTCTGTAACCTTCTCAGTTTGTCTTTTTCTCACTTAGTGTAATTTTCTTGAGCTCCATTCAAGTTGTTGCATGTATCATTCTTTTTTTTTTTTTTTTTTATTGCTGAGTAACATCCCATGGTATAGATGTACCACAGTCTGTTTAACCCATGGAAGGACATCTGGGTTGTTTCCAGTTTGGGGCTATTATGAATAAAGTTGTTATGAACATTTGTGTATAGATTTTTATGTGAGCCTAGGTTTTCATTTCTCTGGGATAAATTCCTAGGAATGAAATTTTCAAGTCATATGGTAAGTGCATGTTTAGTTTTATAAGAATCTGCTCATCTCTTTTCCAGAGTGGTTGTACCACTTTTAGAGTCTCATCAAAGGTGTGTGAGAGAGCCATTTTCTCTGCATCCTTACCAACATTTCGTGTTATCATTAGTTTTTATTTGGCATTCTGGTAGGTATGTAGTGATATCTCATTGTGGTTTTATTTTGCATTTCCTTCATGGTTAATGATGTTGAATATATTTTCATATGGTTATTTACCATCTGTACATCCCCTTTGGTATCCATATCTTGGTCTATTTTCTGACCGGATTGTTTATATGTTTACTGTTGAGTTTTGAGAGTTCTTTGTGTTTTATTCGGTTGTCAGAAAAGTCATGATGTATTTTTTCTCTGTTTTTTGTTGCAAAAGTGCGTCATGACTTTTCCAACAACCCAATAGTTTGTGTGTTCTTTGTTGAATATGGGGATGGCAAGTATTTTTTTCCAATCTGTAACTTTCATTTTAATATAGCCAAATCTATCATGTTTTTCTTTGTGGTTTTAACTTTTTGTGTCTTGTTAAAAAAAAACCTTCCCCAAACACAAACAAAAAAGAAGAAAAAAAACAAAAATTAAAGAAAAAAACAAAAAAAACCCTTCCTTACTTTGAGTTCATAAAAATATTTTCTGAAGGTTCTAATTTTCCACATTTGAATTTTTAGCCCATCTGTAATTGAATTTTGTCTGTTGTATAAAATAGCATTCCAATTTTATTTTTTTCCCAAATGGATACGCAGTTGTTGGACCACAATTTATTGAATGAAATAGTCTCTTCATTTCCCACTGATCGGCACTGCTCCTTCTGTCATTCATTTCCATAAACGTGTGGGCTTATTTCTGGCCTATGTAGTCTGTCCCTTCAGCCTGTTTGTTTACCTTCTGCCAGTACAATTTACTGTTTAATTTACTATAGCATTATAGTAGTTTTCTTAGGTCTGATAAGACAAACCTCCTCTGTTTTTCTTTTCTTCTTTCTAGTATCTTAGTCCTCTTTGTTCTTCCTCAAATTCTCTGTACAAGGTTGAGGTTGGAAGTGCATTAAGTTCGAAGATCAACTGGAGTATATCTGATACATATAAAATTTATTCCTAATATTTTTCATCTGTGGGATGCTAATTCAATGATATTTTAATAAGTCTACATTTTCTAACTGCTGTTTCAAAGAAATTGCTTTTAAGGTTCATTAAGCATGTTTACTACATTTTTTATGAATGCCTTGTTCAGATTAAGAAATTTCTATTCTCAGATTTCTAATGTTTTTATTTTTTTCTGCCTTTGCTAAAATGATGATGTGCTTTGTTCTACTTCAGTTTCTTTTTTTTTTTTTTTGTTAGCTGAGCCATCCTGCCACCTGTTGGCAGCTCAGTGGCAGCTCAGCTCGGGCTGGGCATCCAACTGCTGTTGCTCAGAGCTCAGCTCACACTCTGGAGTGAGCTCTTAAATAACTGAGCCCCCCGGCTGGCCCCGTACTTCAATTTCTTAATGTAGATTTTTCTAGTATTAAACTAACCTTGCCCTCTTCAGATGAGCCTCACTTAGTGCTGGTATATTTTTGTATATTGCTAGATTCAAATTGCTTCTATTTGTTTAGGATTCTTGCCTCTATGTTCATTTGTAGAATTGGCTGTGATTTTCCTTTCTTATATTACCCTGGTCAGGTTTTGCTATCACGGCTTCATAAAATGAGTTGGGAGAGGGATTTTTCTGTTACTCTCTTCTGAAGAATTTGTATGCTGGCATTATTTGTTCCTTGAACTGCTGTTGGATTTTGAGTCATAGAGGTTTAGAAATGGAGGAGACCTTAGAGGCCAACTTAAGCATTGTTCTGCTGAGGCAGAAAATTAAATGCTGAGGCCCCAACCCAAAGGGTGCTTTCTGTGGTACCATGACTCCATGATTTCATCATTACAGAAACCCTAATCCTGAAGGGAGCTACCAGCCATTTCATTTTCTAAGACAGAGGGCTCAAAGCCTCCACACTGAAGTCAATGCAAATCCACGTAAGAGAGACTTAGAAAACATCCAATTAACCTGACAAGCTTGGTCCCTTAGGTTTCTAGGCCCATCTGATTAAGCTGAAGAACGCAGAGGGGAAAGGGAGCCCCAGGAGATACACTCTGACAGCAGCTTCACAGGCTCCACTGGGGAGTAGCTCTGTGTAGAAACCAGAAGCTCAAATGGTGGTTAATATGTGTATTGCCCAGTGTGAGGATGGATGATCATTTTCATCTGGAATGTCAAGGAAATATTCAATTATGGTATTTTTATGAAAATCAGTAAAGAGGTTTTGGAAAATTTTGCTAAAAACAGAAATAAAGCGTTGTATGCATAAATGACTGAGCTCCTATTATCTGGAACATCTCTTCATCCAACAGACGTTTCTTGAGTGGCCTGTAGTGTTCAGCAGTGCTCAGAGGGCTGCTCGCCTTTGAGAACCTACTAATGACGAGTAAGTGTGATTTTACTGTATTTGGTGCTTAGCAAATTGGTTCTGTTCATTGTTCATTTCAGATTTCAGTTCACCATTTAATTTTTTTCTAGCAGCTGTGCCTAATGCTGTAATGTAATAAGAACATAGCCTTCTTTATCTAAATTGACTTTATCAAATATGCAGATTCAAGGTCTATGCAGTGTGATGTCCAGATGTGTTATAGGCTTCATCTTTTTACACTTTAGCATAATGGTAAATTAATTCAAACCCATTTTCGTTAGCTACAGAGTTCCTTTCTTCCTCTCTTTTTCTCTCTCTTCCTCTCTCTTTCGCTCTCCCTCTCTCTCTCCCTCTGATTAGCAGCAGAGAACCACTACTCATGTAGTTTTACTTGCAGTCATACTCTGTGTTGGGAACTTGTGCCGTAGTAGAGGACTGAGGGAGGGAGGAAGGGCACACCTGTTTTGATGGTCCAGTTAGCAATTGACCTTGGCAGTTCTGCAGGTGACAGATGGTGCTAGTTTACCATCAGTGAGCTGACAAGACTCTTCTCTTGTCCTTGGTCCCCAGCTGTGAGACCCTGGCCTGTTCTCCCAAGTTCTCATTAGGGGAATAGATGTAGAGCTGGGAGTAGATGGTTTGTAAGGTCTCTTTTAGTTTGAAAATGACATTTTGAGGCTCCAAATGTGGGAACAAATGAAAAAAATGGTATACATTGAAAGGCAGAAGGCCACATGGTATTTAAAATTGGATTAAAAATATGCAGAATGTATTATACAGTTCCTTTTTGTCATGCACCCTATTTTACATTAGCAGGCCATATTATTTTATATAAAAATATATGCTTTTCAGCCTGTATTCGTATGGATTACATTTTTGAAATTGGGCTTTGATGACACTTTTTGAAGAATCTGGTCCTTAAAAAAAGTAAATACAGCTGCTCTGCACCAACAAAAAGAAAAAGGGGAAAAAAAGTGTTTTAAGTCTGCTAAAATCTTATTGTAAGTGGAAAATGTAACCACTGTAATATGGCTCATAAGCTGTCCAACAGCAGATATGTTCTGAAAACCTTGCCACAGCCTTCCGTGTGGTCCACCTGCCTTCAGGAAAGGAAGGACATATGGGAAAACCAGTGCATAATTGAAAAAGAATTAGATCACACATGCTTCAGCTTTGGTTGAAAAAACTTGCTGAAAAAATTCCCTCCTCCTTTTCTGTTCAGCTGAATGAACCACTTGAGTATCCTCTAAGCCCCCCCCCCCCCCCCCCCCCCCGGGATTTCCTAAATCCCTAGCAGAAGTTATTTGAGCCCAATTATATATAAGAGGACTGATTTTATGTTTACCAGGCTGAAATAATATAATTTTAAGGCGCTGTCTAAAATTTTTAGGACAACTTTGATAAATTGTTTTCAAATGCATGTTCCTGACTTTCCAGGAACTTATTTTTTCCATTGAAACCTGTGTCTAAATGAGCTTGCTAAGATGAACATAGCTAAATGATATGCATTACATTTTTCAGAGAATAGAAATGAGTAATTAAAATGATTTAGGCTTTAGATAAAGCTATTTTGTCCATTTAAAAATTTAAAATCAAATGTTACCAGATTAAAAAAAAATCATTCACTTGGTAATAGTAATTGTTACCATTCATCAAGGGCTTAGTGTTTATGAATGATTATATTGGGGGCTTTCACATGTCATTTTACTTAGTCCTTTCAGTAATTTTGAGTTGAGTATTACTATCTCTATTCTATAAATAAGTAATCTGGGACTCAGAAGTAAGTCCTTATTATAAAACCAAATACTCTCAAACTGAGCTGTCCATTATGGTAGCCACTGCCCACAAGTGT
The DNA here is from genome assembly GCA_033961575.1 of Aselliscus stoliczkanus. Classification (NCBI taxonomy): domain Eukaryota; kingdom Metazoa; phylum Chordata; class Mammalia; order Chiroptera; family Hipposideridae; genus Aselliscus; species Aselliscus stoliczkanus. The sequence continues at coordinate 32,752,233 of CM066738.1, forward strand.
CTATTGAACACTTGACATGTGTCCGTTCCCAATTGAGATGTGGTAAAAATACAAAATGCTCACCTTATTTCAAAGACTTAGCTAAACCACCAAGAATGTAAATATTTTTACACTGATTACATGCTAGAATGATAATGTATTGGATTTAGTGGATTAAATTAAGTGTATTTTTAAAATTACCTGATTACTTTTTATTAAATGCAGCTACTATAAAATTTAAAATGCCATCTGTGGCTTGCATTGTATTTCTGTTAGTTGCTCTAATAGTATCTGTGTACATGATTTAAACAGGCAGATAGTTCCATGCACGAGGCTTGTGAATTATGGCATTCTTTTCACCCCATTCTTTCCTCCATATCAGCTCTCTTTAACTTGCTCTTTAAGTTGGAGCAGAGTTTAGCACTTAAGAATTGGTTCCATATCACTAAATTACTTGCTGTATTTCCGCTTTATTATTATTGCATGGTGGTTATTGCTTTTTTTTTAATTGGTTTTAGACTTTGCTTCTGAAATATTCCATTAATGCTAAACAGAGCTTTGCTTGGTTTAACCCCTGAGTCCCTACCATATACATACTCATATATGCACACATTTCCCATCCTCACAATATTGTTGTAAATATAATATTGTTTAGGTCAAGGTTTAGTGTTATGATTCTAAATGCTAATTGTAACTGAGCTGTATATGCAGTACTCTTTACTTTTTATTTTCTGCACAGTTTTTGTTTATCCTGGAATCAATAGTTGCCTTGTTATTGTTTAGTTGCTTAGCTTTTCATGAACCTGTTGTAATTCAATCTCATTGTTTATCAGTTGTCTAAAATTCATCTACATGCGTGTAGACACTTCTGAAGATGCACATCCTGGAGGCTTGACCTACAGAGATGTTTTTCTCCTGGTCAAGCCCACGGTCTTTTCATGCAGGGATCTGCTGGCACCAGGTCCTGGGATTTCTTCTGCTTTCCACCTGTCTTGGCCTTGTTTTCTGTATCTTCCTCTTTCTTGGTTAATTTCCTCATTTTGGTGAAGCACATCTTTAGTAGCTTCCTGAGAAAGGGTGCCTGAGTCTTAATTTTTTTATTTTTAAATTTATTTATTTTTAATTAGCTTCAGGTGTACAACACAGTGCAATAGTTATACTTTTTACCCCTCAAAGTGACAACCCCCCCACCCCCAATTCGCCACCCCACTCCTCCCCCCCATATCATATATATCTATTACACTTCCTCTGACTCCCTTCCACAGTAGAATCCACATCCCGTGATACAACCTCAGCTTCAGGTGTACAGTGCAGTGATCAAGCCTCTTCTCCATCCATGAAATGGTCTCCCTACTAAGACATGTGACCATCTGACACCCCACAAAATATTTACAACATTATTAATTATATTCCCCCAAACTGTCTTTCATATCCCAGTGGCAATATTGTAGTTGCCTATTTTTGCCATCTAATCCCTTCCCCTTCTCCCTCATCCCCACCCCCCTCCCAATTAGCAACCCTGATGTTTTCTCTATATCTATGAGACAGTTTCTGTTTACTTTGCTCATTCATTCAATTTTTCAGATTCCACATATGAGTGAGATCATATGGTATTTGTCTTTCTCTGACTGACTTATTTCACTTAACATAATAGTCTCTAGGTCCATCCATATCATTGCAAATGGTACGATTTCATTCTTCTTTATAGCAGAGTAATACTCCATTGTATAAGTATACCACAGTTTCTTAATCCAGTCATCTATCAATGGGCATTTTGGTTGTTTCCAAGTCTTAGCTATTGTAAAGAGCGCTGCTATGAACATAGGGGTGCATAAATTTTTTTGAATAAGTGTCTTGGGTTTTTCAGGATAAATACCTAGGAGTGGAATTGCTGGGTCAAAAGGTAGTTCCATTTCCAGTTCTTTGAGATACAAGACCTTGTATGTCTAAAAATGTTTACCCCCTCATATGTAAATAGCAGTTGGAGGTTAGAAACAATTCCTTTCAAAGTTGCTTTGGGCAGTTTGGAGCCAAATAGTCTTTTCTCACCATCTCCCCCCACAACACCATCCCACACACTTTTTAAAGATTCTTTTTGTCACCAATGCCTGAAATTTTACTGTGATATATGCCCCAATATAGGTCTGTTTCCATACTAATTTTCATGTGTTGGTCCTCTAATACTGGTTCTTTAATTTTTAATTTATTCTTTCTTATTTTTCATCTTTTTTATTTTTGCTGAAGTTTCTGAATGACTTAACTGAACTTGATCTGCCAGCCCTTCTATTAAGTTTTTGTATTTCTGCTATCATACTTGGTTTTTTTTTGTTTGTTTGTTTAAAGACTTTTTTTTTAATTGGAAAGTTGGGGGCAGAGAACAGCTTTGGGGAACCGGGGAAGGGGAACAGACAACTTGCTGTCCTTTTGTTCTTAAGTCTAGTTGCGGAAGACGTTGCTTCACCTGGCCCATGTTGGCATTATCATTGTGCTGTTCTCGGATGAGGCAGATCGGTCGCCAACTTCTGGATGGCCATTCACAGCGGCTCTTGGCAGCTCACGCTGGCTGCCAGCCACTCACGCCGGCTGCCAGCCACTCACTGTAGCCTATGGCAGCCCACTGCAGCAGGGGCTGCAGCTATGCAGTCCCGGGGACTCACAGCAGCCCAGCTCCAGGTGGAGCTGTTGTTCACCATCTTAGCTGTAGAGGGCAGTGTCACTGACCCTCATATGTGGGATCCGAACCGGGGCCGCTGGCATCCCAAGCCAGCTCTTAACTAACGCGCCGCTCGGCTGGCCCTCTGCTATCATAATTTTAATTCGTTGTTTCCAAATGTTCCTTTTTTATTTATTGCTTTATGGATGCAATATATCCTCTCTCTCTGATATTAATGATAGTTTCTTTAAAAAGTGTTTCCTTCTCCCTGCCTAGTCCCGGTTTCAGCCAAGTGGTTTTTATTCTATTTATTTTGCTTTTTTTGATGATAGTGTCTTTCCTTAGATGGCAGGTAATTCCTGGTTGTTTACTTGTATTTGACAGTAGGACATTAAAAAGATGGAAGTTAGTTCTGCACACAGATATGGAGCTTGTGGGTGTAGGCTTCTCTTCAGAGCCATCTGTGCAGGCTGTTTCCTTGGGGAATCCCTGATGTCAGCACTTTTAAGCCTTGCCTTTTAGGTTAGTCCAGTTCCCCAGGTAGGAAGGTTTCAGTCTCCTATTTGGAGAGGCCAGGCTAATCAAGGTTCTCCAGAGAAACAGAACCAATAGAGTGCACATACACACGTATACATATACATACATACATGTGTATGTGCGTGTGTGTATACATCTTTAATACAGGAATTGGCTTATGGATTATGGAAGCTGAGAAGTCTCATCTGCTGTTTTGGGAGAACCAGGAAAGCCAGTGTATGATTCAGCCTGAATCCAAAGGCCCAAGAACAAAGAGCACCAATGTCTGAAGGCAGGATGAAGATGGATATCCCAACTCAAACATCAGCAATTCACCCTTCTTTCACCTTTTTGTTTTGTTGGGCCCTCAGTGGATTAAATGATGCCCATTCACATTCGGGAGAGCCATCTGCTTTACTCAGTTTGCCCTTTTAAATGCTAACCTCTTCCTTTAAACATCCTCACAGACACAGCCAGAAATAACATTTTAGTAGTTCCCTGGGCATTGCTTAGGCCAGACAAGTTGGCACATAAAATCAGCCATCACAAAGGGCATGCAGGCTGGAGAAGGTATCAGTCAGCTTGTAAATATTCCTTTAATTTCTCTTTTTTTAATAGGGTACCCTCTGCCTTATGCCGGGCCTGGTGTTTTCCAGACCAGAGATCCTCTATCTTATCTTTACCAGAAAGTAATTCTCCAGGCTTCTATAGTGTAGTGTGGGAATGGGCAGTTGCCTGACTGAGCACAGTAGAGAGGAGTAGAAGGACTTGATTCCTTTTTATTGCCAAATAATATTCCACTGCATGTACATACCACATTTTGTTTATCCATTCATCAGTGGATGGACATTTGGGGTGTTTCCTTTTCTTGGCTGTTATGAATAATGCTCCTATGAACATTGCTATATAAATTTTTGTGTGGGTATGTGTTTGTTTGTTTTTTTCGGTACATACCTAAGAGTGGGAATGCTGGGTCATAGGGCAGTTCTATATTTATCTTTTTCAAGAACTGCCATACTGTTTTTCCAAAGTGTCTACAGCATTTTTCATTCCCACCAGCCATGCATGAGAGTTCTAATTTGCCTTTGTCAGCACTTGTTATTGTTTGTCCTTTTGATTTTAGTCATCTTAGTGGGTATAAAGTGGTATATCATTGTGGTTTTGATTTGCATTTCCTTGATGGCTAATGATGTTGAGCATCTCTTTATGTGCTTATTACCCACTTGTATATTTTCTTTGGAGAAATATCTATTGACATCCTTTTTCCATTTTTAAATTGGGTTATTTGTCTTTTTTTAAATTTATTTTTAATTAGTTTCAGGTGTATAACACAGTGCAATAGTTATACTTTTTACACCTCAAAGTGACAACCCTCCCTCCCCCATTTAGCCACCCCACTCCTCTCCCCCATATCATATATATCTATTACACTTCCTCTGACTCCCTTCCACATTATAATCCACATCCCATGACTATCTATATATTCAATTACAGTTGGTATACAATATTATACAACCTCAGCTTCAGTTACAATAGCTAAGACCTGGAAACAACCGAAATTCCCATCGGTAGATGACTGGATTAAGAAACTGTGGTATATTTATACAATGGAGTATTACTCTGCTATAAAGAAGAATGAAATCGTACCATTTGCAATGATATGGATGGACCTAGGGACTATTATGTTAAGGGTTATTTGTCTTTTTATTGTTCAGTTGTAAAGGATCTTTATATATTATTCTGAACATGAGTCCCATATTAAGATGTATAATTTACAGATATTTTCTATCATTCTATGGGTTATATTTTCACTTTCTTGGTAGTTCCCTGTGAAGCACAGAAGTCTTTAATTTTGATGAAATCTGACACCATTTTTTTGTTTTATCATTTGTGCCTTTGATACCATATCTAAGAAACTATTGCAATGTTACAAAAATTTACAACTATGTTTTCTTCTAAATAGTTTTAGCCATTACATTTAGGTCTTTCATCCATTTTCAGTTAATTTTTGTATATACTGTGATGTAGGAGTCCAACTTGATCTTTTCCATGTGGATATCCAGTTGTTCCGGCACCATTTGTTGAAAAGACTATTTCCCCATTAAATTGTCATGGCACGTTTGTTAAAAATCAGTTGACCATAACTGTAAGGGTCTATTTCAGGACCCTCAGTTTTAGTTTGTTGATTTATGTGTCTATCCTTATGCTAGTACTATACTGTCTTTTTTTTTTTTTAAGATTTTTATTGAGGAATTGGGGGAGGGGAACAGACAAGTTGCTGTCCTTTTGTTCTTCAGTTAGTTGTGGAGTATGTGGCTTCACTGGTCCATGTTGGTATCATCATTGCACTCTTCCTGGCTGAGGCAGTCACTGGCCGGCCATTGGACGGCAGCTCACAGCGACTCATAGCAGCTCACGAAAGTGCATGCCAGCTGCCGGCCAGCCCCACTGCAGCCTATGCTGTCGCCGGCAACTCAGTGCAGCCCAGCTCTAGGTTGAGCTGTTGTTCACCATCTTAGCTATAGAGTGCAGTGTTACTGGCCCTCATATGTGGGATCCAAACTAGGGCCCTGCTGCTCAGAGCTGGCATCCCAAGCCAACTCTTAACCAACGTGCCACTCAGCCAACCCAGTACTAATACTATCTTGATTGATAGTGAGCTTTGTAGTAAGGTTTCAAGTGGGAATTATGAATTCTCCAACTTTGTTCTTCTCTTTCAAGATTGGCTATTCCAGACCCCACGCATTTTTATATAAATTTTAAGATAAGCTTGTCAGTTTCTGTAAAGAAGTCAGCTGGGATTTTGATAAGAGATTGTGTTGAATCTGTAGATCCATTTGCAGAGTATTGCTATCTTAACACTAGTAAGTCTTCAATCCATGAACATGGAATGTATGTCCATTTTCCTAAGACTTTAATTTCTTTCAATAATATTTTATGGTTTTTGGTATAAGTCTTGTCCTTCTTTTAAATTTTTTTTGTAAGTAGTCTTTATGATGCTATTGTAAATTGAATTGTTTTCTTAATTTCATTTCAGGATTATTCATTTCTGGTATATAGAATATAGTTGATTTTTTAATATTGATATTATATTTTACAACCTTGCCAAACTTGTTTATTCTAATGTAAGAGCATGTCATTTGTTAATAGATACAGTTTTACCTCTTCTTTTCCAATCTGGACACTTTTTATTTCTTTTTACTTGCCTAATTGCCCTGATTAGAACCTCTAATACAATGTTTTGTTTTTTAACTTCTATTTCTATGCACCTTCTTTTCTTTTATTCTTTTTTCTTTTTATTTATTTATTTTATTAGTTTCAGATGTGCAAAACAATGTAATAGTTAGACATTTATACCCCTCACAAAGTGATAACCCCCTTCACCCAATCTACAATCTCTCTGACATTGTATATTGCTGTTACAGTTCCACTGACTCTATTCTTTATGCTGTACTCCACATCCTGTAAATATATATATATATATATATATATATGTATATATATTATAGTTGACATTCATTATTATTCAGCTTCAGCTTCAGGTGTACACTGCAGTGGTCGGGAATCTATACCGTCCATGACGTGGTTTCCCTAATAAGACAAGTGTCCATCTGACACCCTACAAAATCTTTACAACATTATAGATTATATTCCCCAGTCTTTTGTATCCCTGTGGCAATCTTGTGGTTACTGTTCGTGCTTTCTAATCCCCTTACCTTCTCCCTCATCCTCACCCCCCTCCCATGTAGCAACCCTCAGTTTTCTTTCTATATCTCTGAGACTGTTTCTGATTAGTTTGTTCATTTATTCTATTCTTGAGATTCCACATATAAGTGAGATCATATGGTATTTGTCTTTCTCTGTCTGACTTGTTTCACTTAGCATAATGTTCTCTAGGCCCATCCATATCATTGCAAATGGTAAGATTTCATTTTTCTTTATGGCAGAATAATACTCCATTGTATAAATGTACTGCCATTTCTTAATCCAGTCATTTACCAGTGGGTATTTTGGTTGTTTCCCTGTCTTGGCTATTGTGAGTGGTGCTGCAATAAACGTAGGGGTGCATATATTTTTTCAAATGGGCATTTTGGGTTTCTCTGGATAGATACCTAAGAGTGGAATTGCTGGGTCATATGGTAGTTCCATTTCTAGTTTCTTGAGATACCCCCATACTGACTTCCATAGTGGCTGCACCAATCTGCAATCCCACCAACAGTGCACCAGGGTTCCCTTTTCTCCACACCCTCACCAGCACTTGTTGTTTGTTGATTTGTTGATGATAGCCATTCTGACTGGAGTGAGGTGGTATCTCATTGTGGTTTTTATTTGCATTTCTCTAATGATTAGTAGCGTTGAACATTTTACATATGTTTGTTTGCCATCTGTGTGTCCTCTTTAGAAAAATGTCTCTTCATATCCTCTGCCCACAATGTTGAATAAAAGTGACAAGAGCAAACATCTTGTCTTTTCCTCATCTTAGTGGAGAAAACGTTCAGTCTTTCACCATTGGGTATGATTTCAGCTGTGTGTTTTTCATAGATGCTCTTTATCAGGTTGAAAATGTTCATTCTCTTCCTAGTGAGTTGGATTTTTTTTTTTTAATCGAAGGTGGGTTTTCTTAATTTCCTTTTGAATTTGAGATGATCGTGTGCTTTTTTCTTTTAACCTATTAATATAGTGTGTTGTATTAATTAATTTTCAGATATTAAACCAACCTTGTATTCCAGGGATAATTTAACTTGGTCATGGTGTGTAATCCTTTTTATATGTGGCTAGATTTTGTTTGTAGTATTTTATTGAGGATTTTTGTGTCTTTATTCGTAAGTGATACTGGTGTGTAATTTTCTTGTGATATCTGTTTGGTATTTGTATCAGGATAATACTGGTCTCTTAGAATGATTTGAGAAGTTTTTCTTATATTTCTTTTTTTTCCAAAGAGTTTGAAGGATTGGTATTCTTCTTTAAACATTTGGTAGAATATATCTGGGCCTGTGCTTTTTTGTGTGGGAAGTTTTAAAAATAGAATATGTTTATTGAGACCAGTTATAAGAGAACATTCATTTTGCAAAAACCTATTGATATTTGATTATTCAGGCATCCTTCCTCCCATATATTATTCAAATAGAAATATTTTGATATATTTACTTAATAACTTTCTTTTTTCTTCCATTCAAGGTCTGTAATTACTGTGGAATTGGTAAGCCATGGCATCACAGAAATTTGCTGTTAAAGTAAGTAATGCTTAATAGCCTTCCTTAAAATGATTAATCACTTTTTAATATAACTGAATTCTATGTTAATTGAAAATAGAAGCTTTGAACTTCCCTTCTACTCTTTAAATTTGGTACTCTACTGAAAACTTGAAGTAGACAATTGAAAATTTTCATGTTAAGAATGAGATGGAGGAAATTAATAGTTAATATGGTTATGGGAAGGGAGGGGGGGTTGTCACTTTGAGGGGTAAAAAGTATAACTATTGCACTTTGTTGTACACCTGAAGCTAATTAAAAGTATATATAAATAAAAAAATAAAAAAGAAGAAAAAATAATAAAGTTTGTCTATTTACTCAAAAAAAAAATATGGTTATGGGAGTCTTTTTTTTTTTTTTTTAAGATTTTATTGGGGAATTGGGGAAGGGGAATGGACAAGTTGTTGTCCTTCAATCTTAGTTGTAGAGGGCACAGCCAGCTCAGCTCCAAGCCCAGTCACCATCCGGCTGCCCGTCAGCAGCTCAGCTCAAGGTGCCATGTTCAATCTTAGTTGCGTGTGGGCGTAGCCACCATCTCATGCAGGAGTCCCACTGGAAACCTTGTTGCCAAGAGCACATGCTCTAACCACTGAGCAATCTGGCCGCCTGTCGGTGGCTTAGGGCACTCAGCTCAAGGGGCTGTGTTCAATCTTAGTTGCGTGTGGGAGTAGCCCCACCGCCCCATGTGGGAGTCAAACCGGCAACCTTGTTAGGAGCACCAGCTCTCACCAGCTGAGCCATCCTGCCACCTGTTGTTAGCTCAGCGGCAGCTCTGGCGCAGTTGACTGGCCTGTGTGGGAATCAACTCAGCGACCCTCAGCCGGCCCCAAGGGAGTTTGTTGCATCAAGTCTTTTGTAAGATGCCTTGTGGTCATAACTTGGTCCATTTGGCCCTTAATTTTAAAAATTATCATTCACATTGCATGTCCATGAAATGATTTTTGATTCTGACAAAGCAATTAAAAATAAAGAAAGGCATCAAATGTTGCACCTGGTGAACGGAGAGAGTTCTCTTGCTTTCTGCCCTCTTTTGCTTTCCTCTTGAAAGTTTCTCTTCTCTATCCCTTGCTGGTTGGGGCTGGGACCTTCTCAGGTGTGGAGGCATGGGAGGGTCATGTTTGAGGGAAGGAGATGGGAAGAACTGATAAATAATGAGTATAAGGTTTAGGAAACGTTTTTGTTTGTGTTGGCTATTCTTTAGGATATTTTCTCTATGCTAGTGTTATTGGGTTGTCGGAAAAGTCAGGATGCATTTTTGCAACGAAAAACTTAGAAAAATACATCCTGACTTTCCCGACAACCCAATGTTTAAGTATGCATTCAAAACACCAAAATATATAAATTTGTTAACCAAAGTCAGAAACTATTTAACATTGTAGTTGTATCTTTTTAGCATGTCAGTGCTTCTTTAGATTTACAACATATTAATAAGTTTTATTGTTTACAATTATTTCTTGTACCTGTATGTTCTGTAGTATGGCTTTGTGTGAGAGATTATAAGTGGTGAATTTTCACTATTTGTGTAAAATGCATTTTGGTCTCACTCTAGAAAGATAGTATGTTTTAGAATTCTAGGTGGAACATTATTTTTCCTCAGGTTCTTAGAGATATTTTTCCATTGTCTTTTGGAATCTGTTATTGCCACTCAGAAATGTTTTAATTATCAATTGATGCTTAAAACCACCTTAAAATTTAGTGGCTTAAAGATAAACCATTTTATTCTTTCTCATGATTCTGTAGGTTGCATGGTATCAGTTGGGTGGTTTCTCCTTTTGATACTGGCTGGTGTTGCAATTATCTGGGGAATCAATTCAGCTAACATCAAAGATGACTATCTACATGGCTGTCAGATGTAGATTGGAATGCTATGGTTGGAATCACACCTGGGGCTATTAATTGTTGCCCTTCAAGTTCTCATGTGGCTACTCTGTGTGGCTTGTGCTTTTGCTAATATGGTGGCCGAGGTTTGAGGGATAGTGTCCTAGAGTTGCAAGAAGTTAAAAAGAAGAAAAAATTGTCATTTCCCAATCCTCTGAAGGCATCCAAAGCCTCAGATACTACTTCTCGTGCATTCTAAGGGCTGGAGCATTCTAAGGGCCAGCCCTAGGGAGGCTCCAACTCGTTTTTTTTTAAAAAGACTTTTTATTGGTGAATTGGGGGAGGGAAACAGCGTTGGGGAATCGGGGAAGAACAGACAAGTTGCTGTCCCTTTTTTTGTTCTTCAGTCTAGTTGTGGAGGACATCGCCTCACTGGCCCATGTTGATGTTATCATTGTGCTCTTCCCGGATGAGGTAGTCACTCACCAGCCATCGGAAGGCCGCCCATTGCGGCTCACGGCAGCTCACGAAAGCCCATACCCACTGCCGGCCAGTCCCACAGCAGCCCAGCTCCAGGTGGAGCTGTTGTTCACCATCTTAGCTGTTGAGGGCATAGCATCACTGGCTCTCATGTGGGATCCGAACCGGGGCCCTGCTGCTTAGAGCTGGCGTCCGAAGCCAACTCTTAACCAATGCGCCACTCGGCTGGCCTGGGAAGCCCCAACTCTTGATGTGAAAAGCAGCCTGTGCTTACAGAGAAGGGGAGAGTTAGAATTGTCTAACTATGGAGACTGTTACCATATAAGTCTGCTGTCAGCCTCATTGTGATTCCTTTCTTGGTTCTCTGTCTTTTCTCTTTGATTGCTCTAAAGATTTTATTTTTATGATGCTCTGCAATTTCACAATTAAATCTCGAGGTACAGACTTGTGTTTATTTACCTGGCTTGGAATACAATATAAATCTTCATTTGGAAGATTACGAACTTTCATCATTTTGGAAAATCTCAATCATTTTATCTTCTGGTACTGCTCCTCTTTATTCTCTCCCTGTATAATTTCAGTTTCAGCCAAGTAGAACTTGGAACTCTTACACGATGTGTGTTGAATAGTCTCATATAATAGTTTATTTGCTGGAGAGGTGATATTCACTTGTCCAGGACTGAGCCCCTGCAGGCTGTCTGCTCAGAAAAGGCCTGGGCCTCTAGCAAAGCTCCATCAAAATGGCTATGGCCCTGCAGAGCTGACAATCCTGGTCAACCATGAAGCTTGGACCCCAATCCCTAATTATACCAGAGATGGGTCTACTGATTTCCAAGCCATACACACTGTTGTGGCAAATTCTGCTACAATATTTTCCCATCTCACAGTCAACCAGCAAGGCTTGAAATCTAGCTCTCAGATCATGCCAATCAGGGAAGTTACGCCAACCATGAGTATCAAGCTAGCGGATTAGGGATAGAGATAGTGTTCTGACACATTATATGGAAGATTCTACACATCATATTGTGATTGTATTCCTGCCTCTGATCACACCGGCAAGGGGCCAGTGCTTCACTAATCATGCAGCTTAAAAGCCCCACAGCCCAAGTATTGGGATCCCATCTGAATGTCTGACGTCCCACCCTTCCAGGTTGCTGGGCACTGCCATAGAGTGCCATGGTTAGCAGGGGACATGCACATCTGCTACTGATGCTGTCACTAGGTGCCTTCTCTGATGAATGCTGCCCATTGGGCTTGTGTGAGTGCTGCTTGGCCATTTGCCTTTTCCTGTTTCTCTTCTCTTTATATCTCTGTGTTGCATTCAGAGTGCTTTTTATCACATCTCTTTTAGTTCACTAAAATATTCTTATCTTTATTTAATCTGCTGTTTAATCTGTGTTTAATATTCTTTAACTTGTTTATTTTTAGTGACTGCAATTTTACATTTCAGAATTTGTGTGTGGTGTTGTTTTTTTAATTCAAATTCTACCAGTTCTTTTTTTATATACATGTCCTAGTTTTTCAACATATTTCCATTTCTTTCTTTTATCGTCTTCATAATTTTGAAGCAATTTATTTCATAGTCTGTTTTACATTGTTTTATTATTTCCACTATTATTTACTGAGTGTGGAATAAGTTGAAACTTGAAATTGCTGGATTGTTTATGTGTGTAATTTTTAATTGTATTCTCATTTTCAGTCACATCCTACACACACACACACACACACACACACACACACACACACACACACACACACACACACACACAAAGACATATGAGCCCTGCAGAGCAGTTGAGCAGTTTCAAGTTTACTTCTGCTGGAGCCATTGGCATTTCAGTGGTTTTGGACTAGGTTTTATATTAATTTTATGGCTTGGGATTCCACCACCTTGTGGGTAGTATAACTTTGCAACCCGCAACAGAGTCTGGCACAAGGTTGGAGTTTTTAGTATTTTCCAATGTTTTCCTTGCTGTTTTCCCTTTTCTTCTCCGCTCCTAAGGCCCTGGATAAATGGCAAGCTTCCGTGTTGATTTCCTTGGTCAGTGAGCAGAGATTTTTTTTTTTTTTTTTTTAGTTGCATTTTCATGAAAGCTGCAGTTTCTCAAGAGAATGAAGGAAAAAGCTCTATTGAATAGTTTTCCTGTTCTAAGACATTATAGACAAGCTTACCCTTATGAACCAGAGAGTGTCATATAAGGATATCTGCAAATCAAGTAGTTATTTGTGTGTCAAGTATTGTATAAAGAGCTGGAAGTTGAAGTTCTTCACAACTCCGGGCTTAGCTGGAATGAGTTCATTGTCAACTCCCTTTCCTCTTTTACCCCTTTTGGGCATTAGGATATGAGCTCGGCTATTCTGGCTCCCAAGTATTCTGACAGCAGGCTTGAATCTTCCAAATGGGTGATTATGTCTCCCCCAGCTTTATTGAGATATAATTGACATACTAGCATTGTGTAAGTTTAAGATGTACAATGTGATGATTTGATAAACATATATATGGTGAAATGTTTACCACAATAAGGTTAACACATCCTTCACCTCACATAATTACCATTTTGTTGTTATGCTGAGAGCATTCAAGCTCTACTCTCCTAGCATCTCTCATGTATACAATGCAGTATTGTTAACTGTAGTCACCATGCTATACATTTAGATCCCCAAAACTCATTTATCTTATAACTGGAAGTTTGCCTGCTTCAACCAACATCTCCCCATTTCCCCCACTACTCAGCCCTGCCAACCAGCATTCTACTCTTTTACTGAGTTGGATGTTTTTAGAGTCTATATATAAGTGACATCATATAGTATTTGTCTTATTTTTCTGACTTTTCACTTAGCATAGTGCCCTCAAAGTCTGTCCATGTTGTTGCAAATGGCAGGATTTTATTCTTTTTTTACGGATGAATAATATTCCACTGTATATATACCACATTTTCTTTATCCATTCATCTATTGATAGACAATTAAGTTGTTTCCATGTCTTGGCTATTGTGAATGATGCTACAATGAACATGGGGTGCAGGTGTCTCTTCCAGACAGCAATTTCATTTCCTTTGGCTATATACCGAGAAGTGAAATTGCTGGATCAGATGATAGTTTTAGTTTTAATTTTTTAATGAACCACCATACTGTTTTCCATAGTGGCTGTAACATATTTACATTCCCACCAACCCTGCACTAACCAGGGTTCTCTTTTCCCCACATCCTCATCAGCATTTGTTGTGTCTCTTTTTTTTTTTTTTTTTTAAATATTAGCTTAGAACAACACACATGTATTATCTCACAGTTTTTGTGGGTCAAGAGTTTGGGCACAGCTTATTGGGACCCTCTGCTTCATGGTCTCTCACCAGGCTGCACTCTTACCTCAAAGCTGCATTGCAGAAGGATCCATTTCCAAGATCATGTGGGTATTGGCAGAATTTAATTCCTTGTGGGTTGTTGGACTGAAGGACAGCAATTTTTTGCTGGCTGTTGGCCACCTACTGCCCTCAGTTCCTTGCCATGTGGCCCTCTCCATACAGCAGCTCACAAAGTAATCGTTTGCTCCATCAAAGCCAGTGGACAGTTGGCTGGCAAGATAGAAGTTACAGTCTTATGTAACACAATGATGGAAGTGATGTAGCATCACCCCTGCCAAATTCTACTGGTTACAATTAACTCACAGATCCTTCTCACATTCACTGAGTGAATTGGTGAGACTTTGAAGGGTTTGAGTGGAGACTTTTGAGTGGAGGGATGTAATGTTTTGACTTAAAGTTTTTTTGTTTTTTGTTTTTTAAAGATTTTATTGGGGAATTGGGGAGGGGAACAGTGTTGAGGAATCGGGGAAGGGGAACAGACAAGTTGCTGTCCTTTTATTCTTCAGTCTAGTTGTGGAGGACATTGCTTCACTGGCCCATGTTGGTATGATCATTGTGCATTTTCTGGGTGAGGCAGATTGGTCACCGGCCTCTGGACGGCCGCTCACGGCAGCTCTTGGCTGCTCATGCTGGCTGCCGGCCACTCACTGTAACCTATGGCAGCAGCCTACCTACACCGTCGCCGACTCAAGGCAGCCCAGCTTCAGGTGGAGCTGCCGTTCACCATCTTAGCTGTAGAGGGCAGTGTCACTGGCCCTCATATGTGGGATCTGAACTGGGGCCCTGCTGCTAAGAGCTGGTGCTCCCAAGCCAGCCCTTAACCAACACACCACTCGGCTGGCCATGACTTAAAGTTTTTAATAGTATTATTCTAGATGCTTTATGAAGAAGCACAGAACAAGCAGGTTAGAACAGGAATCCTAGGTATATGGTTTTGTTTGTTTTGTTTTTTAGGTTTGTCAGAGAGTTTGGGAACAATTTAGTGACAGGAATATGGGAAACTACATGAGAAAAAAAAAATGTAACCCCTAACTCTAAGCAAACAAAAGATTGTGTAAGATAGGAAAGTAATCATAGTATACTGCATGGCTCAGCTTTGAACAAAGAGTACATTTCATATATTGGTAACTCTAAATCTTGGAAGACTAGAGAAGATGTGTGGACGGTAGATTGTAAGCATTGCCTCATTTTCAATAGAATGGATGTAAAACTGAAATAGTGAGAAATTATAGTATAAACATAGTATATAGAAATATGATGGCGAATACCAGATCAAATAGCTCAAGTTTTCAGTGTGATTGTACCTGGTGAGAGTTGGGGTGGTGGTGGTAGCGGGATGGGGCAGGAGAGGCCTGTTTTTTTTTTGTTTGCTTTTTTTTGAGGGCAGTGTCACTGGCCCTCATATGTGGGACCCGAACCGGGGCCGCTGGCTTCCTAAGCCAGCGCTTAACCACCATACCACTTAGCCGGCCCAGTAGAGGCCTGTTTTTGATATTCCATTTTAATCTGTATATATGCATTACTATGATAAAAAATTAAATGGTTGAGTACAATTTAAAAAGAATTAACTTATGGGCCAGCCGAGTGGCTCAGTTGGTTAAGAGCTCACTCAAGAGTGCGAGTTGAGCTCTGAGCAACAGCAGTTGGATGCCCAGCCCAAGCTGAGCTGCCGCTGAGCTGCCAACAGGTGGCAGGATGGCTCAGCTAAAAAAAAAAAATTTTTTTTAAAAATTACGCCAATCTTCATATAGATACATCTACTTTTGATTATCAGGGTTGAAAAATACTTGGATAGAGCATGGTTTCCAAAATAACAGAAAACCAGATGAATACCAGCTAGTTTGCCACTTGCATTTGAATTGTTTATTCTCTGATTTTTCCATGGAATGGCATTAATTATCTATGCAAACAGCTTATCCTTCTTCAAATGAAGAAAGGTCTTTTGACCTCCCTGAAAGAGGGCGTTTTATTGTTTTGTTTTTTTTAAAACTGCTGTGGCTCTGGCCTTGAACTCTTTTAGGCCAGAATTCCAGGAAATAGCAGCAATGGGTGAGAAGAGAGAGTCCTTGGAACCACAGCTTTCAGGGTCTCTTGACTTCTGGGCCCCTGAAATTTGTAGTAGGGAGGAAAGAAGCCCTATACATACTTTAGTGACTCCTTTCTCAGTTGAAAGTAATGGTGACAACAGACAAGTCTCCCCAATGCTCCTTAGTGATCTTAATGTTAGCTCTGCACCAACCCAGTGTTTTAGATTTTCCAAAAGGTCAGCTGCTCGTTTTATAAATAAAGTCTTTTTTTGAACATATCTACTCCCATTTGTTTAGGTATTGTCTCTGGCTGCTTCAGTGTTACAGTGGCAGAGTTGAATAGTTGCAACAAAGACCTCATTGCCTGCAAAGGCTGAAATATTTATGTTTATAAATGCTGATTTAGGTATATAAATATCTAAAAGCACACCTCTATTCCTGCTAGCCACATTTCAGGTGCTCAGGCCGCATACATGGCTAGTAGCAGCTTTATTGCACATCACAATTGGACATCATATTACCTTGCATTCTTCTGTGTGTGCCTTACTTCTTTGCACCGTGCCAGAGTAAACTTTCAGTGAAGTTACCTTGGGTTAAACTGGCTGCAAGGGTGGGTAAATTAGCAAGGCCAAGGCAAGGCCATTTCCTTTACAAGTGGAAGCAAGAAATAGACATGGACATATAATTGTATTAATCATGGACTTTTTATACGTTAAAATACAAAGTTTTAGTGAAAAGAAAATAAACTTGAATAATAAATACTTGACAAAAGTGTCAAATCAATATGCATGATGTCTACCTCTGAAGTTTATGGGTACAGCCTTTAAAGGTATTTTTAGAAGTATAGAATGTTGCCTGGTTTTATTATTTAAATTTTTTTTTTTTTTTTTTTTTTTTGAGGGCTGTGTCACTGGCCCTCGTATGTGGGACCTGAACCGGGGCCGCTGGCTTTTGAAGCCAGCGCTTAACCATCGCACCACTCAGCCTGCTCTGGTTTTATTCTTATGACTTAAAATTTTCAACTTGGGTTCGTGAAGCAGTAATATGAAAGGTTCCTAGCTGATTGTCTCCTTTGCTTCCTGCATCTGTTTTCTTGGATTAGTTAGGTATTACACCAGAGTCTACAATTCTTGTGGCTACAAAGCTTGCTCGGCTGCTTCCCCTCCCCCCAACCCACTTTATTGTGGGTGGGAAAATTTTTGTTCAGAGGGCTTGATTAATTAGAAGGGATTCCTGTCTTCCCTAGATGTGGCAGCTTGGGAAGATTACAGAGCCTGGTTTGGTGACAGGCCAATCTGTATTTAAGGAAAAACTCGGACCAGCCAGATTTCCCTGGAATGTGGATCTGGCTTTGTCTTCTTCCCCAGGGAATGTGTAATGACCCCTCCTCCTCCTTCCCACCCTATCCAGGAGACTTAAAGCTTTAACTTTTGCTGTTGATAGTTGTTCACTTTTTATTAGGGGGGTGGGGAGTAAGACAGGGTGGGGAGCTGAATTTTTGGGGTAGGAAGGGTGAGTCATTTTTGAAATCTAAAATAACAGGCTTAAGATTTTATTAATGTTAATGAGGAGAGGTTTTACTTTTTAAAAATCTCCTTGACTTTATTATTTATGTTTTCTTTCCACTACTTTGTAGCAGTTATAGTTTTATGTTCTGCTCTGAATTTCAGTTAACTTTAGTCTTTGCATTCCTTAGAACAACCACAAAAAGAGAAATATGCCCAAGAATTGACAGTAATTTCCCCTTTATAGTAAAAGTACAAGTGAAGAGCAATGCTTTGAACTTCCACAGAAAGAAAGTTGAATAGCAAATGGGCTTTTGTCTCACTGGTTTGCCTCAATGAATAACTTCAATTCTGTGTCCTAGGGTTTTCAGTTACCTAAAGGGAAATGTGGTACTGACTGTGTCATCAGTGCTCATTTGAAAATAGATGCATTGATTTTGTGCATTACATTGAAAAAAAAGATTTATGCAAATATCTTCATATCAGTTGCATTGTTTTACTAGACTTGAATTTGAGGAGTGTGTGCAAACTTTATCCCTAACAATGTTTTTACAAAGGCCTTTGTCTTCGTGAAATTTTTCAAAGCAAAAGAAGTACCTCTGTATTTGTTTTCCTGGTAGTTAAACTCTTCATATTCCAGTTCCTTCTTAATTCCTTGGGGGAGTTTTCAATTTTAAAGGCATGTAGGATCGATCAGTAAGAGTTTGCCTAGTGGTTGACATACTCAAACTAAAGTAGGCTGCTTTTTTTCCCCCATTGCATATTATCTGCTCTGTTACATTGCGCATGCTGGAAGCTATTCAATTAAATGTGTGCTGATTACTTGATAGAATCGAAATAAAATTCATGGAAGTTCACCAACAGTTACCCAGTTAATTCCTCCTCAGGATTAAAGCTCTTAGGTAACTTCTCATTCAATAGGGCATTTGCTCTGAGTGTTGATGACTGTGAAACAAGGTTCTTGTTGGACCTGAAATGCAACTTCCTTTTCCAAGAGTTTTCTCTTGCCTTTCTGGCCAGACACCCAATTTTCTGGGCTTCATTTTCCCAGTTCTTTTCCATGTGTATAAGCTCATCTATTCTCTCTCTCTTTTTTTTTTGGATAATTAGAAAGTGTTTAAGTACAACTCTGGCTTCTCATCCTATTTCCAGTTTTACATTGTCACCTGCCACCATGAAGCCTCTGCCTTCAAAACTAAGAATTCAGTTTGTCATAGTTTTCTTCTAAACTCACTTTGCTTCGAATGTCCCTGGTACTACCCTCACACATCCTGAGCTTGCCAAATTATGATGTATCTTTGTTCCTGATTCATAATCACCTATTTAATGCATCCATCCTCTGTAGAGTACCTTAAACTTGCTGCATCTCTCTTTTCTTACAAATTCAGCCGTTATTATCCTTCTTATTTGTATTTCTGCATTAATCTCTGTGCCTTTCTTGTCCTGCCATTCCAGTTCATCTAGACAAGTGTCAGGGTAACACCATTTTCATCCTTATTTCCTTGCTTAAGGGATCAGAGTAATTCCTTTTGTTTAATCAGATCTAGTATAAACTCTCCAGCCAGATTTAAAGCACTCTTAAAACTATTCTCCCCTTCCTCTTTAACTTTGACCCCTGGTTTGATCTTGGAACTTGGGAACATGGTCGACCAGGCTTGACCAATGACTCGCTTTTCCTCTGATGCATGATCCAAACTTTTCCCACATTGATTACCCTCGCACTTTGTTCCTTTGACCACTATATGCAGCTTATATTGTCATGTTGCGCTTTTACAACATACTATCCCAGCCACATTCCCTGAGAAGAACTGTGCTCTGCCTTTTTTGTTTCCACACAGACCTGAGTAATCTGGAGCATTTCTGAGGTGCCCAGTACCCCTCACTTTCCTTATTACAAAGATGACAAGTTTCTTCCCTCATGGCTCATGGAGAACAGGGAAGTCACTCAGGCTTGGAGTTGTTCTTACAGGTCTTTATTCAGTTCCAGACAGAGAATGTTGTAATCTTCAATTTGTGGTACATTTCTTTAAAAAAAAAAAAATCATCTCAACCTATTTCTACTTTTAGGAGTCCACAGTTCCACTTTAAAATGTTTTAAGTAATTTCGATTAGTGGCCAAAATGGCAGTGGGTAATGTTTGTTTCTATATGTCCCTTAGGACAATAAATTATTTCAATGTAATAATGTTAATGATTTGGACATTATGTTTTATTTTAATTAACACCTTAGTGTTAGACCTTATACTTTTTTCCAACATACATGTGCTTCGTATGTTACTAATTTATTCTGGTGTAAGAAAGAATTCTTAGTGGAAGAGTAGACTCTGGATCTCTCACAGATACGAGAACTCAGTGAGTTCCCTGGATTCTCTCTGAGTGCTGTAGGGGGCATCGTTGTTCCATGTTTTGTAAAGCAACTGCTGACACTGATCCAAGGAACGCACAGCAACTAAAGTGCTTTCAAAATCGCTGGCTCATTCCTAAATTATCATGACATCCTAAGCGTCTGTGTGTGTTGGCCTGGGAGTTGTGTGCATGCTCTCATCCACAGCCTGTTATGCCTGTGGATGTTTAGATTGCTGTGCCTTACGGTTCTCCTCACCGGGAAACAAGACCATTAACTGCATCAGGAGAAAACAATCACAGCAACCCAAACTATCCAAAGTGGCCTGAGAGAAAGCATTCTCAGAGTGACACAAGACTGTGTCTGGCATGTTTCTTTCCCCCACTCAGCAACTGGAAGTGACGGGCTGAGAGTAAGGATCCCCTTTGTCCTCGGAAAGTTTTGGTTCTAGCAGTAAAGGCTGGAGAGGTTCCACTGGGACTGGGACAAAGCCCTTGCAGTCACAGTGTTATTCCAGTTACTGCTCTGCTTCTTCACTTTTCCTTATTGTTATCATTACTGTTAGTGTGGGGGGTGCTTAGTTGAAGAATCGAGAGGTGGGGAGGGGACTGACTGTTCTTGTGTTCTGCATTCCCTGGGAATTTCACAGAAATGACAGTCCACTGACAGCCTGCATGTGCAGCAATCCAGTCATTAGCCAACAAATGTAAAAAAGTGCAGTGCCCACTTACTGTCCTTTAAATACTTCTTCCGTAGTAACCTCTTGGAATATCCATGATTGAGTAAGATAGAAAACTAGGCCATTGGGTTTTTGTGTGTGTGTGTGTGTGTGTGTGTGTGTGTCTGTCTGTCACTGTTGCATGTGAGTAACGTGACAATAACATTCTGACTTTCAGACTATTAGATGTATCAAGGAATGAATTTTTAATAGTGACCCTAACCACTCACATAGGTACATGCTATATTTTGCTAGTATGATGATCTCAGGTGACAAAGACTACTAACATTGTTTGGTTCATAAAGCTACACTGTCCTATAGATTTTGGCAAGGCATATGCCAGGTCTAGCATCCCAGTTCTCATTATTTGAAAAATTCACTACCTATTTATTGAAAAACATCCACATGTAAGTGGACTGGCGAAGTTCAAACCCATGTTGTATACTTTTTTGGATCAGTGTTGAGATCATGTGTAGTTCTAAATTTCTGTGATTCTTTATATTCATGTTGCTCTAGGTTCTTTTATAGCACTTCTTAAAAATTAGATCATCAGATTTTTGAGGAAAGGATTCTAGAAGATGAAATTAGCATCAGACTTTTATAATCAGGTTTTCTGAATTCCTATGTTTTCACTTGTGAAAATTGTATGACTTTGGGTGAATCCTGTTAGCTCTCTGAGCATCCATTTCTTCAGTGATAGCACTGTATGTTTGATAGGGTTTCTTGTGGGCAGCAGATTAATAACAGAAAACATAATCCGGAGTAACTTCCGGTAAAATGGCGCAATAGACAGATGCTGTGCTAACTGCCTCCCAGGATCACACCAAAATTACAAGCAAATTATACAGCATTCAACCCTGGAGGTCCCCGGAACACTGGAGGAACAGAACCACTAAACGAAGAACTTAAAGAGGAAGCCGCATAGGGTCTGGTAGGACGGGCGGAGACGAGAGAGGGCAAACCCCGTGAGGGAGGTCTCAGCTGTGGAGAGGCTTCTCTGGTTGGGGGAGAGAGCCTCCGGCCGCACCCCAAGCTCATCAGCCCAGAGCTCCTTTGCCGGGAAGAGAAGTTCTAAGATAGCTGGCAGTAAATTAGTGAGGACTCTCTTTGCTCAGCTCGGTGAGGCTAAGAGCGGCTGGAGAATCAGTGGGGCCGGCACCCGGGCTTGCTCGCCGGTGAGCACTTACCTGGTTCCTGGTGGAGGGAGTGGCTGTGTGAGCTGGGAGCCTGCGGGGACGGACTGGACTGAGCACCTTTGGTGCAAAGGCTGGAGGTTTTTGGACTGTTGTTCCCGTGGTGCGGAGCTTGCACGCGAGTGGTGTAGAGAGGACGCCATTTTGTCAGGCTTGGGCCCTCCCACGAAGGATCAGGTCCGAGACCTCATTGGTCTGGTGGAATTGGCGCAGAAGTGCGTGTGTGCGTGCGTGTGCACGCGCGCCTGCGACCTCAGATCCCCACCCTCCGCTCTGCTTGTGCTGTGTTGCCAGGGAAATGCCTAGTGGGAGTGATCCGGCTCCAACAGGCTGCTCACTGAGACGCGGGAGCACGCAAGCCGCCTCGGGTCCTGGCTCTCCGCACTCCGCTTGCAGAGTTGCCAGGCTGGTGATTGGTTGTCGGGCTGCCCAGCCTGATCTGCAAGCGGCTGATTGGGACAGGCTGAGACTGGGAGTTTTCCTGGGAGTGTTGGGCCGTGAGCTGTGTGCTTGCGTGATCCAGCCAGGGCTCTCCTGGTGATCTATCTAATACATCAAAGCAATCCCAGAGCGACAGCCAGAATGGGGAAACAAAGAAACATGTCACAAGTAAAAGATCAGAAGAAATGTCCAGAAATGGAACCAAATGAAACAGAGGGATCCAACCTTTCAGAGACACAGTTTAGAACACTGATGATAAGAATGTTTAAGGAACTTAGCGAGGACATAAAGAAGGATAGGGAAACCATAAAAAACAACCTGTTAGAACTAAAGAATACAATAACTGAAATGAAGAACACACTCGAAGGAATCACCAGTAGAGTAGATGAAGCAGAGGAGCGGATCAGCGATTTGGAAGATAAAATAGCAGAACTCACCCAGTTGGCACAGCAAAAAGACCAAAGAATAAAAAACAATGAAAATAGTTTAAGAGCCCTATGGGACAAGGTGAAGCGCAACCACCTTCGAGTCATAGGGATACCAGAAGGAGAAGAGAAGAAGCAAGGGGTTGAAAATGTATTTGAAAAAATAATGACTGAAAACTTCCTTACCCTGGAGAAGGAAATCAACATACATGTCCAGGAAGTGCAGAGGGTTCCAAACAAGCTGAACTCAAACAGGTCCACACCAAGACACATCATAGTTAAAATGGCAAAGGTTAAAGACAGACAGAATCCTAGAGGCTGCGAGAGAAAGACAGCAGGTTACATACAAAGGAACTCCTGTTAGAATAACAGCTGACTTGTCTACAGAAACTCTGCAGGCCAGAAGGGAGTGGCAGGAGATCTTCAAAGTGACACAAAATAAAGGCCTACAACCAAGATTGCTGCACCCAGCACGGCTATCACTTAAAATTGAAGGAGAAAGAAAGAGCTTCTCAGAAAAGAATAAGCTTAAGGAATTCATTACCACCAAGCCAGCATTGCAAGAAATGTTAAAAGGGCTTTTCTAAACAAAAGAAAGGGGTAAACAAGCTAACCCAGAGAGACAATTTAAGAAGATTGAAGTCATATCAAGCATATATAAAGGAAAAACCGATGGTTGCTGGCTGGGAGGGAGTGGGGAAGAGGGAGAGGGGGAAGGTTTTGGACAGTGTATGTGGGACTACAATGTTGCTGCAGGGATATGGGGGCAGTTCTGGGAATGTAATTGATAATGTTGTGAAGAGACTATTATGTTGCGAGAAATAAGTCAGTCGGAGAAGGACAGGTACCATGTGATCTCACTTGTATGTGGAGTCTGAAGAGCTGAGTGAATGATCAAAGTAAACAGACTCATAGATGTAGAGGAAAAACTGAGGGTTGCTAGTTGGGAGGGGGGTGGGGATGGGGGAAAAGGGAAAGGGATTAGACAGCATAAATAGACAACTACAATATTGCCACAGGGATATGAAACACAGTTTGGGGAATATAATAATGTTGTAAAAATTTTGTGGCGTGTCACATAGTCACATGTCTTGTTAGGGAGACCATTTCATGGATGGAGTAGAGGTTTGATCACTGCACTGTGCACCTGAAGCTGATGTTGTATAGTATTGTATGCCAACTGCAACTGAATATGTGGATGGTCACGGGATGTGGAGTATACTGTGGAGGGGAGTCAGGGGAGTTGTGATGGATATGTATGATATGGGGGGGAGTGGGGCGGCGAACTGGGGGAAGGGGGTTTTCACTTTTGGGGGGTAAAGAGTATAACTATTGCATTGTGTTGTACACCTGAAACTAATAAAATAAAATAAAATTTAAAAAAAAACATAATCCTGTGAATGTGTTTGGGAAAATAATATTTTGTGCTTGTAATGGGCCCTCAGTAATTTTTTTATGGTGACATTCTGTATAGTTTTCAAGGGACTTGGCCTTGATGTCTTATTTGTTCCTAGTCTCGTAATTCTTTGGAGTGAGGACTAGTCTAATTCTTTTAATATGTGAGGTGTCAGTTAGCAAATCTTCATATCCCTGGCATGCAAGGCCCTGGGCTAGGCACTAGAGACACAGACAAGGCTGATGATCACCTGTCCCTCTCTTTAGGGGGATTTGCAATGAGAAATTAAAGTCTGAAACTTTAAATAGCAGGAGGCTAGTGCAACACAAAGATGCCACAGTGCCCTGCATAGCTGAGTCATGATCTGTTTCTGAATGGGCTAGTATGACAAAACCACAGGCCAGTCAGTCTGTTGGGTGCCCTATCTGTGTGTCAGTTTACAGTGGCAGGTGGTCAGGGCTAGAAGTCGGGTTAGATGTTAGTCCTTGCTGTTGGTTCCCAACAATGGACAGATCAGTTAACCTCTTTTGTTTCAGTTATCTATGGCTTTGTAACCAACCAGCCGCAACTTTTTATAATTCCATGGGTCCGAAAATCCGGCTTGGCAGTTTTTCTGCTTTACATGGCATTGGCTGGGGTCACTCACTTGGTTGCGTTCAGATCCTGACTGGGCTAGAGAGCTCGAGAAGGCTTCACGTACGTGTTGGGTTGTGCTCCATGATGCCTCTCTTCACAGGGTGTCTCGTCATTCAGTGGTCTGGCTTGAACTTCCTTACAGTGTGATGACTGGCTTCCCCAGGGAACCACAGTGGGAGCTGCCAGGCTTCCAAGGGCTGTATCTGGAACTGGCAAACTGTTTCTTCCACCATATTCTTTTGGTCAGCAAGCAGACCGAGGCCTCCTACAAGGTCCGGAGGAGAGAAAATAGACTCCACCTCTTGATGGAAGGAACAGTGTGCTTATACAAAAGAGGGGTAGGGAATTATTGGTGGCTGTGTTTGGAGATTGTTTACCATGGTTCCCTTATCTATTAAAGGAGGTATTGAATTTAGAAGCCTCTAAGGACCTGTCTAGCCCTACATTTCTATAATTCTAGAAATGTCTACTTGAAGATTTTTTTTTTTTTTTGTATATTATATAGTAGAAAGATTTGGGCTTGGGAGGCAGAAAGGCCAGGGTTTGAATCAGAACCTTAACATTGATATGCACTTTGGGAAGTGACTTAGTCTTTTTGAGCTTTTGTACCATATGTTAAATAGGGTTAATTAAATTGTGTTAATATAAACTCCCTTCTGAGATAATTGTCCATCTTATTACAGAGTCATCACTGATAATGTTAGTATCTTTTCCCATTCCCTTCCTTGTTACCTGATATGGGCATTTTCAAAGCCAACAGTAGCTGAAGACATTAATCACAGTTCTTTTTGTTTAACTCTACTATGAAGGTATTCAGGTGTTTCGTCGTGTTTTGCGGTGCTAGACTATTTTTCTGAGACCAGGCGTTCAAACAAGACTGTTCAGTTTGTTCACCCATTTTGGTGTTATAAGTTATGCCTAGAGCATTGTTATGTTTAGAAAGCATTTTTAAAAATAACTAGTTTGATGGGCCGGCCGAGTGGCGCGGTGGTTAAGCACTGGCTTCGGAAGCCAGCGGCCCCGGTTCGGGTCCCACCTATGAGGGCCAGTGACACTGCCCTCAAAAAAAAAAAAAAAAAAAAAGTAACTAGTTTGAAATGCACTTTGGTCTGTGAGCAGCTGATTTATTGGTCATTTTTAGTATCTTTTCTGGAAGAAAGAAAAAGCCATGTAGGGTGGCCAGTGTTCAACCTGGCTGTTTTGGACTGTGATATTGCCTCGGCTGTGGACCAGGACTGATAGAGGAGATGGGGCATGCACTTCCTCCACCATGCTGGATGGGCCCAAAAGTTCACAGACTAAGAAGAAGAAGACTGGATTCTCTAAAGCACGGCTTCTCAGAGTGTGTTCCTGGACCAGCAGCATTAGCATCTCCTGCACCGATTGCAGCATTTTTATCGTAGTGCTGTTGTGAGGATTAAATGAAATGATACATCTAAAGTGCTTAGCATTGCTACCCATTTTAATAACCGTTAGGCATTTTCAGTAACATCATCATACTAACTGTTAATCATTGGGATTAATTTTTTTTCTTTCAGGATGTTTTATGAAGCAGCTTAGTTTGCAATTCTTAAAACGACCAGAGTTCTTGTTAGTCCTTTTTATTATGTGACCTCAAATTGAAAAGAAAAGAAAAGAAAAAACCTCCACATAAGAGATTTGCTTAAGGACATCAGTATCTAAAATGAAGAAAGAAATGGGGTCTAGAGAGAGAATGGCTTTTAAAGGCAAACTCCAGAAATCAGACATTGCCAGGGGATTCATTAAATGGCATTAATGACTCCCACAAACATTAAGGCTTTGAACATATTTGCATAACTATATTATATGGTCTCAACATCCCTTTAGACTGAAGAATCTCTTCTTTGAAATTTTGGGCTTTTGTAAGAGTACCTTCAGACTTCGCTGAAACAAGTCTTCATTTACTTGACAACTTGAAATATTGTTAGACTAAAAGACTATGGTTAACCCCAAAAGGAAGGCCAGCTGAGCCATGGAGGCCTGGGTCGCGGAGGCCTGGGCAGGGGCCAGAGCCTCTGTACCTCAGCCCACTGCCTTGTTCACTTCCTCTTTCCTTTCCCTTCCCACTGTGCTTAAGCCAAATCCCAAATGAAAAGCAGTTTATTTTGCCTTTGGGTTTTGCTGATTCAGAGGCATGGGTGCTCTCTGGGATGTCACTGTCTGACCGCTGAGCTGTCAGCCATAACATCACTCAGCCCCCTCTGGCCCCTCCTCCCAGGGTTGGAAGCTTTGCTTTCCCTGAGGGAGCCACGGGTTCAGTGATTGATGGCTTGTCTTCCCTGTGCGTCCTGGTCCTCGTCCTCTTGTCTCTGACCTTCTTAGGCTAGTGTGTGGAGTGGCCCACAGGCAGCCGTTCTTCCCTCAGAGCATGGGCTACTCAGGCCGAGCCAGGGACCCAGAGAGCATTGTGCTCAGGGCTGCCAACAGTGTTCCCTGAAAGTTTCTGGTGCCCACGGAGGCCCAAGCCAGAAGCCTGTCCCTGCTCTAGCCCAGGGGGCTCAGCCGCCGTCATATTGATGTACTGAGAGGTCCCACCTAGAACTTAACTGGGTTCTGGGGAACATAAAACACATTGAAAAGAGCCAGTGTAGTCCAGCTCCTTTGTGAACGACATGAGAAGCCCTGTGGAGCAGAAGGTGAGGATCTGAAAAGCTGCCTAAGAGAACTAAGTGCCTCATTTAAAGACATAAGAACTCTACTGGGCAGGTGTTAGGGCTCTGGAGGAAGAAACATACCTGTGCAAACCCCCGGAACTGGAAAAGTGTACTGTACGGTAGAGGGTGGGACAGGCTGTGTGTAACAGCCCCACTGTGGGCCTCTCGGAGAAGCAGGACCCTGGTCTCTGCGCGTTCCTTGTTATTCTTCCTCTGCTGGCCTCTCTCCAGTCCCTGGAGTACGCTGTAGATCAGGACGGCCCTCAGCTCCCAAGTGACATATATTACAAGACTGCTATGCTTTCTGCGCCAGGAAGCAAACTTCTGGAGGTGAGTTTAGGTAGGTGTCCACTTTTGCTCCAATGACCGTGGCACAGGAGCAGTGTCACTTAGTGCATACGTGGCTCTCTGTGTCTATTCCCACCCTTGGCAGTTGTCAGAAAAATGGGCACAGATTTGCCCCCATGCTTGATATAGCAGTACCTCATGGTTTTGAGACTTGACTATACCATTTCTCCATGGCAATTCCATAGACAGGCCTTACAGAACATAATAATGAGGACTTCTAGTTTCTAGATAGTTCTCAGGGGCAGTCAAGAGGTAGCTAAAATAATCTGACCCTTGAGAAGTTTCTCTAGGTTACTGGGGGTGAGGATGCTCATAGTTACTGATTTTCTTATAGTTTGCAGCTTGCTTTATTGTTGGTGTGCATGTTGAGGCAATTTTTGGTTGTTTACATCCTTTGGTAATTACATGCAACAATGTTATGGCAATTACATGCAACAATCAAGGAAAATATCAAACAGTCTGTCATTCTATTAAAACTTTTGAATATCTACTCTGTAGATTACTTTCTGACTCAGAAGAGGACCCAGCCTTCAGTAGCACAAATCTGGCATTAAATCTTAAATTCTGAAACCCTGAGTGCATTCCAGTGAGTCTCTAGTCAGCTATGAGTGTGCATATTTGCTTTTGACTCAGCATTCCAGTGTATGAAACAACAGAAACTGCATTGTAGCTTTAGCATTTTTGTCACCAAGTGGTTCTGCTAGCCACTGTGCAGAGTCTTTGAACAGCTGATGAAATGCTTTTTCAAAGATGGCCTGATAGAATCAGATGTCGCTGCATCAGTTCCGATGTTGCTTGAATCTGTTTCACTTCCCACAATGACTGATTCTCCATCTGCCATGACAGTGCATTCCTGAGCTGCTATCCCCTCATTGGTGGTGACTGGAATGTTTATTTTTAGGGAAAGTTAAAATTATCCAGAGAAGGGTGTTTCTATAAGATTTACATGAATCAGCTTCTCCCTGCAGGGATCACGGGAGGGGTGTGTGTGTGTGTGTGTGTGTGTGTGTGTGTGTGTGTGTGTATGTATAGACTTTAAAAACTCTTAATGGAAAATTTTAAAATTATTAAAGAGCAGGAGTATAAAGGACATTGATGCATCACTCGTCACCCATCTTCAACATTGAGGACAATTTTAAATTAAGTAATTTAAATCGGCAAAGGCCAGTTTTAAAAAAGTGAGTGGTACTATGTGACATTAACTCTTTAAGCTGAATTTCCACATTTCAGCACTGTTAGTAATTCTCCTCCACAGAACCAAAAGAGCCTCAGCTCTTTCCTTTAGTCTTCAGCTTTAATTCTAAGAAACATTAGAAGTATAATAAGATATATTATTAGGGCATTAATATGGATTTTCCCAGGACAAAAGCAGCCATTAAAACTGTCAATTTTGGTTACCTAGGTTCTGAAGAGACCAGTATTCTTAGATACCTGATTTTACTTTGGAGGGAAGTCTTATTGGGGTATTACACAATAGTCAGATGGACCCCACCACTTTTTCTACCCGTGAGCTTTTGATTCCTTCTGTCCAAGATGGGGATAAGTGTCAACCTTCATAGCATTGTTACATAAAAAAATGTGTAACCCAGTGCCTGGCAATTATTAGGCATTCATGAAATTAGCTATATTAATAGTCAAATTAAAGATGCTAACTGGGAAGCAGATTCTGTAGGTTATTAAGATTCTGTAGGTTCCCTCCGATCCTCTTCAGGTATTCCGTTTAAGCTGCATAAGCTCAAGTGTGTTATGGTGTGTGTTTTTTTGTTGCAAACTCTCTTTTAAAAGCTTTTGCGACAGCCCAAGAAGAGAACTAACATTTACTGGCTACCTACTAAACTTCTTTACATATTAGCCTATTTAATATGCGTTTTTCACATATCCTGTTTCATTTTTACAGCACTATCAACTACGCCTTACTGTTGATGCGTCATGGATGTGAGGGGCAGTGAGGTTGAGTAATTTGCTCAGGTGAAGGTAGAGAATGGTAAAGGCACATTTCAAGCCTGGGCTCTTTTACTGAAAGTTGTATGCTTTGATAAAGAAGATCAAAAATGCTACCCATAGGCTTGTAAAGAGACTGGTTTAGAATTATCCTCGTCCAGTAATAGGACTATTTATAGTGATTTATGATTTTTTAAGTTTTAACTATATCACTAACTTTTACTAGCCATATTAAAACACATCTTGGGAAGTAGGTAGGGCAGCTACAATTATTAAAGAGGGGACCCTGTAGCCCCAATTTTTCATTATTGCCCCTCTCCCTCAAAAAAGGTCTTTTAGGGAAAAAAAAAATACATTGAAGACAGTGTTAGTCAAAGATCAATCCTGGGTCGCATTCTACTTTGTAGAACCTTAATGAACCAGGCCACCTCTGCCAAATTCTCGTAGAGGTGTGCACCTTTCTCAAGGGAGAAATTCTTGGGCTTCTTTGACTTACCAAGTGGGGTGAGGTGAGAGAGCATGCAAAGAGAGACAGTGAGAGAAGGAAAGGGTCAGCCCTGGGATAAAAGGCGTGTTACTTCCGTAGTCAGGAAGAAGCAAGAACAAACCACCCAAGAACTAGTATTCCAGGGACAGGCTGGCCAATCCTCCCCTGACTAAGGCCTCTTTCCAGATTTTGGGGAGGAAGTTAGGGAAACTTTGAAAAGTGGGTAGGAACGTTGAGCTCCACCTAGAGGCCATCAGTGACTATGGCTACTCCCCAGATGACGAACCTGCCTTGCAGGAAAAGTTGAGGACAATCTGGTAGTCAGCTAGTGTGGATGTAAATTGAGAATCAATGTTATATAAATTCTAGACACTTTGTAAACCTTTTTTCCCCTTTGGACAATTTTAAAAAATCTGAGGCACATAAAGAAGAAAAACTTCCATATTCTGACCACTCGAATTCCATATTCCTATTACTGTTAACATCTTGCAGTATTAGCTTATGGGCTCTTATTTTGAAAACAGACAGATTTGGGGGCTGGCCAAGTGGCGCATTGGTTAAGAGCTGGCTTGGGACGCCAACGGCCCCGGTTCAGATCCCACATATGAGGGCAAGTGACACTGCCCTCTATAGCTAAGATGGTGAACAACAGCTCCACCTGGAGCTGGGCTGCTGTGAGTCCCCGGGTTGGCATAGCTGCAGCCCCTGCTGCAGTGGGCTGCCATAGGCTGCAGTGAGTGGCCGGCAGCTGGTGTGAGCGGCTGGCAGCTGGTGTGAGCTGCCAAGAGCCGCTGTGAGCGGCCGTCCCGAGGCTGGAGACTGACCTGCCTCACCTGGGAAGAGCACAATGATGATACCAACAGGGGCCAGTGAAGCGACGTCCTCCACAACTAGACTGAAGAGCAAAGGACAGCAACTTGTTTGTTCCCCTTCTCTGGTTCCCCAACGCTGTTCCCCTCCCCCAATTCCCCAATAAAATCTTTGGAAAAACAAACAAAAACCAGACAGATTTGTTTTTATAAAAAATTACCCATTTTCATTACAAAGAAGTGAAAGGTGAATAAAATCACTACAAATCTGTTATGGAAACAACTCTTGCTAGCATTAGGTGAATATCATTCCAGATGGATACTGTGGATATATCCCGTATACAGATAGAATGATTACAGCAAAAGCTAGAAACACTGTTGTTAAATATTGGCTATTATAGCTGTTATTTTAATTAAAAAACATAAAATGTAATTTTTTTCCTAATAATTGAAAAAGAAGCTGAATTGAAATGTAGGGAATTCTTGAACCTCAAATATCTTTTCCTCATTAGATTTTATGTCCCTAAGAGTCCTCTAAGATTAAAATAGCTTACAAATGAAGAAGAAATTGAACTCATTTTTTAAAAATTAAATTTCAGCCCAGACAGTATTGATTGACCCCTTGCTGTGTAAGAGAACAGCGTCTCATCCTTTGTCTTCTGTCCTCTCACCTCCCACTTTTTGTTATTTTTAGGTTTTTCTTTTTTTTTTTATTATTCACTTTCTTGTCTTTTCCTATTCAGTGTGGTAGTTGCTAGCTGCGTGTGGTTATTTAATTTTAAACTTGCATTTACATAAAATTAAAAATTTAGTTCTCCAGCCTCACTAGCCACGTTTTGGGTGCTCAGTAGCCATAGGGTAGTGCAGGTATTGCAGATACTTCTCTCAGCACTGTTTTCAAGAGCAGGTGATGATGGACTTTGCATTTCTTGAATTCTTTCATATTTCAGAATGTCTCCTCTTTGCCTTTATATTTGAATTATACTTTGACTCATACGTTCTTTCCCTTAGAATTTTTACCAGTGTCTTCTGACATGGAGTATTGTTGTGGAGAAATGTAAAGTCAGTCTAATATTTCCCTCATTATACAGATGACTTGTTTGTTGTTCTTAGATACCTAAAAGATTTTATAAATATCTCTCAGTATAGAGTATTGTTGCATAATTTTCCTTTTGTCTGGAACATGTGCTGCTTTAGTTTGCAAATTCTGTTCATTCTTCGTTCCAGACAGATTCTCACATTGTCTCATATCTTGAAATCCATTGCTTATTTCATTTCTTAATAAGGGATATGTCCTCCAATTAAATTATTTTTGTTTATCTTCTATACTTACTACTTTTCTCTAATTGTTTTAATTTCCTTGTTTCTTTTATTTTTGTCTGAAAAATGATTATCCAGACCATAGCACTATGATATCCAAACCATATTACCGTGATGATCCAAACCTTTTCACTGTCGGTAAATTGATTTTCAGGATTGTCAGTTTCTTGTCTGTCTTGTTGATTAATTGCATAATGACATTGATTTTGATTCTCAATTTGTTTCTTTACGTTCCCCATGTTAGATATTTATTCCTGTTTACCAAATTACCCCCAAATGTAGCAGCTTAAAACAACAAACATTTACCGACTATTAGTTTCTGTGGATCAGGAATACAGGCATAGCTTACCTGGGTTCCTGTTGCTCAGGTTATCTCACAAGACTTCAGTCAAAGTGTTGGCTGGGGCAGCAGCATTCTCAAGGCTCGATTGGGAGAAGATCTGCTTCCAGACTCCCTTCCATAACATTGACAGTTCTCAGGGGCTCACTGGTTGTTAGCTGGAGACATCCATTTCTCAACATGCAAGCAAGCCTCTCCGTAAAGCAGCCCACAACATGGCAGCCGGCTTTCCTCAGAGAGAGCAAGAGAGGGAGCCCAAGATGGAAGGCCACATCAGTATGACATTCTGTCATCACCTCTACCACATTATACTGGGCTGTCGGAAAAGTCATGATGCATTTTTGCAATGGAAAACATAGAAAAAATACGTCATGACTTTTCCAACAACCTAATCTTTGCTAGAATCAAATCATTAAATCCAGCATACACTCAAAGGGAGGGGATTCCACAAAGTGTGAAAACCAAGAGGTGAGGGTCCTTGGTGGCTACCTTAGAGGCTGCCTACCACGCCCTCTTTTTCATTTTATTCTGTTACATCATCTGCTTTGGGGCTCTTGAGTTACTGAGCCCCCTGCTCCCCACTCCCCCTCACCCTGCCCCAAGGCTCTGAATTGTTCTGTTGCATGAAGCAGTCAGGTACTCCTGTTTTTCAAACAATGTTTCCTTTTAGGTTGGGCATGTGCCATTTGCACATTTGATCCTTTTTTATATTTGCTTTTGATAGAAGCGTAACTAAGCCGTGCCATTCATTTCAATCTTGGTCTGATGTGGCTCTGTTCACACTTTCTTTTTGCTTTGCTATAATATATTCTTCCTTTTGTATCTGAAGCCAGTTTTATTTCCCTTCAAGTTATAGCTTGGACACTTTGGCACTTTTATGTAGCCTTAAAGGATGGTCTCTGGAGGAAGAAGGCTCAGTTGAGGCCAGGATACCTGGACCATACTCTTATCTGAGGTCCTGTTAGAGGTCCCGTGTCAGAGTGTACTCCTGGTTGGGGAGGAGTAGGGCAGGGCTGGATCCTCTTCCATGAGTATGTCCTGTTGTCAACTCTGTCTCCCAATGGGCCACTTTCCATACTTCATGGAGGGAAAGAAAAGTTTATCTACTGGAATGGGCAGATGTACTGAGGGAACTTTTGGGGGTGATGGAAGTGCTCTAAAATTAAATTATGGTGACATTTGCATCACTGTATGAATTTGCTAAAACTCATCAAACTGGAAACTTAAAACAGATGAATTTTATATGCAAATTGAATATTAATAAAGCTATTTTTAAAAAGCATGTATGTTCAGTGTACCTTTTTCCAGAATTAGAGGTATTTTAAGAATTTTCAGGATGATGATTCAGCAGTCCCAATCATTTATTGGTCATATTTATTAATTCATTAAGAGGATATGTACTGCCATGGATGAATAACATTAGAAAGATAGTTTAATAATTAGTATGGAATGAGTTACTTTATTCTCTTTATTAGCAAACAAAATGGTTATGAAGAAGTTTATGTAGCATTGATTGGATGATATATAAATGAAAAGACTTATCTAAATGTTGTGAAAATGCAAATTAGATTTTAATTACTTCCCAACTGTTAAAAAAAAGCAAAAAGGAAAAAAAAAATTTTTAATAACATTTTCCTAAAAATTCAATGATGAGGTAGCCTTTTATTTATTTTTCTATTCAAAATTTACTACTTAGAATTTACTATTTAGAATGTCTATCCAGAATTTACTATTCTAATAGTAAAATATAGAGTCTAGTAGAGTCAAATTTTGATGTCTTTAGGTTACAATGATAGACATAGGGTGGCTGAAAGAATTAAAAAATAACTTCCACTTCTCCTTTCAGCAGGAGCTTCATTCACTTATCTAGGAGAATTTACTGGGGGCTCATCCCTCTGGATATCAACTAGGAAGATTCAAAAAGAAATACGGCAAGCTTCCCAACAGTCAGCCTTCCAATAAACATACACGCGAAGACTTCTGTGTGAGGCATTGTGGGACATACTAAAATTGTGAGGTCCTTTTTTTTTTTTTTTTTTTTTTTTTGAAGGCAGTGTCACTGGCCCTCATATGTGGGACTGAACCGGGGCCGCTCCGCTGGCTTCCCAAGCCAGCGCTTAACCACCGCGCCACTCGGCGGGCCCTTAATTGTGAGGTCCTTAAGGGAAGGGCTGTGTCTTATGAACTCCTTTTTTATCTCTTATCCTTTGTACATTACAGGTGCTCTATACATCTTTAATGCATAACTGAATGAAAGGCTAAGTAAGATGTAGTCCTTATCCTCGAGAAAAGTATATTCTAGTTAGGAGACTAAGCTATGCCCATATGAAAGAGAGAGCTAACAGCACAA
The DNA here is from genome assembly GCA_033961575.1 of Aselliscus stoliczkanus. NCBI lineage: Eukaryota > Metazoa > Chordata > Mammalia > Chiroptera > Hipposideridae > Aselliscus > Aselliscus stoliczkanus. The sequence continues at coordinate 32,787,247 of CM066738.1, forward strand.
GACCCCATATAAATGTCAAGTGTTCAGATTGTCCACATAGTGCCTGAGGAGGAGGAGGACAGTGGTGACTCGGACTGCTCGGAAAAGCCTTTGGAGTTACTGGTACCCAATTGGGTACACCTGAATCCCTGTCCAAGAACAGAGAATATACTTCATGTCTGCTCCAAGGCAGACATGAAGATGGCTTGTGTGTGGGACCATGAAGAGATAGGACTGATTGAAGCAGAGGGAAGAACTGGAAAACAGAGTTGGATGCAAAGAGTGGCTGCAGATTGCCCATTGGCTTTTAAGGCCAAAAGGAGAGATGGGGCTTGTTTTGTTGGGCATTAAGGAAATCAGGGAGTTCTTGAGCCAAAAAATGATTAGATACAAGTGTGCAAATATACTATTAAAGTTATTAATTTACCATGTGCATCATTTGGCTGGTTTTTGCAACTTTTATGTGCAAGACACTTATATAGTTAAGAAGGTTTGTATATTTGGTTTCATTTTCTTTTTTACTGGTACCTCAAGCAAAATAATTATCAACTCATTTTTTTTTAACACTAATAGATAGAGATTCTAATGGTCTTGCAAATAAGAAAAAAAAAGTATTATTTGAAACATTTGGGCAGAAGTTCATTGAGGGTGTGTTGTATGCAGGCTACCAAGTCCTACATAGGAATTCAGAGATGAAGAGATACCCCATGCAGGGTGGTTAGGTGATTAGAAAAGTAGCAATGAAATGTTGCAGAGTACAGAGGAAAAGGTGCTATGTTCTGTTTGGGAGCCAGGAACTGCAAGAGTTGGCCTGTGTGCCAGGCACTTTCCTATACGTTTTGTTTCAATCCTTATAATGTCCTGGTAAAAATGTTTAATTCGCTATATACAGAGGAGAAACAAGGCTTAGGGGCTGTTGTAGATGGACATGAGTGTTAAAGTCGTAGGTTTGGATGAATTTCCTGATAGAGGGGATGTTGGTAGGAAAGACCATCAAGTTTTATAAAATAACTCACTGTTACATCTTTCCTGGAATAAATGATCAGGCAGAGATATAAATAGGCAGCTCAATGACACTCTTTATAAAACGTTACTCTAAGAAGTAACAGCCCTTTAGTGTTTAGATTCAAGTTAGTTACACTAAACATTCAACCCTTGCATTTCTCAGAATTTTTAAAAATTGCTCTTTGAAAGGATTCTAGTCTGAAAAAATTCCTCCTATTGGAACGAAGTTATGCTTGAATCTCTACATTCAAACTTACTTTCTTTTGAATAATCAAATGAAGGGTACAATTAAGTGTTGATTTATTGGGTTGTCGGAAAAATCATGACGCATTTTTACAACGAAAAACACAGAAAAATATGTCTTTTCCGACAACCCAGTAGTTGACCTGCTCATTGATTTTGATCCAGTTCTGTGTGGGTATTAGAGTCCTATGGAGTAAACAGAGGTATGGATTAGAGGTGCTGCCACACCCTTCCAGCTCTGAGCTCTGTGTCCTGGACTGGAGAAAAATGTATTTCTTAAGGCAATAGCTCTTTGAGGGTTAAAAACCGAACCAAAACAAAACAACAAGAAAAGCATCCAGTCTAATCCTGCTCAGCTCTTATTTACTCAGACGTTTTTTGGAACTGTAATAGCTTGTTAGATCTTGTGCAGTAAAACATAATTCCCAATTTTCCAAGACCAGCTGTAGATCAGGAATCTAAAGGCCTTAATGGAAAAGGGCGGATATGTGTTTGTCAAGGGGCCACTTAGGGAAGCCGGTTCCATGTAATTTTTAATACAGTTCTTTGGATAGACTTTTTTTATGACTCAGTGTTACAGATGTGATTAATTTATAATGGAAAATAGTGAGACCATATGACAGCTATCTCCAGACTCCAGAATACTTAGGCAGCAGGGTGAGTGATGATTGAATAGTTTGAACAGAGGCTGCCGAGAGATACTACTGCCAGGATGAAACACTAACTGAAGGATGAACCTGGGCCTTGTTGCCTCTGACCGTGCGTGATTAGCCAGCCACTCATTGTGTAACTTGGGCGGCTGAAAAGAACTGGGGCCTGGTGGAAATCTGAGGCCTTCTAGGTTTCTTCTCACCAAAGGAAAGTCCACACATGTGTTTCCTTCTCTAGGCAGGCCAAGATGCATAAGAGGGGTGGTCTTGGCCAAAATGGGAGAACAGATTTGTTCTTCCTCCAGTCATGTTTTCATATAATTTCCTCCTCTGAACAGTAGACATTTGAGAGAAGAGGGCCAGCCCATCACAGACATATTTGGAGCATTTTTGTGAGGGTGGAAGTTAAAAATAAATACATTGGTGAACATGTAGTGACCAGATAGGGTGACGTTTTCCCTTTTTTTGCAAAATTACAGTTTACTGCGGGGGAGAGAAGCCAGACCTGACTTTGTAAGTAGGGCTCGTCCTCTGCGGACCCGCAATATGCAGTGTGTGCCAGTAGCTGAGAGACTCTTGTGAATAAGCATGGCCACTGGCATGGAATTGGGAAACCTGGATTCTGCTCAGGTCCTGAGCAGAGCTCTCTCCTAGTCTTCTTATGGGTGGAATTGTACCCCCAAAAAGATCTGTTGACGTTTGAAGTCCTAGTCCCTCAAAATGTGACCTTATTTGGGAATAGGGTCTGTAAAGAGGTAGTTAAGTGTACATGATGTCATTAGAGTGAGCCATAATCCAGTATGACTGGTTTCCGTATATTAAGGGGAAATTTGGACACAGTCACACACATAGGGAAGACCATGTGAAGACACTGGGAGAAAGCCATCCGGAAGCCAGGCTGCCAGATGCGAGGAGTTAGGCATGAAACAGACTCTCCTCCACAGCTCTCAGAAGGACCTGCCCTGTGACACCTTCCTTATGGACTTCTAGCCTAAATTTCTGTTTTAAGCCATCCAGTTTTGGGTACGTTGCTATGGGAGCCCCAAGAAATGAATATAATCCTGATCCCCCAAAAGGCCACACAACTCTGAGCAAATCCCAACCTTCTGGACTTTTGCTTCCTCATTTATAAAATAAGATTCTTGGAGTAGATGATGTCAGGACGTTCCTGCTCTGACATTTGATGATTAATATTTCAAAAAGTGCACTCAATTCCCAGCAAAGTAATTGTTAAGTTTCCTAATATACCTAAAATACGCAAAAAATACTTTTTTTTTCAGTTCCTAATTTTGTTCTTTTCTTTCAGGAGTCATTGGTGATACTTCCCTTAAGCTAAATATTGGGCAAGGCTGTCTCTTCCAAGTTGACACACTAAAGAAATGACAGCATGTCTAGTCCATACATACTATACAACCAAAGAACATGCTACTCAAAAGCATATAGCTATATTCTACTGGGTGAGTCTTAGCATATTTTGGGTGTCATTTCCTTAGTTCTTCTCCCTTAGATTTCTAGAATGGTTTCTTTTAGACATCCACAGGTTTCTTCTAGTTTTTCCAGAGGAACCTGCCACATAGATACAGGCCATTCAGCATTTGCTAGATGGCTGACCTCGGCAAATAGTGGCACAAGCAGCACTCTGTGGCATGTTCTTATGGGCTTTGACATGAGTCAAGGAGTTCGTGGGTTTGGTCTTCTCTGACTTGTCAGTAGGTTACTGTTGAGTTACGCTGATGCAGCAAAATCAAGACATAGTATTTGGTGCTATTGTAGGTGAATGCAAAGGAAAGAAAACAATCACCTACCTCTTCACCAGTATCTCTCCTTACAAAATCAGCAGCTGAAACCTACCAGACATGTTTGAAATAATGCTACCTTGGAACCTTCTCTGTAGATTCTTTTTCTCTTTCTTTTCCCTTAGTCCCTATATTACAGGGGGCACTTTTTAAAAAATGTGCCTTAAACTCTTTAAGGAGAGATAAGTAATATAAAAATTACTTTCTAAAAAAATATGTATTTGATTCACAGTACAGAAAATCTTTTAAAACAAGCTAAGTGAAATGTTTGGTACCACTTGCCCTCCTACCTGAGGCTCTCTCATGTTCTTCCTTTTTTCCTCAGAACCCTTTTATATCTTCTTCCTTTACTAGCATATACCCTCTCCTCAATCTTTTAGGACAAAAAGACCAAGGGGTCAATTTAGGCCTGAGAAGAGATGTGAAAAACAGAATGGGAATAGCCTTGTTGGGATGTGCTCCCTGGGCCTTAATGGCTCTGGTTTCTTTGTACCCCTTAATGAAAGGGATAGAGAAATGGTTAACTTGCGTGTTTCACCACATTCAGCCAAATTAAAGGTAACAATTTAACTCACATTTAATGAAGCTTATCTGGTTCTTCAAGTGTTGTTTGTATATTTTCTGAAGGTGTTTTAACATGGGTGTTTTCACGCATAATGTCTCATTCTTGGAAATCCAGTCTGATTAAAATTTTTTTCTTCACTTAACTCTACCTTACCCATTTATCTTTTGTAGCTTAAAACACAGGGAAGGGCCTAAAAATGTCCTCAGTGTTGATATCTATTCTAAAGAAGCTCCAGTGAATCACCTGTGTAGATTATAAAGAATGATGCACCTTGGAAAAATCATATCATCATTAGAGGCTTTAAGGAAGTCTCTGTCATGTGAACCTAAGAACACGCATGTTGAAAAGAGATATTTTTAGCATTTAAAGTAGTGGCAACCTTTTTTAAAGATTAACACTTCCTTTGAATAATTGTATACATCAGTTATTAGTTGTTTATGACTATAATTTTTTTTGTTCCTGAATAAGTATAGTAATTCAAATATTCCATTTTGGGCTCTGTGCCTGGGTCGTTCTTCATGCTGGTTCTAGGCCTCTGCACTGCCTTAAGCAGAGAGCGGTCAAAGAGGAGATGCCCAGCTAATTTATCTATGTGGCTTCCTATAGCGTTTTCTTCTTACAGTGTCAAATGTGCATTGAAAATGAAACTGCCCCATTTAGATTAAGAGTCACAGCCTCTTAGCTTCTTCAGGCATCGTATTGTTGGGACTAGTCACTTACGTTGTGAATTTTACCAACTCCATTCCAGCGCCTTTTCTCTAGAGACCTAGTGTTTTGGCATTTTATTTCTTCCTTTGTGTCTTTTCCAAAAGACCCCCAAAAATGGAAGGTCTTGAAACCCAAACCACTGGTGTGCTATTAGCTAATAGACGTTGAAAAGATTTAGTGGGTCTGCAGTTGAACATTATTCACCAAGTAGGACTTAGATTTTTCATTGTTCGATTGTTTATTTTAAAGTGTTTCTGTCAGTTTTCCTTCTTCTTGGGAACATAGTTTCTCATGGTAAGGGTCTGTTTGCATTCATTATTTGATTTGAATGCTCTGATTCAGTGGCTCTCAGCTTGTTTTCTGCTATAACACAGATGGCTTTCACATGCCTCACACACTCACAGGGGTGTATCCAGGGTTATGCAGAATTCTAAACAAGCTACTTGTAATTCCACCCCTTTCCCATTCAGGGTGGTACAGTGGAAACTAAGCAAAAGAGAATGATTTGGTTACATTGCTGTTAGTTGGCTCCACTTTGTAAGAAAGCAAATCATTGCAAACTTTCGCACTTGATTATTGTCTGTCTTTAGTCATACATAGATCTAGTTAATTCTTAAAAACAATTTTTTTTTAAATTCAATAAAATGGATAGTGACATAAGGAACACCTTCAAATTCATTCATAACATTTTGCCGAACATAGACAGTATCTGTCAACTTCTCTTTAAGAAAATGAAGGGATTAATACTTTTACCTTTTCTCCTATTTCTCCCTCAACTTCTTCTCTAGTTTTTATCTTAGTTTTTATACAGCTAAGATTGTTAATGTGTGTCCCCTGTAATCATAGCATTGTTTGGTCTTGGTTCTTTGTGTAAATGGATTTTATGCTAACTCTAGTCCCTTCACCTATACTACACCTCTGTTTATCTCTCAATGGGCTGGAGTTACTCATATAAGGTATGATAAAAAAATACAATGAATGTTTACATTTAAAATATTTATTACAGTAAAAGACACATTGCCATTAATCCCCTTCAAAATACTCCCCCTCACTTCAAACACACTTACCCCATTGTTCTTGCCACTTTCTGAAGCAGTTCTGGAAGTCCTCTTTCATGACTGTCTTTACTTCATCCTCCATCATGACAATGCTCCATGTCACACATTGCTTCTGGTACTGCAATTTCTGTCAAATAAAAACATTACGGTGTGTCCTCTTCCACCTCATTCTGGCACCATGAGACTTCTGGCTTTTTCCCAAAGTCAAAATGACCATGAAAGGTAAACTTTTTGAATTGATTTAGGACATCGAGGCAGCCACGACAGCAGAACTAAAGACACTCACGAAAGAGGACTTCCAGAACTGCTTCAGAGAGAGGCAAGAACAATGGGATAAGTGTGTTCGAAGTTAGTGGGAGTATTTTGAGGGAGATTAATGTCTTTTACTGTAATAATTTTTTTTTTAAATTTAAACATTCACTGTACTTTGGATCACATCTCATATAGAATATTCTTCAAGAGCGGCTCCTAGATACCATCTTCCCTGAGGGTTTTTGTTTTTCGTTTTTTGACATGTGCTTTCCTGTTATGTGTATTCTGGACCCACAACTTGAATGGGTGTAATGTTCTTGGGTCTTATTTTGTTTCCTTCTGAATTGTTAGGCTTTATCTGATAGTCTCCTCCATTAACCAGTGTGGGGAGACATTAAGATCAACTTAGTATTTCCCCCTTGCAGCTAGATTTTTCTGTGTGTATGGCTGAAGAATGTCTGAGTTCTATTACCTCAATATCTTTTAAAAAAATTAGTCTGTATTTTTGTACTCAGGGGTTTGGCAAACTGTGGCTCTCAAGCCACATACAGCTCTTTGGGTATGTTCTGTCTCAAAAGTTTGCTGACCCCTGGAAAAGCCAATCCTGTCCTTCACAACAATTTAAAAATTATTCAAGAGCCATAAATATATTTTTACATAATCACCATTATGTAAATAATGTCCTTTAAAAATTTTATAAATGAAATTATGATAGTTTTATTTTCATTTTCAATTTTACTTCAGAGTCACATGTACATACCAAAAGAGCCACATGTGGCTCGCGAGCCTTAGTTTGCTGACCCCTGGAGGCTCTTCTGTCTCAAAATTTGCTGACCCCTGCTCTATATCAGTTTTCCCCAAAACATGATGTGCGAGTATTCTTTTCAATATGAAGATTTCTTTCTTAATTTCAGAAGCAGTTTCTTCTACTAACTCTTTAAACTTCTGTATTATGTAATAATTTGATGTGTACACAAGAATATATGTAATGCATACATAAACTTGGAAGCACTAATTCAACAAAAATTTGTGAACTCATCACCTAATATAATAACTAGTGCAGTGCCAGTATCATAAGGTTAAAGTAAATTATAGACACATTTGAAGCTGTATACCTCTCCTCAACCTGTAACTCATCACTCTCTCCAGAAATAACAACTTTCCTGAATTGGTATTTATTATTTGTATGTATATTTTTATGCCTTTTCTACAAGCGAATGTGTCCATAGACAACACATAGTATTGATTTGCATGTTTTCAAACTTAACATAGATGGTATCCTGCTGTGCATAGCATCATACAGTTTGATTTTAGTGCTTATTGTGTTGGTGATACTGCCACATTGGGACATGCAGCTCTAGTAATGGATCTGCTTTGTAATGTTCTCTTTCATAACTGTATCCATTTACTTACCCATTTCTTTGTTGAATGTTTAAGTTTTTCCTAATGTGCTATTCCAACAGTGTGCAACCAACATTCTTGTGTGTTTGGAGCAGGGGGTGTGGGGTGTGGGATGCGGCTTGTACACAGGTGCTGGTTTCTCTAAAAAAGGTGCCCAGGAGTGGAAATGCTGAACTGCAGAGGACTGCTTATCCTCCATCAGGCTCTGCAAATTGCTCCCCACCCCGAAGTGCCAGTACTCCCTCCCACCGGTAGTGTATAAGAATTTCTTCCTTTGCACATCCTTGGGAATTCTGGGTATTGCCAGAAATTTTGCTTTGACCAATCTGTGGGTGTGAAATGATATCTTACAGTTTGTTCACATATCCTTTACTTACTTTTTTGCAGGATTGTTTGTATTTATCTTGTGATATAACCTTTATCTTATATAGTGATCTTTTGTCATTTGTATGTGTTACAAATGCTAATCTGTGACTTTTTATCTCTGGTGTCTTTTGTTGAGGAGATATTTTAAATTCTATCGGCAGATTGATCATGGTTTGTACAGTTTTTCTGGCCTGATTTAAAATATCTATCTTTCCAACTACAACATGATTTACGTATTCTTCAAAAATTTTTGGATTTTGTTTCTCATGTTTATTAGCTCTTTAATCCACCTGGTGTTTGGTTTCATGTGTGACATCAGGTACGTATCTACTTTTTGGAGGGCAGTGTCACTGGCCCTCAGATGCGGGACCCGAACCTGGGCCACTGGCTTCCCAGGCCAGCGCTTAACCACCGCGCCACTGAGCCGGCCGTATCTACTTTTTAAAAATTCCAAATGGTTAACCAGGTATCCCAGAACAGCTTATCCTTTCCCCACTGATCTGTAATGCTCTTCTGTTATATACATTATGATTATATATTAAGACATCTTTTGTCTCTTTCTATGCTGATGCCAACGGTTTTGATTATTGCAACGTTATAAGTCTTGCATTTAGTAGAACAACTTCTTCTACCTTTTGATTAATTTTCAAAATTGTCTTGGCTACTCTAGGGCCTTTGATCTTCCTTAAAATTTTGGGAGTTTGAGTCAAGTAACATTGAAATGGAAATCAGTTGGAGAGCATTCTTATCTTTGTGATTCTGAGTCTTATCTTTGAAATCCATAAAAGCCTTAAGCAAGATCTTTTATTAGGTTTATTTCTAGGCATTTTGTTTTTATTGCTACTATAAGTAGGATCTTTTATTCTGTTTTGAAATAGGTTATCACAGGGTTTAGGAGAATTATTCATTTTTATAGATTTGATGTGGAAACCACCAACTTTCCTGAACTCTCTTATTTTTAATAGCTTTAGTAGTTTATTTAAAATAGTTTTATATGTTAATAGTTTCTCTAAGCTTCTCTTAATTTTCTAAGGTACACACTCATCTACAAATTAGGTAAGTTTTATCTCTTTCATTCAATTCTTATATATTCATTTTCTATTTTTTGAGTCACTGAATTGGGTAGGACCTTAGTACAATGATAAATAGAAGATATAATATACGCTTGCTTGTTTTGTGCCTGACTTTAATGGAAAGAATTTTAAAGTTTCACTGTTAAGAGCAGTGCTTGCTTTAGGCTTAGATAGATACCACTTTTCAGATCAAAAAAGTTCCCTGATGGTCTGGTTTGGAACCACGTTGTGTCATGAATGACTGTTCACTTTTATTGAAGATTTTTAAAAAGCATTTATTGAACTGATTATATTTTTTCCTTTAATCTTTTGATATGGTATATTAATAAATGTACTGATTTTGTCAATATTGTTATTTCTCGGATAAATTCTGCTTTGATTTGACAATATTACAATTTAGGATCATTGAAATTTTTAATAAATAAGTATTAGTTTTAATTTTCTTTACTTTTTTGGGGGAAGGGTCTGTCTTTATTACTAAATGAGGAGTAGTTCATCTCTTTTTTTAATATTCAGTAATAGTTTGCATAAGATTGGGATTATCTATTTCTTGGTAAAACTCTCATAAAACTGCCTGGACCTAAGGACAGGCCGAGTGGCTCAGTTGGTTAGGAGCTCGCTCAAGAGTGTGAGCTGAGCTCTGAGCAACAGCAGTTCGATGCCCAGCCCTAGCTGAGCTGCCGCTGAGCTGCCAACAGGTGGCAGGATGGCTCAGCTTAAAAACAAAACAAAAAACTGCCTGGACCTAGGCGTTTGGGGTGAAGCATGGGATTATATAGGCTTTTGCTTATTGGTTCATTTTCTTCAACACTCACTGATTTGAGCACATTTTAACATTTCTTTTGAGTTTGTTTTAGTAATTTATTTTTTTATTTTTTTTATTTTAGGAAACAGTCATTTCATCCATATTTTCAAATATGTTGACGCGGAATTGAGCTATAGTTTTTAAAGAAAAATCCTACTGTATTTAACATTATGTCAGTTTTTTAATACAAATTTATTTATTTGTTCAAGAGGGTTGCCTGCTTAAATAGTTTTTCTATTGAACCAGATTTTGGTTCTGTTAATATTTGCTATTTTTTAATTTTTCTGTTTAATTTCTACTTCCTTTCTCTCACTTTCTTCTCTACCCTCCTTGTCTCTGTTGTAAATTGAATTTATTTTGTTTCCTTCTTGTGTTTTATAAAATTCATACAAGGCTGTAAAATTACATCTAAATATCATTGTAACTGCATGTTACGTGTTTTGATACGTAGTACTTGCATCGTTAATTTCTGAATATTTTGTGATTTCCTCTTCAATTCCTGATTTATTTAGGATTGCATCTTAAATTTGTCGAATACTTTTTAAGAACATGTTCTATTGTGATTTTCTAGTTTAACTGCCTACATTATGGTTAGAGGATGTGGCCTGAATGATAGCAATTTTGGGACTTTGTTGAGACTTCCTTTTTGACCTGGCACTTGGTCAGTTTTTGTAAATGTTTCATGTATAATTGAAAATAATTAGCAGTCTATATTTATTAAATGCAGGATTCTATTTAAATTGCAGATTAAGCTTTTTAATTTTATTACTCAGATATTCTGCCTGATTCCTTAGCTAGTGTCTCTCACTGTGGTTATTGAGTTGTCATTTTCTCTTTATAATTTTGTTAGTTTGTGCTTCATGTATTTTGAAATGGGTGCTAGGTACAAATAAATTTGTGATTGTTCTGTTATTCTTTGGTTTTTTTTCTATTTTTATCAGATATTCATCTTTAGTGATATTAATGGTTTTTCTCTAAGATAATATTTTGGTATTAATATTTTTTCACCAGTTTTTATTTTGGTTAAAATTTGCCAGACGTTTGCTTTTCATACTGTCTCTTTGCATCTTCTCTTTTGTAAGGAGAAGATAGCTGTTTTTTGTTTGTTTGATTTGTTTTTTCTTTGCCCACTGTAAAAATCTGTACCAATCCATTGGTTACATTTATTGAAAATATTGATATATTTGTACTTATTTCAACTACAGTATATTTTTGCTTACCATTTATTTTCTTTATATCTTCCCCTTTCCTGCTTTCTGCTGAAATAATCAAAACTTTTAATGTTTCCTTCCTTTTTGAATTCCCTTTTCTGGTTTGGAATAGTAATTCTATTCTTGTATAGAATTCTTAATTCTTTTTGTTATATAGTTAAAATAATATCCAACTACAAGTAGCAGAAATCCCAGTTAGAGAAACACAAACAAATAGGGATTGTTTTTCTTGCACAACGCAAAATCTAGAGGTAGGGCTTGCCATCCGCGACCCATGTTCATTCCAGCTTTCTGGGCCATCATTCATAACTCATGGGCTTTTCCAGAATTCTTGCTGCTTCATGGTTGCAAGCTGGCTGCTGCACTTTCAGGCATTACATTCATGTACCAGGCAGAAAGAAATTGGAAAAGGGTAAATGGGCAAAGAAAAGTGTGCCTACAGAGGAGTCCCTTTTTTGTCAGAGAAACAAAGCCTTTTCTGAGATACCACCCTAGAGACTTCCATCTTGTTGAACAGAGCTGTGCATGAGCCTCCCATAACTGGAAGGAGGCTGGGGAGAAATTGAGAATGGGGTTTGAGGTCAGACCTTCTACAGTGTCTCCCATACATATTTCATTCTTAGATTTTCTGACAAATTCTAAAGTTATTCAGCATTTCTATCCTTTTTGCATATTCAACCATAATGTAGTACATTTTATTTAAACATTGGACAACTTCCATAATGTTTTCTTAATACAAAATAAATTGATTGTCGATACTAATTTTTTTTCAATCGGAAGTTAATTTTATATGTATTATGTAAATGTGTGTGTTTTGTTTTAAAAAATTAATATTTGGACTCATTGCTTCAGGTATCCCATGCCTTTCATCCAGCTGATGGACATCCTTTGAAAAGCTTTTTAGTGAGAGATTGAGCGTCTGTGGGTGATATACATTGTTTTAGTTGTTAAATGTCAGAAATGTCTTTACTTTGCATTGAATCTTGGATGGTAGTTTACATGAGTATAAAATTTTAGGTCAACAATGATTTTCCTATTAGCATTTTAAAGGCACTGTTCCATTGCCTGCTGATTAGGAGTCTTCTATAAGGCTATGATAACTTTTAAGCTTCACAACTTTTTTTCTTTAAAGATTTTTTTTTTTTTAAATTGGGGAATTGAGGGAGGAGAACAGCATTGGGGAACCGGGGAAGGGGAACAGACAAATTGCTGTCCTTTTCTTCTTCAGTATAGTTGTGTAGGATGTTGCTGCACTGGCCCATGTTGGTATTATCATTGCGCTCTTCCCAGGTGAGGCAGATTGGTTGCTGGCCTCTGGACGGCCGCTCACGGCGGCTCTTGGCAGCTCAGGCTGGCTTCCGGCCACTTACGCTGGCTGCTGGCCACTCACTGTAGCTTTATGGCAGCCCACTGCAGCAGGGGCTGCAGTCTACACTGTCGCCAGCAACTCAATGCAGCCCAGCTCCAGGTGGAGCTGTTGTTCACCAGCTTAGCTGTAGAGGGCAGTGTCACTGGCCCTCATATGTGGGATCCAAACCCGGGCCCCTAGTATCCCAAGCCAGCTCTTAAAAACACGCCACTCGGCTGGCCCCACAACTTTTTTTTTTAATTCCTATTATTTGTGGTGTCACTACAGTGTATCTAGGTGTGGATTTATCTTTCTCTTTGTACCGAAAGCTCTTTTCATCTGAGGAATCATTTCCTCAATTTTGGAACATTCTTTACTCTTTTTTTCTTCAAATATTGTTTTTCCACTATTCCCTCCATTTTCCTTTGCTGGAAACTTTATTCCGGCCTTTCAATTTATGTTCCATGACATATGTGTTCTTTGATATGTCTTTATGTTTCTCTTTCTCTCTGCTATTTCTGGGAAAGTTCCTCAGTGCTATCTACTCGCTTACTAATTTTTGTTGTTGTTGTTAACTCACTTCAGTCTAGACCTTGTGTTGTCTAAAATGTTTTCAAAATATTTTCCAAGATTTCTAATTTGTTCTTTTGGTATTTATTGTTTCTCTATGTCTCATAATTTTATATTTTTAATGAAAACTATGTTTTTAAAAATCCCTTTAAACCTCTGAAACATACTTATTTCTAAGTCTACGAGGCCTTTCCAGAAAATGAATTAGTTTTCTTTGATTTTGTTGCTCTCCCTTCTTAACATTAGAATTCTTTGTATGTTTTGGGATTTTGGTTTGTAGCCTCATTTTGAGTGGGTGGTGGCGATGGCTTCTTCCTCTTGGTTATTAACTTTCCTTTATTGCCTTCACATGAAATCTTTACCCTAATCTTGCATTTTCTAAAAAGCTGCCTCTTCTCCCTGACAACCAGCTCTCTTCTTTCAGCTCATCCAGACCATGGGGTCTAGACCCAAGTCATATAGAGTATGTTTTATTAGTTCCAAAGTTTTTTTCATGTTTTAAAATCTTTCAGATTGGGATGCATCTGTAATTCATTTGGAAATATTTTCAGTTGGCAATAATGGTATTTAAAATAATATTATTCCTTAGAATTGATGGCATCTTAGATTTTATGAAATAGGTAAATAATTTCATATCATCTATCCTGCCATGAAATAGATGTTAATGTATTAGCTGAGCCAGTGGGCAGTTCTTTCAGCTACCAACGCTGTGTTTGTGTTCTCCTGCCTCCCTATAATAGTAGCTTCCTTTCATACTAGTGTCCTAGGTCTTCTGTTTGCAGTTTTCTTCTGGGTAGTCCCTCTCCAACCTACCCAGCCCAAACTCAAGGATTCTCTCTCAATACTCTGCAAGAGTGAAACTTTTCACCCCATTGCTCCTGCAGCAGATCCATGGCTCCTACCCTGCCCCTTGCTTTTTACACATCCATTGCCGGCTCATTTCCGGCATGGTTATCTGAGTTTTGAACTTGGCTTTATTTATCATTGTGATAGTTTGTGAATGGTTTAAAAACTTGATCATTTCTCAGGAATGCTGCAAATGAGAATTTACTGTGCAGTCTTTATGGGAGGTTCTTTGGAACTTGTAGCAAGTGTTTTAGACAGAATTCACAATTGGATCTTTTGCCCATAGTGATTGAGACCCTACCCCTTATTCTCAGGACTCACATTTTTAAATGTTCATATGTAAAAAATTATTTTTTAGAAATTGTTTAATTTTTAAAATTTTCTGCTTTAGACAAATTTATTTTTTAATCATATCATTGTTCCCTTGTATAGATTACAGCAATGATTATAACAATAACAATTCTTACTGGCTTCTTTAAGTAGGAAAAAAGAACTTAAAGCCATTTGCCACAAAGTTCTCACCGAGGATAATTGCAGCTAAAAATGAAATACAATTTTAGATGTTAACACATCTTCATTCCTTAATTTGTATCTTTATAATAATCATTATGTTTTTAACTATAGGCAAGAACACATTTTTATTTTATATGTAGTGATCTTATTAATTGCTTTAATGACAAGCAATGTGGATGGAATACAAGTTTTCTCCATTGATTCTTTATATCATGTGGTTTGGACTTTTGAGACTTACTTTTTTAAAATTTTTTTTTAAAGATTTTTATTGCAGAATTGGGGGAGGGGTGTAGCCCTGGGGAATCAGGGAAAGAGAATAGACAAGTTGCTGTCCTTTTTTCTTCAGTCTAGTTATGAAGGACGTCGCTCACTGCCCATGTTGGTACTGTGATCATTACGCTCTTCGCAGTCACACCAGCTGCTAGCCACTCACGCTGGCTGCCAGCCTCTCACAGTAACTTACGCCAGCCCACTGCAGCCTATGCCGTCGCTGGCCACTCAACCACAGCCCAGCTCCAGGTTGAGATGTTTTTACCATCTTAGCTGTAGAGAGCACAAGGTCACTGGCCCATGTGGAATCCGAACTGGGGGTCCTGCTGCTCAGATCTCGCACTCCCAAGCCAACTCTTAACCAACGAGCCATTCATCTGGCCCCGAGACTTACTTTCTTAAAAAGAGAGACACTTGTCCATCTTCAAACTTTGATTCTACATACAATAAGAAATATATTTTACATGATTTTAAGTACTCAAACACACACATGCTCAACATGTTTGTACGCATGCATTTATACATATAACTGAAACGTGTCACAAAACATTTCAGCTTTTGTAATGTTTTAAACATGCAATGTAGTTTACTCTATTTAATTCTAGACTGTTCATCATATTCAGTAAAACAAAATATTGATTGAAAACTAGTAATCTAATTTCAGGACCAGTAGTTATTGTTCAGAAACAGTTTCTTATTGTATATATGATAGTTTCAATGAAAGTTAATTGATGTGTTTCATCTTCTCACTTGTACTACTGGCACAGGAAATACTCAAACATATTAAAAGTACAGTTGACCCTTGAACAGTATGGGTTTGAACTGTATAGGGTCCACTTATATGTGGATTCAGTAAGTACTGTAAATGTATTTTCTTCCTTATGATTTTCTTAATAGTATTTTCTTTTTTCTAGATCACCTTATTATAAGAATGCAGTATATAATAAATACAACATACAATATATGTGTTAATTGACTGTTTTATGTTATTGGTAAGGCTTGTGGTGAACAGTAGGTTATTAGTAGTTAAGTTTTGGGGGAGTCAAAAATTACACTTGGATTTTCCGACTGTGACGGGTTGGTGACCTTAACCCCCACATTGTTCGAGGGTCAGTAGGTCCGTATTACCTATGGATAAGAGAAATTTTGTGGTGTTTCTGAAAATGCTAGAAGGTGTGATTATACATGAGAACAAAGGCATTATTTATCCCTTTTCATAGAAGGTAGCATAGAATCTATTTGATGAGATAAAATACATTAAAAAAAGTTTTAAAAATCTTTAAAAATTAAAACAATAAAACACTTAAATGCTGCACTGTTGTCCTAAACTATAACCAGGTTTAGGTAAATCTAAAAGAGTAAATGTAGCCAACTGTGATGATTATTGCTCTCAAAGATACAAAAAAACTCAGTAACTGAATTCAAGGAAATGGTACATGTTAAAGGTGAAAAGAGAAAGCAGTGGTTAAAATATGGTTATTGTACAAGTCTTAGATGATTAACTTAAGAAACACACACCCCTTTGTCATGAGACCCAGAGATTATTTAAAAATCTTTCCCCTCTATTAGACATTATTGCCTGAGCTCTGGGGATGGAAGGAGAAGGTCTTGCATTTATGACGTTTGTGTCACGATTCTACATATGGTGTTTTTCACATGTGGGAAAAAGATGGACTTTTCTACGGCCTACAATTAGGTCTTTTGCTCCTCCCCATACACCAGGTACTCATTTTGGATTCTATTTTATAGCTAAGTTTGCTTTATGGGGTCATGTCCTTGGTAAAGATGCTTCCAAACCCAAGCATCAGATGCACACTGTGTGACGTGAGCCCAGATTAAGGTCGATCTGCCAGAGGATAGTACATCAGAATGTTTTCGAACCAGTCAGTCTTTTTTACAAATTCATTTGGCCTGGGCTTCCTTCCCCACTGGCCTGATGTTGTTTGATGAGCTCAGTTGGTGGTTTGGTTTGCATAAATTATACCTACAGAAGCCCCTCCTTATGTGGTTTTAGTTACCCGCTGACAACTGTGGTCCAAAAATATTAAATGAAATACTCCTGAAATAAACAATTAACAAGTTTTAAATAGCATGCTGTTCTGAGTAGCGTGATGAAATCTCATGCTGTCTGGCTTTATCCTGCCTGGGATGACAGTCATCCCTTTGTCCAGTGTCTCCACGCTGTGTATGCTCCCCACCCATTAGTCACTTAGTAGTCTCTGGGTTCTCAGATTGAGTGTCACAGTATCATAGTGCTTGTGTTCAAGTAACCCTTATTTTACTTAATAAATGGCTCCAAAGCACAAGAATAGTCATGCTGGCAATTCACATATGACAAAGGGAAACCATAAAGTGCTTGCTATAAGTGAAAAGGTATGTATGTATAGGAAGAAAACATAGTATATATAAGGTTCGGTACTACCCGAGGTTTAATGCATCCACTGAGGGTCTTGGAACATATCCCCTGTGGATAAGGGGGGCACTGCTATATATAAATCCTGAAAGTTCCCATATGAAATCCTAGTTTAACCATATGTACTTGCATTGATGGTGGCTAAAATAGGTGAAACGATTGCAGTTACTATATAGTAGAAACACTAGTGGTAGTGGTGGCAATGATAATGGTAGCTAGTATATATATATATATATCCTTTCGTATACAGCAAGAGTGAGTATCTCATGTAAGAGCCACAACCACAGCTATCATGTGACATTTTGCCTTTTCTGGTGAGAAAATCAGTGTGATGGTTAATTTTATGTGTCAACTTGGCGAGGCCATAGTACCTAGTGTCTGGTCAAACACTGGTCTAGATGTTGCCATGAAGTTATTTTTTTAGATGAGATAAACATTTAAATTCATAGACTGAGTGAAGCAGTTTACCCTCTGCAATATGGTGAGCTGTATGAAGTTACGTGAAGGCCTTAAGGGAAAAGACTGAGGTCCCCTGAGGAAGGAGTTAGTTCTACCTTCAGACTGTCTTCCAGAGTCAAGCTCGCCATAGGGACTCTTCCCAAGGTCTCCTGACTACTGGCCTGCCCTTCATACTTCAGACTGGCCAGCCCCCATAATCGTGCGAGCCAATCTCTTGAAATAAATCTTTCTCTGTCTCTCTCCACTCATACATATCCACACACACATCCTGTTCTGTTTCTCTGAAGAACCCTGACTAATACACTGAAACAGCCCCCTTGTTATCCCACGTTGTCCAACGCCAGAACCAGTGCTCTTAGCCAGTATAGAAAAATTTCCGCCACACACTAAAGATTAAATTTTAATTTTATTTATTCTCATTTCCCCTCCCCCAACGTTCTGTTCTCTCAAAAACGATGCTAGTTAGTAGAAGGAACTGAAACTTTCAAAAGGAGCTGTCTTTATCCATGAATCGAAAAGTTCCAAGTTGACTGCAGTTGCCAAAGAGCTGGTAGACCCGCCCTGGGTTCCTAGAGAGGAAGTGCTCATGCGCCACAGAAGATGCAGGGACGCGCCTGCTAACAGGAATCTTGCTCTCCACAGAAGGCTCCTTGTTTTACCTCTTCTTCACTGTTGCCGCTCTGCTTGGTTCTTGAGGCTAATGGCCAGGGTTGCCAAAGACCCTCTCCTGTCAAAGAGCTCGAGATTTACATGATCACAGAGATGGCAGTTGTGCCACATGGCAAGTTATAGTTCCTTCTACTTATCCAGAGAAATCGACTTAAAAAGGTCTGATGGTGAAATGAAAACTGTTGTCATCATCAAGAAAAGTTCATTGTCCTAATGTATTCATTACTTCTTCTTTCCTTCTGAAACACAGATAACGCATTTAAAAAAATTAATGTTTTTTTTTGTTTGTTTTAGAAAATGTACTTCTACTTTGAATGTTTTGACTGCCTATATAAAAATGTAATGGGGGGCCGGCTGAGTGGCTCAGTTGATTAAGAGCTTGCTGAAGAGTGTGAGCTCAGAGCAACAGTGTCGCCGGTTCGATTCCCACATGGACCAGTGAGCTGTGCCCAAGCTGAGCTGCAGCTGAGCTGCCAGTGGGTGGCAAGATGGCTCAGCTAGTGAGAGCATGTGCTCCTAACAACCAAGTTGCCTGTTTGAGGTGGTGGGCTATGCCCACCCACAACTAAAAGACTGAGTTGAGCACCTTGAGCTGAACTGCTGCCCGAGTGGCTCAGGGAATAGAATGGCACTCTTAACAACAAGCCTGCTGGTTAGACTCCCACATGGGATGGTGGCTACGCCCACCCACAACTAATTGAACACAGCACCCTGAGCTGAATGTTGCGACTGGACTTGGAGCTGAGCTAGCTGCATCCTCCACAACTAAGACTGAAGGACAACAACTTGGCTGTTCTCCTTCTGCAATTTCCCAACACTGCCCCTCTCCCCCAATTTCCCAAAGCTGTTCCCTTCCCCCAATTCCCCAATAAAATCTTTTTTTAAAAAAATGTAATGGGTTAAGGTGCTTATAGAATTCTGATGAATAAGGTAGGCCGTTCTCCTTAAATAAATGTAGATGTGGTCTTTGACTTGCATGTAGTTTCACTAAGCAGAGAATGGGTAGATTTTTCATTGGGTGAAGCCAAAATGCCAGTTCATTATTTTTTCTTTAGGATAGATACGCAGAAGGGAAGTTAACTAACTGCATCACAATGGCCAAAATAAAATCTTCAATGCTAACTAAGTTGTGGCAGTTACTGCAGGAGCCTCCTACTGGGTCTCCCTGCCTGTGCCCTCACCCTCATTCAGCCTGCCCTCCATCTAGCAGTCAGTGACCTTGTTAAACACTTGTCAGATCGTGTCACTCCCTGGAGCCAAAGCCTGTGTCCTCAAAGCCCTCTGTGACCCGATAGTTCTCTGCATGGCCACCTCTCCACTCGGCGTCAACCTCACTGGCCTTTCTGTCACTCTGAAGGCTCCAGACCGCATCTCAGGGCCTTTGCTGCTGTTCCTCTCGCTGCCTAGAATGCTTTTCCCCAGATATCCACAGAACATACTCCCTGCCCTTGAATATCACCTTCAGTTTGCGATCTTTCTTCACCACCCCATTTTACTGGGAAACTCCTCCTATCCCCAGCATTCCCTATCCTCTGCTACTGAAATCATCATTTAATGCTATATATTTTCATTTTTTGTCTGTCGCATTACAATGAAAACTTAAAAAGGACAGAGATTGTTACCTGGTTTATTGACTGCTGTATCCTTAATGCCTAAAATAATGCCTGGTACATAGTAGGTGCTCAGTGAATATTTGGTGATTTTTGCCAGTGTGTACTAGTTGTAGCCCTTCAAAATGTGTAGCTAGCTCTTTAGACTTGGTGGTTTGTACGACCTTAATTGCTATCTGACCTTAGCATTGGTGACTGTGAATCTGGTTCTTCTGGTTCAGGGGTCCGCAAACTGCGGCTCGCGAGCCACATGCGGCTCTTTGGGCACGCACATGTAGCTCTGAATTAAAATTGAAAATGAAAATAAAACCATTGTAGTTTCATTTATAAAATTTTTAAAGGATATTATTCACATAATGGTGATTTCATTTGTTTTATGGGTCTCAAATAATTTTTGAATTGTTGTGAGGGACAGGATTGGCTCTTCCGTCTCAAAAGTTTGCTGACCCCTGTTCTCTTATAGTTTAACAGTGCCTTGGGCTACCTTAGAGAGATGCTTTTCCAGCATTGATAACAACCATGGGCCGCCACTATTATGGGACCCTTCTATGCACCAAGGTTTAGGTGAGACCCAAGGCTGTCTAAGTGGCTCTTGGGAGCTCCTGGGTGTCCAGGCCCGCAGTCCTCCAGAGCCCCTCAGGGGTAAAGTAGTTGCTGAGTCTCCTTAACAATCATCAGGTGACTGATGGGTGGACTTTAAGTATAGGTGGCCTAAAGGCGGGGCCGGGTTGGATGAAGTATTGAAAAAGCCTAGGAATCGTGGAGCCAGACTTTGCCAAGTGCTGAGCTGCTGCCCTGAGAAGCAGCCGCACATGCTGTTGTCTGTAAAACTGCTGTTTGGGCCAGCATGCTGCCACCGTGCCATAGGAGGCTCTGATGTATACGCCTTATGCTTTCGCAAGCAGCTTTGTTTTCATCTGAAGGACACTTCCATTTACAAATGTCATGATTTCTTTTTTAGCCCAAGACAGAAATTGTTCTTTGTATTATTAATGGTTTCCTAGGGCTGCTGTAACCAAGTATCACAAACTTGGTGGCTTAAAACAACAATGTATTGTCTCGTGGTTCTGGAGGCTGGCATTCTGAAATCAAGGTGTTGTCAGGATCATGCCTTCTCTTTGAAGGCTCTAGGGAAGGATCTTTCTTTGCCTCTTGTAATTCCTGGTATTTGCTGGCAATCCTTAGCGTTCCTTGGTTTATAGATGCATCATTCTAATCTTTGCCTCTGTCATCACATCTTCTTTCTGTGTCTGTGTGTCTTCTATTCCTCTAAGGACATCAGCCATATTGGATTAAGGGTCCATCCTACTAATCTCATCTTAACTTGATTATATCTGCAAAGACACTATTTCCAAACAAGATCACATTCACTGGTACTAGAAATTAAGACTTCAGCATATCTTTTTGGAGGGACACAGTTCAGTCTACCATGCGATGAGGAAAAAAGTCTAGAGATTTTTGTAAGGGAGGAAACCAGAGTTGACCTCTCCTTGGCAGCCTAGAGATTCTCAAAATACTTTTGTTTTTACCGATTGGCTTATCCACAGACTCTAGTTTTTCATCTTCAGACCCTGGAATGGGATTCAGCACAGTGAGTCATATGTACTGTCTTTTCTGAGGTCCAGGAGCCCTGGGACAATCAACAGATGAACTGTGAATGGAGAATTCCATGAAAATACAGGCAGAACCACCCCCCTGTCCCCCGCAGGTGTAGCATTTGTCCATTGTGGGAGCTCTTGGACCTCCAGTGAGGTGGGTCAGGAGGGCTGCATCAGAAACCCGGAGATGGTGGACAGGTGAAGAGCTTCCTGCATGTTAAGAACCCCTCCTCAAGGGCTCTCCCTGATCCTTTAACCTGTCCCTCCAAAGGTGTTCTTAGGGCTCCACATTGTAAGCATTGCTCTGAAGCATTATTGTGGAGCAAGGGGGAGGCACTGCAGCTGCTTGGTGGAGCTAAGGAGTCACATATCCACCATGCTCCTGTAATCGCAGTTCTACGTTTGGAGAAATGTAACACTGGACTTATATTCCTCCCCTTGCAGAGCAGGAGACCATTACCAGATCTCTATGTAGGAGTCAGAGAGGGGCCTTGAGAGGCTTGTGGGATTTTCCTGGCCAGAAACATGGTGGCCACAACAGAGGGAGGCCAGTTAAATGGTTGCGATCTGCTGTCTGCAAGGAAGAGTGTGCAACACACACCCAGCCTGGCTTAGTTAGCCGGAAATGTGGCAGCTCCATACCCCCAAAGTGAATTTTAAAGTTGACTTATTTATACTATTGTCATAGCAACAGGAAAACTATCCTGACCTATAGTCGTGGAAGACTGTAAAAGAAACTATAGAAAGAAAAAAATGCCAGGAAAAAAATTGTAATAAAGTACCATTCTTTCACTTATTCAGTCAACTGAGAATAACAAGTTGTGCATTTGGCAATCAAATGGGAAATGGCATTTCGTGTTGCAACATGAACCTGCTTACATTAAGTGATTTATTTTTTTGTTTAGACACAGTATGCTGAGAATTTTCTTCAAATGGAGAGCTATTAAAAATGTGAGAACCGGCAGTCCTCACTAACCTGAAGCATTTGGGGACTTAGAGGAATGATAAATGCAAACAGCACAGAATCCAGAAACTGTCTTGAGCATTTAAACCCTTGACTCTGGGAATGTGTGCATGTCTTCAGTTTGTCAGATGTAGATAATTTTTCTTTCTGTGAGGTCTTTTTTCATTTATATCTTGTCTGGACAGGGTGGAACCCCTGCTTAAATTCTATTTCTAGCTTGAAGAAAGACTGAACTATTGTAGACCAAAGCCAGTGCTACTTGGAAAGTGGGAAAGACAGGAGAGACAGGGCACGTCTTCTCATTGGGCCCCTCCTCTGGTGCATGCTCCTGAGAGGTTGCACAAGTCCTGGGTTTAGCTGCTGGGCCAAGCCAAAGTAACACCTCTCATGTCTCAAATGTTCATATGAAGGTCTGTGCTTGGGAACTCTTTCACAGATCTTTCCTCCATTTGACTCTGGACAGTAGATAACACTGTGCTCAGCTTATTTGTATGTGATCCTGACTAGCAGTCTGCAGGCTATTTCTGTCCTCTCTTGTGCTGTTTCTTTCTCGATTACATGTATTTCTGTATAATATATGTATAAATATATCCCAGTTATATCAAATTAATTTTTCTTCAAAAATCTATTAGAATTCGATTTTTAATGCCCTCCTACCCCTTTTAACCTGCCCCTTTATGACTTAGTTTTGCTAATGTATCCTGCCCATTTATGATGTTAGTAACATCTTGATTCCGAATTTGGCGGTAGAACTACATCAGCTAGTTTGTTGCATGCTGCTGCACTTCTTATTCATGGTTATGATATTGAAACTTCAGGACCACACACAGATAGCAAAGTCTCTGGCCACTTAAGCATGTAAACAGTCTGGCTTTTTATAAAGTGGAAAAATATTTCTTGTGCACTATTTTAACATGATCAGCATGTTGAAACTTGGTGTGCAATTGTGTCAACATTTCTTTGGCTGGAAAGAGCTAACCTGGAGAGTCTCATGGTAACATATAAAACGCGAAGCTGGTTTGTTTACTACTGGGATTTAAACAGCAATTACCATCTGAAGTTGACTTCCAAATTTGGGGTACGGAATAAGTGAAATAATTATTTTTGTGTGATGATTATGCTAGTTAAAATAATGATTCCTTTGCAGATGGCTTAGATTCTTTGAGAGAATCAGAGGAAAATGGGTAGCTAAATTTACCATGAAGTCCTTTTATAGAAAAACTCACTGTTGGACCCAGCCTGACAGTGTCTTCTTTTGTTTCAAATATTTACGGAGCACCTCAAATGTGTCAAATTCTTTTGTACATGCTGGGCATGCAGATTAAACAAGACATACAGGCTGTGGTCTCATGGTGCTTGTTCTGGTTGCCTGGCTCTATCAGGGGAAACAGCAAATGAGTAATCAGGTAAACAGGAAAGACGATATTTGTGATTGCTCTGAATTGGGCTTGTTCCACATCGGATGTTTACCGAGCACACTGTTGGGAGCCTTAGGATTTGTCAGTGAACAAAACAAAAATTTCTTCTCTTACAGGTCTTATTGCAGAATAGGAGACAGGCAATAAATAAGTGATAATCAAAATAAATACATCAATTATATAGTGTGTGTGTGTAGGCGGAAAGTATTATCCAACAAGAAAAAGTAGAACAAAATAAAAGGTATCTGGAGGGGTGAGGCAGGGGGAGTGGACAGGCTGCAGTTTTAAATGGGTGATCCTGGAAAGCTTCACTGAGAAGGCTCCAAGACGTGAGGGAGTTAGCTCAGCCGCGTCTGAAGGAAGAATGTGCTAGGCCTGTGGGAGACCAGTATGTCTGAGCCTAGTAAGGAGGCAAGCCTGGCTGGAGTGAAGTGAGCAAAGGAAGGAGGGCATAGGGGACCTTAACACATACCAAGAATATAAGCATGAAAACATGTTGGTGGGGTGACAGGGTGATGGGAGTTGCCATTCAAACACACAATGCAGGGAAGAAAGCCTCCTGGTAAGGTTGTGAGATTTGAATTGAAACCTGAAGGATTTGAAGAGCCTGTCATGTGAAGAGTTAGCCAAGAGTGTTCCAGGCATGGGAACAGCAAAGACCAAGGGCCTAAGACAGGAGTGGAAAGAGGCCACTGTGCTGCCGTATGAAGGTGGCGAGAGAGAAGGTGAGATGGGGTGGGAAGGGAGGGAAGAGACATCTCAGGTAAGGAAGGTCGCCTGGTCCAGGACCCGGGTTTTAGGTTTACTGAGTGAAACAAGATTAGAATGAGATGAGACATTGTCTTCTAAGATTTCAAAGAGTGGAAGGAGAATCGGCATAAGCCACACAGAGGGACTGAAAGCTTTACAAGGGCTGGGAATTGATCTGCTCCATCACCATGTGTCCTAGCAGCTCAGCCTGCTCCTGGCAGATATTAGGTACAACAAAGCAGGAAGTATTTGAGTAGGTAGACACATGGACAAATGACTTAGTGCCATACCTCCAGGAGAACAGATGCTCAGTATCTTCTTTTTTTGAGATATTTGGAAAACACACACACGAACACACACTCCCAAGAATAATATAACAGTACTTAAATAGCAGCCATCCAGAACTTACAGCACTTAACATTTTGGCATATTTGCTTCCAGCTTTTGTAAAATTGTGTGTATGTGTCTATATAAAAGTTCTTTTCAATTACTAGTGTCATTTTCTTTCCCCACCCTAGAGGCAGCCATGTCGTGAGTTGCCCTAGGAATTTTACAGCAGATCCTCTGTTTCTGGTTAGCATCTGGGGAAGGGGAAAGTAGAGAGGAAAGCCAGTGTTTTCTAAGATGCTTGTGGCAGGCATTGTGGCCCAGCACTCCCCTGGCTGGGGTCAGTAGGAGTGTCTGTGGAGCATCAGCCCTGCTCAGCAAGCACCTCGCTTGGGCTTGACACAGTGCTGGGCACGGTGCCAACGTGAGTAGAGCCTCCAACAGCCCAGCCCTGAAAAAAACCTCCTTTTTACTGGCATCTCTTTAACATGATTGGTCCAGAATTAATTTGTCTTTCTCCTAATAGCCTTATCAGGTAAGATGCTTAACATGGGGAACTCTTCCAGTTAAATAAAGCTTATCTCTTTTTTATTTGAAACTCATTTGATGGAAATTAAACTAAATGTCTTATAGATTTAGATTTCCTCATCTTCTTAAATGATGTCTGTTAAACAGGATTGTTCTTTTGAACACCAGTAGCTATATCATTAATGCTCCCAGGGGCCACAGCATCCTGCTCCTACAACAAGTGACCCCAGACGGCTTGGCTAAAATTACTCTTTTGCCTGCTTTTGCTCAGTTTTGCAGTCTTCGTTGTCCATCAGCCACCAGCTCTCCCTTCTTGCTGTTGTCAGTCAGCCTGCCTCTAACTCTTCTTCATTCCCACTTCTCATTCCTGACTTATGAGTTTCCCATGTGCTTTGGCCTGGGAAAGCAGATAATCAAATTAAATTCTGAGTAGGGCCAAAGAAGACTCAAGTGAGTGACTGACTATCCCACTAAGGATTGTCAGTGGGCCTCAGGGCCTAACTCAGGGTGTCTGTTAGACTTCCCAGCCTGACATCCTGATATTGACCAGCAAACACGTTTGGACTTGTGGTTTTGTCCAGATAGCTGATGCTGAGAGAAAGCACTGGAAGCATTGAGTATGCGCCCTCCACAATGAGTTCATTTTCCCCCTTGCACGCTGAGTCAGGGCTTCATTTCTGCTTCCCTGGGATTCTTCCCACAGTGTCTGACTGAGAGCTCAGGGCACAGGGTTGCCCTCAAGTTGTAATTCAACATTAGAGAAATGCAACTGTAAAATTGTTGAGGAAAGTCACTGCTAGTTCTCTAAAGCGTATTCTTTTTTCTAAAACCAGTCATTCCGTTAGAAAGGCAGTGGGGAACGTTGAAATAATGTCATTTCAGCTTCTCGTTTTAGCTGAAGAAACCAAAGCCATGATGGAAAGTGACTTGACTAAGATCACCGAGTCTAGAGTTGCTGACTGAGCTGTGTTCCCACTGTGGAACAGTCTACCCACTATGCTCAAAGCTGCTCTTCTGCTGTTTGCTGTGATACACGTGACATGGTGGCTGCAGTGTGAAGTAGGTGGTCTCGCTTCCGTGCGTCATTGCCCAAGCTTGGTGGAATAGCACCTTCATGCAGACTAGATTTTCCACGGGTTAGACCAAGTGGTTTGGAACCTAGTCACTGTGTGGACAAAGGTTTACACAGAAAGATGTTCATGGCAAGCCTGATTTACAACAATGAAAAATTGGCGACAGCTGGTCTGATGAGTAAATTTTGACATCCTTGTAATTGAATGTTAAGCAGCCATTAAAATTATATGTCCAGAGTTGTTAATAACAAGGACATTGACAAAGTCACTGGTCAGTTTTGAGCCAAATGTTATAATATTAAGTCAAACAGGCAGAATTAAAAAGTAAGAAAAAGAGGGCCGGCCAAGTGGCGCGGTGGTTAAGCGCTGGCTTGGGAAGCCGGTGGCCCCGGTTTGGGTCCCACATATGAGGGCCAGTGACACTGCCCTCAAAAAAAAAGAAAAAGAAAGTAAGAAAAAGAGTATAAAAATTGTATACAGTATGATCTTTATACAAAAAGTTTAAAGAGATAAAAACTGGAGAGGAAATAGTCCAAAATGAGATTGCCTTTTTTCTGTAGGGCTTTCTTTTTATTATTTCCTTGCTGTACTTCATAAAATTTCTAGAATGCCCATATATTACTTTTATAAATTAAAAAAATTCATTTTAATTTATTAAAAATTAAATTTTAAAAATTTTTAATTTTTATTTTCTAAAGAAGAAAATAGCCAGACTATTAACTGGTGACCTTTCCTGCCTGATGACGGGAAAGAGGCTATGTACCATTCATGGACTGGATATCACCATTTGTATGTATGTGATGCTGCTCTCAGAGTGTTATCATTATGGCAGTCCTTTCAGATAACAATGTGCTATTGGAGAAATTCAAGGTCAGATATAATAGTTTCCCCAAAATCACAGATAATTAATGCTATAGTTGTGATTTGAATCCAGTCTGACTTGAGAGCCATTACTGCCTTATGTTCAAAATGGACACAAGGAAAGGAGGTGGAGAAAGTAACAGGAGAGGTGGTGGTGATGGGCTGGTGGGTGGGGGGCATTGTTTAGGGCAGAAGCAATTCTGGTTAGGGAGACAAGATGAGAAACCACATGTAAACTTCCCTGGATACCGTAGAGGGAAGCAGCATGCCCGCACTAAGGGCACACACCTCACCATGCTGCGTACGGTGCCACCAAACAGATATACAGGAAGGACTTGTCTTACCATATGGCCCTTAAACGCAAGCCAGCCATTTCGTCTGATACTTAACCAAAGGAAGTGATTTGTTTCAACACTGGAAGGAAAAAAAATTAAAAACTGGCCACATCGGATTGATTTATATACAAACAGTACTAAACTGTGTTTTATTTATTTTTGTGTTTCAGATATTTTAGAAGTAATTTTTAATACAGTCATTCTATGGTGGATTTTAAATGCAATCATTGTATAAGCTCCAATTCCACTCTGTGTGCCCGGTAAATGAATGTCATCGCTATTGGAGTGCCTGTGTGAGCTCATTTATCAGGCTCTGAAATGAAGCCTCAGGCCGAAGGAGGGGAGGGAGAATATTGTAACCTTGTGCTCCCTCACATCATGCCAGGCCAGTCCACCTCCCAGTATTGGATGAAAAGGGAGAAAAATAGAGAGAGCTAATGTTTGCTCACTGGCTACTAAACACTAGATGGAAAGTACCAAATTGTAACAGATGCAGTCTCAATGAATCTTTATTGCTACCTTTTGAGGTTTTCTAGATAAGGCAACTGAGACTTAGCTAGCTGTTGATAGAGTTGGAATTCATACCCATAGGTCTGCATAGGTTAAAGCCCAAATCATTCCTCTGCCTCCTACAGCAGTTTCAGGGTAACTCACGCTCCAGGGAAGTCAGGAGAGAGCCCCTGGCCAAGTTGTGGCCGCTTGTTGCCAGGATGCATGGCAGGGAGGCAGTAGGGGAGCTGAATGGTTTGCTGTAGCCCCGTCCTGCTGGCCGTGCAGCCCAAGGCGTCTGCCTGGGAAGGCAAAGGTGGAACTGGACTCCACATGGCTCCAACAGCAATTCCAGCTCTGGTCTTTGCCTTCTACTGGCTTTGTAGAAACTGCTGAGAAGTGCAAGGTAAAGGGGTCCTTGAAGGTGAGGACAGCTCTTCTAGGTGGCGGTGCGAGCATGGGCAGGTGGGTGGGTGGGCATGGAGAGAGAGAGGAGGCAGGTGCTGCTTCAGAAGCTAAGTTGCTTTTGCTTCACTAGGGTTGAATTTCTTCCTTTCTTTCCATCAATCAAAGGCTGAATTACAAACCATTGACCAGTATAGTTCTTGTGACTGCTTTCAGATTGGATTTCTAGAGCTTTGACTTGACCTGACCATCTCATCCCTTCACTCTCCTCCCACCCATACCCGCTTCGCGTCAGCCTCTTGACTCCTCAGCCCTCCCTCCTGCATGCCCCATCAGGTCTCACTGTGTCCCCTGCTGCGCTGCTCCTGCCTGGGCTCTGGCCTCCTATTCCACGAAGCTGGTAAGCCCCTCATCCTGGCCCAGAGCTGCCTCTATGGCTGTCCCCAGGGTTTCTCCTTGCCTTGATGCCTCCATTCTGCTTTCTGTGAGCAAACATTAGCTCTCTCTATTTTTCTCCCTTTTCACCCAATACTGGGAGGTGGAGTGGCCTGGCATGATGTGAGGGAGCACAAGGTTACAATATTCTCTCTCCCCTCCTTCAGCCTGAGGCTTCATTTCAGAGCCTGATAAATGAGCACACAGGGGAAGCAGCCTAGAGTTAATGCTGCCCGCCAGTCCTGGTGTGATCTTGGACTTGACCCCTCAGGGTTTACTTTGTCACTCTGAGGGTAATTGTACATACCCAGCAGGGTTGGCGTGAGGACAGCGTGAGGAAATAATGCCTCAGAAAGGGCCTAGCATTCCTGCTTCTCTCTCTCTCCATTATCCTCCCACGTGAAAAGGTGTCTCATTGATAAAAAGGGCTTTGGATTGGCAGCCTGGAGCCTTCTTCAGCTTGGGCCACTGGCCAAGGCACTTGTCTTTTTTTTTCTTAAGATTTTTTTATTGGGGAATTGGGCGAGGGGAACAGCGTTGGGGAATTGGGAAAGTGGAACAGACAAGTTGCCGTCTTTTTGTTCTTCAGTCTAGTTGCGGAGGACGTTGCTTCACTGGCCCATGTTGGTGTCATCATTGCACTCTTCCCAGATGAGGCAGATCGGTTGCTGGCCTTTGGATGGTTGCTCACTGCGGCTATTGGCAGCTCACGCTGGCTGCCGGCCACTCACTGTAGCCTATGGCAGCCCACTGCAGCAGGGGCTACAGCCTACACCGTTGCCTGGGCTCGCACAGCCCAGCTCCAGGTGGAGCTGTTGTTAGCTGTAGAGGGCAGTGTCACTGGTCCTCATACGTGGGATCCGAACTGGGGCCGCTGGCGTTCCAAGCCAGCTCTTAACCAATGCGCCACTCGGCCGGCCTGGCACTTGTCTTTTTTAAGCCTGCATCCTTATCTGCAAGACTGGAAGTAGAACTACTCAACTATACTAGTTTCTGTATGTGGTTGTGCTTTATAAACTATAAAATACCATACAAAGGAGTAATGGTGGTTAGGCATTCCAGTGCCTGTCCCACCTCGGGGAGACAATTTGAGATGAGTGGAAGATTCAGTAACATTATGAAACACATTTCTTACTAATAATTCAAGAAGAAAATTATGGACTGTGTGTGTTCTAGTAGTTCACTTACCTTTATCCATTAATCCACTCCCAGCCTCAGTGGTGTTACTCTGTTTCAACTGATTTTTCTATAGCAAGCTCACACTTTCTCTTCCTCCTCCATTTAAAACAACAAAAAACGAAACTCTTAATTTGTATTAAGATCATGAATTAATAACTCCCAGTCCCTTAGGGCGCCAAGGAGTGCATGAGTCTGTATTCTTTGTGGCCACACTTATCCTAAATAACAAGCAACTCGGGCTACAGGCCCCATTATGCAATCAGCTGTCTTTGCACCTGCCAGGATTAGTGAGTCAGAGCATGTTTAGTTCCACTACAGATAAGGCAGGCTGTGATGAGAGGGAGCCTGGGCCTTGCCTCAGGCGCCTGGCAAATTATCAGTGGGCCCAGGTTGAATGCACCCAGCAGGAATTGGGCACAGTGTGCCTCCGCCGTGATCCTGCCAGCCAAAACCACTTGGTCTGCAGTTTGGGACCAGGCCACTTCCTGGGCTAATCCATCAGCATTGTGGCATTCGTTGATGCCATGTTCTTGCCCTTCCATTTACCTTTCTGGCAAAATGGAACCAGCTTGTTTTCTTACTCTCTTTTGAGCTGCTGCTGGTGCTTTCAATTTTAAAAGTGTACATGTCCTTATAATCTGCTGACATCTATTTAATCTCTGGCGTGCCATATTTCCCTAGCAATAAGATCTTCCAGACACACCTACATTTTTCTTAAACACTTTCTTAGTCGCAGAAAAGAAATAATTCAATACAAATTAATCACTCTTCTGCAGTCCCCTTTGCATCTTGTCTGCTGTAGAGTCATGCCACCCATGTGGGCAGTGTCAGGGATTTTGAACGCTACGCTATGAGAATGTCTGTTTATCTGACTGGCAGGCAGGCAGGGCATAAGACTTTTTCCTTAAGTTACGCTGATATCTGCCTACCTGAAACCTACCCGCAGTTGCTTTTTTTTTTTTTTTTTTTTTTTTGAGGGCGGTGTCACTGGCCCTCATATGTGGGACCGAACCCGGGCCGCTGGCGTCCCAAGCCAGCTCTTAACCATTGCGCCACTCGGCCGACCCTGTTTTGGTTTTTTTTTTTGAGGGCGATGTCACTGGCCCTCATATGTGGGACCTGAACCGGGGCCACTGGCGTCCCAAGCCAGCGCTTAACCAGCAAGCCACACGGCCGGCCCCCCGCAGTTGTTTTAATTTTATCAGCAAAATATGTCTACTAGCTCTTCAACGATAATAATAATAAAATGACTGATTTCATGAAAGCAGCAATAGCAGCTGAGCACATTGCATCTCATTTGATGCTCGTACACCTGCCTGTGAGGAAGATACTGTTACTGCCCGTTTCACATGTGAGGCTCGAGGAAGGGAAGGACCCTTGTTAGGTGGCCACACTCAGGAGCATAGCGCCAAGTCACCGCATCATACTGGTTCCTGCTCTTCAGCTGACAGCCCTTCCTGTGTGCCAAGACCACAGTCCCATCCTCCCCAACCCCAAATCTCTTCTTCTCCACATTAAATAGTTGAGTTCCTTTGACTATTCCACATATAATAACGTTCCTAAATGTGACGCTCAGGTATTCTTTCAGGTTTGACAGAATCCTCTGAAAGTTTGGTGCCAATAAGGAAGCTGTATTTTGATAAATTTTTGTTTCATCTTAAATATGGAATTACCCCATAATAAAAATCCATGCTTATCATAAGAGAAGTCATTTGCCATTCTTGTCAGAGAAGAGCAACACATATGACTGTGGGCTTGAAACGAAGTATCCCTGAATTACTTGAGCCCAGAACAGAGGATAGCAAACTTTTCCTGTAAAGAGCCAGATACTGAATATCTTCGGCTTTACGGATCATGCATCAACTTAATTATGCCATTGTTGATAAAAGCAGACAGACAATATGTGAACAAATGAGCATGGTTGTGTTCTAGTAAAACTTTATTTATAAAAACAGGCAACAGCTGGGTTTGGAACCTGGATTATAGTTTGCATTTAATGGGTTTTCCTTGAGGGTAAGAAAGTGTTTACAGGTGAGTGTTAAGTAGGACAGCCTTAGTTATTTGATAATTATTAACAGCACCCCTTTTCAGGTTCAAAAATGTCTTGGTCAATAAATGATCACCCTAATATTATGCCATTTTAAGGTTATTAATGAGACTAAGATGAGATAGAAACTTGGGTTTCTGTCCTTACTTCAATCAGTTATTTTTGTTACAACAGTCAGAACCTTTGTGCACAGGTGATCTTTCTATAAGACTCCTGTCATGGTCCAGCCCAGGAAGAGGGCCCAGCAATGGAGGGAAGCTTCCAGAGGGAGGGATACAGCTACCTCCCAGAGAGGCATCCATAGGCCAAGTTTTTGCAATACTGCCTGTGCGCTGGGCACTGTCTAGAGGGCTTCAGAGGCCCAGTCATGAAATGTCACTAGTCTCATGAGTTAAGTATGACGGTAATCCCCGTTTTACTAATGAGGAAACTAAAGCACAGAAGGTAAGGAGATTTTCCCAGGATCACAGAACTAGAGGGTGGATTTGGATTCAAACATGGATTATCTGACCGCAGAACCCAAGCTCTGAGTCTGCTCAAGTATGAAATAATTCAGTATAATAAATCACTCAAATATAAGCAGGACAAGATTGGAATGAGGTGGAACCATGCACTTTACCGAGGTAGAAAAGATGCAGACGTCACCTCACACCTTATTCATCTTAAGTATGAACATCACTCACTGGAGTGTTACGTGAGACTTTTCAGTGGGAGTAAAAGAATTACAAAATCCTTAGGCCTTCTGGTTGGAAGAAGCCCCAGGGCACTGACGGGACTTGAGATCAGAAGATGCCAGGTGGGCCTGGGGCATCCTTGGACTTTGAATGGTTTGGGGCATGAGGAGGGCTTGGGGCCTCCTTTCTACCTAAGAGCTGCCTCTGGCCTGCTCAGGACTTTGTCTGGCAAGGCCGATGGGTGAGAAGACAGCAGAGTCTTGGCTGTTTCTCACTGGTCATTACCCCTCTGCAGCTGAGTAAAGAAGTTTAGTGTTCAGCACCACATCTGCCTGGGAATTAAGATGTGCATTTCCCTGGGACAATGGAGAGAGGGCGGCCCGTACTAGCAGTCTCTGAACTCTTATAGGTTTGACGCCCCCCTCCCGCCCCCCATATTTCTAGCTCGGTGATTGAAAGAGAACACCAAGCTGTATATAATTTTCAAAGGGAGTTGCCTTTTTTAGATAAACCTGTGCCAAAAGGAAATCTTTAAAAATAATTCCCACCAACTCTTATTATTTCTGGGTGGTATTTTTTTGGATAGTTTCCAGAGCGGTGACCCTCACCACAATGAGGACAGTCCTTCGGAGCTTTTGTGAACCACTCAGAGAAACGTGCAAAGAAGGGTGCCTGTAGGTTTAGTTGTAAAATTCCTCCCAGGGGTGGGAGGTGAGAGTGGAGACCCAGTGGGTATGCTTCCTGGCCGCAGCTTTTCAACATGTATTCTTGGAGGTGTATTATAGTTGGTGTATTTTCCCAGACTTTCAGTGTTGCCCCAGGACAATTGTCTAAGTTCATTTTGGCATCAGGACAAATGAGAGGATGTTTCCTGTTTGCCTGACTCTTGCCCCAACTTCTTTCTCTTTTGTTAAACTCTTGGCTAAGCTCTTTCCTCTTGTGTTCCACATTTTAACTCAGGGTAGGGCACCAAATGCAAAAATCCGCGAAGAGTTAGTAGCTTTCATGGTTGAGTATTCTGGTTGGAGCCTACCAAAGTTAAAGTTTTCATAGCAAGGAAAG
Organism: Aselliscus stoliczkanus; assembly: GCA_033961575.1. NCBI lineage: Eukaryota > Metazoa > Chordata > Mammalia > Chiroptera > Hipposideridae > Aselliscus > Aselliscus stoliczkanus. Next base: position 32,821,202 of record CM066738.1, read on the forward strand.
ATCACCCTGTGTATAATGCATTAAACATTTAATAACTGTACTAATCATCCTGAATACTTTTAACAGGAGCCTTCATGCAGTAAAAATGTATTTCTTCACTGTCAAGTTAACTTGCATCAAATTGAGAGAAATTCTTTGAAGCAGCTGAGAGGGGTTGGAAGTTTATAAGCCTAGAATCAAAGAACATATTCTGAAAGTAACCTTCCTGTAAAAAGACAATAGAAATAGAAGGAGTATTAATGTAGAGCTTTGTGCGTTTCTTTGCAGTTTAGTATTTTTTACGTTGGGAGAAATCCCCACCTCCGTGTTGCATTTGCTGTGTGTCAGTTAAGCCATTAAGAGTGGGGCTAATAGTAAGATCAGCATTGGAACACAGGTCTCTGTGGCCCCAAGACCTTGCTTTTTGACTGAGAATGTGAATGTGGGCTGTTGAATTTAGCCCCTCTTGAAGTATTTTTTTAGATACAGTATCTTTGGAGGGAAAAAGTAAATGCCTATGTATATTGTGTGAAATTGAATTCACATGTATTTCCAAGTTACAGCATTTTTAAAGAAATTGTTCTCTGGTGAAACAGGTGTGCATTTGAAATGATACAGTTGCTTTCAGAAGCTCAGAAAAGACTGATTAAAACAAGGACCAAGTCCAATAATGTAATTGCCAGTTTCACTTTGTTTTGGTGTGTTTAAAATAGTCTTGGCTCCTTACTCCAGATGAATTCCAGTCAAAACACTTACAATTATAATGTGCATAAATTAAGGTCTTAGGAAACTGACAGTTTTCTAGTATTTGGAAGGAAATGATGTCTTATGATTAAAATTCATAACATAAACATAGCTCATCAGTTCACTTGCCTGAATACTGTACTTGAATGGTATCTTTATTTAAATTTGAAAACTTTGTTGTGTAGTTGAAAAAATAAGATATTTGCATGTATTATCATCATTTTAGGTCTGTTTGTTTGGTTGGTATCAGAATATCAATTTGTTTGTTCTTGAAAGCCGATAATTTAAGAGCAGTCAAATCTTTACACCTGGTTTGGCTGTTAGTCACCTGAGATCTCTTTCTCTCTCTCTTGCTTCTCGAGGCCATGTTTATCTGTGCCATAGTACCTGGCCTGGAGGTAGCTTCTTTTGCACGGTTAGGTACACACGTATATACATACGCACACAGAAAATGTAGGTGCTGGCAAGTTTTTCATCTTTGAGGAGAGACTTAAATTTTCAATTCAGAGAAAATAACAAATTACTGACTATGGCAGATAGATAAGGTAGTTAATGTTACTGAGCAAAACTGAGATGTGACTGTGAGGCTTATAAATTGACTGTGGGGGCTGCTCCAAAACAGAAATTCCCATGCACTGGCAGCATTCAGGAATGAACATTATGCCGTCTCAGATGCGTGTTTGTTTGTGTGTGTCAGTTCTGGAATGTTTTATAACAAGTTAGATTCTTGCTTAATGGCCCTTCTTCATAAGGATGAGTGTAACACAGAGAAACTGCAAAGCTCGCCCCACTGAAGACAGCCGTGAAACAAACATCAAGTAGTAAGTTTGCCGCCTTATTTTTTGGAAGGAATTTGCTGGCAATCGCAAAGAAAATTCCCAGAGTAGCTTAGGTTGTCTCCATTGGTTTTTATTCGTCTTTCCCTCTAACAGAGTGAAATATGTCTGGGCAGTTACAGCTTTGTTCTAAAGTGGCCCATAATTTTGTCTATGTTTTACATCTCAGTGGATTCCTGAAACCAAATATGGTATTGCTTCTCAGAGAGGTCTCCTTTCCTTTCCCTTCAATCTATACAATATTTAATAGATTTATTTTGAGGTCAAGATTATTTTTTAGGTCAACCTGCAACTTAAAACCAGATAGACTAATGTGTTTAGTAAAATAAAAGCTGAGAATGCACATGGGAGGAGCTATGTGTGTCTATTCTGATCACTTTAAATTGTCAAGCTGTCACATTTGAAAAAGCATTGGTAAGAATTTATAAAATTGTTTAAACCAGTCATTTCTCCCCACTCAATGCCATCGTCTCTTACTGGTTCTTTGTTTCCATACACAACAAAAAACTGCTTCTGTAATATCTGCCTTCATGTGGTTGGTGCCAAAGGCCACAGATACCCGCTGTGCCCCCATTCTGACTTGATGAGGGGAAAGCCGGAGAGGGAGGCGTGGAGTGATTAGATTCACCACAGAAGCTAGACAAGAACTTAATGTGAGGTCAGTAAACGAGGTGTTCTAAATAGAAGTGATGTGTCAGGAAGTATCTTCCCATGTGTTAGAAATGTAAAATGATGCCATTAATGAAAATAAATGAAAATGCAAAGTGCCCGCTTTAGAGAAGTGGGCATATCTTACTGGTTAGAAGTTCAGGTTCTGGGGACCGTCAGCCCAAGTGGGAGTCCTGACGTGTTCTTTACTAGCTCCTTGGCTGGAGGCTGTCCACTAACTGCTTGGCACCTAACTTCTCAGTAAATTGGGAGTAGAGGTGGGTAATAGTCCCTGCATCATGGGGTCAGTATGTAGAAGAAGTAAGGAGACTATCTCACGTGCGGCACCTGGCATTTCAAAGTCTCTCAGTATGTGCTGATGGCAGGGCTGCTATCTCTGGGGTGCTGCTCAGTGACCTGTGCTGGTGCGCTCCAGCAAGGAGCCTGGTTACAGCTTTGTCATCTTCCCACCAGTGTGATCCTGAGCAAATTGAGCTTCGCTGGGCCTCAACTTCCACATCTGTAAAATAAGGGATTTCAAACCCACTGTCCTTCCAGAATGAACATTTTAAGGTTTTAAGGTGAAATTCTATTTCTCCCAAAAGCAAACTGAAAATAAATAGTAGTACTTTTATATATAATTCTGCTTAGGAAAATAGATGTTCTGACAGGAAGGTGCACTTGCTACCTTTAGGAAAATGTCTTTTAAGCTGACATTGTTACATTCCTGTTGAAAATTGAGTCTTGCCACCCTGAAAGATGGCCATTGTCTGGCCGGTGCTAGAGGCCTTTCTAATGCAGGCAGCGGATGTCTTCATAACACAGATGGTTGATTAATGCTGACCACGGAAAGGCAGTTTTGATATTCTTTCCCGTGCAGTGTTCTGATGATAACATTGGTCACTGTAATAAAATTCTTGCATTAGAGACATTTTTTAAAAGTCTACTTTAGTGAGGTAGAATTTACATACAATCAAATGAACCCATTACAGTAGGGTGAGATTTGACATTTACATGTGTGTAGTAACCACTCCCTTACAGACTTAGAACCAGCTCTATTGAGATAGAATTCACATACTATAAAATTCTTCCATGGAAAGTGTATAATTCAGGGTTTTTAGTATATTTGCAGAATTGCACAACCATTACTCCAGTGTAATTTTAGAGCACTTTTATCATCCCAAAATGCAACACTATAACCATTGGCAGTCACTCCTCATTCTCCCCTGTACCCCCCACTCCTAGTCCTAGGCAAAGATCAGTCTACTTTCTTTATAAATTTGCCAGTTTTGGCCATCTCATAAAATTGAACTGTATAAAATGTCATCTTGCTTCACTTAGCAAATTGTTTTCAAGAATTACCCATATTATAGCATATATCGGTACTTCATTCCTTTTTATGATTGAATAATATTCCTTGATATGTATAGACCACCTTTGTTTTATCTATTCATCAGTTAATAGACGTTGAGTTATTTTTATTTTTTGACTTTTATGAATAGTGCCATTATAAGCATTTGTGTAAAAGTTTTTGTGTGCACTTGTATGTTTTCATTTCTCTTGGGAGGTGTGATCAAAAAAATACAGTGAATGCCAAGTGCTATCCAATGGAAAGGCAGGGATCTTCAATATGGGAAGTAGCACGTGGAATCTTAGTACTAGTGTGTGACAAGTTTCAATGTGTTCAGAGCAGTCAGTCAAGTGTGAGCTACAGTTGAGAGAAGGTGTGTTTTAAAATGTGCCATAAATCATCTTCCATCATGACAGTGCTCTATGTTACGCATCCTTTCTGGTACAGTCATTTCTGTCAAATAAAAACATTATGGTGTGTCCTCATCCACCTTATTCACTGGATCTGGCACCATGAAACTTCTAGCCCTTCCCCAAAGTCAAATGATTCACGACATCGAGGCAGCCACGACAGCACAATTAAAGACACTCACGAAAGAGGACCTCCAGAACTGCTTCAGAAAGTGGCAAGAACGATGGTATAAGTGAGCTCAAAGCAAGGGGGAGATATTAAGGGGGATTAATGGCAATGTGTCTTTTATTGTAATACACTTTTTTTTTCCTTTTAAAGATTTTATTGGGGAATTGGGAGAGGGGAACAGCCAAGTTGTTGTTCTTTACTCTTCGTTGTGGAGGACACCAGTAGCCATCTGGCTTCCCGTCGGCCTCTAAGCTCAAGGTACTGTGTTCAATCTTAGTTGCGGGTGGGCGTAGCCACCACCCCATGAGGGAGTCGAATCAGCAGCCTTGTTGTTAAGAGCGCACATTCTATCCTCTGAGCCATCCAGACGGCAGCTCAGCTCAAGGAGCCGAGTTCAGTCTTAGCTGTAGGTGGGCAATCTTGTTACATCATTTGAGCCATCCTGTTACCTGTTGGCAGCTCAGCGACAGCTCAGCTAGGGTGTAGCATTCACTGGCCCATGTGGGAGTCGAACCAGCAGCCCTGTTGCTCCAAGCCAACTCTTAACCAACTGAGCTTCTCAGCCAGCCCCAATACAGTTGTTTTTTTTTAACATCCACTGTATTTTTTGATCACATCTCATACCTAGGAGTGGAATTGCCAGGTCATATCGTTACTGTGTGTTTAACTTTTTGAAGAGCTGCCAAACTGTTTTCCAAGTGGCTGTACCATTTCAGTTTCCTACCAGCAATGTTAGAGAGTTCCAATTTTCTCCATATCCATGCCAACAGTCTTCTTGATTATAACCATCTAGTGGTGTGAAGCGGTATATCATTATGGTTTTAATTTGCATTTCCTTAATGGCTAATGCTGTTGAACATCTCTTCATGTGCTTATTGGACGTTTATCTTCTTTGGAGAGCTGTCTATCAAGATCTTATGCCCATTTTTAAATTGGGTTGTCCTTTTATTGTTGAGTTGTAAGAATCCCTTCTATATTCTGATCAGATATATGATGTGCAAATATTATCTCCCATTCTATGGGTTATCTCCACTTTCTTGAGGGCGTGTTTTGGAGCACAAAGGTTTTTAATTTTAATAAAATCTAATTTACCTATGTTTTCTTTGTCACTTGTCATTTTGATATCATATCTATGAATCATTGCCTAACCATGGTCATGAAGGTTTGCGCCTGTGTTTTCTTCCAAGAGTTCCGTAGTTTTGGCTCTTACATTTAAGTCTATGAGTCGTTTTGAGTTACGTTTTATATATGGTTTGAGGAATGGGTCCAACTTCATTTTTTTTTTTTTTTTGCATGTGAATATCCAGTTGTCCCAACACTATCTGTGTGAACATATGTTTTCTTTTCTTTCCTTTTTTAAATTCTTTCCTCCATTTAGTTGTCTTGGCATTAAATATAGATTATGAAAGAAAAACAGTACTTCCCTGTTCCACTCCTCTCCATCCTCTATTCCCACTTCCCAGAAGTGATCACTCTAAACTCTGTTTAGAGCTGTTTCTTCTGTTTTTTTTACATCTATATTTCTAAATAGCATGCTTATATGGCGATTTCTTGAATATTGTGATACAACTCAATATATTTGGGTGTGACACAGTTTCATATAAGTCCATATTATGTTTTCATTATTATGACAATATTTTATATTATTATGACAGTATTTACTGCTGAGCCAAGTAGTATACTCTGATTAACATTTCTTTTTCTATATCATTTTTGTTTTTCTTTGACTTAATTTCTGCCTCCCGTTTTGGTTTCGTTTGCTTGCTCTCTTTAGCAGTCTGGTTGGCCCATCTTTCACCCTCCAGCAGCTCTTTAAAGTTCCTGTCTGTCCAGTTCTCCCTGTGATCAGACCCAACAGATAATCTTTGTATTTTTTTGTTCCCTTTGTCTTTCTGTCTTTTGTTGTTGTTGTTGTGCTGGGAGTCATACCTCCTGGATTCCTCTCTTGGTCCATTCATTCCAGGATGGTTGCTGTCCAGGGTTGGTGTCGAGAGACTTTCTGTTGCTCTTCTTTAGGAGTTCTCTTCACTTCTCTATCTTGGGTCCCTTACCTCCTATAATACTTAAGCATGAGTGCTTGTCAGAGATCCATTACATACAATAGTGGAACCTGGTGCCCAAATAATGAAGTTCCTTATTAATACTCTTAAGCTAATTCATATTTATTTTTCTGCCCATGGCTCCTGACAGTGAAAATCAGGTAAAAATCCTGAGTCAAGAACAGCTTTCTTACTCAGAAAAGCAGTCTGATTCATTAGGACTATAACTCTAGAAACCAAGAAGTTACCAGGAGAAGACCAGAAGTGGTGCTACATCTCCAAATATGGCCAATAAAACTCAAACACTCTTCACCACGTTTGTCTTCATTCAAGTCAGCTTCTCTTTTACATACAGTTTTAAAGTGTTTGATTATTTGGCACAACAGAATAAGAAGTTGAAATGTTTCTAAATTAGGAGCACAGGAAATGCTGGAGGCAGGCACACTGTAAGAGGTGTCAGTTAACTAAGGGAACAGATGAGGAAATTATTTTAAAAGTCAATATACAGAAAGACCTGTATGAGGTCACACAGAGGGATCATTTCATTATGGCACTTCTCAGCGGCTGGCCTCCCTCCCGCCTTCCTTCCTGAAATATTTATTAAACAGCTCCTTTGTGCTAGGCATTGTCTGGTGCTGTTTATGAATACAAAGTGTTGAAAGGAGTAAGTTTTAATTATCTAGAAAATAATTTTATGTAAAATAATCTATTTGTTGCAATTACCAATAAAATAATTGTTATGTCCTTATGAGATGAGAATACTGCTGGGACCTGGACTTAATCACCTTTACCTGCTCTTAAATATACCTCATAATGGGCCGTCAGAGTGGTGCTTTGGTTAGGAGTTGTTTTGGGATGCCCGCTGTGACCAGCAGAGTCCCTGTTCAGATCCCACATACAGGGCCAGTGACTCTGCGCCCTCTACAGCTAAGATGGTGAACAACAGCTCAACTTGGAGCTGGGCTGCTGTGAGTCGCCTGAGATGGCATAGGCTGCAGCCAGGCTGCAGTAGTGGTGCCGTGAGCTACCGTGAGTGGTTGGCAGCCAGCGTGAGCAGCCGTGAGCCTCTGTGAGTGGCCATCCAATGGCCAGTGAGCAACTGCCTCACCCGGAAAGAGCGCAGTGATAATACCAACATGGGCCATTGAAGCGACATCCTCCATAACTAGACTGAAGAACAAAAGAACAGCAACTTGTCTGTTCCCCTACCCTGATTCCCCAACGCTGTTCCTCTCCCCCAATTCCCCAATAAAACCTTTAGAAAACAAGAAACAAAAACTCATAGTGACTATCCTTATAAATGGCATTTTTTTCACTAAAACTTTTTGTTCAAGAAGTTAAAAAGGGACTGGGCTTCCAGTAAGATGGCGGGACGCTTTCCCAGCTGTCTCCCAGAATCACATCAAAATTACAAATAATTTATACAGCATTTGACCTCAGAGGTCCCCTGGGCACTGGATGAACGGAACCTCTAAGCGAGTGACCTGGGGGGGAGGCGACATCGGGTCTAGTGTGGGGGGCACAGACGGGAGAGGGCGAGCCCTGTGAGGGATGCCTGGACTGTAGGGGGGCTTCTCCAGTTGGGGGAGAGACCCCCAACTGCTAGTGAGCCAAGCTCACTAGCCAAGGGTTGCTCTGCTGGGAAGAGGAGTTCTGTGATGGTGGGCAGTGGAGGTGAGTGAGGACTCTCTTTGCTCAGCTTGTTGGGGCTGGGGGTGGCTGGAGAGCCAGTGGAGCCGGCACATGGGTTTGCTAGCAGGTGAGCACTCTCCCAGTTCCTGGTGGAGGGAGTGGCTGTGTGGGCCGGGCCCAGGAGCCTGCGGGGAGGGACTGAGCTGAGCACCTTTGGTGTGGAAGCTAGAGGTTTTGGGACCATTGTTACCCTGGTGTGGAGCTTACACACGAGTGGTGTGCAGGAAGGCGCCATTTTTTCAGGGTTGGGCGCTCCCACAGGGTTAGATCCGGGACCGCGTTGGTCTGGTGAAATTGGCGCAGGAGAGCGTGCGTGCTTGCGTGCACGCACATGTGGCCTTGGATTCCCACCCTCCGCCCTGCTTGTGCTGCGTTGCGAGGGAAACGCTAGGCGGGTGCCCTCCGGCTTCATCAGGTGTTCACTGAGACACAGGAGGAGTGCGCAGGCTGCATTGGGTCCCCACCCTCCGCTCTGCTTGTGCTGCGTAGTCAGGGAAACGCGGGGCAGGTGCTCTCCAGTTGCATCAGGCTGTTCACTGAGACTCAGGAGTGTGCGAGCCGCCTTGGGTCTCCGCTCTCCTCACTGTTTGTGCAGAGTTGCCAGGCTGGGGATTGGCTGTTGGGCTGCTTAGCCTGATCTGCGGGCAGCTGATTGGGACAGGCTGAGATGGGGAGTTTTCCTGACAGTGTTGGGCCGGGAGTTGTGTGCCTGAGTAATCCCATTGAGGCTTTCCTGGCGAGTTTGTATGGGCTGGTTGCTGGTCCAGAGTGCATGCTGCTCTGACTTGGTAGGGGACACTGACCACAGCTAGTGATGCCTCGGGGACCTGCCCCACCCACCTAGAGTTGTGTTGCCAGAGGCACCCTGAGCCCCTGGTGCCTGACCCATACCTCCACAGGCCACAGAGGGTTTTTTGCAACAACCCGTGAAGATTTTTTTTTTTTGGTAGTGAGAACGGTTCCAGATCACACAGCAGCTAATTGTGGAAAGCTCACTGCAAGCCTGAGAGGGAGGCCGGCACATAACACATTAAGCCCTTCCCCCCAACAGCCAGTGCTGAGTTGCCCAGAGACTCTCTATTGCTGAAAAAGTGGTCTGCAGATTAAAGAGGATGGAGAGCGCCCCCACCTCTTTTTTTTCTCTCTCTCTTCTTTCTAGGTGATCTATCCAATACATCTAAGCATTCACAGAATGACAGCCAGAATGAAGAAACAAAGAAACATGTCCCAAGTAAAAGATCAGAAGAAAACTCTAGAAATGGAACTAAATGAAACAGAGGTATCCAAACTTTCAGAGACAAACTTTAGAACACTGATGATAAGAATGTTTGACGAACTTAGGGAGGACATGAAGAATGCGGAAACCATAAAAAACAACCAGTTAGATCTAAAGAATACAATAATTGAAAAGAAGAACACACTTGAAGGAATCACCAGTAGAATAGATGAAGCAGAGGAGTGGATTAGTGAATTAGAAGACTAAATAGCAGAAATCACCCAGTTGGAACAACAAAAAGAAAAAAGAATGAAAATAGTTTAAGAGGACTCTGGGACAACATGAACCTCAACAACCATCACATCATAGGAATATAAGAAGAAGAAGAGAAGAAGCAAGGGATTGAGAATGTATTTAAAGAAATAATAACTGAAAACTTCCCTACCCTGGTGAAGGAAAGCAAAATACAAGCCCAGGAAGTGCAGACAGATCCAAACGGGCTGAATCCAAACAGGCCCACACCAAGACACATCACAGTTAAAATGGCAAAGCTTAAAGACAAAGACAGAATCCTAAAAGCAGCAAGAGAAAGACAGCAGGTTGCATACAAAGGAACTCATATAAGACTAACAGCTGACTTTTCTACAGAAACTCTGCAGGCCAGAAGGGAGTGGCAGGAGATATTCAAAGTGATACAAAGTAAAGGTCTACAACCAAGATTGCTCTACCCAGCACTGCTATCACTTAAAATTGAAGGAGAGATAAAGAGTTACTCAGAAAAGAATAAGCTTAAGGAGTTCATTACCAGCAAGCCAACATTGCAGGAAATGTTAAAAGCGCTTTTTTAAACAGAAGAAAGGGGAAAAGCAAGCTAACCCAGGAAGACAAGAAATACAAATAACAAAATGGCAATAAATATGCACCTATCAGTAATCACTTTGCATGTGAATGGACTAAATGCTCCAGTCAAAAGACACAGAGTGGCTGGGTGGATAAGAAAACAGGACCCATGCATATGCTATCTACAATAGACTCATCTCAGATCAAAAGACACACACAGACTGAAAGTAAAGGGATGGAATAAGATATTTCATGCAAATGGAAATGAGAAAAAAGCTGGAGTAGCAATACTTATTTCAGACAAAATAGACTTTAAAATGAAGACTACAATAAAAGACAAAGAAGGACACTACATAATGATAAAGGGATCGATTCAACAGGAGGACATAACCGTAGTAAACATCTATGCACCCAACATACCAGCTCCTAAATATATAAAACAGATTTTGACAGACATAAAGACAGAGATCAACAGTAACACTATTATAGTAGGGGACTTCAACACCCCATTGTCACCAATGGACAGATCCTCCAGACAGAAAATCAACACGGACATAGTAGCCTTAAATGACACTTTAGACCAGCTGGATTTAATCAATATTTTCACCCCAAAGCTACAGAATATACATTCTTCTCAAGTGCACATCGAACATTTTTCCAAGATAGACCACATGTTAGGCCACAAAACAAGTCTCAACAAATTTAAGAAGATTGAAATTTTATCAAGTGTCTTCTCTGACCACAGTGCTATGAAACTAGAAATCAATTATAAAAAGAAATCTGGAAAGCTTACAAATACAGGGAGGCTAAAAAACATGCTACTAAATAGTGAGTGGGTCAAAAATGAGATGAAGGAGGAAATCAAAAGATACCTCGAGACAAACGAAAATGAAAACACCACGACCCAAAATCTCTGGGATGCAGCGATAGCAGTCCGAAGAGGGAAGTTCATAGCAGTGCAGGCGTACCTAAAGAAGGAAGAAAAATCTCAAGTCAACAAACTATCTTTACACCGAAGGGAACTCGAAAAAGAACAGCAAAACAAGCCTAAAGGGAGTATAAGGAAGGAAATAATAAAGACCAGAGCAGAAATAAATGAAATAGAGAATAAACAAACAAAATACAAAAGATCAATGAAACCAAGAGTTGGTTTTTTGAAAAGATAAACAAAATCGACAAACCCTTAGCCAGACTAACCGAGAAAAAAAGAGAGAGGACCCAAATTATTAAAATCAGAAATGAGAGAGGAGAAGTGACAACAGATACCACAGAAATACAGAAAATTTTAAGAATACTATAAGCAACTATATGCTAACGAATTCGACAATCTGGAAGAAATGGATAAATTTCTAGAAGCATACAATGTACCAAGTCTGAACCGAAAAGAAACAGAAACTCTAAACAGACTGATTACTGCCAAAGAAATTGAGGTAGTAATCAACAATCTTCCAACAAACAAAAGTCCTGGACCAGATGGCTTCACTGGTGAATTTTACAAAACATTCAAAAAAGAATTAATACCTATTCTCCTCAAAGTATTCCAAAAATACAGAAGGAGGGAAGGCTCCCAAACTCTTTCTATGAAGCCACTATCACCTTGATTCCAAAGTCAGACAAAGATATTACAAAAAAAGGAAAACTACAAGCCGATATCCCTAAGGAACATAGATGCAAAAATTCTCAACAAAACATTAGGAAACTGAATTCAGCATCACATTAAAAAGATCGTACACCACGATCAAGTGAGATTCATTCCTGGTATGCAAGGTTGGTTCAATATCCGCAAATCAATTAATGTAATACATCACATTAACAAAATGAAAAAATAAAAATCATATGATCATATCAATAGATGCAGAAAAGACATTTTACAAAATCCAGCAGCAATTTATGATAAAAACTCTTAGCAAAGTGGGAATATCTCAACATGATAAAAGCCATATATGATAAGCCCACAGCAAACATCGTACTCAATGGGGAAAGGCTAAAACCTTTCCCTTAAGATCAGGAACAAGAGAAGGATGCCCACTTTTACCATTTCTGTTTAACAAAGTTCTAGAAGTTCCAACCACAGCAATCAGACAAGAAAACGAAATAAAAGGCATCCAAATTGGAAAAGAGGAAGTAAAATTGTCATTATATGCAAATGACATGATACTATATATAGAGAACCCCAAAGACTCCACCAAAAAACTGCTAGAACTGATAAACGAATTTATGAAGGTAGCGGGACACGAAATTAACATTCAGAAATCAGTGGCATTTCTATACACCAATAGTAAACTATCAGAAGAAGAAATCAGGAAATCAATCCCTTTACAATTGCTTCAAAAACAATAAAATATCTAGGAATCAATTTAACTAAAGAAGTAAAAGACCTGTACTCAAAAAATTATGAGACACTGCTGAGAGAAATCAAAGAAGATACAAATAAATGGAAATACATACCATGCTCATGGATAGGAAGAATTAATGTAGTTAAAATGTCAATACTGGGCCGGCCGAGTGGCGCATTGGTTAAGCGCTGGTTTGGGGATGCCAGCGGCCCCGGTTCGGATCCCACATGAGGGCCAGTGACACTGCCCTCTACAGCTAACAACAGCTCCACCTGGAGCTGGGCTGTGCGAGCCCCGGTGATGGTGTGGGCTGCAGCCCCTGCTGCAGTGGGCTGCCATAGGCTGCAGTGAGCGGCCCGCAGCCAGCGTGAGCGGCTGGCAGCCAAGCGTGAGCTGCCAATAGCTGCGATGAGCGACATCCAGAGGCCAGCGACCGATCTGCCTCATCCGGGAAGAGCGCAATGACGATACCAACAGTGAAGCAACATCCTCCGCAACTAAAACTGAAGAACAAGAAGACGGCAACTTGTCTGTTCCCCTTCCCCGATTCCCCAACGCTGTTCCCCTCCACCAATTCCCCAATAAAAAATCTTTAAAAAAAAAAAATGTCAATACTATCTAAGGCAATATATAGATTCAGTGCAATTCCAATCAAACAACCAAGGACAATTTTTTTCAAATATAGAACATAGAATCCTAAAATTTATATGGAACCACAAAAGACCCCGAATAGCCACGGCAATTTTGAGAAATAAGAACAAAGTGGGAAGTATCACGCTACCTGACATCAAAACATACCACAGTAATCAAAACAGTATGGTACTGGCATAAAAACAGACACATAGACCAATGGAACAGAATAGAGAGCCAGGAATAAACCCATCCATATACAGTCATTTAATCTATGACAATGGAAGCAAGAATTTACATTGGAGTAAAGATATTCTATTTAATGGTGCTGGGAAAATTGGACTGACACCTGCAAAAAAATTAAAATGGACCACCTACTTACACCATATATGAGAACACACACAAAATGGTTTAAAGACTTAAATGTAAGACCTGAAACCATAAAACTCCTAGAAGAAAACATAGGGAATAACTTTGCAGACATTACCCTGAGTAATATTTTTACTGATATATCCCCTTGGGCTAGGGAAATGAAAGAAAAGATGAACATATGGGATTACATCAAACTTAAAAGTTTATTCACAGCAAAGCAAATCATCAATAAAACAAAAAGGCAGTCTATTGAATGGGAGAAGATATTTGCTAACCAAAGTATTTGACAAGGGGTTAATATCCAAAATTTATAAAACACCCATGAAACTCAACACCAAAAAAACAAACAACCCAATTAAAAAAATGGGCAGAGCATATGAAGAGGCGTTTCTCTATAGAGGACATACAGATGACCAACAGGCATATGAAGAAATGTTCAACCTCACTAATCATCAGAGAAATGCAAATAAAAACCACTATGATATACCTACCACCTCACTCCAGTCAGAATGCCTATCATCAATAAGTCAACAAACAACAAGTGCTGGCGAGGTTATGGAGAAAAAGGAACCCTGGTGCAGTGTTAGTGGGACTGCAAATTGGTGCAGCCATTATGGAAATCAGTATGGAGGTATCTCAGAAAACTGGAAATGGAACTACCGTATGACCCAGCAATTCCTCTCTTGGGTATCTACCCAGAAGAATCCAAGACGCTAATTCAAAAAAATATATGCACCCCTATGTTTATTGCAGCACTATTTACAATAGCCTAGAGTTGGAAACAACTGAAATGCCCATTGGTAGATGACTGGATTAAGAAACTGTGGTACATTTATACAGTGGAGTATTACTCCGCTATAAAGAAGAATGAAATCGTACCATTTGCAACGATATGGATGGACCTAGAGACTATTATGTTAAGTGAAATAAGTCAGTTGGAGAAACACAAATACCATATGATCTCACTTATAGGCGGAATCTGACTGAATGAACGAGCAAAGTAAACAGAAACAGTCTCATAGATATAGAGGAAATACTGATGGTTGCTAGTTGGGAGGGGAGTGGGGATGAGGGAGAAAGGTAAGGGATTAGACAGCATAAATAGGTAACTACAATATTGCCACAGGGATATGAAAAACCATTTGGGGAATATAATAGTGCTGTAAATATTTTCTCGGTTGTCAGATGGTCACATGTCTGGTTAGGGAGACCATTTCATGGATGAAGTAGAGGTTTGATCACTACACTGTATACCTGAAACTGATGCTGTATAATATTGTATGCCAACTATAATTGAATATATAGATAGTCACAGGATGTGCTTTATACTGTGGAAGGGAATCAAAGGAATTGCAATAGATATATATGGTATTGGGGGGGCAGTGGGGTGGCGAATTGGGAGGGGGTGTTGTCACTTTGAGTGGTAAAAAGTATAATTGCACTGTTTTGCACACATGAAACTAATTTAAAAAAATGTTTATTTCACAATAAAAGAATTTTTAAAAAAAGTTAAAAAGGGGGAAACATGTATGTACTTATATATTGGGTTGTCAGAAAAGTGATGATACATGTTTGCAACAGATGGCACTAGTTCATTTTTGGAAATACTAGAGTCATTCGCATATATGTTATTGCTATGTCATTTAACAGCTGACAGTTCTAGCTTCATTTTTTTGTTTTGTTTTTTTGAGGGCAGTGTCACTGGCCCTCACATGTGGGACCTGAACTGGGGCCTCTGGCTTCCCAAGCCAGCACTTAACCACTGAGCCACTCCGCCGGCACTAGCTTTATTTTTTTTAAAATCTGAGCAGTTTGGTTGAGTTTTGGAGATTTTACAACAACTTGAAGATGGAATACCAAACTGCATTTTTGCCATATTTTACTGTTTTACTTCCATAAAGGGAAGAACGCGCATCAAGCCTGTGAAAAGTTGCATAAAATTTATGGTGACAATGTTCTACATGAACGTCAGTGCCAACAATGGTTCATGAAATTCCATGCTGGTGATTTTGATCTCAACGACGCTACTCTGTCAAGGAGGCCCACTGAGGTTGATGATGACAAAATAAAGGCATTGATTGAGTCAAACCCACGTTACACCACACGAGAGATTGCAGGAATATTGATCATCATTTAAGCGTTCACGACCACCTGAAGAAGCTGGGATATGTAAGCAAGCTCGATATTTGGGTTCCACATGAACTCAAAGTTCATTTGATGGAGCGTATAAACATCTGCAGTGTGCTCATTAAACATGAGGAAAACGATCCTTTTTTAAAGCAACTGGTAACTGCTGATGAGAAGTGGATTGTTTATAACAATGTGGTGTGCAAATGGTCTCTGTCATGACGTGATGATACGCCTCAAACAACATCGAAAGCAGACATTCATCAGAGGAAAGTTATGCTCTCAGTGTGGTGGGATTTTAAAGGTGTTGTGTTTTTTGAGCTCCTACCAAGGAACCAAACAATCAATTCAAATGTGTACTGTTGGCAATTGGACAGTTTGAACGAATCCATCACCCAGAAACTTCCGGAGCTTGTTAATTGTAAAGGAGTTCTGTTCCATCGTGACAATGCGAGACACAAGTTTGACCACCCATCAAAAATTGTTGGAGCTTGGATGGGATGTGTTGCCATACCCACCATACTCGCCTGACCTTGTGCCGTCAGACTTCCACTTGTTTCGCTCTCTTCAAAACTTCTTGCATGGTATAAGGTTCAATTCAGTTGAAGCTGTAAATCAGCACCTTGTTCAGTTTTTCACAAATAAAGACAGGTCCTTCTATGAATAAGGAATTATAAAGCTCTCTGAAAGATGGCAAAACGTTATCGAACAAAATGGGCAATATATCATTGATTAATCTTTGTTCCTTATAAAAATAAGTGACCTTTGAAAAACAGTCAAAATACGTCATGACTTTTCCAACAACCCAATATGTTAGTGATATTTTAAAAAACATTCTGCGTTCTCTTTCTCATCCCCTTTCTCTCTCTTCCTCTCTCCTTTTCTCTCTCTCCTTGTGCCCCTTATGTCTTATTGTTGTAACATTGTCTTACTTAATCAGAAAATCTATTTTTAGAGCATGTCAAGATTCTATAAAAGAGTTTGTGTAACATGTTGAAATAAAAATATAGTTAGCGTGTATGTTGGGGAGCTATCTTCAAGTCTGATCACTTCTTAGAACAAAAAACTCTGGATGTGGCCTTAGCCCGGATGGGAACCGGCCCCTTCAGGTTGTCCACAGAAGGAGTTTGAGGTTAAGAATTTTGAAGTGAATACAGGACTGAAGTGGAACCGGAACCCACTCTGTTATGCCATCTCTTTCTGACATCAAGAAGGGACAGCTTTATTGGGGCACTTCTTAAGTCCTTGCCCAGCAAATGGAACTAATTAGAGTTTCCATGAACCACTGTCATGGAATATGCAAAAGCCCCTGTGGAACGTGGTGGAGTTCATCATGATAGACTGAGTGGCAGATGGAGGCTGGGGAGAGGCGGGCTCAGTGGTAGAGAGGCTGAACAGGAGTTTGATTAAATGTGTTGTGACGTGCAAGCATTAGAGATAATTATTAGTAAGCCAAAGCTGGGAAATGTCTCTTTTGATCTGCTGTCAGTAGGAAATGTAGGTTGTGTTGCAGTTAAGGTGGTATGATTATTTGTTCTCCCTTTGTGTTACCTTTTGGGGGGTGGGTGGGATTTTAAGATCTTTTTGTAAAGACTTAAAAGCCCTCCCCTCCATTCCTGTCACCAGAGGCTCACGGGGGGGGGTTGCCCAAGAGAGGACTCAACCTGGAGCAGCAGTGACCAGATTCTTGTCTTTATGCAAAAAAGAATTCAAGAGCGATCCAGATGCAGGAAAGCACAGGGAGTTGATTGAAATGAAAGGATACACTTGAGGGGGAAGTGCTGGTGAACTCAGACTGAGTCCCATGGTGGGTGGGGGGGTATTTACACCTCCTGGGGGCAGGATTTTGTAACTTCCCGTTGAAGGGGCTCCTCAGTTTCCTCCCAGTAGGTGGGATCCTCCTTTTCTGGCTTTTTCTTCCTCATTGGGTTCCTCTGGAACTGTGGTGGCATCAGATGCTTGCTGGGAGTCATAGTAACTGCACTGTAAATGCGATTGTAATGACATTAACATTAGCTGAAGGTCAGGTCCCAGTCAAGGGGATTAGCCTTGCTGGATGAAACTGGTCCCTGTTCTTGTCCAGCTGCAGGTGCCCATATAGTCACTTGTTACTTGTGTGACCAGTGAGGCACCTCACTTTTATCCTGGAGGGGGTTATCAATTCCTTAGGCTACTTATCCTGCCTCACTCCTAAGCTCAGTGATTCAGATCAGTTTTTCAAACCTCTTCTCCATCCCACTCCCCATAGAGTGGAGGTATCCTGCCCATGGGAATGTGTCCTCCCTTTTTTCCTCCCGACCCCACTCCAGGCCATTCAACAGGGAGCAAGGGAAGCATGAAGAGGGAGGGAGATAGATGACTCCTCCCCCTCCGGGCCTGTGGGTATCAGTGCTTGGAACTAAAACCTGCATTTGCTGACCAGTTTTTTCCTTACCCACATGCCTCACCCCAATTAAAATGTCTTTCTCCCACCCAGGTGTGGGTGTTCCAGGGAAGGGGGTGTTGTCTCACATGTGCTCACCTGCCAGCCCAGACCAGTGCTTCTGGTCTTTGCCCCCCAGAGGACCCTTCTTGTTCTTCCTAGCCGTAGAACCTCTTAATCCATAACCCAGCCATGCCACAGCAGCCCAGCTGCAAAATGATGACAGGAACACCTTTGCTGCCCCTGGAACCCCCCATTGATCGGGGAGGAGTCCCACCGCAGGACTGCTTAAGCCTTTTGTGAATGTGGAGGTGGGTAGAATGGCATGTTACAGACACCAGACACCTCCCTTTGCCCTAAGCTTTCACTGAGTCCTGATCACCCTGCAGTTTTTCCTTGCCATTGAGCCTCTGAGTCTCCCGCCTATTGGTCTTCCCTGCTTTTGCTAGATCTGTGTGTGTGTGTGTGTGTGTGTGTGTGTGTGTGTGTGTGTGTACCCCCAAGTGCAAACAGAGGTCTAATATTTTCTCTGCATCAGACATCTTGGTATGGGATGGATCCATGGGTACAAACATATGGGGAAAGTGGCAGTCATGGCCTCCTTGGCCAGACGGATCTCAAACTCAGATCTGCCTGGGTCATTCTGCCATAAGATGGCGTGATAGTTACTAAGAGATGGAAATAGTTGATTGCTCTCTCCTGCTGGTAAAGTTGATACTAAATTTGTTTCTAATGATAAAATTGCACTTAAGCCTGTTCAATTGGGGAAGGAGAATTGAATTCATTCTAATCACATTTAACAGATTTTTCATGGTAATTGTTAGCTTGGCTAAATTTGTGTCCCCACCCCCTTTCAACTGACTTCTGTAGGTGGACGTAGTGAAATGCTTTTGTATTTATAATGTTTCTCCATATCTATAGAGGTACGATTCTAAGGAGAGGGATTAATTATGAGATAAATAAAGTAGTAGCCCCTTAACCTTTTTAAATATTACGTTAAACTTGAATAACTTTCTAAAATGAGACTTTAAGGGAAGATAGGGACAACTGCTCATTCCCGTCACCCTCCCCAGCACCTGGCACTGTGCTAGGCACCACACCACCCAGTGCTGCCTCACTGATGAATGAAGAACTCATTGCAGGAGATTACATGTTGGAGCTGTCTATTGGAGCTTGTATTATGTGAGAAGCTCATATTATGCTTTAAAATCATGAGCAGATTAAGAAATCTTTCTAAGAATTACCTCTCATTATATACAAAAACTCATCCTTTGGCTACAGCTGAATTCTTATTTAAATCTATTAAGTCAATTTTTTTTAAAGGATGTGAACAGTAGGTGAAGTTTTTTTGTTTTTTTTTTTGTTGGTTTGTTTTTGTTTTTAATGAATCAGGAGGAAGAGGCAATGATGTTTGGTGGTTTGTTTTTGTTCCTGCGTGGCTTGGGCCTGGGGCTGATCTGGTGGGGGGCCCAAAGATTATGGGTTGGGAGAAAGCAAAAAGGCCTGGTGGCAGCAGGCCTGGGCTGGGCCCACGGCTGTGTGAGGGAAGAAAGCTGCAGGCCTCAGGGGGTCGGTAAAGTGGATTGGCTGTGTCCATTTGGCATTTATTACCTAGTTACAGGAATGGTTCACAGAGCTCCAGGGCGGGGGTGGGGCGTGAGGGTGTGTACAGGGGCAGACTCTCCGCAGTGTTTCTCATGTCTGCCCCTCTAAGGGCATCAGCTTGGCTCTTCTCGGACTCTGATGCACCCCCAACAGTTCCCATGTTTGTACATTACAGGCCATGGGGGGAGACACTCTTGACCACCCACCGTGCCCGAGTTCCACGTTGTTGAGAAATATGAAATGACTGTTCCATTAGCTATGGCCAAGCCTGGGGATGAAGTCAGAAACAGGGCTCTCAGGGGCCCACTCAGTGGTGATGAGAAAATAGTCATAGGAAAGACATTTAGTTGGAAATTCAGTTTACTATACACATAAAAATGTCTTTGATGTTTAAAATAATTAATATTTTTGTGAGCTGCTTTCAAGTTTTTATTTGGCCTGTGGGGGTGCAGGATGGTAGTAGAGCTATAAAAAGTATTAGGCAAGATATGTATGTTCAGAAGATAAAGTGTTGAAAAGGTGAACTGGGGATCCACCACATACTCGCCATTTGATTTTTTCAGAGCCTCACTTTACAGCTTTCAAAAATGGGGATAATAAGTGATTCATACTTGACCATATTTTAAGATTCTGGTGAAGATTAGGTAACATTTTGCCCCAAACCCTTAGATTGTCTCATTCTGTATACTGTCCCTAGATGTCCTACTTTCCTAGCTTCTGACATTACCTGTACACTGAGGATCTCAAATAAGCCCATTATCTAGTCTGAATTCCCAGGGAAAAAAGCCTTTCCATCAACCATCTGAAGCTCAATGTTTCCAGAAACCTGATATCCTGCCTTGTCACACTTGCTTTTTCTTGGATATTTCCCTCTTCTCTCTTACTGTTTTGGTTCAGGCCGTCATCTTCTGTTGCAAGACTGTGGTAGCCACTTAATTAGTTTCATGCTTTCAGTTTCTCCCTTCTGTACCCATCTTCCTCTGTGGAGCCAGGGGGGTGATCTTCGTTAGAGTGTGTGTGTGTACATTTATCCTGTGTGATAAAAAGTCCTTAGCACGTTATTAACATAAAAAGAAGGAAAACAAAAGAAAATCTTTAGTCTTGTCCAGTTTACCTTTTTCGTTTTTTTCAAAGGTGGTTTCCTTATAGTTGATATTTTTTTATAATTTTATATATGCATATAGTTTCAAATATTAAATAGCATTTTAATGAAAAGTAGCAGGATGCTGCCCTCCACTTCTCCCCATCCTAAAATCCTGTACCCCAAATGATATTTATTTTTAGCTGTTTATGTTGTAATTTCTTGATTTGCCAGATTTTGACATTACCTATTTACTTCTGTAGATGGGACTTAGCACTCCTATACCTTTCGCTTCCCATCGACCCGCACAGAAACTTCCCCTCTTTGTGTCTTCCATAGTTATATCACAATGTTTAGTTAAATCTGCCTTTAATGTTTATATTATCATAACTATAAAGGTATTTTCACTGCTGTTACGAAAACGTATAGCATGAATATTTTCTTATTGTTATGTTTTGTTTCTCCTGGAATTTAGAGTTGATTTTTTTGGTTTGTTTGTTTGTTATAGTTTTCTTTTTTATATCACTAGTTTCCTCCAAAATTGTCAAAATGAACTATAAAGTCCTTCCAAAGAGTATTTCCCACAATCAACCCTATCGGGTAATGTATTGGAACATTTCTCTGTCTCTTCCTGGAGATGTCATCCTGCTGCTTTTTGGACTGGCTGCATTTGGTGCTCATTGCATTGATTTCTCTTCACCTCTGTCCTGTGTAGGAGCCTCTCTTTCTTTCCTTACTGTTTCCACTCTCTTGTTTATTCTTCTGTTTGGGAGAACACACTTCTGGTAACTTCCTGAGAAAAGAATGTGGATGTAGGTGGTAAGGACTAGGGGTGTTATCGTAAATGCCTCACTGCAGCTGAGCATGAAAACGGTCTCATTGCCCCCTGAGGCCCCCCTTCCCACCCCCTCCGCCCCCTGCCCCTTGCTGGGCCCACTGGCTGGTCCTGGTTGTCCTTGCCTACCTTGAGAGCCTTGTCTTCCCCACCATCCCCTTCTTCCTGTTTCACCATCACCATGTGCGTTCACACCTGTACATGTGTTCATGCCATTCCCTCAGACTGCAGGGCTCTCCTCCAATTTTCTACCTGGTAAAAGTCTAATCATCATCAAACAACATGTCTACTCAGGTGATAAAATCATAGTTGAGAAAAGAACATTATTTCTACTTTTGTTTAGCAAAGCATGAAATGACTGTTTTCACGTATGGCAAGTAGGGTTTGGGTTTCTCAACTGCCTTGATTTTTTTTGGAATGAGCTAGGATATAATTCATTAACAAACACAATAATGTTTCCATAGAAGACAATTTCAGCCCAGCAGGTAATTTTAGAAATGGTAAGCAAACTAAAAAAATGCTGACTGTCTGAAATATATATCTTCAAGGTTGCCATTCATCAAATTATTTTTTACCTTCCGAGGTGTTTTTTTTTTTTTTTTTTTTTTTTGAGGGCAGTGTCACTGGCACTCATATATGGGACCCGAACCGGGGCCGCAGGCTTCCCAAACCAGCGCTTAACCATGGTGCCACTTGGCCGGCCCCCTTCTGAGGTGTTTTTAGTAGGCCTCTGTATTCTAGTTTCCTAGAGTACCTTAAAAAATTACTACAAACTGGGTGATTTAAAACAGCAAAGTTTATTCTCTCACAGTTCTGGAAGCCAGAAGTCTGAAGTCAGGTCTGAAGTTGGCAGGGCCATGCTCCCTCTGGGGGCGGTTAGGGGAGAATCCGTCTTTTGCCTCTACTGGTTTCTGATGGGTGCCGGGTCCTTTGTCTTGTGGCCACATCTCTCTGCTTTGTCTTTACATCACCTTCTCATTTGTGTCTGTTTCTCCTCTGTGTGCCTTTTATAAGGACATTTATGATTGGATTAAGGCCTATTGGGATAATCCAGGATCATCTCTTAATCTCAGGATCCTTAACTTAATATCTGCAAAGACCCTTTCCTAATAGGGTAACATTCACAAGTTCTGGCAATTAGGACATGCTCAATGGCTGCCACTATTCACATGTGGCAGGAAGGTGCAGAAAGAACTAGTAAAAAGACTAATTTTTTTTTTAATTTGTTTTGTTTTTTTAAAGATTTTATTGGGGAACTGGGGAAGGGGAACAGACAAGTTGCTGTCCTTTTGTTCTTCAGTCTAGTTGTGGAGGACGTTGCTTCACTGGCCCATGTTATTATCATTGTGCTCTTCCTGGGTGAGGCAGATGGGTTGCCGGCCTCTGGACAGCTGTTCACGAAGTCTCTTGGCAGCTCATACCGGCTGTCAGCCGCTCACGGTAGCTTACAGCAGCCCACTGCAGCAGGGGCTGCAGCTACGCCGTCACTGCTGGAGACTCACAGCAGCCCAGCTCCACGTGGAGCTGTTGTTCACCATCTTAGCTGTAGAGGGCACAGTGTCACTGGCCCTGATATGTGGGATCTGAACCTGGGCCCTGCTGCTCAGAGCCAGCGTCCCAAGCTAGCTGTTAACCAACGTGCCACTCGGCCAGCCCCAAAAGACTAGTTTTATGCTTTACCAAACCAGAAGTGTTTTGAGTAGACTTTCACTGTGTAAATGGCTTTATGATTTAAAAGAAACCTTTTGGTAAAGACAAGTGTTGAGCTCTCTACAGAATTCTCTCTGTTTATTCAATATGAGCCCCTTTATTTCTTGTCCTAAAAATGTACTCTTATTTTATCTTCAAGGAAGATGTTTTTATAAGGTGCAAAGCAAAGGTATTCTTTCAGACTTTGGAAACCTTTTATTGCTTTCATTTGTTTGAGGGTACTTGATTGTACTTAAAACTATTTATTTAGGGTATTCTTATAAAGCTCTCTAGGACTCGGATAATAAGGAACAATAATTTACAAATCCTAAATTATCACCATGTTTTTTTTACAGTGCAGTGCGTTTTGGAGAAGTTGTTATGATGAACACATGACATAAGTTTGTCAGTGATTTCTTTACTGGGGAAAAAAAGATTGACACACATGTAAGGCTATCCATTAATATAATTACTCCTTTTTATTTGCATTCCATCCTGCATTATCATTTGAGGAAGAAAGGGTGGAGGGACAGCTGGTGCCTCTGTAATTTCACAAAACCCCCAGCCTGCCTTATCTGTGCACTGCTGGGAGTCAGTCACAAATGCCATCTTCTGTTCTGCATGTTTCGATTTAAAAAAACAAAAACGTTGACAGATCTGGTGGTTCTACCTTCCCCAAGTAATTGGTAGTTTTGGTTGTTGTGCATTCATTTATTAGGTATAAGTAGAATTGATTTTATTTTTAACTTTTGAAGCTAATTAAAAAATAGTTTTAAGTTCTTAGAAGATAATTTAAAATGTATTATTAAGAAATCTCCAACTTTGTACTATTTTCACAAATTTTCTGAAGTTTGACATTTTATGAAAACAAAAGTGCATCAAAGTGCCTTTGTGGTTATTACAAGAACTGGACCCTTCATGGGAACATGACAGTAGTTAAATCAATTAATTTTTTATGGTGAGACTAAATCATTCAGGTGGGATTTGTACTTTTCATAGTCGCTCATCCTATTGCCCTTCTTTTTCCCCTACCATGCATACTCATGAGTAATAATAGAAGCACCAGCTAACATTTATGAAGTAGAAAATAATTTTACTTAGGTTCTCTGGGAGAGTTAAAGGGCTTGTGGACTTAAACTTCATTGGCCTTGCTGTATTTGTGGAGTTTTTCTTTGGGGCTAGCATTCACACCGCTCATCATACTGTGGACATGTTTGACTAGTCATTTTGCAATTTGGGATTTGTCTTTTCAACAAAGATGCAGACATCTCAGACACCCTCAAACTATGTGACCAAATGCAACACAGCTCAAAGTTGAGGCTCCTCGAGACACCTGGAGCTTTCCTTTATGTGCGTGACTTACAAACAGGAGACTTTATTATTTCATTTTGATCTGTGCAAGGAAAATATGTGGTGACACATCAGTGGTTTGTTCAGATGGACTTCTGAGTTTATTTGTCTTGTAATAATAAGGTTAGGATGGTGCCTAACAAAAATAGATTCAGAGTTTGTTCACTCCTTTAACTCTGTTAAAAGTCCAGTTATAGGAGGAGTAGGTAGATGTAATTTTCCTTAATTTTCCTGTCATTCTAACAAGAGATACTTGATTTCTGTAATTCAGTCATATTCTTTGTTCTTCAGCCTTGTGGTAGAAGATGAAATAAATGGCTTGTTGTTGAAAAGTGACCCTAAGCACACACATTCTTTTTTTTTTTTTAACTCTAGTCTTAGAATTCTATATCACTAAGAAAGGAGGAAAACCAAAACCATCAGAAATTCAAGGACCCTTTCCCATAATTGCTATCATATAAAATGTTCTTTCCAATTCTAGTCCACCTGGATATAAACTAACTTAAGCCAAAATTAGCAATATTTTCAATGCCAGGAAAATTTCATGAGTTTGGGAAGCCAGTTGAGTCTCTACCCTCAATAGAGACTCTTGTTGGCAATTGTTTTATTTCTCTACTATTGGAGAAGTCCAAGACCGCATGCAGCCTACGGCGCTCCCATCCATAGGGCGGGATATGGGAAGCGGACCATCAGAGTTGGCAGTGGAAGGTTCTAGTTCTCTCTGTTGCAGTCCGGCTGCCTAGTCAGTGCTCGGTCACAGAGCACTGTGCTTATCAGAAGCTTTGGGAATTCATTTTGGAGAGCCAGTTATGAACAGGCTGATAGTCTGTCTACTTAATATTTAAGAGAAGCTACTTTGTGAAATTTTTTTTTTTTTTTTGAGGGCAATGTCACTGGCCCTCACATGTGGGACCAAACCGGGGCCGCTGGCTTCCCAAGCCAGCGCTTAACCACCGCACCACTCCGCAGGCACTAAGAGAAGCTACTTTGTAAAGACAAAAAAAATGCTAAAACGCTGTGCCAGAGGGATGAATAAAGACTGTTTTCTAAAAACTATGTTTCCTGCCCCAGATTTATACCTGCCCTATTCCTATGTTCCCTGCCCCAGATTTAGGCAAAAACAGTCTTGGAGATACAGCTTTGGAGGCTCGAAGCACAGTAATACACTCGTTGGTACTTGGGTTTATTGGTGAGTTTTTATGTTTCTGGTGTGAGTGTATGTGTTTAGATGTCTCAGTGAATCTGTGAGCTTTTTCCTTTGTGAGGTCTGTTTTTACATTTGGAAATATCGATAAACATAGTACCATTGGTGTTTTGTTGCTTTGAGCTTTTGATTTCCCTCTGAAGCTGAGGCCATGACTTTAACTTTTGATGAAGTGAAGAGCATCAGAGGGTAGAAAAAAATGATTACCAGTGGTTAATAATGTCCCGGAGTTTTAGGAGTTTGGGAAGAGTGCCCATTTCCAAGGAGTTGAGAGCTCGCATGGTGAGAAGCTCCCTGACCACATGGAAATTGAGAAATAGATTTCAAAATCAGTTTTGATTAAAATGGGAATTTGAGCTTGCCGCTAAGAAGCAACCGTCTTGCTATAAATTATTTATGGCATGAGCATAAGTGTTTGGTATAGAGGCTGTAAGCCTTTTTCCATCTTGCCTCAAAAACTGGTTTGATTATAAAGAGAAAATAATTTTGGTATTGAAACACATTTTTTAAAGGGGGCTTTAAGCTCCTAAAGCAACTCTGAGGTAGAAAATAAAGAACAATTACTGATGCTTTTCAAAAGGACCAATGTTGCACCTGGGTTCTCACATTAGATTCATGGTGAGATGTTTCTTGCAGTGAGTGCATTAGTGTAAGGAGTGTATGTTTGTGGAGTCCTCAGATATAAACACATGTTTAAGTTTATTCCTGGCTTACTAGGTTCCATCATGTCTCCCTTTTTAGACTGTACACGAGAGTCTGCTGAGCAATGTGACGTGAGGACAGAGCCGCCTGCTAGACACATACAGGCCAAGATACCCAGTGTGTGGCCTTGACTCCTTTTCTGGAATCAGACCCCCTACCCCTGGTTGCTCTGCCTTTTCAGGGAAGTTCAGATTCATATGAGAAATTGGAAGTTTAGACTGAGAGAGACAGAGACTGTTTTGTGAATGCTTGAGAAGATGGCAGAGGATATATTCTCTGCTTTCATTGTACAGAGTTGGATATGTACCTTGTAGCTCAACATTATGTGTGATGTGTCCTCTGTGGTCTTATTGCTTTTCGCCTCCTTGAGCTGACATGGGCTGAAAGAAGCAAGTTGTCTTCTGGTACTCTTATGCTTCTCTTTCTGTTTTTAAATATTTTATTCATTCAGTAAGTATTTATTGCTTGCTTCCCATATACCAGGAATGGTTCTCAGGTGTGAGGACACTATTTTGAATAAGACCAACAAGGTCCCTGGTCTCATGGAGATGACATTTTAGTCAGGGGAAGGCAGACACTACACAAGGACAGAAACAAGGTAACGTCAGATACTGAGGAGTGTGATGAGGACAATAAAAAATGGTGATTTGATGGCTGGTGACTGGCTGGTGGTGGATTCAGTTCAGATGGGATGGTAAGAGAGCCTCTCTGAGGGGATAGCATTCAAATTGAACTTAAAATCACTTATATGCGGAATCTGAAAAACAAAGTAAACGAACAAACAAAACAAACACACATAGATACAGAAAACAAACTGATGGTTGCCAGATGGGAGGGAGGGTTGGGGGGCTGGGTGAGAAAAGTGAAGGGAATTAGAAGTACAAATTGGCAGTTACAAAATAGTCATGGGGATGTAAAGTACAATATAGTTAATAATATGGTAATAACTATATACGGTGCTGGGTGGTGCAACACTTATCAGGGGGGTTACTTTATAAATTCTAAATATGTCTAAGCAGTGTGCTGTACACCTGAAACTAATATAATGTTGAATGTCAACTGTAATTGAAAAATAAAAAAAAATCACTAGACACCCATCCAAGAAAAAAATAAAGGGAGGCACCTCCCCAAGAATCTGGTAGAAGCAAGTTCTAGTGGTGGCCAGCAGGTGCAAAGTCTTTGAGACAGAAACAAACGTGGCATTTTGGTGGTGCAGGTTTGCAGTTTTTTTCTGTCTGCATTTATACGCTGTCTTACACTGGCTTCTCAGGACAGTTTTAATTTCTTTATATATTTTGTTCTCTATCATTAAAAATGTCCTCCTTTGGTCTCATTGAATTCTCATTGCTGCCATTGAATAGTTTCCAGCATTGCATCCCTGACATTGTTTGCTTTGTTTGGCCCCAGGGTTTTGTCTTTACTTAACTCCCTATCTCCTCTGAGTGGTCCAGAAGTTTCTCTGGTTGACTGCAGTGGTCTCCAAAGTTATGTGTGCATGTGCCCAGGTGAGGGGAGCAGTTAAGTAATCCACTGTGCTGTGGAAAGATTTTAGAACTTTCATCTATATTTAGCTTGATAAAAAGAAAATTGATCCAAGGATTGCTATCAGCACCCTCAGTAGGTGGGTGCATCTGGAAAGGTGACACATGGGAGGGGAGGTGTGACAGTGGCGCCCTTACCTGCTGGCTCAGACTCATGGCTGGGATGTGGGCTGCACATGCCTCAGGGTATTGTCAGGGTGGTTACTTCAGAAAACACACCCGTTTTCCAGTCCCCACCTCACTCCACCCTCCTTGGTGGCAATTAATGATGTCGTTTTTTTGTGTTTGTTTTTTTTTAACTAGCTTCAGGTGTAGAAAACAATGTAATAATTATGCATTTCACCCCTTACAAAGTGATAACTCCCCTCCCCCAATCTATTGCCCTTCTGACATTGTATATATCTATTACACTTCCATTGATTGTATTCCCTATACTATACTCCATATCCCATGTCTATACAACATCAGCTTCAGGTGTATGGGTGCAGCGATCAAGCCTCTACCCCATCCATGAAGTGGTCTCCCTAACAAGACATGACCATCTGACACCCTACAAAATATTTACAACATTATTGATTATATTCCCCAAACTGTCTAATATCCCTGAGGCAATATTGTCGTTACCAATTTATGCTGTCTAATCCTTTCCCTTTCTCCCTTATCCCCACCCGCCTCCCCATCTAGCAACCATCGATAACCAATACCTTGAACAGGGGTTTACAACTTTTTGTTCCCCCCTCGAGGTGGATAAAAGCTGGGGGAAAAATGGACTCTTGTTAACCACAAGCAACCTTTTTCTGTCAAGAGAGGGAAACTTTAACATTTCAAAACCTCTTTGAGGAAACTGCCCAGATTAGCTTTGTATTTGTGCAAATAAGCAGAATTCCACTTTGAAATGGAGACAAGATGGGACAGCTCACTGGTGGGAAGAAGGCTGTTCGCTGCATTAAGCTTTGTGACTTGTGTCTTTCCTTTTTTTTTTTTTAAACTGAGCCATCCTGCCACCTGTTGGCAGCTCAGCTGCAGCTCAGCTCGGGCTGGGCATCGAACTGCTGTTGCTCAGAGCTCAGCTCCCACTCTTGAGTGAGCTCTTAACCAACTGAGCCATTCAGCCGTCCCATGACTTGTATCTTCTTAACGGCTTGATCCTTTTATGTGAAACACTTCTCAGTTTCTTTGAATGATGTTTACCTTTATTCTATTTTGTCCAGTTTTCACCTTGTCCTCCCTTTTTCCTTTGGCTATGGTTTGACAAGTAGACCTTCCTCCAACCCTTTGCCATTAGTCGGGTCTTTGTGCAGAATGCACAGTGTGTCTCAGCTGAGCAGGGGTGATGGAGGAGGTGGAGGCTTCTGCTCCGTGCCAGACCCTTCGGGCCAGGTTTAAGCCCAGCGGCTGGTGTGAGCAGGGCCAGAAGCCAAGGTCAACAAGAGGATTTATAAGATGGTAGGCACCATCAGAGACACACAAGGAGCCAGGAGAAGAGCTGGCCTAGAGGGAGTACACACTCTGCCTCCTTCCTTTCTTCCTGCTGTCCACTAATTGAGCACGTCCTGTGGGCCAGGCACTGCTAAGCATCAGGGCTTCAGTAACTAGCAAAAATAGACACGGACCTCATCATCATTTGGAAGGGTCTGGCAGTCACATCAATCACACAGAAGCAGGAAAAATTGAACCATTGTTTGAAAGAGGCATGTGATGCTGCTGGCAGGGTAAAGGGAGGGACACCCTGGTCTGGACTCTTCCGAAGATTTCCATGAGAAAGAGACCTCAGCCAAGGCTGAAGAAGCCCATACATGAGCGCGGGGGAAGGTGGGTGCAGGCAGAGTGAGTGGGGAGCACCTTCCAGCAGAATCAAGGCCCTGTGTCTGTTCTCTGCTCTGTGTTCAGCTTCTGGCACAAGGCCAGTGTTTGGTATGCTTTCAGTATATAAAAATTAAGTGACCAGATGAAGACTAGCAGAGTGCAGGGGACAGTGGGTTGACATGGAGCTGGAGAGGCTGGCATGGGCCAGGCTTTACAGAGGCTTGTAGCTAAAGAGACTATTGGGGTTAGCATAAAAATTGGGACAGTTTCTAGACCAAAAACTAATAATTGTTTGGACAGCAAGTCTATGAAAGGAGACTGACTCAGGCAAACTAGGATGTATGGTCAGGCTCTTACAAGCCACCATCAGCAATTTATCCTTTTTTCTGAGAGCTTGGAAGGCCCCTCAAAAAGTTTTTAGCTTGGGTGGAGACAGGGCAAGATGTGGTCACTCTGGCAGCAGACTGGTAACAGACTGAAGGTGAGCTGACAGGAGATCATGGGAGGCTGTTGCAGTTACGGGCCCAGAAGGAGAAGGTGGTGGCTTGAAGGAGGCTGGGATGACGAGGGGATAGAACACAGGAGGTGATGATGGGGGTTCCATGTAGCTGCTGAGGAAAGGGGCAGAATAAGGTCTCAGAACTGGACAGGTGTTTTTGCAGCTGGATGAGCTAGAGCAGAGAGAAGGAACAGGTCTGGGGAGAACTGTCTTTGACAGGTTGAGAAGTCAAGGTATGAACTTAAAGAGGTTTTAGCCTTAGGCTTGTGAATTCCCATGGAAGGAGAGAATACTGTAGCTCCACCAGGCCTTCACACACTCACGCCCCACCCCTATTACAGTTTCCCAAGCCTCTCGCATCCATTCACTACTGGCTTACTCCTGAAATTTTAACTGAAAACAATTGCTTTCTTTCATGAGAAGTAAATGTGTTTACAAAGCAAATTGTTGTTGCTTTTTCTTAAAGCAAATTGTAAGCCAAGACAGCAGAGTGAATGGTTTGTCATGGAGAGGAGGTTGAAGAGTACTTTGTTTAGAAAAGCCTGACGGAGCTGGAAAAGTGCTTTTTGGGAAGAGGAACTTGGAAACTGTCATGAGGAAGAAAAGGAAACAGAACTGAGATTATACCAAAGGGATCTGCAAAGCCAGGGTACTACAGGTGAAGTTGAATCTGAATTTAGAACGGCCCTTACTGTATCTATAATTTGCAGACTTCTTTTTTTTTTTTTTTTTAGCTGAGCCATCCTGCCACCTGTTGGCAGTTCAGCGGCAACTCAGCTCGGGTTGGGTATCGAACTGCTGTTGCTCAGAGCTCAGCTCACACTCTTGAGCGAGTTCTTAACCAACTGAGCCACTCGGTCAGCCCTGCAGACTTCTAACGTACTATTTACGTAATATTCTTCTCCATTCAGAAATCTTTAAAGCCCCCACTTGTTGGGGAATGTAAAGAGCTTTATGCTGGTATAACCAGGGAGACATGGTAACTTTAAAATGTGTTGGTTGGGTTGCAGTGAGCAGTACTTCTACATCATCAGTTGGAAATATTATAAAGCTTTGGTCTTGCAGCTGTTTGTTAATTCATCCCTGAAAAAGGAAAGGCAAAGAGCCTTGTGTCTTTGCATGCGTGATACTGACAATCCAGCAGTTCTGCAGGCTGTTTCCTGAGGTCCGACTCCTGGGAGGTATTACCTTGACTGCAGGTAACTCCCATGGCTTTGAGTAATGCTGGCTGGGCCACCATTGCCCTCTTCTGGTAAGGGGCTAATGCTACAAATGTATTGAGTTTTACAAGGAAGGAAAACTCAAACTCCTTTTTCACTTTTGGTCAACAATGCTTTGCCAGCTGGAATAAATCCCTATAATGAAATGAATGTTTGGTTAAAATGTTGTAATGTATACTCAGACCATGGAACCGTGTGAGGGTCTAACCTTATTTACAGTTTTGGCTTGTGGGGACTACCTTAGATATCTATATCATTTTCCACAGTTTGGCCACTTTCTCTTTGGCAAAAAGAATTTCTTTCAGCCTTTTCTTTGCCTATAAAACCCCGTCTGGCTGCTTCATTAGCTAACACATGTGTGAATTTGCATCATTGATAATGGCAGCAAATGCAAGGAATATGGTTTTAATAAAATTTTAGTATCTAATATCTCTGAAGCATTAGGGCACAGAACATTATAGGCTTGAATATAAACAATTCATATTCAATAGGGGCATTTTAGCATTTCTTGGTGACATATTTACACAATTTATAATTTAGAGATGAGTTTATGTTACATGGTAAAACTTAAGAGTATGTTAAAATAACTAACTCCATTGGGAGGGCACAGTGAGAATATGGGGTTACCGTGGTGGTTTGTGCCATAACTGAAGAGCTGTTCCCTGCTGGTGGTCACTGTTTTCTGATCAATCTTTGATTGGCAAGCCCTCTTTCCCAGCCTAAATGGGAAGAAGGTAAGAAT
Organism: Aselliscus stoliczkanus; assembly: GCA_033961575.1. Taxonomy (NCBI): domain Eukaryota; kingdom Metazoa; phylum Chordata; class Mammalia; order Chiroptera; family Hipposideridae; genus Aselliscus; species Aselliscus stoliczkanus. The sequence goes on from CM066738.1 coordinate 32,853,287, forward strand.
TCAGGTGAACTCAGTGGTCTTTACTGTTTAAGGAAACCCTGTAGTGAACACCTGGAATGGAAATAGTATTTTGTGAGGCATTTAAGTACTTCAGTCTTAATATAAATCTGTTTAAAATTTAGGTTTTTAAGTGACCCATTCAAGAGCTATTTGGTATTTAAAACCTGGAAGAGTATCACAAATAAAAGCTAGCTACCATACTTATTTTGGTTTTCAAGGATCTCAACATGTAATGTTGATCATTTTAAGCTGTATCAATTCAATATTTATAGTTTTGTTGATCACTGTAATTTTTCTAGGAATTTAATAATCACAGGGCATATATCTAATAGTCATGCTCTTATTATGATATTAATATACTTGAGAAAGCTCCTTAAGTATTACCCCATCTACCCCTATGCAAAGACCCCTATGTAAACTGCACCAAATAAAAATGGTTAGTTAACTCTCTCTTAAGAGAATGGGCAGCACTATCATTTAGATTTTTACAAAAAGTAATGAGTTAACCTGTTTCTAAAATGTTATTTGTTCAGAATTTCTGCATTTATTAATTCATTCATTCATTGGTTTAGGCCTTGTTAAAAGTTAACAGTGATGGGGCCAGCCGAGTGGCTCAGTTGGTTAAGAGTTAGCTTAAGAGTGCGAGCTCTGGGCTGCTGGTTCGACTCCCACGTGGGCAAGTGATGCTGCAACCCGAGCTGAGCTGCCGCTGAGCTGCCAACAGGTGGCAGGATGGCTCAGCTGGTGAGAGCATGTGCTCCTAACAACAAGACTGCCTGTTTAATTGTGGGCTATGCCCACCCGCAACTAAGACTGAACTTGGCACCTTGAACTGAGCTGCCGCCCCGGGTGGCTCAGAGGATAGAGCGTGTGCTCTTAACAACAAGGCTGTTGGTTCAACTCCTGCATGGGATGGTGGCTACGCCCACCCGAAACTAAGATTGAACACAGCACCTTGAGCTTAGAGGCCACGAGCTGCCAAAGGGAAGCCAGATGGCAACTGGCGCCCTCCACAATGAAGATTGAAGAACAACAACTTGGCTGGTCCCCTTCCCCAATTCCCAACACTGTTCCCCTCTCCCAATTCCCCAATTAAAAAAAAAAAAAGTAACAGTGATGTAAGAATGCTTTATGGAGTGAGGGTAGCCTGTCATTTGGCCAGGAATGGAATGGAATTGTATCTGTTACAAAATTAAATCTTTAACCCATGGGACAAAAGCTCTCATTGACAACATCTGGGAAGATCAAGGCTAAGATGACACTTTCTGTGTTCTGGGCAGTTGAGAGGATGACCAGCAGCCCCTGCTGTCTCTTCTGGCTGGGCTTTTTGGACTGTGAACCATTTGCTCCTTTCCCTTTCTTTTCCTGGCTGGCCTTAGATCCCTGTGAATTCTCCAATGCCTGAGAAGTCAGCTGACTTCATGTAGCAATTTCCAGAGCAGGGTGTCTCTGCTTGGGCACCAATGACAGTATGGCACAGATGATTCTTTGTTGTGGTCTATTCTGTGCTTTGCAGAATGTTTAGCAGCTTTCCTGGATTCTATCCCACTAGGTGCCAGTTGTGACAACCCTAAATATTTCCAGATATTGCACACTGTGGTGGGTGGGGGTTGATTTTGCCTCAGAACCACAGTGCTAGGTTATGAGTGATACATTTCTTTTTCTTCAGCTTTTTTACTTGGAAGTAAACTGCACTGTCACACTTCATCAATAGGTGCTGATGTATGGCACACAGTTTATTTAAGCCTGAAGATTCCATAATTTGAGGAATTTGGGGTGGGGAATAGGTTTCCTGTTGAGGGTGAATGCCCAAGGCAGAGTTCATCAGAAGGTACATACCAAATTAATTTAATTTAGCTTCTTATTTCTCACCAAGAAAAATATTTAGTTCTCCCATTTGTTAAATTAAGAACAGGCATCATACAACTTTATTTCATAGGAATAACTAACTGAAAACTTCATACTTAAAGCAGAGATGATGAAGGAAGGATAGAAACAAGCAAATGATAGATGTGCAAAGATGAGTAAAAGTAGAATCTGATTTGAAAAGAAGGAAAAGGAATTTGAAGAAAATAGAAGAGATTGAGGAAGAAGATGTTAGATGATTTTTAAATGTCTTAAAAATCATTACCAAATGCTCATCTAGTTGTAGGGTTCTCATTCAAAAATTTATCACTGGTTGCCTACCGTATTTTCAAGAAATGAGCAGACTTCTCAGTGTTCATAGATCTTCAGTTACTCTAACTAGCAAGTCTTCAGAAAATTTTTGAGGGAGGGGGGTTGTTTGTAGGCTGGGGGGAAATAACCAGTGAAATATCACCCCCGAGGGTAGGTTAAATCAAGCAGATACCAGCATCTTCTTTCCTATCTCTAATTTGTAAGAGTCTATGGAGGCTCCAATTTAAACAGTTTGAGGGTGATCTTTTCTGTAGTGGTTCTCACCCCAGCCAGCATATTACAGTCAGGTAAGGAGCTTTTAAAATGTACTGACGTCCAGAGCCAGCTGAGTGGCGCATTGGTTAAGAGCTGGCTTGGGATGCCAGCAGCCCCGGTTCGGATCCCACATATGAGGGCGTGACACTGCCCTCTACAGCTGAGATGGTGAACAACAGCCCCACCTGTAGCTGGGCTGCTGTGAGGCCCTGGGACAGCATCGCTGTAGCCCCTGCTGCAGTGGGCTGCCATAGGCTACACTGAGTGGCCGGCAGCCCGTGTGAGCTGCCAAGAGCCACTGTGAGTGGCCCTTCAGGGGCGGGCGACCGATCTGCCTCACCCGAGAAGAGCACAATGGTGATACCAACATGGGCCAGTGAAGCAACGTACTCCACCACTGGACTGAAGAACAAAAGGATAGCAACTGGTCTGTTCCCCTTCCCCTGTTCCCTAACGCTGTTCCCCTCCCCCAATTCCCCCAATAAAATCTTTAAAAACCAAAAAAAAAAAAAATGTCCTGATGTCCAGACCCCATCCCTAGATTCTGATTTAATTGGCCTGGGGTAGAATTTGGATGTCGTCTTTAAAAATTCCCCAGGTGATTCTAATGTGCTGCCAGGTTGCTAATCCTTATTTCTAGGTCATTTGTTCCCAAAATGTGGTCTCCAGACCAGCAGCATCAGCATCACCTGGGGTTCTGTTAAAAACGCACATTCTCAGTCTCACCTCCAGCCTATGAAATAAAACATTCTGGGGATGAGGTGTGCAACCTGTTTGTAACATGCTGTCCTGGTGAATCTGATGCACACTTAAGGTTGAGAAACACTATTTCAGGCAATGGGGATGATGCTTGAAGGATATTGCTTCCTGAGAATCGAGGGCACATAATAGTGGATGTTAGAAATATTACTCTAGTCAATGATACTGTCTTCAGAGTTTAGTCGCCTCAGGAGACTCTTCACTTATCCAAGGAGGAGTGCCTGGGAGCGGTAACTTTCCACTGAGAGACTTCATAAGGCTTAATTGCTAAGATGTAGGTAGCCGCTGATACCCAGTTGTCCCTCCCACTCGTTTCAGCTAAGCTTTCAACCTCCTTCTCAATATTCTTAATTAATGATCTTCAGCTTCTGAAGCCATTTTGTCAGTGGTCTCCTGTCCCAGCACGTTTCCCCTTTGAGCAGTCCTTGAAGAGGGTGTTATTCCCAGCATTCAATTAGAAAAGGAAAGTAGAGGTGGCTCTAAACAAGTCCTGTGACCAATTAGCTACCTCCCTTTATTCTTCTTTGTAGTTTCTCTAAAAATGGGTCAGGGGAGAAAAACGGGGGCTCTCCCCAGTAGACCTCGCCTGTGTTTGTCTAACATTCTTCTATCCCATTTGGTATTTCAATTTCCTGCCGTAGGCATGAATTGGTTGAAAATTCCCTTTGAACTCCTGCTCATTTTGTAGAAACTTGATGAAGCAGTGATGAAAGTAGTTATAGGATTGTTTCCTGAGCTCTGAGAAGCAGAGCAGAGGAGGAGGGGAAATTCAGCACCCAACTTGAAGGTTCATTCTCTGCAAAAAGCCAAGGGATTAGGAGCGATTACAGTGGCTGCAATAATAATTGTAAGAATTCTCCTTGAATTTTGTTTTCTGATTTGATAAAGCAAGGTCACAGTGAAAGGGGTGAAAGGTGAAGGGAAACTTAAACTTCTTAATCCTCTAATTGGCAGTAACAGTTTTATTGCTTCATTTTCTATTTACAAGGAAAACACCTTTAAATAAAACAGTTCTGTTGGATCAGCACCATCCTTGGTAAAGTTCATAGAAATTTCCCAGGTTAGTCCCTATCATTCCCTCACATGCAGTCAGGAGGAGCCTTCTGGAGTTCCCTGAAGGAGGGGAATCCCCCTTGCATCACCCTGCACTTCCTACTATGGGGTTCCCAACGTTGTTTGCTCTTTTGGTTTTAGTCTCTCACTAAAATTATAGAACCAGGATTCCTGAACCAGGAGCCATTTTAGGGAAGTATCTTCTCTGTCCAGTATGGTAGCCACTAGCTACATGTAGCTATTTAAGTTAATAATAAGTTAATTGTTAACAAACCAATTTAACTTAATTGGAGTGAAATAAAATTCAAAATTCGCACTAGCTTCATTTCAGGTGCCCAGTAGCTACCAGTGGCTTGCGGCTAAGGCACTGGACAGCACAGACATGGAACATTTCCTTCAGCACAAAAAGTCACTGGACAGCGCTGGGTAATTTTGTCACCCTTGTTCGTTGGGATACTGGGACTGAGAATGATGTCATTATTTAACTACTCCCAATTTATTAGCTAACTGCTGCTTGTTCATTACTACTTTCTCTTTGGATTTAATCCTAACAACATCTTTGTGAGAGCAGGCATGGTTACCCCCATTTTACAGAAAAGGGGGTTGAGGTTCAGAGAGCCTGAGAAACTTGCCCCAGGCCACACGGCCAGTAAAAGATGTAGCCAGTGTTTATACACACATCTGCCTGGTTCTAAAGCACATGCTTTATTTGTTAAATTGTCTCTGAGAAGACAAGTTCTCTGATTCTTGAAGTCAGTAAGCCCACATCTTTAGGGGTACACTAAAAGAAAAAATCAGGAGCCAATGGTGCATTAGACAATTGAAGTGGCTCGTCATGAAATGCAGCGAGTGAGTAGCAGATCCTTTCCCGTGTGGTTTTCATCACTCCTCACAGCTAGACCAGCGGCCTGGGATAATGCAGTATTTATTCAGTTGTCCATTTTCACATGTTTTATGTCAGTACATAAAGTTTGATATCCTGAGTTGGATAGTGAGCACACCCCCACCTCCCATGGCAGACCATTTCCCTGATGGAAAGCCCGCCAGTTGGAAAGTCTTCATTCTGTGGAGCCAATACCTGCCTCCTTTTGGTTTCTCTGCTCTCATCTATTCTGTATCGGTAAGGCCCTGAAGAACTAAAAATGATCATTTTTCCACCTTTAAAAGTACTGGTAATGTTATTTTATTCTGGTTATTTTCTTTTTTTTAGGTAAATCATTCTACTTGCTTCCACTGATCCTTGTAACGTGATTTTAAGTGTCGCTCCTGTCCGGGTCACTTATTTTACTATATGACAGTTTGTTTCCATTTGTATGTTGAGACTAGTTGAGCACTAAATGCATACAGCACAGCCAACTGATGCTTATTCTGGCCACTACTGTTGAGGTAGTCTGAAATGCCATTCCTGTCATCAGTGGCCACAGCATTATATTGCCCATTCCCAGAGCTCGCTCCTGTCTGAGAGTGCTTCTGTGAGGGCTGTTAGTTTTTTGGAGCCAAATGATGGCCCTTACATATATCCTTGTTAAATCCCATCTGATTAGATAGATCTCATCTTTCTGAGTCACAGACAGGGGTTTTTGTTTTATGTTTTTTCCAGGTTGTTTTTGTTACCCGGGATATTCACTATCCCCTCCTGTGCAGCAGCATCCAACTGTTGTGTGGGCATGTCTACTGTGTCTTCATCCGTGTCTCTGCTAAGAATGCGGACCAAGACCAGAGTCAGGGGAAAAGCTCTGCAGCATCTCCCTCCAACTTGTGGTTTGGCCATTAATGACGCCTGTGGTCATGGCTGTTGAACTAGTTATGAGCCCATCTAATTGTCATTTCCTCCATCCCAATTTTTCTGTTTTTTTTGTTCACCAGGACTCACTTGTTTATTCATAGATTTTCTTTTTCAGTTAATATTTATTGAGCTCCTACTGTGTGCTAGGCAAGCCCTTTTGAAAGTAGAACTGTTAGGATTTACTAACAGATTAGATGCAGAATTAGGTGAGAGAAGGAGAGGCATCAGAGATGACTCCATGGTTTTGACTTGAGCAACTGGAAAACTGGAGTTACCATTTATCAAGCAAGCTTAGCTAAACCTGGTGGGAGCAAGTTTGAGGGTAAAACATTAATAGTTTGGTTTTGAATTTGTTACGTTATAGATGCCTATTTGGCATCCAACTGGAGATGTCGAAGAGTAGGCATTTGGATATGTCTGTCTGGACCTGGGGGGAGGTCCAGGCTGGAGCAGAAACATTAGGCATCCTCAATATGTGAACTGCTGCGATCTGAAACCTTCAGACTGATGAGACTGTAGATAGGGACAGGAGAGGTCTAAGGACTGAGCCCTATTCAGATGTCGGTATAATGGGGACCAGCCAGCAAAGGAAACTGAGGCACAGCGACTAGTGAAGAGAGAACCAGGAAAGAAAGCATGGTGGCCCACAAGTGAACATTTGAATGACCAAGTGAATGAACCACGTTGTTAGATGGCACTGAGAGCTCAAGTACCATAAGGAACAAGAAATGACCACTGGATTGGCTACATGAAGGTCATTGTTAACCTTGACAAAAGCTGTTTTGGTGGAGCGATTTGGACAAAAGGGTGTCATAGGAAGCCTTGCCTGATCCCTGACTGAGATTCATGTGTTCTTTGTCAACCATGTTTTACCAGTTGTAACAGCCTAGGAATGTTGTTAAGGAACAAAAGGAGGTTTTTCATAATTTGAGTTTTCTTCTGGCTCCCCTCTAATAGCCTGTCAGGGATTAAAGTTTTAGTTGCAAAATCGATCTTTCTCTCCCTTTTGCAAAGTATGACATAGTTTGACCCTCTAGGATCTCATTGCAACGTCAGTGCTCCTCATCAACTCAGTGACCAGCCATGTGCAGGACCATGGGATGGGTTCCCTTGAGCCCAGTGACCTGAACTCATGTGAAGACCTAAGTGCAATTCTATGGCCTCCGTGTCTATTTTGGGCTTACAACCTCCTTTTCCGTTTCTGGCCTCTTCTTTCATTTCTTCTGAAGGCTCTACGTCGATCAGGCAGGTAGATCTCTTTTTTGCTTTGGATTTTCCTTATCATATTTATCATCCTAATCCAGAGGTGGATTTTTAAGATGCTCAGTAAGGCACTATTATATCTGTGGTTATCAACCCGGGCTGTACATCACATTCACCTCTGGAGGATGTTCGTTTTTTCTTTTTAAGGAAAGCCATAATTTGAGTGTCTTGCAACTGTCAGGGAATTATTTTCTTATCTTGATAAAATTTTGATGTTCTTTACCTGTGAATTTTAGAATTGTAATATATTCTGGTGAGCTGTCACCTTCTATTATGTGACATTGTGAAACATAATCAGATTTTTTTCCCCTTTCTAATGTAACCTGCAAAATTTTTGCTGTATTGTACAGAGAATGCTAGGAGTAGTCCTGAGGAGACCTAATAGCCGACAGCAATGGCTCTTAAACTTGAGCATGCACCAGAATCACCTGGAGGGCTTGTTAAAACACAGGCTTCTGGGCCCCACTCCTAAAACTTCTGATTAGGAAGCCTGAATTTGCATATCAAACAAGTTCCAGCAGATGCTTTTGCTGCTGGTACTTTGAGAGCCAGAGTTCTGTGCTTTAGTAGTCAAATATCCTTCAAGTTGTACATACAGAGAGCTTTCTTGAACTGGCAGAAGGAGGATGATAAGCATGGCCAAAGGTAGCGAGGGGGCTGGCCCTTGACTTGGTTGGGCCTCTCTGAGGCCCTGCAGAAGTGGAAACTTTTCATGTACAATAGCCCTCAGGAAGTCCTTGCTCTACGGTTGTGTTTTGGTTTGCAGCCATATGTGTGGATTCTGTTTGCCCTCCTGTAAAGGTTACATGGCTTATCTTTGGCCTATCAAAGTTGGCCTGGAAAGCACTACCCTTTCCCTGTTCAGAAGAGCAAATGTAGCCCCCTATATCAACAGTACTTACATGATGTTAATACTCCAGGAACATTAAATGGTGACTGGACTGAACACAGAGTGCCTGTCACCACTTTGCCTGGCAAGTCCTTGGTATATTCCAAAGCAGATGAGAGGATTCCAGAGGAAAGATACTGATTTGGGGGATTCCTTAGATTATTTTACATTTAACCAGATTCCTGTAAGTCATCCGGGCTCCCCAAAGTATTCGTCAAAACTCTTGGGTCCCAGGAGGTAGGAAAATTGTGCTACCTATCTTTTGTCTCCCTTCCTTTTTAAAGAAATCTCTCTCCAAGACTGGCTATCCTTTTGCATATTCCATGAATTGTAGGCATTGATCAACTAGGGGAATAGTCACAGTTTTTCTTTTCTTTTTTTTTCATTTTGATTCATTTATAATTTGCAATACATTTCTTTAACTCATAGGCTGCACTGTTGTTCTTTTGTTCTTCTTGACATTGAAGAATATCAAGATTCTCAGGGACATAAAAGAATATAACAATTCAAACCCACATTCCAAAGCTTCTTGATAACGCATGCTGGATAAAATTGTGAGCAGAATTTGTGCGGACTAATGCCCCTCTTGTTTACCAAATTGCATTTTCAGATTACTAAATGGTTCGTTATAATTGGTCCTGAACATGCTCCTGAGTGGTCTAAATGTTGCTAACTATGACTGTGGTTTGTTTTTTCTAGCCACTTAAGACCCTCTCAACATAAGTTCTCTATAGACAAGTACATTATAATTTCCATCAGGTTATCTTTTCATTTTATGTTCTCTGTTGCAGAAATCTGTGATAGGAGAGTTCATATTTTTACCTTGTAACCTGGAGTGATTACAAGCCATCTGTTCTTCTAAGAAGCAGTGTGTGGCCAGAGTAAAACTGTGCAAAAGAATTATGAGGCATTTATTAGCTCGTAGTAGGAATAGGTGGAAACCTGTGCCCTTTCTATTTGTAAATCATATGGAACTGACAAATCAGAGTTCATTTAAACTGCCCTGGAAGTTGAGGCAAATTCTACCTTTGAAGGAGGAGAGGAAAAAAACAGAACAAAACAATCCAGCCCATGTTTCTTTCTTGAGTCCCTTGTATGGCTGGCACTGTGCTGAAGTTTTTTGTACTGCATTCTCTCATTTAATCTTCCAGACAACTTCATAAAGTGTTTTTCATTATTTTACATTATAGGAACTTACCCAGGGTCTGGGAGCACTGAGGTTTAGAATAGGGGTTGGAAGTCAGCTCTGCCTTACCCCCAAACCATGGTGCTGCTCATTGCTGCACATGCTGTATACATCCACAGAGCAGCATAGCAAGCGGCCTGCAGGTTAATTTGAAAGAATAATGTCTTGGAAATAATTAGGGCAAGTGTTTAGAGGAAGGAAGTCAGTTCTTATCTTTCAAAGGGAGTGACTGAAGGCCTTTACATGACTATACCCTGATGTGGTGTTGGGTTTCAGATGCGCCTCAGACACTACCCACTGTTCCAGTGGCATATATTAAATTGAGGCATCCCTTCATAAAACCACTTTGGCCTTTGCTTTATTCCCAGAAGCACTTTGCTTTCCTTTCCAAATCTTATCCAGGAAGATGGTGAACCACTGTATAAGCACTTGAGCAAAAAAATAAAAAAAACCCAAAAAACAAAAGTCTTTCGTAGTAGGGGACCAGAGACAGTTTCCTGAGGGACATCAGCCTCTTACTTTATTTGTTCGTGCTTTTGGAAGTTGTCATCAAACCCCTTAGCTCTGCTTTTTTGTTATCTTTATTTCTCAGACCTTTATGATTTGTTCCTTACCCATGTAGAATCTTTTTCCAACCATAGCAATAAATCTGTTAAGAAAAACAAGCAACTGGAAAAGTGGACTTCCCTGACCTGTAGTCAAAAGTCCCACAACGGGCACCAGATGAGAGCGACACTCCCTCTCTTCCTGATTCCTTTTCACTTCCTCGTCACACCCTCCTGTGCATCCCTTTCTACCAGAAAAACCTGAGCTCAGAGGAATAGTCCTTCATTTGCAACCAGGGAAGCCCCACACATGTTCCCTCCAGTGGATCTGAAATCACATCATCAGCCAGGTTTTGCAGCTGTTCGATCTGATGGGAAGGTGGGGAAAGAACCACCTGGCCTGGAGCAGTGGGCATCCCTACCCATTTTCTGGGGTGACAGTATTCTGTGTGTATGTGAGGAAACCTTAGATGTAAATGATGAGCAGGAAAACACCACAGGGTATTTCTTGTTCTGAGGACAGCGTACAGGTGAGCGGGTGGTAATCCCTCCTAGAGAGGCCAGGCAGACACTTAAGTACATCACTGATGTATTTTTTTCATTCATTTAACACTCTTCACTGTCATCTGTGTGCCAGGCCTCGTTCTAGGCATTGACAACCCAAAGGTACCAGGAGGCAGCTCCTCCCCAAAGGCCACTCGTAGGAGATGGATATTTACAGTCTGTGATGAGTTCCCCAACAGCAGCATGAATAACGTGCTGTGGCAGCAGAGAAGAGCCGAATCCTGCCTGACCGAGTTGGAGAACGCTTTGCGGAAGAGCTCGTTAGTTGCTAAGATTTTTGCCTCAGCCAATTCCACTGAGTGTCTCCCTTTTCCATGGCTTATACCATGATTTCTAGGCATTTTCTGTCATTGGTTGCCAAGTTTAAACCATGCCCGCAGAAGTCAGCCCAGCAGGAAATGTGCTCTCCTGTTCTCTATTCCAAAACGATGGTGTATTTTAGTACTCTGCTTGGGTAGCCCATCATGAACTGATGGAGGACAGTATGAGGTCCTAGACTCTGTCAGCCCCTTTTGTAACCTTTACAGGAGGGCAAGCATTATGTGCGCAAATCCCAGCAAATGATTGCAAACCAAAACACAACCAGGAGGTAGGATCTTAAAGTGGAAGGCACCTCAATGGAGATCTAGCTGTGTCCATTCCTTTTATGTAGAGGGAAACTGACACCCAGAGAAGGGAGATGGCACACCCCACCTAAACTGGGGAGTCGTCAGAAGAGATTTGCAACTTTGGACTCCCTGTGCCAGGCCATTCTCCCATTTGTCATCAGAGGGCTTCCTCCAGGTGCTGTGATCTCAAACTCAGACTGTGTCTAATTTTGTTACTAAGATTGTAGTGTGTTCCTTATACTTGTCCTGATAAGTACCGCCAGGTTGGCAAGGCACCACACCAAACAGAAACCAGCTATGATCACCAGGGATGTCTAAAAGAGAAAATGAGCTCTTAAGTTTCTCGGTGTTTCCAGAACACTGAGTGATAATAGTTTATGCCTCTCTGGGTTGTCATGAGAATGAAAGGCAGTAATGTTCTGAGGAGGCTTGATGAGCAGCACAGCATCTGACATGCAGTAAATGCTCGATGAGCATTAAGTACTGATATGGCCAGCTTGTTCACCCTCAACAAGTTTTTGCAGATAGATTTAGAATGTAGTATATTCCAATAGAATGACTCTACTCTTCTGTCCCCTGACTTGTTAGCTGGCTTATCGTATACACCCTCCTAAAGGTATACGGATTTCTTTTATTGAATGTATACTCCAAGCTTGGATTTTTGGGGCAAGTTTTTTTTTTTTTTTAAAGATTTTATTGGAAAATTGGGGGAGGGGAACAGCATTGGGGAATCGGGTAAGGAGAACAGACAAATTGCTGTCCTTTTGTTCTTCGGTCTAGTTGTGGAGGACGTTACTTTACTGGCCCATGTTGGTATTATCATTGCACTCTACCTGGGTGAGGCAGATCGGTTGCTGGCCACTGGATGGCGCTCACGGCGGCTCTTGGCAGCTCACGCTGGCTGCCAGACATTCACTGTAGCTTATGGCAGTCCACTGCAGCAGGGCCTACAGCTCACACCGTCACCAGTGACTCACAGCAGCCCAGCTCCAGGTGGAGCTGTTGTTCACCACCTTAGCTGTAGAGGGCAGTGTCACTGGCCCTCATACATGGGATATGAACCGGGGTCCCGCTGCTCAGAGCTGGCGTCTCAAGCCAGCTCCTAACCAATGCGCCACTTGGCCAGCTCTGGGCAAGTATTTTAATGAGGAACATGACAACAGGGTTAAATTGACAAAATATTTGCGCTGACTTTTCTTCAGCTTTAACTCTCTGGATAGTATTGTTAATGTCAGGAGACATCTTTTCCTGCCTCATCACCCCAACCCCACCTTCTACGATTTACTGTCGTGTCCTCTGCTGCTTTCTTTTCCTCTTCGTTCTCATCCTTCCTTCCCCTAATCACTCTTCCCCCTAATCACTCCTCCCACCCCAGTCTCTTTGTATGTGTGTGGGTGGGGTGGGGGCTTTCCCCACTGCACTACACTCTTTTTTTGTTTGTTTGTTTTTTAGCTGAGCCATCCTGCTACTGTTGGCAGCTCAGTGGCAGCTCAGCTTGGGCTGGGCATCGAACTGCTGTTGCTCAGAGCTCAGCTCACACTCTTGAGCGAGCTCTTAACCAACTGAGCCACTCGGCCAGTCCTTGCACTACACTCTTGATCCAACATGGTACCCACAGTGGCAGCTTCAGTATCTGAACTCTCAGTGCCTCCCTTCAAGCATGAAGTCAAGCTGCCCAGGGAAGGGAAAATAGTGACCCTGTTCAGAATCCCTAGTTAGTCACCTAGCACTAATGAGCAAACATGGCTTCCATCACTCACCCTAGGGGCAATAGGGGGCCAGTTCCAAGTATAGTGGAGTGGGTTCCAGGCTAGGCAGCCTTGAATATGCCCTCCGTGGGGTCTGGTAGGGAGTCCTGAGTGGTCTTCCACAATGGGGATATTTCTTCAAAGTAATGCATGACAGTAGGCTTTGGAATCTGACACATTTCGATTCGATTCCTGAGTCGGTCCTTTACTGCTTATATGATACTGGACTAGTCCTTATCTTCTCTGATTCCACTTCTTTATCTATAAATGTGAGTAATAGTTTTATTCCTTCACAGACTAGTGGTGAGGATTAAACTGAATACTATAGGTAAAGCTTAGCACAATACCTGGAACACAGGTACTCTGTAAATGGCACTAAATTTTCTTTAAGAACCAAGTGACTCTTTAATTTCTTACTGCAATATACATGCAGTGTGTTTTGATATAAAAATGTTTTATATTTGTCCTCAATCCTTTTAGTAAAGTTGATACTCCAGGGAGATAATTGCCATATTTTTTCATGAAGTCCTTCAGAAGTATCTTTCTATTGGGTTGTCAGAAAAGTCAAGATGCATTTTTGCAATGAAAAACATAGAAAAATACGTCATGACTCTTCCAATAACCCAGTAGATTTAGTATCAGGAATGACTGCGTTATTCTCAGAACTGGTTTATTCTCATCTGATGGACTCTGGTTGGCCTTTCGTTTTTCACATTGGTAACTAACAAACTCAGATCCAAATGTTGCAGAAGCTTAGGACTTTGATGGGAATTTTATACAAACTGGTCGTTGGCTTCATTTTGTTTTTACCCTGTTTGGGGTTTTTTGTTTGTTTTTACTAAATTCCTCTTTTAAATCCAAACAGCCCTAAATCCTTAGTCCAGTTGGGTATAAAATGCAGTGACAATTCCAACAGACCCATATGGATGAGTCTGTGGACAGCCTCATGGGCATGGCTGAAAAGACTCTCATGCCTTGGGCATCATCGTTGCTCTTGCTCCTTTCACACCCAACCACATCCTCTCCATTCTGTCTTCTGAGTAGCCCTCAACTCTGCCCTTTCCTCTTCACCCCAGGCTTATCTTCCATTGTCTCTTGTTTGGGTTTCTGTGGTGGCTTTAAACCTGTGGGCCTGGCCCTAATGACTCCCCCACCAGGTCATTCCCTACACTCCTGAGAGAGTTCTGCAGCCCCTGGTCTCCTCCACCCCTGGCCTGGCCGGGCTCCTTGACGGTCTGAACCCTCCTGTCCTTTTGGCCTCATCTGTTGCCCTGTTTCTGCAGACTCTTCTGTCCCCGGAGCACCCTGATTTATTGGGGTCTCTTTCCCAGTGTGGGTGCTATTCATTTTTCATTCTCCACCGCTTGTGCTGTTCCTCAGGACTTAGCCGAGTCATCATGCTCTCATCCCTGGCCTCCCTCAGGCAGATCTGTCCCTCTGCTCCGTCTGGTTCCTGGGTGTGTGCTGTGATCACACTTCCTGCGGTGCTCTGTTGCAGCCCCTCCCTCTCAGGGTCTAGCTCAGTGGGGAATGAATGAATGAATGAGAGAATGTGGGAAACCACCCAATATCCCAGAGTTCTGAACCTGCTTCTGAGATGTCTACATGTTAGCATTTTACCTTCATTTTACACCTGCTATAAAATTAGAAGACAAGCTCTCCCACCTCCAAAGACTTGGAAATAGTACAAGATGCAGCTTTGGAATTCTTAGGAAAGAGGTAGGAAAAACCACCAACCTGCTTGGCTGGCAGTGAGTTTAGCATGAGGTAATCCTAGAATTCTACTATTTCTTTTTTGCAAAATATGGAAAATGACTGGTTGTCACTGGTGATGACATAGTTGTTGCCACTCCAGAGTAAGGAAGGAGGAAGTTGTTTTATGAGACATCAGTGTCCTGGACTGCATCAGAATGGCCTTGTCCCCAGAGTGAGCTCAGAGCTCCCAGTTTGCAGATAAGGCTGTAGTTTGCCCAAAACTCAGAGCTCATTTGCCCTGTCATTTGTTCATTCCTTTCTTCCTTTCATTAAATACTAAACACTTACTGTGAGCTGGTACCATGCTAATCTGGTATGCAGAAACTGAGGTCTGGACACTGTCTCCACTCAGAAGCTAACAGCCCTGCAGGGGAAGCCCCTGTGTGAACCAGCCATTTAATGCAGAAACAAGCACGTGAAGCATGTGCCTGAGACTGAGGGTGTAACAGACTGTTCAGAAAAGCTCCAGGAAAGGTCCACACACCTGCCAGGACTCAGGATACAGAGGCATTCACTAAGCACAGAAGCTCTCAGGTGCATAGGAAGCAAAGGGCACGAACAGCAGGTGCCCAAGAGCAGCGGAGATAATGGGAGCGTGGGGCCTCCTCAGAGGCTGTGTGCTGTGTGTGCTCAGAGCCGCAGCAGGAGCGCAGCTCCCGGGCTATGCTGGAGATTGCTCCGGTAGGGGCATCAGGAGTTCATCCAGACACCTAGAGAAATGGCCCTAGTATTCCACATGAGAGATGATGTGAGCTGTAGAGCAAGAGAGCTGGGGCGTGTTTGGCTCTTTAAGAAGTAAAATGTAGACTTGGTGACTGATTGTGGAAGGTTAGGGGAAGGGTGGAGTTAGGGTTGACTCCCAGGGCTTTAGATGAACGCTCTGGGTGGAGGGGCTAGAAGCTGGAGCAGACCCTGGCCTTTTAACCCGCAGTCCAGCACATGGGATGTGTGGCTTTTTCTAGTAGTAGCCTCTGGGCTGTGAAAGACATAACTGGGCCTGGATAAAATAAGCAGTTCTGGCCTGAGAAAGGAGTGTCGGTCGGTGTGTGGCTCCTCTCAGAAGAGAGCTGGAGAGATTCTCTGCCGAGAGTAGAAATAACCTCCTCCTAATTAAGAAGTGCAGGCTGTGCTGCTGGCAGCAGTAAGAGGCTTTAAAAAAACAAAACAACAACAGAAAAAACTTCTATTTACTCCTGGGAGAAAAGAGGCAGCAAAGCTTTGGGAGCAGGGAACTTTAGAGAGGCAAAATACCTCCTATTAGTGAGAGAGTTTGAGAGAGCTCTTGCTGGAGAACTCAGCTGCTGGCTGCAGAGGGAGAGCCCTGCTGTGGGGGAGGGGGCTGCGTGTGTGCCCAGCAGTGGAGCCTGGCAGAAATCCCAGGAAAGTCTGAGCACCAGAGTAAGATTTGATGATTTATAAAAAAAAAAAAAAAAAAAAAGACATTCTAATCAG
Organism: Aselliscus stoliczkanus; assembly: GCA_033961575.1. NCBI lineage: Eukaryota > Metazoa > Chordata > Mammalia > Chiroptera > Hipposideridae > Aselliscus > Aselliscus stoliczkanus. The sequence continues at coordinate 32,869,328 of CM066738.1, forward strand.
TCTGTTTAGAATCAACTTATACTAGGTTATTTGTGATCAAAGTTAACAAAATGATAAGAAAATACCAAATTGGATCTTGCTGTTTAATTCTTTAAAAGTTACTCTTACAAGGTATCAGTTCACATTGTTGAGCGTCACTATTTTCCTTCTTCCTTTTTTTTTTTTTTTAAGTATTTTAAAAATTATTTTTGCTAATGAAGAAGGGTTAGTAGAGAACTTGGTTTGACTGAGGAGTCAGGATAGAACACCTACAGGAAAACCAGTAAGACGTGTGTGAGGCACATCTCGCTGCTTCAGAGAGACTCTTGTTCTGCAATCCATGGAGAAGCACATGATAGAATTCACAGGGTCAGTGAACTTGGATGGGAAAAAAGTCAACACCTTTATTTTAACCAAGTTCGAACAAATGTAGCTTTTATTATGAATGAAGTATTCCAAACACAAGATTTGTCACCGTTACAAAGCATAGCTCTTTTCATATTATAGTTATGGCACATTCTGAAAAATATCACTACTATGGATTTATAGTAGTTATTAGCACTGCTATGTGATAAGAGCCAATGCCTTAATAAACAAGTACATACATATACATACATACATATATCAGGTGTGTTTTTTTTAAACTTAATTAACTATACTCCAGTAAAATTGATTTTCTTTTGAATCCTATGGATTGTGTTTCCTGCATTTAGAAACATTCTGAGCAGGTTTCATCAGCTTCACAGCTGACCAAATACATGCATGGCACACAAAAGGTTAATAAACTCAGCTAAGATCCTATAGCTGTGGCAAGAGACATCCACCTGGTGGCAGCATACTCCTTAAAGGTTAAATCTATAATCAACCGTTGTGAAATTTTTAAAATAACAGTGTATTTGAACATGGTTTTCAAATAATTTTGACAGCAACCCACCATAAGAAATAAGTTTTACAGATAACTCAGTACACTCATACAGAAATTTCTCAAAATACTTGGCTTTACCATGTGACCCATAGATATTTTTTAATTCGATTCCAATATTCTCTTCGATTCTCTTTCATTAAAATAAAACGCTTATTGTAACACAGTGGTTGACACTGCATTGCTTGACAACAGAGGAGACCGTCTTTCATCATACCTCATGATTTATTACCCAATGAATTTCACTTTGGTCGCCCCCAAAATACCCACACATTTTCAGGAATGTAATCCTTAGATTTTAAACAACTGTTAACAACTCTGATCGTACTTTTAGCCAGCGTTCGAACAAATTATTATGGATGTATTATGTTTCTTTTCTTTTCTTTTTTTTTTTTTTTTTTTGAGGGCAGTGTCACTGGCCCTCATGTGGGACCCGAACCAGGGCCGCTGGCTTCCGAAGCTGGCGCTTAACCACCACGCCACTCAGCTGGTCCTTATGGATGTATTATTGACTCGTATATACAGTGAAATGAATTGCTCTTAGGCACACACCCCATCAAGGTATACAGTATTCCCATCACCACACCAAGCCCTCTTGTGCCTGTTCTCACTTAGTTCCTCCCCAGGCAATCAGTGCTCTAATTGCTTTGACCATAGATTTAGTTTTGCTGTTCTAGAACTTTATATAAATGAAATCACACAGTGTGTATTCTTTTAGCCAGGACTCTTTTGCTGAACACAATGTTTTAGAGATTCAGCCATATTGAGTGTATCAGTAGTTTGGTAAGGAGCAGTCTATTGAATGAATATACTCCTATCCATAGATGTGGGTTGTCTTCCATTTGGGCTATTAGGAATAAAAATGCCCATGAGCATTTACTTACAAGTCTTTGTGTGCACATATGTTTTATCTCTCAGGGTGAAGACCTGAGGTAGCATTGCTAGTTCAGTGAGTAAATAAAGGTATGTTTATAGAAAGCTGACCAACCATTTGCCAAAGTGGTTGACCATTTTGCATTTCCACTAGTAATGTATGATACTTTGCATTGCTCCACATCCTTCCCAACAATTGGCGTGTCAGTCTTTTTCATTTTAGTCATCCTGGTAGGTATGTAGTTGTGTCCCCTAGTGGTTTTAATTTACATTTGCCTGATGCCAGATGTTGAACACTTTTCATGTGTTTATTAGCCTTTTGTTTATCTTATTTTGAAGTGTCCAAGTTTGGGTTATTTGCCATTTCTATATGGATTTGTCTAAGTTCTTTACGTATTTTGGGTGTCAGTTCTTTATGTCAGATATATGTATTTATGAATATTTTGTCCCAGTCTGTGACACGCGTATTCATTTTATTAATGGTGTCCTTTGATGACCAAAATTTTTAATTTTGACAAAGTCCAATTTAATCATTTTTCTTCTGTATTTAGTCCTTTCTGGGCCCTGTCTAAGAAATCTTTTTCTACCATAAAGTCAGAAAGATCGTTTTTTTATGTTTAGGTCTATGATCCATCTCAAATTAATTTTTCCGTATGGTGTGAGGTAGGTGTCATCAGCACAGAATTTTAAAAGGAAAACAAACAAACAAACAAAAACATTCAGCCAAAGAGATGCAAAAGTGGCTTTTCCCAGTGAGCCATAAACAAACCCTCTGGGACTCTTAAGACCACCTTCAACCTGCAGCCTTGCTCATTCTAGTTCTTTCTAAGTTAGGTCTTCCACAGTTATCCTGAGTCTCAGAACTTATTTTGCTCATAAGGTGTGAGGCTTTTTAAGGCTACAGCTTTTTACAGGGTCTATAACTGTGCCACAGAGCTGCTAGCCACATGTGGCTGTTTAAATTGAAATTAAATAAAATTAAAAATTCAGCTTCTCAGCCACAATTGCTACGTTTCAAGTGCTCAGTAGCCACATATGGCTATTGGCTACCCTTTTGAACAGTGCACATACAGAATATTTCCATTTTTTTTCAAAAGTGCAGTTCAGCATTAGCCTATGGAATAAGAGAGGAGGCAGGCTTTGTGCAGTTCTGTAGCATATTTTAATGAAAAACTTATTTAGTTTTGATAACTGTCATTCAGCATCTACCTTCCTCTCCTTGGTTCTTTTTCATTCACTCATGCTTCTATTTCTAGTTTAAGATGTGTTGTCCCAGCCAAGTATTTTGTCCATCTAAAAATGCAAAGGCCGATATATCTGTTCTCCCCCACCTAGAAGAAAGAATTCCCGACGATCCACGGAGTCGTTCTTTTCTGGAGCCTGCCTAGTTCTGACCTATTTTACTTCTCTCATTGTTTGATAGTCTTCCAGCTGCCACCGGATGCCTGGGCATCCCCCTTGTAGGTGCGGCCCAGAGGGAGATATTTTGTCTTTTGTACCCTGATTAAAATGATGTTTCTCCCTAGAGGTTCTACTACAAATGTTAAACTCACAGAAAGTAGCAGGTTATGACTTGTAGCCCTGCCCCCATGAACATTTCTGTCTAGTCGTGAACTCTGTTGCCATTTCACCATGAGCAGCCACATAGGAATTTGTGAGATTTTCTCTCATTGTTTGCTGGGCGTGCGCTAACTCTGCCGTCTGTGTCTTTCAGTGTGGGAACTTTGCTGTCCTCGTGGATCTCCACTTATTCCCGCAAGGTTCAAACAAAGATGCCAGCTGGTTTTCTGAACAGAAGAAAGAGGTACCCAAAAACTTTTCACTGTTTAAATGCAGGTGTCTGCTGCTAGAAGAAATATTAGCTCTGAACAGCTTTCATTTTAATGAGTCAGCAAAAATATTGAGGGATATTTAACCCTTTAAAAATAGTTGTGGTTTTCCCAATGACAGGCATATGTCTGCTTTTTTTTTTTCTTTCCTTCAGAAACTGACACCTTCATACATTTCATGTGCTACTCCATGATTTAACTAGAAATTTCCTAACTCTTTCATTTGGGGGAAGGGGTAATTTATATTTAACAGAAAAGAAGTTAAAATGAGTGTTCCAGGTAAGCAGGGATTTGAATCTGACTGGTTGTAAAGGTGTGAGGGCTAACACAAGACTGCTCTTCCACACCTGTGTGAAATCCTGGTCTTCTTCACTTTTATCTTCTACCATCCCTTTATTATTGTGAGTCCTTGACCACAAGAAAAGAGACGTTTGGCTGTGTTCATTCTCTGACAGTGCTCAGTCAGTGAGCGGGTGGTCAGTCAGAAAGCGTGTAGCCATTTGACTGGGATCATGATGGTTGACCTCCCCCGTCCACGGCCTCCGTAGCTGCAAAAGAAAGGGTTCCAACGGGGGGCTGTCTGAGACACTCCTGGCTCTCAGGGTCCAAGATCCCACCCAAGTGCTAATGTGGCAGCGGGTTCAAGGGTGCATGTGTCTCCTCACATGCTTTGCTTCCTTCTCCAGATCCCTGCTTCCTAAAGCACCGAGATAGTGAGGCAAAAGCCTTTACATACCTTTCAAAATATTACAACACTTTGTGTGTCTGTGATACTCATTTGTCACAGTAGCTTCATAGAGCTAGTTTTAATAAAAGCAAGTTTTATTAAAAGGTGGTATTATGGAGAAGACACTAGTGATAGTGATGCACCCACAGGGAAAAAAAAAAAAAAAAGACCACAAAAAACCAAAAAACTGGGATAAGTTTTCAGTGAGATTTTGGAAATAACTAGGAAAAAAATCTCCTCAAAAGAAAATTTTAGGGTAATACACTTTCAATCAAAAGGTAATAAAATGATCTGGACTTTGCTGTCACCATTTCACAAAGCATACTTGGCGGCTTGAAGCTGGGAGAAGGAAAGCCCAAGATTCAGTATGATGGGATTTATCATTCTGGTAAATAACCGTGGACTGGGTTCTCTTTAGGATGTAGTAGTTCGTAGGCCAGCATTTCATACTCCACCTCAGCTCCACTTAATTCCAAGCTTTGGCTTAACAACACATGTCCCCATGATACAAAACAGTTCATTTCCTCCAAGTGACTGATGTTCACCTGAGGGGACCTCCCCCAAAAGGCTTCTGACTTGATTTACATTAACAGCATTCTAGAATCCACATTTTCCTTATTCTCTCCCAGCTTCACGACCTCAGCCTTAGACCTTTCTTGTTGATGTTTTGTCAGTTTTGCCAAGATACAGTTTATTTGGAAGGCTTTAAAATAAAGCTATGAGTATGTGAGTCACCTCCTAGCCAAAGTGTAAGGTGAAATTTTTCCAGGATGCCACACACAGCTGGGCTGCTCCACCTAGTGCCTCCATCCGGGCAGCAGGGCATGACTTAGCAAAGATGCTCAGGGCACGACTGGACCTGCGGGGCTCTGTTGCAGTGGCAGCTGCAGTAGGGCAGGTCATGCCAGCAGGCTGAGCTTTTTTACTCTCAAAGTGAAGTAGAGGGTTTGCTGCTTCTACTTTAAGTCATGCTCACTGACACTGAAATTGCTCTGGGATCGTTGTGTGTGTGTGTGTGTGTGTGTGTGTGTGTGTGTGTGTGTGTGTGAGAGAGAGAGAGAGAGAGAGAGAGAGAGAGAGAGAGAGAAAGAGAGAAGATACTCTAGTCAAGGAAAGTATCCGACTTTAGCCTATGTTCAGTGCTTTCATCTTTTTTTTAATCATTTAGATCATCTCATTGAGATTTCACAAGCCATCAATTTGATTGCATTTTAAGTCATTTTATATAGTAAACATATTAAGAATACCCAGTTCCTTTTCAGAAAAAGGACCTAATTACATGTATTAAACATATGTTTATTTTGAGTCCAGCACAAGTAGTCTGTGTACCCAAACAGTCAAACACAAACTGTTCCATTTGTAAACTTGAGGAAGCAAACACGAGCCCCTGTTAGCCTAGAGATTCCATACGTAGGTCTTGTTCATCGGTTTGAACTTGGTCTCCTTCCTCATCTTCCCCTCCCAGTTAGCTGGGAATGTGTCTTTTCTTGCATTGCCCTGGTTCTGAAGAGAATGGTTCGCTAAGTGTGGTCAGTTACTAGGGAATCTTGACAGGGTCTACCTTCTGTTCATCAAACCTGACTCATCAAAGAAAAGCCCCATAACTATAAGGAGAAAGTTCATGTGTATGGGCCTTTGCTTTATTTTTGTTGTACTATTTTTAGTTCTAGCCTTATAGGGCATTTATGGCAAAATTTTAACCATCCTTGTTTCCATGTATGTCTTTCACATATTTTCAGGCTCAGTCATAGTTGAACCCTGCATGTGAAGCAAAATTCTTTTATTGTTAAAACAACAGTGTGTGAGGCAAGGCGGCCTTTCTGTTGTATGAACAATGCTAAAACACTCAACTGTAAACGGATATTTCTGTATTCCACAAGGCACTGCATCTTTGGGCTGCAAAATGAGAGCAGGAGAGAAGGGACCAGTGTGTGTATTTCATCTACAAACTCACGTTTGTGAGTTAAATCAAGGATTTTCTATACTGTTTGAGGAGGACATGTGTTTATAATAAAAAATAAATAAAAAGTTTGGCTGTCATTGCACTTTAAAATAGCTTAAAACTTTGTTCTCGTTTTAATTTATTAAGATTTTAGGAGATCAACCTGAGATGGCATTGCAAGAAACCTGTGAAACAGGTTTGAGGTGACCTCGGCACCTCTGGGCCTTCTTCAGAGGCCTTGGGAATTGAACCAGAATTATCAGTCCTCATGCATCAGTTCTTAATCTAAGAAATTTAGATTGGTGTGCATTTTGTTTTGCTTTTTCCTACGTTAGATTACATTTTTCTGGGAGTGTAGCTGAAGTGGACAGTGTCAACCATCCCAGGGTATGGTTGGACTTTTAAAGTTTTATTTTTCTTTATATAAACACACTAATATATAAAACAATAGACAGCTCCAGAAATTTTCTAGTGATATGGTATGTTAACATTAAATTAAAACCATCTGTTTCTATTGCCTAATAAATATTAATCTGCTTTGGAGAAATATAGTTAAATTATTTTCACCATTAATAGGTGAATATAGTGCAGTTTTCACAAAAGCAAATGGGTATAACCAGTATCATCAACAAGAGAGAAAATCAGATGACTGATTTCCAGCTCTCTAGTCAATTCATACTCCATACTGTTCCCTTTTCTGTAGATCTGTAAACCTGAGGCCCGAACTAATGGAGATGTTTCGTTTTTTAAAGCTTTTTGAACCAAATTTGAAAAATGGGAAATTTTTGTGTTAAAATAACAAACACTGTTTCTGGCTCCTCGTGAGTAAACTGGAAGATGTGGTAACACTGTCCCCACATGAAACCATGGGGGGTTGCCCCACCATCGACTGGGTTGTTGTCAGGGTTTGCTCTGAATATGCCCTGGCTCCTGGTTCCTTCCCTCATCCCCAGTCCCCTGCCTGGCCACAGTAGGCACTTCCCCGGGGCTCTTGCCGCCAGCTAGTGATGGCTCTATTTGACTCCTCTCTTCCATTGGTCGTACTACAGCTGATTGATATTTATACGAAAACAGTCTTTGTCTCACTGATTCATTACCTCATCACCCTAATTTTTACATTGTGGCATTTTCATCTTCCTTTTAGATATGTGAATCTGAGGCAGAGGGAAATTAAATTAAATTAAATTATAAGCCAGCATCATAGTTTCGAACAAACCTCCATAGCAAATTTAAATCGGCAACTTATCCATGAGCACATATAACATTCCTTTTAGTAGTCATAGCTAATTTAAAAAGCAAACAAAGTAAAATATTCACTGTTGACTTTTTACTGTGCATGATGTTGACTTTTTTTATGTTGCATTAAATTAGAAGTTTATCTCTAATTTTTACATTTACTTTAGGAAGTCTGTTTACTGTTAAAAGAAACCATTGATTCAAGAGTTAAGGAGTACTTGGAAGTTCGTAAACAGCACAGGCCATCAAATACAGAATTCACAAGATCCAGTCCCTTGACCTTAAAAGGTAGGCACAGAGTACTTTGATTTAGGATAAATTGCCTGCTTTGTAGAGATGACAATTATGTTCGACTCTCACTGTCATGTTAGCACAGTGATACATTTTAAAAATATGTTCTAATAAAGATGCTTTGTTGGGGTTAAGAAAATGAACCAAAAAGCCCTGAAGGGCTTTTAATGGTAAGCAAAAACAAAAAAAAAAACATAAAAATATATATATATATATATATATATATATATATATATATATATATATATATATATGAAATAAAAACATTCCTAAGAAAACTGTAAATGTTTTAAAGGATTTTTTTTGACAAGTAATCTTAAAAATGGATTTACATTAATACTGGCTTGATTTGGAGCTTTATGCTTTCTAAAAATGCCTTCATATATCATCGTGCTATTTCAGAGGTTCTCATGTGGGGATGATTTTGCCCCAGGGAACATTTGGTAATGTCTGTAGACACTTTTGGTTGTCATAACTGGGGTGGGAGCGATGGAGAGGAGCTACTGGCATGCAGTACGTAGAGGTCAGGCATGTCACTCCAAAGCCCCCAGTGCACAGGACTGCCCTCGTAGCAAGGCATAACCTGACTCCAAACATCAAGGGCACTGAGGTTGAAATATCCTGCCTTATTTCCCAATAACACTTTGAGAATGGTAATGTCTTTGAGTTATAGGTGAAGAAGCTGAGAATCTGCAAGATGAAGTAAGTTGCCCAAATAAAAGATCATGGTCTCGAGGAGAGAGATTATCTTGTTTATTTGGCATTTTCATACCCCCGCCCCTACCCCGCAGTACTTAGCCTAGTGCCTGATACACAGATTCTGTGATATGTTGAATGACAAGAGTACTTACATAACGTGATCTCAGACCCGGCTCTTCCGACTCCCAGTTCACTGTTCCTTCCAGTCTGTCATGATTGTGTTTTTAATTGTTTTACTAAGTCTGGATTTCACAGCACTGTTTGTGGCACACATACACAGTCAGCTCCATGTTAAACCTCAGAGGACTTAGTGCAGGACTGCTGTACTAATGCAACATCTAATTACTCTAATGCAACATCTCTTTAGGAAAAGAACTGTGTTAGTTAACCCCCTTTGAAGGCACACTGAAGTGTTTACCCAGTACAGCTGATAAGTAGGCAGACATTAATTTTACCCAAACTGAAAGCCTTGAACAAATGGAATTTTTAGTCCAAACAATATTGTATTTGATGATGCTTTCTGGTTTTTCGCTTAGGAGTAGTATAAATCTTGAGAAAAGCCATAGGAGCTTGCATTCTTTGTACCCAAACAGATCTGGCTAGCCTCACTTTCTAACGTATACAAAAGGAAGGGAACAGAGAAGGTTCTAAGACCTTCATCTCTGGTATGTGGTAGTGGCTTGGTCCGTACCCCATTGTCTTCCTCCCCTACTAAGTGAAGAAAGCTAAATACTTGATTTCCCAGCCTCCCTCATTGGTAGGCAACACAGTTCTGGCCCCAAGATGAAAACTAAAGCCTTTCTTGGGCTCCTGTGGGCAAGAAGTTTGTTTTTAAACAGAAAAATGATCTCACTGTATACACAATTTTGTAACCGATTTTTTTCCACCTAACAGTAGTACTATAGAGAAGTTCTTTAAACCATGTACATCACCTTTTAAAAACTTCGCTTTGTTGCGGCAAACTATACATAACATAAAATTTACCATTTTAACTATTTTCAAGTGTATAACTGAGTGGCATTAAGTACATTCACATTGTTGTGCAACCATCACCACTGTCCGTCTCCAGAACTTTCTTGTCATTCCAAACTGAAACTCTTTACCCATTAAACAATAATTGCTCATTACTCCTTTTCCCAGTCCCTGGCAACCATAGTTCTACTAATATATACTATATATTTGGTAACTGCTAGTAAATGTATAAATATACAGTCACGCACCGCATGGTGACGTTTCTGTCAATGACGGACCACATATATGACGGTGGTCCCGTAAGACTATAATTGAGCTGAAAAATTCTCATCACCTCATGATGTACTAGTAGTCCTACTGTCTTAGCGCAACACATTACTCACATGTTTGTGGTGATGCTATGTAAACAAACCTGTGCTGCCAGTTGTATAAAAGTGCAGCACATACAATTGCAGTAGTTGGCTGTACCATCTGTGTAAGTACACTGATGCTCGCACAATGACTAAATCACCTAAGGACACATTTCTCAGAATGTATCCCTGCTGTTCAGCAGCGCATGACTGTGGAATGATACATATCACATTTTGTTATTCATTCATCTGTCAATGAAGTAGTTGGGTGCTTGCGTTGTTTCCACCTTTGACCATTGGGAGTAATGCTGCCACGGACATTGGTGTACAAGTGTCTGGTCGGGTCCCTGCTTTCATTTCTTTGGGTATTTACCTAACCTTCAAGTACATTGCTGGATCATTTGGTAATTCTGTGTTTAAGTGTTTTGCGGAAGTGCCAGACTGTTTTCTACAGCAACTGTACCATTTTATATTCTCACCAACAATGCACGAGGGTTCTAATTCTTTCACAACCTTGCCAATGTTTATTTTCTGCTCTTTTGATCATAGCCATCCTAATAGATGTGAAGTAGTATCTCGGTATGGTTTTGATTTGCAATTCCCTAATAAGTAGTCATGTTAAGCATCTTTTCATGTGCTTATTGGCCGTTGTACATCTTCTTTGGAGAAATGTCCTTTGCTCATTTTTTTAATTGTTTGGTGTTGTTTTGTTTTTGAGTTGTAGGGTTTCTTTATATATTCTGGATATTAACCCCTTATAAGACATATGATTTGCAAATATTTCACCCATTCCGTGGGTTACCTTTTCATTCTCTTGATATAGTGTCCTTTGACACCAAATGTTTTTAATTTTAATGGAGCCAATTTATTTCTTTTGTTGCCTGTACTTTTGAGGTCATAGCCAAAAAATCACTGCTGAATCCAATGTCATGAAGCTTTTTCCCCTGTTTTTCTTGTAAGAGTTTTATAGATTTAGCTCTTACATTTTGGTCTTTGATCCATTTAGAGTTAATTTTTATATATGGGATAAGGTAAGAAAGGGTCCAGCTTCATTTTTTTGTAGGTGGATATCCAGTTGTCTCAGCATCATTTGTTGAAAAGCCAGTCTTTCTCCCCCATTGAATAGTCTTGGCAGCCTTTTCAAAAATCATTTGATCATAAATGTCAGTGTTTATTTCTGTGCTCTCTGTTATATTCCATTGGCCTTTATGTCTGTCCTTCTGCCAGCTCCACACTATTTTGATTATCACAGCTTTGTAGTAAGTTTTAAAATAGGAAGTGTGAGTCTTCCAACTTAGTCACTGTTCAAGATTGTTTTATCTGTTCTGGTCCATATCACCGTTTTTAATGACTACATAGTATTCCATTAAATGTTCATACTCTCATTTATAGGTCCGACATTTAGGTTGCATCTTGTATTTTCACTGTTGTAAAGCATGGTGCGGTGAACATCCTGTTACATGCATATTTGCAAACTGCAATTTCTTTTTAATATTTCCAGTTTGAAGTTTATATTTGTATTGTTTTGTAAGAGCTCCTTAAGGATGTTAATGCTCTGTATGTTATACATGTTACAAATGATTTTTCTCAGTTTGTCCTTTGCCTTTGACTTGGTTTATCTAATTGTACAACCCCAAACAGAGAAGCGTTTATTTGCGTCATGGAGCCTTCAGTGAGCACTAGCAGAATGAATGCCAGGCTCCCTTGTAGTGAGATAAGCAGTGTGGTTGTGTGCCAGGGGGAGGCAGGATGATGCTAATACAGAATTGTGTTGTTCACTGTTTAGAAAAAATAGCTATGCTGAGTATCCCTCTTTGAAAGTAAACTTGGTGTGAAAGCACCATCTTTGCTTTCCTTCCTACTTCTGATAACAGTGAACCTTTAACGGAGCAGGTCTTTTGATGTTCACAACTTAACCAGTCTCTTTCTCTGCTGCCACCAACCAAACTAACCTGGACACCTGGACAACTGCAGCAGCCGCCTAGCTGGCTTCCTCTCATCTGCTCTGGCCAATGCTTCACTTGCTGTCAACACTTCAGTCAGTAAACTCCCTTAAAATCACACATCTGATCTTGTGCACCTTTGCAGCCCTTCAGGAATTCCCCAAGGCTTCCAGGATAAAGGGCAGGATCCCTGGGGTAGCTGCCTCTCCAGCTCCATCTTGTACCACGTTCTCCTTTCTTCTTCTAGCCACAGCAGACTTAATTCCTTTCTATTAAAGCTCCATTCTTCTACTTGTCTTGGGACTTCTGCCCATGTCGGAGTGGTATTTCTCCCTTTCTCCTTATGCCTCCGTCAGCAATGTTCTTGAAATCTACTCCTCTGGGAAACCTATCCTGTCAACAGGTGCCCTTGTTCCAGGCCCACAAGCATCCTGAACTTTTGTTCACACCACTCTAGTGTCTTATCTCGCCACAAATGTGTAAGCCACCCAAAGACAGGTTCTGTCTCTTTTATTATCAGTTATATCTTCAGCATGGAGTACATTTCCTGGCTTGCAGTAGGTACTTACTAAATGTTTGTTCAGGTGATAAATTACATGTGTGGTTATGTCTTTCCTCTTCCTGGTAAGATCAAGGCCTGCCGTAACTTCCCTATCCCGCTTTGTCTCCTCCTGCTGCTCACTTTCCTATTTCCTACAAACCTACAGTCTTTATTCTTTATAGCTCTGTGCCTTGCATTGCCTGGAAGACTCCTGTTTAACTTTTAAGACCCAACTCAAATATTACCTCTCCAAAGTTTTCCTCCGTTTCCCCTCTTCTGGCACTTAACAGTTTTCTAATATTTGTCACATTGTATTATAATTGTGTTACAATCAGTTTACCTCCCTTCCTCCCTCCCCTTTAGTGGTAAAGATTGATTCTTTGCCATCCCCAGAACCTCTTTTCTTCTATAATACCTTGGTGCGTCACCTTATGCTAAAGTAATTCATTTCCAGAAGATAAGGGCATTGTTCACCCATCCCTACCACAGGCTGCTTTTCCCAGTTGCCAGCGCCCATCATGTTCTAGGCCATGCCCACCCACAGGGACGTCGGACGTAGACAGTCATAGTAACATACCACCACCTTCTGTTGTTAACAGTGCCACAAAAAATGGACACTGGATTCATGCTTTTCCTCTTTCCTCAGAGTCAAAGATGTCCCTCTAGACATTTGTCTAACTGCCTATTCTAAACTGCTTCAATCATTTTACTTGAATACCTTTTTCAAAAGCAATTTCAAAGCCACTGCCATCAGGCCTTGCCTGTGTCAGTGTTCAGTTCTGTGTCTCATGTTCCCTGACACTAGCCAGGGCTGTCGTTACAGTATTGGTGGTTTGGATGGACGGGGGTGGTTCATGCTTTTGTGTAAATTGGCTATCTTCTCTCATTTGCACGCGTTTCTTTTTCCATTTCCAGGTCTGTGTAATAGTAATGTGCCTGATCACAGCACAGATACCTAACACGTGATGCTGAGTGTGCTGAAGTCTCTAGACTGGTAACTTTGTTGATCACGCTTATAAAAGTAATATTTTTTATGACCTGAGTTTCCTTTCAGAAAAACAGCATAAATGGCTTTGAGGCCATTTCCTTAGTCATATAAAACAAAGGAATACAAAGAGCATTCACAAACATTTGCCAGTAGCCTCATCTTTTTGCAGTCACCTGAAATGTTATTTCAATAGATTCAGTAAAAATTAATGTTGTAAGAAAGTGCTTTTAAAGACTTCAGTGTCAGTTCCTGTCAATTCTGCCTCATTAATATTTTTCCCCTTAGCCTTGCCAATATTGGGTGTTATCAGTGTTTTTAATTTTTGCAAGCCTGACAGGCCAAAATTTAATAAAGAAGATACCTTGCTTTTTGATTTCTATTTATTTCTGTTTTTATGTTTTTATTGACTGAACTGCGTATTTATAGCCCTTGCTCGCCTTTGTATTGGGTTGTCTTTTTCTTGTTAATTTTTTTCTCTTTCCTATTGTCACTCCTCTGATCAAGGCCCTTTTCTTAATCAGCTCTTGAATTCCTGCCACCGCCTCCTGATTTTCCTTCCAACTCATCCACACCTCTGCCACCAAAATGGCCTTCTAAAAACAAAAATGCGATACTCTCCAGCTTAAAACCTTTTGTGGTCAGGATCCTTAGTTGCCTAATATCCATTATTTAGTTTCATTTCTGCTTGAGACTAGTCAGAATGGGTCTGGCTCTTCAGAGAAGAAGCTGATTAAAGATACTACTAGGTAGTTCACAGGATCCACCTGTAGGAGGGCTAGACAGCCCCGTTCTGAAGCCACACAGACAGCCCAACCAAGACGGAAACAGCTTTGGTACATGCACCATTTCAGCTGCTGCCTACAATGCTCAGGACCAGTATCAGCTTCTGCCCCAGCCTGCAGAATATTGACTGCCTGGCACAGGGCCATCGCCCTTGGCTGCTCCTTCTGAACTTTCTGCAAGGCAAAATTAGATCCCATGGCTATTCCCTAGTAGCAGGTAAGTCAGGGGATGCGAAATGTTTGTCCTTTACCTTAAGAAAGTGACACTTATAAAATGTTAAAGTTATCAAAACACCGGAGAGGATGGTCAAAAATCGGGGGTGGGTAGCCACAAGTTACAAGCATCCACTGAAGTTTTCCTCTTTCATACACTTCCAAACAATAACAACAACCTATTGCCAACTACACAACTCTCCCAACTACAAGGCAATGTGCTCAGCATCTCCTCCAAGAGAAAGAACCCAAGGTCTCAAGTCCTAGCTCCAAGTCCAGGATTTCTGAGTGATGTTTATTCTTCGACTAGTTCATTCACAGACCACATTTGTTAACATATTGACTAAATCATAAACTATTGCCAGAATACCTTGAATAAAAATAGTAAGGAAACGGAAAGCCAAAGATATAGTTAATATATACATGATTCAGCAAGGAAGACAATATAGGAAGATGCTACCATTCTCATTTTTATAACCAGTTACATGAAATAAATAGCTGGTATTTATATCTTCCCTTCTCTAATCGTTTCACATTTCCTCTGTCCTTAGCCAATAAGTCAGCTGATCAGTATTATTTACTGGCAGAATGATGCAGATCTTCATTTCTGAGGAATTTGAGCCATCAGTGGTCCAACCTTTATGAGGTTATCATCATTTTCGTTACCTTTTAGTCACTTCCCACTTTCACTCCCTGGTTCCAGGAACGATGTATTTTGGCGAAGGATACATATTGTTCTGTTGGCTAGAGCTTGTAATATATCTTTACCCCAGTCCCATGAGGTCCTGCCTTGCCATTTGTATCACAACTGAATTTTTACTAGACTTTTCCACCATTATATAAGGCCAGCTGCATTTGATCCTTGCTTGATTGCTCGATAGGATCATTGAGTTTTATGAGCCCACTGCCTTATTTTGTGAAATGAGTTTGTTGCTCAGAAGCACTGTGGTGGTGATGGTGAATGAAGCTTTCAGTAAGTCCATGGATGATGGGGCCGGCATGATGGGCATAGAGGACACACACATTCGAATCCTGAATAAGGGTCCATTCCAGTGAAAATAATGCCTTCTCTGTAAGGAAAGAGGTCTAATATAATCCACCCACCCCCACTGGCCCATGTTCCTGTGGTATGAGAGCTGGTGGGGAGGCTCACAGTAATTGCTGCTGCTGGCAAATTGAGTGCTTGGCAGGACTCAGCCTTGGTGAGCTTAAGTCCACGTGGGTGAGCCCAAGTATAAAGTTCATCCTTGCCACCATGGCCACATGGCTCCTTAGCCCTTTGATCAGGTAACTTGGCAGCTGGGAAAAGAAACTGGCCAGGATCCATTGGGCAGGCCATCTTGTCCAGTCAGTATAAGAACATCTCCTTAATGGAGCCTTTCAGAGAACATTCACATAAGATACAAATATTTTCACACTATAATATAACTTTGCCCCAAATATCACCAAGTCCTTCCGAGTTCCTGTGTGTGTGTGTGTGTGTGTATGTGTGTGTGTTTATATTCGTGTCTGAGGCTCTCTCCTTATAGGCCAAGTGGACCAAAAATATACTAGTCACTGTTCTGCCCGCTGGACAGATTTTTCCTTCTTCACTCTGAGTGAGGCTATATCGTTGTATTCATTCACTGCTAGTTGATCCCATCCTATTGGAAAGTGCCATTGATTAACCAGGTACAAATTTTTATCTGCTAGTAAACTGGTTAATCAAGCTTTTAGGTCATTTATATAGACAGAGAAACACACAAACATACCCACCACTGTTTGTGCTTATTTCTTAGTAGTAAGGGGTACAAGGTGCAAAAACTTGACTTCCCTTTGGGATGAACCCTTTTACATGCCTCAGACCATTGGATGTTCAGAAACTATATTTTCGTAGGCTTCATCTGACATGCCTGTGTCCTAGCATGACATCTAGAATCCATCCTCCCTGCTGCTCTATAAGTCCTCCCATAATGCCTTCAATGTATTAGACCAGAATAATATCCTACAAAGTGGTGAGATTATCTAGGTCCCTGTGGTCTGATAGTGTCACTGAAGCAGAATGTTAGCAGAGCAATGAGGCCAAACAGTGGAGCTGTGTGGTATTCCTGCCACAGGTGGAAGCCTGCTTGCTTCTGTGTTCTCTCTGCATTGGGGTAGAAACACCACATTCTATCAGTTCTGTATTGCTGACACTAAGTGCTATAGTGCTCCAGTTGAGAGGCCGCCTCCAGAAAAATCCCTTCTTAATTAAATCTACATTAGTCCACCACCATTACCCAGCATACATTTGTCTTGTACTTACGCCAAAGAGGCACATTAAATAAAAAATTATATGAAAAAATATAGTTGGACATTTCGAGTTTTTGGTTTTTCTTTCACTGGCCTTCATATGTGGGATCCGAACCGGGGCCGCTGGTGTCCCAAGACAGCTCCTAAGCCCCGCGCCACTCAGCTGGCCCCATTTTGAGTTTTTGATGGTGGTATAATCTCTGTGATGTCCTAGGGATCAATACTGCTTTTAGTTTAGTTTTGATGCAGAGGAGTAACTCCAGGCCCTTCCCCTCTGGCCCTTCGTTACCATCAGAGCACTCACTCCACGAGACATGGATTTCAAGTATGGATTCTATCAGTTGCAGACTGCAGATTTTCGCAGACCTGCTGGGCCCTTTGTGAGATGAACTGAAGCCAGATTTCTGTTTATCACCTTCTGATGGATCACAAGGGCATTCAGGAACCCTAAGAATTAGCATTATTATCTCAGAGCCAGTGTCCAGTCACCCTCGTAAGTTCTGGCTGTTTCTCTTTGCTCTGTGTGCAGGTACCCTGGTAAACAGCTGCAGGTCCCAAGTAGAAGTTTTATGTGCACTTGCAAGGTTATTGAAGGGTCCTTAATTCGAAGAATGCCTGGCTCTCTCCGCTCAGGAAGATAAGGGTCTGAGAACTGATTCAAACCTGGGGACCGGGGGAGAGCCCATGGCTCTCCTTCAAGGTAGTGCGGATCAGGCCTCTGGTCACCAGGCCTAGACTGTTTCTATTATACAGTGTATTAGTTTGCTAGGGCTGCCATAACAAAATACCACAGACTTGGGGGCTTAAACAACATTTTTTTTCTCTCTCACAGTTCTAGAGACTGGAAATCAGAGATCAAGGTGTTGGCAAGGTTGGTTTCTTCTGAGGCATCTCTCCTTGGGTTGTGGATGGCCTTCTTCTCCCTGTGTCTTCACCTGTCTCTCCGTCCGTACGTGTCTGTGTCCTCATTTCCTCCTCTTAGGATACCAGTCAGACTGGATCAGGGCCCACCCTAAATAACCTCAGTTAATTTAGCTACCTCTTTAAAGATCTTGTATCCAAATACAGTCACATTCTGAGGTGCTGGGAGTTAGGACTTCAAAATAAGGGTTTGGGGGAGACATATTAATAATTCAGTCTATGGCATACAGTTGAAGTAGGCCCTAAGTATGTTGTCCATCTTCTTTGAGTTACGGACATAATCAGTTAACCGATAAGCCAAAAAATGTCTGTGGATCAAGCCACTGACAGGGTTCCTGCCAGTTTCTACTGGGTAATGGCCCTCTAGTGGACCAAATATCTTGCCAGCCGTGGGCTTTAGTTGACTGCAAATTTCAGGCCACCTCGTTACCAGGTGATCCACCCACTCTTGGGCTTTGGCAATCTACAGACACCATGCCTGCTCTGGTCATCAGCCCGCCCAGCACTTAGTTCTCCCCAAGGGGTGTCCCTCACTCCCAAGGTGACTGTCCACTCAGAAACAGTCCTGGTAGCAGTGTCCTCCCTACCCCGGGCCCCCATCACTGTGCAGAGGGTTCCTGGAAACACAGGGCACTCACTTGACAAAGGCTGACAATCTCATAGATCAGCCCTGCTCTCTTAACATTCTGTAGCTAGGTGTGCTTGGCCAGGGTACAGCTCCATGTACCTTGGAGCAGCATCCCAGCAGAGAGACCCCAATTCTCCCATTGATCAACCTTTTTAATTGAGCAAGCATGAAAATGACCTGTGAGGATGAGGGTGGCAGACATTTTAGTTCCAGCTTCAGGCACCGAGCTGTCTGGCTGTTCAAGAGAAGGCTGAGCAAACCACCTGCCCAGTACCAGATACTCTGGCAGCTCTCCAGCTAGAGCTGTGGAAAGCCGAGTTCAGTGTGAACCTCTCACTCCTACAGGAAAGGGAGTCATTGGTCCCAGATGGCTTTGACCAGGCCCTGGGAGAACTCCTGTGGTCATTTATCAGCTTGTCACTCTAGCCTAATGAGTGACAGGCCTCATGCTTTCTCACCTCCAGGCCTTTGCACATACTGCTTCCTCTCCACTGGGCCAGCTCCTTGTCACTCTGCAGGTATATGCCCAGGTGTTACTTTCCCGTTTGCCTGGTCCACCCTGAACTGTAGCAGCACTCACCATTCCCTGCCTCCCAGAGGGTAAGGGCCTTGTCCTGTTCAGCACCCAGCGCGGAGCCTGTCACTCAGGAGGAGCACATGCATATGTTTGTTTTCCAAGGCTTTGCACCATGCTTCCATTGCAACATCTTTTGCCCCTTCCACAAAAGGCAGAGGTGAAAGTGGTCTGTGAGATACAAATTATTAAATGGTTTTTCTCATTTGTTTTTCAGAAATTTAAAACCACATCCTACCCCAGTGTAAGATTAGCTGCAATATCTTCTGACTTTTGTCCAACTAGAGACTGAATGTTCCTTCCTTTCAGCCCATCCCATGCCAGGCGTCCTGAGTATTACTGCGCCTACTACTTACGTGTTACTGAGCTTCAGCCTGCTAGGTGCTAGCGCTGTCCCTGGTCTTCCACACACCTATGGCAGACCCTTGGGACAGTTCTTTCTAGCTAGCATTCTTAACCCTTATTTTAAAGAGGAGAGCCAGACTCAGATTTCAAGCTACTTGCCCAGGGCTGCATAACTAGTGAGCATCAGAGGCAGTATGAAAACATGGCTGCCTGATGTCTGGCTTGTATTCCCTGCTTCAGTATGTCTGTGAGAGAGAGAGAGACAGAGAGAGAGAGAGAGAGAGAGAGAGAGAGAGAGAGAGAGAGACAGAGACAGAGAGAGATTGATTTAATAAAATTTTCCTCTAACCATGAAAACAAAGCTGCCTTGAAATAAACCATGTGGAAGCCAGGAACAGGGTCCTGCATG
Organism: Aselliscus stoliczkanus; assembly: GCA_033961575.1. Lineage (NCBI taxonomy): Eukaryota > Metazoa > Chordata > Mammalia > Chiroptera > Hipposideridae > Aselliscus > Aselliscus stoliczkanus. The sequence continues at coordinate 32,888,763 of CM066738.1, forward strand.
AACTACCATGTGTGTATCTTTATTTTGGATTTTATATCCCCATCTTCTGATCACAAGTTGGAAAGAGAAAAAAATGGACTCCAAAACAGGAGCTCATCTTCCAGCTCCAAACATTTATTTCAGTGCATTGTCTGAGTACTAGGGGTTCAGTACATTTTTGTGTGTGGAGCAATATATATATATATATATATATATATATATATATATATATATATATATATATATATATAATTTTTTTTTTTTTTTACTGCCTATTACTCTATTCTGTATAACCTTTTCCTTGCAGTTAACATCTAAGAAATCCAGTCCTTCGGAAAATGCCATAAAATAAATTAAATTTTCCTGGGTACTGTGGTTTCTGTCTGCAATGGCTTTCTTTTTGGCTTTTCTTCTAAGCTGAACGCTCCTCTAAAATCTTAGCTTAAATCTCCAGCCAAAGTGTGTAGCCGTCTGCTCGCTCTTTGCGACATCCAAGGTATCTTCTGCGAATGTTCAGGACCGAATTACCAGGCTTCCTCTCTCTTCATCGACACCCACGCAGCATTCTGCGGTGGGGCACATTACCACCATGTTAGGAAATCAGTGGGTGTTCACATAACAAGAGGAGAAAATGAAAAAGAGGAGAATTGCCAAAACAAGCAAGTTCTTCCTATTCTTCCCTCTGTCTGAGAAATATTCCCCTCCTTTTCCCAACTCCTGATGTGTGGTACCTGCCAAAGAAAGCTTTCTCTCTGCTCTTCACACACAGGCCTGATTGTGAGCCCTTCTCCCTCGCGTCCCCCTGGGTGCAAATGTGTATATGTGCTGTTTGTTTTGGTTTGTATTTATTTTCCCAGCCCGCTGAAAACAGGGCCCTTTCCTATTTAAAATAAATTTTGGAAGTGAAACACTTTTCCTTTTGAGCCCAGCCCTCCCTCCATATAAACCATCAGGCATTTTCAGAGAGGACAGTGAAAACTCACTCCAATACACTGTCCTTGTCTTGTACATTAAAACTAAAAATTACTGTACATCCAACAACTGGTAACCCTGACAAAACATAGGCCCTTGACAAACACTGTTCTCTTCAGCAGTCACTTTCGATGTGCGTCAGCCGTTCCCATGGAATGTTAGCGTTTGTCGCTGTTCTGTACACCAGCTGTACTCCAGTCACAGACGCAGCCATGGAGGGAGTTCTCTGACTTGCACAGTCAGATGCTGCTGAAAGAGGAAGGACTGGGCGCTCTTATGGTTTTATAAACAGTCAAACAGCCCAACGTATTTTCAATTATCTGCTGTTCTGGCAAATAGTCTTAATATTTAGACATTGTTTTTTCTATTCACAGCCCTTTACAAATAGAAATGGATTTCACTAGACCTATCCTAGGGCACCGTGGAAACATATGTTTTCTCTTTACACATGTGTTTCAATAGCTTTGGTTATTATTTACATTTCTTCCCATAATGTACTCAATCAAAACATTTTCTAGTCTTTCATCCACACATGAGAAGAAGCTTAAAAGGGCAATAATGAAAGCAAGTGCCTATAAGCCCGCTGGTGAATGTGCCACAGTTTTAGCAAAGATTATTTTTCCAGGAATGGGCAATTTGTAAAACTTAAAGCTTTATGCTTTTTACCAAAAGTGTGCTAAAGTAGCAGTGACAACACAAGATGCTTTGCATTCTCAAAAATTGGGGAGACTTTGCTCACCAATTATTCTAATAAACGAAAAGAAAACAAAATCCCCTACTTGGTATAGTCGCCTGGTACGGACATTACCAGGGTTACAATGACTGACGTTTTGTTTACTTAATAATTTTACAAGAAATTAAAACACTAAAAACCTGATAAAGCTTTGAAAATGTGAGGATTCTTTTCATCACACCAGGAATATCAATTTGAACCACCTAGAAGACTTTTTCGATGTTATCGTAAACCTTATTAGATTGACCATACTGGCCTGTGAGAACATGGCTTCCTCTCCCACTCTGTCCTTCTTCCGTAACCCCTTACCCTACACATAAGAAAGACAAGGATTTTTCCCTCATAAACCAAAATCTTTGTTGCCATTGCCTAGTTTCCGATTGCACTGCTAATTCTGTTGGGGACTTTTATGGTGATGCAATGACTATGTTACTTTTGTGTCTGCTCGGGCTTGTTCACATTTACATTCAGACTTTCTTTCAAATTTCTGCATATTCTGGAACTGGAAAGTTCAAAACAACTTCACCAAATTTCCTGGGACTCTTGGATTCTAGAAAGATCTTTATCATCAAATGGTAGTTGAAAGACTTTTTTTTTTTTTTTTGGTTGTCCTAATTGCCTGAGAGCCCTGCCCATTTATCAGCTCTAGGAAGACTGGCGATTTGATTACTAGCTATTTCAAGGACAAATCTTGTTTGGTGGTCACGCAGAACTGGTTGGCTCTCCTGGCCTGCTGGGAGTGGGAGAAGTAATGGGAGAGAAAATCACCCACCTATTAAATTGATAATAGGGGTGAGGTAAAGCCATTCTGTTGGTGATCTGTTTTGTCACAATATTTCTCATGGTGACAACTGGATGGGAGGCCTGGAGTTGGCCCAGTAAAAACTGGTTTATACTAGCATTTAGGAATGTGCCTCCTGGTGCACTAGCTTTATATTGTCTGATTGGTTTGGCTGCCACATTGTGTGTGTGTGTTGGGGTGAGGGGGTGAGGGTGGGGGTACAAGGAGATAGTGAGACCCCTACAAACCTGTACTTTCCTTTGACACATCCCAGTTATAGTCTTAAAATGTGGCAGCCTCTCCTGTGTTTGACAGATACTAATGAGGAAAGCTGTCCTCCCCCGCCTCTACTCATAAAGCAGTGGCCTTTTCTCATAGGGGTTGCATATAATTTTTTAATGTGTGGGATGATAAGGTATAGTGGAAATTGTTTATCTTGGCATGTGCTGTTCATTTCTCAGGAGTTGTATGTTCATTAGACATAGCAATAGTTTTCCAATGTCTGGGAAGTGACTATAGCATTTACCAGCTTGTCTGTTCCCTTTAAATTCTTTTCCTTTGGCCTGGCTCTCCGATAACCATGCCAGGACTTTAACATTTGTAGTAATTGAGTTTCACATCACTAATATTAATAGCCATCAGGAAGCTTGAGAGAGAAAATAGTAGCTATCTTAACAGATTAAATACCTGTTAATTTTGAACCTTTAATTTTGAAGGGGCCCTAGTGTAGGATAATACACTGGTTTAACGCTTTGGGACTGAGATTTGCTAACGAAATTTCTTAGGAATTTTGGGGACTACAGTGCATATGATTAAAAACAGCTTTCATTTTCAAATTCCCTAACATGGAACCCTAATTTTTCTAATTATTTAGAATAAAAGTAGACAATCTAAAATTATATTTTTTTGTAGTTACTGTTTTCAGTTTACCACTTCAATTGTTTATAACCAAAACAGTTTTACTATATTCACTGTCGTAATTTTTATAAACTAGCCAGGGAATATCTGTTCCCTTTGGTACAGTGGACATGTATATTGTCTCTAAAGGAATTGGCCACAGATTTCTGAGTGAGGTGGGTATTTGGAAGCACTGTGAACCCCTGGGCTGTTCCCAGGGAACTGGGTAGAGGCATATTTAATAACTGCTCAGGTACACTTAATTGTGGAGTTTGTTTATGTTTGTTGTTATACCACAGTGCTGTTATTACCTAGAGCCTAAACTCCAGTTAGCTTCAAATTTATTTTAACTATTTGATCATGAACTATTTAACTGGTGGGAAACTTAGCTTAACCTATTTTGTGAAATGTCTTGAGAAATTATCCATGTCTATATTAAGCAAAAACCAAACTAGCTCCACATAATCTCAAACATAAATGATGAATGCCTAGAAGAGATGCAGTTTTAACTTTAAAACCAAGATCAAATTGCAATTCTGAGGTCATAGATTGGTGTGTATGTACACATAAATGTGTGTGTATGTTTCTGTGTTTCTGTGTGTATTTAATGAATAATATGGTGTGTATATACCCACAAATAAAAGTTGCTGCTAAAGAAAATAAAAGCTACAAGGCCTGATAGGAGACAGCAAAAATATGATTTTCTTATAAATATTTGAAGGAATTTTACTTAATTGCAACCAGAAGTCTGACCTGGAAGTGTAGTGTTTTGACCCCCTAGCTGTCTGGTTTCCTATTTCTGGTGTTCTGCTCTCCCCCAGCTGTGAGAAAATCTATTTTACATGGTTTTAACCCTGTATATTCTTAGAAATACTGAAGTAGAAATTATTCCCTTGGGGAAAAAGAAATTCTCATTATTTACAAGAATGACTTGTAAAGGTTTCTCTTAAACAGAAAACATTTTTGAAACACTTAGCAAATCTTTCTTTATAAGATATATTTGAAAATAAAACAGCTTTTGGGTTTCCTTTCAAGGTAATGTGAACTTTTGGAAGACCGTAAGATTTTTACGTTGCATAAGTTTATCCTCCTTTTAGTAAAATACTAACTTCTTACTAACAAAAGTACACAGAATTTATAAATAGCCCTCTTATGAGGAGGCTTTTTCATATTTTTTCTTTCCATTTCTAGCTTACCAATTTTTTTTTTCTCTAGCTTTGTAGAAAAGTAAAAATTAGGCTGAACTTTGTGGGCCTGTAGTAGTGTCTGGTATTCTAATGGGCCAAAAGACACCAGTGAAATTTAATTAGGATAACTTGTAGGGCTAGGAAGCCTACTTGTTGGAAAAGTATAAACTTCACACATCAAATGCTCATAGATGCATTTGCTGAATCTAGTAAAATGATGTAGTACTTTGCTTCTGTGGAGCATCTTAGAGTTTGCCAGCATGATCAACTGATTCTATATTCCATTTAAAAAGTCTCTAACATTTTCAGTTAGAGGAAAGCATCATTCTTCATACTTGATTAAGGGCTTTAAGAATGAGAAACACTGACAGTTCCCATCCATTTAGCTGAGGAACATTTTTTTTTTTTAATAATAGCTTCACTGAGGTATAATTCACATACCATCCAATTCACTCATTTAAAGTATACAATTCAGTGGTTTTTATATATTCACAAAGTTGTGCAACCATTATCACTAGAATCACTTCTAGAACATTTTCATCACTCTATAAAGAAACCCTGGGGCGACCGGATAGCTCAGTTGGTTAGAGCTCAAGCTCTGAGCACCAGGGTTGCCGGTTCAATTCTCACATGGGCCAGTAAGCTGTGCCAGTAAGATGCAGCCTCTACAGCTAAGATTGTGAACAATGGTTCCACCTGGAGCTGGGCTGCCGTGAGTGGCCACGGGCTGCCCTGAAGCTGCCGTGGGCTGCTGTGAAGCTACCTTGAGCTGCAGCTGCCAGCCCACATGAGTGGCCGGCAGCCTGCAAGAGCTGCAGTGAGCGTCTGGCCAATGGCTGGCGACCGACTGCCTCAGCCAGTTAGAGCACAATGATCATAATACCAACACGGGCCAGTGAGCTGCATCCTCCACAACTAGACTGATAACAACAGCATGATTTGGTGGTGGAGGGGGAAGGAGGAGGAAGAAACCCTGTACCCATTAGCAGTTACTCCCCACTTTCCCCCATTATCCTTCCCACCCCCCAGCCCTAGGCAACTACCAGTTTATATTCTGTCTCTATTGATTTGCTTATTCTGGATATTTCATATAAATGGAATTTTTTTGTAACTGTTTTTTTTTCACTTAGCATAATGTTTTCAGGGTTCATCCATATTGTAGCATTTATCAGTAGTTTTTCATTTCTTTTTATTGCCAAATATTCCATTATATGGGTATATCACATTTTGTTCATCAGTTCATTGGTTGGTGGACATTTGGGTTGTTTCCACTATTTGACTATTATGATGCTACTATGAACATTTGTACAGGTTTTTGAGGGGATGTATGTTGTAATTTCTCATGAGTATATACCTAAGAATGGAATTTCTACATAATTTTGTACTCCTATGTTTAACATATTCAGGAACTTCCAGACTGTTTTCCAAATTTTATATTCCCATCAGAAATGTGTGATGGTTTCATTTTCTCCACATCCTTGCCAACACTTGTTTTTATCTGTCAGTTTGATTATAGCCATCCTTGTGGATGTGAAATGGTGTCACACTGTGGTTTTGATTTCCATTTTCCTGAGTGCTAATGGTATCTACCATCTATTGAGGTACTTACCGGTCATTTGTGTATCTTCTTTGGAGAACTGTTCAGATTTTATTTCCTTATATTTTAATCAGGTTGTCTTTTTTATTGAGTCATAGGAGTTGTTTATATATTTTAGACACAAGTTCCTTATCAGATATATGATTCACAAACTTTTTCTCTTTTGTGGATTATCTTCACTTTCTTGATGGTATCCTTTGAAAGACAAAAGTTTTTAATTTTGATGATGTCCATTTACCTTTTGTTTTTGTTGTTGTTATGCTTTTGATGTCATATTTAAGAAACCATTGCCTAATCCAACACCACAAAGATTTGCACCTATGCTTTTTTTCTAATTTTAGTTTTAGCTCTTATATTTATTTAGGTTGTTGGTACATTTTGGGTTAATTTTATATATGATGTGAGGTAGGGGTCCAGATTTATTCTTTTGCATGTGGAGATCTAGTTATCCTAGTACCATTTGTTGAAAAACCTATTCTATCCCCATTTAATTGTCTTAGCACTCTAGTCGAAAATCAGTTGACAATAAATGTGAGGGTTTATTTTTTGACCATCAATTCTATTTCTACATGTCTATCCTTATGCCGGTACCACACAGTCTTGGTTACTATAGTTTTGTAGTAACTTTTAAATAATCCTTCCATTCTTATAACAGAACTATTATATTTTCTTCCCAGCAGGATTAAAGCTGGCATTTAATGGCCCGGATCAAGAGTCTATTTTTAAATTAGTCAGTGTGAACATCATTATAAATTGTTATAAACTCCTAATTTTTAATGAAATAATTAAATACAATTGATTCTGCCGAAGTTTTTTTGCTAGGGTTCTAGGTTAAATTAACCCCTATCACAAATTTATCAACTCTAATTATTTCATTTTAACCAAATCAAGGAAGAGAAAAGCAATCCTCATTATAGTCCTGGTCTTCATGTTAATGGAGAAGCTGCAGTGACTTATGGGCATTTGCAGGGTATGACTGTGGATGCTCACGGGTCTCAGCAGCTCCTGCTGAGGTTGTACTTCAGGTTGTGAAGTTGATTACAGTATAAAGCTTGACCTCCTTTGCTTGTCCCCCCAGCCTCAAAACCCCATCTCTCCCCATCCTCCTGTGCATTCTGAACTCTCTCCCCATCCTCCTGTGCATTCTGAACTCCCAGGAGCCCACAGGAGTTGTCTGTGGTTACACAGCCATGCCTGCAGACCCCTCCCATTCTCACTCCTCCTGGCAGAATCCTCCTGGTGCTTCCAGACTCTGAATGGTTCGCCTCCTTAGGGAGCTCCCTCCTCCCAATTTAGTTTGTTACTTTCCCTTGTTTAATTAGGCATGCCCTTTCTTGGCATCCGCAGTCCCGATGCATGTCTTTGTTGTTGCACTTATATTATTCCATCATCCTTTAACTCCTCTGCCTCTCCCTCTGACCTCAGTCAAATCCCTCAGGAGCAGAGCAATTTGTTTGGCCCACTCAGGGCTTCACATAGGACTTGTATGTAGTAGGTACACAAGTAGCATGAATTGGATGACGTTGATTGTATGAAAGGAACACCCAGCTTTTGACAGTATGAAAAAAACAATGTAACCATTTCCTTCCTGTTCACACTGGTTCCTGTAACTCGTCTATTGAGATCATTTTCAGGGTCAGAAAGAGTACAATCCCTTCTTGGTAGACTGCCCCACTTAGTTGGAAACACTTCAGTTTGCTGCCAGCCCGCTCCCTCCGTAATAGCTCATCATCAGTGTGATATTTAATGCGATATTTAATGTATGTTATATGACTAACATATAATTTCCAGACAAAGATGTACAGCCCAAACTTGTTTAACAACATTGGCCTTACTGCCATTTCCAAGGAATCTTTTATTTATTTATTTATTTTTGAGTTCAGAAAAGCTTTTTGTAGAAAAGCTGTGTTTTTGAGAAGAGAGCTGAAGAAAAGTGAGACTTGCTCCAATGCATGGGAAGGGGTTTTAATGACGGAAATCACAGAGGGGAAGGGTATCGGTGCAGGTGGGTAAGGAAAAGCAGGTCCATGGAGCATAGGCTTGAGTAGATCATGCGGTTTCAAGGCTTGGGGGCGGGGGCTGATGACAGGAGGTGTGAGCCTGGCGGGTGCTGAGGAACACCCTGAGAAGCAGTGATGTTTAGTTCCTTATAGAACTTCAGTGATGGGGGAGTTAGAGGGAGTGATCTGCCACTGAGAAAAGATGAAGACAAAAACATAGTAAACCAGCAAGGAGCACAACGCTCCTGAGAGAAGAAAGAAGTGCTTGAAGGAAATGCCCTTACTTGGGTGGACATTACTTTGAAACTCACAGCCTACTCCAGCACCCCACTGGCCTCTCCAGGACTCCCTTTCAGAGACCCCGAAAGCACTGCATAGTGTCCAGTATTATCAAATACCAAGTGGAAAGGCCGCATATCGTATGGACCGCCAATAAAATAAATTAAAGGAAGAGAGAAGGTGACTATGAAAACAAGAGGGAACTGTGACTGGAAACATGTTCAGCTTCGGTCAAGTGACTGAGAGCTGAATGGTACCTTGAAAATGTTTGCATTGGGAAGGTGTTCATAGAAGCACAGTGAAGGAAAGTGGTTCTGTGGGATGGACATCCAGAAGGCTGGGAGATTGGAGATAATGAAATCTGAGATGCTTTTGTGGGGCCTCAGGGGATGTTGAATTCTTAGCATTCAACAAAAGGAAAAATGCAAGTCTAGGGAGAGGGGTTTTCAAGGAATGAGAGAGCACTGTCTCTGCCTGGGAGGTGGGGGAGGGGGGTGCAGAGAGGGAGTGCAGGATGCAGGCAGGGTCCAGCTTCAGACTTCGCCTGTACATGTTTGATCTGATGCTTCTCCATAGGCCATTAGAACATCAGCCCATTGATTTCCTACTCTGTGCCTCTCCGTTCCTGGTATTCCCTTGAAATTTCCATTTCTTTTGAACTCAGCTACTTTTTTAAACATGTTTTTTTCTTTAAATATGTTTTTCTAAGGTCTCCTTTATCTCAGACTACCAGATTCCCCAGATTCAACTTTTAGAGATGTGCTCTTTTTACTGCAGGGATATATTTTTAAAGAATAATGCACTTTTGATTCCACACTTAACAGATTCATAAAGTGTTCTGCATTTACAAAGTGTATGTATCTGTATCTGTACCTATACCTATAATCACTTATATTGTCAACTTCGACTACTAGTAGTTAAAGATCTCAAGCATGACACTACTGGTCCTGTTGTAGGTACAATAGTGTATTGACTCGAGGCTTAAGAAAGATGAAAGCTTTACAACCACCTATTAGATCATTTTTGTGAGGTTGCCTTATAATTGTTATCTACTTAGAAAAATTATTCTAAAAATTATGGTTACAATTCACAACATAATAAGGATACTTTTGCATTCCTTATAAAACGTTATTTTCAAAGTTAGCAAATTGCCTAGAAAAGTAAGCTTTAATCATGATTTATGTTCTAAGACTTTGAAAACCAAGGCTATTCACACAAATATTTAAAAGAACAAATGCATCGTGTTTAAGGTTCTTGAATGTTTTCATCAAATGACGGTGTTTCTTTTTAAAAATTAAGCCTTCTTCAAAAGAATCACTTTCATTTATTAACTTACTAGAAATTTCAAGTACATAGAATAGAATCATATAATGAACCCCCACTTATCTATTACCCATTTTCACATTTTTATGATATGGCCAATGTTATTTCATTTTATACTCCACCCAGCTTTTTCCTGCCCTCCCACCCCCATGTCATTTTAAAGCAAGTCCTGGATATTATATAATTTTATACACAAATAATTAATAAATACAGCTCTAAAAGATAAGTTTTTTTGTTTTTTGTTTTTGTTTTTTTAATCATCAAATTGCCACTAAAGCAAAAAAAAATTATTGATGTCATCAGATGTTTAGTCTGTTTTCAGATTACCCTGAGTATCTTTTCAATTCTTTTATAGTTGGATTGTTCAAATCAAAGCCCAGACAAGGTTGTTCTATACATTTATAGCTTTTGGTTGGTTCTCTTACCTCAGATGAATATCTCTTTGAACCTATGGGAACACTCCTCCCAATTTTTTTTTCTTGCTGTTTACTAATTAAAGAAACTGGGTCAAGTGTCCTCTGGAATTTCCCACATTTTGGGTTTGGCTGGCTGCATCTGTATGGTGGTGTTAACATATTCTTCCAGCCCCTGTAAACTGGTAGTTAGATCCACAGGCTTGATGAGGTCAGGTCCCTTGTTGTTGTTTCTTATTTAAGAATACTTTGTGGTGGAAGGGGTGTATTTCCTGTTGCATCTCATTGGGCAGCACATGATGCCTGGTTATATCTTTCTTAATTTCATGTTAACAGTGTATATATGATGAAAATGAAGTTTCTGTTTTATGATTTTTTTTATTAATCAGTAGTTTAGATTTATTTGATATTTATATTATCAGTAAATACTATGTAAGCAAAACAAAATTTAAAAGACCGCTTTTATATATTATTTTAAACTTCGCCTCATTTAGGCAGTTAAGATAAGACTATCAAGGTAGTGTTTGGAAGTAATAAAACCTGAGTCACAGCACAGGTGTGATTAGTGCCTTTTAAAATCTGAATCTGTATGAAATCTGATTTAGCATCTTAATTAAGATTTGCATACTTAATTAAGTCATTGCATACTTATTACTTTAATTTTTAAATATCAAAAAGATGTACATATCAAAAAGATGTACATGTTACATTAACTCAAAGGACTTGTGGAAGATAAAAAATGAAAAGTATGTAATTTTTTTTTTTTTCTGTGAAAAGGTAGATCAGCAGGCAGTTTAAAAGAGAGAGACACAGAGAAAGAGAGAAATAAAGAAGGCATGAAACCTGTTCTTTGAAATCCTCTAGGGTTGTGATAATAATTGAGCTAACATGCACTGGCTTCTCATAAATTGCCTTGGCAGTTTGAGCCTTGAATGCCTTAGAAATTAGCTTTCCTCCGAAGCCTCGTCATTGTTGCCACAGTATTCCTGCTAAGGGCCTATTTGTTTGTGAACTAGGGTAATTTCTCATGTATGTTCACTTAGAGAACTTACATTTTGTTTTTGTCTTCTAAGAACTCTCTCTATAGAGTACCACCATTACTCTAGCAAGATGCTTGCTACTAATTTCATTATCATTTTACCAGTAAAGTGACAAAATAAGATTTAGAGCAGTGACTTCCAAACCTGAACTGTGCATCAAAATGCCCCGGAGCTCTTTTTAAAAAAATGTAGTTCTCGGCCTGCTGAGTGGCGAGGTAGTTAAGAGCTGGTTTGGGACACCAGCGGCCCCGGTTCAGATCCCACATGTGAGGGCCAGTGATACTGCCCTCTACAGCTAACAACAGCTCCACCTGGAGCTGGGCTGTGCGAGCCCCGGTGACAGTGTACGCTGCAGCCCCTGCTGCAGTGGGCTGCCATAGGCTACAGTGAGTGGCCGGCAGCCAGCGTGAGTGGCTGACAGCCAGTGTGAGCTGCCAACAGCCGCGGTGAACGACCATCCAGAGGCCGGCGACCCATCTGCCTCATCCGGGAAGAGCACAATGACGGTACCAACATGGGCCAGTGAAGCAACTTCCTCTGCAACTAGACTGAAGAACAAAAAGACAGCAACTTGTCTGTTCCCCTTCCCTGATTCCCCAACGCTGTTCCCCTCCCCCAATTCCCCACTAAAATCTTAAAAAAAAAAAAAAATGCAGTTCTCTGGCACCGCTCCCCCACCCCCACCCCCATCCCAGATCCACATCAGATTCTCGGGTGCTGGGGATACCGGAATCTGTACAGTTGTAAAAGACCCCAGTCTTGGAGATTCAAATTCCCCAAGTGATTTAGATATGGGCAATGAACATATGATTGGAAATTGGAAAGACTAGACTAGTAGATGATTACTTGAACTTCATACTGGTTTATTTAATAACTGTACGAGACAATAGGATTGATGGTGGACTTTGGGAATATTTAGTGTTTTCATCTACAACTTGAGTGAATGCATCAAAAGTGGGAAAAAGATGTAGCACCTTATAAAATGGGATACAAATCCCAAATGACTGTGACATTACTGAGAGAATGTTCGTTATAGAGACAAATGCTGAATAGAAAATATAGGACAGAAAACAGATTACATATACATTAGAAGAGAAAACGTGACTGGCGTGTCATGAAGGACAGAGCTACTGTACTAAACACAAATCTGGAAAGCAGTGCTTACTGAGAAAACCAGCACAGGACTGGGAAATGAAAACAGGAGTGTGGCATGGGAGAAGCATGTGATGATCTTCCTTTAGTTTAATAGTTCCCCCTAAGTTCCTAGAACATACAAATCATATGTTTGCCTTTTTATGCCATCTTTCTTACCCTCATTCATTCTTCTTACCATGAAGCTACATCAAAAATGCTATCGACTACCTCGTAAGTATCAACTCTTAGTGTTTTGTTATAGTTCTACCTTAACTAATGCTCTCTGACATTTGATCTTTAAACTCTCTTTTCCCTTGACTTCTAAGACTTCACTCACTTGGTTATCCCTCTTCCCGTCTGACTACTCTGTGGGCTCCTCTTTCTCTGCTGCCTCTTGAGTGTTGATTCTGCTCCATCCTCTTCATTTCACATGACATGCTCCACCATGGACCTTCTTTTTGTTTGCTCAGAGTTGCCTCAGTATATAGCTCCAGGCTTCACTTCTTCTCTGAACTCCACACCTTATTTCCATTTGCTTCCCAGACAGCTTCACCCAGATATCTCAGAGGTCCTTCTGCCTAAACCTTGACTCATTATCTTACCAACTCTCCCTCCCTCTCTGTTGCTTAGCAAGCCACCATTTACCTAGTCATCAAAGCAAGAAAAGCCATGATTCGACATGTTGGCTGTTGACCACGAGACCTGTCTCAGATTTTATCTCCAAAGTGTCTCTTGAATGTGTTCCTTTCTCATTAGTCCTATGGCTACCAATGATCCTCACCTTCTCCCACTTGCTCAAAGTAGCTTCTACCAATTTCAGCCACCCTGTACCATTGTGCCACACATTCTGATTTTTCAAGAGAAGCTGAAATCCGTATTTTCATGCAAGCTTTTCCAATCCTTAACATGTTTGCAACTATAGTAATTTAGAAAATTTTATGCCACCATGTGTACCTTTGTAGGCCACTAGTTTATGATCTTTGATTTTAAAATAAGGTAAAAATATTACAAGAAAATTATAATGTAAGTGATTTTTTTTTTCTGGCATGGAAAAAGCCTTTATATCAGAATGTCAAAATGAAACATGCAGTCACTAAATAAAAGTAGAAAATACTTTGGCAAAACAACAACAAATATATTTATATAACAAATTTATATATATAAAACAAACAAATTATAAAATCAAATTAGATTTGAAGAAAATGTCTTCAGATAAAAGGTTAATGCATTTATTATAAAATCATGCTTACAAAACTATGAATAAGAAACCTAAAAACTATGCACACTAATAGAAATGAACAAATAGATCTAGAACTACAAATGAACTATGAACATCTGAAATAAAGTTGGTTTTGCAATAAATAAATGGAGATTGAAAATGCAATGAGCTATGACTGTTAAGGTAGGTAGGTAAAAGATTGATATTATCCAAAGTTGGGTGAATATGGGGAAGTGGACGTGACATTATGCTGTTGGTGGAAATGTGAATTAGGGTGTTTTGGGTTTTTTTTTCCCCCCTCTGGAATGGGATGTGGCAATATTGTATCAGTCAGGGTTTCATCAGGATCCTAGAAAATTAGGACAGGAGAAAACAAACTCAACATAAGGAAAATCAAAGTTCCAGGAGAACAGTCAAAAAGGCATGCCATTGGAGGCAGGAATCAAAATGAAAGTCTGACAACTTTCCAAAATCAGTCAAGGATATATTCTGTGGTTTAAGAAAGCCCAACAGATCCTAGCAGGATAAATTTTTTTAAAGATCCGTTGACACATTGTAGTAAACTCTAAAACACCAAAGACTTAAAAGAGCTCTTAAAAGCTACCAGAAGAGGGCTGGCCAAGTGGCCCGGTGTTTAAGAGCTGGCTTGGGACTCCAGCAGCCCTGGTTCGGGTCCCACATATGAGGGCCAGTGACACTGCCCTCAAATAAATAAATAAATACAAACTACAGAAGAAAAAGACAGATCATCTTAAAAAAAAGAAAAATCAACAGCACCGGAATGATTTCTTCAAAATGGTAAGAAAAAAATCATTGTCAATCTAGAATTCTATACTCTATGAAATTATTTTTCAAGACTGAAGGTGAAATAACATTTTAGAATATAGAGAGCTGAAAAAGTTTGCTATGCACAAAATATCATTAAAAGACTTCTAAAGGATGTTCTTCAGGAAAAAAGACATGATCCCAGGAAAGAGGTCTGAGAGACAGGCATTTGTGAACAAAGAACATGATAACTATGTGGGTACAGCTAAACAAAAATGAATAATTTGTAGGATTTATAAAAATCAAGATAAACCTAAAATCCTGGAAAGCATTGACAGATATAGCGAGGACAGAGCATGTAGAATTGGAGTTAAAGCATGCTTAGGTCTTGACTTTTTGGAGGGAGATAAAAATGTAGACCAACTTTATATTTGCCAGGTTAAGTACGCATGTTAAAAGGTATAGTGTAAGCACTGCAAGAATAGAAAGAGATGATATAAATTTCAGAGTAGAAGAGGGAAAATGGAATGAAGGAAGGAAAAACAAACCCATCAAAAGAAATAAAAGAGCTTTTGAAAAGAAAACAGAAAAAGAGACAAAATAAATACTAATAGTAACACAAATTTATCGATAATTACAGTCAAATATTATAAGACGAGAGTGTTAAGAAATTTTTTTCCATGTACTATTTAAAAGAGATATTCCTAAAACATAAGACCTCAAACAGGTCAAAAATAAAAGGAAGGAAAAAAGTATACCAGAAATATACTACTGAAAAGCAAGCATATTAGCATCAAATCACAAACCTTTAAGGCAAAGAACATTACTAAAGTTTAAGAAGACCACTGAATATTTATTAGAGATTCAGTTCACTGAACATAAAAATTCTAAACCTATATATACATAATACAGTTTCTAAAAACATTATGCAAATGGACAGAACTAAAGAGAAATTGGTAAATCAACCATCATAAAGGGAGAGTTTTAACCTACCCTTTCCATTAATTAATTGATCAAGCAGATAAAAAGAATATAGAAGGTTTGATCAAAACAAATATAAAGTTTGAGTGAATGAACATATTTTGAACACTGAATTCAATAACCAGAGAATGCCCATTTTTATCAAACATGCAGAGAACATTTATGAAACTAGACCACATTAGAATGTTAAGCAAGCCTCAAAAATTTTCAAAGAATAAGATCACAGAGACAGATCACATTTTCTGAGCACAATAAAATTAGCTTAAAAACTAATAACAAAGAGGTACTTTTGGAAATTAAAAAGCATATTTGTACTTAACATATGGGTCAAAAAGGACATCTTAATTGAAATCAGAAAATATTTAAAACTAAACTGAATGATAATTACAAGACTACTTTTTTGAATTTGTAGGGTATACATACATGGGGCAATTTGGAACCTCAAGGTGCTTATATTGGAAAAGAAGGGCTGGAAATGAATGAGTTAAGCTTCTAGATTAAGGTGTTTGATGAAGAACAAGTGAATAAACTCAAGGAAAATAGAGGAGGGAAATAAAAGAATATAAAGAAGGACCGGCCAAGTGGCTCAGTTGCTTAAAAGCATGAGCTCTGAGCAAAAGTATCGCCAGTTCGATTCCCACATGGACCAGTGAGGTGCGTTCCAGCTGAGCTGCTGCTGAGCTGCTGCAAGCGCATGCTCTTGGTGGCAGGATTGCTGGTTCGACTCCCACATGGGATGGTGGACTGCACCCCTTCCCACCCTCCACCCCTCCCCCGTAACTAGATTGAAGGTAGTGAATGGATTTGGAGCTGAGCTTGTGCCCTCCACAATTGGGATTGAAGGACAACTTGACTTGAAGCTGATGGGTTCTGGAAGAATACAGTGTTCCCTTTCCCCAATTAATTCCCTAACGCTGTTCCCCTCCCCAATTCCCAACTCAAAAAAAAACAAAAAAAGAATATAAAGAAATTAATTATACAGAAAAAAATATAATAAAAAGGATTTTTTAAGTACCCAAAATTTAGTGATCAAGATCAAGGGGGAAAAAAGGTGAAAAGAATTACAGTAAAACCTTGGATTGTGAGTAATGTGGTTTGCGAGTGTCCTGCAAGACGAGCAAACATTTCTAATACATTTTAATCATGGTAAATAAGTGATGTCTTGCAATACGAGTAGTTTGTTTCTGGAACGAATTATGCTCACAAACCAAGGTATTACTGTATTAGAAATAGAAATACGAATAATAAAACAGATGTAATTAAATGTCAGTGGAAATTAAAACAGTAATAAAATTTTTTTTTAATGTTATGGTAATAAATTTGAAAACTTAAATGTAAAGGAAAAATCTGTAGAAAAATATAAGCAGCAAAATTAAGTTAAGAAAAAATAAAAATCCTGAATAGATCCTGAAAAGATATGAAAAGAATTTATACTACTTAGTAAAGTATCAGGTCCAGATAATTTATCAGGTGAATTTAAAAACTACATACTTCCACTTTTATATACTTGAGTAAGAGTTAACACTTCCGATTCATTTTATGAGGTGAGTATAACTTGCTACTAAAACCAGATAAGGACAATAAAAGAGGAAAACTACAAGACAATCTCACTCAAACCTAAAAGCAGAAATCCTAAACTAAATATTAGCAAACCAAATTTGGCAATGTAGAAAAAAGAATCATAACATCATGCAAAGTTGGTTCAGCATTCGAAAGCTTATTAGTAGTATTTACAACATTAATAAAGGAGAATAATGCACATAATAATTTCACAAGATGCAGAAAAAGCAGCCACCATTCAGGATAATTTTTAGAAAATTAGGATCATGTCTAAGAAAAACCTACAATAGATATTGTTCTAAGTGGTGAAACAGAAGCATTCCTTTTATAATTTAGAACACCATAAAAATACTTACTACAATATTCAACAGTTGAGGTTCCAGACCAAACAATAAGATGGAAAAAATACAGGTGAAAAAATTGGAGGATTTCTGGTCGAGATGGTGGGGTAGGTCAATGCTATGCTTGCCTCCTGTCACGACCACATCAAAATACTAGTAAACTACAGAACAGCCATCATTGAAAATCACCTGAAGTCCAGCAGAACTGAAGTCCTACAACTAAGGACATACAGAAGAAGTCACCTGAAGACTGGTAGGAGGAGCAGAGACACAAAACTGACTGGTCCCATACCCAAATGTAACTGTTAAAAAGCAGGAGGGATATCTCAGCTGTGGAGGTCGCTGATGAAGAAGTGAGGGCTCCCAGCCCCACACCAGGCTATCCAGCCCAGGGTTCTAGTGCTAGGGAGAGAAGTCCTCATAATTTCTGGCTGTGAGAACCAGTGGAGATTATGGCTGGGTGAGACAGAGGATGGCTGCAGTCTTGGGCTCTCCTCTTACAGGACCTTCACACGGACTTACTCACTGATAGACTCACTCACTTTGAGCTCCAGCGCTGTGGCAGCAGCTGGAGAGGCACCAGGGACAAACAAGAAGGAACTGAGTTGTCTGGCTTTAGAATGAGGGCTGGAGGGATAGCTTTCTCCCAGACTAAAATGGTTGGTAGAATCCATTGTGTCTTGGTTGAGCTCTACCCTTTCCCAGCATGCAGACGCAGGTGGCCACCGTATCTGAGTCTCCATTGACCTGGCCAACACTGTTTGCCCCACCCTGGTGATTCGCTGAGACCCCACCCCTCCCAACTTTCAAGCTAATGCAAGCCCCTTCTAGTGGCTTTTACATGAAAACAGCATGTCTTGGGTTATGCTGCAGACTTTCCTAAAATCTCTCAAAGGTTCACAGAACCCAAACAAGCAGCATCTCGCTTCTGCATGTCCCATACCTCTTGCTGAGCAGCCCAAGTCTGGCACTAGCGGCGCCAGCCTTGGGTCGCAGGTTGGTCTCTGAAGCACCTCCAAGCTGAGTATGGGTGGCAGCTATTTGCAGGTTGCTTTGTGCCTCATGCCAGGTGGCCCTGAGAAGGGCACAGCCTGCGGTTGAATTTGGCTTTTGATGGGGTCCCTCCCAGGAGGCCCCGGGGCTGGCACACCCACTGGCCAGCTTCTGACCGAGCCAGAGAATCAACCAAAAGTCTCCAAGGATGACACACCCAAAGAGTACACTAGGCAGGCACTAGAGCCCTGTTAAAGCAAATCCTGCTGTGTAAGGCCAGCCCCTGCATCCCCTGCACAAAGCTCCTTCACTGTAGTCATGGGCAGTCCTCACAACCAATCATCCCGAGGGTCAGTCATTCTCATTAATGTGTGAGCAGTAACCAAGGCCCAACTGCAACAGGAGGGCACATACAACCCACACAGGGGACACTCCTGCAGCACCTGGCTCAGGTGACTTGGAGACTACACCATTGGCCCTCACAGGACACCTACTACACAAGGTCACTCTCCTAAGACCAGAAACCTTACCTAATGCATAGAAACAAACAAAAAACACAGGGAGGCAGACAAAATGGGGAGACAAAGAACGTGCCAAGTAAAATAACAGAACAAAGCTCCAGAAAAAGAACTAAACAAAATGGAGACAAGCAATCTACCAGATGCAGAGATAAAAACACTAGTTATAGGGCCAGCTGAGTGGCACATTGGTTAAGAGCTGGCTTGGGATGTCAGCTCTGAGCAGCAGGGCCCCAGTTTGGATCCCACATGAGAGCCAGTGACACTGTCCTCTACAGCTAACATGGCAAACAACAGCTTGACCTGGAGCTGGGCTGCCATGAGTTGATGGTGTAGGCTGCAGCCTCTGCTGCAGTGGGCTGCCATGGGCTACAGTGAGTGGCCGGCAGCCAGCGTGAGCGGCTGGCAGCCAGCGTGAGCTGCCAATAGCCGCGGTGAGCGACATCCAGAGGCTGGCGACTGATCTGTCTCATCCGGGAAGAGCGCAATGATACCAACATGGGCCAGTGAAGCAACATCCTCCGCAACTACATTGAAGAACAAAAAAAGACAGCAACTTGTCTGTTCCCCTTCCCCGATTCCCCAGCGCTGTTCCCCTCCCCTAATTCCCCAATAAAATCTTTAAAAAAAAAAAAATTTCTTTAAAATAATTGGGAGATAAACCGTGTTAAATGCATAGGAAGTCTCATTATCATGAAGATGTTGGTTTTCTCTAAATTGACAGATAGATTCGATGCCTTTCTAATCAAACTTTCAACAGGGTTTTTCATGCAACTTGACAAGCGAATACTAAAAGCTATGTAAAAGCGTAAAGGGCCAAGAATAAATTCCAAGTGCTCCTGATGAAGACTAGAAACAGTGCTGGGCATCAGCAGTGGAGCCACACTAATTGATATTAAGATTTATTATCGGCCCGTCAAGTGGCGCAGTGGTTAAGAGCTGGCTTGGGACGCCAGCGGCCCCGGTTCAGATCTCACATGAGGGCCAGTAACATTGCCCTCTAAAAAAAAAAAAAAATTATTATCAGTAATGCTTAGGTAATCCACACAGTGTATATTGACTAAAAAGTCAATGTAATAAAATAACTCAGGCCTATATGTGATGAAGCTGGCATTGCAGATTACTGGCAACTTTCTAGTTGACTATTCAATTGGTTATTTATTTGGGAAAGAATAAAAGTAGATTCCTAACTGATACCATACACAAAGTCAATGTTTATAATATTGAGGGGCTTTTTAAAAATCAGGTTGTAATGCAACATTTATGTGACTCCATTTTTGTAAAAAGAAATAACAATCTATGTGTAATTATATACTTGAAAAAAGATCTGAGGGATATCAAAAATGAAGGTGACAAAGTGACTGTCTCTAGGTGATCCATTTGTTGATGACTTAACCTACTCTTTATACCTTTTTGTTTTGTCTAGTTTTTTTTTTTTAAATACATTAAGCACTTGTATACATTTGATTACCTTTGATTAGGGAAATTTTTTTTTTCATTTTGAATGTCTTTCCTTAACTATTCTTACTTGTTGATTCTTCTAGATTAATTTTAGAATTATTTTTGGCCACTTCCAAACTGCCTCCTCTCCTCACCAAAAAAAAAAGTTTCAGTATGATTTTGATTGGAAGTGTCTGGTACATAATAGGCACTCAGTACATGTTTGTTCAATAAAGAAATATGGGAACAGTTCACATCTTTATAACGTTTGCCGTTTTAACCAAGAACATGTTATGTTACTCAATCTTTTCAAGTCCTGTTTTTATTAATGTAAGTTTTGATTGCAAGCATTCGTATCATTAATGTTTTTAAATACTGATCTCACACATTCATACAATTAATGTTTTCTAAAATGATATAATCTTCCCATTCCCCCCCCCCACATTGAATAAAACCCTTACCTATTTATCTTCAATATCAGGTCTTAGAAGTGTCAAAAAAGATGATTTAAATGTCGATAAACATGTCCTGTGTCGTGAGGTTAAGGACCTGGGTTTAAATGACTACATTGAAACTGAGGACCTATCTTCAAGCGTTTGGTAGTGGCCAGCTTTCCATTAGCTCTCCCTAAGACAGAACACAAGAAAATGAACTTCAACTGAAGTGTGAGGAATTTAGATTAGAGAGTGCACACTGGCACCGTGAAGCCAAAGTGACCCTCAAAAATATTTTATTTGGATTGCACAGTATGTATTTAAAATTTGAGTTCATTGCTAATTTAAAATTTTGGCAATTTCACGTAAAAATTTGGATATCCAACTTTTCTGGAAAGGACTAAAACCTTGTACCATATGTCCTAGTTTTCATTGGCAGCTGATGGCTGGAGTTCAGGAGTCATCATCCCCTTTAAACTAGGTGTGGGCTTTCTCCATTTTTCCACACTCAGGACCCAGCCCTTTCCTGTTACCTGTCTTGCCCCTTACACATCTAAGTTTGTAACATCAATTCAGATGGTAACGGAAAAATTGAGTTGCATGTGGGTAGATGTGGCATCTTCTCATTTGGCACCTCGGTATTGTTGTAAAAATGTGGTTTAAATATAGTTCTGGCTCACAAGGGGGAAGTGGACTAGATGATTTCTCAAAGATCCTTCTTGTCCTGTGATTCCACTTTCCTGGTAGAATGCTCCAGTGATTCAGGAACTCTTTCTCACTGCACATTCGTGGAGAATCTCAGAGTTGGAATGCACCTCTGCAAGGCAGGGAGGCCGCAGGAGATGTGCCTCATCTGACATTCCTCATCTTGGGCACAGGAGGTTTGAAAGCTATTGCAAAGGGGCCTGCTTGAATCACCAACAGTTCAGAAAACCAGCTATTTGATCTAGAGGGTTTATTAAAACTCTGTTTCTCTTATGCATAGTTATTTAAAGGTGAGTGAATGGTTTTGTAGAGAACTTCGAGTTTTATAAGGACACGGTATCATACGTATCATTCCCATCATTATACATGGGCTAGCAGAGTATTGATTGTAGGAACCATTGTTTTGAATATCATGTCATCTGTGCTTGCCTATGATCTAAACATGGTTTTCATATTTAACATAAAGGGCATATTTTTACAAATAAAAAAGTGGGAAAACATTAGGGGCAGGAAATCTGAAGTGATCATTTCTAAATTTGTTTTATTCTAATTTTTGTCTTCCCTGAGCAGCTTTCTCATTCTGTATTAACAGTCTCTGATGGATTCTATAGATAATAAAATTAACAGCACATGTGGCCAGTGATGTTAACATACAAAGTCAATGAGGAGACAGGTATAAAATATGGAATAAGCGAGCAAACAAAACAGAAACAGACTCAGATACAGAGAACATTTTGATGGTTGCCAGATGGGAGGGTGGTTGGGAAATGGGTGAAAAAGGTGAAGGGATTAAGAAGTACAAATTGGTAGTTACAAAATAGCCAGAGAGATGTGAAGTACAGCATAGGGAATACAGTCAATAATATTGCAATAGCTATGTGGGTGTCAGATGAGTACTAGATTTATTGGGGTGATCATTTCATAAGTTGTATAAATGGCTAGTCACTATGTTTTACACCTGAAACTGATATAATAATATTGTATGTCAACTGTAATTGAAAAATAAAAAAACATTTTTTAAAATATGTTTTGTTCTAAGTAAATTCAGCCTCAAGTAATTATTTTGTTTACAGTTTTTTGGTTTTTGTTTTTTTTTCAGTTTGCCCCATTTGTTTTGGCATCAAATGGACATAGCTTTATTGTGACTCAGAGTCCAGTAGAGTCCTTATTTAAAGACATGAAATGTTATCTCAAGGGAACCTTTTTGAAGTCTCTGAATGTTTTGGGTAATAAGTGAAATTTTTAGCCCAGGACCAAATATTCCACTTAGCCACCCAAATTGTTTCTCAATTGTGGTCTTAGACTGGGATCCTGTGTGTGTATTCTTATGATAGGACTCTTGTTTTTTGGTTCCCATAGAAAAGCCCCCTTTTCCAGCCCCACCCATTCCCAGCAGTGGTGAAGTTCACACTTAGACCCATAATATGTTTCAAAGGGCCCCATCAAGCCTTTTCCAAAGGCACTATCTGACACTTAGCCACTTTATGTTCTAAGTGACGGTATCAAACTTGTCATTTCTTTACCCTTGGCCTACTGGTAAGGACAGGGGTAACTTTTCAAATGGACACAGTTCCAAAAGTAGTGAGTTAAAACTTCGTTTTTCCTGAATGAAATAGCTTTAAAACACATATGTTCTCCATTCTTTAAATACTGTATATGTACCTGGTCTAGTGTAGCATCCAAGACATTGTCAGTGTTCGGTAGACATCAGCCCCTTCTGTCCTACCCTCTTAGTAAATCTCACCCAAGTCTTGGTGATGGAGAATGAGACCTGACTGGAACCTGACTGGACCTCAAACTGGAAAGTCACAAGTCTGAGAGTCACATAGTACAGAGCTGTTTCTAGGCGAGCACATAGTCATCTGATTGTTACCAAGTACTCTTTCTTACAACATGAGACCACTATACAACCTGCTTAGGTAAGCTTTACCTTTGCTAAAATTTAAGATTCTTAAATTTAAGATTTGATTTCTTTGAAATTATCTTTAAGACTAAATCTTCAAGTCATCTGTGTTCCAGACTTTGGATTGTAATTATAACTTCAGTTGGAACCTGCAGCCTCCTGCAGCAGTTAAGGAAGTCACCGGTTAATGAATGGCTAGCCTTCAAAAAGAGATGCAGGTTGAAAATTTGTGTTTAGGCAATTGAGATTTTAAATGTAAATATATATATATATATATATACACACACACACACACACACACACACACATACACACATACACACTCCTCTAATGGGGGTCATTCATCAAGAAAACTAGCCTGATCTCTTGAGAAAGTCAGAGTTATGAAAAAAAGGATGGGGGAGATTATTCTACATTACAGGAGTTATAAGAGACATAACCAAATGCGTTGCATGATCTTTGGTTCAGGAGAAAAATCAGCAATGTACATTTTGGGGACAGTTTGAGAATTTGAATATGGACTAGTTGTTTGGGCTATAGCGTCATGCTCCGTTGTGATCATAGTATTTTGGTGATGTAGGGGAATGTCCTTATTTAGGGGAGTCTATGCTTCCATATTTAGGAGTAAAGTGTCATGAGGTTTAATTTTTTTGAGATAATTTATCAAATAGGTGTATGAAATATGACAAAATGTTAACCATTATTGAGTTTAGATGGTGGGTTTGGGTTTAGATGGTGGAGGTGTTTATGGCACTATTTTTCTACTTCACATTTTAAATTTTTCATGATTGTGAGTGATGATACTAATGAAGAAGTCATCTCTGGAAGAGAAGTATTGTGGGACACAGTAGGTCTTCCTGAGCATGCCTTGTGGTTTGGGAGACGGCTTTGTTGGAGGAGAGCCATGCGGTGGTGGGTGGGAGTCCAGTGTGAAGTGCTGCCTACCTGCCAGGCCTTCCTGATGGCTCAGCAGGGCACTTGGAGGCATTTTCCCAGGCTCCCCAAGAATGGTCTCATAATAGCCGTGGGAGAGGGATGCCGCTCTGGTGCACCATACCACAGAGCCCTGGGCAGCCTTGGGGAAGCTCAGGTCACCTTGGCCATGCATCCCTTGGAAATCAAGTGAAGCTAGATAGTTTTACAGTAGAATCTCCATGTTGGATATTTGTTCTCAGTGTCTTGGGACTATGAAATAAAATAACCCAAATAAATAACCACTCCCTTAAAAAGTATTACTCATTGGAGCACAGTATGACTTAAAACTAATCTCCTGCCTTGCTACACCAGGATGGAATTTATTCAACTCCCATTTAATTGATTTTGCTGTTGTTGCTTTTCCCTTTCTGTTCATGAAGTCTCTGAATTTACAATAAAGCCATTTTGGAGTAGTTTATTTTAGACAGACTATGAAATAAAATAATGGCAAAACTCTGGTTTGTCCTTATAATATGAACCACACTTTCCTTCTCTCATAAATATTACTGACTCTCCCTCCCCTCCCCTCCCCCGCTCTCTTCTTGGAGGTTAATATTTTTTGGTGAACAACCTAAACCAGATGAGCCAGAAGAAAGTTCATGTGGTACCAAGTCATCATTTTGGGCATCATTGTGGGTTGGGAGGTTGTCTGTAGAAAGTTAGAGAGAAGTAACCTTTTACAAATAACAGAGTGCAGGAGGCATCAGGACTGGAGACAGGGGGCCATTTAGAGGCCAGGGGAGAAGATGAACTCTTGCTGATACTGGATGACATTAGGCATGCAAAATTATAAATTATTCCAGAAATACACATGTCTGAAGACTCCTGGTCGAAAGATCTTTCCACTACAAAGTTGTCCTCCCTCTAACTCCAATCTCTTCCTGTGTCTAGACAGGCTTTGCAGATTTAGGTGGACCACAGTAACTAGCAAGAAAACAGGCAGAGTAAAATGTGATTCCAAGTTCCTCAGAATCTTGGAATACCATTGTCAAGTTGATTTCAAATGAAAAGGATATCACTTGATGATTTCCATTTTGCTTCCCATCCTCCAACCACCAGCAGCCCCACCCAATCTCTTACTAACACCAGATCTGTGCATTTGGAACACCAGTATAACAAGCTGGGAACTGGTGCCCCTAAAAAGGAAAGCAAAGGGCTTCCTGGATTCTTTTCCCAGTTGCTATTTCTCTTTAGGGAATAGTGGAGCTTTGCTTTAGCCCCTGGTAAGGACAAAAATCTCAGTGGCCTGCTGAATCCTGCGAAGTCACTTTCATTAAAAAGCCAAGATGAGAATGTAGTCCTTATCACTGCCTGTTATCTATGGATAAGTAAAATATATCTCCCTAAGCGTTTCAGTGCGTGTATTTCATTGGCAGTGATTTTTCTGTTATTATATCAAAATTAGTTTTCCATAAGAACTGACACAAATACTTTTTGTGTTTAGTCTCTCTTTAAACAAGAAAGTTTCCTATGGCCAGTGGAATTTGGACTAAGCAGGTACAAATATCTTTTTACATATTAAAGTTGCTATTTCTTTTGTAGGTGCCACTCAGCAGGGTTTTTCATTGAAACCATAACAAGACACCAGCTTAGTAATGATTCCCTTTACAATAATCCTCTCCTTGGGGGTGGGGAATATAGGAGAGAAGGTTTTTAATAAACTCAGTTCTCCTAGTACTTCCAGTAATAAATTGCTTGGTTAGAATTTGCCTTATACAGCTTTATTTTTCTATAGGGGCATGTGTCATATTGAGACTGTTGTTCAGCTGACCAAGTAGGATTTAGTTAACACTCAAGGGGTATCTCCAGATACCAGGCTTCCTGAACTCAGAGCTGTAGCTTTCATAGTCAGTGTTAGATTTAGCCCCTTCCTAATAATAATATTGCTGGAGATTTTGAACAGGGAAAATATTTTTGAAACTTTAAATGTGTCATCTAAATCTTAGTCACCAAGAGCTATAAGTATTTAGTAGAATCTGCCAGCAAAGGCAAAATGACTTAGATATGGCATATTTTTGTTGTTGTTCAGTCCTTTGGAAGGCTCGCATTATAGATCATTATTTTTAAACTCACTTTAAATTTTTCTGTGTGTGTTTGTGAATCCCAAATTGTTAAGGACTCCTCTCTTACAACCCTTCTCTCCCCTGCAGTAGGACAAATAAACAGATGTGGAAGTCACTTCCACTCTCGGTGACCTAAGTAATGAAGTATTTATTTAAAAGCACTCAGAATAAGGCCAACAGTGTACATATTTGACATGTTAAGCAGAAGAAAGCCACGTGACCAAAATGCAATCCATTTCAAGTGTGTGAGAAAAAGATTCATCTCAGTAAACTTGGAGATTATTCTATCATAGATGCCACCTTTATTTTGTAATCCCTGTGTCTAAAGCTATTGTGATGTCATAGCTGTAGCTTGTGTAAACAGAACAGGTCACTGATGTTCTGGGTCTTTCTACAGGAGTGTCAGAAAGATACTGAATGTGAAATTGAAAATTTCTTTGTGTTCCTTATATATGAATTATTTCAAAACAATTATAATCATGGACTTTGGAGAGTCTGATGGTCCTGGAGATCTCCTCTTATAACTCCTGGCCCCCATCAATTTCATGGATAAAATATTATCTCTGAGGTTATTTTAGAACTTGGGGACCCTCACCGCTATTTGGCTGGCCTTTCACTTCTGGTTCTTCCAACCAAGTAGTCAACTGTGTTAACAGGGACATTTTTACTTACTATTTTCAGGAAAGTCATCAACAGAGTACTTTATACCTGGAGAGGGGCTGAAAGGGAAGGAGGGAGGGAGGAAGGAACTATGATGGTACTTTCTGTGAATCACCTGAAATTCTGTTGGTCCCTATAAGATGAATAGTAATGTCTCCATTTTCATAGATGGAATGTACTCGTTTGGACCATGCTTCCTTCGCTTAACACTGTATTTGTGAGATTTATTTCTCATATGGCCCGTAGTTTTGGCTCATTCATTTTAAGGGGCAGTGTAGTATTTCACTGTGTGACTATACCCCCATTTTCTAAAATTAAAAAATTCTGCTGATAATTTATATTCATTCCAGATTAGGACTTTTATGAAAAATATCTATATAGACACTGTATATTCATGTTTAACTTCTGTTTTAGATATTCAAGCAGATTTGAAAGTGGCAATACCAATTTGTACTTCTGCCAGCAGGGTATGAGAATTCCAGTTTATCTACATTCTAGTCAACACTTAGTGTTTTGGTCTTTTTCATTTAGGCCATTCTGATGAATTGGAGAATTGTCTTTTTCTTTTGGTTTTTGTTTTGCTCGTTTCGTTTTATTTTGGCTCATATCACTTCTTTTCATCTTATTCTATATAATGGTTTTACTGTACTTGAATTAGAATAACTTATATACCGGGGGTGACCAGTTAGTTCAGTTGGTTAGAGCGTGGTGCTGATAACACAATGGTTGCCAGTTTGATCCCCGCATGGGCCACTGTGCCCTCCTTAAAAGAGTCAACTATGCCATTGTAGCATGAAAGCAATGTGTAACCAATTACCATGGCTGTTCCCCAATAAAATTTTAAAACCCGTTATTAAAAAAAAAAAGAATAGCTTATTTATAGGCAAAATGCTGAGTGGTGTGTTGGTTAAGAGTTGGCCTGGGACACCAGCTCTGAGCAGCAGGGCCCCATTTTGGATCCCACATGAGGGCCAGTGACGCTGCACCCCCTAAAGCTAATATGGTGAACAGCAGCTCGACCTGGAGCTGGGCTGCCTTGGGTCGCCGGCAACGGCGTAGGCTGCAGAAGAGCTGCAGTGGACTGCCATAAAGCTACGGTGAGTGGCTCGCAGCTGGCATGAGCTGCTAAGAGCTGCTGTGTGCAGCTGTCCAATGGCCAGCGACCTATCTGCCTCACCTGAGAAGAGCATAATGATCAAAATAACAACATTGGCCAGTGAAGTGACGTCCTCCACAACTAGACTAACAAAAGGACAGCAACTTGTCTGTTCCCCTCCCCCAATTCCCAAAACAAAATCTTTAAAAAAAAAAAAAATGCACACATCTTCAAGTAGGTATTAAATGATTCTTTTGTGAGCTGGTAAGTAATTTGTATCAGGAGGTAGCCAAGATCCATATATCAGCCAGCCTGAATTCATGATTCCATATGAGGAGCCAAACTGTCAGACCTCCTCTTTTATTCCATTTTACAGGTGAAGTGATTGAGCCACTTTAGGGAGTAGAGAGCATCCTAGGTGCCATGGCCAGGCCTCTTGGAAGAGCCAAGATTGCAATGTATATCCCTTCCTCTTGAGTGAGGCCCTCTATTGATTCTTTTACCATTTCGTTTGCTAAATAATTTCTGAATGCATACTGGATGGCAGGCACGAGCTAGGCCCCGTGGAATTCAGTGGCAAACAAGCTTACAACCTAATGATGTCCTCTTTCACTCTATAGGTTTTGGCTTTCAAATCACAGCCTATTTCCTCAGGAGAGGGATCCGTCTTCACTGCTTTTCACGCTCACAGAGTCCTGGTAAGAAACCGATTTCTTGGGTTGTCAGGTATTTTGCACAATTAGCTTGCCCTAGAGAGGGATGAAAATAAAGGAATAAAGATTTCTCCCTGCTTCATTGCCTTCATGAAATTGATGTACTAAGTGACAGTATTTCCAAACATTTGTGATTTTATTTTTTTCTATTTTCACTGTTTATTGTCTGCCTGAGAACAATGAGCTGTACTTTCGCACTATGCTATACTTTCCTGCTGCATCTCAGCACTTTCACTGAGCTTCCAGAGTGACTCGACAGGCAGTAAACTATGAATCAGTTCATCATTGTCTGCACACCGAGGCCCTGGGGTATGGCGCAAGTGTGTGCACCAGAAAATGCTTTCCCAGCCCAGAGCCATCAGAGCCTTGCCTAGGTGTGTGACGAGGCCAGCTTTCCCCCTCATTTCCCCAGGTCAAGATGTCCACTGAGGAAATGATGTCAAACATGTCCAGCCAACAACAATATTAAGTCAGATGCTAACGACCGTTCTCCAAGTTATCTGAGCATTGGAAAGAAAATCTAGCTCAACTTCATTGGATGGGTTTAGCATATAAGTTATAAAATAGGGACTTTAAAAATTAACTGTATGGAGGTTTGCTCTTGGAATCTTCACAATTATCTGCACTTTTTAAATTTTAAGTGTCACTTGAATATGTTATACTCTTAATGGGGCCTTCCACTTTACTCAATTGTCTTAGCAAAATAAACGGGTTAGCCTTGTATCTGTTAAAATGCAGCCTAGCTACCCTTTGTGGTAAGGGTAGCCATTGCCTAAATCTTTACGTTATTTAAATCTTAAAGTAATGCAAATCTCAATTATGACCTAAGCCGAGTAAAGGTGCATAGAAGTTGATTTCTAGTTTATACAATACCTGGCACCAAAATGTTCAGAATCGGCCATTCTAGCATTCTTATTTTTCAGAGGAAGAAATGGAAGAACAAAAAAGAGGAATTATTTAATAGAATGGATTAAGTTTGAATTCTAGTTTTAATCCACTAATAATACAACTGATAATTTTGAACTTTAATTCTGATCTACCAACAAGTTGTATTTCAATGTTATGATATTTTTGTGGGAGGAATTGTTAAGTAAAGAATTCTGTGACTCAGTTTTCCCTTCCATTAAATGGGAAGCAGACTGCTTACCACTTATCTCAATAAAATATTTTAAGAAATAATGAATAAATGCTAACTGCTTTGATAATTTTGTTTTTTTGGCATTTCAAAGTCCACTGCTGGTCACCTGACTAGGTATAGCATCCATGAGGAGTCAAAGTTTTTAAACACACCAGGCCCCCCTGAAGTGGGAGTTTCTA
Source organism: Aselliscus stoliczkanus (assembly GCA_033961575.1). Lineage (NCBI taxonomy): Eukaryota > Metazoa > Chordata > Mammalia > Chiroptera > Hipposideridae > Aselliscus > Aselliscus stoliczkanus. The sequence goes on from CM066738.1 coordinate 32,918,781, forward strand.
CACTAGGAAAACTAATTGGAAGACCAGAATGACAGGTTAGGTCCCAATCATGGAAGACATTGAATATTTGCATAGTATGTGGTGGGCACTGAGGAACCACAATAGGGTTCTGAGCATAGTAAATGGAGCTGCTTTTTAGAAATGTTAACCTGCTTGCACTTAGTCGAATAAATTGGAATAGGCAAGAATAACCACCAAGGAGACGGCAGTGGTCCAGGTGAGAGGTAAGGAAAGAGCTGAGAGCTCTTTCTGGAACATCAACTCATTAGGCCTTTGGTATACCTTAACCTAGCCAAGTGGTGTGTAAGGTGCTGCTTGTGTGAGGTGTGTGTTTGCATAATTGTCACCTTCATGCTTGGCTTCTGAGGGTATCAGGGTGAGATATACTATTGCCTCAGTCAGTGCCCTCATGTTGTCATTCATTGTTGGAAACATACAATGTATGTTAAAGGCTTCACTTATCTGTTCGTAATGTGTCTTTAAGAAAACATTGGTCACAACTAACAGGGAAGTTTTCTCTTTTGGAAAAATTGCTTTATTTCTGTTATAAATGTGACACCTGTTATAAAAATAAGCAATACAACCAAGTGTAGAGCAGGGAGGAGAAGATCCTCCCCGCCTCCCCAGAAAATACACTGTTAGTATCTGCTAAACATCTCTCCAGACATCACTCCAGAGATAGGTGGAGGATGGATAGATGGATGGATGGATGGACGGACAGACGGACAATGGATGGATGGATGGATGGATGGATGGATGGATGGATGGATGGAAGGAAGGATGGGCGGACGGATGATGGATGGGTGGATGATGGATGGATGCATTGATGGATGGATGGATGGATGGATGGATGGATGGATGGATGGATGGATAGATGGATGGATGCTGGATGGATAGATGGACAGATGGATGGGCAGATGGATGATGGATGGACGGACAGACAGGTGAGAGAAGGAGAGATACAGATGGCATTTTACCATGTTGTATTCCTTTCATTAAATATTGAGGAGTTCAGTTCTGGGATTCATTCAGCCTTCCCCACCCTGAAGTCAGTGGTTTTGCTTTAAGAGGTTGTAATAATTAATTAGTGTGACTGTGGTGTAGTTGTATTATCTTTACTGTTGCATATTTTACCACTTCCTTAATAGTTTGATTATTAATTCCTAATTATGAAACTACTGTTTTCATAGCCTGATTGAATCGATTGAGAGTTTGCTTTCCATTTTCGGGCACCTCTCTAAGACCAGTTGACCAAGGATATGATAGGAAAACTAGCAAGAACATTGACAAGTCACATTTTCCAGGTTTATCTAGTATACTTCTTCCTATGTAAGTCTGCACACTCATTAGAAAACGTTGATCCTGTTTCCCAAATGTGAATGTGGAACAGAAAACAGCAAAGTTACACAGAGGGAAGGCTGCAAAGGCCCTGCCTGGGGGTTTAATGTGATATAATGGTCCAGGGGCTCAGGTGGACCAATTTGCAGCCTTCTTGGCTCTCCCTAGAGCTCTGTGCTTGCCCAGCCCTATTGATAGCAAATACTGAAAGGAGGGGAGGGGAAGAAAGATGTGTCCCATATATACATGCTTATTGTTGTAACTTAACTTGGGACCAAGCATTTCTATGTTCTTTGGTTTTGGATGCTTTTAGTAACTTGTAATTTGATTTTCTTCATTTTGTACAGAACTCCGTGTATTCCCTGACAGATTTGTGGTCTGTGTAAGTCAGCTTGCATTCAGTAATGATCTTTCGGGAAAGCAGAATGAAGAATCGGTATGTATGAAAAAATTCTGTAAATAAATTGGCTTAAATATTGAGTTATTGTAAAAATTAGAAAAAAGAATTTTTTCTGTTGTCATTTAGCTATTGAGCACTTAATGTATGTCTTAAGGGACCAAAAAGTTCTACCTGTTTTGCTTGATAATATTGATTAGTTGATATGGGTTTTGAGACCCTTTGAAAATTTACTTTGATCAGCAGTATTTTTTCCATATCAATTTTAAATAAGAAAGCAACATTTTTACAAAAACTGTGATGGTGCTTATGATAGTATTTAAATGTAATAAGCAAAGTCTTTAAATGAAATGAAGCAAAATCCACATGTTTCCACTGGAAGCTTTCATTGGGGTCAGTGGCTTTTGAATTTTATTCCATGGTGAATCACTGACATTTTCATGAGAACCAGTACTTTTCCCCAGTGTGTTATTTCTTAGCTGATAGGGTTCATTTTCTTTGTCTCTTTTCTCATGCTAAGTTATAAGCCCCATCAAGTCCTGTTTCTGTTTCATTGGGGTTCTCTCTTCAGACAAACAGATACAGACAACTTGCTTCCAATGATGTAACTTGCAGCTTGGTCTGTTAAGCTTAATATACACACTGGAGAATGTCTACTTGTGTGTGTGCGTGTTATCTTGCCACAGTCACAACCCAATTAATCTGAACTTACTTCTGTACAAACGTTTTTTCATATTTTTGGACACAGGACTTAAAACTTTAACAAAGAGGGGGAAAGAAATCTAGCAGACATTAAACCTGGACATGAAATATGACATGATTATGCTTCTAAAATAATTTATGGGAATATTAGATTACCCCTTATGTTTATTTTTTAATCCATTTGAAATTTGGCCCACATGGTCTAAAACCAGCTTCTTATCTCATCTTAAATAAATATATAGGGAGAATGTTTTAGAGGCAATAAGGGTGAATGGAGACCCAGAAAGAAAAGAGCAGAGAACTCATTTAAATTTAGGTGCCTTCATTTGGAGCAAAGGAGCCCATCAGAAAAGCCTTTGTGACCCGTATTCTTTATACGGGAAGCAAATTTGGTGAAAAGTATTAAAAGTGTATTCTTTGAAATATTTCTAGGATGTTGAGTTACCTTAGTAAATTAATAAGTACTAAAGCAGTAATGTTGTTGGCAAACAACTATCATATGTAACTTAACTGATTCTCAGAGCAGTGAAGAAATTGATCTGTGGTTTAAGAAAACAATTAATTGTACTAAAAAGTATTATTGCTTTCATATGGAATATAGAAGAAATTAGATCTTGAGTGATACGTAATATTAATACTGAATGTCTTAAATTATTAAGGGTGAATTAAAACATCTCAATACAAATGAAATATTATCCTCCTCAGGGGCACTGGTATTTACACAGATGGACGTTTTCTATAGCTGCTGTCATATAAATCCTATAATCTGAAGGACTTCCTAAATGTTAAGACTTTCGTTCTGAAAAGTTGACTAGTCTGAACCTTTTACGTGAACCAGTTCAGTTTTCTTATCTTTAAAATGTCCTGACATCTAGTGATAACACTATCGGAGTTAACCAAGTTAGCTTATAAGAAAAATGCCATTTACATCATGAGGATCTTTCCCTTTTCTATGTGATTCTCTTTAGATGTGGTCTTTTTAACCCTCTTTTTTCTCATCTCTGACATTCCCTTCACATGTACACTTTCCTGACCCCCCTTCCCCATCCCCCCACCACACACACGCACACACACACACACACACACACACACACACACGAGAGTCACCGAAAGTCTGATGCCACTAAATAGTTCCGCTCCTGGACAGAGGCTCTAAGCACCCCTTCTGCTTGGCCTGCTCACCTGTACACCTCCCCTCCGCACAGACCTCCAGCCCACCACTTTCTTTCTTCCCTGGAAGCAATAAAATTCCCAGGTCCAGCAAAGTGCCCTCTCTCCCACAAAGGGCCCATCAAAGCCAACAGCAAAGCCGTCCTTCCACCGCAATTGTCTTAAGGCTTTATCCTTATTGATATTTGACCTCTGTAGAGCCCTCCTGTCTTAACTATTTAAGGATCAATAAACAATCCTTCCCTCCCAGAATTGCCTTCTGCCAGAGAGAAGGCATTCTTCCTCCATTACATACTTAAAATGCCCAGAGCCATGATATCGGCTCTCCTGTGAGTATTCCTTGAACTTTCTTATTCCTTGGAGTTTTGAATTCTTTTATCGGTTTACATGATTTGCCAAAGGGCAGGAGCCATCTCATTTTCTTTTGGTACGTATTCTCAAGGACCATCTGACTGGGCCAGGCCTGGGGAATTGGCTTCCTGAATCGCTGTATTGGAGATACTTCTTTGGCATAAACTTATTTCCCTATAACTGTTTTCTTAACTCTCTCTTCCCAGCCACAAAAGTGAGAGCAGAGTGAGCCCAGTACCTGAGCAACAGCCCGGGGCGCCTTACTGATGTGGTGGCCTTAAGCAGCAGATTCCTTTTTTTTTTTTTTTTCTCGTCTTTTTCTTTTCTGTCTTTCTTTTCCTTTTCTTTTTTTTTTTTTTTTTCTTTTTGGAGCCTCAGTGTCTAAATGACAGTTGGTTAGGAAATCTAGCAGTGCCTATTCAGAACTGCTCTGCCAAGGGATTCTTTCAGCCTGTACACAAGGAAGCCAGCTGCACTTAGCTCCCCAGTTCTTAAAAAGGTGGCTGCATAAAAGAACTGCTGTTCCAGATCAAGCAGTACAAAGGGAGTAATCCCCCTCCTTGGGGCGAACGGGTAGAACGAGTGCAGCCATACCGCCCCCTGACCCCCACAGCACCAGGGAGGTCTGTCACCCCGCTGTCCACTGAGGGACATCGGTGCAGGGAGACGCTCCATGTTGCAATAGCTCTGTACCGAGGGCCCGTGTGCCAGGGATGTGGGAATTGTGATGTGTACTTTGGGAAGAAAGGGCATTATTATGAGATGACTCATTGTATTTTTCTTACTACAGTTTCTCATAAGAAATCTGGAAGCCCTTGCAGCCTCAGTTTTTGACCTATTGCTAGAAATGGAGCTGGGGAGTATTTGGGGAGTTTATACCTTCTGTTTTCTCTGTTTTTGTTTATTTTTTCTCTCGCTCTCCTTTTTCCCCTTAGAAATCTGAAGAGCATATAATAAAGTTTTTATTGTACGCAGCTATATTTCTTTCCAATAATACCATCGTTCATATTTACAACACAAGTCCTCATGTAGAACCTTCTTTCTCAAAAGTAAAGCCCAGGAGCTTTGGGGAAATTCAAAATTATTTATTATTTTTATTATTTCTTTAGTAAAGAAAATAATAACCAAAGTAATAACTTTACACAGTAATAACTTTATTGTGTAAATAACCACAGAAACTCTGTTTATATTTGGGACATTTCAGATTTCAGGATCAGTCTAAACCTAACGTCTCTTAGAGCAATGGCTACAGCCACTCCTGCTAGTCTCCAGAGACCCTTCCAATCTGTTCTTAGCCGTCACCTTTTAACATCATTTGCTGACTTTTGACTCTATCTCAGGACCTCTGTGGGCACTGGGGACACTTAAGAAAAATAAAGAAGTGCTCTTACCCTAAAGGAGCTTACAGTCTAGCACATCAGGGGTGCTAAAGGTTTCCTGGGGACCGAAAAACGTAATTCAAATAGGGCCTCTGTTTTTTTTAAAATGATATATGCATTTTGCACCTTCATGGTTCAAATGGATCCTCTCTACCATTCAGAAGCAAAGACCAAAATTCTAAGTTACTTTCTTACTTTTAAACTTAAGCTGTAGAAGTCTGTGATTGTTTTGGAAATCAAAAAATGACATTTAGGGCTAGTGCTGCCTGTAAGTGGATATATACATTAAGATGTTTGGGTCCTTGGCCTCACCTTCGTATGCATCGTGACCAAGCTGTGAAAACAGCCGTGGAGATTCTGCAGACGTTCTCCGGCCACACAGCACTAGGCCCTCGCTGCAGCATGTCTCTAGGATTACTGGCAGGTCCTGACAAGAGAGTATTTAAGCACTGCATTGAACACTTCTCATAAGTCAAACTACTGTTTAACGTTAAAGAACTCTCCTTCTAGTTTATGAGTATAAAACTGAAATGAAAATGAGTCTAGAGAAGCAATAAACTACCCTAGCATGGGTTATTTTTAGCTTGGCTGTCGTGTTTCTCAGCTGTGCGTAATTGAACCTCTGTGGGCCTTAGCCCTGCTCCCCGTCAAGGGGGAGGATATCAAATTATCGCAAAAATCCTTTCTCACACTGCATTTCTATCAGAGGAAGCAGATGAAAATGTAGCTAAGTAAAAGCCATAAACTAATTTTGCACAAAGGAGAACTTTACTGGTAGATTTTAAAACTGTGATTAACAAAAATTGGGGGATAAAGTTATGTTTTATCTTAGGAAAGATAAATAGAAGTTTAAGGAAACATTTTAATCCTTAAGTTTGTAAAATAGAAGAAACGAACTACTTAACAATTTGACTGCGCACTAACTTCTGTACCTTGATAACAGAATTATTTAATTTTCATGAGGGAACTTTTGCATAAGTGTAAATCAGATCATTCAAGAAAAGGACTTTTTTGTATCAAAAAAATTAAATAAGTAGTGAATTATTTTTCCAGGTTTTTCACGATGTATCACAGACTTTTTAAGAATCCATTCTTTTCATCTTATTGTATTACCTAAATAACGCTAGTGGTAAATTACTTGGAAGCTATAAACAAGAGATTCCTGTAGCACTAACAAAAATTCCTTGAGTTAAAGTAATCATTCCTATATTTCACATTTCCACAGTGTTCTGAACTTAGTTTTTTTACTTAACTGCTTACCAAAATCATACATGTTCACTGTACAAAAAAATTTAGAATCAAAATAAAAACAAAGAAAGTAAAAATTATTCATAACTCCCAACCCAAAAATAGCCTCTGTTAATAATGATCTAGTCTATACCCCTCCATACTTCATACTTGGTGACTGAGGTCAGTGTGTATTTAATTAAACTAGAACCTCATTCATTTGAGAATTTTATGTTTGTGTCCATTTTTGTATTGGTATTTTTATATTTCACGAACACTTTATTATATAAAAACTTCTATAAAACATACTTACTATATAAAAACTTCTATAAAAACATAGTAAAGAAAGTAACTTTTAGTGAGTTGATCATTTACCTTGCAATTGTATGACATTGATGTGTGGTAGGTGTCCATGTCCTCAATTTTATGTTTTCCATAATGATTTCTGCCTTAGATGACCTTGGCATTATGTTTTTCAAAATTGGATAAACATTTGCTAATATTTTCTTCTGGTATTTTTATGAAATTTAGTTTGTGATGTGAGGTCATTTTTATCCTGCATGTTGGCCAGTTTTGTGCTAATTGTGGTATTTAGGTTCAAGGGAATAAAGTGCTCATTCTACCTATGCAAATGGGGCCTCACTGTCGGGGCACACACAACAAGGAGGCTTTTCCAGAGACAAGGCTCTCCTGTTGCCCCTGGAGCAGCAGGATATAACTGATGCCCACCATCTTGGCCTGCTACCTCTCTATGCTGACCGCCCTTCCCTTTTCCAGTCCGCTGTGGTCAGTGCGCAGGGTCAGAATACAGTCAACAGATGGGACCACAGAAGGGCCTGTGGAGGGGCTGTTTTCCTTGGATAGGGATGGGAACTATAGAATCCACCATCACCAACCTGCCCTTATGTGGACTCGCAAGGGGGTCATCCTAATGAAATGCTGGTAGTGGGGATGAAATTATTCGTGGTTGGCTGGGCCCACCTAGAACAGTTTTTCTGGACTATGACAGAGAAGATAAGAAAAACTTTTTCTCAGATAAAATCACTTTTTTTGTTTGTTTGTTTGTTTGTTTGTTTGTTTTGAGGGCAGTGTCACTGGCCCTCATATGTGGGACCCGAACCGGGGCTACTGGCATCCCAAGCCAGCTCTTAACCACTGCGCCACTCAGCCAGCCCTAAAATCATATTTTTAAAGATTAACTAGCCTTTGCTTACATGTTATAATACCCTAAGGTTTTGTTCTCCTTTCCTTATAAAAAGATTTTCCTAAATAGTTAGCCAGCAGTATTTCTAAATGATCTGGTCCATGTCTTCCCCTCAGCCCTCAAAAGAAACTTGCCCTTTGCTGAGTTAGAATAGGATAGGATGGATAAGTTAGAAGAGGATGTATCTGGGCCCTCTAATCCTCTGTGCCTTACTCCCATAATGCACCTTTACTTATGCAGAGACCTACAATCTCCCTTTGGTGACCACTTAGATGATAGATTGAATAAGGAAAACCATAGCGGGGGATAGAACAAGTGGAAAAGAGATCAGACTTCAAAGTAAAAGCCCTGCTTTGACCACTGCCTCTCCCCTCACTCACTTGATGACCTCAGAAAAATCATTTGGTTTCTCAGAGCATCAATCCCCTGACTTGTTAAGCAGAGGTAAAAGTGATGCCTGCCATACAACCCTTCCTAAGGAGCAAGTGAGATAATGAATACAAAAACGCCTTGTAAACTCTAAAGCACTTATACAGTATAATTATTATTATCACCATTTCCATCATCCCGGAAGAGGAGCTAATTTAAATGTCATTAATACCAGATTAGCAGATTGCCATTCATCTTACTCTGCCTGCTAGAAGTGAATGAGAAAAATACCTGATAATATCCATCTGTGCATAATATTTTCCCAAGTAGCTCAGTACCCTCATTTTTTGTTTGTCTTCACTTGCCAGCCCAGATTTATTTTGCAGCTCTAAACCGAAGTACCAAAAAGTTAAGTAATAAACCCTCAAAGAAATCAGTGATGCAAAAAGGGATACAATAGGAGCATAAACTTGTGACCTTCAGTGGGAGCTCTGCTAACCAACATCCAGAGGAGGAGAAAAGAGAGGAGAGACCACCCATCTAAAATGCCTTTCATTTCCAGTAACTGCCAGTAGACTCACTGCGATGTGGCTTTGGCAGTAGGACCCACTCACTTCTCTAAGGTACATAGGAGCTTGGAGACAGCAGACTCCTCAATTCCAAATTCCAGAAAAAGTGCACACAGTCATCAGAACACCCACAGTGATAACATAGAGTTTGACATGCGAGTGGATTATGTTTGGAAAGTTCATTAGTAAATAGATGATTTAGAATTCGGTACTCATTTTCCCCAGGAAACAGTCTCATAAATGTAGTGAGGTTCCCAGACTAGGCCACAGAAGCTGTTTCTATCATGAGATTGGAGTTTTAGAAAGGGGGAGTCTTGCTGTCTGTGTTCAAGGGAAATTGGAAGAACCATTTCTTCTGCATCTCTGGGCAGAGGGCCAGCTCTGAACAGAATTTCGAAATAAGACAGCCATCTGTGATGTCTTCCCTCTGGCTCTGACGCCTGTTTCCCACTGGGGACGAGGACTGCAGCCGGCCCTCTCCTGGCCTGCCCCGCTACCTTCGTGGCTGGACTGCATACTGCCCCTCCTTTCTCCTCTGCTGCCCTGCCCAGACCACGAACTCAGCCCAAGAGATGTCAGGGAAAAGATTGCCACCTGACTGACTGAGGGCTGGCCACCTCCTGCAGGTGTTGGCATTTTTCACCGTAGGCTTGTGTGGAGGAAGGCGGTTTTGAATAAGGAGACCCCACGGGTGGGCTAGCTCTGCCTGAAGTTTCTCTCTATTTTCCCCAGATATTTCCCTTCTACTTTTAAACCAGGCATTATTAACCTATAATTCATGAATTCCCTGAAATTGAAAACAAAAAAGTTATATGTATTTTTATACTTTTCTAGTCAAAGTTAAAGAGCTTTCATTTAGTTCTTGGAGTGGTCAGTGAGCTTCCGTGTCTTTGACATGTGCTGGTCAAACCTCTAGATTTTTTTAAAGCATCCAAATTTTGTCACACTTGTGTTACACCAGAGACCCAACTGTGAGGCCTAAGGTTGTTCAGGATTTATTTTTAGGTTCTTGAGGGTAGGTGAATATAAACTGGAAAATCCCTGTGAAATGTGTACTTCCTACAAAATAACTTCCTTGATTTTTTTCACTAATTTTATATTCAGATTAACATCCTTTGCAACTGTTTATTCGTACTTCCCTAGATCTATACAAGACAGTTTCGTAGTCATCAGTTCACAAGGAAAGAAACCTTTTTAAAAAATCATTAAAGAAAACAAAAAACAAAACAAAACAAAAAAAACCTACAGTGTCTGCTAAGCTAAGCAGCAGCAGCAGCAAGGCTGCGCTCCACTTCTCCTGAGAGACCTGTCCTCTCATGGGAAGGCAGAGAAATGGAGAGATCCTCAGAGGGACTCCAGGGGCCAGAGAAACCAAGTGAAGTGAAAGACTTGCCCCTCACTGTGGGAACTGGGCCGATGACTTAGCCTCATAGGTCATCAGTTTCCTCATCTCTAAAATGGGGAAGGTCATGTCTGCCTCGCGGCCATCTCATGAGGACTCATTTACCAGGTGCTAGTCCCTACGCCAAGGGCTCTGTTCTGTGCTGTTTCAGCACAGATGTCCTCCATCATTATCATCTTTAGAGAAAACGACTTCAGGCCACAGTGGAATTCATGAGCTACCACTTTCCTTTTCATTTACCTTTTTTTGGCTTCGGTCCCTTTGAGTAAATACACTTATGTATTTCTCTACTTCTTTTAATTGTTCATTACTACAGTAGCCCACCTGCTTTGCCCTTCCCAATTCCTTAACTTATTAATGATCAAGTAACTTAAGAAAATATTAGAAGTGAAATTTGGGAGAGAGAGAGAGACCTCTTCCTCATTTTAAGATGTGTGGCTTCTGCTTGGTCACATTGCTCCACGGCCTAAGATTCTGATGGTTATATTTCTTGTCCTACTTGGGTTGCTTTTTCATTAGTAACTCAACCTTTCATACCAGGACACATTTCAGAACGCTGATGCTCCTGAAAACCATTAGGTAGCACACTAACGTTCAAGAGTAACTTCTTTTTTGCCTTATTATAAAGTCATAAAGAACTGAAAGTAGTTCCAGTTCTATGTTATAATATTGTTGGCCCCCAAATGAGCTGATAATATATTACTTTTACTCTGCTTTTATTGTTTGTAAAAGGCCTTTGTTGTTTGCAGAGGGCTGCTGCATACAATAACTTATTCAGTGCAACAAACCTGAGAAGAGATTGTATCAACCCTGAACTGTTTAGTTTTCAAGGGACAGGAAGGCCAACACAAAATGGTTTAGCAAAAAAGGAAGGGTTTTGGCTCATGTGCCTGAAAAGTCCAGGATTCAGGTATGGCTTGATCAGAGACACAAAGAATATCATTAAGACTGTTTCTCATTGTCTTTTGGTTCTGCCTTTTACTGTGTTGGCTTCATTCTTAGCCTGTATGTGGTGGTTGTCTTGACAGCTTCAGGTCCATGGGAAAAGAGGACAGGCTCCTTCCCAGCTACGTGCATCTTTTTGAGGCTCATGAATTCTTCGCTCTGATTGGCCTAGATTAGGTCACAGGCACACTTCTTGAGTCAGGCATGGAGACAGACCCTCCTGAAATACATGGACATTGGATGGACAGTGGGGACAGGATCCTTCAGAAGAAAATCTGAGTGTTATTTCCAGGAAGTGAATGAGTGTCCACTAGCAAGATATTATTACCATCCCTTTTTTATAGGTGAGGAAACTGATGTTCAGAGAAGATAAATGACTTGTCCAGATCTCACAGTGAGGTAGTGACCGACAGGGAGCTGGACATAAGGACGGCTCAGCGCCCTGTACTCTTTCTACAACTCCATCTCTAACATGACAGCAAGTGACCCACTGGGTAGAGTGGAGAGAACCCTGCACAGGGGGCCAGGCCTCCTCTGCTCAATGCTTCCCCTAGCTAACTGTGCAGCCTTAGATACTTAGTCTCTTGAATCTCATTCTGTCAAATAGGGACAATACCTGTCTGCCAAATACTCAATAAGACTCTGATGAGTTGTAGGGAAAGGGTTCTAATCATGTAAGTTCCCTACAAATGCAACGCATCCTTTGCCTTCTTACAAACCCCATATGGTTTGCATAGGCATCAGGTTTGCTTTTACAGTAATGTCAAGGAAATGTGTTCAGCGCCTTCCAGCTTCCAAAGTATGCTTCATATAGCTTGCTGCATTTTAATTTTCCAAACAATCCTGAAAGGTAAATGAGAAACCAGCCATCAGGGGATTGAGAAACTGGCTCTGACACAACCACCAAAGAGCGGCAGACCTTTTCCTCCATCCCCCTTGCCTCTCTGCTCCACCCCACAACCCCCGAGTGTTAACCTGGTTTGATCAGCTCTGGGTATGTCATTCTCAGCAGATGTGCTCACAAGGCACTCAAAAACAGTAATATTTAGGGTGTGACCAAGGACTATATACAGAGGGTGCCAAAAAATATATACGCATTTTAAGAAAGGAAAACTGTATTAAAATTATAATACGCAATATATACTCATAACAAAAGAAAAATACAAGTCACATTTCACTTCTGCATTATAAGTGCTCAACGTGATTCCCATCAGCATCCAGACACTTCTGATTACGGTGAACTGTTGCTTGAGCAACATTGACCAAAGTGTCCACTTGTATACATCTCTTAGGCACCCCTCGTATTCTAATATTCTATGAATTACTCTCTTTTAAAATATTTCTGGTTGGGTTAGTAATTATTTTGATTTGAGTGTGAATAAAACAGAATTAGAAAAAACTCATGTATGCAACCATGAGAAAATAGATCCAAGTCTCAAAAGGTAAGGACTGAGAGTATCACAGTCATTGCTATATTAAGTACTTCTGTGAGAAAAGTCTTAATAGCATTACAGAGCCCTGATTCCCCCTCCTCTCTGTACTGCCTTCATATCAGGCAGGATGTTCTAAACCTGAAAATGAGTTTGGTGGGGTAGCTCCTGTCACACCTTCCAGCCATGATTGTGAGGGGCATTGGGTGACCATACCGCGGCAGGCAGTGAGCTGTGATTGTCGTGCACACATGGGACTCTTGCAGGGACCAGCGGCCTGGTATCATGGCCCCAAGGAGCTGCCCCACTCCATTCCAGCTAGACTAACGTTGCTGTCCAAGGTAACTTGGAAGCAGGCAGTGAGATTTTGCCAGCAGACACCATGTTTGTTAGAGGAGTTGCCATCCTTGCTGTTTGTCCGTGTTGAATCAGGTCCCTGGCATATGGTAACTCTCACCTGCCTCACCAAGCTGTTTCGAAGGTGATCTTGGTGAGTACATGACACAGTGCCTGACACCAAGGCAGAGGTTGGCACATGGTAGCTGACCACATCGCTCCAAATATACCTGTTTCAGTCATCTCTGACTCAGCCTCCATTAACCACCTTCCCCAATCCAGCTACCACCCCATTTCTCTCCTCCCCCTAACTGCAAACCCTTCAAAAGTGTTGTCTAGACCCACACTGGCCAACACTGTAGCTGCTGGCCACGTTTGGCTATGAAGCATTTGAAATATGGCAAGACAGAAATGATGTACTTACTGTAAGTATAAAATACACACCAGATTTCAGACTTAGTATAAAAATACAAAATGTCTCAATATTTTTATATTGATTACATGTTATAATGATAACATTTACTATATTGCTGTATTGTTAAATAATATATAATTGAAAATTAGTTTCTTCAGTTTCCTTTTACTTTTTTAATGGGTCTGTGTAAAATTTAGTTACATGGATGGCTCATGATATATTTCTACTGGAGAGTTCTAGTCTCTACTTTGCTCTTGAACCCATCCCAGGTAGGCTTGTGTCCCAACACTTCACCAAAAACAACTTTTATCAAGTCACCTTCTACTGATCAGTTTTCACTTCTAACCAGTCAGCAGCATTTGACACAGTTGTCATTTTCAATGAAGCTCTTTCTTCTCTAGTCTCCAGGGACATCATGTTATCTTGAGTTTTCTCTTTCCTTGCTGACGTTTCATCATGGTCTCTTTTCCTGAATCTTCCTCATTCGCAACTTCTTTTTACTCATTCAAACTCACTCCCTAGTGGAACTTATCCTAACTATTGCCTTTCAATACCATCTCTGGACTTCCCAGCTTTGTGTCTGCAGCCCAAACCTCTCATTTCCTGCTGCAACCTGTATCTTTACTGCTTGTTCAACATCTCCATTTGGATAGCCAGAAGCACTCTTTATTAAAGTTTACACACCTAAAATTGATACAAGGGCTCCACTTCCCCATGCCTGCCCCTCCCCCTTTACTTCCTGTATTGGTAAAGGGTAACTTCCTTCATCCAGTTGTTTAAACCATAAATCTTGGTCATCCTTGACTTTTCTTTTCCTCTCATCTCTTGTATTCAATTTGTCAGCACATCCTGTTTGATCTCCCTTCAAATTATATTTCCAGTCACTCCTCACCACGCCCCACCTGCAAGACCCATTGTCTCTGAGTGGACTAGTGCAGTAGCCTCACCACTGGTCTCTAGTCCCTCTACTACATCCAAGGTGATTTTTTTTTTTTTAAGATTTTTTTTATTGGGGAATTGAGGGAGGGAAACAGCGTTGGGGAATCGGGGAAGGGGAACAGATAAGTTGCTGTCCTTTTGTTCTTCGGTCTAGTTGTGGAGGACATCGCTTCACTGGCCCATATTGGTATTGTCATTGCACTCTTCCCCGGGTGAAACAGATGGATCGATGGCCTCTGGACATCCCCTCCTAGCGGCTCACGCTGGCTGCCAGCCACTCACGGTAGGTCATGGCAGCCCACTGTAGCCTATGCCACTGTCACCAGCAACTCACAGCAGCCCAGCTCCAGGTCAAACTGCCATTCATCATCTTAGCTGTAGAGGGCACAGCATCACTGGCCCTATGTGGCATCTGAGCCGGGGCCCTGCCGCTCAGAGCTGACTTCCCAAACCAACCCCCAACCAACGCACCACTCGGCCAGGCCCGAGGTGATCTTTTTAAAAATGGCAAGTCGCTTTTTTTTTTTTTTTTTTTTTTTTGGAAACTTCCAAGACACATCATCTTCCTTAGAAAAAAATGTGCCATCCTAATAAAAACATTCATGATTCCCCCCCCAGTATATACACACACATACACACATACACTCCTACCTCTTACCTGCTCAACAACCCTTTCCTCTGATTTGCTTTCCTGTTCCTCCCGCTTCCAGGCGTACTCTATCCTCAGAGCCTCTGTGTCTATGCCTTTCCTAAAATGCTCTTTCCCATGTGCTTATGTGCCTTGTTCTCCACCAGTCTCCACCAAAACTCACCTTGTTACACCTACCACAGCCTTTCCTGACCACCATATCTGAAACAGCACCCCATGATCTTTTAGAGGTTTATTTTCCCTCATAACATCATTGCTACCTGACACATTATGTTTCTTTGTTTCTTGTCTTCCCCATTGGGGTGGAGTCTTCATGAGAACAAGGACTATTTCTGTGGGTCCACTTCCTTTTCCACCAGGTCCTCAAACAATGCCCGGTGCAGAGTTCAGGGTTGCGTGATTGGATGACTGCTGGACTCAGCTCAGTTATCAATTCCATGCCCCTCCTTTCAGGGCAGATCGTTTATTCACGCTGGGATCAGAATCACCAGGGCGCTTGCCTAAAAAGCTCATGCCCTGACCCACCCCCAGGGGTCCTAACACTGTAGATTCTTAAAAATCCAGAACATTTTTTAACAAGTCCCCCGGGTGATTTTGATGCCTGGGGCAACTGGACCACACTTTGCAAACACTGTCTTGTGTACCCGTTTACATTGGTATGTGTTTCTCTGCTCTGTCGAGTGTTGTTTCATGTGTATCATCTAGGAACCTAAACATAGATCTCCTAGCCCCACCCCAGATCTTATGAATAAGGGGTGGGTCCTGGGAATCTGTATATTTGAAAAGCTCCCTTTGTGCTGCTGTTACAGCCAGTCCCACTAGCCTTTAGGAGCCTCAGCTGTGTTTTACAGACTCAAGGAGGTTATAAACTCAAGACAGGTGCTTTTTACATCTTTTTAGGCCAACTTCTCTTTCCACCCTTCATTAACAATGTTCTGTTCAAAAATAGCATTCAGTAAGTCACTGTGGAGTGAATGCCTTGATTTATCCACAATTTCAACTTGCCTTTGTAATTTGAATATCAACCAGTATTTCTAACTACCTTTCAGTCCAGCTCATACTCTGACTAGAGGCAGGAAGTGAGTCTTCGTGGTCTAGCTCATTCTGGCATGGCCTTTCTTTGTAGTCCTTTCTGTCCAGGAATTCTAAATATGTTTCCCAGGTCAGACCAGACACCATCATACTCTTACCTGCTCAACCTGCCCCTTGGACAAGCATGGGGGCACATGTGCTTTGGCTCTCCTCCACCTCTGTGTGCCTCCCTGGTACCATAACATCTCCAGGGATGGGGACAAGGCCTGAGCCCTTGTCTGGGAGCCTGCCTGGGCTGCTCAGGCTGCTGAGGAAGCTGTCTCCCTAGGTTAGACTCCTTCTGGTGCTGGTGGCCTTGCCCTACTTCTGTTGTGTCTTGGAACTATATCTAGACACTCTTTACAGGTCAAAAGCTTTAAAACTAAAATCCTCAGAGCCTTACCAAAAGTAAAAATAAATAGGGCCGGCCTAGTGGCTCGTTGGTTAAGGGTTCGCTTAGGAGTGCGAGCTCTGAGCAGCAGGATAGCCAGTTCTGATCCCACATGGACCAGTGACGCTGTGCCCTCTACAGCTAAAATGTTGAACAACAGCTCCACTTGGTGCTGGGCTGCCGTGAGTCGCCGGCAACGGCATAGGCTGCCGTAAGCTACTGTTAGTGGCAGGCAGCCAGCATGAGCTGCCGTGAGCCACCATGAGCAGCCGTCCAATGGCCTATGACCTATCTGACTCAGTCCAGAAGAGCGCAGTGATTCACAATACTAACATTGGCCCGTGAAGCGACATCCTCCACAGCTAGACTGAAGAACAATAGGACAGCAACTTGTCTGTTCCCCTTCCCCGATTCCCCAATGCTGTTCCCTCCCTCAATTCCCCAATAAAATCTTAAATAAATAAATAAATTGTGGTGGTGGGGCAGGTGACCAGGAAATGATATTTGTAGAATTTTATTCCTTAGCTCGACTCAGAATTAGCTTCCAGGTTATGAAGAATCATCTATGAAAGCCAAAAGAGATTATCTTGGTCGACCTATTTCTTAAATTCCTGAAGCCCCATGGCATACACACTCTGGATTTTTGGATGGCCAACTGGTAGCCTTTTTAATTATGTTGGATTTGTCTATGTTCTTTGCATAAGATGTCAGGACATAATCTGAATAAGAGTAGTGTTGGGCCGGCCGAGTGGCGCGGTGGTCCTGGTTCGGGTCCCACATATGAGGGCCAGTGACACTGCCCTCAATAAATAAATAAATAAATAAATAAATAAATAAATAAATAAATAAATAAGAGTAGTCTTCCAGGTACACCCAAGTGGCACTTGAAACAGCACACACTGTCTGCACCTGCGAGTTTTGCCTCTGGATAATCCATGGATTACATTTTGGTGCCAGATGTGAGAAGCCATTAGTAATCAGGACAACTCCCTTGGGAAATCTTTTTCCCAGGTGATAGCTGCTTCCTTTTGAATACTTGTTTAGGGGCACCGGAGGCTACGATTTAGCGACAAAGGGGAAAGAATTGACCCTAGAAATGTAAGAATGAGAGATTTCTAATGAGATCTGACAGTTCAAGGGCTGAAGAAGGATTCTAATCTTTTTTCCCCTGCCCACCCAGCCTTCATACAAATGTAAATATGCCTGCTTCAACAAATTGCCAAATGTGGTTTTAATTTTAAGCGTGAGACCCCGCCTTGCCTTTTTTCTTTCTTCTTTTTCCCTTTTTTTTTTTCTTTCAGGTTTTACACTTTTTGAACTGGACATTTCCTTCTGTCACTCTGTCACTTTTTCTGTTTGTCCTTTTTCTTCCAGGGACATTTCTTCCCCATTGTTTGTTGTCAGAGGAATTTGCGATGAGAGTCGATTGTCTTGTTTCTTATAGAAGTTTTGAAGTTCCCATAGGAAATATATAGTGCTCTTTAAACTACTTTAAAAATAAATAAATAAGGGCAGTGATTGAATCCAATATGAGATTCAAAGTGTCACTGTCACGGCCTCCTACTTTCTGTGGTCTATGCAGTCAGTATCCATTGTTGTTATTTATGACCCGGTTTGCCTTCCATTGTGGACTTCTTCCAGCCTTGGGGAATTTACATCATTCGTAATAGCAAAAGGCTTTCTGGTTCCCACAGAGTTGTTCAAAGCCTGACTCATGCTCCTTATGTTAATTGTTCAGCTCTGAAAATACAGCACTTACAGGGTGTGGTTGTGAGGGGAAAATCTACTGTACTTATAGGGCATGTTTAGAAGTGTTTCACACATAAATCTCAATCTCTCTCAATCTCTCGTTTAACTTTTAAACTGTAGCTCTTTTGGTCAATTCTGGGGTGGGGGGAGGGAAGAGCATCAAAATACAGTATAATCCAATGAAACCTATAATATTTTATCCACTAACTCTTAAAACTGACAGGTTGTACATGGAGAGACCTATGACTGACTTTGGTCCAGGTCTGAAACCATAAACAGGGTTAGCGTGAGCTACAGGCTGATACTGAGTGGGGGGCTGGCAGTGACTAGACAAAGCTCATTTGTGGCCTGTGGGACACCCAGGCATCATACTGGCTGCCCTCTACCAGGCTTTCTGGGGCTGTCGTTAGTAATTCCAGTTTAAGTCTAAAGTAAGGACCTACTGACCATTTAACCAAAACTGTTGCTGTGGCAGCAAGATTTTACTATGGAATCTGATGGAGACGGGTACATAGTTGTCCCAGAAAATGAGAGAAGTTACCACCTTGTCTCGGTTATCTACTTGCTAACCAAAAGGAAACCATTCCAAAGGATGAAATGGGTCAACGTGGGTGAAGGTTGGGAGGAGTTTACATTTTATAATTACTTCCTTCTGAAGCTTCCACGGGAACATATAACGATAGGTAGACAGAAGATCTATGAATTATATAAAACCATGGTAAGGCTGTTAATTTAAGGGGGGAAATTCCAGTTTTTTAGTGGCTAAGAATCATAAACTCCTGTTTTCAAGGTACCAGTATTAAAAGGCTTAACTCTTGATGCAGCTTTGAGTATTACAAAGACCACATTCTTTATTTTCATAACTAGAGAAAATGTGGGGAATTCTCAGGATAACCAGGGCACAAACCACTGTACCACCAGGTCTCTGGAAGATGGAAGGTCATGGACAAAGCCGCTGACTGGCACTGTGACTCTGGGCTTCGTCACAGTCTGGGCTTCAGAGATATCAGATATGAGCCAAGAGTTCCCAGATGGTTTGGAATCAACATCCTTTCCATCGCAGTCTTGTTTGTTTGTGGTGCATATTAATGTATGAAGTGTGTGGGCTGGGAGTCCAAAAGAAGTGACAATTCACCAAAAAGTTCTAGATTAAGAAAAATTAAAATAGCCTAACACTAAGCAGTTTCATCTGGTCCTGGGATGATTTATTCAAAAATAAATCTGTTCACCGGGGCCTTCAGAGTGTAACTGTTTTTTCTCATGTTCAGCAGTAGATTTCTTGTTGAATCTTTGTTATCTTTTGGAATAGACGGAAAGAGCTCTCCATGGAACGTCTGATTATTTTGCTGAGTATGCGGAGAGTCCACTTCCTCCCAGTGCAAAGCTCAAGAGAAATGCTTTGAAAGAAATGTAGGTCCAATGTGTTTCCTTTTTCTCGTATTTGACTGTTTATATGTATGGATGGATACATAGCATGAAGTCTAGCGTTCAGCAAGAGTGCATGGAACTTAATCACAAAACCCCCTCTGGCACTGTGCCTACCCTAAGTCTCATACTTGCTCTTCCACCTTCCTGACTCTTGCTTTCTGGACAATAGGAATCAAGTCCTTGCTTCACAGGTGTGTTGCAAGGAGTGATTAATTACAAGTGCTTTGAAGATGAAAAGCACCTGTTGCTGGTGTGTTTCATACAACTTTCACAGTGACTACAGACAGATCTAAAAAAATTTTTTTTAAAAAAACCACTTCTTTCCTAAAATGTTTGTTCGACCCTAACATAATTATGATAATCCTTGTGTCCCTGATAGCAACAGTAAGAACATGAATATATATATATATATATATATATATATATATATATATATATATATATATATATATATTTCTTTCCAGTCTATTTTAGCTTCATTGTTTTGAATTTGGTGGTTTATGAAATTTGCCATTCACAAGCTTACAAATATGTTGAAGTCAAACTCTAGTCTCTAAATTCTCCCCATACAGCTTTTATCCTGCCCCTCAAAGTGAATTTTACAATCAGGGTGAAGTTTGCATTGTCTATTGTGTGCTGTAGAAAAGGGTGTGTGTGTGTGTGTGTACATGTGTCTGCCATGATTCTACTTTCTTTGCATATCCTCTGGAATTTCTTTTAGGACATTTCAAGTTATATTAACCGAATCCCATTTCCAATGGTTAATGAACCAGCTAAATGATGATTATATTTGAGTAATACCTTGAAATGGCCTGTGAGGAATTCCAGATTATTCTTTATTTACAAATAGAAATCATGTATGTGTCTGTGCATGTAAAAGCATGTTCTTGTACATGCACAGACACACACACACACACACACACACAAACACAGCCTCTGGTTTCAATATCTTTGACTGTGTACTTCTGCGGGGAGGAAAAGAGAGGGAATTAAATGTATCAAATGTAGGCAATATTGACCCTTAACATCTGAAATGAATACCTGCCTGCCTTAGTTAAAATATGAACTCCAGGGGCGGCTGGTTAACTCGTGGTTAGAGTGCAGGCTCTTAACACCAGGGTTGCCGCTTTGATTCCCACATGGGCCACAACTAGATTGAAAACAAACGACTTGACTTGGAGCTGATGGGTCCTGGAAAAATACAGTGTTCCGCAGTAAAGTTTAAAAAGAATGTATGAACTGCATCGTAACTCCATTGATAACCCAGTGATCAATAAACAGTGTATCCTGGTGTGTCCCAGTGTATTGGGAAATGCGAAGGCTATTGCTTGATCCTGCCTGCATTGAAACATACACTTGGGGATTTTTCTAGATTTGCAGAGAGATAGGGAGAAGGGAGGGTAGTGCATGCCTTCCTTTTTCAGGTGTAGGAAATGTGGTAAGGGGAATTTGGAAGAAACCATTCCATTACAGCTTAACACACAAAACCTTTTTGTTGTTGTTGTTTGTTTAGTGTGAAAAGAGCTGAAACGAAAAGCAGTACCTTGAAGGAATCACCCAGCCACCAGGACCTTGTGGGAACATCTAGTGGCTCAGTGACTGCAAAGGTGGCAGTGAGAAGGGGTGACAGTCAGGCTTTACCCAGCCTCCCGGCAGAGTCCACGGGACAAGCAAAGGATTACATAAAGGCAACTGAGAGCCACTGGGGGCTTTCTGTTCGAAAGCTGGAAAATGTTCATCAGACGCAGCCAGAAGATACTAGCAGCCAGCAAAAACCTCATCCTGGGGAGTGGTTAGAGACTGGGCTTCTAAGCGGGAGCCCTGTCTGGGGCTGTGAGTCAGCATCACCAGGTCCAAAACAAAGTCCACGAAGGGCCAGAACACAGCAGAAACGCAGGAACTGCGGCTCTGCGCGAGGCTCCGACCACCACAAGAGAGTTTCTCTTGGAAGTGATCGATTAGTCCCGAGAGAAATAATTGTGGAGAAAAGCAAAGCTGTCAGGGTTTTGCCAACTTCAGAGCTGTCAGATCCGGGGTTACTTTTGAAACAAGATTTGGCAAAAACCGTGTCTAATGAAGAGTTGCATGTTTTGGAAAATCTCTCCTCCAGACATCTTATGAAAAATAAGCCAGGGCAGGCAGAGCAAACCGGCTCAGCCACAAACACTGAAAGATTAGCTACAATTCAGGGCAGCCCAACCAAGAAAAGGAAGAAGTCTGAAAGAGGCCACTAACTGACTAAAGAGGATTGCAAAGTTGTGGTTGAGGGTCTATTGGCCAAACCTGTGAAAAATGAGAAGTGTGTATCGATGCTGTGATTTCAAAGGAATTAGAATGATTTTTTAAAATAGGAAATATATATCTGTGTTAGGGTTAGCTTTCAAAGCAGTCACCTCCAGGAGCCTGTGTGTTTGTTCTAACAACACTGCTACTCTCTCATCATACTTTATAACTGTCTTCAGGAAATTATGTTAATGATAACCGTCCGTTCACTTTGTAAGGGGTGACACCATTCATGATGAGCTGCGTGGAGAAACCAGTCAGATGCCGCCGCACAGGCACATCACTGTACAGACCACGCGATGGACCCCTGTGAAGCAAGGACTTGATTCCTATTGTACAGACAGTGCCACAGAGCTGCAGTTGTTCTAGGGGTACAGTCCAAGTAGGGCAGCAGTGAAAGAACAGGCCAGGGGTTCTCGGCATCTCGTCCTACCCCAGCGTCGCTGTCTGGAAATGTGTTAGAAACGCAGATCTCGGATCCCACTCCAGACCTGCTGAATGAGAAACGGGGTGATTCTGAAACATGCTCAAGTTCGAGAACCACCGTACTAATTGGAGACCCCCTAGTGTATATTTCCTCCAGCTTCTCAGCTGGGGGCCACATGTAGACACGCGCACTCTCCTACTCCCTCAAGTTTGTGAAGCACCTGGGTTCAGTGTATGAGTTACTCTGTTCCCCAGTTCTTAAGGATAACAGCCACAGCACCCAGGGAGCCGTTCCTTACCCTAATAATTGCAGGACGTTTACATAAAATGCTGCCCAGCGAAGACACGGAAGACGCTTGTTCTTGCTTGTACCTCAAGCCTTTCACTATCCCTGTCCTTGCCTCTAAGATTTTGGTTAGGTTCAAGATGGAACAGGATCCAAGTGACCCGAGTTTACAGTTTCCCATTTGAAAGGCTTCACAGACAGATGAAATTTCAAAACAGGAGCCTTAGATTTATGATATGACGCACTAAGGTCTCTAGTGGGCTTGCTGAAACCTCACGTAGTGAATCACAGCAATGACTGATTTTGAATAGACACCTTCTAAAGATTTTCATAATTCAGTGTATTCTAAAATAAGGAAGAAACCACCTTCAAAAGCCACCCTGCAAACATCTTTTCTTCCTGCTCATCATTGGGTGGCCCTCTGAAGTAACACCTCCCAAATTACAAGGAAAATCAAGTATATTCCCAAAAGTGTTAAGAGTTCGCAGAAGAATACCCCAGAAAAAGCCAAACGAAATAAAAGAATGTGGAAACAGACAGTGGTAGTAAGTTCATGTTTAAGACTAATTAGAGGTTTGTCTCAGCTCATTCTATCCTTCCCATGTCTTCTTTCTCCATTTATATGGTAGGGTAAGACTCATTAAGAAGCATCCGTATTTTGTGGCATCATTTTAGGTCGTGAAATTCAGTCAGTATCCTGGCCATGGATATAGATGCTATTTCTTTGATGTTCCAAACCCTGTCTGGAAACCTGTCCCCTTCCTGTGGTCCCAGCCTCACCACTCCCACCAGGAACGTAGCCCTGCCCGCTGGTATCTCTTCCTCTTCCCTCCTAGCTTTTTTCCTGCCCCAGCTGATTCTAATCAAAGGATTCTATAGGCTAAGAAGGAGCCCAACAGAATACCACCCACAGTGGAGCAGATTCTGTTCTTCTAGTAGGGGTGGACTGCACCTCCCCATAAAGTGATAGAGCATCAATTTCCATGGCCCGTCGTGGGTCCCTCTCTTGGAGTGGTCAGTTTTCTAGGTGTGCTCTTCACTGAACACAGAACCATGGTATGTCATTCAATCTTCTTAAACAGAAATAATTATTGGAACAGTTTAAATAGAGGGGGCACAAATAATAACCCAGGTGATAAGCCAAGAAACAATGAGCTCCCTGGGAGAGTCCAGAATAAAGAAGATGGCCATTCCAGAACAAGAGCTGCTGCCTGCCGCAGAACAGAAGATGTGTGAACTGGAGGCACCAGAGGAAGTTTTTGTTGAGTTTTTATTTCAGTCAACCTGGGCCCAGTGGTTAAAGCCAATTCTTAAACTTCCAATGATTTTCTTTCAATAAAATCTTGGCTTTAGAGTTTGGTGTATTTGTGGAAATAACTACTGTGATCTAAGAGGGAAAACAGTACCATTGGTTGCAGATTGATACGGCCTTTCAGCCATCATGTACACTAGATTTTAACAGGATTAATGGACGAAACAGCCCTCCACTTCCATGTACTATGGCATGTGTTTGAGGAATTTTTGCCTTGAAGCATTTTTTTCCACATGTCTGTAACACCCCTGGATCTCTTGTTATTTGAGTGGTTGTGTGATTTTTTGGATATTAGGAAATACAAAGGGGAAAAAGGCTGCCAGGTTTTTTTGTTGCTTATTAAGTGGGAAATGAAGAGTTCTCCACTGCTGAGAGTGATATGTGTTTTGATACTTTTTATAATCTTAGTTATTCAGCATCTGAACATCTGAGACCCTGTCAATATCCTTAGTCAAAAAGAACAAGTTCATCAACCACTTACTTAAAAACCTAACTTAAATGTGTATTCAAGTCCCTGTAACTCTGATGGTTGGAAGAAATGTGGATCCAATTTGATTAATCTTATAACTTTGAACTCCCTAACATTCTTAGTCTCATGGCTTCTAAGTCACCTCTATGTGCTTTCAAATGACTTTTTAATAGGTTGCTGTTGGGCTTCGCTTTGTTTTAGGTTATTTTATGTCTGTAAATAAGAAATGTCTGAGAGCAGTCATTGTGATTTTTCTTGCACATATTTCTTTCCTTTGCCACTGGAGGTTAACTTTCATCCAGATATGCATATAAATTGTTTAGTACAAAGGAAAAAACATTTGGGGAGAGAGGAGTAAGTGCTGCAGCTTTCCTGTTCACTTATTTTAATATGAAAGAAGTAGGAAAACGTATTTTATAAAAAGCAAGAGTCACAAAAACCCTCTGTATTTTGATTTATGGAGAATATAGCTTGTCTCTGAGTGAGCTATCTCAAGATACATCTTGGGGACAGTGATGGGATCACAGTTACTTGTTTGCTTTTGATGCATGTTTGGATTTTAGCATGAATCATTATGCATATCGGTGGCCTTTGATTTCCGAAAGAGCTTGGTGAGGGCAGAGCACATAAGGGCAGGAAACTCCGTGCCCAAGAGAATGGCCTAGGATTAGTGTTGCCATTCCGTTTCCTTCCGTTCCTTCTTGGCAGGCCCCACTGTAATATTTCCACAAAATTCTAGTGAGTGGTTCTCCTTTTGAGGTAACAAAATGGCTTTCCCAAGAGCCCAAAAGTCTGTTCAGCATGCTACGACTTGAATATGGAAGTCATTTCAATTTCTTTTTTTTCTCTTATGAGGAAATTTCCATGCTTGGTTTATTAAGACGAGAGAGTTCATTCCTTGTTATTGAAACACTAATGAATTGAAACACGTTGGAGCAAGTAAAAAATCAAAATTAAGCTGATTCTGTTAAATGTTTTAAAGCCTGCCTTAGTACAAAATAAATTAAGCATTGTAAAATGAAGGTATTTCAGCTAATTACTCAGGACAGAAATCTAACCTTAAATATGATCGATATGACAATTTAATGATATAATTAAATTCTCAGAAATCTGCAGAACTCCCTCTAATTTGGTTTCTTTAGTTATTTAGCAGGACAAGGAACAAATATATGTCAATGTGTAGCTTAACAGAGGGGACTTGAGTGGGTGAAATGATTGCCTTTAATTGTTGAGAACTGCTCCATACTGGGCTTCAAATTACATTCAAATAAATTTTATTATGCAGCATAATGTTACCATGTGCTACCTTATAATTGCCATTAGTTTCTTATCAAAAATATTAGTTCTTTAGTTAAACAGAAATCAGTAAAACCACACATTTGACCCCAAAGCCTCTGATCAGGCAACTGTAGGTGTGGATTTGACAGATCCCCAGAATAACTTTCTTCAATCAAGTTAGAAATCCGAACACTGCAGTAATCTCTATGAGAGCTCCTGTTCCCATTGGCCTTATCCTCTTGTTTGTTTAAAGTATTTAAATACTTATACATACCTAGGGGATGAAAGTAGTAGTAGTGGAAATGAACCTGTTTTATGAATAAAAAGTAAAGTTATTTAAAAAAAATTAGTGTGTATCATTTCTTCTTCAAAACAAGTGAGTTAATCCCAAGCAATATACATCTAAAATGCCCTTTTCTGAACATACTATTTAAAATTATATTCTATTTATTAGAGACTTTTCCTCCTTGAAGCAATCCCAAGGTTTTGAATACTGTGTTAAAATATTCAAAGGATTTCTGCAGTTGAACCATTGATCCTAAAAGATTTAGGTTTGAAAAACCCTGTGTGGGATGTGATTAAATTGGCCTGTAAGGTTTTGGGGTGGTCTTTACAATGCAGTTATGTTCCCACTTCTGTTCCCAATTGCGAGCTTAGACCCCTCTTGTGAGGGGTTAAAGAATGTGACCTTGACTCCTTTCCAGAGAATCTTGACATTTCCCAAGTGGATTCATTTCCATTTTCTAAATGGATCTAGTCCTTATTCAGCACTGAGGGAAGTCCTGGGCCGATGCTTTCTCTGTACTGCCTTTTATGACAGGATCCCAGGCCTCTCTGGTTGCTTGTAAATATATTTTCCCTCGGGTCTTGTATATAATTTTTCAGAAGCATTTCAATATCAGGTTGGAATGATACTTTTGAATAGCTGCACATGAAATGCTGAGAACCACTGCAGTTGAGGAAGCAAAGCCCATTGCTTCTCTGTGTTTTGGTCTGGTGGCACGCCGTAGGGCTGAGCCCACAGGAAAGGTGCCCTGGGCCTGGGGCTGGGCCGGGGATCTGGAGACTGAAAGACAGCAAGGCGCTGTGAGTGCCACACCTGGGTCTAGGCTGCTGCTTTGCCACTGATTGGCTTGTGGGCTTAGGGGACAAGTCACTTAATGTCCTGAGCCTCAGTTTCTTCATTTGTCAAGTACAATTCTCTCTCTTAATTGGAGTGCCACACTTGGCTCTGGTAGATTCCTAAGGTAAACACCACTCCCATGCATTAATTTCTTGATCAAAAAGCCATGCGTTAATTTCTCCATCTGTTTAAAAGCAGGTTCTTGACACTGGCTACACATTGGAATTACCTGGGTAGCTTCTAGTTAAATCAGAATCCTTGAAATATGGCCTGAGTCTTGGCAGTTCTAAAAGATCCTCAATTAATGATTCTCATGGGAAGCCATCGTTGAAAACTATTGTTTAAAAATGTAGGATATATGTGTGTGTGTTTACTGGATGTTGAAAGAGGCAGGGTCTGCTAGGAACTGAGTATCCTTTAGAAGAGGGGCTTGCTTTCTGCAGATCAGAGGTGTACCTGCCTTACTAATGGGCATGGCTTTGGTGAAACGGTGTCAGTAAGCACGCACACATACACACACACACACAAATGTGTTTCCCAGTTAGTAAAGCTGCTTTACAGACCCGGCACATCCGCACACAACTTCATCTTTGGCAGCGCTGAGAAATTGTTACCCTTGTAGAGAAGATGAGTTTTTAAAGCACCTAAATAATTGGGGTTTGCCTTTGATCTGTGATCATTAATATCATTAATAAGCTCTCAAAAAGTGCATGTGAATCTCAAGTTCACATTTGGCAGGGCAGTGGAAGAGTGAATGCTTTTAAAATAGTTTGGCTCGGAAAGCGCATCTGAAATAACCCTGTGGGAAAATCAGGAGAATTTCTCATCCTCCGAAGGATTACCTAGGATGAGATGCTGACCTTGTATTTTAAGTTCAGTTACATTTCTTAAAACCTCATTCATTACCCAGACTGATTTATTTTAGGGGGTGAAATAGGCTGTGGGAGGGGACTCGAGTGATGTACAGTTTCATGTTTGCTTTCTGTTTTCTCCACAGTTCCCAAAAGATCATAACATATATATATATATTTCATTAAAAAAAAAAAAGACCAGCGTTTTCATGAGATTTATTACAGCTTTTCTCTCAGAAATGAGAGCTGAAGAATTCTCCCCTCTTCAGGCTTCTAAGGCGACCAAGCCCCAGAAAGCCGAGTGTGCACAGGGTGGGCAGAGCGCTGACCTCTGCCGGGGGAGAGGTCAGCTCGGCACACAAGACTCAAAAGGGAGGAAGAAAAAGCAGCTCCTCAGCGGGGAGTTTGACTTGCTTTAGGGCAGAAGAGCTTTTATAAATAAGTTCCCAGTCTCCCACGCCCTCTCGCCAGCTCTTCTATTACTAGTTTCTCTGCTCTTAGACACACATACACACACCAACACATACAGACACACGGGGACCCAGACACACATGGACACACATACAGACACACGGGGACCCAGACACACACACACACAGTCACAGACATGGCTCTTACTTCACTCTTGCTCCTTTGCAGCCCTCTCTCCACCTGCCCCTGGAACTGGGGAATGGACCGGCAGACCCTCCTGTGGAGGCAGGTGATGGATGGATTGACTGGGAATGTTTCTAGGCCCAGTGGCTCTTAAGGCCTTTTCAGTTCCTCCTTAACATGCTCAGCTGGTGAGAAGAATGCAGAGGGCTCTTTCCCAAACCCACTGTGGGTGCCTGGGAGAATTAATCCCAGCCATCTATTCCTTTTGTCAGAGGGAGAAGGTGGGATGGTAAATTAAAGCGACCTCCAGCCTTCATGTGGCAGATTGGGCTGGGCGCTTGGGATGTGTCCCAGTAGGCGGAGCCTGGAAGGACCATCCTGTAAGGATGCCAGAGTGAATCCGGGCTTGTGAAACAGCAGCTCTTTGATTTGGCTATTTCCCTTAAAATGTTTCCCTAGCGAGCCTTTTCCCAGTGCCTTCTGCTCAGCTTGGTGACCATCTAGCGAGGGGAGGCTGCCTGGGCAGAGCCTGGGGCATCAGGGGGAACACCCTCTGGTTCTGCAATGCAGTCTCAAAGCACCTCTGGGGGAAGAGCTAGCTCTCCGTGAAGAGATCCAGAGTACCTGATACTGGGGTTCTTTTTTCGCTGCTAATAAGAACCTATAGCTGGAAGAACCTTCTGGATCTCACCTAAAATCTCTCTATACAGGCTCAACGACAAACAGATTGTCCATCCATCTGTGAATTGCCAATCTAAAATTGGCCTTGCTTTTTCTCTCAAAGAGAGTATTTCTTAGTACTGGTTTATCAAATAGTAACATGCTCTGGGTCCTGGTTGTAGAAACGATTTTGGCTATTGTTCCACAGGTTTCCACATGCTCCAGGTTCTGGTACCATTTTAGAGAAGCCCACCAAACTTGAGAGAAAACTGAACTTTCTGCCACAGGCTGTGCATGTCCACCCAGGCCAGCTGCTCCCCATAGGAAGGCAAACAGGAAAGGGGAGACGGAGAGAATGTGGGGCTTCAAGTGTAGCCCCTTCTTGGTCCAGAGGAAGTGACCACTGGGCAGTGAGGACAGCCCAGGAGGGAATTTCTTTGTATGAAAAGGCTGCTGGGGGTGGGGTGGGGGGATTACAAGGTATTTCTGAGATGTCCTGTCCAACCCACCGAAAACCTCATCAAGAAAACAAGAATCAAACATCATGTTTCATAAGGGAAAAAAAACTGGCCCAAGACTGTGCTGGAGTCCTCCAAGGTCAGGCACCTGAGCTTACCTCATTTGGCCCTGATTTTATGAAACTATGGATATAGAAGAAAGAACTAGGTTCTATTATTATTTAGTGGCTTTAGAGAGCTCTCTCCACTTACAGACCACACAATGTTGTAGAATTGAATTGGTCACCAAGTTTTCTTGCAGTCCTGTAGTTCATACCTGTCTTGAATGAGCTCTTCTGCTATGCTGGTAGGAATTGATGTGGGAAAAGGCTGATGATTTGCAGTCAAAATCAAGTATAGTACCTTCCCGCAGCCCGGTCCAAGTCCCTTTAGAACAGGCCTGTGTCATTAGTTTGCTGTTGTTGCATAACGAGTTACCAATTTAAAACAAGAAACTGATTATCGAACAGTTTCTGACGCCTTTTAGCTGAGTCCTCTGCTTGGATCTCACAAGGCTGGAATCCAAGTGTCTGCCAGCTGTACCCTCATCTGGAGGCTCAACTAACTCCACCTCCAAGCTGCCTCAGGTTGTTGGCAGAATTTAGTTCTTTGCGGTTGTGAGCCTTCGAGCCCCAGTGTCCCCGCTGGCAGTTGACCAGAGAGTCACTCAGCCCGCAGAGGCTGTTCTCAGGTCTCTGCCATGTGACCCCTTCATCTCAATAATAGAGAAACCTCCCTGGTGCTCAATCTCTCACATTTTGCATTTCAGACTTCTTGTGTGACCAGCCAGAGAAAACTCTGCTTTTAAAGAGTTCCGTGATTAGGTCAGTTCCACTTGGATAATTTCCTAATTTTAAGGCTATCTGATTTGGGACTTTAATTATATCACAGAATCCCTTCGCAGCAGCACCTGAACTCGTGTTTGATCAAATAACCAGGGGCCACCTTTGGGGTTCCATCTAGGACCAGATCCAATAGCTCTTCTCTGACAGGGCCCCAGTTTAATGGCAAGAACGGACGCTGTCATTGGCATCGAGCTGGATTCCTTAATCTTTCTGTGGACTCTTGTTATATCAGAGGATGCTTGGGGAGATCCTGAGAGGACCATTCTTCTTCCTGCAGCCCTTTTCAGGATTACTGACCGCAGAATACATTTCCTATCACCATTTCACAGATGAGGAAACTGAGACACAGAAAAATTTCAGCAACTTTCCTAAGTAAGTAAATGGCAGAGTTCAGAATCCGCGTCTGTCTGACCCCAAAGCCCAGAAACTGCTGTTGAGTCGAACTTGTGTGAGTCCAGTGCTGCACAGGCAGAAACTTCCAGCACCAGGAACCGGGAAGGAAGGGCTGCAGTTGGAATCAAGGAAGTCTGGCTCCAGAGAGCGTGCCCTTGACCACCGGGCACACACGACCTGGCGACCGGCCGGGCCCATGTGGAGGCAGAGTGCCCTAGAGGAAATGTTCGGGACTTCTCCTGCTGAGTGTTGGACTGAGAACTCACAGGAAGCACAGAAATAACAGGACTGTGGAGGTGGGGAAAGCCAGAGGGTGTGGTGAGGCCTTGCCCCCTGCACCCCAACCACTCCCTTCCCTCCCTTTCCTTTACCTCAGACACGTTTTCTGTAGTTTTGTACAAACCTGTAGCTGTTTCACATGGGTGCCTGTCTTTGTTTTAAGCCTCGGATTCTTTCAGAAACACTTCCAAAAAACCATCCTTGCACAGCCAGAGCTTGGAGAGTTTACATTTCTGTCTCCAGGACGGGGGTTTTCCTAAACCATTCAGCATAGGTGCTTCCGCGCATAGGAAACTTCTGTCACGTCATTCAGGCCCACCCTGACACCAGGCTAAAGGTGACTCCTGGGATAGTTCCTAATCCTAATCCCTCAGAGATGGGTGGGGAGAGCCAAGGAGAGCTGGCTTGTTGGGGTGTTGGGTGGAGGAAGCAGAGCTGCCCACAGGCAGTTTTAGGAACTCCCAGATCTGTGGTGCTGGCCCCGCCAGCCACACAGGACCTGGTTTTTCAGTGATAACCTTGAAGCAGCCTGTCAGGATGCAGGAGTGGCCAGGGAATGTGTGGTGAGGCCTAATGATAATTGCAATCACCTGGTGCTGGCCAGGACCCTCCCAAGTGCGTGGGGAGCAGTGCTGTTGTCCTGACAACTCCTGTACAGTGTGCGCGTGGGATGCTTGCGTGCACACGTGCATGCGTGTGCAGGCGTGGGCAGAAGGATGTGGAGCTGCCGATTTCCTTTCTGAACCTCTTTTCCTGTGATTCATTTTATAATCCTATGAAGCAGAAACTAAAAAGAAAATCTGAACGAACAAAGGAACCACCTACAAAGGGAGAGGGCTTAATCTGCCTTTGATTCGGAAAACGCCTATTGCCCTCAGATTTAGAAAGATGTCCCTTTCTACTCAAAACCTAGAGGAGGCTCAGCTCAGATCAAGGTCACTATCCTGTCTTATGGCACCTGAGTAGTCATTAGGGAGCCAGCTGCAAACTTGTATTCCCCTCAGGATCATGGAGGAGCCCTGCCGGCCCTGCCAGGAGAGCTTCTCTTTAAAACAAAGCTGTTCCTTTCATGTTGCTGGCATCTGCTTTTGCTCTCTGGATAATTCAACCCTTGGGTGCCCTGGTGTGGATGATTGCAGCGGGAGGGAATGGGGTGGGATGGGGGAGGCAGTGGGCCGGCCTGAATTCGGGGTCCTTATTGGATTTAAGAGCCTTTACTCGCAAGTTAATGTTCCCAACTTGCATATCACAGGTTAATACTGGACCTGTGTGTAATGATACATAATTTAGGACTTGTAAAAGCTGCCTGGGACTTGAAAGAGACACTCCAAGCCGGGAAGGTTGTCCCAGGCATGCAAGAGCAAGTTGTACAGGTAGAAATTATGTCCAAAGCAAGGGAGCCGCGCCCTTTTGACCCCATGTCAGAGGATGCTGTTCGGGCCCCTCTGCTTCCAGGCAATGGCTCCCACAGCCCCACCTTTACCCCGCTTGCTCTTACTTTTAACCCTCATAAGCGATTGTTCACAGAGCTAAAGTTGCTATTTTTAATAGACCCAGAAATATCTCCTGGTTTTGAAGTGATGTAACAAGATTGCCCTAATCGTTTCTAAACTTTAAGAGTTGTGGGGCCAGAACCCCACAGAACTGCCTCGGGGCATCCTTCTACCTCCGAATACCACGCTGTCTGTTGGCATTGTTGGAGACTGACATAGGCTGAGCTGGGATGTTTAGCTGCTTGTGGGGTGGAACAAAAAAAAAAAAATGTTAAGAAAAATAATTGTTGTTTTTGCAAACTATCTATTTAAAAACAGAACCTCAGGAAGCAGATTTCTGTTCCAGTGCTTGGATGAATCAGAGGCTCACAAAGTATAAATACACATTAGCAGGAGGAGGCTTCCCATAACCCATGTGCCTGTGTCTTCCCAGCCCAGGAACCTCTGAACTCCTGTTTCTCATTCCCAGTTAAGAGGCAAGAAAGACCCACAGTTGAAACGGAAATGCTGGAACATTGCTCAGCCCAAGCTGCAAACCTCTAAAAGCCCGTTCAGACTTTTTTCTTTAAAGGCAACTGGTTTTTAGCTGTATAGTCACTCACTTTTAGATAGACAGGTATACACCATTTAGAAATGTGGTAAGCCCACATTCTGGTTCTTTTGGCTCTTTGCTGCCTAAGAAATGTTACCAAGTAAGTTAATTTTGACTCACTGACCCCTCAGATCAGCCAATAAACACGAAGCATTTAGACCACAACTTGCTCAAGGGGCTGTGTAATTATTTTACTTAAAAATGATGTCAGGTGGCAATTTAGCAACAAACTGGCTTCCAGGCTACTTAATTCCGTTTAACAAGGAGGAAAAACTATAATTAATGAAGAGCTTGTACTTTAGTACTTTGTACTTTAGTAGAGTTGTTCTCAAATTTTACTGTACATAACGCAGGGAGAAAGGGGGAGGAGGGGAGAGTTCTTGAAAATGTTCCCCAGCCCCACTTCTGGTGAATGGTGGGCCAGGCCTGGGAATCTGCGTTTACGAGAAACACACTGCTTTCAAGTTACACTTCTGATCATCACCCAGTCTCACTGGACTTTTAGCCAATTAAGAGATACCTCCACCACTTTTCTACTCTGGTTGTATATCTAGAATCTCAGTAGAGATTCCCATCTAAAAATCATCAGCTTCTAAGTTGACTCCTTCCAGGACTTTTACAGTATATGTTAATACTGTAGTTCTAGTTAGCCAAGTTTCTGGACGGAAAACGCTCTTCTTTAAGCAGTGTCTTTCTGAAAGAGGTCCCCGAATGTTCGTGGAGCATGGAAAAGGCAGGGAGCTCTTTCCTTTCGCTTCCTTGTATCCAGGATAACCAAGGCTTCCTGGCTTGATTCCTTCTACCTGCAGAAAGAAGAAACCATCCTTGACAATGAAGGTCCTAGCTTTGAGTAGCCTGATTGCTACCTTCCCACTATTGCGAGTGCCCGGGACGGAAGGCTCCTTAAAACAACACACGTGAATCTCGGGATCACTTCCCTTCTGGAATAAAGAATTACAGAGGCTCATTAAATGTTTTTTTTTTTCCCCTTGGCACAAAAACATTTGGCAACTACCCAAGAAAATTCTGGGGTCCTGCATAATCCAAGTTTACAAATCACCAGAGTAAGGTATTGCTTCAGCATGGTTTGAATTCAGCACTGCTAAACCAGACCTTGTTTCTGGCTCCCTGGGTCCATACCAGGAGAACACGTCTCCTTCCCTGACGCCGCCTTGCAGAAACCAGCTGTTCAGCAGAGATTAGTGACAAAGTATTGCTACACTAGGGCAGGGAGATGTCATGGGAACCCAGACTTGCTGCTGGTCAGGTCCTTCGGGCTGCCTCCCCAACAAGCCAAAACGCAGTCAGACTCTGGCTCCCTTGATAGCCTTTTCATGCACAAGGCCAGGGATACTTGAAGCCCATCATCCACCCTTCAACAAGATGCTCATCAGAGAACAACACTTCTTAGCTTGGCAGAACAAGAAACTATTGGGTTGTCGGAAGAGTCATGACGCATTTTTGCAACGAAAACCATAGAAAAAATGTGTCATGATTTTTCCAACAACCCAATAGTTTCCCAAGAGTGAAAGACATCCCCCATCAGTCTTCCTCCACTCAGTTTATTGCTCCAGTTGGGAGTTATGAAAATTGGAGATGGGTGATAGGTGGCCTGAACATTGCAGTGCTAGGGGACAGCTCTGAGGAGGGTAAGCTTTGGCTTATTAACCAGAAGCAAGGACCTCCTGGCAACTCCCAGCAGTGGCTGGAAGCTGTCCATGGGCCCGTCACCTTGGCTCATCCCTCCCTGCAACGGTGCCAGAGGCAAAGCTTCCCCAACCCTACCTCATGATGTGGGGGCAGGGCCCAACAGCCCTGAGTAAGAGAACCACAGCCTTCCTGCGCTCAACAGCTGGGAACAGCCCAACTCTGGAATCTTATGCGGTGCCAGACACCTGGTACCCCAAGGCTGCATGGCGAGGCCAACAGAACACTCACTTCCTGGGAACAAGGTGATGAGTAGATAGATGGGCCCAGACGCTTATAACTACTACCTCCTATGAGGTGAGGAAACCAGCCTGGGGGCATAAGTGTGCACAAAAGCCATGACAATGTGGTCTACAGTGATGGAAGAGCATGAATGTTAATCCAAGTGGCCAGGAAAAGAGAACTCGCAGTCTCCCTCTTCATCCCCAGCAGCCATTCCAAGCTCGTTAAATCCCTGTTAGTGTGGTGGGCATTTCCCGTGAATGCTCACAAACAATTCACCTCCACATTGCGGGCCATGGATCCAGTGGTGTTTATTCAAGCGGTATTCACACTTGCTGTTGAATTGACAGGGGAATCAAGGCCCCCAAGATGGGGCGCTCACAGCTCCAGCTTCACAGCGGCTGATGAATTGGATGGTTGAAAAGGTTCTGTTCTCGGTCTGTGCCCCTGTCAAGCGCGGCCTATTTATCAGACCCGATTACCAGAACAGACCCGGCTGAGTGGCAGAGGCACATGGCAGCACCAAGCAGAACTACGGAAGCTCAGAAGAGGCCACACTGTTCCATGTTTTTATACAAAAAATTTAATAAATATTACTTTTCAAAATTTATTGCCAGGAACACATCGAAGATGCATTTTTATGTTCATATAACACTAATAGGACAATACAAAGTTATCTGCACGGTCTCAACAGTGAACCAACGAAATTACTGTTTTTATAAGCCTTTTGGATCTTAAACTTCGAAATAGCGTTTTGATTTCCTCGCTTAAGGCAGGCAGTGTACTCTGTGGCAAATCTAAACAGTGATCTTACTGGGCATTTTTACGGTTCAAGTATTCAACTAGCTTATTAGAATACTCCCTAAATGCAGTAGATAACAACAAAAATCAAACCTACAAGTGGTTCAGTATTACATACGAATGGTGAAAAGCAATCAGAATTTACAAAATAAGATTGGTGTGCTTCCAACTTCACACAATTAATTTGATATTTTTAATGATATTCAACCACTCACATTTTGGCTACGTTAAAAGTCATAGCTCAGCTTGTTCCCTTAAACTGCTGTTAGCAGATCACCTGCCTCTTTTCAAGTCTAAAGCAGAAAAAAAAAAAAAAAGGAAACTGTTCTAGACTAATTCTGAAACTGCCTCAGTCAGTCCTTAAAACGTGTCTTAAAGTGATGCTATAGAAGGTGTTTTAAACATCTGACGTCGTACAAAAAAGAATTCCACCAGTACTTCAGGCACAGAAGCCCATCCTATTGTCTTAAAAATAAACCATTTTCAAACACCTTAATTTTGGCTTATAGGCAACATGTAGTAAGAAAATAAGTTCAAAAAAATAAAGCCATACGCTTACAATGCTATCAAAAACCTTCAGTTCTAAAAACATACATATAAATAAAAAGGAATGATGTTTTAAGGCTCTTGATTATTAAGTTAATAAATCAAATATACACAGTGATTAATAAAAAAGAATTATTTACATAACTATACAAAATTCTACTTTTGACACATTTTTCCTCTTTAAATTCTTCATTTTACCAGCAACTGCTGACATCAAAGTCCCCCCCTCCCCCAACAACAAAATACAATAAAAAAAATAAATAATAAACTCATTTGTGATAGTTGCTGTGGTTCTGAGCTGCAAAGGCACTTTTCAAATACAGAACTACTTGTACGTCATCATAAAACCAATATACAAAAACAACTCAAGAGTCAATAAATATAAATAAAACTATGATCCTAAGACTGCATCACCATCAGGACATCTGGCAGAAGGGGAAGCCCAGGGCCTAGGAGCCGGGCCTGCTCCTGGGGGCCTGACCCCAGACGTGTTGGCTGCAGGGACTGTGCACCAGGGCACTTGGGACTGGTTTTTGCATAGCTGTGAGATGCAGCCCTCGATTTCCCAGCCAACCACAGAAACTACCATTGCCAGTGTAAGCCAGCTTGTCAAAACTTAAATTAACACAGGGATTCTAAGTCAACAACAGCCTCAGACTGGACTAGGACAGTTAAAGAACTACAGCCCCGCGTGCCTTCAGACCCTACCTAGCGGCGGAGGTGGCACCGCCGTCTGCTATACGATGTACTCCATCCGGTTTAAGCTCTGGGCGCTCTCCAGGTCTCTGTTGTCCTGTTTGTTTGTCCAGTTTGGGTGTTTGGCGGGCGTGCCGTTGGGGGGCTTCTCCTCTCTGTCTACCAGCGTGTACGCCGGCTGCTTGGCAAACCGGGCTTTCTGCTGGTGCTTGTCCATGTCATCCTCCTCCACCTCCGAGTTGTGTGTCCTGATTTTCGACATTTTGGAGTTTTTGTTTTCGTAATCCTTGATGGGGACCGTGTTGGTCCCGTGCTTCTCGATGGGGTTTTTGATCTGGTTCAGCTGCTCCCTCACGTTGTTCGTGGTGTTGTCCTCGGAGGCCGCGCGGGCATGGCTGGTGGGCTTCCGCCGCTTCCGCACACACCAGTAGAAGGCCGTCACCAAGCAACAGATCCAAGCCACGGTTAGGACAGAGCTCAGCAGAGGGACCAGGAAATCTGCAAGGGAGGGCCCCACACCAATGACCTCACAAAGGAATCCCAACAGTGGTTCTCCTGTCCTTAGTCCCTAAAAGGGAGCCCAGAGGGACAAGTCCCTTTTCACAAATGCACGTTGTCAACTCAGTTTGAGCAGCAGTGCTTGGACCAAGGCCCTTGGAGACCCTGACACTACTGTCCCCAGAGACTGAGCAGCGCAGCAGCTCCTACAGGCTCCCCATCTCTGTGTGAGGCGAGTGGCGTCCGGCTCAGTCAGGGGGAGTCTGGCTACTTAGGCAGCTCATGATAGGATCTGGTTTTCAGAAGTATCAGAAACCTGAACTGAGCATAGACAGCTTCAAAGAAGTCCTATATGGTTATTTACCCAATTTCTCACCTCATTAGAACAAGGATGCTCAAGATCGTCTAAAGCGGAACCTGGACCTGTTGCGGGGCCATCAAGACACCGATCAAACCAGTGTCTCACGGGGCTTAGGACACGGCAACGCCAAGTGCACAGAGCACAGCAATGCTTGCACAGGGCTTTGTGTGGGATCTAGAGACAGGGCATGTTCTACCGGGGTGCCTGCCTGCTTATGGGCAGGGAAAAGTCTGCCCATCTCCAGGTGACCTTGGTATTGTCAGCTGTCCTCCGTTTTCTCACCAGTTAAACGGGGTGAGGGTGGGTTCTGAAGGGGACCCCCCCCCACATATGGCGGTTTACTGGACGGTGTGATGAGATCCATTTGGCAGTCATCAGAAAAAAGGATCGTTCCCACCCGACGCCTACCTGTTCTGTTCTTCAGAGGACGCCTCTGAACTCGCACTTCAGCAACGGCAGCGATAAGAGAGCTGTTCCCGTCACGTTTACTAACAAGGTCTATAATTTTGTCAGTGATGTCCTTGATAGGGTTTCCATCATCCCGGATGTCTTCAGCAGACTGGAGAAAGAAGAGCTGTCAGACTAGAGGGTCAGGGAACACTTACCAGTAGCTTTTGTTCAAAATCACTTGACAATGCAGGTACATCAGGCTCTCTTTCAAAGTATTTGCTCCGTTCTGATACTGGCTAATGGAAGTTTGCTAGCT
This sequence comes from Aselliscus stoliczkanus, assembly GCA_033961575.1. Taxonomy (NCBI): domain Eukaryota; kingdom Metazoa; phylum Chordata; class Mammalia; order Chiroptera; family Hipposideridae; genus Aselliscus; species Aselliscus stoliczkanus. Next base: position 32,957,160 of record CM066738.1, read on the forward strand.
ACTTTGCAATCAAATCATTAAGTGTGCGTGGATCTTATACTTACAATGGCCACGTGTATTTCATTGTTCGCGGAAGGGGAGGGCTCACAAGCTATGTAGATTGAATATTCGGCAGAAACATTCTTCAAAATATTCAAATTCCTCAATTCACTGCAAACATGCTCCGTGGTAAGACCCTAGAATGATATTTAAATTCCACACATGTGTAAGATACTGCAAGAAAAAAATGGCTGATGTTTCCTTGGAAGTTAGGCTGCATTCAAGCCATGCTTGGCTGTTAAGACAAGAACTTAGGCTCCCAAGAACTAGATCCTAGCTTGAGACGCCCCTGCCTTAGCAAAAGCAGCCACACACCATTCCAGATTGAAAAAGAAGTTGTTCCATACCGGGGACATCATCTCTTTGTTGAAGGTGAACGTGATGTTTGCACAGTTATCCTGGTAATAGGGGTCAGAAGCACATTTGGTCTTCACCGGCTGGAGACTAGAAGAGCGACACTCGCCCACACCAGTGCAGGGGCGGACGAAACACTGGTCATCCAAGATGGGGATGCAGCTCTGTCCGCTGGGGCATTCACTGTGCCCTTTGTGGAGCAGGCAAGGTCGAGGGCCACACCAGACCTGGGGAGAGAGAGACAGGAGCGGGCAGCTGAGGTGCAACTCCCATCAGCGATTCCAGAGCTCGGGTGACTGTCAGTGGCCCTCACATCCTACCTTGGAGCAGGCAATCCTTCCGTTCAGGCACTGGCAGGTATTGCAGTCATCGTCCCACTTGGCCCCATCTGGTATCACACCCCCCATGGTGATGCAAGGTCTCCCTGAAACTGAAAGGCGTGAGATGCGTGAGTGGAAGGACTTTCCTTTGCTCTTGAGTTTTCACTCCCTTTCTGTTAGGAAATGATTACACACACCCGTGCCCTCTGCCACATGACAACAGCGCCTTCCAGACAGGCAAGTGTATTTCCCTGCCCTGCTGACTGCACATGGCCATGTGACCTGCTTTGGCCAAGGCCGAGCTAGGGGGTGTGATGTAAGCAGTCTTACAATTGAGCTTAACCTCTTGCAAGCCTGCCATTGGCCAGGACAAGAACACCCCCTAGATGCAGCTGGTCCAGGGAGGGTGAAGAGGGACAAAGAACAGACCTGAGCCCAACCCACAGCACCTCCCACTCTGCATGCCCCCTGTAAGCCACCAAGTTTTGGGATGGTTTGTTATGCGGCATAATTGTGGCAAAGCTAACTAAAAACAACAGCCTGTTTTTAGGGGACCTCTCCGAGTTCCCCCTTCCCTGTGGTTCCCACTACATCCCCTGTGTTCTGTCCCTGAGCACAGTGCCTACTGATGGTCAAAATGGTGACTGTAATGACTACAGTACCCACTCACTCCAAGGACACATGAGCAGATGGGCCTAACCCACGTACCTTCCTGGCACTTGGCACCGCTGTGCCCTGCAGGGCACACACACCGGTAACCATTGATCTCATCCACACAGGTTGCCCCGAAGGCACAAGGTGAAGACTGGCACTCATTGATGTCTAGGAGAAATGGAGTTCAAGTTTAGGCTCCAATAGGAGGCAGCAATGATTTTCCCAAGTTTTTATTGGCATCACATACAAATACAAAAAGCTTATGAGATATAAATGTTAGCTTGATAAATTTTCATCAGGTAACCAATACCCAAATAAACAGATTATCAGCACTCCGAAAGCCTCCACCAGTCACTGCCCCCTGAAATCACTACTAGCTTGACTTTGAAAAGCTGAGAATCATTTCAGGAGGCAGCAATTTAAAACAAGTTCCTTTTTCTCTGATAGTACCAATTTAGAGGAAGGGCCAGTAAAGTTCTTTAAAAAGGTCAAATAGTAAATATTTTAGGTTTGTAGGCCATGTGTCTCTGCAACAACTACCCAACTCTGTTCTCATAGCTTGAAAACAGCCCTAGACAGTATGTAAATGAATGAACATGGCTGTGTGTCAATAAAACTTTATTTACAAAAGTAGGCAGCGGGCCAGATTTGGCTCCCAGGCTGCCCTATGTCAACATCTGATTTAGAAACAGGAAATAAAAACAATGCACTCCCATTGAGTGAAGTCCAGTCAGTCCCAGACTAGGGGATCTCTTAAGCACCAGTAAAATTTCAAATAATTTAGGGACAAGAACAAAAACAAAAAAAAACACACAACTCTTTTATCACTTTTGTAAAAGAAAGGCATATAAAAAAGTAGGAAAAAGGCTCAAAATAAAGAATAAACCTTGTTTCCTGAAAAACTGCATTGCCTGACCCATTTTCTGTTTTAATCATTGCACCAAGGCCTAGTTAAGCCTTGGGAAACCACAGTCCTAGTCCCTTCCATTGGTATTAACTCTGTGCTCCACCAACGTAGCTGTGGTTAACATCCACTGGCCCATAATTTCATGTTAGTCATGGGGAAAAGCGCACTCTCTCCTTAGGGCCTAAGAGTAGCTTAATCGTCACATTCTGTGGCTGGGGCTCTCTCCCCTAGAACAAGGAGGGCTGTGCAGATACCCAGGGAAGGGCCAGCAGGTACCTGGAAGGATTCAGCCAGCTGGAGGTAAGTGATTACCGAGCCCTGACAGGCAAGTAAAGGGAACTGTGGCCTTAATTGTTTTAAAGATGAAAAGTCTCAGCCTGAGGGGTGGTGTGGGGGAATAAAGCCACTGAGACAACCAGCTAGGGGTAGTCCTTACTTATTCTGCAGTCAGGCCCAGCAAAACCAGGGGCGCACTCACACCGGTACCAGTTGTCTCCATCCACGCACGTGCCACTGTTGTAACTAAGAAGAGAGCAAAGACCACCTTGGTTACCAACCTCCTTCCCGATCCGTGACTCCGCTGCCAATCACAGGAAGCGACGCCAGTTACCATCAGCGGCTCTCACCCCTGCCCACACTCACCATTGCCTGGGAGCTTTAAAAATACTGATAGATCCCACCCCTTATAGTCATTTGACAGTTCTCAACTGCAGCCCAGGCATTGGGACTTATAAAAGCTCCCAGGTGATTCTCATGGGCAGCCAAGATTGAGAGTCACTGCTGGAAATCAAGATACAAACTGGCTAATTAAAGTGTGGTCCACGGACCTGCAGCATCAGCACTACCTGGCATTTGTTAGAAAGGCAGGGTCTGTGGCCCTACCCAACCTCCTGCGTCAGAACCTTCATTTTAAACAAGATCCCCACGTGAGGCCCATGCACATCACAGTCAATAGGTGCTGGCTTGAAAGGTGTTCTTACTTACCAGGGATGAGGACTGCAGTCATTGGTATCTGCAAAGTAAAAAGAGAACTTAACAGCAAGAACTTCAACAGGTAATGCAGTCTAAGGCCTGAGAAAAAACACGACTGATTTCCATAATACCCAAATGATAAAACTGTAGTTAACACCAGCAAAAGGCACTTAAGACCTCTGCTCAATTGGAACCAGGCCTGCACTACACTTTGTTTCCTTCAGCATGGGACACATGTACATAGGAAGAGGCCTGGGAAAGGCGTGTGAGAATGGAAGGAGACAGCCTGCTGCTCAGACCAGAGCTGGCAACAAGACACCATCTGTCTCCACTTATCTCCTTGGCGACTTTCTCATGCCCAGGTCAGGGCTGCATCCCATCAAGTCATTAGAACAGGCCCAGGTGATGCAGAAGCAGACATCAAACAGCTTTGCTTCTGGCTTCCACTTGGGGTCCCCGAGGGGGTCAGGATGTGCTCCCTCCCGCAGCCCTCGGAGAGCTTCCAGGGGAATGGGGGACACTCACTCTGAGTACAGATGGGCCCCTCCCAGCCTTCTTTGCAGACACACGTGAAGGACTCGCCGTTGACCACACAGGTGCCCCCATTATTGCAGGGGTTGGGTAGGCAGCTACTATTTCGGGCTACAAGATAAGAACAGACAAGACCACCATCCCTGAGGATCTAAAGACTGTCTGAAGGGACAACAGCCAGACCCAGGAAAACACTCATAGGTGATCACATAGGGCAGAAAGTTACCTATGTTGCAGGTCGTTCCTTCCCAGCCTCCAGGACACATACACTTGAAAGCATCCCCTTCATCATAGCAGGTGCCACCATTGTTGCACGTGGCCTCGTCGCACTGGCTATCACCTGGAGGAGGAAGATCTCAGTGTGAGCCTCTGGCCGGAGCTCTCATAGGAGACAGAGGGGGAGGGGTCCTCGAGTCAGAATCCTAGCGGCTACCACTTACGTGAGTGACATGTCTTTCCTTTCCACCCATTTTTACAGTCACAGTAGAAGTCATTGACCAAGTCGCGACACGAACCCCCATTGTGGCAGGGGTTCTGGCTGCAGTCATTAATGTCTAGAATCAAAAAGGAGACACCCAGCTGAGAAAGGGACACTTCAGAACCCATTAGAATCACGCCTTTCTGATGGCCACCTCCACCCCTGCTCGCCACTCAGGACTTAAACACCATCACCCTTTTCCAGGAGTCAAGGAGCCCTCAACTGGGTTACTTTTAATGCCACAAGTTAGGCAAGTCAGGGGCAGGCCTCTGTCACTCCCACAAAATTAAAATCAAGATAGGCAGAAATTACCATCAAAACAGGGAGATGATTCCTTTCTTTGCAAGTGAGATATTTATCACCCTAACTACATAGTCTGATTCTATAACTCCTGAGTAAAAGTCCCTTCCCACTGGCTGTCACCCGCATGAACAAATGGAAACTGACCAGGCAATGCTGTCCCATTGTAGGAACAGTTGGGGTCTTACTGTCAGAGATTTCCATTAAAAAGAAAATCTTTTCTTGTTGATTCACTCCCCCGCCCACAATCCCAAAGATGTCTGTCCCCCAAAAGACCACAGACTCACTGGTTTCACAGTAGGCCCCCTCCCAGCCATCACTACAGATACACTTGTAGGAGTTGACACCATCGATGCAAGTGCCACCATTTTTACAGGGGTTGCTCTCACAGTCATTAATATCTGTGAAAGGAAGAAAAAGAAAAAAACAGGTAAATAAAGGATGAGTAATGCTATACCCAGGCACTGTTTTATAGGCCACTTCCTGAGAAAATGCATTGGGCACCTCAAAATTCTCAACTCCATCAAACTCAATGGGTAGCTCCATGAGCAGGGCTTTCCAGAAAATGCCTCACCTATTTTATTTAACGCCCTCACATGATAAGCTGCTCGGTGGGCATGGGGAAGAAACTCCTACAGAAAGCAGGACCCCCCAAACTATTAAGATTCCAGAACATACTAAAATAAATGTGAGGGCTCAGAGGCGTCAGTGATCTCATAAATTCAACACAACTCAGTCTTAGATCCTAGACATAATGGTGACTCTTCACTAGTCTCGTCTGAAACCATGTAGACTCAAATGCTCCCTGAGCGGGCAGAGGCAGGTGAGGGGTCTTACTTTCATGGCAGTATGTTCCAGTGAAGCCTTTCTTACAGTCACAGGTAAATTTGCCTCCCGACTGACTCTTGCACTTCCCGTGGGGACCACAGACGTTCGAGGAAATATACCGCACCCCTTCAGGCGTGTCGTTGGAGGCCATGGCCACTGTGCAGCTGTCAATCACTAGAAGACAGACTCAGGATCAGATCACGGCCACTGACCCCTAAGACATGGCTTTCCTAAGGCAAGGACATATGCCAAGCCTGCTTTCCTAGACACAGGCACCTTTGGCTAGTGAGGGTAAGAAATCAAGAGGTCCCAAGATGCTGGCAACATGCCATGTCACACTGTGAGGACAGTGCGATTGCAGGAGGAGGGAAGCTGTATGTTTTTTAAAGGCACTGTCTCCCTACATGACTAAGAAGCCTCCATGTCTGTGGGCCCCTTTCAGTCTACCTCTGACAGCTACCCAATTCGGTAGAAGCTTGCTAAAGGAAGGAGGACCTACTTAATCCTACTTACACAAGGCTGAAGGACACTTAACCTATGCCACCTAATACAGCAGCCACACGTGGCTAAATGGAAATGATTGGAAATTCAGTAAAATAAGAGTGTCTAGTCGTACTAGTCACATTCTAAGTGCTCCACTGGCCACACGCTCAGGGGATGGCTACCATCCCCGAAAGCACAGTCGTACCTGACAGCACAGATCCCGGACATTTCAAATCTGGAAACAGTGCTGCTCTGAGGAATTGGTCTCAGCATTGCAAATCAGCCCACCCCAGCCTAGGAATGCTGAATGCATTTCACATTTTCTCCCCTGGGCTACTTAGAGACATGCTCTTCCCGCTGGTGGGCCTGAACAGATTGCTTCCATGTGTCCTGACTTCCCTCAGCAGTCAGGTTAGGGGTTGGGATCTCTTCACCTACATTACTTCTCAGTATCATGGGGCAGTGCTAAGTGGGGAGGAAAGAGGAGCCAGCCTTGGAGACAAGCCAGGAGCCTGGGGGAGGGAGGTTACCTTCACAGGGGGTCGTTCGGCAGTGGTCTTTAAGGTGGGAGCAATTCTTGCCTTCATAGTCTTCGGTGCACTTGCAGAAATAGTCGCTGGCACGGTTGTAGCACTGGGCACCATTCTGGCAAGGATTGGGCTCACAATAATCTATGTCCAGCTGCAAGGACCAGGAGCAGGGTGAGGGAAGAGGAAACAAAGCAAAACAAAGGTGTGATTATAATGTCTCTGGGGCAGCAGACTCTGGAATCTGACCTGTTCATCTGCTTCTGTTAGGAGAACACCCTGCATAATACAGTTATGTCCTAGAAACTGTCCAGGTATGCACTGGAAAAAACAGGGCCGAGTGAGAGAGCGCTGAATTTGGGGGAGTGGGGGGGGGACAGGAGGATGAAATGGACAGGCAACTGACACAACCAAGAATATCACTCATCAATCTCTTTCCACCAGCATTTGTCTAGCAGAGATCCCTAGTCAGAGGGAGGTTAACAGATTTCCCAGATACTCCAGCCACAGTTAAGAGTGCAAGACGGGGGAGGTTGGGGGGAGAGAAGGGAGGGGGAAGGAGGGAGGCGAGGAGCAGGAGGAAACTCCTGCTGTAAAAACTTGGCCAGAGGTTCTGCTCACCTGACAGAGGTTTCCAGAGAAACCAGTGGGACACAGACACTGGAATCTGTTGATTTCATTCTGACAGTGACCCCCATTCAAACAGGGGTTGCTGGCACACTCATCGATGTCTCTCTCACAGTGATCGCCTGCATAGCCAGGTGGACAGATACAGCGATAACCATTAACCAAATCCTGGAAGAGGAGAAGGGGGGGAGAAACACGTGCTTTGTTTCCTATATGTCCACAAACACAGGGCTTCAGTGGTTTATAAGCATGACTGTGGTGGCTCCGCTGATTCACTGAGATAGCGCAATGCCAAGCCTCTCCAAATGTGTGGAGGAATGCTACGTCCGTGCCTTCAAGATGACTCCCAGGAGGTGGCGGGGGGGGGTAACATGAGGCCAAGTGAAACTTCCAGAGACTCCCTTTTCACCTGCATTTTTAAATCTCACAGGGACAGAGCTCTCCAGGGTCCCATAAATCTTAAATTTGTTGTCCATCCTTAAGGTTTTGATTTAAGCAAAGATTTACATACCCGACAGGCGGCGTCATTCTGACATTGGCCAAGGCAGTCATTAATATCTAAAAAATAAACAAGTCATCACATTAAAGAGTCAATTTACATTGAAATTGGGCTTAATTGAAAAGCCTTCTCAGCTCAGGACAGATAAAGCCTTCAAATCAGATTTCCTGTGTGTTTCCGGTGAGATAAGGTTATTGCACTGGGTGGGAACCGTCCCTAATTCTTACAGACTGAGCTAGTGAAACTTCATATCATTGTTTTAGCCACCTTATCAGAATGTGGCACTTTTACTGGCTAATGAGTCTGATAAAGTGTATGTTTTCATTTCTGCACTGATCACTCCCCCTCTCCAAAAACATTCCCTCCATAAGGCTTTCCTTTTACCATTCTAGTCTTCTACAGATTGGCAAACACCTTCAATACCCAAGTTTCATGAAAATCAAAATCAAAACAAAGTCACTCACTTATTTCACAATTCTGACCCATCCAACCGGGAAGACAATCACAGTAGTAGCTGGCAATTAGATTCTTACAGGACTTGGCGTTGACACAAGGCTTGGCTTCGCATTCATTTGCATCTGAAAGAAAATGAGGATAAGCAGTGAGGAAGGGCAGTTTTACCCCCCTCCCATTTCCACCCCTTCTCACCCCAAACACTATACCAATAGTTTGTCTGAAATAGAAGACATTTTAATAAGCAAGCTAAATAACAGATACTTGGTTCCCTCTATTTTGAACATCTGATCTCTCTCCGTAGTCATCATCCAATAAGGAATGTTAATTGATAACTCTGGCCGCTGGTTAACAACGGGCCCCCAACAGAACAGCAGAAAGGCACCAGGCATTTCTGTGCAAAACCCGGCCCAACCTAGTTGCTGGGATTTAAATGTAGCAAAAAGAATGCAGACAGCTCATTCCTCATGAGATCATCCCTGTTTGGAGCCCAGCTGAACACTCCTAGGACAGACGATTGACATGGTTCAAGGAGTCCCACGACTTTCCCACAGGGCCTAAAAGAGCTAGTCCATTTGCATTTGAGTGATTTCTCCCAAGCCCGCTGGCTGGACTATTGATAATAAATTCCTTGTTAGTATGATGGCATGCAAACTTACACCACTTATCTTCCTTAACATCTCTGATTATCAAAGTCAACCTTGGGGCAGGAACTTTCTTACCTAACTGGCATGTTTTGCCAGTCCACTGGGGTGGGCACACACACTTAAATCCATTAACCAAGTCCTGGCAGGTGCCCCCATGGGAACAGTTATTTGGAGAACAGTCATCAATGTCTGTTTGACAAAAATGAAAGAGGGTTGGTAATTTAATCTCAATCTGTTTGACAATTAGATAATTTAACACCACCCTTTATAGAAGGGGCCTTCGCTGAAGAGCCAGACACCTGCTTTAAGTGACTGCTTTGATGACGATAAGGCCCCCGATTTTAGCTTTAAATCCCCCACTGCCCCAGATCATTTAATCCCCCACCTAAGCAGGCAGGGAGAGCCAGCTGGATGCCCAGAGCATCAACCCTCTGGTCACATGGGACATCTACCTCTGCTACTCTTTATTTTTAAAGAAAAGTTTCATCATGGCTTAAGAGGTAGGTAAAAAAGAGGAAAAATAACTCTTCTTTACTGGTAGAAAACCTGCTTCTTCTTATTTGCTCAGAGTTGTCCCAAAATAATACACCTGGGGTCCCCACTCCCCACTTCTGCACTGGACTATAGCCGTCTTCTAACAATTCAGCTACTGCTCACTTAGGAGGTGCCAGGCTCTCTCTAAGAATTCATTAATTGAGTTTTCACAAGCCTTGGAGATGGGAATTGCCATTATCCCATTTAAACAGGGCATGGGGAGGTTATGTGGCCCGAGTCCCACAGTGGTGGGTGGAAGCTATGGTGCCAGCCTAGGCCATCCAACCCAGAACCCCCATCCTGAACCATGCTGCGTGCTGCTTGCAAGGGTGCTGATGACAATGGTTGTTCTCAGGCCTGGCGGCACCTCAAACCCAGGAGTTTGTTAAAGAATACGGACTCCCCAGTTACAAAGGGAAACTGTGTAGAACCAGAGAACCGTACTGTCAAGCACCCAAGTGGTTCTGATAGGCAGCCAAGTCTCGTAGCCATGGTAACTCTATAGCCATCTGCCCCCATGACAAAACTCAGTAGCAACAACCCCCACTGCAGGCAGGCTCTCCATGATTCAATTTGGAGGAGGCAGAGCTCCAGGGAGCACATGCAAAGTTGGGAGCTATGCCATGATGAAGTTCTTCCAGTAGTGCTAACTTAGCAGATAGTATGGGGGGCTTCCAAGTGCAAAGGCCAGAAGCTCGTGCCAGACTCCCCAGCAGACTGATTGCATTCACCCCCTCTAACCAAGACAGACCCATCCCCCAGAACTCACACTGGACCACATGCCCAGGTATCTGCCCCAACCCTGTAGCTAACACAATGACCCTCTAGAAAGGACACAGGCCAAGACCTGAACTTACTTGTGGAGCAGGTGGGGCCAGTCCAGCCTGGAGAACACTCACACTCAAACCCCAGCGAGGTCTCCTTGCAGCTGCCTCTGTTGTGGCAGGGATCAGAGAGGCAGGCGTGCTCCGCTGCAAAACCCAGATGGCAGTCGGCAAGGGATGCTACACTGCTTTTTGCTACCCACACCCTCTCCCCGCAACCAGATCCCACACCTGGGCCACCAGCTCAAGCTTGTTTCAAAAAGTAACAGCAAGCGTGTGATATAACCCTGTTGTATCTAGGGAAGATAGGAGGTCATCTTTCTCACTAGGCTGTCTCTAGCCACATTTCAAAGCATCTGAGAGCCAGGGTCATGGCATTGTAAACACACCGCCTCCCATGCTAGTCAGCGTCACCCAATACACATGAGTGACTTGAGGGAAGTCTCAAAGACCCACAGGACTGCTGGATAACAATCCTTAACTTTGGAGGATATGTTCACCTTTCTATGAATCCCTAAGTATATTTTTAAAGCCAAGTGTACAAAAAAAAAAAAAAAAAAGAATTTAACACAGAGACCTCATTCCACCTGGACCACTTACCAATTTCACAGTTGGGTCCTGAATACCCATCAGGGCAGGAGCACTGATATTTGTCAGGACCTGTGTTACTACACGTTCCCCGATTGAGACATGGCTGGTGAGTCCCGCAGTAATTGAGATCTGCCAAAAAGATCCCAAAGAAGTCAGTCGCTCAAAGATGTAAACACGGCTAACCCGTGGCATTTCTACCTCGTTCCTCTTTTGAAAGCCACAAGTTATGAAATAAGTCATGGGGATGTAATGTACAGTAGGAGGAATATAGTCAATAATATTTTATTAACTTTGTAAGATGACAGACAATAACCAGTCATTGTTGCAACCATTTTGCAATGTAAACAAATGACAAATCGTCATGGTCTACTCCTGAAACTAATATACTGTATGTCAATTATACTTCAGTAAAAAGAAAAAAAAACCCAAACCATAACATTAAAGGCAAATTTAAACGGATTTATAATAAAAGCCACTGCAAATAAAAATAAAGAAATAAAAGAACCAAACTGCTGCCATCCCATCCCTAGAACTCAGGCTCCCCCTGAACTCCCCAGCCCGTCCAGATCCCATCCCGGAAGGGCGTACCTTTGTCACAGAGCTGACCACCCCAGTTGGTCTCACACAGGCACTGCCAGGGCTCGTTACAGGTGCCGTGGACGCACCCCGGATGAGGGATACATTTGTCACAGTACAGGCCCTGCCAGCCATACTGGCACCTGGGGACAGAAAGCACACCCTACTTTAGTCTCTAGAACATTCAGGAAGATCTGTGCCATTCAGACAAGGCTGTAAAGTCCAGGGTTTTTTCTGTTTTGTTTCATTTTTGGTAACAGGATGGTAGGCTCTCAAAGGTTTGTCTGGGGGCTCCCTCTAAACAAACATTTTCATAGTTGGACCAAGGTCTCCTCCCAGGCGACTCATGACAAAGGGAGGGCTGTTTGGGGAGAGGCCGGTGTGGGGCTGCCCTTCACAAAGCCACTCTTCTCAGGCTTCCAGGAATGAGCCGAGGGTGGAATAAATCAATCCCCAGGCAGACTATAGAGGGAAAGGAAGGACTCTAGAGTGACAACAATAGCCATGTGAAAGTCTCCGTAAATGCGGCACTTCGGGCAATTTTTACACAGCAGCTTGGCTCAACTCTTTGTCTAAACAGCAAGTCACGACCCCAGTGCACAAAAATGCAACAAGACACCCAGTGCGGCAGGAAACTGCTTTAGGATGAGGCTTTATGAAATCAAGGAGGGAAAGGGGGCACCTCCTTGATGGCAAAGATGAGGGCAGGAGCTCTGAACCCATTTCTGCAGGTAGGCTGAGGGAAGCACCAGTTCTCAGAACCAATTCCATAGATGATTTATGACCCACTACTGTGGCTGCTTATGCTTATTTTATAGTTATTTCTCACTTTAGGGGGAAAAAAAAAAGGTCAACTCAGTTTATCTAGTATTGGGGAAGGGAGTCGAGTTTCCTTTATAAGTGCCTCATTAATCAGACTCTTTCGAGGCCAAATGGTGCCTTTGATCCCCAAACAAAAACACAAACATAAACCTTCACCTGGGGTGGGAGAGAGGGCAGGATCTCAACCACTCACCCCTCAAGTTTCAAGCCCTCTGAAACTTTAACTGCCTTCTCAAAAATCAAGCTTTCACAAATAGGAGGGGGGCTGGGGGAAGGCCTGATGGTAGAATGAGGGTGGTGTGAGCAAGGAACAGGGAGAGGCAAATATTTCCATAATGGGACCTGGGAAAAGCCATGGTCAGAACCAACACCCCCTAAGCCTCTCAGCTGTAACTCTGGAAAACAAGCAACCCCCAAGAAGGAAAGGCTTTCGGTTTCCAGAGAGTGGGAGGCAGGCGAGCAAATCCTTGTCATGGGAAAATTATAGGGATCCAGCTAATAGCTAATCACTCTCAGCTGAGAATCAACTTAACCCCTGAGAAAAAGGATCGTTCCCTAACGTCTAACAACAAGCCATCCACACCCCAATACAAAGAACCACCAGAATGTGTGGTTTATAATTAATCTGACAAGAGAATTCTGGTTTATGTAAAACAGAACATCGGTCTAAATGACAAGTGACTATTTAAAGAGCGAAATAAGAACAAAATAAATCATCTAGTAGAAATGTTTAAAAACTGGACACTCAAGCCCATTCAATTAAAGATTGATATTCATATTCTTAGCTTGAAAGATAGTAAGAAGGAAACGATTTGGAAATAGCAATATTTTTATCATTTTCTCTTATTCCCTTCCAAATTAAGGATCCCTACACCTCTTCATTTTGCCTAATAAAAGCAAGAAAAGGCAGCTGAGAACTCAACCTCACCTCCTAATTAATGAGATGGATTCCCCAAGCATAAAAAAGGAACCATAAAGAGACCACAGATGACTTCAAAAGAAAACAAATAAAAATACTGACCCTAAAAGAGGTATCACAAAGTTATCCCCAGTTTAATAGCATATGATTAAGGTTCTCATGAGAAATTGAAGTGCCTTTCCTCATATGATGATTCATAATTAAGTTTGATATTATTGGCAGGCTTGCAATAAAGCAAGCATGTGCGCTCAGAAAAAGGACTCGAAGTCTACTTGGGAACAACAAAACCAGTCAAGTTTTCTCAAGTGGAAAAAAAAAACCCGCCCCCCCTCCCCCAACACACACCTCTGTAATACAAAATCCAAAAGACAACTTATAGGTAAGTTGCCATTCAACTATTTCTGGAGCAGGATACAACCTGAACTTCCTCAGCTGGAAGGCTCTGTTTTGATTCTCTTTCAAGGGAGGGAGGGAGAAGGGTAGAGAGACTATGCAAATGACCTGTGGGAAAGTCGCACCTTAAGTAAATAAGGGCACTGGTGCGAGTCTGGACAGGGAGTGGGAGGTGAGACTCCGAAAGAGAAAGGGCTAAATTCTGGAAACAAAGCCTGTTGTTCTGGCTGGGAGGGCACAGTAGTGAGTGTATTCTGATGACAGTAGCAGAAATCGGTTGGCCTCTGCTGATACTCATCTGAGCGCAGAGCAGCAGCCCAGTGGCTAAGAGCACTGCTGATCTGACTTTCTCCAGGACACCCCTAATTACACAGAGTTAGAGGCTGACGCCTGCTCAATGTTTGACAGCAATGCTGTGAAACACTACAGCCAGCAGCCACCGACGGGGGTTAGTAGGCAAGCCCCCTCTGCCTTCCAGAAAATAATCTTATCTCTCTGAAGTTGAAGAAGAGACTATTTTCAGGTCAATCTGTTTTTCTATACATCCAGCTGCCTTCAGTCCCACTTCAGCTTCAAGCCTCAGGACCCAGTGTTCCCGCTGCAGGGGAGGGGGACAGATGCAGCGTTGGGGTCCTAAAAGGCACAGCCAGTTCTGTCAGTTCCCAAAAATTTACTGAGTGGCAAAATCATGTGGCTGGCTTGTCAAAAGATGCAGATTCCTGGGCCAAACCCAGGGATGGAGATTCATGGGTGTGGGGTTGTGCCTAGGAATCTGCATTGACAGTTCTCTGGTAATTTGGGGAATTAACTTGGGAATACCAAAGTCTGGGGCCAGCAACTCCCAAAGTATGGTCCCACCTGCAACAGCAGCCCTGCTCAGGAGCTTGTTAGAAAATACAGACTCAGGATCTGCAGTGTGACAAGTGCCCTATGTGGCATTAGTTTGAGATGCACTGGTTTAGACTATGTGTTGTAAGCTTTCCTTGGCTTAAACCAGGGTAGCTTCGGAGGCAAAAGTCGCAGGCCCAAAGGACCCAGTTAGCATCACATTAAATCTGCTAATCCTTAATATATGAAAGGAAGAGTCAATCGTGAGATTGTGTCAAAATGCCACAGCACCAACGGTATTTCCTGAAGCAAGCCTTTCCCAAATGGGTATAATGTACATTTTCAAGAAGTTCCAAAAACTATAATCAGGAAGCAGTCAGGGTAGGTCTCATTTGGCTTCTGCATTGTCTGGGACCATAAAAGAACCGACTTCAAAGGCCAGCAGCAAAGTCTACATCCATCAGGCTCAACTGACAAGATTCCAGCGCAACCATTAACCTCTCAGCACAGGCCTGTCTCCCGCCTGCAAAGGGGCCAGGAGATTGGACTAATCCCATTCTAAAGAATGCTCCACTTTCCCCTATTGATGGGAAAAGTGGGGGAGGGTTGGGAGATGGAAACCGGGGCAGGGGCAGAGACAGACGCAAAGAAACATATCCACGTCCCTCCATCTAGTCCATTAGCACGTTATGGGGAAGATTACAAAAACGTGTTATCAATTTACAGAACAGTTACTACATGAAGTCACTGACTATGCCCGTAAGAGTTTCCTTTATTTTCTAAGGGAGAAGTGTGTGCATTCCACTGGACAGCTGGTATAATTTAATAAGCTTTGGATGTGCCTATTTGAATTTTTTTTAAAGCTCTCTTTCTCCCAAAGAAATGTATTCACAACAAAGTCAGTCTTCATTTTGTATTAAAAAAAAATAATTATTAAAACACAAAACAAGTCAGTTTAGTCATTTACCTGCAGTCACCTGGGAGTTTGCAAGACCCGTGCTTGGGACTACAGCCTTGTCGACAAATAGCTGTAAAAAAAACCAGAAGAATGCATCAGCACACTCCCCGTTTCTTGTACCACCACCACCATGAAAATGGCCTAGTGCATTAAGCCTACAAAATCCACAATTTTCAGAGATCTCATATCAAGTCCATTGTGAGGAGAGGAAGATGGGTAGTGCCCAAATAACAAATCCAGCTTTAAACTTCAAGGCCATGCTAGCAGATCCTCAAAACATGATACTGTTTAGGGACAAAAAATGCAGGCGAGTTGATGAGGGAAGGGGATCTGCATCCAATCTCTCCAAACAATAGCTACCCTGCTCCCTTGTCAGTTCCCACCCTCACCAAAGGGAAAAGGAGGTGTAATCCTTCCTTATCTCATCCACTCTATTCCAACAGGACACATTCAGATGAGCCCCAGCCTCCTTAACCTCCCCGCTCCCATCCCCAAATGTCTGGGTCTCAAAAATCCCATGGGACTAACAAAGCCAACCAGGATGCCTTCATTTGGCTAACTCAGCAGCTAGACCTGATGGTACTTTTGCAAAGTGTCCTCGCAAAGCAATCCTGCTTCATTTAAAAAAAAAAATTGAACATTTAAAAATACCAAACGGTTTTTAAGTAACTGTTAGTGATTTTTAGAACACCAACTACTGAAAATATGTTCACCAATTCGACTTTCACCTGGAACCCAGAAACATCATCCTTTTGTGTGTGTTTTTTTTTTTAGAGGGCAGTATCCCTGGCCCTCATATGTGGGATCCAAACCTGGGCCACTGGTGTCCCAAGCCAGCTCTTAACCACCGTGCTGCTCGGCCGGCCCAGAAACATCATCCTTTTAAAACTTTTGTCTCCAGTTCTTTAGGAAAGCAGTATTACCCAGGAGACCTGCAAATTTCTCTCCACTCTGCCCCTCACAGTTCAAAAATTCGTTAATTCATGTTTATCTTTAAAGAATTTATCAAATTATGTGAAATAGGCAGAGTACATTAATGTTTGTGAGGGCCTATTATAGTTAACTAGAATTACCCATCCATCTGCTAAGACTCAAGACCTTTGTAAAGGTAAAGACCACAGATAATTCTGTGAATCAATGAATGTGATAATTCACTAAATTCTAAAAGGGGTTGGGACAGTAGGTAGCACATCTGAAAGCTCATATAGGCATACCTCATTTTATTGTACTTCTCTTTATTGTGCTTCACAGGTTTTTGTTTTGTTTGTTTGTTTAACTGAAGGCTCACCATTTGCCCCAAAAGATTCCCAGTGAAAGCTTGCCCAAAGCCACCTCGAGCTCAGGGGCTATTTCCTGCAGGACTGTCTGTTCAGACATTGACTAGGCTAACCCAGTCCCACTTGGCATCTGTTTTAGGTCAAGTTTCTAGAAGCAGAGCATGAGAAGGGAATTCAGGTACAGGAGAAAGAGGTGCGAGGTACCAGATGGGGCAGAACTGGAAGCTGGGCAAGGACGTGGTCTCAGCGGGAGTCTGGCTTCATCCTGATCCCAGGAGAACCTCTGGCGTGTGAACCATAGCACAGTTAAGGCAAAGGAGGCTGGCCTTTGTACCCCGCGTGATTCACAGACTGTGAGATGGACGGACGGGACACACAGTGGCCTCTCTGTGACCGAGGACAATGCTCCCTCAGAGCAGCTGGCAGAGGGGGCACCAATAGCCACCTAGCCACCTTCTAAGCTCAATATCTGCGTGCTTCAGGCATAGGAAAAAGCCCAAGTCTCGCCCCACCTGAATACGGGGGGAATGTGGACTGACACCAGAAGCGACAGACACACCGAACTGGTTAACCCATCCAGCAGCCGCCCACACACCTTTGTTACATTCAGGGCCCATCCAGCCTTCCATGCAAGTTTTGTTGCCATTCTGGTCACAGGCATAGTGTCCAAAGAAGTCATCTCTGGGTCGGCAGAACTTATTGCAGCCGAAGCCATAGTAATAGTCATCGCAGGTCACACGGATCTGGTACTCAAAGTGGGCAACCCCTGTGTTCTGCTTCAGCGTCTGCCACTGCCGGCTGGGGTTTATCATGCCCGAGTGAGAAGCCTTTTCAATAATGCTGTCAGGTTCTAGGGACAAAGGGGGGCAAAAAGATTAACTGCGTTAACATTCGCATCAGAGTCTTCTTCCCTAACTGCTTTGGCTATTTTTAATAATAAACGTACATGGTACAAAATTCAAACAGTACAAAAGAGCAGAAAATGTCAAGTCCATTCTAGTCCCCAGAGGCAACCACCCTTACCATTTATTTACCTTTTTCAGGAGTGCATAGTATTTCACTGTCTGGAAATACAATGAAACAATTTACCTAGTTCCGGGTTAAGTGGTTTTGGCCTTTGGCTATTAAACAAAGCCACAACAAATGTTCTTGAACATATACGCTCATGCCTGACAGTAAGAAATAACCTGGAAATGGAAGTGCTGACTCAAAGAGTACATGCACAACCAATCCGCTTGTGCCCACAGACAATCCCAAACTACGTCAGATGAAGGCCTGTCAATCTGTCCTCCCACCAGCACAGGAAACTGTTTCCCAACAAGGTATTACCAAGCTTTCTGATCTTTGCCTGATAGGTAAAGTACCTCTTGCTGTAATTAGTATTTAATTAAGTGATGGTGTGCACCCTTTCACGTGTTTACAAAACCATTTGTATGTATTTGTTCCTGTGAACTGTCATCTGTTTCTTTCCTTTACCAAGTTTTCTACTGCACTGTTGGTCATACTGATTTGCAAAAGCTCTTTATATATTATAGCAAGTAGCCCCTTGTGGAATGCTACTCATAGAGAAATTTCCTTATTTCAGGTCAGGGTTAGGAATCTTTCTCTTCTGGTTTTAGAGTTTTGTGTCTTGCTTTAGAAAGACTTGGTCTACTTCCAAACTCTTCACCGGAAGCCAAGCAGTTACATTTTTAAAAATTATAAACTTCACCACCTTTCAAGTGGCATTTAAATAGCAATACTACAAGCTTGATGCGTTTCACCTTTCCCATTTGCCCAAAAGGCAGATGGGAAAGGCATTCACCCCAGTTAAAAGAATGGTAGATTGAAGGGCTTTTTGATCCACGTTATGCTCCTTAAAGGGTGCCTACTGAGGAAAATAAATGCGCTCTGAGCTCAAGCAGCTCTCAGGAAGAACAGAAGTGGTCCCTGCCCTGAGGCCACTTATAATCTAACCTGAGAAGAGACAGGTATTAAAATAGCTCCAAACACCAGGTGCCAAGAGTTCAGGGGAGGGATGTGAAAAGAAAGCAAAGCACTAAGTCAGCACCCCAGCCTGGTCTTGTGTTTGTTTTCTTAAACCTGCCAGCACCAACCCTTCACTGCCTTGTCAAATTCAAGGCCACCTTGGAGAGCCTGTGTTAGGACCTACTTGCAGTGTCTTTGTGATTCTTACCCACCCACACCCGTTTTTTCTAGGCCCAGGGCCTGTGCTTATTTACAAGGCTCCACAAACCCTGCAGGTGACCAGGAGACAAGGAACACCTAAGCCGCTTCACCCACACTCCACTTCCAGCATCGCCCTGGTGTTCACCCTCTGGGTTTCTTTAACTGTCGTGCGGGCAAGACAAGCCTTGAACAAGCCCACATACCTGCAGACTTACACCCCAGCACACAGAGAACCACTTGCAGAAAACACTTTACTATCTTGAGTTTTGCAATAAACACAGGCCAAAGAATGACAAAAATGTCCCTCCATTAACTGTGTGTTTGCTCTGCCGGTTCAATTAAAAAGTGTACTGAGCTATTACCATGTGACTATGAGATCTTTATAAAGGAAATATTTAAACACACTTGCCATGGCCCAAAGGCTTTTCGCTTCTCTCCAGCAGGTATCAACAACAAACAATTCAGACCAGAGTCTGGGCCAGTCCTACAGGCACAGGCCAACATTGTCATTTTCAATAGTTTAGTATGCTTCCTACTCATTTCCAAGAAGAAATGCTGTGAAGTGATCATTTCAGAATCCTCAATGGGGCCCACAGATCTGTGTAATTAACTTCACACCTGCGTGACAGATTTTTCCTAACAGCTGAGAGGCAAAGTCCAGTGGGTCTGTCTGTGACATGCCTTCTGGCATCTGGGTTACAGAGAGCAACCTGAATCACACTTGTCAGCTTGGGGCATTATAAGTGTGTCTGGAGTAGTTCACTAGGTAGGGCAGCTTCGTGACTGGAAAAGGATGTTACCAGGCCTTCCTGCAATCTTAACTGCATGAAGGTGGAGCACGTAGGACCCACAACTGCCTTGCGGCCAAGGAAGAGGTAATGAGAGGCAAGTCTGAGCATAACCCCAGGACCTCACCAACCCACAGACAGGGCCCTTAGCCAAGAAGGCTAGGCAATAAGGAAAACCTGGTCTTGAGAATGCCTGTTTGCGTTTACCTCTCTATTGAGAAATATAAATAAACTGAAGCCATTGCTCTGGGACAGAAAGATAAATCTGTATCTTTATATACTGCAGTCCTGAAATATAACAGAAATGACCTTGGCGTTCTGATGACAGGAGGGCCAGCCTTAGATGATACTTTCTAACACATGCAAGGCACCTGGGCTTTATTTGGGCCAGGCACTGCTCGTAAGGGTTCACTGCACAGCTGTTATGAGATTCTCTGTTCCAAAACTCAGGTCTCTGCCTCTAATCTGAACCCAGGGTGTCTACAACTTGTCTGGGCCCCAAAGAGCAGCAACTCCATTTATGTTGCTACCCATCCACAGTGCCTGCCCTCATGAAGTACAATCCCTTGGGAGGGGCAGAGGGTGAAAGAAGTGAAAAGCAAAACACTCCGGCATGAACAGCATGTGCAAAGGCCCAGAGGCGGGAGAAAATGTGATGCATCTGAGGACAGAGAGGTGCCTGGTGGGGTATGACTACAATATGAATATGACAGATGACAATGTGAAATATAAGATGGAGCTGGCAGGGAGACAAAGCTGGTTGTGCAAGGCCTTGAGGGCCACACAACGATTTGTCGCAAGAGCAACAGGCAGCTCTTATTAAAAGTGACTATTAAACGTTATGTTCTGAAAAGACCACGATGACAGGGAATGGAGGGAACACTGCAGACAGACCCAAGTAGATAGAGGTTGACTCATTAAGCCGATATTGTTAAGAGTTGGGGCGTGGGAAGATGGTGACTTGGACCAGTGCAATGGCACGGGAGACTCGGGGGAGGCGGCAGGACTCGAGTAATGTGTAGGAGATGAGATTTTCAGAACTTGCAGGTGGATTAGAAATGGATGCTGTGAGAAAGGTACAGAGGGTGTCTTCCAGGTTTCTGGCTTACAGCACTTCAAATGCTAGTGCTAGTCATCCATAAACGGAGCTAGGCAGGATCTGCTTTTGGAGAGGGAAGACATCAAATTTCGTTTTGAATGTGAATTCAGAATGTGCTGAATTCAGTAACTTGGAAGCATCAAAAGAGAGGCTGAATGAGTCGCTAAGGCACCCCCAGCAAACCCCTATCCCTCCTCCGCCTCATGGTTCACAAAGTGAGCTTCAGTGACCTGCAGTGGGCATTCTACGACTTTGTGGCAAAAGAGTGGAGGTCAGAAAGCCCTTTATCCCTACCCAAGTCCTCCGTGTGCCCTGCCAAGGATTTGGTTACATCTATAGCAAGAGATGAGGTGCCCCAAATCTCCAAAATGCAGCTACCCCAAAATGCAGACCACCATGGGGCAGCTCTTGATGGGCACTGGATTCCCAGGGGCACGGCTACTTGACCTGTGGGGCAGTGGAAGGTCCGGATGTCCCTTGCATGCCCTAACAGGTGTCCTGACCCAGTTCTCTCCACCATTGTGTTAACATCTAAAATGGAGGGGAGGAGAACAGCATGTCTGCCCCAGAGTACCTGAAGAGCCTATTTCTCCCCCTCCCCACCCCTACCTTCCCAGTGCTTAGTTACCATTGTAAGCAGGTCACAATGACATAACGCTCACACATTCCCAACAGTCTGTGGCACGGGAGGGAACAAAGAGGTGTCTACGACCCTGACTGGCATCAGCCACAACCAAGGCTGGACACACATGCCCTCCCACCACACCTCGATGGGACAGGGGTGCCCCTCTGGGAGGAAGCCCACAGATCTGGACTTCAGAATATCAAAGCAAGAGGAGTGTGACCCAAATGACCTGCAGCCTCTGGCACACCAGGGCTCAGCAATGCCTGTGGCCCCAGGCGACCCAAGGAGCCCAACAGTCCAGAAGGCACCCACCTAACATATACCAAGTCCTCACTGGGCTCACTCTGGGCATTCATCATTTTCAGAGTCAAGAAATACAGAACAAGAGCAAGGCAAGGAAAGGGGGGTAGGGGAAACGTCATGAGCAGCAAAAACACAAAGGAAGGGTCAGGGAGGAAGAGGAAAAAAATAGGATGAGACACTGTTAAAGTCTGATGAAGCCTCCTCCTGTGCCAACTCAGATCGCAGCATGAATCAAGTTTTCCGATGACAACCACCCAGATCCTGCAGACAAAAAGGGAACTCGCAATTTTGACAAGTGAGGGAAAACATATTTTTAAGTTACAATCAAGAGCCAAGACTACCCGATACGCCAGATTGCTGCCATTTATTTCTGTAGACACCCTCTGTGGCTTCCCCACCAAAACCCACCTTTTATAGCTATTCTGAAAAGCAACCTGCACTGAAAAGAGTCATCTTTCAAAAGGGGACAAGGCAAGTGTAATGGCTGGGAGGCCCTGGAATTCTGCTTCAATGAAAGGTTTGTGGTGCACACTGTGGGAAACCCTGACGGGCTGGAAGCTCACCTGCCCACCAAGTGAAATTCAAGGTCGGTCTTTAGAGCCCAGCACCACCTTTGCCAGCTTTATCTTTCTGATGAGAGATTAAACACTCACTTAAAGTTTAAATGGACTTTTAAAAAGTCACTACTTTGATCCTTTAGCAGTCTACAAGGTTTTAAAGTTGTAAAACCATTAAGATCTCTATCCCCAAGATAATCTAGGTACCATATTCAGAGGCTGAATTAACTGGGAATCTGTCCTGGCCACTTAATATTCTAAGCAAAGAGACTAGGGGAAGTTATGGAAGACTCCACTGAGGGTTTCGCCCAAGGGGGCAGAGGACAGATGGCAGGGGTGGCAGAAGTTCCCCAAAGCACCCAGGAGACAGATCCGGCTCTGACAAGTACTATATGCCAAGCACTGCAATTCTAGAAACACGCACTTAGAGACAAGTCCTTTGCTGTGATACTTACGGACAGTGTCATTACTGGAATCCCACGCCTCCACAAGTAAAGTGTAGGACCTCTGCAAATAGATAAACAACACAGTATTCAGAAACGGGTCAGTTCTCAATACTTTCTTGGCCTTCCCACACACCCCGCCAAACAAAGCCATAAAGCCAAAATGAAAATTGTTTGCTGTCAAACTGAGGTCAGCCAACTCCCACCCCCCCCTCCGGCAGCCACCCCCTGTGGACTCCTTTCATCTGGTGGGGTCCATCATCATGCAGGCAGCACAAAGTCGTCTGCAGGAAATGCCACCTCCCTATAGGTGGACACTTAGCATACAGTTTTCCAACTTTCCAGATCCTAATTCTAGTGCACGAGAAAAACACACAAAGAATTTATTCTAAGCTAACCTAACCAGGTATTTGTACCAGGGGAGGGGGGACCCATCCAGAGGAGGACTGGGTATTGCTAAGGTTACACTTTGGGCCCTGGTGGGGCGGTCCCCAGGGAGGCCCCCTTTTCCTTTTCAGAACCCCTTTGAAAGCCCTGTCTGTGTGAGACCATCTAGGCTCCCACAAGTATCAGGTGGCTCTAGGAAGCAGGAGGGGGGGGTATGTGCAAAAAGAGACTCCTAAGACAAAGGCGGCAACCTAAATTGGGGTGCACAGGAGGCAGACTCTAGGGAGGAAAGTACAAAAGGGAGAAATAACCACACATCCAAGGGTTATATTTATTGATGAATTTATCTGTCAATAAGATCTAACATTCCAAGAATAATCAGAGTTCACTAACTAAATGAATTCCCTGGACACTGGCGGGGTGCCAGCTATTATGCTGAAGGCACCTTTTATCTTCCAGGCTTTCTCAGAATTCCACCTCCCCCCCCAAAATCCAAGCCATTAGCAAATTCCCACTTTTACTCAAATCTTTAATTGTAATTTAGAATGAGGTCAGTCTCACAAAAGACCAGGGTTTAAATAAACTTTCTGGTATCTTGGTGCTGGAGAAACATACCCACAGGGGGTGGGGCGAAAGGCACATGAACCCTTTTAAGTACCCCTGTGCTGTCACTAACTGTCAGCTACCAATACATCAGAAACAGTAGTGTGTATTGATCCAATAATGCCATGCCAACAGAAACACACTCACCGAGAAAAGGAACCTGAAAATTGAAGGCAAAAATGGAGGGGACAAGGAAAAGAAGCTTCATTCATAACTCAAGGCAAGCTTACGGCTAACACAGCGACACAGCAGGCCGTCTCTGAATATAAAAATATCTTGTGATAGACCCTGCCTTGGAATTCAGCCGAAATATGTTTCATACTCAAAGCAGAGTAGGATTCCATTTCGTTCACTGATAACTGTGGGAAAATGCTCAGAAAAGCAAGCAAAACCGGGCAAGCTGGGGCACATACCCAGCCCTCTCCTGTTAGTGGCCATAGGTCCAAACTCATTGTTGTCATCGTTAATATTTTATTAGTGAAAGTTACACCTTATCTACAGCCTCTAAGTTTCCTAGGACTTCCTACAAATTACAAGACTCTTCCCTGAGAGCAGCAAGAAATTATATTTCTCTACTGATTTGACGCGAGCCACATCAAAATGAGGCCAGATGAGGGCTGATTCTGTATAATTAATCCCCTTCATTTGCTGATCACGTTGAGACCAAGGTTCTTCACTTCCAACACATTGTTGTAATTAATCTTCTGATTAGATGCATTGATACCCAGTTTTGACAGGCTTGCCCAAGCACTAAACACACAATACCTGCAAATGCCACAGAAATCCCGGGACTGAGCTGGTGTGACACTATTAACTCTGCTTCAAGCTCCAGGAAGAAGGCAACCTTGGTTTTGTACAAGAACTTGGAAGGCCAAGCTGTCTACCAGGCTCATCCTCACCAGAACTGGAAAGACCTCAGAAGCTGCTCACCAACCCTGTCCTGCCAGGAGGGAAGACAGTGGCATAGAGCTCTAGGTTATTTTCCATTAACGGCCTTCTCAGAGGTAGATATGAAATAAGCCTTGCCAAAAAAATAAAGAGCCCTGAACCCTTGTTTCAGAGAAGGGTTTATGGCTCTAGGACTCACCTCCTGGGCCCACCTTCCTGCCCCACCTTCAGGGAAACAGGATTCCCTTCAAAGCCTCTCTGTTAGGAAGCACTCTTACTGCCCATTCCATCCCCACACTATAGATGGACAATCAAGATAATTTGACCATGATTATTAGTTGCTAGGTAACTTTAATTTTTCTCAGGCCCACACCTGACCTCTGTACATCCCAGAATATATATCCAGACTCCGAGATCCAAACCACACATACCTTATGCCATCAAAGCGGGGTATCAGGCCCAAATCAGCAATCCACTATGATTATGTCACACCCAATTTAGCAACTGCAAATGTCCTGACCCTCAGCAGAGTCCCCAAACCCTCCCAAGAACTTGGAAAGGGGTTCCAGGCAAGAAGACGGGTGAGTGTTCAAACTTAATGAGTCCATACCAAAAAAATCCACATACAAAACTGCAAATACCTGGATTTTTCTTGGTGCAGAACTATAAAAATAAAACTCTTAAAATGCATCACCTAGCTTTCACTTTTTTTCCCCCTTACATTTGCCCAGAAAAATGGGCTGGGGGCCAATCAGGAGGAATGGGTACTAACAGACCTTCAGTCTGGGTTTGCAGAGTGAATCATTTCTGCCCCTTCCCAGCTCCAGGCCCAAGGAAATGTGGCAACACAGCAGCAGGTTCTTAGGGCTTATACAGCAGGAAGGAGGATTGTAAGCTTTCAGAATGACCTTTGGGGAAGACTCCCACAGACTTTTACTTGGAAGGGTCCTGGCATCTATGCCCCAAGGTATCCCAGGGCCACCAGGACCCAAGCACCTCCTTCCTGACCTTGGCACTGAGGCTGTGGGAGGGCTGTGTGCTATGCTCCATCCCATCCATGGTGGTTACCTTGGCACCAGGCAGAGTGGTAAGCACTTAATTGCCACATTAAGAAGGGGGATGTAAGAAACAAAGGTAATTGTGTTGGCAGCTGGGAGCTTCCTTTTCCTGGCAACAGTGGCAGCCAAATCAAGCCCTGAGAAGCGGCTGCCTCCACTCCTGCCAAGCTGACGGACACAAACAAACCGCCATCCAAACGGCACGCGTGCAGCATCCAAAACCCCAGGCTGCTATGACAGGCAGGCCCGAAGAACTCACACCCTGGGAATACCCCATGTGCCCATGGGGCCACTGTACAGAGGCCCTTGACCCAGGGTTTATCTAGGGCCCTGTACTCTGCTGACTCAACTGTTACTTCCTGTTGCTGGCCCTGTATTAGCATTATTTTTGGAGAGGCCACATTATTCTCTGTAATCCTCATTTCAATCAGTTTGGCCACAGTATTGTCCTGCCTGCATCTGAGCAGCCAGAGTATAAAATATTCAGGGCACAGATATTAAATAAAAGCATCAGAGACTGCGATTCCATGCATGGGCACATGCACATTCGCACAAACAATTCACATATCACGGGGTTTTGGCCAGGTGAGGCATGGAGAAAGGACAACTAACCCACAGCATCCAAGCTAAGACGACTTTAGTCGTGGAAACCCATTTAGTCTGCAGGGCTTGACATTTCAATAGAGTCTGATCTGGTTACAAAGGGTGATTTTCTCATGAAAGCTCACCTCAAAGACCCACCAAGTGGGCCCCAGAGCTCATATCCAGATTTGAGACTCAATGAGATGCCCCCACCCCCTTTCCCATCATTACCCTTACCTGTTTGAAAAGCATCCCACTGATAATTAAATGCACCAGTTACAAAAGGGTGGCGAGGTTAATAGATAGAATACCGAGAAGCCAGCCAAGCACAACCGTTGGTTCACACCGAGCAAGCCTGAACAAGAAGCCTTTCTACTTATTTACCAAAAGTGCATAAAAACTGGGCTGAGCTGGTAGAGGGCTCTGAATGTTTCACTATTTATGTACCACTTTTAACCATTGGGAACCATGTTGTGGAATTTCTCCCTGCACATGCATGGCACATTTATGTCACTGGCACCATAACAAAAAGGGCCACAGGGTAAGGCAGTCCACACAGTAATCAGGAACCAATAAGGGAGTCACAACAGGGACATTTGGCCCCAAGGGCCAGGATAAAGGCAGGACATTTCTGAACCCAGAACCCTACCCCACCTGTTACCCTTCTATAAAACACAAGAATCATGACTTCCCATGCATTCTAATGCATCTTCCTACAGTTGAAAAAACAGTTTGACTTTTGTTCTAGTTCATTAAATGTATTTAAAGGCTGGAGCCAAGTATCACTATTCTCAGCAGCTCAGAACCTAGCCTAGGGGTTGTTGCTGGAACACGTCTCTGGAAATTCACAAAGGGGGAATTCTCTGTAAGTTCACTAAGGGGGAATTCTCAAAAATATTTGCCTGTATGGATTATGATGCTAATTGTATGCACATCCAGAGATAATGCATTCTTACATTGTAACTAATTTTGAAAGGCTGACATTGAAACCAAGTTCTAGCCCTTCTACAATGGGCCAGTGGCTGCTATAAATCCAGCCAGGGCCTCTGCTTGCATTCCTGTTTTCGGATCAGGACCATGAAGATGCCTTGTTGCCTTGGCTTTGCTTTCTCCTGCATGTTTTTCCTCCATGCTATACCTTCCACTTGTCTTCTAGCCAAAGGGTCCCTTACCACTCTTAGATGTAAAGATTTTAGGCAGTATTCAGGTCACTGGTTTTTTTAGGAGGCTACACACCTCTAAGTGGTTGCTGCCTCTCCTCCTTACCTATCCAACTCTCCCAACAGTCTTGATGCCAAAAACTTCACACCACTCTCTAAAAATGTTTGCAGTCTCTGTAGAATTATGGGTAGGGAGTTGGTGGGTTCTAAACTCATGTAAGTAACTGGAAGTTTGAATAAGTTGCTAAGAAACAAGACAACAAGGAGGAAGAAACACACAAAAGGTTACACCTGGAAGAGGGAAAAAATATTAAAAGCCAAGTACCTTGATTACAGATTCCATTTGGGAAGCAGCCATGCTGCAGAGATGCCGAGACACTTGGTGCAAAAGAGCACACAGCTCTACTTTTCCCCCAAGCCTGGCTTTGCAATGCAGACAGGTCATTTCATTGTTTTCCTCTGAGGGAGGTGTCTTAGTGCAAAGGGTGTCTTCAACGTGTTTTATCCACGGGAATAAAGTCCCTTGCTGTGAGCATGTAAACACATGTGTGGTGTTTGTCTGCATGCATGCTGACCACATGGGTTGCACATACTCGTTGCAGAAATGAAATGGCCCCTATGTGGACCCCATCTCTCTTCCCTCCATGTGTCCATACCACATCTATGAAGGCTTAGGGACTGGGAAACATGAAGGCATAAAGGCAAGAACTTGTCAATTATATTGTGATTAACCTTGTGGCATCCAGCTCACCCAAACCCCTGGCAGTTGCTCCTTCCGGCCTTAAAAGTGAAAAAGGCCGGGCCGGCCGAGTGGCGCGGTGGTTGGGGGCTGGCTTGGGACACCAGCGACCTGGGTTCGGATCCCACATATGAGGGCCAGTGACACTGCCCTCTAAAAATAAAAAAAAATAAAAAAAATAAAAAAAAGTGAAAAAGGACAAAGTTGACAACCCTCTGGTATGCAGCAATCACACTTCGTGGGATTTTCTTAAAAAATTAGGTTGATCTCAGCAAGCCTTTTATCAGTGCCAAAGGCATTTAAATACGAGGCTGAGAGACCCGATGCCTCAATTGCTTCCCCCAAAGTTTCTCTCTATTCATTTCATCCTAAGGCCAGCAATGCATCACTACAGCTAACCAGGGTTCTGAGTTCCTAAAAAGCTTTTGGGAATGGGCAGTGGTAATTACACTGAGGTATGTTTAATAAACAGGCACTACTGAGATTTAGCACTAAGTTTGGGAGGGGAAACATAACCATCTCAATGATTTATAAATGGTTATTCCCAAATTACTTCCCATTGAGCCCAACTGCCTTCTTACCACATATGTCCTTATCACTGAGTCCCTGGATTGGAGGATCATAAATCAAGCTAGTTGCTTCAAGTCAAGCCCCTTGGAGCAGCATTGGTATGATTAGAAGCCAACTATGAAAACTACCACAAGACTGGGGCTGGGGCAGTGGACACCAAGTGGGACATAATTTGGTACGATCCAGCGGGCAGCCCCACCTCTACAGAGCTGCCCACGTGGACACAGGGATGTGGATTATATTTCATTATCTGACCGAATCATTTCCTCCTCTTCCTCTCCAGAGCATGAACAGTTGTTTGATTGGGGTCGTAATTCCATACAAGACATGAATTCCACAACTTTCTAAGCTGATCTTCTACCATGCTCTGAATCACAGCAAATTTGGGAGGACCCATATTAACAGAAATTGTGGCTGCCTAAGCCATATATCCTGTAAATCTTGAATTCTGTACCAAGTTCAGTCATTAGCTATTTAAGGAAATCAATTTTAAATAGACACGCTTATTAATATTTCGTTGCCAAACTGAATGAGGCTGTGCTTCTTTACTTCCATACTTGTCTACCTGAGTGCTTTCACTTCAGTTAACTCTCACCCTGGAATCATTCTTGAAAGTTACAGGCTGGTGTTTCTCCAACTGCACTCAGGAAAATAAACTAAAACAATACACCTAAACTCTGGTTTCTCTTCGGAAGTAAAGCTTATATTTCACAGCAGGCCTTTTTGTTGCAGCAGGGTGGAGACTTATTTATGAGTGATACATGCATTTGGCCCAACTTCAAAAGAACCACACTCTCGGTGTAGCCCCAGCAGTCTCCCCCATTCTAGAAAGTCTATTTCATGGTTGGTGACCCGTGGGCCTGAAACCACAGAAGAGCACCAGCAAATCAATCATCTCTCTGCCCTCACACACTGCTTCCGCTCCTTCCCCATCCAGGCCTCTCTGCCAAGTGTCAAAAGGGGAAAGACACACCTTCTAGGTCACTTTCCCCAGCCAGCCTCCGCAGTCAGCAAGGCTCCCTGTTTTCATCCAGGCAGTGCTCTGACCCTATTCTCCAAAATGAACCTCAGCCAAGCCTGCAGCTTTTCCACATCACTAATAGGATTCCTTTTATGGTCTTGCGGAAAGCGAGGGGGCTCAGACTGATCCTACAGAGGGTGGAACCACCTGCAGGCCCCTTCCCCCTAAACTCCAAACACACACTTTCAAGGGCAAACAGTATTCACAGACAGATTAAAAATGTGGTGAACTTCTTTTAGCTTCAAGTTCTCCCTCATAGGGGATTAACAAACATAATAAACAACGTTTTGTAAAAATGAAATCCCACAACAGAAGCAGCCCTCCATTTCAGAGAACTGCCCATACCACAAGTTTTTATAAGCCCCTTTTAATGGCATGTTTCTGATAACTGTCTTATCTCCCCCACAGCAGAGAGCACTTTACAACGTCAGTTTCTGTAAACGTGGACCTTGAGAGTCACCCCAAGCTTCACACACATCTAGGCATACACCCTGTTCTCACCGAGTTGGGAATCACAGCTCCAGGCCGCGGATAGGAGGCAGCAGAGTGCACCCCATTAGAGCACGTGGCATAGAGTATTCCCCGCGGCACTGAGCTCCCTCCTCCCCCCACACACACACCACCACCACCACCCACCCTCTCAGCACAGGCTGGGCCAAGCCCCAATCCTATCAATGAGTCACGCCTCCTGTACAGGAGTAGCAGGGCAGAGGGCACCAACATTTTTCCCTTTCCTCCCCTTCTGCAATCGCGCCCATCTTCCTTCCACCCATTTCGGGATGTTGCAAGGGCCTTGCTGCACGGTCAGCCAGTGGAGGCCAGGGCCTCGAGCAGCAATGCGGCGCGGGTCCACACACTTGCACCCGCAGGGACTGCGTCTAGCGGGCCGCCCCTTCCAGGCCCTGGCACGCCCCCGAAGGCTTGAGGGGGCCGTGCGCCCGCCGGACGAGGGCGCACCCCCGCCCTTCCCCGGGAAGTTTGCAAACACAGCTGTTCCAGAGCCCGGGAACCGCTGGAAATAAGGCCACAAGGCTACACCGCGCGGGGGCGAGGGCAGGAAGGGGCCGGCAGGGGGCGGAGGCTCCCGAGGCGGCAGCTCGAAGAAGGCCCGGAGTACCACCCCCACCTCCGGGGGCCGCCCCCCGCGCCCTTGTGCCTAGCCCGGAGCGCGCCCCCGCACGCACCAAAATCTCCTGGGGAGCAGCGGGAAACGGGTTCCCTCCACACCCTCCAGGAAGGACACACCCGCCCTCCGGGCCGTTCACGGGAAAGGGGAGGGTGCCAATTTGGACCGCGTTCGAAGGCCAGAATTGAGCAGAGTTGCCTTCTACGGCGCATCAGATTTAATTGGTTAAGCAAAGATCATCTGTAATGACCTCCTGGCTCGGGGAGTTATTCTGGGGCCTTCAAGGTGTAAGTTAAACCCACTTTCCGAGGAGCTGTGCCCCACAATCTCTGGAGTCCCCACTTTTGTGCGCTTAGTAAAAAGCGGCGGGGATGGGGCCGGCAGAGTGTCGCCCCCTAACTCCCCACCTTAAGAATTTTCGCGAGTTAGAGCCGCGTTCCAAGTCAAGGCCCTTCTATCCCTCTCCCAACAGAAAGCAGCGCTCCGCAGGAGCGGGTGCGAACCTCACCCCGGCCTCCCACCCCGCGTCCGTCACTCACCGGCCAGGCGAAACTGAAAGGCAGCACGATACGGTTGCGTTGATTGCCGCGACTGGCTTTGAGATTGAAGGTGTTGCCCCCGATGACAGGAGTGGACCCGGAGCCGAAGCTGCACGGCCCCCCGGCCGTGACGCGGGACTGGTACTCCTTGAGGCACACTTTGAAGTACGTGTCACACTCGTCGCGGGCGCACTTGCGGTCCCCCGGATTCCGGGCGCCACCGCAGCAGTTCCCGTTCTGCAGCTCCCCATTCACGTTCTGCATGGACAGGATCTCTAACTCGAACTGGCCGGAGGCCCCGCACACCTGCCGGTGAGGGAGGGAGGTCAGTACGGGGGAAAGTTTCCTTCGAGGCGACTCCCTCCCCGCCCGCCCGCCCCGACAAGCCCTCCGCACCAAGTGAAAATCATTTTGCAAAATTGGGCGCAAGGAGTCGATTCCCGGGCAGAGAATGCACGAGTACGAGAAAAATCCGACGCCTGACCGCCTAAGACTAGGAGCGGAGAGAACGCACACCCCCTGCCTAGCCTGGACGGTACATTTAGGAGGCTGGGGGCGCCCCCAGCCCAGGTGCAGCCTCGCGGGCGCAGAGGCACGGTCGAGGACCGGGCGACAGAGGGCTGAGCCCGCGCGCGGGGCTCCACCGCAGGCGTCCAGGGCGCCGCGAAGGAAAAGAGAGGGCGGGCCGGGAGCGAGGCCTGGCGGGCTCCTACCTTGGCTCGCAGGGCGCAGAGCAGGGCGAGCAGGAGGCTCAGGGGGCGCCCGGGCCGGCCGCGCGTCCGTAGGGACCGCATCGCTGCGCTGCGCGCCGCGGGCACTCGGGACGCCGCCGCTGCTGCTGCTGCTGCTGTTCGCGCTGGTGTTCCCGCCGGTGCTGCCGTCGCCGCTGCCCCTGCGGCCGCCGCGTCCCGGCTCTAATATACTCCGCCGATTGGAGCATGCACGACTGGAAAACAACACCACTTTTCAAAAGCCTTTTCACGAGCGGCCCGTTCCAGAAGGCAAAGAGCCCGGCCTCCTTTTATTATTCTGATCGCTTCTTTGAGGCGCTCCCCCTCCTCTTCCACCTCCCGGCTTTCTTTCCTTCTCTCGCGTTCCCCTTCTTTTATTATTATGATTATGCGCAGCCTTTTATTCCCTTTCAGATCAGCTGCACAGAAAGGAGGGAGGGAGGGGAGAAAAAAAAAAAAAAACCCTCGTCCAGCTCGCTGGCCGGCCGCAGGTAACACAATGACGCGTGCCCGCCCTGCTCTCGGAGAGGGACTCGGAGAGCCCGTCTGGGAGCCGCGGCCCGGGCTAGCCACCTTTACCCAGCGCCCCCCGCAGGCGCATGCGCGCTTATTAATATTCATGAGGGGCGTGTCTGCCCAGGGCACGCCCCTTCCCGGGTTGATGGGGAGGGGGAGCACTGGGAGGAACTTGGAAGGGTTGGGGGGTTTGGGGACCCGCAGGACCTCCTCGACGTCCGGGCGCCCAGTCCAGACCCCCGCCCTCGGGAGCTGTGGGCTAGGCGGGAAGGAGGGGGGGATGCGGGAAGGAACGTTGAAGGGTGCGTTGCTCAGGGACTCCCGGGCCCCACCCTCACAGCCCTCCCCCCTCGGGCGCCTCTGCCCGCCCGTCGGGGCCCCAGGTGGAGGCGGCTCGACGCCGCCGGAGCGGCCCGAGCGGGGCCGCTTCCGCCTTCCGAGCCGCCTGCGTCAGCTGCGGCTTTCGCCCCAGGAGGGCCTGCCCGCGGGGAG
This sequence comes from Aselliscus stoliczkanus, assembly GCA_033961575.1. Classification (NCBI taxonomy): domain Eukaryota; kingdom Metazoa; phylum Chordata; class Mammalia; order Chiroptera; family Hipposideridae; genus Aselliscus; species Aselliscus stoliczkanus. The sequence continues at coordinate 32,989,897 of CM066738.1, forward strand.
CCCGGCCCGCTTCCCGCGAGCGAGCGAGCGCGCCGCTTGGCGCAGCGGCCGAGGTGGCGGCGGTGGCGAGGCTGGCGATCGTGCCGCCGTCTCCTCGCCGGGCGGAGGCGACCTGGGCTGGTGCTGCTGCTGGGAACTTGGGAAAAACTTTCCCGGAGCCAGGCTAGCCACCGAGTCGAGGGGAAGCCTGGGCCGCGCCCCACCCCCTGCCAAATCCGAGCTGCGGAGCCTTGCAGGGCCCTCCGCTTCCTTTCCAAGCCGCACCAGCGCAGAGGCGAGAGGAAGCCGGGGAGGGCGGCGGGCACGCAGGGGCCCCTCTCGGGCCGTGGGAGGGGTAGGCAGAGACGGCGGCGGGCTCGGGCGCACACCCTGCCAGCCCCGCTGCCCAGGCCGCAGTGCCGGGATTGCACCTGTAGGCGGCCTCCGAGCAGTTTTCTGGGTGGCGCGAGATGAGCCTGAAAAGGGACAATCTCACCGCAATCGCCCGGCAACAGCACTTGGCTCCTCTGGGGTGGCAGTGGAAACTAATGCTATTTTCCACCGTGAGGAGAGCCTCGCAATTAGCGGTGACACTCCCGGTCATAACCAAGGTCAAAGGAACCCTGTGGGTTGGCCGACTCCTCTCCCAGCGGACCTGATGCCGCTGCGTGTGAGGGCACCTCTTTCGGGAAAAGGAGGATTTCCACCGAAGGGTGGGCCGTTTGGGTTCTTGTATTAGGTATGTCCTGCGGAAGCGTCACTGTGTAGGATGGTTTAGGAATCTTGGCATTTCCACAGTCCAAAAAGGGCACCCAGGAAAGACACCTTCGTAATGGTAATGGGTCCCATCTATTGCTCACTGGTGAGAGAATTCACCCATGTTTTCAAAGGGGCATATCCAAGAGCAAAACAAGTTTGCAGCTGGCATCGCCACTACCAACCTGGGCATTGTGTGTTAATGTACTCCAGTCCTCGCTTTCCCCAATTAGCCTAAATGCAATGCATCTTGTTGTCAATTCTTTCCTATAGACGTTTCTCACCAGTTTCCATAAGCCAATCTTCCCTATGTCCTCTCTGCCCTCTTCTCACCTCCATCTCCAAATGTCCCCTAATTGGGGTGCTAAGTAATGGTTTAAATGCAAAATGCTGGTACTGGTAAAAGCATAGTTCGTGGGGCTGATGAGGTCTTAAAATGCAAATCCCTTGGAGTTCCCCATGCCTGAACCTGTTTTGTGTCCCCTGGCCTGCCCCCCACACATCCCTCAGAAAGGAGGCTGTGGAGCCAGGACTTTAGTTGAAGAGTTTAGATCCAGCCACCCGACTTAATCCAAGAGAGCTACCTGAGATTGCAGGTACCTCCAGGTATCTATCCATCTGGGCTGCATGTAAAGCTGGGTCAGCTCCAAGCCACAGATTAGTTTAGCCCCCCTTGACTACTAAGAGTTGAAGATAGATTTCCCAAGGGTCGAAACTATCTGATTAAGTGTCAAATCACTAATAAACACAAAATTCTCATGCCAAATAGCACAGTGTCCCTCACCCTCCCTGAGCTTGGGAACCCACTTTTGGAGGAGACAGTTATGGGCTTGATGGGATTCTTTTGAAAATTTTCAACTGGGACTTCCAACCATTTGGTACTCCCCCAAAAAGCCAGTCACATTTATTGCAACAGACACAAGTGGAAGCTTATCCTCCACTTCCTAGCAGCCAGTACTCAGCCTCTCTCTGTGGCTGATGAATGGGGAACTACTCTGGAAAGAACTCAAATATGCAGATTCCCCCTTGGACAGGTCACATCTTGCCTTTGGATAGAGCCAAAGTAAGTGAACATTCCAGAAAAAAAGTTCCTGTGAAAAATGCCTCATTTAGCCATCACACCTACACCTGCGAGAAGAGGCGAGGCTGCGGTCAGTTACTGTCTGGCCTGTATCATTTGCTCAAACCATAACTATCCGTGGGTATCTTTCTTCTTTAATTTTAAAAAGATGATGCCTCTTTCTTTTTCCACAAAACTTGCCCTACTGTTACTGAGTCATCAACAAACAGCAATGCTGAACCCCCAGAGGCATAATAAGCTCTTATAATTGTATTTAAATACAATTAGTTAATGTAAAGCCCTGGTTAATCAACACTGACAAAAAGCAGCAAATCAATATTGAGAACTATGTTACCTGCACAAACATTAATGATCTCAAAAATATGCTGAGTGACAGATGCTAAACACAAAAGACTACATACTGTATGAATCCATTGATTTGGAGGTCTAGAACAGGCAAAACTAATCTATGGTAAAAAATAGTGATTGCTTAGGGAGATAGGAGGGTGGAGAAAACTGGCATGGGCTTGAGCCCTCTTCTGGGGCAGGGGTAATGTTCTGTATCTTGGTAAGGGTTTGGGTTACTCAGGTATACAAATGCGTTTGTCAAAATTCATTGAATAGGTGTCATGCTGGGGCTCAGCTCCCAGCGGATGAATGCAGGATTTGGTGAGGCCAAAAAAGAACAACGGAGCCACAGATAGGGGATTCACACCACTTGTATTCCTGATGACTGCTGGTCAAGACATGAGAAGCAAACATCCATCAATACCCCAACAAGGGGCCTTCCTGCACCGCAGTCTCGCTGCTGGCCAGGCAAGACACAGAAAATAGGATTCACAGAACCTGCACCATAGCGACACCCATACTTGCTAACACAGCCATGGCAGTTATATGCAAAACAATAGTAGCTAATGGCCAACTGGTTACAGCTGATGGCCATCTAATAACCCAGCCAGAACCTTTCCACGTGAAGCTGAGATCCTGAAAACTGTCCTCCTGGTCCTTTCCCAATATTAGGGGTGACCAGTTAGCTTAATTGGTTAGAGCATGGTGCTGATAACATCAAAATTGTTGCTTTGATCCCCACATGGGCCACTGTGAGCTGTGCCTGCCTTAAAAAGAGTCAGCTGTGCCCTTCTTAAAAGAATCAACTATGCTATTGTAGCATAAAAGCAATGTGCAACCAACGACCATGGCTGTTCCCCAATAAAATTTTTTAAAAAATTAAATTAAAAATTCATTAAATAGGACACTGAAGATTGGTGTATTTCATATGTTCAAAAGAGGAAAAAATTGTAACGTTCCAACAATTGAGTTAATTATATGAGTACTGAAGTATTCAGAGGGAACTAAAAACTGAAAAGATTTACAACTTGGAAATGTGTAAGAATTGGAGAAATTGATGGATGGGTAGAGGATGGCTGACTAGATAGATGCTGAAGCAAAATGAATGCTAATGATCGGATCTAGGTGGTGGGCCTGCTGGTGTTTACATAAAATTCTTTCAAATTTCTCTATGTTTGAAATTTTTCACTGTAAAATGTTCAGGAAAGTAGTTATTGATATACCAGATAATGTGTAGGATGCACAGAAAATAGTGGACAACACAAAATATTGCACTACAGAGTGGAGGGCATGCTTGTAAGGGATGATAGATCGTGTAAATTGCAGTAGAGAACAAAAAGAACTTGGTTCTTTTCCCGCAATCCTTTCCTCCTAAGTCCTTTTTCCTATAAATAAGAGAGAAAGGTCCAAATATAAAGGGACATGTAAAAAATCCTTTAATATCTTCCTTTTTCTTTGTTTGAATATTGCAGACCTTCAGGAAAGTTCACAAGCCCTATTCTATGGAAAAGCAAGTATGATGCCTTTCTGTTCCTTTCCAGCAGAACCAAAGGATACTGACTGGTCCTGTGAGTTCTTCTCTTGTTCCACCACATTGTCATCGAAAAAAATGGCAGCCCTCATAACTCTGCCCAGCCAGGTTCCCAAGGAAGCACAGTCACCTCTGTGGATTATTCTCCTTCCACATCGCAAGACATTCTCAAGAAGGGGGATGGGGAGGGAACATTCTATGGGCCACAAATTAGACAAAATTAGATATTAAAAAATCAGAATTAAGTTATAGCTTCCACATTAACCATAACCAGGCCACAGGTCTGTACATTCAAGCATAAATTTAGTAAATCCAACCATTTTTTCTCAAAGCTTCATTTTACATACACAAGAGATTTGAATTAATATTCTTTGGAAACCAGAACTATGGATTTTTTTTGTACTATCAACAATAATTTTGCATGAACTTTGTTTTAAACATTGTTTTGGTTTTGCCTTGAGCTCAGGTATTTATAATTTTGCCTGTCTGCCCCCACTCTGTCTCACAGTCATTACATGGAAACCTATCAGGGCATATAGTTATGTCTCCACACATTGTCTTTAACAAGCCAATCACAGAAATCACAAAAAAAACCCAAGATGTAAAATCCAGGAACCGTAGCAATAATTTCCTCATTTTACTCCTTGAATTAAAACCGAAGGTTCTTTATGATTTCTCATAGTTTTATTGGAGGTAGGAAGAAAAAGTTCCACTTATAAAATGTACTTTTTTTTTTTTTTTTACAGTTGGGAGCCTTCTTTGAAAATAAAAAAATCCTGGTTGCTGTTAAATTGGCAATCTCAACACAACTGTAAATGATTCAGTCACCCTCCTTCCTGTGATGATGATGTAGAGTTGTCTGTTCTGTGAATGACATCTAAATGACTTGACCCATAGATACCCTTGGATAGCATTTTTTTTTTAAACCAAATTGGTCTATTTGTATAGTTGATTGATCTAAATGCAATTAACAATTGTCTATAATTTTGAAGTGTGACTGAGCTCCCCCAATCCTTTTCACCTCCTAAAAAGCTTTTGAAATTACACTTCCAGAAGCAGGTAGCCCCGGGAAATGTAGGGGTCGGAGCATGTGTCCCTGGAATGTGCTACCCTAGAATGCAGATTATTTCGAACTGAAATCAATTAAAGCCCAACAAATTCAGGAAGAGTTTTTCCTACTTCCCCTTTTCCTTAAAGAGATTCAGAATAAAAACAAAAAAACAAAAACAAAACACACCTGCTTCAGGAAGGGAACCCTGACATAATCAGTTTATGCATTTTCACCCTAGGTTTAGTCAGGAAGACTCCAAGCATATTTACACCATTACCCACTGTGTCTGGTTGTTTCTGAGTTACCTAGCAAAAATTTACCTGCCCGTTGTTTTCTGCTCTTCCTCAATTAGCTGTGAGTCCGTCATTGTCACTTCTGAAATCTAAGACCCCTGTTCCCCCCTTTTCTCCTTTGTCCAAAATGTCATGTTTACCCAGTGTTGCCTCACTGTCTTCAGAGTTTTCATGCTTATGTGAATTCCCCCATGCGCATGTATTAAACATTTGATTTTTCTCTGGTTAATCTGTCTCAATTTGATTAGCCCAGTTAGAAGAACTCAGAGTGGGAAGAACAGTATTTTTGTTTTTAGCCCCCACAGGAACTACCACAACACGCTTCACTCTGTGAGTACCTTTTCATCTCCTTTGCATTCGGCTTTCCAAACATGAACAAACACAAATCTGTCTTCAGATCTTAAAAAAAATTTTAAATCAAAGTAATTGGAACTTGTGAAAAGGAGAGCTAAATATATTCAGTTATCTGAGAAAATTTCAAAACATACATATAAATGTGAGAGTCAAAGAAAGGTGATTACACCTGCCAGCCGCACAAAAGCCACAGGGCTTCGAATCCCGGTATTTCGTGTTTAGGTTAATGGTTCTCAATAAATTACAAGACCGTGTCTGTGTTTGACACTTTTGTTCTCAAGCCAATGGTTTCTTTACTCATGGCTTTCTCTAAATTAGAAGTTATTAAGAACATAAAAAGTGGATGATTGCAAAGCTTAAGTTTAAATTTTCATTTGGAAGGTAAGTAGTTGCTTTTATTATTGTTTTTATGCCAAGAGCACTCAAGGATGCTAAAGAAACATTAGCTTAAGAACAGAAATATTGGCATAAGTGCTACCTATAAATTTCTAGATCCTTAGTAGTCATAACTATAGGTTTACTGATACACAGATTTTCATAAGCATTATTTAGATGATTTCTAAAGATTCTTTTTTCTGTTGGAAATAAAACTAAGGCATAGAAAACTTAGAATGACTATAGAGGAGAAAATTTAATTTCTAAAAGATGCCTTGCACCCAAGAAAGTGATAATATTTTTTTCAAAGGCAGGTAAAAACTAGAGAAGTCAATTACATTATTTTAGAGTAGTTTGGCAGTAATTCATGTGAAGTGGAGCTAGGGGTTTTAATAGATCACACGTGTAACATGCCTTAATAATGCAATGCAGCTACTAAGAAAAGTAGGGCCACAGTCCAAGGTTGTGTTACTAGAAATGTAGGGGGCTAGAAATCAAGGAAAAAATCATAGCCCTAGCATACTCTGCGATAGCCTTACACAACTAAAGGGTTTGACTAGCTCTGGGCATGAATTTTTTTTTTTAATTGTGGTAAAATACACACACATAAACTTTGCCATCAACTATTTTTTTTTTTTTTTAAGATTTTACTGGGGAATTGGGAAAGGGGAATAGACAAGTTGCTGTCCTTTTGTTCCTCAGTCCAATTGTGGAGAACATTGCTTCACTGGCCCATGTTGGTATCATCATTGCTGTCTCCCCAGGTGAGGCAGTCGCTCACTGGCCATTGGACGGCCACTCACGATGGCTCACGGCAGCTCACGAAAGCGCATGCCAGCTGCCGGCCAGCCCCACTGCAGCCTACGCTGTCGCTGGAGACTCACGGTAGCCCACCTCCAGGTTGAACTGTTGTTCACAATCTTAGTTGTAGAGGGCGCAGCATCATTGGCCCTTATGTGGGATCCGAATGGGGGTCCTGCTGCTCAGAGCTGGTGTCCCAAGCCAACTCTTAACCAATGTGCCACTCAGCCAGCCCTGCCATCAACTATTTTTAAATGTACAGTTCAGTAGTGTTAAGTACATTCATGTTGTTGTGAAACTAATCTCCAGAATTTTTTCATCTCCCCAAACTAAAACTCTGTACCCATTAAACAACTCCCCATTCCTCACCATTCCATTTTCTGTCTATGAATTTGACTACTCTTGGTACCCCATATAAGTGGAATCATACAGCATCTATCTATTTGTGACTGTCATTTCATTTAGCATAATGTCCTCAAGGTTCATCCATGTTGTACCATGTGTCAGAATTTGGCTGAATAATATTCTATGTGTATGTATATGCTACATTTTGTTTATTCACTCATCTGTTGATGGACAATTGGGTTCTTTCCACCTTTTGTCTTACAATGCTGCTATGAACATGGTCTACAAATATCTTTCGAATCTTTTGGTTATATACTGGGCACCATTTTAAAGAGACATATTGACTAAGTGGGCCATGTTTAGAAGGTGATAAAAGACCTAAAAATGCAGACTTTTAAACAGAGCTACTGAAGAATTTGGGAGGATCTAATTTGGAGAAGACAGGAAAGGAGGCATGTCTCCTTGGAAAGGCTGACTTGAGTAAAGAGGGGGCAGACTTGAGATGCGCAAATGGCAGACTAGGCTCAGTGGGTGGATGCTACAAGCAAGTTGATTTTTTTTTTTTTCCCCAAGCAAGTTGATTTTGAGTCAGCAGAAAGACAAGCATTGTTTTCATAAGAGCTATTCCTTAATATAAAAGGCCATTTTGGACATAGTCCCTGCCACTGAAGATAATCAAACAGAGATTGCTGAGACCATTTGTCAGCAGCAGGAGAGGGAGATTCCCCATCTGGATGGGAAGTTGAAATACGTGATTTCCTAGGAACCTCAGATCTATAAGGCCTTGGCAAAATAAATGAGTAGGATGGGAATTCAGGTCTATACCCACAAAGAGAATCTAGAAGCCAGTTTTAGACAAATGTGATGTCGATGCCACTGATTGAGAACTAGCAGAGCCTGGTATGCAGGAGTGAGAACGGCATGGACCCATCTGCTTTCTGAACTGACTTCTCAAGGATCAATCACTCACATATTTACCAAATGGCTGCAGCAAATAAGTCAATTCTAAATGCTGCAGAGCTGGCCAACATAGTTTGGCTTGTTATCATAAACTCTATCCCTTGCTATTCTGAATGCCGTCTGATGACCAGCAGCATTGGCATCACTTGGGAGCTTGATAGAAATTCAGACTCTCAGCCCCGCCCCCCCTTTTGAATCAGAATCTGCAGTTTCACAAGATGTCCAGGTGAATTGTATGCACATTAAGGTCGAACCTACAGCGAATACAGAAATCTATAGTTAGGCAGACATTATCGAATGTTCTTTCCACTCCATGGTTGTCATGCTGCATCGTTGGGTAGAAGTATTGGTTAGTTAAATCTGTATTTTGGTTGTCCCATCATGAGCTTGGTGTCAAAACTGGAATTTCTCAGTTATTTACCCAAGTATACATTTATATACCAGCATATCCTAAAAAGAAAAAAAAAAATCAGGCAACTTCCAGGTGAAATATATAAGTAAATAAATACCTACCCGACGAAAAAAGAGCTAAAGGTAGAAGACCCAGATCAGGGAGGAAAAATAATAAATGGTGGCAGGTAGGTCAAACATAACTACTTGAATTGAGAATTGGATGCTGTTCACAGATAGCCAGAGTGACCAAGAAAACACAGCCAGCCTCATGATTAACTTAACCCATGCAGAGCCAACAAGCTAGTCCCTCATCTGAGTAAGGCTTTTCCTGGTATTTTGTTATGAAAGATGTGTGAGTATATAATTATAAACATTTGGCAGGGGGGCTTGGGTCCTACATTATGGAATGCTGCGAAATGCAACTGTTTCTTAGAATGATACACATTGAAGGCAGGACACCAAAGCACTGCTCAAAGAAAGCTGGGTGGGGGTGGGGACAAAGGTGGTGACAGGTAAGGGAGGAAAGATAATATGGTGGTACCAAGTATACATCTTTCTGATAGTTTTGCTTAATCTAAAGATGATCCTTAACTATCTAGTGCAGTGGCTTTTTTTGTTTGTTTTTTAATAGCTGCTCAGCAACTATTTAATCACTGAATAAATTCTCATGTGTGGGAAATGAATACAGATTAAATTCCTAACAATTTAATTGTTCTTGTTCAAAAGGCATTCACAAATTGCCCTGTCCAAAGATGAACCCAATATGGGCTCTAATAACACAGCTTTTCTGAGCTAATCTTCCAGTTTACAATGTTGTGATTTCCCAGGTTAGAAGCAGTGGATTTCTTCTTTTTTAAATTGAGATCTCCGCTCATGTAAATGTGTAGATTTTGATGAAATTCAGTAAATGTTTTCTGGGAACTAAAACTAATGAGCTATTCACTCCTTTTTTTGTGTGAGGTAGGATGATCATAAAAAGGTTTTTATAAGCACATGAGTAGTGAAATAAGCCAGTTAGCTTTCTCAAAAATGTAAATTTTACAAGAAGAAATAATGATGTGGCTAACTTGATATCAAAAGATACTAGACTTCATGTTTTTATAAATGTCTTGATTTCTTCCAGACCTCCACTGCATAGATAATAGTAATAAGGTTATAAACTTAGATTCAGGGAATTAAATTTACCTCTTAAGCTTTCTTCATCTATTCTTTCCTGCTCTCATAATTACAAATTATGATTAATAGCAAAAAATTGTCCCTACTCTTTACCCTCAGGCCCATATCCACATCCCTTTGGGGTGGGGGTTTATATTTTCTCCCACCAGGAGGTGCAGCTGATTTCCCACCCTTTGAATCTGTGCTGGCCTGGCCTCATGACTTGCTTTGGCTAAAAGAATGAAGCAGAAGTCATGATGTGTCAGCTCTACATTTAGGCATCCAGGGTTCTTGTGCTCTTCTATTTTTCCTCTTGCTTTAAGACTCTGCCATTGCCATAGGACAAGCTGGGCTAACCATTGGAGGATAAGGGATTATGTGGAAGAGAACTGAGTGGTCCCAGCTTAGATCTTTCTTAAGCAGTCGCCTCCATCTGACCCACCAATTGACTGCAGACACACCAGGAAGCCCAACTGAATCAGCCTAATTGACCCAGCTGACAACTCATAGATTTGTGAGAAATAACACCTGGTTCTTTTAAGGCACTAAGTTTGTAGCTGGCTTGTTATGCAGCACTATTGTGGCAATAGATAGCTAGTACAGCCATCACAGGTGAAATTTTAAAGACAAACAGAACCATAAAAATTTCTTGCAAGCATGCAATGAGTAATAATTGCCATTAGTAAACTTCTGTGAGCTAAGTATAGCCTGGGGTGACCATCGTTAATAGCCTCCGCTTGAGAAAGCAAGCTGAAATGTGAGTTAAGGAGACATAATTATAGGAATAATCTTGAGTCTGCTCAAATTATCTTTAAAAATAAGTTATTTGCAGGCTCCCCTAAAACAATCATGATAGAAACTCTTATAACTATCATTACTTAACCTAATCATTGGATTGACCTATGTCCTCAATCCCTTCTTTAATAAATACTGACTGCTACCCACAGAGTGGAGAACGCTTGCAACTAATAGACCAAGTTATTTTCCAAAGAGGGGTGGGATATTGTATTTTCCAGTAGTCGGTTTGGGTGTGTTCCTAGACCTGTATATGCCAGTTGTACTTGTTATTGTAATTACATCATTTAATTCACTATTACATAAACTGATGAAATATGAGTACTAAAAGAAAGCTGTTGCTTCTATGCAAACTAAATTGAGTATAACTTGAGAACAAATGTCAGTAGCTAAAAATAAATTCTTATTGAATGAATGGAAGCCAGACAACTTTAAAAGAATGGGGAAAAATCTGAAAAATATAGAAGGGTTCGGCATTCAGATGGCTTCCCAAGTGTGTTAACTTTCATTCCAACTTAAGGAAACCAAAATTGAAAATTATAAATAATATGTTGTGACAGACAGGATGCAACACTGGCAACTTTGAAAATTTTTTTCTTAGAACAAAAGGTGGGCAAATACATATTCATTTATATGTTTTATGTTAAAGTGAAAGGTTTGTGTATGTCATGTTTTATGACTCCATCTTTAACTAACATTTTGATGAACCAACCAAGGACTGTCATGATTGCATCACTTAAGGCTCCATTTTATTAGTGGAGCCTGGAGCATTGTCTGACATGTAACAATAACACTGTAAGGAGTTGCTGAATGAATTTGTTGAATGAATCAGTTGCAAATTGCTGGCAATACACATTACAACAACTAGACATATCTTCACATATGTGTATTTTAATATCGGGTTTGAAAACCGGTACTCTAGAAGCCAAAGGAATAGCTTAGCTTTCCAGCAATCTCTTGAAGTATCCCTTCTTTATACTAGGACTTCGACAAAGGCTGAAATTGTAGGGTTTTTTTAGGAAGTTAAGTTTCTTTTTCTTTTCTTTCGTCAATTGCAGTTGACATACAATAGTATATTAGTTTTAGGTGTACAACATAGTGATTAGACAGTTATATAATTTACGATATGACCAAACTGGTAAGTCTAGTACTGATCTGTGACACCATGTATAGTTATTACAATATTATTGACTACATTTCCTATGCTATATTTACATTTCCACGACTATTTTGTAACTACTCATTTGTACTTTTTAATCCCTTCACCCAGTTTCATCCAACCCTCCTCCCATCTGGCAACTATCAGTTTGTTCTCTGTATCTGTGAGTTTGTTTCTGTTTTGCTTGTTTATTTTGTTTTCTTTTTCTTTTTTTAAAGATTTTATTGGGGAATTGGGGGAGGGGAACAGACATGCTGTCCCTTTTTTTTTTGTTCTTCAGTCTAGTTGCAGAGGACGTTGCTTCACTGGTCCACGTTGGTATCGTCATTACGCTCTTCCCAGAGAAGGCAGATCGCTCACCGGCCTCTGAATGGTCGCTCACTGTAGCTATTGGCAGCTCACGCTGGCTGCCGGCCACTCACTGTAGCCTATGGCAGCCCATTGCAGCAGGGGCTGCAGCCTACACTGTTGCTGGGGCTTGCAGCCCAGCTCCAGGTGGAGCTGTTAGCTGTAGAGGGCAGTGTCACTGGCCCTCATATGTGGGATCCAAACCGGGGCTGCTGGCATCCCAAAACCAGCTCTTAACCAATGCACCACTCGGCCGGCCCTATTTTGTTTTCTTAGATTCCACATATAAGTAAAACCGTATGGTATTTGTTTTTCTCAGTCTGACTTATTTCATTTGATATAATACCCTCTAGGTGTATCAGTGTTGTCACAGATGGTAAGATTTCATTCTTTTTTATGCCAAGTAATATTCCATTACATGTCTGTACCAAATCTTCTTTATTCAATCATCTATCGATGAACCCCTAGATTGCTTCCTGATCTTGGCTATTGTAATGCAATTGCAGTGTTTTGGTTTTACTTGATAATGTCCCACTTGCTTGTGTCAAAATCACCTAGACATATTAAACTACAGACTGCTAGGTTCCAACACAGAGTTTCCATTTAGTAAGTCTGGGGTAGGACCCTAGAAGCTGTATTTCTGACAGGTTCCCAGGTGGTGCTATTCTAGGGACCAAACTGATAACCACTGATGTATCATACAGCACTCTGAAAATAGGTAATTAGCAAAGTCATCTGCCTCTTCTCCTGTCCACCCACATTCCATTTAATTCCATCAAATGTCTTATTGGGTTTGGGATTTGATTACAATGTTCTGGCAACAAATATCATGTTGGCCAGGTAGGTTGAAGAGTAGGGTGGAGCAGCTGAGATACATAAATCTATGCTCTGTGCCAGGTCCAGTAGCATTGCCTTCCTATATTACATAATTTAACCCCCACAGTGATACAATACAATTGACATTAATAGCTCCATTTTACAGATGAGAAAACTGAGGTTCAAAAAGGTTATGTATTTTTATAATGACTCACTGATATGAGGGGCATACAGCTAGTAAGCAGTAGAGCTAAGAGTCAGGGTTAGCTGAGACCCAAGGCCCTCTTCTTCCCAGAACAGCCAGTGCGGATCTAAATTATCATGTCATTAGGACGGACACTTGAATCTGAAGTAGGGCTTCTCAGTCTTTAATGTGCCTGTGAATCCCTGAGCATCTTGTTAAAAGGCAGATCCTTATTCTATAGGTCTAGGGCAGGCCTGAGAGTCTGTGTTTCTCATGAGCTCCCAGATAACACTGATTCTGCTGGTTCTGGAACACACTTGGAGAAGCGAAGCTCTCAACCCCACTGGCATCAGGCAGAACCTGGGATGATCCTGGGCAGGAGTGGAGGTCCTGAATGGTCCTTCAGTCATGCCACACACAGCATGATTTGCCTTTCAATTTGTCGATGAAGAATTTGAAGAGGGAACAAAAGGGGAATCTGTATCAAAAGAATGAGTCCAAGGAAGAATACCAAAGTCACATATTCTTCTTGAGAGAAGGAGGAAAAGCTAAGGGGAAGGAATTGGGATGGTCAGAGTAAGAAAACCCACTGCTTGTGCCCTGCCATTATTTCCTCTGGGAAGCAACTGGAGCATATGGTCACCAGTTCACCAACTGCAAGAAAATGTGATGAAAATCTAGAACAATCCATGTTGCTTCCCTGGTTACCATTGACAGGAAAAGGCAGTGTGGAATTATACTGAAAGCTGCTACAAGAGCTGAGAGTTTTAAAACCTCTCTTCACACCTTTCATGACATAACTGTTACTGATTTATTTTCTTTACTTACATATAGTAAAATTCACTCTTCTTGCTGCACAGTTATGTGCATTTTGGCAAATGCATACAGTTGTGTAATCACCACTGCAATCAAGATACAAATGTTCTATCACCCCTGCCACACACACACATCTCCTCATGCTGCCCCTTTGTACTCAGCCCCTCCCCCTATTCTCTACAGCTTCATGTTCTAACATTCTAGAATGTTATAGAGATGCAACCATACAATATGCAGCCTTTTTTCACTTAACATAATGTATTTGGGGTTCATCCATGTTGTTCAGTGTATCAACAGTTAGATCCTTTTTTATTGCTGAGTGATATTCCACAGTAGGGATTTACCACAGTATGTTTGTTTATCCCCAGCTGAGAGATCTGTGGGTTGTTTCAGTTCTTGGCAATTATGAATAGAAATGTTGCAAGAATTTTGTGTACAAGGTTTTGTGTGAACAGAGTTTTCGTTTCTCTGAGGTAAATAGCTAGGAGTGGGATTGTTGGGTCACATGGTAAGTTGGGTCACATGCCAAACTGCTTTGTGGAGTGGCTGCACCATTGCACACTGCCCCTAGCAATAGCTGGGTGACTTTTCTCCGCGGCATGCCATGCACTGCCCCCAGCTCCCAGGCATACACAGTTCAGAGAGCTGCACTTCAGGATCTCAGGGAGGTCGCTGCCAGGAGCACCAGCCACCTGGGAGAAGGCTGAGGTCAGAGGTTTTGGGAAAGTCAGGGAGGTTAGGCTTACCTCCCCCGACCCCTCCCAGCTTCTAGGCCCATCTGTTGAGTCCCATATGCCTTCTTCTTGAGGGAAGCTTTGAGCCCACCTCTCTCCCCAGCAAGTGTGCAATCCCCCAAACACCACCCTCCTGGGTCAGGCTTTGTTGCCAGATAATGTGACTTTGAAAAGAAGCCCTTCTCCTCCCGCCAAAAGGAGGCTAAGAAAGGCTCTCAGATCAATCCTCAGCAGATACACCGAGTCACAAAGCTTCAGCAAATCCTTTATTCTCTCCTCCGAACAGCTGCTGCAGCACCCCCTCCCCCCAGCTCTGCCCCCAGTGGAAACCTGAAAGCTATTCATATCATTTAATCCTGTTGAAAATCCTCTTCGCTCTCTTTCACTGAGGTGCGGTTGGCTGAGGTAAACCTGGGCTTAATTCATACATTGGGCAGGAGATGAAAGGTGTCACATGATTTGACATCCTATCCAGAAAGCCGACTCTTCCCTAATCTAGAATCTTCTACTCATAACCCCTGTTTGAGAGTGGTTAAAATAAGGTCTTCAAGGAAAAGTAACACTTGGATTTTCTTTTACTGTGCATTCACTTCAGAAAAGATAGCAAAATTGCAGGGACAAAGTAGAGATGGTTTAAGGGGGTCTGAATAACTTTTTATCTATGGGTCATTCAGTGTAAGAACTTCCCAAAACATTTACACTTTATCTTAGACATGGTGAAAGAAAACTCTAAGATCATTTTACCCTATTGCCAATTATAGCTACATATCTTGGGTCTCTTCCCTGCCACCAAGAAGTATGTGATCTTATAGCCAAATTATTTAATTTTAAGAAATTTGGTCAGGGCTGGCCCAGTGGCTCAGTTGGTTAAGATTTGGCTTAGAGCGCATGCTCTGAGCAATGGGGTTGCCGGTTCGATTCCCACATGGGCCAGTGAACACTGCACCCTAGCTGAGCTGTCACTGAGCTGCCAACAGGTGGCAGGATAGCTCAGCTGGTGCAACAACAAGATTGCCTGTTCAATGGTGGGCTACGCCCACCAGCAACTAAAGATTGAACTGGGTACCTTTAGCTGATTTGCCATCTGGGTGGCTCAGAGGATACAGCGTGCGCTCTTAACAACAAGGCTGCTGGTTCGACTCCCGCATGGGATGGTGGCTACACCCACCTGCAACTCAGATTGAACACAGCACCTTGAGCTTAGAGGCCACAAGCTGCCAATGGGAATCCAGATGGTGGCTGGTGCCCTCCACAACAAAGACTGAAGAACAACAACTTGGCTGTTCCCCCTCTCCAATTCCCCAACACTGTTCCCCTTCCCCAATTCCCCAATAAAATCTTAAAAAGAAAAAAAAAAAGAAATTTGGTCACAAGATACTGATATATCCAGAATGAGCATCAAACCTAGTCTTTTTATTCCAGAACTCAAGCTCCCAGACCTTCTCAGTTCTTTCTAGGCTGGGAGGAGACTATTCATAAGTTCATACAGTTATAGGGAAAGCAAAAGAACACAGCAAATTTCATTCATACATCAAAGAATAAATTCCTTCTGGCTTATTTTGGGACTCAAGCAGGATTTGGAGAATAAAGTGGTCTCAGGTGGCTAATTTAGGGTGACTTCCCTATGAGGAAAATTACTATAATACCCCCATGAAATCTCAGTCTCTTGGCAGGCAACATTTATTAAGCTTCCACTGATTGTAGGATGTTACAGGAAACATATCAGAGAAACACAGTTGTAAGGGCCATCCTGGAGGGTTTTGTAATCGTAAGAAATAAAAAAAATTAGAACAGTAGCAGGAAGATTAAACCTGTAGTCAATGTTCACAGTCTTGCTACACATTGGAATCACCTGGGGAACTTTAAAAAGTATTGATGCTTAGTTGGTTAAGAGCTCGCTCAAGAGTGCGAGCTGAGCTCTGAGCAACAGCAGTTCGATGCCCAGCCCGAGCTGAGTTGCTGCTGAGCTTCCAAAAGGTGGCAGGATGGCTCAGCTTTAAAAAAAAAAAAAAAAAAAAAAAGGATTGATGACTAGGCCCCACCCCCAGGGACACTAGTTTAAATAGCCTAGGATGGAGTCTGCGCACTGAGACGGTTTAAATCTTCCAAGGTGTAGCCAAGTTTGAAACTTGACTCCGGACAAACCATGTACTAAGCAGGTGAATGAATTAATAACATTACCGGAGCCTTCTTCTCCACAGAAGTCCCATCATATATGTGTTTCATGGTGCATTGAGCCAGGAAAATTAAATGAGAGAAAGAAGTAGGACACGTAACAAGACTGGGATCTGCAGTTGTGGTGAAAGAGAAACTCAGAAACAAGTGCCACATTGACATTTGTTAAGTGGAGAATGGGATTGAATAAGGGACAGATCAGAAAGAGCAGGAGAGTCCTTAGAAGAAAGTGTTTCTTGTGGATAATTTTAACATGTCAAAATTACTTTTACATGTATTTTCTTATTACTAGAGAGACAATAAAGCATAAATAATAAAAGATAGAATTAGGTTGGAATCCCAGCACTGATAGTGATTACCTCTGTAATCTTGGGCAAGTTACTTAACCCTTCTAAGCCTCAGTTTTCCCATCTGTAGAATGAAATAATAGTATGCTTTCCTCATAGGGTCATTCGGAAAATTAAAGGATGTACGTAAAATACTTAGCTCCATTCCTGGCACATGGTAAGCTCTCCACATGGTTTAGCTGCAATTACCATCATCATCATCAGGATCATGATTGCATGGGATGTGGGGTGGAAACCTAAGGTCAACCCCAATCAAGAAATAGAGGGGAATGAGAAATGAGCGAAGTGTTTTCTGAATGAACAGAGTAGGAACTAAAACACATAAAATAAAAAAAATACCAGAAACTAAAAGCTAAAGGAGCTCTTAAAAAAGACATCATGATTGGTCCATCTGAGCTCTGAGAAGCTTCCTATCTCTGAAGAGGTCTGTGTTTGTGTGGCACTTTCAGAGGAAGAAGGGTTGACTGTAACCAGGGAGTGAGGCAGTGGGTTATGTAATTGTTCAATTACGAACTTCATTTGAGTTGAAACTGAAGCATCTAGGAGAGCAGGAACACCGAATTTTGGATGAAGCTTGATTCTACCTGGGAGAATGGCAGAGTGGGTGGGGGGCCAGGCCATGATCAATGAGGAGGGTGAGTCCTGGGCTTGAGTGAATACACCTGGAGAGAACTAGATGGGTGAGAAAGAAAAGGGTACTGGTGTGTGTGTGTGTGAGAGATTGCCAGTAGGTCACAACAATAGAATTGAATGGGTAGCTGGGGGGTAAAGTCTAGATAGGTCCAAATTGAGGCATTACTGCAGGAAGAATGAGAAGGGTGACAGGAAGGGTCTTGTGTTCCAACAAATATCAAAGTGAATATATTCCTGTTGGTTTAATAGCCCCAGGCGAAGGCACAGCTGGTGCTTACCCAGTTCCCTTTTCACCCTGAGATCCTGGGCACCCATGCTCTTTTACCTGCCCTCCTGCACTGTCCTTCCTGCATTACAAAATCCTTCAGGGGCTAACCTCTCCGGAAAGCTGCTAGACAGTTCCCTAAGCTACCCCTAGCCTAGTGCTTCTCACAATTGAGTATACAGAGAATCACTTTGAAAAATTGTTAAACAGATGTGCTCCCCTCCCCCACCACAATTCTGATTCATTAAGTCTGGGCTGGGGATGGGGGGGGGCGAGAATTTGGTTTTTGACAAGCTTCCTGACGCTGCCACTGCTGGCCCGAGGTCCACACTTTTTGAGTAGTCTGCCCTAGACCCTCTCAGGATTCTTGACTGTATGACTTTGCATATATATATCCTGGGGGAGGGATTAAACTTTAGTAAATTCTCTAGGGGCTGTTAGTTGGGATTCTGGCCTTGGATGGGACTTCTCAGTGGAAGTTTGTTAATATGAGTCAAATGTTGGTCCTTCTGGAGGCAGTTTTATGGAAACCAGAGTGTGTGATGTCAACGTTCTTCCAAGGAGAGCCACCATTTCCCACGGGGTCCCATCTGAGCATCTGAGACATGGAGGTGTAAAATGAGAGTGAGATGTATTGTAAAATTTTCTAAATTTAGAGTCTGTATGCCAATAACCCTCATACTTTTTTGCACCTGGAGGATTGTTGTAAAGGAAGACCTCCTTCTCCTTCTAACCATCTTTTTGACACACTTGTCCACTCTGCTCAGCTTCCTTTGTAGTTTGAATCGCAAACCCAAAACTTTCCACAAGGGATTTTTGTTTGTTTGTTTCTCCTTGATCTGCCAGGATGAAATCTTTAATTCAGTCTGACCCCACCTCACTCTCCTTCTGGACCTCATAAATAGCATTTATAATGTGAATACATGTCTTTGTAGGAGCAAAGTCTAATCTAAATGTTCTGCCAAAACAAAGCCCTATGTTTTAACAAATAGTCCTGGTTTCTTCACACATGTGGATTTCTGGGGTTTGGTTACCAAAGCA
This sequence comes from Aselliscus stoliczkanus, assembly GCA_033961575.1. Classification (NCBI taxonomy): domain Eukaryota; kingdom Metazoa; phylum Chordata; class Mammalia; order Chiroptera; family Hipposideridae; genus Aselliscus; species Aselliscus stoliczkanus. The sequence continues at coordinate 33,008,611 of CM066738.1, forward strand.
GGTGTGAGATTCTGCTGGTTCTGGAAGAATCAAAGGTCCTCCTATGGACACTGAGAGATCAGAATGGCCCAGAGTTTGGTGTAAACAGCCCATCTCAATTGCTATTTGGGGTTTGTAGTTGCTTGAATAGCTGAGAAATCTCAGCATGGAGTCATTTTACCCAACCAGTCTTATTTTGTAGACTTGCCACCTGTCCCCAAGGTAGCCTAAGTAGAGTGAGGCCTTGTATCCCTGCAAAGAGAGGTAGTTCTTAGGCAACAACTGGAGTTTATTTTGATCTCTATCTTTTGAAGCCAGAAACTGTTCATGTGTAACTTTAAAGAAAACTGATTTTTTTTTTTCCTGGAGCAAAGCTGAAATTTGAAGGCAGGATTCTATTAAAAACAGACAAATAATTCCCATTCCTTCCTGGTCCTGTCTATTGTTTTTCTAAGTTTGTTTGGATTCCCAGATTGAATCCTGCTGGCTAACCCTCCAAAGAGAGGGTCCTGGCCACTGCCATCCCATGAGGTGACTGTCTCATAAGCGCTTTGGGGAACACATCCTGTTTCTCTGTTAAAGAGGCATTTGGAGGATGTAGGAGAATGTCTGCTCTTTTCCCCATTTAGAGAGCTTTTATTTCCTCCCTGTGTTTTTTCTATAGACTGCTTCAGTTTTCCTAAGAACTGTTCCTAGGAAGAAATGTTGGTTGAGAGCCAACATCACTTAAAGGCATGAAGGAGTACACTATGGGATTGGTTTAAGGAACCTATAACCCTGCCCCCAAAAGTAATCCCCACCCCCCCAATCCACCAGACGTACACACATCAGAGATAATTATCTGATACACTGTGCCTTTAGGTGCATTTAGCTGATGATGCTCTACGTGTGTCACATCCTTCCACACCATGGAAGGCACACCTAATCACGTGACCATGGCTTCCCTTTCCCAAGGAGCCCTGATGTGCTCAAGGTTTTACACGCACCTTGAGCTCATTAATCGGAGCTGGGACTCTAGTTGCAACCTAGTAGCCATCCCTGAGGCAAGCATTGACTTTTCTTTTAAAAGGAAAATATTCTGGGCTGGCCGAGTGGCACGGTGGTTAAGAGCTGGCTTGGGATGCCAGAGGCCCCGGTTCGGATCCCACATGAGGGCCAGTGACACTGCCCTCTAAAAAAAAACAATAAAAATAAAAAAATAAAAGGAAAATATTCTGAGGCAGGGGATGGGGATAAAGGAGAAAGGGAAAGGGTTAGACAACATAAATTGGTAATTACAATATCATCACTGGGATATGAGACAATTTGGGGAATATAATCAATAATGTAAATATTTTATAGGGTGTCAGATGGGCTCATCTGTCTTCTTAGGGAGACCAGTGCATGGACAGTGTAGAGGCTTGACCACTGCACTGAATACCTGAAGCTGAAGCTGAATAATATTGTATGTCAACTATAATTTAATATATATATATAGAGTCATGGGATATGGAGTATAGTATAGGAAATTGAGTCAATGGAATTGTAATAGATATATATGATGTCAGAGGGGCAATAGATTGGGGGAGGTGGGTTATCATTTTGTGAGGGATGAAATGTATAACTATTGTTTTGTATACTTGAAACTAATAAAAAAAAACCTAAAAGAATAAAATAAAAGGAAAATATTCTGGAAACAGTGACATAGTGATATTGTCACTTTCGTGTGATTTTGACTTCCTTTTTTTCTAGGTCCACATGACCTGGCTTAGACAGGGAGAGCAATGCCACACTGCCCTAGATTTCCTTGCTCTGTGGAAGGTGCAGGTACATACTAATAAATGTAGATGCAGTTAGTTATGTACATGAGTAAGCTCCTGCTTGCTGAGAAAATTCCTAATTGAGAAATAATTAATGACAGAGGAAAAACTCTTTTTTTTTTTCTCAGTCTAAACACTGAGAGATCCACTGCTGATTAAATATATCTGGTAAAGAATCACTTCTCTTAAGCTTTAAACTGAAACCTCTAAAACCTCTTTTCCAGAATATTCCAAATACAAATGGGTATGTTGTATTATTTCCAAGTTGCCTTTTCCTCAGGGAAAACAAGTGATGTCTGAGACTGGCAGACACCGAGCTCTGCGCATCCTGATAAAGATAGGGACTTTAGGCTAGCAAAAAATCCAAATAAACAGATTTTCAAACAAACCAGCTTTCCTTTTGGTAGCTGAAAAGGAAACCCCACATCCAGGAGGAATGCAGATCAAAGCAGAGTCTACAAATGATGCAGAAACACATAAAATAACAAACAAGCCTGGTGGGAAGAGGGAATGTTTTGTAAAAGAATAGGCCTCTTCATATTACACTGAAATTGAATGCAAGATTGCAAGCAAAGATACATGCGTTGGGAATACAAAGCTATAGTTCCTTTCCCCTTTTTGGGGGGCCGAGGGTATACCTTTAATAGGTCAGATTGGAAGCCACTAAAAGCAATGGACAAAAGATAGGCTCCTTGTTGGAAATCTTGCTTAGTTTACCTTTTGCGGTTGCCTTTGCTTCTCTTTCTTAGGATAAAGTGGACAGAATAATTAACCCATTCTGAGTGTAAAGGTGGAACATGAATTACGTGGTCTCAAAGCTTTCCATGTCAATAGCTGAGGCTTTTTCACTCTTGCAAACCTGGTTCTATTTAAAAGTCTTCTCGGGTAAGATACAGATTTAAAATTGTGGACATGACGACTTTTTCATTCAGAGGCTGTCCTTTTCCCTGGTGTTAAAGTTTATTTGGGTTAAAGACTCACAGTCAGCAAGACATTTTATCCTTGGGAATTAAGCTCCTTTAAATCATATCTGTGTTCTGATAGTGAGGTGCTAAGTGGCTGCTAAAGACTTGGAATACTATTGGATGCTATTACTCACTATTTAAAAATCAAGATTGCTGTCAGTGTTAAGTGTCTTATACTTGTTGAGAACCATTGGAATGAATACTTGATGGTGTGAGAGTCCTCTTTAAAGACCTTGAGGTGTTGAGGGCACATCTGGTTGAGCTTCTAGCTCATAAGCTACCTCTGTTTGGGAAGGGGAATTGACTGTCACTTTTAGGTAATTTTTAGTAACTTGACCTTCAAAGCAACATGGGAATCACCTAGGAGCATTACCTGGTGTATATTTCCCCGAGTGAAATTTCGGGGTCACTACATATATTTATGTTTGAATATATTGGCTGCTGCCAAATTGCTCCCCCCAGTGGTTGCATCAATTTGCATTCCCACAGTTGTCCTTTTGTTTCATATTATTAATACTATTATCATACTTAAAAACATTTTTTTTAACCTATTTTTGATGGGTGGAAAATGGTGTTTTGTTTTAATTTCTGTTTCCCTGATTACTTGTGAAATCGATTACCTTTATAGATGATTATTGGATGTTTGGGTTTCCGCTTCAGTGAATCACATCTTTTAGCCACTTCCTCCCCCACCCCCCCACCCCTTATGAGTTGTTTATCTTTTACTTACAGGTTTATAGGAGTGAGTTATATATTCTGGATAGTAATTCTTTGTCATTACAAACATTGAAAATACCCTCTTTCAGTCTGTGGCCTGACTTTACCTTTTTTAACAGTGTTTTTTGATATACAGAAACATTAACTGTTATCATAGTTGAATTTATTTATCTCTATGTTTGTGATTTGTGTTTTTTGGTATGTTGGGTAGAAAATCTTCATTACCCTCAAATCACAAGCAGATTCTTCTATATCATCACCATTAGGCCTTTAGACTACCTGGAATAGATTTTTGTGTGTGGTATAGAGTAGGGATCGAATTCCATATGTAATGAGCTATCCCACCAGCACCATTAATACATAGCCAGTCCATTGTTTCCTCAATAATCTATAGTGCTTCTTCTGTTACATGTCATGTTTTCAGGTATGAATGGGACCATTTCAAGGCTCTCTATTCTGTTCTGTTGACTTTTATTTATCCTTGTGCCAGTACCACACTGGATTCATCACTATCACCAGACATAAAAAATATTAGATATTGAGTAAATGAGTTTCTTCATTCACCCTCAGTGTCCTTTTTCAAAACTGACTTCACTATTCTTTTTATTTTTATTTTTTATTTTTTTTAGCAGAGCCATCCTGCCACCTGTTGGCAGCTCAATGGCAACTCAGCTCGGGCTGGGCATCGAACCGCCATTTCTCAGAGCTCAGTTCTCACTCTTGAGTGAGCTCTTAACCAACTGAGCCATTCGACCGGCCCCTGACTTCACTATTCTTGAGCCTTTGTTCTTCCATATAGATTTTGTAATCTGATTCTTAAGGTCCATGAAAAATGGTGGAATTACATTAAAATTGTATTTTAATTTGCATATCCACAGTTTTTAGAATTTTGTCTTCCCACTCAAGAACATGATTCATTGCTTTGTTTATTCAAGCTATTTATTAATGACCTTTAAACAAAGAATTTATCTGTAAAATACTTGTATATCTTTTGTTAGATTCTTAGTTGCCTTATATTTTTTGTTGCTGTCAGTTTTTGTTGTTTGCAACCAAGAACATTGACACATGCATTTATATTTATGTTCCAAATTTAAAATATATTAGGAGCTTGGGGGAGGGTGTATTGTAACATGGTTCTTATGTTTATATCTTACATTCTCACTGAGGAACAAAGACAGTCGACATGTCAATCATCACCAGAGTTAGTTGATGCTAAGTAGTACAGGACGAGGGAAGAGGCCATAGGTGGACAAGTTTAGTTGGAGAAATTCTCATAAAAGAGGTGGATCTGGAAGGTTGGGTAGCATTTTGATAAAATATAAAATGTATATGTTGGTAGAAAGTCTATGAACATAAATTTGCACATGTTTAGGTGACAGAGGGTTGGAGATAGTAAGAAAGCCAGACTCTGGATGACTTCAATGCCAGGATAAAGAGTTTAGAGTTAATCTTCCACTCCATAGGGAGCCTTCCCAAGTTGGATGATCTCTTAAACTGGTCTGACTGTTCCCTTTCTACAAAGAGGCAAGTTGGGCAGGAGAAATAGGCTTACCTTGTGATAAATCTTTTAATTTACTTTGATTCAGAGCTGTGAGTAAACTGAGAAAAGGCAGTCATTCTACAGGAAATCAAATGTATTAAAGACAAGTTTAGAGTTGGCATCAATCTCAAACATTAAGAAAAGCCAGAGTCCAAAGAACCGCCAAGGAAGGGTGACTCAAGATCCAGCACACAATGTATCCTTTTTTTACCTTGTCTTTCTTTGTATAAAAAGTGTTTATTACCAGGATTTTACAATGTATTTTCCTGAGACATGAGAGGGGTATGGTATAGAGCTGACTGAAAAACATGAAGGTATCTCTGAGAATCTGTGACCCCCCCATGAAAAAGTCCTCTGTATTATCCACTTCTCAACCAGTGATTGATTGTTTTACCCCCTCGAAATTTCTTTTCCATTTCATTGAGAGTCATGCATGTTCATTTCTCCAGTAAGCATCATGATTCTGTTTTCTGAAAAGCCATAGTGTGGTAGAAAGAGAGCCATAGCTCAGTCTTGTTGGCAGTGCTGCCTTGAAAATAATAGGGGATTGGGTAGAGTGATGGGGCCTGACACAGAGATGAGCAACCTGACCTAGAAGTGTTGCTGCCAGCTGTTGAAGGAGCTTCAGGTACGTATACTTTTCTCATTTTTTTTTTTTTTTTGAGGACAGTGTCACTGGCCCTCCCATGTAGGACCCAACCCGGGGCCACTGGCCTCCCAAGCCAGAGTCCAACCACCGCGCCACTCGGCTGGCCGTACTTTTCTCATTTTTAAAGCTCAGGAGACAGCTCTCTGAAATAGCCATGGAACACAATTGCCAGGCCCATCCCAACTCCATGGAGATCCAAGGAGTTATCACTTCTTGGGAATGGTGGTGTCCCAGAAAGATAGAAGCAGACAACTTTGCTGCATAGTCTTTTCTCAAAAGCAAAAAAGGCCCTAGGTACTCAGTAGCTTTCAGTTCCTTCCCCTCACCTAGAATCTCTGCTCGTTCAACTGTCCCCTTTCATCTTTCATTCTTTCTTCTCTAACTTTCATCCTCTGCAGTAGGAAAAAGAATCTCTGGTCATTTCACCATGAGAAGAGACCAAGAAAATTGCATTCTGAAGGATCCCCCACTCACACTCGTGGGTGAGCCACTGTGGACCTCTCAATGTACTGAGGATGTTGCATTTCTAGGCAAAGGGCAACTAACTCCAAAAAAGATATTTGTTCTGAGACCACATAAAACTGCTTAGAAGTAACAGTTCCGATAACCTTGACAGTTATTAAGCTATTATTTCTTAACTCTAAACCCTCCCTGCTTTGTGATGCTGGGGCTTAGATCTTAATTCTGATTCAGTTTTGTCAGCTGCTGCCAATAGGGGGTGCTAGACTGAGACTGCCAGGCTTGGGGAGGGAGAAGTGGCTTGTTTCAGTGGGTGTCACCTGAGCAACATTGGTTTTCTGTGGCAGCAGCAGTGAGTTGCAGTTCGCAGTTTATTTAATCCTCATAGAACCAGCTTCATCACACTCCCTCAGACACTCTGGCACCTGCCGCCAGGGCCCCTCCCCTCAGAAGCCTAGGTCTAGTCCCCTGGAGTGATTGAGTCCTGAGAAAGGCACCTGGTAAACCATGGATCTTTCCCAGTGGACCCTTCTTAGTTCTGTAGGATCCCTCCTATCAGCATCTAAGTTTTAATAATTCCAATCTCCTGGTTTCTAAGAGCTCGTAGATGACTAAAGATGTTAACCATTTGTCATGCAAATAAATACCACATATGTTGCTGTCAAATTAATAATAATAATAATTATTATTATTATTATTATTCAATCTTTGCCTTTGTTCTCTTAGCCCTAGCAGTGCCACCTGCTTCTTCCAGTTACTTCCTTGAGATTTTGGGGTTCCCTATTGGCCTTTTCAGTGACCTATTTAGAACTTTATACTTACTTGACAATTCCTTTTAGTATGTTTTCTTTTTTCAATCACTGGTGTGATTTCTGATGCCTAACTGGACCTGACTGGACCAATGGCTCTCCAACTCTAATATGTATTAGCATCACTTGTTAAAATACAGATTTCTGGGCCCATCCCCAGAATTTCTGATCCAGTATGTCTGGATGGGCCAAAGAATTTGCATTACTACCAAGTTCTCAGGTGATGCTGATGCTGCTATTCCATGGGCCACACTTTGAAAACCACTTCCCTAAACATAGGCAGCCTACCACCAAAAGAATATTTGTTCCAAGAGCCCCATAAGACTGACAGAGCATGTGGTTTCACTTCAGAATGGTGTGCCAGAGGTGCTGCTGGCATTCTAACTACCCACAGGCCTTGGATAGGGAGTGATTCGAGGAGGAACTCTGTCTACGTTGTTCCAGACGATAGTGTATTTGAACGAATCTTTACATTTTTGGGGGGAGTTTTCAGATTTGCCCCTGTTGATATTTTGTCATGTCAACAATTGAAAATAAAAACTCAAAGGCCTCCACTGGACCCAGTTGTCTAGCTTCATCTTTGGTTGTTCTTCATACTTTTGCTTAAAGGGTACTTGGTGATCTTTTTTTAGCTCACCTTTCATGTTCTGGGGGAGAAGTCAGTAACCTAAACCATCCCCAACAGAATTGAAGCCATGCCATAAATGAGAGACTGCTTTTTCACGTGTCCTCTGTGTCATGCTTGTCTTGGGCAGTAGTGAGGTGGGGAGGCCAGACAAGGAAAGCAAAGCATCAGGGTCATCATTAATCAGAAGGTCACACATTCAATGAGGGATGAGAGAATGGGAATGCCAGAGCTTATTACTATGGCAGCTCAACAAATTACCCACAACCAAATGTATAAAACCAGCAACAGCAACAATATTCCTTTGTTCATTCCTGATGATATTTATTTTGATTATGACTTTGTAATTTGTGCAGGATTTGGTGGGGACAACTTATCTCTGTTTGATTCAGGGTCATTTGGAGGAGCTTTGAGGCTGGAAGTCCTCTGATGCTGGCCATCAGCTGGCCATCAGGTGGGACTGTCGGAGAGACACTGGAACATTGCCACCTGACCTTTCTGTGGAACATGTGTTCCCTCATAGCCTGGTGGCGGTGTTTCCAAGGGTGAGGAGACAGAGAGACAGAGAGAAAGAGAGAGAAAAGCAAGTACCAGGCAGAAACTGTATCTTTTTAATGACCTAGCAGCCTTGGAAGTCTCGTGGCACCATTTTTGTCATAGTCCGTTGGCTAAGTCAGAGCACTCAAAACTCCCAGCCCAGATTTAAGAGGGGACACAGGCCCCATGTCTCAGAGTAAGAAATGTCAAGATTCTGAAGCGTATAGGAGACCAAAAATATTGCTGTGGACATCTTTGGAGAAATTAATCTTTTATACCATTTAACTTAATCTGCACCCCTGCCCAAACCCCTGATACGATCTTTATATAAGACAAGCCTATTCTCTGTGCTCTCTGATGATTGGACCAAAGGGAGACACCTGACATAGGAACTGAGTTAATTGAATTGTGTCCTGACTGAGATTTTAAGTAACCCAGAGAGTGAGATATTTGTATTTCTAGACATACTTCTGGAGTCAGAGTGGTTTGTGGACTCAGGGACCGTGTCAGGTGCTTCTGGTCCACGTGTATACAGAAGCAGAGATCTAAGAGTATATAGAGAAAGAGAGGAAGAAAAAGAGAAAGAGGAGAATGAGTTTGTTCCTGATAGTTCCCCAGCTTCCTCAAGATGCCCCACTAAATTTTGTAATCTTGAGTTATATGAGACACTCTTGATTCATAAACACACACAGACACATACACAAAGACAGTTCTTCAACAGAGGAGTTCTTCTGTACCAAGCAGGCTGGTTTGCACGAGGATGTCCCTGGGTCTCTTTTCCATGGTTCCTGCCCTTGGATTTTATGTTTTTTTTTATCACGGGTGGCCCCACCCTCCCCACCCATGATTCCTTAACTGATATTGTAGCCTCAAGCAAATATCTCATGGAAATAGGCCAGGGTCAGTAAGTGAACATTTATTCTGAACCAACTGATTTTCAAGTTTTATTTTTATGAAAAGCCACATGGGGAAATGTTTAATGAGTACTTTTTACAAAGAATAATGAGGAAACTCTGTTGTAGGCTGTTTCCAATGTTCTCAGACTCCTTTCCTTGGGTCAGGGTGCTCATGCCTCAGCTTCTGTGTGCTTTCATTTCAACAGTTCAATGGGAACTCATGGCCTTCTTCAGAGGATGGCCCTGGCACTACAGGTGCCAACACAACAAGCAGAGATCCAGAAGGACTTGGGAGTGTGTGTCCCCCTGGTGCAGCCTATAGCCAATGACTGACGGGGGTGGGTACGAAGGCCTAGCCCTTTTGCCTCTAGGTGGGACAAATCCTGTGGTATAACTTAAGTGGTATAAATTATGTGACTTGCAATGTCAGGCTGAAGTTGTGACTTTGCCTGAAATCACCACCTCCTGTGGCTCCTTTTCCCTTGTCCTGGTTCCCCCATTCCTTTACTATTTCCCTTGAGAGTTCTTCGTGAATAAAACAAGAGCTTAATACACTTGTGCACATGAATCCTTGTCTCAGGTTCTGCTTTTGGAGAACCCAGCTCAAGACACGGACTCGTGTTTCTTGGGAATGGAATATGATGTCATGGTAATAGAAAGTCTTCCAAATGATTGAACTTGGATTTAAATCCCTGCTTATAAGATTGATTTGTTTCATAGCCATGGGCCTAAGTTAACTTTTTCATTTTTTGTCTTCCTATCTAAAAAAATGGAGGTAATAAATACTACCTTGCAACTATGATCTTTGTAACACATACAGATTCCGTTTCTATAAATCTGCAATTATATCCCTAATTAAGTAGTATAGACCAGCATTGTTCAATGGGACTTTCTGAGATGTTAGACATGTTCCCTGCACTACCCAATATAATAGTTAACCAAGTTTACTATTTGGAAGTGCTGAAAAAGCTGCGTGAAAAGTTAGACGAAAACAACCTGAATGTTTTGCCAACAATTCATGGCTCTTGCATCACGACAATGCACCAGCTCACAAGGCACTGTCTGAGAGAGAGTTTTTAGCCAGTAAACAAATAACTGTATTGGAACACCCGCCCTACTCACCTGAGCTGGCCCCCAATGACTTCTTCCTTTATCTGAAGATAAAGGAAATATTGAAAGGAAGATCTTCTGCTGACATTCGGGACATCAAGGATAATATGATGACAGCTCTGATGGCCATTCCTGAAAAAGAGTTCCAAAATTGCTCTGAAGGGTGGACCAGGCACTGACATCAGTGCATAACTTCCCAAGGGGAGTACTTTAAAGGTTACCATGGTGATATTCAGCAATGAGGTATGTAGCACTTTTTCTAGGATGAGTTCACAAAAATTGTCAGACTGTCGTATGTGACTATTGAGCACTTTAAATGTGGCTAGTGTGACTAAGGAACTAAATGTTTAATCTTAATCAGTTTAAATTTAAATATATAGTCACATTTAGCTAATGGCTACTGTATTAGACAGTACAAGATAGGCTAGATAATACTATTGTAAAGTTAATTTCCTGATTTTTAATAATCATATGATGGCTACATAAGCCTTGATTTTGAGAATACACATTGAAATATTTAGACATAAAGAGGTACCTTTGTCTGTAACTTATTCTCATATGATTTGGAGGAAATATATATTTATATGTAAATCAGTTAAGTTAAATGTTAATGGAATTAGAGTGAAAGGTATATGATTTTTTTGTAGAAAGAAAAGGATAAAATATTTAAATTCTTAATTGTCATGATAATAAACCAGAAGATAATATTTAAAACTGACTACTTAAGATGTAGCCATGAACACATATTATTTAGAAATATGGGGGTAAATACTAGAAGAAAACAATTAAATTACCTGAAATATTGAAAACGTCCATAATTCTTCCAGTCCCCTTCTGCTTACCCCTTGCAATATGTTGGGTTGTCGGCAAAGTCATGACACATTTTTGCATTGAAAAACATAGAATACTTCATGACTTTCCCAATGACCCAATAATTTTGAAGTTTTGCCCATCAAAAAGTAGTCTATTTCTCGATTTTTGCAACTAGGGTTAGCTATGTGGCTTGCTTTGACCAGTGGAATAGCAGCAAATATGACACAAGCAGAGAGTTAAAAAGTACTTGTGCTTTGGTACCTGACACTCTTGGACTCTTGGGAACTCTGCAGCCACCACTGTGGGAATAAGCCTTGGCTAGCCTGCTAGAGGATGAGAGAACATGTGGAGAGAGGCTCTGCCATGTCAGTCATCCTGGCTCTCCCAGCTAAGGTCCCAGGTATGAGATCTTCTAGATACCAAATGACTGTGCAGCTGACTTCTCACACATGAGTGAGCCCAGACAAGGCCAGGAGAAGAACTGCCCTGCTGAGCCCAGCCCAAATTGCCCCCCATGGGATCATGGCCTAAATATGTGGTTGTTGCTTTAAGCTGTCATATTTCAAAGTGGTTTGTCACCCAGGAAATGCTAACTAACACAGAAATGCTTCCCTCTAGGGAAGAAGATAACCTTGTGATGAACAATATAACATGGTTTTTTGGAGCATGAGTTTTTGAGTTAGACTCTCCTTTCCATTTTCTAGATGTTTGATCATGATGACTTTCATTAATCATTTTGTGTCTTGCTTTTCACATCTTAAAAATGGAGATAATAATACAATTCATATATTTATTCTGAAATTAAAGTTTTAAAAAAATATACACTTATATATTTTTAATTTTTTTTATTTTATTGGGGAACAGTGTGTTTTTCCAGGACCCACCAGCTCCAAGTCAATGAGTTGTTTCAATCTAGTTGTGTGTGGGGGGGTGCAACTCAGTGGTCCATGTGGGGATTGAACCGGCAACCTTGGTGTTATGAGCACTGTGCTCTAACCCACTGAGCTAACCACCCTCCCCTGAAATTAAAGTTTTAAAAAATGCATGTAAAAGCCTCAGCATAGTACTTGGCACATAATGAATGTTCCATAAATTGCTAGAGATGTGTGTGAGGTAGAAAAATGTATATAACACTGTGGGTTGCAATAAGAGATGAAAAATAATATAAAGTAATCTGTAGAAGTAAAAAGGAAAGTTTGATTTTCTTTCATTACCTTCTAGATGTGTGACTTTAGGCAAGTCATTTTTGTTTTGACCCTGGTTACCTTGAAAAGAAAAATCTGATGAGCCAGACAACCTTAATGATTTCTTCAACTCCCAAGAAGTGTGATTATTTTAATTCTATAGCTTATAAGTTTCCATTACTTTTCCAGGGAGAAGTTCATGGAGATCAGTGCCAGACTTTTCTAGGATATAAGGTGAATATTTAAGTTAAGAGCTAAGCAAATTTAGACACAATCATAACTGCATAAATTAATGTTGTTAGACAAAGCTATTCACTAGGGTGATCAAGGAAGTAAGTACATCTTTTGAAGTTCATGGTGGTTAGATTTCTGTAAGACATGGTGCCTTTCAGAGGGACTAGTCATGGTTGGATCAATGTATGGTGAGAACTATGGGCACACAGGCATTAAATCAAGTCACAGACTTTCTGTGAAGTTCAAAGGCAGGTGTGTTAAGGTCACGTTAGCTGTTGTAACAAGAAACTCAAAATGCATGATCACTCAAATATGATAAAAGTAGTTCCATTTCTTGCAGATAGATCTCTTAACCTCACATCCTTCTATCTAGTGGCTCTACCATTTGCAATACATGGCTTGATTGCATTAAGTGGAGAAGAAAAGAGCATGGAGAGATTTTATGGCACTCACCATAAAATGAACACTTACATTCCTTTGGCCAGAATAGTCACATGACTATACCTCATTGCAAGGGAAGATGGGAGATAGAGTCTTGTGTGTTCAAGAGGAAGAGGAATGTTGTTTTGCTATCCATTTTTGTCATGGCAGGTACATACCTGAGTACAAGGGTCTGGGTATATGACAGTAGAAGTTATGGGGACAATGGAGAAGGTGACTGTTGCTTCCATGTTTAAAAGGGCAGCCATTGCTTAGCTTCAGCTGATGGTGCCAGGTAGGAATGCAGACCAGAGCTAACAAAACCTTCCAATTTATAAGGAATAGTTAGACATTTCAATTAATATGGAAAATCTCTTGATTTAAAAATATTGATGATTAATTCATAAAAAAAATGATAAAAGCGTAGAACATAAATTCATTTACAGGTCCCATGTTGTCTGTATATTTTAGGCTGCCCATTTATACTATCTATGTTGTGCTAAATGGGAAAGGCCTAGAAACTCAGAAAAGAGCTTATGGGACAGATAATCTACAGGTGCCAGCCAGACGTGGGAATGCTTTAGGCATAAGAGTAAAGGGTAGAAATCAGTTTGGGCTCCTGTTAGGCCTTCATCCCAGGGCCAAAGAGAAGCCACAGAAGCTTGGGAAAGATCCTTTGATCATAGATTTCCAGAACCCTTTCCAAGAAGATACGGCTTTCCATTGCCGCACAGGGGTAGGTGGTAAAGCTGAGAACAATGGCAAGGAAGGAGGGAAAAGTGAAATGATTGTGAATCAGAGGACACACATTTACCTGTTTTCAACCATGTCATACCTGCCTGTGTCACCCCAGAGCAGCTGGGAGAAGAGCCAGGGCGTCGTCTCAGAAAATGGTGAGTGATTTCACCATTAGTCACAGATGGGTATTTAACGCTCCAGGACAGAGGCCTTGTCTGTGTAGACACATATTTCCTGGAACCCAGTAAGTGGCTGTCAGGTTTGGGGTTTATACAAAGCGGTGGCTGTGTTCTAGTCATTCCTTAGGAGATTTAGAAAGACTGCAAACATTGGAACTGAAAGCCTATTGTTTTCTTATTTTCCTAGTAAATTGATGATGACCTCAAAGGTAAACCATGGATGCATATTAACATTGTATATATGTACAACACATTCTGTCTGTCTAATATTTTAACCTCCAGCCTAATCAGTCAGTGACATTATGGAATGCCAATCTGTGTTAGGCACTGTAAAAAATAGGTAGATTATATACCACTCTTTCTTATCTTTGAGACTTAATGATCTATGAAAGGAGGGAAAAAACACATAGTCCTGAAAAAGCAAAATAGTGTCCAATACAGTCAGGGCACGGAAAGGGAAAAATGCATGGTGGAAATGGAAGGAGCCTGAAGCATAGATGGGAGGGGAGAGGAAGGGCCCCATGGACTGGCAAGATGTGGGGGAGCTTCCTGTAGGGTGTAGGACCCCACTGCTTGTCCTACACAGAGACTGTGCTTAAAGGTATGGCAAATATTGCTCTTGATTGTCTCACATTTATATTGATTGCAATTTCAGTCCCTTTTAGAAAATAAAAAGAAATAAAGGCATTTTAAGCAGGTATTTGGGATGTTTTATTGAATTTAAGCCCTATTTTATTTCAGTAACTTCAGTTTTACAAGATGTGATAGTCACAATTATGATGTGTTCTGTAGGTTGTGTTGATGAGGGAACAATTGCTCCCTACCAAAAGAGTAAACTCCTGGGTTGAAAAATCGCCCTTAAAGAAATCAGCAAACCCCTCAGGGGCCTCTGCTTAGATTTGAGTAAAAATCCTTGTGTTGGTTTTCTCATGATTTATATTCAAGTAAAAAATATATTCTTTACCCACAATTAGAAATATTTCAATCTTTGTCATGGTTATAGTTTCAAGTTCTTGAGATTATGTTGGCAGTATAATCAGTTGAGAAGAGAAAATTATGCCATTTTTGGACAACATATGATTGTGTATTTTCAGTTCTGATCCAAAGTCACAATTTGGACTATGAAGCTGGTTCTATCTCTTTGCCAAGTTGGTCAATAAATCTTGGCTAAAAGATATTCCTTAAAGACCCAGAGTGTTGGACTGGATGTCGAGACATTTGTAGTCAAGCTTCTTTGGTGCCACTGTTTGAAAAAACAAAGGCATCCTGGCTTTGCTATTTCTTTCCATTTTAATGGACAATGAATGATCTCTGAGCCCTGTTACAGAATGGTGTATAGCTAAATCAGAGTTTCATTTAAAAATATTTAGAATCTTCTCTCTAAGTTGGCATGTCTAAAGTAATTGTTGTTTAATAATGCTATTTCTACTATTATTACTGCTGCTGAGTTATTACATTTTTGGCCATGGTTATCGTATCAACGTCTCTGTTTATTATCAAACGAAAGGCCATTCTCATTTGCTGACTGGTGTTCTTTCCAGACAGACCAAAACTGTCCCAGAGAAGTTAAAAGTGAAAATAATTTATGTCACACTGCTGAGAAAAAGAAATACCCAGTGGTCAAGAAATAAATATGTCAAGGCTTCTAGCAAAATATTAACTGGGAATATTACTTTACACTCACTGAGTGTGGGCACTACTTGCTGCCTTTCCCTGTGGGATGGGCTTTAGATATTAATATTATGAATTATATTAACCCACTTTACACCTACCTGAGGTTGTAAATTAATACTTTTATTTACATTATATTGTGTTTAGACTTATCTGAATTTTTATATAAATATATGATTTTCACATTGCAATTATATTTCAATGGATGATGGCACTTTCCGAAGTCACAAATTTGGGGACAAATATGAGATAATTTTAACACCAACGTCTTGTACACTAACTCCTTGAATACTTTTATGCTATCAGTCTCTTTTGATAGCAAAAAGTATTAAAATAAAAAAATGTCTAGGACACATGAATTAGCTGGGCTAGTTAAGAGCGTATTAGTCAACAAGTCATGTACAATAAGGAGACTTCGGGTGGCAAATGAATATAAAGTACATGGGCAGGATGAGAAGGAGCCAATGCTGCCCTGTGCCAGGCAAGGGAGACCAGCGTCGTAATGTGATTATGATAATGACTCAACAAGTCATTGTCTGAGGCCCGTGTTCATCGTAATTAACTTTTTGGAATTGCACAGTCTCTGTGTCTGGGCTCATCAGCTGGCCCACCTTTTAGGTCCTTAGTCTGTCATTTCTCCTTGGACCCAGGAGCCTCTAAGTGCATGGCTAAATGAATTCATTGCTGGAACAAAGATATGGTGGTCGAATAGAGATGGCTATCTTTTGTTGTCAGACATTCAATCCCATATAGCAATCCAATTACTTAAGCTGTTTCTATCAGTCTTATTAGGGCTCGCCATTGAGGCCGGCTAGAATGTTGATCGCTGTGTCTCAGAAGAATGTGGTGGAACAGATTAGTGCTTTAATGAGAGGCTGTCTTGAAGGCCAGATCTTTTCCATTGTATATATATCGAGATCTAGGAATCATTTTTAGGCTAAGGCCCAGAGTCACTGTTACAAACACTGATCAAAGGATGGCTGGAAATCTGTACAATTGCTTGAAGAAATTTTATGGGTTATAAAATATTGGCACAGGTTCTGTCTGTTATGGGCTATCTGATGAAAATCTCTGGTAAGCTGGGAAAAGGAAATTGCTTATTGGCATTTATTCTGTGGGATGGATATCTTTGGAGTTTGCATTTGAACTCTTTCTTCACTGTGTTACAGGTCAAATTCTGTGCTTAGCACTAACATTCCAGGAATGTGAGCTGCACAAAATCAACACAAGCCTTGCTTCATATTCTGCTACCCAGAAAAAACATATTATGAGCGTGGATCAGACAAAGGTGAATGGACGATTACTAAGAAATGATAGCAAAGGTGGAGTAAGATCACAGTGGTTAATGTGTAGAGGTTGAAACCTGAAATTAAGATGAGAGGAGAAATTAAGTCAGAGAAATAGTTTAGGAAACTCTCTCTATGGCTACTGAGAAAAGGTGGTTACTGGGGTTTTTTGTTTTGTTTTTTTGTTTTTGTAATTGGTTTTAATGTTGAAAGAAATAATATTCAGACTCTACATGTTGGGCCTATCTCTCTAGAAATATTTGTGAACTACCAGAGGCAAAGAGTTTTTATTTTAAAGGAAGGAAGTCTACTCATATTAGGAAGATTTTAAATAAATAAAAAAACCTCTTTTCATACAAATATCTTTACTATTTCAAACTGACATGAAAGTACCCATCACTCAGCTTCAATAATTAATCATAGCTAATCTTTCATCTATATCTTCTAACCTTTCTGGCCAAATCTCTGAGTTTATATTATTTCATTCATTGCTACTACACTCTAAAAAGTAAAACCTCTTTAGAACAGCATAAATTGAAACAAGATTGTCATGCCTTAAAACTATTAAGAATAATTTCTTAACATCCACAAATATTCACCTAATTAAATTTCTTATAAGCAAAAGATGTAAAAATATTTGGCCTAATTTTTGGATGTATTTTTTTGGTATGGCATATTTTAGATAATTTTAGATAATACATACTCATTCCCCAGAAGATTGTTGCTCACCTCCTGCTGTATAGACATTTTTCAGATTTTATAAGGATGTTAAAAATTAGAATAAGGATATATTACATTTGTATGGCAGATATACAGAAAGAGCACGTACATAATAAAACGTCTTGGAGGCAGGAACCAGCATCACAGGTGTATCACGTAGGTTATGTCACAGTAACAACCATGTCCCAAATCTCAGTGACATAAAGCAAGGGGGTAAATGCTTTGTTTGTGCTAATGTTCATTAGACATCAGTAGAAGGCCTCTGTTGCAGTTCATCTTCACTTACCTATCCAAGACAATAGAGTTGCTACCCACTGGAAGATTGTAGGTCTTTATGGCAAAGTGGGGAGCAGATGAGAATAACGCATTGGCTTATAAATGATTCCACCCAGAGGTGGTATGTGTCACTTCTGTGTTCTTTGAATTCATTGACCAGAGGAGGTCACATGGCCACACCTAACTTTGTGAGAGCCTAGAAGGAAAGGTTGAATAGATATTTGTAAACAGTTTGTAATGCTCCTCAGCAGGAGAGATGGTCTGAGAAAAACCAGCCTAATTGGATAAACGTTATGCAGCAAAGAATGGCAAGAAATTAGATCAAGTACATAAAATAGGACAAGAGTATGGAAAGCCTTTTGAATTAGGAAGAGGAACTAAACCTTGATGTTAGGCAACAGGAATCACTGTAGGTCTTTGAGCAGGAAAAGGGCATGGTTACAGCTGTGTTCTAGTAAGACTAACCTTAATCTTGCAGATAGGATGGAGAAGAGAGACTGATAGCAGGCTGTTATGTTATTCCAGAAAATTAAGGCTTAGAGCGCTGGGCAGTGGTGGGCACTGAGCTGAGGGGGGAAGTGTGTGTGTCTGTGTGTGTGTGTGTGTGTGTGTGTGTGTGTGTGTGTGTGTGTGTGTACCTGATATAAGACACTTCAAAGGAAGATGCATGCAGTGGGATTTGGTGATAGATTGGAAAAGCAGGTTGAGATCTGGAGGATGGATGTCTTAAATATGCACAGCCCTTTTCCTAAAAGGTAGGAAGAAAATGAACGGAAGGTTCAAGTTAACCCTTTAACTAAGCTAGTCTCATACCTTCTGAATCTGTGTGGAATAAATACTGAAGTAAAATAGTAACTGAAATGAAACAAAACAGAAAGTATCTCATTCAAGCCATGAGTATGGGTTATGTGTGTGTATGGGGTGGGTGTACAAAGAAAAAAAGCAAGTAGTCTTCCTTGGATTACCCTAATACCCTGCTAATTTCTTTATAAGATATAACCACAAGAACTAACAAATGCAGGTTTCTGCTTTTGCTCTATACTGAGAGGCACAAAGCCACTGGTGCCTGTGTTCTTTGTTAAAGAAAAAAAAAAAAAGAGTTGGAAAGGTCGTCCAAGATAGGAAGAAATGGAGGCAGAGGCAAATCAATGTTTAACTTGGAAATATTTTTCAGTTAATCATCTCTGACCGCTCACACTGAGAGGGCACTCCTAGAGTGCTGGCAAACTTGAACTGGAAGCCACTCGGCTTCTATTAAAACAGCCAAGTGTCAGGACCTGTACAATCAGAAAGCCTGATCCACAGTAGGTTTAACTTAAAATGGGGAGGAAATCTCTTACTATATATCTAGGAATATTTTGACTCACAGGCTTTTGCTTACAAGTATGAGGGTTATGGAGCCAAAGGATTTTCCCTGGTTTTGGGTTAGCATAGAAACCTAGGCCTTACACCTAGTAGGAAATTTGTTAAAGTGTGTGGGAAATTGTGTTGGAATCTGTGTTACAGCTTTTGTCCCCTGTTTTCACTTGTGGTATATAATACTACATGAATGTGGTTTCTTAGCTTGTGGCTATCTTGACAAATTTTTTGGCCATTTTGTTATAGTAGCCAATCTTTAAGAAAGTTATGGGAATTCTATGGGGCCAAGTGGGGCTAATCCTTACTCTGATGGGCAAATAGACTTTTATAGTTTTGTCTCCATTTTTGTGTGTTTGTAGATGGTCAATGATGAGGAAACTACAGTTTTTGTTTGTTTGTTTTAAAGATTTTATTGGGGAATTGGGGAAAGGGACAGTATTGGAGAATTGGGGAAGGGGAGCATTCCAGGACCCATCAGCTCCAAGGCAAGTTGTTGTCCTTCAGGCTTAGTTGTGAAGGGCTCAAGCTCAGCTCCAAGTTCAGTTGCCGCTTTCAATCTAGTTGTGGGGGTGAGCAACTCACCATCCCATGCAGGAGTCAAATCGGCAAC
This sequence comes from Aselliscus stoliczkanus, assembly GCA_033961575.1. Lineage (NCBI taxonomy): Eukaryota > Metazoa > Chordata > Mammalia > Chiroptera > Hipposideridae > Aselliscus > Aselliscus stoliczkanus. Next base: position 33,028,186 of record CM066738.1, read on the forward strand.
CTTGTTGTTAAGGCACGAGCTCTCACCAACTCAGAGGCAGTGGAGCTAAGGCAGAGCTCACTGACCCATGTGGGAATCGAACCGGCAGCCCAGTTGCTCAGAGCTCGCACTCTAACCAACTTAGCCACCTGGCTGGCTCCTAGGAAACTCTACAGTTTTGACAAGCTTTGTTCATTCTTCTAAATGGTGTGAAACAATTATCTCTCAGACAAAAGACGTAACTTATTTGGACTTTGAATATAATGTACCCATTACATTTGTGGAAAGCCCAGTTTGTAAAGAGGTTCTTAGCCAGTGTCACCCTTGACTTAAGGCCATTGTTCTCTTGAACTACTGAGCTGGTGTGCTGTCCTGCAGCTCACCGCTCTGGAAAGTTTCCTCCATCACTGGCATTGCTTTGCAAGCAGAGGGTAATGCAATTGGTGCCAATCAATATTCTAGGAGCCCAAAGTTGTGTTTCTCTTATGAGACCTGGTCTTTCTGACATTCTGATTCTTTTTTTTTTTTTTTTGAGGGCGGTGTTACTGGCCCTCATATGTGGGACCGAACCGGGGCTGCTGGCTTGGGAAGCCAGCGCTTAACCACCGCACCACTCGGCCGGCCCTCTGATTCTTGATATGTGAGACAGCTTATAATTATTCAGCAGCAAATGAGACTCGGGAAAGCTGTATTTGAATTATGGAAGTGTTAGTTCATTTTGCATTTGGGGAGCTTTAAAGATCTGATTTTGAATTCTTTTGAGAAATTCAAACAGACTAGATGGATTTTATAGGAAATATAAAAAAATACCAGATTACATGAGATCTGACAATTAAGTTCGCAAACTTGTTACAACGATGTTGCTAACCTTTTTATATCAGAGGGATTATTGATTATAAATTTGTACCAACTGGACAAATAGTTAACCAAGTTTGCTATTTGGAAGTGCTGAAAAGGCTGCATGAAACAGTCAGATGACCTGACCTTTTCTCCAACAATTCATGGCTCTTGCATTGAAACAATGTACCAGCTCACACAGCACTGTCTGTGAGGGAGTTTTTAGCCAGTAAACAAATAACTGTATTGGAACACCCTCCCTACTCACCTGATCTGGCCCCAATGACTTCTTTCTTTATCCAAAGAAAAAGGGTTTTGAGAGGAAGACATTCTGATGACATTCAGGACATCAAAGGAAATAGGACAACAGCTCTGATGGCCATTCCAGAAAGAGTTCCAAAATTGCTTCGAAGGGTGGACTAGGCATTGGCGTCAGTACATAGCTTCCCAAGGAGAGTACTTCAAATGTGATTGTAGTTAATTATCTGACCTCGTATATGTCTGTTTTCTCATTCAAAAAGAACAAATTCAATTTATTTATTTATTTATTTATTTATTTATTTATTTATTTATTTATTTATTTAATGGTGAATGGACAGCTAGACCCTGATAGTAAACTAAAAAAATTGTTATGGCTTGTTTAATCTTGTAATGTTTTAAAATAATTTTCATTTTAACTTTTATTGTTAACTATTACATTATTTGGGGCCTGGGTTTCACTTCTCATCTTATACTATCTCCTTGGCCATCATCTTTGTTCAACAGTGTTGGGAGAGCTGTGAGACCATGATAAAATCTAGTGAAACCGAAGCATAAAAATTTGGCCATGGATTTATCTGCCGAAGTAACAGATGTGGTTTTCGCCCTGTCCAGAAATAATTGTTTTATTCAGACTCTTCAGAACTGAGGACAGATGGTAAGGACTTTGCCTTATACACCAGTTAGCTATTGTTGCATCGCAAGCTTCTCTAAATTCTATGGCCTAAGAGAGTAAGATTTATTGTTCTTGAGTCGGCTGGTGCTGTTAGTGATCACCATGCACCTCTGGCCAGCTGTAGGTAGGGAGCTCTGCTTTTCTGGGCTGACTACAAGCTGGTCCAAGGTCACCTTGAATGGAACAATTGGACTCTCTTCCATGCAGTCTCTCATTCTCCAACTGGCTCATCTGGACTTGTTCATACGGTGGTGAGAAGAATCTGAGAGAGAGTAGCATGCAAAACTTCTCAAGCCCCAGACTTGGAGCTGACATGCTGACATTTTCACTGCAAAGTTACAATCAAGCCACAAGGCCAGTCCATACTCGAAAATTAGAGAAACAGACTTCTTCTTGATGAGACGAGCTAGAGTCACATTGTAGAGAGTGTGGATACAGGGAGGCTATTAACTTGCAACCACCAGTGCAATCACTCTATTGTTTCTTCATTAGGAAGTCATTTTCAATAAAGCTAGTGATCTCTGCCCCAGGTGAAAGGTTTATACCTATGGCCAAATGCTAGAGCCATATTTCTCAAACTATGGTCTATAGATAACTCCTGCAACAGATTTACTGTGGGACTTGAGATGCCCTAAATCTACTGAATTCGCCTCTCTGGGGATGGGTCCCAGAAATCTGCATATTAATCAGTTCCCCTCTCTCATAACTCTTACACTCAGATTTGAGAGTCTCTGCATTAAGATTCTCCTACTCAACATAATTATTGAAACATGTAGATTCAAGTAAGAGAATATTTTTTATAGATATGGAAAACTGACTCTGGCATGAATTATGAAAAATATAGTGGACTTTTCTATTGAATTGCCTTAAACAGATTCTCACCTTTTGCCAAATTATGATAAATACAACACGTTGTAGCTACATTGAATTAATCAATGTGTACTGATAGAAGCAGTTTGATTGACTGCTCTGGTTCTTTTGATTTTGTATCTGCAAGGGGCCCCTAAAAATGGATGCATTTCAAAATTGGGCCATTTTCCTTTCCTCACCAATAATGCCCAAGTCAATCAATATTCCTATGGTTTCTTTCATAGAAGGAGTGAGAAACCTACCATTATGTCATTCCCTCCAGGAGCCTGTGGTGTAGCAAAGATGGTATAGCAAAAATTTATAAATTTTTACTTGACAAGAAAAGAAAACAGATATATGCAAGTTACAGGTTTTCTTCAGTGCTTCCTAGCAGGCAAATAGGGAAGAAAAAAAGATGTCGTTACATTTTAAAAATTCATACCTTTATCTTCAACTCAGAAGCCTTCAGTAGGAGTTATCCAGGTGCCCCTCAGTCCCTCAGGTAGAGACGTGTGTGTGTGTGTGTGTGTGTGTGTGTGTGTGTGTGTGGTGTGTATGTGAGAGCAGTTGTATCATTTCACTGGAAGCTTCTTTTGAGCCATTGACTGAAAATTTAAGACATTCTGGAAGAATTTTTTGGGGTCAAAAAGATATTTTAATGAGAACTAGGAAGAAATGACCCTGAAGGAAGCAAGATGAATTAAAAAAAAAAAGCCTAGCACTCAAGTTAAACTTGTCTCCTTGATTCTAGTCTTTATTGCTACCAATTTAGCCTGCAGAGAGGACCAGACTCATTTTCTGAAAGCATTGTTGGATCACGCGTCTCCCTTGCCTGAAAATCCTAATGACACCAAGTGCCTCACTGGGTTGACAAATTCAAATGTATCATGGGCAGGAAAAAGAACAGTGAGTACAGATGTATAGTTGTGAATAACAGGGAGCGGAAGGGTCTGTGGTAAACTGAAAAATGCAGATCTCATTAAGAAATACTCAAATTCAGATTTAAAAAATAAAAATTAGGTGTGGCCAACAGAACACATTTATGGCTTAATTCAGGCCTTAGATCACCTGTGTGTCACCTCTAGGCTGGCTTAAGTCCAAACTTATTAATTAACATGGCACTTAAGATTCTCTGTGGCCTAACACAGTGCTACGAACAGAGTTAAGGCTCCTCACGCTCACTTTTAACGCAACAAGATTCACGAAAGAGTTCATTAGGCTTTGGAAGTCTAAGGATTGAATCGTGATTCCTCCACTCACTGTGCAGCATCAGATGAGTCATTTAACTGTCTCTAAGCTGTGTTTGTTTTTCATATGTACAATGTGGGTAGTAATGCCTGCCCTGCCTAGTTCATTTATTTCCTAGGAAAATAAAGTGATATCATTTAAGTTGTACCACCAATGTGGCAGCCATGAGCTACATAGGCCTATTGAGCACATGGCATTGGGCTAGAGAAACAGAGGAACTGTATTTTTAAGTTGTATTTAATTTTAATTAATTTAAATTTAAAACTTGTTTGATATAGTTCTTAGAAAACTTATTTTATTTTTTTAGAAAACTTTTAAGAATTGTTGGAATAACTTGAATTTGTCAAGGTACTTTTTTTTTTAGCTGTAATCTATGAAATCTAAATGCAGATCAAATATTTCTGATGAAAATTTAGCATTGGAATTGAGATGTCTTTAAATGTAAATAAAATACACTAGATTTTGAAGACTTAACATGAAAACAATGTAAAACATCTCACTAATAACTTTATATTGACTACATTTTAAAATATAATATTTTGGACATATTGGATCAAATTAAGCATATTATTAAATTAATTTCACCTATTTGTTTTTACATTTCAAAAATGTGGCTACTGGATATTTTAAAATTATGTATGTGTCTCATGTTATATTTCTGTTGGGAACTGCTGGTCTGTATAAAATTTGTTAATAAACTATGATATTTTTATCAGCAACAAATACTGCACAAATGGGTTGCAATATTTGAAGGGGAAGGATTATATCTATCTTGTTCCCTATCATATATTTAGGGCCTGGCCTTGTTCCTGGCACAAAGTAGGGACTTAATACAGATTCTTTGAACCAATAAATTTAAATACAGTAATACCTTGGTTTGTGAGCATAATTCATTCTGAAACAAACTACTCCTATTGCAAGACATTGCTCATTTACCGCATTAAAATGTATTAGAAATGTTTGCTCGTCTTGTGGAACACTTGCAAACCAAGTTACTCGCAATCCAAGGTTTTACTTGAACATGTAAAATTAATATGTTATTTAAACAGTTTCATTACCTATAAAACAAGGGGGCCGTACAATTATGCCTAAATTACTTCCAGCTTTAAAATACAGTAAGACCTGACATGATTGGATACCATACACTATGGTGCATTATACTCTCACTCTATGTGTAGATGTATAATCTTTTTCACTTGGCTGGCCTTCTGGGATTTTGATGTAGAATCTTTACAAAACAGTTCACCCTTGAACAACATGGAGGGTTAGGGGGACCGACCCCCCATGCAGTCAAAAATCCATGTATAACTTTTGACTCCCCCAAAACATAATAGCCTACTCTTGACCAGAAGCCTTACTGATAACATAAACAGTCAATAAACATATATTTTGTATGTTATACATATTATATACTGTCTTCTTACAATAAAGTAATTTAGAGAAAATAAAACATTGTTAAGAAAATCATAAGGAAGAGAAAATACATTTACAGTATTATACGTATTTATAAAAAAATCTGCATGTAAATGGAACCGCGCAGTTCAAATCCATGTTGTTCAAGGGTCAGCTGTACATGCCAATGCAAGAAAGACAAACAAATCTTTGTTAGATGACAAAATGTAACTTATGGTGCCAGGTTCTGATTAGTACTGAGGGCAGCAGAACTGACCATATCAGCATATACATGCTGTACCTCATCTTCTTTATTTTTTATTTTCAAACTCTGGTTTTACTAAAATAATCCTCATTTTAGTAGGCTTTCTTGCCTACAAATTGGAGAATTTGTAGAATATGTGAATATTCCACACCTTGAAGTGAGAATTTGCCTCTTGGGAAGTAATGTGCTTTCTTGGACGGTGAATTGCTATCTCACATTTTCCATCTGTTCTCAAGGAAATATATTTATTTTTCATGAACAAGGTAAATCGTAGAGGGAATAAATGATAGATTCTCCTACCCACTAGGTTCTACTTTCTTTCATTTTATGTGAAGTGATACAGTATTCTCTTAATAATTAACGTATTGGGTTTCTGAGATTCCTGGTTCTCCTCTTACAAGGAAAAGTGTAGATGGGTGTAAGTTTTATAAATTATTTATATATATTATATATGCATATGTGTTTCTGTTTCCATGGGAAATGTTACAATATGATTTCTTTGCCATATACAAAAATTTAACATTTTGAAAAACTAATTTTTATTCCATGGATTTGTTGGGGATAGGAAACTTTCCCTTACCCCTTTAGTTCTTCTGGCTGGTCAAATAATTCACAGATTAGCAGGAGAAAATAAAATTTTAATATTGCACATGAGTAATTCACATAAGCATGGAAATTCCAAAGACAGTGAAGCAAAATGAGGTATATGTCATTTTGGACTGAGGAGGGAGAGGTAGGCCATTCATAGGAAAATGAGAAAGAGCAAGTATTTGGTAAACAAATTCTTGCAGGGCCACCTAGAAACAGTGGGTCAAATGGAAATGTAGGGGACAGATTTTTGCTTGGATCATCTCTGTTTGCCACACTTAATTCATCTGTGCTAAGGTGAATATGCTAAGGTCTCTTCCTGCAGCAGGTGTTTCTATCTGAATCTCTTTAGGCAGGTAATGGGGAGATTAAAAAAAAACACCCCAAAACTTCTTCCTGAGATTATTGGGCTTTCATTGTTTTCAGCTGGAAACAATCTGCATGCCAGGATGACACATTTTGGGGAGACTGCTCCGACTTCCAGAGTTAAAGGTGGGGAGCTTTACTGTGGAGTATAATTTCTTTGGAAATATATGGCAACTTGTCATTTTCCTCTGCTCCTTACTGATGGAAGTTGTGAGGATTCCAATGTTTTCCCTTGAGAGATTATCTTCCGTTGGCCGCCATCCTAAGTTTTGAGATGTTTATTCTAGAAGCAATTTAAACAAAAGGGAGGAAATGCCCTGGACTAGTGACTGCATGTAATCATAATGAAAAATGCTTGATATTGAATCAAAGAAATGGAAGATGGTGTGGTGATTTCAGACTTGGACTGGCACCTTTGGGGATAGGACTCTTGGAGGAATTAGGATAAAAGGAAACCATGCTGTGGCGAACCTGTCCCATTTGTAGTGTATGCATTTCTCTCTTTCCTCCTTTTTATGATCTCATCATCCTGTGAATGAAAAAGCCTGGTGAGTTGTGTGCTCATGCAGTCTAAGGTGTTTTTTTTTCTACCCTGTGGTGGTGTTCAGTGAATTAAGTTTCTGCAGTGTTGCTTGAATAAAAAAGAAAACACATGACATTAGAATAAAGATGGATTCAGGCAGGAATCACCAATGGATATTAAATCCAGAGGTGGAGATTCAGTGAAGAACAGAATACTTAAATAATCTCCAGTTATCTAAAAGTATGAAGGAAAAATAGTAAATTAGGTAGTGAAAACATGAAACAGCTTTAACCACGGGATAGAAATTAATATCACCACGAAGGGGTAAGTGGATATCCTGGGTCCTGAGATGGGATAATTTGGGAAGAAAACGTGTAGTATTCCAGCCCTGAATGCGATCCATGAACTTAATTACAAGGAAATATCAGAGGAACTCAAATTGAGGGACATTCTATTGTGGGAGCTAAACAAAACACATTCTAAATTCTTCTAGCTGGGCTAATAATAAAATTAACAGAGACAGATTAACAAGAGAAAATCAAAATTTTAATACATGCACACAAGGAATTCACATAAACGTGAAAATTCCAGAGACAGTGAGTCAAAATTGGGCATCATTTGGAAAAAGGAGAAAAAGGGAGGACACTGAGAGGATTTCAAGAAAAGTATGCAATTTACAGATAACTGAGGAAGAGTGAACATACATGGCAGGTAAATTCTTGCTTCATTGGAATACAGGAGGTGATATAGCTACCAGACCCCTCCACTTGGGGCCTTCATTTCTACCATACTTAAGTCAAATTAGGGTAAGACAAACACCCCAAAATTCCATCCTGCAGCAAGCCCCTTATCTGACTCTCTTAGAGAGAAAAGTGGTGAGGGCCAAAGGCAACAACCAGTTTAAAATCAACATCTGAAAAGGCAGCCTTCCAGTGGCAAAACTTTGGTCCCCTTCCCTATAAAATTACTGAAAGGCTAAGGGGTTGCTCCATGGCCCAAGGAGACTATAGAGACATGACAATTACATGCAATCTGTGATCACAAACATGATTCTTTATCCAATAAATAATTGTTATAAAGCTCATTGTTAGGGTAACATGATCAAATTTGTATAAGGACTGTAGATTAAACAAAAATTATTACATCAATGTTAAATTTCTTAAATTTGATAACTTTTTATGTAAATTTGATTGTATAAAAGACTCTTTATACTTAAGAAACACACATTGAGGTTTTACAGAGTAAGGCATCAAACATGCAGCCTACTAGGGCTGGCCGAGTGGCGCGGTGGTTAAGCGCTGGCCTTGGAAGCCAGTGGCCCCGGTTCGGTCCCACATATGAAGGCCAATGACACTGCCCTCAAAAAAAAACAAAAAAAAAAACATGCAGCCTACTGTCACCTGGTTCAGAAATAATTATATCCCTATTTATGTGTATGTGTGGATACTTACACACATAGAAAGAGACATGGAGGTATTAAACACATTTGTAAACATTTTTAAATTTGTTGAATTAGTGTAAAAGGTATTTAAGATTTGCAATTTTTCTCTAAATTTGAAACTATTTCAAAATAAAAACTTTGAAAAATTAAACCAATATCCCCTCCACACACAAGCACACACATCTATCTTATTGAAAAGGTTTTATGGGAGAGTTTACAATACAGTTTGAATATTAGGAGAAATATGTGAAGATGAGCCATGATATTGTCAGAAGAAGTCCTTTCACAATGACAGACTCCAGGAATTCTGTGTCCATCAGGGTAATCCTATTAAAGAAACTTCAGATGGCTGCAAAGCTCTGAGAGTTCAGGGTGTAAGGTGATGAAGCCCGGGCTTGAGGATTGATTTACTGGCTGCCTTAACCTGCTTGTAAGCAGGAACTTGCAGACCAGCAGTCTGGGTCAAGCCTGTGTGCCCTGCGCCCCATCCCTCCAGAGGGAAGAAGCATATTGGCTGTCCCTTCAATGGTGCCTTCCTGGGGTCGGAGGTTGGCCATACATCTTCTCTCAGTGCACTGGCATATCTGCAGTGGCTGAGCCCCCACAGTCTCTTGTGAGACACATGGAGGGAAAGTTGGTTCTACATGCAAGCTCTCTTACCCAGATAGTATTCATCGGTGACTCACAAGATTTCAAGTGTGCAAGTTTGCTTTTCTTGTAGACTCAAGCCTGAGGCAATGCACCCACACATGCTATGCACAGAGCCTTCTAGGAAGGGTAGGGCTTGCTAAGCAGCCCATTAGAGTGAGAGAATGAAGCTGTTGTTTCACCAGCCTAGAGAAAAAGCTCAGTGGGATCTCCTTTAACAAACACTTGTAATCTGGTGTCACCGACACACAGTTAACTCCTTATGCATGCAGACCTTTGCCATACTCGGGGGAAGCACCCTGTGGAGTCACATTGGAAGAAAAAGTCAACCTTTTATTACTTAATCACATCACTCAATGTTAGAGGTTTTCATTATCTCATAAAATGCTTTCTAGGGGTAGGGAAAGGTGGTTTGGAAAAAAACATTTTATTGACCTGCCTTGTTTCCAATTTTGTGAGCTTTCACACAAAAATATTTGTCCCTCTTTTTATTTGTTGTTTTTAAAACATGATTTTTGTGCAGGATTGGTTCATGTTCAGGGCCATTTTGTTTTGTCCTAGTATTGATACGCTTCAAGAATTATTTTTCTTAAGTGTCACTGCGTAGAAAGCTATAAATAGTCAATGTGTGTTTGATTATATCATTGATTGTTTTAGAGTGTCATAGATCAAAAACATGGCATAGGATGGAGCCAGTTATGGATCCAGTAAGCTTTCAAACCTTTTTGCTTTAAAAGAAGAATGAGGTCCTAAGACGAAGGCTTCTAGTTTTCAAAGTGCTGTGCAGAATTTCAACCTCATGATCCCTTATCAACTCTGAAAGGGGACACCATTGTTGTCTTTGCTTAGTAACAGTTAAAAACGTTTCCATTTTTATTTCAATGGATAGCATTGTGGTTACTTTTTTCACATGATATGAATTGTTTTATAGGGGGCTCTACATTCAAGTTGGGAATTACAAAACTCTCTACTTTTTAATTTAATACCAAAAAAAGTAGTAAAACAACAGAAGAAAGGATTTTATTTTTAACATAGAATAGACTAGTGACACACCTAGGCATAGCTTGGGGCTTTCTAGCAGGGAGTTCATTTTCCATGTACATGATTTATTTGGCAGAGTAACATGGGCCCAACGTTTCTGATTTAACTGTCTTAAAAAATTCCATGGCTTAAAACACAAACTGGGTGTGGAATTTTTAAGGCATAATTGCGGTGGAGTCAAAAGCTGTTTGGAAACCCAGCAATTAAGGCGGATTACTGAGATCTCTTTCTGAACATAGAGATGATGGTGTCTCTTTGGGAAATGGCCACCTGGAGAAGAAGCAAGAGGTTTCATTTCAGTGCAACATAAACTGGAGCAACTATCTTGAGATGGGCTGTCCTTGCTCTGTTTTTCTTGCTTGGATTGTGACTTTCTTGTGAGAGAAGAAAAAGATTTCTTGGGCTATTGGTCTTCCTAGCTGCTGCTGCGGCTGCTGCTGCTGCTGCTGCTGCTGCTGCTGCTGCTGGTGGTGGTGGTATGTGTGTGTATAATTTTTTTTAAATTGGAGAATTTCTAAATTTCTTTCATTTTTAAGAGTCTATGGCTTTTGCACAGAGAAAGAAACCAACAAAATGAAAAGATAACCTACTGAATGGGGAAGATATTCACAAATGAAACATCTGATAAAAGGTTAATATTAAAATATATGAAGAACTATAGAACTTAACACTGAAAAAATAAACACTGCAATTAAAAAATGGGCAGAGAAGCTGAATAGACATTTCTCCAGAAAACATACAGATGCCCAATAGACATATGAAAAGATGCTTAACAGTGCTAATCATGAGGGAAATGCAAATTAAAACCACAATGAAATATCACCTTACACTTTTCATAGTGGTTACCATCAATAAATCACCAACTAACACGTGCTGGTGAGGATGTGGAGAGAAGGGAATCCTGGTGCACTGGTAGTGGGATTGTTGATTGCAGCAGCCACTGCAGAAAACAGTATGGAGTGTCCTCAAAAAATTAAAAATAGATCTGCCATATAATTCAGCAATCCCACTTTGGGGTATTTATCTGAAGAAAACAAAAACACTAATTTGAAAAGATATATGTAAACCTATGTTCATTGCAGTATTACTAGTAATATCCAAGATATGGAAGCAAACTAGATGTCCATCAATAGATGAATGGATAAAGAAGATGTGGTATATATATAAAAGGGAATATCACTAAGCACTACAAAAAAATGAAATCTTGTGATTTGCGACAACCTGGATAGACCTAGAAGGTATTATGCTAAATGAAAGGAATCCAACAAAGAAAGACAACTACTGTATGATCTCACATATGTGTGGATTCTAAAAAAAAAAAAAAAAGTATATATATATATGATAAATGAATAAACAAAATAAAACAGAAACAGACCCACAGATATGGAGAACAAGCTGATGGTTCCCAGAGGAGAGAGAGTGGGGGGGATAGGAATAAAAAAATTTGAAAATATATATTTTTAAATTAAAAAACAGAAAAGAGTCTCTGTGCATTCCTCTCTAGTGTGGCAGGAGCAAGTCTCAACTGAGAGGAAGAAGTGAGCAGAATGCTTTTTCTGCAGGCCTTAGCATGGGGTTTATTTCTTCTCAGTCATTGCTCATTTCAGCGACAGAAAACAGGGTTTTTTTCCTTCTTTTTCTCCTTCATGTTCTGTCAACTTTCCCTTGGGACCAGAAGTATTAAGGTTGACCCTGTATTTCCTCAAGGTAGCCGACTGACTGTTTGAATCCAGTGAAACTTCTCTGTGAACACTGGGTCTACCAGTTCTCTTTCTGAAATGCTGACTATCTATATGGCTGCTCTGTAAGTGGTGCTTTTGTCACCAACTCTTTTAATTGCACTGACCTCTGGATCTATTTTAAACTGTGTCCAGCCATTTACCATATTAAGAAAAGAGCAGGTATTTAGTCCATCTGGGAGGTGCTGATTGGTTGTAAAATGTCCTTGTAAAATCTGTTCTTGCTGTTAACCTCATTTGCACGAAGGCAAAGTATTTGGAATTTGCCAAAACTGCTAAACAACGGACAGAGCAGTAACTTCCACAGACTCCTGTTTGTTGAATTATTAGAAAGTTTTGAGCCTGTAAGGACCGAAGGAGGTCTTCTAGTTTATTTCTGTGGCTCTGGGTGAATCAGCCCCTCTAAATAGTCATGCACATGCGTGTTACATCTCCTGGGAGGGAGATTGCAAGACTTCTCTTTTGTAACCTAATATCATGTGTATCAACTTATACACCAAGAATTTATCCTAAAAGCTAAGCTGACATCTTTCTGGACAGACTTAAAGCCAATTTTTGGTTGTTTTCTCCTTGGAGATAGAGAACTTTGATCTAATAACACTCCATATATTACTCAACCTCCCTGAGGGGCCAGTCTCAGTTCCTTTAACCATTTCTCTCTCCTGCTCTTTTTTTCCCCCCCAAAGCTATAATCAGTTTACTTTTTGTCTTCTCTAAGTAATATATTCTTTAAATATCTGACTCATTTTTCTTTGTGCAAAGTTGTATACTGCTTCTGCTCATGTTTTCACCATTACTGTCATGATCCAAATGCCAACTGTGCCTCCTTTAGCCAGGCCAAGAAGACCTATTTTCTTGTGGAGGCACTCATCTCTGGTGACAGAGATGGCCACAAAAATACATATAAAGAGAACATAAAAAAGGTTGCAGCATAGTAAGCTGGTTTCTGTCTAACTGATCAGTCTAAAAAGTAAGTATATATTCAACAAACAAATTCTGCATAAATAAAATTTCATTCATATGTTATTTTCCTTGCTGCCTGTACCACCTTTACTACTAATAATAATGAAAAAAATCTTTCCTATTGGGATATTTTGAAATTTAAAAGCCATCCTTTATTTTAAATGTCCTTAGGATAGTGGAATGCATTATATTGGAGATTTTTACATTAATTAAACCACTCACTTGGGGAAGAGAATTAGCAATTTGGAGGACTGGTATTACCCAGAAGCTATTGTGTTCCCCAAAGTAACACTGATAAGAGACCACTCCCAGAATGCTATGGGCCTTTTCAGTTAAAACTAGGATGGGCGTAACTTCTTCACTTCCTGAAACTATATCAGTTACAAATATGTGGAAACAGAGAAGATTAAGCTTTTATGGAGAATTTTCTTCTGAATAATTCATATTTTTCCTGTGTAGAACTATTTATTCTCTCCCTTCTTCTGCTATGAAGTAAATATTGAAGCTTCATTATATTTTTTCTGAATATCAGAACTCTCACCATGATACTAGGTTTGGGCACAGGCTGAATTTTTAGTGTCCCAGTGAACAGGATACAATAAAAACTTCATAAAGAGCCAACTTTTTGCCATGTACTTCAAACATTATGTTTCACTAGTAACGATTTTCTATTTTTCAATGCTTGAGGGAAAGTAACTTAAAATCTTAGCTTCATTTTGCATGTTTCTGAAGTAAATCAAGATTGTACATCCAAATCATGTTTTATTTTTAGGTTTTAAATTTATTTTTAATTGGAGTTGACATACAATGTTATTAGTTTTAGGTATGCAACAAAGTGATTTAACATTTATATACCTTACAAAGTGATCACCACAATAAGCCCAGCAACCATCTGACACTGTACCTAGTTAACGATATTATTGACTATGCAGTACATTACATCCCCATGACTTATTTTATAACTGGAAGTTTGTGCTTCTTAATTCCTTTCCCCTTTCCTGCCCCAAATCATGTTTTAATAAAATTTGTCCTACTCACAACACCCCAGATTTTAAATCCATGAAATTTTAGGTTTTGTCACCTTAGTGATAAATTTCTTTCTTTCTGGAAGTTTTGCCAGCAAATTGACTCTCTGTGTGATTGGTTTTCCTTCATCCTTGTTGAATGCAGGACCATCTTACTCAGTAGGAAATGAGCATGCAAGAGCTCATTTTTAGATGTTCAACCCTTATCTGGTGCAGTGAACCCCCTGGCTATTTAAATGTACCTGACCATTTGACATGTCAATCTCCCTTGTCAAGTAACTCATCTAGAGTTTTTTGAGTAGTTTGTCATTTTCCTGGAAATGGCTTAAGGTTCTGTGCTTTCTCATCTACCTCAAATAAAGGCTTGAATCTGGGTGTAGAACAGATAGAATTCTATTTAAATGCTCACCACTGTATACTCTTGTCCCCCCTTCCAACAGATATAACAATCCCCAGCTTTTCATGACAAATATCCACAAATCTTTCTCTTTTTTCCTCTTCATTTCCTTTGCCCTTTTAAAGGACAATCTTAGATCAATTGATAATTTTTCAGGATACAATGCTATATTGTCTTAGTGCCTTAGTGGGGAGGGTAGATTTTAATTGGGCAAGTATCTGTTGGGTGTCTACAGGATACCAGCCACTGAGCTCAACTGAGGTTGGCTTTTGCATCTCTCACCTCCAGAATGGCAGCTGCAGGGACAAGCTGAAGCAGAGGTATTATGACTTTTTTGGTGTGCAAAAGTTATTAGAGATGAATTCACAATGGCAAATGGACCTGCTAGTGGTACCCTTTAGGCTATAGGAAAAAGACCAAATGAAGTTGTGCCCTTCAATTAAGAGTAACAGCCATCCAAAAAAGGGGATTCTTTCATTTTTCTTCAAGAAAGGAAATGGAAGGATCTACTGATGAGAGCAGTTGTTCACCTGGTTTTACAGGCCGCTTTATATATTATAGACAAAGCCAAACCATTCGAGAAGATAGCTGACCACCACCGAGGTGGTGGAACAGAGGCAGCAAGAGATTCTTTTTACTAATTTTGCCTCAAATGCTAGAGCCCTGCAAGAAATGATAGCTAGCATTTATGGGGTATTTATCATGCATCAGGATTTATTTACAGCTTTTTATGTACTATCTAATTTAAACTTCACAGTAACCTCTTAGGGCAGGCACTATTATTATTATTTTCAGATGTGGAAAATGAGATCCAAAAAGCATGAGTATGTTGCCTCAGTTGGACTGCTAGCTGCATGATGGAGCCAGGCAGTCAGATTCCTCAGGTTGAAACCCCTTAACCAGACAGTGGAGATCCTTGGGATCAGGTTTCTTTTACTACAACCTGGGAGAAAGAAGCACATCTGTCTTAAAAGCTAGTTTCCTAGAGAATTTTGATTGTTCGTGTACAGATACTCCATTATATGGTACAGGGGAGCACATGGCTCATATACACATTTCCTGGGAATTAGTTCAGAGTTTGGAAAGTTTTCTGCCTATGAAGCTCTTGTAGGTGGTTTTGCTCGTCTAGAAAAACCCATACACTGGAGTTTGCAAAGCACAGCCCTGGAGCTCCCCTGGGAGAGTGGGAAGAAGTTTTGTCTTAAGCTGATTGAGTGAAAGCCCCAGCAAAGTGGCATTTTATGAAGAGGTTCGATCAAAGCCAGTCAGGCTCAGGATAATTCGTTAAATGTATCTTTATGTAAACAGGGAGGACTCAATAAGGTTTTAAAATAACACAGTTGAGTAAGTGAAACAATTGGAGATATGCATCTGATTCAAATTGAATTCAGCAACTGCAACAATATTATCTGATGAGGGAGATTTTGTGTCACATGTTCAAAGTTGGCTTTAAGTCCTTAAGAGGTATCAAAATAATCAAAGTGTTTTCTTTGCTCTTAGCTGTCTTGTGAAAGAATTATAAATGCTTGAACCGTTTATGTTGATCAGAAACCACAGTTGGTAAGTGAAAAGAAAGCATAAAGCAGGGAGGGAGGAGAACTGTCCATTATTACTGTCTCTGTCTTAGAAGTCATGTGCTTTCTGCCTCACATCCCAGATTCTAAGCCATCAGAGGCTCCTTGGAGAGGAGTATGTCTAATGCGAGGAGAATCAGAACTGGGAAAGGGATTCCCAAACTTGGCTGATTATCATAATCACCCAGAATGCTTTTTTAAAGGTACTGATTTCTACATTCCTCCCCTGAAGTTGTGATTCAGCAGGTCCAGGTTAGAATCCAGGAATACAAATTTTAACAAATCTCTTTAGATGGGAGTCTTATGATCAGCCAGGACTAGTAGCCACAATCTAGCGTACACATTTTATGGATGAGTAGATTGAGGCTTGGCAAGGATAATTAACATACTCATCTCCATTCTAGGGGTGAGCTGAGGCCGCAATTTCTTTTTCTTTTATTTTTCTTTGGCTCTAGATTCAGTGCTGTTTTCAAGTCTGAGTACACATGCACTGGACAGTTGGGGATGAGTGTGTGTGTGTGTGTGTGCGCGCGTGTGTGTGCGCGCGTGTGTGTGAGATGTGCAGGCATGTAAGGATGAGGACCTGTCAGTAGCAGATGTTAAATATTGGGCTATTAATAATAATATTATTATTATTATGAAGTATAGTCAGATGAGTGAAACTCTCTGACTCTTGGAATTAAAATGTTTATCCTGTGAAAATATAATTATTTAGTACAGTCTCCTCCTGGGAGAAGTAAACAGCACACACACAAAAATAAGTTATGCTTTCCAAAGAATTATTCAAGAAAATATTAAACTTACTTTATCCAAGGCTTATAATCATGTAGAAGAGTCATACCTTAGGCACCCTAGAGAAAATTATTAGACAGTATTGTGAAAAATTATCCTATTACTTGTATCCCCCTTCCCCGATCTATTTCCTTCCCATTTTGAACATCTTGAGGTTAGGGACTATATCTTATTCCTACTTATATCCTTCAATATCTAGCCCAATGAATTGCATATAATAGTATATTTTTTAAATTAAATTTTATTGGGTGACAATGGTTAGTAAAATTACATAGGTTTCAGGTGTACAATTCTGTAATACATCATCTATATATCACGTTGTGTGTTGACCACCCAGAGTCAATTCTCTTTCCATCACCATATATTTGATCCCCTTTACCCTTTTCTACCATCTCCCTCTCCCCTTATGCTCTGGTAACCACTAAACTATTATCTGTGTCTATGAGTTTTGTGTCTTCATTTGTTTATCTTGTTCTTTTGTTGTTTTCAGTTTTATATATCACATATCAGCGAAATCATATGGTTCTCAACTTAAAAAGCATATAATAATATTGATAATAATTATTTACTGAG
Organism: Aselliscus stoliczkanus; assembly: GCA_033961575.1. Classification (NCBI taxonomy): domain Eukaryota; kingdom Metazoa; phylum Chordata; class Mammalia; order Chiroptera; family Hipposideridae; genus Aselliscus; species Aselliscus stoliczkanus. Next base: position 33,045,360 of record CM066738.1, read on the forward strand.
TACATTTATTTTTTAAAAGAATGCTATAATACAGGTACTCTTTTAACCTCATATCACATGAGGAAACAGATGTAAGCACCACCTGGTTTGTTTGATGAGTGTAGAGGAAATATCACCTCTTGCCTGGAATGGGCAAGGACACAGTTCATGAGGAGATGGAGCTTTTGTCAAGACTTGAAAGATGGGTACAGGGCAAATGAAGAAAGGGCTGAAGAAGGAACACAAGTATGCTTGAAAAGGCAGGAAGGAATCAGTGTGGGCATACTTGAGCGTCAGGTGCAAGGTGGTCTTTTTGAAACAGGCCGAGAGACAGTGGCAGCTGACACTGGAAAGGCAAATTTGGGGTGGACCTATGGATGGCCTTGAAACCTGGGCTGAGAAACTTGACATTTATTAAAACTGTGCACATTCAGAGCTCCCAGAGGCTTTTGGGTAGGGGAAGAACGTACTAGAAACTGCTGTTCTGTGATGACTGTGTCATGAATGAGGGAAAGTCTCAGGTACCACAGCTTGAAGTTCCAGTTCAAAGAAAATAGGCTCATCTGGAGGAAGCACCAGTTAAAGAAGAGAGGGGAAGATGAGTTCATCTTTGTCTTGACTGGGTTGGAATGCCCAAATCTGGCTGCCATCTCTATTAGGCAGTTGGAGTTGTGGTGTTGGAGATGAAGACATGGAATATGGATTTTTAAAGTTGGTAGTAAATAAGATCTCTGAGTAGAATAAGGAGAAAGAAGGACAGAGGGTCCAGGATCAAATCTTGTGCACCTGACATATTTGGGGGTCAGGAAGATAAATCAGGGAGTCAAATAATTAAATGAAGTCTGGCATGTAATGAGCTTTTGCACTTTATTAAAAAAATACCTTCTGGGTCTCTCGCTGCAGCAAGAAGAGCGGTAACCAGGAACCTCGGCTCAGAATGAAGACCAGGGATTGTTTTAAGAAAATGGCAAACAAGCCTGACATGGTGGAAATCACCAGCTTTGATAAGGCCGAACTGAAGAAGACCGAAACACAGGAGAAGAACACCCTGCCGACCAAAGAGACCACTGAGCAGGAGAAGCAGAGTGAAATTTCTTAAGAGCCTGGAGGACTTCCCTCCCCCGGCATCTTGGCGACTCCTGTCTCCATCTGTAAGATGGACACAAGTGCCAAGCTGCACTCGTGTTTGTCCTGGGATATTGTAGAAATTATTTGTATGATTAATGAAAATAAAACACACCTCATGGCAAAAAAAAGCAAAAGCAAAAACAAAACCTTCCTGTATATGATTAACTGTCTAACATGGTCATCTCTTATGTGTGTGTTTATCCAGTGAGATTTTTTCCCCCCAACTACCTACAACATATTCCCACCAAGCTGTTTTCCCTCTAGAAATCTTGCCAGAACCTCAAACTTAATATTTCCCCAAATGAACTTGGCTTCTCAATTTCCAAGCTTGTCTTGTGTTCCATGTCCTCTATTTCAAGTGACAATACTCTGTTTTCCAGGCTCTCAGCCCTTGACTCCCCTCTGTATTCCACCAACTTCCAAGGCCCAGGAGGTTGACCTCTTTGTTCTACTTGCAAGTGCCTCATCCCCCACACTGCTGTGCTTGAGTTCAGGCTCCCAGTACCTCTACCTGGGATGTTGCAATCACCTCTTAATTCATCCTCTCAAATTGACACTCTTCCCTCTAATCCATCACACACACTGCTACTACCAGATTCATCTTTTGGTATTTGATCTTCTGACTCATCTGACCCTCTTGAAAACCTTGCACAGCTTCAACTTGCTGACAGCCGTGATTTTATATGTGGTCCCCTGAATGAAATCTTGTCCAGAAACTCCAGTATGTCAACTAGATAAAAGCAGGCTGTTCTGGTCACACCAGGAGAGTATTCTGGATCATTGCCCATTCTTTCTTCACAACACCCAGAACTCAGCAGAACAGATTTTGAATAAATGCCAACTTCCTGAGTCTCATAGTCATGGCCCTCTGAAATTTCCTCCCGACTTACTTTTTCTATCTTATTTCCCATTAGTGCCAGCTATGTCCCCTAAAGTTGAGTCAAGGGGAATTGTCATTTCCATACACTCCCTCTGCTTCCCCCACTTTGTGTCCTTTGCTCATTTGAATGGAATTCTCTTCTGTTTAGAATGCTCTCCCTTCTTCTGCATGCATCCACATCCTGTCTTTTAAGACCCACCTCAAAAGCTTCCTCAGAGGACAGTTCCATCCTCAATCCATTCCCCCTTATTGCTAAGTAATTTTCCTTCTTATCCCCTCATTGTCCATTATCTGGGTCTCTCTTAGGTACGTATCACTTTCTGTTCAGCATTAGAATTGTTTAATGTCAGTTTTCTCTTCCTTCGTAGAGTGTAAAGTCCTTGAGATTAGGATAATTGATTGATTTGCCCTCGTGTTCTTTCTCAGAGGCTGGAACACACCTTGAGCATGTTGCTCACAGTCATTGGCTGAATTAATATGGGCTTTGTGAACATTTTGCATGAAGGAATGAAGGCTTCATCATTATTGTACTTTTCCCACCATACACCTGGTGGGCCAGGCTTACAGCAGATTTCATATTGAGTATATAAGACTGGCAGGCATTTCATTTTACTTTGTAGCTCTAATGTATATTCTTTCATTTTCACCTGCCTTTTGAAAGCCACTGATGGGAGACCTTCTAAAGAGGCACCAAAGAGCAATTTGTTCATCCAGTGTGGAGGATTAGTATCGCCATTTTGTTCATGGTGTTCACAGACTAAGAGAGCTAACATGCATTTCAGGCAATTAGAGACAGAATCTTAAAATGTCTTTCATTGCTATGCCTCTTCCATTCTAGGCCATCTTTGCAGTAAGTATTCTGAGGCATGTTCCCTTTGAGGTCATTCACTGCATGTCACTGTCTTTAGGGCAGACCTTCTGAAGGGATCTGGAAAGAATCTAAACTAATGGTTTGGAGCTTTTATAGTTATGCATCTCTAGTGAGGTGTATAAATGGTTTGAGTTGAAAGAGCCCGGAGGACTGTGGCAATAAGCTTCTGGTAAGGGCAGTGGGAAGTCTGAAGGAATAAATTAAAGTACCAGATGCCCTTTATACTGCTCAACTTCTCAGCATGAGTCAGTCCCAACTTCCCAGCTTGGGTCACAAGTTTATCTACTCTAAGGGCTGTGAAAGCAGCCACAGCAGCAGGGAATGATGGATGGAGTTGTCCTGAGGAAGGGTGTGCAATGTAAGTTCTGGTGGGGTCTTGAAATTCCCCAGGAAGTTGCAAAAATTTCTTGTAGTCTATGCCGTAAGTGAAAAACAAAGCGGGGAGGGGAGTTCACATAAATCATTTTACTCAATTGTGTACATTTCAGTATCGTATAGGAAAAGCTTGAAAAGTGTGAAATAACAAGGGGAAGATTTTTGTGTTCACCACTTTTGACAATTAAAAAGAAAGCGTATAATTAATTAATTTAAAAGTTTGAGTGCAAGTTACAGTTCCTTATTTATATATCTTTCTCTTAAAGGCTGAAATCTCTTAGAGTACACAGGCTTAGAGATGTGCCTGTTCTAACCTGTTCCTCATTTCTTTTGCAGTTTGTGTTGCCTTGAGTTTTTCATTAAAAGCAAAATCAGTTATTTTTCAATAATAACTCACTATTTTAAGAAAATAATGTGCATGTTTCCTGAACCAATGATTTGAAGTTTTAGTGTCAGTTCTTTGGTTACAATATTCACAGTAATCAATCATATGATAAATGTTGGCCCATTCATAGACATTACTATCTAAAGATGCTTAAGAAGACCTACTGTAGAATATAAAATTACTGAATCTTGGTTTAAGGTGGAATTTAAAGATCTCAATATTTCACACAGAATGGAATCACAATGTTTACCTCAAACACTAAATATGCAATATAAAGCAGGGATTAAGGATACTGTTTTAGAATTTTATTGCTTGGTCTAAATTCCAGCTTCACTAATTAAGCTGTGATTTTGGTCAAGTCATTTTCCTTCCACTCACCTGAATCTCCTCATCTGAAGATAGGAATATTTACAGAACATGTCTGTATTAGTCAGCTTTTACTACAATAATGCTGTGTAACAAACAGCCCCCCCCACGCATAATCTCAGTGGCTTATAACCATAAATATTTTTTTCTCCCTCAAGGGTCTGTAAATCAACGGAGGCAACTCTATTCTGGGCTGAAATGTGGGGTTTAGATCGACTCTACAGGTACTAGGCAAAAAGGGAAGGGGTTCTCTGAGAGGTGTGTCTGGAGTACAAGAGATGAACCAAACCATTTAACAATTCCAGTCAGAGCCTATGCTTTCATACGTTTACATTTCATTGGTCAAACAAGTCACCTGGCCAAATTCAACACTGAGGGGGTGGGTGATTATGCTTTTCCCCTGGAAAGAGGAAGGGAGAATGAGTCGTTGTTGAACAACAATATCCATCTCACTATCCTAAGATTGTTGCGAGGGATAATTGATAGAATATATGTATAGCTCTTAGCACATTTGCTTGTCACACAGTAAAAGACTAATATATAGTCATTCATATTTCTTATGAAAAAATGATGCCATAAACTGAAAAGAGCAAAAAACAAAAGAACTTCTGGGAACTTAGTCAGACCTTACTGAGATTCATGTTCCAACTTGCCCTGTGACTTTCCTTTATTGCCCTACTTCTTCCATTCTTCTTGTAGTACCAGAAAGACTGTCAGCAATGTAGGAACAAAGGGGAGAACTTTCTATTTCTCTCTTCCTTATCCAGGTTGGTGCTCAGTTGACCCCATGACTGTTACTTTCATAATGGTCCAAAAGTGTCACAAATTTCGTTTGCTTAGGGTTTATGATAGTGAGTTCTGAATTTGGGGATGTGCATAACTTCTGTTAATTTCTCCTTTCCCCCACCTTCTTTCTTTGCTCCCTCCTTCCCTTTCTCCTTTCCTCGCAGCCTCCTGCCCTCCTTCCCTCTTCCTTCCTTCCTTCCTTTCTTCCTTCCTTCTTTCCTTTTTTTTTTTAAATCTTTTCTTTCATTTCATCTTTTTAAAAATGAAATGGCACTTTCATCAGGTAAATGGATTGGATCTCAGTGTTTACTATAACCACTGACTCTTGCAGTGAATTTGTCCTGAGGTCTTGGAAGTGGACACTGAGACAGAGTTTGAAATGTAAGGTGTTTACTAAAGACTGAGAAATAGAAGTTGGCTTGTGCTACTGGTCTGATGAAGCCTCAGCCAACCCCCATGAACTCTGGAGTTAGAATGGCCTTCCAGAGCTCTCCTGAGTTGGGTCAAGATGACCAATCCTTTGAATTTCTTCCTACATCAGTCATTTAATGTGGGCTGCCCCAAGAAAGGGTGTGTCTTGGGCTTGGGGACCCTGTGGCTGCGGCACACCCTGAAGGAGCTGGCAGCTGGGGGCTCTGCACAGAATGCATACCTTGCAGCTCAACAGCAAGCACTTCCTGAAGAGGGATTTGTGTGGTGCATCTCCATCATTGATGCTTATATTTATGTACAGTTTCGCTATCTCAGTTCCTCCTGCCCCTGCCCACCCCCAAATGGACTGTTTTTCCCCTTTGTTTGTCATAAACTCTAAGAGAGCTGTTTATTATCCTGAAGGCCATGGTAGTAGCAAGACCCATCAGGCTTTGGGCCCTTAGAGCACTCTGCTCCTGCGTTCACTCTTGAGTTTGCAACTCAGCTCATCTAACTTCAAGCAGAATATGGAGGAGATTTTAGCAGAATCTCAATGTCCATTAGACTTGGATCTGTGTCCAAAATCTATTAGGAATGATACTTATACAATCTCTAAGATATGCCTCTCTAATTTCAGGCAGGGGTCTAAACATTTACAGAATAATGAACTATGGAAATAGAAGAAAATCACAAACCAACACGTTCATCTTTCTCCTGTTACAGCTGAGGAAACAGATATAGAGAGCCATGACTTGTTCAAGTTCACCCAACTCTTTAGTGACAAGAACTGGGGTAGAAGCCAGACTCTCAGGCCAGTGGTTCTCTATGTCATCATATAGTGTTTAGATAGAATTGGACTTTAAAAACTTGGGTCAGAGTTGGAGTCAAGCAATGTGGTTCAAATGCTTTTAAGTCATGTGATTACAGGCAAGCAACTTAACCTGTGACTCTCAATTTCCTCATTTTTAAAAAGGCTTTTATTAAAATATAGCTAACATATAATATTATGTTAGTTTCAGGTATATACCACAGTTATTCAACATTTGTATACCTCTTGAAGTGATCACCATGATAAGTACAGCAACCATCTCATGCCATACCATGCTATCACAATACTATTGACTATATTCCCTGTACTTTACATTACATCCCCATGACTTATTTGTATACTTGGAGATTTGAACCACTCATTCCCCTTCACCTTCCCCTCACCCTTTTAACATTGTTCAATTATAGTTGAGATTCAATAATATTTTATATTAATTTCAGGTGTACAGCATAGTGATTAGACATCTGTATAATTTAAAAAATGATCTTCCTGACTAGTTTAGTATTCACCTGGTACTATACATAGTTATTACCATATTATTAACTATATTTCCTGTGCTTTACTTTACAACCCCATGACAATTATGTAACTACCAATTGTACTTCTTAATCACTTCATCTTTTACACCCTGTCCTCAACAACCTCTCAGCTATCACACCAACAAATCTATTACCCATCTGATATCATACATAATTATTGTAATATTATTATTATTTTGAATGCTAGAGTCATTCATTGTATTACAATTTTTTTAAAAAAACTTTATTGGGGAACAATGTGTTTTTTTCCAGGACCCATCATCTCCAAGTCAAGTTGTTGTCCTTCAATCTTAGTTGTAGAGGGTACAGCTCAGCTCCAAATCCAGTCATCATTTTCAATGTGTTGCAGGGTCTCAGCCCACTATCCCATGCGGGAGTTGAACCAGAAAACTTCTTGTTAAAAGCACACTCTCTAACCAACTGAGCCATCCGGCCGCCCACTGGTAGCTCAACTACAGCTCAGCGCAAGTCATTGTCTTCAGTCTAGTTGCGGAGGGTGCAGCTCACAGGCCCATGTGGGAACTGAACCAGCAAACCTGTTTCTCAGAGCACATGCTCTAACCAACTGAGCCACCCGGCTGCCCATTATTGCAATATTATTCACTCTGTTCTTTAGGCTATACCCTACATCCCCCTGACTACTTTGTAACAACCAATTTGTATTTCTTAATCCCTTCCCCTTTTTCAATCATCCCCATCCCACTCCCAACTGGCAACCATCAAAATGTTCTCTGTATTTATGAGATTGTTTCTGTTTTGTTTGTTTATTTTGTTCTTTAGATTCCACATATAAGCAAACTCTCATTGCAGTTGTCTTTCTCTGTCTTACACTCCAATCAGTACATTCATGCTGCTGAGGATGGCAAGAACCCATCCCCTTCCATGGCTGAGCAATATTCCATTGTATTTAGGTACCACCTCCTTTTTATCCATTCATCGGTTGACAGACACCCAGGCTGCCTCCACATCTTGGCCATTGTAAACAATGCCGCAATGAACATATGGATGCACATGTCCCCTTGAAGCAGCATTTTGTTTTTTTTCAGATAAATACCCAGATGTGGGATTACTAGGTCTTTCTTTGTCTCTTGTTTGTTTTGAAGTCTATTCTGTCTGTATAAGTATGGCTACCCCAACTTTTTGTTTGTTTGTTTGTTTTTGTGTATTTCATTTCCATTTTTATGAAATATTTTTGTCCATTCCTTTACTTTCAGTCTCTCTGTGTGTTTTTCAGCATGAAGTGAGTCTCTTGTAGGCAGCATATGTAAGAGTCTTGTTTTCTTATCCATTCAGCCCTCCTATGTCTTTTGAATGGAGCATTTAATTGATTTACATAGAAAATAATTGATAGGTATGAGAATGTAGCTATTGTCATTTTATTATTCATAATTGATCTTTTTTTTTCCATCTTAGAGAAGTCCCTCTAATATTACTTGTAATACTGGTTTGATGGTGATGAACTCCTTTAGCTTTTTCTTCTCTGAGAAGCTCTTTATCTGTCCTTTGATTTTTAAATGATAGCTTTTCTGGGTAGAGTAATCTTAGTTGTAGGTCCTTGCTTTTCATCACATTTAATATTTTGACAATTCTTTCTGGCCTTCAAAATTTCTGTTGAGAATTCATCTGACAAGCTTATGGGAGCTTCCTTATAAGTTACTAGTTGCTTATCTTTTGCTGCTTTTAGGATTTTCTCTTTATCTTTAACCTTTGCCATTCTAATTATAATGTGCCTTGGTGTGGGCCTGTTTGGGTTCATCTTGTTTAGGACTCTCTGTAATTCCTGGACTATTTCCTTCACTAGGTTAGGAAAGTTTTCAGTCATTATTTTTTCAAATATGTTCACAGTCCTTTGCTTTCTCTCTTTTCCTTATGGTACCCCTATGATTTGACTGTTGTTATGCTTGATGTTGTCCCACAGGCCCCTTAAACTAGTCTCCTTTTTTTGGATTCTTTTTTCTTTCTGATCTTCTGATTGGGTGTTTTCTGCTACCTTGTTTTCCGAATCGTTGATTCAATCCTCTGCTTCATCTAGTCTGCTAGTGATTCCTTCTAGTGCATTCTTCATTTTAGTTATTGTATTCTTCACTTCTTAGTGGTTCTTTTTCTATGGTTTGTATGTCCTTTTATATGCTTTCTATCTTTTTTGAAGTTCCTACTAAGTTTTTTGAGCATCTTTATAGACATTGTTTTTAAATTTGTATCTGGTAGGTTGTTTGCCTTCATTTTATTTAGTTCTGTTTCTGAAGTTTTCTCCTTTCTTTCATTTGAGATATATTTCTTTGTTTCCTTATTTTGGCTGCCTCTCTGTTTGTTTCTATGTATTAGGTAGATCTGCTACACCCCACTCCCACCCCACCCCCAGTCTTGGCCAGGTGGCCTTATGTGGTAGGTCACCTGTACCTTCCTAGTCACCTGCACTGGGTGCTCCAGGAGTGTCCCTTGTATGGGTTGTGTTTGTCCTACTGTTATAGTTGAGCTTTGGTTGCTATTGAAACATCAGTGGGTGGGAATGACCCTCAGCCTGATTGGCTGTGGGGTTCTTCCACATCTCAGCTTATAGGCTGCTTTGCAGGGGGCTAACTCCACTGAGTGGGATTCACCCCCATGGGCTCTGGTACCTGTTGAGGCCACCCTTTGGGTGTGCTGCTTGTGGCAGTATTTGGGGGGTGCTCCACTGTGGTCTGAAGCCAACATCCAAGTATGTTGGTTTTGGGACCTCTTGCGAGGGGCTCTGGTGCAGGCGCAGGTCACCCACTGCCTGTGACTGACCAGGGACTATCTGGGAAGAACTACAATGTGATCTGCATTTGTTTGCTGCTTGTGCTTACCCTGCAGGTGTGTGGGAGAGGCCATGTTGTGAACGAGGACACCTGCCACCAGTACCAGGCCTGGAGTAGCTCCACAAAATGCCAGGACACCCCAAGGCCTGCTGCCAGCTCCCTTAATGTTCAGCGACTAATAAAGCCTCATGTGGTATGCCAGTTGGGTGAGGCAGAGTCTCAGGGAGTCACTAGAGTGGGAAAAGTTGTGGTCACCAGGTTAATGTAAATTCTGGTTTGGTGTCATTGCTGAGCCTAAAGCTACTCAGCAAAAGTCTCATAATACACTAAGGCCAGTCACCATCCACTTGGGGTCTGTTGGACCCCAGGTGTGATAGTTTTCTGAGAAAGAGTGCAATGCAGGTGAGCTGGATGTTCTTGGGGAAAGTGCCTCTGGTGTAGGAGGAGTTGGTAGGGTGGGGTCTTAGTGAGTCAGCAGGGTGGAGCTGCACAGCTCACCAGACCAATCAGGCTCAGGTTTGGCTGTAAGCATAGGGGGCAGGAAAGGTGGTGCCAGCCTCCCAGCTACAAGGGAGGAGGATCCCTTGCAAGGAAAATGCCTACTGTCCTCCAGCCAGTGTCCACAAGTCACATAATTCAGTCTGCCCCCCGTATGTCTCTAACACCCCCCAAGTTACTGCCCCTCTGCTGGAGCTCAAGGTGAGTGTCTGCAAGTGAGTGAGTCTGTGCTTGGGCCCTTTAAGAGATTGCTGAGTTTCTGGCTGCCTTTCGTCCCACCCCTATGGTCAGAATCCTCACTGTTTTTCACAGCCAGATGTTGTGGGGACACCAGTACTCTGGGATATGGAGGCCAGTGTGGGGCTGTGGCCCCTCACTCCTTTGGTGGGATGGACCCCTGTAGCCAAGATATTCCTCCTGGTTCTCAACCACCACTTGGAGCTTTGAAGCTAACCAGTTCTGCATCTCTGCCTCTCCTAGTCTCAACATGGCTTCTTCTTATCCCTGTTTATAAAACTGCTGTTCAGCTAGACTTCAGATAGTTCTCCAGGTTGACTGTTATATAATTTAGTTGTAATTTTAATTTATTCATGGAAGGATCCACCATCGTGGATCTCCTCAATTTCCTCATTTTTAAGAGGCCACTTCATAGGGTAACTAGGAGCATTAAATTAGATATGGATAAAAAGAGCTCTCCTTCTATGATGATGATTTCATTCACAAATTTTTATTGTGTGTTTAGGAAGACATACTAGGAGAGTGTGTCTATTATCTATTACTACAACAATTTAGCATGACAACAACACAAAACCTCAGTGGTATACAAAATTAAAGATTTACAGATCATGCATCAAGGGTCAGCTGTGGGTAAGCCATCCTTCTCTGCTGATCTTGGCTGGACTCACTCACATACCCGGATGTTGTCTGTCTGTCGACTAATCTAGAATGATCTTTGCTAGGTCAACTGCAAACACTCAGCTCCATTCCATGTCTCTCTGTCTCTCTGTCTCTCTGTCTCTCTGTCTCTCTGTCTCTCTGTCTCTCTCTCTCTGGCTTCCTATCATGGTGATGATAGAGGTTCAAGAGAGCAAGTAGAGATACTCAAGGCATCTTAAAGCCTAATCTTGGAATTGGTACACCATCATTTCACTTCTTTCTATTGGCTAAAACAAGTCATGTGGCTATTCAGAGTCAGAGGAGAAGGGCACTGTAAAGATACATGGTAGATCAAAATGAGGCAGGAGGAAAAGGCTACGCCTCTTGTTGGGAGGAGCTCTAAAGTCACATGATAATGGGGTGGATATAGATATGGGTGGAAGTCATAAATGAATTCACTTTTGCACCTGGAGACACTTTTATAATAAGCCTCAGTTGACCCCATTGGATACAAAGTTCATGATGACTATTCCATGCTGAATTCTGCTTATGAAGGAAGAATCTTTGTAATGAGATTCCTTTATACTTGAGTGAAATAATTCTTCCCTCATCATTATCCAAGGGTGATACCCCACATCAAAGGACAAGTTCCTCTTCTTTCTACTTCTTTTCCCTTCCAGCTCCATAGGAACACAGAGCTTTAGATCTGGAAGAGGCCATCATCATCTTCATTTTACAGGTGAGAAACCTAGACTCTAGAAGGTTTTCATAATTTGCCTAAGGCTATCCAGTCACTTAGATATCATCCAAGGCTGTCAAATGGTTCTGAGCATCAGGCTCAGGTTCTCTCCACTACTCCATGCTGCCTAAGAGTTTTTTGTCCAGATTCTCCTTATACTTAGAAGTTTGAGGGAATGTCAGACAGACTCCCACTGCCCATTATTCCAACATTATCTTTTGTTCTTTAATGTAAACAGTGTTGATTCTTTAAGTCCCTTATTATGAGGCAAGTGAGCCAGGGAGGAATCATTCTATTTCATATAGCCAACTTAATTATCAATGAATACTTTAGCAAGAAATGGGAATAATGAGGCACACACACGCGCTCGTGTGTGTGTGTGTGTGTGTGTGTGTGTGCAGTAAAATGGGTTGGGGGATTATTGGTAAAATAGAAGTTAAGGGCAGAAAAAAGTTTGTAGGCTCAGGTGCTTCTTAAATTTGGAGGTACACATGAATCTCCATGGAACCTTGTTAAACTGAAGATTCTAATCCACCAGGTCTGAGACAGGGCCTGAGACTATAATTCTTGCAAGCACCGGGGTGTTGTGATGCTGCTAGTCCAGGAAACCCTCTGTAAGTAGCAAAGTAGCAAAGAGCATTCTCTCTAATAGAATTGTCTGCAATGATGAAAATATTGTATACCTACACTGTCCAGTACACTAACCACTAGCTACATGTAGCTATTCAGCACTTGAAATGTGGCTAGTACAACTGAGGAAATAAATTTTAAATTTCATTTCATTTTAATGAACTCTATGTGTTTAATGACAAATGTTTTGGGCAGTGCAGATCTAGATAACAGGATCCATGTCCTAGTTAGCTCTGAATTCCCTAGTATAGAGCCCAGGGCATGATGGTTCTCAATACATGTTCACTGTTATATGCAAGGAGTATGTTGGTGAGGCAGGTGGCTGGGGTGGCATGGGAGACACAACTCAAATCTGCTCTACTTTATTTTTCCTAAAAACTATATTTCAGTAGTGTTGCACAGTGGATGAGACCAGGGTGTAGAACTCGCCTGTCTGGATTTGAATATGGGCTCTGCCATTTATTAACTTTGACTTATTGATCTCCTGTGCCTCAGTTTCCTCATCAATAAGATGAGAATAAGAGTGTGTCTGTTATAAGATTGTGTGTGTGTGTAATGATGTAATACCTGTTAAGTTCTTAGAAAACTCCTGGAATATATCAAGTTCTCTCATGTACATACACATGATCTCACTAAGGTAGCACCCCACCTGGATTAAGCCCTTATGTATCTTTGCATTCTTTCCACCTCTCAGAAAAGCTAAGGAACTACTTGAGCTCCAAGTTCTCAGGCAGAAGGGTTTCTTTCATGTTGCTGATGCTGCCTGGGGCAGTGTGACCTTGTTGTGTTGTTAATCCAGAAGCCTTTAACCCAAACCCCCATCCCTAAATGGAGCCAATTCCCCCAAGTGTCTGGTGTGAGGGGGAGTAATGAACTGCTGAAACAATGAGGTCAACCTTCTGAACCAACCAGAGTAATGATAGCTGGCCCCACAGAAGATACGACTGCGAGGAAATTCTGCACCCATGTTTATACAAAACCAAGCAGCACATGTTTGCCAATGGAATAAATAAAGGAGTCTTCTGGTTACATAATATTTCGTTGTGCCCCAGTTTGAGGCTGTTTTGGAATCGTTGCTTGCTCTAGGTTTGAATTTTGGAGCTCAGGCTGCCATCTCCTCTTTGTTTGCTTGCTTTTGATACTTGAAGTGTCATTCTTCTTCAGTTCCCTAATGACCTGAGTTACAGCGGGACCAGAAGGTGACTTCATCATTTTGGCATAAGATAGCTCTCATGATCTACTTTGCTTCTGTTGAACCTCTGACATGGGGATAGATTTGGATCGAGGTTGAGGTGATGGGCTGGAGGCTCAGTGCCAATTGTCCCATGTACCTGGAGTAAATGGAAGCTACTTTGTTACTAAAAACACACCTGTTGAGATTCTACTATGTGCAAAACATTATACCAGGCACAGTCTCAGGCTTCCACAATAGCCTTATAAGGTAGGCAGTTGTGATCTACAGATATGAAGTAGTCTCACGTAAAAGGTTCTACCTCAGAAGCTAGGGTGAGTTAGCCACCAAGCCTCTGATTTTGTCTTTTTGTTATATTGCCTTTCCTGGACTAGAAATTAAAGCAAACATTTCAAGTCAGTTGTTCCCCTTTGTAGCTCAGGAAAACAAAACATATTCTCACCTTGAAAAAACAAACAAACTAGTTGTAAAAAAAATAAAAGAAAATCCTCATGATTCAACACATATTAATTTGTATAGATGAGCAGATTTATTACAGCACATTTTGAACTTGTCATCCTGAAAAGGAACCAGTTTCTCCCCACCCAGTACACATTTCATAAAACATTTATTGAGTACCTGCTGGATGTGAAGGCTAGGGGGCAAGTGCAGCTAGGTGCAAAGTCTTAACATGGTTCTGACAGATTGCAAAGGTTGTGAAACCCATTTTACTGTGTTGGGCCTCAATTTGCTTAAGTATAAAATGTTGGTGTTCAAGAGCCCTGTGAAATTCTAGGGTGTGGTGAACCTGGGTGAGGATTTAGGCCCTCACAGAGAAAAATCTACTCTCTGGTCTCTTATCTCCTAGAGGCTCCTGTGGTTTATTCAGAAATTCTAGAAAAGTCAAGAAACCATATCCATGGCTCTGTTTCTCCAGTGCCTCTCAGGATCCAGTGGGACTGAAGGAAAACAAGAAGGAAAGGCAGAAATGGAAGGCATAGTGGTATTGCTATTTCCTGGGCATTTGTTATATATCCAACACTACTGGCAGTGTGTTCCATGGGCTGTATTTATTTACTCATTTAGTCAATCAGTCCAATAATTGAGAGCAATGCACAGGACATTTGAATGAATCTAGGAAGTTGAAGGGATGGACAAGTGTCTGCAAATGGATGGGAAAGGGCATCTTAAGTCTGTGTGGCCTAAGTGATTTTAGGTTCACACTGGTGGGCCCTGAATTTCTGATTAGGAGGGCTAGGGACCTGCAATTCAGTTGGAAGAGGGTATACGGAACTTACCTTGAAGCTTTGTTTGTTTGATACACATGTTGTTTTTGTTTAGTTTGTATGTTTATTAATTGGGGGATGTCTGTTGTTAGAGATTGCAGGGCCTGACCCCAACTTACAAAGCTATTCCTGGGTGCTGTCACTTTTCCCCTAGCAGATCTTTGTACCAGGCATCCAAGTGTCTGAAATTGCATAGTTGAAGACGTATTCATTAGTGCCCTACCTTTTCTCTGTAGGTTTGTTTTTTTTAAATTTATTTTTTCTTGAGGATTATCACTTAGTAAAGTGAATGGATCCTAATGATACAGTTTGAGTTTTGACAAATGTATTCTCCCATGGATCCACCACAACAATCATGATTTAGAACATTTTTATCTCTCCAAAAGTCCCTTTCTGCCTCTTTCTAGTCAACCACTGCCCCTCTGCTCATCCCACATAACAACTATTCTGATTTTTTCAATATAGATTAGTTTTACCTGCTCTAAAATTTCATATACATGGAACCAAATAGTATGTGCTCTTTAGAGTCTGGCTTCTTTCACTTAGTATAATGGTCTTGAGCTTTTTCCACATTGCTGCATGTTCTGGGAGTTTGTTTCTTTTATTGCTGAGTAGTATTCCATTGTATGAATATGCTATGAATTTTAAAATCCATTCTTGCTGATAGTCATTTAGGTTGTCTCTAATTTTTGGTATTATTAATAAGACTGATATGAAAGTTTATGTACAAGTCTTTTGTTGGCACATGCCCTTATTTCTCTTGTGTAGATACACAGAGAGGATTTGTTGGTAAGAGAGGGCAACTGTATGTTTAGCTTCATAAGAAACCTTCATAAGAAAGCTGTTTTCCAAAGCAGTTATGTCATTTTGCACACCTACTTAAGATTTTCTCTTAAAAGATCAACAGTGCTGGAAAGGAGGATTTTGTACTACTATCTCTCTTATTTCCCATCTCCCTCTTTCCTTACCAAACAGGACAACTAGCCAATCTGAACATAAGGCAGGATTCAATTAGTAAACATTCCAATCTCTGATTACTTAGTTTTTTATTCACTCATTCATTCTGTCAAAAAATCATCTGTCAAAAGATACAAAGAAATGAAAGGGTGAAGGACCTTAAAATCCAAAGAGAAAGCAAAAGTTAGCATCATCCTTAATGGTAACTATTGAATGTTTTGCCTTTAAGATCATGAAAAAGAAGGCAGTCTATTCTGACCACTTCCCCTGACATTATACTGGATGTCACACCAGTGCAATAAGACAAGAAGAAAAACAGGCATAAAAAGGGAAAGGGAGAATATAACTCTTTATTCACAAACGGCATTTTTATCTATGTAGACAATCCTAAGGAATATACAAAGAAGTTGCTGCAATATGTAAGTTTAGCAAGGTTTCAGTATTTAAAATTGATATTAAAAAATCAGTTGCATTTGTATATCCAACAGCAAACAATTGCAAAGTAAAAGAAGAAATGCCATTTACAATAACATCATAAAGCATAAGACACTTAAATTCATCTCTAACAAAAAAAAATGTGCAAGACTTGTACGCTAAAAATACAAAACATTGCAGGGACAGAAGACCTAAATAAATGGAGAAATATATCATATTCATGGATTGGAAAACTCGATCTTACTGAGATGTCAATTCTTCTCAAGTTGATCTCTAGTGGGTGCTGGCAGACATTTTCTGTAAAGGGCCAAATAGTACATACTTTAAGTTTTGTGGGCCATATGATCTTGATCATATCTACTCAACTCTGCCTTTGAATACAAAAGCACAGACAATATATAAATGAAGTGTGGCCATGTTTCAATAAAACTTTATTTACAAAAACAGATTGTGGGCCACGTTTGTTCTTCTATTACTCGTCAGCTGAAAAATGAGCAGTAAAACCAGATGGTCTGTAGGGCTCCTCCCAACTTTCTCTTGGAAAAAGAGAAAGGATTCTTTTCTCTAATTGTGCCAGATAAAGAGAGCACATAACTTATATTACTGTTTATTGAGCTGATAATTCTCTTGCCAACCTCATTTTCATATATAAAATAGTGAAAATAAAGCCTACTTGGCAGTGCTGATAAAAAGATTAAGTGAAATAATGTAAAGAGGTAGAGATCTGGGACAGTGCCAGGCTCATTCAAACCCATTCAAACATTCATACCCCACATCCTCCTCTCCCCATTATGATATTTTTTCATTTGTTTTCAGAATTTAGCTTTCGGGGTTGAAGTTTAAAATGCTGTTTTTAGTTAAGCCACTGAGGTTTCAGAATACAAGCTTGTGTGTGTCTGTGGAACCTGGGCTTAGGACATTTACACCTGCGGATGGCCCAGACTCTATACTGCCATTTTGTAGTGTGAGCTGCTGGTGCTGGATATCTAATAATCTCTCCCCTCAACCTTCAGGTGTTTCTATGAAAGACTTGACTTTATTTCAGGGGTCACAGTGAAGAAAGTTGAGGAAGCCCTGGGGTGGCTACCCAGGAACATCAGGAGCTTAACTCCCATTGCCTTTTTAAGAAGACATGCTTCTTATTGTAAATATTATACTCCAGCCTCCCAGCATAATCCCAAATAATGTCAGCTCTGGGAAAAGTTGATAAGTGGTGAGAATTTAAGGCCTTCCATCTGTTGTGAATAAGAGCTGGTAGACCTACAGGGGTTTTCTTCCACCTTATACCATTAGACCTTCCCTTCATTCACTTTCCTTTTGCTTTCTGGTCTTGAGTTAGTTAAAGATGAGGGTTGGTATGCTGCTTCCTTCAGTCTTGCCCTGTGTGGCATTTGTCTTGCAACTTTCCCATGCTTGTTTCAACAGGAAAAAAAGCGCAAAGAGATTGACATATAGCTGCCCTGAGGCTAGATTGTCACTGAAATAGATTTCTCCAAATAAAAATAAGGGCCATTTTTGCTTGCAAGGCCTTGCAATGAAACAGAGTTAATAAAAACTGCATGGGAAACTCACATTGCAGCTATAAAAAAATTAAAAAATAAAATTCTTAGCTAAAGTCAGCAGTGATTGTTGGCTCAGGGTAGGAATTAGGGAGGAAAACATTTTGAAAGTCATTGAAAGTGAAGAGAGAAGATTTATTACCCTTTGTCCATTTGTTTAACCCTTCAGAAGTAAAGCTAGTCACACTTGCTTAGAAAGTAATTAAGTCCTGGGTTTTTAAGAGTAGGCAAGACCGTTTTCTCTTGGTAGATAAGCTGTTAAATAGAAAATCAGGCTACTTAACTTAAAAACAAAAACAAACAAACAAAAAAACCCCAAAACTGCTTCAAACTAAAGACTTGATAAAATCATTGATGAAAATGTTTCCAGCTTCATTCTTCCTCCTCCATCAGCTTCCATCTTTGTGTGGGTGTATCAGATATCTCTGAGATTAAAGACTGTGTATCGTTCCAGGCTGGAGGGCAGAACACCTCTCATCACTCTCCATTTCTCAGACCCCAGTGCTATTATCTGGAATAGCTCCTGGAACTCTGGGGTGATGGTTTGTTTCTAGAGCACCCCATTGGGCAGGGGTCTTCCCTTCAAGAATGGAGCATCCAGGTTTTTTCCAGCCCCAGTGTGAGGTACCATTAGGCCATCAAGAAATGGTGAGTAATTATCTGAGAAATTCACTGTGTTTCTGCATTCAGGATTTACCAAAGCACTACTCTAATGAGAACCTCAAGCCTCAATTAATTCCCACTTAGTACTACACACATGAAAAATCATAGCATCTAAGACAAGGGGGCTTTTAGTCCCTGGTTGCTATGGGGAGATTTATAAGAATATTTAGAAGTGGCTCAGGGTCCTTTCTTTCTCTCTCCTTAAAACCTATAAACTCTGGTCATTTTCACAAGTTTTTGCTAATTAATACCACCACTGTGGAAATGGGGACTGTTCTGCAAACAAGCTTCAACAAATGGGATTTTTATTACTGGTGGAAAAGTCTGGGGAATAATTAGCAGATCCATGGAGATCCCTGGGCTCTGGGCATCTGCATGGTAATGGCCAACCCTGGAGATCACTCAGGGAAATGGGGTCCGACTTTCCACCTTAGGGCACATTTATATTGTCAGTTACAGCCTTCAAACTGCAGTTGGACAAATGTGGGAAAATATTTTGTGAAATGCTAGACAAATGAACCTGATGTTGACCAATCTCAACTAGGAAAACTGGCTCTGCTTTGCTAAGTGCTGTACAGCAGCCAAGATTTGCAAATGAAATATTTTGATATCTTGTTAAACTTGAGTCCCCAGAGAGAGGCACACATACATACACATAGCTGACTAGGGTCCCCTTCAAGGTGCCTGGCTGAAGAAGATTCCAGAAATGACAAACTCGCAGGGTTGGAAGGGAACCTGGGGTCATCTGGTCCAGAGGTTTGTAACCAGGCGATGTTTGGAGAGGATCCAGGGGAATATGTGAACGTGGTTAGGAAAATAATTACATTTTTGTTTTCATTAACTCTAATTGAAATTTACTATTCTTTCTGTTTCAAATGTGGGCAACAAATCACAGGGACAGGTGATATCCTGTCCCTGTGGTTTTTGACATAGAAGACATCAAAGATGTCTTCATGTCACTTTACAGTGTGACAGTTTTTCTCAACATATTAATGCTCAACACTTCTTTGAAATTATGGCAGTTATTATTAATAGATCTACTGCTAGACACTATTATTTAATGTGTTACTAAAGAAAATACATATATTACTATATCACATATTTAAAATTATGTTGAGCACCGTATTTTATGTAATTAACTTTTTGTAATTATATGTATTTTCTTAATCCGTTTCAAAACATTGTTCTGAGAAGAAGTCATAGACTTCATCAGACTGCTAAAGAGATCCATAACACAAGGTTCAAGAACACTTCCTTGCCCAATCTCCTCTATTTACAGCTGAGAAAATGGAGGCAATTTGGTGAGTGAGGGAGAAAAAGCCAGAAGCCCGCAGCGCTGTCTCCAGTCTGTTCCTGCCATTACAGGAGTGTGCAGGAGAGTGTACCACTGGTAAAAACAACACGGAACACTTACTTAACACAAAATTTTAAAGAGTAGGAATTGGGGATGATAAACAAAGCCTGAGGCTAATTTTAGCCAGGAAATTTGTTTTCAAATTCAAAAATGCTTTTCTACCTTCATTCTAGAATTTGGATATTGCCAAGGTTAAGTGCATGTTGTTGATTAATAAAATTAACATGGAGGCACAATTATGTGAGTTATATTTAAATGGCCGCACAGAATATATTACATGTTATTTTTTGTACCCCTAATAGAAAAATCTATCTCCTGAATATTTGAGGAAATGAAAATTTTAATCTGTGAACGTTCCAACTGTGAGAGACAAGCAGCTGGGTATGAGGCCAATCTAGGTTGCAGTGAGTATGGCTAACTTGGATTATCAACTTTGTCTATTACCTAGAATGAAATGCATTAATGATACAAATGTTTTTGAACATATATGTCTGTACTAGTGGAAAAAACAAGAGCACAATCATTTCAAACAAACAGTGTTTCTCATGAAAGTGTTAGCTGATCCTATTATGCCCCTGGTGTAAACATAAAGATGTAGGAAAATCAGGGCCGGTCGAGCGGTGTGGTGGTTAAGCGCTGGCTTGGGAAGCAGTGGCCCCAGTATGGGTCCCACTTATGAGGGCCAGTGACACTGCCCTCAAAAAAAAAAAAAAAAAAAAAAAGATGTAGGAAATTCAAATAAATTCTCTCTCTTTTTTTTTGAGATTTTATTGGGGAGTTGGGGGAGGGGAACAGAAAAGTTGCTGTCTTTTTGTTCTTCAGTCTAGTTGCGGAGGATGTTGCTTCACTGGCCCATGTTGGTATCGTCATTGCGCTCTTCTCGGATGAGGCAGATCGGTCGCCGGCCTCTGGATGTCGCTCACCGCGGCTATTGGCACCTCACGCTGGCTGCTGGGCACCAGCTCACACTGGTAGCCTATGACAGCCCACTGCAGCAGGGGCTGCAGCCTACACCATCGCTGGGAATTGGGCAGCCCAGCTCCAGGTGGAGGTGTTACTAGCTGTAGAGGGCAGTGTCACTGGCCCTCATATGTGGGATCCGAACCGGGGCCGCTGGCATCCCAAAACCAGCTCTTAGCCAACGCGCCACTCGTCTGGCCCTCAAATAAATTCTTATTCTGTCTCACCATTCAATTAAAGGCCGTTGTTTTTTTGTTTTGTTTTGTTTTGTTTTGTTTTGTTTTGTTTTTGTTTTGTTTTTAAAGCAATTGATCCCAACACATTCTGGTTTGCTAAATTTTGTGATTCATGGAATTGTGAAACTTTAGTATGGAAAGAGACCTTGTATATACGCTTATTCAGTAGTTGTCAAATCTGTAGATTTTTCAAACTTTATCTTTTTTTTGTTTGTTACCAATTTATCAGGGGTGACATACATGTGAATATATTTATTCATCTTGTTTGGCTTTACTTTTATGTTTTAACTTTTCATTTTGAAATTATTTCAGGCTTATAAAAAAGTTACAAATATAATATAAATAATTTCAGTATGCCCAAAATCAGTATGATCAAAATCAGTGAATTAACATTGAGTCTACCTTATTGTCTAAACTATTGACCTTATTTAAATTTTACCAATTACCCTACTAATGTTTTTTCTGGTCCAGAATCAAATCTAGGATTACATATTGCATTTAGTTTTCATCTCCACATATTGTCTAATCTGAAACATTTCCCTAGGATTTCTTTGTCCTTTGTGACCTTGATCCTTAATTGGCCAGTTATTTTTTAAAAGGCTTTTCCATTTGGGTTTGTCTGAATTTTCCTTGTGATTCTTTTCAGCTTATACACTTTTAGCAGGAAAACCATAGGGGTGATATTGTGTCCTTCTCAACACACAGTGTTAGGAGGCACATGATGTTGATATCTCATTAATGATGTTAATTTTGATCACTTGATTAAGGTGGAGTCTGCCAGGTTTCTTCATTATAAAGTTGTAAATTTTGTAATTAATAAGTATTCTGTGGGGAGATACTTTGAGACAATGTAAAAATCCCATTTCTCATCAAACTTTCACACAATTAATTTTTTTTGTGGGTTTTATTTATTTATTTATTTATTTTATTATTAGTTTCAGGTATACAAAACAACATGCTGATTAGACGTTTACACACCTCACAAAGTGATAACCCCAACAAGCCTACTACCCATCTGACACCGTACATAGCTATTACAACACAATTGACTATATTCCCTATGCTGTACTTTACATCCCATGACTATATATATGTATTTTAAAATTATAGCTGACATTCAATATTATTTTATATTAATTTCAGGTGTATAGCGCAGTGACTAGGCATTTATATAATTTGTGAAGTGCTCTTCCTGATATGTCTAGTACCTATCTGACACCATACATAGTTTTTACATTATTGACTATATTCCCCATAATGTACTTCACATCCCTGTGACTATTACGTGACTACCAACTTGTATTTCTTAATCCCTTCATCTTTCTCACCTATCTCCCTAACTTCCCTCCCATCTAGCAACTATCAGTTTGTTTTCTCTGTATCTATGAGTCTATTTCTGTTTCTTTTACTCATTTATTCTGTTCTTTAGATTCCACATATAAGTGAGATTATATGGTATTTGTCTTTCTTAGTCTGACTATTTCACTTAGCATAATAGTTTCTAGGTCATCCATGTGGTTGCAAATGGTGAGATTTAATTCTTTTTATGGCAGAGTAATACTCCATTGTATAAGTATACCTAAATTATGATTATTTTTTATCTAATTGTCTATTGATGGACATTTTCAGTTGTTTCCATATCTTAGTTGTTGTGAATAGTGCTGTAGTAAACACAGGGATACATGTATTTTTTCGAATTAGTGTTTTGGATTTCTTTGGATAAATTCCACACCCAAGTGTGGAATTGCTGGGTCATAAGATAGTTCTATTTAATTTTTTGAGGAACCTACAAACCATTTTCCATAGTGGCTGCAACAATTTGCAATCCCACCAACAGTGCACGATGGTTCCTTTTCTCCATATCCTCACCAGTACATGTTTGTTGATTTATTGATGATAGACATTCTGACAGGACTGAGATAGTATACTCATTGTGGTTTTCATTTTCATTTCTCCATTGATTGGTGACTTTGAGCATTGTTTCGTATGCCTGTTGGCTATCTGTATGTCATCTTTGGAGAAATGTCTCTTCAGGTCTGTCCATTTTTTAATTGGGTTGTTTGTTTTTTGGTGTTGAGTTGTATGAGTTTTTTTTATAAATTTTGGATATTAACCCCTTATCAGCTGTATCACTGGCAAATATCTTCTCTCATTTAGTGGAATGTCTTTTTGTTTTGTTGATGGTTTCCTTTGTTGTGAAAAAAATTTTTAGTTTGATGTCGTCCAATTTATTTATTTTTTCTTTTGTTTGCCTTTCCTAAAGAGATATATCAGTAAAAATATTACTAAAAGTAATCTCTGAGACTTTATTTCCTATATTGTCTTCTAGGAGTTTTATGGTTTCAGGTCTTACATTTAAGTCTTCAATTCATTTGTTCTTGTATATGGCATAAGAAGGTGGTACAGTTTCATTGTTTTTTGTTTTTGTTTTTTGCATGTATCTATCCAGTTTTCCCAGCACCATTTATTGAATAAACTGTATTTATCTAAATGTAAATTCTTGCTTCCTTTGTCATAGATTAAGTGACCATGTAGGCATTGGATTTATTTCTGGGCTCTCTATTTTGTTCCATTAATCTATGTGTCTGTTTTTATGCCAGTTTGGATTACTATGACCTCATAGTATGTTACCTCCAGCTATGTTCTTTCTCAGGATTGCTGTGGTTATTCGTTTTTTTTTTTATGGTTCCTTATAAATTTTAGGATTATTTGTTCTAATTTTCTGGAAAATTTTCACACATGGGCCGGCTGAGTGGCACATTGGTTAAGAGCTGGCTTAAGATGCCAGCGGCCCTGGTTCGGATCTCACAAATGAGGGCCAGTGACACTGCCCTCTACAGCTAACAATGTCTCCCCCTGGAGCTGGGCTGCCTGAGTCCCGGCGATGGTGTAGGCTGCAGCCCCTGCTGCAGTGGGCTGCCACAGGCTACAATGAGTGGCCGGCAGCCAGCATGAGGTGCCAATAGCCGCGGTGAGTGACCATCCAGAGGCCGGCGACCGATCAGCCTCATCTGGGAAGAACGCAATGATGATACCAACATGGGCCAGTGAAGCCACGTTCTCCGCAACTAGACTGAAGAACAAAAAGATAGCAACTTGTCTGTTCCCCTTCCCCGATTCCCCAACGCTGTTCCCCTCTCCCAATTACCCAATAAAATCTTTTAAAAAAAAATTTTTTTTTCACACATTAATTTAAATAAATGATTCTTATCAAAACAACAATTAGGTTTGTATAAGAAAGAAGCAAGTTCATTCTAGAGAAGATTCACTACTTAACATGAAATCCAAAATTTTTTTTTCTTGATTTAGATTGTTTTTCATAATTACTCATTTACTGCCCCACTGAATTCCTTTCTCTCACTATTTACCCAAAGTTATAAATGCCATGAGAATGTGACAGTTATGAATGTGCATACAATGTAAATGTACTTGAAAGACAGGTGTTGTAATTCCTGAAGGTTCTTACTGGATTTCAAGTATTTAAAAACACAGAAAAAGGTGCAATGTAGATTCTTTTGTGCATGAATGTAATTTGATCACGTCTCTGAGTACAACAGAGTGCAATCATTTATGCGTTCAAAGCCACAGACACCTAATAAGTACACACAATATTGAAAGAACCCTTGCGTGTTATGCAAGTGTCAATAACATAAGCTTCATGCAGTGCCCTAGTACCCATCAAAGTGAGCTAGAGCCTCAAGCAGAGAGAGGGAGGGTTGTGTTGGGGAATTTGTTGCATTCACTTTTGGCCATCCATTTTAATTATTTTTGTACTGCATGTCTAAGTATATATAAATAAACAGATAAATAAAACTGCTTCAGAATTTCAATAATTACTTTGGAATGGGCACTAAGAGACTCAGATACATGTGGGCTTTCACGGAAGAAAGAAAAGTCTTGCCTACTTGTTCTTGGAATGCATGGAGCCAGATGGTGAAAAGACCCCATAGTAGGGCAAACCCTTAAAATGTGGATGAGAATCAGCCTCCCATTAGACTGTTGTTGTTTTTTCCAGGGCTGGTCCTTTAAAAGCATGGATATGCAAAATAGAAAAGTTGGCATAGAAGGAACACTTTCTTTTTCAAGATACCAAACAAAATGATTTCACAAACCTAGTGAAGACCTGAAGAGGTTAGTTTCACCTTCACTTCCTCAGAAACCATCTCTAGTTGTAAATCCTCCCATTCTTAGAAAACTCAAGTGCTGGAAATGTAACACCTTTATCATCCCTCACCAGTTTTTACTGTAAAAGTTCCTACCTGATGCCTATCTGAGAACCTGTATCAATAAAAACTCAGGTTTTTTACAATCCAGCCATAATAATACTGGGCACCAACGCTTGTTTCTTGAATTGCCTTTACCAATACAGTAATCAAAACTTTGGGTGAAAATTTGAAAGTATGGTTATAAAGTGTGTTAGGGACACAAATGCTAAGAGAGACATAATTTCTAGCCAATAGATTTAAGCTGATTTTAAGATTGAGTTAAAAATCCAAAAGGTCCTGACAGCCAAGTTTGTGCCCAATCTAACAGGCTGAGATTAACAGACTGTAAGTAAGATTGTTCACTTGGATCAGAAATAATCTGCCAGCATAAATAGTACAGATCAAACAGAAAGCAAATGGACAAAAACAAAATAAAACCAAACAAAATCTTTTTTTTTTTTTAGGAGTTTTTAAAATTAAAGTTTATTGGGGCTGGCCGAGTGGCGCATTGGTTAAGAGCTGGCTTGGGACGTTAGCTCTGAGCGGCAGGGCCCCGGTTCAGATCCCACATTAGGGCCAGTGACTCTGTGCTCTCTACAGCCAAGATAGTGAACAACAGCTCGACTTGGAACAGGGCTGCTGTGAATAACCGGAGACAGTGTAGGCTGCAGTGGGGCTGCAGTGGGCTGCCATAGCTATGTGAGTGGCTGGCAGCCAGCGTGAGCGGCCAGCAGCTGGATTGAGCTACCAAGAGCTACTGTAAGCAGCTGTCCAATGGCCAGCAACCGATCTGCCTCACCAGGGAAGAGCACAATGATAATACCAACATGGGCCAGTGAAGCAATGTCCTCCACAACTAGACTGAAGAACAAAAGGACAGCAACTTGTCTGTTCCCCTTCCCTGATTCCATAATGCTGTTCCCCTCCCCAATTCCCCAATAAAGTCTTAAAAAAAAAAAGTTTATTGGGTGACAATGCTTAGTGAACTGAGATAGGTTTCAAGTATACAATTCTGTAATACATCAGGTACATATCACATTGTGTGTTCACCATTCAGAGTCAGTTCTCCTTCCATCACCATATATTTGACCCTCTGGTAACCACTAAACTATTGCCTGTGTCTATGAGTTTTTGTTTCTTTTTTTTTTCTCTTTTTTTTCCCTCCCCTCCCTCCCTCCTCCCCCTTCTGACAGCTCCTCTTCCGCTTCCTCCCCCAACTTCCCCTCCCAACCTGCCTCTCCACCTGCCAACTTCCAACTGCTCGTTTTTGTTTCTTTATATGAAACCAAACTAAATCTTAGTTGAGAGTTTTTACTACGAATCAATCCTTTGCTAGAAATGTGGAGTGGCTAGTAATCTAAGTTTTCCCATTCATCCCTTGTGGAGTCTTTGAATGCAGAATCTAGTGTCCTGGAAGTGAAAACCTTTACCAAAATGTTGCAGGGCCTTGGGCCCAGTACAGAGGGATCTGGTAAGGAGGCGGACAGCTTCTAAATTCTTGAGCAAACCCACTGGACCGATGTTTCCCTGGTCAGTTGTGTGACTTTATGTTAAGAATGACTTTATACTAAGCTTCAAAACCTGTTGCCTATTTTTTTCTTATGACAAGCTTTCAGAAAAAAGTGAATTAAAAAATATAAAATAACAACAATAAAAACAAATAGAAAAAAAGAGAAACAAAAGTGGAAGTGGATTCCGGAAAAAAAATACAACTGACCAATATGGCCAAAAGAGCAAATAGTTTATGCGTACTGCATATGGAAATTACACTTGTATTATGGAAAAACATCTCAAGGGTCTTGGCTATAGGACATTTAATTGAATGACAAAGTACATAGGTAGATGCAGTATTTTTCAGCAAATTAACACTTACAAATATTCTTTTGATTTGTAATCCCCTGTGGTCAGTGCCAAAGAAATTATGCTTATTTTGGAGAAAAAAAGAGAATATGAATACAAAATAGATTTGTGAGTTTTTTTGCATTTTGCCTACCTTCTGGCTCTGGTCCCAGATCCACAAAATATTCAACTACAAGGATGAAGAAAGAGATTTGAATAAAAGAAATGTGAGTTGAGAGACTATTAGGAAGGTTTTCTGTAAAACATAGAGTCCACTTCCTGGATCCTGAGCCCAATGCTCTCCTATTTTATTTCCTTGTCAATACCCCACCTTCCATTAAATCCATCCTAAGAGATCCACGCTAACTTGGGAAAGAATATGCATTCTGAAGATGGACTGACAAGACAACAGGAGTAACTCTTATGAACGAAGCTGTCCAGTGAGTAAGCAGATACAGGCATTTGCAAACGAGATGTTTAAATAGAGAGGTTGCATATTTTCTAATGGCTGTATTTTAAGGCCTTGAAGAATTAATTAGGTGCCAGGACCTTATCTTTGCCATGGCCCAATCCCTGCAAGGACTGAAGCTGTGAAGACCCATAGAATCAGCACAGAAAATGATCAGAAACCTCCCGTGTTTTCCACTTGAGCTGACTGTATGCCTTTAAGCAATGGAGATTTAAAAGTCCTGTGATTATAGGATCATAAAAATACACATTTACATGTGGTCACATGCCAGGTTTAAGACTGGGAGTGAACCAAACGGAATGTTTTATACAAGTACCAAAATACAAGTTCAATTAATGACACAGCAACTCTAAGGGGAACACGAGGGAAACGCCAAAAGCAGAGTCTCTGGATGTGTGTTCTGAGCTGTGAGGGTGCATGTTGTCAGCCCCTGCTCTTTTCCATAAGTTCAGTCTGCAGCAATATAAAATGCAGCTAGTAAAACAGGTTTCTGTGGGAGGGAGTCTTGGGAGTGCCCGAATTTCCTCCTTTTTTTTGCTGAACAATTAAGCAATAAAAGCTGTCTAGAAAAACAGAGGACATTTCTGAGCTGGCCATGCATTCTACACATGCCAAGGAAGGGGATTTTTTGTAGCCTTTTGACTCCTAATCCTGTATTTACTTGTTAGCTAAGTAGAATTGATTTATTTGGTCTCACTGAGCCTAGGCTCTAATCTCTGTTAAGTTTGTCTTCTCCCTCCTTCCCCAAAGGAATGACATGCTTGTATTAGACAGCTGAAGGCAGCTTGGGGACCTACTATTGTTTGCTAAGAAGAAATGATCTTAGTTTAATAAACGAATTTTCAGTTAATTCAAAATGAAGAAGTATTTTAGTATTCACTGTGGGCCAGCCCTTATGTTAGGGCATTTAATAGCTAGTGAACAAGGTATTCATATATATAGAAAAAGGCAATTGTGGTCAGTGTGAAAAATGGACATGGGATTAATGGACAAGTGAGACCATTAAGAGGAGTGGGATCTTATCCACATGTGGGGACCTGACAAATGTTTCTTACAGAAATCTAAACCAAGGCCTAGGGAGTGAGAGGAAATTCATCAGGTAACAAATGGCAGGAGAGTGCTTCCCAGGCAGAGGGGCAGGACAGTTGAAGGCCTGGATATGAGTGAGCACTCGGGGTATAAAAAAACTAAGAGTGTTGATATGAACGCCACATAGACTGGTGAGGGATGAGTCATGTGAAGTAGCAGGAGCCAGGCTCCTTAGGTGACTGCTGATGTTGTTAGGAGTTTGATGTCTTACCACAAGAGGAAGAGATGAAGCTGTTTTTCTGCCTCAGTGGTAATGGGG
Source organism: Aselliscus stoliczkanus (assembly GCA_033961575.1). Classification (NCBI taxonomy): domain Eukaryota; kingdom Metazoa; phylum Chordata; class Mammalia; order Chiroptera; family Hipposideridae; genus Aselliscus; species Aselliscus stoliczkanus. The sequence goes on from CM066738.1 coordinate 33,073,914, forward strand.
GTGGAACCTCTGCTTCCTGGGGTCAACCATCAACATGTATCCCTATGATGTCCCAGTGGGCAGAATGAACCCACCCATTATGCCTCTATCAACCATGAATTACCACCTTTTCAAATGTGTATTTTGTTTCTTTAAACTGTACCCACTTGGGAATTAATACATTGTTGGATAAAATAAACTTAACTTCAAGTAAAGAATGAAAGGGGGCTCATTTGTTATGGTATGTTGGGTTTGAGAGAGTAATTTGATGTCTACCTTGTCCTTACCTTTGAACTAGGCTTGGCCTGTGTCTGAAAGACGTATCACCAAGGAAATTGACAAAAATATTTGTGAATTTAGACATACAAATGAACAGGGAAAGTCATCTAGCAATTCACGTCCCTTGACCTCTCAGAAGCCCATTATGAAGGTCCCCAGGTTACAAAGGGTCATTTCCCTTATCAACACGTTTTCCTTAAAGGGCAACTGTTTGATAATGTGCTCATTAAACATTAATGCAGCAAACAAACACAGAATTCTGGAATCTTAAGCATCAGCAGGCATGGGTGTGTTTTGGAGAGGTGAGAAGGGAGGCGCTCCTCAGATCGCCTGGCCCAAATGGAAACAGCACTGGATGTGGGAGGCAGCAGATCAGGATGCACACCAGACCTTGTGAATTATGTACTGTGTGACTCTGAGCTTTCTGGGGATTAAGTCAAATCAAAACAAATAATGCATGAAATGTGTTTAGCATACTGCCCGGCAGGTAATGGGCACTCAGTAAGGATTGGTGATTGTTATGAGCTATGGGGTATGGACCATGTGTTAAAGGACTTTCAGTGGTAAACTGCTTTGGGTTGCTGTGGAGGTGGGGATGTAAGTAGCACAAAAAATGTCTTGGTGGGGCAGAGAGGCAAGTCCATTTTTAGCTTGTCCCCAACGTCAGATGGCATGACACAGAACATAAGAACCGGGGTGGGGTGGGGGGGAAAGAGAGAGAGAGAGAGAGACAGAGAGAGAGAGAGAGAGAGAGTATTTGATGGCTCCTATTATTTCCACAAGCCCACGATTAGTGTAGCCCCTCCTGACTATCACAGAAAGGTTCTAGTGTGAAGCCAGCTAAGCAGCTAAGTTTCTTTCCAGGTGCGCTATCCATTCCCAGGACATTTTATGAGTTGAAAAGGTCATACCAATGCACAGTATTACTATTGCCATGTATCAGCTGGTAAAGTAGTCCTTATAGATGGGAAATATTGGGCATAACCCAAGGTACTCTTCCCGTCCCCACCACTCCCTCCCATTTTGAAGCACATATTTATACTTACAGTTACTGGATCTGGAGCCCAGTCTTCTCCTATTTCTCCTACTTGTTCTTTGCCAATATCCCAAATTTCATTAAGGCTATCCTGGGAAACCCAAGGAGTCAGTGGTGGGAAGAAAACACAATTTTGAAATAAAAATGTGGGATGATGGAAAAACAGAATCCTGTTACAGAAATTTAATTTAATGCACCTTGGGGGAGGGGATTGAATCATTGAGTGCTAAAGTGAATTCCACACACATTTGGTAATGATAATGCTGTCCGGTGGCTAATTACATGCCCATGGCCCTCATGCTTTTCATGGCATCTACGTGATCCTCCCTCAATTCACTCTCCTTATAGTCACTCCTTGTCTTTCATTCTTGTAGTTGAATATTTTATGGATATGGGACAGAACTAAAAATGTGAGGAGGAGTCACCAGAAGTGAAAATGTAAAAGATGGAAGAGTCTGACTGTGGACAAGGATGTGGGGCATTGCTGGTGGGAGTATGCATTGATACAATCCCTTGGAAAAATGCTTGGCCATACCTACTGAAGCTGAACGTAAGCTATTCCAGGGCTCAGCAAGTCTACTTTTAGGTATGTGCTCAACAGAAATGCATAAAATAGTCACCAAACAATATGAAATAGAATGCTCAATGTTCAAAATAGAATTACTCAAATGCACATCAGCTATAGAATGCATAAATAAATTGTGGCATGATCATAAAATGGGATGCTCTATAGTATTGAGTATATGATCTAATCTTCATTATACCCATGAATATAGGTAACTCCTATAAACATAAACATTGAACAGAAGAAGCCAGACACACGAAAGAAAACAGTGTATGGTTTAAGTCATATAAAATATGAAAATAGGCACCCCTAATCTGTGCTGTTATAAGTCAAGATAGAAACATTATTGACCAGAAGAAAGCATGACCAGGGCCTTCTTGGGTGCAGGTCCTGCTCTGATTCTTAGTCTGGAAGCTGGGTGCAAGGGTGTGTTTCGTTTGTGAAAATTCATTGAACTGTATATGTAAAGTGCATTTTCAGTATATCCTATTTCAGTAAAAAGTTGTTAAAGGCTTGGCAAGATTAAGTTTGTTATTTCTACCACCTTCAGAGGCCTAGGCACTATTAGTAATTTTTGTGTAACAAAGCTGGCCAGCTGAGCCAACCAGCTACAAACAATTCCTTCAGTCCTGAAATTTATGCTTTTCAGACAGAATAGAGCACTTTAACATAGCTATTTCATGATGGTATAGTCAATATCTTCATCTAAAAGCTGAAGCTAGAAATATCACCCCCATAAGGCTATTGCAAATAGTAACCGAGATCTTTCATAAAGCCACAGTTGTTGGCAGTTACTCAGAAAGACAGCCATCCTTAACCACTGATTCAATTTGGAATCAGGGGAGGGAAGGAAGGGAGAACAATTTGTGGACAACTGTTATGTGCCAGTTATTGCTCATAAGTTCATAAGCAGCTCTATAAGTCATTTTATGTAATCCTATATCAACCTTGTGGGGTAACAATGATTCCCATTGTCCAGATAAAGTGACTGAGGCTCAGAGAGGCAGGTGGACCACATCACCAAGCAGTCAGAGATACACTGCTATGTGAACCCAGGCCTGCTTACTTCCAAAGTTCCTTCCACAAGAGTGCACTGCCTCCCAGTTAGGTAGAAAACTACCAAATTGTACTTTAATTTCTCTAAACATAGCGGTTTCCTTCTGAGGTAGGAATCATCTACCTAGCTGGTTTCAGAGTTCCATTTTTTTCTTGTTGAGTTGACTTAGTGGTAAAATAATTTTTGAATGAAGTGGGCAGAGGGATCTGGAGAACAGCAGGGAAATCTCAAAGGGCCCTGGGATTTGGGTTCTCACTGTGAGGGTTGTTATGCTTTGCAGTAATTGCATATTGAATAAATAATCCCAATTTCCATGGAGTGGGCTGTCTGGACCCTCCAACTTTTAATACTTATTGACTTATTTTATATGGTTTATCAGTTTAACAACTAAAACACACTTTCCTCTTGGTCAAGAGTTTCCCAGGAGTATAATAGAAAAAGTGTTAGATGCAAATTTGTTAATATCCACTTTCACCTCTGCTGAAAGAAAAATAATAAAAAATCCAGGTACTGGCCAAAAATAACTTTTACTAAAACAGGCCCAGAAGCCCAGCTCTGGTCCTTGCAACAGAGATATGATGTGGTCTGCCTTTACCAATGTAAAGTTCTAATTTGGCTTGATGCCTCCAACAGCTACACAGAGAAAAGCATGGGAAGGAGACATGACAAAAGAACCAACCTGTGTGGTTCCAAGAATCATACTGGATATCTGTGAGGTGGTTATCATGACTCTTAATTTAGAAGGAGAAAACTGAGGCCACAGAAGTCAAGAGGCTTGCCGAACGCCACAGAGATATTAAGTGGCAGAATCAAAGGGTAGGTCTATCTCAGGGCTGGCTAAATTTTTCTGTAAAGGGCCAGGTAGTAAATATTTCAACTTTGTGGGCCATACAGTCTTTGTTTCAACTACTCATCTTTTCTGTTGTAGTGCAAAGCAGTCATAGACAATAGACCAGCAAGCAGGTAAATTCCAATACAATTTTATTTACGGACATTGAAATTTGAATTTCATAAAATTTTCATGTGTCTCAAAAAATTACACATTTTTGAATTTTTTCAACTATTTAAAAATGTAAAGACCATTTTTAGCTTGCAGGTATACACAAACAGGTAATAAGCCAGATTTGGCCCATTGGCCAACTGAGACAGTTAACTGACTCATTTTATCTGATTCCAAAGCACAGGCAAGCCATTTTGACTTAGCGAGTTATTTTTTCTAAAGTTCCTTAGAGCCAAAACCTTCTTCCCAAGCAAGTTTTGGTTTTATGCTCAACGTGCTTTGACAGTTGAAACCTTTGGCACATCATGGAGGGATGGTGAGTGTGTGTGTGTGTGTGTGTGTGTGTGTGTGTGTGTGTGTATGAGAGAGAGAGAGAGAGAGAGAGAGAGAGAGAGAGAGAGAGAGAGAGAGAGAGAGAGAGAGGAAAGACGCATAACAAATGGACAGCAAAAAGCATTAACTCAATTTTCTCTTATACCAACTGACAGATATTGACTTTTCCATATTCAAAACCTAGGATGTCTTGCTACTTGTTTTCTAAAATAGAAGGGTTATAAATAATATCAACATTAAGATTTATTGTATTGTGATGAATCAAGAGAATTTGCCAACTGTTTGGCCTCTGGTAGATGTAATTCAAAGGTTGTCTAACTTGGAATACTATGAATATTGACATTGGGTTAGGAGTGGTCACAGGATGATTTGCAGATGTTGTCTTCTGAGGTTTGTAGATAGTATCTGCTGACGTCCTCCATGTTATCTGCTGTTTCATGAGGTTCTGGGGATGTCAATTCATGGATACAGGAAGCACAGCTGTGTTTATAGCTACACCAGGAGGAATTTTGGCAAAGATTCATTCAGGGCAGGAAGGTCCCATTGGAGAACCATGCATGAAGACAGGAGAGAAATGGTTTGACCATGAAGTGTTAAACTGGAAGAAACCCTTAGGCAAACCCAACTCACGAGAAAATGGACACCCAGATGTTAGCCAGTTAATGCCAAAATCAAGGCTGGTATTTGTACAAATACTAACTTTTTTCCTCTATCTGGTATCAAGGTGTGTATGAGATTGTTAAAAGGCTGTAAACTTGGTTTCACCATATAGAATTCAAAATAATATTAAACCATGGAATAAGTGAAAAAAGTCCAAAAGATTTAGAATTTCCTCCACTATGACTATTTCTCATACTTTACAAAATAACAAAAATCAAATTTAAAGAATAAACTCTTTGCTCCTACTTTGTGAGTGCTTTAAGCAATTGGATGATTTTCCCAGTCATTCCCAAAGCATCTAGATTAATTTTTGGTGACATTGCTAGGGAACTCCCATGAAATCTTGTGGGTCCATGGAAACCATGTGTAAGTCTCTAACATATTATGTAGATCATAGAAGTCCTATCATGTGAAATGTTCTGTTCCAAAAGTTCCTTGGAACTCTGGATGCATTTTTCTTACAGAACAATGTCCCAAGGGAGAGTTATCTTCTCAAGCCATCATGAAAGCCTATTGGATTCCCCAAGTGGCTGAGCTGGAATGAAAGAACTCGGAAGCTGCTGCGGCCCCAACTTCCAACCCTTTGCGAGACAGCTCGATGGATTGGGAAACTAGTAGAGGCTGTGCCATATCCTGTCCTTCTCCTTTTGGGAGAACTTGGCAGCCCTTGAGTGGTAGGAGGGAGGAGGGCTGGTGGGAGTGGGGGCTTGGTGGGGAAGCTAAGGTCTCCTTTGGAAACAACGGAGGAAGGCTCCATGTTAAAGGGGAAAGGAGGAGACAGGAAACCTCCATTAAATTGTTTATAAGTTGAATTGTTTCTAAGGCCGGAACTGACAACTGTGTTTTTACAAAGTAAGAAAGGATGCAATGAGTTCCACAGCCTTCATTTAGGCATATACAATACTTAAGAAGATCAGAGTGCAGTTTTCTTGGGACAGGTAGTTTTCCAAAAATTGAGTGTTGGGACAGAGTATAAATTTTTCCAATTTGTAGATTATTGAAGGTTATTGCTGATGCCATTTGAATAGGATTGTAACATTCATGGACTGTGAAACAGTTCAAATCCCTGCCTAAGCAAGCAATTATTTTGCTGTTGCTTCTCCAGTTAGACAAGGGAAAATGTTTTGCGTTCTATCAGCTGGGCTTTTATTGTTTTTCATGTTAGGACAAATGTACTTTGAGAGGTGGGGTCTTGTTTGAGGAAATGTCAAGCTGTCCAGTTTAGATTTATTGGTGATTGTGGCAGGTGCCAAATGTTTCAAGGAGTTGGTGTATGCATTTTTCCCACTCTCTCCTGGAAGATTTTCTGGAATCAGGATATGTTCTCTGCAGGAAGAAAGCAAATGTGTTACACTCAAAACAGTGCATGACAGAAAAATCTACAGAAGGCTTGTAGTGGATGGATTTACATCATCTGAAAGGTATTTTATGCACCAAGTTCCAAAGCTAGTGAACTCAGCTAAACAAGGAACTTTCATTTAGGGCATAGGCTTGTGGTATATGCTGTCTGGGTGGGCTAAAGACGCATGATTTATGAAGGTATAATAAGTCTTGCTGGCTGTAAGATATTTGCCCTCAAATGTCCAGAAATTCCCATCTTTGGCACAGTCCTCAGAGAAGCACTGATTTAGCTCAACTTTCCCACTATATACCCCCACAAACAGGTCAAATTCAGTGTGAACCTTATGGCGGGGAATGCTTTGGGGGCTTGTTTTATCTAAAAAATTGCTGGGAATTTTACATCGTTTCTGTAACATATTCATGTTTTATTTAATTTAAAAATGTCACTCATCCTCAAATCTTTGAGTAAAACTGATGTGCCAGAAAGATGGATCATGTGTATTCTGCAGCCCTGAGCACTTCCCAGACACTGCCTTGTCTCCTCGGGAGGAGGAGGATCCTATTTTGAAAACAAGGACTTCAGTCATTGTCCAAGTAGTGGTCCAGCCATTGTCCTTTGAAATGTACAAATCCTCCCTTGGAAAAATGACATGTGAGTTCATTTTTCCATTAGGAGAAGGTAATTTGCCAGACGAGTTCACTGTCATTTTGGAAACCAGTACTCAAGTCACGAAGGGATTAGGAACTAGAAACCTTTGGTGATGGAAAAGGGAAGCCTTGAAAATATATATTATCCTGGGAGGGTAACCTTGGGTGGGAACATGGGGAATTAAGGTAGAAGGGGGAGGCATGTGGTGGGGCAGAGGGAGAAGTAGAAGCAGAAGGAAAAGGATGGAGGTGTAAGTGGCAAATTTTGTCTGAGGTTTTTTTTAATGGCTTTCCATTCTTCCAAATCTATCTCCAACCTTAATTTCATTCCTCAGTTCCAACTCCAACAACTCTATTACAATAGCAGCACCTCTACCTGGAGACTCAAGTCAACACAATGCTAACTCACCTGTGAGTGACCCCACCCACTCCTTTCTCTTGCTACATTTTAATCCCCTCTTTTCTATTGGACTCTGGTTCATCAGTGACACCACAGAGTATTTGCCTCATTGTTCCAGCCAGAGCCTAGGGAGTCTTCATTTTTGCTCTCTCCCCAATATTCCATTCACACATCCAATTGATCATGAAGTCGAACCAAGTAACCTTGAAAACAATCTTTATTGTCTGTAGAAATTACTTTTTCTGCAGAAAACATTCAAAGGGCTGAATGGCAGAGAGTTTAATGAAGAGCCCACTTACAGATTATGGATGAGGAAGCTATGAAAGAATAATAAAAACCCAGGGACAACTGTGGGATGCTGTTAACACCTGAGGAAATAAGGGGTAAGGGCAGCCATGGAATTCCTAAAGGTACTGTATATGTGAGTTTGGAGCTGTGGAAGACAGGCCACCTAATGGGAACTGAAACAGTGTAATGCAGCCCCTACCAGAACTGTGGTGAGGCAGGAGGGGAGCAAGGGAAATATCACCCTGACCGCCTTCTCTCCTCCCAACCTCTAAGCTTCTTCCAGTGCTTCCCATTGGCAAAGACCAATCCAAAATCAGACAGTGAAGGAGTTTACTGCTGTAGGCCATAGGGATCAGGCTCCTGGGCACAGAAAGGGCAGAGATGGGAGTAAAGGAGACCTGGTGGGATAAGTAGCAAGTGGAGATTACCAGCTCAGATTTGTCTCCTCTCTTTGATACTTGAGAATTCAGCCTCAGTTCAAGACCATTATATCTTTCCTGGATGGCAAAAAAAAAAAAAAAAAAAAAAAAATCTTTCCAATTGTCCTAATTGTCCCCAGTCTGTGATCTCTTTTCACTTTAAAAACCAACATTTTAAAACAATTTTAATGCTGATAGATAGTGCTCATGTGTAAAACATCCCGGGGGGTGGAGTGGTTACCCATGGCTAGCATAGTACCCTGTGGCTGTGGCTTTTTTTCTATGTGCCCCTACTCAAGAGAGCACATGGGACTATACATAGAATTGATATTACATGATGATTATGGAATTACTTGTATTTCATTAAGAAAAACCACTTGCAAACTCTGTTCACAAATCATTGAAAGCATGTCCCCGGGGCCCAGTAGATACTCATAGTGGGTGCTCAATAGATATTTGTTGAAAGGATAAGTGTTACTTGAGAGACACACACAGTAGTGGATCTTTACAACATCAATGTTTTGAACACAACTAGACCACCACAATTAGACCTGTGGTTTGTTTTAAAATGAATTTCTGTTTTGTTCTTATCATTCTGATACTTACACACATTGTTAGCCTCCCACTGTCAAGAAGTTCTTAACATGGTAGAAAAGACACTGACAAAATGCCCCAGCCTCACCCTGACTCAAAGTTCTCTCCTTCACCAATTCCAACACCACCTGTTCCCCATCTACCCTGAGCTCTTTATCAGTCCTCGAAGAATATACTCAAAGCAAAGATCTCTGTGCCCTATGCACATTCCTTTGACATTTAACATTTTTATGCATGTTGGCCCAAATCCCAAGTGCCGGCACCTGATACATTTTTCCCAAAGGCCTCTCTGACCACCAAAACCCACTCTGCTCAGGCATGAGGAAGACTTGAAGTACTAGGGAATAATAGGCCCCTGGAAGCAACTCTCACCAATAACTCTCAAGAATGGCTGTATTGGGTGGCAGGGTGGCTCAATTGGTTGGAGCGTGCACTTTGCACAACAAGGTTGCCATGCTCGATCCCTGCATGGCCTACTTTGAGTTGTACCCTCCTTAAAAAACAAAACACAACAACAACAAAAAACCCTGAAATCCATCATGATACCTATTACAAAATGGAAATAGATAATTACTTGTCGTGTGAATGAATAAACTAATGAGTGAAGGAATGATTGGGGGAGTGAGTGAGTTATTAGTTTTGTTTTGTCCTGTTTAGTACTAGGACCTGACAGAAAGTAAAATATCCCTTTTCCAGTATATATTTTCTGGAAGTTTCTGGATGTTTCCCTACAAAGTTTCTCAGTAAGCTTCTCTATAATCTGTGAGAGACAGAAATCAAATCAATAAGAGCCTATTGTGCTGCATTACTTTTCAAAAGTTTGTCTCATGTTCTCTTGCACTTGCTCATTCTGTTGATAGGAGCAAACGACCTACTGCATGTGATTCAGACACACACATACATCCACTCCCTTTGAAGTGTCAGCCCTGGAACTCTGTTGAGGAGGGCATCTGCTATGGGAGTCAGTTAGTATGTTGCCCAGTTAAATATCCATCCAGGATTTCATAGAGACTTGAGAATCATTGTTTTTGGCTGGACTCCTGGGTTTGAGGTTTCTTCATGTAAGACTCTGAAAAAGGATTTGGAAATGTTTTCTCTAATCCCAAAGTATGTATTTGTGAGGCTGCCTTTGCCATTACCCACCTAATAATTCAGGCTCCTGGGGTCACTTCATCCAAGTGCACTCATTTCATTGGTAGAATCAAACAGAACTGATCAATGAGACAGATTACCTGGGTTCTAAAGCTGGTTTTAATAGGTAAGCTATTCACTACTTGCCACCCCATTTTTCATATCCTAAATGAGATGGTTGGAATTGACAATCTCTACGTCCATGTCCAAATCTAAAAATCTGAGTGGGATTCTGAATTCTACTCTGCCACCAACAGTGTGTCCTCAGAGCTCTGCCTATTACTCATGAGAATGTCAATGTCTGGGTAAATAGATATTTTGGGTCAACTCAAAAAACCCAGAAGTAGGTATTGCATGTTGATTTTGGCATGTGGACAAGCCCGAGCAGCGCCATGTCAAGCATTTCACCATGATAGCTGCTGGAAGGAAGGGCCAAGGGAGGCGGTCTGGGTGAGCTGCCTGGAATGAAGAGGACCAGCCCAAGTCCCATGGCACAGATGACCCTGCAAAAGAAGGGGGTGGGGGGAGGGGAGCGAGGCCTGGGGTGGATCTAGGTATCATAAAAAAATGATTAGTGTCCATGTTCAAAATCACTTATGACACTGTCTCAAAGCCTCATTCTTAGACAATAGGGAAAGCTGTAAATAGATCCACACAGTTGTCCAAACATAGCAGAGTAAAACTAAGGAAAGCCAAATTAAACAGGCTCAACCAAAGTTTTGGGTGAAATTGCTGAATGTTGCTCTTGCTTTCAGAATGGGAAGCAGTGTTCAGAATACTCAAAACAGTGGTTCCTTGGAGGCAGTTATAGGCTGATAGGCTGGCTTTACCTTCCCACTAGGAGCCTGCTCAGCATAGAGGAACCAGAGGCAGACATTTTTCAAAAGGGGTTGCCTCACAACTTGGAGGATTTGTAGCATCACTCCATTGTTACTCAAGTGAAAAAGTTTTAAAAATCATGTTAGGCTCCCAAGCCCACATGTCTAAAAATTATACCACATAACAGAATTTGAATAATATGGTGGTATCTCAAGTTTTTAATTTTATTTTAACACAATTCCAAACCTACCAAAAAGTTGCAAAATTGTGCAAAAAATTACTGTATATCCTTCACGTTCACATATTTTATCAATCCTCCTTCTTTCCCTTCTTCCCTCCCTCCCTCCTTCCCTTTTCCCTCTCCCTCCTTCTCTCACCTTCTCTCCTTCCTTCCTTCCTTTCTTCTTTATTTCAAATATATATACATATATTTTCCTCCAGAATTGTTTGAGGGTAAGTTGAAAACATGATGCCTCTTTACCTTTAAATATTTCAGTGGATAGTTCCTAAAAACAAGGACACTCTCTTATGTAATCATAGTGTTATCAAAATCAGGAATTAACATTGACCCAGTACTATTATATAATTTATAGCCCTCATTTAATTCTCCAATTGTCCCAATAACGTTTATTATAGCAAAAGAAAATCCTGGATCACGTGTTGCATTCAGTTAACATGTCTTTCATCATTTATAGTATGGAAGAGTTTCTTAGTCTTTGTCTTTCATGATATTTATGATGAACACAAGCCAGCTATCTTGTGGAATGTCCCTCGATTGGGGTCTGTCTGATGCTGTGGAATTTCCTTTTAGCTTTATGCACCGCCTCCTGAAGTACAAATGCCCAGCTGGGATGTAACTGGCTGCAGGAAACAGCTTCTCCAGTCCAACAGTCTAGAGCTCATGCAAACTTCACTTTACCCTGTCTTGGGGGTTTCCTCCCCATTCTCCTGAAACATGGTTTCTTCCTCTGTAAGTGTTGTGGGAAAATCAGATACTTTACTTGTTAGAAATTGGACTTATATTGTTGCCCACGTATGTACTGTTGGATGTAGCAAAAGGATTCTTCGATTCTATCAGAGTTAAATAAAAGGAACATTCAATACCTATTAAAAGCAGGCTGGGGAAGGAATTCACGATGCATAACATAGCTTCTTTGGGAAAATAAACTTCAAGTTCTAAACAAATTTATGCACAAATTAATTTCTGCAGCTTAATGGGCTCTTTGCAGGTGGTTTCTATTTGTTTTACAATTAAGCATTATTATAAGATTCCATCTCGGTCTCTACTTGGATGGGTTTCATTATTTAGGCCCCCAAATGTCTTTACTCTAAAGTAGTTTTCCCTATAAGTTGGTCTTATGGCATGAAATTTGGAAATAAAAATGTTTCAAATTTACAGCGAACCTAAACATGATTTATCAGGCTCACTGACCCTCACATTTTATTGTCACATGAGGGAGGGTGGGAGAATATAAGATGGTGTGGAATGAGAGCTACTCAAAGTGTTTTATGTGTGTCTTGACAGACAATTGAGGGTGTTCTCAAGGACTGGATATTTTTGACAAACCTGCCAGTCAGGTGAGGAATTCTCTGGATGAGAATCATGGAATTAGACTCCTGGGAGTGCAGTAATTATCACAAATTGCAAATTGTTAAAGATGTCATCTCTGAAATGAACCTCAGCAAGTTCATCTAGGTAGAAGCGGCATCTCCATCTTTAACCAGTAATGAGAAGACAATATATATAAATGCTTGAATGAATAACTTAGTTCTTAGGATACAGGTGATAATTATATCAGTTCTTGAAGACAGTTCAGTTATCAGGTCTTTGGAATCATGGGAAATTTGTACAGTTATAGTTCTGTAGAGTGTAAAGAACAATCTCATGTTCTACAGATCACTGTTGATTATTGATATACTTCTCTCTTCATCAATCAATCTATTCTTTTAGGTATTGTGTAAAGACTACTGCTCTAGAAGCCAGAAGAATGATATACTAATCTTTAATCACTTACAGGAACTGGGCACAAACTGTGTGATAGACACTACATAGGGATAGAAGAGAAGCAAGACATAGTGCTTATACTCAAGGAGCTACAACTGTAAGAGAAGAAAAATTAATAAAAAAAAGAGATCAATTTTCCTTTTAAGCAGAGCATGAAGCATTAAAAATTGAAGGAAATACAGAGGATCCTGGAGGTAGAGGTAAACAAGAGCTAACTCAGCTGGAATTGGCATGAAGAAGACTATTGAAGACAGCTTCGGGAGGAAGTTATAATTGAGCTGAGTTCACAGAATGGGTAGAAATCAGGCAAGTGCTTGAGGCAAGGAAGGTTATTATAGGTGGAAGCAATAGCACATTTAGCACCTAATGGTGGGCTATAGGCTGGAACATTGGGAGACTGTAAGTTATTCAATACAGATGGAGGTAGGAGAGAAGCACAAGATGAAGCTGGAAAAGCAGGCAAGGGGAGATCATGGAGAACCTTATAGATCATGTAAGGAGAATGGAATGTCATCTCAAGTTTACTCAGAGTCATCAAAGGGACTTCAACAAAAAAAGCAGAGATGTTAAATAGCAGAGGTAGGAAGAAGCAGAGGTTGGAGGCAGGAACAGAATCTAGGGCACTCCTGTAATAATAGCGTATTGAGGAGTAACGATGACCTAATCTAAGATAATGGCCCTTGGAATAGAGAAAATGTTATACAAGGTGTGATCAAACAATACGGTGAATGTTTAAATTAAAAATAAAATTATTACCGTAAAAGACACAGTGCCATTAATCCCCCTCAAAAGCACTCCCCTTTGCTTTGAACATGTTTATCCCATCATTCTTGCCAGTTTCTGAAGGAGTTCTGGAAGTCCTCTTTCATGAATGTCTTTAGTTGTGCTGTCATGGCTGTCTCGATGTCCTGAATCATTTTGACTTTGGGGAAGAGCCAGAAGTCGCATGGTACCAGGTCTGGTGAATAAAGTGGATGAGGACACACTGTAATACTTTTGTTAGACAGAAATTGTTGTACCAGAAGTGATGTATGACACTGAGCCTTTCTGTTGTGATCATAAAATATGGTGAATGCTGCTGCCGAGTGCCATCCCACAGAAAGTAAGGGATCTTCAATATGGGAAGCGGCGTGTCAAACCTTAGCAACAGTGTGTGACAAGTTTCAACTTGTTCCATGCAGTCAGTTAGGTGTGAACTATGGTTGAGAGAAGGTGTGTTTTAAAATGTGTCGTAAATCATCCTCCATCATGACAATGCTCTATGTCACACATCGCCTCTGCTATTTGGCAATTTCTGTTAAATAAAAATATTATGGTGTGTCCTCATCCACCTTATTCACCAAATCTGGCACTGTTTGCCTTCTCGCTCTTCCCCAAAGTCAAAATGATTCAGGTCATTGAGGCAGCCATGACAGCACAACTGAACACACCTACGAAAGAGCACTTCCAGAACTGCTTCAAAAAGTGGCAATAACAATGGGATAACTGTGTTTAAAGCTAGGGGGAGTATTTTGAAGGGAATTCATGGCAATGTGTCTTTTACTGTGATAAATGTTATTTATTTAAACATTCACCGTATTGTTTGATCACACCTCCATAATTAGAAGGCCGTTTCAGCGATGGCGGCATTAAGACTTGGTGACTGATGGGATGTAAGGTATATGAAGAAGCACCACTGAAAAATGACTCTAAAATTTCAGCCTTCAGTGACTAGAAGGGTGATGTTACTATAATTAAAATAGGGGAGAAAAAAAGATGATGCATTCAAATTTTTCCACACATGGAGTTTGGTGTGCCTATGGAACATCCAAGCGATGATATTCCATAAGAAGTTAGAGGTTGGGTTCTCAATCATTGAGAGAACTAAAGTTGAAGATAAGACATTTGGAAGCCATTGGTACAAATAAAATGAGTCCAGGAAAATGAGTAGAGTGAGACAAGAAGACAGGCAGCAAGCATTTCAAGAGTGGGATTAGGAAGAGGATTCTGCCAAGGAAAGACTGAGAAGGACTGAGAGGCAGGAGGGAAACCAGAAGCGAGGGCTCACATGGAAGATGGTGGAGGAGAGCGTGGTCGAGGGTGACATGTTTGCAGAGACTTTCTTATGATAAGGACAAAACCAGCTTTATTATAAGGTTTGCCAATGGCAGCTCACAGGTACCCTTCGGGAGAGGACTTTCTGGGGGTTGGTGGGGTTAAGGAGACAGTGGAGTACAGATAAAACAATCTGAAAGTTTGTTGGAGAGAATACACAGGGCTTAAAAGAGGGCATAGATTATAGGAGGGGAAGGGGTAACAGAGCAATATGAATTTACTTTTGTGCTGGAATGAAAGAGCCAGTATAGAGAGACTAGCAGAAATTTTAGGAGAGAAAGATTCCAATATTCTGTGTCCAACAATGCTATTATAGAACTTTTGGGAAACCCCTTTTTCTCTCTGAGTTGCAATCTCTAATTTCCCTTCTGGTTAAAAGTTGTGATTTTGGTGCCTGTCAAATTCAGAGTGGTGTACCAGTAAATGGTCCGTACCTATGCACCTGGAAGGCAAACACTGAAAAAAATGAAGGAACACATCTGAGGGCTGGAATTGCATACATGTACATAGAGAATTCGTGGGCAGTGCATGAGATTCAAGAAGTACATTTTGAGGAATATTACTTTATTTAGAGAAAATATCACAGGTTTGCTTATTTTTTCTGTAGATCTTGTTCATAGAAGTTCAAGGTCTCCAACAACTCTTTGTTTTAGGAAATGCGGCTCTTGGATCTTCATTCCATCCAACTGCATTCATCTGAGGGTACTGCTTTCTTTTGTAGGCCTGTCCCAACATCCTCTATGATTTTGCATTCTTGTCTAATTGTGTCTATATCTTCTTCCTTCTCTTTATAAAATCCAGCAGTTTCCATAGGAAAATTTGCTATAGATTATTAAAGAGGGGCTTGATAGAAATTGGAGTGGGTGGAGTGCATGTCAATAGTGTCCCAGCATGTGTGGGCCCTGGCGGGGGGTGTCTTCCATTGTGGTAGAGAGAAAGCATGAGATTTATTCCATATCGTTACCTTTCCATTTTATGACTAGCGTTTAGGTTGTATCATCTAATATCTATCCTAAAGCAACTGGTGACATTACTGTTACAGTTTTTTAGGTTCCTTCCAGAGATATTCTGGAAACACATTCATAACTATATCTATATCTATATCTATGTCTATATCTATATCTATACCTATATCTATATAGATAGATAGATAGATACATCTCACACACACACACACACACACACACACACACACACACACACTTTTCCCCACCCTAATGATGCCACACTATATATAAATTTCTTTTCCTCCAACAGTACATTTTGGTGATTTTTTCCATATCGTACAGGTAGATTGCCTCATTCTTCTTACTGATTGCATAATTTTCCATTGTATGTATTATCTATAATGTATGTAGCTGGTTTCTTACTGATAGATCAGATGGATTAAATTGTTTCCAATGTTTTACTATTACAGCCGTTTCTGTTTTATCTCATTTTGCACAAGTACAAATATATCTATAGAATAAATAACTAGAAATGCTATTGCTAGATCAAAGGGTATGTGAAATTTTAATATGGAAA
This sequence comes from Aselliscus stoliczkanus, assembly GCA_033961575.1. NCBI lineage: Eukaryota > Metazoa > Chordata > Mammalia > Chiroptera > Hipposideridae > Aselliscus > Aselliscus stoliczkanus. Next base: position 33,090,086 of record CM066738.1, read on the forward strand.
TAATTAAATAGGTTTGAAAATGGTCAGTATGAAGGGTGATTTGTTTGGGCCGAATGCATCACTAGGGAAAGTAGGACGTGATTCACTAGAAGCAGATATGTGGCCACACATCTATGTACTTTAGTCCAGTGAAACAAAGGGGTGAGTTAGGACAGAAGTATAATACAACATCACTCTTCTGGAGCTAATGATTGGCCCTTGTATGGCAAGTGTTCCTGAAGATTTGGCCCTAGCCACCGATATAGTCCATACGTTGCACCTGAACTTTGTATGCCAGATAGCCAGCTCCTGGGAAAAGCTCAGCATCTTCCCATCAACTCTTACCCTGGATGTTTATAGGTTCGGGCAAGTGGCCTCTGGAAGCCAGGCCCTGGATTAAGCTATAAGGTAGGAACTTCAGGGTGAAGGAGCAAGCTATGAGACCAGTTAAGTAGCATATCAAAGCTAGAGCAGTAACAATGAAAGCCAATTCTCCATTCAGATAAGAACCTGGTGTCTCCGCAGCCCCACAACATCAAAGAAGTGGGATAGACAATGCAAGAATTGGGTGTCATAAAATCAAGAAGCTTTTGTTTAAATGTCCCACCCCTTGCAATCAACTTCCTTTGGAGTCTGAATCTGTAATATTTCTGGGGCCAGAGTCCTGAAGCGCCAGGTGATGTTCCCACAAGGAATGAGGTGTTTGTTTCAACAAGGTTAAAGATAAGAAAATCTAAGACACCGCCTGTGGTAGCTGCATACCCCCTTCTCCAATCTCCTATACTTTAACACATGAAATATTTTCTCATGTGTTAGCATGAGAAAGGTTGAGGAAGAAATGGGGATGGAGGAGAATGTTTGGATTACCTAGAGGAAACATAAGAGAGTAGAGCAAAGAAAGAGCTATGGCCTCACATTCACATATATTCATTCTTTATTAGAAAACAGGTGGACCTCTCTTTTCCTGATCGAGTGTTTCTGAAATTCAGGAAGTACAGTGTGCAGCAGGTAACTCAGAGGGTCATGGATTCTACATTCAGCTCCCTCATTCTCTGAGTGATCATGGGCTTAACCCAGTGAGGCTCAGAGTCTACAGTTATAAAATCGGGGTGATAACAGTACACTTATCTCAAAGACAATTGGGTAGTGATGATGTACTGACTGGCACATACGAACCAGTCAATAACTGTTAGCTATTATTATTAATATGAATCCCACAGAGTCGATTGTGTTGCAACTTGGGGAGCATCATCTCTGGTTCTTTATCCTCCTTGATTCACGTGTGGCTTCTGTATGTGCAGACATGGCTCAGGTAATTGCATTGCATGGCAGGAAGATGCAGTGCAATTAAACATAGCTGGAGGTTTTAAAGTGTGCTTCTTTGACCAGCAGCATCAGCATCACCTGGGAGCTTGTTAGGCCCCACTGCAGATCTAATCAATCAAAACCTCTGGGGGAGTGGTTCCCCTACCCTAATGCTCAAGGCCCCAGGTGATACTGATTCATGCTAAAGTGTGAAAACCACCCATCTAGACTCTGGGATGCCATTGAAATTTCCTACTTCACACAAGAAGAGCTGGAGTGAAAAAAGAAATCCAAGATGGCGTGTTCATAGACCACAGCCAAATTTAGGTGAATCGTTTAGCAATCTTGCCTGTTCTTGAACATTCTCCTCTTTGGCTGGGAACAGCCTGTCAAGCTGCAGCTATTTCCTTTCCTCTTTCTCTCCTTGCTTGTCTCCCACAAGACACAAGATAGTTCCTGCCTCAGCATCTCAGATTACCATTTCTTCCTCAAAGCCAATTAAAGGTCTCTAATCCCTCCTGTGTTTACCTAAAGGATGAATTTGATCAGAAAGGATGAATGGGAAGGGTAAAATCCTAGAAGGGCTTGGGAAAGGAAGTTTCTGCTCAAGTGGTGGGAACACACCCCTTCTCACAAAGCTTATTATGAACTGGTGCATTTTTTGAATTACAATTCTCCATCCAGACGGCCTCTTTCATCTAAAGCCCTTGGTTGTGCTTTCAAAGGTAACCTCTGACTTTACCCTTAGGATTAATACTTTTGAGATTTTTTTTCCCCAAGTACATCTCAGGGACTCCCTACCCCCAGTAATAATTTGAATCACATGAATTATCCATTTTTCATAAGTGGAAAGCAGGTGAATATCAGCAATTTCTTATGATTTGACTTAATATATACACTCAAGGTCACTTATCTGGGAACCCATCATTCTGCCTTACAACTGAAGGCTGATCAATTTTAAGGGCTTCTAGGCTCAGCAGTTCTTCTCCTTTGTGAGACTACCTAGAGTTTGCCACTTACTGGCTAGAGTTCCTGTACGAATAGCTTAACCTCTCAAGTCTTACTTTCCTCATCAGTAAAATGGGGATGTTATTACCTTCCTTACAGGATGATGTTGGATTGAATGAGGAATCATGTATAGAGTGTTTGGTGTAGTGCCTGAATTCTAATTGGTATTATATGTGTTAGTATCCTACTTTAGTGAGGCTGGAGATAACACTCTTGAAACTCATGTCTGCACCTCTTCGTCCTACATATCTATGGATGGTCAGCTTCCAAGTTATAATTGGTACTCATCTAGAAAGGCCCTTAAACAGTATGCATTGTTATGAGAGGGTAAGAGAGTGAAATGTTTCGTCTGCCTTAAGTAAAATTCTTCACTTCAGGGAAGTGTCAGATTAATTTATTTATGTGTTTTGGAATCTTGGTAGAAGAGAAAGCAGCTCAATAAATGAATGCAGAGAGTTCCGGCCACATCATTAACCGGATTGTGCAAGCCCAGAGGACCAGCTTAGCCTCTAATTGTCTCCATTTTCCTGTCCTGCACTTGAGGATTGCACATATGACTCAATCTACCTCAGTGAGGATGAAAGTGATAGAGCTAGTGCTTCATGAGAGTGCTTTGAGCTTTTGGAAGGCAAAGATGTTATACAGATACTAGGTGTTATTACATTACATAAGTATTATCATTATTCTTGGCAGTAGTCATGACACCAGGAAAGTCTATCTTCTATTATAGTTCAAAAGCAGGACAAGAAAAGAAAAACGTGTTTTTGTTTTGCAGCAGAGCCGTCATCACCCCAGAAGTGTTTCAGAGAGTGTAATAAGAGTAGTCTCAATGGCCTTAAAGAGCAAGGTTAACAGCTACCTGCACTTGGTGCTTCCTTTACCACACAGTGGTACGAGTCCTGATGGGCTGTCTTTCTGGCTAATAACTAGATGTTAAAAAAGGTGAGTGGGAGGCAACTTGATACTCTGTAAGTTGGACTGTTGACAGCAGTCCCTGTAAATTTTCAAAGGCAGGTGTTGATTGGAAATTTGCGTGTGTTCCCAGCCAGTGTTGTTTACCAGAGCCACCCTATACTTGGAAGTAAACAAGGGAAAGTAATTCAACATTCCCATCAATAAAATGGCTTGCCCTGTGCTTATGAAGTGTTTTGTGGCTTATTCATAAGCTGAGAGTTGAATAATGACAGGTGTATGGTATACTGTGCATGAGCAATGAATTGGGAAGCTTCACTTTCGTTCATGTGAAGCTGTTTATATCTGGAGAGAGATGGAGAAAGTTATATGTAAATGGGAGAACTGAAGTCTGGCTGGGGGCCTCTACTTTTTTTCTTGTTAAATGAAAGTAGCTTTTTGTTTAATATCAAACTATGAAGATCAACCCATGCACACAACTCAGGTTCTTCGTCAAATTTTGCCACCCACCAGGAAGGAATCAGCAGGCTTTGATGAGTCCAAATGTGTATTTTGAATACCTTCCTCCCTTAACTTTCCAGCCATCCCCACTGACACCTCACTTATGGGCAGATATCCAGTCATTTTGGACATTCTTTGTTCTTTCTTAATGAGTAAAACATTGTGAGTATGGCCGAGTCTTTCCCCATCCTCCTTCTCCTTCTCTGCTCTTTACAGTGGTTGCGTGTTTATGTATCTATGCTGGTTCTGGCCACGTTCTTTATTATCTTTTCTGGGAAAGGCAGGCAATCGGGATTACTAACAGCTGCCTTGGAAGTGATTAGTTAAGCAAATGAAAAGGGAATTAATACCCTTACTAGCTAGCCCCAAAATAGGTCAAAATGGACAAATTCCACAGTTACACTATTTGATGCCAGCAAGATGGTAATTAAGGATTTTTTCCCCTGACATTTTTAATTTGGCAAATTTTTAATTTGGCTTTCTTGTGTGAGTCTAACTAGATTGTGGCTTCTACAGAGGCATTTTGGCATAAAATACATATGTATTTTTAAAATAGAATTTGGCATTTTAGTTTGATTAGAGACACAGGAACTGAATGTTGAGGGATGATGAAGTGGACTCGTCTCCAGAACTGCCTCTCTTTGCAGCTCTGCAAAATACCCCACCCCTGAAAGACCTATGTGACTAGAGCAAAAAACTCAAGTATTTCAGGTGCCATTGGAGGACCTTGAGCTGGGAGCTGTTGCTTTTACTGTTAGTAACATCTAGCTACAGAGGCCATTGTCATGTAGGTTGAGGTGCCATTACTGATACTCACCAGATTTCCTGAATGCACCTAAGGCAGAGCTAGTTAGGCAGCCTTCAGAATCATGGTAATTTATAGATGGGAGCTCAGTCCAAACCAGCTTTTCTTCTTTCCATGCTGGTTTGAGCTGTTTTATTTTGAAGGGGACTAAAGTTTTGCCACCCTGAAGCTGCTTTTTGGGATATTGATTTTAGGCTATTTGTTAAGAAACAAAAGACTCAGAAAGAACTTTTAACCTTCCCTCTTCCTGCTTAAGAGATTTAGATGAAAAAGCCTACCTGAGGAAGGGAATCTTACGATGCTGCCTTAGCCCACTTAATTTGAACTAAGTATGATAAATAAGAGTGTTTCAGGCAAGGGCCTATTAGCTAGATACCCACTGTGTCCCATTGTTTCTGAGGTGCCCAGCAAGAATTTATCTGCCAGGTCTGTTCTACTCTTCCTCAACTATCTGTAAATCACCGATTCACACTTTTGAAATCTATATCTCCAATGTTGCCTTTAGAATTTTCACACTTATGTGAATTCCCCATGCACATATATTAAAATTTGATTTTTCCTGTTAATCTGTTACTGTTAATTTAATTAGTCCAACTAGAACTTAGAAAGTGGGAGGAAAAGTATCAATATTTTCTTAGCCCCCACAATTTCAATTCAGTCTTTAAAGCACCAGAGTTACCAAAGCCTCATTCATATGGACAATTTTTCTCACTACATATGAGACAATTCATTTTCTTCAATTCTCAGCCCACATAATTTCCCCAGGAATAGAATTCAGCCTAGTTAACATGGGATTGCCATATAAACATTTTATTTAATATTAAGTCTTTGTATATCATAAATTAATGATTAAAAAATATGGATCAGAACATCTTCTTGTTTCTAAAAATTTGTCAGACTTTGATTGTGACACCAGGTAGCAGAAACCTTGTCTTTGTTCCCTAATGCCATCCTAATACTTACAGTAGTTCCTGGCACTTAATAAATGCTCAATAAACAATTTTTGGACTAAATAATTAAAGAATGAATGGTTTTTTGGTCACTCTCAGAGAATGTAGACCTGTTATCAAAGTCTGCACTTAAAATTTTTATCATACTGAACCACAAGCATTATTCCAAACCACGGCATGAAAGGTGATCAGTTCTAGTCCCTCTACCATGATATACATACATGTCACCTCATCCCTCAACCATGCCCCTCCCCACGCACTTTAACATGATTAGACCATCTGGGCATAGTCCTTACCTGATCATGTGGATGGTGTCCTGTTGTCTGAGTAATGTAGGGCCATTTGGACTTCTCCAGATTTGTGCCTTGGTAAGACACCAGTGTTGATATCCAACAAATATTTATCAAACAATTACACAAGTGATGAAAGTTTAAATTTTTATTTCCAGTGCTCAAGATGAATTAAAAGTTTTATATGACATGATTTCTGAGACACAAAGACTATACAAAGCCATCTTTCGCAAACACCTTGATCCTGTGAAATATCTGTGTATCTGTGCCCACATTACATTTAATTCAGAGGCTATTAAAAGATTTAGGTCTTTATTGCTTCTTAATATTGTGGAGTCCAAAGTGGTTTTAAAATGTCCTTTGAATTGCCTATTAATAATTCCTAGTCAATATCAACTTAGCATTTTTTTCCTTCTGGATATTTTAGTTACAGGTATGATTTCAATAATTGTCTTAGGACTCTGGTCTATTTATCATTAAACGGTAATTTCCACAGCAAACTCTTCTTTGGCGAGCCTTTGGTTCTTCAAATAAATAGTTTAATAGAGAGTTAACCCATATTTAATTTACTTTGTTAATTTTAAAAGAATTAGAAGACAGTTGAGTTTATTAAACTTTCCAACCTTGTTGAACATAATTTGCTCTTTTCTGAATGGTACAAAGGGAACCCCAGCATCTTGTCATGCCTCATGGTCATCATTAATGCAATAATCATCAGTGCACTGCAGAAAATGTGACTGCGCCAGCTCATAACACACCACACACATTGATTTCCATGTTTTGAATATCCAGCACACCCAGTCTTTGGTTCTAATCAGAAGAGTTGTTTTCTATTCCTATCTAATTATCTTAATTACCACTGCTTCCAATTATGCCACATAAGTAGATAAGAGATATATCAATTAAAAATTTTCAATCCTAGTGGGTAACACACAGATTACAGGCATTTTATCATGTAGTTTACTAAAATGTGGGAAATTAATTTGCTTGATCTTTTGTGTTACAAATCCAAAGACAAAGAATGAGTGCTGAATCCCAACAATGTGAGTTGTGGAGTTATTGTATCTTTTTACTCTGTAACTATTTCTCCACTAATGGGCAACTTTTAAGTATGGGATGCTGCTTTATTTGACTTTCATGTGATTGCTTTGGGTCTGAGTCCAATGGATGCTTCCCTTTCTGGCCTTGATCTATTGAGGAAGGAAGTTACTTCTTTCAGTGAGCAACTTCAAGAACCAGTAGTTGCATTTTAATAGCTCATCCACATTTTGGCAGCTGCAGAATTCAGACACCTCTATAGCTATCTCATGTCAACCCCAAAGTTGACAGATTCATTACAAGCCAGTCTTTTGATTTTAGTCAAAATAATCTGATTTTTTTTCCTGGAAAAAACAATTTAAAGTCCATTTTCTTTCCTTTTTTCCCCCTCTCCAATCAGCAGATCAAAACTTTGGGCCCTTCTTAACCCTAATTCAAACATCACTTCAGAAGTTAACACATTTGAGTTCCAAAAGCAATGCTTTTAACTTCTGTCCGTGGTCAATAAGGGGCTAAATTGATCTATAAACAGTGTCAGATGGTGTCTCACACATGGCACTTAAGAAACCTTACTCCTGATAGTACCTTGACCTCGGGGCCCCCTGGTCAGGCCGTCTCAGTGACACTGAACAGGGAAGCATCAAAGGAAAGGCCTGTGCGGTCCTGTGAGCCTGACAGCCACCCAGCCCCCAGGAGAGGGTGTTGAAGACAGCGCAGGCATGGAACTGATGTGGCCACTGAACAGCTTTAGTTCGGCTTGTGACATGACAGGTATAGCCAGACTTCTGGCTCACTTTTTTTCTGCTGGTTCCATGTCTCAATCCACCTGCATTTCAATTTATCTGGAAGTTTTGCATTGGGCACTGATCAAGTTCAGGGTGGCTTTCAAGGAAGCTAAAACAAGGCAAACTCAGAGCTAGGGAGGCTCAAAATAGTCTCTAAAGATGGCAAGATGATCTGTTGAGCAGAGCAGCATTTTGATGTATATAGTAAAAGTCCTGCAAACAGTGTCCATGGCATACACTGTTGGTTCCCTGCAGGTCCCTTGCAGGGAGTTCTGCTAAATGCTGAGAGCTTCTAGTGTCTCTGTCTGAGCATGTTCCGTAAGTACCAGTATGTGCTTGGTCTGTTTGCAGGGCATGCTGGGAAACTTGGGAGCTAATACCGCCAGGATGGATGTCAGTGAATCAACACCCATCTTCTTGCCTCTCAGTGTATAATTCTGAGGTAATGTTCCACACAGCCTCTCAGGGGGCCCCAGTGGGGTTGTGCCCACAGTTTCTCATAGCAACTGACTCATGGACACACTTTGTATTGGCTTTTTTTCCCTCGCTTGTGTCCCTGCTCAACTCTCGTACTTCTACTTTCTGGGATATTTCCCAAATAAACTGCCTGCACCCAAGTCCTTTTCTCAGAGCCTGCTTTGGGGGAAACCCAAACTATGACAGTGTCAGATAAAAATTCAATTGTCATAGCTAATAGAATTTAAATGACCTCTTAAAAACTCTTATTTTCTACAAGTTGACAATCCCATGCCTTGGTTTAGATTCCCCAGAAGCAAATTCTAAGACAAAGATTTTACCACAAATAGTTTATTAGGGAGGTGATTCTGGAAAATGCTGGTAGAGGAATAGGGAAAGGAGAGAAGGAAGGCACAGAAGAAATAAAGTGGGTGTTATCAAGCCAGTTAATACAGTGGGCAGCTGGAGCCCAATTCTGAAGAGGCACCTGAAACACTATAGAATGTGCCTCAGAGTTATCCCACTTGAGAGGTGAGGAAGCCCAAGCATTGTTTCACCAACCCCGCATCTATCACTGAGAGAGATTCTTGTAGGGATGTTTTCCAGCCCTTCTGGGATGATCTGCACTCAGGTTGACCATGATCTTATGGCCAGAAAAGAAGCCCTCTGGAGGAGCATCTCAGTTTGCAGTGAGCAGCCTTTGGGGGATAGAGATAAATGCTGAGGGGAATTTGGGAAGGGCACCCAAGCCCCTGCTACACATGTGGAGACTCTAAAACCCTACAAATGAATCTCTGAAATAAGGGAAAATGCAATAGAGACATATATTCTCTCATTCACCAAATGTTTATAAGCCCTTCCTATGTTCTAGCACTGCAGAAAAATGTGAAGAAGATTGAGTTTGTTGCTTTTGGTGGCCTTGTCTGTGGGTGGACACTTTTCCCCTGTAACAGCTCCATGGTAGCCAGCACAGAGGGGTAACTTTTAATCCTGACATGATTTCTTAGAGCCTGGCTTGCTGAGTTCACAGGTGGTCATGAGGCCCGTTGGACTGAGAGCTAGGAGACTTGTGTTCTAGTCTCCTCTCTGCTCTTAACTAGCCATGTGACTTGGAGGAGTTATCTTGCCCCGTAGGCCTTTGATTTGCTCTCGTGCTAAATGAAGGAGTTGGCATAAGATACTCTGTTCCTGCTTGAAATGCAGTGGCCAAGGATCCATGTACTAAAGTGGGTGTGGTGGCAGGGCTGTTTGTACTGTGTGGGTCAGTTGTTGTAAGCAGCCTCTGGTCTAAAGGCATTTCAGGTCAAGGGATGTCTGAGCTGGAAGAAAAGTTAGCACTGGAAGCTTAGTTTTATAATTAATAGTAATGAAGCTTAGGGAAATAGCATGTCTTGTGCAAGCTCACCCAGCTAATTAGAGGGCAGAATTGGAGCCAGAACCTAGTTTTCTATTGCTCAATTGACGGATCTTTCTATTAATCGATGAATCACACTTTTTGTAGCAAGCTATAAGGAATAAGCCTTTTGAGGTGGTAGACTAATGGCTGAAGTAACCACCTGATCCAAACACTGTGATCATGAAATTGAAAGACATTCACATTTAAATGCTTAAACTAAATCTCAACTCCTTAAAAATGCTCTCCTGATAAGTGGTTCTATGATCTGCCTAATAGAATTCTCAGTCCCATATTTAGGGATGACTATCAAATGAACAAGACAGACCACACAACTGAATAAGAAATATACAGTGAAACCTTGGATTGCGAGTAACTTGGTTTGCGAGTGTTCCACAAGATGAGCAAACATTTCTAACACATTTTAACTTGGTAAACGAATGATATCTTGTAAACGAGTAGTTTGTTTCTGGATTGAATTATGCTCGCACACCAAGGTTTTACTGTACCTGTATATATCTTACCATAAGTGCTTGGGTCAGTAGATACCACCTACGTTATTTAGCCTGGGTTGAAATATATTCAAGATGGCAGGTTGGTGATCAGGATAAGCAAGGAAAGGAAACAGAACTGAAGAAAGAACTGGAGAAATCCAGCCGCTTTGGAATGTGAAAATGATTTAAATGTGAGTTCAGAATATAAAGATATCCCAGAAGTGCTGCTTCCTGTGTCAACACAAATATGTATCTTGATTTCATTCAGCAAATGACCAACCAGCTAGGTGGTGATGTGTTTGGCATTACATAGGACTGAGTTCAGGCAGATGATCACAGGGTGAATTATGGGTATTATGCAAATTACTGCCTATTTTCTGGCCTGATATTCAAGTGATATATCATGTTCCATCTGAGGAAAATTCTAAGCATTGGGAAATCCAGCATAGTAAAAATCCACTGTAGACCCTTGTGTGGTTCATGGACCAGCATCATTGACATCACTTGGGAGCTTGTTAGAAATACCAAATATTACCTCTGACCCCAGATCTACTGCATCCAAATCTCCAGGGGATATATTATACATGCATGTGAAAGTTTCAGAAGCACTGCTGCAGACAAGAAGTGTTACTCAAAACAAGTAGGCACTTTTTTGAGTGGAACGACTGAAAAACTCTCAGCCCAAAATAGACTGCTCAAGGAGACCTTGCAAACAACTGAATGAAAAACTGAATGTAATTCAAATAATTAATATAATGGCGTAATGCATAGTGTCGTTGTGAGCTAATATTGAAACAATGTAAAATCAAACACGTAGCTTTGAAGAAAAACCTGCTTCAGCTTTTTTCAGGTGTGAATGTAAGGGAAAATGTTATTTATAGTTTTACCTTAGTTTGTTCTACAAAGGATAAAGATATGTTGCTATTAGACATAGCAGTTATTACTGCAGAGAAAAATACCAGCACACTCTTCAAGGGCTGTTGTGATTTCCACTCAGTGTCTTCAGACTGTACATGAACTAGGTCTCAAAACCATTGAATTTCTTCCTTGTCTTTGAAGCCACAGAAGTAATTCTCCATCTTAGTTCTGAAACATCACTAGTCTTAGTTAGTAGGGTCTCTGAGATATTTGTAAAAGATGGGGTTAAAATTGGCTTTTTCTTTAAATATTTTTCAAAGACCATTGAAGGACTCATTTACAAAACAAATCTCATTGAAAAACATTTTATTAGAAGTGGTTAAATATTTAAAGAGAACTAGAGATTTGAGAAGCATTCTTTCATTGGCAGGGCTTAACAGAAGAATTACAAGCTATTTTTTATATCCACGTGAAAGCATGCAATGCTTCTTGAGGGCTAGGCTTGAAACGGTACACTATCACTTCTGCTGTTTCATTTGCCAAAGCAAGTCACATGGCCAATCCTAGGTTCAAGGGATGGAAAAAAGTCTCCAAGATTTGATGGAAGAAGTTACTAAATCATATTGGATGGGAGGAAATAATTGGGAGAAATTTTGCAATCCATTTACCACATCAAAATAGGCTGATTGTTATAGTAAAGAAACCCCAAGTCTCAGGATTTTAACAATAACGATTTATTTCTTAACTTTATCACAACCCAACAAGGGTGGGCAGGTGAGTGTGTGTGTGGGGGGCTCTGCTTCACACAGTCATTCAGGAACCCAGGTTCCTTCTATCCAGTTGTTGTGCCATCCGAGGTCATGGATACTTCTACCAGGCCTGCTGTTTCTAGCCAATAGATGAGGAAAGAGAGCAAATATGTGGCAGGAACATCTGCTCCTAATCATCCCCATGTGGAGGTGTCATCCATATCGCTCTGCCTCCTTTCCAATGGCCAGAACCTGGTCACATGGCCCCATAGAACGACAAGGGAAGCTGGGAAATGTGATCCAGCTGTGTTAGGAGGAAAAGGGAAAATAGTTTGCTGAACACTTAGCTGGACTCTGCTACTGTAACAGGATCAGTGACTCATGCCAGACCCGCTTCAAAATGTTGATGCATGACACTGAGGGGTAGACAAAGTTTTGAAAGATAAGGTCATAGTTAGAAAGGGGAGACTGACTCAGGTACCTATGTAAATACTTGGGATATGAAGCTGGAGTCTGGGGAAGGACTGGAGAGGTTTTCGGATGAGGAGGGTGCTTTGGAGGCTGTAGAACTTTAATAGGAGGAGTCAGGAGTGAAGGGCAAAGGGAAAGCTTTGAGCCCCAGGCGAGACTGGATTTGTTTGCTTGTTTAACATTGTTGCCTCTATTGGGGCCTAAAGTTGACGCCTTAATGTAGGAGGGCTATGTTAGTGCTGATCAGAATAATGTACCCCTTAGGGCTACATTTAAAAAGTATGCTCGGTGCCTCATTTGCACCTTCAAAATATGCACATACATGTGTGGGCCAGAAAAGGCTGTGCTCAGAACATGCATTCTTGTGTGAATGGTAGGTAATTGCACAAGCAAACAGGAAGTTGCGTAGGTATGCAGGCAGCCACCTGTTGGAGAGATGTGTGTTGGCACGGGCAGGCATGTGCCTTGTTCCTTTCAGTACATTTTAAAGGCTTCTGCTGAGGGCAGGGAGGGAAAGCAGGCCTTTGGGCATCTGCTTCTCTAACTACAGCTGTTGTTTGTCCTTCTCAAGGTTTCCTTTCTGGGCAGTGCCAAGTTCAGGGTGTGTTGTTTGTGGCTGTAAGAAAACGTTACGTTTTCAAGGTCTTTGTGAGAGCGCTGATGCAGGGGTGTTCTTGACTTTATCACAGGCCTGAAAACTTGTGTTCCCTGAAGTTCACATGTTGGGCTCCTGAAGCCCAATGTAATGGATTTAGAAGGTGGGGCCTTTGGGAGGTGCTTAGGTCCTGACAGTGGAGCCCTCATGAATGGGGTTAGTGCTTTTATAAAAGAGGCCCCAGAGACATCCCTAGTACCTTCTACCATGTGGGGACACAGGAGATATATGGGACCCAGAAGTGGTCCCGTACCTGACCGTGCTGGCACCCTCATCTCAGACATTCAGCCTCCAGAGCTGTGAGCAATAAATTTTTCTTGTTCATAAGCCATCCAATCTGCTGTATTTTGTGATTGCAGCCTGAATGGACTAAAACGAAGGGTTTGGACACAGCTAGTTTAGACATGTGTTAGTTCTGTGCTGGGCATTTGTGGTTGTTTCTGTTGCTAACTGCTGAGCTGGTGAATAAACTCTTCCTTTGAAATTGTCTTTGCTGGGATGTCTGTCTCCTGGTTCTCCTCCCGATTCTACAGGTCACTTTCTTCTGTCTTTTTCACTGTCCTCCTCCTCTCTCTGTCCCTCAGATGTTTCCCCGTGAGTCTGTCCTTAATCATTTTCTGACTTTCTGGACCAACACTGTCCAAAGAAACTTTCTGTAATGGTGGAAATGTTCTATATCTGCACTGCCCAATACCATAGCCATTTGCCTGGCGAACTGAAGTTTATATTTTATTTTATTTAAATTTAAACAGCCCCATGTGGCTGATGGCTGCTGTATTGGACAGCACAGCTGTACAACAATTTTTATGGGTAATAATTTCTCTTTTAGTGTCAATCACCATCCACTCTATTATTCCTATTTTGATCTCTTGTCTTCCCTGCCTCTACTAACCCGTATTTATTTACACATATCTGCAACATCTCTACCTGGCTGGTCTGTGGTTCCCTCAAACGCAATGTGGCTAATGTTTAACTCTTTTTTTAAAAAATGATTTTATTGGGGAATTGGGGAAGGGGAACAGACAAATTGCTGTCCTTTGGTTCTTCAGTCTAGTTGTGGAGGACACCGCTTCACTGGCCCATGTTGGTGTTGTGATCATTTTGCTCTTCCTAGCTGAGGGAATTGGTCGCTCATGGCGGCTCACGGCAGCTCTTTCAGCTGCCGGCTGCTCCCTGTAGCTCACGGCAGCCCAGCTCTAGGTTGAGCTGTTGTTCACTACCTTAGCTATAGAGGGCGCACCGTCACTGCCCCCATGGGGTATCAGAATCGATGGCCCTGCTGCTCAGAGCTTGCGCTCCCAAGCCAATTCTTAACCAACTGAGCCACTTGGCTGGCCCCATGTTTAACTCTTTATCTTTACCCACAAAACACATTTTCTGCTGGCCTTCCTCCTACCATTTTATCCTTGGTCACCCTTATTCATTTTTTAGGCCACAGTTCTGATCATACTATATCATTCATATGGAATCATCAAGGTGGATCTCAAATTATATAGAGGGGGGCCAGTTAGTTCAGGTGGTTAGAGGGCATGTTCATAACACCAAGGTTGCCTGTTCGATTCCCACATGGGCCAAGGAGTTGCACCCTCCACAATTAGATTGAAGACAACTATTTGACTTGAGGCTGATGGGTCTTGGAAAAACACACTGTTCCTCAATAAAATTTCTTAAAAAAAAAAAAAAAGAATACAGAAAGTATAAATGCAAAATTAAAATCTGATTTTTGGAGGGCCTTGGCCAAGTGAAGGAGGGTATCTCTGAAATTTATGCTTTATTTCCTTTACTGTAAATTGGCCTCAGTTAATTATTAGAATATTGTACAGTTTCAGGTGCAAATTTCAGTTTGGTTACTTTCTTGCTATATGAACATGGGCACAGTACTTAACTATGCTGAGATTCAAATAGTTTATTGAAGATAAAAATAGTAATGCTTATTAACTTCGCTGTTACAAAATTAAATAAAATAATATATGAAAATATCAGTACATCTAGAAGATATTCCTTGAAAATAATTTTATTCCCTTATTCTCATTTCATAGAATAGTACAGGCAATAATAATACTAATAATAGTTGCTAATGTATCAGATGCTCTATTCAACACATTACACAGAATGTCTCATTTAATCCTACAAGGTAGATACTCCCCTTTTATAGATGGGGAAAACTGAGGCCCAAAGAAGGTAAGCAAAATGCCTGAATTCTCTCATGCTAGTAAGTAGGGGAGCTAAGATTCGAACCTAGGCAGCTGGACTCTTTGCACTCTTAACCTCATGTCTTGAGCAGGGCATTCAGGATTTTTCCTAACTCCCTTTTCATTTACATGCTGAATTCCCTTGACATATATCTATGTTCTTGCCAACCTCCAAATATTCCATGACTTGCTGTATGCTTCATTTTTTTTCTCCTTATGCTTCTTCTTTTCCCTAGAGTACACTTACCTCCTACTCAATCTTCTGTGTGTGTTCCATGGGCTTATTCATGTCTTCATATATCAATCTTTATTGCTTTCTCTGTAAAGGGGATTGCTGAGAGGTTTTTCTCCCTATATGATACAATGTCCTCCTTAAAAGCTTCACGAATGATTATCTTCTGAGAAACTGCTCTATTTTTATCTCATAGGAGAACTTTAAAAAATAGAGCTGCCTGGGTCCTTCCACCTCCAGGCCACATCCATCAGATTGTTTGGGTTTGGGTTGAGATTGACTGAGTGAAAATATTGTTTTCCTCTTTGAGCTGGTTGCTAGAAAACCAAGAAGCTTGTTCTAGCTCACCTCTGCAAGGAAATAAGACCCTGGGCTTTATTTCACCTCTTAACCTTATTTTCCCTTCTCCTATTATTTTAAACTGTACGTCACCTTGCTTTTTGGCATGCATTTTTGTAGGTCATCTAAATTAATTTTGCAGTCATTATAGGAAGTACAAGTAGAAATAAATGATGATGATGATGATGATGACAAGAGATTTACTCTAGAAAACTAAGAACATGTGATTATTGACAGCTGCCTAAGTACGGGGCAATCTCAAAACAGGATGAAATCAAATTAGAAGTCTTGAAGAAAAAATTCTCTTCAAATCTAGGACCCCGATTCCCCTAGAACAATTCCAGAACCATGGCTCTCTCAGTGTTGCTTGCTTGTGGTCATTCACCTGATATCTTCAACTTAGTTGGTTCCTTCTTTGATTCTATTGGGTTGTCAGAAAAGTCATGACGTATTTTTTTCTATGTTTTTCTTTGCAAAAATGCGTCATGACTTTTCCGACAACCCAATAGCTTTATTGAGGCATTTAAACATCTGATGGCTCAGAAAGGTGTATTAAATGAAATCTTGTAAAACAAATAAATCCTTTTGTATATTTGAAGCTAATGACATATATAAATACCCAGTGTCTGATTCTACCCCTCCATTCTCATTATTTTGGTGACCTCCTGCTCAGGTGTCCAGCACTAGTCAGGTAATGACCGGCAAGTGCATTAAACATGTATGCCAGGTACAGCTGCAGACTTTGCAGTTTTCCCATTTGCTGGCCTTCGCCCTGAGTCATCTGAAAGCAGGCATAAGGGACCATGGCTATGAAATGGCTATTTGTCTTCACATTTTAGGTACTTTGAGGCTCCAAAATAGTACAGTGGAGGAGTGGCCAGGGAAAGAGGGCCTGGCAAGATTCCCTTGGTTTCCAGACAGTCTCCTGCCCATGCCCCCAGATGGTGGGGGCTGAGGGCAGGCCCCTCAGGTGGGGGCCCATATGCCTGGACCACCCGCTCAGGCCCTGGCAGCCTGTGTGCCCAGCACCTCCTTAAAAACTGATTATCCAGCTTGTCTCTTTTGTGAGCTGGCTCATTACCATTTCATTGTGCTGTGGTAATTCTTACCCTGTGCAATGAATATTGACTTCATGCTTGCTTTTCTAACTGAATTACAGGGGGGCAATCTGAGGGCCCTATTGCTTGCCCAGCTCCAGCCGTCCTGGCAGCCCCTTGAATAGTCTCAAAGAAAAGCTGTTTGCTGGAGCATTTAGGGATAACAGAGAGCTGTCACAGACCGCTACAGTGATTTATTAAAAGGCAGGAAAATGGGAGAAAAGACCCTTGCTTATTTCGTGCACCAGCTGCCTGCTAACTTTCTTTCATTCTCTGTCTCTTTTTCTCTCTTTATTTCTTCCTTCCCCTTCCTTCCTTCCTCTATTCTTTTCTTTCTCTCTGCCTATTTCTCCCTCCTTGCTTTTCTCTCTGTCTTTCTCTGCCCTCTCTTTGTTCTCACTTTTTAAAATGAGAGGAAACACGTTTTAAAATGTGTTTTAGGCAGATGCCTTGTATCTGTTTCCTACATCTACATGCAACCAATAAAGGTAGCTGAGTTCCCAGAATTATCACTTGAAGGCAATGAGAGATTAAACATTTGCATCCTTGCATGTACACACACACACACACACACACACACACACACACACACACACACAGCAAATGGCACTCAGCTGTCCTGAAAAGAGGAAACGCTACTTGGGAAAGGAAGGCAGGTTTCCCTCTCCTTCTCACCACCTCTCCTCTCCAGCTATACTCCAATGGTCCTGACCACCTGAGATCCAACCCTGATGCAGTGCCTGTCTTCTGCAGAGGCCACCCAGCGCTCCCTGGCCTGGGCTTCTCTCAGGAGTGTGTTGCCTGGAGGGTCCTCCCTCCTTGTGGTTCTTCTCAGGCTTGGATACAGCCCCACTGTGTCTCTCATGGCTCTTCCCTACATCAGTATGTCTGAGAGACAGAAATGTGGCTGGTGTGAGGGCAGACCTCCCAAGTGAAGGTACTTTTTGAATGACCACAAACTAACCTATTGGACCACTGAGCAAGCTGTTTAACAGGGCCACTGGGATAGGAAGGAAATGCAGAGTGTGCTGGGTGACCCTTGGGCATGCTGGCCACTAGTGGGCAATCATGGGGGGGAGCATGGCTAGCTGTTCAAAACGAAGCCACAAGGACTTTGTTTTCATACTTATCTGATTTTCAGGAACATGGGCCGTTTTTTTTGGTGGTGGTTTCTAGCAGCTTTCTAGGCATGCAGTTTTCTTGGAATCCACCTATATTCTCTCTGCTTTGCTTCTGCAGCTTATTCCTGTAGCCCCTCCCCTCTCCAGCTCACTGTTTGTTCTCTGTCTTCTGTTGTGCCCCCACCTTTCACTCTGCTGTTCCCAAAAGCCTTTGGTCCCTCTTATCTCCCTCCAGGAGGCTTTAATTAGCCTTCTCACAACCCCATTAATCAGCTGCCCCAACTCCTCCGGTTTGCTTCCTCTCGGAGGCTGCAGGCTCACCTTTCCCTTCCCAGATGACAAATCAGCCATTAATCTTCGTTTGAAAAACGTTTATTGGCCGACTTCCTTCAGTAGCTTCTGAACTGTTTGCAAATAAAGAGGAGGGATTTTTGGTGACCTCACTAGAGATAGGAACTAACAGGTGGATTTATTCTCAGGTTTGATTTTTTTTTTTCTTTTTTCACGAAAAGGGTAAATACACAGCTCTGCCTTGTAGTGTTTCTGATTTCTTATTTTTGAAAAGTTTTAGGATCTTCTGTTGGTCCGTAGTGCATTTGTTTGTATGGGTCAGGCTGGTTTGTTGCTATGTATGTATCAAGACAGGGTGACCTGCAGAAATAATGAAAGGGGTGGCTTGACTTGGTGCTCAGTGACTCTGAACAGTTCAAACAGGATGCCGCCATGATGTTTTTATGGTCAACAGACAATGGCTGCAGAAGAGTAATCTAAAAGTTTAGGAGTTGAAGTGTTTTGGGTCTCTTCATCAGTGTTTTGGTTTCTCCTGACTGATCTCCAAATGTTATAGTGCTCCAATCTCCCTTCTTAGGTTCCAGGAAGTTGGGTCATTCATAGTCTAGATATAGTCTCTGGAAAGAGGGATAAATTTATCAGCTGAGATGTGTCTTTTAGGATGTAGGAAATAAAGCTGGAAAGCTTGCAGGAGAGTAGGAAGGGTATCTTTCAAGGGAGAATCTTTGCAAAGGCCAAGTTTTCAGATGTCATCGGTTAGAGGTGGTCTGTGAATAAGATGCAGGGTGTTGGGTCCTGCAGTCCCATCTCTGCTTTAAAACAAAGGAATTTGTGATGTGGGCATTTTGGGCCATGGCAGTGGGTAGATATTTTCATGGTCTCCAGGTCCCAATCACGTTGTATCTTACAGAAAAGATTAATGGTGCCTTGTGTCCTCAGTGCAATGGATAATCTTAAAGCCTGAAGCCCTTAGGACACAACCTTTAAAGTTGTCTTCACCAAAATAGTGACGTTGAAGTTTGTAATCTTGATGTTCATTGTCTAGTGTCAGCCACATTTGCCCCTCTCCCATCCCAACAGTTAGTGTAGACTGAGGATTATCCATTCAACTGATTTTTAGAAGCATACTTTTTTTTTGTTACTAGGGGTTAAAAAAAAGGAGTCCACATATATACTATAAAATGTGTTCAGCAACTTTGTCCTTTCTTCCCCACGCTCTTTGACCTTGCCAGAGAGATGGTGTCTCTCCCATCACTGGAAAATCCTTGAGGGTTAGAGTATTGTCATTTTCATCTCTAGTCATCATCTCCTTCCCCAGGCTCACCGATTTTTTTCTCTCATATATTTCAATTGATGTATAAATTACTCACAGTGAAATGCACAGATCTTTAGTGTGAATTCAATTAGTTTTGACAAATTCATACACACATGTAACCCACAGAACATTTCCACTACTCCAGAAAATTCCTTTGGGCTCCTTATCAGATAATCTTCTTCCCCTTGCCAAAACCAACAATTTTGACTTCTATCACTGTAGATTCATTTTGCCTATTTTAGAATTTCATACAATTGGAATCATATAGTACATATTTTTTTTTGTGGCTGACTTTCTTTACTCGACATACTGTTTTTGAGATTGATCCATTGATTGATGACTGCCATGGTTGGGCAGATGACCTTGACCACCAATCCACATAATTTGTACTCCCCTCAAAAGGGCTATTGCCACCAGGTTTCACCAAGGATATTCAGGATAACTAAACTATTAGGGCCCATTTTGAACAAGTGCCTAAGGATGAAAGAAATGGCCTATCTAGTGTGTGTGTATGTGTGTGTGTGTGTTTATGCATGCACATGTGCACCCTGGCTGGGGTGGGGGCTAGGCTGCATGGCTTTCTTCCTATTGCTTGGAAGATACTTTTCATTGGAAGCATTTTTGTGTATAGTCTGCAGGCTCATTGAAACAATTCTGTAACTACTGTACTTCAGGGGGATGTTCTTTGTTGAGTAGGCTTCTGTGGGTTAGCTAGGACACCAATACATTGTGTAGAATATACCTCCTATATGACTTACAATGAACCCAGCCTGTTGAAAATGAAGAGATGCTTTGACTGTGGTATTTGTTGTCCTGTCACAGGGCCTGGGGTGCAAATCATGGCCTTGGAGGATTTTCTAGACATACTATGTCTATGTGCTCTCTTCCAGGCAGCTTAAGTTTCACTGACTTTGGTCACACATTCAGTTAATTTATGGGGTGGGTGTTGCACCAGTCTAGCTGCTTGGGGTTACACCTTAGGCACAAGCCAGAAAGTCACCTTAGTACTTACTTAATT
Source organism: Aselliscus stoliczkanus (assembly GCA_033961575.1). Taxonomy (NCBI): domain Eukaryota; kingdom Metazoa; phylum Chordata; class Mammalia; order Chiroptera; family Hipposideridae; genus Aselliscus; species Aselliscus stoliczkanus. The sequence goes on from CM066738.1 coordinate 33,110,340, forward strand.
TATCTCCTTTTGCCAGTAGTGCACTGTTAATGATTAATGTCCTGTCCTTCATAATTGAAGATAATCACAGTGCCCTAGAGGTTTTATTTTAAGTTTATAGTTTCTTTTTAACAATGCTTATTGACTTATGCAGTTAGATTCTCTCATTTGTTTCTTTAACATGACAGTATTTTAGAGCATTGAGTGCTTTTTGGGGTCAGTTTTTTAAAAAAAGAAATGAAAATACATGTCAGAGAGTTTCATGTGTTCATGAAAGTCACCCCAATAATTAGTGTCACCAGCTAGATGATTGAGGAGGAAGATTTCTGCCTTCTAGACCAGCATTTATGTATAATCTTTGCAAAATATGGAAGCCAAGAAAGCCATGTATTACAGTAATTGGTTTATTAAATTCCACTGATAATACGTGGCAACTATATTCTTCATAAATGGATGATGTTTGAAGTAGAGGGTTTTGTATCTCAGTTGGGTGATTGGTGAGAAGATAATTTAACATTACAACTATATATATATATATATATATATATATATAATATATATACATATATAATTATAATTAGCTATATTGTTTGAATAAAATTTCTGTGGTCAAGAAATTTGGGAATCATCTGTAATTTGGTTTGAACATATTATTTCTTGTTTTTGGCCTTTAGTATTTGATAACCCCAAACTCTGACCCCATAGCATTTAATCTTCAGGTAGAAGAGGAAGGAGGGAGGTAACCCCCATTCTGCCTCAGGGTCTCAGGAGACCCTCCTGTTGATGGCTGTGAGAGCTGAACATGTGTATCTGAGGGGAGGATATGGATCTGCTGGCTATAGAAAAAAATCGACCTTGACTGTGAAATAGAGAGTTTAAAAAAGCAGCTTTACCCAAGGGCCTAAAGCTAATGATTCCAAAGTGTTGACTGTTGTATCAGAGTAAACAATAGCAGGCTTACAAAGTGTTTACTTAGCTCTGCAACTTACAGAGAAACTGCGTGGGCTTCCATCCACACCGTATTGCTGGCTTGTATCACAACCGTCCATTTTGATGCAACATAAGTGATTTTGATCTTTTGTTTAGGTTGTGGGTCAGCACAGAAAGGAAGTTTTCTATAAACCACCATGATGTTTGTCTCAAATTGGAATTGGCGGCGTGTCTTTGCCCGGAATTCCTTTCATTTCCAGGAATGGTGTCAACAGACTGGGTAAAAAGTGTCAAACAGGAGGGGCATGTGCCTTAAACTCATCAGATTTTCACACACCTTATTTTGTTTAATAAAAAGCATAGCAGATGATGAGAGATATTTAATTAGGCTTAAATCATTTCAGCCAACATGTTCCATTCAAATGTGCCCATTCTATTGCATTTTCACAAGTAACATTCGATGTACTGGTTTCACACCCAAAGGCTGCTGTGGAATTTCTCAAATGGAGAAATTTTCTGAAATTTCATCAGACAAGATCATTTTGAACTAATTGTACATGGCACCATTTTCAAAGAGGCTGGTACTATGTTGAAATAAAATTAGCCACACATACTGCCCCGAGTTAATAAATGAAAACTCAGAAAATAAGCATATTGAGTATGCTAAATATCATTATCATTATTCATCTCTCCAAATTCTTTTTGAGATGTGAGTGGGGAAAATATACATACATTTGATCGACCCAATTTTATTAATGTAGAACATAAAGCTCAACAGGCTCAAATAATGTAGATAAAGCCACCCAGTAACAGAACTGGAACTAAGTCCTAAGCTCTATGACTCTTGTTCCTGGCCTTTTGTCAATTGGCCACACTGTTCAGGGCACCATGCCAACTTCAAGTGAATAGACAAAACTTTTTCCTCTGAGCAAAGTGGCAGCTCTCCTCTTAGCTTTTGAGTCTTGTCACCACCATTTAGGTTCATTTCTACCCCACCTCATCCTGTCACCACACATAAACCCAGCAGATGCCAAGCCATTGCCATATTTTTACACTTTTTTTGACCCCTTCTTTCAAAAAGGGTTACCTATCCTGTGTCCTGTTTTCCCAAAGGTAACCTGGATGACTTGATAAGTGAAAAGGAGATAACAACAGGGGTTGTCATGGCATCATGCATATCTGAGTCCTTCCTGGAGAGCAGAGGCCACTTTTTCATGCCTTGTGTCAAAGCAAGTTCATAGGCTTCCCCCTGAAAAGTCAAGACTGTCTGGTATGGATAGTTGGTTCTGAGTAAATAGTAAATGAATGAATGAACGAATGAATACATTGAACCAAATGTGTTTATTCTCAAGGGGGAAATTAAGGCCCAGAGAACTGGAATAGTCTGAGGTCCCAGCAGCACAGACTAAACAGAGCAGAGACTAAAGCCAAATCTTCTAGAGGCCACGCTTGCTACTATTCCACACTAACAACCTTTAGGGTCAGTTCAGGTCCTGTTTTAGGAAAACTTCCAGAGAAACTTCACCCTCTCTTTTTCAATCCCCTACCTCCTCTTGACTCATTACTCCCTTTATACATCTTAGCACTTGATCCACTGATTGAAAAACTTTTTAACATTCCATTTTGCATCATTCCCATTTGATCTCAATGCCTGGTACATAAAAAATACAAAGTGTTTGTTGAGAAGTGAAATGCAAATGTCTTGCAGTCTTCAATGCAAAGGAGTCCCATCTCCTGAACAAGAAGTAGACACCTGCCTTCTATTTTTGTTGTGTTTATGCAACTCACAAAAGTGCCACAGGCACATAGTAGGTTTTCAACAGACTTATTGACTATAATTGAATTTTCTGGTAGCTGAGCAACTAGAGAGACTGGTGGATAGATATAAATTAGCAAAGCAGATTTAAACCATGTGCTGATCATTGAAAAGTCGTTTCATTTTTAGCCAAGATAAATGCTTTTTTAATGTGTAAAGAAATCTATAATTTTCTGTGCTTTGAATTAAAGCTCCTACTTCCCAGGTTTCCTGCCTGCTTCTGGCTGCTCTTAATGAGCTAATTTACCCCACTGAGGTGAGAGATTTCCTCTTGGGAGAGGGTTTAGATGTGCTTCTCTCACATCCAGGGCCCCAGAGTGTTTCCTTACAGGGCTTTAAACACGCAGAACGTATTTAAGAGAGAAGCCAAGAAACAAATCTGTTATTTTAGCTTTATTCTCCCTTTGATCACACTTGCTGGAGTGGCAGGCCTGGAGACTGTTTGGAGAAGGGCTGGGTCTCTTTAGGAAGCCCAGTTCAGGGGGACCCACCCAGCTCAACACAATGAAAATAAAGTTGTCAAGGCTTTGAGGTGGCTGTGAAGATTTATTCTTCCTGGGCAAATTGGTAAGACATTTATATTTTTAAAAAATGCTTTGATGAACTTGATAAGGAAGCCCTGGTTTGAATGTGGAAAAACATTCTAGAGCTTTTTCCACCTCTGAACTGGGTTCTCAACATTCATTGCGAAGCGTGAAAATGAACTTTCCCTTCAAATTAATGACAAGACCATAAAGGGGATTACTGAGCACAGACTTACACTGTCTTTGACTATAAGCCTCCATTAGGCAGGAGGTCTGAGAAACCTGCAGATTTTGACATCTTCTCCACACATTTCTCACTCCTCCGTTGCCCACCAATCTTCCAATTACTTCGTTATAGTTTACATTACTTACATCACTAAATAAATGTGGTTCCATTACTTCTACCAGCTGAAGTGATAGATGATGCAATTTTTATTTTTATTTTTATTTTTTTTATGCATATGATGGAAACAGTTTCTATCCTTCCTAAGTTCAAGTGTTGTTTGTTGGGGAAGAAGTGTCACACACTGTTCTAAAGAGTGTCAGTCACATCCATGTCTCAAGGGATCTAGGAAAGAAAATGGAAACTGGTGTGGAATATCTTTCTCTTATGGTCCAGAAAGACTTTTAAGCCAGGAACATCTGCCAACATCCCTCAGATGGTGCTCTTTACATCCTTGAGTTATGCAGACCATTTTGAAAGGCTCTGAAAAGGCTGTGAGCTCCAGATCCAAAGAAAGCACAAACGTTTATCAACTGGAAGTTGCAGAAATTCTACAATCATTGGGGGATTTTTTTGGAAAATCAGAAAACTGCCCTCAATTTCTGTTATTGGGACAGCTCTGTCTTGGGCTGCAACTGGCAGTGGAGAGCCCATCTGACAGATGGAACCAGGTTTGAATTCCTTTGTGGGTACTTATTTTCTGTCACTTCAGGTATATTCTTAATTCTTCTTGCTGAATTAACTCAACTGTAAAATCAAGGTAATTGCGTTTTGTTAGTTGGAATCATTCAGGTTGTAAGGATCAAAGGCAGGCTCAGGTTACACTAGAGATCGGGGATTACTTTGAGAGACACAGACATTTAAGGAAATCTGGCAAATGATCACTAAGTAGGATACAGCAGCCTTTTCATAAGAGGCCCTGCCATATTAAAGCACAATTTCTATTTGCCTCATCTCTCTGTATATCTGTCTCCACTCTGCCTTTCTGGCTTTTTCTTCTCTTCTATTCTTTTAATCACTCTCTTTCCCTGTCCTTGCCTTGCATTCAAACCTCACCAAGAGAGGAAGCCATTGAATCTGGAGGTTACCACCAAATAGAGAGCTTCCTGTTGGCCAGAGTTCTCAGTTCAGGCTTCCTCAGAGCTGGCTTAGCTTATGGTGGTTGCCTTTGGCTCAGGATCTAATCCCTGGAACCATCTGTAGTAACCAGGCAAACAGGGTCACATGATGTCAAACATGGCTACTTTGTTCAATAGGGCACTGTGCTCGATAATCTCCACTTGCCCCTCCACATCCATTCTCATTCTTCTCTGCCTGGTGTCCCGGGGACTGACCTCTATAAACTATCAGGTTGTTGGAAAAGTCATGATGCATTTTTGCAACGAAAAACATGGAAAAGAATACGTCATGACTTTTCCGACAGCCCAATATATTGCCTAGACTCCATTGCTGTCTTACTTACTAAGGATTTAGCTAATGGGAAGCAAGCATTGGAAGGACAGCAGATGATGAAAGACAGAGAAGTTGGGGTATTTATTCTTCACTTCCCCCTACAACCCATCACCTGGCTATGGTTTTGACAATGCCCAGCCTCTGTCCATCAGTCCCTCTACCATATCGACAACTCTCTCTAGTGTTTTAATAACAGCCCTATTCTCTAACCCGCCGGGTAATGAATTCCCACTTTTGTTGGATCCTAGGAGGCTCACCATCCCTAGTTGGTTCCCTTAATTATCACCACAGTTTTGTAAGTAGTCCCTTCATCCAACTCCCATCAATGAAACCTTTGAGTGGGTCAGGTCTTACTTTTTGGAACCTTGCCTGACATAAGTATTACAAGTATGGTGGATCTAAACATATCACGTCTGTCCATGACAAAGATTCAACTTCAGGGATAGTTGTAACAATTAAATGGGTTTATGTTCCTGAGGGCATAGTGCATCATGAGACTTGAAGCTTCTATCATTATCATTTTTGCCTTGTTTGTGGGGAAGAAGCTAATCAATATCATGTGCTAGGAGACATAAAGTCTCTTTATATGTCTCATCTAGTTTCTTTAACAACCTAAAAGTAGTCACTTCCAGGATAATGGGAATGATGTTAGTAGACTCGCCAGTGGCACAATGTTGAATTTTCTGTAGCAAAATCAGAGAAGTGGGAATGTGACAGGGCTTCATGGGATATTATTGAAGGGCATGGTGTGGAACATCTGTCATTATTACATTATTAAAGTAACCTAATAGAGGGGGACTGAGCTGAGGTATGAGGAAGGCAGGAGTGGTAACTCGAAATGTGAAGAAATAAGGAATGGCATGGTTATGATTGGATTGCTGCTGCTCTCTCTTTGCAATAAAAAGTTTTGGGCAACCAAGAATCTGTAACAGAATAACAAGATATCAGGAAAGAGATCACACTTACAGCTAATTAGAAAAAAATCCCAAAGTGTTAGACATTTAGGGATTCTTAGAGGTAGTGTATTTCATGTGTCTTCTTGTACAGATCAGTAAACTAAGGCCTAGAATGCTCAATGCCTAGTCAGGGATGACAAATGTGTGGAACATGTATGACCACGAGTTCTCGAACGTCCTTGGTAGACATACACAATTGATCATGGCACTGGTTCCCATGCAGCCCAAACAACACCTCAGATTCCTTCACTCAGTGCTCTATGCAGGCACTATCTAGAAATTCACTTGTCATCCCTTGAAATAGAATCTGTCACTCTCCGCCCTAAGCATTAGTGATTATAACTGTCGTTAGTGACAGAGCAGAACAGTTTTGATTTTGCTTTCTAAATCTTGAGTTTTCAAGTTTCATAATTACACAGATTAGCTAAAATATAGCTTTTTAATGATAGGCATAATTCATATTAAGCAGCAGCAGCAGCAGCAGGTGTGAGAGGCAAGGGGGTGGGATTCCTAAAAGTACATTCAGTATTTGTCATCCAGTCTGAAAGTTATCCAGGCTTATGATTTATTTCTTTTTCTTCTTTTTTGCCACCTTCCTTTGGTGTATTTACCTACCAATTAAGACCACCTCTGTAAGGCCAATTAGAGGAAACTCAAATCAATCTCTTTTTCTCCCTGTTTGGCTAAAATGTTTGGGTGGCCCAAAATTTCTAGACTATTTGCTTCCAGTTTTATTCATTGTCATTTATCCACCACTCTGGTGAAAGACAGCATTGGTTTTTAACAAACAACTGTGCTCATTTGGTGCACCATTTGGCCATTTGAAAACACCAAGAAAGATTTACAAAAGACTAACGAGGTGTTTTACTAAAGAGGTGTTTTTTACTTCTCTTTCTCTCAGTGACCTATGAGGTTGAACCACGTGAACTTATTGATATTCAGTTGTTTTTAAGCTATCAACAATGGCAATTTTATATGGTATGAGTGAAAACTTATCACTTGGACCTTTGCATTCTTATATAGAAATCCCTGAAAACATAAGTCCACAAATGGTATATTTTAGTAGTTAGTAAGATTGTTTTTGTCTGAAAGCAATTGTGTGACATACAGTAATGACCAAAGCTATCTGTTGTCAGTAAGTCAGTGTCAGGGCCAGAGAGGGCAACCCCACCAAGCTCATCAGTCTGGTTGAGCCTGCTGGATGGTGATAAGACCCAGGCAGAGCAGGGGCACCTTCCATATTCCATTTAATGTGTGTGGTGGCCATGGAACCAAGGAGCATATAAGTGACTAACCTATACAGTAAATATTGAAAATATGGACCCCATAGATTTAAGTAGTTAAGTTGATGTTGGACAGATTCTCTATGGAGCCTCTGATATTAATGACAAAAATAAGACAGATATGAGGAAAATTCGAGTCTCAAACTATCTGCCTGTGGGTTACATAAGCTTTATCAAAGGGTTTTGTTTGGAGTTTTATTTCACCCAAGGGTTTAAAACGTGCCAGTTTTGTGCATTCCCATTATGTGCTTAGACTTTGTGAAGATGGATGTCATTTGACTCTTAATTTAGAGGGTCCAGAGATAGCAAGAATCCAGTAGTTAGGAACTTGGGCTCTGGCCTCTGGATTTACAGGAACAGAGTTCTCAACCCAGTTTTACTTCCTCTAGGGGTATGTGTAAGCAATTTACTGTGTCTTTCTTAGCCTCAGTTTTCCCAACTGGACAACGGTGATAGCACATGAATATACACATGAATATACTTCATATGTTATTAGCTAACGCATGTAAAGTGCTTCATGAGAAATACCTAATGCTCAAAAATGTTAGTAGTACAGTGAGTCCTTACTTAATGCTGTTGATAGGTTCTGTGGCTTTAAGTGAAATGATGTATATATAACAAAACGACATTGAGCAAAACAATGTTAATTGAGGGCCTGCTGTAGTTGTTAGTGATATCATACTTCCCCAAACACAGTTTGCAAAGTGGGGGGCACATGGTGCCCTGCTCAGATCCCTTTTAAGTGCTAGGTGCACCTATGCCAGCTTCTGCCGACATCTTGAACCTATGACCTTCAGAAGGCCTTGGGCACTTGGAGCTGCCTCATCCACACTGAAAGCCATGACATTTCCTGCCAGCCCAGCCTGACCAGCTATTGCAAAGGACCGACAGTGGTGGGACTATGAAAGCCTACCATTTTTGCTTCAATGCAGGACAGACTCTGAGGCATAATTTTTGCTACTGAGCTCCACATGGGATCAGGCAAAGGCTGGAAATTTATGGAAATTTCAACCCTTGTTCAGCTTTTTCCCCTTTCAATCCTGGCCTGACTAACTGCAGGGGAGTATTGTGTTTTATCCACACAAAACCTTTGAGTTAGCAATCGCATTTTATAGATGTGGGAATGGAATCTCAGGGAGGCACCTGATTTTGCAAAATTCACTCAGTTAGTAGGTATCATCAGCACCTGGCCTCCCCCTACCTCGTCCACTGGTTGCTCTGTCCTGGGAGACACACCTGTCTCCAAAAAATTTATCTCCATTTCTCCCAGTTATTCTTAAGAATAAGGGAAAGTCTAGAATGAAAGATCTTATGAGCCCTTTGTTTGGTATTGAGGAGGCAGAGGAAAACCTGAAGTAGGTTAAAGAAAAGAGCTGTGAATCTTATCACAAAGACTGGATTCTGTTGTTCTTGAAACCACATAGCAAAAAGAGATTCTCTGATAGCAGCAAGAAGGGCCTGGGAGGGAACCTGAGGGCTATTGTATTTCTTCTCTGGGCAGGGTACTCTGCAGCCTGCTGGATGCTGGCATCAGCTTGCTTCGTGCTTAAACCACTTATTAAAGTCTAGACGCAACATAAAAGCATGTAAATTGGTTCCAGCCATCCCTAGTAAAAACTTCAACTGGAGCTGGGAAGTGACTGGAGCATCTCTTGGTGTAATTAAAATTGACTCTTAAAGTTTCTTTAGCTTAATTGGTAACACTTTCTTTGGAAGTTGGTGAAAGCGTCTTGCTGAGAAGGTTAAATGCATTTCTGTGTATAAGATCAGAATTCAAATTTAGTTTTATGGACACATTTACAGTTATGTTCTACCCGGGTGGTCTTTTTTTTCCCCTGTATCTTTTCTATTTAAGATTTATGCTGTCATTCACCACAGTCTAAATGTGTTTTGATAAAAGGAAAAAAAATGAACCGTTGCTGACGCATTTCAAACAGAGAGTTGGTAATATTTTGAAGCTTCAGTAAATTGAACGGCAGTTTGGCTTAACCCAAGCTCCTTTCCCCCAAGCCCTTCACTTTGGAGTCTGGTGCTTAAACTTTGTTTGTTATTGTGGGGGCTAAAAAAAATAATACTTTTCCTCCCACCTTCTAAGTTCTCCTAGCTGGGCTAATAATCAAATTAACAGAGATAGATTAACAGGAGAAAATCAAATATTTAGTACATGCACATGGGGAACTCACATAAGCACGAAAAATTCCAAAGACAGTGAGCCAACACTGGGTACATATGACATTTTGGACAAAGGAGAAAAAAGGGGGGAAAGGGGTCTTAGATTTCAGAAGTCAGAATGGGCCACTTACAGGTAGTTGAGGAACAATGGAACACACATAGCAGATAATTCTTGCTAGGTAGCTCAGAAACAATGAGACACGGGGAATCCAGCTAATGTGTTCCTGCTTGGGGTCTTCCTGTCTAACGCTAGGGTGATTATGTTGTTTCCCTTCCTAAGGCAGGTTTGCCCATCTGAATGTCTTAGGCAGGAAAGAGGGCAGAGTCAAAGGTTCTTTCTGAGTCTTTCATTTCTTAATAACCAGCTTAAAATCAATATCCCAAAAGACAGCTTTAGGTTGGCAAACTTTGGTCCCCTTTATTATTCAGAAACTGAAAGTAGCTACTACTATTCAGTGGCTCCAAAGGTAGAAAGCCAGTACACTTGGAGATGACCATGTCTTTTCTGTGGCCAAGCCCATTTGACCCCATTATCTGAGAACACGTGTTTATGCACAGGAATGTGTTTATATGCCTTGGGAATTTCTCCCTTGGTTTGACTTCTTGAGGGTCTTGTTAGTGTAGTAATAAGTTCAGAGAGTCAAAAAGCCTATGCTTTTAAATATGTGGAGAGTGATCAGGGATGAAGGTCCCACTTCCCTGGACCAACCTTAATTCAGACTTGGGGGAAAATCGGCTTGATTTTATATTCATGAGCATTTAGTCTCCACGATTTCCAGGGCCATGGCTCGATTCTTGTCTTAGGGCCCATGTCTATGGAGCAGCGGGATCTGTCATCTTCAATTCAACCCCAACATAATCTCTTTATGTGTGTGTGTATATGTGTGTGTGGGTGGTGGTGGTGGTGATGGTTGTGGTGGCATTTGCAAAACAATGTTTTGAGGACCATAACGGAAATAAAAATCACTTTGGTTCTTAGATCTGAATGCAACAACTGTTTATGTTTTTGTGTTTTGTCTAATGTATGTCCACAGGCACATATATTTTTATATAATTTTTGTCTTCACTATATAGATGCACTTTTTAACCAATAGCCTGTTCAAAAAATTAATAATAAAAGTTAAATTTTCCCTTAGGTATGTTGTAGAACATTAAAAATATAATAGAAAAGTAATGTACCATTGCATCAAAGACAATGCCTATTAACATTTTAGTATTTGTTTCTTCAAACTTTTATACATATTGTTCTTCCTACGTAATTTGATCATATTGCATATATAATTTTTTTCTGCTATTTTATTTCATATGATATTAAGCATCTATATTATTGTAAATCTTTGATAAATGTCATTTAAATGGCTATATAACATAGTGCATCAACAGGACGTAATTTTCTTTAGCATTCTTTTTTTTTTTTTTTTTTTTAGCTGAGCCATCCTGCCACCTGTTGGCAGCTCAGCAGCAGCTCAGCTTGGGCTGGGGATTGAACTGCTGTTGCTCAGAGCTCAGCTCCCACTCTTGAGTGAGCTCTTAACAAACTGAGCCACTCAGCTGGCCCTTTTCTTTAGCATTCTTATTAGAAGATAATGCTCCCTATTTTTTTGCTGTTTATAATGCTGTAAATAGGCATGATAATTGTAAATTCAGATTTTTTTTCTGTGTTAAGAGTTATTTCTTTAATATAGATTCCCAAAGATGAAATTGTGTGCTCAAAGAGAATAAAAGAATGTAATGCTCTTGATTAAATTGTCAAATGGTTTTCCAAAATATTGTATCTATTTATAGTCTCACTAATGACACACAGGGCTACCACTCTTTGTATGGTTATTTTGATAGAAAAATGGTATCTTATTTAATCTGCATATCTTTGAGTAATGAGATTGTCCAGTCCCCTTTTGTTACCCAACTCTACCTCCTCTTAAGTGAATCATCTATTCTCATCCTTTACTCCCTAAGCTATAGAATCTTTGTGGTTTTAAAAATATTGATCTGTGTTATATGTTCTATATGTTATAGACTTAAATATGTACTTTTTATCATTTTTGGAAGAGTCATATTTTGGTTGGTTTGTGAGGTAGGCTATGAGAGATACTATTTCTACTTATTTTATGGGAACTCTGGTCATTCTGGAAGGGCAGTGGTGATGTCATGAGTTGACATTATCTCAGCATTCCAGAAAGACTCCCCAGCTCTGATACAAGTGATGCCTTCCACATTTCAGGTGTCAGCTCAGGTTGTCCCCACATTACTCCTTTGCATATAAAAACCCTAAAAATCCTTCAAGGCCCAAGTCACACATAACCTATTTTCTCCAGTTCTTCTTCTTCTTCTTCTTCTTCTTCTTCTTCTTCTTCTTCTTCTTCTTCTTCTTCTTCTTCTTCTTCTTCTTCTTCTTCTTCTTCTTCTTCTTCTTCTTCTTCTTCTTCTTCTTCTTCTTCCTCTCCTTCTCCTTCTCCTCCTCCTCCTCCTCCTCCTCCTCCTCCTCCTCCTCCTCCTCCTTCTTCTCCTTCTTCCATTGCTGTTTCCTGTTTAATAACCCTGAATCTTTGTGCTTGATTAGAGAGAAAACCATTCTCAGGATCCAGGGAACTTTGTGGGGAGGGTGTTTTCTTATAGAGCCATTTAGTAAAGCTATTGAGGCACATTTGAAGATGGGCAGAAAAGAATGTGTATGGGATAAAGGGATTCCAAGCTGAAAGAAGAGCAAAAGAAATGGTTTGTGGAGTTTTCTTAGCCTCCTGCAGATGGTTGAGGGTATGTGAGTGTGTGTGTGTGTGTGTGTGTGTACGTGCATTAGCCTAGATTCTACTGAAAAGCAGAGCCTGAGGCAAGGATTTGTGTGCAGGAATCTTGGGACATGATCCAAGGGGGCAGGAATAGACCAGGAAGAGTGAAACAAGGAGGGAAGGACAGCCATTGGGAGGGTGCATTATTGAGCTTGTCCTTGCTGTGGGCAACTGGGGCTCAGTCCAGGCCTGCCAGAAGCCATGTAGATTTGTCCCCTGAGAAGAAGGAAGTATTTATTCACTGGTTCTTAATCCTGACTGGCAAGGGTGCCCTATGGGTTGTTAATTCCCTCACATTTCCAGGTTTGCACATGTATCAGAATGGCTGATTGGGTTCCTCCTGGCATTCCTCATGGCTATGGCAAAGAAAGCCTCAGGACAGAAAGTAAGAGGATTGCAATGCAATTAAGGTGAGGTGCCCATATTTCTGGTTGCTGCAGCAATACTATAGTAAAAGGTGAAGAGACTGCAGGCAAGGAACAGAGGGGTCAGATACAGTGTGTGTTTAGATTGCAATTTCATACATGCTTTTCCTTGTTTAGTTTGGTTGATTTGGCACCTGAGTAGATACTGCATGCATTTACTCTATTCCTGACTTTTCTTTTTGAACCCACACTCTCACTTTTTTCAGTGAAGTTATCCCCCATTCTCATCTCTTATCTCCTATATCCTCCAGGCCTGACCAATTAGGACATCACATTTCTCTAACCAGTTAAGAGCGTAGCTTCCAGGCTACAACTCAGAGCTGCAGTAAATAAATAAACAAAGTGGAAAGCAGATCCAAGATCCAAGGAGAAGCCAGGTGCTGATGAGATGACATTGTTTGAATTCTTTGGTTCAGCTACCCAAGGAATTTTTTAGTACATTAGCCATTTAAATACCTGTTTGTCGTAGTCAGCTTGACTTGGGGTTTCTGTCACTTATAACCAAAAGAGACCAATAGATCTTTGAATTGACCTCACTGAAGGTCAATCTTACTTTTTAACTTCATTTATTTATTCAATTAATATTTATAGAGTGCCTACTTTGTGCCTGGTATTGTGAAAAATTTCAGGTACCAGTTATGTGGGGAAGATATATACATTAAAGCTCAAGTCTTCTGTAAACTCTGGAATGCCAGACATACTACTTTTAGGTAGATATGGCTATAAATGATAGCTGAATTGCCAGAGCTCATAGAGCAAATTTTTTGTTTCTCAAAATAACCTGAGGTGGGAGAGATCAGCCCTAAGGGAAACGGCATGTGTATGTTGGAGGCATACGTTTTATTGAAAATATATGATGATAGTAGTAGTTGTAGTAACCACAGAACATGAGATGCATTCACTATAGCAATAAACATTTTTTGTTCATACATCTGTGGTTTGGCTGAGTGGTTTTGCTGATCTGAGCTGGGTTTGGTAGGGTTTACTTCTCTACATGTTATCAGTTTTGATTCAGTTGGGTAGCTTTGCTGATCTTTGCTAAGCTCCTTCACATGTCCGAGACCATGACTGGTACAAGTGATGTCTGCTCCACATGTCTGTCCCTTAAACAATCCAGCCAGAGTATTCTCACATGAGAAGCAAGAGACTAAGTGGAAACATGCAAGTGCATTTCAAGCTTTTGCTCACATTACCTCTGCTGGTATTTAATTGACCAAAATAAATCACATGGTTGAGTCCAGGGACAAAAGGTGGGCACTGCATTATTACATAGCTAAATGCAGAGATTCAAGGAGAGGTAAAGAATTAAGGCCATTTTTACAATCTGTCTACCACACTTACTTGGCTTATGTATAGTTCATTAAAATAAATATACATATAATTGGTTTGGTTTGTTGAAGTGTAACCATGAAGTCCCTGAGATCTTTGAAAACTAAAACTCTTCACAGATGAATCTTGGTTAAGTCAGCTCTCTTCTAAACACATGGTATTTCCTTTTCTCCATAGAAAGAACCCAATATTTTATTTTTTTATATATATTAAAAATGATTCTTGGATTTAGAACATCCTGCCTTCCCTTATGGAGCTTAAATTTCCTAAGCTGGAAGCTATGTATGTCTTTCTTCGCCAAGGTCAGCTATGGGCCTATGTTTTCCACTGTCTCCTTGAGAAACAAACAAACAAACAAACAAACAAAATTCCTAGGGCACTATACTATATCCTTCTTCTATATTATATGTATTATATGTAGAATTTTAAAAGTCACAATTGCTTTGGGTATATGTGGACCAGAATAATTATTGCAATTGGCTGTTAAGTGCTCTATTATAATTTTACTTTTGGTTTTCTGATATTATGGATTTGTGCAATAGTTGGCCTTTCTAATCCCTGGAAGTTTTATTTAAAACAAATTTCACATTTTTTTGCTCATTGTCCTATATTATAGGATTCCAACACTGAAGGGTGGTTGGAATGAAAACACTGAGTGTGTCCCTATATCTAGGAGCTACCATTTTTGGTTCATTACAAGGACTTGGAAAGTGCGTTATCTAAATTTGGAACCAGGTTTTACTGCTCATTAGTTGGATGGCTTGAGACAGGTTATCTATGTGTAATTAATTATTTTTAGCCTCAGTTTTTCCTTCTGTAAAATGATGTCATTAATACGTACTTCACAGTGTTGTAAAGGGATTAAATGAGGTAATGCATGTAAAGCCCTTTACCCAATGCTTGTAAGATAGGTGCTCAATGGATGGGGTGATTCTTTGTGAACTCACCTCTTTTTCACTGCAGTAGCTAACAACATTTTTGAGCACTGACTTCCTCTCCTGAAGAACCTCACTCAAGCTGGTGATGGCAGCTCAGAAATAATTTACGTAAGGCACTTCCAAGGATGACCAGCCTGGGATGGTTCTAGGAATGATGTCAGCAGACGGGATATGGCAGGAAGAAGCACATGGAGGCACATGCTTGTTCTGCTTAGTGTGGGGGTTTCACGTATCTGTTCCCATCATTGTCCAGCTGCTCTTCTCCTATCTCAGACCTCTTATTTGCCAGCTTCAGGCCCCATCTCTTTTCAGGGGCTCCTTACTCTCCAACTAGTTGTTGTGAGGATCCAAACCAGTGGTTCTCAAATTTGGCTGTACAACAGACTTGCTTAGGAAAATTTAATAAATGCTGATGCCTGGGCTCTCCCCCAAATATTCCAATTTACCTCATCTGGAGTGGGTCTCAGGCATCAGCATTTTTAAAAAATTCCCCATGTAATGTTAGTATGCAACTAGGGTGAGAACGATTGGGACAACCTATCTCAAGCCTTCTATGCAAGATTTTTAGTTCATTCTACTTTTATTATGATCCTACTTTTTTTTGATTGCCCAGCCTGCAAACATTCCTTTTGGAAGAGATGTTTGCTTTCTCAGTAGGTGTGCAACAAGAACAATTCCACCTAACACCTAAGCAGTGATTTATACTCTTCCACAAATCACTTTTGACATGAGAGGTATTGCAATACAGGGAAGGGTCCCAAGTTAGTACTTGAAATATCTGAGTTGGAGTTTTACTTACTAGTATATCACTAATTAGTTATTGTGATTTTGGCCATAGCTCTTAAATTCTCCGAGACTTTGTTTCCTTTCTTGCTCTCTCTAAAAAATTCCAGTGTGATGTGTAGAGATATCATTGAGTCTTTGCCGCATTTGGCAGATGTGGAAATGGAAGCATAGAGTGGTAAAGTGAGTTATCAAGACTTATGCAAAAGTTTGAAGTTCATCAAAGTCAGGATCCCATGGCTCAGGCTCTTAGCCCAACACAGTTACTACTGCCCCACACTGGCAGTTATCCAAGGACTGGAAGGTGAATTGTTTCAGTTGAAAGAAATGGGAATTAGAGGGCAAACTCTGTGTAGATACAACAGGTCCTTTCTGCACTTCACTCCCATTCTTCTGCCTCTCCTTCACTCCTAGGCCAGCAGAGATGCCTATGAGCAATGGATTCCCTTTCACAGGTGTACTTGAGCAGTCAACAAAGCCCAGACAGTCTTCTCTATTCCATTGGCACTTGTACATCTGTTCTTGTGGCCTTCTGTGAGCACAGAGTCAGAAGTGATAGAGACTGCCTAGATGTTCCTCGAATTCTTTTTCATTTCTTTCTGGCACATAACTACATTTCCCAGCCTCCCTTGCAATGAAGTTTGACCACTGATTGAGTTCTGGCCCATAGAATGTGGATGGAAGTAATGTGTGCTCCTTCTAGGCCCTTGAAATCTCCTAGGGACATTCTCTGTGAAGTTTTCATGTTTGTTCCTTCCACCATGGAAGCCATGTATTTGAAGACAATAAATCAACAAGATAGAAGGAGCCTAGGTCCCTGGATGAGAGCTTGAAGAACTACCTGATCAAGAAAACCTTTATCGAACAATTATATGAGCAAGAAAAACCAAACCAAACCAAAACCAAACTTAAACTCTGCTGTTTTGTTAAGCCTTTGAGAGTTTAAAAGTGTTCTTGAATTGTCACTTTAACTTTGGAGGAACAGAAAGAGGATTGGTCGTTTGGTGGGGTGGTGCCTCTCACATCCAGAGTTCTCTGTGGGATCCGTGGAAACCACGACCTTCCTTAGCTCTTTCCTCTGCTCCGTGCTCTGTCCCTTACTCATATCTCTTTTCCTGAGAGTCCTTCCTTATAAACCACATGTACAAGAATCCCCTTCTCAGGTTCTGCTTCATGAGGTCCCAGGCTAAGTCATCCGCACACTAGAATTTGAGTTCCTAAGGGCAGAAATGTACTTTGTTTCATTTTCCACTGAATTTCTAGTTATCCAATGAATGAATGTACTATATGTGTAAGTCACTAGACACTTTGCATAAATATAAGGAAATATAAGTCATGAATTTATGTTTTCTCAAATCTTATCTAAAGACATTCTTTTCTATGAAACTTAAAAGAATGTAGACAATATCATGTATTTTTCATTATTATTTCTTAATGACACCAATAAAATTATACTACCATTATACTTAATGCCCTTACTTTTAAATTTAATGAGGTTTAATTGTGAAAATGATTTTTCAAAAAAATTCCTTTTCCTTGGCCAGTTATTATTTATTTATTTATTTATTTATTTATTTATTATTTTTCTGAAGAGTGGACATCTGAGAGAATTGCTTTTTGTGAGGAATACTTAGAAAGTTTAACATAAATTATAAAAGTTAGCCTGGTCATCCAAGCAAAGAACATATCCATGTTAGAGACCTTTTAAATCCAAACATAATTCCTTGAAGGAATTATGGGCAGAAAACCCCATAATGTTCCCTTTGCTTTGGAAGGTCCGCTTGTGGCACAAGGGGAAATGCGGGCTTTTCAGTTCAGCAGTGGGAGAGAATGGTGAAGAGCATGCAAAAAGCGATTGCTTTAAGCGTATTGCCTTTTCCTTTCATATCTGCAATGTGATCCTATTATTTTGAAGCAATGAGTTCATTTAAGTGTGCCTGGCTGGAGGTTTGCTATTTTCCTCTATTCTTTCCTTTAAATCTTTTTGTCAACCATGTTCTCCTCGACTTGCAGAGCAGCTGTCTGGGTAGTTATAATCCTATTAAAAGGCCTCTTTATGTCAATAATATATTTATAGAGAAATTAGTCACCTGGGGTTGTTGGGTGATTTTTCTGTTTAGACATATTGTACCCCAGAAAAGCATGACTATCCCTTTCTTGTTAGATAAGGCCTGTTGCCTTGTCACTGTACCATATTGTCTGAAACCGATTAGCAATTAACATGGAACATGCCTTCCTCTGTTTGCAAAGCCCCTTAAATCTTTGCCACTGATCATATTCCTCTCAAGCTTTTCTGATAAAGCTGAGATTGTAGATGTGGCTGGGTGTACAGGGCTTATAGTATTAAGTGAAAATATGACAGGCATTAAATGACCATCTTGATGAGAAAGGTGGAGAATCTAACCACAAAGACTTTGTAAACCTGTTCAAGTGCATTTGAGCAGTGCTCTAAAATTAGTAGTATATCTTCCTCCACAAATTCTTTTTTCTAAAGAGATTTTACATTCTTACCATCTGAGTTCAGGTCTAATTATATTCTCCTAAGAAGAAGAGGAAAGGCAAGGGGCTGGGTTGCACTAAGGAAATATATCAGATTATTAAACTATCCAGCATTAGTGGATTAAGGTTTAGTTTTTGAAATCTCATCATGTTTTGAAAACAATAAAACAGGCACTTTATAGCAGACTTTACAATAAAAGAGGGTGACATTGAAGCCAATCCTTATATTATGGCATGTCCTTTATACTGATTTTTCTTTGTTTTCCAAAACATGAAGGATTGATTTTTGAGACAACAAAAGGATCCTCTATAGTGAGACCTCAAGGGCTCTCACTGTAATTCCTCAGTAGTTGAGTAGTGGAAATGCCCAGATGCAGAAAGAAGGGTCATCTACTGGCTAGGTGGCACTTGCTCTCAGAATGTTGATCAGCTGTTGTAAATGGAGGCGCAAAGAGAGGTAACCTTCTGAGTATCAGCTGTTGTTATCAACTTTCAATACCATGTAGGCCTTCAGGAAAACCCTAATCAAATTTGCAGAGTAACCCCTGAGATTTAAATAAAGGGGTATAAAACAAATGAGTGAAGAAAAAACAGCAATATTTAGATAGCATAGGAAATTTCTTCAGCTGCTTGGAATTATTTAACATCAAGTTCAAAGTGAAATTCAGAGAAGCAAGAAGATTTGACCAGCTCTAGGAGATCTGCAGACAGGTGTTCTAAAAGTCCCCTTTGATCCTGCCTTCTGGCTCTTCCCACTACTCATCTAGGGAAGGTTTCTCATGGACCTTCTTTATATTATGCATTTCTTTCATTTAGTGGAGATCTCCCCTATTCAGAAAATATGCACCTGTCCACCAGTAGGATGTATAGGGGTTTTCTTTTGACAAAGTTGAGAATGGGACACCAGGGCATAGGGCTCTAAAACAAATTACATAGGCTTAAAAAAACTGGGTATTTTTTGTGATTGCATGAATTCTGCATTTTAACAAAATAGCAAACACAAGTGATACTCATTAGAGAAACAGTCTGCGGAGCTTCAGTGGCCACACATGCTCCTATTTACTTTCAGGGTGCCCTGGACTCAAGTTGCCAATTTCCCACAAAGCTGGTAAATGGATAAATGACAGCACATCCTATTTTAATCTTAACTGCATTCTCATAATGTTTATTTCTCTTTGTGACCTCAGGGAAATTCTCTGAGAGTGGAGTACTCTAGAGTGGTGCTGCCCAATAGGACTTTCTGGGATGCAGGAGGTGTTCTCTGCATCAACCTGGTCAGTAGACACTCGCCACCGGGGGACTAAATATTTAATTCTATTAAATTTTAACTTAAATATAAATAGCTTCACATGGCTACCAGTCACTGTATTGGACAAATCTAGTGAAGTAAGGGACTTTTCTAGTAGCCTGGATGGGGAAATATTGTATGAACCACACATCTTGAGAGACAATATAGTGACTGAGAGATTTGACTTGAACCAGACTGGATAGGTTCAAATCCCACCTCTGCTTTTTGAGCTGTGAAGTTGTGGTAGTTACTTAATTTTTCTGTGCCTTAGTTTCCTCTTCTGTATCTTGGGAAATAAAGCAATAACAATAACTACCTCACAGTGTTTGTGTATCAATTTATTGACCAATTCACATAAAACATTTAGAATAGTGCACGGCATATAGAAAGCCAGGTTTAAAAGTTGATGGTACCAGTGGCATAAGAGTCCTGAGACTGTTCCTGGACCAATGATATATATTGGAAGGATTAAGGAAAACATTCAACTATTCATTGATGCTCAATCATGAGAGTTTTCACCTCTCCTTTCCTTTCCTTTTAGCGCTATTAGTTAATTAATTCATATACCCACCTAACAAATAAGGCTGCTCTGTGCCAGTGCTATCCTATTATTGTTACTTGACATTGAGTCAGCTCTGACATCTGGCAACCCTGTGAATGAGTGAGTGATGTCCACAACATCTGGTTCTCTATAGCCCTGATCAGCTTTCACAGACATGCCTATATCATTTCTTATGAAGTCAATCTATCTCATATTTTGTCTTTCTCTTTTCCTGCTGCCTTCTATTTCCCCCAGCATCATTGTCTTTTCCAAAGAACCCTGATTTCTCATGATGTGCCCAAAGTAGGGCAGCTTCAGTTTCGTCATTTTTATCTCCAGCGATGTTTGAAGCATAATTTGCACTAGGACTCACTTGTTAGTTTTTCTGGTGGTCCAGAATATGCGTAGAGTGCTCCTCCAACACCATATTTCAAATTGATGTTTTTCCTATCAGTTTTCTTCACAGTCCAACTTTCACATCCATACACAGTAATTGGGATTACAAGTGTGTCCATGATCTTAGCCTTGCTCTCTAATGACACATCTTTGCTCCTTCTTCATTCTTCTATTGCTGCTCTCTGAGTCTCAGCCTTCCCTTGATTTCTTGAGTGCAGGGACTCGAGAAGTAAAACAGTGAACAGAACATTACACCTGTCTTTGAGGAGTTTATAATCAGGTGAAGGAGGCCACTAAGTATTAAATATAAATATGGCCCCACCTCTTCACTCCTCTCTGTATCACACCCCTTTGTTCTGTGACATAGCAGCAGCTCTTATCAAGAGCAGTCCATTTCCTCCCTCTTAAATCTGGGCTAGCCTTGTGACTTGATTTGACCAATAGAATGTGGTAAAAGTGACCTTGTGCCAGCTCTCAGGCTAGACTTCAAGAGGTCTAGTGCAAGTCCCTTCCCTGTCCCCTTTCTCTCTCTCTTCCTCTCAGAACCTGGCCCAGCTGTCTTGTGAACAAGCTCAAGCTAGAGGACAGAGACTACACACACATGGGCCAGAACCAAGTCAGCCCTTTTAAGACCATCCTGGACCAGCTTGTGCCCACACAGCTGACCACAATTGTTTGAATAAGCACAGTAGGGACAGCCCATGGACTCACATTTGAAGCCACTCAGTGTTGGGGGGATTTGTGTGTAGTTATCACTCACTAATAGAGAGATCATTTAACTGATGTGGCATCAATCACCATATAGTCATAGAGATAAATACAGGGCCTCCAAGGAGCTTTCCTAATGGAAGACATTGCTAAACTGAGGCCTGAAAGATAAAGATTAAGGAAGGAGATGTTTCAGGCAGAGGGAACAGCATGAGAAACCTGGAACATGAAGCAGAAAATTCATTTTTTCTACATGCTGTCAGGGACACATGAATATAAATATTCCTTTGCTCAAGGAGCTTCTTATATAGCTTATATATGTGATGTCATGATTTGCACATAAATAAAGAAGTCAATTATTACATAAAGTGAACTATATTCACTGCTGAATTTGTCCAGACTCTGGTGCACGAAGCAGAAAGAACACAGAGAGAGATCAATAGGACTTAAATAAACAGCCAAGAAGACTTCTTAAAAGACAACCTAATTGTGATGGGACTTAAGGAATGGGTAGAAATGATGTCTAGGAGCACAGGAGAGAGGAAAATGTTCCTGGGACCATTTTGGAACCATTTTGGGAGGACCTACTTGGTCATTCATGCCTACTGAACACATACTGTTTGCTAAGCCCTGTGGGAAGAACCATGAGAGAAGGAAAAAAGGAAACATTACCTTGTTTTCATGAAATTGAGAGTTATGCTTGCCTTTGGGGTTCCAAACTCCTTTTAAGTTACATCTTGGCTTTTACACAACATAAGCTCAGCTTATTATTTCTTTCCATCTGTATTGTTGGGGATGTTATTTTGTGGCAGGGTACAGGGGGAGCCATGAACTTATAGATCAATGAGTATATTTTCAGCTGTTCTCCATAGTAGGAAGAGGTTTGGTTGCCAGTTTTTCCAGAAGATGTTGCCTCATGAGCATTTTTCAGAGACTGGGGACTTTTGTCTCTCAGCCCCTGAATTATGGATTTCACTCTGAGCTGAAGATTGGAGCCCCAGTACATTGGCACCTGTTGAAAGCTTTATCTTTTCTCCTTGAGGTTTTTACTGAGCCTTGTTGGGATTTAGAAGCCTATAAGATGTTTTCCTAGCCAGAAGTCTTTGTAAAACTTGATTATCAGAAATAAACATGAGCAATCCACACTTTCTGAAAACAGTGTTTAAGAAAACTTTAGTCTGGAGTGAGGGACAGCCCAGACCTGGCCCTCACGGCTCTGGCATTGGCTTGGACTGGCAAACCTGTGCTGAAGCAGAAAGTTGCTGATTTGTGGGAAACATATTTATTGAATCATAAAAGAAAGCTGCCATCAAAACTAAGCCCAGAGGTCCAGTGATATGTGTGGAGATAATTCATGCGGTACCCTTTTGCAGTTTGCAAATGTCTTTGGGATGACAGGGCTGAGAGTGGGGTAGAGAGTCTTTGTAAAGACTAGCCACAGGAGTCCTCTGTGGCTAGTGGAGTCGCCATCTCTAACCCTGTCTGTTTTTATCTAGGCTTCTCTCATTGGCTCTCAAAGACATTTGAAAATAAACAAGTGAGAAAATTTTCTAAGACCATCCTAACAATCCACTCTGACATTTGCTGAGATGACAGGCCAAAGCTAGTCCCTGTCTATTACTTCTCTGGTTTTGCACTCTGCAATTTGTAGATGTTACTGTCAGGTGCTCTGCTCAGAGCTTTTGTCTTTTGCCACAATTTTAGACAACTATTGTTTCAATGTGTGTGTATATGTGTATATATATATATATATAATATATGACCAAATATATATATTGGGTCTTTGAAAAAGTCATGACACATTTTGTTTATATTTTTCAAAGGTTATTTATTTATATAAAGAACAAAGATCAATGAATGATATAGTGCCCATTTTGTTCAATAACCTTTTGTCATCTTTCAGTGAGCTTCATAATTCCTTGTTCATAGAAGAACCTTCTATTTTTGCAAAAAACTGAACAAGGTGCTGATTTAGAGCCTCATCTGAATTGAACGTTATACTATGCAAGGAGTTGTGAGGAGAGCAAAACAAGTGGAATTCTGAGGGCTCAAGGTCAGGTGAGTATTGTGGGTATGGCAACACATTCCATCCAAGCTCTAATAACTTTTGACGGGTGATCAAACTTGTGTATGGTCTTGCGTTGTCGCAATGGAACAAACTCCTTTACAATTAACAAGCTCTGGACGTTTCTAGATGATGGATTCGTTCAAACTGTCCAATTGCTGACAGTACACATTTGAACTGATTGTTTGGTTCCTTGGTAGGAGCTCGAAAAACATGACACCTTTAAAATCCCACCACACTGAGAGCATAACCTTCCTTTGATGAATTTCTGCTTTCGATGATGTCATTTGAGGAGAATCATCGCGCTGGGACCAAGGCCATTTGTGCACCACATTGTTGTAAACAATCCACTTCTCATCGCCAGTTATCAGTCGCTTCAAAAAAGGATCATTTTCCTTACATATAATGAGCATATTGCAGATGTTTATATGCGCCATCAAATGAACTTCTTTGAGTTCATGAGGAACCCAAATATTGAGCTTGCTTACATATCCCAGCTTCTTCAGGTGGTCATGAACACTTGAATGATGGATGTTCAATGTTTCTGCAAGCTCTCGTGTCGTGTAACGTGGGTTGGACTCGATCAATGCCTTTATTTTGTTGTCATCAACCTCGGTGGGCCTCCCTGACCGAGGCACGTCGTTGAGATCAAAATCACCATTACAGAATTTCGTGAATCATCATTGACACTAACATTCTTGTAGAGCATTGTCACCATAAACTTTATGCAACTTTTCACAAGCTTGACGTGTGTTCTTCCCTCTGTGGAAGTAAAACAGTAAAATATGGCAAAAATGCACAGTTTGGTCTTCCATCTTCAACTTGTTGTAAAAATCTCCAACACTCAACCAAATCGCTCAAGTTTTTTTTAGAACGAAGCTAGAACTGTCAGCTGTCAAATGACATAGCAATAACATAGATGCGAATGACTCTAGTATTTCCGAAAATGAACTAGTGCCATCAATTGCAAACATGCATCATGACTTTTCTGACAACCCAATATATATACTTTTAAAATTATCTGTGGCTTCAGGACCCAAAGTCCCTTACTCATTTCAAATGTATTTAAGTACAGGAGGTAATTGTGGGATAACAGAGAAAGTTCCTGTGGTTAACTGTTTTTGTCCTCAGTTTCTGATTGACTATACAGAAAAAATTGTAATTTATATCAGATAAAGGGTAGATTTCTATAATACGTAAAGAGTGCCTACATCAATAAGAATAGACCAACACCTAACAGAAAAATGGACAAAAGATATGATCAGATTGTTCACTAAAGAGCAAATGGTGAAACAAATAAATCTTGCATATATAAAAAGCCATTCAAACTCACCATGATAATATGTATATTAAAGCTATAATAAGATAGTTTTCACTTCCCAGATTAGCAAACACCTAAATGTTTACTAATATATTTCATTGAAAAGAAGTGAAGAACCTGTAATTCTCATACATTATTAGTGGCCATGTAAATTTGAACAAACTATTTGGAGGACAATTTGGCTCTAGCTACAAAAATGGCAAATGTCCTTTGCATAAAATATCTTTGGATACCCACAAAAAATAGAAGTAGCATTTTCTTCCAGAAGTGTTTGGAAGACAGAGGTGTGAGGAAAAAATATATTTTATTGTGTATCCTTTCATACATTTAGGATTCGTATATAAATGTATTACTCACAAAAAAACCTGAGCCCTAATCAGAATTCCCAGGTAAATTTTCTTTTTAGATTTTCTTCCATGGGAAAATTTGGAATTGTTCTTCCTCAAACCTGCCTGACAGACTATTTGCTTCATGAGGTCAGAGACTATCATGGTCTTCTCCCCTTTGCCTAATCTAGTGCCTGGCAGGGTAGGGTAAAAAAATATTTGTTAGAAATATAAATGAAAGCATAGGATGCACGAGATGACTTTACATGGAGGCTTGCAGCTCCCAGGAATCCACTGTGGAGCTGGCTTGTGCCCACTGTGATTTCCAGGGTAGTAATTTTACATTGAAATTGATCACTTTCCTTCTTAAAGAAAAACTGAAGAAAAGAAATGAACTTACTTGAGAATGTGCTATTGAAAACCAGTATGACTAAATTTATGGAACCACTATCTTAGACACAATTGTGGTCAGTGGTCACTGGTTACTGATGAATTCCTTCTGAGAGAATGGAGAGTGAGCAGTGGACTCTGTAGGCATGGTCTTGACTAGTGGTATACTGGTAAAAGTTTAACAACTGGCTTCTTGGAAACAAGCAAGCAAACAAACAAACAAGGAAACAAATAAACCCTGATTTGTAGTGTTTGCCAACCTCCATGGTGTAAATACTCCCACCATAGCTGATTTTAGGATATCAATGTGGTATCACTGAATGTGAAGTTGGGAAGAGGTGATAGCAATTGGCTCTTGTGATCCAGTAGGCACAGGCCCAGCACACCATTGGTTATGGGTAGGCAAGAATTCTCCTTCCATAGTTAAGAGCAGTTAAGACTTTAGAGTGTAAATGGACCCTTTCAAGAGTTGGAGTCTTAGAAATATTAAGTAATTCTTCTAAACCAGTGGTTCTGAAAGTGTCATCTCTGGAAATTGTGGGGCTTCACCCCAAATCTACTGAATCAGAAACTCTAGGGGTTGAACCCAGCGCTCCAGATTTTAAAAAGCCCTCCAGGTGATTCTGGTACATGCCAAAATTTGAGGACCACTGCTCTAAGCCTCTGCTTTCTCTGGAAATGGTTACAGGTATTAAAAAATATAGATCTATACTAAGGGTTATACAGAATAATAATTATAAAAGTGCTTTGGCCCAGGAGATATTAACTATGATAATAAAGATATTTCTATGGTTCTGCCAGGCATTCAAGAGGCATTAAATGAGTTTGGGGTATGTTCAATTACTTTTCTGTCAAAGGTACAAGAGGTACATCAAGAGAAACATCCAGAGCCAGCTGAGTGGCATGCTGGTTAAGAGCTGGCTTGGGACACCAGCTCTGAGCAGCAGGGCCCCAGTTCGGATACCACATATGAGGGCCAGTGACGCTGCACCATCTACAGCTAAGATGGTGAACAACAGCTCGACCTGGAGCTGGGTTGCCATAAGTCGCCGGTGACGGTGTGGGCTGCGGTCCCTGCTGCAGTGGGCTGCCATGAGCTACTGTGAGTGGCTGGCAGCCAGCAAGAGTGTCTGGCAGCAGGCATCAGTTGCCAAGAGCCTTCGTGAGCTGCTGTCCAGAGGCCGGAGACCTATCTGCCTTACCAGGGAAGAGCACAATGACAATACCAACATGGGCCAGTGAAGCAACGTCCTCCACAACTAGACTGAAGAACAACAACAAAAAAAGACAGCAACTTGTCTGTTCCCCTTCCCCAATTCCCCAATGCTATTCCCCTCCCTCAATTCCCCAATAAAATCTTTTTAAAAAAAGAGAAACATCCATAGCTTTCTGTATAGTGAACTGTGTACAGTTATCTCAATTCTCGTTGCATCATTTGGAGAAGTAAATACCAGCACTGTTACCCTGTAACATGCATATATAGGACAAGATACATCAGACTAAGGCCAGAGAGATTTACCCTCCAATGCCAAGTTCCTTGGCAGCCCCAAGCCTTTGCCTAATTGATTGAACTGACTTATTTCACATGCACCAAAACATCCTCCATGAAAAGAAGATGATGAGAAGGAGTGGGAGATGAGGGGAACATGTTTGGAGGTATAGGACTTGAATCTCAGGAAAGTTTCAGATTTGGGTAGCAACATTTGTTATTTGGAGAATATTAACTTCATTTATTGAGCACCTACTACCTACTAGACATTGCAACATGACTTTTCACCTAGATATTATCTCCATTTTATAAATGAAGAAATTGAGGTGGAGAGCTTAAGTAAGGTGTTCAAGGCCCCAGAATAGACAGTTGGCCTTTTAACTGCCATTATCCTCTTTTCTTTTATGCATTTTTCCCCGTTATGCCTTGGGCCTGTCACTGATACAGTTCTTGAGACTAGAAGGGCCACTAACTCCTCTTACAGGCTTTTGTTGTTGTTGTTGCTCTTGTCTTTAGGCATATTTCAGAGATACACTAGAATGGTCCATGGCAGTCTTCCCAGATGGCACAAAAATGAACATTCAAAAAAGTCAGTGCAGTGCAGTGGTGACACATGTGGTCTCGCAGACCTATGGTGGAATTCTGGCTCTACAACTCATTAACTCTCTGACCTTGAGTATATGATTTATTCTAAGTGTCTTAGGTCAAATTCCTTAGAGGCAGAGCCTGAGATGGGGGGTTTTGGGCAAATGTTTTATTAAGGGAGTGCTCTCAGGAGTAATCCGAAATAAAATGAGGGAAGCAGGAGAGAGAAGGGGAAGATGCTGAGCAAGAACTTAGAATCTAATTCAGCTGTAATCTAGCTTTAGTCTGATCCCACAGGGGGCTCTGGAGTGTGAATTGTACCAGACAGTTGATCCCAAGGGCATCAGCTTTTGTAGCCCTGTCAGTCAGTTTTTGTCTAGGGGCTGCCATGGAAGGGTACAATCTTCTTGTGAGGAGTTTCTGTCATAAGAGAGCAATTTTCAGGAGAAGGCAGCAGCTCTGAGCATTAGCAGCCGCTATTCACAGTCACTAGGTCTCAACGGGATCTGAATAGGGCAGCATAGCTCCTACTATAGCCAGTCTCAGCTTTTTTTATATATAAACTGTAGATACTAGTGCCCACTCAAAGGAGGGCATGGTAAGGATTAAATGATTTGATGCATTCAGAGGATTAAGCACAGTGCCAGGCACACAGTAATCACGAAATCAGTGTTTACTTCATTTCCTTTCCTGTTTTGTTTAAAGAGACTACTGACTTCATCTCTCTGGTTGAAATAAAGGATATTTTCTCAAAGCAATCAGCTTATTCCCACCTCCCCAACCCCCTACCTTCAGATTAGACGAAGAAAATATTTGGGAAGGGTTATTTACTTTTCCTTCAAAAATATTTACTTAGCACCTACTGTGTGCCAGTCACAGTTCAAAGTGTTGGGGAAATATTTGTAAATAAGACAGACAACGTCCTTGCTCTACTATGACTCACAGTCTACAGTAGAGGAACAGACAATAAGCAAAGAAGTAAAACGAGCAAATACTAGTTATGGTAAGTACTATAAGAATATATGTTAGGGGGATGGAATCCAAAATGACTTGAGAGCTACATTAAATTGAGGTCAGGGAAATCCTCTCCAAAATGACATTGACTTGAAAGCCAAGAATGAAATTGGTCATTCAGGTTATGGAAGAAGACAGTTTCAATCAGAGAGACTACCTAACGCAAATGTCCTAAGGCAAGAAGAAAGTTGGCAATTCACAGTGCAGAGAAAAAGCCAGTGTGCTGGAATGTGGAAGACAAGGGGGAGAATGAGAGGAAATGAGTCCAGAAGATAAGGTTGGAAGGTAGGCACAGGCCAGATCTTTCAGAGCCACAGTAAGGTGTTCTAAGAAATTTGATTTCATCCTAAGTCTCAAAGGAAGTCATTGGTGAATTTATACAGGGGAGTAAAATGAATATATATACAGAGGGTGCCAAAAAAAAGGTATACACATATTAAGAAAGGAAAAACTATTAAAACTATAACAAAAGATGAATACAAGTTATATATACACACACACACACACACACACACACACACACACACACACACACAAGGGGTGTCAAAAATGTATATTTTAAGAGATGTTATGTATGTGTTATTTTTCAAAGTTGAATTAAGGCAACAATGTATAGCATGATGTTTGCTCAAAAGACTGTAATTGCAGAAGTCAAACATGACTTGTATTCATCTTTTGTTATCCATATATATTAAGTATTACAATTTTAATACAGTTTTTCCTTTCCTTTCTTTTTTTTTAAGATTTTATTGGGGAATTGTGGGAGGGGAATGGCGTTGGGGAACTGGGGAAGGGAAACAGACAAGTTTCTTCGGTCTAGTTGTGGAGGACGTTGCTTCACTGGCCCATGTTGGTATCATCATTGCACTCTTCTTGGGTGAGGCAGATTGGTTGCCAGCCTCTGGACGGCCTCTTACAGCAGCTCTTGGCAGTTCAAACTGGCTGCCAGCCACTCACACCAGCTGCTGGCCGCTCACTGCAGCCTATGGCAGCCCACTGCAGCAGGGGCTGCAGCTGTGCCGTCCTTGGGACTCACAGCAGCCCAGCTCCATGTGGAGCTATTGTTTACCATCTTAGCTGTAGAGGGCAGTGTCACTGCTCCTTATATGTGGGATCCAAACCGGGGCCGCTGGCATCCCAAGCCAACTCTTAACCAACATGCCATTCGGCCGGCCTAGTTTTTTCCTTTCTTAACATGTGGATACATATTTTTGCCATATATATATATAGAGATCTATATATAGATCTATCTATCTATATATAGATCTATCTATCTATCTATCTATCTATCTATCTATCTATCATCTATGTATCTAAAATTCCAACTGCTTGTGACAAATGGATTATAGAACAAAAGTGCAAGCAGAGAGATCAGTTAGTAGGTCATTGTAAAGATGATATTGTCTTGAAGCGAGGTAGTAGAACAAAGGAAATAGATGTAAATAGATTTCAGAAATGAAATGGAGCAAATTTGGTAGGCCATATTGATGGATTGGATGCTGGCCATGAGAGAAAAGGAGAAATCAAGGATTAATCCTTCATTTATAGCATGAGCCTTTAGGCAAATGGCTTAGTTTACTGAGATGGGAAAGACCAAGGGAGAGGCAGAGATTTTGTGTATCACAGAAAGAAGGAAGCATATGAAAGAAAAGCTATGGGGAGTGAAAAGACAGAAAAGGGATGTGCTACAATGTACAAAATAAAATGGAGAAAATGTAAAATTAGAAGAAAATGAAGCAAACAAAAGTTTAATAGTATTGGCTGGAAAATATGTTGCACAATATGATGAGATGCACTGGAGTTTGAAAGGACTATTCAAAGGAGTATGGTCTGGTGATGAGCATTTTCAGAGAATGGCAAATACGAATTTATTCTTCCAGTTCCTCTAAGAGGAAGTGTCTGGGGTATTTAGGTTCTGGAATCTTGGAAGGACTGAGAGTTTACTTAAGAATTATACGTGTTTTATTATTTTTTTTTTCCTCAAACCTAGTCATCAAAGCCATAAGTACCAGGGATGAAATCCTTTTCAAATAGGGATATTTTTTGAGTAGTATACTTTGAAAATCTCAATAGATGGGTAGAAAAAAAAGCAAAGTCTCAGCTTTTTCCATTGGCCTGACTCCATTTTGGGGACAAGAGGCAGGAGCTGGCATTCTATTCCCATCGTATTCAATAGTAAAAAATTACTAAGCAAATGTAGCATTTCTCCTTCAAAGATTTAAAATTAAGAAAAATATTTTGGGGTTGGAAACTTGGGAGCGATGTGTTGTGCTGATCTGTCTGTCCAAGACCCAAAATTCCAAAGAGCTTAGAAGAAAACACAACAGAAAACCTCCTGCAGCTTTTTTCTTGGTTTACTCTTCTTCCTTCAAGGCAGACCTTCTTTTTCCCAATTAGGTTTCCTTCTATCTTAATTCTTTAAGAACCCCAAAGATTAAGGGAGGAATATTGATATAGAGGTGATTGAGATGTTGAGATTGCTTTTCCTGGCTGTGTTATGTTTTTGAAAGCAGCTACCCGGAGCCAAGGGAAGTCCTGGGGATTCCTTCAGAACCATTTGAAATCACTTAGTACCTGTCCAGTTTAGTTGGGATCCTCCAATTAGGAACCTCTGTTCCTTCTACTCCTCTAGTAGCAAAAGGAAAGATCTTGGTGCAGTTGAAAGAACATAATGGTGGGTCCTAGTTAACAGTTTTGATAGTGCTGTCATTTCCAGTCAACCACAAACTTGTCTGGGTGGGCATTAATGGGGAACTGTAATGGAATCAGCCAGTCTCAAGCATCAGGAAATTATGCCCAATTCTAATACAACTGAGAAGATTAGAGAGAAAGCATTATTTCTTGATATCTACTATGCTCTTGGTCCTATATTGGACATGTTATACATATCATCATTTTTATTCCTCACATCAACAGCTGAGCACTATAATTTCCATGTAAATGCAGTCCTGCCGAGCTGGATCTGAGGTATGGACACATCAGACAGGAGAAGTTGGGTGACATGTCTTCCTCTAGGTTACTATGTGTATTGAGTTGTTTTGATGGGATTCTAAACATTTCCTATAAAAGGAGAATAACTTAAATTGGAATGGACTTGGCAGGGGAAGGGTTACAACAGAAGCCAAGCTTCAGGGAGGGACCCTGGAGACCCCAATGAGTATTCATTCTAATAGAAAAATGAGCAGGATGAGGCAGATTCTGCAGTAAGGCCTGTATTGATGTTGGTCCTGGGTTTAGCACTGAGGCTGGCATATGACACTCTGACAGTACTTATGGACCATTGGAAGAAAAGGGCAATAGGTGCAAACTAGAACTCTAGTAGATGCTGTCCAGTAGAACTTTCTGTGATAACGAAAATGTTCTAAATATGTGCTGTCAGTATTCACTGGCCACGTGGGGCTACTGAACACTTGAAACAACTGAGGAACTGAACTTTGAAATTAAAAGGCCTCATGTGTTTAGTGTCCACCGCAGCTAAATGCTTCAGTACCTACAGTGCTGTGGGGTCCTCACAACATAGCTCAGTAAAGCCAAGTTAGACATGTAGAAGTCAGTAGGGGCAAAGTACAGCAGAGTGTGCAGTGAGAAATGTCAGATGAATGCAGCCCAGATCAATTTAGAGCCTGATAGAACGCAGCTTATGTACTGGATTTCCTGTGTAAGCAGGGGAAGGTTCAAAGCTGGCAAAATATGTGTATTAATGACCTCATTTGGACCCACATGGTAATGAGCTTTGGTTACACTTAGAAGGGACAATTAGGCTCATTGCCCTGCAGAGTATTCTAGTCCTTAGCACACTGTATGTATTTAATAAATATTTGTTTTGGATGAATAGATGGATAAATGGGACATAAAGGTACTCACTCCCTGAGATCATTGTTATCAGTTAGTTGATGCCATAGTAATGCCACATAACAAACTTCCCCCAAAATGAGTGACTTAAAAGAAGATGCATTTATTTGTGCTCATAGATCAGGAGATAAGCTAGGATGGCCTGTGTCATGTGAATTCATTTAGGGGCACAAGAGAAGCTCTTTTTAGGAAAATGGACAAAACACAAGACGGCAAGCAGAAGGTCATATGAGTTTGTTCTAAAGGTGGATCCTCAGAACTGTCATGTCACTTCCATTCATGTTCCATTGGCCAAAACGTATCTCCTCACTAACCTAAAGTTAAGGGTTTGAAAAGTACCCCATGTCCACAGTGCAAGGGGACTATGAAGTTACATGGCAAAGAACATGATTCAGGAAGGGGTGAGGAATTAAGGCCCAAACTTCAGTCTGCCATAGTCATGTGGCAAGCCAGGGTCAGATCTGCAGTTCATTCTAGTTTTCTTCCAGTTCCATAATCTGTTTCTTCCTCTATTCTACATTCTTCATGTACAATCAAAGACAGTTTTACCATCCATGTGACTCCTAGTCTCCAGGGCAGATGTTATGTTTCCATCCTTTAAAAAATCTGATATTCTGATTTTTAAAATTTTGTTATTTATCTCATTGAATGATTGTCATTTTTGTGGTACTGGACTGCAATCAATCCACATGATTTGGCTCTGTCTTAGAGTTGGAGGTGTAGTCTCATGGAGGTTCAAAGAATCTGTTAGTCTGCAAATATTTTTGCTTTAATCGTGGACTGTCTCAGTTACTAAGAGGCTGGGGTGCTGCTGCCAATGGCTGAAGCACAAGAGGGCGGAACTTGCAGTCCCAGTGCTCTGGGTTTGGTTTTCAACTTTGACTGAGGTTCCTTGCTGCTGTCAGAACCTACCATAGCCTTTTTCAAACAGTCGTTCACTTAAAAAAAAAACCATACAGCAAAATTCTCCTTTTTTAGTGGGTATATAATTCTATGAATTTTGACAAATGTACACACTCATGTAACTACCAACACAATCAAGTTATATTTATCACGTGCAAAATTCCCTCGTACTGCCACTTTGTAGTCAATCCTTCCCCACAAGTCCAGCCTTTTCTAGAATGCCATGTAAATGAAATCACACAGTGATTTGGCTTCTTTTAGTTAGCATGATACATTTGCGATTCACCATGCTGCTGTGTGTGTTATAAACAGCTCATTCCTTTTTGTTTCTGAGTACTGTTCCATTGTATGAATGTACAAAACTTTATTTACCCACTCTGTAGTTAAGGGGCATTTGGCAGTTTGTTTCCAGTTTTTGATAGTTATGAAAAAGCTACTACAAATATTCACATATAGGTTTCTCTATGAATGGAAGCTTTCATTTTTCTTGGGTAAATGTTTACAGTGAAATTGCTGGATTATATGGTAAGTATATATTTTAATATTCCAATTCCCTATTAGAATACTGGAATCCAAACCAATCTTTTTTTTTAAACACTGAAAACTGCCATTTTTAATTTTTACAATATTAATTACACATTCAGATTGCCAACTTACAGATCAACTATATTCCTAATGTTAATTTTTGAAATCATTGGTTTAGAAATAATAATGTACTTTCTATAGGAACATGTTTTAAATAGTACTCAACAACCAAGTTTAGATATTTTTATGTCTATTTAATCCACAAGGTAGCTGAAATACTATCTATATTCAATGAAACAATAAGTTAAATATGTTAAAGGAGTTTTTAAAATGCTATTTCAAAAGTAAAAAAGAGACAAGTAAAATCAATAAAGTGAAATAAAAGCTTGTGAATTCTACTTCTATAAAAAATGCATTGGGAATCTTGATAGGGATTACATTGAATCTATAGTTGACTTTGGGTAATATGGACATTTTAACAATATTAATTCTTCCAATCATAAACATGGGCTCGCTTTTCATTTATTTGTGCCTTCTTCAATTTTTTCATTGAAGTAGTGGTTGTTTTTCTTTCTTTTTTTTATTTTATTATTATTAGTTACAGATGTACAAAACAATGCAATAGTTTTCCTTTTCACCCTTTACAAAGTGACACCCCCACCCCGTCCCCCTTCACTGCCAAACCAATCTTTTAAGAGACAGCCAAATTGTTTTCCAAAGTGGCTGCACCATTTTCATTCCTACCAATAGTATGAGGTCCTACTGTGACTTTTAATTTATCTATTTGCCTCTCTGCTACTTCCTTCCTTCTATGAACTTCCAATCCTAGACTCCATTTATTTCCTCAGATTGACTTTTTTTTGGGGGGAGGGCCTTCCCTGGTAGTTTAAAAAAGGCTGTTACCTAGAGGATCAGATCTATTTTGGAATAAAATGCATAACAGTTCTCTGCATGGTGCAATAGAGGAGCATACTGGAGTTCGAGTGCATGGAACTGAAATATTAATTTGCCATTAGTACACTGATCATCCAAGGGCAATTTCCTTCTCGAACCTTGTGACCTCACTAAAAAAGGAAAGAACATGTATAGTTTCTATAAAGCTGAATCAATGATTTCTGCTTTCTTAGCTTTAGCTGCTTGCAAAAATTTGGGCTATCGACCTATCATCATTTTTGATACTTTTGAAGCTGAATTCCTGACTTTGGCCTTTATCATTTCAATATATAATGACCCATCTCTCAACTGCCAGTATCTGCCTCTTTTTGTTTGATAGCATTCTCCTGCCATCAAAGGCTCCTTGACTCATGTACTTGGCAGGTTGGAGTGCCATGGCATTAACACCACCAGGAGCAGCCCTCAACCACTGACCGACAGAAGAAATAGATTAAATTGCTGTATAAACACCCCATCTCCTTCACACTCTGGGTGGAATATCTCTGAGGTTCGTGGCTGTACACTGGTTCCCAGAGTTCCCAGTGGGTTTAAGCTCTAGTTGCCCACAGTAGTAACTTGCTCAATAATGCAAACTTTATTTGCTGCCTTCCCTTCTTTGTTTGATTTCTCCACTCTCTTGCTGGTTCCTTTACCTCCCAGATCAACCACTTAAAATCAGTTCTTGACTCTATGTCTGCTCTTTGGGAAATACACACCAAATCTGACCTATTCCTGATTTTAATTCTCAATTCCGTTTTTTTGGTGTCTACATTCCTGATCTCCATGTGTTCTATTCTTCATTAACTGAGTCCATTCAAACCTCCAGATCCTGACATATTCTAAATGTCCCTGCTCTCCTCCTGCCCATGAACATGGTACAACATTTGGTATGGTGGAAAGGTCATGGTTGGGGGAGGCACCTTTGTGTGAAGTTGTGTAACTGATATAATGTATCCAAGTTTAATTATGACATCTGTAAAATGAAATCCCATCATGAAGATGGTTTAGAACTTTAAATTTCCTGTTGGTATTTAGTGGATAATATAGGTCATCAGCATACGTTGGTTCTCTTGTTTCTCATTGTCTGATCACTTACGAGAGACCAAGTCTTATCTCTCTCATGGCTGACCACTTTTCAAGAGCACACATCAAGAAGCCAGTCTGTATTTATCTATGGTGTTTCATTTTCTATTGATGGGAAGTGGTATTTCCCATCAATGGTAAAAACTAATGTATTTGATCTTTCATTGCTGGGAAAATGACATATATATTTGTACAATACTTCCTGTCTTGGTAGATTATTTCAATAAAAGAAATATTTCCTTTCAGTGTTGCAAATCAGGAATTTAAGCAAAAATGAGTTTTCATAAGTGTGTATTGAAGTTGGGTAAAAAAAGGTACAATATATGAAGACAAATGACTTATTTTTGCTTTGAACCCCAAGTATAATGAAAGAGAGACGACTCAGAGCCAAATGGGATCTTAGACTTAGAAACAACATTAAGGGCCACCTAGTAACAATAATAGTAACAGTCAATATTTATTGAATACCGGGGATGTGCTGGGTAGTTTTCCAAGTGCTTTATAGATGGCCCTCCACAACAATCTTCTGAGGTGGGTCCTATAATCATCATGTCCATTTCACAGATTTTTTTAAAAAGGCCAGAAAAGTTAATGAAATTGCCCAAGTTTACATTGCCTAAAAGCAGTGAGGCAGGAGTCAAACCCAAGAGGTCAGACAGCAGAGCCAAACACTTTTAACCTCTGTGTGTGCTGCCTCCCAGCCTAAGTAGTCCTGTTATGGACAGTCAGTGGTTTTCAACGCATTTTGTTTCATGTTGAATAATCTTAGTTCTTTATCTTGAGTGTAAATCAGCTTTAAGTTTCTTAAACACTTTGATCCTGGTTTTAACTTTCAGAAAAGATTATTTCTGTGTTGACAGCCTTTGAGGCTTACTCCATCCCCCCTGCATATTCTCTCCTCTAGAATAAATAGGACCTAAAAATCCCTGCTGCAAATCACTTGTGTATTATGTGTATTCATGACCACTAGAAGACTGCTGCACATCCCTAGTGGTCGTTGATGGAGCTAGCTCTTCACCAGGCACCAATTTGTATTAAGTTTACATCATGCCTAGCCTTAGGCTTATTTTCAAGGAAGAACAGTTCAAAGGGACTGAATAGAAGCAGAAATGGAATGTTCTACAGGAAGAAATGAAGAGCTTCAGAAACAATGCATACATGGGTAAATATATACTTTTTTTTTTCTTTCTTATTTATTTATTTATTTATTATTTTTAGAAAGATCATTGACTATTTAAAAAATAAACAATGTATTTTGAGATTTACAACATATATGATAACAATCACATAAAGATAAAAGGGAAGTAAAAGGAAGAATACTGTTGTATGAATTATACATTAAATGTGATGTGGTCTAATATTAATTCACAATAGATTATAATAAGTTAAGAATGCATATTATAATCCTTAAAATGACCACAATAAAAATAATCAAAGAGGTATAGTTAAAAAGATAGTAGAATAGATAAAAAAAGAATACTAAAAGATACTGGATCAACTGAACCAAATGAATACAGGAAAGCAGACAAACAGGAACAAAGAAAAGTGGAACAGATAGGAAAAAGAAAAGAAGCAAGAGTGTAGTGTCATGCTGAACTATATCAATACTTACATTAAATGTTAATGGACAAAACACTCACATTAAAAAGCAGAGATTGTCAGACTGGGGAAAAATGAAATCCACCTATGTGTCATTTACAAAGGATACATTTTTGATATAAAGACACAGAGAGGTTAAAAGTAAAAGGATGAAAAAGGACACACCTGGAAGGGACTGACCACATAAACTGGAGATGCCTGCCTTACCTGAAGCAGGAAATATAGGGTACCTGTATAGATATCCACAGCCTTGGCAGTAAAGGAGAAAACATGAGAAGAATGACTCCTTGGAACTAGGAAGCACCCAGTGCTGATTCATGCTGAAAACATTTCCTTTGAAATCCAACAAGTTTAGCAAACAATCAAATATTATCCTTCCCTTTCTGTTTTCTAGAGAACTGCTAATAAGTACCTATGTTTAGTGGTGTGGAAATGGTGTTTATATGCCATCTCTGCTAGGATGGCTCTTTAGTGTCACTCAACATCTGGGCTGTGAGCAGTAGCAATCCCATGACTTGGGTACCAGCTTTCTTCACCAGTTGAGTTTTGGTGATAGAGTTAGCTGGCTGCCATCTTTTTTCCTGGTTCAGTATGTCTTCTTTTCCTGCTGGCCCCATGGCAGTGGCTGTTGCCAAAGCAAACAATGACAGAATATAAGAAAGACAAATGAGCTGTTGGCATATTTATTGCTCCAATTTTGCCGGTGGACTGAAGGGTGTAAAAAGGAAAGAGATGTTATTGTGGCTTTGTTCGTCATGCTGTGCTGTGAGGCTGTTATTCGGTAAAACGTAAGCTTTCTGAATGGCGGGTTCTTTTCTACATATGCAGCACATATGCAATGTGTGCCTGGCTCTTCCCGAACTGAGCAAACTGCCAGGCCTCTGTAAAAAAAAAAAAAAAAAATCTGCAATATTCCCTCTCTCTTCCTACTTGTTAAGACTCCTGCTTAACATCCCTGTAAAATGCTCAACTGGGCAATTTCAGGAATGTAATTCCATTGACAAAATTCATGGTTTTAGTCCAGCACATGAAATGAATTTCAGCTAAAATGGAGATTGTCTACTACTGTGATACAGGATTTGACTGGACTGTGGAGAAACTTTCTGTGGTGGGTGGTTGTTTTTCTGGGAGTGACTTTAATTAACCTGTCCTTTTTAAGCTTGCACCCTGGAAAGACTCTTGAAGGTGGCATTTTTCCCTGGCTGTTCAAAGGGAATGAAGGTGACAGTTGAGTTTATTCTCAGTATTGTTAACTTCGTTGATATTGGGACATTTCCAAAAAAATTACTAAGGCTATCATAGAAAATGAAGGGTAACACACATCTGAGAAGGATTGGAACATTTGGCTCTTGTAGTGGCCTGCATAATGTCTGGCAAAAAAAAAAAGGGGGGGGGGGAGGGAAAGGATGAATTCATTATCTCCAAATAGTGGAAAATACTATAAATGGCAGTAAATGAAGTAAATGGGAGTTTCCACTGTAATGTACAATTCTTTAAGCTAGCCACCCAGAAAGAACACAGCTTGGTTTGCTGGGTGGGGAGTCTGAGCTGAAATGCGAGAGACTGTTCTTGGGCTCTGAGCGATGTTTGGGAATAAGGCATTCCTTCTGCCGCTGTGGATCTCCTGGTTTATTGATCATCTGGGCTATGCATGTCTTGTAGCTTGTTGTTGAAATGAACCCAAATAGAGTTCTCACCTCTTCAACTTATATCTGCCCTTAGGGTGTTGCTTTCCTGCCTGACTCAGTCTCCAGGGGAAAAGAAAATAAGAGGCTAACCTCTCCTTTTATGAGGAAATGGTCTTTCTTGCTTTTGGATGCCTCTCCTGCAGAACAAAAGCCGTGGCTGTGTCTCCTGTGTCAGTGGGATCCATTCCTAAGCATGTCTACTCAGGCCTGGGCTGTGACGTTCCTCTGTAGACCCCGCCCTCCTATCCTGGGGGCTGAACCTGTGAGTTTACTGCTTTCCCACACAGCACCAGAAAGCTGAGTCCATCACCACCACCACCACCACAGTCTCCCTTTCCTGCTATAAAAGATCCATGAAGGGATTCCCCCACCTTCACTGTCTTCTTGATGCCACCTTCACCTAAATGAGTGAGTTACCCCTGGCTCAGGGTGGAAGCAAGGTCCACCTGATGGATTATCTTCTGTGCTTCTGGCTAATAAAGTGGGTCATCTACAGCATAGCATCTTCTCTAGCTTTCCTGCACTAATTTTGGTGATTTTTGAGAAACTGAAATATATACAGGTAATTATAGGCTCTTGGTACCTGGATTTGCTATGGATTCCAGAAAAATGGAATAACTGTGCCTATATTTATATAAATTATAATATAAACTCATCTCTAGTGTTTTATTTTCTACTTTTTATTCTGACTACAAACTGCCTTGTACTGAGAAAAAAACAGCCCTGAAGTTAGGACTGTGAATGCTTGCTGGTCCATGGAAATTGAGGGGTACTTGTGCCAAATTCAATCCTACAAGTACTATTGAGAACTCACTATGTGCAAATTCCAAAAGAAATATGAGTCACAGCTTCAGACTTTAATAAGCATAAAATCTACTTGAAAAGCAGAACAAACACATATGGAACACCTGGCATATATTTCCTTCTATTCAATGTGTGTGTATACATATGTACATACACACATACCCATACGCACATAGGCATGTATAACATATAAACATATACATGTCCACACATATACATACTTACACATGTGTATAAGACATATACATAGAATAATACACACATATTTAAATACATATGTAGATACTTATGCATAGACACATAATACACACACGTACATTCATACATTTATACACACCAACCACATATATACTCACATACACTCACATACATATACTTATTCTCTCACACACATATATATACATACACATACACAAATACACATGCTCACATGCATGTACACACTCACACACATATATACACATTCACTCACAAATATACACACTCATACACATTTACATATACAGATAAACACACACATATATTTTTATTTTGGTCAATTAATTTAATAGCTACAAAACTTAGACCCATATTCATTAACGTTTGTCCTTATTTTAAAAATTATTTTGATGTAGGTACTTCTAGTGTTTCACTATTAAGAATGGTGCTGACTTTTGTTTTAAAATGTATATTTACATACATATTTTTAAAATCATATTAAGGGACTTTCTTTCTGCTCTTAATTTGCTATGGGATTTCTTTGTTTTGTTCTGAGAAATTTGAAAAAATACCCCAAACTATGATGAATAATTACATATTTATATAGCAACCAACCAGAATTGAGGATTGGAAATATTTTGCTCCATTTATTTCATCCTAATTGAGATGAAAAAAGTAAAGCATTACAGAGAAAGCTGGCATTATAAAGGTTTGTTTTTTATTTTTTTTCTCTTCCACCTGCAGCTTGTTCCTCGTGACCCAAACTCAGAGGGAAATATGAACTGAACATATATCTTTTTCACTTCAGTTTAATACACAAACATAAGTATGTCTTAATAAATAATATATAATGTTTGGTTTTCGGTTTAGAAATTGGGCATAAATGTCAAGGTGTGTCATCTGAAACTTGCTTTTTTCCAACATTTTCTGTGGAACTCCAATTATATGACTAAATAGAGAGAGTTTCTGTATTTTAACAGTTGAATAATATTCTAGTGTATGAATATACCAAATGTTAGTTATTCATTCTCCTATTGATGTCATTTAGAGGTTTTGTTCCCCTATTTTAAAGAGTTTTGCAATGGAAACAATTGGACATGTCTATTTACAAACATATGGAAGAATTTCTGTAGAATATATATATATCCAGGAGTAAAATTGCTCAGTCACAGTATGTAGGTTTACAATTTTATTAGATATTGTCAAATTGTTTTTTAAAGTGACTAGACCAATTTAAACTCCAACCAGGAGTATATGAAAGTTCTGTTTGCCTACATCCTACATCCTTGACTTCTTTTTTATAGTTGCAGATGTTTTATTGTTAGCCTATATGGGAACGTGAGGTGGTATTATATTGCTGTTCAATTCCATTCTTTAGAATTGGCAATAAATATTGTTTCTATTCAATACCTATTCTGAAAATATTGAGATTTTTTTTTAGTTATTTGCATTTTTAAATTATTTTAACTGACTTTTCATAATTGAATCATCTTATGATTCTCATAGGTCATGATTTTTTATTTGTTTAATGCACTGCCAAATTGCATTTATTGATATTTAATTTATGAGTTTTTCATATCAATGTATATTAATAAGCTGGTTTTATAATTCTTTTTATTGAGCCTTGTTCTCAGATTTTGGTATCAGTTTTATGTTCTCTTTACTAAAAATTTAGGAAATATCCTGTTTTTAAACTCCAGAACATGTTATATAGTATAGGAAAAAAATCTCTTTGTTTTTAAATGTCTCTCTTTTTTTTTTTAAGATTTTATTGGGAAACCAGGGAAGGGGAACAGACAAGTTGCTGTCCTTTTTGTTCTTCAGTCTAGTTGTGGAAGACATTGCTTCACTGGCTCATGTTGGTATTGTCATTGTGCTCTTCCTGGGTGAGGCAGATTGGTCGTTAGCCTCTGGATGGCTGCTCACGGAGGTGCTTGGCAGCTCATGCTGGCCGCTGGCCACTCTCTGTAGCCTATGGCAGCCCACTGCAGCAGTGGCTGTGCCTACGCCATCACCACAGCAGCCCAATTCCAGGTGGAGCTGTTGTTCACCATCTTAGCTATAGAGGGCACAGCATCACTGGCCCTCATATGTGGGATCTGAACCGGGGCCCTGCTGCTCAGAGCTGGCATCCCAAGCCAGCACTTAACCAACACGCCACTCGGCTTACCCTTAAAAATCTCTTTTGATGGCTGGCCAAGTGGTGCATTGGTTAAGTACTGGCTTGGGATGCCAGCGGCCCCGGTTTGCATCCCACGTATGAGGGCCAGTGACACTGCCCTCGAAGAAAAACAAAACAAAACCTCTTTTGAAAAATTCACTCTTGAAGACAGCTGATCTTGGTAACTTCTGGATTTTATATATGGTAGGTTGACAGGGGCTTACGGAAGATATGGAGATAACTCTACATATTATAAATATTCATAGTTTCTTCCTTGGCCATTCATTTTAGATTTTTCTACCTCAAATTGCGTCAACTTTGCTAATTTTATCCCAGAGAAAGTTAGATTATTTCCCCAGGTTTCAAATTAGTTCACTTATAGTAAAAGTTGGATATATTATGATCTTTCAGAATATATAAAGAGCTATTACAATTCCACAATGAAAAGACAACTCAATTTAAAAAATAATGAGCATGGAGGGCTGGCCAAGTGGCTCGGTTGGTTAAGAGCTTGCTCAAGAGTGAAAGCTCTGAGCAACAGGATTGCCAGTTGGATTCCCGGCCCGAACTGAGCAGCCACTGAGCTGCCAACAGGTGGCAGGATGGCTCAGCTAAAAAAAAAAGAAATAATGAGCAAGGAATCTGAATAAACATTTCTCCAAAGAAGAGGTACAAATATCCAATAAACACATGGAAAGATGCTGAAAATCATTAATCATTAGGGAAATATAAGTCAAAACCACAAAAAGATAGGACTTCACACCCACTGGGATGGCCATAATCAAAAAGATAAACAATAAAAACTATTGGCTAATAAGTGGAAAAATAGGAACACTCATACATTGCTAGTGGGAATATAAAATGGTGCAGCTGCTTTGGAAAACAGTCTGGCAGTTCCTCAAGAAGCTAAAAATCAAGTTACCATATGACCCAGAATTCCACTCCTAGGTATATACACAAGAGTATTGAAGACATATGTCCAAATCAAAACTTGCATACAAATGTTTATAGCATCATTATTCACACTTACTAAAAACTGGGAACAACCCAAATGTTTATCTACAAATGAAAAGATAAACAATTATGGTATGTTCATACACTGGAATATTACTCAGTCATAAAAATGAACAAAGTACAGATTCATGCTACAACATGGATAAAACATGAAAGCCTAGGTGAACAAAGCAAGATGAAAAGGCTACATATAGTATAATTCCATTTATATCAAATATCCAGAATAGGCAAATCTATACAGACAGAGAGATTAGTGGCTGCCAGGGACTGAGAGAGGGGGAATTGGCAGTTACTGCTATTATGGGTATGGAGTTTATTTTTGGGGTGATTAAAATGTTTTGGATAATGGATAATGGCGATGGTCGCACACTTTTGCAAATACGCTAGACATAATTGAACTCACTTTAAAGTGGTGAATTTAATGGTATGTAAATTATATCTCAATAAAATACATATTAGTGATATGAAGAACATCGAATCTTAGAGTTGGAAGGGATTTTAGAGGTCATCAATTTCAAACTCAATGTAATAGAGATGGTCAGGAGTCTTTGGTTCAGGTTTTTACTTCTCTAAACTGGAGCACCATTCAAGGGAGACTATTCCATTTTTCACCAGCTTTAATGGCTAGAAAAAGTTCTGTTTTAGTGTTTTGAAATCTTTAAATGATCTCCCACTGATTCTTGTTCTGGTGTAATGATCACAACAGAGGAAGTCTCAGACACATGCTTCTCCGACACATATTTAAATATGGATATCGTGTCCCTTCTATGTCTCTCTTTCCAAAAAATGTTGATATGGAGACAGTGACATTACTAGAGGTTTCCCATCTTCCCTTTTTGTGTGTTTAGATTTTCTAAAACCTATATGTAGTGGAATATTACTCAGCAATAAAAAAGAATGAAATCTTACCATTAGCGACAACATAGATAGATCTGGAAGATATAACACTAAATGAATAAGTCAGACAGAAAAAGATAAACACTGTATGATTTCACTTATATGTGGAATCTAAAAAACAAAACAAATGAATAAACAAAAAGAAACAGACCCATAGATACAGAGAAAAAGCTGATGGCTGCCAAAGGGGAGAGGGGAAATGGGTGAAAAATAAATAAATATATAGATAAATAAATAAATAATAAAATAAAAGCTATAATGCCATCTGGCATTCAATAGAATGCAAAGAAAAAAATAAAAACATTTTGTTTTTGTTATTTTTTGAGG
Organism: Aselliscus stoliczkanus; assembly: GCA_033961575.1. Taxonomy (NCBI): domain Eukaryota; kingdom Metazoa; phylum Chordata; class Mammalia; order Chiroptera; family Hipposideridae; genus Aselliscus; species Aselliscus stoliczkanus. The sequence continues at coordinate 33,154,542 of CM066738.1, forward strand.
CAGCAAGTCTAGGTCAGCAGGAGCTGTGGGTGGATTAAGTAGAGAGCATTCACTGAATATAAATGAAAAATTAGCATCCACATTAGGATGTGCTATATGTGTAAAATATACACTGAATTGAGAAGATTAAGGCCTAAGCACCACCTGAAACAATAGCAGTGTATATTTTTCTTTGCATTCTATTGAATGCCAGATGGCATTATAGCTTTTATTTTATTATTTATTTATTTATTTATTTATCTATGTATTTATTTATTTTTCACCCATTTCCCCTCTCCCCTTTGGCAGCCATCAGCTTTTTCTCTGTATCTATGGGTCTGATTCTGTTTGTTTATTCATTTGTTTTGTTTTTTAGATTCCACATATAAGTGAAATCATACAGTGTTTATCTTTTTCTGTCTGACTTATTCATTTAGTGTTATATCTTCCAGGTCTATCTATGTTGTCGCTAATGGTAAGATTTCATTCTTCTTTATTGCTGAGTAATATTCCATTACACATATAGCTTCCATAGCTAGCTTCCATAGCTAGGCTACTGTAAATAATGCTGCAATGAACACAGGGGTGCATATATCTTTTGAATTATTGTTTTTGTTTTCTTCAAATAAATACCCACACGTGGTATTGCTGGGTTGTGTGTCAGTTTTATTTTTAATTTTTTAAGAAATTTCTATACTGTTTTCGATAGGGGCTGCACCAATTTACAATCCCACCAACAGCGTATGAGGGTTTCCTTTTCTCCACATCCTCAGCAGCACTTGTTATTTGTTGATGGATTTGCTGTCTTTATAATTCCTCTTCCAGCTTTTCACAGCAAAGAGGCCACAATGCAAAGTTGAATAGGAAGCGGTTCAATGAGGAAGCTACAAAACCTCTCAAACTCCCTCATCCACAGGGCAGTTTTTGACTGCTTTATCTCCAGCTGCCTTCCCCTTTGCCGTCTGTGTAGGGACCTGCTGGATTCTCATTTTCATGTCTGCACTCTGTGGCCTTGTACTTGGTTCTTTGGCTTCCCTGTGTTTTTCAAGGCTGACAGCTCCAGGGGAGCACATTGGAATGTCTCTTCTCTGCTTAACTGTGTCCTATGTTCTTTGTGTTCTCAATCACGCTCGAAGTGAGTCATCCATTCACTCGTTTGCCCACTCATTCATTTAAAAAGTCTTTATTGAGAGCCTCCCACATGCTGCACTTTACAGGGGATGGGATTCAATCCTGAACTAAACAGATATTGGCTCTGCCCTCAAGGAATGAGTAGGGTATATGGCATTGAAGGTGGCATTGAATTTTCAGCATCAAGGGTAACTCCCAGACTTTTTCTAGTGTAATCTGATGAAAGAAGTCATTTAGGAAATTCTAAAGGAGAAAGAGGCTGGGGGGTGGGAACAAAAGATAATGTTTAATTTTTTATATGTTAGTTTAAGATACCAAGGGAAGATGTAGCTATATGGTTCTAGAGTAGAGTTGTCCAGTATAAATATAATACAAACCACATATGTAATTTTAAGTGTTTTAATAGCCACATTAAAATAACTAAAAAGACACAGGTGAAATTAATTTTAATACAATTTTTATTTAACCCAGTATATCCAAAAGATCATTATTTCAGCACGTAGGAAGTCCTGCCATTTGTGACAATAGGGTTGGAACTTGAGGGCATTATGCTAGGAAATAAGCCAGACAGAGAAAGATACTGCATGGTATCACTTATATGTGACATCTTAAAAAAAAAAATTAAAACTCATACAAACAGAAAGTAGAAAAGTAGTTGGCAGAGGCTGGTGGGTGGTGGAAATAGGGAGAGGTTGGCAAAACTGCACAAACTTCCAGCTATAAGATGCATAGATTTGAGGATTTAATGTAAAACATGGTGACTATAGTTGGTTTGCATACTTAAGTGGTTCCAAACAGAATTAAATACATCCCAATAGTTGAATTGAGTATCATTTTTAAAAAATCTAAATAAATTAAGTTAAATTTAAAAATTCACTTGCTCAATTGTTCTAGCTGTATTTCAAGTGCTTAATAGCCATATTTGGCTAGTGGCAACTGTATGTAACAGTGCAGTTCTAGAGCTTAAGAGAGGGATTTGGGCTGAAGATTCTTTAGACTACAGATGGGATTTGACACTAAGAGAATGAGTGAGATCACCCAGGAAGAATACATAGAAGAAGAGATGCTGAGTGATCTCCATGAGCCTGCTCCCCTCTGGACTACTTCTGATACTTCAGCCTCTGCTTATTATTGTTCATTATCTTAGATTTGGGCATATGATGAAGATCCTAGGCCATGTTTGAAAATGGGGCCACTGAGACTGTCACTGAGATGTGAGTATCTACGCTGTACCTTTTGCTTGAGTACAAGAGTATATAGATGTTTGTGTAGCCCTCTTGTTTGCTGAGTCCTACTGATTCCTTGGAGATCTGGGTTAACTCCTCACAATCCCCATCTCAAGGCCTGCAAAGGCCAATGCTCTCAGCTCCAATACCTCCTGTAGCTTACAGGGTGGGTGTGGTCTCTGGGTCACTTTAAGTCAGCTGGTCTGGAAATCTTGACCCTCCACTGCTTTATAAAAAACTTCCTTCATGCCAGGCATTGTTGGATTTGGGTACCTCACAGAAGGTTGGGGTTATTGACAAAGTTGGCAGCTGTTAATGACTTCTCTGGCTTTCCTCTGCACCCTAACCCCTCACCCCTCCTTTCTTTCGCATTGCACTCCTCTTCCTCATTCAGGGTCAAATACACTCTCTGGCTTACCCTTAGCAGTTTGGTAGCTTAACCTGTTTCTTGGTGTATTTTCATAAATCCTAAATATCCTGTCAGTTTTTCATCCAAACGAATACAATAGCTTCCTTAAGAAAAATTTAGATGAATGAAATGATCCTTCCTCATTACAACTGCTTTCTGAACTGGCTCTTTAATTCTTAAATCTCATCTCATGTCATGGCTCATCTTTATGTTCCCTGCAGTGCCTGCACACAGAAAGTGGTCAGTTTATATTTGTTTAATGACTGCCTCTGTTTCCTACTTCCCATAAAACCTCTCTTTCAGAGGAGAGTTGAACTAATTGCTCCTTTACCCATTTTATCCAGGCCACAGACAAAACCACAGCTTATTTGGTGGCTGAAGTTTACTGAAAGCTTCCTTTTCTCTTGATGCAGTCAGTTTATTTAATCACATGGCAGGGTTGGACTGAGTGTAACAATGGGCAAGGGTTGTTGGAACAGTGATTGCTTATGGTTGCGGGATGAGGGCCTTGCCTTCAAGATTTAGCATGCTATGGCCCAGGAAAGTGAACGTTTATATCTACAGACTTGCAATGAGTGCGATCAAGATGGGAGTATTGGTTGGTTTTGAGCATCATGAAGAAACAGAAAATAATTTGGATATTTTGGATACCTACTGATGGCTGAGAAAGTGAATAAGAATTTGTGTAGCCTTAAAGGGTAAAAATCAAAGAAATGGCCATGACCTTTGATGCATATCATATAGGCAAAGCAAGGTCGAAGCTTGAGTTGCCAAGAAATTATTTTGTTTGTTCATTCATTTATTCACCAGGCATCTTCTAGACTAGCATTTATTGATTAACATATACCAGACACTATTCCAAGCACTTTACTTGTATCAACTCATTTACTCTTCCCAATAACCTATTAATCTGACACTATAAGAAGTTAACTTGTTCAAGCTTACATGGTTAGTAAATGGCGGAGTCAGAACTTGAACCAGGATGCCTGGTACCAGAATCTTTTGACTTTGCTACTAGATAGATGAACAGATTGGATTCCTGCTCTCATGGACTTTACATTCTAGTAGTTGAGACAGCCAATAAACACATAAGTAAACATTAAATAGGACATATTATTTCAGATAGTGATAAAATATAGTATAGAATAATGAGATTGACTAAGTGGGAGGGTAACGTGGCTACTTTAGCTCAATGGCTAGGCATGGCCACTCAGAAAAGATGACACTTGAACTGGGGTGCCAATGATAATGAAAGCTAGATACATGAAGTTCTGGAAGGAGAGTGTTTTGGGCAGAAGGAATAGCTAAAACAAATTCTTAAGGTGGGTCTAGTAAAACTGTTAATGCCCTGCCTAGATTCTCTTTCCTGGGCCAACGCACCCATTCCATAGCTGCTGTGAATGGTGGCTGCTATCTACTCCCAGCTACAGTTGCTCTCAGCTGGAGGAGAATGGCTGACATTATGTCTTTCCTTGGAGGTGGATCACTGCCAATGACTGATTGATGGTGTGGTATAGGGTACTGGCTCCTTTTCTCAAGTGGGGGCATGGGATCATCAGGCTGAGCCTGTTTTCCAGTGGAGACCACATTTTTGCTTGACTTCTTCCCCTTTCTTATTCTGCTTTCCTCGCTCTCTTTCAGTTTGGTCCTGAGATCTATACCTCAATAAACCACATGCACAGAACCTCCATCATGGGCTCTGCTTCTAGGAAACCCAATCTAAGACAATGGAAGGACTGCAAAGGAGGCCAGTGTGGCTGAAGCATAGGGAGGGAGAGAGAGAGAGTGTTAGGGTGTGAAGGTATATATGGGGTAAAGTGACAGCTGAAGGAAAATCATGCAGCCTAGGTGAAAAGCTTAGATTTCTCTCAAAGCACAATGGGAAGCCTTTGGATGTTTCAACTTAAGTATTCCAATACTTTCTCCAGTTGTGGTGTGGAGAATGAACAATGAGGGCAGATGAGGCAGAAAGCTTAGTTGACCAAAAATTATAATATTCCAGCCAAAAAATGATAGTAGTGCCTTAAGTTTAAAAAATGATAGTGGTGAAACAGGTGAGCAGGTGCTGAATTTGGGAGATATTCTAGAAGCAGAGTAAGGACTTTCTGTTAAATTTGATATGATAGAGTTAAGAACTCGAGGTTTACTAATCAGGCAAATGGCTAGGTGTGGTGGGAACAGTACTTGTTTGTCCTTAAGCCCTTGAAATTTCTCAGATGGGTTGTCTATTTTTAACCCCAGCTTCCTTGTGAACCTGAAAGCTAATACAATTTTGAATTAACATGATACAAAATGGCAGTTAGGGGAATGTACTGGAATCATTTCATTGTGTTTCTCTTCATTAGGGCTCCCCTCTAATTGTTCAGGCTTAAGGGCGTTTGCTCCTTCTTTGTTTGGGTTTTTTGTTTGTTTGTGTCTTTGAGGGCAGTGTCACTGGCCCTCATATGTGGGACCGAACCGGGGCTGCTGGTTTCCCAAGCCAGCGCTTAACCACCGAGCCACTCGGCCGGCCCGTTTGCTCCTTCTTGCTCTTTCTTATTCCTTTAGTAGCTTTGGTATGGCTTTGATCAGATACCCCTTTTCAGCTGGGAGAGGGCAATTCCTCTCATAGCTCCTTGCTTTCTTCTGGGCAGGCCACTTTGTACCTGGCTTACTGCCACAGCAGTGGCCTTGATTAAGCAAAGGCCAAGGAGCCACGCAGCACCAGGGAGGGCCGGACTCCATTCCCTGCTTGCTCGCAATTCCAAGCGGATGTGAGTGGGAAAGAAAGCATGGAGTGACTGTTTGTGTGAGGATGATTACCTTTCCCTTTGGAGAACCTCCTGGAATATGGAATAGATTATGATACTCGGAAGCTGTGAATGCCGCAGATCATGCCCAGAGGGGTCGTGACCATCCCAAGAGGCCAGGCCTCCCTGATTTCAGGGTGAGGCCTGGAATTAATGGGAGGCCCTAGATGGGGAATTTAGGCTCCCGGTGGAGGAAGGGAGCTTTCCTTAATTCTCCTTTGTTCAAAAGAAAGACTTTTTTCCCCTCTAATGGGAGGTAGGACACATGCATAGCCAAAAATTTATTAATTCTTCTTAATTTTCCTTACTTGGAGAGGGAAATGTCAGCATCAGTGTCTTCGAGGAGAGCATTGTCCACAAAACTCCTTGGGATTTGGGGATGTCATGATTGGGAAAGCAGATCCAAGCACTCGTGCTAAAAAGAAAAGCGAGTCTTGATCACAGAGAGATGCTTAACAGACCTACAAATAATTGGAAGGACAGAGTCCACATGGGCCTTTTAATTGATGGAAGTAAAGCATTTACGGTTTGAACAATAAGTGGAAAAGAGGTCACAGCTTTCCTTAATCCACTATGCCCAAGCCAGACACCCCCATCACTTCCTGTTTCATGCAATGCCATTGTGCCTTGATTTGCAGCCAAAATAAGTACTGAATTTTCTATCTCTAGGTGTACAAGTACTGTTTGTCTAATTTTGGATGATGTCTGCATCTGTTATCAGTGTCTTGCACAGTGCAAACTTAGGAGGATCAAGAGGCTACATTTGGTGCCAAACACAGTAGATACAACTTTGCTGTTTTGAGGCAGGATCTGGCCTTGTCCCCTATTTCATACTCTTCCCCCAGCCAGGTAAAATCATCTTTTGCTTTTACCTGCAGGCCTATTGAGCCTCAGACTGATACCAGCTCCTGCCCCCAGTAAGAATCATATAAGAAGTTTCCTAAAAGTTATGCAAAATTATTCACCTTCTCTTTTTACTCTGCCTCAACCCCTTTGGCAAAAAGGTTCCTTGTGTCATGTCAATTCTGCTTAACTAGAACTTGAGGAGTCAGTGGGTCACACTTAGAGAAGGATGTCACGTAGGTGACTGAAGTGTTTAGCAGGTGTTGGAGATGTGGTCTGGAATTTTGATGAGAGTCAGAAGTAGGGATATGCCTGTGGGAAACACATAGTAAGAATAGGAGCCAGTGAAAATCCTCGTGAGATAAAAGATAGTGCAATGAGCAGAGAATAGGCCAAGACTGGTATTTTTGGGAATAACCTACATTAAGCGATGGACAAAAAGTGTGGGGAAAAAACAAAACAAACCCTGAAGGACACTTCAAATGAGGAGTCAGAAAAGTTGGGAGGAAACGAACCTTACAGAAACCGAGGAAGACAAGGGTTCATCTTGAGAGTGCTGCTGCGTACACAAGCAGATGGGCAGCAAACTGAGGCCTTTGATTTTGTTTGACCTTTGGGAAGACAATTTCAAAAGATGGGAGAGAGGAAGAGTGAAGATGCATGAGACTGAGGAATGAGCCTTGCATTTATTTGGTGTCTTCTAAACTTCATGCTGGACAGCATTCAGATAGTATCTTGTTTTACTGAAGGATAAAGAGAGCTCAGGAAGCAGAAGACTAGGAAGGAGGCTGGCAGAAAAAGGAAGGAGAGTAGATCAAGAGGGGGTGTTATTGGTGTTAGTGTATTTATTTCCTTTTGGATGAGAAGATTTGAGCATGTGTTGAGGAACTGGACAAGTAGCTGATGAGGAGGACAAACAGAGACCATAGTCATGAGAGGGAAGTCCCAGCATGATAGGTGGCAGGTGAAGGGGTTAACCTGTCCATGTGGCGGAGAAAGTTGCTTCCAAGATGGGCGGGAAGGAAGAAAGTTTGGGTGATGATCCAAAGAAAACTTAAAGAGTTCGGAGGAAACTTGTGGGAGTTCTCATCAGATGTTCTTAATTTTCCCAGGGAAGTAGGTGGAGAGGTCCTCTTTGAGTGTGAAAGGGCAGGGGAGGAAATAGACCTGGAGGAGAATGGAGGCAGTGGGGAAGGCAGTGGTGGTGAATGTCATGACAGGGAGTTCTCTGTGGGTGATAAACAGGGCTGCAGCCAGGCACAGAGCCCAGCTCCTAAGCCACCTTCTCTGTTTTCTTTGTCCCAAACCCCTTTGGATGTGATGCTGACAAGGCTAGGAAAGACTTTACATCCTCAGATTTATTGAAAGAAGGGGAGATAGTAAATGCGAATAAATTCTGAATGGCTCATAAATTGCCAGGGAAGACTTTACAGAGGTGCAGAGAGTTTAGAGGGGCTTGAGCTGAGAACACAGAGAAAGTTTGAGGAATAATAAGGGATCAGATGGGCGTCTCCAGATACACATCCCTAAGCTTTTTGGGAGAAGGAAAAGAAGAAATTATTATTCAGTGGATTACCTGAATTCCTCTTTTTAGTTCATTGTATCACTGCCAGAGATTGATTTGTAATGCAGTTCAGCTATGTAACCAAGTGGATTGTAAATGATGGATTGGGGATTTTTCAGGTGTTTTTCAACCATCAGCGTTATGACCAAGCGACTATTTTCATAGCAGTAAGTATATGTTTAACGCCATCTTCAAGCCAGGGATGAAAGTTTTATTTGAAGTTTTACTTTTACATACATCTTAACCATGATCTTGACCTTCAATTTGTATAGATTTCCTTATTTTTTTTCCAGTTTTGGTGGAGACCATCCCAGTCTGGAAATCCATCTGACTTCCTCTGATTACAAACCAAAAACAGTGATCTACGTAGATATCTGAGCATGGGTCTGTGCTTCTCAGTTTATCAACTTGAATTTACTGCAGACAAGGCTCAAGGCAGAGTATTTAAAAATAACTAGTGATGTTTAGTTTGCTGATAACTGAACTGAAACAATCAGGACGGGCTATATAATTTGCAGGTCCCAGAGCAAAATGAAAATGTGCGTTCCTTGTTCCAAAATTATTAACAGTTTCAAGATGGCAACAACAGATCCTTAAACCAAGAGTGGGGTCCTTCTAAGCATGGGACCCTGTGCAACTGCCTGAGTCACATGCTCACAGTGCTGGTCCTGGAAATAATCTAAGGGCAGTAACATAAGTTGCAGAAAACTCACCAACTCTCCTCATCCCCTGCCTCTCACTGCTAAGCTTTAGTTTTGGATACTTGGTCTAAACCCTGAGCCAGGTTCTCCTTTAACTCTCTTCTTTTGGAAAAATGAAATCAGCCCAACACATCACTGTTATGACCTGCTTCCCTGTGACCACCCCAGGAGTCTGGGCAGGGAGGTGAGAATGGGATGATGTGGTGGACAGAGCTGGGCATGGGTCAACGTGGGTCCCTGTATAGGATCACATGTTGGCTCCTAAATAATTTGTAATTCTTGCCCAGAAGTGACTTAATTGGCAGCCAAAGCAGGCGGTTCAAGTTAGGACAATCTTGCGGGGGTTGGGGTGGGGAGCCCATTTTGCCATCGGGCACAGGCTTCCAACTGGAAGAAGGTATGTGTCCAATTCGTGTTCTTATTCTCAGTAGAAATGTTCCTCCCTTCTCAGCTTTCTTATGGAGAGTATCCTAAGCCATGACTAGGAAGTTTTGACTTCAATAATGAACAGTCTGATAAATCTCATCTAACTTAAAAGGCTTGGGGGTGAGGGAAGAATTCTCCATCTACGAAAGAACTTTTGTAGTTGCCGGGGAAACCTATATGCAGAGTGCCCTGTCAGAGGACAGTGAAGCAGCAGGGATTTGAGATTCAAGAAAGACCATGGGTGAGAAACCCTGAAGCCTGTTAAAAATTAAATGCAAATAACTATGGAAGTTCAGAATAAGGAGTAAGTCAGAAGTCAAAGAGAGGAAGAAGAATTGGTGGGGAGGGGCAGCCCAGTCCCTGGAGAGCTTAACAGAAAGGTACAGGGAGGTTTAGGAAAACATCATCTGGGGGAGTGGTGGGAACAAGGAGGGCTGGACAAGAAAGACAGCCAAAGGGTCAGGCCATATAAAAGCTTTGGTTACCAAGGCAACTTGGTCTCCTGTTTCCTCTAAGGTATGTGAAGTCCGGTTGCCAAGCAGAGGTGACCGTTGGCTGAAGTGGGCATGATGAGAGGCAGAGCAAGAGGAAGTTCTGTAGAAAAGAGTGTAAAAACACATACGTATGCACTTCTCTTGTTCTGAAGAGGAACTCTTTGCATTTTCTATTTTTGGTCTGATAAGTAAGCTCTTCAAGGGCAAAGAACATTCATTCTATTTTTGTCCCTCTGTAGCACATGACGCCATTATCATGCCCTCCTTTCCCCACCCTGGTTTTATTATTGAGGCATAATTTAGATAAAGTAAAACTCAGAGATTTGAAGACCAAGCTTGATGAATTTCTATGTATGTTTATACCTGTGTCATCACCACCTGGATCAAAATAGAGAACATTTCTATGCGTGTTGCTCCAAAAGTTCACTTGGACTCTATTCCTAGTCAATACCTACTCCTCTTAAACCAGAGGAAGCCACTGTTCTGACCTTTGTCCCTATGCAGTAGTTTTGACTTTCCTTGAACTTCATATAAATGAAATCAGAGAATATGTCTTTTTTTGTGCTTGGTTTATTCTGCTCATCATTGTATATGAAGATTCATCTGTGTTGTTAGGGGAAGCAGTAGTTCATTCTTTTGCATTGCTGAGTAGTATTCCCTTGTATGACAGACAATACCATGATTTATTTATCCATTCTCCTCTGTTTGGGTATCTGTGTTGTTCTTACTTTGGGGATATATGAACAACGCCACTATGAACTTTCTTTTTTTGTGGACATATGCTCTCATGTCTCTGAATGCCCTCCTTTTTGAAGTACTTTTCTTTATTTGACATCCAGGATATGACTTTCTCTTTATCCTCATCCTGTTTTATTGACTTATCTTTCGTGATGTTCTCTGTTATTTTCTCCTTACTTCTTCAACTTCTAAATGTTGGGATCTCCCACCCCACCAGTTCATATCTTGGCCTTCTCCATCTAGATTCATATTCTGGGTTATTGCATTGCCTTCTTTCTCATGGCTTTAAATACCACCTATGTTCTTATGCCCAAATTTATATCTCTATCCCATATTTATCACTTAAACTCCAAATTGATGTATTCAAATGTCTTTCAATATTCGTTCTTGGATATTTAATAGGCATCTCAAAATTTATAGGACAGGAATTGGCTTCCTAATCTGACCCTCATAATCTGTTTTATCCTTGGCCTTCCCCATTTCAGCTGTGGCCACTTCATTCTTCCAGGTGCCCAATTTAAAAACTTGGAGCAATCATTGACTCCTCTCTTTTTCTCGCACCTCACATTTAATTCATCAAAATCTTGAATCCATTTCACCACATCCATTTCCATCATTTAAGACTTATATCCTCCTTCAGGCTTTGTCCCCCTATAGTCTTTTCTTTACAAAGAAGCCAGAGTAATCTTTTAAAAGCAGAAGCCAATTCAGTCTGCTTATCTGCTCAGAATCCTCCAATCTCATCTTACTCATAGTCAAAGTCAAATCCTTTACTATGGCTTATGAGGCCTTACATGAATTCCTGCCTGTCTCCTATAGGCTTTCTCCTCCTAGCCTTTCCCCCTTGCCTCCTGCTCTAGCCACATTGATCTCCTTGCCATTCTGTGAACAAGCCAAGCGCATTTCCACCTTGGGAACTTTGCCCTTGCTGTTTGCTCTCCCTGGAATGGTATTCCCCAGATACCTGCACAGCTTACTCCATTCCCTCCTGCAGGTGTCTATCAAATATCATTTTGTTATGGAGTATTCTTCTGAGTACCTTCTTTAAAGAAATAACTCTTCCTTACCCCATGCAATATGGAAGGATGTGCCATATGTTGACTTGTTTATTTGTTTATATCCTGTCTCTTACAGAGAGTTCCTTAGAAAAAGTTATCCTTTCTCTGTAAAAACAAGCAGTTTAAAGAAACATACATTGCTCTCAAATTAGGTTATAATCTCAGGTAGTTTACTTTTATTTTTATCCTCCGCTATGCTCAGCCCAGTGATGTTAATGCTGTTTGATAAGTACAGTTTGGTTGAAGCTTAGAAGAAATGAATAGCTTAATCAAATCAGCTGTGGAGAAGTGGTGGTTACTAAAGGGGCTGTGGTTTTTACCAGTTACACATCATATAGTGGGTTGCTGGCCCTTTCTGAGTCTCAGTTTCCACATCTGTAAAGTGAGGGTCATGATTCTTTTATATTTACCTTAAAGGTGAATTTAGCATGACTCAAATATTTAAAGCAGACTATCTGGCATTTGAGGTTACTGATATCTTTTTGGAGAGCAATTAATTTGGATGTTACATAAAAGTATATATAAACTGTAAGATGCAGAACAAAATATAATATTAAAGTATTAAGGTATTGAGGAATTGTAATCCTGGACATCTCTATCTGTGGATGTCTCTATTTACACATGAGTTTCTCTTCGGTCATTCCAACAGTGTGTGTCTGAGTGCAGTGTGGTTATTACATGAAATCTCCACTCTTCTGGAACCTTCTGTTACGTGCCTCTGGTCTTCACAAAGCGATCATTAACTTCCAGGTGGCCTCCCATTCTGACTCCGGCAATGGGCCAATTCCTTGATTCTATCTCACAATGTAACTTCCAAAGTAAATGTCTATTAAGCCTTTGTGTAAACATTCCAGGCCTGTAGCAAAATCAACTGAACATAAATCACCCAACGAAAGGGCTGCAGGAGAATGTGCAAGTTTGAAAAATGAAATAATACAGTGCAGTTTCATTGTGGATCTCTGGCCTCAGTTACCTCGGCTAAGACTTTCTCTGGTCTACATCAGAGTTCATCCACAAAGGTGGCAGTTTTCAGTTTCTCCAGTGAACTCTACCCAAATATAGAGAAAGTATGCCCTTCTGTACAAAAAGACTCAAGGATGCCTATTTACAAGTGGGCTTACCCTGCCTTCTAAATAAAAGCCAGATTCTACCATCTCCTCATCATTAACTATATCTTGCTCACATTTAGAGGGTTTGGCTGGAAATCAGGGTGGTTGTGATAAGTATGGTTGTTTTCCTTTGGTATTCCTTCCTTCTTTATTTAGAAATGGATGGTGGATGAAAGCTCTTGCTTTTATAAATTGATTTTGGAATTGTTTTCCCTTGGAAAGAAGGGTAATAAGATGAAATAAAAGCCCTGCCCATAGGAATGAAGGGGCGTGAAAGGCAGGTATTTGACAAAAGTTAAGGAACTTGGTTTAATTCCTGCCTTGAGGGGCTCAGGTGTGCAATATGTCTTTCACATGTAAGCTTGTCAACTTGGCAATAGTGGCTCCAAACTTCACTTTTTACAAAAATATGACTTAGGGAGCATATGTGTGGAGCTACTCCTATGCAGAGGAGTCAGGCTACTTGAAGATAAATATTTTCAAATAGTTTATCACATTTTCAGAGCAGAGCATTTCATCTCAGAGAACATTTTCTTTTCCATATGAGTACACCTACCAGGGTTTAAAGTAATGTCATGATTTATTAAAAATGCTTTATTTTACCAACTAAAATATGTTATCAACCTTACTCTTTTTGGAGTTAGCAGATAAATTCCCCAACTGCCTCCTCCCTCAGAGGGACAGTTTTGAGATATGTGGTGTGTCCTGTAAAGTCATTTAGAGGGTCCCCAGTGGGATTGCGCCCAGTTGTCTACAGTGGTAACCTGTTCATAAACACACCCTCAATAGCTTCCTTTCCTTTTCTGTCTCTACCGGTTCTTCACTTCTCATATAAGTTACTTGCACTCGAATATTTGTCTCAGGGTCTGCTTCTGAGGGAACTCAAAGACAATATAGGATCTCCTCACTTAAGAAATCGCTTAAGCGAGGCATGGAGTCTGCCCAGTCTTTATTTCCTCAGCTCTAATATTTTAATAATAATAATATAATGATAATGTAGCACTCACTATGTACTAGGCATAGTCCAAATGTTATAATATTATATATATATATATATATATATATATATATATATATATATATATATATAATGTATATAGTGCCAAAAAAATGTATACAAGTGGACACTTTGCTCAAGCAGTAGTTCACCATAATCAGAAGTGTCTGGATGCTGATGGTAACCACTTTGATCACCTCTTGTAATTGCAGAAGTCAAACGTGACTTGTATTCATATGTGACTTGTATTCATATTTGGTTATCGATAGATATTGAGTATTACAATTTTAATAGTTTTTTTTTCCTTTCTTAGAATATGTATACATTTTTTTGGCACCAGATAGATAGATATAGAGAGACAGACAGACAGACAGAGACAGAGAGAGACAGAGGCAGGGAGAGAGACAAAGAGAGTTAAATACATATACACACACGTATATGTATATGTTTAACTCTGTGAGGTGTGTAGATGACTATCCACATTTTGCAGATACAAAAGTGGAGGCTTGGAGATGGGCAAGTAATTTGCTCAGTGTCACAAAGCCTGTAAAGTTTTCAAGCTTGGACTCAAACTCAGGCATGTGCAACCAGCATTCTTAACTACTAAGCCATCCTGTGTACTCCTTGAGAATTAAATAAAATAATAAACATGATGGTGATGAGACAAAAGAAGTTCTATACAATTGAGAGAGATGGTTATAACTAAAACCTTTCTAACCCCATCCTTCTAAGCCTCCTCTGTGTTGAGAGATCTTTTAGCAAACGTAGAGGCTGGCTCCATGTTCACTTCAGTCACTGAAAGCTGCTTACAAATGAATGAAACTCAGTCTAAAAGGATATTAGGTTCCATTTCCTAATTACTGTTTGTTTTTTAGAATCATTGTGAAAAAGTCTATTGTCAAGATTAGGGAGGATTCATTGCAATGGATTGTAAGAGGCACTGGGGCAGCTGATACACTGAGTTGTCATTAAGAATTATATCACTACCAAAGGATAATCTTGTTGCAGACAAGATTGCTTTGGGCGTGTGTTTCAGTGTAGGTGCCAAAAATGCTAAGACTTGGAGAAAGGAGAGCTACTTCCTCTTGCTGCTTGGAAGGGAGACAGAAAAACAGCAGGAAATGCTCCTATCTTCTCTTGGGATCTTTCAGGGACCTCCCACCTGAACAGGATGGTTGAAATTTGCATTGGTAAGGGATGGCTTGCCAGAAGATGAAAAGCCTTGCAGCGGAACATGAATCCCTCTTCTTCTCAGTTCCTGAGGAGATGCTGGCTGCAGTGTGGTGGGAGATGATGTACAAAAAGTGTGGGGACAGGTGTGGCTCCAGCCGCATGGGTGACTGCTTCCCTGCTAGGGGAGCTCCAGCATGAGCAGTTGGGAGTTAAAACCCTGAACAAAGCAGAAGCAAAGAGGCATTTTGCTTTTCTTGACTGTCTTCAACTCGGCTGTTTTTTGAGGTGCATAAAGGTGGTCATGACTTGACAGGCAAAAGAGAAGGGATCTGATCTATATTGGCCAGAGAAAAACTGCCCATGTATTCCAAAGGCACAGGGATGGGGGAAAGAAATTCAGAATCCTGCACCTTCATTGGCCCCCAAAATGTAAGTCATGGGTGTAGTCGACGATGGACTTGACCTCAGTTGACTTGGTGCTTTAGCGAACTGTCTCAGGGTTTGGCACACTGCCACCCTTCCAAGGCAGATGGGGGAATAAACACCATTAGTACGTCGATAAGTGTTTGTTTTCCTTTGGCATTAGGGCTAAGAAAAATAAAGTGGGGAGGGTATCAGGCATTGGAGGAAGCCTTTAAAAGGTTCCCCCGTTTGATTCTTTTATGATTGTCTATTTATAATGGCAACAATCACAATGGAGAGAAAAGGACTTCAATCACCCTTGGGACACATTTTGTCAAAATTACATTTAAGTACTTTTTATATATGAGCAAGAAGCATTATCTTTTATTATGTCTTTAAACTAGCAAGGGGGAAGTTGTGTGTATAAAACAAGGTGTTGCTGTGGCCTGTTGTCTTTTTTTGAATCTCTGGAAAGGATCACCAAGAAGGATGCTTCAGATAACTCTGTCTGCCAGGTAGTTTGCACAAAAGGAAAGAGGCCTTTCTAAAATCCATTAAAGATGATTCATTACTATCGGTCACACACACATTGTGTTTTATTACTTAAATGCATAAATCATACATTGACAAGTAATTGTATGTGCCACACTCTTTTAGGCCCTGGAAGGGCTAAAGAGGTAAAAGATGTGATTATTATTCCCAAGGAAAGTGCAATTTAATTAGAGGGGACAAGACTACCACATGTGCAAGAGTTACAGACTACACAAAAGCATATGATTAAGTAGTGAGTTGTGAATTACAGGCTACAACTGCTGTGATTCTCTGGGTTGTGACACAAGCAGAGTCATGAAAGCAGCAAAGCTTGAGACAAGTTTTGGAGAACTGGTACAATCTGAACAGATTGACGAGGAGTGGAGAAGTCATTCTGGATTAGGAGAATGGCATACACAAAAGCACAGAGGTGACAATGCATATATATGTCTGTGATACCTAACATAACAGCCTGCTAGACCAGAGGGTTTGGGCAAAGAGTGAGCAAGAAGATGAAAGAGAGCAGCACCTTTTTTGTTCTGAAATCATGCATTCACCTTCATCAGCTCTATTACAAATCTACATTAGATCACTCTGTTTTGTCCATTTGCTTATTGTGATTTTTTAAAGGAGTAATTTGTGTACATAGTATTGTTCTAGGTGACATGATCTGTCTTAATTTGGGTTTCCCCAGAGGCAGACCCTAATAAAAGAGTCCAGGGTAAGTAGTTTATTGGGAAGTGATCCTAGGAAATTCTAGTTGCAGGGTAGGAAAGTAAGACAGGGAGGTATAGGAAGGCAATAAGGTGTATGTTATCAAGATATTTACCAATATGGATAACTGGAGCTTAATCCTACTACAGGGCAATGGAACTCAGCATAGGGTATCATTCAGTGTGGTCCTGCCTAAGGGGTGAGGGAGTTGGGATATTTGTCTACCATTTCCTTCACACATTGGTTGAGGGCTGATTTTGAAGGCATTAGTTCCCTAACACTTTTGTTCCAGAAAAAATGTCCACAAGCAAAATTTGCAGGTATTTTCAGTAGGCAATCTTGGTCCTAACATATATACCAGTGTTTTCAGACTGGAAGCTTAGAGCCCCTGTGTCTTAGTCAGTTTGGGCTGCTAGAACAAAATACCACAAGCTGGGTGGCCTGTAAACCTCAGGAATTCAGTTCTCACAGCTATGGAGGCTGGACGTCCAAGATCAGGGCACCAGGATGATCAGGTACTGGTGAGTGCCCTCTTCCTGGTTGAAGATGGCCTATTTCTCATGTCCTTACGTGGTAAAAAGCAAAGGATGAGAGAGCTATCTTCAGTCCCTTTTATAAAGGCACTAATCCCATCATGAGAGATCCAAGTTCATGACCTAATTACCTCCCAAAGGCCCACCTCCAAATACCATTATATTAAGACTAGGGGTTCAGCATATGGGTTTTTGTTGTTGGGAGATCATGAAGAGTCTAATGCACTGTGTTTCAGATCCTCTAATGAAGGACAAGTCACCCTGGGACACTGAAAAAAAATCCTTGGCTGGCTGTTGTTTACCTCTTCCTGTTTCTTTCTGTGTGTTACTATGGTCTGCTCCATGCAGAACAAACTTTAGAAGACAAATTGTACAGATCAAGATGTGAATGGAAGCATGAAAAAGAGGTTAAGTTATAATAGGACTCCACCTGGGCTGGTTTCCTTCTAGTCCAAGGATTTTCCAACACAGCTGTGAAGGAGATTAATAAATATGATAGTGGCTCAAATTTGAAGAAGACAGAGTAGTGATTCTGGATTGGGCCCTGGGTTTTCAGTGGAGAATATATGTTAGTGAAATGAGCTCATGTTTCAATTTTCATGAGAAAACCAAGATGGCCTTATTAAAAATCTGCAAACAAAATACCCACCCACTATATATCCCCTGCCCCTAACACACATCCCTTTCCCTGCCCTCAATGACACATAGCATTTCCACAGACTAGTTAGGAAATATAAATTTAATCAGAGGTTAAACTTAGTAATTTATTTTTTCTCTCCATCTACAGCAACACTCTATGCCAGTTGGGTTATGATCCAGTGGGAGAGAGATCAATTAAAGGGAAACCACAGTAGAGAAAGCATTTAATAGCAGCATTCTTTCTTCCTTCCTAAATTTTAATTTTTTTAAATTTGCTTTGGGTTTTGTTCAGTTAACAAAGAGAAGAAAAGAAATAAAGGAAAACCAAATAACAGTTTATTTTTCCATATGTCTTTGTGGACTACTAGAATTGGAAGAAATCTTGAAAGGCCATTTTTATATTCTTGACTTTCCATCAATATTTATTGGGTTGAATTAAAGCTATATTCTATATGAGGAACAGACAGAAGACATACAGGAAAATTCAAATTCCCTCAATAACCTGGTATTTATCCATTGATCCATCCATCCATCCATCCATCCATCCATCCATCCATCCATCCATCATGTTACCATTAGGAAATTCTTTTATATCAAGTGGAGTTAGTGCCAATTCTTTTTTCAGTAAATGAAGAGAAAAAAAATCTCTTTGTATTACAAACATTAGTATGAGTTAGATTATTTATATAATCTCTCCCTGAAGACAGCTCCTTCCTGGGTGTCTCAGATTAGCTTTTTTCCTGGATAATTTCCACTTCCCCTTTTAAATCTAGTTTTACTAGATTTTAAAATCTAGTTTTAAATTAGATTAAAAATCTAGTTTTAATAGATTTACTATTTAAATCTAGTTTTCCCCTTTTAAATCTAGTTTTAGATCATAGATTTAAAAATACAATTTGACTTGGATGAACAATTTGGGGAGTTGTTATGAATGATCTGAAAAACAAAAGATCACTTAAAAATGGCAAAACATGTTCGTAGATAAGAGAATATGATAAGGATGCCAATTTTCCTTTATTAATCTATAAATTTTATGTCACCCCAATAATAAAGTTTTTTAAAAAACTAGACAGAATGATTCTCAAGTTTATTTAGAAATATAATCAATAATAATGACATTATGAAAAAGAAAGGTAATGATAATGACTATCCTATCTTATAAAAACTCATTAAGGGCCATCTAGCGGCGCATTGGTTAGGAACTGGCTTGGGACACCAGCTTTGAGCAGCGGGACCCTGGTTCAGATCCCACATATGAGGGCCAGTGACACTGCCCTCTACAACTAAGGTGGTGAACAACAGCTCCACCTGGAGCTGGGCTGCGAGAGTCCCGGAGACACTATAAGCTGCAGCCCCTGCTGCAGTGGGCTGCCATAGGCTACAGCCAGTGTGAGCTGCCAAGAGCCACTGTGAGCAGCCATCCAGAGGCCAGCAACCAATCTGCCTCACCCGAGAAGAGTGCAATGATGATACCAACATGGATCAGTGAAGCGAAGTCCTCCACAACTAGACTGAAGAACAAAAAAGGACCGCAACTTGTCTGTTCCCCAACCCCAATTCCCCTCTGCTGTTCACCTCCCCCAATTCCCTAATAAAAAATCTTAAAAAAAACCCCACCAAAACCTAATTAAGACAGCATAGTACTTGCATATGACTATGCAGACATCATTGGAACAGAATAGAAAGTACCGAAACAGTCCCAAATATACATAGGAATTAATATAAGATGAAGTTTGGACCTATAATCAGTGAAGAAAGATTATTCAATGAATTAGGTTAGGGCAACTAAATAGCACATCATACCTTACAGTATAATAAGTTCCAAGTGAATAAAATATTTAAATGTTAAAAACAGTAATCACAAAAATATGAGAAAATGCAAAACTTATCATTATAGATTGGGAAAATCTAATAACGACAGAAAACTTAAGATATAAAACAGAAGGTTGATTAAAAGTAAAGAATTTATACCTGGTAAAAACCACCAACATCAAAATCAAAGATAAACAAAAAACTGGGAGAAATATTGCAATTTTGTCAAAGTGTTAATTTCTCTGTTCTGTAAAGAAGACATGCAAATCTATATGAAAAAGACTAATTATCAAATAAATGATGGACAAGAATAGAACAGTCAATTTATACAGAAGGAAGTTCATAAGAAAAGATGATTCACTTTGCTTATTAAAAGAGAAATGCAAAGTAAAGTTAAAGTAAGATACAATTCCCCCTATCAAATTGGCAAGAGTTAAAATTTTGGTACTGCCTGGTATTGCCAATGGTGCGGGCATATACAGATTTTCATGTATAGCTAGTGGGAAGTAAATGGCAAAGGTCAGCACACTATGACCTGAGTCAAATCCAAATCTGATGCCCGTTTTGTACTGCTAAGAAGAGTTTTTATTTATTTTATTTTTAAAAGATTTTTATTAAAACATAGTTAACATACAATGTTATATTGGTTTCCGGTATACACCATAGTCATTCAACATTTATATACCCAAAGAAGTGATCACCATGATAAGTCCAGCAACCATCTGACATGGTACCACATATCACAACATTATATATTCCCTATGCTGTACATTACATCCCCATGACTTATTTGTTTTATATCTGCAACACTGAGCCTCTTATTCCCTTTTACCATTTTCTCCCTTTTTTAAGTTTTTCAATTACAGTTGACATTCAATATTATTGTATATTTCAGGTATACAGTATAGTGGTTAGACTTTATTTAAGAAGTGATCCCCTTGACTAGTCTATTATCCACCTGGCACTATACATAGTTATTACCGCATTATTGACTATATTCCCCATGCTTTACATCTCCATGACTATTTTGTAACTGCCAATTTGTACTTTTTAATACCTTCACCTTTTCTACCCTGTTCCCCAAAGCTCCATCTATCACCCTGATAAAACCAGTACCCATCTGACACCATACACTGTTATTAAGATATTATTCACTACTTTCCTTATGCTATACTGTACATCTCCATAACTACTCTGTAACAAAAAAATTGTACCTCTTAATCCCTTCCCTTTTTTCAGCCACCCTCAGCCCCCTTCTCATCTGGCAACCATCAAAATTTTCTCTGTATCTATGAGTTTGTTTCTGTTTTCTTTGTTTATTTTGTTCTTTAGATTCCACATATAATCGAAATCACATTGCATCTGTCTTTCTCTGACACTCCACTCCACGCAATATCCCCCAGGTCCATTCACACTGCCATAGATGGCAAGAACCCATTCCTTTCCCTGGCTGAGCAATATTATATATATGTACCACCTCCTCTTCATCCATTCATCTATCAACAGATACCCAGGCTTCCTCCACAACTAGGCCATTGTAAACAACAGTGCAATGAACATACGCATGCATACATGCCCTCGAAGTATCATTTTGGTTTTCTTTGGATAAATATCCTGAAGTGGGATTACTGAGTCCTTCTTTGTCTCTTGTTATAGCCTTTGTTTTAAAGTCTATTTTGTCTGGTATGAGTATTACTACTCTAGCTTTGTTTGTTTGTTTGTTTCTATTTTCATGAAATAACTTTTTCTATCCTTTTACTGTCAGGCTGTGTTTCAATCTGGTGGGTCTCTTGTAGACAGCATATGTAAGGGTTTTCTCATCCAGTCAGCCACGCTATCTATTCATTGAAGCATTTAATCCATTTATGTTTAAAGTAATTGTTGATAGATATGTAGTTTTTGCCATTTTGTTATTCATGTTTTTGATCTTTTTTTTCCCTTCTTTTTAAAGAAGTCCCTTTAGCATTTTTTGTAATACTGGGTTGGTAGTGATAAAATCCTTTAACTTTTTCTTTTCTGGGAAGCTCTTTATCTGTTCTTCAATTCTAAATGATAGCTTTGCACTGACACCAGCATCTATCCACCCTTCAAAGCAATTTTGGAACTCTTTTTCTGGAATGGCCATCAGAGCTGTCATCGTATTACCCTCAATGTCCTGAATGTCATCAAAATGTCTCCCTCCAATATTTCCTTTATCTTCTGGCAAAGAAAGAAGACACGGGGAAACAGATCAGGTGAGTATGGAGGGTGTTCCAGTACAGTTATCTGTTTACTGGCTAAAAACTCCCTCACAGACAGTGCCATGAGAGCTGGTGCATTGTCGTGATCCAAGAGCTATGAATTGTTGGTGAAAAGTTCAGGTTGTCTAACTTTTCATGCAGCCTTTTCAGTGCTTCCAAATAGTAAACTTGGTTAACTGTTTGTCCAGTTGGAACAAATTCATAATGAATAATCCCTCTGATAAAAAAAAACCAAAAAACATTAGGAACATCATGCAAAAAGTTTGCAAACTTAATGGTCAGAACTTGTATAGTGTGTAAAACTGACTATCCTTCTATAGAAAAAAATTGCTGACCCCACCCTCCAACTTGAAATATCTATCAAAGTTTTAAATCCCCTTTGACATAGCGAATAGATGAGTAGGAACTTATCATACAGACATACCTATATAAATGTGAAGTAAAATATGTCCAGAATATGCATTACAGTGTTGGCTGGCAAAATATTAGAAATGAACTAAATATTTATCAATAAAGGACTGGCTATATAATTAAAACACATTCACGCATTGAAATACTATGCAATTAAAAAAGAATATATATGCCCAAATGGAATAGTTTCTAAAGTATATTAAGAGTAAGAAGTGTGGGCCGGCCGAGTGGCGTGGTGGTTAAGTGCTGGCTTGGGAAGCCAGCGGCCCCGGTTCGGTCCCACATAGGAGGGCTAGTGACACTGCCCTAAAAAAAAAAAAAGAGTAAGAAGTGATATAGAATAATAGATAAAAGGATGGATACTGCCATTTGTGTATAAAAATGGAGGGAATAATATATATATATATATATATATATATATATATATATATATATATATATATATACATATTTGTATATGTCTACCTACATTTTGTCACATATATTAAAATTATCTCTAAAGATTACACAAGAAACATTGGTTGTCAAAAGAAAGTAACTGGGTTATTAGGGCCCATGCTTGGGAGGTCAATTTTCATGAGGTTTCATACTTAATTTTAATAATTTTAGAATTTTGAACCATGTGATTGAGTTATGTATTCAAAAAATGTTTTGTAAAATTTCCTTCACTTACCCTTTCTAGCTATTCTCTATCTCATTACTGGTAATATTTCTTCATGCCACACATCTCTATCTCAAATTCTTTTTCCTCTGTTTACTTCTCTAGTATCTTTCCTAGACGTAGGCATTTTGAGATTAGTGACTGTGTCTGTGTTGCTGACTGTCCCAGTGCCATTTAGGATGAAGCAACCAGCACCCCAAATTTGATAAATGGTATGTAATATGGAGTTCTTAAAAGATGAACCCTCTCAGAGCACATGCATGGTTCTTAGACAGTGGGAGTGATAATTCCATAATCTTTGAACCCTCCAATAAATCTGGACTTCTACCACTACCATTATCACAATTGAAGACCAAGGATGCACTGGGACAAAATCAGCAATCAGCAAAGTAAATAGACCAAAGACATTAGCATTTCCTGTGGGTACTCCTGGTGTAACACACTCAAATGTGCAGCATACTTTGTAATAGGGAAAAATCGGAAACCATATAAGTGTCCATTGATCCATTGACAGGCTCATGGTTGGGAAAATGTTGGAATACCATGCAGATATTATGAGGAAGAAGGGTGATAATTATAAATTTACATGAAAAGATGAGCAAGAGATATAAAGTGAAGAAAGCAGGTTTCAAAATAACATGTGTGATATGATTCTGTTTTTTAAAAAGTTATGTATAAGAAAAATTTAAAAAATGGAGGATAAATTCCTCCATTTTGTTGGCAGTGGTTCTTTCTGGAGGCCTGTGGAAAAAGGGAACTTCACCATTTATGTTACTTATGTAATATTTGAATGTTCATAAATTTCTTGTGCAACTAGAAAGAATAAGTGAATCTACATTTTTTATATAGCTCTCTGTGTTAATATCTGAGTCCCTGTTATGGGAATCTTATCATTGGGAATACATGTAACTTACCTACAGAACTCATGAAAAGGTAAATGACAGGAACCTAAGATCTGAAATCTGGAAAGGAAGGATGCCAATCAGGATTCATGAAACCTGACTCTTGGGAACTAGAAGAGTATATCCATCTGATATTCATTTCCTAAAGACAAACTATACAGTTCTGGATATGTGGGGGAAGAGGATGGTTGTCAGAATATGGAGGCCCTAGTGTTAAATTTTAATCATGTGAATTTTAATAATGTTGAAACAATAATCCAAGGACTAAAGTGGCTCTAGTATGGGGTTGAGGAGCCATATTCATATACCACCCCCTATAAACACCTGCTGTCTTTGTTATTATGTCCTGCTCTTGTTTTCCTAATTTTCCCCAATGCAGCTGAGACAACAATTCAGGGTGGTCCAGGGCTGGGAGTGGAGACACCTGGATTCTAGTCCTTCCTCTCCCCTGGACTTGCCCTGGAACTTTGAGTTGTCCACAACCTTTATCTCACTTTCTCAATTTCCCTTCCCCAGCAAGGGACTGCTCCTCCTTGACCAGGTTTTCATGATCTCAGATGAGGATGTAGATATGAAACTTGGATTTTTCTTAGACAAATGGTTTCTATAAAAGTGTGTGTGTGTGTGTGTGTGTGTGTGTGTGTGTGTGTCTGTTTAATCTCAAATTCTTCTTTTTTTTCTGGCATCCTATCCAGAACTTTCTATTTTATTCCCCCTTTGTATCTTTACTCTCATGGTCATCATGCAGTAGCGGGACTGGAAGAGAATGTATAAACCATCTGGTTCAAATCCATCAGTTTCTGAATGAAGTCCTGAGAAGGCTGAATGGTATGGTCTTCTCAAACTTTAAGGTGCCCAGGAATTACATAAGGATCTTGTTAAAATGCAGATAATGATTCAGTAGTTGAGGAGTGGGCCTGAGATTCTGCATTCTAAAAACATCCTAGGACATGTCAATGCTTCTGTCTCACAGCTCTCACTTGGGAGACGAGGGGTGTGGGATAGAGAGCTTCTCAGAACCAAAGGCTGAATGAACTTGGCCCAATTTCCCTCACTCATTGTCTAGGGCTCTCTGCTACAGAAGGCCTGATTATTAATTCAGTTGTTTCAAGACCTAAAACTATTACCTACATAAGAAGTTTTGTGTCAAATCACTTGGGGAAACTTTTGAAATCTGGGGTGTCTAGGCCTTTCTCCAAGTTTCCTTTTGGTTAATACAGGCTAATGTCTGGGAATTAGTGTTTTAATAAGACTTCCTAATTATTTAGTTTGTTCCGCTCATGATCAACTCTTGGAAACCACTGCCTAAGTCATTTAGGAATATTAAACTGTATATCTGGCATGATCTAAGTTTTAAACTTCATTTTAATTGTTATTTTGTTAGTGCATATTGATTCCCCGTGTTTTTCTTATCTCTTCCTTAATCACTGAGAAGATCAATGTACTGAAGAAAAATCATGTCCATTTT
Source organism: Aselliscus stoliczkanus (assembly GCA_033961575.1). Classification (NCBI taxonomy): domain Eukaryota; kingdom Metazoa; phylum Chordata; class Mammalia; order Chiroptera; family Hipposideridae; genus Aselliscus; species Aselliscus stoliczkanus. The sequence goes on from CM066738.1 coordinate 33,179,492, forward strand.
TGACTGCCAAGCCTCAGTGCAAAAATACACACATCCACACATGCACAGCTCAAAGACATCCTGAGCCTGGGGGTAAGCTGTTAGGGAAGATATAATTTAGACTTAAAGACTCTTAGAAAACCTTTTCTAGAAAAGCATTTACTACCACCTCCTTTCCTTTGTATATTTGGATTAACAAGGCCTAAATATCGTCTTAGAGTGAAGAACACATAGGCTTTTTCCAAATACCTATATCCCAAAGATTTTTGAATGTTTGCTCATGTTAACATCTGGTGGATTTTTGGCTTTTTGTCCTTTTTTTTTTTTATTCTTGTAACAAACACATAACTGTGGGATTTTCTCTCTCACCATCAATGTACCCTTTGCAATCTGATTGGGGAAGTCATTTAAATGCAGCCATCTGCTGGAGGAGCCATGTTAGCCCAGGGAGGTTGCCATCAGCCTGGGGAGAGATGCCCATGTTTTGGTTTTTCTCTCAATCCTTTATGACTTCATACTAATGGTTCCCCCATAGTGCCACAACATGGACCCACTGATCTATGTTTTCACAAGCACAGTTCAGAGACATGCCTTTCCCAAGGTTCCCAGAAAGAGCTGTAATTTGTTCTAGTAACTGACCTCCAGCAAAGAGAAACTCTTTCATATCTTATCAGCAATTAATTGTAATTGCTGCTGCTTTATGACCTGACAAAAGCCTTCATCTCCATGTTCAGTCATTATTTCCTTTTCTTTGGTGGGGCTCAGTGATCATCTTCCCTTCCCACTGTTCATAGAGGTGCTAGACCAGATGAATTTTCCAGGCTGCAACTGGGTGAGGCAGTTGCTGAATCACGTGAATTGAGTTTTGACATTTAATAAGACATGAGTTATCTCTGAACAATGTATTCCTGCCTCTAGCCTACTGCGGGCAACTAAGAACATGCTTTGCCTGCATAATGACATCTCAGTAATGGAAAGAAATGATGATTATTCAGAAGCATTGCATCTAGGGGAAAATTTGGGAAGTGTCAGGCCTTGGCCTGTTGTCACTTTTATTCTACCTCATCGAGGGCCCATAATATGCCAGATGATGAGTGGATGATGACATGGAAAGTATAAGATGGGACACCAGGGTGATAGGTGATAGCTTCATTCTTTTTAGTTAACAATGGACTATACTTTTATGTCTGTCATATGAAATGATTTGGTGGTACTCAAAGTACAAATAAAAATGTTCAAAATCAGATAAAACAAGTTTGGATGGTTAAGTCACCTCCAACAACTCCTTTAAGAAAATGGAACTGTCAACATGCTTGAGAAACTAATTTATTGTTCTGGCAAGAAATAGAAGCAATGGTCTTAGATTCCCAGTATTCTCAGAGTCTACTTAAGCATTGTATACACTGTTCTCCACAGTTCTTATTTATTTCATGCATATTCACCTTGTCTCCCAAGTAGACTGTATTTCCCAAAGGCAAAGAGCAGGTCTTTGTGTTTTGGTTATTTTCTCTATTGTTTACACACAGCATGGAACCATTCCCAGCCCATAATAGAAACTGAATAAATCCTTGCTGTTGTTAATAATAGCTACATTTAGGGGCCTTGACTATGAGCCAGTTATTAATCTGGGTGCTTTACATAATAGTCTATTTCATTCTCACCACAAACCCTGAGATGGGGGTTATTAGGAGATGGGGAGATATTTTGTCTCTTTTGAAACTATAGGAGGGATGTTAAAACTTGCATAATTGCGAAGGCTAAAGACAGAATTTGAACTTCAGTTTTGCGGGGCCCTTTTCACTATACAATTTTATGGATTGCTCCAATGTTAATAAGCATTATTTTGGGTCTAGAATGTTTCTTTTTAAATTAAAGCAGACCCTGAACCTCTGGGTCTAGCCTCAGACCCTTCTTGACTCAGTAGCTAGATGATGTCATACTAAGAAACACATAAGTGTAGACCTGGTGTAAGCGGAGAGTGGATGTATTCTTCTGTGATGCCCTTGAATTCTTTTAGTGTTTTTGATCATTCCTTCTCGATTTTGGATTTAGTGTGAGCCCATGTATTTATTTTTGGATTTACAAGGATAAAACCCAATAGCTGACCCAAAACCTGCTGTACTCACCTTTCTCAAAAATAGTCCAGCTAGAAATTGAGAGAAAGAAGTGATGGAAGAGAGGTCCAGGAGATGAGGATCATCTTACCCTGTGAGTTTAACCTAATGGTGGGAATCAATCACTGCTTGACTATTTTTCATTTTAGTGTTGATAAGAATAAAGGAACCACTATCTCCATCAGCTGGAAAATTCTTGTAATTTACTGATTGTATTAGGACTGTGTAAGGCCCACCATTCCTTTTCAACATGGCACTCTTGGTGGCTTCCACTAACCAACTGGAGTTGGCATATGGGATGAAAACTATCTGCAATCCCTGATTTAGAGCTCTCTCTCTCTCTCTCTCTCTCTCTCTCTCTCTCTCTCTCTCTCTCTCTCTCTCTCTCTCTCTCTCTCTCATGTATCTTTCTTTTCTATTTGCAAAACAAAACACCAGGGAAAGACATTCTTCTATTTTGGTTGAGGCTACTAGGCTTTCTTTGGGGATGGATGATAGTTGTTGGGCTGGTCTCTTACCAAACTGAGCTGGTAACCCAGGAGCAGAAAGATTCCTGCCCGGTTAATTCTTCTTTCAACCAGTAATAGTGTATAGGGAGAGGGGAGATAGGTTTAGCTCTGTCCTGCTGTTATTTAGAATTAGAGTGCAAAGACTTTTGGTGGGATTAGATGGTCCTTTGTCTTACTTGGGTAAACTGAAAATTCTATATACCATCTTAAAACCCAGAGGTACCAATCCTGAATTTTTGTGTAAGCAAAACAAAGGGACCTCAAATGTCTTCAAGAGTAGGGCAGACATGTGAGAGAGGCATATTTTTTCAGGGAAAACATGCAACTTAAATGATCTGTAATATTCTAGGATATTTGTGGTGGATTGATTGGAAAAATCTCCAATTTTCTATCACTTTCTATACACTTGCTATTGACATGGTGATCTTACAGCCCATCCCACAAAGAGATGGACTCTGCTTCCCCTCCCCTTGAAACTGGGCCAGGCTTGTGACTTGCTTTGGCCAATAGAATGGAATCGAAGACATGGTGCACCCATTCTGAGCCTGGAATTCAGAAGTCTTAGGTGCTTTTTCTTGTTCTCTTCTGCCACTGCCATTTGAAAAATCCTAAAATATCCTGTTATAGGATGTGGAGCAGAAATGAGCTGTCCTAGGTTGGGGCATCCTAGAGCAGCCAGCCCCTAGCCAATCTACCAGTTAGCCACAGGAACATGAGTGAACTCATCTCAAATCAGTTAAGCCTGGCATGAATCTGCAGAACCACCCAGCTGACCTCAAGCCCCATCAGCCATCATAAACGATTATGTTTTAAACCACTAAATTTTGGGTTGGTTTGTTACATAGTAGATACTAACTGATACATATTCTGCTTCTAAAGATTATTTTGATGGATGATTTACATAGCATGCATACAGCTACTAACAATGGGTTTGACATCTAGTAGATATTTAATAAATATTGGTTCATATCTTTCTGTCCTTTCCCTAAAAAGATGTACTGCCAGATGGAAGTTTGCAAGTTTCAGCATAGTCATATCACATTGATGTACACAAGCGACCATATTTTATAGCAGCTTGTAGAGTCAGGGAGCAGTTTCTTTGTAGGCTAGACAGACAGACATTTCTTTCTTTCCTTGATGTCATCTGCTTCCTGTGAGAGAAGAGGAGAGACCTCAAACATTTTTAAACACACCCCTGAATTCCTGGTAAGTAAATCATAATGTTTCTGGTTTTTATATTCTTTTCTTTAGACAAAAACACTGTCAAAATGTGGAAAACGCCGTTAGAAAAATTAAGAGCTGTGGGTCTTATAACCTCACGAAAGTCACCAGCTTTTTATGGACCTCAGTTTCCTCATCTCCAAATTGGGAAAGTTGGACTCTCCAACATGACTCCCAGCTCCAACCATTTGTAACTCTTCTGGCAGTAATATTAGTAAAGTTAAGAACATAAGATCCATAGCCAGATTACTCATTCTGATATCTGGCCTTGGTGCTTTCTAGTTTGGGCATATTAGTTACTGCCTCTGTGCCTCAGTTTCCTTATCTGAAAATGGGACTGCCTCTTGGCATCTGAGGATTACATGATATAAGCCATGTAAACTGCTTAGAACAGTGCCTGGCACACAGAAAGTGCTTAACAAATGTTAGCTATTATTTCATTTGGCATAGAATCATGTCTTATGCAACTGCACTTTCATGGGATTTAAATGATGAAAGTTCAAATGGTGGACATCAACTCAGTAGATAAAACTGCCACATATTTTTGAAATTCATACACATACAAAAGAGTATTAACTGTTCTCAACTCTTATAGCCATGATTCAAAAGGTTTTCTTCACACCTAGCTGAGCATGGTTTCTTATATAAACAAAATTTACCACATTAACTCTGAGCTTATTTTTCTCTTTTGCTTCTACTCTTTGGTAGAATTTAATGCAGAATTTAGTTTAATGTAGAATTAAGAGGATGGGGTGCTAACTCTGGCTCTGTCATTTACTAGCTTGGTTAGTTCTTGAATTACCCTGTCCCTCCATTTTCTCACATGTAATATGTGGGTAATAATAGTGCCCATCTCATAGGATTATTGTGTGAACACGATATATTTAGAAAAGTACCTGGCACACAGTAAGCTCTTGGTAAATACTATGGATTAGTATATGATTATATTCTGCTACACTGGGATTGTTCTAAAGCATGCTTTAGGAGTCCAAACACTGTCCAAAAGAATATCTTTTGAGACAAATTAGGATGTTAAGTATAGAGATGCTGCTGCTGACCCACCCAGATTCCCTTTGCCAGGCTGGTGTTCCCATATTCCTCCTGCTATGAGCATTGGCTGTTAATAGCTTACAGCTGCCTCTTTCTCTGGAGAATTGCCCTAGGCCAAATGGGAGTTGCCTAGCCTGGAATTGCCTGGGAAGTTAAGCAACTTTTCTGCCCCTGGGAGTGGCCCACAGCCAATGGCTGACTGACTCAGGAGCACAAAAGGACCCTTTGCCTCAAAAAGGGAAGGGGGCAACTCCGTGGTGCAATCCAAGTTGCAGAGCTCCCTGTGGGATCGACTGGGACTAGACTCCAGCTGAGACCACACCCTAGTTCTGCTTTCCTTTCTCAGTCCTGCTTTCCTCACTTACTTTCTCCTTTCTCATTAAATTGCTTCCATGTGAATCTCCATGCAGGGCTCTGCTTCTAGGCCCCGACTTAAGATAGGAAGGAAAGAGGAACTGAACCATAAGCAACGGCAGAGATTTTGAGACATTACAGTTGGACTTTCTGGCAGGGCAAGCATCACAGGTAGGTGTAGTTCTACTTCTGTCCAAGTCTTTGGGAGAAGAGGCTGGAGAGGCTGAATAAAAAAGTTGGGATAACAACAGGACCTCAGATTATGGCATTTGTGAACCAGCAATCATGGGCTATGTGTTACTGAGTTCTGTACATAGATTTTGATGACTCATGTGAACCTACACATATATTTTGATAAACTATGTTACTATTACAATTATGAATACCAACTATACCTAGTCTTTCAGGACCCAAATGACCTCCATCTTGAATTTTGTGCTGACTTCTTTCTTTTCTTTCCTTTTTTTTTTTTTTTTTTTGAGGGCAGTGTCACGGGTCCTCATAAGTGGGACCCGAACCGGGGCCGCTGGCTTCCCAAACCAGCGCTTAACCACCGCGCCACTCGGCCGGCCTGTGCTGACTTCTTTTAACTATGTGGAAATCCACTTTTGTGTTTTGACAGTTAGCTTCCTTCCATACTTACCAAGGAAGATTATTCGAAGGACTTTGAGGACAAATTAGGGTGGTGAGTATGAAGCTGCCTGCTTATGATGTACTGCTGGGCTGGAGCATAAAACAGGTTTTCCATGAAAGGATCAATGAAATTTGTCCAAGAAAAAGATAAGCATTAAAATTACCTGCAGATTGAGGCTTGGGCTTACAAGAACTGAAGAACCAGTCACCTACTTGAAATCCAAGTTCTATTCCATCCTGATGTTTCAATGGAGGAGTGAGATACTGTACATTCCCAGAATTATCTTCTCCTTTCTCTCAGAGAAATGGGTAAGGGATCATCACTCATTTTTCTTTCTTTCATGCTTTCTCTCTGTCTCTGTCTGTCACCCTGTCTCTGTCCCTCTGTCTCTTTCCTTTTACTCCAATTTATATGTGACATCTTATAAGAATGTCTCTGTAAACTCAGTTTAGAAAACTAACATTTCTTAAAATCAGTTATTTCCCTCTTTGAAATGATCTTATGAAATTTGTCTTTTACATCAGAAAGCTATGTAAGACTATCTACAGGATAGAACCTGGTGGTGAAGGTGATGTTACATCATTTGTAGTACTAGTTTTATATTGGAAGGGGACACAGATGATTTAGAGTAGTATATAAGTAGTACATTAACTTTAAAAATAAGCATAAAGTTCAAAGGAAGAAGTTGCAATGATGGTTGACTGTAATTTGTTCACCCCTCAGATCTCTGGTGTAGTATAATATTCTTCTATGCTAAAAATGCTAAAAGGACAACTTTGGTGGAAGTGTCTGAGAAATACTTCTAGGTATGACTTCTACCAGTTCAGAAGATAATGTAAACAAGCCTTCAAAATAACCATGCAATGTGGGGGAAGAGGGGAGGAGAAAAAAAGGGAAAACTTCTAGTGCCATTTTTATCTGGACTAGAAATGCCCATAATACTCCACATTTAGATGACTAACTAATGGTTTAGCTGAAAATATTGTTCTCCATCTTCTCTGGAGTGAAGCATTCATCTCAAAAGAATTCAAAACAGTTTTGTTTGGGTATAATTCATGGGAAAACAGGTCCGGTTGACCCTCCTGGTGGTAGATAAGATATATGGTCTCTCAAAGTTTGCTTCTCAGATGCATGAAGTGGGTGCCCAATGAACGAATAGTGGCCCCATGGCTCTTTGGCTAGAAAAAAAGAGAGTTATGTAATTTATGAATGAATTGGTGCTGTTCAGTCCTGGGGATTTTGCTGGTCTGAGAAAAGTCTTCCTTCTAAATCACTATTATGAGTATGTTGCTACCTCTTTGGAAATGGCAGCCTGTGGCCTGAGTTCGACTCAGGAATCATTCCAGGTCACTTGGGGAGACCATATTTCCTCATGTAAGAAAGCAATGGTATTTTTGTCCAGCAGGTGTGAGGGCTCCTTGAGGCTGAACAATGCTCTGCATAGACCTCAGAAAAGACAGGTGGAGGAGCCCCACTTTGGGCCCAGGTTGCTGTTTTTTACTGGGAAGGATGACTTTGACCCTGACATCTTACCTTTCTAGGGAAAATCCATACAGCAAACTCAGGAAGATGAAATTTAGAGTTGGTTTTGGACCACATCCATAGCCTTTTCATAATGTGGCAAAATGCATTACATGGAATGGAGTTCAAGAAATGTACAAAGAAAGACCACCTCATATAAAATCTAAAAAGGAGTGTGAGAATATCAGCTCCAAAGAGACCTTGAGAAACAAACATGAACTAAAGGAAAGAGTAGGAAGCCAACTCCCATTGCTTTTACCAGAAAAATCTTTGCTTCCTCTCAGTTTGTGGTTCTGCACTTGGATTGCCTGTGTTTAAGTTCCTTAAAGCTATCTCTTCTTTCTTCAGGAATCTTGAGTAAGCAGAGTCTACTCTCACAGGACCTAGGTGTACCTAGGTCTCTTCATGGTGGTTTACTTCAAGCTGTGGGGATAGATTCTGTTCTTCCATTCCTTTCTGCCCTTTCCTGCGGGGTACCAGCCTCCGCGAGTCCAGGGTTTCCCTCAGGTGGAGACGTCATTGGCGAGGGAAGAAAAGAAAGAAGGGAGACAGTGGAGACACTGAGGGAGTTTCAGAGAAGAAGTGTCACACTTTATTGCCATAGCATGTTCTTTTTATAGGGATTTTTGACCATTACCTCAATCACAAGTTAAGTTCCACCTCTTAGGACTTTTGCAGTCTTTACTTCCTTGCAATTGTTCTCTCCAGGGTACACTGGACTATTCTATGTTAAGGATTCACTTATCTCTATATATCACCTACAAAGTAGTTACCATAACTACCTAGCCATTATCCCAAATTCCAGCAGCTAGACTCACAGGGCATATACTTGAACAATAGACTAGGAGTGACTGAGTTTAGAGTAAAAATTATCTAAAGTATATTCCTATGTAAATACATTACCTAGTAGGTAATGGGAGTCTTAAATATCTTTTGTCCTACGGAGGGCTATATATTTACAATAGAGGGTAGCATCTGTTTCTCAGTCAAAGCTTCAGTATCTGTTGCTACAACAATGTACCAGGCAAAGAATTTAAATAAAGCTGTTGATTAACATACCCCATGGTCAGCAAGCTGCCCGGAACTCTCATGGCCTGAAGACTTTTTGTCTTTAAGGAGACTTTTCATAGCAGAGCCCTTAGGCAAGTGCATCTGCTTCTCACAGGCAGGCTGTCAGTTTCTCACAGCCAGGCTTTTTGGCCTAAGTTGCCAGAGGTCTGTGCCTCAGTTTCCAAGGGGCTTGAGCCCCCAGTATCTCAGTTCAGGGGTCCCCTCGGGCTGTATCCTGGCTTAGGAGTTTCCTTTTCTTTTTTTAGGAAATCTTGCCCCGTCATTGGCTTACACAGCCATCTATCATCAGGGTACCACAGGAACTTGTCACAAATACAGTGAGTGTATTGTCTCCTATAGGAGGAAAGGCACATGGGTTCATAGAGGCAGGAGATATTGCATGACCAACCATAAGGCAGCACCCCTAATATCCAGTGCTGAGCAGGGTAATGTGACCTTGTCAGACACTGAGAGACTGTCGGCTCCCAACACTTTCCCATGAAGCATAAAAGTGAGTGGGTGGCTCAGCCAGAGATGTCCAATAAATATTTGATGGTGAACATAATGGGGGGAACATTGATGACAACAAGGTATTCATTCCTCCTACTCAAGCCCTCTACTGCCTCTAACAGGTGGCACCAGTGTGGTCCTGACCATGTGTCTGTGGAGGATTTCATGGTACTGTCTGAGCCTGGGGACCCTGGCCACACTCCATCTTCTGCAATGCTGCCTACTTGAATTCCCTGTGCAGTTGCTGCCTTCCAGAGCTCCTTGTTCCCCAGAAAAGAAATCATTTTTTTCTCCTAACAAGCATGCAGGCAGAGAGAGAATTAAGGAGACAAGTAGAAACCACCCAGCAAGAGGACTTGAATAGTGTGCAAAGGAGGGTGGTGGAAAGGAGGAAAGAAAAAAACTTGTCCAAACAATATTGTGTCAGTTCTATAACTTTCCACTAATCCATATGTGGATTTGTATGAGCACTCATGTCTTATAATCCAAGATGAGAGCCAGACAAAAATGCTTGGATTTAATAAATCCATGAGAGAGGTTTGTTTATTAAGATCTCTCATTGTTTGAAAATTCAATATCTGTCAAAGACTTGAAGGTCTTTGCCCCCCACATTTTGGACAGGTGCTTCTGGTCTGAAACACTGGAGAATGGATTTAAAAGAAGCATTCAATGGGAAAACTCAAGGTCGTCTCTATCTAATCATTGCCACTGCCTGTGCTTCCAAGCAGGCCTCCTCATCTCTCACTTGGACTGTTGTGGATCTTCCAAATGGGTCTCCTTGCCTCCCATCATGTCCATGCTCACCTTAGTTTTCAACCTGGTAAATTAGTCTTTCTAAATCTCAGACCTTAAAAACTTATTGAAATGCCCCAAAATTCCTAGTAGAAATCTTCAAATTCTGAATTCTTTGTTTTTTCCAACCTATTTCTTTTGCCATTATTCTCCCTCTGATTATCTTTTCTTATATTTTAAAATGTGAATATTTTCATGGGAGTATAACATAAATGTAGAAATATATAAGTACTGCTTGATGAACTCTTATAAAATTTGCATATCTGCTAAATTGGCAACCAGATCGTGAAACAGAATACAACCAGCATCCAACAGCCTTTCAAGGTTTTTTCCAGTAACTATCCCCCCAGGGGCAACCATACCCCTGACTTCTAAACCCATAGATTAGTTAGCTTTTTCTGGAATCATAGAGTAGGCTTTTCATATAGATGGAATAATAGAGTAGGTATTTGACTATGTCAGTTAAAATTAGGTTTGTTGCATTCATATTGTTCATATGGTTATAGTTGATTCATGTTCCTCATTGTATAATATTCCATTAAAGAGATATTTATTTACCTATTCTACTCTTGATGGAAATTTGGATTGGTTACAACTTTTGGCAATTTTGAATAGTATGGTTATGAAAAATTTTCCTAAACAGACCTAAAATGCACTAAGCATAAAGAGTAAAGTTGATAAATGGTCTGTTAAGATTCTTTGTCTTGAAAAAGACAACACTGAGAGAGAAAATGAAATCCATAGAGCAGAAGATATTTGCAATATATTCATCTGGAAAAAAGACTCATATCTTGAATACCTAAAGAGCTCATATACATCAATAAGAAAAAGGCAATTGACCCAATAGTAAATAGTCAGAAGGCTTGAATAAATGCTTCACAGAATAGCATAGCCAATGTGCCATGGCCTGGAACACAAGAAGAGGTATGCAGACAATACTTTTCAGCTTCACTAATCTCTTCACCACTCTTGTTAGGCCACACACTTACCTATTTCATTTGAAATAGGCATTCAATTAAATAGGTATTTCATTACCTATTTCATTAGACCATATACGTACCTATATCTTTGCATTGGTTCTTTCGGATACCTGAGATATCTTTACCTCCTTTCTCACTCACTTTGTTTTTAAAGATCAGACAGAAAACATCAGCTTCTTCCTGAAACCTTCCATGATTCCACCAGGCAGAATTAACGTTAATTATTTGTGATCCCAAAGTTTGATTTCCTGGAATAGGGCTATTTAACTAACATGTCTTCATGTCCTCAGTGCATAGCATTGCACTTGGTGCATAATAGAGGAATGATATGTAGCTTTTGGGATGAATGTCTCACTTTCCCCTCAAACCTCCAGATAGGATCTAAAACCAATGAGGTATACATGGTAACAAAGGCTCCCTGTGTTGAACATGGGAGTGTTTATTAGCCAATACAAAGGTTACTTCATAGGGGAAAACGCTGGCTTATTTCCCAAGCCATAGCTCATCTTTAATAAATAGTATCACCACAAACCTGTGGACAAAGATTCAGTGCTCTATAAATTGCATGTTAAGATATATATTAACAAGTAAATCTGAAAAACAGCACTGCTTTCTGCAACGGTAACTGAAATGAGTGGTTGGAGTTCTGTTGTAGGTCAATAGGATTTATTTAACACATAAGGAAGCTCAACAATAGTATTAACCCAAATTTCAAGAGCTCTGGTACAATGGGGAGAGGGAGGAGAGAATTTTCTGCCCTTTCTTTGTTGTATGATGACATAGACAACATTGCTGTCTACAGCAAGGTTTCTTTTGTTATTTTTATTTCTGGAACTTCTTTTTCTTACCAGCTCATGCTTTTATAGGGTTCTAACTTCCCCTGTACCCCTGGGTTTCATGCCTCCAACTAGCTTGTCTCCAGCCTCATTTAATTTCTTCAGTCCCAAAATTTGTTCTCTTACTGCTCTAACCTAGTTTAGCCAGATGATAAGAAGAAAGCTTTTAACATTTTTTTTTTCTTAAAAGACCTTCCCTTTATGGAACTTTGTATGCCTGCCTAGATAAGTTGAGAGCTCTATACCCAGTGGGTTCTCAATAAATATGGCTTGGCAATTTCTTACTATTGGGTTGCCAGAAAAGTCATGACATATTTTTCCTATGTTTTTGTTGCAAAGATATGTCATGACTTTTCCAACAACCCAATAAAATGTGAATGATTGCTGACCCCTAAACTTTCCAGAGACACTAGCATTTTTTAATGAGATGCTCATTAGCTCAAATGAATTTCCAACTTATGGAAATTCTGGTAATAAGAAAAATTATTGAAGGTATTTAGGAAATTGGATGGGAAAAGAGATTCTGAGACAGAAAAGGCAACTTTTCAAGGAATTTGGCTGTGGGTCCTCAGGTCGAGTCTTTAGACACAGTGTTTTCCCTTTCTTTGGCTTTGGGAGCTTATTTTCTAAATCATTAATACTCACCTTTTTAGAGTATGACAATTCCTTCTTAACACTTTACATACTCAAGAATATTGAAATTGATAAAATGTAAAATGACCAAAACTTACCTTGAATTGAACATTGTATAGGCAGATGAATTTTACTATTACAACATCCATACATATTTGTAACCATTGGTATATGTTTGTATAAAGCATCTCATTAATACAGTCTATAGATGAAGCCTGGTGAGCAAATGAATACATGTTTCCTTGTCAATAACTGTGAGGACTCTTGGTCCACTGTTGAAAAAAATTGCACCTGTTTCCTCTCCAGTGGCATCCAGAACACATGGTGGCAATTGTTTATAACACAGATTGAATGTTAGCTGGACATTGCCTACAATTATTGGTAGGGTGGATGCTGATTTCATGAATGTTTGTTTATGGCTTGTCTTAGGTTGAGTTCCTAGAAGCAGAGTCTGAGATAGGGCTTTGGGGGAAAGTTACTGATTGAGGGAGAAAGAGAATGAGAGAAGCAGTACAGGAAATGAGAAGAAGCATAGCAAAGACGAGGTTACAGGTAAAGTCTAGCTTCAGTCTGATCCTGCAGGCAGCTCTGGTGTGTGACTGGCACCATCACTGTTGTTTTGCCTGAGAGCTGGACTTTTATCCTCCATGGCCCAGACAGTCATTATCGGGATGCCTCAGAGGGATTATCAATAGACTACAGGTGAGGAGCTGCAGGTGCTCAAGGGTAATCCTCCAGAGAATGGTGTGAGCCCTTAAGCAGCATGGACCACATAGCAGGTGGGATGAACAGAACTTCTAAAGAGATCTGGATAGGGCATTAATTGTTACATGGCTCTTTTATTCATTCATTCATTCATTCATTCATTCATCCATTCATTCATCCATATAACAGATATTTGTTGAGTGCCTACTTTGTACAAGTTCCTGTCCTAGGGCCTGAAGGTGGAGCATTGAACAAGCCAGATAAGATCCTTACTTTCATAAAGCCTATACAGTTGGTAGGGGAGACAGAAATAAGCTAGTAGATAATGTAGCAACAAGATAACTTTTGAGAGTGATAATTTTCTAAGAGAGAAAATAAACAGTTAAATAGATTATTGAATGACCAGGGCAAGGGGTAGGCACTTGAACAGAGACCAGAATGGTAAGAAAGAACAAGCTGTGTAAAGATATTAAGACCCAATGTTTGGTCAGAGGGGATGGCCATTGTCAAGGCCCTAAGATGGGCAGAAGCTCATGTGTTTGAAGAACAGAATGAAGGCAAGTGGCCCTCTGGTGGGCTTGGGGGTGTTGTAATAAAAGAATGGCGAGGTGGGCATAATGGACAGGGGAAACTAACATTATAAGGAGACTGGTGATATTACATTGCAATTGTAGAAAGGAGTTCCTTGGCCTGCATTAAGATGGTAAAAATGGCAATTTGTCAGAATTTGATTTAGATTTTCCTGAATGTTGTTTATCAGAAAAGGGGTTTGCTAATCAGATTCATAGAATGAATTAGAAAAAAACTTAGGCTTGAAAGACAGCTCACTGTTTTCAAATGATAGCAGAATAGTAGGCATTTAATTCAAACAACTTATATAGTAATTATGAAAACATTTTCTCTCCGTGTTAAAACATTCCCAAGATTTTAAAGATATATTGTTGGACTCAACCTTCCTTTGTCCTTGGCAGTATCACAAAGCAGCATTTTTAGAAAAGAATGTAAGTTAGACTTGACCTTGGCTATACACAGGGAAAGTTATCAAGGTCATTTTTTTTGGTTTGTTTTTACTGCAATCACTATTAAAATGAATCAAGAAGTAAATAGAGACCATCTCTTTGTTGCTCAACATTCTGCTCTATGCTGAGACCACAAATTTTAAGTGCAGATCTATTTTCCAATTACAAAATAATGATGCATTTTCCTTAATCTTCTGAAAGACCACTGGAAAAGGTACCGTGGTCACAAAATGACACTAGGTCATGATCATAGAAAGTGCTTCCTAGGCTTTACTCCCAAGGAGAGATACTACTTATAGACAGACCACTGGCTTGCACTAAAGCTGGTAAATGTAATCCAGTGAAATTGTATAAAAGAAGCCCAGGAAAACAACATTTGCTATCTCATCTATCAGGTCATTGTTGAACACCAAGGTCAAGGAATAGTTCTCTACACTAGAATAAACTTAACATTTCAAATCTGGATGAACTGAAATATAAGTAGCATTTTTATTGTAAAAATAGACTTTTTAAATGATTGTGATTTAACAAACAAACTCTTTTTGTCATATTCAACTCCTGCTCCCATCCCCTTCATGTGTAAAACCCATGTTTAATTCAGGAGGAGCTTAATCCATATGTTTCTGATTCATTTACACAATGTTCTTTGGTAAGAGTTAATTGATGTCTGAAGAGTCTTCTGGGAATTTTTATAAGTCTTTTAAAATTCTTCTTCAAGCCATAAAATCATATTTTCTACCTCAAAGTGCCCTTCTAAATCAGAAATACTCTGGATCTATTGGAGAGACTGCTTTGGAGAGACCTTAAATTCAGGCAAAACAACTCCAGTTGTGAGCTGTGCAACAAGATCCATTCGACCAGCCCCTGAGAGACAAGAGAAGGGGCACAAAAAGAAACTGATTAGTATAGAGACTCTTGGACCTGCTATATTTTTCCATTTCTAGGAATAACCAGTGACATCCCACAGCCTATAAAGTCAGATTCAATTTATGATTCACATCTGGAGCCAGATAATTTTCAGTTGGCTTTGTACAAATCTCTGAGCAAGGGCAGAGAATTCTATAACAGCTTTTGGGTTCATAAATATAAAGAGGCTTCATTTGTAAGCACACTTAGTAATTGTTGAGCAATTCAATGGTCAGGCTTTATTTTCAGGAAAGCATGATAAAGTCTAAAGACGAAAAATTGTTGACTGTCTAGATACACAAGATTTGCTAGGAATATAAAGCCTGTGGAATTATTAAGGGCAAGTGAAGGACTGTTGGCCAGTACATGTAAAAGTATAAGAATTATTTTCTTTAGACAGTTTGGTGAATATTATCAATAATGTTGTAAAGATTTTGTAGGGTGTCAGATGGGCACTTGTCTTATTAGGGAGATCACTTCATAGACAGTGTAGATGCCTAACCACTGTACTGTACACCTGAAGCTGAAGCTCAATAATTTTGAATTTCAAATATATATATATATATATATATATATATATATATATATATATATATATACATATATATATATATATTCACGGGATGTGGAGTATAGTATAGGGAATAGAGTCAATGGAACTGTAACAGCTATATATGATGTCAGAGGGGTAGTAGTTTGGGGGAGGGGGATTATCACTTTGTGAGGGGTGTAAATGTCTAACTATTACATTGTTTTGTACACCTGAAACTAATTAAAAACGTCAAAAAAAAAAAGAATGAGTTTCTTTGTCCCATTGACTTCAGTTGTGCTATGACCCCCTTGCCCCCCTACTATCCTTTAAAGGCACCTAACATCTCTGGGGAACAAAATGATCCATAAACCACCCTTTGTAACAAAATACTTGGCAATGCATGCTTACTCATCAGAAAATGTTCATTTTACTGATAAGAGCTTGGATTCATCCTATAATAGCTCATGTGTCAGTTTTCTACTGGGCCAGAAATGTGCTTCTAATTATCATAATCCCAAATTTGGCTATTTTCCTAAAGTATGTTGCTATTCCATTTTCCACCAGACAGTAGTAAGGTGACATTTGAGATGTCTTGAATGATGAGAAGCTCTACTAAAGAACACTCCAGATAGAGTCAACTGGTGTTGGCTATGTGGGACAGAAAGACCATGTGACTGGGGGAGAAAATGGCCATGGAGTGGGTTGAGAAGATGCCACTTCATAGAGGACTCTTAAGTGATGGCAAGGCGTTCATATTTTATTTCATGTGTGATGGGAAGTGCTGGGTTTTAAAGAGCAAAATAAATTGATATGAGGGGAGTAGGTAGAGGAAAGTATTTTGTGCAGAAAGAATTGCATATCCCAAGGCAGCTGGGCATGTTGAAGGAACAGAAAGAGGGACAGTAGGACAAGTGTCTAGACAATAAATGAGGTACCATATGAGGTGAGGCTGGCAAGGCAGGAAGTGGCAAGACTAGTAGGGTCCTACAGGTAAGGTAACTATACATTCTGGTTTGCCTGGGAGAGTTCTGATTTATATTTGCGACCCGGTGTAATTATTCATAAATCTTTTAGTCAGGCCATATCATGGCCTTTTCTCTTAAGAAGCTCACCACAATACCTAGTGGTTAAGAATGAGGACTCTGGACTCAGTTCTTTTGGATCTGAGTAAGTGGTTTGCTATTATTTGCACTGTGCATTGTTAGGCAAATTACTAAACATCTCTGAACCTTGGCTTCCACATTAGTAAATTGGAGATTCAGTAATTGTTATACTCAACTCATAGGGTTTTGATAAGGATTAAGTGAGTTAATCTTGTAGCATAATGTCTGGCATGCATAGTAGGTAGGTACCTACTGTTAGCTATATTATTCTTATTAATATATTTGATGATATATGGATAATAATGAGAGCCTGTGAAAGGTATTAGAAGGAGATGAATGATGGAAAGAGAACTGACTCTGGGTGGTGAACACACCATGTGATATATAGATAATTACAGAATTGTACACTTGAAACCTATGTAACTTAGTTTTACTAACCATTGTCACCCCAATAAACTTTAATTAAAAAAAGGAGAAGAGATGGCCAGAATTGTGTTTTTCAAAGACCATTTAGACTTTCGTGTGGTGTAATTTTGGGGGAGGGATTAAAAGAGGAAATGCATATGGAGTTCTTCTAAAATGCCTGACACCTAATAGATGTTTAATAAGTAGACACTGTAAATGATCATCATGGTCATTATGATCATCTTCTACTAAAAATATAGGAGTCCAGAAATAACATCGTTCTTAAGTATCTATCCATTTGATAATATTTGGGACAAAGTAGCTATGTGGAATTTGAGAGTCAATTGAGTAATTATTGTTTTAGAAGCAGTGGGAGAAATAGCAAAGATCAGAGTTGAAAGGACCAACCACTTTACTAGTATAAGCCAAGTTCTATACTCCTCCAAAAGCGATGCAGTTCGAGTCTTTGGATTGCTCAAAGGGTTTCCATATGGATGACCTATTTGGTATTCATTAATTTCCAGGGGGGGGAAATTTCAGCCACATCAGAAAGGAGTTGGTAGGTTTCAGCAAATTCCTCCCAGGGGGCCTTGACTTGCACTTTCTTGGCCTGGAATATCTCCTCCACAGCTCCCTGACACTCCTGTTACCCCAAGGGTAAAAGGAAGCAATGTGAGTAAAAAGGAGCTCTTTTCTCCTGGGGTTAGTATGGGACACACCTCATATTCACTTGTCACTTTGAAATTCCACTCTCCCAGGAGTGTGGAGAAGGATTACAGAAACCTGGCAGATAATTAACGTTTCCTGGTGTGAAAGGAAGGGATTTGTCACACAATGACTTGAGCATTGTGACTTTCTCACTAAACCAGGGGACAAGTAGGTAGGGATTTACAGGAAAATTTCATTTAAGGATGGCTGAGGAACAAGGACATTGTAGTAAATTGTTAACCATTTGACTAACCAGGACTCATCATATACCCACATCTGGAGTTCCCAATTTAAAGACTTAGAATATACTAAGGTGATTTTAGCAAACTAAGTTCTCTGACCTTTCCCAAGGCCTTTATAAGACGTTGGAAAACCATTCTAATTGATGAGAGTGGATGGGGGGAAATTTAGCTGTTCAAATTCTTTGGTGGCTTAGCTTTTGAATAAAAGAGGACCTATTCTATTGACTTAGACATCAACAGTGAAAATATTATAGAACACTAGCATATGACACCTGAGAAAAGAACATAGCCACCTTTAGATGTGAAGGAATCATTTAATCTCCAATTCCCCAGTAAAAAGATTCTACTTCTTTGAAGTTGATGGAGAACTTAAAGCTGAATTTTTATTTTTTTGGGGGGGTCTGAAAGGATTAAAAAAGATATTTGAAACCATACTGACTATTATGAAGATAGTTTAAGGAAGTGGGTCTTAAGGTTGGATTAGAGGGATGGAGGGATGAGTAAGTAAAAACTGGGACAGACATTCCAGATAGGAGGAACAGGTGAAAGAAACAAGGCAGGCAATCTTTTGGGTACAACAGGTAGAGGTGCTAATAATGAAGATGAGGATAATGTTAACATCTATTAAGTTCTTATGTGTCATCATCTCATTTAATTTTTCTGAACAACATTATCAGGGAATTTATGTTATTTTCATTTCATAGATCAGGCCAGACTGCAAAGGAACCTGAGTGCCAAGCTAAGCAGTTCATGACTGTATTCTTTACAATAGGCAATTTTGTTAACTTCAGTGGAATGCAGTATAGTCTGAGTTTTTGGAAGAGTGATATAGACTTTCAAGTGCCTGCCTTATAGGCATTTTTTTTATGCAGCAAGAATCAGGTTAATATAGAAGTATTTTGTTAGGAAGGTATAGTCTAATTCATAAGTAGGTAACACAAATTTTTAAAGACTGTGATGTGTGAGGGAAAAGGAGAAACACTTACCTCAAAATATCTCTCTTTTTTGCTCCGTATAAGGACGTGAATTTCCAGGAGTGTAGATGCTTTTATTGGAGCCCAAGAATATTTTGGAATTTTCTGGAATCTTTGCTCTTTTCTTTGCTCCCTCCCTGTGTCTTTTTCTTTTTCTTTCTCAAACACTTATTCAGCTCCTGCTTAGAAAGTGGTATTTTGCTTCAGATTGAGGATACAAAAAGGAAAAGCATGCCCTCTTGGAAGGTCCTTAGAATCTGGTCAGGACATCCTGTCATTACCATACAACCCATCAAGGGCAGCACATGGGGAAAAGCACTTTAGAAGAAGCTGTGATCATCAGAAAAGATTGGGTGAAGTGAGTAACATAGCAGAAGTCTGAAGGATAGATAATAGGGAACAGGCATTCTAGTCAATGGGGACGCCCTTGTCAAAGATGATATGAAATGAAACCATTGTGAGTTGGAGAATGGTGAGCTACTCACATTTTTTAGGATATAAATTTGGATGAGTGGAGTATTAATAGAAGGATTTCTGTGGGTCAGTTGAGGGCCATGTTTTTCCTACAAAAAGTTTAGATTTTATCCTGTAGCTGATGAATAAATTCTAGTGACCAGTATTCTTTCAGCTAAAAGTAACTGCAAAGTAATGAAGAGGACTAAAAGTTTTGCTTTTGGGATATTGATTTTTAAGCTGCATATTAAGACACAAAAGATTCAGAAAGAACCTTTGATCCTGCCCACCTTCCTTTTTAACAGATTCAGATGGACAAATCTGCTTCATGAAGAGAACTTTAGCATAATCATCTTAGCAATAGACAGGAAAACTCAAAGCAAGAGCATGCTTGCTAGATTACCACTGTGTATCCTTGTTTCTGGGTTGCCTAGCAAAAACTTACCGGCCATATATGTTCTGCTCATCCTCAGCTACCTGTAAATCGCCTGTTTCCTTTGATATCTCAGACCCCTACCCCCACTTTCTCCTTTGTCAAAAAATGACATATATATCCAATTTTACCTCACTATCCCTGGAATTTTTATGCTTATGTGCATTCCCTGTGCCCATATATTAAAGTTTGATTTTCTTCTGTTAATCTGTCTCTGTTGTTAGCCCAGCTAGAAGAACTTAGAAGGTGAAGGAAGGTGTTACCTTTTTTTAGCCCAGACAGTAATTTACAGGCATTAGAAGTCCAGGGTTGTGTTTGACTCCAGGTGCAACTATATCTGTTTTTTTTCTTAACTCTGGTTCTTGTGGGTCAGCTTCATTCTTTGGCAAATATTGCACCCAAAGGTCTAAGCTTACATCTAGCAGTTCTTGCAAAAAGAATGTAATATCTTTATAATGTTTCCATCAAAAGTCCCAGGGAGAAGTCTCAGTGGCTGTACTTGGGTCAGGTTCCTTTGTCTGAATCTATCATTGGAAATAAGGGGATGTTGATTGACAGGTCATATGGTCATCCCTGGAAGTAGGGGGTGGACAATGTTCCCATGGACATTTTCCAAAAGAGATGCTGAACAGACCATAAATATTTCCAGGAGAAGAGACTGGAAAATTTTGATGAAACATATGATATGATTAGTTTGGTGCTGGAAACCTCTTTGTTTATCTTTAGAATACATCTTTAGAATTATGCCTTAACGTAAAGAAAACATTTTATACTTTTTTGCCAACAGGAAAAAAAATAACAATTAAACCATGGCTCCCTCAAATATTGAGCAAAATTGTCTTGGAAGATGGTCTATGTTTATACAATGACCACACATACCTATTCTAACGGATACTATATATACCCATCCAGATCCCCTTTACTGGGCTGGTGGGCTACTGTGAATGTTGGCTCCCTGTCCAATGAACTGGATCAACTACATGTTGCCATTCATTCTCTAGAGCTCTCTGAGGGGATCAGGCTAATGTGGATTTCGGGAAGTACATCTCTACCTGACTTTTGCCCTTGCCCCATCTTGCTCCCATTGCTTCCTTACAGGTTTCTCCTGTGAGCCCTACCTCTATATTACTTGCACAAGTACCCTCATTTGAGGTTCTGCTTCCAGAGAACTTATCTAAGACACCCACAGACACATTTCTATATAACTCAAGGGCAAAACCATTCTCGCCTAAGATCTTTAAAGGGAGTCAGTGAGTGCCATTTGCCTTCTAGGAATGGAAGCTGAAAGAAAGGACTGGAAGAAAAAGAAGATAAGCTCTATGCTACCTCACTGTTCTGCTGTGGGCCAGGCTGGTCTGTTTTCTCTGAAACTGTGTTGCTTATTCTTTGCTGAGCAAATATCTATTACTTATGTGCATTTTGGAATTCTCTTGGGAAAGTCAAGGTCTGATTTGCAGCTTTCATAATCCATGTAACCCCGCCCTCCTGGAGCCTTGGGATACAAAGGAGATCACAGATTTGCTCTAATTTCTCAGTATTCTCCTTAAATTTATAAAGAAAAAAAAAACAAAAAACTTTTCAAACAATCTTAATATGATACATGTGGTTGTATTTTAGAACAACCAGAGGCCAGCCACATAGATCTCAGAGATATTTAGATTTGACTTCTTTTTGCATATAGATAATATGTTTTTTAAAACACAGGTTAATTAAATGGAATTCTTTGTCTGGTCCTGCAAGTGATTGGGATTTTTGTAATGGTTGCCTTTGGATTCTGCACTAACAACACATTTTAATTTACAGAGCAGCTGCACAGGTCATTATTAGAAAAGATTGAATTAAAAACAGCAACACCTGCTGAGTTCCTAAAAGCTCATGAGTTAGAGATACATGTTTATGTTTAGTAATTCCAACGATTTGGTTTCAGAACTCTCCTTCTACTTCTGGAAGAGGCATCACCTAGGGAAAGTTTACTGAGGACAGGGTGTTGGTTTTATGATTTGACCTTTATTTAGGAACCTCAGCAAAGTTTCATGGTCCAGTGCCTAATTTTCCTATCAAAATACTTACTGAAAAGAATATTTTATTCTGTTTTAATTCCACTGCAGAGATACTGTGAAGAGCTGGGAATTATTGACTAAGCTTTTAACAGCTATTTCTACCATGGAAGTGCTTTTAAGTCCAAAGAACCTGAAAAGACCTGCATCTTAACCTGATTCCAGGTTGATTGTTAAGAAGGGCGTAGGTCATGGAGGAAATTCCTTGGGTCTTACATAACAATGAGATCTATATACTAGCAAGTTTGCTAATAAAGGCTTCACTTATTTCTGGGCTCCACCTAAATTTGTCCATCTGCCATTTGTGGTTCCACCCTTAAGCGATTTTCCTAGTACCCTACTCCCTGTGGTATCACATTTTTTTTTCTTTTGACAATATTTTTTTTCTTATTGAAACTCTATTTTTCTCCACCCAGCTCAAGACAAGTTATCTACATACAAGGTCTGACTATTAAGTTTGCAAACTCATCGTAGAAAAAGTACTAAATACCTCATTGCTGAATATCACTACGGTCACCTTTGAAGTGCTCCTCTGGGAAGCTATGCACCAATACCAGTGCCTAGTCCACCCTTCAAAGCAATTTTGGAACTCTTTTTGTGAAATGGCCATCAGAGCTGTCATCGGATTACCCTTGATGTCCTGAATGTCATCAAAATGTCTTCCTTTCAATATTTCCTATATGCAGGTAAACAAAGAAATCATTGGGGGCCAGATCAGGTGAGTAAGAAGGGTGTTCCAATACAGTTATTTGTTTACTTGCTAAAACCTCTCTCACAGACAGTGCTGTTTGTGCTGGTGCATTGTCGTGATTCAAGAGCCATGAATTGTTGGCAAAAAGTTCAGGTCTTCTAACTTTTCCATGCAGCCTTTTCAGCACTTCCAAATAGTAAACTTGGTTAACTGTTTGTCCAGTTTATACAAATTCGTAATGACTAATCCCTCTGATATCAGAAAAAGGTTAGCAACATTATTGCAACAAATTTGTGAACTTAATTGCCAGCCCTCACACATTGAATTTTATGCTAATTCCCATCTGAGGTAGCTATATTGCCTTAATGCCTCACTGCTTTTTCTCTTGGGTGCTGTCTTTTTAGTACCTACATTTTTTCCCCTCTTACTTATTCAGTATTTATCTTGCCAGGTAAATTTCAGGAAACAAAATAGAGATCTGAACCAAATGGCAGTTATTTTCCTTTTAAAAGGTAGCCTGAAGGTTACTAGATAATTTTCCAATACAAATTTCTTTAGTTTGCTTCTGCAGTGTTTTCCTAGACTTAGAATGAATAATCCAACTGCCTTTTTATCTGGACTGGAGGAAATGCAATAACATCAGAGGTTATCAGGTAAATGATGTGACTTTATGACAATGGCCCTAGAAAGATTTTTAAAGATTTTGTAAAACAAATTGCAGAGAGAAAAACTTTGCGATGAAAAATGCACCTTAGCAAAATGGACTCATTATCCAAATGTTCTCATGACAAATCTAAAAATAAAAATAGAGTGTACACAGTAGACAATAAAACAATAGCAACCAAGAACAAAAATTAATTAATAAAAATGTTCTAGAAATGACATAAAAGGAAGGAGTTGGGCATAGTTTAATTACAGGTTAAAGTGGCCATAGAGGGATGGCCAGTTAACTCAGGTGGTTAGAGCTCAGACTGATAACACCAAGGTTGCCGGTTCGATTCTCACATGGGCCAAAGGGCTGTACCCTCCACAACTAGATTGAAGACAACTACTTGCTTGGAGCTTATGGGTCCTGGAAAAACACACTGTTCCCCAATAAAATTTCTTTAAAAAAAAAGTGGCCGTAGAATTGGAAACATTTATGTAGATAGATTTGTGTATTTAATAGATTCTACTGTATTCATTGGACTATGTACAGGTCAGAACTTGGAACTTTGTGTCAGTCACCCACACACAGCTTTGCACACATTGCTTTCACTTTGGTGTGTTGCCTAGGTATTTCATCATAACTTCAGGAAAAGCACTGCTCCAATTTTTGTTTTCACATGACAGCGCCAGCCAAAGAAGCATTTTCAGTCTCTCTATGAAATCAGTTATTTTTAGATTTTAGAGGTACTTGATTTCTTAGGGTTTCTTTTGACCTTTGGGTTCTGTTTGTCATTGAATTGGGCCTCCCAACTGCAGACATTGAAAAGCTGGTGAGTTCATCCTTAGACAATGAAGTCATCATTGACCATTCTTGTGGACATCTTTGTGAGCTCATGCTGAGCTTTAAGTCCAACTTAAATGAGTTGTAACATATCATCTAGGAATATGATTATGGAATAACATGACCACAGATACTCCCAAAGTAGTGAACACATTTTATGGAGTAGTGTTAGAGGATCAAAGCCAAGGAAATATTTTGGAAATCTAGACAGACAGTGGCTGAGAGAGAGAGAGAGAGAGAGATGTGGAAAAGATATTCAAGGAAGATGGAGGAGACCTTGAGAAGTAAAAAGAACTTCAAAAATTCATTGCTAAGGTTCTCAACCTTGGGGTAACTCATTCAAAAAAAAAATGTAAGATTTTTCTCTTTATCCCCATTATCCTCTTTCCCCAAGGAAGAAATGTGTCCATTAGGCTAGAAACATGTCTATATTACATTCTAAACCATTTCCTTTGGAAAGAATATTTTTGGGAAAAAAAAGGTTTTGCAATAATTTTCAAGTAGAGAACAATGAATATTTCACTATAATAGCCTTCAGAAATTCATAATGAATTCTCTCTCTCTAGCTTTCTTTCTCTCTCTCTCTCTTTCTTTCCCTCCCTCCTCCTCCCCACATTAACATTAAATCCTATAATGTCATCTTCATGACATTATACACCATAATCTTAAGAAGATCATCAAATTCAAGGTTCTGACCATAAACAATGTTTAACTGTTGTCCTATTGGGTAGCCAGGAAAGTCGTGGTGTATTTTTCTATGTTTTTCAATGCAAAAATGTGTCATGACTTTCCCGATGACCCAATAAGATGCTTAATACAAAATGTAAATATTGTCACTTAATTTTTTTCAAACCTTGTCTTTTTTGGAAGGAAAAACTAACACACATGTCATCAAGCTTACAAGTAGTGCTATTTGTGACTTAAAATAGTCTTTTCGCTTTCTTTCCTAGTGGACTAGTTGACCAGTTTATGCCTATTATAACTCTTGATGAATATTTAAAGAACAAGGCAATAAAGTAAGTAATGTGAGGTTGATGGGTAATTATACTTAGGGAAGATATCTGCTTCTACTGCTAAAATGCTTGCTGTGTCTGAAGATCTGGAAGCATAATGGCTTTGTTACATTAAGTTAGATTTTCATGCTGTTATGGGAAAAACTGTCTGTAGAATAAAATGATGTAGCTTAACTTTGGGATTGCCCTTTGTTTCCCCAAAAGCTAAAGAGGAAAGGGCATTTAAATGGGAAGGATATTTGAAGATTTCCAGTCAGGATGGTGGAACAGGTCAATGCTATGGTTGCCTCCTCTCATGACCACATCAAAATTGCAACTAACCTACAGAAAAAACCATCACTGAAAAATCACCTGAAATCTAGCTGAACAGAAGTCCTACAATTTAGGACATACAGAAGAAGCCACCTCAAGACTAGTAGGAGGGGCAGAGATGCAGAACGGACTGGTCCCATACCCGCAAGCGACCATTAAAAGTCGACAGTGCTATCTCTGCTGTGGAGGTACCTGCCACGCTGAGAAATGAGGAGTCCCAGCTCCACACCAGGTTCCCCAGCCCAGTGGTTCAGTGCCAGGAAAAGAAATCCATACACCTTCTGGCTGTTTAAACCAGTGGAGATTGTGGCGGCGAGGGACGCTGGGGTTCCAGGTGTTCCTCTTAAAGGACCCATGCACAAATTTAGTTGCTGATAGACACACTTGCTTTAAACTCCAGCACTGGGGCAGCAACTCAAAAGGTGCCAGGGACATATAGGCAGAAACTGAATTGTCTGGCTTCAGTGAGAGGGCTCGAGGAGCAGCTTACTTGCAGACAGATGTGCTGGCAGAACCCATTGTTTCTTTGTTGAGCCCTCCCGCTTCCAGCTATATAGACACAGACAGCTGCCATGGCTGAGTCTCCATCAGCCTTGTTAATACCTTTTGCCCTGCCCTGGTAATTCCCTGAAACCCCACCCAGCCCAACTTGCTAACCCATGTAATCTGCTCCCAGTGACTTTTCCATACAAATAGCCTATCTTGGCACATGCTGTGGACTATCCTAAAATCTCTCAAAGGTTTGCAAAACCAGAATGAGCAGCATCCGTCCTTCGTGTGCCCCATACCTTGTGCTGAGTAGCCCTAAGCTCAGCACTAGTGGCAGCCAGCCTCGGTTTGTGGCTTGGCCTCTCCCAGACACCTCCAAGCTCAGCATGGATGGCTGTCACCTGCAAATTGCTTTGTGGCTCATGCCATGTAGACCCAGGCAGGGTACAGGCTGTGGCTGAACTTGGCCTGAGGCAAGGCCCCTACCAGGAGTCCCCAGAGCCAGGACTCCAGGTGACAGGTTTTGGATCAAGCTGTAGCACCACTCAGCTGCCACCAAGGGTAGCACGTCCAAAATGTAGATTTGGCAGGCACAAGAGCCCTGCTAAAGTGAATGCTGATCCATAGAGTCAGCTCCTGCACCACAGCTTCTCCACTGTAGTCATAGCTGATCCTCACAATCCGTCCCATTGATATGCAAACAGCAACCGAGGCTTAAATACAACAGGAGAATGCACACAACCCACACAAGGGAACACCTGGAGCACCCAGCTCAGGTGACCAGGGAAACTACGCCACTGGGGCCCCACAGGAAACCTGTTATATAAAGCCATTCTATTAAGACCTGGAGACATAGCAGCCCTACACAATACATAGAAACAAATATATGGAGCCAGCTAAAATGGGGAGACAAAGAAACGTGTCCCTAATAATAGAACAAAACAAAGTTCCAGAAAAAGGACAAAACAAAATGGAGGCAAGCAATCTAACAGATGCAGTGTTCAAAACACATGTTATAAGGATGCTCAATAAACTTAGTGGAAGAGTAGATGAACTCAGTGAGAACTTTAATAAAGAGATAGGATATATAAAAATGAAGATAGAAAACATAAAAAAGAACCAGTCAGAAATGAAGACTACAATAACTGAAATAAAGAATATGTTAGAAGGAATCAACAGTAGATTGGATAAGGCAAAGGATCAAATCAGCAATTTAGAAGTTAAGGTAGCAGAAAACCCTCAATCAGAACAACAAAAAGAAAAAATAATACAAAAAAATGAGGCCAGTTTAAGGGGCCTCTGGGACAATATCAAGTGTACCAATACTTGCATTGTATGGGGTACCAGAAGGTGAAAAGAGAGAGCAAGGAATTGAAAACCTATTTTTTTTTTTTTTTTTTTTTTTTTAAAGATTTTATTGGGGAATTGGCAGAGGGGAACAGCGTTGGGGAATCGGGGAAGGGGAACAGACAAGTTGCTGTCTTTTTGTTCTTCAGTTTAGTTGCGGAGGATGTTGCTTCACTGTTGGTATCGTCATTGCGCTCTTCCCGGATGAGGCAGATCGGTCGCCGGCCTCTGGATGTCGCTCACCGCAGCTATTGGCAGCTCACGCTTGGCTGCCAGCCGCTCACGCTGGCTGCGGGCCACTCACTGTAGCCTATGGCAGCCCACTGCAGCAGGGGCTGCAGCCCACACCATCACCGGGGCTCGCACAGCCCAGCTCCAGGTGGAGCTGATGTTAGCTGTAGAGGGCAGTGTCACTGGCCCTCATGTGGGATCCGAACCGTGGCCGCTGGCATCCCAAAACCAGCGCTTAACCAATGCGCCACTCGGCCGGCCCCGGAAACCTATTTTAAGAAATAATGACAGAAAACTTCCCTAACCTGGTGAAGGAAATAGACACACAAGTGCAGGGGGTACATAGAGTTCCAAACAAGATGAAACCAAAGAGGCCAACACCAAGAAACATCATAATTAAAATGCCAAAGATTAAAGACAAAGAGAGAATCTTAAAAGCAGCGAGAGAAATGCAGTTAGGTACCTACAAGGGAGCTCCCATAAGACTATTAACTGATTTCTTAACAGAAACTTTGCAGGCCAGAAAGAATTGGCATGGAGTATTCAAAGTGATGAAAAGCAAGGACATACAACCAAGTTTACTCTACGCAGAAAAACTATCATTATCACAGGACAGATAAAGAACTTCCCAGACAAGAAAAAGCTAAAGGACTTCATCACCATCAAACCAGTATTACAATACTGGGAAAACCAGTATTACCAGTATTACAATTGTTAGAGAGACTGCTTTAAGACCCCCTCAAAAGATAAAAAATATGAATAATAAAATGACAATAACTACATACCTATCACTAATTACTTTAAGTGAAAATAGATTAAATGCTTTAATTAAAAAATAAGGTGGAAGAATGGATAAGAAAACTAGACACTTACATATGCTGCCTACACAAGAGACTCACTTCAAATTGAAAGACACATACACAGACTGAAAGTAAAGGGATGGAAAAAGATATTTCACGAAGTGACAAAAAAAAAAAAAGCTAGGGTAGCAATACTTATACTAGACAAAATAGACTTAAGAAAAAAGGCTATAACAAGAGACATGAAAGACCCAGTAATCTCGCTTCTGGGTATTTATCTTAAGAAACCCAAAACACTACTTCAAAGGTACTTGTGCCTCCATATGTTCATTGTGCCATCATTTACAATAGCCAAGATTTGGAAGCAACCTGGGTGTCCATCAATGGATGAATAAAAAAGAGGTGGTACACATGTACAATGAATATTACTCAGTCATAAAAAAGAATGAAATCTTGCCACCTGCAACAACACTGATAGACCTAGATGATATTGTGCTGAATCCAGTAAGTCAGACAGAGAAAGACAAATGACATATGTTTTTACTTATATCTGAAATCTAAAGAACAAAACAAACCAAATAGAAACAAACTCATGGATACAGAGAACATTTCGATGGTTGCTAGCTGGGAGGAAGGTTGGAGGTTGGGTGAAAAAAGTGTAGGGATGAAGAGGTACGTATTGGCACTTACAAAATAGTCTACATGGGGATGTCAAGCATAGCATAGGGAATATAATCAATAATATTGTAGTAACTATGTGTGGTATCAGATGGGAACTAGATTTATCAGGGTTATATAAATGTCTAATCACTATGTTGTACGCCTGAAACTAATATAATATTGTATGTCAACTGTAATTGAAAAATAAAATAATTATTAAAAAAGAATATTTGAAGATATCATTTGGTTGTATGAATAAGCTCATTGGGTAAGTTAGAGTTGATAGTATATAAAATTTCACTTTTTTTTTTTTCACCCAGAAATTGACATTTATGGGGCAAATAAATTTTTAGGCATTTTAATTGTCTGAGTTGTTAGTTTGCTACTAAAATCTATGAAAAATCATTTTTCCAAATAGAGTGATATAAAATTAAATATTTGCATTGATTATTTTAATTGTAGATGTAAAAAAAATAATAGCAGTGATAGTAGCAATAATAAGAGGTTGACCATAAAATTTATTGTATAATCTGGGATAGTTTTGAAATTTAAAGCAGGTGCTATTAATGATTAAGGGCAGGGTATCCAGTTTAAACTGGAACATATAATAATCCTAAGTAAGAATAGTAATAACAGAAATAGTAGTAATAACAAATAGTTCAACCCAATCAGGATAATAATTAAACACACATGCACGTGCACACACACACACACACACACACACACACACACACACTCCAGCATCCAAAAAGAAATTTAGAAATAATCAAGTTTATTACCAGTATTTCCTGAATGCCATGAAGAATATAACAACATACCGTAAGAACATAACTTCAAATCTCTCCTTACCTTTCAACAAATTTCCTCGCATGCCATACCAATGTCTTTTTCCTCCGAGCCTCTTATTTAAAATTCCTGAACCTGTTTTGGCCTGAATCCTTTTCCCCCCCTTTTACTCTAGTTTGGCAAGGCTGGACCCTTCTTGGAAGAGCAGGGGGGAGGTAGCAACTGAGCTGGTAAAGCATGATACTCTTTAGTAGGCAGGGAGTAGGCAAAGCGATTAATATTTACCTATTTTTAATCTTGGTCCTATATCAATAGCTTATATTAATAAAGAAACCTCTATATGCCTGGTGCTATGATAAAATTTGAAAATTTGAAACCTTATCTAAATCTCACCTTTGGTGTTTGTGCTCTTGACATTTCCATTTTGCAGAGGAGAAAACTGAGGTTTACCAGGGGTAGGTAAGTTGCTCAAGTGGCAGAGCCAGGACCTAAACTGGGTAGTTTAACTAAAGAATTGATGCTCCTAGACAGCAAGTACAAGGCAGACTTCAAACTGTAATCATTGGGATTGCTTAAAACTAATAAAAACCCTCATGAGATTTAGTAAAAGAAAAAAAACAAAAAAGCCTTGCTTTAACAAAACATGTCCAGTTTAAAAGCAAAGGATACCCAATTGAAAGTCACTCTGGTGCAAATGGGGTATCTAGAGCTCTTTGATAGATGAGTCCAAAATGAAAATAAATGCATATGAACACAGGTTATTTGGAATACTTACACATAAGTGAGTAGAACACACAGTGAGAATGGGCTATTTTTCATCCAGTTGGAAGGGACTGTCATTGACTAAGTTTAGCTGCTATTGCCAGAAAGACATCAACCATTTTTAATGCTCAGACTCTTTTTTTATGACTGCCTGAAGGATATCAGATGAGCTGTCTGTTGTAAATCAATAACAATTTGCTTTAGATTAATGAGGAACTAAAACAGTTTCTAATAAGTCTCTAAATGCTTAGCATATTTTGAAAACCAGTCATTTAATGAGAATTAGATTTCTTTTCTGTCCTTAAGAGCTTGGGGGGTGGGGAGAGTAGAGCAGGGCGGGGAAGAAAATGTAGCCAAACATTTTGGAAACAGAGAAATGTGAAAACAGTGAATGAGAGTATGTGCATTCCAGGGCTTTGTTGTGTAATCTCAGCTGTTCAGAGGCATGCTCTGTGGTTCAAAGAGCTGCAACTAACAGCAAATAAGATGCCACAGTGCCCTCCTTGCAGGTTTCTTGGAAAAGTCCGGTTGCTACTTAATGGCTGGCCAATCTTCAGTATCAACTAACTAACTGGAATATATTGGAAATAGCTGGATTCTGGTCCAAATCGTCGTCTCTGCATCCTGGCAGTGCTCTGCAATGATTTGGTAACTGGAGCATGTCTTGGAATGTGGATG
Source organism: Aselliscus stoliczkanus (assembly GCA_033961575.1). Taxonomy (NCBI): domain Eukaryota; kingdom Metazoa; phylum Chordata; class Mammalia; order Chiroptera; family Hipposideridae; genus Aselliscus; species Aselliscus stoliczkanus. The sequence continues at coordinate 33,210,470 of CM066738.1, forward strand.
GATGGGTCTCGCTTTCTGTCTAGTCTTCTTCTTCTTTTTTTTTTTCTTTTTCTTTTTGGTATTTAGAATGTATCCTGGGAAAAGAAAAATGTAAGGTCAACTCATCTATTAATTTGATACTTTTATAAGTCTATTTTCTTGAGGGCTTTCTTATAAAATTGGAAGGGTAAAAGAAATCCTTTGGAGAAGTGGGAAGCAGAAAAATGTTTTTTTTCCCCTCAATGTATCTGTGATGCCAAAATCTTAAGGGTAATCTAGTGATTGGTAAACTGCTAAATTTGCTATTTACCAGACAAAGGACAGCAAATGATTACTTGTATAGTTCTTGGCCCCTAATCCCAGGCTAATTTTATGGAAGGAATGGAAACAGTGCAAAATATTGTGGCAGGACAATAGTATATTCCAAACCAGGTTTCCTGTCTCTAACAGAGCTTTTTCTTTAGCAAACTGCTGTGAATGTAAGAATTCTGGGTACTCCATTGCACAAGCAACATTTTCTATTATCTTTTATTTAACAATAAATAAAAAGTGGGTGTGTTCCTTTATTAGCCACTTTTTGGAATGGAGTGATTTAGTAAAGAGCAGAAGGAACATACTGTCAGTGATGTGATTCTGTATAAGATCAGTTAAGAGTCTGCTGCAAAGACTTGCCCATCCATGCTCTCACTTCATTTTTGGACAATATTTGATGTGGTCATGTGCCCGAGTTCTGCCCAATGGAATGTGAGCAAAATGATAGGTGCTACTTCCAGGTTTGGTTTATAAAACCCTCTCATGAACCATTTCTTTTCCTTTTCCCATGTTCTGGCTGAATGGAGAGGACCCCTAGGACTTAGAATACGGTAAGCTATAAAAGAGAAGGAGACTGAGTCCTTGAAGGAGCACATGGAAGATTCTCCCACCAGAAAAATCTATTACTGGTCAGCGAGAAGCATGAGAATGAAAACATCATTGTGTTAAGCCATTGAGATTTAAAGATTGCTTTTCAACAGTTAGCCTAACTTACTTTGCTGATACAGTACTGGTTTATGTCCTGACTAGGGGGGTGGCCTTGTATGATGTTAATACACCTGTTATCTATGTTAGGTTGTCTAGATTCTGGTCCTGGCATCTGCCTGATAGTCGATGCGTGATCCTGGGCAGATAACTAACCTGTTTGTCTGGCCTCAGTTCTTCAGTAGCAAAATGAAGAGTCTGGCTCCAAAGCCTTTAAGATAAGTTAGTGAGTTTTTGATTGACAGAAACTCTGACAAATTTAAGCAAAAGGAGCTTGTCAAAAGGACATAGATGGCTCACTGTATCAAAGATGATGTTAGAGAACCATGCTTACAGAGGGCAAGTATTGGGAAAGATCTAGTGAACTAGGCAGCAAGAGGTAGTTAAAAATCTTGTCCTATGCCCTCTCTGGGGTTTATCATAGGTCTTTTCCATCCTTTTGTATTGGTTAGGTTTGGTTGTGTAACAAACTACTCCAAAACGTTGAGTCTTAAAATAAAAACATTTGTGCAGTTTATGATTTTGCAGGTTGACAGTTTGTTCTGGGCTCAGCTAGACTTTTCTGCAGATCTGGACCAGGTTCAGCTGACCTTAGCTTGGCCCACTTATCCATCTTCCATTAGCTGCTGTGATGATTGGGGGCTGGTCCAACTAAAATGGCCCAACTGGGATGGTTTGTTTCTACTCCTGTGGTCTCTCAGCAGGATAGCAACAATTTGTTCACATGACAATGATCAGGGATCCAAGAGTAGTATGGGAAGTATGCAATGTGTCTAGAGACTCATGCTCAGAACTTTCAGTGTCACTTCTGTTACCTTCTACTGGCCAAAGCAAGTCACAGAGCTAGTCTAGATTCAAGGGTTGGGGAAAGATACTCCAGCTCTCGATGAGAGGAGCTGCAAAATTCATATTGCAAAGTGGTATGGATATGGGGCAGTAACGGAAAACAGTGTGACCATTTCTGGAATTCACCAAAGCTTGCTTGGATCATATGTCTACACCTTGGGCTGGTCAATTTCATATTCCTCCTAAAAGTGAACACAATGTGGGAGGAGTTAGTTCTCAAAAGAAAAACTGAAAAGGAGAGATGACCTGACCTTGACAGATCTTGTTTTCAAACCCACCACGAGCTTAATATATGACCTTCAGCAAAACAGAGAAACTCTTGGAAACTACTTTCTAATATGCAAAGTGGGTTTAGTAATACTTATGTACGAGGTTGTTGTGAAAGTTAGAGATTATAAATGTAAGGCACGGATCCCATGTTTATACATAGTAGGCACCCAGTAACTTCTCTAGTTTTCACCTTGAATTGACACAGTGGCAAAGGTGCATATGCATATTTTAGACCGTTTTTATTTAGGTTCTTCAGAAAGTAATACAGGAGAACATTTTACACTACAGCTCAACCTACTGTTGCTGTTACTGTAGCATTTAGAAGCATAGTCATTAAAAGATCTGTCTTTGCCATTCTCAGAAATTAAAGATTTCTCTAAAACACTAATCTGCAAAGATATACACATCCCTATGTTCACTGCAGCATTATTTATAATAGCTAAGATATGGAAGGAACCTAGGTGTCCATTGATGGACAAATGAATAAAGAAGATATGATACATATATACAACAGAAAATTACTCAGCCATAAAAAAGAATGAAATCTTGCCATTTGCGACAACATGGATGAATCTAGAAGACATTATGCTAAGTGAAATAAATCAGAGAAAAACAAATACCATATGACTTCTCTCATATGTGGAATCTAAAAAACAAAATAAATGAACAAAAAAACCATACATAAACTCATAGATACAGACAACAAATTGATGATTCCCAGGTTGGAGGAGGGTTGAGGGGATGGGGGAAAAAGGTTAAAGGGATTAAGAAGTACAAATTGGCAGTTTCAATATAGTCACAGGGATGTAAAGTGTAACACAGGGGATATAGTCAATAATATTGTAATAACTATGCATGGTATCAGATGGACACTAGACCTAATGGGGTGATCACTTCGTAAGGTGTATATAGATGTCTAATCACTATGTTGTACACCTGAAACTAATATAAAATTGTATGTCAACTATAAGTTAAAAAAAACAACTCATAGCAACTAAAAAAAAAAAAACCACAAAAAAAGAAAAAAAGGCAAAAATCAAACCAACAATAAAATAAACAGATCTGTCCTCCAGGGTTGTTTTCAGCTGGTTAAGTATTAAGGTTGCCACATTTCACCCTTCAGTTTCATCTTTCTTATTTGTTGAGTGGTGGGGTGTGTTTTAATCTGTCCTGGCTGTTATAACAAAAACACCATAGATTGTGTGACTAGAACAGCAAACATTTATTTCTCTTAATTCTGGAGGATGGAAAGTCCAAGATCAAGGTGCCTGCAGATTCTGTAGATTCAATGTCTGGTGAGGACCCTGTTCTTGGTTCACAACCAGCTGTCTTCTTGCTGTGTTATCTCATGGAAGGGATGAGGAAGCTCTCTAAAGCCTCTTCTTAAAAGGGTACTAATCCCATTCATGAGGATTTCATCCTCTTGACATAATCACCTGTTAAAGGCCCCACCTCCAAATACTATCACACTGGGGACTAGGTTTCAACATATGAATTTTGGGAGAAACAAATATTCGGTCTATAGAAGGGTGTCATTCTGATTGGCTGGTGCCCATGCTCTACCATTGTTAAATATTGGTAATATCTCCTCAGTTTTATCTAAAGAAGATCCCACAGCCTTAAAAGGGTTCTTTTATGGAAAAATATTGTGGCTTTACAGAGCCTGAGATGCCATTTGTCTCTAAAAGCATTTGCTAAATGAGAGCTGAATGAATATTTGACTGAATGGATTGGTAAATGAATAATTTGGTGAAATATCCTAGTTTCCTAGGTGTCAGTTTAAAAAAAACATCTTAATTAAATGCAAACTGTGGTCTAGCTTTGACAGTTGCTAGAAGATGAATTTTAGGGACAGAATTACAGATGTAAACTACAACAAAATTGCTTGCTTGCTTTACATTTTTTTTCTCAAAACTGTTTCTGTCTTCAGTCTAAATTTGCTTTTTAAATAAGTAACATCAGGATTTGCTATCTGGGATTTTAAAGTTGAATTTCATTAATTTGTCCTAAAACCAGCTGTTCTGAGCATTTTGGATTATGTATAGGGTGTGTACTGCCTAGTTCTTTAAACTATAATTTGGTGAACAGGTATTGGTGGATTTACCCACCTTAGAATGCCAAACTGTAAGTGGGATATAGGTAGAAATTAAAACAATGTGACTGAGATACTGCACACATGGTCACCATACCCCACCCTGCTGCCATATCCAATATCCTCATGCTTCATGAGTGTTCAAAGTGCATTCATTACCCCTTTCCACCTTGTTTATCCAGACTAGAGGGCTCCAGTGGATTTTAGCCTGTTAGTATGTCTTCTCACCTCCACTTGGAATTTGGGAGGTGATTGGCTCTGGAAGAGGACAACGAATGGTCAGCAAAGCCATTTCTGAGGCTACAGCAATGAGATTTCATCTGGATTCAATGGATTCTGTTTGCTAAACAGATTCCTGAAAAATTGTTTATCATCATGGGAAAAGCTCCAAAGAATTTACAACTGTGAAGGGGCACAAAAATTAAGTAACTATCTATGTACTGGTTTGCCTGGGATATTTCTGGTTTACATCTGTTGGTCTCTCATCCACCCAGGTTACAATTTGTCCCTGACATTTTCCTTTACGTGATGAATTACTATCAATATTTGTATTAAAGTGTCTGGGATAGATGTGGAAGACCTCCACACTATACTTTCTCTTCTCACATGCATGGTCTTGCCTAGCACTGTGTGGAGTAAACAGCATTTTCAATAAGCAGTCACATCTGAAAGGAACAGAGATGACCCATTTTTCTTCCATAAGCTCTTTCCAGATGCGTCAAAGACAACATCTCCTTTATTAGGAGAGCACATACAATGCATTCAGGCAGGAGTGACTATAGTTGGCTAACTTCCTCTGGACATGGCATTGGGGGAAGAACTCAAGGCTCTGTGCCTGCCAGACACTCAGTGTATTAGCCAGTGGTACTCTGGCCCAGGAGCAGCCTGCATGATGTTTCCAAGTCATGTTTTAAATAGATTAGTGAAGGTGATTCTATTAATGGTTTGATTGTTTTTTTCACACCTAGTTCATGCAATTTAAGTCAAGATTTTGGAAGTGAGTTTCTCAATTTGGCTGCATCTTGTTTAAAACCAGCTGGGAATCTTTAAATAAAATTATTCAATGAATAGGGTGTCAAGAAAATTTCAGCTGTTGAAGCTTTTAGATATTATTGACAACAAAGCTTGTAAACAGGAAGACATTCAAGTTTATGTCTACACATTATACATGTTAAACAATGAGAGCTCAAAAAATGTGCAAGATTTCCATGTGAAACTATAATTATGTTATGGAAAATAAAATCTACGGATAGAGCTGCTATTTTTAACTGGATAAAGTTGTATTCCATATACTGGAAAAAAATGAAATTGAAAAGGTCCATGATTCTGTAGCATCTTAGTTTGGCAAAACATTTAAATATATCATAAATAAAAATGTGTGTTTTTTTTTAAAAAACTTTGCTTGTAAAAATATTTGCTTAAGAAAAATACTCAAAAAAGAGGCAAAAGTCAGACCCTGTGAAGTTATTTTGGGCTGGAATATTTATATACTTTAAATAAAATGGTAGTATCATTGATAATGGCCTTTGCTCTGAACTAAATTGTGTAACTCCTCCCTAATTCATGTGTTGAACCCTTATCCTCCAATGTAGCTGTATTTAGAGATAGAACCAATAAGGAGGTAAATAAAGTTAAATGAAGTCATAAGGGTGAGGCCTTGATCCAATAGGATTAGTGTTATAAGAAGAGACTCCAGGGAACTTTCTATCTCCCTCTGCCTTATGAAGACACAGCAAGAGCCCAGTAGTCTGCAAGCAAGGAAGAAGACTCTACCCAGAAACTGAATTGGCTGGCATCTTTATCTTGGACTTCTTAGACTCTAAAATTGTGAGAAATTTCTGTTGTTTTAGCCACCCAGCCTGTGGTATTTTGGTACAATAGCATTTAGCAGAATTTACTGTAACACATGTAAAGAGATTTTTTCTTTAAAAGAATAAAAAGTTTTGGGCCAGCCAAGTGGCGCATTGGTTAAGAGTTGGCAGGACACCAGCTCTGAGCAGCAGGCTCCCGGTTTGGATCCCACATAGAGGGCCAGTGACACTGCACCCTCTACAGCTAAAATGGTGAACAACAGCTCGACCTAGAGCTGGGCTGCCTTGAGTTGCCAGTGATGGCGTAGGCTGCAATGGAGCTGGCTGACAGCTGGCATGTGCTTTCATGAGCTTCCATGAGCTGCTGTGAGCAGCTGTCCAATGGCCAGAGATTGACTGCCTCAGCCTGGAAGAGCACAATGATAATACCAACATGGGCCAGTGAAGTGACATCCTCCACAACTAGACTGAAGAACAAAAGGACAACAACTTGTCTGTTCCCCTTCCCCAATTTCCCAATAAAATCTTTAAAAAAAAAAAGAAAGAATAAAAAGTTTCCCATACTTGCTTTATTCATCAATTTTGTTTGTTTGTTGGTTGTTTGTTTGTCTTTTGAGGGCAGTGTCGCTGGCCCTCTCACATGAGCGACCTGAACCGGGGCTGCTGGCCTCCCAAGCCAGCGCTCAACCACAATGCCACTCGACCGGCCCTAGTCATCAATTTTGATAAATAGCTCAGGCATTTTATTAAAAGAAGAAAAATTATGAGATAATATTGAAAAATATTATGATGGAGGAGACTGATTAACATATATAAATAAATACCAGGGAAAATTGTTTTGCTCGTGTAATTTTTAATGTTCAGATAATAACTATTACATTTAAATTTAAAAATATATGGATATATTTGTTAATTTTTTAAATATTATTTTTCAAATATAGTTTTGATCAGAACTATTTTATAGTTCTACCAATAAATTAAAATAAATATGTTGGTTAGCTTAAAAACAATTCAAATTATTTTATTTTATTTATTTTTAATACCTATTTCACATTCAAAATTGTCCCAGGTTGAATCAAAAATTGTATGGCCACCCTTTGAAAGGATAAAATAATTTTTATGGAAATTTGCAGCTTTTCCCCTTTATTAATTTAAATTGGATTGACAAATGTAAGGTGAGTTCTTCCTACTCTACTGAGGGAAACACAATACCATGTAATACTCAAATCTCTGGATACCCAAGAAGACTACAATTCTCAATATCCCTTCAAGTAGATAGCAGCATATAACTGAATTCTAGCCCATGGAATATAGGCAAAAGTGATTGATGGCCCCTAAAATGTCTTATATGGTCCTCCATTATTCTCTCTTTCCTTTTCTACTGGATAGATGGAAATAATCCAGCTGAAGATTTAGAGGATTTAAAAAATGGTAGAACCAACTGACAGGTGGACTCAGGTCCCTGAATGACTACAGGCATACCTTCCCTGTGGACTATGACATGAGCAATAAATAACTATATTTTGTGTTATGCTACTATACTGTGGGGTTTGATTGTTATAACTGCAGGACTGCTTGTTTTGTTAATGTTCCATCTAACTTTCTCTCAGGAAAATTCACCCCAGAATTAGTTTCCCTGGCTGACTGGCTCTCCTTCTGTTCAATTCCTATGTGATGTGGTAACAGCTTCATTTGAAAGCTTTCTAGGACTAAAGAATGTGCTCACCATGAAACCAATTGATTATGAAAATAATTTGTGTCTTTAAGGTATATTGGTGAGTAGGTATACATTTGCCTTTGGGCTAATTTTGGATTGTGTCCTTATAAACATACATAAAATAGGAAAGTAATATGAATAATACATAGCATATAACAGGGGTGCCAAAAAATGTGTACATATCACTTGTATTCACCTTTTGTTATCAGTATATATTGAGTATTATTATTTTAATACAGTTTTTCTTTTCTTAAAATGTGTATACTTTTTTTTTGGCACCTTCTGTACTAGAATTGATATGTATAGCATACATTGATATGTAAAGCATATATTGATACACAAAACACTGTGCCAAGTACATTTATAAGCACAATCCTTATATTAATGCTTTAAGGTAGATAATTTATTAGCCCCATTTACAGATGGAGACATTGAGGCATAAAGAGTTTCGATAATGTGTCCAAGGTTACATGTACAGAAGGGGCAGAGTGGAGACCTGCAGGCAGATGTACTTGATTCCAATATCTGGGCTCTTGATCATTATATTGACCATAGTAAAGACACTCAGTGTTAGTCCCTGGACCTCTTAAATCTCAGCATGATTCAGGATGATGATGACTGACATTTCTGCACAGTCACTACTTGTCAGACCCTGTGCTTTACTTGGCGATAATTTATTAAGTCTTCACAACAATCACATGAAACAGGCATTATTACTGCCTATTATGTGTATACCTAATCAGCACTCAATAAATAAAAATCAATCTCTAGCTTATAGAAAACTTCAGTTTAGAGAGATTAAGTTACCAGTCATAGCACCTTGTGGGAACATTAACTGGCCACCTTAAGTCTTTCTGCTTCAGCTGTGTAGGTTGTAAGCCTTCTCTTCAAGGGAAAAAAATGGGAAGAGGGGGAAGAAAGTAGTGTGGAACCCTGTGACCCTCTAAGTTAAAGCAAACTAAAGAGGGATGAGGAAATATGTATTTTCTAAGTTGGATGTCTCCATCACATTAAGAAATAGGGGGTTTGTATCTACCCTCTCAAGACTACCCCACCCCCATACCCCCCACCCCTTTCCATTTTTTCTGTGAATCAACAGAGAACACATTCTATATAAAAGCAAGGTGGCTCAGTTTGGCTTCACGAGACTGGTTACAGTGAATCTTCACATTGACTCTGAGCCAGGAAGGAAAAAGCAGCAGACACAGGATGGAGAGAGTGTAGCTATAGAGTCTGGCTCTGCCTCCTCTACCACCAAAAATGATGGAAAAAAAAAAGAAGCAGAAAAACAAAACTCGAGACAGAAGGTAGGAGGAGACACTGGGACAGCTCCAGTTTTCAGCAAGCCGGCTCTGTTCCACTTCCTTTTGATTGTCCAGAAAAGCTAAGAAAAGTAAAAACAGGGCTGGGAGTGCGTGAAAGCAGCCCCGTGGAAACGCTATGTTAAACAATCGGCCTGTGGGTCAATTGTGAAGGGCGTTAATGTGTGAGACCCCGATAAAGAGATTTGCACGAATGGCCACAAAGCGTTTCATATTTAAATATGGATACAAGTTTGTTCTGTACAACAGTATAAATATAACTAAGGTGGGGTAGAGAATGAGATTTGGAAATCAGCCGATTTGAAAGAAGCCAACACAAACACACCAACGAATGCAGTATTTCACACAGGCTTTTGTGCTCATTACTGGTTGGCAGAATCTCATAAAAACAGCAAAGGCTATGAAACATAATGGTTGAGATACTGTATACCTTGGTGGTAATAAAGTATACTGTTTGTCTGAAAACGTTCTTCTTGTCATATACTCTGCCTTTACTGGAAGATGGCTGTCTTTTATCACTGTGTTTCTTGGTGGTGGTGACAGGCTGAGAAGTGTATCAGCTTCAGCTTTTTTCAGTGGCTATCTCCTCATGAAATAGATCTGAGGGCGAATCTCCTCATGAAATAGATCTGGGGCGAAAGTCCCAAACCTTGAAGACTTTTTAAATTATGTTTTTAATATACAGGAATATATGTTAGTCTCTTTAGCAAATTCATACTACATGAAAGGTTATTTTATAATAGACTAAGCAGGCCATATAAAATTAAGTAAAGCTGGATCTGGTGCCTAGAAATATTTGGCAGAAATCCCTGGAAAACCACATTTGAACATTTTTAATATATATTATGAGGCAGAAAAGAATAATTATCTTCTATTGAAGTTCCCAAGTGAGAGAAATGTATTTGTAGAGATCTTTCAAAGAAAACCATCTGTATTACAAAATTGTTGTGTTTTGGGATGATGTCCTCCTTGCTTTAGCTGATGGCTTGTGGCTTGTTTCTCAAAGAAGAAACAGGCATGACCCAGATATTACTCCACTATCTCATGAGACCATACCTTGAGCAAGGTGTTTTTGCCAAGGCCCTTGAATTACTTGGCTAAGAAATTTCCAGAACAAAGACTTTTGAACCCTATGGGCATGATACCACAGAGGATTTTGGTAGCCAAAACAACCTTGAATGACTATAGCTCTCTACCTTATTTCTTTTTTCTTTTTTAAGATTAATATTAAAATATAGGTACCGTACAATATTATATTGGTTTCAGGGGGACACCTGAAGTGTTACTCAACATTTATATACCTAAAGAATTGATCACCTTGATAAGTCCAGCAACCATCTGACACCATACCACAATATTATTGACCATATTTCATAGGCTGTACCATTACATCCTCATCACTTATTTGTTTTATATCTGGACATTTGAACCCTTTATTCCCCTTCAGAATTTGCCTTTTTTTAAAAACTTTTAATTACAGCTGATACTCAGTACTAATTTATATTAATTTCAGGTGTATAGCATAGTGGTTAGACATTTATATAATTTCAGAAGTGATCCCCTGACTAGTTTAGTATCCACCTGACACAATACATACTTATTACCATATTATTGACTATATTCCATATGCTTTACTTTACATCTCCATGACTATTTTGTAATTACCAGTTTGTACTTAATCCCTTCATGTTTTTCACCCTGTGTCCCAATCCCCTTCCTATCTATCACCCTGACAAATCTAGTACCCATCTGACACCTCACATAGTTATTATAATATTATTGACTATATTTCTTATGCTATATACCCTATATCCCCATGACTACTTTGTAACAACCAATTTGTACTTCTGAATGCATTCCCCCTTTGCAATCATCCCCAACCCCCCTCCTGTCTGGTACCATCAAAATGTTCTATGCGTTTGTTTCCTGTTTTGTTTGTTTCTTTATTTTGTTCTTTGGATTCCACATATAAGTGAAATCACACTACATCTGTCTTTCTCTGTCTGACACTCCACTCAGCACATTTACTAGGTGTACCCCTGCTGCTGCAGATGGCAAGAACACATTCCTTTCCTCGGCTGAGCAATATTCCGTCGTATATACGCACCACCCCTCTTTATCCATTCATCCACCAGTGAACACCCAGGCTGCGTCTGCATCTTGGCCATTGTAGACAATTCTGCAATGAACATATGAATGCACCCATCCCATCAAAGTAGCATTTTGGGTAACTTTGCATAAATACCCAGAAGTGGGGATTACTGGGTTCCTCTCTTTCTTGTTATATAGCCTTTTTTCTGTTAAAAGTATTGCTACTCCAGCTTTTCTTTCTTTCTTTTTTTCTGTTTCCATTTTCATGAAATATGTCTTTCCCACCCCTTTATTTTCAGTATGTGTTTGACTTTTGATCTGACGTGAGTCTTTTGTAGGTAGCATATGTAAGGGTTTTGTTTTCTTACCCATTCAGCCACACTATCTTTGATTGGAGCATTTAATCCATTTATATTAAAAGTAATTTTTGGTAGGGCCGGCTGAGTGGCGCGGTGGTTGGGGGCTGGCTTAGGACGCCAGCGGCCCAGGTTCGGGTCCCACAAAAGAGGGCCAATGACACTGCCCTCAAAAAAAAAAAAGTAATTGTTGGTAGATATGTAATTATTGCTATATTATTATTCATATTTTTTATCTTTTTTTCATCTTAAGTCTCTCTAAGATTCCTTGTAATTCTGGTTTGTGCTGATGAACTCTAGTTTTTTCTTGTCTAGGAGGCACTTTATCTGTTCTTTCATTCTAAATGATACTGTTGCTGGGTAGAGCAATCTTGGTGTAGGTTTTTGCTTTTTATCAATTTGAATATTTCATGCCAATCCCTTCTGGCTTGCAAAGTTTCTCTTGAGAAGTCAGCTGACAATCTTATGGGTGCTTCCTTACAGGGAACTATTTGCTATTCTCTTGCTGCTTTTAAGATTCTCTCTGTCTGTAAGCTTTGGTATTTTAATTATGATATGTCATGGTGTAGGCTTCTTTGGGTTCATCTTATTGGTACTCCCTTTGCTTCCTGGGCTTGTACATCTATTTCCTTCACCAGGTTAGGGAAGTTTTCTGTCATTCTTTCTTTCTTTTTTTTTTTTTAAGATTTTATTGGGAAATTGGGTGAGGGAGCAGCATTGGGGAATTGGGGAAAGGGAACAGACAAGTTTCTGTCCTTTTGTTCTTCAGTCTTGTTGTGGAGGACGTCACTTCACTGGCCCATGTTGGTATTATCATTGTGCTCTTCCTGGATGAGGCAATAGGTCGCCGGCCTCTGGACGACTGCTCACGGCTGCTCTTGGCAGCTCACGCTGGCTGTCATTATTTCTTAAAATAGGTTTTCAATTCCTTGCCATCTCCCTTCTTCTCGTACCCCTAAAATGCAACTATTGGTACACTTGATATTGTCCCAGGCGCCACTTAAACTACCCTTTTTTTTTTTTTACTCTTTTTTCTTTTTGCTGTTCTGATTGGGTGTTTTCTGACCTTATTTTTTAAATCACTGATTTGATCCTTTGTTTCATCTAATTTACTGTTGATTCTCTCTAAAGTGTTATTCATTTCAGTTTTTATAGTCTTTATTTCTGACTGGTTCTTTTTTATGTATGCTATCTCCATTTTTATGTTTCCTATGTCTATTAAAGTTCTCACCGAGATCATTGAGCATCCATATAACCAATGTTTTGAACTCTTCATCTGGTAGATTGCTTGTTTCCATTTTGTTTAGTTCTTTATCTGGAGCTTTACTTGTTCTTTCATTTGGGACATGATTCTTTGTCTCCCCATTTTGACTGTCACCCTGTGTTTGTTTATATATATTAGGTAGGGCTGCTATTTCTCCAGGTCTTAGTAGAGTTGCCTTATGTATAAGGTGTGCTGTCAGGCTCAGTGGTGCAGTGTTCCTGGTCACCTGAGCCAGGTACTCCAGGTATTCCTTGTGTGGGTTGTGTGTTTCCTCATTTTGTAGTTGAGCCTTAGTTTTTTTGTTTTTTTTTTGAGAGCAGTGTCACTGGCCCTCATATGTGGGACCTGAACCAGGGCCGCTGGCTTCCCAAGCCAGCACTTAACCACCACGCCACTTGGCCGGCCCAAGCTTTAGTTGTCTTTTGCACATTAACAGGCGGGACTGATCCTCAGACAGATTGGTGGTGAGGACTGGCTGTGACTATAATGGAGAAACTGTTATGCAGAGGCTGGCCTTACAGTGCAGGATTTGCTTTAGCAGGGCTCTGATGCGGGCCCAGTGTGCTCTTTGGGTGTGTCACCCTAGGAGCTGCTGGGAGATGCTCTAGCTGGGTTCAAAGCTGGCCAGCATGCATGCCAGCCCTGGGGTTTTCTGGGAGGGTCCCCACTGCAGGCCAAGTACAACCTCAGCTTGTGCACTGCCTGGGATTATATGGCATGAATAAAGTAATCTGCAGATAGCCACTGTCCACTGGGCTTGGATGTGGCTTGAAAGGCCAAGCCGTCAACTGAAGCTAGCTGTGGCTAATGCCATGCTTAGGACTGGTCAGCCAGAGGTATGGGACACACTGAAGCCAAATGCTGTTTTTTGGGATTTGTGAACCTTTGAGAGATTTTAGGAAAGTCTGCTGCATGAGCCAAGGCAGGCCATTTATATGGAAAAGTCAATGGAAGTGGCTTGGGTGAGTCTGAAAGTTGGTTGGAGCAAAGTCTCAGGGAATCGGGGCAAACAAATGGTATTAGCCAGGTTGATAGAAACTCAGCAATGGTGGCTACTTGATTTTGCATGCTGGGACAGGGGAGGGCTCAACAAAGAAACAATGGCTTCTGCCAGCTCCTCCAGAAGGAATAATTGCTTCTCTCCTTCTCTCCTTTTTTCTCCAGAGAGGGTCACCTTTCACTAGAGGCACTCATGTGTGTCCAGAGCATTGTATTTCTGAGGCCAGCTACTGCTTTAGTTTAGATTCCATCACATATGAATTTTGGTTAAGTAGATTAATTGCGAGTGGATCTGACGAAGCACATTGAAGGAGTGGGAAAAGTGAGTGAAGGAAGGGAAGGAAGCCAGTAAAAGTTTGTGAAGAAACAGAACACCTCCACAGGGCTCAGTCTTGCTGGGGACCCTCTGAGTCACTGTGTAATACAATTGAAAACTGTCCCTTGGAGGATGAGGCAGCTCAGGCATACATCCACTAACACTAGTCTCTCTTGTGTCAGGCATGGCTCCAGGGTTGTTACCCTCCATCTGAAACTTTCCATCCTGCCTTAGGTTGATATAATCACAGCCAGAGAATGATCTTGGGAAGAGAGAGAGGGACAAAGAGAACTGGGTTCATCTATATGAGAAATCTTTGCAGGCTCCCTTGGACCAAGTGGAAATAAGCCAGAAGAAGAGATAAAAAAAATTGTCACACATTTATACCCAGCAATAAAAAGAATGAAATTCTGATATATGAAACAGCATTGATGAATACTGAGCCAAAGAAGCCAGACTGAAAATAGTACATTTAATTGAATTTTAAAATAATCCATAGTGGGGCTAGCTGAGTGGCGCGGCGGTTACGTGCTAGCTTCAGAAGCCAGCGGCTCCGGTTTGGGTCCCACATATGAGGGCCAGTGACACTGCCCTCAAAAAAAAAACAAAAACAAAAAAAACCCGTAGTGATAGAAATCAGATTAGTGTTTGCTGGAGGCCAGAAGTGGACTAACTGCAAAGGGGCATGAGGGAATTTCTATGGTAATGAAAATGTTTTATAACTTGATTGCTGTGTATTCTTACTCAGATATACACATTAATCCAAATTTATTGAACTCTAGACTTAAAATGTATACATTTTATTGCATGTAAATTATATTTCATTCAATAAAGTTGATTCAACAAAAACAGCAATGAAAAACCTAAATCATGGGTGTTTGTTATATTGTCCCTTGTATTTTTCTATATTTTTTATTTTAATGTTTTAAAATTAGAGTTGACATTCAATGTTATATTAGTTTCAGGTGTACAGCATAGTGGTTAGACATTAATATAACTTACAAAGTGATCCTTCAATAAGTCTATGGTACCCACTTGGCACCATACATAATTATTATAATATTGTTGACTATATTCCCTATGCTATAAATCACATGCCATGACTATTTTGTAACTACCAATTTGTACATCTTAATCCCTTCACCTTTTTCATGTGGTCCTCCGAACCTCTTCACATCTAGCAATCATTAATTTGTTCTCTGTGTCTATTAGTGTGTTTCTGTTCTGTTTGTTCATTTATTTTGATTTTTTAGATTCCAAAAATAAGTGAAATAATATGGTATTTGTATTTCTCTATCTGACTTATTTCGCTTAGCTTTAGCCTAATAACCTCTAGGTCCATCCATGTTGTTGCAAATGGTAAGCTTTCATTCTTTTTCTATGGCCGAGTAATATCCCATTACATATATACACCACTTCTTTTTTTTTTTTTTTGAGGGCAGTGTCACTGGCCCTCATATGTGGGACCGAACCGCAGCTGCTGGCTTCCCAAGCCAGAGCTTAACCACTGTGCCACTCGGCCAGCCCTAACCAATTCTTCTTTATCCAGTCATTTATTGATGTACATTTAGGTTGCTTCCATATCTTGCCTTTTATAAATAATGCTGCAATGAATATATGTGTACATATATCTTTTAAAATTATTATTTTGCATTTCTTTGGATAAATACCCAGAAGTGTAATTACGGGGTCTTAAGGTAGTTCTATTTTTAGTTTTTTGAGGAAATTTCATACTGTTTTCCACAGTGGCTGCACCAATTTGCAATCCCACCAACAGCACACAAGAGTTCCCTTTTCTCCAGATTCTCACCAGATGTTGTTTGTTGATTTATTGATAATGACCATTCTGACAGGTATGAAGTAACATTTCATTGTGGTTTTAATTTGCATTTCTCTGATGATTAGTAACACTGAACAACTTTTCATGTGTCTATTAGCCATCTGTATGTCCTCTTTGGAGAAAGGTCCATTTACATCCTCTGCCCATTTTTTTAATTGTTTTTTTTTGTTTTGTTTTGTTTTGTTTTGGTGTTAAGTTGTATGAGTTTTTTATAAATTTTGGATATTAACCCCTTATCAGATGCATCATTGGTGAATATCTTCTCTCATTTGGCAGGTTGTCTTTTTGATTGGTTGGATGTTTCCTTTGCTGTGAAAACATTTTTAGTTTGATATAGTTTCATTTGTTTATTTTTTCTTTTATTTCTCTTGCCCAAGGAGATATATCCCAGTCCCTCCCCCAAAAAAGTATTACTAAGAGCCATGTCAGAGAGTTTGCTGCCTATATATTCTTTAGGATTTTTGTGGTTTCAAGTCTTATATTTAACTCTTTAATCCATTTAGAATTTATTCTTGGATATGGTATAAGAAAGTGGTCTAGTTTCATTTTTTTGCACAATCTGTCCAGTTTTCCCAGCACCATTTATTGAAGAGGCTATCTTTCCCTAATTGTATATTCTTGCCTCCTTTGTCATTGATTAATTGACCATATATTAGGCATAGGTTTATTTCTGGGCTTTCTATTTTTGCTCCATTGATCTGTGTGCCATTTTTATGCCAGTAGCATACTGTTTGATTATTATAGCCTTGTAGTAGTTTGATATCAGGTAGTATGGTACCTCCAACTTTGCTCTTCTTTCTCAAGATTGCAGTGGCTATTTGGGGTCTTTTGTGGTTTCATATAAATTTTAAGATTATCTGTTCTAGTTTTGTGAAAATGTCATTGGTATTTTGATAGGAATTGCATTGAATCTATAGATTGCTTTGGGAAGTATGGACATTTTAACGATGTTAGTTCTTTCTATCCATGAGCATGGTATATGCTTCCATTTATTTTATCTTCTTCAGTTTCTTTCTTCAGTGTCTTATTATTTTCTGAGTATGGTTTTTTTTACCTCCTTGGTTAAATTTATTCCTAGGTGTTGTATTTTATTTTTTGATGTAATTGCAAATGGAATTGTTTTCTCAATTTCTCTTTCTGATAGTTTGTTAATGGTGTATAAAAATGCAACCAATTTTTGAATATTAATTTTCTATTCTGCTATTTTACTGCATTCGTTTTTCAGTTCTAATATATATATTTTTTTGTAGAATCTTTGGGGTTCTCTATATATAATATCAGGTCATCTGGAAATAATGACAGTTCTACTTCTTTCTTTCCAATTTGGAATTCTTTTCTTGTCTGATTTCTGTGGCTAGGACTTCCAATACTATGTTGAATAAAAGTGGTGAGAGTAAACATCCTTGTCTAGTTTCTGATCTTAAGGAAAATGCCTTTAGCTTTTCCCTATTGAGCATGATGTTAGCTGTGGTTTTGTCATATATGGCCTTTATTATGTTGGGATATGATCCCTCCATTCCCACTTTGCTGACGATTTTTTCTTTAATCAAAAATGGATGGTGGATTTTGTCAAATGCTTTTTCTGCATCTATTGATATGATCATATGATTTTTGTCTTTCATTTTGTTTATGTGGTATATCACATTAATTGATTTTTGCATATTGAACCAGGCTTGCCTAGGTTATCCTAGGAATAAATCCCACTTGATCATGGTGTGTGATTTTTTTAATGTATTGCTGGGTTCAGTTTGCTAATATTTTGTTGAGGATTTTTGCATCTATGTTCAACAGGACTATCAGACTATAATTTTGGATTTTTAATATCTTTTTCTGGTATGGGAGTCAGGGTAATGGTGGCCTTATAAAATCAGCTTGGGAGCCTTTCCTCCTCTTGAATATTTGGAATAGTTTGAGAAGGAATTGTGTTAATTCTTTTTTAAATGTTTGATAAACTTTACCTGTGAAGCCATCCAGTCCTGGACTTTTTTTTTGTTGGGAATTTTTTGATTACTGATTTGATCTCATTATTAGTAATTGGTTTGTTCAGATTTTCTGTTTCCCTTGATTCAGCCATGGAAGATTGGATATTTCTAGACATTTATTCACTTCTTCCAGATTGTCTAATATATTGGCATATAATTGTAGTATTTTCTCATAACCCTTTATATTTCTGAGGTGTCAGTTGTCAGTTCTCCTTCTTCACTTCTGACTTTATTTATTTGTGTCCTGGCCTTTGTTTTTTTTTTTGATGAGTCTGGTTAAAGGTGTATCAACTTTATTTATGTTTTCAAAGGACCATCTCTTGGTTTCATTGATATTTTGTAGTTTTTTAGACTCCATTTTATTTATTTCAACTCTAATCTTTATTATTTTCTTCCTTCTACTCACTTTGGGCTCTGTTTTTTGTTCCTTTTCTAGTCCCTTTAGGTACAAGGTTAGATTGTTTATTTGAGATTTTTTTCTTGTTTCTTTCTAGGCCTATAACGCTATGCATTTCCCTTTTAGGACAGCTTTTGCTGTGTCCCATAGATTTGGGTCATTGTGTTTTCATTTTCACTTGTCTCATAGTATCTTTTGATTTCTTCCTCGATCTCATTGTCAACCCTTTCATTGTTTGGTAGCATGTTATTTAGCTTCCATGTGTTTGTGTGTTTTCCAATTTTTATCTTATAATTGATTTCTAGTTTCATACAATTGTGATCAGAGAAAATGCTTGATATAGTTTCTATCCTCTTAAATTTATTGAGACTGTTTTTGTGGCTGAATAGCTGATCTATCCCAGAAAATGTTCCATGTGTAATTGAAATGAGTGTATATTCTGCTGCTTTGGGTTGAAGTGCTCTGAAATATCAATTAAATCCATGTAGCCAAATGTGTCATTTAGGACCCCTGTTTCCTTGTCGATTTTCTGTCTGGAAAATCTATCCATTGATTTCAATGGGGTTTTAGAGTCCCCTATTATGCTATGACTGTATTACTGTCAATCTTTCTCTTTATGCCTGTCAGTATTCACTTTATATATTTAGGTGCTCTTATGTTGGATGCATAAATGTTTACAAAGGTTATGTCTTCTTGTTGGATTGAACACTTTATTGTTATGAAATGTCCTTATTTGATTCTTATTATAGACTTTGTTTTAAAGCCTATTTTGTCTGATGTAAATATTGCTACCTCAGGTTTTTGTTTGTTTGTTTGTTTGCATTTGTATGAAATATCTTTTTCCATCCCTTTACTTTTAATCTGTGTATTTCAATCTGAAGTAGGTGTCTTGTAGATAACATATGTATGGGTCTTGTTTTCTCATCCTTTGAACTGGAGCATTAAATCCATTTACATTTAAAGTGGTTGTTCATAGATACGTACTTATTACCATTTTGTGGTTCATATTTTTGATCTTTTTTTTCTTCTTTTTCAAGAAGTCCCTTTAACATTTCTTGTAATACTGGTTTGGTGGTGATGAACCCCTTTAGCTTTTTCTTATCTGAGAAGTTCTTTAATTGTCCTTCAATTCTAAATGATAGCTTTCCTGGGTGGATTAATCTCAGTTGTAGATCTTTGCTTTTCATCACTTTGAATATTTCATGCCAGTCTCTTCTGGCCTGCAAAGTTTCTGTTGAGAAATAAGCTGATAGCTTATGGGAGCTCTCTTATTTTCATGGAGTGCATCTATTCTTGCCCTACTTTCATTGAGCATAACCAGTGTTTTGAACTTTGTATCTGGTAGATTCCTTGTCTCCATCTTGCTAAGTTCTTATTCTGGAGTTTTCTCCTGTTTTTCATTTGGGACATGTTTCTTTGTCTACTCAATTGTGCTGCTTTTAAGTGTTTGTTTTTATGTATTTGGTAGCTCTGCTACATCTCCCAGTGTTGTCTGGGTGGCCTTATGAAGTAGGCATCCTGTGGGGCCCAGGGACTCAGTCTCCTTGATCACCTGGGCCGAGTGTTCCAGGAAAATCTTGGTGTAGTTTGTGTGTGCTCTCTGTTGTTGTTGAGTCTTCATTGCTATTGGTATGTCAGTGGGTATAGTTGATCTTCAGGCTGACTGTCAGTGTGGATTTGCCACAACAACAGCTTACAAACTGTTGTGAGGGGAGCTGACCTCATTGAATGGGATTCCTTTCAGTAGGTCTCCATTGTCTGCCTAGACCACCCATTGGGTTGTGCCCTGTTGGGTGGTGTTCTGTTGAGGTTTGAAGATGGCTACTGGGTGTGCTGTTTTTGAGGCCTCTTGGGAGGGGCTCCAGTGCAGGCAAAGTTAGCTGCTCCCTGTGACCAGCCCTGATACACCTGATAGGATCTACAAAGTGATCTGTAGTTGGTAGCTAACTTTTCTGGGCCTGGAGGCAGATGGGAGAGACCACGCTGTGAACTAAGGCTGGTTTCCAGTAGTAGTAGTCCTGGAGCCACTCAGCAAAGGGCACAAAACACCCTGTACCCTACCAATGCCTGCTGGCTGCCCATAAAGCACAGCTGCTGAAGCATCCTTGAACAGTACTTGAATTGGGTGACAAGAGGCCTCAGGGAGTCACCAGAATAGGGTGAGCAATGTTCACCAGTTTAATGCAGATTCAGATTTGGTGTCAGTGCTCCATCTGTGACCAGTCAGCAAGGATACAGGGCACATTAAGGCTGGCAACTACCTGTTTGGAACGTGTGGACATTTGAGAGTTTTCAGAAAGCCTGCAGTGTGGGCCAATCCCAGCTGTCCACTGCCAAAAGAATCCCTGGTGGTACTTGGGGCAGATGGGGCAGAGTCTCAGGGAGTCATCAGGGTGGGGTGAATGGAGTTCACCCGGCTAATGCAGATTGAGCTTTGGCCTTGTGTGTGTGGGAAAGGCTCAACACAGGAAATATGTACCTGTGTAGGCTGTATGGGAGGAAGGCTGAACATAGAGATCATGAGAGCTGTCCCACCAGTCCCCATCCTGAAGTCCCACAACTCAGTTTCTCCCTGTATGTCTCTGGCACCCCCTGAGGTGCTGTTCCTTCTCCTGAGCCCAGGATGAGTACCTGCCAGTGAGTGAGTCTTTGAGAGAGCCCTTTAGTAGGATGCCTGGGTTTCCAGCAGCCTCCCATTTCACCTGACAGAAGGAATCCCCTGTGATTTTTACAACTAGATGTTGTTGGGGGTTCCTCCTCCCAGCACTGGTGCTTTAGGCTGGAGAACTCAGTGTGGGACTGTGAGCCCTTCCTCCTTAGTGGGGAACCTCCACAACTGAGATATCCTTTCCAATTCTGAACTGCCACATGTGGGTATCAGCACAGCTTGTTTTGTTTCTCCACCCCTCCTACCAGCCTTGAGGTGGATTCTTCTTTATATCCTTAGTTAAAGGACTTCTGTTCAGCTAGACATCAGATGGTTTTCCAGGTTGATTGTTTTATAATTTAGTTGTAATTTTGATGTGGTCATGGGAGGAAGCGAGAACAGTATTTACCTACTTTGTCATCTTAACTGGAAACGGCTCCTTTTCTGTATTTTTTAAAAGAATAATTTTTCTCTCAAAAGTTTTCAGAATGGAGAATTCCTAGTCCACTGCTATGTACATCTCTTATCACTTATATTCCACCTTCCTTTCTGTTGTTTTAGGAAATCATCACTTTAATTAAGGGAATTTAATTAATTAATACACAACTCATTATATACAAAGAACTCTGAACAACTCTCTAAATCACTCATTATCCTTGAATTTGGATGTGTCAGAGATCTCTTTATCATTTGGGACTCTTTCTTTTATGGTTATATAGTGCAGAGTACATGGATTTATATAGTTGTAGGTTATCTCAGAAATTTTCCTATAATTTATCTAAAAACACAGCTTTGTAAGCTTTGGGATAGTTCCTCCTCTTTCTTTGAGAAAGGATATTTGAAATGTTTAAGTCCTGTCATGAATTCTTACTAATGCCACGCCCAAGGGGAAACATGGCGAGATTGACAATTTCTTCATCCACCTAAAATTCCAGGACTCAGATTTTCTTTCTTCAAAGGTAGAGTATGGGAGCTTTCTCCTTTTTCATTCAACATTCTCAGACTCCCATTTAAACTCGTTTTGTTTCTTGTTACAAAGTTCTCAACATCCAGTGATAAGGTCAGCTGTTTTTAGATCAAATTTTTAATGAAAGTTAGAAAACCTCTCTTATTCATTTTAGGGTAGTTGGTAGTAAGAATTGTTTCTCCTTCTAGTTAGGAACCTTACTTGTCCTGTTTATCTCCAACACCTGGAACCATGTTTTATAAACATGAATTTTACCAATGAGGAAATAATAGATGCTCAGAAATTTTTAAATGAGTTGCTTAA
This sequence comes from Aselliscus stoliczkanus, assembly GCA_033961575.1. Classification (NCBI taxonomy): domain Eukaryota; kingdom Metazoa; phylum Chordata; class Mammalia; order Chiroptera; family Hipposideridae; genus Aselliscus; species Aselliscus stoliczkanus. Next base: position 33,232,686 of record CM066738.1, read on the forward strand.
AGACATGCAGTTAGTGGTCTTTCAATTCTGCCTCTGGAAATATATTTCAAAATAATTGAAAACAGAGTCTTAAAGAGATATTGGTACACCCATTTTTATAGTAGTATTATTCACAATAGCTAAAAGTGTCCATCAACCCAAGTATCTATCAACATATGAATGGGTAAACAAAACGTGGTATATACATACTATGCAATATAGTCAACCTGAAAAAGGAAGGGGATTCTGACCTGTGATACAACATGAATGGAACTTGAAGACATCATACCAAGTGAAACAAGCCAATCACAAAAGGTCAAATACTGCATGATTACACTTACATGAGATCCCTAGATTTGTCAAAGACATACAGAAAGTAGAATGGTGATTACAAGGGGCTGGAGGGAGGGAGGAATGAGGAGTTGTCATTTAATTAATGTAGAGTTTAACTTTGCACAGTGAAAGGAGTTTTGGAGATGGATGATGGCGATGGTTGTACAGCAATGTAAATGCAATTAATACTACTAAACCGCACAATTAAAATGGCTAAGATGATAAGTTTTGTTAGATGTATTTGACCACAATTTTTAAAAAAGTCACATAGCTTGCACACAGCAGATTGATAGAACTGAAACCCAGGTCTCATCAATTCCAAGTTCAAAATGCTTTTCCATCTGCCATTTTGGATACTGTGAGGTAGGTTTATATCTAGCTGACTTGATATAGAGGAAAAGCAAGAATTTGATTGCTTAATACCATGACTTCAGAGATGGTAGGATAGCCCTGCTACTCATGTAAAGGAGCTCTCCTAATTTGCTTGAGATTGCCTGACATTTCACTATTTTAGTGCTTCTCAGTCTTGGCAGTGCATTGGAATCACCAGGGGAGATTTTATAAATATTGATGCTTGGGTTCTACCCCTCAGGTATTCTGATGTAATCAGACTCGGGTGTGGCCTGGGCATCAGGATTTTTAAAAGCTCCAGGTCCAAATGCAGCCAAGATTGAGAGTGACTGCTCTGTTATGAGACATAATATCTTGATTCTTGATAGAACAGGATGTTGCTGTGTGGCAGAACTTGGAATATTTCTCAGACCCCAAATACCTGAGCTAGACTATAGGCTTAGGCATCTTACCCTCAGCTCTAGAGGAAAGGTTAGCAGATTTTTTCCTGAACTTTTGAGGGGGAGGAGGAGTTATATCGCATGCGTTTAAAGCAGGGGCTGTGGATCCTGGCTGCTGGCATTGAAATTGTGGTTGCATCACCCATTAGCTGTGCAACTGCAACCTAATACCTAACCTTCTCTGACTTTCTAAGCAGGCATGATGTGTTTCCTCAGTCACAGAATTACTTGGGGAATGGGTGAGACTGTTCCTCTGAAATACAGTGTCCTGGAAGCCTGAAAACTTAATCAGTTTTATTACTGATTATGAAGAACTCATATGCTTAATGTCTGGTATTCTTAAAAAAATTTGTTTTTCTCATTTTATAAGACAAATTTATTTAACATTATATGTAGCTCTACTCTGCATGGCATATACTGCCCTGGACTTCTGAAGGTCAAGATAGGAAGGAAAAGAGAGAGGGAAGGAGAGAGATAGATAATGGTGAGGGGAGGGGTGTGTGTGTGTGTGTGTGTGTGTGTGTGTAACTGGCGAAAGTAGAGTAACAGAGAATGGTCAGAACTACCCAATAGCATTTACTAAAAGATAGGAATTAGGGAAAAATTCTCGAGTTCTTGAACTTGACATGGAATCAGAAGCTTCAAGAAGAGACCAGAGAACAAAGATTTAAAGCATCATCAGAAGGGAGAGAGCTGCCACTTAGGGATGACAAGAACCTTGGCAGAAGAGATGGAGAGAAGAAAGAATGAGCCTTGAAATCAACCAAGAGGAAAGAGACTTCATAGAAAGCCTGGGAAGGCCAACACTTCAAATATATATAATGCTACATGAAAAGTTAAACTTGGAGGGAAAGTCTATTTGGGTTTATATTCTGAAGCATTTCTGTAAAGGAGAAAGCCCATCTTGGAACTGTGCATAGGAACTACAGAAAATGGGGGCTGCCTTGTGATGAATCCTAATTCACCATCACATCTTCCATACTTGAGGGCAGCCTGAGCTTCTTGAAGAACCAAGTTAGATATTGAGCTCTACTCTGGAGACTTTTCAAGTCAGTTTACCACACTCCCCCATGGCCAAAGTCATACCTCCTGCAGTGGGGAGGAAAGACTGCCTTGATCCAGCTGCAAAGAACTCAGAGGAGGGAGGGAGGCACCTGCCCAAGGGAATGAGCTCAGGCCCTCTGATGATGGTGCAGCTGGAGGTTTGGCAGATGTCCTTGAGGGTCACCCTGAATGGTTTTCACCCAGCAGAAGGGTGTGTTGTCCATGTACCTTGGGGTGAGTGCTGAGAATGTCCATAGCTCATCCCAATTATGTTCATTCCATTTGCTGAGTAATTCTTTTGAGACTTAGTCAGAGGGAAGGGTTTTGGCTGTTCCTTTCTGGACACAAAACATGGGCTTCTACTCTCACTGATTGGAAAAGTTAGGCCTTTTCTCCATCATCTGGCAAGTTTATAAGTCTCTGCTGTAAGACTGGTGACCCCTTTGCCTAGTCTTCCACTCCCTCAGAGTTCCTTTACCCCTTCTAGAATGGATAAGAGAGTGCAGAGTATAGAAACCTTTATGGATTTCTCCATTCTCTTTTCTCTCTGCTCAGCATGCCACCCCACACAGCAGCAAGAAAGGCAGTTTCTCTCCACCCATCCACCAATTCGGTGACTCCCAATGGGATTAGCCTAGAGAATAGGAAATCTCCAAGGAGTTCCCACAAGCCAAGGGCTGGGGCCCCTCCCTGGTGCCATTGGGTCGGCTAGCCTACATTTTTTGAAGTTGTATTTTTTTTTAATATGACAGTCCAGGCTTGAAAACCAGTACATTTGGAAATATAAACTAGATGAAAACAAGCTATAATGAAAGTGAAAAAAAACACAAAAAACATATCAGTTTACTGCCGATTGAAAATCAGGACCAGATGAGACTGTGAGGCTCTGGGCATTTAATTCACGGGAGGAGGTCACCGCTTGGTGAAAACCAGGCTCAAGCCTACACTGGCTTCCTTTCTGCAATATTGTATTTATTTGTTTGTGCCCTTCCTTAGTTTGTGGAGGGAAATAATGAGCCAGCTTGTTTGAAGTTCTTTCTGCCTTTCTATATCATGGTGTGTTCATTTTTATTCCATTTCATTTGGAGAGAAGGGTAGGAAAAAGGCATCAATAGCCAAACTGAGAATCTACTTTGTTTCCTAAAATGTGCTGAAGGCTGGAAGAGGGCAAGAGAGATATATAACAAGCAGGTAGGATGCTCAATGAGAAGAGAAGCGAGGCTGCTCCAACTAAGACTATGGAGTATTGGACCTTATGCAGTCACTCAATAGGGTGGAGAAAGCAAAATGGTGTAGGAACATAGAAGAGCATACTTCAAATGTGCTCCATGGACCAACAGCATCACCCTGGAGCTTGTGAGAAATGCAAATCTCAAATGTCACATCAGACCTTCTCGACTGGAATCTCTGTGATCCTTTTGCTCAGAGGTTGCACACTGGCAAAACAAAGACCCTTTTTAATCAGCAAACTTGTTTTATTTGAGTTATAGAATGTTGGCCTATAATTTCTTTTTTTTTTTAATTAAACTTGTTGCTGACATTTACAAATCTGGTTTTAGAAAATATAGATTTCCAGCTTGTCATGACAAAACTGAAGGTCTGGCATCACTGGGCTTGCACTTTTGTGTGGCATAATCTATTGGAGCGGAGTAGAGCCTGCCCTCTTGGGTTTGTGGGGATTTCCAGCATGTTCTATTGTCTTCTCATACTGAAGTCAAGTGTTTGCTGAGGTGTCACTTCAAAGTCTTCAGTGAGGTGTTCAGGGATGGTTATGGGACCCAACCCATTGGACAACAAAACACAGGGGGAGATCTGCTGGAGGGCTTCTAAGAAAAATATTTTTTCTCTCTCAGAGAATTTCTTTTTCCTCCTGATGTTGTCATGTGTGGATTGACATCCATGTCCATCTGGCTTCTAGCCTGTGAATGAGGCCAGCACTGAGGTGGCAGAGTGGAAACCTGAAAAGAACCTGGACGCTGAGGGCCATGTTGAGCTGTTGAATCTACTTGCCCTGGATCTTGCCTCACATCTGTGTATCCTTTTAGGGGTTATGATGCAGTTCTTATTATTTAAGTCATTTTGCTACTTGCAACCCAAAACATCCTAACTAATTCAGTGGAAAAGGAGTTTGTCAGCAGAGAAAGCTCTGTGCTTCTTACATCTGTCATCTTTATTGATTCTATGATCTGCCTGGCCTGAGCCTTACTTTTCTCCATTGGATATGGGCATAGTAAGCCCTGCTGACTTTTCTGGGTTGGAATGTAGTTCAAATGTGATCCTTGTATATGGAAATGCCTTTTGCCCCATGTAAAAGGAAGGAATAAATAAAGCACAGTGTGTGCTTAAGGCGGTAGGTTCTGGTTCTAATGTTATTTTGATGATCTTGGCAATGTTAATAAAATTAACATTAATTCTTTAGCATCATCATAGTTTGTGTTGAGTTAAGGTACACCTTTCTAGGTGTTAATATCCCCCTCTGTAAACTACCATCCTACCTTCGAGGGTTGTGGTGCTGGTTAAGTGAGGGGATTGCAATAGTCTGACTCCAATTTTTGGTGTTTAATTGCTGACCAATTTTAAGCCTCACCCATCTATCTTTCCGTTGTACCTGCATCTGGGAACACTGATGAGAAAGTCTGGTGCTCCTTCTTTTGGAGCTGGTGGGAGATTCAAGCCACACAAGTCCCTGTCTGCACATGGGAACCCTCACCCTGACCTACCTCCAACACAATGAAAACACCCAGCCAGTGTCAGACCAGCCTGAGGGGCCTGCCCTGCTATCCCCCAAACGTTTCGTGATTCAGCAATGAAACTTTTCATACCCTCTTGGTATGTGTGTGGCATCATCATTCTAGACATCCAAACCAAATTTTGGGTGGGGGTTCAGCCTATTCCTAATTAGTGGCTGTAAGGATGATACATGTAAAGCAGTTCTCATGTGTAAGTGCTCAGGAAATGTTAACTCTGCGCATCCATGCAATATTGCATTTTATTATTAAACTTCTAAGAATATTTTCAAAAACACATGAATGTAGACAAAATCGTACAGTGAATCCTTTGTGCCCATCACCCAACTCTAACAACCACTGCCTTTCTGATATTTGATTCCTTTACCCCCACTCTTTCTTTTTTTGAGGTATTTTTTAAGCAAATCTTAGCAAATTCACCTGTCAGCACTTGAGCATCTGTCGCTAATAAAGTCTTTTCTTCTCTTTGCTTTTAAACATTAGCACAAAACCACTATCACCCAACAAAATTAACATTAATTCTTCAGCATCAACAATTACAAAGTTTGTATTGAGTTTTCCTTGTTTGATTCAAGTGTTTTCCAATTAGTTTTCCAATCAGAATCCAAATAAATTCTACACATCTTCAATTTTCTACATCGCACTTAATGCCATTTGATATTTTTTACTAGTTAATTTGTTTATTGTCTTGTTAATTAGCTAATTAATCATCTTTATCCATCCTTTAAAACCCCATTCAAATGGAAGCTACATGAATGCACAGACTCTTAGTTTTGTACACCAGAGTCCCCCCAGCACTTGGCTTAGCAATATATACTAGATTCTCATAAATACCTGCTGAAATAGCAAATGAATGGTTGAAAGAACATGTATGGAAATTGCTTCAACCACTCATCAACTTGTATATATTTACAGCCTCCTTTTGGGGGCCTGCAATCCATAAGACTCATGACTTGATTCTTCTTTTCCCCTTGCTCAAGCAAAAGAAAAGAAAGAGACTGAAAACTGAGCTAATCATCATGAAATTACCCTCAGAAAGTCCTCAGAAGGTTATACTAAATAGTAATGTTTTCTGACAAGACTGAATGATAAATATACTGAGATGACCTTTTTCAAAGGTGAATTAGCTTTATTCAGAGAAATTTATCCAGTAAAAGGAGACTTAATTTTAAAAGGAATTAAAAATGTATTTTTTTAATCCTTTATTTTGTCAGCATCCATCATAAGAATTCCATATAACAGTAATATTTTGTCAATTGCCACAAATTCTACATGAATTACAATTCAATCTTTAAATGAGTGTTTGCTCTGAAACAGCAAGGAGTTTTAAAGCTCATCTGTAGGGACATGAAGAAATGTCCATGAGATCTCAAGATCACCTACTCTGGTACCATTCCAGAAGTGATATACTTGCATTTTATTTTTTGTCAATTCAAGAAGAAAGTCTCACAGAATTCCTCTCATGAAACTGGGTGACTTGAAATCATCTTCTTTTGGGTTCATGCAGAACTGGTACCAGTGATCTAAAAAATGCAAATTTTGGTCTAAAGGACAAATGGGATCCCTCAGATGTTATAGTTGGCCTGGGAGCCAGAATATGACCAATAGCATTAAAGAGGATTCGAGAAAGAAGAGTGAAAAGACAAAAGATAATTTATTTGGGATTCAAGACAAAACTTGGGGAAAAAGCTCAGTTTCTCCCTTTCCGTTATCAAAGAGATATTGAAATACTTATTTAATATAGAATTAAAATATCTATGTATAAACACCATACATTTAAGATATTTAAGTAACTCTGGGAAATTCTAAACTTTTTCCCCACTATTTTACTCAGACTATGCATGTGGCCCCTAAAGTAAAATATAAAAGTGGGTCAGGAATACCAAAGTTGCCAAGATCACACAAGGGCTGTTATTTTAGATGATCTGAAAATTTTTAATGATCACACACATAGATCTGAGAGATCTGGAGGCACACAGCTGTGGCTTTAGAACCCCAGCTATATTTACCATCTGTCTGTTAGCACCGGGAATCTTGGCTGAGAGAGCTGCTTTGCAGATCTGAGAATTCTGTCTTTTCTCCCAAGCACCCTGGGCTGGGTTTTCCAGAGGATTATCGGAACCTAGGAAAAATAACTTTTTTCTCCTTTCAGTCTTGGGGCAAAATGAGGGAAGGTTATTAACTTCAAGTTAGTTGCGGGGACTTTCATATGTTTTTGTTTGTAAGTCTGTGGTAGAGACATTAGTCACTCACCTTCCATGAAGGGAGTCATTTAAACTAGATGCTCAATGAATTCCACGTCCAAATAGGGTCATGGCTGAATTTGGTGGGGAAAAAAAGACTCTATTTTTGCTGGCTAATACAGCATTTCTAGATGCTCATTAAGCTGTTAAAAAATGTGAAATGATGACTCATTGCGAACTCCTCCCAACCCCCCTCCCTTCTCCTATTTGCCTGCGGTTGAAGGAATGTATACTGACTTGAGTTAAAGAAGAAACTTGTGGTTTCCATTATAGTCTGTAAACATCGATTGCTGAAAGCCTCAAGCGAGCTATCATCTCCCGCCACACACATGCTTTATATACAGTTCATCTTGGAAAACAGATTGGAAGAGCACACTGTTTACAACTCTAGAGTAACTCAACTAATGGGGACTGGTCTGCCTGGGGGTGTCCAGACCATCACTGTTCACAGCTAAGTGGAGGTTCCATCTGATGCCTTCTAAGCCAAAGCATCAGGAGAGAAGCCAAGGCCAACTCCCCTTTAAAGAAAGTCCTACTGGTGCCCAGAGTGACCCTCTGCTACCCCATCAACAAAAGTGTTTTTTTTTTAATCTTTTCAGAGACAGACAAAAAAATGCTCTTTACTTTTCTTTTAGGTTTTATCCTTAGGTCTTATTCTTAAAGTCACTTGAAAAGTTGGTTTATTTATCATTTCCAAGGCCATTGGCAATGCTGTCATTTTGGATTCAGGACTAATTTAATTACATGGGGTGGGGGCAGGGTACAAGCCATCCAGGGAGTGATTTGGATGGTGTGTAAGCGGTTTAAAGAGTCCCTCAGGGAGAGGCTGCAGAGGGTATCCTGAGATTTGCTTGGACTCCTTACTGTGGCTGATAAGAAGAGCTAAACAAGGGCCAGCTCCTTCTGGAAGAAGGAATCATGGGTGTGGTATGGGTGGAAAAAGAACAGGATGCAATATTAGAGGGCTTGAATTTGTGTTCTGGCTTTGACATTTAGTGGCTTTGTAACCTAGGGCACATCTTAATCTGCAACATGGTTTACCCATGGATACGAATCCCCTGGTAGTTTTCTTAAAATGCTGATTCGAGCCAAATAGGTGTGGGTGAGCCCTGAGACTCTGCTTCTCTACCAAGCTCCCAGGGATGCCCTGTTGCTCTTCCTTGCACCAGCTGTCAGTAGCAAGGAATCCAGCAAGTCTTGGAACCGATGTAAGTATTAGTTGGCTCTTTAGTAAAACAGGGTTTAGAATGATGACAGCCTTCCAGGATTATTATCAGGATTCAGCACTGGTAAGCACGCCTGGCATGGGCACTGGCATTGGGAAGGCAAACATTAGATTTGGCTTCTGGGTCTCAGGATGTTAATGGTGGAAGATATCTGAAGAAGGACCTAGTTTTAACTGCTCATGTTAGAGATGGAGAAGCAGAGGTGCATGTAAGGTAGCACTCTTCTTGGGTTCAGTAAGTCACTAACTATATCAGCTTCTTCTCTTTGCATCTAAATGGTGTTCCAGTGGACAGAGGTGTCTGATTTGTACTTAGGGTATATTTAGGCTTATATCATTGACATCATCTGACCTATGATTTGGTATAAAATGAGTCATTGTTGCAAGTATTTCACATCCCTGTTTTCTCTCTCCACCTCCTCCTTATTATTATTTTTTAATAAACTAAGGAGTTCCCATTACAGGCCATGTTAATATCTTTTATTCCAAACAGAATGGAGCAAGGAGTCTGTGATTTCATTCATGTTGAGCTAAAAGTGTTTGTTTTTCCCTGATGTCCAACCTCTCACCCCTCCTAATTCCTTGCTCTAACTAGCCTACTTCTCAGCACTTAAGAATGCTAGGGAGGTCTAATCGTCACCTTTAATCAAGTAATCTGATCGGTAAACACCATAAAATTATACCTTTCTGCTCTTTCTGGATTGCAGTAGGGGAGAAGGCACTAATGATGTAATGACAAAGCTAATTAAAAACTAATGAATCTTTGAGTTTGGCAAGTGACTAACAAGAAAGTCTTAACTCCATAGCTTGCTTACTAATAACTCAATGGTCTTTCTTAGGAAGTAATTTTCACTGCCTGCTTCTTTTTACTGAGAATGCTAGCACAAGTTTGTTGAAAGACCCTCCACATGACTGGGCTTTGAAAAGGGCAATGCTTACTAGCATTCTCAGCTTTTAGAGTGTTGTGTTTGCCATTGCCCCTGTCTGAGCCAGTAGTTTGTTAGTAAGATGCTAATGAAGTTGGAGTTTCCTCCGCAGGCATGTTTGTAGGACTCAGCACAAAGAGAAAATTTATGTTCTAACCCAAGACTGCACTGCTCATGTTGATCTAATTCTTTTGAATATGAGGAGGACCAGGAGATGACAGAAGGCTGGCTTGATGAACCCTGAAATCTCTGCCGAGCACAGGGAAGGCACAAGTTCTGGGAAAGATGGGATAGTGACCTCATCTTAGTTTACAAAGGATAGGTCTCAAGCAGCGTAGAAGGAAAACAGGGAAGAAGCACCAGGAAAGGGGTTGCACAAGGATGTATGAGTTTAAGACTGAATGATGGAGATGGCTGAGGGTAGCAGGACCCCAAAGCTCGGTGTGAATGGTGGCATCTTTCCTTCCTGATTCCTGCTTCATTCGGACAATTGCTAATTTTCCCTGGTCTGTCACCTCACCTGACATACACAGATCTTAAAGTACCATCCTTCTCTTCTAAGGTCTGAGGTCTTTTAGATTCTAGAAGTCCTATGTGTGTGACTGCTGGTGAATGATCATAATTTAGTGAGTGTATAAGTCTGACTATAGAGGCCCAGTTGTTTTGTGGTAACAATGATTAGCAATGAGCAAGGTTGCTGTGGATGTCGTAGATTGCAAAAATGGCTCCAATTCTTAACCCTTCCTGTTTATTTCCCCACCCCTTGAAACTGCACTGGCCTTATGATTTGTTTTGGGCAATAGTCTGCAGTGAAAGTAATAGTGTGACATTTTCAAGCCAAGGACTCAAGAAGCCCTTCACACTCATACTTATTCTTTGGATTCCTGTGACTGGTATGTGAACAAACCCCTGCTAGCATGCTGGAAGATGAAACATGGAGAAGAGCCATTCTGGGTGAGGCCATCCATCATAGGCCACACAGTCCCCAATGGACCCACCATGTTACAGGGCAGATACATGAGCAAGTCCAGCTAATTCAGCATAGCCCGGCACAGAGCAGAGGAGCCCATGTATTTGTGAACTAAATAAGTGCTTGGGTTTTCTTTTGACATTTTTTTAAATGAAAAACTTCAAACATACAGAAAAATTGTGAGATTTTTTTTTCAGTAAACAGCCATATACTCACTACCTAATATTTTACTATATATTTTTTATCACCCGTTCCTCCATCTATACATCCTTCTATTCATCCATCAATCCATATTCATTTTTTAAAAATGGTAATTATTGTTTTTAGCCATTAAATTTTGAGATGGTTTGGTATATAAGCATTATTTGTGATAGTAGGTAACAGATATAGTGGATATAATATAAAAGGAAGGCTTAGCTAGAGAAGTAAATGCGGGTTCTGAGAAAAGTGGGTGATATGGGGTTCTTTGCATGATAGTGTTTTCTTACCAAAGAGTACTGGTGAGATTTATTTTTCTAGGAAGATATATATTGACCAGAAGTTTGAAATGGCTCAGGGTTTATCAGCTGGTCAGACTATATAACTTTCCTATGTTGTATGTCTCCTTGGCAGTTAGAAATGCTCAGAACTTTTAAACCCAGGGAGAGGATATTTAGGAAGCAGCTGTCCATGGCGATGAGGAGGAGGAATGTCCTTTACAGATGCACATTTCCATGGTTTTCATGCACACAGTCGTATGCTCATTTTGACTACAACCTCAGGAGGAAAGCATCTTACAGATTTAGAAATCAAAGCTTGGAGAGGTTTTTGACTTGCTGTGTCACTCAATTAGTTTAAGGATGATGGAAGACTCAAACCCAAGCCTTTGTATTATAAGTTTCAAAGCTCTTTCTACCACAGCTCAACTATCGTTTTAGATATATAGATATTAAAAGGGTGGCAAATGAATTTAGGAATGAGAAAGATAGGAACAGAGAAAACACATTGGGGAATCCTTGATTGATTTATTCTGAACTTGTTTCTATCAGAAATAATTATTGCACCTCCTTCCAACATCCAATGCTGTGCTAGATGTATGGCATGGCACCCAGTCAGAAAAGGCAGCCTCTGCCCTGGGAATTTTGCCGTCCAAGTTGGCTTGATAGACACAGAGCAAATGCTTCTGGTATTGAAATCATAGACCCATGTCCCACCTCTAATTTCAACCCATATGTGGGAGACAATTCCATGAACTAAAGACTAAACTCCAGCTGTCAGCATCTCACTTCAAGGGTATCCTGTGTGGTTTTCTCTGTTCTGACCCAGAGCCTCCTGCCAAGCCATGGGAGCTTGAGTTTGTTTGGCTTGTAAGTGCCATTCAGAGGGTATGGGGAATTAATACTCTTTGGGCACCATTCAACCTGGGAATGAAATCTGGTGGGTAAATACTCCATCCTCCCACATTGCAGTTGGACAATTCCAGGAGGTACTTGCATCCTTGTCTCAGGTTCTTCTGCTTTTCCCAAGCTAAGACAAAAAGACATAATATATACTCACAAAATCTTAAATAAAATATAGAAGTGAAATAATACTATAAAGCAGCATTATATATATATATATATATATATATATATATATATATATATATATATGAGAGAGAGAGAGAGAAAGAGTGAAGGAGGGTGAGACAATGAAGAGATAATACAGGAGTTGTAAAAAACAAGAAGAAATCACTAAGAACTGGGGTCACAAGTTTCACCCTTTAAGTGAGAATGATTTCAATATATTGTTAAATGGAATCCCGGGCATGGGAATCTGTGGGAGGGAATTTTTCTGGGATTCTTATAAACCTCTGTTTTTCTTTGCTTTACTAAATGTTAGCCATTAACAGTGTTTGAATATCCAGTGGAAACTTTAATCACCAAGTGTCTACCATGAAATAGCAACTTGCTGACTGCTAATGCTATTTGAAATCAAAGTTGCTCCATTTTTTTCTATCTTTGATTGTGGCATACTTTTTTTAGGGTCAACCCCTTACATTTTTTGTTTGTTTGTTTGTTTGTTTGTTTGTTTGTTTGTTTTTAGAGGGCAGTGTCACTGGCTCTCATATGTGGGATCCGAACCAGGGGCCGCTGGCATCCTAAGCCAGCTCTTAACCACCACGCCACTCGGCCGGCCCGCCCCTTATACTTTAGAGATGATCACATAACTCCATTCCCTGGTAGGATATTTATGAATGTGTTCATTGCCAAAGTTACTTATCTAAAGTCCCATAGACAAGGAGGATGGGAAAGCCAAGGCCAGTGTGTGATTGAACTTGTCAGTCAAGTGCAAATGCCATGTGGTTGACTTTTAAATCAAGACCAGATGGCAAACAGTATTTGGTGGGTCTTGGTTATACTCCAGTTGTCTAATGCTCCAAAGCCTGATGAAAAGTGGAGATATTTTTGCCACAGTGAATTCTGGCATTGGTAGCCATTTGCCTTGATTTCCATCACAGAGGGCCAGTTCTGAAGTGGGATTTGTGGAAGAGGCAGTGAGGAAGGTTCAAGGGAGAAGGTGGTTCTCTTAGGTCAGCAAGCAGCGTAGAAAAAAGACAAGATGGGGAGGTTCACTTTTCACTTTCCTATGTAGTGCCTGACCTTGTTTTAAGCAGACAGCTTTATTTTCTAGGACTAATTTCTCTCTAGCTCTTCATCAGCTCAATGCCTGAAAGGCAAAGAGGTCTCAAAGGGGAAACAAGAAGGAGGAAATTCAAAAGGGAAAGAAAATATCTGCACATCATGGAGAGCATAAACAAAATGTAAACCTTTAATAATAGGCACCCATAGGCAGATGAAAGGACATGAAGCGAAAGCCCCCCTCCCAAATAGCCACAGCTGCACAACTGTCTGTTGAAAACACTTTAAAAGCTCCAAACATTAACTATTTTGTTCTTTTTAAAGTTTACAACCTTTTCCCTTTTTGCTCAGCTGTGTCCTAATGACAATTTTTTTTTTCTGTTAAAGAGGATCAGTTTATGAGAACAGGATGTTTGTATTAAATATTAAATTGTCAAGGCTTCCTTCAGCTGAAGGTCCCAATTTGGCTTCAGTTTTGATTGAAATAGACAAACCTACATTCCTGCAGTACTGCAGAGAGTATAAAGAGTTTGTCAAATCTTGATAGTGTAAGCCGGCTTGGGGCCAAGAACACAATAATTGGTTAATGTCTGCATAGTTCTTTGAAGATAGAAAATACTGTGTAAATTCTAAGTGGTATTGAGAGCTGAGCCAGCCTTGGAGGGCCTGCTTATGGGGCTCAGTAGACTATACTCTTCTCAAAATTGACTTTTAAGGAGCAAAGTCATTGGCTCATATGGTTGAATTAGCTTCTTTGTGAGAGCTATTTGGGTGCTAAAAATTGGACTTTGGCTCTGGGATGCCCACTCTCACTCCTTCTTGGAGGTTTAATTATGGGCTTAGGTATGTCATCTTTGACCTTCAGAGGCTGTGCAATGTCCTAGAAGGTGTCCTTCATTCCATGCAAAAATACTCTGTGCTTAGGAGGTAGAACTTGGGAAAATAGGCAAATGTATCTTAATAGTGCTGACCAACTCTTCTGCAGGATATCAATACATGTTCACAAAAATGAAGGAGATATGGAGACATAAGTTTCGGGCATGCTCATTCCAAATCTTGGAGCGTCATAAAACAAGTAAGTACGTTGTGTCCCTTATGGTTTTTCAAGAAAGCCAAACCCTCACAAAGTGGCTTAATAGGATTTAATATAGGAACTGTACTAGGGAGCTGAAAACCAAGGAAGGCAAGGCAATCTAAAAGTGAATAATGCAGGAAGACACTAACAGGGCTGCAGGGTAGAGCAGGAAGGCAGTGTTAGCAGAGCTCAGGGTAGAGCAGGAAGGCAGTGTTAGCAGAGCTCAGGGGTTGCTTACAGGGATCTGGATCCTAGGAGGAAAGTCCATCGGGCAGGAGCTGGTGTCAAGGAGGAGATGCAACCTCTGTCTGAGAAACCACTCAAAGCAGAGAGAAGAGAAGAAATATTCTGACTTCTTTCTTTCTCCTGCCCAGCCCCCAAGAACAGTGCTTCCCACTGCCCCATCATAATTAGAAACCAAAATGGACAAGGGGATCTGGTATATTTACCCTGCAGGGACCAGCATTGTGTACAAAACAGAGCATGGTAAGGGTGGGGGATAGATCCTAGCGTCAAGAGGCAAGTAATCAGGCACACAGATGAAAGGCACAGAGAAGTCCTGCAGGTGTGAGGTCTGTTTATCATTGTCTGACCCAGAGTCAGCCACAATTGACAGTGGTACTGTTTTTTGTTTTTTACTTCGATGGATCCTGTATGGCCCTCTTTGTGGAGTTTCAATAGGATTTCAAACTGCTAACCAAGGTGTGCTAACTTTTCACTGCAGCAAGCAGTTTGTTGGTTTTATAATGCAGCTAATCAGATATGTAGATGCAAAAGTAATTAGAGGCAGAGACCTGTGGCTTCTCTAAGTCGTTTTAGTTCTCCTCCTTTCTTCACTAGTATGGAAGCAGATGCAGGCGTGGAGGTTTGGGGAGTTCATTTAGTGCGGGCCAATGTGATGCTGGCAGTGGGAAAATCCCCTCTAGAGAGCAGGACAGGGCACATGGAAGCCCAGGCATGTTGGCAAATGGGTGAGTCGTAGGGACCCTCTTCAGGAAACTCTGAGTTAGACACTATCATTGGAACCTTAATTTTTGCAAATGGGTATGGTTGTCACATTAAAAAAATTACAGCTAAGATTTTGGACTATTGGTCTCAAGTGTCAGACCTTCTATCTAGAGTGGGAGTTCTATCACTCCAAATGCCCTGTAAAGCCACTCATCTATCTTCTCTATACTTTAGGTTTCCTGCCTCAATGCTTGGTCCTTCCTAGTACTATGACAATTTCCTCTGAGAATCACGTTGTCCTCCAGCCAAGTCTATGTTTAGTGGAACACAGAGTGAACATACATTCATAAGTACATATACCGTGTTTCCCTGAAAATAAGACTGGGTCTTACATTACTTTTTGCTCCAATAACCTACGTTTATTCATTTATTCATGTACAAAAATCTACATTTATTCAAACAGTCATGTCTGGCTGACAATATTAACTGGGCTTTATGTTTGGGGTAGGGCTTATATTATAAGCATCTAGAAATATCATGCTAGGGCTTATTTTCCAGTTAGGTTTTATTTTTGGGAAAACACAGTATGAACATATATATGAGGTCAGACAATGATGTTTGCAAACTCATCCTAGAAAAATGCTATATACCTTATAGCTGAATATCACTACGGTCACCTTTGAAATACTCCCCTTGGGAAGCTATGCACCAAATCCAGCACCTAGTCCACCGTTCAAAGCAATTTTGGAACTCTTTTTCTGGAATGGCCATCAGAACTATTGTCGTATTACCCTTGATGTCCTGAATGTCATTAAAATGTCTTCCTTTCAACATTTCCTTTATTTTCGGGCAAAGAAAGAAGTCATTGGGGGCCAGATCAGGTGAGTAGGGAAGGTGTTTCAATATAGTTGTTTGTTTACTGGCTAAAAACTTCCTCACAGACAGTGCCATGTGAACTGGTGCATTGTTACAATGCAAGAATCATGAATTGTTGGCAAAAGGTAGAGCTTGTTTTCATCTTACCTTTTCATGCAGTCTTTTCGGCACTTCCAAATAGTAAACTTGGTTAACTGTTTGTCCAGTTGATACAAATTCATAATGAATAATCCTTCTGATATAAAAAAATGGTTAGCACCATTGTTGCAATTAGTTGACTAACTTAATTGTCATATATATTTGAAGTATTATACACACCTTTATGAATCTTTGTGTAATGTGCATGTGTGTTTGTCTGTGTGTACTTATTTCTACTCCTTCACTACAAGTGGGATTATTACAAAGTGTAACATGGGTACTTAAGAAGAGAATTCATGCCACATCTTCCCTGCTTCACATCCTCCAACATTAGAATCTTCTGAGGTCTGCTGTCCTAAGCCACACCTGGAAACTGGGCATTGATAGTGGACTTGGTGCACAGTGCCAAGGTTGCCTCAGAATGCAAGAGACTTTTCAAAAAGAGGTTTCCAGGAATAGCCCTATCTTTGCTTTAGGCTATAAAATTTTGACCTCAAATCTAGAAGACCTGATTGAGGAAGGTGCACAAGTAGAAGACCCTGGTATCCAATTCTAGGCAGCTGCCATCCAAGGTTGGTGAGTGGCAAGGGAACCCCACTCTGCATCTACTACCATATACCAAAAGCAATTCCTTTTCTTATCTTTTCCTTGCCTCAAAGTCCACACATTCAATAAGGCCACTCTCTGTAGGTGTAGTGCTAAATACTTCCCTGACAAACAGTGTGGGTAATTTAGGCCTTGACAATGAAATACTTGGTAGTTTTCAGAATAAGGTGGCTTTGTTCTTCTCTGAAGATAATTTTTGTTATGTTCCCTCCTTTGGTCTGGACAAATCTCTACTACTTGAATCAGCTCCTAGATTCATTGTCTGCCTGCCTGAGAAGTCTATTGTCTTTGTAGTCTCTATCTTCAACTTCTTCATTAACAAGAGTTTCCCTCTTTCCCAGCTTTGGCCAGATCCCTCCTTCAGCTGTTTTCTGTTTTCCCTCTGTCATCAGGAGCAAGAAGGCTTTCTCACTAATCAGTAAGACTATCCAGTCTCTTTTGAAGATACTATCAATTTATCCTAAACTGCAGATAAGTCTGTAGCATATTAGCATAAAATAGTGATTGGTTTCCTGCAAATAACCAGACAAGTAATCTCTAAAGCTTTCCTTCTAGTCTCAAGATTTAGAATTCAACCCAACAGTATGCAATGACTATATTAGAAGGTGAGAGGAGAGGAGAAAGAAAACAAGTCACAAAATTTTCTGTAATTGAAGAAGTTACCTATTTTCCACTGCTGCAGTGAAAACCAAATGAAATTTCTTTGGAAATTTCTCACAATATTTTGAACATTGCATCTTTCATGTGCTACTTTATTTTTCATGATTCTAGCTGGGATGGCAAGTGGAAGTACTGAAAACCACGAGCGAGGCTGTGCTTGCGATATTACCGGCCTGAATGGAAACAGGAAATAGCAGGGATCTTATAATAAATGCAGAGACTTCCAGTCTAATTTCACAGTTTCAGAAATTTGAATAGATGTTAGACCAGGCTGCAAATCTTGGGTGTACATTTCAATGAAACTTCTGGTTTCATGATGACCTGCCTTGTGTCACAGAAGTGATCTCTAAATTCAGTCTCGTTAAATAAATAAATAAATAAATAAATAAATAAATAAATAAATAAATAAATAAATAAATAAATAAATTCAGTCTTGATTATCTAAATCCTGAGATGGACAAGCTCCAATGCCCTTTCACTTTTTGAATGGACCATGAATAGAAGTGTTTGGCTATATTGGATAATGGCAAGAAGATTGTATCACCTTGATAATTCTCTAAAGCTGGTTAGAAAACCATTTGCTGTGACTTAGATAAAACCCTGCTAGGAAAAAAAGGAATGAATCTGGACAGTTACCACTCACAGTAACAGTATGGCAGCACCTGCAAGCTTGGTAAGCACTGTAGGATCTCAGGCCCCAAATCACATCTATGGAATCAGAGGGTGTGTTTTCATAAGATATTCCAGGGATTTGAGTACACAGTGAAGTGT
Source organism: Aselliscus stoliczkanus (assembly GCA_033961575.1). NCBI lineage: Eukaryota > Metazoa > Chordata > Mammalia > Chiroptera > Hipposideridae > Aselliscus > Aselliscus stoliczkanus. The sequence goes on from CM066738.1 coordinate 33,250,618, forward strand.
GACCAACATTGGTCTAGAAGAGTCCTGATGATTCTTTGAAAGTTCAATGATTTCTACTAGGCATGTGAAGGATGAATAGTTTTTATAGGTGGTTATATAGTTATATAATACTACCTGTATAGTATAGGTAGTGTTATAATTTCTGTATAATCTGAAGGCTCCCATAAGGCTTTCCTCCAATGTATTCTCCTGAGTTCTTTTACATTATTAGGATTTGAATATATATGTATACATATGTATATGTATGTGTGAGTAAATATGTGTATATATTTCTCCTCCTACGGTATCACATTTAGCAGCTTAAAACAACACAAATCTATTTTCTCACAGTTTCTGTGGGTCAGAACTCTGGATGTGAGTTAGCAGTGCCATCTGCTCAGGATCTTATTAAGCAGAAATGAAGGTGTCAGCTGGGTCTGGGGCTTCACCTGAAACTCAAGTTCCTCTTCCAAGCTCCCTGGTTGTCAGCAGAGTTTATTTCTTATGCCCGTAGGATTTGGGTCTGTGCTTTCTTGCTAGAGCCTGCTCTAGACTGGAGCCTGCTCTCAGTGTCAAGATGCTGCTCTAGGACCTGTGCCACATGGCTCTCTCTTTCACAACATAACTGCTTCTAGGCAGAAAAGCATCTGTTGCTATTTCTTGTCTCTTCTTTGGGCTCATCTGATTAGGTCATGCCTTTCTGAGATAATCTCTTTTTTGATTAACTCAGAGTCAATTGATAGGGATCTTAATTATATCTGTAAAATCCCTTTTGCTATATAATGTAACTTAATTTTATGGAAGTAATATCCCATGATATTCCCAGGTTTTGCCTGCATTCAAGGAGAAGAAATTATACAGAGCATGTATACTAGGTACTATTGGGGGCCATGTTAGAATTCTGCCTGTCATTTTACATGAATACAAGTCACTTTTGACTTCTGCAATTACAAGAAGTGCTCAGAGTAGTTCCCATCATTGTCAGACACTTTTGATTACGGCGAACTACTGCTTGAGCAATGTTGACCAAAGTGTCCACTTGTATACATTCTTTTGGCACCCCATATCCCCATATACATATATGAATTTGGAATAAAGTTATGTTTTCCAAACTACATTGCTTCACTTAACACTTTACTTTTATTTTTACATTATCTTGAAAAAAAACATACTGAGGTTTGCATATATTGTTTTAAAATCACTTTTCAAACTAAAATTGGGCTAAAAAGAAAATGTTAATGTTGTTAACATAAATTGAAGTTCATCATTATTCATCATGAAGTAGACGGTCGGCAAAATACAAATTCAAGGAAAATAAAATAGTATCAAATTAAATCTATCAATCATTGCCTGAATTTGAAGTCTGTGCCTGATGTTTGATTCTCTTTGTTAAAAAGGGAGTAATGCAAATGTTTAAAGAGGGATTAAATTGTCCTAATCCAAATCAAATCTTTCTTCCTGATATAATAAATTGTTAGATGAGTGTAAGAAGAATCACTTTCTAACTGGGTGATTCAACATTTTTGATGCTATGTGAATGCTACCTAATTAAGGTGAGTGCCACACTTTGGGATACACTGGGTGTCCTGAGTACATTGGACATAAGCTTTGTGTGTTACGTTCCATTTTTACACCTTGTTGCCATATATATATATATATATATATATATATATATATATATATATATATATATATCATTATCAGAAAAGTCATGACGCACTTTGTAACGAAAAACAGGAAAAATATGTCATGGCTTTTCCGACAACCCAGTATATATATATATATATATATATATATATATCTCCATGTTATTATATCAAATATTCTGACAGAGCCAGGAATAATTTCTGGGAGCTCTTCTAGCTACAATTAGCAATACTAGATATTTGCATAGAATTATTTATTAGATTAGTTTAGCTCGCCACCCAGCAAGGAGTAGCTTTCCTTGATTAACTAAGATGTAGAAAGATGTAAAGTGGAAATATGAGAACTGTGCCCATCTGAAATATAGACTGTGACTCAAGAGACACAAACCCATGTGGGGGCCTTGAGCAGTTGTGGAGGTAGCAAAGGATGATGGTGAACTTCTGGTGGTGGTAGTGAATCAGCCATGGGCTAGGAAGAGAGGACCATCAAACCATTGCCATATTATTTACCTTTTTTTTTTTTTTTACTCCTTTAGACCTCTTCTGACTTCTAGTGTGGTTGTTCAATGGGAGGCATGAGGAGAAGATGAGGGACTGGAGAATTATGATGGGGTATTTTTTCTCCTGATCCCTCCTGGCCCCCTAACCACGGATTGGTTGATCCTGCTCTTGCTAGGCAGCTCTTTCCTATAGAAATCCTTCAGCATGCCAGTAACTGCCTCCAACTCTTGTCCTTTCTAGTTTAGGAGTTAAAAACGGGCTCCTTCTCTTGCCACTTCATTTAGGAGCTGGTCATCTAAACTCCACCCATCCATTGTAAAATCTCCCTACCTCAAACTCTCATCAGTCTGTGTGTGATTTCCCTTTCAGGATCTACGGATACACACACTATCAGTAAATTTAATTAATACATATTCTGAACTATTAGAAACCTATAAGTAAAGTAGATGGTTTCCTGCTAAGACTCACTTTTTCCACCTTGGAGTATGAAGTTAGATGTTCACAACAGTCTTCTTAATGGCCGCCCACATCCAGTAACCTCATCTGAGTCCTCCCTCCATACCATAGTCCTGAGCTGTATATGAAAAGGTACTTGGAAATGTTAATTTATTATGTTTTTTTTCCTCATTTTAAGGAAAAACTATCTTCTAAAGGTGTAAGTAATAGATTCACTCTGCTAAAGTACAGTTAAGTTGAGTCTATTTTTAATTTAATCTCAAAATGACAGAAATGCTTTTGAACTTAGGAATAGAGTGTGATGACTCCTTCCCCTTATTATTTTAGAGACTTGACTTGAAATCAGACACTTAGACCCATTGAACCTTCTCAATTTTGTCTATGAAAAGGATCAAAGTAGTGGGTATAAGCCTCAGACAGGACGTTGAGTGTCTCATAAAGGAAAGAGAAATGAGGCTGGGTGCCAATTATCCTAGAATTCAATGGTTTCGATTTCAAACAGGATAGGAATTAAAAGTTTTTTTAATTGAACAATTATCATATTCCAACAAAAGATTAGGTAGGATGAACCTGAATTTGAAGACAAAAAGACATGGGTATTTCTTTAAAAGGAGTAACACTAAGAGAGTCATGTATTATTCTGGTACATCTTTACTATGAAGGAAGAGTTCACACTGTTTTTTGGTGACTCAAAATTTCTTCAGCCAGAGTAGGCTTAGACTGTCAACAGAAACATTTCAACCAGAAAAATTCATGACAGTTGTTCTCTATGTATGTAACTAGCTGAAATAGTGTGAACAGATGATCATAAGCTCTTTTGTATATAAATATGAAATAATCTAGGCTTGTATCAACAGCTTCTCTTTGAAGGATTTTTCCTTCCTAATAAGAACAATGACCATTTTTCATTTATTGCGTGTAAGAATTGAGTAAATATTTCTATGAACCACTGGTGCTATGGGAAATGGTTGCAGGTGATTCATAGACAACTCAATAAATAAAACATTTTGTAACAGTTTTCTCCTTTCAATAATCTCTCAGGCCTTCAGATTGTATTAAGGACTCCATCTCAGTTTGTTGATATTTCATTGATTCTAAGACACACATAATTTTACATGTTAACATTTTTACAATTGAGGTGGGTCGTAATTTGATGCATCTGAAAATTGTTATCAATCATATGGTAGTAAGGAGTAATTAGATTGTCATTGCATGTTTGAACTTCAATTTGGTTACTGTTTGTATTGTTGTCCAATGTAAAACAGACATAAAATAGTGCTTTTAATAAGTATAAAATTTAGATTCTAAGTGAAAAGAGAGCATTGTGTCATAATTTGTCAGCAGTTTCCTTTTCTCTGTGTAATGTCATATAATAATGTGTCTTACCTTTAGTCGCATCTTAGATTCCATAAGTAGCATGCTCTGAGGCCTGGTGATGGACAGAATGATTTTGCTAAACTGAGTAGTGTGGACTGAAGTGCTGCAACGGTAAGCAGGGTAGAACCAAAGAGATTTCCCCTTGGATAATGAGAGCAATCACATTGAACCATAAGTTAGAGGACTGTGTGATTTTGGTCAACTTCTCTAGGCCTCAGCTGACACTTTCACTAAATAAAAATGATAATAATAACATCCACCTCAGTACATTGTTTTAAAATTAGATGCAAATATGTTTTGAAATGTTTTTTCAAATTTATTTTAAAGTTACACTTGACATACAATATTACATTAGTTTCAGGTGCATAACATACGATTAGATACTTATGTACCTTATGCAGTGATCACCGTAATAAACATTTATGCCTAGAAACATTATTTACAATGTTATTATTCATAAGAATATATTGGAATTAACCTTAATGCCCAACAGAAGGAAGATGGTTAAATTCTCGTGTATCCATATGGTAGATGTTTGTGCAGTGCTTAAACACTGTTTGATGTTATGGAGAGATACACAAAATGAAATATTAGCTGTCAAAAGAAGGATATGAAAACAAACATATTAAAAATAAAATGAGTAATTTTGAAGTGTTTTGTAAGTTATAGGGGTGAAATATTATGACTAAAACAGAAGCAATGATGGTAAGTGCATTTCCCATTACAATCTATAAAGCAGGTTCACCTACATTTTCCTACTTCATTTGCTCATTGAAACTTTATAAGGTGTCAAGTATGCTTCTAGGAAATGACACACAACCTTAGAGATTTGACAAATGTCCACGATAGTTGCTATCAGCTATTCTTTGTTCACAGAGATGGATAAGCTTGTGTCCAGGTCTGTGGTGAGGGGAAATGGGGCACCTGCAGGGCCATGGGACAGAACACCTTGCTTCCTATTCTGGCCCTGGTCTGACGTGCTCTGCAATCTGCCACCTTAGATTTTAGACAAGTCGTTCTGCATCTTAGGTAAATCAGGCCAGAAAAAAAAGTGAAAACATCATGAGTTTGTTGAAAGCGAATCTGACACTGTTCAATATGAGAATCGAGATATTCTATTCCTCAGTCCAAAGTGCTGGATTATTCTTGGCAGGTTCTTCCTCTGCTGCAACTCTCACATCCATCTCCTGGGTCACTACTGTTGTTCTTCTCCCCTAACTCTTCTATCTACATTGTCTTCCCCATTGCTACCACCTTAGAGTTGAACTATGTCAATTCACATATTGGGTTGTCAGAAAAGTCATGACGTATTTTCCTATGTTTTTCGTTGCAAAAATGCATCATGGCTTTTTCAACAGCCCAATAGAAATTGATAATTCATCTTGACCCTTCAGACTACTGAAAATTTGCGTCATCTTTGGACTCCATTCTCAGCAACTTGTTTGCTTCCCCTGCTTGATTTTTCTCTGGTATGGTTCATTAAATCTCAATTACTTCGACTGGTATTTGCAAGGCCCCTATAGTATTGGCTCATTGTCTCTATTCACTCCATTTCCATGAGACCTCTCTCTCTGAGCTACACTGATGGTTATCCTGTGCATTTCGCTCTTCTGGTCTTTTCTCAGCTAGAATGTTTTCTCCTCTATCTGCCACAAACTCATATCACACTCATTCTCCAAGGCCTACAGTAAGCATCAAATTCTCCACCTTGTCCCAGGGCCTATAACCTTGAGCAAACAATTTCAGCTCTCCCCTAGTTACTGCCCTATAATGGATAATCTTATTTTTGCTAATTTAGTTTCATCTGAAACAGTCATTTTTCTCCTATAGGCCTAAGATCCCTTATTTGTCATAAAAGGATAATAATACTTCATGTTCCATCTATCACACAGTGATGTTTTGAGAACCAAAAGGTGAAAACGCGAGAGAACATCCTTTACAAAGTTAAAGCACCCGGTGTCTTATATCTCAGTATTGGTCCAAAGAAGCACAAAAGCTTACATACAGTTGTAGGAGACTTTGCCTGGACACTGAGCAGTTCCCTTTGAATTGCTTTTAGTGGTTTTATGTGCTCATTCCTAGCTTCTGTGTGCTTTAATTTTTTTTTTTTTGTACCTTGTTTTTAGGAGTCTTGGCCCCTTACATCTCTCAATGCAGCCCGTACCCCTTAACTCATGGGTAAGAGAGGGTGGAAGCCAGTTTCTCTCCTGAGGAAGGACAAATTTTGAGGCCTGGCCTGTGCTCCAGAGATCCCCCAGGCTCAGGCTGAGGCTGGGATGCCACCTGACATTGCACTCTTGCTTGGTGCTTCCTCTTCCCTCACTGCTTCTGTCACTCACTTAGCAGTTTCTCTTTGGAGAATGTTTTATTTATTTATTTATCTTGAGGGCAGTGTCACTGGCCCTTGTACGTGGGACCGAACCGAGGCCGCTGGCTTCCCAAGCCAGCGCTTAACCACTGCACCACTCGGCCGGCCCTGGAGAATGTTTTAAATAAGTCACTTATACACATACCCTCTCCTCAGGTCTGCTCTGGAGAACTCAACCTAAGACAGGAGTCTTCAAAACTTGTTCAGAGATGGGATTTCTACAGAACAAGACATTCACTGACTTTTTCATTCAGGCACATGTTTATATTCACATACTCGTTTAGTACCTATTTATGTGGCAGGCACTGTCATAGGCACTGGGCTGCAAATGAATGGTGGAAGTCCCTTTCTTTGAGGACATATAGGCACACAAGTAAAAAGTGAGAGAGCCAGGGTTTAAATAGAGTATCTTGCCTCTAAGTCCAATGTTTTATTTTCTCTGCTTTCTATACGTGTATATAAGATGTTCTCGTATACTTCCCTGATGAGTGTTAGTCATTTGTTGATTATAAGGATTTTCCAGCCATATTAAAGTAAAATATAAATTTTTATATCTCATAAACAAAGATGCATAAAAACAAGCTGTATATATTTAATTTGTTTTTCAGCCTGCTTTAGTTTCCTGGGAGAAACAGTTACTTTGATCAGTCAATATTGCATGTAATTCCTGAGATTATTTAGAAGTTAGACAAAGGTTTTAGATGAGCTGGGCTTGGCCTCCCAGCAGCCAGAAGTTCCTTTCTACTGATGCCTGAGGACTGAAACAAGGGCAAAAACCCATTTATGGTTTTTTTGATAAATCCTTCACATCAAGGATCATATCTCAAGGAGGGTAAGACAGCCTAGCAAAAGGTATAAGACATTTTTTGTCTTATTTAGTCAAATGTTGTCAAAATTTGAGCCACTAATCTCCAAGGCAGATATATCTGCTGATATTGTGAAGTCCAAGGGGGAGGGTGGAGTTGCAGATGGAATGCTAAGTAGTTTCCCATGATGTCAGCCTTGTCACTGTGATTGCTTCTTCCACAGGACAGGCAAATAGTTTGGCCACCTGTGGGGGATTCTGAGTGTCTTCTTGCCAACAGAATCCATGTTTTTAATTTCTTGATGGCATAGTCAGAATAGTAGTTTATTGTCTGGAAAATATAGCCAGAGCACAGGGGAAACATCAAGGCCTCTCCATTGATCTTAAAACACTCATGCTTAGTGTAATTTATATTTGCACTGACCAATTCAGCGCTCCTCTGGGATGGATCACTTAATTAGAAAGAATTAAAAAAGCTGTTGTTTGATGTATGTGTCTTAATTATTTCCAAGTGGCAGAATTGATTCTCCCCCCCTCCCCCGTTATGAATTTGCCTCCATTTGTGAGACTAATGAAGCACCATTAAAGGGAATGGCAGGTCAGAGGTCACCTTTTCTTTACATTTAATGTCCTCAAGCTGATAGATTATTTATGAGGGTTATTATGCCTCGGGTAATGTTCCCAGTTTTTCAGAAGAGCTATATCGATATGTAACGATGAGATACCACCCATCTTGACTTCACTTGAGCTCCAGATGTCAACTGGAAAGTAGACTGGGAATATGATTCATTACCACGAATCCTGGCAGCAGTCAGCATGGCTCTCACAATCTCAGAAATAGTGATTTGGCTACCGTGGGCTATAAATCTTATTCTTATCCAGTGTTGTAGACAGCTCCTTGCATCCTAAGGAGAAACCTAGTGTTTATTTACCAAGAGCACTCATAAACTGGGTTTTGGGCTCCGTTTCCTTTTGGATTACATGCACAATTTCAACCAAAAATGTAAATCCCCCCCAAGAAAATGAGAGTTTTGAGCCTAACTGTAGAGAAGAGCTTTGAGTTTGTGTTCCTAAACTAGATTTCCTGTGTTCAAATACCAATTCTGTTAGCTATAATTTATGTGGTTTTGGACCAGTTACTTACAAACATGGTGCCTCAGTTTCTTCATCTGCAAAATGGACATAATAAACAATGTTGAGAATTAAATGAATAATTTCATGGCAAAATGCTTAGGATAGTTTCTGGCACATATTATGTACTGAAATAAGTGTTAGCAGTTATTATTATAAAGATTTTAAATTGACCATGGGGTTAGTTTCTTCACTTCGGCCCCACTTCTATCCCACAGCTTAATTCCTGGGCTGGTCCAGCGGGTTGATCCTTTGGTAGATTGGTGGATTATCTGTTTGCTTGACTCTGTGTTGTTTCAGCTTTCCCTCAACTCCATGCCCTGCGGGCTTCTCTCCCTGTGCTCTGCTAGGATTCTCCTTATTTCATTTGAAGGGGCAAGTGATTTGCCACAGGCCAGTTCTCATCAGGACAGGAATGAAAAGTCACTGTGCATGTGTTTGTATATAAGCAAGGGGTTATAGTAGGGTAGTGGTTAGAGAATAGATTCTGGAGTCAGATTTGTAGTTGATAATAGACTTTATAGCTATATGACCTTGGAAAAATTACTTCCACACTCTGAACCTCAAATCCTCACCTGTAAAATGGGTGCAATTCATAAAGTTATTATAAAAAATAAATGCAATAAAATGCTTCTCATAATTCTTTGCACATGGGAAGTCTTTAATACATGTTAGCTATTCTATTTACATATCCATACACACAAAATATGTAGTCACCAGCTAATACCAAAGTCCCTACAACTGTAGAATTGTTACTTTTAAGGGATTGACTGATAAATAATATAATATTTAAAAATCTGCTATCAGTATCTAATCGACACTGTTTCAGTTATCCTTGTCAGGTTTTGAATGGGGAATCTCACTGAATTATGCAAATACCAAGTGATAAATTTTACCTCTGCCCATGTGCTGAGGATTCAGGCAGTTCCACTCTTCATGTGATCTTCTGTCTTGCAGAAAACTCATGGGCTCACTCATTTGTTTAGATGGTTGGTGATATGGTATTCATCATGACTAATAAAAGGCCTGACATACTCCTCAGACAGATGGCAAGGGCTGGGGCCTCATGAATTTGTTATTGCCATAATTGAAATTACATTTGGGCCTTGTCCTCCACCACTGCAGAAGAAATGGGAGGGGGGGCTTCACTTTGAAAACATGGAAAAATCCTCCAGAAAGTGAGGTGTGAGTAGGGGCAGGACCAGGCCTCCACAGTCCACAGCTAACCCCAAGTCAGGCATAGGCTGAGTTCTCACAGCTGTGTGAGATGGGGCAGAAGAAAAGCAGGGAAGCCTAGCAGACCCCAGGCTTTTTCTTTTATTTTTTTAATTTCCGTTTACATGAAATGTATTTTTCCATCCCTTTATTTTCAGTTTGTATGTGTCTTTTGATCTGAAGTGGGTCTCTTATAGGCAGCATATGTAAGGATTTTATTTTTTTATCCATTCAGCCACCATTTTGATTGGAGCATTTAATCAATTTACATTTAAAGTAATTGTTGATAGATATGCAGTTATTGCCATTTTGGTATTCATATTTTTTTATCTCTCTCTCTCTCTCTCTCTTTTTTTTTCATCTTAAAGAAGTCCTTCTAACAATCTTTGTAATAATGGTTTGGTAGCTATGAACTCCTTTAGCTTTTTCTTGTCTGGGAAGCTTTTTATCTTTCTTCCATTCTAAATAATAGCTGTGCTGGGTAGAATAATCTTGGCTGTAGGTCCTAGCTTTTCATCATTTTGAATATTTTGTGCCAGTCCACTCTGGCCTACAGTATGTACGTTGAGAAATTAGTTGACAGTCTTGTTAAAGCTCTGATGTAGGTAACTAATTGTTTTTCTCTCAATGCTTTTAAGATTCTTTCTTTGTTTTTAAACTTTAACATTTTAATTATGATGTGTCTTGGTGTGGTCCTCTTTGAGTTCATCGTGTTTGGGACTCTCTGTGGTTCCTGGGCTTGTATATCTATTTCCTTCATCAGGTTAGGGAATTTTTCCATCATTATTTCTTCAAATAGGCTTTCAATTCCTTGCTCTCTTTCTTCTCCTTCTAGTACCCTTATCATGCAAATATTGGTATGCTTGGTGTTGTTCCAGGGGTCTCTTAAACAATCCTCATTTTAGGGGGGTTCTTTCTTCTTTTTGCTTTTCTGATTGGGTGTTTTCTGCTACCTTGTTTTCCAAATCACTGATTTGATCCTCTGCTTCATGTAATCTACTGTTGATTCCCTCTAATGTATTCTTCATTTCGTTTATTGTGTTCTTTATTTCTGAACTTTTTTTTTTCTTCTATGTTTCCTATCACCATTTTTGTTTCCTATCTCTTTGTTGAAGTTCTTCCTGATATCGTTGAGCATCCTTAAAAGCAGTGTTTGGAACTCTGCATCTGGCAGATTGCCTTTCTCCATTTTGTTTAGTTCTTTTTCTGGAGCTTTGTTCTATTTTTTCATTTGCGGCATGTTGCTTTGTCTTCCCATTTTGGCTGCCTCCCTTTATTGTTTCTATGTATTAAGTATGGCTGTTATGCTCCTGGATTTTAGTAGAATGGCCTTACGCAGTATGTATCTTGTGGGGTCCAGTGACACAGTCTTCCTGATTACCTGAGCTGGGTGCTCAAGTTTCCTCGTGTGGGTTGTATGTACCCTCCTGTTGTAGTTGAGCCTTGGTTGTTGTTTGCATATGAATGGGAGGGATTGACCCTTGGGCTGATTGGTTGTGGGGACTGGCCACGATTGCAGTGGAGGAGGTGTTGTGCAGGGAATGACCTTATGGAGCAGTATTCATTTTAGCAGGGCACTGATGCCTGCCCAGTCTGCTCTTTGGATGCATTATCTTCAGAGGCAGCTGGGTAATGTTCTGGCTCAGTCTGAAGCTGACCACTGGGCATTCCAGCTCTGGGGCCTCCTGGGAGGGACCCCACCTCAGGCTGAGTTTAGCCACAGCCTGTGCCCTGCCTGGGGCTACCTGGCATGGGCCACAAAACAATCTGCAGATGATCTCCACTGTGCTAGGCTTGGAAGTGCCTCAAGAGGCCAAGCTGGGTTTTGCTACCGCTGTGCTTTAGCACTGCTCAGTAACAGGTATGGGGCATGCTGAAGCCAGATGCTGCTTATTTGGTTTTAGTGAACCTTTGAGAGATGTTAGGAAAGTCTTCAGCATGAGCCAAGGCAGACCATTTATATAGAAAAGCCACTGGAAACAGCTTGGTGGGTCTGCAATTTGGGTGGGGCAGGGTTTTAAGGTATCTCCAAAGTGGAGCAATCAGTGGTGTTAGCTAGGTTGATGGAGACTCAGATATGGTAGCCACCTATGTCTGCACACCAGGAAGGATGATGGCTCAACAAAAAAACAATTAATCTCCCAGCACTTCTGTTTGAGAGAAAGCTGCCCCTCCAGCTCTTGCCCTGGAGCCAGATAACTCAGTTCCCTCCTGTATGTTTCTGGTATCTTTTGAAGTGCACCCTAGTGCTGGAGGTCAGAGCAAGTGATTCTATCAGTGAGTAAGCTTGTACATGAGCTGTTTAAGAAGATACCCTGAGACTCTAGTTGCCCTCCATCTCACTTACCCACAATCCCCACTGGTTTTCACAGCCAGAAGTTATGGGGACTTCCATCCCTGGCACTGGAACCCTGGGCTTGGGAGCCTGATGTGGGATTGGAACCTCTTGCTCCTCTAGTGGGACCTCCACAGCTGAGATATCCCTTTTGATTTTCAATAGTTCCACATGGATGCGGGACTAGTGTATTTTGCACCTTTTTGAGGTGGCTTCCTCTGTATGTCCTTAGTTGTAGGATTTCTGTTCAGGTAGACTTCAGGTAATTCTAAATGATGGTTGTTCTGTAGTTCAGTTGTAAGTTTGATGTGGTCATGAGATGAGGCAAGCTCAGCATTTACCTACTCTGCCATCTTGACCACAAAAATCCGAGCTTTGATTCTTTAAAAAATCTGAGCATGTTTGGGAGGACAGCATCTCCCTATCTTCTATTTTATGGGAACTGAAGTAGGTTTGCCCCACCACCTGAATTACTGGAAGCCCAGTCTTTAAGGCACACTATAGCATGCATTGTATCCATCATTGAATGTTCCTATGTTGTAGTCTGGAAGCAGCAATGGAGTTATTTCTGGGGTGAATGGTATTTTACCTAAAATATCCTATAATAGATGACTTGTGGTGATGATGGTTCAATGCCATATGACAAATTTCTTCCCAGATGATAGATCTTTAAATAAGAATAGCAAAAATGTATCGAGTGCTTACTATGCAGCAGGTTAAACATTAAAATTTTATTATCACCCTTTATCTTTATAGAAGCCCTGAGAGGTAGCTGTTATCATCTTTCTCACTTTACAGATTAGGAATTAGAGCTCAAAAAGGGGAGTTTTGTATAAGTCTCATAGCTGGAGAAGAGAAGGGTCATACTGAGACCTGGAATGACTTATAGCTGGAGTGACAGCAGAGTTTATTGTCCAAGCTAGAAAGAAACTTTGAGAGCTTAAAGGGTCACTGTCATAACGGGGCAATAGGCATAGTCCAAGACCATTGATGTAATCTGGGACATGAGCTCTACACGACCAACAATATTAACACCCTGTGTGTGTGTGTGTGTGTGTGTATTTATATTTACATAATGTAACATATATATATGTACATATATATTTAATAAATCAACCCTGTCAAGTTATTAAAGATGGGTCTTCTAGGCACCTTTTGCTAGTGGTAGGGAAACCTTCAACATTACTGAAATGAATTCATATTCCTTAAATATTTGCATAAGGTATCTTGTTTTGCCATGTATAAGACGCTCCCATGTATAATGCGCACCCACATTTTTGGCCAAAACTTTCAGGGAAAAAAATCTTTTGTTTTAATTTTTTAATTCAAATTTTTATTTGTTTACATTTAGGTACTAGTTTTTTTTGTAATATAAAGGGATGTTAGCCTTTTAAAAATCATTATGGTACAAGAACTTTTATGTAACAAATAATTATAAAACACAAGAACAGACACAAAGTACAAGAAATTTTATGTACCTGTAACAAATTTATGATATTTACGCATCATAGTAGGCCAAGAATTCTTCCTCGTTGCAAATTCATCGTAAGTTCAACAAAACCAATTATCGTATTCCAGGGTATTATTTTGCATAAGGATATTGTTATTGATTTCTAGAGTTACACATTTAACTCATAAGCATAAACAAAAGAATTAAAAACATTTATAGAGATACAGAATTAGTACTACCCATGTATAATGTGCATCCTTATTTTTCCCTCACAAATTTGGACAAAAGAGTGTATATTATACATGGCAAAATACGGTATATGTTTATAGGACCGATTGAATGCTATATTTCTTTTTTAAAAAAACTCACCACCATTATGCCCTCACTTCAACTCCTAAAGATTCTTCTCAAAATAAACATCACACATCAACATCTTGGCAAGATGAATGGCTTCACTTTGTACTGAATAACTTTTAAGTACCATTGTCACCAAAGATCTTATTATAAGATAAATAAGGGCCGGCCGAGTGGTGCAGTGGTTGAGAGCTGGCTTGGGATGCCAGCGGCCCCGGTTCGGATCCCGCATGTGAGGGCCAGTGACACTGCCTCAAGGAAAAAAAAAAATGCACTTTGCCGGTGGGCCGAGTGGCGCAGTGGTTAAGCGCTGGCTTGGGAAGCCAGCGGCCCCCGTTTGGGTCCCACATATGAGGGCCAGTGACACTGCCCTCAAAATAAATAAATAAATAAATAAATAAATAAATAAATAAATAAGATAAAACTCTGAAGTCCTTACAGTCAAAGCTACTTTCATTTAGTTCTCAGGGAAGAAGACATGAGGAGAGTCATTTGAATTCAAAATTGCTTAATAAAAAGTTTCAGGTTATGGAGGCAAAGAAAATCAGAACAGAAAACATTCTGATCATCTTCTTCGTAGGACATGTTCCAGAACACAGGCAGACAGGATCAACCCAGTTGTGCCAAATACTGATAAGCAATGGCTTTTAGTTAAATATTCATGGAAAGAATGTTTGCTTTTGCCCAGGACACAATGGTCTTCTGTGTTTGCCATAGGTGATGCCATTCACACTTTCTTGGAATAAACACAGATGACCCCAAAATGGATAATCTGGGACTGGTATATTGATAGCTTTTGGAAACTTTTGTTTGATTGGGAAGTGATGCTAAAGAGAAAATTACTTGTACTTCCTTGAGGGGCCTGTTTGTATAAAGGGCACCACCAGATGGGCCATTTTTGGAGGGCAATGTGTCCCAGATCTTGGATGTTCTGGTCTCTGGGAAAACCAAATGAGGAGGGTCTGGATGACTCTATATTTGTGCATGGTTTAATTTGAAGAATATTTTAATTAGTAGGTTGTGACTATGACTGGCCCTATGGTAGCCCAAATCCCTTGCTACCTTCATTTGAGAAGGCCAGAGGTCACACTTGATTGCCCAGGGAGGAATGAAGCCTGTGATTATGTATTGTTTGACCTACGCTGTACTGGCCTTAGGTATTTCAAAAATTTGAACAAGTTAATATGTGGTAGTCAGACGATTTTGTATAAATATTTAGATGTTTTGGCTTCTTGTAAATACCAGAAGTTCTAATGATAATTGTTTAATTATCATAAGCAGATACATCCACATGCATGAGAAGTGGTCTCTCTAGGTCCTCCTTTGATCCCTCTCAACATGCCTGCTTCATTTGCCTGGAGACTACTAAGTTTGCTTGAATAGTCCTTTATACTTTTCAAGTTACTACTCTGTGATTTTATTTGACTGATCCTCTCCCTTTGAGGTAAGAAAGGCATGCAATATTTTTCTTAATATACTTTAAAAGAAAAAAGAAAAAAAAACACACCACAAAGTGAGACCTAGAAAGATTAACTTACTTGGATAGACCTAGCCAGTGTTACTGGGAGAGTCAAAACCAGACACTGAATCTCTTACCTTTAGTCTTTCATTTCCACTACCACACAAGCCAAGCTCACACATCTAGGGCTGTTCTAAATCATGGAGCCCAAGTGTTAACTTGGGCCTTAGATAGGCCACCCCGTCCCAAACTTGACACATATACCAGAGTTTCTGCTACAAGTTTAGGCTTTGGGGGGCTATCATCTAGAGAATATAATCAAATCAATCCTGCAAATGTTGTTTTCTTCCTCTCTTCCTCCTCCTTTTCCTTTTCCCTCCTCTCTTTTTCTATTTTTTTCCTCTTCTTCCTCTTTCTTCTCTTCAACCACCACTATCCCCTCATTCTGTTTATTCCTTTTTTATTTCTAATACCCTCTTTCTTTTGTTCCTCCTTACTTCCTTTCTACTTACATCACATTTAGCCAAAAGTTTCCACCTGAGTAATCTTGTAGGAATTAGAGGCTAGAGCTTTCTCGGATGAACATATTTCATCTCCATGATCAGGCAGCCTGTCTTTGATTGGAGTCCCTCAAAAGCTGATCCTTAGATCAGAATTTGAATAAAAGTAGTTTTTATTTGGAAGTAGGTGATTTTAGGACACACCAATAAAGACATAGAAAAAAGAGACAAGAGAGGAAAAAAATCAATAAATGGTGTGTCATTAAGCAAGTAACTGTGGGAAATTGAAGCTTCATTCCCCAGGGGAACCCTGTGAGGTATTGTAGAACATGTGTTTCAGATGTTCAAAGACAAGGAGGTATTTACTCACTAACTCCTGGCAGTCACTGAGGGGTGCTTTTTTGGTATTGGTCCTTAATTCCCTGGTGCTTCAAGCTCGCACTGCTCATGGGACAACATACAGAGACAGTCCTCAGACAAAGAATCCCAGAAACTGGCAACTGGAAGCTACCATGGAAATGACAATTATAAATGAGATATGGATGAAGCATTGACAACATGTGCTATGCAAGCCTTTTTGGTGAGGACAAGCACAAGTCAGGCTAGGAGGTGAAGGGTTGGATGAATCAGGATGAGTCATTTTAAGAAAAACTCAGGCCTACCTATAACCAAGGTTACATGAGCCCCTGAAGGAATTGTGTCCCCATAGCCTCTAACCAAGAGTTATTCAATGTCAATTAGGATCAATTTTTTAAGTTGATACAAAGCCTGAAGTTAAATTTCATGGTAGTTAAGTAGTTAATTAAATCTCTGAATGCAAATGTTTATTTTCCTAGTCCCTTTCTTTATTGAATGCACAAAAGAGTCTATGATAGTGAAAAGAGTTAAGAACTACAGTTTTAGAGTTTATAGATCGAATTCCAATATATTCATTATATTTTAACTTTTGGAAAATTTGACATTACTCAATTTAGTCATTCAGTGATTCTTTTATTTGTGTTTTCTATTTTCTTCCAATTTCTGTATAGCAATTTTCACTGAACTTATTTTAAGTATTCTCAGTCCAAGGTATGAGAACAAAGCAAAGATTTTAGAAATTTTTTGGCCTTTCTATTTATTTATTTTTATATCAGTGGGGTTTTCTGATATGAATAATTGGCTTCTGTTATCATCTTATGTATTTTATATATATAACTATATATATATAAACGCTCTCCACACACATAATTATTTTTCTGTCTAGTTTTGGAGGTAAATCAATGATGCTAATTTAATTTCCATTCACTGATATATTTGTCTCTCTGTCTTTCTATTCCTCTCTCTCTCTCTCTCTCTCTCTCTCTCTCTCTCTCTCTCTAGACACAGATACACATACACACACACACACACACGTAATTTTTCATAGAAATTAAGAACACATAATCAGCTTTTACTCATCATATTACAAATTTTGCATTTTAGAGAGAAAATTAAATCTTAGATCTCTGGATCTGTATCTAAGTTGCTGTGTGAAGAGTTGTTGAGGAAAACAAGGTGAAGAGCACTTGTGATAGTAACTCATAGTAATGATGGGAGGCAACTGGTCTTTAAATAGCTAAAGAAGTTTTAAGGTAGAAGACTTTGCATCTAAAATTTCCAGGGAATACTGGGGCTTTACCCAAAACTCAAACCTCTTTTAAGACATAGAGATGAAATTTTT
This sequence comes from Aselliscus stoliczkanus, assembly GCA_033961575.1. Lineage (NCBI taxonomy): Eukaryota > Metazoa > Chordata > Mammalia > Chiroptera > Hipposideridae > Aselliscus > Aselliscus stoliczkanus. The sequence continues at coordinate 33,267,893 of CM066738.1, forward strand.
GATTGGACACAGAGTAACCAGGTTGATATTGATTACATTAATAAAGTATATCAAATGCATTTTATCAAAAAGAGGCAAATTATGGTCTAAGTGAGAGAAGAGTCAAAAAGCAAGTTTCATTCACAAATTCGTGCTACTTTATTTTATGTATTCCTTTATGGAGTATTCATTGAGCACCTAGTATGCTCTAAGTACCATGCTAGGCTCTAGCTCTCAGTAGCTATTCCTACTCTCTTAATTTACGTTAAGGTAAAGGCCTTGAACTTCTGCTTCCTGCTTCTCTTTTCTTTGCTACAGTGGGGCAGGCATGTATAATCTTGTTAATTATTTGCTTGGGCCTTGAACTCTTGAGAGAAATATTCTAAGTATGGAAAGAATTCTGCTAAGACTTGCCTATTGATCATCTACCCTTTAGAACTTTTAAAAGGCTAGCTTTATTTGATCATGTAATCCTCCAAGGAATACAGATATTCTTATCTAAAGCATAAAAAACTGTGGGATGGCTCCATGATTCGTTTTTATACAGAAGTCAGCCATAAACCAGAGAAACTTCAGCTCTAGCAGAATGGTTGAGTTAAAGGGTTAGGCTCTTAAGGATCTGGAGTGAAATTCTGTCTCAATAATTTCTTAGCTATGGAGCAAGTTTCATTCTCAGTGCAGAGCCACCAGGGTATCTGCACTAAACCCTGTACTGTAGCAAACCATACCCTGGTTCTCCTTGATGGCATTTCTCCCACAGACCAAGTAGTCCACAGTGCTGGCACATGTATCCTCCTGGAACTCACACTCTCCCTTTTAGACCACATTCCAGGTAACCTGGATCAGAATTCCCTGCCAAATTGCCCTGCGTCCTCTCCAGGGCCTGCAGGGGCCTTTTCTCTTAGTGTATCCTCCGGACAGTGGACAGCACTGCTGGTGCATGCACTTTTAGGCCCAATGAGTGGCAGCTGTTTGTAACATGGTAGTGTGTGAATGAAGCCAGTACAGGTGGCCTGGGTTGTCAACATGTTGCACACTCAGCCCCTTGTGAGCATGGATGGCTTTGATGGTATTAAGAAAAGATGGCGGGCCTCATTTGCATTTTTTCTCTGGCTCCACAGATATTAGGAACAGGCCTAAATCTAACAGTGGGCAAGTTATGTAACCTCTCCCAGCCTCAGTTTCTCCAACTGTATGAGGGGAATAAAAATACTTATGTCAGGCTAGCCGAGTAGCTCAGTTGGTTAAGAGCGCAAGCTCTGAGCAACAGGGTCACCTGTTCAATTCCCACATGGGCCAGTGAGCTACTCCCGAGCTGAGCTGCTGCTGAGCTGCCAACAGGTGGCAAGATGGCCCAGCTGGTGAGAGCACGTGCTCCTAACAACAAGGTGGCCGGTTGGACTCCCACATGGGATGGTGGGCTATACCCACTTGCAACTAAGATTGAACATGACAACTTGAGCTGAGGGGCTGCAAGCTGCCTATGGACAGCCGGATGGCAACTGGACTTGAAGCTGAGCTAGCTGTGCCCTCCACAACTAAGGTTGAAGGACAACAACTTGGTTGTTTTCCTTCCCCAATTCCTCAATAAAATCTTAAAAAAAAAATACTTATGTCATTGCTCTGATGACTAAAGGTCATGCACATAAAAGACCCATAGTTGGGCTGGCCGAGTGGCGCAGTGGTTAAGAGCTGGCTTGGGAGGCCAGTGGCCCTGGTTCGGGTCCCACATATGAGAGCCAGTGACACTGCCCTCAAAATAAATAAATAAATAAATAAATAAAAGACCCATAGTCAGCCCTTGTTAAAAGTTGCTGTTTTAACAGTATAATGTGTTTTTGAAAGACACCCTGACTACAGATATAGTATTGTATACTACTAATCAGCAATAATTTTTAAAGGATGATCTTCCATCAAAGATTATATTATATGAGAGAAGAAAGATCAGTATGACATAGGATTTCTACAGGGAATCTATAGGGAATCCTAGGATATAAAGTTTTCTCATCTATAAAAACCAGTACCTGCTTAATAAGGTAGTTGTGATATTTTCATGAGATCATAAATACAAAACAGAAGAGTCCTGGCACATAAGAAGTGTTCAGCAAAAATTAGCTATGAAAAGTATAATCATGGTAAAACAATGAGCCAAGAGCCATAATGCCTAATTTATTTATTTCTATGTCTGATGAAAAGAAACAAGAAGTTAGCAAGAAATTGAGCCATGACAATTGGACATATTCATTGACTCCCAAGAAACATACCTCCTGTATAGAAGTTTATCTGAGGTTGCAGAGTATGGGGAAAGTTTACTTAGGGTTTTCATTTTATTTTACTTAAAGTTTTTCCATCCCCAGTGTTTAAGAGTGCCAGAGCTCTATACAAAGGCAGAAAATGTGTGAGGGAAGAAGAAAAGAGTATTGAATATACTCTGAAAGCATACAGAGGAAGATGATAAGGAAATATTTGACATATTATGCCCTTCAGAGATAGCTTATCAAAGACTCAGTCAGCTTCATTGAGTTCACAAAATGGTGTTTTCATTAAGTTTTCCAAGGTCAGCCAAACCTGTGACAGTTGTCTGTGGGTTTCAGGTTCAAGGGTGATCATTGTCTCCAAAGTATCATTTTTATTTCATTTAAAAAAAAAAGATTTTTACTACAATATAGTTAACATACAATATCATATTAGCGTCAGGTGTATACCATAGTTATCAACATTTATATACCTAAAGAAGTGACCGCCATGATAAGTTCAGCAATCATCTGACCATGCCACACCATCACAATATTATTGATTATATTTCCTGTGCTGTACATTATATCCCCATGATTTATTTGTTTTATACCTGGAAATTTGGACTTTCTTATTCCCCTTCACTTTTCCCCCCACTTAAAAATTTTTTTCAATCACAGTTGACATTCAATATTATTTTATATTAATTTCAGAGGTACAGCATAGTGGTTAGACATTTATATAATTTAAGAAGTGATCCCCCTGACTAGTCTACTACCCACCTGGCACTATACATAGTTATTACCATATTATTACTGTATTCTTTATGTTATACATTTTATCCCTATGAATATTTTTGTAACTACCAATATGAACTTTTTAATCCCTTCACTTTTTTCACCCTGTCCACCAACCCTCCCCTCCCATCTGGCAACCATCAAAATATTCTCTGTATTTATGAGTTTGTTTCTGTTTTGTTTGTTTGTTTATTTTGTCCCTTAAATTTTACATATAAGTAAAATCGCATTGCATCTGTCTTTCTTTGTATGACATACTCCACTTACCACAATATCTTCCAGGTCCGTTCATGCCACCACAGATGTCAAGAACCCATTCCCTTCCATGACAAAGCAATATTGTATATATGTACCACCTCCTCTTTATCTATTCATCCGTTGATGGACACCCAGGCTGCCTCCACATCTTGGCCATTGTAAACAATGCTGCAGTGAACATATGGATGCACATGTCCCCTCAAAGTAGCTTTTTGGGTTTCTTTACATAAATACCCAGAAGTAGGATTACTGGGTCTTTCTTTGTCTCTTGGTATAGCCTTTGTTTTAAAGTCTATTATGTCTGATATAATAGATTTTTCCCCCTTTTTCCCCTATTTTTATTAAATATCTGTTTCCATTCCTTTACTTTCAGTCTGTGTGCATCTTTCAATTTGAAGTGAGTCTCTTGTAAGCAGCACATGTAAGGGTCTTGTTTTCCCAACCAATCAGCCACCCTATCTTTTGATTGCAACATTTAATTCATTTACATTGAAAGTAATTGTTGATAGATATGTAGTAATGCCATTTTATTATTCATATTTTTTTAAATCTTTTTTTGTTCTTCTTCTTCCTAAAGAAATCCCTTTAACATTTTTGTAATACTGGTTTGGTAGTGATAAGCTCCTTTATCCTTTTCTTGTTTGGGAAGCTCTTTATTGGTCCTTTGATTTTAAATGATAGCCTTGTTAGGTAGAGCACTCTTGGTTGTAGATGTTTACTTTTCATCATTTTGAATATCTTGTGCCAATCTCTTCTCACCTGAAAAATTTCTGATGAGAAATTAGCTGACAGTCTTATGGGAGTTCCCGTTAGGTAACTAACTGCTTTTCTCTTGCTGCTATAAAGACTCTCCCTTTGTCTCTAAATTTTGGCATTTTAATTATGATGTGTCTTGCTGTGGACCTCTTTGGGTTCATTTTGTTTGGGGCTTCCTGTACTTCTTGGACTTGTGTGTCTATTTCCTTCACTAGGTTAGGGAAGTTTTCCATCATTATTTCTTTAAGTAGGTTTCAATTCCTTGCTCTTTCTTGTCTCCTTCTGGTACCCCATGATGTGAATGTTGGTATACTTGATGTTGTCCCTGAGACCCCTTAAATTGTCTTCATTTACTGTTTCCTTTTGCTGTCCTGATTGGGTGTTTTCTGCTACCTTATCTTCTAAATTGCTTATTCAGTCCTCTGCTTCACCGAATGTACTGGTTTTTTTTTGTTTGTTTGTTTGTTTTGAGGGCAGTGTCACTGGCCCTCATAAGTGGGACACCCGAACCGGGGCTGCTGGCTTCCCAAGCCAGCGCTTAACCACCGCGCCACTCGGCCAGCCCCCGAATCTACTGTTGATTCCCTCGAATGTATTCTTCATTTTAGCTATTGTATTATTTATTTCTGACTTTTTTTTAATGTTTTCTATCTCGATTTTTGTTTCCTATCTCTTTGTTGAAGTTCTTCTTGATATCATTGAGCATCCTTATAACCAGTGTTTGGAACTCTGCATCTGGTAGATTGCCTTTTTCCATTTTGTTAAGTTCTTTTTCTGGAACTTTGTTCTGTTCTTTCATTTGGGACATGTTATTTTTGTCTCCTCAGCTTGGCTGCCTCATTGTGTTTGTTTCTATGTATTGTTTAGGGCTGCTATGCCTCCAGGTCTTAGTAGAGTGGCCTTATGTAGGAGGTGTCTTGTGGCATCCAATGTTACAGTCAGTCTCCCTGGTCACCTGAGCCAGGTGCTCCAGGTGTGTCACTTGTGTGGGTTGTATGTGCTATCCTATTGTAGTTGAGCCATGGTTGCTGTTTCCATGTCAGTGAGAAGGATTGACCCTTGGACTGATTGGTTGTGAGGACTGGCCATGACTACAGTGGAGGAGCAGTTATGCAGGGGCTGAGACTATGGAGCAGGATTCACCCTAGCAGGGCATCAGTGCCTGCCCAACCTGCCCTTTGGATATGTTATCATTGGAGGTGGCCCAGTGATGCTCTGGCTTTGTCTGAAGCTGGCCACTTGGCAGGCCAGCTCTGGGACCTCCTGGAAGAGGCCCTGCCACATGCTAAGTTTAGCTGCAGGCAGAGCCCTGACCAAAGCCACCTGGTATGAGCCACTAAGCAATCTGTAGATGGCCACCACCTGCACTGGGCTTGGAGGTGCCTCAAGAGGCCAAGCCACAATCTGAGGTTAGCTATCACTTAGGGCTGCTTATCAAGTGGTATAGGACATTTTGAAGCCAGATGCTGCTTGTTTGGGTTTTATGAACCTTTGAGAGATTTTTTTTTTTCCCCTTTGAAAGATTTTAGGAAAGTCAGCAATGTGAGCTAAGACAGGCCATTTGCATGGAAAAGCCACTTGAAGTTGCTTGGGTGGGCCTACAAATTGGGTTGGGCAGAATCTCAGGGAATCACCAGGGCAGGATGAACAAATAGTATTAGCTAGGTTGATGGAGACTCAAATATGGCAGCTGCCTGCATCTGCATGCTGGGAAGGGGGAACAAGTAAACAAAGAAATAATGGCTTCCTGCAGCTCCTCCATCTCAGAGAAAGATGCCCATCCAATTCTTGCCCTGAAGCCAGACAACTGAGTTCTTCCCCAACTCTGGCACCTTTGGAGCTAGTGCCCCAGGACTGGAGCTCAGACTTAGTGAATACCTCAGTGGGTAAGTCCATGTGCAAGCCCTTTAAGCAAAACACGTAGGACTCCAGCTGCCCTTGTCTCACTCAGCCACAAGCTCTGCCAGTTTTCTTAGCCAAGAGTTGTAGGGACTTCTCTCCCAGCAGTGGAACCCTGCGGTTGTGGGTCTGCTGTGGGGCGGGTACCCCACATTCCTCAGGGCGAACCTCCACCACCAAGATATCCCTCCTAATTTTTAATGGTCACACACGTGTGTGGGTCCAGCCTGTTCTGCATCTCTGCCCCTCCTACCAGTCTTTAGGTGGCTTCTATTGTATGTCCTTAGTTGTAGGGCTTCAGTTCAGCCTGACTTCAGGTGATTCTCAATGTTGGTTGTTTTGTAGTTTAGTTGTAATTTTGGTGTGGTCCTGAGAGTAGGTAAGCACAGCATTCATCTACTCTGCCACCTTGACTGGAAATCTCCAAAGCATCATTTTTAAAGGCTTATTTTCTGGCAAGGGCTTGGAGGTGTATGTAATCCCTCTATACACTGTTGTAGAGAAGGCAATGAGCTTTGAGTTTCTATTGGAGCTTGTCAAGCAGCTCAAGTAAAAGGAACCAACTTTTCTGCCTACATGAGTTACAGAAGCTGAGGTGGAAAGAGAAGAGGAAATTTCATAAGCATGTATTCAATAGCAACTGCTTTTAAAGCAAAAGATAGAGGTGGAGTTAAATCAAGAACAGCATCCATGTTAGGATCCTAGTTGCTAAAAATTTTCCAGATCAATAATGGGGTGTTGCCTCATGTTGGGTTCCCTAGAAGCAGAGCCTAAGGCAGGGATTCAGTGCACATGACTTATAGAAGAATGCTCTCAGGAGAAAGGCAGTAAGGGAAGTGGAATGGGTTAGCAAAGGCATTGAGCAACTGGGTGGTCTCACCTGTAGCTGAGCTGCAGACTCATCCATTCCATGGGGAGTTCAGGAGCATGAGTTTCACTATAGTTAGCTCTAACTTGAGGCAAGAAAACTGGTCTTCAAAAAAAAAACAAAAACAACTCACTGTCAGTCAATCATTGATTGCCTCCCCATTGCTGCCAAGAGCAGGGAGAGTAAGCTCCCAGGTAAGGTCGATCTGGTTTGGCCAAGAGCTATTATCTAAAACAAGGGGATAATTGTGAAATACCCATGACAGCTGGCAGATGGGTATAGCAGCCTGTTAAAGAAAATTAGGGTGGGGAACCAGGAGCGCTCACTCCAAGCTGTGATATGTGATTACATACAAGTATGTATAGATATGGGTGTATTAGCTTAGAGATTTAGGATTATGCTTACATAACCATGTTTCCAGAAATTATAAATATATGTTGCAAATATGATTATATCATTTTTACATTTAAATATCTTGAATCCAATTGTGAGTATTAAAATGATTTGTAAAAGAACTTTGGTCTTTCAAGACTGTAAAATTCCTACTCTGTACAAAACTATAACCTGGGTCAGCATTGAGTTCTAGTTCTGTAAACTGTAATGTTTAATCCATAGGGTTTTGCTTTATGTGACTTCTAGGGAATGAATTGAGAGCAATGGCTCTCTTTTGAGTAGAGAGTGGGGGAAAGTTTGTATTGAACCTTTGGTGGCAGACTGTAGAAAAGATTCCTTGGTTAGAAGTAGATGAAAAGAGAGGGCAAATCTTTTCTCTGGCTTTTCTTATAGTTGGTAAGGTAGGCTGAGTATTCAGGCAGCTTGGTGCCATTCCACCTGTTTTCCTTGTGATGAGTTTCAGGAGTTTCACTCCCAGGACTCCTAGGAGCCTATACTTGGGTATGTGATGGCAGACAAGGGCAATGTGAACAGGATCCCATGTTTCCAGCTTGCCATGATTTCAAATTCTACTGCTCAAGGAGTGAGGTGGTCTCCTGATATTTACAAAACTTTCTACATGCTTGTATCTCTTTATCTGTCAGCTACTGCTGCATTTGTACATCAGATGGAGGCAAATTAGTACTGCATTTTCAGTGAACAAGACAAGTTTCATAGTATGGATAAACATACCTGGTAAAATATACATATTGCATCTTACAGGAGAAATGAGTATAATACCTCTCCCCACATTTCAAATGTACATCTAATACAATGAGCTAATTGCAGAGATTTTTAAAGAGGAAAAAGCCAAATTTATCCAACAGCTTACATTTTACTTTAGCTCCAGAAGTAAGGTCAAGAAAAGAAAATAAGTACCCAATTTTCTATTCATTGAAAGTATTTTGTACTTCCAGAAAATTTTTTATTGGTCATCTGTGGAAAAAAAAAATAATAAAAGAGAATGTTTGAGCAACCGTGTAGAAAAATATTTTAAAAATATTTCCACAATATTAAAAAGTTTTCTGTCACAAGCCTGCCTGAAAACAGATCAATAGGAGATATAGAAGACACTAAGCTTGGTAAAGCCATATAACTTTTACACAGCAGTTACATTAACATCCTAACTTCCTTTAGTGTGGATTTCTTAATTTACTTAAGTTATTGAAGTCTTTCTATTACACTTTTTATACACTTAAGCTTTTGATTCTATATGTTCTGTTATTAATTCTATTCCTGTTTGGGGCCTGGATTTGTGGGAGTGTTTTTGACATGTTCATTTCTTTAAAAATAAAAAGCATAAGTAAGGTGTGATCTACCTATCCCTGCCCCATCCCAGAACACCCTCCCCACCATCATGCAATGATAAGTCATAACTGCCTTGCTAGCAGTCCTGAACAACCCAATGCTACTCAATATCCTAGAAGACAAGGAAGTAATGGAGACTGCTGGGCAGGGCTTATAGTCTTATAGAACCGCCTCCGACTCTAATAAGCTATGTAACTTGCTCTGGCTAATGGGATGAGTATGAAGCAAGCAGAGTCTTGACAAGTGCTCAAGCATCAGGGCTGACTTTCACTTGCTGCTATTTGGAATGTTGAGACCTCCAAGTGATGAAGCCTGGGCTTTTCTGCTGGAGGATGAGAGACAGTTGGCTCAGTCAACACTGTTGTCCCAGCCAACTGTCAAACATGTGAGTGAGGCTATCACAGATCAACCAGCTACCAGCTGACCACAGAAACAAATACACGAGAGCCCAGAAACGTCAGCCAAGCTGGTTCAGGCCAGAACTGTAAGTTGACCTACAGAATAATTAAACGAGCTAAAGAAATGGTGTTGTTTCAAGTTTGTAAGTATTGGGCCGGTTTAAAGAAAACTGATAGTCTTGCAAAGACACTACTAGCTCAAATAATTTCTTAGGTCATTTTGCATCCTCCAAATTTTATTTATCCTCATGTTACTAGAAAGGTGGGTGAATTTTTATCTTATAGTGCAATAAATGAGAGGCTCTAGAGTTTTTCAGGTAGTTTATTCCTTAGGACTTTGCAAACCTGGCACTCCACTAGAGACAAAACCCACCAAAGAAGACTGAGGTACCCACTATGCACCATTCTGTGATCAGCCAAACTCCACCCCTCACTCCAGCTGGATGTTAGTGAAGAGCCTCTCTTGCCACCTTGCCCCACCTATGGAATAAAGGCGATATGAGCGATTTGTATCAGACTTGCTCTGCTCAACCATGTCTGTCACAGAACTCACTCTGGGCTGGGCTCTGCCAGTTAGTGATGTGACCTCACCAACAGCAACAGCAAAGGAAGAGCCTGATGGATACAGCCCAGGGCTCTAGCCACAGAGTTGGTACTGCTCCAAAGAAACCAAATTTCTTAATGAAAGATTCCAAGTCTTGATCCACTGGATGTAGGCCTTTACCTGCCTGACATGAGTGTTGACTTGTTAGCTAACACATTCCACCTGGAAGAGTCAGCAGGAAAACCCCAACCTGGCCTGGCTTTGTCTATGAGAATTCTTGACACACAAAAACTGCCGAACAATGGAACCAAGCTTGCAAACAGAGGAGATATTTGGATCTTAAGTCACTGGTTTCAGTCATTTACTTTTAAGATTTTCTTTGCAGAGTATAAAGGGCATAAAGAGGGAAATCGGGAAGCCTGAGTTCTTCTTGCCTGAGCTCTATCAACTGCGGCTGTGTGACTGTGGCCAAAGCACTGTCTTTTTGAGGGCCTCTATTTTATCACTGGGGCTGATAATATACAATGCAGTGGCATTCAGTAATGTCAAAGGGTCTTTCAGGTGGGTACTTGAGTAGAGTTAAGCAAGAGACCTGAAATATGAGGCAGTTGCAAAGGAATATATTTTCAACTCTATTCATAGGGTGACAGCTAGTACCAACTTTGAGGGCTGGTGTTCACAGGAATAATAGAATATTGGATTAAGCATAGCACTCCTCCATCTCAAAGTGTTTTCTCTTGGGTTCCCAACAGCAAACTCCCCTAGTTTTCTACCTACCTTAGCGGTCATGTCTTTTCCAACTCCTTCTCCAGCTAATCCTTGAATAAAAGGGGCCCAGCCCTGGCTTCCCCCCCCCCAAAGATTTTATTGGGGAATTGGGGAAAGGGAACAGCGTTGGGGAATCGGGGAAGGGAAACAGACAAGTTGCTGTCCTTTTGCTTTTCAGTCTAGTTGTAGAGGACATCGCTTCACTGGCCCATGTTGGTATTATCATTGTGCTCTTCCAGGGTGAGGCAGTTGCATGCTGGCCATAGGACAACCGCTGATGGCAGCTCATCGTAGCTCATGAAAGCGCATGCCAGCTGCAGGCCATCCCCTCTGCAGCCTATGCTGTTGCCGGCGACTCATGGCAGCCCAGCTCCAGGTGGAGCTGTTGTTCACCATCTTAGCTGTAAAGGGCACAGCGTCACTGGCCCTCCATGTGGGATTCAAACTGGGGCCCTGTTGCTCAGAGCTGGCATCCCAAGCCAACTCCTAACCAATGCACCACTCGGCTAGCCCAACCCTGGCTTTTTTTTAACTTTTTCAGTTAACACAATTTTCCTAGGTTAAGTGGATTCAACCTTGGCTGCACATTAGAATCACACGAAAAGACTTTTAAAAAAAGTCCCAGTATCTGGCCCATTCCTCAGATAAACTGCATCATCACCTCTAGGGATGGGACCCACGCATTGACAAGATCAGGCATGTTCAGGGTGGTATGGCCGTAGACAACCCATGCGTTGATATTTTTTAAAATTCCCCCAGTGATTTCAATATGCAGCCAAGGTTGAGAACCATTGTCCTCCTATATCTATGGTTCTTAAAGTGTGGTCCTTGGAACAGCAGTATTAGCATCACCTGGAAATTTGTTCGATGTGCAAAGTTTCATGTCTCTCTCTAGAACAATTGAATCAGAAACTCTGTGGTGGGATCTGGCAGACTGTATTTTAACAAATCTTCCGGATGATTATGATGGACACTCAAGTTTAAGGACCATTATTCTATATCTAATCTAATCTGGGGTCTCCAGCCTTGGTACTCTTGACGTTTTGAGTTAGTTGATTCTTTGTTGTATGGGGTATACTGTACCTTGTGTCCCTGGTCTCTATCTTCTGGATGCCAATATCACCCCCATCTCCAGTAGTGACAATCTAAAACATTTCCAGATACTATTGTCAAATATCCCCTGGTGGTAAACCACCTTTTGTTAAGACCACTCTTGTAGATGAACATTTACGACAATGGCTCTTAAATTTGGCAGCACTTTGGAATCACCTGGGGAGCTTTAAAAAATACTGATGTTTAGTTCTACCCTAGAGATTCTAATGCAATTTGTTTAGGGCATAGATGAAGCATTGAGATTTTTTTTTTAAGTCTGCCAAATGAATCAACCCAAGGTACACCTACAACTGAGAATAACCAATCTAGATCACCTCATCTAGTTTTCATGGCAGTAATTCGCATTCACAGGGCAGTGATTTCAGACCACTCTTCTGAACACCATGTGCATATACAACTGCCTACTTGACAAATCCCTCTTGAATGGATTACAACATGTCAAACTTAACATGCTCATGGCAACCTTCTACTTCAAAGTCTCAGCTAAATGTTACCCCTCAGAGAAGCTTTCTCTGGACACTGAAGCCAAAGTGGCTTTCCCAAGCCTCTCTCATCCTATTTTGTCACTCTGTTCAGTTTGTTCCTAGTACTTATGATAACTTGTCCTTTATTTTTTCATGTGCTCACTTAATTGTTATTTAACTGATCCCAACCAAATGTAGGCTCCTTAAGTGAAGGGATCTTGTGTCTTCTTTATTGCTATACCCTTAGCCTTAGCATAAGTTTTGGCATTCAGTAGCTATTCAATAAATACCTGTGGAAAGAATGAATGAATATAGTATGCCCCTGTGTCCTCAGGAATGAACATTTCAATCCAACTCCATCTTCTCAGGAAATGCTGAGAGATGTAGTGTGATTTTGGAATAAAATGTCAGAATGCACAGCCTTGAATTCAGTCTAAAAATGATATTCCTGATACTCCTTCTACCAGATGAGGGATCTGCATGGCTTCCCCTCTTTGTTTCCATATCCCTGGTTTTGGTAATTGTAAGAGAGTCCTCCCTAACTCTTCAGGGCATAAGGTCCCTAACAGAGAAAGGATGCACATATCTTAAAGCAGCACTTAAAAAAAAATTATTTTATGCCTTTTATGATAATAAAATAGAATCCAAAAGGCTGCTTTGCCCTTGTAAAAGATTTGGAAATTGGTTACTTGCTTTACTTGGGAAGCTGTGTCCCACACACTCTGAACTGCTCATAGCCCCCAGTAGCCTGGCACTGACTCCTGGCTGTTTCTCACTCTTGGGTAAGGCAATCTCAGGAGAGTCACTTTCAGGCCTACCCGGTGCCTGCACCTGCCTATTCAGGCCTCCAGACCCTGAGGGCCTAACCGGGTGAGTACCACTCAGGGCAGTGTTCACACTGGAATGCTGCTCCTGCTACACTTCATGAAGGCTGTGCTCAGAGAGGCTGGGCCCACGGACTGTCAGACTCCACAAGTGTTGACTGCTGGTTGAAATGGTGGTTGTGGTATCAGACTTATACCCTGGGAGCTCTGAGCTTCCTCCGTGGTTTTGTGAGCAGTATTAAGCTGGTCTTGTGGGGTTGGCATTGAGGCTTGGCTCTGTGGTGATGCCATCTGAGCCTCTGTCTTGTCTTTGTCCTCAGAGCTGTCTGGAGTTGGGCCTAAGGATTTAAGAGGTCCTTAAATTTATCCGCAGAATTACCAAGACTGGACTCCTTTAGGTAGAACGTTGCCATGAGCACTGGGTTTCTCATAGGATGCCAGGCTTCCCTTCCTAACACTCAGGAGCCAGAATTTCGGGTCCCCTTGCTGTTTGGTTTCTGAGAAAGGACTAATGGGGTGTAGGGCGGGTCTTCCCTGACTAGCTGGCTTCCTCGGTGACAGGCAACCTGTGGCCCTCACTGTTACAGAGCAGCGGGGAGAGACCCTGGAGCCCCGAGGCCTTGGGCCCATCTTTTCCCTGGGAAAGTTCCTTTAGCTCCCAAAGATCAGGAGTGTCCCTGACGTGGCTGGGACTTGGTCAGGTTCCAGTGTCAATAGGCTGGGGCATTTCCATTATAATCGCAACAGACAATTGTGACAATGTGCAGAGCATTCAGAGCTTCGGGGGTGCGTCCTCTGGGAGGGGTTTAGGGCACACAGCTGGGACACCTGAGGGCTAGGACAGGACCCCTACAGTCTCAGCTTGGAGGGCTTCATGGTCTGGGCACAAGAACGGGGACTCTGGACGTCACTTCTCTTTAGCCTCGTTGAGGTGTGCATGTCCCTAAAGCAAGAGAGCCCCAGAGCAGCTGATGATCGGTCTCCCTCTGGTCCAGCTGTAGGGCAGACAAGGTTCCTGCAGTGTGAGTGTTGTAGCTCCGGCTTCACTGAGCTTCCTGCCCGGTTCCACCTGTGCTCTGACCAGGGAGGAATCCCTGGAACCCAGCAGCGGGAGGGTCCCTCAATGGTCACTTCTCACCGGAAGCAGCAGAGGGTCCTGGTGGTGCCAGCAACGGAGGAGCTGCCTCCCAGGATGGTCACTCCACACGTGGATTGTGTTTAGAGCTCAGTGCGTTTCTAGAGTCTCTTTTGATTTTGTTGAGTGCTTCGTCAAGACTTTCTTTTCTTACTGCTGTGATTTGGAGTGTACTTCAAGAGATGAACATCTTAAAAATGCCCTTGGGTGTCTCCTGTATAGAACTACATAGTCTATAGTTGAAACTTATTTTATTTATTTATTTTTTGAGGGCAGTGTCACTGGCCCTCAAATGTGGGACCGAACCGGGGCCGCTGGCTTCCCAAGCCAGCATTAACCACTGCGCCACGCAGCGGGCCCTGAAACTTATTTTAATATGTCAAGAATTAATCTTCAAATTCAGGAAAACAACTAGAAGCTTGTGTAGCAGTTACAAAAGTTTCAGGATAATTAAATAAGTTTTAGAAATCAACAGTGTTTAGTGATAAAAAGACAAATGTTTTAAAAGACGGTATATTCTGGGCCAGTGGAGTGCTAGCACATGGGTTAAGAGTTAGCTTAGGAGCTCCAGCTCTGAGCAGCAGGGACCCAGTTTGGATCCCACATGAGGGCCAGTGATGCTGCGTCCTCTACAGTTAAGATAGTGAACAACAGTTCTAACTGGAGCTGGGCTGCAGTGAATCGCCAGTGACAGTGTAAGCTGCAGCCCCTGCTGCAGTGGACTGCTGTGAGCTACCGTGAATGGCTGGCAGCCTCCGTGAGAGGCTGGCAGCCAGCATTAGCTGCCATGAGCCACCGTGAGCAACTGCCTCAGCCAGGAAGAGTACAATGATAATACCAACACGGACCAGTGAAGCGGTGTCTGCCACAACTAGACTGAAGAACAAAAGGACAGCAACTTGGGCCAGCCGAGTGGCTCAGTTGATTAAAAAGTTCGCTCAAGAGTGTGAGTTGAACTCTGAGCAACAGCAGGTCAATGCGCAGCCCGAGCTGAGCTGTCGCTAAGCTGCTGCCAACAGGTAGCAGGATGGCTCAGCTAAAAAAAAAAAAAAAAAAAAAAAAAAAAAGGACAACTTGTCTGTTCCCCTTCCCTGATTCCCCAACGCTGTTCCCCTCCCCCAATCGCCCAATAAAACATTTAAAAAAAAGAGAGAGAGAGAGTATATTCTTTTTTGGGTAAATGTACCTCCTATTTTCTAATAGATTTTACATTTTAGAGAAGGTTTAGGTTCACAGTAAACTTGAGAGGAAGGTATAGAGATTTCCTATATAACTCCTGCCCCCACGCATGCATAGCCTATTCCCCACCAGTGTGGAACATTTGTCACAACTGATGAACTGCACTGATGTATTATTATCACTCAAAGTCCACTAGGATTCACACTTAGTGTTCACTTTATGACTTTGGACAAATGTAAAATAGTACATAATGTATCCACCATTATAGATCATACACAGTAGTTTCACTTCCTTAAAAATCCTCTGTGTATTGTCCACTCATACCTCTCTCCCTAACCTGACAACCACTGATCTTTTTCTGTCTCTACAGTTTTGACTTTTCCAGAATGTCATAGAGTAGGTATCATACAGTATATAGACTTTTCAGATTGTCTTCTTTCATATTGTAATATGCATTTAAATTTCCTCCATGTCTTTTCATGGTTTGATAGTTAATTTCTTTTTAACACTGAATAATATTCCATTATCTGGATGGAGTACAGTTTATTTATCCATTCATTTACTAGAGGACTTTTTTTTTTTCTCTCCTGGTTGGGGAAGGTAACTAACTGGTGGTGGTAAGAAAGTCTAGGAAGTTATTCAGGCCCTAAGCTTTAAAATAATTTCTGGGTAGTTTTGCTGAATGTGATAAAAAGTAAATAGTTCTGTTGGTCACACATTTCCATATACTATTATGCCAACTCATATATATTAATTCCATGACCCTCCTATTTCCTGGAATATATTGTCCTCATTTCTTCTTCACACGAATGGGAATGTGCCTATAGTTTTTCTACTTTCAAATTCTCCCCTACCGTAATCTAAACGTTGACAGATTTATTACCTATAAAATAGTTGGTACATCTAATACCTACTCAAAAAACTTGCAGTAATTCCTTATTTTTCTATGAATAGAGAAACCTAAAGGCCAAGATTTTTCATAAGTTCACCTAAAGGACTTTGACAATGTTATCTTCCAGGAGATAAGCTCAATGGCATTTCTGACATCCTAGACACACCATGGATTAAGTAGACCTGCTCCCTTCCTTGTCCAGAGAACTCACATAGACATTCTCACCCCTTCTTTTTTCCCAAGGCATTGCTCCTGCCTAGCAACTCCATGCCCTGCCCCTCTTCTTCATCATGCTTCTTCAGTCTCCAATGTCCAGGCATAGTCCCTCTTTCTCCATGAAGCTTTCTTTGGCAACTTGCTACGACCCCGTATGCTCCCCATCACCTGACTACAGCAGTATTTATCAGTACATACTCAATAAGTAATAAAAATTAACCTCTGCTACATTGAATGCCTAATATTTCTATGCCTATTTATTATTTAACCCCCAAGTAAACAAACAAACAAAAAGGGTTCTTGAGAGGAGACAATATACCTTGCATAACTGGTTTCTTTCTTATTGTTAAAACTTTTATTTTGAATTAATTTGAGATTTATAGAAAATTTGCAAAAATATTACAAAAAATTCCTGTAAGTCCTTCACCCAAATATATGTATATGTATGTATGGGTATGGGTGTGTGTGTGTGTGATTGTGTGTGAATAGTGTTTTCTGAACTGTTTCAGAGTAAATTGCATACATGCATACATGATGTCCTTTACTCATAAATACATCACTAGGTAGTCTGTAAAAACCAGGACTTTCTCTTATATAACCATATAAAAATGATAAACATCAGAATATTGAGAGTAATAAAGATCTATTGTCTAACCTTATTAAACTTTATTTCAATTTTATCAATTGCCCCATTCATTTCCTTTGTAGCTAAAGAAAGAAAAATATGGCCCAGCATCCAATTTAGGGTTGCTTTATGCATTTAGTTGCCATACTTCTTATGTCTCCTTTAATTTAAAACAGTTTCTCAGTCTTTCTTGGCTTTCACACTTTGACATTTTTAGAGAGTACAAGCCAGTCATTTTGTAGAATGTCCATCAACTTGGATTTTCTGAAGTTTCCTCATGATTAAATTCATATTATACACTTTGGGGCAAGAATATCACAGAAGTGATAATATATCCACCTCAGTGTATCATGTCAGAAGGCATTTAATTATTATTTATCCAGTTAATAGTAATATTAACTTTGGTCACTGGCTTAAAGTGGTATCTGCCAGGTTTCTACACTGTAAAGTTACTATTTTCCCCTTATAGTTAAATATCTATTTGGGAGATACTTTGAGATTATGTAAATATCTTTTCCCCTTTTTTCTGAAATAATTTTAGATTTATAGAAAAGTTGCAAAAGTCATACAGAGTTTCAGTATGCCTATAACTAGCTTCCCCTTGTGTAACAACATATAAAAAATAGTACAGTTATCAAAACCAGGAAATTGACAGTACAACACTCTTAACTAAACTACAAATCTTACTAGAATTTCACCATTTTTTTCCTCTAATTCTTTCTCTGTTCCGGGATCCAATCTAGTATCCTATATTGCTTTTATTTGAGTGTCTTCTTAGTTTCCTCTAATCTACGATTTTTCCTCATTTTTTGCTTGTCTTTCATGACCTCAACACATTTATTTATTTATTTTTAAAGATTTTATTGGAGAATTGGGGGAGGGGAAAAGCGTTGGAGAATCAGTGGAGGGGAACAGACAAGTTTCTGTCCTTTTGTTCTTCAGTCTAGTTGTGGAGGATACTGTTTCACTGGCCCATGTTGGTATCATCATTGCACTCTTCCCAGGTGAGCGAGATTGATTGCTGGCCTCTGGACGGCCACTTACGGTAGCTCTTGATAGCTCACGCTGTCTGCCAGCTGCTCACGCTGGCTGCCGGCTACTCACAGCTACTCCGTCTCCCAGTGACTCAAGGCAGCCCAGCTCCAGGTTGCGCTATTGTTCATCGTCTTAGCTGTAGAGGGCAGTGTCACTGGCCTTCATATGTGGGATCTGAACCGGGGCCCTGCTGCTCAGAGCCGCGTCCCAAGCCAGCTCTTAACCAACGCGCTACTGGGCCGGTCTCCACCTCAACACTTTTAATAAGTGCTCATCATCTTTTTTTTTTTTTTTTTTTTTTTAATACTCTCTCTCAGGGTTTGCCTGCTGCTTCTTCTGATTAGATTGGGCTATGCATTTGTAAGAAGAATGCCACAGAACTGACACTGTGTCTTTCTCAGTGCATAATATCAGGAGAACATCATCACTTTGATATGTCTTATTGATGGTAATGTTGACCTTGATCATTTGGTTAAGGTGCTGCCTGCTGGGTTTCCCCACTGTAAAGTTACTATTTTTCCCATTATAATTGATCAATATCTTGGGGGAGATACTTGGAAGCTATGTAAATACATTGTTTCTCTTCAGAATTTCATTATTGAGTTGAGCACCCATGAGTGGATTTTGCCTGCAAAAAATATTACTGTAATTTTTGCTTAATGGTGATATTTTTCTGATATACTCTTTCTCAACAAATATTTACTTCTAATTTTAGCATTCTTTGATGATTCTTGACTAGAACAATTATTATTATGGTGATTATCAAATAATGATATACTAAATCCTCAATCTTGTTTCTTAATGATAAGCATGAGTTTTTCAGGAGCATAAACTAGAACTGGTAAATTCCTATTGCCAGCTGTGAACCTACTGATTCTATTTTATGCACTTCCAATGCTAGACTCTAATTTCTAGATGATCATTAAAACCATGGTTGCTTTGGGAAGAAATATGACCTCAGAGAAATTATTAAGACAATTCTATGGGGTTATGCCATATCTTTGTAATTTTGGAAGTAGTTTCCACCTTAATTGGGTGTCAGGCATAATAGCAGCAATCACTGACATTCGTTTAGCACCTTATAATTTTGAAAGCAGTACTTAAAACACGTTAAAGTATGTTATTTGTTGTATTCACAGGCCATATTTGGCTTACTGGCACTTGCAAATATCTTTTTATAGGTAATTTTTTCTGTTTTCCAAATCTTTTTTGGGGTGAAGGGTAGTAAGAGTAAGGAAGATTAGCTTGCCATAACACACATCACAATCACCCCAATCTTAGCAGCTTAACACAGACAAGGTTATTTTTTATTCATATAAGGTAAAATGCAGATATTCCTGACCAGTGGACCTTTTACATGGTCATGCAGGGACCTAGGCTCTTATATTGTGGCTTCCTCTAAGCCCTCTTAGTTCTTGGCTAGATTCTCTGCTTTTGGATGATGGAAGAGAGAAGAAAGAATTTGGAGAATTGCTTGGAAGGTTCTTATGGGCAGGCTGGAAATGGCATATAGAACCTCTGCTTGCAGTCTATTCACTAGAACCTGGTCAAATAGCCATTTTTACTGCAAGAGAGGCTGGGGAATGTAGTTTGTCTGTATGCTCAGGAAGTAGAGGAAATGGTTTTGTTGAAATTTAGCAGTTTCTGACCCAGTTTTGATTCTTGGAGATTATCGCATGGCATTATAAAGTGCACAGCTTAGCTCAGAGGTGATTAATTAACAAGTGGTGTTGGATATATGGGAACATCTGTCAGGCTAAGCCTCTGCCTAATTTATAGGAACAAGGCTTCCTGACTTTTTAATTCCAACTGGCTTTGCAGCAAACTCCCTATTTTCCCAATAGCTTCCCCCCCCTTGAATAATACACTGTGTTTAAGAATTTTTTATTCCAATAAATTACTAAATCAAACTGTCCCTCCACCTCAGCAGTATACCCACACCTTCATGAAAGAGTCCTAAATCACTCAACCCCAAGAAGTATAGAATAATCTGGAAGAACTGAAGGAATCAGAAGCATTCTAAGGTGGAATTGCAGAACCAACATAGGGAGAAGAGAGAGGGCCTTCAGGAAAGGAGCCTCTCTCTTGCCTAATTTATACCAGGAAAAAAAATGCCAAAGTGAAAACACGTTGAATCTTATCATCTAGGGACAACATGCATTTTTAAAATGATCATGTTTAAAAGCTCATTAGCAACAGCAAGACTAATTTAACCTTTATAGCCAAAACAGATGAGCAGTATCTTTGAATCTATACCTCCTTCAAGTTAAATATCCCCACCAGAATCCACATAGTAAAGAAATACTGATCAATTACATCACATATTGAAAGAGGCCAAAAACCCTAGCAGTTTGGGCAATCAATATTTTCACTACTCATCAGAGAAACCTACTGCAGGTGAGGCAAACCTATTGAAAGGAGGATGGGAAAATTCTCATTACTTTGATGCTTCATTTGAAAGGAATGGGGCTCCCACTGGGAATTGTGTAAGACTGTACCCTGAGAACAGCTTAGTATAACTAATAAACCTAGCTCAGTATGGTGTTTTCTTTATTGGAAAAGAGTCATTCTAAATCCCGTATCATTGGTAGATTTAGCTGTTTGTGAACCAGAAGGATGTTAAGGTAATGTGACAGGGAAAATATTTTCAGTTGAACATAATTTCCTATGATTGGTCCTGGCTGCAAAGTTTCCTGACAGAAGAAATTTGTGGCAAAGTTGGCACTGCCACACTCACTTTGCTGTACTGCCACCCCTACTGTCTGGACAGGAAGAAACACACTGTGCTTTTCTCTTTGGAGGCATCACAAAGTTATCATATTATTAAAAATAAGAAGTGGGGCCTCCCTTCTTGTTTAATCTACATCTAGTTCCATAATTGATGTAAAACGTGAGTTTTACAGTTTGGGTCAACTGCCACATGACCTCCCAGCTTCCACTGAGTCATACCATCAAACTGCCCTTTCTCATTATTATTATTTATTGTTCCTTGAACTTAGCAAGCAAAAGTGCCTTATACAATAACTCTGGCCATGCCAAAATAAATAGACACACTCCTACCCTGAACTGCTTAAGGTTTGGAGACACGAATAATACTGTGAAAAAGAAAAATGAAGAATGGAGAATGTATATTTTCCCTTTGTCCCATTTCTTATGCCATTAACTCCACTTTCTTTGACTCAATGAAGAAAAGTGTGCTTGAAATATATATCTCTGCTTCTAATCCTAATTGTTTGAAAAACATGGAGAAGATTTACATATTTCAATAACTTGTGAAAAATATTTAAAAAGTTTCATAGATTCAGAAACTTTAGTTCTTGGCAGAAAAATAATTCAACATAATTTGGGGTATGGTTCCAGAAAAAAAGAATACTGCTGAATAGTGTTGTTAAATCTAAGTATAAGTATGGGCAAGAAATGTGGAGGACTGAAATCACTTAATATCACACCAGGCACTTCTCTTAACTATGTCTTTTTCACAGTTGTAACCTTAAATATTAAATTTTATTGTATGTAAATTTTGGGTTGCAAGTCTCCCCTGGAATTTGTTGAAAACATAAGACATTTCCATGCATACAGGAAGGAATCAGAACTTGCTAGAGACTCAAATAAATGATTATCATGTGAATGAATAAGTGAATGAATGAATGAACAAACCCTACTTGGTTCTTTTCCATCAAATCTCTTTTCCTAACATCATTTAAAAGAAAAATTGTCCGCTGCTATAGCTTCTTCTCTGATCTTTTTGTAAAATACTTTATGTCTATTCATTTGCCCATCTAGTAGACATGTGCTGTTGTCCAGTATCTCTTCTCTCTCTGGTGAAAGCACTGAAGACTTTCTTCTTCCTCAATTAGGTGATGTGGTTTGGGCAGAGGTGACTCCACCCCCAAATTGCAGAGTGTTCACATGACCCAGGCTCATCTGGGATGAATATATGGCTCACATCTGTCCAATCCATTTCAGCCCCTTTGGCAGACACATAGGAGGTATGGAAGGAGGGTGGTATAGGAGGTCTTGTCTGTTGACATTACTAAGAAGGTGAGAAACTGTTCTAGATCTGTTGAGTGTACTCTTGCCATCTTTGGTTGTGGTGGCAGAGTCTGTTTTGAAAAGAGTCCACTGAGAAAGGCTGTGATTCCTGAATGTTCTGTGGATATATTTTGAGTTCCTGGGTATACTAGTTTTTGAAACCAGTCATGGGTATTGAGTCAATAAAAATTTTAATTTTTCTTATACCAGTTGAGTTGGGTTTGCTATCAATTTGCCAGAAGAACTTGGACAAATTTGTCTCCCTAGAAATATTCTAGCACTTTTGTTTGAGGGAAGAACATAAACTGGAATCACAGCAGTGTTTTCTAGATAATTTTCTTTATTTCTACTATCACTACTAATTTTTTTTTTTTTTTTTGGTATCTTCCTTGGAATTTTCATGCTAAGTAAATGCTGCATAACCTCTCCATTCTCTGTCTGAGAATAGAAGAAATTGTCAGCTATACTTTGGGTTATTAGATTGTCATTGTTAGAACTATGTGTTAAATTGTGTGTCTGTGAAGTCTTTCTCTCATGACTGTGCTTTGGCTGAATCCTGTCTCCAGGGAGAGGAAATGTTTCTGTCACTCTCCCTCTTCCTGAGGAAGCTTGTCTCCAGCCTTGCAAAGTCATCATGCCTGAAAAAATCACCACCAGGCTGTGATAACACAACAGATTCCTCCCATGTTGCTAATTATGTTGTCCCCTCCCCCTTAAAGCCACTCACCTCTGCAGTGTCCCGACCACTGAGTGATTGGCTTTTCCTAGAACAAACACATACAATGTGTGCTAAAAATGCAAAATCAGGAAAACATCAGAAAAAAAAAAATGAAAGAAAAAAGGAGAACATACTGCTGTATGTTCTATTATTTGTAACATGGTAACTTTATTTCTCTTTGGTTTGACTCACATATAGGAGGTGATGAAACATGGGGATCCTATCTTCTTATCATGAATCTTGCTCTTCCCCCCATTTACCAAATATATAATACTGGGCAAATAACTTAAACTTCTTATTCTCTGTTCTTCTATATGTTAAAAAGTATTAATAATACATATCATATTATGAGGTCAGAATTAAATGAGGTAATACACTTAAAGTGTTTAGGACAGTGCCCTGTATGCAGTACGCACTCAATTAAGTTTGGCTTCTATTTAGTGGCTAGATAGTGTCTCTCTATTCTCCTGCTCCCCCTCTCTCCACTAACCCCTAAATTCCCAGGCTAGACTGGTCACCTTCTTTGCTTATTAGAACAGGCAGCTCTTTCCAAAGTATGATTTAAGGCGCCTCAGAAAGGGTTTCCTTGTACTCAAATATTTATTCTTTTGCCACTGCTGAAATTCCCCTTAGAATCTTATTCTGTGTTTAATGTCAAAGGCCCCTATTAAAATGTAACAGCTTCTGTTCTTACATATTTTTAATTCATTTAGTGATTCCTCGCAGAGATCTGATTCTGGGGATATGAAGAACAGAATGAGACAGTGGAAGAAGATAGGCCAAAACTCAGTGCTCTTTTTTGTCTCTGATTTCAGAGTTTTGGGAGGGATAAGAATGGGGTGTTGAAAGAAGGCAAAAACCCTGCATGACCAACTAGACAGCCAGAGTCAACTGGTGAATAGTGGGTGCTGAATGTCAAGGTGAGGACTCCATCTACTTTTCCTGGGATGCTGTGATGGGGTACCCAAGGCTGCTACTCATGCTGGATGGCAGAAAGCTACTCTAAGAAGCAGTGAAAGGTCACTCATGAGACTAGAAACTGATCTAATTTGAAATCAGAGGAAATTAAAACAAGGAATTGGACACAGAGCTGATGGAATATCCAAGATGCCAAATAGAGACTGGTGAAGAAATACAGAGATTAGCAAAAGCAGACATTTATTATCACCTATGAGGCTAGAAGTACAAGGAAGTAGGTGGTGTCCCTGAGACTGGGAGCTGAAGCCTCCTAACAAAAGCAAGAAGCCCAGGGAGCTCTCTGGCAGGGATGAGAGAAGGCACATGGAGATGGCACAATTGCTACCTACAAAACAGGATGGGGGAAATAACCTGTCATCTCCCTTCTTTCTGCCTTCTAACCTCCTTCAGGGTCTCCCATTGGGTGAAACTGGCTGGAAGCTAGCTGGTACAGGAGCCTGGAAAATGGAAGCTATAAGGCTCTTCAAGAGATGGGGCTAAGAACGATCTAAGAACAATGAAATGATGGGCACAGTACTGAGAGGAATTAGGAAAACCACTTCCTAATTTTTTATGGTCAAATAAGAAAGTGATGCTGAGGAATTTGAGTTGTCAAAATGTTATCTTTATGCTTGCCATGCATATCAGAGAATTAGGCTTGGATTTTAGGTCTGGGCTTACATGTAGATTATTATTCATTTTAGTTTTTATAAAAGGTCTGTGGAGTCCTTGCATTAGAAACAACTAGACTGCTAGTTCAACATGCTAATTTCTGGGCCTCACACCAGATCTTTTCAATGCATTTCCCTTATTGTGGGACCAACTGATTTGTCTACTTTTCTCTATGTTGTAATTGAAGTTTGTGTTCATAAAGCCTTTTTGAATTTAAAATGAGGAGCAACCCCTCCATGAACAAGCTCTGCTTTGCTTCTTTTCCTTCCCAGATGATGGGTGATGCTGTATTTATAAAGTTCTAGTCTACTGACCTGTTGAATATCCACCCGAAAGTTCTGTCCAAGACTTAGATTGTGATGAGAAATGTCTGTTGTCCAAAGATTGATGATTTAACTCAAGAGAAGGGCAACAAATTCTCAAGCATGTTAACCAATCTCCCATCCCAGGAACAGCGTTGCATAATTGAAAAGTTAGAAATAGAAACCAGAGGAATTCCTTGGTGCAAAAGGTCGGCAAGATAGACTCCCCAGCTGGATTACAGAACACACTACTCACTGGCCTCCTAAAGCCTTTTTGGGCATTTGAAGCCAATTGATTTGTATTTCCCGCAACGTTTCTGTAAATGGTTTTCATTGCTGTCACTGGTGGTATGCTGATGCATGTGTAATGAGCCTAGGCCTGAACACAGAGGCTGGGGTTATTATTTCTTTGTCACACGAGTTGAGTCTTGTATCCTTTCTGATCTTGTTTTCTATCTTCAAAATGTAGATAGCTGCTATTTTTCCCTTACAGAGTAGTGGGAATAATCATCTATATTCATTGATATAAGGATTTCTTTACTGAATGCCTCTTATGTACTAGGTCTCAGGTCAGAAATACAAAGACAGCACTGCACCTTCTAAAACAAGTATCTGTGTGTGAAAGCAGTCTGCACTTTGAGTTAAAAGATTTTTTATTTAAAATGCTATAGTAAAATCAGTTATGACAGCTGTAGTTGGGATAGGTAAGTATTACTTTTTTACTCAGAGAATCTGAAGGACAGATTTGGAATGTCAATGTCTTAAACCTCAGGATCTCCAGAAGGGAGTAACCGATGCCTGGGGCACCATCAGCAGGTCTAAGTCCTCATTAAGGGGAGGAAGAAGAAAGAGTAAGAGAAGCATGATTAAAAGACAGGAAAATAAAAAAAGAGTGGAATGAAATGCAAAGAGGGGCAGTGCACAGCTCCTAAGGTCGGCTGAAGCTACCCCTCAAGGCACCTCCCTGCCAAATAATTCCATCCCTGTTTGCACTTCATGAAACATTTACAACCAGGGATAATATAAATGTGAGCAAAAATCTGTTTTTAAGGAAAGACAAAAAGTTGCCTTTCATGCTTTGGGATTTATTTCTTCTTCCTTATAAATGATTGCCCACATTTTGTTTTCTTTATTTTGTTGTATTTTACGTCTCGGGGTAATTGTATCCTTTCTTCTATTCTTTCAGTTTGGGTGGTCATGTTGTACTGTACTTTAAACGCTTCAGATATTTTACCTAAGGCTCTCTTTATTTCAGCACAGTTATTTTCAAACTGAGCTGCATCAGAATTACCTGGAGGGATTGCTAAAGCATAGCTGGTCGAGCCCCGCTTCCAGAGTTTCTGATTTTGTTTCTGGTCTGTGGTGTGAGGCCCAATAACTTGCAGTTTTATCAAATGCTCAAGTGGGGATGATGCTTCTGGTTCAGGGGGGACTGCTCCTTTAACATTCTAATAATGCTATTGACTATTGTCCCCAGTGGATCTTGACTTCCCTGTGTTTGGTAGTCTCTTCTTTCTATAGAATGTATCAGTTTTAGAACATTTTAACACAATCCAATATGTTATTTTGGAGCAGTTCTTATGCCAGAAGTGTATATTCCAAGCTATTTGGGAATCCATTCAATGAATGAGTGTATTCATGTATGCCATGGGCAAAGGCAAGGCCTTGCTTAGGTTAAGAGAGGAGATGTTCTTCCATGTGCCCAGATCTTCAAGTTTTAAAATGAAAACATGAAAGTGTGACATGGACAGGTGAACTACACTTAGTCATAGGAAGATTGTAAAGAATCATCTTTGTTGTTTAAGAGAGACTCTGATAGAGTGGATATTATTCTTACTTTGGTTCATATATAAAAGTCTGGCAAAAGAAAGAGAATTGCATGGAGGGTCATTGTGTGGGCTTTGTACTGAGCCATGCTACTCTTCAGCTGTGCAACTGGTCAAATTCATGATCCCATTTGCTCAACAAAGAAACGGGATTCATGGAGTTGCTGGGAGGTTCAAAGGCTGCCAAATATGGAAAATGTTCACTGACATATTGGCTGCTTCTTATTAGGTCCAGGTTTGCTTTTTTTTTTCCCCTCTACTGTTTTACTCGGGCCTGGGATGTTGCTTCCTGGTCTAAGTTTTGGAGGTGGTGACAGGTTGCTGTGCTACAGTGAATGGAAAATGTACTGCCCAGAGTCTTTGTAAGATAAAGAGTCATCATAGAGTAAATAAAATTTCCCTATAATCCTTGAAGCAGTATCAAAGCTGCTAGTTTCATAAGTTTGGCTGACAGCATAGTGGGTGAGCTGTCAAAATCTGAACATCAAGGGCAGCAATATTTTGATTTTGCTAAAGTAGATTTGGGGAAAGGAAAGAAATATAATCAGATTTTTTCTAATCCTTTGTAGGTTCTTAAGCAATAACTTACTCATCAGTCTTAGATTAGATAGACTTGACATTACCCCAGGGGAATCTATAGTAGATTATACTTGATTAGGTGCACTGTGGTATTAGAAAGCAATTAAAAAACATATAAACTTTTTATTAAAGTGTAACTCACATACAGAAAAGTACACATAGCATAAGTACACTGCTTGATGAATTTTCAAAAACTAAACACACTCATGTAATCAACAGTTAGATCAAGATACATTACCACGATCCCAGAACTTCTGTATTTTCCCTTCTAGTCACCACCAACACCCTCCCTAGAAAGATAGCCACTATTCTGACTTGTAGCACTATAGACTAAATTTACCTGTGTTTTTTATACAAATGCAATCATATAGGTTGTAGTCTTTTGTGCCTGGTTGCACTCACTTACCATGTTTGTGAGGTACACTCATGTCATGTCTGTGGTTTGAAATTCATTCATTTTAATTGCTCTATATTATTTAATTGTATAAATTAAGCACAACTTATTTATTGATTCAAATGTAATGGAGCTTTAGGTTACTCTTAGTTTGGGTTTTGTGAATAGTGCTGCTATGAACATTGCTGCACAAGTCTGTGGTGAGTATATGCATGCATCTTGCTGGAGTTGTAACGGGGAGTTTTTCAGGTGTGCATATATTCATTTTTAGCAAATACTGCCAAACACTTCTCTAAAGTGCTTGTACCAATTACATGCCATCCAGCAGTGTATGAGAGTTCCCATTTCACCACATCCTTATCAAAACCTAATTTTGACTGTGGTTTTATTTTAGCCATTTTGATGGGTGTGGGGGAAAAAAGTCCCACCACCACCACCACCACCGTTAAATGTAGTACAGAATCTCCTCATCCCAATACTAGTGTTTCATTGTACATTAAGGAAGCTATTCTATTATGGGAGTCATCGCCACATGATGGCTCGTTTAACCTATATAGAGAGAACTTGAGTCAATTTAGATTAACACCAAGGAAAACTGCATCAGGATGAAGATTGAATATTTTAGTATAGGAAATATTCTAGGTTTATCATTGCTACATATCATAAAATTCTTTTTCAGGCAGGCTCAACATGAGAATTCTTTTTTACCCACTATGACCAGAGGGTATAAATCTCTCAACTGCCAGAACAAAGAATATGTGCATGCATTTTAGAGACAGATATTCTCAGACTCAAGAGGCCATAGAACAGAGACACACTCAAGAACAGTCTCTGAGAGTTGGTTCCAGACATTGGCATTTTAAAATGATTCTGATGTGTAGCCAAGATCGAGAGCTCCTGTTATAGATAGACATATAGACTAGGGTGTCTCAAGTAATAATTGCACTGAAGATTTTGTAGTTTAGAGTAGATAGAAAGTTTATTGCTATTAGACTGTGGTAAAAAGCATTATCTCCTTTCAGGGCTCTGAAGGGGACCAAAAGTGTTGCCTTTTGGGACGTTGATTTTAAGCTGGTTACTAAGAAATAAAAGACTCAGAAAGAACCTTTGAGCCCCTCCCTTCTCCCTTTCCTGCCCTAGAGATTCAGATAGAAAAATCTGCTTCAGGAAGGAATCCTAGGATGTTCACCTTAGCCAAAATTAAATTGAGTATAGTAGATGGGAGTGTGTCATACAGGGACTGTTTGCTACGTTATCCCTGTGTCTCATTCTTCCTGGGTTACCTAGTAAAAATTTACCTGCCATGAGTGTTTAGCTCTTTCTCAACTATCTTTGAATTACCCACTCTCACTTTTGAAATCTAAGACCTGTTCCCCTCTTTTCTCCTTTGTCCAAAATGTAGTATGTATCCAGTGTCGCCTCTTTATCTTTGGAATTTTCATGCTTATGTAAATTCCCCACCTGCACGTATTAAATTTTTTTATTTTCTTCTGTTAATCTGTGTCTGTTAATTTGATTAGCTAGACGAATTTAGAAGGTGGGAGGGAAATATCTTTTTTTTTTTTTAAGCCCCATAGATTTTTTTTTTGTGAGAAGTTTCTCTCTGTCTCTAAATATAAATGGAAACACATTTCCTTTGAAATACCTTCTCATCCAACACCTTGGTAACACAGTTGAGAAAAACAAAAGCCTAGAGAGATTCATTCACTTGTCCAAGATCATATGATTAATTAAAGCACAGTTAAGAGTGGGTCATGAATCTTCTGTTTTTTTTTCCTTCTTCAACATCAATCTATTTTCAAAACATGGACTTATAAGTTTTGGGACTAACAAGTTAGGTTCTTTAATTTCCCCAATATATATAAAACCAACCCTGTTTTTGTTGTTGACCAAACACAGAAGTAGGTTCTTCAGAAGTTTATGAAAAATTCTAGAAAAATAAATTATAGGGAGTTTTAAGTAGATAGCCTTTAGAAGCTATCTAATGCCTTTGGCCCCTAAACTGCCTTTCAGATTATTCTAAGGATTAAACATCAAGTTTTAAAGGGGTCACTAGAGTCTCAGTGTGCTACGTACTATTGAAAATAATTGTCCTTATTCTAATTTAGACACACAGCTGTTTTGGAGATATAAAGAAAGAACTAGATGGTATTATGTGAAGGCTTACTGTGTGTATTTAATGCCTTTAAAGGTAGTTTCTTCAAAATCTATCGATATAAATTTAATATCCATACTTAAAGTGGCTAAGTTTTGAAAAAAGGAAAAATTCAGGTGTGTAATACGTACTTACTGCTCCTTGTGCTGTATGGAACACAGGAGAGTAAATCCTAAAACTGTGCATCTTAAACTGTACTGTGTGTTGGAGTCACTTAGAAGGCTTGCGAGAAGAGAGACTCCTGGCCTAACATTCAGGGGTTTTGTGAACCAGGTCTAGAGTAGTGTAATAACCAGGCCTTGTATTTTCTGTATTCTGATCCTTTGACATCTGGGATTTTGCAGACTTTGCAGGAACTGCCCCTCCTGGTGCTAGGCAATTCCTAAAGGTAGTGAGAATTTCACCCTCTGAGTACACTTTTCATATGCAACCACTCAATCCAAAACCCAAGCCTCCATTTCCTTTTGTGTTAAGCTCTCACCTTCTGGGCCATCATCTACCTGCCCTTATTATCATTCCAGGGACAGGTGCCAGAGAACTAGGAACAGTCCCTGTGCCCCAGAGCATGCTGAGATTATTTAAACCTTGCCTCTCTGGTCGCTTCCCTTGGAAACCACAATAAAGGCACTTGGCCTCCTCTCCCTCTATCTCCTAACTGATGCTGGTGCCCCCATGGTATGGTGTAACCGTCCTCTTAGGGTCTGTGAGTATAATAAGGTATCTTTATAGTGGCAGTGATCTCTGATCACTAATACCTAAACAATTATCAAAACAACATTAAAAAACGTGAGATATAAAAATTTGCATGTCTAACATGTTTTCAGGCGGTGCTCATGCTGTTCATCTTGGGGACACACTTTGAGGACCACTTTCCTAAAACATTTGAAAGCTGCCATGTTTATGTCTATTAGTGGGTGTGGAGAGTGAAGGCAGAAGCTGATGGAGGGTCCTGTGCTGATATAGCAAGAATGGAGATTTTTGAAAACGCTGTTTCACCTACTTAATTATTATACTTCCGTGTTTATTAAATCATTTTATCATCTAATTGTGTTCTCATATGAGAGCTGTGCTGTTATTCTTCTATCCTAATACTATGGTCTTTGTTGAGTTACTTGTGGGAGAATTGGATTACAGAAAGGGTTTAAGAGCATTGTTTTAAATCCAGCTCTGGTTCTGACACTGAGTTGCATGACTTTGGGAAATTAACTTCATATCCCAGAGCCTCAATTTCCTCTTCTATAATCTGGTGATAATAATAATACCTCTTCATAGGGTTAATGTTAGGACTAAACAAATTAAATGCAAGAAAGTGCTTAGTATAGCCCATGGCATATACTAGATTTCAAAATGTAAGTTATTGTTATTGAAGTTATTTTAGGGCTAAAACAAAGGACTGCAATCAATTTCATTGTCTTGCCTTTTATATAATATACTTTTATGCCTGGCGTTTTGAATTAAGGACAATGGTGTATGATCAAAGGAATCTAAAAATAAGATTTCACTATAGTTATTGTTCCACAAAGCAGAAACCCAGAATCCCTAGATGAAACTCTCTGACATTGTTCTCTAAGTGGTTCTCTGAAATACAGAATTTTAGAATCTTATCCAGAATTTTGTCCGAAGAAAGTCACTTCAGTGTCAGTCCTCCTATTGGTAAAGCCAGTGGTGTGATGATGCACAGTGTGATTCCTCCACATGTGGCTATGTGGTCAGAGTCATGGCTTTGCAAATACTGCTCTTTCCAACCCAACACGTCTGCTTGTGCATCACTGTTGAGTCATGCCTCTTACTGTCACAGACAACTTTTACTTGTAAGCACTTTGAGGTGTTCTAGCAGGAAAGGGGAACTCATTTCTTCCATGTCTATCACCAACATAGGTGAAGGATATACTCTGATTACAGTATCATTTTTATTTGTGAGGACCAAATCAGTAGGAACAGAAATATAAAAATTCCCAGATATTCAGCTGTGTCAAGATTAAAGTTAGTCATTATGCCTTTAGGATGCATCACTTGCTATAAAACGTAAGACACACCTGATGTTATCTCTGAGCTAACAGCACTGACAATTTTAGCTCAGGAGAAAAAATGGTATATTTTAGTGGGAAAGAAAGGAGGCTGATGAATATTTTAATACAGCTGATGGAGTGTGCTAAACAAGCAGTTACAGGGTAACTGTGGATGGTATAGAGCTTTCTACGTTAGAGACATAAGGGTAATCAATGTTGCCTAAGGTTAAAAACAGTGTTTTTAAATCTGGTTAATAACACACCTCTAGGTCACAACCAGCATTTAAAAAAAATTAAATAGGACAAAAAGTATCAGGGTGTATCACTTTTACTCTTGGTAAGGGTAAGGCATTTATAGAAAGGTGTGCGTGTGTGTGTGTGTGTGTGTGTGTGTGTGTGTGTGTGTAGTTTGTGACACACAGCCCATTTCCATGGGTCATGGATGACAAAAAGTTTGGAAAACACTGCCTTAGGTATTTCTTGAAATGATTTTATTTGGGATACTGACACACAGCTAAATAACTTTGGATCCCATGGCAAGATTCCTTTCAATCTCTCTCTTTTCTTCTGATTAGGTAGTCAATCTCCATTTGCTGCCAAAACATCTCCATCTGCTAATGTCTGTGAGTCTCCCTTTTAAAGGAAGAGAAGCAGGTCTCAGGCACAGAACCTACAGCAGGAAAGATTTGTTTATGGTAAGTACTGCTGCTTTTCTGTTATGTTCTGTTGGAGCTTCTCACACACTTTAGTTTCCATGTTTCTATTTCCATGTTGTTCCACAAGAATTTATTGTTTTGTTTTTCAATGACTTCATTTAAGCAAATAATTGTTGGGAAGAAAATGTTAAATAGTTCATCTATTGCAAGCAATATTGAAGGGAGTCTGAGATTGGCTGGGGAGTTTGGGAACCAGTATGCTTCGGTGTCCTTGGCTGTGTCACCATCCCTAGAATTCAGGACCATCTGGTGGACCTCCCCTTGGTCAACATGATGGAAGCCCTCTTTATGAAGCTGATCAGACTGATTGCCGTGGGCATTCCCAGACTTTCCAGGTGTGCAGGTGACAGCTGCATTTCCTCCACAAAAATAGAGAAAACAGAGGCGCTGTGTCCCAGAAAGTCTTATGTGCTGGCCTCCCACTGCTCGTATCCTATCATTGTGCTAACATTTTCAGCAGAGACAAATGTCTTGGGTCTTGGGACTATTAATTTTTTTTCAGATTGGCCACATCATCGTGAATATATATATATATATATATATATATATATATATATATAATTTTTTTTCTTATAGCTAAGCATTGCCTCAGCAGGAAAAATCCACCTGGATAGGAAAATCAAATGGGGTGATGATACAGTCCCTGTTGGGGACAGATAACCAAGCTCACATACCCAGGTTCAGTGGCCACTCTGAGATTTGGCTGTACTTCCTGGCCAGGTCGCAATGGAAAATTATTTGGGGCCTTTGTATGGAGGGAAACCTGAGAAAACCAAGTGTGGTCTGATGCCTGAAGTCCAACTGGCCCTGCTCTCCTTCTGTGATGGAAGAGCCTAAAAATAAAACAGAGGCAACAAGTGTTAACACAGGCATCAGTTCTCTTTCCTGGTACAGATAACACCCCTTTTATGCAAGAGTAAGTAGGCCAGAGGGTAAATTGAGAGTGGCCTTTGTCCTGTCCTAGACTTTTCTGTATCAACACCGGGGCTAATTTTCTCTTTCCTTCAGTTAGTTTGACATAGTTATTGGGATTCCCTTCCCCCACCCCGAGGGGTGAGAACCAGGAGAATTGCTAAAATGCCATCTGCATCCTCAGTGAACTGGCCCCTTCATTGTGGAAACTACAAGGATGTTGACTCTCTTTCAACTCCCATGACTGGAGTTGTTCCCTTGTATGTCAAGACTCAACTTCCACCCCAAACTGTTGTGAGTTTTCCTTCCTCTTCCCTCCTGGATACCTCTCTGAATGACATCATTTGAAAGGTGATACTTTGATTCTGATGGAAGACAGCTTTGTGAAAAGAGGTAGCAGATTTGGAGGGAAAGGCCCAAATTTCTCACCCCAAGGCTTTGGCTGCACTTGCTTGCTAATTTGAGTACAGAGGAAATGCAGACAGAATGAATTGCCCAAGCGATTTATGCCTTTGGCAAGTTGTTCTGAAAGAGGAGGGGACCAAAGGGCTTTGCTTCTCAATTTAAAAATAGCTAGCCTTGGGCTCCTCCCCTTCCTGCTCCTGTCTCCTCTTCTCAAAGGGAGAGCTTTTGAAAAGGAATCCCCTGGTCCATCCTGTTTCACCTCCCCAGCCCCTCCCTCCTTCCACCCACTCCATGACGCCATTCATTTGAATGGCAAGATTTTTCTGAGCTAGGATAAGTGAGATACAGGAAATTACTACTGAAAGACTTCTTTATGCTTGGTGTCATCATCACTTTATTATGAGGGACAACTAAAGGGTCCAGTGACGAAAGTAGAGGCCTGGGACAGCAAGAATGTCCGAGGATGCCGAGGTGATAGACACAGAACTGGTCATCCACAGAGGTCAACAGCCTGCAGCTGAAGTGGTGGGCCTCACTTCCTTGGATCACATCGGTGGGACTTTAGATTACATTCCGAAACTTCAGATTTTTAAAGATATATGATCAGTCAGTGACAGTTGAGATGAGGGGGCAAACCAAAACATTCTGCCCCCCTCCCATTCTTGATGGTTTGTGCACCTGCATAGCCAGGATTAGACGGTGAACAAATGAGCTTTCTTAGACTAAAAATTGAGCAATATCTTCCCTACTTTTGAGTTGATGTACTCTACTATAGCTGAGCTCAAACGTAGGGTGATTCTGTTTATACCAAGGAAGACCTACATTCAGTTCTTGGCTTCCAACATGGGTAGATGGTCAAAATGTTTAGATAGCTTTATGTTCCATAGAACAGAATGGAGTAATTACAGTTTTCTGTTATCTAAACATTTTTGCCACATATATTTAGACCAGTGGTTCTCCAAGTGTGGTCCTCAGACTGGCAATATCAGTATCAGCATCATACAGGAACAACTTATTAGAAATGCAGTTTCCAAGGTTCCAACCCAAAACTTTGAAATCAGAAATTTTAGAGGTGGCATATGTGTTTTAATGAGTCATCCAGGTGGTTCGGATGAAGCCTCAAGATTAAGAATCTATGATGTAGCTAACTCAGAAAGCCAACCCTATTTTCTTATTTTAGGATTGATGGATATATTCAATCAGGTGGCACAAATACTTTTTCTGAAGCTCACAACTTTTTTGGATTGCCTCAAAACAGAAATTAGATGAGATTAAATGCAATTCTGACCAACTTCATAGAATCATACCCATGCTCAAAGGATTACCTTAAAATAAATGTACATGTGCTGAATCTTTTTCCCTTCACTAATGTTCATTATAATATTGAAGAAATATTTTCTTGGAAAGTCACAATATACAATTCATAAAAATTCTCTTAAAATCATTTTAAGAACAAAAAAGCGATCTTTTTTTTTTTTCTGGCAACAACATTGCAAATGATAGCTACCAAATACAGATTTCACCATTTTGTGTTTTTGTTTGGTAATAAATGGCAACTAAGTTAATAGAGCACAATGGAATAAGTACAACTCTCCCCCCTCTTTTTCAAGGTTTCTTAAAGGAATAATATGATTTTCTTCCTCTTGTTCAGATACCATTCCCCAATATGTCATGACCGGCTCTTAGAAAGGGATAGGATGATTTGAATTTAAAAAAGGGGACAAGATTCAAAATGTGGAGGTACATCTAAATAAACACATTTACTGAAACAAGAGACCTTAGGATGCCTAAGTATTTTTATCATATAAGTCTTAGAGTAACACAATCAATTACACTTTTTAAAAAAAAAATTATTTGTACAATGAGATTTACCAGTAACTGTCCCATTGAAAGCTAAAGCAGTCCTGCTTGCCTGATGATGTGTTGTTCACTAATTTCAAATTTCAAATAAAGCAGCAAGAAGTGGAAGAAATCTGGAAGACACCAAGTTCTAGAAAACAAGACCCCAGATTAAGATGGACTTTGGCTTTTTATATCAAATGGTGCCTCTAGGTAGGGCATTTTGCTGAAATTAGTCATGTATTTGCAACACCAATACTTGCTGAACCTTCCAGAGAACAATATAAGCAAATGAATGGTTTGGGTGGTCTTGTAAATCCAGCTCTGTCCTCCCAACCCTCCCACTTCAAACAGTTTAATTTCACTAGAAGTACATGGTTTCAATAACTGTGAAGGAAATAAAAATTATTTTAGAACTTTCTTGATGCATAAGTAACGGTCATTTATATTATTCTTTTCTGTGTTAGGAAAACAAATGCACAAAGTATTTGAGTTGCCAATTTTTTTTCCTTAATAGAATTATACTGTGGCTAAGACTGTATTTTGGAATCTGTTTGTTTTCCATATTGTTTCATTTGCCAATTACATTTTCTTAAGAGCAAAGGTTGCTACACTTGGGTTTCCTGTGTTGAAAATTCAATAGGGGCTTAATAAATTTGCTGCCTCCTGATTTGCTAATACAGATTCTGAATTTGATCATTTTTATATCCCATGTTACTGAAGCAGATTTGCGAAAGTAATCTGGAATTTGTACTTAAAGGCCTGAAGGAAACTTTAGCTCTCATATCATACAACACTATAATTTTGTAGATGAGGAAACTAAAGCATAGAAATATTAACTGAAAGTCACACAGGGACTTATGAGAAAAAAAAATACCATAGAACCCAGGACCCCCAAATCTCCATGTTGGTTTATTTCCATCATGGCCACCTGCTATGAACACGAATTAACAATCAAGCACCAAATAAAGCAATATGCCATTGCCAATTTCTGGTCCATTTACTTAAGCTTCTTTGTCTGCTCCTACAAATGCATATATCACAGAAGGGTGTTCTTAAGACCTGAATACCTGACAGCATGATTTTTTCATATTTTTGAATCTGTAGATTCTTTATTTGACAGTGGCTGGGTCTTGAGAAAACCCTAAATTGAAAAGACATTTTTATGTTACTTAAGAAATAACTTTGCCTTTCGCCCAACTTTATTTCTTTTTTTCCTTTTTTTGTAATAAACATTTATTATATTTACTTTCAAACATACTTTTACAAGGAGAAAGGGTATGTTATTGATCCTCCAGAACGTAGCCCAGATTCAACAATTACTGAGGGTTTACAATACTTGTTTAATCTTTCCTTTTCCCTCTCTTTGTCTCTGAATTATTTTAAAGCAAATTCCAGATGTCATTTCATTTCACTCCTACATTCCTCAGCACACATCTCTAAAGAATTATGGGTATTTTGATGCACAAACCTAATGCTATTGTCACACATAAAAATTATAATTAAAACATCATCAAAGATCCAGTCAGTATTACAATTTCCCTGATTGCCTCAAAAAATATTTTTAGAGTTGCTTTTTTCATTATTCATATGTGTGGCTATGGGTTCAGGATTCTAGCAAACACTGCAAACTTAAGAAAGCAAGCAAGAAAAAAAGAAAGAAAAAAAGAAAGAAAGAAAGAAAGAAAGAAAGAAAGAAAGAAAGAAAGAAAGAAAGAAAGAAAGAAAGAAAGAAAGAAAGAAAGAAAGAAAGGAAGAAAGAGAAAAAGACAAGAGCAAGAAATAAACTTTCTTAGCAAGAAGGGTTTTCCCAAATTCTCACAGCTCTAATCTGGATACCATTCAGTGTGACAAGCTTCTCACTGGGTTCCCACAGCTGGTTAGTGTTTTGAATTCCAGCCCCATGAACTCATATCAGGCTACATGGGCTAATGCTCAGCGCCCAACCTAGCACTGATATCTCCGATGACAGAGTAATGGAGCAACCACGGGTATTGTCTGCCTTTTTCTAAATGTACTGTCATCTGTGTTATTCTTCCATCTCTGCAGAGAGTGAGTGACTTTAATGCCTCTTGGAAGCATTTAAGCCATCGTAGAGGCAAAAATAATGCCATTCAAGAATTTTTTATTGAAAGACCGATAAAACAAGCTGCTACATTGTGAACGAGCTTCTGGATCTTAAGTGTCCCATAAGGCTTGTTCAGATGAACATCTCTTCATTCTTTTCTCTGCCTCATTGAGCTTTGAGAAAGATATATGGAGATAAAATATGGAGAGAGATTACTTCTATATCTTGGGTATTGTAAATAATGCTGCAATGAACATAGGGGAGCATATCTTTTTGGGAGGGGCTTGAGGGTATGGATAAAAAAAGTGAAAAGGATTGAGAAGTACAAATTGCCAGTTATAAAAACAGTCACTGGAGTGTAAATTACAGCATAGGGAATATAGTCAATAATATTGTAATAATTATGTATAGTACCAGGTGGGGTCTAGACTTATCAGGGTGATCACTTTGTAAGGTATACAAATGTTTAATCACTATGTTGTACACTTGAAAGTATTATAATATAATATGTTAACTATAATTGAAAAAAAAATATTTTTAAATGTCAAATAAAATAGGGAGAGAGGGGGAAATATACAAAGAGATATACCACAGTTAGATATAGAGTAAGTTAGTTTAGGCACTGAATTTTGATTATGAATTTCCTATCAACTCATAGCAAATAAAATTTCATAGAGAAAAAGTTATTTTCTGCTTGTGGGAAAGGAAAAAGTTCTTTGCTAGGTGTAAGAAGCTACACTTAAAACAAAACTCCTCTTTGCAAATATTACAGATCCTTCTTTAGATGCCCAAGTGGTGCTGTTTCAGGGACTCCATCTGATGCTCCCCAGCATCTAAAATACTAAACAGTACTTATTGAATGAAGCTTGATTTTTTTTCTCATTTTTCTTACTGTACATGTTTTATCTCCTCTCCATTTGTATCAATTTATAACTTAGTGTGAATGAGAATTGTCCCCCCCCCCAACTTTATTGAGGCATAATTGACAAATGAGAATAGGTTTTGAGAAGCGGTGGCAGGTGAGGACGTGAATGCTAGACTTTTTAGAAGTGGAGAGGTTATATTGGGCATAAAGGATCTTGTGCCTGTTCTAATGGAGCTTTACATTCCAGTTAGGGAGAATTGACCATACACTTAGAAACAAACTCATAGACAAAGTCATCTCCAATCTGGGAAAGTCACTGCAAGGACAATACTAGACAGTGTCTGTCAGCAGGTAGTTAAAGGATGGTGGAGGACTACTTTATAAAACGTGTGAGGGCCCGCCGAGTGGTGCGGTGGTTAAGCGCTGGCTTGGGATGCCAGCAGCCCCGGTTCAGATCCCACATATGGGGCCAGTGACACTGCCCTCAAAAATAAATAAATAAATAAATAAATAAATAAATAAATAAATAAATAAATAAAACGTGTGACATGTGAATAGGAAACTGAATGAGCTAAGGAGCCAGGCATGAGATGTTCCTTGGCAAAGTCCTCTAGGCCTAGCAGAGGTCTGTATAGGTAGCGTTTGTGATTGGAGCTTGTAGGTTGGGCTAAATCATGAAGGCCTTTTAGATCATGGCAGAGAGCTTGGGTCTTGAGTCTGGATGGTGCCCGGATGGCAGGTATGTGAAAATCCTTTTATGGCAGGGATTCTCAGACTTTATTGGGCATCAGAATCAAATGAAGAATTTGTTAAAACTCACATTGCTGGCCTCACCCCATGTAGGATGAGTAGGTCTGTGGTGGGGCCTTAGGTTCTGCATTTCTAACAAGTTCCCTGGGGTTGCCCAGGCTGCTGGTTTCCTAGTCAGTGTTTCAGAGAACCACTGCTTTAAAAAGCAGCTCAGGTGGCTTTTTGTTCACCCTTTGCAGTTAGCCCAGAGAACAGATAGCCGAGGTATTTAGATGGCAGGTGTTTTGACATGATTCCCACTTATCTATGTTTCACAGAATGTATTGCTTTTTCTCTTCTTTAAGTAAATCTGAACCCCTATTTAATATCCACCCACCAAAGTGAAAAGAGAACTTCCAAATGCTGTCAAATCACTTTATTTAAGAGCCTCTCCCTCTAGGTTCCCAGGTGCACTGTCCCTGTGGGAACAGCTGTGGCACAGGGGCTGCTCTCAACAGACCTGGGTCCCTTGCGTTCTTATCCTCCTCTCATTCTGGACCTCCTTGAAAATGCATTCCATCTTCACAGACATTTATACAAGAGTAAAACAGTTAACAGAGGCCAGCAGCATCGCTGATCTCCAACCAGGAAGCATTCAGACCGTTAGGAAACACGGGCGAGCAAGTGTTTACTGACCGTGTAATTAATATGATGCCTTGCCCTGTCTATCGGCCCTTAGCACCATATTTCCTGTTCAAGGCAGTGGAAAGCAAAAATATTAGTCGCTGTTTGACCAAAGGAACAAGTGTCTTCGAAACGAACACATGATCTATTAGCAGTCCTGCCGAGTCTTCCCATGGGAACAGGCATTTTACTTTGTTTTACAGCTAATTTCTTTCTTACAGCAGGTTCCCAGACACATCAAATGCCTTGCATGTGAGGCTGAAGTCAAGATTTATAGTCCAGGCCCATGTAATTCAATGTCAAACAACTCTGATAACATAAGGGCTGGAAGTCAACCATTTTCTCATGAGTTCTCATAAAAAAGTCATTTTAGCCAAATTGAGTTTGAATAGCGGGTGTGTCTCTGTGATTTGATGGATGCTCCCTACCCAGGAGCCCCTGGGAACCTACTTTCTTTTGCTACTGTAGCAACAGAATCTGAAAACAGACAGAGTGATGCCTGGTTGGATTTTGGATTTTGTTGTTGTTTTTTTCTATTGTGTTCAAAGGGAAAAAAAGAAAAACAATGCTTTCACCTCTGATGGTGCATTGTACCTACCTTTTCCAGCTTTGATTTCTTTTTACCCTGTCCTATTATTTGCTCGCCATTTCTCTGTAACCCATGCATCATGATGGTCTATTTCCCTGGAGTAAAACTACCACTTGTGCCAAAAGCAAATTGGAAAGGAGGGTATTTTCTTTGGTTCTTGTCTGTGGGTTCATGTGTTTGTAGACTCTTAGAGAAGGAAGGACCTTGGGAATCACTTAAGAGAGTCTCTATTTTACAGCTAAAGGGGAAGGGATGTTAATTGGTCTTCCCAAGAGTGACACAGCCAGTGAGGAGAAAGATCAATGGTCTAGTGATTCCTCGCCCTCATCCCCCATATAATACTGGCTGTGGGGTATTAAATCAGATGCAAAGTGTTACTTCCTGTAGCCCAATGCTTTCTAGGTTATGATATGATTGACTACTCGACCTAAGGCAGCTGATTATACACACCCCTCAACAGAGTTGGTGTTTTACCAAGCACACCTCAAAATTCCTGGAGAGAGAACTGTACTGCGTTGGAGTTGAGCACCTGTGGAGAAAAATTGCTTTAGGCTTTCTGAAGAGGAGTGGAAAAGGGAGGTGTTGGGGGTTGCTGCAGGACCCACAAGGTCCTTCACCTGCAACACAGTGTAGTGAACTTGTTCTCTTCTCCAAATGACCAGATTAGGAAAAAAGCAAAGCAAAATTAATAAACCACTAAGCAATTTTAAGATGTTCTTTAGTTCCTACAGATCTGAAATTTTGTTGTTTTTAATTAAAAATTACTATATATATATATATATATATATATATATATATATATATATATATGTTACCTTTGGCACAAAGCTAACCAAAATGCAACAAACATGCCCATCATGTGGAGAAATGTATATCCTGGAGGCCTTGCAATTCAGAGGCGAGCAAAGGACAGGCAGAGCTTAGGCTCTGGGGAAGCCTCATGGCCAACAATCTCATTGTGATAGACAGAATGGTGACAGTAACACTAATGACAATAAAGACAAAGGTTGGAAATAGGGGTGGGGAGGACAGTTGCTCTCCAACTGCTACATGGATCTAACCTAAGGTAGTAGCTGTAAATATTAGTGACAAAGACGGAGGAATCAATCCTTGAACAAAGCAGTTGTGGGCATGTCTTCCACATTGTCCATCCTGGCATGAAGCAGTCCTATTCCAAGTGTGGTCCCAATAGCATCAGTATTGCCTGAGGACTTGTTAGGATTGCAAATTCTCAGGCTCACCTCAGACCTGCTGAATCAGAGGTGGGGCCCAGAAATCTGTTTAAAACCCTCCATCTGGCACAACTGATCTCATAGATTCATTGCACGTAAATTTTCAAATATCTAACAATTAACTTAAGTATCGTGACTCATTGTTCCTGTATGTTCCCCCTCCACTGTAATCTATTGCCACTCATGTTTGTAACTTAGTACAGTAAAGACATATTTCATATTTGAAAATTTGTGTGGAATGAACCTGTGAGATCAGTTGTGCCCGACGGAGGGTTAATTAAACAAGCTCTCCAGTTGATTCTTGCTTATGAACCCTAAAGTTTGAGAAGCATTGATGAAAAGAAGTTGTTTTATGGACGTATGAATGCAGCCTTTTGAAGTGGGTGTGTGTTTGTTGAGACAATATAGGAGGATTTGGTGCTTAAAGGTTAACTGATTTTTCTCTTTTCTTTTTTCTTTTTTTGCTTATATTCTTGGTTATGGAGATAACTGGGATACTAAAAGGAGATTTACTTTTCCTTCCTTGTTCAACTGGTAATTTATTGTAGGAATTATCAGTTAACTCTGGGTAATTGAATTAAATCCAGGATTCAGATGGGTGTTTCGCAGCACAAAAGGAGACTGAAATGTGGGGTTTTATGCTATCTCAGAAATCAGAAAATCAGTGGTAGAGAAATTGAACCTTCTTTCCTTTTGGAATTTCTAGTCTCTACCTGTAGACTTCACATAACCTCCCGCAGAGAAAAGGGCACCTTCTTTAGAATCAGATCCTGGTTTCAAAACGTGGTTCTGACCCTTAATAATTGTATTTTCCTAGACAAGTTATCTACGCTCTTTCCACTTCTGTTTCTTCATCTGCAAAAGTGGAATGCTGCCTCATAGCATTCTTGTGAGGATTAAAAAGATTGAATGAAGTGATATAAACAAAATATCTAGAACCTAGCTTAGTCCATGGCAAAGTTTCATGTAATAGAGCATATGATTATGGCAATAATGGCTATGATGATAATGATATTAATTTTTGTTACACAAACATAACTGGAAGCAGAGGGCAGCAGTCACTTCCTTTGTAACTTCTTTTAATGTACTATGGTTTTAATATAAATCTTATTGAAGTACAACATATTTGGCAAAGGATACAGATCATAAATGTGCAACTCCATGACTTTCACAAAGCAACTACAAACCAGTACGCAAATAAAGGACAGAACATGACCAGCCTCTGAAGTCCCTATGGCCCCACCCACTTACCATCTCTCCTAGGGCAGCCACTATTCTGATTTTGGCACCAAACAGTTTTTCCTGTTTTTGAAACTTCATATAAATGAATCATAGAGTATGTGTTTTTCTGTGTCTAAGCCAGATACTTGCGCTAATTTTTTTTATGAGATTGATTTATATTTTAACATGTTATTGTAGATTGTTCATCTAAATGCTAAATAGTGTCTTACTGTTTAAATATACCATAATTTGTTTACCTGTTTTATTCCTGGTAGATATTATTTTCAGTTTTGGTTCTCATGATTAGTGATCTATGAATATTTGTGAATGTTTTGGTGAACAAATGTACATATATCTGCTGGGTATATGTATACCTATTGGTAGAATGGCTGGGTCATAGGATATGCATATGTTCAGTTTTAATCATACTGCCAGATGGTTTTTTATATAGTTGCACACTCTCACTAGCAGAGGATAACAGTATTAGTTACTTCAGTTTCTCACCAATGCTTGGTATAGTCTGTCCATTCTGGTGGTGTACATGAAATCTCACTGGGGTTTTAATTTTTGTTTTCCTGATGAACAGTGTAATTGATCATCTGTTGACCTGGCCACTTAGAAATTCTCTTTTGAGAAATGTACATTCTAATCTTTTTCCCATTAAAAAAGAAAAAAGAAAAAGCTAATCTGTCTTTTTTCCTATTGATTTGGAGGCATTTTTTTTTTTTTGGAAGCATTAGTTATATGTTCTACATATGGGTATTTTCCTAGATATATTTATTTCAAATATCTTCTCCTACTCTATGACTTGCCTCTTTTTGTGTCTGGTGAAATTTTGCATGATTTTAATTTTCTGAAATTGCAAACCAGAAAAATACAGGACTGCCAGTTACATTTGAATTTCAAATAAAAAACAAATTTCTAGTATAAGTATGCTCCAAATACTTATACTGAATCCCTATAAAAACTTGGTCATCTTTATACTGAAACTTACTCATCGTTTATCAGAAATTCAAATTCTACTGGTTGTCCTGTATTTTTTTTTTTTTTT
This sequence comes from Aselliscus stoliczkanus, assembly GCA_033961575.1. NCBI lineage: Eukaryota > Metazoa > Chordata > Mammalia > Chiroptera > Hipposideridae > Aselliscus > Aselliscus stoliczkanus. Next base: position 33,311,573 of record CM066738.1, read on the forward strand.
TTGCTAAAGACAACAACTCTACTTTTTTTCCCCCTTTTTTAAAAATTTAGGGTTTCAAGTATTTTTAGAGGTGGCAACACAGCTCTAAGGGAGGAGGAGGCACTTGCTTAACCAATCGGAGCCTTTGGTCAGTTTTGGAGCCTCATCCAATATACATCATATGATTTTGAAATTCTGCATTTTTTAGTTTAACTTAAACTCTCTGTATCTTCCAACTAAACTATTCAAAAATATTTACTATAGGGCATATCGAATATTTGTTTAGATGGGGCTCTATTCAATTTTGACTTTTTCTCTCTCTGATTCTAAACCACACACTTCAGAGTTCAGTGGCCAGTATTAAAGAAGATGGAAATGGAACATGATTTAATGCTTCAGTTTTTGCTTCTGTTTACTTTCCTCAGACTTCTTAACCACTTTCCTCAAAGTCAAGTTATTTTGTTTTTCTCCTTTCCACTCATCACATCATGTTTACTGACTGACTGAGTAGCTTGAAGATAAAGTATAGGAAAAAACAACTGTTACTATGGTGAGTGTAAAAAGAGAAGATGTATGAAGAGGAAAATGTAGGAAGAAATTGGAAGATGGATGCTAGAAATAAAGACAATAGAGCTGATTCTGAGGAAGGCAAAGACTGCCCAGAACAACGAGACTAAAACAGGGGAACTTAGAAAAGAGAAAGGAATGAGGAGAAGAGTGTTCAGTTCAATAAATGACATGTCCTCTGCCAAGATGTTAAAAGGTCACAGGATGCAATGAAATTTTGGTTTGAAAGGGGTTAAGGAAACAGAATTGTCAGTTAGAAAATGAAGGGAGTGCTGGAGGTCATATGATGAAGAAAAGAATATGGAAGACATGTAAAAGAAGGAAAATAAAAACAAAACCAGAATTCAGTGGAATGCAGTATCACACATCAAAAAATGCTCTGGGAAGGAAACACAGAAGCTGGGGTCTGGTCTTGATTTAGACATAATTGGTAAGATATTGGGCCATTTAGTGAGTACCCATATGCACCCATTTCCCCAACTGTGCTATGAGGCATTGGTCCTCGCTACTCAAGGTGTGGTTCCTGGACCAGCAGCCTCTGTAGCATCTGGGAGCTTGACAAGAATGCAGAATCTGGGCCTCTCCTCAGATCTGCTGAATCAGAATCTCTAGAGGTGGGGTCTGGAAATCTGTTTCAACAAGTGTTCTAGGTGATTATGTAGCTTTCTCATGTTTGAGTAGCATTGGGTTACCTCAGTGTTTTTCAAATTTTAAAGTTAAAGTGCCTCAGAATCAGAAGGCTTGTTAAAATGCAGATTCTGGTTGCATAGGTCTGGGATGGGTCTAACAAGCTCTCAGATGAAGTTGGTACTACTGGTCAGCAGACCACACTTTGAGTAGCAAGAGTCTATAATGATCTCTAAGATCCCTCTGAATTAAGATAATTAAGAGAGGAAGAATTCTACTTCAAGAGAAAAACAAGAGATGAAAGGTAAAAATAAATCTATATCAGTATACATATTAATCTGGACAGTAGTGTTTGTGAGATAGTTTTTCATAACAATTGTTGTATTGTCCTAGAAAGGAGCAAAAGACAAATAAAACTTTGCTCTGTATCTACTCTATTAGAGGTTGTGTTTATGGTTTTAAGATAAGGTTATTCTAGAAAAATTTACATAAGGGATGGCTTCCTGATTATCATTGCCCTCATAGCATAATGTATGTTGTAGTCTTTCCCCAAATCATGAATTTTTGTGAGTTTGTACTTGTGCAAGACCCACCCACCCTTAACTGTTTGTAAATAGACATACACATTTTCTTAGTGACAGCAAATCTGAACAGATACCCAAGCCAGTGTAGGCCACAAATGTCTTGGCCCCAGCATAGCTCTCAGGCCTGAGGAACCCCAGCCTATACCACATTTTAACAAGGCAAACCCCAGACTCTTAAGAGTTCAGGCTACGGGAAGTGGCAGGAAGCTCCTGGCAGGCAGCCCCTCGGCCTCCAGTTTGACTTGAGAATTTAAATCCACAAATGTCTTGGTCCAGAAAATGTCATGGTAGGAGATGACTGGCCTGTCTTCTGCTGATGTGGGAGAGGTACAGGGTAAGACAGAAGGGTCAACCAGATGTTGGGTGAGAATATCTCTGTCCCAGGACCTTGTAATAGAGAGAGGGTGTAAACAGGGGGAAGAAAAATGGATCAGAAGTTTATTTTGTCAATATCAATAATGATGATGTTGATGATGATGGTATATTTTGAGCACTTTAAAGTGTTCGGTCTCTTTTTACAAAGCTTTGTGTATATTATTTAGTCCTCACAATAGCCTTGCGATCTGGGCTCTATTATTAACTCCATTTTATAAATGAGGAAACAGAGGTCACAGATTGGTTAAGTAATATTCACAAAGTCACCACAATGAAATGGAAGCTTGTAATAAGTCAGAGAGTATAATTCAAAAGCCACCATACTCAGCATATCTTGATGCCTATTAGATCAAATATGGGCTGGAGTTTGTGTAACTTAGTGTGGGGTAGCATAAAGAGTGGAAATTTGAAATAAGAATGTTTGCTCCTAACATTGCCACTGGTTAGATGGATGTGGTAGATTGTGAAAATAGCTCCAAGTCTTTTCTTTTCTGTAACCCATCTCCTGTAATGAGAATTTGCAGCAACTTCTATAAAGAGATGGAATCTATTTTTCTGCCCTTGGCTTTGTGACTTTGGCCAATTAAATGGGTCAAAAGTGAAGCCTGGGTCTCAAGGGGCTTTGCCTGCTTATGCACATTCTCTTGGAACAGTGCTAACACCATGAGACCTAGTCAAGACTAATTTGCTAGAGAATGGGTATCACATGACCTAATCACCCATGTTGCCTGCGCCTACAGTCATTCAACCATCAGACATAGTAGACGGAGGCATCTCTAGCCAGCCAGCCAGCCAGCCAGCCTCAAACTGACTCATCATGAATGAGCGTAGCCAAGATCAGCTGATCTTGGCCCAGAGCAGCAAGACCGCCCAGATGACCTATACCCTTGTAAGTAATAATTTAGGTTGCTGTTTTAGGGCACTAAGTCTGGGGTGGTTTGTTCTGTAGCGATACATAACTGATATGTTATACGATCCAGGGGAAGTAATTTAAACCCTACAGAATTTTGACAGAATAACACAGGTGAAACCACTCTTTAAACATTTCATGATTCCCTCATCCTTATCTTGTAGGGTGTGATATCCCATTCAGCTTTGTCAAGAACTTGGAGCCCATTTTCTTCTCCATGTTACGGATGTTTGTTCAGTGGATACAAGGACTAATTCTCAAGACCCACTGAAAACTGAGACCCACCATTTAGACTCCTTGCAGCCTACCATGATGGATCTTGTCTCCATCCCTCACCATGGCCTCTCTCTCATAGTGGGGCTTTCCCATTCTCTTCCTACCTTCTGGGGATGTTCAACAATCCACCAAGGGGTACATGTGGCTTGCCTCTTTGAATCTTTAATTAATGAATTCTTGAATCTTGATTGCTTCAGGGGTGGCCAATGAGTCTGACTCCCACAATGGATACCCAGAAAGTGTGAAAGCTACTCATTAATTCGAAAAAGCAGAGAGGTCTTCATTGTAAACATCCAGAAGATAGTGCATGATTTTTCCTTTTTTGTTTTTTTGGAAACTCCCTGTTACTTTGGTAGACAGATAAGTAATTAGTTGATGGGAGCTAGTTTACTTTCTATTGATGATGAACTTTCTCCAGCCATTAATAATGTTAATTTAAATTCTGGGCAGAAGATGATCTAATCTGTTAACTATGATGTAGGTTCCTTTAACTGCTGTGTGAAGGAATTAGGTTTTCTCTGTCTTCTAGAAAGGGAAGAAAAAGGATCCCAGTTTTGTTGGTAACTGCCTCACTGAAGTTCTCTGAGTGTGCCACATGTGTGTGGTTTAGCTGGCGACCGTGGTGTCTGTATGTATGTGGTCATAGATTTGTTATAACCTCTTGTCTGCCAAGGCAAGACCACCAGTTCCATTTTAATTCTAAGTTAACCTCAGGCTGGAGCCAATCCATGCTGCTTGAACATAAACGCTGACACTCAATCCACTCATCCTCTTGGCCCTACAATTTGTTTTTCTTTTTCTTTTTTTTTTTTCCTAAGGGAGTTTGAACATTTGTTAACAATCCAAAACCAACACTTCGTATACAAGACATAGTGATTGCATAATTCTTTATAGGTTCTTATACTTGCACTATATTGCAAACTTTGCAGTGGTTTCATAAAATGTCTCAAATTGAAGAGCAATTTCTAAATGACATCCTTGGAGTTAGGACATCAAGTTTTACTGTGGTGATAATTGCCATTCTTTTGAGAAATACAGAATCACCACCTTAAGTGGAGGGTTCTCTTTTTAAAGAATGGCTTCAGACAGGCTTCTGTTCACTGTGTCTTTAGAGATGGTAAAGACAAAACTCATGATATTACCTGAACCCATGTATTTCCACAGCCTGGCAGTGCAAATAAACGTGACAAGATGACATTGTGCAAGGACAACTGAACTACCTTTTATTTTATTCCCTTAATTTTAATTTTTAATCAAAGGAAATAAGAGATGAATGTATTAGGCTAATTTTCAAAACTGATCGTCAATCAGTATTATGTCCATGGCTATGACAAGATTTTCATCCTTAATTCTTAAGTCTGAATTTAAATTTCCTAATTCTTAGGCAATCCAAAAAATTGTGAGCTTGACAAAGAGTTGGAAAATTTTTTCCCTAATGATGTTTTGTGGCAAGCTTACACGGTGGCCTATATCCATTGGTCCAACTACAAAAGTTACTTGATTTAAATATATTTCTATATTTGGAGTTATACTTGTTCTCCAAAATAGCCTGCCCTCTTTCCAGAAACCTTATTCAGTGACTTGTTTGCAGAAGTAACCAGTTAGACTGTAAAATTTCTAAGGGTTCCTCTCTTAGTTACTAACCAAGTTTCACAAACATCATATTATCATGAGTTAAAAATAACTCTTATTGGTCTGATTGGAGAAGAATGCCATAGTTAATTGCTAAAAGCATTGAGAGTGTGATGGGTGACACTAAGAAGAGAGTTAATGTTTCAACTAATCACATCCAAATTTCTACTTATGGAGAGCTAAGTTCAGTCCTTATAGGACTCCTGTGGGGTGAAAGATGCTCTTGAGAAAGGGCAGAGTGGAAGAAATACTAGCTTTGAACTCATCAGGTGATCTGGGTAAGAGCTCCAACACCATCAATACACTTCTAGTGCATGAATGATTAGGCATGTTATTCAACCCTATCCCAGCCTTAGTGTTCTCATCTTTAAAATGGAGATCATGAGTATTTCAAGAGGACTGTAGTGAGGATTATACTGCATACTCTATGCCAAGTGGTTCACGTAATCTCCTTACTTGCTACCTGCTGTCTTGCCTTCCTCTCTTCTGCCTTCTCATACTTCATTACTGAATACAGCCCAAACTTCTAACATGGCATGATAAGGCTTCCACAGTCTTCCTTTAGCCTACCTTTCCAGTTCAGTCTCTCCCCAACCCTTTGACTCCACAAGTATCTAATTCTGGCCATGCTATATACCTCCATGCCCCATAGCTCATGCCATTCCCTTTGCCTAAAATGCTCTTCCATCTCCATTCATGTGGCAAACCTCCACCCTTCCTTTAAGACTCAGGTGAAACACATCACTTTCTACCAAAAGCTTTTTCTCAACAGACCCATCTCTCCCCTGGTCTCCTCTAGTCTTCCTTTGTACTGCTAGCATAGTGTCCCGCGTTCTTGCTTAGCACTCACCTACTGAAGATAAACATGGCACCACTTGCTACCATTATTCTTTTTATCAGTTCATCTCTATATTGTTCTACTTTCTTGGCTGTGTGATTCACAAGTCCATTTTAGGTTCTTTCTTTGAATCAGAATTTTAAATTTGAATCAATTTTAAAAAATGCTTGCATTTGAGTAGTCACATTCAAGTTGGGTTATCACAACAGGTACACATAGAAGTCTTTGAACTTTTCTGATAAGAGGAAGCCTAGAATTCCAAGCTTATTCCTTCACTTAGTAGATGTGGAAAATAAAGTCAAGAGAGATTGATAGGCATGACAAAGTCAACATCACTTGGTAATACTGAGAAAAAAGAGACCCGGATGCTCTGAATTCCAGCATAGTAGCTTTCTAGAAGAGCAGTAGATTTGGTGAGCAGTTGATTCAGAAATCAGCCTCCACTTCCCTTCATTTGCTAACAGTTGTTTGATTTTACTTTGGGGAGTCGAATCATGCTTTCTCAACTATCCATCCTTCTGGTCTCCTGGGAAGGACACTTCCCGATCTAAGGGTGGACATGTGACCTAGGCTGGTGGAATTAGCATGTTCTATACCCTTGGCTACAGTGATTGTTTTTTTTGTTTGTTTGTTTTGTTTTGTTTTGTTTTTTTTTTTTGAGTGCAGTGTCACTGGCCCTCATATGTGGGACCGAACCGGGGCCGCTGGCTTCCCAAGACAGCGCTTAACCACCGCGCCACTCGGCCGGCCCTAGTAATTGGTTTTTGACAGGCATGTGATTCAGCTTAGCTCAGTGAGACTCAATTCCAGAACTTTTGCTTGAACTGTGGAGAGGAAGATTTTGGAATTATTAGCCATGAAGATGGTGTTAGCCTTGATCTCTCAGGGATCACCTTTTGGAGGGCATAGCTGAGAGTGAGGCTAACACAAAGAGATGAGAGCCCAAGAAGGAGGGAAGTGAAAGAAGAGAGTGAGAGCAAGATAGGTTGAGAAAGAGCAAGGAATCCAGAACAGTCACGCATTGCTTAACGATGGGGATATGTTTTGAGAAATTTGTTGTTACATGATTTCATCATTGTGCAAACATAACAGAGTGCACGTACATGAACCTAGATGAGATAGCCTACTATATTCTTAGGCTATATGGCATAGCCTGCTGCTCCTAGGCTACAAGCCTGTACAGCCTGTTACTGTACTGAATATTGTAGGCAATTATAACACAATGGTAAGTGTCTAAAAATATTTAAGCATAGAGAAGGTACAATAAAAATATAGTGTAAAAGATAAAAAATGGTTCACCTGTATAGGGCATTTACCATGAATGGTGTTTACAGGACCGGAAATTGCTCTGGGTGAGTCAGTGAGTGAGTGGTGAGTGAGTGTGGAGGCCTAGGACATTAGTGTACACTACTGTAGACTTTATAAACACTGTCTATCCCACAAATCCTCCTCGTGCTTCCTTCCAACAGGATCAGAAATAGAACATCGAGCCTGTCAATGCTGTTCCATGAACAGGGATGTGGGCTGGATTGGTTGGAGATGAGGGGAAATTGGTTGAGTAAGGCATACATCTCATGATAGTGACTATCAGGAGGGAATGAAAAGGTGGCCTGAGAATCAGTAAGAATAAATAATCAAGCTGGAGAAATAAAGGAACATAGAGGATTGTCATGACAATATGGTTTTGGTTACTGCATTGGAGCAGTGGTCAGATTAAGGAACCTTGTGGTATTTATATAAAAAAAAGAGGATGTTGAACATGGAGAGGGTATATAATGGAGGACTCAATATTTTGACTTTAGAAATTTGTTGTTGGTTCCATTGACCCTATCAGGCACAAAGGACTCTTTCTGGCATTGAATTGATGGAAGAAATAAAACTTACCTATGCCTTACATCATGACCACCTGAAAATATTTCCAAAGTATAGGGAGAGGCTTGCTCCACGCTACCACAGAAAGCATTTATGAAAGTGGCAGTGGTATTTAATATTTGTTAGGGTAGCTCATATGGACCTGTTTCCTTATATAGGGTCCTCAGTTCTCAACAAAGAATTTGCAGTAATGTACTCTGAAGATCATCAAACTAGATATGGGAGACTGGTAGTGCCCACTGAATGGGTAATGCTGTGGGGACAGGCTCCTCTGTGCTGAAATAGGTTTATGGCTGACTCATTGGGAAGTAATCTGTGCGTTCCAAATTGAGGTACTGTAAATGAGAGCGAATCTATTGCCAAGCCCCACAGATATTGCTGCCATCATAGAAAAAAATTCCTTTTGAACCACATATCCTTCCATTTCTTATAGGAAATTCAGGTCCATTATAATCTTATGGGACCACCATCATATACGTGGTTTGTCTTTGACCAAAACATTCTTACATGGCACGTGACTGTGTATAAATCATGTGAACCCATGAATCCAGCTCATAGGTGAATCAGAATATCTTGGAATTTTTAGACACATGAGCCAGTAATTCTCTTTTCTGCTTAAGCCAATTTGATTAAGACTTTTCTTTTACTCATGACTGAAAGAGTCCTGAATTATACATCTCTTTCTTGTTGCTCACTTCTAGAGAGATCCTTAATAGCCCAATTCTAGAATTTTCTGGCTCAGTTACTGAAATGTCACTACCTTTCTGAGCCTCAGTTTCTTCATATGTTAATTGAGAACAATGACACCCACTTCATATTTGGAAAGATGAAACAAGATGTACTTGTGAAGCATCAGTACAGACTGATGATTAATTAATGATATTCATCATTATTATTATTTTTATTAGTTTCAAAACAGGTGTACAAAACAATGCAATAGTTATACTTTTCACTGCTCACAAAGTGACAACCTCCTTCCCCCAACCCTCCACCCCCCATATCATACATATCTATTAAAATTCCATTGACTCCACTCCCCACCCTGTACTCCACAACCCGTGACTATATATATATTAAATTATAGTTGACATACAATATTATTCAATGGCAGCTTCAGATGTACAGTGTAGTGGTATTTATTGTGATGATTATTAATCTGATGAATCATGCTTTGAGATGTGGATGCCATAATGATTCTTTGTGTGTGGGGGTTATCTTTAAGTTTTAAATACAAAACTAAAATTTTAAAGTCAGTTTGCAGGGGTGTGATCCATATGCCTCCATTAAAAGCATAATGCATGGGCCAGCTGAGTGGCACATTGGTTAAGAGTTGGCTTAGGCTGCCAGCTCTGAGCAGCAGGGCCCAGTTTGGATCCCACATGAGGGCCAATGATGCCGTGCCCTCCACAGCTAAGATAGTGAACAACAGCTCAATCTGGCTGGGCTGCCATGAGTCGCTGGTGACAGTGTAGGCTGCAGCCCCTGCTGCAGTGAGCTGCTATGAGCTTCTGTGAGTGGCTGGCAGCCAGCAGGAGCTGCCGTGAGCCGCCCTGAGCAGCCATCCAATGGCCAGCAAGTGACTGCCTCACCTGGAAAGAGTGCAATAATAATACCAACATAGGCCAGTGAAGCGACATCCTCCACAACTAGACTGAAGAACAAAAGGACAGCAACTTGTCTGTTCCCCTCTCCAATTCCCCATTAAAATCTTTAAAAAGAAAGCATAATGCATGAATATATTTATGTTGTGCCTTCCATCTGTCAAGTCTTCTTCCAAATATTCTATAAATATTAACTCATTTAATCCTTATAACAAGATGAGGAGGTAAGTTCCAGTGTTATCTCCATTTTACAGATGGAGAAACAGAGGCACTTATGAGGTTAAGCATCTTTCCCATTGTCACATAGTTAATCAGTAGCACTTAGAAAGTTGAGCATCTTTTCTAAAGACACACAGATAATAAGTTGTAGATCTGGGGCTTCAATTAGGCAGTCTCATGCTAGATTCCATTTGTCACTGGATTTTGATGCCTCTCCACAAAACCCTAAAAACCATGGTGCTGTGATTAATAGCAGCAGCAGCAGCAGCAGGGACTTGTTAGAAATGCAAATTTTCAGGTCAGTTACCCAGAAGTACAGAATCAGAAACTTTGGGTGGGGGGCAAAGCCCAACAAACTGTGTCCACAAGCCCTTCGGGTGGTTCTGATTTGTGATGAATTTTGAGAACCCCTGTCTTAGGTCATTACTTTTAAGCCATAATACACAAAGCAGGGGCTTCTAGTGCATTAGAATAATGCATTGAACAAACAATTTTTAAATGCCCACTATGTGCTAGCTACCATTATACTTGCAGGTATTGCCATCCAGAGCGAAATCAGAAATATTCCCCAGGAAACAAACAGTAAAAGACATAAATAAATACAAGGTCCCAGCTGTCAGCTCTGATAATTTTCAGGAAGGAAAGGAGAAGTGGGATACTAGAGCACATAACAAAAGGTGGGAGGTGGTGGTGGTGTCATAAACGTCTTCCCTAAGTATGTGATGTGTGAGGACCTGTGAAACCGATGGTTCTCAAATTTGGCTGCACATTACAAAAAACTGTGGAGCTTTAAAAATGCCAATTCTGAGGCCACATCCCAGATTAACCAAATTGAAAAGTCAAGGGTAGGGCACAGGTATTAGTGTTTTTAAAGCTCCCCACATGATTCTAATGTGCAGCCCAGGTTTGGAGTCACCATGTTATAGGCTACATAGGAAGTATTTAGATATGAAGGAAGAGTGGGGAGTATGAAGTTAGTGTCAAAATAAAGGGGATTTGATAGAGCAAAAAACAAGAAAACTCGTAAGATTTGTCTATACATTATGCATTTATTTAATATAATGTATAAATAGATGCATAAAACAAATTAGTTTTTAATTACAAGGCAATAGTATATGTACTTAGATTAGAAGAGATGATAGGAAGATAAAACTGGAAAATATAACATGAAGAGATAGAAGAGTTTGGCTAAAGGAATCTGCCACTTATTTCACATAAAAGAAATTCAATAAATATTTGTGGAGTGACTACTAAGTGCTCTCTACTAGAAGCTCTGAAGATCAACCTTTTCCAACCCCAAAAATCTCAGGGTGTGCTGATGTAATGCTTCTGGAAAAGCAGTTTTTATTTCAGTATAAAATTGTAACATGATTTTGGTTAGGTCCTGAATCAGGTAGAAAAGGCATGAACTGTTGTTCTGCTCAACGTCCTATTTCCAAGACTAACTGGAATAAAAGTAGTAACTGGATAGAGCTAGTTAAAGTATATTGTCTGAGACTAAAATATGAAAGATTGATTGTATTGCTGACTTCAATTAATTGTTCCCCCTCTATCCATACTCTGGGCAATGAGCTTTGCAGCTCCTCCCTTCAAGAGGTGGAGTCTAATTCCCTAACCCTGATTCTGGGCTGGTTTCCTGATTCACTTTGACCATTAGAAAGCAGAGGAATTGATAATGTGTCATGTCTTCTCAGCCTCAAGAAGTTTTCTCTTCTTGTGATTCTGTTTTCTCTTGCTTAGCTAACCCACTAGAGAACAGAGAGACCCAGAGCCCAATCACCTTCATGACCTCAGCCAGCAGCCAGTTAACTCCCAGACTCAGAGCTGCTGAGATGACCCACGGGGACCACAGACACATGATAGAGCACAGACAAAACAAGAAGCATCCAGCTGAACCCAGCCTAAATTGCTGACCCACAATGATTGAGAACATAAGCTATGAGGTGTGATCAAACATACGGTAAATGCTTAAATTAACACAGTGTATTACAGTAAAAGACACATTGCCATTAATCCCCCTTAAAAATACTCCTCCTTTCTTCAAACACATTTATTCCATGTTCTTGCCACTTTTTGAAGCAGTTCTGGATGTCCTCTTTCGTTAGTATCTTTAGTTGTACTGTCATGGCTGCCTCGATGTCCTGAATTATTTTGACTTTGGGGAAGAGCCAGAAGTTGCATGATGCCAGATCCGGTGAATAAGGTGGATGGAGACACACCATAATGTTTTTATTTGACAGACATTGCTGTATACTAGAAGCAACGTGTGACACGGAGTGTTGTCATGATGGTTGATCTGTTGTTCACCATCTTCGCTGTAGAGGACCCAGTGTCACTGGCCCTCATATGTGGGATCCGAATGGGGGCCGCTGGTGTCCCAAGCCAGCCCTTAACCAATGCGCCACTCCGCCGGCCCAACAGCACACTTTAAAACACACCTTCTCTCAACCATGGTTCACACCTGACTGAGAGCCTCGAACAAGTTGAAACTTGTCACACACTGTTATTACGGTTGGATGCACCACTTCCCACATTGAAGAACCCTGCCTTTCTGTTGGATGGCACTCAGCAGCAACATTCGGCGTATTTTGTGATCACAGCTGAAAAGCTCCGTGTCACACATTTCTTCTGGTACGGCAATTTCTGTCAAATAAAAACATTATGGTCTGTCCTCATCCACTTTATTCACTGAATCTGGCACCATGTGATTTCTGGTTCTTCCCCAAAATAAAAATGACCATGCAAGGTAAATGTTTTGAATTGATTGAGGACAATCGAGGCAGCCACAATAGGGCAACTAAAAACACTCACGAAAGAGGACTTCCAGAACTGCTTCAGAAAGTGGCAAGAATGATGGGATGAGTGTGTTCAAAGTGAGGGGGAGTATTTTGAGGCAAATTAATGGCAATGTATCTTTTAATGTAATAAATTTTAAAAATTTAAACAGTCATTACATTTTTTATACCTCATAAATAAATGGAATAATAAGCTAAATAAATGGTTATTGTTTTAAATTATTATGGTTTGGTGTGGTTTTTTGGTCCAGCGATAACTAACTGATAAAATACGCTTTAGGCAACTTTAAAATAATTTTCTGTATGTATTTTGTGAAATGAGTCAGGAGATACCTTCTGAACAATGACTCTTGTGAGAACAATACTCACTAAAAATTAAGCCATGAATGCTAATTATACTTTCTGTATTGCAGCTGTTAGGCTCTGCTGTTTTACTATAATATAATTATCAAATTAAATTGGTTTAAACCTAAGACGAGGAGATTTCTAAGTAGCAATGATTTGTCTGTCATGGTCAAAATGAGAACATTAAAGAAATATGTTGAATCTGTAATTGTGTGACATTATTTTTTGGCAGCAGTGATTTGGGAGGAAGAAGCTCCAATATAGATTTTGTTCTATTAAAAAATAATCACAGAATCCTGCACCTCCCCATCACAAATAACTTAATTAAAGTGTATAAAACAAGACACATGAACAGGCAAGTTCCCTCATTCTACAACTTGTATGAGTGTATGTATGAGTGTGTGTGTGTGTGTGTGTGTGTGTGTGTGCAAGCATGCATGTTTCTCTATTTGTGTCACACACTGCATTTGCTTTATTATCAGTCTTGATAAACTCTGGGGGAGAAAGTAGGGGTAAACCACTTGATCTTGTCATGAAACATCCCCAACACATCTTTCAGAGTGTGGGATCTTCTGTCAGGCCCGCATGTCTGATTGCCATTTGCTAATGGACCTTTCCCCATGAGTAAGGAAGCTGGGTCATGTGTTGGATATGTGTCAGGAGGAGACAAGAGAGCATGGGAAACATGCTCACAACTACAGTTAGTCGAGGGGTCCTGATACATGGTTATATACTCTGGGTTATGCCATTTTACTGATATCTGTACATGTTTTCTATCTTTCAAGATACTTGCATATACATACAATATCAGAATCTCAAGGTTTGGAAATGGAAATTTAAAAAAAACATATTCAACTCTTTTAATGTTTAAAAACCAGTTCTTTGCTAAGTTCCTGAAATATCCATTTTTAGTAACTGAAGAGGTCTGTGCTTCTGAGGAATGCATTGGTCTGCTGGCTAAGGGTGCAGTAGTTCTCCCTGTCCAGTTCTGCCAGCAGCATTCTCCATTTTTCCTTAAGTGGAGGCCGAGGGGACCATCTTAGAGGTTCATGGGAAAAACAGTGTACTACATTGGAATTGAGGCTGATTGGAGGTTGGGAGACTTGGCTCTAATTCTTGCCCTGCCATTTTTTACTAAGTGATCTTGGGTAAGTCATTCATCCATCAACTAGAGTTGACAATCTCTTATGTTTCTTTATAGCTATTTCTTATGATAGTAATTAGGAAACTTTGGAAGACAGTACTCATCGACATGGGCACCATATATATGATTTTTATTTGTTTTGCCTCAAGACCTAAAATATTAGATAAAGGAACTTTAAGGCAGGCCCTCACTACCCTTCTCTCTCTGGCTTTAATAATCATGTTTTAACCAAAAAGCCCTTAATGCCTTAGTGCCCATGTCCATGTAGTATTTGTAATTGAACATTGATTTTAAAATAATTTAGAGGTATTTTCTTTTAACATGTTTAAAGTGAAAAATTTGGTACTTAAAAGGGTATGTTTCTATTGTTTGGAGTTTCTGCTCATTTGGAATGTGTGTGATTCACTCGTTCTGGAACTCCTTATTAAAGGAGTTACAGGCCTTTTAGTAACTCCATGAAGCTATGTTCCAGCGCAAAGTTTCAGTTAAGCAGTTCTATTGTTATGGAGAGGATGGTGCCCTTTTAAGAGAAGAATACTTTCTTTTTTAAGAAAAGATTTCTGATCAACTTTAGCTACGGCTTAAGAAAAGGTTTATGGGCTTCAGTTTATCTAGGGAAAATGAGTTTTCTATTGATTGGATGTCATCTCTGATTATATTTTCTCTCTGGAGTGCGATCTAAGGATGGAAGAAAGAGAGATGATGAGAAATGTCTCTTCTTTTCCCTGTGAAAGCTTGGGAGAAAGGCATTGTACAGCACATGGTCTTTTCCTTATTTCATGGATGGTAAAGTGATACGTCACATCCTGAAATTTGTGTAATCAGATGTTTCTATGCTGGTGTAAGACACGTATAAGGACAATAATACAAGAGACTAACCCTTTATGCTACATGCCATCTTATTGTGTTATACTGACATGACAAGCTAGTTTATGTGACAAATTCTTACGGTATTTCTTACTTGCACTGTTTACTACATTCACGTTCTAAAGTTTGAAAATCCTCATAGTGACAACCTAGTGGGTATTTTTGGTGTTCATTATTTTGTGTATTCACTTTATATTGAAATATGATCCACACGCAGAAAAGTGAACATGTTATAAGCAGACAGCTTGCTGCATTTCACAAGCTGAACACACACGTAACCAACACTCTTTTCCAGCTTCCCAGAACTCTCCGCCCTGCTCCCTTCCTGAGCAAGTATAACTGCTCTCCTGACTCCTAACAGCATATTTTGATTTTGCTTATTTTTATCTTCATATAAAATGAATCAGACAGTATTAGGGTCTGGCTTCTTTTGCTCAACATCATGTTTGTGGGGTGCAATTATATCATCCTCATTGTTGTATAGTAGTCTGTTATGTGAATATATACAACTCAGCCACTCCACTGTTGATGTGCATTTGGGCAAGTTCCATGCTGGGGCTATTAGGAGTAATGCTGTCATGAATATTCTAATGCATTATCTTCCAGTGAACACATATGCACATTTTTTCTTGGGAATGTGCCTAAATGTACAATTTGTGGGTCATAGATAGGTATGTGTTTTTTCTAAATATAATGTTAGAGTATAATATTAGAGTTGGGTATGAAGAATTGGCCAAATTATGGAGCTAAAAATTAATTTGCTTGAAACCTGAAGTAAGTGCTGTTTAGAGAAGAAAGAATAATGTGAAGGCACATAACATTGTTATTCATGGAAATACATTTCAGGTCTTCCGAGCTAACATTGTCAGTTCTTATATCTGACTGGCAGGAATGGAAAGTGTGCTGACACAGACGTTTTGTGCAGGGCTGCTCCTGGCCCAGTGTTCTTGCCACATAAACTCTTCTAGCCCAAACCTTGAAAGTGTTACAGGAAGTGGCATCAGCTCTTTTTTGTTCTTTTCTGGCACCAGGTTGCTCATCTCTCCTTGTTCCCATTTGAGGTAATATACTGACAGTTGTCAAGATGAATCATGCCTCTTTCTCAGACACACAAGGAGACCAAGTTTGTGACTAATAAACAAATCCTCTGGACATAGGATTAGCCATCAAGAGCCACCCTTGTTCAGGCAAGTTCAGGCCTGAGGTGCAACTTCTGACAGCCAGTGGGAAAAGCAAGCATTGGCAGAACAGTTGTGTTTAGTTGTTTCTCTGATTTTGAAAATACATAACTTTCTCTCAATCCCTTACATTTCCTCCAAAAAGTTGTATTAGCTTATTTATGGCCCCTAATGTTTGGCTGCTTGTTTCTGCATGTGCTCAGAATCCAGAGAGGGTGGGCATGAATGGAAGTCTCAAGGGAGAAGTGATCTCAAGGCCAATCCCAGTGGTCATTGAACATTGCCTTTCTCCTGCCATCTTTTACTCTCTCTGCCTCTCCCTCCTCCTTTGCACTAATATCATGGGATTCAAATGATGGGGGCCTTGAAAGTACTGAAGACAAATGAGATGTGAGGAGGGGCAATTGGGGTTTTGGGTGGTATGTGCTGATTAGCTGCAGAGATGTTTCAGGTCTCCTTAGATTTTTCTTGGAAACCGTTTTCCTAATTGTCCCAAGTTGGCTTTCTATGACATTACTCAAGAGCTGTATGTGTTAGGAGGATGTCAACACTAGGTTTTGCAATCACCTATATGCTGCTGGTTCTGAAGCATCTGCAGGGAACTAGCCCTTACAATTACAAACGAACATTTGAAGCTGGTTGGCTACAAGTAGTTATTTCCTTGTGTGTGAATTAGGTGACATTTTGAATCCCTTAGAATTGGCCTCCTCATTTAGCAACATCCTTCTGCCTTAAGTGCCAATAAGAGAAAACCTTGCATCCTTTCACTTAAAGAACAGAAGAAGTTGGGGTTTAACTTAGTTTCAAAAGACTGGACAATTTCATTCTCACCTGCTGAAAGCACCATGTTTATTGAAAAGAAACTTTCAGAGTGGTCTCAATTAAGCCCAGGCAGTTTGATTTAACTTGTTTTTAATTGTAATGGGTTATTTTTCCTGGCACAGAGCCACTCAGAATTTTATCTGTGAGTTTCCCAGATAATCTCCGTCTTCTTGCTGAATTTTCTCAGCGATGTTCGGAATGAATTCCACTGCATTTTCTTTTCATTTTCTGGAGTATGCTTTATATCATTTATATCATTGATACAGCTTGGCAGTTCTCCACTTCACAGATCTACAACCTGTCTTCAGAGGTCAAGATTGTTTCCTACAGAACTGGATGGATCCAACAATGGCAGGCCCCATCCCTCAACTCAGTAACTAATTCTGTCTCAAACTTTGGGTTGTTTTTGCCTCATTATTGTTACAAAGAAGGGCCTATTGCCATCTCTGATGGGAAAGGAGTAAGGGTAGAGGTAGAGATGGAGGAGTTAGTGTTACGGAAAGGGGTGTCATTAACCTTGACCACAGAGGTTTTCAAAGTGTGGTCCCTGCACTTGCAGCATCAGTATCACTTGGGAATTTCTTCGAGAGGCAAGCTTACTGAATCAGAAATTCTGGAGCCGGGCTCAGCAATCTATGTTCTAACAAATAAGTCTGAAATAAGCTAAAGCTTGGGATAGCTTCTCTCATAAAAGATTGCCTTTGTGCCAGTTTTAATATTAAGACATTGTAAACTTTGGGAGAAGTATCTATTTTTTTCCCCCATTTGCTTTTGGTTTTTCAGCGTGGTAATTTGTACTGTAAGTAAGATGACGATATAATGTAAACACAGGTAAATATTAACTGCAATTTCCTCAAGCTTGGGCTTTTTTTTCTCCAAGGGAAGCATGATAGAAGAGCTACCTTGAATTATATTGAGTATCTACTTCATTTTGAGAATAAGAAAAAAATGTGGTTAAATCTCTATTCTTAGCCTTATAACCTGAACGCCTTCTAGACTAGGCTTTCCTTCTTGATTTTCCTGAATAAAGTTTCTATCTTTTTTTTTTTTTTTTATGTTTTCTTCTTCATGGCTGCTTCAAAACAGTGTTTTGATTTTCTATTTTTTCTATTTCGTTCTGGAAATTTCTCCCAGGGCATCCTTAATTATGGGCTTCTCTTGAGTATGTATGATAACACAAAACTCTGAGTTACAACTGGAAAGAATAGAATTCAGAAGAAGGCTGTCTTACCACTGCTATGTCAACAAGTCATGATAGCTGTTCCACAGCATGTCTGCTGTGGTATAAATAAAGGGTTGGAGGGCTCACTTCCTACAACATAAAACTGACATGTCACTTAGTGTGATTGGGAAGGAGAAATCATGGAGCTACAGACCACCACGGATTAATTTTCATGCCAAATTTATGGAAAACTTTGACGACTGCCCTTTTAGCTATTCGATGATCAACCTCATGTGTCTATGTGTTCTAGTTGATGTTCAATAGTCTATCTGTACATGAAATATGTGCAAGAGTTTTTGAAATGCACAGCCTATTTCTCAAATAGGTGACATCACTGCCTGGTAACTTCCAGAACTTCTTTTCTCCTTCAAGCAATCATAGAGTAAAAATTTTGACACCCCCTTGCCCCCCCAAAAAAAGCATTAGAGGACAAGAATAGTGGATCTCATTGAGGAATTAGGTGTTAGGAAAGTACCCCTAAATATAATTGAATAAATTGAAAATTTAAGAATCAAATGCACTTTTTAAAGGGATGATGACCTGTGGCATAGACAGCTCTAATTGTTTATTAAAAAATTTCTCAAGTATTTATTTCAGGATGAAGATGAAGGTGGGCAATTATTTCTGAAATAGTCAAACTGTAGTATAATAAAAAATGTAAGCATCCAAACATGCCTCAGATGATCATTTTCTTTGAAAGAAGAAACCATGGGGAGACATAGCAAATCCTTCAGGAGAAGTAGGCAGTACAATTATATATTGGTGAGCAAGCACTGTCTCTGTTTTAAAACTGTTTTTCTCTGTGGAACTTGAAAGCTTCGCTGTCCTCTGCTGTCTTCAAAGGCATTCCACACCAGGAAAAGTGGCATAATGACAGCATTGCTGGCTGAGGCTGGGTCTCAGGTCTGGACCCAGCTCAGGTCTGGAGCTGGAGTCTCAGGTCCCTGCCTGCTCCTGTCACTTTGCTCCACCCTACTTGCTTCACCCAGCACATCCAGCTCTCTTTCCAGGGCCCCATCCTGGAGCTATCTCAGACCTGGAGTGCTCTGGAACCCAGAGATGCCCCACCTCGTTTGTTTATTTTCTTCCTGCCAGTCTGATTTTTTTATTAGGATAGGATAGGAACCTTGAGAGAATCTGAGGGCTCTGCTTTCAAACACATTTGATTAATATTAATGTTAGTTTATTTTTCAGAAAGGTACTTATTTTTAAAATCATTTTATTTAAATATAATTTATATACAATAAAATGTCAGATATTAAGTGTAGAGTTTGATGAGTTAGGTTAAGGTATGCACTGTCCTACCAATTAAGATATATAATATTTTGATCAGTCCGGAAATTTCCTTAGTGTCTCTTTGCAATCACTCCCCACCCCTGCCTTGGGCAATCACTGATCTGATTTATATCACCATAGATGAATTTTTCCTGTCCTAGAATTTCACATGAAATGGAAACATATAGTATACATATATTTTTTTACATCTGGCTTTTTCCACTCAATATAATGTAACATTCAAACTTACACCCCAACCTAATTTTCTATGAAAAAGGAAATCATGGGAAGCTTTCAGAATCCTTCCGGAAAAGCCAATTCACCTGTTTTGTTGCATGTATCAGTATTTTGCTCTTTTGTATAACTGTGTAGCAATATATTATGTGAATATGTCCAATCCCCTGGTAATGGATATTTGGGTCATTTCCAGTTTGGGGGTATTATAAATTAAGCTTCTATGATCATTCATGTATACGTATTTTTGTGGACACATGTTTTGATTTCTTTTGAGTAAATACTTCAGGGATGGAATTGCTTAGTCATGTTTAACTTTTTAAGCAACTGCCAAATTGTTTTCTAGTGTGGTTGTTCATAGACAACCTATGAGGGTTTGTGTTGTTCCACATGCTTGTCAATACTTTATATCACCAGTCTTTTTAATTTTAGCCATTCTAATAGGTTTAAGTGGCATCTCGTGGTAGGATCAAATTCTGTTTTTTTTGAAATCTTCTATTCCCTTTTGCGTTTTCTTACTGGTAATTATAACAAGGGGACCGATCATTTTATTAATAGAATATAATTTGAAGATGTAGAAAATTGCCCAGTATGAAATGAACAGAGATCACAGATTTATTTTTACAGCTCATTAACTCTTGTCCTATGATTAAACTGGAAACTTCAGGGCATTGTTTAAGTTTTCTTTCTTTCTTAGACATTTAATCTACATGAAAACTTCATATTTCAGCATTAAAATCTCTGTAAGGAAGGCAAAGATCTCTGATGAAAGGCATTGTATTAGTTTCCTATGGCTGCTGTAACAACTTACCGCAAACTTTATGGCTTAAACTAACAGAAATGTATTCTTTCACAGTTCTGGAGACCATAAGTTCAAAATCAGTTTCCTTTGGCCAAAATCAAGGTGTCAACAGGGCCTTACTCCCTTTGGAGGTTCTAGGGAAGAATCCATTCCTTGTCTCTTCCAGCTGCTGTTGGCTGCCACCATTCCTTGGCTTGTGCTACATCACTCCAATGTCTACCTCCATCTTCACATTGCTACCTCCACTGTGTGTGTATTAATGTTACCTCTGCTTCTCTCTCATAAGAATACTTGTAATAGCATTAGGGCCCATTGGATAATCGAGCCTACTCTCCCCATCTCAGAATTCTTAATTACATTCTTAATTACAAGATGATGGAGTTTTCAGCCTATCACAGACATTCAACCTTAAAGCTAGTTGTGCTTAAAGCTGAAGTTCCTGATCTCTTTTGAGGAAGAGGAGTTAAGGATGTCTGGGAGAATAAGAAAAATATATGGGTACACAAATTGCATGAACAATTCCTGCAAGTTCTTATGACCCTCTGGGACTCATCTATGCCATGATGAGGAGAAATGGAGCCCAAACCCCAGGTACAATAGACTGTATTATTTGCTCATAATTCTTCCATCTCCCTAGCACTCATGGATTCCCTGTGGGCACAATGTTCTTTCCCTCTTGAGTTTGGTTTTGGCCACATAACTTACATTGGCTAATGACAGAAGTGATAGTGTGTAGTTCCAAATTAGGGCTTTAAGAGCCTTTTCAAACTTCCTTCAGCTCCCTTGGAGCTCTGGTCTCTGCCATGGAATCATCTTGCTTCAGGTAGTCATTGCTCCTGCCTGGATCCTGGAAGGAGAACTTGTGGGGCAAACCTGAACCTGACCCAAAACCCGGTCCAGCTAACTGCTGAACCACAGCTGACCTGAAGATCTAGGAGCTTGAATTAAATGCCTGTTATTGAAAGCCAGTGACGTTTTTGAGTTGTTAAGTAGCATTGTCACATCAAAAGCTGATTGATACACCATACTCATATTAAAATCTCTATCTACTTTCCTACTCTGGAAAGCTGTCTTGGACAGCATAGAGGAAAATCTTAGTATTCATTACTTTTTTCTCTCTAAAATCCTGGAGCACCAGTTAAGCATCCAGCTCCCCATTTCCTCTTTCTGTGCCCTTAGGGAATGAGTCAAATGAGCTTCCTAAACCAAACGCACTCCAGTCCCCAAAGAAAATGCCAAATCAGGATACTTTAAATGGACTCTGTATCAAATGGCTTTTTTTGGAGTTAAAATGGAAAATGAGCAAAATAAGCAGTTCTCTTTTCTCACTTAAAAGTGAATCCTGATTTCACAATACCTAGGGACAAAGGAAAGGGGAGGAAGTCTGCCATGTTTTTCTTGGAATCTGGGGCAACATTCATCTTTCCTCCCTCTAATTGTTTTTTTCAATTATAGCTGACATTCAATATTATTTTATATTAGTTTCAGGTGTACAGCATAGTGGTTAGGCAATTTATATAATTTATAGAGTTTATCCCCCTGATAAATCTAGAACACACCTGGCACCATACATATTTATTTTCATATTATTGACTGTATTTCCTATGTTTTACTTCACATCCCCATGATATTTTTTAACTATCAATTTATACTTAATCCCTTGACCTCTCCCTCCCTCTAACTGTTTGATAGTTGCTGTTTTGGGGATCTATCGAAAGGAGATGAAATGGGGTTTGGGAGGAGTTCAGAGCTGAAACCCAGGACTTCAACATGTAAAATAGGCAATTACCATGTTTCCTTTATGAATTTTGCAAGATTTACTGCACTTTGGTTTCATTCTTAGGCAAAATTTCATTGTGTGCAAAGCAAGTATTTGTAAAACATGTGTGGGTTTGAGGTTAATTATGGTAAAACAAACGAAAACCAACAGTGTCCTCTCCCTCAAATTTTACCTGTTAATTTTTATTATTTAATCAATATCAGTTTGCTATATGCACTTTTCATGTCAGGATTATTGGTAGCAAGTTATAGCCAAGCTTTTAATCTAGAGAAATCCTAATTACCCCTAACATTCCATTCAATGAGAATTTTTCTTTAAATAAAAATTTTAAATTCAATATTAAAAAATGCAAAGATATTGGAAATCGATCATTGTCGTCAATCAATTCCTTCACTGAGTTCAGCATCAGGGGTCTTAACTCCCCTCCCCTAAAATTAGCAATGATGTTTGGGAAAAAAATATAAAGAACTGCTGATAAAAAAAAAAGCTCTAAAATTTGATAGTGCTAATAACATTATAAATGGAAGAGTCAGTGAGTCGGGAGAAAGGCATGTCTTAGAGATGATAGTTTGTATGTTCTCCTTGATGAGGTAGTTGTTGGAATAGGATGTCTATTATGTTAAGCTACCTTCACCTGTAAGAATGAAGGTCTGAACTTTGTTCTGCTGGATATATTTCAAGTCATTAAATGTAAGAGATACAAAAGTGGTTCTGTCCCATCCATTTTAAGTTTCCAACATAAATTATTACTTTGCACAGTACACTTAAAGTCAGGTCTGTTTTGTATCAATGCTAATGAAAATGGAAAAATAAAGCCAGAGAAGGTACTAAAGTTCATCGATGTAGTAAAAAGTGAAAAGGAAAGCAAATGACATTCCATTTTCCAAAAGGCTACCAGCTCTGCCTTTGATGTTGAGATTGTTCAATTACCATGGAAAGTGAAAGATGTTCCATAATCATTAAATTGTCATTTCCCCCCATCCTGAACATTGTAGTGCATTTCCTGTCTTAGTGAAGCAAGATAAATTAGGTTCAGGAGTCTCCATGGAAAGACCACTTTTCATTCCACATAATGCTGACCTTTTTTTCTTTCTGATGAATACAATCTTGAAGTCCTCTTTACTTACCAATGCATTCCTGTCTCAGAATGGCATTCAGATTTTTTACCTAAGCACTTTTTTTCCTTTCCTAAGGCATCGTTTTCTCTGTGGTATTTAAGTAGTCAGATGCTACTTTATGTTGCATTTAACGTGATGGGGTCCCTTCAACATGTTTGTGTTTGTTTGAAGTATAACAGTTGGCACTGGCATTCTAATAGAAAGTAACATCAAAAAACCAAGACTTACTTTAAAACATCTACTTTGTTGGATGTATGACATCCAGTCAACAGAAAGAGAAATGGATTTGGTAATGATTATTGGTTGGGTCTCAGATTCTGCTTCTTGCCAGTTTTAAAACATATACTAGAGACAAGCCTTGCTCAAAATATGGGTGTTTCCACTGTCAAACAGGCAGCCGAAGTTTAGTGAGGTGGCTTGATCTGCAGAACTGAGCTCTGCCGTGTGAGATCCACATTCTACTGCTGGTTCCATCTGGTTTCCTTAACCTCTCAAAGTTGATATTATTTGGTTGCAACACACTCAGAGGCAAATTTATTCATAGTTATTTTCCACCTATGTGGTGAACGTAATCATCTACTTAATTTGCCGGCTGGATTTCTTCTTTCTCTTTGAATATTGTATCCTGATCCCCATCTTCAGGTTAAGTTCTACTTGGGAGCTAGAACCAATGTAGTTCTTAGGGGTTCAGTACCTTAGAGAAGTAGTAGTAACGCAACCATATTGCCCATTTCTAGAAAGTGTGCTTCTCTCTCTCTCTTTTTTTTTTTTTTTTTTCTTTTTGAGACCCAGACTAAATTTTTGTTGCATTTTCTATTCTGGGTTTCTCTCTCAAATCCCTGTCTTAACAAATGCAAAGTCTCTGTGTTCGATTTCTACTCAGATCCACAGTCAGGCCAGAGTTCCCACTCTCAGTCTACACAATTTCTAACAACAACAACAACAACAACAACAACAACAACAAGAGCTACCTATTAATGGGCATATGCTCAGTATAAGGACCCAATACTAAGCTTGTTAAATGCCTAAATATCCCAAGGTTGGGACATTTACATATGAAAAATTGTGTAGTTGTTTTAATAGCCATTAGAAACATTTTTATTTTAAAAAGTTATGAACTTCTTTTAAATGAATTATAAAAAATATATATGCACTTTAAACCTGTGATTTTTGTGGATATTATTGCTTGGATATAGCGAAAGGAAAAGAGAGAGTGAATTAAAATTGAAAAAATATTACGAATGAATGTTATTCTCCTGCAGCCCTTGCTCCTCCCCATAGGTCCACAGGGTTTCCAGCTTCCATGGGGCTAGGGGTTATCTCTTCCTTTCGTCCCTCCAGCCTTGGGGGTGGGGGAGGGGAGGAGAATGGCTTCCAGTGTTGGCTTATTTCTGAATTACATCAATATCTTCTATTGCCTCTCAGCTTCTTCATTCTCTTTTGACCACAGTTCTGTATTAAATTTTTTCTGTTGTAAATATGTAAAGTGGTTTCTTTTGTCCTGGTCAGATCTTGTTGACACAAGTAGATGTCTTGACCACATCCTTATTTAAAGGATGAGATAACCAAGGTTTGATAAAGCTTAGCAACTCACCCAAGATCTTACAACAAAAAACGAACAGAACAAGAATTAAAGTCTGTATCTATTTAATTCAACAGTCTATTGTTTTGACTTGATCTTCTGCACACTTTCATTTTACCTCAGAGGGTTGCTTGACACCAGTCACATGCCAGAAGACCCAACCAGAACATATACCCATCACTTAACAATATTTTTTTTTACTACTAAGTAGAGTTGTCCTCTAGAAACTTGCTGTACCTACAGAATTTGTCTATTTCCTTGTCTCCACTCAGTATGCCCCTACCTGTATCAACCATTTTTTCCTGCTGGTGTTTAAATGACTATTTGATTCTTCAGAAGATTTCTATAATCCCAGATCTAGAGTGACCCTAGAATCATCTTGACTGTATCTGTCACAATACCAGCAGAAAGAAGCTGGCAGAGATAAATTAAGATAATTCGAGGAGAAGTTGGCAGATTGTATTTAGCAAACATGGCCACATTGATATGCATATACATGTCCCATCCCACAGACTCCCTGTAGAGTGTGAAGTTGACTTGCCTCCATCAAGAGGTAAGGTGTATGTTCTCTCCCCTTGAATCTGGGTGGATCTTTTCAACTGCCTCCATCAAAAGAATGCAGAAGTGATGCTTGTAAATTCAGAGATGAGACTATAAAAGGCAATATGGCTCTCTCTCTCTCTCTCTCTCTCTCTCTCTCTCTGACACACACACACACACACACACACACACACACACACACACACACACCACTATGGAAAAAGCCAGGTACCATACTCATAAAGCACAATAGAGAGGCCCATATAGAGATTACCTGAGGCTTTCATTTAATAGCCAGCACCAATTTGTCCACCATATGGGTAAGCCACCATGGAAGTTCATCTAGAACTAAATGACTGAAGCCCCGGCCAACATATAACTGCAACCATGTGAGAGATCCTAAGCAAGAACTGCCTTTTCAAAGTGTCCCCAAATTCTTGACCAATAGGAGCTGTGAGAACTAACACGATTGTTATTTTAAGCTACTACATTTTAGAATGATTTGTTAAGCTGTGATAAATAACCAAACAGATTTTAATAAAGGGTCTATTTGAAAAGCTGTGCACAGGCTGAGGATAATAAGAGGTGGTACAGTATCTTAGAGCTTCTAATAACCAGGCTGCTTCCAGTCCTAGTCCTTGGAAGCACATAGCTGTGGAGAGTGGTCTACCTGGAGAGAAGCAGTAACTTTTGGTAAAGCCCAACACGGTCTCTCAGGGAGATAACTGGGGTGGGGGTGGGGGTGAAGAGGGGGCGGGAATAACACCTCAACCTCACTCTCCTTCTCTTTCAAGTCTCAGATGAGAGGCTATATATTGGTCATTGGGTAAATCCAAGCATCAGTGGATGAGTTGGCCTTTAATAAACAAAAATACTGGGTGACTTGATAGGTTTGATTAGCAGGAAATGGATGCAAGGAGGAAGCAGGTTTTTAACAAGGTAAGTCTTCAAAGAACCCAGATTTTATCTCAAGCTTCAGTCTTACTAGACCACCCTGTGTAGTTATCCAACCTGTACTGGCAGTGAGGACATTGCCAGCTTTAACATTCCATATCTTTCTTTTCTGTGAATTGTTATCAAAGAAAAAAACTACTTTATTTGAAGAGCCCTAATCCCTTAGGAGATGCCAGAGAGGATTTTATTAGCCAAGATAGACTATCTAATTAATTAAGGAGAGAATTTCCAGTTTCTCCCTTTCTTTTGGTTTTATACCGACAGGCTCTTCCCTTGATCTTTCTTCCTTCTCTCCTATCTACTGTTCTCGTTCACTCCTTCTGCTACTAATATCCTCAAACAGTCTCTATAGGTCATCTCCACGGTCTCAACATCCCTTTGCTGTTTAAATATCTAATGGGACATTATGTTCCAGCAAGTCAAACTTCAGGGGTCAATGCATGTTCCATCCCTAATGTGTCTAAATCATCCAGACTTCCTCTGCTGCTTCTTTTCATTCACTATCTGAAATAAGTCAGAACCATCAGCAAATCTATTTCTGTGTTCTTTTTTTAAAAAATATTTTATTGGGGAATTGGGGAAGGGGAACAGCGTTGGGGAATCGGGGAAGGGGAACAGACAAGTTGCTGTCTTGTTGTTCTTCAGTCTAGTTGCGGAGGATGTTGCTTCACTGGCCCTTGTTGGTATCGTCATTGCATTCTTCCTGGATGAGGCAGATGGGTCACCGGCCTCTGGATGGTCGCTCACCATGGCTATTGGCAGCTCATGCTGGCTGCCTGCCACTCACTGTAGCCTATGGCAGCCTGCTGCAGCAGGGGCTGCAGACTACAACATCGCTGGGGCTTGCATAAGCCCTATTCCTTTGCCCAGCTCCAGGTGGAGCTGTTGTCACTGGCCCTCATATGTGGGATCTGAACCGGGGCCGCTGGCGTCCCAAACCAGCTCTTAACCAATGTGCCACTTGGCTGGCCCTTCTGTGTTCTTTTAAAACCAGGATTAGAACCAAGATTTTCCAACAAGATTAAGAATGTGATTTTTATTCTGCTTTCCTGATAAAAATCTCATCAGGGGAGATGATAACAAACAACGTGTAAGTTTGTCAAATTTTGGTCTCATAGATACTTTCTCTCAAATAACAATCATGATTTTTCATTTATCAGATAATTAATGGCCATTTATTATGTCAACAGTGCTATGTTAGAAGATACGGGGAAGAGATGAGCATTCATAATTAGTATCCCTGAGAACCTATGATGTTTAATTAATGACCAAATGTTCCCCTTACTTTAGGGATTATTTTACTCTTCTCATAATAAATATCATTTAGAAAATATAGATTATTAATAATGTTGGCCAAAGGGAATCCTTTTTACATATCTGCAATTCATGTCACAGATATTACTAGACAATGATCTGCATTTATGACACAGGTGGGGAGGCTCCACTTCAAAGATATAGAAACACAGAGGTTTAATTAAAGTGGTACAGCTAATCGATGACAGAGGTGAAATGATTTTCATGCCTCTCTAGGATTTCTGCTTCAATATTTTTTCACATTAGACTGAGTTTCTCTGCTCTAAAAATTATGTGGTTTCCAGATCCAAAAAGTCAACAACTCTTTTGATGAATCTTAATATGCTAAAGGAGAAATCGTTTTCCTACAGAGGACACAGTCTTTGGCACACACTAGGTATTCAATGATTACGTGCTGAATGTATCAATGACAGGAACTTTCAGATAAACCCAATCAAGTCTGTTCCCTTTCTCTTCAAGTCCATGTTGTGCAATGCTATCCTCAATTCACCCCTAAATTTATTTTCCCAGAAGTAGTGAGTGGTTTTCTACAAGTATGCTATTTCTGGGATCTTGTTTGGCTCCAGTTTTTCCTTTTCTTTTCTTTCTTTCTTTTTTTTTTTTAAAGAGCTTTGACTTTCCAGATTTGAGAAGCAGCTGCTTTTTTGAATGATATACAGGGCTGTACATGTTTTTTTTCTGCCGGTTTCTTTCTTCCTGAGGGATTGACATCAAGGACCGTAATTAATGGTGTTTGAGTAATTCCCTGCCCTCCTCCACTCTTTTGTACTATGAGCATCTTTCTTGAAAACATCCATCTCCAACTATGTCTTGGTTTCTCATGTTTTTCTTTCCTATTCCTTTGCCCTATTCCCTGTTACTTTATCATCAAATATGATTATTTTCCCTTCCTTCCATTTAAACACATTGATCATTATTTTTCCCTCTTAATGGAAGGAATTTAAATTTATAGATATTCTACTACAGACCGAACAGTGTTCTAGGACAGTCTATATATTATCTCTATTAATTCATACAGTCATATGAGGTAAGTGATACTATTTCTGTTTTAAAGAAGGGAAAGTAGAGGTACAATGTTGTCAAGTAATTTGCACAGATTCACAAATTGTAGCTGGATTATTCAGCTCCTGGGTTGTTCCTGCATGTACCCAGTGATGTAAAGGGTGTGCATTGTCATCCTTGTTGTTTTGGTAGTGACAGTATCATCACTGGTTTCATATATTTACTTAGGAAATGGGTAAGTGGAAAAGGTAGACTTGGAAAGGCTGGTATGGGAGGGAGAAATAGAAAAGAGGAAAAATGGCTAAATTTCTTCCTTCAACTTCAACAGAGCCCTCAAGACCATTCTGTACTGTTAGATTATCTCTCAATTTCCTATTTTGCTACTCTTCAAATCCTCTACCCAACCTAACCCTTCTCACTCCTGGGAGGTCACCTCACCTTATACTCTACTGTCAAAATAGAGAAATATTAGGCATCTACCCGACACTCAGCCAAAGAACATGCCCTTGGGCTGGCCGAGTGGTGCGATGGTTAAGCACTGGTTTGGGAAGCCAGCGGCCCGGTTCGGGTCCCACATGTGAGGGCCAGTGACACTGCCCTAAAAAAAGAAAAAGAACATGTCAATGTTCACTTTCCCCTGGACAATAAAGTCCTCCATTGGTCTGGCTACACTGACCATCATTCTCTTTTCCTTCCCAGCAAAGCCACTTGCCAAAGAGCCTCAATTACTTCTTCCTCACCTTGTGGGCCCTTCCTCCCCACACTAGGGTCTGACATGGCTTTGCCTGGTCAATGTTACTGAACCTGTTATATAAAGGTTACCACCAGCCTCCTCATGGTTACCTTCATTGCTCTGTGACACTTGATACTACTGACCATTCTATCTTTGTTAACTCCTCAATTTCACGATCTCTGGCTTTTGTACCACCTGGTTCCTCTCTTAGACTTTTATTATTATGGTCTTATCATTTGTTCTCCAAACCTTAACAGTTGATGCTCCTCAAAACTCTGGTCTTAGCCCTCTTTTCCTAGTGGAACTCATTCTCATGGTTCAATCACCACTTCAACATTGTAGCTCACTCCTCTTTTGAGCTTTAGATTTATATATGCTAATAAATTTTTGACATTTCATCTTGAATGTTCAACATATCCTTCAACTTCTCTGCTTCCCCACACCTAACTCCTCCCAGACCTGATTTTCTTTTTGTAATACCTCTCTTAGTTAATGAGCTCACTGTCTGGCCACATGAAACAGAAACTAAGGAGTTAATCATAAATCTTTCTATTTCCCAACAAATAAATTTCATCTCATCACATAAAGTCAGTCTCCTAGTCGTGATTAGTCTATCTTCAAATATTGTTGGAACCTATCTCTTCCATTGCATTCCTGCTATCATTTCCATGCCATTTGTCACCAGTAGCATAACAGAAGTCATCAAACAGATCTCTGACTCCATTTTCCTTTTCTGTTACATTCATTCATGCCAGAGTGAACTTTGTAAAAGGTAAGAAATGAACATGTCTCTCTCCTGCTTATCATTCTTCAGTGGCCTCACCTCATAAACATATAATATTATTGATGCATAGCACACAATAAAAGAGTTCCTCTAGCCTGACTCCTGACTACTCCGCCAGTTACATCTACCATCCGCAACTGAAGCCTCCTCACCCCTACCTTATCCATACTTTAAGCCCTTGTTTAAGACCTCCTTTTGCTTGCAATCTCCTTTTCCTCCTTTCTCCACCTCCACCTACCTAAGTTACCTCTATTTTTCAAGTGCCATCTCAAAACTTCCTCTATGACATCTTTCTCCTAAATCCCCAATCAAGACCAGAAGTAACTATCACAATACCCTTAGTAGCTACATAAATGTTTGTTGAACTCTCTTTAAGCTTTTGACCACACCCACACCTCTTCATTTCATCCCCTAATTTAAAGGAAATGTGGAAACTTTAACAATTCCTTCACCTTCCTGACATTAAATAGCCAGTTTTCCTTCATCTACCTGTACCATGTTTTTTTTTCTCTCCTGGTATTCTGGATTTTCCTCCAGAAGGGAATAAGCACAACAATAGTATCAGCTGCAGTAATAGCCACATACATTTTAAATATTAGGAGAAGGGGGGAAATGGGAGACACTATAAGTAAACCAAATTCTCATTATTTACATCAGGGAGTCATTGATAACATAAAGAAATAGTGACATAAGCATATTTTTTAGACAGTTTAGAAGGATCAGAATTAGAAATGATGATGATGGCTTTAGTGAGTGGTAGTGGGAGTAGAAAGGGGGAATGGATAATTTCTCTAATGATCTGTTTATTTCCATTATAAGATTTACTTTGCTGTCAAGGATCTAAGATAGGCAACTTAACAAAAAGAGTAATAATACTTATCTCTCAGGAATGTTATAATTAAATGAGTTAATAAATGTCAAGATGCTTTGTAATTTTTAGAGTATGGTTCAATTATCTTACTATGTTATTTAAAAAAAATTGTGTTACTCCCAATGCAAATTAATAATGAGAGTTGTTTTCCCAGCCACTGTTGGAATCAATTTCTCTTTTTAATGATTGTCAATATCTGTGTTGCTGTGACAAATTGGTTTTACTTAATCCATACACCACCACATTAATATAATAAAGCAGAAGCTACTAAAAGTCGTGTCATCAATTACACTCAACATTGTTGCAAAAGAGAGAATTTATTTAAAAGTTGTTTAGTAGATTTTTTTTTTACAAGGTTCCTTCCCTTTATAAGGGATTGTGGAAGTTATGAGAAACGCTGGAAGGATAGAGAGAATTTCTATCATTAAAGGGCTCACAATACATTAACTATTGACTGCGTTTGTGAAAAGCGTTTGAAATGAACCCAGAGGTGTAAGTTCCAAATTTTAGTGCCTAAGTGTTTTTTTATATAATATTGCCTGCATAATGAGTCAGGAGATAACTAATGTAAACAGTATTGAGTGCTGTATGATTACTGTTTTTAAATTTAAAACGATTTTCACAAGCATGACTTGATGTCTCCAGGAAAAACAAAAAAGAACTATATTAAGTGCTCAGGATATTTTAGCTCATGTTGTACAAAAGTTTTTCCTTTTACCCAAGTACACTTAGGGGTAATAAGAGTGTCTCAAAAACATGAGGATAACTTGGTATTCACTCTAAATTGCAGGTCGTTTTGATATCTCTGGACCACAGAGAAATGTTTTGTGATAGTTTTAATGAGCCATTTCCTTATTTGGTAATGGCTTCATTCTTATCATAAAAGTAAAATTACATGTCTTTTTTAGCATATCTCTTAATGTTTGATGACCTAGTCTTGTTTTGTGTGGCTCTAACTTTCATATCTGTTACATATAGCACTTAAACAATGCACTCTCTTTCTGTTTCTATAAGTATGACAAATTCCACAGCAGTAATACTGTTTAATCTTCTAATAAAATAAACAAATTATAGGAAAGTGCTTTGGCTTTTTGCTTCTTAATTACTCTAATTTGGGCCCCAGCTGGGGCTCATCTCTGACAATCTTCACTCCATCAGATAAAGGAGAATTGTTTAAAACTGTTCGGGGTTTGTTGTAAGCAATGGCCCAACTTCTAAAAGGTTTATCTCAAAGTTGATATCTGATAAAAGCAAAATATTAAGGCTGAATCAAGATGAAAAATGTTTTGAGCTTTCTCCCTGTTCAAATGGTCCCAATTCATTATCAGGATAAACCTGAAGACATCTTTTATTCAATAGCTTCATTCAGCTGTTATGAAAAAATTTTTAAACAAGTTTTTAGATATCTTTTATTTTGAAGATTAATTGAGTGGCTAAAATCGGGAATTTTTGAAACAGCACAAGAGATAGGGTTAAAGAGTTCATTTCAGTAAAATAGTGAAATAGAGGGTTGTGAAGACAGTGATGAAGATAAAGATGAAGAAGGGAAAAATAATAACAGGGACAAGAAAAAATATGAGGCATGAGCAAAGATGCATCATTGGATTGTGTGTCCAGGATCCTTTTTATCTCTCTTCTCATATATTATGCCTAAGTGTTCTCCTCCAAAATTCAATTGAGAGAGTGTATCCATAAATATAAAGCAATGCCTTTTCATTACAGAAAATTTAGAAAATTCAGAAAGCTAGAAGGAAGAAAAATAATCATATAGAACCCTAGCATCCCTCTTTCAAGCAGAAATCCTGTTAACATTTTTTTAATCTACAGATATGTTAACCTTTTCATTTAGTTTTGTTTCAAGTTTTTAATTCTCATTTCTTATTTTTAAACTCTAAACATTATAATACACTTTAAAATGATTTATTAAAATAATTATTTTACTGAAGTATAATATATATACATATATACATAAATCTTAAGTATACAACTTGATGAATTTCCTAAATTGAATGCTAACTCATTATGTCACCTATTTTGCAACCATCTACATTTTTTTTCTTTTTTTTAAGAATCAGATGCCACAATTGTACAGGACTCTTAGCCTTGCAGTAGAAATAATTTCTCCCTAATTGTGACAAAATTAGCTAGACTCATTAACAGGGTCTGAAGATGAAAAGGGATATCAAGGCCACAGAATCACCATACTAACCAGCCCTGGTACAGCCACCCTGGCAAGGCATATGGTTGTGAAGAAGAGTGAGGAAGATAAAATATAACTATGTAAGGGTCCCCTCTGGGGGATGAGAACTCAGAGAAGGAACAGCAGTGGGAGCAAGCACTGGTGGTTCCACAAGGGCAGTGGTGATGACAGCCACAGGGCAAGGGGCAGCCTAAGTGGGGCTTAGGGCACTAGATAAGAGAAGCAGCAGCAACCTGTTTCCAGCATAGGGCTGTGCACAGAGGCCTGGCTTTAGGGGGTGGGAGGAACAGGTAACTAGAGTGGAATAAACTTGGGATCCAGGCAGGAAAGTCAGGGGCAAGAGTGAAAATGTGACAAGCTTGGAAATGGATTGAGATATTATAGGTAGGAGAGAACCTCAGTAGGACAATGGTGGGTGGGGAGGAGGGAGTGGGAGTATTTTGAGAAATCAAAGGCAGAATTGAATTGCAACTGCAGGAAAATGGGAGACACAGGAGAACAAGGTATTGTATATAAGCCAAATTCTCCTTATTTATATCTGAGCACTAATGTATAGTATGTAAAGCTACTACATAAAAAAATGGAAATGACAGAATGCAAATAGAAATACAGAATAGAAACAGGGATAGAAAAGATACATGTGTGAGAGGAGAGACATAGAAGTGTAGAGTGGAAAGTAAATTTTAAAAATGGAAAAAAACAGAGTAGGAATAAAAATAGAGAATAAAATAGAAATAAATAGAAAAATAAATATTGTAGAAATGAAATAGGTTTAATCAAAGGTAGATATTTATCTTGAGTTATGTGGGGGGCTATTTAGAAGGGATAGAATAGCAAATAATTAAAAGTACTATTTTTGGTCACTTATTCTATTCTTCTTGTCATTAATCTTAAATAATATTTAATTTATATTCTGATTTCCTTGTTAATTAGAAGAATGGCTTCAAAGTCAATTTTAATGTAGTTTCCTTGAAAAACTTATGTTTATTGTGAATACACAATTTACTGCAGCATGGCCAAATAATGTGTTCTGTATAAATTCTAACTTTTGGAAGTTGGCTGAGTGGCTCAGTTGGTTAAGAGCTCACTCAAGAGTATGATCTCTGAGCAACAGCGTCAGTGGTTCAATTCTAGGCCTGAACTGAGCTGTCATCAGGTGGCAGGTTGGCTCAGCTAAAAAAATAATAGTAATAAAAAAATAATTTTAAATTTGGGGGATTTATTAATTTTCCTTTGAAATATATATATATATATATATATATGCCATTTTTTTTGGAATCTCATTCTTGAGTCATAGCTTAGTTGATTGTAGGGTTCTAATCAAAAGTGATTTCCCCTGAGTAATATAATAGTAATGCTCCATTATTTTCTAATAAGCTATTGGAACTGCTGAAAGGCTGGTATTAGTGTCTTCATCATTCTTTTTAAAGTAATTGATAGTTTCTCTGGAAGCTTTAAGGTTATTTTATTATTATTATTGTTTTTGCAATCTCACAAAGACATGTTCATATATGGATTTATTTTATTAATCCTATTTCACACTTAGCATGTTATATATTTTTAAAAAGATTTTTATTAAAATATAGCTAACATACAATATTGTATTAGTTTCAGGTGTACATCATAGTTATTCAACAATACCCATCTGGCACTATACAGAGTTATTATTAAATTGTTGATTATATTCCCTATGCTAAAGAAATATCACCATAATAAATCCAACAACCATCTGACACTGTACCACACTATCACAATATTTTTGACTATATTTCTATGATGTATATTATATCCCCAAGACTTATTTGTTTTATATCTGGAAATTTGAATCTCTTATTCTTCTTTATCTCCCCCCCTCCCTTTTAATTTTTCAAGTATAGTTGACATTCAATGTTATTTTATATTAGTTTCAGGTGTACAGCATAGTGGTTAGACATTTATATAATTTAGGAAGTGATCCCCCTGACTAGTACCCACCTGGCACTATACATAGTTATTAACATATTGTGTATTATATTCCCTATGCTTTATATCCCCATGACTGTTTTATAACCACCAATTTGTATTTCTTAATCCCTTCACCTTTTTTACCCTGCCCTCAACCCCCCTCCTATCTATCACACCAATGGATCTAGTACCCATCTGACACCATACATAGTTATTACAATATTATTGACAATATTCCTTATGCTATACCCTACATCCCCATGACTACTGTTTAACAACCAATGTGTGCTTCTTAATCCCTTCCCATTTTCACCTATCCCCAACATCCCTCCCATCTGGCAACCATCAAAATGTTCTCTCTACCTATGAGTTTGTTTTTGTTTTATTTGTTTACTTTGTTCTTTGGATTCCACTTATAAATGAAGTCATATAACATTTGTCTTTCACTGTCTCACTTATTACACTCAGCACAATACCCTCTAGGTCCATCCATGTTGTTGCAGATGGCAAGATTTTTTTTTATGGCTGAGTAATATTCCATTGTATATATGTACCACCTCTTTATCCATTCATCCATTCAGGGACACCCAGGTTACCTTCATATCTTGGCTATTATAAATAATGCTACAATGAATATACAAATGAGCATGTCCCCTTGAAGCAGCATTTTAGGTTTGTTTGGATAAATACCCAGAAGTAGAATTGCTAGGTCTGTTTTTGTCTCTTGTCATAGTCTTTGTTTTAAAGTCTATTTTGTCTGGTATAAGTATTGCTACTCCAGCTTTTTTGTTTGTTTATTTGTTTCCATTTTCATGAAATATCTTTTTCCATCCCTTTACTTTCAGTTTGTATGTGTCTTTCAATCTGAAGTGAGTCTCTTGTAAGCAGCATATGTAAGGGTCTTGTTTTCTTATCCATTCAGCTCCCCTATCTTTTGATTGGAGGATTGAATCCATTTCCATTGAAAGTAATTGTTGATACGTATGTAGTTATTGCCATTTTATTATTCATGTTTTGTGTTTTTGTGTTTTGTTTTTTCATCTTAAAGAGGTTCCTCTAAGATTTCTTGTAATACTGGTTTGGTGGTGATGACTCCTTTAGTATTTTTCTTGCTTGGGAAGTGCTTTATTTGTCCTTGATTTTAAATGATAGCCTTGCTGGGTAAGTAGTTTTGGTTATAGAGCCTTGCTTTTCATCATGTTGAATATTCTGGCCAATCCCTTCTGGCCCGCAAAGTTTCTGTTGAGAAATCAGCTGGCAGCCTTATGGAAGCTCCCTTGTAGGTAACTAACTGCTTTTCTCTTGCTGCTTTTAAGATTCTCTCTTTGTGTTTAACCTTCGGCATTTTAATTATGATGTGTCTTGGCCAACACCAAATTCATCTTGTTTGGGACTCTCTGTGCTTCCTGGACTTGCATATCTATTTCCTCTGCCAGGTTAGGAAAGTTTTCTGTCATGATTTTTTTTTTTTCAAATAGGTTTTTAATTCCTTGCTCTCTCTCTTCTTCTGCTGTCCCTGTAATGAGAATGTTGGTAGGCTTGAGGTTGTCCCAGAGGCCTCTTAAATTCTTCTCAATTTTTTGGGTTGTTTTTTTCTCTTGCTGTTCTGATTGGGCACATTATGCTATATTATCTTCTAAATCGCTGTTTGATCCTCTGCTTCATCTAATCTGTTGGTTCCCTGTAATGTGTTTTTCATTTCTATTATTGTATTCTTTATTTATGACTGGTTCTTAATTATGTTTTCTATCTCCATTTTTGTTTCTTATATCTTTATTGAAGTTCTCCCCAAGATCATTGAGCATCTTTGTAACCAGTGTCTGGAGCTCTGTGTCTGGTAGAATACTTGTTTCCATTTTGTTTAGTACTTTTTCTGGAGCTTTGTTTTGTTTTTGTATTTGGGTCATGTTTCTTTGTCTCTTCATTTTTGGCTGCCTCTCTGTGTTGGTTTCTATGTATTAGGTAGGGCTTCTATGTCTCCCAGTCTTAGTAGAGTGGCCTTATGTAGTAAGTGTGCTGTGGGACTCAGTGGCACAATCTTCCTGGTCACTTGAGCCGTGCACTCCAGGTGTGGCCCTTGTGTGGGTTGTGTGTGTCCTCCTCTTGTACTTGAGCCTTGTTTGCTATTTGCACATCAGTGGGAGGGAATGGCTGTTGGGCTAACTGGTTGTGAGGTCTAGCCTTGAGTATAGTAGAAGAATTGTGGTGCAGAGGCTGGGTCTGCCTCAGCAGGGCTCTGTTGCCTGCCCAATCTGCCCCTTGGGTGTGTCATTTTTGCAGGCAGCTGGGTGATGCTTCAGCTAGTTTCAAAGCTGGTTGCTTGGGGTGCCAGCCCCAGGGCCACCTGAAAGAGGACCCAATGCAGGTCAAGTTCTAGCCTGTGCCACAACTGGAGCCACCTGGCAGGAGCCACAAAGCAATCCTTCAGATGGCCACCACCTGCCTGTGCTGTGCTTGGAAGTGCCTTGAAAGGCCAAGCTGTGAACAAAGGCTGGCTGCCACTAATACCAGGCTTAGGGCTGCTCTGCCAGATGTGCAGGACATGCTGAAGCCAGATGCTGCTTGTTTGGGTTCTGCAAACCTCTGAGAGACCCTAGGAAAGTCTGCAGAATGAGCCAAGGCAGGCATTTTGTATGAAAAAGCCACTGGAAAGAGCTTGGTGTGCCCAAAAGTAGGGTGGGGTGGGGTCTGGAATCACCAGGCCATGGTGAATGAGTGTCACTAGTGATGGAGAATAAGATATGGTGGCAGCCTGTGTCTCCATTCTGGGTGGGGTGCTTAACAAATAAACAATGGTTTCCACCAGATCCTCCATCCAGGAGAAAGCTGCCCCTCCAGCCCATGTCCTGAAGCCAGACAACTCAGTTACCCCCCCCACTCCTCAGCTGCTGCCCCAGCACTACAGCTCACAGTCAGTTAATCCATCCCTGGGTAAGTCCATGTGCAGTCCCTTTAAGGGGAGTGCTTGGGATTCCAGCCACACTTCATCTCACTCAGTCACAATCTTTACTGGCTTTCACACAGAAATTATAGGGACTTCTCTCGCTGGCCCTTGAACCCTGGGCTGGGGAGGACCTAGGACCCCTCGATCCTCCAGGGGGTGGAGGAATCTCCACAGCTGAGATATCCTTCTCAATTTTTAATGTTCACATGTGGGTGTGAGACCAGCCTGTTCCGTGTCTCTGCCCCTCCTAACCAGTCTTGAGGTGGCTTCTCCTGCATGTCATCAGTGTAGGCCTTCAGTTCAGCAAGATTTTAGGCAATTCTCAATGATGGTTGTTCTGTAGTTTAGCTGTAATGTTGCTCTGATTCTGAGAAAGGTAAGCACAGTGTTTACATAGTGCTCCATCTTGACCAGAAGCCCAGCATGTTATTTTCATTTGAGGTCTCATGTAATCTTTCAATCTGGAAAATTCCCACCTGTGTGAACATTGACTTTGCTTTTCCTGCTACACTATCCTTCTGTAACTCCTATTTAGATATTGATAAATTTATTCAATCTATCCACTATGTATCTTTATTATTGTTCTTATTGAAATATAATTCATATATCATAGAACACACCTTGTTAAAGTCTACAATTCAGTGGTTCTTGGTATATTTCCAAGGTTATGTAACAATCACCACTGTCTACTTCCAGAACATTTTCATCACCACATGTACTCATTATCAGTCACTCCCTTTCCTTACTCTCTCAAACCTTAGAAACCACTAATTCGCTTCCTATTTCTATGGATTTGCCTATTCTGAAAAATTCATATAAATTAAATCATATGGTATGTGGCCTTTTTTGTCTGCTTTCTTTTACTTAGAATAACGTTTTCAAGGTTCATACATGTTGTAGCATAAATCAGTACTTCATTGCTTTTTATAGTTAAATAATATTTTATAGCATGGATATACCATTTCTGTTTATCCATTCATCAGTTTATGGATATTTGAGTTATATGTACTTTTTTGGCTATTATGAATATGCCACTATGAACATTTGTGTACAACTTTTTATGAAAACATGTTTTCAGTTCTCTTGGTATATACCCAAGAATATGATTGCTGAGTCTTACTTATGTTTCACTTTTTGAGAAACTGCCAAACATTTCCAAAATGGTTGTACTATTTTATAGTCCCACCAGCAATGCATGAGGATTCAAAATTTTTTACAGCCTAGATAATGTCTGTTATTGTCTGTCTTTTTGATTATAGCCATCCTAGTGGGTGTGAAGATATATCACATTGTGGTTTTGATTTTTATTTCTCTAATAACTATGATAAATATATTTTCATGTACTTATGACCATTTGAATATCTTCTTTGAAAAAATGTCTATTGAAGTACTTTGCTCATTTTTAAATTGGGTTCTCTTTTATTGTTGAGTTGTAAGAGTTCTTTATTCTTTACTCTGGATACTAGACCCTTATCAGATATATGATTTAGAAATATTTTCTGCCACTCTGTGGGTTGCCTTTTCACTTTCTTGATGATACGTTTTGAAGCATAAAACTTTTTAATTTTGATTAGATCCAGTTTATCTTTTGATTCCTTA
This sequence comes from Aselliscus stoliczkanus, assembly GCA_033961575.1. Classification (NCBI taxonomy): domain Eukaryota; kingdom Metazoa; phylum Chordata; class Mammalia; order Chiroptera; family Hipposideridae; genus Aselliscus; species Aselliscus stoliczkanus. The sequence goes on from CM066738.1 coordinate 33,351,102, forward strand.
TGCTTTTCGTGTCATATCTAGGAAACAAAGTCATGAAGCTTTACCCCAATATTTCCTTCTAAGAGTTTTATAGTTTTAGATCTTACACTTAGATCTATGATCCATTTTGAGTAAGATTTTATCTATGGTGTGAGGTAGGAGTCCAATTTTATTCTTGTTCGTGGGAATATTCAGTTGTCCCAATGTGGCTGAAAAGACTACTTTTTTCCCCCATTGAATTGTTTTCGTACTCTCATTGGAAGTAATTGACCATAATTATATGGGTAGTAGCACCTGCTTTTCTCAGCCAGTGTTCACACTCCAGTAGCCCTGCACTAGCACCTCTGACTCACAGTGTCCCTGGCTCTGGCCTGTGAATGTGTATGGGCCACATTTGCCTGCACGAGCTGAATTCAGGCTACTAGCACCTCTGTCCAACTCAATACTCAAAAGCTGTCACCATTAGCCCTTATTTTGTTTTCTTTGTTTTCACCTGTTTTCTTCTTTGATATTAATGCATAATTTGTTGGCTGGTATTTGTTTTGATTGATTAAAATATTATCTATCTTATCTATGTATCTATCTATCATCTCTCTATCATCTATTTATCTATCTAATTTCTATATGTGTGTATGGGGGAGGGCTGTTGTATTTTGTTTGGTTCATTTTGCATCTTGACCAAAAATAGATGATATTTACAAATAATTCATAGGTTCTGTGTCAGGTGTCTATTGTCAAAATAGTGCTGTGAAACAACTACAAATCCTCAGTTGCATATAATAATAGCACTTATTGCTCACAGTCTAGGGATAGTTGGCTAGAAAGTTCTGCTGATTTTGGCTAGGCTTATTTGATGATTTGGAAGTTGGCTGGCTGGCTCTTGGCTAATTTAGGCTAGCCTCAGTTAGGATGACTAGGACTTTCAACCTCCAGTCAACTAGCTCAGGCATTTTCTCATGGGGATGGTGAAAACAAAAGAGGAGGCAGAAACACAATTCTCCGTTATTTCTGTTAGGATAACTTTGGCTCAAATAAGTTGCATGTCCGTGTGCTACTCATGTTGGGAGAGCACTGAACAGTAACATGGGAAAGGGCAAAGGTATGGATAGGGATGTGAACAACTGGAGTCAAGTTTGCAATAAATCTACCATAGGAGTTTAAAAAGTGTGTATTCTGTGAATCTATAAAGTAAAAAAGGAAGAGGAAGTAAAGAGAATAGAAGTCATTGGTGAGAAATAGAGAAAGTTAGGCTGGCATGATATTAATAACTGTCTAAGCTGCTTAATGGACACATTAAAGTTCACTATATGGCTCTATATACTTTTGTGCATGTTTGGAAATTCTCCATAATAAAAAAAATATTAAAAAATATGTATTCTAAGTTTATTGTTAAAAGTCTTTATCTAGGTCCATGATATCAAAGCTGTTCTTTTACTCTAACCTTATATATTCCTACTTATGTTTCCCTATTTGTTCTGTATTTATAAAAATATAGTTGTACTAAAGTCTCCCACTATATTGTGGTCTCATCATGGGCTTCTCCAAGAAAACATGTTTGAGCTTAGAGGTAATGTATAGCCGTCCTTGCCCCAACCCTCTCATAGACAGGTATGTGTTAAACTAAGGTTTGTGTTCTGTCTTGAAATGTGTGAGTGTTTCTAGAAACTGGGTATTCATCATTTTTGATTGGAGATTTCAAAGAGAAGAAGCTTGTCTAAGTTCCCTAAGCTGGCTGAGTATTAGGAGTTAGTGGTAGGACTACAAATGAGATGCCCATACCCTTTTTGTGACTTTTGGCATGTGGAAGAGGCTCCTGTTAATTCCTATGACCTCTAATATATTGATGTTGGGGTCAGCCACTGGGGCTGTCTTGGTGATAAATTGGCTAAATAATTAGATGCATTCCTAGAGGGGAGTATGTAGTTAGTGGAGCACATGGTCCCAGGGGCAAGTGGCTGCCCCTATGAGGGTCCTTTGTGCCTAGGAGCAGAAAAGGACCTAGCTTATGTTCTGGGTAAATATTTGTGTCTTCCTTTTCATTTATTCCCTATGTGTGGTTTTTAATATTAAAATTATATATTTATGATAATATATATGCACTGGAAACTGCAATCACTTTTCTTTTGATACCATCCCTATTGTAAGGATCTCATGTGATAACATATGAAGTTATCTCAATATTTTGAAAATATTATATTCATTATTATTATTGATGAAGTAAACACAATAATATAGAGATAGGTGATAATTATCTGTTGCTATGCTCTGAAAATGTCCGACCATTTCCTTTCATTATTGCCACCTTTTGATACCATTCAACAGGTTGACGTCTGGCTCTTGAAGAGCCCTTTGTTTTCCCTCCTAATATCATGTTGGAATTTGAAAGAACAGTGGGCCTTTTGGTTCACTGCATTCCCCTGGGACCCTTCCAACTCCAGCTCATTAGAAACACCCCCGAGTCTGAGGACTAACTATGATGTCATATGTCATAGCAATGAAATAATTGTAGCAGGTCAAGGCAAAGAACAATTTTATTTTTGCTGCTTTGAGGAATTTCCATATTGTTTCAAACGCAGTGCCCACCTTTCAAGTAAAAATTATTCTATATAGATTCCCAGGGTCAAAAAAACAAGTGGCAACTTGTTATATGGGATCAGTCTGGAATGAGTTGAGGAGACCTTTGTGAAGTTTACCACTGTCTCTTGTTTTGGCTCGGTCCTTCTGTCTCCTTCAGGTATGTCATACTAAACATTTTATCCTGGAAGAATGCAAGTGAGAAGACTACAAGGAGTTCTGTGGGAAGTTCTATTGTCTTCTCCTTAGTTTAAGGAGACAAGTTTTTATCTTTTATATTGACTATGGCTATCTCCTTTTAGTGATAGTCTTGGAGAAAAAATCATTAATCTGCAAATACTCTTGTAAGTTCATATCAAACAACATTTTTCCATTAAAATATTTTATTTTATTCCATTTTTTAAAAGGAAAGTCACTTATGTAACTTTTTACTCTCAAGCTTCCTTTATCTTTCAATATGTTTTTCCGTGAATAAATTGAAAATTAATGAGTGACATTATCTACAAACTACAATTTTAGATGCAACGCTTTATGCATCTGAACTCATTCTCCCTAACAATGATCTTGGCTAGTCCTTTTCAAACTGTAATGAAGACCCTTTTTACAGCTCTGTTCATGGTACAGGAGACATAATCTTCTCATCATAATCTAAATGCTAGTCAGATGACACAAAGGATGGTAAAGAAAGTTCAAACATTCAGTAGGGAAGATATTAACAAATGCCTTCCCTTTTATCTCCTTTATAACACTTCTTTTTTTTTTTTTTTTTCCTTTATAACATTTCTGAGATTAGGGTTTCTGAGATGATTTGTGAAATGTTGCTCGCTGTTGTTTTTCCCAAGAAAACATCCATAGTTTTCATCATATTCTCAGTAAGGCATGTATCCCACAAATGTTCAGAACTCTCCCAAAACCATAGTGTTATTTACTATTATAGATGCATAAAAAACTGCACATAGGGAATAAATGAAAAGAAAGGCAAAAGCTTACCCAACACATGAGTGTATAATGTAAGTGGCACTTTCATTGTCAGTCACCAAGTTTCTAAATTTCAAAGTAAACTTTGACTTGCTCCTTTTTCTTATATCCATACTCTATCAACTGTTAATTCCTTCAGAGAATCAGTGTATTAGTCATATTTTGCTACAATAATACCATGTAACAAACAACCTCAGATTCTTAACAACTTACACTAAGGACATATTTCTCGCTCATAGATCTGAGATGAATTGGAGATATTATATAAACAAAACTGAAATAAAAAACAAAACCTGTCAAAAGTTGATGATGCTGAAGGAGAAATGTAAAAGGACATGATACGATATACAAAACCAGAACAAGATGGTATAGCTGTATTTGTCTCTTTGGAGTTGTCCTATCACTGCTTCTCAAAACTGTTTTCTCCATCCTCTTGTTTGTCAAATACTAGTCCTAAATCCTGGCACAAAAAAATCACATCTAAAATAAAACTCAGCATCTTTACTATTGTTGACGTCTTTAACACCTCAGTGTTTACTAAACAGGTTGTTCCCCTTAATCTCATTAATATATTTATATAACAACCAAAATTTCAGCATGATCTTCACCTTCTTTATTATTTTTTTTATTTCTCTAGCTCTACGACATATAGAATTATCCTAATCATCTTTCACACATAGTTCTCTCTCCTGACTCTTTTTAAAAATTATCAAAGCTCAATTTTCCTTCCCCTGCCCAGTTCTGTCCAGTTTAGGTCATTTTTATCTCTTTTCTAATTTACTTATCACATTAGTTCTTTCCTAGAGGAATGAAATTGTTTCCTAACTGGTCCCTTTGTTTCCAGTCTCCCCTAATGTTTCGTCTGTTATTCTCACGATGCACGAGTTCCCACAGGAATTAAATTCCTTGGTTTTTATTTCAAGGTTCTTAAAACTCTGGCTCCACCTGAGGTTCAGAATTAATAACTGAGTGGACACCAAATTAAAAATGGTCTCTGTAATACACTGGGTCACAATCTAAAAAAGAATCCAGACATGTAGAAAAATAAATCTGAAAGAAAGTAGAATGCTTATTATATTCTAGTGGCTTGGATGAAAATCTTTTTTATTTTAATGTTTATATACTCATTATAATAGTCATGAATTATTTGTAATACATCCTTTAAAAAAGTGACTAGCTATTCAAAGCTATGGTTGCTTAGATAACATTACCCAGAAAGAAGTTTAAGTAAGAGGTATGTTAGATGTGAGTCAATTTAAAGTACTAAACTAACAATAATAAGCATAAACAAGCATGCAAAAATTGTGAAAGGGATGTGAAAATGATTGAAGTTTAGCAATTGCCTAGTTGTGGCTACATGGGAGAAAGAATGGAAAAATGGGAGATAAATCTTTAAAAAAAACAAATTGGGACATATTTTGTCTAAAGGTGGGGTACTTTTATATCATATTGATTTTAGTGTTTCCCCCTCAATGGAAGTACATTACAAACAAGCTCATGGCCCAAAAGGGTAAATGTATCAATCAGTTTTTGCTGATTAATAAAAGCCCCCAAAAGTTAGTGTCTTAAAAAAACAACAAATTATTGTTTAGTTCCTGATTCTGAGGGTCAGTGGTTTGGGCTGGGATCTGCAGGGTGGTTCTTCTGGCTGTGGTTGGGCTTGCTCATTTATGTGTGATCAGTGCTGGGTTGGCTAGGGGCAGGGTGGTCTAGGATGGCATCAGCTAGGGAAGCTTATCTTGTTCTCTGTGGTTTCTTATCTTCCAAAAGGGCAGTTTGGGCTTATTTGCTTGGAGGGGAAAGGGTTTCAAAAGAGCAAACAGAAGCAAGTAAAAGCTCCTACTGCCAATCTTCGAATTCACACACTGTTTCTTTTGCCACTTTTTCTTTTCTTTTACCAAGGCAAGTCACAAGGTCTCTCTATTCAAAGGACAGATAAACAGCCTTTCCCTCTTTTCCCCTCCCATTTTTATTGGGGTATAATTCACAAATAAAATTGTATATATTTAAAGTGTACAATGAAATGATTTGATATATATATAAATGATTACCATAATCAAGTTAATTAACACACCCGTTACTACACAGTTATCTTTGTTGTTGTTGAGAATGGTTGTTTTACTTTCTTAGTAAATTTGTATATAGTACAATGTTACTAATTATAGTCACCAATAAGAACTTATTCATGCTATAGCTCAAGGCTTGTACTTTGACCAACATCTCCTCGTCACCCACACCCTTTTGGCCTTTGTTCACCACCATTCTATTCTGTGTTTCCTCGAGTTCAGCTTTTTTTTTTAGATTCCACATATAAATGTGATCATAAAATATTTGTTTTTCTCTGTCTAGCTTATTTCACCTAACATGATGTCCTCTAAATTCATCAATGTTGCAAATGGCTGGAATTCCTTCTTTCATATGGCTGAATAATATTCTGTTGCATGTATATCACATTTTCTTTATCCATTCATCCATTTACAAGCACAGGTTGTTTCCATATCTTGGCTACTGTGACTAATGCTGCAGTGAACATGAGAGTTTAGAATCTTTGAGATACTGATTTTGTTTCCTTCAGATATATACAAAAATATGAGATTTCTAGATCACATGGTAGTATGGTAGTTCTATTTTTGATTTTTTGAGGAACCACCATACTGTTTTCCACAGCAGCTGTACCAACTTACATTTCCACCAACAATGCACACCACATTCTCTCCATTACTTACTATCTCTTATCTTTTTGATAAAAGCCTAATAGGTGTAAAGTGATATCTCATTGTGGTTTTGATTTGTATTTCCCTAATGGTTAGTGATATGGAGAAATTTTTATGTACGTGCTGACTATGTCTATGCCTTCTTTGGAAAAAATCTATTCAGGCCTTTTACCCATTTTTAATTAGCTTTTTTTTTGCTGTTGGGTTTTATGAGTTCCTTATATATTTTGGAAATAACCCCTTATCAGGTATACGGTTTGCAAATATTTTCTCTCATTATATGGGCTGACTTTTCCTTTTGTTGATTGTTTTGTTGTTGTTGTTGGTGGTGGTGTACAGAGCTTGTTAGTTTGATGTGGTCTCACTTGTTTATGTTTACTAGCCTTTACCTCTTGAAGGAGGAGCTGCAAGGTAACATTTAAAAATGTGTGGATGTAGGAGGAGTAAAGAATTGTGTTCAAACAAAACACACAACTAGTTTCATATTTTAGGATGAGTCATTTATTACAAACTGTTAAATGCCAAGTAGAGTATAAAATTAGTTGGGATCAAGTAGGATCTGAGGCATGTTGACCATTAAGAAGGCTAATGTAATAGATCAGGGAACAATAATGTGAGCCTAAACTAGGGCAGTAAGAGAATAAAGGATGTTTGAAGTATTGTAAGAGGAGAGTCCCAGGATTTTCCATGGTGGCACTATAAACGAGTATATGGTGTGGTGAAAGGTATGTATAGAAGTTGTGCTTGTGAGCAGCCAATAGGATGATGGTTGGGATTGGTTTTAGGTGGGTGAGTTGAGATGCCAATATGTTATCTGTGTGGCTGTGTTCAGGAAATTTGAAATTTGAATATGGAGCTTAGCAGTAAAATCAAGAATAGAGATGTAAATTTGATAATCATCAATATTTTAGTAAGAACCTGCATGCATTGGTGTGGATATAGTGTAGAAAGAGCATATTCCTTATACCTCCAGCCAAGCTTTGTGCACAATAGATGCAAAATTGATAATTGCCTAGCCAATAACAAAAAGAAGTACAGTCTACTTACCACCTTCAATACCCAAGGTCAGGCCATTACATTTCTTGATGAGCTGATTGTAATAAAAGAAATTATAATAAATCAAGTAGGAGCAGAGCTTAATATATTGAAAAAAAATTTGTATTTTTAGCATCAACTGTGTGTGGGTTCTTGAGTCATGCAGTTTTCCTCATGAATCCTAATAGTGGCCCTCACAATGGGGTGCTCTTATTTCACCTCACAGTTAAAGGATTTGAGGTTTAGAGGTTATCATTGCTTCTGAGAATTTTCTAGGTCATGGCACACATGGAACATGATACTAGTTATACTGGACGCTCCTTCACCACTCCCCAAGGAGGGGACTACTGACTTAAGCTAATGGGTCCCAAGACCCAGCAATCTGTCCCTATGGCTGAGGGCATCAATATCTTAGCACACCTGTAACCAATATGTGACATGACAGTGGGCCCTAGCCTACCAGTTGGGAAATTCAGGGTTAAATAAACTGCCCAGAGGAGCAGAGCTAATATGTAGCAAAATTGTGATAAGAATTCAGTTGTGCTTGACTCTGAAGTACAGATTCTTTCCACTACTTCATGCAGTGATTCTGCCTGGGTTTTAGGATTACACATGATGAGGATGATTTATCATTTGAAAGATATCCTGAGACTGTAGGCCAAGATGTATGATGTCTTTTTTTTGTTTTAATTCCTAAAGTTGGTTCAGTATTATAGGATACACAAACACTGATGATGCTTCCCTTCCTTCTAATTTATGTAGACATTCTAAAATTATATTAACTAAGACCACACCACATTAAGGAAATGAGCCATTTATTTTTACTATCCAGTATATGGACTTGTAGATATAGCTCAACAGCCAGCATATCTATTTTGATGTTTTATTTTGTTTTATTTCTAAAATATGCTTTTATTTAAAAATGTCCATTAGTTTAGGTATAATAAACAAGCCTTGGTTTAAAGAAATGGAGAAAGTTAGATGACCTATTATAAAAGCAGGTTTTTTTATAGCTTTGAATCCCTGGCCACGGATTTATCTCATCTCCAGGGCTACCTTATATTGATAAGCCTGCCTTGAACACAGGCACAGAAAGGGGATGGTCACCCATGAGACACATACCCATATCTCTGTTCTTAATACTTACTGCATTCTGTCATGCCCTTACAGATGTATAGAGCAACTTACTCTGTTTATAGTTATTTTCTTCTTTTCCTTAGAGAACGTTCCACAATTCAGTAGAACATAGGAACATGGAATTAGAAACACCAGGAATAGAAATTTGGATTTACTTTTTTTGTATCTGTGTGATCTGGAGGAAACAGCATAATTTCTCTGACTTTCATCTATAAAATGGGAATAAGAATACCCACCTCAAAGAGTTTCTGTGAGAATTAAATAAATGTAATGGTTATAAAATACTTAATTTAGCTGCTGGCTTACAGATACCCTAGTGTGGTAATGGTGGTGATGCGGTGATGGAGGTGATGATGGTAGAAGTTGTGGCAATGGTGGTAGAAGTGATGGGTGTAGTAGAGGTGCTTCTGGTGCTGGTGGATGCTATGTAGGGTTAGTAGTGGTAGTGACGATGGTAGAAGTGTTGACAGTGCTGAATGTGGTGATGGAAAAGATGGTGGAGGAAACAGTAGCAGAGGTGGTGGTATTGGCAGTGGAAGCAGAGGTAACTTTGAAGTTGGTGGAGATTATAATAGAGATAATGGGGAGATGGAGGTATTGGTGGTGGAGGTAGAGATAGAAATGGTGGTGATGGAGGTAGTAGAGTTGGTTTAGGAGGATGTGGTAGAGGCGGAGAAGGCAACAATAATGGTGGAATTTGTGAAAGTGGAGGTGAGCATATCGGTGGTGAGGGTGGCAGAGGATGAGGTAGTGGTGGTGGTTGGTTGAGGTAATAGTGATGGTGATGGTGAAGATGGAGACAATCGTGGCCAGTGTGGTGGTAGTCGTGATGAAGAAGGTGGTGATGATCGTGGTGGAGGTTATGGTGGAAATGGAAGTGGTAGTAGTTGAGGAGTTGTTAGAGCTGCTGCTGGTAATAGTCAAGATAGAAGTGAAGTGAAGGTGATGCTGTTGGAGATGGTGACAGTGAAGATGGCGGTGTTGGTGGGAGTAGAGAAGGTAGAGGTGGCAAAGTAGTACATCAATGTCTATAGGAAGCAGGGTAGATGGAACACATTGCTAATCTTCTAACTTAAGGAATGCAAAATAAAAGATGGACAGTCCTGGTGTAACTTCAGAACAGCTTTTGTGTAACCAGGAGAAAATCAGTCAGCCCTGGGTGAAAAAATGATGCCCTTTTCCTACTTAATCTTAAAAACTGATATCATCTAAGATTCAAGTCTAAATTCCTTTTACTTCTATGACTTGTTGCCACCTTGTTCATTTAATTTGCCTTTGTTCAAATTCACTGTTGGTTAGACAATTTTGTATGCATTTGTGAACTCATGCTCATAAGTCGCAATAAACTCAAATTCCTCTTACAGCCACTTGTCTCCTTACCTAGCTCTTAATTCATGAATTCCTGTAGTAAGATGATTAACTGCAAATGTAGGCCTTCTCTGGACTTTTCATCTTCTCCAGAGTGTGCCAGCTTGTCCCTGTGAAGATATGGACCATGCAGTATGTCCTATTACTGTCCTTCTCTGTAAATAAACCCATGGAAAACCCAAACTTACAACTACATGTCCTTGGCTCTCATTCCTCATATTTAATTGCTCCCATTTGCTCTTGAAACTGTTGATTCCTGGCTACCGGAGGCACTGATTTCTAGATCAGTGATTTTACTCAGTTAAGCCACATGTATCCTTTCCTCCACCACTTTCAAAGTGGCATTTCTTAGACTGTACCAGCCAGCCATGGACTACATCGCTGGCATCAGAAGAGCCTCTTTTCTGGCCCTCTACTCCCTTTCACAGTTCAGAAGGCCATGGCCCCACAGCCCAGCACCACAAGTCCTGCAGTAATCTTGGGAACCTGCTAGACTTCCTATTTCATACAAGCAGTGTTTATCCTTGCCTTATACATTGGCAGGTTTGAGAATTTCTACCATTGTTGATCCATCTTGCAAAGCCACAAAACCAATTGAGACCTGTGGTGTTTCTTCGGTATGTAGGTGACTCTGGAAAACATTTCTGGTACCAAACTTTGGAAAGTGTGCCCTGCCAGGACCTAGGATTTTTTGGGAAGTGTCTGCTTTGTCCCAATTAAAAGTGTTTTATTGTTCAGAAATGGGCTACTGCTGAAGCTCTTCTTTCATCAGCCCCACTTTGGTGAGTATTATTGCAATCACTAATCTCTCCTTGACAGCTCCCAGCCAACAGAATTACAAGTTCAAACTATGGAAACAAAATGCATTTTATTTATTATACTAAGATGTTTTCATTAAAGCAGATAGCATCTACTTTGCCAAGTGGGTGTTTTGACTTTCTTGAGGTTTGACTAGGTAGCAGCCTGCCAATGAAAACACACACTGCCCTCCAGCCCTCTTGCGGGCATCCTTTACCAAAATGGATTTGACCAAGGTGAGCAACTCCATATATTAATAGTGTCTAAGATGATTTATCTTTACCATGCTTTGACTACTTCTGTCCTTCCACTGGGAATAAACATAGTAGCTGATATTTATTGAGCATATACTAAGTGCTAGGGACCAGACTAAATGCTCCTTCCAGATGATCACATTTAACCCTCAAACCATGGCATGAGGTAGGCAGTAGTCTTATTATTCCTATTTTATAGATGATGAACTAAGGCACAGAGAAGTTACATGACTTTCCCAAGGTCACACAGGTGGTAGTTGATGGAGTTGGGACTTGAATCTACTGACCCACTATATCAGACCATCTCCTGGGGTTGTTGACTAAACACGAGAAAACAGGCAAACATAATAATAGTTAACTAGAAGTGAAAGTTTGATTATATGGATAAAAGAATATCTCTTGGCCTTTCAGCAACAGGAACACATTTTTTGAGAACTGAAAAAGGAGGTTTCCTCTGCCTGCATCTCTAAGAAGATGTATGAAAGGCACTTTTTGGCTGCATTGCCATAGCCCCAGGCTTGCAGGAACCCAGATGACTCTTCTTTTTGCTTAAAGGACAATTTGGCTGCCTGATTCTGCTATGCTCTTTCTCCCCTTAAAGATTTACAGTCTGTTTCTCTGAGGCTTTCCTGCTTTTTTTCTTTCATGCCCTATATGTTTAGACTTGTCTAGTTTGGGGGGGATGGGCATCAGAGAAATACGTTTCTTAAATTACTTTAATGATTCCTGTTGGTGAGATCCAAGGGAAAGGAATTATTGCTAAAATCTTTAGCTTGGGGTGGCTGCATGTGAATTGATTTATTTGAAGCACATATAGGTGTCTTTACATTACTCAGTCAAAGGCAGGAGGTTTCATGCTATGATCTCAACCAGGCAGAGGGAAGAGGAGGGAAGGGAAAATTTATGTGGCAGAACAAGGCATTCTTGCATCTAACTGCTTGTTGGATGGATTTGAAACAGAAAATTTCCACCACTATCCAGAGAATATATCTGAAATCGATTAGCATTTCTGGCACCACCTATGACAAACTGGGCAACTGTATTCAGTTCGGAGACCCTTTAGATCTTGCAATAGGATACCTGGGAAGCATCTCAGAGAACACTGATGCCTTTTAGAGACATTATCTGGGCTGCTTGCGATGCCGAAATCACCATTGGTATTCATGGCAAAAAGAGAGCAGCATTGTCATTGGTCCAGATCGCCTTACAGAAGAGTATTATTCCTCCTTCCATAGGCATCCCCTAGACACTCACACACAGGAGAACTTCACCATTTGAGCCACAGAGAGGAACTTTGAAGTTGGGTGACCTCAATAAGCTTGTGTGAACCAGGAAAAGGTGGAGCTATTCTCAAGATAAGAGAGAACATCAAAAGTTTGCGAAAAAGCAAGACACAAAGGAGCCAACTGAGAACTAGGTTTTACAATCATTGAAAAATATAGTGTGTGTCTCCCTAGATGGTAGCTAGAGAGTGTGCAGTTTGAAACAGACTCTATCCTGTTTTGTCTTTTTCCCCCCCAAAACAGGTAAAAAAAAGAAAGAAAACAAAGCAAAAAAGAAGAAAGAAATCTCAAACAGGAGCAGATTTGAGGCCGCCTGATCTGGATGTGTGTTTGGGGGTTGTGACTCCGGCAGAAAGCCAACAGTGGGAAGGTAATAATTTAAAATACATGTGGCTGTGTTTCCAATCTTCAGTCCTCACTATAGTGGCTACCTTTACTTTCTCCCCCTTGAAAGGCAAGGAGAGGAAGGGGGTGGTCCCCATGCTGTTTCAAAGGTCTAACGACTTTCCTGGTCACCTCTCCCATTAGGGAAATGTATGTCTATGATTGACAAGGGCATCAGAGGGGTTTAACTCCATCTTCTCTGCTGCACAGGGAGGCTGTTGCTTTGAAGGCAAAATTATGGAAGAACTCACATTGGAGGCCTAACTAATCTGGCATTCCCAAATGTGAGCCACCTAGGAAAGGAAGGAAAGTTTGCATATGGTGTTTTTCCTAGTGCATAAATCACACCTCCTAAATGACACCTGTGCTCATTGCCAGCCTGAAGTCAATGTTATCAGAAATTAAGAAAATAGTAGCTTTCTACTTTATGATGCTCCATGGTATCTAATATCCACAATTGCCTCTCCCAGAACTTTGCCCATAGTAGGTGCTCAATATATATTGCCTGGTTTAATTCTAGTTAGAGGACACATGATACTTGGTCCCATAGATTCCTGATCATACTTTTGGGGAGTTTTGTGATGTTCTTACCACGTATAAACTCCAAGAGTCCAAAAGATTGTGAGATAATGTACTGGAAAAGTACGTATTACTGTAGAGAAAAAAAATATCCCTGGAAAAGTTCTTTTTAGCTTTTGGAGTTGGAAGAACAGAACAATGTAAAAGGTTTTATGAAAGGTAGATGTGGGACTCAGATAAGAATCTGAGTTTCCCCTGTATGTGACTCTGCTAAAAGATACTCAGGTGAGCAAATGGAGTGTCTCTATATTAGGGAAAAAGCATTAGAGCATGTGTCTCTTCAGTTCTTACTGGGGTTGGGACTTCATGTTTTGCAAGTAAGTGTTAGTAGATAAAATTGTGGCCTCTGCCAAGACCCTTGCTACTAAAATGTCAGAGAATGAAATTGAAACATATTTGGTGAAAATCAAACTTGTTATCACTTACCGTTCTGACAAGCAGTAATGAAGGGGGTAGGTAATTAGATTTGACAGTCAAAAGGGAAGGGGAACATAATGAAGGCCTTTAGGATTATTTTTCCCCTCTTGACAGAGATTAGTGTCATTGGTACTCATTCTTTATGTATGGGAGACCAAGCAAATGCCAAAAGTACATGGAGGGGATAGCGTTAAAAGTGAGATTGGAGTCACCCCATGGAGGCTGCAAGATATGCATTAAGGAGGTTTGGCAAAAAGAAAGTGCTTTTAAGCTTATTATTTTTGTTTATTACCAGAGAGGTTCATTCTCATGGGTGACCCTTGGATTTAGATGTTTATTTCCAGTGATTTGAAAATAATTTTCCAGTTTAAATAGAAACTTGAATTGTCAAATTAGCGTTGAACATATTCTAGATCCTCTGAAATCATGAAAAAGAATTTTGAGTAGACTGGTCATAAATATTGCCAACTATTCCAATAAGAAGCTAAAATGAGCCCCAAATAAGCAGCCATAAAGACCAAAACGTTATTCCACAGCAACCCATTATTAGCAAATTTTATTTAAATCCATGATTTCTGAAGTTTATTAACTGTTTTTAGTAGTGTAGTTTTCAAATAGTTTATTCAATTTACTTTAAGTAGAAATAAACATTTATTTCTTAAAATTATGATGATTATTCAGCCTGTATTCCCTTGACAGTTCCAAATTTTACTATTGTATTATGTTATTCCCACCAACCATAAAAATGTCCCAGATAGTATAATATTTTTGCCTTCATGCTGTCTCACACATGTGGAAGAGTCTGAAATCTCACATCTGGAAATGGCAGGGCAATTATTTCTGAGAACACATGTTTCAGGGGGTTGGATGAAGGTGTTCAAAGATATGGGTACTATACTTAATTGGGAAGGGAGGAGAGAGGTGAGTGTGCAGTGAAGAATGAAGCAAATGATGATCTGAGCTCAAAATTTGTAAGAGCCATAGAGCTGAAGGGTTCTTCAATTGTCACATGTTCCCTCCTACATAAACCTGGAGGCTAGGTGCACATAAGAGAACCACTCCAGTTCAAGACTTACCTTAGATGCAACAGGTTCAATTTGTAAAGAAGTGAGCAGACCAATCACCAAATAATTTAGCAAGTATTTACTGAGTATCTGCTATATGCCAGTCACCATTCAAAGCATTTGGAGATGCAAGAACAAAGCAGACAAAGCCCCCTTGTCATGGAGTCTATATTCTGGTTGGGTGAAACACTCCATAAGCCAATAAACAAATAAATGTAATATATCATATGATGATGAGTATAATGAAAAAAATTCAACCAGGGTAAAGGACTGATATTGAGGGAAGGTTAGACAGAATGATTAAGGAAAGCTTTTTCTACTGAGGTGACATTTGAGCTGAGACCTAATGCAGTGAAGGAGGAAGGCATGTGGGTTTGTAGGAGATGAGGGAAAAGGAAGAACCAAAGTTATGAGGTGGGGATGTTGACATATTTCAAAGATACTACTATGGCTGGGATGGACTAAGCAAGGAGAAGATAGATAGAGGTTAAGATCAGTGTAGGCCTGGGGTCCAGCTCATGTCCAGCCTTGTAAGATTCCATGTAAGTGTCATGGGGAGCCATTGGAGTAACTATGATTAGAACTGCCATTTACCAAGGACCAGCTCCACAAGGAGTGATACCAAGCTCACTTCTAGACTAGGTAAGTTTGAAATGCCTGTTACACTTCTAACTGAGGTATTAAAACAGAACTTTATTATGTAACTTTGGAGTTCAGGGGAGAAGCATGGGCTGAAAATAGACCCAACATGAAAATAACAACTAAAACCAAGGAATTGGATGGAATCAACTAAATAATGAAGTAATTAAATAAAGGAGATATTTGCCAGTTCTTGGTCACAGCTCTGGGTTAGTAACCATGTATGGATTGATATAGCTTTATATTATGGGCTGCATAATTTAAAATATCAGGAGGGTCACCACCCTCATTCCTTGTGTAAGATCAAGCTCCCTTCATCGCTTACTATATCCTTTCTAAGGAAGAAGAGTGGCAATGGGTATTTTTTTCATACCGCCAGATATTGATTAGAATGTTGTTCAGTATGGCACAGGGTTACTGTACTTTAAAAGGCATATACCCATATTTCAATCTTGTATTCCACTGCCTGTCTTCCAAATGGTAGATTTAGAAAGATGGTCTTACTCTTTGGAGCTAACTAATCATATTTCCACTCCCTATATGACCTCTCACCTGGCAGTCTGGTCTTTGCAGAGATTTACTTACCCTTCAGAAATGTGGTCTAGGGCAGTCTAGCAATGTTTTCTATGTTTCACTGGGTAGTGAAAGCTTTCAGCCACCTTTGTGTCACAGCTGTTTGACTAGCTGCTTGATGCTTTCTTGCAAAATCAGTATATCTGGGTTTAAGGAAATAGAATAAGAACACTCATATAGGCCAATATAACCTAGGTCCCTGAATCCATTTTTTTTGGTCAGGAAACCCCATATTGGGCAGCCTTGGCTGCTCACTCATGGTATTTTCCCTCCTATTTTAACAATTGTTCATTGTGTATTCCTCCCTGGGGGAATCTCAGAGGTGAGGAGGGATAAAGGATATGGCTCACGTACATTAAAGACACTGCTAGTAAAAGTGTGATTCCATGGATATGATGAAACACCTTGAAGTAATGTGCATTTTATGGATGCCTTTGACTCTTCCTCCCTGACTAGACTAGTTCCTTCAGGGCAGGGACTGTGTTTTGTTCCCAGATGTATTCCCATTGACTAACATGATCCCTGGCATATGGGAAGCACTCAATAAGGTTTGTTGAATGAGGAAAGGAAATAGTGCCCCTGGCATTATCTACTTTCTCTGAAAGGGGGCAGTATCATATTCTCACAATGAGCCATTCCTTCCTTTTTCCCATAGCAGGAGAATTAACCTTTCCACCAATGATTTTATTTCTAACTCTCTGGAGGCAACGAGGTTCTGAAAGTCATTTGCTGATTCAGCCTGGAAATTAGAACAGTCCCATCGTGCAACTTTCCATCTCTTCTTGAAATTCTAGAACAGGCTATATTCTGATGTGGAATTATGGCCCTCTACTTCACTGCATAAACCAACTGCAGCCTCTATTCATCAACTCACTGCCCCAGGGCCACCTATGGATTCTGACACCCATGCACATTCGATCCCATGCTTCTTTTGGCTGGGAGAACTGGAGGTCCATCTTCTCTCTACACATTTAGATTTTACCCCTCCTCTGTGTCCTAACTTCAGGGAACTCCCTAGCACATCTTTCTCAGAACACGTATGGGGCTTGGAATCTATCACTCATTTGGCACTAATTGCTTCCTTGCATTGTTAATATACACTAATGCAGAGGTTCTCAAACTTCAGCATTTACCAGAACCACCAGAAGGGCTTGTTAATACAGGTTGCTGGGCACCACCCCAAGAGTTTCTGATTCAGTAGGTGTGGGGTGGAGACTGGAATTTTGCATTTTAAACAAGTTCTCAGGTGATGCTAATTCTGGGACAATACTTTGAAAATGAGTGGGTTAGTATTTCTTAGTCCTGGGTACACATTAGAACCACCTGAGGCAAACTTCAAACCCATGAAATGCCCAGCTCCTGTTAATCAGAATCACTGACCAATTTAATCAGAATCATTGGATGTGGGACCCACACATTGATAGGTGTAGGAAAAAACCACCCTTTTGCTCAACTGGAATTATTACATGTTAATAAAATAGAAACATCTGCCTTCTTGGCAGTGTTGGGGACAAAGACACCTCTGAAATACCTTTTTAAAATGCCAATAGACCATATTTCTTTACAACATTGGTTTTCAAACTGTGTTTCCACAACAGGCATCTTCAACATTACTTGGGCCCCACACCAGATAGATCTGCTGAGTCAGAATGTTGGATTGTGGAGACCAGCAACCTGTATTTAACAAGGTCTCTAGATGATTCTGATGCACACTCAATTTTGAGAACCACAGTTCTATTAGATGAGTAGGTGGTTTTATAGTTAAATCAATCATTCTCAACCATAGCTGTGCAGTAAAATCACCTGGGGAGCATTTAAATATATATAGGCTCCAGCCTCAGATATTTTAATTTAATTGCCCCAGCCTCAGATATTTTAATTTAATTCAAAGCACTACAATTGATTCTATTGGACATTTAGGGTTGTGTAATGACTGAGATAAATATTGTTTTGTAACTGGTTAACCTAGCCATTTCTAGTGGCTGTGGCTCTATTTCCACATGAATGAATAGATCTTCTGGCTGACCACATTTGTTATAAATCGACATGATGGTCAAAGTTACTACTATAGACTAAATGTTTGTGTCCTGTTGAGATTCATATGTTGAAATCCTAACCCCCAATATGATGGTATTAGGAGGTGGGCCTTTGGTAGGTGATTAGTGCCCTTATGAAAGAGACCCTGGAGAGTTTCTTTGACCCTTCTGTCACATGAAGTCGCAGAGAGATGATGGCTTCTGTGAACGAGGAATCAGGCTCTCACCATATGCCAAATATGCTGGTGCCTCATTCTTGGACTTCCTAGCTTCCAGAACCTTGAGAAATAAATTTCTGTTGCTTATAAGCCACCCAATCTATGTTCTTCTATTAAAGCAGTCCAAATGGTCTAAGACAGTTGCTGTCACAAAGTCCTGTCAGGGGTCTTGGGGTGAGATATGTGGGATGTATGTGGGAAGTACAATGATACACACTGAGGATACATGAAACATGACAGAGTCTTGAGGCTTAAAAGCACAGAAAGGGAAAGAGGGTATGATAGATTAATTGTAAAAGTAGTCACAGTTGTTCTTCTCCCTATATCCAAACCTCCAAACCTCCACACATCAGAGGTCTTTATTTCCTCATCCTTGTATCTGAGCTGGCCGTGTGCCTTGAATGGGTCAACAGAATGTAGCAGAAGTGACATTGTGCCAACCCTGAGACTAGGCTTCCACGAGCCTGTGCACATCATGTTCTCTTTTGGACCCCCATTGCCATTATAAGAGCAAGTTTTGTCCAGACTACTAGAGAATGAAAGACCACATGGAACAGAGCTGAATCCCAGTTGAGGACATCCTAGATCAGCATCCCTAAATCAGTCCAACATCTGACACTGGCACATGAGACAGCCCAGTGGAAAAGCAGAGACCCAACCAGCTGAGCTTAGCCCAAATTGCTAACCAGCAGAACCATGAGGTAAATAAATGATTATTGCTTTAAGTTACTCGATGATACAGATAATATAGAATTTACCCAAGTTTCTTAACCTGAACTGAGGATGATCATTAACATAACATTTAGTGCTTAACTAACAACTTTGTGCAGAAAGAAGAGAAAGTATACAGTGTCTGAAATTAGTATTAACTCCTTTGATATCTTAGCATATCAAAGTTAAATCCTTTTTAAAATACGTAGTCAACTAAGATTATTCATAAAAATTATTTCTGTCAGCACTGGAGGTGAAATTTTGTGATTCATAGGAGAGTGGGACTTAGCAGAAAACTCATAGCACTGGATGGGAGAGGAGAAACTATAGCATTAGGTTAGCAAACCTCAGAGTTATGGAAAAAGGAATGATAGCCTGTACAAAGGGATTATAATATTTCTTGGGTATGGATACCAAATGAAACACTTTCATCAATTTGTCCAGTCTGTTAATCTTCTAACTATAGGACATCTTTTCTTTTATAGCAGGGCAGCTGTTTTCTTAATCAATGTATATGTGACATATCTGCCTTTTTTTTTTTTCTTTATAGAGTCTGTAGCTCTCTTTTTGTTCCCAAAGGGATTACTGAAGGACAATCCCCACCCCAAGTTAAGAATCCATAATCCAAAATGACTAATAACGAAATTCAAAGTGCCTATGCAGAATGATATGTACATGAAGTACAGACAAGTGCTTTAAGGATTTAGAAAAATGAGTACCTCTCTTGGATCACTGATAACAAAAAGGTTACCATATGCCACATATTTTATGTGTGCTATTTTATTTGCTTTTCAAAAATGCTCTAAAAGATAATTGCTGGTATCCTCATTTTATAGATGAGGGCACTAAAACTGAAGATTATGGGGATAGTGAATTAGTTAAGGTATTTTGATTATAAAGAACAGAAAGCCCAATTCCAGCTGTCTTAAATAATATAAGTAATTAGCTCATGTGATTGAAAAGTAGCAAAGTATGCAAGCTTCAGGCATGGTTTGATCAGATCTTCAGCTCCTTTGCTTTGAGATTCTTTAAGTTCAGTCTTTCTTCTTGTATTGGCTTTGTCTTCCAGGTGCCTGATCTTATGGTAGATGCAGCACTCCAAGCCTTTGAATTATATACCACACCATCCTTAAGAAGAAGAAATAAAGACTTTTTAAAAAGACTTAAGCTTTACTAGGCTAGATCAAACTTAGGTAACATGTCCACTTCTGAAGCAATTGCTATATCTGTAAGAAAAGCCATGTGCTAATTGGCTTAGGCTTGGTTATCTGTAACCCTAAAAGATATAATAACAACAGGCTTATACTTACTGCTTTAAATGACAAGGATCATTCCTTGAATAATGATCAGGGCAATTCCCATCCAAAACCTTTAGCTTTTACACAAAGAACAGAGGCCAGTAATATCTACCTTGATTAGTAAGTGACGGAGAGAGCATGGGAACCATTTTTTTCTCCAAGTCCAACCCAACGTTCTTTCCCTACTGTCTTCATCCGGAAGTAAGACTTGAACTGGGCTTTCAGGGTTGGACATAGGGAGGTGATTTTAAAGTATTCACTAACTTCTAAGAGCTTTTGAGTTCTGGGAATGAAAAGCATGATTGTGTGTGATTGTGTGTGAACTCTGAGAATTAACAGCAAGCGTTGTGCCTTCCTCCATCGGTAGAGTTATTAGAAGATTAACAGTCATTTGTTCTATTATCCTGACAATTCAGGGAATTTTTATAAGCAGAGATTTTTGTAAAGGAGGGGTTACACTGACTTCTTAGACGTTGACAGTCCATCTCTAATAATGCATGTTAGCAGAAGGAAGACAAAGCTACAATTCATCTGCTAGGTCTTGGTGATGTCATAAGCACTTATGACAGCAGTAGAACTTTAAGATTGAATTCCCTTCTTTGTACCCACGGAAGGAGCAGACTTTGCTGTGTATAACACATTGTGTAAGCGAAACAGTGTTTGGTGGTTTTCACATGGCGCTTGGGAAGAAGGGAACTTGATCTGTGAACCCAGAAGATCATGAATCTGATATGCAGAAAGACAATTTAACCCCGCCAATTGATTTTGTCTCTGATATGTAATTCTAAAATTAAATTAATTACTATGTGCTGACATTTCCTTAACTTAATCTTAAGACACCATAGTTTGATTAATCTAATGAGGAGTCCCAAATTGAGCGCTTCCTTATGTAACTAATAACACTATGTAATAGTCCATGATCATAAAATCAGTGAATGATTCAAATCCATTAAATGTTATTGGTTGAAATGCTCGTCACAGTCAAAGGGGAATCTCTTAACAATGGAACATTTTGTAGGAATATTACCAGTTGATTATTCCAAGAATAGAAACATGGACAGTTTATGTGGGTTTTGATTTTACAAGGTAAAAATAC
The DNA here is from genome assembly GCA_033961575.1 of Aselliscus stoliczkanus. Lineage (NCBI taxonomy): Eukaryota > Metazoa > Chordata > Mammalia > Chiroptera > Hipposideridae > Aselliscus > Aselliscus stoliczkanus. The sequence goes on from CM066738.1 coordinate 33,372,237, forward strand.
CAGGTTTGTAAATCAGAAGGCATGGGTAACAGGGAATATTTAATGCTTTCAAAGCCAAGGAGAAAACAGGGTTAACAGACCAGATTGCTGGAAAATATTCTTAAAATTTGTTTTTAAATATTGTTTTTATTTTTAAGTCATGCTTTTGATATCCTCATTTTTAGTTAATATGGGAGTAAATCTTACATGAAAAGCAAGATTTTCTTCTTTGTACTTTTTTTTTTTCCAAGACAACTCAGGGTGACTAAGAAATTATGAATCATGCTTTGCTTTAATGCACATACAGTTGCTGAGAAGAAACCTCAATCATCAAAATAGGTCAAAATTTGTTTGAGGTACAATTTTATACATTTTTAATGAAAAAATTTAAAAAGAGAGGCTTATAAAAGCCCGTTGGCATATCTGTGGTTGTTTAAAGTAGAGCTGAATGTGAAATTAAATCCAACTTGAAACAGTCCAAGGATTTACCAAGGGAACATCCAAATCACTGTTGGAAAAAAAAAGAAAAAATGCCCACAGGTGTTGAACTACAAAGATGTGTTCAAATTTGAAATTTAAATGCTTAATTAACTTAAATCACATAAAAATAAGAAAATCATATAATAAATAAAAGACAGATCCTGTCATTTAAGATTGATTTGTTGTATTTCTTAACTGGTAGATTACTCAAGGGTTTGATGCTGTTAAAAATAATAAAGACTCTTTCTTTTACGATTACCCTTTTTATGATTTTGCCTGATTAGTTCTTATATAATGTAAATAAAGTGCCCACTCAGATCTGTACAGGAATCTTGATCTTGTTCCCCTAAAGACTTCCAAACATTAAAAGAAAAAACATCATTTGATCAATTCTTGTATAAAGAGGTGATATTATAATATATTCATTATAGATATGATACAACAGAGAAAATATGCCCTAAATATGAAAACAATGAAAGACTTCTTAATTTATAAGTTCTTGCTTTACTTACTTTCACCTTTCCTGGGATACTGGCAGCTTCCTCTTACGTGACATCTCCCCTCATGTTTACTTCTCTAAAATTTTTTTCCCAAAGGTAGACTTATGGCTTGGGGTAAATTGAACTGGCTAGCCTAAGCTTAACTGAACAGTGGTGCCAATCCAAATAGATAAAACCTATGAATTTTTCTCCAGCCCACGAAGCCTTATCTAGTATGAATGGAATGTAGTGGTTATTAATGATGTACTTTGAAGCCTATTGGCCTGAGGGCACTGATTCAAATCCCTCCTATACCTAGGAGGTAAGTCCTGGAAAAATGTTGTAGACTGAGGGCTGTGCAGTCAATTATGTGAAATGAGTTGGTGGTTTGACTCAAGAACTTAGTTGACCAGAGTCCAACTCACAAAAACCACCAATATAACTTATAACGTTGTTGGCAATACCTTTCAAAGAGTGACTTAATGCCAAGCAACTGAGTGGTCATCTTCTACTCTGATATTTCTTGTGGGGTTCACATAAGAAAACTTGCTTTTTGGCTGACTTTGGGATCCCTGCTCAGAAAAGAATGAAAATGCTCACTTCCAAAATATCAATTGTCAGAAGAGCTTAATTAAACCAAAGATGCTTTATAAGGCAACTCCTTGGCTTATAGAGATTTGTACCAGTAGACTAGTAAGAGCTCAGTTTTACACAACTATATAACAATTTGGTTTTTATGGATTATCAAATATTGGGACTGGGTAAAGCAAATAAAACTTCAGATTCCTAGATAAGCAGAAATGTAGTATTGAAGCAACAATAAGAAAGATTCTGTCTTTAAGGTCATTTTGAATTTCAGAATTGGAAGGATACCTGAAATGAAAAGGAAGAAGACAAATTTTAATACACACAACAAGCCTATAAGGAAATAATTATTTTATTTTACAGAAACTATAAATACATTTGATTAGCATCATATAAAAAAAACAGAAATAGATCTTGAATTCTGTTTTTAAAATGCTCTTATTAAGTGTGCTTCCTCTATCAAACTACCCTTCTTACCTTCTTTCCTTTCTTCCCCCATCAAAAGTAAAGATATTTCCATAAGAAAAAAGAAAACCCAAAACTTCATAAACAATTAAGTCATTTATAATAGATCATTATTTATTTGGGTAAGGCTTCTTGGGTGTTAGCCCAAAGGCATTCTGTCAAAAACACAAGGCTACATACACCTGGTGTGATACTTGCCACCAGGAGCTTCCAGATCAGGTCACATTTTGTCCTTGGAAGTAGGAGGAAGAAATTTACATTTGAATTGCTGTTACTGGCCAAAGCAAATGAGATTTCTGCAATCTGAAAAACTTGGTGTATTCCCCTTAGGGTTCGTCCATTTGAAGATACAAGGACCCACATGAGGCCTCAGGTGGCCTCACTGTGCGTGTACAAGACATCAATGACACAGAACCGGGAGTATCTGCTATAGGCTGGAATGAGGATGACTTGCACAGAATGTACACAGTGGAATCAAGTCAGATATAGAGTGGTAATGCTTGGTCTAAAGCGTTTATATCTTAAAAAACCTTTTCTTTCTCTCAGATCATAGCATCACACGCACACACACACCACACACACAAGGGATTACTACTTTGGGTTCATTTGTCTTTCATCTAACCCTTTTCCATTTGACTCCCTAGCAATCTGAATGCTTCCTTCTTCAGTGTATATATGACTTCTGACAATTAAGTTCACGAACTCATCCTAGGAAAAGTGCTACATACTTTATTGCTGAATGTCACTACAGTCACCTTCAAAGTATTCTCCTTGGGAATCTATGCACCAATACCAGTGCCTCATCCACCCTTTAAAGCAATTTTGGAACTTTTTTTCTGGAATGGCCATCAGAGCTGTCATATTACCTTTGATGTCCTGGATGTCATCGAAATGCCTTCCTTTCAATATTTCCTTTATCTTTGGGTAAAGAAAGAAGTCATTGGGGGCCAGATCAGGTGAGAAGGGAGGGTGTTCCAATATAGTTATTTGTTTACTGGTAAAAACTCCCTCACAGACAGTGCCATGTGAGCTGGTGCATTGTCGTGATGCAAGGGCCATGAATTGTTGGTGAAAAGTTCAGGTCATCTAACTTTTTCATGCAGCCTTTTCAGCACTTCCAAATAGTAAACTTGGTTAACTGTTTGTCCAGTTGGTACAAATTCATAATGAGTATTCCCTCTGACATCAAGAAAGGTTAGCAACATCATTGCAATAAGTTTGTGAATGTAATTGTCAGAGCTTGTAGTCCCAGGACATGTAACACATGTGTTGATATAATCAGTAGATCCTAGTGGGATAATTCTCACCTCTTTTTACATTTTTCATCCCCCTTGGCCCAGATTACTTCCTTAATCCAGAAACATAATTCAAATGATGACATCAATAAAATGAGAAGGGTGTGTATCAGTCAGAGTCCAAGTGGGAAACAGAAGGCATGTTGAATGAACATAATTTGAGGAAGCTTTATTTACAAAGGTACTATTTTATGAAGGTGTAGGTGAGGTGAGGGGTAACCATAAGGTAGAAGGAAATAACTGTTACATTGTGACTACCCTTACTCTGGAAGGGATGAGGAGAAAGAGCTGTTACCATGACCATAAGGAGTAGGCCTCACAGAGGAGACTTCCTTGATGGTGCAGTGACCTTCAGCCATGAGAACAGCCACCTGAGGTGAGCTTGTATAGAGGAAGCCAGGAGACTCAACATATGCCCTCACCCTTCTTCTTCCCTCCATTTCTACCCACTGCTCCTCATTGGATGAACTTAACTGGAGACTAGTAGACTAATAGACTAGGGACTATACATAGTGCAGACTTGATGAGGGCAGAACATGGGTCTGGAGGAATGAACAGAAGACATTTGCCAACAGGTAGGAATTTTGACTTCAAGTAATGTGGTGTAGGATCCTGACTATTTCTTCTATCCTGGAAGCTGCCTGCAATGTGACAGATATCGGAAAATGTGGTTATGACTATAAAACTTACACCATTTTTGAAAGTCAGTTAGTTCTTAATGCACAAAAAGCTATTAGATAATTTGTGGCTTACCTGAATCATCTTCTCTCTCTCTCTCTCTCTCTCTCTCTCTCTCTCTCTCTCTCTCTCCCTCCCCCCACCATCCACTCAGCTTTTCCCCATTCCCTGCTGCTCTTCTGAAAAATTGGCCAAATAAAGTAAAGCGTGATGCCAAATTAGTTTTGCTAACATAGCCAATCATTGAAAACTCTTTTGAAAACCACTTGTGGAAAAAGATGAAAAAAAAGTTTGTATATTGGTCAAAAATTAACCAATTAACTTCATTTGTCCCTGTAACAAGCACTTACTTGGTATCTTCATGTGCAAGAAACCATGTTAGGTGTTATATTACATATAAGGAATTAGTGGCTAGCATCTCTGACCTCAAAGAGTTTATAATTTGATTATATGGAGGATTATGTGGAAGTATGTGAGGACAGGCAAATGGAGATATAATTCAAAGTGAAACAATTGTCATATAGTTTTAATTGCAAAGAGTAAATGACAATGCTAGAAGGTAAGCAGAAGGGGCTTTGGAGGTACCATTGCTACATACTGGAGCCAAGTAAGAGGAGGTTTCTAAAAGGAAGGGGTGTCTGAGATGAATTTCTAAGAGCAAACAGAATTAGTTGAGGATCATAAGAACACTCAAAGAAGATAAAACACCATATGTGACAGGACATAGATTGCAAATTTAAAGATGGGTAGGATTAGAGTGAAAACTGTAAAGGATTGAATGAGGGTAGGTAACTGTTGACAGATTAGACTGAGAGGCAGGTAAGAGTCAATTTATTGAGTCTTCTGTGGCTTTCCAAAGGGCTTGAATTTTATGATGATGGCAAGCAGGAAGTCACTAAAAGACCATAGAGGAAGTGATATACACAGATTTCTATATTAATAGTTCATCCTGGCAGCTGTAGATAGACTGGAATTCAGCAGAGATTAAAGAGGCTCTGAACAGAGAAGCTGTAGTGAGCATAGAGATGAAGGGAGAAAGTCAAGAGATTTTATATAGTTATAATCAGCTGGGTATCATTGTTGATTGAATGCCAGAAGACATGGGTGATTCTGCCCCATTTTCATTCAGTGAATTGTAGTACCATTCACTGAAGTGTGAGAAACAGAAAATGAGACAAGTGTCTCAAAAAGATGAAGGATCACTTTCGGACATTAAGGTTTGAGACATCATTGGGGGCATCCAGGTGAGATGTCCAGGTTGTAGGACACCTAGGTCTAGAGATGAGGTTAGGGATATAGATTTCACCATGGAATTCATTTTTCATTGTTATCCATGAATGGCTGCAAAGTTAATGGTATCATAAAACTAAAGTACATAATGCATCTTTTGGTGGTGGCAGGATCCAAACCAAGTGTAATGTTTGGTTATTTTTCACCCCAAATAAAAAGCTTTCCAGTTGCAGTTGTAAGAAGTGTGGATGAGATGCCAAGGATGCAATGGGAAAAAATGTGAATTGCATTTTCTTGGCCATTGGGACCAGGAATGAAAATGGAAATCTAGAATATCATATCATAAAATTTTAGAAATTATGACAGTGGTCTAATGAGCAAATTCACAAATATAAGATGATGAATAATTGGGTTTCTTTTGAATAGGTGAAAAAATAATATTAGGCATTTTAGACCAAATGTTAAATATGAGTCAGCACAAATGAGCAGTTATTACCAGAGAGGGCAGAAGGCAGATTAGAAATTTTGGAATATGCATTAAAGAATATAAGTCATGGTTATAAGCCATGTTTAAGTACTAGGTAAAGTTCAGAGAGCTTGGTGAACATCCAAATGTAAAATGAGCTGCTTTAGAAAATACAGGATGCCATAACAAAGCAAAGGTAATATTTGAGGTTGAGGTTTTGGTGTCACATTATATGGCATTAATATGTGCTGTTGATTCTAGTTACCTACTTAGTACCCTTCCTATGAAATAAACTAGCTATAGAAGCTTTGCCACTGAAACAGACCAAAATTTGCAGGCTAAAGCCATGTCTTTTCCCATATACTTCCACCAGGAATTTTAATTCTAAGTGTCTGGCATATATGAACTTTACTTGACTTAATTTAATAGTTATTTTGAATGAATGACTGATCAACTTGGCATTATATTCTTACATTAACAATTAAGGATATATTGGTTAAAAATCAGCTAACACAAATTCTTACTAAAGAAAACCAGTTGCTTTTATTTTGCAAATACCATTCACATTAACACAATAGATCAGGCAGGCTTTAAGAGCCATTATAACCTATCACATAAAATGTCTATTATTGTTTTGGAAGGCTTTAAATTGCATATTATTAACCTAAGAGGCTGTACTGGGTGCCGCTAAAATACTTTATAATGTTTCATCAAACTCTTTATATAGTAAAAAATGTAATTGCTTTCAGCTAAATGCCACAAGTTTGTAGACATGCCAAATGGAAAATGTTATCCCTTACTGACACCATGGGAATAGAGTGGGGAAACATTTGAAGGCTCTTGATACTAACTGTACAAAGCATGATGGGAATTTCCCAAGTTCTATCATATGTTTTAATGGGTAACCATATGACTAAGGTTGTCCCTATGTGCAAAATAATTTCAAGAATTACTAATTGTAAAAGAGAAAAAAGAGATTGATTTTATCATCTAAATGATATTAAATAATTGGTTTAATGAGACTTTAAGCCAGCTGTTTGGGAAACATATGAACATAATACCTGAAAAAAAATAATGTATGTTACACATCCATAGCAATATTCCTATGTTGCAAAGAAATACCTACATCTCTTCTCTATTCATAACTCTATTAAAGTTATGTCCTATCAAACGTTTCCAGGCTGAGGTTTTAAAATCCATGTGTTACCCAGAAATTTCCATTTTGATGATGTTTTCATATTCCACTTATTTTGAACAATTATTCAATGAAAATGAATATGTTGTAGCATTATTTACCATAGTGCTAAGCCTTGGTAGCATATATAACTGCTGGGGTGATAATGAGTTTAGATCTAAGAAAATAGAGAGTTATGAAAAATTTAAAAACAAAAAAAGAATACCTCAGCATGGGAGAAGAAAAATGGCGTAAAAGATCATCTAGCTACATAAATAAAACACTCTCATTTTTTCTTCCCAAGCCTTATATAATTTCTGGCTGTTAAAAACTTAGATATATTAGTGTTTAGAATCCCCATTCAAAAGATCTCTAAAACTTTCTTATGTAAAGATGTTGGTTATATCATAACAATGCTCTATCCTAAAGCACTGTGAAGAGTGTTGTATGGTAATTAACAACAGTGAGTGTCTTTGATTTCTAAAGATGGCTGATATTGATTTTTATCTTTCTATACAAGCTTCCACATGTATACTTTGTGTGCCTGCTTGTGATTTTGTAGGGATTGGCTCTTCTCTTTCCCTACCCTTTCTTCCAAAAATTTCCAATTACCTCCCCCTTTTTCCTAACTTCTCTCTCTCTCTCTCTCTCTCCTCACTTATTATTAACCTTTTTTTTCTTTCTTTCTTTTTTTTTTTTTGGTGGCCAGATCTGTTCCAAATTTTTATCCATGCTTAAGAATAAAACAGATAATGCCACCACTGAAAATAAACAGGGGAAAGATCCGTGCAGTTTGATTTTGTACATATTGAATAATGACAGTTATTTATTGCTGTGGTTTCCTGAATGTGAGGCTTATAGCTAATAATTACAGATTGAGGAGTGATAGGATATGGCCAATGCAGGCGCAGGCTGCTGAGACTCCCTCCCCGGTTCATGTGGTCCCTCAGCCAGCTCTCTCCATGACTTGGGAACCTCAGGAGATGACTGGCTGGCTCATCTAGAGTAACTGATTCAGGTCCAGTCAGGCACCTAATAGATTTTATATAGAGGCTGAAAAAGAGCTACCTATTTGGGTAACCCCCCACCCCCCAAGGCAAACGCATAAAGATAAACAATATTCTAGAACAATAAGAAGTAACATTCCTATAGCATGGTATAATTGGCACAACACTTTTATTTTGGTGATCCTTATCACAGTCTTTTGAGAAGATTAATATTACCTTCTCCATTTTCTAGATGAGAGAAAATGAGTCTCTGATATTAGACAACCTTACCATAGTCACTCAACTGCATAAGCTTCAGCCACTCATTCAACATCTATGTTGTTGATGGATTTTTAAGGATATAAAACCTGGATCTCAGGTGAGAATATAATCTTATCAGAATTCAGATCAAAGAATAGAGAGCAACATTTAATTCAAAAGCAGAGGAAAGCAACTCTTAACATCTGCCTGAAGCATCCCTTGACAGAGTGAAAAGGAAATCAACCACACACAAGCTGTCTTATTCACAGCAGTCCAACCCAAGAAGACACCATTGCTCCCCACCCCCTCCCCAAGTCTCCTAGAGGAAAGAGGCTATTAAATGTGAGAGGAGAGAAGAGAGCACTTAATGGGGTTTTAAATATATGATTTTTAAAAATTCTGCACACATTCTATGTGTATAAAGCTTTGGAGTAATGTTAGGCACATGCTGGCACCCACAGCAACATTTTTAATATCTTCAGCTTACATAGTTAATTTTCTTTTGATGCATGTTTACACGACATCAAAAATATCCAAGTGGAAAATGAAAAACTAAGCCAGACACCCAGATATTCCTAACTATACATATGTTTGGAATGATATCCACCCGTGTTGAGCAGGTCTACATGTGGATGATGCTTGAAGTTTTGTTTTACCAACTGGTCTAATTTCAAGTTATGGAATTGGAATGTTGTTCTCCAACTTACTCAAATATTAACTTTATCACACAGGTAAAGCAGTGTCAGTTTCCTCAACATTCTTCTCTTCAGTAAAGTAGATAATTTAACTTGAATGAATATACATATATTTTCCCATGAGACTTAATTAAGGTGTTAAACTGAAAAAAAAAAATCCCCATTTAAAAATATTTTTATGTATCCTAAATTGGTCTCTGTAAGCAAAATGTTGCTTTTTTATTATTGATATGGACAAAACATTCTAATGAGTGATGTAATTTTTTGTTCTTCATTCAAATACCTTGTTAATATCTAGATACAAAACATCATTGTTCTGTTTCATATAGAAACTGCAAGTTTATTTTGTTTGAAAAATGGGGAAATAAACTCCTGTTTCAACCTCCTCTTTGTTGTTCTAGCTGTGTGTCATTGACACTGGCGTGACTTGTCATGGGAAGGTGTAATGAGGCAAGACTGGGACTGTAACAATTATTAACCTGCAAATGTGCTATGGCAAAGTAAATGTAAGCTAGAGTGACACTTCTAAGTATCTCAGGAAATAATACTGTCATTTAAACTACTCATTTTATTAATTTGATTTGATGAATATGGGAAAAATTAATAACTTTTCAATATAAAGAGGAACCAAATACCATTAATTGGGCATTTCACATGGGCTGATAGATTGGATACCCCCGCAACTCCCTGTCTCTTTGGTGGTAATTTATTTAGCTGGGAAAGCTTGGGTTTGGTGCAGCATCTGGTTTTCAGTGATATCCTGCTGGTCTTATCCAATTTTCCAGCTGGGAGCATGAGGCACAGAGAGGTCGAATGACTTGCCTAAAGGTCACTTGGTAGCTCAACTGGGATTATAACTCAGAATCTTTCTGATTTTCCCATCCTTTGCTCACTGGACCACAAAACTCCCTTGATCCCATCTTCTCAAGCTTGCCTGAGCAGGAAGTAATGTTTAGGGCTAGAAAAAAATCCCAAATTAAATACTGGCTATTGTCATCCTCTTTTAAAAATGTGTTCAACTTCCACTGGTATACTGCAAGGGAATATTTTGTTTTAATTCTAACACTTGAGACCATTTCTATCCATGGCAATGTTGCGTCTTTCCATGTGGTCACCTTGAAAAGGTTCATACCTATTGCTTAGATGCTGCTTTTGGTCAAAATGTTTTGAGGATGTTAAATGACTTGATCCTTATGAAAGAAGAATGCAGCTAGTATGTCGGTGTGTAATGGGCTTTGCTTATTATACACTCAGGCACTTGATACTTGACTACTAAGTTCAAGAAACTTCTTAGAACTTCTAGGCTTGCCATTCCCTCAGCCTGGAAATCCTCTCCATGATTTCCTATGCCTGGCACATTTTCATCATTCAGGTCTTAGCAGAAATGTTGCCTTCTTAGAAGAGTGGCCTACTTTAACCTCCCAATGTATAGCAGGTCCTTGAATAACATCATTTCATTCAGCCTCATTTCATTATAACATTGATGATAACCCTTGTTTATATAAAATAGCCTGTGGTAAAATTGGTTTTATTATACAGAGTTTCGCTTAAAGCCACAAACCCTACTGATAACATTAAGTAAGGGCTTACTGTAATTGCTTTCTTTATCTGATATCCCCAAATTTTTCTTCATTACATTTATTGCCATTTAAAATTTTTGTTGATTTTGTTTCCTTTTTATTCTCTATGTCATTACCCTGAGCATAGGAGTCTAACCTGTCTTGTTCACCAGCGCGTACTAGACAATGTTTGATATATAGAAGAAGCTCAATAAACATTTGTTGAAAGAATGAATAGCCATTCCTGATGAAAGAAGGGCTCTCTTTTCCTTTTTTTAATTATCATTCAAGGAGTTTCAAAAGGGATGCCCATGGGGTAGTGAGGGCGAGTGTAGATGACCCTTAGTCAGCCAGCCAGATCAGGTGAATTAACCCTGAAGGTCAACGGGATGACGGATGACAGCTGTCCCTGTCAGAACACCCTCTCATCCATAGCTTCAGCCTTGGAATTGCCCTCAGACTTGGCTTGTGATTGGTAGAGAAAAATCAGTCTTATTATATTTATAGTCACTTCATTTTTGATCTAAATTTGCACTGCCCACTTTCATCACCCACCCTATCTACACCATTGATATGTAATGATGTTTGATCACTTCCCAAAACCAAATTCATATTTGAAGACTGACCAACATGCAGAATATTGAAAAGACTACCTGACATCCGAAAAGGAATTCCTCAAGTTTTTTTGTACCAACAGACATATCATGCTGGAATCTCTCAGGGTGATGACTTTAAATAAATAAAGCTTGAGAAACAAAGGTGTCAATGTTTTTAAGGATTCAGCCAGGTTATTTCCAAATTGCTTGATATATAGGTACTTATTCACGACTTTTGAAAGGAAATGAAACTGTATGGTACACAAATTCCTGCTGCTGATGACTTTACACATAAGTTACTATGCATTTATAACTTAATGGACTGGTCATCATTTTACAGATGAAAAGATAGAATCACAGAGTGATTTTCTCAAGAGGGGCTTCTATGTTATTCTGAGATCCCAGTGGGTGCCTAGCTGCAGGTTATTATGTAAAAAGGGCCCACCAATTCCTTTCCCTGTCCTCCTTGCTGTGAACTCTATTTAGAAGTCATTTCTGTGGGATCTGGCCAATTTGTCGACCATGTAAAACTCTAGAAAACCACTGCATGATGTTCTGTGTGTCTGTGTTGGAGAACTGGATGACAGTGATCTCAGGCAGTGAGCAATTTCCCTCTCACTTGCAAGGAGTGTTCTGGGGACCTTTTGAGGTTATTGTGAGGGTGGGAGGTATAGGACAACACAAGGCACTTGCGTTACCATCCTTTAGGATCTTTTGTTGCACTTATAAAACTACTGCTGTGTTCTTTCAGTGATAAAACGTCAACCTTCTGGCCATTTTGGCTAAGAGATGTATGGTTTAGAGACATGGACAAGCAGTTCTTACCATCACACCAACTCCTGAACTTCTGTGACAATTTATAATGACTTGCATGAGTGACGTTGAGCCACAAATTCATGTTATTAGTAAAAGGAAGCATTAATAAACTACTGGAACTGAAATTAACATTGAAATGGACTTTTTCCTTGATCTGCATATGTTAGGACAAACACCTTAGAGGTTTTCAGTTAATTTTACCTGGTTCTCCAGACAGATTGTACCCCCTTTGTTCTGAAAAAAATATGGTGAAGAATTCATTGGCCTCTTGAATGTTCTAATATCTTGTGTTCCAACAATCATTTTATTTTTTTATCATTGGGAAGAAAATTAGATTTCACTCACACTTTTTCTGGAAATGTCAGAAAGTCTCTCATTGGTATGGTGGGTATTAAGAAAACAGGATGTGCCATTAAGGTATTTCTTTGCTTAGATCCAGCAGAAATGTGATGTTTTTCTTCTTTTTTACCACTGATATAAAAGCACCTCCCAACGTTCCAGGCCCCCAGAGAGCCATAAAATTTGGGTCATTAAATTGATGATGGGAAACCTATCAGGAGATATTTTAAAAGAGATACAAATGCCTTTATTCAGCAAATAAACCTCAGACACAATTCAAACAGATACACTGATGAGTGTAATATAGCTGTGAAGCAGGGAAATGGATTTTTTGAGACTCTTTTCCAAGTATCATCCCTTGGATTTCATACTTTGTAATTTCTTTGTAAGAGGTGGGCCCATGCGATCCTTCAGTCTTTTCATAAAAATTACCTTTGGAGAAAGAATTTCTCACAGAGATGACACTATCTTCTCTTTTCCATTCATATCAATGATTCTGTGAACCAGTTTCCTATTATTGATCTGCTGACATTAGGAGATATCTCAAGGTAAGAGAAAGAGTTTATGAACAGAGTTACTGAGTGACAGGAAAGTTGAATCGTTAAGTACACGTACTAGGTGAGCTCCTAAATGGTGATATTTTGAAACACATTGTCTCTGTGACATCATGGGAAACATTTTTATAATTCCTTTTAGGAGTAAACAATTTGACTTCTTGGGACACATTTTATGCTATCTTTTCCTTTAAAGAACTAAAGTTTTTGCTTTTTTTTTAATTCCAGGAAGGAATATTTTAGAGTTATTTAAATTTATAAAGAATAATCAGGGGCTATGACTAAAAAAATAAGACAAAAATAGAATTCCTGCTAATCTGACTCCTCATTCACTTATTCATTCATTCAACAATATTTATGGAATATCTACTATGTGCAACAGGATGTTATATTAATTAGAAATCAAGTGGTGGATACAGAAATTATTTGGGGATGTGATTCTTTTTTGAAAGCGAAACTAACAACAGTTATGTTATAGGTATACCCAGGATTTTAACTTGTAATGGGCCCTACTTCCAGCCCCCAACTTGGCATCTCATGAATCAGAGGAACCCCCAAAAGAAATGATCTCTTCCAGGGGCAAGGAAGGTACATATTTTTAAGTGCCAAAATAACTGTGGTAACTGATTATTCTTGCCCTAAATTCCTATGTAAGAAAAAAAAAAGAGTGCAAGAGAAAATAATTGGCCACACAATTTTATCCATATGCACCGTCCAAAAAAAAAAAAAAATGGGGTAGAGATCCTTCACTTTTTGATATCATGAAATGGAGAGAGAGAGAAAGAGAGAGAGAGGGAGAATTCTGAACGAGGGAAGGAAAGGGGATGAGTAGGAGAGAAACTCAAACATTAATAGGGAATAGAATTTCTCTTGCACTGGCCACAATACATATGTTTGTTAAAAAGCAAGAGGCGGGGAAGACATGCATGCCTGATGTTGAAGAAAAGCCTGTTTGTGCCTCACACACTGGAGAAATTGTTCAGGAATAGTTCATCCATGTGAAAATATGACCCATGTCATTTTGCCAGGGTCATTAAGACACTGAGCTGCTGAGTAAGGCCTGATTGGGTAAATTAAAGATCCTGGGGGGTGTACATACTTCCTAGTGCTCAGTTTTTCTAAGATGCAAAAAAAAAAAGAAAAAAAAATGTCAGTGGAAATAAGGTTATTGAGTGCCACTTGCGTGGGCGAGACGGGGTCTCCAAAGGGTGGGAACCAGTCGGATCTCAGACATGGCCCATTCTTTCAGATCCTTCCCCATTTTCTTAGTGGGTAAAATGAGAAATAGAGAGTAAATGCCCAGCACTAGTAGGCAGAAGAAAACAGTGGTATTTAGAGATGGGGAAGAGGGAAAGGTTACAAATCATTTTTGAAATGAATCTCTCATTCTCTTTTGACCATTGTCATATTCATGTTTCACAAACTCCTAAAATGTCTGGAGATAAAATTCAGATAATTTGTTGTGAGAAGAAATGACTTTACAGAGATGCTTAGGGAACATGAAAGCTACATTTGAATGAATAAGTATTCAAAAGCCAGCAGGAAATATGGAATAATGGACAAGACCTTTAATTATAATATATTGGGAGAATTGTATGAAGTTTGAGGGCATCCTATATGAACCAAAACAATTAACTAAAAAACAAACAAACAAATAAAAAACCCTCATCATTTAGCTATTTTGGTTTTAACTAGACTAGGGCAAATAACCAATTCAATCTCAATCTCAATGTTAACTTTTTAAAAGTTGAATTGACAATTCTGATTATGCTGGCTTATTTCCAGTGTCCCAGGCTCTCTCTTATTCAAGAGAGTGATAAAGCAATCATGTCATTAATTCAACAAATAACAAAATCTTATTAACCTACAATGGACCAAGAAATTTTATCTATATGGGCCTCAATTTTCTTATCTGTAAATTAATGGATTAGGACTAGTTGATTTCCAAATTTTGTTCGTTGAATTGTATTATTGTTTTCCAGCTTTTAACATTTCAGTAAAGGGGCTTTATAATTTGAATACAGGTTTTGAAACTATTTGTATTTTGAGTAATAATATATATATATATATATATATTAACCCCATTATGGTCTTTCTGCAATACCACCTGAATATGTGAGAGAAGAAAAATTCCTGGTTTGCTCCTTACTAGCTGCTAACTGTATTTGAGGAACCTTTTTGGGAGCGTGGGGGATTTTAATTTAATAGGCACTTATTTTTTTATCAGTAAAAGAGTTGGGCAGTGTGGATATTGCACTGAACCTAAGTCAACCAGTCAGCTTTAATGGGGCAGGTTTCAAAATCTTCCCTAATTAAGGGCAGAGGATTTATTTTAAGGATCACTTTGAAAGAGATATAACTTTTTCCCTTTTTTGTTTCAAGGGTCTGCAAGCATGGTTCAAGCTACTTAGGTTAAACAGGTTGAGAACTGCTAGTTATAGAAGTGTCCCCCCCTCCCCGCCCCCAAGGAATGCAGATGTGGTTTTCAAATCAAATTGGCAGGTACTTACAGAACCATGGGCTCAAAGAGGGAAGGAGTAGAAACTTGAGACCCTTGTAAAGATTTCACCACTGTTAAGTTTCTTTTGAGATTCTCGTATCAGCCCACTGATAAAATGTCATAAAATAACTGCCATCTCCACCTTTTATAGGAGCAATCCATGGATTAGAGCTGCTGGATTGTAATAAGGAAACATGTGTTTAAAAAATGAATTAAAGGAAAAAATGACCTTCAGGTTACGCTGGTCTGTTGATGGGGTCAGGGGAAGGAAGGTTCAAAACCTAGTAGGAGAGAGGTCAGTCTGGCACTAGATGCAAAAGTTCACAAGTCTGCATTATAAATAATATATGTAGGAAATGAGTGTTTACTCCTCTCTAATGTTAGCAAACTGGAAGGATAAGATGGCTTCCTTTTGACGCGTAAAAGATCTAAATGCGAGGTGCTATTTTAAACAATGAACAGCTGTTTCATTTTGAACCAAAAAGAACAAAGAAAACACCCTTAGGTCCACATAGGATATATTGTGGTTTCCCGTGTGTGTGTGCTTGTGTGTGTGTGTGTGTGTGTGTGTGTGTGTGTGTGTGTTTTCCCTCTTCTTTTTTTACTTAGGATAATTGAAATGTCATTTTATCTTGGGATGTTTTCTTTACCGACCAGGGACATGAAAAGTTAAAATATGGGAGAATTTCCTTTTCATCATTTTGAACATAAACAACTCTTCATTGCTTTAATATGAAGTGTTTTCTTTGTTAATCCAACAGAGATTAATGCCTGGAATGCTAAATTGTATGCATAAGGGAAAAATCATGATGGTCCATGGGTAATATATTTTAGGCAAGACTAAAGCAATAGGATGGCATTATATCATAGTCTAAGAGCTTTTCCTTGCTGTGCAGAACAGCTGGAAACATAAAGGGTAGCTTGAGTCGGTGATTTAAGAGATTTTAATTATCCAATTAATTTGTTTGCCAGAATTGAATTCACAGAAAAATTTAAGCATATATGTTTGGATGATTCAAAAATTAATTTCTGATTTTGAGAGCAAGCTTCTTGAGAATTTAACTCAAAACACGTCTTAGATTGATATGCAAAGGTATATAAGTCTTTAAAAATGTGCGTTTATACATTTGTCTTGATTTGGATTTTGTACTGAAAATTACTGAGATTGAATACATAGAACAAAATTTTACATATTCAATGAGTAGCAGGTTTATTTACTTCTGAATTCTTCACAGATATTTGTATCTACCCTCCCAATTCTAATTTTGGGGAAAATGAAAAGACATTCAATAATATTCTGTTCTTCCAGATAAGAAACACACACCCATACACTCAATTCATTTTACCTGGAAAACTATTCCATATAGCAAGCAAACATACTCAAAAGCTTAATTATTTACTTATCTGTTTCTTTTAAAAGGCTGGCACAGAAGTTGTGTGTGTTTTTCATTTTATTTATTTATTTATTTATTTATTTAGTTAGTTAGTTAGTTATTTTTAATTTGAAGGAACTACATCACAACTACATTATACAGTTGCAAAAAATAGGTCTACTGTTTTATGCTGTTTCTAGCTCTCTTTCTTTTTAACTCATGAAATGCAATTTTAGTTAACTTTTCCTGGGGCTTACTTCTGTCTAATTTTGTTTTTGAAATGAAAGATGGATTTAAAAAAAATTAAGAACAGGAAATTCTAGGCCAGAAACTGTTATTTCTCTTCCTTTAGATATAGATCTCAAGAATAATAACATCTTGTAAAACTTAAAAAATAAAAATAAAAAAGGAAGAAGAAAAAAATCTGTGCAAGTTCTTCTTTCTTAATCCAGACTTGGTTATATAGCACATTAATAAATTGTCCTGTCAACCTCTAGGACATGGGTTCAACTCCAATTGGTTTAATGGCCACAAGTGTTTCCTTAGAAATCCGGATTTCTGGATGGAGAAAGACATGTCAGGGATTCTCAGGGCAGGCTGGAGAACCCCTCCCAGAAGGTGGTCTTGGGAGGTAATCACACCCTGCTGATAGGATTTGGCAGCTAAAATAGATGGAGGTCAGCCTGTCATTTTGTCTATTTAAATAAGTCACTTGTGATTAAGGATAAGCAGCATTTTCTTTTCTTCCTCACTTTTCTGTCCTTGAAGGCTCTCATCTGTTTCCCTGATATTTCTCTCCTTCTTGAGGGGTTTTCTCTCTCATTCTTTCTTGCCTTTTGTATGGAAAATGTTCATGTTGCCTCCATATTTACCCTTTGGAGAAAAATGGGGAACAATTTATCATTTTATTCCATTCCAATTACAAAAATTGGCATTTCAGTCAAAACTTTTACTACATACCAGGTGTTTTGTGACATGGAGAGAGAGAGTTTAAATTGAAGACAAAAGTCTCTGCTATTTCCCTCTTGGCTAGGAGAAGTCTCTAGAATCTGTATTATGGAATCAAGTTCAAGGTAATTTCTCCATCAGCTTGGGTACTATGGTAGGTAAACTTATTTATTTTTTGCCTTTTGGAAAAAAAATGAATTGATATTTAATAACAATGTTATGCAAATTCACATGAAGCCTCATTTGCTTTAGGTGCTTTCTTGGCTATAAACTAGCAGGTCATTATAAGATCATGTACATTTTTTGTAAAAGTACATGGGCTGTTACCCAAAATGGAATCAGTGATATGTAAATATTTGCATCTGCCAACTTGTTTGCCGAAGTCATTTGCCAAATGACATTCTGAAATACTGTTTCTTTTTCTCAGAGGCTTTTATCCAGTGCTCTTCACCTCTATGGGTCTGAGACACTTCTTGCTCCCCATGTCATTCCAGAGATGGTGCTTGTGAAGGGGCAACTCTTTGTTGAGTGGAAGTAGATCCAACACAAGCTCAGTCACCTCTTAGATGCTTTCTTATACTCTCTGCACTTCTATTTCTCTGATCATTTCTGAACTATCTGGCTTTGTGCAAGTTTACTATGATAATGTCCACCTTAGCTGCATCACATAGTTCTTACCTTCTGCCCTGGAACAGGAACCCCATAGTACACAAAATATGCTTTGCCTGGATGCGCCAGAGGGTTCCACACCATGGGGCAACCCTTGGCCAGTGGGGGAAAATGCTAGTGCAGCCTTTGGGCAGACTATTTTGAAGCTCATTCTATAGGGCTCTTCAACATTTCCCAGTGGGGTTGAGCCTCAGTTGGTCAGATCAGTGGTCAATGATCGATGTACCGAAATTTTCCAGTCATCTGCTCCTTTCTTGGCATCATTTCCTCACAGCCTCTTATCTAAGGCTCTGCTTTCTAAGGGACCCATCCTAAAATAAAACAACATAACACAATGCAAAACAAAACAAAATACATACCTAAGGAAGCTTCTAACAAGATTCGCTGACTCATATCATGGTTATTTAAGTATAGTTCTATGTCTCCTAAGAAAAAAGTTTGTAACTTTATAGTTGTGACAAATATCGCCCTCCTCTTTTTTATGGCAAGCTCTCTGCTGGGGGTGGAGACACATCATTGGAATAAAAGATGTCACTCCTGGGAAGGAATCTGGAGTCTAGTGTTTACCCTCTTTGGATATTTCACTACAGAGGCACAACAAATTATTTTTAAAAATAGACAAATGATATTTCTTAAATTCATATAGAACTCCTTGGTTCAAAGATGTTTATACCTGTGTTAGTCACAGGACACTATAAGTAACCTTTTACAGAAAAAAATCCAGGTGCTGTGAGAACCAAAAAAGAAGCCAAGAGATAAAATGAATCAGGGAAGGTTTTTTCCATGAGATCTTTTGAGTGAGATTTAACAAGAGGTGAAAGGCCTGAGTTGACAGAGACAAAAAAGGAAGGCATTCATGGACAGAGAATGGAGAGGGAGAGAGCTCAGAGTTCAAGTGCATGAATAGATAAGTGTGGATACATACAGCAACTTTTACTCGACTGTAGTCCTGTGGAAAGTAACATCCTGTGAAGAGTCAGTAAGTATTCCACCACAAATAAATTTTCGGGATTAAATAAATTAGAGAAATTTGCATATTACTTCCAGAATTCAGAGGTTCATAGTACACATTGGCATAGTATTGTTTCCTGAGAAGTACTGCTATCTATAAAAAATAAAAAATAAAATAAAACAGCCCCATAAGACAAAATTTGTGGAACTGAACATTTTCCAAGGTTTCTGAACCATGAAACCTTTTGACACTGTTCAATCCTCTAGAGGCACATTGATGTTCCACAAAATGGATCTTGGGAAATTTTGAAAGGGAGAAATGATGAGATATGAAGCCAATAGGATTAGAGGTAGGGTGTGAGTGTGGCCTCAAACCTTGCATACTAGACAGATGTGTTTGGGTTTGACATATCAGGCAATTGGACTGTGTCCATCCTGGAGAAAGGAAAGATTGTTTCTTGTAAGATAATTTAGCACACCAGAATCATACTTTCAACTTCATATTTGTATTATCATCATGCCATTAGATTTATCATGTCTGTTGTTGGAAAGGAAGTATAATGGAGGGATTTCATAATCAGAAACCCGTGTTCAAATCCTGATTTCCCCTCTTTCCTGTGTGACCTTGGTTCATGTCTCTACACTTCCGTTTCATCACCTATAATAAATATGGACATAATAATAATGGTACCTAACTCGAGGTTGTTGGGAGGATTTGATGAGATGAAATAGCTAAAGCACTTAGCAGAGTGTCTAACACAGCATGTGACCAATAAAACATAACACATTTACTTTTAATTGTATTATGTAATGGAAAAAACACAGACTTAGGGACACACAGTCCTAAGCTCACATCTTGTCACTGTCCTTTATTGGGTTTACCAAATTATACACATTAGTGTTATTACTATAAAAAAAAAAGAAATAATAATACACATCTTACAGGGTTATTATAAGTATGAGAAATATTGATAAAATATCAAGGGCATAGAAGCTGCTCAAGAAATGGTGTCTGGTATAATCATTGTCGTGATTCTATTGAATTCCTCCATTTCTTATTAGGAACAGTGTATTGTTTGGAAGCTTCCCCAATCATTTTCTGAAATATGTGAATTTTTCTGGTGTCTCCTGCTAGGCTGAAGGAAACAATTGTGGTGATTATTGAGTGACGGAACTTCATTAAATTTTGCTTAATATTTCTCTCTAACTGTGGATTTCAGACATTGGGATACTGACAGAAAATATAAATGACAACAAAGCTGATCAACACAAAAACTCATGCTCTGAGCAGTCAAAAGAAAAATGAGTGTATTTTCCCCTTGTTGGATAGACAGAGAATCCAACATCTAAGCAAGCTTAGATTCATGTTTATGCATTTTGTTCTTACAGATTCAATTTAGTCCTAGACCCACTGTTTCTTATGTTTATTAATTTTTACGTGGACATATGGGATGAGAATACAATACTAAACTTTCCCTTTGGTTTCTGTATCATCTCCTGAGGATTTTGTTAAGAGGCAGATTTAAATTTTCAGTTTTAATAAAATATGGTAATAAGGTATTTTATTCTATAACATTTCTCACTGGAAATCTTAAATTTACAAAATGAGGACTGTTTTTCCCAGGTCAATGTCTAACAACAAAGATAGAATTCCCAATCCTCTTTTATTTTCCTTTTTTTTTTTTTTAATTGACTTATGAGGTTTTAATTCTGGTCGGTCTTGGAAAGATTGTTTTGCCAGATGACTTGTGACTCATGATCCTGTTGTATGTTACATGCTCTTTCATAGGAAGACCTACATGGGAAATGTTTTAAAGAAACATCTAAGGTTTATATTGTACTCCACGTAATCGGAAGTGTGTCACATAAGGCACATAAGATCATGTGACCACTCAATACCTTTCTTAAAGGGTCACCTTCCCACGGGATGAATTTTTATAAAAAGGTCACAGAGACCCATGATCATTTTGTTTCATTGAAGCACATTTCTTTAAAAAGCCAAGGAATTTTAGCCAACTGCCAAAGCAAACATATTCTTTTTTCAAAAATCGGCCATGAATATGTCTGTATGTGTAAATATCCTTTGTCAATGTACTGAAATGTTGAATTCTTATACCCATAAGGGGATAAAAAGTAATCCCTCCCATTTGTGAGTTCTTTTAGAGTTTATGAAGCATTTTCATACACTTCATCCTTGTTGAGGAGTCTTGTGAATTGCCTTCACATTTCAGGGAGCATGGTATTTAGCTAAAACAGCCAAATCCAATGACAAAGCAGTCAACATAAGTGTTTTATAAACCACAGTGGTGCCAAATCCCCCACTTTCACAGTTGTTCCCAATGCACCCCCACACTCCCTCATCTCCTACAGACAGAACAAATGGTTTTCTAGGTAGACAGTTGGAATCAGCTTTGACAGGAAAGATTTAAGTTTGCAAAAAGTGACATAAGGGAGGGTTTAAAGCAGAGCCTATCCCTGGTTTTCCTATTCGGGTGTAGACTAATTTCTAAAAACTACTTAATTGAGATACAGCATGATACTAAGAACACAATTTTGGTGTCTTTTATTTTTCTATACGTAATAGGCATGTGAAAGAAGAAATTCTGGATTTCAACCTTAGCTATTTGCAAAAACCCTCAATATTTTAGTCTACCTTCTTCTCTCTCTCTCTCTCTCTCTCTCTCTCTCTCTCTCTCTCTCTTTCACACACACACACACACACACACACACACACACACACACACACACACAGCAAGAAAGGGAAAGAAACAACCTGACAATTTCATGTAATGAATAACAGATTAAAGCGCACCAATTTGGGATGTTGTTATATTTGGGAATTTTCAAAGGTAAGAGTGAGGGTCTCTAAAGACTGAAATTGGAGCATCTTACTGATGTGAAATGCAGCTCCTATTGCATATTTGTATTCTCAAATAAGAAAAATCTGTCTAGGGCAAAGAATTAGAATTCTGAATAGCTTGTTTTACATGTGTAAAATGTGATTTTTCAGCTCAAATTTTACAAAGAATTTTACCAGACCGTTTTACTATTTTCCAACTTAATGGTAGCCACATGTCCAAAATCCCTTTGAAAATCTGTATCTTGTTTAATATTTATCTCAAATATTATATTACTTAGATTTCTTTTACAAATATGTTGAATTTTATTATCCTGTTTCATTAGGAGAAAAATTGAAGTAAAAGAGATTGGTATTGGGAAGGGAATGACTAGTTAGGATTCAGTGACAGAATTGCCCTCTAATCTGGCAGAAAAACATCCTCAAAATTTGAGAAGGCATTTTAGGTCTTATAAAAATCAACAGCCCAAAAAAAAAAAAAAATCTAAAAATAGGGACGAATAATTAACAATCTAAAAATAGACTTGGCTAGGCATATGGAACTCATTACTGTCTAGAGGTTAAAAGAGGCTGAGGAGAATAAAAAAACAAATCAAATATTATTGCATATTAAATGGACTACCTATAAACATAGTCCATAAATGCTTTACAGAGTTCAGCTCCATCTAAGACAATTTGGAACAAGAAAAATAGAAAAGCACAAATTATCATTTCCTAATTAATCAGAGTTTTCTTGGGAAGTACTTTTGGCTCCAATCCAAAAGGCTCATTTGTTTTAAGATGCTCCTGTCATGCAATTAACATGAAGGGGATTCTGTCTTTCACAAGGGGAGAAATATAGTGATTTTAAAATCACGTCTTATATTTAGTATAAACAGTAATGCTTGCAATATAAATAGCATTGCCCTAAGGACTAATAATTATGCAAAAAAAAAAGAGAGAGACTGTCAACAGAGATATACCCAATTCAATGGACCTAGTATGCCCTGAAGGGTTCTAAAAGTTTTTACAGATTGAAGCTGTTTTTATTGTTATTATGGGAAGATGCAGGAAATGTTATTATAGGGGAATTACTGTCAGGGCTGTATGGTTTCTAGGCCTTTTATACCTTTGACATCTATTATATTTCTTGTTAATACCATTGCCTGGAAGGTTATGGGAGGAAACTTAAAACTGTTTACTTTAGTTATAGGTTAAAAAAAAAATGAGGGTATGTGAAGGATTGGTTGGAAGTTGACTAAAATAGAAAGCAGCATACTAAAGTGGAAAGAACACAGGTGTGCAGTGTGAGGCTTAGACCCAAACTGGAAATCAGGCTCTGCCTTGTATCATGTGTTTGACCTTGGACAAGAGATTTAACTGTGTGAACCTTATGTGTCTTACCTGCAAAATAAAAATAAGGATATCTTTGTATTTATGTTGTGTTTTGTAAGTCTCTTATGAAGAAACAAATGTAAAATCTTAACAAGCACAGGGCTATGATAGTAACTATTGATATCGTTGTCCATCAATTTAGTTCAGTCACAGTTAACAAACTCTTAGGATGTTGACAAGACAGAGATGACAAAGTTCACAGCTTGAAACTTCATAGATAGGAATATTATGTGCTTTCTAAACTGAAGCCCTGTCATTCAAATTTTAGTAATCTTTCCTAATTCTCCATATTGGATTCAAGTGATTTTTGCTTTCTTAAATAAGGCCTTTCAATCAATATATATTTTTTATTCTTTTAATATTAGAGTACCTCTATGCCTACATAATAATTCTCATCTGTGTGTTGATTTTATTTTCCATCTTCATATGTGTATGATTGTCTCTGATTTGTAAGTAAAATAAATGAAAGTCTAGAGAATTATACCAATGGATATAAACATCAATTCTTCATAAGAGATCTTGCACATTTCTTGTTAAGTATTTTTCCTAGCTCACTTATCTTTTCTGTTGCTATTGTACATAGGATCTTTCCATTAGATTTCTTAAGTGGCTGTTAATTGTGAATATGAATGTATTGATTTCCATAAATGACACTTCCTTACCCAATTACTTCTTTCAATTGAATCTTTGAGTTTCATCTATCACTTAGTCAAATCATGATGATTTTCCTTCCTCTTTTGTTTTTTTAGTTTTCATGCCTCTAAGTTTTCTCCTCTATAATTATATTGATTAGTACCTTCAGTAGAATGTTAGACACTGGTGGTGTTAATGAATATCATTGCAGTTTTCCTGCCATTTCTGGGAATGTCTCTAGTGATTCCCTGTTAAGTATGATGTTGGCTTCTGGACTGAGATAATATATCTTATTTGAGTAAGAAAATGTCCATATATTGCCATTTTGTTGAGTGTGTTTATCAGAAGGGATTTTGAATTTTGGTAAATTTTTAGTGTTTTTTCATTTTTGTAACTATTAATATGATGAATTACATTAGTTATAAATTTATTAAAATTATTGACATCTTAAAACATATCTGAATTTAGTAAATAACCATATACAGAGGGTGCAAGAAAATGTATACACATTTTAATAAAGGAAAAATTTATATTTAAAATTGCAATACAATGAATAATGCTATCATTCATTTGATTAATGCCATCTTTTAAGCAAACATCATACTACACATTGCTACCATAATTCAACTCAACTTTGAAAAGTAATACATAGACAACATTTCTCAAAATGTGTACATTTTTTGACACCCCTGGTATAGTCAATCATAGTATTTGACTTTGAAAGCTTGTCTCTGTTTGAAAGATCTGTACCATGTCATTTTGGATGACATTTTTATTAAGTTGTAACAGTCTTTTTTTTTATTTGTTTTACTGTATTTTATGAACAGAAACACTAAATCTATTATTTACTATATAAAATACATGTAGCTTAATAAAATATATTATTGTTTTTTTGGTATTTTTCTTTTTCTGGTATTTTTGAAAATTAGTAATACATTTATGAAATTCAAAAAGAGTTAAAAGATAATATAGTAAAAGTCTCATTTTCTTTCTGCACCCATCCTCCCAGGTTTTTTTTTTTTTTTTATGCTTTACCAATCTACCAATCTTCTGAAATCTCTTGAAGTATCATGTTTTGTTTTTTATTTATGTGCTACCATCAGAAATAGATCTGTCTTATACCAAGTCATTTTAGACCTACAGACCTTGCAATTTCAAGTGCTTTCTCTGATATTTGTACTCACATTATTTCCATTACACTTCTCCCTTCTACCATCTCACTCCTTGGCCTCACTTTGATTGCCCTTTCCTTGGTAGAAAAGGTCATTTAATTGGCAGGAAATTATCTGGCCTTCTTGTATTTCTTTTCTGTACTACCTTCCCAAATGATCCCTTAGTCTTGAAATCTGAATAGATATTTTTCTTTCTTTGGAGTTCCCCCCCTTCATGTCTCTCCATTCTGTAATTTTAAAATGTTATTTGTAATAATTTATAATTAATTTTGTCATAGTACATAGAATTATCAAATAGATAGAAGAGTTCATCATGAAAAGAAACTGCTTCCACCCCCCACAATTAACACCCCTTCTACTTTTATTCCCCAGAAGTAATCTCTTTCAACATCTATATTCAAGTGTTCCTGGTGATTACTTCCATAATTTCAAATAATGTAGTCATACCACTATTTTCTGAATTATTAACTTTAATCTCTATTTTCTTATACGAAAGATGAAGGTATAGTTCCTATATATCACCTGCTCATCCCATCCCACTTCTTTTCAATTTTGATTGTTATTTAATTCTTATTTAATTCCACTGACTAACTTTATATATTTTAATTTATCTACTTAAACTTTTTTCTATCACGATGAATATTTTTTAAAACATTCTTTATGTAAGACATGCTACTTTTTGTACTTACTCTTTTCCCTACCTGTTTCCATCATTTCTACTTCCTATCACCTCCTGAGAGATACTTGTCAAGTTTGATAACATTTATATTTTATTTTGTAACTATAGTCAAGTCTTCTCTGTTTTTTATGTAAGTTGAGTCTCACAGGTGAAAATCAATAATACATGGTTATGATGTAATTCTTCATTGTAGAGCCAAGTAATGAGTTATAATTACAATTGCCTCTGTCCTGGTACAAGGTCTTAAATTCATTTGGAATACTTTTTGTTGAATGTTTCTAGTGCCAAGAGGTAATCCAGTCCCTCTCCCCGCTTTTAATACTAAATTAGGTGCTTCAACATTCTCTAGTCATGAAAAACTTTAGTTTGCCATCATATTTAGAAAAATACTTTCTTGCTTTTTGTCCTCTAGTTACTCTTGCCTTTGTCATTGAGAAAATTACAGTCTCTTTGGAGACTGCAATTAAAACCTATATTTTTTATGAAGCGTGCTCACTGTGACACCTCTGAGGCTATCTATCTTAGTATAAGGTTAGTGTCTCCATTATTAGTATCATAAATTCATATATTGATTATGATTAACACTACATACTTTTACTTAAGCCTATTACTAGTTTATCAGAATTATGTTTTACATTTTCTCAGTTAGTTACTGTATAATAATGGTCTTCAGTAACTTTGTTTTTTCACCTCTTGTACTATCTATTCTTTCTTTTACTCTACTACTTACAGGTGTTCAAAGTTTCCTATGAATGATAATTTACATTAGTTGATAATGCAGCTTTTAAATGAGATCTACATCTTAGATTATTTGTAATCAATTTTATTCTATGTATGGGAAAACAGCCACTAAGAATATATTAATGGGCATCACTGGTTCATTGACTCCAGATGTATTTCCTGGGTCAACCTCAGACACCTTCACCCCTACACCCTATATAATCTTGCCTATGTCCATTAATATCTCTTGAACTCCCTTTTCTTACCTTTTGTGTATCTTTCTGGTATTTATTTCTTTCCATTCCCAATATGGCCTTGATCCTAGCCCTTTTATCTTCCTTAGAGTTAGGGTTAAGGTTAGGTCGATTCCTAACTGAACTCCTGCTTTCAGAAGTACCACCCAAATCCACTCTGGCACAACATTCCTTCCCTCTAAGATCTTGAATGATTCTCTAAAACCTAGCAACTAAACTTCAGACTCCTAACTCTAGCATGTAAATTCTTCCATGATCTAACCACATGTTCCCATATCCCCTCTCGGAGTGAATAATAAGCCTAAGCTGATTTTTCAATAATAATAATTTTAAGTTTTTTTTAAATACACAATGCCTCTTCCCCTGGCCAACCTTGCTTATGCCTTCTCTTTTATGGAGTGCCCATTTCCAATCTCTGCCTAATGAAGTTCCCCTTATTTTCAAAGCCATTTTCAAATTTAATTACCTCCATGGAGCTTCTCTGATGCCTCAAAGCTGAAATTGTGTTTCCTTTCCCATGCTTTCTTCTTATACTTCCTTAAGGTCAGTTCTTAACTTTTAACAGTGCCTTTTGCACTGCGCTCATCTCTGTGTTATACCTTAATCTGGATGCAACCTCCTTCAGAAAAGGGGTGTCTTGTGCATATTTTATGCCCCTCAGTGAACATCTCATTGTAGGAACTCCAGAAATATGTTGAGTACAAGACTAAATCTATAAAATGAATTAGTCATTCTTGCCTTTGCTTCCCTCACAGAGCCATGGACCTGCCTTATTTGGAGGAAGGATTACAGAAAAATATGGAGCTATTCTAAGATGCAATTTGGTTTATTTTTTCATGAGCAGATGAGTGACTATGCGCACAATGTTCAGGAAAAAAGAAATAGATGGAGCTGCTAGCTGATTGAGCTTCTCCATTTTTAGTAGAGTATAATGGTGGATATCTCATTTTTGCCTGAGGAAATTAAGACAAATGAAAGGACTGACTAAAAAAAAAAGTCAAAATATATTTTATAGCCATGTATAAATTCAAACATGAAAGCATGGAGTCATTCATATTACAGGCTGAAAAGTCCTCCTGGCCTGCCATTAGAAGAACTTGTATGCCTTAATTATCTTGCAGGCCTTATTAAAATTGCAAGCTTGTTCCTCTCTGCTCTGTGTACTGAGAACCACTTCTCATAGCTCAATAAATAATAATGACATAATCATCGAGAGATGGGCACTTAGAAGTTTCAAGAGAAAACATCCCATGGGAGGGGGTATTTATACATGGCAATGGGAATTTTCCCTTACATGGCTTGGCTACATAAGCAGATAACATTTCACATCTTTCAAGGGGTTTGGAAAGTTCAAACATTGTCAGTGCAGTTGTATACCTGCAATAATGAAAATTAGGTCAGGAATATCTGTGACAATTTTATAAACTGTCAAGTTGTATTGGAAGGTAAGAGAAACACTAAAGTGGTTAAATAAGCAGTCTCGTAGTATGAAGAAGATAGGAATGGGTAAATAGTTTCCTCGCACTGTCAGTTTCAGATTAGCACAGATTTAAGATTAGCATATCAGATGAGGATCGTCCATCCCAATTGCTTTATTTGGTGGAGAAGAGAACGAAGGTGTGACAAAATTATGTCACTCCCTGTACTTTTTTAATCACCCTGTATACAACTCATACTTATGAAAAGTCAGCTTAATGTACTGGATACTCCCATGCCTTGAATAACAGAAGAATTCTATTGGTGGACCCTTCATTAAATGTTTTTCTATTCCCAACATCTTTGTATAGCAAACAAATAATTAGTTCTGACCTTTCTTTCAATCTCAGGGACGGTAGGAATGAAATGACACCATTAAACAGTAATGTGTTTAGTATCTCTCTTAGAAGTTAGAACAAAATCAGGCACCCTTAACCTAGCAACTACAGGACCCCCACCCCCAAAAGGGTCTATCAGGTGATCTGTGAATTGGAATGGGGAAAAATTACATTTTTATTTTCACTAAGTTCTATGCCAGATAGAGCATTCCTTTCAATAATGAATGTGAGCAACAGACCACAGTACCAGAACACAGATATTTTTATATTGTATGGCAGTTGTTATACATTGTAAAATCGCATGTATATTTCTCACTACTTTGAAAATGCAGTAGCTAATAGGCTAGTTTAAAGTTAATAGTCACATATTAATTTGTTAATAAAAAAACTATATTTTACTATATCACAAACTTTAAAAAAAAAAACTTTCATGTAGAATTGTTTTCCTTTGTATTCATATGTATTTTATCTTATGTTTTTAAAACATTATTTCAAGAAGACTCCATAGGCTTCACCAGACTGCCCAAAGACTCGGAGCACAAAAAGGATTGTGAACCTCTATATGAAATAATACCTTCAAATGTTTAGGGATTTTTTAGAAGTTAATTTTTATTTCCAACTATGTAGCTTTGAAACCAATTTTAACAATGTTTTCTTCATTGGTCAAGCTACTATGCTTACTAACATTGGTTTTCTATGGCAGCCTCTATTAGAAAAAGATTAAGCTTAAAATTCTTGTAGGAATTTTTATTGCCACTTCTAAAATAATTAGAACTTTGTGCTCTCTAATAGAAAAGTCATTATTTTTTTAAGAATAAATTTGATATCAAAATGGACTTTAAAGTGGGATACCAAAGCTTCTAATTTAATACTGGATTTACTCCCATGCTCCATCAATTATTAAGACAAGATCTGATGAAGCAAAGAGGTCAAACAACACTACTCCCAAATCTGGAAGAAATTATGCAAAGACATACACTTCTTTTTTCACTTTATCCTCAAGTAGATTAAGTAAATTGTGGTTGTTTGTGAATTATGCATAAATTGCCTATATGCAGCAAAGCTCCTTAGAACTACATGTTGTTGTTTGGACATGGAATTTTTTTTCTTTACTTGAAACAATAAATGAGACTGAAGAATTGTTGCTGAAGAGAATTAGGATTTAATCTTAGTAACTCATATCTAGGTTTTTATGAATAAAACATGTAAATTGATCTTAAAAATTAAAAATAATCTCTCAAATATCAATTCTACATTATGCCGACTTTTTAACAACTTGTATAGTTTTATCTATACCTTTCTAGAGATCAAATGTTGGGGCCTGGGAAATTGGGGCTAGATGGCACAAGTCAAATTGAAATGTGTGAATCAAGCAACACACTACTCTTATTTTTACTCCCATTGTGAATATAGGTTGGGTGTCTTATAAAATTTTTCCTGAGGCAATTCTCAGGAAAGGCAAGGTGTAGCTGTAAGGGCTTTAGTTTTTCACATTTCAGTTGACATAGAACCTTCAAGTGCTTTTTTTTCTCTTGAAGTCACTGCTGATTGCCTAAATAGGTGGTAGTTGTGGCACAGTCATGGCAAAATGATCACACATCGTTGCATAGTGTGCACGTGATTATTTATGCCTTCTCAACCACAGTGTAAGTTACAAGCAATTATTTTTCCAGTCTTCTCGATGTAATTACACTGTAATCTATAGGGACATGTAATTGTGTGCATGGCTTCTGCACTGAATTACACAGCTTTCAGGGACTATGTGAGACCCCAGGAGCCTTTTACCAGCTAGCAGCTGGGCGGTCTCTTTGTGTAAACCTGGTGGCCTGAATATAAGGCCTGTGCTGGAAGAGAGATTTGCAATCCAGATGTGATATAGGGTCACCAAGTAAACTGCCTAAGGGTTGGAAAGCCTGTATGTTTGATATTCAACCTCATCAAATGGCCCCTTGATGTCCCATCCTCAGATTATGAAATGTCTGTGGGAGAAAAGGAAGCTCCTGTGACAGCAAAATTTTTATTGGTGAGAAATTTCTTTAGGATTTAGGGATTTTTATTTGCCATTATCAGGCCCCATATATCTAATAAATGCGTGGTACTTTGAAATTTTCACAGCTTTATAGTATATGTATGCTCAAAGAAGTGGTGAATTGCTTTAGCATAACATAATGCAAAATAAATACTACATGTATTATCTAAGAGAAAGAGCAAATAAAGGCTTCTTTTCCTCTTTTCGTTTAACAAGGCACAAACATAAGAGTAGCACATTAAGTAAATAACCTGATGATGTGGTAATTTACTACTATTTCTACTGTGTTCACCTAGGAAGGAGCAATTCTTAATTGTTTAGCTCGTTATTTATCTGGATGACTTCTAAGACAGTCTCTGAGAGGCCAGAGTTTATCCAAGTGGGAGTCAGGGAAATTTCCAAGAGACAGTTCTAGAGCTTAGATGATCCAATTCTCTGGGAAGAAAAGAATTGTATGGGAAGAATCTTTTATTCCTTGTCTCACTGGCTGGTTGCCTCCCAGGAAAGTTAAGGTTTCATTGGCTTCACCATTTGGCTTGATAATCTATCCAGTTCATGTGCAATAGGTGTAAAACCATGTTGATTGCTTCTTGGTGCATGTATTTTAATTTACATCATGCCAGAATTCTTGTAAAGTCAAATGAATGTGTTTGGAACAAAAGGGTCTTCAACTAGGAAGAAGATTTTTAGGGAGAAGTCTGGGGCATGAAAGCTAAAGCAATGATATGGAATTGAGTCCTGTGAACAAAAACGGCAAAATTCTTGATTAGCCTTTAATGTGAACTTTCAAGTAGGTATGTAGTTACATAATTTATTACTAGACCTTCTGAATGGATGTGAATTTTGGAGCTAATTTTCTTGAAGAGATTTGAATATAAGAACTATTTGAAGAATTTAAGAAATAAATAGATTTTCCTTGAGGAAGGCTATTTTGAAAACTTATCTTTTGAATGGATCTTCCCCCACCCCAGTTTCATTGAGATAAATTGCCATATAACATTGTGAAAGTTTAAGGTGTACCACGTGATGATTTGAAACACGTATATATTGCTAAGTGATTACCACAATAAGGTTAGTTAACACATACATTAGTTACCATTTGTTTTTGTTGTGATGATGATAACATTTAAGATCCAGTCTCTTAGCAACTTTCAGGTATACAACACAGTACGGTTAACCCCAGAACTTATTCTTCTTCAAACTGGAAGATTGTACCCTCTGACCCACATACCCATTTCCCTCACCCCTCCATCCCTGACAACAACCGATCTACTCTCTGTTTCCATGAGTTCAGCTTTTCAAGATCCCATGTGTAAGTGAGATCATGTAGTATTTGTCTTTCCCTGTCTTATTTTTATTATCACAGTGCCCTTGTTTCATCCATATTGTCACAAATAGCAGGATTTCCTTGTTGTTGTTTTTTTAATTAAAAAATCTATTTATCTATCTATCTATCTATCATCGATCATTTATCTATCTATCATCATCTATCTTTCTATCTATCATCTATATCATCATCCACCACATTTGCTTTATCCATTGAATTTGTCTTTATTGAGCAAATGGGGTCTTTTTGTTTGTTTCACTGACATGTATTTATATTTTCTAATTTAATAATCTACCTTCTAGTTTGGTTTTATGATTTATTTATTTGAGAATGAACACATAGATGGTAGATACATACATAGAAAGATAGATGGATGGGTAGATAAGTAGATAGACAGACATATACATATAGTGAAATTTCTTTGTTGGTTTTCATTACTGAACATTTATTAGGGGCAACTCTTCTAAACTCTCTACCTCAGACAAATTCTCTGAAATTGAAGATTCAATGTATATCCTACTATTTAGATACTTTGATGGTTAGCCATCACAAATAGTTCTAAATCTGCAATTGACACTACCTTATGAGCCTTTAATATTGTGTAATGTTTTCCTTAACCCTAGAGTCACTCGCTAATAAGTCATGTGTTTTTAATGATTGTCAACTTGATTTATTTCACTTTAGGCTATCCTTCATCATAGTGGCATACAGGCTATAGTTACATTTTTGCCCTGCAAGATGTTGCGTTGTTTACCTCCTATCCAGATGCTAAGCTTTCGATAGGTTGTCATGGATTTTTGACCTTGTGAAATATTTTGAGATTTCAGTCATTTTGTTTGATGTCACCATCAGATTCAGGGACCTCCAGTGAAATAAATGAGAGAATCAGATGAATCTGCTAGTGGTTTTGTGCAGTACATAAAGGTCAATGTTCAAAGGGCAACCCCTTACCGTGGGGAATGCAAGTATGCTTTAATTAGAAGAGGAAAAGTTTTGCCTGACTGTGTGAATACCATTAAGCACTGAGCTAAATGGAAGTGATTTTTTACCCTTGAAAATCTTACCATTCAATAACTATATCACTATTGTAATTTGTGAAATGTATTGAGTTGTCAACAGAAAAATATGTTTTCAATATTTGCCTGTTAAATGATAGTACCAAAAGTTATACAGCTTCACAGCTCTTATACTATAATAAGCAATTTATTTGCTTGCCCATCACAGGCTCATTCCTAATTTTATTAAACCCTTTCAACTATATCAACTGGAATTCAAAATACATTATATTCTCTTTCTAAATTTCTGGGGGTGGATTTCCCTTCTTTTCTCCTAGAGTTGGACTATATGTTACTTTCCAAGGGCCTTAATTCATGTCTATAATTTGGTTGAATTAACCCAAACCAAAGTGATATTAAAGCAAAATTTAAGGCATCCCAAACAGTCAACAAAAGGCATAGTATGCCTTGGTTAAGCTGTTTAGTAGGAGGGGCAGCTGTATGAGAGAAGAATCTAAGGTCTAGGGCTCTGCTGTCAATTATGAGAGCCAATAGCCATCCCCTGGCAATTGAGCATTTGAAATGTGGTGAGTCCAAATTTAGATGTGCTTTAAGTGTTAAATACACATCTATTTTGAAGATTTTGTGCAAAAATAAGAATGTGAACTATTTCATTAATAATTTTTTCAAACTAATTACTTGTTGGAATGATAATATTTTGGACATATTGATTAAATAAACTGTAATATTAAAAATAATTTCACCTGGTTATTGTTACTTTTTTAAAATATGGGTACTGAAACATTTCAAATCACATACATCGCTCACATTATATTTCTAGCACTGGAGTGGAGGTTAAAGAAATGGGCTTTATTGGAGGTCCTTGATTCTCTTGCCAGCACAATTTGGCACAGGATGAGACATATAATTATAAAAGCCTTCAGTTTCTTTATCTGTGAAATGGGCATAATAACACTTCCCACTTACTGACGTCATAGGGAAGTAACTATAAGGATTAATAGCCCAGAGCTTGTAAAATGCTGAGTTCTTTGGATCTTCTAGAGTGAAATCACTTTTTTTTTAAATTTCCCTGGAGACTGGATATGTGAATAAACAAATGAAGCGCATGGGAAAACACCCACACACTCACATAGCTTTGGCCTATTTTTCCCTTTGGTGAATTTATAGTGGCTACAAACGGCAGCAGAAGAAAAAGAATCATGTGCTACAAAATGCCAAATACACTGTTGTCAGGCTTGGCTAACCTCTGTATGGACTAAATATATAGAACTGTAAAAATGTCCATACTAGGCCTATACTTGTTGAAGCAAAGGGGACATGAGGCACAGTACTTCATTATATGTGGGTTTTTCTTTTTGTATATTTCAAATGTTCACAATAAAAGTGAATAACTAATAACAAATAACTAATGGCTATTCTGCCTTATCTCATCCTTTATAACTTTCTTTATTGGTGTATTGTATGAAAGTTATATGCTGACGGTCTCCTTCACAATAAATTTTACATATATAGCCATTCTGTCAAATGAGTAATTTTGCCCTGAGCTCAAGGTTAGATCAAGCCCTTCTATTCTGCATGATTTCAGACCAAAAAGATCCCAAAACAGGCATGAATAAATGAACAAGGATAAGTAAATGATCCAGGGTAAGTACATGAAACACTCATTCCAATTCCTGCTCTCTAACTTTTTAATGTTTTAATAGTTACTGATTTAATTCTCTTGCTGTCTCTTTCTCCCAATGGAATCCAAAGTTTTTCCCCCTCCCCCACTCTCAGAACTGATGATGTGGATATGAGGCATGCTTGTTTTTAAGCACCATGAAGCTTTATGTTGCCAAGATGGACCCAGGTTCTTCCTGAAACACAGGAAGCATGGAGTATTTTCATCCTCTGAAGAAGCAGCCTCCTGACCCTCTGGAGCCAGTGCAGTCATGCTGAGTGGTCTACGTTTTCCTGTTCCTTTGCTTTGTACAACGGGGAAGTCTTGTTTGATGTCTAAATATGAGGATGCTGTAACTCTGGCATGCCAAAACCTGAATTTATATCCGTAATTGTCACATCCTTTATTGAGAGCTACACACTTGCACCATTGTGATAGGCTTTTTTGGGGGAATATATCGATGTCAGCAATTATATTTATGCATCCATTTTAGGTATATAGCTGAAATATCCCTCCAAGGATGACAGCATCAATCAAGGGATAGAGGAGAATATTGTGTGTATGTGTGTGTGCATTTGATATGAAACCAGGATAATAACTTGCTGTCATATAGTTATGTGGTAAAAATCATAAACTCTAATCTAGGAATCTCTAAGAAAATTCGTGAGACAATATTGTTGTATCCATTATCTTTCTGTAGGCAAGTAACTATTATTCCTTTTTTACAAATGAGAATTCTAAATCCTGGAGAAGTTAAATAACTTCATTAAGCCACACAGGTTATTGGAGGTAGGAGTGTGGGGAGGAGAATACTGAATTTACTTTAGTGAGAAAGTGTTAGTCATTTAAGGAGATCGAGAAGAGTAATAATTTTTTAAATAGAGAATAGTAGATATTAAACCCATGCCTTGTCTAAGCTTTTGTATGAATGAGAGTCTCTTAGAGAAATTAAAATTGAACAACTATTTCACTGAATGGGAAAAAAAAAGAAAATAACCCTCTGGGGCTTAAGTAATCTCCCACAGACACCTTGCAGCTGTGGCAGCCAAGGTATGGGCAGGGGTACTCCATGGACCAACCATGGGTAGCAGCCAGGACTGTCTTCCTGGTGGAGAAATGTGAAGGAGAGCTGAGTCTGGTAAGAGTAACTGTACAGCAGGTCCTTGAATAACGTCATTTCATTATAACATTGACACAAGAAAAGAAAAAAGATTCCTGGCAGGGGCCACACTGTCTGTGTGCAGTTTGCATGTTCTCCACACGTGGCCGTGGGTTTTCTCTGGGTACTCCTGTTTCCTCTCACACCCCAGAGATGTGCATGTGAGGTGAATTGGCATGTCTACGTTGTCCCAGTGTGAGTATGGAGTGTGTGTGTGAGTGTGCTCTGCGATGGAGTAGTGTCCAGTCCAGTGTTGGCGATCTGAGTTGCCTGGATGGGCTCCAGCAACCTACAATCCTGAACTAGAATCAGCAGGTTTGAAAATAAATCTCTATTGTGTTTTTATTAACCTTTCATAAATGTATGTATAGCTGACATTTATTTCATGTTTAATATTACAAGTGTTTTGGGTCTTTATTTAAAAGTTTGGTGATTTTTTTTGACCAGAAATATGCCGTAGGAACTTAACTCTTGTTTATATCAATTAAACTGTGGTAAAATTCGTTTCATTATGGGTCAGTTCACTTAAAGTCCTAGTTTCTAAGAGCACTTCCTTCACCTGGAAGAGTAGACTTAGGCCAATGTCAATGTCAAGGGAAACCACAGTACGCGTGGAGCACAGTGATATCAAGGAGCCCAGAATGCCAAAGGTTGAACAGACATGTATAAGCACATGTTACATTCTACCAAGTTAGATGGCCCCTTTGCATGGGCCGAGAAGAGGGGCATGAGACTATGTGTGATAACCAGCAATCATGTTTGTTTGTAGTGAGTGGAATAGCCAAGACATGTACAAGGTTGGGGGGTGGCAAAGAAGACAAAAATACATCCACTTGGGGGAAGGGTTTCAGGGTTCAAGGGGCAGTTTTATAGAAAAAGATGTCAGTTTATTTTCTACTGGAAGCAGAAGGATTTTGGTGCAAGTGGTTTGAGAGTAGGTCCCAGGAAGCATTAGTGAAGGTAGGCAAGACAGGGCAGAGGGAAAGCCATTGTACGGGTGTCTTATCAAGGGTTCCCCTGTGGGCAGGTTCCATTAGAACTTCCTGAGAAACAAACACAATGCCTTCCAAAACTGTCGCTTGAAAGACAGGAAACTGGAGCTCTTATCCACTGGCTCCTGTCCCCACTGGTCGAGAGTTTCCTCCAGGGACTATGCATTCTCATGGGAGCCAGCACAGGGAAGTCCCTGGAGCAGAGAGCTATAAGACAGGTCTGCTGGCATGCTTGAAGTGGGACTATGTGGGGTGAGGTAGATCGGAATTCACTTGGAAGCTTCCAAGTGAATTCAACTGGCACTGGTGGTGAACCACGGTGGTGGTCATGAAACACCAGAGGTATTTGTTCTATAATATTGTAGATACTATTAGGTTGGTAAAAGAATGAAAAGCCAAACAGATACAAACAAGATCATTTCCAAAGCCTCAATAATATAAAAGAGCAAGGCTGACTTTAGACATTTAAGGAAGTCAGCGATGTTGGAACACAGGATGTGAAGTGATGAGTCAAAATGAATTTGGATATTCTAAGAAGAAGACAGATCATGAACAGCCCAGAGTCATTATACAGATTTTAAGTTTTGTCTTTCTGTAGCCCAGAATCTAGGTTAATAGTATTCAAAGAAGAGTTTCTTAATTTTATATTTTTGATCTTAAAAAGGAAAGAAATTGAACTTGACAACTATTTAATATATGGCTGGATTACAGCACACAAAGTCTGGGTGCCACAGAATCAGGAGCCACGCATGATCTGGGAGGAAGTTTGTGAAAGGCTGGGAGCTCCACAGAGTAGCGTGGTAGACAGTGACTCCTCTCTTATTTGTTCTGGTAGCCTGTTGCAATGTGTTGTTAGTCAAGTGTACCTGGTTCGGTGGACTCATGGATTTAATTACTCGTGGGTTTAATGGAGCTTTTCACAAAATGGGCAAGTTCATTGAAAAGGATTCCTGAAATGAACCATCACCTTGAAGATAAGCAATGATAAGGAGACAGCAGTGCCAGTAGCACTGACTGATATCCTACTCTTAGAATGATTGCTTCATCCATCCTGTCATGAGATTATAAGCAATGAAATAATCAAGTATGGCAAGAAGTAGGTCAAAAAAACAACAACAACAAACAACACAGAAAAGTAGAAATACTCAAGAAGGCTATTGAGCTTGGACTTAAAACCGCTATTACTAAGAATGCCAGGTAGGTCATTCCTTAAGAGGACACTGTTTCTTGAGATGTTAGCTATTCACAATGTGAAGCCATTTTTAATAGCAAGCTATTTCAAAAGAGCATAGTATTTCATATTTCTTTTTATATTTCTATTTCTTAACTTTGTTTTACCATACATATGATGTATTAGCACAGTAGTATATGTATATAAATTATAAACAAATACATACATATACATGCATACACACATATACACATATATAAATGTACATGACTTGCTGATACATGCTAAGGCTCTCCCTCTCCCAACCTCCCCCAAATATCAGGCTCTGAGACAAGGACTGGGGCAGGTAGTTTGCCTGGGAGGTGATTTTAGGAGCCCATGAGAGAATGAGAAAGTGAAACAGAGAAATGCTGATAAAGAATGTGGGCATGGTAGACAGCTAATGCTCAATTCTGTTGGGGACTCTCTAAAGAATCATGTGAGTGCACCCAAAATTGCTCCCTAAGAGCTAGAACTGTTGGGGTATGTTTCACTGACTCACATCCCAAATTTGTTAAAGTCTACCCATGGAGGCTTTTGATCACTGGCTTTTCCAAACTGTCCCTACATGCAGCTGTTACAAGATCCTTTTCTGGAAATGTTTTTAAACTTATAATTCCCGAAGTGACTGATTCTACTATATCTTATAGGCTTCAGATATTCCATAATGTCTTCTCTTTCTCCTGGGGTCTTAGCAGTGCTTCTCAAACTATGGTTCCAAATTAACACATATTTAAGGTGATTATTTAAAATGTATAGACCCTGGCTCACCCCAGTGAGCTAGATTTAGAATCTCTAAAAATAAGGCCAAGGAATCTGCATTTTAACAAACAGGGCAGTTGGATCTTATACACATTAATATTTACTGAAAATAACATTCAGGAAATCAATAAACAGCATATCAGGAATTCCCTTTCTTGAGCAGTTGTCACTGCTCAAGAAATTGCTCCCCAATTCTTCCTTCCTTTCTCTTTTCCCTTTCAATTCACAGGAAAAACAAACAAAAAACTTTTAAGTATTTTTCAAATTTTAAGTAAAGTTCCATGCTTTGCTCATTTTCCTCAGCTCATCACCCATCTGTTTTCTACTTCTCTTTTCTAATTCCCAAATTTGATTTTATCACTCTGTTCCATACATTCATGTACCCACTTTCTCCTTATCATTTCCTATAACTTTCTCTCTGATGGTCCAGTTGCACATGGCCCAATGTTCTATTCAGTAAGGTCCATGGCAGCTGGTAATGATCACGTCCTTCCACAATAAGAGAAAATGGATTCAGGAAAACAATTTGCCCTAAACCAGGCAATTCGGCTTTTATCCAAACAAAACCTGACTGCATAAATGTTTCAGCTTGTCTCACATTCTGTGAACCTGCGAACCAGGAGCATCAGCATCACCTGGGAACTTGTTAGAAATGCAGAATATCGGGACTCACCCCAGACCCACTGAATCACAACCTGAATTTTAATAAGATTCTCACATGATTTTTGCACATATTGGACTTTGAGAAGGATTTATACTACATATAGCACTATCAAGATTAACAGAAAAATTCAATTATCTATTTGTAGACCTATTAACAAAATTTAACCAGAGTAAAATATTTTTCACTTGAATCAGGCTCCTGTATTCAGAGGAAGATTCATTTATCTTTGATATGCTGTAGCTGAAGCTGCTATTTTTCAATTCAGCAGGTTGAAACATCCTTTAAGTATGTTGAAATATTTTGAAAAAATACTTTCATTTGAGAAATGATAATGATTATCTCAGTGGGTGCTCTTTCTAGGCCTAACTCCTAGACTGACTAAATCTCTAATGAAAGGCAAATGATAATTTAGAGTTAGGATTTTTAGATTATTCAACTTGAAAAGGATCTTAAGTCATAGAACCCAGATCCCTTATTTTAAAAATGTGGGAACTCTCCTCCAGGTTCCAAACCCCTCTATCTAACTCTCTAATAGTCATCTATTCCTAGATATCCCTCTGACATGTCTCACTGAAGCTGTTCAAACTGAGCCTATTACACTGTCTCACTTCCTCTCCCTTTTGTTCTTCCTTGCCACTATCAACTAAGTAACGCAAGTCAAAATCAGAGGATCATCCTATTTTTTTTCACCCTCCAGCATCAAATCAGTTATCAAGACATTTATACTTTGACCATACATATTTCTAGATTTAGCCCCTCTGAATCGTCCCCACTATTCACTGGGATTATCACACACAGTGTCTTCCTAACTGGTTTCCCTGTTTCCTATCTCCTAGTCCCCCAAACACCCATCATCACACTGCTGTCCAAGAGACTTTTCTAAACCCTAATTCTGAACACCTCAGTCTATCACATCTCTCTTCCATAATATGCCCTTCACATAGAACATTGATTTTCAACTATTTTTGATGGAGATTACAACTGGTGTTATTGATGTCCTACCTCACATTCACTTGGTCCAACTTTGTTTCCACCTATGACTTGGGAGATAGTACCCAGCATGCTGACATAACTTCCTACTACAGGTACTTTGTCCTCTTTCAGTGCCTGAGGGCTTTCCTCTCTACCCAGGTGTTGGATATCCACCATCATTGGATTTAACCCAAAGGGCATTTACAGAAGTTTAGAGCAGTGACTCTCAAATTAAATGTGCACACAAATCATCTGGTGATCTTAATAAAACACAGATTCTGATTCAGAAAGTCTGTGGTGTGCACTAACAGTCTACATTTCTCACAACCTCCCAATTAGTACTGATACTCCTGGCCTTTAGATCACATGGTAAGGATTTAGAGGATGGGATAAAAGAAAACAGTGAAGCTCTGAATTCTGGCCATTTAAAATTTGTTTGGAGAAAATAAAGTAATGCGGGCTGGAATTTGCCCTCATAACATCACACAAACAATGCTAAAGAATATTTGTTTATTAATACCATGGAGTAGTTGCTAATAATAAGAGACAGGATTATAGATTGACTCAAGGACCAAAATCAAGGCAAATGTTTCTGGATTATCAACAATGCAAAATGTGTGCAGCCAAGGCAGGCAAGGGAAGGTGGTGGAGTAATTCTTCACAAGCTAGCAGAATTATTGTGAAGACACTGGATAGACAC
This sequence comes from Aselliscus stoliczkanus, assembly GCA_033961575.1. Taxonomy (NCBI): domain Eukaryota; kingdom Metazoa; phylum Chordata; class Mammalia; order Chiroptera; family Hipposideridae; genus Aselliscus; species Aselliscus stoliczkanus. The sequence goes on from CM066738.1 coordinate 33,413,309, forward strand.
ATCCTCCCCAACATCACCTCTGGCAATTCCTATTTTTGTTTTAGCTGTGACAGAAAATAAAATGTGGACATGATGAGAAAAGGGACAAATATACATCTTTAGTGACTTGGGGCTGACCCTGAGAGAAAGAGATCCCTGAGTTTTGTGGAATCTGAAGAGAGCAAGCAGTTAATTAGGAACTAAGTTCATGACAGGTCCAATGAAACCCTCCTTCAATTTCTTGTGTAGGAAAGGGAGAACCAATGGCAAGAGTTGGTTTTCTATAAGAGGTAGCAGGCAAAGAAATAAAACCAAGAGATTCAGCTTTCTTTCTTAATTAATTGGTCCTTTGTGAGATGCTAACCAAATAAATACCCAGAGGTGAGGTAGTGGGGAGGAAGGTGTGTTAGAAAGAACAATGAGAGATACTGAGAAAGACAATCAATAAAGAGCACTGAAGAAAAAATTAGGAAGAAATGGAAGGAAGCAAAGTCAACATTAAATAAAAAATTAAAGTACTTTGTGGTGATGTTACCACCCACGTTTGCATGTCCAAACTCAACAAATTATATACATGAAATAAGTGCAATTTTTTAATGTGTATCAATTACAACTCAACAAAGCTGTAAAAAAATTAAAGAATTAAAGAACCAAAGAGAAAATTGGGATTACGATGTCCATGTTACTTGTGTTTCCACGTAAGTGGCAAAACAGTGAGGAAATACACTTTGGTAGACTACGTGCTGGAATACAACTGAGAAAAGGGGAGAAGTCAGTTTTGATCAAGAAGTTCATTAAGATTGTCCAAGTAGAACTGAATGAAGACTTTAGAACAGAAACAGAAGAATTCACCATTTATATCCAAATAACCACAGCAAAATATTTCATACGAAGTATGAGACGCCAATGTGGGGCTTTTTACCCAAAATATTTGAATTAAAAGTTGAAGCTGTCCCTTTATGAAGGAAACTAAACAGTTATGAGAATCATGTCCTTTGTCAGGGTGTAAGAATTCTTCGTTATTTATTTGATGGGTTCCTTTTAAAATGCTTGTTCTGCATCCAGTGATATGCTTCTGTAAAAATATAAATAGCTGAAGTGCCCCAAGCAAATAATTGCCCCCTTCCAAACATGCACATTGGTGTGAAAGCATTTTTTCACTCATCTCTGTTGAAGTCTTTCTGAAATCTTGTAGATAATGGATGCCAAAAAAACAAACACTATGAATTGAATCCTAACTAATACAGCTTTTAGTATGTATAGAAAGTTATTTTTCAAAAAACACACTGTAAACATAAAAATATTTTTAAACAGTGATAATTTCTACTGATATCTTTCTAATGAAAATTTGAAAATACTTTTTGTCCATATGTCAAAAGACAATTATTCATTTCTCTACAACATAACTTAAAATTTTATCTTATTGTTTTTTTTCCAGAAACTTTGTGATTTCTTTTTGGTGTGACAGTTATTAATTTTTCTTATTAATAAGTATCATGTATTTTAATCTGATACAGAAAGTTGTTTTTTCTTTTAAATTTAGAACAATGATGGAACATTTTGAAATTTTTATTTATATATATACTTCTGCAGAACCTTGAAGTATGTTTAAATGCTCCCAAGCCTGGGATGTTTGAAAAAGCTCTTTGAACCTTTTGTAAAATTAGCTTGAATTGCTTTTATGGAAAATGTCCTCAGTTTAATATGTATTTTCAAAATGTGCCATTTATCTGAATTATAAGTATCTTAATTTTACCTTCCTAATTTCTCATTTTGGTCAATTAGAAGTCAACATTGATGTGAAATTAATAGTGTGTATTCTCTAACCAGTTAAGAGGAAAAGGTTATCAATTTATCATTCTCATCTCAAATGAATTTATTAAATACCTTTTATGGGCATTGCTGTGCCAGGTATATTGCAAAATAAGTTAGTCATTCGTGGCCTGATCAGAAACCTAGAATCAGCTGATAGGAATGTGTTCTATGGCAGAAAAACAGGGTGGGTCTGCAAACAGTTCTGCCCTAAACATTGGATCTAAGCAGTGTTTACCTGTACTGCTTCGTACTTTTGGCCCACTGATTCATTCATTAAACACTGACAGTCTCCTTGAGTGAACACTGTGCTAGGCCTTTGCATATGAAACAGTCCTGTGATGAGTTTATATTTTAATGGTATTGACATAGAGACATGCACCACTTAATGAGGAGGATACCTTCTGAAAAACTAGTTAGGCATTTCTGTCCTTGTGCTACACAGAGTTATTTTTACAAACCTAGATGGTATAGCCTACCACACACCTAGGCTGTATGATGTAGCCTGTTGTTCCTAGGCTACAAGCCTGTACAGCATGTTAATGTACAAAAGAACACAAGATTAAATCAAGTACAAGAGAAAATAATGCAATCAAGAGATACGGTAAACACGAGTTGTATGTGGCTGATGCCAGCATAACGTGGCATCCTGTTTACACAGCAAATGTTTTATACGAAGAAAGAGTACACTCTAAAATAACAAATAGTACAGTATAGTAAATACATAAATAAGAAACATAGTCATTTATTACCATTAGCAAGTATTATGCAGTATACATTATTGTATGTTCTATACTTTTATACGATTGGAGAGCGGTAGGTTTATGTAACCCAGCATCACCACAGACATGTCAGTAATACATTGCACTATGATGTTTCAACAGCTGTGATGTCACTAAGTGATAGGAAATTTTCGGCACTATTATCTTATGGGACCACTGTCCATTGTTGACCCAAATGTGATTATATGGCTAGTGACTATATAAACAAATAATTAGACTTAAATACCTTAGGTAGTTTAATAGGTTATCTATAAAATCCTGAGAAAATTCCAAGAAATACAACTCCATCTGGCAGAATATTTCTCAAAAAGGGTTTCATTTGAGCTGAATCCTGAAGAGTAAAAAGGTAATTCATCAGGCAGAGAAGGGGGAAAAAAACAACCTATGCAAACACATAAAAGCATAATAGCACATCATATATTCCACTTATTGATAGCTTTTTATTTACCTAATGGTGCTCTTTTTAGTCACCAAAGTTTTAACTTTTTAAATGGTCAAATCTTGAATTTTTCTGATTATTTTTCTTTGCAAACCTATTCACATACATCTCATATTTTCTCCTTGACTTTGTTTTTTCTTTTTACATTAAAAAATGTCTATCTGGAGTTTATTTCAGGAAATACTGGGAAGTTTTCTCAAGGTTGTTATTGACTATCCCTCACTCAATGTTACGAGCCACTTCCCTTATTGAATGTTAAGTTCTTATGTGTACTGCATGTCTTTTAATGCATCAGACAATTGCATTATGTCTTCTTCTGAGCAGAGGTACCTCTTATTAAGTTTATGATTAGTTAAATCCTCAAATTCAAACCTATTCTGTCAAGTGAGATGCCCCTTATTCAACTTGTGTAGTATATAGACATCAGTGTAGTTACAGATTATAAATATATAATATAGATATATAAATATAATATTATAATTATAAATATATTTGAGTCCAATTTCAGACTAAATATAGAGATCGACTCTAAGTCAGTGGTTCTCAAAGGTCAGGCCGCATCCTACTTTGAGGAACTTGGGCCTCTGTTTTCTATATTAGCTCTTCAGGTGATTTCATTACACACCAAAGTTTGAGAACCATCACTTTAGATGCTCTCAGATTTTAATTTATTTTTTACTGTTATACATACCTGAATAGAGTTGGAGTAATGAAATCAGTATTCAATTCACTTAAGACCCAGGCACACTCACACAGAGACAACCATATTTGCAAAGAAAGATGGTTCTTAGATTGAGTTATCCAGAGAGAGCATTAATTTTTTACTTCCCCATAGCAGTAGTTGCCCTGAGTAATTCTAATGGTACTTCCAATTTTAAATAATTAATACTTATGCTCATATCAACATTTTGAAGCAACTGACTTACAGTTGCTTCTCATGATTAGGTATTGAAATATGGGTACAACTTGGACATGGTTCTGTATTTTTAAAATCCATGCAATTAAAATTGCCTTAAAGGTTGGATTTAAGTTCTACTCATATTGATATTCTGATGAGTATTACAGTGCTTATCCTTTAATGTACATTCATTAAGCCTGTGTTCACAATGAACGGTTGCCAATATTTATTGTATAATATATACATGCTATATTTGATTTAAAATTATATGTTTTTGTTCTTTGCTAAAGATCAACATTCCCTTTAGTTTCCTTCAAAAATTATATTCCATGTGGGGAAAGTTATCTGCTATGGAAAGATATTGGATTTTCAGATGGGCTAACACCTTCAAATGTTTCTCAAGTGTTAATCTTTTAGCAAAACTTAAATATATTTGACTAAATGTTTTATTTCATCCTTGAGTACTTTTAAACCAAATATATTTTAAAGAAAAATTAATCCACCTGTTTCTCATTTATTTACACTACACTAATAAAATTGCCACTTTAAAGAACTTTTTAATGGCCCTGAAATCCTTTGAGCACTTTTTTATGAGAAAGTTAAAAAGACCTTTGAACCAAAGATTGATAGTAAATAAAGCATAAATATTAAAGTCTGTATTTTGAATCTTAGAAACCAAGGCATTGTTAACATCTAAACGTGGGGCAAGGACATGGGGTAGGAGTTGGGAAAACCCCTTTATCCAGCTTCCTGAGAACGCCTAAGCATTGTTTCATCTTTGTATAAGGTATCAACAGTAGATATTTTAAAACAAAGCTCTGCCCAGTCACAACATTGAATTTATTTTCTTATCTTTAGGTTTTCAAAGAAAGCATTTCTTCCTTTTCTCCACCTTTTTTTTTTTTTGGATGAATTCCACAACAAAATCTCCTGGGAAGTTACCTCTCCCCCAACACCTTCCAAAGCATAACTCACCACCAAGAGATAGAAAGGGGTTGAATAAGGTATCAGAAGTATCCAAAGAGGGAAATTCAAAAACTGTAAGTTCACATTATTATTGAGGAAGAAGATGAAAAGAGCAGAGAAATGTCTTATGTTTCTAAAATACTAGATTTCCGAAGTCCTTGCCTATAAACTCTCTCATTAGAGTGGCTCTGGTAATGACTAATGATGTGTGGTTCAACTGGTAGAGTGCTTTAATGGGAATTGAAAGAATGTTCTAGCACCTGGCCCACCATGACATACAGTTACATTTGGCAAATAGTATAACCAGTTATAAAGTCAAAGATAATTACACTACTATATATCAAATTGAAAATCCAATGTACCTTCATCATTGGAGTACTGTTATATGTCTCTTTCCTCTTTATAGGCATATTAGAAATATATGATTTTATTATGGTGATGTTGTGTTGAGAAGCCTTAAATTGATGCATCAGGGACTTAATATAATCCACTCTACATAAAACCATCATATTTTTCCAGAATCAAAAAATCAATATTAACAAGTACTTTATTGATTACTGGTATCTTTTTAAATGGGCAATTTGTTGTTATGATTTTTAATCAATTTATATTTAATATCTCAGACATTTTCATTTCCCATATTATACTGATGAAATTCCTGATATGTATTGTGATGGGTATTTGGCAAAAGAGAGTACAGTTTTACTTGTTAGATTGAAATCCTTCCTTGGAGCCCCAAGAGAACTGTCAGCTCTCCCAAGCTCAATGAGTATCAGTGACATGTGAACAGTTCAATATACAGTATGGTTATTTCCTTATTCTAAAAGTTAGCTTGTAAATAAAATGATTTAGCTGAGAAAGGCTATTGAAAGTACACATAACTCTCTTATAATGCTAGGAAAACACTAAACAGCAAAAGGATATGGCCCACATAGTAGACAAAATGTCATGAGGTTAGTCGGTAAAATATTCACTATTTCTGATGTATTTTACTTCCAGGAAGTATTTGGTGAACTGATACGTTTCACTTCATAGCTTTTTTTGTTTTTGTTTTTGTTTTTCAAGTAAAAATAAAAGATACACATATTTTTTAAATGAAAAGTTCCCAATGATGTGAATTGAGTCAAAAGGAAGACAGGCATAGGTAGAGTTATAACCTTCCCTTTATAGAAATTGTGACTTTTGCAGGAAGTCAAGGCCAATTACCAAACTGTCTACTGGGCTGTCAGAAAACTCATGAAGCATTTTTGCAAAGAAAAACATAGAAAAAAATATGTCATGACTTTTCCGACAAGGCCAATAGTTCTCCCTGCAGAAGCATATTTATCTTTCTGCAGCTAGTCAAATTCAGACTTCAAATATTTAAACAACCTCAATGCCATAATCTTTTGTTGCCATTAGTAAATACAGGTGTTATAGAATCATCTCTTAGTAATGATAGGCCTTTTTGGTAACAGGAATAAACTAAGTGGATTGTAAGCTGGTGTTTTGAAATTAAAACATCCACTTTGGGGTATTTGTTAACTACACATATTCTGACAATCTATATTTTTGGTGTGCATTTCTTGCATTTTATTTATAGGACAGAACAACGTTTAATGATTGTGAAAGACTTGCTCTCTCCCTTCAAAGTCTTCAAATTCAGTTCAAATATAAACTAAAGATGTCTACTTCAAATTAAATTACAAGATTTGGATATTTATAACACTGTGATAGTAGAATATTGAAGCTTAACTTTTCATTTCGCTTCTTAATTGCTGCCATCATTTCAAGTTGTTAGTTTAGGGACTTTACATAATTAAAGAATGTTACTATTGCTTACAGCAATCTTAACTTTCTTTTATGAAATTATATTTGTTTCAGGCATGATAACATTATCAGCTTAAACTGTAGTGTAAATTATCTTCTGGAAGGGAGATTTAACCTTTGGGAAATAGGTGACTGAGTAAAAAGTCTGATCCCTAACATAAGTGATCAAATGGGGTAATGCTATTTATTTATGTATTTATTTATTTATTTATTTATTTATTTATTTATTTATTTTAAAGATTTTATTGGGAAATTGGGGGAGGGAACAGCAGTGGGGAATCTGGGAAGGGGAACAGACAAGTTGCTGTCCTTTTGTTCTTCAATCTAGTTGTGGAAGATGTCACTTCACCTGCCCATGTTGATATTGTGATCATTGTGCTCTTCCCAGGTGAGGCAGATCAGTCGCCTGCCACTGGAAGTTCACTCACAGCTGCTCTTAGCAGCTCGCACCAGCTGCTGGCCACTCATGCTGGCTGCCAGCCACTCATGGTAGCTCATGGCAGCCCAATGCAGCAGGAGCTGCAGCCTATGCCATTGCAGTCAACTCACAGCAGCCATCTCCATCTTGGCTGTAGAGGGTGCAGTGTCACTGGCCCTAATGTGGGATCCTAATCCAGGCCCTGCTGTTCAGAGCTGGTGTCCCAAGCCAACTCTTAACCAACGCGCCTCTTGGCAGGCCTTTATTTATTTTTTAAAAGAGGTAAATTCCTATATATTCTTCTATGGCTCACAAACTGAGATGCTTGACAATTTAATTCAGATTGTTTAGGAACTGAATCAATGTGTGAGCCAAAAAAAATTTGCTTTCACTACGAGTTGAAATGGAAATGAATGAATAAACAAGTTCAATGAATATTGATTGAGTACCTAATATGTCACAGGTACACTTCTAAGATGTCGAGTGACAGTTCTGAACAAAAATCTTTGCACTCTGTGGGACAGTGAGAGGGCTAGGGAAATACAGTGTGTTTGATGGACAGCATTGACACACTACACAAGGTTACTCATCATTAAATTAAGGATGGTCATCATAGCCATGTGTTTGCCTTCAACCACATTCAGTTGTATAGGTGCAGGCATGGGAGTAGACCAATAATCTGATTTAATGATTACAGTTCAGCCAGCCAGTTTGAAGAAGTCTAAAGATCAGATGTCCTCTTATGGTTAAACTTGAGTGGCAAAGAGCAAATTCATTTTGTTTCTAATACCTTTCCCAAAGGTAATTTATTAAACCATAAGCTTCAATGTGGAATACAGTAATTTTTTTTCAAGGTTAACTTTAATGTAATAACAGGTATTTCAATCTATATAATTAAATTTAATTAACATTTTTATATACTAATTCCATTTAAAAGCTAGAAGACCAAGAAGACTATATCTAGGTACATTTTATCATAAAATGATAACAAAGGAAAATTAGTTAACTTTTTCAAATGATGCTTTGATTTTCTGTTAGCTATGGGGTGATCTTTAGTTGTCATACCCTACCAGGTTAGGGAAGGATTATGCTTAAGAAAAGTAAGATAGTACTAGCCGTTCTGGTTTTAGATCATTAGGTTTGTATGTTCACTTCTATTTTTAAAAATGAGATGCTGGTTATATGTTATACAAGTGGAATGGATGAATGGATGTCTGCCCTTCAGTGTGGTTTTAGGGACACCCAATTCTTCCTTTACTGCAAAATCCCTTCCTTAGAGATCATGCAGGTGCTTAACTTTCCTGCCATTATTCCGTACTTAGAATTGAGGCATTCTACCTCTTAGAGGGTAAAATACATCCAAGGGGTAGATGTATCTTCCCCTTGGAGGATTTAACATGTCATCTGTTATATGTGAGGGATAACACAAAACCCATTGGTCCCATTCATTGTTCTTGCCTGTTTATTTTATTAGAGTAACACAAGAGAAAGTGGAGCCTCAAGTCTATGTCACACACGTCAGGTGGGTTTTGATTAAAGGTAGGTAGTTGAGAATAAGCTCATATCTGCACTAGGCTATGCCTTGTCAATTCCCTATAACCCTGAGGGTTTAGTTACATAGTTGTGTCTCTCAAACAAGGAAAAGGGTATGTCTAAAGTACACTTGAGGATAAACTGAAGATTGATCCCATTGGCTTTATAACGTTTCTAAAAGCTGGCTCTGGTCTCCAGCATCCAATCTAAAATTGTTAGTTTTCTGAAAGATAAGTGTGTCTTCCCCATCAGAACAACTACTAATATAACATTTATTTATTACTTACTGTATTTTTGGTAGTATGTTCAAGCCGGTGTACATGTACTGGTTTCTTTAAGCCTGACAATTGTTTTACAGATGAGGAAACTGAAGCTTAGAAGCTTTAAGTAACAACCAAAGTCAGAAAATTGGTGAATGAGCTAGACAACATTTGGAAAAATCTACTTGACTTCTTATAATAAAAAGCCCATAACAGCAGGCATCCTCCTTGTCTCCATTAAAGTGCCTTATGCACAGTTTGCCACTGATAAATGTTTATTCAGTTCACCAGAGGGGACTTCCCTACAAATGCAAAGTAAAGTGGAACATTAAGATGCTTTAAATGGATAACGAACACTGCATTAATCAGGACCAAACTAAAATCCCATCATGTTTTCTTTTAGTTAGCCTGACAGTTGAGGCCAAAATGCTTTCTGACACAAAATAGCACATGCCTTCATGTCTTTTCTTAATGTATAGTTTATAATTATATGACTCCTGAGAAACATGCAGGTATATTTTTATTTTTGAGATCATTTGAGAAGTTCTGCTTGGTAAATTCCTGAAACTTCATATTCTTTAGGGCATCCATGTGAAAACCAGGGCCATCCTAAGCAATATGAGATATCTGGCTACATTCTGATAACTCTATTTTCCACTGTAACTAATTCCAGTTTACTTGCCAACAACTTCAGACATCAGCTGAACACTTGCTGGAGTGGAAAAGAAGATTTGGGGGTGGAGATGTATTTAAAGAATATTTAATAAGATTAGATTTTTTAATTGGGGAATGAGAAGCATTGCTCTGAGGATATGCCTATTCTGTAGCAGAACTGATTTAGTACAAGTTTTGTAAGTGACTCTTTTCTATGTCCATTCAATCTGAAGATTTCTGGGTAAAATCTATGGAAGGAAATCCATGCAGGAAAGAGGGTGGAGATGGAAAAAAAAGTTCAGACTTAAGTCACAGTCTATGGATAAGAAGGAATTTGAATATTAATGTACAACCTTGAGAATTAAATTCTCTGTTTGGTAACCTGAAGGGCTGGCAGCTGGCTAGGGGCTGATAAGGAATGCTGGGTGGGGGAATTAGGCCCTGGGAGGAACCAGTTCCCAAGAAAGGCTCTCATCCCTGGCTGGCATTAGAAAGAATTACAAAGCATGATTCAGAATCTAATTTTGTCAGCTGGTGATTGGCTCCCACAAGGCTCTGGCCTCACAATGTGTTCTATTAAGTAATGGGAATTGGGCTGTGCTCTTTTTCTCTGCTTCATGCCTCCCGCCCCATTTTCCTCACAGTGCTCCCCATTTCTCCATTGTTAACTTAGGTGTACTTGCTTACATCTACATTCCAAAAGACATTTTAAAATGTCTTCACAATGCATAGACATGAAATGCCAGTAAGGATGCCAACACCACACTGATTTTGCAAATTTATTTTTAAAATGGCTGATTCTTGGGCTGCATTGAAAATAACAGCATTACTTTGGCAGGATGGGCAAAACTAGATGGGAAAACGGACAGTTTAAATGAAACCCCTCCATTTCCTAATCTTTATGTGATGGGTTTGTACAGGAGAGGCTATTACCATGGGTAAAGAGTAAATTTCCATGCAGAAATACCAAATAAACATACTGTGTGAGAAATCATTTGGTTTATGTTAATTTCACAGAAAGGGAACTAAACAAAAATTGACACTTCAACTCATTTTTTTGTATTACAATGCCAGGTACCTGTCGAAACATCTGTTTATCTTCTACAATACAGTTGATATCACCAATGATGAAGCTCACTTTAAATGTAAAATTTTGTAGAAATCTACAAAAAAGGTGGCATTATGTGTTCAGAGGGCAGGCAATATGGATTTTATTATCCTCTTTCATAACATGACAGAAGTTAACTCCTAAAAGAGTTGTGTAACAGGAACAGTTTCACTCCATTTTAAGATTTGAGGGTTCTGTTATTCTTTCTGGTTTCTAGAAAACACAAAAATATAATTAATAAGTGAGGGTGATATGTTCATTGGATAGAAAATTGTAAGCTCAATAAACATTTCTAAGAATATAGTTTTCTTAAAATTAAAACAGGATCCATTTTTTTCTCAATGAGACCATTTCCACAGAAGAAAATTTAAAGACCCCATCATAAAGAGTTGAACTACCTTAGTTCTATGCTGTCCTTTCTTATCTTCAAGTTATGCCTTTTTCAGTTGGAAAAGCCAGCCTCTTTAAAAGGAAACGTCTTGCATAGTATATCAGGAGACCTGGACTCTATTTTTGTTCTGGCATGAATTAGCAATAACAATTTGAGTAAGTCACTTTCTGGACCAATTTTTACGTTTGTAAAATAAGAGAATTGGCTAGTTCAGAAGGCAAACACTCTTGACTGGCAGCAGCTTCCAGATGTGTTTCCTATAGCAAGCAGAGTTTTTTAAAATCTGTATTTGAACTCCTTTGGATAGACAGGCATTATCACAGTTTACCATAGTCCTCACCACTCGTCATTACTTCTTCTATGTTTGTATGTACCTGTGTATCAGTTAGCTTTCATCATGTAACAACCCCAAAATGTAACCTTTGATAGTACAATTCTTTACCAGCTCAACATTCTAGGGTTAGTAATTTGATGGACTTAGTTGGGCAGTTAGTTTTGTTGGTTTTGTGTAGGCTCACTTATTCATCTGTGGTCAACTGCCATATTTAACAAGGTGATGTTGTTTCTGGGGTTGGCTGGCTGTCACCTAGGGCAATACATATTTATGAACCAACTCATCGTCATCAGGCAGGCTAACTTGAGCTTTTTCCCATGGCAACCTCTGGGATTTTAGGGCACAAGAATGGAAGCTGCAAGCCCTCTTTTGTCCTAGGCTTGGAACTTGTACAATTTCACTTCTGTTGTAGTCTATTATCCAAAGCAAGTAACAGAAACCAACTCAGTGGAGAAATTAGGCTCCATCTCCTGAAGGGAGGACTGTGAAATATTTTGGCCATTTTTGCAATCTACTACAACCTGCCTGTAAGCATTGAATCTGGCAAACTGTGGTCTGCATGGCCTTGAATTAATTTCCAGACTAGGAACAAAGCAAATAACAACCAAAAGAAACAAAATGGACACCCCAAGATCTACACCAGGAGCATAATCATAGTGCGTAATAAGTTGTTCAAAGTAAAAATCACTTTAGAGTAAGTAGCATTGGCAAGTACATATCCAGTTGAACCACAAGGCCCCAGATGGTTGGGGATTTCTGCCCTTGGTGACCAGACATTTGTGCCACAAACTGCTGGCAGCTTCTGAACTTGGGTTATGCCCTCATCACAATATGGAGCCTCCATTCAACAATGGTCAGCCTCAGGGGTGGGAATTCTGACTGAGACAAAAAAAGCCTCCAATGGTGTCCCAGTATTTCCCTAAAGACAAAACACAATCTGAATCACTTTAGAGGTTTGGAACTCAGTTTCCAGACGCCTTGCTTTGACTTTTTCCCAGAGTGTTCTTAGTTTGAAATAATGATTTGGGGAAATTTCCTTCATATTGGAGAGCTGACTAACCATCTTTCATGTACAATATGAAGTGAAGGAAATTCTGAAATACAAATACAGTAAAATCCATTTTATAAAGCACAGACTTGACATGCTATGGGGTCAGTCATAACCTGTATATGTATGTATGTAAAGTTATAAAGATAGATGATACCACATACATTAATTAATTGAAGATACACTAAGTTTGAAATATTGCCTTAAACACTGTGATGACTGGAAATAGATGTAAGAAAATGTCCTTTTTTACAAAGTGACAGAGATCATTTTGTGATAGGAGTTTGAACTGTGAGTCCTTATGAAAGGATTTTTCTTGACATGGCTCAGGAAAACTACATATGCTTCCTCTGTCACAAATATTTTACCTGAATCTAATAAATAGAGAAATGCCTTATTTCATTACTTAATTCTAAATCTAAAATGGAAGATCTTCAGATAGACCTTAGCTTACTGGTTTCCAATTATGAGATGACAAGGGAAGACATATGGGGAAAGATACCTCAGCCATAATATTTAATTGAATGCTGAATTTATGGTTCAAAGTGAAGCTTGTCCATTCCTCTTCATGAAAGGAGTTTTGAATCTATTTTTCCTTCAATACTTGGGTTAACAGGAAGGGAGAAAGGCAATTAAGCTCCTCCAGTTTTTTTTGAGCACATGAGGATACTGGGGAAATAGCTGATACTGGGTGAGTGATAATTTCAGGGAAAAAAAGAAACTTCATAGAAGGAAAAGCAGACAAAGGATATGAGAAATTATACTCAAAAGAGTGAACTCAAGTAGTCCACAAATGTTTGCAAAGATGACTCACACTTTTAGTAGTTAATGCAATGCAAATTAAGGAACAATAGGAATTTATATCTCTTATACTGTCAACAATTAAAAATAACATTATCACCAAATATAGGTAGTCATGAAAACAATCTCTAGAGGTGAGGCCCAGGAAATTGTGTTTCAACAGACTTTCTAGGTGATTATGATGTATGTGAACCTGTAAGAACCATTGTTCTTGTACAGACCTATGAATTGTTGCAGGCTTTTTGGAAAGCAAGTTGACAAAACATAATGAAATTAAAAATGCATATACCCAGCACTCCTAATTCTGAAGATTTTCCCATAGAAAGAAGTACTATGGAATAAAGCTATTTGGACAAGTATATTTATTGAAGCTTTGTTATAAAGGTGAAAACCTGAGAAAAGATAAAGTCATGACAGTTATTGAATAAATATATCCTACATTAGTAAAAAAGACTTAAAGTATAAATTAATTGTACATTAGGAAAGCATTCAACAAGTTTTTTCATGGAGAAAAGCAAGTTATATAAAAATTTATCTCTACAATGCAATTTTTGTAATAAAAATTATAACTGTAATATATAAGCAGAAGAGAGAGAGAAAAAAAAGAGAAGGCAAAGAGAATAGAAAAAGAATACTATTAAGAAGAGTGCTTAACATAAGAAAATAGGAAAAACATTTAGGACAAATTGATGACTTGCCCAAAGTCATATAGTCATTAAGTGACAAAGCCCAAAGGAAAGACAAATCCTGATTCCAATTTCATGTCTATTTCTATGACTTCACATTATGTCTCATTCAGATGTTAAGTCCTGGAAGAGGAGAGTATGCAATTCTGATCCAATTTTCTACCCATCCATAGCATCTCACACACAATAGCCACTCATTAAACATTTGTTTAAAGAATAAGAAAAGGAATAAGCAATACGAGTGTCTTTCAAAAGAGCAGACCAAGAATATTCTGTTCATTTTACTCACTAGTCTAAAAATCTTCTAAAAGTTCCATTTGGTTGACTCAATCAAGTTTAAACAACCTTGCTTGGTATTAAAAATGCTGAAATGCTAACTCCAACTTACCAGCCCAATCTTATTCCCTCTGCTTTTTCACATGCTTCCTTTAGTCCAACTTTCTTTTTGAGCCTTTTCCATTTCTTTTCCCTCTTTTCCCTTTTGCTCTACCCTATCCATCCTTCAAGGCCTAATTTCTTTTCTATCTCCCCCATAAAATTTTCTTTGAACAATTCTTAGTTATATTTCCATACATTTATGTTGTCCTTTTACCTATATTATCACGCCTCTGTGGTCAGGGACTATACCATCAGCTGCTTTATCCCCCCCATCAGACATTTCTCCATACTTCACATGTAGTAGGAATTTCATAAATGTCTGTGCATGATTCAACTTTTGTTCTATGTAAACAGAAATATTTGCCACTTGTCAATGTCAGCCTTCACATTGCTTGTTTTGATAACGTCTGAAACCCAGATGTCCTGAATGGAATTAATTATAGTCCCTCTATGATCCCATATCTTTCTATGTTTTCTGTCCCAGTTACTGATACCACCATTAATTTAACTGTCCAAACCAAAAACCTCCCATATTGGATCCCTTATTATTTTTACCTCCCACATTTAATTGATTGCTAAGTTTAATTGATTTTTCCACTGCCACACACTGCCACTTAATGTATTTCTTTCCTTCCATTCCCACTGCTAATGCTCTGGTTCATGTTCTTGCGCTCCCAGTTACAACTGCAGCAGCTTCCTAACTGATACCTCCAGCTTCTCACTCTACAATCCCTCCTTCAGAGAGTCACTGGAGTTAACCTTGCAAGTGTTATTTCCTTTTCCAAAAAAAACCATTAAGAGTAAAGAATAAGTGTCATTATATGGTATTTTAATTCCCCCACTATTGGTTTTCCTCCTAACTTTTCTTACCTTTTCCCATCCCACCCGCACACAGCATACTTTTTCATCTTCCCTCATGATTCTCCCCCAATTTGAAATGCTTCCCTTCTTCCCCACTAATTTAAACTCTGTAGCCTGGTCTCATAGGAAATATTACAACATATTTGGTATCACTATCATTGTTAAAGGCTGAATTCAAATGATTATTTTCTCTGTGAAATTTGTCTCAATTTTGCCAGCGAATGTCGATGGGCCTTTCTTCTACACTCTATACTTATTAATAAATCTCAATTACAAAAGGTTATTTTTAATATTATAATTAGCTCTTTACATATCCTTCTTACTTGATTGTGAGGTATTTGAGAAGAGAGGCTGCGACAAACTCATCTGTAACTCTCATAGCATCCAGCCCATATGTGGTACAATCATTAATTGTTTGATAAATCTGTGAAAGAATGAATGGCCTCTCTCATTCAATTTTGATAAGGAATTGTTTACAAGAGTCAGTAAACTGCGGCTCGCGAGCCACATGTGGCCCTTTGGGTACATACATGTGGCTCTGAAGTAAAATTGAAAATGAAAATAAAAATATCATAGCTTCATTTATATTACTTTAAATTTTCCTTATTTGTAAAAATATATTTATGGCTTTAGAATAATTTTTAAATTGTTGTGAGGGACAGGATTGGCTCTTCCAGGGATTGGCAAACTTTTGAGAGGGAACGTACCCAAATTGACGCATGTGACTCACGAGCTGCAGTTTGCCGACCCCTGGAAATGCTTCACATTGTCCCATTTGTTTCCTTCAGCTAGCAATAGCAAGCATGTATTTGTTTTCAATTTTTAATTTCTATTTTTATTAGGGCAATATATGTACACAAATGAAAAAGAAATTTAATGGTTAATAAAGAAACTCTACTCCAGTTCTCTACTCCTTAATTTGATCATTTTTAACTCTTTTAACTGTTTCATCTGCTTTTTAGGTATATATTCCTAAATAATATGTGTATACTGACATTTATTAGTTTATGAATTATAGACATTATCTACTAAGTTGTAATTATACTTGCTAAATTAATATTTAGCCCTATTCTATAGAAAAGACCATGATTTGAGGTCAAGCAACAGAGTTTCATCTACACAGAGACAGTTAATTTTTAAATAGATTGAGCCGGTGAATTGCTCTGTGTTATCTCCAACTTGACTAACTAACTAACCAACACTCAACTAACTTAGCTTAACTGATTTCTTATTTATTTATTTATTTATTTATTTATTTTTTATTAGTTTCAGGTGTACAACAATGCAATAGTTATACTCTTTACCCCCCAAAGTGACAACCCCCTCCCCCAGTTCGCCACCCCACTCCCCCCCCATATCATACATATCTATCACAGCTCCCCTGACTCCCCTCCACAGTATACTCCACATCCCGTGACCATCCACATATTCAGTTGCAGTTAGCATAGAGTACTATACAACATCAGTTTCAGGTGTGCAGTGCAGTGATCAAGGGACTAGAGAGCATAAATAGACAACTACAATATTGCCCCAGGGATATGAAACACAGTTTGGGGAATATAATAATGTTGTAAAAATTTTGTGCCATGTCAGATAGTCACATGTGTTGTTAGGGAGACCACTTCATGGATGGAGTAGAGGCTTGATCACTGCACTTAACTGATTTCTTAGCTTAACTGATATGATCATTGGCTTAAGTCTTGGGGCTCTCTGTAGAGTCACTGTAGTGCTGGCTTCTCTACTCAACTTTCAGTTGATGCAGTGTTAAAACATGGATCTAAGATTAATTGTGTTTATTTTTATTTATTAAATGCAATAATCTTGCATTGAAACTTACACAAACACTACATAGAGTCATCATCTATGTATCTTCATGCATTCACTCATGTGGACTTTTGGAAAATGCCAGTGCAATTTCTAGCTTGGAAATACTTGACTATAAACAATGTAGAAATAACATCTGTAGAGCACAGTTCTTCCTTTTTCAAACTTCTCAGGAAAGCATTGTAGTAATATAATTATTAGGCAAATTAGACATAAATTTCAGAGTAATTCAGTACATCTCACAGAGAAGGCTTGTGAAGGTTAGTTTTTATTTTTCATCACCCAGATACAACTTCATGCCTGAAGGGTAAGTGGTGTCAAACATACGCATAAGCTGTGTGTGTCCTAGACATATTCATTTAGTCAGAAGAGGTTAATCAAAGGCTGTGAAATGGCCAAAAGGGTTTCTCCTTCTATGATGGCCAAGAATGTATAACAAAGATAGAGATAAGGTAAAGAAAGCAAAAGTAGGTGTGGTCTAATCCTAGATGGTCTGTGTTTAGGAGAACAAAACAAATTTTAATTATTAAAATACAAAGCCAGGTAACACTTCCTATCACTCTGTGGTCAGATTACTAAGAGTGGTGTTGTCTTCAGCAATATCATTATTGTATCTGAGCCATGGGTGCGCAGGCCTGTTAGTGACTCAGTGACATCATGTGTGGGCCAGGGGGATACTGGCAAAAACAAAGACTGAAACCTGTAGAAAAAGGGCCAAAGAAAGTTGACTTTTGAGTCAACATTAATTTCTATAGGATCTAAATTAGGGAATGCCCAGAGTGTCTCCACAGCTGAAGTCAAGTAAATAGAATTTTGAAAGTATAAAATCTTTATTAAATAAATAGGCTTCTCTGCAAATTTTAAGTGAAATAAAATAGTACCTCATCTCCCACTGTATTTTCAGAGGTAAATTTTTGGGTTAAATGGTTCCTGGGTTTCTTCACATGGTATGGTTTTGAAGTGTGATGTTTTTCATCTGGTGTGTCCTTGTCTATTACTTTCTTTGTGGGCTGTTGAGCTGAATAGAGGCAGTTATTACTCAGAATAAGGATGAAGGCTGTCAATTTTCTAATACAAAGCTTTATTTTAAATGTCTGCCTCAAATTTTTTTTTTAATGATGCAATAAAAAATCTTAAGATGTTTATCAGCAGACATTAAGCATTTACTAATCTAGAAAGAGATTCCGATGCCTTAAGGCTTGAAGGTGCCTTACATAAAAGGATGGGTTGTAAACAATGGATTTGCTTTTCTGATTCCTAAAACTGCTATGGCAAGTTTGTTCCTTCCAGAATAGTAACATTTAAACAAGTCCAAATCATTGTTTTTCTTTAAAAAAAATTGTATTTTATAAAAAGTTCTCTGTGTGTGTGTGTGTATATATGTGTATGTGTGTGAGTTGATTGCATACAGAAAAGTGCTCATGACTTGCTATTTTATCATTAAGTAAATTTTTTTTGTATTTTTCTATTTTATAATACATATGTATATAAGCTGACATTTCTGCATTTAGCTGGAACAAAATAATTCAGTTAATTTTGAATGTTACTTCCCTCATGTTTAAATGGAAGTGAATGAAAATGCTCTAGTGGAAAATAAGAGACAGTTCCTCTAACTTGCACCCAAAGTCTTACATGAATCGTAGAAAAAATATTAATTTGACTTATATGTAAGATTTCCTCTGTACTAAATGAGGAAAGACATATCTCTGTACTTGTCAGTCTTGTCACCATATCAAGGATGATAATTGATTTTTTCCTATTTTTTTCCCTAATTGAAGTTTTCAACATTTATTTTGATGTGCAATAGGGTATAATATTGAACACTGAGTTATAAATCAAGAGACCAGCATTGGGGCTCTAACTCTGCTATGGATTTGCTGTGTGGTTTTAGGTCTAATCATGTCATCTCTTTAGGTGTTAGTAGCTGCACCTAGAGGAATATACAGGAGGAGGGATAGTATTATAATGGTGGCTAAGGCTCCCCTTGGCTTTTGCATTGGGTAAACTTCATATGCATTTACCTTGGCTATCAGAAAAATGCCCTGGATCTACCTCAGAACAGTTCTGTGTAAGGAAAGACTATATTTTATTCTCTTTACCCCAGAGTTAAACTGTTTTCAAATTCACTTGTAGCTGGGAATGAAGAGCTCACCCCAGAGAGTCATATGTTTTCTATTTGGAAAACAGATCTGCAGAGACCATTCTGATCAAGCTTGTGTACCGTCCTTTGAAGTTGATGGCTTAGTAAACAAAACAATACCTCCAAACTATTCTGAACACCAGCATGAGCTGCCATCCTTGATAAGTTAGTGTGTGAATTTCTCTTTCCATTTTACTTTTATTGAAAGTGACATGTAGTATTTCTGCATCAAATTAAATCTGGCCTACATGGAGCTCTTTTACACAGAAAATGCGAGAACATGGGTTGTTGGCAGATGCAAGGTAAATATAGAACCTCTGATGGTGTTGGGTGCTATGAAGCTTATTCATTGCCATAGACCAGCAATGACTACATCGTTCACAAGTAGTGAGGCTGTGATAAAGTTGTGCAATTCCTTCAAAAGTTGTGGTATAAAATTTATACTAATCACCCTACTGCCAATTTTATTTATGTCTACATATCTATCTAATTGCACTAACTTTCATGAACTATTTTACTTCTTTCCATTCCTCTTTTTGGTTACTATGGAAAGGATTGGCTCATTAGTCTGGGTGGAGCAAGAAATGATGACAGTCAGTCTTGAGCCTGAAATGTATCCTGGGGTCTGGGGAAATGGGGTTTGAAAGAATTCTGAGCTCAGTTGAGTACATTCAGCAGTTTAAGTGAAACTATACTAACCTGAATCTCATGAATTGGCAGAACATGAACTAGAAGACAAGTCAGTTCTTTATGGAGCAACAGACTCATTATCCCTGGCAGTGATGATATGACTAGTTGTATTTTGTTCAAAACTTAGTAAACAATGTTATGACATTACAAGTTGGAGCATCACTCGATTTTGGACTTACAGCTTTGAGTCCATAGGAGCTATCCTTAAAACTTTTTAGCTTACATTTCCTGTTCACTGATACTTGACATTTATTCAACAGGGAATTATTGAGGGCCTATTATGCATCAGACAATTTGCTAGATGTTGGGGATATAAAAATAGCTTAAAATTGATTGGAACTCTAGGAGTTATAGATTTGAGATATTACCTGTTATCTGTAGGTTTGCACATAATAATTAACTCATGAAGTTCTTTGTGGGGACATTCTAATGACTTCACTATCATATTCAGAGAGAGAACTCAGAGTTCTTGGCATGCAAAGATCCATCCACATTCTGAGAATTGGGTGAGGTCCTTCGGAGAGTTCTAGGAACCCAATATTGACATTTGCTGATAAATACAGCATTGAATTCTTTTCATAAGTCTTAAGGGCCATGGCTTCAGTCTTTTCACCTGTGGGTAATGAAGAAGTAATTTCAATAAAATAAACAAACAAACAAACACCAAATTTTCCTGCTCATGGTCATACCATTGTTTCTGAAAAGTAAAGAGGAAACATCTAGAGGGAATCACTGAGTGTCCATTACATAGAAGGTTATTGGATCCTGTTTGTAGGTGTCAGGAGACTAAAAACATCATGCTTTATGTGGAAAGTGAGGCCAATTTCTTATAAACATAAATAATACATTTACAGACACCTTTTCTATTATTTCCTTTTTTGTTTGTTTGTTTTTTGTTTAATATTTTTTTTTTTTTTGAGGGCAGTGTCACTGGCCCTCATATGTGGGATCCGAACCAGGGCCGCTGGCGTCCCATGCCAGCGCTTAACCACTGTGCCACTCGGCCGGCCCTCTATTATTTTCTTGAGTTGGTTTTAAGTTGTATACTTCTGGATATATAGTCATTTCACCTCAATTAAAAATTTTATTGGCATGAGGTTATTGTATCATTTTATTATTTTATTAATGTCTTAGGCTCTTTAATGATGCCTTGTTTTCCATTACTGAAATTACTCATTTGTGCCTTTGCTCTCCCTCGTTCCTCCCCTCTGTCCCTCTCTGGTGCTCACTCTTGCTTTCTCTCTTGGTCAGTTCTGTCAGGGGTCTATTTAGTTACTCTAAATAGTGACCATTTGGCTTTGTAGTTTCATTATTTTAATTAATTTCTGTTTTTCTGCTTTTTATTTTCTTTTTCATATTTGCTTTGTATTCAATATGTTGTTCTTTTTCTAACTTCTAGATATGGACACATATTATTGACTTGCAGCCATTATTATTTGCTAATATATGCACTTTGGGCCATAAATTTTACTTTAAGCACAATTTTAGTTATATTCCGTAAGTATTGATATGTAGTATTTTCATTATAAATTAGTTAAAGGTATTTTCTAATTTTCATTGTTTTTTGAACCATGGATTACTTACAGAAGTACTACTTTATTTAAAAGTAGAGACTTTCTAGTTATTTTTTTATTAAGACCTTTAGCGTAACTCTACTGTGATTAAAGTATATTCTCTGTAGTATTTAATTTTTTTGAAGTTTGGTGAGACTTTCTATATAGCCCATTATATGTAATGTTGACAATGTTGCATAAAATATTTGAGAAAGATGTGATTTCTGCAGTTTTTGGTGTGCAATTTTCTAATACAATGAGATCAGACTTGATGACTATGTTATATAAGTGTGTTCTCTAAGTCCTAATTTTTTGGTCTGCTTTTTAACTAAGATTTTTTTTATCATAAATGTCTGTAATTTTTATCAAATGCTATTTCTATATCTATCAAAATATTTGTTCTATTAATGTGGTAAATTATACACATTGATTTTTTAAAAAATGTTAAGTGAACTTTCCGTTGTTAGTTCTGATGAAGTATCTTTTGTTATTTTTAATGTGTCTCTGGATTTGTTGGCTAGTCTTTTGTATCTCTTGAATTAGTGAGTTAATATATTTGTCACTTTGGAAAACTCCTAACTATTATCGTGTCATATCCTCTCTGTCCTTTTCTTCTGGGATTCGAAATACTTGTATGTTAGAACTTTTCAGTATCGCCCATATACTTTTTGTTGTTGTTGTTGTTTTTGTTTTGTTTTGTTTTTTTGTTATTTTTTGAGGGCAGTGTCACTGGCCCTCATATGTGGGACCCGAACCGGGGCCGCTGGCAAGCCAGCACTCAACCACTGCACCACTCGGCCGGCCCTATTGCCCATATACTTTTAACATACTTTTCTGTACTTATCATTAACTTTTCTTTTCAAGTTTCAGTAAGTTTATTTCTTCCTGATGTATTTTTCTATTTCATTAATTTTTTTTCGGCTTTCTACAATGCTATTAAAATCTTTCACCATGTTCTTAATGTCTGTTATTGTATGTTTTTTTAATTCCATAGTTTTAATTTTATTTTAAAAATAAATTTCTGTTCTATTCCAAAATTTTTCTTCTTTTCTTTTTAAAGAAAAATATTGAATATATTACTCACAGCTATTTTCATATCTGATATCTTCAAATTCAAGATATCCTGTGTGTCTATTTCTATTGTCTGTACCTTTTTTCATTCTTTGGTCACTTATTTTGGCCATCTTGTCTTTGGTATATCTGTTCATTTTTTGTTGAATAAAAGTTATTTTGTTTGATAATTTCTAGAGGTATTTTGAAGTCTGGTTGATTTTTATCTTTCTCTAGAGAGGATTTCTCTTTGTTTCTGATAGGCAGGTAAGTTAAAGTCACTAACAGTCCCATATCACTTTAATCCAACTGGGCACTGAGATGGTTTGAATATTGGTTCAATCTCTATGATATTTGGGCTACCTCCAGTTCAACTTTCTTTCTTGTACCCTTTGAGGTTATTAACCAAAAGACCAGGGCATTTACCAAGGATCTTTTTTCTTGGCATGCTATGTACTCGTTTTTGTCCTCCTAGCAATAAAAGTCTAGCAAAATCTCTGATCAGCTTTTCAGCCTCTTTTCTTTCTCTTTCAAAATGGGTAAAAGCTTTGAGGGGAAAAGTGGAAACCATATGCCTGGATCATGTCTCTGGACTTTCCTCTCCTCCTCCTCCTCCTCTTCTTCTTCTTTGGATATGTACCCTTTATATATTCGCTGCCTCAAGAGCTCTCTAATGCCTTTAAGTAGATTTAAAACTATTTTTCTCCAGCCCTTGTTATTTTCAAGGAAGTGAAAATGGGCCAAAACTACTTAATCCACTGTTGTGTGGGGCTAAATCCAAGACTAAAATCTTGATTCAATGTACCTATTCTCTTACTCACAGTCATCTCTGTTTTAAGAAATATACTCAATTCCTCAAGCCTGAAATACAGAAGTCATCCTTGATTTGTCATTTCCTCATACATCTCATATCCAATCCACAAGTATATGCTATCAATTCTTCTTCCAGAATGTTGGTTTTTTGTGTTTTTTTTTAATTCTCTGACTGCAATCACCAAATCCAAGCCACCTTTTTCTGTCTTCTATTTCATTGATAGAACCTTTATACTGGTTTCCTGACTACTAATTCCTGTCCTATTACTCTTCATTCTTCATCGAGAAACAAGAGTTATCTTCTAATAAATGACTTCCTTAATGTAATGACCTTACAGTGACTTGAATTTGGAATAAAATCCACTCTTTAGCATGGCTGTCAAAGTCTTTTATGATCTGTCTTCTGACTATTGTCAAACCTCATCTCACACCCATTTCTTCTTTTTAAGCTATATCAGCCACAGTGGCCTTTTACATTTTCTTAAACACACAAAGTTCCTCTCCTTTCCCCACCCACACACCATCACAGGCTTTTTGCACAAGTTATTTCACCACCACTGTTTTTGAGCTGTGTCTTTTTTATCCTTCAAGTTGTCACTTAAATATCACATTATGCCTACATTATGTGGTATAGATATCACACCATAAAAATGTAGAAGAAAGGTAAATAAAAGTGTGAAAATGAGCAGTCAGGGAATGATTTGGGGGGCATAAATTGTAACATAAACTGAACATAAGCATAGGGCTGATGCCAAGCTTTGGGAGGCAGCCAGTATTGAGCAATAATGGAAAACATGCTTGCTTGGAGCAGTAGAGTGTATCTCTGTTATGAAGAAACTTGGGAGGCTGGCAGAATAACTTAAATTTGACATATAGTAAAAACAAAAGAAAGAAAGGGAAGGGTGATATGATGAAAGCATCAGTTAAAGAAAATTAGGTTGATGGTAGAGTGCGGGGTTGCCTACAGGTTAGGAGGAATCAGTAAGGTCAGTTTAGAAGCTGCTCTTTGTAATCCAGGTGTGAGGTGATGATGGGATGGATGAGGGTGCTAGCAGGTTGGAGAGAGTATGGATTTCAAAGGACAATTTGGCAGAACTTGATGACTGATGGGATACAAGGAATTAAAAGGACAAAGAAGTCAATAATACTCCCAAGATTTTGTGCCTGAAAGACTGAGGGGTAGAGAAGTGAGAGGAAGAAGTAATAAATTTATTATATTAATATGTTGATTCTGAAGTAACAACAAAGTATACAAGAGAAGAATTTCCCCATAAAAAGTGGAAACTGAGGACATTTAGTCTTCAAAGGAGAAGATAAACTTAGAGGTGTGGTCATAGACCTCAATGTCTCAGAAGCTAAAAGATAACTTTGTGGAGTGCCTCGCTTTCCCTCAGAGAGTGAGCAGACAGACTGACTGAAACCACAATGTCTGACCTTAGAAAGTGGATTGTAAAACCGAGTAATCTCAGCGTGCTTATCTGTTTCTTGACTTCCTTTTTCTGTGATAAGATAGTAAAGACTTTGCTGACCATGACAGAGATAAGGGGAGGTCATATTTTGGAATCCTCTTGCTGTAGTTTTTCTAACATACTGCGCTTATAAACCCCTAAATGTGTTTTTGCCCCCAAGTACCTCTCTTATTTTTTAAACCCATATGTATTTTGGAGTCAGTTTAATACATATGTTTCTGATTAATTTATGCTTAGCTCATCAAAATGTTGTTTTAAGAAGAAAAGCTTATAAAAAAAAACAGAGTCATGCTTCACTAGCCACTGATGAAATCAACTCCAGAAGACTGTAGCTTAGTCAGAAAATCAGATGGTCTGAGGGTCCAATAGGTTCCAAAATTTGGAAACTCATTGTTATGACCCCAGTGAAATTGAGTATGTTCAACACTTGGGGGGAAAAAAATCTAGGCCTTTTCTTCATGTGTTTGTTTTTGATTTCTGGATGTATTGATTCTCTCTGTGGATTAACTATGATTTCTTTACTTAGTTGTTCAGCCAGCCTCCAGGTTGCTATTTATATAATCAAGTGGGAGGGAGGCTGAGAAATGGTATAAAATGGTAAGTTTCTTTTTATGGTGGGTATATGTAATTGTGTTTTTGTCAATTGAAAAGCATCTCTGCAGTATAGTCCATGAAATATCTATATAAAATCTATATATTTTGTTATAAAGGTAGAATTATGTGTGTGTGTGTCTGTCACTGTTTTCAAAGATTAGAAACAAAATAGTTTTAAAATGAATTCATTGTTTCAGATTATCTGTACCTTAAAAAAACTCTAAAAGTAATAAATATTGACTATATTCCAGAGTTAGAATTTAGATAATATTTTTCTAATATCAAAATATTTGTGTGGAAATTATAAGTTAACTTCAACAAAACTCAGTCTTGTCTTTATTTGAACATCCCTATAAATCACTGATAACTTAAAATTAACTCTATCTCTCTGCCTTTCCTTCTCTGTTCTCATTCCAGATGTGGTTCCATATGCTTGTTCCCTCCATATTGACTTTAGCTTTATCTTCCTTCTCATTTTACTCCTCACCTACTCTTCGAGTGATCTCAGCCACTCCACGGTTTCATGGTCATCAATGAAATAAAGACATTCAAATTTATATTCAGACATTAGTCCACTCCCTCATGTTCTAGAGTGGTATATCCAAATACGTCTATTTAAATGTACAATGGAATGAAAAGATGGGCATACCCTAAAAAGAACTTAACTTTATTTTTCAGTTTCCTTTTTCTCCCCCTCCTCCTTTTCCTACAGTCTTTATTCTGGTTTATGGTACCACCATTCACCTTGTGACCCAAACTGAATACACAGGTGTTGGCCAAGATTTTTCTGTTCTGTTCACTGCCAACATCTAATCAGACACAAACCTTACAACTCTACCTGTTAAATAAGTTTCACATTTTTATTCTTTTCTCCATCTCCACTGCCACAGCCAGGGGGCAAGAGTCTCCCAATTAATATAATTTGTTCTAGCCTTGCTCTTCTCCAATAAAATCTTCTCACTGTTTCCACTGACACCATTTCAAAATAAAAATATGGTCATTTTGCTCAGGTACTTAAAACGTTTAGTGTTCCCTCTTTCATGCATAATGAAATTCAAACCACTGTGCATTGTCTCTAAGATACATGATCTTCCCTCATTTACCCCTTCAAGAGTATTTCACCCTTTCACTCCAAATTCAGCCACACTGGATTTCAAGTTCAATATCTTTAAAACCTCCATTTTCTTTTTTAGCCACATGTTCTTCACCCATCGTGTCCCTTTTGCTTGGAATGTTCATCTTCTACACCCTACCTGGATCACTCCTATTTATTCTTTAGGTCTGGGTTTAAATATAACTTCTTCCAAAAATATAACTTTTTCTGTTGACCTCTTTTATCCCCATATTTTGTAGGAGCCTCTGTTCTTTTTCTATCATAATATTCATAATATTTATTTTATCTTAATTGTTTGTTTAATATCAAATCCCATAAGAGTATCAACTCTTTGAAGGCAAGTCTCTGTCATTCTTACTTACCACTGATTCCCCAACTTCTAACACACTCAACAGCTGGCACATAACAGGTTTTCAATAAATGTTTGTTGAACAGATGAGTGGAAGCTTTTTCATATCTGTGTACTTTTTAAACACATTTTTTCTTATGGCTTGAATGCCTTTCTTTGTCTTGTTTGATCAGTGAAATCCTACCTTTGCTTTGACAATTCATTAGCATCCTGCAGAACTAGTTTCTACAATGCACACTCTGGGAAATGCTGATGTCGTCAAACTCTCTCTTTGACACAACAGGAAACTGAAACTTAGAGAAATAAAGTGACTTATGGAAGGTCACACAGCTGGTTATAATGGAGAACCAGAATGCAAGTGTATTCCTTGATTTCCATATTTTTTTAGCCAATGATAACTTGGTTAATTTGTAAAATAAAAAACTTGTCATTTTTAATGACATCAAATCACTTTTTAATTTACTATTTCCTGAAAAAGGGACACACTGTGTCACCAATTTCTGGTTCCTCCAATAGCAAAAGAAAATTTGAATAATAAGGGATGTATATGCAAATGTAATTGATAATGGAAGATTGAAAACATTAAAAGGATGAAGTCGGCTTCACTGTCTGAGTAAATTTTTCCATAGTAATAAAATGATCAGTGCTGCACATCATCAGAGTTTGGAGTCTCTCCTTGGGAATTTGGTGTTTATTTTAACCAACACTTTTTAAAAAATATGTTGCTCCTCTCTAAAGATGTAAAATTTCACCATTTATTAAGTATTTTTGGCTGCATTTAGGATTGTAGCATCCACATTCTCACATGCAAAATATTTCCTAATCATAGCAAATATTTCACATCTGCTCTGGGTAACTAGCCAAAACCAAGAAATAGAAGCATTCTTAGAGAATCTTTGTTGATCCTCAGCCAGTCTCCTTGACATTGGAGAAGAACTACAGTGAGAAGGACTCCTCCCCTACTCTCTTTCTTCTTCCTAAGTAGTTCTTCTTTTGGTTACTTGATGACACCCTCTCCATGGAAAACACACCCCTCTATGCTAATATTTAGGAACTGGGCCAGAGTTCCAGTTGTGTTTTTAGTTCTGTCTCCTCTTTCCACACCCATTGGAAAGCCAAGAACAGATCTGTGTGACTTCCAACTGCTTCTTGGCTACACTAGTCTCACTTTTACCACATGGAAATTCTTCACCCAATATAATCAAATTTAACTCCAACACTTAATAAACACTCAAGTGGTGATTTACAAAGATCCAACTAATAGCATATTCATTTTCTCATCCTGTCTTATTTATTGGTAGTACTTTCTATAGTAATCTCAACTTCATAGTTTTATTCTGTTGTGTTTTGGCTAATCTATCAGAACAAACAAGAAGAGGCTCTTCTCTGTCTCTAGAGTGAAGAGGAATGGAGTTGTCCCAAAGATTATTCACATTGGAAATGATTTTGTGTGCTTTCATTATGGTTCAACTTCCTCTATTTATTGGAAGCTGGAGTTCAGCTAGTGATGAATATTATAGTTTGTGGATCATTTTCATGGCTGTCACCTGATTTCCGGGCATAACTTTGAATGACAAAGTGAGAACATTGCTGATAAAGTCAGTTGGAGGTGAAGCATTAGCACAGAAGGGAAGATTTTAAAACACAACATATTTGGTGGCAAACAACAGAAAAATCTAACATACATTGGCTGAAAAACTAACTGAGAATGAAGCCAAAAAGAAGATGCACTGGCTTAGAACTGAGAAGATTAGAAGTAGTTTGGCTTCAGGCATGGCTGGATCTAAGAACTGACACAATGCTGTCAGTAGGAGGTCTCCCGCTATCATCTCTGTTTCCTTTTGTGTTGCCTCTATTTTTAAACAGACCCTCCCTCCATGGTGGCAAAATGGCTTCCAGCACCTCCATGTGTACATTTTATCTCTCCAATAACTTCAGTAGAAAAGAAAGTGCTTTTCAGGGGTCTCTCCAGGAAAAGTGGTGAGATTAACTTTGATTGCAATGACTTGAGTCACATGTGTTCCACTGAACCAATAATAGTGACTATGTATGGAAGCTGCTGATTGGCCAGATATAGGTTATATTCTTTCTTCAAGTCACATGGAAAAAGAATAAGGTTGAGATGGTTTCACACGGGATTATCAGAATCTGGTTACCTTAAGAAAGGAGGACATATAATCATCCCAACTATAGTCTCATAGTTGGCTCTACTAAGACATATGCCCAAATTTAAAAATGAACAAACCTTCTAGGAAAGGGAAATGAATAAAAAAATATCCTGAGGGAAATACTCCAAGTCTTTTTATGTGACTATTGTAGTTGATGACAAATCTGAGAGCTAAATGACGATACCATGGCAAACCCAGAGATCCTTGGTAGGAAATATTTACCAGAAGCTAATCATTGCTTGGAAATGAGATGACTGTGCTTACAGGTAGGTCCTTGGGGAGTGTAGTCATCTCTGTGGAAAGACATATAGTCTGGCATCACTTGTGAGAACACAGCAAAAAATGATCTATTTCAAAAGTAAACCACCTTTATTTCTTCTATTTTTAGTTGGGCAAAAGGCACAACTGGGGATTTCCAAGGGGATATGGTGAGAGCCAAGCGACTATTAATGTGTTTCCTGAGACTATGCAGAAGTAAGACCCATTGCCTGCCTCTGCCTAAGACATCAGGAAATTATATCCTCTTTCCCCTTTTTAGGGAAGAAAGTATTGGAGGGAGGGGCAGGTTCTAGTAGTGAGATGCCTTGGGAGAGAGAGGGGTTAATTATGGAATACGTTTCACTTCTTCTTCACCCTCTAATCTTTGTGCAAGTGGGTAATGTGGATAAATTCATTGAAAGTAAAACAGTGAGGGGCCTCAGGAAGGTACTATCCAGCCTGAGTCTGGGAATGTGTTTGGAGGTCATGCTGATTGTGTCTACAGTGGCTGCCCAAAACTGTGCTCAAGTGAACTGCATGTGTATAAGTCTTGGGAATTTTAGCTATGGTTGGAAATGTAGATTTTTCTCTGCTCCTTTGTTTACTTCCAGACTCCTTGCTTCTGGAGCTTTGTACTCAAGGGCAAACTCCCTCCCAGGCAGCCAGAAGACATTTCTTTCCTTGAAAAATAACTGTTGGACATGAGTAAATTCGTTAAACTCTGTAATAGAAGAATGATCCCCAGATGCTCTCAATGCTGTGAAGGGACTCAGGGAAACAGGAGGTCACATGTGTTGAAATAGATTCTGTCATTATCATGGAAAACTTTCATTGCAGGCAGGATCCCTGCATATAGGCAGCACTTTACCACCAGAGGCTGCACAAAGATGATGACGCTCCTTCATTCACAGTGTCCTTGGTTAGAATGAGGAACCACAGGGCCTCCACCAACATGCCTTCCCCTTTCCTCTACTCCTTTCTTTGGCTGAGCCCAGGCTTGTCCCTAACTGCTTTCTTTGTTCCATTTCTTCTCTCTCGTCTACCCTTGGGCCTCTGTGTCTGGAACAAGTCTTCCCTTGCAGCCTGCCAATCCAACAGGCTCATTTGCTGACCTGTCCTCAATACTTTATCTTTGAAGACATTCAACTCCATCTGTCTACTATGGTCAAGAGTTTGGAGGAAGAGGGAGTTTCAGAACAAGCTTCAAATTAGGGGAAAATGAAAATAATTACTTCTTAAGCTTTGGAGACACTCACTTCATACCATTTTACTGTGTTTTTTTTTAAGTGAGTTGTTTCTTTTAAACAAATAACAAAATTTTCATTGTGTACTTAATAAATAATGACAATACACATAAGCAATAATGACTTCTGTAACAGTTTAAAATTAATTTCACATCCTTATCTTTTCTAATCTTCAAGTGATTATTTTCATTTTATAGATAAGGAAAAAGATTCAGAATAGTTATATGTCTTGCCAAAGACACATAGCTGGTAAAAGATCTTTCCACATAAAACAAACTCTTCTGATTATTAGCAATAAGCCAGGAGAGCATAGCCAATAAAAGGGTGATTTTTTAATTAAGGGAAGTTGGTGAGTTTGTTTGAATTGGAATCTATAAGTGTTGCATAAAAAAGATTATAATTTTTATCTCCTAAAAAATGCACCAGAGTTTGAATCTCCAGATTCCTGTCCTGCCATTTTATATTCTCTTTTAATTTTTTAATTTTTTTTAAATTTTCATGATAGCCCTGAAAGGTGGGTATTCTTTTATTATTATTAAAGTTTATTGGGGTGACAATTGTTAGTAAAGTTACATAGATTTCAGGTGTACAATTCTGTAATACATCATTTATATATCACATTGTGTGTTCACCACCCAGAACCATTCTGTATTCTATATTTTCTACCTGAATTCTGAAAATAAATAGCAACTCTTACATGCTGCTGAGAACAGAACTCTCCGGCTACCCTGTCCATCCTGCTTTCCGTGGCTCCTGGCCTTACTTAAGATCCTCTTATCCATTTGCCAATCACTGAAATTTTCCTCACTTATTTTAGGAGCACAAATTGATTCCTGATTGAGCCAGTAAATAGCTAAAATTGCTTATGTATATGCTTTCTACATGGGCACTGTCTTTCAGTGTTTGTTCATTTTGTCATTCGGTTCCAGGGCTGCCACCAAATAAATTTATTCCTGTTTTCATTCTATATTGGTCCTGGTATTCAACAACACTGTTGGGTTCTTTAAACTTCCAACTGGAAATTTATTTTTTTTCTTACACAGTGGACAAGTAATTTCTGCTTGACTTTAAGCCAACATGTTATTTCATTTACCTCCCTAACTTGTTCTGTCTAGAGATGCAGGGAGAAATGTGAGCCATGACATGTATAAGAAACACTTTATATTTGTTATTTAAAATTCACAATGTGGGGATAGGGGAATCACTGAAACTTTGCAAAATTCATGGTTTTTCTGCAGGTATAAAGCTTCCTGATTTTTCAGACGAGATCGGGCACATTCAGGGTGGTATGGTCGTAGACAAGCTTCCTGATTTTTCAACATTGAAAGTAAGTGGAATTTCATGGTTTACCCAATACTTCGAGAAAAACAAATGATTATCAAGTAAGATTGAGGGCTTGGTTCAGCAGGTAAACAAGTGGAAAGGAATCTCATGCTCTAGGCAATGTTTACGTATCTGCATGGAATCCATGGGGCAGTCCCACCAGAGCTGAAATAATTAAATACTCCGCTTGTATTATTTCGCAGCTTTTTCAAGGCTTTGCCAAGAATAAAAATTGAGACAGCTGCTCTAGATCAATATGCCAATTTGAGGGGACCTGGAAGTAGATGTGTTTAAGGATAGAGACAAATTATTTAATGTAGTTAGACTATATGTAAAAGAGAGCAAGTATATACCTCCAATTGGGGAGGCAATTATCAGTAATAGTTCATTCATTGATTCTATTAGTGCTAGACAAAATTTAAGAGTTGTATGAAGTGAAGCAAATAAATACATAAGGTAAATAACAAACAGTAAAAAAAAAATTCCATGGTGCCGAGGTTATTTCTAATGAAATATATTGTAGAAATACCATGGCTTGACTCATTCGAAACTTGTCTGGACAAAGAAGAATAAGGAATGACATAAGAAACACTATTCCTTTGGTGATGAGTAGAGAACTATGTGGTTCTGTGTTGTTTATAATCCAGTGTTTGAAAAACAAGGCAAGAAAAAATGTGCCCTAATTCAGACACTTGGAGAATGTTTGGGTGGCCAATGTTATGGAAAGAGAGACATCCATTAAACTTTGTATATGAGGTGTGATTGCCAAATACAGTGAATGTTTAAATTAAAAAATATATATATTACAGGGCCGGCCGAGTGGCACGGTGGTTAAGTGCTGGCTTCGGAAGCCAGCGGCCCCGATTCGGTCCCACATATGAGGGTCAGTAACACTGCCCTCAAAAACAAACAAACAAACAAACAAACAAACAAACAAACAAACAAAAATATTACAGTAAAAGACACATTTGCCATTAATCACCCTCAAACTACACCCCCTCACTTAGAACACACTTATCCCACTGTTCTTGCCATTTTCTGAAGCAGTTCTGGAAGTCCTCTTTCGTGAATATCTTTAGTTGTATTGTCATGGCTGCCTCAATGTCCTGAATCATTTTGACTTTGAGGAAGAACCAGAAGTCATATGGTGCTAGATCTGGTAAATAAGGTGGATGAGGACACACCGTAACGTTTTTATGTGACAGTAATTGCTGTACCAGAAGTGATGTGTGACCCGGGGCCTTTCATGTTGTTATCAACAAATAGGTCAATGCTGCTGCTGAGTGTCATCCAATAGAAAGGTAGAGATCTTCAATACAAGAAGCTGACACATTGAATCTTAGTAACAGTATGTGACAAGTTTCAACTTGTTCAGTGCAGTCAGTCAGATGTGAGCTACGGTTGAGAGATGTGTTTTAAAGTGTGTAGTAAAATCATCCTCTGTCATGACAAGCTCTGTGTCATGCATCGCCGTTGGTATATGGCAATTTCTGTCAAATAAATACATTATGCTGTGTCCTTATCCATCTTATTCACTGATCTGGCACCATGCAACTTCTGGCTCTTCCTCAGAGTCAAACCTATTCAGGCCATCGAGGCAACCACAACAGCGCAACTAAAGACACTCATGAAAGAGGACTTCCAGAACTGCTTCAGGAAATGGCAAGAAAGATGGGATAAGTGTGTTTGAAGTGAGGGGGAGTATTTTGAGGGGAAGCAAAGGCAAAGTGTCTTTTACTGTAACAATTTTTTTAACGTCAACATTCACCATATTATTTGATCACACCTCATAGAAGTTGACCAGTGCCAATAATTCCTTGAGCATCATGAGAGTTGTCCCTACTCCCCAAAATAAGAGATTGTCCTTACAGCAAACCTACTTGTGAATATGTATCCAAAGAAAATGAAACCATTATCTTGGAAAGATACCTATATCCCCATGTTCATTGCAGTATTATTCACAATAGGAAGGTTATGGAAACAACCTAAGCATTTGGATAAAGATGTCTTATGTATGTACAATGGAACACAATTCAAACTTACAAAAGAAGGAAATCCTGCTATTGGTTGCAACATGGATAAACCTGGAGGGCGTATGCTAAGTGAAATAAATCAGACAGAAAAAGGAAAATACTGTATGATATCAATTACATGTGGAATCTAAAAAATCAGAACTCAAGAAAAACAGAGAGTAGAGTGGTGGTTACCAGTGTCTGGGCAGTGGAGAAGATAGGGAGAGGTTGATAAAAGGGCGCAGACTTTCAGCTATAAGGTGAATTAAGGTCTGAGGATCTAATGTAGAACATGGTGACTATAGTAGATAACACTGTATTGTATAATTGAAATTTACTCAGAGAGTAGAACTTAAACTAAATAAATAAATAAATAAATAAATAAATAAATAAATAGCAAATATTTGGGGTGTTAAATGTGTTAATTAACTAGGTGGGGGAATCTTTTTACAATATATATGAATATCAAATCATCATATTGTACATTTTAAATATCTTACAGTTTTGTCAATTGTACCTCAATAACACTTGAAAAATAAAGATTCTCTTTATGCATAAGATGGGAAGAAATGAAGGTAGGCATCCCTTTGTGTGTCAGAAAAGTATGTGATTCAAAGATAAAAGAAAGAAAGAGAGACTGAAGGAGGAAGAAAGGGAGGGAGAGAAGAAAGGAAGGAAAAAAGGAAGGAAGGAAGGAAGGAAGGAAGGAAGGAAGGAAGGAAGGAAAAAAGGAAGAAGGAAGGAGGGGAGGAAGGAAGGAGGGAGGGAGGGGAAGGAAGGATAAAAGAACAGCAATTGGTTATTATTTTATTTTTAATGCTTGTACTATCACCTTCAGTAGTTTAATTTTAATTTTAATTTTCTGCTCTTCATTCAGGACTGCAACTCTATATCCAGTAATATGTATGGACAACAGAGTATCAAAAAAAAATCCCTATAGGCGTCCCTGAAAATTAAGCCTCTTTGTTTGTATAAGTAAATAAATGAATAAACATTAAATATACAAGGGAGAGATACACTACATTCATTCTAGCATTCTCTAACAATTCTCAGTTTTCCCAGAGGAAAAATAGAAACTCTCATTTTAGAAACCCTACATCCAGGCTCCAGCTCACCTATCATTCGTTAAGTTTCATTCCTTAGCATCAATGTATCAGCCTAGAGCTGGCAAATTTATCTTTGCTCTTCTGTTGCTATGAAACCCACACTGAAGTTGACTTTAGCAGTCCTCACCCAGTTGGTAGCAGTGCCAATGAGGGTCCAGAGTGGGAAATTTCCCTGTGTTCTCTCTCTCCCATCAACTGATGAAAGTGAGATCTGAATTATGGGCTAGAACAACATTTTTAGGACATTTTGGTAATTATAATTGAACCCAAGGTATAGGTAAACACATCTTTAAGGGAAATTGTTAGTGTGTTTCTTTGAAT
The DNA here is from genome assembly GCA_033961575.1 of Aselliscus stoliczkanus. NCBI lineage: Eukaryota > Metazoa > Chordata > Mammalia > Chiroptera > Hipposideridae > Aselliscus > Aselliscus stoliczkanus. The sequence goes on from CM066738.1 coordinate 33,448,494, forward strand.
TGCTGGGGGATATCAAGGTGCTTCCAAACACATAGATTTTTTTAAAAAATTTTATTGCATTTATTGGGATGATGTTGGTTAATAAAATTATATATGTTTCGAGTGTACAATTCTATAATACATCATCTTTATATTGCATAAGTGTGTTCACCATCCAAGGTCAAATCTTCCATCACCATATATTTGACCCCTTTTATTCTTTCTACCCTTTCCCTCTGTCCCATGGCTCCCTTTCCTTCTGGTAACCACTGTACTGTTGTCTGTTGTCTATGACTGAGATTTTGTTTGTCTTTTTTGTTGCTTTCAATTTTATATCCTGCCTATGAATGAAATCGTATAGTTCTTGACATTTTCTGTCTGACTTATTTTGCTTAAAACAATATTCTGAAGATCTATCCATGTTGTTGCAAATGGCAATATTTCATCTTTTCTTATGGTTGAATAGTATTCCATTGTACATATGTACCACATCTTTTTTTATCCAATCACCTATGTAAGGACACTTTAGTTTTTTCCATGTCTTGGCCACCTTGAGTAATGCTTCTATGAACATAGGGGTACATATATCTTTACGAATAGACGTTTTCAAAAATTTGGAGTAGAGAGATTGCTGGGTCATATGGTAACTCTATTCTTAATTTTTTTTAGGATTCTGTACTTTTTTCCAGAGCAGCTGTACCAATTTACATTCCCACCAGCAGTGTATAAGGGTTTTTTTTTCTCCAAACTTCTCAAACACTTGTTATTATTTGTCTTGTTGTTAATCGCCATTTTAACAGGTATGAATTGGTATCTCATTGTGGTTTTGATTTGCATTTCCCTAATAGCTAGTAAAGTTGAGCATCTTTTCATATCTCTGTTGGCCGTTTGTATGTCGTTGAAGAATCTGTTCAGGTCTTCTCCCCATGTTTTCAATTGGATTATATATTTTGTTGTTGTTGAGTTATATGAGTTTTATGTATATATATTTTGGATATTGACCCCTTATTGGAGGGTTGTTTGCAAATATCTTCTCCCATTCGGTTGGTTGCCTTTCTGTTTTGTTGATGGTTTCTTTAGCTGTGCAAAAGCTTTTTAGTTTTATGTTATCTCATTCATTTATTTTTGCTTTTACTTCCTTGCCTTTGAGTTTAAATTCATAAAATCTTCTCTAAGACCAAGGTCCATACATTTGGTACCTATGTTTCTTTCTATGTATTTTATTGTTTCATGTCTTACATTTAGGTCTGTGATCCAATTTGAGTTAATTTTTGTGTATGGTGACAAACAGCAGTCTAGTCTTTTGCATGTGACTTTCCAGTTTTCCCAGCACCATTTATTGAAGAGGCTTTTTTTTTCTCTATTGTATGCTTTTGGCTTCTTTATAGAAAACTATTTGCCCATAGATATGTGGGTTTCTAGGCTCTTAATTCTGTTTCATTGGTCTGTGTGTCTGCTTTTCTGCCAATATCATATTATTTTAGTTATTATTGCTTTGTAGTGTAATTTGAAGTCAGGGAGTGTGATACCTCTGGCTTAGTTCCTTTTTCTCAGGATTGCTTTGGTTATTCAAAGTCTTTTGTGGTTCCATAGACTCTGATAACTTTTGTTCCTTTTCTTTAAGAAATGCCATTGGGATTTTGACGGAGATTGCATTAAATCTGTATATTGCTTTGGGTAATATGGCCATGTTAACTATGTTGATTCTTCCAATCCATGAACATGAAATATCTTTCTATTTTCTTGTGTCTTCTTCAATTTCTTTTAATAATATTTTATAGTTTTCAGTGTATAGGTCCTTCACATCCTTTGTTAAGTTTATTCCTAAGTATTTTATTCAATAAACAAATACAGAAAAGTTTCAGGATACAAAATCAAGGTACAAATATCCATTGCTTTCCTATATACCAACAATGAAATTTCAGAAAAAAAATGAAAAAAAGATTTTTTTTTTACAATTATATCTAAAAGGACAAGCACATAGCTTTAAATTGATATAAAGCACCTTCAAGGTTTTATCTTCTTTTGAAATCTGACTCTCACTAACACTTCTAAATTCTGGGGAGGGAACATAATCTCATATTCCTCTTTGCATACTGATTTCATTATCTGTTTCAATTTGGCCTGGATATTTTCTTGTAATACCAAAGTCACCCACCTTCTTTTTTTAGATATGTAATTTTTTTTTCAATTATGGTTGATATTCAATATTATATTAGTTTCAGGTGTACAGCATAAAGATTAGAGATTTATATAGTTTACAAAGTGATTGCCTCTATAAGTCTAATGCACATCTGACACTATACATAATTATTACAATATTATTGACTATATTCCCTATTCTGTACTTTGCATCACTGTGACTATTTTTATACGGCCCCCAAACCACCCTCTTGTTATTGGTAATAGTGCACCCATCTCCTCTAGTTGACAAATGAGGAGCTAATCCATCTCCTAGCCTTCCATTTAAGTTGTGCAATGTCTTGGAAATACCACAGTCTACTGATTCTAAGCAGTGTGGGAAGTTGTGAAGAGTATGGACCCTGAAGTCATATTGCTAGTTCAAATCCTGGTTTTGCCACTTCTCTCCTATGCCACCATGAATATGTTCTTTAACCTTTCTGTGCCTTAATTTTCTATTTGTAAAATAAAGAAATATCAGTACATTCCTTGCAAAGTTGCTGTAAGGCTTAAAGGTGTAGCCCCAGTATGTTTAGGAACTCCTCCAGCTGTGGAAGCCCAAGGGTATGCATGGAACATTGTAGCGTTGAAGTATACCAGAGGAATATCTTTTAAGTACAATCTACTTGTACCAGTAATTATAAACAAGCATTTGAGCAAGCATCTTCCAAAATGACCATCTATCATCTTTGCAACAATGTCCGTGCTAACTCTAAATGTCTTTTTAAAATTTATTCACTATTCTTTCTTTCCATTAACTTATTCACTAGAGCACTTTAGCCCATGAATCATATTGCTTATTTTAGGAACAGGAAGAGAGAAAGTTATGTTATTTACAGTATAATTTATTTCAAGGAATGTAAAATAGTTTTGGCTAACAGTATAAACAGCTTTTGCCAATATTCTGGGTTTTTGAAGGCCATTGAGCTTCTTTGCAAATGTTTGTAACCTCATAAAATCTATTGCTATCTATCAGTAATTTTTCTAGCTGATATGTCCTAAAATCCTAAAATATCATTGAAAGTAGACGTGGAAATCATTTAAGCCTATCCCCCATTTGATGATTAAATTTCAAACCCAATACGTTTTTAGTTGATTGACTGACATGCTTTCTGATCTTCTTTAAAAATAAACAGTTTTTTTTCAAGCTTCTTTAAATCATCTTCTTCCCATATGTACTAAAAGCAGTGATGAAGTCAAAGGTCACTGTTCTGGGCAGATGCCTGTGAATATCAGATTCCTAGGAAGACCAAGTTACAGCTTTGGGGGCCCAAATTCCTTGCTAGCGACAACATTCATTTCCAGTTTCTTCAGCCCCATAAGCTCAAAAAAAAATTTTTTCTTCTAGAGGCATTTTTCTTTTTCTTGCAGTCATCTTGAGTAATCCTTGTTATAGCAGGCCATTTTCCCTGCTTCCTTTTCTTCCAGCCTTACTTACCTCGTCTTGTGGTTTGGGAATATACTGTATTAAATGGTGATTTTTTTCATATTCGTTGGAAAGCAAATTCTCTACAGAATTTGGAGAATTAGGGAATATTTTAAAAGCAAGTAACCATTGTAACTGTCACCTCTTCAAGGTAAAAGGTGTTCTTTTATTCAGATATTGTTGGGCACCTGAGAATTCACTATCTATGCTCTGTTACAGCAGACTTTGGGCTCAGAAATCCTTCAGATCTGTCTCTGTAGCTGACTTTTTCTGCTTGTGAGATGCTGATCTTGGACAAATTATTTTAGTCTTTTGACTTTCAGTTTTCCCTTCTGGGAAATAGGGACCAGAATGCATAATTTAATGGTTATTGTGAAATTCAATAGAGGTGATGCAAAATATTCAGTGCTATTTCTATGTCTGGCACATAGTAGGCATTCTGAATCCTTAATGCATTCAGAGTAGGATCATTTTAAAAGTCTTAAGTAATCTAAAAATGATTTTTAAATGATATTTGCCTGGGTTGGACACAAAATGAAAACCAGAAAGGCCTCCCTCTCACACTATGGGTGGGGTATCACTCTCTACATTCTGATTCTTTTTAATAAGAAAGGGCGTCTTGAATGTGGTGGGAAAGACAAGCCCACATGGCAGAAAGTCATAGAACACAAGATACACTTTATTACATGGCCTGTTTCTGTACCACAGATGTGCACACAGATGTGGTCATCAACAGAGATAACTAGTTTGCAAGCCCTCCCTGGAAATTTTTGCAGTTCTTAGTAGAAAAGTGATTCTCAGCCAAGCCCTGCACTGAAGTTCAGCCCATGATTAAAGCATTTCCAACTGTTACATATTGAAAAGAATTAGAAAGGAGAAATGACCAACAGTGCATTTCCAGCCAAGAAGCTGGACCAGGGTCACCTAAGAGGCTAAAAGCCTATTAAAAACAAACATCTATTGTGACCTTTTCTTTTTGTGTGTTTGTTTGTCTTTTCCTCCTTCCTTTCTCCCTCCATTTTTTCTTCTTCCTTCCTTCTTTTAGTTTTTTCTTTCTCTTTCATTTCTTTTTCTTCTCCTCCCTTCTTTCTCCATTCTCCTTTTCCTTTTTCCCTAATAGAAAAAAATATCACTTTATTTCAAGGAAACACTGTGCAACATCTGTTCATTCTTGGAGATATTACTGCAGAGAGGACACATTTATTCAAATTCTGAACTTTGTAACTATTGTTTTGTTGGTGATATGTGATGAATTTGTTATTATACATGTCTAAGACAGCAGTTTAGAATAATAAATATAGGGAATGTTGAGGAACCAGAACAAACAAACAAACAAAAAAAACAAAAAAAAACACCAACTGTGTTCAACTCAGGTCTCTAGTCATGTCAATTATATGGCTTTCCCAAATAGGGTAGTCTGAAGATTAAATGAAATAAATGTATGAAAAAAATACATATCTTTAATACATATAGAAATATGGATTGACTTAGCTCTGCTTCTCTAAATGCAGAGCCTGAGAAAGAGATTCAAGTGAAAATGATTTATTCAAGTAAGGCTCTCAGGAGAAAAGGAAGTGAAAGAGGCTGATGAGGGAGGGGAAGGTGCTGGCCAGGATGCGGTCTCTACTGGACTCTGGCTTTAGCCGGATTCAATGGAGGCTCTAGAGTGTGAACGATACCAGGGAGTTGGTCCAAACTGGATGTGACTGGTTGGCCTCTTGCATTCTTTACATCAGCCAGTCATTAGCAATGGTCTGTTCCTGGAGTGAGAGTTACATTGTCCTATGGTTCAGAATTATATCTTGGCAAGATGGCTATTGTCTTGGCTGCCATTTTTTTAAAGGAAATCTTCTGGAAAAGGGGACAATTGTGAGCCATTAGCATCTTACAGTAGCTGAGGGGCAGGTATACCAGTCTGACAAAGGCCATTGACTGGGTATTCACTGTGGTGCCCAAAAAATGGTTGCTGAAATTAGTGTAATTCTTGGTTGCCTTACATCCAACTCAAGTCCCTGATGTAGAGGGTCAGTTTACTCCTATTGCACTAGTTTTTGGCCTTCTCCAAATATGAGAAAATAGATTAATTATTTTTAAAAATGTTTATACTATTCCCCATAGCCAGGCTCCTTCATCCACCCAGACTGAATTCTTTGTCCGTTGCCTGTGTGATGGTTCACTCATGGGTAGAAAAGCCATTTGTTGCAACCTACAGAAGGTCTCCTTAGCTGGAAATAAGTAGGAGTATGTTCAGTACAAAATGACCTGGAAGACTAATGGAATCACACACAAATTTGAGCATTTTTAAACCCAGAAATATTGCCTGCAAACTAAAGTAGTGTAAATAAAATACTAATGAAAATTGAGGAAGAATAGTTATTATAGAAGGATAATTAAGTAGAATTAAACCTGCTTGAGTTTCTTCAAACACTGCATCCCCTCTCAGTGATCAAGCATGGGCAGGTGGGGATTAACAGAAGACATTACCTGGATTTAATTTTGAATCTGTAAGTTCCAACCATGTCAAAGTGGAAAAGAAGAAGCAAAAGAACAATGACAATAACAGGAAAGCCTTGCTTCAAACTATACCCATGGATATTTCATCTAGCTCTACTGGTTTTTGTAGACCCTGGAGTTAATTATTCCCATCAGTCCATTGGGCTACTCTTGACAACACTACTATCTGTATGGTGTTACCTTTACTCACATAAAATTCTGGTTTTCTTTAATCAGAAGCACATTAAAGTTCAAGAAGCATTTGTGTGGACATTGTCATTCACTTTCTCATTAAATGCTAGTTTCTTCTGCTCCTCAAAATGGCGAAACAATCTTTTTCCACTTTATGATAGAATTATAAATTTCATTTATTTTCTTCTGAACAAAACAGGTACCTATAATGTGGCTTTTCTATTTGTCACTCTTACTTCCAAATTCCATTAAATAAATAAACTATAAATTAAGCCTCTTACATGTAAAAATTAATATCACATATTGTTTATTTTTATATTTTACAATCTGTACATCTTTAAGGAAACAGTAGGACATGAATTAAATTTATACAAAATAAAAATGATCCTATGGTAATTAACACTTCTGTTAGCATACACATCACCCCAATAACTTTAGGTATGCCTCCTTCTTATATTAAGAAACAGCCATTTGCCTTTGTTTTCTGGAAGCCAAAATGATACCTGACTCTTATAATTATTAAAATGTTGTCCAAAAAAATGATCCGATTTGGCTTGCTCCATAGTACAATTCATAGAATAAATAAATTACTTTGTCCTGTGATTCAGAATTCTATCTTGGCAAAACGGCCATTTTCTTCTGGACATTGGGCAATAGCAATGCTATCTTTTTTGTTGTTTTTCCCAAACAACCAGAGGCACTCCTTAACTATCTCTGGCTTGCTCTCTTTACATAAATAATGTTCAAAAAATCAAAATGATGACAAAGGCAAGAGCATGAAGTGACTAAGGCTTTGTTGCTTGTGGTTTGAGGGGGTGTGAGGCACCACCCTCTGAGGTGACTGAGTGGGTCACCCAATAGATTGGGAGGGAAAAATAAATTGGATGACTCTCCTCTAGGGACAAAACCCCAAGTTACATTGTTTGTAGTGATAAAAATATGAGTGGGGATTAATAAGGATATGTAATTGGAGTGAAAAGAAAGAAAACAAATGGATTGAAATGGAACAGACGTAGAGAAGAGGGTATTTTAAATGTGATGGCTCTTTGGTTTTTACTGCAATTTACGCTTCTTATCTTTATGAAGATCCAGGATCCACTTTTCTATTGGATAGTCCTATAAGATACCTGCATACTAATGGAAAACTCAACGTTTCAATAATGCTTACATTTTTCCTCTTTGGCACAAAATATATTCGAATAAGCAAAATAAGCTATCTCAATGGCTGATTTGCCTTAAAAACTTCCTTTTTTTTCTTTTTTCAGAGTTATGTTGAAATATTGAGGGAGGTAATACAAATTCCTAAATTAGGTCAATCTATTGTAGTTCGGGTTCTTTCCTCCAGCATTATAAATGATGTGATAATAAAAATATTATTATATATGGCCATTTTACAGATAAGAAAAACTGATGCCCTTTTAGTGAAACTCATGCTACTGGCACTCAGTGGAGCAGAGCTTTGACTCTGGGCAATGCAAATTGAGAAACTGCACTCATAGGCATTTTCTCAAACATTGTAATGGGCCCCTAGCTTTCACCTGGCCTCAGTCTTGCCCCTCCAACCTTTTCTTCACCCTAAAGCCAACATGATCTATCAGCATTGTGAACCTAGTCACCTATCTTCCCTGTTTAAAACCCTTGGATATTGTCACGGGTTGAATGTATGCTTCCCAAGAAAGGCATATGTTGAAGTCCTAATCCTCAGTACCTGGGAATGTAATCTTTGGACATAAGATTATTGTAGATATCATTAGTTAAGATGAGATCATTAGGGTGATCCCTAATCTAATATGACTGGTATCCTTACAGAAAGGGGAAATTTGGACACAGATATATATAAAGTGAGAACATCATGTGAATGTGAAGATAGTCATCTATGAACCAAGGAGAGAAGTCTGGGATAGATCCTTCCCTTAAGACCCTTAAAAGGAACTGACATTACTGACACCTTGATCTCAGACTTCAAGCCTATATAACTGTGAAACAATAAATTTCTGTTTTTTAAGCCACCCCATTTGTGCACTTTGTTATAGCATCTCTAGCAAACAAATACAGATATGTTTCCATTATTCTAGGATGATGTCCAATATCCTCCAAATGAAAACAGAGGAGTGAAAAATAAAACCAAAGAGCAAATGTAACTCAAGCTAAGCACAGTTACATTTCTTTAAATTGTCAATAGGCTTAGTAAAAATTCATTGAGTAATTACCATAATCTTATGTGCCAGGTATTGATGTAGGTGCTGGGTATTTAGCTATCAATACAACTGACACAGTACCTCTTCTCTGGCACTTACATTGAGGCAGGCAGTTAATGATACAAATAATTTTAATTGTAATAAGAGTTGCAGTGGAATGTCCTAAAGAATAGAATACTAAGGGAACCAGTTCTTTCCTTAGAAGAGCCAGGAAAGGCTTCTTTAAGGTCATTATATTGAAGCTTATATCTGAAGGAGTAGAAGTTAGTTAATGGAAGAAGTGCCATTATATTGAAGCTTATATCTGAAGGAGTAGAAGTTAGTTAATGGAAGAAGTGCCATGAGAAGCAACTCCAAAATCAAGGGACAGCAATTATGAATATTCCAAGGCCAGAAGAATTATGATACTTTCCAGAACCAAAAAGAGGTAATCATAGTTGGAATAGGAAAGAAGAATAGGCAGAAAGTTGTGCTGTATGGGGCAAGGGGAGCACACAAAGACCAGATCCCACGGGCAGTGACACAATCAGAGTTGTGTTGTTTAAATCTCATTCAGTTGCAGTGTGAAGAGCAGATCTAAGGAAACCACTTGTGAGGCTATAGTAAGAAGTCAGAATGGACCAGGAAAAAGGACAGGAGTGGATAGATTTAAGGTAATCCATTGATGGGATGCTATGGATGGTGTCCTATAATTAAGTGGATATCAAGACAGGAGACAGGGAAGCAAGTGTCAAGGTTGACTACTAGTTTTTCAGCTTGCCCAACTGAGTGAAAGGTGATATTATTATTCACTGAGATAGGAAATATTATATGAGAGCCATTTTTTCTTTCTTCTAGGGAAAGCAAGAGATGGAAGAGGAAGTTTAGTGTCTAATCATTGCATTTGAAGCAATTGTGAGACTGATGTCATATTGGCCATCAGCCTCTAGGTCAGGTAGTTTGAAACACCAGAGGTAAATTTGTAAATCTTTGGGATATAGCTGGTAACTGAAACCATAGGAGCAGACATGCTCACAAAGCAAGAGAGTGTAGGATGAGAAGAAGAAAAGTCTTAGCACAATTGAAGGACCTAACAATTTAACTTTGGGTAGAGGAAGATGAGCCAGCAAGAATGATAAGGAGTGGCAAGAGAGAAAGAATAACACCCAGAAGGATGTGTTGTCATAGAGTTCCAAAAAGAAAGTAGTGGCCAATAGCCTTTAAACTACTATCTATCAAGTTAAGCAGACAACTTCTGGAAACAATCTAAGCATTTTAGCCACATTGGTGTTTAGCAAGACCTCTTACAGGAGCTTGAATGGAGAAGTGAACAGGAGGTATAGAGGGTGTTGTTGGCATCCTGTCCATATCCCTTTGGCAGTCACTTCTATAGTCTGTTTTGTCTGAGACATTTGTTTATTTATTTGTTTAGTCAGCTAATTTGTTGTTTGTTTGGTTAGTTAGTTATTTGGCTGGAGCCTAAAACACAGAGCAAGCCAAAATGACAGAGTTATTGCCCCCAGAAATAGTCCTCAGATAATGACAGACAGGGACTTGATAACTAAATATCCAAGTGCCTTACCCTTCAGTTGAGATAACTCTGAAGATCTTTCATGGGTTCCCAGGGGGACTGAGCTCTAGTTACCCACAATGGCAAGTGGTTTAATAATATCCTCTTCATGAACTTTCCACCCATCCCTGTCACACTCTATTACTCTCTTACCCCTGTTTCTGGGATCACACTCTTGAATCCCTGTTTCAGAGGCTGCTTATGGTATACAAAAACCACATGGAAGATGAAGAGATGGAGCATTAAATGTAAACTTAATGAGGATAGCTAGGGATAGTAGTAGGAGAAACAGAGTCAAAGATGGTTATTATAACTGTGAAAAAGTCCTGAGTTTGTTTGAATACTGGTGGGAAGGGTAGAGGAGAGAGAGCTTATAGGAATCCATGACAAATACATTTTTCCTGATGTTATTGGCTAAAATATGAGAGGAGAAGAAAAGAAGAAAACAAAGAAACAAAACTACAATAAGCTTGTTATTATAAAACTTTGGAGACCTCTTTGTAGGTGTCACCATGACACAAAACTTTCCTCTTCAAAATAATAAAATAAGCTATGCTTTTCTTAGACTTTTGTGTGTTTAGGAATTCCCAGCATCTCTAGAATTCACTTCACCACTCCATGACACATTTTTCCCTCCAGATGTGAACACTAAAGAGTCAGTTGTCAGTTGAATACACTTGTATTATTTTCTCAGCAATTATTTTAAGGAATGCATTTGAATAAAATGCACTTTTGGCATCATTTTTAAGAATGGATGATGATTTATGCTTTTCTTGCAGGGACAAGATGGCTCTGGGCATGAGTCATGGCTGTATGCTGGGAAGATTCCGATGGGAACCTTGCTTTTGCTGGTTGATCCATACCTTACATGGACTTGAAGCTGTGTATGGCTTTTATTAACATGTACATTTTGCTTGTTAAGGCTCAAGCTTCATCCTTTCCTTCCCAACTCCAGTCCTGTTTGTATTTCACACGCACCTGATTCAGAATCTGTGCTTGCGAATCAGAGTGGCTTGGGAATAGTAATTTGGAAAATCTCTGATTATTTGTCAGCTAAACTGGGATGATGTGGTCTCAGCTGCAGCTGGGAAGTAGGCTGTTTCTCCACAGGGGAGCAGATTCAAATGGCAGGCAAAGTTCTAATTCTTTCAGCATCTCTACCTCCATTGGGCAGGCTTGGTGCAAGTCAAAACTGCCCATAGGCCAAGAAAGCTACAATCGATAGCCCAGATCTGTGCTTTCCTCCATTGCAGAAAGGGTCACTTTGCATACAGCCTTCAGATATAATGTTGCTAGTGAAAAATCCCTGTACTGAGCAGCTGTTCCTTAGAAACAACACCGAAATCTCTCAGGAGCCAAGGTGAAATGAACTATAAAACTGATACTTGAAGCTTTCCAGGTTAAAACCATTTCTGTCATTGTCCTTGGCCTTGGTTCTCAAACTGTGTTCTATAGCCTTGCTTCTCAGACTTTAACATGCATACAAATCTCCTAGAGGTTTAGTTAAACTTCAGACTCTGTTTTAGTAGCTCTGGGGTCAGTGGTTAAGATTTTGTGTGTCTGACAAGCTCCTGGGGATGTTGATTGGTGCATATCCATGTTGATTCCCGAATCCTACTTTGAGTAGCAGGGGAATACAGAAAGTTGGTCTTGCAAGATGCTGCCTACACAAAGTTTCTCTGATCCAATGAGAAAAAAAACAAAAACGAGAAAACAAAACTTGCATGTTTACCTACCTCTTCAAAACTCTGCAAATTAATAAATTAAAGACTCTGAGAAGATCTGCTCGGAGGAATTCTGATACAAAACCAATAAATGATAAACCATATTTTAGCAGCTATCTGTTTTAACAACCTGGGAAATTTGATCTTTATAAAAGGATGGTCAGAAATGTGTGTCCATTCAAATATTTGTTCAGGCACTTTAAACGGATTGAAAGAGGGATTTTGAAATGTTCGGCCCTCATTGTGGTGACCCTTATAACCCTTCTCAGATGAGTTGTTACTGATTCTACAAATGAGTGAAGCTGTAAGTCAGGCTCTCAATATCCCCAGTAGAATAGTAAAATTTCCACCTAGCATTTTGGTATTCAAAATTATGATGCGCCCTTCAATCAGCTCTAAAAACTGATGCGCCCTTCAATTAGCTCTAAAAACTGTTACAGGTTTCACTGCCACCACTCTCGTGTGAAAAGACCAGTGATATGCAGGAAAACTAGAACAGGGGAATTTAAATCCCTTCAACTATCTTAAATTATTTGCAAACTTTAGTGTGTGTATGTATCAATCCTTTAATAAGCTCCCATGGAGATTCCTGGGCCTCTGCTCCAGAAATAATCACTGTTTGAGTCATAGATATATTCTAAATATCTTCATATTAGTAATCATTTCCAGGGTTTTCTGATACAGATGCTCTGAAGACCACATTTTGTAGGGAAGTTCTATTTCCTTAGAGTTAGAGCACAAGCAACCTGGCCCAAAACAAGCTTCTTTGTTTTGGCTCTCTCAGCATGCACCTTTGTGAATCAAGTTTTAATGTTCTACCCTGGATATTTATGGAGGATATATATAACTGCATGGGAAAACGTTAGCATTTTCTCTAAAACTGTTATTGAATATACTGTCATTATGTCAGAATGGTGGAAAATTCTGCAAAAGGACCACACTCACAGAGGGGTACAACCTTGCCCTTGCAGATTGGGGTATAGCCTCAGCAGAACAGAACATTTCTAGAAGACATGTTTTACTATAAAAATAAAATGGAAATTTTGCTCCTATTTCAGAAAGAATGCATTTGCATTAATATAAACATGTAAACACATGAATTTTACCCCAAATTAAACTAATGCTCTAAGTCATTTTTGCCTTTAGGTATACCCTAGGCATATCACCATAAACCTGTGGGTATTTACGCTACAACTTGAGAATTGTAGCATTATATCTTGAGTAGGATGCCAGAAATAAAGAATGAATGACTGAATAAATAAATAAGTAAATAAATAAATAAATGGGTGAAGGTGGTCAAAAGGTAAAAATTTCCAGTTATAAGATCAATAAGTCTTGGGGATGGAATGGACAGCGTGGTGACTATAGTTAGCAACGCTGTATTGCATATTTGAAAGTTGCTAAGAGAGTAGATCTTAAAAATTCTCATTCCAAGAAGAAAATTTGTAGCTGTATTGCGAGATGGATGTTAACGAAACTTATTATGGTGATATATATTTTGTAATATATACATATATCAAATCATTATGTTGTACATTTGAGACGAATACAATGTTATCTGTCAATTATATCTCAATAAAAAATAGATAAATCCTTTTAATGGTTTGTTTCCAGAAATAAAGGTTGTATAACATTAATATTTTATATTGAGATGTTTTATAATGATAATGACATCATTTCCCTTTTTAAGATTTCAACTTGGTTAACAGGAAGTTCAGAGATGAATTAAATGCTTCATTACAGTGATTTTAGTGTAGCTGTTTTTATTAGTGATTTTATTAGTCTTGTTTATTTGCTAAAAATTTCCAAGTTTTCTTATAAATTTAATTTCAACTTTTCATGTTAATTCTCCTATTATATATATATATGCTTTTAAAACTAAAGCACCTTATTTTTCTAAGCTGATACAGAATAAACTATTTTTTTTTTAAGATTTTTTTTTTTTTTGAAAGTTTTATTGGGGAATTGGGAAACAGGAATAGCGTTGGGGAATCAGGGAAGGGGAACAGACAGGTTGCTGTTCTTCAGTCTAGTTGTGGAGGACATCGCTTCACTGGCCCATGTTGGTATTATCATTGTGCTTTCCTGGGTGAGGCAGTCGCTAGCCAGCCATTGGACGGCCGCTCAGGGCAGCTCACAGTGGCTCATGGCAGCTGCTGGCATTCATGACAGCTGCCAGCCACTCACTGTAGCTCACGGCATCCCACTGCAGCCCTACTGCAGCCTACACCATTGCCAGAGACTCATGGCAGCCCAGCTCCAGGTTGAGCTGTTGTTCATTATCTTAGCTGTAGAGGGCACAGTGTCACCGGTCCTCATGTGGGATCTGAACCAGGGCCCTGCTGCTCAGAGCTGGTGCTCCCAAGCCAACTCTTAACCAATGTGCCACGCAGCTTGGGGAATTGGGGAGGAAAAAAGTGCTGGGGAATTGGGGAAGGGGAACATTGTGTTTTTCTAGGACCCGTCAGCCCAAGTCAAGTTGTTGTCTTTCAATCTTAGTTGTGGAGGGTGCACGCTCAGCTTCAAGTCCAGTCACCGCTTTCCATCTAGCTTCAGGGGAGCATATTCCACCATCCCATGGAGCAGTCGAACCAGCAATCTTGCACACTGAGCCATCTGGCACCTGTGGGTAACTCGCGGCTGCTCAGCTCAAGGTATCGTGTTCAATCTTAGTTGTAGGGTGGAGTGCAGCCCACCATCCCACATGGGTGTTGAACCAGCAACCTTGCTGCTAAGAGCACATGGTCTCACCAGCTCAGCAGCAGCTCAGCTCTGGCGCAACTCACTAGCTCATGTGGGAATCCAGCTGGCGACCCTGTTGCTCAGAGCTTATGCTCTAACCAACTGAGCCACTTGGCTGGCCCGAGAATAAACTGTTAATAAATTTTTATTATTAACTTAAATTCTCCCTGCTATTGATATCTTCTTACCATTGTGTTTTCAACCAGAGATAATATTCTGTTTTATTGTAGTTGATTCAGTTGAATGCAGTACCAAATGACCCACAACTGGGGACAATTAACAGATTAAAAATCAGAGTAGATGTTGGATATAATATAGAAAGGAAAACAGGTTAGTTGACTATTGTTGTTACTTGTTTTGCTCAGTTTTGTTTTCCAGGGTTAACTGGTTGCCATAATGTTCTGTGGATGTCATATTCTATGGATATCCAAGTCTAGGTTCAGCAAGAAAACCTCAGAATGTTTCTGTCATCAAAGTGACTACAAGGCAGAGTGATTGTCAGAGATCTGGAGGTCAAAAGAGAACAAAGATTGTGCTGTTCAAAAGATACCTTCAGAAGATTACTGAAGGGGTGGTCCTGCCCCTTCTAATGGAATTGCTGAGGCCATTCTGCAGCATTCCTTTAACTTCATTTAGGAGCTATCCTGTGAAGTATTTTTGTATACCTTCTTCCATACAACCCTGCCCCTAACACTATAAGCCTTCCATCATCTTTATCAAAAAGACTGAGGATTGAGGCCCAGAAGACACTGAAGGACCTATCTAATGTCACAAGTAAGAAGCAGAACTGACATTGGAACTTGGTCTTCAGACACCAAATCCACAATTGTTCCTCGTCCCTCAGCTGCCAACTTTGCTTGATGCCATATAATTGGTGGTAATAGCCTCATTTGTCACAGCCTTTTGGCTCTGCCATCTGTTCAAATAAAAAAGTACTTGGCTGGATAATAACTAAGTAAAAGGTATGTATAAGAAACCAAGGAAAAACATGTTAGTTTTAACAAATCAACATTTTAGGGTTTGACAGAGTGCTGATTGAATGCTCTCTTTGGTCCTAAGATATTTGGGTTGGTTTTGAAATGAGGTATAAGGATGACTTTAGCATAAAGGAATTTTTAAAAAATTCCAACTCATTGGCTCCATAACACATCTTATTTGAATAGGAATGAAGTCCACATGAGTATTGCGTACAGATAAGTTTTTCATCAACAAACCACATTCTCCTCATGCCTAAGTGATATCCTGAACTGGGAATTAAGTAAGTAACATCCACAGATTATAATGGCAATTTGTTAACACTGGAAAATAAAACTGAGCAAAACAAGTAACAACAGTCAATTAACCTGTTGTCTGGTTCACATTATATCAGACATCCACTCTGAATTTTAATCCCTTAATTGTCCCCATTTGTGAATCATTTGGGTGCTACATTGACCTTTTCAGGTTACTCTCATTAAAGTTCATGCTGTAGCTAAGTTAAATTTCTCCCTCTTTCTTTCTTACACACACATACACACACACACACTATCAAACATTCATATTTGCAATGGAACATGGTAAGTACTTGATAAATAACTCTTGACGATAAAAGATGGATGACATTTCCCCTCATATTAGTGGTTCTCACCATAGCTACCCAACGGGATCCACATTGACTCTTGGCCACTGTGTGGTCAGTAGGAGATTTTTATAGGAATGATCAAAACCACAGGGCAGAACCATTGTGGGGACATTATAAGCAGACCATAAGGTACTGGTGACCAGGGGCCTACCTTACACTTGCCTTTTATCCTCCATTTATCTAGCTCATATTAGAGCACCTAGAAGATGTTGCCAAAAGACTTCCTGATGGGTGGAGTGAAAAAAAACACAGCATCTGCTTCTTTCATTGCTTGATTTGGGGTTGAAAAGGGGGGAAAAGGTGAGTAGGAGATACTTATGGACTGAATAGAAGCCAGGAAAAGAGAACAAATATTCTCTCTTACCATTCCCTTCATTTTTTTGTTTTTCATATACCATATACAAGTATCCCCTGCTTTTCAAAAGTTTGTTTTGCAAGACCTACGTTAGTACATATTTTCCCTAAGCAAAAGAAATCTGAAGAAGAAATTCTATTTTACAAAAAAAGGAAAATAGCTTTCAACATTTGTTTTGCAACAAGCCCTTGTAGAGGCAGCCAGACCCCAAGCAATGAGAGTGGCACTGCAAATCAAATTCACCTGGAACCACACTTAACGTCCCAGCATCAAGCCACCCTAGCTTTGAACTTTGTCAATGAGCATCTGTGCTTTATCTCAATTTATTTTGTACGTCCATTAGAAAGATCTGTCCTAAAGTATCAGAAAACTATGACTTTAATTTTGAAAAGGCACATAGGTTTAAGGCAGGTGTGCAGGATGTTTTGAGTGCCTACAAAGAACTGTATGATAAAAAATACATGAGGCCAAGCAGTGAAGCATGCCATCCTATTTCAAGCCTTCCACATAAACCACAACAGACAAAGAAACTCAACCTTCTACACTGAGGCAGGCAGACATAGAAGTTGTATACGTTAGTAACCTGCCTGCTCTGATGGACTCAGGCGATGATGAGATGTTAGTAGAGGACCCTCTGCATCTCTCTCCACACCCCAGTCTGCTGTACCTCCCACCACCCCAACCTCAGACAACTCAGCTTAATATACCATCATCATCACCTCTCAGCCTTCCTGTGTGCTCCCTGTCTTCCCAATTATGGGAAGTGAAACAACACTGCATATATATTATTCCTACTTTATACAGCCTGTATGTATCATATCATTTCAGATTTTACTGTCTGTTAGTGTTATTTTAGGTTTTATGTGTCATTTGGTATATGTAGTAGTTTATTCTTTGGGTCTGGGAGTGCTCAAAAATTTTTCTAAATTAATGAATGGTAATTGCTTCTTTGCAGTACAACATTTCAGTTTACAAAAGGTTTCACAGGAACACTACTTACAAATAGCAGGGGGATCCTGTATTATTAGTTATGATAATTAATATTTGTAATGGAATATACAATATTTTATACCGCTGTTTTTATTTACCACTATTTTGGTATTCATTTTGAATGTAATTATAGCACGCATTATAAATAATGTCCCACATATCCTTAAGATACCTATGTGTCCATAGTAATACATGTTCAATATTTAACTGGGAAACAAACTTTCTATTAAATGAGAATTTTAAAAAATATTGCCCCACTTAGGGACAATACAGCATGTAACACGGAGTCAATTCTCCTTTACTGGCAACTTTTTCTCTCTCCTTAGTGGAAGTGAAAACTTTGACCTAATGAAAATAATGAAAGAACCCCCCCTCCCCCCAATCACATCCATTTGCCAATAAGAACCTGTAGTCTGAACACAGGAACTGAGCACAGGAAGTTCAGTATTTGTTTTGTATTATACGGATATTGGAGTCATAAAGATTTTTTTTTAATTTGGATTATTAGAGATTCAAACAATGTTTATATACAAGATACCAGCCTGTATGACATTGTGTACTGGCAGAGAGCCAGCCTGTACACATACAGCACCTATTGTGTGCAGCAGACAGCAGCCATTGGGCTTTGGCTTTTATAAATTAAATGAACAAACATTTAATGGGAACCAGCTTACCAGATAGGTTGGCCAGATTTTGGAGGGAGATTTTTTTGTTGTTATTAGTTGTTTTTAACTATTTCTTATTGACAACTGTTGATAGAACCAGACAATTATTAAGTCTTTGTCTTGTCTACCAATTCATATCAAGACAAATTTTTTATATTTTTTATTTTAAATGTTTTACTTTATTTACTTATTCTTTCATTCAGTCATGTATACAATTTTGAAATCTCCCAAAAACCCACTTGCTTTTTCCCTTCAAACATTGGGCTCTGACACAGGGGTCACAGGTATTGTGGCTGGAGTTCTTAGAGAAAAGGTGCACAGAATTGAATCCACTGGGTGCTGTCTCCTTGCCAATGGAGCATGGAAAGCCACTGAGAAGAAATTATTGAAGTCATTGAATCCATAGCCTCTTATCAAATCCACTCTGTGTGGCAGCCTTTTCCATAGTGGCTTATTTTTAGCATGTCAAAGGCCCAGACCTTAATGGATTTGTTGTGCATTTATGCAGTTCAATTCCTATATGCTCAAAGCCTATCATGGAATTAATTGCTATATATGTGCAAGAAATTTTATTATACTTTCTTATTTAATTTTGTGGAAAAGTTTGTATTGGAAGGTATTAATATGCCAAATGTGACAATAATTTTCATTATAAAATTAGTACCTTTATTCTCAATGCTTACTGTAAGTCCTCTGAAAAAATATTCAGGAGTGAATTATTATTAATATTAATATATATGTATGTGAATCATACATTGTTAGTTATGATTTGTGAGAGATGTGATCTAACAATATGGTGAATGTTTAAATAAAGAAATATTACAGTAAAAGACACATTGATATTAATCCCCCTCAAACTACACCCCCTCGCTTTGAATACATTTATCCCATCATTCTTGCCACTTTCTTTTTTTTTTTTTTTAAGGATTTTATTGGGAAACCAGGGAAGGAGAACAGACAAGTTGCTGTCCTTTTGTTCCTTTTGTTCTTCAGTCTAGTTGTGGAGGACATTGCCTCACTGACCCATGTTTGAATCATCATTGTGCTCTTCCTGGGTGAGGCAGATTGGTTGCCGGCCTCTGGACGGCCACTTCTGGCAGCTCTCAGCAGCTCATGCTGGCTGCCGGCCACTCACTGTAGCCTATGGCAGCCCACTGCAGCAGGGGCTGCAGCTATGCCGATCCCGGGACTCACAGCAGCCCAGCTCCACATGGAGCTGTTGTTCACCATCTTAACTGCAGAGGGCAGTGTCACTGGCCCTCATATGTGGGATCAGAACCAGGGCCACTGACATCTCAAGCCAGCTCTTAACCAACGTGCCACTTGGCCCACCCATTCTTGCCATATTCTGCAGCAGTCCTGGAAGTCCTTTTTCATGTCTTTAGTTGTGTTGTCATGGTTGCCTCGATGTCCTGAATCATTTTGACTTTAGGGAAGAGCCAGATGTCCATTGGTGCCAGATCCACTGAGTAAGGTGGATGAAGACACACCATAATGTTTTCATTTGACAGAAATTGCCATATACCAGAAGCAGTGTGTGACACAGAGCATTGTTATGATGAAGGATCATTTATGGCACACTTTGAAACACAACTTCTCTTAACCGTATCTCACACCCAACAGACTGCTCTGAACAAGTGAAAACTTGTCATACACTGTTACTAAGGTTCAACGCGCCACCCCATATTGATGATCCCGGCCTTTTCATTGGATGGCAACAACATTCACCGTATTTTGTGATCACAACAGAAAGGCTCCGTGTCACACATTGGTTCTGGTACGGAAATTTCTGTCAAATAAAAACATTATGGTGTGTCTTCATTGTGTAGAGCATATAAAATGTATTATATATGTTGGATTGAGGTTTGCAAAACAGTTGTTTACTGGTAGGGACACAAGCTAGGCTGCACAGGTGTGAGGCTGATAAGGGTGAAGTGAAAAACATGTTTTTGTGTGAAACTGGGCATAACAAAATTGAGCGATAAACACGTTCACCAAAACAACTTCTGGTTATCACCTAAGAGGTAAACAAGTCCAAGGAAAAGAGCATAAAGACAAAACTCTAGAGCGATGCCATGAGTAGTCTGACTGGGTGCTCCAGCTAAGACCCTCTGCGAGGTGCAAGCCCCGATACTCCAGGACTCTCCAAAATTCTTCCTTGCAAGACCAGCTTGCCTTGGATCTGCCGTGGGCCTAGTCGTCTCTCCCAGACCAGGGACCTTCTCCATCTCAATTGACTCTGGGACTTGGTTCGTTATCAAATTCTATTTTATCTTGTGAGTTATAACCTACTGTTCTTTCCAGAGCATTGGCCTCTGGAGGGTCATTGGTTCCCAAATAAAGCTGTGTTGCTTACTCTCTCTCTCTGAACCTGTGTGTCAGGATTTTGATTACCATTCATGTCATGAGTACTACATAGGGCCTGCTGAGGGGTTAATGTTCCCTTGACTTTCAGGGAGGGACTGAAATGTGACAAGTGCCCTTTCAGGTGCTCACAACACTCATCCACCTTATTCATTGGATCTGGCACCATGTGACTTCTGGCTCTTCCCCAAAGCCAAAATGATTCAGGACATCGAGGCATCCACAACTGCACAACTAAAGACAGTCATGAAAGAGGACTTCCGGAACTGCTTCAGAAAGGATCATGAATGATGGGATAAATGTGTTTGATAATGGCAATGTGTCTATTACTGAAATATTGCACCTTGTAGAATATTGTTAGGCACTATTTTAGAGAATATGGGTCATATTTGATAATAGTGAAACTGATTAAGATATACCTTTATCAGTTATTTCATTGCTTTTTACTAAAATAAAAGAAGTGGATATCATAAAAAGAGAAGCAAACCATAAGTTTAGAGTTCCAGTTTCATCTTGGACATAATCTCTGGGTTTCTACATTATCATCTGTGACGTGAGTACATCTATCACTGCTATAGATTCACTGCATAAATGTCCCCAATTATTTTCTCCTTGTAACCACACCTTTTGATACACAAGGTGATGGAGTTTATTCCTGTGCCTCTTGATTCCAAATGTGGTCATGTCACCAATTTTGGCTAATGAGATGTTCGCAGTTGGGACATGCTCATAGGCTTGAAAAACAATTGTGCTTGCATGTTTCTGTTTCCACTGGTGCACCTCTATCTTGGCCATGAGAACATGACTGGGCTAACCTGTTGGAGGGATGGGAGAGTGAGGTAGAAAACAGTATTTAACCTTTATGCATTCCTGTTTCTCACCCAAGAGAGGAAATAATCGGATTGAAAGGTTTTACTTTTCTCTGAGAATCATGACTCATCATTCGTATGTAGATCTCAGCAAGGTTTTAAGAAAGCATATTCATACATGCATGTTGGAGTCTTAAGCAAATTCTGATTTGGTCCTAGAATCCTGAGCATACCAAGGACCTAGGGATTTTATTTTTCATATTGCATCACCCTTTCCAAGTTTAAAGAAAGTAAAGAAAGGGAGAAATATAGCATAAAAAGCAAATAAAAATGAAGGGTGAGTGCTGAAAGCTGGTTGGTACATGTGGTAATTGTTTTGTGGAACATAGTAAGGTAAAATTCAGGTGTTTATTAGTTCAAGCATGGCTTTGCTGTGACTAGAAATGGATATTGCATGGAGCTTATTTCATCCAGCTGCATACATGAGTTCCCCTGACTTTCTGACTTATTTTTTTATGGCCAATGATGAACAGAGTAGGAAGATATTGGTGCTTTTCTATTTGTACCATGCTTGGCAAAATATTGAATAGTTGTCTCAGCTCCACATATTTTTGAACTGAACTTTTTTTCTGACTTACAGTTAAAAGGCTTGCTTTGTTTACCATTTTTGCCTTCTTAATTAAAAAGGGAGGATCACCGAGATTAGACAGGGTTTGAGGTCTGATAGCTCCTCTTCTTGGCCAGTAGTTTCCTGCATTTCTAAGGGCCGTGAGAGAGGGAAAGAAAGGAAGGATTCAGGGAGTCTCATATCTGGCCCAAGCCTTTGCCATGTCTCCACATACTTCTGTACCAGTAAGTAAATTCAGCCCTTACGGAGGGTTACCCATGTTTAACGTGGGCTTAAATAAAATGCAGAAATTCTCACCAGACTTTGACAAGAGTACAACAGTATATGCTCAGAAACCTGTACAGATACTATTAGTAGTACTACTAGTAGTAGTAATTTCACACTGCTAAACACCCCTAGAAGTCAGAATAATGAAAGTAGATGAAAAATGTGTGCATTTTCTTTAGTTTCTAACTTTGGAAGGAATTCCTAGATATAATAGGTATGTGGGAAAAAAATCTTGTTGACAGCACAACAATTCACTCACTTCCTAACATGACTAGTCATGTACTGTACTTCAGTGCAAACAATAAGGTTATTGTTTGGATGGGAAAACAAGCAATTTGTTGGAAGGCAAAAAGGTGAAAATGTTCTATAAACTGATTTTGTTTTGGCAGGCTGCACGTCATTTTCCAGGTAGTCTGAAAAGATGTATTTAATAGACACATATTTAAACATTTGGCTACTCACACAACCAAGAAGTTTTATTACTGCTTTTGGGTGGGATGTTTTTTTCTACTTTCTTGTATGTGTTTAGATCTAGTGGCCCAAAATTCTCTTAAAGTAAGGGCAGCAAGGTCCCAGATATCATTGTTCTGTTTTTTTCTAGGATGCAAGCATTGGAGGATTGTGGCTAGAAATCCTCAAAGATGACAACATGTTGATGAGTTAATATGATGCAGGACTGTGATGAATGAAGCTATTTGTAAATTCAGTTTATGCTCCAATTAGAAGACTGTGCCAGGGCAGCCTCATGAGTTCATGGTTTTGGTTCTTCCGTTCCCTTCCCTTCCCTTCCCTTCCCTTCCCTTCCCTTCCCTTCCTTTCCCTTCCCTTTCCTTAGTTTGCATCAATTTATTGGCTTATGGTGGTCCAGTCATGATGGCTTGAGGAGGAGAAGAAAAAGAGCCGGGTACTCTGCTGTGATGAAAGGTATTTGAATATTTACAAGCTGGGTTTGGGCTTACTTACTGATCCCCAAGTAATTACTGCTTATACAATGTTAGGAATCTAGTTTAACCATTTTCTTACCTTAATTAAAAGACAGCTTAACTTGGCCTGATGCTTTTTTATAAGTTTCTAAATCTAGGAATCTGTTTTTGTCAGATTGACTTTTATTTAAAAAAATAAATAAATATGGCCCAATTCGTATTTTCTGCGTAAGCACAACATGGCAGGCATCCAGCTCTCCTCAGCTATCCTAAGCCACCAAAAGGGAAATCTTTAGATACACACACACACACACACACACACACACACACACACTGAATAGGCTCTCCCCACCCTCCTCTTCTGAATTTCCATCCTCCCATTCCTGGGATGTAGCTAAATATCTAAGAAAGATTTAGGCAAGTTCTCGAGTAGTAGGTGTTGGAAATTCAGTCCCTTATATTCTGTCTACAAAAACTTTTGTGGGCGCCATGGTCAGGCTGGACGCTCCTTCCTACATTTGTTTATAGGTTCCTCCCAAGTATTTGGATCTTTCTGGTTTCCATTTGAATGTCTGCGGCTGAGAGCGACCATGTGAGCAAAAATAGTCCAGGGGCAAAACAACCTCAGACAGACTGCAGTGAACAGGGAACTGCAGCCTGAAATATCTGCATTGTCATCAGTCAGTGTTAAAACGAGGTCAGTGGATGTTTCTGGATTGGAAGGCATAAGCAGGATATGGAATCTTGGAAGGTTTTTATTCTATTGATATCCATGTGATTTGGGGGTTTTTGCTAATAGTTTTTGCTGCTAACTTTGAATGCCAGAGTAAATAATAGTGGCCAGGGAAAAAAGTCCTCTGGAGCTCATTTAAAGAAAACTAAAAGGAGATTTTTCCTGCCAACCTGGGCTTCATCTTTCAACCCACAACTGAGAGACATGGAGACAGAGACAGATATGCTAAAGTCTGGTGGACAGTTTATAAAAGAGGAGTCACCATTTTCAATTTAATTTTTATGTTCTGGTTTTATTACTGATTTGATGATTGTTGTATCATTCTCTGTTTACTACATGCACCTCATGAATTGTCATGCTGCTCCCTCCAACAGTACTTTGAAGTAAGTATTATCAAAACCCCAATTTATAGATTAAGAAATTGATGCACAAACAGTAAGTGATTTGCTTACTGGAAGAGATGGGGAGGAAGATGATCTGAACTCAGGAATGCTGGTTCCAAGCACTATACCTTGTAGTTACATAATATTTTTATCATCCCTGCCTTTCACGTTTTCCCTTTTTCACACAGGCTACCTCTGAAAATACCTGGGATTTAGATTACAGTGTGATCAGAGGGAAGTTTGTGGGTATTGAAAGATGTCAGTTCTTCCTTTTAACACTACCACTAGTCAACATAGATAATCAGGAATTGATTCTATCCCAATTTGTACATCTATCTTGTTCTTTCTAAGGAATATTTCCCTTCAATGTTATTTAATTCATAAAAAAATTCCCTGAAATTTAGAGAAACACTCTGTTCTAGGAACTGAAAAATCTTGTCTAACACTTTGTTTTCTGGTATAGTGAGTAAAAATTGGGTACCTGTTAGAACTTAGAAATGCCCTGCAGTTTAGATCACAGGATCAAGGTGGGGAGGGAGTGTAGTTCAGCAGAGTGATGATGATTATAAGCTGTGACATCACTAACCAGTTCAGAATCTTGGCCTTCAAACTGATTTTTGCCTTGTGCAAGTTAAATAACCTTTTCATGCATCAGTTTCCTCATCTATAAAATGGAAATAGAAATAGCTCCTATTTCATGGAGTTGTTATGAGTTTCATAATAAGCATTTTAAGCATTGAAAAATCATACTTTGTATCAGAAAGTGCTCAATAAACAAACATTAGATATTTTCACTCATCCTTATTTTTTTTTTTTTTTGAGGGCAGTGTCACTTGCCCTCACATGTGGAACCGAACCGGGGCTGCTGGCTTCCCAAGCCAGCGCTTAACCACCGCGCCACTCGGCCAGCCCTCACTCATCCTTAAATGTTCCCACCTAAAGGTAACTTGTGCAACTTGTGTGTACTTTCCAAACAAAATACATTAGAGATTTGTTCATCAGTGATACACAATTGTGTAAATCCCAGGCATTGAACTTCACATGCAGATATCACCTTCCTGCAATCTAGCAGGTTGGAAATATGTCATCTTCAGCATCTCTCTCACTCCATACATAAAATTTGTCACTTAAACTTACGGATCATCCCTCCATTATGACTCTGAAGTTGCCTGCTTTGTATTCCCCAAATTAGAACTACTTGGCACTCTGTGCATATAAGTTCCCCAAACCCCTGCCTGCACCCACCCCTCACTCACAGCCTCCCTTGCATTGTGCCATAGAAAGTTCCTTTTCTCCATCAGTTGCCTTTGGGAGCCTCTCAGATACCTTAATTCCAGCCATGACCTGCTTTCATCTGCTCACTTCTGTGGCCCTTTCATTTCTAAGTAAATTCTTATATTCTACCTATACTTAGGGACCTTGAATCTTTAAATTATCCTCCATTACCAGAGCAGTGCCTGATCAGTACATTAACTGCAGATTTCCTTTGCTCCTCACTCAAAGCTTGGGCCAGTCCCAACTTTGAAATCCAGTCTTGCCAACCTGGGTATATACAACATTTTCAATTAGACTAGTGCTTTTCACACTGTGGATCTCACTAAAACAAGAGATTCTAGGTTAGTAGGTCTGGGATGGAGGCTGAAATGCTGTATTTCTAACAAAATTCCAGATGATACAGGGGCTGCTGTGAGTAGCAAGGCTGTAGATCTCCTAAAGTACTTCCCTCTTCCCTCTGCTTTTCATCCTTGTTTCTCCAAGTGTCCCCATTGTCAGGGCTGTTCCTTCAAATAGTCCTGCTTATTTGTCTGCAATGGCTCTCCACTGCTTATTGAAAAACCCAAACATGTTTGTGGAACATTCAAGGCACCTACTTGAAATCCTATTAAATATTCAAAGACCAGCTAAATAATAATAACTCCTTGTCCCCAATTCTCCTCCATTCCTGGTCAGCCTTAATCATCCCTTTGCATGCAGTTTCCTAGTTTGCACCTCTGATCAGCCCTTTCATTCTTTTACATTCATGGATAGCAGGAGTTTGTTCGTCCCTCTGCTCTGAAGAACTCCTTGAGGGTAGACCTTTGCAGTCCTAGTCCAAGCACAGAGCCAGGATACTAAGTGTCTGGTCACATGAATTGTGTTAGATTCTGAGTAACCAGGACATGGCTACGGGGGAAGAGCCAGCAGAATGACTCTGATGGGTGCTTTTGTTGTAAATCACTTAAAAAACATTTTTTTGGGGGGGAAGAGGGAATTAAAAGTAATAGAGTTATACATACCAGATTCAGAACTGAGAAGATAAAGGAAATAAGGCTCAACAGTGAGAATTCTACACACAAATTGAAGATTACTATTAACATTCCTCTTGTGTGGACAGCTGTTGCTTGAAAATAGTGTTTCTATGACACCATGGATCAGACAGAAATGTACCATTAATGCCTGGGTGTTAGTGTTTGAGGGTTGATAGGATCTCACTGATTCTATCTTTTTGGCTCTATGATGATGCTTACACATGATTTTGAATTCCTCTCATTTTTTTGTCTTCGATGTAGTCTTTGGAACCCAGTGTTCAATGAATCACCACTTTAAGGGTGCATTTGTATCCACTTTTTTCCCCATTACAATCTGATTACATTCCTTATTTAATTATGCTTATGTAACTTACATTTTATTTAAACATCACTTATTTGAAAACTAATATTAGTGGCCAACTTTTAAAAATGGGTCTAATTATTATAATTTTCCTGAATCACAGCATTATTTATTGGTTCAGGCTCATTTTCTATGGTAAATTCCTAATGCCAGCAGGTAACACCTACTTTAAGAAATTAAGATTCAAATAAATTTTCCATTGTCACGGTTCTTTGAGTACATTCACAGAAAACTTGGAAGAGTTCTTGGAAGAATTCAGGACTCGCATGGGGGTTGTTGTGGCAGTAGGCATAGCATGGATCCCAAGATCTCTTTTTGATATCTGGTTCAGCCACTAAATAGTATGTGATTTTACACTGTCTACTATATCTCCCTGTAACTCAGTTTCCTCAGTTACAATAGGATAGAGCTGAAAAAAATTTATTCATTCAGATGTATGTATTAAGAATCTACCACTGGGGTGGCTTAGCTCAGTTGGCTAGAGCACAGTGTTCATAACACTAAGGTTGCTGGTTTGATCCCCACATGGGCCACGGAGCTGTGCTCTCCACAACTAGAATGAAACAGCTACTTGACTTGCAGCTGATGGGTCCTGGAAAAATGCACTGTTCCCCAATTAAAAAAAAAAAAAGAATCCTCCACATACTAGACCATGGGATATATTTGCAAACCAGGTAGGCATGTCCCTTTCCTCAAGTTACTCCTAAAACACATATGTGTCCAAGGTACATGAGAGGTAGCATGAGACAATAACTTGTGAGCTAAGGAGATGGGAGTTTCCTAGATTCCTGAGCTCTGTGCTCATAACATATTAAACTTTCTGACATTTCTAAACTCAGCAACATCTGTTTCATTCTATGCTTTAGGGTCTCTGCTTATGCATAAATGCAACTCTTCTCCATGTTTTATCTTTTCCTGGTTATCTTTTGAGACTTACCTAAAGAATTACTTCACATGACCAGGTATGTCTGGGGCAGGTGCTCTCTCCCCTGCACATCCATTGCCTTTGTCCTTGAATTTTATCTTAACACCATATTACAGTTTCTATGTACTCACCTGCCATCCCACTAGATACAAACTGTTGAAACAGGGTTTTTTCTTAAATCTCAGTTATACTGAAAACTACTGCACAGTGAATAAAATACATATCAAATAGTTAATAAACTAATGAGGGTCAATCATTAATGAATTATTAATGCTTATTAATGTCAGTACTTTGTATCTTTTAGGTCTCTGTTAACAGAGTTCAAATTATTCCATAGCAATATGGTCAGTAACACTCTTAGTTATAGAAGGTAGAATTTTACAGCACAAATGTCTCTACTTTGTAACAAAAGTTCAAATATGATGAGTTTCAGTTTGACAGTACATTTTTATTTCACCCATGCAGCCTTCCCTGAACCGCCCAAAGCATCCCTGACTTTGGACTCAGGGCCCTGGATGAATCTCTTACTCTTATTTGACCCTTCTCATATCCTGCTTTAATATTCTTCCCTTTTAATTTGCGTATGATCTTTACCAATGCTATTGTGACCCCTCCGATCCCTCCAAAAAAGAGTATAGTTTAATAGATCTCTAAGAAATTTACAGCACCAGTCTATAGAGTTAATTGGTCTATTGGCTGGATGTAGCCAATCAAGTGGGCAATATACTGACTTGTGGTATATAATTAATGAACTGTTGGGAAAGAATGGATTCTCAGGTTTTATGTAGTTGAGAGAATCATTTTCCAGTTACTGCTTTATTTGTTAAATATTCACATATCTGAGTGATCACAGAGAGGGTGGTAAGAGCTGTGCCATAGAGGAGCAATGGATTCACTCTTTTCAACCAGAACTGTGCCAGAATCACCCACAGGACTTTAAAGCATCCAGATGCCCAGACTTTGTCCCTAGAGAATCCAACTTGGGAGGTCTGGGGAGGAGCCAAAGCATCATGGTGCTTAAAACCCTGTACAGACTGCACTGGAAAGAAGTCAGGTTTGGGAATCTCTATAGTAAAGTTCAGTGAGTTAGGAGATATTTGCTCTGAGGACTTTGTGATTCTCCCTCAAGAGATGTGTAAATGCTACTGCGTTTGGAAAATAACCCTGAAGGCCTCAATTGTCTTGGTTGCTGAGAATATTTCTTGATTTTAAGCCTGTTCATATGCGCTAAATAAAGGGTTTTAATGAGCACAAAAACCATGAGTTAATTAAAATCAACCATTAAGTTGAAGCAGGAATGCCAGCAGTCTCCTGACTTGTTGATTGTTGACAGATTGAAGTGGAGGAAGTTGAGCCAGTTCACATCCTATGTGTTGTACCAATAGGGAGTAAATGAGTAGATCTTTAAAAATTCTGAAACAGACATTTTAAATGTATTCATGAACTTTCTCAGAAGGTCTGGAAAACAAGGAGGCTGTGTGGTCTAGAGAAAAAGGACCTTGGACCTTGGACCTACTCCAGGGCTGCTCCTAACCACACATGTGACCTTGGGCCTCTGATTTAACTCTTGAGGTCAGTTTTCCTATCTGCAAAATGTGTGGGCTATATTAATTTTTCTCTAAGTCCCCTCCAAACTTAAAATTCTATAATTTAATAGGATTTTTAGAATTTCTTATTAGATACCCAATAAGATAATATTCTCCCTTCCAAAAATGAAAAATAAGAATAAAAGAATATTTTGCTGTTCTGTTTTCCCCTGAGTCTTATGAATCAAGATAGTTTATGTTGGTTCACCAAGGCTTCCTAATGTAGACTAAAACAGGAGTCTTGTTAACATCCATATTTAGTTTAACCACTTGGCACTTGATTATTGACATTTATGGAAGAAAGATAAGTCCAAATGACCTCAAATAATGGAGCATTCAGTTCAGCTGAGCAAACTTATTTTTTCTAAACTTTTTTGAAGATTAACATGCAAAGGGGTCCAAAAATTCTACCTATACAGATTGATGATTTTTTCCCAAAGTGAACACATACATGTAACCAGCATCCAAATTAATAAAAAGAATATTACTGGTGCCCTGGTGACACCCCATCATACTCTCTTCCAGTCACTGTTTCCCATCACTTCAAGGGTGAACCACTGTCCTGAATTGTAATATTACAGATTTATTCTTGCTTATTTTTATGCTTATTTATATCTCTCTTTCTGTTTTGGTCAACATTGTGTTTTGAAATTCATTCAAATGGTAATTTATATGGAAGATTGTTCATTCCTGTACAATAATCTATTATATGCAAACATTACAGTATAATGTTGATTAGTATTTGGGTCATTTCCCAAATTATTTGAGGATTTTACAAATCATGTTGCAATGAACTCTCTGACATCTGTCTTTTGAAAACATATATTCACATTTCTGTTGGTGTATTCCTAAGAGCATAATTCTTGGGTTATGTTGTATAGCACACTCTTCTTTGAGTGCTTCATAGGTAACTGGCCTATTGCTTGGTGCTGGGGTCCCACATATATTCCAGTCTTCAACGGGCCAAATCATTGCCTCTTGGATTAGAAACACATTACAGAACCATACTCACATATCTGAGCTACAGATAAACTTCCTGCTTTAGCCTACTTAGGCTAATGTTGAAGTACATTTTTGTTCATTGAGGAAAAAACACATAATAGCAGAGGGAGAAAGACCCCATTATACCACGAAGTATCAGCAGGCACTGCAGCATCACACTGAGTTTGAAGAATGCCCCTTTAAAAGAAAAAAATAAAAACAGGAAAGAAAGAAAAACACTATGTTCTACTAAGAGTCTCTGTGTATTCATTTAAAGTCATCTGGGGAGTATTAGGCACAGTGGGACCGTGCTTTGTTTTGCTTTGTTTTTGGTTTAACTGAGGGTTCAGCAATGTACTGAGAACCTGGAAAAAGAGCCTCCCACACATCAATCTTTAAATTGATTCTGAGATTTGGTACATAAAACATTTTATGGCTCTTTTCTTTCCAAGCCTTCCTGCAGGATCCATTTTTAGGCCTCTCAGAAAGTCACCTGCTCATTATTTCCACTGTTGTGGGTGGGGCCGTTTGGCCCAAAGGGCAGTTCGGATGTCTTTGTGCTACTATTATTGGAGATTTGTTTCTGCCAGAGGTCACATCCACCTTATCAGTTAGTGGCCGGCTGGTCCTTAAATGGATGGGGCCACTTTAGGCAGTGACTTCTGCTTAGATTAATAGCAGATTGTGAGAAAGCCTGCTAGTGACTAAGCGAGTGGCTTCTGGAAGGTAGAAAGTCCTTATTCATCTGCAGAGTCAGTAGAGGTCTGCAAAGGACCAAGTGAGCCATAATGCCTTTCCTGTGGGCTTATGAAGAAGGCTCACTCCTGTCATTCATGTGGGATTTGGAGTCAGGTTCTCTGGACACAAACCCTATAAACAGGGACTGCTGTGCCTGTGATTTATTGAGGGTGTATTTTCATGAGAAACAGGATGACAGAAGCAGGGTAAGGCTAAGCAAGTATATCATCTTGCCTGATCCTCTGGGAGCTCTGCAGTGTGAGTTGCACCATCTAGAGGCTTGGAGGCCAGCATTTTGTGCTCCTTGTCATTCATGTCAGTCCATTGGGAAGAGCAGTAAGCAATCTCCCCGGCAAGGAGGCTCCCATTCAACCAAGGGTAATTCTTCAGAGAAGTACCATTAGAAGCCAACAGGAGCTGTCACATAATCTGGTGTTTAATTACTGGTGTTGTTTGCTTTTTAGATATATTGTCTTATCTTCATAAAGAGACTGTAAGTTTGCCTTAGGTTGGGATTCTCCAGAAGCAGACCCTGAGGTAAGGATGTGAATGTAAGGATGTGATTCCAGGGCACACTGATGGAGAAAAAGGGACGTGAGACAGGAAATGGGAGGCAGGCAATTTAAGGTACATTGCAACGAAGTTTACCATTGTCAGCAACTGTAGTGGAATTCCACTGAGGACCTCTGGGAGAATCTGCAGAGCATACCTCAGAATTGTTCCACCCAAGCGGTGAGGAAATGGGGCATTTATTCTGTAACTCTTGTCCATCATTAGTGGGATATCCTGTAGGACAGCTAGATCCCTGGTACTTCTGGCATATATAGACCAAGCATGCTCCTTCTATCATACCAGAGAAGGCTCTCAAGCCAAGAGAGATAGGTGCTTGCAGTAAGAAGCCTTCAGGTCATATGAGAACTGTGAATACTATAGAGATAAGGGTGCAGCACCAACAGCATTTGACCTGAGCTTCTCTGGAAGACAAGGGTCATATACGCATCTGAAATCTGCATTCCAGCTTCTAGGGTAAATGTAGTAGTGGCCTTATTTTTTCCACTGATCTCTTCATTGCTGATAACTAAGAAGTGATAAAAATGGGCATGTTAAACACATATTTACATTAGAGGTCTTACAAATTTGAGGAGCCTAAGGGAATATTCAGCAGATATTCCTAAAACTAAGTTTTACCAAGATTAAATGTCACTATGTTTGTGCTACACTAATTGATAAAAAGTATTGTGGATATCAGATGGTATTAAGAAGGCCCATGACTTTGATGGGTCTGTGTTGTGGACTGGATGCTCAAACACACTGTTTATTTTTTGTTTTGTTCTTTGTGAGAGATATTAGAATTCTACTCAGTTTAGAACACCTAACACAAAGGCAGATTCCTAAGTACAACCTCTAGTTGTCAGGTTACACATTCACAGTTCTCATACTTTTCTTCCTCTAAGAAAGTATTTAATAGAATTTTCTGTTCTTTCTCTAACTTTGCCATGTCCCTATAAAATAGGTTGGCTCCAAGAGAAGGTATAACGTTGGGCTTCAAGTGTACCTATTTTATAATGGGAAATCTCACAGTTCAAGTTCAGTGTGTAACCTTGCCACCTTCAATATCACATTTCACACACTTCCATGCATTCAACAAATGTTTTTCAAGTGCCTGCTATATGCCACGTAGTTCTAGATGCTTGGGGAATATCACTGAATGAACATCTCTCTGCCCTCAGTGGGCTTCCACTCTAACTAGAAAAATACTGTCATTTAATAAACAAAATACATGAAAAACAAATATAGTACATTAGAAGGTGTTGTGCTATGG
The DNA here is from genome assembly GCA_033961575.1 of Aselliscus stoliczkanus. Lineage (NCBI taxonomy): Eukaryota > Metazoa > Chordata > Mammalia > Chiroptera > Hipposideridae > Aselliscus > Aselliscus stoliczkanus. The sequence goes on from CM066738.1 coordinate 33,481,417, forward strand.
GGAAAAAATAGGGCAGGGCAAGAGGGATAAGGAATGTAGGTGGAAAGAGACTGAGTGATCACTTTAAATAGGATGGTCATTCTAGGCAACTTTGAGAGGATAATATCTTAAGAAGTGAAGGAAGGAAGGCTTGTCCCTCTCCCCTTCCCCTCCCCCATCTGCTGGATGCTACATTGTATCTTTTTCTTTGCAATATTCCGTTCATTTTTTTATTTTAATGAGAAGCCTAATTTCTGAAATTAATAATCAAATTTCCCTTCTTTAAGGGGTTAATCATTACCAATCTTCTTTCACATGCGCTAATTCTGACTCTTCTGACTTCCTTCTGGCATTTTCGAGTGTGACCGTGATCACCTTGCACATCACAGAAGCAAAGCCAAGCCCTGACACTCTATATTTCCCCAATTTCCAGAATCAGTCTTATTACCACTTTTGAAGTGCTTAATGGTATTCCGTTGAATATTTTCTTTTGCACTGCTTGGACTATCTCCTTTAGGAATAGAATTTCTCCTCACTCATTTTCTATTCTCCACTGTCTTCTCCCTGCAAAAAAAGAAAGACACACACAGTAGTAAAAAACACAATTTAAAACACACATTTCAAGTTTATATATATTACTGGTCCTCCAAGGAACATTTCTAAAATATGAACACAGCTTGTTCTTATGCTGTTTTTTTTTCTTTTTCTTTCTTTCTTTCTTTTTTTTAGTTTCTAATGAGTGCAAGCAATGCAAAGATTGCATTTCTCTAGACTACTCCGAATGGAATGCCTTTTCCCACCTAATTATGCTGTTTCAGGCTGTGATGAGATACTGCAGACATTGGGTTTCTTCTTGTGATCTCTGCCCAGGATATTTCTTTATTCGGTCTTGTTGTATTTATGCTGTTCTGACTTTGACAGATATGCTGTACATTTGTAGATAATATGGTATTCATTATTTAACAGCCAAAAAAATGAGGAAATTTCTCGTAATCCATATTGAGTGATTTTGATTTTAACAATATTCTAAGTTAAAATCCACTTTTGTCTCCGGCTTCCAGAAAAAGAACAAGTTTTACCGCATTTGCAATTCATTGGAGCTTTACTTTTATCATTTCTTGAATACAAGTTGATTTATTTGTTTTAAGATCCCAAAGAAATTTGTGTTATAAGTATTTTTGGTTAGGTATGCATATAAACCAGATCTGGACAAATTGATTCATATACAAAATGTACAAGAATGGTTTAACACATAGGAAATTTATACTGTCTACAAATATATTTTTTTTAAATTAATATCCAATTTTGATTTGGGCAAGTTTTAAATCTTTTCTTCTTTTAACTTGATTTCTAATCAGCTAGCCTGAGACTGAGATGAGACCATCAATAAGCATTTTTCCATTTTTGACATATTTATGAGCAATACATTTATTTTACACAATGAATTATCCAAAATATATAGCTCTGATATATTTTCTTGATTTGTTCTTTTATTCTTAATTGTGGATATTTTGACCTGGTCCAGTGGGCGTTCATACCTTGCCAGTACAAAGGAGTGGAGTTTGGCCACTGAAATGACCCAAACCACAAGAAGAATGTACATTAACACAAACACCTCTAGCTAGACATGTCCACTTGGCAGGATGCTGACTCCAATTTAGACTTTGTGAAATATTGGATACACCAGCTTAATTTACTTGAGCTGACTCTTCCCTTGGGACTTCCAGCACAGTTGGAAGGATTAACAAAAGAAACAATTAAGCTTTTTTGTTGTTATTTGGCCTTGAAAGCAGAAAACACTAGGAGGTTTTTTTTTCTCCTTTTTCTTTTATACAGAAAGACCCATGGAATATATTCCATAAACTCATTTCCTGTTACCCACCCTATATCCAGCAAGAAATTCAGAGGGAACAAGTAAGGCCCCATTTTATATATCCCATTTTAAATCACCTAATGTTGACATTTTGTTGTTGTTGTTGTTATATCATTATTGGTGATCCGGGTTTTTTTTGTTTTTATTTTTTTGTTTTTTATTTTTGTCTCTCTGTCCTAGAAGCCTGGACTCATCAAGTGGCCATTAACTGATATTATACAGTTACATTTTTTATCTACTATGAGATGTGGACTAGAGAAGCACCTGGGGCAATGACAAAGGTTTATTTGCTAACTTTAAATCAGGTAAACGACTAGGATTTTGAGTATGGAATTGCTCTAAATCTGAGCCTCTAAGGTTTATAACATTAGCATTATAGGAGCTTCTTTTTCTTTGACTGCATTGAAGAAATTGTGAGTCCAAACAAATGCAGAGAAATGTGAACTTATAGGATGATAGCAATGATTACTATTTCATCAAAAGTATCCTGCTATGTATGGTTGCATCTTCTCCCTGTTTCCTGAGTGCTTGGATTTTAGTAGACAGAATTTAAGAAATTAATCAATAGGTAAGTGTCCCTCTGGCTGTGAGTTTCCCCATGGGCTACCCAGACTTAAAAAATGGAAAATTCTTAAATTCCTCCAGGGCTTGTCTTTCTTCATCTGTGAAATGAAAACAGCATAATTTGGTCTCTAAAGCAATGATTAAACAAAACAGAAACTTTTGTTTAAGGTTATTGTACAAAGAATCTCTGTAAGTAAAATGTCTTTATTAGCAGAGCTATGTTGAGGATAAAGAAAGGCATCATGAGGCTGAGATGTCTGAAGTCCTTGGCTCAAATACCACATCCATTGCATCACTTATTGGTTCTGATGACCTGGGCAAGTCCCTTTTTATCTCAGGACTTCCATCTCCTTGATTGTGCACTGAAGAGACTAAAATTTTTATCTCACAGTTGTGAGAATCAGGTCAAAAAAGATGAATGAAAGCATGGTGTGAAAGTCAATGAGCTCTATTACAGAAACTACTTCTGCCATTGTTGTTAGCATTATTATTATTGCTAAGAAATAAAATACTGAAATCACCCTGGGACTAGAGGTTTTGGGAGACACTTAGCTTCCATCTGAAAAGAACATGGAGACAGTGTTCAAGAAAACCATAATTCCATTCGTGTAAAAACACCTCTCTTTGAATATTTCCCTTGAAATTTCCATTTCCTAGTTGTTCATCTTTTGCATCATTTCCCTTGAATGTTTGTACTTATTAAATGAATAAGTGGATGAATGAATTCTACATGCTGCTTCAGTACTTTTACTCTGTTATTTTGATCAGTGTTTGCCCACGTTTATGGAACCTGTATGCATTTTACCTATATAAAATATGTGGCTCAATGACATACCCAGGAGATAAAATTAAAAATACAAATGCTACCAAGTATTGATGAGGATGTTGAGCTACCAAACCTCTTACACAGTACTGATGGAATATAAACTGATTCAAATAATTTGGAAACTGTTTGGGGAATGTCTGCTGTAGGTAAACATGTACTCACTAGGAACTAGTAATTCTACCATTAAGAATACATGTCCCCTCAGACATGCATATACGGGGGGGGGGGGCTGTGTGTGCCAAAAACTGTATACACATGACTTGTATTCATCTTTTGTTATCAATATATATTGAGTATTACCATTTTAATACAGTTTTTTCCTTTCTTAAAATGTGTATACATTGTTTTTTGAGCTTTATTCACAATAGCCCAAAACCTTAGACCACCTTGATGTTCTTCAATAGTTTCACAGATACATAAGTTGTGGTATATTCACACAATGGAAAAATATGTCGCAGTGAGACTTAAAGAACTACAACTATACACAACATCAGTGAATTACATAAATATGTTGAGCAGAAATACCAACCACAAACACATGTAACGTATGACCCACTTGCATAAAGTACAAAAGAAACAAACAAATCCATGGTGTCAGAAGTCAGGACAGTGGTTACTCTAAGAGACATGGGCTGTGGTAATGACCAGGGGCCATCACAAACACAATTTTTTTTCAAGGTGCTGGCAATGCTCTGTGTCTACATTTGGGTGCAGTTACAAGGGTAAACTCAATATGTGAGAGTTTGCCTAGCTGTACACTTACACGATACATGGTTTGTGCTGAAGCCTTGGTCTCCCTACTCTAAGAACGGCACTAACAAATTAACTAGTTTGGTGAGATGTTTTGAACATAAAAAAAAAAATTGTGTTCTTTGTTTTCAACATTAGATTGAGGTTTAAGTGACTTGTTGCTAAAGGGATTACTCTTACTTTTTTTGTATTCAGTCACCTGGAGTTAGAAGTCCCTACATAAGTGATGATTTGTCATCCAAACTTCCGAGGTAGGACCATGTATGACCTCAGGCCAAGTACCTGACATAACTCGGTGAGATGACTAAAGACCAGTTCTCCAACCATGCAGGGGCCCCCATGTTCCAGTGACAGGCAAGTGCTCTGGGGAAAGAAGCCAGAATGGACATTATTGCTCCAGTGCTTATGTGGGAACAGAAGCTGAGATGGAGCCAGCCTCTGAGCCAACTCTTCCAGGAACATGCATGATGGAATTCCTTGATACAGATCCTTACTACCCCATAATGGACTCTGCCTCCTCTAAAATGAAAATAGATGGAAGCATCAGGCTGTCTCATAGTCCAAAGCAGAGTGAGATGCACCAGAGCCTCACTCTGACTCAGAGGTGGAAAGTAAGAGGCAGAGATGACTCTACCTCTGCAATGACATCAATTCTGGAACTACAATACCTGACTGGTGGCTAGTGTTTGTTATTTCTGTGGGGAAATGTCAGCCCCACAAGGCCACACTCATCCCTTGAACTCTGGGCACTGTTCCAGCAAACTTAACTTGGAGACTGATTGCCTATGTGCAGTTAATGCCTGGACTTCTGAGTTCAGGAGCTCAGTGACAGGGTCAGCTGGCATCACGGCCCATGCAGCTCCACATACAAAAGAGCTCTCAAGTAACCAGGTTGACCTGGAGCCTGTTTCTGCCTCTTGGCAATTTTTCTCAAGTCCTTTTTGAAGCTTAAACAACCTGATAATTTGATCTTTGTGTATATATATTTTTAAAAATGCAAGAAAAGCTGAAAAACAATTTGTTCTCACAAACCATTTTACGAAGAGCTATTTTTATCCAAAGACATGAGGGACAGTCATTCTGAGCTGTTTCATTTGCTGGTGGCTAAAATCAGATTCTGTAAAAGCAAACAACTGAGGAACTTGAGAATTATTTGAGTCCTTAGAGACTGTCCTCATCAACACCAGCATATCATAGGTGAGGGAACTAAGATCAGGAAGGTTGGTTCTTTCACTTGCTCCATTACTATGCACCTCAGATGATGCCTGTCGTTCTTGTTTTACCTTCCTACCCTTGTTTCCCTTTCTTGTTCCCTTATGTATTTCCCTCATCATTCTCCACTTGGGTATCCAAAAAACACATATTTGAAAGACTATAACTTAAATGTGGAGGGTGTACATATAATTTTCTTCTATCATGTCTTTTAATCGGCATCCCTTTCAACTCATTCTAACCCCACTTAGCTTATCATCTCATTCTGTTAATTTGGACACTTTTAACATGGTTTTATTATTTTCAAGAGGCACAAAGATTTCAATAGCCAGTGGTGATTTGGGGGATTTCACAGCTGAAATTTTTGGCTTTTCAGTCTCAACAATAAAACAATACAGAAAGTACCCAGATCAGCAGAATAGGCCCAAGTTGCAAAATTATACCCTTATTCAAATTACAATATTGATAATTGGACTCTTTTTCTCTTAGAAAAAAATGGTTTTGACAATAGTTTTCACTGGAAGCAAGGAGCCCCTTATGTGTAACAGAGACCATAACATACAAAAACTGGCAAATTGACACTCAATTTGAAATATCTTTTGATATTAATTATCCCAGTGACAAGTTGGTAGCTTTAAGCTAAGTTACTTTGGAAAGCATTCCCAGGCATGATGTTAGCCAGGAAATCCTTCTACAATTTGTAAATAATGCTGGGGGGCAAAAAGTGGAAGTGGGAATAAATTGAATTTAAAAACACAGTTAAACAATTGTACTTTGGGTGTGTGTCTGTGTGTGTCGAACTTAAATGTAGTTTGCATGGATTCACAGAGCACATAAGAGGAAGTCTTCTGAATTTCAGAACTGACCAGAGGCAGAATGAAATCTAAATCTGGCATGCTACTTGCTCAGTGTCTCCATCTGATGAGTTTGCAAATCTCCAGTAGAAAAAAATCCCTCTATGATTCCGTTCATATAGCTTTAGGGCATCGTGTCCATAATTGTTTGACCTTCATGAAAAAGGGGGTGGTTTTAATTCTTTGCAAAGTTGTAGTTTGTGCAGCTGTGAACACTCCTTCAATATTTGGGAAAAAGGTACTAAGCATATTTAAAATAACATGAGATTCTTATTCACTTTCTTTGTTTACAAAATTTGATGGTTTCCTAAAGTGCTATATGAAGACATGTGAAATTTCTTTTGATGGGCTAAAAAACTGGTGTCCCTTCAATATGATACTCCACCTATTCAATCAATTTATGGAGGTAGAGAGAAACACTTTCAGTTAATAAAATATTATTTTCCTTTTTCTTTATGTATAAAATGAGAAATTCATAAACATATTTTTTTCTGAACTTAACAACTTAATAGGAGGCATATAAGAAAACCATTTATATTTAGAAAACAAATTACTAATTCCAGGGGAACAGCGTTTTGCCATGTGTCATTCAGTTTTAGAATTTCCGCTTACCTTTAAGTCTATTCCTGGTGACAGTGACACTCAGTTTCCAGAGATTGTACCATGAATCCTACACTTAGATGAGGCAAGAACCTTCAACAGAGCTAAGGCATGCAAGAAAGAAGTACTTTTAAAAGTTTCTGGACCGGCCGAGTGGCCCAGAGGTTAAGCGCTGGCTTGGGAAGCCAGCAGCCCCGGTTCGGTTCCCACATATGAGGGCCAGTAACACTGCCCTCAAAAAAAAAAGAGGGCATTCTCTCTTTTGGAGGATAAGGGAAATTTCACATGTTATCATTATGGAAGGACTCTCAAGTTAAAATCCAAGTGATTTCATAGATCCAATTCATCACTGTGATAATTTAATATCACTCATGGATTGCTAATCAGGGCAGTTGGCCAGTTCCCTGATCTTTAACGTGGCTTGGTGTTTTCACAGAAGAGATATATTAAATATAATGATGCTTGGCTCTTGCCTAGCAAGTCCTTTCTTTCATCGTCCTTTGAATTAGGAAGAGTATCTACTTCAAAGACTTAATTTTTCCAAATCCCTCTAGCTGATGCTTTCAGTGCTCTTCCCATATCCTTGGCTTTTATTTGCCTGAATCCCAACTAGTAGAGCCTTCACTTCTACCTGAGAACTTGCTTTGGCCCCTGAAGCCTGATTTGCCCATGGAAGAGGCAGGCTAGAAGTACCAGGAAATGAACGTTCCCCTTCAACCACTGGCCAACCAATGACTGATAAGGGTCATGTTCAATACTTCTTTGGGAAAGCTAACCCTGAAGCATGTGTTCTAAACTGTCTCCCAGAGTTCCCCAATGAAGACTGAGCACAAGTTGTCTACAATAATAACTTGCTTGATTAAGCATCCTTATTGGCTTGATCCACTGCCAGTCTCACTCCCCCACACCTCCACCCTTTACCAATATTTCACTTCCTCACTCCCCGACTCCTCCACCAATATTTCCTAAAAATCACCTCCTAAACAATTTACTTTTAAATCTTTGTGGGTCTATATCTGGGGGAATTATGGAGAATTCTTATTAGAAACATCTTCAGCCTGACTATTCCCTCCCCAAAAAATAATTAAATAAGCCATCTTTCACCCCCAAATATTCAGGGGCTAAGTCTCTATTTTTTCTGGATTTTTGTTTGGGGAGTATCATTACCTTGGAAAATCTGCCAGAGCACATGTATAGAATTGCACTCAGCTCACTTGCATCATGCTTAATGAGCACTTGCTTCAGACCAAAACTCTGTCAGCAGCCAGCTGAGACCTGGATCAACAATCCACAAGAGCTGTGTGGCTCAGCAGCTCTCAGAAATGAAGTTTAATGTTGAACTTAAAATGTTGCAGATACAATTTCTGACATTCAGCTTTTCAGATAATTGGAATGAATAGAATAAAAATAACATTCATCTTCCATCTTCTTTCTTTTTCCTCTAAGTGATTTAAGGGCAAGTTTATTGCAATTTACAGGGGTCCAATGAAATGTTCACCTTCAAAATCACTTGTGAAGCTTTTTTAAAATACATGTTTCTGAATTCCATCTTGAGTCTACAGAATTGGAACTTCAGGAATTGAGAAATTCATATGCTATAATCCCCACAAAGTCATTTCTATACACTCTCAATTTCCATTGGCTTGGTGCTGGATAGATGTTTTTCCCCCACTTTTCCTTTCTTCTGATCTCATAGTTCAGTTGAATCAGATTGCCCCATTCTTTTGACAATCTAAAGGAAACATATTTTCATGTACACCCTGTAGGACACTATTGACTTAAGCCTAGGCTTCACAGAAAATAATAAGCTTTATAAGGTGCCCAAATTCCTATAATAAAAATGAAACAATAAACGCATAGAAATATGAGGAAGAAATTACACCCATTAAATGCTTCAAGCCCGATGAGTGATAGGATGGCTGCCTATTCAAGCTGGAAATTTTACACATGATCGAAGCTTTATTTAGTCTAATGGAATGTGCTTCCTGAATTTGCCTCTGACTAAGCCAGAGCACAATAGTGAGTATTATGTAATTGGCCTGAGCTCATTCCCATTTCTAAGTCATTGTGATTCAATCTTGACTGCCTCTTTCTCTCAGGAAGTCCATCACCTTGCTGTTCCTCTCTGCTTTAGAACTTCATTCAGAATGTTGCAGAAACAGACTTAGCAATCTTTATGTTCCCCCTTTCCAGTCTCTCTCTAAAACTTTTGAAATCATTGGGAAGATCTAGCCTCATTCTACAGTTTAGGAAACACAAGCTGAGTGAATTTGGAACCAAAATTCATAGCAAATGTTACTAGTGGCCAAGATTAATGAACCAGTCCGAATGCTTGATGTTCACATGGGTGGACTAATGCCAGGCTTATTGCACCAGCAAAGCAGAGATGACCCCGAAATGTGTGGGGTTTTTTGGGGGGAAGACTTTAATATTTGCAGTTTCCAAGAACTATATTGAAGTTTCAGAACACTCATACGTCCTTAGAAGTTTCAGAATACTCATATATGTTCTTACATTTATTTGTCTTTATTTCAACATATATTAAAAGAGGTGGGAATACACCAAAATCTAATTGGAACTTGATGCTGCTGAATATCTTAATCTAAACCTTTCCTGTCTTCATATGTTGCTGAGCCACTAACCATAAACCCATAAATGATGGAATCAGAAAAATAATGTCAACACACTCATATATCCTGGAAATAATTTTGTTATTCCTACTAGCCACCCCAGGTTTGTTCAAGTTGAATCTCAAATTGTTTTGATAGATTGAATTGAGCACCTAGAGGACCTTCATAGGGAAAATGTATTCCATTCCCAGACAGGTTCTCAAGGGCGGCAAATTTCTAATGTATTTGTTAAGTTCATGAGTGTCCAGAGGGATTGTGAAGGGACCCATCTACTATAGCTCTTCATACTTCCCAGAAAACTGGCAAACTGTCCCGCCTTTAAAAGATTTCAAATACTCGTGTTAGGCCTCACCTTCCTAAGACACCTCTTTACATATCATATCTCTGAGTCTATCCCTATGACAAAGAGGTATTTGGCCCTTAAAATCAATGGAAGAAAATCCGGCGCTTCTCTCAACTCATCTGCCTCAGAGATTCAATGTGGGCTAATTCTGGACCACTACCTGACTATAAATTCTGGGAAGTGTGTAGTTATCCAATAGTAATCTAGAATTTATACTGACCTATGAAAGACATAGTTTATAATAATTTAAACCAAATCTCAAGTTTCCCTTCTGGAGTTCAGAGTGAAAGCAGAACATCACTGGACAATATCACTGATAGAAATATTAGATGCTGGTCTACATCCCCAGGAAAGTAATCCCAAATCCGTAAGTCTTGCTGACAGCATTTCTTGCATTGATGACATTGTGGAGGATGGTCCAGGTTTACTTCTTTCTATTCCCACCTGTGGTCCTGGACTTCCTCCACTTGGTTGTCACATTGGTAAGTCGAGGGTAGAGGAAGGCCGACCCCTCCTCTAACTAGCAAGACTGTTACCATATTAATCAGGTCCCTGATACAGAAGTCTTGATGAGTTAGTTTGGTATAAATCTTTTAAGGTAGCCACTCACATTTATCTCATGGTTCTGTTACACCTCTTTGGCAGCCAGTTTCTCTTGGAGTCAGTGCTAAAGATTATATAAGTAAAAATATACAATTGGGCACATCAAACAATTCCTTGCTGCCTAAAATCCCTGAACTGAGCTCAGTCTCTTCTGAATCTAATGTAAACTCTAGGATAGCAAAGATGCAGAAGGGTACCAACTGACTAAAAAAACCCATTCACCAAGAAAAAACAATTTGCTGAAAGCCATTTTGGCTGTCTCTTACGTACTAACATTGATCATTCAAGAAATATCTAGGGTTCTCAACATGAGAAAACTATTTTGTTTTATCTGGTATTATCTGTGAATCACTACTAAATCAAAGCAATTTAATTGTACTTTAATTTTTACGAAGTATAAATTATACCACCACTGCCTTTTTCTACTTCTAATTCTCCACTGTGGTGTGATCCGTATATCATAAAAAAAAAAAAAAAATGAAGTAATTAAATGATTAAGTAAATAAATAAGCCAGTATGTGAGTAAGTAAATAAACAAATCCTTCCAAAGAGTGGTAAGGAAAAGGAAGTATTCCAAAGTAAAGAAGCAATAAGATAATGCAATAAATATCACAAACACACACACACCAGCTTAAATCCAATTCACAGACTTTCTACATATCTTAATAGACAAGAGTAAAGTCCAGCTGAATGTAAATTTATTTATTATTTTATATTTTAGGTTCAAGAATTCTTCTCATTCACCATTTTATATGTAGTTGCATTAGTCAGTATTCCTGAGGTAACCAATGATCCCTATATCTCAGTGGCTTACAACCACAATCATTTATGCCTCACTCACATTTCTTTTCAACTGATTTGCTGTTACTCCATGTGTCTTCTCAATCTAGGACCAAGGCTGAAGGAGAAGCCTTCTATAATTTATGGAAGAAGAAAGAGAATACAAGACCAACCATGCAGTGACTCCTCATACTTCTGTTTAGAAATCATGACCATTTATATTCCATTGAATAAAGCAAGTCACATGACTTGGACCAACATGGGAGGTTGCGGGAGGAAAGTATATTTAGCTTTGTAAAAAGCTAAAAAGTTAAACTGCCTTCCAAATTCTTTATAGCATTTTGCATTCATATCATCAACGAATGAGAGTTCCTGTTGCTCCATAATCTTTCCAGTAATATATAGTCAGGTTTTTTTTTTTGTTTTCTTTTGTTTTGTTTTACCCATCCAAATAAGTGTGTAGTTGTATCTCATTGTTATTTTTATTTGCATTTTTCAGGTCATTTTTATAATCAATCTGCCACATTTTTCATAGCAATTGTAATGAAAATTAATTTTTAATGAATTCATAATTTAAACAAATGGTCTTTCTGCAAAGTAGTTTTTCAATAGGCTTTCAGAAAGTGAGCTATTCATTATCTGTTGACTAATTGAATTTTAGGGACATCTAAGACCATAGGGGTCATATTTATGTTGTTTACTTCATATTCTCAGTACCAATTACATATTAGGTGCTCAGTAAATATTTCTACTAACACTAACTGATAAGTATAAATTCATCTCTACTCATCTCACATACAAGCCCTCTGAGATGGAAAGTGGCTTTTTTTTCAGAAACTTATTCTGGATTCTCAACTGAAAAATATCCTTATCTGGTCCTTATTCTCTCCATAAAGACTATCAAGACTCCTTTCTTTAATTCTATCTCTGTGATATTTTGAAAAAAAATTATTTGAAAAATCAAATTATCAATTAATCTGCCAAAATACCCAGGATGACATAGAAATGCTTGGGAACACTGCTTTATTTTTAGGGTTTTTTTCCTCTTACTCCTGCCCTCCCTTTTCCCAGCCCTTGACGGCAACACTTGGAAAAATTGAAAAGTAGAAAAATGTTTACCCAATTTCTATCCTCTTTTAGCACTCTTTAGCTGCTATAAACAACAATAACTTAAAGTAATATATAGATATATTTCTGGAAATCTACATGAGAAATTAGAAAATCTAGAGAAGGGAACTGGGTGGCTAGAAACAGGAGAGAAAGAGAGATCTTTAGTTTTCAAGTATAATATTTGGTATCTGTTCTGGTTTTTATCTACATGCATACAAAAGACACACACCTCACATATATTTTCATGCTTCCCTGCTTGTTTAAGCCTGGAAAATACATGCTTCTGTGTAAAGTTCTTTTTACCATTGTATCCATGTATGCAACTGACTTGAATGTTTTTATTGAAGCGAATCATTAATTTGCCCGGTAGACACTATTGCAATTGACTAAGAAGTCATTTATTTTTCAATCACCTGTTTCAAAAATTTCCCACTTTTAACTGAGGGTTTGAACATACTTGGCCTAATTTAACTGCATTGTCCATATAACTGGAGACACTTTTTAAAAGATAAATAAATATTGATAACAATAATAAAAGAGTTTGTTAAGATTGACTCTCTGGGGGAAAAAACTGTTTTAATTAATTCTTCTCTGTGCGAAAAATATGTTAATTTTTATAATCAAATTGTTTAGGGTTCTGTGGAATTCTGGGGAAACAGAAACACCCAGCCATGCTGGTACACCGATCTTCATGAAGAAACCAGGGCTGCTTTCTTGTCTTCCTCTTACCAGCCCAGCGTCAAAGGACAAGACTCAGTCCCTGAATGTCATTTTCTTAATTTAAAAATGAAAACAAGAGTATCTGTTTCATTTTTTTCTAAATGGGATAAAGTTGGAATTGAATTCTTACCCATGAGACAGGTACCAATTAGAGAGCTGAAATATTTTATTTAACTTTTATTGCGGCAAATAAGTCATGTGAGTGGAAAAGGGAATTTTCCATGCTTTATTGATAACTGAGTGCATAAACAGTATATTGAATTTGATGGTTATTAATATAGACAGCTCTGGGTACCCTGAATCTATAAAAACTGAGCAAACATTGAATCAATATACTGTAGTTTGACTACAGGAGACTATAAATCCTTCAGCTTAGGACTGAATGTACCCATGCTCGGCACAGTTCTGAGAGCTGACCTGTTGTCCCAAGAGAACGATGTTCAGAATTTTTTTTTTCCAGATCCACCTAACACTAAACCAGCCCGTCTGATCAGCCCTATTAAAACCATATTGGAAACTGTATTCCAAAACTGTGCTATATAATTTGCAACTTAAGAAGTCAGCCTTTTCCATTACACTAAACATTTCAACCCTTTGGTTTCACAAAGCAATGTTTTGTTTTTAACCATTGATTTATTTCAGGTGGAGGAAATCAGTCCACATAACTCTAGAGGACATTCTTATTATTTTTTTCCTTTTAATTTTAGGGAATAATTCAGGTTAATGCAGCCTATTGTTTTATTATGCCCGATTATTTAGTTCCCTCTTGTAAAAGAATTATAAGTCTTTCCTTCTTGCCAGGTGCGTTGCAGTTTTTCCAAGGAGGAGTGACTTCCCTTGCTCAATGACATCACTCTGCCTGTGTGACATGCTTTCACCAATGGAATGTGAGCAAAGTAACACGTACCGTGTCTGAAGTTTAAAGAGATATATTTGATTCAACCATTTCCATTTTCCCCTGCAGTGAGAAAAGTATGTCGCAAAGAAAGTCTGCTACTTCTTGGATTCTGGGACAAATAATGTATGTGGAGTGGAGTCACAAACAATGTGCAGCTGCTGCAGCCCAAATGTAAGGAAAACAGGAAATAAACCTTTATAAACCTTCATAGCTACATGTTGCTGGATTTCAGAAGCTGGTGGTCATTGCAGCATAATATAGTAAATACTGGCTTACACCTTTAGCAGGAATTCTGAACATAGTGAGAAAAAATTATCTAAGGAATGTAAGATAGCTAAGATCTTTCTCAAGCCACATTGCTTTTTCTTTGTATAATAAATATACAAGACAGTTTTACCAAGTGAAACTTGCTCCTTTGAAAAATAACATTTATGACACATAAACTGATCATTTATTTTTTTAATACGTGTATGCCTAGTCTGTGTCATACACTATACTAGGTCCTTATAAATATCTTCCAAGTTTTCAAAATGATAGTCTAATGATAAATTATTTTGGCACTGTATGTTATAGAAAAGGAAAGTGGGGTTCAGAGGTTGACATTACACAGGACACAAGGACATAGTTAAGATTTCAGCCCAGCCCATAGCCCCTATCCATGCACATTTCTTATTTTTCACCTCTGTTGCTTAATCATCCTTCACATTAAATGGAGTTTTTGAAAAAGCAGAAAGAATGGATAGAGACATGTGTGACTCAACAGAGAAAACATAGTTACTCAACCAAAGCCTTCACATGTTTTCCCCAGAACTTCACTTGAGAGATAAATTGAACTTTAACAGCTTTTTTCGATGACAGCATCCTGGTTGTATATTACCTTTTCTGCATTTACCTTAGAAAATATAGTATTTCCATGTTCCAATGTATAATAACAATGCAAATTTCAAGTACATGATTAATTTTAAGATCAAAATTTTAGCAGGGTACAATTTCTCTCTATTAATATTTGCATTTCTGCTACTTCTTTTTTTTTTTCTTTTTTTTGAGGGCAGTGTCACTGGCCCTCATATGTGGGACCGAACCGGGGCCGCTGGCTTCCGAAGCCAGCGCTTAACCACCCGCGCCACTTGGCCGGCCCTCTGCTACTTCTTAATAACAAAAGTAATTCATGGGGTTTTTTTTTTTTGTAGATAAATTTAAAAATGTACAGTCTTTAAAAATAAAATGAAAGCCATGACATGATGCAGTTCTCTGAGTATAAATTGTATTTCTATTAAAAATTGTCATATGCTTAAAAATTATACCACAGGACTGGTCTATATGTTTTAATTGATAGATTCATTCATTGGGTCATTAATTTAATACTTAGTAGCTGCTGTGTGTTAGACTGAGCCTTTGTTTTTTTCTGTTTTCGCTTTTGTTTTTTTTTGAGGGCAGTGTCACCGGTCATATGTGGGACCTGAACCAGGGCTGCTGGCTTCCCAAGCCAGCGCTTAACCACTGCACCACTCGGCCGGCCCTAGACTGAGCCTTTGATTATAGCGAATTTAACTGACAAATATCTACCTTCACATCACTTGCATTTTATATAGAAGACAGATAACGAACCTGCTTAAAAAAGGTAATCAAGACTGTTAAATATTGGGATACAATCTATAAAGAAATCATCAAGGGGAAGAAGATGAAGATGCTTACTTTGTATAATGTGATCAGTTGAGAAAGTAATAATTAAGTGAAGCTTAAAGGATGAAATTAAGTGAGCCATGCAAAGAAAGACTACCACAGTTAGAGAGAAGTGTGAGAAAACGTCATGGAACCAGGAAAGGGTAAAGTAAGCAGCAAGAACAGAAAGGAGGCCAGTTGGGCTGAAGCGCAATGACCAAGGATAAGAGTAGTCAGAGGTGGTGAAGAAATGGAGGTGAAAGCAGAGTCTGTCTCAGATAGAACCTTAAAGAATTGAATTAGGAGCTTGGATTATTTTTCAGGGCAAAGGAAAGCCATCAGGGTGATTTTACTATGAATACTTTAGCAAGTTCACTTCAGCTGTATGAAAAATGCACTGAGAAAGGCAAGGAGTGGAAACTTCTATGCATCTTGTCAATATGATCACACAGTTTCTATATACCTCAGAAGCAATGACAACAACTCATTTTGCAAAGACTTAGCTAATAGAAAAGACATAAAAAGGGGAGATTTCAATTAGGAAGTTATAGGAATCCAGTTAATAGATGACAGTAGCTAGATAAGACAGAGAGAATTATGCCAAGCTGAGGTATGATTTGAAAGTACAATCCATAGAATTTAGTGAAGGATTAGATGTCGAGTACAATAAAAGAGCACTTAGCAGTTTTCTAGCTGTGGCAACTATGTGAAATATGTAAAAGTATTTTTCCCAAAAGGGTAAAACCTGGGCAAAAAAAAAGCAATGGAAGAAGAGAATCACAACGTCCATTTTGGATACTGAAGGTTTTGAGGGACAAACAAGTAAAGACACCATAATCAATTGTGGGGTCCAAAAGGTAAGTTTTGGCTTGAGACATACATTTTAAGAACTGATCATGTAGACCAAGGGTTAACACACAACTACATTCAACCACTGTCTGTTTTTGTACGGCCCCATGAGCTATTAATGCTTCTTTATGTTTAAATTGTTTGAATAATTCAAAACAAGAAGAATATTTTATGACACATGAAAATTATAGAACACTCAAATTTTAGTGTTCATAAGTAAATCTTTATTGGAACCCAGCCACATTCACTTGTTTATGCATTATCTATAGCTACTTGCATGCTATAATGGCAAAGTTGAATAATTGCGACAGAGACCATATGCCCTGCAAAGCCAAAACATTTACTATCTGGCTATTTACAGAAAACATTTGCCCACTGCTAATTTAGATGATATTAAACTTATGGAACTAGATGGTAGAAATCCTAGAAATCCAGCAACCCATATGTCCCATAAGAATGTGGGAACCTGGAGAGAGGACCATCTATTCACTTGCCTGCTGTGAATTCCACTTGTGGACTTGCTAAGGAAGGAATAACATCAGAAGAAAATGATGAATTAGAAGAGCCAGACAGGGTTCCTGCATCGCAAGCTCCAAATCAACTGTACAGTGAACAGATTTGCAAAGAAAAAAAAAAACATGGGAAAAGGATCTTCTGTTTATTTTTTCTCCTTATTAATTTACCACAACCACCATCAAGTGTCCCAGTTTCTGTCTGGGAAGAGAGGCTGGCAGGGACAGTGATCAAAAAGCAGCTGGAAAACCCCAAGAAATTATAGAACCCTCATAAAAGAATCAAAGGACATTGTTTTTCAAACCACTTGAAAAACTGAAGAGTATATTCTGGTCATGTTATTGTGTTTTTCGTGATGTGCTAACACTGCACTAAAGGGCATCACCCGTTGTGGACTGGAGTGGAATGTTTTTAGTGAAATTCCAGGCTCCTCAATGACAGAATTCATAGGATCTTTTAGGGGAGCCCATGCTTTAGCATGAAAATGACCGCCATGGCGCATCTTAACTAAGATCCCAGGCATGTAATTCTTTAATAGAATTGCAAACTGATGAGTGTTTATAACAGTATAAAATACATTGTGTATTAAATATATTCACACTTATCTTCAATTTGACCTACACACATCATTAGTATTGATTGTGCAGTTTTTGTGTATGTCAGAAGCAAAGACAATAACTCTTTTCGGAAAGATTTAGCTAATAGAAAAAAGCAAAGTGGAAGTTTTAGTTGTTTACTTCAGGCCTGCAACTTGAGAGTGAATGGCAAGGAAATTACTAAGTCTTAAAAAAAAAATACTCTTCATTTCACTTTATCCACCAGGCATTTGAGCATAGGTGGTATTTTATTAGTGTTTTGAAATATTCACTGTGACGCAAGGAAAGCTAGAAGATGCCACATCCATTCATATTTTTTTCTAGAATTTTTACTGCTTCTAATTGTGGTGAACCAACCTCATTCTACGAGTCATGCCTGCTTACAATGACGTGTCAGCTTTTCCATTTGCTGGTCACTTAAGTTAAGTGTATCCATCTATTTACTTACCTCTAATATTGCCAAAAACTACAGTGAGGAAAAACATTATCCTAGCCATTATATGTTGAACTATTATTATGAAAAACTTGACATTTATGTATAAATAGTTCCAGGTGTAGAACTATATATTAAGGGCACATATTAAAGTTTCTGGAATCACCCTTCCAGAAAAATTTAATATTAAATAGGCTCATAAAATTATTTTGTCACAGTACACATGACAATGTAACATAATCTGCTTACTTGTGTGTATGTGCACACACGCATGTGCATGCACACACATATCCACACATATCAGCCATTCTGTAAATTTTTTTAAGGCAGTGGCTATTCAATAAACAGAAGAAAGAAATCCAGACACCCTCACAAATATATGGTGGCCTTAATCTTGACCAATTTAACCTCATAGTGGTCATGACCATATGTTACTTAATTTAGAGGGCACCAGTGTTGTTAACAGAGTGTGTTGCGAATACTAAATGCCCAGGTTCTGTCGAATGCAGAATAAAGCCAATGTTGCCATCGTCTTTTTCAGTCCCTAAAGGCACCACATAATGTTCAGTAAATACTAGGTTGTTTTCAGGGGAAAAATAATAGCATTTTATAGATTACAAACTGCTTTCATATCTAGTTTCTCATTTACTCCTTTGTACAGCCTCAATAACTAAATATTCTTATTTACATTTAAAGGTGAGAAAATTAAGAGACATAAAAAAATAGGGGTCATCAAAAAATAAGTCATCATGTTGGTAATCATATCTAATCTTGATCTCTTGATCAATTTTCTGTGTAGCATTGGAAAGTCAAAGTTTGTATGGCTGGCATTTACAAGTGGGTGTACCAGGATACACTCTTGGATGCTGAGCCTCAGGTACTTAATGGACAATGTGTATTGTCACCATTTTAGATCAGCACTTATGGCATCTGCACCTATAAGAACACCTCTTTTAATCTTTGTAAGCATAAGGGCTTACCGTTTTCCTTATGAAAATTCACTAAAATGAGAAATGTCCCATACATTGTGTCCTGTATGACATCAGGCTTAGATTCTTGGCTTCGCTGCTGCTTAAGTCTTTTTTGATACCAAACTCAAAGAACTTCCTGTCTCAAAGTATTTCAAGTCAAATCTTTACCCTTCCCACCTTGTATAGAGTTTGTCTGAAAGTGCAACTTGTTCAATTGAAGCTTTCAATAAATGATCGTATTGATAATTTTATGCTGCCAGTCACTTATCTTCCTTTCTTCTTTGATTTATTTACTTTTTTCATTAGCTCCTTTAAAAAAAATCTAGTTTGAGGGCCAGCTGAGTGGTGCATTGGTTAGGAACTGGCTTGGGACACCAGCTCTGAGCAGCGGGGCCCCGGTTCGGATCCCACATATGAGGGCCAGTGACACTGCCCTCTACAGCTAAGATGGTGAACAACAGCTCCACCTGGTTGCCTCTATAGCTAAGATGGCCGGCGGCAGTGTAAGCTGCAGCCTCTGCTGCAGTGGGCTGCCATAGGCTACAGTGAGTGGCCGGCAGCCAGCGTGAGCGGCTGGCAGCCAGCGTGAGCTGCGAAGAGCCACCATGAGCGACCGTCCAGAAGCAGGCAAGCGACTGCCTCACCTGGAAGAGCACAATGAGGATACCAACATGGGCCAGTGGAATAATGTCCTCCACAACTAGACTGAAGAACAAAAAAGGACTGTAACTTGTCTGTTCCCCTCCCCTAATTCCCCAATAAAATCTTTAAAAGAAAGAATAAAAAGTCAAGTTTGATTAGTAAGAGAGGATTATTTTTCCCTTTTGGCTTTAGTGTTTCCTTTTGTCTTTTTGATATTAAGTTTCAGTGTCAGTTCTGTAAAGATTTAAACTAAAAGGCATATATAAATATGAAAATGTAACAGACACTCCCAAAGCTACAATTAACAAAAACACTTTTGGAAAGGAAAAAAGTAGAGAGGATCTTGGATAAGTGAAGAAAGTATGTTTTGAGGGGTTTGGGGCCCACTTTCTATCACTTTAATTTTGACCCAAACCTTCCTCCATCTCAGTTTCTTTCCCCTTGATTATGGGCATGATGATGACTGTTCCTTTGAGTAGCTTTGAGGGTCTTGAAAGGATGGATATACACACAATTTAAACTTTGGAGCACTTTTATAATTTTCAGGTAGCATTATTTACCCAAACATAAAAATAGGTCATTAAACGTCATCAAAGAGAAAAGCAAATGTCCGGGTTCACCTCTGCTCCACTGTTGCTGGAGGAAAAAGGCTCTTTGTCACTTTAAGAGCTCTCAGACACATCTCCAATCACATCCTAAAAGCCTTCTTGGTTGTGTAGCTTAGGTGCATCCGGTAGCAGAGCCATGTTCTGATCTTCCTGGCAGATGTCATAATTTACTGTCACCCTCATGAGGGAATGTGGTGCAAGAGGCTCCCATGCTGGCTCTGTGATCCATTGCCTGACAAGTCCCGGGTGTCAACCTTAGGCAGGCCCAGCGGAGGTGGAACACCATTTACCTGATAGTGTCTGTGATAAAGTGGGCAATTAGATGCACTTGGAAAATCCTGGCTGGAAACTGGCTGGCATTTAAGAAACATTACCGCCATGTCAGGCTTCATAAAAGTTAATGGGGAAAAATTAAAGTCTTTCAAGATCTACCTTGTCTCTAAGGAAGTCAGGAACACAGGACTCAATAGCTTTATCCCTTTTTGGGTCTCCCCCACCTTTTCAATCTTTTTCTCCCAGACAGGGTAATATATTCTCATTGGAGATGGGAGTAAGGGGGAGAGGACTGAGAGTTAAGGTTTCAAGTTTTTGATCTCAGAGCCATGTTATTTGTTTAGTCCTCAAATCTCTCTCTCTCTCTCTCTCTCTCTCTCACACACACACACACACACACACACACAATCACAGTGATAGGAATTAATTTGGCATATTAGCTTACATTTTGTCTCTCACTGGAGTTTCTTGCATTTGGTGCCAGCTCAAGAGTGTGATTTGTTTGACATTTGACGGCCCCCTCTTCATTTCCGCCTAACTGGATAGCTTCAGCTTGTCAAAGATTAATGAGTCTGGAAAGTGAGTGACAGTTATCTTAAGGGCTCTCAAAAGTTTGTTTCAAGAGACTAGCCAAAATCTCCCGCTGCATTACTGCAGTTAGATTTCCTGTTGATAACAGCTCATGGAAAACAATCACTCGCCCCCAAGCTGCTTAGAGCAAAGCCCTGTTTATCAGCCAACAGTGTGCATGTTCTCTCTGCTGCCCTGTGCATTTGCCATTTCCCTTCAGGCTGATAAACATTTTACCTGTGAGAAGTAGGAAGTGTACTGTGAGTATGGTCAAACTGCAGGCCTCATTTGGACCTGGAGGCTTTCTGAAATTGAAAAGTCAGGACTGAGCTGGAAAATGTGCTTACAGACAGTGGAACAGGAAAATGATTCCCTCCCCAAGGCTAGTTCCTCCTCCTCTGTTGAGTGGAAGAGGTGGGAGGAAGGGACACGGTGTTCTCTGTGTGATTGGAATTCCCCTCCAGAGTCATAGGGGATGAGCAAACCTTTGGTTTTCTTTCTTTATTTTTTTTTCAGGTTTTATTTCGCACCTAGAATAATGCACTTATAGAGGTACCCACATGATTTTTTTTCTTCTCTAAATAATGATGAGCTCTATGCCAAACTGAGGCTACTCTGGGGTGCTGGTGGCTGGATGCTAGGTACTATTTGGGTTTTGGCCTGATATAAGAAGGCCAGAGAGACATATAGAGCTCATAGGGTGTGCTCTGGTGCCAGCCACTTCATTTAAGGGGAAGAACGATTGGGTCTGCCCTCCAAGTATTGAGAGGACCTCTGGGATTCTGGGCCAATACAGTTACAGTCTCTTTAATGAAGCAATAGTCTTGTTTTAGTTGCTGGAGTTTAAGGAGGGGGACGCCAAATAGGAAAGTAAAAATGCTTTTAGACCCCAGCAATCTTGGAAACTGAGGTAGAGAGGTGACAGAGTGTTCTTCATCCATGTGTATACCCATCCCTCACATCATCCTGTTATACCAAAATAGGCCAAGTTACATTTTCCCGATGATGCCATTTCACTGGCTTGAAGTCCGCCTCACTTACCATCTTTGGAGAATACACTTGCATGAGTTGTCTGCAGTACAGTGTTAAAGAAAGTCACTGAAGTGTGTGTGTGTAATTATATAATTACAATATGTATAATTATATAATTATACATATATATTTATACACCAAAAGATATGGTGAATGTTTAAATTTAAAAAAAAATATTACAGTAAAAGACACATTGTTATTAATTGCCCTCAAAATATTCCCCCTTGCTTTGAACACACTTATCCCATTATTCTTGCCACTTTCTGAAGCAGTTCTGGAAGTCCTCTTTTGTGAGTGTCTCTATTTCATCCTTCATCATGACAACACTCCGCGTCACACATCGCTTCTGGTAGACAGCAATTTCTGTCAAATAACATTATGGTGTGTCCTCATTCACCTTATTCACCAGATCTGGCACTGGGCAACTTCTGGCCCTTCCCCAGAGTCAAAATGATTCAGGACATCGAGGCAGCCATGACAGCGCAACTAAAGCCACTCATGAAAGAAGACTTCCAGAACTGCTTCAGAAAGTGGAATGAATGATGGGATAAGTGTGTTCAAAGTGAGAGGGAGAATTCTGAGGGGGATTAATGGCAATGTGTCTTTTACTGTAATAAATTTTTTTATTTAAACATTCACCATATTTTTTTTTATCACACCTCATTTATATGTGACTTAGGTACATGATGACACACAAAGCGTTGCATATAAGCTAGTGGAAAAGAGTTTCTAAAAATCCAGGTCCCATGGGGGAACATTCTCACATCTGTAGAGAGTCAGAGATTCTCCTGCTCTGTACCACACTCCCCCAGAGTTGTTGTGATAGATTGCAATTATGACCCAATTCTTTATTCCTCCCTTTGCTCACACTGTCTGAATTCCCTCCAATGAAGAGGTGGGGTCTATTTCCTATCCCTTGAAGCTGTTCCTATGACTTGTCTGGGCCAGTAGTGGCGGTTATGTTGTGCTAGTTATATCTAACACCTGAGACACTTGCTCAATCAATGCTCCTCTATCACAGCCATGCCAACATGCCTTGTACGGCCTATTGGAGGTTAAACTATGAGGAACAGTGCCATGCCATTTCAGTTGCCCTAGCCAAGGCCATCCTAAATCAGCCAACAGCTAACTGACCTCTAGAAATGTAAACAGGCCCATTGAGCCCAGCCTCCATAAATCTTATTGTTTTGAGCCTGAATTTGGGCTCAAAGTCCTATACCATTTTGTTATGCAGCATGATTGTAGCAAAATAGCTGATACAGTTGCCTTCTGCTTAATGTTCTGTTTCCAGATCTCAGTTCTTTGGTCCCCCATTCAGATCTCCACTGGTGAGCCAGTTAAATGTTAAATGGCTTCTTTTACCTTACATGATGCCCCACTCCCCACCCCGTTTTGCTTTACCTTCATTCTCTCTTTCTGTTCCCACACCTACCCACTTTTTATCAGAACTCTTTGTTTTGTTTTTCTGCCATATTTTAAATCAATACCAGACAACCTTAGTATTAGTAGGGAAATTTTCTCAGTTCTTCACAAGCATCTTCTCCATTTGGGTTTCTTTCTGACATTTGAGAGGAAGAAATAAAAACAAAAAATAAACAAATATTGAAACATCAGGTGATACTTGTTGCAATGGACAGTGTTGAGGAGAAGAGGGCTGAAGAGGGGTTGAGTACTACTGCTTCATTAGGATCATTAAAAGAGGCTTCCCTGAGGAGGAGACATTTGAACAAATATTGGGTGAATTTAAAATTTCTAGAATATATTGAAGTGGGAAGAGGGACACAAAGGCATCATTTTCCCGATATCCCACTTCAAGGTCTAACATAGAGGCTTACAAAGAATCACTATGGCTTACCCTATAAAGTGTTATTCATCAGTACTCACCATGGTATGGAGACAGCATTTCAGAACCTGCAACCCTTCACAAGCTTAATCCTTCATATCAGACCTAAAATAAGCATCTGGTGGGCCTGGAGTCTAGAGAACTAGATTCTCACATCTGTTTTGACGTAGTAAATCATGTGACCTTGGCAAAGTCATGTATTTTCTCTGGGCTGGGTTTTTCTCATATGTCAATTAGGGGGTTGAACTAGATGCACTCTAAGGAATCTACTACCAGGTTAGACGTTCTATGGTTTCATGAGAATGTGTGTCTGGTGTTGCACTGGGTTTTGCAGGAGAAAAAAAAGCAGAACTAATCATGATAATACCATTGCTTTCCCTACCACCACTCATAATCTTTTTTAGTTTTTCCTAAAGATGAAAGAGAGATAATGAGTAATGCAAGATGATGGAAAACAATGCATATTACAAGAAACCGAGCAATACCTTTCCCTACCCGATAAAGTCTTCCTACCCTCTGTTCAAATCCAGGAGTAGCTATTCCACTTTTCCATGAGCTATCCTAAATCTGTTGGGCATTGATTCTTTGGGCATCCACCAGGTCCCAATTTCTAAGGATGGTATAGGACTTGGAAGTCAAAGTTGCTACACTGTCCCCAGTTTGGGCTCTGGAGTGTCCCTGGGTGATAGAGTCATTGCTGGTTGTAATTTTGGTTGATAGGGCACCCTCAGTGACCTTCAATTCATTTTCTGCCCAATGAGGTCTCACTGAAATGTGCTTGTGGTTAAGAAAAATCATGGTAAACCTTGGCTTGTGAACATGTAACAAAATGGTACTCTGATGTTTGTAGACAGGGGCAAGGCTGCTGTCACTTGACCCTTTTAGAGTGTCATCTAACCATGCAGATGACAAGTACATAAAAAGGTTAATAAAGGTTCACATAATGTGTGAGCAGAGGAGAAGACAGGTTGGCAAGAAAGAATGAGGCCGGGAATGGAAAAGAATGCCTAAACCAGAAAGAGGTCAGCTTCTAGAGGAAATGCTGGTAGCCAAAGCCAGCTTGCTTGGGTCTGGCACAGCATACTGTCTCAATTCTTGACGTCAGTGCTGTCAGGGTTAGAACATGCTGATGGACTGGAAACGCACTGAAAAACGTCATGCGTGAGACAGGGAGAGAGAGGAAGTTGGGCTGCAGCAGTCAGGGAGGAGCATTGGGTCTTCCTGAATAGCTATTTTCATAGCATAGTGAGGACAAGGGAATAAGGAAATATAACTTTCCAAAGAAAAATTGTTTAAAAAAAAGAGATAAAGTATCATTAATACACCACACACACACACACACACACACACACACACACACACACACACTCTAGAATATTGACTATAAAGAATAATTAATTCTGTTTTCATCCTATTGCCAAAGAGGGCTGGTTCTTTCCAACTGTTAACTGATCACTGTCTTTCCATTGTTTGTTTTTTGATTATCCTGAAAATATTTGAAAGCTGTTAACCACTTTTGACATTTTCATGGAGTGCAGTACTTACAAGTGCGAATTCTGGAGCCAGACATTTCTGAGATGAAAACTCAAGTTTCACTACTTTCTAACTTTGGTCTGGGTTATTACATAAGACAAAATAGATAATAGGTACAATCAAATAGCACTATTGATTAAATAGAAGGATAATAGGTAGATCCTTTTTCAGAATATATAGAAGAAAACACAATTTATTGAAAATAAATTTTAAGGGAGAAAAGAGAATCCCCACCTTCTTTGGTTTAGATAGCACTTCAGGATTCATTTAGTTCAATCTTTTGTTATTGTAGGAATCATTTTTATCATCTCTCTGACAGCTTATCAGTCAGTGAGTGATTATTTCATGTGCCTCATAGTTCATTCACTCATGAAGCAATCTATTTTATTTCAGAACAGTTGTAAAATGAAAAATGGGCAAAAAGCTACCTGGAAAAATATTTATGGCAAAAAGGACAAAGGGTTAATACTATTAACTTATAAAGAGCTTAATAATAGTACCTCTATTTATAATAATAACAGGTTAGTTTATTCATATCAATCTTTTTGGTGAAAACAATAAAAATTATGGATAAAATATTTTAAAAGAATTCTTACAAAGTTTCAAAGAATTGATAAAAGAGTAAAAATTCACAAGGCCAAAACTGCATGGAAAGGTGCAAACCAGGAAGGAGACAGGCAAGAAACAAAGTTCGATGTTGTCCTAAAATTAATTGCCAGAACTGACAAATGTGAGCCTTGGTTTTGAGAACTTTAGTCATCTAAGAAAAGAGAGGAAAGAAATCAAACACAGAGGCCTTTGTTTACCATTAACTTTAGTTAGGAACCCAATACAGCATCAGAAAAGGGTAAAGCAAAAATAAGTGGCCTTTACATGAATTTGCCAACAAATTTGCAATTTCTGGACATCCCCTTATAAAACAATAACAACACACACATAAGAGGTTGAGTTAGTTGAAGTAGTACTAAACTTGGTAAAAATAATTAGTAGATGGAAGAAGTCATGAAAATTCTTACTAGAGAAAGATATCATTATAATAGGCCTCAAATATTTTTGCAAAAATAATTTCTGAATAAAATAAGAAACACAAAGTCAAATATTTCTAAGCACCAATGGAAATGGAACCAGGAACAAGAACCAGCAGAAAATTAAACATAAAAATAATAAAGAAAAAGAGAGAAAGAAAAAAAGAACTAATGCTAAAATGTCAGTTATTGGAATTATTAGATACAGATTATAAAATAATTATGTCTGTTAGATTTAAAGAAATAAAAGGCAAGGTTGAAAATACCTGCAAGGAATACAATATTTTAAGAAGTGATATAGCATATTTTTAAATGTAACATTTATAGAATGAAAAAATATAATAAAAAATTAAAATTTTAAAGCATGAGTTTAAATGCAGATTAGATATAATCTAAAAGATAATTAAAAGAAACCCTAGAAAATTATCCAGAATGTAACATGAAGAGACAGTAGATGAAATGCAGAGGAAGGTTAAGAGGTGGGACAAAAAGAGTGAGATCTAAAATATCTTCAATTGTAGTCCCTACAGTTGAGAATAGGAGATAATAGAGATAATATTTGAACAGATAATAACAGAATTTTCCAGAACTGATGAAGTCAAAATTTAAAGATTTGGAAAATCTCTAGCAAGGTACATAAAAAGGCATTTGAGTCTAATCATGCCATAGTAAAATTTCAGAACTTCAAAAAAGAAGAAAAATCTTGAAAAGACACAATAAAAAAAGGTTACCTTTAAAGAAAAGGCTGACAGTTCATTTCACAATAACAATGAAAGACAATAGCAATAGGATGATTGTATTTAATTTGCTAAAGAAGGGAATTGTTAACATGAAAATCTACACCCAGTAAAATATACCTTTTATATGAAGAAATTAAAATTATTTTCAGATAAACAAAAACTGAGAACATTTGCCACCAGCAAACTCACACTAAAGGAAATACTAAAGAATGATCTTGAAGCAGAAGCAAGTTGAACCCAGAGAGAAGATCCAGTGTACACAAGGAAATGAAGAGCCAAGAACATAGTAAATATGTGGATAAATCTAGCACAATATACAAACCAACAATAATTACACATACTAATAAGGTATTAGAGATTAAAATAGAATCAAAATACAAAATAACATTAACAGATCAACTTGGATTGGGATCAAGAAAGTTAAAATTCTTTAAGACATACTTTCTAGGAGATTTTAGAAGTATTGATTAATTTTATACTTTGATCAGTATTCATGTTTTAACTTCTAGAGTATCATTTCCAAATAAGTATAAGGAAATTTTACAATAAAAAATAAACTAAAAGATCATGAACATGGAAGGAAATGAAGCAGAACAGATAGAAAAAAAGTAAAATACAAGATGGCATATTTTAAAAACAAATATATTAGTAATTATTGAGACATCAATTGATATTTAAAAGAAAAGAATATTAGCTTGGAGTAAGGAAAATTCCAGTGAAATCTGGTGCATAGCATAATTCCTGTGAAAGAGGGCATGCATATCATAGTTTATGAAGGTGGAGTCCCCTGAAGTTGTGCAGTGTATATCCTATGTGGTGCTGAGTCTAACTATACAAAAGATGAAAGTAAAGGGATGAAAAATATATATTATATGAGTATGAATCAAAGAATAGCTGGTATAGCTATATTAATATTAAACACAATAGATTTAAGGCAAAAGGCATAACTAGAGAGTCACTTTATAATTGTAACAAGTTCAATTCAAAGGAAAATGCAATGATTTTAAATATCAATACACCTAATGATAGAGATTTAAAATATAAAATAAAAATATGAAATTGATTTCTGGTCAGGATAGCAGCATAGGTAAATGCTGTGCTTGTCTCCTCTCATGACCACATCAAAATTACAACTAAACTACAGAACAACCATTATTGAGAATCACCTGAAGTCTAGCTGAACTGAAGTCCTACAACTAAGGACATACAGAAAAAGCCACAGTCAGAATGGTAGAAGGGGCAGAGATATAGAATGAACTGGGCCATACCCATGTATGATCATTAAAAATTGTTTGGGATCTCTTAGCTGAGGAGGTCTCCCTCCAAGGAGTAAGGGATTCCAGCCCCACACCATGCTCCCCATCCCAGGGTTTCAGTGCCAGAAAAAGAAATTCCCACACTTCTAGCTGTAAAAACTAGTGGAGATTGTGGCTGAGTGAGATAGAGGGAGGCTGGAGTCCCAGGTGATCTTAAAAGGTCTGTGCATGGACTTACTCACTGATGGAATCACTTGCTCTGAGTTCCAGTGCTGGAGCAGCAGCTTGAAAGGTACCAAGGACATACAAGGAGGGACTGAGTTGTCTGGCCTCAGGGTGATGGCTAGAAGGGAAATTTTCTCCAGAGAGAAGTGCTGGCTGAATCCACTGTTTCTCTGTTAAGCCCTCCCCTCTCCCACCATGTGGATACAGGCATCTGCCATACCTAAGTCTCCATCAGTTAGGCTAACACTATTTATTGGCCCCGTCCTGGTGATTTCTTGAGACCCTCCTCCCTCCCCCCACCACACACACACTCAAATTTTATGCATACCTAAATGGTTCCCCGTGGCTTTTCCATACCTGTTTTAGCTCATGTTGCAGACTTTCTTAAAATCTCTCAAAGGTTCACAAAACCCCAACAAGCAGCATCTGGCTTCAGCATGCGCTGTACCTCTTGCTGAGCAGCCCCAAACCCAGCTCTAGCAGCAGCCAGCCTCAGTTTGCAGCTTGGTCTCTCAAGGTACCCACAAGCCCAGTGCAGGTGGCAGCTATCTGCTGATTGCCTTCTGGATCATGCCAGGCAGCCCTGGGCAGAGCACAAGCTGCAGCTGAATTTGGCCTGCAGTAGGGCCCTTCCCAGGAAGTTCCTGGGCTGGCAATCTCTGTGCCCAGCTTTAGACATAGTCAAAACATCACAGGATTGTCCCCAATGACAACACACTCAAAGGGCACACTGGGAAGGACCCAGAGCCCTGCTAAAGCAAACCCTACTCTGTAGAGTAAGCCCCTGTACAACATCTCCTCTACTGTAGTCACAGCCTGTCCTCACAACCAATCAGCCCAAGGGTCAATCCATCTCATTAATGTGCCAACAGCAACCAATGCTCAAACTACAACACGAGGGCACACACAACCCACACAAGGGACACACCTGGAGCACCCAGTTGGGGTGACCAGGTAGACTATGCCACTGGGTCTCAAAAGACACCTACTACATAGGAGCACTCTACTAAGACCTGGGAGCATAGCAGCCATACCTAATACATAGAAAGAGACAAAGGGAGATAACCAAAATGGGGAGACAAAAAAACCACGTTCCAAATAAAAGAATACAACATAGCTCCAAAAAAGGAACTAAATAAAATGGAGACAAGCACTCTACCTGAAACAGAGTTCCAAACAGTGGTTATAAGAATGCTCAATGATCTTAGGGAGAACTTAAACAAAGAGACAGGAAACATAAAAAAAGGAGATAGAAAACACAAAAAAAGAACCAGTCAGAAATAAAGAATACAACAACTGAAATGAAGGAATCAACAGAGATTAGGTGAAGCAGAGGATCAGATCATCTATTTCGAAGACAAAGTAGCAGAAAACACCCAATCAGAGCAGCAAAAAGAAAAAGAATCAAACAACAACAAAAAAATGAGAATAATCTCAGGGGCCTTTGGGACAACATCAAGCATAACAAGATTCACATGATAGGGATACCAGAAGGAGAACAGAGTGCAAGGAATTGAAAACCTATTTGAAGATATAATGATGGAAAACTTCCTAACCTGATGAAGCAAATAGATATACAAGCCCAGGAAGCAAAAAGTTCCAAACAAGATGAACCCAAAGGCCCACACCAAGACACATAATAATTAAAATACCAAATGTTAAAGACAGAGAGAATCTTAAAAGCAGCAAGAGAAAATCAGTTAGTTACCTACAAGGGAGTACCCATAAGACTGTCAGTTGATCTCTTAACAAAAACTTTGCAGGCTAGAAGGGATTGGCATGAAATATTCAAAGTGATGAAAAGTAAGGACCTACAACTAAGATTACTCCACCCTGCAAAGCTATTATTTGGAATTGAAGGACAGATAAAGAGCTTCCCAGATAAGAAAAAGCTAAAGGCATTCATCAACACCAACCCAGTATTACAAGAATGTTAGGGAGACTTCTTTGAGATGAAAAAATAAATAAATAAAGACAATAACATGAATAATAAAATGGTAATAACTACATATTTATCAACAATTGCTTTACATATAAATGGATTAAATGCTCCAATAGAAAGATAGGGTGGCTGAATGAATAAGAAAACAAGACCTTTACATATGCTGTCTATAAGAGACTCACTACAGATTGAAAGACATACATAGACTGAAAGTAGAGGGATGGAAAAAAGATATTTCATGAAAAAAAAAAGTATGGTAGCAACACTTAGAGCAGAAAAAATAGACTTTAAAACAAAGGCTATGACAAGAGACAAAGAAGGGTCTAGTAATCTGACTTCTGGGTATTTATCAAAAGAAACCCAAAGCATCCATGTGTTCATTGCAGCATTATTTACAGTGGTCAAGATGTAGATACAGCCTGGGTGTCCACTGATGGATGAATGGATAAAGAGGAGGTTGTACATATAGACAATGGAATATTGCTCGGCCATGGAAGGGAATGGGCTCTTGCCATCTGTGGTGGCATGGATGGACCTGGAAGGTATTGTGCTGAGTGGTGTATGTCAGATAGAGGAAGACAGATGCAATATGAATTCACTTATATGTGGAATCTAAAGAACAAAGTAAACAAACAAAACAGAAAACTCATAGATATAGAGACCATTTTGATGGTTGCCAGATGGGAGGGTATGGGGGAGTTGGGTGAAAAAGGGGAAGGGATTAAAAAGAGCAAATTGGTTGTTACAAAGTAATCATGGGGATATAGGTTATAGCATAAGGAACATAAGTCAATAATATTAAAATAACTATATATGGTGTCAGATGGGTACTAGAATTATCAGGGTGATAGATGGGAAGGGGTTTAAGCCAGGGTGAAAAAGGAAGGGATTAAGTACAAATTGGTAGTTACAAAATCATCATGAGGATTTAAAGTAAAGCATAAGGAATATAGTCAATAATATGGTAATGACTTAATAACTATGTATAATGCCAGATGGGTACTAGACTAGTCATGGGGATCACTTCTTAAATACGTAAATGCCTAACTATTATGGTGTACACCTGAAATTAATGTAAAATAATATTGAATGTCAACTGTATTTGAAAAATTAAAAAGGTGGGGAAAGGTGAAAGGGAATAAGAGGTTCAAATTTCCAGGTATAAAATAAATAAGTCATGGAGATGTAATGTGCAGCATGTGAAATACAGTCAATAATATTATGATAGCACGGTATGGTTTCAAATGGTTGCTGGACTTATCATGGTGATTACTTTTTTCATTATATAAGTGTTGAATAACTATGGTGTACATCTGAAACTAATGTAATATTGTCTGTTTGCTATATTTCAATACAAATCTTAAAAATAAAATGCTGATCCATTTCAAAGAAAATAAAAGAAACTCTTTGGTATTTGGGACAGGTTTGAACAAGATTAGAATACAGCAGTTTATAATAAGTTAATATTAAAAACTAGAAGAATTTCCAAGTAGTGAAACATGAATAGTAGGAAAAATTAAACCAGATAATAAAAATTTAATAATTCAAATTAGTATTTTATACAATCTTGATAAGGAAGGTGACTCAGAATTAAAAGAGAAATAAATGGTGAAATGAAGCATTACAAAAAACCACCAATAAGGAATTTAGGTTAAGCAACTGTTAGAAAGAACCCAAAATAAGAAAAAAAAAAAACAAATTGCTGTGAACATTAATCTAAATGAATAAAATTTGAAAATGAATTTTGAAAACTCAAAAATTTCTAGAACCACAAGAGGACATAGATAAGAGAATGGAAATAAAATATAGACAAACTATACTTGCATAGGAGACTTTGACACACCACTCTCAGGAATGGAAGTACAAGCCACCCAAAAATAACCACTTAGGATTTTATCATATCTCTCTCAATTATTGATAGAACTACTGGCCAAAAAATATCTAGTTAAAGAAAATAATAGAGACTGCAAATAGGGTTCGGCATCCATTACAATACTCCTTGTGAACTCTTCTACTTCACAAAGTAGAAGAGAGTAATAAAAACAACTGCTAAGAACAGGATAGAAGAGATCAACATTGCAAATATCTTCCTTGAAGTGACAAATAAATTCAAAAACATTTGGCAAATTAACAAAAAAAATGAAAACACAGAAAAAAGGAAAGAAGGCACAAATAAAAATATTAGAAGGCATCATACTGATACCACAAATGGTCCACACCATAAATTTGTCTTATCATTGAGAGGTTTCATACCTTACACCCTGAGATATGGCTTCTAATGAGAGTCTAAGAAGATCAATATATTGACAGCTAAATTTTAAAATTATTAAAATTGTGTGAGCCCTGCAACAAGATAATGTTTAATGGAAAGTTAGCTGTAGTCACCAATCCTTCATTATTCAGAGTTAATGCCTATCAACTCTATGGTTCGTAACAATGACC
The DNA here is from genome assembly GCA_033961575.1 of Aselliscus stoliczkanus. Taxonomy (NCBI): domain Eukaryota; kingdom Metazoa; phylum Chordata; class Mammalia; order Chiroptera; family Hipposideridae; genus Aselliscus; species Aselliscus stoliczkanus. Next base: position 33,514,314 of record CM066738.1, read on the forward strand.
ACAGTTCAAATTTCATTTTTCAGATTAATATAATTTATATCATAACATTCTGTAACACTTTATAAGCTCTCAATTCATATTTCTTTATCAACTAACTTAAAAAGAAGTTCTAAATGAAATGAGTTGTCAATAATGTGTCCTATGTCCAGATATCTGAAAAGTTCTTGGCGTGTGCAATTACTCAATGATATGAACTAATACTGCTAAATAACTGTAAACAAAGGTCTGACATGCACTAAAACTTTCTGTCTAAAGATAAAATACTTTCTAAAGATAAAAAACTTTCTGTCTAAAGATGAAGAAGAAGGAGGAGGAGGAGGAGGAGGAGGAGGAGAACAAGAACAAGAAGGAGAGATTTGAGTCCCTGAATTTTCAGTGAAAGAATTATATACAAAATTTTGAAATTATAGATATGGTATTTGTTGTCTATTGAATTGAAATACTTTGCAGAAAAGAGAAATATTCTTTTACCCATTTGATATTTATCCATTGTAGTGTTTTTTATGTCCTTGCATCAACTTGTTGGGGTTAACTTCAAGGACATAAGTTTTATATGCATTGTGACTTATGTTCAAATATTATCCAAAGAAAGGAATCATATCATATATAGAATTGTCTGGAGTACTTTTAAAAAATCAGCATGAGTCATAGGATTCACTATAGAACAATAAATTTGAATCTGGGGAATGGGGTTCAGGCAGTGATACTTTTCATAAGGTCTTTTGATGACTCTCTTGTGTTGAGAACTACTGATGTAGGCAATTGTGAAAACCTGAAGTTCCTAGATAGGAGACCAAGCCCAGTATTAATGAACAGGGGTATGGATACTTTTAGGAAGCAGGTAGTTATTTTGGGGAGCTTAAGCTTTGTACCTAAGTTCTCTTGATTGTATAAGAGGAAAATACAGGGTTAACAGAGAAAAAGGACAAGATCAGGATAAGATGACAAGCCACAATGTCCCAATAAAAAAGGCCAGGATTCAGACAGAAAGCCAGGTTTATAAGGAAGCAGAGTAAGTAATAGCAAAATCAACAATTATCTGCTGTGATACTTAAGACAGAGCTTCCTATTTTAGCAGGCAGAATTATTGCCACTCTGGCGACTCACGAGCAGAAATCAGTTCATGATCAATGCAACTCAGCTCCAAGTTCCACTGGACTTGGGACCAATACTGCTGGTATACATTATATATAAGTTCTATAGTGACCATTACTTTTTAAACCATAATGTTTTTGAAATTACAATGCATTTTATAATCACTGAGCACATTAATGTACTATTCTTTTTCATTATTACTAAAATGATGGTCTGACTCAAAATTTATGACATTTTAGATTCAGGAAAACATGGTGTTCCCAGGGTTCTCCAGACTAGTTTAAGAACTGAGCCTGGTGAGTTCGGGTATTAGAGTTATCTGTGAGGACTTAGAGTCATTGGAAGGAAGAGGAGGCCGGAACTGAAATGATAGATCATAACACAATCAAGATATTGAAGAAAGCTGCCTCTAGTTCTCAAAAACTTGTGCTTTGCGGTGTGAGACAGGCTAAGAACAATGTAGTTTTCTGAGAAGATTGTTCAGGAAACACAAAGTGGTTGATTCGTGACCACTTTTCCAAGTGCTCACGCCCTCTGTTGGTGGTAGGTAGAGTTGATAAGTCTCTGCCCTAGCACAGAGTTTTGCTTATATCTTTCAAAGTCTGTAAATTGGAAGGTGGAAAATTGTGGAGCTTCACTGCCAAGTTCTGTGGAACACACTATGTTCTAAACATTTAGAGGATAGAAATTGAAAAGGACTAGAGAGGAATGAATGAGTTGGATTTGGGTAGGAATTCCAGTAGGTAAATGGGAGGTTTTTCAAGGGCTAATGAATGTGACACTCTTGAGGGGGAAAGAGCAAGGTGCATTCCTGGCCCAGTGTCTTGTCTGGAACGTTTCCTGATTCAGCCACGGAACTCCTTATTTGGTTAATATGGGTTCATTTGCAGGGACAAGAATCTATTTGCAAATGGTTGAAATGTGACCATATGTCTCCCTCTGCTTTTCCCTCCTGACACAGAATTGGAGCCTAAACCTCTGTGAGAATTTTCAAAGCCATAGCTTCATGCCAACGTATCTTACCCACAGTGGCCCATTTCTCATCTTGCAAATTTTGTGCCAGAAAAGAACTCCCACTGGCCTGCCAAGCAGTTCTGGCACAAACAGACCCCTGATGGCACAGAGCAGGATGAGCAGAGGGGGAATTGTGCACATCGCCCAAAGCTTGACAGGGTGGGAGGAGGCTCTGGTGCAGTTCCCCTCAGGGGAAGAATCCCACACACTAAGTATAATTTCCAGGCATGTGGAGTAATGGGGCAAAATTAAATTGGACTCTCCTTCTATCTTAAATCTAATTAATCTTCCTCTGCCATGCAATCACTCCACTGAAATATGGCATTAAAATTCCAGCACTTTAGTTTGCACTTTCCAGCAGCTTTCCATGGCAGCTGTAATCTGATCTACTAGTTCATAAAATCCTAATATGGAATGATTTAGAAAAGAGAAAGAATTGGTCCTCAACAAATGAGTAACAAGACACCAACTCGGGAATTTTAGAACCCAACAGTAAAGAAGCCATGTCTCAGGGTAGAGGAGTTATTATTATTATTATTATTATTATTATTATTACTCAGTTTGTTGCATTGAGAGTAAGAAATCATCCATTGTGTTAGTTGTTGGTGGAATTACACACTCCATAACACAATTAAATATTCTTTGCGAATGATCTGTAGAAACAGCATTGCTTAAACCAGTCTGTAACTGTCCGCAATTTATATTTAATTCTGAATGTCTTCTGGCTTCTGTTTCTTACACATTTAGGTGTCAGATCTGTTGTTGTCTTGGGAAAAAAAAAATGTTAGGTTCTAAATCAAAATCAATCCCACCACTGATTCCTATGTACTATATAGCTTCAGGATAGAAGTACACAGGATTGAGTTAGTTAAAGCAGGGTATGTTTTTATACTTTTTTAAAACTAAGTCCCTATTAGAATTTTATCCTCCCCCTCGAGTGAGGAAATCCCAGACAAAACCGCTCTTGTGTTTACTTGTTTTGTCCATGCCAGAACTACAAAAGGAGAAATCGTATTCTGGCAACAGTTGTCCTGAGAAGGATAAATTGCAAAATAAGCTAGCATGTTGAAACATTTAGAAATATACCACAAATATTTATGTATTATGGGTTGTTTATATGTGCATATACATATATATGTTTATATTATAATAATAGTATGTAAGCCAAGATTCCTACATATTATAAAACAGATTTATCACCAACTCTAGTTTTGTGACATCCACAAGAGAGAATAGGCTAGGATAATTGTCCCCTTTAACTTTAGACTGCATCGGTTTATAATTTATGTATAGTCTATGTAACTGATTTAAGAAGATGGACTACATGAGCAAGTCATGTGAATACTTTTCCTTTCCTTTTGAAGACCATGTATGTGAGGGTGTATGCAAGGGTGAGCTTGATTTTGTACATTAGTAATTGCAACATGACCATAGTTATCCAGGTATGTTTTGAAAGGACAGGAAATTATTTTATACTTTATTATATTCCTTTTGATCGTTATTCAATTGCTTTGATTGTTAAATATCTATAAAGTAATTGATTGAAGGAAGGAAGAAAGGAAGGAGTAAATGGAAAAAAAACATGTTCATATAAAAAAACAACATGTATAAATTTAAAACAGGGATTAGTCAGATAAATATATTAGGCTCTGCAGTCTCTGTTGCAACTACTCACCTCTGCCATTTTAGAGCAAAACCAGTTATAGACAATGTATAAACAAATGAGTGTGGCTGTTTTTGAGTAAAACTTTATTTATAAAAGCGGCCTGTAGGCTGAAGTTAGCCAAGGAGCCACAGTTTGCCAATTACTGATCCAAAGCATCAGGGGTAATCTTTATTCTCAAAAATAACAGATTAACTTATAAGTATTTTGATGATTTGCAAGACTTGATTAGAGGATTAGGTCAGAGGAAACTTGACTCGCTTAAACTGTTCTACCGGTAAGCTATCAATACATAGATGACATATAGGACCAGCCAGATTATTGTACTTTCTCTCTTCCCTGTCACTAAATTCCTATTGGTCTCATTACATTTTTTGTGCTGTTCCAATTTACAGGCTAAACAAGGGAAAGGGGGTAGATGGCATAAGAGGACATTGAATGCAACTACAGGCAGCCCAAATAGTCTACCAGTTAGTCACTTCAGATTTCCAGTGGGGTGAATGCAGCATTCATTAATGCCCAGAGACAGCCCAGGCAAAGTCCAGACAGTTTTCTGGAAGAAAGAAAGCTAAAGGCAAAGGAAGTCCTGTGTCGATTGTCGTCTGTAGTCATGAGCCTGAGAAATAGTAGCTATGAATCAGTCTGTCTGAGGCTCAGCTGCCTTTATTTGAAACAATAAGGAAGATAATATTTTAAAAAGCTTTTAGGAATAAAATAAGTCTTAACCACTAGAGAGAAGAATCACAGTCTGCAGCTACATTGCCTAGGGGCATAATGATGATTCACTGTAAAATTAGACCAATTAAGCACCCTCTCCCAATTCTGTAGTCTTGAGAGAGTTAGATAAGATCATTAGTTCCCTTTGACTCATGAAATCTTAAAATAAAAAGGATCTCAGAGATCTTCTGGTCATGGGGTTATGGAATGTAAGAAGTGTAAGATATCTCACTGGAGATCTGGTCCACCCTTTTACTTACAGGTGAGTGAATTGAGACCAGTTGAGGTAAGTGATGTCTGGTGATTCATAGCTAGTGGGTTGTGAAAGTAGAACTTGTACCATCACTCTTGATTCTGGGTTGATAGATTGATTGGTTCATTTGTTAACAATTATTATTCATTCAACCAATGTAGTTTACGTATTGTTTCCCAAGATGATTTTATCAGAGAACCATTTTTCGTTTCTCACAAGGATCAGAGAAGACCAGCATTCCCCAGAACCTACCTCAGGAAATGCTGTGATTATTACTCTACACCTTCAAACACTTTCAACTCCACCCACACATCCACTTTACAGGTGAGGAAAATGAGATCTAAAGACTGAGGTTGATGACTTCTGAGTTTGGGCATATTAGAGTTACCTAGGGATCTTAAAAAAAAACAAGAACATTCTATGCCACATCCAGCCTATGCCCCATTCAGACCAATGAATCACAATCTCTAGGGATAAAGCATAGACATCATATTTTTTGAAGTTTCCTAGATGATTTCAATGTGCAGACAAATTTTGGGAATCAAAATTTGGGGGCCAGGTGGTCTCTTCTTATGTTAAAAAGCCTGGTCATCCATTGTGGGGAAAAAACGATTTGGAAACATCAGAAGAAATGGAATAACATTTCTCAAAAGGAGTCTCTCTCTCTCTCTCTCTCTCTCTCTCTCTCTCTCTCTCTCTCTCTCTCACACACACACACACACACACACACACCCCACAACGTAGTTCTGAAGAACAAATGCACCAATTTGTTGATGAAAAGTGCTCTAGGAAACCAAAGAAGTTATATAATACAGTACTATTTTGTCTTAGGAGACACATTTCAATTAGTTGTGAACGTAGTTTTATCTATTTACTTGGAAGAATTATTCAAAAATTAAAGAATCAGTAAATTTCATAAAGCACTTAAGTATTGAAAGTAGGCCTAAAATTAATAGAAAAATAAAACTTAAAAACCCTTTTATATAGTTTATACTATATTTTAAAATTTACAGTTATACTGCCAATGGATTAAATCAGAAGGGTGCAGGATATGTCATAATTGAGCTGCTTCCTTTGACTTCAGGCTTTTGCATATGAACATCATCATTGATATACTATATCTAATTTTTTCTTGATTTTTCTTTATCAAATCTTCCCCTACCTCGGGCAGGCCGAGTGGCGCGGTGGTTGAGCGCTGGCTTGGGAAGCCAGCGGCCCCGGTTCGGGTCCCACATATGAGGGCCAGTGACACCGCCCTCAAAAAAAAAAAAAAAATCTTCCCCTACCAGCCTCAGTTGGGCAGTAGAGCTTTGGTATAATAATAAGGTAAGGTGAAAAACTATGATATGCCATCAAATGTTCCAGTTTGAATAAAATTCCAGATGCGTTTTTTAGGTAGTTGTTTCTGAATTGCAGCTTTGGTGTCATTTCGGTGTCGTTCAGAATTTGTTCACTTTCTTCAGGTCAAGATGAGCTCTCTGGTCCTTGTTTCCCTGGCTCATGTCAGTGTCTATTTTTTGCCTCCACATTTTTGGCTCTAGCTCATTGACTTGAGGCTCATCCTCTCAGCGCTTGAGATCCTCTGTGCTTCCAGGATCAAGGAAGGCAGAGCAGAAGGAGCCCCTACCCAAAAGCTGTTTATCTAAAACCAATTAACTGTCTCCACACAGTCCAATGTGTTCTTGTTGTCAGTGACTTGAAGCTACAGTTGCACTGAGCACACTATTCTCACTTAGGTTCTGTTTAAGTGGGGTGGCTTAAAGGAATTATGGGAGGAGCTAAGTGAGCCCCCATTCACAGGCACCCCTCAGTGAATTCTCTCTTGTGGAGGTTGGAATTTAAGGCAAAATAGAATGTTCTCCCAACTACTCATTTTTATACTCATATTCAAAAATCTTGCTTTCTGGAAGAAATTGTTTTGTGCGATGTAGGAAAGGAAAGCCAAGAAACGCCTGTTCTGAAAACCAAAGGACCGGGTGCATAAGGGAAAAGCCAGAGCTTTTCTAAAAAGAAAATCTCAAAGCATTTAAGATCCCTTCGACTGCCGTAGTGACAGACCTATCAAAATAAACAGACCACAATGTTCCATTGCGGTAAAGGAAATACCACTTGAAAATCCTGGGAAAGTGACCACGGGAAGAGCTCTCCCAAGGAGAGTCACTTCAATTAAGAGAGGATAAGAGGGGAGGGAAGATGTGCTGCCCTTCAGGAGAGAGGGAAAGGACTGACGACATTTCCGCTGCTACACGACAAGGAGTTTACATTTATAAAACTTCCAGTTTTTATATGTGGGTAGGCTAACTCCAGGGTATATTAGTGGTCACTGGGTATTATCATCCTATGGCCAACTGATCTTAACAACCACGTTTTCAGTTGTTTTTGCTTCCTAGACCCATGTTAACAAAAAATGAACAACCATAATATATTCCTGTGTGTGAGAGCAGAAAAGGACAGGGAGGAGAAAGAGAGATTGAGATGCTCGCACTGAGAAGACAGAGATAAACCAAAGAATTTTCAAGTAATATTTTCACCACCACATTGGAGCATCATGGTCTATCAATTTTCAAATATCTGCCACAACCATAATAGAATACATCTTTAGAGTTTGGGGATTTTCTTTCATGATAGCACTAGCTCTCCCCTTTTTGACACAGTCTTTTGGTTTTCAGAGCAAGCTTTTCTTTCTAAATCCCACAAATGGAAATTGAGGGACTATTAAGTGCCAAGCAATGAAGTAGATGAAGATAAACTCATGAGATTTATCTTTACAGATGAACAATTAAATACCCCTGCTCCTTGTTTCAAGAACATCCACACTCTTGGTTTTAGAAAAGAATGTCAAAGTTTTTAAGACAGTTGCTTCTCTGCCAACATTTTCAGCCATTTTCTTTGGTGGGTATGGAAACATGACTGAGCACATGAGCACATTTAAATTTTTCTTTGTAGCATTATTTCCACAAGACTTCCTGAAAATTCTGATTCATCTCTCTCTCTATGAGACTGGTGGTACTTGCTTTCTGTTGTTTCTGTTTGTGTGCTCATGCGTGTGTGTGTGTGTGTGTGTGTGTGTGTCCCTAGCTTAGCCATCTAGGATTTTATTTCCGCTTATTATTTGGGATAAGAACAACATCTATTATTAGAAATTCCAGTGAGAGAAGTCCATTCTGGAGTCAACAAAGTAGGGATGGTGGCTTTACTTCTGACAAAAGACACATTCCTTGCTATATTTTCAAATACTTGTGGGTCATAGACCCATAACTTTATTTTCTATTTAATTTTTTTTCCTGTTGGGTTCAGATAGGGCAGGGACCCTCCTATGGAATGCATAATAGCAACTGATGCCCATATTGCTGCCTTATACTCATGTCCAGGCTTTCTTTCATTCACAATCCCCTTCCTTCTCTCCTTTGCTACAAGGAAACCTATTTAATCTCCTCATGTAAAATATTATGGTACCTGAGAACTGATAATACTGGGAACTTAGTCTAATACCTTTTATGGTGGCTCTGATTTTGGGGGGAATCAGCTCCTCTGAACTTTCAAAAGAGATACAGTAAAATCACTGGGTGAGTCTCTAAGGAGAACAGATGTGTGTAACCTCCATGTGTCACTATTTGCTTTGGTCACAGATCCCCATGCACAAGTTATTCACAACATATATCCCTGCATGAAATGATAAACAGCCATTAAAAATAAATTAGCTTCTTGCTGGGGTCTATGAATTTAAATGATATGAATGTGTTTGTTCATTTATGCAACAATTAATGGTTGAAGGCCTAGGTGCCAGGCATAGCATACTTGGAGTGACTCCGTCTACAAATTAGCAGAACACCCTCAGTCTAGGAGTCTGGGAAATAATACCAATATTTCTGGAATCATAGAGAGCTGAGTTCTGCCATTTTATTAATGTGGAACTATAGCAATGGGCTTAACTTCAGCAGATCTCAATTTTCTCACTGAGAAAGTAAGGAAGAATGGTGCTTACTTCAGAGGGATAGAAATGTAAATGGCACACTGTATGTGGAGGATCTGGAACAAACTAGAGTTCAACAGAAGTTGGTTCCTTTTTTTCTTAGCATGGTGAGCCTTTTATCCCCTAATTGATAGGAGCCATTTCCATATTCTTCCAACTGACCTTATTTTGGTCAATAACCGCCATGCAGAGAGATTTAACTTTCTTAGAAGCAAAACCCATTGGTCTTCAACTGCCAACAGACATTTCATTACCTTAAAAGGAGCTCTGTTCTGTGTGAGAAGGAGAGAGATGCTGCTTCAGACCAGGGCGAATTTACTGTTCACTGCTCCTTGTAATTTAAAGGGTTAATTTGCTTTCATGTCTCTCCCACTGAGAACCACTGTTATTATGGGATGCAGGTTCCCACAAAAATAGAGAGATTCTTTTTTCAAAGCATAAACTGGCAAGACCATAGTTAATTTCCATGAGAGTTAAGAGAGCAAAATTCTGGGCAAGTCTTTGAAAATTCACTTGGGACGCTTTATGTCTGAGAGACGGTGCTTAAAAGACAGGAATTCCATACCTTGAATTCACTTTCCCATGAAAGGCTGTAGGAGTTACTGCAGGAAACAAAAAGCAATTTACGTTTCCCCTAACCAACCCTACACCCCCCTTTTCAACCTCCTGTCTCCTACTCCAATCACTACCTGAAAAAATTCTAGCATTGGGAGGTAACTTGCTTTAACTCTTTGCTACTCCAAGTGTGATCCTTGGACCTGTAGCTTTGGCCTCACCTAGGAGCTTGTTACAAATGCAGAGTCTTGGACCCCACCCAGACCTACTGAATCAGAGTCTGTATTTTCACAAGATCCTAGGGGATTCTCATGCACCCTGGAGATTGGGGAATGGGCCTTCAGTTGGCACCCATATGGAGGGGACACTAAAGCTAAGCTTCTTAAACTTGGAAATGCTGATTGAAGCCCTGTTTACAGTGGATCGTTTATGTCTATTTTCCTGCTGTAAAAAAATATTTAGCATAAAGGAATACTATGACATCAAAGCTCCATATGGAAAATTTTGACTCTGGGAATTTTAGAACTATGAATCGTTTATCAGGTCTTACGTTATATTTAGGACCACTGGAAACCTGCCTGTACATGTAGTCGCATTTTTGTCTTTATAATGTCATCATCTAATGGGGATTATATCATTCTTACTTGTGAGTAACACAGGCCAGTTTTGAAAATCATACTTTACTTTTGTTTTCTTGCAGTAATGATTTTATATAGGCCTCTGGGTAAAGTAGATACTAGTTGGCTAACCTAAACTATACCAAGAAAACCAAAGAGTGAAAAAAAACTACATAAAATTTAAACACAGTCAGTCAGGTATTAGGGATACCTTGGGAAATCAAGTTTTATTTAATTCATTTATTTATTGTTGTTTTTTAAACTAAGATAACAATATGGATTAATCAAATACAGTTGAGCATGCAAAATATGCAGGTAATATTTAAGTATAATTATATCACGAAACTTAATTATATCATGAAGTCAAGGATTTTTGTGATTAATACATAAACATCATTTACTAGCAAATAGATGTTGAGAATCAGTAATATACAGATTGTTACATGTCTCTTAAGGAATATGAAATAAAGACTTTAGTTTCCTTTGACTAGAGGGGATGAATGTGTTTATAGCTCATCATCATCCATTACTCAAGAAAGAAAGCCAAAAACGGGAGAGACGCAGAAGTAAGAGAGTGGAATTTTGGTTAAGGCCATGGGAGGACCTCATCACTGAAGGTACCACCCAACAGAGACTTTAACCAAAGACTTGGCCTACTGTCCATGCCATACTGACCTTCCTGAGCCTATGCATTACAAACCATGCATATCCTGTCACCCAGAAAAAGTTGAAGAAGAGAGCCTTTGGTTGGATTAGGGGCAAAACCCGTCCACTCCTGGGAAATAGGAGAAGTGAGCTGGCAGACATGGGCTGCAAATCCCTGACAGGCACATCCCATCACACTGTGGCATAATGTGGCCCGGTATGCTTTGAAGACCTCACATGGCAGTGGTCTTGACATGTCTTTCAGTGGACACTGATTTTTATCACCAATCCATAACAAACTATTTTGCCGACATAAGGAAAAAGAGGGAGAGGCAAGGGAGAGGAGTGGGTTAGCTAGCTGATAACAGTGTGCATTTAGAAAGAGTTTACAAAGATTGATCTAAGCATATCTCTGGGACCTCATCTGGCTGCCAGCTAGTTGCTTTGGGATTTTCACATGTACACAGTGAAAGACTGAAATCATATGTTGTGCTTCTGAGTTCCTAGTTATTAAAAGAAAACTTGCGCATAGGCAAAACAAACTTGTAATACTTGGTGTTTATATCAATTTATACATGTACGAACAATTGTTAAAGCTCATGGAACTATATACCTTAGATCTGTGCATTTTACCTCCTAGAGATTATATCTCAATAAAAATTAATTAATTAAATAACTTAGCTGGGGAGGAGTAATGAGGGAAAGGAATGAGGGAGTGGCGGTTAGATAAAACATGATTGGCCAATCATTGATAATTGTTAAAACTGAATGACGGTGAGTATATTGGGTTCCATTTACCATTTTATCTTTTAAAAAAATGCAAGTAAGTGGTTATTGTCAAGTCTGAAGACTGCTTTACCTTTATGAGGGGGAGTGCTCAGAAGGGTCCAGGGGAGGTGGCAGTGTCTGCTACTTGACTGGGCGGTTACATGAGTGTTTGCTTTGTGATAAGTCACTGAGCTACATTGCATTGTTTTCTGTATGTATGCTACATTTCACAATTAAAGTTTTTCAAATTTCTGTACAGCAAAACACTATAAAATACACTAATTAAAAATACATGAATATAAATTAGCTAAGGGATTATACATCACAACCATTCCTAGGTGCTGTTTTGTGCATAAATTAGGGTGCACAAGAAAGAAATGGACATAAATCCCACTTTATCCCCCTTCTTCAAGGCTTCAGCCCCGATGATTGTTTCTAAGTGAACAGTAGGTGCTCAGCAGTCATTCAGAAGGTAGAGAGATCGTCACTTAAAAATTCTGAATTTTGGCATGTTTCATAGTTTAGGCCCCTCTAATCACACAGATTTCATCTCCTTCCTTGGAAATCAAAGCCAACAAGCATTTTCTCACTTGAGCTTAAACAAGTCCAGCAGGCCTCAAGACCTGCGCATTTGCTGTGGCCTCTTCCTGAGACTCGGCTCCTGCTGAAAGCTGGGAAGCTTACTTCCACACTTGCCTCTCTCTCTCTCCTCCTTTTAGAATGTTGGCTGAACAAGGGCAGGGATTTTTGTTAGTTTTGTTCACTGCACCTACCATAGTGCTTGACACATAATAGATACTCACTAAAGGTTTGCTGAATTTATTGAATAAAAGGGGAGAGGTGGGAATAGAAATCAATATTAAAAAATTAGTCTTTGATATATGAACATTTGTTTACAAATGGCCTCATGGATAAGAATCTATTTTATCTCACTCTATAATGCTTTTCACTGTTTATTTTGTAACTGCTGCAGATACAATACATTTTGCATGTTAAGGGCTGTGGAGCCCCATAGGGAATCCTTGTTTGTTCCATGGATTTAATCAGAAATCATGTTGTGAATTCCAAACACCACCATGTAAACCAGGCCTTGAACTATGACTTCTTAACGTGTTAGAACCTTACCTCGCTTCACCCCCAGGTTGAGTTGCATACTTCATGGGCCTCTCCAGATTTCTATGACTGCAATCATTACACCAGTTAAAGGACATATTTTTAAGCTGATATCCTGCTGTTGTTATGAAGAGAATTGATTCTAATTGCCAGTTTCCTGCATTTTTCTTAAACATTTAGCCTTTGCAAGAAAAAAAAAAGTCACGATGAAAATTCCACACGTTACTAGGATTACTTCATAAACAGAACATTCTTGACTTTGGAATTCCCCCCAGACTCTGAACGGAGCTTATCCATACACAAAACTTGAATTCATTTGGAAATGGGAGGAAAGCAGGGCAAAATGTTATCTTTGAGCTATGACATTTGGTTTCCAGTGGACACACAAAATGGACACAGATCCAATGTCAAACAGGCTGATAATGGACAGGAAGCACTGCTGTCGACAGAGCAAGCCTGACCTTCACTGGCAGCAAACCCCTGGATAAAACCCAGGGCAGGAGCAGAGCTGGGCCTGCAGGTAAAGATGCTGGATCTCGGTGCTTGAGAATCTCAGGATATCTCACAGATAATCAGACTAAAGTCTGGCCAACAGGGAGGAAGGGCCCAGTGTATTTATCCATTGTTGGGAGATGAGCAAGGCAGAAAAATAGACCCTGTTTCCAAGTCTTCCCTGGCTCCATTATCAGGAAAACAGGACAATATAATACAGAAATAAAATACAGAAACTTCCTCTTTGCCATCGTTTTGAATCTGTCCTGGCACAGATTTGCACTGACATCAGCTCCCAGAGGTTCCAATATGAAATTTATCTTCATGGAAATGTGACCCTTGGCTGCCAGGAGACTGAAAAATGTAGCCAACAATAGGGCAAATAAAGATAAAGAAGTTTGTGCAGGACAAATGCTGCATTTCCTACACACAGCTTTATAATTCCCCTGTCCTAGGAATGAATAGAAAACAAATGGATGCAGTCAGCCATCTGGAAGCTCTACTGTGTTATCTGTTCATGGTGACAAAGTAGATAATCTTCATACACAGAGTTGAACGGGGTGAATAATTGATATTGCAGTAAGTAAACGATGTGAGATACGTACAAGGCAGGTTAGGCAGGGGTTGTCATAAAATGTTCTGTTCAACCGACCAGCTTTGTGCACTAAAGACCTTATTGTTTTCACACTCAGGCCACTTTAACTTTAGGGTTCAGGAAATGATTGTGTGAGCATACGTATGTGCCTGTGTGTGAATGAATTAAGATTTTTTCAAGTGTCAGAATTACTGTTTTGCTTAGCCATTCTTTTAAAACACCAGTTAGATTTTTTAAATTGAATCACAGATATTTTGAACCCATCTATGTATATTTTACTTTGACTATCTTTAGGTTATGGTTTAATATCTTTGGTCTTAATTTGTCCTGGTGTGTGTTTTAGATTTTCCTATTAATGTCCTGCATTTATACAGCTGTTTTCAAAGCAGCTGTGAAATATTTTAAAAATTTCTTCCCAAGGGGAAGAAACTTAGTATAAGCAAAGTAGAAAAAGAAGGGGAAAAAAAGGACAAACATTCTCCTATAGAGTTCTGTCAGTATATTTCAGATATATCAGGAAATCAGCTAAAATAAGCAAACATAGACATTTTATGTGGCAAGAACAAAGTAATGGATTTTTTACTTCAATAAATCACTGTCATAATTGTCCCAAAGTGATTTGAGGAATAGACTTTGGGGAAATCCTCCTTCCCAAAATACCCACCTTATCTGACTTTTCCTGATAGTTGAAATTCCACTGTTTGAGAGGGCTGCTATAAAGCCAAGGGGTACAAATATCTCTGCAAAAGGAGGAGCCACTGAAATATTTACACTTCAGGGTGAGGTGTTTAATCAAATGTGATAACTAACTAGGATTTCCAAGAGGGAAAGGGTGTCAAGATAGTGGTGGGAAGACCTGACAGTGAAGGTAGGGAGGTGTTAATGACGAAAGTCAACATACTCCTTATATTTTGAGGTGTGTATGTTTTAGTCCATGGGTCTGCACAGTTAAACACCTGCCTGAGATTCTCAGAGTGGAAGTTGGGCATAAAAGAACCATGGGATATGACAGCCTTTCCCAATTACCTGGGCATCCTCTTCACCCAGAATTTCTAAAGTTAAACCCTGTTTAGTTCTTAGAAAGATGTTCCCAGTAGAATTGTTCTGTGCATATGAGTAAGGAGGAGGCAGAAGAGGGTTTGAGAATCTATTCAAGCTTATCCATTGGTCTGTCATTGCAATAATTTGAGCTCCAATGAAACATTGCTCCCTGGGAGCTGGCAACGTGTTCTCTAGCTCTGTACCTCTAAGAGGACAAAAGAAGGGGTGGCTTCTGCTTCTTCCACGTGTAACTTTCCCCCTCTTTCCAGTCCACCTGTCCCCTTCTCCCACCACATGCACGCTATCATATGGCCAAGGAGGAGGCAGAGTCGCCCCAGGCATGGAGGAACCCTGGATCTTGTCAGAGAAGCATGAGGCTGCAGTTGTGTGATGGATAAATCAGATTAAGAGGATTCAGGAGCTCTGAGTTTAGGGCAAGTGGATTGTCCTTCTGAATCTCTAGGAATCTATCTCTAAAACACCTTTGAATTTCAGCCAATTACATCCCCTTCATAATTTTACTATGTTTATAAACACATGTATAATCACTTAGACATTCTTAACTTCCTTTCTTTCACTTCTTTGACCCTGAAATAAAAACTAAGCTCACCCATTTCTTCCTTTAAAGCACTTACCACAATTTTAAATTATGTTTATTTGTTTTCCTGACATACTGGCCATGATCAATAAATAATTGTTGAAATTTACTTGTTCAGCAATATGAAAGACTAATTATTTTGTTCTGTTTTTCAACAGTTTAAAACATGGCTCACCTATAAAATAGAATAAACGTGTGTCAACAATTTCAAATCCATTATAAAGGAGACCAGGGCCATGGAAATCTAATTCTAAAGAGAAATAGAACATCAGAGGTTATCACAGGCATTTGACAAAGAGGGACTAAGATATGTAGGTTAGATACAAAACTGGTTCACGTACCACATGGCAATTAGGCAATTACCTTAAGGTTCCATGGTGTAGTAGTTATTACATCTGTTTTACAAGCAGAAGATCCTGGGTTTAATTCCCAGTGGAATCACAACATTGCTTATATTTCCATTCAAATAGTCACCTGAGGGTTTATCTTTTCTACCAGACGGAAGACTCTCACATCTCTACTGGTTGAAAATCAACATTATCTATCTTTGCCACTACGTGGTGACTCTAAGGAGAACAAAGATCATATCTTTTATTTTACTCAAACTATTAGTTTTAAAAGAAGATCTATGCTATATCCATAAACAGAGAACCAGTATTACTTTCCATCAATCCAAGGTAACACTCTACAATTGGTACAACAGGCCAATGATGTGTTCAACGGAAAGGTGAAAGCAAAGCATAAAGGTTTCGTTAATGTTGGCAAGGCATACAGTTTGTTAGGCACAGCTTTGCAGAGGAGGCCTCTTTGGTGGAAGGGCACACTTTCCTGGTCTTCAGGTGCCCATCACTGAAAATGCCTGCTTTCTGGACCTGCCAAGGTCCTTTTCCCAGTTGGACCATGTCCTTATTAAACTTAGGTTCTATAGTTGCTTGAGGCCTATTCCAGGTGTCAATATAAAACTATTATTGCAATGAATATTTTTGCCTGCCAAAGGCTCTTTTAAGCTGGAGCCTACTCTCTTTGTTAAAAAGGGAGCTTAGCAAGTGTTAGGACGGTGTTGAGGATATCCTAGCACCACACTGAGACTTTTCTCATGACATTAGCAGGATGATTGACCAAGAATAAAAAGTGAGTAACCGTCTCACTAAGTGACTCTAATTTTTTAAATAGCACATTTATTCCACACATTGGGAAACACAGAGCTAGAGATAATAGCTAATACTCTTTATTGCTCTAACATTCTTGTTATTATGAGAATAGCACTCTAGAAATGGAAGAGACTTTGGCGAGCATCTAAGCCAAGGCTTTGGAGAAAAAGTTCAGGTACATGACATAGGAACAAAGATGAGAATTCATGACTTCTAACTATAGTCCAGTGCTCCTACCAATCTAACTATGGCTTCTCTTAGCAGACTTAAGTGTAGCTTTTTCTTCTCCATCAAGTATTATTTGTCAGTTGATGGGTCTAGTCAGAGTGAGGTTGTATATGGTGATAGGACTGGATGGCTTTTGAGACTGCTAGGAGGAATCCTGAAAGGAAGCATGGAAATAGCCGTAGTAAGAAGCATAACTCTGGTGCCAGAGCTGCTAGGATTTTGTTTCCCACCTCTACCTCTTAATATTTGTGTAAACTTGGGTAAATTATTTAACCTCTTTGAACATCAGTTTCCTGATCTGTAAAATGGGGATAGTGTTCAGGATTCTGTCATTGAGTTATTGTGAAGATTAAATGAGTAAAGAAAAAGCACTTAGAAGAGTGCCTGGCACATCATCAGTGTTATATAAATGTAAGATGCTGCTGTTATTGGCCTGCCTGCCTTTCAGATGGTTCCATTTCTCCTTTCATTCTTACCCTACAGCTATCCTTGTTGGTTTTAGTAAATAGCATGTATGCAGTACAAAAGATCATATTCTTTTCCATATGTTGGCAGAAGGGCGTGACAGAGAAAAAATCTCCAGCTTGCTTGCAGAACAAAGTCCAAATGGACTGTTTTTGTTTTGTTTTGTTTTGTTTCTAAAGGAAAAGATGAATATTTAAGCAAAGAACCCCAACAAGAATTTGTTCCTGTAGGACAAAATGATGGCAAATGAGCAAGAATTTGGCAGAGTAGTAAACATGGAAAAATTGGCTGAAGATAGGGCAGGACAGTGAAAGAGATATAAAGATGAAAAACAATTTTAACTGAATCAAAAATAAAGGGAAGGGCCGGCTAAGTGGTGTGGTGGTTAACCATTGGCTTGGGAAGCCAGAGACCCCGGATCGGGTCCCACATAGGAGGGCCAGTGATACTGCCCTCAAAAAAAAAAAAAAAGCAGAATTTAAAGTTGACCTTGAATTAAGAAAAAGTTTGGCGATCACTAATGCATGGCTGTTAAAAGTTCTCAGCAGGAAAAGCCAAGATTCCCCAACCAGGCGAGTATTCTGAGTAGTCCCAATCCAGATAACAGTATTAAATAATTTGGATATTTAATGGAATATTCTGATTTTTAAGGAGTGAGGTCAGGCAGATCTCCTGAAGTAAACAGAGGGGCTTCTCAATTTCAAAAATTTATTTTGAAAAATATTTATGGTATGATTGGGTGGAAGAAAAAAGGGGTTCTATGAAACCCCACAGGGTGATCTGATCATGAATTCCTAAGTGAGCAGATCATGGTGGGTAGTCATGCACTAAGCGTATAACTTTTTCCTGAAAGGTTTATGTTTGTCATAAGCCAGCCCTATCCATTGTTCTTATGCATCTAGGTTAATACACTTTTGAAATACCAGAAGTAATACCCTTCAAAGGGGGTATTAATCTGAAGAGAGCACATAATTTATTAACTATCCTGTAATCCAACCCTCACTTTGTTTTCTCCAATCTTCCTTATGTTTACTTCTTAATTTCAAATGCATAAAAGAAGCTGCAAAATTTATTCTCTGAAGCATTTGAGATCCTGTTCCTAGGTATATGTCATCAGTTTAGCTCAAATAAGCTCATAAAAATTCTCTACAGGTTTTGGCAATTTTTATGTTGACAATTGCTATGTGCCAAACCCTGTGGTAGGAACTTCCCTCAAGGAGTTTATAATCAAATGAGTAAAAAACAGACCAGGCATAAGTAATGGGAATGTGAACCACTTTGACAGGGTATTGTGGTCCATTTGTTACCAGACTATTGTGCTGGAGAAAGGCAAGTGGCCGGATTAAAGGAAGGAAAATTCTGACACTCTGTGTGTTGGTCAGATGCCACTTTGTTCAGTTCTGGTGGTACTACTGCTGGAAAACAGGTTCTTGGTATCTGTTGCAAGAAAGAATTCAAGGACACACCAAATAAACCAAGCAAGTGGTTGACTTATTAAAAGGATGGTACACTCCCAAGATGGCAAGCGTGGTCAGACCCAGAGAAGAGCAGCTGCCTTGAGAACAATGAGACTTGGGAATTTATTTCACTAAAAATGAAGGCACAAAATATTCAAGACAGGAGTGGCATTATGGTCCTCACTGACCACTCCTTCCAGCTCAGAGGAGGGTTTTTGTCCTTATTTGGCTCAGTTGGAACTGCCATTGTGACACAGGAGTTGCACATTTTCCTTAACCACAATGCTAATAATATAACCCATTGTCATTAACTAAAGCTCACCTTGAGGGCAAGATGGTGTCCAGGATCTGCTCTCAGCCACGGAGATCTAGTTCCAGCCAATCTGGTAGCCACTTTTTCTTAAGAATGATCTCATCTTTTCCCTCCTTTGTTACCTCTTACCTCCCCCATCCCTTCCCTTGGCCCTATTCTCTTTGCCTACAGTAACAGTACCATCTTAAAAGGAATATCCTGGGAGCATAAGATGATGGTTTTGGTAAAGCAAAATAGCACTGGTGATACTTTACCAGGGAAGAGATAAGGAAGGGATCCCTGAAATTATCAGGTGGGCAAATCAGTAGAGTGTCATGGAAAATATCATGGGGAAAAAGTAAATGTTTTCTCTCATATTTTTCAAGGTTAACTGGATGGAAATCATGAGAAAGAGGCTTTGAGCACATTATAAGAGTGCAATAGTCATGTATGTTATTAAAAGTGAAATAGGCTATATTTGGAGGTAGTGAGCTCCTGACTACTGAAGGCATTCAAGTAACTTTTGGATAACTATATAATGGCTACTAACCAAGTAATTCTTACATGGGAAACAGTTGAGAGTTATTTCCTTCTCTAATACTGAATAGTGGAAAAATTAAAACAAAATTAAAATATAATTTATTTATTAAAAAAAAAATTAGAGCACATCTCTTCTATAAAATAAAGCACATAGAAGTCATTTTGCCCATAATCAGCCCAACAGATTTAGACTCAAATTCTAGCCCAGCTCCTTACTAGGTAGGGTTTCATTTCATTTAAGTATGCCCTCAACTCCTGTAAAATTAAATTATAGCCTCCATGTTATTCTTCCTCATAACATTCCTTTTTCCTTCATAGCATTATCAAAATTTGTAGTCATATCTCTGCCTCTTACTGAAAGCTCAAAAAAAGTATGAAACACTCTGAATTGCTCACCACTGTATACCTACCATCCATTGCCAGTGACAATCCACAACAATGAGCGGCACATCAAAGGTTCATGTTGGAATGAATTTAAAAATTTGTGTCTCCTCTTTGGCTGTAAGTTTTCTTACAATGTGTAGATAAAAATGTCTTCCCTAAGTGTTTTCTTTCTTAAAATCTAAATGTTAGTGTGTGTGTGTGTATGCGTGTGTAAAATATGTGTGTGTGTGTATTACAAATGTTTGCTCTTCTTGCAGAACACTTGCAAATCAAGTTATTCACAATCCAAGGTTTCATTGTATTTATACGCATATGTATATATATATGAATTTCAACCTTTATGACATAGCAAGTGCATCATAACATGAAAGTAATAATTAGTTGATTATTATTATGGCTTCCCCAATAACCACAAACATCAATATTGAAGGTGTAGCCTATGTTCGAGAAAAGTAGACACCAGGAAGTAGAGATGTGAACTCTTAACTCCAACACTCAAGGCTCTGTAAATTCAGTTGAGAATCTAAAACATGCAGAAAAAGGTAATAGACTCAGATGCAGAGATTAATTTATTCACTCAACTGTGTATTAGGCAAAGGAGATGCAAAGGTAGATTCTATGTGGAACCCGCCTTCACAGAGGGCAGAGTCTGGTACAAAAGATGGACATGGACAAATAACTATCAGGCAGTGAAATGAGGACAAGAGAGTGAAGTAGAGAATGAGGTAAGGAATGAAGACTAAGCCCAGAGTGTTTAAAACTGGGGAAACCAAGGCAAGTGATATTGAATAGAAACTCAGATCAGGGACTTACAGGAGACAGGCCTATAATTCAGAACTTACAAACATGTATGAATGTACCAATTTCTACAATATTGGTACTTTCATACCAGTTGGTCACGATCATTGCCCAAGGCCTTGTTCATCCAGTCCCTCCTGTGGAGCCACCCCCCCCCACAAACTATCTAGTTAGGGGTTCATTACTGGAGCTGCAGGGATCTTTCAGGATCTCACTTGTGTACCTAGCCTAATTGGTTTTGCCTGAGTATTATCTCTTATTGAATATTTTGACTGTCACCACTCTCAGGAGGATTTGGGAGTGGGTAAGGGGAAGAGGAAAGGAAAACCTGAAGAAGAAATTAACAACATAAAGGTAAGAGGCCAAGTGGTTTGAAATCACTACAGTCCAAGGTAAGAGGGCAAAACAGAAATGGATGAATGAACCCAGTGCCTCAGAAATTGAAGTGCAAAATATTACACAAACAGGTCCCTGGCATTATGCTACTGGCATTGAAATCTACCACTTTCTAGCTTTTTTCTAGCTAAGAGAAAATCAGTTGATCACACCAAGCCTCAGCTTCCTCATCTGTTTAATGAGGTGAATGATAGCATCTTACCTCATTGTGTAGTTGTAAACATTGCCATGTTCCATGAAAAGCCGTAAGTACAGAACCTGGCAACAGAGAAAGCCATCACTACTATTATTATGGAGTGGTTGTGTTCTTACTGCTTCGTATGCACCATATCATTCAACTCTCAACATCCCTGTGCGTGATTGAAAGCAATGGTAACCTCCACATAATGTAGTGCCTGAAGGAATCCACCATTGGAATGGATGGTTTCTGCTCCTGAGTTTGTGCTGACGTTACAGTAGTCCTCCCCACCTTATCCGAGGTCTCACTTTCCACAGTTTTAGTTACCCATGGTCAATTAAGTCTGGAAATATTAAATGGAAAATTCCAGAAATAAACAATTCATAGATTTTAAATTGTGTGCCATTCTGATTAGAGTGATGAAATCTCATGCTGTCCCTATGCCTCCCAAGATGTGAATCATCCTTTTGTCCAGTGTATCCACACTGGATATACTACCTATCCATGTAGTCACTTAATAGCTGTCTCAGTTATCGGATTGACTGTGGAGGTATTATGGTGCTGTGGTTAACTCACCCTTAATAATGGCCCCAAAGCACAATAGTAGTAATGCTGGCAATTAGAATGCGCCAAAAAGAAGCCATAAAGGGCTTTCTGTAAGTGTAAAGGTGCAAGTTCTTGACTGGGGGTCTTGGAATGTATCTCCTGTGATTAAGGGGGTGAGGCGACTACTATATTAAATCCAAACTTCAAGAATTGTGGGTGGATAGCTGGGCTGACACAGCTTTGCTGCTATGGCAACACAGGCCTTTTTGATGTCTCTGCCTGATAATTCCACAGACATTGTTGTACATAATAAAAATTGCATGACCCTGAACTGAACCAGAGCACTCTGAGCACTAGTCACTACAGCCAGCAAGGCATCAATAGAGCTGAAAAGATGTGTAAACAGTGAACAGAAAGGAAAGTTAGCCTTTAAAAAGTAGCTATGAAAATGCCATGGTAGCCGTGAAGGCCATTTCTATTACAGTCTGGATTTGTTTTGCTTCCTTCAATGGAAAGGTGTTAAAAGGTTAATTTCAAAATGAAAAGTAGATGCAACAGTGGGCAAAGGAGCAAATCATGTTCCAAGTTAGTGGGCGCAAGGATGACTTCTTTGAAAAACAGAAAAGAGAGAAAAGAGGGGCTTTGGGAGGCTATATTTCCTGGAAATCTCCTGTTCTGCTTTTAAAATTCATCTCCTCAACTAGCTGTATCATGTAACTTCTCACATGGCATCCCATCAGACCTCAGATTTGTGAAGGAAGTTCTCCTTTAAAACACAGTGATTCATTTATTTGATTCCCCAGATTGCTGTCTGTCTGAGCCAGTCAGATTAAATATTGATGGAGACTTTGATTTCAAGTTACATCCATGCAGCCCTGTGTTCTCAGAAAATAGTGTTAATATCCAAAGAGAATGAACTTTCCAGGCACACCTGCATCTGGAGACAGCTGGCTCCAATGCTTCCATCTTTATTGGAATCAAGTTAATCTAAAATACAATTAAATCCAAGCTCTCCATCAAATACAGCTTTCTTACTCCTGTGAGACAAATTTGGTTTAAGCTTCAAGGAAACTCACTTTGGCTTTCTTCCCTGTTTATTTATTTATTTTTTCTATTCTCTTCCATGTTATTGGTTAGGAGTAATGATCTATCTTTTCTTCATATTCGAAGAAAGGTGTTCTTGGCTGTGCCAATAGTCAGTGATAGGAGAAGTCAGTGGTAACTCAGCAGTGGGCAGTGCATGAACAGACTTTGAAACTCCAGGCATGGTCATGACATAAGTGGAGATCTTTACTTAAAAATTTATTTCACATCTCAGGAATCCTATATTTGTTTATAGTCCCTTCTCTCTTTCTGCTCTGTCCTGAAAATCCAGGCTATTTGTGTTCCCTCTGGATTCTGAGCTTTCTACCTGGGACAGAATTCCCAGGTCATGTACCAAATAATGGACCCATTGTTTTCTCATCCATCATTTTTACCATCAAGACACATACCCAGACCCCACCCCACCCCACATCCCCCAAGAAGACCCAACATTCAGAAAATACTTGTAAAGGATTTGGTTAACTCATTCTATGAAGAGTGACTGTGGGTCAGCCTGACATGAATTTGCATTTTAAAAGAAACAATACTCAAAAGTATGTGACATTTAGGGCCCGCGGAGTGGCGCGGTGGTTAAGCCCTGGCCTGGGAAGCCAGCGGCCCCAGTTCAGTCCCACATATGAGGGCCAGTGACACTGCCCTCAAAAACAAAAAACAAACAAACAAAAAAAAAAAGTATGTGACATTTAAGACATGCAGGAGAGGTTGCTATGTAAGATTTTGTGCCAGAAAAGTGTTGAGTGGTAAGTATTGATCAGAAAGGAAATTTAGAGTGGACACTTACTATGTTGGATCAAGGAAAAGGTGTACTATTTAGTTAGTAGGGGATTTAAAAAATGAATTTAGTAAATTCAGAAGAATCTGCATCAGGTTTGTGGAGAGAGATAATGCCCACTACAGAAGGGAAAAGAAGCAGAATGGTGGACTTCATTGCATTTGTTTAGCCTCAGTTATAAGGGAGCCAAGAACATATGATGAATCTGAGCAAACAGAGTAGAGTGCCCAAGTCAAGAGTGAACTATGCACTTTCACTGATGATAATAGCCTGAGAATGAGAAAACCACATGCAGAGGAAGGAAGCAGCAATCAGAGATGCTGCTACACACCCAGAGGTGGGGCGGGGCACTCACGCCCAATAGCTATCATCAAAGAATTCCCTTCACCTGTCACTTCCTTTTTATTCTCTAATGCTTCTCATGCTCTGCATTTAGGTGCGTGGTCCCTGTGATGGGGAATGGGCTCTCATAGCCATTTCTTTTGAAACTCCACACATGCCAGTTTGGCAATTGACTAACCAGTGTCTGAGCACTTTCATGGTTTTGCCATTAAACAGCTATAGGAACATCAAAATCACTTAATCTATTTGGACCTCATCTATAAACGAGGGTGTTGGATGAATGTAATGAAAGAACTTAAGATTCCTTCAGTATAGGATATATGCTATGTTTGACAAGTAGATTCTGATGTTTAGGAAAGAAAAAATATTTGAAAAATATTTGAATACCAAAGATTTGGAGCAACCATGACAAACCCTTAAATGTCCAAATAATTCTACTGCTTGACTAAAATTGTTTTTGGCCATATTCTCTAGGTCATTGCAGATCACTTTCCTGTAATAATCAGGCTAAACCATATCCCTTGATATGTTGCTGCTATGATAGCATCAAGAAGAGTAGGTACAGGGACAACTGAGGACCAGCAGGGATAGCCAGCAAAAGAGGGAAACTGAGGCCAGCAATGACGGATTTGTCTTGATTTTATAAGCTTGTACAGGAAGGAAGATGTTTTAGTTTATACTAACAAACTATAATACTAACTGGTAAACTTTTTATATTGCACTTACAGTCTGGCAATTTCTAAGTACCAGGCATAAAAGGCACTCATTTTATTTTCACAGCAACCATATAAAATAGGTATTATTATGCCCGCATTGTATAGATGAGGAAACTGAGTCATATGTTAGTTAATCTTGCTCATATTTAAGAGATGGGCCTAGGATTTGAAACCGAGAATTCATGTCTTGATTCAATGAGTGCGAGACAACCCTGGGATCATTCACTTATTACGAAGCCAGAGAAATTTATCTGGAATGTTGGTTCCCTTAAGAACAAGCTTTGGAGCCTTCAAAATAAATTCCCAAAAGACACTAGAGAATCTGGATTTCTAATTAATCTAAGAGTTGGCACTATGTGGGAAGTTAATGAAAAGGGTTCTGGTAAATTCCATTGAACATTTCCTGTTCTTGTAAGTACCCTGGCATGGGACATGCTTACAGAGAAGACCGTTTTACAAATCAGTAATACACTATATTTATTAATGTTTTTAACTTTAATAAGCCCCACCCTTCAAAGGATTCCCTTTGGATGGAGATGGAAACTGAGGCCAGAAGTTTGCAGTAAAGTGACTTATTCAAGCTCCAAAGTAAATGATGTCAGAGTGGGATCAAAACTCCTATTTCCTGACTTCAGACCAAGAATTTTCAAATGAGGCCACATGACTCCTATATTTTAATCTGTTTCTGTCTCTCTCTCCCCCACTTTCAAATAAATTGTGTCTTAGCATCTATATAAGCCAGGAGCCCACGGAAGTTCAAGTAGAGAGGACTTGAACGATGTGACTGCCAAGAGAGACAGGCATAGAATTAAATAATCATGTCCTATAAATTTCCTCCCCATTCCCAGTGCCTCCCAAGCATCTTTTCACCTCCTTTAAATCTCACTATTGCTATCTTGATTCTCATTTTCATTAATTCACACTTAGATTGCTGTCTCTCTTCCCCATCTCTATTCTTTTCCTTTCCTCAATCTATGTCCCTGCTACTTGCAATTTTATCTTTCCATAGCTTTGTTTAAAAGTTCAAGTTTTTATTTAAAATCATGGGTTTCTAGTATTCTGAGGGTTAATCCATAGGTCCTTAGAGTGTATAAAGGCACTCGGGTTCATAAACAAGGCAAATTTCTGCCCCCATTTCCATGTATGCCAGGTAGACTTTATAGATACTGTAACAACTGTTAGTCACATCAACGTTCTGAGGTGCATTACATATTTTGCAGAAATCAGTACCATGTTGCTATTAAGGTTGTAAGCTTTGGAATGTGATAACATGGGCTTGACTCCCAGCTCTGCTCCCACTAGTTTGGGACAGCTGGAGGGTTGGCTGGAGGATGTATGATCTAGGATGACTTCACTCATATGTCTGGAAGTTGACAGATGATTGGACAAGGGTTGTCTGACTCTCAGCTGGTCCACCTTGGATCTCTGCCATGTAGCCTCCCGTCTTCCAACACAGCAGCTTGGGCTCATTCATAGAATAGTCTTAGGATCTCAAGAGTACCTGGAAATAAAGCCCTAATGTGCAAGTATGTTTCAATCCTCTGCCTGCATCCCATTTACTCATGTCCCTGGATCAAAGCAAGTCACATGGTGGAGCCAGGATTTAAGGGATGATTAAATAGATTCTACCTCTTGTTGGACAGGGAGGAATCTTGAGCAACCTATCACACATTTTAAGTTTCAATCTCCTTACATGAATAATGGAGATGTTAATGTTCATTTCTGGATCATTAATTTGCAATGAGGATTAAATGGTATGATATATGTCAAATGCCCAGTACAGTAATTGGGATCTAGTATGCACTCAACAGATATTGAACTCCAAATATGAGTCCTGTAGCAGTTACTAAAAGGAAGGGACTGTAATTGATCTGTGGTTTAAAGTTGATCTCAAGTTTTTCACACTTCTCCCATTGAGAATTGTAGTCTATGCCCCATTCCCTTGAATCTGGCCAGGTTCTGTGACTTCTTTTGACCAATACAATATGGTGGAAGTGACACTGTATCAGTTTGCATGCCCAGATATAAAGAGACTTATAGCTTTCACTTCCTGTCCATTTGCTTCCACTTCCTATGTGTTGGAACTCTCAGTCTCAGAGCCCTGAGCCACCAGGTAAGGAGAGGCCCAGACACTACAGAGAACAACAGCAATTCAGTCAAGTTCTGATTTTCAGAAATCCCCCGCTCACATGCCGTTTCTGGGCGTGAAGCCATCCTGGACCCTTCAGATCAGCCCAGTTGCCTGCTAAATACCAAGAGTGACCCCAGGCGACATCACGTGGAGCAGAAAAATTAACCAAAGGAACCCTGCTTGAATTCCTGACTACAGAGTCATCAGATATAATAAGACAGCTATTGTTTTGAGCCACTCAGCTTTAGGGTACTTAAGAACAATTTACACAGAGCAAGTGCTCAGGACACAGGGTGACTAGGACTGAAGTTTCCTGGGGTGTGAGACTTTCAGTTCAAACCAGGAAAGTCACCCTTAATACATACTGACAATTATCACTGTTATTTTGTATTAAAGCAAAAATGAACAATGTTGAGGTGATTTCATTTCTTGCAAAACTACCCTAAGGCTACCTTCACAGGAGGTGAAAAGTATTTCTGGATGGAAGCACTGCATGCTGCTGTGTTTTATAGAAGACAATCTGTTGAAAATCATTTCTTGTTGATTTTCTTATCTTCAAAGCACCTTTTTATTTAAGAACAGCTTTCTTTAAAACTCTCATACATGGATAAAAAGAAAACAGCAATGTGAGCCCCAATGGCATTTCATATGTAAGCTCCAATGAAAGCATTTTTTTTTTTCTTTTTTGAGGGCAGTGTCACTGGCCCTCATATGTGGGACCGGAATTGGGGCCTCTGGCTTCCCAAGGCAGCGCTTAACCACCGTGCCACTCAGCCAGCCCTAACGAAAGCATTTTGACTGAACTTTTGAATAACTTTAGTTATCAAACCAATTGATAGATGTAGCCCATGTCTTGCTAAAATGAGTACATTTGGCGTTTGTTATTTGGGAGAGGCTTTTAAAATGTATGTAACTACTACTTTAATTTCTCTCTAAATATAAATTGTAAATTTTTTCATATTGTGAGATAAGTTAAGTTTAATTTTTTCCAATGGCAACAATCACGATCTGGGTTGATGATTTAGAAAATCTAGAAAAGAATAATAATGTTAAAATATTTTTGATAGAATAAAGGCATTTTCCCTGTAATTCCTCTTTGGTTATCAACCACCACACATACACGCAAGAAAGAGAGAGAGAAAGAGAAAACCAAAATGAAACAAGGAATCTGCATTGCCAATGATATCTGGAGTTCTTAACAACCTGAAAGGAGAAAAAAAAAATTGACCAGTAGAATGATACTTGGGCAAAATCTAGGGAGAACAAAAGACATTAGTATGTGCCTCTCTTGGCACAGTCCTATATAAAGTCTAGATTTCTCTAGAAGCAAGGGAAAGGCTCCCAAATTGCATACCAGTGTCTTTTGACTAGAAGAGAGAAGGCCAAGGCTGTGAGGAATCTAACCGCAGAGGGCCCCCCTGTACACTTGGTTCTACACTGGGTAATGGCAGGGGAAAGAAGAGCTGAAGGGGAAACCCTTCGTTATAGCAGAATTACTGGGTGAAAGTATACAAATGTTTTTTTGTTTTGTTTTGTTTTGTTTTTTATTTATTTTTAATTAGTTTCAGGTGTACAACACAGTGCAATAGTTATACATTTTACCCCTCAAAGTGACAACCCCCTCCCCCAATTCGCCACCCCACTCCTCCCCCCCATATCATATATATCTATTACTCTTCCTCTGACTCCCTTCCACATTATAATCCACATCCCGTGACTATCTATATATATTCAATTACAGTAGGTATACCACCTCCGCTTTAGTAATACAGTGCAGTGATCAAACCTCTACTCCATCCATGAAATGGTCTCCCTAACAAGACCTATGACCATCTGACACCCCACAAAATATTTACAACATTATTAATTATATTCCCCGAACTGTCTTTCATATCCCTGTGGCAATATTGTAGTTACCTATTTATGCTGTCTAATCCCTTCCCCTTCTCCCTCATCCCCACCCCCCCCCAACTAGCAACCCTGTTTTTCCTCTATATCTATGAGACAGTTTCTGTTTACTTTGCTTATTCATTCAGTTTTTCAGATTCCACATATGAGTGAGATCATATGGTATTTGTCTTTCTCTGACGGACTTATATCTGATAAGGGGTTAATATCCAAAATTTATAAAACACTCATGAAACAACACCAAAAAAAAAAACAATTAAAAAATGGGCAGAAGATATGAAGAGACATTTCTCTAAAGAGGACATACAGATGGCCAACAGGCATATGAAAAAATGTTCAACCTCACTGGGCATTAGGGAAATGCAAATAAAAACCACAATGAGATACCACCTCACTCCAGTCAGAATGGCTATCATCAATAAATCAACAAACAACAAGTGCTGGCGGGGCTGTGGGGAAAAGGGGACCCTGCTGCACTGTTGGTGGGATTGCAGATTGGTGCAGCCACTATGGAAGTCAGTATGGAGGTATCTCAAAAAACTGGAAATAGAACTACCTTTTGACCCAGCAATTCCACTCCTAGGTATTTATCCTGAAAAACCCAAGACACTTATTCAAAAAAATTTATGTACCCCTATGTTCATAGCAGCGCTATTTACAATAGCTAAGACTTGGAAACAACCAAAATGCCTATCGGTAGATGACTGGATTAAGAAACTGTGATATATTTATACAATGGAGTATTACTTCGTTATAAAGAAGAATGAAATCGTACCATTTGCAATAATATGGACGGACCTAGAGACTATTATGTTAAGTGAAATAAGTCAGTCAGAGTATACAAATGTTTTTAATACTTGGATTCCTACTGTCAAATTGCTTCCTAGGTGGTTTGTAGCAGTATATATTCCACTAGTCATATTTTATAAATTGCATTTAGTATTATCCTCCTTTAAATTCGCCAACTGGGGCAAAAAAATATGGCGTTGTTCTTTTTATTTATAGTTTTTAAAATTAGTAATGGGTTTAATTAACTATCCACATTTATTAGCTATTTATATATATTTTTTTTCTTTTTGATTGACCTATTTATAACCTGTACTTATTTTGTTTGGGGTGTCTTAGTTACCATGTTTTATGTGTATTCATATGCTATTCGTGAAAAGTTATTCCCAGGTGACTTTATTTTTTTTCACAATAGTGTTATTTACTTATATTTATAAACCCTGATTGCTCATTCTTTCGGGCGACTGGAGAATTTGGCAGGGTAGTGAACTGGTATAATTTCCAGAATGTTAAAGGATTCTGCTGTCTAGGCCTTAGCTCAAATGCATGACAGGTGTCTCTTGATGTCAAGAAAAAAATCTCTCTTGGAATTACTATTTTCCTATTCAATCCTGTTATTTCAAATTGCATGTTTCCTACCTGTGTAATTATAAAGACATTACCTTTTCCCTCTATTACTTTGTGAAAGTATTTCACACTGTTTCAGCATGCCCTGCCACAGGGGGGTTAGAGTAGGTGCGATGCTGAATGGACTCATGTGACTGTGCTGATGGAGTGCTTGTTGTTGTTCTGATCACAGTCTCTTTTTCTCTTTTTGTAGATGCATATTCTAAATGCCACAAAGGAAGGTGCAGGTGCGGATGGATTGGGTAAGGCGTTTAGTAGACTCAAGCTTGTGTCTGGTTTGATCTCCCCTTAAGTCCAGGGCTGCACATAAATATCACCCATCGTTCCCAAGACACAGTCGGCCCTGCTTGCCCGACCCTAGGGGAGTCTGGCGAAACTGAACCACTGGCGGTTGCTAGAGAATTGCCTGCTTTCCCACCTGAATTCCC
Source organism: Aselliscus stoliczkanus (assembly GCA_033961575.1). Classification (NCBI taxonomy): domain Eukaryota; kingdom Metazoa; phylum Chordata; class Mammalia; order Chiroptera; family Hipposideridae; genus Aselliscus; species Aselliscus stoliczkanus. The sequence continues at coordinate 33,544,702 of CM066738.1, forward strand.
CACCCTCAGGTGGTAGGGTTTTAGGGTGGGTGTGTATTTCAGTTTGTCAAAAAGAGATCAGTTCCTGTGCTGAAAGGCAAGCCTGGGGCAGTGTTTGACAGAGCCCGGGACACCGGGAGGGACAATTACCACGTAAGTGGTTCTCACGCTGGGTCTGGCATTGGGTGCCAGCTCGCACATTAACTCCTTTGACGGTATTTTCGCCAGTTTACTCAACATTCTCAAGGGATGGCTTTGTCGATTGTTTCTCTGGCTGCTGTTTTGACAGTCGATAGCCCCTTGATGCCAGCTTAGGCTGTCTAATAAGAAAGAGACCAACGTGAAATTTTAAACCCGACAACTGCTGGTCGTGGTATGGGGTGGCTCCAGCTCTGTTCTCTCCACTTTTCCCCTCTCCTGAATGGTAATGGGCTTTTACGAAATGCACGTCTTTCCTCGTTCTCCCAGATTTTGGGGAAAGGGGGATCACGCATTAGCATGGATGGATCAGAATCAAGGGAGTGTTGAAACTTCCAGTGCAAACTGACAGGGGATGCTAAGCCCAAATATAAGCAGATACAATTTACATTGTCAAGTGATTGCAGACGAACACCTATGTTTGTGATATTTTTGTGAAAATTTCCAATGAGCAACAATGACTGGACAAGAATCCAGCTCTGAACTAAACAACATGGCTTCTGGGGACTGGAAGTGGATTTATGACCAGAATCTGTGTCTTATAGTCACATCAATAAGACACACAGACATCACAGCTCCAAGTTATTTGTAAACAGTTATAAAAGAAAGGAAAAGGAATAGGAATTGCTTTCTTCTCTAAATCCTCTGGTTAGGCATGTATCTTAGAATTCCAGCAAAAGCACAATTCTGGCATCCTTCTAGTGCCCACCTACTAAGGTGTAAACAGGGGTCAGGTGAGCTTTATGAGAACAAAAGTACAGCCTGAAACTAGCTACGTCTATGTTACCATGATCTTTCTTGATTGTGCATGTTGCAATTTCTCAGTCCAACTTATAATTTCAACCTATTACATTTATTTCCATTTAAGCTGCCACATTAAGCACCATTTTGAATTTTAACAATTGAAACAACTTGGAAGAAATAAGATGTTTGATTTTTTTTTTCATTGACTCTTTAGTCCAAATTAAAGTATAAGAAATTAAATACGTTTCTACTTAACAATGTTTATGCTGTTTCAAAATCAAATATGGTGACTTTTCCATGCCTTTATTTAATAATGTAATTTCTTTAAAATTTTCTAACTTAGTTCTATAGAACTGTCAGTTTAGAAAGTTAATAAAAATTAATGTGGACATGTTTGTAAATGATTATCAAATATTTCAGGGATTATCATAGTCTTCAATTTCAATCAATAAAATACTAACTTATACATTATCTTTTTGCTATCTCAGAGATCCCAATGTCATAATTTATGTTTCTGATAAATACAAAAGCAACAGAAAAGTGAGAGTGGGGAGGAGGTGACTCATTTCAGAAATTAAAATGGCCCCTCTTCATTGCCCTGACCACACCCGTTTTGGGGTGGGTAAGGAGAATAACCCACAAACTGGAGATTAAGTTATAGTCATCTGATATTAAAGGGAAAGAACATTTTTAAAATGCATTTGCTGATCATTGCCACTTGCTTTGCAGAACCTAATACACCCCTTCCTGATAACATCAAAGGAATTAAGGCCCTCTTTATGTAGCAAATGCTTTTCACAGTTCAATAACCATTCCTGTTGCTGCTATAATATTTCACCCACATTTCCCCATGCTCAGTGTAGGCTTCAGAATTGGAACTGCTTCATTTCTATGGAAAAACACCTTCATCTCTCCTTGCTGCATTTTAGCACCCCTCTCCAAATATTTGCAGGCCAAAATCATTATATTACTCAAAAAAGTGGAAAAATAATTTCTCTGTTTTGGAGTCTAGTTTCTGAGACATGGAGACTAAAAATGCCCTGTGATGGTGTTCTCACTCATTTTCCTCTAGCTGTTTAAAGAACTGAATCAAGAGGCAGTGAGTGAGTGGTTTGACACATGAACCAGAAACAAACAGCAAAAGACAGGAATCAAGAGCCCTAATATACCCGCAATAGAAACCATTGTGTGAGGCACTTCCTGGGAATTATTTAGGGATTATAGTGTCAAAATTGCTTAATCTGTAGGAAATACCCCAGGCCTTCAATTCACATCAGCAAATATGTATTAAGTGCTTACTTTGTACTCAGGACTGAGTTAAGCACTAGGGGAACAAAAAGAAAATATAAATGTACTGCTTGATAAGCAGAAGAGTGACTGGATTTTATGGAAGGAGGTAAAATGTAGTGTCATCGAGTGAAAGCTCAGTCTACTAGGACAGCCACTAAGTTGAGTGACAAGAAGTTGGGCAAGGAAAGTGAATTTATTCAGAAAGCCAGCAACCATTATGAAAAAGTACAGAATGCAGGCTTCTTCCATGTCAGGGCAAGGGGGAAATGGGAGGAGTTTGCGGTCAGGAGGTGATTGATGACCACAGACATCTGGACATCAGCAAGGGTCCAAAGGGGATGGTGAAACTTCAAACTCTGGTTGCCATGATCTCAATCATGAGGTTACTATAAATCTTTTATTAAATAATAATTATTTTGTACATACCTTCCTTATCTCCTTGGGGAGGTAGTTTCAAGCAAGGAGGTTGTTTTAGTAATTTCTAGGGTTCCTTTAATGATTAGTATATCTACCTGTAGGACTAAGCAGAAGTTGCTAAGGGACATGTGAGGCTTGAGCAAGATGGAGTCAGAAAGACTGATTATTCTATTACAATGGGGCACATGCTTCTGTACATATATTATTGTCTTCATTTCTTAATAATATTGTGGGTAGGTCTTCTCAACTCTTCCCTATATCTACCTTGAAGAAAACAAAAGGAAACAAACAAACAAAAAAGTTTTACTCTAGATTAGTTGGTTTAATTTTTAGTTTCAGGAAAAAACACCCTGATGGTTTTGAAACTTAAGAAGGAAGAATCATTAAAAATCAACATCTGTCAGAAAGAGCAAAAACAGGAGGAGGCAGGACTTAAAAAGACTTTCAGATCCTTAAAAGGACTGTTATGAAGGAATAAGGGGGGAAAAAAAGATGAATGGGAAAGGAAACTACTATTTTGTATGATTTATTTTAGCAACACCAGAGAGAAAAAATTTAAGGGAGACCCATGAGTCTCTAAAATTTAAGAATGTTTTACCCGTTTTTTTGTTTTTTGTTTTATTCTACAAAATGAAAAGACTCCAATCTAAGTTTTTCATTAAATCACCTAGATAGTTCTCAGATTTCTCAACCTACTCCCACTCCTCTTTTAAGGAAAGATTCAGCCATGCTTGTTGTTTTAAAAGGTTTCTAATCACAGGAGAACCACATTCAACTTTGCTCATTTCCTGTGCCAATTAACAGACAGGAGTGGTTGTCTCCCCACTGTTACCACAAGGAATTCCAGGGACTGACCCTTTCAAACTTGACTCCCAGTGCCTGGGAAAGTGGCATCATTTTTGGAAAGAGACAGGAAGTTGGAAATCCTGAGAGTTACAGTCCAAGAGCCTGAGAAACAGAAGGGCAGGGACAGCTTATAGGCAAAGAGGGTGGAAGCCCCAGGAGTGAAGGAAACTTTATTTTTATTTCAAAAATTTATTCTGCAATGAAAGTTTAGGTCTTGGGAATGAAAAAAAAACAAACAGCAAAACTACCTTGTTTTATTGGGCACTCAAAAGAGATTCCTCTGCCTAAAGAGCACTACATAATCTGCCAAAAGGGTCTAAGGGTTCTGATCCCCAGAGTGTAGATAAAGAGAAGGAGAACTTCTGAGGTTGGCACAGCAAGGCTGGAACAGAGATCAAATGGGAGGTTCAGGGTTCTAGTGAGTCCAGGGTCCCATGCTTACAGCTGCCCTGACTTCCTTGGAATCCAGAGGGAGGCTGAGCAAAGGGACAGAAGACATCTGAAAGAAGATGAGACATATCTAAGAACACTGGGATTCTTACTGATAAATTGTAAAGGCTGAAACCAAATCAGAAAAACCTATTTCTCCTGCCTAGAACAATTACCCAGTTCTCCCCTCTTGACTAAATCTTTGAAGCCCCTCTTCCTGTAGGAACCTGATATGCTAACTATTCCAGTGTATCAATTATCTACTAGATATGGTGATCCTGTTTAACAAACTACCACAAAACTTAGTGGTTTAAAACAACCGCCATTTATTACTTTCCCAAGTCTACCATGGCCTGGGAAGTTCTTCTGATTTAGGCCAGCCTTGGATGGTTGCAGTGGGGCTCCTGCAAATGATTAATTTCAGCAGGCAGTGGGCTGGGTGCCGACTGGTCTAGGATGGCCTAGTAGAGGAGACTCAGCTCTGTTGCATGTGCTCGCTCATCCTCCAGCAGGCTGGCCCAGGCTTGCTCTCATGGTGGTAGTAGAGCTCTAAGAGAGAGTACAAGTGGACATGACCTCTTGGAGATATCCGCTCCCCATATCTGGCTCAGAAACTGAGTTCTGTTCAAGTTCAAGGGACCACATGGACTTGAATTGTGACAAAGTAGAGCCCAGAAAACTTTCCTCTACTTTCCACAGATATTTGAATTCCCACAGTAGGGAACCAGAGCCCCAATAATGGATGTGAGTGAATTTCAATAGCTCAGCAGGATAGGAATACAGAGATTGAGATTGTTTTAAAGAAAATTATAAACAACTATGTTGCTGAGTTTTACAGACCAAAATTTCTTCATAAGTCCATGGCTTTTTTTATTTTTATTTTTCAGTTATAGTTGACATCAATATTATATTATTTTCAGGTGTACAGCATAGTGGTTAGACATTTATATAACTTACAAAGTGATCTCCCTGATAAGTCTAGTACCAACCTGGCACTCACTATACATAGTTATTACAATATTATTGACTGCTATACTTGACATCCCCATGACTATTTTGTTAACTGCAATCTTATACTTTTTAATCTGTTCACCTTTTCACTCATCCATCCCTGCCCTACCTCCCCAACCCCACCTCCTGGCAACGATCAGTTCATTCTCTGTATTTATGAGTTTCTTCATGATTTCTTAAGTCCAACAACCCAGGCAGCATATTTCTTAAGCCCAAGTACCAAGCAGTCAAGAAGAAGGAGAAGGGGGAGGAGGAAAAGGTAATTCTAAATTCTAGATAAACAATATCTCTGGACACATAATGTCCAATGTTTGTGAATGTCACTTTTCCATCTCTAGTCAAATAAAAATTACCAAGAAAATTATTAGTATGATGTTAAGTTCTGCAAATGGTGCAGGAATTTGTGTTATTTGGGTTTAATTTGGTGGTACCATACTCTTATTAGTAATCATTAATTAGAAATAAGCTCAAAACAAGGGGCATTTGTAGTCAAACTGATACAAGGGTTCTGGCCTCAATAAATTTGCAAAGGGCTCCATGTAATAAACTGAATGCAAAAATGGCCCCAATATTCCAAACCTCCTTGTATCCATGCTATTTGCAATGTGACTTTGTAGCTGCTCTGATTAAAAGGCTGAGTCTATTTCAATACCTGTTGAATCTGGGCTGGCCTTGTGATTCATTTTAACAAACAGAATGCAATGGAAATGATGTTGTGCTATTTCTGAACCCTGTCATCCTTAAAGGCCTGAACCCCCTTCTGCTCCCTCTATCCAGGACACCAAGCTCAAAGACAAAAAAGAACCATGATCTTCCTATAGATTCTGCTTTCAGCCTGCCAAAAACTCTTGAGGCACACAACTACACAACATAGCTACCTGCTTAAATGTAAAAGGGAAGAGATATAGGAAGAAAAATATCAAAATTTCTATCCCAAAGTAACCTGCAATGGCTTACATTTTCAAAGAAGCTTTGGGTATTCTTCAAAGTGTGCACCAGATCGAGATCTTGTTCACATCTTCCCAACTTCCTTCCTCCCATGATCCTGCTCAGAAAGAGGCAGATTAGTTCCCATCAGTGCTGGCAGCTACCAAAGGGAAGGTCACAGGCGGTAATAATATAGGCAGGCTCATAACAAGATGTTTGAAATGTGTCCCAGAGCTATTAGATGAAGTAGTAGATACTAAAATGTACTCCTAAACCCAGCTCTTTGTATAACTTCAAGTATAAGCCAGCTGTTCATCAGCCTTAGGAAACAAATGCAGGAATAACTAATTAATTGAAGATGTTTCCAGGCTAAACAAGAGAAGAACGGTGTTTTGATGCATGAATAGTTGGCCTCTAATGTAAAACCCTTCTTCCTTTCTGTGCGCTTTAACCATTTTGGGAAACTCAATAGAAATGGAATTTCTGTAGCCACTTAAGAAGTTGTAAGTCGTGGTTTAATTCAGTTGTCTGGGAGTCCTCTAGGACCTGGCTGGAGATTTATGTTGCAAGGAGAGCTCACTTTTGATGGCATCTTGACTTTTATTCCTCTAGAAACATGTCTACAGAGGGTCTCCCATGTGCCATGGACTTACCACTGGATAAACACTGGTAAACCAAAACATCTGGCTATTGAGTTCAAGAGCTTGAAGTCTCAGGAATACACAGGTGGTTGACCCCTTTGTCTGAATCTTTCTTTTGCTGAAATAGCTTGAAAATTCATTATCCAGTATAGATGTGAGACCCATCTCCTTCTTTTAGACTCAAATATTAAGAAAGCTTCATCTGTTGTCTTCTCTAGGATAGTTTGTCTCCCCACTTGAGATCTATACAACCTAACATTTTGTCCCACTGCTGACTTATTGCTTTTATGCCTATTGTAATTCTTTCAAATTACTTACTACATTGTTTGGATGAAGAAACAGGGAAGCCTTTCTCTCTCATTCAATTTAAGATACCAGATTGCAGCAGCCACTGGATGTATCCTCCATGACGACGTGATTCCCTTTGCCGTTTTCAACATTGGAGGAAAAGGAGCTGGGCGACAAGAATAAGATAATAGATTAAAGGAGGAGTCATAAGAATCAATGCCTATAAAGGCCAAACAGGAAATGAACTAATGTGAGCAGGTGAGATATAGTAGGGGGTGATGATGCTTAGAGTGCGATGGAGGGCAACTGCCATATATAAGGAAATCAGCTGTTAAGTTCCAATTGTTGCCATGAGGGATTGTGGTTCCACTATTGTGAGAGCATTTTCAAAAGCACGCAGAAATCCAGATTTGAAGTAAATTGCCTCAACTTTGCAATCATGAGAAATAATTAATTTTTGTTTTCTTTTAAATAATGTGTAGGCCACACACAACATGACATTGGGTGGAATGTGGCTTTGGGGCAGCCAGTTGGGTCTCTAGAACACGGGACATAAAGTTGCATTGAGAGAATGCCTCTGCATCTTCCCCTGCAATGGGGATACAGGTCATTTTACTCAAATGTGACCCATAAGGTTTAAAATTCAAAGAAGACTCCCGTAGCTTTACCACCAGTCCACATGAATCTGTGGAGGAACCATTCCCAAGGCGCACATGTCAATATGCCGAAAATCATGTCTTGCCCATGCTCTGCATATTATGATTATCACTGAGGCCTTTGGGTTTGATGAGGTAATACATGCACCTTGGTCTGTCTGGCCAGACTACTTGTGCACCCTGGGGGGAAGCCCCTCAATGTGCCTCTAGAAATGGTAGGTTCCTGGGTCTGCCTTCAGTGAGGGAGGCAAATAGAGTCAGTCTCACCAGAGGTGAGCTGGGAAGGTTGGCTGTATCCCAAGAAGACAGACTTTGAGCTAGTTTCTAATTCAGTTTCCCAAAGCAATAGAGCTATTCAAAGACTACTTCTGGTTCAGTTTAATGAAACCGCAGAAAATTTGCAAACTAAACTCACCAAGACGAGACAATAATAGAAAGCAGATTTTTCTTCTTTGGATGCCATAGCTGATGAGAGCATCTTCAGGGAGGCACTGGAATAAACACATTCTCTGTGTCCTCAAGGTTTGGGGAAATATGGAGCTGGCAGGGCTCTGTTTTGTGGGGTACACACAATGCATGCTCCAGGGCCTTTGTATTTTATATAATACTCTTTTACTCTCATAATTGTAAAAACTTGCTCCTTCACGTTTTTCAGATTGCCGTATAACCCCCTCACAGAGAGCTCCCTTTACCAACTTAACTGCAATAGTATACACCATTATTCTTCTTTCTCCCATTGACTCTAGTTTTCTTTATAAAACTTCCCATTACCTTCTATTGATACTATATAATTTATTATTTGGCTTCTCTGCTAGAATATAAAATCAGGGAGGGCAGGAATTCGTTCACAGAATAGCTACTGTTTTCTAATGTCCAGAACAATGTATGGAACTATGTAGATGCTCAAAGTATGTGCTCATTGAGTGAATAAATGTCTTATAACTTATACACTAAGGAAAGATGTACTCTGAGCTAAACGGACCTTGGCTGGATGTTGCCAAGAATCCTTTTTTCTGGCATTACATTAGATGTCAGCAATGAACACTTTCACGTCCTCAGATCTGTATTCCACTGGAAAGCTTTTAAATATACTTTTTAAAATCTCAAATATTGTCATTTTGATTCAACTGGTTTTGGCAAAATGAGACTACCCATATATAAGAAGACAAAATATTTTTTTTCTATATTGCTCAAAATACACTTGGGCCACCAAAAGACCTTCCTTAAATTAATTTGATGGTTTAAGTGTACATGAACTGAATAATATTTTCTTTCATAGATAAGTAGATCTAAAACAAAAGGGAGAAATTTGTAGTCTTTGGTTATTATTTGGAAAATCATAGCTTTGGGCATTGGATCAGCTTCCTGTCTGTACAACTCACCAATTTCTAATACTGACATTTCAAATTTTTGTATCTTTTTTTTTTTTTACTCGCTCACTGGACTGCCTTCAACAAAAGTTCCAGTTATTTTTCTTTCTTTCTTTCTTTCTTTTTTTTTTTTTTTGATAACTAAGATAGTTTTGAAAGTACATTAACAAAGCAAGGAGAAATACTTGTCCCAGGTACTTGCTAAAACTGGCATTCAGAGTTTTAATGTTACTTTAAGACAATTAGGCTTACAGTGAAAAGAAAACTGAATATATTATCCCCTTCAATTTATTTTCCACACAAAAATAAATTTTTATAAGTGAATATTGTGTTCTAACACACTGCAGAGAGGTGGTGATAGGAAGATGAGAATCAGAGTGTAGTTGGAGTTAAGTAAATATCTAAAGGCTGGTTCGAGGCCAGGCTGTGTCAAATTATATTGATCTTTGGTGCCAATATCCATTTACTAAAAAATCAAACTAGGTATTTTTGCTTAAAATGATGCCCCCAAAGTTTGTGAAAAAAGGAGTAGGACAGGAAAATATACAGAAATAATTGTCAATTCCTTCCAATATGTGCTTGGCCCCAGTATTCCACTGAAATAGCTCTTGTTAGCGTGGCCAATGACCTCCTCACTAAATCCAAATAATATCCCCAAGTCTTTATCACTCTTCTCTACTAGGCAACATTTGTTACTAGTGACCTTATCTTTCATTTTTGGCACACAATTTCCCTGTGGCTCCCATGACACAATATTTTAGTTTTCCATCTACCTTTATGGAATCTTTCCTGTATCTTCAGTATGGGAACTTTCTGTTCTAATCATCACTAAAAGTCAGTTGTTCCATGCACAGCCCTAGTACTCTTCTCTTATTCCATAATATTTTTAGAGAGTCTTAGCTACATTCCTCCCTTCAATTATCTACTCTCTGAGCTAGAGTCTAATCTCTAGTCCATATTCTTAAACTTTTAGATAACTACCCACTTGCTAACTTCGATTAAATGTCTCAAAAACATCCTAAATCCAACCAGTCCAAAACTAAGCTCATGATCTCATAATCTGATCTTCCTCTGGGCTTTATTCCCAGATCAAGATATCAAGATTCATCTCATTATGCAAATCACCCTTCATCCCCTCTCCAAATCAACTCCAATTTTATTTTCTAATATATCTCAACTTTGTTCAATTTTTTTCAAAGCACTAACCATTACTTTAAGCTATCATTTTATTTTCCCTGGAAAACTAAAAAACTCCAAATGGCTCTACCCACACCTATTCTAACCCTACCCCTCAATCTACCACCTCAGGATAGGATGGAATGGGCCCATCACTACTAGCTTGGAACTCTTGCATGGCTTCCCATTGGTTTCTGGGCAAATAGCACATATTAACAGCTCACAAAATCCTTCTCAGCCTGATCTTCAACCACTCCTCAAGCCTCATAGTACACTGTGAATTCTGTCTTCCCCAACATGGGCCAGCCATACCAATAGATCTTTTCCCCTGTTCCCTAGTGCTCCTTCTCATCATAGAGTGTTCCATGCGGTATTCTACCCTTCCAAGAGAGCTTTCTCATTTTTACCTACTTGACCCTTATTTGGCCCTCAGATCTCAGTTCAATGGCTACATCCTCAATGAAAATTTCCCTCACTTGCCTGACCAGATCAAATCTCCTACCCCCTCTCCTTTTAGCACTTAAATGCAAATTTATTTTATGTTTGTTAGTATTTATTAATTTGTATTATTCTTTTTCATTTATTATTTATTAATGTCCACTGTCTGCATAGGCTACAAGTTTCATAAACACAGAAAGCATATCTAGTTTCCTCACCATTATATGTTTATTGTCTAGCATAGTGCCTGTCAGATAACAGGTATATCATTAATATTTGATAAAAAAATAAAAGAAATTGTAAAGTGGTATTTATCTTTAAATTTGTCAAAGCTCAGATTTGGGATGTGTGCCTACCTTTGGGTTCTTAAAAGAAAATAAAATTCTAGGCAGCAGTTACAGCCTGGAGTTAGTGGCTCTAATCTCCTAATTTGATGCTCTGGAGTTCCAATCAGGAAACTCCAGATTGAAAAGGAATGAAACATCCGAAGGCATGGGAAATGAGGCGGGATGTTGCCCAATTCCTTCCACCCTCTACATTTTCAGGAACAAATAAGCTTTTATCTGCCTGGTTGGATAAAACATGTTCTCTTATGAAAGATTCTGTTCCTCTGAGAGCAATGAGTATAGTTTTAAAGCAGGAAACATACAGCTAGATAGTATGGATGGAAAAAAGAAAGGATAGAAAAAGAGGAAGGAGACTGAACTTTATAAGGAAAGTCAGTTCCTATATCTGAAAACTAGAAGAGAAAAAGTATTTCACAAAGGGAAATGTGGAAAATAATTTCTAAAAAATGTTATACATAACGTATAAATTCCCTGTGAGCACATATACATCTGGCCTCCATGATTTTGGGTTTTAAATAAATCTCTGCCATTTCTATAAAACCATTCCAGAATCCCCAAGTTGTCGACATCTAGATGACCTCTCCCAGAATATTTCTCACATCCAGAAGTGATGTAAGAAATCTCTGGTCAACCATGTTTGCTGATTTCTGGCTCCAAATATAAGGTTGTTATATACACACTGTATTTTCTAGTTTTTGATAAAAACAACCTTTATATTCTTAATCATAACAAATTAAAAGCAGTCCAAATTGTTAAATAGGAGCATGTCAGTACACAGACATTTCTAAAATGTAGAGAGGTAGTAAAGCCCTGTGCTAGGGCTAAACTTAGACTATAATCTTTTTCTACTTTAGGACCACACATCTTGAAAGCTTTTCAGACATCCTGCCTGATATTGCATGGATTCTGGCAAGACACAAGATATTTTCAAGCTCTAACACTGGTCTATGTGAATGCCCCTTCACTTAGTGATTTTTGCTTCTGACCTGCTTGGGTCACTGTGATGAAAGGGCATAGTTGAAATAAAAAATTTCACTGAACAATTGGAACCATATAACCTTGAGATTATAAACTGATAGCTGGTAACTCACATTTATTTCAAGATCATTTTTATTTAACTTGTGGAACATTTATAAAGCGTGTTTTTTTAGTTACCAGTATTAAAAAAATAAGAGATTTTACATAAAATTCCATACTCTCAGCCTCATTTTAAAAATTGTCCTGATGACTACAATTGTCTAGGCTTAGGTTGTGCCTTTTACTAGGTATGTACCTTTTACTAGGATGTCACAATCCGCACCATGCCATATTTCCTCCATTGACTCATTTGTACTACTGAAATTAACCTCTATAGGAAGGTGAGCTACCTTACCTAGACTCTTAACAGTAATTTCAACTCATATTCAAACTTTTAGGACATTCCTATTTTCAGCAAAGTTACCCGATAATGCTCCATGTCAGTAATTTAGGGCTTCAAGTACATTTTGTTTATTTTCTGATCCTGATCTTTGCTATCATTTTAGTAAAAAGCAAAAGATTTATATGATCTGAAAATGAAACCAGAGTATATTTTGCTATCATTTTAGTAAAACAGCTATCTTTTCTTGTTATCACATCTCAATTCATGTCCCAAGTATAAAGAATGAGTGGTCGAACTCTATTCACCACAGGGACTCCCCTTCTTTTGGAAATTCCTTCATGTTGTGGCTGCTCTAGAGTCTTACCTTGAAATCTCAGCCCTCAAGAGTGGGCTTTCACTACTTGAATGATCCTGAAAACCATTTGCTCCCGCTGTGACACTGGTTCTCAACCCTGGCTGCACATTAGAATCATTTGAGGAACTTCAAAAAAATTTGACATCCAAGTTATTGTACAATGAAGATGAATTAAATCAGAATCTGAGGGAAGACCCCCCCATATTCAGTGTTTTAAAATTTTTTCCATGTAATTTCAATGTACAGCCGAGGTTGAAATCCACTCCAGGTAAGTAATGTGGATTATCTTTTTCTTCCCATAAATTTGTTAGTCATGGGTTCTGCCTTTGCTTTCAGGACCATCTCACTGCCATTGACATGCCTTTGTTTATAATCACTTATTCTTATGTTTCAATGACTCTCAACTCTCAACTCTGGCTGTGCATTAGAATCACTTGAGGACTTTTAAAATACAGATGTCAGCCCTAATTAGACTTTAATTAATTGAATTAATTAAAATAGAATCTCTGTTAAGGTTGAGAACTACCAATTGAAAACAGCAGTAAATTATCCAGTCTAATTATAAGAACATTTCCAGGAACATGTATCAGTTACCTATTGCTGGAATAATCTGTGTAACAAATAACCACAAAATCCCAGTAACCCACAAAAATAACCATTTATTGTTAATGTGTCTGCAGATTGGCTGAGCTCACCAGGGTAGCTCTACAGATATTGGTTTGGCTTGTTCACACAACTGGGGTTGGCTGGAAATTGGTTGTTCTAGGCTGGACTTGGCTGGTGCAACTCAGCACTCTTTCATGTATTTCTTCTCTTTGAGAGACTAGCAAGCAAGCCTGGGTATGCACTTCTCATCATGTCAAGACATAAACAAACACGGAGAAACAGGTATGCATTTTTCAAGCCTGTGCTGTCATGTCTTTGAACACTCCATTGGCCAAAGTAAATCACATGATAAAACCAACATCAATGGAGCAAGACACTATATTACCGATGCTCTTCGACTTACGATGAGGTTATATTCTGATAAATCCATGGTAAACTGAAAATTTCATAAGTTGGAAATGCATTTAATGCGACGCTGTAGAGTACTCTGATTGTTTATCCTTATGACTGCATGCCTGACTGGGAGCTGCATCTCACTGCCACTGCCCAACATCATGAAAAACTATCTTATCGCATATCACTAGCCTAGGAAAAGATCAAAATTCAAAATTGAAAGTATGATTTCCACTGAATGTGTATCGCTTTCACACCATCATAAAGTCAAAAAATCATAAGTCAAAACAGTGTAATTCAGAGGCTGTCTGTATTCCCATGGAAATAGAAAGGAAAGTGAATATTCCTGAACAAGAATCTAATCTATCACAGATGATATGTAGACATGTATGAGTTTCTTCTTTGAATGATAAATAGCTCAAAAGTTTAAGACCTAAAGAGTATGTCTGAGGGCCGGCCGAGTGGTGCGGTGGTTAAGCGCTGGCTTGGGAAGCCAGCGGCCCCTGGTTTGGGTCCCACATATGAGGGCCAGTGACACTACCCTCAAGCCAGCGGCCCCTGGTTCGGGTCCCACATATGAAGGCCAGTGACACTGCCCTCAAAAAAAAAAAAAAGAGTATGTCTGAGAATTCTTAGTTGATTTCACAATAGTTTTTGTGGCCTTTTCAGCACGCAGCCACTGCTGAAGCTTGCCACTGACCTATTGCTACATCATGCGTTTGTCACAACTCTAGATCCTTGAATCGCTACTCGAAGCATGTGCTAGAAGCAAACAGCTCCTTTATTCCACCTATTACTTGATCAAGAAAATAAAGAAAAGGGATGATACCCAAGGTAATAAACGTGTGTTAAAAAGTGGCAATACCTGTGGTTCGGTGGCACAGAGCATTCTTCTCTCATTGTGAGTTTTGAAAATCTCTTACTTTTATATACAATAAAGATTATAGCTACAGTAGAGACCAGAATTACATGTATTTCAGGCTTCCATCTCAAGAATTTATCTAGCAACAGTGATCAATGCAACCTTTCATTATCTTTATCTTTTTTGGACTAACCCCTTCCATTCTTCAGTAGATTATGTGGAGTGATTGGGTATATGTCACACAAAAGATGTTAAAAGATATTTAAGCTCCTCTAACTGAAAGAAGCATTTGATTATGAAAATGTGGTAACTAGGGCTAAGATCATGCACATACATTCTTTTCTAGTTGCAGCCCAAATCAGGTTTAAGGGTTTCTGATGAGCTCTCTTTGGTGGTTGTTGTTACAGAAAAATGGATCTTTCTGCTGCATGCTTAGAAAACCAGATGTTATCACTGCTTGATTATTCATTTGCTAGTACAGCTTGTTTCATTTATTAAAGGAAAGACAAGGTTGAAATTGGATCTATGCAGTGCATGTCAGTGGCTTTATGTGTTTGTGAATAATAAATAGCCTTCGGTGTTCAGTGTTGACTTTCTAGGCTATAACTTGACATCATTTTGATTTCTCTTTTGATGAGCCAACAGCATCATGGGGTTTTTAGCTTTAAATAGGAAAACACTTACAAGGATAAGAGGGGCAAATATTCCCTTTGGAAACAGTAGGGGAGGGGGTAGGAAGGGGAGGCTTTTGTTCAGTCACGGAAAATGGACGTGTGTCTCACGGTGGCCACAGTTTAAGTAAACATAAACTCTGAACCAGAGATCATACCCATCATTTCCTCAGTGCTAGCAGCACCAAACCAAAATATAGTTTTATTTGGCTAACCTCAAAGTAGGATGTGGGTGCCAGCCTTGAAAACCACATGATCAAGTTTCAAGCAGACACCACTAGGACTGTGCTTTTGTCTTAAGCAAGACAGTCATAAAGGCAGTACTCCTCATAGTACCATCATTATGTTTAGCAAACAGAGGCAGTCATAACAACAGTTAACTTCAGAGAGATGTCTGTAGGGTCCTTTGCCTTTTAAGCATAGAATATGCAATATTACCATATTATAACTCTTCAGAGAGAAGAAGCATTTTTGAAAGAGTGGAAGAGAGACACTGGAAGCCCAAAGCATTGGCTGGAGGGGGAAGAAATGATGAGATATACTCCCATCCTCCAATGAGCTGTGGAGTCAACCAATCTGGAATCCATGTCTAGAAGCATCACTTGGAATTCCTGAAATTGATTTTTCCAAATGACGATCCAGCAATGAACAAAACAGTAGCTTACAGTTTCAACATGTCATCATTTTATTTTTCTTTTATAAGGAAGATTCTTCAGGGTCTGGGATCATTTCGATCATCCCAAGTTGCAGAAGCCTCAGGTCTGGGCTTGCTGCTTCAGAGGTTTTCACGGTGTGGAGTTTTATTTATTTATTTACCATGGAGGTGTTGTTTTTTCCCCCCTCTCTGGAGCCAGGGAGGAATGGGCAGATGATAGAGTTGGGTGCCCCCAAGTTAATGACTAGCCCTATATTCACAAGCTCGTTTACTTTTGTCCTCACCTGATGCCTCAATGCTGCCAATGAGCAGGAATTAATTTTATTGAGGACCACTCAGTTTCCTAAAAGAAAAACTGCTCACTTGGCTGGAAATGCTTTGACAGAAGGCAGAGCAGCCGGTCACACTCGAACTCTGTGTCTTCTGGATTTGGGGGCAGAAGGGGAGTGGTGGACTCAGAGAAAAGAGGGAACCAAGCAGTCATTTCACATGAGCAATTATGGGGTGGCCTGAATCCCAGCAGAGTCTATCAACAGGATCTTGTGCTAAAGACCCCACCCGCTGCCCTCTTCTCTGCTACTCCAGAAACTGTGCATGACCCCCCAACACCCTTCCCAACAATCAACTCCCCATAAGAAGGTAATCATCTTATGGTGAATTGGAGAAGAAGAAAAGGCACGCTAGGAAAATGTTATGATAATAGAAAACTCTTCAGTGTTGTAACCATCTGGTGCGCTGCAGTAACAAAGAAGGTGATAATTGAGTGCCCAGTAACTTCTTTGGGCCTCAGATAATGGGCACTCACCCTGATTTGTATTCTTCACAAGAGTAATTCACCATCATTTCACACCACATCTGTACCACATTTCCTCCATCAATGCAGCCTTACACATAAGTTACCACACTTAATTAAGTCCACATCATTCTCCTCAAAGAACAGAAAGGTTTGTGTGGAGACCCGAGTGGCAGAGAGGCACAAATGAGATTTTAGTGATTCTTGTCTTGTGGGAGGGATTGAGATGGATGGGCTGCTCATGCCACCGAGGTTCAGCTCCAGGGTGGGGTGGGGTGGGGATGCGCCGTGACAGCTTTAGGCTGAGCAACAGCTGTGGATAAGCTTAGGCAGGCGGCCTTGTGGCCGGGCGTGCTCAGAGAGGGCATGGCGACTCCATTGTTGCATAATCTTGCTTTTGAAAATGTGCTACAATTGATTTGATCTGATTTCTAAGGTGCTGTCACCAGAGCATCATTAAAAGTCCCTTAAGAAACTGGAGAATAGACTAGATCACCAAAGGCAGCTTTGTCCCTTCTCTCCGCCTTGCTTTGACGCGCTTTCCCTTCCAGCTGACAGAAGGAGTACAGCCTGTAAGCTCTGAACAATTAACACAGCTCATTTTATTTTTCTTTAATCAACAAGACAAAGTACTGGGAGAAGCACAGCAATGCTCTTTGGAACACAGGAGCTTTAAACTCTTCACCATTTCCTCCGTGTGAGAATGATTGCACATTCCTATAGTTAGCCATAAGCTTCACTTTATTAAAAGCTGCATTACCAGGTGTGTGTGCGCGTGCGTGCGCGCTTTCTTCCCAAAACCACTCCTAGAGGCTTAAAAGTTCCTTCCTAGAGGCTGTTGAGCAGCAACAGAAAGGAAAGCTGAGCCTAATGAGAAGGACATTAATCAACAACCTAAGTACCAGTGGATGAAAACAGAGATTCCCTTAGCCTCCCAACTATCTTAGTCTCTAAGTAAATTAGCAACTCTTTTTCCTCCCTTTAAATGATAAGGAGGGAGCCAGTGTGAGGCCCTTAAAGATATTTCTCACAACAAGTGTCAAAATACTCAGAAGCTCTCAGGGTCCACCTCCCACACACACTATGCCCTTCATTTGTTTATCTAAATGCTGACAAATTGTAGCATTTTAACAGCCTATCTGTGGGCTTGGCTTCATTTGCATGGCGTGCCCTCTATCTTTGAGTAGATAATGAGGCTCAACATAAAGCCCTCATTGAGGGCTCCACAGAGCTTGACAGTGATGAATACAGAGCAGGAGAATTAGGTGGTTTAGAGAAGAATATGCTATTGTGCATAGCCCCTATCCTTTTATCTTCCCTGCTGCTCATTTTCAGGTCTTTCAAGGAAACTGCCTCACTACCCTTTCTAGCCAGTGCCTTTTACCTCCTTTTCACTTTGAATGGGCACCATCTTCCAAATTGTCAGCTCAGCCTTGTGCTATTTTAGTCACCGTAATTATCTTCCTGTCTTATCCTATGAAATGCTAGAGGTTCCCTTTCACTGTTCGAGTCACTGAGAAAAGCGGTAAAGCATTGTCCCAGGAGCAGTTGGCCCCATCCACCCACTGGATTCTCAGATACTCTCTTTTACATTGTAGAGCCCAGTCACCTTCTGTCGGAAACACTCAGCCACTGTCACCAGACAGAGTTGTCACTGAGCACACCATTAAGGTGTGGGTGATAGTTAGGGAAGTTACAGACAGCCAGTACAGTCATGTGCTGTTGAACAACTGGATATGTTCTGAGAAATGCTTTATTAGGTGAGCTTATCATTGTGTAAACCTCATATACATTATAGTTTACTGCTCCTAAGCTATAAACCTGTACAGCATGTTACTGTACTGAATACCATAGAAAATTGTAACAGGATCATAATTATTTGTACATTGAAACTTATCTAAACATAGGAAAAAATACAGTGAAAATATAATATAATGGATAAAGAAATAGTACACCTGTATAGGGCACTTACCACGATTGGAGTTTGCAGGACTGGAAGTTATCCTGGGTAAGTCAGTGAGTGAATGGGGACTAAGTGTGAAAGTCTAGGACATTACTATACACTGCTGTAGACTTTATAAACACCATATACATAGGCGACACTAAATTCATAAAACAATGTAAGAGAAGATATCAAGTACAAGAGAAAATGATGCAATCAGGTGATGCTGTAAACACAAGATGTATGAGGCTAAAGCCGAAGTAAAACGACATGCGGCTTGACAGCAAACATTTTTTAAGAAGTAGAAAGAGTACTCTCTAAAATAATAATAAAAAGTATAGTGTAGTAAATATGTATACAGTAAAATCATCATTTATTATCATTATCAAGTATTAATATACTGTACATAATTGTACATGTTATACTTTATATGACTGCCAGTGAAGTAGGATGTTTTACACCAGCATCACCACAAACAAGTGAGCAATGCATTACACTATGACTTTACAATGGCTACAACTTCACTAGGCCATAGGAATTTTTCAGCTCCATTATACTCTTGTGAGACCACTGTCATACATGCAGTACATTGTTGACCAAAACATTGTTACATGGTGCATGGCTGTAATTCTATATTCTTCAAAAATTGAGCATTCTGAAAGCATGAACTCAAAAATCTATAGTTTCCGTTGAGGTGCTTACATTTTGAAATTGACTACAGAGAGGATTTAGCTTGATGAGAATAAGTGATGTTACATAGAAGTTTTCTCCAGGGAAGAATGAATGCTTTCTAATTATAGAAGGCATTCCTCAAATGGGATATATGGGAAATAAACTTTTGGGGGCGTGAAACAGTGGCCTTATAGCATAATATGATTGGAAAGGATCTTATAGAGGTATCTGGCTGATCATTTTCAAAACAAGAGAAGAGGCTCAGAAGGTGATTTGTCCAAAATCACACAAGTCTGTGAACTAACCCTGTTTCACATAGAGATCTAGGCCAGAACACAAGCTAGTTGAGTGAGCTCACTGAAAAACACACATGCTGGTGTACTCTATTGAACCTCAGTTCCCAAGGCAGGCACTCTCGATCCATTTCATTTTGAGATGCCCTAGCTCATAAAATTATCACTTCTTTTGCTAGGATCTTTTACAAGGATCACCTGTAATTCCCAGACCCCTCCACACTGATTCTTGGATCCAGGTTCATTCTCTCTAATTCACTGATTATGAAGCTGGTAATTCTCATTTTGTCTGCTTCCTGCCTGTTTTGTTGATTAAGTAGCTATTCAGGGGCACCCTGAAATCTTAGCTTCTTATACTTCCTTATTTTTCTATATGTACAGTCCAATGCAATGGGCAAGACCTCAGATCTACTAAAGTCAACAAAATGGTCAGAAAAACTATTAAGCTGATGGGCAAAGAGCCTGTATATAATGACTGAGATTCTTTCCAACATTCTTATTTTGTGATACCATGAAATTTTGAAAGCTTTAGTAAATGCTTAGATGACTGTAATAAATTCACTTCTATGTCCTCATCTTTTTAAATGATGTATTTTATTTTCTCCAATTGTTAATTTAATACATGCTCATCACAGAACATAAGGAAATTAGAAATGTGCATTTTACTCCTCACCATCTCTAGTTCATCATTTGATCATTATTAATGTATTGTTATGTATGTCTCTTGGTCTTTCAAATACATTAGCATCATGTTTCTTTTTGTTTGTTTTTTTTTGAGGGCAGTGTCACTGGCCCTCATATGTGGGATCGGAAACGGGGCTGCTGGCTTCCAAGGCCAGCGCTTAACCACCACGCCACTCGGTCAGCTCGAGCATCATGTTTTTAACTATATGTAATAGGACCAAATATTTCTTTCCATTGATGTATGAAATTTAAAAAAAAAACAAAAACAAATACTATACGCTACATATAATAACTCTAAGAAGTACTGTTTATATAACTGGTAATAAGTGGCTAGCAAGTCCTGTGAAAGAAGGTAAATAATAATAATTTCACATGTAATGACAGGTTTGTATGCAAAAGAAATTGAGAATTGTTATTACAGAGAAGCACTCAGTTATATAATCAGTTAAGCTGGAAAGTCAAATGCTTTCCTCTTTTGTATTATCTGGATGCAAGAATTTATAGGATATGTGTAGGATAGGCTTGAATGGAATGAGAAGCACAGGTTTCACACCTTGACTCCATTCCTTACAATCTCTGAAAGTTTAGACAATTTGCTCTGAGTCATCCTTCCTTCATTTGTGAAAAATGGGTAATAATGCCTCTTTTTAAAGATTGTTGTAATGATTTAGGATAGTGTATTTTAGCCATTTGCACAGTGACTGGCAAATAAGGAAGAGTTTTTCCAAGAGTAGGAGCTTAATAAAGATAACTGTGAAATCTGGACTTTGTCTGTTATATATTCTCATGCCTTAAATCTTCCTGGTAGCTTAGGAAGGGGACTAGCTGATCAGTTTCCATTGTGAGGATGTATTTGCCATCCCTCTGTATAAAACCCAGGACTCACCCTCAACACTGTTTTAGGGGCTGTTGGGAGAATGGTGAAAAAGCCATCTGTTCTGCTGGGATGGAGAAGTGGTTGATAAAATTCTATGCATGAATTCCTTGCAAGTCAATGGTTGGGGTCTGCCTGAGTCTGGGTATGCTGCCCCTATAGGCATTCGAGAGGGCATAAATAGTAGGATTTAAGTGCTAATTTTCGCTTTGGAAAGAAAGGAAGATTTGCATTGGAGACAATATTAAAAACACAGATTGAGGTTGTAATATATATGGACAATAAGTAACAATCTTTAGCATTCAGTATAATAAAGCCAGTCTCGTTGTGGAACTTGAGCGAATGCATACATTTACTGGCCCCACTTAAAAATAAATAAAATAAAAGAGGATCCAAATCATTCCAGAGTGTGGCATAGCAGAATGCCCTTGCATGCTTAAAAAGCTAGGATGTTAACTCAATTTATTTCTTTATCAACTAGGCAACAAGTCACCAATCTACTTTGAAATTTGATTTTTTTAGTTGTTCATTTAACTATCATATCTTGCCATTTATCTTGCTGTAAAGTGAAGCAAAGACCAACAAAATATTTATAGCAGCTTGAGTGGGAAAGCTTACAAAAAAGAAGCTTAAGATACAGCTCTGTTCTACTTTAATCACATTTGTATGAGACACATCTACATCTTCAAATGGCAAATGACACAATTAGTCTTGAGCAAAAAGAGATGTTTTCCCTGGGATGTTTCAAAGAGATGTTTCAAAACCCAACCACCCTTCCCTTAATCTGTTTTCACCTTCTACCTTAACAGTAGAATCTCCAATTTAGGGAGACCAATGATTCCTGAATAAAGACTGCATTTCCCAGCCTTCCTTGTGGCTAGGTGGTCATGTGACTAAGTTCTGTCCATAACATATAATTAGAAGTATGTGACCATTCCTGCGGTGTCTTTTGACTTGTCTTCTTGCATGCTAGCTGGAACTCGATAAGAAAAAAAACAGGCACTCCCACAGTTCCCATAGCCATTTTTTACCTTGTAAATGGCATCCACATACAACAGAACGACAAATCAGAAAATCTTGAGCTCCCCACACCATGAATCCTCATGCTATAATTTTAGGACTTATTTATATCTAAAATTTGTAAATGTCAAGGAAAATATACGCTTTTTTAAGCCACTTTTATTAAGCTTGTCTTTTTTTTTTATAGACTGAACCTTATCTTAATTTATATATCCATACTCAGCATTCCCTTTTGAAATTCAAACAATTATCAGGTTTTCCAGAATCTTCCTGCAGCATATAAATCAGTGATTGGTATTATGGACATGTATCTGCCTCCCCTCAGTGTGAGACCCAGAGACTCTCCTTAACATTACTTTCAGGAAGATATAGAGATGCACAAGGTGGTACAAATCTTAGTATTGTATGTTTTCCAGCTTGAACAAAATTCCACTGTGACCATGAGTTATTCTGCATAGAGATCTGATATTTAATATTGGTGCTACCCTACACAAAAACTCAGAAGTCCCAATTATTCCTCACTAATTGCTCAATTAACAAACACTGTTTGGAACCTCTGGTTTCTGGTGAATACTGTGTTAAGCAGTCTTGAAAATATATAGAAGACATTGCTTCTGTACTAAAAGAGCTTCATTGGGAAGCCAGGTAACAATATGGAAACTGAAATTAATTGAAACTTAAATTGATATAACTTGTAGCAAGAGTTTCTGAGGTGGGATGATCTGGATGGGTCACAATTTTTAGGAGTGGTCTCATGCAAGGAGACATGATAACAGGATATGGAGGGTTCATACCATAAATGGAATAAAAAATAGCAAAAGTTTAAAGGCAGTAGAAATCCTTCCATTTATTCATGAGTCTCGTGTGTGCAAGGTTGCGTTCAGTGCTTGGGATGACAAAATTAACCTTGGACAAATAAATTTAGTTCACTGTAGCTTTGTTTTCTCATCTGCAAAATGGAGATAACAATAGAGTTCTATTTAGGACTAAATTTGTTAATTCATATAAAACACTTAGAATAGAACCTGGTACATAGTATAAATTCAATAAATATAAACTATAATTATTTTTGATAAATTATTATTTTAGAGGAGCTCAGCCAGTGAGGATGATAATATGTAAATATTATTAATGGTAGCACATGTAATAATTTATATCATAGACATGTGAATGCAGCACTCCGGAAAATACGGGAGGGGAAAACTAAGAGTTGGGAGGAATCATTTGCGAATCCTCCCCAAAGAAATCATATTAGAACTTAGACTTGAATGATAGCCTGAGGGGTTTCTTCATATAAAGAAGGGAATTCCAGGCAGGGATACAACTTGTACAAAGGCAAGGTGGATAGACTAAATTTTCACATGTTGGAAAATGCTGATCATGCTTGGAGAAACAGCCAAGATGATGTCTACTGGCATACATCTTATAAACAGCAATTATTTCCAACTAGCATCCATTTTGATGGGCCCACGTTTGTTCTGATTGGCTGATACTTGCGCTGAACTGGTTGGTATTTTGAATATCATTCACCCAGAATGGTGGGGAAGATGAAGTAGCAAATGTCAACACAGGCTTTGTAAACTTTGGTAAAGACTCAGGAATAAACCTTGATGGTTAGTTCACTACTCCCTGAAAATCAGACACCCACTTCACAGAGACAATTGCTACAGTTTTTTGTTCTCCTTATTATTAGTGATGTTCTTGTGTAAAATTTTCAATATCATCTAATTGATATTGGGTAAACAATTTGTCTGAAAAAATACATACATACATACACACACACATATACCAGGGGTGCCAAAAAACTGTATACACATTTTAAGAGATGTTATTTTTTTTTGGCACTGTGTGTGTGTGTGTGTGTGTGTGTATACACACATATATGTCTAATGTGCTGTAGAGGTGTCTAAACTGTGTCACATGTCATTTGAAAGATGTCTATGTCTTATACAAATATGATAAAAGTAGAAGTACTCATGGAATTTCCATATATTCCCCTGCTTTTCCTAGCCCATATATGAATTATTCTAGCAGATGATATGTGTATGGAAGTGATGAGGATCACTTCTGGTCAAGGATTAAGAGCTGGTGTGCGTTCTCTATGTATTTTCTTCCTCTGCTGTGCCGCCATGGAGTGGTGTGCGATGAACATCTTTGCTGGGCATGTAGCGTGAACAATAAAGAAAGCTTTCTTAATGTTAATAAACTGTATTTGCAGGATTAATTCATAGCCACAACCTAGGTTAGCATTACCCTGACTAATGTCAGAATTGTTACCAGAAGTGGAGAGTTACACATTGTTATGGAATGAATGTTTGTGTCTCCCCAAAATTCATATGTTGAAACTCTACTCTCCTATGATAGTTTTAGGAAGTGGGATCTTTGGGAAGTAATTAGTATTAGATGAGGTCATGAGGGTAGAGCCCTTATGAATGGGATTAGCACTCTTATAAGAGTTATGAGAGTGTTTGCTTCCTTCCTATCTCTGCACTCTGCCATGTGAAAATACAATAAGTCAGAAATCTGCAACCTGGAAAAGGCACTCACCAGAACCTGACCATGCTGGCACCTTGATCTCAGACTTCGGTCCTCCAAAACTGTGAGAAATAAATCTTTGTTGTTTAAAAGCCACCAGTCTATGGTATTTTGTTATAGCAGCCCAAACTGACTAAGACAAACATCAAAAACCTAAAATATGTAGCTTTGGTTTAGTGACTGGTGGTATGAAGTGAAGAAATATATCAGAGGCTAAAAATATGGCAATCCATGTTATGCAGGAGCAAAATATTTGGTAAAACTGTTCTCTGAGGAAGTTCACTTGGTACCAGACAACGTGGGTTCTAAGCTAGAAACTCTCAGGAAAGACATTGAAAAACAGAACCTTAGTTTTGCTATTGATTTTCCATAGGTATCTTTGATAAGGGGTCAAAGATTTGACAGGGGTAATTTCAGAGAGAATTGGCTTGTACATACACAGAACTGAAAAGGAATAAAAATGGTGCAGAAATGCAGGGCCTTGCACTGTGGGAAAAGCTGGCTTTAAGACCACCAAACCATTGGGGTTGGGATTTATTGTCAATTTCACCAATAAGATCTTTCAAAACCAAGTTTTTTCTTTCTTTCTTTTTTTAAGTATTATCTTCTTACTAGAGCCAACAGCCTTATAAATTAAAAGCTAGAGAAATATGCTGAGAAAGTGAGGAAATGAACATTTTGGGTTATATTTAAAAGAACTATAAATGCAATTACAGATATATAGAACTTACTAGAAGAAAGTGAATTAGAGACCTATTGAGAAATTTTTATTGCCAAAGAAGATATAAATATTGTCTAAAAACATTTTTGATTACTGAGGTTTAAAACTGGTCTTGATCCCCCAAATGTTCATGGTCAGGAAGCAGGCAGAAAAGTAGGCAGAAAAGTAGGGAAGTTTCAAAGGACAGCATATTCTCTAGTACCCACTGAATATGGCCAAGGAATATAATGAACAAATAAGAATATCCTGGAAGGGGACCCAAGGACCTTGGAGAAAAATGGGTAAGGAGTCTCCTGCCAAAGAACTGAATCGGTGTCTAATCATATAACACTCTATCCCCAGTCCTTAAAAGTCTTCCCAGAGAGAGTAGACAAACAGCTGCTATGTATCTTCCATTATTCCTAATTATTCCTTATTTCTCTTCCACCATTACTTAATGAAGAGTGAGCAGAAAATATGTTTAGTTCATACATTTCTGGACCACATGTCCTATTTGGACATAATTTAAAAATTGGTGAGTATTATAAGGATGTTGAAGATTTTGAGTAGGATACAATGGTAACATGAAATCTTAGGTCATTTCTCTTGAGAAACCATTGAGTGTTTTCTATATATGAGAGTGTATCAGGTGAAATTCCTTTAGGAAACAGAAGGCACTCTCAAATTAGGATTAATTGAGAAGATTTATTGATAAAGAATTTAGTTATAAAGATGTAGGTAGAATGTTAAGGTTACAGCAAGGAATGGTGCAGAAACCTGGGGCCATTGTTATCCTAAGGCCCAGCAGATTGATGGGAGGGAATGGTTTCCAGGACCTGGAAGGAGAACAAGAATGAGTCATTTAGGTCAGTTCAAAAGGCTCAGAAAGCCAAGGTGACCTCACAGGGAGAGAATCAGGGGCATAAAAACCCTGACCTCATTCTCCTCCTCCTCTTAGGTCTCCTGGGCCTTTCTCCTTAGTAATCCCAGCTGGAAGCCAGTGGGGATGGAAACCTTTTGATGTAGTCCATATACCAGGGGTGCCAAAAAAATGTATACACATGACTTTTATTCATCTTTTGTTATTGCTATATATTGAGTATTACAATTTCAATATTTTTTGTCCTTTCTTAAACGTGCATACATTTTTTTTTTGGTACCCTCTGTATATTAGTGTCTATGGGCAGAGAGCTGAGTAATGAACGGGAGAGCAGATGTGGAAGGATAAACAAAAGACATACTGAATGGAAAAGGAGGGAAAAGAGGGTTATTGACTGACCAGAATGGAGACTACGGGCATGTATTCCTGCTCACATCCCTTTCCACATATTCACAATTTAGAGTTTTCAGTGAAAAATACTCACATGCTGTGAGGGGCAATGATCTCATGGAGCATGCTGCAGATGGGATAGATCAGAGCTTCAGCACAGGATCGGTGGCCTACACATTCAGTTAGGAAAGGGTTGATCTGGGCCAGGACTCAAAATTCATGACTCTTCCCTAGATATCATGCTGCTGTCCCAGGACTAGTCATAGCCTGGTTACAACTAAGTAGCAGGAAATAGAGTTCATGAACTATGACAGTATATGAGCCCCAGAAGGGATTACTCCAAAGTCTCCACTGACCATCCTGCTCACCTCTTGATTGATTCATTGTGTTAATGGTGCCAATTGTTTACCCTTCTCTATATCCATACCCTTTATCATGTGATTTTGCAGCTCCTTTCATTAAACAGGTGGAGTCAGTTTTTACTACCCTTTGGACATAGGCTAAAGTACACCACAGGACTTATTTTAGCCAAAAGAAAGAGGCACGAATGATGGCTCCAAGCTAAGAGGTCTTGTGAGTCTACTTAGGCTCTTTCTCTGCTATCACCATGAGAACATGCCCTGGTTAACCTGCTGGAAGATAAGAAATATCCAAAACAGAGCCAAGTCACTGCAGCCAAAGTCATCAGAGGTTAGGCAACAGCCAGCTGAACCCCACACATGGGAGCAATCCCAGGCGACATCACTAGAGATTAACCTACCTGAAATTGATTCAAGATGTGTGAACATTACTGCTGTATGATATTAAGGTTTGTAGTTGTTTATTACAGCATAACTGTGGCAGTAGATAACTGATACAATCTCTCATTCCTCTCTAGCCGAAGTAAGGTTATTATTCTACTTTAAAAACAGCTTTGACTGCACAATGGCATTAGGTCCAACTTTTATGAAGAGCAATGTTCACAATGTCTTGTTTCTTCAGAGCCCTTGTAAGAATTGTTCTAGTTACTTATTCACACTCAGCTTCTTTAATCATGTTTTAACCTTAGTTAAACCCAAGTTCTTGAATTAATTAGTCCTGGGTTTGTTCTAACTTTGATTTCTAACAGCTAGAAAATTGGGTAGATTAATTAAACTTGGTAAGCCTCCAACTCCTCTTCTGTAAAACGGGACTAAGCTTTGTGAGAACTAAATGAGATAATGTGTGAAACTTTCAGCACAGTGCTTCCACTCATTGACAAGACTTAGTCAAAAGAGAAAAGATCATATCTACATCTTGTTATTATCACACTTTGAGATGAGGTATGGCATGCAAATTATCAAACTGGATGGAAAGGATGAGATATGTTCAATCACAATTTTTATTTCTGCCTATTGTTGGTTGCATCTTTTCCAGGGAAAAACAGTTTTAATGAAGGCCAGTAACTTTATAAATAAAATCAAAGTAACCAGGAGTTCTTAGTTTATTTATGGTTAGTATATACATAATCCCCGTGAGAGCAGCAGTGCAGTTTATTAAGTCAACAAAGTTTGGAATAGGTGATTCTAATAGTATGTTCAAATCAACCTATACCTGTTGGTGAAAGTCAGTAGTTAAATTTTATGAACTTTTTTTTAACCAGTTGTTATATATAGTTGGTATTTTAAAAATTAAATTTGTACATTTACAGTGAAACAAGTTACATTAGAAACAAGGGTAACAAGTACTAAAAACTTACCACTTCCGAATTATTTTATTACATTTTACTATTATCTATGCTCTTGAGGTTATTTATGTTGATTGTCCCTGGATGATGAAAATACTACATAATGGTGTGCTGCTGCACATCTTTTCTCACTGCCACGTTCAGTGATGCTGCACTGATCCACTGAATTCAGCCATAGTGGAAGTATATACACTATGGAAATCAGCAAATTATACAGATGGGGCCTTTCATTTTGGCAAGCCAGTTGACCAATGTGTATCAGCACAAAATTGGATGGTTCCATCATTTATACCTAGAAGACACTGCTGTTTTTGCATTTGTTTAGAATAACATTATCCCTTGCCATGTTATGATATTAGGAAGTTGCCTTTGGCTGTCAATAGCCCTGCTAAGAGAATGTTTTTTCTTCAACAGTATACTGATGAGTCAAATACACTTTAAAATAGCCATCAGAATTAACTACAGAATGTGGTCATTGTCTTTTTTAGCTACCTCATGGTCTGGCAAGGGATAGAATGAGAAAAGTATAGAAAGAATGAGGCAACCTTGGAAACCCGGGCAAATATTTTCTGAGAATTCTTCCATTGATCTGATTTTTTTGGCTGACTGTGGTGTGTGGAAGGAATATTGACTTGGGAGGCAGGAGATGAAGGTTCCAAGCCCTGCTCGTTGCCTACTGTATGGGTGGCCTTGTTCCAGTCACTTTCACTCTCCTGGGCCTTAATCTTACTTATCCAGAAAAATAAGATGACTGTATTAGATTGTATGCAATACCTTATTTAGCTCTCAGACTTTATGACATTCAGTTCAGAGTGAAAAAAAAGGAAGAAGGGAACATTTCTGAAAGGCTATCCATTTCATTTCCTCCATTTTTTTATAAGCCTTTGGTTACAAAGACAATTCCAGAGATGTGGTCAGTCTGAGTGGAGTTCTTCTTTAAAGTTCTTAATGTAATGAGAAATATTTTTCATAGGGAGATTGTGACCCATGCCTCACAGCTTGTGATTTTGTTACAGGTCATGTAAAGAAAACACTTGGGCCCTTCAGGTCCCTGTATAATTTTTGAAGAGTGCACAAGCTGTGCTGTGGCAGGTGACCAGAAAAGGGCTGTTTTGTCCACTTTTAGAGATTGTTGGTCTTGGATATACACTCCAGCAGTGGGTAGGAGTGGCAAAAATGAGAGAGATGGAGGGCTTGTGTGTTGTTGGGTCAACAGCTCCTTCGGAACTGGTCAGTGCCAGCAGTCCCTAGCGAGTCCTGGCCTTCTCCACCGCCCCGCCTTCCTGCTCTGAGGCCAGCAGCCAGCCCTGCCTTTGCCTCCACTTGGCTGAGCTGGGGCTGGGTTCCCACTGCCACGGAGTAGAGCAGGGGACACTCATCACCCTGAGTCAGACAAGCTGGAGGGTATGACCTATCAGACCACAGAACTCTCACCACACACACCCTAGAGTCTGACTCAAGGCCACAAAAGCAGGACAGTCAGACTTTTGTGGCCAAGCGCCCCTCACCTCCTTGGTTCCCAAACCCCCTGGGTGTCAGTCCACCCATCCTGTGAACACTTCTGCTGGTGGGAAACCTCAAGGCCCTGGGAGGATTTTGGGAGAAAGAAGCATTTTGGGGCAGAGTGAATTATGCTTTAAGAACAAGTTGGCACCAGACCCTCAGGTGAAGTTGTTTCTAATTTGCAAATAATTGCAGATATCTGTAGACTTTGTTCTCTTGTAATTTTGTTTCCCAAATAGATTACAAATCCGTGAGATTTCCTTGGCTCTCACTTCTTCCAGTGCCAGTCACAAAGGAACACCTAGTGGGTATTTATGATTTGATAAATGCTTCCTTATGGATCCCTGCTCTTCCAACTTGTGACCCCTCCAAAGATGGCCATTACCTGTCTGGCAATGTGGCAGCATTGGACAGTGCTGTCAGCTTAGTTTCCCACCACAAATGAGATCTGCTCTTCTATAAACTTACTTGACAAAACAAAATTCTTTAGTGGCAAAGATAACCCATTTTTTCTATTTGCTTTTGTTCCATGTTGGAATATAGTAATACATATTCATATATATTATTTTTTTCAATAGTTTTACACAAAAGTTATCTAGTTCTGAAAGGCATTATTAGCTAATTTATTGGCTTTGATATCAAAACAATTTTGAGGGTTTCTCCTACTCATAGACTGAATTTTTCCTAAATCATTCTTTAATTTATTTTAATGTTCTTTATTAATTGAGTCATCAACCCAGGTTTAAAAATTAATTGTTATCAATTAATGGTAGTGATATTAGTAGTCCCTTATCGTGGATTTTAACTGTCAGAGTATCCCACTTCTAGGTGTATACCAAAGAGAAATAAGAACACATGTCCACACAAAAATTTGCATATAAATATTCATAGCAGCATATTCATAACAGCCCAAAGGTAGAAAAAACCCAAATGTCTATCAACTGATCAATAGATAGCCTAAATGGGGTATATCTATACAATGGAATATTAGCCATAAAAGTAATGAAGTATTGACACATCGTACAGCATGGATGAATCTTGAAAACATTATACAGGCAAAGGAGATAGATTTGAGGCCACATATTCCATTTATGTGAAGTATCTAGAATATACAAATCTAGAGACAAAAAGTAGATTAATGATTGCCTAGGGGTTGGGAGGCAGGGTTGAGGAGAAATGAGGACAGGTCTAATAGGTACAGGGTTTCTTTTTGGGGTGATAGAAAGATTCTAAAACTGATCATGATGATGGTTGCACAACTCTGTGAATATACTAAAAACCACTGAATTGAGGCCTTTAACTGGATGAATTGAATGGTATGTGAACCATATCTCAAAACTGTTATAATAAAAAATTTAAAGAAGAGCCAACCTATTAACCTCTAATTTTTTTATCTTTTTATTTTAATTATCAATAAAAGTATTTTACTACTGTGTAATTAAGAAAAAGTATAATAGCAATCATCTTATTAAGAAACAATAATATAGTAAAATCATTTCAATAATAGTGTTAACATGCTCTTTTTTAATGGAATAGATTTTTATATGGAGCAATCAAGGAGTACTATTTAGTTGAATGGGTTGGCAACAGCTACTATTTATTGTCTTTTAAAAATTATTAACATATGTAAAAATTAAAGTCCTTGTAATGCTTCCATGATCTGCTTTCTGTTTCTTCTGTGTACCATCTCCTACCACTCTTCCTTGCTCAGTGGCCTCTGGCTTGCTCTCTCTATACCTGCTTGGCATGCTGCTCCCATCTCACCCTCTGCCTGATATGCTCCTCCCACATATCTAAGCATTATCAGTGAGGTTTCCCTGGTCACCTAGGGTATTCTTCAAACATACTATATAATTCACTTATTTATTATAATTATATTTTCTTATGAGTCTCCCCTTTAAGAATATAAGTTCTTTGAAGTTAGGGATATTTGGCTATTGTATTCCTTGATACATCCCTGGCATGTACTGTAGTGCCTGACATATAGTAGATGTTCAATTAATATCTGTTGAATGGAGGAATGGACATAGATGCTAGTTGTCCAGTTTGAGGTACACAGTCTATTCTTTGTTAGGTACTTTATCAATCAATCCATCTCCAGTTTTACATGTCCTTGTAACATGGAACTGAATAGCAAAAAAAAGAAGAAAGAAAGAAAAAGCTAATTGGAAAACAAGGAAAATGTTTCATCTTTGGAAAGTAAAGAAGGAGTGAGTCCTTTAAAAAGAAATTAATCTACAAGGGGAAATACACAATATAAAAAAATCTGTACTATGTGTAAATTATTACTCTGGTAAAAATATTTGATAGATCACTTTAAGTTCTCCTTAAAGTTACACCATATTTTAACTCAGACAGTCAAACAAATATTAATTGAACACCTTCTCTGTGCTAGGCACATGGTGGTAGTGATGTAATGTTGGCGCTTACATTGTACTGCAAAGACGAACACAAAACATCTAAACAAGTACATATGATGTCAATTGGTGTTGATAGCTATAAAGAGAAACCAGTAGGGTAAGAGATAAATAAATTAAAGGAGTGCTGGGATGGTGAGCAACATTTGCACAGACTTGTGTAAAGTGAGGGAGAAATTCATGTATATCTACTAGAAGAGTGTGCCAGACAGAGGGAACAGCTCATGAAAACTCCTGCAACAGCAATATGTGGGTGTGTTCCAAGAAAAGCAAAAGAGTGAAAGGGAGCATGATAGGAAGTGATGATAGAGTGGTCTCTAGGAATCAAGTTATCGCAAAGCTTTGTAGACCATGGTCAGGACTTAGCAGCTGTGTTCTTAGAGCCATGAGAGTCTCTGCAAGGTTGAACTGACATGATCACTTCTCTACTGAGTGACATAATCTGAGCTACATTTCCAAAAGGCTGTTTTGACTTTTGTGATGAGAATATAAGCAAAGCAATAGGATGCATGGTGTATGGTCACCAGAGGGAGATCTGCGGCTACACTGTATCTGGAAAGTAGGAATAAGCCTCAAGCAAAAAAGAGCTAAGGTGAATCTCTACCTTGGAAAAAGATAAGACATTTTAGAACTTTGCCTTCACCCTGGGGGCTGCTCTGTATGACAGGCAAACTGGCATGTGTCCAGAGGAGCAAACAGGACAGTGAGGAGGATAAATCTCATGGGGTGAAGAATGGCCAACTATGTTGGGATGAGTTCCATCTCTTCAAAAGCAAGATCCAGAAATATCATGGGATATATTCCCATTCAAGATGGAATATTAGGCTATAGGTTCCCTAAAGAATTATAAAATATGGGGTCTAAAGTGAGTTTGCTCTTCTCTTAGATTGGATTCCCCAAAAGCAGTCCTTGAGACAACATTTCAATGGCAACTAGATTTTTGGGGAACTGATCGAACAGCCTGATATTTCATCATTTACTATATTCCAGTAAAAGAAATATAGATGTGGGAGAGGAAAGATGAGACAGGAAAAGGAAGGTAGACCATATAGCGTGTTTCACTGAACCAGCTACTGCTGTGAGCAACTGGAACTTAGTTCTGCTGGAGACTACTGGAAAAGGTGTGAAGTATATGGCTCAGATTTATCCCTCCCAAGTGGCAAGGGAACTGCGGTATGTATTATGTACACCAAGTCCTATCTGTCATTCATGAGGGCTGCTCCTGGGGGGTGTTAATTTCCCTTCACTTCTTGCCCACCACTTGAGTATATAAGCTATGGGCAATAGGAGCCAGAGAAAGCCATTAGGCAAAGAGGAAGTAGGGCTGCTGTGTCCTGAGGAGTAAGGGTAAGAAGTATGGATAGGGTTCCCCCAGTATCTGCTGCAACCACCTCTCAGGGCTATTGCCATTTATATACAAATGGTGCTCCCTGAGGTTTGCAACCAGCCTCTTGTTCATTCTGACGTCCCTAAGCCCAGTCTCTGTGACATGGGCAGCATGGGAAGAGTACATGCTCCTGTGTCTAGCCCTGCAGACCATCCTTTGGAGAAATTTATAGTCTCTGTAGGGCAGGTGGTATTAATAGCAGTGAGAACTATGGTGAGCTTTTCATGGATCAGTGATAACACCCTAAGGGGTTCTTTGAGGCACTCAATCATAGAAAAGCAAGAGTTTTAAAACTCAAAGTCAGGTTATCTTCTGTTTGTGACTATTTCTGTGGGAAGAAACTTATGAGGCCAAGGAATCTTTCCTAGATACCATGTTTTTCTCTTTCTGTCCCCATCAAATAGTATGTCTAGGGCACATGTGTTCTAAATGATTTAGAAGGCACTGTCTCATTGGCTGGCAATGCAAACAATAAGATGGGTTTAAAGCATTTTCCTTCTGAGCTGAAATTTTGATTTGATGCCAGCATTCATCTGGGATAAAATAATGTATAATTGAGTTTTAATTAGACTCTGAAATGAAGGGTGTATGTGTTGTCTGTGTGTGCGCACAGACACACTTGCATGGAAATGGTGACCCTGTTTTACTTCAAGTGGTACAAGCAAGGCTGTTGTAAGGCAGAAATGACTTCATCAGGAACTCAGGAAATCCTCACTCAAACTTCCAAATATACAAATAGATTCCTTTTATTCTGCTGTGAAATCAAAATGATGCTACGTCCTGTCATGAAGGATGTTGTTGACCAGGTTGAATGGGAGCCAGCCATGCCTTGCCTTTGTTTCTATGACAGTCATTTCAAAGTTCAGCATCTTAAGGCTGCTAATCACCTTATTTGGCAAACAGGGGTTGTTTCCAGATTTAATTTGGGGGTGACAGAATTTTCATCTAATCTTCACCTCAGGTTAGGAGATGTGTTAATTGCCGAAAACTAAATGCATACACACTTGTGTACTCTAGGCAGATGACTTTGCAGCCAAAATTAAAATAGAGAGTAATAGCTGAAAAAAAAAAAATCCCAACCATAATGATTTAAGCTAAACTGTCATTGAGCCAAAAGATATTTTAAAAAGTTGTCAAATGTAAATATATGTGTGAGTAGGTCAATAGATAACATAGGCTTATTATTTCTTTCTCACAGGAAACCATATGCAACCATTAGTCTCTCTAAATATTAACTTCTGAAACTGACCAGGTAACTTGCTCCTGGGGAATGGCAGGGTGAAACGCTCTGTTGAACGGGCACCCGGGGGATAGAGGGGAGTTGTAGCACATTCAGAGCAGTGACACAATCACTTCTGAAATCAGCAACTTGACTCTGTCAGAGACACAAAGTTGTAAGTCCCCTAAAATCCCAGCTGTACAGGGCCTGTGTGGGACCTCCTCCTTTGGATTTCAGAAAGGGGCATGCTGCCCAACTTTCCCAGCTGCAGGAAAGAAGAAATCACCCTAAATGCTGAGATAATGCCTGAACTTGCAATGTCTTCTGTCCTGCCTTCCAGTCCACCCCCATCAAATTCTATCTTTGTTTTAGGCCATGACTCATGACCCACCCCCACCCCTCTCAGCTGTGACTCATACCAGAAGCCAGATAAACCAAAGGCTGAATAGCAGCAGTGGGAGAGCTACAGTGTTTTTTCCCTTTTTGGCCTAGTGAGAAAAGTTAGGTCAAACGGTCAGGTGTGGGAATCTTCTTTGAGTGTTTCTTTTTCTTTTCTTTTTCTTTTTCGTCTTTTTGTGTTACATTTGGGGGAATTCCTGCATTGGATGAAAGATTCAGTTGGGTGTTCCCTTTTAAGGTAACTCAGTAGTACTGTGGTTCAAGCTTCCTCCGTTGGGAATAATCTATGATTGATGACAAAAATGACTGCAGGTTTTTACTGTTCCCTGTATCTTTGCCTTTTACAATGTGACTTTACATGAAAGGATGAAGCCTGTTTTCCTACTTCTCGAATCTGGTTTGGACATGTGATTTGCTTTAGCCAATAGAACGTTGCAGAAGTGATTTTGTGCCAGTTTAGGGTTCAGGCCTCAAGAGACTGTAATTCTCTGGCGCTCTCTTTGACTCCTGCTTTTCTGTGATAACAAACCCAAACTAGCCTACTGGAGGATGACCACCATGAGCAGCAGTCATCCAGGCTGAGGCCATCATAGACCAGTCAGGCTCCAGCCCACTTGACATTTGACTATAGACAAATGAGTGAATCCAGCTGAAATCAGCCAACCCTGATCCAACTTACCAGCACTGCTCAGCTGATTGTTAGCTTCATGAGAAAAACAAAAACAAAATTGCTGTATTAAATTACTAAGATTTGTGGTAGTTTGTAATTTTGGCAGTAGATAACCGACATATGCGTAATACCCTTGTGCATTTTAACTCAACTATATGGACTGACATTTTTAGATTAAGAGAACTCATGCCACATGTATTTCTGGAGACCATATTTCTTAATCCTGAGTCCTCCTCTCAGTTCTCAAAATATTATTGCTCAAAGGCCCTCAAAAGTGGGAGAAAGTTAAGCTCTTACAGTATGTCACATGAATTCATCAAGAGGAAATTTTACCCCTATTCTGCTGTACCCAGGTGATCAAACCTAGGTGAAATCAGTGCTAGACCCATTAGCTCGAGCTGTAAAGTACAAAGTACCACAGACTTAAACAGCAGAAATTCAATTTTTCACAATTCCGGAGGCTAGACATCCAAGAGCAAGGAGTCCTTAGAGTTGGTTTCTTCTGAGGCCTTTATCCTTGCTTCCAGATGGCTATCTCCCCCCGTGTCTTCACATGGTCTTCCCTCTGTGTATGTCTGTGTCCTAATTTCTTCTTCTTATAAATACACCAGTCTCATTGAATCAGGACCCACCCTAATGACTTCGTTTTAATTTAATTACACTTTAAAGGCTGTGTCTCCAAATACAGTCACATTCTGAGATACTGAGAGTTAGGACTTCAACACATGAGTTTGGAAGGACACAACTCAGCCCATAAGGCCCATTTATGTACCCCTAAAACACAGCTCTGATTATATTACTACCCTGCTCAAAATCTTTTTATGGTTCTTAATTATATATAAGAATAGAATAAAGATTCCTTTTCCCTACACTGACCCCTCCAGCTCCTAATATTCAAAGCTATGCCAAACTTGATTCTTTTCTACCTTTCAATTATTCATACCACCATGACTGAAACATATTTGCTACTCTAGCCTACTTTCAGTTCCCTAAATACACACACAGTTCTCCCATTTCTGTGTCTCTCATCCAGCTCTTCTATAAGCCTTGAATGGCTTTTCACATTGCTTGTTAAAATCCTTTCAAATCTTATATCCTCCAAAAATTCTTTCAGTTTAGTACTCTGATCAGATTGAATCTCTTCTAAGTATTGTGGGATCACATGACACCTCTATTACTGGACTTTAAAATAGTCTTTCTATAACATGACATGTTGGTTGCCATGTGAGCTGGAGTCATATCTTTTTCACTTGTTTATTTTCTACAGTAGCTACTACAGTGCTTTTCATATTATAGGTACCTTTGGTAGAAACTACCATGATCACCATTTGCCATATAACCCTCTTCTTTTTGGGCACACAGCCTCCCTTGCAGCTGAGTGGGGATATGCAACTGAATTTTTGACAATAAGATATGTGCAGAAGTAATGTATGACAAATCTCCTTGTGTGGAGATGCTGGTCAACTTCCTGTTTACTCTCAGATGGATCTACTGGTCTTCTCTTCTGCTGTATATTACTCATTTTCCCAAGCTCCTTTTCCTTCTGGATTCTGGATAGGTTTAGCCAATGGGAAAAACTGGCTGAAAGTTGGAGTGTGGAAAGAAGAGGAAAGAGAAGCCAGGATCTCTCTCTCTCTCTCTCTCTCTCTCTCTCTCTCTCTCTCTCTCTCTCTCTCTCTCCTATGTCACTATGTCATGTCTATTTGCAGCCACTATACTCCATGGATTCATGTCCACTGGACAAGATCTTACTACAGATCTTGCTCCACTTAGATATTCTAGGTTCCTGGGCTCTGGTAAAAATAGCATACCTTCCAAATAGCATACCCACCAGCCCTGGGGTGAAAGTAGATTCCTGATGTTGCTCTGTTTGGTGGCCTCTCTGTCCCTTGTTTGGCATTTGTAGAACAGAAATAATAATGTCGTCCTCACAGGGCTATTATGAAAGTAAATAAGATAATATATGCAGAATTCATAACTGAGGTTCTTGCCCATGATGGAAACCAAATCTTGAGTCTCTCCAGCATTACATAGGCATATATCCTTGTGGTCATCTCCTCCTCAGTCTCAAACTCTACCTGGTCTTGGCCACTTTCTTACCCCTCTGGGTATTTGTAGCCTATCTGCTTTGCTGCCTCTATTGCTCCCTTCAGCCTTACTTGTGGGTAGACCTCACATGACTTACTTCACTGTGTCTCTTTTTGCCATTCCATTTTGAGAGAGCTCCCTCACCTTCATATCTTCAACACTGACCTTTCTTCAATGAGGGCAGTCCCATGTTCATCTATATCTGTCATTTCTCTCTCAAGTTTCCATCTAATTCCTCCAATTGCCTCCTGGGCCCTTTTGTTGGCTACCCAGGTATGGTTCATAGGAGTGTCAGGTGGGGAAATGAAAAGTCAAGCCTCCAACCCACCTTTGATGCATTTAATGTGGTTTTAGGCTTTTGGGGACTTAGGTTCTCCTTTAAAAGAGAGCTTTGGGACAGATGGTTTCTAACTAATAGTCTTTCTAATTCTATTGCTTTGATTTTACATTACAACTTAATTCATCATCTCTACTTCCCACTCAGCAACAAGGAGTTTTACTCCTAATTTCCCTATATCTGCCAATATTTTATCAGTAAGGCTCAAAACTCTAGAAGTCAGATATGAATCAATTACTTTTCCTCTATCTTCCTCTTCTCTACTGTGGCAGTCCAGGGGTTAAGAACTTAGCCATTAAGTCAAATGAAGTGTGTTCAAATCTTGATATCAGAACTCATTTATTATGTTGTATGGATACATCCCTTTTTCTAGAACTCAGTTTTTCACCTGCCTAAAGGAGATGAAATGAGGAAATACTCAATGCAATACTTGGTATATAGAAAGCAATCAATAAATGTTTACCTTTAACCATCCATCCATTCATCCAGCAAGCATTTGTTTGGCAGTGCAGTTACTTTCCTTTTGAAATTTACTTTTACTTATTTTTATCTCCTGAGAGTTCATGCTTTTTTTTTTTCTTTTGAGGGAGGCCTAATTTCTCTTAAGTCATAAAATGACTTGTGTAGTAAAAGGCTACACAAAAATATATGGGGAATTTACATTCCTAGGAATAATGCATATAGAGTGAACTTGCATCTAATTTTCCAAAGACAGACATAGTTCATACCTATAATTCTAGCTTAAAAGTGGCCTGAGATTAGGTAATATATTATATGTGATCTGTACGTACACTCGATCTGTACATATAGATGATCTGTTTGGGTATTAAAGTCTATTATCACAAAGCGCTTAGAATAAAGCCTCCATATATAAACACATTAGGTAAAGAGTATTTAAAAATAAATATGGGGCCGGCCGAGTGGCGCGTTGGTTAAGAGCTGGCTTGGGATGCCAGTGGCCCTGGTTCAGATCCCACATATGAGGGCCAGTGACACTGCCCTCTACAGCTAAGATGGTGAACAACAGCTCCACCTGGAGCTGGGTTGCCATGAGTCCCAGCGATGGTGTAGCTGCAGTCCCCGCTGCAGTGGGCTGCCATAGGCTACAGTGAGTGGCCAGCAGCCAGCGTGAGCGGCTAGCAGCCAGTGTGAGCTGCCAAGAGCCACTGTGTGTGGCCGTCCAGAGGCCGGTGACCAATCTGCCTCACCCAAGAAGAGCACAATGACGATACCAACATGGGCCAGTGAAACAACATCCTCCGCAACTAGACTGAAGAACAAAGGGCAGCAACTTCTCTGTTGCCCTTCCCCAGTTCCCCAACATTGTTCCCCCCCCAATTCCCCAATAAAATCTTATAAATAAATAAATAAATAAATAAATAAATATGATTCCTACCCACTGTGACTTTTCAAGCTCAGTGGCATTTATGTAATATGATTTACTTCATGTTTGATGCTAAACTTTACTACATTTTATCCTGTGTTTCAACAATAAAGTAAAATCTATTTGATTGATGGTTTAAAAATAATTTTCTAATTGAAACTCATACATCTGCATTAAAAATATGTGTTTATTTTCCAGTTTGGATGTTATATACATTAGGGTCTTTTTCACAAAATACACTATCCTTAAATTTTTATATAAAGATCTCACAAAGAAAAAATGAATACTTAATATCAGAAAGGAGGTTCTTTATAGCTTTTGTCTTCAAAGAAACACTAAAGATACATAGTCGTCCTCAGTGGAGACTGCAAAGTTTTTTTGTCATTGTTTTTGTTTATGTTACAGGCCTTAATATCCTACATGTCTTAAACAATTCATTCCAGGTCAGATGTGGAATAAAACTGCCAACTCAATTCTCCTCAACCGGGGCAGCCCTTGAAATTGCCAAGGGGAATTCCAGGGGCTCTAGGCCATATTGAAAAGTGACATCAGTACATTTCCTAGGAGTCACATGCTCCAAG
Organism: Aselliscus stoliczkanus; assembly: GCA_033961575.1. Classification (NCBI taxonomy): domain Eukaryota; kingdom Metazoa; phylum Chordata; class Mammalia; order Chiroptera; family Hipposideridae; genus Aselliscus; species Aselliscus stoliczkanus. The sequence continues at coordinate 33,584,834 of CM066738.1, forward strand.
CCTTCAATTAAATAACATATTAAGGGTTTAACTGAGGTATCCTAAGCTCCATGTGACTTGAGGGACTCAAATAATTTTAATTTAGTAAAGAAATTCAATTTAATTCAAAACAACAAACATTTTTTTCCCCAAGAAATGTGCAATATGCTGCAGAGGTCATACATATGATTGAAATGTGATCTTTGTGTCTGTTCATACAAAACAGCAACTTCCTCCACACCCCCTCTCCCCAAATAAATAAAACCGTGTTTTCTTCCCAGGGAAGAACTATGGAGATTATAGTGGTTTGCCAAATATACTCTCCACTAATAGCCACATACATCTGTTAACAAATCTAAGTGATGAGATAGATTGGAGCCCTTGGTGTCCACCTCCAACCTTTAAGCCTTAATGCCGTTTTGAAATAGAAATGTCTGAAATATATATATATATATATATATATATACATATATATATATATATATACATATATATGTATATATATATACATATACATATATATATGTATATGTATATATATACTCTCTTACTTGCATATGTTTAATTGAAACATAGATTTTAAGGCTCTTCCCACAAAAATTCTGCTTTAGGGTATTTGGGGTGGTTCCCAGAAACTCACTTATCATTCAAACACTCCAAGGGATTCTGGCAGGGATTCAAATCTCCATTAGGATGAAATCCATCCTGCCTCTCAAGAGATGAAGAGCCCTGAGATGGTAAGTTAGAACTCAGAAGCATTCAGAGCACAGAAGGGAGGAGGGAGGCCTTCTCCACTGAAATAGGAGGGAGAAATGATGGGGAGGATTGATTGCAGTGATGGCCCCAATTTGTTCATGCTTCCTTGTATCAGGGCTTTTTGCGGCACCCTCCTGTATTGACACTGGCATGCACGTGCACGCGCGCGCGCACACACACACACACACACACACACACACACCAGGAGAAAAATGTTGAGACTATTTTGGATAAGAAAAACTGTGGATGAATATTAGTATTCTGATCACTGTTGAATTCCTTTAGTTTTATACTATGAGGCTAACCCATCCAATCATCCATCCATCCATCTGTCCATCAAATGTTTATTAAGTATCAACTATGTGCCAGTCTCTGTTATAGGCCCTAGAGTGAAATATGCTCCAATAGATGATTTGGTTGTAGCCCTTCTATCCTTTACTTACTCATTTTAACTCTAATACATATGTTGAGAATTTTTTGTGACTTGAAATATTCAGACATGCTGTAATAAGATTTTATTGCACTTCAGAGTGCATACTTGGTTCTATTTTGTTCTACTTTTTACAGCAGGTTGGGACTCTTGTACTAGTGGTAAGATTTAGTGCCTACATACTTCTTTAAAAGGATGCTTGATAGGTCTCATATTTATGCTGTCTCCATCCTCCCAGCTCTCTTTCAATTACTAACTGATGTCATGAAATGCAAATACGCTGATTCAAGTTTTAAGTCTTTGTTCCTTATTAGACATGCCATCCAGTTTCTATTAAATATTTATTTATTTATTTATTTATTTATTTATTTATTTATTTATTTATTAGCTGAGACATCCTACCACCTGTTGGCAGGTCAATGGCAACTCAGCTCAGGCTGGCATTGAACCACTGATGCTCAGAGCTCAGCTCGCACTCTTGAGGGAGCTCTTAACCAACTGAGCCACTCGGCCGGCCCTTAAATATTTATTTTTAATAACCTTACCACTATCACCCCCACCCACCCTTTATCCCACTTAGAATGGGTCTTGTCCATTTCTTACACAAGATTGTATATACCGAGGGCACCTCAAAAATGTGTACACATTTTAAGAAAGGCAAACTGTATTAAAATTGTAATACTCAATATATACCAATAACAAAAGATGAATACAAGTCACATTTGACTTCTGCAATTGCAAGAGGTGCTCAAAGTGGTTACCATCAGCATCCAGACACTTCTGATTACAGAGAGCTACTGCTTGAGCAACAGAGAGAGAGAGAGAGAGAGAGAGAGAGAGAGAGAGAGAGAGAGAGATCCAAGCAAACAGTGATACCAACTCAAATTTAAATATACAAATATTGGAAAAGAACCCAGAAAATAGGGTAGTTGATTGAAGGGTGTGTTGGAAGAAAAGCAGAATGCGGAAACAATTGTACAATTGTGGTTGCCAAGCTAAGACTGTTAGCTAAGGTACTGTGGGGTAGACCAGGTCCTGTACTAAGTGTTTGTGTGGGTGCCTTCCATTTCCCTCCACAAATGCTCTCTCCACCTTTCTTCATCCTGCTCCGTGCCCCAGGACGCTGACTCACACGGACTATGCCATTGTGTTTTGTCTTAATTTGGGTTTCCCCAGAAGCAGATCCTGCAATAGAGGTTATAGTATAAATAACTGATTTGGGTAGTGGTCCCAGGATGCAGGGAAGTGAGACAGGAAAGGGAATGATTCAACTAATGGGCATGTTATCAAGCAAGTTTGCATTGCAGACAACTGGTGCTGGATCCTGGGGAGACTCTGGGAGACAGTAAAAGGTGAGGAAGCTGGGTATTTATTCACTAACTACCATCAGTCATTGGCTTAGGCCTGCTTTGGGGTACATAGGTTTTACAGTATGTTTTCTGTGTGCATGTGCCACACATGCTCCCTGCTAGAAGAACATCTCAGGCTCAATGTCTGAGAATAAAAAGCCTTCCACACATACTTGAGTGCCAAGGAAATGTGCTCCTGGCTGCTACTTGGTTTGGGTAATGGGTGGCACCAGCAGGAGATTCAGAGTGGGGAAGAGAGTCAAGTCCAAAGATTGTTCTCAGAGTACTCATATTTACCCCCACCCCCACTGCTCCACCCTTCCCCTTGTCATGTTTTGACTGCACCCACCACTCTGACAAAATCTACAGCTGTGTCAGGATGTCCCTCTTCATACAGCTTCATCTCTGGTTTCCGGTAACTGCTCCCTGACTTTGTCCCTGCAGCTGTAACACGGTAACAGCTCCGGATGTCACAAGCCCTGAGGTATTGTACAGGTCCCGTCTTGCTTTTCCTAAACTGTGCTTGCAACTTTGTAAAAAGTCTACTTATTCAACAATCCTCTACTATCCCATTAAAATGTACCCTTTGTTACCTGATATAAAATATACCATTATATCTGGGGTAGTCACATTATACCTCAAACAACCCAATTGTTATTATTTTTCTTCTTTTGCAGATGTAAAATCCTGAGAGGTTAAATTGCCCATGGCTATGCAGGCTAAGATATAAATGAATAAAAATTGAAACCAACTTTTCTGAGTACAAACACATATTCGAAAACCATGGAATCCCGCCTTACTGTTAATAAAAAGTATTTTCATAAATACTTGGTTTCTTGCACAAAAATGTGCCCCATTGGCCAGCACTCAGCCAGGTCCAGGGTGAGCACTATGGGCCATTCCATGCAGGGGAATGCTGAGCAATGTGGCTGTCAGGCAGGCCCAACTGGCCAGGTGATGCCTCACCAGATGGTCACCCGCCACAGAGGCCACTATTGAAAACCCGAAAGAGACAAAACGCCTGTGGAATCTTCCAGGAGGGACCAGATGCTACTTAGGGAAAACCTGTCTGTATTGCAGCATCAGACAACAGATGAACAAAGCAAGGCACGAGGAGCTGCCTTATTTTAGAATTAAATAATTGCCTACCACCCCATGTTTCCCCACTCGTAGTTATTGGAGAGTAAAATGACCCCTATCAAAAAATTTGAATCAAAAACAAACCCTAAGAAATAAACTCCCCATATCTACCTCAAGGATTTCTAGGGAGAAATATCTGAAGGGGAAAAATGAACAAGAGGAGACTTCCTCCTTGTTGTAGGGCCTGGATGTGTGCTTTTTCCACTGCTAGTGTTTCTGTTGGCAGAGTGCACACTATTGGAACGTATCCCCCAGGCCTTAAGTAGGGGCGATGGGTCGTGCGGGATGGAGCCTTATCAAATGGGGCTGGAAAGTGGTTTTGTCTGATGTGACCCCGGGGTGTCTGCCAGGATCTGTGAACAGACACGGGTCTGCGGGAGCGCCCTCCACCTCCCTTTGTTCTGGCCGGCTCCAGCCTGCAGCAGCTGATCTGGTTATTATGCTCCTGAAAAGAATTTCTAGGTGACCACAGTGACCATAAGGAACCGAGAAACCACGAGGGCTGAAAGCCACGAAGAACAACACACATTGGCTGTTGAGCACTAATCCCGCCCATAATTAGAGGATCCCTTTCAGGCCTGTGGTACTGGTAGAAATCTGAACTAAGGCAGAGGGAGCCGTCCAAGGTCTGTAGCCCACCATTTACCAAATGTGCTGTCATCAGCATGCTTCGCTTATTTCATGGGACTTGATATTTTAAAAAGAAAGTCAGTAACTGAAGAGTAGATTTGGGGCAAAAATCAACCACAATTAAGATTTAATTAAACTTATCTTAGTTTTTGCAGGTTTTTGTTTTGTTTTGTTTTGTTTTGTTTTTGTCCCTAAACCATTCTTAAAATCTAGTGCACTTTAATGGAAATTTAATCTGCATCGGTCTGATTTGTCGAACTTAGACTCATCATATCCAACAAGATTTACATAACTTTCTCTTGGGTTTTAAGAAATAAACCTGATGTGTTGGTCCTAAATTAACAGCTCTGCCTCTTCTGAGGGTTGATATGGCTCTAGCTGTGTGATTGTACTGTCTTCTGCTGCCACACTCCCTGACCTCATCCTTGGTATGTCAAGGTCTGCACTACAATAAAGGTGATCTGTGCCCTGTTGCCTGAATTTAACCGTCATGTGTGCCCAGGATCATGCCACCATGTTCTGTGATGTCACCTTCTAATTTAATTTGTCACACACTGCCTTTGGATGAGTGCAGGAAAATGAATATCCACTCACAAAAGTGCTAATCATGTTTGGTTACTGGCTAAAATATTACATAAATTTTAAAAACTAGAAGAAAATCATAGATAACTTTTGAAAGTGATATGAATCCATCATTGTTCTAATGTTATTTAAAAATATATGTGTGTAATTAAATCATTAGGGAGACAGCGATAATGTTGTGAATCTATATAATATGTTTGACTTTTTTTCAAATCTATTATCTTGTTTGATTCTAACAACATTGTGAGGTAGATAAAGGTAGATTTTCTTCCCTCTTACAGATGAGGAAACCGAGGTCCAGATTTTCCATAGCCACGTAAAACATTCAGGATCATAACCTGAGTCTTTAATATCTTATCTGTGATTATTTCATTATACCACATCACAGGCAGGGGTATAGGACCTTAAGGTAGGGATGCACTTGTCCAAATTCTAGTAAGATACCTGATCACATCTGGTTCAGCAGCAAAGGAGAAGACAGGAAGAAAACTCAATACTAGTTACCTTGGGTATAATTCCTGCTGGCAAAGTGATCTTGGCAAATAAAAATATGAAGGTGTAATTCCACTAATGACAGTCCAATCTTCCTGATAGGATTGTCACAGATCCCTTTGGGGGCTAGGAATAAGAATGGGAAATGTAAATTACTATCTCCCTAGAAAGCTATAGTGGCAACTTAAATTAATCTCTAAAGCACATATTGCAAATACAGCAAACCTGGTGAGGAGAAATCATGAACAAGGGTCTAACTGAGCACACCTATGGCCCCAAAGGTTTAAAAGCCTATAATTTGGAAAGAGATTCGATAGAAGGATTGCAAATTTTAATTAAAGCTTCTTGGCTTCAAGCAAATATCCATGCTGCTAGCTAGCAAATACGCTAGATTTTGAGCCAATTTTGAGTGTCTATTCAATGTTTCATTCAGACTGAGAACAAATTGGTGTTTCAACAGGGTATAACCCTGAATTAGAAGTAGCATATAAGTAGACAATTTGCATCCTGTCCATAATTCCAAGTCAAAAAGAAACTTTGAATAAGATACATCTACCACATATGACCCTCCAAAATTTTTTGTTGAATGGCAAAAGGTTTGCACACATTTAAATTGGATTTCACACAATCTGTAAAACGACAGAGTATTAAGGAGGATTAGCCTAATTAAACAAGATTGCGAGAATGCCTCAAAGAGATCCAAAGTGCAGATATCTTCCAAGTAGGATCACAGGGAGGCTTCCAGAGTCTATTCGCCTCTTTCCGGGCTCTCACGATTCCCATTACCATCAGTCACAGTAACACACTTGTGTATGCAGTGACACCTAGTGACAAAGAAAATAAAACCAACTTCAGGGACACTTTTTGTTGTTTTTTTTTTTTCACCAAGTCTCCATACAAATCCTAGTCACCACAGATTTGTGCACAGTAGTCTCTATTGCAAAACAGACACACCATTTTCTATACCAAATATATTCCTAGAGGACCATAAAAAGAAGTAACAACAAAGTTTGGCAAACTGCCCTGGCATCAAAATTCAAACAGGCATTTAAAATACATGTCTTTCTGTCTGTCCACACAGTGAAAACTTGTTCACACTGCTGACACACAGTGTGGAATGTTCTGAAGTTCCATTGTCATCTTCCAAGGAAAGAATACATTCTGATTCACAGAACATGTATAGAACATGTTGTTGGATGTTTACATTCACAAATTAGAAAAAAAATGTACACACACACACAAACACATACTTACATGTTATGCAGGCAAGACAAAGATTTAACTAAACTCAAATTGACCTGAATCCATCTGAAATCCATTCCAGATTATTTATAGTAGGCCATAATAAAATATTTCTCCTTTTATTTTATGTGATTTTCAGATTTTAAGCAAAATTAATAGAATACATATCATGAATATTAATAGAATATATGAGATGCGATAAAAAACTACAGTGAATGTTTAAATTTAAAAAATTCATTACAGCAAAAAGCACATTGTCATTAACGCCCCTCAAAATACTCCCCCTTGCTTTGAACAAACTTATCCCATCATTTTTGTCACTTTCTGGAGCAGTTCTTGAAGTCCTCTTTCGTGAGTGTCTTTAGTTGCATTGTTCTGGCTGCCTCGATGTCCTGAATGGGTTCAAAACACTTACCTTTCATGGTCATTTTGACTTTGGGGAAGAGCCAGAAGTTGCATGGTACTAGACCCAGTGAATAAAGTGTATGAGGACACATTATAATGTTTTTATTGGACAGAAATTGCCATATACCAGAAGTGACGTGTGACACAGAGCATTGTCATGATGGAAGATGATTTACAGCACACTTTAAAACACACCTTCTCGGGCTGGCCGAGTGGCGTGGTGGTTAAACGCTGGTTTGGGAAGCCAACGGCCCCGGTTTGGGTCCCACATATGAGGGCCAGTGACACTGTCCTCAAAAAAAAAAAAATCCAAAAAAACCCACCTTCTCTCAACCATAGCTCATACCCTACTGAGTGCACCGAACAAGTTGAAATTTGTCACACATGTTTTTGATCACAACAGAAAGGCTTCCATTGGAACGAAAGAGGGCTTCTAGAACTGCTTCAGAAAGTGTCAAGAACAATGGGATACATTGCAAAGGGGAGTATTTTGAGGGGGATTAATGGCAATGTGTCTTTTACTGTAATAAAAATGTTTAAAACATTCACCATATTGTTTGATCACACCTCAATGTATACACATGACTTGTATTCATTCATCTTTTGTTATCAGTATGTATTGAGTATTATAATTTTAATGCAGCTTTTTCTTTTCTTAAATTGGGTATACATTTTTTTTTCCTTTGGCACACTCTGTGTATGCATACATATACAACTTTCTCTTTTAACAAGGACTTGAGGTCTTGTTTTGGTAGAGCTATAAGGAAACAAAATCTAGAGATGTCTACTGGCTTTCCTCAGCCACTCAAGTGGTTAGCACTGTCTTGTCTAAGCCCCAGACATCCTACCTTTCAGGAAGCAATGATGGTACATGCCACCATCGCATTCACCCAGAAACTTCAGTGCTTTACGGATTTCTGGAACCGGCAGTGGAGCCTTGAATCTGAATTTCCCACAAACACGCAGTTGATTCTTAAGCAATTATGCCCTCATCTGCACTTGCCTTATATGCCCCAGTGAAAAAGGGAAAATGCCGCTGGAAAAATGGAGAGGGTTCAAACACTGTTTACACAGAATTTTATATAATTTACCCTCATATAGGTTGCCATAAATGTGTAGCCTCATGAACCAGATTGTCCAGTCTTTGTAACAACATTTCTAAAAAATTAATCGTGTAATTGCCAAAATATTCTGCAGTGAGTTGCAAGATGGCTGAAAGGCATAACTGTTTTTTCTTTGTTGCTTTTTATTGTAATCGCCATATCTAATTTGGGGGCTCTCTTGCTTTTTCCCTATGGAAAATAAGCTCTCTAAGAAACTTTTTAAGAAAATTAGGTTTACAGTTATATATTTTTAAATATTTTGCTATACAGCATGGCTGGGGCCTGATAAAAGCATTCTCAGTTCCCCTGAATTGTTGATTATGAATTAAACACTTGCAAATTGAATAATCATTGATACAGCAAGGGAGCTTGCTATTTAACAGATTCCTATAGTTCATCTTGCAGTCAATTTTTATAAAGAGAATAATCAACTAAGTATTTTGTGATAAGGTGAGATATTAATATACATATGCACATATATTAGGTTTATTTATAGCTGGCACATGATATGGACATTTATGATAAAAGGAAATGCTTCTTTTGGTTTTAGACATTTATTTACACTATTAGAATGTAGATTCTAGTGCTTACTGCTGTTGTTCAGGTTTAGATTTTTTTTTCTCATTTGTGTTGGTTTTCAACTGTCTTTCCTTTGAAGTTCTGAATGTGCACTAACTTTGCCAGGTGATTTTGTCACATATTATTCTACTATCTGAAGGGCCTAGGAAAAGCCTTTTGAAGTTGATTTTCTCCTGGCTGTCATTTGGTCTTGGGTGGGCAGAGCCTCAGGGATCTGGGACCTGCTTCAGGGACAGCAGGAAATTGGGGGGGGGGGAGTGGAGAGGAGGTGTAGATTGACAAAGAGTCCCTTCAAGCGGAGCCTTGGGGTTTATTTATGATTTTTATGAGTGAAAAAAGTTTCTTCCACTTTATGCAGGTTTGAAAAACATTGATTTAGAGATTTCCTCAGAAAAATTTTCCTCTGTTCCCTTTACTATTTTTTCCTTCATTAACTTAATTTTGACCCAGAACCAACTAATTGTTAAGACCTCACAGATCCATGCAATGTGAAAATCCAGACTGTGTGCAGAGATTGGAACAACTGATCCCAGTACTATTCTCTACTCAACTGAAATGCCTGATTGTCCCCAATCTGTAGGTTTTCATGTGCTACCTGTACCCTTTCTTTTTTCTTCATATTACAGACAAGTGTTTAGATGCTAGCAGGCCATTCAGCCCACTCCTTGAGTTTATCCCTGCAGCAGGGAAGTGCTTTTTAAAGATTAGCTAGATCATGCAATTTCCCTCTTCAAAAACTCTTATTGACCCCTCAGTCAGGAATGTGACCCTTGCTCCAATCATCCTAGCTAGTACTACTGCGACTTGCCCCACCCACTACACAGCCCTCCTAATACTCCTTACTCTGCTCTTGAATGCTTTCAGACCACTATGTTACTTTCTAATATACTCTATTTATTTGTTTAATCATCCATCTATTTATTTATTATTCTGCGGGCTAAGTTGGGGTTTTTATTTATTATTCTGGAGGCTGCAGATGTTGGGATGGCTCCCCCAGGACAGTTGTCTTGAGCCTTAGTTTTGACTGTCAACCAGTTCCTTCCTTTCTTCTCCACAAGGTGTCTTCTGGGACAAGGGTGTCCTAGAAGGCTGCTTTGCTCATCACTGACACCTCAGTTGGCATGGCTGAATTACTGGGGGCCAGCTGGGCATCTCTGTCTTTATGCCGCTTCTCCTTGTGGCTAGTTGGGTCTCCTAATGGCAAGGCAGTCTCAAGGTAGTCATCCTTCTTACCTGGTTTTCAGCTTTTGGGGAAGTAGATTGGTGATTATCAAGGGTTGGGGAGAAGAGGGAAGAGGAGTTATTGCCCAATGAATAGAGGGTTTCCTTTTTTTAAAAAAAAGATTTTTTTGGAGAATTGGAGAAGAGTAACAGCCAAGTTTGTCTACCTCAATCCTAGTTGTTGAGGGCGCAGCTAGCTCAGCTCCAAGTCCAGTTGCCATCCGGCATCCATCAGCAGCTCGCAGGCGCTCAGCTCAAGGTGCCGCCGAGTTCAATCTTAGTTGCAGGTATGCATAGCCCACCACCCCATGCGGGAGTTGAACTGGCAACCTTGTTATTAGGAGCATGTGCTCTCACCAACTGAGCCAGCCTGCCATCTTTTGGCAGCTCAGCTCGGGCATAGATCACCGGCCTATGTGGGAATTGAACCAGTGACCCTGTTGCTCAGAGCTCATGCTCTTAAGCAACTGAGCCACTCAGCTGGCCCCTGAGGGTTTCCTTTTGAGATGATGAAAGTGTTTTGGAACTAGATAGAGGTAGTAGTTGCACAACATTGTGAATGTACTAAATGTCATAAAATTGTTCACCTTTAAATGGTTAATTTTATGTGATGTGAATTTCACCTCACAAGAAAGAAAAAATACAGTCTGTCACAAATTCTCCCAGATTAAAAGGAAAGGGGATTACACAGGGTATGAATACCAGGAAGTAGGGTTCTTTTGGAGATCATCTTTGGAGACCAGCTGTCATACTTACTCTTAGGTATAAGTCCATCAGAACAGGGAGTTCTTCCTGTTTGAGGAGTAGATGCATTCTGTGTCTCTGTTTTAGCTCATCATGCCAGGGTCATTACCCCCGCAACTTCTCTCACAACATTACAAAACATGGGAACACAGGATATCATATTATTATTGTCCACAAAATTAATGTGTATTTTGTAGATGCTAGGGTTTTCAAGTAATTGAGTTAGTCATTTTTAATCAATGTCTATAGACAGACTTGTTTCAAAAGATCTTTCTAATTGGTTCTTTGAAACTCAGAATATACTTTTCTCTAGGAGCACTTTTAGAAGTAGTGGCTAAGATTCACTTGGAGTTCATTCAGCATAGAGAGCACTGCGTTTGTAGTCAGAGAAGCCCCACCATAAAATTTTATAGTAATGTCTATGAGGTCAGACAATTAAGTTCACAAACTCATCCAAGGAAAAGCGCTATATATCTCATTGCTGAATATCACTATGGTCACCTTTGAAGTACTCCCCTTGGGTAGCTATGCACCAAGGTCATCATCTAGTCCACCCTTCAAAGCTATTTTGGAACTCTTTTTCTGGAATGGCCATCAGAGCTGTCGTCATGTTACCCTTGATGTCCTGAATGTCATCAAAATGTCTTCCTTTCAATATTTCCTTTATCTTGGGTAAAGAAAGAAGTCACTGGGTACCAGACCAGGTAAGTATGGAGAGTGTTCCAATATAATTATTTGTTTACTGGCTAAAAACTCCCTTGCAGACAGTGCAGTGTGAGCTGATGCATTGTTGTGATGCAAGAGCCATAAATTGTTTGGCGAAAAGTTCAGGTCATCTAACTTTTTCATGCAGCGTTTTTAGCACTTCCAAATAGTAAACTTGGTTAACTGCCCAGTTGGTACAAATTCATAGTGACTAATCCTTCTGCTATCAGAAAAGGTTAGCAACATCATTGTAACAAGTTTGCAAACTTAATTTTCAGACCTGGTATGTGCCAGAGATTGTTTTAAGGTTTTCATATATTACTTCATCTTCATAGCAATACTATGAGGATGTTACTGTTAATATAACCATTTTATAGGTGAGGAAAGCAAAGCACAGAGACATTAGGTAACTTCCCTATGGTTGTATAACTAGTAGCAGCAGTATTAGGATTCAGACCCAGACTGGGTGATTCCATAGTCCATGCTCTTAACCATTTTTCTATCATGGCTTTTCCTTTTAATGTGTAACAAATTCCCTAACCCTTAGTTTCTTCATTAGCCAAATGATATAATGATGCCTTCTATGGGTCATTTCAAGTTTTAAAGGAGGCTATATATTGGAAAATGTTTTGCACACTTCAAGACAGTATATAATTTTAGGTTTAATGCATCACACTATTTCTTTCATTTGTTCATTCAAGCATATTAATTGAACATTTTCAATACAGTAGGTGGAATATGATTGAATTCTTGTTCTCAAAGGCATGTTATCTACTCAAGAGACAGACAGTTAAACAACTAATGATACTACAGAGTAATAAACTTTGTATAGTAGGAAGATGGGGAAAAGGTTTGGGGTCAGAGTCCATCATTAAAACTGGACATGAGAATTTCAGAGTTCCTCTTGCTGCTTGGCTGTATAGTAAGGAAACTTCCCTGACAATTATACTTAAAATTGATATAAATACAGACTGCCACAGAGCATACTTTGAGAAGCTCAGAAGTGCTCTCTCAAAACCACATAGGTTGAGGTACTAACCTATGCTAAAATTGCCCACAACTGATCCTGAACTTGGTGGAGAGTCACAGTAGGCCAATGATAAGCAACAGGTGTTTCATCGTGAATTGGCATTCTGGTTGATTATTTTTCAAAGTGTGAATATTTCTCTTTAATATCTTTGTATCTGGGATATGACAGCCAAAGCTGTTTCATATTAAAAAAAAATTATCAGAGCATGATAATATTTCTTAAGTGTCTTTATTCAATGAAAATTATAAACTTCAAATTGCCAGTACATTTTTAATACTCTTTCAGGTTTTTATAGGAGAAGGAAAGGTAAACAAAGAGCTGCTGCCCAAATCATGTCACTCCTAACACTTCATAAGTTCCCACTCCTAAAATGGCAAACATATGCACTATTCTTTTACAATAAGGTATACTCTTCAGAATGGGACATAATGTATCACTTAAAATATAGACTGATGAGATGCATGATCAGTCAGGAGAGAAGCTGAAGCCTTTATTCAAATACTTGATAATATTCTTTCCTGTTAGGAGGTCAGGGGAAGGTAAAATTGCAATCAGTTAGGCCTTTGTTGGGCAACAAGCACACACTTCTTTGGAATGCATGCTTTCATTTGCATTTGAGGTTTATGTAGATGAAGGTATGCATTTTATGATATTCTGTTTGAAAAAAGGAACAAAGTAACTGATATTTCACTTTCTGTTGATTGTTTTATCTTTTAGTGGCTTTTAGGAACAGCCAAGGGGAAGCTTTAGGTTGAAATCATCTGAATCATGAGGATCAACTATACTGGAAAGAACCAAAAAAGAAAATGGAGTGAAATAAAAAAAGAAATATACATATGTCTTCCAACACATGAAATACATGAATAAATTAGGTAATATTTCCAAAGCTAGATCTCTGTTACAGAAACAAAAGGACAACAGGGAGACATCATTTCTTGCTCTTGCGTGATCACCATGGCCCTTTTTCCATTGGGATTGTATTTATGGGGAGAGCAGTCTGCATTCTAAGAACTCCTTGTGAAGGTGAAAACTAAAGCTAGATTATGGTATAATTTCTAGTTCATTGGGATTTTGGGGAACTAAAGATTATTTAAATCTAATGTTATATATATTAGAAACCTATATATATTTGAAACTAATACATATATTAGAAACCAAAGAGAAATCACTAATAAACCAATCATTATATAGCTAAATTGTTTTAAATATATTTTATTATTTTAATTATAAAAACATATTTCAGAAATTTTTCAGAATGTATGTCTTTGTTGATAGAGACATATACATTTTTATTCCTACTTAACTATTTAGGAGCGTTTTTAAGCAATAGAAAAACAAATAACTTATTTGGAAAATTCTAAAATATATTCTATAAGTAATATAAATATATTTAAAATTATTTAGCTATATGATGAATGGTTTATTAGTGTTTTCTCTTTGATTTCTTATCATCTGAAATGACCATTCTTTTGGAGCATAAATAGATGTGTGGGTTAACTTTGAAATTACAAAACTCTAAGATACCACAATACATAAGTCAGTCAGCCACAGACCAAATGATAACCCCAAATTTCACACTATTCTAGAGGTTTAGAGTCTTTTATATTGTGCACATGGCATATGATATACTGGCATTACCCTGACCTACTTTATCCTTTTAAAAAATAAATTCTTGCTGAGGTAACATGACTTACTGATACATTTCCTGTGCACTGCTCACACAACTGTTACACCTCTCTAAGCCAATCTATTAAAAAAGCATTCTGGGGTTTTGAAACAAATTGTTTGATGGAATTGCTAGAATATTTGCTTCCAGTGAACATTTTTCAATTTAATTCCTTAGAAGAAAAAAAATCACTTTCTACGGAATGACAAATGTGATTGTAATTTTATTTCATTGATGGTGTTTAGCTTGAATAAAATTGGTGTGGTGCTCTGTCACTCATCAGGTGAAATGAGAGGAATATAATTATCCTTCTCATAATAAAGAAAGAGCATCTGTAAAGAGAGAAAGTGAATTTGAGGACTATAAAAGTTATCAAAAAATGATAGTGATACGGACTGAATCTCTTAAAAAAGTGTTTTTGTGTTTATAGGGTAGATAGCTACTGACCTGAGCTTCTGGGAGTAGATATTACCTAAAAGCCACAATCACATTGGTAGGTATACTTGGGTAGCTCCCTTTAAAGATTTGAAAGCACAGTGTGAAATGATTGGTTTAAAATATCCTTACGTTGTTCTGTTCCTAGAGCTTTCTTGGAAATAGATTAAAGCAGAAGATGGATAACATTGACCCTTGCCCCTTGTCCCATTATTCAAGTAGAAGTAGGTAAGAATGAATAGTAGAAGCAGTCTTGAAGGATAGAGGAAGGTGATGCTGGCCACCTGTGAAAGGGGTTCATGGAACAGGCAATGATGGTAGAGCAGCAAGTACTCTTCTCAGCAGATACCTCAGTGGTTCTCAGACTAGTTCAGTGATGTCATCTCTTTATCTTCCCTCAGAGGGGTTTCTCTGATTTTTCATTGTGATTTTATTTTAAATTATTTTTTCAGTTAAAGTTGACATTCAATATTATTTTATATTAGTTTCAGTTGTAGAGCATAGTGGTAAAACATTTATATAATTTATGCACCCACCTGGCACTATAAGTAGTTGTTGCAACATTATTGACTATATTCTCCTTGCTGTACTTCACATCCCTGTGACCATTTTGTTACTACCAGTGTGTATTTCTTAATCCTTTCACCATTTTCACCCAGCTTCCCAGCTCCCCTCCCCTTAGCAACCATCAGTTTTTTTTTCTCTGTATCTATGAGCCTGGTCCTGTTTTGTTTGCTCATTTATTTTGTGCTTTAGATTCCATGTAAAGTGAGATGATATGGTGTTTGTCTTTCTCAGTCTCACTTATTTCACTTAGCATAGTACCCTCTAGGTCCATCCACATTGTTGCAAATGGTAAGAGTTCATACTTTTTTATGGCAGATTAATGTTCTATCTTATACATGTACCACTTCTTTATGCACTCATCTATTGATGGGTGCTTGGGTTGCTTCCATATCTTGGATACTGCAATTAGTGCTGAAGTGAACATAGGGGTACATATATCTTTTCAAACTAGTGCTTTGGATTTTCCTGGGCAAATACCTGGTAGTAGAATTACTGGGTCATAAGGTGATTCCATTTGTAATCTTCTGAAGAATTTCCAAACCATTTTCCTTAGTGGCTGCACCACTTTGCAATGCCACCAACAGTGCACGAGGGTTTCCTTTTCTCCACATCCTTTCCAACACTTGTTTGTTGATTTATTGATGATATTGATGGTAGATTCTGACAGATATGAGGTGATATCTCATTGTGGTTTTAATTTGCATTTCTCTGATGATTAGTGACAGTGATGTTGACCATCTATCTTTTCATATGTCTATTGGCTATCTGTATATCCTCTTTGGAGCAATGTCTATTCAGGTCCTCTGCCTATTTTTTAATTTGATTTTTTGTTTTTTGGTGTTGAGTTGTATGAGTTTATGAATTTATACATTTTGGATATTAAGCCCCTATTACCCTGATCTTTATTATTCTCTTTCTTCTATTCACTTTGGGCTTTGTTTGCTCTTCTTTTTCTAGATCCTATAAGTGTAAGGTTAGATTGCTTCTTTGAGATTTTTCTTGTTTCTTGAGGTAGTCCTGTAATCCCATGAATTTGCCTCTTAGGACTGCTTTCACTGTGTCCCATAGATTTTTGGTCATTGTGTTTACATTTTCATTTGTCTCAAGGTATCTTTTGATTTCATTGTTGACCCATTCATTATTTAGTAGCATGTTAGCCTCCAAGTGTTTGAGTTTTTCAGTTTTTTTCTTGTAATTGATTTCTAGTGACATACCACTGTGATTAGAAAAGGGACTTGATATGGTATCAATCTTCTTAAATTTATTGAATCATGTTTTGTGGCCTAACATGTTGTCTATCTTGGAAAATGTTACATGTACATTTGGAAAGAATATATATTCTGCTGCTTTGGGGTAAAATGCTCTAAAAATATTAATTAAATCCAACTTGTTTACTGTAACATTTAAGGCCACTCTTTTCTTGCTGGTTTTCTGCCTGGAGGATCTGTCCATTGGTGTCAATGGGGTGTTAAAGTCCCCTAACTATGATTGCATATATTGTTGATCTCTACCTTTATGTCAGTCAGTATTTGCTTTATATACTAGGTCCTCCTGTGCTGGGTGTATAAATGTTTACAAGGGTTATATTATTTTGTTGAATTGATCCCTTTTTCCTTATGTAATGTCCCTCTATGTCTCTTATTATAACCTTTGTTTTAAAGTTTATATTGTCTGATATAAGTATTTCTACCCCAGCTTTTTAAAAACTTCCATTGACATGACATATCTTTCTCCACCCCTTTACTTTCAGTCTGTGTGTTTCTTTTGATCTGATGTGGATCTCTTGTAGACAGCATAGGTATGGTTCTTGTTTGCTCATCCATTCAGCCACCCTATGTCTTTTGATTGGAGCATTTTTTTTTTAAAGATTTTATTGGGGAATGGGGGAAGGGGAACAGACAAGTTGCTGTCTTTTTGTTCTTCAGTCTAGTTGCAGAGGATGTTGCTTCACTAGCCCATGTTGGTATCATCATTGCGCTCTTCCCGGATGAGGCAGATCAGTCGTCGGCCTCTGGATGTCACTCACCGTGGCTATTGGCAGCTCACACTGGCTGCCAGCTGCTCATGCTGGCTGCTGGCCACTCACTGTAGCTTATGGCAGCCCACTGCAACAGAGGCTGCAGCCTACACCTTTGCCGGGGCTCGCACAGCCCAGCTCCAGGTGGAGCTGTTGTTAGCTGTAGAGGGCAGTGTCACTGGCCCTCATATGTGGGATCCGAACCGGGGCCGCTGGCATCCCAAAACCAGCTCTTAACCAATGCGCCACTCAGCCGGCCCTGATTGGAGCATTTAATCCATTTTCATTAAAAGTAATTGTTGATAGATATGTAGTTATTGCCATTTTACTATTCATCCTTTTTGCCCCTTCTTCTTAAAAAAGTCCCTTTAACATGTCTTATAATACTGGTTTTGTGGAATTCCTTTAGCTTCTTGTCTGGGAAACTCTTTATCTCTCCTTTAATTTTAAATCATAGCCTTGCTGGGTAAAGTAGTCTTGGTTGTAGGTCCTTTCTTCTCGTCATTTTGAATATTTGAATACTTTGTGCCAATCTCTTTTTGCCTGCAATGTTTCTGTTGAGAAATCAACTGACAATCTTTGGAGCTCCCTTGTAAGCAAATACTTTCCTTTCTTTTTCTGCATTT
Source organism: Aselliscus stoliczkanus (assembly GCA_033961575.1). Taxonomy (NCBI): domain Eukaryota; kingdom Metazoa; phylum Chordata; class Mammalia; order Chiroptera; family Hipposideridae; genus Aselliscus; species Aselliscus stoliczkanus. Next base: position 33,602,532 of record CM066738.1, read on the forward strand.
AGGATTCTCTCCTTGTTTTTAACCTTTGCCATTTTAATTGTAATGTGTCTTGGTGTAGACCTGTTTGAGTTCATCTCATTTGGGATTCTGTGTGTTTCCTCAGTTTGTATGTTTATCTCCTTTGCAAGATTAGGAAAGTTTTCAGTCATTATTTCTTTAAATAGGTTTTCAATTCCTTGCTCTCTCTCTTCTCCTTCTGGCACCCCTATGATTCGATTGTTGTTATGCATGATGTTGTCCCAGAGGTCTCTTAAACTATCCTCATTTTTAAAATTCTGTTTTCTGCCCCAATTGAGTGTTTTATGCTACCTTGTCTTCTAAATCACTGATTCAATCCTCTGCTTTATCTAGTCTGCTAGTGATTCCTTCTAATGTGTTCTTCATTACAGTTATTGTATTCTTCAATTCTGATTGGATCTTTTTTGGTTTTCTATGTCCTTTTTTCATGCTTGCTACCTCTTTGTTGAAATTTTTACTAAGTTCCTTGAGCATCCTTACAACCGTTGTTTTGAACTCTATCTGGTAGGTTGCTTGCCTCCATTTTGTTTAGTTCTTTTTCTATACTTTTTTCATGTTCTTTCATTTGGGACACATTTCTTTGTTTCCTTGTTTGACTGTCTCAATGATTGTTTCAATGATTAGGTTGATCTGCCACTTCTTCCAGTTTTAGCCTTATTTTGTAGGTGCTTTATGGGGCCCAGTGGCACAGTCTCCCTGGTCACCTGAACCAGGGAGTGTCCATTTCATGGCTGTGTGTGTCCTCTTGCTATCATTGAGCCTTGATTGCTGTTGACATATCAGTGGGTGGGACTGGCCCTCAGATTAACTTGCTGTGGGGTTTGGCCACATTCTCAGCATATGGGCTGCTGTGAGGAAGGCTCCCCCTGCAGAGATGGATTTTTCCCTGTGAGCTCTTGTGCCCACTGAGACTGTACTTTGAGGGGCAAATTGGGTGGTGCTCTGCTATGGTATGAGGCCAACCTCCAGGTATGTCAGTTCTGGAGTCTCTTGGGAGGTGGCCCAGGCCAGCCACTGCCTGTGACCTACCAGGGACTACCTGGTAGGAGATACTGAGTGATTTGCATTTGGTTGCTTTCTGTCCTTCACCTGGAAGCATATGGGGGAGGCCAAGCTGCAAACTGAGGATGGCTGCCACCAATTCTGGCCCTGAGGCAGCTCCACAAAAAGCCCAGGGAACCTTAAGGCATGTTGCCATCTGCTGGCTCCCATAAGGCTCAGCTGCTGATAGATTCTTATTTGGCACACAAGTTGGGTGTGGTGGGGTCTCAATGATTCACCAGGTGGGATGAGTGGTGTTTACCAGGTTGATGTAGACTCTGGTTTGTTGCCAGTACTGAGCTTGGAGCTGCTCAGCAAATATCTCAGAGCGCACCAAGGCCAGATGCTGACTGCCTAGGGCCCCCATACACTTGAGAGTTGTCCAAGAAAGAGTGCAATGAGGGCAGGACTGCCTGCTTGTGGAGAAAGTATCTCTAGCACTGTGTGAGTTGGGTGGAGTGGGGTCCCAGTGAGCCATCATAGTGGAGGAAACATACCCTACCATCCCACCTGGAGAATCAGAATCCCTGTGTTTTTCACAGCCAGATTTTGTGGGGGCTTCTCTTCCCTGCACTGGTACTCTGGGCTGGGCAGCTCAGTGTAGGGCTGGGATCCCTTGCTCCTTGCGGGGTAGACCCTCACAACTGAGATATCCCTCCTGAGTCTCAACACAGGTATGATGCTGGCCCATACCATGTCTTTGCCAGTCTCAATGTGGCTTCTTTTTTATATGCTTAGTTACAAAATTTGTGTTCAGCTAGACTTCACATGGTTTTCCAGACTGATTTATAATTTAGTTATAATTTTAATGTGGTCACATGAAGAGGTATGTACAACATTTCTCTGCTTTTCATTTGGATTTCTCCCCAGGGCCAACATTTTTGATAATTACTTTTGTAATTTTAATCATGCACTTAAAGATTACCTGGAAAAAATCTTGGAGCATATCTATGTTTAGCAGAATGTTTATATGTACACAGAGAAACATGCATGCTGCTATGTTCCTTATCACTACATCTGTATGTTTTTTTATATTTGTAGTTCTTACTGATGGAGAATTAAACTGAACCAATAAAAAGAAGTGAAGTAAAGACTTTTCACTGTTTTAATGTTGCCATGTATGAAGACAGAGCTGAAGTATTACACAGGTGGGAGCAGGGATAGGACACTTGTACCTGCATTTCTGGTATACAACAAGGAAGTGAAAAAAAGAGGGAGAGATTACATAGAAATTTCTTTATTTTTTTATTTTTATTTTTTGAGGGCAGTGTCACTGGCCCTCATATGTGGGACCGAACCTGGGCCGCTGGCTTCCCAAGCCCGTGCTTAACCACTGTGCCACTCGGCCGGCCCTAGAAATTTCTTTTAAATATGAGTCTAAATAAACTATTATTTTATTCAGATTAAGTTATTTCTGATAGCATTTTAAATAATTTCTATCAATTTTCTTAAAATTTCAATACTAATTTTCTTGAATAAGCCTTTCTGTACTAAATTAATTTAAATTTATCCTTACTTGCACTTCTATGTCTAATATAATGCAATTATAATTATACAATAACAAGATTAATTACACCAACACACATAGATGTGTGAAGATTTCCCCTCCATCTTTGGTACTTTAAGAGGCTTTCCCAGTGGTCTTTCCATGAACTGAAATATTCATCGAAGACTTTCGGGGATTCTTGTAGTATATTTAACTCATGTATTTGAATATCTTTAATGGTGAAATTGAATTTGATATTTGATTTGACATTAGATTTGATATTTTGCTAACAGTCAAAATCTATTCAGAGAAAAATCTAATGAATAAAATGAAAGACCACCATGCGTAATATAACTGAAGTTATAAATAAAAGTGACTTGGTTCTTAGGACACAATGAAGGACTTAATATAGTCATCTAATTTTGCTTTCTTCAAAAACCCTACAAAAAGAAAATGTATTTAGCATGAAAGACATACTCACAAGAATGGGGAAAATGGTGAAAGAGACAGGAGCTATACAATTTTGAGCAACAACACTGCAGAATTCCTTGTTGTGGGGTAAAACAGAGAACAGATCTGCCATAGTCCATAGGGTCAAAAAAATGTTTAGGAACCTGAGACATTAGATACCTCTGAGCCTGGGGTGAAGGGAATATTGGTAAAACAGAAGGATGGCATGAAAGCTCTTTAAAGCATTTTATTAGATTCCACCCCAATTCTTCCACTCCAACAAAAGTTGAGTAGAAATAAAAGACAGAGTTCTAGGACTGGGGTTATATCAGGTACAGTTGACAAAATGGGTAGCATTTTGGAATTGCAGAAGAATGATCTGATTTTATTCAATGATCTCTCTGGAGGTCATCAGCTCAGACCTGTAAAATTCTACTTAAGCTACAGCTTCCCACCAGCTATTTATAGTTTATTTATAGTCTTCCATTCTAAGTTCAATTTACCAAGCAGGATTCATTTTTTTTTTTTTTTTTTTTACCATAAACAAGGTTGCTTGGTACCAGGACTGACATTTCATCTTTATTAGATTTCCAAGGGAACAGAGTTGAAAAGTTATCCCAAGGTCAAATTTGCTAAAAAAGTAGGAGTAAATTTATTCTGTAATTTCAATCTATCTATATGTTTGTTTATCTATTATCTATCTATCTATCTATCTATCTATCATCTATCTATCTATCTATCTATCTATCTATCTATCTATCTATCATCTTTTTAGCCATTACAGGAAAATTAAACCAGAAAAATTCAACTTAGGAAAAATTACTTTGGAGAAAATAAACATAAGCTAGAGAAAGTGCCTTGACTTTTTAGTTAGGTGCAAAATTTTATGTGAAAAAGAAATGAGATGAAATTACAAGCAGAGATGGTAAAGAATTTAAAATCCAGGTTTTTAGACTTTGGTCACTGGTTTTAGAATAAGTGTCCACAGTGTTTTGTCTGAGTAATTGTTTGAAACTGAATTTAATATGTTAAACTTATGAAGAGTGCATATCAATCAACACTTATAATTTAGGGGAACAAATTTGTTCAATTAATAATATTTTGTAGATTGTATGTCAATGTAAAGAGAAATAACTGGTCACTTATTTAAAAGTTGGATATTGCATATATACACAAGCATAATGATGTTGACGATGGTGGTGATGCTAAAAGGTAGCCTTAAAATGATGTCCTAGATTTTAACATAATTAAAAAATAATGGTATCAAAAATTATAAAGATAAACAATTGTGGCATATTCTTATAATGTAATGTTATATGTAACAACTCAAATGAACAAATTAGATATCTCGAAAAGTTGTAAAAGTCAGTATTATAGCATTTATATAAAATTTAAGAAACATAAAATAATACTATATAGAGTGGAATAAAAATGAACCAACTACTAGTACATGCCACAACATGGATGAATCTAAAAAGTTGATGAATGAAAAAAAGTCAAACATAAGAGTATATAGCAAATGATTCCATTTATATGAAGTTCTAAAATAGGCAAGTGCTTATTTGCCTGTGATCTGCAGTGATAGAAAATAGATCAGTCTTTACTGGGGGAAAAAGTGACTGGAAAAGGGTATGAGGAAACTTTCTGAAGTAATGAAAGTGTTTTGTGTCTTTATTGAGGTGGCGTTTACATTGGTCATCAAACTTAAAATCTGTAGCTTTTATTGTATGTATATTGTCCTCAATAAACCTTATTTCAAACAAACAAACAAATCATGATAATACAAATAATACTAACCTTAAAGTATTCTCAGTTTTCCTTTATAGCAGATAAAGGAGTCATGAATTCCAAAAATGTCTTAAGCAGCAAAAACTTATTTGCAATGGAAGCAGAGGCTCCAAGGAAATCTGTGTGAAGGACAACCTATATTATATCTTGATCAACTCTGTTATATTTGATTATAAGAAATAAGCCATGTCACTTTATAGTTACATCCCATGTGCTTTTGCCACATGTTGCTATATCAGTTGTATTTACCAGCATGTTAGTTTATACAATTTGTCTCTTCTGTTTCTGGGCCAGTAACTGCTCTTGTTTCTTTTCAATCTCCCTATCCTGATCCAAAATAGCATATGCTGTTACATATGAAGATAACAGTGCTATTCTGAGGACACATTTCTATCAGACTGTAATTAATTGCTTTCCACTTGTGGCCGTGACCTATCACACAATGACAAGTCTCAGTTTTGTTTTGTTTTGTTTATTGATTATCCCCATTCTATCTCTCATTCAGCAAATCTGGGTAGGCACTGAAGGTTTCATGCTGTGCTTTCTTTCTTGGGCTCCCCTCAACTCACCAGCCTTTGACTCAGATAAACACTTCTCTATCTCTGGCGTGACAGAATGTCACCTTCCTTCAACTGTCACATACTTTGTACTTGATAAGCCTTTGCTCCCAAATCCAACACAAATAGCCAAATGAGAGGGCTCTGCTAAGGCAAGAGATCGCATACTCTCTCTGAAGTGTGGGAACAGTGGGGAGATGAACAGCTGTCTGGGAATAATTTTCACAAAAATCCTCCTGGAAGGTAATGTTGCAAGCCATTCTGAAGGTCCATACTATTGGCCATCAGCACAGCCTTTAATTTTATCAGTGGTCTTAATTTCCTTTGAATTTTTTAAAAATATGTACTTATTTACAATTATTTTAAACATTCATGGAATTAGAAAGCATAGTACAATGGAGTTTTATATATCCATAGTCCAAATTCAAAATATATTAAGAATTTGATACATCTAATATTTGTTTTATAATGAAAAATATTTTAAATCAATTTTCATTCATTTTGTTTCCCCTCCTACATATTGTACCATTTCTCTAAAAATTATCGACTTTTTCTTTAAATATCACCACACCTAATAAAATTAACAGGGATTTCTTGGTATTAGCTAACACTGAGGCCATAACCATTTTTCATCAGTCTCAAAAATGTCATTTTACAGTCTATATGAATAAATCAGGGTCCAAGCAAGGTCAATGCATTACATTTGGTTGTTATTCTCTCTTAATCTAAAGCAGTACTTTCTATCCTTCTATTTTGTTTCTAATATTTTTATGCGATTGGCTTAGAGACACTGAATAATTGCCTTATAGATTTTGCAACATTTTGAAATTGTGTGCTTTCTGCTTCCTTATGGATTATTTATCTTGTTTCTCTGTCTCCAGTATTTCCTATTAGCTCTAGAGGCTTGATTAGATGTAGACTTATACTTTTTTCCCCAAAATATCTTTCTTTGCTGGTGCAGTGTTCTTCATCAATATAAAGCATATCAAAAGGCACGGTGGCCGGCCGAGTGGCGCAGTGGTTAAGCGCTGGCTTGGGAAGCCAGTGGCCCCGGTTCGGGTCCCACATATGAGGGCCAGTGACACTGCCCTCAAAAAAAAAAAAAAAAAAAAAAAGGCACGGTCATCAGTAGCTCTACATTTAGTGATGCAAAATGAGATCATTAGTATTAGGTTCAGGTGGTTAATAATCTGATCCTTCAATTGTAAAAATTTCCATCAACTTTTTGTCCAACAGTGATGGTCATGCCTGATCAGTTATTTCAATAGGGATTGAAAATGGCGATTTTTCTAATTCCATCTTTCTTTCCAAATTTCAATAGCTAGAATCCTTATATAAATAATATTTCCTTATCAACTGGGAATGTTATTATGAAATATAGGTTAAACAGGAAAATCAGGGTAAATTATTTTCTGATTGCTCTTTTCTGAGTAAAAAATTAGTGATCTAATGATCTACAGTACAAAAAGTTGCTTGCTTTTGTAGGAGGGCAGGAGGAGAGGAGAAATGTGGATGTGAAACAATGCTTTTCTCTTTCTATTCTTTGAGTATCTAAAAAACAAATACATACATATATTTTTTCAATGTTTCAGTAAATTGCATTCAATATTCATTCTGTTGTTCTAATTGTCCCGTTTTTGGTCATCTTATCAACATCTATATCCTTTTGATATGCTACAATTAGTCTCTAATCATGTCCCTGCTTTCTGACACAACAAAATGATCAAGTATTATTTTGTGTCTTTTCTTCCCTAATCCTGGAATCAGCCATTTCTCCAAGAAGCAGTTTCTTTCAGTAGTAAGTGATATTTAGAAACCCTGATCTAGGTGCTAGGTGTGCACATTGCTATTTGTCTTCTCCTCTAGGTCTTTTCAATAGATAGTGCTTTTACAGGTTGAAGATGTTAGATCTTTATCATGATATAAGTTACGTTTTTTCCAATGTGTCATTTTTATTTTACTTTTTATGTTATTTTTTCTTGTAATATAGGTAATATTTTAAATATCGGTAAAACTGTACTTCATTTTTTGGAAAAAATTCTACTTCAATTTATCATATTTTCTATATTACTTCTGGAACTTTTCATAGTTAGAAAGATTTTCCCATGTCGGGTTATAAAGGATTTCTTTTTTTATGTTTAGATCTCTGAATCATATGGAATTTACTTTGGCTTATGGTATGGCATGTAAGTTGAATTTTGTCTTTTTGTAATGGCTGGCCAGTTTTCTCAGTACGCTTTTTTAAAAAGTTAATCTTTTCCCCACAGGTTTGAATTACAATCTTTATCATATTTTGAATTTCATAAATACTTTGTACATACTTAGATCTATTTCTGAATATTCTATTCTGTTCCCTTAGTCTTTCTATCTGTATCTTTCTATTACACTGTTAATTATACAGGATTTATAATGTGTTGTAATATCTATGTCTAAGCTGCCTAGATTGCACGTTTGTTTTAGCATTTATCTGGTCAATATTGTTTATTTTTCAGTATAAACTTTATCTTTATTTTGTCTACCACTCCAAAAATATACCCCTCATTGTTATTTTTATCATGTTAATTTTATAAATTTAATTAAGTGACATCTACTCGTATATAATTTTGACTGTGCCTATCAAAGAATAAGATATATCTTTTCACTTTTTTCACTTAAGTCTTCCACAGTTTTGTTAATTTATGCCTATATATTTTAACTTTTTGGTTGCTATTGTAAATGAAGCCTTTTATGTCATTATCTTTAGGTTCTGATGTGTGTATATGCAAGCTACTGATTTTCGTTTTTTAATTTATATCCTGATATTTGTCCATTGATTCTCCTGGATTTCATTAATGCTGTCATTCAAAATAGAGTCATGTGTCTCTACTGTGTCCAAAGTACTATGCAAAAAGCAAAGACATAGTACCTGCAATGCTGGGCATACATTATGCATCTGATAATTGTTTAGCTATCATTATTGTTATTTACTTGGTTTTGTTTATTACTTTATTGTGGTAAGGCAGAATGTGGAAAGTGCTATGGAAATTCAGAGGAGAGGGAGATTGTCTGCAGCTGAGGGGATTAGGTGTGACTAACTGTGGTCAATGGCATTGCAGGTGGACCCCAACTGGTTGGGGGACATGGAGAGGGCATTATGCAAAGCACAGGATCACAGGGAAAGGAGAATTCATCAACTGCTGGGTGTAAAGATTTTATGCAAAGTTAAGTGTAAAAACCAGAATATGATGGCAATTATGAAATGTTCATATTTATGCTATCACCACAGCAGTTGATAGATTCATTTCTAGGACAGTATTTCTTTTCCACATGTAGCTGTTTGGTATTCAAGAAAACGAGGTACCACACTATTAATAGTAGGCTAAAGGCCCCTGGCAAAAAAGTGACCATCTTATCTTATAAGCACCAGCTATCCTGTCATTTGCATCATGTTTTACAGAACATAGCTGAAAATCCATTGCACTGTTAACGTCATCCCAATACTATGAGGGAGTGCCAATAATACTCTGTATACCTGTTAAAACTGTGACAACAGCTGCATTCAGTGAGCAATTCTGCTCAGCGTTATTTGAAGTTTGTAAAATAGCAAGACTGCATTGAATTATCTCTGAGTTATGAGTTTCAATCTCTTTTCACTTAGATGAGAAAAGGAAAATGTGTTTCTTACATTCATTAGGAAAGATGTTGTGGTGGGGTTTAGACTAGTATGGAACAGGTTGAATGAATGTTTATCATCAGCGAAAGTCACACTCACTGTTTTTAGCATGTAATGGCAAAATTTGTTGTTGATAGAGTTGTTTTTCTTTCAGAGCTGAATTTGGACCTCTTATTCTCCTTCACTTCCCCTCCTTAAAATTTTTTCAATTACAGTTGACATTCATTATTATTTTATATATATTTCAGGTGTACAGCATAATGCTTAGATATTTATATATTGGGTTGTAGGAAAAGTCCTGACGCATTTTTGCAATGCAAAACATAGAAAAAATATGTCATGACTTTTCCAACAACCCAATAATTTAAGAAGTGATCCCCATGACTAGCTATTACAATATTAACTATATTGCTAATGCTATACCCTACATACCCATGACTACTTTGTAACAACCATTTGTATTTCTTACTCCCTTCACCTTTTTCACATACCCCTAGCCCCCCTCCTATTGTGCAACCATCAAAATATTTTCTGTATCTATGAATTTGTTTGTGTTTTGTCTATTTATTTTGTTCTTTAGATTCCACATATAAGTGAAATCACATTGCATCTGTCTGACATACTCCACACAGCACAATATTCTCCAGGTCCATCCATGCTGCTGCAGATGGCAAGATCCCATTCCCCTCCATGGCCAAGCAATACTCTACTATATATACATATATACACCACCACCTCCTCTTTGTTTATTCATTCATTGGTGGACACCCAGGCTGCCACCACATCTTGGCCATTGTAAGCAATGCTGCAATGAACATATGGGTGCACATATAAAAAGTACTAAAAGTAGTGTTTTGGGTTTCTTTGGAAAAATACCCAGAAGTGGAATTACTGGGTCCTTCTTGATTCCTGTTATAGCTTTTGTTTTAAAGACTATTTTGTTGGTGTAAGTATTTCTACTTCAGCTTTGTTTGTTTGTTTGTTTGTTTGTTTCCATTTTCATGAAATATCTTTTCCCATCCCTTTACTTTCAGTCTCTGTGTGTCTTTCGATCTGAAGTAAGTCTCGTGTAGGCAGCATACGTGAGAGTCTTGTTTCTTATCCATTTAGCTCCCCTAACTAATCAAAAGAGCATTCAATCCATTTACATTGAAAGTAATTTTTTATAGATATGTAGTTATTGCCATTTTATTATTCATATTTCTGATTTTTGTTTTGTTTTAAAGAAGTCCCTCTGACACTCCTTGTAATACTGGCTTGGTGGTGATGGACTCTTTTAACTTTTTCTTGTCTGGGAAGCTCTTTATATACCCTTCAATTCTAAATGATAGCTTTGCTTTCATTTAGGTCCTTGCTTTTCATCACTTTGAAAATTTCACACCAATCCCTTCTGACCTACAAAGTTTCTGTTGAGAAATCAGCTCACAGTTTATGGGTGCTTCCCTGTGGGTAACTGTTTTTCTCTGTCTATAACCTTTGGCATTTTAATTATCATATGTCTTGATGTGGCCCTCATTGGATTCATCTGGCACTCTCTTTGGTTCCTGGGCTTGTATGTCTATTTTTTTCACCAGGTTTAGCAATTTTTAGTCATTATTTCTTCAAGTAGGTTTTCAATTCCTTGCTCTCTCTTCTCCTTCTGGAACTTCTATGATGCTAAAGTTGGTACACTTGATGTTGTCCCAGAGGCCTCGGAAACTATCCTCATGTTTTTGGGTTTTTTCTTTTTGATGTTCTGATTGGGTGTTTTCAGCCACCTTATCTTCTAAATTGCTGATTTGATTTTTTGCTTTGTTTACTACTGTTGATTCTCTCTAATGTATTCTTCATTTCTGACTGGTTCTTTTTCATGTTTTCTGTCACCATTTTTAAGTTTCTTATCTCTGTTATAGTTCTCCCTGAGATTGTTAAGCATTCTTACAGCCAGTGTTTTGAACTCTGCTTATAGTAGATTGCTTGTCTCCATATTGTTTAGTTCTTTTTTCTGGAGCTTTGTTCTATACTTTTGTTTGGGACATGTTTCTTTATGTCCCCCTTTTGGCTGCCTCCCTATCTTTGTTTCTTTCTGTGTATTAGGCATGGCTGCTATGTCTCCCAGTCTTAGTAGAATGGTCTTATGTAGTAGGTGTCCTATGGGGCTCAGTGGCACAGCATCCCTGGTCACCTCCATCCCTTGTATGGGTTTTGTGTAGTTGTAGTTGAGCCTTGGTTGCTGTTTGTATGTCAATGAGAGGAATTGACCCTCAGGCTGATTGTTTGTGAAGACTGGCTGTGACTGCAGGGGAGAAACTGTTATGCAGGAGCTGACATTATGGAGCAGGAATCACATTAGCAGGTCTCTAGTGTTTGCCAAGTCTGCTTTTTGGTGTGTTGTTTTTGGAGGCAGTCAGGTAATGCTCCTGCTCAGTCCAAAGGTGGCCACTGAGCATGCTAGCCCTGGAGCCTCCCTGGAGAAGCTCCACCACAGGCCAAGTTCAGCTGCAGCCTATGTTCTTCCTGGCATGAGCCACAAAGTAATCCACAAATGGCCACTAATTGGGCTTGGTGGCATGGAGGCGCCCTGAGAGGCCCAGCTGAGAACCAAGGCCAGCTGTTTCTAGCAACAGGCTTCAGACTGCTCAGCAAGAAGTGTAGGACACATAGCAGCCAGACGCTGCTTGTTTGGGTTTTAGAAACCTTTGAGGTATTTTAAGAAAGTCTACAACATGAGCCAAGACAAGCCATTTATATAGAAGAGTCACTGGAAGTGGCTTCTGTGTGCCCAAAGGTTGGGTGGGTAGGGTCTCAGGGATTCACCAAAGCAGGGAGAAGAGTAGTGATAGCCAGGTTTCTGGAGACTCAGATATGGTGGCCCCCACTTTCCAAGTGTGATAAAAAAAAAAATTTCACTAGGGATGAATTAGGGGTGCAAGTTACAGTGAATAAAATAGAGCTGCACTAATAAATGACCCTGTCTTATTTTCCTTCCTGTTAATGTATTGGTTTGTGTGATCATCAATATATACTCCAAAAATTATAGTTCCTGGAATCACCAGCATTAGCATTACCAGAACTCATTAAAAATGCAGAGTTTTGGGCCCACCCAAGATACACTGATTCAGAATCTCTGGGGTGGGCCACTAGAGTCTTTGTTTTAACAAGTCTTCCAGATGATTCTAATACAAACTAAAGGTTTGAAAGGTCCAGCTTAGGAAACCACAGAAAACCAGGGATCTGCATTCTGAAAGTAATTAGTAGTGTCTTAGGGGATACAAAAAGATGATACTTGGCAAATTAGATGAATCCTAGTGAACTAATTGGTGACCACAGTAATCCATCTGGAAGCTCTTACTTAGTGGATTACATCTTGAAGAATAGAGTCCCTTTGAGGTAATCAACTGTTTCGTTTTACTCTGGACTGTCCAACTGAGAATCCTGTGTCCCTAGAAACCCTTCAGTTCCAGGCAAAGTAGGACAGTGGTTACCCTAGCCATCATCTGGCCAACAACCCAATGAATTAATTAATGAAACAAGAGCACCTGGAGTCTCTCTGTGTCTTTCTCTTTCCAGCTCTCTCTCTCTCTCTCTCTCTCTCTCTCTCTCTCTCTCTCTCTCTCTCTCTCTCTCTCTCTCTCTCTCTCCCCCTCTCCCTCTCCCTCTCCCCAACCCCTACCTCCACCTTAGAAACATTAAATGCAACATGGCACAGGTCCAAAATTTCTCATGAGAGTCTATAAACATTTTATATTCCATTCATAATATGAAGTTTATCTTTCTAAGAAAGATGCAGACTCTTACTTGTAAATAACATTTAACAGAATACATGTTCTATTCTCACAAGTATGTAAAATGCAGGGTTCAATGAGTAGTAAATACATGTTTAACTTCAAGGGGTTTCAGGACTTTGGAGGAAAATTTGACAAAGAGACTCCTAGAACACCAACAGTTACAAAAATATTAATAATAATGGCGAGAGCTTCCACACTCTGCTGTTGTTCCTGATTTTAACTGGCTCTGTAATTTAGATTTAGATTTTTAATAAAGTTGAAAAAGAACCATTCTAGTTTCTAGTTTATTGTTGTTTTTTAAATGGATATTAAAACTTATTAAATCTCTTTTTAGCAGTAACTGAGAAGAATTCTTTTCTCCAATAATTAATAACATGTTAAATTATACTAATTGATTACTAATACTAAAACTTCTTGGCATTCATATTTGTTCCCCCAAATTATTATTATATCCTACTGGATTAAACATATGAATATGCATTTTTAAGATTTTTGTATTTGTTCCTACATTCTTGTGTAGATTCCTACTATGAGAGGTGAAAAATTTTTGTTTATGCTTCTTCCCAATTTGTCTCCCTTCTCTTGATCTCCTTGTTTTGGTTTATTAATTTAGTTTTTATTTTCCAAGTGGTTACCTTAGTAATTATGTAACTATAAAAAGTCCATGGGAGAAATGGAGTCATAAAAGCCAGGCTATAAGTAAATAAAGATGCTCTCTGTACCCTGCACTTTAAGTGAACTTCTAAAATATCTTCTTCCTTTGTATTCTACAGGTGTACTCAGAAGACTCTAGATATTTCTTGAAGTTTTATTTGATTAATTTTAAAATCTGTCAGATTACTTTACAAGCTCTGATATTGTTTAGTCATGTTTTAAATTTCTTTTTTTTATTTATTTAAATACAAATATTTTGTGTTCTGTATTTTGCATGTGGTAAATCCAGTATTTGGTTTTTCTGTGTGTGAGTCTGCTTCTTCAGTTGTTTTTATTTTATTTTTTAAATTTTATTTATTTTTTATTTATTTATGTATTTTTTAGAGGGCAGTGCCACTGTGTCACTGGCCCTCATATGTGGGACCTGAACCGGGGCTGCTGCTGGCGTCCCAAGCCAGCTCTTAACCACCGTGCCACTTGGTCGGCCCTTTCAGTTGTTTTTGATAGCTCTTTCTCACAGGTCTTGTTTCTTTGGGTGCTTTATGATGATGAGGGAAAGAGGGAGTGTGCACTAGTAAGTATTGGAAATCCCTCTATAAAAATTCTTTGAAAAAAATATTTATATTTACTGATCCCATGCCTGAGGGACATTGAGTAATTATAAACACTTTAAATTACATCTCTCTCTCTCTCTCCCTCTCTCTCTCTTTCTCTGCCTTGCAGAATATTCTTACTAGTATCATTTTGAAGACCTCATAGTCACCTAATTTTTCTCCTTACTCTTGCCATACAATTGCCTATTTACTATTGTTGGTGGTCATTGGTTGTTTTTCATATGTATCATGTGTTTTCTTCATGCCTACACAGCTTCTCTGTCACTTTGCATTAATGGATGTGGCTTGACAGTACCCAAACCTTGCTGCTCCTTATGGTATAGGGGTCTCTGGTACAGACTTCCTGTTTATAAGTACTACTTTTGGGTAACCATGTTTGAAAGAGCTATTTGTGAACTTTTAGCTTTCTCCCTTATCAAGGATTTCTTTCCATAACATTTTTCAATCTTTCTGACACAGATTATTATCTGGGACTTTGCTGCCTTCTACTCTCTTTGCAGATGTACTTATCTGTTATGATGATGATGATGATGATGATGATGATGATGATGATGATTTCAGAAAGGAAAGAGATGCTTCCACCAAAACATTTTTAGCTGAAAATTATCTTAGTTAACCTTCATCAGATAATGCTGGAAGTTTCTTGGCTCAGAAGTTGGAATCAGGTTATATAATGTCAGAAGTTATGTAGGATAATACCTAGTTTAACTTTCCAATGATTCATTTCATAATTCCATCTCAACTACTCCCTAGAGTTTTAATACCACCTAAATCACATCTTTCAATCTCACTGTATTTCTGTAATTTTATTATTATCTTTAATGGTTATTCTAATAAATGTTTTAATTATAACAGTTAAAATGCCAGAACACAGCCTTAGAACCAAATTTAATTAAACTTTGGAAGTTTCTAGTCATTAGAAAGTAAAAATGCTGTCTTAAAATTTTTTGTAATGTTTAGATTTAATAAGCAGCTATAATTGGATAGGAATAGTGTAGGTGGTAAAGGTCTAGCCTAATAGGAAGAGTACTATCTCCCAGCCTTCCTGGATCTCTGGGAATTCCAAATTTCAAGATATTTTGTTGTTTAGATAGAAAAATTAGTAACCTATTATGCCAACATGAAATATGAAATTGTGAATTATTTTGAATAATTTTGAAATCATTTCTTGAAACTATTGAACTATTTTTAAATGTGTCCATATTGAGTTTTGTAAACCTACCATCTCCCATAATAAAATTAAGTACCTAAAGTTCTATAGTTACAGGTATTCAGGCAGATAACTGAGCTTAGAGCATTCAAGCCAGTTTTCAGCATGAAATTGCATCTGTCATTCATCACGGTTCACAGGCACAAGCTAGCTCAACACAAAAGCCACCTTGCATTATTGTCCATCCTGTTTTATCTCTCCTTATGGTGAAAAAGATGCCTCTTTGTCCTGACCAACAATTAGAAGACAGAGGATTTAAAGAACAGGGTAAATTAAACCAGGGTCATCATGAGAGTAATAAAATCTTCTGTGTGTTAGAGGCCCCATTGTAAACTCTGTTTTTGTCCCACAGAACTGACTGTCTTTTTCATTAAATGGGGTCCTGAAGTATAGGAGTCTTATCCCTCAGAATTCCTATTTGAATGTTGTATATCCTTAAGCTAATGGATTCTCCTATGTGATGGTGGATTTATGAGTGGAAAGGCCAAGATGAAAAAAAGTTGGTCTAGGTGAACCAATAATACAATATATGGGTGGTTAGACAAGAAGTGAACTCTAAATTTCTAGATTCTATATATGCACTTTTAGTCACTGTGGGGTATTGGGTAAGTCAACTGATTGCACCATACCTCAATATCCCTGAAGTCTCCATATGATCTTTATGGTCTTCTGAGGGAGTGCTTCTTAAACTTTAATGTGCACATGTGTCACTTGGGGGTCTTGTTAAAACATAGATTCTGATTCAGTAAGTTTGGGGTGAATCTGAGATTCTGAACTTATAACAAGCTTCCAGGAGATGTTAATACTGCAGTGCTCAGGTCATATTTTAAAGTAACTTGATCTTAGAATATGCTGTCCAATATGGCAGCCACTGTTGCACATGTGCTGAGTGCTTAAAATGTGGTTTGTGACATGGGGAATTGAATTTTTAATTTTGTTTCATATTAATTAAAAAATAATACTTGATTCGATTATTAGAAAACTTTTATCTCTGAGCAACAGCAGTTCATTGCCCAGCCTGAGCTGAGCTGCCATTGAGCTGACAACAGGTGGCAGGATGGCTCAGCTAAAAAATATAAATAAATAAAATTTTTAAAAAAGTATTAGAAAACTTTTATATTTAAAAAATATGGATATGTGGATCTATCTTTTTGGCCATATAGTTTATGAAATCTAAATACAGATCAAGTAGTTGTGATAAAAATTTAATGTCCAAATTAAGGTATGCTGTTATTGCAAACTATATACCATATTTGGAAGAATTAATGCAAAAACTAATATCACAGAATGCAATATCACTAATACTTTTTATTGATTACTTATTAAAATAATAATTTTAATATACTGAGTTAATATATTGTTAAAATTCATTTTATCTGTTTCTTTTTATTTTTTTAAATGTAGCTACTGAAAAGTTTAAAATTTATATATATATATACATGTGTATATCTCATATTATATTTCTGTTGGACAGGGCTTCCCGAGTGGATCGTTGGTTAAGAGTTGGCCTGGGAGTGCAAGCTCTGAGCAGCAGGGCCACTGGTTCAGATCCCACATGGGCCAGTGACGCTGCACCCTCTACACTAAGATGGTGAACAACAGCTCGACCTGGAGCTGGGGTGCCGCTAGTGTCTGGCGACAGCATAGGCTGCAGAGGGGCTTCAGTGGGCTGCTATAAGCTGCCCTGAGTGGCCAGCAGCTAGCATGAGCAGCCGGCAGTGGGTGAGAGCTGTCGTCCAATGGCTGAAGACTGGCAACCTCAGCTGGGAAGAGCGCAATGATCACAGTACGAACATGGACCAGTGAAGCGATGTCCTCCACAACTAAACTGAAGATCAAAAAGACAGCAACTTGTCTGTTCCCCTACCCCAATTCTCTAATGCTGTTCCTCCCCCAATTCCCCAATAAAATCCTAAAAAAAAAAAAAAATCTGTTGGACAATATAGGTCTTATACAGTGGTCCTGGAGCCCTTAATTTCTCCAGAACTAGATTATCTATAGAATCAGTCTCTAAAAACTGCAGAAACAGTCCTCAATAACTATAGCTTATTTTCTTGTTCCTTTAATCTTTTTCTTTTCTCACCACACCCCTTTCTGTTTTTCTGTTCATCTTCCCCTCTATTCTCTCTCCCCTCTTTCTGTCTCTCTGTCTCTGCCTCTTTTTCCATATTTATATTTCTTTCCTTCTCTCTCTCTCTCTCTCTCTCTCTCTCTCTATCTCTCTCTCTCCCCCTCCCTTTCCTCCCTCCCTCCCTTCTCTTCTCTCTCTTTCTTTCTCAATAACTGTGTACCATCCTAAGCTCCCTTTTCTTACTCATACTTTTGTCCAATCAGTGCTCAAGTTTTAGAGATTTCACCTCATGTGTCTTGCCCCATACTCACCTCCAGCACTTGCTTTCAGGTTTTTCTCTCCCTTCATCTGAATTTCTTCATTAGTTTTCTCACTGGGCTACTTTCACACTCCTGAACCCATCACCCAATTTGTCTCCTTACCTCTCTACCCTCCTATTAGTATTTGAGTGAATAAAAATAAAAAACTAATTATTTTATCACCTCACCCCCCCCCCCCATTTAACATCATTCAGTGGATTTATATTCACTTTATGGATGAAATTCAATTTCTAGTTCAAAATAAAAGGCCATAAGTGTGCTCCCTCTACCACCCTTCTAGATTTTGTCTCCTACTCCACCGCTCACCATCCTTTATGCTACCACACTGAATGACCTTCTAATTGGAGAGAAGTATCCTTCATGTGATGTATGCTGTCCTGCCTTGGTGCCTTAACACATGCCTCTGCCTGGAATGTCATTATCATCTTCTTCCCGTTGTGAAATCTTACTCATCTTTTAACAGTCAGCCTAGATCACTTCCTCCTCCACTTCTGATTCTCACCTTGATTTAAATACTACTCTTTGGTGCAGTTCTTCTATAGCAATTAGTGAATAACTCTGTTTATTCCAACCATTATTTTAAATTCTATAATCCTGAAAATATCACTAAAATATTTTACCTCTTTGATATGGATAACCTGGCTAATCTTCAGATATTTGTAGATAGTTCTCTGACTGTCCTTCATTGTTTATTCTTCAGTATCCCAGCTATCTAAAGACTCACAGAATTAGGAATGGTTCTCCTCCTTGGTCAAGGCCATACTTTAATTTTTTCTCATATTAGTAAGATGGAATTTACAGACTTAGAAGGCAGAGACATCCACAGAAAATGCAACACTGGGCACTGTTCAGTTATTACCCTCACTGTTCCTACATTTTGCCTGAAGAAGGAATTTTACAATTACCTGGACAGATCTGGATTCAAATTTATGAGGCTCACACAGCAATGGGGCTTCCCAACAAAGACATTGTCCAGGAGAAGCCTGAGCCACTGTGAGCTCCTGGACACCAAATAAAAGTGGAAGAGGACTTCTAATCCCCTTTATTACTTTCCTCAGCAAAAAAATTATAGGCTTATGGTGACATCTGATTGAAATTTTGTTACTTTGTGGACTCATGAAGACTCCCAGTCAAAACTTTATTATCTAGGTTGGGGCACCGGAGGATAGGTTTTCCGTTCCTCTATTAGGGAACATTTAAAAGCCAATAAGAGGGTATTTTTCTAAACAAAGAGGGAATTTTTGCAGTTAATTAGTAGATAATTCACATATATGGGTTACTGACATAAAAAGACCTAAAGACTTTAGCATAGCTTTCTAACAAAAAATGATCACAAATAACTCCATCTGATTTTCTTGGATTAGGAGGTCTTAAGTAGTCTAAGGTTGGGTTCTGTAGAAGCAGAATCTGAGACAAAGATTCGGGTACAAGTTATTTATTGAGGGAAAGCTCCCAAGAGGAAGAGAGTTAAGGAAGTAGGATGGGACAGAGGAAGGAGCTGAGCAAGAAATGTGGCCTCAGCAGCAGTCGAGCTTCAGCCTGATCCCATGAGGAGGTCTCTAGCAGGAATAGCAGCCAAAATTATCTCATCTTGAGGCAAAGCAGCTGGCAGGCATTTGCTGTAGGCTGTCCTCAGTGTAAATGAGAAAATTTTCTGGGGTATTGACTGGTTTCTCTCTGTAGATGGCGCTTTCCTGGATAGAAAGCAGTAGCCTCCCTTACCGACCAACATACAGCAGTAGGGAGATGAATGTTTGCACCCAGTAAAGGGATCTGTGTGGGAAACCTAGAGTATCTGCTAGATGAATCCCTTGAAAAGGATAATGCTTTCCCATAAAAACAACTTCTCAAACTATATCTAGTCCTAGGACAACCTAATTCACCTTTACACCAGTGAATGTCTCGTAAAAGGTAGCACTCGGAATTGAACCCAATAATCTAGATCCAGTTTGAATGTAAAAGGTTATAGTGAAACTTGAACTCATTTGTTGAGCTAATATAGTGAAGAGAGAGAGCTCCAAGATCAGATAGGGGCACTGCTGCAGATATGGAAGCAGCTATCTACTTTTTGTTTGTTTGTTTGTTTGTTTTTTGAGGGCCATGTCATTGGCCCACAGTGGCCCTCATATGTGGGACCGAACCAGGGCTGCTGACTTCCCAAGCCAGCACTTAACCACCGCGCCACAAGCCAGCACTTAACCACCGCGCCACTCGGCCAGCCCCAAGAAGCAGCTATCTAAATGCTAAGTCTAGATCATAGTCTCAGATAGACAATATGAAGAGCTCTGAAAAAAGAGGCATGGTACAATAGAAAGTGGTTTTCATAAGTGACAAAATCTGAGATGATATATCTATATCTATATCTAGTCTATGTCTGTGTCTATATCTATATCTATGTCTATATCTATATCTATATCTATATCTATATCTATATCTATATCTATATCTATATCTATATCTATATCAATAAATTGAGTTAGGGCAACAGAGGTTCCAGACAATAAGAATAATATAAAGTCTGAAGGTGGTGATTCCAGGGAGAGAATTTACTGGAGAAGTAGCTAGGGCAATTGGGCAAGAAAAAAAAATAAAGGACATCCAGATTGGAAAGGAAGTAAAATTATCTCTATTTTCACACAATATGATAATGTATATAGAAAATCCTAAGGGATCCACCAAAAAATATATAGCTAAATGAGTTCAGCAAGGCTGCATGATATAATATTAATATAAAAATAAATTATAACATGCAATACCAATAAACAATTCAAAAACTAACTTACAAATATAAAACAATCCACTTAAAATAGCACAAAAATAGTAATTAATTTAACAAAAGTTGTGCAAGATATATATACAATGAAATTTAGAAGACACTGTCAAAAGAAATGAAAGAATATCTAAATAAATGGAAAAATATTCCATGTTCAAAGAGTGGAACACTTAAAATTGTTGCGAAGGCAATGCTTCCTAAATTGATCTATAGATTCAATGTGAACTCTATCAGAATCTCAGCTATCTTTTTAAAAGAAAAAAAGTTTTGACAAGCTGAACCTAAAATTCATGGAAATGCAAAGTATCCTGAATAGCAAAAACAATCATGAAAGAAAAAGAACAAGGCTGAAAGACTCACCCTTCACAATTTCAAATCTTATTGTACAGCTGCCATAATAAAGGCCAAATAGTACTAGCATAATTATGTTAAATAAACAGAATTAAGAATCAAAAAATGAACTCTAAAACTTATGTTCAATTGATTTTTGAAAAGTGTGTCAAGAAAATCCAATGAAGAAAAACAGTTTTTCAAACAAATCCAGCTGAGACGATTAAACTGGAAAAAAAAATTAATTTGGACCCCTACCTCACACCATACGAAAAAATAAATTAAAATGGAAAAAAAAAAACGCCATGAGTTTAAGAGTTTAACATTTTAAAACTCTTAAAAGAAAACATAGATGCAAATCTTTGTGATTTTGAATTAGGTAATGGTTTATTCAATATAATACTAAAAGCACAAAAGGAAAAAATAGATAAATTGGGCTTTTATCAAAATTAAAAAGTTCTGTACTTCAAAAAAGTGAAAGAACAATCCACAGTTGTGGAGAAAATATTTGCAATTGATATATTTGATAAGAGACTGGTATACAAAATATGTAGAGAACTCTTATCGCTCAATGAAAAGACAAATAATCCAATTTAAAAACAGACAAAAGATTTGAACATCCTTCTTCTTCAAAGAAGACATATAAGTGAACAATAAGATTGTAAAAGGATGCTGAACATCAATAGTTATTAGTGAAATACAAATGAAAACTACTCAAGGTACACTCAATAGAATGGCTACAATAAAAAATACACATAATTACAAATTTTAGTGTGGATATAGAGAATTGGAACCCTCATGTGCTACTGGTGAAAATTTAAAATGGTGCATCCACTTTGGAATACAGTTCGTCTGTTCCTTAAAACATTAACTACAGAGTTATATATGACCCAGAAATTGTATTTCTAGGAATGAAATTAAAGCATGCTTTACACACAAAAACTTGTATATCAATAGTCACAGTGGTATTATTCAGAATAACCAAAATTAGAAATAGTGCAAATGTCCATCAATGAATGCATGATAAATAAATGTGGTATATCCATACAACGAAATATTATTCAGCTATAAAAAGAAATGAAGTACTGATTTGTGCTACAACATGGATGAACCTTGAAAACATTATCTTAAGTAAAAGAAGCTATTCACAAAATCCACATATTGTATGATTCCACTTATACAAAGTGACCAAAATAGGCAAATCTATAGAGACAGAAAGAATTTAGAGTTGCTTATGGCTGTGCAGGGGGAGGAAGATGAGAAATGACTGCTAATGAATGTAAAATTTCTTTTTGGGTGATAAGAATATTCTAAACTTAGATTATGGCGATCATTGCATAACTCTGTAATTATACTAAAAATCATTAAGGTATATGATTTAAATGGATAAATTTTATGGTATGTGAATTTTATCCCAATCAAGCTGGTATTTTTCAAAGTGAACTTACAGTTTATTTGTATTGATTTAAAAGTAAGGTAAAGGTTCATCCTTTGTCTACTTTGTGGAGGTGAGAATTTGGGGATAATAGATTGATAGTTTGGGTTTCAAACAATGTCTTACACTAGCACTCTTCTGATATTAAGTAATTTACCAAGGAAACTGAACTAAAACTTCTCCTGTGTTCACAAAGCCAAATCATTATCTTCCCTTATGTAAAGTTTCGTTTGGGAGCTAATTTTAGCGGCTCTGATAAAAGGAAGTTTATTCTGGAAGCTCCAAGTGATTCTTTTCTATAAAGAACCTTTGCTGTTTCACTCAAGAAGACTTGCCTCAGGGATTAGGGGATGGATGCTGCAAAACTGTTCCTAAAACTGCACCCTAAATGTGGTTATTCCACACCCACGGCGGCAGACTTAGAACAAGGTCATATTTCCTCTCTTGGATTCTCTTTGGCACCAATTGTGTAGGGGGAGAATCAGAGAGGAGAGCCTCACAAAAGATTGGCCTCTGGCCTCTAGCAGAATGCTGAGGGCTGTCTGTACAGACTTCCCAAGTGACCAGCCCACCTGTGGGGCCGGCTGGGCTCTGGGTGAAGGGAAGAGAGTGGAGCTGATCAGATTTCCCAGCTTTGAAGTAAAGAATGAGCCAGAATGAAGACGCTCCTGATCAAAGGCCGCCGAGCGATAAGAAAGGCGACAGTAACTCTCCAGGGAGAGCCCGGGCACCTGTGGCCAGGTGGGGAGAGGGCGCCCAGCTCTCTGAATGGGTACTTTTGTTTCTATTCCTTTTGACAACAGGAAACATTTGAAGCAATTGGAACCAGCAATTTATAGGTCAGATTGACCTAAATGCAACATTTCTCAAAATTGATATGCATCAGAATCACTTGGGGAAATTTCTAGAAATGCAGATACCTGAGCTTCTGCCCCAAATATTGTAATTCCTTAGGTCTAAGGTGGGCATCTCAGCTCTGTATTTTTATTAAGTTCTCTCAGCTGGTTTAGATGCCCATAAAGTTTAAGTAATTTAAGGTTTAACACCAATCCGGGGGAGGAAGCAATGGTGGTGGTGGTGGGAATATATATATATATATATATATATATATATATATATATATATACATATATATATATATATTTATATATTTTTTTTCCTTTATATTATAGTTAACCTATAATTTCTAATGTTCATCAAAAACCCTCAAAGAAGAGAGGTTTTATTCAGTAAATCTAATCTACTGATTCTATGAATACAGGATATAAACCTCGGAGGAATTTCTCTGCGGCCCCAAATGTCTTTGTTAATGTTCCAGGCACTGGGCTAGGTGGTAGGGGTGGAGATGAATAACTTAGACTTGTTCCCAAGGGCTCAGCATTATGTTGGGGAGACAGACGTGTAAACAAAATAAATGAAGTATTATAAGAAGAATGTATAAGGCCTTGTTCCAGCCCAGGAAGAGAATGACTAACCATGCCTGGAGGGTGGGAGGAGAGGCAGCAGAGGCTTTCCCAAAAACACAAGGTTGGAAACCAGACTTTGGTGTTTAGGAGCAGCTTGCCTCCCTGACATGGGGAGGTGCAGGTGGCCTAGCAAGGAATTGGGAAGATTCTAGTCCAAGAGGAGGCTCTGTGCAGGAACACAGGCCCATGAACCTTGGGAGGTTCAATATGGCAGGAATGAATACAGAGGAAGTTGGTGATGGGGTGGCTGGGTATAAAGTAGGAAAGTAGCCTCCATATGAAAGAACATGAAGGAGAACTTGAGACTTTACCTGTAAGGAATGAGCACTTTAATGCAAGAATTTTTTGTGTCTGTGAACCCCAAGAACCATGAATCCTGGATACAGAATTATTGTTTATGTCCAGTAAGCTTGAATTGGGAAAATATAAGGGATGTGTTTCCAGAATTATAACTCAGTGTTTATTTTCCATTTGATTTTGTAAGCACCAAATTAATACTGATAACATTTACTCATAGTTACTATCACATATGCTATTCATGGCCTCATAGTAACCACACAAAGTAGGTGTTATTGCATCAACTTTCCAGAAGAAGACATTTCTTAGAAAGCCTAAATACCTTACATCACACAGCTATTAAGTAACAGACCTAAGACTCAAACACACATTTTTCTGATTGTGACTCTTAAGATTTTTTTCTAGTACAAAATGTGTATTTGTTGAAAAAACAAGTGTAATTCTAAATAAACACATAATTAGAGACCAGAAAATATCCTATGAAGCAACCTAGGATAGAAATGTTATGATTTCTGTATATGTCAAAGTAGCCCTGGCTATGCTGAAGTTACAAACAAACAAATAATAAACAACCACAATAACTTAAAAATAAAATCACAGAGACTATAGTAAGAGGTTACTTCTGGCTCACTTGTCAATCTGAGGCAGTTTTAGGGGCACACCTTGGTGTCTCTTCCCCTAGTAATTCAAGGTCCAAGATGTCCATCTTGGGCCTATGAGGTTACCCTGGGATCCCCCAGTTAGAACTTTGTAGGCACTCGCATTCTGACTCTTGACTCAACCATATGACTTGCTTTGGCCAATGAGATGTTAGCAAATATGACACCTGCAGAGCCTTGGAAAAGCACTGCATACTTGACCTTACTCATCCTTGCACCTTTGCCCCCTGATACCAAGTCCTGACTTTTTAATACATGAACACTGTGTACTATGGAGAGACTAGATATGCCCATTATTAATTGGCTTCAGCTCTCGATAATTTTCATGTAAACGAAGTGGTTTGTTATCTACACAGCTTTGTATAAATGTCAATTGCTTATCAAATTATAATTATCCTAATAATTATCATGTCTAGGCTATCTACACTACTGAATTAATATTCTAAGACTCAAGAATGGTTGATGCAATTTGATGAAGACTGACAAAGAATAAAAATGGTGTGAATTTCTTAAAGAACACATGTTGTTAACCAAACTAAATTAATTATGTATGCCCTATGTCAGGTTCTTTTGGGTAGATCATGGCAGCCACTAAAAAGAATGAGGTGAGTTAGTTACACACCCACAACTTCACTGCCAGGTTATAATGAAATCAAGTTTCAAACCAAATTCCAGGACACATTTAGACATTAAAAAATTTAGCAAAAAACTTCATATAACCTATTTATAAAATTGATGACATTAAAGCTATCTGTCTTTGTAGGTATCTTGACTGTTCCTTTCATGACAGTTCACTTAAAGTAGGCACACATTCTAGAGATCCTGTTCCTTTGGAGTTCGCCTTAGGCAACCAACTATCCTCCAAATTAGTAACTAGACATAGCATCACTTAAGAACTGGTTAAGGGCTGGCCGAGTGGAGCAGTGGTTAAGTGCTGGCTTGGGAAGCCAGCGGCCCCAGTTTGGGTCCCACATATAGAGGGCCAGTGACACTGCCCTCAAAAACAAACAAACAAACAAACAAACAAACAAAAACTGGTTAAAAGGTGTTTGCACTAACTGGATTCTAATTTGCTATTTATTGTATATAAATGTCTCTAAAATATTTGTAGTCTCTAATTTTGCCCATTTTTGGCATTCATCATGCTTGTCAATAAGGGACTTATTTTCATCAACATTTTTCACATTCAGTATACTAACTAGAAAAGCCATGATCAAGATAGGGATAAAAGATGATCTTGCGGTAGCTGCCCTTATTAATGCCAACTGATAACCCTGGATTATGCTTTTTTTTTTTTTTTTTTTTTTTTTGAGGGCAGTGTCACCGGCCTCATATGTGAGACCCAAACCGGGGCCGCTGGCTTCTCAAGCCAGGGCTTAACCACCGCACCACTCAGCCGGCCCTGGATTATGCATTTTTGATGAAGGTGATTGACTATCATTGGAGTTAAAGCTGAAATTAATCAGATAAGTACATGATGCTACAAAGACTATGCTGATGCACTTTGGTGTGTCTCATAGAGATGGTAATTCCATGTCACTGGGGAATCAGATGATCTTCACTTGGCCTGTCTCCAAACATTGTTAATGGATCTCTTCTGAGCTCTGTATCATACCACTATTTTCATGGTGACTTGTTTGATAGCATGGTGTAGAAATATACCTTCTATGCTTAACACAGCCTCAAAAGTCACAGAAAAAGCCATTTAAGTTTTAGGCATAAGTTTATTGTAGGCTGTGTATGTTAGGCTAGGTTCTTATGTTCTCTAAGACAAATTAGATAGAACAGAGGGTACATTAATTTTCAGAGAGCTTCTCAATCTGGCAGGAATTCTAACTGCATAGTTAACTTCTTCCTTGGAAAGAAGATAGGTATTTTATGAAATTGATTGGATTGGACTTTGCTATCACTCACTGACTGGGAGAAAACAGAAAGCTTTGTTTAGTTTTCAGGTGTACACCCTTAGACAGTCAAACTCCTTTCCCTGACCCATGGAGATGTGGTAACTTGCAGCACAGCTAAACCAGGATTATAACTCCCACGCTGAAATTACTAATTGATTGAAATGTGGTTTCAGGCTGGGGCAGGAGGAAATATCACAGAACAATACAGCCACGTTCATTGTGCTAACTCTGAGCCATAGCTCCCTGAGAACCAGGTGTAAATTGAATGGAAAGGATATTATCGGCTCAAGGTTGTGCTGGGTGGTGCAGAAAGGAGGGCATACCTGTCAATCTCATTTGACTCATAAGTGTCATTTTCCCCATTTTTTTCTTAAATTCAGTCCTTTCTCCTTTCTCTCTCTCTTTTTTTTTTCTGGCCTAATTGGCAGATATTCAGATTTCATTCAGAAAAAAAAGAAAAAAATAGTGTTCCACATCTGGGCAACTGTAGCCCCTTCAAAAAATGGGGAGGTAAGAATTGACACAGAGGCCATGATAAAGTTTGGAAGTAGAAGGAGACAGGAAGGAATAAAAATGTTTTGTGGGCTTGTTCTCTGCCAGACCCCAAATAGGCACTTTATGTTTATTAGTACATTTACCTTAACAAAATCTCTGGTTGTTAGGGATTATTATCACAATTTAACAGATGAAAAAACTGAAAACCAAGGTGTTTAAGTAACTTGGCTATGGTTACCCAGGTAGTAAATGATGGAAATGGGAGTCAATGACAAGTTTATCCATTCAACCAAGCTAGTCTACCATCCTCTTTCTTATTATCTGCTTTCCTAACATCAACTTTACCTTTTTTCACTTGGCTAGTACTTACTGGGCAAAAGTTATATGCCAGACACTATGTACTAGGAAATAAAGAGTTACTGATGGCTTTTCTATCTAGCATTTATTTCCTTCCTTCTTCATTTCCTTCCTTTGGGGGTGCCCTTTCCTAAACTCATGCTCATATGTTCTGAGTGAGCCCGATCCAAACCCGCTTTGTAGCCCTGGAAGCATCTCTGGCCACCACAGTGGAGTGGATGTGATCCCATCCACATCACTGAGATCCAGATGGGAACTTTCTGTGCAACTTTTGGAAAGAGAACACTTTCTGTTGGGATAGCTAAGGTGGTAGAACTTAAGCCTGGGTTGTTGCTAGCCATGAGATTTTCTGAAAATGAAGTGCATATGAAGAAAGCTGAGCCAAATGATAAGGAAAAAAAATACCATTTGTGTATCTGAATCCTGATTTACCTGAAACTGGGAATTGAACCCCTAAACTTTTCAGTTACTTTATTATAATCTTTCTTTCTTTCTTTCTTTCTTTCTTTCTTTCTTTCTTTCTTTCTTTCTTTCTTTCTTTCTTTCTTTCTTTCTTTCTTTCTTTTTTTCTTTCTTTCTAACATAAATTGGTTCCATGTCTTATTTACAAGAGAAAGGTGCCTGGCCATTACACAAGGTCAACCAACACAGACCAGGTCTCTGATTTAATGAAAACTTTTGTCTAGTAGAGAGATGGATAATAATCAAATACTCACTGAAAAATTGCAGTGTAAAGATTGATAGGCGCCTACAAAATGATATATATATATATATATATATAGATATATATATATATATATATATATATATATATATATAAAAGTATATAAAAATTTTGCCTGGATGGGGAATCAGAGAATCCTTTTCTGTAGAAATTATCAAAAATCTAAAAAATACATAGGATTTAAGTAGGTGAAAATTTTGGTAATATGTGGTTCAGGTAGAGGGACCAAAAAGTGCAAAAGGGATAATTGTATATCAACTAAAATGAATAAAATTTAAGATAATTGGTAGAAGGGGAGAGTGGTATAAAGGAGATAGGAAGGTAAACAAGAACCAAGCCATGCATGGCCCTGTGCTATAGGAAGGACTTGGATTTTGTTTCAAAAGATACAAGATGTAAGACATACAAGAAGCCACTACAGGATTTTGAGCATGCTGATATGATCAGACTTGATTTCTTAAATCTGCCTACAATGAAGAGAATAGAGCAAAGGTGGCCACAGTGAGTATAAGACAACCAGTTAGAAGACTATTACAGTAGCCTAAGGAAGGTATAATGGTAGCTTGTGTAGGAAAGTGGTATCAATACCTATGGAGAGGGCTGGACTGGTTGAGGAGATATTTCTAAGGTGAATACGTAGGAGAGTAAGCAGAGGGGAAGGGAGGTAAACTGTGATTCCTAGGTATCTGGCTTGTGCAACCTAATGGAAGATATTCTCCTTTAATTACATAGAGATCAATGATAGAATGAAACCTAGACCAGAGAGCTGAAGGAATGAATTCAAACTCAATCCTATTGAGTTAGATACACTTCTGAGATTTATAAGTGGAGATGTTGAGTAGGCAGGTACAATTAGGAGTCTATGTCTGGAGCTTAGAGAGTGACGTTTTAGATAGAGAAAAAAAATCTGGGAGGCACTGATATATACATTGAGGTTAATTGAAGTTGTGAGTGTAAATGACATTGCATAGGAAAACGAATATAGAGTAAGGAATGCTGAGAGGCTACGGCTGAGAGCTGTGATACTCCAAATTTCAGGCTCTGGTGTTAAAAATAATTTTCAGAAAGATATAATATCATAACTTCCATAAACATATCAAATGAACATGTTAAATACTCAATTCATTTTTAATGATGGAAACAGGCAGATCTCAGAAGTTGGTTCAATCATCATATTGATCCACAGATTCATCAAATTTCCTATCAAAATTTTAGCTAGCAATTTTGCTAAAATCAACAAGATAATATTAAAATTAATATCAAAATTCAATTAGTCAAAAAATTTTGAAAAAGAAAGTTAAAAGACACTCACTGTCTAATTTCAAACCTTAATACAAATCTATAGTGATCAAGACATTGTCGTACTAGGATGAGGATAGACACATGGATCAATGGAGTAGAATTGAGAATCTAGAAATAAACTCTAACACTTATAGTCAATTAATTTTTGACAAAATGTGAAACAATTCAATGATATAAGAATAGTCTTCTCAACAAATGGTGCTGGGACAGCTTGATATCTATAATACATACAAAAGAAGAAATTTGGACCACTATCTTAAATCATACACAAAAATATCTCAAGGGGATCATACACTTAAATATAAGGACCAAAACTATACAACTATTAGAATGACACATCTTTGTGAATTTAGGTTAGGCAATGGTTTCTTACATATGACATAATCGACAAAAGAAAAAATAGATAAATTGGATTTCATTACAATTAAAAACTTTTGTGCTTCAAACTATACAATCAAAATAGTGAAATGACCATCTATAGTGTGTCAGAAAATCATTGCAAACCATGTATCTGATTTGGGACTTGTATCCAGAGTATATAAATTTTAGATTAAATAATAGAAAGATAAATAATTCAACTATAAAATGGGCAAAGGGTTGTAATACAGTTCTCCAAGAAGATATACAAATGACCAATAAGCACATAAAAGGATGCTTAATATCATTAGTCATTAGTAAAATGCAAATTAAAACCACAACAAGGTGCTACCTCATACCAAGATTGGCTACAATAAAAAAAAAAAGAAACAAAACAAAAAAAAATAATAGCAAGTGTTGACATGGATATGGAAAATTGAAATCACCACGCATTTCTGTCGGAATATAAAATGGTTCAGGTACACTGGAAAAGAGTTTGGCAGTTCCTTTAAATGCCAAATACACAATCACCATTTGGACTAGCAATTCTACTCTTAAGTATATAACCAAGAGAAATGAGAACATATGTTCTCACCAAATTCTGTATATCATGTTTATAGCGGCATTATTCATAATAGCCAAGAAATGGAAAGAACCCACGTGTCCATTAATTGATAAATGGGTAAACAAAATGGGATACTGCTATATAGTGCAATATTATTTAGCCATGAAAAGTAATGAAGTATTGATACATGCTACAGCATGGATGGAATCTCAAAAATATTATGGTTAATGAAGGAAGTTATCAGCAAGGAACATATATAACTCCCTTCCTGTGAATTGTCTAGAATAGGTGCATTTGTGGAGACACAGAATAAATTCATGTTGGCTGAGACCTGGGAGGGTGGGTGTTGGTAAATGACTGCTAATGGGTACAAGGCTTGTTTTTAAGGTGATACAAATGTTTTAAAACTATATTTTCTTGATGATTTCATAATTCTGTAAACATGTAAAACATTGAGTTGTATACTTAAAAATGGATGAACTTTATGTTATGTAAATTATATTTCAGTAAAGCTGTAAAAAAGAGACAGGGACTGTGCAAATCAAAACAACAGACACATTTATAGATCAAGAATATTGAAATGAAGGCTCAAAGCTGGCTTTTCTAAATGGGAGAAGGTTCTTCCTCCATCTATACAAATTACTTGCATTTCAATAGACAAGAATCATTTGTAGTGTCATCAGTTCTGTACAGCATACAGAATTATAAAATAGCTCAAAGCATGAAAAGTCCAGAATCAGAATCAGTTAATTCAGAACAACGCTTAATTTTCAAGCACAGACTTTTCCCTACATTGATTATTTTTTATCAACTCCTTTTATTGTATAACAAACCACCTTAAAACCTAATGACTTAAAAGCAACAAATAGTTTTTTAAGCTCCTGATGTATCAGATTGGCATTTAGAGCTCAATTGGGTGGTTCCTCCAGTGTCGGCTGGGCACACTTATGCATTTGTGATCAGCTGTTCAGGGTTCTGGGTTGGAATAACTTCATCTGGGATTGCTCATCTCTGTTCCAGGATGTCTCTCCTCCACATAAAACAAACCATCTCAGCTCACATGATTACTTGTCCTCCAGCAAAATAGTTTGACCTTGTTTGCATGATAATAGCAGGTATTTACAGGAGTGAAACCTAGACATAGTGCCACTTCTACAACATTTTATTGGCTAAAGCAAGTCACAGAGGCCAGCTCAGATTCAAAGAATTGAGAAAATAGACTTCAACTCTTATTGGGAGGAGCTCCAAAGTCATGTTGCAAGTTGTGTGGTTACGGTGAGTGGAATAATTAGGGCCATTTTTTCAATCAATCTACCATAATACTTTTTTTTTATAACATTCTATCTTCTGCTTCTTCGTAGGATTTACCTAGTTTTCCAATTAAATGTTGATTAATTTGTTTATTTGTAAATGTCTAACTCCTAGTAGATGAAAGCTACCATAGGGCCCAAGAGTATGTTGGTTTTTATTTTAGTTGGCTGTTTGCTCCTAGCATATTTTTTGGCACATAATAGGCATTTCGTGAATGAATGATGAGTTCCCCTCACCCTGGCAAATGAAGCAGGCTGATTCAAGTACTGGAAATAAATTGTTGGCAAGGTGACCCCAACAAGTATAGCAATTAACTATCTGATATTCACTGAGAGAAGTGATGACTGCTGACAGCTCAAATATCTCTATACTACCCATTGCTGAAAGGTCAGGACAGCAGAGATAATTCATAGACATAATAAACCAGTTTAGAACACCTTTAAATGCTTTGGGAAAGAGACCGAGGGTACAGTAGTCCCACCTGTGTTAACAGTATCAACCAGTAGTTGAAAATGTTGTTAAAAATATATACATGCATGGGTTGCCCACACTAACATTTTGAGTCAATAGGTCTGTATTGGGGCCTGGTCATATAAATTCAAGACCATCAGTTGGTTCCACTTTTCATTTCCCTTGCAATCCTGTATAGCTCACTGTACAGCCCCTTTCATGTTTCAGCACCAGCCAGTCACAGTTCTAAGTATGGCACTAGCTCTGTGCAATCACTTGTTTGTGTTTCTGATGTATCTGCTTCAGTTAGGAAGCACACCCACCTCAGGGGTCTGGGTTGCAGCTATGCAGGACCTTTGTTGCAAGCTTTCTACATTTTAATAAAGGCAATTTCTTTTCTTTCTTCCCCCAAACCCAAGGGTGAAATCTCTTCCTGCAATTACTCCGTTACATCAGTTTTCCTGATTTGCATTTTCCTACTTACTCAATTTCCTATGTTAAATACTTTAGGTTAAAACAGCTGGTATGGCTTTGGTTTTTCTGACAAGATCTTGACTAATACACACATTAAGCTAAAAGTGCATTCATCCTTCTTATAGAGCCACCTGGCATACTTTCCTCCATGTTGCTCTCCTAATAAGGAAAGTGCTATAAAGAGCAAACGCTTGCCAGGATCACTCTCTCACCCACACTGATTATTTGGAAAACCCCACCCAAAATGATGTCTCTACACACCCTGGATCCCAGAATATCCCCACCAACTTGTGGAACATGTTGCACACAGATGAAAATTCAACAGCAAACATCTGTTTTGAGATATTAGAGGCTAATCTATTTGGCTTGCACAGATGGACCCAGATGCATGGAGGAAGAAAAGCAATTTAGTTTCACTTGTTAGAAGGGGCTTTGGTGGAGACTGAAGGGTGATCAGGGTCCCACCCTATTGATTTCTGGAACAAAAGTAATTACATTGGCCAATGTCAGGAAAATCTCATTCTCTACTTTTAGCATGTTTGATTCCACAGTGAAAGATGACAATACCTGATTCCAAGCATGTGTCTGATTTTATGATCTTTTAAGATTTTACAATACTCTAATAGGCAAAAGTAGTATCTAATTACTCTGTGCCAGGAGATACTTCTTTGTTGTCAATGATCAATGAAGAAGCTGGGTCAGAAAACCCAACACAAGAGGACAACTGAAACTTGTTTTCCAATTTTAACAACATTTTTTTTTTAGCATAACCATAAACAGTATTTTTAGCTTCCTGATGTCTCAGTTTACCCATTTGCAAAACATCTCTTTATTACAAATATTATTGCACAGAATTCTTGAAGACCTAACCCAGGACCAATATGATAGATAATTACTTATAAAAAAGGAATCTATTAAGAGTCTCCACATGCCTCAAATCCATCAAGTTCATCTGTATTATAGCACACAGTTCAAATTTTTCTTGCAGAAACATTATCAGATATCCCCAGCTAGAAGTAATGTGTCCTGCCCATCAAATTCAATGATAGTTAATCTGTTTTGTCTACAGGAATTTCTTTTTTCCTTATTATATATTTAATGTTAATGTCTGATATCACCTACCAGACTATAAGCTCTTTATGATTTCTCTATCCTTCCTTATGTCCTCACTAAGTTTGTTAAACATTCTTATCATCAGTGTTCTAAACTCTGTCTCTGAAACGTTGGATCCCTCTGTTTCATTATTTCCATTTCTAGAGGTTTCTTCTGATCTTTTACTTGTGACATGTTTCTTTGTTTCCT
This sequence comes from Aselliscus stoliczkanus, assembly GCA_033961575.1. Taxonomy (NCBI): domain Eukaryota; kingdom Metazoa; phylum Chordata; class Mammalia; order Chiroptera; family Hipposideridae; genus Aselliscus; species Aselliscus stoliczkanus. The sequence goes on from CM066738.1 coordinate 33,636,361, forward strand.
CAATCTGGCTGTCGCTCTGGGATTGCTTTGATGTATTAGATAGATCACCAGGAGACCCCCAGCTGGATCATGCAGGCACACAGCTCACAGCCCAACAGTCCCAGGAAAACTCCCAGTCTCAGCCTGTCCCAATAAGCTGCTTGCAGATCAGGCTGAGCAGCCCGACAACCAATCACCAACCTGGCAACTCTGCAAGCGCAGTGCGGAGAGCGGGGACACAAGGTGGTTCGCGCACTCCCGCATCTCAGTGAGCAGCCTATTGGAACTGGAGCGCACCCACCAGGCGTTTTCCTGGCAATGCAGCACAAGCCGAGCGGAAGGTGGGGATCCGAGGCGGCTCACGCACTCCCGGGTCTCAGTGAGCAGCCTGTTGGAGCCAGAGGGCAACCACTCAGTGTTTCCCTGGCAATGCAGTATAAGCCGGGTGGAGGGTGGGGACCCAAGGCTGCATGCACGTTCACGCACAAATGCACTCCTGCGCCAATTCCACCAGACCAATGAGATCCCGGACCTGACCCTCTGTGGCAGGGCCCAACCCTGAAAACATGGCGCCCTCCTGTACATGACTCGCATTCAAGCTCCACACCAGGGGAACAATAGTCCCAAAACTTCCAGCTTCTGCACCACAGGTGCTCAGTTCAGTCCGTCCCCACAGGCTCCTGGGCCCTGCTCACACAAATACTCCCTCCACCAGGAACCGGATGAGTGCTCACCAGCGAGCAAGTCTGTGCACCTGCCCTGCTGATTCTCTAGCTGCTCTCAGCCTCACCGAGCTGAGCAAAGAGAGTCCTCACTAATTTATTGCCAGCTATCTTGGAATTCCTCTTCCCGGCAAAGGAACTATGGGCTGGTGAGCTTGGTGTGTGGCCGGAGGGTCTCCCCCCCAAATGGAGACACCTCCCCACAGCTGGGGCTTCCCTCACGGGGTTCGCCCTCTCTCGTCTCCACCCCTCCTACCAGACTTGACATGGCCTCCTCTTTAAGTTCTTCGTTTAGTGGTTCTGTTCATCTAGTGTTCTGGGGACCTCCAGGATTGAATGTTGTATAAATTGTTTGTAATTTTGGTGTGATCCTGGGAGGCAGAGCACAGCGTCTGTCTATTCTGCCATTTTGCCAGTGTACCCCCAGACTATAAGCTTTTTGAGATCAGGATACATAGCAAGCCTAAAAGAAAATATTAAAAAGTGTGATTTATGAGCCTTGATACTGTACATAAAGTCATACAAGACTTACAGCACTTTACAAAAACATACAAAGTCTTGTATGATGTTATGCACTTTTTGGATTATTCTACCTCAAAGAGTTGTGATGAGAAAAAATGTAATTATTCCCAATTTAAATTTGAGGAAATCAGTCTCTGGTCAAGATGGGAGAGTAAATAAATGCTGTGCTCATTCCCCCTACTATGACCTCCTCAAAATTACAACTAAAATACAGAACAACTATCATTGAGGATTGCCTGAGTATAACTGAATAGAGATCCTACAACTAAGGATGTACAGAAGAAACAACCTTGAGCCTGGCCTGCATCAGAGCACCTCCCAAGAGGCCCCAGAAACAACACAATCAGTAGCGAGCTTCAGATGACACCAGAACTCCAGTCAGACACCTCCACAAATGACACTCCCATAGAGCAGATTTGGCAGGCACCAGAGACTTGCAAAAATGAATCTTGCTTTCTAGGGTCAGTTCCTGTACAATAGCTCCTCCACTGTAGTCATGGCCAGTCCTCACAACCAGTCAGCTAGAGGGTCAATACCTCCCATTGACATGCCAACAGCAATCAAGGCTCAACTATTATACCACAGGAGGGCACCCACAACCCACACAAGGGACATACCTGCAGCACCTTGTTCAGGTGACCAGGGAGACTGCACCTTTGGACCCCACAGGACACCTGCTACATAAGGTCACCTGGCCAAGACTGAGGGGCAAAGCAGATCTACCTAATACATAGAAACATACTCAGGGGGGCAGCCAAAATGAGAAGACAAAGAAACATGACCCAAATGAAAGATCAGAACAAAGCACCAGAAATAAACTAAACTAAATGGAGACAAGTGATCTACCAGATGCAGAGTTCAAAACACTGGCTATAAGAATGTTCAGTGATCTCAGGATGAGCTTCAATAAAGAGATAGGAAACCTTAAAAATGGAGATAGAGAACATAAAAAAGAGGAATTTCTGGTTAAGATGGTGGAGTAGGTAAATGCTGTGCTCACCTCCTCTCAGGACCACATCCATTACAACTAAACTACAGAACAACCATCATTGAGAATCACCTGAACCAAAGCCTTACAACTATGGATATACAGAAGAAGCCACCTTGACACTGATAAGAGGGGCAGAAACATGGAATGGGCTAGTCCCACACCCATCTGTGACCATTAAAAATTGGAAGGATAGCTTCACTGTGACGGTCCCTCCGACCCCCAGAAGAGCAAAGAGTCCCAGACCCACACCACATTCTCCACCCCAATATTCCAGTGTGGGGACAGAAGACCCCATAACTTCTGCCTGTGAAAAACAACAGAGATTGTGGCTAAGTGAGCTGGAGGGTGGCTGCAGTCCTAGATGCTCCTCTTAAAGGGCCTGTGCATGGAATTACTTACTAATGGACTCATCAGCTCTGAGCTCCAGTGCTGGAGAGGCAGCTCAAATTGCACCAGGGACATATAAGGCGGAACTGAATTATCTAACTTCAGGGTGACAGTTGGAGGGGGAACTTTCTCCTAGAAGGAGGAGCTGGTGGAAGCCATTATTTCTTTGTTGAGCCCTCCCCCTCCCTACATGCAGACACTGGCATATGCCATATCTGAGTCTCCATCAAACTAGCTATCACCTTTCCTATACCCTGTCCTAATGATTTTTTGAGACACTGCCACACCCAAGCCTCTTCCACTGGCATTTTTGTGCAAACAACCTGTCTTAGTTCATGCTGAAGACTTCCCTAAAATATTTCAAAGGTTCACAAAACCCAAACAAGCAGCATCTGGCTTCAGCATGTCCTGTACCTCTGCTTGAGCAGCTTTAAGCCAAGCACTAGAAATAGCCAGACTTGGTTCCCAGATTGGCCTCTCAAGACACCTCCAAACCCAGTGTGGGTGGCAGCCATCTGCAGATTGCTCTTAGCTTAAATCAGGTGGCCCCAGGCAGGGTACATGCTATGGCTAAACTTGGTCTGTTGTGGTGGCCAGCTGTGGACCAAGCTGGAGCACCACACAGTTGACTCCAAGAAAGATATGCCCCAAAAGCAGACTGGGCAGGCACCATAGCCCCACAAAATGAACCCTGCTCTGTAGAGTCAGCTCTTGTACCAGTGCTGCTAGACTGTAGTCATAGCCAGTCCTCAAATCAATCACCTAAGGGTCCTGCCATTGACATGCAAACAGCAATCAAGTCTCAACAACAATAAGAGGGTACACACAACTCACATAAAGGACACACCTGGAGCACCCAGCTCTGGTGACCAGGGAGACTGCACCACAGGGTCCTATAGGGCACCTACTACATAAGGCCACTTAACTAACATTGGGAGGCATAGTAGCCCTACATCGGAAAAAACACAGGGCGGTTGCCAAAATGGGGAAACAAAGAAACATGTCTCAAATGAACAGAATAAATCTCCAGAAAAAGAAGTAAACAAAATGGAAATAAGCAATCTACCAGATGCAGAGTTCCAATTACTGGTTATAAAGATGTTCAGCGATCTCAGGGAGAACTTCAAGAAAGAGATAGGAAACAGAAAAATGGAGATAAAAAACATTTAAAAGAACAAGTCAGAAATAAAGACTACAATAACTGAAATGAAGAATACATTGGAGGGAATCAGCAGTAGATTAGGTGAAGCAGAGTATCAAATAAGCAATTTAGAAGATGAAATAGCAGAAAACACTCAATCAGAACAGCAAAAAGAAAAAAATAATCCAAAAAATTTGAGGAGAGCTTTAGGGCCCTCTGGGACAACAACAAACGTATCAACATTCAAATCATAGGGGTAGTAGAAGGAGAAGAGAGACAAAAAGGAATTGAAAACCTACTTGAGGAAATAATGACTGTAAACTTCCCTAATGTGGTGAAGGAAATAGATATACAAGCCCAGGAAACTTAGAGAGTCCCAAATAAGATGAACCCAAAGGCCCACATCAAAGCACATCATAATTAAAATGCCAAAGGTTAAAGACAAAAAAAAGAATCCTAAAGACAGCAAGAAAAAAGGAGTTAGTTACCTACAAGGAGCTCCCATAATACTGTATGCTGGTTTCTCAACAGAAACTTTGCAGGCAAGAAGAGATTGGCATGAAATATTCAAAGTGATGAAAAGTAAGGACTTACAACCAAGACTACTTTACCAATCAAGGCTATCATTCAAAATTGGAGAGATCAAGAGCTTCCCAGACAAGAAAAAGCTAGGGGTTCATCACCACCAAAAGAGTAATATAAGACATATTAAAGGAACTTCTTTAAGATGAAAGGGCAGGGGAAGATGAAAAATAAAATGGCAATAACTACATATCTATCAACAATTACTTTCAATGTAAATGAATTAAATGCTATAACCTAAAGAGATAAGGTAGCTGAGTAGATAAGAAAACAAGAACCATACATAGCTGTCTACAAGAGATCCACTTCAGATCGAAAGACATATACAGACTAAAAGTAAAAGGATAAAAAAAAATTTCATGTCAATGGAAATGAAAAGAAAAAATAGCTGGGTTGGCGGGAAATATTCAAAGTGATAAAAAGCAAGGACCTAAAACCAAGATTATTTTACCTAGCAAAATTGGAGTGATAAAGAGCTTCCCAGACTAGAAAAAGTTAAAGCAGTTCACAACCAAACCAGCATTACAAGGAATGTTAGAGGGACTTGTACAACAACAACAAAAGAACAAAAATATGAATAACAAAATGGCAATAACTACATACTTAACAATTACTTTAAATGTAAATGGATTAAAAAGCTCCAATCAAAAGACATGGAGGCTGAGTGGACAAGGAAGTAAGACTGTTACATATGCTGTATACAAGAAGCTCACTTCATATTGAAAAGGAGCACACAGACTGAAAGTAAAGAGATAGAAAAAGTATTTCATGAAAATGGAAACAAACAAACAGAAAAAGCTAAGGTAGCAATACTTATCCCAGACAAAATAGACTTTAAAATAAAGGCTATAACAAGAGACAAATAAGGACCCAGTAATCCAACTTCTGGGTATTTATTCAAAGACCCAAAACACTACTTTGAGGAGATGTTTGCACCCATATGTTCACTTCAGCATTGTTTACAATGGCCAAGATGTGGTGGTAGCCTGGGTGTCCATTAATGGATGAATAGATAAAGAGTAGGCGGTACATACGCGGGTGGACAATTAAGTTCACGAACTCTTCCTAGAAAAAGTGCTATATACCTCATTGCTGAATATCACTATGGTCACCTTCGAAGTAATCCCCTTCGGAAACTATGCACCAAAGTCAGTGCCTAGTCCACCCTTCAAAGCTTTTTTGGAATTCTTTTTCTGGAATGGCCATCAGAGCTGTTGTCTTAAGCTTGATGTCCTGAATGTCATCAAAAGGTCTTCCTTTCAATATTTCCTTTATCTTCAGGTAGAGAAAGAAGTCACTGGGAGCTAGAGCAGGTGAGTAGGGAGGGTGTGCCAATACAGTTACTTGTTTACTGGCTAAAAACTTCCTCACAGACAGTGCCATGTGAACTGTCATGATGCAAAAGCCATGAATTATTGGCAAAAAACTCAGATCTTCTAAGTTTTTCACACAGCCTTTTCAGCACTTCCAAATAGTAAACTTGGTTAAGTGTTTGTCCAGTTGGTACAAATTCATAATGAATAAATCTCTGATATATAAAAAAAGTTAGTAACATCATTGCAACAAATTCATGATCTTAATTTTCAGACTTCATATATACAATAGAATTTTGCTTGGCCATCGATGGGAGGGTGTTCTCATCATCTGTGGCAGCATGGATGGCCCTGGAGGGTATTGTGCTAAGTAGTGTATGTCAGACAGAGGAAGACAGATACAATGTAATTTTGCTTATATGTAGAATCTAAAGAACAAAGCAAACAAACAAAACACAACTCATAGATACAGAGAACATTTTGAGGTTGGCCAGATGGTAGGGAGTTTGGGGGTAAGTGAAAAATGAGAAGGGGTTAAGAAGTACAAATTGGTTGTTACAAGGTAGTCATGGTGATATAGGGTATAGCATAAGAAATATAGTCAATAATATTGTAATAACTATGTATGGTATCAGATGGGTATTAGATTTATTGAGGTGATAGATGGGAAGAGGTTGGGGGCCAGGTTGAAAACAGTGAAGGGATTAAGAAGCACAAGTTTATAGTTGCAAAATACTCATGGGGATGTAAAGTAAAGCATAGAGATAGTCAATAATATGGTAATAACTATGCAGTGTCAGGTGGGTACTAAGCTAGTCAGGAGGATCATTTCTTAAATTATATAAATGTCTAACCACTATGTTGTACACCTGAAATTAATATCAAATAATATTGAATGTCAAAATAAATAAATAATGTGTGAAAAATAAAGATGAAAGTAGTGTGAGTGGGAGAAAAATAAGTATTCTTGTGTTTCCATAGATACAAGAAAGGCAGAGTCCCCAGAAGTCTCTGTATTCTGCTAAATGCAAAACAAAGCTCAGCAAGGCCCTAGAAAGCATCCTAGCTAAAAGTGCAGGGCTGTCCAGGTGCATATTTCATAAGAGCACACTTCTTCAGAGCCAATCTGCTCTCACTTCCCACTACAATGTTCAGATGAAAAAGTTAAATTTTGATTTACAATATACCTTACTGATTATTGATTTATTAAATTATTGATATTCAGTAAAAATATGTAAAGCAAACCTGGCTTTACATATTTGGAGAGCTGAAGTTGGAGGCAGGGAGACCAGCAAGGAATGTGAACCCGGCTCCTTGAAAAACTAAAGAATGGAAAAAGCAGTGTTAGGGATACCTAGGGAAGACCCATTATTGCAGCTCCATTCATCTGGTGAGCAGCACAGCCAGGAGAGACTTCAAATTCCTAAAGATTTGGGCACTAACTTGAACATAGATGTTCATTGCAGCATTATTCACAATAGTAGTCACAATAGCTAAAACATGAACCAACCCAGATCCCCATCAACCAATGAATGGATAAACATAATACGGTATATGTATATAATGGAATATCATTTGGCAATAAAAATGAAACAAGCTACAGCATTGAAAACAAGGTGCTAAACGAGAGAAACCAATCATAAAAGATCATATGTTGAGTTTTTCTGTTTATATGAAATATTCATAATAGGCAAATCCATAGTGACAGAAAGTAGGCTAGTAGTTGTCAGAGGCTTGGAAAAGGAGGAATGGAGAGTGATTACCAATGTGTATAGGGTTTCTTTTTGGGGTGATGAAAATGTTCTAAAATTTAAGAGTGGTGAAGGTTGTATAACTCTTTGAATCTACTAAAACCGATCAAATTGTATACATTAAAAAGGCAAATTGTATGGTATGCAAATTGTGTCTTAATGATGCTGTTATTAAAAAAAATTGAAAAGAAAACATAAAAAAGAATCAGTTAGAAATAAAGAATATAATAACTGAAATGAAGAATACATTAGAGGGAATCAACAGCAGATTAAATAAAGGAAAGGTTCAAGTCAGCAATTTAGAAGAAAAAGTAGCAGAAAACACCTAATCAGAACAGAAAACAGAAAAAAAGAATCCAAAAACATGAGGATAGCTTAAGGAGACTCTGGGACAACATCAAGTGTACAACATTCACATCATAGTGGTACTAGAAGGAGAAAAGAGAGAGCAAGGAATTGAAAACCTATTTGCAGAAATAATGACAGAAAACTTCCCGAACCTGGAGAAGGAAATAGACAAAAAAGCCCAGGAAGTGAACAGACTCCCAAACAAGCTGAACCCAAACAAGCCCACTCCAAGATACATCATAATTAAAATGCCCAAGGTTAAAGACAAATAAAAAAATCTTAAAAGCAGCAAGAAAGAAGTTAATTACCTACAAGGGAGCTCCTATAAGACTATGAGCTGATTTCTCAACAGAAACTTTGCAGGCAAGAAAGGATTGGCAGGCAATATTCAAATTGATGAAAAGAAAGTACCTACAACCAAGATGACTCTAGCCAACATAGCTATCATTTAAAACTGAAGGACAGATAAAGAGCTTCCCAGACAAGAAAAAGCTAGAGGAGTTCATCACCACCAAACCAATCTTAGAGGGACTTCCTTAAGACAAAAATAAAATAAAATAAAATAATGTATGATTAATAAAATGGTGATAACTACGTATCTGTCAACAATTACTTTCAATGTAAATGGAATTAATGTTCCATTCAAAAGACAGAGCATGGCTGAGTGGAGAAGAAATAATACCCTTACATATGCTGCCTACAATAGGCTCATCTCAGGTCTAAGAACTTACACAGGTTGAAAGTAAATGGATGGAAAAAAATATTTCATGAAAATGGAAACCAAAAAAAACCAAAACACCCAAAAACAAACAACAACAACAAAAAAACTGGGGTAGCAATGCTTATACCAGACAAACTAGTCTTTAAGGCTATTAGAGACAAAGGACCCAATAATCTCACTTCTGGGTCTTTCTTTATCAGAAGAAATCCAAAACATTAATTAAAAAAGAACATGCATCTGTATGTTCACTATAGCATTGTTTACAATAACCAAGATATTGTAAGCAAACTTCGTGTTCATCAATAGATGCATGGATAAAGAAGTGATACATATGTACAATGAAACATTACTCAGCCACAAAGAAGAATGCAATCTTGCAATATGCAACAACATGGGTAAACCTAGATGGTATTATGCTAAGTGAAATAAGTCAGACAAAGAAAGAAAAATACCATAAGGTTTCACTTATATGTGGAATCTAAAGAACAAAATAAATGAATAAACAAAACAGAAACAAACTCATAGATACAGAGAACAATTTGATGGTAGCCAGATAGGATGGGGGTTGAGAGGATGGGTAAAGGGGTGATGGGATTAAGAAGTATAAAGTGTCAGTTACAAAAATAGTCATGAGGATGTAAAGTATAGCATAGGTAATATAGTCAATAATAATGCAATAACTATGTGTGGTGTACTAGATTTATCAGGGTGATCACTTCATGAGGTACATATGTAAGTTATATCGTAAATGTCTAATCACTATGTTGTATGCCATAAATATCTAATCACTATGTTGTATACCTGTATGTCAACTGTAATTGAATAATAAAAATACATATATATTTTAAAAAGAAATAAACACGAGCAAAGCAAGGCTTGACAAAGTTGATTCTTTTCAAATTCATATAGCAGGTCAGAGGGAGAAGTTGTGAAAACCCAGGCATATTGTCTCTAAATGTGCTTGTCCACTATGCAATAATGTCTAATTTAATCATATAGTCACCATAATGCCTAGCATAATGCTTTGCACAATGGAGGTGCTCTGTAAATATTAGATATGGAAACACTCAATTGTGACTTATTTTTGTCTTTTACCACTACATGACTTTTACCACATAATTTGGCAAGAATGTTGTTAGAGATAGAAGATGAGAGACTAGGGTTCCAACTCTTATCCATATACTAATTTTCTGTGCAAAGCTGAATAGAGATCCCTTAACTCTATTCAGCTTAATTGCCCATTCTGGACAGATGAGAAACTTAATATTTGCTGCATGTATATTACAAGGTGGTTAGTACTAATGAAAACAGCCATTTATCGGGAACCTTCTATGAGACAGGTACTCTACTGGATACATTATATGTACCCATGACATGGTGGTAGCTAATATTCACTACATATAAAGTAACTGGCGTTCAGAAAGGGTAGGTGATGACTATGGGTCACAATCAGGGTTACCTCGTCTTCTGACACCCACTTTTGAATTTTTTATGCTACAAAAGGTAGCATATACATACTAAGAGAGACATTTCAGAGATATTCAAATATCAGTTTGACCAGTCACTGTTTAAAGCATGTCATATTTTAGAGCTCCCAAAAGGGACTTTCAACCTCACTGAAAGTGAAGACCTCACTTTATTTTCCAACTGTTCCTTCTTTTCTATAAAAGTTGGATTTCAAAGTTGAGATCATCCATAACAGAGAATGTAGCAATGTAAATAATATGAATTTCCATTTTCAAAAAATTATTCACATGGTTTTAAAATATGGAGAAAATAAAGAAGGGAATTTGTAGACACTCACGGAGAAATAAAGACTCATATGAATAAGGGTTCAGTAAAGCATATAACATGACTTATTGTTTTTTTGTTACTGTTTCAGGTTTACACCCATGACCCATCAATAGATCAATTTATTTCATTTTCTTTCTTTTTCAACTTCAGTAAAGACTATACCATTAGATTACCTGAATAGGCATGATTAAATAGTATTTTTGGGGAAATAATTTTAAAAATTTGGATTTTTCTCAACTCTATCAACCCTGGTTTTTTGGCCAAATGACGAGTTCTCTGTGACCTCATTTTGTTTTCATTGTACGGGATGAAAGTGGAAAGTTAAATGTATAGGAATATTGTGGATATCAAATAGAATAATGCATGTAGGTATAGAAAAAGAATAAAACACAAGGCTTGGAGATCTATAACAAAATATTCTTTTTTACTTAGAAGATCATTGATGTTAGAGCAGCAATCATCTTGAAGTCAGCACTTTTTTATTCTAAAATAAACAGAGACCTAGCAAAATTTCTTTAGCAAATACCACCCTGGGCATGCGCCCAGGGAAGCTTAGGGTTTACCACTCAGGTGATAGATCTCTGTAGTCACAGAGATACCTTGTTTCTTTATCTATTGGTTATGCTGAAGGAAAAGAACATTTATAGTCAGTTTTAAACTTCAAATCAGGGGCTTAAAGTAAGTTTCTAGATGAAGTTAGGGATCCTTTTCTACACTTCAGTTTCCCTATCCATTCATAAAAAATATTAAAGAAGAAAGTAGGAAAAGAAATTAGCAAAACAAAAGTGCCAAAGTTTTTAGATATGTACAGTAATATTTGGGTGGTGTACTAGACCAGTGCTTCCCTAATGGCATATATATCACCTGGAGATCTTGTTAAAATGCAAATTCGGATTAGCAGGATTGGGACAAGATCTGAGAATATGCATTTCACACAAGGTCTCCAGTGACATGGATCAGTTGGTTTATAGGCCACACTTCAAAAACCACACTGGGAGATTATGTTATCCCCAAAATGGATTATAGTTTTTTCACCCCATTTATGTCAAGCTTGGCCATATATGTTGCTGTTACCATGAAATGGACAAAAGTGCTGTGTGTCTATTCCAGTAGAAGCTTGAAGAAGCAGTATATGCTTTTCCATGACTTCTTTTCCTTCCACGATGAAACTAGCAATGATCCAGACAGGTGTGTCTCAATCAGCCTGGGTCTGGGAATAAAGGCACAAAGAACAAATGTACAGGCTACTCACTGGGTGAGGTAGCATGGGCAATAAATAGAAAACCTTTATTGATGTTAGCCTCTGAGATTTGAGGCTATTTGTTATTGCACTGTAACCTAGTCTATTTTAAATGATATAAGACAATTCATTTTATATACATGGATTGTACTGAGCCTAAAAAAACATCTTCCAATACTTATTTGATTGGGGACACTGGACAAGATATTTAACTTTTGTGAACCTCGGATACTTCATCTGAAAAATGGGAATAAAACCTGCTTTCCTGAAAGTAGAATTTCGGTTCTCTTGAAATGTATTCCTTCTTTGACATATTAAGATGAATGTTTCTCTGGTTCAAGATTCCTCCCAAGAAAAAAATTGTCTCCATTGGCAAAGATGTCTCTAGCCTTTAGCATAACAGAACCAATATCTAAAAAATTAAAATTGCTAGTCCTGACTTCAGAAACAGGGAAGTTTTCAGCATCAATTACCACAATCCAAAGATGGGAAAAATCAGAATTAATGAGACATACAGCTCTGAGCTACAGTCCTATATAAAAAAGAACTAAATCATGCAACAGCTGTCATAACCCAACAAGCATTTTTTGTCTTCTCCTTTTATATGTATATGCAATTGAGAATAAAATGTTCATATTTCAGAATTTTTCCTCAGATTTTGGCCAAAGACCACAATAATCCAAAAAGTAGGGTCGTTGTGCTGATCAGTAGGCATTTGCACATACTTGTGGAGCTGACCAATGCCAGAATAAAGTTTCGTGCTACTAATACATAGGTAGCCACACAAGATAGGTCTGTCTTGCTGTCAATGTGCTCAACTGGAAACACTTTGACATCAAGCAGGGCAGCTGGGTGGCTCAGTTGGTTAGTGCATGCTCTGAACAACAAGGTTGCCAATTTGAGTCCCACATGGACCAGTGAGCTGTGCCCTCCACAACTAGATTGAAAGACAGTGACTTGACTTGGAACTGATGGGTCCTTGAAAAAGCACACTGTTACCCAATAAAAATCTTTTAAAAAACCAAGCCAATTTTTTCTCAGGGTTATACTTGATGGGAATTGGACTCAGTGGCTACACTTTCTATATTAAGGTTATTTCAAGTAAGGCTTCTTTTTTTTTTTTGTAGCACCTCAATGGGATTTATGTTTAATACATTTTCCTTACTTGTAAAATTAAAACATTTGCAAGAATGTCATGGTGGACATTCTGGCTTTGGTTTTGCATTACCCTCATACCTTTTATTTTCAAGAGGAATGCTACTACTGTGAATGCCATGGGTGTATGGGTATTCCTTTCCATTATGTTATGTCCGCTGAAGGCCATACTTGAGACTGAAGTGTGGACAAATTGGAGACTGATGCCTAGTTGGAACTGTGGATCTTGAGAATATGATGGAAAGATACAGGCTCTCAAAGCCTTTGTGTCAGCTATGGTACAGTGGATGTGATGTAGCAAGTTTAGAGATATGACAAGGAGTACATAAGATTGGTGTGCCCAACATCACAGAGGTAAGTATTTTGGAGAGTAGTGACAGAACTAATGGAGCAGTAGCATAGGGATACTGCCCAGAGGTGATAGTATGAGGCAGTGATGGTAGACATGGCCTTTCCTGGAGGTGGGTCTTAGCTAGGCTCTTGTTCCCCTGATGCTTAAGTAAATTTGTTTTTCAGGGTTCCTGTCTTTTCTGAGAAAAAAACAAAAAAATATATATTTATATATATATATATATATATATATATATATATATATATATATATATATGACTTGAGTTTGAGGTCCCATTTGAGTTAAAGAGACATCTTTTGGCTTATCACCAAGAACCTTGACTACTAATTTTAAAAAATGATTTATTTCTAAAATTCTGAGATTTAACTTTTGAGAGTTCTAGTTTGATAATTCTTCATGAAGTGTTCTCCAGAATTTGTTCTTTTCTTAAAAGCCTTCTACTCATCTCTGGAAGTTTTATGAGGTTTATCATAGGATTATGTTTATATTTTATTTGGTACACCAATAGAAGAAATTTAATTTTGTTTCATGGGTCTGTTAAAGAAGTCCATATGAACCTTTTGAAATCACACATACCCTCTGAGTTTCAAAATAGTAACAGTACTGGGCCGGCCGAGTGGCGCAGTGGTTAAGCACTAGTTTGGGAAGCCAGCAGCCCTGGTTAGGGTCCCACATATGAGGGCCAGTGACACTGCCCTCAAAAAAAAAAAAAAACATATTAACAGTACTTTCAAAAAAATTATGCTAGAAAAATTGGACATCCATCTATATGCCCCTCAAAAAATAACCTCTGTCTACAACTTCTAGCATATTTAGAAATTAGCCTATGACTCTTGATGTATATTTGGAATCTAAAACTATCAAATTCTTAAAAAAAACTAGAAAAACTTCTCTGTAACCTTGGGTTAGACAAAAATTTCTAGAAAAGAATAAATGACAAATTAGACTTAATCTAAATTAAATACTTGTTCTCTTCAAAAGAAACTTTTAAGAAAATGGAAAAATAGGCCACAGACCAGTAGAACATGTTTACATAGCATATATCTGATAAAGTATTTTTTTTTAATGGGCAAAAGACCTGAACACTCATCTCAATAAATGGATGCTCCTGAAGCCACAAAAAAGTGCTCAACATCATTAGCCATTAGGGAAATGGAAATTAAAACACAAAAAGATACCATTACATACCTGTTAGAACAGATAATGATATCATTATCATCATTGTTGTCATTGTCACCATTGTCATCACAAAGCTCACTATGCCAGGTATTGGTAAGAATTCAGAGCAAAGCAATTTGCGTTTCTCACACATGGTTGTTGGGAATGCAAAATAAAAAGATTGGTGGCTTTTTAAAAAGTTAAACACATATTTATCATACGACAACAGTCTGACCCCTGGATATTTATTGAAGAGAAATAAAAATTTAGGTTTACAGATGTGCCTGTATGTAAATGTTTATAGTGCCTTCATTCATAATAAGTAAAAACTGGAACAATGTTTTTCAACTGGTGAATGTTTAAACAAGCTATGTGTTATATCCCTGCAATGTGATAAGATATAGCAATAAAAAGAAATGAACTATTAATATACACAACAACATGAAACATCATAGATGCCATATGCTAAGTGAAAAAAGACTCCCAAAACTACATCAGGTATGATTCTATCTATATTACATTTTGAGAAAGGGAAAAGCGTAGAGACAGGAAACATCAGTAAGTAGTTGCCAGGAGCTAAGTGTGTGTGTGTGTGTGTGTGTGTGTGTGTGTGTGTGTGTGTGTGTGGTATTTGACTACAGAGAGACATGAGGGAATATTTAGGGGTGATGGATCACTCTATGTCCTAATCGTGATGGTAGTTATACAAATGTAAGCATTTTTCAAAACTCATAAAATTGTTCCCTAAAAAAATAATTTTTACTGTATATAAATTATACTCAAAACTTCACTTTAAAAAATGTTGAGTAAAATATTTGCTCTTATAATAAGTACTAGACAATTTATTCATTTAACAACTATTTATTACAAGAAGTCAGAAATATGGCAGCATGAGGGGACCCCTTGATCTTTCCCCTTGAATTTACAACAAATTGACAATTATAATTAAACAAAGGATCCCCTGCACAACACACAAACACATGTGAGAGATCTGCATATTAAATCAGCTATTGAATACCTACTGTGTGACAGATCTGTCCTAAATGCTTATAAACATAGTGAACAAAATACACAGGAAACCCTACTTTTTAAAATCTTACATTGTATCAGGATAGGCAGTGAATAATAAGTGTGATAAAAAAGTTAGGAACATAAAACAATGCTTCTCAGGCTTTACCATACATAAGAATCTAGAATGCTTATAACAACATAGATCTCTGTGCTCCATTCTAGTGATTCTAATTCAGCAGGCCTAGGGTGGACTCTGACAATTTGCATTACTAATAGGTGATGCTGATGTTGCTGGTCAGAAGGCCACACATTGAGTGGTTCTGGCATAGGTTATAGAATGTGGTGCTGTGGATAAATCAAAATCAATGACTAAGGGAGTTGGAGAGGAGGTCTGGGAAGATGCAAATTGCAATTTTAAATGATTGGGCTCATTGAGCAGCTAATTTTGGGCAGCAGCATGAAACAGGAGAGGGAGTTACCTTTGCATATATCTAGGGGGAGTGGGGAAGCATTTCTGTCTGAATGAACAGCCAGTGCTAAGGCTCTAAGGCAGAGGGCATGTCTCTTTTATTTTTCCAGGGACAGAAAGAAAGCCAATATGATAGGGATAGAGTAAAAGGGAGGATAGTAAAAGTTGTGTTCAAAGAAATAATTACAGGAGGAGATTAGGCACAGCAAGTTAGTACTTTTCGTTTTTGCTCCAAGTAAAACACATTTCCACTGGAGGTTTTGAACAGAGTGACATCATCTGATTAATGTTTTAGAAGGTCTACTCTAGCCACTGTGTTGAAAGTAGACAAGAATGAAAGAAAATGAATCATTTCAGAGATTTTTTGTAAACCTAGATGCATGGTCATCTAGCTTGGATCAGAGTGGTAGAAATGGCAGGGGTAAAAAATGACTACATTTTGAATCTACTTTTGAAATTAAAGCCAGTAGGGTTCCTTGATGGATTGGATGTTCAGTAAGAGAAAGAGAGGGGTCAAGAGTGGCTCTAAGGCCTCACCCTGAGCAACATCCCTTAATATGATGAAGCTAACCATTGAATAGGTGAGCATTTTGTCATATTAAGCTCATTTTATTTGGCTTTCCATTTTCTAATCCAGAGAAAAAGAATAAAATAGATGAAGAAAGCCTATGTGGATTATGGGATACCATAAAGAGAAACAATTTATGCATTAGTGAAGTCCCAGAAAAAGAAGAGAGGGAGAGAAGCAGAATCTCATTTAAGAAAATAATGGCTGGAAACTTCTCAAGAATACATGAAATAACCTCTGGGATAGATTATATGTTAAGTCACAAAACAAGTATTAAACAATCTTCTTAAATTTCTTAATATATACACCAAACATAAATGCACCAAACATCAGAGTTCCAAAATACATGAAGCAAACATTGATAGAATTTAAGAGAGAAGTAGCAAAACAATAAATAATAAGAGACTTCCATATTTCAGCTTTAAAAATAGATATACAACCAGATCTAAGATAAATAAATAAATAAATAAATAAATAAATAAATAAATAAATAAATTGAACAACTATAATGACCCATTGGACCAAGCAGACATCTGTAAAACATTCTACCTAACAAAAGAAGAATACATATTTTTCTCAGGTGCACCTGGAAATTCACCAAGTTAGACCATATGTGAAGTCATCGATCTTTAATAAGATTGAAATAATACAAATATCTTTTCCAAACAAAAGAATAAAATTAGAAATTGATTGAAGAAGGAACACTGGAATATCCACAAGTATGTGAAAATTAAACAACACACCCTTAAACAACCAATAAGTTAAGAAAGAAATCACTAGTCAGCGAGCTCGGCCGGCTGCACAAGAAAGTTTGCGGGGGGGGGGCGCTGCGGAGGAGGCCACCTGGGAGCGACGACAGCCTCACAGGATGCTGAATTCCCAGCAGGATGCAGACATCCCCGCGGCAGCCCCTGGCTTCCTGCCCAGCGTGGAGACCCAGTGATCTATCTAATACATCGAAGCATTCACAGGACATCAGCCAGAATGAAGAAACAAAGAAACATGTCCCAAGTAAAAGATTAGAAGAAAACTCTAGAAATGGAACTAAATGAAACAGAGGTATCCAAACTTTCATAGACAGAGTTTAGAACACTGATGATAAGAATGTTTAAGGAACTTAGCGAGGACATATAAAGGATAGGGAAACCATAAAAAACAACCAGTTAGAACTAAAGAATACAATAACTGAAATGAAGAATACACTTGAAGGAATCACCAGTAGAATAGATGAAGCAGAGAGCGGATCAGCGAATTAGAAGAAAAAATAGCAGAAATCACCCAGCTGAAATAACAAAAAGAAAAAGAGTAAAAAAAGAATGAAAATAGTTTAAGAGACCTCTGGGACAACATGAAATACGACACCTTGTGCATCATAGGAATACCAGAAGGAGAAGGGAAGAAGCAAGAGATTGAGAATGTATTTAAAGAAATAATGACTGAAAACTTCCCAACCCTGGTGAAGGAAATTGACATACAAGCCCAGGAAGTGCACAGAGTTCCAAACAGGCTGAATCCAAACAGGCCCACACCAAGACACACCATAGTTAAAATGGCAAAGCTTAAAGACAAAGACAGAATTCTAAAAGTAGCAAGAGAAAGACGCAGGTTACATACAAAAGAACTCCTATAAGACTAACAGCTGACTTTTCTACAGAAACTCTGCTGGCCAAAAGGGAGTGGCAGGAAATATTCAAAATGACACAAAATAAAGGTCTACAACCAAGATTGCTCTACCCAGCACTGCTATCACTTAAAATTGAAGAAGAGATAAAGAGCTTCTCAGAAAAGAACAAGCTTAAGGAGTTCATTACCACCAAGCCAGCATTGCAGGAAATGTTAAAAGGGCTTTTTTAAACAGAAGAAAGGGGAAAACAAGCTAACCCAGGAAGAAAAGAAATACAAATAACAGAATGGCAATAAATATGCACCTATCAGGTCCCCTCAACACCCTGTTATCACCAATGGACAGATCCTCCAGATAGAAAATCAACACAGACAGAGTGGCCCTAAATGACACTTTAGACCAGCCGGATTTAATCGATATTTTAGAGCATTTCACCCTGAAACAACAGAATATACATTCTTCTCAAGTGCACATGGAACATTTTCCAAGATAGACCACATGTTAGGCCACAAAACAAGTCTCAGTAAATTTAAGAAGATTGAAATGGTATCAAGCAGATATAAAGGAAAAACTGATGGTTGTTGGCTATGAGGGGATGGGGATGAGGGAGAGGGGGAAGGTTTTGGATAGCGCAGGTGGGTGACTACAATGTTGCCCCAGGGGTATGGGGGGCAGTTCTGGGAATGTAATTGATAATGTTGTGAATGCTTTGTGGGGAGTCAGATGGTTGTGTGTCTTGTTGGGGAGACTGCTTTGGGAATGGGGTAGAGGCTTGATAACTGTGCTGTACACCTGAAGCTGATGTAGAATATTGAATGTTAACTGTGATTGAATATATATAATGAGGAATAGAGTGTGGGAGTGGGGTGAGGGGAGTTGTAATAGATATGTATGATATGGGGGGAGTGGGATGGCGGATTGGGGGAGAGGATTGTCACTTTGAGGGGTAAAAAGTATAACTATTGCACTGTTGTAAAAAATAAATTAAAATAAAATAAAATAAAAGGGGGGAAAAAAAGAATGTCAAGACCATTCAATGAGAAAGAACAATCTTTTCAGCAAAACTGAATATCCACATTCAAAACAATGAAGTTAGACCCTTACTTTATGCCATATACAGATATCAACCAAAAAGGCACAAAGATTTAAATGTAAGAATTAAAACTATAAAGCTCTTGGAAGAAAACATAAGGGAAAGGGTTCATGACACTGGATTTGGCAATGATTTCTTGGATATGACTCCAAAAGCACAGGCAACAATATATATAGAT
The DNA here is from genome assembly GCA_033961575.1 of Aselliscus stoliczkanus. Classification (NCBI taxonomy): domain Eukaryota; kingdom Metazoa; phylum Chordata; class Mammalia; order Chiroptera; family Hipposideridae; genus Aselliscus; species Aselliscus stoliczkanus. Next base: position 33,655,460 of record CM066738.1, read on the forward strand.
ATTTAAAAAATTAAAAAGTTTTGTACATCATAATACATAATCAACAAGTTAAAAGAAAGCCCAGAGAATGGGAGAATACCTTTACAAATCATATGTCTGATAAGATGTTAATAGCCACAATAAATAAAGAACTCGGACAACTCAGCAACAAAATACTAAATACTCAATTAAGAAAAGGAAGAGCTTTAGTAGACATTTCTCCAAAGAAGCCATACAAATGATCAACAGCCACATGAAAAGATGCTCAACATCACTAACTATTAGGGAAATGCAAATAAAAACCACAATGAGATACTATGTAACACCCATTAGAATTCTATTATAAAAAAAATCAAACAAACAAAAAAAGAAAATAAGTGTTGTCAAGAATGTAGATAAATTAGAATGCTTGTGCACTGCCAGTGTGGATGTGAAATGATGGAGTTGTTATTGAAAACTGTTAGAAGTTTCTTAAAAAAATCAAAAATAGAATTACCATATGATCCAGCAATTTCACTACTGGGTTTATTCTCAAGAGAATTATAAGTAGGAACTTAAGTAGGTATTAGTAGACTACAAGTATGTTCATAGCAGCATTATTTACAATAGGAAAAGGGTAGAAACAATTTAAGTGTCCATCAACAGATGAATGGATAAAGCAAATGTGGTATATACATACAATGGAATATTTTTTAATCCTTAAAAGGAATGAAATTCTGACATATTCTTCAACATGGAGGAATCCTGAAGACATTATATTAAGTGAAATGAGCTAATCACAAAATGGTGACTACTGCATGATTCTGCTTATCTGAATTTTCTAGAATGGTCAAATTCATAAAGACAAAAATTAGAATGGTGGTTGCCAGAGGCTTGAGGGAGAAGGGAAAAGGGAGTTATTTAACACATACAGCATTTCAGTTTTGCGAAATGAAAAAAATGTTCTGGAGGTAGATAATGGTGATGGTTGCACAACAATGTAAATCTACTTAACGCCAGAAAACTGCACACTTAAAAATGTTTAAAATGGTGAAAAAAATAGTAATGGCCAATTGTTAAATATGGAGAGTTTAGGTATGAAAATAGAACACATCCATTGGGCTTGGCAATTTGGATGATGCTTATAATATTTGCAAGTTAAATGGATGTGTGGAAACAGGCAACTGCAAAATAAATAGAAGGTGAATAAACAGTGATGAGGAGGACCATCATCTCTGTTGAGAAGCTTGTCAAAGATATTAATGAGAGACTTTCTACAATGGTAAAATGTTCCCAGAACCCCAGGTGTATTACCTCTACAATGCATGTTCTTTCCCTAGATGAAGTGTTAGCCAACTTAGTAAAGTAACGGATTTCAACTTGTAGTCTAGGCAGTTTATGTCTTTTTGATATTTTACTGTAAACAAAGGTTTTTGTACACTAACACTACTATTTCTAATAAACACAATTACTTTTCTAAAGTTCTATTATTAGTTTAAAAATATTATTTTTTATTCTCAGAATAATCTTGCCATGCAGGCATTATTACCTGCTTTGACAGATAAGAAGAGTAAGTTGAGGAACTCCATGGTGATAAAGAAAATGTCTGAACAAAGTTTATGTAATTGGAAGCTAGCGTTTCCAAATTCCAGCATGTGGCTACAGACTGATGATCTTTAGATCTACTTAACACACTTGGAGGCAGGAACACGAGGCAATGCCATTTATCCTGGTAAGACCCACCAACAGTTCTTTAAAAGAATCTTGCTCAGATAGGTTCTAGGTGGGTTAACATCACAGAGGCAAGAGAAGCACCCTTTAAGGACTAAGGCAGCTTGGGAAATAGAAAAAAAGAAAGAGGGATGGGCAAGGACATGGAAACCCACTGAATCATACACACACATTCCTTCATGGTTTAAAAATAAATAAATAAAAGATGCTACGACAGCACCAAAGACATGACTTTAATTCTCCAAGGAGCACAGTTGTACAGTTGCTTTGGGTGTCTCTAGTTCCCATGAGAAAATCCTGGCTGGCAGGACCCCCTGATGAAAGAGAAATGACTCTTTATGTGAGATTTAAAGCATTTTCTAATTTGAAAGCAAACTTAATTGCACATACTGCATATACACACACCATGTGGAAATAATAAATGTATTTATGATGGAAATGTTTGCTTCATTTATTATGCTAGGAGTTTTTCCAAGAAATGGAAACAATTGTTAGAAGTGACATTAAATATTTAACTGAGTTTCTTTTTCTTAGTATTTTTTATTGACACACATTTTAAAATGTTACTACCACACAGTGTGGCATATGGCTCCTCATTTGTGGGAGTATTTCATGAGTTTAAAAGAAAGAAATTAGTCTCAATAAAACATCTTTAATATCAGAATATGACACAGGTGAGATTTCAAGCTGAGATTGAAACTGTTCTTTAAGAATTTTGAGATCTCTGGAAAATAACCTTCAACCCTTCAAGATAAGGTAGGATTTGTCTAAGTTTGGACTTTAACTATAAATTGGTGCTATGGTAACAATGACCTAACTTATTGGTGGTTGTTTTCTGAAGTAGGTGGTCAAATGGCCTCCAAGTAACAGGGTGAAATCAGTGGAAGTCCAAACTTAGATGAGCATACTTCTATACAAGAAAATTTGAAACTGTAAATACATTTATGAGGAATCTACTCACCCATAAAATTTGTGAATTCTATTTTAAAATACTACAAAATCCTGTTGGGATATGAATGTTGTATCAGTTAGTTAGTCCTGTATCACATATAATCCTCAAATCCTGTGACTAAAAACAATAAACATTTATCCTTGCTCATGAATGGGCAATGATTATTAGTTTGGGCTGACCTCACCTGGGCTTTCTTATTTTTCATGTGCAGTCAGCTATGGTCAGGAAGACAATTCTGTTCATATTGGTCAGACTCTCTTGCCATTTGGTGGTTAGCTTGAGGCTGGGGTCTATGGATAGCCTCAGCTTTGCTTCTCAATGTTTCATCATTCATTTGGCTAGCTTATGCCTGTTCATATGATAGCTGACAGTTCCAAGAGACTGAGTAACTCTTGCTTCCTTGTTTCACTGCCTTCCCTCCAGACACACACGAGCATAAGCATACACACACACACACACACACACACACACACACACACACGATGACTAAAATTTAGAGGTGCTTCAATAAGCAAATTTTTATCAAAAATAGGATAAATGGATACTGCAGGTTTAAAACTCATGCATAGGCAATGTTAAAACATCATTCTCAGACAGAAAAAAATCAGACAAATATCAATAAAATTAAAAGAGATTTGAACAATCTGTTTAACAAACTTGACCATTGCTTAGTCAAGTATGGAACACAGCACTCAACAATTGCAAAATATACATTATTCTCAATCTACATAGGGCATTTACAAAAATTGACCTTATACAGGACCATAAAGAAAGTTTCAATAATTTCAGAAATTTAGGGTTAGGTTTATGGTTACATTTACGGTTAAGGTAAGTGTTAGGTTTAGATTATAAAATAAGAATAGGTCTATGCTTATCTTTAATTTGAGTGTTAGCTTTAGATGTAGGGTTAGTATTTGGATTAGGTTTAATTTGGATTAGTGCTAGATTTATGATTATGGTTATTATTTTGCTAGCTCTGGGGTCAGTGTCAGTTTTAGTGTTAGAGTTAGACTAGAACTAATATTAGGTTTATGGTGAGGATTAGTGTTGGGATTAGGGTTAGATTTAAGTTAGGATTAGTTTAATGTTTGGCTTAGGGTTCAGTTTATAGTAGAGTTAAGGGTACTGTTTCTGTTAAGATTAGGATAGATAAACAGACAAATGACAAAACTGAAAATACACTTGGTTTTTCAAAGGTGAAATTATAGTGCTGTAAGGAAAGAACTATCATTTTAACGAGGTCTTGTGTCAAGTGGGATCTACATGGGGCTGAACAATTTAAAATTTCTATCTCGCATTATCCTCAAAAATCAGTTTAAAGTGGAGCATAGTCATCAATGCAAAATAAATAAATATATAAATAAATAACCTATTTGGGGACACAATACAAGAAAATTTTCCTGATAGTGTATAAGGGAAAGATTTTTTTGACATTAAAATATATTGATAAACTGTATTATTAACACAAACAAATAGTTAATTAGAAGTCACCATTAAGGGAGTGGAAAGGTAAATCATAATGGAGAGAAGATGCTTCAACACATACCGACACAAATATTTGCCTGGAAAATATAAAAAGAACACCTATAAATTAAAAAGGAAAAAAAAAAAAAGACAAACCCAAGAAACCAATAGCTTTAAGTAGATCCTTAATAACGTTTTACATATTTGTTAGAGAATTGAGCAATAGAAACTTTCAAACTCTGCGAGTAGAAAACAACTGCTACAGCCACTTTGGAAAACAGATTTTCAGTATTAGCCTACTTGAAAATATGCAGACCCTGTGATCAAGTAATGCCATAGGTATAGATCACAGTACAGTTACAAAATTGTGAGCTCACATGTATCAGGATAGAAGTTTGTGAATATTCATAGTAGCATTGTTTGGTACTTAATAGCCTGAAACTTGGAAATAACCCAAATTGCATCATCAGCAGAATAGATAAATAAACAGTGGCTAAAACAGCCAGACATAATAGAATACCTAAGACTGGATTCCAATTTTCTAGGGCTCAAAAACAAGAACAATTAAACTACCTTGGTTAGGGTTCATCCTTAGTCAGATAGCAAGAAGATGATGATGATAATAAGGTCAGAAGAAGTGATCAGGAAGGTGGGGGACTTTTGTAATGTTGGCCCATTTTGCAATCTGAATAATAGTATATAGGTATTTTCTTTACAATATAATTCATTAAATTGTATTTTTTGTGAATTTTTCTATAAGTATGCTACTTATCAAAACAAAAATTGAAACTATATTATTTTAATGTTTGCAATGTATTTTAAGATTTGGAATTATTATATTTTATTTAATGTTTTATCTCATTGCTAAACATCTACATTGCCTTCTCTTGTTTTTTCCTGCTCAGAATAGTGTGTGTGTGTGTGTGTGTGTGTGTGTGTGTGTGTGTGTGTGTGTGTGTGTTTAAAGATTTTGTTGGGAAATGGAGGAAGGGGAACATTGTGTTTTTCTGGGACCCATCTGCTCCAAGTCAAGTTGTTGTCCTTCAACCTTAGTTGTGGAGGGTGCAAGCGCATCTCCAAGCCCAGGCACCACTTTCAATCTATTGAGTTATCAGAAAAGTCATGACGTATTTTTGCGACAGATGGCACTAGTTCATTTTTGGAAATACTAGAGTCATTCGCATCTATGTTATTGCTATATCATTTGACAGCTGACAGTTCTAGCTTCATTCTAAAAAAAAATTGAGCAATTTGGTTGAGCTTTGGAGATTTTACAAGTTGAAGACGGAAGACCAAACTGTGCATTTTTGCCATATTATGCTGTTTTACTTCCATAAAGGGAAGAATGCGTGTCAAGTTGTGAAAAGTTGCATAAAGTTCACAGTGACAATGCTCTACAAGAACGTCAGTGCCAACGATGGTTCACGAAATTCCATGCTGGTGATTTTGATCTCAACGATGCTCCTCGGTCAGGGAGGCCCACCGAGGTTGATGATGACAAAATAAAGGCATTGAGTAAGTCAAACCCACATTACATGACAAGAGAGATTGCAGGAACATTGAACATCCATCATTCAAGCATTCACAACCACCTGAAGAAGCTGGAATACGTAAGCAAGCTTGATATTTGAGTTTCACATGAACTCAAAGAAGTTCATTTGACGGCATATAAACATCAGCAATATGCTTATTAAACAAGCATTAAAGGAGGAAAACGATCCTTTCTTGAAGCGACTGATAACTGGTGATGAGAAGTGGATTGTTTACAATAATGTGGTGTGCAAACGGTCTTGGTCCCAACGTGATGATTTGCCTCAAACGACATCGGAAGCAGACATTCATCACAGGAAGGTTATTCTCTCAGTATGGTAGGATTTTAGAGATGTCATGTTTTTGGAGCTCCTACCAAGAAACCAAACAATCAATTTGAATATGTATTGTCAGCAAATGGACACTTTGAACAAATCCATCATCCAGAAACGTCCAGAGCTCGTGAATTGTAAAGGAGTTGTGTTCTATCGCAACAACGTGAGACCACATACAAATTTGATCACCCATCAAAAATTATTGGAGCTTGGATGGAATGTGTTGCCATACCCATAATACTCACCTGACCTTGCACCATCAGACTTCCACTTGTTTCACTCTCTTCAAAACTCCTTGAGTGGTATAACATTCAATTCGGATGAGGCTGTAAATCAGCATCTTATTCAGTTTTTCGCAAATAAATGCAGGTCCTTCTGTGAATGAGGAATTATGAAGCTCATTGAAAGATGGCAAAAGGTTATCGAACAAAGTGGGCATTATATCATTGATTGATCTTTGTTCTTTATATAAATAAATGACCTTTGAGATACACAAAAAATACGTCATGACTTTTCTGACAACCCAATAGTTGCAGGGGGAAGGGGAGGAGGAGGGGCACAGCCCACCATCCCATGCAGCAGTTGACCCAGTAATCTTATTGTTAAGAGCCATCTGGTCACCTGTCAGCAGTTCAGTGCCAGCTCAGCTTGGGCACAGCTCAATGGCCCATTTGGGAATCCAACCGGCAACCCTCTTGCTCAGAGCTCGTGTTCTAACTAACTGAGCCACCCAGCCAGCCCTCAACTTAGTATTTTAAATAGACAAATTTGTATGTGTATTTTTTTTTTACTGGTTTCTTATAATAAATTCCCAGAAAAGGAAAGACTAGGCCAAACCACATAGAGTTTTAAAGTGTTTTTGATATAATTCTAAATTGTTTTCCAAAAATACTGTGCATGCTGCATTCCCCACAAAGCAATGATTTCTGAATCATTGCACACCCATCAGTGTGAAATATTGTAGTTTGGAGAATATTTGATTGTTTTAATTTGTATTTATTTTATTTCTACCTGGTAAAATGAAACTTTTTAAAACATAGTGTTTAGATTGACAGATGAAGAGTTAAATTACTGGGGTTCAGATTCTGGCTACCACGTTTATACACTGTATGCTTTGGGCTAATCTCTTTAAGGGTCAATTTTCATGCATTTAATATAGCAAAAGGTATTCTAATAATTAAATAAGTGTATTCATTTATAAATATAGCATGTTAACTGGTGCATTTTAAGTCCTCTGTAAATTAAATGTGTAGTGCATGGACAGTGTTGGATGAAGAATTGGAGAGATGGAACACTGGAGGGTGGAGGAAACAATGAAGGAAGAAGGGAAGGAAGAAAAGAGAACAGAAGGCAGTGATGGAAGAAAGGGGGATTGATGGAGGAAAGGAAGGAGGTTCGGTAAGAAGGAAAGAAAGGAGTGACGGTTCGAGGTAGGAAATTAGGGATGAATGGGGGAGGTATAAAAGGAGAAATGGATTGAATGACAGAGAGAAGTTACCAGTGATCAGATTGCCTGGTTCTCCATTCCTTCTTGACAACTTCTGATCCCTTGAAGATTTCAGTTTCCAAAGTTTAAAAAACAATGTGGAGATAGGCTATATGGTTATGAAGTACAAGTGATCAAGGCTTTGGGGAGGCAGACGGTCCTTGTGCTATTTGTTTTTAGCTATATATTCTAGGTCAAAGTCCTCTCTGAGCCACATACATAAAATAGAGCTGGCAACATCTGATGTTCAATGCCTTACAAGAATTAATTAAGATAGTATATATAAAGCATGTATCTCCAGTCCTGGCACATAATATCTCTCTAAAAATGATAAATGATTCTTCTTATTGTTGCTGCTAGACAATAGCTAAGAAAGTATTAGAAATATCTTTAAATGCTGTTGGCCTTAAAATTAGCAAATAAACATCAGAATATTATTTAAAAAATCATCACCTATTAAAGGTTGATAGGACATGTGCCTATAAGTATATATATGTAAGTGTGTTTGTCCATTCAGGGGAGAATCCAGAACCAAAAGGCAGATATCACGAATAGAGAATGGTAACGGAGAAAATGTTTCTTCACTCAATCTACATGTCAAGAAAGTCATGGAAATCCTGTGTTGTTTAGCAGTTGAGCAGAATAAGGAGGACATAGTGGCACAGCCTATAGCTGAGAAGAGTCATCTCTGACTGTAATTACCATACCCAAAAAAGACCTGTGCTTACTGAAGCTAAGAAAGGCAAGTTAACAGTTTTAGGCCAAGGAGGCCTGTAACATGAGACCTTTTCCACGAAATAGCACATCCAACAACACAAGCCACACATTACCAAGGTAATATCACATAGATACTACATGGCAATTTGTCCTTGCAACTTCAATTCCTATGCCAAATTCCATGATAGTCTTTTAAAAATGGTAGCACGTTTGAAAATTTGGTTAGCGTCTCTTTTCTTTCATGTCATCAGATTTAACCACAAATCAGACAGGTATACCTTGCTATTTTTCAGTGGCATTCCTAATGTGTTCAAGAATAGCCAACATTTTGGGCCGGCCGAGTGGTGTGGTGGTTAAGCGCTGGCTTGGGAAGCCAGCGGCCCCGGTTCAGTCCCACACATGAGGGCCAGTGACACTGCCCACAAACAAAAAAAACAAACAAACAAGAATAGCCAACATTTTTTTAAAAAAAGCAAGTTCAGTACCAAAAATATAAAGTCAAAGGTGAAGGTGTATGTATAAACAGCGACTTAACTTCATGGTGTCAATTATATTAGAGAAATCACTGGATGGCCTAATCAAGCTTATCAAGCTATCTGACATTTCCACAGGTTCTATTAATATGTCCTAAAAGCTCATAAAGCCTGGTAGAAAAGATTCTGGAAATGAGGTTATATAAAATAAAAAGACAGTACAGGGAGCTTCAACACAGTTTATTTATGAGCAATGGCAAAGTTATATCATGTATTAAATATAGCTGAAGCTGGCCAGTAGCACAATGAATTTAATAGAGGAAGTTCTTTCCCATTGTTGTAAAATCCTTCAAAACAAGTGATGGCTCTAGGTTCTGCTGAAAATCCTTCCACTTTTTGGCCTAAGAGAGTATCAGACTCAAATAATTTTTCCTCCTGAGACAAATATCTCCCCTAGTTGTGGTATGACCTCCCCTTACCCTAAAACTGAAAAGCTGGTTATTAAGTTAGCTTCCTTTGAACATGTTTCCACAGAAGTTACTTATGAAATAATTTAATCCGGTTGAACATATAATAATAGCTTTTAAAATTAAAACATAAAAACAAGAAAAGTAAACTCAAGAAGAATTCATTAGTCTCTAAACGATTTCTGCCTGTGGTGTTTAAGCATATTATTTAGTCCTAGCTTGCAATGATGACTCTTCCTTGAGATTTTAAGGGCTTTTATCTAATGATCTCCAATTGCTATACATTTTTTTTTTAGCAGTAGTATGTGGATTTGAAGGTATATGTAGCAAAGAAAAGTCCACACTTTATAAATCCTCTGACTTGCATCACAGTTAAAGGAGTTTTGTGTTTTTTTAATTAGTTTCAGGTGTACAAAACAATGCACTAGTTATACTTTTCATCCCTCACAAAGTGACCACCCCCCTCCCCAAAACCACCTCCCCACTACTCCCCCACCCTACATCATACATATCTATTACAATTCTATTGACTCTGCTCCCCACATCATACTCCACATCCCGTGACTATATATGTTTGTATGTGTGTGTGTATATATATATATAAATTATAGTTGACATACAATATTATTCAGCTTCAGCTTCAGGCCTCTACACCGTCCATGAAGTGGTCTCCCTAATAAGAAATGTGTCCATCTGACACCCTACAAATATTTACAACATTATTGATTTATTGATTATATTCCCCAAACTGCTTTCATATCCTTGTGGCAATATTGTAGTTACCAATTTATCAATATATTGTCTAGTCCCTTCCCTTTCTCTCTCATCTCCACCCCTCTCCCATCTAGCAACTTTAGCTTTTAAATGAGATTTTTAAGATTTTCTCTGATGATATTAATCCATGAGTTCTATAGACATCTAAGCTCTAACTCAAATAGGAATACAAGCATAATATAGCATTTGGTTCAGAAGAGAAATATGTGAATTTCCTGTGTACACTGATTTATTTTGGTGAACAAAGATGACAAAGTCAATTTTGAGGCAAGAAGACATATTGATGATAACAAAGTGATGGGAAATCCTGTTTTTGAATTGTGACCAAGAGCAGAACAAAGTAAATACACACACACACACACACACACACACACACACACACACACACGAAAGAAAGATACAAGCTTCAGCCTAGAAAGTTGAATTATCTGAATGAAGACTCTTAATTATCTGAATAGCGCAGGTCATATTCTCTGACTTCTGAATTCCACCATAAGAGTCCTTTACCAAGTACTGAGATCATTTGTATTCTGACCCTCTCATAAATAGGATTGTGTTTTAAATTATATTGCTATTTTTTTTATAGCAAAACAACTGTAAAATAGGAAAAATAAATTGATAATTGACTGGTCCTATCTCACTGGGGAAGGATTAACAGTATTGAAGTGAAACCAAATTTAATTTTTCCCCTCAGTCTTCATGTTTCTTGATGTCTCTACAACATTCAACACAATTGATTATTCTTATTATGTTTCCAAGTGAAACTAGCTGTATTGTTTATTTTTTATTACTTAGCTAATTTTAATAATTTTAGAAAATTCACAAAATACAGGAAAAAATAAAAAGAAAGTAAAAAGCATCCAAATTCCTCTAAACATAACTCTATATAACAAGTTAATCATTCATAACATTTTAAAGAACATCTTCCCAGATATCTTTCTAGTGCTTAAACAAACAATATATACACAATTTACATAAATGATATTACACAAATGAGGTATTTTATTACTTGCTCTTTCATTCATCAATATGCCAAGTGCAATGTCTAGTTCAAAAATAGGAATACCTCATATTTGTTTATTATTGCTGTATAGTACTTTGAATGTGCAAATCATATTTTATTTTACCAGTCCATAATTGATAAATACTTGGGTTGTGTCCAGTTTCTTACTATGGTAAATAGCGCTGCTGCAAAAGCCCTCCAATGCCTTGACTGCCTTCTACATCACTAATACTTCCCATGTTCTTGGTCCTTTTGGCCACTTTAACCTGTATCATTTTAAATTTCTTGCACCCACCTTCTGAGAGAACATGCTCTGGAGCCAGACCACTGAGTTTGAATCCCAGGACTTCGACTTGGCTCTGTGACTTTGGACATTATTTTTCACTTCTCTGTGCTACAGTTTCTAAGCTATAAAGTGAAGATAATAATATGCATATCCCAAAGTGTCTAATGATCAAATAAACCATTTATAATGTATGGCATATATGTGCTCAATGCATTGCAACTACTTTAATTATTATTATATATTTCATGCTTTGTATACAGTAATACCTTGGTTTGTGAGCATAAATTCTTTCTGGAAACAAACTACTCATATTGCAAGACATTGCTCGTTTACCAAGTTAAAATATATTAGAAATGTTTGCTCATCTTGCAGAATACTCTCAAACCAGTTACTCGCAATCCAAGGTTTTACTGTACTATCTTATTTAATTATTGTTATTCCTCTTCTACAGTTTGTTCAGTCAGTCACAAATTCCTTCCAAGTGTTCATGTTTTTTCAGTGTCTTCCAGACATATCTCTCTGCCCTTCACCCTATTACCAGCCTGGGTCAGACCCTTCCCTTACCTCTTCCCTCTCATCTTTCTTCTGGAACTCCAACGTTCCCCCTCATCTTTTCCAGATTTCCCCTGAAGTAACTGAGCTGCAATCATTCCTCTGGGGAGAGAAATTACTCTCCTAGCTTCCACTTGCTTTTCCTCCAAGCTCTTCCATGCACACAAGAAAATATAATCAACCTAAAAATGCTACCATGGTCATATTTCTCTTCTGACCCAAACCATACATAATTCTTTTCAAATTTCCTCACTGGCATTCAACTCCCTCCCACAGATTCCATTTTTGGCTTAAGAAATCTTTCTGAATTTGTCAATCAGTGTTTACCAATATAGTCAAATGGGAATCCATGATATCATTTTCTTCTTACACATCTAGAGTGGGGGTTCAGATCCTTAAGAGCTCACTTGCCTTCACCCACATACTCTGACACCCCATCCAACGCCCAAGGACTTCTTTTGTTTTTTTAAGATTTTATTGGGGGAATTGGTGGAGGGGAACAGTGTTGTGGAATCGGGGAAGGGGAACAGACAAGTTGTTGTCCTTTTTTTCTTCAGTCTAGTCGTAGAGGACATGGCTTCACTGGCCCATGTTGGTATTATCATTGGGCCCTTCCAGTCGCTCAATGGCCATTGGACGGCTGCTCGTGGTGGCTCACTGCAACTCACGCCAGCTGCCTGCCACTCATGGTAGCTCATGGCAGCCCACTGCAGCAGAAGCTGCAGCCTATGCCATAACTGACAACTCACAGCAGCCCATCTCCAGGTGGAGCTGTTGTCCACCATCTTAGCTGTAGAGGGCAGTGTCACTGGCCTTCATGTGGGATCTGAACTGGGGTCCTGCAGTTCAGAGCTGGCGTCCTATACAAATTTTAACCAACACGCCACTCCACTGGCCCCCCAAGGACTTTTTTAAACTCAGCCTCTTTCATGTTGGTTTCACAAGTCATTATGGGATTCCCTCTTAGATTTTAGCTCCGTTTTCTTTGACCTGCAGAGGGATCATATAATCCTGGATATTATCTCACCAATCTTTTTGTGTGACAATGTGTCGTATTTTCTAAAACTTAAATTAATATTTAATTTAATGCAGTACCCAACATGGCAGCCTCATACATGTTTGGAATTCAATCATAGTAGTTGGTATGCCTAGAAACAATGTGCTCCCATAAGGCAATTTATAAGGTTCTGTGAAGGTTTGTAGGACTATGAGTATTAATACTGGGCAGTTTACCTTCCATTTGTGACCAATAAGGTCTCTTTGAGGGTAAATAAATGCATTCAGTCTTTTATCCCATACTATTGCAACTGTGGTATTATTTGGTTTTATTTTATTGGAAAAAGTAATGCATTTATATAGTAAAAATACAAATAGTTTGCAAAAGTTACACAGTAAAAATAGCTGTTCTTCTCACCCCAAAGCTCTTATCTCTTAGTTCTATTGAAGGTTACCACTGTTAAATTTCTCAGTGACTATCTTACAATAATAATTTGACCCTGGATGTAAAGCTTTCATTCCATTCAAAATTATATTTTATTTCTCTTTTTGTCCAAATCATTGAGACAGATATTACAACCTCCTTCCCATTTACAAGGATTAATGGCAGACATCAGAAAACACTCCCCTCCAAGGTATCCTCCCAGTTTTAGAGATTTGAAAATGATCCTCACTAATTCTTTAATTAGACTCAATCCCTTCCTACTGCTCAGATCAGTCCCACCACAGCCTTATTTCCCAAATACATAGAAGAGAACTTTCAACATTAGAATGTTAAAGTGGAACTTGGGCAACTGAAGAGAGTTAAACCCCATTAAAATGAGCTCTTCCATGTAAAAAACAAACAAGTTGCTTATGCTATATTTGGAAACAACTAGAATAAGATTATTGTGACAAACTTTAATATAATTTAGAAGGTCTAAGTAAGAGAAAAGACAGAGAAACTAGGGGCAAGTGAAAAACTGTGTAGATCAGGGTTACTTTAAAGCAACCAGTGATGGGAAATTCTGACTGACTCAGGATCTCTGGACCAGGTTCAGGAAAAACACAATAAAACTCTCTATAGCTTGTATGGATGCACATACCTCTTCCCACACACACTAATCAGAGAGATTCCATGATCAAATTCTGAAAGAACTGCCATCCCAGGCCACATATATTCTCTGCTCTGTATATAAGTGAAAAGGTTGGGTTCATAAACATCGATTTGCTTCAACTATATGAAGATGGGCTCTAATCACAAACTGGTCCAAACTATTCTGCTCTGGTTTTGAAAAAATTCAGTTGGCTAGAAGTGGATGAGTTGAACAACCATCAACTGTATTTCTGACAACTTTATTGAACCAGAAAATTTATATCTCCAATAAATTCAAGCAAGTCATACTTGCTCATTTATAACATGAATAGTTTGAATGAGGCAATCCCTAAGGTCCTTTCAAGCTCCAAAATACTGTTATTAACATTACATCAAGTGACTGGATGACATCCATATCCCTTAATGGGTATTCACCCTACCAAGTTTATAATCAAATATAACTTAAATTATGGAAGTTTAAGAAGGATTCAGTTTTAAGGAGATTTGGAGGCCAGCTATCAGATTATTGAAAGTGCATTTGCTAAAGCAACATGGTTTAACTCAATGCTTCTCAAAGTGTGGTCCACAGACCAGCAACGCCAAAACACTGGGGAGCAAATTTTCATTCCAGACCCACTAAATCAGAAACTTTGGGGTTGGGACCCAGGAATATGTATTCTAGCAAACTCTCCAAGTGATTTTTATGCACATTAAAATCCTCAAAGCAATGTCCTAAAATGTAAAAAACATTGACTTTGGGCTCTGGCCTAGGTTTGAACATCAGCTCTGCTTCCTACTAACCAGGATCTAGGATAAATTTCATAATCCCTAGAGTTTCTGTTACTTCACCTACAAAGTGAAATAATAATAACTTATCTCACAGGGTTGTGTGGAGGATAAAATGAAATCACATATGTTAAACAACTGGCACATAATCAAGAAAACTTAGCTCCTTTCCCCTAATGAGGAGCATTTGGGAATGTAAACTGGTACAACCACTGTGGAAAATGGTATTGAGGTTTCTCAAAGAATTCAAACTAAAACTACCATATGATCCAGCAATCTTTCTTCTGGGTATATAGTCAAAGAAAATGAAATTAGTATCTTGAAGAGACACACGCACCCCCATGTTCTTTGCAGCATTATTTATAATAGCCAAGACATGGAAATAACCTAAGTGTCCACCAGTAGATAAACGGATAAAGAAAATGTGATAACGGAATATTTGTCAGCCATAAGAAAGAATGAAATCTTGCAACAACAAGGATGGACATGAGAGCATTATGCAAAGTGAAATAAGTCAGTCAGAGAAATAGAAATACCATATGATATCACTTTTACGTTCAATCTAAAAAACAAACAAACAAAAAAAGAACTCAGATACAGAGAAGGGATTGGTGGTTCCCAGAAGTGAAGGGTGGTGGTGGACAAAATGGGTGAAGGGGATTAAAATGTACAAATTTCCAGTTATAAAATAAATAAGTTATGGGGATATAAGGTACAGCATGGTGACTATAGCTGATAATACTTTACTGCATACTTGAAAATTACTAAGAAACTCGATCTTAAGAATTCTTATTACAAGAAAAAAAATTGTAACTATGTATGGTGACAGATGTTAACTAGACTTATCATAGTGATCATTTTGCAATGTTAATAAATATGAAATCATTACATTGTATACCTGAAACAAATATGATGTTAAGTGTCAATTATATCTCAATAAAAAAGAAGCAATTTCATTGAGTAGCAATTTCAAGAAGGAATTTATAAGTATTTTTCCTTTCCTGGAATATGGATTCTTACAGACCTTAGGAATACAAAGGTCAAGAGTCTTTGGAGGGTAAAAAACCGCCCACTCACTGAGAATGTAAATTCTAGGCAGCTTCATCTCTCAAGGGGCCTTGTGTGCATTGCTTAGGAAGACACCTATGAGACTGTTGGTCCCCTGTTTAGTAATTCAGAGACCATGTTCTAGGGTAGGTTACACACTAGCATGGTGCATTTGACAGAAAAGCTGAAATGGAAAACAGGAAATACACACACACACACACACACACACACACACACACACACACACACAGAGTATATATAGATGCTTATTACGCTGGCTGCCAGGTTTCTGTCAAGCAGAAAGTGGGCGTAAGAGAGTCCTTTCAGCTACTGAAGAGTCAACAAAATACACAGGAAAATAGCCCAGGGAGAAGAGAAGAGGTTTCTTTATAGGGGACTTTCTCATTTCAGAAAAACACAAGTGAGCATGAGCTGAGGGTGTGGATGATTTGAAAGCATTTTAATTTACTGGATCACTTGAGAATAACAATTCTTATAGGTAGATGTTTGCGAATAAAAATTCATCCCATATATAAAGGGGGAGAATAAGAGTCTTCATGATACATCTTAAGACTTCAGTCTGTCAGAATCAGATACAGAAATAATCATGTTAGGCATCAATTTACTAAGCATGAATAATGTCTTAGAATCAATATGATGAGAATACTACAGCCTGAAAAACTTTCCTGGCAGAAGAGAAGAAACCATTGACTGTACCCAAGTGCAGCATATTTTAGAACTCCTATTAAACTTACATTTGCTCTCCCACTCTGATGGAATATAAAGATGGTACATAGTTGTATACATGATGGGACCCAATTAAATAGGAGGGAAGAATCTGTAATAATTACATCTATTGAACATCTACTAAACTGCAGGTAATTTGAATATATTGCTCAGTTTCTCACAAGTCTGCAATGTAAGGACTATAATCCTGATTTTACAGAAGAGGACAATTATATCTCACTTGATGCCAGTGAAACATAGATTAAAGAAGAGCTTTGGCTATGAGATTGCCTGGTCTGCTGTTCCCCAAACTCTGTACATTTTTCAATGATAAATAGCTTGCTCAAAAGCCACCTTCTGACAAAAGACATTTATCTCATCCAGGTGAACCCAGGAGACTAAAAGGATTGTAGATTCTGGTAGTGTTCTGAGTATGGGAAGTTAAAGAACAACAAAAACAGCTGAGCTATTTGATTTGTCTTCCAAATCAATTCCTGCTTGCTGGGGCTTGAAAGGAAATTTGCTTAATTTTCACCATCATTGAATGAAGCTATTTGTTAAGATGTGTTTATTAGACTTACATAAGAGCTCTTGCCCAAAGAACTCAAACTCAAGTGAAGGGGAAACAATTTTTATGATCTCCGGCTTCACAAATTTAACATCATGGTGAAAGGGCTCATCAACATGTCTAATTTTTCATTTACACAGATGAGGGGGTAGCAGAATGAAAATAGGTTTTAAAGTCAGACACATTTTTCCTCAATTACAGGTCTACCTATGTCAAAGTATAATTTTCACAAACTTAAGAACATTAATCTGATACAAATATATAGTGAGGATGAGTCAAAATGTATAACACACTAATGAGGGAATCAGGAAAGTAGTAAAGCTGTTTCAAAAAATTTTTGAGACACTGAGTATATATAGACACTGAACGAATTCTGAAATAATATTGCCAGGTTAGATGCAAAATCAGCTATTGCCCCACGGGTAAAAAAATTGAAACCTTTGGGGTCAATATTATTATCCTTTTATTATTATTATTATTATTGTTATTATTATTATTATTATTATTATTATTCTAAGCACACAAACCATTTACATATCTATCCGACAAAGCTCTATGAGTTAAACAGTAACTTCATGTCTGGTCCCTAATTAGAAGTAAAAAGTGATTCAAACAGAGGTCAACAATCTTTTTCTGTAAAGTGTCAGATAGCAAATATGTGAGACTTTGTGGGCCAAATGGGTATCTGTTGCAACTACCCTACTCTACCATTGTAGTACAACAGAAGTTATAAACAATACATAAATGAAAGGCAGGACTGTGTTCCAATAAAACTTTATTTACAAAACATGCTATGGACCAGGTTTGGCAGACAGGCCATAATTCACCATCTCCTGCCTTAGAGAATGACTCTGGGTGTGCCTATTTGACAATTTTCAGCAGAACTTTGAAAGGATATGCAATGTTCATTTGTATTATCTCTAAATTTTGTATAATTTTTTTAGACCATGTCTAGTTCATGTACATTTATTCAAGTTAATTTTCTCAGCTTTAATTTCTTCATTTGGAGAATGGGAACAATTTTCAGGAATTCTTGAGGGATATTGTTAGAATTCAGTGGGTTAGTATTCAAAAAGTATTTATTCCTTCCAACCTCTATTTAATTTTTATCTGCAGTCAAAAAAGTGAGAGATGATTTCACATTGTCTTTCACAAAATCTGTTTGAGAAAACAAGGTTGTTTGCCTGAATTGAAAGCAGAGACCAACTGACTTAAACAGCAAGAGTCTCAGAGAGTAAACACCAACTTGTTCACAACTATTTTTCTTTTTTAACCCAATGTAAGTTCTTTCTATAATGTTCAATGTATTGAGGGGCTCTTTGGCCCAGCCAATACAAATATGGAATCATTTATGGCTTGACCTCCTCTCACAGATCTAACTAGAACTATAAGAGCTCTGGGGGATCATCAGGGACCATATTAGATGCTCCCTACCAGGGAGAGGATTAAAATCACTTTTGAAAGGGAATTCTTAGGACTATTCAAAAACACAATCAATTAGATCTACCTATAGAAATTTAAAAAATAAAATCATTGTAGAACACACTATATTTGTATTAGAATCATATCTAACTTGTAGACATTCACCATCTTAAAAAATAAAATACAACTACTACTGGTCTGCATTATTATAGGAATTAAAAACCAGCCTTAAGAAATTTATATTGTTTGACAGCCAAGTGCATGACCACTGAGCTTATCTCATTAATTGGGTATAGAACAAAAATACTGGATAAATATATTTAGACTAAAAATAATTAAACTAAAAAAATATCCATGAGGAGTTTGGGAGATAAACTGGTCATTCACAACAGAATTTGAGAAGCCTTGTTACAGATAATGTAACACCCTTGCCAGATACTGAGTCACTACTGGGGCAAAGGATTAGGTTCATGTTGTGGAAAGGATGAGACAGCCAGTCAGAGACTTTGGTCTTAGTTCTATCTCTGATATTTCCCAAGAGGAACTGGAAATCACTTAACCTGCCTGGATTTGTTTCCTAATCTGCCAAAAAATGCACCAATTGGAAGGTTCTTTGAAGTCTAGATAGCATTAATTTATAAAGCAGACCATTCTATTTTTAGACAAACTAAATCTTCAGTAATTTTTTTCTTGTGATTTCTACTCTTCTATTGAGAATCTACCATCTGCAGCTATATAGCATCCATCTAATTTCACTAACTTATATAAAAACAGTACATCCACATGGACTGTTTGAGAAAAATGCCCAGGTCCCTCAGCTTGGACACATATTCCAATGTTGTCCTCTTACAGACCCTTTCTACCTTGTCATGACTTCTTAAATGGCCCCCAAGACAATCTGGTAAAGTCTGTACTGACCAACAGAGAAAATAGAGATAGCTATCTTTATATTATAATAACAATATCAATAATCTTTTTTTTTTTTTCTCCAGGAAATACTGTTTTAATAAAATGGTAACAGACTTTTTTTTAAAGATTTTATTGGGGAATTGGGAGAGGAGAACAGCGTTGGGGAACTGGGGAAGGGGAAGAGACAAGTTGCTGTCCTTTTGTTCTTCAGTCTAGTTGTGGAGGACATTGCTTCACTGGCCCATGTTGGTTTCATCATTGCGCTCTTCTTGGGTGAGGCAAATCAGTAGCCAGCCTCTGGAAGCCTGCTCACAGCAGCTCTTGGCAGCTCACACTGGCTACCAGCTGCTCACGCTGGCTGCCGGCCACTCACTGTAGCCTATGGCAGCCCACTGCAGCAGGGGCTGCAGCTATGCCATCCCCGGGGACTCACAGCAGCCCGCTCCAGGTGGAGCTGTTGTCACCATCTTAGCTGTAGAGGGCTGTGTCACTGGCCCTCATATGCGGGATCCGAACTGGGGCTGCTGATGTCCCAAGCCAGATCTTAACCAATGCGCCACTCGGCCGGCCCGGCAACAGATTTTTTAAATGATTTGTTCAAAAATATTTTTATACTTAATATTGCTTCACAAATTTACTGTTCCAGTTTTTTTCAGTTACTTTTCTCACTAAACCTCAGGAATAAATTAAATTTGATTTGGTGGAAGTAGTTAGAGATTTTTTCCCATCTTTTTCCAATTCTTCCATCAGACAGTAAATAAATATTGTTCTGAGAAGCATAATAAACTAACATGGAACTGTATGCTATGAACTTCAAGTTAAACACTGTTATTTATATTTGGTTCAAGTGGATTAAGTAAAATAGCCCATTGTTTCTATGTTATTGGCTTTAAAGACTATAAAATATACATGGCTTAAACAATTGCCAGCAAAGACTATATGTTCATGCAACTAAAATATCACTTGTCCCAGGTTTCACTAAATCTTCCATAAATATATCATGTACAACTTTGTCAAATGCCCTTAAAGAAATCAAGATACTCTGTCTTAGAACAGAAGCTCTCTGCCACCCAACTGGATTGCATTTTTCTTCTCTCTTGGACTTATCTGAAAGGTAAGACTACTGTGAATAAAGAAGGCCATCTGGTTATGTCCACTTCAATTTGGATTCATAATGACCTCTGGTACTCACTCCCATTTTTCACTGAAGCCCCAATATGCTTGAAAATCTAGAGCTTACAATATAGGGTCTAGATCCATTTGATATTTGATAGCAATTAGAAATTGTATTCTCCTAAAACATTAAGTCAGTATTATAAGTCCTTTCCTACTTGGAGAATACTAATTTTAATTTATTAAAATAAATTCTGTAATTAAAACTCCATATACCAGGGGTGCCGAAAAAATGTATACACATTTTAAGAGATGTTATCTATGTATTACTTTTCAAAGTTGAATTAAATTATGGTAGCAATATGTAGTATGATGTTCACTCAAGAGATGCCATTAATCAAATGAATGTCAACATCACCATGAGACAGGCAGGACAGTCAAAGAAAATGGCGGAAGCTCGATTGTCATTTGAGGTGTGCAACACCATTTTGAAGTGGTATTTGAAATTCCAGAACGTTGTGGAAGTACAATGACAATGGAGGCATGAGTATGCAAAAGACCCTCCAACATGCCTAACAATGCAGCATTCGTGATAAGTTTGAGACACACAGGACTGTGTGTGATGTGCACAAGGGAAGATCCACGAGGCCTCGCACAGCAACATGTCCTGCTTCTTCTGCTATGGTGTTGGAACAGTTTACTCTGATAGTAATCACTCTGAGCACCTCTTGTAGCTGCAGAAGTCAAACATGACTTGTATTCATCTTTTGTTATCTGTATATATTTAGTATTATAATTTTAATAGAGATTTTGCCTTTCTTAAAATGTGTATACTTTTTTTGGCACCCTCTGTATTTATGTGTGTGCTTTTTAAAGATTTTTAAAAACTAGATTGTCGCTATATGATAGCCAGAATTAACAATCCATTGATTGATAAAATATAGACTGAGTGTATTCCTTATAGGCTGCTTTCATGCTAAGCGTTTGGTTTAGAATGATCCATAATGTACAGAGCAAATTAGGTAGTTTTTTAAGAGGATTAGAGCTTAGGATGTTAGAGGACCTGATTGATGTAGTGACTAAGGAATGTATCTAGTGGGAGCATGTGGTAACGAGAGCATGTCAACTAGCAATTTTTAAAAATATAACATGTTCTATAAATAATACTTTTTTTTTAATCATCCCAAAGACACCAGCATTGATAGAGTTAGAGGTGACTCTTGCTTGAAGTAAACCACATTTTCTCTTTCTACATTCAACATTCATTTTATCCATGGCTCTTCTGAGACATCACATCCTTGACATCATCATTTTATTTTATTTTATTTTATTTTATTTTATTTTATTTTATTTTATTTTATTTTATTTTATTTTATTTTATTTTTTGAGGGCAGTGTCACTGGCCCTCATATGTGGGACCTGAACCGGGGCCGCTGGCTTCCTAAGCCAGCGCTTAATCACTGCGCCACTCAGCCAGCCCGACATCATCATTTTTCATTGGTATTTGTACCTCACCTTCGATGGGCAGTAGATGTTTTTCTTTTAAATATAAATCCAATCACAGTACAGCTATCTCCCACCTCAAGCCCTTCAGTGTCCCTCTCTCTTTTAGCAAAGTCAGCTATATTCCATTTCAATGAAGAATGTTGGCCTCAGTTTTTCCAATCCAAAGTCAAACATAGAAAATGTAAAATATAGGGACTTCTTTATTGTATTATACTTATTGAATTTTAAAGATTACACATTATTCTGGGGTTATTTTCTTTATGCTTCTAATTTGTGAATATATTCTCTCCATGAAATAATTATGTACTAGTCAAGAGAGACTTGCTCAAATACAGTCACAATCAAACCCTCATATCTCAGAGGCTTAACATAAAAAGTTGATCTCTGACTCATGCAAAGTTCACTGCTGATCTAGTGGCATTTCAGGAATAGCTTTTCCAAGAAGTGATGCAGGATTTTAGACTACTTGTTTACACATTGTAACAATGACACTGAAACATGTGGCTCTCCAGCGTCATCGTGGAGAGATATGGAAGATACACTAGAGCTATTCTCTGTCTCAGCCATAAAGTGACTCATATTCCAGACTATTGGCTAGAACAAGTCACAAGGCCTAATCTATTGTATGTTCAAGGGGGCTAGGAAGTAAAGTTTTAAATGTGTCCAGGAAGGCAAGAACAAGGTATGAAATATTTTTCAGTAGGAATTTCTATCACACATTATGGTGGTAGATGGTAAATTGATTTCTTAATATCATATAATGGCAAAAGAAAAAAAAATGATACCCCATGTATCATTTACCCCAATTAAGCACCTCACTTAATTTGGGATAATTTATTAGTGCATGGTATGCCAAAGTGCATGAAATGCATTCTATGAAACTTAAACATCATAGCCTGGAATATGTAGTTCTTTAAGCTCTAACCCTGCCAACATCTCCAGGTTTATCTAAAACACCCCCTGATATGAGTCATACTTCTCAGCTTGTATCATTGCAATTCATGACCACATGTCCTTGTGCCAGTTATTGCCTATGACTTTTCCTATCTTCCCTTTAAAGTCTCTTATCAAACATCACCCATTCTCTGATACTCCCAGGCACAGCCAGTGCACTCATATGTCTCCATTAACATTTTCCCACTTTACATCATTATTTGTAGACATCTTTTAATCCTCAATAGATCATGAGTTTTTTGAGGAAAGGGGCCAAGTTTTTTTCATTCCTATAATTCCAGAATCCACTAGATTGCAGGATTTAGTTCTCAATAAGTACTGAGGGAAAGCTTGGTTCTATTGATCAAGACTCTCCTTGTTTATATGTTCATCAACTTTTTTTGAAAGAGTCTCAAGAATGACTTAACTCTTCTAATCACACTGTCCTTTGGCTTAAGTAACTTTTAAAAGTCACCAATCTATCAGCAATTAGTTGCACCCTACTGCTATCCTAGTGCAAGTGATTGTTCAAGCTCCATGCCCACCTAGCATGCAGCCCTGTTCCAACTTGCTCTGCTCTGTAGGATTTGTTCTGAACCTGTGATGTTTCCCTGGAAAGGCTAATGGGATCCTTATTTTCCAAAAAAATTTCAAGAGAACTATGATGAATTTGGCTTTGATTATGACCTGATGGCAGGACCCAGTAGCAGTTTTCAATTTACTGGCTGCACAGTGAGAATACAAACTGTAAGATCAGACAATTAAATTCAGGAAATCCTCCTAGAAAAACTGCTATACACTTCATTGCTAAATATCTATGGTCATCTTCAAAGTAGTCCCCTTGAGAAGCTATGCACTGACACCAGCATCTAGTCCACCCTTCAAAGCAATTTTGGAATTCTTTTTCTGGAATGACCATCAGAGCTCTCATCAGATTACCCTTGATGTCCTGAATGTGATCAAAATGTCTTTCTTTCAATATTTCCTTTATCTTCGAGTAAAGAAAGAAGTCATTGGATGCCAGATCAGGTAAGTAGGGAGGGTGTTCCAATACAGTTACTTGTTTACTGGCTAAAAACTCCCTCTCAGACAGTGCCATGTGAGCTGGTGCATTGTCGAGATGCAAGAGCCATGAATTGTTGGCGAAAAGTTTAGGTCATCTAACTTTTTCACATAGTCTTTTCAGCACTTCCAACTAGTAAACTTGGTTAACTGTTTGCCCAGTTGATACAAATTCATAGTGGATAATCCCTCTGATATCAAAAAAGGTTAGCAACATCATTGAAAACAAGTTCGCGAACTTAGTTGTCAGAGCTCGTATATGAAGAGAGGGAACACATTTTTTTTCCTTCCATCAGTGTTCACCAAGAAGCTCTGCAGATATGGAGGACAGCACAGAAAGACTGAAAGGGAAAAGGAGCATTCTTTTGAGAAATGGTCACAGAACTCAATTCACTTCATTATATTGCACACCTACTCTTTACAACTCTATGACATGGATAAGGCAAGGTCTTACCCTCTCTGGACTTACAATCAGAGTATGTACTGCAGAAACAAAGATGAACAGACTGGCATACTGAATAAAGCTACGGGACAAATGGTCCTCTAAGAGAGGCACCAACACTGAGGTATGAGTATGCACAGGAAAATGAAATTACTGACTCATCCTCTCATGTACTATAACAGCTACTGGCAAATTGGTTTTTAAATGAACCTTGATAACTTTAGAAAAATAGTCAAGAACTGCACAAGACACAATTTGTAATTCTTGGCATGGTTTGTATTATTGGCTCCCTGGATCTGGGACTGTATTGAAAAGGGAAGTATCTATAAACGGAATGAATAATGTGTAATAATATATTCTGTTTATTTTTATATCAGATGTTTGGAATGTTGGCACTATTAAGAAACTAATTTAATTTTGATTCCCCTTTGAATCCGTGATGCTATAATGCAAACTCCCAAAATGAGCCATATTCCTAGTCAAGAAAATTGGGTGCTGGTACCATAAATATACCAACATTCTCTTTTTATACATCTCTCTTAATTAACAGAACATTTTACCTTTGACATTTGCTGAAAACTTTTTATTTCATGAAAAAGCCAATAATAATAATAATAATAATAATAATAATGATGATGATGATGATGTACTCATTTGAAATTGGCCACCTAGTCTAATTCTTAAAACTTTTTATCTTTAGATTGATTTGCACTTCTCAACCAATTATGGAGATGGGCAGGTATTATTATACCCATTTTACACATGAGGAAATTGAAACTACCTTGGAGACTTGCCCAAGCAGGTGAAAATGCCTCCCACAGCAAGACTCTGAAGATGCCACCAATCACTAGTAATCATAGTGGTTCAGTTCCTGTAACACAGGTTGTCTCAACTTGGACACTATTGACATTTGGGGCCAGACAATTCTTTTCTTTTATTCTTTTTTAAAGTTTTATTGGGTAACAGTGTGTTTTTTCCAGGACCCATCAGCTCCAAGTCAAGTTGTTGTCCTTCAATCTAGTTGTGGAGGGCACAGCTCAGCTCCAAATCCAGTCGCCATTTTCAGTCTAGTTGTGGAGGACACAGCCCACCATCCCATGGGGGAATCGAACTGGCAACCTTGTTGTTAAGAGCACGCACTCTAACCAACTGAGTTACCTGGCTCCCCTGAGGGGCTAGATAATTCTTGGTTGTAGTGTTTGTCCGTGTGCATTGTAGGATGGTTAGCAGCATTCCTGGCCTCTACCTACTAGGTGCCAGTAGCAGCCCCTACTTGTGATAACCAAAAGTGTCTCCTGGAGGATAAAACCTCCTGTGGTTGAGAACCACTGCCATGGGAGAATCAGACTTCATGACAAATGGATTCTTCTGTTTACCTGGCTTCCTTTCTACTGGCTTTGTGCTACTGCATCCTCAATTTCTTAGAAAAATTGTATAAAACTATGGTGAATTGACTTTCATTATGGCTTGATGGCATGACCAAGTAGCAGTTTTCAGCTTACTGACTGCACAGTGAGAAGGCAAGCTATATGAGGACAGGAGCCACATTTGTTTCCTTCAATGAATATTTGTTCACTGAATGGAAAGTGGACCACTGGTTACATGGGCCTAACACATTACACACTATACACATTATACAATTTCATTGTCTAACTATCTATATATTAGGTATTAAAGGTCCCATTTTACAGATGAGGCAAAGTTTAGAGAAGTAACTACTATAACAATAATTATAAATGGGTCAGCCTGCATTTAAGACTCTGGACAGCCTGATTAGAGTTTATACATATTCTTTTGTGCCAATGTCGTTCAAATTGCAGGTTTCATACCATTATTAGATTATGAAAAATGTTGTGGGTCAAAACTAGCATTTTTTCTTTCTAATGATATAGAATACAATGAAATGGAAAGGGATAGAAACTATCAAAGTGAATTACATGTAATATGGTTAAGGCATTTTTTTGTTTTTTAATATTTTATTGGGGATTTGGGGGAGGGGAAAAGCATTGGGGAATTGGGGAAGGGGAACAGACAAGTTGCTGTCCTTTTGTTCCTTTGTCTAGTTGTGGAGGACGTTGCTTCACTGGCCCATGTTGGTATTATCATTGCGCTCTTCCTGGTTGAGGCAGTTGCTCGCCGGCCATTAGACAGCTGATCACGGTGGCTCACAAAAGCACATGCTAGCTGCCGGTCCAGCCCAGACTGCAGCCTACGTCATTGCCGATGACTCACGGCAGCCCAGCTCTAGGTCAAGCTGTTGTTCGCCATCTTAGCTGTAGAGGGCGCAGCATCACTGACCTTCTATGTGGGATCCAAACCTGAGCCCTGCTGCTCAGAGCTGGTGTCCCAAGCCAACTCTTAACCAACACGCCACTTGGCAGGCCCGGTTAAGGTATTGTTTGATGAAACTTTTGTTCTACTGTGTGTGTGTGTGTGTGTGTGTCTGTGTGTGCGTGTGTGTGTGTGTGTGTGTTAGTAGTTCATAATGTAAAATATATATTTTCCCTATGGGTCAGAAATATTTTTAAAGTACTACCATACTATCTATTATTTCCTTTCTATTGGCTAGAAAATGTTTGATTGGCATTCTCGAATTAAATTGGAAGTTTGTTTTCCCACTAGTCCAGCTGCTTTATCACTTTGTCCATCTAGTATGCCTGTGCTGATATCAAATTTTGGGAAATTGAGGAAGAGCCCTAAAAAGAGGATGCCATGGATACTTACCAGATCCAAGAACTGGAAATACTGTTGTTTCACATACACCCATTTTGGTGTCCTCTGGGGGATTCCTGAGTTTCCAGAATTCTGAACTTTAACTGATGTGAATTATGTTTTGAAGAGACCATTTCCTTTCTATCCCAGGCTCCAGTCTTTTTTCCCAAAGATAACCATTACCAGTGATTTATCACCAGCATTAAACAAGGAATCAAATGGCAAAGGTGAAGCATGGTTTGTAGAGTCCCAGCTCCAGCAAAACAGAGTGTGGAAGAATGGGCTTCAGCTGAATGACAATTACTTTATAACCAGCATAATTTCTTATGTATCCTTCTAGAATATATAGGTTTTTTTTTCTTTTTAATATGGTTTTTAACACTGTTCCCACTTTACCTTTTTTTATTATTTTGCAAATCTTTCTATATCAACATAGCCAAATCTACTTCCTTTCTTTGATTATTGTATATTATTTCATTATATGGATTAACAGTCTACATAAATGAACATTTAACAATAGCTGCTGCCAATTCCTCTTCTCCTTCATCTCCTTTTTCTTTTTCTTTCTCCTCTTCCTCCTTCTTCTCTTCCCTTTTCTCTCTCACTATTATCATGCTTTTTTTATCTGTGAAAGTATATCTAAAAAAATTTTAGAGTACTTTGGTAGGACTAAGGGCACATATTTTAATTTTCATAGATGTTAAGTTACTCTTCAAGGAGATCATAGCAATTTATTTTACACTTA
This sequence comes from Aselliscus stoliczkanus, assembly GCA_033961575.1. Lineage (NCBI taxonomy): Eukaryota > Metazoa > Chordata > Mammalia > Chiroptera > Hipposideridae > Aselliscus > Aselliscus stoliczkanus. The sequence goes on from CM066738.1 coordinate 33,683,230, forward strand.
ATATAGGAATGTATATTGTTCTCATAGACTCATTGACATTGTATAATAAAAACCTTAAAAATTTTATTGCCATTTTCAAGGTAGGAAGTCATATTTCATTGTTAATTTATGCTGCATTTTCTATCATATATAAGATTGAATATCATTTCATTTATTGTAAAACCTTTATATTTCTTTTCCAGTTTAAATTCTTGCTTCATTTTCTATTTATTTGATATTTTTCTTGTTGATTAATAACACCTCTTTACATTTTGAGGACATTAGCTCTCTGTAAAATGCATTTCAAATATTTTCCATTTATTATATCTCTTTTGACTTCATTCTTTAGATATTGAAATCTTAATTAGAAAATTAAATAAATTTAACACTACAAATTATAAGTTACCAATGCTTTTTAGAAATTTATTTTTAATTACATTAAAGAATAATTTGCAATTTGTATTGGGATAAAAAGAAAGGGAAAGAGATTCCAAATTTATGTTTTAAAAAACAAACCAGTTTTCCCAGTACTTTTTGTTAAATAATTCAACACTTTTTGCTGATTTCAAATGCCTCCTTTGACATATATTCAGTTTCCATGTAAGTTTTGCATAATTTCTAGACTCCATCACTTTCTATTGATCAGAATGAGCTATTACCAGAATATCATTTTGAAAAGAAGAGTTAATTATTGCTTTCACAAGTATTTAAATTCTTTCACAAAGAATTTTGAACCCATAGACAAATGGAAATTGACTAGGAGTTGGGGAGAGTCTTTTCCGATAGTCTTATTCAGAAATAATCTTTCAAAAATTTAACTACTATAGAAATATATTGATTTTTCCTTTGGATCTTTCAATTACTGCTCTGCAGTTTTCTCTGTGTGTATAATATTGTATCTGAACTGGAAGGTTGTTGGGTGGTTTGTATCATCTTCATTCATTTTCTTAATAAACATTTTTGAGATACAATTCTATATGAGCACTGTTCTAAAGGCTGGGGACACAGCAGTGAACAATTCAGATGAATCTTCATCTTCATAGTAATCTTAAAGTGGATGGAGACAGACCCAATTTTTAAAATTTTTTTATTATTAGTTACAGATGTACAAAACAATGCAATAGTTATCCTTTTCACCCCTTACAAAGTGACTCCCCCTCCTCCCCAGACGCAGTTTTTTTTTTTTTTTTTTTTTTTTTTTTTTGAGGGCAGTGTCACTGGCCCTCATATGTGGGTCCCGAACTGGGGCCGCTGGCCTTCCAAGCCAGCGCTTAACCACCACGCCACTCGGCCGGCCCAAGACGCAGTTTTTAAAAATAACAGAACTCAGATGTATAGAGGGCTATGGTGTAAATAATCAGGGCCAAAGGATAGAGAATAATTGGGATGGAGCTAAGCATGGTAGTAATGTCGGACGATGACTGTCTGAGGAGGTGACATCTGAGTTGATGTCTGAGGGCTGTGAAAGGAGTCCTCATGTTCCGGTTCTTCAGTACTGTTCAGGGCTGTGGTTACCACATACTATGTCCTGACAGGTATTTACTGACTGAATGAATGAATCAAAGATAACTGGAGGTTCTTTGGCTATGGGAAGCACTTTAGCTTCTGTTGCCTTTAAAATTCTAGTATGAGAAGCTGTTTAGACAAGTTCTATGGTAGATTTTACTTTGGGGAGGAAAGAGATTTTCCTTCAGTTTTTATTCATTACTTATTGCAAAAGTGATTTTGCAGTGACTGAATTCAGCATTTCTCCCTGGGTGTCTAAACCACTCTGATCCTGAGCAAGCCTGAGGAAGTTTCCCAAAACAGAAGTTTTCCTTCATTCCCTGCCTTCCAATCTGCTGTGAGGAAGCTTTGCATATCCACAGCTGTGTGGGGCACAGAATGGAAGCGAGAAGGAAGTGAAAACAAGCCCAGGAGACCCAGGTGATATAGATTCAGTATCTTCCATCTCCTGAAACATTTCCAGCGAATAGACTGCAAAAGCACACGCTTAGATATGGTCTCTGAGGCTCGATTTGCAGTGGATTATACATGAGCTCCATCTTGTGCTTCTCCAGAAATATTTCCACTGTGTCATTTTTAAGTCAAAGAAATTCAAACACACCTTTGAAACTTCCTTTTATTGATTAATTGAGTAACAAAACACACAGTGACAAGATCAGAGTGAATGAAATCTTGAATGTTTGAGTCTTCAACCAGTTTCTTCTTCTGATTATTATTTGTTTTTAAGATTGAAAGCTATTGGCTATTTTTGTTATAGCTTCTTCTTACAATTATTGATCTCTATTAGCATTATAATTATAAATACTTGATATGAATTTATCTCTTTGATCTGTCCTACTTGTCAATCAACGTCTTTTAAACTCTATATTCTTCCTTTCATTCTTGACATGTGCCATTGTTCTCCACCCTGAATGCCTCGCCTGCTGTTCTCAAAAGCTGCCCAGAATCATTAAGAGGGTATATTGCTGTATCAAGTACCATGGCTTCAGGCTCTGCCGCAGCTGCCCACTTTCTAAAAGCTCCCTTTATTCTTTGCAACTACACTGATCCAATTCAGACTGACAAATATCAGTTCCTTTCCCCTTACCTTTCATGCAAAAAAGCAAAACAAACAAACAAAAAACCCAAAACAAAACAAAAAAATCCAAAAGTGTAATAAATCCCTCTCTCTGTATAGTGTACATTAATACACCTTGTAATTGCCTTTCCCTGTTGGTTTTAGTCCTTTGCCCTTTATTCTTTTCTTTTGTACTCTGGCTTCCTCAGCATTACTATTCCCAGCCTTGAAATTCAAGTTGCAAATGCAGAAAACATGCCCACCCATTTAGGACAAGCTGAATGGTTTGCATTAAAGAGGCCATAGCACTGCATCTGCTGGTACTGCTCACTAAAAGCTTTCATTGCTTGGTTCTTGAAAAACAGGCAGGTCTTAGATTCAAGACTAATGATCTATGAACTGGAGAGCACACTGTCGGGCTTGGTGGCAGTGAGCTAGTGGAAGTAGTATATTATAGTATATGTATGTAGTGTGTGTGTGTGTGTGTGTGCACGCGCACATAATATATACAAAGTGTGATAAAAATACGGTGAATATTTAAATTTAAAAAAATGTATTACAGTAAAATACACATTACCATGAATCTCTTTCAAAATACTCCCCCTCACTTTGAACACATTGTTCTTGCCACTTTCTGAAGCAGTTCTGAGAGCCCTCTTTTGTGAGTATCTTTAGTTGTGCTGTCGTGGCTGCCTCAACGTCCTGAATTGATTCAAAACATTTTCCTTTCATGGCCATTTTGACTTTGGGGAAGAGCCAGAAGTTGCATGGTGCCAGATCCAGTGAATAAGGTGGATGAGGATACATGGTAATGTTTTTATTTGGCAGAAATTGCCATACCAGAGCGATGTGTGACACAGAGCTTTGTCATGATGGAGAATGAGGTAAAAAGCCTCATGAAAGAGGACTTCCAGAACTGCTTCAGAAGGGAAAAATGATGGGATAAGTGTTCAAAGCGAGAGGGAGTATTTTGAGGGGGGTTAATGGGAATGTGTCTTTTATTTTATTAAAAATAATTTTTTTTAACATAAACATTCACCGTATTTTTTCATCACACCTCATATTATACAGAGGGTACCAAAAAAATGTATACACATTTTAAGAAAGGAAAATTATTAAAATTGTAATACTCAATATATGCCAATAACAAAAGATGACTACAAGTCTTGTTTGACTTCTGCAATTGTAAGAGTTGTTCAAAGTGGTTACAATCAGCTTCTAGACACTTCTGACTATGGCAGACTACTGCTTGAGCAACATTGACCAACATGTCCACTTGTATACATTTTTTTTGGCACCCCTGGTGCATGCGTGTGCGTGTGTGTGTGTGTGTGTGTGTGTGTGTATTTTCTACCTGTCACCATACTTATGGAGAAATCTGTAAAGAGTCTGCCAACTATTGCATCTGGGGCAGCTCTCATTTGGTATATGATTCTCTGCTGCTTATCTACTGTTTTACTTGTCAATTTTAAGTAAGAATAGCCATGCTATTAGGAATAGCTATATTACACTGTATACAATTATTGTTTGAGAAGAGTGGCTTTGGGAAAGTTATGTAAAGCAAATGTAAAGATTATACAGTCTACTAAGTGGAATATATGAGCTTTAAGAGCTTTTTACTTCATACAGGCCATTAGACAAGAATCAATCTTTCTTTACAAGGAATCTGTAGAGTTACTCTGAAGTTATTTTTGCTGTTTTATAGAACAATTCAAATTAATATTAAATTCTTATAGAGCCCCTTTAGGAATGTGAATGGGCCTTTTCCTAGAACTCAGGAATTCTAGGAATAGGGAAATTCTGAATATTCTTTCTGAGGCTATATTCAATGACTCTATCACCTACCTAATTCATTGTTACTCAAAGAGCAGTCCATGGACCAGAGTTTCAGCATCACTGGCATCACCTGACAGCTGGTTAGAAATGAAGCAGTTCATGCCTCACACATCTGCTTCATCAGAATTTACATTTTAACAAGATTTCCAGATGATTCATGTGCAATTGCAAGTTTCAGAAGTCCTGCTCTACCCTAACTCTTTTATTTTCCTGAAGAACAAACCAGTACTTACAGAAATAAAATGTGTTGCCCAAGGTCACTTAGTGAATTTGCAGTTTAGGGGAGCTAGGGCCACACTACATAAGTCATGGTGTCCATCCTTGGCAACCATATTCTTTTCTCACAGGTGTCTCGTTCCTTCAGTAATGTCCCAGGGTTGGTCATTCCCCATGTGGGCCAGCTCTCTCCAGATAGCTTTACACATTTCCAAATCACTTCCTCGTCCATCAGGACTTTCCATAGTGGAAGATGTATTCTGTATCTGCTCTGTCCACTGCCTACTTGTGTCTACTGAGCACTTGAAATGGAGTTGGTGCAACTGGAGAGCTGGAGGAAGGCAAATGGGGGAAGAGTGATGTCTCCTCTAGAACATAATAATCACTCAACTTTAACATGGAAAGAGGAGTTTCAGGAGCTTTTGTGTGAATAGCTAGCATGGTGGCAGCCTCTCAAATCCTGTTTTGGTAAAGTAATTTGGATCTGTTGCAGTTTTCAGAAACACTGCACTAGAACAATCTCTGGATTGTCATTTATGAACTTAGAGAAAGAGCAAAGAGACTTCAGGGTCATCTGGGAAGATACCAGTTCTTTTGAAAGGGTATAAACAAGCCGGTAACCTGTTATTCCTTAGGCAAGTGCCATGTCTGTTCTTGTGGTTGTTCTGAGGATTTTCCAGAAAAAGATGAACAGTGTGCTACTACTTCTGATTCTCCTGGCTGCAAGTGAGGGAAGCTTTAAACTGCCTGACTTTAAAAATATATATTGCAAGATGTTTAAGAACGAATCTAGCTACCATTTAGTTGTGCTGATTAGTAGCCGAAATTTCCCAAATTCTTCATCAGTGTTCCATGAACTTCTGCAATATGACTTTTTAGTTCATCCCATCAAAAAGTGACATCTACTTCCTTACCTATAAATCTGGTTTGACTTTGCAATTTACCTCAGTCAGTAAAATGTAATGGAAGTGATAATGTCCCAGCCTCGACTCAAAAGGTCTCATGTTCTTCCATTCTCCTTTGTGGAACCAGACACTGATATGTGAATAAGCCCAGATGAGGCTGCTGAAAGATGGGAGACCCCAGTCATTGGTGAGAAGACATGGGCATTTTACATGTCTCAGTTGATGCCAACACAGGCCAGTGAACCCCAGCTACACACCAGTTGACTACAGACATGTGATGAGCCCTGTCAAAATCACCAAGAACAGGCCATATCAGCCAACAAATCTAGTCTACTTACAGACTTGTGAAAATAATAAATGGTGGTTATTTTAAGCAACCAAGTTTAAAGGGGGTTGATTTGTTACAATATTATCATAATAGTAGAAAACTACTATGCCAATTTGTTATCGCATGTAACACATTTAATGTCACCTAATATTTCTGAAGGGAAAGAATTTTCTAAGGCCATGATAGGATTAAGTTCCTTGGAATCAGAGTCTATTAGAGATGGAAGGGATATTAGTATTAATCCTTGGCTATAGACAGTTTTACAGTGAAGCCTAGAGAGTGGAAATAAATAACCTTGTATTAGACAGCCAGTTAGGAGCAGCACAGGATGCAGGCCTCCTGTCTCCAAGGCCTTTGCAAGTCTTCAGTATGTTCTTTCATGAATATGCTGAGTTTTGCTTGTCTGCCAACCAGCAAGCCTTTGAAAACACAGCTTTTAAAAAGGAGATTGCATTTACAGAGAGACCAAAGCTTCCAACTTTACAATCTGATTCTTTGATTTCTAAAGGCCCTCTCAATTCTTTGTTAAAAGAATTCCCAATTTTGCCACTTATCTTTTATGAAAAGATTAGTGGATAGCCCTTACCATCACCATAACATTGCTTACTTAATCAACTATTATTTCTATTTGTAATTTGTCAAAAATTTTGCATTTTATAAAAAAAAAAAGCCTCTTGAACATGGTATGTTTTCTACTCACCATTGAGTGAGCTTTTTCTCTGGTTTGTATTCACGTCCTTGGCAAGTTAGAATCTCAGCTTGCTCGCTTCTATTCTTGTTTAAGCACTGGTAGCCATTCTTTGCATCTCAAAGTTTATAACATATTTTCATGTAAATTATCTTATTTGAATTTCCCAATAATCCATTTTTATCCATGGCAAGAAAACTAAGGCTTAAAGTAGTTGTGTGATTTGTACCAAATCACATGGATTTGAAAGAGAAGGCCTAGGTTATGCTTCTAGATTTCTATTCAACAGTCTGATTTCTACCAATGATATCACTTTGCCAACTTATAATCTGTACCTGTTGGGTTTGTCCAGGTGCCAAGTAACGCCTGACTTCCCTCTCCTTACTGAAATACCCTGGTCCAAACTGCTTCCTAAGTAAATAGCCCTAAGTTTTTCTTAGCAGAGAGGTCTTCCATGAAGGGTGATCTCAAGTCCAGGTCCCTTCCCTTCAGCTCCAGGATGGGCCAGGATTTAAATTAAGAAATATGGGGGTGAGAGCAATCTGCCAGGCTAAAAAAAGTGAGATGTAAACCTAGGCAGAGAGATAAAGCCATTCCCTTGTTCTATTGTGCTTCATTGGGACTCTCTGTTTCCAGTTCTAATCCATTTTTGTCCTGAAAGTAAATAAACTATTTTCCTTAACAGCACTTGAGTCCAACTCACATAATTATCTTTCCTTTGTATGACATTTCAAATTTTTCAAAATACTGATGTCATTTAACAAGTAAAACTAATCTATCAAGCGAATTGCAATTAAATACTATTATCTCCATTTACCGAGGGAGAAAATTACAGCTTTGAAGGAAGAGTCAAGTGGCTTGCTCAAGGTCACATGGCAAGATAACAAAATTTAAACCCAGTTATCCTGCTTCTCAGTTCTAGGATCTTTTTGTTTTTAATTGAAATTGGACATATTTAGTGTGCTACCTAGTATGTCTCTTTCGATTCCCTTTATTGAAAAATGTGCAATAGTCTTCTCAGAGAGTATGTCAAAGGAGCGTTAAAGGGAACCTCAGAGAACTGCTCAAAAAATCCTTACTGCCAACAAGCATTGTTGATGTTTCAAGGCAGGATCACTTCACACTTTCAAAATCATGCTGGTTTCTGGCCTTCCTGAAGGCTATCCAACAACATTCAACACTTTTGTTAAGAATCATGATTCCATTTTCCAAGTTTTGCATAACAATGCCAAAGTTCTTGTTAATTCTCCAAAAAGAACATAGAACCTTCATGCAAACACACAGTTGATAATTTGCTCTGATAGTGTGAAATGTCTATAGATTGGCTGTATTTCATATTTATGTAACCCTCCATGGGATGCCAAATAGACTAATATATGGTTCTTTAGGTACCAGGCACAACTGAATGTTTTTAACGAGAAGGATTAAGAAGAAAGTTATGGTTTTGAGGATGTGCCTTTCAGACCTGTATCTATTGGAGAGATACAGGTCTCTCTCTCATACTTATGAGGGTCCCAACTTCTACAGACATTCATCGCAGGCAGGCCTTTTTCTGGGGAATACAGGACTCCTCCGACTTTGGCTCAGGAACTCTGACAACCTTGCTGAACTTTCCTTAGAATGCTTCCCCCCAACTTTCTTTCCTTCCCTCCCTCTCTCCTCCACAGGAGTCAGACCTGCATCATGGTCTGACAGCCCTCCAAATCTTTTTCCTTTTTTCAAGGAATTCCCCTAACAACATCTTTTCATGGTTAATCGCATCTTTTTTTTTTTTAATTAAAGTTTATCAAGTTGACAATAGTAAAATTACATAGGTTTCAAGAGTACAATTCTGTAATACAAGATCAGACAATTAAGTTCATGAACTTATTCTCAAAAAAGTGCTACATACCTCATTGCTGAGGCAGATCGGTAGCTGGCCATTGTACGGCCACTCACAGTGGCCTCATTACTCCCCTTGGGAAGCTATGCACTGACACCAGTGCCTAGTTCACCCTTCAAAGCAATTTTGGAACTCTTTCTGGAATGGCCATCAGAGCTGTCATCGTATTACTATTGAAGTCCTGAATGTCATTAAAATGTCTTCTTTTCAATATTTCCCTTATCTTCTGGTAAAGAAATAAGTCATTGGGAGCCAGATCAGGTGAATAGGAAGGGTGTTCTCATAGTTATGTGTTTACTGACTAAAAACTTCCCCACAGGCAGTGAGATGTGAGCTGGTGCATTGTTGTGATGCAAGAGCCATGACTTGTTGGTGAAGAGTTCAGGTCGTTTAACTTTTCATACAGACTTTTCAGCACTTCCAAACAGTAAACTTAGTTAACTGTAAGTCCAGTTGATACAAATTCATAATGAATAATCCCTCTGATATCAAAGAAAGGTTAGCCACATTGTTGCAACAAGTTCTTGAACTTAATTGTTAGACTTCGTATACACATCATCTATATATCACATTGTGTGTTCACCACCCAGAGTCAGTTCTCCTTCTATCACCATACATTCGATTCTGTTTACCCTCATCTACCACCCCCTACCCTCTTACCCTCTGGCAACCACCAAACTATTGTCTGTGTGAATCAGTTTTTGTTTCTTCATTTATTTGTCTTGTTCCTTTGATGATTTCAGTTTTATATCCCACATATCAATGAAATCATATGATTCTCAACTTGTTCTGTCTGACTTATTTTGCTTAGCATAATATCTACCCATGTTGTCACAAGTGGCAATATTTTATATTTTCTTATGGCAGAATAGTATTCCATTGGTATATATACCACATCTTCTTGGTCTAATCATCTATTGAAGGACACTGGGTTGTTTCCATGTCTTGGCCACTGTAAATAAACGTGCAATGAACATCAGAGCACATATATATTTGTGGATATGTTTTCAGATTTTTTTGGGTAGATACTGAGGAAAGGGATTGCTGGGTCATATGGTAAATCTATTCTTAATTTTTTGAGGAACTTCCACACTGCCTTCCATAGCAGCTGCACCAAGTTGCATTTGCATTCCCATAGTGTATGAGGATTCTTTTTTCCCCAATACTTGTTAATATTTGTCTTGTTTATGAGAGCCATTCTAACTGGTGTGTAGAATAATCACTTTAATAATCTGCTTCTTAGAGGATTTGGACAAGGAAGCAGATGAGTTTTTTTATTTGTTTTGTTTTTTTATAAATTTTATTTTATTGCGGGATTGAGGGAGGGAACGACGTTGGGGAATCAAGGAAGGAGAACAGCCAAGTTACTGTCCTTTTGTTCTTCAGTCTAGTTGTGAAGGATGTCGCTTCACTGGCCCACGTTGGTATTGTGATCATTGCGCTCTTCCTGGCTGAGGCAGATCGGTAGCTGGCCATTGTATGGCCACTCACAGTGGCTCACAGCAGGTCGCTGCAATCCCACTGCAGCCTACACTGTCCTCGGCAACTCATGGCAGCCCATCTCCAGGTCGAGCTGCTGTTCACCATCTTAGCTGTAGAGGGAGCAGTGTCACTGGCCCATGTGGGATCCAAATCGGAGGCCCTGCTGCTCAGCGCTCATGCTCCCAAGCCAACTCTTAACCAACGAGTCACTCAGCTGGCCTGGCAGATGTGTTTCATATGCTAAGTCAGCAGCTGCTATATGTACACATATGTTATAACTTTGAAACTAAAAATAAATTTTATTTTTTATTCAACATATTTAAACTAAAAAACAAACAAACAAAACAACCCAAAACAGTTCACCCATTTCTCTCACCCTTCCCTCTGGCAACCCACCAATGTGTTTTCCTTATGTATGAAGTTGAAATTTATTTATTTATTTATTTATTTATTTATTTATTTATTTATTTAATTTTAGATTCCACATATAGATTCCAATACTGTACGATCATAAGATCATACAGTATTTGTCTTTTTCTGTCTGATTTACTCCTCTTAGCACAATGCTCTCAAAGTCAATCCATGTTGTTGCAGATGACAAATTTTATTATTTTTATGACTGAATATTACATTGTGTGTGTGTGTGTGTATGCATGCATACATATATTTTCTTCAAAGAGTTTTATAGTTTTAGTTTTATGCTCAACCCTGTAGTCCATTATGAGTTATATTTTTGCATATGGTATAAGACAGTGTTCCAGTTTTATTCTTTTGGGTGTGGCTGTTCAATTTTCCAGCACCATTTATTGAAGAGACTGTACTATCCCCATTGTATTTTCTTGGTTCCTTTGTTGTAAATTAATTGACCACATATGAATAGGTTTATTTATGGGCTCTCTATTCTGTTCTGTTGATCTATGTGTCTGTTTCTACACCAATATCATACTGTCTTAATTACTATAGCTTTGTAATATAGTTTGGAATCAGGGAGCATGATGCCTCCAGCTTTGTTCTTCTGTATCAAGATGATTTTGGGTATTTGGGGTCTTTTATGATTCCATACAAATTTTAAGATTTTTCTATTTCTGTGACAGATGCCACTGGAATTCTGGTAATGATTACATTGAATCTATATATTGTTTTGGGTAGTATGGACATTTTAACAGTATTATTTCTTCCAGTACATGAACACAGGATATCTTTTATTTATTTGTGTCTTCTTCAATTTCTTTCTTTAAGATCCTGTAGTTTTCAATATACAGGACTTTCACCTCCTTGGTTAAACTCATTCCTAAGTATTTTGTTCTTTTGGATGTAATTGTAAATGGGATTGCTTTCTTAATTTTTCTTCCTGATAGCTAGTCATTATCAGAAATGCATTCGATTTTTGTGTATTAATTATGCATCCTGAATTATTTTATTATGCTTTTAATATATATTAATTATGCTTACTGAATTCTTTTGTTAGTTCTAACAGTTTTTGATGGAGTCTTTAGAGTTTTCTACAGATAATATCATGTCTGCAAATAGTGATAGTTTTACGTCTACCTTTCCAACTTAGATGCCTTTTATTTCTTTTTCTTGCCTAATTGCATTGGCAGGGACTTACAATACTCTGTTGAATAAAAGTGATGAGAGTGGGCATCCCTGTCTTATCCCTGATTTCAAAGGAAAGCTTTCAGCTTTTCACCACTGAGTATGATATTAGCTGTGTGCTTGTCGTATATGGTCTTTATTATGTTGAGGCACTTTCCCTCTACATCCATTTTGTTGAGAGCTTTAATCATAAATACATGTTGAATTTTGTTAAATGATTTTATTTATTTATTTTTGTCATCCATGGAGATGGTCAAAAGACTCTTACCTTTATCACATTGACTGATTTGCAAATGTTGGACCATCCTTGTATCCCTGGACTAAATCCCACTTACATGATCCTTTTTATGTATTGTTGAAAGAGTATGCTAATTTTTAAAGTAAATTTGCATTTATGTGTATCTGGGGTATTAGCCTGTAATTTTATTTTTTTATGGCACCCTTGTTTGATTTTGGTATCAGAATAATGCTGGCCTTATAAAATGAGTTTGGAAGAGTTCCCTCCTGGGCTGGCCGAGTGGCACTTTGGTTAAGAGCTGGCTTGGGATGCCAGTGGCCCCAGTTCAGATCCCACATATGAGGGCCAGTGACACTGCCCGCTACAGCTAAGATGGTGAACAACAGCTCCACCTGGAACTGGGTTGCATGTGTCCCTGAGACTGTGTAGGCTGCAGCACCCGCTGCAGTGGGCTTCCATAAGCTACAGTGAGTGGCAGGCAGCCAGCGTGAGTGGCTCGCAGCCGGAGTGAGCCGACAATAGCTGCCTTGAACGGCTGTCCAAAGGCCAGCAACTGATCTGCCTCACCCAAGAAGAGCGCAATGATGATACCAACATGGGCCAGTGAAGCAACATCCTCCACAACTAGACTGAAGAACAAAAGGACACAAACTTGTCGTTCCCCTCCCCTAATTTCCCAATAAAAACCTTTAAAAAAAGAAAGACTTCCCTCCTCTTTTACTTTTTGGAAGAATTTGAGAAGGATTGGCATTAATTTTTCTTTAAATGTTTGGTAGAATTTGTCAATGAATCTGTCTGATTCTGGACTTTTGTTTGTTGGGAGGCTTTAATTACTGATTCAATGTCCTTACTAGTAATTCAATTGTTTAGACATTCTAGTTTATTATGATCCAGTCTTGGTAGGTTGCATGTTTATAGGAATTTACTCATTTCTTCTAGGTTATCCAGTTTGTTGGAATATAAATGTTCACAGAATAAATTTTAAAATTATTACATCCTGTGATAATGGTTTCAGTACCAGATCATGGACAGATACAACAAAGGTTTACTTTCCCCATATTTATCCCCAGATAAAGACAAAAGAAAAATTTTTTGAAAAGCCAAGGCACAGCTTCCAACCTGGACTGACAGGCCACACCTATGCAGTACAAGTAATGGGCAAGGTAAGAAAATGTGTCCCACTAAAGCATCTTGTCTAGAAGACTTTTTTTTTTTAATTGGGGAATTGGGGGAGGGTACCAGCCAAGTTGTTGTTCTTCAGTCTTAGTTGTGGAGGGTGCCAGTCACCATCTGGCTGCCCATCGGCAGCTCATGGCCTCTGAGCCCAAGGTGCTGTGTTAAAATCTTAGTTGTGGGTGGGCATAGCTACCATCCCATGCAGGTGTTGAACCAGCAGCCTTGTTGTTTAGAGCACACACTCTATCCTCTGAGCCATCCGGGTGGCAGCTCAGCTCAAGGTGCTGAGTTCAGTCTTAGTTGTGGCTGGGCATAGCCACAATCCCATGTGGGAGTTGAACCCAGCAACTTTGTTGTTAAGAGCGCATGCTCTATCCACTGAACCATCCAGGTGGCAGCTCAGCTCAAGGTGCCAAGTTCAGCCCGAGTTGCAGAGGGCCGTATCCCACCATCGAACAGGCAGTCTTATTGTTAACAGCATGTGCTCTAACCAGCTGTGCCATCCTGCCACCTGTTGGCAGCTCAGCTAGGGCACAATGTCACTGGCCTTTGTGGGAATTGAACCCATGGCCCTGTTGATCAGAGCTCATGCTCTTTAGCTAACTCTTAACCAACTGAGCCACTTGGCCGGCCCTCTTTTTTTTTTTTTTTTTTTTTCAATCACAGAAATCTCTTTCTATACCTAGAACCTCAAGGAGATCAGAACTGGCACAAGTAGTCAGTTTTAAATCCAGGGCACAGAGTAAAATTTTGGGAAAGAATGCATCACCCACACCAAAGAATAAAACTTCCTCCCCCTTCCTGCTAGCCTCTAATCCAAATTGAAGGGGAAGGAAACAGAGAAACCAGAACTTTTTTATTCACTGTTGTTGCCAAGATGGGAATTGTTTATAATTGTGTGTTACAGTAAGAACACTGTCACTCACTTCACTTAGCTCAGTGCATCCCAAACCTTGGTTTTGTAAATGGCAGCTCTGTAAATGGCAGAACATTAATACCTGAAGCTTTCATTCCTTCTTTGCTTCAATGCAAAGCAATTTCAGTGTTAGCTAAACTTTTCTATTTTTTCAATAATTTATTTGTATTTTGTCTGCTTCCACAACCCATCTAAATTAGTTTCACAGAGGGTGGATTGGTCTAAAGGTATGCTCTAGGCTTGAATATTGTTCCCCAAACTTTAATGAGTATACTAATACTCTGAAGATCTTCTTAAAATACAGATTCTAGTTCAGAGCCTGGGATTGTTGTTGGTCAGAGTCTGGGATCCTTTATTTCTAACAAAGAAAGGGGACTAAGTTGATGCTGTTGGTCCAAGGACCTAAAGCCATGCTTCTCAAACTTTAGCATGCATCAGAATCACCTGGAGAGGTAAAAACACAGATGCTGGGGCCCCATCCCAGAGATCTTGATTCAGTAAGTCTGACAGAGCACCTGAGATTCTGCATTTGATAAACCTCCAGATGATGTCAATGCTGTTTGTCCCTGGACCATACTTTGAGTAGCAAGGTTTAGTGAACATATCTAATGGAAAAGTCTTACAAAATTTGATTCTTTCTGCTAATTATTTGATTTGCTTGGAAAAGTGCATTTGGGAAACTGCTGAGTATTTTTGCTTGTGACAGGTACATTGTGCTTTCAACTTAACCTTATAGGCATAGGTCTAAAACAGAAACAAGAATCATGGAAGACGGTAAATAGCATAGGTTTTACGTTGGGGGACTCTGAATCACCGTAACCTTTCTATGACCCTCAATTTTAACCTTTCTCATGATAAATAAGACTCTCTAAGTCATACCTAAATTCCATTGCTTGCATTTTACCTCTTCTGTAGGACTGCTTCCAACGTTGCCAGGACACAAAATTAGGACTCAGAAAATATAAAACCTGCCTGGATGTGGGCCCATAAAAATCTCAATAAGAATCAAGACCCATTTCAGGGGAGACAGTCTACATGCTAAATATTGGGCAACTCTACACCGTTGCATAATACAATAATTCTATACCCTACCCATGTCCTGTGTACTTGGGCTGTGATTACTCTTTAACACATATAGCTTCACATAAATCTTATTATATATCAATCCACTAGCAGATGAGAAAGCTGAGGCTATATGCCCCTGGGTCACAGGTCTATTTGTCTAAAACCTGTTCTCTAGATCCTTGCTACTAAAAGCATGGCCTGTGGACCAGCAGCAGCAACATCACTTAGGAACCATTTAAAAATGATTCTCAATACCCCACCTTACCTACTTTACCAGTGTCTTCATTTTAACAAAATGCCAGGTAATTGCTATGCTTTTTAGGGCAATGTTTGGGCCCACTCTGCCACATTTCCTTTACCAAGGAAGGATTTTTGCAGAGTCATTTTCTTTATTGGAAATGCTTTAGCACAGACCTGTGAGACATCAAAGGCAGTCATTTTCATCACTGGAAAAGGGCTGGTTTGATTGCTTTGGGAGGAGAACTGTTTGGCAGCACATCAGAGTTCAGGGGAGCTGCATGTGCTGACACAGGCAATTCCTGGCTTTCTTGAGCTGGACTTGGGAACTGACGTGCAACCATTGTCCCGAAATAAATTAGATTATGCAGCAGGACTTTCCCTCTTGGAGCCTGTTTTTACTAAAGGGTTGCTCCAAAAATCAACAAGGTTCTTCAAGATGGTACAATTAAACTGAGGAAGAGTAGAATCATATCTCACTTGCCTTTTGGGGAACACTGTAGATTCAAGAGTAGTTTCTTTCCTAGGAAGAGGAGATAATATGGTACAGAGAAATTCAGTATCAGACTAAAGCAGGGGGCTATTTTGAGAAATGTGTGAAACAAGATATTTTGCCAATCTCCTTGTATTTAGTGGATTGAAACAACAGCCATTTATAAGTTTATAAATCTGCAGTTGACTAGTGGTCTGCTGACCTGACCTAGACTAAGTGAAACGCTCTCATGAGTTTTCTTTTAGACCACCAGAATGGTTTTAGCTGGAACACATGGTCCATGTGTCTCTCATCCACCCGCAGGCTAGCCTAGGCTATTCAGCTGGTGGCTCAGCAGGAAACATGAGTGGAAAAACCTAAGACATTTCAAGGCTTAAGCCAACTCAGCAGACTGTTATTTCTGCTGCATTTTACTGACCAAAGTGAATTGAAAGGCAAGTCCTTATTTACAGTCTGGGGAAACACACTCTACCCCTTTATGGGAAGAGCAGCAAGGTCACACTGCTAAAAGGGCACAGGTTGGAGAATCAGGGCTTACTTTGTAATCTATTGCACTCCTACTAACTGCCTCTCATCTGACCTTTTTTTGAAAGTTAATAATACACTGGTTCTCACCTGACGATCCCATTGTCTTGTTCACAGGATTAAGGCTTCTCCTAGATAGATACATTTGGGGACACTGCATGCATTTTGGGGCTCTGGTTTGCTACCTCAAAAATGCAACCCTCATCAAATACAGTGGAGACAGGTTGAAGAAGAAAGGTAAGAGAGCACAGAATTTTAATGTAAATTTAAATCTCAATTAGATATCAGTACTCCTAAAACATGCTGAATGAAAAAGACAATTACAAATGTTGACAAGGATGTAGAATAACTGGAATCTTATACACCACTGATTGAAGGTAGATTGGAATAGCCACATTGTATAACTGTTTGGTATTATTCAATAAAGCTGATTATATGCATATTCCATGACCCAATGATTCCATTCCTACACATAGACCCAGAAGATATGAGAATAAGCTCACCAAGAATGTTCATAGCAGGATTATTTGTAATACCACCAAACAGGAAATATATCATATGTTTACTCACCATAGAATAAGTAAATATATATTTTTTGTAGTTTTACAATGGAGTGAGAATCAATGGTTTGCAATTACTTATAATGATATATTTCACAAACCTAAGTTTGGGCAAAAAAGTCAAAAGGCAGCTTGCTATATGATTACACTTAAGTTTAAAAGCAGGCAAAGCTAATCTATGGTACTGGAAGCAAATATACTGTTTTTCTATGGGGAGTAAGTGTTGAGGAGGGAATACAAGAGGTTTCTGGGTGCTGGAAATCCTCAGTTTCTTGATTTGTCTACCTCAGTTTCTTACATAAAATGTTTAGTAAGTACAAATTTCAGCCATTACATGCAGGGCTAGCATCTAAAATATTTTGTATGAATATTTTGCTTTAATAAAAAGGTTTTAAGAAAAGGAAATAGAGAAGAGCTCTGAAATGAGATAAATCTGTATTCAAACCCAATTTACAGTGTGGACTTCAGCAATATTCTTGAATTTTCTGAGCCCCATTTTATTCAACTGTACAACAGTGATAATTTAATATTGTCAAGGTCTTTATGAGTATTGAATTGTAAGATGTGTGCAAAGATCTCTGTGCCCAATAACTGTTAGTTCCTCTTCCTGCTTTCTGTGGAAAATGGATAAAATTACATTTACTGTCGCAGATGTGCAAAGTACAATGTTTTCACTATAGTATGGCACAAAATCATGTTCTTGATATTGCTTCTGAGCACATTCCTGGACTCTTCTTATTTTGTTACTTATGAGTGTGAATATTCTGAGTTTTGGATGATATATATATATCTATATATATATATATATATATAATTTATTTATTTATTTATTTATTTATTTATTTATTTATTTATTTTTAAAGATTTTATTGGGGAATCGGGGAAGGGGAACAGAGAAGTTGCTGTCCTTTTGTTCTTCAGTCTAGTTGTGAAGGACCTTGCTTCACTGGCCCACATTGGTATTATCATTGTGCTCTTCCCTGGTGAGAAGATCAATCGCCGGCCTCTGGATGGGCATTCACGGTGGCTCTTGGCAACTCATGCTGGCTGCCAGCTGCTCATGCTGGCTGCCGGCTACTTACTGTAGCCTATGGCAGCCCACTGCAGCAGAGGCTACAGCGCACCATCACTGGTGATTCCCAGCAGCCCAGCTCCATGTGGGGCTGTTGTTCAACCATCTTGGCTATAGAGGCAACCAGGTGGAGCTGTTGTTCACCACCTTAGCTATAGAGGGCAGTGTCACTAGCCCTCATAAGTGGGATCTGAACCGGGGCCCTGCTGCTCAGAATTGGTGTCCCAAACCAGTTCCTAACCAACGTGCCACTCTGCTGGCCCAGGTGTTATATTTTAAATGGGTTATAACTTCATATGTCATTCTATCATTATTTATGGTGCTTATTCTTCTCTTTTTGTTTTGCAGTTTTGCTGTTACAGCATATCTATATGTTAAATAATTATTAACAGCAATTGGAATAATGGGTTCTTCAAGGACTGTTATAGCAGTAAAGTTATTACTTTAATGAATAAATAGTACAAAACCTTACTCTGTCCAATCTTAGGACCTACAGCCATTCAAAACATTTAGCCTTGAGCTTCAAAATGATCCTGAGGCATAAATGAGTGAATCATGCAAGAACAACCTGTCCTGCCTTCTGACTGTTTTTGCAGTAGAGAGGGTAGCATGAGGCAGGAGGAAATCTGGACTCCACCTTCCTCTGTTTTCCCTCTCAAGCTCTTTGGGGCTACCCCATTAGAAAGTGGAGAGGTGAGAGAGAACCTTGGAGATTTCAAAAATGTTGGGAAATCTGGGTGCCCCCCCAAAGCTGCTCTCGACAGTGATACTCACATGTGTATGTACACATGCACAACCCATGTCTAAAGCTCTATGTTGCTAAGAGCAGTTATTTTCCATCAGCCAATATTAGGACCTTTACGAAACCAAGGCTTTAACAAAAGGAAAAACACTCAAAGGTCTTAATGAAGCTGACTTCATCTCTTTCACAATTTTACTTAGATCTCAACCTTGATCATTCCTATCCAGATCTAAAGGAGGATAAAAAAAAAAGTAACTTTAGGAAGGGCTAGGGCAGAGAATAATAACTATAACCTTAAAGCACTGTATTAAATCTGCATTCTTCACAACAGCCTTATAAAGTAAGCAGTTTTGGAACCATCATTTTATAGGCAAGGAGACTGAGCCTCTAAGAGGTAGACAAATTAGAACTCAAGTCTCCAGATCTTCATCTGAGACTGTTTTCTTCTATATTTTATTCAAGTCCATTAAAAAAGTATTATCACTACTGTATGTTTAATATTTTTATGTGTGTAATGGGACTAGGGCAAGAACCATAGAGCAAGTGAGGAAAGAAACACATGTATGTATAATAGACCTAGGGTTTGGTAAATCATGAAATATGATAGAACAATGGTATGTCATGATGGGGTGTCATGAGGTTTAAGGCTTAAGTTGTGGAATCCTTTCACAGATAAAAGGAAGTGAGAAAAAAACTGATTGGGCAGGATTGAGAATTTGTAGTAAATTCATGGATGTCAGGTGACAGGAGAACTTCAAACTTGCACTGTCTAACTGGTGAATTGATATGCAATATTTGAGCCCAATAGTACCCAGATATCATGATCATTCACTAGCAGGTCACTGCTGAAATAGAAACACTGGATGTTATTTCTATCAGAGAGAGAATGAAAAAATAAAGGGCAAATGTTGAGAGTTAATTCTGGGAAAATTCACTTGACTGGGTGGGGGTGGGGGGTTAAAATAGGAGGGGCTGAAGAACAGGAAATGAAAAGTTAAATGGTATTATATTGTTATGTTGAGAAGCCCAAAGAGTTAAATTTCAAAAATGCTGCTGATGGTCAAGAGTAAGGATAGAGAAATACCAATTAGCAGGTCATTTGGTGATTCTGTTGCTTGAGGCTATGGAGCAGGGTTCCTGTTGGTTGAGGATATGGACAAGGGTTCTGTAGAAGGTGAATTTCAGGTTCTTACACAGTGTTTTTTTGTGAGACAATGGAGAGTATGGCTGTGAGCCCTATACAATTTGAGACATTAAAGATAACAGGAGAACAATAAGGTAGAAAACAGAAGGCTTCCCCCATCTCCTTTTTTGGTTAGGTTGCTGTGTGTGTGTGTGTGTGTGTGTGTGTGTGTGTGTGTGTGTGTGTTTCTTCCTTGCTTTCTTTTGTTTTGAAGAATAGGAAAAATCTGTGCTGCAGACAGAAAATGGGAGGGAAGATTGAAGGTGCTGTTTGTGGAAGCAGGATGTGTGCTGAGGAGAGAACCTGACAAGATGTATGCATATTATAGACCAGTGCTTCTTAATTTGAGTGTGCACAAGAATCTCTGGCAGAACATGTTCAAACACACATTCTCAGGCCCCATTCCTGGAGATTTTGGCTGAGTCAGTTGAGGCTGGCTCAAGAATTTGCATTTCTAATAAGCAATGCTGATTTGCATGGAAACCTAACAGCTGTTACAGCACTTTCAGTCTTCCTCTGTGTGTAGCATTCAGCTTAGAGACACCCTGGAACTCTGTCTTCTCTTGGCTTTCTAGAATTATCATGCTATAATTTTCCAATCTCATTTCTAACACCACCTCTTTCTCCCTGTGTCTTTTTCTTCTCAAACAATGAAATGACCAGGAGTTGACTTTCTGACCACATTCTCTACAGAGCATACATGTGTAAATAATTTATAGCAATACTTCTAGACACTGATCCACTGGCTTCTCCTTGCCTATCATCCTTCTTGCTGTCTCTACCTGAAACTCTCTCCCCAGTTGTCTATGTTTCCTACTTTGCCTTAATAAGAGCTATCTGTCCTTCATTTCCTTCCCAAGTCTTATTGTCTTTACATGGTCTTTCCTGACTGATGTGGTACCCCACAACTTCTTCCTGTCACAAACCAACAAAGCACTGGATACTTGTCCATTCATAATATCCCAATCCAAGATGTGCTCTCCTTGATTGAATCTGTCTTTGAATGAACCAGCCTCCAAAAATATTATGGGAACAACTGGATAAGTGGGACTGGGGTGTTAGATAATGCCAAGGAATTTTGTTGAGTGAGATCATGATGTTGTGGTAATGTAGAAAAATACTTATTTTCTAGAGATGTATACTGAATTGGAGGGGTGGTAAATGTCATGACATCTGTAAATTTCTCGAACTTAATATAGCACAAAAAGAGATGAAGCCAATATTACAAAATGTTAAAAAGTACTAAAACAAGGTGATGAGTATATGAGTTTCCATTATTTTATTTTCTCTACTTTTCTGTATAGTTAATAAGTTTCTAGATTAAACAGTAAACAAGAAAAGAAAAGCAATAATCTACTGAAATCATGAATATGATTATCTAATCCTATTTTTTGAATATTCATTAAAATAACTATGTATTAAAGTTATTAGTTATAGGTGGTTATAAGATTATTGGTTAATGTAATTTTGAACTTGACTTGTTAGCTACCCAAGACTTCATAGTTGGTGGTACGTACCTTTCACTGGAACCTGGATAAGCTTGCCTCACAGCCACTCCCTCTTCAAGTCTGGGGTGGGCAGAGTCAATCGGCAACATGAAAATGGTAAATGCTAGAATAAACCCTCAAAGTCCCTTTGTGAAAGGTGTTCTTTGCAATTAGCATTCTGGCAGTCGTGGTTCCTTGATCCTTCAGCAGCAGCAAGAATGGGGAGGTTCTAGCTCAGACTTGCTGGTTTAAACTTCAGGTGGTTATTAAAAGCTGGGTGCAATCATCCAAAAGACCCTAACATTTCTCAATACCTAAACTATGTCAAGAGCTATACTCGCTTACAGGAACTGAAAAGGATTCCTGACCTCAAAATGAGGAGGGCTGAGCACAAAGACCAATATGGCAAAGGGACATTGCGTGCAAAAAAGACCATGTGCAAAAGGGCCAAGTGCAACAGAAGAATAACTATGCAAGCTTCCCCTAAATTTAATCACTCTACACCACAGCTTCTAAATATGGAAGGCTCCTCCCAGTTGGGGAGATGGTGCCCTTAGGGCATGAGTTCACCGTTCTCTATTCCTTGATCAAAGAATAAAGTTTCTGCCCTGCTTTACTAAACTCAATCTCATTTTATTGGCATGAACAGCACTTGGCAGAAGGACCTTGGTTTGTGTCCCCAACCCAGAAGGGTTGGTAACAATTCCTTTCCAGGTGCAGTATCAGCCTCAGGACAGATGTTTGGCCTGATGTCTCTGCTGGTCCCCCAGATACTGATGACTTTACTTGGAAGGCTTTAGAGAAACATCATGAGAGAGGGATACTTGGCCACAGAAAAGTCAGAAGGAAACAGCTGCCCTTTTCTAGCAGTGGGGCTTCTTGCTCCATAAGAAATCTTCCAGTTGTGTACTTTCCAAAGTGTTAGTCCAAAGTGGCCCCTGTAGGGAAAGCCCTAGAGGTCAAGTTGTGGAGATTCTGTAACTGAAGACAAGCAGAAGAGCGTCCAGAATGAGCTAGTCAAAAGGGACAGCTAGAGGATTAAATTGGGAATCCACAAGGAGGGCTTTGAGGAGATGCCTGGAGTCAGTCATTTCTGAAGAGAAGCTACTGTCATTCAAAAGCCACAGTCCCTAAAGTGGGTGCAGCAGAAGAAAGGGGGGTTGAGAGAACAGGACTGCAAACATTGTTTGTGTCCTACAAACTGTTTCCTAAAAACACCCACACAGCCTTTCATTTGAAAACAAGCTTCTTGCTTTTCTAAAGTGCATGCTATCAGCAGAGTGTTTTCCTAATACATTGAGAAAGCCATTTAATTTTTGAGCCATTAGTTTATTTATGAAAGGGAATGAAGGCATGAAACCACATGATCTCTAAACTTCTTTTTAGCTTAAACTTCCACACAGCACCTGAGTGAAGTAACAGGGGAACAAACATAACTGATCTATTAGAGTTTCTAAAGCTGCTTGCCATGCTGCTGTGAGCAATTTAAAGGAAAATTAATAAAATATTGATGTTAGTTTAGTGGCATGTCCAGAGGACATTTAATTATAAGATTATATTATCTATAAAAAAGTTGAATATGTTCTTTGTGCAGTCTGCTTTAAGATAATTTGGGATATTCATTTTTTATCCTGAACAGAAGGGATACTTCAGTTGAAATAGCATTGATTTTCCAAAATAGAGTGCTGTGGATAGAGATGATAAGCAAGTAGCTAAATGATGAAAAGAAAACTGAGATTTTGAAAAGAGGAATGAATTTTCAAGTCGACAAATATTGAAGTTCAGTGCAAAGGGCTGTGTCAGAATTCAGAAAGATTATCACATTATTACATATTATTGAGTTCCTAGGAAGGATAGACCTGGAACTGATGAATCAACAGAAGGTTAATTCAGGTGAGTGGAGAACATGCATGCATGGGATGGTCCAGATCGCAGATGGAGTCACTAAGAGATCCAAGACTATAGAACGCTGATTATCAGACTTGGTTGCTTATTGGACTTATGTAGGGAAGTTTTAAAAATACTGATTCTTGATTCTTGCCCCCAGTGAGTCTGATTTAATTGTCCTCAAATGTGGCCATGGCATCAGGATTTTATAAAGTCCCCAGGTGACTCTAACATGCACCCACGGGTGAGAACATGTGTATGGAAGCCCGAGATCACTTCCAGATGGAGGATTTGGCTTCCTGGAATGGCCCTATCCCTGCCCTTGAAAGTCTCCCTAGTTGTTTTACTATTTGTCTTCTCCTGCCTCTAAGCATTTGTTCTACTTAGAAAATATTGCCTTTCTTTCTTGAAACTGAACTAACCACAACAAACAAAAGAAAACAAGCAATGATTACATCCAGGCAGCAAACAACCACTACCAATGATAGATATCTTAGTTTATGTAAGTAGCTCCATAAACAGGTGCTGTGTTAACAGTGGAAAGAATGCCCTCCCCTCACCATTACAACAAAAGCTCATCCTACGTTAGCCTGCGGTTTGATGTTTGAATCAACTTGGTTCCTCTCAGAGTTTGTTAGTGTCTGGTGGAAGCCACTAGAATCCACATTATATTCTAGCCTATTTGTTTGAAAGGTAAGGTTTTGTAGCAAAATTATCTCACCCTAAAATAATAGACAAGAAATCAGCAGTTGTCTAAAAACTTGTCTAAAGTTTTATTGAAACATAACTATGCCCGTTCATTTACTTGTCTGTGAATGCTTTTGCACTACAATAGAGTTGAGTAGTTATGACAGAGAGTACAGTCTCTGAAAAGCCAAAAAAACATTTACTATCTGTTATTTATAAATAATGTTTGCCAAACCAGTGATATGGGCATTTCTAGGCTGCAATGTTAGTTTTCACCTACTGTGGTAGATTGATTTTTTTAAAATATGGCCAGTTCTCAACCTCTCCCTAAATCCATCCCCTTTTCAATGTGACTGCCCCTTTTCCCAGTGAGAGTGGAACCCATTTCACCAGCCATTGACTCTGGGCTAGTCTTGTGATTGTTTTGACCCAGTGCTGAGCAAGTGACACTGTATCCATCTGGAGCCTAGGCTTCAAAAGCCCTTGACCACTTCTGTTTGCCCTCTTGTACTTCTACCTCTGTAACAAGCCTGCTGGATGGCAAGGGACACACATAGTCCAGTTTACCTCATTGCCTCAGCTAACAACCAGCCAACATCCAGAAGCAGAGTTGTCCCGCTAAATTTTAACTGAGCACAAATGTATGAATGCTCCTGATCAAGACCAAAAGAAGTACCCAGCTAAGCACAACACAAATAGCCAATCTGCACACTCATGGACTAAATAAATGTTTGATATTTTAACCCACTACTTTCTGGAGTGGTTTATTATACAGTAAAAGCCACCATGTACACCTATCATTAGGACTTAGGCCTATAAGTCTTGTTGTAGAATTTTCTTCTTTTTCTTCTCTGTTTTCAAAACCAGAATAACTTAGTCTTGTCCACAAACCTCAGTCTGAAAACAGAAAAAGGGAACTACCTAAAGTAAAACATGATGATTCTATGGAACTTTCACCAAACCCTTTTGTTTAAGAAAACAGACACAAAAATAAAACAACAACTTGGACTTCAAGTAGGAATAACAAATACTCATATGGCTCATAAATAAATACATTCTGATAGCTTCTTTAGGTGAAGGAAAAAATTTACCAAACTAGTATTTACCAAACTGGTATCCTCCACCTATGCACTAAATGTTCCTCCTGCTTAAAGGGCTCTATATCCAGATATTTTATGAAATACAACAAGTCCTTTAATAAGTTTTATTCAATGTCATTTCATTATAGCATTGATGAGATGCCATAGGACTTAATTCTTGTTTATATCAATTAACTTATGGTAAAATTGGTTTTGCTACCCAACATTTTGCTTAAAGTCACAGAACCTATCAATGACACTGTGATCAACGACTATCAGTGAAGACCTAACTGTATTTGAGTCTTAGTTAAGTGTCAGCTCTTCACTGAAGCCCTTCCTGATGAGCCAATTTACAACAGCTCCTTAAGATCTATCTACCATATGAAAATGTTTTATTTTCTTTATAACACTTTTGCTATGTCACATTTTTATTTATTTGTATGTTTACTTCTTTGTAGTCTGTCTCTTCCCACAGGAATATGCCCAAAGAGAGATTATGCTTCTTACTCATTGTTGTACCCCTACTATTCAGTAGAGTGCCTAGAACATAGTAGATCTTGATTAGTATCTCTTCAATGAATGATGTATTCTTGCCTTTCATAGGGATAAAATGATTTTTATGTACAAAATAAGTATCCCCTGTCAATGACTGAGTTAGTTGGAGCCATTGATTTTTGAGCAAGTGAAAAAAGCAAGAGTGTAAGGTTTTTAGTGACCTGATGTTTTTGATGAACAAATCATACAAAAGTCCCTGGCTATTTTCATCTCTATATACATTCATAATTTTATTATTACACTAAGAGAACATGACTCATTATCACCAACATTTTCACAAATAAATAAAGCAGGTCACTGATTTTGTTTGGGAAATCAAAACAGATCAAGTTTTCCATTCTGTAAGACTCAAAACAAACACAGCCCAATATGGTGAGCAGAATCCAAGGACTTAGAAGGCCTAAAATCCACAAGCTTTGGGAAGACACCCAATTAATAGGCATTAAAGCCCAAATATGACTCATATACCTATTGGAAATGCCAGGCGATGTCAAACAGCATCCAATCTTGTTTTGCAACCAGGTTAATGTTCTGTGCATCATGGGGGCTGGAGATTGGAATTACATTTTAAAAAGAAACTTATAAAATACTCTTCTTCCCATCAAGAAGTGTAATGAGTAGGTTTCACCTCTGCTCTCCAGCCCCAAATGATTGAACTGGCGTTAGTGCCAAAAAATTGGAAATGTCTTAACATGCATTAATTGCTTAATGGTTGTGTTGTCTGCTTGAAAAGGGTGCGGTGGTATTTAAGTTGCTTAATGACTTTACATTTTCCCATGGCAAAATACTTGTGATTTGGTTAGGCTGTAATTAAAGAGTTACATAAACAAGGCCTTTGGAAACAAATGAACTGGCTTCCTTGGAAGAGGGATTTTGGTCAGTTCCAGCTGGTAAATTCAGGCCCTTCAGGAAGAGAAAACTACCATACTAGCCCTACCTCTCTCTCCATCTCAAAGTCAACTTGTTTTCATCCCTGCTTTTTTGTGTGCTTTGCTGAGTATACGTTATGAGGGTAGGAGAATGGGTTGAGGGGAAATTTCAAAAATAAAGAACACTTTATTGTTTGGAAACAAGTTGAAATATATAAGTAATAAGGACAAGTGGGTAAACTTAGGAGAGCCTGGTTATTTTGAAGCCAGATAGCCTAGTGATGAGAAACCCTGAGGGCAGAGTGAAGTCTGTGTTGTAAAACCAGTTGATCAAATGTTTATTACTGTATAAGGACAAGCCTTTGAACCCACATAGTTTGCTCTCATGTATCTCAGAAACAGTGTCTTCCAGGAGCACAGATGTTAAATTTCTTGCCCAGAGGTCTCTTGCAGTGGTGAAAAGAACTCTTGACAGTCAAGGGAGGTCTCAAGCAGGGAAGATGGTATTCTGCCTTCCAAAGAAAGCACACTGGTCAGGAAAATTGAGAAAGAAATCCAGGGTTTGGCCTCAGGTTTACATCGAATCATTATCTTTGGGAGTTAGGAGGTCCTTTCTTTAGATCTCTTATTGCAGTCTATATATATTGCAATATATATATATATATATATATATATATATATATATATATATATATATATTATAAGGGAGGTAGGGACTGAGAGTGTCATCTTATTAAACTAAAGGTGACTTTTAGAGTACATTTACTTGTGATTTTCTAGATTTTAGTCTTGTATGTTTTCATCTCTGTTAAATTTGGTGGTGAGTCATTTGTCATGTTAATCGATCCAAATTTTCCACTGAGGATTCATAACCAAGTCTTAAATTAAAAACAAAAAAAACCCAAATATCAACTAAAATATATTTTTCTTAGATATTTGCACATCTTTATCTTTCAAATGTTTGAAATTAAATACTACCAGTTTTTCATTTACCCAATTGCTACAATGAATAAATGCAATGAGCCCAAATCAGCTCACTTTTCAGTTAGGTTTGTTGGTAATTCTTCTAAGGCTGGAATGTGAGGAGACATCTGGGGAGGCCTTTGCCTTAGGGGCTGTGTAGATTGATGGCATTTCTGGTCTTATACATGACTTCTCTGCATCTAAGTCCTTTGCACTAAGACCCTGAAACTCTTTGCAGCAAAAGGCAGAGTCTATTTTCTCTCCCCTTGAATCTGGACTGCCTGGTTACTTGTTTCTGTCAATAGAATGTGGCAGAAGGAGGCCTTACATGCTTCCCCTTTCTCTGTTAGAAGCTTTGTCAGTCTCCATGTGAACCAGCCCAGACTAGCCTTGTGGAGGAAGAGAGGCATGTGGACAAATTTTCAGTAGTCTCAGCCAAGGCCAACATAGATCAGCTTAGAGTCAGCTGACTTTCAAATATGTGAGAGAGCACAGCACTGATTGACAGAGCTGCCTCCCAACCACCAGTTGACCACTGATTCATGAGCTAGCTCATCCAAAGCCAGCAAAACCACCTGTTGGTGTGTTTTGATAGTGTTATTTATAATAAGAAATATATATTTTGGAGTTCTGGTCAAGATGGTGAAGTAAGTAAATGCTGTGCTTATCTTCTGTCATGATGATCACATCAAAATTACAATTAACCTACAAAACAACCATCTTTGAGAATCACCTGAAATCTTGCTGAAATCCTACAATTAATGACATACAGAAAAAGTTACCTCAAGACTGGTAAGTGGGGCAGAAACGAGGAACTTCCTGCCTACACCAACGTGCAACCATTAAAAATTGGCAGGGATATCTTCTCTGTGGAGTTTCCACCCCAAAGGAGCAAGAGAATCCAGCATCACAACAGGCTCCTCAGCCCAGGGTTCCAGTGCCAGGGAGAGAAATCCCCATAACTTCTGGTTGTTAAAACCTGCAAAGATTGGGGCTGCAGCCATGGAAGAGCAGCTGGAGAGGTGACAGGGTCATATGAGGGAGGAGAGGAGGAACTGAGTTGTCTGACTCAGGATAAGGCCTGCAGCTTTAATCTGGATGGGAATGATGGCAGGAGATATTGTTTCTTTATTGAGTCCTCCCTATTCCCAGCATGCAGATGCAGGTGGCCACCATGTCAGAGTCTCCATCAAGCTGGCTGACACCATTCCTTTGCCCCCACTGCCCTGCTAATTCTGAGACCAGGCCCCATTCACTTTCTAGCACACCCAAGCTGTTTCCAGTGTCTTTTTCATACAAACTGCCTCCCTTGGCTCATGCTACAGACTTCACTAGGGTCTCTCAGAGATTCATGGAACCCAGACAAGCAGCATCTGACTTGAGCATGTCCTGCACATCTGGCTGAGCAAACCTAAGCCTGTCACTAGTGACATCTGGCCTTGGTTCGCAGCTTGGCTTCACAAGACACTTTGAAGCACAGGACAGGTGGTGGCCATCTGAAGATTGCTCTTTGTGGATCCTGCTGGGGGCTCTGGGTGGGACAGAGGCTGGGGCTAAACTTGACCTGCAGCAGGTCCCCTCCCAGGTGGCCCTGGGGCTGGTGAACCTGGTGGCCAGCTTCAAAACAAGCTGGAGCATCATCTAGCCGCCTCCAAGAATGACACACCCAATGGACGAGTTGGACAAGCACCAGAGCCCTGCTGAGGCAGATACTGCTCTGTAGGTCAGCCCCTGTACCACAACTCCTCCACTGTAGTCACAGCTCGTCCTCACAACCAATGTGCTGAGAGTCAGTCTCTCCCATTGACATGCAAACAGCAGCCAAGTCTCAACTACAACAGAAGGGCACACACAACCCACACAAGGTACACACCTGGAATGCAGGGCTCAGGTGACCAGCAATACTGAGACACTGAACACCACCACACCTTAATATGTAAGACCACTCTACTAAGACTGGGAGACATAGTGGCCCTATGTAATACATAGAAACAAACACAGGGAGGCAGAAAAATATGGGGAGAAGAAGAAACATGTCCCCCCAAAAAGAACAGAACAAAGCTCCAGAACTAAACAAAATGGAGACAAGCAATCTACCATATGCAGAATTCAAAACACTACTTCTAAGGGTGCTCAGTGATCCTGGGTAGAATGTCAACAAATAAATAGGAAACATAAAAATGGAGATAGAAAACACAGAAAAGAACCAGTTAAAAATAAATAATACAATAAAAGAAATGAAGAACACATTACAGGGAATCAACAGAAAATTAGATGAAGCAGAGGATCAAATCAGTGATTTATAAGATAAGGTAGCAGAAAACACTCAATCAGAACAGCAAAAAGAAAAAAAAAAAGGAATCCGAAAAATGAGGAGCGTTTAAAGGACCTCTGGAACAATATCAAGCATACCAGCATTCACATTATAGGAGTACCAGAAGGAGAAGAGAGAGAGCATGCAAGGAATTGAAAACCTATTTGAAGAAATAATGATGGAAAACTTTCCCAACCTGGGGAAAGAAATAGTTATACAAGTCCAGGAAGCAGAGAGAGTCCCAAACAAGATGACCCAAAGAGGCTAACACAAAGACATAATTAAAATGCCAAAGTTTGAAGACAAAGAGAGAATCTTAAAAACAGCAAGAAAAAAGCAGTTAGTTACCTACAAGTGAGCTCCCATAAGATTGTCAGCTGATTTTTCAATGGGAACTTTGCAGGCCACAAGGGATTGGCACAAAAATTCAAAGTGATGAAAAGCGAGTATCTACAACCAAAATTTCTCTACTCAGCAAAGCTATTATTAATATTTGGAACCGAAGGACAGATAAAGAGCTTCCCAGACAAGAAAAAGCTAAAGAAGTTCATCATCACCAAACTAGTATTACAAGGAATGTTAGAGGGACTTGTTTAAGACTAAATAAATAAATAAATAAATAAATAAATAAATAAATAAATAAAATGGCAATAACCACATACCTATCAACAATTACTTTCAATATAAATAGATTAAATGCTCCAAACAAAAGATAGGGGTGGCTGAATGGATAAGAAAACAAGACCATTATATATGCTGCCTTCAAGAGACACACTTCAGATTGAAAGACACACATAGACTGAAAGTAAAAGATGGAAAAAAATATTTCATGAAAATGGAAACAAACAAAACTGGGGTAACATACTTACATCAGACAAAATAGACTTTAAAACATACTATGATAGAGATGAAGAAGGACCTCGTAATCCCACTTCTGGGTATTTATACAAAGAAACCCAAAACACTACTTTGAGAGGATGTGCTCATCCATATGTTCATTGCAGCATTATTTACAATAGCCAAGATATGAAGGCAAACTGGGTGTCCCTGAATGGATGAATGGATAAAGAACAGGCGGTACATACATACAATGCAATATTATTCAGCTGTACAACAGAATGAATCTTCCCGTCTGTGACAACATGAATGAACTAGAAGGTATTGTGCTGAGTGTAGTAAGTCAGACAGCGAAAGATAAATGTCATATAATTTCACTTATAAGTGGAATCTAAAGAACAAAATAAACAATCAAATGAAACAGAAACTCATAGGTACAGAGAACGTTTTGATGGTTGCCAGTTGGGAGGGGGTGGGGGGATGAAAAAGCGGAAGGGATGAAAAAATACAAATTTGTTGTTACACAGTAGTCATGGGGATGTAGGGTATAGCATAAGGAATACTCATATAGTCAATAATATTGTAACAACTATGTATGGTGTCAGATGGGTAGTAGATCTATCAGAGTGATAGACGGGAGGGGTTGGAGATAGGGTGAAAATGGTGCAGGGATTAAAAAATACAAATTGGTAGTAGTAAAATAGTCATGGGGATGTAAAGTAAAGCATAGGGAATATAATCAAGGATATAGCAAGAACTATGTATAGTGCCAGGTGTATACTAGTCAGGGGGATCACCACAAATTCTATAAATGTCTAACTGCTATACTGAAATTAATATAAAATAATATTGAATGTCAACTGTAATTGAAAAATTAAAAAGAGGGGGCAAGATAAAGGGGAAGAAGAGGTTAAAAATTCCAGGTATAAAACAAATAAGTCTTAGGGATGTAATATACAGCATAGGAAATATAGTCAATAATATTGTGATAGCAAGGTACGGTGTCAGATGGTTGCTGGCTTATCATGGTGATCACTTTTTTTTTTTTTTTAAGGGGCTAGGCTCCACCTTTAAAAAGGAAAACTTTATAGGGGAACAATGTGTATCAGCTCCAAGTCAAGTTGTTTCTGCAATCTTAGTCATGGAGGGCGCAGATCAGCTCCAAGATCAGTCATCGTTTTCAATCTAGTTGTACAAGGCGCTGCCCGCCATCCCATGAGGGAGTCAACTGGCAACCTTGTTGATAAGAGTGCACACTCCACGGACTTCAGGTAAAATGGCGGAATAGACAGATGCTGTGCCAACTGCCTCCAAGGATCACAACGAATTATAAATAATTTATACAACATTTAACCTCGGAAGTCCCCTGAACACTAGATGAACAGAACCTCTAAATGAAGGAAATAAAGAGGAGGCCACTTCAAGTCTGGTAGGAGGGATGGAGATGAGAGCAGGCGAACCCCGTGAGGGACGCCTCAGTGGTGGGGAGGCTTCTCCAGTTGGGGGACAGACACTCTGGCCCCATACCAAGCTCACTAGCCCCGAGTTGCTTTGCCAGGAAGAGGAGTTTTACGATAGCTGGCAATAGAAATTAGTGAGGACTCTGCTCAACCTGGTGAGGCTGAGGGCTGCTAGAGAACCAGTGGGGCTGTTGCAGGAACTCGCTTGAAGGTGAGAAATCACCAGGTCCCTGGTGGAGGGAGTAGCTGTGTGAGTGGGGCCCAGGAGCCTGTGGGGATGGACTGAAGTGAGTAGCTTTGCACGGGAGCTGAAGGTTTCGGGGACCACTGTTGCCCTGGTGTGGAGCTTGCACATGAGTAGTGTATAGGAGGGCACCATTTTTTCAGGGTTGGGCACAAGAGTGCGTGCGTGTGTGTGTGTGTGTGTGTGTGTGTGTGTGTGCGTGCGCGCATGTGCATGCTGCCTTGGATTCCCACCCTCTACCTTGCTTGTGCTGCATAGCCAGGGAAATGCCTGGTGGGCATGCTCCAGCTCCATCAGGCTGTTCATTGAGATGCAGGAGTGCATGAGCCGCCTTGGGACCCCGCTCTCTGCACTGTGAGTGCAGAGGTGCCAGGCTGGTGATTGGCTGTTGGGCTGCTCAGCCTGATCTATGAGTGGCTGATTAGCACAAGCTGAGACTGGAAGTTTTCCTAGGAACATTGGGCCTGAGCTGTGTGCCTGCGTGATCCGGCCAGGGCTTTCCTGGTGAGTTTGGGTGGGCTGGTTGCTGGTACAGGAGTTCATGCTGCTCTGACTTGCTGGGGGACACTGACCACATCCCGTGGTGCCTTGGGTGTTTGCCTCGCCCACCTAGAGCTGTGTTGCTAGAGACACCCTGAGCCCCTGATGCCTGACCCCCACATCTGCAGGCTACAGAGGATTTTTTGCAGCAGCGGACAACACACAACAACCAGTGAGGATTTTTGGTAGTAAGCACGGTTCCAGAGCACAGCTAATTGCGGGAAGCTCACTGCAAGCCTGAGAGGGAGGCCTTCCCCACAACAACTGGTGCTGAGTTGCCCAGAGACTCTCTATTGCTGAGCAAGTGGTCTGCAGGCTAAAGAGGGCAGAGAGCTCCCCCTTTTAATTATTTTTTTTTCTTTTTTCTTTTTCTTTTCTTTTCCTCCTATTTTTTTTTTTTTTAGTTTTTTTTTTCTAGGTGATCCAGCTAATACATTGAAACAATCACAGAACTACAGTAAGAATGAAGAAACAAAGAAACATGTCCCAAGTTAAAGATCAGAAGAAACCTCTAGAAATGGAGCTAAATGAAACAGGGATCCAACCTTTCAGAGACAGAGTTTAGAACACTGATGATAAGAATGTTTAAGGAACTTAGTGAGGATATAAGGAAGGATAGGGAAATCATAAAAAACAACCAGTTAGAACTAAAGAATACAATAACTGAAATGAAGAAGACACTCGAGAGAATCACCAGTAGAGTAGATGAAGCAGAGGATCGCATCAGCAATTTAATAGACAAAATAGCATAAATAACCCAGTTGGAACAACAAAGAGATAAAAGAATAAAAAACAATGAAAATAGTTTAAGAGACTTGTGGGACAACATGAATTGAAACAACATTTACATCATAGGAATACCAGAAGGAGAAGAGAAGAAGCAAGGGATTGAGAATGTACTTGAAGAAATAATGACTGGAAAATTCCCTACTCTGGTGAAGGAAATCGACATACAAGCCCAGGATGTGCAGAGAATTCCAAACAAGCTGAACCCAAACAGGCCCACACCAAGACACATCATAGTTAAAATGGCAAAGGTTAAAGAAAAAGACAGAATTCTAAAAGCAGCAAGAGAAAGACAGCAGGTTACATACAAAGGAATTCCTATAAGACTAACAGCTGACTTGTCTATAGAAACCCTGCAAGCCAGAAGGGAGTGGAAAGAAATATTCAAAGTGATGCAAAATAAAGGCCTACAACCAAGATTGCTCTACTCAGCACAGCTACCACTTTAAATTGAAGAAGAGATAAAGAGCTTCTCAGAAAAGAACAAGCTTAAGGAGTTCATTACCACCAAGTCAGCATTGCAGGAAATGTTAAAAGGGCTTTTTAAAACAGAACAAAGGGGAAAACAAGCTAATGCAGGAAGAGTAGAAATAAAAATAACAAAATGTCAATAAATATGCACCTTTCAATAATCACTTTAAATGTGAATGAGCTAAATGCTCCAATCAAAAGACATAGAGTGGCTGAGTGGCTAGGAAAACAGAACCCATGCATATGCTGTCTACAAGAGACACATCTCAGATCAAAAGACACACACAGACTGAAAGTAAAGGGATGGAATAAGACATTTCATGCAAATGGAAATGAGAAAAAAGCTGGAGTAGCAATACTTATTTCAGACAAAATAGACTTTAAAATGAAGACTACAATAAAAGACAAAGAAGGGCACTACATAATAATAAAGGGATTGATTCAACAAGAGGACATAACCCTAGTAAACATCTATGCACCCAACATAGGAGCTCCTAAATATATAAAACATATTTTGACAGATATAAAATCAGAAATCAACAGTAACACTACCGTAGTAAGGGACTTCAACATCCTGTTGTCACCAATGGACAGATCCTACAGACAGAAAATCAACACAGACATAGTGGCCTTAAATGACACTTTAGACAAGCTGGATTTAATCAATATTTTTAGAGCATTTCACCCCAAAGCAACAGAATATACATTCTTCTCAAGTGCACATGGAACATTTTCCAAGATAGACCACATGTTAGGCCACAAAACAGGTCTTAACACATTTAAGAAGATTGAAATCATATCAAGAGTCTTTTCTGACCACAATGCTATGAAACTAGAAATCAATTATATGGAAATCACACAAATACATGGAGGCTGAATAACATGTTACTAAATAATGAGTGTGTCAAAATCAGATCAAGGAGGAAATCAAAAGATACCATGAGGCAAATGAGAATAAAAACACCACACCACAAAATCTCTGGGATGCAGCAAAAGCAGTCCTAACAGAATTTCATAACAGTGCACCCTACCTAAAGAAGCAAAAACAATCTCAAATTAACAGACTATCTTTACACCTAATGGAACTGGAAAAAGAATAGCAAAACAAGCCCAAGGGGAATACAAAGAAGGAAATAATAAAGACCAGAACAGAAATAAATGAAATAGAAACCAAAAAATAATACAAAAGATCAATGAAACCAAGAGATGGTTTTTTGAAAAGATAAACAAAATCAAAAAACCCTTAGCCAGACTCACCAGGAAAAAGAGAGAACCCAAATTAA
The DNA here is from genome assembly GCA_033961575.1 of Aselliscus stoliczkanus. Taxonomy (NCBI): domain Eukaryota; kingdom Metazoa; phylum Chordata; class Mammalia; order Chiroptera; family Hipposideridae; genus Aselliscus; species Aselliscus stoliczkanus. Next base: position 33,718,374 of record CM066738.1, read on the forward strand.
TAAAATCAGAAATAAAAGAGGAGATGTGACAACAGATACCACAGAAACACAGAAAATTTTAAGAAAATACTATGGGCAACTATTTGCCCACAAGTTCAACAATATGGAAGAAACAGATAAATTTTTAGAAGCATAATATCTACCAAGTCTGAACCAAAAAGAAACAGAAACTCTGAACAACCTGATTCCTACCAAAGAAATTGACTCAGTAATCAACAAGCTTCCAACAACCAAAAGTCCTGGACCAGATGGCTTCACAGGTGAATTCTAAAAAACATTCAAAAAAGAATACCTATTGTCTTCAAACTATTCCAAAAAATACAGAAGGAGGAAGGCTTCCAAGCGTACTTTATGAGTCCACTATTACTCTGATTCCAAAATCAGATAAAGGTATTACAAAAAAAGAAAACTACAGGCCAATATCCCTTATGAACATAGATGTAATATTCCTCAACAAAATATTAGCAAACTGAATTCAGCATCACATTAAAAAGACAATACACCACGATCAAGTGGGATTCATTCCTGGTATGCAAGATTGATTCAATATCTGCAAATCAATTAATATAATACATCACATTAACAAAATGAAAAATAAAAATCATATGTTCATATCAATAGATGCAGAAAAAACATTTGACAAAATCCAGCAGTCATTTATGATAAAAACTCTCAGCAAAGTGGGAATAGTGGGATCATATCTCAACATAATAAAGGCCATATATGATAAACCCACAGCAAACATCTTACTCAATGGGGAAAGGATAAAAACTTTCCCCTTAAGATCAGGAATAAGATAAGGCTGCCCACTTTCACCACTTCTATTCAACATACTTCTGGAAGTTCTAGCCAAGCAATCAGACAAGAAAATGAAATAAAAGGGATCCAAATTGGAAAAGAGGAAGTAAAATTGTCATTATATGCAGATGACATGACACTATACAGAGAAAATACCAAAGTCTCCACCAAAAAACTATTAGAACTGATAAATGAATTTAGTTAGGTAGCAGGATACAAAATTAATATTCAGAAATCAGTTGCATTTGTATACATCAATGATAAACTATCAGAAGAAGAAATCAGAAAATCAATCCCTTTTACAATTGCTTCAAAAACAATAAAACATCTAGGAATCAATTTAACTAAAGAAATAAAAGACCTGTACTCAGAAAACTATGAGACATTGAAGAGAGAAATCAAAGAAGACACAAACAAATGTAAATACATACCATGTTCATGGATAGGAAGAATTAATATAGTTAAAATATCAACTTCCAGTAAAATGGCGGAATAGACGGATGCTGTGCTGGCTGCCTCCCAGATCACACCGGAGTTGCAGAAAGATTGTACAGCATTCGACCCTGGAGGTCTCTGGAGCACTGGATGAACAGAACCACTAGGAAAGGAACTTGAAGAGGGGGCTGCGTTGGGTCTGGTAGGATGGGTGGAGACGGGAGGGTGCGAACCCCGTGGGAGGGGCCCAGCTGTGGGGAGGCTTCTCCGGTTTGGGGAGAGACCCTCCGGCCGCACACTGGGCTTGCCAGTCCAGAGTTCCTTTGCCGGGAAGAGAAGTTCCAAGATAGCTGGCAGTTAATTAGTGAGAACTCTCTTTGCTCAGCTCGGTGAGGCTGGGAGCAGCTGGAGGATCGGTGGGGCCGGCGCACGGGCTTGCTCGCTGAGGAGCACTTACCTGGTTCCTGGTGGAGGGAGTGGCTGTGTGAGCCGGGAGCCTGCGGGGACGGACTGAACTGAACACCTTTGGTACAAAGGCTGGAGGTTTTCAGACTGCTGTTCCTCTGGTGTGGATCCTGCACGCAAGTGGTGTGGGGAGGGCACCATTTTGCCGGGGTTGGGCCCTCCCACAGAGGGTCAAGTTCGGGACCTCATTGGTCTGGTGGAATTGGCGCAGAAGTGCATGTGTGCATGCACGTGCATGGGGCCTTGGATCCCCCCCTCCACCCGGCTTATACTGCGTTGACAGGGAAACGCTGGGCAAGTGCCCTCTGGCTCCAACAGTCTGCTCACTGAGACACAGGAGTGCGGGAGCTGCCTGGGATCCCCACCCTCCAGACGGCTTGTGCTGCATTGCCAAGGGAATGCCTGGTGGGCGTGCTCCGGCTCCAAAATGCTGCTCACTGAGATGCGGGAGTGCACAAGCCGCCTTGGGTCCCCGCTCTCCGCACTGGGCTCGCAGAGTTGCCAGGCTGGTGATTGGTTGTCAGGCTGCTTGGCCTGATCTGCGAGCAGCTGATTGGGACAGGCTGAGACTGGGAGTTTTCCTTGGAGTGTTGGGCCGTGAGCTGTGTGCCTGCGTGATCCAGCCAGGGCTCTCCTGGTGATCTATCTAATACATCAAAGCAACCCCAAAGTGACAGCCAGAATGGGGAAACAAAGAAACATGTCACAAGTAAAAGATCAGAAGAAACCTCTAGAAATGGAACCAAATGAAACAGAGGGATCCAATCTTTCAGAGACCGAGTTTAGAAGACTGATGATAAGAATGTATAACAAACTTAGTGAGGACATAAGGAAGGATAGAGAAATCATAAAAAACAACCAGTTAGAACTAAAGAATACAATAACTGAAATGAAGAACACACTCGAAGGAATCACCAGTAGAGTAGATGAAGCAGAGGAGTGGATCAGCGATTTGGAAGATAAAATAGCAGAACTCACCCAGTTGGCACAACAAAAAGACCAAATAAATAAAAAAACAATGAAAATAGGTTAAGAGCCCTATGGGACAAGATGCTGTGCAACCACCTTCGCCTCATAGGAATACCAGAAGGAGAAGAGAAGAAGCAAGGGTTCGAGAATGTATTTGAAAAAATAATGACTGAAAACTTCCCTACCCTGGTGAAGGAAATCAACATACATGCCCAGGAAGTGCAGAGGGTTCCAAACAAGCTGAACCCAAACAGCTCCACACCAAGACACATCATAGTTAAAATGGCAAAGGTTAAAGACAGAGACAGAATCCTAGAGGCAGCAAGAGAAAGACAGCATGTTACATACAAAGGAACTCCTGTTAGAATAACAGCTGACTTGTCTACAGAAACTCTGCAGGCCAGAAGGGAGTGGCAAGACATATTCAAAGTGACACAAAATAAAGGCCTACAACCAAGATTCCTCTACCCAGCACGGCTATCACTTAAAATTGAAGGAGAGATAAAGAGCTTCTCAGAAAAGAATAAGCTTAAGGAATTCATTACCGCCATTGTCATAGATGAAATGAACGTATATGGATGGGTTTATTCCTGGGCTCTCTATTCTGTTCCATTGGTCTATATGTCTGTTTTTATGCCAGTACCATACTGTTTTGATTACTGAAGGCTTGTAGTATGTTTTGATGTCAGGTAGTGTGATGCCTCCCACTTCATTCTTATTTCTCAAAATTGCCATGGCTGTTTGGGGTCTTTTGTGGTTCCATATAAATTTTAGGATTCTATGTTCTATTTCTGAGAAAAATGTTCTTGGTAGTTTGATTGGAATTGCATTGAATCTATATATTGCCTTAGGTAGTATTGACATTTTAACTATATTAATTCTTCCTATCTGTGAACATGGTATGTATTTCCATTTATTTGTATCTTCTTTGATTTCTCTCTGCAGTGTCTCATAGTTTTCTGAGTATAGGTCTTTTACTTCTTTAGTTACATTGATTCCTAGATATTTTATTGTTTTTGAAGCAATTGTAAAAAGGGATTGATTTTCTGATTTCTTCTTCTGATAGTTTATTATTGATGTATACAAGTGCAACTGATTTCTGAATATTAATTTTGTATCCTGCTACCTGTCCATATTAATTTACCTGTTCTAGCAGGCTTTTGGTGGAGTCTTTCAGATTCTCTCTCTATAATACCATGTCATCTGCATAAAATGATAATTTTACTTCCACTTTTCCAATTTGGATGCCTTTTATTTCATTTTCTTGTCTGTTTGCTGTGGCTAGAACTTCCAGGACTGTGTTAAATAGAAGTGGTGAAAGTGGGCAGCCTTTTCTTGTTCCTGATTTTAAGGGGAAAGCTTTCAGCCTTTCCTCATTGAGTACGATGTTTGCTGTGGGTTTATCATATATGGCCTTTATTATGTTGAGATATGATGCCATTATTCCCACTTTGCTAAGAGGTTTTATCATAAATTGCTGCTGGATTTTGTTTAATGCTTTTTCTGCATCTATTGATATGATCATATGATTTTTATTTTTCATTTTGTTAATGTGATGTATTATGTTAATTGATTTGCGGATATTGAACCAAACTTGCATACCAGGAATGAATCCCACTTGATTATGGTGTATGATCTTTTTAATGAGATGCTGAATTCGGTTTGCTAGTATCTTGTTGGGAATTTTTGCATCTATGTTCATAAGGGATATTGGCCTGTAGTTTTCCTTTTTGTGATATCTTTGTCTGACTTATGAATCAGGGTGATAGTGGCTTCCTAGAAAGAGTTTGGGAGTCTTCCCTCCTGTATTTTTTTGGAATGGTTTGAGGAGAATAGGTATGTATTCTTTTCTGAATGTTTTGTAAAATTCACCTGTGAAGCCATCTGGTCCAGGGCTTTTGTCTGTTGTAAAATTGTTTATTACTCATTCAGTTTCTTTGGCAGTAATCAGTCTGTTCAGAGTTTCTGTTTCTTTTTGGTTCAGACTTGGTACATTGTATGCTTCTAGAAATTTATTCATTTCTGCCAGATTGTCAAATTTGTTAGCATATAGTTGCTCATAGTATTTTCTTAAAATTTTCTGTATTTCTGTGGTATCTGTTTTCACTTCTCTTCTTTCATTTCTGATTTTATTAAGTTGGGTCCTCTCTCTCTTTTTCTTGGTGAGTCTGGCTAAGGGTTTGTCGATTTTGTTTATTTTTTCAAAAAGCCAACTCTTGGTTTCATTGATCTTTTGTATGGTTTTTTTGTTCTCTATTTCATTTATTTCTGTTCTGGTCTTTATTATTTCCTTCCTTATACTCCCTATAGGCTTGTTTTGCTGTTCTTTTTCGAGTTCCCTTCGGTGTAAAGATAGTCTGTTGACTTGAGATTTTTCTTCCTTCTTTAGGTAGGCCTGCACTGCTACGAACTTCCCTCTTTGGACTGCTTTCCCTGTATCCCAGAGATTTTGGGTCACGGTGTTTTCATTTTCGTTTGTCTCGAGGTATTTTTTGATTTCCTCCTTGATCTCATTTTTAATCCACTCACTATTTAGTAGCATGTTATTTAGCCTCCATGTATTTGTAAGCTTTCCAGATATCTTCGTATAATTGATTTCTAGTTTCATAGCATTGTGGTCAGTGAAGACTCTTGATATGGTTTCAATCTTCTTAAATTTGTTGAGGCTTGTTTTTTGGCCTTACATGTGGTCTATCTTAGCAAATGTTCCATGTGCATTTCAGAAGAATGTATATTCTGCTGCTTTGGGGTGAAGTGCTCTAAAAATATCAATTAATTCCAGCTTGTCTAAAGTGTCATTTAAGGTCACTATGTCTGTGTTGATTTTCTGTCTGTAGGATCTGTCCATTGGTGACAACGGGGTATTGAAATCCCCTACTATGATAGTGTTACTGTTGATCTCTGTATTTATGTCTGTCAAAATCTGTTTTATATATTTAGGAGCTTCTAAATTGGATGCATAGATGTTTACTAGGGTTATGTCCTCTTATTGAATCGATCCCTTTATTATTATGTAGTGCCATTCTTTGTCTTTTATTGTAGTCTTCATTTTAAAGTCATTTTGTCCGAAATAAGTATTGCTACTCCAGCTTTTTTCTCATTTCCATTTGCATGAAATATTTTATTCCATCCCTTTACTTTCAGTCTGTGTGTGTCTTTTGGTCTGAGATGAGTGTCTTGTAGACAGCATATGCATGGGTCCTGTTTTCTTATCCACTCAGCCACTCTATGTCTTTTGATTGGAGTATTTAGCCCATTCATATTTAAAGTGATTACTGATAGGTGCATATTTATTGCCATTCTGTTACTTGTATTTTTTGTCTTCCTGGGTTAGCTTGTTTTCCCCTTTGTTCTGTTTTAAAAAGCCCTTTTAACATTTCCTGCAATGCTGGCTTGGTGGTAATGAACTCCTTAAGCTTATTCTTTTCTGAGAAGCTCTTTATCTCTCCTTCAGTTTTAAGTGATAGCTTTGCTGGGTAGACCTTTATTTTGCATCACTTTGAATATCTCCTGCCACTCCCTTCTGGCCTGCAAAGTTTCTGAAGAAATGTCAGCTCTTTGTCTTAAAGGAGTTCCTTTGTATGTAACCTGCTGTCTTTCTCTTGCTGCTTTTAGGATTCTGTCTTTGTCTTTAACCTTTGCCATTTTAACTATGATGTGTCTTGGGCCTGTTTGGGTTCAACTTGTTTGGAACTCTCTGCGCATCCTGGGCTTGTATGTCGATTTCCTTCACCAGGGTTGGGAAGTTTTCAGTCATGATTTCTTTAAATACATTCTCAATCCCTTGCTTCTTCTCTTCTCCTTCTGGTATTCCTACGATGCGGATATTGTCTTGTATGGTGTTATCCCAGAGGTCTCTTAAACTATTTCCATTTTTTTTTAAATTCTTTTTTCTTTTTGTTGTTCCTGCTGGGTGATTTCTGCTATTTTCTGTTTCAGATCACTGATCCACTCCTTTGCTTCATCTATCCTACTGGTGATTCCTTCGAGTGTGTGTTCTTCATTTCAGTTATTGTATTCTTTACTTCTAACTGGTTGTTTTTTATGGTTTCCCTATCCTTCTTTATGTCCTCTCTAAGTTCCTTAAACATTCTTATCATCAGTGTTCTAAACTCTGTCTCTGAAAGGTTGGATACCTCGGTTTCATTTAGTTCCATTTCTAGAGTTTTCTTCTGATCTTTACTTGTGACATGTTTCTTTGTTTCTTCATTCTGGCTGTCATTCTGTGAATACTTCAATGTATTAGATAGATCACCTAGAAAGAAGAGAGAGAAAAAAAAAGAAGAAAAAAAAAAGAGGGCGTGGGGGGGTCTCCATCCTCTTTAATCCACAGACGTCTTGCTCAGCAATAGAGATTCTCTGGGCGACTCAGCATCAGTTATTGGGGGGAAGAGCTTAACGTGTTATTCACCAGCCTCCCTCTCAGGCTTTCAGTGAGCTTTCTGCAATTAGCTGCTGTGTGCTCTGGAACCATGCTCACTACCAAAAAAAACAAAAAACCTTCACAGGTTGTTGCAGGTTGTCCGCTACTGCAAAAAATCCCTCTGCGGCCTGTGGAGGTGTGGACCAGGCACTGGGGGCTCAGGGTGCCTCTGGCAACACAGCTCTAGGTGGGTGGGGCAGACCCCCAAGGCACCACTTGATGTGGCCCCCACCAAGTCAGGGCAGCATTCACTCTGCACCAGCAATCAGTCCACACAAACTCGCCAGGAAAGCCTTGCTCGGATCACGCAGGTGCACAGCTCAACACTCTCAGGAAAACTCCCCGTCTCAGCCTATCCCAATCAGCTGCCCGCAGATCAGGCTAAGCACCAACAACCAATCCCCAGCCTGGCAACTCTGCATAAACAGTGCAGAGAGCAGGGACCCAAGATGGCTCACGCACTGCTGAGTCTCAGTGAACAGACTGATGCAACTGGAGAGCACCCACCCTGCGTTTCCCTGGAAACGCAGCACAAGCAGGGCAGAGGGTGGAGATCCAAGGTGGCTAGCACACTCCTGCATCTCAGTGAGCAGCCTGATGGAGCTGGAGGGCACCCACCCAGCATTTCCCTGGCAATGCAGCACAAGCAGGGCAGAGAGTGGGAATCCAAGAACGCATGCGCACACACGCATGCACGCACTCTGGCGTCAATTTCACCAGACCAATGGGGTCCCGGATCTGACCCTCTGTGGGAGTGCCCAATCCTGAAAAAATGGTGCCCTCCTGTACACCGCTCGTGTGCAAGCTCCACACCAGGGGATCAAGGGTCCCAAAACCTCTAGCTTCTGCACCAAAGGTGCTCAGTCAGTCCTTCCCCACAGGCTCCTGGGTCCGACTCACACAGCTACTCCCTCCACCAGGAACCAGGTAAGTGCTCACCGGCGAGCAAGCCCGGGCGCCGGCCCCACTGATTCTCCAGCCGCCCTCAGCCTCACTGAGCCGAGCAAAGAGAGTCCTTACTAATTTCTACTGCCCATAATGGTAGAACTCCTCTTCCTAGCAAAGCAACTCTGGGCTAGTGAGCTCGGTGTGGGGCCGGAGGGTCTCTCCCCCAACCGGAGAAGCCTCCCCACACAGCTGGGGCATCCCTCATGAGGCTCGCCCTCTCTCGTCTGCGCCCCTCCTACCAGACTGGAGGTAGCCTCCTCTTTAGGTCCTTCGTTTAGAGATTCTGTTCATCTAGTGTTCAGGGGACTTCTGAGGTTAAATGTTGTATAAACTATTTGTAATTTTGATGTGATCCTGGGAGGCATTTGGGAAAGTGTCCGTCTATTCTGCCATCTTCTCACTTCTCACTGTGACAATGTCTTGTACTTTCCTTGTGACACTGACAGTTTAAGAACTACTTCTCAAGTGTTCTGTAGCATGTCTCTCACTGGAAGTTGTATTTTTGTTGTTGTGTTTAGTTTTGTTTTGTTTCCATGATAAGACAAGGGTTATATTTTGGGAGAGGAAGACCACAGAGGTAAAGTGCCATTCTCATCACATCGTATTAAGGGTATATGCTATCAACATGCTTTATTCACTGTTGATACTGATCTTGATCACCTGGCTGAGCGAGTGTTTGTCAACCACATTCTTTTCTTTGTTTAAAAAGTAGGGCCGGGGACTTCTGGTAAAATGGCGCAATAGACAGATGCTGTGCTAACTGCCTCCCAGGATCACACCAAAATTACAAGCAAATTATACAGCATTCAACCCTGGAGGTCCCCGGAACACTGGAGGAACAGAACCACTAAACGAATAACTTAAGGAGGAAGCTGCATCAGGTCTGGTAGGACGGGCGGAGACGAGAGAGGGCGAGCCCCATGAGGGAAGCCCCAGCCGTGGGAAGCTTGTCTGGTTGGGGGAGAGACCCTCTGGCCGCACACCAAGCTTTCCATCCCAGAGCTCCTTTGCCAGGAAGAGAAGTTCTAAGACAGCTGGCAGTAATTAGTAAGGACTCTCTTCGCTCAGCTTGGTGAGGCTAAGAGCGGCTGGAGAATCAGTGGGGCCGGCGCCCAGGCTTGCTCGCCGGTGAGCACTTACCGGGTTCCTGGTGGAAGGAGTGGCTGTGTGAGCCAGGAGCATGCGGGGATGGACTGAACTGAGCACCTTTGGTGCAAAGGCTGGAGGTTTTTGAACTGTTGTTCCCATGGTGCGGAGCCTGCACGCGAGTGGTGTGGGGAGGATGCCATTTTGTCGGGCCTGGGCCCTCCCACGAAGGATCAGGTCCAAGACCTAATTGGTCTGGTGGAATTGGCGCAGAAGTATGTGTGTGCGTGTGCGCGTGCGCCTGCGGCCTTGGATCCCCACCCTCTGCCCGGCTTATACTGCGCTGCCAGGGAAACGCTGGGCGGGTGCCCTCCGGCTCAAACAGGCTGCTCACTGAGACCCAGGAGTGCGCAAGCCGCCTCGGGTCCCCGCTCTCCGCACTGGGCTTGCAGAGTTGCCAGGCTGGTGATTGGTTGTCGGGCTATTCAGCCTGATCTGTAAGCGGCTGATTGGGACAGGCTGAGACTGGGAGTTTTCCTGGGAGTGTTGGGCCATGAGCTGTGTGCCTGCGTCATCCAGCCAGGGCTCTCCTGGTGATTTATGTAATACATCAAAGCAATCCCAGAGTGACAGCCAGAATGGGGAAACAAAGAAACATGTCACAAGTAAAAGATCAGAAGAAACCTCTAGAAATGGAACCAAATGAAACAGAGGGATCCAACCTTTCAGAGACACAGTTTAGGACACTGATGATAAGAATGTTTAAGAAACTTAGCGAGTACATAAAGAAGGATAGGGAAACCATAAAAAACAACCTGTTAGAACTAAAGAATACAATAACTGAAATGAAGAACACGCTCGAAGGAATCACCAGTAGAGTAGATGAAGCAGAGAAGTGGATCAGCGATTTGGAAGATAAAATAGCAGAACTCACCCAGTTGGCACAGCAAAAAGACCAAAGAATAAAAAACAATGAAAATAGTTTAAGAGCACTATGGGACAAGGTGAAGCGCAACCACCTTTGAATCATAGGGATACCAGAAGGAGAAGAGAAGAAGCAAGGGGTCGAGAATGTATTTGAAAAAATAATGACTGAAAACTTCCCTACCCTGGTGAAGGTAATCAACATACATGCCCAGGAAGTGCAGAGGGTTCCAAACAAGCTGAACCCAAACAGGTCCACACCAATACACATCATAGTTAAAATGGCAAAGGTTAAAGACAGAGACAGAATCCTAGAGGCAGCAAGAGAAAGACAGCATGTTACATACAAAGGAACTCCTGTTAGAATAACAGCTGACTTGTCTACAGAAACTCTGCAGGCCAGAAGGGAGTGGCAGGAGATATTCAAAGTGACACAAAATAACGGCCTACAACCAAGATTGCTCTACCCAGCACGGCTATCACTTAAAATTGAAGGAGAAATAAAGAGCTTCTCAGAAAAGAAGAAGCTTAAGGAATTCATTACCACCAAGCCAGCATTGCAAGAAATGTTAAAAGGGCTTTTTTAAACAAAAGAAAGGGGTAAACAAGCTGACCCAGAGAGACAATTTAAGAAGACTGAAGTCATATCAAGCAGATATAAAGGAAAAACTGATGGTTGCTGGTTGGGAGGGAGTGGGGAAGAGGGAGAGGGGGAAGGTTCTGGACAGTGTATGTGGGACTACAATGTTGCTGCAGGGATATGGGGGCAGTTCTGGATATGTAATCGATAATGTTGTGAAGAGACTATTATGTTGCGAGAAATAAGTCAGTCGGAGAAGGACAGGTACCATGTGATCTCACTTGTGTGTGGAGTCTGAAGAGCTGAGTGAACGATCAAAGTAAACAGACTCGTAGATGTAGAGGAAAAACTGAGGGTTGCTAGTTGGGAGGGGGGTGGGGATGGGGGGAAGGGGAAGGGATTAGACAGCATAAATAGACAACTACAATATTGCTACAGGGATATGAAACACAGTTTGGGGAATATAATAATGTTGTAAAAATTTTGTGGTGTGTCAGATAGTCACATGTCTTGTTAGGGAAACCACTTCATGGATGGAGTAGAGGCTTGTGTACTGCACTGTACACCTGAAGCTGATGTTGTATAGTATTGTATGCCAACTGCAACTGAATATGTGGATGGTCACGGTATGTGGAGTATACTGTGGAGGGGAGTCAGGCGAGTTGTGATGGATATGTATGATATGGGAGGGAATGGGGTGGCGAACTGGGGAGGGGTTTTTTCACTTTGGGGGGTAAAGAGTGTAACTATTGCATTGTGTTGTACACCTGAAACTAATAAAAAAAGAAAAAAAAAAAGTAGGGCCGGCCGAGTGGCTCAGTTGGTTAAGAGCTCGCTGAAGAGTGTGAGCTGAGCTCTGAGCAATGGCAGTTTGATGCCAGCCCGAGCTGAGTTGCCGTTGATCTGCCAACAGGTGGCAGGATGGCTCAGCTAAAAAAAAAAGAAAAAAAGTAGAAGGGACCTTCATCTCCTTACTACTCAAAATGGGGGACCATAAATCAGCAACATGCACAACATCTGGAAGTTTGTTAGAAATGCAGAATCTCAAATTCATCCCAGAATGACTGAATTGGAATCTGTGATAGGAATCTGGGTGATTCCTATTCTTGTTAACATTGGAGAGCAGTGCTTTAAGATAATCCAACACAGATTCCAGCAATTTTGTTTTTTTCTGTACAAGGCCCAACTGTAAACGTTTTCAGCTTTGTGGGCTATATGGCCTCTGTCACAATTACCATTGTTTTACTTATAGACACTGAAATGTTTGAAATGTCTTTATTATGCTTAATTGTTTGTGTCTTTTATTACCCTTCTAGTTTCTGCTATACAATTCCACTTGAGGAATTTGTAATTGGTTCCAGTAATCCAAGTAGGAGGGTTGAACAAAAGAAGGATTCTCACACATTAGACTCAAGTGGTGGTAATGGTAGAGAATATGAAGAAAATACATTCTGGGGATGTCCAGAAGTAAAATTGAATGGATTTAGTGAAGGATTGGATGGGGGAGATGAAGGAGAAGATATAGTCATTTCAAGGGTAAGTATAATATTTTGGATTATAAAACTGGAGGAAGGGCCCTACTCTTAATGGATACAAGGCACTGAAAGAGGTCCAGGTAAGGAAGATCTTGATATATTTATAGTTATGTTGAGTTTTAAGTACCTTTAACATCCTTGGTTTTAACTAGGACTAGCTTTCTAGGACTAGAGCTTGGAAGAGAAATCATTTAAGCAACCTGGGCTACAGCTTCTTCATCTTATTATACTTATAGACAATTGTAAGAATAGAAAATGTGTAGTAAGGGAATGCAAGATGAAGTAGAAGCCATAGTATTAGTTGTTATAATAGCATCAAGCTTTCTGTCAGTGGCTGTTGGTTTGTTTGATTGAAACTTGCCAGTATTTTAATGGGTACTAAATTGTGCAAATGATACAATTCTGGGCCATATAGTTTTGACAGGAAAGTTTTGAAAGCAATAAATTAAACTGAAATGACTAAGTACCAGATTTTAGCCATAGTTACAAAATAATGGGTACAATTTCTTTATGCAAGACTTTCAGACCACACCTTTGAAGCACTTATTCTCAACTTTTACTGTCCATTAGAATTATCTGGAGAGCTTCTAAGAACCCTAGTACATAGCCAATTACATCAGAATCCTAATATTCAGGCCAGTTAAATGAGAATTTCTAGAGGGTAAGAACTAGGTATTGATATTTTTTCAAGCCCCAGATGGATGGTTTGCAGTCAAAATTGAGACCCACTGGTCTAGGATGAGAGCCTTGGTGCAAGACCAATTTTGGGTATCAAGCTACTTAAGAAGACATTCAGAATTGCCTTCCATAGTTCAGGACTACGGATCATAGAACTAATAGCTTAAAAGTTTTCTTTTCTCCCTGTTGGGGCCCAGTGATCAGGAAAAACAGAAGAATGATTCCATTATTCATAATGTATTATGTTGTCCCTAATGTCTCCCTCTAGACATAGCCCGAGGGCTGTGGGATTGCTCCAGACTCCAGCTAAGATCTAAGGGCACTCCTCCTCTCTCCTTAGATTTCTCACCTGAAGATTGTGAGTCAATAAGATCGGGGTGGAGACCTGAAATATGTGCTTTGAATTTAATAGGCACTACCTGTGTTTCTTAAGACAAGGCAGGTTTGGGAAACAGTGTCCTAACCATTGTTACTCGAAGTGTGGTACTTAGATTAGCAGTGAAAGCATCACCAAGAAGCTTGTAAGACATGCAGACTCTCACACATTATAGGTTCATGAATCAGAATATATTTTAACACAATCTCCAGGTGATTCACATTTATATTAAAATCTGAGAAGCATTGCCCTACAACATGTTTCTCAAAGAAAGGTTCCAGATCACCTACATCATAATGACCGATTCACAGTCTACTTCAAAACTTATAAATCAGAATCTCTTAAGTGGGGCTTGTAAATCTTCATGTTTAACAAGATAAGCTATTGATTCTTACACATAATTATCGAGGTTTGAGAATTTTAGATCTAGAATTGTTTTGATGAACATTTGCACAGGCCACTCTGAAACGTTGATCCAACATCACAGGGTAAAACACTATAAGTTGGATTATTGGCCCCATATACTCAACATGGGCTACAGTTAGAAACAACTCATTGTATACTTTTATTTTTGCTACCACATCTGCCACACATTGGTCTCCATGTGTTGGACCAGAAAGTTTTACTTATGGGTCAATACATTAAATGTGCATGACTCAGGATATGATCATAAAAGGAGTTTTATTTTTCTTTCTCACAGTTTCTTTAAACATGCTTGGTTTTAGGGAGTGGTGGATACTTCCTCTGCCTTCAGGTGAAAATCCAGGTATCATCATGGTTTTATAGTTACCATAAATTAATAGAAAGGCGTATATCATTTTAAGCCACTTAGTCACAATTGAGTACTTAAAAATGTCTAACTCTAAAAAAAAATGACCAAAACTTTAAACTAGATTTATTATTAACATGTATTTTCTCCCTAGCTGGGGCTGGCTGCAGGCTGGAGAGAAGCTATGATTGTCTACCTCTTTTTCCCTTTCCCCCCTCCCACTCACTAGCCATGTCACTGACATTTACTGGGCTAAGCAAGAAAGGGAGGAAGGAAGTCAATGGGAGCAGACAATTGTTACTTGACTGATAACTATCATGAAATCACATTCTCTAGGGCTGGTAGAGATTTAAAGTATGCTCTGATAAGCTCTTTCATAGATTTTTTTCAGGATCTTCTCCCACTGGGCTTCACTAACCCACTTTTGTGATGTGGATTATCCAGTCTATTCTTCTAACTGCCACTCTGCCTTTGGTCACTAGTTTTCTGGGTTGTCATTCAACCTGATCTTATTGGATTTCCCAACAAAGTGTCACCTTGGGAAAAAATCAAGATAGCTTTAGGTGCATATCCTTCCATTTGACCCATATATGGGTCATAAGAGACATATGCATCATTTGCCCCACCTTCATTGGGATATGGTTATTTCCTAAACTTGGCCTCAGCTCCAACTCCTTCTTGCTCTGCCTATCTGAGTGAAAGGCTATTCTTGGTCTTAGAATATGTGAAGGTTAGATTCCAGTCACTGTGCTTTTCTTACCATAAGGACTAACACTTACCAAGTTCTTCACGTGATCCTGGTGAAACCATGCTTAGTAGATTTGAGGGACAGGAAAGGTGTATCACTGTTCTTCCTAAATAGGACCTGGGTCTTATAGCACAACACTGCCTGCCACCAAAGTATCATTCTCACTAGTACCCAGTTACTGGACTGTTTATCCTTTACTTTTCTGACACATACAAAAGTTGTTGAAATGGTTCTCAGTCATTTCTTTTAAGCTTTTTTGGACCATACTCCAGCATTTCCATTGGAATCTGATTATGTATCATATCTTTCCATATTAGATGAAACTTCAAATTTAATGTCTTTTTACAAGATACACATTTACCTTGCTAAGCAAAGAAAAGTTGGATCAAATTCAAAGCAGTGAGTTGAAAGATTAGTGGTAAATTCAGTTTATAAGATAATTTTTATAGGAAGCTGATTAATATATTAAGATTGAGATAATCTCTGAAACCTTAGAAACTCTAAAAAATGGATTAACTATCCCTTCTTATTATTCACTGTTGGAATGGCCACATAAAAATATGTGAGTATACAGATTGAGAAAGAAGAAATAAAACTCTCTTTGTTCACAGATAACATGATTGCTTATGTAGAAAATTCAACAGAATCAACAAAAAATTTCTGGAACTAATTAGTGAGACAGTAAGTTTGCAGGATACGATGTTAATATACAAAAGTCAATCAGTTTCCTATATATTAGCAATGAACAAGTGAATTTGAAATTTAAAATAATGTAAATACCATTTACATTATTATCAAAAAAAAAGAGAATTATTTAGGTAAGAGCCTAACAGAATATGTATAAGGTCTATAAAGGAAAAGTACCAAATTCTGATGAATGGAATTTTTAAAAAATGGGACAAAAAAGAGATATTCCATGTCCATGAATAGAAAAACTCAGTACTGTCAAAATGTCAGTTTTTCCAAACTTTTTCTATAGATTCAACACAGTCCCAATTAACATCCCAGTAACTTATTTTGTGAATATTGACAAACTAATTCTAAAGCTTACACAATGAGGAAAAATTCCAGAATATAACCAACATAATGTTGAAGGAGAATAGGAAAGTCAGAGGACTTAAACTATCTGACCTCAAAACTTACTATGAAGCTACAGTACTCAAGACACTGCTGTATTGGTGAAAGAATAATAACACAAAATAGAGAGCCTAGATACAGGTCAACATATTCAACTGATCCTTGACAAAGAAGGAAAGGAAATATAATGGAAAAAGTAGAGTTATTTTAGCAAATTGTTCTGGAATAACTGGACATGCACATGCAAAAAAAATATATATATATATCTAGACACAAAAATTAACTTAAAATGGATTACAGACCTAAATGTAAAACAAAAATCTATACGACTCCTAGAAGATAACATAGGAAGAAACTTAGAAGACCCTGGGCATGATGATGATTTTTAGATACACCAAAGGCATAATCCATGAAAGAAATAACTGATAAGCTAGATTCTATTAAAATTAAAACCTATTTGGCTGCAAGACAATGTCAAGAGAACGAGAAGACAAGTTACAGACAGGGAAGAAATATTTGCAAAACACACATGTGATAAAGGATTGTTATCTAAAATGTATAAAGAATTCTTAAAACTCAACATATGAAAACTAATAACCTTATTTTTACAATGGGCAAAAGACCTAAACAAACACCTGAATAAAAAGATATACAATAAATAAGCATAGGAAAAGATGCTCTACATCATATATCATCAGGGATACGCAAATTAAAACAGTGAGAGACTTACACACCTAGTAGGATGGCATAAATCTGGAACACTGACAATGTCAAATGCCAATGAAAATGTAGAACACCAGGACGTTTTATTCATTGCTGGTGGGAATGCAAAATATTAAAGCCACTTTGAAGGTAGCTTGATAATTTCTTACAAAAATAAGCATATTGTTACCATCCAATCCAGAAATTGCTTTCCTTGGTATTTACCCAAATGAGCTGAAATTCACATATAACACCAAGAGTGAACCCTAATGTAACCTATGGACTTCCTGTGATAATAATGTATCAATATAGATGTATTGACTGTAACAAATGTGTCACTCTGAAGTGGGATGTGAATAGTGAGGGAACAGGGAACTTTCTATAATTTCTTTTTTGTTCTTTCCTTTTTTTTTTTTTTGGCTAGTATACACTTTCTGCTCAATATTACTATGAACCTAAAACTGCTCTAAAAAATAATGTATATATGATCAAGCAACCTGTAAATAATAAGTCACAAAAGATACGCATGAAAATATTCACAGTCAAGCTTTCTTTCTGCTTTGCCATATTTAAGAAATACTTTAGAGGACTCAGTTAATGATAAAAGCAAGAATGGGAGACTAGAACAAAGCAAATAAAATGACAAGGAACTATGTCTTGGCCAATTTTATTATTGCTACTTAGGACTCCAGGGATTTGGCTTACACATGCTTGGCTCATGGTGTAAGGCTGACTCAAATGTATGCATAGATCATTCTGGGACTAGATGAGGGACAATAAACATTCCCAAGGGTCAGCAAATATTTTTGTTTTCATGATAACCAAATGACAGAGGGAATACAGATCATTTAGTATTATCCTCAAGTCTTTGTTCAAAGGTTATCTTGGATCAAAGGCTGTCTTTGGTCAAATGTTACATTTTCACTGTCTTTTAAAACTTACAACCAGTGCTCCTTCAACACTCTTGATCACCTTTTTCCAAAGTAGTGCTTATCCTCTAACTACAACATAATTCACATATTTATTATGTTTATCTTTTATAGTCTGCTCACCTCAATCCCTTCCCCATTACAGTTTAAGCTCTATGTGAGCAGGATCTTTGTTCCCTGGTCAACCCAAGTACTTAGAATAATGCCTGGCACTAATTAAGTGTGCAATAAATATCTGTTCAAGTTGTGTGTGTTGACTATTTTCCCTGAGGGTCATAATACAGCCTTTTTATTTCAAAGAAACTCTTCTCCCTGCATTTATTTTATTTCGCCAAGTTGCTTTGATCTTCCCTGATCTTCAAAGCATTAAAAATAAAGAAACTGAGGCAGAAAAATGAGGCAGGGGTTTGATGCATTAACTTCATCATTAAGGAAATCATTTTACCTCTGTAGTGTTTTTTTTTTAACTTTAAACTGAAAGGTAAATAATGAAAGTAGTATATACTGTAAGCATAAAACAATTTTCACATTCTGAACACAACTGTGTACCCAGTTGTCAGACATTACCTATTCCCAGAGTACCCTTGGGCTTCCTCTAAAGGTAAAGCCTTTCTTGAATGTAATCACCAATGACTAGTGTTGTCTGTTTTAGGGCTTTAATACATGCAGTCATACAGTCTGTGCTCTTTTGTGTCTCGTTTCATTCACTAAACATTGTGTTATGAGAGTTATCTAACTAGGTAGAGTTGTAGTTTGTTCATTTTCATTGTATATCCATTCTATTATTGACTGGGTAGCTTTCTTCTCTGTATTTTACTCTTGAAGTGTGTTGGTTGGAACTCTCCTGACTCTTGGAAATAGAGGTCGAGTAAGCTCAAAATTCAAATTAAACACCATGTTCAAGGGGGGCTGCTTCCTCTGTTCCCATAACAGTCCACACTGCTTGACCTCCCTGACCACAGTGGATTGCTACAGAATCAGCATCTTGCCAGTTTCCTAAAGAAGTGCAGACACACCCAGCCTATTGTGATGCTATGGTAGTTTTATCAATGATGTGAGATATTTCGGAGGAGAAATCTCTCTGTCTCTCTCTCTCTTTCTCTCTCTCTCTCTCTCTCTCTCTCTCTCTCTCTCTCTCTCTCTCTCTCTCTGTCTCTCCCCCACCTCTCTCTCTCTCTCTCTCACACACACACACACACACACACACACACACACACACACACACACACTGTGCTCCTTGAATACTGGACAAGAACATCCTCCATTGTGTGATAAGACTATAATAAGGGGTGGCAGCAAGGGAAAAGATGACTCCACGAAAAAAAAAGTATAAAGACTTACTCTCATATAGAGGTCTTTAATCTTTTATATGCCATGGACCCTGTTGATGGACTTTCTTTTGGAATAATGTTTACAATGTATAAAGTAAAATAGATAAGGTTTAAGGGAAACAAATTACACTGAAATACAGTTACCTAAATAGTAAAAATAACAAATGTGAGATACTCATGTATGTGTTTCTTTATTAATAACTTAAAAAAATGGATTAAGGACCAAATCTAATTCTTTCCTAATTTCAAAGTAGTGAGGAGAAGGGTATTTGGTGATATTTGCAACATAAGCAATATGACAAGAAAATATCTATTGTTTCTATGTTTTCCCCTCATGGGGACTGTGAGTTTTATGGCTGTTTGTCACTTACTCAAAGTTAATGGAAAGAAGTTAGTTTTAGTTAGAAGTTAGTGAAAATAATGATGCAGATATTTTTTTTTCTTATCCACATGCATGGTGAGTTATTTTTTAAGTTATTTTATATTTATGTTCTGCTATTGATTCCTTGCATAATTCTGCTCTTGTTAGAGAACATTCTTCAATTTATATACTTTGAAATTTGTTGAGGTCAATTTGATGCATTAGGATATGGTCAATTTGTGTAACTGTTCCATTTATGCTGGGAAATAAGGGATAGTCTTCAGTTGTTGACTGAATGTTCTGTATTTATGAAGTCAAGAGTATTAATCTTTTCGTGCCCATCTTCCATTTTATCACTGATTTCTTTGCTGACTCTTCTATGAAGTTCTGAGAGAAGAGTGTTTTGTTCTCTAACTATGACTGTGAATTTATTTTCTGTGATTTTGTCAAATTTTGTTGTATACATTTTGAAACTTTAGCACTGTTTTACCTTCTTAGTGGATCAAATATTTTTATTATTAAATGAGACTCTGTTGATTTCTAAAAAAGCTTTTTGTCTTAAAATCCATATTTTCCTGATATTATAGAGCTATGCCAACTAATTTTCAGAAAATGATTGTATGGTACATCTTTTCCATCCTTTTTCATGTTTGTGTCATGTCTTAGAAATTTCTCTTGTAAACAGCGTATTATTGGTTAATTATTTTTTTTAAAATCCCAACTGTCTATCCCTTTTGAAGCAGCTATATCATGTCTGAACTTCTGACACACTTTAACTATGATAAGAAACAATGTCTTATTTTGAGCAACTGAGTTTGTAGTAAAGTTGTTATATAGTGATAGATAAGAAACACAGTTTCATTTTTATTTGGGGTTTTTGTTTGTTTGTTTTTTTGAGGGCAGTGTCACTGGCCCTCATATGTGTGGACCGAACTGGGGCCGCTGGCTTCCGAAGCCAGCGCTTAACCACCGCGCCACTCGGGCCGGCCCCAGTTTCATTTTTAAAATCTTTCAGTGATTGTCCTAAAATTTAAAGTATGTATCTTTAACTTACCAAATTTCATTTTTATCAACACATTAATCCTCACTCAGAAAATACAAGGAAATTAGAACACTTTGCATATTCTTACCAATCACATGCTATAGTTATTGTGAATTTTAATTACATATATATTAAATCCCATTATTATTGTTTCAGGAGCCAATATTTATTTATATTTATCCACATATTTACCACTTTCTTTGCTTTTCATTCCTTCTCTCTATGATCATTTTCTTTTCTGAAATATATTATATATTGAGTTTCCTTAGTGCATGTCTACTGGTAGGAAATTCTCTTCTTGTTTGTCTGAGAATGTTTTAATACTTTCTTACTTCTCAATGCATGATTTTTTTGAGTATTAAATTCTATGTTGACAGTCATTTCCTTGTCTTTTAGCCAAATACTGATATTGGAGTATGAGTTTAAAGCCTGTCTTTTCTTTAAAAGAGATAAGCTCTTCCCCTTTTATTTCATTGTAGTATTTTACTCTTGTTTTTTGGTTGTTGATTGGTTGGTTGGTTTTATGAAGTATATAGGAGGTGATATTCTTATCTACTTTGGGTGCAATTTGTTTAACTTCTTGAATATATGGACTGATGTTTTAGGTTTTCAACCATTATCTGTTAAAATAGTTTCTATATCCATTCTCTACCTCTTTGCTTCTAGAACTCCAATTAAATACATCTTAGGCATTGTCAATGTACTCTCTTTATCCCTGAATTTCTTTTCTTTATTTATCACACTCCCACCACACTTCATTTCTGGATTTTGTTTCTAACCTAGTTTCCACTTTACTAACTCTTTATTCTGTTATTTCCTATCTGTTATTAAACTGAATTTTTAAATTAATTTTTATTATTGGGGTAACATTGGTTAGTAAAATTCTGTAGGTTTCAAGTGTACATTTCTATAATACATCATCTATATATTTCATTGTGTGTTATTTTGGTTATTTTACTTTACATTTCTAGAATTTAAATTTATTTTTTTAAATGTGCTTTCATACTGTATCTAGTCTTTTTCAACTTACTTAACAAGTTGAGCAATTTTAGAGTTAACTTTGAAATGCATGAAAAGCACTGAGTTGTCAATATTTTTAGGAAGTACATAAAATAAACTATTACATTTGGCTCTTTAATCCATTTTGATTTACTTGGTGACTGGATAATTCTCTGATTTCCCTGCTCTTTTAGTCAGTTAGGGATAACACAAGGAGAGCTTTTTTTTTTTTAATTCAAATTACATTTAATTTAGCCATTGCATTTTTTTTAAGACTAACAAAATTTTTCAGAGTAAGGAATGAATAAGCTTAGGAGTTGCAGTGAGAGAAAATTGTAGATTTAGGGACCTTCAGAAAGTAAACATGAAAGACAACCAGGATATTAAGACTGTTACCCTCTGAATTACTTCCCCACAGATGGGGGTGCTATAGGAGTTCCAGGATTTGTTTTCAGTCACAGAACTGTTGACATAGTTGCTTGTTTTTAGATATTTGAATGACACATAATCATATTGTATGTAGGACACACCCCTAATTATTTCAATATTTTAAAATCTCCACTTTATATATAAAGAACTCATATAACTCAATATCAAAAACAGCCTGATTTTATAAAATGGACAGAAGAATTAAATAGACATTTTACCCGAAAAGACACACAAATGACTAATGGTTATATGAAAACTTGTTTGATATCACTAATCACCAAAGAAAAGCAAATCAAAATCACGAGATATCACCTCACACTTGTTAGAATGGCTATCATCAAAATAAAAGAGGTAAATGTTGGCAATCACATGGAGAAAAGGGAACCCAGTGCACTGTAGGTGGAAATGTAAATTGGTGCAGCCACTAGAAAAAACATTATGGAGGTTGGTCAAAAAATTAAAAATAGATCTAACATATGATCCAGCAATTCCACTTTTGCACGTATAGCCAAAGGAAATGAAAAGAGGAGTTTTAAAGAAATATATGTACTTCCGCATTTATTGCAGCGTTATTCACAATAGTCAAGATATGGAAACAACCTAAGTTCTGTCAACAGATAAATGGATAAAAAAGTATATACAGTAAAACCTTGGATTGCGAGTAATGTGGTTTGCGAGTATTCCGCAAGGTGAGCAAACATTTCTAATACATTTTAACGTGGTAAACGAGCAATGTAGTTTGTTTCTGGAATGAATTATGGGGCCGGCTGAGTGGCGCGGTGGTTAAGAGCTGGCTTGGGATGCCAGCGGCCCCGGTTTGGGTCCCATATATGAAGGCCAGTGACACTGCCCTCAAAAAAAAAAGAAAAAAGAAAAAAAATGTAAAACTTCTGGGACGAATTATGCTTGCAAACCAAGGTATGTGTGTGTGTGTGTATATATATATATATATATATATACATACACACACACACAAAAACCACACAAAAAAGAAGGAAATCCTGCCATTTGTAACAACACAGATGGACCTAAAAGGCATTATGCTGAGATGATTCAGATAGAAAAAGGCAATTACTATATGATATCACTTACATGTGGAATTTAAGGAAGTCAAACTCATAAAAACAGAGTAGAATGGTGGTTACCAGAGGGTGAGTGCTAGTAGGTAAATAAGTCCTGGAGAGCTAATGCACAACATAGTGATTACAGACAATACTCTATTAGAAACCATTAGTATCATCTGGAAGCTTGTTAGAAATGCAGAATATTAGACCTTGAAACAGACCTGCTGAATCAGGATCCCTGTCAGTGGGGCCCAGGAATCTCCATGGTTCCCAGTTTTCTAGGTGATAATTAGGTGATTTTGACCAACAGTTTGTCAACCACTGATATGGGGTCCAGTTTTTTAAGGCTTATTCACCATTAAAAAATAAAAGGAACTTGACATTTTTATATTACAGTTGGAATGAAGTAATGACTTTGATATAACTTTATCAAAGTTATATTTTTAAACCAAAGACGTATTATTGTTTTATTGTATTCTGAATATTATGGTTTGGGTTTACTTGTTTGCTTTCTCTCCAGAACATAGTGTATTTTGTTCTGCAAGTTATACAATAACTTTTGAGCAGAAGAAACAAAGATCTGACTTTGACCTTGATATATCATTAGAGTATAAAATTCATCATGACTACTAGTTTTCACATTGTTAACATGACACTGTAGCCTATTTCATTGGTTCTTTTTATAATTCTTTATATTGTTTCTACTAATAATATGAAAATTTATTATTACATCAAGTCTTTTTTCTTTTTTGCATTGATATTCATTCTCACTGTATTCAGTCAGTTACATTTTCTCCTCCATTAGCATTCCCCATGAACACCTAACTTTTTTGACTCAGTATTTGTCCATCTTCATATTTTTCATCCCTCTTTTCTCTTTAAACAATTCATCTTAATTGCCCAGGACTTCCTTCTTTTCCTTTCCCTTCAAACATCAGGTCAAGGTTTTCAAATCTCTCTCTTTTTAAAGTCAGACTATAAAACTTCTGAAATTTCTTGCTTAGTCAAAACCACTGCAGATGAGGTGACTCCTCAAGATAATGCCATTTCAGGTGGTATATTGGGGATCCAATTTTTTCTGCCATTTCATCAGCCATCTTGCATGTTGCAGGGTTGCCACTTAGGGAACTTGACTGCCTGAGGTGGACAGTGCCTAGGGTGGTCCCATGATCTCCACCTCCTGCATCACACTCTTTTGTCACTCTCTTCCTTTGAGTGTGGGAGAACTCTGACTTGATTCTAACCAATGGAATATGGCAAAGATGGAGCGATGTACATCATTTCATATGTATGACTTCGTTACGTAAGCTATTGAACGTAGCTTGGTAAGAGACTTTCTCTCTCCTGCTGAAAAAGCAAGCTGCCATGCCATAAGCTTTCATATGGTGGGAGCTATGCAGCAAGAATCTGAGGGTGGCTCCTGTCCAACAGTCAGCAAGAAACTAAGACTCAGTCTGGCAGCCTGCAAAGAATTACATGCTGCCAACAACGACATGAATTTGGAAGCCAATCTTTTCTCAGTTGAGCTGACACCTTCCTTGCAACTCTAAAACTTTGAAGCAGAAGCCCCAGTTAAACAGTGCCTGCACTCCTGACCCTCAAAAACTGTGAGATGATAAATGTGTGTTGTTTTAAGCCACTATGTTTGTGGTAATTTGTTATGCAGCAGTAAATAACTAATACACTGCCTTCACTCAGAAGTGCCATCACCCCTATTATTCACATTTCACTGGCTAGAACCAACTGCAGGGGGCCTACAATATTTCCTGCACCCAGGAAAGAGAACATTGTATATAGGTGGGGACTAGCAATCACTTCCCCAGACATTATTTATGGAAATAGCTAAAAAATAATAAAAATGTGTAATTTCATTTACCATTGACTTTAAAGTTAACTAAATTTATTTTTTTATCAGTCCACACACTAAAATGTAAAGTCTGTGTAATTAGGTATGATCTTACATTCCTTTACATAGCCTTTATCAATTGTAGCACCTCATTGAACAAATACTCATGTGAATACACTGTAAATATTATGACTTCATTATGACTATAACCTACACGGACAACTTGTGCTATGACAAAACCTCTCAATCACAGGGGCACACTAGAGGTGTTCTTTCAGGACTGTTGTAAAGAGATAGAAATCTCTGTTTTCAGATGAATATCAGGAGAAAAGGACTTTGAATCATTAGCTAGTCATGATGTCTTCACTTCTTCATAGCTATGGTAGTGGGTATCGGTCTACCATTTAGCAGATCTTTCTAACTTAGAAAACTGTTATGAGACAGGTCAGGTGTTTGGTGGGTTTGATAAAAGTGCTGCCAATAGTGATGAGAAATATGATTAGATGAATATCAGCTGCTTTTTAAAATTCATGTTCTTGTGAGTTGGGGAATGAATACAAAATCAACAATAGTAACAGCAAAACTTAATTTCCTCAGCTGGAGTTGTTCAAATAGGGAGCAAAATAAAAGAACGATTTTATTCCTGGCTAATCTAGAAATCAAATACTGTAATTCTCTCGTCTCAGAAATTTGGCAGTCTGGTTCCTTCTGAACAAAGATGTATTAGCAGCCAGTCTTTTGCTATGGAGACCTCTTTACTTTCATAAAACATTCCATTGTGGTTTCTCAAGTGAGATAGGGAACTATTTTTTAAGAAATAAGAAATTGGCATTATCTAAAGAAATGAAGAAATTACAGAAATTTGTTGGCCTCAGCATTTCTCAGAACATAGGAAATGTCACAATAGGTTCAAAGCAGTAGGCCTTCTAACTGAGAATTCTGTTATATGGCAGCATCAAAGACTATTTCTTTGACAACCAAAAGTTATCCATCATTCAGTAAACATACATCGCATTTCTAACACTTCTCCTAATTTTTCATTATTAGTTTATTTTTCAAAATTTAACTAAACTCTTCTTGAAGTTGACTAAAAATTATGCCAATGTTAGCATGTCATACTCATGAACATATAGCATATATTTGAATTTTTACCTCAGATAATAAGATTCAATTTTAAATATTACAAACTAAACAGAAAATTGGAGTAAATAAAATCCATACATACAATTGAAATTCTCAGTTTAAAATTCTGTAATCCTATTGTTAACATCTTATAATAGCGAGGTATATTTGTCACAACTAATGATCCAAAACTACTACAATGTTTTTAGCTAAAGTTCATACTTTATTCAGATTTCTTTAGTTTTTGCCTAATGTCCTTCTTCCGTTCCAGGATTCTATCTAGGATATCACATTGCTTGTCGTCTCCAGGTCTCTTAAAGCACATTTTGGCTGTGATTGTTTCTCAAATTGTCCTTGTTTTTGATGGCCTTGACAATTTTGAGGTACATTGGTGAGATATTCAATACTCAGAAGTATTGTTGAGGTAGAGTGTCTCTAGTCAGAAGTTGTGTGGTGTTTTTCTCATGATTAGACTGAGTGTATGGGTTTTGGAAGGAAGACCACAGAGGTGAAGTGCTATTCTTGTCTCATTACATCTAAAGTATATACTATCAAGGTGACTTATCACTTTTGATGTTTACCTTGATGACCTGCTTAAGGTAGTAATTGTCAGCTGTCTCCACTGTAAAGTTACTCTCTATCCCCCTCACCAAACTGTGCTCCCTGGGAGGAAGTTGCTGTGCACAGCACACATTTAAGGACTAGTGAGTTATATATAGTCCTCCCCTCTAAAGACAAAATATCTACATAAATAAATTGTAATTTTTCTGCATACATCTGTCTATTTTCCCCAATTTATGTATGTATTTAATCATTGATTTATATCAGAATGAACTCTGGATATTTATTTTATATTTTGAGTTATAATACAACACTATGTTATATATTATATTGCTCAACTTGTTAGAGCTTTGGACCAATTAGGTTTTGTGTCCTAGTGACAGTCTCACCATATGGGTTTTTTTTGTTGTTATTGTTGTTGTTATTGTTGTCTTTAGCTGAGCCATCCTGCCACCTGTTGGCAGCTCAGCTTGGGCTGGGCATCAAACTGCAGTTGCTCAGAGCTCAGCTTGCACTCTTGAGTGAGCTCTTAATCAACTGAGCCATCATTGGGTTTTTTTGTTTTTGTTTTGTGTTTGTGTTTCATACTTTATGGTGCTACAAAATACAAAATATAGTGTGTTCATTGCTACTGGGGTGTCATTGCTTCTAGGTTTACTCAGCTGACAGATCCTGCTATTATGTGTGTATATTAACCTGTGTACATACTAATATCCATAAGTATTTCTATGTGTAACCATCTATATTTACATTACACTACATATTACATAAATATGAATTCATACCAACATGGCCAAATCTAACCCAGAACCACATGACTTCTTGGAAGTTTCTCCCCGATCAGTAACCTCCCAATCCAACAGTGAAAAACCTTGCTCTCACCATCTGCCTTCCATTTACTTAGTTTATCAATTCCACTATACACATATAAATGGTTATTTCTGAATTGTTAAACCATACCTTCACTGAATACGCTGTATCAGGTCAGATACCAAGCTTATGTACAGTTGTTTCAATGCTCTAAGTTTCCCTCTTGGTAAAACTTTTACTGCCTCCCGAAGATGTCCATAAGTTATATTTTCATTTTTGTTTAGTTCAAAATATTTTTATTTCTCTTGACACCTCCTTTGACCATGAATAATTTAGAATTGTGTGAATTTCCAAATGATTTAGATTTTCCAACTATCTATTATTGATTTCTAGTTTAATTCCATTGTGATCTGATATCATACTTTGTATGACTTGTATTTTTATTTGATTTTGTTAAGGTGTATTTTATGGCACAGAATGTAGTCTATCTTGATGAATGTTCCACTTGAGCTCAAGAAGAATATAGATTCTAACATTGCTGGTTGAAGTATTTTATAAAATTCAATTAGATCAGCTTGATCAATAGTGCTAACCAGGTCAATTATATTTTTTCTCAAACATAACTTTAATTCAAAAACAGGATTTAGAAAGTTTCAAATACAGTAATACCTTGGTTTGTGAGTATAATTCGTTCCAGAAACAAACTACACCTATTGCAAGACATCGCTCATTTACCAAGTTAAAATGTATTAGAAATGTTTGCTCGTCTTGTGGAGCACTTGCAATCCAAGTTACTTGCAATCCAAGGTTTTACTGTATACTTTTTATTTCTCCACAATATGTCAAAGCATTTAATATCATTTATTTTTTTTTATTTTTCAATTACTGTTGACATACTATATTATATTAGTTTCAGAAGTACAGCATAATGATTAGACATGTATATAACTTACAAAGTGATCACCTTGATAAACCTAGTACCCATCTGACACTAAACATATGGATGTACATGTTGCTTCAAAGCAATGTTTTGGGTTTCTTTGGATAAATACCCAGAAGTTCGATTACTGGGCTCTTCTTTAATCTCCTCTTATAGACTTTGTTTTAAAGTCTATCTTGTCTGGTATACGTATTGCTAACCAGCTTTATTTTTTGATTTCCATTTTCAGGAAATATCTTTTTCTATACCTTTACTTTCAGTTTGTATGTGTCTTTCAATCTGAACTCTCATAGGCAGCATATTTGAGGGTTTGTTTTTTTTCTCCATTTAGCCACCCTATGTCTTTTGAGTGAAGCATTTAATCCATTTACATTTAAAGTAATTATTGATAGGTATGTGGTAATTGACATTTTATTATTCATACTTTTTATTTATTTTAATTTAATTTAATTTTTTTTTTTTTTTTTTGTCTTAAAGAATTCCTTCTAAGAGTCCTTGTAATACTGGTGTGGTGGTGAGGAACTCCTTTAGCTTTTTCTTGTCTGGAAAGTTATTTATCGTCCTTTGATTTTAAATGTTAGCTTTGCTGAGTAGAGTAATCTTGGTTGTAGGTCCTTGCTTTTCATCACTTTAAATATGAGTATTTTGTGACAGTCCCTTCTGACCTACAAAATTTCTGTTGAGAAATCAGCTGATAGTCTTATGTGGGCTCCCTTGTAGGTAACTAACTGCTTTACTCTTGCCGCTTTTAAGATTCTCTCTTTGTCTTTAAGCTTTGGCATTTCAATTATGAGATGTCTTGGTGTGAGCCTCATTGGATTCATCTTGTTTGGGACTCTCTGTGCTTCCTGGACTTGTATGTCTATTTCCTGAGACAGGTTCAGGAAGTTTTCAGTTATTATTTTTTCAAGTAGGTTTTCAATTCCTTGCTCTCTCTCTCTCTCTTCTCTTTCTGGTACACCAATGATGTAAATATTGGTACACTTGATGTTATCTCAGAGGTACCTTAAACTATCCTCAGGTTTTGGATTTTTTTCATTTTTGTTATTCTGATTGGGCATTTTCTGCTACCTTATCTTTCAAATCACTGATTTGAACCTCTGTTTCATCTAGTCTACTGTTGATTCCCTCTAATGTATTATTTATTTTAGTTGTTGTAGTATTCACCTCTGAATGTTTCTCTTCTTTTGTTTTCTATCTCCATTATTATGTATTCTAGCTTGTTTTGAAGTTCTCCCTGAGATCGTTGAGCATCGTTATAACCAATGTTTGGAACTCTGCATCTGGTAGATTGCTTATCTCCATTTTGTTTAGTTCTTTTTCTGGAGTCTTGTTCTGTTCTTTTATTTGGGACATGTTTCATTGTCTCTCCATTTTGACTGCCTCCCTGTGTTTGTTTTTATGTATTAGGTAGGACTGCTACCTACACAGTCTTAGGAGAGTGGCCTCATATAGTAGGTATCCTGTGGAGAGCAGTGGTACAGTCTCACTTGTCAACTGAACTGGGTGCTCCAGGTGTGTCCCTTATGTGGATTGTATGTGCCCTCCTGTTGTAGTTGAGTTTTGGTTGCTGTTTGCACATCAATGGGAGGGACTGACCCTTATGCTGATTGGTGTGAGGACTGACCATGGCTATAATGAAGTAGCTGTTGTACAATTGCTGAACCTACAGAGCAGGATTCACCTTAGCAGGTCCCTGGTGCCTGTCCAGTCTTCCCTTTGGGTGTGTCATCTATGGAGGCTTAGTCTGAAGTGGGCTTCTGGGCATTCTGGTGCTGGGACCTCTGTGAGGGGCCCTGCCACTGGCCAAGTTTAGCTGCTGCCTGTGCCTTGTCCAAAGCCACCTGGCATGAGTCACAAAGCTATCCATAGATAGCTGCCACCACACTCAGTTTGGAGGTACCTGGGAGAGGCTAAGATGTGAACCAAGGCTGAATGCTGATAGTGCTGGTCTTGGGGCTGCTTATCAAGAGGTATAGAGCTTGCTAGTGCCAGATGCTTCTTGTTTGGGATTTGCAAACTTTTGAGAGATTTTAGAAAAGTCGGAGGCATGAGCTAAGACAGCCCATTTGTGAAAAAGCCACTGGAAGTGGCTTGCATGGGCCTGAAATTTGTGTGGGTAGGGTCTCAGGGAATCACCAGGTCTGGTCAAATGATATTAATAAGATTGGTGAAGATTCAGAATGGTGGCCACCTGCGTTTGCATTCTTGGAGGAGGAGGGCTCAACGAAGGAACAATAGCTTCTACCAGCACTCCTGTATGGGAGAAAGCTGCCCCTTCAGCTCTCGCCCTGCAGCCAGACAATTCAGTTTCTCATTGAATGTCCCTAGCACCTTGCAAGTTGCTGGAACTCAGAGCCAATGAGTCTGTCATTGCGTAAGTTCAGGCATGAACCCTTCAAGAGGAACACCTGTGAATCCAGCCACCCTCCATTTCACTCAGCCATAATCTCTGCTGATTTTTACTGCCAGAAGTTATGGGGGCTTCTCTTTCCCCCACTGGAACCCTAGGCTGGGAAGCCTGGTGTGGTGCTGGAATTTCTAGCTCCTCAGGACCTATGCATCTGAGATATCCCTTTTAATTTTTAACCTCCATAAATAGGTATGGAGACCAAATTGTCCTGTGTTTCTACCCCTTCTACAGTCTCAATGTTGTTTCTTCTGTATGTCCTCAGTTATAGGACTTCTTGATCTATTATATTTTACAGATTTTTTGCTTCCATGATCTATAAATTACTGGGAAGGGGATGTTGACATCTCCAACTATTATAAAATGATTTTTGTTTTTCTGCTTAGCTCTATCAGTTTTGCCTCATGTATTTTGCTGTGGTGTTAAGTACATATATATTTAGAATTAGCATGTCTTTTTGGAGAATTGACCCATTTATCATTATGTAACATTCTTCTTTACCCTTTATTATCTTCCATGCTTAAAAATTTGTTTTGTCTAAAATTAATATAGCTGCTCCAAGTTTCTTTTTATTAGTTTTAGCATGGTATGTCTTTTTCCATACCTTTACATTTAACTTATCTGAGTCTTTATATTTAAAGTAGGTTTCTTGTCGACCACATAGAATTGTGTCCTGTTTTTAATCTACTTAGCAATCTCTATCTTTTAATTGCATTTTTAGAGCATTCACATTTCACATAGTTAAAATACTCTCTACCATATTTATGACTATTTTCTATTTATTGCACTTATTCTTTTTTAATTTTCCCTACTTTTCTGCCCTCTCTGATTTTAATTAAACATTTTGTGATTCCATTTTATTTCCTCTTACTATATATATTATACTTCCTTTAAAATTGTTTTTTTACTAGTTGACCTAGTGTTACAATATACATTTTTATCTAACCTAAGTTCAACTTCAAAAGCACCGTGCCATTTTACATGTAGTGCAGGTGCCTTCTAACAGCATATTTCCAATTCTCCTCTCTCATCCTTTGTGTTATTGCTGTCATCTGTTTTGTTTATCTATATGCTATGATCACCCATATATTTCTACTATTATTGCTTTAAATAGTTATCTTTTACATCAACTAAAAATAAAAAAAAACTGAAATATTTTATTTTATTGTTATTTATTTCTTCTTCAGTGTTCTTCCTTTCTTTATGTAGAGCAAAGTTTCTGGCCTATATGATTTTCATTCTGACTAAAGAACTTATTTTCACATTCCTTTCAGGAAAGGTCTGCTGGTAGTTAATCCTCTCAGTTTTTGTTTGTTTGGGAAAGTCTTTATTTTTCTTTCACTTTTTTAAAAGCATAATATGACAGGTATAAAATTCTAAATCAGAGTTTTATCTTTCAACAGTTTACACAATTTATTCCATTCTCTTCTTGCTTGTATGTTCTCTGTTGAGAAGTCTACTATAATTCTTATCCTTTTCTTCTGTAGATAAGGTGACTTCTTTCAAGATTTTATCTTTCTCTTTGGTTTTCTGCAGTTTAAATATTATATACTTAAGGTGTGTGTGTGTGTGTGTGTGTGTGTGTGTGTGTGTGTGTGTGTGTGTTTGGTACTTATTCTACTTGATATTCTCTGTGTTTACTTGATGTATGGTTTGGTATCTGTTATTAATTTTGGAACATTCCTGGCCATTATTATTTCAAATATATTTTCTGTTCCATTCTCTTTTCTTTCTGGTATTCCAATTATGTGAATATTACACCATTTGAAATTGTTCCAAATGAGGTCACATTTTTTTTAAAAGATACTTCCCTGCCCCTTTCTTTTCTTTTTTTTTTTTAAAGATTTTATTGGGGAATTGGGGGAGGAGAACAGCGTTGGGGAACCAGGGAAGGGGAACAGACAAGTTGCTGTCCTTTTGTTCTTCAGTCTAGTTGTGGAGGACATTGCTTCACTGGCCCATGTTGGTATCATCATTGCACTATTCTCGGGTGAGGCAGATTGGTCACCGGCCTCTGGACAGCCACTCACAGCAGCTCTTGGCAGCTCACACCGGCTGCCAGCTGCTCACTTTTGACATAAATCAGGTAACCATATGTATATTGAGCAATTTCGGGTCTCTTTATTATTTTTCATTTATTTATTCGATTGAATCATTTACCTGATACCAATTAATTACTTAATTATTATAGTTTTATATTTTGTCTTAATACCTGATAGTAAAGTCCTCTAATTTGCTGTTGTTCAAAATCATTTGGTTATCCTGGTTCCTTTGCATTTCTATATAATCTTTATAATCAGCTTAGCAATTTGCACATAAAACTGATAAAAGATCTGGCTAAAATTGGACTGAATTTTAAATCTAATTGGGAAAAATTGGTAATTTTTAAATATTAGGACTTTCATGAACACGGTCTACTTTGGTCTTTAAACATTTCTCTCAATTATATTTCATACTTTTCAATGTAGAAATCTCTCATGCCTATCTTTAGATATATTGGAGGTATTTGATGATTTGGATGGTATCTTTAATGCCATTTTATTAAAATATATTTTTTAAATTATTTATTGCTGATACCAGAAGCAAAATTGATTTTTATATTTGTTGTTTATATAGTGACCTTATTAAATTCATTCACTAAAACTAGTGTGTCAGAGAGTATTGTGGTGTTTCTATATACAAAATCATGTTACTTGTAAATATTAATTTTTTTCTTCCTTTTTAATTTTTATACATTTTATCTATTTTTCTTGTGTTATTGAAATGACTAGAACCATTAGTCCATAACTACACTCTTGTTTTGTTTCAGTTTTTAAGAGGACAACTGACAGTTTTCATCATCAAGTATGCTGTTAATTGTAGATACAGTTATCTGACTTTCAGAGTTTACTTCTAAATCCTGACAATTGTGACAACATAAATAATCCTTAAGGGCATTAAGTTAACTAAAATAAGTCAGGGAAAACAGATAATGTATGATATCAATTATATGTAGAATCTAAAGAAGTTGAACTCATACAAACACAGAGTAAGTTGATTTCCAGAGGTTTCTTGGGTAGGGGAAATAGGGAGAGCTTGGTCAAAGAGGACAAAATTTTCAGTTATAAGATAAATAAATTCTGGGGATCTAATGTACAACATGGTGACTATGGTTAACAATATTGTGTTGTATACTTGAAAGTTGCTAAGAGAGTAAATCTTAAATGTTCTCAACACACAACACACACACACACACACACACACACACCCCACACACACAATGGAAACTATATGAGTTGATGGATATATTAGATAACCTGTGGTAATCATTTCACAATATACAACAGCTCTCTCCTTCTCCATGGGGAATACATGCCAAGACCCCCAGTTGATGCCTGAAACTGCAGATAGCACTGAACCATATATATATATTATGTGTTTTTTTCCCCCAAAAACATACATAAATTTTCACTTAAAGGAAGCACTTTACAGTTTCTCTTTCGCATATATGAATTGCCAGCATCCCTACTTTTGCACTTCGGGGTCATTATTAAGTAAAAAAAGGTTACTAAAGACAAGCACTGTGATACCATGACAGTCCATATCATAACCAGGATGGCTACTAACTGACTAATGGGCAGGTAATATATACAGAATGGATACTCTGGACACAGCAATGATTCACATCCTGAGCTGGATGAAGCAGGATGGTGCAAGATTTTATCATGCTGCTCTGAATGACATACAATTTCAAGCTTATGAATTGTTTATTTCTGGAATTTTCCATTTAATATTGTTGGACCACGTTTGACTATGGGTAACTGAAACTAGAAAGCAAAATCATGGATAAGAGAGGACTACTGTATATGTATATCCAATCATTATATTGTATAAGTTTAAAATGTATACAATGTTATATGTCAATTATATCTCAATAAAGCTGGGAAGAAAGTTTTTTCTATTACTAGTTTGTTAGTCATTTATTTTTAGTCATCAACAGATGTAAAACTATTTTTTAAAGCTTTTTCTGCATTAATTGAGATGATTATCCTTTTTTTTGTTACTGTGGTGAACAGCTTTGGTTGAATTTTCAATGATATGCCAATCTTGCATTTCTGAAATAAATTTAATATCATCATGAGATGTTAGCCTAGTCATATATCACTGATGGTTTTTTTAAAAAGTCTGGAGTTAATCTATTTCAATGCCTTCCCCGTGAATAAGATAAAAAATACTCAGCTCTTTACCTTGTCCATACTACCACATACATGATAATTAATTTTTTATTGTTCTCTATATGATAGGTATTCTTCTAGATGTTTAATCTACATTAATATATTTAATCCTCATGGACAAAATGTGAAGAAAATTACTATCATAATTTTAGAGAAAAGAAAATTGAGGTATGGAGAGATTTAAGTAATGTGCCCAATTTCATCCAAGTCATCAAACCAAGAATGAGTTTTGTTCCTGGCAATCTGGTTCCAGAACCGGTGATGCTACCATACTGCTATACTCTGTCTTTCAGCTGAGATTTTACCCTCAAATATTTTGCAACAACTTAGAGTTATCAAAAAGATTTCTTAATTTCCTTATTCACTATTTTTTCTTATACACTGGAATCATTTATCTCTCTACTGGATCATATTCAGCAGCATGTATATTTTAGAGAAACTCTAGGTATGATAAGATTTCTGAATTGATGCAGTCTAAAAGTATATTTCTTTATTTTCACATTTGAATAACAGCACTGTGAAATATGGCAATTAACTTCTCCTCCACTTCCTCCTTGCATAAATCCGTTCCAAATTTCCAAACACTAGAAGCTTTCATCATTTGCTCTCATTCCATTATTCTGAATTTCACCACAATATGTTAATGGATGCATCTTTTACAATTCATCCTACTCAGTAGACCCTTTCATCCTGATGAGTTATGGTTTATTTAATCCCAGGATGTTTTTTTTATTGCTTTGAGAATTTCAGACTATATGTTTAATGTTCTTGCAGCGTCAGGCTTACTTACTAATTTTATAATAATATTCAAAGACATTTATAAGAGAAAAGAAATCTCCATAATTCTGTCCCCAGATATAAGAACTGTTATCATTACTGTGTGAACGAACATGTCTTATAAGCCACGTCAGTGAAATTTTTAAATAATTTAAATGACTTTATGTTCAATGTTGTATCTGCTTTTATCTTATTACATTATAATTTTTTTACATATCACAGAGCATTAGTAACCATTTAAGGTCTTATTATATTCCATTAAGTTGTCAAAATTTTCTTAACCTACAGAAGTTTCTGGAGAGAGAATCATTCAGTCTTCTACTAGGATTACAAGTGACCTGACAAACCACACCTTGAGTATGTAGCCACTTAAGAAATAAACATAGGTATAAGACAGATGGAAATAGTAATATTAACTTTACAAGTTATAAAACTAAGTTTAAAAAATCACTAGCCAGGGCCAGTTTCATGGGCATGAAACCTGTTCAAGTGCAAATGGCCTGGATACTGGGCCATCAACACTTTTAAATTATTGGTCTTTTTTTTTACTGGGGGAGGGGAACAGTGTTAGGGAATTGGGGGAGCCAACCAGCCAAGTTGTTGTTCTTCAGTCTTTGTTGTGGAGGGCGCCAGTAACCATCTGGCTTCCCGTGGCCTCTAAGCTCAAGGTGCTGAGTTCAGTCTTAGTTGTGGGTGGGCATAGCCCACCATCAAACAGGCAATGTTGTTATTACACCAGCTGAGCCATCCTGCCACCTGTTGGCAGCTTAGCAACAGCTCAGCATTCACTGGCCCATGTGGGAATCAAACTGGTGGCCCTGTTGCTCAGAGCATGCGTTCTAAGACAACTCTTAACCAACTGAGCCACTCAGCCTGCCCCAATTATTGGTCATTTTTGAAAAGAGAGCTCACAGATTGTAGATCTGGTCCTGTCAGTAGTCCTACTCAGAGTTCCTACAGTATCTCTTTAAATATAGACTTTAGAATGATCCCCCTGAATAGGGATATGCAGAGCTAACCTTCGCTCATCAGCTGAGATGGGATGACTCCCTCATGCCCACCAAGCCTCAATATCAGGAGGAGAGAGAGGGAGAGGGAGGGAGAGAAAGAGGCTGAGACACCTCCCCACTAACCTCTAAATGTGTTCACACATGAAGAGAGAACTGGTAAGGAGTACACTGCTCTATCCTACTGCTTTATGAGCTAAGTTATGACTTCCTAAAGAGGGAAGAAAATGTTTCTTTTATCGAATATTTCTTCAAATATGTGAAGGGTTGTCCTTGGGAAAGAGTTAGATTCATTCAGGATTTTAATAGGTATGAAACTGAGTCAGGAGGGTAGAAGTAAGAGGTAGGCTTATTTGGGGGTAAATATAAGAATAATCTATTTTAAAAAGAAAAATTACTGAGAAATAGAATATGATGACTTAAGATGTAATGAGTTCCATATCAATGGAAATATCAAGCCAGGAAACACTGGATATTTATCTACTATGTATCTACTATGGATAACTATCTACTAAGGAGAGGTCTTTAAAAAGGGAGCACCACTTCACGAGGGATCAAAAAACAACAACTTTTCTTTGTGATTGATTTGGTTTTCCTTCTTCAAGGGATGCCTCATGGGTCTATTACTGTGAGATTTTTTCTCTATAGATTTAGGCCTAATTTTTCAACACTCTTTCGGAACTCTAAAGCTGTGGCTACAGCCACACTCAACCATCCTTCAAAAGTAAACAAGTTTTATATGTATTATATACATATACTTTTTTATTTAATATACAATGCAAAGTATTTCCTATGGTAAGCTAGCAGGCTGAAATTTACATTGTGGATATAACATTTTAGTCCTATCAGATACTATTATTATCCCCTTTTATAGGGAAGGAAACTAAGGCTTAGATAAGTTTATCATCGTTTCAAAGTTACCAAGCTGGTAGGTAAGGTTCAGAATTTGATTCAAACCCATGCCCATCTGTTTTTAGTGTTGATTCTTAACCACCATAAGATAGTGCCTATCAAATCCTAATACTTTTGCCCTGGATTTATACACATACAAGGTATTAAACATACTGCCATATCTGCACCAATCTGGCAAAGCTGTTATTAGAAAGTTCTTTACTTAATATTAACTATGGCAAATAACTCATCACATCTATCTGGTTAATCATCACAGTAATCCTGTGAGATGCGTACAGTTTACTATTCCCACTATGAATAAAAAAAGGGAGTCTCAGGGAGGTTTAACTATTTGCCTAAGGAGTCACAACTAGGAAACTAGGCAGAGACACAGGAACAGGAATAGCTGTGTAGAATCACAGAAAGGAAAATACTTAGGCTTTGAATTAGGATGAAGGTGCTGACAAGTGGAGCAGCATCAGCAATCTTTGTCTTCCTCACATCCTTTCCTCACTTTGTTAATTTGTGATCTCAGTGACTTGTCATTTATGTTGCTTGTTTTGTTGTCTCAAACTTTCAGCTGACCCGTAATCCCATGGGTGGCAGTACAAAAGGAGACCAGTCCTAGTCCTGGCAGTTTGGCTGTCTTTTATCAATATCTCACTCATACGGCCCATTTTCTTCTCCATTTTCCTGGTCACAGTTTTAGGGCCTTTTGCTGAGGTGCTGTTCTAAGAAGCTGCATAGCTTTGTATTGTGTATATATAGAGATATATATCTCTATATATATTCAGATAGCATTTACCCCTTCTTTTTATATTTCAATACAGGAGTGTCTCTTTCAATGAAATCACCTTTTTTTTCCCCTTTTCAGTTTTCTAATTTCACTGAGCAATTCTTATTGAGCCTTTGAACTAAAATTACTAGCTCTGCCTTCTTTCCACTTAACTGCATAGTATAAAACAGATTCTCTAATACTTGAGTTTATAAACAGATAATTATTTTAAATTAACAACTTGTCCTTCTTTACTTTCGTTTGAGGAAAATGCCACAGAGGATTATTTAAGATTGTTGGGTTTGGCACACAATTCCTGTTCCTAGGGTTAATGATTAGTTTCCTCAAGCAACAAAACCTTAATGTTTCAAGTCTTCATCACTGAGTGCATGGACTTTATACAGATGTAGAGGAGGGATTTTGCAGCCCAGAATGAAGCTATTTGTACTATTTATTATACTATTTATACTTGCTGCACCTCCTTCCATCCAGGGGGGAGAGCTTTTTAAGAGCCCTGTCAAAACTTGCAGGTGTGCCAAAGGCTCCTGCTCACAGCAGGGCCGGCCTTTATAGCATTTCCTCAAGACTGCTTCCGATCACCTTTCAGTGTGTAAAACCGGATTTTCATTAATGGCACTAATGACACACTAATGGGGATAGGGCAGCACACCCAGTGCCAGAGGCAGAGCAAGCGAGGCTGAAAACAAGCCAGCCAGAGCTTATGTAAGATGAAATACCGCAGGGTGTTGATACATTGTATTTCTTCTCAAATACCTGGCAGGCCCAGGGCCTACTTGTTAAATGGGTTGCCTTTGAGGCCAAGCAGGAATAGATCCAGTTACACTTTTTCACACAAGCACAAAACAAGGAGACAGAAAACGCTCAGGGTTCAGACATTTGCAAGCTGCAGCTGTTTTTCGTGGCAGGAGATTCTGAAGACTTATGAGCTGACATATTACCCTGGACATTACCATGCATTGACCTCTGCTCCTTCTGCTCCCTGGAGTGGTGTTCAAGGCTACCGTTTGACACAGGGGACACCAAGGACCATATCAAAGTGGCGGCCCTGACACAACTCATCACTTTGAAAACACACACAATCTGTTCTAACTGGAAATGTAGAGGAGCAAATCTGAGTTTCTGGCCTTTCCTCTGGGGAGCTCAGGTGGTCAGGAGTCCCTGATTCTTAAAGCAGGTCTTCCTGGTATGTCAGCATAGTTTTACACAAACAATGTGAGAGGAAGCCTGAGAAGCTGATGGAGATGGATTACTTTGACTT
The DNA here is from genome assembly GCA_033961575.1 of Aselliscus stoliczkanus. Classification (NCBI taxonomy): domain Eukaryota; kingdom Metazoa; phylum Chordata; class Mammalia; order Chiroptera; family Hipposideridae; genus Aselliscus; species Aselliscus stoliczkanus. Next base: position 33,757,674 of record CM066738.1, read on the forward strand.
TCTTTTCGTTGTGTAATCCATCAGCACAGGAAAATACTTTCTTCACATTATTTCCACCTGGCTTTGATCTTCTTAGTGGCATGTTGGGAGAAATTCTGGACTTAAAAGTTTGCTCATGTATTTGTAATGTTAAAAACAATTAACAGGCTACTTTCAGAGAGGATAGTTCATTGCAGCACTGGGAATATGTGTCAAAAATCAGCTACAAAGGCATTGCAAAGTCAAGACACTCATACTGCTTTGCTAATGCAAAAGAAGTCAGTACCTAGGAAAAGCCTATTTATCACTCCTATTTATAGTCATTCTCCTCATTTTAAAGCCAAGAAAAGAAATGCACAAGGAAGTTGAATGAATAACTTGCCCAGTATCACATAGGAGTTGTGACAGAGCCAAAACTAGAAACTTTGGTCTCTTAATGTTCCATGCAGTACTTTTTTCTCTGCTCATATTGCCTCTCGAGAAAATCCCCTTTGATTTGTAGTTCCTCAATGAGCTGTGTGGCTGCCACAGTCTCTCAGACCAGTGGTTGCAGGACCAGCCTCCTGGTCAGTAGCTGATGGTTCTGCCTCTATTATCTTTGAAATAGATACATTCTTTCGGGTGTCCTCTTTGTCCCTGATGCAAGTCTGAAGCCAAGGACATGGACCATTCTTTATTCTCTTAGTTACTTTTCAGTGAGAATCATAGAGTGTCTAACAGAAATTTTTTTCTAATGTTCAGTTCCAGAGAGTTGGGGTTTTGTTTCCTTTTATTTCTCCAGCTGAATAATTCCCCTAAGTTTTACACTGTGGATCTATAGTCAAAGTTATTTTCTCATGTTCATATTTATGTCATTAAACTGCCAATATTTTTTTGCTATGCATGTGTACATAGTGGCCATGTTTATTTTGGTACAAGGGATTGTGAACTTATTATGCTGAAATGATATGCATTATTATGAAACAGGAGTTATTATCCATCTCAGCATTCTTTGTGTTAATCTAGACTTTGGGTTGACTGATGCAGAAGTGTGACCACAAGATGGAGCATCGAAAATATGCACATTTGTAAGATTTCTCTCTGTGTTAGGTGAATACTTGGTTCTTTATACCAGGGCATTAATATAAAGTTGTTTTGAATATTCTTGTTAAGGCTAGTGAAAACAGGTTGAAATATTGAGGGCATTAATGTATCTTGAAGAGTCAGGATAAAATAATTGAAGGGCCAAAGATATGAATTCTAATCACTGGGGAGGTAGGATCAGATAATAAAAAAGGAAACACTTTGTAAACCATGAGAGGTTACGTATATCTAGTACTCACTAAATTACATTTTAAAATAAACATAAATATTATAAGTTGCTTTATCTTTTCTTTTTCTTTTTCTTTTTTTTTTTTTTTGAGGGCAGTGTTACTGGCCCTCATATGTGGGACCCGAACCGGGGCCGCTGGCTTCCCAAGCCAGCGCTTAATCACCGTGCCACTCGGCTGGCCCTGCTTTATCTTTTAATCAAATGATTACCCTTTCCATAATTCACAGCTAGAACTCAAAATTAGCAAGAGTGCAGATTCTCACAGTACACTGTAACAACTAGCTGTTGCCACCATAATGCTGCATAATAACCACAAAATTCCAGCAGCATACCTTTATTTCTCATGCATCCGTGGGACTCATTTGATATAAGGTGGGCTTGCTCATACATTACAGCCCAGCCAACTTGCTCATATGAGGTCAGACAATTAAATTTGCGCACTCATCCTAGAAAAAGCCTTACATACCTCATTGCTGAATATCATTATGGTCACCTTTGAAGTGCTCCCCTTGGAAAGCTATGCACCCACACCAGCACCTAGTCCACCCTTCAAAGCAATTTTGGAACTCTTTTTCTGGAATGACCATCAGAACTGTCGTCATATTACCCTTAATGTCCTGAATGTCATCAAAATGTCTTCCTTTCAATATTTCCTTTATCTTTGAGTAAAGAAAGTAGTCATTGGGGGCCAGATCAGGTGAGTAGGAAGTGTGTTCCAATGCAGTTATTTGTTTACTGGCTAAAAACTCCCTCACAGACAGTACCGTGTGAACTGGTGCATTGTCGTGATGCAAGAGACATGAATTGTTGGCGAAAAGTTCAGGTCATCTAACTTTTTCATGCAGCCTTTCAGCACTTCCAAATAGTAAATTTTGTCCAGTCGGTACAAATTCATAATGAAGCATCTCTCTGATATAAAAAAAAAAAATGGGAAGCAACATCGTTGCAACAAGTTTGCTAACTTCATTGTCCTACTCCATATATCTCCATGTTGGCTCTGATCCACATGTCTCTTCTCCTTTTCCTAGGAACAGTGGGTTAACCTGAGCATGTCTTTATTGTAATGGAAGAAGCATGAGACAGGGGAAAATACACAAGTGCTTTTTCAGTCTTCTGCTTATATCAAGTCAGCAAATATCAGAAAGCAAGTCCCATGGCTGAGACTAGTGTCAAGGTGTGGGGCAGGGAACTCTGTCCCTGTGAGAGGGCCCTCAAATTTGCATAGCAAAGAGCATAAATGCAAGGAGGGATAAAGATTTGTTACAACTAAAGCAATTTACTGTATATATATATATATATATATATATATATATATATATATATATATATATATATATATATACTATTGAAATCATTAGTAGAAGTAATGAATTAACTGAACATAAAGTAACATGAATGGATCTTAACAACATAATACTTAGTGAAAAACATTGGAAGAAGAATGGGAAATATAACAACCCCATTTATAAAAATTAAAAATGCATACACTCAAACAGTAACATGTTCAAATAAAAATAAACTCACTAAGCATACTAAAAGGCTTGTCTGTGGAGAAGGAGGAATGAGGGAGGTTATGGCAGGATTACAAGGAACTATATTTTAAAACAATCATTGGTATATATACTGTAACCACCAGAGACATGACTGCAATCATGAGTCATAGGTCATTCATCAATTCTGATTATAGGTAAATAAAAGAGATAGTCCTTATTCAAAAGAGATTATGTTTTTGGTTAATTTTTCATTTTATTAATGAAATCAAAAACAAATTAGTTTATTTAGGGGTTTTAGGCTGTAAGGCTATCTTTTCTACACAATGTTTATAAATTAGCTCAGGATTATTTTTCTATTTTTTTAACTTTACGTTATATAGTGCTTTTCAGATTGCAAATTATTTTCATATTTCTTAGCTCATCTAATTCTCATAACAAATGCTGTGTGTTTAGCAATGTTGGTAGATTATGGGCTCAGAAACCAAGTTTTTAAGAGGCTGAGTGATGACTGAGGTGACACAACCTCTACTTTTCATGTTTCTTATTTAAATGACTCATGAAAATCACTTGCCGTAAAAAATACTCATACGTGGGTCCCACTACCAGAAATTCTAAACCAGTAGGACTAGGGTAGGCCCTAGACATATATATATATTGTTTACAAAACTTCTTTAAGGGTTTTGATGTGCTCCATAAGGCAAAAACTCAACTCGGACATGCCTTTCTCACAAGACACTAGCTAATTTGCAAGAGATCAGACATATCTTGTCAGTCTTTTCAGTTTTGTATTTTTTTTATAACTTTTCAGTTGCCTCGGTGCTCCCAACACCAGAAATTAATACCTTCTGGTAAAACAGTTTAACTATTGATTTAGAGAGCTAAGTTACAGCCCTCACTTTGCCAAGAGGCAGCTGGGTGACCTGGAATAAGTATAGTAGTTCAGATCTATGAATAGCCACTAATAGATATACAATCAATTCTGCACTAAGGCTTGTTTTGAAAACATGCAATGGATTATGTAAGAATTTGAGCATAATATATTTGCATATGCAAGATTTCATCCATGAGAAATGCTATGTGAACACAGAAAATTGCACCCAACTGAATTACACTGTGCAGTAGTAATACCTGAAATGCACACAAGCGTACACCTTAACTATCCAGCAACTACGTCAGTTCACCATGTGTGCTATGAACCACACACACCCTTCCATATCACGTGTTACAACTTTCTGATTTCATAGAACTCTCCTTCCATCTTTCACAATAGTTCGTAAGCTGCAACCCTTCCAATGTCCCCATCCACATGCAAACTTCAGGTCTTTTTCAAAGTAAAGCATCATATTTACTGTAGTATTTAAGTGGCAGCAAGTCTGTATTCCAGACATTTGAAACCTTTTCATTCACCCTGCGAATGCTGCTAAGACAGTGAAATTTTGGGAGTACTTCTATGAGCTACAATTAAAGCCTGGTGTACTCTGCCCACCTTCCTGCATCCTTGCTTCATAGATCCTTTAGTTATTCATGCTTTAGGAATAAACCAAAGTGAAATCAGTGTTGAACTTAGTACAAAGCTTCAGTTTTACCCATTTTTGAAACAGGAACAGTATCCAAAGAATAACCTAGCACCACCATCAAATTGTTTGGACTTGATTCTTTTTACATAAAAAAGTGGGTTAGATGAGCTCCAAAATCTTTCCAGTTTGGCATCACAACTGCCCCCACTGTAGTCACTCAGGGCTTTTTATTAATATAGAAAATGCTGAGATTTAAGGTTTTGGGGGTATTTCAGTAGCATTGGGTTCCACTCCATTGCATGCTGTCAGGTAACAATAGGAAAGAAACACACTTTATCTCACATTATTGTTTAATGACTCAGTCACACACAACCAAGCTGATAAATCTCCATAGGCAAATGGAGCTTAATGGTTGAAACATCCTCAGGGAATATGGAAAGAAGCAAAAGATTAACTGAAAACAATGATACATGATGACTATGATTATTAACTTTCAGTTTCTTAAATCACTATACTATAACATTTCAAATTAAATTTCTATGCTAATCCTCACTAGAAACTCCAAGGAAGGGAATTCTCTGTTTTAGTGCAGACTTTCACCATGATTCAAAAGTTCCTATCCTGTTTGTTGCCTGTTTTTTTTTATTCTGTAAAATGGTCCACCTAAAAATAACCTACCTTCCTGAGGTAGAATGAGGATTAGCCCATTAAATTACTGCAAAGCACTTGGGAAATGTGAATTGTGACGCTATATCTGTATGAGAGTAGATGGAAACACCAAGGGTGAAAAGCTAGCTGAATTACTGGGGACAGAGGACAAGTATCGTGGGGACAGAGGACAAGTGTCATCAGGGAACACTGAGTTTCTTTGGTCCCAAGTCATCACTAAGTGGCCCCTTGGTTTGTTCATGGACACTGTTCAAAGAAACAGAAAGAAAAATGCTCTTCCTCTTCTGCCATGCTCATAATGGAAAGCACATTTCACCTCTTTTCCTCATTTTTTTCATGTCCTCCAGCTTATAAAGTTGTAAGCTAAATAAATAATGAATACCCAGAAGTGGAATTGCTGGACCCTATGGTCCTTCTATTTGTAATTTTTTGAGAAACCTCCATACTGTTTTCCATAGTGGCTGCACCAATTTACATTCCTAACCAACAATACACAAGGGTTCCCTTTTCTCTACATCCTTGCCAACATTTGTTATTTCTCATAGCCATCCTAACAGGTGTTAGGTGATATCTCACTGTGGTTTTGATTTGCTTTTCCCTGATGATTAGTGATGTTTAACACTTTTTATGTACCAGTTGGCCATTTGTATGTTTTCTTTGGAAAAATGTCTATTTAGTTCCTCTGTCCATTTGTCAATTGGGATTTTTTTTTTTTTTGCAATTGACTTGTATGAGTTCCTTGCATATTTTATCAGATTAACCCCTTACCATATATGTGGTTCACAAATATTTCTCCCATTCCATAGGTTGTCTTTTTATTTTGTTCATGGTTTCTTTTGTTGAGCAGAAGCTTTTTGTTTCATGGAGTTCTACTTGTTGATTTTGCTTTTGTTGTCTTCATTTTTGGTGTCAAATACAAAAAATCATTGTGAAGACCAATGTCAAGAAAATTACCCTTATATTTTCTTCCAGGATAAGAGCCAAAAAGTCCTGAACACATTACATAATTTTGAGTTCTTCATTAGCCTTAAAATATTCTTATTACCAATGAACTGAAATGTATTCTATTCATATAGATTATTTGTAATTTTGAGTATAGAATCTTCTATTTTACAGGAGCAACCTATCAAGAAAGAGCTGGGTCCACCCTTTGAGGTAATTAGGGATATATGTCATGTCATGTCATACTTTTTCATATTATACAAAAGGGCTTTGCTGAATCCAGATAGAGATTTAAAAATATGGTCTTCTCAGAAGACTTTCTAACCACTATAGCAGACTTGAGAGCATAGTGGACATAAATCCCCAAGAGGAGAGTTGTGGGGATACCAGGCCTAAACAGTCACAAGAGTATAGCAAGAAAAACCCAAGAAGCACTTTTCTGAAATTCCACATTGCCACACTAGATTCGTGACTCCATAGAGAATATGAAAAGCGAGAACTGAGAAGGAAAGAACATTCTAATTTAAGGGAAAGCTTAAGCTGTTAAACCACACAACCAGTTTAGCAGTGTGGCCTGGCAGGGACATTGTCAGGGAGCCCTAGAGGTGATGGAGCTGCAAAGAAAAATGACAGTAGAATCTAACACCTCTGCATTTGGAGTTTCATGTGATAACTACCAAAAAGTTTCACAAAACAAAGAGGGAGTGCCTCTTAGGATTTGTCAAACAAGTTAGGTTATGTCTGGGAGCATTAAAAAATTAGCACAGTACAGCACAAAAGGTAACTTTTCTCTCCATAGACAAAAACTGATAGAAAGAATATCTCTTCTGGATATCTGTTAGCAATAATTTTGCCTGATTTGGTCAACATACCCTAAGCATCTGCACCCTTTTATTTCAGAATGTCATGTGGCTTTAATTCCTTAGCAGGATCTTGAATAATCTTTAGGCCTGAGAACACAGGAAGCAATTTATAATGATATGGTATTTAGATCATGTTCATGCATTTAAGTACTTTATTTTTATTGGTAAAGTCTGTTAGTGAAAGAGTAATAATTGTTACATATTTGGACTTTTCGGGAGATTTTCATCTCTTTAATACATCTCTCTTGTTTATATAATTTAAAATACTCACAAATCCACAATAGCCAATATCTTAATAATAGTAATTAAAACATAATGTGCAGAAGGCAGGCCCATAAGTAAGTTGGGTCCCCAGCTTTCTAAACTGAATTATCTGAAGTATAATGGTTCAAATTAACAAGTAAAGTTTCCTTAGACATTTTACATCCAGTGCTGTTGACCTGTCATTATAACCACAGATAGTTTCCTCATTTTTGTAATTTACATTTCTCATAATTTACATGAAATAAGAGAGGCTATCTATTGGAAATATGTATTTTATTATGTTCTTAAACTAATAACTACTGTGCAGAAATTCTCATAACAATTTTCACAAGATTCTTTGACTACTGACCCTCAAACCACATTTAAAATGTCATTCAGTAAAAATACCAATGGCAACCTGTCTATTAATCTTATCTCTCTGGTTACCTGGTTACCTACCTTATTGCCTTCATTCATTATGATAGAGATTAACTCATTTTTCAAATGAGAAAGTAGTTAAGGAACTCACTAAAGGTTAAAAATAGTCAATGGGAAAGGGAGAAATGGAATAGAACATCTTGAGTTCTGTATCAGAATATTAAAAAATTGTTCTGTTTGGAAAGGTGATCTTTCCATACTAGACTTGTGTTTCAGCCATTACATGAAAACTCATTTTAGCACTGGCTTGCACTCTCCAGGGTCCTGGGTCAGCTCTGTCAGCTACACATTATTCTTGACATTCAATTAATATAGTGTCAGTTGAACTAACCAAGTCAATTTATTCTATAGGACATAAAAAACAGAAGAAAACACCCATCAAATATACTTGATCTGGCAGTCTTCCCTCATCTACTGTTATGGTAATTGACTTATTGAAAAACTGAAATCGACTCAGTTAGTGCACTATTATTTTCTTATTTATTCATCACGTGTCCAGTTTTTTTGTGGAAGCAGTCTTTCCACTAAACAAATGAGTCTCTATAATATTCTAAATATTATCCTGTACATTAGAATTACAAAGATGAATTAGACTAAATCTCTCCCTCAATAAGTCAATTCAAAGAGTAAGATGTGTAAAGACCCTATTTCATTATCATATGGCAGGTAAATTAACAGAAACAGGCAGGTAAATTAACAGGAAACCAGAAGAATGGACCTTACCTTAGTAAGGAAGGTAAGGCATGGGTTCCTTAAAAAATGGAGCTTGAGTTGATTGTTAAAGGTTATATAGAATTGATTTAGGAAAAACAAAGGAAAAGGAGCAGGCCAGACAACATGAGAAAGGCATGGAATAGCAGTGGGGAGGCGGGTAATCCTAAGTAGTAATTTAAACCAGACCAGTAAGTTCAGGGCAAGGAGTTACAAGCAGATGAAGCCAGAGGTGATCACACCTTGTTACTTGGTACAACTGGAAATATATTCTATTTTGAGTTTTCTCTGACTCTCTAATCTGCCTGGGGAGCTCCTAATTATTACATATTCTTTTCTAATTCTTTTACTAAGGGTTAGTTGTAAGTTCTTCAGTGTTACAGGGCTCTCATAGTACGAGGTTTCTGGATCTTTTCTCCCTTTCCACAATATCTTTTCTTCTCCAGAGGAATTTGGTCTTTCCAGCCCAGATGCATAGCTCTATTCAGGGAAAGCCCCCCTAATTCTACTATCTAAACTAAATCAAGTTGTTCCTGTTACTAACTGTTCCTGTAGTAATTGGTCCAACTATCGGAATCCAACAAGATGAGGTTTCCATGTTCTTAATTTAAACATTCAATTACAAAAATAATTATATACATTAGCTATGTACACCCACATCTCCATATACCCCCTAATTTCTCTCCTTCCCTATTTTACCATCCGCAGAAATTTAATTGCAAAGACAATCACTGGAGCAGTATTAATTTTTTTGAGAATTAGAAATGACCTAAGGAATATATATATATATATATATATATATATATATATATATTCTCTCTTATATATATTCTCTTTATATAAAATATATAATATATAATATAATATATAATATATATTATCCTTATAATATATCCTTACATATATTCTCCTTAATATATATGTGAGATACACATATATATAAATAGTTGAATATATTCATTTAACCATTTACAAATAATGAATGTAAAAAAATTCCTATTTGTAAACTCATAAATAGATCATAAACTCATGTTTAATACAAATTTAAATCAAGATTTTTAATGATGTAAAAGACATGAAATTGCTCGTGATGTATATTTAATTGAATGAGTTATGCTACAAAATGGCTTTCTCCTAATTTTGCTTCTAGAAAATGACACACACACAAACACACACACACACACACACACACACACACACACACACACACCCTCAAATACACATAGAACAAAGACTAGAAGGTAGAAAGCTATATCCCAATTTTTATATGGGTTTTCTGAATGGCTGCATTAGTGGTATTTTTATTTTATTTTCTCATTGCATTTTATAACTTTTTGATGATGAATGTACATTAACATTTATTTGCTTTAAGTTCTAAAAATATTTTAAACCTGCAGAATGTTATAGGGAATAATCTAATTAACAGCTAGAGAGCCTTAGGGAAATGGTCAACTCCAAGTGAGTGACTTAGCCATGGATTTTAGAAGAATCACCTTAGAAACCAGGCCCGCTCAATTTCACTTCAAAGTTAGTTTTCCCTTCTACACTTTGCTCCTTCTCTTTCCATTATAAATATCTTGTTCCTTTATCAGATTTTGTCAATTCCTTCCTTCTTAGGTCAGCTATAGGTAGAAGAAAATGTTTCAAACTCACCCTTTGGTCATCTCCATGTACTTTTATGGCAGGATGGTATCTCCATGTACTTTTATGGCAGGATGGTTAAAATCTCTTTCTACTCTTAAGCCAAATTTCCAATGTGCTGAACAGATCTCCCCAGAATTTAGATTTCAGTACAGAGTAGAAGAACTATAAGTAAATAAATGTATAAATGAAATTATTTCAGATTTTTATAACTATTACTTGGTCTATAATAAGGTTTCTTTAATCAAAATAAAATAGAAGCCATTTAGAAATGTTTAAAATGTTCAATTTGTTCCCCCTTCACAAGGCATGGGTGTGCTAATGAAATTGAAATAACAGATTTAAGAACTACAGTGTACTTTTTGCCATTCAACATTGAAACCAGTAACAATTCAGTTTGGTTTTATACTGGAGACCAAAACATTCTTGGACTGTTCCCCTAAGATTAAGTTCCTTTGGGCTATAAACTTTGGAACTTAGCAAGTGACATTTAGTCCTGGAAATACACAGGCAGACAAGAGTAGACCTGCCGCATAAAATAGTTGGAGTTGGGAATCTTGATTTTCTTCGAACTGAGGTAGATGGAAGCCTCTAGTTGTAGTGTTCTTTGTTTGAAGACTGTTTCTGCTTGCCAATGTCCAATCTTGACACCATTTCAGGTCACTCATAGTTGGGGGCCAGCTCTTTCTTTTCTTAGTACTTTCCCCGTTCTGACATTGTTTCCTTGAATGACTGTCTCCCTTTCTATTCATTGACTCTCCAAATTTTTAGGACTGTAAGGAATGGAGATCAGCCAGCAAGAATTCCCCAATATATTTCTAGTTGAGTCCCTTTTAATAAACATGCATGCCACCCATTTTTTTCTACCTGAAAACTACCAACATGTCCTCCTATTTCTCTTCAGGAAGTTTGGTTCTTCTGAAGGCTAGAATCAGGAATTTTTCTTTTTCTTTATATCTGTATGTTTTTTCTACTACATTTCAGAAATGCTAATATATGCCTGCCCTTCTAAATTATATGCTACCAGTGCTGATTGTGAATCACTGATATAATTCAATTCTCTAAGTTTACATATTTAAAAATGGCCAAAAGTTAATGATTTGCCCAAGATTAAACCACTACCTATGAACGATACAGAACTGAAACCTGAGATTTTTTTTTTTTTAATTTCCAAACTGGACCTCTGAAATAAAACTGTGTCCAGAACTCTGGCCTCTTTGCTTCTAGTTAAATTTGTCTGTGCTGTCCCTGAACATTGCCTCCAACTTACAGCCTAATGACTCCGAAACTACCATCCCCTGAACTAGGCCACACAACAGTAATTACAGAAGTCAATCTAGTCCATGTAATGGGTTTCCAAACTGGGATGACAGTAACTGAATATGCAGTTCACAGTGTCTGGAAGCCATTATGATCAGCATGTATCCACTCAGAACCTGCTGTGTGCTGTTCACCAATGGTTAGATTCATTAGAATCAGCATGCCTTTACTGAACACCTCTTGTGTGTTGGACTATTTTCTGGAAATATAAATATAAACCCTCCAGGGGTTAGCTTATAAGTATTAGTTGAAAAAGACTTCCCAACCTCTACTGATTTCTTTTTCATACTATAACAAAGAAAGTAAGGTCATTTTTTTTCTCCTCTGCCTTCCTAATTTCTGTAACACTGCTGAGAACAGCAGTTTATAGTAGGTTAAAGTTAAGCCTGAATTAGTAGTTCTAGTTTATTCTCAGCTCTGGCCTGTCTCCTTCGCTTTAACATGAAGAAATTGAGGAAACTAATCACAAAAGTTCTTATAGCTTTAACATTCTATCATGCTCTTTAATACAAATTCTACAAGGGCAGAACCCCCTTTTCAAAGTTATTTATCTGGTAAACTGTTGTCAGGGAACTAATATGTTAGGAAAACAATATGCCTTTTGATCTAAGCTCTTGCCATTTTTTCCATAATAAGTCTCAATTAACCAAGATTATAAAATGACTCATGAAACTAAATATTTGTATTGAGAGTAAATATAAACACCCACACATGGAGTAAATTTTTCACTATAATGTAACGAGTATGTAGCATAGCTATAACATAAGGACATAAGCTCTTTCTAGAGGCAACTCCACTCTATCCTGACACTTCTTATATAGCCAAAGATTACACCAAAGGAATTTCTCATAGCTAAGCCCACTCTACTGATAAATAAAATGAGATATTGGCACCCAGTCTTCCACCAGCCTGAGTTAAAGGTAAGGATTCCAGCTCACACATTTCTCTGGCTAATAACATATCCTCCCATTGCCTCCACACTAGCCAGCTCATTATCACTACCCAAGACAATATATTGAGTTAGGACCACAATCCATATAGTCAACCAGAGTTTCTCCTCAAAACAAGTATTTCACCTCATATCAATAACTTTCATAGTACTGAAGAAAGGAAAATAATTTTGGCATCCGTTTAAATGAAAAATACAGTGCTATTTGTAGTAGGCAGCTTCTAAGATAGACATCAATGATCCTCACCTACTGGTACCCATACCCTTGTGTAATTCCCTCTCCTTGAGTGTATGCTGGACTTCTTGATTCACTGCTAATGAAGAGAATATAAGAGAATTGATAGAATTTCAGTCCCAAGGTTAGGTTACAAAAGAACAGGGCTTAAGGCCTTATATCTTCTCTCTCTCTCTCTCTCTCTGTCTCTCTCTCTCTCTCTGTCTTCCCCCCCACCTCCACTCCCTCTCTCTATTTTGAAATCTTTGTTCTGGAGAAAGCAAGCTCTCATTTTGTGAATGGCCTCATGGAGAGGCCAACTTGTCAACGAACTGATAACTCCAGCAACAGCTAGCAAAGACCCCTGGCCTGCCAACAGCCATATGAATGATCTTAGAAGCAGATCCTCCAAAAGTCGAATCTGGAGTTGGCGGCTGCCCCAGAGAACGCTTTCATTACAGCCTATGAGAGACTTTGAGCCAAAGGTACCCAGCTAAGCTATACCTGGATTTTTGACCTACAGAAACTAAGAGACAATAAATATTGTTTTAAGTTGCTAACTTGAATTTAATTTGTTATGCAACCATAGATAACTAACAATCCACAAAAGTCATCACTTTGACCACTCAGTTTTACTTAGGGTGGCTTAGTCTTCTAAGAGGAACTTTTCCTTCATGCTCTTCTATTTACCATCTTCTTTTCAGCAAAAGTGGAGCTTCATGAGTGGTTCACAGGTGTCCCAATCTATTTTTTCAATCAGAACACCGTGGCACCATCTGCCAGCATGGAGCAAGCCAACACATGGTGGACTACGGTAACAGAAATCCCATCTAAAGTATTTTCACTTCCTCAAACTCATGTTCAAGCAGAGCTTCTGAAGTTCTTTTTTGGCAAACATTTCTCCTACTGCTTCTTTAGTCAAATAATCACATTTTCAAACCTTCACCCTGGGGTGTGCCATGCTGTGCCAGCTGCCCAGCTTGCATCTCTGGAGTCAGTGCCCACTTAATAGCTGAAATATTTGCTTCATTCCTTTTGTTTGTTCCTAGCTTCTAAAACAGAATCCACATAAAAAAATTCATCTATTTCAACATTTGTCAGCATTTCAAGAACAGAGAAATACCAGTTCCCTTGTAAAAATCATACAAAAGTAAAGGAAAATGATATAATGATTTCTTGAGAAAGTAAAGCCACGTGGACCCAGAGGAGACAAACCCCACAATGTCAGAGCATGATCAGAAAAGCAATGGAGAAATAGGGCTCCTAAATAATCTAAGGAAACATTTGAGCATTTTATCAGGATGATAAGTGGGCTATTACTGAAATAGTCTACTGGGCATAAAAATTTATACTACAATGTCCAATAAGTCATTACACTCACTGATGAGCATTTATACTCCTCTATTCTGGTTGTGTGGACAGGTATCACACAATAATAACTTTTAAGAGAAAAGTTCATGTGTGACAATGTGAATGCTGAGGATTTGGACTTAGAAAAGCAGGGAAAAACAACATCTCTGCAGTGAAGATATGAGTTTAATGACGAAGAAATATGGGGGGAGGCAGGATTGCTTTGCCCATTCATCCAATTTGCATAACCTTGGCTAATTGTTAACTCAAAGTGTTTATATTCTATGTTCCACATTTTAAAAAAATCATATTTTGTGCTTTCTTTGACTCTGGCCAAAACTACAGAGCACATTAAAAATAGGACAGGATTAAACTCTATAAGAGCAGCATACATGGCACTGGAACTGGTGTGATTTGACATTAAGAGTAGTTACGGTTCTGAAGAAGCCAAACTAGATCTTCTACGGAAAAATTAAGGTCCACCCATAGGCACTAACTGGAAATGCAGTTTTCTCACATGTGGATTTATCTACAATGTAAAGACAGAGACAAGTTTTGGGGGAGGATTAGGAAATCAGACAAATGAAATTATATTTGATGAACCTACCATTTCCACAATCGCAATAATTTTACTGGACCCTTTATTCTCTCCCAAGAATTCTCATGATGGACTATAAGAAATAGTGCAGTTGGTTCTTGCCTGTTCTGCCCTTATTGTCAGTCTGACGAGTGGCGGTGGGGAGTGTGTGACTGAAAATAAGCCCACCTGGCCAAGCTAGCTAAGCACAGCAGCCTGAGTAAATATATTAGGAAAAGAAACAAGTAAAGTCACACACAGATTACAGATTTAGGTTTTTTGTTTTTTTTTACTGTCAAAGTTTCTTTTGGTATATTACAGTTTCTTAAGAAAGAGAACATTTTATAGTCCTCTCCCAAATAAAATTTGATTTTAAATGATGAGCTGAAATGGAATCAGCCTGATATAACAGACAGAGCACTGAATATTCAGTGAATCTGAATAACTGAGGTTTCTATCTCAGCTGTGATCCTTGCAGTATTCTACTCTGGTTTCAGAACATCAGTATTCTGATATAAACTGAGAATTTTAAATTTATGTGTCCATATATCTCAGAGGGTTGGCATGAAGATTAAAATGCAGAAAGTGCTTGAAAAGCCCAAAAGCTATTTTACTGTGTGATTGTATTATTGTTGTTGTTATTTGAAAAAGAAAGGTTTCCTATAATGTGAGGTAATGGTACAACCTTATCATGTTTAAAAGGGACCTAAATGAGCAATAATGGGAAAAGGGTGAATTGGCACTTCTAATGCCTACCTATTTTAGTGATTTCCTATTTATTTCTATGGTCCCAAATCAGTCTAATTTATATCCAAACAAGTCCATTTCATGCCAGGGGCTCAGAAAGGCTCTTTGTAACACCCATCTCTCATATATTTGATACTTCTTTCTTGATGCCAAATAAAAATCCCGAACAATGCCTTTCATTCCATAATAAGCACTGGGCTTTAAAAACTATTGCCTCTGGGTGAAATAATACAATAACTTAAATCCACAATAAGTTGGAAATGACTGATTGCTGCTGCTTGACTGAAAGGGAGCATTTGTGGTGAGTGGAGAAAGAATAGGACACCAGGGCCTGGAGAGGCACCACGTGGGAAGAATGAGGACTTGGTTGGGTAAATGGGAAACTGATGGCTATTTTACCCAAGAATGTCATGCTTTAGTAAAACTGGAATTTGACACCAGATCTTCTGTTAGAAATGCTAATATGTTTCCATTTCAAGGTCTAAAACAGCAACAAAGATAAATTCCAAATATGTTATACCTAGAGTTCTGTGGCTATAAAGCAAGTTTGATCCAAAAGACTTATAACTAGAAGTCCAGTTATTTAGAATTTCAGCAAATACTGAAGGACCGTAAAAGCAAATATTAAATGCAGAGAGCTAATATTTGGCCAGCAAGAATAGATTATTTATTTATTTATTTATTTATTTATTTAAATTGGCTCAGCAGCTGAATCTATGGTCTTCTAGATTCCAGAAGACCATAGGTTCAGATCTGTGCTTGGAAGCACAGTAAAATTGGATTCTGATGTGAAAGATGAACCATTTGCTTTCATCCTGTGTGTGTGTATGTGTGTGTGTGTGTGTGTGGGGGGGGGACGACAGGAGTTTATTGTAGTGGGAATACACTGGGAGCTTGAGATAAATCCTCCCCCTAATAGAGGCAGGAACTTGGAGGCAGGATTGCCACTTTCTGTCAAACTCTGCACAATGGGAATTTTTGAATGAGAATATGAACAAAGGCAATTGGATTGAAATAATCCCTTTCTACCTGTGAAAGTGCATCTGTGCCTGTCAATTTAGGGTGGTTGCCCAGGCTGCAACTATGGGGAGCCAGCCATGGGAGGACTAGAGTTGCCATGCAGGCCAGATAATTCTCTCTTTAACAGTTTAGGCTCATGAATTACATTTTCTATTGAACAAAAAGCTTTCAAGGGCATAACTGAAGCCACAGTTTCCCAACTTCTTTCTCCAGGAGCCCAGGTCCTTGGAAGTGAGAAGTTCTTGTTGTTTGGGGCAAGACTCAAGCTGTGAGGGAGTGTGCCCAACACCCGCCTCATAGCCCACTGGAGGGGAACAGACTCATCTTTCAAGTCTTTCTGCCACTCCCTTTGAAACAGGGCTGGTTTGGAAGGGCCTCAGGATTTACTTCCTGGCTCTGACTTCAAAGCTTACATGAATTCTTGATTTAGAGCTCCAAGGCCTACATGTCTATTATTATTATAAAATAAGAGCAAGTTGGCCACGTGTTAATAAATGTCCCGTGACATCAAACTCACTGGCTTGAGGATGGAGCATGAGGCTATGCTTGCACAGGAGGGTGAGAGTGGGGGGACACATTGCCACAGGGCTCCAAGCCCAAGTGGGACTGATTCAATCTCATGGAGGATAATGCCTCCTAAGCACAGGAGGGGCAGCTGTATGCCCTCATTTCTGGTGGCAGTGCATTTGTTTAGTAGGAAATGGTCACTGACTGCACCATTCTGCCATGTTGACACATTCTGAGAATGCAAAACACACTTGTGATTCTGAGGGCTTAGAGGAAGTTGCAAGGAGCTAGGGAAGGGACCCCAATGTTACTCTTAATTAAACCAAGAGCTCAGGGCTTCCTCAGCCCACCAAACTGTCAGATGGCAGGGAACAATTCAAGGGTGATGTGCCTGTAGGTCCTTGCCACAGAATGAGTTGAGTGCATTTCTTAAAGATAAGTGAAAATGGAAACCATTACTTCATTGGCTATGTTTTCTTCACAGGTGACATGGAACAGGTTATTATGAGCTAATGAGCAGCAAAAAAAAAGAGAACAAACAAAAGCAACAGAAAGAGAAAAAGAAAATAGTGAAACAAAATGAGCAAAGGAATGTCTTGGTTCAGGTTCCCTAGAAGCATGGCTTAAAACAGGGCATCAGGTGCACATGATATATTAAGGCAGGATCCCCACCCCACCCCCACCCCGAGAAGGGAAGTGAGGGAAGCAGGAAGAGGCAGTGGAGTGGGCTGAGATTGAGTCTAGCCTTAGCCTGATCCCCTAGAGAGTTCTGTGGCATGAAATGAACCACAGAGTTGGTCTCCTCTTGAGACACAAGGACCAGCTCTTTGTACCCTAATGCCAGTTAATCATTAGATGAGCTTACCGCAAGGGGCAAAAGAGGTCATAACCTTCAGGCTGATGATTCCGGCTGAGGGCAGTTCTCTAGGGATGGGGCAGCTGTGAGCCCTCAGCAGCCATCACTCACAGCAGTTGGCAGATGAGTGTGCAAGCTAGTAAAGGGCGTCTGGGAGGACACCAATAGTATGCACTCCTGGGGCCTAATGGAGTGACAGCTAAAATTGATTCTCATTCCCAGGAAGTGCCTATTCATCTCTTATTCCTTTATTAAACCACGAGTAGGATACATTCATGTGAGCTAGAGCAATGGGCCCAAAACATTGGTCCATTAGAAGATTGCATCTGAATCTCCCAAAGAGCTTTTTAAAAAATACAGATGCCCAAGCCCTGCCTTTAGATATTGTGATTCAGGACATCTTGGATGAGATTTGGAAGTCTGCATTAAAAAAAAAAAATTCCCCTTCCCTCTAGCCTAGTAATTCTACTTCTAAATATATACCCAGGGGAAAATTTCCACACGGGTACAAGGAGATAGATGAATTGTCCTGTTATCTATTAACATAAATGAACTATAGCAATGTAGATCCACATTGATAAATACAGAAAACCTAAAGTTGAATGAAAAAAGATGCAATACAACAAAAACAATACAGTCTATGTTATTATTATATTATCTATTCTTTATGTTATCTATTTATGTTATTATTGTGTTATGTTATCTATCAACTATCTGTATTTTTATACCTCCTCCATTGGGATATCAGCTCCTTGAGGGCTGGAGTTTTGGTTTATTTTACTGCTGTCTAGAATTGAGTCTGTCACATAGCAGTTTTTGGTAAATATTTGCTAAACCATTTGAGCAGCTGAATTAATTACCATTTCTTGTAGTGGACATTCGGTTATTTTACACTATTCTCAGGGATTGTCTGTAATTTTAAAAGTTCTTCACCCCCAACCCCAACTTCCTTGAAAAGTTCCCTGGACAAATCACATGTTTTGTGATGATCAGCAACATTTAGGAACCATGGGACTATGGAGGATGGCATATTGCAGACTGCAAGTTTGCCCCTAAATTTGGCCTCAATAGAACTACACTAAATCAGTTGGTTAAATGAATCTTAAATTTACTCCTTAGTAATCAAACAGCTTCAGTTAAAAAGCAAATCAAGCAAAGGAAACTCTCTCTCTCTCTCTCTCTCTCTCTCTCTCTCTCTCTCTCTCTCTCTCTCTCTCTCACACACACACACACACACACACGCACATGCACACACACCCATAACCAAGAGTTCAGTCAGCTTGTGCTTTAACACTCTCAAATAAGACGAGCAGATGCATGTCCTTCTCTACCCCCACACCTGCCCCTAGTTATAAAGCTAATCTTCTTAGTAAGTGGATCCAGCCGTGGAATGAAAGAGCTTCTCATTGAGTAAGAGATGGCACTGGATTGAAGTGTTTATCACTGAGTCATTTCGAATGGATTATTTAAAGGAAGGAAAAAACATTCCACGGAGTTCATCTACATTGGAAGTACTTATGGAGCAATAAAGGAACATGAAATCACAACACAAGAAAAACAATTTATGAAAAACACTTTTAAAAAGAAATTACTGGTAAAATTTGTTAGAATTCCCACAATACATGGCAGAGTTGATTCTTGGTTTACAACTTATTGAGGATAAAATTCAAGAAATCTGAATACGACCACTCCACCAACTACTACTTTTTCTTCTTTTATCTAAAAGAAAGTTCTTTTAATATACAACAAGTCTAGCCAATTTCTACAGCAAAATAAAGATTGCAATTTAACCCAACAGAAAATCAGTTACGTGCTTGCGATTGATGATTGGCTCTGCTTATTCATCTTGATGGGTGAAGGGAAACCAGTTGGAGTCCAGTCCTGAATTCAAGGGGATATTTCTATTAAACATTTTTAGAAATGAATAAAAAAAAAAAGAAGAAGAAATGCCAGCTATTTAAAAAGGGCATTTGTTTCATTGTTGAGTTGGTCCCACTCTTTACACCACTACATATTAGTAACCAGATGTATAGCCTGACTTATTTTCTAGAAAATGAATGTCAGAATCATGTGAAATAAAATTTAAGTGAACAGTGTCTTTAGCAAGCAACAAATAGGGCTAAATATACTCTAGGAAGTCATAGGGGAAAAATAAGCAAGGGAGAGGGGTAGGAGATGAAAGAGAAAGGTGGAGGGAGTGTTGATCTCTAACCCTTAAATTTCCAAAGACTCCTTTATTTTTTATTTTTTTTATTTATTTTTTTTTTTTTTCAAAGACTCCTTTATTATTTCCAAATCCCTACCATCAACATGGCTCACATGTTTTTTTAAAAAAACTTTTGTCTATTAATTTTCTATTTTTCTTGCTTAAAAAATGGAAATCCTAATCAGAGCTTATAATCAAAATAAGATGAGGTGATAAAATTCCAGCCCAAAGCAAAGAAACCTAATTGAAATCTCTTCAACCATGTCACAGACAAATGTGTGATTATTCCCTTCAGGATTTTTTTTTTCTTTTAAATATTGAAAAGCTTAGAAAAAGCAGCATCTGTCCGGAGGACTTCAAAAATACAAGACAAAGAACTACAGGAAGAATGAGTGTGAGAATCCAACTGACAAAGACATTTGAGCTGTAAACTTGTTACCCTTTCAGAATGACTGCATATACCTACATTGCGGAATTATAAAGTAGCTGGTGGAAATAGCAAAGAGTCCAGTAAAAGAGCAAATAGGACAAGTGTAGTAAGGAACAGGGAGATCATGAGGAAGAATTCCTAACTTTCACAGATATTTCTAGAACTATGGCCCAATGTCAAGTTTATCTACCTTCAATTTTAGCAATCTTGTACCCTAAACACATGTACCTTAACCATATTGATAATTTCTTTCAGGCATTTTTTTACTTAGATTTATTTCCAATGCATTGTTTAGACTTCTTCACATTAAAAAAGAAGGCCCAAATTATAAAATAATGTATAACTAATAGTCTGAAGCTATGAAAATCACCTACCACTTGTGCCTACCTTTTTCTAAAGATGCTGAATTGGGTTAAATACCTAAAACAGCCTGCTTCAAAGTATATTATGGTAATCTGATTTACTCAGACTCTACTGATCTCCCAAAGTCTCCTTGATCTCTCAAGATGTTTCGTGTTACATAACTGAAGAGACAACAAAAGGAGATTCCTTAGTTATATATCTTCTAGAACCATTGGGTTGGTATTAGACATGTTTCTATAATGCCTGACTTCTCCACACCTCTAAGCTGCCAATATGTACTGTGAATACACAAGAGTGAAATATAGTGTGCAGTGTTCCTCCAACCTATTCCTGCAGAGAACTATTTGTTACCAGAGACTGCCTAGAGACATGTGTTCCATATACCAGACTTTAGGAAACCCAGGCCTAGAATTTAGCAAGTAGGTTGTCATACTTTGAGCAGCAGAAGATGTGCGTCTCTGATCATATAAATGAATACTTTTCTCATCAGACTGAGACTCTACTGCCCAAATTTGTATAGAGGTTAGTGTATAACAGGGAAGGATGTTAAAGTCAACCAACAACTCCTTGAGTTTGTCCAATATTGACTCCCACTTAATTGGCAGAGGGTTTCTGCAACATCTGAACTGATTTTCCCCTGGAGCAATACCATATATATGTTGCTGAATCATAGGGAAACAATGCTTAGTAATAGCTGATGCTCTAAATCTTCTAAGCACATTTTAACTACACATAAATGGATCTTACCCCTCAAAATTATGATCAAGCCAGGCAGCTTCCTTTGAATTTTAAATTAACTTACATTTCAAAGAGTTCAAGGGCATCTCCCAGCCCACATCCCTGAGATTCAGGGCTCTAAGTGGGGCAAGTGGCTCTCCGAAGGTGCCCTCTGACCCAGAGCTCTGTTTCCTTTAGATACTAAAGTCCAATAAAGTCACTTTATAGCCATAGAGGAAATGAACAGGCTGTTGTTCTCAAAGAATGTAAAGGCCTCACCTGTGCCCTGGAGATAGGAGCTTTATGAGTCCCAGGGAACAGGGAAATCCCTGGATGTGAGCTGTCTCCAGAGAAACAAGTTGGTCTGAAATTTTCCTGATGAGTTGGAAACCCTGCCACATGTCATTCAGTGCTTATTTCTTTGACAGGTTTTGTATTTCCTGGTGTCATTCAGAAATTTTGTTAGAGCAAGACAATGGATTGAGAAGCAATAAAAAAAATTATTTCAGTTCTTTAAGGTATGAGTAATCTTTACCATTGTAGGAAAAGCAACACAAAATTTTTGGGAAGAGGGGAGTGTTATCAATGGGGATGTTTCCATTCAGGAAAGAAAGACGATTAGGAGTATATTAACACTGAACATGTAGTTTGATTGCATTTTCTCTTGAGTTCCTGTGTGCTACAGATTGAACCATGGGTTTATGAGAATTGCCAATATCAATTCTTAAGGAAAAGGGACATAATGGCATTCATTAAACCATCTATACATTATGGCATGCATTTTAGAAACACTAATAATAGTTCATATTTATTGAGCATTTATTCAGTGCCAGACTCTGCTCTAAATGCTTTATATGTATTTAGTTGTTTAATATGCACAGTAGTCCTATGCAATAGATGTGGTAGACTGTGCGAAATAACTGCAATTCTCCACCCTTCCCTGTATCTCCACTCCTTTGCAATGTGACTTTCCAATTTTGTGACTTTGTATCATGAGGTAGAGTCAATATTCTTACCTTCTGAATCTGGGTTCACTCCCTCATGACTCTGTGGTCAGCCAGGTGAGCTAGGAGCTGGATGGTCTAGGGTGGCCCCAGTTGGGATGGCTCCTTGCCTCCATGTGGTCTCTTTCACATTTCAGTGGACTAGACTGATTGTTCACGTGTCTGGGCAGGGTCCAAGAGAATGAATGGAAATGCAAGACTTTTTTGACATCTAGGCTCAGAGCTGGCATAACAATACTTCTACATGCTATCAGATGAAGAACAGTCATAATGGTCTGCCCAGATTTAAGGAGTAGGCAAAGATTACCTCTTGATGGGAGGAGCTGCAAGTCAAATAGTGCAGAGAAGGAACACAAGGAGGGCCATTTTTCCCCATGGGTTTGAAATGACTATTAGGATATACATTGCCATCATCCAGGAAAATAAAAAGTGAACTAGTGAAGAATAAATCCACACATTGCCTCTTTGTTCAGTTGCTTTAGGTATGGATGCTGCACACACAATCTTTTTGTACATTTCTATTCATAGTCTAAACCTATGACCTTTCCATATCAGTCATCCAAAAGTTGACATTGTCTGTTTCCCCATTTATACCATCAGCCTCTAGACTTTCATGGCAGACTTGAATAAAATTCATTGTCTGTCATATAATAGGTGCAGTAAATATATCACTCCAACGAGCATCAGACAAAGCAAGATCTGGAAAGCAGATGCCTCCATTTCAGAAGAGAAAAACCTGATGCATACTTTTCAACCAGGTGGTGTATATTAGAATTATCTGAGAGAAAAAAATTTAAACTATTTCACTACCCTCATTCTGAGGTATATTTTCATTTCCAGGGAAGGAAGATGGAGACAAGCATCTGTGTTTCAAACAACTTCTAAGATGATTCTAATATGCCTTTTCCCTCTTCTTTTCCCCAGTTAAGAATATGTGCCCTGGTGATATGATTGAGTTGTTCAAATTCCTTTGATAAGGCAAAATCATTATGGCAGTATAATTACAACTATATCTTTTAATACAAATTCTGTCACGTTATAGCTGTGACACCTTGAATAAGTCATTAGACCTCTGTCCTCATCTATAAAATGTGCTTCATAAGATGCTTATCTCAAAGGATTAAATGAGATAATTTAGACAAAAAGAAAATGCTTTGTGAACTGTCAAACTCTATGCAACTGGGAGGAATAGTTACCATTAACTACTTCCTTGATTACACAAAAGCTGTGCAACTTAGTCTAGAGCAGAGTTTGGCAAACTGCAGCTCGAAAGCCACATGCAGCTCTTTGGGTACATACATGTAAACGTACCCAAAGGACTCTGAAGTAAAATTGAAAATAAAAATAAAACTATCATAGTTTCATTTATAAAATTTTTAAAGGATATTATTCACATAATGGTGATTTCATTTGTTTTATGGCCCTTGGATAATTTTTAAATTGTTGTGAGGGACAGGATTGGCTCTTCCATCTCAAAAGTTTGCTGACCCCTGGTCTAGGGCATTCTATATAAAACTGTCTAAAAGTAAATCCTCTTGTTTCCTCATATGTTTCAGTCATTTATTTTTCCGATGACCCTTCTGGATGAGACTTCAAACCTGGGTAATTCTTCTTTCTTAATATACAGTCCTGTAGTGTTGGAATCATGTTGGAGAGTTGGAAACAGGCTCTCAACTGAATGGAGCCATGTTGCTGTTACCATGCTACAGGGAGTATATTATTGACCACACAAACTTGGCTTTGTGGTTATTTGTGGTGATCATATATGAGCATGTTTGAAAAACAGAATTTTAGAAGAAGGAAAGCTGATAAATTACATGTATATTGTGTGTGTGGGGGGGGAGGGTTGTAGAACTAGAAATTTCTCTAGATGGGTTGCATTCCATAGAGGGGTGGGATTTGGCTGATGGAAGTCGATGGAAGGTTATGAGCTCTTGGCTTTGTGAAAACATACACACACACACACACACACACACACACACACACACATATTTACTGATCCCAAATTAGGATCCAGAATGTAATATGTCTGACAAGCAAGTTGTGAGATGGTGTGTATATATTTATATATCCATGGAATATCCCTAGATTCACAAGCTATAGGTAGTAGAGATTGCCACTGGGGTGGGGAACCTGGGGTTTTTGTTCCGAGATAGGAGTAGGGCCACCATGGTGCACAATTCCAGGGGAGCCATCCACACCATAAATTCCGTGTGGCAGCCTTGGGTTAGAGAGACACTTGTATATGCATCATTTACATAGGATGATGAATAACAGCCACATTTTAAGTTATCATTCCATTTGAATTTCTTGAATGGTAAATTTTTTGACTTGTAACTAACTTCATCCTTCTTCATCATTTTAGAGGTGACGACACAGAGACTTAGAAAGATTCATCCATATTCCAATATCACACAGCAACTTAACCCAGGAAGCAGATTTGAATCATTTTGTTCTTTTGTCAACATGCCTCAAAATATCATGGTAACCACCCAACTGGGCTACTTCCTAATCCTCTTCTGTTAGGGGTACCCCTGTGCTTGCTCATTATTGTGTTGATGGCTTATTTCATTTCCATACTTAGGGGACCTTCAGGGGATTTTGAGAGAAACTTCTCAGAAGCAATATTTATGCATGACCCAAGAGGAAAGGCCTGCAGTGTCTAGAATAGTTATAAAATGTCTGTGAGATTCAAATGGGGTCTGCTTTTTTTCTTTTTCCTTTTTTTTCCCCCCCTCTGCCTTGTTTCATTTTATGACCACTGGTGGACTGATGCTGGAGCAGCAGGTTGAAATGCCTTTCAAGTGCTTTGATTGCCACCATGAAAACAAAGTGCTTTTTGGCTTTGCATAGACACAATGTCTGAAAATTATTATAGTTAGTCTTTGCTTGTGATTCAGTGAAGCTCCCTGATTTCGCAGCAAGCACCATAGCAGCCTTCCCAATTCACAGCCCAGCATACATGCAAGATTCCTTGGAGTATCTTTAAGATCTTGGATCACATAAAACAGCTCCCTCTCATAAAAGCACACACAAACTTACCATTGTTGAGTGTTTTTTAAATAGAATCAGAAACAAATCTGTGACCTTGTGGCCCTGAGGTGGGAACACTATCTATAAAGTTGCCCAGACATTCTGCCTGTCAGTAGGAACTTTTCATTGAACACAGGTATAAAAAAAGTAGGAGCCAGGATAGGCCAAAATTTTTTACATGCCACAGCTCACTTTATACATTTTAAACCTTGTTAACATTTGCTAACAAGAAAGTTAAGAACTTGGAGCTATAAAAATAGGAATGTCTTGCTAACTAAATAAATATATGTGTGAACCTTGGGTCCTGCTCCCTGCTCTGGACAAGTTTGTGATCATGCAAAAGGAAAAAAAAAAATTAAAAAGGAGCCTAGTTTTGGCTTGTAAAATCCCTAATAAGTCCTTGGAGTTTTCTTTCCTTGCATGTTTCTCAGAGTTTCTGTTGATTTAATGCTTTGCAGAATTCAAATTCACACAAGTCATGTAGTTGTTGACTAATAGTAAGCTTTTTAGGATTCTAAAGTGTTTAGATTTGCCCTTTAAAAATTAGCAAAAGCATACTAAGAGTGTGCTTTTATGTGCAGAGATAAGTATATATTGGCCAAATGATATGCTTTAAATTTTGGTAAAAGAATTACACAGGGTATCCTTCTCTCCTATCACTTTTCATCAACTTCCATCTGTGTATTTTGTGGGGGCTTGTAAACAATTTCCTCTTTTCTGTTTCCTGCTTCCCACTCTAGCCTTTGTCACTTCCTTGTGATAAACAGCTTCCTTGCTGGACAGCAAACAGCATTATTTTAGAATGAATTAACTCATGAGTTTTCATTGAGAACTGAAGCACTTGTTCTCTTTTTTCTCTCTCTCTCCAACCATTTTCAAGGTTCAAAGATAAATATACAAATAACACATGGAAGGTAGTAAGCTAGGGAATAAAAAAATAAATAAATTTATAGTAAAACCAGAGACAGTTTAAGTGAATGCATCTTTGGTAGAAAATTGCTGTGGTGGGTATGAATTGGCTCAATAATAAAAGTTAATTTTACTCCATTTAAAAACTGTCTCTAAAACCTCTGTTTTCTGAGCTGGGAAAAACTGCCCAGTCCAGGGCAATGTCAGAATTCTGGGATCTTAAGCAGGGAAAAAACCTGGAATTCACACGTGCTTCTATGCACTTTGTGTAGACAGTTGACCCTAACCTCCCTGAAGGGTAGGTACCAGTATCTACATTCTGTACAAAGGATATAGGCTCAGATATGTCAAAACTGACCTCCCCTAGGTCACACAGTTAATAATTCTTCATGCTAATATTGAACCCGGGCTGTAAGCTCCATAGTATTTGCTTTAAGGCCACCTCAGGCACTGTAAGGAAGAGAATGCCACCTGGTCTTCACTCATCAGCCCACAAAGAGTGTCTCTCAGAGGCCCAACGTCTAAGTTTGCGACCCCTAAAGCCAGTATCTCTGCTTTTTGTTTGCTCCCTCTACCTTCGTCGCCTCCTCTCAATGGCTTCCTATTACATTTCCCACAGAATGACATCTTTGCCGTAGTTCCCTCCTTCCCTGCCTGGGAGGAAGCCCTTCTTAGGTAGAGCCAGGCTTCAGTATTCACTTCTGATCTATTCTCATGAATCCTTCCTCCTCCCTGGTGCTTTGGCTTTTGAAAACAAAATTCTGTCTCTTTCAAAGGCTCTTTCTGCTTTCCATTCTGCTACAGCCCATACTGCCATAGAGAGTGTCTTAGGGAATGTGAGGGTAGAAGGATGAAGGTTTCAAAGTGGATTTCATCTACCAGTACATTCCCAACATAGATATCCTGGCTATGTGGCCTCTCAGGCTACCACCAGATACTCCTATCCTCCTGTTGTCAGTTATGATTTTGTTTAATGGTTGACCAGAATGAAGGATCAGATCAGAGATTTACTGTCTTTTTTTTAAAAGATTTTATTGGGGAATTGGTGGAGGGGAACAGCTTTGGGGAATTGGGGAAGGGGAACAGACAAGTTGCTGTCTTTTTGTTCTTCAGTTTAGTTGCGGAGGATGTTGCTTCACTGTTGGTATCGTCATTGCGCTCTTCCCCGATGAGGCAGATCGGTTGCTGGCCTCTGGATGTCGCTCACCGCAGCTATTGGCAGCTCACGCTTGGCTGCCAGCCGCTCACGCTGGCTGCGGGCCACTCACTGTAGCCTATGGCAGCCCACTGCAGCAGGGGCTGCAGCCCACACCATCACCGGGGCTCGCACAGCCCAGCTCCAGGTGGAGCTGTTGTTAGCTGTAGAGGGCAGTGTCACTGGCCCTCATGTAGGATCCGAACCGGGGCCGCTGGCATCCCAAAACCAGCGCTTAACCAATGCGCCACTCGGCCGGCCCAAGAGATTTACTGTCTTAAGAAAGAGCTCTGCCTTCCTTTGCTCTGCAACTCTAGAGTCTTGAGTTTCCACTTAGCATCAAAGTCCTGTTTCCTCAGATTGTAGCTTGAGGTAAATTTCTGCATGGGTCTAGAACACTTCCCAAGGTGCCTCCATGTTTGAGACAGTGGGCAGCTGCCTCCCTTTCCTCCATGAAGCCCCCTGAATGTGTAGAGGCTCGAATAGTTACGAGGACTTACTAAAACCTGGAAATAGTATTAGAAAGCAATGCCCAAATCCTAAGGAAGAGCTATGTGGCTCTGAGGCCTGAGGTCAAGTTCCCTGGAAGCAGGCCCTAAGGAGGGAATTTGAGTCTATATGAGAGGGAGGTTTGTGAGAAAAAAGGGAGGAAGATAAGCAGAGGGCACAGAAAAAGAGGCTAGGATGAGATCTCAGCTAATGTCTAGCCTCCATCTGACCCCATGGGGCAAGCTGGAGCATGGCCTTTGGTTATCTCAATCAGTTAGATATTAGCTGCAGGATATTCCAGGTTGGGGGAATAAACTTCTGGGGAAGTTGGCACTTTGGGTCAAGGGCAATCCTTCAGGAAGGGGATGGGGAATAGGCATGAGCACTTAGCATTTAACGCTCACAGCAGCTGAAGGATGGGTGAACTGGTTTGGTAAAGCATATTTGATGGTGGACCAAGAAAGTTCACTACACATTTCAAAAGCACATAGTCATCCTTTCCCATGAGGGGTCTTTTCCAGAGAGGAGCCTTTGTTGGGCTTATTTCACTCCTAGGAAATCCCACATCTGGCTCTAGTAAGACTTAGAAGAAGCCTGGGTAATATGGTTTATTATTCTGGAGTGCCCATGCTATATAAAGTGCTTAGAGAAAGTTATGTGGTCTTAGTATCTTCCACAGAATAGGCCCTTAATAGGTGGGTACTTGATTAAAATAGAACAAAGAAGAAAAATGAGTTAGTATGCAATGACTCTTTTTATCCTTACCAATATTTGACTTGAATTTGGGTACAAAAGGAAGAAAATCTAATATATTTATTGTTACTTATGACTCTTAAAATTTGATCTTATTAGACAAGGAGATCACAGAACTTCAGAATATGAAGGGACCTTGGGCGTCATCTAGTCTGACCATCTCATTTTACAGATAAGGGAACCAGGACCCATGGAGGTCAAGGTCTTATGGACTGTGGTTTTGTGTGTCTTCCTTTCTCTGTGATGGTAACTGTACTAATGACCAGGCCAAACAGCTTTGTTTAGTTCTCTTACACACATTTGAAAGAGCCCCTGCATCTGGATGGCCCATCAGACCGGAATTGATCCTCCAGGGTTGGTGGTAACTTGACTACAATATCTTGCTATGATCAAAGCATCTTTGGGAGCCATTAGCTCTGGGCAGCAACATGCTGTTGAAATCTGTGGAAGATCTGGATGCAATCTCTGGAAGACTTTTTAATAGCTTTCCAAGTCCCCTTTTCAGATTCTATTTATAAATCTCACCTTGTATAAAATTAAGCTACTTGTACCCACCTCCCAGAATGGCAGAGTTGCTCTGAGGTTCATAAGAACAGCATAAATATATAATTTTGTAAATAAGAGGAATATTTATGATTGAATTATTCAGTATCTGAATTTAACTTACTGAAAATAAGCTCAGAGCAGTTAAGAGAATTATCTAGGTTTGCAATGTGGGATTAGACATAATCTCTAATGTAGGCAGGTCCCCTCAGTCTGGTCTTTTAACTAAACAGAATTATTCAAAATTTAGTTTGTAAGGGCAAAATCATATATGTATAATCAAAATTCCCACTAGAAAAGTCTTAAATTTATGGAGTGCCTGGCTCTGTGTATTCACTTTGATAGACTTCTCCGGAACTGACTCCAACAGTTAGCAGCAGATACATCTCCCACTTTGTTTATTTCAGAGACTGATAAGATTTTCTGAACCTTCCTATGAGGCTCTGGAATATTATTCTATGAGTTAAATGTGTTTTAGAGTCAAATGCTAGATGACTTCAGGACTAAAGGTAAGCTCATGCTTCAACCCAGGTAACACTATACTAGGCAAGATTAAAAGTCATACCAAGCACATATCCCCAGCAAATATTAGGTGAGTCCCTGCCACGCCATTTATATCCTGTCATCACAGAACTAGCAGGCTCTTCCCAACTCAAAAGTCACATTAATATTTGGTTATTTCTTTAAGGAAAAAAAATAAAGGCTAAAGTCTACCTTATCTTCTCTTGATAAGTCACAAATATTAATTTACTGCATCATGTGTCTTATTGATATTATTCTATACAAGATATACTTTGTAAATGTTTGTTTGATGGATGAGTGAATGAATAATTAAAAGAAGAGTCAACCCTACCTGAGTTGAAGGAATCTGTTAAGTATTAAATCATCATCCAATGCAGACTTACAGTCATATCAGCAAGGGCAGTTTTTGAATACTGGAGCAGGTTTCATTATTTACTAGTCTGCTGTCTCCAAAAGTTTAGTTTTGATAACTTGCTCCTGCTGGGAAGTAAATAGAAGGTATTTCCTCAACTCATCTTAACAGCAGCCAGTCATTCTATTCCCTCAGCTAAACCCTGATTCAATACAACGTGTTTAAGTCAAATATGAATTTGAAATAGACATTAAATCTTTCTCTTTTCTGTTTCTTCTTAGTTACAGTTGAAAGAGATAGAATAAAGTTATGATTTGCCAAATTTACTTGATTTACTCTTGATCCTGATTAAGACCTTGGAATTAGACATGAACAAAATGTCATTCAGTGAAATTAAGCTCCTAAGGGATTTGCTTGTTTTTTTGTTTTAGTCTTTCTGCTACACTGACTGTAAATTTGGCAGCAATGCTCCACCCCACCCTGAATCTTTGTCCTTTGCAATGTAACTTTGAAGCAACTCCCAATAATAGGTGGAGTCTATTTCCCTGCCTCTGGAATCTGGATTGTCCTTGTGACTTGCTCTGACCAATAGAAAGTGGCAAACTAATGGGCCTTTTAGCTCAAGCCTTCCCAGACCATGCATGTTTTGCTGTTTCAGAAAACTCCCTCCACCTTATGGGCAAGCCTGAGCTAGCCTTCTGGAGTCTGAGACACCATGTAGAGGAGAACCTAGACCGTCCTAGACCAGCCTATAGACAAGTGACCCCTAAATATATTAGATAGGCCATTCAAGATCAGCAAAGCTGTCTGCTCAATCTATAGCTGATAGGGAATGTGTCAGTGAGCTCTGTCAAGACAGAAAAACCAGCCAGCTGACCAATAGCTCTGTAAACTAGAATATGTGCTTATTTATTTTTAAGACATTGAGTTTTGGGGTACTTTGTAATGCAGCAATAATTATTGATGCAAGTAATACTACTAAGGCAGGGAATGTAAGACTGGTTTAGTGTGTGAGAAAAGTTCCTGATGGCATTTAGTTCAGATACTGGAGACTTAACCTGGGGATGAGGTAGGGGTTACATGATAGCTGGAAGAAGCGTTAAACTCTTCTATGCAGCCATAAAGTATAAAATGGCTACCAACACCAGAAAATCTGAGGAAGACAGATGTTGGGTAAAAATTCCTATTAGTCCAAGCTGTACAGAGATTGGTGAGGTGGCCTGGAAATGTAGGAGTTCTTGTCACTATGGGTTTATTGAAGCTCAACTGAAGGGGAAACTCTTGAAGGGGATGCAATCACTCTGGAATGTGGTAATCACCACTCCTAAGGGTTGAAAGGGGAAAAAAAAAAATCCAATGCTTAGGCAAAAACAATCCAAGATAGATAGATAGATAGATAGATAGATAGATAGATAGATAGATAGATACCCCTTTGTCTCAAACCCTTTCACCCTTTCTTTTTATCTCTTAATCTCTCTTTCACTCTGTGTTGGCTAACTTTCAGACAAGTTTTCTTCATGTATGGTGGCCCTGGGCTTCCAAACCTTATGTGTACTATAGATATCCCCATTAAAAACCCAATTTTTTTTTTTTTTTTTTTTTGAGGGCAGTGTCACTGGCCCTCATATGTGGGACCGAACCGGGGCTGCTGACTTCCAAAGCTAGCGCTTAACCACCGCGCCACTCAGCCAGCCCAAAAACCCAATTTTTTTACTTAACATTTTCCAAAAAAAAGTTCTAGAATTGAGTCCATATAGTCCAGAATTGGGTCATGCATCCATCCTTAAATATAAAATATCCACTTCTATGGTGGGGTTTGGGTCATGATTGTCCCTAGAGATGACTAAGGAAAATTCGATCTCATCCAAATTATACAGGATAAGAGTGAGATAAGGTGGAGCCCCCATTGTAAACGTGAGATCCATCACCAGAAAATAAGAGAAATGGGTTCTCACCGAACAAAAACAGAAAATGTTTTCTACTGCATTCAGTTAGACTAAAGGACTTCATGGTCCTTCCTACCATGTTGTCCTGGCCATTTGTCACAGAAAGAGTGAGGTTGGCCCTAAAGGATATAGATTCATGATAGAGGGAATTTGGCCTTCTCAGGGCATTAAGTTCAATACAGCTCAATTTAACAAGTACTCATTGAGGGCTTATTATGAGGTTGGCATTGTTCTAGGTGCTTTGGATCCATTAGCCAGCCAGCCCCAAAATAGGACCTTCCCTCCTACCAGGCCTCTACCTGAAAATGCTGCAACAGGTATACAAAACTTCCTTATTTCCTTCCTGCATTTCTCTCTTCCTTCCCTCCTTTCTTTTTGTTATTGATCTCAGCTGCAGAGGGCACAGCAAATCATATTCTTTGTTTACAAGCATATCATCATCATTGCCCCGATTTCTCAATTAATTAATTCTCATTTTATCTCCATTCTCCATCCTCATTCTGTTTATCCCCATAGGCAACATGACTGTGTTAAATTAGTGGCTTGTTGTTTGTATATGTTCTTGTAAATATGCGTTTTGACATATTGCATTTCAATTTGCTTTTTATAAATGATATATGTGCAATATACTTGTATATTATGTTTTATACTACATATATAAATAGGTATATATTTATTTATAATATATATATATATATATATATATATATATATATATATATTTGGTTTTCTACTGCACTGCCCCTCCTCGTTATAGATTTTAAATCCACCCATGTTTCTTTGTTTACATGTAGTGCAGTTACTTCTAACTGCTGCAGGTAAAGTTTTCCATTTCATAATTTCTTAAGGATCCTTAAAAGTTAATATCCTTTAAAGAACTGACTCACTGTTGTGTATAAATGACTGACACCCAGTCCTGAAACAAGTCTCCACAGGAGGCTGCACACTATGAAATAAGACATGGAGTGAGGGAAAATGCAGATGTGCGGATCATCGGGTCTCTCCTGTCACTGTCGTCCATAGGGTGGTTCCTCTGAGATTCAGGAAGATTCGGCTCATCTATTGACACAGACAGTGAGCAGAAATAACAGCCCAGTTTTCCAGAAGGAGGAAAACCAACCACAATTCATCTAGAATGTGAACCAGGGCTCTAGACCCCAACCTGGCATTGCACATCAGGGAAAGCCTACTTAAATGAAACTAAAGTGCTCCTGCCAAATGTTTTCAAAGACTATTATCTGCTACTCCATAATGAGTCCCAACAATATATGTGAGTCCTCCCTTTGAATGGCAGGAATGAAAAAGGGAAATATGTTTTGAAAAAAGAATATTAAGAGTTTCAAAGGCCTGTCTTCTAAGCCAAATACAAAAAATTTAAATATCACATTAACTAGGAGTTATTAAAATGCTTATGTAGAAGAACCAGCCAAGTGCCAACTCTTCAAAAAGAGGTCTCACCACTGGCATCCATAGTTAGAAATAATTACATGAAATCCTTCATAATTTAGACTTACAATGTTGCTTACCACTGAAATCAGTTTTTTTGTTTGTTTGTTTGTTTTTGAGGACAGTGTCACTGGCCATCATATGTGGTACCGAACCGGGGCCGCTGGCTTCCCAGGCCAGCGCTTAACCTCCGCGCCACTCGGCCGGCCTGAAATCAGTTTTGAGAGAGGTCAGGTTACCTTGTTAGGATGGCCTTAAATATTGATATGTATTTTATGGGAAGTATGTACTTACACATACATGTGAATATGCTCCATTACTAGGTAGGATGTTTTATGGGCTTATTAGATTATACACTGAGTTATGTTGAAGTTTGGGCTCTAATTCGTCATCGCTCCTTTCTGTGGCTCATCAAGGGTGGAGTATATACTTCCCCACACTTGATTTAGGGCAGCTTGGTCATGTGACCATGTTAACCAGTGGAATGTGGTTAGAAGTAAGTGTGACAATTCTGAGTCAAAGTCTTATGAGACTCTGCTTGATTTCTAGTACTTCTGTCAATACCATGACAAACTTCACCCAGGCAACTACTGTCCCTCAGCTCTGGACTCCAGGAGGAATATGCACAGAGCAGGCTAGAGCCCAGCCCTGACTAAGGAGTTAGTTAAGCCAAATCTTTAGCTCAAAGCAGAGCTGCCAACTGAGCCCAGCCTAGATTCACCAATCCCCACCCAATTCACAGATATTGGTGACACTAAATTATTAAAATACCATGAATGTGATATTGCTTATTATGATGTTTTTTGACATGTTAAAAATACCTCATCGGAATATTTTATCATCATTCTTCATTAAAACATTCATGTTAGAATCAGGGATGTATCACCCATTACTTTTTTAAGTATATGTTGCTGCCCCAAAGTGTGGCAGAATTGCTGTCAAGAGATGTTATGAGGCCGATCACTTTACAAAGCATTTCTTCATTAGCTCCTTTAACTACAATAGTGCAGTACAACAGAGTGGCAACATTAATTCTGTTGTTATCAGTAGGAAACAGTAAACCATTTTCCATCACTTCCCTTAAATATTTATGTATTGCAGATGTGGAAGAAATGAAGGAGAGTAAATGGATCCAGTGACTCTCAGCTTGTCTTGGGGAAGAATAGTGAAGGGATGCAAAGGCAATGAAAAATGGTTTCAGGCTTGGGGGTCATATAAGCACTAGTAAACCTGAGTAAAGTCTCTTCTGATAGGTGAGGTCTTCCTGATGGTTTCTCCCTGGTCTGCCCTTTTTTTTAAAAATTAGGGAATTGGGAGAGTGGAACAGTGTAGGGGAATTTGGGAAGGGGAACAGAAAAGTCCTTTTTTTTTTATTCTGTTCTTCAGTCTAGTTGTGGAGGACGTTGCTTCACTGGCCCATGTTGGTATCATCATTACACTCTTCCTGGGTGAGGCAGATCGGTCACTGGCCATTGGACGGTTGCTCACAGTGGCTCTTGGCAGCTCACACTGGCTGCCAGCAGCTCAGGCTGGCTGCCAGCCGCTCACTGTAGCCTATGGCAGCCCACTGTAGCAGGGGCTGCAGCTATGTCATCCCCTGGGACTCACAGCAGCCCAGCTCCAGGTGGAGCTGTTGTTCACCATCTTAGCTGCAGAGGGCTCAGCATCACTGGCCCTCATATGTGGGATCCGAACCAGGGCCCTGCTGCTCAAAGCTGGCATCCCAAGTCAGATCTTAACCAATGCGCCACTCGGCTGGCCCCCTCCCTGGTCTGTTCTGAAGTACTTGGGACTCTTCTGGATCCCCTAGGACATTTCTAGATGGCAAACTGAGATCTGTATTATAGGGGGAAACGAGGAAAGCAGTTTACCAAGGTAAGCACTACTATATGACAAGCTCTCTTTTTTTTTTTTTTTTTAGCAGAGCCATCCTGCCACCTGTTGGCAGCTCAGCAGCTGCTCAGCTCAGGCCAGAAATCCAACCAGCAACCCTGTTGCTCAGAGCTCACACTCTTGAGCAAACTCTTAACCAACTGAACCACTGAACCACTCGGCTGGCATATGGCAGGCTCTCTTGTAGGTGTTGGGGACACACTGTATAGCTGAAAACGACCCAAATAAGTGTCACTGTTCTTATAAAGCTTCATTTTAGTAGTGGGAGATGAACTATAAATAATTGAAAGGCAAAGCAATAATTTCAGATAGTGCTAAGTGTGTAAAGCAATGAGAATGGGGTAATGGAATAAAGAATTACTGGGGTAAAGTCTGGGGTGGCCAGAGAAGGCCTTATGAGAGAAGCCTAGACTTGAAAGATTCAATGGAACAAAGCATAGGATGATTTGGGGGAAGGGTGTTCCAGGCAGCATAAATGCAAGCACAAAGATGCTGAATCAGGAACACAACTGGAGATTTTGAAGAATTAAATAATCAGTGCACAATGAGCACAGCAAACGAAGGGCAGAGAAGTATCAGAGGGGATCAAAAAGTTAGACAGGGGCCACCTTTTTAAAAGTCTTATAAGTTGGAGTAAGAAATTTGTATTTTATTCTAATATCAAGGATAGCATTAGCAGGTTTCAAGCAGGAAATCTGATGTGATGGAGAATAGAGCAAATTCTGCGTGGAAATCGGAGTCTGTCTATTCTGTATGTGGTATTTTTGAAATGTTATTTTGACATGGACAACTTAACTATGAAAATTACAGGAAAATTTGAATTCAGGAGTTTAATATGGAAAAACAAGTCATTTGCGTTTCCAGCGCTAAGAGTTTCTCTCAAAAATGTAATTACATTTTTAATCAGTTGTCTTCTAAATTTTATTAGATGCATTATTTGCCACAATCATTATATTCATTTAATAAGACTCTGAAAAGTGCTTCAGAACATATAGTCACAAAATGGCCAATAGGTAGTTTACTTTTAAGGCAGGCCCCATTAACTTTTCCTTAAAATACCAGTTTTGGTGACTTAAAAATTTTTGTGCCATGGAGCATCCTCCTGGAGAAAATGATGGTGCAGGCATGAAAAAACAGAAGTTAAGGGCCTGGTCTCTAAAAGCCCCAGCTACCTCTCCCCACTGTCCCCACATACATACATGCTATACAAACTTCAGCCCAAGAGTTTCACTTTTATGTAGTGGACTTTTTCCAATCACCTTATTTGAATAAAGAGTCATATGACTTTAAAAGAACTTGGCCTACTCTGCCCCCAAACTCATACTTTTGCTTAGAATGCTTTCATCTACATCTCAACACGTGCAATAATTGCCCTTAAGTAGACTCTATTTATACCCTTTTGTATCTTTAGCCGATTTTGTATCTTGAGCCAAGATGCTTTCACAGACTACAAACTGAAATAAGCCTAGGTTCAGAGACCTCAAGCCTGTAGCTGATGGAAGAGTTAATGAAGTGAATCTGTCATAAGCTGGAAAGAAGTACTATGGCAACCAGATGTGACTTTTTCCAATGCACAAGCCATGAGGACAAGCTCCCATCTCACATGCTTTATTGTATAGAGTTGAAAATCACTGTAAGATTCTTGAAATGATGATGGAATCAGAAGCACCATAAACCCTAAGCAGAATTTCCAGAGGTATGTCCTGAGACCAATTGTTAATTTATAAATATACTGAGGTGGCCCTGGATTTCATTTGTATGTACGTTGTGCTGAGCAAGGGTTTTGATTATTCTCCAAGGAAAGAAGTAATGTAATATGTATTGGGCTTACAAACAACAAAAAGTGCCCAAGGATTTAGCAGACATGGCTAAATAACCAAAATACAAACAAACAAAACAAAACAATACAAAACAAAAAACCCATGCTATTCTTTCCTTAATATAAAGTTGTACTAGAAAGTGGTTGCCTACAGGGACTACATTTCCCAGCATGCTTTGCAGTTTAGGTGAAGCCATGTGACTGTTCTAACCAATGGAATGTTAGCAGAAATGAAGGCCACATTTATTTATTTATTTATTTATTTATTTATTTATTTATTTAGGGCAGGTCACTAGCCCTCATATGTGGGACCCGAACCCGGCGCCGCTGGTGTCCCAAGCCAGCTCTTAACCACTGCACCACTCAGACAGCCCCTTGAAGGCCACTTTTAAAGAATGGAGCTTTGGGGAAAAAAATGTATGTGTGCTTCACCATGATCTTTTCCCTTTCTGACTGGTTGAAATGGAAATATTTAACAGGAAAATCTTGGAAGGCATGTGTTGAAGTTGGCAGAGTCTCCATTAGTCTAGATACTTGAATTGCCACAAGAATACAAGTTGCCTGGTGCCCTATTTACCTGACTAGTACTCCTGTTTGAACAAGAAAGCAGAATCTATCATGTTTTAGGTGATTTATTAGATCCTGTTCTAATAAATATAGAATGCAATTGTGAAAATCACTGAAGATGAAGACTACCCCTAATATCTCCAAAATTAAACTAAACAGAAAATTTTTACCTATTGCTTTTTTTTTCTTTTTCTTATCACTTTTAATGACATCACACTTTTGAGACTATAAGGTGTTTTTTAAAAAAAAATCTGTTAGGGCTATGGCTATTCTACGCAGGTTTGGATAAACTCTGATTTTACCACGCCACTTGACAATTTCCAGAACTAGTAATATCAGGCTATTGGTGGTTGATATCTCTTCCTTTGTCTACTCAACATCCATAACTTCTTTCTTGATAATAACACCTTTATTTTTCTTTGGGGAACTGCAGATTTCCCACTGCATACATTCTTAATGTGAATGCCAATCATGGGACTCCATTTCTTTCTTGGTCAAGGGTTGAGCAAAAACATAACTAAGTTGGCCAGACCCTCTGTACCTAGAATCTCTAATAGAATGCAGATGTAAGAGGAACTAAAGAAGCCAGCGGCCCCCGGTTCAGGTCCCACATATGAGGGCCGGTGATACTGCCCTCAAAAAAACACAAAACAAAAATTAAAAAAAAAAAAAAAAAAAAAGGAACTAAAGATGGTATTACCAGTTAATTTTGATAGCTGAATTCTGAAAAATCATTTGTTTTGTGCTTCCTAGGTCCCCAGTTATCCCCAATCCCTGAGTCTTTTCTGGTGTTTCCTTCAATTTTCTGAATTTCCTTTCAATATATTATTTTTTATTTATATTTTTATGTTAGTGTTGCTTATTTGTTATTTATTATTGCAAAACAAATTATCCTAAAACTTAGTGACTTAAAACAACAGTAAGCATTTCATTATCTCATACAGTTTCTGTGGCCCAAGGATTCAGAAGAGGCTTAGGTAGCTGATTTTGGCTCAGTCTCTCTCATGAGATTGCAGTCAGATGTCAGCCAAACCTGAAATCATTTGAGAGTTTGATCAGAGAAGGAGGGTCCACTTCCACAGGGGCTCCCTCAAATGATTGACAAGTTGGTGCTGGCTGCTGGCAGGCTTCATTCAGCTCTGCTACTCATGGGCTTCCTTGAGTGACCTCATGACATGATAGCAGGTTTCTCCAAGAGAAAGTATCCAAGAGACCAAGGTGGAAACTGAAATTCTTTTTTATGATGTAGCTTTGGTAGTCACATATTTTTATTTATGTCATATTCTATTGATCACACAGTGTCCACTTTGAGTAAGTGTGGGAGTGGTTTATACAAGGATGTGAATATCAGAAGGCAAAGATGATTTGGGGGCTATCTTGGAGCCTAATAACTACATGGGATTAATTTCTGTTTCTTGCAACCACAAAAACCCAGTTGGTGTGCCTGATTAAGTTGAATTGCAGGCTGCTTTCACATATTCTTAAGAACAATTGTAAGAGATAGAAGAATTTAACTTCTGGGAGAAATGCTCTCAAGTACCCTTGGACAACATATATTTTTACCAGGTTTTATATTCTTGATATTCAACTTTAATTATGGCAGCTATAAAATTTTCCATTGTAATCATGTCCCTAAATCCTGTTAACTTTTAACTGTTAACTCTGCAAACTTTAATGATGGTGAGACAGGGCCCAAGACCACATTTTTAAAATACATAGCATGTGTCCACAGTAACTTCCTAATCTCTCACATTTCCAAAAGATTATCTTCTTAAATGAGTATTCACAGTAATCCTTTAAGAGGTATCAACATACCAATATAAGACCTTTGTTTTCCCTGTTAGTCATAGTATCAGATTGAAATTATTCCATTGAGTAAATCAAAATCAAAGAGATTTAGGTCCTGTAATCCAACTTCCTTATTCTATGGATGAAGAAACTGAAAACCATAGAGATTATGGAATTTTCCCACAGTCACACAGTCAATGCAAGAGCCAGAAGTTGAACCCAAGTATCCTAAATTCCATACCAACATTTTCACCATTATATGAGTTTAACTGCTGTTTGACTAGTAGCTTAGAAATCAGGCCAATCACTCCATATGATATCTGATTGACAAATAAGAATGTATTATACTTCCTTCTGGACTTTATCAGTAGTAAGTAATAACAATAAATATATGAAAAAATATACAATATAACTACTTAATCCTACTTTAAACAGGAAATGGAGATCTGAGGGGGGAGTTCTTTAATTTTTCAATTTTAGTTTTCAATTAAAAATGGAGGGAAAAAGCATAATATGTTTTAAAGAGGCGATTTATAGGGTGTACAGACTAACTGCACACTTCCCTAAGTGATTTACAAAACTAACTGCACACTTCCCTAAGTGATTTAACTTCTACTTGGGATGTGATGTTCATCTCACCCAGGCAGTTCCCAATAGTTTTCAGTTTTTATAAGCTATGTACTTGGAGAATGCATGTTGAGTCTGTGGTTTATAGTGATGGGGGAGTCTTAAAAGGCAAATTGCCAAAAGAATGAGACAGAAAAATAAGTTCTAGCTCTTCCTACTGAGTTCAGCAAATGGCCTTAAAGTTCACATTTCCTCTTGGGGTTCCTGAATAAGCCAAGTTATGCTTGCTTTCCCTGAAACTCTTGAAGTAGTAATATTTCAAAGCACAAGAAAGATTTATTGCCACATGGTTATGAAATTCTAGTCTAGTTTGAATTGAAGGCAAACTAGAGGAGGGGTTCTCAACTCAGAATTAGTGACATTTGGAGCCATATAATTCTCTAGTGTGGAGGACTATCCCTGGTTTCTATCCACTAGATGCCAGTAGCACCCTGCCTCTAATTGCAACAAACAACAATATCTCCAGGCACTACCAAATGTCCCCTGAGAGACAAAAATCTACAAAAATCTCAATCAAAAAGATTGAGAGACTTAAGAGAAGTTTCTGGATCACACAGAGAGCCTCTGGAGAAAAACCAGAAGCATAGTTTATTCTTCTGGATGTGGAGAGATTTCAGGGATGCTTAATTCTTTATCATAAAATGGTCATTTAGTACCTGCTATGCACCGGGCACTACGTTAGCCACCATACCCAAAATATACAGTCCCTACCCTTGCAGAGGTTTCACCTAGTTCATGTTTATGCTGTCACTCAGGCTATAATTGGGTTAGTTGGATTTATTTACTCCTAGAATTTTTCAGTGATGTTTTAATCAAACTCCCAAATCTCCAAGTTTGGGTTCAAATCCAAAAAACTGATGTATGTCAAGATAATGAAAACCAATGAATGAATTCAGTGACTGCATTGCTAGAAGATAGCATTCAAATTCACAAAGAAAAGGAAACAGACTACGTCCTAAGGTCTGATTCTCTCCTAGATTTTTTGAGGGTTTTGAAAAAGTAAGCAAGACTTTTCTAAAACTGCAATAACATTTTTTCTCGGATAAATTATGCTATTTGCCTTGCTAGCCTGAGTACATAGCTCAAAGGGTGGAGGTGGTGACACATGACATAGCTCCACCAGAGCTGCTTACAAGGAGATCAGAAAGATAATGAAAACAGGGATGGGACTGATCAATTCCTGGATCTGCTCGACCATGAAGTCATGAACTTGCTAACAAGTGAAACGGCTTTTCTAAAAGGCTCATCTTCCAGACAGCCCCATGGTAATTTTAAGGCAGATTCCCCATCCAGACCTTATGATGTCGATTTGTGAAAATTGAAATGGAGTCGTGAATTACTCCATAAATTTTAACTAAAACAATATACTCTCACTTTAAATATTTATAGTCTCTGCCCCTCTGGGCTTCAGAAGTGAATTTTTAGAGGCATTCGGAAACTTCAAAAAGCAAAAGCATGCACTTAAAAGTTCTTTTTTAAACCACTGACTCACCCTCTAGCTAGAGGAATCCCAACAAATCAAATTGAAACTCAGCAAGAAAAAGAGTACTCAGCAAGGATTTACAGAGGAGCCGGCAAACCAAGGTGAAAATAGCTTCTAAGAAAAAACAGTCTGAATACACCGTACTGCATGAAGCAAGAGAATTTAGGTGCAACATATACCCCCAAATCTTTTGAAAGAAAAGTGTTAATGGAAAAGGTGATTTAGTACAAAAAGTATGGATGTTAGAGTTACAGTAGTGTCTAAATTTCAGCTCTGCCATTAATTTGCTACGTGACCTTGGGCACATTACTCAACCCTTTCATTCTTGCTTCTCCCAACTATAAAGTGAAGTTCTAACCCACTTCTTAAGGGTGTTTTAAGGACTAAGTGTGCTAATATATTTAAAGTATTTTTTCTCTTATTTATGCCTCAGACATCGTAGCCACACATTTAATTTTCATTACCTTATTTTTTCCTACTTGAAGTAAATACGGGGATAAATTATGGTAGACAGGAGTGGAACATATTAATACATATGATACTATGAATACAGATATGTCAAGCAACAAAACTACATAACCTCAAGAACATGAACACTGTAGAATGTGGTGAAGACTACAAACAATAATTAAAAGTAAATGGTTAGAGATAAAAGGTTCTCAGTAAAAGTACATATTATTATAGAACAATGCTGCCATAGCTTATAATAATGTAGAACACTTCATTATCTATGTATATATACATGTATATATCCTATTTGTAAATACCCTTTTAATAGCTACTTCCGTTTTTTTTTTAAAGGCTCAAAATCCATCCTTACGTTGTATTCTTCAGCCATTATCTTTGATAAAAGGTAAGAAACTGAGCCCAAATGTATTTAGTTCTATTTGGTTACTCTTCTCTGACTTTAACCCTTTAATAAACCATTTATTTCACGGGTTGCTGTTTTGTGCTAATCATTATCTAGCAAGTGAGAAAATAACTTAATTAACACCTATTGTTCTATTAAAGGGTTTCATCTTATAAATACATCTAGAAATAATTTCTGTCTGTTGGAAGGGTATGTAGAAAAGAGCTCACATTTATTATGCACCCCACCCCCCAAACACACTGTCTCACTTGAATAAGAAACAAGAAAGACAAGGTGAAAAGCAACTACCACAAATGTTTTGTGTGGGCAGAACTAATTTTATACCTAATGTGTTGAGTAAATCAAAGCAAGCAACAGTGAGGGACAGTGTAATTAGAGGTGTGTTCTGGGATGAGGTGGAGAGAGATCAAGAGGGTTTACATAGCCCAGGATTTGAATAAAAGAATATGCTGTTATGAGCATTAAAATGACAATTATTCTTTATCAGACTGGACATTGGTTTTTATATGCTTTCTCTCATTTAATCTCAAATAAATGCTGACATAGGAATTCTTATTATGACCCATTTGTAGATGAGAAAATTAGATACTAAAAAGCTGAAATATTTGGCCCAAGTCACGGAGCTGATCTATTACATAACCAGGAGAGAAATCCACATGCCTCTCCTACGGATAGGCTCTTGGCTACTCCTCTATTCTTTTTACACTGGCCCTTAAGGTTAATATTGTCATTGTTTCAATTTTCCTGAGAATAAAACAGGGTTTAGAGAGAGCATAAGAGACTTCCCCCAAACTAACAATGGCCAAAATTTGGATCTAAATGTAAATATGGGTTAAAATTGGGTCACAGAATACATTTATGTTTGATTTTTCTAGTTTTAGAGTATTAGTATGAGAAGTTGAATTTACCTTTGGAGGAATACAATCATTTACCTGGTAGAAGAAAGAAAATAACAGCCAAACATGAGAAAAGAAAAAAAAAAAGAAGAGTGACATTAGAAAGTTTGTGATGGACTACTTTTCCTATAGGCGTGTTACCTATTGCCATATAGCAAAACACAGCAATGTCAATGCTTAAAACAATAAACAGTGTTGCTCAGGAGTCTAGTGTTTATCTGAACACATCTTCTGGTCTTGGCTGAGCTGTTTTGTATTTGTGATCAGCTACAGGTTGGGAACAGTTCTGGCTGATTTCCCCTATGTTTAGGTCAGTCAGCTGTTGGCTGGGACATTTTGTCTTTCCTCTGTTTTGTCTCTTATCCTCCAGCTAGCCTGGGCTTGTTAATGTGGTGGTGGCCGAATTCCAAGAGAGCAACAAGGATTCAAAGCTTGGAACTAGCCCACTATCCCATATCTGTACTTCATTGGCCAGAGCAAGTCACAGGACATCCTAGGTTCAAAAGGGTGACAAATGGAATCTACTTCTTAATAGGAGGAGCTATAATATTACATTGCAAAAGAGTACAGATTTTTTTCCTTAAAAAAACAACAACAACAAAAAAAAACTACCACATTGCTCTCACAGAAATGATGAGCCAAACTTATTCTCACAGGTATAAATGAATGATGTGTTACCACCTGTGAACATTTGCATTTTACAAAGTAAAAATATCACAGAAAGACTTAAGCTATTAATTGGCCTAAGGAGCATTTTTGAGATTTACTAATAACTCTTTTTTAAAATATATGCCTCAAAAATATATTACTATACCTCACAATCTGAGAATGAGACAAAATTCCTTCTCTCCCAAGATCTACAATTGAATGGGGAAAACAAAACACTTATTGAAAGGGTTAAATCAGTTGATGGTACCTTCTGTGAATAATGTGAGCTTCATTTGCCTTTTCTATTATTTTCATCATACCACCTTCCAGAGAGCAGAACAGAATAACCAACTTGGGGGAATGCCAAAATAAGGCTTGAAAAGGAGGTAACAGTTTTTTTTTTTTTGTTTTTTTTTTTTTGAGGGCAGTGTCACTGGTCCTCATATGTGGGACCCGAACTGAGGCTGCTGGCTTCCCAAGCCAGCTCTTAA
Organism: Aselliscus stoliczkanus; assembly: GCA_033961575.1. Classification (NCBI taxonomy): domain Eukaryota; kingdom Metazoa; phylum Chordata; class Mammalia; order Chiroptera; family Hipposideridae; genus Aselliscus; species Aselliscus stoliczkanus. The sequence goes on from CM066738.1 coordinate 33,802,013, forward strand.
CCACCACGCCACTCGGCTGGCCCTGTTTTTTTTTTTTTAATAAAGGCCTTTCTCCACCTAATTGCTCACTGATGTCCTGAAGAATGTGAACCACCTGGAGAACTGTTCGTGTAGGAAGGAGGCTTCCTGTGGATCAGAGAAAGGCAACTGAACTAGGAGGCAGTCTGTATTTGTGGTTGAGGCCACCTAAGAAAATACATTAATCTGACTAAGTCTAGATAGAGTGAGGAGAATGTGTTGAGAGCTCCCACCTCTCTTTCCCTAAAATAAAGGAATGAAGGATGATTTTTTCTTTTTATTTAAAAATAGCCATGTTACAAAGAAAAAAAAAGGATAATAATACCAAAGTTAGCAAAGATATAGGGACGTTATAACTTATATATTGTTGGTGGAATTATAAATTGGTACAACCACTTTGTAAAAATGCTTAATATTATCTACTAAAATTGAACACATGCCTTTCTTATGACTCCAAAATTCCACTTCTAGGAATATCTCCAATAGAAACAAGCACATATATTCAACAAAGACATGTACTAATTAATATGTGTACTGTACCACTGTCATAGTAGCCCTAAATGGGAACCAAACTGTATCTATGCATGTAGAAATCAGGATAATGATTACCTTTGGTAGTGAATGACTGGAAAGAGACATGGGGAAAGGTTCTAGGTGTTTTTAATGTTCTATTTCTTGATTTTAAAGAAAGTATGCTCAATTTATGAAAATTCACCCAGCTGTTCAGTAATGGTATGTATGCTTTTCTGTATGTATAGTTTACTTTAGTATATGTTTCTTTAAAAATCCATGTTCTAAAATAAATTAAAAATCTAGTTAAATCATAGTAAAACTAAAGCCCACAGTGCTAAGTAAAGCAGAAGCCATCATACTGCGAGGCTCCAATACCAGAAGCATCTGGAAGCTTTGAAGAGTTGAAGTTTATGGGTCAAGTGGGACCAAAAGCACTCTAGAGGGAGAAAAGTGCAAAAATTAGGCTCACTAACTGGAGTCTGTGAAACTGGAAGGGACTGGGTGGGTTCAGTGCTAAGGAGAGGAGGTAGAAGGAAGCTGAAGTTCCTGCTTGAAATGATGACTGTAAAATTGACTAGTTGAAAGGGTGACATGAAGCAGCTATGGACAGAATCTGGTGAAACATAAGGCTAACTCAGTGATGACATTATTACTTCTCTCATCATCATGGAACAGGAGCTCCAAGACCCAATATAAGTCCTGCTTCTGGACTGAGAATCTTTGGGGACCCAGGTGGAGGCAACTGCAGAACCACCAGACAGAAATGAGCCAGAGAAAGATAGAGGGGAGGGTAAAAAAAAATGTTGAAAGACCTATAAGATAAATCTCCAAAATAAAATTTCAAAGCAAATAACAAAACGAACACAAAGAAAGTAGTTAATACCAAACAAGTAGGAGATGATCCTTGAAAAAAAAATGGAAATGATAGAGTAGTCACAAAATATTCTAAAAGTATATTTATGTCCTCTGATAGAACAAGAAAAAAAAGTTCAAATATTTTTCAACATTGAAAGTGAATATTAAGGAAGAATCAAGAACAGAAGAATATAAAGCATGATGGGCAAAAGACTAACAGAAGATATACAAAATATGAGACACCTCTTAATACCACAAAACCAGAAAAAAATCCAAATAAATGTCTATCAATTGGTGGATATTATATCTGTAAAATGGAATACTATTCAACAATAAAAAGGAACAAAGTACTGATACATGTTTCAACATGGATTAACCTCAAAGATATTCTAAGTGAAAGAAGCCAGATGTAAAAGACTATATATTGTATGATTCCATTTATATAAAATGTACAGAAGAAAAGAAATTTAGAGACAGAAACCCTTCATTTTCCTTCACCAGGATTTCTGATTCACTTATATTTTGCAAGTGCTTTTGAAAGACTTCTGAAGGGCCTGATTGGAATATGGTGACATAAATAATCAAGGACAAAATGGGTGTGTATGTATGGTTTCTGAGTGACAGAGAAGCAAATGTTGGATAACAGAGAGTTGGAAAGGACGAGCATTTATTTATCTCGTAAGTCCAAATAGGAAAAGGCATTGTCTCTCTGTGCTGCAAAATTCCATCCTTTTAGGTATATGGGAGAAAATGTGTTTTGCCTCATTTAGACCCATATAACCAGTTTGACTACCTTCTCTAATATAATAGTTTGTGTTAGGGAGGAGAGAGTTTTTTATCTGAAATGTCCTAATAGCTTGCCTGACTGTATTTTTCCTTATTATCTTTCTTTGTGTAAATAGAGCCTCAAAAAGCTAGATTTGCTCCACTTGGAACAGTTTCATCTGGAGCAAACATATTGTCCCTTTGGCTGAAATATGTGGAGAATTCAGGGTTGGCCACACCTTTGGATTCAGTAATCAAAATGGCTGCATTTAATCTGGGCAGATTCAAAATGCTATGCTTCCGCTTCCCTTCAAGTCCTTCAAGGACGGACCTTAAGGCATGCCACCTAGAGGTTTCTTCCAATGATTTCCAGTTTTGGAGTTTAGAAATTGAACCATTAATTTCCATGCAATGTCCATAGATGGAGAATTCACTTTCTGTCCAAGTCCAGTTGAATCCAGTGTGTTGATATCTGGGACGGGAACCAGGACCTTGCATGCACCCAACAGTTTAAAACAGAACTCCCTATCCTGAAAAAAAAAATAAGACCAAAAAAAAAAAAAAAGTCTTTTCTTTGAAGTATTATGTAAAAAAACCTCATGGGGTGGTTGTAAGGGTTTGTGAAATATTAAACGTCTTTGAGTTTGAAGACATGGCATTGTAATAGTACAAAATTCTCCTTTTTCCACCCTCCTTTGCTTAATAATCCTGTTACATGACCTTCTAAAGGCTTTGTTCCCTTAGGAAGCATTAGATGATTTGCAATAGTCTGTAATAAAACTTGGAAAAGATAGCCACAGCACTGGGTCAATAATCATGTGAATTGCTTTTAGCTGCAATTTTCCAACAAAGTGTTCAGATAATTAATTGTAAACCCTGGAAAAAAATGCTTTGGCCTAGAGTATAAATGTCCCTCTGTGTGTCTGTGGTGTGGGCTCAGCATTCTTGCTCCTTGGGTCTCCTTAAGCCTTGTCATTTGGCACATGCATGACCTTAATCTCTAAACCAGCCTCATGAATATAGACATAAGCATGATGGCCTTATTCCTGGAAGTGCAGATCCCTTTCCTGGCTGGGGCTTCACTTTCAGCTCCAAGACTTGTGACCCCACCTTCTCCCAGCTGACACAAGATCAGCCTGTTTGCACACTGAAGGCCATTCTTCAGTGGATGCTGTGATTGAAGTTTCTGGGGTTCTATGGGGGTTGTGAGCCAGCATCTGTTAGCTGATGGCAATTTCTCTGTGGGTTTCTCACAGCTTTGCCATCCCTGTCACCTCCTGACCTCATATAAATTCCCCCTATACCATGACCCCCAAAATGTTTATTCATCAAAGTGATCTATGTCCCACCATCAGAGTGTCAGGTTGATTTCTTGGTATGAGGTGGCTGCCTGATTGGGTCTTCAGATTTCTGGAAAGTAGAGCATTTCTCCCTCTTTTTCTGAACCAAATGACTTCTAATTAAGAATTTTTTTCCCCTTTAATTTGAATTTTCACTGTCCTTTGGCAATTGGACAAAGCATTGCCTGCCCATTGGGTAACTTTACAGAGAACTAAAAAACACTAAAAAAAAAACTAAAAGAAAAATTAAAAACTTTATATGAAAAACTAAGAAAAGAAAAAATCTTTAATTGCTGGAGGGATTTCTAAAGCAAGAGTGACTTCTATGAAAAAACACAGGTATTAGTTTGTAATGAAACCAGAAACTTGAGAGTCATTCAACCCAAAGCTTTAGATCCCTATTTATACCACTTGTTTTAGAGACAATACACTTAATTTCAACCCTAGAAATACAGAAACACAAAGAAAGAGCAAACAGCAAGAAACAGAGACTAAGAGAGAAAAGGAAAGGAGAAAGAACAAGAGGAAGAACAAAGGGATAAAGGAAGATAATTGCTTTCCCCAATTTTCTTATAGTAGGTGATGAAAACAGTTCAGGTAATCTGAAGAGGTTCAAAAAACATGTATTAAGATAAATTTGGATTCATCCTTGGTATACAGAATGTTTCTTGTGTGTTAATCTGCGCTTAGGAAAATACAAATCACAAGGCTATCTAGCTCTATACACCCAGGAGAGTTTGCACACTGATTAAACAGCATCTCTGCCACCTTAATTGTCCTGCTTTTAACCAAGTTGAAGACTCTAATGTTGCCTTACTTTGGTTTTTGTCTTGATCCTGGGTGAAAACCACAAAGACTATCTTTCTGATGGTGTCAGAACACAATTTCCAAATATTTTCCCAACCTAATTCTGACAGTTTTGCCCATCTTTTAAATCAGTTTTTTTTGGTCAAAAAAATGAAGAAGCTTTTAATGAGTCTATTCTCCTTGAACTGAACTGGATTGCCATTGTAATCCCTCAACATTTGGTGGCAGCTCCTATGAACAAAAACAACAGGCTTTCTTCCTTGGCTCTCTTCAAAATGCCTTAATAGGAAACACATTCTGCATTCCCCATGTGCATGTTTTCAGTGCAAATCTTTATTTAATCTTGACAGAAAACTTAGTCCAAGGGCTCTTCAATGTACAAATGTGTGTTACTGATGGGAACACATCCCCAGAAGACCTTAAGGATGTAGATTCCTTAAAGGGCTTTTGAGGAAAGAGCAGTGCCCACATCTCCTGAATCATGCTGGCATTTCTGAAAAATAGTCTGCTTCTCCTGGATATTTTTTTCTAACCAAAAACAGAGAGAGAAAAAAGAAGGGGTGAGGAGTGGAGGGGAGGGACAAGAGAGGGGAGGAGTAGGAGAGGGGAGGAGCAGGAGAGGAGAAAAGTTGGGGGAGAGAAGAGGGTAGAATTCCTTAAGCCAATCATTAATGTTTAGGAATTCATCTGTGTTCTTACCTTCACTGACCAGGCAATACGTTCCACTCTGTTCCAATTGATAATCTGAAGGGAAGACTGCCAGTGGGGCAAAAAAGGGGAGAAACACTCCATAAATTCTTTGTTAAAGCCAGACTTTGTACTTTCTCTGGATACCGAGGTCATTCAGCATCATATTACTTCCTGTTCATTTCTGAGAAACAAAATTCTTCTAGATTCTCATTCTTTGGCTCCACCTGAAAGCAGGCAAGAAAGCAAGACCTCCTCTTTTCATTTTGCCCAGACTCACTGCTTCAATCAGTCCATTTTATAAGAATCTGGGCACCTTGGAGGCTTTACCCCGCAGGAACATCCAGAGAAAGCTCTGCCGTGCTCTTGGGTGGATTCATACTACTTTAACACTGGGATTAGGGAGTCATGTTTTTATATTGCCATCTGTTAATTCTCCTTTCACAGCATGACATGCATATGAGAAGCCAGAGGCCACTTGGGAGCATTGAGGCAGAGGATACGTCTCGGCTAACACATGACTGCTGCCGTGTGTCTCTGTGTAAAGTTAGATTGAAATGGGCATAAGGGAACATTCTCTACTGTCTAAGGAAAACACATGCTATGAAGCTTGTTAAGTTTTCTTCTGACAGCCTACAAAGGATACACACATTTTCACTAGCATCCCAGGGCAAAGATTCCTTGGACGGAGTGTTGTTTCATAAAGTAATCTAGGTCTCCCTTTAGGAGACCCTGAGAACTTGTACGGAAAATGGGGCAGGCCATGAGCAAAACATGAAGTGACTGATGTTTGCCTTTGGCGCCCACACATTTGCCTTCTAGCTCTGGCCCCCACCCTACTTCTGATCAAAATGCTAGGACTTATAAAGAGCTGGTGTTCAGTTAGGATTAGGTCAGGAGAACCAAAAGCTGAGTCATTACAGGAAGGCACCGAGGCTGGTTTAGAGGCTCAATTACCTCTACCCAGGTCTGGATTTAAGGAGAGAAACCTTTTAAGCCAGGTGAATCTTTAACAGAAGCATGGCAACCTATGCCAGATGCAGAATCTTAAATCATATAAATCGAATCATAAAGAAGATTCCTGCCTTGGTCTCCCTAGAGGGCCAGCATTAATATCTCAAGTGAAGTGTTTTATAGTTTCCCATGAGGTGAAGTATAAATAATTAGTATCAGCTTTGAGAGTTCATTGCTTCTCTTTTGGAAACACTATACCCCCTAACCTGCGGGACTTAAAGAGCCATCATTTGAGACCTGGAGATAAGGGTGACACCCTCTTCCTCCCAACATCAGCTCAATCTTCAATAATTGGCTCCATATAGACTAAATAATTTCTTAGCCATACTTCTCTCTCAGGTTCCCTTCCCATTTCATATCGAACTCAGAGTATTAGAAAGAGCCAAAGTCACCCAACGCTTTCTAAGGAAAGCTCTTTATAATTTCTAAGAGCCAAAAGAAATTTAAATATACCCCGATTGACAAGCAGAATTTCCAATGGTATTTCAAAATTAAAACGAAAAGCGGTAAAGATGGGAGTGCTGCAGCATCTCGTCTAGCATGAACAACATGCTAATGAAAATCTCTTTTTTTGCTTATATTCAGATACAGAGTACGAGCTATTGTTTATATGAGGGCATTTTGATGTTGGAGAAAAGGAGGGAGTTCCTGACCTTTTTAAAAAGCTGTCCTATCCAATGGGGCTGTTTCCAAAGCAAAGTTTCTAATTGATCTTCCCATACTACACTGCAGTAATCTGGGGTGAAATTTGCTGTGTAGTATGTTGGAAAAGCATGCAACCACAAGAAGGCAATGTGGAGTTTGCTAGAAGCAATATGAGGCCATAATTTTTTAGGCATTGCTGGTAATCATCCATTAGGCCAAGTTGTTGAGTTCATGCAGAGAATGCTTTAGTTATATCTTGTATATCAGAAAAAGCCTTGGTTTGTGTTCCATATAAAAGAGCACAGTGTTCCACTTGTTTTTCCAGATGGAAGTAAAGAAACTATAATGATGTCTAGATATCCAGTCCCTTAGCCTAGACTCTCAGTTGGAGTATAGAAGGTCAATGAGACTGGACTTCTCCCAGTGAAAGGATGGTGCAAGGTTTGGATGACATGTCCATTTGTTAATTTTAGCAGCAGCACCTTCCATTAATGGGAAAATTCTGATATTCATGATGTGTACATGGTTAAAATTCAGTCCTGACTCTGCTTGTCCTTTCGTTGAATAGGTCAATGTGTCAATTATTCCCTCCTAATGCCTTCTGGGTTTGGGAAGTGTTCAAACTATCTTTCCTTCCTGCTGCAATTAGATTTTGCAATGAACACATGTAAGGACTTGCCTAGCAATTCTGAGATTTTTTTATTTTCTCTTGGCCTCTCCTGACCTGCAAATCCCAATGATGCCTCTGGTATCTTTTGAGGCTTCGTTTCCCATGTGTCTCCTTCTCCGGAGGTGGAGGGAAGACTTATCATTCTGCTTCAGAACTGTGGGGCTGCAAGAAATTCCCCTCAGGTCAAACTCCTGAGAGAACAGCCACCCTGAGAAACATCAACTCACTTTTATTCCATGTCTTCCAAGAGTGTCCTTTCAAAAAAAATCCTCTATGTCTGAGACTGTCAGGCAAAGGACAAAAATAAAGGGAATTGATATACTAACACACTTGCTCCTTTAGCCCAACATAACCAATCTTTTTGGCATTAAAAAGATAAGATAAAAATTTTTTTTCTGTGTCTTTCCTCTGGGATACATATCTGTTTTAACAATAGCATGTTGCCTTCTTATCCCCTGTTTTATTGTGTCTCCTTATATACTGTTGCTATCAAACATATTATAAATTTCATTTATCTTGTTTCTGCCATTCCCACTTAAGTTGTAAACCCTGGGAGGGTAAAGATTTTTATCTGTTTTGTTCACAGCTGTATACTGAGTATCTAGAATAAGGGTGTGACACATAATATGCCTTCTATAAATATGTATTGAATAAATGGATTTCATGATGTTGATCACTAGATGTGATATCAACTAACAAGCAATCACCTGTTGCACTTCCATGCCAGGCTGAGTGCTGAGGTCACTAAAGGTGTGTGAGAATTTCAGTGTCAGCTTGAGGCATCCACTTTTTAGATCCATATGACTGGATCCAACTCCCACTCCTTGCGTATCAGTGGTCCTATCATCATTTATTCTAGCTCCTAGGAAGAGGACATAGTCTCATGGTTGCCCCTCACTCTGAACTCCTGCTTCTCTCTTGGTCTTCAGTCATTTTGACATAACCCCATTCAGAGCCACAAGGAACCAAGTTTTGTATAATTTTACAGTCACCCACAGAAGTTTAAAGAAGTAATTCATGAAACAAATGATATTAAGTTAAATTTTGAGACCTCCGTCTTAAGAAATCCTTTGGTAAATTTGCCCTGTTGTTGCTCAAGTTTCCTTTTTTTTTTTTTTTTCCATCTCCTCTTCTCTCTGATCCCCACTACAACTCATTTTCATCTTTAGACTTTACTTATGTATGTTGTGTCCTTTGCTGTAAATCTATGAATCCACTTTCTCCATCAGATAATTTATTAAAACATTTTTATGAAAAGGACAGTTCTTCCCTAATAGGAATTCTTATGTCAATGACTAATAGTTTTGTTCAGTCTGCTAGAGTCTAATGGTAGAAAGACCAGAGGACAGAATTTCTGTGCCTGGGATTTAGTTAGGACATATATGGGGATGAGAAGTTAGGGTATACAGCTCAAGAAGTTAATGGACGAGACAGCAATGGAAGTTGTCTTTAGTTTCTCTTTATCTGGTGCGCAGTTGCTCAGGAATCTATGTTGTAGTATCCCACCCAAGACTGTGCTTCCTTTTTCTTTAGAATGTTTTTTTAATTTTACTTTCTCAGGTTCCAATTTAACATCTGATAAAACAACAATAGTAAATAGTTTAAGGAAATAAATTTCAGACACAGTGGTAGATGTGTATTAGAGATTTATCCCCCCTGAAGGTGATTTCTCAAAGAATGGTTTTTGATGTCTAATAAAACAAACCACACAGAAATTGATGGAACCCCTTAAAAGAAGCCTCCTTCTTGCTTCCTGCAGGTATAGTATGTTGATAAGCAATCTCAGACAACAAAAGTAGAGGACTTGGAAGATTAAAACCAGAAAAAAATGACAGCCAGTGGGCAACTGGTGTTTGGCACCATTGGAACAATCTGAGGAGCCATAAAGAATACACTTCAGAATTGTCCATCTCAGGAACAGAAGCAGGGAACACATAATCACTGGCTTCCATCTCTCCATTGGTTAACTATTACCACATGGGATGTTAACTTCCTTCCATTCAAGTGTGAACCACGAAAAGAATACATCTGCCAAGAAGGACTCCTTGGCCTTAATAGAGCACAAATTCATAACCAGGGTCTAGCAACCATGGCTGACAAAGGCCTCTCAAGCACTCTGCATTGTAATCCTGCCATCTGAATCAACCCTTGTAAGGGAGTTCCTGGTTTCATTTTTCAACCAATGGACTGAGATCTGTTGCATCCAATTGAAACCATGCAAGTACATCCTCATTTGTATCTATGCTGACCAATCAGAACTGCTCCATAACAACCAATTGGAATGCACAATATCAATCAATCAGGACTGTGTAATTCACACCAGTCAGAACCATATAAATATAAATTCCTCATTTCCATAACATTGGACCAATTGGGAACCTGGGTAGGAACTTTCTCAATAAAAGATGACCTCCCCTTTGTCTCTGTGAAGTGCACTTTAACTTTCCATTGGAGGCTGCATTTCCCAAACCCTTCACCTGAATAAAGTCTTTCCTCTTTTACTCCTAAGACTGGAAAGTTTTGCTGACACCACACAAAAAAGCAAAAGATTGACATTATAGTAAAATGAAGTTCTGCCATTTACACCTGTGTAAAGCACACAGCCAAGGAAATGGCTGGAATAAAATGTGGTTTAGGAAGATATGAGGGAAGGTACAAGAGGTGTCCCATACAAGAGAAAAATCTAATCTAACTCACCACAGAAGAATCAAGCAAATTTTAAAAAGAACTATTTTATTTCAACTATTATATATATTTAACATTATAATAATATATATGATATAATATAATAATAAATATAATAATAAATATAATATAATATAATATAATATAATATAATATAATATAATATAATATAATGTAATATAATATAATATAATACTTTATTTAAAGAAAAGGGATGAACTTCAAGTCCCAGGAGTGGTAGATCAAATTCATATAAACTCTCCACTAAGGACCACTAAAAAGATTAGTAGAATGAACAACAACAAAACAAACAAACAAACAAACACCAAATAAATAAAAATGCCTTGAAAGTATCAAAGACCTCAGGAGGTATGGGGAAAGAAATGCCTGTCTAATTTTTGGAGAAACAAACCCCAGTGATGTAAGCACAGGTAATCATAGCTCTTTTTGTCTTTAGCACATTTTTTTTTTAATCCTAAAGAAAGCAGCCATTAACCTGAGCTGATCTTTTCACAGCCCCACAGGGATAGGGGCAGAAATCAAAGCCTACACTCCACCAAGGGTGAGAAACTTGGAAAACCACTCCACTCCTCTTTGAGGTAAGCTCCATGAGTTCTATTCCCTAAAATGGACATAACACAGTAATAATAGTCCTTCCTTGAGTACTTCCCTTTATCTGGTAAATCCAGGGAACCTCAGGTCTTAAATGAATTAAGGTTTTCTGGGCCTGGTGGACTTTCAGAGTTGATCTTCCCATCCCCCCTCCTTCCTTCCCTCCCTTCCTCCCTTCATCCATTCCTCCCTCCCTTCCTTCCTTCCTTCCTTCCTTCCTTCCTTCCTTCCTTCCTTCCTCCCTCCCTTCCAGAAGTTATCATTATTCTAGGCCTCAAAATTTTCCTGCAAATAATATTTTAAATAAACATCTATCATTCAAAAATAAACTCCCAGAAAAAGTAAACAAGGCTCACTGAGCAGGCGGATATAACCTACAACAAGAAGAGATCTACAGGGCTCTAACCATGGAGAAGAAATATGATGCATAAGCACAGAGCAGGAATTGATGACTGATCAACAAATAAAATAGTCAAGGAAATTAATGCTGCACTTGAAACCTTTAGTAACAAATTAGAAACTATAAGTAAGGATCAACAGATTCTAAATATTTTAAAGTTTTGTTGGGATTCTTTTCTCATCCAAAAACCCTTGAAAGTACATTTTTATATTTTTAAATATATAAGAAATTTTGGTTTATATGTCTATTGTTGATTTCTATTTTAATTGCAGCATAATCAAATATGAAGATCTCTGTGATGCCAACCATTTGAAATCTTTTGATACTATGACCTCATACATGGTCAGTTTTTTAAAAAGTTTCATGTGTTCATGAGAAAAATGTGTATTTCCTGATTCTATATATATATATATTCTATATATTTTGATATAATTTATAAATGTATTATATATTATGTATTATATATAAATTTATATTTTTGTTACATTAATATATACATATTTAGCTTCTGACTGCCTTTTAATGTTTTCTATAAGTTCTTTCTTTTTGCAGTTTCTTTTTTCACTTTTCTTTTTAGTAATTTTTAAAATTTTCAATTGCAGTTGACATACAATATTATATTAGTTTCAGGAGTACAACATAGTGATTAGACATTTGTATAACTTACTAGGTCATCACCCCAATAAATATAGTAGTACCAATCTGACATCATCTATAGTTGTTACAATATTATTGACTATATTCCTTATGCTACACCCTACATCCTCATGACCATTTTGTAACTACCAATTTGTATTTCTTAATCTCTTCTTCTTCTGCACCCATCCACCCAACCCCACTTTGATCTGGCAACCATCAAAATGTTCTCTGTATCTATGAGTTTTTTTCTGTTTTATTTGTTCATTTATCCTGTTCTCTAGATTCCATATAAATGAAATCATATGGTATTTATCTTTCTCTGTCTAGCTTACTTCACTCAGCACAATACTGTCTAGGTCCATCCATATTGTTGTAGATGGCAAGATTTCATTCTTTTTCGTGGCTGAGTAATATTTCATTGTATATATGTGCCACCTTTCCTTTTTAATGTTTTTATTTTATTGGGGAATTGGGGAAGGGGAACAGTGTTGGGGAATTGGGGAAGGGAAACAGCCAAGTTGTTGTACTTCAATCTTAGTTGTGGAGGCTTAGCCCACCATCCCATGCAGGAGTCGAACCTGAAACCTTGTTGCTAAGAGCGCACACTCTAACCACTTAGCCATCTGGCCACTCATTGGCAGCTCAGGGCAGCTCAGCTCAAGGTGCCATGTTCAATTTTAGTTACGGGTGGGCGGAGCCCACCATTCCTTTTGGGAGTCCAACAGGCAACCTTGTTATTAGGAGCACATGCTCTTGCCAGCTGAACCAACCTGCCACCTGTTGGCAGCTCAGCAGCAGCTCAGCTGGGGCGCAGCTCACTGGCCAATGTAGGAATCAAACTGGAGACATTGTTGCTCAGGTCTCACGCTCTTAACCAACTGAGCCACTCAGCCAGCCCCCAATCTTTCTTTATCCATTCATTTGTTGATGGACACCAAGGTTGTCTTCATAGCTTGGGTATTTTAAATAATACTGCAATGAACATATGGATGTGCATGTCTCTTTGAAGCAATGCTTTGGGTTTCTTTGGATAAATACCCAGAAGTGCAATTACTGTGCCTTTCTTAATCTTTTGTTATAGCCTTTGTTTTAAAGTCTATTCTGTATGGTATAAGTATTGCTATCCCATTTTTTGTTTGTTTCCATTTTCATAAAATATCTTTTTCCATGCCTTTACTTTCAGTCTGTGTGCGTCTTTCAGTCTGTACTCTTATAGGCAGCATATGTAAGGGTCTTGTCTTCTTGTCCTTTCAGCCACCCTATGTCTTTTGATTGAAACATTTAATCCATTTACTTAAAGTAATTGTTGATAGACATGTAGTTAATGCCATTGTATTATTCATATTTTTATCGTTTTTCTTCTTCTTCTTCTTAAAGAAGTCTCTAACAATTCTTGTAATACTGGTTTGGTGGTGATGAACTCCTTTAGCTCTTTTTGTCTGGGAAGCTCTTTATCTGTTCTCTATTCTAAATGATAGCTTTGTTGGATAGATTGGTTTGAATATTTTGTGGCAATCCCTTCTGGCCTGCAAAATTTCTATTGAGAAATCAACTGACAGTCTATGGGAACTCCCCTGTAGGTAACTAACTGCTTTTCTCTTGCCACTTTTAAGATTCTCATTTTGTCTTTAACTTTTGAAATTTTAATTTTGGTGTGGCTTGGTGTGGGAATGTTTGGGTTCATTTTGTTTGGGACTCTGTGCTTTCTAGGCTTGTATGCATATGGGTATTTCCTTTGCCAGGTTAGGGAAGTTTACATCATTATTTCTTCAGTAGATTTTCAATGCCTTACTCTCTATTCTCTTCTCCTTCTGATACCCCAATGATGTGAATGTTGGTATATTTGATGTTGTCCCTAAGGCTCCTTAAACTATCCTGTTTTGGATTCCTTTTTTATTTTGCTGTTCTGATTGGGTGTTTTCTGCTATCTTATCTCCCAAATTGCTGGTTAAATCCTCTGCTTCATCTAACCTGTTGTTGATTCCCTCTGTGTATTTCCATTTTACTTATTGTAGTCTTCATTTCTAACTGGTTCTTTTTTATGTTTCTTTTCTCTCCATTTTTATGTTTCCTATTTCTTTGTTGATCTTCTCCCTGAGACCACTGAGCATCCTTGTAACCAGTGTTTGGAACTCTTCATCCAGTAGATTGCTTGTCCTCATTTTGTTCAGTTCTTTTTCTGGAATGTTGTTCTGATCTTTCATTAGGACATGTTACATTTTGGCTGCCTCTGTATTTGTTTTCATATATTATGTAAGGCTGCTATGTCTCCTAGTTTTAGGTAGTAGGTGTCCTGTGGGTCCTAGTGGCACAGTCTTCCTTGGTCACCTGAGTCAAGTGCTCCAGTGTGTCCCTTGTGTAGGTTGTGTGTGCCTGCTGTTTTAGTTGAGTCTTGTTTACTGTTTGCTTGACAATGGGAGGGATTGACCCTCAGGCTGACTGGTTATAAGGACTGGCTGTGACTACAGTGGAAGAGCTATTGTGCAGAGGCTGACCCTATGAAGCAGGATTCGCTAAAGCAGGGCTCTGGTGCCTTCCCAGTCTGCCCTTTGGATGTGTTGTCCAAGGGGGTGGCTAGGTGGTGCTCTGGCAAGGTCTGGCAGGCAACCAGGTATGTAGGCCCTAGGGCCTCGGGGGAGGGACCTCACCTAGGCCAAGTTCAGCCACCACCTGTACCCTGCCCAGGAGGTCTTGGCATAAGCCAAACAGAAATAAAAAGATGGCTACAACCACACTAGTCTGGGAGTTTTCTGGGAACTGAGGCCTACTGTTGCCAATGCCAGGCTTGGGGCTGCTCAGCAAGAGGTACTGGGCAGGCCGAGGCAAGATGCTGTTTGATTGAGGTTTGTGAACCTTTGATAGATTTTAGGAAAGTCTGCATACTGAGCTAAGACAGGCCATTTGTGTGGAAAAGCAACTAGAAGTGGCTTGAGTGAGTCTGCAAGTTCAGTGGGGTGGGGTCTCAGAGAATCACCAGAGCAGGGTGAATGGTGTTAGCTTGGCTCATGGCAATTCAGATATGGCACTCAACAAATGGCTTCTGCCAGTACTTCTCTGTGGGATAAAGCTGCCCCTCCATCCCTTGCCCTGAATCCAGGCATTTCAATCCTCCCTGTATGTCCCTGGTGGCTTTCAAGCTGCTGCCCCAGTGCTGGAGCTCAGAGCATGTGAATCTGTCAGCAAGTAAATCTGTGTGCAGACCCTTTAAGAGAAATGCCTGGGACCCCAGCTACCCTCCATCTCACTCAACCACAGTTTCCGTTGGTTTTCACAGCCAGAAGTTGTGAGGACTTCTCTTCCTGGCATAGGAACCCTGGGCTGGGGAGCCTCATGAGGGGCTGGGACTGCTGTATCCTCATGGGGGACCTCTGCAGATATCAAATATCTCTCATGATTTTTAACCACCATACCATGGGTGTGGGACCAGAGCATTCTGCGCTTCCACCTCTCCTACCAGTCTCAATATGGCTTCTTCCATAGATCCTTAGTTGTAAGACTTCTGTTTCAGCTAGACTTCAGGTGATTCTCAATGATAGCTGTTCTGTAGTTTAGTTGTAATTTTGATGTGATCATGACAGGAGGCAAGCACAATGTTTACCTACTTCACCATTTTGACCAGAAAATCTGTAGTTTCAATATTTGTGTGAATTTACCTTTGTTATTCTACTTGTATACATTCTGGTTCCTATATTTGTATATGTATTTTATCAATTCTGAAAATTTATAGCACCTTTTCAAATTTTATCCTCTCCTCCATTTGTAATTTATATCCTTGCAATACAGGTTATACATAGGCATTACTTTTTCCATCACCCATACCCTTAACTTTCTTTTACTATATGAGGTCTGACAATTAAGTCTGCAAGTTCATCCTAGATAAAGTACTACATACCTCATTGCTGAATATCGCTATAGCTAATTTTGAAGTACTCCTCTTGGGAAGCTATGCACTGATATTGGTGCCTAATCAACCATTCAAGACAATTTTGGAACTCTTTTTCTGGAATGGCCATCAGAGCTGTCATCCTATTACCCTTGATGTCCTGAACATCATCAAAATGTCTTCCTTCAATATTTCCTTTATCTTCAGGTAAAGAAAGAAGTAATTGGGGGCCAAATCAGGTGAGTGGGGAGGGTGTTCCAATGCAGTTGTTTATTGGCTAAAAACTCCCTCACAAACAGTACCTTATGAGCTGGTCCACTGTTGTGATGCAAGTCATTAATTGTTGGCAAAAAGTTCAGGTCATTTTCATCTAATTTTTTCATGTAGCCTTTTCAGCACTTCCAAATAGTAACCTTAGTTAGCTGTTTGTCCAGTTAGTACAAATTCATAATGAATAATCCCTCTTATATCAAAAAAGTATTAGCAATGTTGTTTTGACTTGATTTGGACTGACGGAACTTTTTTGGTAGTGGAGAATTGGCTGACTTCCATCATGCCCTTTGACTCTTTGTTTCAGGGTCCTATTGGTACACCCATGTTTCATCAACAGTGATAACATGGCCCAAACATCATCTTGCCTCTCCAAAAGGTCTTGGCAACTTCACTTCTCCTTTGTTTTTGTTCATCGGTGAGCTCCTTCAGGATCATTTTTGCACACACCTTTCTCACGCAAGATTTTCAGTTAAGAATTTCCTAACTATCTCTCTATGGATGTTTAGTTGGTCTGCTATGGTTCTCACTGTCAGCTAATGGTTTTGAAGCACAATTTGATGAATTTTTGCAATGTTTTCATCAATTCTGCTCATTACTGGCCACCCTGACCTCTTTTCATCAGTGACGCATTCTCTTCCCTCAGAAAAACATTTAATCCATTTGTACACTGCCATTTTCTTCATGGTATTATCCCCATAAACTGGGACTAACATGTCTCTGATTTCACTTCCACTGTTGCCAAGTTTAACAGAAATTTAATGTTTGTTCATTGCTCTCCTTCAAGCTCAGACATTCTCAAGATGGCACACAAAACACCACCACAACAATAATGAATGCCACTCGGCAAGACACCACCACACTTTGACATGAACACAGCTGTGAGACACTGATATACCAAGGTTATGAAATCTTACTGAGCTGTTTGTATGTACAGTGCTTTCAATGTCAGCACACTGTGGCAAGTTCGTGAATCTAATTTTCAGACCTCCTATTGTCTCCTTTGTTTTCTGTGTTATAGTCTGTGTAATTTCTGTCACATCTTGTCTTTCTCACACTAATTCTCTGTTTAGCACTGTCTAATGTTTAAGCCACATTCTCATGTTTTTAAATCAGCTATTATATTTTTTCATTTCTAAATATTTTGTGTGGTTCTTTTCAAAATCTCACTAGTTACCACTGATGTCTTATTGCTTACTCTTTTATTTAAATGATTCCATCTTTTAAATTTTAAGCATTATATATATATATAATGAAATGTATATGTATATATATATATATATATATACACACACATATATATATATATATATATATACACTTTTTTTTTCCTTTTTCTTTTTCTATTTTTTCCAATGGATAATGTCAATATCTCAGTTCTTTAGGCATCTAAATGTCTACTTTGCTGTATTTGTTGACTCTCCTACATGACAGTTTCATTCCTTGTTTAATCTTATTAATCTTAATCTGTAGAAAACTAGGCGTTAAATTAAGGATGCCTTCCTTCAAAGGAGCAAATGCTCCTGTTGGTAGACGGTCCAATTCCCCCATCCAGGTAACAAAGGGTTAATTCCTAGCTCTTAGTTTTGGTAGCTTCAAGTCCAAAGTCTTGCCTCCTGATTGCTGCACTGATATGGGCATCTACCTTCAGGAGAGGTCCACCGTTTACCTTTGTATAAGCAGTAGAAAATTGCACCTGGGACAAATGGTAAAGGAGTAGTATAAAGATCTCTGGGAATGTGTTACTTAGTGATGTCAGAAAAGGTTCTCTAATGAATCAAATCTTGGGCTGATCTCTGATGAAAAATTAGGAGTTAATTAGGTTTTTCAAAAGTGAAGAAGCAAAGTTTTAGAGGGAGAGTGACAAGCATGAGGAATTTATATACTTTTCAACTTTGGTTGAGCTCTTCTAAGCTATGTGCAGACACTGTGGGAAATGCTTAGTGGGTCTTACCTGGTATTGGGGCTGCCAGAAATCTGAAAGAGTAATATAAGCTGGAATTCTTTTGGAAAAGTTCCCAAATCAAAGGGGGTGGTAAGCTACCCTTAGGAAGGGGAAAACAAAAACAACAACAACAAAAAAAACAAGGTTATTGCAGAGAAGAATAGCAGATAATGAAATTCAATTTTGGAAATGGGTACAATGGATGCAGAGACAGAATCGAGGCAGTTTTTTTCTAAGGCATTGCCCCTCAGACTTTAATGTACAACTGGGGTCTTGTTAAAACAGATTCTGAATCAGTAGGTCTGGCATGTGTCCTGGATTCTGCATTTCTCACCAGCTTCCAAATGATGTAGACACTGCTGGCCTGTGACACATTTTGAGAAGCAAGAGGGTTAAAAAAAAAAAAAAGTGGTTATTCAGAAGAACATGCCTGGATAAAACAAAATCACACCCTGGGGATCTGTAATACTGGGATAGAAAATTTGGACCTGAGCCCTTTCACTGAGCTCTAAAACTGTAAAACTTTAAATCACCTGGGAAGCTTAGTATGAGATAGATGCTACCCAATTCAGAGTTTTCAGGAGGTAGGGCTCAGACCACCTGAATAAACAACTCTCCAGGTGATTCTAATGCACAACAAAGTTTGCGAACCACTGTAACTAGGTAACTAAGAACCAAGATAAGATTGTGCTATCTGTAGTAAAAGGATAAAAATATTTTAGGAAGGAGTTTGGCAAACAGGACAGATGATACAGGCAGAGAAAATCGTTTAAGAATGCTCAAGCAAGGCTGCTTTTTGATGCCTTTACAAGCTCAGAGCCAACCCGCCCTCATTTAGTCCTAATACAATTCCACTATTAAAGACCCAATTTTGTCACGTGGTCTTAGCTTAGCCTTTCACTTTACTGTGAGTTTATTCAGAAAATAATTTGAAAAAAAAGTATGCATATGCCCCTCAGGTATGTTCAGTGTTTAATATATGTCTATAGTTGACTTTTCAAATCATAGATGAGAGGTTCCACAAAAGTGCTAGGTGTCATTATGCTTCCCAAAGCATGACTCAGATAAAATGCAGGTAGCTGAATCCACTACCGGACCTGGAAAAAAACAAAAACAAGAACAAAAACAAATCTCTATTTCTTTGCAGGTACACTTGGCCTGAAACTTTTTAAGGGATTCAAGAAAGGAAATAAAAATTTTCTAACACAAATTGTTTATGTTGTTCATCAATAGGCTATTAAGTGATTTTTCAAATCAGCTAAGTAGGTAGTCACTTAAAATATGCACACACATACCTCTTTTCATTCCAATTCAACATAGCTGCTTTTGCTATATTTAGCTTGTTTTTCTTTAGGTAGCTGGTCCTGTTGTTGTATGGGTTTGTTTCTCCAGAGGTGCTATTGTGCAACGCACAAGAAGATTAAGAAATCAGAGAAGACTGCCATCAGTTCCTAGTATCTTAGATCTTGGTGATCTTACCTGGCACAGAGAACAACAGAATAAAGGTAGGGGATCACACAGAAACCCATAAATGTAGTTGTAGTATTAGTAAAGCAATCACCTGGAAACAGAATTTTCTACTCTCTGCCAGAGCACGATTCTGTAGGCAATCAACATGCTAAAAAAAGTAAATAAATAAAATGCATCCTTCAGGCAACACTAATATTGAAATGGAAAAACTCCTCCCTCTAAAACTGAGTTTGCCATGTCAAGCAAGGACTCATGCAAATTGCCAGTAGTTTATCTGTATATGGTCATCTTGAACTTGAGAAAGGTCAGCCCAGCTTCCAATGAACTGGTATGTGAAAGTCATTCCTTTGGGCCTGTTGCATCTTGCAGGTATAAAGTTCCCTGATTACCATGAAAGATTGGTTAAGCCTGCCCTGTGTGTTTATCCTGTTTGCAGTGGAATGTGCTTTTTACTTTGTGGGTATCAGCATTTGTGACCATTCTCCATATGTGCCACATTCAAGCATTATTATGTATGGCTTTTGTGACACTTACAGAATTATCATTTTTTCTGAATTCCTGCCTCAGGTCTAAGATATTTGTACACAACCTGTTTGGCAAACTGTTTCTGTATTTAAGTAATTAAATAGAGGAAATTATGTGCATTAATGTTATGTGCTATGGACTGATATGATATTTCATTAGACTTCGCTTTGATCTGCATTAGCTCATTTTTGGCTTATAAAACATGTGTTCTCTGTTATGGCCTGCAGGTCTGTGTGTCCTCTAAAAGGCACAGGTTGAAATCCTAATTCCCAATATTTGGAGGTGGGGCCCTTGGAAGATGATTAGGTCATGAGGGTGGAGTCATTACAAATGGGATTAGTGCCCTTATAAAATGGCCGTAGAGACCTAGCTCACTCTTTTTCTGCCATATGAGGACACAGCAGTGAGAAGGCGGCAGTCTGAAAACCAGAAGGCCCTCACTGGAACCCAACTGCACTGGCACTTGATATCAGACATCCAGCCTCCAGAACGGTGAGAAACAAATTCCTATTGTTTCTAAGTCACCTAGTCTATAGTACTCTGTTATAGCAGCCAAGCTAAGTCATTCTCCTTGGACGCTATTATTGCCCATAGCCTTAAAAATGTGTAGTTTACATTTTGTAAGTTTTCTTCCTCCTTTGTTCCTACCACTGCTCTCTCCATACTCCATTCATGATGTCTGGGTGATATTTTACCTTTTTATAGTAAAATAACATATTTTCTTTTCCTAATCCCAAGTTTTCAATGAAGACAAAGTACAAATACCAGAAGTATGACTAAGAGCAATTGGTTCTTCAGATATTTGTGTCAATATTGGCCTTAATACTAAAGCACGTAAACCATATAATCTTTAGGACATCTAGATATCACAGATGATGAAAAATTTTACCCATCCAAAATTATCAGCCAGTTGATTGTAGAAGGCAGAAAGCATGTATCAGTTGACTCTAGAATATTTAGTATTACTCTATCCTATTACTCTATTATTGCCAGATATAATTCATGCAATATTTGGAACATACTTACACAAAAAATATATTCAATGTGTATCTAAAATTCAAATTTAACTTGGTGTCCAGTATTTTTATTTGCTAAATCTGGCAATCACGTACTACTATGATATACAACATTTGATAATAAAAGCCATTCTCAAATTTTACTTTGTCATCACCCATTAAAAAAAATATCAGTGGCTTTTTTCTTTCCCATCTTCTTTAGCAAAAGCATAGATGGATGCCTGTTTTGCTCCTTCTTGAGTTCTTTAAAATTCTCCACCTTCTAAACCCAACAACCCCAAATGTCGAAAACTTCTAAATCAACTCTTCCAATGGTTTTGTTTCAGATTCAAGCTACTGTTCAAGTGTTTTCTTTAGCTCCATACCAAAACTCAATGATTCTCAGATCTAGGCTTTCCAAAGGGGGAAATATGGTTGTGTTAAATTCAGCAAAGCGTTCCCTAGGACACTGGGAATTCTACCCTTGAAGAAATAGAATGCCTTCTTGATCCGTCGGTGTTTAGGGAAGCTGAAGGAGTGGCATGATCACAGGCTTTGATGTCAGATCAGTCTGGCTGGATTCTTGGCAATGGCAATAACTAATCAAATGAACTTTGAGCAACTTGCTTATCTTTGTCATCTATTTCTTCATTCATAAAAAACTTAGAGATCAGTAGATGGATACATCTTGGTATGAGATTTCAATAAGGTAACAAGTAGAAAGTAGTTGTTGTAGAATAAAATTTTGAAATATTATACAATATAGTGTTCATTCCCAGTAACATTTACTGTCCTGACCATGACAACTGAAGCAGCTATTGTCTCAATAAGAAGGCAGATCCTCACAATAACGAAGAAAGCATTGCCTGCATGGCTCAGGTTTGCATGTTAAAATACAGTTGACCCTTGAGTACTCTGGGTTTGAAATATGGGTCCACTTATACGCAGATTTTTTTTTCAACTGACCCACGTAATTCAACTGACATACAAAGTTCAATTGACCCGTGCAGTTCAAACCCGTGTTATTCAAGGGTCAACTGGAAGTTGGGAAACCATGTATGTGGAGGGCCAACTGAAGTTAGAAAATAGATTTTCCTCCTTATTCAAGGATCAGCTGTAGAAAGTAGTGTGGTGTTCTGGGAAATGTTTAGCTAACAAGCAGCTCTTTTTTAAAAAAAAAAACATGCTTATTTGTAGCCCCTAATGATTTTTGTGTTGAAAGTACTCCTATCAAGCCTGGTTTCAATCCACCAATGTGACATCATTGAACACAAAGTTAGGAAGAGATATACACATGCAAACTTGGGCTAGGAGAGTATTTCCTTAAAACTCCCTAAGTTGCATTTCATTTTTTAGCCTTAGGAGTAGAAAGATGTAGGATATGATGTGGTACAGTTCCCTTTATCCCAGCATAAAAACGTAAGTGCATAAAAACTTTTCTTAGGCTAAGAGGAATAGCATAGAGAGATTCAGAGGGGATCAAATTAAGAAGTAACCCAGCCCATGTGTTACAATAGTCTGGCTATAGTGAGATGATGGAAACCTGGATAGGAAGAAGAAGTCAAACATTTTGCTATGCTGCCTCCTTGAAATTCTGTGAGGCCTTCCTTAGACTAGAGAAACTGTGATTGTGTGTCATTTTTGGCAGAGAAAGAACCTAAAATAAGACTTTTGTCTCCTAAAAGACTTCTTTTTTTGTTTGTTTTTGTTTTTGAGGGCAGCATCACTGGCCCTCATATGTGGGACCCTAACTGGGGCCGCTGGCGTCCCAAGCCAGCGCTTAACCACCGCGCCACTCGGCTGGCCCCTAAAAGACTTCTTATAGTGTGAAGGAGACACTCTTTAAGGCTCCAGGGAGAAAAACAGAATGTTGATTCGGCGTGAATGCTGCTGTGGGATGCTCAGAGAACCCTATGGTGGACTTGTCTGTCATCTAAGGACCATGCTAGTTCTCTTCAATTGTCTCCCCCATATCATGGAGTTAGAAGCCTGAAAACTGCATTTTTTAGATTGCTTTGCCAATAGAGTTCCAGCTTATATTCCACCAATAAGAAGTTCTTAGGTGAAGTTTGATAGGTGGAACAGAAGGATCCAGCACCAATAGGCAGGAGTGTTGGTTTCAGTAGACAGCAGGTGTGGCTGTTGTCTCTACCTTCTTAGGATCATCTTAAGAATCATCCATAATAAAAAGAGAAACAGAGAGAGAGAGAGAGAGAGAGAGACAGAGACAGAGACAGAGACAGAGACCGAGAAAACAGAGAAAAAAATCACTCATCTCACTGCTGCAGGCAGATCTCAGCTATGGCTGGATCTTACTCTCAAACCCTCTGATAGACATCCTCATTCACATGCTCCATGAACTTCTAACACTCTCCAAGTATTTGGCTCTGACTGCATTAGAAAGGGCTATTGTGGTCGATTCATTGTCACTGAGTTATAGCATAGGTTATTTTGAACATTTAAGAGGAGTCATACTCAGGGCCGACCAAGTGGCTCAGTTGGTTAAGAGCTCGCTCAAGAGTGTGAGCTGAGCTCTGAGCAACAGTGGTTCGATGCCAGCCTGGGCTGAGTTGCCGTTGAGCTGCCAACAGGTGGCAGGATGGTTCAGCTAAAAAAACAAAACAAAACAAAACAAAAAACAGGAGTCATACTCAGGTTTAGGATCACCCTCCATTCTTCTTTCTAGCATAATTATTCACTCCTTCTTTCCTTTCTTTAGTCATTCAGTTTTTTTTAAGGCCTGTGCTTATTCTGGGAAACCAGTAGCCCCAGGCTTTCAAGCAGCTTAAAGTCTAACAGGGGAAGAGAAACAGATTGATGAGAAAATAAAATAGAGAAATAAGCATTATTATAAGGCTAATACAGATATATTGATAACACAGAAAAGACTCAGTTTAGTCTTAAGGGATCATAGAAGGCTTCCTTGGGAGCATGATTTCCAAGAAGAGACATGAGGCATTAGAGAAGTGAGACTGAAGTCGAATACAGGGTTGGGGGAAGGTGCTCCCCAGGCTGAGGACCTTCTTAGGGAAAGGGTATCAGCCTAAAAGAGTGTGGAGCTTTGGGTGAAAAGCAATGGGCCCAGCATGGAAAGCCTTGTGGGGTCTGAAGAGACCAGAGATGCCACTCCATCTGCTCCCAACCCACCACTCATGGCCCAATCTACTAAGGACAAGGAGCTAGAAAATGTTAGGTAGGCACTGGCCTAAGCAGAGTAGTTGGAAAAAATCAGCGAAACTTGGTGAAGAGCTAAAAGACTGCAAGTAAACAGGTAGTAAACATAGAGACTGCCAAGATCTAAGAAATAGATTTTAGGTAGAGACAGAGTCAGGTAAAGCAGTAGAAAGTAAATTCTTTCTGGAAGAGACCTATGACCATAGGAGCTACAATTCTGCATCCAATTTTTCCCCCACACCAGCTGGTGTTCTACAGTTTAACTCAATCCTAGAGATAGCTTCAGATTCCATGGGTTAAGGGTTCAGTCTTACAACACTACACATGCTGCAATCTGAGTCACCATTTGAAAGTTCAGCTTGTTACCTATGCTTCCAACAGACTGGCTATAGATGAGGTGTTCCACTGACCCCCTTCTTAGGTTCTACTAATTAGCAAGAGAGACTCACAGAACTTAGAGAAACATTTTACTTACTATATTACCGGTTTATTGTAAAAGGAACTCAGAAACAGCCAGATGGAAAAGATGCATAGGGCAAGGTATTAGGGGAAGGGGCATGGAGTTCTCATGCTCTCTGAGTACACCACTCTCCCCGAATCTCCATGTGTTCACCAACCTGAAAGCTCCCTGAATCCTGTCCTTTGGATTTTTATGTAGGCTTCATTATATAGGTATAATTTATTGTATCATTAGCCATTGGTGATTGACCTTAACCTCCAGCTCCTCTCCCTCCCAGGAGGTCTGGTGTGGGGCTGAAAATTCCAACTTATCTAATAATATGGTTGGCTCCCAGGCAACCAGCTTCCATCCATAGGCACTTTCCAAACAAAGATAATTCATTAACATAACAAAAGACACCTCCATTGTTCTCATCATAGGAAATAAAAGGGTTTTAATGGCTCTGTGACAAGAATGAGGACTAATACCAAATATATGTTTCTTATTATAAATCACAACATCACAGTATGACAGGAGCCCTACAAAGAAACCACAGACTTCAGGTCAAATTTTCTTGACAACATTTCTGTGAGACTTGCTGGATACAAGCATATGTAAAGATAATTTTCATGTGTAATCACCTTTATTACACAGGCAATTCAATATCAACAATTTAAGGTAATCTTATAGTAAAATTTTTTCTCAAAGTTCTGCAGAGGTGAAGAGTACACATTATTAAAAGCATAGATGTTTTATGTTGATCAATTATAGATAAATTTAGTATTTAAAAATATATTACTGAAAAAAAATATATATATATACATATATATATTACTGGGCCAGCCAAGTGGTACGCTGGTTAAGAGTTGGCTTAGGAGCACCAGCTCTGAGCAGCAGGACCCCGGTTCAGATCCCACATGAAAGCCAATGATGCTGCACACTCTACAGCTAAGATGGTGAACAACAGCTCAACCTGGAGCTGGGCTGCTTCAGCAGTGGAGTAGGCTGCAGTGCGGCTGCAAGTGGGCTGCCGTGAGCTACCGTGAGCGGCTGTGAGCAGCCATGAATGGGGTCCAATGGCCTGCAAGTGACTGCCTCACTTGAGGAGAGCACAACGATAATACCAACATGGGTCAGTGAAGCTACGTCCTCCACAACTAGACTGAAGAACAAAAGGACAGCAACTTGTCTGTTCCCCTTCCCCGATTCCCCAATGCTGTTTCCTCCCCCAATTCCGCAATAAAATCTTTATATACATAGTACTATTTTTTTTCAGCCATACTCTATAATATTTTAAATCAATGACCTAAACAATAAAAATATACCACTGGTATTGAGCATTTATTTTTAACTACCAAGAAACTCAGACTCAAGCAATTCAGGGAAGAAAAAAAGAAAAAGATTACCCACTTGAAGTTCCGAAGGACTCATTTGTTTATTTCTGGTCAGATAGAGCTATATCTCTTTCTTCATGGAGCCTGGGGCCAGCAAGGAAGGCTCCAACTTTCCAATGTTAAGGGAGGAGAACTGTAATTCCTGGATAATAATCCAACTGATTAGTTCAAGAAGATGACATGACTGCAAGAGCTGAAGAAATGTGGAGTTTATGCCCATAAAATTATTTGCTAACACCAGCCCAACACACCTTTATGGGACTTCTTCCAAGGCCAAACAGACTGACCAAGTAAGGGAGGCTCTGTGGCACTTATATCTTTCACTTATAGCATAACAGAGTGAGTATATCACATAAATTGGGCTTGCTCACAGACTGAAAAGATAAATAAATTAATCTCTTCATTGTTCATATTGCAAAAGAAGAAACTCAAAAAGGGAGTCTTGGCAAATCTACAATATGAGTACATAACACAATATGTTGTAAGAAGTCCAAGTTTAAGTGCAAAAACATCCTAATGCCATTTGTTCTAATGACAACTTGGAGACATGTTGCTTTAGGAGATGGGAAGACTGTAATGAGTACGCTGGAGAGATAAAGGAAAGCAGCCTCCCCTTTACATGGCAGAGTCTACAGCCTGAGATATGGGAAGAGCTATCAGTCTGAAAAGCACAACGCCATCTTGCTGGATTAGATTGGTTTCTCTAATGTACAACTAAACATGAAATAAGTTTTCATCTTCTTAGGAGGCTCGGTTATATGTGGAGATGGACAAATTGATAAGCTCTATATAGGCAGATGTGAATACACTCCTTGCCAATAACATCTCCTTCAACTGCCTCCCACAAGACTCAGTTTCCTCCCCCAGGTTGCTCCTTGATATTAACACACTGCACCATGAAGATCCTCCTTTAAAGTGCTATTATAACATGTTTCCAAACTAGAGTCTTCCGTACATTATGCTTTCCCTACAGGAAAAAAAAATGTGTAAGATACTTATGTTCCAGTCTTCCTAAGAACTTTTCTTGGGGAGTCAGAAGTTAATTTGGAACACTATCAGCAGGTTATTCTTATATATATTTTGAACCAGTATTCACAGCAGTCTTACCCTGCAACACTTGATGGGTTCACCATGTTCCCTGGCTAGAGGCTGTCCAGAGGAGCACCTGTGCATGGATTCTTCTTGGTGCTGTCAAATCCCAAAGTCAGGCCAAAAGGAGGAGCAGTAGGGTCCAGAGGTTAACGTTTCACCCAGAGAAATTTTCTTGGCTGTGGATCAGGGCAGCAGGATGGGGAGACGGTAGGGATAGCAGCAGGAATTAAAACAGAAACAAAATAGAAGGAAGAAAAGCTTGTAGGAATTGTTCAAGGGCACAAGAGTGCAGAATGAAAGGAAAAATGACAGAAAAGAAAGATGTTAGGAGTTTGTGTTAATAGAGAGCCATATTGAGAATTGAGAATAAGCCCTGAACTTTGCTTTTAGAAGAAAAAAAAAAAAAAAGGAAAGCAGCCGTTTCATGTTTCAAGAGAATTTTACCTTGAGAAATTAATGGTGTAAGTTATTTCTATTGTGGTCAGAGTCACAACTTCCCAAGTGAGTAAAAAGAATCTTTGGCTGAACAGTAACTAAAAGAAAAAGATCTTGTTACTTTCAGAGCACACCGGAAAGAAGAAAAAATGAGGAAATCTTGTTGGCAACTGAATTTCCTGCTGGATAAAATAACTTCTGCATTTTGGTCTCTCTCTAGGTGTCATGATGAGGCGTGGTGTAGAAAGACACCTTCTCTCTGTGGTATAATAGCCAACTGAACCAATCTAACCTGGAGTCCTGAATGATGATAGTCTAAAATCTGTAAGCCTGATTTCTCTGCAAAACTCCAAAGGGAGTTTTTTTCGTCATTTATTGCTGGTAATATACAAAGCACTGTAAGTCAATCTGCTCATGTTTCTCCAATATACTTTATTGTTGCAGAGAAAGAAAAGGCAGTATCTCCTCAAAAAGTAATCTTGAGTCTGAAGCGAATTCATTAGCTATCCAGATGTTTGTAAAAGGAATGTCTAATCATTGGTGGTATTGTTTAATCTGCAGGCCAACTGAAGGCAAAGGCCAGCATAATTAACAAATGTCATGAAGATAATGAGTATAATTTTAAATGCAAGTCACAATTTTATGGACTTATTTTAGGTGGTTGGGAAAGCAATATTTTTCTAGAATCATAAAGCTCTTCTCTAATTTTATACCCAAACACTTGTACACAAATCTCTAAAGAAAATAAATGCCTAAAAACTCCACTTTAAAGAATACAACAGATATTTCTGAAATCTTAATATTTTGACTAGAAGAATATGTTTAAATCCCAAAGAATGGAAAATAGCATGCCTTGATCTTAGGAATGCTGGTGTTCTTTCCATGGCAGCCTCACTTAGGCCAAGTGGGTGTAATTACTTATATGGAGCAGTCTTTTTTTTCAAAGGCTTGATACTCCTCCATTACCTCCTGGAATTGCTGGAAACTACAAAGATTCACTTGGGAACAATTACAAGCATTGATTTTCAGAGAGTGTTATATAAATACTGCTTGGAAGAAAGAAGGAAGTTGAACAGATAAATCAGTAATTAGGAAAACTTTCAGAGATTTTATTTTCACCATTTGTGATTACCTAGTTATGAAATTATAGGTAAAAAAGTATGTACTTCTGCTGCTACTGTCAATAGCAAAAACAAAACAAAAAAATATATAGTTCTAGAGAAATACTTGTGTGTGTGCTTATGCACGCACACATACACACCACCATTATTTGTAAGAAAAAGCTAAGTGAGATGTATGTGGTTATTCTCTTGGCCAAATCTGATCCTGTGCTTTGTCACATGCAGAGTTTTGGGGAAGGAATTTTGAGGGTTCCTTTTTCTCCCCTCAGCAAAGTTGCATCCCAATTTGCATCGTTTCAGTGTGCCCCACCGATAATCATACTGAGTCATTAAAAACTTCTCTTGTAAGAATTCCAGGACCACACAAGTCAGGTTCGGGGTCCAGAAGTCAATTAGCCAGATTTTGAGAAAAAGAGAAAATAGTTCTGGATTTTCCTATATTTCTCTGTGGCCAGAATCTACCGTTGGAGGGAAAATCATGTAGATACCTCAGCCTACCCTCTGAAGTTCTTAAAACGTATCTCCACCCTTTTCCCCTTTATTCTAATAGGTTTTGTGGCAAGGCAACATTCCAGTGGTGCCATTTAAACATAAAAGCAAAGCCACAAAAATGTGCTGCCTCAATTTGAATTCCAGAACATGAAAGTGATTTCTCAGTTTACCTTCCGACCTTTGCTGTATCTGAACTTTGGCCTATTTGGTTCCTAGTTATGGACAGGTACTGTAGTTCTACCATCTAGGGATGGGATGTCTCCTCTTCCCCTTCTTTTCTCATATCATTGCTTCTGGTTGGGTGCAATTGGAAGGTCAGCTGAGTTAGAAGCATTCTACTGAACTCTTTAAAAGTAAGCCAGAGGAACATCATAGAGCGGTGGTTTTCAAACTAGAGTGCATCAGAATCATGTGGAGGGCTTGTGAAAACTCAGATTCTGCCCCTGCCCCCCACGCCCTCAGAGATTGTGGTTGATAAAGGGTTGGGGGAAGGGCAGAAGAATGAGAGTTTGTATCTCTAATAAGTTCCCAGGGGCTGCTTCTGTTGCTGTTCTGAGTACACTTGTCTAGAGCTGTTCACAGACAGGAAGCCAGGCAACAAGAGAACTCATTGGTTCTTGTATTCATTCCTCTAGCATTAGTCAAATGCGGCCTAGTCTCAGGCCCTCTGCCAGGGTTTGAGATGCACACTTGAATAAAGCCCAGGGCAGTAAGACAATCCCATAAGTTTAATAATATGCTACAGGTAATAAAAATATGAACAGAAAAAAATGGGGTGCAAAGGAGGCAAGGCTCAGTTTTATCTGGATTTGTGGGTGAGACCTGAAGCTCACACGGAAAATTTAAAGAGAACATGATGTTTGGGCTGCATCTTGTAAGGGGAGCCCAGAATCACCAGCAGGGCAGCACCATGCATAGTGGCCTGAGGCTGTGATAAAGAATATTGCATATAGATCTATAGGGACATATAGCCTAAGAAAGAGGGAGAAAAGGATGGAGAATAGATAAAAAACTTGAATAGTCTTACATAGTCACAGCTTAGTTAGAACCTGAACTCTGGAGAATATTATGCTAAGTGAAATAAGCCAGATGGAGAGACAAATACTGTGTGATCTCACTTATATGTGAAATCTAAAGAACAGAATTAAATGAGCACACAAAACGGAAACAGACTCAGAGATATGGGGGGAAAAAAAACAACTGAGGGTTACTAGATGGGAGGGAGTGGGGATGGGGAGCAGGTAAAGGGATTAGAAAGAACAAATCAGTAGTCACTGTATAGACACAGGGATATAAGGTACAGTTTGGGGAATATAATCAATAATGTTGTAAAGATTATGTAAGGCACCAGATGGGCCTGGGTTATTAGGGAGACCACTTCATAGACTGTAGATGCCTGACCACTGTGCTATACACCTGCAGCTGAAGTTGAATAATACTGAATATCAATTATAAATAAATATATATAATATATATTTATATATTTAACAAATATAATTAAATATATAAATATATATAATATTATAATATATTATATATATATTTACATACACATATATATAAATGTATATGGTCACCAGAGATGGAGTATAACATAGAGAATATAGTCAATGGAATTGTAACAGCTATATACGATGTCAGAGAGGTAGTAGTAGATTGGGGGGTATCACTTTATGAAGGGTTTAAATGTCTATTACATTGTTTTGTATACCTGAAACAAACAAACTAAAAAAGCAGTGTGATAGAGGATATAAAGAATATGTGAGTGCTAATGAGACAAAAATCATAGGAATTAAGAATGGATTGAATAAGGGGAGTGAAGGGAGATGATCAATAATGGTAGATCAGGATAGGTGGGGAACAAGTTCACTAACTGACATATCAAATTTGAGACATCTATGGGGCATAAATGTAGATCTCTCTGTTAGGCAATATGAGGTCTGGAGCCCAGGAGACAGATTTAGGCTGGAAGTACTTGACTTTGACCTACTAGCAGTTCAATTCTTAGAAGCAAATTAGATTTCTAATTTGTTTACCCATTTGTTAAATGTTTACTGAGCACTTGCTACATGTCAGGCCCATGTGAAGAGTATATTAGTTTTCTGTAGTAATAAATTGTCACAAATTTAGCAGCTTAAAAACAACATACGTTTATTATCTCACAGTTCTCTTGGTCAGAGGATCTGGGTTGGTTTGGCTGGTTCTTCTGCAGATTTCACAAGGCTGATATCAAGGTGTCTGTGTCGGCAGGCCTGTGTTCCTTTCTGGAGCCTCTGAGGATGAATCTCCTTCCAGGCTTATTCATGTACTTGGCAAAATCCAGCTCCTGTGGTTGTAGAACTCAAGGCCCCATTTCCTTGCTGGCTGTCAAGTTTTGGTCTCCACCTAGAGGCTGCCTCCACTCTTTCTCATGCTTTCCATATGGCGTCCTTCAGCAGCCTTGAGTGGAGTTCCCCTCAAGCTTTAAATCTCTGACTTCCTTTGTTCCACACATCTCTGCTGTCATTCTTCTCTGAGATGTCTCCAGAGAAATTTCTCTGCTTTTAAGGAGTCATGTGAATAGACTGGGCCATAACCTTAATCAAATCTACAAAGACTCTTTTGCTATGCAAGCTAACTTACTCACAGGATCCTGAGATCAAGTTGTGGGCATTTTGAAGGCCATTCTACCTATCACAAAGAACCAGAAATTCGGCATTTAGCAAAATAGATATAATCCTTGCTTTCTTGGAGTTTACAGAGTAGGAAGATGTTTAGATAAAAATCAAATGTTTAGATCTAAATCAAATGACTGTGTCTAAAGCAAAGAACCATTTAATTATAAAGTATGATGAAATCTCCGAAGGACACTAGAGTCTAAAATGTATGGTGAAGAAAAATGGCTGCTCTGATATGTAAGGAGAAGAAATGTTTCACCAAGGGCATGAAAATTGAGTTGAGATCTAAATGATGGATGGGAACTACATAGATAAAGAGGGTTGAGCAAAGAGTGTTTTAGAAGGAAGGAACAGCATATCCAAATGTCCTGAGGTGAAAGTGGTATAAAGAACTGAAAAAAGGCAGGAGTGTCTAGAGGGAATAAGAAGATGATCTTCCATCATTTCTCTTCACTCCTCTTATTCCATCCATTCTCAATTCCTGTGATTCTATATATGAGCACTCTCTTATTCCTTCTGTCCTCTAGCACATTGTTATCCAAAATAACTCCTACATGAATGACCATCTAGATCAGTGATGGCCAAACTATGACCCATGGACTAAAATCCTGCCTACTGCCTGTTTCTGTAAATAAAGTTTTATTGAAACATTATCACACCCATTTGTTTAGGTATTGTCTATGACG
The DNA here is from genome assembly GCA_033961575.1 of Aselliscus stoliczkanus. Taxonomy (NCBI): domain Eukaryota; kingdom Metazoa; phylum Chordata; class Mammalia; order Chiroptera; family Hipposideridae; genus Aselliscus; species Aselliscus stoliczkanus. The sequence goes on from CM066738.1 coordinate 33,834,241, forward strand.
ATTTCATACTACAATAGCAGAGTTGAGTAGTTACAACTAACTGTATGGTCTGCAAAGCCTAAAATATTTATTTTCTGGCCCTTCACAGAAAAAGTTTGCCAATTCCTGATCGAGATGGAGAGATGTGTCTTTAAAAAGAAGGATCAAGTTGGGAGGAGAAATACACATTTCAGTTTGGACATGTTGCATTTAAGAACTTTTGAGATATTCAAATTGGAACAGTAAATACATGTTTAGGTTTTTGAAGTTCAGGTGTCTTATTTTTTAATGTCTCAAACAGGAATTTAATAATTTCCCATACTCCTTAGAAAAGACTTATTGTTTTGTAGCCATGGTAACAAGTTAACATTATGACTGTTATAAATCAGTTTAATCAATCAATTATAATGTGCTTAGAAAACAGGTTTTTGAAAGCCAGCCAATGAGCAACAGTATCCCTCTTTAGAAGGACAGCCATTTGGCAAGAGCGTCACTCCAGTGAACATACTGGAAAGTCAATGAATTCACAGCAGTGTTCTCCAAGCACCCATGCTTCTATAGCTATATCAACCTATTCTTTGAACTGTATACTTCCTAAATATCCAATGTAAAATCAGTAGTCTGCTTTGTTTGGAGACACTAGGTCTAAAAATCATAACTCTCCCTTTCTTAATTGAGTAATAAATACAGCTTTGTGTTTAGTTAATAAATGGTGCTTTCTTCCTTTAATTTAACCTGAGATTTTTTTTAAAAAAGTAAATGTCTTAAGTGCATAGTTGTGGCCACGAAAGAAGAAGTGACTGTTTAGGGAGAGCATATTGTGTAAGAAGTCAAGAAACCTAGGATGCAGTAATACGAACTCCAATATTTAATGATTATGTAGAGGAGTAAGAGATTACAAAGGAGACAATGAAGGATAAGCCATAGAGATAGGATGAAAGTCAAGAATATGTGTTGCCATGAAGCTGAGGCCAAAAACTGTTTTAAGAATTAAGAGTAGAGAGGGTCAAATATATGAGAACTTACTTAAGACAGAAACTGAAATTTGTCTACTGGATTTGGTGACAGGGAGGTCACCGTGACTCTTGTGAGATATGCTTATTTGCACCTATGATACTGAAATTAAGGTTGGATATTGAGATATGAGTGGAGGTGTGGAAATGAGCACAAAATGAGTAAATAATTCTTTGGTATATAGAGAAAAATGGATTTGGTGTCATTTTGTTTTTAAGCTAGGAAAGTCTTAATCATGTTAAGGTGCCGATGTCAGAAATTCACTGATGAGGTTAAAGATAGAAGAGATAAATATATATATATATTCAACAGTATGGTAAATACTGAGACTGTGAGAGGGGAAGAGACCAGAATTGCAGTAAAGGAATTGCGTTAAATAAGAACATGGGTACCTTTAACAAATAAAACATTACAAAAAGATGGAAGCAATAATGGATAGAGATCAGATTAGGTTACAGAATGTATAACCTAAAGCTGAAGGAGTATCTATTTGATTGTTTTTTTGTTTTTGTTTTTTGTCTGTTTGGAGGAGGAAAACAAAGTTATCTTCTGAATATGAAAAAGAAAATGGAAGAGGTTGATTAGGGTATACAGAAAGTATGACATTTAGAGAAGGATGAGAGGGACAACCAAGAATAAGACACTGATAAAATCATATTTTATGAGGTAGGCAACATTAGGCTGAAAATGACTGAAAAAAAGGAAAGAGGAAAAACTAAGAGACTGGTTTAATGAAAACGAAGAGAAAGGAAAGTTTTATAAAAAAAAAAAAAACAGACACCAGTTGAAGAGGATAAGTAAGAACAAAAACGAAAATTGTCAATTGGACTTTGGAACTGGGACACTTGGTTTTTTCATGGAGAATGGGGACAGAGATGTAATTATAAAAGGTTAAAAGGAGAATTGGGAGATTTCCAGTTAAACATGGTAGATTAAACATGATATATATTTATTTCTGCTTCTTTAATATGTGAGAGTAAGAATTTACTCTACTTATATTTAGTATGATGAGAGCTAAGAAGTTAAAAATCATGCACTAAGAGAGTAAAGGACAGGAGAGGATGCAGCAGGTTATTATAGTGCTCAATGAAACTTTTGAAGATGAAAAGCAGATAAGAGTCAACAGAGATGAGAAAAGTAAACAGCAACTGCCAAAAAGAGGGCATTTCAAAACTGCTATGATTTGAATGTTTGTGGCCCCCTAATACTAGTATGTTGAAATCCTAATGCCCAAAGGGATGGTACTAAGAGGTAGGGCCTTTGGGATGTGCTTAGGTCACAAGGGCAGAGCCCTCATGAATAGGATTAGTGTTCTTATAAGAGAGACACCAGAGAGCTTCTTAGCCCTTTCTACAATGTGAAGATAGAACAAGAAGTCTATGGCCCAGAAGAGGGTCCTTACTTGACCATGCTGGTACCTGGTACCCTGATCTTGAACTTCCAGCTTCAAGTACTGTGAGAAATAAATTCCTATTATTTATAAGCCACCCAGTCTGTGGTATTTTGTTATAGCAGCTTGAAGAGACTTGGCACAGAACCATTAAAAAGCTCAGAAATTGGATCTATATGTAGAATAGTTTGATCTAGAAAAAGTCATTATACTGAGTGATGGGATCTCCAAACCCACTTGACTACTTATGGCTTCGAGAATGCTAAGGACTAGACATGTGCCCAAGTTGGAGTTAGAAGGATTCTGTTTCAACAAAATGTGAGACATTGATATCTGAGCCTCCTCCTCACCCCAAATGCACAGATCCCTGCCCAATCAATGACCAGTTGACACAATCTGTCCATGCCACATAATTTCCAATGAGTTGATAGGTGACTCATCCCTAAATGCAAATGAACAACAAAAGACCACCAGTCATTTGTGTAAAGCTACTAATACAGCACAGAGACTAGAAGGAACAATACCCCCCACCTTCATAAAAAACAAATTAATATTGTCAGAGAAAGAAAAAAAAAATGTAGATAGACATAGAGATTATGTCCAAGAAACAAGAACAGGGATAGGAAGGGAGACTCAATTGGAGCATGCTTTTGGAGATGGGGACTTGAAGAAATAGATAAGTGTTTAAGAATTGGGACTAGTGGGGTTGGGGATGTGAATCAAGAGAATGTTGTTTCTCATTACAATCCATGTATATTGTTCAACATAAATTTTTATGCATGTATTAATTTGACAAAAATAGAAAATATTTAAAATAAGCAAATTAGACAGGGTATGTGGACAAAAGAATACAAATAGTTTTTTCAAAGGATCTTTCCTCTAAAGAATAAAAAAAGATAGCACTATGGTAGTAAGAAAGGTTTTCTATTTTTTTTTTTAAAGATTTTATTGGGGAATTGGGGGAGGGGAACAGCATTGGGGAATCGGGGAAGGGGAACAGACAAGTTGCTGTCTTTTTGTTCTTCAGTCTAGTTGTGGAGGAGAGGATGTTGCTTCACTGGCCCATGTTGGTATCTTCATTGCGCTCTTCCCGGATGAGGCAGATGGGTCGCTTGCCTCTGGATGTCACTTACCGTGGCTATTGGCAGCTCACGCTGGCTGCCAGCCGCTCACGATGGCTGCTGATCACTCACTGTAGCCTATGGCAGCCCACTGCAGCAGGGGCTGCAGCCTATACCATCGCCAGGGCTTGCACAGTCTAGCTCCAGGTGGACCTGTTGTTAGCTGTAGAGGGCAGTGTCACTGGTCCTCATATGTGGGATCTGAACCGGGGCCGCTGGCATCCCCAAACCAGCTCTTCACCAATGCATCACTCAGCCGGCACAGAAAGGTTTTCTATTTTATTATTTTAAATAGGATAAATGTAAGTGTACTATAGTTGGGAAGAAGAATGAGATGAAGAAAAAGGATCAAAACACAGATAACAAAGCAAGGTAAAGGTGGTGATGTGGGGAGGTAACAGGATCCACAATGCAAACTAAACGCTGAGCTTGAGGACAAACTATTCTCCCCTCTGAACTGAAAAAGTGGAACACTGGTGGAATTTATGCCTGATGGCTTTCATTTTCTCAGTAAAGGAAAAACAAAGTCACCTGAAGCAAGTGACATCAGTGAAAGGCAGGTGAGAATGAAAGGAGTGCTAACAACTTAGAATATCCTTGTGGCTAACTGAGAAAGCAAGCAACCTAGAGTTGTATAAAAGACTTTTCAAATCAAAATGAAGGCTCATTGGAGATTCAAGACCATAACTGGTAGTAACAGAGGTCTACACACCTGAATGATTTTTTTTCCTTTGGGGGGAGGTATTTATCAGCTACTTTTTAGGAAGGGTAAATGGGTGGCTGAATTGATACATTTGCAAGAATATTCACAAAAAGTGAAACACAAGTGTTCACTGTGGAGAAGTGGGCTACAAAAGGAAGAAAATAGTAGACTTAAAGAAATAATAGGAGTTAAATAATTAGAAGTCTTAAGGTATACAGAAAACCTGCTATACAGAACAAGGAGAGGAGAAAAATGTAGGGATAATTATGGTCAGAAATTTGGAGTTTTCCCAACCTGTGCCAAGGTCTTTGATTGTGATCCTAGTACAGAGTGGCTCAAGTGATGGGATATTGTTCAAGTGTAAGAAGAGAAGAATCTCTCCACATGGGTGCTGAGGATAACCAGGATGATGATTGATCAGAAGTGTGCAAAGGAAGACAGTAAACCAGACATCAATGCTTTAGGAATGATGGAGTACTTTAGCTACATGTGGGGACCTAAAAGAAGGGATGTTGCCTAAAGGTGGAACCGTAAGGATTTATAGGTAATAAAAGGCACCAATGCCTTTCTAAGCATGTCTAAATTTTCCCATCTGTTTACTCAGCTGAAATGTGGTTACCTGGCCTGACCAGCCAGAGTCCAGTGTCACTAAAATAGCAACTTGGATGAGATTAAGAATTGCTGCCAAAGGAAATTATCATGAGAAAAATTCTGGAGGTGGTGCAATAGAAGGGAATCCAAGTCAGCCATAAAAATGTACCTGCCCAAATGCTTAGAGCCAAGACAGAATCAGGATGGGCCCAACAGAAGGCAATCAGGATACCTGGGCCAAATCAAAGAGAATAGCTCCTTTTAATTCCAATTTTTATATGCGTGTATACTTGGGAATTTTTATATACATGTACATATATACATGTATAACTACAAAAGCTCTCTATTGTATTGTCAGCATACAGGGATCTTAATGGTATGATAAATAGAAGGATGCAGAGTTGATTATCAGGAGCTGATTCTGGGCAGCATGGAAGGGACCAGGGAAAAGCCTGCTCCAGCATGACTAGCCCACTGATCCTGGAGAGAAGACCATTGAGGGTGTATGGCACTGTCCCTTGAGAGCTATTTTGCATTTGCTTATGAGACCAGCATGGAAGCCTTTGCAATAGGTGGTAAGGTTATCCTCAGAATGTGTTTCCTGCCTGCTTCTCTTCTGTAATATCAAATGTTGAATGTTTTCCAGCCCCTGTTGTGTGTCACACTAGGGCACCATGAAAACTCCTCTTGTTTATTATTTCCCTCCTCTGTCTTCCTGCTCCTTGTTTTCCCTCCTATAAGGGCAGGCTCTTTCTTGGCAATTTTTATCTCTGAGCTTGGAGCCCCTCCCCATTTCCTTTGCCTCTTTACTCCCCAGATGTGCTTTGATTTATTAACAGATCTACAGGGAGCCTTAGAACTAAGAGAACTAATAAATGATTGCTACATTCCGCCAATCTTCCTGAGCCCACAGGCTCTAGGCACCAACTGCCTAAATAGTCACAGAAAGTTATTTTAGGGAATGAATTTGGGGCCATTGTGAAATTCCAATGGGTTTAGTTTCCTCACAAATGTCTGCTGGTCAAGCTTCTTAGATAGGATTGTTGGAAGCTGTGTAGCTTACAGGTCTCTGAGTTATCATTATAATCATGGATCTATCTCTAATGCCCTGTATTAGAGCAAGACTCTGAACCTCTCTGTATTATAAACTAGGGGGCACACAAGTAACCATCCTTGAAAAGCTGTAGTGAATGAATGCTAATAAATACTGCCACAAAACAGCTAGGATTCAGATGCAGGAATGGAGTGCCTGAGAAACACTAAATAAAATCATATAGGGAATAGTCCAAGAATTCAGAACTTGTAGTGGTCTGCCAGCTGAAAATATTAATGTCTATCATTAATATAGAGTTACGGCTTCACAGAGGCAAGATTCTGCTATAGGAACACAGCACAACCATCAGCCTCCACCCTCCCTCCATTTGGGATCTCTTTCCCAGCCCCCAAGGCAGGAGTGCCCTTTTTATTCCTGCTAATTGCTCAGAACTATCCATCTCTGTATTACCCACTCCAGCAGCAATCTTCACACTGTGCTACCACTTTTCCCTGATTCCTTCTGTCCAAATTTGATCTGGCCTGTGTGCAAACCTCTAGGACTTAGTTGTCTGCTGGATGATGATAGACAGTAAGGGGATTAATAAGGACTATAATCCTACCAAAGTGTTTTGTTAGGTCTAAGTATCAATGCCTTGACTCAGTACAAATATGTACACTTTCATAAATCGCTCTTAAGTGATTTCTAACCCTAGAAATTTCAAGCAAAGTAACTATCTCACTGTGTAGAGGAGAGATTTTAGGGGCCTGGGATTTTCAGCATTATAAAAGCAGTTACTAATTCCACCTACACCCATGAAGGAGGGCCATCCATTAACAAGAGAAATCAATATTTCAGGGCAAAGTTTCTACCTCACTTCAAGAGAACATGCTGATTACTAAGACAACTTTATCCCCTATATCCAATGAAGCAAGCGGAACCTCTTTGATCCTGACCCAGCTCCTTAATATTTTAGGTAATGCAGATAAAGTTAACTTTCAACAACCCAGAGGTAGATTATCTACAAATCTGGTTTTTACCTTCTTATGTTGACATTGTCATTCATTTTGCCTATTTAAGTGCTCGGAAGCATTATTATTGCTTCAGTTTACTCATATTCCCTGTAAGAAATAATGATAATTTCTAACAATTGCTTGGCATTTTATGGTTTTTGAAACATTTTTCACAAGCATTATCTTATTTGACATAACCTCTAACTATTCCAAAGTTGAAAGGAAAGTCTTTAAAGTAATAACATTTTGTCAATAAATTTGTTTCTTTGGGATGGTATATGCTAACATGTTGGAAGCTGATAAAGAAACAAAAACAAAACAAAAACTATATATATATATAATCATGTTGGTGTTTTGCACAGGTTTAGTGGTGCCAGTGACTATCCCAACAACAAATGAGGACAAAAAGGAAAGAAGCATGTAGAAGCTCAGAAACCTCCAGATCCTCATAGCACTGTTCTATTGGGCTCAGACCCTAAAACATCTCCCATGTTTCAAAGGCAAGATCAAAGTCACACTCAAACGTGGCATTTGACCCTTGTATTTATGATCAATTAATTTTCAACAAAAGTAACAAAGCACGTTAATGGAGACAGTACAATTTTTTCAACAAATTGTCCTGGGGCAATTGAATATCCACATGCCAAAAGATGAACTTAGATCTTTACTTCACATCATATACAAAAATTATCTCAAAATGCATCAGAGACCTGAAATATGAGATAAAACTATAAAACTTTTAGAAGAAAGTATTCAAGACCTTGGGTTACACAAATATTTCTTAAATATGGCACTAAAAGCAGATACATAAAAGAAAAAAAATTAACAACTTCAATGTCACTAAAATTCAAAGCTTTTGTGCGTCAAAAAAATACAATTAAGAAAGTAAAAAGACAAGCTACAGACTGGGAGAAAATATTTGCAAAGCACATATCTGATAAAAAAAAGTTTATATTCAGAACCCACAAAGAACTCTTACAGATTAATATATAAGATGAACAACCCAATTACAGAATAAGCAAAAGATTTGAATACCCATTTCATAAAAAAAAAAATATAGAAATAGCTAATAGCACACAAAAAGATGCTTAACATCATTCGTTTTAGAGGAATACAAATTAAAACCATAATGAGATGCCATTTCACATACATTACATTGGCTATGATTTCTAAAAATAAATAAATAACAAATTGTTGTTAAGAGTGAAGGGAAATAGAAACCCTAAGTGTTACTGAAGAGAACAGAAAATAAAATGGAGCAGCCACTTTGGAAAACAGTTTGGCAGTTTCTTAAAAGTGAAACTTTAATTTACCACATAGCCCAGCAATTCTATCCCTAGGTATCTACTCTAAAGAATTAAAAACATGTCTACACAAAGACTTTCACTCTAATGTTCGTAATAGGATTATCACAATAGGCAGAGTGGAATTAAACCTGTCATCCACCAACTGGGATTAAATGACTTGTGGTATATCCATGCAATGGAATACCATTCAGCAATAAAAAAAGGAATGTAGTTTTGATAAACCCTACATGAATAAGCTTCAAAAACATTATACTAAGTGAATGAAAACAGATGCAAAAGACTAAACATGATATGGTTCCATTCATATGAAATGTTGAGAACAGGCAAATCTACAAAAGCAGAAAGTAAATGAGTTAATTGCCTGGGCTAGGGCAGGGAGAAGGCTTCAAGAATGGAATGGAGATTAACTGTAATGAATATGAGTGATCTTATTGGGGTGATAAAAATGTCCTAAAAGTAGATTATGATGATTGTTGCAAAACTCAGTAAATTTACTGAAAATCATTAATACAGGTGAATTTTATGGTATAAATTATGTATACCTCAATAGTTATTTAAAAATACATTAGGACATATAATCAAATCTCCATTTTCCATCTTGATTGGACAAGAGTGGTTTCTGGAACACACCAGGCAAAGAGGATCTATTAACTTGCAGACTTTCTTTGAGCAGAGAGACTTAGATGTGTACAGTTCAAAGTTTAATCAGCATGACATGCTCATCGTTTTATAGGACTTGGAGATCTTTACTGTAGTTTCAGTTTTCTCATGAACCTTGAGGTCACAACATAACTTACCCATCTAACTTTCCTTATACTTTTATTTAATGATACGCTCATTTGTAATCTAGAATAAATCAATTCTTCTCTAGGCAGGTACAGATTTATAATTTACAGTATAAAAACCTGCGTGTTCTAAGAACTGATAGAAGGAATAAGATTTTATATATGTGTAAAATATATATTACGTATTATAATTAGGAGATATACATATACACAATTATTTCTTTAATGTCTGTAAATGTTTTTGTGATTAATAAAATACAAGGTTATTAAAATGTTATTGAATTCATTGTAGATCTGTATTTTTGTGTGGGATGACATATACACACACAAACACACACATATATCCCCCAAATTTGAAACCAGTAAACTAGATATATCTAAGGTCACTTCCATCTCTCATTCATGTCTTTAGGCTTCTCTGATATATACAAGTTGGACTGAATAAAGATGATGTGATATCAACAAAACTTGCAATTAACTATGGCATTATAAGGATTCTCAATGAATGTGACAGTATGCTAGTTGAGGAATTGCTAGTTTAATAAATTTAATAAATTTAATAAATTTCTTTCATTACTGGATAATGAAATATTTATAATATCCAGTTAGGATATCCAAGCCACATGACAATCTGCTGGGTAGAAGATTAAATTTTAATTTGGAAATAAAGGGAATGTTCTAGTCAGTGTGGCAGGCAGAATTCTTCTAGGATCCCCACCCCCTGGGGAACGTGTATAATACCCTCCCCTTGAGTGTGAGCAGAACCTGTGAATACAATAGGATACTGCTTGTGATTAATCCTGTGACCTGGCAAAAGTTAATAAACTTTTGTAGATGTAATTAAGGTCTCACTTATTTGACTCTAAATTAATGGCGGAGATTATCGTGGGTGGACATCAGGTAAGGCCCTTAAAAGAGGATGTGCAGGTCAGAAAAGGAGTCAACAGAGACACTCTCCTGTTGACTTTGAAGACGACATAAAATGGTCAAGTTGTGGAGAAGACCATCTGGTGTAGAAAAGTGGGAGCCCTCTAGGAGCTGAGGGACTGAATTCTATACCTGCAATGACTGAATTTGGCCAACAACCTGTGAACTAGCCGAGATTGCAGCCCTGTCTGACACCTTGATTTCAGCCAGGTGAGAACCTGAACAGAGGACTCCGTTAACCCACGTGTGGACTCCTGACCCATGAAAATTGAGATAATACATTTGTGTTGTTTTAAGCTACTACATTTGCGGCAATTTGTAACAGAGTAGTAGAAAATGACTGCAATCATATTTTGGCAGAACAAAGAACAGTGTTTCTGAAGGAAACCAAGCCAGGTTCCACCGCCCTTTAATTATTGTTCAATGTTAGAAGTCCTGGTTGACTAAAACACATGGTGGTATCTTCAGTGGCCAGCCATGGTGTTGACTGAGTAAGGTCATGGCTCTCAATGTTGCAGCTCTCACTTAGTGACAAATGGCAGGGAGTTAGGCAGGGTAATGGGGCTCACAGAAACCGGAGATAAAAGGTATTTCCATCTTCCTGCAACAGAGGCTATCAGAGAGAATGTTTACCTGAAAGTACCCCCAAAAGTCCTTTTCCACAATGACCCAGAGTCATAGCGCAGCTTTAAAGGCCAAAGTTGGGGCTTATTCCTGGAAGAGTTGACTTCTCTGTGTTGACTTTGTGACTTCACTCTAGAAAAAGCAGCTGGCAACTTTAAATAACTGAAACAAAATAAAATTTCCACTTGACCGGACATCCTGATTCTATACTATCTTTGCCTCCTTTACCATACTCCATGCTTTGTTCCCTAAAGTTCATGGGTAATGCTTATTCCAGTAGCTTTAAAGAAACTCAGCCCAATTATAAGTTTCTGAGCCATCGCCTAATCTAGACAGCCATCCCCTTCCATCCATTCCCTGGGTCTCTTAGCAGACCACAGCTCCAATAGCTAGGGCAGCCTTACAGGGATGACAGCTAGCGTCCTGAAGGACAGATGCAGTGTCCTGGCTGCTGGCCCATTTCAGCATAATTTCCTGCCTGGGGTTTTGCCCATCATACTATAACGAATTGCTTTGGAGGAAAAGATCAAAGGATGGGGAAAGCCTCAAGAGGAAGAATACATCTGTTAAGAACTCCCACCGAAAATGTTATAAAGTGTTTTTGTTTACTAAATCTTTCAAGACTGAAACTGGTTCAAGGCCAATTTAGCTGCCTTGTTTTAAAAAGAGAGAGCAAAAGATTGGAAAACAGACCTAATAAGGCACCAAAACTAATTAAAAAAATAATACACACACTCACACAAACAGAAAGCCATATGAAATTGTAGGTGCTTTTGTGCAAGATAAATAGCTAAAATGTGTTTATAAATATTATAAATACACATCTTTAAGACTGTCTTTGCATATGCATTTAAGACAAAATGATTTCAATAATGCACAGAAGTGCTTTATACACAAACACATGTGATCCCAATTTAGGATTGTTTCTAAAGATTTTAATTCTTGGCTCTGTACCTGATTTGCAAGAGATTCAAATGAGTAAAGTTAAAAATTTGATTTTGGTGTATGTCCTCAGAACTCTCTCTGCCCTCTACCGAATACTCCTGTATGAATTTCAACAATTACTAGACATTTGTGTCATCCATTGTGTTCCTATAAAATAAAATATGCATCAGAAAGAGGAGGGCGAAAAGCCTGTAATTTTACTAGGTTTGGGGTCACAGATTGGGCACTGGCTTTATTATACATTCCAATATGTTAATACTGAATTTTACTCCTCTAAATGATCATGGTTGCACTTAGAATATGATAAGACTTGTCTATTCTGGGACTCTTTTGCAGCACAAATAATACTTATTACAAACCACCCAATGCTTTTGTACATGAATGGTCAAATCAGGCTGGAATTTTTAGGAATCAGAGCAAATACTCCACAAGCCCATGAACAAGAGGACTGGGTCCTAAACACACTCCCTAGAAGCCCCAACTGTGCTTTCCTTTCTTCTCATCCCCCTCACTCTGCTCCTCCTCCCTTGCTCTCTATGCAAAAAAGACAAATAGTTGTATAGGCCCCACAAAAGCCCAGGAAACTGGACAAAGAGTGACAGGCTTGGAGCAGGAAGGGGGGAGCCCTCCTGCCAGAATTGCAAATAGGTCTCTCTTTCTTGGGTTTGCATAGAAAGTTCTCTGAATGAGCTTTGCGCCCTGTCTCTTACCTTCTCACAGATTGTTAATACAGGCGGAGGGAAAGTACACACAAAAGCGTTTAGAAGGACAAGGGAGGACCCTGGGAAATTTACTAGAAATTAGTGGATCGTCATTTGGTGGCATATTCTTGATTGCCTGCACTGGAGGCAGTGAGCAGATGACCCAAGGATGATAAGATTTCCTTGTAGCCACAATTATGGAGCCCAGCTGCACTTATCAAAGCCTTTCCCTTTTCTCTTAGCTGCTGGCTGTGGCTCAACTGCTCTCTCCACCAGCAACCAGGCCCAGTTTCTGCCAGGAGCAAAGGCCTGGGGGTGAGTTCTCTGCAGAGCAGAGTAGAGAGAAGGGCAAGGGAAGGAAAAGCATAATGCTTGGCGCTTGTGAGGGCCAGGGAGCCTTAGCCTCAGTAGGTAGTCCTGTTCCCCAGGAGGCCCAGGCTAGTGGACCTGGCTGCATTTGTGTTTGAGTTACTGAGCAGGTTGGAATGGGTTTGTAACTTTGGCAAAACCAGCTAAGGAAATACTGGGCTGCTTCTTAGAGCAGCAGATCAAAACCGTCACTCATGCAACCAAAGCATGAGCAGAGGAGAGAACTTTGACTTCCAGCTGCACCCGGAACAAGTCTCACCCTCCTCCTGCCCACAGAACCAAGGGACCAGGACATAGCTGGGACTTGAATACCGCAACCCTTTCAGACACCAAAGGTCCACTGTTCAGGGAGTTATGGTATTGATGCCCCACCTCTTTACCATAAATGGCCAAGTTCCAAGGTCCTCCATTAAAACTTGCCCCACTAGCACTTCAACATACCTGCTCCCTCTAGCCCCTTAAAAACCCTTGGCCTAGTCCAGTAAGCAAGATGGATTTGAGGCACCATTAGGTCTCCCATCTTCTTGATCAATAATAAACCTTTCATACTCCAAACTCTGATTTTTGAGTTTTAGCCTTTCAAAGTATCAGAAACACAAACTTTGGATTCCGTAACAGGTTGTAATCAAACAGTGTTTTCTGGCAACTGCCTAGGGCAGAATAGGGGGAGACCTCCCCTATCACACCCATTGGGAACCTCCCTTCCCTAAACCCTGGATCTCCCTCCCCAACCCTACCAGTTTCAAGCTGCTCTTTGGGATTCAAAAAACTCACAGAGCTGGCACTCTACCAAGCTAGACTTTTACTTTTAAGGAGGATTCTAGAGACAAGTATTTTCACCTAAAGCAATAACTGTCTCAGCGTCCCAAGTTAGACACTATGGTTATCTGTGGGAGGGGAAAAATTTATGATAAGGAAAGAATGAGCTGCCTATTATTTCTCCTTTCACATCACCAAGAGCACATGTTTTCTCCTTCAATGAGTCCTATTTTAATAACAAATTTGTCATTACTGTTACGCCCAAATTCATATAATTCTCACTAATCATTTTTTGTATTTAAAAAAATATTTTAATACTCAGAGGGCTGTTATGATATAGATCCGTGGGATACCAGAATGCCTGCATTTTGCAAAAGAATAAACTGAGGCTGGAAACAGAACTATGAAAAAGTTAAACTGTGTCTATGTATATCAAGCAATTAAACAGGGGGAAATATAAATTCAGAAAAAAATAAATAACCATAACATAATTTCTAAGTAGTTCTATTATGGATACATAGGTGAATTTTCTTCCAGTCTTGTTTTCTGTGATATTTTTAAATTTATGGTTTTTGCGTTCATACGGGTTGCACATACTATTTGTATCCTTACACTTTTAAATGCTGTTAAGAACAAATTATCATGTAAATTTCTTCTTGTGGTAATAAGACATTTTCATGAATGAACATACCTTCTTTTGCTAAATGCTATTCCTAATTTTAAGCTTTTAGATGGTTTCTACTGTCAAACTAATATAACAAGTAGTACTGTATTCAAATCTTTGTGTTTTTGTTTTGCTTTTTAAAAAACCTGGTTAAATTCAACCAATGCGCTAAAGAATATTTTTAGGTTCAGCTTTTTAAAGATATTTGGAAGTTATTTTTAAATGAGTTGCTTTGAAACGTTGTTTTACAGTGACTTTCTTCAGGGTGTCTGTGTGTGTGTGTGTGTGTGTGTGTGTGTGTGTGTGTGTGTGTGTGTGTGGTTTGTTTTTCCCTTATGTAGTCACAGCTAGTCTTTATACTTTCACAAATAAACAGATGTTTGGGGTATATTTTTTATTGCTGACTTAAAAATTTGTTTAACTTGGAATCAATTGGAATAAAATTACAAATTAATTTTGAAACTTTTCTTTAAAAATTGTTTTTCATGTATTTTAACTATGTTGTTTTTAGTTTTTCAATACCTGTGCCAACTGGATGAGCATAATTAGGCAGCTAATTAGAAGGATCTTTTTCTGGGGACACAAACACCTTTCATTTAGGTATAGAAATAAGTGAGCTTTGCAGTGGAGCCATAACTTAGAAAGTAGCTATGCCTAGGATCTGTGGCACAAAACAAAGACAAGTAAGTATGCTTTATACACATGCTCGCACACACATTTCCTCTGCTTTTTGTCTCCGGCCTTCCAACTGATCTTGTTTACTTGGAAATAGAGGTATCATCTCTTGTGGTGTCATAATTCTGAAGCAATAGAATACTCTAAAATTTAATACTTAGAGAACAGCTAAGGCCCTTTCATCTTAATGTCATTTTTAAAAGTGAGGAAATAGCATGTGAACAATATTTATTTTCTGCCATTGAAATATTTTGTAAACTTCCCTAATCCTGACACTGACATTCACAAGTAACTATACACTTGGTATATATTAATTTTTTCTGTGTTCCTCTTTGCCCTTCTTTTTGCCCCACGGACAACAGCATGTCCCAGTATTACAATACATTTGTGCACAAAGCAGCTTTATGTCCAGAGAGAAATGAAACATTCCGATGGCTTTTCTTACCAAGTCCAGACACAGTGACCCCTTGGCATCTCATCTGAAGGCACACAGTTGAAGATTGTGGATAGATAACCTGAAGCAAAACTCAGCCCTGGAATTCACTCTGCTTTGTGATTTTCTGTGTTTAAGAACTGAACATTTAGAACCTTTACGATCCGTAAAATGAATTCTCTTTTGGCCAATAATTACATGTGAGAGTAAAATACAAAGAACACATGTTGGAAGCAGCATCTCTGAGTGCTCCAGAAATGAACAGCTATATTATTCAAGCTACCTACATTTGGGCGATTGTCCAAAATATTTGCCTTTTTACTCCTTCCCCCTTCTAGAGTTTGCCTTCCCAACAAAATGCTTGAACGTAAATATAACAACGTTTTTGAAGATCTTAAGCCCTAGTCTGAGTTATAGTTTTCCTTATAGTTACTTTCATGGTTGCTTTGAATGCTGCTCCAATGTATAAACTTGACTTTATTGAAAGAAAAAGGAAGACAAAACAACAAACAAAATGTAAACCAGAGAAGTGGTGCCTCCAAAAACTACGGAAAGCCTAGCTTTCCTTCTGCTAAAATGTAATCAACGGTCGCCATCTGCTGGCTGCATTTGGGAATTCTTCAAAAGTAAGCTCTAAGGCACAGGCACACATATTGTCCTGGAAATGTTTTTGATCAGATGTGTGTGTGAGGAAAGTGGGCACTAAATTTTCCAGCATTCTAATTTAGTATATTTTTAAGCACCTATAATTATTTGAGCCCCCATAGGCTATAATTTCGGAGAGGATTTATACTTATGGAGTTATCATCACAGACAAGATGAAGTGGAGTCTAAGACAAATAACTGCATGGACTAAGGAGAGCTATTAAAGGATAGGTCATAAGCAATGGTGCCATCAGTATATCTGTCCTCCTTGATAGGACCACAGATGACTCAACCCCATGAATGTAACCATTTCCCTCTAAAACCCACTCTTCTTAGTTTTCAGGGCTCCCTGGTGGTTTTGTAGTTAACACAGGAGATTTCAACCAAGGTACTCCTCTCATGGGACATACCTTGGCTACCTGACCATTAGCCAATCTATTTGGAGGGCTTTGCCCAAACACTTGTATGTAAGCCCCACAATAGCCTTTAAAGATAGCTACTTAAAGCCCTATTCTATAGATGAGGACACTGAGACCCAGGGAAGCTGATTAAGTGAGAGAGTCATGACAGTCTACACTCAACCCAGTTCCTTGAGCCATCTCAGCCATGGGACCATGCTGCCACCTGGGCTCTCCAGGTAAATTTCTACTGAAATTTGGAGAATGTATCTTCTGAATTCTTCTCTCTGACCACTTAGACTATGCTCATCCTGTGAGATTTCATTTGGCAGCTTATCTGCTGTGTCCCTCTAATGTTCACTAAAAATATCGACATTCCTCCACTATCTGAGTATACTTTCCAGAGACAGAAAGTGATTTTTTTTTTCTGATGCTCCCACACAAATGGTAAATGAAGGCTCCACAAGCACCTTCCATACAAAGGAGTATGTGCAGGTCTTAGGAAAAACTCGCATGTGTGTATCTGTGTTGTTGGATCTTGTGGGCCAGTGATCTTTTTCTGTTTCATAACACTGCATACACTAATAATGCAAAGTAGCTTCCCAAGGTTATAAAATGGTTCCTAAGAAACCAGCACACCAATATTTACTTTTTATTTCTCCACATGCTGGAAATTCCTTTTCTTCAAGTTCATTTACATTTTCTCTTTGGTTTTTCCTTTCTTTCACCTTTACACTCGGTGATGGTCATAGGTTCTCTGGCTTCTCCGAAGCCAGATGCCAAAACAGAGTTTGGGGTTCAAGATGCTTACTCAGGATCAACACCTGTGGAAGGCTGAGGGGAAGCTAAACTGCAAAGAAGATTCAGGGAAGCTGTGCCAACCCAGGTGGGAGCTCTTGAGTAAGCACTGTCCTCAGAGTTGTGCCCCAGTGGAAGAACCTGGCCAGGAAGTCCTATCCCCGTCACTCAGACTTGAGCTGTGGGCAGCCCTGGGAAGGCATGAATTCAGTGAGACAGACAGCTGACCACTGTAGCTACCTGCTGACCACACCTTGCAGCTGGACAGCAATCCCTTTTGATGGGGAATCTGGGTGTCACATGTCCTTGTTGACTGGGGTGGCATAAGCCCTCCTTGTACCTCACACACGACTGTCTTTCTCACAATCCATGTAACACAAGCTGTTCTTTCACATGGAACCAGGAACTCATCTATTTACTGATGCACAGGTGCTCACTCTCTTTAGAAAATGTACTAAAATACAGAGCACTACCCAATGTCCATAATCTATGTGGGAATTTGATCCTCTGTGCTGACCAGAAAAGGGGGCATGGCAAAGTAAGGCCTCTCTGTTTCTCTGGCAGAAGTTCAAAATGGCTTCCAAAAAGTTTGCTGAAGTGCCTTGTAGGGAGTGAGAGAAGGGGCCATGGGACATATTCATCCCTCACAAAAGGGAGGGCAAACATTTGCTTCACCCTCACTACCATAAGCTAACTCCTTGACTCTATACATGTTTTAGTTCATGTCTTCTGAGAAGCAGGTGCCTACAGAGAAATCGATGGGCAAAAGATTTGCTGGGGAGAAATTCCTGTGAATAATTGAAAGGAGAGGGAACAGCAGTAGGGAGGGAAAGACTTTGGCCCACAATATAGGTCTGAAACCTGTGAAAGGAGAGCAAGAAGGGAGAAAGAGTGGGCAGGATGAGCCTCAGACCACAGCATGGCTCTGACAATCTCAGCTGGGCCAATGGGCAGTCCCAGAGCAAAGGCTGCCTGATTGGAAGGGTCCTGCTTTGGGCAGGGATAATCTGGCTCTGTTTTCTTGCTTTACTCAGTAATAGGCCAGAGATAGCCTAAGGAGAGTGATCTCTGTGTGAATGATGCTGTGGCTTCCAAAGGTACAGGAACTGGAGGCTGTTGGCTAATATACGCCTCATGGAAGGTTCTCTCTTAAGGGAAATGTGAACCATTCAACTCCCTTAACTGCCACACGCGCTAACCTTGCAGCACTGAATCCTAAAAAATGGGCTCAGAGTGAACTCAAAAAGACAGATAAGTAGGCTTATTTTCTCCATTTCTCTTCCATACCCACTTTATTCCTGATTCCAAAGGAGGGTCTGTAAGCACACCCCCAAAATTGACAGCTGATTCGATTGAAATTTAACAGGCCATCTTAACAGCATCTTAACTATTAGAAATATTAAAACATTTTTAACTACTGTGTGATTCAAGTGTAAGCTTGATTTCACAAGTGTTTAATGAATTTGAATACCTACTATGGGCCAGATACTTTGCTCAGTCTGCAAAATCAGGTTACATTGGGCAAAATCTTGAGTGGCTCACATGGTGCCACATTCTGGATAACTAGAATGTTTTAGTTCTGATTTTTGTTCTTCCAATCATTTCTATCTTTTCATTTAGTGTAACTTTTTTAATTTCTGTGAAAGCAAACTCCATATGTCAAATTGAAATAAGGCATAATATCTTGGATGAAAAGCAATCCCCTTCTGCCTTAATTCAATTCTTGAATGACTGTTTCTAAGTTTCATTTCTGAGGTGACTATTTCCATACATTTCTGTTGTACATTTACTGGTGCTTCATTCAAATCTACAAAATACTATGTTTCTACCAGTGTCTTTTGAATTATCAGCTAGATCTTACATTTTGACATTTTGTTTTGTTGAATTCCCCAGAATATTACCAGACAAACAGTAAACAAAGCAAAGCTAAATTTACTAAAAATTAGTGCAGTAAGAGGGAACACTACCTTGATAGTTTCAGCAGTGTCTCACAGGGGACAGTCAGAACATATCTTTGTAGGTTCTTGAAGTCTACTCTTGAATGGGTTAAGCAATTGGGATTGGACATTAATTGTTACATAGTGAGATGAAGGTCTTAAAATGAGTGTGGATAAAAAAATGTTTCACAAGCCAGATGTTTTTCTCAGTGAGCTAATATTGTCTCAGAAAAACTGGGCTGCTAGAACTTTCTGAATGTAATAGTAAAATTGATTATTGATGAGTAATCTTGTCTTAGGCAAATTTTTTTCTGGTAAAAACAACTAACTCATGTTGACAGAGGTTGTTTCAGCTCTTTGTCCTGATAGTTGGGTAATATTGATGTAGATGGTCACTGTTCTCAGCCACACGAAGATTGAGCCCACTGATTCTCCACTGCTATCTTCATTTCCCAACACTTCTTAACAGTTACATCACCATTTTTCATGTTCTTTGTGGTTATATTAGTAACTTTCAGTAGCTTCCTTAACCCTCCCTGTCTTATTCTATCAATTTTTTTGTGTGAGATGAGTTATTAAGACTGCTTTCCCTACACTTCTTCCCCCTTCTTTTCTACCAATTTCTGTCAGCTGGGCTGTGCTCCAAGGTTTAAAACGTTTGCATTATGCTTTTAAACATAATCAAATGTTCTGAGCTGTCACTAATTACTGAGTCAACAATTTCAAAATAAGCTGTGCTTAAATGAATAACAATGATAAATCTGTACAATCATTCACTATATACAGAGCAAATTTTTTAATTCTTCATATATAGTAACTGATGTCAACCTAATAGTAGATATTACACTAGCTTGATTTTACAGATAAGGAAACTGAGACACTGAGATTTAATATCTTGCCCAAAACAATTTGCTGATTATTCTTTTACAATGTTATACCTTAATTCCTTACCCTAAAATAGACACTCTGTTTGTGCCATGTCATTCCATTAGCCCACTGCTTACAGGTTTTCCTAACTCAGGGTCATCCCGAAGGATGCTCCCTCTGTTTAAGAGCTTGTACTCTCAGACTTTCACCTGGCCTATTCCTACTTGTCATGCAGACCTCAGCTAATATCAGTTCCTCAGAGAGGCCATATCTGACCACCATATATTAGAATGTTCTTCTGCTTTTCTCTCTCATTCTGTTCTTTCCAAAAGTCGACACAATTTATAGATATATAATTCTTTTCGTGTGTATCAGTATAATGTCTCTCTTTGCTTCTCGACAATTAGATGCATGATGCTTTGCATCTTAGGACAGTTCTTGGCACCTAGGAGGTAATTTATTTCTCTCTACATAATAAACTATAGAGATTGATAAATATAATTTTGTTTTTAAGTTAAATGTAAGGTTAATAACATGGAAATTTTTATTGGTTAGTGTAGATATTAGGATGAATTTGTACCTTAAGTTTAAGAAGTTTTAATAGAAAATAATATTAACTAAAATGAATAGGACTAAATTAATAGAAGCTAACTTTTAATAATTCTACAATATTCACTTGCTTTGCTGACGTTTGATTCATACCAGTACAATGAAAAAAGGACAGATAAATAATTCTCTGAGCCATGGAACCCAGAAATAAAAAATAAAAAAATTTGTAAAGCTCTCAGCACTTTGCCATGCTTTCACAATGCACAAGCATTATGACATGTATTATGATGTCATCAAGTAACTTCCTCAAGGTTATACAAACTACCCAGTGCAGGAAGGGAACAATTTTTCTTCTCTATGTCTAGTGATCTTATTCAGAGCTCCTCCGCCTTTCCCTTTCTTCATTCAAATTCTGAAGCTGAATTTCCCCTAAGGACTGTTTTGCCTTTAACAATGGGATTGTTTTCATGTTAGTATCAGTCATTTTGATTTTTTTTTGCAACATACAAAACACTCATATTTCAGTGACAGTAACTTAGATCTCTTAGAGCAAAATTCCTTCCATGGGATTTAGCCAACATCTACAAGTACCTCATGGAAGAGGAAATGGAGTTCAGCCTTGATGCTATAGTAGGATGCTTAACTGAGGAAGAGGTAGGGTTACAAACTCCTTGCTTCATGAAGCACTTTCACCTAGGAGTGGTAGTACTTATATTTACTATTGTAAAAATACCCTACAGATTATTAAGATTCACTTATATTTTTAGAACACTCATTCACACACTCATTGATGCATTTCATAAAATGCTGTGCAGAAAGGAGTGTTTACTTCTTAAGAAATTCAAATATTTGGAAGCTCCCTCTACATTTATTTTCATAGTACAAATGACAGTGTGTTAAATAACTGAGATTTTGCTGCAATTCTTGGCTGATTCTGGATGTGGGCTATAAGGACTGGTAATGACAAAGTTTGTAATTCTGCCTGTCTCAGGTCACAATTCCTAGAAGCAGAGTCTGAGGTGGGAATTTGAGCAAAAGTGACTTCTTGAGGTACTGCTTTCAGAAGAAATGGAGTAAAGGGAGCAGATGGGACAGAGAAAGGAGCTGAGCTCAGAGTATATGGTCTCAGCCAGAAAGCTCCAGCTGATCCTAGAGGAAGCACTAGACCACACTGCAGCACAGAATTGGTTTCACCTGAACCATAGGGGCTGGTCTTTTGTTCCTCCTTGTAAGTCAAGTCTTTAGATGTAGGCTGCTGGGCCAGACAGGACAGCTGTGAGCCTTGAACAGCTAATACTTTATTTTTTAAGTTTTTGAGAAACCTCCACGCTATTTTCCACAGTGGCTGTATCAATTCACATTCGTAGCCAACAGTTCACAGAGGTTCTCTTTTCTCTACATCCTTGCCAACACTTGTTGTCTCTTGTCTTTTTGATAATAGTCATCCCAGCACTTGTGAGGTGCTATCTCATTGTGGTTTTGATTTGCATTTATCTGATGATTAGTGATATTGAGCACCTTTCCATGTACCTGTTCGCAATTTGAATGTCTTCTTTAGAATAACGTCTATTCAAGTCCTTTGCCCATTATTTCAATTGGAAAAGAAATGAAAATAGGATATTAAAGAGATACCCTAATTCTCACATTTATTGCAGCATTATTCACAATAGTCAGAATGTAGAAACAACCTAAGTGTCCATCAATGGAAGGAAGAATGAAAAAAGAAGATGTGTGTGCGTGCGTGTGTGTGTGTGTACACATGTATACACATACATGCACAATGGAATATATTATTCAGCCATGGCAAAGAATGAAATCCTGCCATTTGTTACAACTTGGATGGTTCCTGAGAATATTATGCTAAGTGAAATAAATCAGAGAAATACAAATAGTCTGTGATATGACTTATGGTGGTTACCATGGGCTTAAAGGGATGGGAGAAATGGGGGAGATGTTGGTCAAAGGGTACAAACCACCAGTTAGAAGATAAGTAAGTTCTGGGGATCTAATGCACAGCATTGTAATTATATATAACACAATATTTATTAAAGAGTAATGAGTACTGTGTTACATATTAATTTATGTATTGTATAAATTGGTTTGTATTCACTTATTGCTATACACATAATACTATATACTTGAAAGCTGCTAAGAGAATAGACCTTAAATATTCTCACCACAAAAAAGAAATGGTAATTATGTGACATGTGTTAGCTAAGACTATGGTAGTAATCATATTGCAATAATACATACATATGTTATATATAATATTAATATATAACATATATATACAAAGTGTGATAAAAAATATGGTGAATGTTTAAATTTTAAAAAATGTATTATAGTAAAAGACACATTGCCATTAATCCCCCTCAAACTACTTTCGCTCACTTCTAACATACTTATCCCATCATTCGTTCCACTTTTGAAAGCAGTTCTGGAAGTCCTATTTCTTGAGTGTCTTTAGTTGTGCTGTCATGGCTGCCTCAATGTCCTGAATCAATACAAAACATTTGCCTTTCATGGTCATTTTGACTTTGGGGAACAGCCAGAAGTTGCACAATGCCAGATCCAGTGAATAATGTGGATGAGGACACACCATAATGTTTTTATTTGACAGAAATTGCCGTACCAGTAGTGATGTTTGATATGGAGCCTTTCCGTTGTGATCACAAAATATGGTGAATGCTACTACCAAGTGCCATCCAATGAAAAGGCAGGGATCTTCAACATGGGTAGCAGCCCAGTGAACCTTAGTAACAGTGTGTGACAAGTTTCAACTTGTTTGGTGCAGTCAGTTGGGTGTGAGCTATGGTTGAGAGAAGGTGTGTTTTAAAATGTGCCATAAATCATCCTCCATCATGACAACACTCTGTGTCACACATCTGGTATAAGGCAATTTCTGTCAAATAAAACATTATAGTGTGTCCTCATCCACCTAATCACTGGATCTGGCACTGTGTGACTTCTGGCTCTTACCCAAAGTCAAAATGATTCAGGACATCGAGGCAGCCATGACAGCATAACTACAGACATTCACAAAAGAGGACCTCCAGAACTGCTTCAGAAAGTGGCAAGAATGATGGGATAAGTGTGTTCAAAGTGAGGAGGAGTGTTTTGTGGGGGATTAATGTCAATATATCATTTTCTGTAATACATTTGTTTTTTAATTTAAGCATTCACCATATTGTTTGATCATATTTTGTAAGTATTTCAAATCAATATGTTTTACATCCTATAGTTATACAATGTTATATGTCAATTACATTTAATAAAGTTAGGGGAAAAAACAGTCAAGACTTTCAGCACCTAGGGCCTGGTTACACAGCCTGGCAAAGGAGAAAGTTTGGATACTGACATACTCTATCACACCGGCCATGTCATGTGCAGGGATTAATGCTTAAAAATGTGAAAAAAATCATCTTTCTGAAACATCAACCATCACCCTCAGAATGACTTAGCATAATAATTATAAATCTGATAAGTATAAGCTAAATTTAGGATAAATTTTCATTTGTGTTTGAGTGATAATAAGTCACACATATATCAATGCATTTTTGTACAAAATGCCATATATAATTAGTAACATTTTAAAAAGTTCAGATTGTTACTTCCACATCTTCCTCCCATCTCCAGCTCATGAGACAGTCACATTCCACACACAGATTTTTCTAGTATACTTAAACTGATTATTATATTAAGAAGATTTGGGGAGTTTTAGAGAATTGTAAGAACATATGTAATTGCAGGAAGTTAAGGAGGGAAATGGCATAATTCAAGACCTTCCAGTCATTTCCAATCACTAGAGCACAGAGTTCATTTGTGGAAATGATGAAAGATTAGGTTAGGAATAAAGGCAGAACTCAGACCACCAAAGGCCTTGAACAACATAAAAGCAGTATGACCATAATCCTAAGGACAATGGGTCTATTAGTTCCTTGGGCTGCTGTAACAAATTACCACAGACTATGTGGCTTAAAACAATAATTTATTCTTCCACAGTTGTGAAGGCTAGAAGTCTGAAATCAAGGTGTCAGCAGAGCCACACTCCCTCTAGAGACTCTAGGTGAGAATCACTTCTTTGCTTATTCTAGCTTCTGGAAGTTGTTAGCAACCCTTGGCCATGGTCCCATCTCCTCCCCTTTGTCTTTACCTGGCCTTCTCCTCTATGAATCTGCCTCCCTCTGCCTCTCACTTAGGAATATACTTGTGATGGCAGTTAGGGCCCACTCAGATAATCTGGAATAATCTTATCTCATGATTCTTAATTTATTGTAGTTATATCTGCAAAGACCCCTTTTCCAAATAAAGCAACATTAACATGTTCCAGAGATTAATTAGGATATGGAAGTCATTATCAGCCATCCACAATGGGATGCATGTAACCATTTAAATCAGAAGACCACCACATGATCTCTAAATTTATATTTAGAGAGAACAAGAACTCTGCAGCATTACATTTATGGATTAGATAGCCTTAATACTAGAGGTGGGAGACCTTATAGTATGCTTGGTCAATAGTTCAGACAGTTGGTTAATGGTGAGAAATTATATAAAGGCATTGGTGGTAGAAGGGAGAGAAGTGGCCAAAGACATAACTGGTGGTGGAAGGGAGAGAAGTGGCCAAAGACAGATTAGATTGATGTGTGGATAAGAGAGACCTAGGAACCTAGGATGATTCCAAGAATTCTGTACAGGGTAACTGCTTGGATGATTCTCCTTTCATTGAAGTAGGTCATGTATGGAGGAGCAGGCTTGGAGGAAAAGACTGTGGGTTCAGTTTTGGCAGAGATGCAGGAGGAGGAATATAGTAAAGAGGTGCACAATCCTGTATGGTTGTTAACAGATCTCTCCAGAAGATGGCTCTCATACCTTTTCTTTGCTTCTTATTTCCATCTTTGTTGGAAAAATAGTGCAAGATTACAATGACACAACACATTGATTTAAATGGCTCTGGATGCCAGAATTCTACATTAAACACTCAAGAGGGAGGCATACTATTGGGTGTGGTGCACAGCTGCACTAATCTTTAGCAATCTGTTTATGATTTCTGAATGTGCTGAAATGAGGTGTGACTCTAAGATAAGCAGGTGCAGTTGTCTAGGAGACACCCAACTGATGTATACCTGCCAGGGTCATCTAAAGACATTTTATAAGAAGACATGTTCCACTATAGCAACCTCAAAAGAGAATCCCTGGTACATATTTAAAAGAGTTTAAGGAGGTTAAAAAAAAGTGGAGAAAAAAATGCAGTGATTAATCAAATGGAAATCAAAATATCAGTTCTATTACCATGTAAAGCTGTATTGGAAAATATTATTTATTTGTGAGTGAATGAACTACCCAATAATTTTCCTGAAGTTTAGTCCTCTGGACAGACTTCGGGTTCCGATATGGATGTGCTGAGTTCCCTTAGGAACACTTGTAACGTGTTTAGTGTGTCCCTCCCCCAGCTTTAATGCCTGTAACTACTAAATCTCAGAAGCTGTGGCTTTTCTACAAGGGACTTATGTGGGCTACTGGAGCACTTTGCACATTCATACAGAGGTGGAAGTTCCTGAGGCAGCTTTGGCAAATGGCTGACAGATGGAGGGAATAAAAGCTGAGCTTAGTCAGATTCAGGACAACTCTGAGGCCTCTGGTTCTCAAGTAAATCTTTCCTTCTTGGGACTTTACCCTTGCTTGACTTCTTTCTGTCCCTGTCTTGCTTCCCTTTCTCCCTTAATGGCTTCCCACAGGGAGTACTGCCCATTTAAAATGCTGTGCATTCATCCCTGCCTCAGGGACCTACTTCGGAGGAACCCAACCTAACTTAAGGGTCTAGAACAGATGCAATTACTCAGATCTACTTCAATTTTGGCATCTGTAAGCAGCCTTTTTCTTGCTAAGCCTTTCAATTCCAAATTCTTCCAGATGTCATTTCTAAACTAGCAAGATCTCCTCTCTTTCAAGTTGAGTGCATACTCTTCTGGAAATCATGAAAACATCACAGATGGCCTTATGTTATAAATAATTAGTTATGAAGACAATTATTGCTCATCTGTGATGAATCAAACTTCTCCTATTTAGTCAACAACAAGCTGGACACAGTCATTACATTGCCCTGGGATCTGCGCGGCCACACATTTTAGGAAGTTGTCCTATATTCTTGCCGCATGCTGAATATTTATATGAAATGTCACTATCCATATACTCTCAGACTATCTGTTTCTATGTTAATATTTTTCTTGGCAGTTGGTCATAGACTCTGCAACCAAAACTACTCCTTTATTTACAATAGCTTCACATTTCAGTACTTTTCCTAATATCCTTCATAAAAAGAAACTGCTCCTCTGATGATTTAACTTAGATACCCAAAAAGGCAAAATGAGTCCTTTGACATGCTTTTAAACTGTGAGGCAGATGACCTCTTGTTTTATATTCAGTTTTATGAAAACCTCTAATTTCATCATCCTTTCTGACCTTTATTGATTTAAGCTGGGATGGTTACCCTTTATAATGCTAACTTGGCTTTAGAAGCATATAAATATATATGTTTCTAAGTAGAATGATCAATGGAGAGCATATGGGACTAGGCGACAGAGAACTCCAGCTATCGTTCTCCATTTGCTTTGATTTGTCTAATGACCAAATTAGACAAAGTCACTGAACCTTTAACTCAATTATCAAAGGAAGGAGTTAGGCATCATTATCACCAAAGTCTACTTTAGCTCCAAAGTCTTATGACCCTGGGAGTTTTAGTTAGAGCTGATTAGACCAAATACACATCACCCTTTGAAAAATGTTACAAATTAGTATTTACACTGTTGATTCTCAGAGTGTAATCTTTGAGCCAGCAGTACAGCATTAGCTGAGAACTTACTAAAAAGTATTGGTCCCATCTCAGACCTACTTAATCAGAAACTCCACAGATGGAGCCCAGCAACTTGTTGCCTGCCAAAGTTTGAGAACCACAGATTCATAAAATACAAGTCAAAAACTACCATGATGGTAAAATAACAGAATTTTACCACATAAGAGCCAGTAGTCCTCAAAATTACTAAAAGTGTTTTCCAACAGCCACCCAAGAGGTTTTGAATTCAATAGGTCTGGAATAGGTTCCATGAATCTACCATTTAAATAAACATCCCAGTAGGTTTCAGGTACCAAACTTCAGATAGTATGTACCTGAAAAGCAGTGACTAAGCTGCTACTCTAACTCTCCCAGCACCTGGCACAGAGTGAGTGCTCAACAACTGATTGATGGTGGAAGGAAAGAAATGAGGTAGATAGAACAAGAGAAATAGCTGCATATCATGTCACTGCCACTCCTTCGAGGCTGCAAAGTCAAAATCAGTATCAGTACCCCCACTTGTGGCATGTTCATTGTAGAATATTAAGTCCCACTAGAAAAAGTAACAGATAATTCTTGAGACCAGGTATGTTTTTGCATAAGTGGTAATATGGGGCAAGCACGACTATGACACCCTATTCATTATGGAGCAGAGGACAGGCTATACTGGGTACATGTCAAAGCTAAAGGTCAACAAGGAAAGTGTATGATCCCTTATCCTCCCATTATCTCACAGGCAGGGAAACTATGCACTTCTGCTATCCCACCTTCTTACAGGACAAACATGAGAGTGGGGCGGGGGGGAGAATTCATGCAAGAAGCCATCTGAATTTATAGGATATTATAGTTTCAAAATATGTCCACTGATTGTCACTCTTCTTTTCAAAATGTGAAGCCTAATGATCTTCTCTTTGAAATCTCATACTTAGTGACTCACTCCTAGCAAAAAGAATGTGGTGAAAGCAAAGTTACAATACTGCTGAGGTCAGGGCACAGAAGGCACTGCAGCTTCTGCCTTGTTGTCTCTCACTTATCTGGGGAATGTCCGCTCCTATGTGGTGAGAACATTTAAGAAGTCAGTGGGAGGTCCGGCCGAGTGGCTCAGTTGGTTAAGAGTTAGCTTACGAGTACGAACTCTGAGCAACAGGGCCCCCAGTTCGATTCCCACATGGGCCAACAACGCTGTGCCAGAGCTGAGCTGTCATTGAGCTGCTAATAGGTGGCAGTATGGCTCAGCTGGTACGAGCACATGCTCCTAACAATAGGGTTGCTGGTTTGACTCCTTCATGGAGTGGTGGGCTATGCCCACCAGCAACTAAGATTGAACACAGCACCTTGAGCTTAGAGGCCACGAGCTGATGATAGGCAGCCAAATGGCAACTGGTGCCCTCCACAACTAAGACTGAAGGACAACTTGGCTGGTCCCCTTCTCCAGTTCCCGAACACTGTTCCCCTCACCCAATTCCCAAACTTAAAAAAAAAGAAGTCTGTGGAAAAGTTCACGTGCAGCAGACTGAGGCCTCCTGACAACACCCAGGCCTAACTTGCCAGCCATGTGAGTGAGAGCCACTTTAGAACTGAATCATCCAGCCCCAATCAAGCCTTCAGATAACAAACAACAAGCATGCAGCTTAAATAATATTGTGAGTTCTAGGAAAGTTTCCACCTGGCTCCTGGAAACTTTAGGGGCTTACGAGAAGCTTCAGCATCTCCTAATGGGAGCTGTGGGAGGATACCACAGAGTCACAAGAAGCTGAATTTGGGTAAGCTGTACTGCTAGAGTCTAAGAAGGAAGCCATGTCAGGCAATCAGAAAGCTCCTGGCGTCATTCTAAAAATCCTCCTTATCACCCCACATAGAGCAAGCTGCAGTCACAAGGAAACCACCACCACTTTGCCTGGAGAACTACCTCAGTTTGGCACATGGTCTGAAAAGATAAAGAGGACATAGGGAAATTTAAAAAGTTGTACTGTGACTAGTTCTTTTGATCCTTTAAGTATCGAGGTATGATGACTACCATATTTGAAGCAGTTTCACTGTATCTGTGGGTTATTACCGTCACAAAACAAACCACAAAAAAATTTAGTGGCTTAAAACAATGAGCATTTATTTGGCTAAGCAACACATGAATTGGCTGGAGGCTGGCTGTCCTATGACAATCTTGCTCATACAACTGTGGTCAATTTGCTGCTAAGCTGGGTGTTATCTTTATGATTTTGACTGGGCTCTCTCATATGTCTGTGGCCTTAATTGGTTGAATCAGTTGACTCATCTCAGCTCCATGGTGATGTATCCACTTCCAACAGTCTAGCTTAGTTCTAGCCTGGTTCTCATGGTGGCTAAAGAAGATTCTAAAAATGTGAGTGTCAACTGTAGTAATATATATATATATAGTCACAGGATATGGAGTACAGCATAGGAAATAGAGTCAATAGAATTGTAAGCTATATATGTTGTCAGAGGGGTAGTAGGCTGGGGGAAGGAGTTATCACTTTGTGAGGAGTGTAAATGCCTAAATATTACATTGTTTTGTATATCTGAAACTACTAAAAAAAAAAATGTGAGTTGAAACATTCAAGACTTCTTAAGGCCCAGGGTCAAAATGGGCACACTGTCCCACTGCCACATTTTATTTGACCAAGGCAAGTCACACAGTCAAAGCATAGGAAACGAATCCCACCTCTTTATAGTAGATGCTGCATATTCACAATGCAAAGGGCACATATACAGGGAAGAATGAAAAACTATAACCATGACTGCAGTCAAGATTTCAAATTCACCAAAGTCCTCAAAGGAGAATCAATAATTATTATACCAAATATACACCAGATGGTATGCTACAATTTGCTTACACTGCTTTAAATAGTCTAAAAAACTATAGATGGATAGTATTGTCCAATGAAGGAAACTGAACCTAAAAGATGTCAAGTAACTTCTTTAATTTAATAACTGATTTGGTAATGCAAGCAAATGTGTCTGATACAAAACACACTAATATCTAGATTTTCAAGAAATAAAGTAAATCAAAAATCATTAGTCTGCAACAGTTGTGAGTATATTAGTAATATACTGAAGTCTGTGTCTGGCACTTAGTAGGTATTCATTAAATGTTAATATTCCAACAACAGCCAAAATGGAGCTTGTTGTTGGAATTCAGACACACACACAGACACATATATTATGTTTTAGTATTACTAATACCCTGGAGTTTTGTGAAATACTCACATATCCTTATTTGACTCTGATGTTTGTGCTTTAGCTACTGTGATGGTCATATGCCTATTTGATATCAACCCCATTTCCACTCAACTCTGCTGTGTTCTGCTCTGTAGGCAGCTAAGAGTCTTCAAATCACATTTTCCAAATTTCCTTGAAAGTGGTATCTGAGCAGTTCCTGCTTATGGGAGAGCCTGGTGATATATCTGAAGTTGAGAGGATGGGAGAAGGTAAGGTCCTATGGCTTCTGATTTCCATATGTGTCTCCATTAGCAGCACAGGCAACAACAGCCCAGGCTCTCCAACCAGGGACTAGTGTGTGAAGCTCTCTCCTGGGGACCTTAGCAGCCTCTCATTCAATCACTCCTCCCTTCTTTTGGTTCATCAAGCACCTCTTTTTTTGTTTTGCTCTTTTATCTTTTCCAGAATCTGTGTAACCAATTCTCTTTATTAAATTCCCTTTATTTGAAATATTTAGTTCGGTTTTTGTTTTGCCAGCTAGAGATTAACTAACTCACTTAGGGAGAACATGAAGTGCTTGAAATTGTATGCAAAATGCTGTGTGTGTTTGAATTTTTAAGAAAAGAGGTTCCAAAGCTTGTATTATTATATTTCTCTAAGGAGACAATATCTTTCAAGAAATTAAGAATAATTTTATTACAGGGTCCCAATTCTGGAAAATGATTCCTTTTCATCAGTCACTGTGCCATGCAGTTTTTGAACTGCTGCTTATAAGACCTTCCCTCCTACTTCTAACTTCCTAAAATTGTGTTATCAATAGCGAGCAAGTCTCTGATGGCTCATCACATTTTTGTTCCTGGGGCATGCTCAACAGAACATTTCTCTAATTCACTCATAGACATTAATCATTTCTTTAAAGGGAGCAGTGTAACAAAGCCTGTATTCCATATGAGTGGTAATAAAATGGTACATATGTACATTTAAATTATGCTCCACATTAAAAGTTTAGCAGCTCCCTTAGAAGGAAGTTTTGTTTGGTACAGCCAGTCACAAAATTAGGGGACAGGGAGTTCAGTCTCATCCCCACCTCTAACAAACTGTGTGAGCTTGGGAAAGCTACCTAGCTTCTCTGGAGCAGAGATTCCATTTGTAAAATGGAGGGATTGGGCTAGGTAATCTTTGAAAGATGTCTTTCATTTATCACACTTTGATTCAAAATTTGAATATTTAAATCAATGAAAAGCTTCCAATTGTGCATCTAGACACAAGTCAAAGGTACTACTGGGCAAGTCTTTGAAAAACATAAGGGTACTATGAAAGAAAGGTAGTGTGGTATTAATTACCTTGAAGAAAATGATATTTTTCTTCAGTAATATTTATACCCTTGTTTATAGTGTGTATATATGTGTGCATATGCAGGTGTGTGCATTCATATTCATACTATGTGTACACATTTATGTTTGTTCATAATATGTGTGTATGTGCATGTCTATAGTGTGTGCCTACACAGATAATTGCTTTAATGACCTCAATTAATGGCCTCTTTGCATCCACGCCCTTTGGCAGTGCCATCCCAAACTGACTCTGGCCTTGACTGTGACCTGCCAATAGGAAATTAAAAAACTTAACATGAGCGGAGACTTGAATAAGTCCTTATATATCTTTCCTTCCTCTCTTATACCCCTATAATGCCAAAAGAACATTCCTATCATAGCCTATTGCAGGATGGGCCATGTGGATTTGAGCCAGTTAGTCCAGGTGAGGTCATCCCAGATCAGCCAACAGTCTTTTGATGGCCAGACAAGTAAATGAGTCTTAATCAAGACCTAAAGACCTGCCCAGGCACATTGATCCAACATCAGCAAACTCACCCAGCTGACCATTATTTCCATAAGTAGTAATATATTTTTTAAGTGGCTGAGTTTTGGAGCAGTATTATTGTAGCACTAGATATTTGATATATCTAACTGCACCCTTGAATTAGCCCATTAACCTCCCTGTGTATGTGCATTTTTCAGAAAAGAGGATTTATACCATGCAAATACATCTGTCTGTCTTTCCTATCTCCTATTTCTCTTGATCCAAATCAAAGTAGCCAATTAAAGCAACAAGCCAAAAGTAAAAGTGACAATCCAGGCTTTAGTCACTCAAAGACATCAGTTGATAATTCCCAGTAGCTTCTTCTGTAAGGAGATACCATGTTAATGGTTTATCAGTAATGGGATTGAGAGTCTCATAGAGAGTCTGCTCTTTATTTATTTTTTATTTTTTGAGGGCAGTGTCACTGGCCCTCATATGTGGGACCCCAACCGGGGCCGCTGGCTTTCCAAGCCAGCCCTTAACCACCATGCCACTCGGCCAGCCCGAGAATCCGCTCTAAGTATCAGAGATCCACAATATGGGACAGACCTTTATGAGTGCATAGACCAGTGAGGAATTCTCCAGGGATCAGAGATAGTGACACCTTTGATGGAAAACAGCCACCATTTTGAATATAATAACAACAGAGGATTTCAGTGCAGCAATTTAGAATATATAACAAATGATCAATTCAAGAGCCTCCCAGACATACTTACGTTAGTCCTCATGGCAGCTGGATATGTCTAGGAGAGCACCAAGTTTTGGGGTGGTCAAAGAGAAGTCAAGGACCAGATGGAGATACTGGTGAATTCTAACACACATTTATTGAAGAATTAACACAAATCCTTGTCAAACTCTTCTAGATAACTAAAGAGGAGGGAATACCCCAAAACTCATTTTACAAGACCAGAATTACCCTGATACCAAAGCTAGATAAGGACACTACAAGAAAACTACATACCAATATCCCTGATGAATACAGATGCAAAAATTCATAACAAAATACTACCAACTAAATTCAACATCACATTAAAATAATTATACACCATGATCAAGGAGGATTTATGTAAATCAATACATGTGGTATACCACATTGACAAAATGAAAGATAAAAATCATATGATCATCTCAATAAATGCAGAGAAAGCATCTGGCAAAATTCAAAATCTTTTCATGATTAAAGGAAGTCTAGGGCTGGCCGAGTGGCGCGGCGGTTAAGTGCTGGTCTTGGGATGCCAGCAGCCCCGGTTAAGGTCCCACATATGAGGGCCAGTGACACTGCCCTCAAAAAAAAAAAGTCTAAATAAATTGGTACAGAAAATTTGTATCTCATCATAATAAAGGTAATATATGACAAACCCACAGCTAATATCATACTCAATGGTGAAAGGTTTAAGAATTTCCTGATAATATCAGGAAAAAGATAAGATTACCACTGTAACATTCCTATTCAACATGGTACTGGAAGTCCTAACCAGCGCAATTAGGCAAGAAAAATAAGTGGCATCCGTATTGAAAAAGAATAAGTAAAATTATTTTTGTTGGCAGATAATATGATCTTCTATATAGAAAATCCTAATGACTACCAAAACAAAAACAAAAACAAACAAACAAACAAAGACTTAGAATAAACTAATTCAGTGAAGTTGCAGGATACAAAAATCAACAAAGAAAAATCAGTTGTGTTTTTATACAGTAACAATAAACTATCTGAAAAAGAAATAAGGAACACAATCTCTTATAATAGCACAAAAAATAATAAAATACTTAGGAAAAAATTTAACCAAGGAGATGAAAGATCTGTACACTGAAAATTACAAGACATCGATGAAAGAAATTAAAAAAAACATAAACAAATAGAAAGATATTCTGTGTTCATGGACTGGAAGAATATTATTAGAAAGGCCATACTACCCAAAGCAATCTAAAGTTTCAATGCAATCCATATCAAATTTTCAATAGTAATTTTCACAGAAATGGAAAATACTCTAAAATTTGTTGGAAACAGAGAAGACCTCAAACAGCCAAAACAAATCTGAGAAAGAAGAAAACATCTGGAGGCATCATAATTCCTGATTTCAAACTTTATTATAAAGCTAAAGTAATCAAAACAGTATGGTACTGACATAACATCAGATATGTATATATATCATCAGATATATACATATACACACACATACACACACACACACGCACAGACACACACACGGTCTGACAATTAAGTTCATGAACTTGTTGCAGTGATGTTGCTAACCTTCTTTTATAACAGAGGGATTATTCATTATGAATTTGTACCAACTGGACAAACAGTTCACCAAGTATTTGGAAGAGCTGAAAAGACTGCATGAAAAGATTAGACAAAAGTGACCGGAACTTTTCACCAACAATTCTGCACCACGACAATGTACCAGCTCACAGGGCACTGTCTGCGAGGGATTTTTCAGCCAGTAAACAAATAACTATATTGGAATACCCTCCCTACTCAGCTGATCTGCCCTCCAGTGACTTCTTCCTTTACCCGAAGATAAAGGAAATACTGAAAGACATTTCGATGACATTCAGGACATCAAGGGTAATATGACAGTTCTGATGGCCATTTCAGAAAGAGTTCCAAAATTGCTGTGAAGGGTGGACTAGGTGCTGGCATTGGTGCATAGCTTCCCAAGGGGAGTACTTTGAAGGTGATGGTAATAATATTCAGCAAATAGGTATGTAGCACTTTTTCTAGGATGAGTTTGCTAACTTAATTCTCCGACCTTATGTGTGTGTGTGTGTGTGTGTGTGTGTGTTTGTATACCAAATGAAACAGAATTGAGAGACCAGAAATAAACCTATGTATACACAGTTAACCAATATTTAACAAGGAAGCCAAGAATATGTAATGGGGGAAGAATAGTTTCTTCAATAAATGATGCTGGTAAAACTGGATATTCACATGCAAAAGAGTAAAATTGTACCCCTATCTTACACAATTCACAACAATAAACTCGAAATGGATAAGAGATTTAAATGTAAGACCCCAAACTGTAGAATTTCTAGAAAGAAACAGGAAAAAAGCTCCTTGACATTGATCTTTGTAAGGATGTTTTTTGGACATGACACCAAAAGCACAGGCAACAAAAGTTAAAATCAAGTGGTACTGTATTAAAGTAAAAAATATGCACAGCAAAAGAGAGAATCAATAAAATAAGGGAATCTACAGAATAAAAAATATTTGCAAACCATCTATCTGATAAGGGGCTAATCTCCAAAATATACAGTGATACCTTGCTTTGTTTGTGAGCATAATTAGCTCCAGAAACAAACTACTCTTAAGACATCACTTGTTTACCAGGTTAAAATGTACTAGAAATGTTTGCTGGTCTTGCGGAACACTCGCAAACCAAGTTACACGCAATCCAAGGTTTTACTGTATAAAGAATTCATACAACTTAATATCAATAAAACAATTCAATAAAAAATGGGCAGGGAATCTGAATAGACATTTTCCCAAAGACAAAGAAATGGCCAACGGGAAATGAAAAGGTGCTCGACATCAATAATGATTGGGGAAATGCAAATGAAAACCACAACAAAATATTGGGTTGTCAGAAAAGTCATGACGCATTTTTGCAACGAAAAACACAGAAAAAAAAATCATGACTTTTCCGACAACCCAATATTACCTCATACCTGCTGGAATGGCTATTATCAAAAAGACGACAAACAAATATTGGCTAGGATATGGAGAAAGGGCACCCTTGTGCTCTGTTGGTGGGAATGTAAAATGGTGCAAGTGCTATGGAAAACAGTATGGAGCTTTCTGGAAAATTAAAAAAAACAAAAAACTACCATATGATCTTAGCAATTCCACTCTAGGTATACATCCAAAGGAAATGAAATCACTATATTGAAGAGATAATCTGTACCCTCATGTTCATTGCAACATTATTCAGAATAGCCAAGGTAACTTACCTACTGACAGTGAATAGATAAAATGTGGTATATACAGAGAATGGAATATTATTCAGCCATAATAAGAAAGAAGCTTGTCTTTTGCAATAAAATGGATGAAGCCTAAGGGCACTATGCTAAGTGAAATAAAACAGACAGAGAAAGATAAATATTATATGTTCTCATTTGTGTGTAGAATCTAAAAAAGCCAAATTCTTAGAAATGGAAAGTAGAATAATGGTTGCTAAGGACTGGGGGAAATTGTGAGAGGGTTGGTCAAAAAGTATAAACTTCCAGCTTTGAGATGAATCAGTTCTGGAGATCTAATGTACTGTATTATATATTTGCAAGTTGTTAAGAGAGTAGATCTTAAATGTTATCACCATACACACGTGCGCACACAACATGGTAATTATATCATGGGACTGAGATGTTAACTAACCTTATTGTGATTGTTATTTCACAATATATCCATTTTCCAAATCATCACACTACATTTTAAATTAAATATGTTATATGTCAACAATATCTCAAGAAAGCTGGAAAACAATGAGCCCTACCCATAAGCAAATGTCTGTCCTTATCACAAAGCTGCAGTTTCAACAATCAATATGAAAGTA
Organism: Aselliscus stoliczkanus; assembly: GCA_033961575.1. Lineage (NCBI taxonomy): Eukaryota > Metazoa > Chordata > Mammalia > Chiroptera > Hipposideridae > Aselliscus > Aselliscus stoliczkanus. The sequence continues at coordinate 33,870,890 of CM066738.1, forward strand.
TCACATTCTTCATTTCCTATATCATTTATTCTATAATTCCAAGTTTTATTGATGGCAGGAATACAGAAACTTGCCATTTCACGGTAATCTATTTCCTTGTTTAAAGAGAGTTTTAAGTCTTTTCCAGGGAAACATTCCATGAATTTAAAGTCAACATTCCCTAAAATAACTATTTCACCCATCCTCTTCTTTCCTAAGACAGTTTCTCAGTATAGAGGAAGGTTCTGGGTGTAGTTCAGCTGCAATCCTGTGCATCGTTCTATGGTCCGTGTGTTGTCCTATGGGTCACAGTAGCCTCTGAGTTGTTGTTTTCCTACCTAGTACAGTCTGATTTTCAGGACTGGCTTCATGACACTGGCTACTGCTGACCATAAATCCTGCCAGTCCAGACTGGTGGCCTCTTCCTCTCCATACCACATCTAGCTACAGGTTTCAGGCATAGTGAATAGCCCTCAACTCAGACATGTCAACACGAGTAACCTCAAGATCTCATTGCAACTGTGACTCTGAATTCTTATGACCTAGGATATCCTTTGCACCAAGTTTTTCATAACTTCAGGTCTTCTGGAAATCCCCCCAGTTTCTCTTTTCCCTAACGCTCTTCTTTTTCAATTGTATGCACTGTAAATTCATTCAGACAACACTAAAGTGTAACAATTACAACTCAATTGTTTCATCGTGTAACTCACTTTCTGGAAATAATCACCACTGATAGTTGGTACCATCTACCTATACTTATTAGTAGCTCAGCATTCATTCCAGGAATGGTGTTTATTTCCTGAAAAGGACAGCAAAGAGTTTTTTAAAAATCGAATTTCTGACTAGACATTTTAAAAAGTGGATTATAGTATTAGAAGTGAAGACATTTGATTGCAAGAGCCATGTTTTTGAGAGAAAAACAGACGTGTGGCGTCCAGAGCTTGGCCGTAAGAGCCAAGGAGTCTGGAAGACTAAAAGCATGACATTTATACCATAAGCTGTAGCACAGGGCGGAATGCACAAGAATGTAAAAAGAACTTCCTGGGCTAGCATGGAAATCATTGTTGGAGGAATCAGAATTGAGAAGAGAAAATAAAACAGTTGAGAATGAATCTTTGCCAGGGCCCTAAGCTTTCCCCTACCTATGGTGAGATTCTGGGGGATAGAAGAAAGAACTCAGTTGATTTCTCAGATTCTATGAGATGATGCTGGTGCTTTGTTCAGATCTCCTTCACCAGCAGGAGCCCCTGTCCTACAGATCTGCTGAGTGTTTGCTGAACTCACAGCTTCCCTTTCCTTCTCAGAGAACTTCTTCCATCCAATGAGAGTTGCCTCACCTGGGATATTACACTTCTCTACCTGCTCCAAGAAGCCGCCTACAGCCAGTTACTGGCTGATGCAGCGAACAACCCAGCCCCCTTGCCTGAAAATTAAAGAAGTTTGTGTCACCATTTACTTGACACAGCAATTTGATGGATCACAATGAGGCTGGGCTTCAGCAGAAATTACACCTCTTCTTTTTCAAGCTTTCTCTTCTCCTATTTGCTTCCTTCACTCCTGTACAGTACTCATCTTCCATCTTTTGAAATCCCTGAGTGCCTTCCGGTCCCCATTCCATTAATAACAGCCCAGTTACATGAGTTGCCCACTTAGCATCTGCCCTTCGAATTCATTCCTTTCTCTTTCCAACTTGTTGCCTTCAGTAAGAATGCTTATCCTCACCAACACTTGTTTGTTGATTTATTGATGATGGCTATTCTGACCTGTGCCAGGTGATACCTCATTGTGGTTTTAATTTGCAGTTTCTCTGATGATTAGTAATGTTGAGCATCTTTTCGTATGTATATTGGCCATCTGTACGTCCTATTTGGCAAATCCTCTGCCCATTTGTTCATTGGATTGTTTGTTTTTTTGGTGTTGGGTTGTATGAGGGTATATACACATATATATATATAATTTTTGGATATTAATCCCTTAACAGATGTATCATTGGAGAATATCTTCTCCCATCAGTTAGGGTGTCTTTTCATTTTGTTGATGGTTTTCTTTGTTGTGCAAAACTTTTTAGTTTGATGTAGTCCCGTTTGTTTATTTTTTCTTTTGTTTCCCTTGCCAAGAAGATACATCAGTAAAGTTATTACTAAGGGTAATGTCTGAGAGTTTACTGCCTATGTTTTCTTCTAGGAGTTTTATGGTTTTAGGTCTTACATTTAAGCCTTTAATCTATTTTGAGTTTATTCTAAAACAAACAAAAAAACTGGTGGTCCAATTTTTTTGCATTTCTCTGTCCAGTTTTCCTAGCAGCATTTATTGAATAGTCTGTCATTATCCCAATTTAAATTCTCACTTTCTTTTTCATAGATTAAATGCCCATATAGACATGGGTTTATTTCTGGGCTTTCTATTCTGCTCCATTGATCTATGTATCTGTCTTTATGCCAGTACCATGCTGTTTTGATTACTATGGCCTTGTAGTATAGTTTGCATAAGATAGCATGATACCACCAGCTTTGTTCTTCTTTCTCAAGATTGTATGGAAAACAGTATGGAGCTTCCTCAAAAAATTAAAAATATTACTATCTTATGACCCAGCAATTCTACTCCTGGTTATTTATCCAAAGAAATCCGAAACACTAATTCAAAAAGATATATGCACTCCAATGTTCACTGTAGCACTATTTACAATAACCAAGATATGGAAACAACTGAAATGCCCAGCAATAAATGATCAAATAAAAAATTAGTGGTACATATATACAATGGAATATTATTACCATAAAAAAGAATGAAATCTTACCATTTGTGACAACCAGGATGGATCTATGGGGTATTAGACTAAGTGAAATAAGTCAGACTGAGAAAGACAAGCACCATATGATCTCACTTACATGTGAAATCTAAACAAAATAAATGAACAAACAAAACAGAAACAGACTCATGGCCATAAAGAACAAACTGATGGTTACTAGATGGGAAGGGTTTAGGGGGCTGGGTGAGAAAGGTGAAGGGATTAAGAAGTACAAATTGGTAGTTACAAAATAGTCACAGGGATGTGAAATACAGTATGGGAAATATAGTCAATAATGCTGTAAAAATTATGTATAATGTCAGATGGATACTAGACTTATCAGGGGGATCATTCATAAATTATATAAATGTCTAACCTATATGCTGTACATCTGAAATGAATATATTAAATGTCAACTAAAATTTAAAATATTAGTCATGGGGGTATAAAATACAGCATAGGAAATATGGTCAATAATGTTGTAATAACTATATACAGTGTCAGATAGGTAACAGACTTATTGGGGTTATCACTGTAAGGTCATAAATTTCTAATCAGTATGTTGTTTTGTACAACTGAAACTAATAAATAAAAACCAATGTATGCTTAAAATCAGAGAGTTTCTCTAACTTATTAAAATGCATTTCTTTTGACTCTGTTTGAAATGCATAGAAGATAATCTCATGTATTTACATCAAATGCTCCATCTTCTTTCTTTATAGGATCTCTTGCTCATCTTCAGATGAAAAATTTTGATTGCTTTTTTTTTATTGGTGTGAAAAACAGGAAAGAGAGATATGTTTTCCATACTGTCAGGTTTCACAGCTCTTAGTTTTGTCTGTCAGTCATAGAAATAAACATTTTAAAACTATTTATCCTGCATTTTTACCTTCACACAGCAACAAATAAAAGTCAGGAAATTGTGTCCTGGGCAAAGGTCAAATGAGTTAATGCATATCAACAGCTTTTCAGATATTGGTATAAATCCATTTAATTCTTAACTCTCTTAAAGATTTTAAACAGACAACTGCTTTCATATCAGGTTGGATCTTACAGGTGGATAAGTGAAGTTGAAAATTGGCAGGATTTTCAATATCTCCACATGGAAAAATTGGGTTTCAGTAGCTTCCCAGGAATGAAGGCAAATCTTTGTTCTTGACTTGGGATGCTTACTAATTTTTCCATATTTTAAATTATTAAATAACTCAGGGAGACAGAACTTCTAAGAATAAGGTGTTGGAACCTTGTGTGCCCAACAACGAACTTAAGCTATGAAGTATTATAATAAATAATTCATTCCTCATTCCATTTCCTTTATGTGTTCCTTCCTCCAAAGCAACTACTAGCTCTGATGTTTATCATTTCCATTTATTTTTAAATAATTTTTCTTCCTATGTATCAATAAATAATAACAGAATCCTATTTTGTGCATTTAAACTTAAATGGCATCTATATATGCCATTTTCCTTCAACATTACAATTTTGTGATCTTTTTTCACATCCCTAGACATAGCATTCATTCACTCATTTCCACTTCTGTATAGTGCTTCATCATAAGATTCATTCTACTGATGAACACATTAAGAATGTTTTCATTTTTTGCTTTTGTAAATAATGCACCGAGAATTCTTTTATCTGTCTCCTTGTGCTCTCTGCAAATACACTTTCTAAAATATGCATTGTCAATTTTACTTTGTCAGTTTTACAAAATGATGGTAAGCTGATTAAACCACAATCAGTGTAGAGACTGTCATTATTCCATTTCTTAGCAAAATTTGCCATATTTTTTACTGAATTAATTGATATGAAACTGTTTTTCATCTGTTTTAATTTTCTAGATTAGATCTAAGATTGGGCACCTTTCATCTATTTACTGAACATTACTTTTCCTTGCCTATGAATTTCCTGTTTATATCCTTTCTGAATGCTTAATTTGTTCATCTTTTTCTTACTGAGTTGTCAACATTTTTATATCTTTTTGGTAATAAGTGACAATTTGTATTTACTCAAATGTCTCAGTTTGTGGTTTATCTTTTACCTTGTGTAGAGTGTCCTATGCAGCATAGAAGATTTTATGTTATATACAAATCACCCATAACAAATCAGCCCCAAATTCAGTAGCATGAAACCACAATCATTTGTTTGCTAAAATTCTGTGTAGTGGCAATTTGGGTAGGGCTCGTCTCTTCTCTCTGTGGTTTTGGCTGCTCTCACTCATGTGTTCAGGGTCATTTGGCAAGTCCACTGGGGAAAAGCTGGCCCCAAATGGCCTCACTCATATGTCTAGCAGTGGGCTTGGGCTTTTGCATGGGGCACCTGGGTTCTCCTCCACATGTTCTCTCCCCTGGCTAGCCTGCACTTTCTCACAGAGCAGCTTGGGTCCAAGAAGAGGAGGTACAAGCTTCATGTCTCTCTTGAGGTCTCAGTTTGAAAGTTATCCATATCACTCCCACATTTTATTGCTCGAAGCAATCCACAAGTCTAGTCTAAATTAAAGATAGTAAAGCCATAGACTCTTGATGGGCATAGCATCAACATTGTACTGCAAAGGGGAGTGATGGCAGGGTAGGAGGAATTTATATTCAACCTATATTTATCAGAGTGTTGTTTTTTTACATTTAAGGAATCTAATCCAAGTGAAATTGATTTTGGTACAGGGTGTGACTAATTTCATGTTTTTTCATATATATAAAAGCAATTTTTCTGGGCCAACTGAGTGACTCATTGGTTAAGAGCTGGCTTGGGATGCCAGAGGTCCAGGTTCGGATCTCACATATGAGGGCCAGTGACACTACCCTCTACAGCTAAGACCGTGAACAACAGCTCTACCTGGAGCTGGGCTGCTGTGAGTCCCCAGGATAGTGTAGGCTGCAGCCCCTGCAGTGAGTGGCTGGCAGCCAGTGTGAGTGGTTGGCAGCCGGTGTGAGCTGCCAAGAGCAGGTATGAGCGGCCGTCCAGAGGCTGGTGACGGATCTGCCTCACCTGAGAAGAGCACAATGATGATACCAACATGGGCCAGTGAAACAATGTCCTCCACAACTAGACTGAAGAACAAAAGGACAGCAACTTGTCTGTTTCCCTTCCCTGGTTCCCCAATGCTGTTCCCCTCCCCCAATTCCCCAATAAAATCTTAAAAAAAGAAAAAGCAATTTTTGCAATAACATTTATTGACTAGTCCATCATTTCAGTGCTTATATGTGATGGTACTGCTGTCATATTCAGCAATTACATTAAGTTAAACTCATGAGGCAACAATAGACAAAAACTTTATTATTTTCTTCTAATGTCCATTCAAACACATTCTCTTCCCTGTCTGAGTTTGGAACCAACTACAGTAATACCTTGGTTTGCAAGCATAATATATAGAGATATCAGGAACTAAAATAGATGTTTCTCAAAATATCAGCTTTCTTGCTGGGTAAAAATTGGATTGAGACCTAGATGTTTAGCAACTATAACCTCCTGAAATCTGAGCCCCCAAAGTAGACCTACCAGCATACCCAGAGCAGCTCTGAACAATTACAGCTTTAACTCTCAAGTCTGGAGTTCACTCACATGCTGGATTAGACATGCATCTATTGAACTGAGGCAGTGCAAGGGACCAAAATGACTGGGGAAAATTTATTTGCTTGAGTGTAAGCAAGCGAACTATGAAATTTTCCAAAATTTTGTTCATGGAACAAGTTAACTGAATTTTGCCCTATATTATTCAGTGCTACTGTAACTAATAATCACAATATCTAATACTTTTGAAAACTTAAACCATGTGTTAGGCATTTTATATGCATTTAATCATCAATTAAGTTTACCAAGTGAATTAGTTCAGATCCTGTAAGAAGTAGACATAAAATTAGGATGAGATGTGCAAGAGATTTATTAGGGAAAATTCCTGTGAAAAAAAATTAGGAGTCAGAGGAGGCTGTAAGAGCCATCAGACCCAGATAAAGGAGAGAGGGAAGAAACAAGATATGGTGGAAGGGTCTTTGTCTGTAGTGTCCATTCCAAGGCTGGTGGTGGGAGAGTCTCTACTGGATTTCTATTGCTGTTGTGACAAATCGTCATGAATTTCCTGGCATACACAACACAAATCCTACAGTTCTGAAGGTCAGAAGTCATAAAATCAAGTTGTTGGCAGGGCTTCATTCCATCTGGAGGATCCAGGAGAGAATGCTTGCCTTTTCTAGCTTCCAAATGTCATTTGTATTCCTTAGCATGTGGCTCTCTTTGTTCAAGGGCAACAGCACAGCATATCTTCAAATTCACCACTCCGCCACCTTGTCCAACCTCTGTTTTGTCTTCACATCTCCTTTCTCTGATTTTGATCCTGTTGCCTCCCTCTTATAAGGAATCTTGTGATTACATCGGGGCCACCAGGATAATCCAGGATAACCTACCTATCTCAATATCCTTAACTTAATCACATCTGCAAAATTGCTTTTATCGTGTATGGTGACATATTCACAGGTACTGAAGGTTAGGATGTGGACATCTTTGGAAAGGTCCATTATTCTGCTTACCACAGAGTCTTCAAGCTAAATCACCCATAAGAGGATCTTTGCATCTTCTTGGAATGGGCTTCATTTAATATTTCTCCTGCTCTTGTGCATTGACTGGGGGAAGTCCCATTGAACACACAGTCATAAATCTGAGAGGTTCATTTTCATGGCTGCCACATGAAATAGAGAAAATTAAGACAAAGATTGAGTAACTTATATAAGGATACAGAGCCAGTGAAAAATGTTCTCTCTCATATCTCTATCTCTGATTTTTTTCTATCTGAATGTTCTACTTTGGGGCCTGAACATGTTGCTTGCTCTGGGATCTTGTAAAACTTGCCAAAATTTCTCCTATTCTACATAATAACTAGTTACACGAAATAGCAATTTATAAAAAAATATCTAAAATCATGGGGAATAAGGATAAAGAGTCCCCTCACCTACCCTCCATGCACCCAATTTTACCTCTTTCCACTAATAGCCATTCCTAATAGTACTGAAAATTATTAGGTTGGTGAAAACATAATTGCTGGTTTGCATTGTTGAAATTTGCCTTTGATATTGGAATACATTCTTAAATAAATGTGGTCATGTTATACATCAGTTTATTGCACATTTCTCATTTTATTTTTATTTTGCTAATGACTTATTACTTGCTGTTTATTTTATATGTATTTTAGATGATGGAAATGATGTTAGACAAAAAGCAAATTTGAGTGATTTTCTTATTCGAGTTCAAAATGGGTAGTAAAGCAGTGGAGACAACTCACAACATCAACAATGCATTTGGCCCAGGAACTGCTAACGAACATACAGTGCAGTGGTGGTTCAAGAAGTTTTGCAAAGGAGATGAGAGCCTTGAAGATAAGCAGTGTAGTGGCCGGCCATTGGAAGTTGACAATGACCAATTGAGAGCAATCATTGAAGCTGATCCTCTTACAACTACAAGAGAAGTTGCCAAATAACTCAACATAGACCATTCTATGGTCATTTGGCATTTGAAGCAAACTGGAAAGGTGGAAAAGCTCAATAAGTGGGTGCCTCATGAGCTGAATGCAAATTAAAAAATCCGTCGTTTTGAAGTGTCGTCTTCTCTTATTCTACGCAACAACAAAAATAATTTCTCAATCGGATTGTGATGTGCCACGAAAGATGGATTTTATACAACAGGCAATGACCTGTTCAGTGGTTGGACCTAGAAGAAGGTCCAAAGCACTTCCCAAAGCTAAACTTGCACCAAAGAAAGGTCATAGTCACTGTTTGATGGTCTGCTGCTGTTCTGATCCACTATAGCTTTCTGAATCACGGCAAAACCATTGCATCTGTGAGAAATATGCTCAGCAAATCGATGAGATGCACTGAAAACTGCATTGGTCAACAGAAAGGACCAATGCTTCTCCAAGACAATGTTTGGCTGCACATCACACAACCAGCGTTTCAAAAGTTGAAAGAACTGGACTACGAAGTTTTGCCTCATCTACCATATTCACCTGACCTCTTGCCAACCAACTACCACTTCTTCAAGCATCTTGACAACTTTTTGCAGGGAAAACACTTCCACAACCAACAGAATGCAGGAAAGAGTTTGTCGAATTCTGAAGCACAGGTTTTTATGCTACAGAAATAAACAAACTTATTTCTCATTGGCAAAAAATGTGTTGATTGTTAATGGTTCCTATATTGATTAATAAAGACGTGTTTGAGCCTAATTATAATGATTTAGAATTCACAGTCCAAAACTGCAATTATGTTTGCACCAACCTAATTGAAATCCTGGTTACCATGTAACTGTGTCTTGTCTTCAGTTGCTCCCTGAGTATACCACAGACAAAGAGCTTTGAGATGATCTTACTCCACACACCAGAGAGCACAGGTCTTGGAAATCATTTGTGGGGGTCTCCTCAAGGGTCAACATATACGGAAATGCAAAAATACATTGGTTCCAAATGAATTTGGATTTGATATAGGCTGTTGTAAATAAGTAAACCTACAAAATGTTATATCACTATACATGTATTCACTCTGTCAAACTGGAAAGGTTTTATATACTATTGTGATATCAATGTTGGCAATTATGTATTTGTTATAATTCTAAGGTAGAAATCATTAGAATTCTAAATGATAGTTGTATATGAAGCCATCCCCCTCCCAACAATCCAGGGAGTTTCTGATATAAAGCATCAGACAGACAAATCCATATCAAAACAAAACAAAACAAAACCCTTTCCCTCCCTCATCACCAGGAAAAAATCAAAAGGATCGTTGAGAAAAAAAACTCTATGCAGAAATAAAATACTGACTGTTCAGAACACATGGTACTCAGGGGTTGATCATTTTCAAAAACAGCCTCACTGTTAAAAAACAAACAAACAAACAAACAAACAAACAAACAAAAATACTGGCAGGGAACCTTACAAGATTATTAGATTATACTTTCTAATATTTCTTTCTTTCATATTAAACTTTAACAGAACCAAGGTGGTTTATTCTGTATGTACCTTATCAATAAAAATCTCAACAAAATTTAAAAACTGTAACCAGTTATAGATCCAACTCATTAGCCACACTGCTATATCAGATATTTAAAAATGATGTTTTGGGGTGCATTTATTTTATTTCAGGAAAATGGGAATCTCTGAATCTGAATTATTCCATTTTGGTATTTTGGGGGAAGTTCCAAAATAGTGAAGGGATACAAATGTTTGTAAACTTGCTCAGAGGTTGACTTCCTATACTAATATAACACCTTAATAATAAAACGATAGGGATTTCAGATAATACAAATTAAGAGGAAAACAGTCAATTACATTTCTGGGGAAATCTGCAGTGTGTTTCTCAATACAGAATACCAGAATATGGATTTTGGCCTCCATCCTATTTATTTTTCACAGGGATGCAAACTCTTTCTTTACCCCAAAGACCTTTCTCCACTTTGATGTTCTTGGTGCCTGACCTCGACCTTTCCTAACAGAAGGATTGCCTGGGGCCTGAATGGATTTTATTTCCCAGTGGAGGCTGTGGCTATGCCTTCTTAAGCCATCAGTGAAACCGGGGTGGGAAGGAGAGGGAAAAGGGGGGCCATTGGCTGGATTCATCTTTGCCCTATTGGGTTCATGCCTTTTCTTTCATTGTGCACACAAATCACCCCTTTAGAACCTGGGAGCTGAAAGAAAATAGTTTAAAGGGGTACGCCTAGTTTTACAAAGCTATTGCTTTGCTCCATGTGCTATTTCTTCTCAGGGCTGAACAACATTCATTAACTCATTAACAAGTGTATCCTCTGTCACTTTTCATGCAGTGAGTTTCTTTTATTACTCATTTCTGTTTGATTTCCTGTGTCATGTTGAAAGTACATCAGAAAGAAATTTCTGTCCTCAATTGTTGCTGAACCCAAAGAGAGAATCAAGAGACCTAAATTCAAACTATATTGTAAATGTGAAATTTGATGTGCACAATGAAAAGCGATGTGATTTTTTATATTTTAATCATCAATATCTGTGATCCTATTTTAAAAATAAGTATATTGTGTCATAAACTCACACTGACCCATTATATAACTGTAGTCTCCTGGGCAGTACATCATATATGAATGTTTATTGTAGTTACAATAATCATGATAGCAACTAACATTTATTGGGCACTTAGCATGAAAGGATCATAGTACTATGTGTGTTATATGTATTCCCTTTTTAAAGCTGTTCAACAATCCTAAGAAGTAAATGCTGCTTATTTTATAGGTAAATAACTGACCCTAACGAGATGAACTTGCCTAAGGCCTCCTGATTTGTAAACTCCAAACCCATGTTGTGACCCATTATTTTATATAACCCCAGTGAATGTTACTGAAATTTCCTCACAGTAATTCAAAGATAGTTTATACAAGGAAAAGAACTATTGTAATGGTGACCAAGAATATGTTCACAGTCTGTCCAGATATATGTTAATTTCCTTTTACTTTTTAGTCCCAAATCAGTAATATTTGTGCCCTAGATCAGGGGTTGGCAAACTGCAGCTTGTGAACCACATGTGGCTCTTTGGCTATGTACATATATGGCTTTAAGTAAAATTGAAAGTGAGAGGCTGGCTGAGAAGCTCAGTTGGTAAAAGTGTGAGTACTTAACCACAGGGTTGCCAGTTCGATTCTCACATGGGCCAGTAAGCTGAGCCCTCTACAGCTAAAATTGTGAACAACAGCTGGACCTGGAGCTGGGCTGCCATGAATGGCCGGCTATGGCTTAGGCTGCCGTGAGCTACTGTGAGTGACCCACAGCCAGCGTGAGCTTCTGTGAGCCACCATGAGGGGCCATCCAATGGCTGGTGACTGATCTGCCTCAGCTGGAAAGAGCCCAATGATCATAATACCAACATGGGCCAGTGAAGCGGTGTCCTCCACAACTAGACTGAAGAACAAAAGGACAACAACTTGGCTGTTCCCCTCCCCTAATTAATTACCTAATAAAATCTTTAAAAAGAAGAAAAGAAAAGAAAATGAAAATAAAACTATCATAGCTTCATTTATAAAATTTTTAAAGGATGTTATTCACAATATGGTGATTTCATTTGTTTTATGGCTCTTCAACAATTTTTAGATTGCTGTGAGGGACAGGATTGGCTCTTCCATCTCAAAAGTTTGCTGACCCCTGCCTTAGATGATCAATTTCAGGTTATATGACACAGCAATAGCAGAGAAAATTCAAAGAAAACTGACATACTACTAATGATATCAGTAAGATTCATCGTGTTTTTTTTTTTCAGTTCAGTGCTTCTCTAACATTAGCACATAAGAAGTACATAGAGGGCTCATTCAAAATTAGATTCCTGGGCCTCACCATCTGGGATCCTGATTCAACAGGTGTGGAGCAGAGCATGAGAATGTAGTTCTACTAAAGAACCAAGCAATGCTGATGTTGCTAGTCTGCAGTCCGTTTAGTTGATACCACTAATGACCTCCTATATGGAAGTTCAGTTTTGCCCGAAATATGTCAAAATCTTTCATGGCCATCACTTGGATGAAATGCAAGCTAGAAAAGGCAACCACCATAATTTTTTATTCATCTGGTAGCTTGCAGGCCGCACTTTGAGAATCAGTGCCGATTTCTGATTCAGTGATTAAGAAACCTTGATGTATAGCTGGAGCTTTCTCCCATTTTACCAACAAGGGTCTGGAAAGTATCTGAGGTTTACTCACTTACTGTGCCATAAACTTATAATAATTTAGTCCTTTGGATACCCCCTGTATCAGGTTATATCATCTCCATGACTCAACAAATACTTACTTCATGTCTGTATGTACCAGACATTATTCAAGATGTTGATAGCCTGGCAAAGGAAATAGAAAATACCCATGCTTACATCAACTTACAATTCTCTTCCCTGCATCCAGTCCAGAACCACAGTTAACTGGGGGAACTGCAAACCTCTTGCCTCATGCCTGCAACCCCTTTCACTGCAGTAGATCCTATTTTCATCATCCCTGACATCAACCAGATGGCAATATGATAAGATATGATACAGGCAGCTCATTAGAGGGCTAGGATTGTCCCTGCCTAGCAGTCACAATCTCATTGTCTTGCAAATATTAACCCCTTACAACCAAAATTCAAGAGGCCTCCTTGCACATCAAGATTTGGATTTGGCCCTCCAGATGAAAATTACCCCCATATAAAAGGTTCATTTCACTCAGTCAACCTCAGGCCACCCTTCATTCCTGTCAAGTATTCCCAGCATGGGCCAAGCCAACTATGGCAATTTCAGACCACTTAGCTTTCTCATTTCACTCTTCAGGTTCCTGCTGTGATAGAATTGTTTCAATTGGTAAACCATTTGGGGAATACTTGGGAGCCAGCGATTCAGGGAAACAGTGTAAAGAACAATGAAAAGAACATATCCTTTTGAGAGTAAGAACTACCATTCTAATTCTCCCACATAACATCTGTGCGATCCTACACAAGTTTAACATCTTTGGGACTTATTTTCCTCATTGAGTAGAATTGCTGTCATCAAGTTGGTAAAGTCCCTAACACAGTGTTGGTCATGAATTAGGGAATGGAAAGTGGTTGGTCACTGTAGTAGATGATTGCAAAAGGAACCCTGGTTCTCTACCCCTTCCTGTTTCCATGAACTGTAGACTGGGTGGCTTAAACAACAGAAATTTTCTCACAGTTCTAGAAGCTGGAAGTCTGAAATCAGCGTGCCAGCATGGTCAGGTTCTGATGAAAGCAGTCTTCCTGACTTGCAGATAGTTGCCTTCTGGCTGTGTCCTCACATAGCAAAGAGAGAAAGAGCAAGCTCTCTGCTGTCTCTTCTTATGAAAGAATTAGTGCCCTCATAGGGCCCAACCTTCATGAACTCATCCAAACTTAGCTATCTCCCAAAGGCCCAATCTCCAAATACTACCACATCAGGGGTTAGACTTTCAATATATGTATGCGGGCACAATTTAGTCTACAATACTCCTATATAATGTGACTTAGCAGTTTCTCCATCAAGAGGCCAAATGTGCTGCTCCAACTCTTGCATCTGGGCAGCAGGAGACGATTTGGCCAAAATTATGTAGTAAATGTGATGGAAGCCAGTTCTGAATCTTGGCCTCAAGAAGACCTGTGAGCTGCTTCTCCCTCTTTCAGATCCCTGACCAGTTGCCATATGAATAAGTCTGAACTTGCCTGGTAGATGATAGAGACCTCATGGAGCGGAGTCAGCCTGGTTATCTTGACCAAGTCCTCAGATACAGATATTTATCTCTCTCTTTCTTTCTCTCTCATATATATATATGATATATATATATATATATATATATATATATATATATATATATATATATATCTCATATATATATCATAGATAGATAGATAGATAGATAGATAGATAGATAGATAGAGACAGAGACATATAGATATGAGTGAGCTCAGAACAAACCAGCAAATGAACCTTGTTGACCTGCAGCTAACATCAGAGGTATGCCTGAGTCCATGCAAGATCAGCCAGCCTGGTTCCAATTAGCAGAACCTACAAGCTGACCTATAAACTCTAGAAAAACAGTAAGTGGTTATTATTTTAAACAACTAACTTTTGGGATGGTTTGTTATACAGCGTTATAGAAGTATTTCTATCGACTGAATAAACTTTACAGTCCTTTCCCCCAATTCTTTAAATTATTTTGTTCAGTATTATTCATCAAAAATCAAAACTAAAATTGTCTTTATCTACTTTAACTTCTTCCTCTCCCTGCACTCCAACACAAGGCTAATTGGTCACCAATTCAAACTGTCCCAGTGACTTGAGTGCTGCTATCCTGTGGCTCTCCTGGGAAATTTTCTTCCTTGGGGATAAATGCTCTTCCCCATACATTTTTTCTAAGGAAACTGGCTACATGAAAAGTCCTCCTACCAGCTTATGTCTAGTCCAATTTGTGAGTTGGACAACTGCCTGGAACCCTTTCTGGGACATGTCACATAAGAGCAATGGTTTCCTGGTTCCCTGAAGCTGCAAAGATCTGTGGATATCATGTTGTCAACTGTTCAGCTTCTGGCTTCTGAACTGGGCCCTATCTCATCCAGAGGAGTTGGTTTCTTTCCTTTCCAGCCGATTTCTTCCTCTTGCCATGCATGCCCAACAATATGACGGCATGACTATGTTCTTACCCATATATCACTAACACCAGGTTCATTGAAGATGCTTTTTAGACATGTGTTCAGTGAGAAAATAAACACTGGGTAAATTAAAGCTCCTCCCCCCGAAAACATCTTTCTCCCCTTTTTCATCTATTAACTTCTTTTATTTTTATAAGGGCCAGATTAAGTGACAATCAGAACACATTGTTCGTACCTCTCCAGAAGCATATTATCTTTCTGCATTTTTATAGCTAATTGTCATCTGTCTTATCTTTGGAATAATATCTAACTAATGTTTAAACCTCATTCCTTCCCACAGTGCCATCAACCCTTTCTTGAAATAAATTGATTTTAAATGCTGAATCAAAGTCTCAAGTGAAAGCCTGTTCCCTTCTAAATTGAAGCCATAGTATATAAATTTCCCTTGGTCCTAAATGAGGAATAAATAGTAAAGGCTAACTAACCTAAATATTCAAGGCACCATAAGCAGCTTAGAGATTTACTGAAGTGAAATGAATGGATAGATACATCAGTCTGCTATATACAGTATAATGCTGTATCTCAAACTCAGTGGCTAAAAAAACATTTTTTGGTTTGTTTTTACGTCTTTAGGTCAGCTGGGATTTGGCTCATCCAGGAGGGACTCGACTAGGCCTAGAGCCAGACTGTAGTTTGGGTGCAGATATGACCTACATGGCTCTCATCCTTCTTAGAGCAGCAGCTATGCAGGACAGGTTCTTCTCATGATAAAAGGCAGGAGCACAAGAAGTCAAGTTCAACCACAGAGCACACTTCAATCTCTTCATGAAGCAGATCTACAAACATTCCATTGGCCAAAGTACTTCACATGGTCAAGCTCAACATCAATGGGCTGGGGAAGTAAACTCTACCTACTCTAATGGAAGGAGCTAGAAATGCACAGCAAGTGTGATTCCAGAAAGGGGCCAATAATGGGGGACAGTAATATAACACCCGTGGTTGGGAAATTAACGAGTGGCAAAATAGAAGTATTTGGAATTCACTAGATCTAACACAAATATCTCAATTCCAAGATGCTGCTTCATCACTGTCTATACATAAGTCCATCATTTTATATACATTCTAGTCTATAGGTCAATTGACAAGAAATGTGACATGATAATTAAATCCATCGGTAGTATGTATTTTAGATGGCAAAACAGAAAATACATTTCTATCCCTTTTTCTCCTATTCAGTTGAATTATAATCACCAAAAAGGTTGCTTAATTTGGAAATGGCACCAGTAACTGGAACAGCTTTGATATCAATTTATTTCTCAAAGAAAATTTCTATTCACACATGAATTTCCTGCCTTAAGTATTGCCTCTGTCAGTAGGATACCTTTTTGTTTTATTGATGGTTTTCTTTTGTGAGAAAGACTTTTTAGCTTGATGTAATCCCACATGTTAATTTTTTTTCTTTTTCTTCCCTTGCCCAGGGGGATATATCAGTAAAAATATTACTCAGGGTAATGTCTACAAATTTACTTCCTATATTTTATTCTAGGAGTTTTATGATTTCAAATTTTACATTTAAGCCTTTAATCCATTTTGAATTTATTTTTGTGTACTGTGTAAGAAGGTGGCCCAGCTTCAATTTTTTGCATGTGTCTATCCAGTTTTTCCAGAACCATTTATTCAATAGACTGTCTTTACCCCAGTGTAAATTCTAGCTTCCGTTGTCATAGATTAAATTACCATATAGGCATGGATTTATTTCTGGGCTCTGTATTCTGTTCCATTGATCTATGTGTAGATCAATGCCAGTACTATACTATTTTGATTACTATAGCCTTATAGTATGCTTTCATGTCAGGTAGCATGATACCTCCCACATTGATCTTATTTCTCAAGATTGCTTTGACTATTCGGGGTCTTTTATGATTCCATATAAATTTTATGATTATATGTTCTAGTTCTGTAAAAAATGTCATTGGTAATTTGATAGGGATTGCATTGAATCTATATATTGCCTTAAGTACTAAGGACATTTTGCATGATACACCTGAAGCTGAAGTTGAATAATACACACACACACACACACACACACACACACACACACACTCATGGGATGTGGAGTACAGCATAGAGAATATAATCAGTGGAATTGTAACAACTATACAAGGTCTGACAATTAAGTTCATGAACTCTTTGTAATGATGTTACTAACCTTTTTTGATATCAGAGGGATTATTAATTATGAATTTGTACCAACTCGACAAACAGTTAACCAAGTTTACTATTTGGAAGTGTTGAAAAGGCTGCATGAAGAAGTTAGATGAAAATGACCTGAACTTTTCACCAACAAGTCATGGCTCTTGCGTCATAACAATGCACCAGCTCTCACGGCACTGTCTGTGAGGGAGATTTTAGCCAGCAAACAAATAACTGTATAGGAACACCCTCCCTACTCACCTGATCTGGTCTCCAATGACTTCTTTCTTTACTCAAAGATAAAGGAAATATTGAAAGGAAGACATTTTGATGACATTCAGGACATCAAGGGTAATACAATGACAGCACTGATGACCATTCCAAAAAGCAGTTCCAAAATTGCTTTGAAGGGTGGACTAGGTGCTGGTGTCAGTGCATAGCTTCCCAAGGGGAATACTTCAAAGGTGATGGCATGGTATTCAGCAATGGTATGTAGCACTTTTTCTAGGATGAGTTCATGAACTGAGTTGTCGAACCTCGTACATGATGTCAGAATAGTAGTAGATTGCGGGGGGGCGGATTATCACTTTGTGAGGGGTGCAAATATCTAACTATTACATTGTTTTGTATACCCCCCCAAAGAAAAGAAAAAAAGGGATTGCCTCTGAGATCAAAAACAGTATTTAGTTTAAGTAAAATACGTTATTGGCTAATATACCACATAAATATAGATAAAAACATGTAGGAGGTATAAATTTGTGATCACTGTGATTCAAAGTCAAAGAAATGTCACACTTCTTTATGTTCTTTCAATCACATCAAATCTAACTTCATGTCTGGAGGGAAATTAAATCTTACTCATTATTAGGAGCTATCCCCTGATGCTTCCTTCACCCTGCCTCATTTCCTCCACTCTCACACTTTTCAGTGCCTTGAAAGGTATTTAAATGGGATCCTAAGCAGAACACTTGGGTAGGACATGCTGATATCCAGCATACACTAGTAGCCAGTAAATTCATTGTCTTACAGCTAGTTTGGTCCCTGAAACCTAAAAGCTCTGGAGTTTTTCAGGCATCTCAGGACAAGAATTTTCATAAGCTTTGAAATTCCCATCCAGTCCATCCAACCTCCTAGATGTACCACACATCTATTCTTTCTGTGGTCTTGATGATTTGGGGATTGTGTGGGGATAGGGGAGGAGGACCTTGGGTTACTGTTTCTTGCTGAACCCACAAATTTCAGTTTCCTTCCCATTCTTGGGGAAACTTCTTTTTCCTTCACTTATTTATGACTCTTCTCTTTGATAAGCACTCATCTTCTTCTCCTCCAACTGAAATACCTGTCTAGCTTCTTAGGAGTGCCTTGCATAGTCTTACTGCGTTTTAGCTTTGAAAATATAAAATAAGAAAATATATTTTCTTCAAGGTATAATATTTACTTTTTTCTCTAAAACAAGTTTCAGCTGAGGCAAGGGAACTAAGGGGAGATGACACCAACTTGATTGGAATAAGTATGGGTTGGGTTGGGATAGGGATACAGAGTACAAAACACTATTGCCCTCATTCGGTTTGCTTACTACATAGCTGTGGATTAAAAACACAAATTAATAAATCTGTAATTATCCTGCCACAAAGGTATATATTTTACTATCATTTTATGTCAACTTCAGAACAAAATCATGTACTTCCATTTCTTCCATTCTATATTACTTTATTCAGTAAAATTGTTAATTGGAAGACTTTATTAATATAGAGACATTTTGGTTCATTAGCTATAATATATACTTCTATTGTCTATTTTATTTATTTTGCCTCTTGGCAGTGTTAATTTAAAGGACAAAGTTTGGAAATTAACTTTACTAGCTTCTGGGAAGCCCTGCACACAGCAAAAACTAGAATGTCAACATCTCACCAGAGGATACCTCACAGCTTAATTTGTTTTAGAATATTGGGTGCTAACAAATAAGAGTGCACATGGATCTCCTTACAATAATTGGATTTATTGTGTAGGAAAATTTTACTCTAATTCATTCTTAGAATTCCATGCTAATTTTTGCATCCTTATTCCTTTAATTGCTTTAACCCAGGAGATGAAAAGCTGGAAATTTTCTTCAGTGTAAACAAGATTTAAGCTTTATCCAATGCTATCCTATGTCAATCACTAATTAAATTTTATGTAGAACCTATAGTGTGCCCTTGTAATACACACACACACACACACACACATACACACACACACTGTCTTGTGTGCACACATATAAAGGTGTGGTCAAAACGTACAGTGAGTGTTTAAATAATTTTTAAAAAATTACATTAAAAGACACATTGCCATTAATCCCCCTCAAAATACCTCCCTTTGCTTGAAACACACTTATCCCATCGTTCTCGCCTCTTTCAGAAACAGTTCTGGAAGTCCTCTTTTGTGAGTATCTTTGGTTGCACTGTCATGGCTGCCTTGAAGTCTTGAATTGATTCAAAACCTTTTCCTTTCATGGTCATTTTGAATTTGGTGAAGAGCCAGAAGTCATACAGTGCCAGATCCAGTGATTAAAGTGGCTGGGGACGCACCATAATGTTTTTATTTGGCAGAAACTTCTGTACACCGAAAGAAGTGGTGTGTGACACAGAACCTTTTGATTGTGATCACAAAATACAGTGAATGCTGTTGCCAAGTGCCATCCAATGGAAAGGCAGGGATCTTCAATATGGAAAGTGGTGTGTAAAACCTTAGTAACAACATGTGACATGTTTCAGCTTGTTCAGTGCAGTCAGTCGGGTGTGAGCTACATCTGAGAGAAGGTGTGTTTTTAAAGTGTGCTGTAAATCATCCTTCATCATGAACACTCCATGTCCCACATTGCTTCTGGTATATGGCAATTCCTGTCAAATAAAACCATTACAGTGTGTCCTCATCCACCTTATTCACCAGATCTGGCACTGTGTGACTTCTGGCTCTTTCCCAAAGTCAAAATGATATAGAACATTGAGTCATGACACCACAGCTAAAGACACTCACGAAAGAGAACTTCGAGAACTGCTTCAGAAAGTGGCAAGAACAATGGGATAAGTGTGTTCAAAGTGAAGGGGCGTATTTTGAGGGGGATTAATGGCAATGCATCTTTTACTGTAATAAATGTTATTTTTATTTAAACATTCACTGTATTGTTTGATCATACCACATATAAGTTCAATTATGGTGTCCACTCTAACTGTAACTTTAGTTATTATCAGTTATATAAAAGCAATATAAAATACAGTTCTTATTTACACATAACCCCAATCTAATAAACAATTGGCTAATGTTTTTAACATTCATTCATTAAACAAGTGCTTATTTAGCACTGACTGTGCCAGGCAAAAACTTTTATACTATAAGACAATACATAGCATGGGAGTAAAAGCAATATATGGTTCCACTCTTATTAATTCAAATACATTTAAGATTTAAAATAATGTATTTCAATTACAAAAGGACCAGACTCATTACTGTGTTTGTCTCAAAATATACAATGAAAAGCCCTCTCTTCATTCTACATGAACTAATCAATCATTTAGTTATTTCCATATTTTCTTGATTTGATCAAATTTTACTGAATGCATGACACTGTGTTAAATTCTGGGATACAGCCAAAAATAAGACAGTCATGGTCCCTGCCTTCATGATGCTTATAATCTTTAAATTATATGTGAATATAACCATTAAAAAAATACCAGAATGTACCCATTCAAACAACATATAGTAAAACCTTGGATTGCAAGTAACTTGGTTTGAGAGTTTTCTGCAAGACGTGGTAAATAAATGATGTCTTGCAATATGAGTAGTTTGTTTCCAGGATGAATTATGCTCAGAAACCAAGGTATCATTGTATCTCATTTCAAAATATCATGGAATTTTATATTGGGAATACTTTTCTCCTTTGAGATTTTTTCGAGAGCAAAATTATGCTTAACCAAAAACAATGCTGTCCAATTATATTCCACAGCATGGTGCTCAGATTTCTGCATCAATTGAATGTCCAATTTCAGTGATTCATCTCCCTCAAAAGTCTCTCATTCCCTCAAAGCCCAAAATGTATGTCTGATTGGATGGCAGCCTTGCATGGTCATTCAGGATCCAGTTTCCTTCTGTTTTGTTCACTCTCCTTCCCCTAGGGTGTTTGATGGGGAAGAGAGAACACAAAAGATGCATCATGGGAAGTTTTCATGGTCCAGACCTGCAAGAATTATATATTGCTGCTAATCATATTCATCTCACTAGATGGGGTCACATGACTGCAACTAACTGAAAGGGAGGCTGGAAGATGCAGTGTAAAGTAGAGCCCAGAGGAAAGAGGAAATTGATTTCGGTGGACAAATAGCATTTCTCTGCCACAACTTGTTTCTAGAATGCATTTCAGTGTTTGCAGGACAAACAAACCCGTCTTCCCTGAACAAATGTTTGTCCATACCAAATTATTAAAACCTGTCGCAATCTCTCTAGCCCTTTCCTGATTAGAGCTATACTTTTAAAAAACTCTTTTGAGGTATTTCTATAAAAGAGCTGCAAAGATAGTATAAAGAGTTCTCATACACACTGAACCCAGCTTCTCCTACATTTTAAGTATTGCATGCATTTACAAAAATTAAGAAATTAACATTGGCACAATGCCATTATAGAATTTACTATATTTTCCACTAATGTCTTTTTTCTGTTTCAGATAATACCAAATACTTTTGAAACACATACATGCTCATGCACACTTCATCATTTCCTTAAGTCTCCTGAATTCTAAAGTGAAAAATACTTCTCCATCCTCATAGGTTTTCTCTTTCCCTCTTCATGCACAGAAGAAAGGCCATGTGAGGACACAGTGAGAGTGTGGCCATCTGCAGGCCAGGAAGACAGTCTGCACCAGAAACTGATTTTGCCAGCACCTTGCTCTTGGACTTCAAAGCTCCAGAACTATGAGAAAATTAATTTCTGTTGTTGAAGCCACCAGTCTGTGGTATTGTTATGGCAACACAAGCCGAGTAAGACAGATGAGAAAACCACGCTCAACGTTTAATAACCTGGTCAAGGTTTGAAAGTCAGTAAATTGCAAATGTAGAATTTGAAAAAATCAATTATGTAAAAATTATAAAGTCTAAGATATTTGCATTATGTACAATTCACCTAGCACTAGTGAATGGAGGTATTATATTTAAACAAAAGACATGACAAAGCATTTTTCACAATTAAATCAAAGAGGTCTAGAGCAGAAAACAAGAGGATGCAAAGGATGACTGAAAATGATGGAAGAAAAGAGTATTTCTGCAGTGGGCTTATGGCCAAACACTAGTCAGAAGTATCCATTATGAGGAACATTCAAATATTGGTATTGGAGGAAGAAAAGAAGGAAGCTCTTTTAATGTTATCCCTTTATTCCTCATAGTTCAGTATTTACCTAGGATGACAAACTTTTCTTCTCCACTTGTTCTCAGGAGCCAAGTAGAAAGAAAGCTGATTGGAAGAACAAAAGTTGTGGTTCTGAACCTTGGTACTTGCTAGGCTCAGCATTCTAACCTGAAGTCTTCTTTCTGGACTTCTTTCTAATCCTGGCACATCCAAATTCTTCCTGGCAGCCTAGTTTTGAGACCTAATTCCCTGGCATTCCACCTCTAACATTCTCTGCCCAGGCCTGAAGGCCAAGCCTTGTGCTTTCAGCAATAGCATTTCCCAGTGTCTGGCACTGGGACAGGCCAGAGTCCTTGCATGAGTATCATCTGAGATCCATTTTAGAAAAAAGTTTATTCCGTAAGTGAAATCATTCTCAAAATGTGCTCCCTGAACTAGCAATGTCAGCATCACCTGGGAACTTGTTAGAAATGCCAGTTCTCAGAGCCCCCTTCCCAGCCCTACCGAATCAGAAATTCTAGGTGATTGAGCACAACAATCTGTTTTAACAAGCCCCCTAGGTGATCTAGGTGATTCTGATGCATGCTTAAGTTTGGTTAATGCTTTTTTTTTTTTTTTTATGTGGGACCCAAACCGGGGCCGCTGGCTTCCCAAGCCAGCACTTAACCACCGCACCACTCGGCCGACCCTGATGCTTAAGTTTGAAATGACTGGATTCCTGTCTTGTGTCTTCACATTCCTTGTGTTGCCTATTGGTGGATTAAAACTGATTAAAATTGAGAGGACTTAGTGTTTGATAGTTCAGCAACTTAGCTGGCTGCATGACCCTGGGTCCTTGCTCAGCCTCTGTGCTTTTCTATTTTCTCATTTTTAAAAATACATCAAAGAGCTATAATATAGCTTCTCATTTTTTTCTGTGTCTGCTGATGAGTAACTAATGGAGGGTTGTGCTGTCCCATGTTAATCTTAACTGCCTGACTAATGCTTAGCAATGGCTTTTGTCCTAAGCTTGTCCTTGTGATTGCTGAGCCTCTTCTCTTGTGTTGGATTTAAACAGCAATATTCCAGCACGTTTGTATTCCATAAATCATTAGGGTGTGGATTGGAATGCTATATGCTCATCTATTTGCAATTAAACGTAATATGGATATAACCATTAGTTAAACTCACATGCTTCAGTATTAGCCATAACTGAAGAAGGCTTGACCTTTATTCTAATATGGAAAGTTTTTTTCTTGGACTAGTTGAGGCCAAGGAATGAGAGAGGACCTTCCTGTAATACACAAATATTTCCTCATAGGAAGGTCAAGTAAAAAACTAAATCTTTCCAAGCCAGAGTCTTTCAAGCAATTAATCCAAACAAAAACCATGTGGCTAATGGCCACAGAAAATACCAATCCTGCAGAGAACAGATCATGCATACGCTGACTTGTCAGGAACAATAGAGGAGATCTGAAAGTGTCACACAGAAACCACTCTTTGGAAACTGCTTTTTTTTGGATTAGAACAGAAATTGGGGAGATGCATGAAAGGAGAAAAAACAATGCAGAAGAGTGTTCTAGTCTGGATTCCTCCATAGACAGATCTTGAGCAAGAACATTAGTACGAGTGCTTTATTTGGGTTGTGCTGCCAGGAAACACTGGAAGGACAGTGGGAAGTTGAAACAGGGAAGGGAAGGAGAACAATGCAATGTGTATTATCAAGGAAGTTATTACTATCAACAATTGAAGTACAGAGATTCAAGTCCAGGCTCTGTTGGCTTATCAATTTGGCCCCTTGAAAAATCATATCACCTCTTTGTACATCACATTCCTCTTCTAAGAAATGAAGCTAAATACAGCCATTACATGGGATTATGCTGTTGCTACATTAACTACCATGTATTGAACACTGATTTTATACAAGGCTTAATGCTAATCTCTCCCCTAAATCCTAGAAAATAGGTAAATATTCTTTGTAGTTTACCGAGAGGTCATATAGACTACATAATTTAAAACAACATAAAGGGGGCAGGCTGAGCAGCACATTGGTTAAGAGTTGGCTTGGGACGCCAGCTCTGAGCAGCAGGGCCCCCATGTTGGTCAGTGACGCTGTGCCCTCTACAGCTAAAATGGTGAACAACAGCTCCACCTGGAGCTGGGCTACTATGAGTCGCCTGCAATGGCGTAGGCTGCAGTGGGGATAGCTGGCAGCTGGTGTGCACTGTCAAGAGCTGCAGTGAGCCACCATGAGCAGCCATCCAGAAGCCAGCAACTGATCTGCCTCACCCGAGAAGAGCATAATGATGATACCAACATGGGCCAGTGAAGCAATGTCCTCCACAACTAGACTGAAAGACAAAAGGACAGCTGGTCTGTTCCCCTCCCCCAATTCCCCAATAAAATCTTTTAAAAAAATAAAAATTAAAAAAAAAAAGGGATTTTTGTAAACTTTAAGATGATGTTAAAAAGAGCTTTGTACAGCTTTTCATGACTCACCGGGAAGTCTGTACTTTAGTTATAACCTTGGAATTCATTATCTGTGAGGCCTCAACAAGATCGTTTTGCCTCTTTTAGTATGCCTCTTATTAAAAAAAAAAAAAGATTATGCAAGATGTTAACATTAGTGGGAGGCTGGAAGAAAGATATACAGCACCTCTCTGTACATGTCTTTGTACCTTCCTATAAATCTATAATTATTTAAAAATAAAAGTGAAAAATCAGGGAGTTCATAATGTTATGGAATGAATTGTCCCCCTAAAGTTCATACCTTCAATGTGACTGTATTTGGTATAGCCACTTTGGAAAACTGTTGGGTAGAATTTACTAAAGCCAAATACATGAATACATGTGACCTGGGAATTGTACTCATAGATAGATACACAATAAAAATATGAGTTTATATGCACCAAAAGATGAGTACTAGAAGGTTCACAGCAGGGTAATTTCTCACAGTCAAAACCTGCAAACAACCCAAGTGACCATAAATTATAGAAACATATAAATTGTGATCTATTCATGTATTGAAATGTTATACAGTGCTGAAAATGAATTATATACAAACACATAACAATAAGAATGAAACTCATAGACAGGATATTCAGTGGGCAAGCCAGATGCAAAAGAGAAGGTAAAATTCAACTTACAAATAGTTCTCAAAATGGGCAAAACTTACCTATGCTGTCAGAAATCAGGACAAAGGGGTAGGGTGTAGCGACTGGGAGGAACGCATGAGGTGGTCTTCTGGGGTGCTGGTAGTTCTCTATTTCTTGTTCTGGGTTCTGGTTACATGGTATGCTCACTGAGCAATTAAATTACAATCTATTTACAGTACTGTATACACATTGTAATTTGTTCTTTTTTTAAGGCTTACCAAACAAAAATTCTGAATGTTGAGTTAGATGAATTCGAAGGTTTCTTCTGGCTCTAAATCCTGTTCCTGAGTTGAGGCTCAGACATCGTCCCATCATTACTGAGATGAGGCTGATGGCAGATTGGAAAACTTGAAAAAACTAGGTGAAGAGACTGGCTCTGTTCAATTTTGCGATGTGGGATATCTCTTTGCCTAACAGTTCATTTGACCCTCACTGGTACCCAGCACAGAAATTTACACAAAAACGTGCACAGTAGCCATATGTTCAATGCTTTGGGATCATGCAATTTCAGAAAGATCCACAGGGTGGCAAGGACATTTTTTGTTTATTTTTTAATTAAAGTTTATTGGGATGACAATGGTTAGTAAAGTTACATAGGTTTCAGGTGTACAATTCTGTAATACATCATCTATATATCACATTGTGTGCTCACCACCCCGAGTCAGCTCTCCTTCCATCACCATATATTTGATCCCATTTACCATCATCTACCACCCCTTCTGTCCTTACCCTCCGGTAACCACTAAACTATTGTCTGTGTCTATGAGTTTTCTTTTTTTTTCTGTGTTTGTCTTGTTCCTTTGTTGCTTTCAGTTTTATATCCCACATATCAGTGGAATCATATGGTTCTTGACGGTTTTTTGTGTGACTTATTTTGCTTAGCATAATAATCTCAAGATCCACCCATGTTGTTGCAAATGGCACTATTTTATCTTTTCTTATGGCAGAATAGTATTCCATTGTGTATATATGTTACATCTTCTTTATCCAATCATCTATCGAAGGACACTTCGGTTGTTTCCATGTCTGGGCCACTGTAAATAAAGCTGCAGTGAACATTGGAGCACATGTATCTTTACAGATAAATGTTTTCAGATTTTGGGGGTAGATACCCAGGAAAGGGATTGCTGGGTCATATGGCAATTCTATTCTTAATTTGTTTTTTGACAGTCTTTACACACTTACAGCTTTTTTTCTTTTTACCCCCAATCCCTTTCACAATGTGGTTTCCCTATTGGTAATTATAAAAATTAGAGAATACAGTTTTATGTGCCATAATATTTCTAACGAATGCTCCATAGTTAAGTAACTTAAGAGACTAATGTACAGCTTAATAACATTATTTAAAATAAAACTAAATACAGCAGAAATTAGAATTTCTAAAATATTAGAAAACTAGCACAGGAAAGGGTCAAGCAGAAGAAAACAGAAAAATAGGATGCAGGATGGCTGAAAGAAGTTATAATATAGTTGATATGGTACCTTCCTTTCCCCTTTACAAAGTGGCCTGGGCATCTGATAAGCATAGACCGTACTTGGATCCACACTAGCCAGAAAGTGTTACTGTGTTTGCAAGAAAAGAGGCTGCAAATGTTTCCCTCCATGTATTTGCATCGTTTTGCAAAGTGACTTTGCAACAATTTCCATCAAGGGGTGGAGCTATTTCCTCACCTGTTGAATTTAGGTGGATGCTATGGCCTGATTTAAACAATAAAATGCTGCATAAATGATTCTCTTCTAGTTCTGAACCTAGGGCTCAAAAGTCCTTGCACATTTCTACCTTTTCTCTTGGGCCCCGGCCTATGTCATGTGAATAAGCTTGAGCTTGTACCTGCTAGAAGATGAGAGAGAGGCTACATGGATCGGTTATTCTCACTGGCGCAGCCAGCTAATTGCTCGCCTTTAGCCTACTACTGGCTGACCAACATACATAAGTAAGACTTGCCAAAAATCAGCTGAACCTCACCCCTGTCAGCAGAACCACCCACCTGACAACAAATGATAATTGTTTTAAGCCACTGAGTTTCAAAGTGATTTGTTAGGCAACAGTGGCTACAGACATCAAAAATCTTAATCACATCTGCTTATATTCTGCTAACCTTCCAACCTGGTGCAGCTTCACTATATGGTATGAGCCTTAGCGTGGAAGTCAAGAACTTTAGATTCAAGTTCTTGTAATTGTGGAAAAATGAAAAAAAATTACTTTTCAAGTACTATTCAGATATATATGTTTGTGGGCATTTTAATCTTGTAATGGGTGCACAGTTTATGTGTTGATTCTAATCGTGTCATTGGAACCCTGGTCTGGTCTGGGTACTACTATTGCAGAACGATGAGGTGATAAGGAGGCCCCACTTGACTGGAAGCTTTTTTTTTTTTGTGAGGGCAGTGTCACTGGCCCTCGTATGTGGGACCCGAACCGGGGCCGCCGGCTTCCCAAGTTAGCGCTTAACCATTGCACCACTCGGCCGGCCCGACTAGAAGCTTTTTAAAGGCAGCAGCTCTGACTTATGAGGAATGGGCAGTGTCCTAGGTTGAGTTTTCCCAGAGGGGACCCTGGGACAAAGGCTTAAGTGCAGGTAGTTTATTTGGGAAATAAAGGATCCAGGACCCCTTATCAAAAGTGGAAATGACACAGAGAAGGGAAGGCAGTCATAGGGGTGCATTATCAAACAGGTTACCACTGTGAACAATTAGATTTTTGTCCTGCTGGGGAATTCTGGAAAACTGTTTACAATACACACCTCAAATTTATCCTACCCCATCAACCTCTTATCTACCATTGGTTTTGAATGGAGGTTATTTTGAATGCAGTTTATTTCCCAATATCTCCAGCCACATGCATGGACAAAGTAGGCTCTAGTGAATAGAGAAAGCACTCAGGCAAAGAGAGGGGAGTGCTGGACAGGAGGAAGTTGGGCTGGACATGGTAAGGACAAAGGAGATACAAAAGAGCACCAACAGTATCTGCCACCAAGACTGTGTCTTACACCTGAGATATGCTAGACATGCAATTAATCTTTGGTTTATGTCTGACCTAATATTTTTCTCTTTCAGAAATTGATTTTTCCCCCCAACCGTCAGTATACAAAATGGGTCTCATTTTCAGTCCCTTGATAGAGTTCAAGACTTACCTTCTCTGTGGAATTCTCCTTGTGCAAACTTGTCTTGCTTTCCCACCAACAGATAGATAGACAACTAGATAAATACATACATAAATACACACATGCATAGATACAAATATAGAACAGGGGAGTGTGCACTCTATTTTCTTCAGTAACTACATTTTACATATTTTATCATGTGGAAGTTTAATTACATTTAGGGGTCTCTTTCCTGCTGCTTTTTTAGTTCCTTATGTATTTATGTAATTTCAGCATGGTGCCTGGCACATGCCAGTTAGTGAATGTTGACTGCATGTCAAATGAAATCACCAACAGATACTCACCAAATGCTAGTAGAAAATCATGATCATAACTTACATATACCCCATGAATGCTAAATGTCTCAGCAGGAATATTATGTGTTCCATGAAGGCAAAGATCCTATTTATAGTGTTCACTTTTGTACCCTAATACCACACAAAATGTATTTATTGTAGAACAAATTAGAAACTCAATAAATACCATTCAGTGAAAGAAAAAAACAACTTTTGAAATGCAAAACTCTAGGGAGAATTTCAAAGTAACTAAAAAGTATTACTTATACTTTTCTATACATTCTGTTCCACTGGATATAGTAGTTAATTTGCATTGTGGATGGCTTCTGTACAATTCATAGGTTATCTATACCCAGTTATGAATTGCATTTGAGAAAAATTGCTAAATATCATGTTAGTATATCATTGTTATAAAAATTCACAGTGGGCTTCTAAATACAGTAAAATAATATAGGTGAACAAATGTCTGTGGTCATAGAAAAATTTTGCAGTTTATTGTTTATTATTAAGCTGTAGTTTATGTTAAATGATATGATGTTTCAAGGATATTGCATGATAAGTAAGTTCTAAAAAGTAGTAATTCCAGAATATGATTTTCCACAACTACACTCTTCAATGTTCAGCTTCAACTGGTTGAGCAGGGAAATGTAAAGATTATTCTCAAATACCAGTAGTTGGTGAGCTGCTTTTGAAGGAGTTCAAGGCATTTCGAGATTATCAAAAGTGCAGGCCAGAAAAAAATGAAAAACTACACAGGACCAGGGACAGTTGAATTCACAACAATGTCAGAGTTCACTGCACAAATGGCATCATTTGTCATTTTAAGATGGATCTGGAAATACTGAACACATCAAAAGAAAAGATCTGTTGTGATGTGATTTTTTTTTTTTGAGAGCATCTGTCATCCAAGTTATTCCAAGACAGTTTTGTATTCCTGCTGTTGCTGTGAATGACAGCTTAATATAAGTTTGTGGAGAAAAAAGGAAGACATTCTTACTCAGAATCAACACATCCATGTGTCTAAAAAACAGCCACAAAAATACAACTGCATCTTCAAATAACTCTTAAACTCTAATTTAAGGTGCTTTAGCATCCATCCTCACTAAAGCATTAGTGAATGAGATGAATTAGGTTATGTCAAAGGTGCAGCATCCTATGGAAAATGAAAAGTATGTTAGGCTGTTACCTTTTAGAAATAGAGTTCTCACAATGATCCTTTACCTCTCTGCCATCATGAAACTGTCCCTTATCTGCTTTAAACTTTAACCCTGTGGATAAGGAAAACATTTGAAATAAAAAAAAAGAACAGTTCTGCCCAAGAACTTCTATTATCTCTTGTAGGAACTGACTTTCAGGATTGATACTGAGTATAAAAATGTTCTCTTTTTGTTACTTAGTTTTTGCTTTACTGAAAACTTCTTATTAAAATAAAATTCAATGCAGAAATCAACCAAAATTCCATCCTGAAGTTTGTATTTTTTTTTATTTTCTTAATACAACTTCCAGTCTTAGTCCATGTGCATATTCAAAAGATTACATTTTTATACCATCATCATATAGTGGATTTTGTAGTCTACATGTTTACTTATAATGTGGCTCTTATCCCATTTTTGTA
Organism: Aselliscus stoliczkanus; assembly: GCA_033961575.1. Taxonomy (NCBI): domain Eukaryota; kingdom Metazoa; phylum Chordata; class Mammalia; order Chiroptera; family Hipposideridae; genus Aselliscus; species Aselliscus stoliczkanus. The sequence goes on from CM066738.1 coordinate 33,901,499, forward strand.
CAGCTTTTTTTTAACCTCTCCCTCCCTTTCCCATCTACTCTGCTCACCCCATTACCTTTCTAATATAACAATTACTGTAATTATATTGATGTGTATCTTTTCAGACTATTTTTCTGCAGTCATGCTCTTATATAATTCCCAAACATTGAGTGTGGGTGAAACTGTGAATATGTGGTATCACTTGTGATTAGATTACATTATATGGCAATTTGAAGGAATTTTGCTGATATAAGTATAGTCCTTAACCAGCGGACTTTGAGTTAATCAAAAGTAAGATTATCCTAGGTGGCCTGACCTAATCATGTAAGGCCATTAAAGAGGCACTGAGCCTTTTCTAAAAGGAGGAAAATTCTCCTGTTGTCTTTGAAGAAATAAATCACCATGTTATGAGAGGACCTTCTGGCTAAACTCTGAGGGTGGACTTTGGTAGCCGAGAACAACCCCTAGTGGATAGCTAAGAGAAAAAAAAAATGAGACCTCAGTCCAACAGTTGCAAGGAACTGAATTCCTCTAATAACCTAAATAACCTTGGAAGAGAACCTCAGCTGAGCCCAGCTGACACTCTGATTTCCATCTTGTAAAATACTGAGCCGAGAACCCAGTAATGCCATACCCATATTTATGACCTAGAAAATCTGAAAAATTAAAAGTGTTGTTTTAACTAAATTTGTGGTAATTTGTTTTTAAATCAATGGAAAACTAATACACAATGATTTACACACCAACAGAACAATCAAGAATCTTAACCTAGTAAACACATCACTCAACAATAGCAGAATGCATACCCTTTTCAAGGGCAAATGGAATATATCAGAATAAATCATATATTCTGGGTCATACAACAAATCTAAAAGAATGAAAGTCACAAAAATATTTTCTTTCATCAACATGCAGTTAAATTAGAAATTAATACAGAAAGACTTGGAAAATCCTCCAAATATTTAGTAACCAAGTAACACATTGCTATGTAATTGGAGAATTTAAAAAGGAAATTATAAAGTATTTTGAACTACATAAAAATTAAATCAAAAATATCAAAATTAGTGTGATGCTATTAGAGCAATAATTAGAAGTAAATTTATAGAAATAAATTTCCATATTAGTAAAGATTGAAGGTCTCAAATGAATGACTACAGCTTCTACATAAAGATTATAAAAAAGAAGAGCAAAAGAGCCAAAGTAAGCAGGGCAAAGAGAATGATAAAGATAAAAGCATAAATAAAAACAAAAATATAGAGGCAAATCAATGTAACTATAAAAGCTGGTTCTTTGAAATCACCAATAAGAGTAATAAACCTCTAGCTACACTGATGTGGAAAGAGTGAAGGCACAATTTACAAATTCAAGAATGGGAGAAATGATTACATGATTTCTATAGATAAGAAAAAGATAAAAAAAGAAATATTGTTTTTAAAATTATGCCAATAAGTTCAACAACTTAGAAGAAACAGAAAAAACCTTAAGAAAAAGTACTAAAATTTAACAAAGAAGAAATAAATAACCTGTATAGCCTTATATCTATTAATGAAATGGAATTTAAAGCTAAAATCTTTCTCAACTTGTAAACTTCTGTCCCAGATGGCTCTACACTGTTGAATTCTTACAGGAAAAATATTATATGAATTCCGCAGAACTTCCAGAACACTGAAGAGAAAGAATACTCAAAAAGCATTCTATGAAAAAACAAATTCCTCTATAAAGGTCAGCATTACCCTGATACTAAAACCAGAACTAGATATTACAAATAAGGAAAATTATAGACCAATTTCTCTTATGAACATAAACACAAAAATTATAAATAAGATTTTAATAAACTAATCCAACAATATCTGAAAAATAATACATTATGACCAAATGGCATTTATACCAAAAATTAATCAATATAACTCACGATATTAAAAAATTCAAAAAGATAAAAATAGGATTGACTCTATAAACAGAGAAAAAACATCTGACAAAAATCTAACATTCTTAACAACAATGCTTGACAAACTAGGAATAGAAAAGGATTTCTTAAACTTTGTAAGGGACATCTACAAAAGAAAGCTCATAAATAACATAATAAAGAAAGATAGAATGTATTCCCACTAAGATCATTAACATGAAAAGAATATTCACTCTCATGACATATTCAGCATTGTAGTAGATGTCTTAGACAATGGAATAAGAAGTAAAAGAAAAAAAGGTTAGTGACATCAGCATGATGGCAGAGTAGGAGGTCCCAATACTTGTCCTCCCTGAACAAAAACAATGAATACATAACTATAAACTTATGAAAATAGTTCTAGGGAAGCTCTGGACTATAACAAAGCAGTATCAGGAATTCTGTGGAGCACAAAAAGTGAGGACGATCACAAAGAAAAGCATAGGAAGCATTTTACATGCATCATTCACTTTCCACTGTGGAGTAGCTCTGACCTAAGAGGGATCCCCTTGGAGGGACATCACCCTGTAGAGGAAAGAGCAGCAGTACCTCAGGAATCTTTATCACTACCACAGACATCCACAGCTTTTGCTGCTGAGGACTCCACCCCCATCCCTCGCCAACACCACCACCACTACCTGTCTTCTCTGAAACTGAACCCAGCTGGTGGTACCATTACCTAAAGTCCCCACTACTGTGTGTCTTCCCTGGGGTTTAATCTGTCACTCCACTGAGGAACTGAGTTGTGGTTGTGCCCCACTATCTGTGATCATGATGCCACAGTGCCTCATTATCTATGAAACCTCAGCTGCCACAACACTGCACATTTGCCCCTTGGATCATGGCTTTGACACTCTCCACCCTACCATTAGTGCCATGCTGCTGCTACTTAGCCAGTAACCTTATTTTGCTTAATAAAGGTGCCAAAATGCAAGAGTAGTGATGCTGGCAATTTGGATATGCCAAAGAGAAATCATAAAGCTCTTCTTTTAAGTGAAAAGTTATGTATGTATAGGGAAAAAATTATATATAGTGTTCTTACTATCTGCAGTTTCAGGCATCCATTGAAGGTCTTAAAACATATCCCCTGTTGATAAGGGAGGCGTGTATTGTTAAGATGCCAGTACTACCCAAAAGCAATCAATAGATTCAATACAACTCCTATGAAAATCCCAAGGAAATGTTTTGCAGAAACAGAAAAATCTTCCTAAAATTCATAATGAATGTCAAGGAAAAAACAGCCAAAACAATCTTTAAAAGAAGGACAGAGTTGGAGGTCTTATACTTCCTGGTTTCAAAACTTACTATAAATCTACAGTAATCAAAACAGTGTGGTGGCGGCATATGATCAGACATATAGACCAATGGAATAAAATAGAGATCTCAGAAATAATTCCTTGCATATAAGGTCAAATCATTTTCGACAAGGTTGCCAAGATAATTCAGTAAGGAAAGGACCATCTTTTCAACAAATGCTGCTGGGGAAACTGGATATCTACATGCCAAAGAATGAAGTTGGACCTTTAGCTAACACCACAGACAAAAATTAATTCAAAATGATCAAAGATCTGCACATAAAAGCTAAAACTGTAAAACTAAGAATAAAATGTAGTGGAAAATTTCATGGTTTTGGAGTCAGCAATGTTTTGTTGGATATGACATCAAAGCACAGCAACAATGAAAAATGGATAAATTGAAGGCTATCAAATTAAAAATTGTGTGAATCAAAGGCAAAAAGGCAACACACAGAATGAGAGAAAATATTTGTATTAATAAATCTCATATCTGATATGGGAATAAGACCCACAACTTAACAACAACAACAACAAAAACCAAACTCAATTAAAAAATAACCAAAGAACTTGAATAGACATTTCTCTAAAGACGATATGCAAATTACCAATAAGCTTTAAAAAAACAAAATACTCAACACTAATCATTAGGGATATGATATCAAAACCACAATGAGATAACACTTCTAAAAAGGTAACTGGGATTTGTTTTAACCAGATATAATAAAACACAGACATGGAAATGATTGTCATGAAGTTTATACTCAGGTCTCTAAAAATAGGAATTATGTCATGCTATTCAGGGCCACATGGGGAAGCACTGAGGTGAGTCAGAAGGAGATGAGGAGAGATCAAGACCCAGAAAAATCCCTTTATTGGGATTTTCCTAGGAAGAAAAGGCCGAGGCAGGGAATATATAGTGCATAAGTTTAGGATTGCATAATTTGAATGATTTCAGCAAGTTCTAGACTACAGAGATAGTCCCTAGTTGTCCAATTTCTAGCCCTTGGGTAATTTAGAGCAGGAAGAATATTGGCTTGGTGTATGAGAGTTTGACAAAGAAGATGCTTGGAGATGTGGACTCTAGACTGGTTAGTCTGTATGTCAAAAGTGTGTTCACAAGGGAATCAGGTGCTATCTCTAGGAATTAGCTATCCCTTGAAGGGGTAGTCTTTCCAGGACCAGATGGCAAATGCCAAAGCATCAAGAATACAGAAAATATTTTCAATACAACTTCATACCCATTAAGAGAGCTATTTTCAAAAACAACAAAAAAACAAAACAAAACAAAAAACAGAAAACAAGTATTGGTAAACATGTGAGAAATTTGGAAAACTTGTGCACTGCTGATAGAAATGTAAAATAACACAACTGCTATGGAAAGCAGTATGGCAGTTCCTTAACAAATTAAACAGGATTAATGTATTGGGTTGGCAGAAAAATGATGATGTACTTTTTCTGTTTTTAGTTTCAAAAATGCATCATGACTTTTCTGATAACCCAATAGGATTCAGTAATTCTACTTCTGGGGTACATACAAAAAATAATTGAAAGCAGGAACTCAAACAGATACTTGTACAGCCGTGTTCACAGCAGCATTATTTTATTCATAATAGCCAAAAGATGGGGGGAAAAAAAAACCAATGTTCACTAACATGAGTGGATAAAAAATGTAGCATAGAGCTCTGATCAACATGGCAGAGTAGGTAAACACTGTGCTTGCCTCCTTTCATGACCACATCAAAATTACAACTAAACTACAAAACAGCCATCACCGAGAACCACCTGAATTCTATCTGAACAGAAGTCCTATAAATAAGGATATACAGAAGAAACCACCTCAAGACTGGTAGGTGAGGTGGAGATGCTGATAGGCTGGTCCCACAATTCCCATGTGTGGCAGTTAAAAATTGGATGGGATATCTCAGCTTTTGCATACAAACAGCCTGTCTGGTTCATGCTGCAGACGTTCTTAAAAATCTATTAAAGGTTCACAAACTCCAAACAAGCAGCATCTGGCCATGGCATGCCTCATACTCTTGCTAAGCAGCCCAAGCCTGGCATTAGCAACAGCTAGCCTCAGTCCACCGCTTAGCCTCTCCTAGGCAACTCTGAGCCCAACACAAGTGGCAAGCATCTGCAGGTCACTTTGTAGCTCATATCAAATGGCCCCAGGTACCAGCACAGGTACCAGCTTACCAGCCTACACCAAAGCTACCCCCAAGAGGTCCCAAAACTAACACATACAATGACCAGCTCCAGACCACACTAGAGCACCACCCAACCACCTCAACAAATGACAAATGCAAAGAGCAGATTGGACAGGCACCAGAGCTCCACTAAAGTTAATCCTGTTCCAGAGGGTCAGCCCCTGCACTACAGTCCCACCACTGTAGTAACAAGTCCTCATGATCAATCAGCCTGAGGGCCAATCCTGCCTCTTGACATGCAAATAGCAACCAAGACTCAGCTACAATGGGAGGGCACACACAACCCATAAGGTACACTCATGGGATACCAGAGTGAAATAAGCCAGACACAAAAGGAGAAATATTGTGACTCCACTTATTTTTTAACATGTAATAACTTAATAGATATATAATAAGTAATTGCTAAAATTCAAAAACAAATCCTAATAAATGTATTTTACAATACAAAATAAAATAGTTCTTCCTCAATAAATAGAAAAACAGTATTACAATCAATAGCATCTTATGCGAAGTACTTAGAGTAGTCATATTCCTAAAGACATAAAGTAGAATGGTGGTTGTCATGGGCTGGGGAGAGGGGGTCATGGGGAGTTATTCCTTAATAAGTATAAAGTTTCACTATGGGATGATGAAAAAATTTCTGGAAATAGATAGTGGTGATGGTTGCACAACAATATGAATGTACATAATGCCATAGAACTGTACACTTAAAAATGGTTAAAATGCTAAATGTCATATACATCTTACCACAATAAAAAATAAAACTAATTGAATAACAAAACCAGGCAGTTTCTTTCCATAAGTTGTGCTCTTCACCATTTTGTTGAAAGTAATGATAAGAATACTCTAATCAACATACACTTGTATGAATATACAAAGATATATAGATATACTCATATAAGGCACCATTAACTTAAAGTTAAGTAGGGTAAAAGCATTTGAGTAAGATTATCTTATATTTCATAAAGCAACCTTTAATCAGAACCTAGCCAAGAGAAAATATAGAACATATATATTTGGGGAGAAAAAGGTTATAATTTATCATTCAATCTTTTCTCAATTAAAATAGAAACTTTATTCCCTAGTCTACCTTCATCTTTTCTATTTAAATATATTCTTCTTCTCCTTTTGCTTCTTCTGTAATCTATAGTTGTAGCCTCTGCTGTAAGCACACCAAGAAGCAAAAGGGAGTTACTAACATTTCCATGGACAAAAGGTTAGAAAATCTACAGTAATTTCACTGTTTTGGTTGTAGACACTCAGAGAGAAAAATAGAGGAGCAGAGAGGTATCATTCCATAGAGAGGGCATGGCCTCCAGATTTACTAACCCAAAAGCAAAATAATGTGGCTTATAGAAATTACTAGCTTTGTAAACTTAAACCAGAAATCTCTACAATCTCATTTTGAACAAGGACTTTAGTCTTAGAAGAAAAAGGTGTCTTCCCCCCTCCCCCATGAAGATTAACTTTGGCATAGGTCAGGTTCTTAAAGTAAATAAAATCCACTTGTCCAGATTAATCAGAAAGGGATTTATTTACCAAAAGATTTTAGTAGCTGTCAGAATTAGTGGTTAGCTGGAGGAACAGGCATAAAAAAAGAGTTTTCTGAGGCACTAGACAAAGAAGGAAGATGAAGAGACTAAAAGTATCTGTGCTCTTCTTCTCAGCATAGAACACAGGTCCTCAAGGTAAGAAATAGGGAAAGGTATCCACTAAATTTTTCAACTCCTATAGAATTACAGGAGAACCTGAAAACAACAGGAAGAGGATAAATGGCCCATTTCACAGGTGCAGCTTTATGGGGAGGGCGCTGTACTAAAAGAAGCTTCATGAACTCCATGGTGTCTTATCAAACATGTATTGAAAAAATAGCCATTTGCACAAGCTAAGTCTGAAGATCTTCTGTTTCTTCCATGGTCTTTAGAAGTCATTTAGAAAGCTCGGAAATTCCTCTGTGCCTTAGAGAGGGGGGCTCAGATGTGTGGCAATGGCCTGGTTATGTGATAAAAAAACCGTAGTGTACCCTATAGCAGAGGCAAAAGATTGTACACAGGCAGCAGTGGATGCCTGATAAACAATTCAGAAGTCAAGGCAGGACCAGTTGCACCTCAGCAGGTATCAGTTCAGGAAGCAGAAGAGACCATCACCCATAACAAAGACCACTGATGATTTGAAGACAGTAAATGTCTCTAAGGTTTCCACCAATGCTCCACAGAACTCTCCCCTTGACGTACCATTTGAGGAGGAGCAAAGGGAAATTGGAAAACAAGAGGGATCATGAGCTTAAATAAGAAGTAACTAAGAATTGCAAACTATCAGAATGAGCCCCCAGGAGGAATATTAGGACTGATGTAGAAATTAATAAGGTTTATTTTATTTGTACAACTCAGTATTATTTTTTTGCAAATGTGTGATCCAACTACAAATACTTTCAACTACCTAATGAATTTGAGTCTATTTCCATGGAAGAGTTGACATTTATGAAAAATGGAAAGAAGTATTTGAGAATGAAATATCCTTAAAGTATCCTTTAGAAATTGTATTCTATGGCAACTCTAGAGTTAAAACTATTTTAGAAATCTCTCAACTAAAATTTAATTTGCTTTTATTTCTTCAAAAGTGGAGAGAACGCTACAATGGTATCTCATACGCCCATCACCCATATTCAGTAATTGTCAATATTTTATTATTTTTTTCTTCATTATGTTCTTTCTCTTCACTCCCTCTCATTCTTTTTTTTTTTCTAATTTGTTCTCTTACATTCCCTTCCTTTCCATTATTCACTTCCTTTTCCTCTATTTTTAAGGCTGATATAACCTTGATATGCAAATTTAAAGATCATAGTATCAAGATATAAACCTCAGACCAATATCATTTATGACCACAGGCACAAAAAGTCCAAATAAAATATAAACAAAGCTAATCCTGCTGTTTCACACACAGACACTAGTACATACATATAAAAACACCATTAGGAAAAGTTGGGTTTACTCTAGGAATGCAAAGGTCTTTTCCATTTAAAAAAATCCTCTTAACGTAATTTGATATAAGCTGATTAAAAGAAAGATTATTTTCAACAGATGCAGAAAAATCACTTAATAAAATTAACATCCACTCATTAAAAAAACAAATACTTGTAAGCTAAGAATAAAAAGAAGCTTATTAAATCCTGAGTGAGCAAATATATTCTTATAAGTAAATGATGGGAGCATTTCCTTTAAAATCTGCTAGCAAGATAAAAACACTCACTATGAACTACCTTATGACCCAGCAATTCCACTCTTGGGTATCTATCCAGAGAAATCCAAGACGTTAATTCAAAAAAATATGTGCACCCCTGTTTATTGCAGCGCTATTTTCAATAGCCAAGACTTGGAAACAACCGAAATGCCCATCGGTAGATGACTGGATTAAGAAACTGTGGTACGGGCCGGCCGAGTGGCGCATTGGTTAAGGGCTGGTTTTGGGATGCTAGCGGCCCCGGTTCGGATCCCACATGAGGGCCAGTGACACTGCCCTCTACAGCTAACAACAGCTCCACCTGGAGCTGGGCTGTGCGAGCCCCGGTGATGGTGTGGGCTGCAGCCCCTGCTGCAGTGGGCTGCCATAGGCTGCAGTGAGTGGCCCGCAGCCAGCGTGAGTGGCTGGCAGCCAAGCGTGAGCTGCCAATAGCCGCGGTGAGCGACATCCAGAGGCCAGCGACCGATCTGCCTCATCCGGGAAGAGCACAATGACGATACCAACAGTGAAGCAACATCCTCCGCAACTAAACTGAAGAACAAAAAGACAGCAACTTGTCTGTTCCCCTTCCCCGATTCCCCAACGCTGTTCCCCTCCACCAATTCCCCAATAAAATCTTTAAAAAAAAAAAAAAAAAAAGAAACTGTGGTACATTTATGCAATGGAGATATTACTCAGCTATAAAAACGAATGAAATCTTACCATTGCAACGATCTGGATGGACCTAGAGAATATTATGTTAAGTAAAATAAGTCAGTCAGAGAAAGACAAATACCATATGATCTCACTTGTATTTGGAATCTGAAAAACTGAATGAACAAAGTAAACAGAAGTAGTTTCAGAGATATAGAGGAAAAACTGTTGGTTGCTAGTTAGGTGGGGGTTGGGGATGAGGGAGAAGGGGAAGGGAGTAGACAGCATAAATAGGTAACTACAATATTGCCACAGGGATATCAAAGACAGTTTGGGGAATATAATTAATAATGTAAATATTTTATAGGGTGTCAGATGGTCACATGTCTTGTTAGGGAGACCACTTCATGGATGGTGTAGAGTCTTGACCACTGCACTGTACACCTGAAGCTGATGTTTTATAATACTGTATGTCAACTAGAATTGAATATATATATATATATATATATATCACGGGATGTAGAGTATAGTGTAGGAGTGAAGTCAATGAATTGTAATACATATGTATGATATTGGAGGGGGAGTGGGGTGGCAGATTGAGGGAGGGGGTTCTCACTTTGAGGGGTAAAAAGTATAACTATTGCACTGTGTTGTACATCTGAAACCAAAAAATAAAAATAACTAAAAATAAAACACTCACTATGAATGTTCTTTTTAATATTGTACAAGAGGTCCTAAAATGAGCTTATTAAAGTGAGCAAAGGGAATTTAAAATATATCATAAACAAAATACTCATCATTCATAGATGTTGTAATTGTCAACATAAGAGACTCAATACAAACTAGTAGAGTTAATAGAAGAGTTCAGGAATATTACTAGGTAAAATTTTGTCTCTAGATATCAGGAATTAACAGTTAAGAACATTTTTTAAAAAGCATTTTGTAAAATGTTCATAAATCTTATGCAAGACAGATAAAATTATAATATAGCATTCAAAGACATAAAAGAAGACTTCAGTAATTGAGAGATAAACCAAGTTCATGGATGGAAAAACTCAATATTGTAAAAATGTCAGTTCTCCCAAAATTAATATACAAATTCAATGCAATCCAATCAAAATACCAACAGGCTTTTAAGGGACTTGGAAACTATTTTTAAATTCATAAGGACAAGTAAAGGACCAAGGACAGTCAACATAATTGAAAAATATGGCAGGGGGTCTCAGTCTACAAAATAACAATTATTAAAATAAAAGCATTCTAATTCATATATTATAATACTGGTGAAGAAATACACAAGAAAAAGACAAAAAGTACCAATAAAGAAGTCAGAAACAGAATCATAAACAGGTCAGCTTGATCTATGATGGAGGTGCAGATGAGTGACAAAAGGATGGGTCAAACAATAAATGACATTGAGGCAATTATTATCCACTAGAAACAAATTGCATTTCTAATACAAACCACATAACAAAAATTTCCAGTTGGATTAAATGCTTCAGTGTTGAGGGTAGAAAACGTCTTCATAACCTTGGTATATAAGAAAGATTTCTTTTTATAATGCACAAACAACAGAGAAAAAAGAAATGATGACTCCCACCTCACACTGTATTTAAAAACTTATGTGCATTAAAAAGTGCAATGAGATGTCCACAGATGGGACAAATATATGCAAGATATATATACAACAATGGAGTAGTAGCCTCTATATGCATATATTAGTTTTCTTATTGCTGCCATCACAAATCACCACAAATTTAGTTGTTTAAACAACATAAATTATTCTATAGTTCTGTAGTCAGAAGTATTATACAGGTCTCACCAGGCTAAAATCAAAACGTTGGCAGGGTTATGTGCCTTTCCAGAAGCTCTAGATATGTTTCTTTGCTTAAACTTACCGACAGAGTTGAGTTTCTTTTATTTGTTAAGACTAAGGTCATCATTTCCTTGCTGGCTGTCAGTTCAGAGCTATTCCCAGTTTTTAGATGCCCCCCCCCCACATTCCTTTCTCCATCTTCCAAGACAACAATAGTGGGCTGAGTTCCTCTAATGCTTTGAATCTCTCCTTTGTCCATCTCATGTTTCTGACCTACTCTCTGCCTTTCTCTCCTGCTTTTAAGGACTCATGTGATTACATTGTTCTCATTCAGATAATCCAGGGTAAGCTCCCGATGTCCAGGTTCTTAACTTAATTACATCAGCAAAGTCATTTTTTTTTTTCCACATTAGGTAACATATTCACAGGTTCTAGGCATTAGGACCGAGACATCCTTGGGGGTCATTATTACACCTGTGTGTGTATCTATATATAAATATCTTACAAATCAATAATAGAAATACAAATTATCTAGTAAAACACGGAGAAAGATATAAGCAAGAAATTTAAAGACTCAATTGACAATAAATTCAAAAGATTCTTTATATCACTAGTAAATGATGGACATTAAAATTGTGTATTATTTTACCTGGAAATACCTATTGTTAGTAAAGAAGTGAAATAGTGGAAACTCTCATATTTTATTGGTAGAAATGTAGGGAAACAGGACAGCAATTTGCAATACTGGTCAAGTTAAAGGTCCTTATCCCTCAATCCAGCAACTTCACTTCTATGTAGGTATCCCCAAGAAATTCTCATGCACAACAAAACAAACATGTACAAGGACAATATACAGCTTGCTGAAGCTGCATTAACAAAATAAGGGAAATACAAAAGCACTGACAATTAAGTTTGTGAACTCATCCTAGAAAAAGTGCCTCATAGCTCATGCAGAATATTACTAGCCACCTTCAAAGTCATCCCTTTGGGAAGCTATGTGCCAGAGCCTAGTCCACCCTTCAAAGCAATTTTGGAATTCTTTTTTCTGGAATGTCCATCAGAGCAGTCATCGTATTACACTTGATGTCCTGCGCATCATCAAAATGTCTTCCTTTCAATATTTCCTTTATCTTTGAGTAAAGAAAGAAGTCATTGGGGGGCAGACCAGGTGAGTGGGGGGGGGGCTTGTTCCAATACAGTTATTTGTTTACTGGCTAAAAACTCCCTCACAGATAGTACCCTGTGAGTTGGTACATTGTCGTGATGCAAAAGCCATGAATTATTGGTGAAAAGTTCAGGTCATCTAATCTTTTTATGCAGTCTTTTCAGCACTTCCACATAGTAAACTTGGTTGACTGTCCAGTTGGTACAAATTCATAATGAGTAATCCCTCTGATATCAAAAAAAAAGGTTAGCAACATTGTTGCAACAAGTTCACAAACTTAATTGTCAGACTTCGTAAACAAGAGAAATAAATGTCCATCAAGAATGAATTTTTTGTTTTGTTCATATAATGGAACATTATACGGCAGTGAAAATACAAGAACTGAAAATATATTCATCAATACAGAAGAATCTCAAAAGATATTAAGTGAAAAAAATCAAGCTCTATTATAGAAGATACTCAGAACAATATAAATTCTATAAGGTTTTCAAAAACACAAAAGATCTACATACTGTTTAGTGATACAATTATATGTAGTAAAATTACAAAGAATTATAAATTTATAATATGCAATTTTATAATTATACATATAATCTTATAAATAATGTAAAAATATTATAAAGAAATGGGAGTATGCAGAGGAACTCAGCTCCATTAGTATATTTTTAATATAAATGATAAGTACATGAGTACTTATTATTTTTATATACTTTGTACGTTTGAAGAATTTTACAGTTTGACAAGAAAAATATCACTGGGAGAAATATGGAGAAAAATTCAGAAGGGGCAAGTATGGGTGCTGTAAAAGTAACATGGCTACTGCAATAACCTAGATGAAAGGTGCTGAGAATCCCAAACATAGTAGGGGAAGAACTGAAATGAAGGGGTGGATTCTGTAGGTTATTTGGGGGAATAAATCTGCATAACCAATTTAATAGAGGTTGTGATATTATGACCTAACAAGAAATACATATTGGGTCTTTGTCCCTGGTTCCTGAAACAGAGCTCCTGCAACTCTATTTTTTTTTTTTTAAGATTTTATTGGGGAATTGGGGGAGGGGAACAGCATTGGGGAATCAGGGAAGCGGAACAGACTAGTTGCTGTCCTTTTGTTCTTCAGTCTAGTTGTGGAGGACGTTGCTTCACTGGCCCATGTAGGTATTATCATTGCGCTCTTCCCTGGTGAGGCAGTCACTCCCTGGCCATTGGACAGACACTCACGGTAGCTGACGGCAGCCCACTGCAGCCGCACTGCAGCCTATACCACTACCGGCGATTCACAGCAGCCCAGCTCCAGGTCGAGCTGTTGTTCACCATCTTAGCTGTAGAGGGCGCAGCATCACTGGCCCTCATGTGGGATCTGAACCGGGGCCCTGCTGCTCAGAGCTGGTGTTCCAAGCCAACTCTTTACCAATGCGCCACTCGGCCTGCCCCTGCAACTCTTATAATTAATTTCCTAAGTGATAGAGGTGACAGTGACATCTTTTGTTATTCATAATAAGCCACTTTTATCCATACCTGAGTTTTCCTTTAAAGGTGTTTTAGTAGGAGATTCTAGGGTAAATTTAATTTTCTGGTGCCAATAAGTCTGCTCCTTTGACACAAAAGGGAAGTCAAAACAGCTTCCAGAAGCAGCCATTAATCATGTAATACAGGAATTTAATGGTAATCTAGCCCAGCTCCTTCTCTGTGCAAGTAAACCCTGGAGCTTGTACTTTAGTCTCCTGGAGTTTCAGACTGACCTCCAGCTGCCCACAGTGCTAACTGGCTTGACAACACAGCCACTACCCTGTATTGGACTATCTCACCTCCAGACACCCCTAGTATTTCCTGTATCTCTCAATTGAATAATCTGCACATAATACCTAAGACCTTCTCCTAGGAAAAGGCAAATGAAGAAAGGAAAGTATCCAAATAAATGCTAGTGAATAGTGGAGTGGAGAAGGGGAATTCCAGCAGCAGTCTTGCCCAGATACTGTCTAGCTAAGCTAGAGAAAGATGAAAACTCCCAACATAACTGGCAATGGATTGGGCAGCAAGCTCCTGTCTAGTCACCGGTATCGTACCCCAATACTGACAAAGTCTTCACAAGGGTGTTCTTGTTTCTGTTGTTTAGGGATGACACCGTAGGTGGCTGGTAAGACTTGTTCAATATAGCAGAATGACACATCAAATTTTCATTGTTGTCACTCTGATTAAAAGAATTACTACTATGCGGGAAGGATTTCTCCTTGTAAAAAAAAACACTGTTCGTTGACAGCTGAAAAAAATTGTAGTGATAAAATTAATTAACTTTTCCAGGTTTCTCTGGATTTTGTAACACCTGTCTGTTTTAATGGCCACTGCCAGCTATCTTGGCACCAGAAATGAAAGAGCTTTGCAACAGTAACTCAACCTCCCTATTTCACAGCAAAGCCTGAAGTGCACTTATGGTACTAGAAGGAACAACATTCAAACAGCTCTCAGGGGAAAATGGCTATCACTGGCTATCTTTCAGATAACTAGAACTTCTAGAACAGTATTTTTCAAAGTATGATGGATGTACAACTTATATCAGAAGCCCCAGCAGTGCTGTTAAAAATACACTATTGCGATGAAGCCCAGATATACTGAATCTGAATCAATGAGTGCAGGACTTCTCATTTTTAGCCAACTTATAGAGTAGTTCTTAGAATTGTTTATATTTCCTTCAAACTACCAATTTGAGTTCTATTTGGAGTAGCAAGCATTCTTTCATAAATAAGTAAATTAATGCATTTTCAGCCATTTACACATCAATATTGATTTAACTAAAGTGAGCTCATGAAGTTGCACTAAAGGAATGGTTATCAAACTGCAGTCAGAATGTGCTGTAGGGACCCAGCATATATTTGATTCAAACTCTATTTTAAAGTATTTTAAAGCTTCAATTTAATAACCTATCTACTTCAATGTGTTGGAATCCAAATTTTTAACACATTGGAGACCACCAACTTAAGCCATATTGCCAGTTCAACTAGATTTTATGCTGACTTCTAAAACCTTCCTACTATCCCTCTGTATTTATTCAGCTGGTAAGGGGGTCACAGATGAGAGTGTTTAAATTCTGCCTTAGTAATTTTTTTGCAGGAGCAAGCATGTCTGCACATATAAATTGGACCCGAGTTCTAAACAGTAGCTCATGCTCACCACGTTCCCTCACATGCTGGGGGTCCCAGGCATTACAGTCTTCTCTGCTCCCAGCACAGGATATTATGCACTAAGTGAAAACAAAACACATTCTACCATGATGATGTCAGTTTTAGCCTTTACAGATTTTCAATGTTTTGATCTATCCTTTATATTCATAAATGTTATAATGTTTCAGGTGAAGATGATAAAAGTACTCTTATAACTGGAAATGGATCTCAACTGAAACACAAAATGAAATTTGTTAATAGAATGGAGAGGCTGGGCGCACACACAAGGAAATGACACATTATCCTACATGATTAGCAATGGGTTTTTTTTTAGCCAAAGTGGGTAACACTGGTGACTCTTGTAGGGAAAATTCTCAAGAGTCTCCAGAAGAAAACAGAGCACAAGGATAATTAGGCATTTGGTTTCACCATTGTAAGGCAATGAAAAATGCCCAAGCATTTACTGTAGTGAAGTTTTTCCACCTTCTTCTATATCCCTTCCCAAGTTACAATGCTGTATTTAAAGCAAACGTATTAAGTATAAAAAATAAGGATTTTAGCCACTTTAAGCATAAAAATGCAAAACTTTATATTAAAAAGTATGCAAATTTTAGACATGCAGAGTAAAATACACTATAACTACATTTTAAAGTTTTTAAAAATAGAACACTATAATACCATTCAAAGGAATTACTGCAATGTGAGAGAAAGGGCATGCTACACAGGCTACATGCACAAACAGCAACAACATGCTCTCACCACCTTTGCCGAATGGTAAACACCTTTGCCAGAAGCATCCAACAACCTTTGCCCAATACATCATTCCATCAGTGAGCTTATCATTTTAAATGTAAATCAACTGAACACAAAGAGGACTGACCTTATGGCCATCTTGGCTTTATTTTTTGAGCAGTGTGTTTTTGCAGATGAACATCAGAAAGATTGATTTTGGAAAATACTAGACATATAGGTGGGGAAAATACTGTTAAATGTTTATGTCCACTTTCAACTCGCCAACATATAATTCAGCACTTATACATCAGGCTATCTGTTCTGATGGTGCAAAAGCATTGACACAAAGTATGACAGGAGTGGAAGCTCTCATCAAAACACTGCTGAAATGTGTTTAAGTGAGGTGAGCACTAACTTTTGATGTCAATGTCTGTCAAAAGTGTTGGATGATAGTACCAATGTTGTTGTTTTTGTAACAAGGTGACTTTCAACTAGATCTTTGTGCACTCTCTAACATGAATGAGCATATAGAAATTTTATCATTATCTACAGGTATTTACAGGCAATCTTACAGTGAGGGGTTACTAAGATTATTTCTGTTAAAATGTACATCCTGTATATCTTTATCCATAAAGTGTTAATAGAAGATGAGAAGGCGTCACCTTGTGCATACACACAGGTAGGTGCTCTGTTTCTTACAGTAAGTTTATCTGGATGATCTACTATATGTAATAACAGGGTGAAGGCAACTGAGGTAGACTCCACATGGCCAAGACTTAGTGAACCTGAGAAGAAGGGAGGTGGCAGAGGAAATGGAGGAGTTAATGAACTAGAGAAGGGGAAGGGGCTGAATCCCAGAGTGCATATAAGCTAGGTTCCCAGTATCCCGCAGATTCTTCCTTGACCTGTAGTTGCGTTCTGGCTGCCACAAGGTGAAAGGACATGTCAGTGAGAATAAAGTAAAAGCAGTTCCTTTGAAGCTAATCCCTGTGCTTAGACATACATTCAGAAAGATCTGCTGGGTGGGGTCAGTGATTCCTGAAGTATAAAGAGATTCCGTTAGCTAACTGAACCTCAAAGTGAACAGAGCTGCCCAGCTTTGCACATCTTGCATATTTTCCTTTTCCCTGAGCTGAGTTAACTCTGTTTGGCCTTACAGAAGATCATCTAACATATGGAACATTTCATAGACTATCAGAAAAAAAGAATTTGAGTTCTCTAAAATTTTGAGTACATCACTAAAGAGATGAACACTGACAGAAGTTTTTAAAAGTGAGATTGCCAAAAATCTTCTGTTATTAAATATATTTGAACAGCATTTTCTATTGCTCCAAACTGATATTAAAATAATTACATATTTAAAATAATTATATTTTGAGAAAAAAATATTATTTTATTTCATTCTCAAATTTGTGGCCATGTTTAAAGTTTATTTTGATATTTCAAGGAGAATTGTGACAAACTTGTTACCAATTATTTCAGATTATTTGTTTGAATCAGGATTTTTAAAAACTCTACCTGAAAAAGTATTTTAGAAAATGAGAAAAATTATTTAATAATGTTTCTATAAGACTCCAAATCTCACCAGTAAGCCCTGATTTTGTATCTCTGTTCAGGCAACATCCGTAATATTCTCTTGGTTGAATTTATAGTAATTAAATCTAATGAACTGGAAATTGCAAATAAATATAAAGAACCCTGTTTTTATCTATTGGAACATATAAGACTTTGCAAGGATCTCACTATAAAGAACCTTTGCAAATCACAATGCTAAGACAGGAGGAAATTTATTGGGAGGTGAGGTCAGAAAGCATGGAGCAGGGGTGCAAATGAGCTATGGGCAGGGCTATGGGGGTGATGTGGAAAAGAACGGGGACACTGATGAGGGAGGAAGAAGAGAGAAAGAGAGGTCCAAAAAGGGGCATAAAGATGTCAATGATAGATTTTCCTGCCAACGTTTGCCTGATAGAACCTCTGCCCAAGAAAGAGACTATTATCACATTGAGGTTTCAGAACAAGTGTCAGATTGGCATTGTTACTGTAAGAATTTTTTTCTCCTTCAGGGATCATACATGGTTGGTGACTTTTTTATGGCTACAATATCATACATGAAAATAGCATCCTAAATGATATCATCTACAGAGAAAAGCTGACTCCTGTGAAGCAAACTGATAAACTTTCCAAACAGGATGGGAAATTTAAAATGGTCAATAACTTTCATGCATTAAACATTGCTTTAAAGATACCTCAGTTTCAAAGCCTATAACAAGAGGCAAAGAGAGACCCAGTAATCCCACTACTGGGTGCTGATCTGAAGAAACCCAAAATGCTACTTTGAGGAGACATGTGTATCCATATGTTCACTGCAGCATTCTTTACAATGGCCAAGATGTAGAGGCAGCTTGGGAGTCCATCGATGGATGAATGGATAAAGAGGAGGTGGTATACATACACCATGCAATATTGCTCGAACATGAAAGGGAATGGGTTCTTGCCATCTGTAGCGGCATGGATGGACCTGGAGAGTATTGTGCTGAGTGGAATATATCAGACAGATGCAATATGATTTCATTTATATGTGGAATCTAAAGAACAAAACAACAAACAAACCAGAAACAAACTCATAGATACAAAGAACATTTTGATGGTTGTCAGATGGAGGGGGATAGAGAGTGGGTGAAAAAGAAGGGATTAAGAAGTATGAATTGGTTGTTAAAAATAGCCACAGAGATGTAGGGTATAGCATTAGGAACATAGTAAATAGTACTATAATAACTACTTATGGTGTCAGATGGATACTAGATTTTCCAGGGTGATAGATGGGAGGGAAGTTGGGGGACAGAGTGAAAAAGGTAAAAGCATTAAGAACTACAAATTGGTAGTTACAAAATAGTCATGGGGATGTAAAGCATAGGAAGCATAATCAATAATATGGTAATAACTATGTATAGTGCCAAGTGGGTACTAGACTAGTCAGGAGAATCACTTCTTAAATTATATAAATGTCTAGCCACTCTGTTACATACCTGAAATTAATATAATATTAAATGTCAACTGTAATTGAAAACTTTTAAAGGGGGAGAAAGGTGAAGGGGAATAAGAGGTTCAAATTTCCAGGTATAAAACAAATCAGTCATGGGGAAATATTATACAGCATAAGGAATATAGTCAGTAATATTGTGATACCATGTTGTCAGATAGTTGCTGGACTTATCATCATGATCACTTCTTTAGGTATAAAAATGTTCCAAGATTATGGTGTATACCTGAAACTAATATAATGTTGTCTGTTAACTATATTTTAATAAAAATCTTTATAAAAAACTCCTAGGTTTCTTTCTCAGTATAATTTTTTAACAGAAGAAAAAAAAAGATGCAAAGTTAAAGTTCCTACTAAAGAAGAGTCAAATTAGGATGAGAATAATGTACAGAACATCATAAATAGAAAAAAAAATTAGTTACAATCTCATGGGCAACTCAGCAAAGTGGGAAATGAATTTTGTGCTCAATAATTCAGGTGAAAGCCCAAATGCACTGGGCTTTGAACATTCCTTGTAGTATCCCCAGGAAAACAGAGCAATTTATTATCTAGGCCAGATTTGAAGAGGTAGCCTTGGGGGCAAAAGGGCTTGCTGCAACATTGCCAACTAATGGGACATCTCTGCTCTGCCATAAATGTCTGTCATGTCTCCAGGGCTAGAAGAGTATTTCCAGATGATTCAGCCACAAAATAATATACCATAATTAAATAAAATCAGTTGCAAGCTAGAATTATTAAGCAGAATTGTTCTCTCTGACCTGGCACATGATTGAGCTCTGTTTGGCAGTGAAGCAGTAACACATACAGGAGGATTCATAAGTTAACACGACTTTCCTTGCTTGATGTTGAGTCAAAAATATTTTTAGTGATGAAGCATACGAGACTAGGAATGACCTGTTCCCGCCCCATGACTGCTGGGATATATTAGCTTTAAAATTTAGATATTTCAAATTTTGATTGCTCATGAACTACCACTGAAGAGGATGAACATTATATGTATTAGTTACCTATCACTGCATAACAAATTATCCCAAATTTAGCAGCTTAACCCAACAATCTGTAGTTATTATCTCATATGGTTTATATGGAAAGGAATTCAAAGCAACTTAGCTGAGTAGTGTTGCAGTCATTTGAAGGCTTAACTGAAGCTGGATGATCTACTTCTACAGTGCTGGCTGTTGGTGAGAGGCCTCAGTTCCTCTCCTTGTGGGCTTCTCCCAGAGGACTGTTTGAGCTGTTGGCTTCCCTCAGAATGAAAGATCCAAGGGAGCAAGGCAGAAGCCACAAATCTTTTCTGACTTATCCTTGGGAGACACACATGGTCATTTCTGCAATATCTTAATGATTATGCTGGACATCTCTATTCACATGGGAAGGAATTACACAGGACATGTAAAACAGAAAGTGAAGACCATTGGAGGTCATCTCACAGGCTGGCTAACATATAATCTTCTTTTATCTCAGATACATTTGTAGTACACTGTATGGATTTAGTGAAATTATTCACAATATTATTTAAAGAAAGTTTAAGAATTTAATTCTTTTTTGAATTCCTATTATCATCTTACTTCTGACTGCTGACATCTTTATTCCATGAATCACCCCACAGTACCTTTAGGGTGCTAAATTATTAAGAAGTATAACTTTTAACCTGAGCCTGATCTTTATCTCCCAAGTTGAATGATGCAGGGGCAAAAGCAAACTATCAGATTATCCGCAAGACATGCTGGGACAGCTGCATGAGGTATCCCATCTCCAGCAAGCATTGACAGTGGAAATTGGGAAGACAGCTGCTCTTGCCACACCTTGCTGCAAGTGGAAACAGCTATTAGTGAAGGCAAGCAAACCCAGTGGCAGAACTGTAAAATCATGAGATACATATGAGATCTACTCTCCTGGTTGGGTCGTTTAGTCCCATAGCCTTGAATTAGCTTTCCTCCAGTGAGTCCACTGCTGCCAGCCTCCAAGATCATTAGCTCTTCTTTAAGAAAGAGAAAATAAACGACAGTGCTCCTGACATTCTCCAATTTGTAAATATGTTGTATACCTTTGCATTTTCATCTTATAGAAAGTCCATGACTAGATTTCTAGGGGAACTGCAGAATCTCAGAACCGTAGGATTATTAGAAATATCTATGATACTTGTAATATCTTGACACACCAGACTGATACCTCAGTTTGAAGTGTGATCAAATAATCTGTTTCTAATAACAAACAACATTTGCAAATAATTTTTTTAATGACTTGGAGTGGACTTGAGTTATTTTTATAATGTCAATGCCATGCACCTGAATTCTAAAATGTTCTTGAGCAAGTGAGAAAATCTTGATATTAAAGCTAATGTTTCTGGAATTGTGCGTATCTCCTTGCCTATGCCTACAGGGATATTTCACTTGGAAATATCAATGTGTATGTGGACAAGAGCTATTGGTACAACCACCACAATACAATAGAAATATCATGTGAACCACAAAGTTAAATCACTTATGGAATTTTAATGTTCCTAGTAGTCATATTAGACATAAAAAGAAACAGGTGAAATAAATTTTAATATTTTACCAGTATCTCCAAAATATTATCATTTCAACACACAACCAAGATGAAAAACAAAAACAAAACAAAACACTATCTGTTTAAATTATTTTATTCCATACTAAGGTTTCGGAACCTGGTGTGATTCACACTTTGAACAATCTCAATTTGGCAGTGTTTCAAGTGCGTAGTAGCCACTGGAGGCTGGAAGCTACCATAATGAACAGCTCAGGTCTAGACTAATCCCCTTAACTCATGGCAAAAAATAAACAAAGCCTCCCACCCAGAATTCCAAGGCCTAAAGTGACTTGTCCAAGGTCATAAGCTTATTACCGAAGTGGATTTAATCTATGCCCACTCTGGTCCATATGTGCAAACCACAACATCTCAGTTATTCAGAAATAATTTTAGGTATTTCCCTCTTAGAAGAAAAAGCTGAGTAAGAACAGACCAACTTGACTTCAGGACAAAATAGTGAGTATTAAGAGCACCCATTCTGAGGCCAGGTTGCTGAGATTCCCATCCTAGTTCTTCCATGCAATGTAATCATAGGCAGGTTATTTAGCTTCTCAGTACCTTGGTTTCCCTACCTGTAAAGTGAGTATGTTACTAATAGTACCTGCTTTCCAGGGAGGTATAAAGAATATATATATATATATATACCAGGGATGCCAAAAAAAATGTATACACATGACTTGTATTCATCTTTTGTTATCAGTGTATGTTGTGTATTACAACTTTAATACAGTTTTTTTCCTTTCTTAAAATGTGTATACATTTTTTGGTACCCTCTGTATGCACACACACACACAAATTCAGAAATATAACTGGAACATAGAAAGTACTATGTATCTCTGAGACTATTTCTGTTTAGTTTGCTCATTTATTCTGTTCTTTAGATTCCACATATAAGTGAGATCATATGGCATTTGTCTTTCTCCATCTGACTTATTTCACTTAGCATAATATTCTCTGGGTCCATCCATATCATTGCAAAAACTGATGGTTGCTAGATGGGATGGGGGTGGGGATGGGGGAGAAAGTAAAAGGATTAGAAAGTACAAATTAGTAGCCATAATATTGCCACAGGGATAGGAAATACAGGGAAATATAATCAATAATGTTACAAAGATTTTGTAGGGTACCAGAGGGGTACTTGACTTTTAGGGAGACCACCTCATGGACAGATCCCTGACCACTGTGCTGAAGCTGAATAATACTGAATGTCAACTATAATTAAATATATAGTAAAAATCACAGGATGTGGATACAGCATAGGGAATAGAGTCAATGGAATCATAACAGCTATATACGATGTCAGAGGGGTAGTAGATGAGGGGGAGGGGGTTATCACTTTGTGAGGGGTGTAAATGTCTATTACATTGTTTTGTACACCTGAAACTAAAAAAAAAAAAAAAAGAAGAAGAAGAAAGTACTATGTAAGTGTGAGCTATGTATTACTACAATTTTTCAAAATCTTCTGAGGCATGATTTTAGCTAAGGATAAATTAAGCCCAAACCCACAAGCTTTTACATTACAACCCTGCACTATATTAAAAGGAAAAGGTTTAGTGTATCATAATAATATACTTATTATATTAATAGATTTTAGTATTTTTTTTTTTTGAGGGCAGTGTCACTGGCCCTCATATGTGGGACCCGAACTGGGGCTGCTGGCTTCCCAAGCCAGCACTTAACCACGGTGCCACTCGCCCAGCCCTTTAGTACTTTTTTTTAATTTAAAAAAATATATTGGAGAAAAAAATTGAGTTCCTGATTGACTTTTGTTTATCCTCAAATCTAAATATAAACCTCTCTATGCCTCCAGTAATTGAGTTAATTAAGGTTTTACTATACTGCCTTTGTAGTTTTCTTCCTGATCTCAAAAAGAATGTAGATGTAGCTAGTTATCCTTTGCATCTGAGAGGTATGATAATTATCTGAAATCTAACTAAATACACAAAAATTGTGACTACCCAGATTCAACATGGATCAAAACAATCTATTCGCAGCCAAGTCAGTACAAAATATGAACCACAGCCAAAAGTTCCCGCAAAGTCTCGTTTACAGCTAAAAATAGGATTTTTTTTTCTTTTACAAACTTAGGTACACGAAGGTCAAAATAATTTTCTTTATTGCAAAAACACAGAAAATTGTTCTGTAAAACATGTTCTAAAAATAATAGCATCTGATTACCAAAGAAGGTCACGTTATCTGTCTTTCTGAGAGATTTTAGTAGTTGTTGTTTGTAGAATTTATAAGGTGAATTTATTGTGGGTAGGCTGTGAAATGAGGTCATAGCCCCATAGTTTATTTAAAAAAACTTTCCTACACTGAACTAAGCCACAGAAATATGTAATTTCACCTCAGCTGGTGACATTTATTCTTGGGACCCAGAAAGTTTTTATGTGCTAACAGTTGGATTATTTCTCAGGGACTATATTATATTAGATTTATATATTGTGCCTGTTCCCTGAATAGGCTAATGCCTTTTTACATATTAGTAATGCTATGCTTTGAATCAAAGATAATACCTTTGCTGGTGGTTCTATAAAAAATGGGGATATTTGGGGTGATTTATGGAGGGTCAAAAGTCTTGGCCACAGCATGTAACTGTCAGACTATACCTTTGGGTTATAATTGGACCTCCGGGACCGATTCCCATTTCTCATCGGGACTATTTCTTTGTCTTAAGTAGACCAAGGTTTCCCATACGAAAGTAATAATAATAAAGTGGACTATGACTGGTCACTACATGCCAGATTTTTCTTCCTCCAGCTGGTATTTAAACACATTTTATTGTAATCCTATATTGTCTTTCTTTGTCCCACAGTTACGCTCTTTGTTCCTTCTTGATTCCATTCCAGCCATCTTGCCTTGAAACAGTCTTTAGTAACCTTTTAGTATCCATTTTCCATGCTCAAAGGAATTCTTTAGTGGTGAGCGTCACTGTAATGTTTGTTGGTTGTGCCAACATTTCAGACCCGTTGGAAATTTAGTACTTATTTTTCACCAATAACTTGCAGAAGATTTGGAAAATCAATAGCTTAATTTCTTTCCAACTCATGTGAAGCAAAATAGCACAAGTAAGAAACAATTTCACTAATGTTGGCAATTGAGGTATAGATACATTAAGTCTATTTTCAGGCTCATATGTGCAGTTAGTGAAATCATGATCAGTACTCTTCCGCCCCACCCCCCGCCCCCAACATTGTAGAAGAAGGAATGCTGGATCTAGAATGAAAGGAGGCAGATACAGTGTCTGCCCCAGCACTTGTTGACTGTGTGACTTTGGCAAATCCCAGAATCTTCTAGAGCCTTCATTCCCTCATACATAGAACAGGGATTAGAGCCATTTTTCTTCCCAGCTGCCCATCCTAAGTGACACTAAGCTGTTTCTCTCACATGTATGTCATCCTTAAAAGGCTACCAGTCACAGGTTCATAATTCTGATAGGGGGACAAGTGACATACTCTAATCCAATCACAAATTTGAATCTACAATGGAGACTCACAGAATGGAAAGGAAAGGAACTGAGTCACCTTAGCCATTTCAGTAATTCTAAATATTTTACTGAGGGCTAAGCTTCAGGCATTGTTAATGTGTTTTACATAAATTACCTCATTTAGTTCCCACAACCACTTGATCTATAATACCTTTCTATGAGCTAAGATAATATTGCCTTAAATTGGATTTCTCCAAAAGCAAAACCATGGCAGAATTTGGGAGCAAGTAGTTTCTTCAGTTGGTTATCCAAGAGGCATGGGGTGTCCCAGTGAGGCAAGGAAGGGAAAAGAGCCAATAAAGATTATGTTAATAACCCATAGCTTTCATGATGTGCAGTGTGAATTATCATCTCTCCAAAAACCCCAAATCATGAGTAAAACTATTTCCATGCTTTGTGTGAGTGGATTTTTGTATGATTTTCATTTTTATTATAATGTCTTGTGGAAATTAAAAGAAAACTTTCGTTTTGGGGTCAACATGGTGTGGGATGTGGATGAAAACAAGTTTAGGAACAGAAGACATTAAGATTTTAGGATTCATAGAAATCATGGAGTGAACTTTAAGATTTCACAGGATATGTAATGGTTGAGAACGTGGAATTGGGTGTTGCACTTTTTCTACATTTTCAAGATACCTAACTTAAATAAGCACAAAGTAACATCTGTCCACTTCTCTGGAATTTTCATGATCATTTATTCAAATTTTGGGGCTATGGTAAAGTATAACTTCTGGATTTATACTAATTCTCAATGAAATATGCTCTACTCTTAATGCCAACACTGGGTAAGTTCACCTTAAATGTTAAACAACTGGTCCCTCTATAATTTGTATATTCTTCCCCATGATGCCACCTAGTAACATATATTATATATAGCTTTGCCAAGGATTTGATATCCTTCAAATAGAAAATATAAAATTCAAATTTGATTTTATTTTTAAATTGAAGTATATGAGACTGATTCTAGGAAGGAAAAAAACTGACTTCATTTTCTTTACACATAGGAAAAAAAAAAGGTTTTACTCAGCAAACGTCCTGACTACATCATAAGTTTTTCCAACAGTATCTTAAATCTAAGTTATTACTCCAAGTTGTTTATCTGGTACTTTGTATTGCTGAACACTTGCTGCTGACAGATTTAGGACAGAGTATAAATCTTGCTTTGTACTTGAATCTTTGAATAACCCAAAGATGGATAACAGTAAAGATAGAGTTGGTTGAGATGATTGCAAGAAACACAGACTCAGTAATAGGAGATAAGGTATACATTTTAAGGGCATGATCAGACCTCAAACTTTGTTTATCCATCGGAAATGAGCATGATTCTCATTGCTGTCAGAATTCACATGCCTAAATCTAAAATCTCATCTCCTTTTCAGAAATGAGGATGAAGACTTGGTAAAGGGAAGCCAACAAGCATGCATTGAAGTCTTGTTTTGTTACCAGCACTGGCACAAAAATTCTGGAGTCAGGTGTCATCTGGGGTGTCCCTAACTCTTCAGAGCTAGGTAAGTTTGCTCGTAACCTCAGTGGAATATCAAAGTCTTCCTTCAAGATATTTGAGGAGTACAGGGATGCTTGCATTCCTAATATACCCTTGTCAGCTCCCACATCCACCAAAGATCATTAGCTTAACATCCTATATATTTAGCACATGTTAAGTTCCATACCTCCCCACCCCCATGTGAGCCTACACATGCAACTCATTCTCATTGACATTCAAGAAAGAAACATAAAAACAAAAGCACCCACAATGCATGTCGGTGTGCAGCTAATTTCATTTAGAATTTAGAATGACATGTTTTGGGGTTATATTGTAGCCATGGAAACAACTCATATGGAATATTAGGTATCACTGTTCATAAAACTCTTTTACAGTCTGCACTCCCAGTAATTGTCCACTGGTCAGTTTTTTCATGTACCACCTAATTTAAATATCACATCACTACATTTTATGTGTACCTATCAGCATCCCTCTTTACAGATGAGGAAGTGAAAGCTCCAGAGGGATAAAATTTTCTCAAGGCCACCCATCTACAAAAGACTAGGATCTGAACTCATGTTCACCTGAGTCCAATGCTCACCTCTGAATCACACTGCTATTCTCAGACTATTCTGCCCTACCTACCTCCCACCAAATCCTTACGCTGATGTCCCATCTATCCAACCTTCAGGACATCCTGCTTTATGATTCTCAGCCTAAAACAGTTCTCCCGCTCAAAACTGTCAATGCTCCCTAATTATTAGAGTGGTTCAAAACCCACCATACCATCTAATAATGCCAACTCCATGTCTAACTAGTCATTGAATGCTCAGCCAGCTCCTCCAGTCCACAAGGATTTCTAACTTTTTTTCCTGACTGCATTTGTAGACCCAAACCTTAGTAATCATTCATCACTTTTACATTAGCTTGATTTCATGACTAACTTGAACGCTAATCTAAGGTAAGAACAGAGGGCTGTTATTTTGTTTTGTTTTCACTGTTTTTCTCCCTTCCCCTGGAACTAAACAGTATATGTGACACTTAGCAGGTACTAAATACATACTTATTTCTTGACCTCAGGGAAAGCCATATTTTTATTCTGTTCATCTTTTGTTTTGCAAATAGTGGTAAGAAGCTAAGAAAGCAAAATGAATAGACTCCTAGGGAAAAAAGATGCCCAGATTATGAACTATTTTAATCTTTAGCTATTTATTCCAAGCACTGCTTTCGTCAATGCAGTTTAGGCTACAGGTAATTCTTACAGATGATTAATTCCAGGTAGATCAAACCTTAATATCCTTTTGAGGATGATTCACCTCAATTTGCTGCATCATTACTTTTAGGAGGCAGCAAATGACAGCAAACACTATACACTCTTGCACATTCTCTCTAACTTCCTTCCCAAGTTGAAAACCATTTTAAAATAATTTGAGATGAAGTTCAGTCAGTTAGTTAGTTATAGCATTCTCTTAGGGCAACATTAGCATTAATTAATGTTTGTGGACTACTTTGAAAATCACAAATGCTATGGAAGTGCTGACTATTAATTTAGTAAAAGCAGAAGCCATGAAAGCTGGAATTTAAAGGCAGTTGCATACTGCTGAAATGTTTTAATATTCAAATGAACCAGCCTGAAGACAGTCTCTGACATCCCATGTTTATAAATCAGGGAAGAAAGAAGGCTGACGTGGAGGGATTTAAAATTATTTAGAAGAGAATAACTGATGTGGAAGTGAGTAGGAATGACTATTGACTACTAGAGGAGGATAGCTACACTCAAAGATTACCAAAATCATGATTGGGGATTCATACATTCATCAATTTGAGCTTCTTCCTTGTGCTGGGAATTGGCAGTGACTTGTGAGGTGAGACATGGGGAGGAAGAGAAAGAAGAAAAAGAAGGAAACTTCTTTTAAAGGAAGAAAAAAAGAAAAAAGGAGAGAGGAAAAAGATAAGGAAAGAAAAGATCTCTTGAATGCTGATGTAACTGATGTTTCTCCATTGCAAGTCAACCCAAGGAGCAATTATATAACAATAATAACTCCAAATTGAAACCACCTCCTGATTCCATCCTCTCTAATAGTCATCTCCAAATTCCCCTTCAATTACTGATTGGCATGTGGACGTGAGTGAGCAGATTTTGTTACCCTGCCCCCACCACCCTAGGTCACCTGCATCCTTTTATAGTCATAACATGGCTTCCTGAGATAAGGCTGGCATCCTATGTATGTCCCTTCTCACCCTCATCCTTCACTTTCACTAAGAAACTCAGAGGGACTGGTCTTGCCGCCTTCCACACATTTCCTGTGTGATTTTTAATTACTTCTTTAAGACTATCCTTGATCTTAAAACTTCTCCAGTAAAGTCACAATAGCAGGACTTTGTTCTGATATAACTGCTATTCTGATGGATGAGACCCACATGCTCTTCTCAATGAAAATTTCCAGGAGTTGATTTCCATGACTGCCAAGGTTGTTAAACCACTGAACTTGTTCCTTGGATGGAACTTTCTAGACAACTTTGCTGTGGTACTACTAGAAGTTAGGGACATGAATTAAATGACCATTATAGCAAACTGTGATGTTATAAAAAGAGTTTTTACAAGTAATTGAAGAGTTATAAGAGATAAGGAATTATCTCCTTTCCTTTCCTCCTTCCTTTTCTTTTGTCTTTCAGTTAATTTTTTATTTTAAACATAACATGTTTATATGGAAGAATATTTGGAAAATAGAGAAAACATATAAAAGTAAAAACATAACTATAGCTCATCTGCCCAGGTATCTGCACATCTGCATTTAGTCATAGTCCCTGTATATATTCATTCCACTTACATTATAAAGATAATACTGCATAAATGTTATATTACATATAACTGCATAAATAATATATATAATATAAGTAATATTTATAAATATATTGTGACATAAGTATTTTATAATATAAATATAATAAATATAAATGTTTGCATGATACATATTGAATGTATTATACAACATAGAATGTATTTACATTATAAATATTTCCACTGATGTCTTTATAATGGATGCTCAATATTCTGTCATGTGGACATACCATAACCATCCTTCCTTTTTATTTTTTTTAAGATTTTATAGGGGAATTGGGGGAGGGGAACAGCATTGGGGAACTGGGGAAGGGGAACAGACAAGTCGCTGTGCTTTTATTCTTCACTCTAGTTGCGGAGGACATCGCTTCACTGGCCTACGTTGGTATCGTCATTGTGCTTTTACCAGAGGAGGCAGATCAGTCACCAGCCTCTGGATAGTCGCTCACTGCGGCTATTGGCAGCTCACGCTGGCTGCCGGCCACTCACTGTAGCCTATGGCAGCCCACTGCAGCTTGTGCAGCCCAGCTCCAGGTGGAGCTGTTGTTAGCTGTAGAGGGCAGTGTCACTGGCCCTCATATGTGGGATACGAACCGGGGCTGCTGGCATCCCAAACCAGCTCTTAACCAATGCACCACTCAACCAGCCCATAACCATCCTTCCTTTAAATTTGGAATTATACTTTTGTTGTTCTCACAATATTTGTTATTATAAATAAAATAATGTAATAAATACCTTTGGGCAAGTGTTTCTGTCAAAATTTTTATTAAGTGAGGCAAGGCCTATTTTCAAAAATTATTTAAATTTTATGCTTTCTGATTTTTTTACCATGACTTTCTATAAATTGTAAACTATCCAATTGTAAAACAGTTTCTCCTAATCAGGGTAATCAGATAATCTTTGTATCGTATAATCACCACATTTTAACAGAATTTCAATTCTAATATGAGGTTTCAAAGCCTGTATAAGGATCAAACAAAGTGAATTAAACCGTTTCTAAGACAGCTATTAACTGCCAAAATGTGTCAGGTGTTAAGAACACCAAGATGGTGCTAGAGAAACCAAGGTGAAGAAACCATGGTACCTGTCTGTGAATGTCGCCTGACCCTTCATTCAGCCTGTGTCATAGATTGATTGCAAAAATGGGCACAGTTCTTCCCCTCCCTGTATTCACAACAGTAGTAGTGTGATGTTGAAGCATTGTCTTGTCTATTTCCTACCCCTTGAGTCTGGGTTGGCCAACTGACTTGCTTTCACTGATGAAATGCACCCTATGTGACTATGTGCTAGTTCCAATCTGGGACTCAGAGACTTTACACACCTTGCTTGCTCTTTTGGAACCCAGCTATCAACATGTGAGTAAGCCCAGACTGGTCTACTAGAGGATGAGAGACCACATAATGCAGAGATGAAGTGACATACAGAGGTCACCTTGAACAGCCAGACCCCAGACAGGCCAACAGTTGACCACAAACATATGCCAACTAAACCCAGAGGAACTGCACAATTATTCCAGAATTCTGAGCTAAATAAATGTTATTTGGGATGGTTTATAACACAGAAGATGCTAGTTAATACAGTCTGTAAACCAATCACAGCAATGTGCTTAGTATCATAGTATAGGAAGAGGAAAGGAACGGCAAGCAGTTGACTTCTATCTCTTCCTTCCAGGATCTTTTGATCCTGCTGACATTCTAGTTTAAGGCAATGAGTACTGTGCTCTTAAGAGGAAGCTTTCTACAAAGGAGTGAAAACATTCCGATAAAGGAGCAAGTTCAATATGTTTTTTTTCTTGAAACAATTTGAACTCCACTTAGGTACCTTCCCTGGGCTAGAATGTAAATTTACCCAAGTCATAGGGTGACCATTGTTGAACTGAGCTACAAATTCTCTTGTTTTGGGATCTGGCAATGGGTGGTCATTTATGCTGCCAGCAAAGCCACTACACTAGGCATTCTGGCCCTGAGGGCAATACTACTAAGCCTCTGTGGATTGCTAATGTGTCCAAGTTAAAATTGTTAGCCAAATAACTCTTTTCTGCTCCTAGTAGTAGCTTTGGATTTGTAGTACTGGTTCAGTTAAGCCAACATCCTCATGTTCCCTGAGGTTCCTCTCTTTAGCAACCCATAAATAAAAGTCTGACTTTCTTTCCCAAACTTCTCCATGTTCCCGTCAAAACCTAGCAGCCAAACGGACCTTCCCTCAGAGTCCTGCTTTCTGCTACATCAGTGCATCTCAAACTTCAATATACATAGGACTCACCTGGGGATATTATTATATGCAGATTCCGATTTAGTAGGTCTAGAGTGGGGACCAAGAATTTGAATTTCCAACAAGTCCTCAGGTGATGCTGCTGCTGCTCACAACATAACATTTTGAATATTAAATTACTACATGATAAACAAACTAATCCCTGTAAATCAGAGGCTAGTTAATGGATAACCTGAGATAAAGAGAGCCTGATCTCAGTTAAAATCTTCCTGCTGTCATTCATTCAGTTAGGTCAACAGATCATAGCCTCTGCTCTCTGGAAAGAGACGAAGCATCAGACTAGCTTTGACAGTTCTGTGTGGTGAGTACTCCAATAAAGGTGTATACACAGGTATAGTATCTTTTGCTTTTAAGGATTCATTCACCAGAGTTCACTCATAACAGGATACAACAATGGTTCCCCGTGAATTCCAAAATTTTCACTTGTCTCTTCCTTATCTCACCCCTGACTGTGCTATTTGTGACCATCTCTTATTCCTTCATTCCTACCTTGCATACCCACCCCCTCAAAAAAAAAATAGAATAGCATTGGCCAATTTCCCCAAATCTCTCAACTCCTATTTAATATTGTGAGTTCCAGAAGCCCCTACACCTAGTACATTCGTTGGCAGCTCTGTGTGGTTGATTTCTAACACCAGCTTCTCCTTAAAGCAGCTACTCCCTTTTAAAGTGTAGGCACATATCTCTACCTGGCTGTGCATTCAATACTGTAGACCCTCAACACTTCAGGTGTGATCCATGGATCAGCAGCATCACCTGAGAGCTTATTAGAAATGCAGAACCTCCAGCTCCATTTTAATACAATGAATTAAGAGTCAACATTTTAGCAAGATTCCCAGGTCACTTTAATTAAAATCTGAGTTCTACTAGTGTAGAAATTTCAAAACATGTAGCTATTCCTGCAGTGTGCATTTCAGGGCAACTCTTACACAGGTATAGAAAAAAGGTTAGTTTCAAACTACTTCCTCCAATTATTAGGTATATGATGTGTTATATTTGAGAATGGGGATTGCAGCTACTTATAGAGTTGTGACAATGAAATGAGTTAAGACATACACAACATTTTGCTCAGGGCCTGGCACACTGGTGGCATGGAATAAATTTTTTTTTTTAATGGAAGATAAATAGGAAAAACTTTGAAAGATACTGAAGTAAGATTAATGCATTTAAGAATAAAATGTGACACTAGAGATGGACACTGATAAAAATAGTACTCCCTAAGCACAGAGCAATATGTGTGTAATTCTTAAAATCATGCTTACTAGCTCGGAATGAAATGAGTTTTTGCTAAGTATATAAATGTACATGCTTTGAAAATTAGTACTACCAAACCTTGAAGAGTGCTAGAGTTATAAAATCAGAGACACATTTGCTTTACCATTGTCTAAAAATTCACATGGCTGCTGTGTGCTCAAATGCAGCATAATACGACATTCCAACGCAGAATATAGATGTTTAAAGAGTCCAATTACTGCTGATGATAGCAAGATTTTGAAAGAAACTTACCTTCTGAACATCCAGACTCAATGGAGAGGTAAATTAAATAAAATCACTTGGAGTTTGGTATCTCCTTTGAACCCCATTTATGAGGCTATATGAAGGTAGGTCTCCTTTCAAACTGGGATTGTCCTTGAACAATATTAATTGCCCACAGAACCAGGTTTTGTGTATCTTGAATCAACAACAAACGGAGAAGCTCAGCATGATTACTCCCTTTAGTGCATAAAAATCAATAGAAGGGCCGGCCGAGTGGCGCGGTGGTTAAGCGCTGGCTTGGGAAGCCAGCGGCCCCGGTTGGGTCCCACATATGAGGGCCAGTGACACTGCCCTCAAATAAATAAATAAATAAATAAATAAATAAATAAATAAATAAATACAAGGATTTAGACAAAAGTTTGTATATCTTTAAATCAATACAATGATTTATGAAAAGATACTTTTGTATCTTGAATTCAACAATAAAGGGGAAAATCCCCCAAGTGATCACTCACTTTAATGTATCTTTTTTGAGAAAGTCATTTTGAATATTGAGAGAAAGAATCACTTTGATTTTAAATGCCACAGTTAGAGTTCATTAAACTACTTCACTGGGCTAGCCGAGTGGCACGTTGGTTAAGAGCTGGCTTGGGACGCCAGAGGTCCCGGTTCAGATCCCACATATGAGGGCCAGTGACACTGCCCTCTACAGCTAACAACAGCTCCACCTGGAGCTGGGCTGTGCGAGCCCTGGCGATGGTGTAGGCTGCAGCCCCTGCTGCAGTGGGCTGCCATAGGCTACAGTGAGTGGCCGGCAGACAGCGTGAGCGGCTGGCAGCCAGTGTGAGCTGCCAAGAGCCATTGTGAGTGGCCATCCAATGGTCGGCGAATGACTGCCTCACCCAGGAAGAGCACAATAATAATACCAACATGGGCCAGTGAAGCGACGTCCTCCACAACTAGACTGAAGAACAAAAGAATAGCAACTTGTCTGTTCCCCTTCCCTGGTTCCCCAACGCTGTTCCCCTCCCCCAATTCCCCAAAAAAATCTTTTAAGAAAAAACACTTCACTGATTATCCCTAAATGTCCTTTTTTATACCAACAGGATAGGTGAACTCAATCTGTCTTTTCTTTTTTTAAAAAATAAGCAGATTCACTTTAATTTCAAATTGCTCTTAGGAAAATGACTTGCTCTCTGGGAAAATTCAGGCCACCTACTAAAAGTATCCAAGTTGCTCTTTTTATAATTATTTTTTATTTGAAATTTAAAAATGGTCTAAAAACACATGCTTCATTATCTGTTAGATTGAACCACATGATATTGCAAATATTTGATGATTTCTGACCCCTCATAATGCCAATTTCATGTGGTTCAACTTAACAGTTTCCTCTTTCCACACTTTAAAAAGAAACAATCCATGTAGGCATTTTCTATTCATTGTAATGTCAATTAGGAAAATGTATTTTTAAATGGCCAAGAACCTAAATTGCCTTCTGACTCAATTGTTGACATTCCTTGGGTCACATAAATTAGAAGTCTTTATTTGCATATATAAACCACCTGGTAAGTAGACCAGCCGTATATTCTTCTGATTAATTCTTGGTAGTTGTGTCAGTAACCATAAGGGTGAGGATTCCCTTATAATTAGAGGAGAAAAACAAGAAATTAGGGTGGCTTTTCTAAAAGCTTCATTTGGAAAAATGTAACAATAAAATGGCTTTTAAAAATGTTCCCTTCAGGTAAATGCTTTGACCAAAAATTCTTACTTACACATGGATCAATTATAATGGAAGAGCTTGAATAATCTACTAAGGCCCCTAACTCTATAGCTCTAGTTTTAATGGTTGAATGATGAGCTAAGTTACCAGAATTTTGCTCAATAAATTGTTGGAGTATCATGGAATAAAACAGAATCCGCCCATGCACCCACCCTTTCATGTTTGCTGTCCAGCACTGTGAAGTGTTGTTTTTAATGACTACACAGAGGAATGGGGAAATCCTGAGCTGCCTTCAAAGCCATTAAGGAGATTTAGTCATGTTCAGCAGAGCATTAGACATTTATGTATTTCATTGCTTCAATTTCCTGAAAACTTATAAATTGTTGATTCTTACAGAATGATGGTATACTGAATTAATTTTGATGTGAGCTAACCGAAAGTCTATATATACTACTGTTTTGAATAATGAAAAATTCTTTTGAAAAGAGGTTTGTAACCTCCTACTTCTTTCAGATGATAAATGAAATCCTGGCCTTCAGAGCACGTGCCTATGATCCAACGTCTTACAAATTAGGATGCACCATTAGAAAGTATAGTGACTCACCTGCCAGACACACAGGTAGCCTGTAAAGCTCCCCACTCTAATTAGTTAGCTTCTTTTAGCCTGCTCTGCAGTGAGAGAGCAAGTTGTCTTATATTCAATGACCATTATTATCGCATAAGTAAAACCCTGGACTGAAGTGTTCATACGGAGGCTCAATTTCCAGGTGAACACGATAGACAGGCAAGGCCCAGCCACTTAGCAGGAAACTGATCCCAAGCTCACCACATCATCCAAATATAATATTATAAGTTATACAGGGGAAACAAAATTAGACTGAATTTATCAGAGAGTCATCTGCCCCAAATCCAATATACTTGAACTGAACACAAAAGCAATATGCCTGTTGGTGACCATTAATCTTCCTTTAGTGAGCTGTAAACCATCTCTCTCAAGCATTAAAATGTCCTTGGAAGAATATCTAAATATGTCACAGGGGTAAGTACATTTGGTCTGGAAAAAAAACTTTACAGATTTATGGCTATTTCAAATCTCCATCATGAAGATGGAAAATACATTACAAAACAATATTAAGCAACAACCATCCCGAGAAAGAGGGGCCTGGTGTGACGTTCGCTCAAAACTTTTAAGAAGTTTTGACTTCCCTGTTCCAGTTGTATTTAATGTGGTGTTCTTACACTGACTGGCACTTTTTCACAGGGCGCAGGCAGAGCCCACATAATGTGCCATGTGACTTTGCGGTAACTGCGGGATCTGACGCAGAGGCAGGAAGATGGGCTGGAATGAGCTGAGCGTCAGAAGCTCCTCAGAGAACAGCGAAATCAGACCCCAAGCAAGCAGTCCTGACCACTCTTCCCGAAGGAAGCCCAATCTCTCGGGACCTTGGGAGTTCCATGAACCGCGGCGGCAAGGGAATGCTGGGACGAGAAACACCTGGGTGCCTGTGCCAGTGGTTCCTCCTCCCCGATTCCTGGGTGAGAAGTCTGACTCACACCACCCATTACACAAACCCAATATTCATGAATTCTTTTTCCCCCACCCCTCAGAGGCACAGTATGGGGGAGCCTCACCCCAGAGTCCAGGCCAGGTGCCAGGATGAGTTCTGGACCAAAGGGTCTGCAGGAGAGGAATCACCTGAGGTCATAATGAGGAGTAGACTGCTCATGTTTGGGTTGCAAATCTCTAGCCTTCCAGGAGCACAAAGAGTCTGGGCATCTGACAAGGGCATCTGGAGAGGAACCTTGGGGCCCCAATCCAAACTGTTTCTTACAGTTCTGCACAGAGATTAGCACATAAGCTTCCAAAACTACTAATAAATTTTTATTATAATTCAACTGAATCATTTTAGGTCTGTTGAATCTAATATTAATATATTTGGACTTGTATTTTATGTCCTTTGAAATTTATGTAGTGACTCTTTTATATTGTATTTTACAAAAATATTGGTCCACAATGGGTTGGAAATTTTAAAAAATACAGCAAACGAAAACAAGAACAAGAAATTGTTCCTTTCTTATATAAGTTCTAGTCGATCTCTAGCTCCCAAATAAATCCTTACTAAAGGCAGCCATTGATAGATGCTTTCATATTATTTTTGAAGATACCAGGGAAAAGTAATTTATGTCCTCCCTTGGAGTTCAGTTTGGTGTTTGGTGTCCTCATTATTAGGAGACCCAGGTTTGTAGCTAACATAAATCTGGGGTCTGCACTGTGGTGCCCCTGACAGACCTGGGGAACACGATACCACATTCTTCTAGTCCATTCTCCAATACTGAGAACAATATCATTCCTGTTTTCTCTGCCCATCTTCCCATCCATGTTACTTCCTCCTTTATACAAGGAAAGAAGATATGAACAGAGAGAAAGTTGGGGCTGGTTGATTTTTACCGGAGCTAAATTTTAACATAGTTTAGAATAATAAGCAGCCCACCATTCCATTTATTTTTCTGTTTTTCTAACTACTATGGGACTGGAATCAGACTTGCTTTATGCAAGGCTCCTGAGGGATTCCCAGAAGTTTGGACTAGATATGCTTTTCTAAATGGGTCGGACCATGGGTGTAGCCCTGTGTTGGAGACACAGACAAAATTTAGCTTATTGTCCTTGAGTTGTAGACACTAAGGATGCTCATTACTTTACTACCAGTGGAATCTTTTAAGTCAGCAGTGGCTCTAATTATGCACCAATTAACCTTAATTGAGACAGTTCTTGTGTAACAGCACAACCAGAGAGTTCACTAAACAAACAGCTTGACAAACACTGTCATTTAAAATCCTTTCCAAACATGTCACTTTTTAAATTGGGAAGTCAGTTGTGAAGAGTCAATATTCACAGACATTATTTGGGAAATCAGAGTAGAAAAGATAGGGGCCAGTTCCTCTTTATGCTCCTTAAATGCACTGGTTACAGCAGAATGTGCTGCTGCGGATGGACCCATGGGGCAGCGTCAGGAAGAACATCACGCTGCACATTTGCTCCAGCTGGGCAATAAAATGATATCAAATTACTGAAGTTGGTTACATTTCTCAAGGAAAGATTAGAAAATGAAAAGAGGCATTTCATGGAAATAATGAAAGGTTTTAAGAATGATCTTTTCCCTGTTTCTAAGCTGAAAGTCACACATACACTATAAATTTAATAGATGATGCTGAAAAATGTGGTGTTTCAAGCTCTATCTTTGGCATCTTTACAATATGGTATCTTATTTTTTAAAAGACACATGTTTATTCATTCAAGCCATGATTTATGCTATTCAACAGATTCTTTATATTGAACTTGCACATTTTTTATACCTTTGTTACTTTTGTAAATGGAATTTTTTTCTTTCAACATATTTAATTTTATTTTAAAACATTTTTTTTTAAGTTTTTATTGGGGATTTGGGGGAGGGGAACAGCGTTGGGGAACCGGGGAAGGGCAACAGACAACTTGATGCCCTTTTGTTCCTCAGTCTAGCTTTGGAGGACATCGCTTCACTGGCCCATGTTGGTATCATCCCTGCGCTCCTCCCAGGTGAGGCAGTCACTTGTCTGGCCATTAGACAGCTCATGGCAGCTCATGAAAGTGCATGCCAGCTGCCGTCCAGCCCCGCTGCAGCCTATGCTTTTGCCAGTGACTCACAGCAGCCCAGCTCCAGGTGGAGCTGTTTTTCACCATCTTAGCTGTAGAGGCACAGTATCACTGGCCCTCTATGTGGGATCCGAACTGGGGCCCTGTTGCTCAGAGCTGGCGATACAAGCCAACTCTTAACCAACATACCACTTGGCTGGCCCTATTTTAAAATAATTTAACATGAAATCTACCATACAAAAATGTACAGAATATGTATATGTAGTGTTTTAAGAAAATGTATAATACTTAACCATCTTAAGAAATAGAACATTAATAGTAATTTTAAACCCCTATTCTCCCTAATTGTACCTCCTTCTTCCTTCACTCCAGAAACATCTCCTAAATTTGTACTAATAATTTTCATTACCTTTAGAGTTCCCCCACCTATGTGTAGTATAAACCTAAATTATGTGTAATTTTGCACATTTTTGGCATTTATATAAGTGAAATCATACTGTAATATTATTTAAACTTTTCCAACAACATATTTTTGACAGTCATCCAAATATACGTAGCTCAACTTAATTTGTGTTCAGTGCTGTAAGTTATTCTGTCATAAAAAAATCTAATGATCTACTGTAATAATATTGAACATTTGGACTGTGTTGCAGGCAGAATTCCAGAATGAGCCCAAGATATCTAAGCCCTGGTATATACAAACTTTCTTTTATTTATGCAATCAAAAATTAATCTAAGTGCTGCTATGAAGGAACTTTGTAGATAACTATCGATAGAAACCCCTAATCAGTTGACTTTAAGTTAGGGAATTATTCATGGGTGGGCCTGATCTATTCAGGTGATCCCTTAAAAGAAGTCAGAGAGATTTGAAGCATGAAAGGGCTACATAGATAGCAACTGTTGGCAACCTCTGGAGCTAAGAGTGGACCCCAACTAACAGCGAACAACTTGAATCCAACCTTATGAGAACTTAAGCAGATAATTCAGCTAGGCCAAGTGCAGACTTTTGACCTACAGAAACTGAAATAATAAGCGGACATTGTTTTAAGCTATGTAATCTGTGGCCATTTGCTAAGCAGCAGTAGAAAGCTAATGTGAATTATTTGTAGAATTGTGTTGTTAAAGACAATGCTGGCCTGAACACTGAGTACATGTTCCCTGGAACACACAGGCAGATACCTAAGAACAGAATAGAATGGAACCGTTACATGATATGCATATTACTGGACCATGTCAAATTATTTTCCAGTATAATTTCAATTTATATTTTGACCAGCACTCAAGAGAGTTTTCTTTGCTTCATATTTTTCCCAAAATATGATGTTGGCAAGACTTAAAGTTTTGCCAAACTAATGACTGTAGAATGATATTTATTATAGGGTTTTACCTGCAGTTCTCTGAATTATTAATGATAATGAGGACCTTTTCATTTTTATGTACCATCTGTATTTCTCCTCCTGTGAAATTATTTTTCAAGGAACTTATTCATTCATAGAAATGGTCATCTCCCCAGTAGACTGCTGAGCCTCTGTTTTGTGCCTGTGTTTGTCCATTTCTATGATAATGACAATACCAGACTAATACACACACACACACACACACACACACACACACACACACACATACCTATAGTGCAAATTGTATTTATGGATATTTTGAGCCCTTGCTCTTCCATATACATTTTACTTTTTAAATATTTGATTTTATTGTATTGAATCTATAAATCAATTTGAAAACAAATGGCATCTACAAGATGGTGAGTGTTTCTATTCATGAAAACAGTATGTTCATGTCCATATACGAGGTCAAACAATTAAGTTCGCAAACTCATCCTAGAAAAAGTGCTGCATACATCATTGCTGAATATCACTACAGTCACCTTTGAAGTACTCCCCTTGGGAAGCTATGCAGTGATGCCAGTGCCTAGTCCACCCCTCAAAGCAATTTTGGAACTTTTTTACTGGAATGGCCACCAGAGTTGTTATCATATTGTCCTTGATGTCCTGAATGTCATCAAAATATCTTCTTCCTGTCAATATTTCCTTTATCTTTGGGAAAAGAAAGAAGTCATTGGGGGCCAGATCAGGTGAGTAGGGAGGGTGTTCCAATACAGTTATTTGTTTACTGGCTAAAAACTCCCTCACAGACAGTGCCATGTGAGCTGGTACATTGTCATGATGCAAGGGCCATGAATTGTTGGTGAAATTTTTCATGTAGCTTTTTAAGCACTTCCAAATAGTAAACTTGGTTAACTGTTTGACCAGTTGGTACAAATTCATAGTGAATAATCCCTCTGATATAAAAAACAAGGTTAGCAACATCGTTGCAACAAATTTGTGAACTTCAGTGTCAGACCTCATATGTAGTTATTTTTTAATGTCATTTATTAAAGTTTTATAATTGTATACATAACAATCTTCTATACCTTCTGTGAAATATTTTCCTATGTAACAAATATATTTACTGTTATTGCATATATCTTTTTAAATATATATATTGTATGCATATGCACTTTTGTAAATGCTTATGGATAATGTAAGGAAATAAAATTGAACTTTTAAATATTGATTTTATATTCAGAAAATTTACTAAACTCATTAAATCTAAGAATTTTTCAGTAGTAAGTTTTCCTTGAGATAATCACATCATGGGGCTATCATGAAATTTTGGTTTCAGCCTTTCTACCCTTTCTACCTTTGATTTCTTTTTCTCATCTTATTATAATGGCTAGAACCTGTGGCACATGCTGGACAGAAATTTTAGTCAGGCATCCTTGCCATGTTACTGATTTTAAAGAAAATTATTTTAAATATTTTATCACTATAAAGGTTAATTCCTTGTGTTAACTTGCCTGGCCACAGTGCCCAGATATTTGGTCAAACTTTATTTTAGATGTTTGAGTGCAGATATATTTGGATTAGATTAATATTTAAATCAGTGGACTTTAAGTGAAACAGATTGCTCTCCATATGTGGATGGGCCTCAATCAATTAGTTGAAAGCTTTATAATGCTTTATTTTGTTTTAATTTGTTTTATTTTTGTTTGTTTTTTGTTGCTTCTTCTGAAGTTGAAATCTTAGCTCATTAATTTTTATCCTTCCATCTTTTTTGGTATAAGCCTTTGAGGTTATTAATTTCCCTCTAAGAAGCATTTCCTGTATCACACAAATTTTAACTAGTAGTAGTCTTAATATTTAATACTAATAAATTGTTAAATACAAATAAGGTCCTTTGCTTCCTTTCTTTGGCTATGCAAACATGTGAACCTTCAAAATGGTATTATCTCATGTTCTGTTTTCTTTATGCTGTGCTTTTTACTTCTTTCTGTATCACAACTTTACCTTGCATATGAAACTAATGATGGGTCTCAAGGCTCCAAATTCACTAAAGAAATCTCTGATCGGTCTTTCGGCCACAAAGCAATGTTTTATCTTTTTTACATATTCCTTTCTAAATGCAGTAATCATTTAGATACTTCATAGTTACCAATTACTGGACTAAGAATGTGCTGATCTTAACCATTCCATCTCACTTTATTCTATTATCAGTATATACTTTCATCTAAATGTCTTTGGATTCTGTCTCCGCACACATAAGAAAACATTTGCATTATTCCTGAACTTTTGATTTAAAAAAAAAATAGTGTCTTCTAGACCAAGTGGAAATGACCATTGTTGTAGAAAACAACAGGCTTCTCCCCCTTTGCTATGTCTGCCTGACAGGGATTTAACAGGCTTCGTGAACATCAAAGGCTGTACAGAGCTGAAGAAAAGTCTCATAATGCCTTTTAAATCCTTTATCTTTCTTTTTCAAACCTGCAATGTGTAAGTATTCATTTTATGCAACTCGCATTCAAGTTTCTGCTGTTCAAGCAGAAAAATGGCTTTCATCAATTTTAAATTCTTTAAATTTTTCCTAATCCTCTACATGAAGGTTAGAGTGAGCAGCCATTTAAGAAGATTGAAATAATTCCTCCTGATAGGTGGACTTGGGCAAATTATTTTGACTGCAAGTAATAACATCACAATTGTACAAATGAAAACATAAAAAGGGAATTTATTAGTAAGGTACAGGGGGTTTTGTGGACTCTGTGACTTGTTAGGTCTAAGAAGGGTCTAGAAGCATTAGTTGGAAACTACTCATAGACTGATAGAGCCCCAAAGTCACTTGAAATCGCAATCAAGAATTCTCAAGAGAGAGAAAACTCTATTGATTGATCACGTTTTGAAACAGCTGTCCATTCATTATCTAACCAATGATGGTGATAGGCTGAGAACAGATTATGAAAAGGAGTTTGGAGATCAGTTGATCTATGTGGACAATAATTCTTGTAGGGATAAAAGGTAGCTATTTCATAAAGAGGAGAATTGATCCTGTATTAAATTCTTGTGAATTACTGCCAAAATTTGGAGGGAAAGGAGTCAAGTTAAAAATGATTGGAGAGAATGTAATGTAATTTCATAGCAGCAAATGAAGTGTGAAGATGGTGAAGAATTAATCAATGTTTCTTTTAAAAACAAGAAAAAAGGAGCACACTACAAGCAGTTCTATCAAATCAAATTAATTAAACACAATGAAAAAATATCTTGATATAAATTAAAATCTGACCTTGGAAATGCTAATTAAAGATACAGTTTTAACACAAACTGGTGAAATTTTTAAATGTAAAGAAATAACATATGATTATCACAAACACTCAGTAGAAACCATATGCGAACAAGGGTGACAAAAAGACATGTAAATAAGAAAATTAGGCCGGCCTTTGATTTCTTTTATGAAATTTAGATGCCAGAACCACTCTGAGAAACACCTAAAGGTTTTGAGTAGAAATTCTGAGAGTGCCATAATTTAAAATACATCAAGTTTTCTTTCATAGATATAAACCAAAGAAAAATATCCTCTTCCCTTCCTATTGGGGAGAAAAGTCTTCAGACAACTGAGAGAACCTATTTCCTAAGCCTGAAAAGCTCTTATAGTTCTCCTTACCTGGCAACTGCTTTTTGCTCATCATCCTTCAGAATCAGCTCAATGTCAGTTCCTTCCCTGGGCCCTCAAACTAAAGTATGTTGCCATGTTCTTGTCTCTTTCGAATAACAAAATCATTTTCTAGCACATTTCAGAATTTGTGTTTATATATTCAATTGTGATTGTCATTAAGCATCATTCCATAGGTCCTAAGACTCATGAGGGGAAGCACAGTTCCTAATTTGTTCACCACTGTATGCACCATGCATAACACAGTGTCTGCTAGAGCATACTCAATAAATGTGGTGGGAAGGTAAGGGAAGAAAGAAAAGGGAGTCTCACATCTTACTTGAATTATGGGGGGCCAAAAACTGCTGCAAAAGGAAAAGAGCAGTAAAAGGTTATAGAGTACAGTCTTAATTAGGGCTGCTATAATGAACCATCACAAACTATTGTAGATGACATATAAACAACATAAACTCCTTTCTTGGAGTTCTCAACAGGTGCCAGCAAGGTTGGTTGGGTTCTGGTGAGGACACTTCCAGACTGCACACTTCTTGTTGTTTCCCCACGTGGCAGTGCAAACAAGCTCTCTAGTAACTCTTACAAAGGCACTAATCCATTCACGAGGGCTCTACCCTCATGACCTCATCTAATCCTAATTGCATCCCAAAGGTCTCACCTTCTAATACCATCATATTGTGGGGGAGAGTTTCCATATGTAAACTTTTTGCAGGACACAAACATTCAGTCCCTTGCAGGTAGACTTCTGGGCGTAAGATATAAAGAGAGGCCCCAAGAGGTCTGCAAGAGAAGGCCTCATTCACAACTGAGTATGAGATTTTGGTAATTACACAAAGGACTGACAATTAAATGTGCAAACTCATCCTAGAAAACGTGTTACATACTTCATTGCTGAATATCACTCCAGTCACCTTCAAAGTATTTCTCTTGGGAAGCTATGCACGGACACCAGCACCTAGTCCACCCTTCAAATCAATTTTGGAACTCTTTTTCTGGAATGGCCATCAGAGCTGTCATTGTATTACCCTTGATGTCCTGATGGCATCAAAATGTCTTTCTTTCAATATTTCTTTCATCTTTAGGTAAAGAAAGAAGTCATTGGGGGCCAGATCAGGTGAGTAGGGAGGGTGTTCCAATACAGTTATTTGCTTACTGGCTAACAACTTCCTTACAGACAGTGCCGTGTGAGCTGGTGCATTGTCATGATGCACCAGCCATGAATTGTTGGCAAAAAGTTCAGGTCATCTAACTTTTTCATGTACCCTTTTCGGAACTTCCAAATAGTAAACTTGG
Organism: Aselliscus stoliczkanus; assembly: GCA_033961575.1. Lineage (NCBI taxonomy): Eukaryota > Metazoa > Chordata > Mammalia > Chiroptera > Hipposideridae > Aselliscus > Aselliscus stoliczkanus. The sequence goes on from CM066738.1 coordinate 33,946,451, forward strand.
TTAACTGTTTGTCCAGTTGGTACAAATTCATAATGAATAATCCGTCTGATATCAAAAAAGGTTAGCAACATCATTTTGACTCTTGATTTGGACCAATGGAACTTTTTTGGTCATGGAGAATTGCCTGACTTCTATTGTGCATTTTGATACTTTGTTTCAGGATTGTATTGGTACACCCATGTTTTACCACCAGTGATAACATGGCCCAAAACATCGTCTTGACTTTCCAAAAGGTCTTAGCAAACTTCAACTCTCCTTTGTTTTTGTGCATCATGAGTTCCTTCGGGACCATTTTTGCACACATCTTTTTCATGCCAAGATTTTCAGTTAAGATTTTCCTGTTTCTCTATCAATCTTTACTTAGTCTGCTATGTTTCTCACAGTCAGCTGACCATTTTGACACACAATGTTTTCATCAGTTCTGCTCATTACTGCCTGCCCTGAGCTCTCTTCATCAGTGACGTGTTCTCTCCCTTCAGAAAAACGTTTAATCCTTTTGAACACTGCTGTTTTCTTCATGGCATCATTCCCATTAACTTGGACTAACATGTCCCTGATTTCACTTCCACTCTTGCCAAGTTTAACAAGAAATTTATTGTTTGTTCATTGCTCTGATTCAAACTCAGACATTCTTGCAACAGTATACAAAAACATGCAACAATAATGAATGCCACTCAGCAAGACATTACCATGCATTGACATGAACACAGCTGTGAGACACTGATATACCAAGGCTATGAAACCTTACTGAGCTGTTTGCACAGTGCTGCCAACAGAAGCACATGGTGGCAAGTTTGAGAGCTTAAATGTCAGATCTTAATTGTTATAGAACAAATCAATGTTATACATTTTGTGGTTTAAATCATTTATATGCATTCTCATTTTTACCAACTTAATTTATCCATTTTTGATAGAATTTTGTTAAAATCTCCAATATTTCTTGGTTGGTTAATCTCTCCATATAATTCTACAAGTTTTACTTTTATTAGCTTAAAGATTATATTGTTGATTGCCTACAAGTTCATGATTAGCATAGCTTCCCTTGGCTTATTCTTTTTTCATAATTATATGGTATCTTTTTAATTGTGGTAATGTTGCATTAAATTTTATTTTGATAAATATCACTTTTGTTACATTGCTTTTTTTAAACTCAGTATTTATTTTGTTTTCCATGTCTTTTAAAAATCTTTCTATGTGGTGGTGTTTTAGGTGTATTTTTGTCATATGGAAGCAGCCTATTTCAAATTCAATTTTACTGAACTAATTTTCAATAGGAAAGCTTAATCTACTTATATTTTCCCTGAGTTTAGTGGAATTTATTTCTATCTCCTTTTTTTCCTTTCTTTCTTTTCCTTATTGCTGTTTTTCTCTTTCTCGGCCTTCTGTTGGTTTGGTAAAATGTTCTATTTTACCTTTTTTATTTGCTTTGCATAAATTGCTTAGCTTGCCTGTTTTTGGCTTCACAATTGTATCATCTGATCTTACAAGACCCTAATCTGGAGTTGGGTTCTATTACTAGCAGCCAAATTGGGAACATGGCAGATCCATGCTGAGATGAGTGGCCTAATTGTCACAGCTCCTGGTCACACAGATGTCTATATCCCTGCCTTTCTTAGGCTGCCACTCATTAGGAATTCTATCCCCAGGAAAAGGACTAGCAGAAGAATTCCACCTTCTTATCAAAAGCGGGGGTGTTTACCCAAGCATCAGTCTTCTTTACCTGGAAGTAACCAAAACCACTGTAACTGCTGCCTACTTCACATTCAAATGTAACTAACAAAGTCTTATCTTTTGCCCTACTCACCATTTTGCTTTTCTATTCTGTTCCTTGACTGTGCCAATGCTTATCTTTTATTGAGTAGGGTCACGTCTCTCTATGTATACATATTTTCCCCTCTTGCTATGCAAGTATGATTGGAGCAAAGATGCCATCTTGACCTGAAGACTCTGTATTCTCTTTCCAATTCTGATTATGGCCTAAACATTGCCCTGTCTCTCTCAAGCTATTTTTTGATTCTTCAAAGACTGTTTTGGAAGTCAGAAAGCTGAACATTGACTATTTCTTCTTTTCCTTTTTGTCTCTAATGATCTACTTATCCTCAAGGCAGTGTAGATGCCTCTTACTGAGAATGGGAAAGGTCATGATAAGAAGGAAACGCTAAAAAGTAAAAGCTCAAAAGTTACTATTTGGGGATGTTTTCTATATATGTCCTTAATGAGGTATGGGCTTAAAAGCCTAGCTTAAGCCACTTGTGTGTGCATGGAATTAAATAGACCCTTCTAGCAACAATTGCTGAGGTTGAATTAATATGACTTGCTAACTTCCTCCAACATTTTGTATTCCTTCTGTTGTGTCAACCACAGGAACTTGAGAAAGATGAGGAAGAGAATGCTGCATTCTTCAGGTGCTGCTGCCTCTGGGGAGTGAGGAGTCAGAAGGAAGAAAGTTTGCCATAAAGGGAGGAGGAAGAGATGATAGAAGCAGATTTATCCCATGAGTACCATGAACACAGGACCGATTCTTGGCTTTCATGGGGTTGAATAAAGAGATAACACTTGAGTAAGAACATAGGGAACTCTCAAGTAGGTAAGCAAAGTAAGTGGCTTTGAAAAAATGTCCTGACGCATTAAAAGATATATCTGCTGAGCTGGCCACTGTGCTCACATTCAAGAGCCATTCACTTTCCATTCTCTTCTGGATGACTTTTTGTGAAACTCTTCCCTCTTCCAGGACATGCTGAACGCTCAAGTGAATCAGATTCTACATGGACTTTAATGCCTGTGAAACAAGATGCACACAATACGGTACCCAGTGCTGAGCTGGGTACATGGATCACTCAGTAACTGTGGAGTCAACTAAAAAAAATTCTATCTTGATGTATATTTTTAAAAGTAAGTACACTGGGAATAGGGATAACAAAAATTGAAGCAAAGTGTGGACAGAATTTTACTTTTTGAAATCACCTTTAGTGGATGGTGTGATAGTCAGTTGTATGTGTCAGCTTGGCTAGGCTATACTCCACAATCATTTAACCAAACACTAAAGGTGTTTCTGTTAATGTATATTATACATCTGATTAACATCTATAACCAGTAGACTTTAAGTTGCAGAAATTATCCTCAAAAATCCAGGTGGGCCTCACCTAATCAGTTGAAGGTCCTTAGGGACAGAACTGATGTTTCCCTGAGAAAGAAGAAATTCTGCCTGTGGAGAGAATTTCTGAGCTTATGCTCAAGAATTTCCAGCCTTCTCTTTCTGATGGCCCACTATATGGAGTTGCCTAGCCAGCCCCAATAATTACATAGGCCAATTCTTTGCAATACATCTTTTGATATGTGTGTGTGTGTGTGTGTGTGTGTGTGTGTGTATGCACGTGTGGGTGTATTCTACTGGTTCTGTTTCTCTTGTGGAACTCTGACTGGTACAAATTTTTATGCTAAAAGTGTTTTGAAAGAGGCAGAATCGTAAGAATGAGTTTTCTGAACTGATTCTGAGTTTTATGGAATGGATTCTCTTGTTTGATTGGATTTAAAGGCACTAATAAATATTTCCAGTGGTAAAGAGGGCACTGATAATGGATTAGATGTGACAATAAAGATGGGCAAAACATCACCACTGAATGCTCCTTATCAAATACCTATAAATGGCAAGGTTGAGCAACCATGTATTTGATACTGTATAACATTTTTGTCAAACTAAGCAGTATAATGGAATTGCCTGGTTGATCCTACATATGCTGGAGAAAATAGTGAAAGGAAATGATGAGCTCAGAGCTCATATTCTGCATAAAGAACCTGAAAGTTTCTATATCTGTCCTGAAAGAAAATTTAAATCTCCTATAGCTTCAGGGCTGAGATTTCTACAAAAACAAACTCAGAGTCTTCTCCTGAGAGTGGCTGAATTAGAATACAAATTGAATTCTCAACCTATGGTTGTCCCCTGTTAAGATGTGGTCCTTGTACCCCTGAAATCTATGTAACTTTACTAACCATTGTCACCAAATAAACTTTAATTTAAACAGAAAAGAAATGAATAAACAAATTCATAGTCACACATGTAAAAAATAAAATAAGCGTTGGCCTGGGAAGCCAGCGGCCCCGGTTCGGTCCCACATATGAGGGCCAGTGACACTGCCCTCAAAAAAAAAAAAAAAAAAAAAAAAAAAACAAAAGAAAAGGAAGAAGAGGAGAAGAGGGAAAGGGTGCTGAAAATTGTAATGTAGACATTTGGGAAGGTCTCAGTGAAACTGGGCTCACTGAATCCCTAAATTCTGCTGCATCTCCTTTGCCAGTAGAATAGGACATTGCACTGCTCTCTGAGGAGGTTAAACCTGCTTTGTCTGAAGAAATTATAATAGTTCCTCCTTGAGGTAGTTGTTTCAAAAGACACTTTTCATTCCTTTCAGAGACTACTCTCACCAGTCCTTTTTGCTTCTAAACCTGTAACTAGACTCAGTTTTTCAACAGGCTTCAGAGGATGAGATGCAAAGTGTGACTCGAGATGAAATACACTCCACACCAAAAGAACACCATAACTTTCCCCAATTATACAAACAGAAATTTGGGTAATATGTGCAGAAATAGATATTAAAGGCGTGGGGTAATGGTGTAAGGAAGGTAAAGTCGGTCCGGCCAGACATTGATATGGAACCTCTTACCAGAGATTCTGCATTTAAGATTGCAGCTCAAGGGGTCAGAAAAGGCTCTGCCACTCTCTTTGGCTGATTTGCTAAAACATGGACCAAAAGGTGACTAAATGAAGTTGAATTGCCAGAACTGCCTTTATATACTGTAGAGGAAGGCATCTAAAATCTTAGGGATATTGTAATATTAGAATAGATTTATCACGTAAGACATGCTCATCCACCCTGGGACAGTCCAGGGGATACTTCTTTCATCAGGACTGCAAAATATATATTTGTGAGGGGTATCCCAGCATCTTTAAGGAACTCTGTAGTTGCTCTTATCTGTCGATCAGAAATTACAGTTGGAGCTGCTGACTGCTACCAAACTCTGATCCCTAAATGCAGCAAGAATAATGAGATACCAGGGTGGCAAGGTTCATCTGGCACAACTTAATAGCCAAAGATGAGAAGGGAATGGTTACCATAATGGACAGTGGAATCGCAGAAGTAATCAGAATAGTCCTGCTGTCAGATATCTATGGTGTTGGCTAGTTGATCATGGTGTCCCTTATAAAAAAATAGGTGGGCAGTCTATTAAATTCTTAGTTGATTTGTATGAGTGGGAGAGTGCTGGATCAAGTGAATAGAAGTCTAACTCAAATCATGTCTCCTCAATCAGTTCCCAGATTTGAGTCAATTTACAAACCTAGAACTCCTTGAATGAAGAGGAGGCCCTATCCCATAAAGAAATGACCCTACTACGTTGTCAAAAATTTGTACCGTCTTATAAGAATAGACATTTACACATATGGATTTGCTTTTCCCTGTACACAATACTTCTACCCAAACTCTGGGATGATAAAATGATTTATTAACTGTCATGTTATTCTACACAGCTTTGCTTCTGATCAAGGAACTCACTTTACAGCAAATAAAGTGCAGCAGCAATTTGCCCAGGCTCATGAAATTCAGCATATTCCCCATTATCCTGAAGCAGCTTCTCGAAAGAACAGTGGAACGACCTTTTAAAAATTCAGTTCCAGTCTCAGCCTAGCAGAAACACTTTGCAGAGCTGGTGCAACACCTAAATCAGCATCCAATATATGATGCTGTTTCTCTCATAGCCAGGATTGACAGGTCTGGGAATCAGAACGTGAACATGGGAGTGACATCACTCACTATTACCCCCAGTGACCCACAAGCAAAAATTTTGCCTTCTATCTCCATGACCTTATGCTATTCTGGTCTAGAAGTCTTAATTCCAAAGGGAGAAATTCTTCTACCAAGAGACTCAACAATAATCACATTGAAGCAGGAGTTGAAACTGCCACCTGGCACAACTTTGGACTCCTCATGTCTATGAATCAACAGGCAAAAGAAGAATTTACTGTATGGACTTGGAGCGATTGATCTTGATTGCCAAATAGAAATTGGACTGCTATACTACAATGGAAATTAAAAAAAAAAAAGGGTATATCTGGAATACAGGAGATCCCTTAGGGCGTCACTGAGTGCTACAATGACCTGTGATAAAATCAATGGAAAACTAAACAACCCAACTTAATGCAGGTTGCTAATGGCCCAAACCCTTCAGGAAAGAAAGTTTAGGTCACCCCACCAGGCAAAAAACACAACTAGCTGAGGTGCACAGTGAAGGCAATGGGCAGTGAAAGAAGGCACTTATAAATATTAGCTAAATAGCCAAAACCATGTGGCCAGTTGCAGAAATTAAGACTTTAATTGCTATAAGCATGTCTTCCTTATTTTGTAATGCATATGTTACTGTGTATATAGCAAATATTTTTCTTCCCTCTTTTATCTCCTTATCATATAAGATGTATTATTAATAGTTAGCTTTACACAGTTGTATTTAATTAAGAGGATACCAAGAAAAAGAGTAAATATCACCCAAGGACTTTGTGTTTCCTTCTGGGGAAAGGGTTAGAACATTTTCAGTTGCACACAGGATACTTACATTATTTTAGATAGAGTATGTCTTTGTTATTGTCCTTATTGGGATATTAAATATGGTTTAAAGAGCTATGTATTGGAACCAAGTTGACAAGGGGTGGACTGTGATGATCAGCTTTATATGTTAGCTTAGCTAAGCTATAGTCCCTAGTTATTCAATCAAACACTGGTCTGTGTGCATCTGATTGATACAGATGGGCAGAAGAAGAAAACCCCACCCCCCAAATTTTCATGTTCCCTTCCACAAAAGCATTAGTTTTCCAAAACAAGGGTTATATGTAATACTTACAAGTAATAGTTAGGTGCTTTATATATAGTGTCTCATTTAATCTTCACCATGCTCTGAGAGTGAAGTCTTTTAACTAGTAAATTCAAGAACGGGATTTAAACTCAAACTGTTTGACTCGGAATCCCAAACTTTTTCCACTGAGATACATAGACTCCCCTACCGTAACTACAAATTCCATAAACACTTAGGGTATGCTTCTCTGCAAACTACTCAGTCTTGCATTCCAGCCTTCTCTATCATGACCCCTTACCTTATTTACAACAAACAAGATTGTTTTCTGAACCAAGTGATTTTTTTTAATAGCCTTAGGACTATTTTTTTTAATTCACTTATCTGTTAATTTTGAATTTGAACTCTTGCAGAAGGGAGAATGCACAATTTAAAAAACACAGGAAGTCAGAACCAGTGCAGTAATCTTCCCAATCTTTGTGTGCTTGGGTAAGTCACTTAAATCCACTGGGTCCCAGTTTTATTCCTCAATTATTAAGAAATAATAATAATAATGAATAGGTGATAATCCTTATCCAAATTCTTCACAAGATTTTTGTGAAGAGTCTTTGAGATACCATAAGTGAAGCCACTGCATAAATTTAAAAATTGAGTTCAGCTTTTTCTCTGCTGGTCCCCAGGAGTTCAGGAGCTATAGGCTTGGGTACAGTCATGGCTGTGTCCACGAATCACACCACACACAACCACTCCCAAAAATGGCACAGAAGTGACATCAAGGAATCCGAATCACAAAGACATGAATCTCTTAAGGGGGTGGACCCCAAGTTCCTGAGGAACATGTGCTTTGCCAAGAAGCACAAGAAGGGCCTGAAGAAAATGCACGCCAACAATGCCAAGGCCATGAGTGCACAGGCTGAGGCCATCAAGGCCCTTGTAAAGCCCAAGGAGGTCAAGCCCGAGATCCCAAAGGGCGGTGGCCACAAGCTCAGTTGACTTGTCTACATTGCCCACCCTGACTTGGGAAACATGCTTGAATCCGCATCATCAAGGGTCTCAGGCTCTGCCAGCCGAAGTCCAAGGCCAAGTCTCAAACCAAGCTCCCAGCAGCACCTGCAGTCGCAGTTCCACCTTCAGCTCAGGCTCCAGCTCCCAAAGGTACCCAAGCCCCTATGAAGGCTCCAGCATAGAGGCCTCTGTCTGCCAATGTGCGGATGAAAAGACACGTGTGACCCCTGGGCTGCTGTCTGCATGGGGCTGGTGTCCTTCTATGCTATTTGTACAAATAAACCTGAGGCAGAAAAAAAAAAGAATTGAGTTCCATATTTATATTGTATATTGACTTAGACTGTAAACTGCTTGATGGTAGTTCTGTATCTTGTTCACCTTTGTAAAAACTGTGGCATGTGACCCTACGCAAAATAGTTGCTACAATAAATATGCATTTGGTTGAATAGAAGGCACTAAATTTTAAAAAGGTGATATACCTCATAAAGGTGATAGTTATGTCTGTTGTTTTCACTGTTATATGTTCAGTATCCAGTATTAGCCTGGCATACAATAAAAATAAATGAATGACAGTTAAAATTACCCAAGCTTGTCTACAACCTCCCATTTTCTCTCTGTCCCTTTTGTTGAATGGACAAAATAATTTTTCAGGTAATTCACCAAAGGAGAGTTTATTCGGGAAAAGGAAAAAGCAAAACCACCGTAGCATTGTGAGAACGTGCACCTTCGGTGGGCTGGCAGCCCACATGCAGCATTCCACACCCCCTCTAAGATGGTTGCTATATATATACCACCCCATCTCCCCTTGCCCCCAGGAAGTTAGAACTATAGAGTTTTTTAAAAATTATTATTAATAGTTGCAGATGTACAAAACTATGCAATAGTTATTTTTTCACCCCTTACAAAGTGACTCCCCCCTTCCCCCTCCTCTGCCCCCCCACCCCCGATATCATACATATCTATTACAATTCCATTGACTCCATTCTACACTATATTCCACATCCCATGACTATATATGTGTTAAATTATAGTCAACAGTAGAACCATAGAGTTTTAATAGAAAATCAAGACTGGAGAGTAACAGGAAGCCCAGCTCCATCCATAGACCTCCTAGCTCCCAAATCAGTTCACTCTCTCTCTTTTTTTTTTTTACTAAAGTGTATTGGGGTGACAACTGTTAAGTCAAGTTACATAGGTTTCAGGTGTACAATTCTGTAATACATCATCTATATATCACATTGTGTGTTCACCACCTGGAGTCAGTTCTCCTTCCATCGCCACATATTTGATCCCTGTTACCCTCATCTACCACTCCCCTCCCTGCTACTCTCTGGTAACCGCTAAACTATTGTCTGTCTATGAGTTTTCGTTTCTTCATTTGTTTGTCTTGTTCCTTTGTTGTTTTCAATTTTATATAACACATATCAGTGAAATCCTATGATTCTCAACTTTTTCTGTCTGACTTATTTCACTTAGCATTATAATCTCAACATCACTAATCATCAGAGGAATGCAAATAACAACCACAATGAGATATCACCTCACACCAGTTAGAATGGCTATCATCAACAACACCAATAATAACAAGTATTGGAGAAACTGTGGAGAAAATTAACCCTCATACACTGTTGGTGGGAATGCAGACTGGTGCAGCCATTATAGAAGGCAGCATAGATATTTCTCAAAAAATTAAAAATAGAATTACCATATGGCCCAGCAATCCCTCTCTTGGATATCTACCTCAAAAATCTGAAAACATTTATTCATAAAGATATATGTGTTCCAAAGTTCATTGCAGTTTTATTTACGATGGCCAAGACATGGAAACAACCAAAGTGTCCTTCAAGAGATGATTGGATAAAGGAGTTGTGGTACATATACACAAAGGAATACTATTCTGCCATAAGAAAAGATGAAATAGTGCCATTTGTGGCAACATGGATGGATCTTGAGATTATAATGCCAAATTAGTTTTCTAAAGTACCAGTTCATTTTTATCACTTTCAAGCTTCCATATTTATGGTCATCCTTAAGAAGCCAAACTTCTTAAATGTATGGCCTGGACCACAGCAATCCTTTCCTTACTAACTATTCTTTCCTGCTCCTTCTCCTGAAAGTGTGCCCTTAGAAGTCACCAACAGTGACTGATCAATGGGTCATGATGAAACTTTGGGATCCTCTTTGACTCTTATTAAAAACTTATTTTAACTTTTTATTTTTCATTTTTGCTCTCCTTTCCATTCCAAATCATTTAAATATTAAGACTTATCAGTTTTCCTTCATCTAAGGTATGTAATGACTTGCTAAAGAAAGGATAAACAGTTGGAATTACGGTTGTGACAACAAATTATCAATGACAAAAGCCCATCAAATATTTTCAAAATGAGTTAATGAAAGTTTTTTTTTTCATTTTTAAGGCTCAATTCTTTTGCCTACAAAATTAAGCTTTAGTGAGAATATTTTAAAAGGTATAAAGCATAACAAATTTAAATTGCATAGTCAGATACTTTGCTGGTAGCATTTTTGTAAGAAAGAGATATAAAGAGACTTAGGTATTTTGCTTCTAGTAATTTACAGTCTCTGCTTTCCCTGTGCTCTTTTTCAGCATCTTCTACCTTATGGGTTGCTCTCAGTCAGCAGGGAGATTGAGATCAAGCTACTCAGTGCATGGTATCCACATTATCTTCCCGAGCTCATTGTTGCCAGCTCACCTATTCTAACTAAGATGGAGTTAGAATTATAATTAACCCAACAGTATCCTTTGCTAAAATAAAGATGAAAGGAACAAAGGAGCGAGGGAGGGAGGGTAGGAGGGAGGGAAAGAAAATAGAAAAGAAAGATGGAAGAGAAAATATGTAATTTCCATGAAGATGTTCACCCAATATTTAGTAGTAGGAGAAGACCATTCCCACACAATTCTAGAACACTAAGAGATGAATTACTCATCCTAATATTTAAGAGCTATGCTTCCATGTTAAATTAATAATTCTGGAGGTGAAAAAGCAAGAATCAATGGAGACTTTCCTTTCCTTCCCTTTCCTTATCTTTTAATATAAACATCCCCTGACTCCTGTAATAATTGGATAAGGCCCTTCTCCCCACCAATGACAGAGCTCTATAGGCCAAAGGCTCTTGGAGGAAAACGGATGGTTGAGAACCAGTGCTCCAGACCCAGACAACTCATCTCCTGGGACATGAACCTAGACTGTTGAGACACTCAAGGAGAAGACCAAACGTGAGCCTGAGAAGGTTAGCTTTCACTTTGGAGAAAATCCAGGACAGGCTCTAGGAAAATGTTCACCATACTCAGAAGGTAAGTATGGGGTTCTCTTCCCTTGTGCTAACAAACGAGGTCACATGTGAAACTGCTGCTGTGGAACAAAAGAGATCTCCAAACCAACTCTTCTCAAAATCCATAGCCCTGATGTCTGGGGGAGCCAGAGCTAGAAGCAGTATCTTCTGGCTTAAATTAAACTTTAGGCTCTCGTCACTGGAAGTTACAACTCTTCCAGCAATGCTGCCCGCTTGCAGTGGCTCATGGCAACCTGGTCCTCTTTCTAAACTTGAGTCTCTCATCTACAAAAAGGTGAGTGGGAACAGAAAAATGGATTGTAAGAACATCATAATGTGAAGGCTTAATTATTGGCCAAAGAAAAGCCTGATGAGTTATTATTTTCCAGTATATGTACTTCAGTTGGGAGCAGGAGTGGGTTAGCATAGTGTAGGAGTACGTGTGTATTCCTTTGCTTGACTCCAGGGGGCAGCATCTTCTTGGGTAAAGAGATCAGTGAGGCACAAACAGCATATAGGAAATACTGTTAGCCCATCTCTTAAACCCTGATGTAAGGAAATAGGTCCACCAAAATGGACTTTTGTAAAGAAACATAAAATTTTTGGAAATCATGCCCCCATTCTAAAAAGCTATGGCTTCTGAGAGATCCTCAGAACATGAAAATCACTAGTCCAATGATATTTCTCCTGAGGGTTTTCCTTAGATTTTCCTGGATGGGTTTTTGGTGAGAGCAGATTTATTTTTTAACAAGTGCACACACATGGCATCCTCCTTCTTGATGACAAGGACTTTTTATTTTTCCAAAATGTGCCTGGCAAGTCCCAAAGCCAGAGAAACAAGATTAGGAGGCCTGATGTTGCACAATGTGTTACAAGTGATAGCTGAAGCTTCTCTGGTTTCCTGGTCCCTCCTGATTCAACAGGGATGTATTGCATTAGCACTCTGGAGTTTTCAACCTAGCAGCAATTCTGCATCTTTATTTCATTTTTTTCATTTTCATTAGTGGGAAGGAAGGGAGGGAGGGAGAGAGGGAGGGAGGAAGACAACAGCAGAAGACTCAGAATATTCTTAGAAAATTACCGGCTTTTAATTTCTTTCCCCTGTGTGGCTTTAAGCCCAGTGCTTGTAGCGGAAGCCTTTGAAATTCTTGCAGCTAGAAAGCTGAGGTTTCTGAAGGAATGAATATGCATGGCACATATAATCTACAATTTATTAGCCTGCTTCACTGGTCATTACTGAGATTTGATTGTAATGCTTAGTGGCATTAACATCTTCTCCACATCTCCCTAACAACACTTATGGTCAGTAATAATATTAGTTCAGTCCTTGAGCTGTGCTCTGCAGAATGCATCTGCTAGGTCTCGTCTTGCCTCATTATTCCTAACAGGGCTCCCGTGGTCATGCCACACACTCCAGTGACACACCAGGCACAAATGACATGTTTTAAATATTTTCTCTGACATATTTCACTTGAAATGCTAGCCTTTCCATCAGTGCTATGCACCAGGAAGTGACAGATTATGAAGGAAGAGTTGCTTCTTCAGGTGAGCATAATAGGAGGATGTCACACAACACTACTAGGAGGCTAGAGAAGACGTCCACAAATACCTCCAGGAGCCCTGAATTTGTTTCCTCCGCTCAGATGGACAATGTTGGAGCCTCATCCGGATGTCCTCATATCACTTTCATTGGCATTGTACACTCATTCTCCCAGCATTTGCAAGCTTGCTAGTACTCATGGCTGCCTTCTGCCACTGTGGGCATTGCAGCTGCCTTGACCCTGTACCACAAAGAAGCCCACAGCTAATGACTGGCTGGTGCAGAAGTACAAAAAGCTCAGCTTCTTGCCTTGACAGTGGGCAAACTCAGAGGTGTACCTTATGCTCCAGAGTCCCTCTCAGGATCAAGCTGTAACCGGGGCTTCGCTTCAGATCACACCCATGCTTGGCTTCCTCCCTCTCCCTGTCCGGCTTCCCACTGCTTAAGGGCCTCTCCAGGGAGCCCTTCCTTGATAAATCACTTGCCCAGGAATGTTTGGCTCAGGGTCTGCTTCTGGGAGAACCTGACCTCAGATGCGTTAGGCAGGCTCTTGCCTCCCCAGCTGTGTGCAAGCCTCATGGCCATTCTGCTCCTGAATTTGTTCTTCTATAGCAGGAAAATCTCCTAACAGCCCAAAGTTTATATCCTCCCAAACTTCTGTACCTCCACTCAAGGCCTAGGGTCCTCCTGCATCTTGGGCCTTCTGTCCAAAATGGCCTATGGGGAATCAGTATTTTTTGTTTGTTTGTTTTTGATTGCTTACTACTGCCATTTATGCATATATTCCCATCTTATCTTCTCACCAACCATTTCAAGTACATGTGAGTAGATCCATTTTATAGTTAAGGAAACCAGAGTTCAGAAAGGTGACGAAAACTGAACAAATTCCCACACCCAAAAAATGTGAGGCCTTTAACCCAAGCTTTCAACTCCAAGTCCAATGAATTTTTCACATACTCTATTCATACCCCCTAGGTAGCCAGGACATGATGTTCCCAACTGAATGTAAGTAATGCTCAGATGAGGCCACATCATGGTCACATCTGCAACAAGACAGAGGCCCATCCATAACCACAATGACTAAACAAACATCCTCCCTTTTGACTAACAGGAGTAACTGCTGTTCTTTACCAGTGACAATCCTAGTCTCACTTCGGTCTTCCTGCATCCTAGATAAAATTTGCTCTAATTTCTTCAGAGTATCTAATCTAGAACCAGCCTTTGCTTCCTTAATACCTCTTTAGATTCATCCAAAGTCCAAATCCTATCAGACTCCCTGCCCCTAATGGCCGTGAGATGCTCCCAGACTTCTAGTCTTCTTTGCTGCAGCACCTCAATAATTCTAACCTCATTTACTTTCAGTACATTCCTTATGGTTTCATCATACCAGTTTCATCACCTATCAAGTTATTTTCCAAAATAATTCTTCCTAAGAGTAATTATGCTGATACCTAGCACCATGTTTCAAGGAATGTCAGGCTCTTTTAACTATAAAATGCACTTGTACCAATAAAAAGAAGAAAACATGCTGCCAGTTAAACTGGCATAATGTCTTTATGACAGTCCTGTGCAATGCATCACTTCAGCTTCTTGTAGCTTTGATTATTTATTTATTTTCCCATATTCCATTTCTCCTGACTTCAGTTGCACTGGTTGGTATGCTTTTGCTTGGCTCTCAGTAACAAATCATTACTATTCTACTTGTGAGTATCTTTCTTTCTTTATTGACTCACAGCAGTTGGTGTGCCTTTGCAAGAAAACATGGAATTGCATTCATTCCTCCAATGTCAAATATTTGCTTTGTTAATATCAAATTTATATCCCAGAGCTCTATTCTTGTCTATTTCTGCCTTAAAATATTTCATTTCAATATCACAGTATTCAGGACAACTAAACAGAACACAGCACCAACATGATACACAAAGTAGGTGACCATGTTTCCACAAGCACAGACAGCGCTGCCAGGACCCAAATTTCACCTGGCCCACAGAGGTTGTAAGAAACAAGATCATCATAATTTTTGCAATCTTAGAATGTGGAAAAGCATGCATTTTCATATCAATGAAATAAAGAATGCAACTGCAATTCATTTTTATTTTGAATAAATTTTTTCATTGTTCCACTTTATAATTAAGTAAAAATAGAAAAAGACCAGTTTTAAAAGGAGGAGAAGTAAATAAAAATGGTATTAACTTTTTATCTCAACTAAAGGAAACAAGTGAATGTGAATGGTTTTCCTTATTTTAGAAAAAGAGAAAATACATTTACATCTATAAAGATAAAAACATTCCCTGGACCTACACCTAAGTAGTAATGTTAGTAATACTCTCTACCACTCCTTTCAATGCATATTCAATTTTGTCATCTAAAAATAACAATGTACACCAAATAAATGATGTAATGCAGGTATTCTATGTACACAGATAGGTGAGAAAGGGAGATGCTTTAGTTAGATGGAAGAGAATAGAATGTTTCTTGCTTCCATCCCCTGCCAGGAGTCAAAAGTGTAAGACACTGCCTCACCTTCATCTAAACTCTAGCGACCCCCTCCATTGTACCAAATACTGGTAAACCTTAGCATATATAGTAGGTGCTATTGGTGTCCCACCCAAACTGCCTTCAATAAGCTGTTTTAGCCATTCCCCCAGCCACTGTGAGTTTTAGCTGCTATGGCTCAGAGTGGCCCTCTATTTGTAATTGACTTTACACAACTGAAGTTACTTCACCTGTAGGTAGGTAGGGAGTGAGATAACTAGGTATGGAGGTTATTCCCCAATCCCTTGGGAGTGGCCTATAGCTAACGATTTCAGCCTATGGCATTAGAGGACAGATACAAATTGGCTGTCCCTTGCCTCAAGCTGGAAATTACTCTGTGATGCATTTCATGAGCTGTAGCTCATGGTGAGATGAGGCTTAAAGCTGGACTCATATCCTTACATGATCCCTTCTCTGAATTAACTTGCTATCTTCACTTCTCTCACCCACATCTCCCTTGAGAGTCTCCCTCAATAAAGGGAACCTAAAATGAAAGTAAATCCAATTAAGAGTCTTTGTATTGTCATATTAATCTGTTCCTTTCTCTCTCTCCATGTGCAGTAGTTCCTCTCACAGAATCTAAATCAAGAAGACAAACCTGGCTTCACCTTAGCTAACCTAACTCTACATTTGCTATCACCCTGGTCTCATTGGTAGAAAAGGAAGAGATACTTCAAGCTGTGTCCTCCATCCATCCACTGCAGAATAAGAAATGAAGAGATGGAAACTTTGTGGTCACTGCCTAGAGAGAATTTCAGTTTATTTATTATTATTATTATTTTAATTTTATTATTATTTTTTTTTTTAGCTGAGCCATCCTGCCACCAATGTTGGCAGCTCAACGGCAGCTCAACTCAGGCCTGGAATCAAACCGGTGACCCTGTTTCTCAGAGCTCGCACTCTTTTTTTTTTTTTTTTGAGGGCAGTGTCACTGGGACCCTAATCGGGGTCGCTGGCCTCCCAACCCAGCGCCCAACCGCCGCGCCACTCAGCCGGCCCAGAGATCGCACTCTTGAGAGAGCTCTTAACCAACTGAGCCACTCGGCCAGCCCTAAGAATTTCAGTTTATAAAGTCCTAAGGAAAAGTCAGTTTTGAATCTCTGTACTTTCCTGGCATCCATCTACCCGTTTACTAATCCTTATATGTGCTTTTAGAAAATATTTCCTTTAAGTCACCATCTCTCTATGTATTGCCCCTCCCCTAGGTCAGCTATACTGCGATTGGCAGACTTAAACTGTGCAGTTTAATCACCTCCCTGCCTTCTTATCTCCTCACAGTGCTTATTTTTCCTAAAGTCCCTTCTTTTCCACATTCAATGGTGATATGTTGGTTGCTTTTCCTCTGGACAGTTCTGAAAAACAAAGCCCCCAAAGGATTTGAATCAAAATGTCTCTGTGTTAGAGAAAGCAGAAATATCCTTTTGATTCAGAGACCTAGATTTCTTGGAGGTAATGTTTGCTTAAGTTGAACCTTCTTATCTCTCTCCTCCAATACTTTCTTTCCATCACAAAAGCCCCCTCTTTTTGGCCACTGATTTAATTATCATTGTATCACAGTCATTTAATAGATAGATGTTCAGCTCAAAATTACTCTATATAATTCCTTATGATTTTTCACTGTTTAAATTCCATTCTGTTCTTTCCACATAGTTTACATTAGCTTCTTTATCTTTTTCTTATATTCTCTCCCTGATTTTATAGCTCTCAAACTGTTTTAGGAGATTTATGTAAGATATAAATGTAAGAAAATACAAGTTTAAAAGAAATAAGTTCTCTGAAACCCACTGATTTTGGAGTTCTTTTTGATCCAGCTAGTTTCTCTTTTTGATTTTAAAAAGGGTAGAAATTTTGGTATGATCTTAAAGTCCTAAATAAGCAGAAAGGTACTCAATGGTCAGTTATGATCGAGTAATTGACCTTGGACTCTGATCTGCTCAAATAGGGGATCACAGCTTCTGACCAACCTCTCTGCTATGTCTCAAGGACATTTGAATCCCCTTGCCTTCTCCCATATCCCCAAAGTGTCAAGGGGAAACTAGATGTGGGTTTAAATAAGGAGTCAAAGAGTTTCTGTAAAAGACCACATGGTACAAATTTCAGGCTTTGCAGGCCATGAAGTCTCTGTCACAATTACTGAACCCTGCATTGTGGTGAAAAAACAGCTATAAATAATATGTAAACAAATGGTATGTCTGTGTTCCAATAAAACTTTATTTATAAAACAGGCCATAGGCTGGATTTGGTCCATGTGTTTGCTGATCTCTGAGTTAAAAGAGGGGATTCTGATATCTAAAGATAAAAATATTTGAGCTACTATAATACGAATGGAGATTTTAAAGATGCAGGAAGATATAAAAATGCAACAGAGGGGTTCTGGGCTTCCTCCATCACTTTAATACTATTGCTAAAGGAAAATGTCCAATAATAAAATGTCTAATAATCTTACCTTCTTATATTTTATATTTTGTGGTCTTTGATACCTTATACAAAAAGTCTGTTTTAAAGACACAATCTGATGCATTCATACTAAGGTGAGGATGGCTAATGAAGCTTGATACATTATCATTCCCAATCATTTGCAATTTAACAGGCTAAGTCTATATAACCCTGAATAGAAGGAAAAGGGCATCATGGGAAGACTTCTGTCATTAAGAAGCTAGATCAGTTGAGGAAAAGGAAACTAACATTTGTTTGGCACTTATTGGGTGCCAGTTCCCAGGTGCCAATCATATCATTCTTTTATTTCTCTCAATAACCCTATAATATACAAGATATTATTATTTCCATTTAAAAAATGTGACAGCTGAAGCTTACAGTGATTATGTAACTTAGTCAGAAACAATTAGTTGATAAGTGGCAGAGCTGAAGCTCAATCCTAATCCTCTTTCCCCCAAATCTGTTCCATACCCTCTGATGGCCATTCCTTCTTTTGCAGTGGCTCCAAAGGAGTCTGGGTGCCATTTCCCTTTGAGATTCTGTTGCAAACTATAGATCTCAGAAAAAATATATCTTCCGATGCACTTTTGTGAACAATTTCAGGAGCTTCTCACTATTTTGCATGAAATGTCCAAGGGCTTCACAAATCTGTTCAGGTCCTATTCTCTAGAGATATAGTTCTTCAGAGAAAGTTTCTTTAGAAGCCTGAAATTATGTCATATATCAGCTGCCTATTGACGCTGAGACCCAGCACATTAGTTCTGGGTGGCCCTAAAGATACCAAACCAGCCCTGCACTTGTGTTAGATGGAGAAAATAAAGGTGAAAGAGGGTAAATCTTTTTTGCAAATTTGCTTTTATAAATGTTTTGAATTTATTATACAAATTTAGTATGTGTCAGACAGTTCACGTTTGAGATGCATTATGTCACTTAATACTCATAATAACTCCAGGAGGTAGATTCATTATTGGAGCAGTGTATGAAGGTTGATATTATGCTCCATTAGAGAGGCAAAATAATTTGTCTTACACACATACACACACACACACACACACACACACACACACACACACACACACACACGTGCGTGCACTCCACCGCAGAGATAGGAAAGACTCAAACCAAGGAAGTTTATTCTCTAGGGCATCTGTTCTTAATCACTTACTCATCCAGAAAATCTTTCCCTAAACCTGTAGGTGGAGATGTTGAGTTCTCTGTGTCCTACACAGAAACAAATGGCACCCTCTGTGATGAATATTTATAATTCAAAGTGCCTGGGATTTGTGCGGTGTGCATTGTTGTCATTAAAAATGAGAAGGTAAATATTTATAAACAGCTGTTAAGGAAACGAGACTTCTGGGGAAGAATTTTGAACTCAGATTGTTGCTTGGAGGTTTTCTTTTCAAAATGCAGACTGACTCTTCACAGAAACCTTCTGCCTATTGCAGTTCCTACCTTTCACTGCTCAGCAAAGACTCCCTTAGAATTCAGAACTATAGTGGCCAGGAAAATGATGTCTTAAAAAAGTTTAGCTACAATGAGATACTACTTCTCACCCACTACAATAGCTAAAGCAATCAAGACTAGCAATACCAAGGTCTGGAAATGATGTGGATCAACTGGGACTTTTAAACACTGTTGTAGGGAGTGAGAAATGGTATAACCCCTTTGCAAAATTGTTTGGCAGTTCCTAAAAATGTTAACTTGTTCACCTACACCATGACTCAAGAATTTCACTCCTAGGTATTTACCCAAGAGAAATAATAACATATATCCATCCAAAGAAATATATAAGCATTTTCAGTGCAGCTTTACCTATAAGAACCACAAATTGGACTGACCAGTTCAAATGTCTATCAACAGATAAATGCATAAACAAGTTGTGGTATAGGCATACAATGGAATGCTGCTCAATAAAATGGAACAAGCTACGGATAACATGCTACTCATATTTGCTCCTAGATGAACATCAAAAATATTGTTCTGAGCAAACAAAGCCAGAGAAAAAAGACTATATACTATATTGTTTCATATATACGATACAATAAAAAATGCAAACTATAGCGGCAGAAAAATAGGTCAGTGGGTTCCTCTGATGTGTGAGGGAGTGAGGCAAAAGGGCATGCAGGCATTTGTTGAAATGATGGGTATATGTGCATCTTGTTCTCTATTGTGACGGGTGCTGCCTAGAGGGGTAATGATGGGTGTTGCTATACCATGTTCTATATCTTGATGGGTGGGAGATATTTTCAAAACTCACTGATTCATATACTTTAAAATCTGTGCATTTTATTGTATATAAATTATACCTTAATAAATTAGAGAAATTAGAATATAAAACTGTTTAGATGATGAACGTACATCCTTGGCAGGCTCAGCTGATGGCCCAGCTTCCTAAGGCACAGGCCTCCACTGATATTCACTCACCCTTGCAGGTTCTTTGGCTGACCCACCCCCTCTGGCACATGGGAGGGAACAGTCAGGAAAGTGCCTTTGAAGACCTACTGCCCCACTTTTCCAGCTTTCTGTATGAAACTAGAAAAAGGGGCAATCTTTAGTCACTTGCAGATTCCAAAAGGCAGCAAGGATGGAAGCCATCTGTCTTGATTTTCCCAATGTTTAGTTCCTAAAGTCCCCGATCGGAGAAATGACTGTGAAACTCACCACTGAGCATTGTTTTGGGGGCTTCAGTTTCCTTTCTAGTTCAACTGGTAGTAGCTTTGGGGATTCGACGTGAGATTGGGGAAAGCTGAAAAGGGCATGCCAGTACAAGAAGGTAGAAAAGGTGCGTCTTTTCCATGGGAGCTCTCCCTCTGGGATTATAAGCCCCCATCTGCTAGGTGGCCCCTCCCAAGGGAGGTGTATGGGCCATACGGTCAGGGTTAGAAATAAAGGTCAACACCACAGCTCTGATCAGGGAAATGTCTGCCAATTTCCATGAGGCCCTCCAGGGTGACTAATCCTCCAACATACTTAATGAATTTAGAGACATTAGCTTGATTTACACAATTCTTTGTTAAAACACATGATTGCTTTCGAGAATTGTCTTCCTTTTTCCCTTCATCAAACTGAACTGTGGAGTTACACATACCTTCCCAGAGAGCCTCAGAGGCAAATTTGACAGAGGGAAGAGAAAAGGGTAGAACAATGCATGCCTGGAAAATGCCAAGAGTAAAAGCAATCTGGAATTAGCTGGCAAGTCAATCCTGAACTGCAGGATGGAGGGACATGACAAGGATCTTAAAATCATTTGGTGTGGGGAGAAATGCATTCCCCTCTCCGGGAAAACAATGCTGCTTATTGGTTTATCTCAGCCTCCTGGAGGCCTTCTAGTCCTTCGGAGAGCCGAGCTGTGAGGGGACAGAATGCTTCTCAGTGGTGGTTATGCGGCTGCCAAGAGGCGGTGTGCGCTCAGCTCCGCAGCGTGGCAGGCTGCCAGGCCCCGGGGAGCAGCGGCTGCCTTCCTGGGAGCACCTGTTCTTTCCCTCCTCGTGTAGGGAATGTGCCATCTTCCCCCACCCCATGCTGCTTTCCCCTGCATGACTCCATTTTGCCTTTTCCGATGGCAGATGCCCGCTGCCTTCCTCCCAGCATTTGCCGTGGTGCTGGGGGATGGGATGGTCTTGTCAGACGCATCCCCCTTTCAGGTATCAGTCAGCAGCAGGTGCTGTGACATGACAAACACTCAGGCCCTTGGTGACTGGATGTGTCACACGCTGTGACTCAGAGTCTCCGACATCTCATCAATCATGGCCTTGATTATGCCTCCCGGGGTGTCCGGGCTCTACTTTGGGCTCCGAACAGAATTTACTGCGAGCTGAACATCCTTATTTCCAGCGTGAGCAGGGCTGTCTTGTTTTAAACAGCATAATCCAGCTAGAAGATCACACTTTCACAGTCCAATTGCCCAACTTTTTCTCCTGTCAATATTTCTTAGATGTGCATCAGTCACAAGGAGTTGATGGGGGTTTTCACTCAGCTGCATCCTCCCACCATTTGCTACAATTGAAGGGTGCATTCTGTTGGTTGTCCCTCAGAGTTTTGTGTTGGAGGGAAGGCTGTCACTATCTGTGTATGCTAACTGACAAACAGTAGATCCTTTCACAGAATGGGCAGGGAGGAAAGATTCTGATGATGATTAAAAGCTTGCTCCTAACTAGTTGCCTACATGGCACGAGGTTGTTTATCAACTAGCATTGATTAAGCTTGTAGTCATGACCAGCCATGCGTAAGACTGTTTGAGGGCACACAGGTAAGAAAAATATGATTGCTGCTCAGAAGAACTTCAAAATCTAGTTGGAGAGATAATTATGCAAATATTTATGTAACAAAATATTAACCAAACTCACTTACTTCTCTTTTATTTACTCTAGAATGAAGGCATTCTAGAGTGTGACCACAGTAGACACCTCCTCAAATTCCTTCCAAGTTGGTTCATTCCCTTTCCCCAGAATACCCCTGTGTTTTATTCCTCTAGACTTGGGCTCAGGGCATTGTCTTCACCTGGGGTCCCATTCCTCATACATTTCTCTAAATGAGAGGTCAGCAAGCTTTCTCTATTAACACTTTGTAAGCGGGCATAAAAAGCTATATGACGAGTTTACTCATTTCCCGCAAAAAATGTGTGTTAAAGGTCAGACACTAAATATTTTAGGTTTTGTAGACCAAGAAGCAAAATCCAGCAACTAGTCTTACTGAAAGGTTAATAGTCTGGCTTACTTTTTTTTTCCCTTCTTTACATTTTACATTGAAGAATGTGAAACCTTTTTAACTCATGGACCATATATCAAATAGGTGGTGGGCTGGATTTGGCCCGAGGGCTGTAGTTTCCTGTCTCCAGTTTAAATCCTATTGGTCTTTTAAGACAGAGCTCAAGCCCCAGCTGCTGGGTGAAGTATATCTGACACTCCTCATTCAAAATTCCCCTCTCTCTTAGAAATTTCTAATTTATACAATTTGTCTAGCAGGTATTTTTACATTTATGAATGCATTTATCAGGCAGTATGGTTGGAAATTTTTAAATCAGGCAGAATAATGTTCAGATCTTGACTTCTCAACTTATCATTGAGTGGAACTGTGAAAATGATTTAAATTCTCTGAGAACAGTCTTAAAAGGAAATATATAAAAATATGTTTATATCTGTATAGGAGGTGATATTGTTTTTATTTCCTTACCTAGAGTTTCTAAAATTATTCAGATTAGTTATGTATCCCTTTTGTCATAAAAATATGCTGATTACCAAATCCACAAGCTTATTTCTATTGAATAAAATTATATGCCTGAAACGTTGTAAGGACTCAGTAAATATGTTCTTTCATCTCTTTATGAATTCTTTCTGTATCCTCATCAGGGCTACATGTTTTATGTCCAAAACTAAATTGTATTTTTCTTGAGGACAAAGATACCACTTTATCATCCACCTCATACTTTAAGCCCTCCATAATGCTTAATTGAGATCTTGTATTTAGCCACTGGTCAGAATTTTTTGCTATTAATTTAAATGGTACCCAAATCCCATTTACACTAAAACTTTCAAAGAAATTCTCTCCATTCATTTCTATTTGCATGGCCTACTCCTCAATCTAATTGAGTCTGTCTTCTCTCACCATCACTCAATCAACCTCCATGTATCTAAATCCAGTGATCACATCAGGGCTCACCTTATTTGACTTTTCATCAGCATTGGATTTAAACACTCGTTGTTGACACCTCAATCCCTTTGAATTCCATATGAGGATGTCCTGAACTTCCTCCTTATTCTTTAATCTCTCCATCTCTGTTTCATTTGGAGGATCCTCCTCATTCAGAGACACATAACCAGTGTCATTTCTGAAGACATTGTCCTGCTTTTCCCTATGCTTTTCTCTCTATGCTTTTCCATCCATGCCCCTGGTTTCAGATAACATATATACACAGATATGTCACAATATTTACTCTCTCACCAAGATTTTTTATCTACCATGTAGCTCAGTAGATTAAAAATTTTTATCTGCTGTGTAGCTCTAAGTGTAATCTCACTCAGAGACCTCTCAAAGTCAACATGACAAAGATTGAATCCATGATCCATGCTAATTTTCATGCCTGCTACCCAGAGCTACTCTTCCCTTCAGGGTTTTCTATCTCAGGGAAAGGTGTCACCATTCTTCCTGTGAAGCAAACCAGAAACTTAGGCATTATTATTATCAACACCTCTCTCTTATCTTGATAGCTAATTCATCACTAAGCTCTGCAGACTTTATCTCTTTAATAACTCTCTTTCATAAGTCCTTCTCTTTTTTTATGATCAATGTGCCCATTGTAGACCAACAAGAGTCATCTGATGTGCACACGCTACGCTGTGCCAGCTTACCTCCACTTTTCTACTCCTCCCCATCTGTCCTCTATATCACAGTGTGATACTCTCATAATCCAAAATCCAAATGTGCAAACCCCTACTTACCCTTTATATCAACTAATGTCAATTCCTAAAGGACAGCTTTTCTTAATTTTGTCTTCTACAGCATAACATTAAACTGATTCCTTTTCCTTCAGGGTTCTTGTTTCAGCCTGCAGTTAATCTCTCAGTTGGATTATTATCTGATAGTTTATCTCTGTATCTGGGCTAGAGGATCTTTGAAAGCATCTAATATGTCAAAGTTTGATGATTATTGAAACCCAAGCATGTGTCACAATGCCTGGAAAATAATATGTGCTCAATTAACATTTTTGCCATAAATAAATGAATGGACATATTGGAAAGGATAACTGATAAAAAAAATGGCTACCAAATCTCTTTGGATTACCTGAAGATTCAATGATGGACCAATGTTTTAAGTTAAAGTATTAATGTTTTTATTTAAATAAGTGGATTATTTGGAGAGTTCTAAATAATCCACCCATTTACACAATGTCCAAATGCTTTTTTTCCAGATTACTTGGCCCACTATTTTACACTATCAGTCCCTTTAGGTATAACATACAGAGACCCATCGAGGTCAACTCAAGTAATGAGAATTAATTGTAAGAATAACATGGAAACGTCCATACTGCTTAAAGCAATATATAGATTCAATGCAATTCCTATCAAACTACCAAGGGATTTTTCACAGAAATAGAAAATATAATCCTAAATTTATATGGAACCATAAAAGACCCCGAATAGCCACGATAATCCTGAGAAATAAGAACAAAGTTGGGAGTATCACGCTACCAGACTCAAAACATACTACAAGCCTACAGTAAACCAAGCACTATGGTATTGGCATAAAAACAGGCACATAGATCAGTGGAGCAGAATAGAGAGCCTAGAAATAAATCCATGCATATACGGACAGTTAATCTATGACAATGGAAGCAAGAAGTTACACTGGGGTAAAGATAGCCTATTTAATAAATGGTGCTGGGAAAATTGGGCTGACACATGCAAAAAACTGAAACTGGACTACCTCCTTATGCCATATACAAGAACAAATTCAAAATGGATTAAAGATTTAAATGTAAGACCTGAAACCATAAAACTCCTAGAAGAAAATTTAGGGAGTAAATTTGCAGACATTACCCCAAGCAATATTTTTACTGATACATCCCCACGGGCAAGGGAAGTAAAAGAAAAAAATGAACATATGGGATTATATCAAACTTAAAAGTTTTTTCACAGCAAAGGAAACCATCAATAAAACAAAAAAGGAAGCCTACTGAATGGGAGGATATATTTGTGAACGATATATCTGATAAGGGGTTAATATCTAAAATTTATAAAACACTCATGCAACTCAGCACCAAAAAAAACAAACAACCCAATTAAACAATGGGCAGAGGAAATGAAGAGACATTTCTCTAAAGAGGACATACAGATGGCCAACAGGCATATGAAAAAATATTCAACCTCACTGATCATTAGGGAAATGCAAATAAAAACCACAATGAGATACCACCTCACTCCTGTCAGAATGGCTATCACCAATAAATCAACAAACAACAAGTGCTGGCGAGGCTGTGGGGAAAAAGGAACCCTGCTGCACCGTTGGTGGGATTGTAGATTGGTGCAGCCACTATGGAAGTCAGTATGGAGGTATCTCAAAAAACTGGAAATGGAACTACCTTTTGACCCAGCAATTCCACTCCTAGGCATTATTCTGAAAAACCCAAGACACTAACTCGAAAAAAAATATATGCACCCCTAATTTCATTGTAGTGTTATTTACAATAGCCAAGACTTGGAAACAATGAAAATGCCCATCGGTAGACGACTGGATTAAGAAACTGTGGTATATTTACACAATGGAGTATTACGCAGTGATAAAGAAGAAAGAAATCGTACCATTTGCAATGATATGGATGGAGCTAGAGAACATTATGTTAAGTGAAATAAGTCAGACAGAGAAAGACAAATACCATATGATCTCACTTATATGTGGAATCTAAAGAACTGAATAAATGAGCAATGTAAACAGAAATAGTCTCAGAGACACAAAGGAAAAACTGATGAGGGCTAGATGGGGATGGACATGAGGGAGAAGGGGAAGGGACGAGGCAACACAAACTGATAACTACAATACTACTACAGAGACAGAAGAGACAGTTTAGGGAATATAATCAATAAGATTGTAGATTTTTTTTTAGGGGATCAGAAGAACTCACGTCTTGTCAGGGAGACCACTTCATGGACGGTGTAGTGGCCTTACCACTGTACTGTACACCTGAAGCTGCCGCTGAATAACATTAGATGTCAACTATAATTTAACACATATATAGTCATGGGATGTGGAATATAGTATGGGGATGGAGTCAATGGAATTATAATAGTTATGTATGATATTAGGGTGGGGGGCACAGGATGGGGGAGAGGGTAAGCACTTTGTAAGGGGTGAGAAAGATAACTATTGCATTGTTTTGTGCATCTGGAAATAATAATAATAATAATAATAATAATAATATTTAAAAAAATAGAATAACATGAAAACCAAACAAGTAAAATTTCCCCCCAAACTGGTTACAAAACAAGGACTTTCCCCAAAACTGGTTACAAAAGGACTGGGCCTTATGAGGACCAGAAGCATAGGGCTATTTGAAATGAGATCACCTCATTTGCCTCTCAGCAGCAGCAAGCAATGGGGTTTCACTCTCATGGTCATCTATTAATGCAAGGCAGGTGACATCTGAGACCTAACACTCTGAATCCAACTATTGGTTGAGACACAATGTAATTGTCCCAGATAGTGAACGCTTCACTGGTTCAGAGAGATTTTTGTCCAGACCATCACCAAGCTTATGGACTGTTGACTGAACAGGTCTGTATAAGTAACAGGGAATGTGGTGGGAAGTATGGGCATAAAACTGACTTCTTATGCCCTAGAAACAGCATGGAACCACTTCTCTCAGCAGAGTATGGCAGGAAATGCTTCTGGGGCCCCACTCAGATCCCTTTGGAGGTCAGAATACACAGCTCCTGGATGCTTTTGGTATTGGCTGCTGGGGTCCACATATGTACTCTTCTCCAGAGAATTGCCCTCAGCTATTAGAAGTGACTGCCTGTGGCTGGAGGAGTTGGTATGACAGCGCAAACCCCTTATTTCTTTTTTTTTAATTAAAGTTTATTAGGGTGACAATGGATAATAAAATTGCATAGGTTTCAAGTGTACAGTTCTGAAATACATCATCTATATATTACATTGTGTGTTCACCGCCCAGAGCCAGTTCTCCTTCCATCACCATATATTTGACCCCTTTTCCCCTTTCCTACTATCCACCCCCTTGCCCTTTACCCTCTGGTAACCACTGAACTATTGTCTGTGTGTGTTATGAGATTTTGTTTCTTTATTTATTTGTCTTGTTCCTTTGTTATTTTCAGTTTTATATCTCCCACATCAGTGAAGTCATATGGTTCTGGACATTTTCTGTCTGATTTATTTCACTTAGCATCATAATCGCAAGAGCCACCCATGTTGTTGCAAAAGGCACTATTTCATCTTTTCTTATGGCAGAGTAGTATTCCACTGTGTATATATACCACAACTTCTTTATCCAATCATCTCTCCAAGGATACTTTGGTTGTTTCCATGTCTTGGCCACAGTAAATAAAGCTGCAATGAACATTGGAGCACATATATCTTTACGGATAAATGTTTTCAGATTTTTTGGGTAGATACCCAGGAGAGGGATTGTTGGGTCATATGGTAAGTCTATTCTTAATTTTTTGAGGCACCTCCACATTGCCTTCCATAGTGGCTGTCCCAATTTTCACTCCCACTAACAGTGTGTGAGGGTTCCTTTTTCTCCACAGCCTCTCCAACACTTGCTATTATTTGTCTTGGTGATAGCCATTCTAGTTGGTGTGAGGTGATATTTCATTGTGGTTTTTATTTACATTTCCCTGATAATTAGTGATGTTGAGCATCTTTTCACATGTCTGTTGACCATCTGTATATCCTCCTTGAAGAAATGTCTATTCATGTCTTCTGCCCATTTTTAAATTGGGTTGAATTTTTCATTGTTGAGTTGTATGAGTTCCTTATGTTTTTTATATTAGCCCCTTATTGGAGGCATTGTTTGCAAATATCTTAGGCCCCTTAATTCTAGTGTCTCAAGAGAAGGAGAAGAAAAGCCATAAACTGGGCGAAAATATTTTCAAATGACACATCTGATAAAGGGCTATTTATCCAAAATATGCAAATAACTCTTAAAATTTAACAATAAGAAAATAAACAACTTGATTAAAAAATGGGCAAAAGATCTGAACAGTCACTAAATCAAAGAAGATATACAGATGGCAAATAAGCATATGAAAATATGTTCTGGCCGGCCTAGTGGCTCAGTTGTTTAAGAGCTCGCTCAAGAGTGCGAGCTTTGGGGAACAGGGTTGCCGGTTGGATTCCTGGCCCGAGCTGAGCAGTCGCTGAGCTGCCAGCAGGTGGCAGGATGGCTTAGCTAAAAAAAACCCAATAAAAACATGTTCAACATCATATGTCATTAGAGAATTGCAAATTAAAACAACAGTGAAATACCACTACATATCTATTAGAATTGCAAAAATTCCAAACATGGACAACACCAAATGCTGGCAAGGAAGCAGAACAACAGAAACTCTCATTCATTGCTGGTCAGAAAGACATTTTAGCAGTTTCTTAAGAATCTAAACACTCTTACCATATGATCCAACAATCGCACTCCTTGGTATTTACCCAAATGAGTTTAAAATGTATGTTTACACAAGAAGCTTGCAATACGTATAACACTTTTATTCATAATTGCTAAAATTTGGATGCAAGCAAGATGCCCTTCAGTAGGTGAATGGATAAATAAATTGTGGCACATCTAGGCAAAGGAATATTATTCAGCAATAAAAAGAAAAGAGTGCTATCAAACCATGAAAATATATGGAGGAAATATACATGCATATTATTGAATGGAAGAAGCCAATCTAAAAGGTTCAATATACTGAATGATTCCAACAACATGACATTCTAGAAAAGACAATACCATGGAGACAGTGAAAGGATTAGCGATTGCCAAGGGTTTGAGGGGAAGAGGGATAAATATGTGGAGCATAGAGAATTTCCAAGGCACTATAATACTATAATGGTAGATTCCTGTCATTATATATTTGTCAAAACTCATAGAAGGCACACCACCAAGAGTGAACCTTAATGTAAACTATGAACTTTTAGTGATAATGATGAGTCAATGTAGGTTCATTAATTTTAACAAAAGTACCACTGTGGTGCAGGATGTCAACAGTGAGGGAGGTACGTGTTTGGGGGCAGGGGTTACATGGGAACTCTGTAATTGCTGCCCAATTTTGCTGTGAACCTGAAACTACTCTAAAAAACAAAGCCTATTATGTTGAGTGAAATAAGTCAGTCAGAGAAAGACAAATACCACATGATCTCACTTATATGTGGAATCTGAAAAACTGAATGAATGAGCATAAGAAACAGAAATAGTCTCATAGATATAGAGGAAAAACAGGGTTGCTAGTTGGGAGGGAGGTGGGGATGAGGGAGAAGGGGAAAGGATTAGACAGCATAAATAGGTAACTACAGTATTGTCACAGGGATATGAAAGACAGTTCAGGGAATATAATGTTAAAATTTTGTGGGGTGTCAGATGGTCACATGTTTTGTTAGGGAGACCACTTCATGGATGGAGTAGAGGCTTGATCATGGCACTGTATACCTGAAATTGATGTTGTATAATATTGTATGCCAACTGTATTTGAATATATAGACAGTCACGGGATGCGGATTATATGGTGGAAGGGAGTCAAAGGAATTGTAATAGATAGTATGATATGGGGGGGGAGTGGGAGGAGAGAATTGGGGGAGGGGGTTGTCACTTTGAGGAGTAAAAAGTATAACTATTGCACTTTGTTGTACACTTGAAGCTAATTAAAAGTATATATAAATTAAAAAAAGCAAAAAAAAAAAGAAAAAGCTCTGGTGTCATTTTTCTGCATGAGTTCAGGCTGAAGTTCGACTGCACATGAACCCACATCTTTTGCTTACCTTCTTCTCCTGCCCTGTTCTACTTCCCCTTCTCCTTTCTCCTGAGATCATCCCCTCAATAAATCACTTAGGCAAAAATCTCCATCACAGCTCTGCTTTTAGGGAATAAACCACAGCTGTAGGCATGGCATGCATTATTGCTGATCTGTTCAGAACTTTTCTACTGGAAAGTGTGGGACATGGCAGAGGGATTTTTTTTGGAAGAGGAAGAGAGTTAACAAAAGTCTGGAATATAGGTGCTAATAGAAAAAAATGAGCCCAGAGAGAGCTGAAAAGAAATCTCATCCACCTTATTATCACCACACCTATGATGGAAATATGCCAAGGACAAATTTTTACCTACCGTACAGAGTTGTCTGGATGCCACCTTCTAATTCTTTGTGAAGGAAACAAAATACTCTCAATTCCTTTCACTCACTGTATTTTTTCCTGTGGCTACTGTAATAAATTACCATGAACTGGATGGTTTCTAACAACAGAGCTTTATCTTCTCACAGTTCTGGGGCCTGATGTCCAAAATCAAAGTGTTGCCAAAGACATACTCCCTCTGGACACCGTAGGGGGAAATTCTTTCTTGTTTCTTCCAGCTTTTTGCAGCTGTTGGCAATCCTTGGTTTCCTTGGCTTCTGGCCACATCACTTCAATCTCTTCCTCTGTGTTCATATGGCCTTCTCCTCTACGTCTGTTTTCTCCTCTGTGTGTCTCTTAAAAGGGCACCTTCCACTGGATTTAGGGTTCACCGAGATAATCTAGGATAACTTCAAGATCCTTAACTTAATTACATCTGCAAAGACCCTTGTACCAAGTAAGAAAACATTCACAGGTTTCAGGGATTAGGAGGTAGCCATATCTTTTGGGTGGCCACCATTCAGTCCACTATACTCATCAGATTCTTTTTGCTCCCTAATTCTATATAGTAACATTTCTTCTGCTTATATATCAATATGTAGTCTGCCTAGTTCTTTCAACTAAACAGCCTATTAATTACCATAATAAATAAACATAAGATTAAGAATACCCATGGCTAATAGAGTTTTCTTGTGTTCCAGACATATCCTGTAAAAGATTATTATTCCTATTTTGCAGGTGAGGAAACTGAGGCTGGAGTGAGATTTAATTTTTCACTTTTAGTATTTTAAACTTGGTAACTCCACTGTGCTTCTGTCCCCTGTGAGAGCTAGAATTAGAAGGGTTTCTGGTAAAAAGGGGTACTGTTTGAGTATTAGGCAAATAGCAACATTCTTAGAAGCCAAGTAGACTAAGTTGAGTTCAGGCTGTCATAGACAGGCCCACATTTATACTTTAGAAAGAACAAGTGATCTGTGTTTTGCAGAGGTTGATGGAGTCCTTCAGTGTGTATGAGGTTTGATCAAACAATATGGTGAATGTTTAAATTTAAAAAAAAATTACAGTGAAAGACCCATTGCTATTAATCCCTTCAAAATACTCCCCTTTACTTGGAACACACTTATCCCATCGTTCTTGCCACTTTCTAAAGGAGCTCTGGAAGTTCTGTTTCACAAGTGTCTTTAGTTGTGCTGTCACGGCTGCTTCTATGTCCTGAATCAATTTAAAACATTTTCCTTTTATGGTCATTTTGACTTTGCAAAAGAGCCAGAAGTCACACGGTGCCAGATCCAGTGAATAAGGTAGATGAGGACATACCATAATGTTTTTATTTGACAGAAATTGTCATACCAAAAGCGATGTGTGACATGAAGTCTTTCCCCATTGTGATCATAAAATGAGGCAAATACTGCTGCCAAGTTCCATCCAATGGAAAGGCAAGAATCTTCAATATGAGAAGTGGCACTTCGAGCCTTAGTAACAGTGTGTGACAGTTTCTGTGCAGTCAATCAGGTGTGAGCTACAGTTGAGAGAAGGCATGCTTTAAAGTGGGCTGTAAATCATCCTCCATCATGACAACTCTCCATTTCTCTACGACTGATTCCTAAAATAAATTAGAGTGTTCCCACATTGCTCATGTGGCTATTTAAGAAGTAACTGAGTTAAAAGCGAAATCAGTTTCACTAGATCCAGTACGCACTCACACCCATATCCTTCCTTACATATTTATAGACCACAAGCAAGAAGGCACCCCAGATAGCTTCACATTTCTCTATTCTTTAATCCTTGACAAAGATCTCCAACCCACTACTCCATGCTCCCTCCCTCCTCCACCTCAAGGTTGGAAGACAAAACTGTGAGAATATAATTGAGACTATGAGAGTATATACTATGAGAATATAATTGTTCTCTTTTCAGTTCAATCAATGCTTCCCCTACTTTTATATAAGTTCTTTTCTCCAAGTACCCATAGAACACCCATTTCTCAAGGATCACAGGTCTCCATCTACCTAACATGAGTTACAGAGCAGAGACTATTATCTTACTTGGCACTCCTCCCCCACATCACCACCACCAATGGTCAAAATTTAATGTATGAACCTTTTAGACAAAAGAGATAACAATTTCACTATTTTGCAAGAAAAGGAAGTCATTCAGCAAATCGGGGCCACCATTAGGAGGCTTTGGTGGCCTCTTCATCCTCACTTCTCCAAGTGCAGAGCCCAGACCACAGGTGGCAGCAGCACCACCTGGGAGCTCCAGAAGCATGTATATATCTGCTGCATAGCCCAGAACCACCACCTCTGCAGTGGGACCTATGAGCAAGTGCTTAAAAGCACTCCTGGTGATTCTGATGCACACTGAAGTTTTAGAAGCGCTTTGCTATGGCAGAGGCTCTCAAACTTTGGTATGCATCAGAATCACCTGCAGTCTTGTTAAAACAGACTGCTAGGCTCCACACCCAGAGTTCGGGGATTCACAGGTTTGGGGCTGGGCCAGAGAATCTGTGTTTCTCATAAATGTCTGGGTGATACTGGTGCAGCTGGTCTAAGGACCACAATTTGACAACAGCTGTACTATCGCACATCTAGAGGTAAATTCATCAGTTTGTTTTTTTTTTCTCTTGGGATATGAAAACTTGAATAGGGAGCATTGCCAGAAGGAAAAAAAAAATCCATAATTTGGTTTGTTTGTTTTTGTTTTTTTTGAGGGCAGTGTCACCGGCCCTCATATGTGGGACCGAACCGGGGCCGCTGGCTTCCCAAGCCAGCGCTTAACCACCGCGCCACTTGGTCGGCCCTAAAAATCCATAATTTGGAAGATTGCTTTTTTGTGTGGCTTTCCCATTACATGTAGGGTTCTTGTGGCAATTTTAATATCTGTTAAGAGCCAGTTTCCCCATTTTCTATGGACATGGAGTCACCAAGTGTCTTCCTGCCTCCATCAAAATCTCTCTCAGACCCATCCTTTGTCTCCTGAGACTGGTTATTGCTCCAAGATGGTCCTTTCTGCCTCCAAATCCATTTCATTTTCCTCTGTTTTCTTTATATTATCATCAGATATACCTTCCTTAAGGCACAGTTTGATTGCAAAGTGTAAAGTTTTTAAGGACTCCAATTCCTACCGTATCAAATCCACACTCTTCCTCCTGGTTTTCAAGACCGACCTCCTGTCATCTAATTTCTCTCTACATCCATCCCTCTCACTAACTCACTCTCTGCTCTGCTCAGATTGGCCCCTTTCCTGTGCCACACATATACAAATTCATTTTTCATCCTTGTTACTGGCTTTACTTGGAATGCTCTTCTTTCCCCATCAAAACCCAACACATCCTTTGAGACCCATTTTAAGTGTCATTCCCAACTCAGGTTTGCACACCTACCACCATTTCTCCCTGTACACAGTCTATTGCCAGTGAATCATGTAACTCAAGCTGAGATACTAGATACCACCTCTGGATCCTACTTAACACAATAGTCCATCCAGGCCACAGCTACCAATCGACGTGTGCACAGAAGATGCAACCTCAGTATTCTATGCCTTTGTGGCTTTTGTTATTCAAGCTATACCAGATTCTACCATCTATTAATTCTTATTCACTACATTGTAGGCTCACTTAGGAGAGGGATAAGGCTTAAAATACTTCTGTACTCCTCCCAAATCTCAGAGTCCTGAGTATAAGGTAAGACCTGAGGAATGCCAGTTTGTTTTCTAGTTAAGCAGAAAGTATTGTAACAGATATCATTAACTCTACACTTGATCTAGCTGATTTCACTTTATGGAGAGCCAAGTTCCCTTGAGTTTCCTATCTATCACCTCCAAGAATAATACTAGAAATATTTGCTTAATTAATTCCTTAGGTTCCACAGAATAAAATGGGATTTATCCTCATCCCTTCAGTAGGGAAGGAAGCAGACAGATGGGAAATTTGTAGCAGCAAAAAAGCAAAGTAGCACCAAAGAAGGCTATAAACCAAGCATTGTGTCTAATATACATGTACGAGCAATAGTATAAGATGATGACAATTTTTGACAATGGCACCATGTAAATACAGAGGCTCATCTTGGTTTGAGTCAACATTTACAGGAGCTTATTGTTTTTAAATCTAAAACAAAATCTGGACCTCAGTTCTGCTTTTTCCTCTTTATATCTTGACATACAAAATACTAAGGGAGATGTGGGGGAGGCACAGAGGCTATGATTAAATCTGTTTCTTGAATCAATTATCTTCTCACTTTTCATGAGCTCTAATTTAAACATCTTATTTATAGTGTAATGTTCTTAAGAGTTTGCTGGGTGTACTTAAATGATGATAGTTAATTGGGATGGTTCTAGCAGAAGTCTAGTCCAATCTCATTTTCTTAGGTGGCAGCTCCTCTCTGCTCCAAAAAAATAATGTAATTTCCTCTTTTACAGGCTAATTTTCATGTTCATTGTTACTACTCTGATCAGATATTATGACCTCAGGCTGTGTGAGTTTAATAATATTTTTAGTTTTTTTATTATCACTAATATTTGTAATCTTCACATCATGAATTTGGTATCTTTGTACAGAACTTCCCATAGTTCTTTACATAAAAACAATAAGTAATGTCTAAAACAGAGAATAACTAAAATAATGTGAATCAGGAATTGGTAAAAAAAATTTTAAAAAGTGAAAATTATATGCTATGTTTTAAATATATATTGATAAAATGAGCATAGAAAATTAACAGAAACTATTTCCTATCTCCACACAAAGTTGCTTTACCACCTACTCTTATTCCCAGCTAATAAATGGCTTAGGTGATAAATACAATTCTATTATTTGTGACCTACTGGAATAATTTGATGCCAATAGATATGGCCAGATGCAAAGTTAGATTAATTTACATACTAGTTTCTCTTGTTCTCCCCAGATTACTTGTTTTGGGTTGAGTTATCCAGAAGCAGATCCCAAGACCAGGATGAGCTGTTTATTAGGGACATGTTCCAGAAGAAACTGGTAAGAGATGGGAGAACAGGAGAGAGAAGGAGACAAGGCCATGAGGGGGGCCTTATTTTAGGGGCTGTCTCAACGTCTGCCTAATCTGTGGGAGAACTAGAAGTATAAATGACACTTCAGGGTTTATTCCTCCCTGAAATAAGGCAGTGGGGCTTTCATACTTACCAGTCTTTGGCTACTGGTAACTCCTGGGGAACATAACCTCCCAGACATTCTTCTGCCTCTCAGGATGTCTGGGCAAATCATCTCCAGTTGCCTAAGAGTACATCTATAAAGATTACAGGTGCCAAATGTTTGTATTAATCATCTTGCCCATCAGGTAAGCTACAAGGATGCATCATTCGTTCTTCTAAGGATGAGTTTTGAGAGAATAGCTTCCAGCCATACTTTTCCTACCCATTGGAACGTCTCCACAGGAAGTAGTGTGCCAGGTCATAAATCTCCACAATTGCTATTTTCCCATACTTCCAAATGCAGGGACACTATCTCTTCTTCACCAGAGTTCCCACCTCTTCAACCCTGCTACGGCAACATAACAAATCATCAACAAAATATAAACATCGTAAAACATTAACCATTTATTTAGTGTAGGAGTCTGTGGGTTGGTGAGTTAGCCTGGGCTCGGCTGAATGGTTCTTCTGGCTCTTGCTGGGTTCCCTCACGTGTTTAAGGCCAGCTGCAGGTCAGGTAAGAGGCTTTCCTGATCCTGGATGAACTCTGTCTTATCTCTGGGGCCTTAGTTGGGACAGCTGAAATGATTCACGTGTCCTCCACATGGAATGTATTCTCTTATCCTTCAATGAGCTATCCCACACTTATTCATATGACAGTGACAGAGATACCAATAGAACAAGTAGCATTGTGCAAAGTCTCTGGAAATCTAGGCTCAGTACTAGCTCACTATCACTTCTGCCACATTCTATTAGTCAAAGTAACACACAGCCAGGCCAGCTTCAAGGGGTGGAAATTAGATGCAGTCATATTGCAAAGGGCGTGGATACAGATGTAAACAATCATGTATAATTTTTGCAACATACCAGAACCTCTCAATGCACAAACCCCTTGCTCCCAGAAACATCAGCTTAATTCTGGGATGAGCCTAATCTTCCCAAAAGAGCTCCAAATGGAGGTTTTCTTCATCCCGTCTCCTGACACCCAAAGATGCTATCCCTTCTCTGGTACAAGGTCTTCTCTGTTCTCAGGCAGTGTATTAGTCAAGATTCTGCAGACAGACAGAATAGGATATGTAGAGATATATAGAAAGAGATTTATCATGTGGGATTGGCTCTTCCAGCAACACCCTCAGAGAGCCACTCAGAAATAACATTTCCCAGCTCTCTGAGCATCCCTTAGTCCTGTCAAGTTGACATATAAAACTAACAATCACGGGCATGTAGTATAGGAAGGAGAGTTAAGTTCATTTCCTTTTTCCCCTAGCAGCAAGGCTTGGATAAGATGGAAATTACTCTCAGTAGATTACCCCTCTAGATATATTCAATAATGCTTATTTTCTGTGTGTTTGGGGGTGTGTGTGTCACGCATCTTATTTATCTCCATGTGACATCTGATGATTGAGAATCACAAAGGGGAGCAAAGAACGTAATTTTTTTCAGCCACTGAACACATTTAGCTATTTTGCCAGATCATTCCCAGTAACTCTAACCTGTGAATTGGATAATGATAAATAAAAGTTTTTTGTGTGCTTTCAGGTGTTCATTTTCAATAACATAATTCATAATTGAAGGCTGTCCATAGAGTATGAGGCTGAAAAAAGATGTCTACAAGCTTGAAATGATCAAATATTGTCCCCAAAGTATTTCCTCACAAGATATAAAAACCATTGCCAATTTCATCAGTTCTAAGATTCTCACTTTTCATATTTTAATATCTCTGAAATTGAGATGCATATTAAAATTGATCATCTTTTAAGATTATTTGGCAGCATTTTCTTAATGGCCTGTAAAATCGTGGTGAATCTTACAACCAATATTGTTTCAGACTCGATCATATATGATAATGAGAAATAGTTGTTTCCTCATATAAAACACTGGTCTGCAAAAAAATACACATTTGTTAA
Organism: Aselliscus stoliczkanus; assembly: GCA_033961575.1. Lineage (NCBI taxonomy): Eukaryota > Metazoa > Chordata > Mammalia > Chiroptera > Hipposideridae > Aselliscus > Aselliscus stoliczkanus. The sequence goes on from CM066738.1 coordinate 33,983,984, forward strand.
AAGGGAACAGGCAAGCCTTTAGATATGAACGTTCAATAATTTAACAGGATTCATTTTTCAAATGATGAGTAAATTAAGCTCCTGATTCAGCCAAGTTGAGTATATGCATGGGGTTGGATGACCAAGCTAGGCTAGCTAGCATCAAAAGAATCCTTCAGAATCATTCTCAAATGCTCTGGAGTTGAAGGGTAAAACAAACAAAAATCTTTTCTGGCTGCCTTAATAATCAGCTTAAATTAGCTGTACTCTGTAAGGAAGTGTTACTGAGTCACTATCAAAAAGTAGCCTTAGAGAGATAAAATTAAATTATGGCAATTCTCTTGGTTTATAGATCTGAGATAAGGAAATTTCACAGTTATCAACTGAGATCTGCCATTTCCAACCTCACCTTCCAGCTTTACGCCTCAAATACTCTGTTTGAAAGTATTTTTCCTTATTGCCATGTAAAAAGTGTTCCTGGATCCAATTTCAACATGTGGGAGTGGGAGGCGGGGTTCTCCCACACACACCAATAAACAATTCTGACATCAACAGAGCATCTGAAAATTCAACTCAATTCTGACACTACTATTCTGAGATAGCATCAGATTCCACAGGTTCAGGGCTTAGTCCTATAAGAGTGTCCCCCCTTCTACACACATTTCAGACTCAAGCCACAAGGCCAGGCTCTTACCTGTGCTTCTCACCAACCAGAGACAGACTGGAAGTGCCAATGACCCCTTCCAATTCAGAATGCCAATCCCAAATCCAGGTTATTACCTGTACTTCTGACCAGCTGCCTACAAATCAGAGTTTCCCACAACCCTCTCCTTGGATTCAATTAATTTGCTAGAGTAGCTCACAGAACTCAGAGAAACAGTGTACTTACTAGATCATCTGTTTATTGTTCAAGGATGTAGCTCAAGAACAGCCAGATGGAAGAGATGCATAGGGAAAGGCATGTGGAAAGGCAGTGAGAGCTTCTATGGTCTTTCCAACTGCATCACTCTCCCCAGTCTCCACACACTCACCAACAAGGAAGCTCTTCAAATCCCATCCTCTTAGGTTTTCATGGAGACTTCATTACATAACGATGATTAAGTCATTGGCCATTGGTGACTGATATCCCCTCCCCTGAGGTTGGAGGGATGAGACTGAAAGTTTCGATCCTTGAATCACATGATTTGTTCCCCTGGCAACCAGTCTTCATCTTTAGATGCTTCCAAAAGTTACCTCGTTAATGTAACAAAACTTTGCTGAATAAATAGGAAATGAACATGAATAAGCAGGTCAGACCCTCAACAAGTCATTCTACTTTATCACCTCTTTGTAGCTATACTGTGAAGGGATACTTTTATCTTTCTAAACCTCAATCACCTTATTTGTAATATGGGAATACTAGCATTAATAAGGATCAAATGAAATAATGAAATAAATATGTCTGATAAACTGTCAAGTGATGTATATCATTTGAAGTAAAACAGGAAGTGATTACCTTCCCAGAATCTGCTCCCCAATTATACTGTTTTTTCCTATTCTGAAATAAAGTACTGAACTATTTTGGATCTCAGAACTAACCTCAGTAGCTACAATTCTCACTGTGCCACCAGTGTCTTCCTCAGGATTTCACAACCAGGACAGTAAATGTAGGGCCCAAGTGTCACAACTAACCCCTTCTTTGTTCATGGCAGACATTGATAATCAAATGTAGCATTCATGCCTGCTTAGATGAAGCTCAAATGCTGCCTCAGAATCCTTCTTAACAAATGATGTAGGCAGCAACTTGCTACTCCCAATCAAACATAATGAACAGATGAGATTAAATCTATTTGCCATTCCTGTTGCAAAGCAGTCCAAAGCAGAAGTTAGAATTAAAAAGCATAGGGAATAGTCAATGGAATTGTAACAGCTACATATGATGTCAGAGGGGTAGTAGATTGGGGGAGGGAGGTTATCACTTTGTGACGGGTGTAGTTGTCTAACTATTATGTTGTTTGGTACACCTGAGACTAATAAATAATAATAATATAAAAGCAGAGGAACTTTTTGAAAGATGAAGTTGATAATAGAAGTTGCAGTACTTCAGGTCTGACACAAACTAGCCATTGTGCAGGTCACTTGACCTTTTGTTTCTTAATTTTTTCATAGTTCTAATGAGAGAGTTGGACTTTGGTCTCTGGTAAAATCAGTTTTTTGGGTTTTTTAAAAGATTTTATTGGGGAATTGGGGGAGGGGAACAGTGTTGGGGAATCAGGGAAGGGGAACAGACAAGTTGCTGTCTTTTTGTTCTTCAGTCTAGTTGTGGAGGACATTGCTTCACTGGCCCATGTTGGTATTGTCATTGCGCTCTTCCCGGATGATGCAGATCAGTCGCTGGCCTCTGAATGGTCACTCACCACAGCTATTGGCAGCTCAAGCTGGCTGCGGGCCACTCACTGTAGCCTATGGCAGCCCACTGTAGCAGGGGCTGCAGCCTACACCGTCGCCGGGGCTCGCACAACTCAGCTCCAGATGGAGCTGTTGTTCACCATCTTAGCTGTAGAGGGCAGTGTCACTGGCCCTCATATGTGGGATCCGAACCGGGGCTGCTGGTGTCCCAAATCAGCTCTTAACCAACGCGCCACTTGGCCGGCCCTCGTAAAATCAGTTTTGATTCCAGCCTATAGGTTTCTTTTCTAACATCTTCAAAATTAGTTCCTGCCTTTCCTCTTAAGCACCTGAATTGCCACCCCTAATTCCTTCTCTCAACCTATTTAAGCCATATTTTAACACCTCCAAATTTCATGTCCACAACAAAGTATTTTTTTGGCTACTCCAGTTGATAGGGAACTCGACTTCCACCGACGGATTTTAAACATTTATTATCCATGGATTCAGTTCACATCATACGTTCTCGTGAATTAGGCTGCAAGCTCCTGGTGTGCGGGGCAGGTCACGAATCATATTTCTTTCAATATTAGTGCCTTGCACAGCGTTTTATACATAGCAGATGCTCAATGTAAATATCTGGGTTTGCATTGAGCACTGTAATTTTCAAAGAACTTTCAAGTTTGTTTTTGCTAAATTAACCCACTCAATTTCCCTGGTAATTTTAACCTTAGAAATGTTGGTTAATGCTAATATTTAGGAAAAGGACTAAAACTGGTCTTCCAAGCTATCCTTAAAAATTATTTATTTTTCTCCATAAAGACTATAATCTATCTCATTATACCAGGAGTATTAACTGGGGAAAAATAAGAGGTGAAAAATTGTCTGAAATAATAAACTTAAGATCATTTCTTAGGATTCAATTTTAACATGAATCATGCAGAGGCTAATTGTAAGTACTTCTTTTAGTTATTTCGTTTAATGTTATTGTATATACTTAAATATATTTGAGAATTTGCACATAATTGAATTATATTATAGTATGATTGACATAAAATATAAACATCATCAGTTTCTAAAGTAAGTATGTTTTATAATTTGAATATAGATATTATATAATGTACAGAGTCAAACAGATTTTATAGTTATATTTAATACTTTGTATGATAATTATTATTTATGCAATTTCTATTTCCCCAAAAATTTTTGACATAAGATTTTTTAGAGTAAGTTGAAGCAATGAGATGTCTAAAAAAGGCTTTATATCATTTTTACTCCCAACCTCCCACCACCCACATCCTTTTGTTTGTTTTTATTTTGATATGAAACCTTTTGTTTGCTTTTCTCTTTCTCATTCTGGCTTTTCCTGTGTGGACCCCTTTAGTTAGGGCTTCAGACCTACATCAGAGGGTATAAAGAAAGTAGAAAGGATTAAGACACAGTTGGATGATATGATAAAGAATCTGACTGGAAAGAAATTTCATTATCACCATCCTGGAAGTTCAGCTTTTTTTCTTTACATCAAAACATGGGGGAGAAGGAGAGGAAAAACACTTTCAACAAGGATTTCCTTTCATTTCTACTTCAGTTCATTGTGGTTGGGTGTTCAGTATATTCCACTCTCTTAGACCCTAAAAGAATCTGAATTTGACTTTAACACATTGGAAATTTCAACCCAAGCAGATCTGACAGGAGAAGACAGATGCCTAAACAGATGCAGCTTGTATATAGAGAGATTATATTTTTAACTAAAAGTTGCTGACTTTTCTTCTAAAAAAAACCTTTTCCCTGACGAGATAAGTATTAAAGTGTGAAAATGTTGACATTTTTTCTTTGCACATTGCAGGTTTACTGTGTTTATTTATTTTTTCATGGCTAATGTAATCATCCTATGGTGGGCTGAGAAGGCAATATTCCGATTCTATCAGAATCCCTGGGATGTTGCCATGTTCTTAGAAACTTCTAGCACCTCACTGAGCTTACTATGGACCTGGTTTCCACAATGTGTGAATTGCTACAAACATTAAAATGTGGCCAATGCTGGAATCTCTGTTGACAAGCTGATGAGGTCCATGTCTCTGGATTTCCTCACAAGTCTCACTGATCCTGTCAGAGAAATCACTACACCTGCTCCAAGTTGCTAAATGAGGAGAAGAGTAGGACTTTACAGGCATGTGAGAAAGTTGTGAAAAAGAGGTGAGAATTCTGGACAGAGAAAGGAATTTCATAGGCTGAGGGTAAACTGAACTTGTGTGAAAAACATAAATGACCTTCTGTTCTGTATATGCCTGGAAAAAAGATCTGAGAAGAACAAATACAGTTATGAATACAATGGAAGAACATGAAATGAGTACTCTTCATGTCGGTTTTAGAGTTTCTGTAATCCTACAATAAAACATACCACTTTAGTTGGTTGATTGACCAGCACTGGTTAACCAATATTTCCTCTCAATATTCCTGTGACAGCAAAGCCAAGAAAGAATAATCCACATTTTCTTCATCCAAGTACCTCTCTTCTTCTCAATGGTATCATTCCCTCTTTTATCTAGAGCAGTAGCCCTCAGAGTGTGGTCATTAGACCAGTTTCATCATCACCACTGGGGAACCTGTTAGAAATGCAAATTCTAGGTCTTCATCCTAGACCTGAATCAGAAATTCTGGGATGAAACTCAGCAATATGTGTTTTCATAAGCTTCCAGTATGTTCCTAATGCACACAAAAGTTTGAAAACCACTGCTCTAGTATAGAGTATAATCAGTCTCTCAATCTCAAATGACTATTCTCATCAACATGCAATATGTTCTATTTCTGCTATATTAAAAAATTCCTCTTTTCATAATTTCCAACTATCTTCCCTCTTTCTCCTCCACCACAGAATTATTTTTTCTAAAATATTTTCTATAGAGCAAGATTACAAAACAGGAAGCCTCAGACCTTGTTTTCCCTCAAAGACATTGACAACAACAATACAGGGACAGACAATTAAGTTTGCAAACTTGTTGTAACAATGCTGTTAACTTTTTTTGATATCAGAGGGATTATTCATTATGAATTTGTACCAACTGGACAAACAGTTAACCAAGTTTACTCTTTGGAAGTGCTGAAAAGGCTGCCTGAAAAAGTTAGACGACCTGAACTTTTTGCCAACAATTCATGGCTCTTGCATCATGACAATGCACCAGCTCACATGGCTCTGTCTGCAAGGGAGTTTTTAGCCAGTAAATAAATAACTGTATTGGAACACCCTCCCTACTCACCTTATCTGGCCCCCAATAACTTCTTTCCTTAACCGAAGGTAAAGGAAATATTGAAAGGAAGGCATTTTGATGCCATCAGGACATCAAGGGTAATATAATGACAGCACTGATGACCATTCCTGAAAAAGAGTTCCAAAATTGCTTTGAAGGGTAGACTAGCATTGGTGCATAGCTTTGAAGGTGACTGTAGTGATATTCAGCAATGAGGTATGTAGCACTTTTTCTAGGATGAGTTTGTGAACTTAATTGTCTGACCTTGCATACAGGCCAAAAAGCCTTTTGAGATCTCCAGAAACCAGTTAAGATTTTGCAGTACCCAGTTATGCTCAAAGCCAAGAGCAGCTGCATTGAAACAGATTAGAAAAAAGCATTTAGTTTCACCCATACACCTTTCCCAAGCCATCACAGCTTGGCACAATTAGGAGTAAATGCCCAACTCAAAGCTTCTCTATTGATAGAGGGGTGGAGGGAAAAGAGTGGAATGTATGTACAACTTTTTTATCTTTCAGGGGTCTATTTGAGGGACTGGTTTCCATCTTGTCTACTTCGAGCACTGATAGAAATCTGATATACTTTGGATGTTTGGGAATTGTTGAGAAAAAAGAGAGCTCATTGGCTTGTTGTAGTACCAGGGAACCTGCAGTATTGAAGACAGACACCAGGGCAAAAATGAAATTCTAAGATCATGAAAAAGAAGCCAGCAAAGAGACCCACAATAATACACATTATAATTAAAATGTCAAAAGTTAAAGACATGAAGAGAATTTTAATAGCAGCAAGAGAAAAACAACTTGTTATATACAAAGGAACCCCGGTAATTCTATCAACAGACTTTTAGCAGAAACTTTTCAGGCTAGAAGAGTGTCCCATTAGATAATCGAAGTGTTAAAAGCAAAGAAACTTCCAGCAAAAAAAATACTCTAGCCAGGAAAGTTACTCAGAATTGGAGATATAAAGTTTTCTAGACAAGCAAAATGTAAAGCAGTTCATCACCACTAAACCAGTCTTACAAGAAATGTTAAAGGGACTTCTTTAAGCTGGAAAGAAAGAGCACTCATTAGTAACAAGTATACATATGAAAGAATAAGTCTCATTGAGAGGGTAACTATATAGTAAAGGTAGTAGATTAATGAAGGTATGAATATTAAAAGACAAAAATAGTAAATATAATTAGTTAAGGAATACACAAAATAAAAAGGAGTAAAATGTAATGCCAAAACAAAACTTTGGGGGAAAGTAAAAATTTTAATTGGGATCAAATTTAAGCTATTATCAACTTATAGACAATTTACACACACACACACACACACACACACACACACACTATGTGTGATCAAACAATATGGTGAATATTTATATAAAAAATATTACAGTAAAAGACATATTTACATTAATCCCCATCAAAATGCTCCTCCTTGCTTCAAACGCATTTATCCCATCATTTTTGCCAGTTTATGAAGCAGTTCTAGAAGTCCTCTTTTGTGAATGTCTTTAGTTGTGCTGTCGTGGCTGCCTAGATATCCTGAATTGATTTAAAACGTTTACCTTTCATGTCTATTTCGACTTTGGGGAAGAGCCAGAAGTCCCATGGTGCCAGATCCGGTGAATAAGGTGGATGAAGGCACACCGTAACGTTTTTATTTGACAGAAATTGCCGTATACCAGAAGTGATGTGTGACATGGAACATTGATGGAGGATGACTTATGGCACACTTTAAAACACACCTTCTTGGGCCGGCAGAGTGGCGCGGTGGTTGAGTGCTGGCTTGGGAAGCCAGCGGCCCTGGTTCGGGTCCCACACGTGAGGGCCAGTGACACTGCCCTCAAAAAAAAAAAAAAAGAACACACCTTCTCTCAAACATAGCTCACACCCAACTGACTGCACTGAACAAGTTGAAACTTGTCACACACTGTTACTAAAGTTCAAAGCCCTGCTTTCCTTGCCATTCCATTGGATGGCACACGGCTGCAGCATTCTCCATATTTGTTGATCATAATGGAAAGACTCTGTGTCACACATTATTTCTACACATTATTTCTGGTATAGCAATTTCTGCCAAATAAAAACATTATGGGGCCGGCCGAGTGATGCTTTGGTTTGGAGCTGGCTTGGGATGCCAGCTCTGAGCAGCGAGGCCCTGGTTCAGATCCCACATATGAGGGCCAGTGACACTTTCCTCTATAGCTAGGATGGTGAACAACAGCTCCACCTGGAGCTGGGCTGCAGTGAGTCACCAGTGCTGGTGTGGGCTACAGCCTCTGCTGCAGTGGGTTGCCATAGGCTACAGTGAGTGGGCGGCAGCCAGTGTGAGTGGCTGACAGCCAGTGTGAGCTGCCAAGGGTTGCTGTGAGTGGCCGTCCAGAGGCCAGTGACTGATCTGCCTCACCCGGGAAGACAGCAATGATGATACCAACATGGCCCAGTGAAACAACATCCTCCACAACTAGACTGAAGAATAAAAGGACAACAACTTGTCTGTTCCCCTTCCCCAATTCCCCAACGCTGTCTCCCTCCCCCAATTTCCCAATAAAAGCTTAAAAAAAAAAAAAAAACACAAAAAAATTATGGTGTGTCCTCATCCACCTTATTCACCGGATCTGGCACCATGTGACTTCTGGTTCTTCCCCAAAATCAAAATTATCATGAAAGGTAAATGTTTTGAATCAATTCAGGATATTAAGGCAGCCACCACAGCACAATTAAAGACACTTATGAAAGAGGACTTTCAGAACTGCTTCAGAAAGTGGCAAGAATGATGGGATAAGTGCGCTCAAAGCCAGGAGGGGAGGGGTTGTATTTTGAAGGGTATTGATGGCAATGTGTCTTTTATTGTAATATATTTTTTTCATTTAAACATTCACAGTATTGTTTGATCACACCTCATGTAAGCATGCTGAAGAAATTCATTAAACCACAAAGGAAGAGAACTAGAGAAGAAAGGAACAGAAAGGAACTACAAATACAACCAAAAAACAATCTACAGGGCTGGCCGAGTAGCGTGGTGGTTGAGCACTGGCTTGGAAGGCCAGCGGCTCCGGTTCGGGTCCCACATGTGAGGGGCAGTGACACTGCCCTCCAAAAAAAAAAATCAACAAAATGGAAATAAACATATACCTGTTAATGATTACTTAATGTAAATAGACTGAATTATCCAGTCAAAAGACACAGAGTTGCTTAATGGATCAAAAAAAACAAGACCCATCTATCTGCTGCATACAAGAGATTCACTTTTGAAGTAATGACACACAGAGATGTTTCATGCAAATGGAAATCAAAAGAAAGCTGGAGTAGCTATACTTATATCAGGCAAAACAGACTTTAAAACAAACCAGTAATGAGATAAAGGTGGGCATTACAAATGATAAATGGGTCAATCTGAGAAAAGGATGTAAAATTTGTAAATATTTATGCATCCAACAAGAAGCACCTAAATATATAGTGCAAATATTAACAGATCTAAATGAAGAAATGACAGTAACACAATAATAGTAGAGAAATTTAATACCCCACTTACATCAATGGATAGATAATCCAGACAGAAAATCAGTAAGAAAACATTGACCTTAAATGACACATCAGACTTAACAGATGTTTACAGCAGATTCCATCCAAAAGAAGCAGAATATGCATTCTTCTCAAATGCACATGAAACATTCTCCAGGAGAGATCATATGTTAGGCCACAAAACGGTCTTAATAAATTTAAGAGAATTGAAATCATATCAGGCATCTTTTCCAACCACAATAGTATGAAATTAGAAATCAATTACATGAAAAAAACTGGAATATTCACAAATATGTGGAGATTTAAAAATATGCTGCTGAACAACAAATGGATCAAAGCATAAATCAAAAGATAAATAAAAAAATTACCTTAAGACAAACAAAAATGGAAATGTAACATAAAATTTATGGGATGCAGCAAAAGCAGTTCTAAGAGGTAAATTCATAGTGATAAATGCCTACCTCAAGAAATAAGAAAAGTCTCAAGTAAAAAAACTAACTTTACACCTCAAGAACCTAGAAAAAGAAGAATAAAGTCCAAAGTTACTAGAAGGAAGGAAATAACAAAAATGAGAACAGAAATAAATGGAAACTAAAAAGACAACAGAAAAGATCAATGAAACTAAGAGCTGCTTCTTTAAAACAATAAATAAAATTGAGAAACCTTTAGCTAGAATCACCAAGAAAAAAAGAGTAGACTCAAATAAATAAGATCAGAAATGAAAGAGATATTACAACTATAACCACAAAAATATAAAGGATCATAAGAGACTACTATCGACAATTATACACCAACAAATTGAACAACTTAGAAGAAATAGATAAATTCCTAGAAACAGAAAACCTACCAAGATCAATTCCTGAAGAAACTGAAAACCTGAACAGACTGATAGGAGATTGGATCAGTAATCAAAAACATATCAACAAACAAAACTTGAAGACCAGAGAGCTTCACTGGTGAATTCCACAAAATATTCAAAGAATATCAATCATCCTCAAACTCTTCCCCGCCCCCCAAAAAAACAAAAAAACAAAAGGAGGGAACGCTTTCAAACTTATATATATAGAAAAATCCTAAAGGCTCCATGAGAAAACTGTTATAATAAACAAATTCAGTACAGTACAGAGGAAACAAAACCAATAGACAGAAATCTATTATGTTTCTATACATTAATAACAGCTTATCAGAAAGAGAAAGTAGAAAAACAGTCCCATTTACAAATGTATTAAAATATACCGAGGAATACATTTAACCAAGAAGGTGAAAGAAAAGACCCGTATATCAAAAACCATAAGATGTTAATGAAGGAAATTGAATAAGAGACAAGTAAATGGAAAGATTTCTGCACTCATGGACTGGAAGAATTAATATGTTAAAATGTCCATATTACCCAAAGCAATACAGATACAGTGCAATCCCTATGAAAATTACAATGGCATTTTTTCACAGAAATAGAATAATCAATCCTAAAATTTGTATGTAATCACAAAAGACCCTAAATAGCCAAAGCAGTCTTGAGATAGAAGAACATAGTTGGAGATATCACATTCCCTGATTTCAAACTATGTTACTAACCTATAGTAATTAAAATAGTATGGTACTACCATTAAAAAATGGCACATAGATCAATGGAACAGAACAGAGAGCCCAGAAATAAACCTACACATATATGGTCAATTAATTTACAACAAAGGGGCCAAGACGGTGCAATGGAAAAAGGAGAGTCTCTTCAATAATAGTATTGGGAAAATTGGACAGCCACATAAAAATGAACTCAAAACGCATTAAAGACTTGAACATAAGATCTAAAACTATAAATCTCCTAGAAGAAAACATAGGCAGTAAACCCCTTAACATAGATCTTGGTGATGAGTTTTTGAATCTGACACCAAAAGTGAAAGCAACAAAAGCAAAAATAAACAAGTGGCAGTTCATCAAATTGAAAAGCTTCTGCATAGCAAAGGAAACCATAGTAAAATGAAAAAACAGCCCACTGAGTGATCTGGTAAGGGGCTAATATCCAAAATATAAAAAAGAATCTAATTAAAAAGTGGGCAGAAGATATGAATAGACATTTTTTTCCAAACAAGGCATATGGATGGCCAACAAGTACATGAAAAAATGCTCAACATCATTAATCATCTGGGAAATGCAAATCAAATTCACAATGAGATATCACCTCACACTGGTTAGAATGGCTATTATCAAAAAGACAGGAAAAAACAAGTGTTGGCAAGAATCTGGAGAAAAGGGAACCCTTTTGCACTGTTGGTGGGAATCTAAATTGGTGCAGGTACTATGGAAAACAGTATGGAGGTTCCTTAAAAAATTAAAACAGAACTATCACATAATCCAACAATTCCATTTCTGGGTATTTATCTGAAGAAAATAAAAACACTAATTCAAAAAGATATATGCTCAAGAGATCCATCTATATTGTTGCTAATGGCCAGATTTCATTCTTTTATATGGCTGTTAAGTAGGGAAAAAGATAGAGATAGAGATAGAGATAGAGAGATAGAGTGATAGATAGATAGATAGACAGATAGATAATCAGATTCTTTATTCATTCATCCATTGATGAACTCAAGGGGAGCAGCTATGTGGACTTGTCATGTTCCAGTACTTTCTAGTGAAATCAAGCCAAAGCTAGATTCCATCAGAGCCAGATATCCATACCTAGCTTCTTCCCATCCATCCTGCTTCCTTCACTCCCATGCAGGTTTCTACTGAGGACCTTCTGTCAATCCATCACTTGTAATAAAATCCCTAGCTCAGGTTCTGTATCTAAGGACCCAACCAAATACAGTAGTCATTTAAAAAGTATATTAAAAGGCCAGCAGAGTAGTCGATGCCCAGCCTGAGCTGAGTTGCCACTGAGCTGCCAATAGGTGGCAGGATGGCCCACTAAAAAAAAAAAAAAAAAAAAACTATATTAAAAACACTAATATAAATATATCATTTTAAAATTAAAATAATGTATTATTTTAAAGAGTTTCTTTTCTCCTTCTGCATAATCTCTAGGAGAGGTACAAAGTATGACATAGAAATCCTGAACTAGTGAAACACTGAATTGATTTTTGAACCAAGATTCAGGGAAACAGGTGTGCCAGCCATCTGCTGGTGGGTTGGGGATGAGCCTCCCCAAAATGTGTCAGTCCAGTCATGGATTCACATAAGATTCGAGACCTACAATGCATTGAGGAAAATGGGATAGAAGGAGCAACCTCATTTCCTTCTGTAAACCATCGCAGGTGAATATAGTGGAATGCCATGGCCACTTTAGAAAATGTCACTTGGAGCCAGCTGTGCTTTTTCAGAAAAGCCCTCTCACTTTATCCCCAGACAGGAGATAGCTCAGGCAGATACCCAAGCTCCCTAAGTTATCAGGACCACCCAACAGCGGCCACCAGAATTTTCTGGGCTCCTGAGGGTTGCTGAGTTCAGTCATCTCACATTGCTCCTTGTTTGACAAATGCCAAGGCTTCTGTGAGGATGCTTCTTTCCTGTGGTTCATGGAACAATGTCCACACTAGAGAAAATACACCCCCAGCTTGAACAAGGAGAACAAATGGAAGAATTCTGTACCAGTTAAATACAGACCCTGGGAAACAGAAACCGGAGAAACAAACACCTTAGCTAAACAATCAGGATCTTTTACTTGGAGGGTTATTTATTTATTTATGGAGAACTCACCTTTGGGAGGCTTTTCGTACTGTTTGTTTGTTTGTTTGTTTGTTTGTTTGTTTGTTAAGCAATATTACCAGGCAGAAATCACCTGAATTTGCTGAAAAGTTTTGTAGATTAATGGAGAGGAAAGGACAAAGAATGGGAAGAGGCTGTGGCAGGGCCAAATATAGAATTCCCAGAAACTCAAAAAATAGCCCCCAAGTAACCAAAGGGTAATTAACCTGATATTCTGTACAGAACAAGAACTCCTCATTCTCCGGGTATCCCTTGCTAATTAAAAACTAGTTACCAGGATTCGTTAAGTAAATTCTGGTTCATTAATAATGGAACATGATACAGTCATTTATGAAAAAGGAGGCATCATATGTTTTGATACGGAATGCTATCCAAGATAAAATGTTTAATGAAAAAAAGGAAGATGCTAAACAATGTGCAAAATATTTGTGTGGAAAAACAATGAATATTCATTTTATATATGTTTATATATATAAATGTATATTTGTGTATGTCTATGTAATATAATACATAATATATACAGAAACACACACGTATATTTCTAAGTAGATTGGGAAAGGGAGGTAGGAAGAAGACTCTTTTCACTACCCTCTTCCTAAAATATTTTTTCCATTTGCATCTATAACTTATTCAAAAACATTTTAGAAGATTACAACCCACAAACCAAAATAGGTGATAACATGCTAAACAATATGGTATTTTCTGGAGGGTGTGTAATTAAGTACTGCTGTTCAATCTTGTTAAGTCAAATTTTTACTATGTATACATTATTCCTTGGAATTCTTTGAAAATATTGTGATGATTATGCTTCCCAGGGTACCATGTTGGGCTCTTAAACCGTAATTGCTATGTCCTAAAACAGTGATCTTAAAAATGTTAATGCATTTGTGTTTACTGATTGCAGATTTAAGCCTTTAGGGAAAATGTATGCAGTAGGAGACCCCAGATTTTCCCACCCCAATGTAGTTCCCGAGGAGGTTACCTTGGAAATTGTCTGGAACAATGGGTCAAAGTCCCTGCTGACTCACAGGAGAAGACTAAGTACCTTTGAATCAGTAGGGTATTTATTGCCTTGTAAGAAAGAAAGGTTCTGAGGTAGACAAAGGCTTTGAAGTCCAGACTAATTCTTCAGGCACCTGTAATTGGGAGCAGCATCCTTAATCTTTTTGAAAATATTAGGAACGAAAATAGGAATCTCTACAATGTTTACTTGAGAGCGAAGTGTAGCATCCTCCTAGTAACTCTCAAGGATGTAGCTGCTAAGAGCTAAAAATATCTCCTAGGGGAGGGCTGTGCAGATGGGGCACTGCGAGCTGGCGGGGAGGTGCACAGAGAACCCAGAAGAGCAGCCATCTGAGCACATTTCACACGATTAATAGGGAGTTTGTTGGCTGGTGGACTTTAAAAATAGAACCTCATTTCTGAGGGGTGGGTGCCCTGCTCCAGTGCCCTAGAAGGAGCCTGCTGAGAGGGATGATTAAAATGAAAGATTGTGCAGCTTTAAGGAAATGTTGGCATAAAGAAATGGCAGCGATTACTGATGCTTCAGCCACCTTCTAAAAGGTTTCTGCAAATTGCTTTCCTTGGATGAAATACCAAATATCTGTTCCCAAATGTTATGAAGCAAAATAAATCACATTCCATTGACACATCCAATATGTCGTATCAGAGACCCTGAATCCAAACAAAGCAAAGCTGCCGTTACCTCGGCTTATTACATCTCTTTCTCTTGCTCCTGTATTAAGGCTGCAAGATGAAAACGTGTGCCATGTAAACAAACAAATAAATAAATAATCTCTGCCCCCTCCCTGCAGGAAATGAGAAATCAAATCAGCCACTGACAAGCTTTCAGAGTTCACAAGTAATTCGGAAATGATTTTCTCTGACCCCTGACTTATTTAATAAATGAAGAAGGTGAAGCAAGAAAGGGTAAAGCTCTTCTGCAAGGACACACTGCTTGAGATACACACAGCCCGGGTTGGAATCAGGATCTCTCAACTCTCAGCTTATTAATAAATATCCCATCTGCTAAATAATGTATACTAAAGGGTTCAAGGTAGTATTCTTTTATGAGACCATGCATTTTCACTAGAATGGACGTTTTAAGAGAAAGATGATTTCTCAAGCAGTAGCCAGTACATGAAGAAGGTTTTTTTTTTCTTGAGGTATACAGAGAAAGAAATAGGGTTTAATTTTTTGATCTACAAAATAACTTAGTGTTAAAGCTACATGCACTGTGGGACTATTTATTGCTGTTCACAAATGTAAATACTGAGGCCGAGAGCAACCAATGATACTTACCCAGGTATAGCAGCTGCTGTTGGAGCACTTTCACCAGCAGGTGTCTCCACTCCCCAGCTACTGGGAGTGCTGGCTGCCAAGAACTCGGGGCTGCCCTCTTCTCCAGAGAATTTGCCAGCTCTCCTAGAAATGCCTGAGAGCATTACCTGTGATGAATTGATATGGGGACACAAAAGGCCAGCCCCTTCACTTCAGCTTTGTGGCTTTATTCACTCCACAGCTCCCTGTGAGATCAGGTTGAGGCTGGACTTCAGCTGCAACCACATCCTTGTTCAGCTCCTTCCATTGCTCCATCCTGCTTCCCTCACCACCTACAGGTTGTCCTGGGAGCCCGTCTTCAATCAATCAAGGGCTTTCAGAGAACCTGACCTAAAACACCAAATCAGTGCATAGGAGATATACATAATAAATGCCATATCACAACTTGTAATATACTATAACTTTTCTATCCATTGCCACTGGTCTTCATGCGAATGTGTGTTTGAAACAGAGAGCTCTGCGTGTTTCTGCTGTAACCAGATGCCTGTGATCTCCTTGTCTAGAAATATGGAAGGTTTCCCAGTTTTTCTGCTTAGTCATGTGCTGTCTGACTTGTCCATCCAATTATGCAGCACTCTTTTTGTTATCTTTACATTTTTCTGGAACACAAACAAACAAACAAAAAACAACAACAGATTTGTGGGTGTGGTAATGACTGACCAAGCAAAGAAACAGATCAGAAGGTACAAATGCGAGTTGTGAGTCACTGACCCCTTTAATAGGCACTTCAGCGGTTCTCATGCCTTCTGTCTTCAGAGTTTTCCTTATGTGTGGCAAGGGGCATGATACAGGTGCTGAGACCATAATCGGCACAGCAGATCCAGGGACCTACAGCATAATGAAAAGCTCAAGGATTGTCTCTATTGAGATTCTTTGGCTGTCAGCAACAGAAAATGACCCTGCCTTGCTTAAGCAAAGCTGTATTTACTGCTAAGGTATGAAGGAGTTCAAAGGATTAGAATGACAAATGCAGAGAAAGCACAGAATAAAGGATGCTGAGCGGCCATGTTTGGGGAATTCTGCTGCTGCAGAATGGTTCTTCCATCTGCTATCAAGATTTAGGGCTCTAGGAGGGAGTCTAGCTGACCAAGCTGAGGTCACAGTCTCACCTGCTTGACTTTTATGGGTCAATCAGAGTAGAGATCTAGGGAAGGGGTTGTCTAACTTAGGCTGTGCATTAAAATCATTGTGGAAAGCTTCATAAAAAGCTGCTACTTAGGCCATGCCACAGACCAATTAAACCAGAATACCTGGAGTTGGGACCAAGGCATTTGATATTATTACTCTCCCCACACGCCAAGACATTTCATTGTGTAGCCAAGGTTGTAAAACACTGAGCTAGAGGGAAAGCCTTCAGAGAACACTTACAGTTCTTTTGTAGGAGGGCACAACACAATTCTTGCCATCGTGGCATGACTGTACCAAATTGGAGAGAAGGCAACTTCCCAAAAGAAAACTAGGTTACACTAAGAAAAATGGGGATGGATACTGAGTGGCCAATCAGTCAATCAACAGACAAAAATGCATTGCATATGCAATCTAGTGAAACATTGTTCCAACACTTAGGAAGAGGTCTGGCACACAACAGATGCTCAATAAATAGTTGTTGAAGAAATGAATAAATAAATAATAAAAGGTTCTTAAAATGTCATGTATAATATAATTCCACCAGTAAAATTACCCATTTTTTAAATTTATTCTAAGAAACCCTCTATCGCAGGTTAAAAAGAGTAAACCTTTGTCAAGAGATGATGAAATGGGGGAAAACTAAGTGATGCATCTGTGCATCTATGAGACATTGTTACTAAACTGATGGAATCTTATGTTATACTCTTCTACTGTCCACTAATCTTTTGTCTACCATCAAAACTGATGAATAAGTTCAGCTGATGTCAACTTCCTATACTAGTCTTTTTTATTTACATTTTCAATACAACCATTGGCTTTGATCAAATAAAGGCCATTTGTTTTGTGGCTCTAATAGTTTGGTATGCCAAATGTGGTTGGAGGACCATCAGTATCTCCACTGCAGTTTAAAAGTGCAGAATTTGGGGCCTCAGCCAAGCCTATTGCATCTGCATTTTAATAAGATCCAGAGGGTAGTCAGATGCACTTCAAAGTTTGAAATCACCTGGCCTACCTCTCAAGGCCTCGTATGCCGAAAATGGCTAACTAGATCTGGCATTCAAACCAGATGGGAAGAAGTCTTGGAACATGGCACTCTGAATATGGCATCTTTGCTGACTGCTGCCAACTCCAATCTCTTTTTCTCTCCCAGGCCAAGTGGCAAATGAATGCAGTGAGGCTCTGGCTTCTGTTGGGGTCCTAGACATAAATGAAGGTGTGGGCCTTTCGACCTCATAATCTGAGTAAGTAAACGGAAAACAGCATCATGCCAATTCACAACAACAACAACAAATCAGAAAAATCAGAAACCGTAAAAGATATAAAAGAGTGAGCAACGATTATATATAATATGCATGTTGCATGTACCTATGTGTAAATATATACATATTATATATGTACAAGTTCATACACAGTTATTAAGCTATATAGACATGTATAACAAGATTCAAAAATGAATAATAGGTTATATAGCAATGTGTAATATGAGAAATTAATGATGTTAAATACAGAAGGACATATTTAAGGAAAAGTTAATCTTTAAAAAGTTTATAAATACTACACTTTATCTGTCAAGCCCAGGAGAAATGGTTACCAGGAAGGCAGTAAAAAGACTTCAACATCTCTTTAGAGGAAGATAAAAAGGAGGGGAAGACAATGGAAGTAGGTTTTCAAAATCTCAATTTATTGGAATGAAAGGAAGAAAGCAATGTTTTGTTTTGTTTTGTTCTGAGAGGGAGGGTGAATCTCTTTTAAAAAGTAGTAAACATCATTTTCTGATCATTTAGATCAAGAGAATAAAAATTAACCATACATGACAAGGAAGAATACAGTAGACTTTCCAAATTATCAAAGGAGAAAAGTGAATAAACAGGAAAAGTAAGACAAGGAAAAAGAAGAAACAATATATCCAGTAGTAAACAAAACTATGATAAATGTAATACACCAGGTATATCTGTCACTGCAAAATGTAAAAGAACAGGATTCTATCATGAAAGATAGAGGCAACATATTTCTTTCTACAATACAAAACATCCAGATGTTATATATAAGGAACACTCTAAGAATATTTTTTAAATAGCATAAAGATAAATGGAGTGAGCACAGAAATACCAGGAAAAAAGTGAAACAAAAGGAAAGTAAAAGTGGCAATCTTAATACCAGTGAAACATAATTTAAGGGTAAAAAAGATAATAATATCAAAAGGCGCATCATACAATGATAAATCACATAATTGTAAAAGTTGCATTCATAACTGGCATCAGCCAATCACCATAGCAGCTCAATACTTAAATCTATTCTAGAAATGTAGTCCTGGTGGAAACATCAATATACTTCACTCAGAAAAGAAAGATCTAGTTCAAAAAATAAGGGACACAAACTGAAAAATACAATTAATAAACAAATTGATATGTCACCTTATTTTTGGATGTACTTTTACAAATACTCATGAACATTCGTAAAGCTTTGTCATATGTATGGCCACTGAAGAAAAACAAAACAAAACAGAAAGATGTGTAAGTGGGCAGCTTTTATAAGCTACATTCTCTGATCAGAAGCCAATACAATTAGAAATAAATAATTAAATGATAACAAAACAAGATCTTACTGACTTGACTATAAAGTAGCATGCTTCTAGATAATTTTTTTTTTTTTTTAAGATTTTATTGGGGAATTGGCAAAGGGGAACAGCATTGGGAAATCGGGGAAGGGGAACAGACAAGTTGCTGTCCTTTTGTTCTTCAGTCTAGTTGTGGAGGACATCACTTTACTGGCCCATATTGGTATTATCACTGCACTTTTCCCGGGTGAGGCAGTCGCTCACGGCTGTTGGACAGCCACTCATGGCAGCTCTTGGCAGCTCACGCCGGCTGCCGGCCATTCATGGTAGCTTATGGCAGCTCACTGCAGCAGGGGCTGCAGCCTCCGCTGTCGCAGGCGGAGCTGTTGTTCACCATCTTAGCTGTAGAGGGCAGTGTCACTGGCCCTCATGAGGGATCTAAACTGGGGCCCTGCTGCTCAGAGCCAGCTCTTAACCAATGCACCACTCGGCCACCCCTAGATAATTTTTTATCAAAAAGGAAATTAAAACCTGCCTTGAAGTCAAGTGAAAAGAACACTCCATAACAAAATCTACAGAACACATCAAAAGCAATTTTCAGAGGAAAATTTATAACCATAATTGCCTTCATTATTAAAAAAGAAAGTTGGTGAATAAAATAGTTTTTAATCTAAAAACTAAAATATGAAATGCATAATTAAACACAGTTAAGAAAAGGAAATTTAAAAGTATTTTTAAATGGGTGGGGGGGAATATTATAGAAAAAAACACAAATAATTCCAAAAGCTGTTCCTTTGAAAACACTGATAAAGTAGATAAAATATCTTAGGATTCTGATAAAGGAAAGGGGCAAAAGCAGAAGTAAATGGAATAAAGAATGGGTGTGAGACAAAAGCCAGGACAGAAAAGAGATTAAGTTCATCATGAAAAACTACTACATGCAATTCTATGGTGTTACAGACAAAAATGAATAATTTTTTAGCAGAGCATCTCTAGCTCACCAACTTTTCATAATTTCTACCCTATTTCACCATTTTACTCTCTTTTTTCATATATTTTGTTTTGATCAACCACCTTCTCTTTCATGCCCACCTTCCACCCTTGATGGACATATTTTCCTTCAATCAAGGGTCATTTTAGTTTTACTAGCCTAGTGTGGCTCTGGGAGGAAACTTTGTTTATTGCAACTCAAAGCCAATAAGGGTGGATTTTGTACTTTCATTTTATAGCTTTTTTTTTTTTTTTTTTTTTTTTTTTTTGTTTTTTTTAAGGGCAGGGTCATGGGCCCTCATATGTAGGACCCTAACCGAGGCTGCCGGCTTCCCAAGCCAGCGCTTAACCACCGCACCACTGTGCTGGCCCTGTACTTTCATTTTAATACTTTATGTTCATGCTCTTGGAGCATCTCTCATTTCTTTTAATATTTCAAAGAACTTTCACATTCATTATAGTAGCAATTTTTAAAATTTTAGGTTGTGTGGAAAATGTTACCATTCTAGGCAATAGTTTTATAGGAAAAGTGAAACATATTGTTCTGACAAGCTGAAAGTTTTTCACTAGTTTTTAATTATAAAATGTATTTCACACACACACATGCATACACACATATGCTCATGCATACACATACTTGTACATAATATAGTTATATCACCTCACCAGGAAGATAGATCAGCCATTATTCTCAGCCTCAACAGATCTGCAATCATGTAAAAGTGCTTAGAACTGAGTGAGATTCTAGAAATTGCATTACATTTATATAACTGGTAGGGACATAACTGAAGGGGTGAGAGTCTAGGTCTGGTAAATTTTCACCCAAACCTATCTCTTAGGCAAATCACATACTTATCAGCTTAGTCTCAGAATGTTAAAAACAGTCTCATTTTCTAGATAGAAAAAAAAATGCAATATAGTCAATATTAAATATTCACGCTATATCAACAAGCATTTGCTGTGTAACAAACCACCCCCAAATTAGCAGCTTATAACAACAGTTCATTATTGCCTACAATTCTGTGGATCAGCAATTTGGGCTGGGTTTGGCTGGGTCAGGCGGTTCTGAAGCTCTCTCTCTGAGCTCCCTCATTTGTCTCCGGTCAGTTGTTGGTCAGCTCTGCTCTCACATGTCTGGGGATTTGGCGGAGGCAACAGGGATAACTAAACTCTGGTCCAAGTGATCTCCAATTTTCTAGCAGGCTACCTCATTCTTATTCATGTGGCTCATTAGGCAGTGATCTTGAGAGTCAAAGTGTTCAAAGCCCCTTGAGAGCACAGGCTTAGAAGTGGTGCATTGTCATTCCCAATAAATTCTATTGGAAGAAGAAAGTCACAATGCCTGCCTGGGTGCCGTGGATGGGGAAACAAATTTACTTCTCAACTGGAGAAGCTGTCTAGGCACACTGCAAGAGTATGGATAGAAGGAGGGGAATGACCATGGCCACTTTGTAATCCCAACTACTTTAACCTTGTTTCCTTCCTGTGGATGTATGCCTGGCCCACAGGAAACAACCACCTGCGTCTATTGTTACATGCCTCCACTTAGCCCAGTTCCATTAAATTGCTGACTCTTGCTTCTCCAGCTGGTAAGGCAGGATAAGTAGTCTAGGAAATTGACCACCCCCTCCAGGAAACAATGTGAGGTGCCTCCCTGCTTACACAAGTAACAAATGAGTTTATCAGACACCTGCAGCTAGAGAAAAACAATAACAACTTTTACCAGCTTGGCTAATCTCTATGATATGTCTGGGGCCTGATCTTGAGCTAATTTTAAGGTCATTATAATCTCATCTCATTTACATTGTGGTTACTACATCTTACAGCATGCATGTGACTCCATGACAATGCCGGAGGAACCAAATAAGCAAGAAAAAACGGAAAAATGGAGGATCCCACACAGGAGGAGGAGACAGAAGCGCTACATCAATGGGACATCAGCAATTTCCACCCTGAGGGTGATAAATACCCCTGGTCGGGACTGCCTCTGCAGCTCAATCCCTGAGTTTGCCCGCACTTCCCCCTCAAGTGTGTGCTTTCGTTTCAATAAACTCCCTGTACTTTCCTGCATTTGTCTCACTCTTGAATTCTTTCTCATTGGGAGACAAGTACCTGGTCACTGCTGCTGTGGTTGAGTCCTCTCTTGGTCCATCCCCATGAGCCTCCAGCAACCCTAGGAGTCATACACATCAACCCCTGTAGCCACCCCACCTTTCAATCCAGGGGCACATGGCAGGTTTTCCAAATGGTGTTACACAGCCTCCTCACTTAGCTTCACCCTTACCTCCCCCATGGGGTGGGGGAGATGCACACTCTCCAGCAATCAACCCTCACTATCAGCCTCTTTCCATCTCCTTGTCCCCATGTGTAAGTGATGTGCGAAGGGATGAAAAACTAGTTTCAATTTTTCTTACTTTAGATTCCCCTTAGAAGCAACGGGAGATGTGCATGCAAGAAAATTAATTATGGAGGAGATCCCAAGAAACAGAGATGACGGAGCAGGGAAGAGAGACAGAGAGGAGAAGGAAGCCAGTACAGGGTATGTTTTTCAATCCGTTTACCAACATGGGCAAAAACTCGGAGTCAGTGTATGACACAGAGTTATCCCACCTGGAGGTGAGGGAGCTGGGGCATTTATGCACTGATCTTTCTGTGTACAAATACACCATTTACACAGTCACTCCATCATTGACTGAAGCTACTCTAGGTGAGCAGTGAATTCCCTGGCCCTTCTAGTCTGCTATAAATATGTGCAGGCAGAGAAGACACCAGCAGCCAGAGAAAAACATCTGGCAACAAAGGCAGGTGCTGGTGGTTGTGAAATCTGGCCCTTGTATCCTGAACTAGTAAAAGTAAGGGACATAGGAGAGCTCCTGGCTGTCATACTTGTCCTATGTAGATGGTGTAGCAATTCCATCAGACTCCAAAACAGGAAATACTAAGTTTAACATTCTATTATACATATAATCATCCCAAAATGTTGCTCTTAGTCTCATCTTCTTTCAAAAATGTATTTTTTTTCATTATAGACATTCTCTATTACTTTTATACATGTTTTCACCCCTGTTGTTCAGAAATAATTTAATCCTAAAATTAAGACTCATTATTTCCTCCCTTTTGCTCTTCTTATATTCTCTATTACCATCAATTCTCCCCTGCCAATATCTTCTCAGATACATGTCTTGCATCTGCTCAGGGCCTGGCCCACAGAAGAGGCTCAACAAGTATTTCTGTAATAAATGAATTAATAAGTGAGATTATTGTTTGTAATTAGACACCTAGGGTATTTTCCCATGACATTTCCAGATACTAAATAGTCTTGTATTTCCTCTTCTTGACTCCCTTGAGAGGTGCAGACTTTTGGTACCTGAAAGTTTGTAGTTTGTATTAGTTTTTTTTTTTTTTTTTGAGGGCAGTGTCATTAGCCCTCATATGTGGGACCCGAACTGGGGCCGCTGGCTTCCAAAGTCAGCGCTTAACCAGTGCACCACTCGGTTAGCCCAAGTTTGTATTAGTTTTAACCAGTGGTTTATCATGGAAGAAACTCAACCTGACACCTCCCATTTGTCATAGTCATTCTATTCCCTGCAACTTTTAAAAATTTTTCTGAAGGTCTATACCCAGCACTTATCATTGTGTAAGCACAGATTACCATGAAGCTTAAGCATTATGCTCTAGGAAAAAATAACTACATTTTTCTCTTCCTCCCTCCCCCTTACCCCTCTCTTTCTCTTTTCTTCTCTTTCTGTCACTCCCTCTCTTTCTCTCAGCCACACATACAAACATAGCATTGAATTATGGTTTTTCATGTTGTTTTGTCAAAAATTTAATTCTCTTATCATCACTTATACACCTCAATTGGTTTTAGTAAACTTCCTATTGAGGTAAAACACCCAATAGAAAGGCTCAGAAATCCTAATACAGAGATCTGTGAACTTTCACAAATGAACACACATGGGCAGCCAGGGTTCCTTCCTCAGCCCTGGAGAAGTCAATGGTGCACTTCCAGCCTCTTTCTGTTGAGGGCATGTCACTCTTCCAGCAGGGCCTGTGACAACCTTACTAAGGCTCTTTGTCCCACAATCCACATCTAGGCTGTGGAAATCCCCAAGCAACCCTTGCCCATGGGAGGCAGATAAGAGATAATTTCTACTCTGCTTATCCGTCCAACCATGGTGTTATCTTTGTTTACAGGTTTTGCATGCTACCTTCTTGCTTTCTAGCTCCTTCTTTGGTCTTATTACCTGTTGTTTGATCTCTTTTTATGTGAGTTCCTTTGTTCTCTGTAATTTCTTTGAATGTATAGAGAGCAATTCACTCAAAGGACCCTCTGTTTCACACAGTAAGTTTCCTATGAGCATTTTCACTTGTCCTTTGCATATGACATTCATGTCACCTTTTGGAGATTAAGTGTCACAATTTCTGTGTCTATTTGCTTCATGTTCTATCCCCAGTGCTTAGAACAGAACTCGGCACATTGCCTGTGTGCAAATATTTGCTCAGCGTATGTAGAATGAATCTCTGCTTGCTTTCCATGTTTGAGACCTTTGCCTCCTTTCTAATCTTTGAATGGGGACACTCTCTTCCGACTTTGAATTTACTGAAAAACATCCAGATAGGTTTTAGGGCAGGACTGTGTAGAGGATGATTAGGACACATAGCGACTTGGGCCAGTTAGTACTGTAAAAATAGCTATGTTGTTTTGGAATGGTTTCCTGTTAATTTTCTAGTTTCTGCCCTAGGAATTTCCTACCAGCTTAAAGTACCTACCTCCTCCCCCCCCACACATACACCACCATCACACACCCAGTAAGCCACATTCTGTACATTCAGCAGTGATGAATAGCTACAATGTCATTGTCCACTTCCTCTCATGAATCCTCTCTGCTTTACTTCTAGGCTAATTCTCTAGAGTAAGAATGCAGGTGACAAAAAGGAACAATAATAAGGAGGGGATGTTCAATTTTTTTTTTTGGCCCGCTGTGCCCACTGCTGTGCCAACCCAAGAACATTTCAGGTATCTACCTTATTCACTCTTTCTGACTCCCACCCTGTTCCATTTCTTTATCATTCTCTCAGAATCCTCCAATTTATTTGCTTATGACTGCATCATCCTGCTTTAAATCTGAATGGTTCTGTATTTATTTGTGGCATCTTCCCTTGAATTAATCCATTTTGTCAAAATTTATCCATATTTAGCTAATGTTCTTTATTGTCTGTGGCGATGGGCTTCAGCAATCATCCGTGTATCTACTTAGGGTCTCAAATTTGTAACCTATCCTCCCCCACATCACGTCCTAAGGTCTCAGAGGGAAAAAAATAAAAAGAAACTATTACTCCATCACCTGTTCCTAGAAGTATTATTCTAGATTTTAAAATATCCTTTTGGACCGGCCGAATGGCGTGGTGGTTAAGCGCTGGCTTAGGAAGCCAGCGGCCCCTGTTCGGTCCCACATATGAGGGCCAGTGACATTGCCCTCAAAAAAAAAAAAAATATCATTTTAATTACTAAGATGCTCTAACATAAATGTCCTCACATCACAACTAAATTATATTTCCCTTGCTGGGAAATAGGAAGAGCAAATCAATAAATAAAAGCATTTCTCAGGCTGACCATTTTCCACTGGAGTCCTCAGCCATGCTCTTTGGAAAACTCTTACACCAGTGTCCCAGAAGTGGCTGGGCAGTGGCTTCTGAGCTTGGAAATTCTGTGGAGTTCCTTCTTTGCTTTGATTACTACCCTTTTCTGTCCTTATTTGTTCTTAGGGTCCAATTACTCACTCACAGCAAATCAGAGATTGGAGGAAGGAGAAACTGAGTCAGCAACCAATCACCAATCCATTCTAAAGTCTATAGGAAAGTCAGAAAATTGTGCTGCTCGATCTTGGAGGTGCCACTTCTCATGTCCCCTCCTGGAGCCCTGAGAAATATCCTTTATTTGACGAGGATCAAATAAATGGGCCCAATACAGCATGCATGTATACAAACCTTCTGCCATAGAAGCAGTCAATAGCCCTGGTTGCATATAGGCATACTTCTCCTTCCCCTGCCCTCTCTGCCTCCACTTCCACATTATAGCTGGATGTTCACTGCTGTCCCTGGCCACTAGGGACTTTTTAAGCAAAGGGTTCAAGTTAATGAGTTGTTCCTTAAACTGGGTTCCACAGAGCACTAAGGTCCCATAAAGATGTTTCATGGGAAATGAGGGGTACTCAGAGGAAAGCTGAGTATGTGAGACTCCAAACTCCTCACCATCAGGTCAACCAATGTAACTGTTTTATCTGTCTTATATATGAAATTCCTGACATAATGCTGATAAAAAAAAGAAAGTTCTACTGATAAAAATAAGCTTAAAATTTCCGTAACCCAGATGATGCTTATGCATTAGTTTTCCACACCACAAAATGCTTACCTAGAAATCTATATTTTACACCTGCTTTTTTTTTTTCTTTTTTTAGGGCAGTGTCACTGGCCCTCATATGTGGGACCCGAACCGGGGCCGCTGGCCTCCCAAGCCAGAGCCCAATCACCACGCTACTCTGCTGGCCCTAGAAATCTATATTTTAATTAAGTACTCTGTAATTAATAATGATTAGGATATTCAAATAGAGCAATTTCACTTTATTTTCTTTCTGCTCTTCCCATCAATGCATGAGTCAAACCAGTGGTCTCCCCTCTTTCCCCCAGCATTTGGGTGCTAGTGTTCTAAACCCTCTTTCAGACATAAAATTGATGAAAGGGGACTGGGAATGGAGGGGTGTTTTCTTGCTATAGCCATAAGGGCTGGATGGGAGTACTCACTCCCATTCCTCATTGAGTACATTGGCAGCAGTTCATCAAAGTTTTCCTTAAAATCAGCTTTGTTCCAGCTTTAGCATAATGTTCAAAGGTGGCTATCAATAGTTGGTGATTCTGAGACTATTCAGGCTTGTGGGAAAGACATATATGGTCAGAGTCTCTCAAAACCCATCATAAATACAAGAACCCAAACATCTGAACATCAACCCCTTACTGTTCTGCTTTAACTTACTCTAAAGGAAATGTCTACCTCCCCAACTTTTTGTCTACCTCCCCAACTTTACACTCAAGACAACTGAACATCACTAGATACTCTCCTAAATACAAATATCACCAACATTTGCAGGCTGCAGATGAAGCATTACAATGTTCCTTGAAAAAAAATTGCTCCAAGTCCTATGATTAAATAATCAAATGGCCTAAAATACTTTCATGGTGAGAAAAACAAAATAAAACAAAACAAAACAAAAAAACTAAACTACAATCAAGTGTTTATATTAGCCTGAATGTGATAAATCTTTTTTTAAAATTAAGGATGGGGAAGTATGTGTGTATTTATCATGGCTATTGAACTTAATTTGGGCTAACTGAATTGTAAAATAAAGAATTACACTATACTCTTTATGTCAGCCAAATGCTAGGAGACTAAAAATCACCTAAGATCTATTTGAACAGGTGCACATCAGTATTTCTGCCATTGCAATGGATCTGCCAGCAACAAAATTTTGTTTTTTACCCCAGTTCTAACTAGAGGGATTGTGTTCATTAAGGCTTGACTACAACTCAAAACTCAGTGTGTGTGTCTGGTGAGATGGCTGATTGAAAAGACTGACTTACATAGACACACATATGCACACACATTGAAACATCTACAAATAAATCAAGTGTCACCTCACAGGACCTCGGTCCTGATCCCATATTTTTAGCTGTAGAAGAAGAGAGTAAGAGAAAAGGAGAATGTTTTCTACAATCTGCTTTCAAATAAAGCAGTAAATTCTTAACCACAGTGGAAGAGCATTGGTAAATAAAGCTTTTGAGAGTGGTTTGTGGCTGCTGTAAGTATACATTCACAAAAATAGAATGTATATATATATATATTTTAAATTTTTGTGTACATACAAAAATATTTTATAATTCTAGCGTATGTATATTTTCAGCAAGAAATGGACTATCCCTCTGGTTTTCAAATTCTGCCAAGTTGTGTCAAGTTATAAAAGAGAAGACTGAAGCTGCAGCCCTTAGTTCAACCCAGAAAAACCAGCCCCTGTCTCAGTTATCCTGGGGAAACTCTAGGACTTCTCCCAGCAGAGTTAGGATGCCCCAAGTAGAACCTGAATTAATGGTTTATTAAAGGCACTGAAAATGGTATCTGTGTTGAATGATTTGAAGACCACTTTCCCCCCAATAATCAAAGCACCATTTGCTTCATTTCTTTGAGTTAATCTCTTTAAATGGGTATTTAAAATCTTCTTTTGAAATGTAAATGCCTATAGGGAAACATGATACATCATGGAAAAAATTAGTTATACAGAGCTATTTTTCTCCATCCCTGAGGTCAAGATGGAAGAATGGAATCAAAGGGAGAAGGTGAAGGTTTTGATAGAGAAAGATGATAAGAAAGGATTCTGGGTCAATAGTAATTATAGCTCTGTGTCACTTCTGCTTAAGTCTGGTCCAAGGGTATCTGAGCTAGCTTTTTGTTTCTCAGCAACATTGTCTAGTTTAAAAATTCATCAATAAACATAGAAGCTCTGAAGATGCAAACCATCCAGCAAAAGAATAAACAGATAAATAACAAAGTTTATCACCAAGTCTATTGAGTTCATCTCCTAAATGTCTCTCTACTTGTACTATCCACCTTCACCTCTACCAGCCACATCTAAGTCATTATCACCCTACAGCAGCCTCCCAAAAGGCCTCCCTACATTTCTTTTCCCCCAACCCCGAACCATTTTCACAGTGCAGCCAGAATGATTTTTCTTTTTCTCTCAAGATGTAAATCTGACCAGGTCAGCTCACTACTTGAAACTCCTTAATGGTTTTGCATTGTCCATAAGGTAGGATTTAGATTTCTAAATGGCCCACAGGCATTATAGGTTAGGGCTCCTCCAGCCTCATCCTGCTTTCTCTCTAGCATTGTGTATCCTTGTCCCACCTGCTCACCATGAACTCTCTTTTCCAGCATCTTTGTACTTTTCCCTCCTTTCTTCACATACTCACCTTTGAGATCCAAGTCTCACTCCTTCAGAGAAGACTTCCTTCCTTCTCAAATTAGATGAATATAAGCTATAAGTAACATTCTTTTCCTTAAAAATTACTGCCACAGTTGAAATGGCCCTTTGATGTGTATGTTGTCTAGTTCATGTCCGTCTCCTCAGCTATATTATGAGTAGGAAGAAAGTGTGTTTTATTAATTATTTGGGCACATAACAAGCCTACATGACCCCAGCCAGTTGTGTGTAGCCATATGACTGAGTTCTAGCCAAAGGAAAGTAGGCAAAAGAAATATGGACCATTTCAAAAACAGATCAACATAAAAATACCACGTGCAATGCTCTGTACTTTTTCCTTAAACAGAGCAGGATAGAGAAAGATCTTAGAAGCTACATATTGAAGATGGAGAACCTGAGTCATAAACAGGAGGGAATTTACATAACCGAGAACATCCACAATGGGCTTCTCTTTGTGTTAAGCTACAGAGATTTGGGGATTTATTTTTTTACAGCAGTTAGCATTGCCCTGATAAAACATGATTTTATTCCCCATACCTAGCACAGTATCATAGTAGGTATTCAATAAGTATTTATTGATTAAATGAAAGTGTTGTGTATTTGTATATGGGACATCCTTGATAGAGAGTCTGGGGTATCTGCATTTGTGTTGATTTACAAATAGTCCCCATACACAGAGCATGAGGAGAAGCTGAAGAAAGAGGCAGACCACTCCAGATTAGTAGGTAGAAGGTTAATAAGCAAGAGAACTTACATAGAAGGCTTCTCTGGGGTGGCTGCAAGATGAGTAGCTTTCTACACCAACCCACCAAAATCTTAAGTTTATATAGAAATCTTACTTGGGTTCAGTCATGTATACCATCCAGATGGTCTCAACAACACATTGCTTTCTCAGGTTGTGTCCTTGTAAACAGCTCCCATTGTGGGAATGGTGGGGAGAATGTGTTAATAAAAGGACAGGATAGGATTTGAGGAATTTCCAGTTGCTTAAGTCCAGCTAGCAGATCAACTGGTGGTCACATTCTCTTGATTACCTCCTCCAACAATTTGATCAAGACTTTTGAGAACAATATCCTTTTTCTATGATTATCTTAAAAGGAAAGGAAGATGCCCAGATACCAAGTAGATAAAAAGTTTTTACATAATGAAAAATGATCCATTCTGAATTTTTTTTTTTTTTTTTGAGGGCAATGTCACTGGCCCTCATATGTGGGACCCGAACCGGGGCCGCTGACTTCCCAAGCCAGCGCTTAACCACCGCGCCACTCGGCCGGCCCCTGAATTTTTTTATTATGTACCTGAATAAGGTAGTTGGATATGCACCCAAATTTAATGGCCACCAATGAGGTATTAAAACACTAGTTTTAGTCTCTAGGTTTTCCATCTGGCCCAACTGGAAACTTCTATGAGATAGCATTGCAGAATAGAAGGAGTAGAAGCTATAGAACAGAGCAGACCTGGATGTGATCTTGTCTATTCCAAGTACAGGATGTGGGTGTCATCCTGGGCAAGATCTATAACCACTCTAAGCTTCAGTTAGTCCTCTGTAAAATGGGAATAATAATAACAACAACAACGAAAAGTGCTTGATGTAATGTATGTAAAGCATTTGCAAGAGATGAATGTTTTTGCAATTCAAATTATGGTGACAATAATAATGATGATGATGCCAACAAACAACAGCAGCATCTCCTATAGTCACTCTGAAAAAAAAAATGGCATTGATTTCTTGGGCTAGAGAGCAGATAAGTCAAATGGTACACGTTTGGTAGGCCGGTTTGAACTACTCATTCAAGAAGTCATCAGGCTGAAGTCACCTTTTAAAAGTAATTTTCTATGATTATAAAAGTAATGTTTACCACATAATTTTTAAACATTCAGGTATGTTTAAAAAGAAGAAAATAAAAGTATCACTACCAAAAAAAAAAAAATTGGCATTAATATTTTAGTGAATCTATGTCAAAATTTTGCCCTTCTACTTAATAATATTTCTAAAATATAAGCATATGTGTACATGTGAAATTACAGTTTAATTCTTAAGAAGCTCTCATACCAAATTGCCCATGTTTGCACCCTGGCCTCACCATCATCATCTGTGGGCATTTACTGTGTGACTTTTAAAGCCTCAGTAAATTGTGGCAAATAATTGTGCCAACTTCATGAAGTTGTTGTATCAATTAAATGATGCAATACATCTAATGTGCTTAGAATAGTTCCAGATACACAGGAGCATTAAATAAATGTTAGATATAATAATAATAATGACAATTATTATGATGATGGTTTATGTATGTGTCTTTGTCTCTAGAGAAAATAAATGCAAAAAGGAAAACAAAAGTCCCCATAGCTATTCATTTCAAATTCAAATATATAACTAATGAATCCTTCTAAACCTATAGAAAATCACTTGATTCTTTTAGTTTCAATTTTAAAGTCCATTTGAAAGTTTTCATTTCACTAATTTGGTCTTCATATTCATGAGAACAGTACGATGCACTCCATTTAAAAAATGTTGACTTTATTTTTACTATTTCTGTAAGTACATTTACAATATAATTCAGATTTTCCAAAATATTTTGGGAATTAATATGTTTCATTCATGCAAGTAAATTTTAAGATTTTTTTTAGTCATCTTCTAAGCTGATTTGATGTCATTTTGCAATTGCATTAAATTTTAGAATTCATTCCAAATGAATTCTTTATGATAATTCCAAATGAAAACTTTATGATATTGAGTTTTTCCATACAGAACACAATATATGTCTCCATTTGTTCAATTATCTTGTTATATGTCTTAGGTATTATAATTTCCAATTTTTTAAAATAGAACTTGCATATTTCTTCTTTATGTTTAGGTAGTTTCTATTTTTATTGATACTGTGAATGGATTGTTTTTTCCATTTCATTTCCTAACTAGTTATTTTTGCTATAGAAGAAAATGATAGATTTTTGACCAATTGATTTTGTCCCTAGGAAAATTACTTATAAAAGCTCTTTTATAAGTTTAATATTTTATTCATTAATGTTCTTAGATTTCTCAGATCAATGATCAAATCATCTACAAACAATAATAATTGGGTTTCCCCTTCACCAATGATTCATTAATGATTTATGTTTACTATTAATATTTTAACTGCACTGACTGAAATGCCATTTTTAAAATGTAAGTTATGGCAACAATAAAGGAAACCATATTATTTGTCATTTCCCTAATTCTACAGGAGGTGTTTCTAGCGCATTTTCATTAAGAGGAATGAATGCCAACACTGATGGTTTGATACTTATTTTTAAAACTCACTTTAAAGGAGTGTTCTTCTAATCCTAGTTTATAGAGTTAATTTTTTAAATTGAGGCATATGCTGAAATTCATCAAGTGAATGTTGTTAAATATCAAAATAAGCATATAATTTTGTTTTAATTGTACTATTGAGAAGGTAGATTATGTTAATCAGTTTCTTAATATTGAAATATTTCATATGCCTGGAATAAACCCTACTTAGTCGATTTGCATTATGATCTTTTCCTGGATTTGTTCACGAGTATTTCAAATAGAGTTTTCACACCTTGAAGTACGGTGATACTGTACTCTATGTGTGAGAGAGAGAGAGTGTGTGTGTGTGTGTGTGTGTGTGTGTGTGTTTAATAAAGCTTTAGAATCAGGGATCTTCTTTACTGCATGAACTATAAGGGTTTATTGCCCCCACTTTTTCTCTGAAAGTTTCAACATTCACACTTACTGTTGTATTCAATCTACTGTATGCAATGATCTACTCAGGACTGAGATCAGTATCTAATGATTTAATTACATCAGTAAGTTAATTCAAATCCTCTGTATTCTGATTTACAATTTTGTCTAATTGATCAGAGGAAAACTGACTGCTATAAAAAAATCATTCACTATATATTTCTTGTTTATTTTCTTATAATACTAATTGTTTTGCTTCATATATTTCTAATCCATTATATTGGACTGTTATATCATTATTGGGAGCTGGTTTTCTGTCACCGATTAGTAATGATTATATCAGATTCCCTTGGTCTTAATGTATACTTTTCACTTTTAATTTGTATCTTTGGTATTAATATTGTTTCCCTTGCTTGCTTGCTTTTTGTATTTGTTTTCCTAACATATGTTTCCATATTTTTTATTGTTAGTTATTCTTTATAGTGCTTTGCTTTCCAAATTGCATTTCCTATAAATAAGACACAGTTGTAATCCCAAGCTCTTAAAGAGAAGAGTTTCTTCAATTTAGAGTAAATAAAAACAACCAATGTCAGAAGGACTCTTTAGACACTCAGGCTACAGAAGTATATTCATCAAAGATTAAATGAAGGCTATTTCTTTATCTTTTTAGGTTTTTATAAATCTAAAAATGCATCAACATCCCATTTTATCTTCTGAAATTTAATATGCTATGATCATTTTTATCCTAAATATTTTTCATCTCTATTTTATTATTTTTCTCATCAACTAATAACATTTAGATGGCCTGGTTATCTCTGCTTTGAATGGTCTTGGACTGGCAGGGTAGTGAATTTTGAGCTTTCCCTTCTGTTCTTTTGGCAACCTAGAGAGTCTCTGAGTTCTCACCTATCTCTAAGGACAACAAAGGCCTCTCCTCATCTCCTACTCTGGCCAAAAGGAAAATGATATTATCTGAACTAGCTAGAGTCCAGACCAGCAGAACTCTTTCTTGGCACTGCCTTTCTTCCTTAGAAGAGAGAATTGATATCTGAGCACAGGAAGAAAAGGTTGGAAGAGATGGTAACAAACAGCCTTAGAAAGAAGCATATACTAGTGTGCATATCTGAAATCTTACTGGAAATTTGACCTTAGGTAAATTACCTAATGTCTTTGTATCATAGTGTTTTCATTTGTTAAGTACAGACAATAAGGTCTACTTTATAGAATTGTCAGAGGCTTAAATGTGAAAATCTATCAAATTTAACACAATGACTAGCACTTAGTCAACATTCTATAGAGAAGTATTTTTGATCACCTTTATCTAAACTGTTTATGTTTCATTCCTCTTATATCCTAATGCTCTTCTGGTTTTCTTTGTGGGAATATTTGCTCCCATTCTTTCCTTCCTTCCTTTCTTTTGTCTTTTTTTTCTCTATTTCTAAGTTAATCGTTTATTAGTTTAGAGAAAAGGGCTAAGAATTTAGAAAGTCAGAAAGAATTGAAAAAAGAGACATCTATCTCAAACACACACACACACACACACACACACACATTCATATATATACCTATACAATACCGGGAGTGCCAAAAAAATGTATACAAGTGGACCGTTTGATCAACATTGCTCAAGCAGTAGTTTGCTGCAATCAGAAGTGTCTCGACACTGATGGTAACCACTTTGAGCACCTCTTGTAATTGCAGAAGTCAAACGTGACTTGTACTAACTTTTGTTATAAGTATATATTGAGTATTACAATTTTAATACACTTTTCCTTTCTTCAAATGTGTATACATTATACACACATGTGCGCGCACACACACACACACACACAAACACACACACTCAACATATACTCAATATATACTCAATACTCAATAAAACTGAAATAGCATTCATTGGCTTGGGGCTCAACGCAAACCTTAGTTCACTTTTTAGTTTAACCACTTCCCATCTACATCACTACTGGCCATTGTTTAATCCTATGAAAAATCCTAGCTCTGTATTTACATCTCAACCAGTTACTATTCTAAGCCTGAATTTCCTCATCTGGAAAACAGTGGTAGTAATGATACCAGTTTCACAGGGTTGATATGAAAATTACAAAAGACAATAAACTGTAAATGAAGTGTCAAGTAAGACAAGATCAAGAAATAATGGTTGCTGATGTTTTTTTAAAAGAAAAACATAGTATTCTCATTTTATAAAGATTTAATGAAGCTTAAGTGAGCTAATATGCAAGAGGCCTAGAAGACTAGGAACTCTGAAGCTTCTAATTTCTACTTTCCATTTCTTCCCTCTCTGCTCAGTGAAAACAAACCTTTTAAATGGGTTGATGGGAACACTCATTGTTGAAAATGTATACTACTTCCTGAAGCAGAGTGGACTAGGTTATTTCTTGTAGCCAGTGCTGATGATAATGTCTAGCAGAAAAAATCTCAGTCAAAATTAGAAGAGCCTCACAGACCCAAATGAAGGGACTGTGAAATCCCCTTGAGCTCAACCCAGCCAACATCCTCATTGCC
Organism: Aselliscus stoliczkanus; assembly: GCA_033961575.1. NCBI lineage: Eukaryota > Metazoa > Chordata > Mammalia > Chiroptera > Hipposideridae > Aselliscus > Aselliscus stoliczkanus. The sequence goes on from CM066738.1 coordinate 34,019,049, forward strand.
TATGGCGAATGCCAGAACTGCACAGTCTCTTTTTTACTTTTGAGTTTGATGCCTGTTAAACTATTAATCCTTCTACTTCTTTAGAAATGCTTCTAAATGAGTAGTCATGTCGTCTCTAGAATATGAAAGAGATTTATAAGCAGAGTTTTAGGACTTACGTGTAGGAATCTGCATGAGGGAAAGAGGAGAGGAGGAAAGGAATGCTGAATTCCAGAAGGAAATGGGAGGATTCACAATCTCAGAAGTAGAATATATTGAAGACAAAGAAAATGTTGCCCATTACATGATTTTGTCTGTATTTGATCCTTAGTCCCAATACAGAAGGAACTTCCACTACCAATTTGAAATACCAGAATGGATTTCATCCCAGGGAAAGAAGTACACATTTTACTACTTATCTCCTTGCTGCTACTTCAGCCTTAGAAACTGGTGACTCAAAAATGAACTGTCCTGGGGCTGGCCTACTGGCGCATTGGTTAAGAGTTGGCTTGGGATGCTAGCTCTAAGCTGGAGGGCCCTGGTTCAGATCCCACATGAGAACCAGTGATGCTGCACCCTCTACAGCCAAAACGATGAACAACAGCTTGACCTGGAACTGGGCTGCCATGAGTCGCCAGGGGCAGTGGGCTGCCATGAGCTACAGTGAGTGGCTGGCAGCCAGCGTGAGCACCCGGCAGCTGGCGTGAGCTGCTGTGAGCAGCCATCCAATGGCCGGTGAGCGGACAGCAACTTGTCTGTTCCCCTCCCCCAATTCCCCAATAAAAATCTTAAAAAAAAATGAACTGTCCTAGCTTTTCAACTCTTTTCTCATCTGGTTATTCTTTTTTGGGGGTGTATCTTTGTGAAATTTACTTCAGAGTATGGGGCTAAACTATAGTTTGGTTCAGAAGTTCTAAAACAAAAGGTGAAATTACTCTCAGTTTTAACTAGTGATTTCATGGAATAGCTCCCCAGGGACTGACAAAGAAAAGGAAAAAAAAAGAAAGGAAAAATATATTTCATAAAAAAAAAAAAGTAAAAAAAACCCAAAAAAAACCTCTTCCATTTGAACAATTATCCCAAAAGATGACAAAACAAGGTATTTTAAGTGAATGTTTTTTAGGATATGCCCATACATCCTACCGCAATATATGTGGTATCCCGGAGGTCAGGGCAGGATGAGGGGGTGTGGTAAGAAAAGGGGATAGTTGAAAGTCCGGGTAAAGAACTCATAATTCAAAATAAGCAACAATAAGATAGAAACCCTTTTTTATGGTTTCAGTTGTATACGTGAGTTGCTCTGTTCCTTTTAAAGTTTAAATGCAAGGTATTTAATTCCATGTTTGCATATGATGTGCAGCATAGAAGCACATATATTTCTCCAGGCAAAACCACATGTGTGATAACACTCTCAAGACCAGCTGTGAATTCCTCTTAAAATATGTCTAAGGAACGCTGACTGAGTAAGATTTTACATTCTGTGGATTTCAGCCACCTCTTCAGTTTCTCTATATTACTGAAATCTCATTGTTACACTCACAATTTGTCTTCTCTTAGGGATCACTTTCAAAGCATTTCACTGCCTGTGACATGACAGGGTAAGTAAAATGCTGATGAGTTTGGATTTCTTTCCTCAGTCTCAGCTTCTCTATCTTATAATTTGGCATCTCATTCCTCTATAATATCAGATGCCACATTAGAAAACCCTGCTTGATCTTGAGATATATCAAAGGTGCTGACTGACAAGGGTTTAGGTGCAGCTTAAATTCAGTCTTTAATCACTACCACTTCTAAAATATTTATTGTGTAATTAGGAAAAATTCAAAAAGCACTTGAAAACTTCACGTAATGACAAATACAGATTTTAGTGAGCCTGTCAGATGTTATTACCCCATTCCAATGCCAGTACCAGAAGGATAAGACAATTTCTCCACATATTTAGAACTAATATTTCAGGCTTAAATATGAGCTGAATGTCCTATTTTGGCCTATCCTGTCTCATTTTTGTATGTTCCATTCTTTTTTTTCTTGAAAGATGCTATTAAATTTTAAAAATGATGACAACATTCAAAATTCTCACTTAAAAGCAATGATATAAAATTTCTTAATCTGGGAGAAAATCTTGGGAAAGATGAATCATTTTCTGGATCAAAAGATAAAAATGATTTATTTTTAAACCTACTCAATTTGGACTAATTAATATTCCCTAAAATTTATTAGACTGAAACAAAACCATTAGTAAGACACCTCAACATTTTGCATTAATAAATTTACTTTAAGAAGTCCCAGATAATAGGAGTATAAAAAAGGAGACAATGCTAGGCACATATTTATTTTTCAGTTAGTAAGTGTCCTAAATAAATCATTCTATATATTGAGAACTTTTCTTCAGTAGGAAAGATGCCACAATTATTTGTTTTCATTTCATTACTAAATCAAAGCATGTTCAATAAAACAGATTGTATATTATATTAAATACAAATCTCCTGATAATAGTCACTAGAAAAATCTCTGATGTTTCTCATGGAGGGTGAGAGATTCAGAAAGTCTACTTTCCAAGAAAATTATGTGTTTGCTGTGATATGTTTCTTAAGCTTTCCACAAAACTTTGATTTTACTTTAAAATAGATGTTGGAGTTTATGCTCCTGTAAGGAGAAAACTTGAGTGCACAAACACAGGCACATGACATGAGATACATTGAAAATATTTTGCAAATAGAATATGCCAGAGTTAGCAGAAAAGTCTACTTTAGAGGAAACTTCTATTATGAATAAAATTGTTGTTTGTCACTTTTATTTTACCAGGAGACAAATTAGTCATCACATAGCCTGTTCCACTTTTTCTTTTTTTTTTTTACCTTGAAATCAGGTCACTTAATCCCTTCTGGGATGTACTCAGAATGAGAGCCTATATTTTCATCTCAGATTAATCTGGAGAGAATTTCACGTTGCAGGTCTTCATATAATAGGGCATATGGAAATGGAGTCTAAAGTGTCTGACACTTTTAATGATATAACTTCATTCACAATGGCATTACTTGTGAATATAATTTAAATGAAAATGTAGGCGAATCAAATCCCCATATGACCTCAGCAGTTCTAAAATTATATTCTTGTACTGTTCTTTATACTTCCTATATCCTAAATAAAGCTGGTAAACTCTAAATGCCAGTATTGGTGGATGGAAACCTATTTCTGAGCACAATATATCATGTGTTCCTAGGATATAACAGTTATTATTCGTTCTTCTTGGACAAGTCCATGTTTAATCATATTTATGATTTAACATTGGAAATAGCTAAAAGCAGGAAATTCAAAATTTCCACTGAAGTTCCATTGGCTAGTCAGTTGTTGTTTTTTTATTCACCACTTATTCAGTGTTCTTCATGTTTCTATATATAATAGTCCAGTCTGAGGAGGGAGGGTGAGGCTGTTTCAGTCCCCTGACTTAAAAGCTGAACAATTGCATAATTATTGAACTGATACTATCTCTAAGAGAAATCTGCAAGACATAATACTTCCTGTTTCCACAAAGGAATCAAAATATGGATTTTAATGTTAGCTAGAGCCTTAATCACATAGAAAAAAAAGGTAGAAAAAAATTAGTATAGATGATAGACAGGTAGATAGATGATGGATGGATGGATGGATGGATGGATAGAGATAGATAGATAGATAGATAGATAGATAGATAGATAGATAGATAAACTCTCAATGCTCTAGTGAAGAATCAACTTATTTTACTTTTAATTTCCAATCTGCAAAAGATGCACACTTTTGTTAAATAAAATAAAAATGATTAATAGAAAGTAAAATACAAAATAAGCACAGGCATACAAACTACAAGCCCAGATTTCCATTATTAGATTCAACGAAGAAATTACATTGCATTGAACATGATCAGAAAAAGAATAACAGAAGTAAGTTGGTATAGGAGCTTCTAAATGCTTACTCTTAACTTCTGTACTTTTCTCAACACAGACTGGCACCAGTTCACGGACCATACTTTGAGAAGCACTGAGATAAAAGAAATACTTAGCCTTGCTTTTCTCTTTGTTTAGTACGTAAATATTTGGTACATGTCTCAGCATTTCTAAGCCGTGTGCTAGCAGTAGCATTTTAGTGAAAACAAATATTTTTTTTCTATATCTGTTTATCTTATATGGTAGATGCCAGGAGGCTGGGGAAGGAGGCATGCTACAGAAAAAAAATGTAAGGTGTAGTTCCTTCCCTAAATAAATGTAGTCCATTAAGATAGGAAAGCATCATGAACTCCAAATGAAGTGTTTCTCCACTGAGGTCATGAATTAGTGGGGTGTCACACACTTCTTTCAAGGTGCAATTCCTATGTGCATCAAATAATGTCAACAAACTGCATAAATGCTTCATGTATATGAATTCTACATTCCAATCAATGGATGCAGCCATGATTAATAAAATATTTATTCATTTTAAAATGCTACGTAAATTGATGTGCCAATATGTATATAGTCTGACAGTAAATTCCAGTGATACAACTACAGTTGTAGAGGGTGGCACTCAAAAGGAGAAACACCAGTAAACATTTTTAGAGGAGAGGTAGCAAAAAGGAGAATTAATATGGTTGGAAAATGCAGTGGGTATAATAGAAACTTGAGTTTGTGCTGGAGGAATAGGGGTGACTTTTTCTCATATAAGTCATTCTAGATGGATGGAGTAATACAAGTAAGAACACAAAGCTATAACAAACTCTCCTAGGAAAATGAAATAGATTGTGGGTATGAGCTGGGTGAGAAGCAAATACATAGCTTGATTGTGGAGGACTTGAAACATTAACTAAAAGTGGACTTTTATCCATTATACCTGGGACAGCAAATATGTTTCAACATAAACTTTGAAATCTCTGATTGACAAGTAGTTACTTTCTAAAATTCAATGTTGAAAATGACTCTGAAGTTGTACCCATACTCAAAGAGGAAAAGTATAGTAACTGATTACTGATGTTTGCCACACGTACAGGCTAGGGAAGAAATTATTTCTGCCCCAGTGCCCTGATTCCCAAACCTGCCTGAAAGTTGAAAAAAAAAGTATGGGTTTTAAAAAATTCACCTCTACAAACCCCACAATATTTAGCAACTGGTCTATATGATGGAGTAGAATTAAAGACTTTCAAGTACATAAAAGTGAAATTGAAGATGGAAACCTCTGCTCTGGATGAAGATTGGGCAGGAGTCCAGAATATGAGCTGATGGAGGGTTGTGACAAAATAACTGCACAACAAAAACCACCCCAAGAATCTCATTTGAGAAGCATTTTAAAAAGTCAGGAACATTAGAGCTGAAAATTAATTTTACTATATTGTAGCCAACTTTCATTTTAAAAATACAGAAACACAGACACATAGATGTTAAGTTTATGCCCCAAAACACCCAAAACATTTGCAACTTAAAGAACAGGGATTAGAATCACAGTCTCTTTTTCCCAGTTTTCCCAATCTCCATTTCTGACATTAATAGAACTTTGTAAATCAATAAGTGTTAAGATCAAGATTGAAGAATCCCAGATAATTCCAAGATATTGATACTGAACTGCTCAGAGAATAATAGATTCACTGTCAATAGAGTTTTTTTATTTTAATTTTGATAAAATATTTGTCAATTAAATGGGCCATTAAAATATAATGTACTTAAGAATAGAGCTACCAGATGGCCCAGCAACCCCTCTTCTGGTTATCTATCTGAAATTTTTGAAAACATTTATTTGTAAAGATATATGTATTTCTATGTTCACTACAGCATTATTCACAGTAGCCAAGACATGGAAACAACCTAAATGACTTTTGATGGATGATTGGACAAAGATGATATAGTACATAAATACAATTACCATTCACTCATAAGAAAGGATGAAATACTGCCATTTGTGACCACATGGATGGCTCTTGAGAGTATCATGCTAAGCAAAATAAGTCAGATGGAAAAGAATAACAACCATATAATTTCACTCATATGTGGGATATAAAACATAAAGCAACAAATGAATAAACAAAAAAAAACCAAACTCATAGATACAGACAATAGTAAGGTGGTTACCAGAGAGGAAGTGTTGGGGGGATGTAGAAGGTAAAGCAGGTAAAAAATATAGATCTGTGGTGATGAGCACACAATGCAATATACAGATGATATATTATAGGGTTGTAAACTTGAAACTTATATATCATATTGACCAAAGGCACCCAACACATTTAATTTAATAAAAAGTATATAATACCTTTATTAGTAGAGGCATTTCTCCCTCAAGTATACTAGATGGTATATTAGACAGGTTAAGTTAGCCTACAGCACCAAAGATCCCTAAAATCTCACTAACATGACACAACAAAAGCTCATATCTTGCTTTCAAAAAGTACATATGGGTACAGGTAACTCTCAAAGAAACCTAGTTATTCAACACCTATGAGTGTTGGCTCAACATTACAAAGTTGCTTATCCTAATACAGTAAAACCTTGGTTTGTGAACATAATTTGTTTGGGAAACATGATTGTAATCAAAAGCACTTGTATATCAAAGTGAGTTTCCCCATTAGAAATAATGGAAACTCAGATGATTTGTTCCACAACCCAAAAATATTCATATAAAAATGATTACAATACTGTAATATAATACAAAATAATGAAGAAAATACAAAATATAAAGAAAAATAAACAAATTAACTTGCACTTACCTTTGAAAACTTTCATGGCAAGTGTGAGGGAGACAAGGGACAGGAGAGTTATTATGTAGGATGACTTTCACTATCACTAATGAAATCACTGCTATCTATTGGCTCAATGGAATCCTTTTCTTCTCATGAAACTTTAACAAGGAACCTATCCAATGACACTTGCTTTTGCCTCCTTTTGAAGATTTCACGGAAATTGCATTGTTGTTAAACAGATTCATCGCTCGCACTGCTACAGCCTTATTCGCGTGGTGTTTTTCTACAAAATTTTGCACTGTTGCCCACATTGTACACATCTCCTTAATCTCATTTGAAGTGAGGGATTCCTCCGCCTTTTTCTCCTTCTCCTCTGCAGATGAGATCTCCTCCATAACCTCTTGCTGTTGCTTGTGAAGCAGATCCATCAGTTCGTCAGTGGCCAGCTCCTGGCCATGTTCCTCCACCAGCTCTTGAATGTCATCCTCATTCACCTCCAGTCCCATCGTCTTCCCCAAGGACACAATTTCAATGACAACTGGGAAGCCCCTCTAAGTCATGTCCAAGAATGCAATCAGGCCACAGTTTTCTCCAAGCAGAATTGAGGGTTCTCTTGGTGATCCCATCCCAAGCTTTATTAATGATCTTGAGGCAGTTCACAATGTGGAAATGAGTTTTCCAAAACTCTTGGAGGGTAAGGTTTGTTCCTTCGGTCACCTCCACCTCGAAGCATCGCTGAAATAGTGCTTTGGTGTAAAGCATTTTAAAATTCGAAATGACCTGCTGATCGTGGGCTGGAGGATTGGAGTGGTGTTGGGAGGAAGGAACTTGACCTTAATGAACTTGAATTCCTCCAGTAAGTCATCTCAACGCCTGGAGGATGAGCAGGAGCATTATCCATAACCATCAAGGCTTTGAGTGGCAGGTTCTTTTCTAAAGGGTATTTCTTCACTGCAGGGCTGAAGACCTCCTTGATCCACTCATCAAACAAGATATGAGTGACCTAAGCCTTGCTATTGGACCTTCACATTATGTTTAACTGCCTCTTCTGCACCTTGCATTTCTTGAAGGCTCGTGGATGGATTCTCAGAATGATACACTAGCAGGGGCTTGACTTTGAAATCCCTGCTTGCATTAACACAAAACAAGAGGGTGAGACGGTCTTTCATGGGCTTGTGACTGGGCATTGCATTCTCTTCTGTAATGTAGGTCCTCTTTGGCATCTTTTTCCAAAAAAGCCCCATCTCATCACAGTTAAAAACTTGCTCCTGCAGGTAACACTCAGAAACCATGAGCTTCTGGAACTTGGTAGCTAAAGCCTCAGCTGCCTTAGCATCGGAACTTGCAGCCTCTCCGTGCCTCACAACACTATGGATGCCACTTCACCTCTTAACATTATCAAACCATCCCCTGCTTGCCTTGAAGCTTTCTTCGTTTTCTGTTGATGTACATGGCAGTTTACTTACGAGATCGGTGTACAAGGCCTTTTGCCTTTTCATAGATAAAGTTTTCAGTCACAGTATCACCTGCTATTTGCTTCTTGTTTATCCAACCCAGAAGCAACTTTTCTACATCTTCCAGAACACATGGCCATTGCTTGGATATTCCTGTGACTCCTTTTGTTGCATCTAGTCCCCTTATTTCTTCTTTTTACTTTAATATTGGGCAAATAGTCGACATAGACTTATAAAATTTTGCAACTTCGGCCACTCACATACCTCGTTCTTACTTCTCGATGATTTCCTTCTTAACTCCCACTGTAATCATCTCCTTCTTCTTACTGCTTTTCTTTTCAGCCTTTTTCTGCATGGGGGCCATTTTATACACTTATATGGATGTTGACTAGAGTACAGTATTAATAAACTCTTATCATATACTGTATTTAATATAACTGACAACAAGGCAGCAGAGGAAAGTGTCTATATCTGCAGGCAGCCTGACCCAGAATGAAGCGAAGCATTCCTAAGCTTACTTTTGTATGGAAAAGCAAAGAACTGTCCATAGGTGCTTTGAAGTGACAAAAAATACACTAGTGCCAGCTGTGGGCACCTTCCAACATTCTGAAAAATCACTGATTTGAAGCTTGAGACTGAGCATCTGAGCATAGGAGATGATCACCCACAATCGCTCAGCGAGAGAGAGAGAAGAACCGTTGGCTCAGTTGTGATCATATGACATTCAGCGTCACGTACTACTCGTATTGCAAGACATCGCTCATTTATCAAGTTAAAATTTATTAGAAATGCTTGCTCATTTTCTGGAACACTCACAGAACAAGTTACTCACAATCCAAAATTTAACTGTAATTAAATCTATCCAGAAATGACACATATCACTTCACTCACATTTCTTTGGCTAAAGCAAGTCACATGCTTATGCCACCTTCAAAGGAGAGGGATAACATTATTCTTCCCATGCACCTGAAAGAGGAGATGCTGGTGAATAGTCATAATGCTAACAACAATAATATGTGTAATAATATTTAAAAGAAGGTAAAAATGAATGTGCTCCAAATGACAAATATTTTATATGTGTGTTCTGCTGACTTTTGAGGGCTAAAAGTCTATGGTTTTTTTCTATGGCGATTTCTAAGGGATACATATCCACAAAAAATAAATAATTGGTAAAATTGTGTTTTTGTATTTCTCCATATGGTACATAACTCAAAGGGAAATACTGAAAAGGAAAAATAAGTTTCAGAACAATACTGGGACACATTTTATGATAGCATTATGCCAATAAACAATCAAATTTAAAAGACTTCCACTTTAGCAAAATAAAATTCTAATTTACCTACAAAGATTTGCTGGTTTTTCCAATTTTGACATCTAGTTAAATGTGTGTGTATGTCTTTTTTAATTTGTTAGAATGCTGGTGTTGGCAAATTATCATCCTAAAGAATTTTTAAAGGAATCCTTAAAAATCTGTCAGATATCCTAAGCCAATATCAGCTCCATTATGTGTAAGCCATAACCTCAAATGACCAATTTTGGAAAAAAGAGATTGGAATTTTTAAAAAAGTTGCAAAGCTTGAATTCTCAAGCCCCAAATATTGGTTGAGTAGCCAGAATAGTAAAGCAAATGATTGAAAATTAAGAAATGCTGCTCAGCAAGTTATTTGTTGCCATGGTGCCAAAAGGCCATACTTTGTACATTCCATAAAGTTAATGGGTTGTACTGGTACAACCTTAATTGTTTATTTCCATTTCTCAAAAATATTGGAAATCATAATGTCAATGCCTGGTTATTTACACAGGACTCTATATCAGACTTAAATTTTGTGAATTTCATTCCTCAAAGTTGGTTCTCTGGGGTCCAAGGTGAGGAGTAGTACATGGGTCCTTCCATGATCTCTGTTTGCCTGTGAGGGTTGCTCCTCTACAAGCAGAGAACAACTTCTTTTCGCATGTTGACACCTCACCAACTTACAAAATGTCAGAGCCACGACCCCTTCCAGTGTACTGTGTGCAAATTTCTCTGGAGTGGAATTTCCTGGATGCAGGTGTTGTGGATGTGGGCTAGCAATGCTAACTTATTTGCCAAAGTTGGCTTTTCCAATTCCCATTCCATCTATTGATGTCTGAGACTCCTTTTGTTCCATAAAGTGCAAACAATGGCACTTGACCTAACAATGCATATGTCAAGCCTGCTGAATGAGTTTTTTTTGTGGGAAAGTCATAGAGATGGGATCTGTATAGTTGAGTGGGTCTCCCCTTGTCCCTCTTGCTTTCTAAGGCAGCACACAGCAAACTGGCATGGCCAGAAGTCAGATTCTGCTAGAGGAATTCCCACATTTGGTCTGAGGGTTTTTAAGAATCACTATTGAGTTATGCACCAGTCCCTCCCCTCCTATGATCAGAGGCTCCAACACAACAAAAAAAGATATAACAAAGCCTTGGCCCCAGCACTGTCTTGTCAGCTCAGTGTTGATAACTGGGGGTGTAGCAGGTGCCCTTTGCCAGGCATGATCCAAAGGCTTACATTCAAGCCTTCAGTTGACTACTTAAAGTGCTAAGCCATAGCCAGTTTCCATGGAGCTTTGAAGGAGGCCAGTTCCTTTTCTGGAAAGGCTTCAGGGTACCAGCCTTGGACAAATTAATCCTTACCTTCCACTCTACATCCCTTTCTTTTCGGTGTCAGTTTTTTTTTTTTAATTAATTTCTAACTTAATAATGAAGTTAGAGTGTGTGGTATATAGAATTGTAAATCTTTGAAAATTAAGACTTTATTTCTGGCCTAGCACATCATTAATTTTCATAAATATTCTATGTATTTCCAGGAATGATTTAAATATATCTAGTATATCAAACTTGTAGAGATCTCCCAATGTGTTGAAATCTCCTAATATGCTGATTGATTGTTTTTAGCTTCCTCCATGTAGTTTTATGTATGATTTATTTATTTTAGGCCTATTTGGCAAGATGCATATAAGTTTATTTATAGCATATCTTCTTTCACTATGTAAATAATCCTCTTTCTCTTCTAAATTTATACTCAGTTTGGTGTTGTATTATTATAACCCTACCATCTTCTTTTTAGTATTTGATATGTATAACTTTTCAACTTTTTGGTGAAATCTCTTTTGAAAAGCATTATTTTTTTAAAATTCAGAACGGGGAAAAAGTAATTGAATTTTAATAGGAAGTTTAGTTCTTTATTTTATTTGGTTTTTTGGTGTTTTTTTTTTTTTTTTTTTTTTTTTTAGATGAGCCAACCTGCCACCTGTTAGTAGCTCAGCGGCTGCTCAGCTTGGGCTGGGCATCGAACTGCTGTTACTCAGAGCTCAGTTTGCACTCTTGAGCAAGCTGTTAACCAACTGAGCCACTTGGCCGGCCTAATACTTTATTTTATTGAATGTGAGTGCTAATATATTTATTTTTCTTTTTTCTCAGCTTATTTTTCTATTCACTTACTCTGTTTTTTTGTGTGTGTTTATGTGTTTGTTTACGCTTTCTCTATGACACTTAAACTGAGATTTGTATTCACAATTCTTTTTTTTTTTTTTTTAATATCCGCTAGTTTGGAAGTTCTGCATTCAATTTTTAATTTTGGGGGGAATTCCTCGGAAATTTTAACATACATTCTTAGATTAAGATGCTTTAAGTTAATCAATATCATAACTCCCTCCTGAATAAAAGATGGACTTTGTAACACTTAGCTCCAGTCACTCCTCTTTTCAAATGAGATTCAGTCCAGAACTCAGGTTTATATTGATTTTTTTAACCTCCTAAATAGGATACTATTATTGTTACATCTAATTAATATTTATTTAGATTTATCAAGGTATGTATTATTTTAAATTTTATTTGTTTCATTTTCATTTCAGATATACCTTCTGCAGTAAGTTTCTTTCTACCTGAATAAATTACAAATACACTCACTTCTTGAGGGTCTGCTGCTTGTAAACTCTCTGTGTTTGTCTGAAAACATCTGTATTTTACTCTTGCTTTTTTTCAAGGTAAGCATTTCTAGATTGACAGGTATTTTCTCCTAGCACTTTACAGAACTTACTTCCTGACTCCTGCCTTCCATTGTTGCTGCCAGAAGCCAGGTGTCACTCTAATATTTATTCCTTTGTAAGTAATTTTGTCTCCTCTTTTTTTCTTTTTTTTAAATAACTGATTGTAAGATCTTCTGTGTTTAGCATGCTATGTGTTCATTACCATGTGTCTAGATGAATTTCTTTTTACTTGTTTTTCTTAGGACTCTTTAATCTGAGGACTGGTATCTTTGATCAGTTCTGGAGATGTTTTAAGCACTATCTTTAAGAGCACTCCTCCTCCCCCTCTTTCTTTTGTCTCTGTTTAGATATATGTAACTAAATCCTTCATGTATCTTAATCACTCTTTAATATATTCCATTCTTTGGTCTTTCTGTACTGTATTCTGGGTAATTTCTTCAGATCTCTCTTCTAGTTCACTAAGCAGTTCTTCAATTGTGTTTAATCTGATGTTACAACCATCCATTGCACAGCAAGCCCATATCTGAAACTCTGTGCCTTGGAAATACTCCAGTGCAAATAGGTTTTGTATAAAGGATGTTCCTTGCAGACTTATTTGAAAAAGGAAAAGAAAAATTACCTTTCAGTAGGAAAATGGTTCAATAAATTATATATATATATATATATATATATATATATATATATATATATATATCTGTTCAGTTACATTAATACTACAAAAGGTATCTAAATTAATGGTTTTGCTTCATATATTTCAACTCAGACCAATGCCCATGTATAGATAGCAGAAAAATGTAAGTTCCAATGAGTGTGTATAGAGAATGGTCTAAAAGTGACTACTCTATATTGATATGTGCTTTTAGTGTAAAACACACTCTGGATTTCAAAGACTTGTATGAAAACTGTAAATTATCTCATTTATAATCATATTGATTGGATATTGAAATGGTAATACTTTAGATTTATTAGGTTAAATAAGATGTTATTAAAATTACTTTTTCTTGTTTCTTTCCATTTTTTCTTGTTCCTAGTAGACATTTAAAAATTCCATATTATTTTAAAAGCTGTTCATTTTGAAATTTAAAATTTATTTTACATCTCTAGAACTATTTGGTTCTTTTATTAATAAGTATAATATTGATATTCCTTATTTCTTAGTCATACTTTCAATGCACATTACTTTTTTTAACATACTCATCACACTTATTTCATATTCATCATGTGGTAATTCCTGTATTGACTGTAATTATAGGTATGATTCTGAAATGTGTTGTTTCTGCTGACTCTCTCCCGTGGTGGCTCATTTCCTCTTGTATATATTAAGCCTTGGAAGTTTATCTGTGAAAATTCTGGGTTTAATTTACATTTCTCCAAAGCAAATTTTCATTTTCTTCTGCCAGGAATATGGAACTCGACAACCCTAGCACAAATGAAAACAAATGTAAGCCTTATGAGTTTTGAGTAAAGTCATATAGACAATATGACATTTTCCACTTTTTTTTTTTTTTTTTCAGGGCAGTGTCACTGGCCCTTATATGTGGGAACCGAACCGGGGCCACTGGCTTCCCAAGCCAGCCCTTAACCACCGTGCCACTCGGCCAGCTCCTGACTTTTTCACTTTTTATTATAATATAATGTATACACACACACACACACACACACACACACACACACACAAACGTGTGGACATATCATAAATGAAGGGCTCAATAAATTTTCACAAACTAAGCCTATTTATAATCAGCACCCAAATCAAGAAACAGAATATTATCGGTACCTCGAAGTATAAGACTTCCACAGGCTCTGCACTATATTTATATCTCGCTTTGTTTTGTTTTGTTTTGTTTTGACCCCATGGTACTCAGAACAAAGCCTGCATTCACCAGATATCCTCAAGGTCTCCTCTATGGGTGTAGTCCCCTTTTCCTGGGGGTTGTTTCTGCTTTCTCGTTTGTTGGGGTCCCAGCCTTTGTCCTCTGTCCCTTTTATGAGTGGTCAATATAAACTCAGACTTCAGACAATTAAGGATGTGCAAATCTCCCTAAGATAAACACTGTTTCTAGAACTATAATATTCTCCAAATTTGAGTGTTTCTCTTGATTCTGACATTACAGACAGTTCTGACCTTCCCACAAGCTCAGAAATCTGTGAGAGAGAAGAGGTGAGAACAAGGGAAAGAGGGACAGAGAGAGCATGGGCAAAATATCAATTTTAACATTTAAACCAGCAATAGGGGGTAGTTCAGTAATTATCATAAATGATAAAGAAGAAAATTCTATATCAGTAAAACTCTTGCTTTTTACAGAGTATTTAATAATATGAGAAAATGTCCATGAGGTTATTAAAAAGAAAACAATGGTCCCAACCTGTAAAATAAATCCCAAATTTATAAAACCATTTATGTGTTTGTACAAACCTAAGAAATACAAAAAAGAAATGAATTAAAGCATTAACAGTGGTTTTCTCTGGGGAATGGACTCATGCATTCTTTTATTGTTATGGTTTTCTTTATTTTTTTCAAGTTATACACCCTTATTTTATAACATGAACAAAAATGAAGAAAAATTAAGAAGAAAGAGCAGGAGCCTGAACGCACAGTTCCCACCCACCTGCACTCCTTGTCACACACTGAGATTATGTCAGTGACATGGGAGAAATGGAAAGAACTGAATAGCCCTAATAATGCTCAACAAGGGAAATGTGCAGTGAAGCAGGCACGACACTGCTCTGCCTTCTGCACATACTGGTTAGTATCACATGGAAAACGCGACTGCATGGAGGAGGCAGCTGTTGACTCTTTCCACCCATGGGCTTTCTTTTATGTTGCAGCATTAAGCTGCCTTATTCCAAGCAGCACACCACAGGTGTAGAAGGGATGAAACAAAACTCTTTATGTCTTCTCAGTTAAGACTCCTAATTGTTTGGTTCTTCAGCTTGATTGACTTTTTGAAATATAGGAAGGCATGGGAGTTCAGGGAAGAAGGGCTTTTCACCAATTTATATTATTTGCAAATAAAGTATTAGGAAAGACCATGTCATTTTTCCAACCTGGTATGGTTGATCTCCACCATTGCTTTTTGGGCAATAACGAGAAAGGAGGACCAATTATTTAAGACCAACTTTAACACATGGTCAAAAATATTAAAAGATGGAAGTCACTTGCCTAAAAGAATGCTTTTGTAATTCCCTCTTTTTGGAGTTGTGAATAGGGATACCTCAGTCTGTAGAGTCTTGCCACTCAAATATGTGGTGTACAGACCAATGCTACCAGCATTGCCTGGGAGCTTGCTGGTAATGCAGGTTCTTGGGCTGGTAATGCAGAATCAGAAGCTTCAGGAGTCTGTGGTTTAACAAGCTCTCTAATGATTTTTAGATACTCTACCCATTCAGAACCACTTAAGAGCATCCAAAAATAATTTCAAGCAATCACAGTTCAAATCAAAAAGAAAAGGAGATCATTTTATTCCACTGAATACCTCAATTTCTCGTCTGAAAAGAAAACTTACTATAAACCCTCACCGTAGTAGCCACAATTAAGTATGGGAACTCTGTGTGCATCAATAAACAGAGGTCAGGGCTGCATTTAAGTGGCCTGGTCCATAACTGGTTTCCTTTCAGCATCAAACCCCAGGAATGAACTTTTTGTTCAATTTCTCCTTTCATAGTCTTTGAAGACATGCAACTTTGAACTAACAGTGTCGCTGTTGGGAACAGTTTTGTGCCTTCCATAAATTGTGTCTTTCTGTGACTCTCTGGTAAGCCAGTGCAAAAATAAGGACAAAACCAACAAAAAAATACAAGGAAACGGGAAGCTCTCTAAAACACAGAAGTTTCCTAGCTCAATTTAGCTTTTTCTTTTCATATACATTGCCATGCTATATGATTTTCTACCTTTCTTTTTAGAATCATGGTTGATTCAACACATAAAAAAAAGATTTGACAGCAGCATATGACATACTATGAAAAATAAATGAAACATCTAAATTATGCCTTTGGAAATGTCTTTCCTAGTATCACTCACTACTAAGAACCAATACTTTTATCAATATAGCTTTTGAAAAATGTTTATTTATTATTTACTATGTGTGAGGAAGGTTTCAGGGTAACAATTTTCTCTCATGAAAACTTACCTATTTACTTCTCGTTCCCTCAGAACGCTGCATTATGATACTATATTAAACTCTGTTGTAACAGTAATAGTAATGTAATAATAATGTATGAGTGACTATGTTCCAAATATTTTCCTCCCTTGCTCCTGCATAAGTTACCTATTACCATAATAACACTATATAACAAAGAACCATAAGACCTCAACAGCATTTATTGCTCACATGGCAGGTGTCAGTTGGGGACAGACATGCCTGGGGCTCTGTACTTTGGCTGAGCTGTTCACATGCATGTGTGCCAGCTGGCTGTCCACTGATCTAGATCAGTCTCAACTGGGCTGACTGGGCACCTCAAGTCTACTCCACACATCTGTCACATTCCAGCCTACTTCAGGCATGCCCTCATGGAGATCATAGAAACATAAGAAAGCAGACTTAGCACCACCATATTTGCACTTTTGCTTCATTCTATCAACCAAAGCCAGGCACATGGTCAAGTCCAGAGACAGAAGCAGAGAACACTTCAAAATTACATGGCAAAGGGGGTTGGATGCAGAGAGGGTAAGTGGTTTGCAGTCCCTCTGCTATATCCCCTCATCCAGCCCATAAGCAAGACCTGTCAATTCCACCTTAGAAATATGTTCCACATCCATCCAATATTCTCTATCTTTTTGCTACCACCACTTCAGGCCACTATGACCTCTTGCCTATCACCACCTACCCATTCTGTCCAAATCTTTCTTGTCCATTGCTCTTTAGCCCATTGTCAACACAGCAGTGAGAATAATCTTTTTGAAAAGAAAACCTTTTCTGGCTACTCATTTATATAAATCCACCAAATGGCTTCCTATTGTTCTCAGGATAAAGGTGGAAATCTTGACTATGGACCTGCCCGATGTGGATGTGGAGCCTGCCTCTTGTTTTCAACCTAATTTAGCTCCCCTCTACCTTCTGTGCTCCAGTCGCACTGTCCGTCCTTCACTTTCTCCAATGCATGCCTTCTCACACCACAAGACCGGTACACATGTGAGTACTCACACCTCAGCTGTTCTTTGGTCTAGTTCAATTCCATGTATTGATCAGATCACCATTCAGAGATCACTTCCTCAACCCCTCAGCATACTGACACTACAGCAGGGTATCCTAATTTTATGCTCTCAAAGCTGCTTGTAAGTTTTCCATTACTTTCCTTACCACAGTTTGTAATTAACAATTATCTCTGTCATTAATTGATTAGCATAATCGCCACCCCCCCACACTAAACTATAAAACAACATGTTGTCAGAGTTCATATCTGTAAGTACAATGTGGTTTCTTAAAACATTTACCAAACTATACAAGAAAAATAAATTATATTTTACTTAATTTTGAACACAAGAATTCTTATATCTTGAACTTAAATGACTATGAGCCATGATTCTCTGTTCCTAGGTTCCTTAAGAAGGCATCACAAATAAATACAGCAAAACATCAATGATTTCTCTACCTTCCAAATTTATCAGCCAAATCCTTTCTTTAATGTGAGCACATATGCTTTGCTCCTGGGAATACAACCATGAAACAGATTAGCTAGATTGCTGATAAAATTATTTGTGAAGGTTTGTGTTTATTTTTTGGTCATTTTTAAAAATGATTCCCTACATTCTGCATAGGAGAGAAGCATAAATTCAAGTCTGTGCCAAAAGGTGTAAAGCAAGTGTTAGATTTGTACTCTGACAACTGAGAAACACTACCTACATATTCAACATAAATAGTATTCCTTCTCTTACAAAAACCTGAAATATAATGAAAACTGTGAAAACACATGCATGCAATATTTAACAGTGATTTGGTATAATCGAATTTAAACTATTTCAGAAATTTGGTTGCTGCATTTTTATTTGTGTTGATTTGATGAGCCAATGTAAATATAATAGATTGTCTTAGAAAAGTCACTCATTAAATTCAGGAATCATTTCCCCAGTTCCATATTTCTGTGTGTGTGTGTGTGTGTGTGTGTGTGTGTGTGTGTGAACCTGTTTTCAGATAACCCTGGAAGGTGTGGCCCTGTAGAACATGGTGCCACTCCCTGATATGGGTGGTTTGACCTAATTTGGACCTCTGATTTTAACTGGACCAGAGTCTTCCTCCTGGCAGTTTGTAATGCAACTGGAAGGTCCACAAATTCCAGGATTACCCCATTTAGGTAGTCTATGTAAGGCAACCAAGCAATCAGAGAAAGGCATTCTGCCAAAAGGAAGAAAGAAGAAAAAGGATACACACAGGGGATTCTTGCGGTGAGAGGAAAGGTGAGAGAGAAAATGTATTACAGAAACCAAGACATCCTTGCTTGGTTGCCGATGCTCTTCATTTCCAAGTCTATGTTTGGTAAAAGCATGGCTGTGTTTTCTGCCATACATTCCAAAAGAATGCCTTAAATCCATGTAATAAATTCCTTGACTTATTCAGTGAGTTTCTGTTTCTTATAGGGAAAAAATTTCTGGCCAACACAGAGATCTTCAAGAGAAAGGAAGAGGCCAGCAAACATGTTAAAGGCCCAGGGATTATTTCCTGTTCAAAGTTTCACTATAGAGTCTGCATCCTTTCATTCTTAGGATGCTGAATATGATTCAGACTTTACCTGGGCATTTACTTCTTATGGAAGATTACAACCCTAAAAAGGAGACTCCTATGGGAAGAATCATACACATTTAGAGCCAGAAGAAAATTCTCAAGGAATTCGTTTCATTCTACCTGTGCATTGGTGCCTCTTGTGAAATTTATAAGAGTATAGAAATTGGGGCCCAACCGTCTGCTTCAGTGAGTTTGAAGTGGAGATAGAGTTGCTAGACTGACACCCACAGGTGATTACTATGCAAATCTCCAGTTAAAACTACAGTGCTTTAGAAATCAACCCACTAACCCTTCCTTTAAAGAAAACAATAATTGAGGTAATTATGAATTAACTATTGCCAGGTAACAATCCAAAATTCAATGACTTTCTATAATAAGAATTTTTACTCATGAGTTTATGGGCCACCTAAGCAGCTTTTCTGGTCTTGACTGGATCCACACATTCCTATCAGGTCACATGCATGCTCTGCTGTCATAGCTGGGCTCTCTCACATGTTTGAGGTTGACAGGCTGGCTGGTCTAGAAGGACGTGAGCTGAGACAACTCAGCTCTCTGCTGTGTAGTTTCTCATGACCCAGCAGGGAGCTCAGGATGCTAAGTCAGGAGAGTGGGAGTGTGCAAGGCCTCCTCACAGAAGTTCAGAACTGGCACAGAGTTAGACCCACTGTGTTCTACTGGTCATAGCAGATCACAGGCCAACCTAGATTCAAGATGTGGAGAAACAGACTCCATTTCTGTAGGGGAGGAACACACAATCTTGCAACTGATGTGGATTCAGGGGAATCATCATGGCAAGTTTTTGCTATCAATCTACCAGAAGCCTAGTTAAGTAAAGTCCAAGGTAGCACAGAGACATTATCTGAGTGATGGTGAGTGTTTTTCTACCACCCACACTTAAAAGCCCTTTTCACAGGTTTTTCCTTCCAGCTTCCCTTGGACAAACACCTGAGAATATTAACGATAAGCGTTGGCTTGAGTTCCCTTTTTGTCAGAGGCTCCAAGTCAGCTCACATCAGCAAGCATTGCCTGAATAGAGTGCCTAACTGCCAGGTGGCTTAGCAGGACTCAGAACACAAAGCCAAGAACACTTCTCAAATTCAGCCTCCATGACCCAGTCACCTCCATTAGGATGAAAGCATCTCAGGATAGTGCAAATTATGAAGATTTCATTCTGCTTTCAAATGCAATTCTTGGGAGTGATTACTGTACCCACCAGGCAGCCAAATGAGCTCATTTCAGCAGAGGCAGAACTGGATGCAAATCAAGTGAAGGCTATAAATGCAGGTACTGGAGGAAAGTGACAAAAACAAGTGAGAAGAGGGCAGCAAAATCGGAATAAAGAGCTGTTTACATGACAGCTTTGCTCTAGGAAGCAATATGGAAAGAGAAAAGGGCTGTTGTTGACATTCCAAGTCTTCGGACATCATCGTTCCTAACAGCACTTGCTACTTCTTGCATTCCAAATCCCATATCATAGAAATGCAATTATATCTTCAGCAGAACCAGCAAATATAGGACCTTCTTCCCTCAAACCAGTGACTCAAAACTTTGGTGGCCCAATGAAATCCTCTGGCGATATTTGAAAATACTGATGTCTGGCCCCAGCTTTGACGATTCTAATTGAATCAATTCAGAGTGTGACATGAGCATTGGGACATTTTTTGGAACTCCCCAGTTAGTTTTAATATATGCCTATATTGAGGATTTAACTACGTGATTTAACTAGGTGCTTGGGTCATTCTTAACTCATGCAACAAATATATTGTTCCAAGCCACCTGTTGTGTGTAGAGCATTTTTTTAAAATTAAAGTTTATTGGGGTGATAATTGTTAGCAAAGTTACACAGAGCATTTTGACAGATAGTGTGACCAAGAGGAAGTGGTCCACCTGGTCCAAAGGGGCTGAAAGATGCCTATGTAGTAGAAGCCAATATAAGTTGAATCATCATAAAGACAAATCTAGTGTGAAAAATAGTGAAAAAATCCAGGACAACAAAGAGAAGAGGTTATCCCTCCTCCGTTACCCATGCCCCAACTCATTCTGAATTACCCATAGACTTCCACTGAGCAATCAGTTAGTTACAGGCTGGATAAATGAATCACTCAGGACTCAGAGCCGGGAATTCCAGATGAGAATCCTCATTCAGCTTCTTGCCCCATGAGTGACCCTGGATAAGTGATTTAAATCCTCAAAGCCTCTATTTCCTCACTTGTAACATGAGAGCAATATTGCTTCCCACCTCATAGAGTTGTTGTAAGGCTTAAATAATTTAGGTAATGCAATAAGCACAATGCCTGACACATAATAAATGTTCAATAAATGATCACTTGTCATAAATAATAATAGAATAACAACAACATTAAAAATACCTGGTTTTCAGATCTTGTCCTGAGGGCATTTCTTGGACCAGTGTATAGGAAAGAAAAGTAAACTATCAATGATGGCAGAGTCAAGGTACAAGCAGGAGGCAAAAGAGAAAAGTGAACACAGAATTGAAGTAAGGATCGGTGCAGACAAATTCTGCATAATTTCAGATGTGTTGCAAGAAAGCTAAGAGATTCTGGTAAGTCCATCTCTCTCTGCCTTAACACACATATAACAGGATTTAAGCAAACCTCACAGGTCCTTCTCAATGCTTGGTAAGTCACTTTTCACGCCCCACTAAAAACCACCTGAGAAAACAGGGACCTAAAGACATCAGGACAATCCCTCTTTAGTCCAGTTACCAAAGGTGCCCAGGTTATCCTACATGTCCTAGGCTCTCATCTTTAACCAACCATGCTTATCCTCTTGTCTAACCCAATCTAACCCCTTCCTGACTCCTCAAATCCATTCTCCCTGTCATCTGTAATCTACACAGTGCATCACCAGCAAAACCCCTAATATCCTCATCTTCTTTCTGAAATGAACCCTTGCCCATTTGTCTCTAATTGAAAACAGGCTGCCCCCCAAGGATGCAACTCCCTGCAGCCACCCCAAGGAAGAGCTGTAATTGTTTAATTTCCACTCCATTTACTACTGAGTCTGCAAGAAATGTACTCCTTAACTCTGCTTCCAAATAATTGGTTTTCTCTTCTCCCTAAACAAGGCCATATTCTTTGAATCTCTTCCCATTAGGCTACACCAGCTGCTCACTCTCCTTGTTGCTGTCATCAACAGCTCTATCAGAACTATCCTCATTTATTAAAGATTTTAACAATTCTTTACCTTCTTGAGCTCCAACAGGATTCCAGTCATCATCTTGGTCATTTCAATGGCCATGTAGCTGATTTATCCAATACCCTTACCTCCTAGAATTTTCTCCTCATCTTCCATAGTCTTCCCCTTACCTCTCCCCTAGTTCAGCAACACACTTTCATGGCCATCTCTGTACTCTTCCCTTTCCTTGACATTACCAATAACTTTGCCCTCTCCAAATCTCAAGCATGCCATTTTCTAACTACTACCCTTTATCTTTCTAGCTCACTCCTTCTAAAAGCCTAACTCCCTTTAAAATGTGACTTCTAATCCATTGACTGTGCCTTCTTGTCACTGTCTATCTCCTCCTTCACATGCACTTTCCTCCTCCTCTGACTTAGATTCTATTCATCATTATGATGGCAGCCTCTTATTATCATACACATGATCACATTTTCACATGTTAATCAGAATTCTGCTTAAATCATGCTATGAATGACCCAAAATCTCCATGGCTGAAAAGTAGAGGACATATCTGTGTAGATTTCTCAATCATGCATCTGTAGGTTGGCTGGCGGAGCTCTGCATCAAGCTTCAATCTTGGTTCAGGTCTACTCTTCATATCCTCATTCTGGTACAGGCAGTTGCCTGGAGCAGGCTTTCCTCATGGTGTTGGCAAAAGCTCAACAGAACCAGCCAAATCATGCAAGCATGTTTCAAGTCTCTGATCGCATGATGTTTGCTCACACTCTATTGGCCAGGGCAAGTCACATAGTTGAGCCCAAGGTCACTGAGAGAGTGCTTAG
This sequence comes from Aselliscus stoliczkanus, assembly GCA_033961575.1. Lineage (NCBI taxonomy): Eukaryota > Metazoa > Chordata > Mammalia > Chiroptera > Hipposideridae > Aselliscus > Aselliscus stoliczkanus. Next base: position 34,041,867 of record CM066738.1, read on the forward strand.
TGGCAAGCACTGTAAGTCACATGGCAAGGGATATAGATATATAATCTTATTTACTGGAGAAAGTGAAAACTGAGAATAATACAACCCACTTCATCTGAACTCCATTATCTTTCTCTCCCTCTATTAAAATTACAAAACAAAACAAAACCCCTCCAAATCCTGTTTAAATTCACTCAACCCACCCTTAAATAGCTAAACATGGCTGGAAATAAACTCAACACCCTGCTCAATTTATAATGATCTCACCTTATACTCATAACTATTGATCTCAAGTGCTACCTAATTGATTCCCAGAAATTCTATGATTTCCTGGTCAATATGTTCTTTTTGGAGAGGGTAACTGTTTCACACCTTCTCAGTTCTCTCATGCCCAGCATCAAACCCCATCCTCTCTACCAGTGGGTGACTTAGAAAAACTAAAAAAAAATCAAAGAACAATCTCATTTTCTCAGTATCCAATTTACCAGCCCTTCTGCTCAGAGCCTATGTGCTCTGCCTCCCCTACTGGAAAATGATTTCCTTATCTATGATCTGCATGGATACTAAATCTAATCACCGTTTACCCATCTAAAGATTTTTCTTTTCTGGGTATTTATCATTTCTGCATCATCAATAGTCTCTCTTTCTATTAAATCATTCTTAAAAGCATACAAACATTCTATAATATGTTGTACTATCTCTCAACATCAATGAAATCTTCTTTAACCCCATGTCTCTCTTCAACTACATTACCATGTCTCTTTGCCCTTTTACAGTAAATCCCCTCAAAAAGTTACCTACTTTTTTCATCTCTACTTCCTCTCTCTTGTTCAGGCACTGATTTCTGCCAATGTACTAAATCAAATCACTCTTGTCAACATCACCCATGACTTTTAGGTTGCCAAATGCAATGGTCAATTTTCATTCCTAAACTCACCAGATCCATGAGCAGCACTTGAACCATTCCATGACACAGTGCTCTATAAATCATTCTCTTCACATGGTATCTGGGACACTGCAATCTCCTGGTTTTCCTCCTACTTTGTTATTTCCTTTGATGTCTGCTCCTCCTCCTCATGTTGGAGCATCTGAGGGCCCAGTCTAAGGACATATTCTTTTTTTCTCTAACAATAGTTATCCATTAAATTATGCCATCCAAGCATATGGCTTTAAGTACCATTTAAGTTTTGATGTGTCAATTTTATATTTGCACCCCTACTTTTACTCTAAGCTGCAAAGACATATAAGTATCTCTCAACACTGCCATCTTTCTTTTGCGTGCTTCAAAGTCTCATAAACTTAATATGTTCAAAACCTGAACTTAAATATATAAAGTAAATGTTAACAGATTTAAAGGGAGAAACAGACAGCAATATAATAATAATAAGGGACTTGAAATACCCCATTTTCATCAATGGATAGATTATCCAGACAGAAGATCAATAAGGAATCTTTAGACTTAAACTTCATATTAGATCAGATACACTTAGGCATTTACAGAACATTCCATCCAAAAGCAACGGAATGCACATTCTTCTCAAGCTCACATGGGACACTTTAAGGAGAGAGCAGATGTTGAATCACAAAACAAGTCTCAACAAATTTAAGCATACTGAAATCATATCTTTTCTAACCACAGTGGTATGAAACTAGGAATCAATTACAAGGAGGAAACTAGAAAATTCACAAGAATGAAGATTAAATAACATTCTGCCAAGCAACCAATGGGACAAATAAGAATCCAAAAGAGAAATAAAAAAATATCTAGAGACAAATGAAAATGGAAATACAACATACCAAATTTACAGGATGCAGCAAAAGTAGTTCTAAGAGGAAAATTCACGGCAATAAATGTCTACATTAAGAAACAAGAAAGATCTCAAATAAACAACCTAATGCCTAAATCTTGTTTTTGAATTCCACTATCCAATAAAAGTAGCTAGGACTCCTTGGAAAAGTGGCTCATTCAACAACTAAGGAAGGGGATATACAAGATGAGCCTAGATATCTTGCAGTGCCGGAAATTAAAGAAGTGTTCAAAACAATAACAAACCTTATACTCATGGGAATATATCAAACTGAAAGAGTCCTCAGTGTTCAAACTTGGAACAAATGGAGCAAAAATAAAATAGTGTTATATTATAACCCAAAGTATAAAATAAATATCCATGAGTCCTTATCTATCTATCTATCTATCTATCTATCTATCTATCTATCTATCTATCTATCATCTATATATATTTTTTCTTTAAAGAAATAATTTTACTGTGGAAAAACCTGAGAAACAACCAACCAAACCTGCTCCAACCAAATGGTCATGGTCAACATCAACAGTGATAAATCATGTTGATAGTGTGTGCCCTTGATGTGATGTGACTATCTTTCTCTGTGATCTTCCTCCCCAAAATCCATAATTCCAGCTTTATCATCAGAAAATTATTAGACAAATCCCAACAGAAGGACATCTTATAATATAGCTAACCAGTACTCCTCAAACTGTCAAAGTCACCCAAAACACGGAAAGTTTAAGAAACTGTCAGAGCCAAGAGGAGTCTGAGGAGATATGACAACCAAATGTAATGTAGTGTCCTGGATGGGATATTGAAACATACAAAAAATATTAGGCAAAAACCAAGGAAATCTCAGTGAAGTATTGAATTTATTTAACAATAATGCATTAATATTGGTTCAAATGCTAGCAAGCATGTACAGAAATTGGAACCTTCCTGGCCTTCTGGAGGGGATGTAATATTATTCAGTCACTTTGGAAAAGAGTTTCTCAGTTCCTCAAAAATTGAAACATAGATTTACCATATGACTCAACGAGTTCACTCCTAGGTATATACTCAAGAGAATTGAAAGCATATGTTGATTCAAGCATTTGTATAACATGGCATCACTGTTTATAAATTGCCAAAAAGTAGTAACAATCCAAATGTCCATCAACAAATAAACAAATTAAAAAGTATATTATTACAATAGAATATTATTTAGCTGTAATGAAAGAAATACTGATACATGGTACAACATGGAGGAACCTTGAAAACAGTATGCTAAATGAAAGAAACAGATACAAAATTCCACATATTGTGTGAGTACATTTACATGAAATGTCCAAAAGGCAAATCCATGAAAAAAGAAAGCTTTCTTTCTTTAGAAAGAAAACCCAGAAAGTAGACCACCAGAAGATGGGAAGAAGTCGGAATAGGAGGTGAGTGATAGCGAAAGTGTAGGGTGTTTCATTTTGGGGTGATGCAAATATTCTGGACTTCTGTAGTGGTGATGGTTACACAACTTTGTGAATATACTGAAAACCACTGAATTATACACTTTAAATGGGGTAATTTTGAGGTATTTAAATTGTATTTCAATAAAAAATGTCTGATGTGTGTTTTACACTTACAGCACATCTCAATTCAGTGTTCAATATCCACATGTATCCATCAGATACTGAATTAGATAATACAATTGTAAACCCTTGTTATTCTGATCAGAGTGTGTTTTGAGGACCAGTAGCATCAGCATCAGCTGGAAGACAGTTAGAGATGTGAAACCTGAGGCCCAGCCCAGACTGCTGCATGAGAATCCGCATTTTAACAAGATCCTCAGGTGATTTCTATGTACATCCAAGTTTGAGTGATTATGATAATATGCGGGCAGGTCACCCTGCTGAGTAACTCTATGACTGTTCAGCAAAGAAGAAATCATTCTTTAGTTAGATCGAAATTCTCTAACATCTCCCAATCAGCATTTCAATTCCTTTCTACTCACCTCTCACCTTGCATGTTAGAATCCAATTTTGTAATTTGCCCCTAATTGCTCCTGAGACTTTAGTCCACCCTTGGCTGAGAGTGCCGCTTTGAAATTATTCCAAGCTCAGGGTCACTGACTAAATTTTAATGACAGTCTCTTTGTGTCTGTAAATCTACTAAAGATGACAGTTTTGAAAACTATCCAACTTTGCTTACCCAGAGTGCCCTCTGCAGCTGGGGGCTGTGGAAGAACAGATACTCGATCCATAGTGTATCCACGACATTGAACAAACAGGGGCAACTGTGGGCCAGATATTTTCCACGTTAATGGAAAGAATGTCTGCTAATTTTACAACAATTCCTGACATTCCACACCTCTGTTTCCCCTATTATAAAGACAAAAAAAAGCAGTAGTACAGAAGGCATAGATCACCTTTGTTTTTTTCCTTATATTTTACTTTTGCTTGAAACAAACTGCAGCCTATTCTTTCAAGGGCATTCATTATTCATAGAAAACTATTATAAAGAAGTTGAGAGTATGTTTTCATATTTACGGGAAGCGATTCTATCTCTAAAAGGACTCTGGGCTCTAGTCCTTTTCCTGTTACTATGGAGTAGGAAATTTCAAACAAACAAAACATGATTGATATTTACAGTATTGAGGAGTTCCCTTGTTTTCTTTGTGTATCCAAAACTTACTTTCTTTGTGTTTTTTTAAACCTGAGACATATAGAAAATATATTAAGACTATATTACTATTACTCTTTCAATTAAAAACTTTCATGTCTAATCTGCCCTTTCTATTCCGTGTATTGGTATACAGAAAATAAACATATCATGAGTGTTGTAAATATGTTCACTCTTCATCCATACCCGGAGGGCTCCCTTTATACAATGAACGAACTTTGCTAAATAGAGTGTAGAATACAAAAATGCATGAAACGTGTGCTCTACCTTCCCAAAGCATGCAATATATTAAGAACATACACGAAATGAAATAGAGCCAATATTATGGGAGAAAATTGCAGATATGCAAAAAGTAAGCTCTCTCCATTGAGGTCACTTCAGCATGAGGGAAGGAATGGATGGCTGAGAGTAGCTGCTGAAAGAAAGTGGCATTTGAGCTGAAATTGAAAGATGAGAAGAACTTGAAAATATGGCAAAATTGGGACACAGCATTCTATGAAAAGCGAAGAAGTTTTTAAAGAGCAATGGAAGAAGGTAAGTAAAAAATTAATCAACTGCTATCCCAGGAACCATTTTATTAGCATTATCTTGCAGGGGTTATGACCAGGTCAATTCCATGTTCTGAGGACAAAAGAAGAAAATGAAGTTTTAGCAATTTTAATTTTTAAGAAATGAAATATTGTCCTCGCATTGAACAACCTGTTGATCAATTAAATATGAATGGATGAATTTTGTAAGTTTTTATTTTGTGGGAGAAGCCTATATGCAATCAATATTAATTACATATTAATTAGCCATAGCTCTAATACATATTAATAATAAATACATATAACATATACTAATATACATATAGCTCTAACATATCTAGTAACAAAAAGACCAGTTATATTTTAATAGAATTTCAAAATTATTTTTCCTTTGTTCCTTAGCTAAGTTACAAAAAAGCAAAAAAAAAAAAAAAAGAGAAGAAGCTACTGATCAAGAAAGAATTTGAAAGCACATCCTTTCCATGCATAAACCGTGTTCTTACAAAAATATAAACAGTAATTTAGGGAAGTGGCTGTAACTTTTTTTTTTTTTTGAGGGCAGTGTCACTGGCCCTCATATGTGGGGCCCTCATGGGAAAGTGGCTGTAACTTTTAAAGAACCTTCAGAGTCCTGCTAAAGATACTACACATTTACTAAAGAGTTTCCTAGAAATCCCAGGGTCTTTATACATCTTCCAAAAGTTATACTAACTTTTGGCTAAGGCAGACCTCAGGAACTAAGATAAGCAAACATTTTATAATTTAAGACATGTGGTTGTGATTCACACACATAATGCAAGCATTTCTTTGGCTTTTTCCTCATAACAGTAATGTAATGCTAAAATGTATTGATTTTTATCAAATGTCCGAATGTATTTCTCTTTTCCTCTCATAATTTCAGACATTATTTTTGGCAGGTGATGTTGAAAACAGAAAGTATTTAGTTTAACTAGTTGGGCAGCTGTGGATTCTTTCCTTTTCTTTTCAATTAATGAATAAGCATTTCCTTACAGCAAAGAATAGAATAGAGTTAGCGTTTCATTGACAATGTAACAATCTCGAAAAAAAAAACACAACAAGTATCTGAGAGGGAAGAAAAACACTCTCAAGAAATATAGAGGGTGCCAAAAAAATGTATACATATTTTAAGAAAGAAAATTGTATTGAAATTGTATTATTCAACATATACCAATAGTAAAAGATGAATGCAAGTTATGTTTGACTTCTGCAATTACAAGAGGTGCTCAAAGTGGTTACCATCAACGTCCAGACACTTCTCTGATTACGTCGAACTACTGCTTGAGCAGCGTTGACCAAAGTGCCCACTTTTATACATTTTTTTTGGCATCTCTGGTGGATTATATTTATGCGTTTCAGGTAGAGGTAGCCATCTATGCATCCTTTTTCAGATAGGAAGAATCCCAGGTTATATGTAATAAATAAACTCCTCTTTTCAAGTTGTTTCAAAATGTAACTCAAAATAATGGATCCATACAGTTTGTGTTTTCCTTACAAGAAAACAACAAACAAAAAAATCTGTACTGGTTCGCAATACAGTCAGAGCCACTTGAGAATATGTGTACATCTTTCTTCTGAAAAAGTTTCTTTATTAAAAATTAGAGTTATTCACTCTCTTCCTCCTAATATTAACCCTGTCAAGTTAACATTTCTTGTTAAAGCCACTGGTTATTTTCTTGGGGAGAGGGATCCTCTCTGCTCAAGTAAATGGCAAGTTCAGCAATATTTTCAAGGTCATCCTCTCTGTATTCCTGTGGGATGCAGGTTGAAGCCTATTTGAACTTGTAAAATGCTGCATCCACAAAGAGAAATGATGTCAAAAAGGAAACTACCTTATCTGTCTTAAACTTGATTAGTTTGAATACCTTGCCTCGGCAAGTTTGAAAGATGTTACCAATAATTGAGGAGTTCCAGGCTCTGTTCTGAAACATGCCTGCGGCCCAGAACTTCTAATATTGTGGGACATGACCTCTAACTGTCAATGATCACTTACTTTCCACAAAGCTATTTTGGGGCAAATGCTGATGGCCTGAGGCACCAGGAACACATCGAGCTCCGGATTCAATATTGTACTCGCAACAATTTCATCTTCATGGGACAGTCATCACTGTTGATCACCAATGGACCACTCAGAATTTGTCATAGTCTTGAGGCTCCAAAATTTTATATCCCTCCAACAACAATAGAAGCTTGAACTACCCGAAAGAACAATTACATCACTTGTAAAATCACAGCCTTAGGAAATGCATAAAAGACCAAACTTAACAGCTATATAAGCGATTGAAAAAAAATATAACTGAAGGAGAATGAATGTCCAGAAAAAGTATTTTAAGAATACTTGGGTTGTTACTTCCTTCTTTAAGATGATGGATATTAAAGTTTGGATGAAGTAGCTTAATTTTTTAAAATGGAGGAAGAAACTGTGAAGGGGGTTGAAATTTGTGCTCAACCAAAGCCTGAAGAAATCCTCAGGAGATGTGGGTACAGAGACACCGATTCCCCAGTTCTGTCCCTCAGAGAGAACAGTGTAATATGTTGAGATGTTTCTCTCCAATTCTTTTTATGCAGATATATGCTTATTTGTTTTCTGAGGCTGAAGAGGTTTGTTATGATATGATTCCTTCCTTAGCAACTTAGGACTAGACTGAGTAGCAAGCCGTATGAATAGACTATTAATATTTTAATACTGTGGGAATATGAATTTTGGAGTATCCCCAGAACCCAGGAAGTATCCACATTATAGACAGGAAGAATTATATGCCCTTTGACAAAGTGAAAAATGATAAACTAGAAAAAAAAATGAAACAGTTAATGGTTAACTCATCTTAAAAATAGACTATCTGAACTGTTTCATTTGAAACTTCTTAAATAGCTGATTTTTTTCTTTATTTTTTTTTTTTACCATGCTCTTTTAGCTGTTAATCAAACAAAAGAGAATTAGCAAAAGTCCTTGATTGGTAAGTGATGCAGTTCTTCAATGCCTCAGTGATGATGTACATACTTTAAAGAGAAATTCTCATGTAAAAGGGACAAACAGAACATCTTGTTAACAAGAACGAAAATTGTGTGTGTGTGTGTGTGTGTGTGTGTGTTTGCATGTGTGCAATCTCCACGTCAGTGAATTCAATCATGAAATCAAATACTCAAGGAATTTTTTCCTTCAGTTATTTCGCTAGTTATTCAACTCCAAAATATCACTCTGTACAGCTCCCATTTTGATCAAAAGACAAATGCTAAAACTGAAAGAGGTAAGTTTCCTTCATTCATTGAACATATATTTATTGATTGCTACTATATGCCAGTCTGTTCCAGACACGTGGGATATAACGGTGATTAAAAACAAAGATCTCTCTGCTTATGTGGTTATATCATAGTAGAGGCAGAGGGAGAAGAAAACAAAACAAAACAAAAAGTTCATTAGTTAATAATCAATAGCATTGTGTATTAAAAGAAGGTAAGTGTTATTTTAAAAAGTAGAGTAAGATAAAGGAAATCGATTGTTAGTTAGGGTTGGGGTACAATTTTAAATAAAAAGATGGTGATATTTGAGCAAAAACTCAAAGAAGGCACAATAAGGAGTCATGTAAATATCTTGAGAAAAAGTGTCCCAGGCAGAGGGAACAGCCAATGCAAAGACCCTACTGCAGAAGCCTGCCTAGTGTTTTTGAGGAACAATAAGGAGGCCAGTGTGCCAAGAGTGGAATGAGTGAGAGGAAAGAGTAGTAGGACAGATTTCAGAGAGCTAACGAGAGGTGGGGTGGGAAATTATATAGTGTCTTATAGATGAATTTAGGTCTTGCCTTTTATTCTGAAGAAAATGAGAGCCAGCAGAGTGATTTGACAAATTTACACATTAAAAGGATTCTTCTGGCTGCTGTGAGAATTAGCTATATGGAAAAAAAGAGTAGAGGGAAACCAGTTAATAGGCTTTTGCACCAATCCAGACTGGACATAATGGCAGCTCAGATCATGTGGTAATAGTGCAGGCTGGAATGGTCATATACTGACCTTTTTTTTTAGCTGAGCCATCCTGCCACCTGTTGGCAGTTCAGCTCAGGCCAGCAATCAAACCGGCGACCCTGTTGCTCAGAGCTCACACTCTTGAGCGAGCTCTTAACCAGCTGAGCCACCTGGCTGGCCCCCTGACTATATTTTGAATGCAGATAATGTAGGCCCAATTCTCTAATTGACTGGAGGTAGGGCATGAGAGAACAGTAGCAATCAAGAGTGCCTCTAAGGATTCTGGCCTGGGCAGCTGGAAGGGAGGAGCTGCTGTCAACTGAGTTGGAGCAGACTGTAAAAAGGGTAGCTTTGGGGAAAAATAAGGTGCTCAGTTATAGATATGTTGAGTTTGAGATGTCTGGGGCATCCAAGAAGAGATAGTGACAACCTGGAACCAGCAATTCATATACAAGACTTGACCCATGGTCATCAGCATGGTATTGATACTGAAATGAAGAGCGAGATAGAAGAGTATTTTAATTATCTCAATTACCAACTCTGATTAAAAATTACATTAAGAAATAGCTTGGTAAAGTTAAAAAACCTGAGATTTAAATCCCAGTTCTTCCATATACAGGCTGGGTTACCCTCACCCAGTTTCCAACCTCTATGAGATTCCATTATTCCATCAATAAAAATAAAATATGTTGTCAGATTCCCAAGAAGCAGAGCCTGAGATGGGGGATTTTGTGTAAGCAATTTATTGGAAGTGCTTTCATAAGAAAGACATTAGAGCAAGTTAGATAGTGCAGGGGAAGGAACTAAGACAGTTTGCAGTTCAGCTAAAGTCAAATTTCAACTTGATCCCATGGGTAGTTGTGGGGCTGGGATTACACTTGAGGCAGGGGAACAAATAGCACCCCTTACTCAGGGGTCATGATAAATACCATTCAAGTTTATTGTGGAAGTTAAGGGAGCATAATCATTGTCACATACAGTGTAGGTCATCCATGAAAATTTCTGATCTTCCCTCATTATAATGTTAGGTCAATTCTAACTATTTCCTGACAGGTGTATTCCTTTCTATCTTGTTCAATGAACTGTTTGTTGGATGTACTTCTGATTCCATACAGATCTATTTCTGTTCCCTTCCATTAGAATTTCCTTATAGAGTTAATTATTTACGCCTTTTAAAATACAGCCCTTCTCTTCAGTAATGAAGCTATGAACGTTTTTCTTTCACAGGCACTGCAAAAACAAAGGCTGGTGAAGTGCTCTCCCAACAATGCTGGGCTGGACAGCGTAGTTCCAGAATCAAACATCTGCTGCATATCAAAACGTTTTTGTTTTTCTCATGAGGATTCCGACTCATAGCAAAGAAAAGAAAAGGTAGGTGAGGAAATGGGGGGATGGATTCGAAAACAATTTTGTTTATTGCTAATCTAGAAATGGAGGCATTTGATGATTGCATTAGAAAAGGACACAGTGGAACATGTTGACAGCAAGATGAAGTAATTTAACAAGAAGAATCATCCTTGATTTATAAAATGTCATAATGCTAGAGATCAGCTTTGTACTTTGCTTCTGTCCAATTTCTATGGCAACAGTGGAAAGTTGTGTGTTCTGGTTACCTGGGAGAAAATGTTTACCAGAAAACTGTTTTGCTTTCCCAAACTTTATTGTTAAAAAAAAAAAGTCATTCTGTAATCACCCCAAACTGTGTACCTTTGCACATCTGCAAATGGACAACTAGAATATTTATACTCTAAGCCACAAGGGGGTTCTCCATGGGGTGTAAGCCAAGAAGAGCTCCAAAGTCCAGCCGTGAGCACCTTCACCAATTTAGCTCTGTGGACAGTAGAAATCTTACTTTTGCTGTGGGCCAAGGGGCACAAGATTGAGGAAGCACTGGGCAAGGACTGTACATGAAGGAAATAGAAATAACTGAATGGAATAAATCTTGGCCCAATGTCTTCAGTTGGTTTCCTCATCTATAAAACGGTAGAGGTATCTATTCAGGAGAATCAAATCAGTCCATACATGCAAATCTCTTAGTATGATGGTAGATAAGCATTCAGGATTACTCTTACATTAATCTTAACAAAGTATTTGGTACATAGTAGGAGTTTTATACGGTATCCATAAACATGATTCAGGGACTCCCAAATCAGACATTTTATGAAAGGAGATCCACACAGAAAAAATAAAAGGAAACAAAACTGTGTACTACTAGGAATTGTACAAGGCTCTTCCCACTCAGTTTCACATTTAATATTTTAAACAGCCCTGGGAGGGAGATATTGTAGTAGCTATTTTACAGATGTGGAAATTGATGGTTAGAGAGGTCATGTAACTTGACCGAATTCATACACTCACAGAACAATAAAATCTGGGTATGTGACTGGAAATATGGTCCACAGTATGTCAATTTAACATAATATATTTACTGATTGACTTGGTTTCCCATTCACAAATTTTGGGGACTCACTGGCCACTCCTATCAAATATCCTTTGGCCACAAGTTAAGGTGCCCTTGCAGTAACTTGCAGGCTTCTCATTAACCATGTGGATGAGGGAAGCCTAGAGGAAAGGCTTTAGGGCAGACCAAACCAAAGGTTTCCATGTCCTAGGACAGCATATGTTAAATACACTTCTATGATTGAGATAGTCAGTGATTATAGGATCCTTGTCTTCAGTCACTCAACAAACTTTTGAGAACTGGGAGTGTGTAAGGTTCTTATGACAGTCAGATTGTTTTGCCTTATGAAGAAAGAGAAAGCATATTTACTAGTAGGCTTCAACATGGAGGGAAGATTTAAAGAACCAGGCTTCAAAAAGGCAAAGAGCCTCAGCTGCAACCACACTGTCTCCTTAAGTGGGTCTGCCACATCAAATTTCTGAAAGGAAGATCCTCATTGTCCTGGCCTGAGTTTTATTCTGATCCCTTGACCAGTTATCTGGGTTAGGGTACTCAGATAAGAACCTCATAAACCCACTAGGACCATGATGGATAGGGGTGGAGGAGCATGCCAAAGGACAAGCAAAGAGATATTATCAGTTGAAAAGGGGGAGAGATGCTGTAAACTCAAATCCAAAAGATGTCCATTCTAAACAACACTATGAATGCTGGAAAACAACATGATAAAATATTGCCTTATCTTTAAGAAGACTGATAAAAAAATATGTATTCAAAGATGTCTATATGTGATATATTTATTGCAAAAACCCCTCAATTATTCACCCTCTCCGAACCATATTATTTGTAATGTGGTTTTGCAATGCCTTCCATGAAGAGGTAGAATCAATTTTTCACCCCCTGCACCTGGTCTGCCTCATGATTTACTGTCACTAATCAAATGTAGTAGAAGTGATGATGTGCTAGTTTCAAGCCTAGGCCTCAAAAGGCTTTGCACAGTTTGACACTCTCAGGATCTGCCCAGCTACCATGCGAATAAGCCTGGGTTAACATGCTGGAAGACTGTAAGAGACCCGATGGAAGACAATCCAATAGTCCCAGCCAAAGCTATGCTGAACACCCGAAGTCTGCTGAGCCCCAAACATGTGAGAGCCAGCAAAGAAGAGCAGAGCTCCCTCTCAATCTACAGCTGACCGCAAACACATCTATGAGCCCAGATGAGACCAGAGCAACCTTGCTGACCCCCCGTCTTTTGAGCAATAATAAATTGTTATTTTGAGCCACTGCATTCTGGGAAGTTTGTTATGCACTAATAGCTCATTGCAATTCATGCAGTTATCCAGGGTTCATTCAATGGCAGTTTAAGAAGACTGTAAGTAAATATTAGAGGAATTCAGAGAAACAGTTGGCTTTGGATTAGTAAAACAGGAATAAATGTTCCCTCCCTCAGCCCCTCTCTCATGGAAAAAGTGATATTCTGACTTTACTTTAAAGTTAAATAGAATTTCCTCATGTAAAGATAAAAGAAGAGCATAACATCTTTATTTTTAATATGAGTAATTCTTCATTTGAAGTTTTTAATGGCTTTCTTAAGTATTTAATATCGTGAGTAAAGGTTTATTCCCTTTTTGTGTGACTGAGAAGAAATTATACACACAAATTTCTCCTCCTCACATGGCAAAAATCAAACTAGGGTTATAGTTTCAGAAAGACAATTATAGTTCCCTAAATAGAGTAATACTCTACAGCAAGTACCTACATCACCCCAGCACCTGTTGAATACAAAGGTGAATATTTTATTCATTAAGATCAACTAATTAGCAAGAGTGAATTTTTATAAAACACGGTTTAAAGGGCAATTATTCTATGTGTTGGAAGCCTAATTGTTATACACTTAATATATTGAGTTATCCAGCCAAAAAAGGACAGAGAGAGAGAAGAAAGAGAAGGAGAAGGAGAAGGAGAAAAAGGAGAGAAGGAGAAAGAGGAGGGACGGGAAGGAGGGAGGGGAGGAAGGGAGGGAGGGAGGGAGAAAAGAAGGAAGGAAAAGGAAGATTATAACTGTTCAACTGATCTCTAGCAGGTAACCACTGAGAGTTAGTCACCTTTCTTATCTATAATCAATTATTAAAGCTCTAATTCTAGTACTATTGTGAAATTATGGACTATAGGATAAGAATATTCTTTGAAGTACATAGAAATGAGAACTAATACTGCTACAAGAAACATGATAAAACCACTGTCATCAAACAGTTAAATACAGGGGAACATTCTGCAACGCAATTACAATAAAATAATAAACACATGGGAGAGAGAACTTCTTTTCTATTTTTCCCAGATGCAATCACATAATGACATTCTCCTCACAAAATTAGAATCACACACACACACACACACACACACACACACACACCACTCCTCAAATTGTGTATCAAGAAACATTGTTTAAAAGCAGTACATTTTTAGATTAAAAATAAACCAGAGGGATTATTTTCAAATTCACATTCAAGTGTTAAATTTACAAAATGCAATTCTGATTGAGTGGATTTAAAATTTTCAATGGCTCCTGCTTATGGAATCAAAGTTGAAGTCTTAGGTCAGGCTCCCTAAAAACAGAGTGTGAGACAGGGATCCTGGTGCCTGTGATTTAAGAGGTGTGCCCTCAGAGGAAGTGGCATCAGGGAAGCAGGATAGGACAGGTGGAAGGACCAAAGCAAGGATGTAGTCTCCAGTCCAGGCTCCACCTGATTTCAGGGGAGCTCTGAAGCCTGAACAGCACTTCAGAGCTGCCTCACTTTGAAGCAAGGAGCCAGCTCTCACACTCCCAGGTCAGTAAGCTACTGGCTGCCGGTTTCCCCAGGATGTGAGGTCTATAAACCATCAGGCATTTCTGGGCTCCTACAGACCACAGGGAATTATCTGGAGAAACAGGAAGAGATGCTTTCACAGCAGATGGAGGAAGAGCACTGATCAGGCAAAGGGGATCCGGGTGACATACCAGCAGCATCTTCTGTGCTTTCATAATCTGGCCCGAAATGCCCTTGATGTCCTTAACCCCCAAGCACATCACACAGGGAGCACTTTCACAACAATGACTGCAGAGTTGTTTCCTCAGGCTGGACACCCCTTTCCTCTTTGAAAGTTCCACCTTACTCTTTACAACCAAGGGCAACTGTTACTCTCTCAATAAAGTCTCCTTTTATTCCTAGAAAGGATCAGTATCTCATTTTGCCTGTTATTTCAAAGTCCTATGCTTAATTCAATCTTATGGTATAGGCCATCCCTTTAGATATTTATTAAATGAGTTAACCTGTCTAGCACATTAGTTCCATGGGGACAAGGATTGCATGTTGCTTTTGCCTTTCCCCAGCATTTAAAGACAGGGCCTGGAGTATAGTAAATGCTCTTTGACTGATGGATGAATTAATCGATGCCCACATGAGAACAACAGTCTTCTTTGGGAAAGAACAAAGTTATTCATTCAGATCCTGGTTTCTGTTTAAACTGGACAACCCCGGTGAGCTGTGTCGCTGAAATATCCTGTGCAAGCACCCTGCTTACTCATTACCTGGGAGACTTTTAGCTGAAATGTTGCATTGTCCATTTCACTGACATGGAGCACACAAACAATTAAACAAGGTCCATAAAAGGACCTTGTTCAAGAAAATGCTGATTCAATTACCAGGGCTCCCTAGCATTAGCCACTGGATTCAATTATCTCCAAAAGCAAGAGTTGAAAACCAAAGGGTTAAAAGAAGGTTCAGCTACTGAAGCACAGAGATCAGATGCACCTTTGCTCCTTAGGTCTGTTTATAGATAATGATCATAGTGAACTCGATGATCTTCCCAGATTTATTTTTTTTACTAGCTCTCCCCATTTCCACCTGTTGCGAGAGAGGGCTATATTTTATTTGAAAATTTTTATAGAAGCATGACATATATACTGCACAGTGTACAAATCATAATTAATTAATTCATAATAATCATAAATTAAATTTTACAAAGTGAGCAACCCTATAAAACCAGCACTCAGATTAAGAAGTACAATATCACCAGCAACCTAGAAAATTCCTTGTGTTCCCTTCCATTCACTACCCTCCTGAGTGTTACCAGGGTTACTAGTATCCTGCCTTCTCACACCAGGTATTACTCCAGTCAGCTTAGGAATAAGGAGAGTCAGACAGGGGACACTTTAGTATCTGGCTTATTTCACTCAACATCATTGTCATGAGCTTTATCCATGATGTTGTATATAGCTGTAGATCATTTATTGTCATTGCTGGGTCATAAGCCATTGTATGAATATGCCACAACTGATTTACCACTCTACTATTTATTGATGAGCAATTGGGCTGCTTTTAGTTTAGGGTTATTAGAGTAGTGGTGCCATGAAAATTCTTACATGCATTGTCTTGTAAACATAGCATGCATTTCTGTTGAATTCATTAAGCTAATGGACATAAATGTACTTGTTTCCCAGTCATCTCTCTTTATCAAATTACTAGATTGTGAGGTAGAAAATAAAGCCATACACATTAAAACAACAAACAAACAAACAAACAAATAAATATTTTATAAGAACAAAGAAAAATTGGATACATGAATCAAATGTAACCAAATTTTGAAACAAAAATTGATTCAGACTAATAGGCATATGGAATTTATTATCCAATTCACTCTAATTTTTGCATATCTGATTTATTTTCAAATTAAAGTTTAAAACATGTACTTCAATGTGCTCATTAGAACATTTCAACACCTATTCCCAAGTAGTATAAAATTCATGCACATTTGGGACTAGAGAAAGTAATTTAAGTAGTACCAAAGGTGGAAATCTAAAAAATGAGAAGAAAAATATCATATACATTTCTGATGAACCCATATCTAGGAATAGAATTACCAGATCAGAAGTATGTGAATATTTAGCTTGTGTAGATACTCCCAAAGAGTTTCCTAAGTAATAATACCAATTTGAACCTGAATTTTTTTCCCAGTTTTGATGAGAAATAATTGATATAAATCACTGTATAAGTTTGAAGTGTATAGCATGATGGCTTGGTTTACATATATTGTGAAATGATTACTACAATAGTTTAGTTAACATCCATGGTCTCATATAGATAGAAAAAGAAAGGAAAAATGTGTCTCCTTTTGATGAGAACGCTAAGGGTTTACCCTCTCAGCTTCCTGTGTATCATACAACAGTGCTAACTAACTACAGTAACCACATTTTACATAACATTCCTAATACTTAATTAGCTTATAATTGGAAGTTTGTGCCTTTTGATCACCTTCCTCCAGTTCTCCCTCTCCCACCCCCATCCCTCATCTCTTGTAACCAAAAATCTGATTTCTTTTTGAAGCTGAATTTTTAAAATCCAGAATTTTATTGAGCAGATCAACCATTACATCCTATGACTAGACCCAGCCTGGGTGGCTAAGTGTCTAAAATACATAATGTCTATACCTGCACTCTCTCACTAAAGGTAAACTGATCAATGTGAAGGATGCGAATACATCTTAAGGCAGACTATTTACTACATATATTGACCCTGTGTCGACCAGGTGACACCAGTTTCTATTCCCCTTTAATTTTTCCCTTTGCTCAAAAATCTTCACTTCAGTTGTTGAATCATTTTCTTTTCGGCAACAGAACACTACATACTAATACAAATACATGGTCTTGAAGCTTTATTATGTTAGCAGGAAATAGCTAGTATTCTATAATTGAGAACTGGGCTCTGAGGAAATTGGCTGTTAAATTTTCCTAGGAAGAAAGAGGAGTAAAAAAATCTGTGGAAAGGAGCTTGTAAGTATTTTTAAATTTCTGTTCTCTCTGTGGTACCATGAAGTCCATGATTATTAACTACCTGGTTTACTGCTGCTGCCCAGACATCTTGTAAAGTGCCTGAAACAGAGTGGTTTTCAGTAAACATTTTGGACTTAATTGCTTATGATATTCATCAGAGTAAATAACTCCTGTGCATTTAGGGGATAGTCCTTAGGAGTGGATACGTTACTCAAAGAAGCAGGGTGTGTGTGTGTGTGTGTGTGTGTGTGTGTGTGTGTGTGTGTACATGTCTAGTGTTATTTTTCCCATGACCTAATCCAAACAAGTTTGGATTTACACAGAGCATAAATAAAAGGACCCAGGTCACAACTCAATCCAGACTGAAACTGAGAAACTACAGCTGGATAACAAACTGGTAAATTCCATGTACAAACTGAATAATGATAAATGAGTATCCACTGTGTACTAGACACAGTATTTAAATTAGATACAGTGTCTCTGACTTCTACAACAATGCCATAGCGGGCATCATTATTCTCATCCTTCTCATCTGAACGTGAGAAGGATGAAGTGGCTGACCAAGACCACTTAGTAAAATGGCACAGCTGAATGCAAACCTGGGTCTGTTTGATTCCAAAACTCTGGCTATTTCCACTATATTTTCATTCCCCAGAATGATTTATTTAGTGTCAGGATGGAAAATTAGAAATAACAGAACAACAAAAAACTAAGCATTAACTAAATGTTGAGACTCCCAAGATTGAGTAGGTATGGCAGATGCAATGCAAGGTTTCTCCCAGGTGGACAAGCCAGCTAGTTACGCTGCTGTGGTGCCATGGCAACATGTAATATCTTTAGCAGAAGGACCTTAGATGATGGATGCCTGTTTTTTTGGTTTGTGGTGTGTGCGGGTTTTTGTTGTTGTTGTTGTCTTCCCAAAAAGAAACAGATATTAAGGGAACAAAAATTTTTATTACTGCCATTTTATTTGAAAATCACTCTGCACTTGGATCTCTGGGGAAATGCTATTCCATCTTTCAAAGGAAAATTAGCATTTTTTTAGCACATAGAAAGGGTTCTTTTCTATGATCTGCTTTTCAACAGAAACTCTCCAAGGCCCCTTCCTTATTTTAAGTTTTAAAATGCTATGATCCTACATCTCATCAAATATAATAGAAAAGTTCAACTTTAATATATCTTACAAAAATTGCCTTCCTGTAGATTATGCCCTTCAGCTATCATTTTAAATTGTAATTTGCAGTTTTCAAATTCTCTTATAAAAGAAGATGTTTTCTTTAGTCAAAATAGAAGTAACTTAATTTTTATTGTCTGGCTAAATTGATCCACTTTTTATTCATCTTTTGTTTGAAGGAGTTTGCATGACTTTGTAGAGTTTGCATGAATTTGCAGGGAAATATATGTACTCTTTGGATCTCAGAGAATGAAAGAAATGTGACTTTAAAATGTACTTAGGATAAAATAATTGTAATTCTTTTGTGGTTTTATTATCGAATCCAGTTTTTAAGGGACAAAAGGTATTAATTAGTTCAGGTACTCTTTACTACAATTCAATATACATTTTGGAGTGCGTAATAAATATGAGGCTCTAGAGACTCTGAAATAAAGTAAAAAGGGCTTTTTGCTAACAGAGCTCACAGAGGAGAAGGGTTATTTATGAGAGCTAGTTAGAAAAAGTAAAGGATCATGGAAGGGTTGGCTTAGGACTGATTAAAGGAGTACTTTGGGAATTGCATAAGTTGCCTACTGCATTTCTGTTAACTTAGTTCAATATAAGTGCTCAAAAACCATGTTGAAAGAATGGATGGCCCTCGTGATAGACACCTGGAGACAACTTTCTTTCATCCATGCCTTTAGTGAGTTCTAGAAAGCCTAAAAAATTATGTATGTCTCATCTGCACTTTCCTCAGATCACCTCTTTCTCTTGGATGAATGTCAAAGGCATTCTGGAATTCAAAGACCAAAGCTTTTCCTGTGATATTGCAAAGTCCTTGTAAAAATACTTTTAAGTGATCCTTAAATGGCAACTCTAAAGGTAACAATTATTTACAGTTGAAAGTAAGTCAGAGGGAAAATTCATACAGATCAATGTAAATGACGTGCAATGAAATTAAACAAGAGGAGAAAGACTTGTCAGACATAATTCACATCACTCATTTTAAATTCAATCAAAGGTAGTTAGAATTTGGGAATTTCTGTCATTGCTCACTTATCTTGACACATTTTCTATTAATTGAAAGAAGAATGTTAAGTGATACTTACATATGATAAAAGACATGAAATAGCCACATTCAAATTTTTAAGAATTGTTGCTTTGTGGGTGTATTAGTCTGCTCAGACTACCTATAACAAAATGCCACAGGATGGGTGCCTTAAACAACATTTATTTTCTCACAGTTCTGGAGACTGGAAGTCCAAGATCAAGTTGCCAGCAAGACTGGTTTCCTGTGAGGCCTGTCTTCCTGTTTTGCAGATGGCTACCCTCTCATTGTGTTATCACCTTGCCTTTCTCCTGTGTATATGTACTCCTGGGCTCTCTTCCTCTTCCAAGGTCACCAGTTTCATTTGATTAGGGCCCCACCCTTATGACCTCATTTACTTAGTTACTTAAAGATCCCATCTCCAAATATAGTTTCATTACAGGTTAAGGCTTCAACACAGGGAATTGGTGGGGGGTTAGGGGGTGGACATAATTCAGTCCTTAAAACAGGGCTTACTATCTATCTCAGCACTGACATCTCTAACATCTTAGAAAATCAACTTCATAAATTAGCCTAGGTGCCTGGGCCTAGATCCTCAAGAAAAAAACTTTCAATACAAATTATTAATCCAAAAGGTTAGCCTCTCTCATGCACCAGCATGATTTTAATTACATTGGCAACATCCTGCTCGCTAATTTGTTGGGTAATTCTGTACTTATTGTATCTATCCAGAATTGGTTTAATTTATATTTAGACATAATTGGATTTCTTCTTCATCATCATTCAATTCATAAAATTCATCCAAATTGTTCCAACACTGACTACCCTGTCACTGGAACAATTCCAGCTTCAGCGATGCTTTTTTTCTTTAAAATGGATGCTTACATAAGCTTTTGAAAGTAACTTGCTTTTCCCAACTTGGGCAAATGTGTAGAGAGCAATTGTTACTTCAGCTACTGTACACTAAATTGTCACAGCAAAAGCCTTATGAGTCAGATTTCTTTTGCACTCTTTTGTGACTTTTTCCTGCAGAAAAATTCCATCATCACAGTTTTCTCATTGTGATTTTGTAGGACCTGACAACATGCTAACAGTAGGTAGTTTCATTTATAATTTTTGCCTTTTTCTCTTGATGTTTGTTGTTGTTGATGATGTTTATGGGCCTTCCCTGCTCGCTCTAATTTGGTATCCAGATATTTTGAAGGTACAAAGTAAGAAGCATGTTTTTAAGGATGCATGAGAAATGGTGTCCTGGAATGATAACATTTTGGGTAAGGAAAATCTGTGTTCTGATCCTGGTTCTGCCAAATACTAGGTGGAGTCCCTATGGAAAGCTGCTTACCTTTTTTTGTCTTACTTTTCTCATCTACCAACTGACACTAGAAGAATTGCTGTAAACACCATAGATTAAAAAAGATATTACAATATTGGGTGTATAAGAAGGGGTCAATAAAAGGAGATTATTTCTGTGTCTTCAATCCTCATCAGTGTGTGGATATGAAAGCAGTCATATTCATAGTAATAAGTCAGATTTCCCTGATTGGAACAGGATGGCATAATGTAGGTCCTCAATTCCTTCCCTGAGCCTCAAATAGTTATTTCCAGGATTCCCTAGGGTTGGGTTTCACTTGAATTCACACACCACTCCTTTTAGTCTTCCCTGCTAATCCCCTGGTTGATAGTCTCCATCTGTCATTCTCTGCACTGCAGTGACAACTGAGCTGCTTCCTTAAGCTTCAAAAGCTTCAAACCTGGAGCCACTCAGCATCCTCTGGAACCTCTACAGCCTTCAGATGGAAAGGAATGCTCCTCATCCAACCCTCACCTCCTGGGCACCTATGCAGGGCACCTGGGTCAAGGGCATATCTTGGCCTGTTCCCTTTTCTGTAGACATTCTTGTAAAAAGCCACCTTTTTTTGCTTCTCTCCAGACAAAAATAAAATAAAAACCCATTACACAAATCAGCTCCTGGCAGCACAGCCCATTTTCTCAGATCTGTCTTTTCCTGTCTAAATTTTACTGTCAGCAAAAAGTGGCACTTCCATTTCACTGATAAATATAGACACCTAGCCTTGTCTTATTTAATCTTTAAGACTATTGGATCTATTGCTCATAGATTTTAGGTCAGTAGTATGTCATGCATTATCAAGAGCTTCTGTTATTTTATGTAACTTTTTATTCTTTTAAAAATCAAAGCATTCTGTTTGTATAGTGTGCCACCCCAAAACGAAACAAACAAAATAAAAAAAACCTTTTATCTGCTTCCCCACAGGTATTTCCCCTCACATCCCTGTTACTCAGTTAAAATTTCTCTATCCTATATAGAATGGGGAGTTGTTTTCCATTTATAAGGTGTCGTTTCCATTTATAAAGTCACATAATTCAGTACACTTCTAATTTCATCCTATCTATCTAATCAAGACAAGCTCCCATTAGCAACTTGACTATGGACAGCCACAATCCCCAGATATAGGGTTTAGAAAGAAAAAGAGAAATATTTCTACTCAATTATTATTTTACAATAAAAATATATTTTTTTTAATTCAAAAAGATTAAATAGAAAAATGGAGACACCCTAAAGACAATTTAATACCTTTGTTATTATTATACTACATTTCTTTCCAGTCACTGCTTAATCTAACCCTGGTTTTACTCCCAGGCGAGAAGCTATCCATCTGCATCATTGGGGTTTGAAACTCTCTTCATCGGTTATCAATTATTGTGTTAAATTTTTAAAAAATATTTTAAATACTTTCCTCAGTTACCTGTGGCTTTAGAGAGTTACAGCTTCATATAGTATGCTACTCACAGTGCTCCAAACACTGAAACAGAAGAGAGAAGCCATTTTTGGGGAAAAGAGGAGAATAATGATAATAGCTAGTACTCATACACTTTAATGTTCAAAGCACAATGCATGCCTGAAACTCTTCTAAGCACTTTATTTCATTAAATCATGCACTGACGAAGCACAGGGATTAACAGCATGGATGTTTTACCCTGAGATACCTGAGTTTCATTAAGACTATCTAGACGGAATGAAGTGTGAACCTCAGCGAACCTACTGTCTCAAAACAATGAAAATACAAGCACAACAATCAGATTCAATGATTTCTGAGTTCTTCAGTTAAACCAAAGGCACAGAACAATAACAACAACAACAAAAACAAACATCTATTCAAGAAAGAACTGGATCTCATTAAAAACCAGTGAAATCGGTGTCATTTTCACTTGGGAATGTTCCCATCCCCTTCCTCTCCAGCCCAGGGGTGAGGCAGCCATGAAATGCCTGCAGTCTCACAGTGAGCTCTTTGGAGCTCCAGTAAAAACTCCAGCTCCAGGGGAGAGTCAATCTTTTGATAAAATTAGCAGCTCTATGGGAAATCCTCATGCTCAGATTGTTTCTATTTGATTAGACTTGAAGCTCAGGTCAGGTGAAGACAGTTTTAATGAAACAGGGTTTTAATGAAAACAATAGCAATCTACTGGTAACTGCGACTCAAAGCTACCTACCTAAGGCTATAACTTTACTGGAGGCAAACAAGAGCCCAGATAAAAGCTTTAAAGGTAGGTTTGGGGAACTTGGTGACCATAGTCACCTGACATATTCCTAAGGATCTAGAAGACTGTGCACATGTTCAGGGTGCACCCATGACCAGGGATGTCACTGACCCCAAAAAAGACGTGAAGGGTCCGTCATTCACCTCTGACTGACCGTGAAGCCCTAAGGAGGCAGGAAGTGAAAGCTCAGGCTAACCTCCACATTGCCTGAGATTCAAAGATGTGCTGCAAAATAGATCCCCTCAGCAAAAGATATAAGGAGGATGTACTGACTCAAGGCAATTAAGGAAACTTGATCATCCTCAGTGACCCATCTGATCACTAGAGTATTCTGGCCCAGTCTTAAAATAAAACCAAGAACTTTTTAAAAGCTAGCAGAAAACTCACAGAAAACACTTCAGGGAATACAAAATCTACGGATTTGGTCTAGGAAAGTTACTTGACAAATAAGCAGTAGCAAGAGAAACAAAAACAAACCCGAAGAACCAGCAACAATAACAAATAGGAGTAAAAGGGAGAGGGTCCAAATTTCAACATATTATGAGACATGCAAAAAAACAGGAAGGTTCTGTCTATACAAAAGAAAACAGCTAACAGAAAATGTCTCTGAAATGGCCCAGATGTTGGCTAAGCAAATAAGGACTTTGTCAGCTATTATAAATACATTCAAAGAACTAAAGAAAATCATGACTAAAGACCTCAAGGAAAACATGACAATGGTGTCTCTCCAAATAGAGTTTTTGATAAAGACACAGGAATATAAAAAGGAACCAAATAGGAACCAAATAGAGTTGAAAAATTAAATGATTGGAATGAAAAATACTCATAGAGGAGCTTAACAGCAGATCTGAGCTTAATTGACAGTATCCAAGCTGAGAAAAACAAACTGGTAGCTCCTCAAAAGTCAAACATATATATAATATGACCTAACAATTCCACTTCTAGGGAGATACCCAAATGAATTGAGCACATGTGTCCACATAAAAATGTGTGAATGTTCATGGTAGTATTACTCATAATAGCCAAAGAGGAGAAACAATCAAAATGTCCATCAACTGATGCATGGATAAATAAAATGTGGCAGTCTGTACAATGAAATATTATTCAATCATAAAGATTAATGAAGTACTCACACAGGCCACAACATGGATGAACTTCAAAAACATTGTGAAAGGAAGCGAGTCACAAAAGACCACATATTATGTGATTCTATTTAAATGAAATGTCCAGAATAACCAAATCCACAGAGACAGAAAGTAGATTTTGGTTGCTTAAATGTTCTAAAGTTTGATTCTGGCAATACTTGTGCCAGTCCGTGAATATACTAGAAACCATTGAGTTGTATGTATGCTTTAAATGGGATAATAAATGGTATGTGAACTGTATCTCAATAAAGCTAGATAAAAAATTTATTTAACCTCCCTGAACCCACATCTGTATAGTACTACCCTGTGTAGTGAGGATTAAATGGGATCATAAATAAAATGCCTGAAACAGCCCAGGATGTAGTAAATAATTTACACTGGCAAATTTTCTACCAGTGTCCTTGAAAATGTAAAAGGAAGAAACAGCAATATAATAAGTATGTTTTGTTTTTTACAATTGGATCAAATTAGAATAAAGTCACAGTTCCCTCTTAAATGAGAAACTCTCCCTTCAGTAGATATTAAAGACTGATATTTAGCCAAAATCATTCAGAAGCTAAAAATACCACTCTTCATTCATATAAACAGCTTTCGTTAAGATAAACAGGTTTCTTTCTTTTTTTTTAATTAGTTTCAGGTGTACAACACAATGCACTAGTTATACTCTTTACCCCCAAAAGTGACAACCCCCCTCCCCCAGTTTGCCACGCCACTCCCCCATCATACATATCTATTACAATTCCTTTGACTCCCTTCCACAGTATACTCCATATCCTGTGACTATCTATATATTCAGTTATAGTTGGCATACAATATTATACAACATCAGCTTCAGGTGAACAGTGCAGTGATCAAGCCTCTACTCCATCCATGAAGTGGTCTCCCTAATAAAACATGTGACTATCTGACATGCCACAAAATTTTTACAACATTATTATATACCCTGAACTGTGTTTCATATCCCTGTGGCAATATTGTAGTTGTCTGTTTATGCTGTCTAATCCCTTCCCCTTCCCCCTTACCCCACCCCCCTCCCAACTAGCAACCCTCAGTTTTTCCTCTATATCTATGAGTCTGTTTACTTTGATGGTTCTTTCAGGGTGAAATGCTCCAAAAATATCAACGAAATCCAGCTGGTCTAAAGTGTCATTTAAGGCCCCTCTTTCTGAGTTGATTTTCTGTCTAAAGGGTCTGTCCACTGGTGACAATGGGGTGCTGGAGTCCCCTACTATGATAGTGTTACTGTTGATCTCTGTCTTTATGTCTGTCAAAATCTGTTACATATAATTAGGAGCTCCTATGTTGAGTGCATAGATGTTTATTAGGGTTATAGTACCCTTCTTTGTCTTTTACCGTAGTCATTCTAAAGTCTGTTTTGTCCAAAACAAGCATTGGTACTCCAGCTCTTTTTGTCCAAAACAAGCATTGGTACTCCAGCTCTCTTTTTTCCCTCATTTTCATTTGCATGAAATATCTTATTCCATCTGTCTTTTGATTGGAGCATTTATCCCATTCACATTTAAAATGATTATTGATAGGTGCATATGTATTTGCCATTTTGTTATTTGTATTCCTGGTCTTCCTGGGTTAGCTTGTTTACCCCTGTCTTTTGTTTAAAAAAGCCCTTTTAACATTTCTTGCAATGCTGGCTTGGTGGTAATGAATTCCTTAAGCTTATTCTTTTCTGAGAAGCTCTTTATTTCTCCTTCAATTTTAAGTGATAGCTGTGCTGGGTAGAGCAATCTTGGTTGTAGGCCTTTATTTTGTGTCACTTTAAATATCTCCTGCCTCTCCCTTCTGGCCTGCAGAGTTTCTGTAGACAAATCGGCTGTTAGTCTAATAAGAGTTCCTTTGTATGTAACCTGCTGTCTTTCTCTTGCTGCCTCTAGGATTCTGTCTCTGTCTTTAACCTTTGCCATTTTAACTATGATGTGTCTTAGTGTGGACCTGTTTGGGTTCAGCTTGTTTGGAACCCTCTGCACTTCCTGGGCATGTATGTTGATTTCCTTCAACAGGGTAGGGAAGTTTTCAGTCATTATTTTTTCAAATACATTCTCGACCCCTTGCTTCTTCTCTTCTCCTTCTGGTATTCCTATGAGTTGAGGTTGTTCAGCTTCATCTTGTCCCATAGGGCTCTTAAACTATTTTCATTGCATTTTATTCTTTGGTCTTTTTGTTGTGCCAACTGGGTGATTTCTGCTGTTTTCTTCCAAATCACTGATCCGCTCCTCTGCTTCATCTACTCTACTGGTGATTCCTTCGAGTGTGTTCTTCATTTCAGTTATTGTATTCTTTAGTTCTAACTGGTTGTTTTTTATGATTTCTCTATCCTTCCTTATGTCCTCACTAAGTTTGTTAAACATTCTTATCATCAGTGTTCTGAACTCTGTTTCTGAAAGGTTGGATCCCTCTGTTTCATTTGGTTCCATTTCTAGAGGTTTCTTCTGATCTTTTACTTGTGACATGTTTCTTTGTTTCCCCATTCTGGCTGTCGCTTTGGGATTGCTTTGATGTATTAGATCACCAGGAGAGCCCTGGCTGGATCATGCAGGCACACAGCTCACGGCCTAACACTCCCAGGAAAACTCCCAGTCTCAGCCTGTCCCAATCAGCCGCTCGCAGATCAGGCCGAGGAGCCTGACAACCAATCACGAGCCTGGCAACTCGGCAAGCGCAGTGTGGAGAGCAGGCACCAGAGGCGGCTTGCTCACTCCGAGTCTCAGTGAGCAGCCTGTTGGAGCCAGAGCACGCCCACCAGGCGTTTCCCTGGCAACGCAGCACAAGCCTTGCAGAGGGTGGGGATCCGAGGCAGCTCATGCACTCCCGGGTCTCAGTGAGCAGCCTGTTGGAGCCGGAGGGTACCCAGCCAGTGTTTCCCTGGCAACGCAGTATAAGCCGGACGGAGGGTGGGGATCCAAGGCCACATGTGCACGTGCACGCAAACACGCACTTCTGCCCTGGTAATTTTTACTATCAAGTAAATTTGGTCAAGACCTATACTGTAAAAATTAGAGTAATACATATTAAGAATCTCCAAAAGTACATACAGTAGAGTATGTTTCCCATGATTTCACCATGGAATCCATTTCTTCTTGAAGATGCTTCTGGGATCATTGTTCTACAAAACACATTTTGGGAAGATGGTATGTGAGCAATATCTATGAAATAACTTTTGTTTTTTTCTCCACAAGTGAACTTTTACACATCTGCTAACACAGTAGCTGTTGTAGCTTCATGATGCTGATACAGGTTTGTTCCTTCTCTCCCGGAAGAAACCCAAGTAAAATTTACCTGCAATTTCAGGATATCTATAGGCCCATTATAAGGGGCAGTAGTTGGTTTAAATTTTGCTAACACTGAAAATACTTCAAACATGTGGGCTAATTTTTGTCATGGAGATTAATAATTGTCATGGTTCCTTCCAATTTTCTGCATTCCAGAAATTAGAGATGAAAGCTTTTACACATAATACTGCCTCCTGAGTAAGAGCAGGCTTTGTCTCCTTTTTTGAAAACAGAAAATATAAAATTCTTAAGCATCTTCTAAAGAATATCAAACACTGTGAAAATTACCTGATGTTCAAAAATAACACCCTCAGTAATACTGAAGTGTCTGAGTTCAGCAAACAATGCAGAGTAATTATGTTTTGAATCTGTAGCACCTTTCATCCAAAGTGCTTACATACTCCTTAAAGACAACGAAAGCCATACATGTTCTGTGACTATCTTTATTTCAAATATTCTGTGTAGATCAAGTACACTGCTATTTGTCCATATGTGCAAAACTCTGATTTATAACAGAATCCCTGTGTTCACATTCATTTTAAGACTATGGATTACTCTATATGCATCTTCTTTGGCCTTAACAAGAAATAGGAATAAGTCAAGAAGAGGGGAAGGCATCAGGGAGAATGTTGGGGGAATCCTTGTGTTTTGAGGGAGCTGGAGGATAGATAACCTTGAAAGGAGAAGTAGGGTACAATGCCAGCAAATTTTTCTCATTCATATGTGAGTCTTGCATGTGTATGATAGTTATGATGTTTCACATCTGCTAATATATGAGATACTCAGTATGAAAAGGTGTTTCTAACTTTCGAGATGGTCTAGACAATTGTTGTCCAATAGAAATACATGGTGAACCACATGAATAACTTTAAAGGTTTTCAATTTATTTTTTAACTTACATAAAGTTCACTTCTTTCGATACACAATTCTATACATTTTGGCAAAAGAATGCTGTATTAGTTTTCTATCACTATCATAAGAAAATACCACAAATTCAGTGGATTAAACAACACAAATGTAGTATTTTATAACTCTGCTGGCCAGAAGTCTAACATGGTTCACACTGGGGTAAAATCAAGGCATTGACAGGGCTGCCTTCCTTTCTGAAGGCTGTGACTGGAATGCCTTTCCTTGCCTTTCCCAGCTTCGAGAGGCTTCTCACATTCTTTAGCCTATGGCCGGCCCCCTTGCTCCATTTCCAAAGCTAGCAAAGGCAAGCTGAGTCCATCTCAAATCACATCACTGTGACCTTTTACCTCTCTCTTCCACTTTTAAGAACACTTGTGATTATACTGAGTCCACAGAACAGTTCAGCACCCCAAACCACTCCCTCTTTCTCCCCCTTTGTACTCAGATATTCCCCCAACTCTATTCTGGGGCAAACACCAGTGTGTAATCCATCCTTTTGGTTTGCCTTTTCCAGATGTGACATACATGGGATCATACATAGGCAGGCCTTTGAGCCTGACTTTTTACACTAGCATAACAAAGTATTTATTTATCTATCTCTAGCAAGTATCAATAGTCTACTCCCTTTTATTGCTGTATCATCTTTCTTTCAGGGATGTTCCATTTATCCTTTCACCAGTTGCAGGACATTCAGTTGTGTCCAATTTTGTACATTATGAGTAAATCTGCTTATAAACATTTGTATACAGGCTTATGTGAGAACATAATTTTTCATTTCTCTTGAATAAACACTGATTGTGAGATTGGTGGGGGGTGTTACAAAATAAATGTATAGTTAATTTTGTAGGAAACTGCCAGACTGTTTTCCAAAGTGGTTGTACCATTTTTGCATTTCTACAAGCAATGTATCTGTTCCAGGTGTGGAACATTTTCAACAGCACTTAGTATTGTTTTTATTTTTTGAAGCCATTCTAATACAAATGCAGTGGCATCCTATTGTGGTTTTAATTTGCATATCCATGGTTAAGGATCTTGTACATCTTCTCATGTGCTTATGTGCCATTCACATATCTTCTTTAGTGAAGTGTCTATTCAAATATTGCATAAATTTTATTATTTGGTGGTTTTCTCATTAATGAGTTTTATATGATCATTGCATATTGTGGGAAAATGTACATTGTGAGATACTCGATTTGCACATATTTTCTCCTAGTTCATAACTTCTCATTCTGTAACAGGACCTTTCAAAGAGCAAAAGTTTTAATTTTGAAGAAATATTTCTCAATTTTTTCTCCAATGGATTGTACTTTTGTTGATGTATCTGAGAACTCTTTGCTCAACCAAAAGTCACAAAGATTTTTGTTTATTTGTTTTTTAGTATCATTATATTGACAACCATTGAATCAATCATGTGTTCCTAGAATACATACACTCCACAAGGTCATGAGGTATATACTTATTTTTTAATAGATATAATTGACATGTAACATTATATTAGTTCCAGGTGTAGAAACATAATGATTCAGTATTTGTATATACTACAAAATGATCACCACAAGTGTCTAGCTAACATGTATCCCTATACATGGTTATAATTTTTTTCTTATGATTAAAACTTTTTAGATCTACTCTCTTAGCAACTTTCAATGTAAAATACAGCATTATTAACTATAGTCACCATGCTGTCCATTATATCACCATTTCTTATTTATTTTATACCTGAGAGTTTATACTTTTTTTTTTTTTTTTTTTAGCTGAGCCATTCTGCCACCTGTTGGCAGCTCAGCTCAGGCTGGGCATCGAACCGCTGTTGCTCAGAGTCTTGTGCAAACTCTTAATGAACTGAGCCACTCAGCCAGTCCTAGTTTATACTTTTAACCTCCTTCACTCATTTTGCTCATACCCTACCCCCACCCCCACTTCAACAACCACCAATCTCCATATCCATGAGCCTAGTTTTTTGTTTGTTTGTTTGTTTCTTTGTTTGTTTTAGATTCCACATATGAGATCATAAGGTATTTGTCTTTCTCTGTCTGACTTATTTCTCTTACCATAGTGGCCCCAAGGTCCAACCATGTTGTTGCAAATGGCAAGATTTCCTTTTTTTATGGCTGAATAATATTCCATTTTATATATATATATATATCACAACTTCTTTGTCCATTTATTTATTGCTCCCTATCTTGGCTATTTGAACCTGGGATGCATATATCTTTTTGAGCTAGTATTTTCATTTTCTCTGGATAAATACCAAAAGTGAAATCACTGGATCATGTGGTAGCTCTATTTTTAATTTTGGGAGGAGCCTCCATACAGTTTTCCATGGTTGCTGCAGCAATTTAAGTTTCCACCAATAGTTCAGTAAGAGGGTTCCCTTTTTTACATTTTCTCATCAACACTTGTTATTTTTTGTCCTTTTGATAATAGCCATTCTAACAGGTGTGACGTGATATCTTATTGTGGTTTGGATTTGATGATTAATGATGTTGAGGACATTTTCATGTACCTGTTAGCCATATGTATGTCCTCTTTAGAAAAATGTCTATTCAGATCTTCTTCCCAGCTTTTAATCAGAATTTTTTTCTTCTTTCTTGATATCAAGTTGCCCCTAATCAGATATATGACTTGCAAATATTTGTATTTTCCTATTTGGAAGGTTGCCCTTTCATTTTGTTGATTGTTTCCTTTGCTGTGCAAAAGCTTTCCAGGTTGATATGGTCCACTTGTTTGTTTTGTTTTTTGTTGCCTTTGCTTTTGATGTCAAATCAAAAAAATCCCTGCCAAGACCAATGTCAAGGAACTTGCCATCTGTGTTTTCTTTTGGTCTCAGTTTTTGGAGTTTTATGGTCTCAGGTCTTATGCTCAAATCTTTAATCCATTTTGAATTATTTTTGTGTGTAGTGTAAGACTGGGCTTTTGCATGTGGTTGTCCAGTATTCCCAGCACCATTTATTGATAACACTGTCCTTTCCCCACTGTATATTCTTGGTTGTTTTGTTGTGTATTAATTGACCATATATGCATAGGTTTATTTCTGGACTTCTGGTTTCATTAATTCTTTAGTGTTTACCTGTTTTTGACTTCTTGGACTTGAGCATTGATTATATTATTTCTTTTCTTCTGCTTGCTATGTTTTTAATTTTTTTTTTCTGGTTTCTTGAGATGCAAGCTGAGGGCACTGATTTGAGATCTTCCTTCTTCTCTGAAATAGGCGTTTTAACATGCTCTAAATTTCTCCCTAAGTACTGCTTTAGCAATGTCCTACAAATTTTGATATGTTGTCTTTTCATTTTATTCAATCCAAAATATTATACTTTCCCTTTTGAATTTTTAACTCTTGGGTATTTAAATGTGTTATTTGGTTCCCAAATATATAAGAATTTTCTGGAGATCTTTCTGTTAATTTCTAATTTAATTGTATTGTGATGAATGAACATATTTAGTATGACTTTAATCCTTTCAGATTTACTAAGACCTGTGTTATAATCTAGAATATAGTCTATCTTGGTAAATGTTTCATCTACACCTGCAAAAAAATGTTGAAGTCTAGGCTGGCAGAGTGGCTCAGTTGGCTTGGAGAGTGTGTTCTGAGCAACGGGGCTGCCAGTTCAATCCCCACATGGGCCAGTGAATTCCTCGCCCTAGCTGAGCTGTCGCTGAGCTGACAACAGGTGGCAGGATGGCTCAGCTGGTGTAACAACAAGATTGCCTGTTCAATGGTGGGCTATGCCCTCCCACAACTAAAGATTGAACTCGGCACCTTGAGCTGAGCTGCCACCCGCCAGATGTCTCAGGGGATAGAGCATGTGCTCTTCACAACAAGGCTGCTGGTTCGACTCCCACATGGATAATGGCTACGCCCACCTGCAACTAAGACTGAACTCAGCACCTTGAGCTTAGAGGACGTGAGCTGCCGACTGGAAGCCAGATGGCAACTGGGGCCCTCCACAACGAAGACTGAAGAACAACAATTTGGCTGGTCCCCTCCCCCAATTCCCCAACACTGTTTCCCTCCCCCAATTCCCCAATAAAATCTTTAAAAAAAAAAAATGTTGAAGTCTTCTTTATACTTATTGATTTCCTAGCAACCTAGTATATTAATTATTGAGATGGGGCACTGATATCACTGACTAATTGTGGATTTGCCTATTTGTCCTTTTGTTTCTATCAGTTGTTTTTTTTTTCTTTTTTCTTTACGTATGTTGAAGTTCTATTGTGAAGTGAATACATCATTTAAGATTATTATGTCCTTTTGAGAGTTACCCCTTTATCATCACAAAGTGACCCTATTTTTCTCTGGTAATATTCTTTGCTCTGAATTCTACTTTGTCTGGTGTTAATACAGCCATTTCATCTTTCTTTGCTTACTATAATATTAGCATAATATATCATTTACCACCCTTTGACTGTAATATAATTTGTATCTTTGTGTTTCAAATGTGTATCTTGTAGGTAGCATATAATCAGTCTTAATTTTCACCAATCTGAAAATCTCTGCTTTTTAATGGGAGAAAGGAGGTTATATCATTTACATTTCATATAATTATTGATAATGATTAAGTCTAAATCTACCAACTTGCTAATTGTTTTTCTATTTGTTCTATTAGATCTTTGTTTCCTTTATCTACCTCTTTCTACAATCCATGGGGTTTTTTTTTTTAGCATTGTGTTGTTTAATTTCAAAATGTTTGAGTTTTCCCTGATATCTGTTATGGATCTCTAACTTAATTCTGAATAGTGACAAAGTATGATTCATATTATTTAAATTCTATTACATTTGTGAGGGTTCGTTTTATGATCCAGAATATGATCTTTCTTGGTGAATGTTCCATGAGTATTTGGAAAGAATGTGTATACTGTTGTTGGGCAGAGTATTCTGTATCTAGCAATGTGGTCAAGCTGTTGACAGTATTTTTCAGTCTTCTTTGTTGTCATGAGGGTTTGTATGTTCATTTGTTTGTTTCTTTAATAGCTCTATCAGATCCTGAAAATGAAATGTTAAAGTTGCCAAGAAGAGTTGAGAATTTGTCTATTTTTCTTTTCAGTTCTATTATTATTTGCTTCATGTGTTTTGGAGCTTACTTGTCAGGTACAAACACATTTAGGATCCTTACATATTCTTGGTGAATTGGCCTGTTTATTCATGATCATTTTTTTCACTCAAAGAAAATCTTTACCTGATATTAAAATGAGCCATCCATTTTTCTTTTGAACAGGGTTTGCATGGTGCATCTCTTCCCATTCTTTTAGCCTAACTATATCATTATATTTAAAGTGGGTTTCTTTTACACAGCATTTAGTTAGGTCTTAAGTTTTTTATTTTATCTGACTATATTCGATTAAATTAGGTCTAACATTTTATCATTTGTTTTCTATTTGTCTCTTCTGTTTTTTTTTACTTTTGGTTCTCCTTTTCTTGCTTTGTTTGTATTTGAACAATTTAAATATTTATTTTATCTATTGACATTTTAAACTATATCTCTTGGTATCATTTTTAAGTGGTTCCTCTAGAGGAAAATAAATAAATATATATATTTAAGTCCACTTAAAGTTAATGTTTTACCACTTCAACAACATAGAAATCTTACAATGATATATTGCCATTTACCATCCCCACTTTTAAAATAATTTCCATATGTATTACATCTGATTACATTTTAAAAACCTCCAGCCAATGTTATAATTTTACTGTCAACAGTTATACATGTTTTACACAGTTTTAAGAAGAAATAGCCCTTTATATTTACCCTGGTGTTTAAATTTATTTTCCTCCTCCATTATTTCTGATGCTTTGGGTTTGCTTCTGGTATCATTTCCCTTCAGCCTGAAAAATTTTCTTTAGCATTCTTTTTTATAGTAAATCTACCGGTGACAAACTATCTTAGTCTTCCTTCTTCTGAGAATGTGCTTATTTTGTTTTCATCGCTGAAGGATATTTTCTCTGGATATAGGAATCTAGGTAGATAGGATTTTTGTTTGTTTGTTTGATTGATTGATTTTTTAAAATTCCTTCAGCACTTGCAGAATATAATTCAAGGTTACTAACCTCCATGGTTACTGATGATAAATCTGTAATCATTTGAATCATTTTTACTTATGTTATGTATTGCTTTTTTCTGGCTCCTATTAAGTTTTTTCTCACTTTGGTTTTCAACAGTTTGATTTTCATGCATCTGAGAACTGCTTTCTTTGAGTTTATCTTTTTTTTTTGGATTCACTGAACTTCTTAAATTCATAAATTTATTACTTTTGATAAATTTAGGAAGTTTTCATTCATTATTTATTAAAAAAAAATTTTTCTGCTTCAAATTCTTTCTCCTTCACTTCTGGGACGCTTGACCTATTGATATTGTTTCATATGATCTCATAAGATTCTGAGGCTCTGTTTATTTTTCAAATCATTTTCTGTGTTCTTAAGATTGTTTAATTTCTGTTGGGCTCTATTCTCTTGCTTCCATTCTGTTATTGAGCCTGTTCAGTGTATTTTTTCTATTTCAGATATTTTATTTTTCCATTTTTAAATTTCCATTTGGTACTTTTTTATTATTTCTACTGCTCTACTGTGAACTTTTGTCTTTCAAAAGTGTTAACTTTATCTCACTGAGGATGGTTTTAATGGCTGCTTTTAAGTCTTGCCTAAAAATTCTAAGACTTAGGTCATTTTGTGTTAGTATCTACTTTCTGTGTTTTCCTTTGAATATTTGTTAAATTTTTGTAATTCTTAGTACGTCACAGAATTTTGGATTGTATCCAGGACATTTTTTATCTTGCAGGTTTCTAGTTCCTGTTAAAATCCTCCAGAGAATATAGATTTTTAAAAACTGGTAATCAGCATGATTAGCATCAGGCTGACAAGAAGGTTCACCTTCAGTGGTGATAGTCCCAATATCAGTCACTTTTTCAAAATCTTTACTGCCCAGTGTATACTCTGCTCAGAGGATAGCCTGGGACTTGGAATATGCTTTATATTTTAGTTCAGTCCTCAAAGCCTTTGCTATGTTTTTGTGGTGACATTTCACATATAACCAGCCCAGGGCTGATTCCATGAGTATTTGGGCATGATTCCATGCCCAGTATTTGGAAATCCATTTCTTCACCTCTGTCCTCTCTGGGTCTTCTCCCATACTCTCCTATTTCCAGAGGTCCTTTTCCCTGGTTCATCTATCCAGAAAGATAGAGTCTTTTCAGATATTTAGGCCCCCACCCCACAATGTTGTGTAGTTGTGTGTAAATGGGGCTAATTTGAGGTTATGTGGTAAAAGAAAAGAGAAAGAAAAAAAACAAACATGGATTGTGATCACTGTTCAGACAAGGTGAGATTCTTTTCTGGTTCTTCCGGCTAGAGAGACAACATGTCTCTAAGGCTGTAGGTTGCTTCACTTATAGCCTAGTTCTATTTAGACAAGATATTTACAGTTCAGTCTCTAGTCTATGGGGCAGGGGTGGGAGAGAAGAGAAAAAAGAAGATGGAAGGATTCTTTCTCCCAACAATTCTCCAGCATGCAGGGGTCCGTTTTTGTAATTCTTTAGCCAATAAAGGGGGATTTCCCCTGAAGTTTTTGCTTTCAGTATTTGCCATGCAGATTTGGAATTTGGCCTTTCCTGGGAAGCAAGGTAGAAAAATGCAAACATGAAAGTCATCTCTGGCATCCCATCCCTTAGCTCTGCACCCATATTATTCATGTTTTGACTTCAAAACTCAATCCATTTACTGTTTTTATTTTTCAGAGATCTTGTAGCTGTTTCCCATATTCTGCCTAGAATTTTTGGTGTAATGATTAGGAGAGGCAGGGTGTAGTAAGATTGTTCTTCTTGGCCAGCCAAGATATGTAATTACACATTTTCTAGTAACCATATTCAACAAGTAACAATGAACAGCTAAAATTGTTTGTACGAAACATATTTCATTTGACCTAATATATTCAGAATATTATCATTTCAATGTGTAATCAATCTAAAAATTATTGAGATAGTTTACATTATTTTTCTTGTACTAAATCTTTGAAGTTCAGTGTGTACTTTCCACTTATAACCTATTTCTGTTTAGACTAGATAAATTTCAAGTCCTAACAGCCCCAAACAACTAGTGGCTACTATGTGGGACCACATAGGTCTAGACTCTAGGGTAATGCTTCTCAAACTTAGGGTATATAGATTATTCAATAGATCTGGGAATATTAAAATATTTCCAGGAAAAACCTGGACTGGCTATGAATATTGTTTTGAGAAAAGAAGAAAAGAGCAATTATAAAGGCCAAAAAGCTCCTTTATATCTAAAACACTAAAATCTTCATAGCGATGATAACACTAGAACATGAGTACCAGTAGTTTATTTGGGGCATGGGGGGGGGCAGACGGTGATTCCAGGAAACATCAGTAAGAGTGCAGATAGGAAGACAAGGCAGGGAATGAACAGTACTGGGTGCATTATAGGCAGGTTATCATTGTAAGCAACTGGAACAGCATCCAACTGAGGCCATCCTGGGGGGAGTGAAGGACAGGCCTCCTGAGAGTTGTCTCATCTAAAGGGAGAAGACTGAGGACTGCCCCCATGGGCAGTGACTTCCCCGTTCTCTCACCTGCCTTGTGATGAGCAGAGCCTGTTTTCCATCGCCAGAGAAAACACTCAGGCAGAAAATCCTGGGTGCATACAGCGAGAAGCAGTCAGCATCTAGGGGATGCTGAGGGCCA
Source organism: Aselliscus stoliczkanus (assembly GCA_033961575.1). Lineage (NCBI taxonomy): Eukaryota > Metazoa > Chordata > Mammalia > Chiroptera > Hipposideridae > Aselliscus > Aselliscus stoliczkanus. Next base: position 34,078,785 of record CM066738.1, read on the forward strand.
GGGGATATGAGAGGGCACCATAAGCTTTGCTACTGTCCTCTTGTTCTTTCAGTGTGCATGATAATTAGGGGAAGCCAACTTACCTTTCACACAGGCCCCAAACAGACTGCTGGAAGAAAGGGGAGGAAGGACAACCATTTAAATAACTCTTCACTATGTAATCTGGTTGAGTATAAAATCAACCCTGAAGACTGGATTGCTTGTCTTTTCTGTTTTAATGTATGCATTTTCAGTAACTAACACAGTTAATTAAAGGTCCTTTTTCTTTTTCCTTTGCCAGTGGATATTTTTACTGTGGTTCAGTTGTTTAAGAGTATCATTTACAACATTTCTATTCTAACCCTAGCAAGAAAAAGAGCAGTTTGCTCAATCTTTTATCCCCATTATATTGGTTAAAAAGATCATCTCTCTCTACACCCTCCAGTTTCCCTTAGTTCTACATTTATTGAAAGCACCCAACCCCAGTGGTGGCCTATTTAACACCAGTACAAAACCTAGAAGGTTTAATTGAAAGCAATGTCATTCAAACTGTGCTTAGTAGCTTTCAGAAAAAAAAAAAAAGAAAAAAGTTTAAAACTCTGTAAGACCAGTATTGAGTGGAACCCCATGTGTCTCAGGGCATAGAGACCAGGGAGCTAGATTTAAAAGAGTTGAGAGAAGATGCCCAGTCATCAACAACTACAATTGGTGACTTAAACTGACAATGTAGGGTAAAGAAATTGTTAACAGTTTAGGTAAGGGACTGTCACATAAGATTAAAATAGCCTCTCTTCCAATTAATAGTAGAAAGGGATTCTAGCAGTATCCTGTTCCTTTTTTTAAAATCACTGGTAATTATTCAAAGAAACAAAGAAGATCAGCAAGGTGATGTTACTGTCACTGTACTGCTTGATGATATCTCTCAATTATTCCCCTTTGTTTAGAAGTAATATCATCTTTCTCCCCATAATACACAGTTAGGTTTTTATTGCTCTAAATTCTACCATTGAAATTGAAAGAAAGCCAGTGCATTTTACATAATTATACTTTCAATGCTCAGAATGTCCATTTCTGAGTTGCTGAAGAGATATTATGCATTAAAAAATAAAATAAAATTGAATGCATCAAATAAGAGCCTCAGGAGATGGATAGAAAGAGGGATTGCTGTATCTACCTTAGGTAAACTAAGAGACTATTTCCGTGTTGACATTCCATTTTCAGGCTAATGTTTATAAAATTGCTCTTTTTGGAGGTATCTTGTATATACATATATGTCAAAATGTTAACCCTTCTTCCTTAAAATAATTCTCCAGAGGGATTACAATTTACTTCTAATTGATTACTTTACTGCTCTCAACATTCAACAAATGGAGCTGTTAAAAGTCCTTAGTGAGTAAATAAACAAACCGTTAAAATAACAAGAGATACAAATGCTCCATAGAGACCTAGTACACTAACTGAATGATCACTGATGGATATTAAATATCCAGTGAATAATAACATGGAGAGTGATGCTCTCTACATTTATATATTTAATCATTATGTTCACAAACATTTATTGACTCCCGACGTTGTGTGTAGAATTGCTGTTGAAAACTAAAAAGGAATAGCCTACTTCACTTCTATATTTTTCTCCATTGCACCTATGCCCATCGTATATACTATCTATTGTATTTATTTATTTTCTTTATTATCAGTTTTCCCCCATTAGAGTACAGGCTCTTTAAATCAGGTCACCTCATATGTTACCAACATCCCACTTTTATCCTCTATAATCGGTCAACTTGTGTCTCCCTAAAAAAGGTATGTTGAAGTCCTAATGCCCAGTACCTCAGAATGTCTCCTTATTTGGAAATAGGGTCTTTACCAAGATAATTAAGTAAAAAGGAGATATTTATGGTGAGTCCTAAGTACCTTATAAAAAAGGAAGACATTTTTTTATTAAGTTTTTTTTATGTTTTCTTATAAAAAAGGGAGAAATTTGGACAGAGATAGACATGCACAGAGAAAAGACGAAGTGAGGACAGGTTAGAACGCCACATGTAGTTAGAGGATTGGAGTGAGACGTCTACAAGCCGAGGAATATTCATGATGACTGGCACACCACTAGAAGATAGAAGTGGCAAGGAAGGACCCCCTACAGGTTTCAGAGGGAGCATGGCCTACTACACCTTGATTTCAGACTTCAAACCTCCAGAACTTTGAGACAATAAAATTTCTATTGTTCTATGCCATCCAGTTTGTGGTACTTTATTACAGTAGCCCTAGGAAACTAATACACCCCCTTAAATCATCATTTCAGTCCACACTGACCCACATTTTATCACACACAGTTATTTGCTTGAGAGCTCTCTCTAGCTGTTGGAACCCACTGTTGCAGAGTGGCCCAGGAAATGACCTAGTTCCTATCCTTACCGCTTGACTGGGGTAACTCTGAGGAATGTATTCTGCATGGTTTCCCAGGTTCCTCAGCAGGATCAAGGTCCAGTTGTCCATAGTATTTAACTTGCTGGAAAAACCCATTATTTGCTCCACATTTTGCTGTTCCACTTCCTCACTCCTCTACTGGTGATTCCTGATATCATCTCCCAAATGTATGACTGGCACATGAATCTACGTCTCCAAGTTTGCTTCTGGAGCAGCCCAGCCGAAGACAAGGCATTTGTGCAGCTTGCTGTGGATTCCCAGGGATGAGACCAGTGCCTGGCCAGGGATGAGTCTTAAATATGTATTGACAGATGGAAGAGTTACTGAAGTAGAACATACATCACTTGCTCTCAAAAATTCTACAAACTTTCAATGAAATATAGAGCTAGAGAGTAAGAGCAGGTGAACACTTGAAGACAGCCATGCAAGAGAGGCCACCAGCACAGTTTGAGGTTTTGTGCTAAATAAGGAGCACAGATGGCAAGCACCATCGGGTGATGAATGGAAGGAGAAAGTGCAGAGGTCACGGATGGGCACACAGGCTTCACTGAAGGCAGAGGTCTCCCTTTGGAGGGTATATGACTCATACTCATTACTAGCAAAAGAGACTTTTGCAGACAATCCTAACCAATAGATCTTCTACAGTAGAAGAGGCCGACCTTAAAAACAATGTTGTAGTTGCACAAAATGCGCAGAGCTTACCAGTGCCAAGTTCCACAGTGATTCACTGGCTGAACCAAGAACAGAACTCAGGTATTATTTTTAGAGAGAACTGAATTTGATTCTGTTTAATTCAAGACAATGTGCATTCATCTGATATGCATGAGTTTCTAAGCACTAATGTTTATGAGCCTGGGTATTATAAAACTAAAAGAAGCCTGCTTATTGCAGAATTTAGGGGAGCAGCAGAAGAAAATCTATAGAGATGCTTCAAAATAAGCATTTTTAAAGTACTTCACTGCTATTACTATTATTAATTTCTATCTCAGTCGCTACTACTCCCCTCTAAAATCAGCAGCCATATGGGTAGGTATTCTGCTCAGGGTTTACATGAACTCTTACTGAATCACCATAACTAGCAAGATAGGAATTCCATGCTACTTTACAGATGAGGAAACTTGAGTTGAAAATGACAGAGCTGAGATTCAGACTCAATTCTGTCTGTTTCCAATGTAATGCCCACGCACAAAAATATTAGATATTGTATGTAATATGAGTGTTTTCTTAATCTTTTTATCATTTCCAGTTGTGCTGTTCAAGGAGCCAGATTCAGGCCTTGAAAGCTATGAATTATTTTGCCTTTTAGACAGTCAGGGATAATTCACAGGTTTGCAGTTCAGCACATATTAGAGAAAGAAAAATGGGGCAGATAGTATTTTCTAAAGATGGCCAAACCTATATATATTATATCCCAAATGCTCTTCCTACAATGTGACATTGGTACTGCTCCATTGAAAGCTGGGATCCTTGAACCTGGATGGACATATGTAACTGCCTCCATTAATAGACTTTGGCAGACTTGCTCTGTGATTTTGGAGTCCAAGTAATAAAAGGCGATATGGCTTTGCCTGATACAATCTTTTGGGATATGCATTTTTGAGAGCCCTAAGCCAATTAGTATGTAGTTCAGCTGCAATCCAGGGGAGACCACATAGATACCTCCTATAGGCATAGATAGCAATGTCCAAGGAGCCCTGGTCTTGCCAACCCCAACTATAATATTTGCATCTTCCCAGGATCAACCACTAGACACATGAGGAAATGAACCTTAAGATGACTCCAGCATTCAGACTCCTTTCCAGCAGAAGCCAAGCGAAGCAGGGATAGCTTCTCCTCAGTGAGCCCTGCCCAAGTTGATGTTTGTGAGCAACATAAATCCTTCCATTGTTTCAAGTCATTATGTTTTGGGGTAATTTGTTATGCAGACATGATAACAGGAATACAAAAGAAAGGTACATAACTAAGAGAAAGCTAGTCTAATGCAAACAAATTATCGCATCTTAACTATTTTTTTCCTAAAAATGCATATAAAAAGATGCCATGACAGGCTTACTGTATTTATACTTCTTTTCTTTGTTCATGACATAATTTTCTTTTCCATATTTATTGAGATATAACTGATAAATAACATAGTGTGAGTGTAAGGCTTACATTGTGATGATTTCATATATGTATGTATTATAAATTGTTTACCACAGTAAGATTTTTTAACACATCCTTCACCTCACATAATTACCATGTTGTTGTTATGTTGGGAACATTAAAGCTCTATTCTCATAGCAACCAACTTTCAAGTATATAATACAGTATGTTAACTAGAGTCACTATACTGTACATTAGATCCTCAGAACTTATTCATCATGTAATTGAAAGTTTATATCCTTTGACCAACATCTCCCCATTTCCCCCACCCACCTACCCCCAACACCTGGCAACCACCATTCTACTCTCTGTTTCTGTGAGTTCAGCATTTTTAGATTCTTCGTGTAAGTTATATCATACACTATCTGTCTTTCTCTGTCTGGTTTAGTTTATTTAACATGATGCACACAAGGTCCATCCATGTTGCTGTTGTAAATGACAGGATTTCCTTCTTTTTATGGCTGAATTATATTCCACTGTGTGTGGATATAGCTAGTTAGGCAGATAGATGATAGATAGATGATAGCTAGATAGATAGATAGATAGATAGATAGATAGATAGATAGATAGATAGATATCACATCTTTACCCATTCATCTTTTGACAGACACCTAAGTTGTTTCCATATCTTGGCTATTGTGAAAAATGGTGCAACAAATATGAGGAAAAAAAAATATATATATATATATATTATCTTTGAACTCCTGTTTTCATTCCCTTTGGATATATACCCAGAAGTAGAATTTCTGATCATATGCTAGTTCTATTTTTAATTTTCTGAGGAACTCCATGCTGTTTTCCACAGTGGCTGCACCAATTTACATTCCCACCAACAGTGTACAAGGGTTCCCGTTTCTCCACATCCTCAACAACATTTATCTCTTGTCTTTTTTATAATAACCATTCTAACAGGTATATGGTGCTATCTCATTGTGGTTTTAATTTCTATTTCCCTGATGATTGCTGATGTTGAGCACCTTTTCACATTCATGTCATAACTTAAATCCTGAAAATCTACCTTCAATCAGAAGTGAAATGGATTGGTCTCCAGGGAACATTCTTCTCCTCAGAGTCACTAGATCTTAGACTTTGATCCATTCTGAGAAAAATGACAATATTTCAGGTCAAGAATGAAAACTATGATTTAGCTCTGTGGAAAAGGTCATGGCCTCTGACCACAGATACATCTGGTTGAGGTTAATACTCTTATCCCCTGGTTTGGGGAGGATTTACAGCAAGATTTAAGTTGTTTCATCTTTGAGATTAATTACATGAGAATACAGCACGAGTAAGGTCTAACCAAAATTCAATGACTGGCACATCTGAGGCCGAAAATGGCTAGTACCTCTGTCCAATTCACAGACTGTCATTTTAAACCCATCACAATGCCGAATCCAACAATAGGTGTACTTTTGTATCTGTTTAATGAATAAGTATGTAACTTTGCTCATGCATCCAATTTTCTATTTAACAAGAAGATCCTAAGGTTTCTAATTAGTTTATGTATATTAATAACATTAAAATACCAGGAGAAATGGCCTGTGTACATTGGTAATATATTTAAGATCCATTAGACACTATGACATTAATGAGAAATATTACATTTCCAAAGCCATTAGACCATAAAGATTCTTTTGTTCTCATCATCTCCTTCATGCCCTATTTGAAGAAGGGGAAAGTTGGAACTTTCATTTCCTACATGAGCTCATCTCTAACTCTAGTCATTTTACCCTTGCTTACTTTGCTTCAGCTCTCCTGACATCATATTATTTCTTGAACATATCAAGAATATGTTGGTTTCATGGCCATTGCACTTGCTGCTCTCTCTGTCAGGATATCCTCTTGTGTTGTTCTCACTCTTCATAGTTTGCTGTCTGCAAAAGGTTTTCACTTTAGTAGGAAAGACCACAGGTAAAGGGGTTACTGCTAATCATGGTAGAAGATAATACTTGCTGCCTACCTTTGGGGTCCCCCAAGCAGAACCTGAGACAATTATTTGAGTTTTCTGGAGGGGATCTCAGGAGTATCAATAGGAAAGTGTGACAGGAAAGACAGCCAATAAAAGGTGTGTTATCAAGCCAGTTACCACTGTGGGCAACTGGAGCTTAATTCTACTTGGGAACTCTGGGCAATCAATAATCCCAAGTAAGGGGTGAGGAAGCTGGGGTATTTATTCATCATTGACTGGCAGCTATTGCCAACACTTCTGCCCAGGTGTGGCAGCCTCTGGAAGCAGAGAAAGCCTCAGACAGAGAGGAGTGGCTGCTGGCAAAGAAATCAGTGTGCAAGGAAATGCCAAGTGCTACATGAACAGGGCACTGACAGCATATGCCAGGCTGTCACTGGGAACTATTTTTAAAAGGATTGTGTCAATGTAAAGGACTAGTGATTATGTCTATTTAGTAGGATAAGTCAAGGCTTCCTGAAAGAGCTATCATTTGATCTGAGTCCATTAGGACTTTGAAGTTCCTTCAGTAATCACAGTATAAGGGAGGCAAAGAGTCTAGAAAGTGTCTTTCCAGACAGAATTACGAGGATGAGCAATGCAAAGGTGAGACAGCAGACGCACTGTGCAGACAAGTGAGAAACATCACTCATCATCAGCAGAAATCACAATCTACAGGTACTGAAATAGGGGGAAGTGTTTCTAGCTGTTCTAAAAAGAAGCTAAGGGCCGGCTGAGTGGCACGGTGGTTGGGTGCTGGCTTGGGAAGCCAGTGGCCCTGGTTCGAGTCCCACATATGAGGGCCAGTGACACTGCCCTCAAATGAAAAGAAAAAAAAAACAAACCTTAAAAGAAGCTAAAAATATTGAGGGAATTAATTAGGCAAAATAGCAAAAATAAAGGAAATACAATGGCGGGGGCAAAAAGTATGAAGAGGCATTTCACTGAAGGGGATTATAGCAATGGGAAATAAGCACATGAAAAGTTGCTCAACATCACTAACCGTTTGGGAAACTAAAATTAAGACCATGATGAGATACCACTACAGACCTATTAGAAGAGCTAAAATTTTAAAATAATAATTAAAAAAAATGCTGGCAAGGATGTAGAGAAACTGAATCTCTCATTGCTTCTGGGAAGGTAAATAGCACCATCAATCTAGAAAATTGCTTGGCAATTAAAAAAAAAAAAAGAAAAAAAACTAAAGACATTTTTACCATATAACCTAACGACTGCATTCCTGGGCATTTATCCCAGAGAAATGAAGACTTATGTCTGCACAAAACCCAAACACAACCAAAAGGTCCCTTAATAAGTAAATGGTTAAACAAACGGTGGTACTTCATTCTGTGGAATACTTCTCAGCAACAAAATGGAGTAAATTATTGAAACACACTACTTAGATGGATCTCAGAGACATTATGCTAAGTTTAAAAAGCCAAACTAAAAAGGTCACATGCTTTATGATTACATTTACACTATTCTCAAAAAGACAAATTTATAGAGATGGAAAAAAGATTAGTGGCTACCAGGGGTTAGGAATAGTGGGAAGGAAGGGGTTGAGTGTGGCTTTGTGTAGTAGCTGGAGAGATCTTTGTCTTAGAATAGTTCTGTGTGTGGTGGACTTTACAGAAATCTACTGTACACATGATTATAATGACACAGAACTGCACACACACATTGTACCTATGTCCATTCCCTGGTTTTGGTATTATAACATAATTATATAAGATGTAACCGCTCAGGGAAACTGGATGACGGGTACATGGACCTCTCTGTTCTATCTTTTCCAACTTCCTGTGAATTTATAATTACAATTATAAAAATAAAAGATTAAAAAAGAAACAATACCAAGGGTCACCAGCCAGTTCATACACGTGGATCTAAAAGTGAACAGCACTGTTTGATCATACCTGTAAATTTTCCACTCTCATTGAAAGGTTCCAAAAGGGCACATGAGAAGTGTAGAGTGGGTTGAATCTTCAGAAAGCAGCACCCAGATCAAGAAACAGAATGTTATCTATTGCCTTCCCCTCACTATCCCCCATCCCCACAAGGGATATCACTGTCCTTACTTCTAAAAGCATAGATAAGTTTTGATCCTTTTTGTATTTTGTATAAATAAACCAATTTATTTTTAATAAGGATTCCAATTCTTATCAATGTACCTATTGTATTTTTGCATAACACTGTTAATATTCCACCTCATCCTAAACGTGTATTTTAAAAAGAGATAAGATGCCTACTCCAGGATTAAGTATTAAGTGATTCAATCACACTTAATGGTTGCACCCTCAAATGCATCCTGTATACTTCCCACATGGGCAATGGTGGGGGAAGGCGGGTGGGGAAATAAAGCCATTAGGGGAAGGAGGAGAGGAGAATTCAATGAAGCTGGGTTCTAGAAATGACTTTCAAATCAATGAAATGCTGTTTTTCGAAATAATTAGGTTGAAGTGTGGTTATTTGTGCTTTCACTTTTTTAGTTCAGTGATGGGAAGTGAATCACCAAAGATGTTTTGATTGCCTAAACAAGATCTAATTTCAAGCTCATCTTGGTAAATGTGTCTCTTCTAGATGCAGACATAATTCCTGTTTGAGAAATGAGTCCTAATGGAAGTTCCCCAAGTTGACAGGAGAGACTGTTCAGTGTTTCTCTCCAAGGGAAACGGAGGCTAATGGTGTGGTCCCTTGTCTGACCCAGTGTGACTCAAGTTGTAAACACTGTTGAGGGTAGGTCTCCCTGTCAGCCTTCACTGAGTCCAGGTGTAATTCATTTTGAGAAAAAAGGACCTCCACGGTTCTTTATTGTCCTAAAGGCTGCTGCTGTTCAGCAGAAAAGATCCTTTTCCTGGAGCTAATATTAAATAAAGTGGGACTTTATGACCATAAAATATTTCCAAGTACATTGAAGGTTCTCACAGAGAATAATGTATTTCACTGATGTATGCAAATAGATATTAGTGAAACAGAATGGAGGTTTTGATGGCTTTTTCGGTCATAGCCTGGAATGGGAGGGACATTTTCTGCCAACTATAATTCTGTTACACGTTTGGGCTGTATTTGTTTTACAGGAATAAAGAATAACAGGAAATTGTAACTCGAGGTATTCACGCATATGGTACAGTTACATGCATCAGGGAGATAAGCTCCTAATTGAAGCTTAGACATGCAATCAAAACATCTTTGATGATTCATTTCCTCTCTCTGTCCCCACAGCATTTGTGTCATAAATAGACACATTTGTATATAACAGTGTTGAAAAGGTGTCCTCCAGTATCGAATTTACATTTTGATTTTAATTTTTAGATTATCATATTGGTGTGATATACATATATAAAATAATGAGTGCTTCCCTTTTGTAACTTACAGCATCCTTTAAAATCTTGGTATATTTCATTAATTGTCCTGAATGTAACTTTGCACACACCCCTCCTGACACCATGTGAAAAATCACGGCAGTTTACCGGCTATGATGACAAATTCTATGCAGTTGAGAACCTTAGATGGCTATCTTTGCTTTCTCCTTATTTTCCCTCCTTGATACTTTGAAATAAATGGAATGAAAACAAGGAAAAAGAAATTCCATAGCAATGGATTAATTGGCATGAAACTTTTCTCATTATCAAGTAGACAACCAAGAGTCCATTAGGAGCAACCTAATATAGCACAAAGAAAAATGGTCCTGGCGAATACATTTTCTTCATTGCTTATCAAGGAAAAAAAAAATCTATTTTCAAAAAAGAGAGACTAGTGGATTTTTATCAGGCCTTTTTCACCCAGAAGCTGCACATTATGGAACATTAAACAGTTCGTCATAGAAAAAAAGAGAGAGAGAGAGAAAGGAAAATCAATGTCAGTTCTGTTTTTTACTGCTTCCCTTTAATTGGAACAGTGGCAAAGACAAATTGGTCTTTTAGGACCATTGACTTCATTTGGATGTGTTATTGTGTACAATGTTAGTCGTTTCCTATATTCCAATAAAAATGATGCTTAATGGGATGGATACTAGTGATTCAAAAGGTTTTCCAATTGAGAAAATGTTAGTCGCTATTACTATTATTATTTATGGCTATTATAGGTTTAATCATCGCTTTGTGATAAAAGAAAATCCCATACTTTTTCCAGGTTCCTCACAGGGGCTTTGCTGTAATGAACTCTAAGGAAGATTGGGGCTTCCTCTTCCTTAAAGAGGTAAGCAACCTGGTCAAAAGCCACATAAAATCTAAGACACTTTCAGGCTACATTTTCAATTAACTTAAATAGGAATTCCAAATGAATGATGGGTTTGGATATGAAAAGATGTTGATGGTTCAGTTTTGCTTCTGTTCAATCGATTTGGAGAATATATACTTTGTTCAAATATGTTCAGTCCAGTTAAATATATTTGGGTTTCATTTCAGATTCAATTAGTGTGCTTAAAAACATGTGATGTTTTCATTTCATTAAAAGTATCTGTTGAAAATATAAGTTCAAATGACCTTTCCAAAGGTTTGCATTTTTATAAGCATCTAAAGGAAAAGTTTTATGTTAAGCAAGTCATCATTGAAAAGTATGTGTGTGCTGCGTGTGTGTGTGTGTGTGTGTGTGTGTGTGTGTTTGAGAGAGAGAGAGAGAGAGAGAGAGAGAGAGAGAGAGAGAGAATGTTTAACAGCATAAAATTTTTTATCAGAGAAAACTAGTGTATTTTTAGATAACAACATATTTAGGTTTCAGGGCCCTCTCTCAAAGTATTATGGTTGCAAAAGCTTTATTTTAATCCATTAGATCTGATAGCTTATTTACAACACTTAAGAAAATTTCTTTTCCTATGCAGAGCTGTGAGAACAAAAGAAACACAATAAAAATAGCTGGATCCAGTGGTGACTCTTCATTTATATAAAAAAGAAAGCCTTGACCCTCCCACAAAGCCCTGAAAGCCTACTGGGCTTTATACAAACTACCACATTTTGAGGTTTCTCGAAAGCATTATTAATGTTTTGGTAACTTTCCAACTTCCCTTTTTCCTTCCCCTGCATTTTGCTCTTCATTAATGGATGGTTCCATTTAGTGACATGAAAGGAAATAGAACTCCTGAGCTTTGTGGCACACAGCTCAACTTAAAATAGCTCTTCTACTTTTAAACTGTGTATACAGATTTATCTTAGTTTTGACATGATTTTGCAAACATTCTTGCTCCTATTTGACTGTGTGTCATTGGATTTGAGGTCTTTTTTCTGGAGGTTATGCTAGGACAATAAGAATATGTGAAACTGAGCTGAAGTCAAAATTTTATGGTCCAGCCTTTTATTGTACTATAACAGTGTTCTTAACATTTAAAGGCATTTTATAGTCTAAGCTTATTTTTTAAGCATGCATGATATTTCGTCACTAAGTTTATCCCAAGCTATATGTCAAAAACTTATTTTTATTATATTTTTCTATAGAACTAAAAGGTTTAAACTCAAGGCATATGCTGCTTTTCAATACAGCCGTTGGGGTGTGGAATATTGACTGTGACTCGTTTAATAGAGATAGTTCATTAACTACTTAATAATGCCAATAATTCTTTGACCACAAGGACTTCCTTTTAAAGAAAAATCAATTGACTGTTTTGTACATGGCAGTCTTATTCTTTAACATTTATTAATGGATAAAACTGAGAATGACAGAAAGGTATTATTCAGTTCATTCAATAAAATAATTTATGTTTTATTGATCACAAAAGCATAATTTTGAAACCTACCATGCAAGTAGTATTATTCATTCATTTCCCAAATGTTTGTGGTACTCAACTTCTACAAAGGGGCTCAAACCTTTCTTTTCTAATTTTGTCAAGGGAAATTACTCTGATAGTGTATTACTCTGATATGTTACTATAGACATCAACACATTAAAAATGTGGTGAACTACTAAGTTAAGAAGAAGCAGGTGGTTAAAAATAGAACTACCATGATATCCAGCCATTCCCACATCTGGGTATATATTCAAAGGAACTGTAATCAGTATCTCAAAAAGACAGCTGCACACCAGCCTCATTGCAGCATTATTCACAACAGTGAAGTTATAGAAACAACCGAAATGTCCTTTAATGGATAAATAAATAAAGAAAATGTAATATTCCATATACACCAATGGAATATTATTTAGCCATAAAAAAAAGGAAATCCCTCCATATGGGACAACATGGATGAACCTGAAGGGCATTATGCTAAGTGAAATAAGCCAGACAGAAAAAGAGAAATATTATATGGTATCATTTATACTTAAAATCTTTAAAAAAAAATAAAGTTGATTTCATAGAAACATAGAATAGAATGGTGGTTGCCAGGGACTCAGGGGAGTGGGAAATGAGGTTATATAGGTCAAAGCATACAAAGTCTTAGTTATAAGAGTAAGTTCTCAAGATCTAAGTTACAGCATGGCAACTATAGTTAATAATATGGTATTGTATACTTGAAAGTTGCTGAGAGTAGACCTTAAGCATTCTCAGCACACACACACACACACAGACACACACAGACACACACACAAACACGAGTTAACTGTATGAAGTAATAAATGAGTTAAATATCTTGATATTGGCAATTATTCCATAATGTATATGTATATTAAACCATCACACTGTATACTTTCAATTTTTGAAATTATATTTTTCAAATATGCCTCAATAAAGTTTTTAAAAAATAAACAAAAACAAGTGATCTTAACACCATTCTCAAATCAAAAATCAGAAAGACAACAGGCTGGGGCCTCCAAGAATCAGATGGATGAAGCAAGAATGGGGACCCTTTATCTCTTTTCAAATCCAAGCAAATTACACAATTCTTCTCATAGCCTCATAGCACAAATATTTCCAATTTTAAGAAGCACTAGTAATAAATAATTACTTATTCATAAGAAATGCAATCTTTAAGCTTCTCATTCTTTAGATTCTTAAATGTCAAGTTGCAGGTGGTTTTCAATTCGTTAGAAACATTGTATCCACTTGGGTACATAGATGCTAACAGTGCAGCAGCTACAACTAGACCTTTCCTGGAGAAACAAAGATTTTCATATCTCCTAACTCTTTAAGTCAGACATATAGACAGCATTGGGGAGCAGTGTGTAAAACAGCCTTTCCAAAGCATAAGAAGGCCAGGTTAGCTTCTCTCTATCTCTTTAATGGTAAAGACAAAGTGAGAGATTTTAGTAGAGTGTTAACAAAAGAGTAACTTTTTTTTGAGACTGAAGAAACACAAAAACTGAATGCAATGTGTGAACTAGGATGGGATCCTGGACCAGGAAAAATAATAGTATAAAAGAGATTATTGATATAATTGGATACATTTGGATAAAATAAGGATAAAACCTGTTGATTGGATTCTATCAATACTAAATTTCCTGAATTTGATAATGTTCTCTGGTTACTGTAGTGAATGATCTTGTTCTTAGGAAATATGCACTGGAGATTTAGAGGCAAACGGGTATAGCTTCTGTAACTTATTCTCAGTAGTTCAGGAAAAAAATCATGTGTGTGCATGAGGCGGGAGAGAAAGAGAGAATAGTAAAGCAAATGTGGCAAAGTATTAATAATTGGTAAATCTTGATGAAGTGTATATGGTATTTCTTTGTACTATTCTTGCAACTTTCTGTAAGTCTGTAATTATATAAAATTATAAAGTAAAAAAAAAATACCTGTACTTTAGAAAAGTATAACGCAAATGCCTTCAGCATTATATGCTCATTGCTATTTAGTTGTTCCAGTTGTCAGGAGCAGCAATTATTGTCTCCTACTGAAAAAAATATATATTTATAGTAATTTACTGCTCTGCAGCTGAGTTGCAAGCCTCCCACGCATTCTCACAAGAGTAGCTAAGAGTGGCTATCAACCAAGTAAAGGGAGGTACATGACCTGAGCAACTTTTGTTCTAGTTACTAGTGTTTACAACAAATCATCTTAAAATGTAGCATTTCAAAGCAACAATTCATTTATTATCTCTCATTGTTTCTGTGGGTGGAAATTCAGAAAGGGCTCACCTGGACATTTCTGGCTTCGGGTCTCTGCAACAGCAAGAGTCTGGAGCTGGGGCTGGGTGGACCGCTTTCTCTCTTAAAAGTGTTTCAAGGACTTTCTATGTGACCTCTCCATAGGGGCTAGGTTGAGCTTTCTCACAACATTGTTGCCTAAAAGCAGTTAAACTGTTTATATGGTGGCTCAGGATTCTAAGAAACTGTCTGTCCTAAGAGAATAAAGCAGAAACTACATTGCCTTTTATTAAAAGTCTCAATATCCATAGCACTCATTCCTTCTGCCATAGCCACAAAACCACTGAGATTAAGGGAAAGAAACACAGACTCCAATTGTTGATGGCAGGAGTGTCAAACTTACATTGTAAGAAAGCATGTGGGATGAGAGCTCTTATGGTCATCCTGAAAACTACAATCTGTCATATCTTTCTAATACACATTTGTAAAACCAGATGAGTACAGATGAGTTCAAAAGGCTGTTTCTCACAGAAGCAGCCCCAGAAATCGAAGACCTAATCCTAGGTCACTGAAGTCCCAAGGCCTATAGAAAGATCAAGTTATTGTTCTCAATATCAGAGAGCATCTAAACTGCTTTTTGATCGGTTTTGTTTCTACATTTTAAAATTTCTAGTCCAAATGCAATAATCTTCCTATTTGAAAAGTACATGTGTGTGGTCCAGGTTACTATAGATACCCTTGAATTACATAAGCTCTTGTAGTATAGTGTGTTCCAAGAACATATGGGTGGTCAGTGAGTAAATCAAAAGTCCTCTTGAAAATGGATCCTGATACAGAGGCGTGAGAATAGGTAGTTTATTGGGAGGTTCTCTCAGAGATCGGGAGTGATAGGAAAAGCAAATGTAACACAGGTAGGAGGATACTCAATCCAACTTTCCAGCTAGAGTTGCCACAGCTGTGGGAAGTTGAGGCTTGTTGTAAGTGGGGATCAACAGAGATGTAATTATCCACCATCTTCTTTCCCCCCTCAGTTAAGGGTTATTCCAGTGGGTGTAGATACCCCACACTTCCACAGTAGGCCAGAAAAGGCTCTGAGCATACATCGAAAGACAAAAAAGTGTGTCATGATCTTGATGCCAGCAGCTGCATCACAAGTGAGTCTGAAAGGGTGTGAGGTAGGGTTCAGAGGCATCCAAAACATTTAATAATGCTACACAACCCATTCCAAAATTCTGAGCAATAAAAGGCCATGTTCCTCTGTGTCAGGAAATAGTTATAAAATATTAACAATTGCATTCAAAATATTAGTAACTGTGGTATGCTGACAGCCTATTGCTAAATGTTCAGGAATTTTGTGATCTGGTTAAACACAAGCATTATTTAAAATTAAATTACATAAACTTACAATTACATAAATTCTAGCAAAAACAAAGTTATAAGCACTCATAATTCATGACTCTCTAATTAATTTACTGCATTTACTCTTACGTTTGCTCTTGAGATTATTTATGTCTTTTATGTCTATATGGCAAGAATACTATATAATGGTGAACTCCTGCCATCTCTTCCCAACTCTCTGTTCAGTGATGTCACATTGGTAACTTGAAATCAGCCATGGTAGGAGTAGTTACACCACAGAAATCAACAGACACTAAAAATCAAGGCTCTGTATTTTGTTTCAAAGAACAGATTGTTCAACATTTACCAGGATACAAACAACCAACCATTTTTCCATTTGTTGTTTTCATTCTTGCTACTTCCCATTAACTCCTATTTCTTCCCCCCACCCTCACTCCAGCTTTATGTTCATCACCTCAAGGAATGCAAGATGTAATAAAATGAGAAAAATAAGCACTGTTTTCTAAGCTTTTGAGTTTTGAAAGTTTAGGCCCTGAAGGGACAAAATAGCTCATGTACACAGAAAATATAATAGGTTTGGGAGAAGGTAAGGTGTGCAAAAGCTAAGCTTACCAGTTAACCTTCAGCCTCAAACAAAACAACAGATTTGAAGGGAAGGAGGAGCATGAAGGCAGCTGTCTAAGAGAGGAAAACCATGAGATCTTAGGCTCAACTGCTTGGGACACGATTGATAAGAAGTTAAGACAGATTTAAAGGCATGAAATAAGGAAGGGGTTAGAAGTCCCTTGGTGAAATTCCAGGTAGTCAGCAAGACCCCAGGGTGGAAATAGAAGCAAGTTATATCTGTGTTCTGCATCCCAGAGGTGGGAGACAGAGAGCCCAACCTATGCACCAATGGTCTGTAGGACCAAAGACTGAGAATCTGGATGAAGAATGGCACAGGTATCAATATGACAGAGGACTCCATATCCCTGATCCCACACCACTCAAGCCACGATACAGTGAAAGCCCCAAAGCTGACATCCAACCCTGGGAAAGCATGTGGAAACCCTGAATTAACTAAAATCAAACTTGTGCTTTATTGTTGCCTAGCATTTCATAATAGAAATTAACTAGAGTTACAGAAAATAAAAACAGCTGAATTTATTACACATTTGAATTTATGAAATTGGTACCTGCTGCACCTTGACTGGATGGGAAGCCAAGTTTTGAAAACATACCTATTTTCAGGATTCTTTCGAAGTTTGTTGTACTATTTGCCACATCAGTTACAAGGAGTACGCCTATTGCTTTCTAAAGGTCAGACATATAATTGTCTGTATTGACTAAAGTAGAGATTATGACAGTGGGGGTCTCTAAATGCTCCAGGGACTTGTAAGGGAAAATCCTTTAGAAACATGAAAGAGTATTATTCATCTTCCTGGGAAACATTCTTTTGCTTTTTTTTCTCTTGAGATCACTGTGCTATCATTGTTTATTTCCAATATACTATTTATTTATTTTTTATTTATTTATTTATTATTAATAGTTATAGATGTACAAAACTATTCAATAGTTATCTTTTTCACCCCTTACAAAGTGACTAAACCCCTTCCTCCTCCCCTGCCCCTTCACCCCGATATCACACATATCTATTACAATTCTATTGACTCCATCCCCACACTATATTCCACATCCCGTGACTATATATGTGTTAAATTATAGTCAACATCTAATATTAATCAGCAGCAGCTTCACATGTACAGTGCAGTGGTAAGGCCACTACACCATCCATGAAGTGTTCTCCCTGACAAGACATGAGTCCATCTGGTCCCCCCCAACATATTTACAACATTATTGATTATATTCCCTAAACTGTCTCTTCTATCCCTGTGGCAATATTGTAGTTACCAGTTTATGTTGCCTCGTCCCTTCCCCTTCTCCCACATGCCCACCGCCGTCCCATCTAGCAATCATCAGTTGTTCTTCTGTGTCTCTAAGACTATTTCTCTTTACATTGCTCATTTATTCAGTTCTTTAGATTCCACATAAAGTGAGATCATATGGTATTTGTCTTTCTCTGACTGACTTATTTCACTTAATGTTCTCTAGGTCCACCCATATTGTTGCAGATGGTAAGATTTCATTCTTCTTTATAGCAGAGTAATACTCCATTGTATAAATGTACCACAGTTTCTTAATCCGGTCACCTACCAATGGGCATTTCGATTATTTTCAAGTCTTGGCTATTGTAAATAGCACTGCAATGAACATAGGGATGCATATATTTTTTCGAATTAGTGTCTTGGGTTTTTTAGGATAAATACGTAGGAGTGGAATTGCTGGGTCAAAAGGTAGTTCCATTTCCAGTTTTTTGAGATACCTCCATACTGACTTCCATAGTGGCTGCACCAATCTGAAGCCCCACCAACAGTGCAGCAGGGTCCCCTTTTCCCCACAGCTCCGCCAGCACTTGTTTGTTGATTTATTGATGATAGCCAGTCTCACTGTAGTGAGATGGTATCTCATTGTGGTTTTTATTTGCATTTTCTGGGAAATAGTCTTATGCCAGGACAATGTCTGTCCCAAGAACTAACACACTTGAAAAAATCTGCATTTTACTCTCTTTTTAAGTAGTTGGAGACAATTGTTTTTACAAATATTCATTGCCCTTCTGTGACAGAGGGTTTTATTTCCCTATCCAAAGCTGAGACTTAGCTTGGACATATGACTTCCTCAGACCAAAAAAACAAAACAACAACAAAAAAGTGACAGATGTAATGTTTGTCACAAGGGAATATTTCCCACGTTCCCTTTTCCTTTTTTGACCATCAATGTTCTAGATTTTAGAAAACTGATTGCAAAAATGACTGCAAATCTTCACCTTTCCTTTTGTGATATGACTTTATAGTAATTCCTATCAAAGGTAGAATTCCTCATCCCTAGAATCTGGGCTGGCCTGTGACATAATTTGGTCAATGGAATGTGGAAGCAGCAATGATGTGTTATTTCAAAATCAAATTTGCAGAAGGGTGTCCACTCTTCCACTAACTGTTTGGGAACACTGGTACTGCCATGTCAACAAGACTGGGTTAGCCCATTGAGGAATGAGAATGAAGAATGAAGAAGAATGAAGAATGAGAATGAAGAATGAGTGGCCCATGGACAAGTTCTCCCAACTGAGGTCATCCTAGACCAGCCTATCGCAAGCCAACCACAAAATGTATGAGTGAGCCAAGTTGAGATCAACTGAGTCTAATCCAGATCAGCAGAACTGTCTGGTAGGCATGCAGACTCATGAGAAAAAGGAAATGTTTATTCGTGAATGTTGCTGAAGTTTTGTGGTGGTTTGAAATTGCAGCATTAATGTGGCAAGAGATAACCAGTGCCCAGATTGAGGATGCTTAGTCAGCCTGCATCTTAGGGCACAGATATGGAAAAGAGCTACAGCCAGCATGCAAACAGCACGGAGTAGTAACAAGAAAGACACTATGTGGACCAAGTTAAGCGCTTTAATAATGGTGACAGGCAATATTTCTTGAGTATGCATAAGATGCCAGACCCTGTTCTAAGTGCTTACATACCTTCTACATCACTATTCACCATTGTACCAATGAGGAAATAGAGACATTGAGGTTCAGAGAATGTCTCAAAGTTGTCCAACTTACAAATCGGGAGGCAGCCTGGCTCCAGCAACTGCAGTCCTAATCACTGCAGTATGCTAGCTCTTAAATGCTGTATCATTTACTCCAGTTCTTCTCAAAGGAGCCTGCATGGGAATCACGGGGAGGGCTTGTTAAACAGATTTGAGGGCCTCATGCCCAGAGTTTTGGATTCAGGATGGAATAGAATTAAGAAGCTGCATGTCTAGCAAGTACCCAGGCTTTACAGATGCTTCTAGTTCAGGAACCACACTTTAAGGAGCAGTCATTTTATCCTCAAAGCATCCCCCTGAGGAGACGCTATCACCTCTCTGTTTTCAAGGGAGCCTTAAAGGTTTCATTATCTGCAGTGGGTGGCACATGGTAGGTCAATCAATGGATTTTAAATAAAGCCATGAAATGACTTGCACAAGACCACATAGCTTAATGGTACTGGGAGGGTTTAAATTCACATTGCCTTATTTCAAAAGCAAAGCTTGTAAGGATTTAACAGTTTGCTTTTTAAGAATGTACCTCTCAGGCCAGCTGAGTGGCGCATTGGTAAAGAGCTGGTTTTGGGATGCCAGCAGCCCCGGTTCAGATCCCACATATGAGGGCCAGTGACACTGCCTTCTACAGCTAACAACAGTTCCACCTGGAGCTGGGCTGCGAGAGCCCCGGCGACGGTGTAGGCTGCAGCCCCTGCTGCGGTGGGCTGCCATAGGCTACAGTGAATGGCCGGCAGCCAGCGTGAGCTGCCAATAGCCTCAGTGAGCGACATCCAGAGGCCAGAGGCCGGCGACCGATCTGCCTCATCTGGGAAGAGTGCAATGACGATACCAACATGGGCCAGTGAAGCAGCATCCTCCGCAACTAGACTGAAGAACAAAAAGACAGCAACTCGTCTGTTCCCCTTCCCTGATTCCCCAACACTGTTCCCCTCCCCCAATTCCCCAATAAAATAAAAAATAAAATAAAATAAAAAAAAAGAATGTACCTCTCACTTTCTAGGCCAGCATGCCCACCAGGGAGCCAGAGCTTATGCTTTCTCCCACAAGACCAAGAATCGCTTCCTGCATATAAAGAGCACCCAGGAATCATTTGCTAAATTGAACTGAAGTTAGAACACGTTACCCTCCCTCCACCTCCCCTGGAGTTAAGATTCAAGTAACTGTATTAGATTAAGAAATACTCTGTTGTTTTCATCAAGTGCCTGGTCCTCTCTCTCATCTGTCACAATTTGGTTTGCTTACTACAGTTTGCTCTTGTGCATATTTTAACTGGCAGCACTTATTTTTTTTCATTTAGGCTAACACTGGAGGCCAGAGAAAAACGCATAATGGTTTCTTGTTCATTCCTGTTTAACTTGAACAATATACTAATGTGATCAATATCTAGTTCAACTTTCATTGTTATTAGCAATAAAACATTGCTATCCAATTATGTTTCCTCAGAGTAAGTGAAAACGTTTAATAATGCTTTGTTTCAATCACCCTCATGTGTGAAAATTAGGTTGACATTTTTTGAAAACAAAAAGAAATCAATGCATTGAGGTAGGAAATGGAGCCCCATCATTTCAGGAGATTTGGGTTCACACAACTTTCAAACTTTTAGGGCTTTCGTGTCCCTTGGAAATTGAGCTGAGCCTCCAGGGCTCTAAATAATGAGTTTATGGAAAATATACTTTTGTACATTGTATATCCAAATATACAAAGCCCCATTCCCTGATTTTTGTCATTTGACCTAAATTTCCTTCTGGATAGTCCTATTCCTATTCATGGTACCATCATCCTCCCAAGGTGAAAGGCTCAGGAATGGGTGCTGCTCTCACTTCCTTTCCATCTCTCTCACGTTCATATCCCACCAACTGTCGTGTCTATAAACTATACGTCTCCAAGCTGACACTGTGGTGAGCTCTCAGATCTGCTGTGTCTCTCTATGTTCATCTCCCACTTGTGCCCACTTGGCTTCTAACGCTTTGTACCAAGGCCTTCTTCAGAGAGCTTCACGAAGACTTAGAAATCTTCACCCCCAATGCCTAGGAGTTTATATCACCCTGGGGTGGCCTATCCATAATGAGTGACCAACAAAAGTATGAAATCCCAGTTCCCTTAATTTCAATCAAAACAAACTCTGAGGTGAAGTTTATTCTCCAAACTCCTTGTGGAATCAGGCTGAGCCTGAGACTTGCCATGAAAGCTCACTCTTGCTTAGTGTCTTCGCCTTCCCTGTTCTGCTTCCTCCCACCCCTTTTCAGGTTTCTCCTGGGAGCAATGCCTTGGTAAATTACATGTCCAGGAAACTTCACCTCAGGGTCTGTTTCTAGAGAACCTGACCTAAGACAGTCTCGCTTGAGTGTCCACCTTTCCATTCCCAAAGCTATTACCATAGTTCACAACCTATTGTGTAAGTACTTATCGCCATCTTAACTTGTGACTCTTCCCAACCTATTGTCAGATGACCTCCTAATATACTGCCTTCATCATATAATTTCCCACATAAAAACCCAGCAATCATTCCTCATTTGCTGCGGAATTAAGAACAAACTCCGTGATTTGAAATGTATAGCCCTCCACACCATGATTCCAATCTACCAATCATTAACCCCTGCATATAAATTCCTAATGTTATACAAAATTCCACTGTGACAAACTCTGACCCTACTTTCCCAGTTCCCTCCTTTGCTCAAAGCTGTTCATTCCATCTGAAATATCCCCTCATTTTATGCAAGGAACAAAAATCCTCCCTGTTAATCAAGTCAATCTCAAGTGACTTTTCTATTATGAAAACTTTATTGAACCTTCTTTTTATTAGTTTCCTATTGCTGCTATAACAAATTACCACAAACTTAATGGAAAACAAAACACAAAACCCTTTATTATCTCACAGTTCTACAGTTTAGAAATCCAGGCAGGCTTGCCTGGGTCCTCTGCTGAAGAATCCATGAGGATACACTTAAGGTGTTAACTAGCTGGGCTTTTACCTGGATACTGCTGAGGAAAAATCCATTTTAAAGCCCCTTTGGATTATTGGAAGAATTCAGTTTTAAGACTCTAGTACTGAGGTCCCTGGCCCCCTCTAATGTCAAACCAGTCCTTTTAGAGCTTTGATTCTCTTCAACTTTCCTTTCCTGTGGGAGCTCCTCTAACTCCAACATTGAAAATTCCCTGCTCTTAATGGATCATGCGATTAGACAGAGCTCACCCAGATAATCCAGGGTAATCTCCCCATCTCAAGGTTCAGAACCTTAATCACACCTGCCAATTCCCTTTGCCATGTAACATGACATATTTGTATATTACATGTTTTATAATATGGACATCTTTAAGAGGGTATTCTGGCTACCCGATCCCCCCAAATAAAAATGGTCTCTTCCTAGTCTGAAATCCTATAGCCCTTCATATCTCACTTATAGTAAATTCCTCACATACAAAGAAGTAGTAGTTATTTTCATTGCTCTTACTATGTACAAGGCACTGTTCTAAGCACTTTACATATATTGACTCAATCTTCATAACAACCCTATGATGTCAGTACTATTACAATCTCCATTTTACAGGCAAGAATACTGAGACATAGAGAGTTTTATAACTTTTAAGCTAATAAATGGTAGAGCCAGGTATGGGAAAGAGGATACTATATGTTTGCTAAACTGTTTAGTTTTGTTTCCAGTGCCACAGGAAGACTTCAATTCCAACTGTCTCTGCATTAAAATAGGGCTATGTGACTGATTCTGGACAACGGAATGTGGGGAAAAGTGATGAAGGCCATTTTCCCAGCCTGGCACCTCCAATGTGTGGTATGGTTTTTTATGCTCACTCACTCACTCTCTCTCTCTCTCTCTGGATGGCAGAACCACATCATGAAAAGAGCCTGAACCTCTGAGTCACCTCTTGCAAGAGAGAGGGCCAGCAGGTCCTCCTAATTCACACTAGACAGTGACATGTGAGTTACATCACATTATATTAAGTCAGTGGGATTTCAGAGATCCTTGTTACAGCAGCTGGAATTACATTAATGAATACACCAAATTTCAAACCTATGGAATATAGTTTTATAGTCTGTGCCCTTAACTGCAATGTTATTCCTTCTTCCGTTTTTTTTTTCTGAATAATAATATTTCTAGAATTATTGGATGAATCCTACATTCATGGACATAATATACATGTGGGATAATGTGTTCATGGCATACCTTATATTGTAGTGACACAGACACTTCTAGTCTAAGTATGGGAGGCTGGGGGCTGGTGTCACTTTCCTTTCCACCCCCTGCCATATTTATGCACTGTTTAGCATACAGGCAATAAAGACTTGCTGAATTAAATTCAGAAAATTGGATTTTCTAAATAAAATAGTTACAGAAACTATATTTCAGAAAAAATGTTCAATGTACTTGAAAAAATTAATCACTTTCAAACATTAAGAAAACATCTTATTGACAAAGAATGTGCACAAGCTAAAGGACTCTTACTTGTTTGTTTCGCCTGCCAGCTGGTACCTCCTCATAACAAATTTACCAGGAAGAAACTCAGGTTACATTGCAAATAGCAAACTACAGTAAAGACCTGTGATAAAATGTTTTACTTAATTATGTGGTTATTTTATAAATTCATATGCTCTCCAAGCAGTGAAATCAAGAAGGTCTCATATTCTAGCTCTCTGCATCATTACATTGAGTGAACCCTTTTTTTTCTCCATCAGAACATTCTAACAAAACATTTAAAAATACTTCATTTTGGACTTTTCATCAATTTACATATCATCTGATGAGATTTCTTTTTCTGGAAAACCATCAGAGAAGAGTGGGATGACTGAACTAATCCCATCCTAATTCCCCTGACTTAAAACCACTTATTCTCAGAAGGACCATGAATTGGACACAAAACCAAAGGAACAAATATACAAACTGTTTGCTTATTACAATACCAAATGTTGGAAGTCTGGCATAAATATAACCTGGCAGTGGCCTCAAAGTAATACTCGTATGCTTCTAAAATGATTCTAAGTGATTTCAAAAACTCTAAAATTCATAAATCCTGTCTTTTGTTCCATCTGTCTGACCTATGCCCATTTACTATTGTCCTAGAATATAAAGCTCTTTTACATTTACATTTATGAAATATACACTTACATATAAATATATCTTTATATCCATGGAATATAAAGAAGTTGTCAAAAAATGTATACACATTTTAAGAAAGGAAAAAAACTGTATTAATTGTAATACTCAATATATACCAATAACAAAAGATGAATACAAGTTACGTTTGACTTCTGCAATTACAAGAGGTACTCAAAGTGGTTACCATCAGCACCCAGGCACTTCTGATTATGACGAACTACTGCTTGAGCATAGATAACGTCTCTTAAAATGTGTATACTATTTTTTGATACCCCCAGTATTCATATTTTAAATATTTATATTTATAAAAGTATACGTATCCTATCACAAGTTGCCAAATTATACATATTGGCATAAATCTTTATCTGTAATGATAATGATGTTGACTACCCTGCCTCCATCCCTCCCCTCTTCCCTGGGTTCCAAACCCAAAGTTTCAATGGACATCTCCCCAAGTATTCTGAAGCCCAAAATTCATTTCATCATTTTCTTCCCAAAATGCACTCTTCTAAGGCTAATCCCGAGCTGGCTGATAGTATTGTCATCCACCCAGTAGCCTGATTTTTACCCAAAATCTAGTTGTCTTCTGTTCTGTCATTTCCCCTTCCTTTCACACTGAAACAGTTGCCACACTGTTTGAATAGATACAGAATCAATCTCAGAAAAGTCTCTTTAAAGTCATCATTTATCCCTCCATAAACTGCTTATTGAGTGTGAACTAAGTCTTACCCTTGTGGTGTTTACATGAAAATTATGTCATAATGAGAAAATACAGAAAATAAACTAGAACAAGGAGGGAAGGAGGGAGGCAGGGAGGCAGGAAGGAGAAGAGGGAGAGGAGGAAGAGGTGGAGGAGGAGGAGGAAATGGAGGGAGAGAGTTAGGAAAGCAGATGAGATGTATTCAAATAAATGCTCTGAAGGAAATTAAACAGTAATGTGATGGAAGGTGATGAGATAAGGTAGGTACTACAACATTGAAAAGGAAAAAGAAAAAGAAAAGCTTCTCTGAATAGATGACGTCTGAACTGAGACCAAAGGATGAAAATGAGGCAGCCATGGAGCAGCCAGTAGGGGTGTTCTAAGCAAAGGGAGTTGCCAGAACAAAGCTCAGAGGAGGACACTGCTCAGTGAGTTCTGGGAACAGAATAGCCAGTGTGGATGGAGAACAATGGCTAAGGAAGAAAGAATGTAGGATGACACCAGAGAGGGAGGCAGAGTCAGCTCCTGGAGAAGCTTCAGTTCTCGATTACCAGAAGAATCTATTGGAGAGTTTTAAGCAGGGAACAATCTAGTCTGTATTATATTTTTCTCAAGAATGACTGACTACGCTCTGTATAATGTAGCCACTAATATATACTCTATTTCTATGGATCTGCCTTATCTGGGAAATAAGAATGAGAATGGGAGGAAGTTGGAGGCTATTATCATCAGGGCTAAGATTGGTACCAGCTTAGACTAGAATTTCTGCAGCACATGAGGTGAAATATTGCCAGATTTGAAACATTCCTACATGAAGAACTAAGAGTACTTGCTAATGGAATTTTTGTATGTGTGTGTTTTGGGGTGGGTTTGTGGGTGGAAAGAAAGAAAAAGGAGAATCAAGGATGACTCCCTCATTTTAGGCCTGAGCAGTTCTCTCTTCCCTATGACCCCTGCTTTAGTTGAGGTTCTCTATAACTCTAGCATGGACAAAACTGCAGCAGTGTCCTCATCTCCAATTTTTTTGTTGTTTTAGTCTCCCATTTTCCCCACACAATCCTCTTCAAAATTACCCTCTATGTTATCCCATAAATCTCAGGATCATTTTCCTTAAAAATTGGATAAGTCTTGATCTAGTTAAGAAAAAGGAATCCACACTATAAATTGTCAGAGAGGATTTGATAAAGGAGACTTTTTACTCAGAGCACAAAGTGGACAGTGAAATAAAACCAGATATTAGTGATTTCAAAGCCATTGTCAATTGTAGGGTTGAGGTAATCTAGATGTAGTTACTACCCTGAAGGTTGGGATGAACAGTGGGTATAAGTAAGCATCCCAGAATCCAGAAGCTTGGACAGGCTCCAAATAGCCTAGATTCCAGTGGTATTATTCCCTAAACCCATTAGATTTTTAAGAAGCCTTTGCACATGTCATTTACTCTATCTGGAATCTCACTCCCCCTGTACAGGAAACACCTCTGGAAAGTCACCCTCAATTTCTCCAAGCAAAGTAAGTCATACCCTCTTCTTGGACAGCCTTGTGCTTCCATAGCTCTGTGTCAACATGAATCATATTGCATTGTAATGTATCTGTTTACAGAGCTGTCTGACCCACAGGACTATGAATTCCTTACAGATAAGATTATGTCTTGAAGACTTCTCAGCATTCCTCCGAAGATGTTTATTGAATTGATAATAGCCACAGTCAAGATAGAGGATCCACATTGTCATTTAGACAACTTCTTGAAGTTCAAAATGGAGTGAAAGATTAAGTACTGCTTACTTCATCATCCATGCAAAAGGATGCAGAATAGATAGTGGTTATTTATAGTATTTACATATATGACATCTATAGCAGTTAGTTTTTGTACCAATAAATAAAAAACAATCTTAAACTTCATGGCTAGCACCCAAATCCTTGGGTCCCACCTGCCAGAGATTCTGAATTAATTGATCTGGGTAAGGCCCTAAGAGCAGCTGCATTTCTAACAAGCACCCAAGTGATACCGCTGCTGCCAGTTTAGGTAGCACACTTCAGTAGCACTGCTCTAAACATCTGAGTTAACTTAATTGTATTAAACCCTTACTTTTTTAAATGGCAAGATATTAATAAATTAAAAATGCATACAAAGTAAAGACACTTTGTGAAAAAGCTCAAAATTGTGCCTTAGAAATTGAACAATTAACCACTGAAAGGCATTTTAAGTACTACAGTATCCTTATAGATAATTCATGTTTATTCACAGGAGGAAAAAGTTAATCTAGGCCAAAGACACTAACCAACACCAGCCAAAGTCAGAAATCAAAACACAAAAACAAAATAAAGAATGTACATTATACTTTAATTATTAGCCTGTGTAAGAAATGAGAAATCCATCTCAAGCTTTTCTTAAATTAGAAGATTTTGCACCTACTAAATGTGCCATTTGTTCAGTTCTCTCTAAAATATCTCATAGTGGTACACTCGGTGACAATCACATACTCTATGGCTCAAAATAATTTATATTTTTCCCCACTAATAACAGACTACAGATGATCTCCTTCTAGTCCTCAAGATTTTAGACTGATTACAACTGATGCGGCTGACTTAAAATGTTCCGGGTCAGATCTGTTGTGATCCAATGAATGATATTTGAAAATAATCCCATAATGAGCCTTTATAAATTATAATTAAGCTGGCTATTAGCCTGCCCTTCCTTTATCCCTAATTTAATTTCCTTCAATGATTTCTTTCTTCTTACCCATCCTTCTACTTCAGTGCTTAAAATAAAAAGAACAGAGCACTTCCTTTGGAAATTATATAACATACCTTCATTTTATCTCGATCATTGAGATCATACTCCTTTTATTAGCAGAAAAAAATGATCTGAATATTATTTGAAGTCCATTTTAAATATGTAATAAGCCTCAAAGAGCAAGAGACTCTTAAATGGTTGTGGGAGAGTTTACAGTCACTTCAGCATTCAGTCCAAAGACATAAGGTTAAAAGTAAATGCTAGTTTCTGTCATATGGGACTGTAGAGGGGAGGCCTGGAACAAAAATCCCACATACTCTATGTGCAGATTCAAAGATTTGCGAGCTCTTAGACCACGAAACACATGCTCACAAGCTCTAACAAATTGTCCTTATAACTGATAATGTGTTCCTGAAATAAATCCTCTATGCCAACTAGGGTATTAGAATAATAAAGAAGTGCTTTGGATGGAGGAAAATCTGTTTTGCACCCTAGTTATACCTCCCTCTTTCTTTCTTACCTCTCTCTCTCCCTCCATACCTCCTTCCCTCTCTTCCATTTTCCCTCTCTTCTTTTCCTTTTGCTGAAATTCCTTGAGTAGCTTTCCCAACTTATTAGAGTGATAGCTCTTTCATTTTTAAAACAGAGTTTGAAAATTCCTACCTCATAAATTTCACAAGTTCATTTGGGATCATGGTTTGACTGAGACAATTGTCTGTAATTTTATTTTTTCCTTTCTGCTTTCCTAAATTTTCCAAACTTTCTACAATGGACATACATTTCTAGAATAAACTTGAGAGGCAATATATAGCATAGCATTGAGGAGCATAGACTTCTTCAGAGTGTCTGGGTTCTAATTTTATTCACTGCTTATTACTTGTGAGAAATTGGACAGCTAATAATCTATCCAGGCTTTGATTTGTCACTCTGTAAAGTGGGAAAAAAAGAAGCATCCTACCTCATTGGATTTTTGAGGATTAAATTAATTAAATTTAGTGAAAAATTCATGGGAAAATGCACAGTAAGTATTAATCAACATCATCACCATTTTTGTTACTATGATGATTATAAAATAGGATACTATTCATTTAATCTTTGCTCTTGGCAGATACCTCACCATAATGTAGAACCCAATTCTTACTATGTTCTCTGCCTCCTTGACATTCACATTAATATTCTTTTCATGCTGCAAACAGAGTTTGGTTTGATGAATGATCCTACTTTCTGGGATCACCTCCCAAATAAATACTTATCTTTGAATCCTTGTCTCAGGGTCTGCTGCTGGGAGATCTCAGATTAAGTCATATATTTAAAGTGGAGAATGCAAAATTGAAGGAAACATGAATACACCTAAAATTCACAGCAGACAACCTAGGAAATAGAAGCATCCACTGGAATTAAACATATTAGTTAACTTGAAAAACAGGACTTGAAGGCAAGAATGGGCTTGTTCAGTAAGTCCCTGTGTGCGGGAAAAGGTAGGAATGCTGTCAATTTTGATCTTATTGGTGGTGTTGAGATGTAAACTAGCCACCAGAGATCACAGTGAATGGAAATACCATCAAGAATTTTCTTTGAGTACACTTAGTACTATTGTCTAGTTAAAAAAAAAAAAAAAAAAAAAGCAGGGGCTGTGAGTAGGAAATTCACAAACGCAGAATGAAATGAGTTCATCTGTAGAAGTCATGAGAAACCCATAAATTTATATGCCTTTAAAAACAAATACCTACTTGTTTTACTGGCAGTATTGAAATTTACAAAACCAGACCGACCTTCTTACCGAAAACAATTTAAAATGCTAGCTAAAATATAAATAATAGATTTTCACAGGCAAGCATGAGTATGTGAGAGAGTGGAATTCTAAGGGGCCAAACGCTGATTGAGAACAGGGATTCAGATGGGCCAGCAGACAGTCAAGGCCAGCTTCAGGCTAAGGGCACGTCCACGTCCAAGGGAACTTGAGAGCTGGTGGCTTTTACAACCTGTTTTGGGGATAGGGTTGGCTCGGATCAGGAGACAATGTCAGAGCTCATCCACATAAAATGGAGTCCACAAAAGGCTAAGGGTAAAGATAAATGAAGAAAACAATTATCCTCACTGTCCACCTTCTCCAAACCCTCCCATGCTTCACACCACATGGATCATCAAGGAAAGTTGATCATCTCATACCTTGGTATTGGGTGAAAAAGAAAAAAACATCCCCTGAATAGATGTTCCTCTCGTAAGTTTGCAATCCAATTCATATTACCTCAAGCTGAGAATTTAGCTTACAGTTATATTTTTAGGGCAAGATTAGCTGCTTTAATAAATAAACCCTGAAATATCACTGGCTTACCACGATCCACATTTATTTCTTGCTTATATCTCATCCAATTGCTAGCAGGTAGAGGCCGGAGGTGAGGCACTCTCTAACACGGGCATCTCTGCCTTCACTACATGGCTCAGAAGCCCTCCTTGAACATTTGTATTTACCTGTCAAGGAAAGAGGGAGAAGATTCTGTGTGAGATGCTCAAGGGTGACACTGCAGAATATTAAATATAGCCCCCAATCGGGCCGGCTGAGTGGCGCGTTGGTTAAGAGCTAGTGTTGGGATGCCAGCGGCCCCAGTTCGGATCCCACATATGTGGGCTAGTGACACTGCCCTCTACAGCTAACAACAGCTCCACCTGGAGCTGGGCTGCAAGCCCCGGTGATGGTGTAGGCTGCAGCCCCTGCTGCAGTGGGCTGCCATAGGCTACAGTGAGTGGCCAGCAGCCAGTGTGAGCAGCTGGCAGCCAGTGTGAGCTGCCAATAGCCACGGTGAGCAACCATCTGGAGGCCGGCAACCAATCTGCCTCATCCGGGAAGCGCGCAATGACAATACCAACAGTGAAGCAACGTCCTCCGCAGCTAGAATGAAGAACAAAAAGATAGCAACTTCTCTGTTCCCTTTCCCCGATTCCTCAACGCTGTTCCCCTCCCCCAATTCCCCAATAAAATCTTTTTAAAAAAAAGCCCCCAATTAATCATGTCCTTCTGTGCCCATGCCCCTTCACACTGTGACTTTGAAGTTCCTACCATGAAGAGGTGGAAGCTATTTCCTGACCCCTTAAATCTGGGTTGCACTTAAGATTGTGTTAGCTGATAGAATGTGATAGAAGCAACCTTCTGGGGCTTCTGCGCTCAGGCCTTAAAAGGCCTGGTAGCATCTATATTTTCTTTTTATGAGCCCAGCCACCGTGTTGTAAGGATGTCCATCCAACCCCTTTTGAAGAGAAATGCCATGTAGACTCTATGAGAAATGGGATCGCATATGAGCAAACAGGTTATAATGGGAAGAATCATGGCATTCCAGCTCACAGTTGAGTAACAAGGCCCAATATGTGACAGAGAACATCTTGGGCTTTCCAACTTAAGCCAGTTTACAGCTTAATGTAGTTGCATAACTGAGCCCAGAGAAGACTAGCAAAATATTGCCTCATCAACTGACAGTTTCACGAGAAACAACAATACAGTTGTTTAAGGTACTAGATCTCAGTAGTTGTTTGTCACACAGCAACAGGTTATTGAAATTGATGCCCATTTAGTGGCAAGGTTTTTATGGGCCAGGTTTGGAAATGGGTACATCACTCATATTCCATTGGGAAGAACTCGGGTTCAAGGCAACATCCGACTCCAAGGATGGCTGGGCAATAGAGTCTAGCTAAGTACTCAGGATGAGGAAAAAAATGTTTGGGTGGACAAGTAGCGTATTTCTATCACAGAAATGGTTCCTATTCCATAGTCCCCAAGCACTTGGAATAAGCAAAAAGAGGTAGTGTCTAAAGGAATTTACTCTTACTTCAGATTTCAGCAAATTAGAAAAAATGTTCTAAATAAGCCTAAAGATAAAGAAGGAGATATAACCCTGGCTATTACAGCTATTTTAAAGAAATATAAGAGCATGTTGTGAACAAAATAAAATAATGGAAAATAAACCAATTCCCCAAAATATGACGCATCAACACTGACTCAAGTAAACTAGGAAATCTGAGTGGCCCTGTCATCATAAAGATAAGGAATCAGCTCTTACAGCTTTTCCACAAAAAAAATTCCAGATTCTGACAGATTTGTGGGCAAGTTCTAACAAACATTAGAAGAAATGAGAGTTTAAACATTACTCATACTCTTCTAAAGAACAGCAAAAGAAAGAATATCCTTTAATATTTTCAATATTTTATGAAGTGAGTATAATCATGTCACAAAACCAAAACAAGATGCTCAAGGAATGGAAATTTACAAGATATTCTCACTCATGAACATATGTATAAATATTTGAAAGACAATTTTAGCAAATTGAATTGAGCAGGGTACAGAAAAGAAAACGCATCATGACCAAGCTGGATTTATTCTAGGAATTGGAGGTTGGTTTAGCAATTTTATTATTTTCATTACTATTTTACTAATAAAATTCATTATATTGACAGGTTAAAAGAGTTTCATTTCCAGTTTGGCATGTAAAGGGCTTGAAAGTCATTATTCTGTCCTAACAGTAAGTAAGAAGCTGAACAAACTAAAACTCAACAGTTCTTCCTAATTCATCAGAAAATTGAAATCATAGGGAAAATTGCTGTCCTAAATATTGGAGAGACAGACAGGCAGGTAGAGAGAATCACGACTTACTGGAGGAGAAAGTTCTGTGGGAACTAGTTCGCACATCAACTGAAATTGATGAACTGTTGGAGGCTCAGTGTGGATAAGATTGAGAGTTAAAAACTCCACAGGGATGCAGTCTTGGGAAGAGGAGGCACCACAGGATTGTGAGTTTTACCTTCTAGAACTCTAATTCTCACTGTGAAGATAGGAGAAAATCCCCTCATACTTCCAGCAGAGAGAGAGGAAGTAGCCATTTTGAAATGCACCTGAGCATTCTGTATTTCTTAACAAGGGCTGCCCTGAGGAGAAATTATTTAACAAGAGCCTAATGTACTGGGTTTTATCAGAGTCTAACTGACCTGGAGGAAGGGAAATATCCATCTCCAGTCCAGTCTAGTCATCCTGTCCCACCTAAGTGTGGAGAAAAATGGAGAAACACTTGTGAAGGTCACAGTGCAGGGGCACAGGCTCATTAAACGACTGACCTATACAGGTCTATAGAACATTTCCTCTCCCCACACCTCACCACCACATTACAAAGGTCTATCAACTGCAGCTTGTTTTACCCAGTACATCATGTCCAGCTTTCAACAAAAAATGACAAGGCATACTAAAGGCAAAAAAGAAAAGCGCAGTCTGAAGAGAAAGAGCAAGCATGAGAACTAGAGTCAGATATGGCAGGAATGTTGGAATTACCAGGGTAGCAATTTTAAATAACTGATTCATATGCTAAGGGATTTAATGGAAAACTAGACTACATGCAAAAACAGATGGGCAATATATGTAGAGAGATGGAAACTATAAGAAACAATCAAAATAAATGCTAGAGATCAATGCTTTTGATGGGCTCATTACCAGACTAGACATTACTGAGGAAAGAATCTCTGAACTTGAGAATACGTGAAAAGCAACGAGAAAAAGTAAGTAGACAGGGGAGTAAAATATTTAAAGTGTTGAAAGAAAAATCTCACCAACCTAGGATTCTATATTCTGCAATATCTCAAACAAAAATTGAGGAAATTTGTTGCTAGTAGGACAGCCTTGCAAGAAATTTTAAAAGAACTTTTTTAAAGAGAAGAAAACTAATATGGGTCAGAAACTGAGATCTACATAAAGAAAGGAAGACAATTAGGGAAGGAATAGGTGAAGGAAAAAAATTAAAAGATAACAATATTAAAATAATCTCAATAGATTTAGAAAGGATGTTGCATGAAATTAACTTTTACATTTATTATATTTGTTTTAAAAAGAACTGGACAGGGCCGGCTGAGTGGAATGTTGGTTAGGAGCTGGCTTGGGACGCCAGCTCTGAGCAGCAGGTCTCCGGTTCCGATCCCACATATGAGGGCCAGTGACACTGCCCTCTATAGCTAAGGTGGTGAACAACAGCTCCACTTGGTTGCCTCTATAGCTAAGATGGCCGGCGACAATGTGGACTGCAGCCCCTGCTGCAGTGGGCTGCCATAGGCTACGGTGACAGTGTGAGCTGTCAGGAGCCACAGTGAGAGGCCATCCAGAGGCCGGGCGACCGATCTGCCTTACGCAGAAAGAGCGCAATGGTAATACCAATATGGGTCAGTGAAGCAATGTCCTCCACAGCTAGACTGAAGAACAAAAGGACAGCAACTTGTCTGTTCTCCTTCCCCGGTTCCCCAACACTGTTCCCCTCCACCAATTCCCCAATAAAATCTTAAAAAAAAAAAAAGAACTGGACAAATTAGGAATAAAAATAAATTGTGTTAATTTGAGAAACAGCAGCTTAAAAGAAAGGAAGAAATAAGGAAGGGTTGTAACAAAAACCTAATTTTAGGTGAAAAATTTAAAGTGTTTAAGAACAGAAGAAAGAAAAGAAAAAAAGCCTGTTATCACTATTTCTATTCAATAGAATCCAATGAAGTAAGGCAAGAAAGTGAGCCATAAAGTACAAGGTTTGGCAGGAAAAAAATAAAGCTATCATAAATTAGAGCTGCTATGATAGTCTATTGAAAATCCCCCCCAATCTATACACATATTATTAGAATTAATGTAAGAGTTTAGCAAGTTTGCTGAAACAAAATCAATACAGAGTATTTAATAGTATTTCTATAAACCATCAATAGCAGATAGAAGTTGTGATTAGCCAAAAAACATTCAAAATAAAGTTTAACATTGGCTTGTGACATTCCACAAAACTGATAGCTGCAATATTAATTGAATTTATTTTGAATCTGTAGAGCAATTTGGGAAGGACTGAAATCTTAACAATATTGAATCCTCTGATTTTTAAAAATGGTGTGTTTCTTCTTCTTTTTTTTTTTTTTTAAGTCTTCTCTTATTTCCCTCAGCAGTGTTTGGAGATTTCATCATACAGTTCCATTACACATTAGTTTGTTAAAGTTATCCTTAACTATTTCATGTTTTTATGCTATTGTATATAGTAGACTTTTCCATTTCATTTTCTAGTTGTTTATCACTAAATTCACTTATGTCTAGTAGCTTTCATTCTGTTTATTACAGAAGTGACAATACGTCAGACAGAAAGATTAACATTTTAACAATTAGAAAAAAACAAAATTAGATTCTTTACTACACACATTTACACACACACACACACACACACACACACACAATTCTCAATGAATTAAAAACTTGAGCTTGGAAGGCAAAGCTATAAAACTCTTAGGAGACAATCCAGAAAACCACATTTATGATATTGGGATAAGAACGGAGTTCTTAAACAAGATATAGAAAGTTTAATTGATGAAGAAAAAGGTTTGTAAATTGGATATACTAAAATTATTATTTTTTTTGCTGATCATAGAGAAGCGGCACAGAATAGGAATGGGATCTCATGCTCTAGAGACTAATGTCCTGGGTTTGAATCCTGGCTCTGCCACTTGCTACCAATGTGAATTTCAGCAAATTCCTTACACTCTCTGCCTCTCTTTCCTCAAAAGAAGGTGAGGTTGATAATAGAACCTACGTCATAGAGTTAACATGATGATTAAATGAATTATAATAGGATTGTAAGAATTATATAATTACGTAAATATTTATGAAATAAAATTTTTTAAAAGACATCAATAAGAGTGAAAAATCAAAATGAAAACTAGAAGATATTTGCAACACATACAATTGACCCAAAGTGTTAGAATATATATCATCTATCTATCTATCTATCTATCTATCTATCTATCTATCTATCTATCTATCTAATCCATTTCCATCCATCCACCCTCTTCCTACAATTTAAAATAAAAAGACAGCAAGCAAGAGACATAACCAGCACTTCAAACAGAAGGAAACAAAGACTTTGAGGACAATTTGTCATTCTTTAGGAAAATTGAAGATTCTTATGTCTTATAATCCAGCAACTTCACTCTTAGGAATATACCCTGGAGGAACCATTATACCTGCATTGCAGGAGATTTATATAAGAATGTTCCTAACATTGCAAAACAAAACAAAACAAATTTCCACTAGCAGTACATTGGAAAAATTAGTTATGTAATTCAATTTTTAGTAAAAAATGAACAGTTAAATATATCAACGTGGATGAATCTCAAAAACATAAAAGACAAAAAAAGCAAGTAACAGAAAAATAGATGCAGTTTGATTCCACCGATACGAAATTAAAAACATGCAATATGAAACATGTTGTTTAGGCATATAAATATATGTGGTAAAGTGGAAAAAGAAAAACAGAAGAATGATATAACACAACATTCAAGCTAGTTACTACTGAGGGAAATGATAGGGACAGGATTAGAACAGAGCACAGGGCACTTCAATTTTAATAGAAATATTCTATATATCAAATGGGTGACTGCTACTGGTGTTCACTGCATTATTATTCCTTACCTCCTCATGTTTTACACAATTTTTTGCATCTACTCAATGTTCAAAACAAAAAAAGGTAATCAAATGTTAAAGTCATCACTAGTAGAAGAGAATTATGATGTACAACTTTCAAGTGACTACAGGAAAATAATGAACAAATAAATTTTGATCAACATAGCAAAAGGCAAAGAAAAAAAACCCAAAAATCTCAAAACCTTTTAAGTTCTAAAGTCAAAATAGAAGGTGGCACAAATAAAATTAGCCAAAAAAATTATAACAACTAATGTTAGTTAAATTTGTTTATTTTATGGCAATGATTCTCTTATTGTTTCAAGAAACAAAATAAAACAAAATTCAGCTGTATAAAGAGAAGTATATTCCAGGGAAATACAAACTATAAACAAGTAAACAAACAGAACAAAATAAATGAAGAATTGCAATGTAAGCACTAGCCAAAGTAAAATTTGCAACAGAAAGTTTTAATCTGGGCAAAAAGTTTCATGTTCTTTTCCGAAATGATAAAAACCTCATTGAAAATAGTATAGTTGTGATTCAAACAATTAATCATCTTTCAATATACAATTGCTCTTTATTATTCATAGAGTTCATATTTGTGAATTTGCCTACTTGTTATAATTTATTTGTAACTTTCAAATCAATACTCATAGCACTTTTGCAGTCATTCATAGACACACACAGAATGGCCAAAAATTTGTGTCACCCAATTTATGCAATTATCAGCTGAGCTCAAACACGGCTCTACTCTGCCTTCTTGTTTCAGCTCTCATACGGTAAACAAGTGTCCTTTTCATGATCAAGTCAGTGCCATGTTTTCCACATTTCTGTGCTTTTTGTTGGTGAGTTAGTTCACTATTTAAAACGTCTCTCAAGTATAGCACTGAAGTGGCACAATGTCCCTAAGTACAAGAAGTCTGAATATGCCTTATGGAAAAAATACATATGTTAGGTAAGTTTCATTCAAACATGTATTATTATGTTGTTGGCCATGAGTTCAATGTTAGTGAATCAACAATACAGAGTATGCCAAAACAAAGTATACACATTTTAAGAAAGAAAAAAAGTGTATTAATTGTAATAATATATACTGATAACAAAAGATGAATACAAGTCACGTTTGACTTCTGCAATTATAAGAGGTGCTCAGGGTGGTTACCATCAGTGTCCAGACACTTCTGATTATGGCGAACTACTGCTTGAGCATAGATAACATCTCTTAAAATGTGTGTACCTTTTTTCTGGCACCCCTGGTATATATTGAATAAGATGTCTTTAAACAAAAGCACACATAAAATAAGATTATATCATTGGCTGATTCGAACCTTGTGACCAAAGGCTTGCAGGAATCTAAACTATCATTTCCCCTAGGAACTCAGTATTTGCTAACTCAGTCTTCAAGGTGACTTTTAGAGCATAATAACTACCATGAATAATGAGAATCAACTGCATAAAGCACAAAATCATAACAAAATCACAATCATAGTAGAACTGAACGTCTCCAAAAATTCAATACATTCATTAGATTAAATTTAGTGAAAAGACAGAGAATCTGATAATATGTTTTGGCCTCTAGTTTTCCTCTGTGCCCAAAGTCCTCCAAAAACATCCACATACGTGAACTTTCCAATACCCCAGAGCCTGGATTCTTACCTATTCTTCACTAGTGTCTTCTTTTCCAGTCCAATTTAGTCACCCAATTCCCTGGTCACATTGCAGATACTGACATTAACAAAAACTGTATTATCTCTAAAATCTTGAGTTTAAAAATCCCAGTCTCTGTCTATCCCCTTTGTTCTACAGAGCTCACTAACTCACAAACCATAACTTTCCTGACACCATAACTTTCTCACTGCCTGTTTACTTCTCTCTTTCCTGTGCAAACCTGTGTCCAGCTTCTCATTATAATCACTCTCAGGGAATGCTCTCCCTCCAAACTTCTACTTGGCTAGCAACTTATAACCCTTTAGGACTCTGTCTGAATGTTAGTGCCTCTGGGTAGCTTTCCTGATCACCCTATCCAAACTGAGTGCAGCCTGGTATCTCTATTTCAACTCCTTGCTTCTTTCATAACACTCATAGCAACTTATAAATATTTTTATTCGATATGTACTTTCCCCCTTTCCCCCTGCACCACCTGTCTCTTCCACTAGAACGTAAGTTCCATCAGGACAGGGCTGCTATCTTGTTGTACATTCCCAGTACCTAATGTGATCGTTTGTATACCAAATAATTGTTGAATTTCTAATATGTACAAATTTTCTACCCTATAAACAATACATATTATTTTCAAATGTCTGTCTGTGGAATAATTATACAATTTAATCACATGTAAGGACATAAATATAACCTTAATTGATTCTATAATGTAGAAATTATACCACATATATTCTTTAGTGTAATAAAAACAAAAATAAAACAAGGAGATAAAAGGGAAAGAAAGAACATTATATGAACATATCAATAAAATAGATAACTTTTTGTCAAGTGCACTCAAGAAAAAGGAGAAATCAAACATAAGCAAGTATTAGAAATAAAACTGGACACATATGCACAGGGAGGAAAATAAATTTAATTGTAAGAGAGTCTTCTTTTAGCTGAACTGTCCTCTTTGCTTCCTCTAGACCAGGGGTCGGCAAACTTTTGAGACAGAAGAGCCAATCCAGTCCCTCACCACAATTTAAAAATTATTCAAGAGCCATAAAACAAATGAAATCACCATTATGTGAATAATATCTTTTAGAAATTTTAAGGGCCGGCCGAGTGGCGCTGTGGTTAAGCGCTGGCTTGGGAAGCCAGCGGCCCCGGTTTGGTCCCACATATGAGGGCCAGTGACACTGCCCTCAAAAAAAAAAAAAAAAAATAGAAATTTTATAAATGAAACTATGATAGTTTTATTTTCATTTTCAATTTTACTTCAGAGCCACATGTAGTACCCCAAAGAGCCACATGTGGTTTGCCAGCTGCAGTTTGCCGACCCCTGCTCTAGACCTATGCTTAGGAGCCAAACTCAGCAGGAGAGAGCTGCACAACAGTTCACACAATGGTTTTCCCATAGAGGCATAGGTGTCAACTTCAAAAGAGCCTCAATAAGGGCCGGCCGAGTGGCACATTGGTTAAGAGCTGGTTTGGGGATGCCAGTGGCCCCGGTTCAGATCCCACATATAAGGGCTAGTGACACTGCCCTCTACAGCTGACAACAGTTCCACCTGGAGCTGGGCTGCGAGCCCCGGTGATGGTGTGGGCTGCAGCCCCTGCTGCAGTGGGCTGCCATAGGCTACAGTGAGTGGCCGGCAGCCAGCGTGAGCTGCCAATAGCCACAGTGGGCGATATCCAGAGGCCAGAGGCCGCCGACAGATCTGCCTCATCCGGGAAGAGCGCAATGAGGATACCAACATGGGCCAGTGAAGCAACGTCCTCCGCAACTAGACTGAAGAACAAAAAGACAGCAACTTGTCTGTTCCCCTTCCCCGATTCCCCAACTCTGTTCCCCTCCCCAAATTCCCCAATAAAAATCTTTTTAAAAAAAGCCTCAATACCAAAAAAAAAAAAAGGTTTGTCTCTGTCCTGACCTCAATGACAAGCTTATTGTATGTAGTACCAGATTCTCTATATTTTAATTAAATCTAATCTAATAGATGTTTTGAACTCTCAGAGACTGTTAAATTCCCTGTTATTTTGTAAGACTGTAAATTCTCGAAGACTGCTGGTTTCCCTTTGGTCTTAACTCCCTGCCAGCTTCCTCATATCAACAGCCTGATTTTTGACTTCTCAGAGAAGACAGCAGCCACATTCAGGTGTAAACTCCATAAGATCTTGGTCTGTGTCATTCACTGATGCATCACAAGCACCTTCAGTGGTGCCTGTCTCAAAGTTGTTGGTCAAATTACATTTGAGGAGCAAATGTATGCCACATATACAGAAGTCCACTCTTATCCACAGTTTCACTTTCCAACTTTCAGTTATCAACAGTCAACTGTGGTCCAAAAATGTTAAATGGAAAATTCCAGAAAGAAACAATTCAGAGGTTTTAAATTGTGTGCCATTCTGTGTAATATGATGAAATCTCATGCCATCCCACTGTGTCCTGCTCGGGACATGAATCATCCTTTTGTACAGCATCTCCACGTTATATGCACTACCCACCCCTAGTCACTTAGTAGCCATCTCAGTTCTCAAATCACCTGTCGCAGTACTGCTGTGCTTGTGTTCAAGTAGCCGGTATTTTACTTAATAATGCTACAGCCACATAACTTTTATTGCATTATATTGTTATAATTGTTCTATTTTACTAGTTATTGTTGTTAACTTCTTACTATACCTAATTTATAAATTACACTTCATCATAGGTATGTATGTATAGAAAAACTATATAGTATATATAGGGTTCAGTACTATCCTAGGCATCCACTGGGGGTCTTGGAATTATTCCCTGCAGGTAAGGGGGGCTACTGGACATATCTATACCCATCTGCACTCATTCTTTTGCCCCTCTTCTGATTCACATGGAATCAGCATCCCTCTTCCCAACCAAGACCAAGCTTGAATTTCTATGCTTGAATCTCAACCCCTTGCCAGCTTCCACCCATGCTTGGATTCCTAATCACTGCCAGCTTCTCAGGAGTCTTACATTATCAGTTACTTTTTTCTCTTATTTATATTCTAAACCATATTCTTCTCAACAGGTTTTAACAGTGCTCAAGTCTGTCGCATTCAAAACATAACTCTCCTTAAACCAATATCTCCTCTCCAGCTTCCATCTCTCTCCCTCTTGTCTCCTTCATAGAATTCTTAAAGAATTCTTTACATTTGCCTCCATAGGCCTTGGAAAGTCCCATCCATCTAAGTGGTACTAGCATCTTTTTTTGAAGATCACAGATGTACTCATTCCAATTTGGCTTTCTTCACCATGACTTCACTGAAATTGTTCCTGTGTCAGGGATGGCCTACTTGAGCATAAACCCAATGGTTTTATTTTATTATTTTTTTTAAATACCTCAGCACACATAATACTCAACCTATTCTGAGCTGTTGACTCTTCCCTCCTTTTCAAACACTATCCTCCCTACACTTTTCTGGGTTTCCTACTACCTCTTCAGACCTTCCTTTTCTGACCTCACTGCAGGTTCATTCTCTTTTCCTCAGTCGGTAAACACAATGCTCTAGCCTGTTCCACTTTAGTTTTACTCAAGCTTTACACTAACAGTTTTAACAACTACCTACAAGCAAGAGCTTTAGCACCACCTTAGGTCATCTCTCTGAAATCCAGGCCTGAATATGCAAGCCATCTTCCTCTTTCCTTGCATCCCCACCAGGTTATTGCCAAATACCCTCAAACTCTAAAATATTTGAGCACTTTGTCTGAGTCAAGCCAATTCTAAATCAAAAAACATATATAGTAAAAGTTGTAGAGCTTAACTCTTCTCAGAGTATATTGAAATTTGCCTATAAAATATTACACATGTCTTCAGACAGATTGCACACCAGCAATTAGGGAAAACTGAACTGATAACAGCTGGATTGATAAATTAATGTTGACAGATTTACTGGTAACAAGGAAGATCTTACTGACATCCAGTTTGGGAAGTCTCCATCAGGAGCATGGAAAAGTCCATGGAAATCCATGCAACCCTCACTTGCCATGTTTTATCCATCCCCAAGTTCTATAGCTTGTTCTACTCTCATCAGATCCTTGCTCCTCAAATCTACACTACAGAACTCACTTCTTTCAGAGACAAAATTGAAGGACCCTTAAGCACTCTTCAACTTCTCACCATAC
Organism: Aselliscus stoliczkanus; assembly: GCA_033961575.1. NCBI lineage: Eukaryota > Metazoa > Chordata > Mammalia > Chiroptera > Hipposideridae > Aselliscus > Aselliscus stoliczkanus. The sequence continues at coordinate 34,120,988 of CM066738.1, forward strand.
CAACAAATCTAGAAGCAAAGGGGTCCATGTGTCCTGCATTCCTTTCTGATAATTATGAATGACATTTCTCCTACTCCTACCTATGGTAAACCCTCTGCTTGTTCACTGGGCGCCCACAATTTTCACTCTGTCTCCTGTATCCTGTCTTCCCCTCCTCACTTTTAAATTGCTCTCCTTGGCATTCAAACATGTTTCTCTCACCTTAAAAATATTGTCATGGTTCCATTTCTCCCTCCAAGTGACACTTCAGTTTTGTTCCCCTTTATAGCAAAACTCTGTGAAAAAAAATGGTCTACTCTTCCTTTATACTGCCTCAGGTTCTTCTCTCCCTCTGGAACCTTCAGAATTTGACACATCATTAGAATTAGACACTGGTATTATAAAAGTCACCTCTAATGTAAAATTTAGGAGGCAGAGCAACATCCAGCAAAGAAAAATTAAAAAGAACATGTCTATGAAGTAGAAAAAAACAAAAAAAAAACAAACAGAACTATGTTCTGTCCTAGAAACCAAGGAAAGAAAGGCACTGAAAAGGAAGAAAATGGTGACTTGAAAAGGCTGCTGAGAGGGAGAAATGACCTTTGGACAATGCAACTCGGAAGCCATGGGGAACTTGACAAGAGTGGATTCCATGGAGACACTACAGTGACATCCTTAATGGAAGGGGGAGGGGTTCAAAAGAGAATGGGAAATGAGGAGAGTGACAGGGTTCCCAAGACCACCCCCAGGCTTAGCAATTTGCTGAGAGTAGTCACAGAACTCAGCACAGTTGCACTCACATCTATGATTTATTGCAGTGAAAAGATGCAAAAGATCAACAAAAGAAAATGCGCAAAGGGTGAAACCAGGCACAAGCTTCCAAGGGTCCTCTCCCAGTGGAGTCGCACAGAATGTATTTAATTCCCCCAGCAACAAGTTGTGACAACACGTATGAAATTGTGCCAACCGGAGAAACCCAAGGTTTTTATTAGAGGCTGGTCATGCACAGTCTCTGTCTGGCATGGCCCAAAATTCTAGGCTCCCAGAGTGAAAGCAGGTGTTCAGCATAAACCATATTGTTTATGCAAACAGTTTAGACACAGTCAGCCACTCTTATAATTAATGGTGGTAGTAACCCTCCCAAAACCAAGCTCCCTTATAAACAGGCCTTTTAAAGTCAGGCCTGCTATTTTAACACTTTTCTTCACAGCGAGAGACAGTCAGCAAGTAGACTAGTCCTTTCATGAATTTGCTGAAAAGAGAATATGAGAAATCAGATGGTAGATACAGAGAATATAAGACATCAAAGTTTTTTTATTTTATCTTTAATAGGTGAGATTGCATGATGTTTAAAAGCTAAATGAAATGATCCAGTAAAGAAAGAAAATTTAATAATGCAGAAGAGAGAGGGGATACTTAAGTGGGAAAGAAGCTAGGATTCAGGATAAAATTGAAACATAAGCCTTATAATGGAACATGGGAAGTTCATCCATCATATAAGTGACTATGATTGGTGATCGATATAATAAATGTGCTTGTCTTAGCTATAAATTTTATTAACAATTAAGTTCAGTATGATGACAGCTTACATAAATATACAAAATCAATAGCTGTCCTATTTCAAAAATGTAATAAAGAAAACCCCCATTCTCAGTACCAATAGGAAAAATACACGTAGATAGAAATAGGCACAATTATGAAGGATTTTTATGAAATACACTATAAAATGTTATTGAAGGGCATAAAAACAGATAAGAATAAATGGAGAGATATAGCAATGTTCTTGGAAAGAAAGACTACATACTGTAATATTCTATTTTCTACTCAAAATAATTTGACCAAATTTATTCATTCTAATTAAAACCAGTTTAAAAAGGAAGGAATTTAAGAGAATAATTTAAAAACTTTTTATTAACTGAATAATTCTCAAGTTATCTGAATCACATTAATTTTGATTCACATCAAAACCTAATTGGATTTTATAGGATAAAATTTTTTATTACATTTTTTCTTAATAATGTTTATTTTTGTATTATACAAATAATATACAGGTGACCCTTGAACAACATGGGGGTTAGGGGCACCAACCCCAATGCAGTTGAAAATCTGCATATAACTTTTGACTCCCCTAAAACTTAAGTTGTGTCTCAATACCCTCAAGAGGATGGTTCTAGGACCCTTTGTAGATACAAATATCTGAAGATGCTCAAGTTCCCTATATAAAATGGCACAGATCAATGCATACAGTCGGCCCTGTGCAGCCACAGACCCCCATACTCAGATCAAAAACAGGACAGGCATTTATTGAAAAAAAAAAAAAAAAGCAGTGTATAAGTGATCCACGCAGTTCAAACCTATGTTGTTCAAGGATCAACTGTATATTAATTATAGGAATATTTAGAATACACATAAGGACATTTTTCTTAATAAAATAAAACCTTCTACAAATGCAAGACCCAGAGACAGTCATTCACTCTTAATATTTTGTTGCATGCTCTTCATGGCTTTTTCTATGTTTGCAGTTCTTGATCTGCATGGTGCTGATAGGCAAAACTCTCAGTTACTATGTTTCAGTTATAATTCAGTCACGCGACAAAATGGTTCATGTTTCAGTTTCTATGTTATATTAACTATGAATAATTGTATAATGTACAAACTTTGCTTCTAGTTCTTCAGTCCACCAATCACTTCACAAATAACAGCTGCACATCATGATCAGTGACCAATGGTATTATCTCTTTCAAAGTCTGTCAGTGGTTGGTCACCGCATATTTGTTACTCCATTAACACGCAGTAAAGCTTGTAGCTATGTTGCCTCTTTGTTCCCCAGTGATAAACCCATGTGACATTTTAGAAAGAATAAATAGATAATTGAAAGAAGAAATTGGCCAATAGAATGAAGGTTCAGCAAAACAAAGTGATAACGTTAGAAGTGAAACTCAAACAGAATGTAAATTGAGTTATGGAAGAAAGAGCTGACTTTCACAATGTTGACATTCCTGCCATTGGAGAAAAACTTAGCGAAGACAACTTAGAGATATAAATGAGGAGTGTAGTTGTGATGAAAGGATGAAGATGTTCCAGAGGAAATGATGCCAGCAAACATCTTTCCATTAAGGAAATTCTTAGAGATATCTCATGGCTTTGACAGTGCAAAGGATAAAATTTTAGAAGATGATCTAAACTTAAAAGACCTATAATGATTTTCCAAGGCATAGAAAAGATGCTTGCTGCATATCACAAGTTATATGACAAGAAGTCAGGCACTATTCAAACTACTTCTGATAATTAACTGGGAAACAAAACACTTTAATTCCCAATGTTTCTAATGTTTTATATTAGAGTGCACTAAATAGATATTAATTTATTTCTGTACACACTTATACCAGATAGTAAGAAGCAACTTGCACAGTCCGTTTTCCATTTCCACACTAGCATGCAAAGCAAGGGTTGACTGTATTTCTTTTTCATTCATTCTCTCTCTCTCTTTCTCTCTTCTCTACATCTTATCATCACTTGCACTTTAACAACAAAGGAACCATAATAGCAACATTGTTCTGAATCTTATTTTTTGCTTCAAATATGATATTCTATTTCCATGTCAATAAATATGAATATACACCATTTTGCATTTAGTGAATGCAAACTATTCCACTGACTGGCTGTGTTAACAATCATACAATGATTCTGTTATTTAAAGAAAAACAAAAACATGGAAGTTGTTGATTTTGCTTTACAGTTATGAGCAATGCCACAGTGCACTTCCTGAAAGTAGAATTGTTAAATAAAAGTGTAAGTGTGTTTTTTTTAATTTGATAACATATTACTGAACTGAATGTCTGAAAGTTACACCAATTTACACTTCCACCCGGAGTGAAGGAGAACCCAATACTCAAAATCCACATCAAAAGTGGCTATTTTTTAATATTTCTATTCTTTGCTAATCCAAAAATCAAAATATTTCTTAACATTTTTTATTCAGTTGCTAAACTGAATTAATTTGTATTGGAGCAAAACAAGAGACCATGGAAAATTTCTATTTTATATTAGGAAGTATCAATTTTTAAGTCAGAAAGTTTAGAAAGGCTTTTTGTAGTCTCCAAAGACTTTAACTGTTGTTTCATGGTAATCAATGTTATTTGTCTTCATGGACTACAAAATAGAGGTTACACAGAAACAGAATATAAGTTTTGGATTCTGCTTATTGTCCTCTTCACTGGCTTGTTAGCTACAGATGTTTAGATGCTCAGAGTGCATCTAAACATCTGTATGCTAAGGATGATTCTAACACTGGAATCCCCAGAAAACAAAGCAGGGATTAACAAATATTGGTTAAGGGATGAGTTTCATACCAAGAATATAAACATAACACTGAGAGTGGACAAAGATTAGGGGGAAAGTCAATATAAGTTAAAACTAAGCAATAAATCAAATTTATTTCAATATCAAAAGGTTAACTACAAATTTTACTACAATAACTTCAAAGTTAATCAACAAGTTCATAGTTTATTCTGCTGAGAAATGATGTCGTGGCTATTTATGAGGTTTGGCCAGTTTTTAAATAATTGACAAAATTTTAATATTGAAAGTGTTCAAATTTCCAATTTTTCTTGAATTCTCAGAAGGTCTGATAATATGAGACCTTTCGTTCCCACACAGCAACTATAGACAGGGACTTAAAAGTAGCTGCTTCCTTTGTAAAAGCAGCTGCAAATTTCATAATCTTCTGCTCATCTTCTTTATTCTTATCTACCTACCTTTTGCTCAAGAAAGTATATCAATCTTGAATTTTCTTATACATTTATATTACAAGGAGAAAGAAATAAAAGCTTATTGTAGCGTATCAATTTTACTTGAAAGGAACAGCAAAAAGTTTATCACTCTCTTTAGATATTTATTTCAGGAAATGATATTTTTCTTTAATATGGAGGGGTGCCATAAAAATGTATACATATAACTTGTATTCACCTTTTGTTATCAGTATGTATTATAAAAATTTTAGTAGTATTTTTGCCTTTCTTAAGATGCGCATGCAATATTTTGGCAATGTATTATCCTGCTAAGTTCTGTCTGACTACCTGCCCAAACAGGTGACCTAATGGTGAAACACTGCAGTTACCGCACCACATTTCAGTTACGTAGATTTCCACTGGATTTTCCGTGGTCCTAATGGAAGCACTTAATCTGACATCAGGCCTATGTGATCTGCTTTGTAGCTGAAAACCTAGTCCTTTCATTTATCATTTCTGCTAATACCAGTCCACTTTTTCCTAAAAAAAAAGTTTATAATCTGCCTGAAGTTACTCTCAGTATTTTGTGGGCAAACTTCAATGTCACCTGAGAAGGGTTATTATGCTCTTCTATTCTATCTGTAAATGATTTGCTTCAGAATTGACTTGGCTATGACAACATTCTCAAAATATATGTCCTTCAGAACAACCGTCACCAAGCAAAGATGGGCATTGTGCTAGCTCTGCCATTTCTGTGAAAAAGTTCTAGAAGAGCTCTCTACTTTTGAGTCTTATACATTTTCAAACATAAGAAAGAGATAAAGGCATTTAGCTGGTTTTCCACTAAGGGAACAGAATCCATTATGGAGATGAATAGAGACATGAACAATCCAGACTTAGAATGATATTTTCCAGCTCCCTAAAATAAAAACTGATTAATCAGCGTCATTCACCCCTTTCTTGATGGTCTCACAGCATGTTGACTATTCTTTGATAGAAGTCCATTTTCTATTCTGTTACTGACTATAACTGCTTGTTTACTAATTGTCAGGGGTCTGTATCTTCATCATCTTTATAGATGTGCCACAGTGACTAACTCCTTACTCTGCTCAGAGTAAGTGCTCAGTAATTGCCAATCCTGACTCACGCAGTGCCTGACTGAAGGTTCTTCATGCACCTATTATAGGTAAATACAAATCTTTCATCCATCAAGTTGATTCCCACTGTTCCATTAGCACTAGTGAGTTTCTGTCATATCCACCCTTCTCTCTTCAGCTCTTTCTCCTTGGCCCAGGATCAGAGACAGGTCACCTCTCAACTTGGACTCCTGCATATCATCCTTATTGTCCTCCTTGTCACTATATCTAATACTAAATTCTGAGCATGACACTATCCTTTAAACTCTTCAGTCCCTTCCTCTTCCTATAAAGTGAAAACTCTTGGGATAAGGGTTCCCTCAGGAACACTTTAACACCTGTCTAACTTCGTTTCCCATTACACTTATGATTCTATTGTAAATTGCAGAATTACCGAGCAATGTCCAAACATGCCACCTCTTTCAGACCTTGTCTTTACACAAGCTGTTCCCTTGGCCTGGAATGTGCACCCCTGCCCATGGGTCTGAGCAACCCCCAGCCATCCCTCTCAGCTCCAAAGAGCCTTCTCAGAAATCTTCTCTCACTTCTCTAAGGACACTCAGTAGACCTCACATCATCTGGCACATACCTCCAAAAGAGATGTAATAAAATGTGTTTGGAAGTGTTTCTCACCTCTAAACTCTGAATTCCTCCAGGAATTCTTATTTACATCCCTGGTAATTGTTACTAATAGGTTGAGAGAGCTGTGCACAGAGAAGGCACTCAATTCACTTTTATTGAATGCAAGAAAGGACAAGGGTTGTCTAGTCATTTCCTTAAACACTTCATTCATTCATCTATTCATCTATTCATCCATTCCAGAGACAGAGCACTGAAAGTCAAACTAACTCACCTCAGAATCTTCCTTAGGGCCAACATATGCCAATTGTTAGGACCAATATGTAAATGTAATGAAGAGTATAATGTAAATAATAATAATGGCATCCCACATGTATATATCATTTAACAGTCTATAAAGCACTTAGGTGCTTTACAAATAGTTTGCAGCCTATTAATCACATTTAAATCATTATGAATGTTTGGGAAGGGGGTTATCATCTTCAGTTTATTGACAACAGACGTGAGGCTTAGAAAGATTAAGTGACTTGTCTAAGTTTACTTTGTGTAATAAACTGCAAAAAATGGCCCAATTCCTCACCCTTTCCTATGCCCGTGACTTTAGCCATCAAATTTTGCTGTACTTTCCACTCTGACTCTGATTCTAGCCACATGACTTTCTTTGGCCAATGGGATATCAGCAAGCTTAATACTAGCAGATGCTTGAAAAGCCTACGCACAGCTGGGCTTTCTGGCTCTTGCTCTCCTCTGTCACCATGGGAAGCACCTGCCCAGGTTAATCTGTGGGTTCCAGAGAAAGCAGGAAAACATCTAAAGCACAGACTAGTCACCTCCATCATCCAGCCCATAGTTACGTGGAAGCTAAGTAAGAATCTAGACACCTGAGTGAACTGAGTCCAGGCTTGAAGAACTGCTCAGCTCAGCCCAGACTAAATTACAAGCCTCAGGCTCATGAACTAATTATATGTTTATTGTTTTAAGCCATTGAATTTGGGGTGGTATTTCATGAAGCATTATTGTGACAATCCACCCAGTTAATAAAATAAAGACTAGAAAAATAGCAACATATTCTTAGCAGTCACTCTTTATAGATACTGGAAACCCAGTAGGACATCAGGGAACTGTGTATTAAAGGTTGAACATATCTAGTTTAAAGAGTCCAAATTCTCTCCATTTCTTGAGGTCAGAGATACTTTTTTTTTAAAAGATTTTATTGGGGAATTGGGGGAGGGGAACAGACAGTCGCTGTCCTTTTGTTCTTCAGTCTAGTTGTGGAGGATGTAGCTTTACTGGCCCATGTTGGTATTGTGATCATTGCGCTCTTCCCGGGTGAGGCAGTCACTCACCAGCCATTCAACGGATGCTCACGGTGGCTCATGGCAGCTCACAAAAGCACACACCCACTGCGGGCGAGCCCCACTGCCGCATATGCCATGGCTGGCGACTCATGGCAGCCCAGCTCCAGGTTGAGCTGTTGTTCACCATCTTAGCTGTAGAGGGCACATTATCACTGGCCCTCATGTGGCATCCAAAACGGGGCCCTGCTGCTCAGAGCTGGTGTCCCAATCCAATTCTTAACCAACGTGCCATTCGGCCGGCCCCAAAGATACTTTTTTACATCATCGACAGCTCATGATTTTCTGATTTTCAAAGTATTCCTCTTATGAGAAAAAATATTTTTAAGCACATTAGCCCAGACTAGCCTAAATTGTGATCTGTAAACCAGCTGTGACTGGTGAACTGTTAGAAGAGGGCACCTACACATGGAAGGCAAGGGTTGTATTAGTTGGAAGATGTACATATAAGTTCTGGGTCAGAAATAGGAGGACTGAAGAGACAAATGGAGAGGTCAGTGGGGGATGCTTCTATCAAGCCTCCTCTAGCAATTAAACAATATAATGACCCAGAAAGAGAGAGAGGAAGATCATGAGACATGAGCTGGAATGTGGGATTTGGATGGGATTTTGCCAGATGGATCAGGACAAGGGGATGGAGGTGGAGGCAGAGATAATATTTTGAGGCTCAGATAACAAAGACTCTTTTACAGTGGAACTCAGAGTATGACTCTCATGAAGGGAAAACAGAATGCAGCACAGTATATGCTTTTCAGTAGCCCTGCACTTTGGCACCATTTGGAGGCTGGGTGAAATCTCTTTGGTGGAAATACAGTACTCACTTAGAGGACTTTGCATCCATGGTTCTGATTAAACCACTCACCACATGGCTTGTGGACACCAAATACTAACGAGTGGTGAGAACCCAAAAGAAAATTCCTCCGGGCTAAATGGACAATCGGAAACAACTGGGTGATTTTAATGTGAGTGATGAGGCCCTGCCTTTACATAGGTGGGGACTAGGGACAACAAAGCAAATTTTAGTGTTACAATCTATGCTTAGTCTACAGGCTAGCAATGTCAAGAGACTCAAGTTCCAACAATTAAAATAAAAATTAGTTATCTCTATGATGTGATACCACATTTAACTGAATGAATAAGAGGAAAAAATAAAGACAAGGCTAAGAAACAAGAGCTCTCACACAATGCAGGTGGGAGTATAAATTTGTACAATCCCTGTTGGGTGATGTCAATAAAGCACATATATGACGTCTGACAATTAAGTTCATGAACTCATCCTAGAAAAAGTGCTACATACCTCATTGCTGAATATCTCTATGGTCACCTTTAAAGTACTCTTCTTGGGAAGGTATGCACCCACACCAGCACCTAGTCCACCCTTCAAAGTAATTTTGGCACTTTTTTTCTGGAATGGCCATCAGAGTTGTCATTGTATTACTCTTGATGTTCTGAACATCATGAAAACGTCTTCCTTTCAATATTTCCTTTATCTTAGTGTAGAGAAAGAAGTCACTGGGGGCCAGATCAGGTGAGTAGGCAGGGTGTTCCAATACAGTTATTTATTTATGGGCTAAAAACTCCCTCACAAACAGTGCCATATGAGCTGGTGCATTGTCATGATGCAAGAACCATGAATTGTTGGCAAAAAGTTCAGGTCGTCTAACTTTTTTCATGCAGCCTTTTCGGCACTTTCAAATAGTAAACTTGGTTGACTGTCCAGTTGGTACAAATTCATAATGAATAATCCCTCTGATAACAGAAAACACAACATTGTTTTGACTCTTGATTTGGGCTGATGGAACTTTGTGGTTGTAGAGAACTGGCAGACTTCCATTGTGCACTTTGACACTTTGTTTTAGGGTCCTCTTGGTACGCCCATGTTGCATCACCAGTGATAACATGGCCCAAAACATCATCTTGCCTCTCTAAAAGGTCTTGGCAAACTTCAACTTTCCTTTGCTTTTGTTCTTCGGTGAGCTCCTGTTGGACCATTATTGTACACACCTTTCTCATGCCAAGATTTTCAGTTAAGATTTTCCTAACTGTTTCTCTATGGATGTTTACTTGATCTGCCATGCTTCTCACAGTCAGCCGACAATTTTGACACACAATTCAACAAATTTTTGCAATGTTTTCATCATTTCTGCTTGTTACTGGCCGCCCTGACCTCTTTTCCTCAGTGACTTATTCTCTCCCGTCAGAAAAACATTTAATCCATTTGTACACTGCCATTTTCTTCATGGCATCATCCCTATAAACTTGGACTAACAGGTCCCTGTCTTCTACTCTTGCCAAGTTTAACAAGAAATTTAATGTTTGTTCATTGCTCTAATTCAAGCTCAGGCATGCTCGCAACACACAAAAACATGCAACAACAATAATGAATGCCACTCAGCAAAACACAGCCACAAGTCAACACGAACACAGCTGTGAGACACTGATATACTAAGGTTATGAAACCTTTTGGAGCTGTTTGTACAATACTGCCAATGTAAGTGCATGGTGGCAAGTGCGCAAACCTAATTGTCAGACCTTGTATGCAAATTCTTTGACCCAGTAATCCTACTTCTAGGCATAAATCTAACAGAAAAATATACATACCTATGTTCACCAAAAGATATGTATAAAGAAGTTCATAATGCCATGTAGTGATACAAATTTGGTTTTCTTACAAATAGTGGACACTGTCTTGTTAAATCAGGAAATTATGATCTCTGAGTTTCAGTTTACGCATTTTAAAAATGGGGAAAATGATATCTGCTCTGTCTTCATAGTGTTGATTTGAATGTCAAGTGAGTTAATGGGCATAAAAAGAGAAGCTTTGAAAGCTGTGAAAATTTATACACATGGAAGATATTGCTGGAACAAAGCAAACAGGGCTTTAATTTTAATTTTTACATGATTTTGCACTGTTAAGGAATAACTCCCTTTGGCAAATGATAGTAATTGTGTTTTGGATCAACTTTTTAAAATCAGGTTTGTCAATTAAATAATGGTCTTTAATGTACCCAGATTGTTGCTTTTGTTTCAGAAAACAGAAAATTACATGATAGCTTGTAAATGGCACATTGAATTTCACACACTGAGAATGCTTGAAAAGCAAAAGGTCCACATATAATGCAGGAACTCAAATTTAATGGCATCAAATGATACATAATTTGATTCTTTCAACCATGTTTACAGAAATTAATCACCGAGTTTCAGTATCTCTCTGTCCTTCGTGACTTGGCTTGTCAAAAGAAAGCTGCCCTTTTTGCCACAGCACTGCTAATCAATAATAGGTGGTTCTTTGGAGTTAGCATTTCAATCCAGTGCTCAGCATCTGGAAACATTTTAAAAGGTCAGGCTGCTACTCCCTTATTCAATTTAGTAAAGTTTCACAAACCATATTGAGCTTCCTTTTTGTGCTTCCCAACATGCTTTGAAACACCTTTAGAAATCAATGGACACTCCGTTAGAGTAAAAATTGAGAGTAACGATGAAGAGAGGAAATTGGAATGCACCACTGTAGCTTATTCCAAGCTCACTGATGTGGTTTCTCCAAATCAGAGTGTCTGAACAATGTGACCATTGAACTTTTAGGATGGCCAATTCTTTGTGGTGTAGGAGAGTGCTGTCTTGTACATTATGAGATGTTTAGCAGCATACCAGACGTCTAACCATCTAATGCCAATAGTACCCTCCTTCTAAGTTGTGACAGCCAAAAATGTCTTTAGCCATTGCCAAATATCTCTGAGGAGGGAGAGGGGTTTAAAATTTCTTCCAGTTGAGAACAACTGTTCTGCTAACACTTTTGTGTCAGATCTTCTCCAAGACATCTACACGTTGGTACAATTTCTTCCAAACTTTCTGGAAACAGTATGGAAATAAGGTGCCCTGCTCAGAGGGTACGAGGTCTGACAATTAACTTGTCATCATCCTCTTACATTGGTAGCACTGTACCAACAGCTCAGTAAGGTTTCATAATCTTGGTATATTAGTGTCTCACAGCTGTGTTTGTGTTGACATGTGGTGGTGTCTTGCTGAGTGGCATTTATTATTGTTGCATGTTTTTGTGTGCTGTCATGAGAATGTCTGAGCTTGAATTAGAGCAAAGAATAAACATTAAATTTCTTGTTAAACTTGGCAAGAATGGAAGTGATATCATGGACATGTTAGTCCAAGTTTATGGGGATAATGACATGAAGAAAACAGCAGCATACCAATAGATTAAACATTTTTCCCAGGAGAGAAAAGGCATCATGGATGAAGAGAGGTCAGGGTGGCCAATAATGAGCAGCACTGATGAAAACATTGCAAAAATTCATCGAATTATGCGTCAAAATCATCTGCTGACTGTGAGAAGCATAGCAGACCAAATAAATATCATTAGAGAAACAGGAAAATCTTAACTGAAAATCTTGGTATGAGAAAGGTGTGTGCAAAAATGGTCCTGAAGGAGCTCTTGCATCACGACAATGCACCAGCCCACACGGCACTGTCTGTGAGGGAGATTTTAGCCAGTAAACAAATAACTGTATTGGAACACCCTCCCTACTCACCTGATCTGGCCCCCAATGACTTCTTTCTTTACATGAAGATAAAGGAAATATTGAAAGGAAGACATTTTGATGACACTCAGAACATCAAGAGTAATACAATGACAACTCTGACGGCCATTCCAGTAAAAAAGTGCCAAAATTACTTTGAACAGTGGACTAGGTGCTGATGTCAGGCATAGCTTCCCAAGAGAAGTACTTCGAAGGTGACTGTGGTGATATTCAGCAATAAGGTATGTAGCACTTTTTCCAGGATGAATTAACTCACGAACCCAATGGTAAGATCTCATATGCAAGTAGCCTGGTCATTTGGCAAGCCCATGGTGTCCTCACAGTCACTGTCTGCTCTGTACATCTTTAGCGCATATCTCTGTTAAGTGTATGGAAAATCTGAGAAGATCAGAAAGGACAAAAAAAGAAAACAGAGGAATAGGATTGAGCTCCAGCTGGTTACTTGGCTGCCTCCACTTCATTGTTTCACTTCCCCACTTCACCATCAATGTTTCCTCAGCTCACTTCCAAATAAGCTACTTGCACTTGAATTCTGTTTGGAGGTTTACTTTTAAAGAAAATCAAAGCAGGAAGGTCTGGTGGGATATGGCTTTACACTGTCGTATTAGGTTCTAGCATATTCCAAACCCACAAAGCTCACCTTAGGAGAATAAGAACCCACAGGGCTTCTCCTGGTCCCAGTTATTTGAACAGAGAGAATACATCTCCAGCTTTCTGGGGAGTTACAGAGTAATAACCCTTTTTAAAACGGCAAACAGCATAACAGAAGCAGATAGTGTTTTAGTCTGCTTTTTGTTATTTACTCTTGTAGGCACAAAATGTTGCATGGCAATTCAAAGCTCTGTGAACCGTAATTTACTCTTATAAGATTATAATCTGTTAACAAACAATTTACAATGCCTGTTTAAAGGGGGGAAAAAAAAAGGTTTCTATAGGACTCTTAACTTCCATAGATGCCAAATAAGAAACAGAGAAGGAAATGTACTTGTTTTATTTCTTAAAACATAACTTAGTCATATACCCAATTGATAAAATACAATGGCTTTCACTTCAATGTCTGGGTTTAATAATCTCTCCATATATAAGTTTTTAGTGTTTTTTTCCTCAAAATTCAACCAGGAATGGTTTTACATGATGAATTGAGCCATCAATTGTGAAGAAATGCAATGAAAAACGCACGTATGAACTACAAATGTTGAATGGACAATGGACAAGCAGGAAGCAAGTATTTATCAATATTGTATGCGTATAAGCACTTAATTACTTAATCATTCTGAAATCAAATTTAGAATTTTGACAAAATACATAGCATTTAAAAACTTTTTGGAACTCAAGACAATGCATAGTCTTAAATACATTGTATCTGTTTACTGATCATTCAGTTTGATCACAGATTATATTCACTTTTATTACTTATCCATATAATCAAGTTTAAAAAGAGGTTTTTAAAGTGTGAAATGACTAAACCACAAAGAAAATTTCTAAAAAACAGGATACTAATAAAATTTAGAGAAAGGTTTCCATTTACAACAGGGAGAGATAGTCAACACTACAATAGCTAAGATAGATTTAAAAAAAAATTGGCAGAGTAAAAACAACTGAAAATGAACAGAACAAAACATGATAGGACTAGTAAAATAAAACACTGTGCATGGCAGATTGAATGCACTGCCTGTATCCATGCCCTTTGGTAGTGCCCTCCTGCACCCACTCTGGGCTTGCCTATGTGGCTTGCTTTGGCCAATGAAAGTGTCAACTTCATGTACTCAGAGGCTTGAAAATGTGCTTTTGTAGTTTTACACAATTTCTGGAATGCCACTGCTGCTCTGAGAACAAACCTTAGCTAGTCTACTAGAGGTTAAGAGACCACAAGGAGCAGAGTTAAATTGTTCCAGTTGAAATAATCCTAGACCAACCAGCCTCCAGGCACCCCACCAGCTAAATGGTGGATGCTTGAGAGAGCAGGCAAGATTAGCCACGTCTGGCCCAGAAGCAGAACTGCACAGAAGACCCATAGATTTGATGGAGGTAATAAAGGTTGTCATTTTAAAGCCACTAAATCTTAGAGTGGTTTGTTATTGAGTAATATTAGATATACCCAATAAAATATGTACAGATAACCAATAATCACTGGAATGGTAAACAAGATGGGAAATATCTGTCATGAATGTGGGTTAGCTCTTATACTTGCAATAGGATACTGAACACAAGAGTTAAACATATCAAATAAATGTAGGCATCTTAGAAATGTTCCATTGTTAGAGGTGGTTTCTCTATTAAGAGATTTGCTAAGCAAATGTAAAGTAAAAAATCCAGAGAACATATACAGAAGTGCCACTATTCAACAGTTCTCACCACGTACCGAGATTAAATCCTCACCTAGAATTGTCCATCTTACATTTGAACTCATGGCCAGATTAACCAAAACTTTGGAATTTTATTAGTGACACCCCAGAGCCAATACCCAAGAATCATGGGACCATAACTCAGGCATCAAAACTTTTTTCAAGTTTTTCAGGTGATTGCAATGTGTAGCCCAGTTTGAGAACCAATGACCCAGTCCTAGATCTTCCAATATGGATTGTCCAATATGGTAGCCATAGTCACATGTGGCACTAATTATATTTGAAATTTGACTAGTTCAAAGTAAGATGAGCTGTAAATAAAAAATACACACCAGATTTCAAAGATGTAGTATTAAAAGAACTGTAAAATATGACATGAGTTTTTTAATATTTATTACATGTTGAAATGATAATATTTTGGATATTTTGATTAAATATGTTATTAAAGTCAATTTCACCTGTTTTGTTTTACTTTTTAATATGGACTAGAAAATTTAAAATTACATATATTCTTTTGCATTTGTGGCTAACATTTCTTTCTATTAGACAGCACTGACCTAAACTGTCCCACTGAACTAGAATATAAGGTATGGAAATAATTATTTTAATATTCGTGTCACTTTACAAAACCTTGCTTAATGAAGTATGTGTTTGCATTTTGGAAAACTGGATATAATGTGCTATAGAAGGTTCATTTTAAAAGAAAAAAACCTCTCTAACCCAATATTGGGTTTGTTGCACTGTTTTTGTCATTGCTTACGCAAAATAATTTATATGCATTTATTTTTTATGATTATACTCTACAATTTTAAGTTTCATACTGATGTAAAGTGTATTTAGGATTTAAAAATACAGGTATAACTAAAATGTGCAAAAGTCAGCTTATGGAAAAGTTGTGTCAATCAATCACATTTTGTCAGTGGGATAAAATATTGAAGGGAAGAGGAAAGTAGATTCGGTAAAGAATAACCAATATTGTGCCCGCTAACCATCTTATTAAATTTTCATTTTTCATGATCAAATATTCTTGTAGTGAGAAATGCTTATGTTGCCATTCTCTTTCCTGACTGAGCAATCTTCTGCTTGTGATACCGATGAGGTTGAATTCTTCTGAACAGCATTAATAGAAAAGATCATGGAAAGGAGAGTGAATAGTGCAGAGCTAACTGTGTTGTAAGACTAATTTTAAACCATTTAATGCTAGCACATTGATTAAATTGATAAGGCACAATTCCAAGGTTTGTAATTAAAAAAAAAAAATCTAACCTAAGATGTATTTTAACTTATTTCACATCTCCTGTTATCATCACTTTGTTCATCAGATGATAATTAACATTCATGGCTGGAGGGCATTCCTTTTGATTTTATTAAAACTCTTCCATTTCTAGGATAGAGTTTCTTTTAAACCCAGGTTAATTTATTTCCCGTTCATGGCAGTAGAGCTCCAGAAATGAATATCTTCACAAATTCTCATAATAAAATAACATCCTGATTATTTAAGGATTACTAAAATGCTGTGTATTTTCCCCAGATCACTGGCTTCTGACAATCCTGGTGGAATATTTCATCCATGGTGGAATATTTCATTCTCAGCCAAAAGGAAGAAGGAGGTCACATTATGACACCACTGGTTACAGTACAAACATGATGGTCATCTTTGTCCAACCCAATCATTCCTTGTCCTTTTACAAACCCAAACCCCACCTTTTATTTTCATGTCAGCTTTTATGTATTTTCCTCATAAATCTCTGTTAGGTCAAGGAAATTTATATTTTTGTTTGTTTGTTTTTAACTCTAAAATTAAAATTTCACTTAAAGGAAAACACAGTCAGGACAATTCAGAAAGAGGGAGAAAAAAAAAAAACAAAGGAGCTTTTACTTCCAAATGTAAATGGTTGTAAATGCCTCTCCTGCCATCTCTTACTGTGTATCCTATGAACTCTGCAGCAAGTGGGTCAGTGGAACAAAAATGTTACATTCTTTGACATTTACCCACGTTTTCAAAATGTGCTGCTCGTCCCACTGTCTTGCATTACAGCAGACTGTGTGAAACTGGGGGCCACGTTGGCAGTGGGGTTAGGAGAGTGAGCCCCAGGCATCGACTTCCTCAACAACGTAGTTGGTCCAATCTTTCATGTTCCTCCTAAGGTATTTGCCACATTCTGCCTTATAGTTATGGTTAGTCATTTTGTTTCTAGGTGATTCGATCAATTCCCTGAGGGCACAGATGTTGCCTAGGACATAATAAATGCCAATATTTGTCGATTAAATGGAATATTTTACCCATTTCTACATGCTCCCAATAGCTATAGGCATGCCCCAGATGGAATTCAATAAACACATTGATTGAGTGCTATATCATGCACCTACTCTGAGAGTGGGAATTATTTCAAAGGTAAGCTCTTTAGGTTTTTCCTTCCTAGTAGCAAGTAGAGTGAATTGAATTGGCATTTAAATTGGAATAAAAATGTTCAGATGTGAATACATATCTTTGCCCTTTTGGTGTGTGTTTTAGGAGTACAGCTAGACTCTGTCTTTATTTAATGGTTCATTTGGCATTTATTTGCAAGTAATTAAAATATTCATATATCATCTTTTTAGCATGTCAGAGCTAGGGAAACCAAAATTTTCTGTTATCTCTTAAATCTGTTTTCTTAAATTTAATATCATTACCCAGTGAACTGAGAAAATGCTTTCACAGTGCCAATATCCACTTTCTCTCCTCTTTTGTTTTCACCTCTGGTATTCATTCGCACGTAATAGTAGTTGCCATTTATTCATACCCTACTATGTGCTGGGTGGTTTACCCACTTTAATTTTTCATAACCTGGCAAGTTAAGATTATAATCCTCATTTTTCAGATTCAGATGGTAATTAAATTATATAATATTTATAACTTGTCAAGGTATATTAGAGTTCCCCAGGGAGACAGAACCAGCATATATCCATCCATCCATCCATCCATCCATCCATCCATCCATCCATCTAACCATCATCCATCTGTATATAGAGAGAGACACTTATTTTAAGGAATTGACTCATGTGATTATGGAGGCTGGCAAGTCCAAAATCTGCAGGGTGGGCAGGCAGGCTGAAGACCCAGGAAAGAGTAGCAGCTCAAGTCTAAAGGCAGCCTGTGAGGGCTGGCCCAGTGGCTCAGTCGGTTAAGAGCTCGCTCAAGAGGATGAGCTGAGCTCTGAGCAACAGCAGTTCGATGCCCAGGCAGAGCTGAGCTGATGATAAGCTGCCAACAGGTGGCAGATGGCTCAGCTAAAATAAATAAATAAAGGCAGCCTGTTGGCAGAATTACCTTTTACTCACAGTAGGTTAGTCTTTTGCTATTAGGGCCTTCAACTGACTGGATGAAGCCCACCTACATTATGGAGGGCGATCTGCTTCACCCGAAGTCCATTGATGTAAATGTTAATCTCACCTTTAAAAACTATCTTCACAGTAACATCTAGAATATGTTTCACCTAGGGCCGGCCGAGTGTGCTGTGGTTAAGTGCTGGCTTGGGAAGCCAGTGGCCCCAGTTCGGTCCCACATATGACAGCCAGTGACAAGGCCCTCAAAAAAAAACAAAAAAAGCATTAGAATATGTTTCACCAAATATGAGAGTACTATGGCTGGCCAAACTGACACACAAAATTAATCATCAACAAGGTAAATATTACGGTTCCATGTTATGGATGAACACGGTCAGGTTCAGAGACATTAAGTACTTTGCACAATATCAAACAGCTTGTTTTGGAGCATCAGGACTTTATAAAAGGGGTTTCTGTATTCAAAAACCCCTGTGTCTCTCACTATATACACTGCCTCTGAACTTAACAGTTGAGGGCCAAATGCATGTTAAAAGAATCACTTAGTGACTATAGTTCCACATTCTAGAGGTGCAATTTATCCACTAATAAATATTTACCAAGGATTATGATTTCATCTAATGAAGTAGGTGTCTGTCATAAAGCTAAGGAACCTCCTGTCCTTCACAATCACTAAAAACGTTTCCATGCTTTCCACTCTGGTGCCAACGCTTGAATTTAGGACCCTACTACTTCTTGCCTAGAGTATACATGACATCTCATGTCTCTAGCCTTTATATTCCTAAGTTCTACCACCTGCCCAACTGTAGTATTTCTCTATTACCCACTGAAAAAAAGCTAAAAATTTGAGGTTAAACATTAAAAATCATTTCCAGATGAACTTCAGCCACCCTTCCAGCCATCGTTTTTACCCTTCATATGAACAATACACTCATTAAATTTGTCCCCAGTAGGGTTCATGAGCTCACATATCATTTTTTTTTTTTTTTTTGCCACTTATGCCTTTATATTCATCTTTCTCACCAGGTGAACTTATCTTCTAGCTCTTATTCTCCTAGGCTTCTCAGTTTTTCTTCCCACCCCAGCCAGCAGCAATTCCCCTTTCCTTAAATTGCTTCAGAGTGTATTTAAAGTTCGCACTTTATGCACTCTCCTTATCTGTTCAAAGACAGGGCTGCAATCAGTTCTCGAACTGGAATCCCAAACCCAGATGTAACTGGTTCCCCGTTAATGTAGGATGCCCTGTATCATGCACAGAGGCTCTGCCAAAGTAGGTGCTCAATAAACATTTAACACATTCATTGATGAATGAACCAGATTAAAGAACTTCAGTTGGCGGGACAAGGGCTAACCTGCCTCTCAATGAGGGGCGCTCCTGGCCCTCTTCCACTTCCTTCCGTTTCACTGGGTCAGGGTCATCGCCCACTCTGCAAATGGACCCTAGGAAGGGCAGGCAGTGCGCATGCCCCGTCTCCAAGGCCTCCTCCCGGCGCGCGGCCCGCTTGGCCCCGCCCCCTCCCCGCGCCCCCGCGCTCGCGCGGCCCCGCGGAGCGTGCCCTGCGTGCGGGTTCCCGCCGAGCCCGCCGGGCGCTAGATTCCCGAGTGCCCGGGCCGGGGCCTCAGGAGTGGGCGCCTGGTCGGGCTGGCGAGCTGGGAGCAGGCAGGCGGGCGGCGGCGGCGGCGGCGGCGCCCGAGGCAACGAGCAGTGCTGGCGGTGAGTGAGGGCGCCGCGAGTGAGCGGGCCGGTGCCTTCGCGCGTGCGCAGCGCCGGGCCACCTGGCCAGGCGCGCGCTCCCGGCCGCGGGCTGGAGGGGCCGAGCCGCGCGGGGCCGGGACAGGGACCCGGGGATGCGGGGGCTGCCCACAGCGCCGCCCAGGCTTGAGCAGCGCGGGCTGGCTGCCCGGGGCTTGCAGGCGGGACGGTGCGGAGCGCGCACGGGGGTCCCGGCGCCCCGACCGATGGGCCTGGCCCGCTGCAGCCGGGGCATCCCGGGGAGGCAGAGGCGGGCGCCCCCGGGCTGCAGGCAGCCGTCCCGGCGCCCGCGGAGTGCGGGACCCCCGGAGAGGGGGCGCGGCGGGGGAGCCTCGGTGCGGAGCAGGTGGCGGGGCCGCGCCCCTCGCCCCGGGAGGCTCACGGCTGGAAACAGGAGCAAACTTCCCGCAAACTTTATTGGGGAGGCTCCTGGGACCGACCTCCCAGCCGTGGTCGCCGCAGCTCCCCGGCCAGTGATGCTGGGCTGCTGGAGATGGAGTTTCCTTCTGGTCCTGGAGCTCGTCCGCTCGGTTCTCAGCGGCCTGCATGGCCCCTTCGTTGTTAAAATAGACGTTTAAGTTGGGTGTTTTGGTAAGAAGGATGTCTGCTCTCTGGGGAAGAAAGGGCTTCTACCGCCCGGTCATTTAATCTCAAAGAAAGTATTGTTAGGGTATTCTGGGGATTGCTATTTATGAAGCAACCTATTGTCCTGTGAGTGCTTGGAAAAAGCTAGCTCATTCTATTATTAGCCTTGAAAAGACACAGAGACAATTGTGCTTTCTTTTTCTTTTCTTTTTTTTTTAAATATTCTCCACCACCTCGCCAAATCTTGTAATACAGTAGTTCCTAAAATAATAGGCTGCACAAGAGAATCACTGGAGAGTTTTACAACTCTAGGCTCTAATCACACCCCGGTTTGATTAAAACTCAATGCATAGTTTTAAACAGACCGAAGTGTGCAGTAGAGTTTGGGAACCACTGATTTCATATATGAAAGTCAAACTTTCAGTTTTACTAAGTATCATTCAGGTTGTAATAGATGAGATGAAACTCCATCGCTTCATTTTCCATATACAGGAATTCACAAAGGGTGGTTTGTTTCCCATTGGTAACGAAGGGAAGTGTCTCTAATGGTTCAAACTTCAGTTGAACTATTATATGACTCCAGCGTGCAGACAGTCTTCTAACTGGTGTTTTGAATTTCTGTTAGGGTTCCTTAAGCCCACTTCCTCTGACCCCTGCCTCAGCCAGGGGTTTCTTCTTCTTTTAACCCTCTCACAAACCCCCCCCCCCACCCTCCTCCCGCTCCCCTCTTTCAACTCCCCTCCCTCCCACCCCCCAGCCTCTGGGAGGGCCCTTCTGGCCCAGACTTCACTGGCTTTGAAGGGTTACTGCGGGTTCCCATAGCAACCGATTCTGGGTGGGTGGGGGAGGGAAGTGGGCGAGTCTGTACCTTTGGGTTTGTGAATAGGACTTCCTTTTCTGAAGATTTTGAATCACCCTTTTCAGTTCTTGGCCTTAGCGCAGGTAAGGGTGAGCTCATACAGTTCTGGTTTCTTTCTAAGTAATTACAGAATTATTTATTAATGCTGTTGTGTGGGGCGATACTGCTCATGGCTGTGTGTGTTGTTCCCTGAATATTATATTAATCCTTTCCCAGTCTTTGCTCTGAAAACTTGTTTAACAAAGTTCCAAAATAAGGTAGAAACAATTTAAAAAAAAAAAAAAGGTTTCCTTTGGGGTATACAAATCTAAGAATTGCATGCATTATTTCTCTAAAGTCCTAAGGCCTTATATTTAAGAAATTTTAAAAATGAAGTATAATCCTACGGTCATGCAAAAAGCCTTTGATAATTTGTAGCAAAATATGCCATTGTCAGCTTTTAAGTTGTTTTGTTCCTAGAAAGTACTTTGCCATTGGTGATTCTTTACAAAAAGTTAAACCACTTGTAATGTTACACTTCAAAGTAACAAAGGAAAGACAGTTTGTCTACAAATTCACCTACTCAGATTCCCTTCCCCAACACACACATCCAAGCAAACATAGTTTTTTTTTTAAATGTTATTTCTTTTATGTTCAAAACAGATACTTGGTGGCTATCTAATTCCAGTTTGCCTTGTAAGAAACTGTTAAAACTGTTCTGAACAAAATGGTGCAGAAATATTATTTACCTGTGTCAGGCTTTCTGTTTTTTGAAACCTTTCAAACTTTACTGTGTAAATAATCAGAATTCAATCAGTGAATTTCAAAATGCTTTTAGTACTCCAGTGATTCCAGTATATATTGGATGTTAAAGAGGTATATTTTTGCTAATATCTCTTGTTTTATGTACCAGTTAAATTTCAGTTAACTGGGCTATCAAGCAAGTTCTGTAAGGCTAATATTTCCCATTTTACTCTAAGAATAGTGATGGAAAACGCTCTAACTTGAGGGACCTTGTTCAATAATAATGCTATGTTGCCAAGATAGTAACCTCTCACCTAATCTCTCCTGTTTTCATCACATCTTTAAAAATTGAGGCCTTCTAAGGAACTGCAGCTGAAGAATTTCTGTTGTTTCTATGATTTTAAAACATTTTAAAATAAAAAGCAATTATTCCTGTTGTAGACATTTTCAAAATTACAAAAGAAAAATTAAGAAAATAAAAATCAGAATCACATCATTCAGAAGTGAACAACTAACTGTTCATGGGCGGAAGTTCTTTCATTTGTCGCTTTATATTTGTCTGCATAGACTTATTTTTGAACAAAATTGACATTTTAATTTCATCTGTAGTTTCAGATATTTCCCTTTCACTTAATATATCACAGACATTTCCTGTGGCCGTAAGTCTTCCTTTAAAATAAGATTTTTAGAAATGGATATGCCCAAGTTTAATAGTTTTCTATTGTTTGACATATTTCCATTTTTGGTGGTTGAGAATATGGTATTCAATGCTGGTTGCAAATCCTAGCTGAGCCACTTCCCGTTTAAGTGACTTTAATTACCCATTTTTTTCATTGTGTTTGTATATGATTGCATAGAATGAGGGTAATAATGGTGGCTGTGAGGTAGAGATTGGGAGAGATGGAATGAACAAAATAAAGGAAGGTCCAGAGTCTGTCAAAGGAATCAGTAATAGGCACTTAGGCAGAGCTGGGATAAATGTCCTTGCCTGAAAGTGTCAGTATCTGTGATTTACTTGGTCTAGTTTATAGAAGAATTCCTGGGGCAGAGATGAACTCTTATGACTCTTGACGCATATGGCCAAATTGCTTATGCCAAGACAACTGATTCCTTTAAGTACTGAATGGTCTCGCCATGGTGTCAGCACTGCAGTGTTTAATTTTTCCTAAATTTCTATAAAAGTGTCTTAATTTATGTTTTTGGTAGCTAGTGAAATTAGTAATTACTGTATTTTGCCATGTATACTGTGCTCCCCTGTATAATGCGCACTCGTGTTTTTTGCCCAAACTTTCAAGGAAAAAAAAAATCTTTCCTTGTAATTTTTTAATGCAAAATTTTATTTGTTTACATTTAGGTACTTGCTTTTTGTATTATAAAGAAATTTTAGCATTTATTTTTAACATATTATGGTACAAGAAGTTTTATGTAACAAATAATTACAAAACACAAGAACAGATACAAGGTACAAGAAATTTTATGTACCAGTAACAAATTTACAATATTTATACATCATAGGAGGCCAAGAACTCTTTGTTGCAATTCATCATAAGTTCCACAGAACAAATTATTATATTCCAGGGTGTTATTTTGCATATGGATATCGTTATTGATTTCTATCTAGAGTTACACTTTTAACTCATAAGCATAAATAAAGAATTAAAAACACTTATATAGATATGGAATTAGTACTACCCATGTATAATGTGCATCCTAATTTTTCCCTCACAAACTGGGACAAAAAATGCATACTAAAATACTGTCGCTTTTTATTAGTTTTACCTTTTGAGAGTTTATTCAGCTACTTTGCCCATTTCACTCTTAATTGTTTAAAAATGATTTTAAATACCTGTTTTATATAAAGAATATTGTGCTTTTATCATATTTGTAGTGATCCCCCTGCACACAGCTCAGTATTTGTCTTTTAATTTACTTTATGGTATTTCCCAAACAAATTTCTTTCACTTTTATTTAATCAGCTCTTTCTAATCTTGTCCTTTATGATTTTTCATTGTACACATTTATTTTTGGAAAGCCCAGAGGTCAAGGAAGTGAAATAAAAATTTTGGAAATAGATTAGATTTTTATGTTTAATTCTATATTAGTGTATGGATATAACTTGTCTTATACTAGCACCAATTCTACCAGCACCATTTGGTTTGTTAAGTTGTCTATCCTTTCCTTATCAGTCAGTGGATTTTCCTTCATTATATTTTAAGATCTTAGCTGGTTTTGGGGTCTGGTTCTGTTTTAGGTCTTACTCATTTGTGCATTATCTGTAATCTTAATGCCAGATTGATTTTTTAATTACAGATTTGGAATACATAGAAATATCTGGTAGAGCAACTCACACTATTCTTTAAAAAAAAAAACATAATTGCATGCACATGGTATTTCAGATAGAGATTATTATCTTATCTTAAAACTAATACTTGCAGATAGTTTAAGAATACTAGTAGAAAGGCTTATTGTAAAATAAGTGGTCCCTACTGTTAACCCACCCATCCCCTTAGTCCCCCAGTGGCAGCCTTTTGACTGTTAACTGCTTCTTCTGAGTTTTTCACTGGGGCCATTTGTAGGTTCTTTCCTATTGGGCTGGTGAGAGAGTAGCCTCCCAAAACCCTGCAGAGAGAAAAGAGTCTAGCTGCTAGTGTCTAAGGAGGCATCTGGCTGGAGTCTTAGCATCCTCTTTGTATAGTCACTTTCGGGAAAGTTCCTTTGCTCTCATAGCCCAGTGACTCACTGTGCTGAGAATCAGTCTTTAGTCTTGCTGGGCTCTGGGACTGTCAGCCAGAGCTGTACAGTGAGGAGGTGGGAAGGGGATCCAGGGATGTGGGGCTTCTCAAACAGCCTTTACTAACTTGACATTAGCCTGCCACCCTTCTACCTGCAGGTTTTGATTCAACTGGAGTGCTTCCCTTTGCTTTCCTCGCTGAATGGTTAGCATTTCACTCTTTTATGTCTGCCAAGTTGCTGCTTGTCCATCTGCTTTCCACTTCCATGATTTTGTTGCAGTTTCTCCTCTTGTTCTCTAAGTCCTTGGTTCTGTGTCTTCTAGAAAGATCTCTTTACTGCCATTTTAACGGAGTTTATAGACAGGATGTACTCGAATGTTTAGTCAAAACAGCCATCTTCATCTGGATGACTGCATATGAATTCTTAGAACTAAGAAATACCCAGTTATGTTGCATTTTTGTTCTTTGGCAAGGACTGTCATCTACATGTAGGATGGTCAGTGTTTCTATTGAGGGACATGAAAGGTTATTCAGACCTTCCTAGCAGAGCTTTGTTGTTGGTCTTTTGTTTGTTTTGTTTTAAATCTTCATGTGTGTCCTAGTATTTCTTGTTAGGGTTCTTCTTAGGTGTTTATGTTTTTGCTGGTGTGATGAGTTCTTCAAGTTGGCTATTGGTGTTACAAGATGGTTGTTGATTTTTGCATATTTACTTTATTGCTAGCTTTTATTCTAAGAGATTTGCAGTTTATTCTCTTGGGTTTCCTAGTTATATAATCAATTGCAGATAATGTCACTTTGCATTTGCTTTTTCGTAATTCTACCTTTTGTTTTGGTTTTATGGCAGGCTGCACTAGTGTTAGCATTTTGCAACATTATCGAATAGTAAAGGCGATAATGTACAAAATTGTATTATTTTAATAGGAAAAACTGGTATGATATTGGGTTTTGGTTTATCATAATTTCTCATGAGGACAAAGGAAATCTATCCTTTTATTTCCAATTCACCTACAGATATTTTAATTTTTTTAAAGGACAGGAATATTAGCAAATTACTCTTAGTATCTGAAGGTTATCACTGGTATTTAACAAACTGCTAATTTGAGTCCCAACTATTAAAATTCTTCCTTTTGGATAATTGTTGGAGAAAACAAATTCAATTCATGAGATAATTGAAAGATAGCATCATATTTAGTACATAATCATGTCTTCTGGGGTGGGATACAGTCACTGGGCTTTTTCAGTCACTGTCTTTTTCAAAAGAAAGTATTCCAGGGGCTGGCCGAGTGGCTCAGTTGGTTAAGAGCTCGCTCAAGAGTGCGAGCTGAGCTCTGAGCAACAGCAGTTCAATGCCCAGCCCAAGCTGAGCTGCTGCTGAGCTGCCAACAGATGGCAGGATGGCTCAGCTTAAAAAAAAAGAATCACCAAAAGAAAGTATTCCAAGTTGCTAAATCCAACAGTCAAGTCAGTTCTTTATCTGTACCTGTTAGCAGCATTGGGTATACTTGGTCATTCCCCCTTTTTTTGATGTGCTTTCTTCATTTGATTTTGAGGACACCACCCTCTCCAGCTTTTTTCCTCTATGCCACTGGTCCACTGGTTTCTTCTTTTTAGTGTTGTGTGTGTGTGCGCCTATGTGTGTTTTCTGTGTTGGTTTTCTTTTCTCACTAACCGTTAATTGGAAATGCTTCAGGCCTCAGTTCTTTCTCTTCTTACAGCTGTAAGACTTTTGTAAAATGCATGCCATCGCTTAAGACTCCAAAATGTATATTTCCAGATGGGGTAGTTTTCTTAAATTCCTGATACACATACCAACTACTTTTTTGACTTCTTTTCTTGAGTCCATAAAAGACACCTCCATTTTAACAGGACTAAAACTAAATTTGCTGATACTCCTCTGCAAACCTGCTCTTCCTGCAACCTACTCTGTTTTGGCTCCAGTTTTTTCAGCTTATTCAACCAAAAGCCTTGGAATCATCCTGATTTTTCTTTCTCTCCCACTCTACATGTAGATTGTCAGCAAATCCCGCTGCTGTATCTTCAAAATGTATCCAGAATCCTGTCTTCCAAATAAATCCATGAGTTCAATCCCTTTCCCACCTCTGCTGCTAGAACCTTAGTCCAAATCTCTAGGACCTCTTGCCTGCATTACAGCAGTGTCATCTCCTTTCTCCTTCTTTGGCTTCCCCCCTTTAACTTGTTACCAGCATAACAGAGTGATCTTTTTTAAAAACATAAGTCATGCTACACCTAAAACATTCCAGTAGCTTTCCATCTCGCTCAGAATGAAAGTCAGATTCCTCATAAAGATTCACAAAGCCGGATACAACCAATACAGTCTGGTTACCACTAACTGACCTCGTCCTCCCTTCCCTCCATCTCCTGCTCCCCATTCCAGTCATCCGTACCTCCTTGCTCATCCTGGAATGCTTCAGGCACATTCCCACTTGTAGGCCTTTGTGATTTTCCAGCTGCCTGTAATATCTTCTTCCCAGATGTATTCATGGCCAACTCTCACCTCCTTTGGGTCTTCATTAAAATATCACCCTGTCAGTGAGGTCTCCCCCTTTTAGAATTGTAAGCTTCTCCTTGTATCCCTCTTGCAATACTCGACTCTTTCCGCAGCTCCTATTACCTTCTAAATTACTATATGACTTAATTTGTTTTGGGTGAATTGTCTCTTTCCCCCACTTCTGCTAGAGTAGAAAGAAGTCCCACATTAGCAAATATTGTATGTCTGTTCATTAGTGTCCCAAGTGTATGGTACATTGAAGCTGCTCAGTAAATATTTTTGAATGAATAAATGTACTCTGCCTTCTTTTTCTTTTCCCCCAATGAATTTCTCATAAGGGAGCATAGTCCTTAGGCATCTGTGGATCCAACATTGATTCTTTAGCATCAGCAAGGGAGAAGTTCCAAAATATATAAAATTTGGCCAGCCGAGTGGCTCAGTTGGTTAAGAGCTCGCTCAAGAGTGCAAGCTGAGCTCTGAGCAACAGCGGTTCGAGGCCAGCCCGAGCTCAGTTGCTGTTGAGCTGCCATCAGGTGGCAGGATGGCTCAGCCAAAAAAAAAAACAACAAAAAAACAAAAACAAAAAAAACACAACAAAATATATAAAATTTATAGTGGATATAATACATACAGTGCCTATAAGGATACTGTCTATAAATTGATAACTGTATTAAAGTGATAACTGTATCAATGTGCAGGGAAAGGTCAGTTAACTGTCAGAAAAACCTAATCAGTTCCCTCGATTCACAGTGAATTATATTCTAGAACCTGCTGTCTTTGGATTCCAGTTTTTAAACAAGGGTAGGCAGTAGCCTCACGTTGGGAACTTTTCAGATTCGTGCCTGAGTTTCCTAGCGATGTACTGTTACAGTGTTTATTCTTCATCCAGTGTGTTAAAGTGGAATGTAACCATTTATTTTCTCCTTTTGTGCTTTCTTGCTGTTCAGGACATCTCTCCATTTCTCATATCCATTTTAAACCTTTTCTCTTCTGAGGTTCCAGCTTAAATCAGTTCTTTTATAAGCTGATTTTGAAATCCTTCAGAGCCACAGAGAAGCATATAATTGAACATGATACTAAATCCACAAAATCAAAGGCTCTCGTCCTTTACCTTCAGTTTCCCAGGCAAGAGTACATTGCAGATGATACAACAGTCATTACAGCAGTCATTTTAAAGTTTTGCTTACAGTGTTTCTGGAGTCTCCTTTTTGTATCCTTCAAATCTGTGAATACCTCAAAAACACCAGACTTTTTACCTTCTCTTTTAATAGAGCAAGAAGTATAGTTTGTACTGTTGCAATTGCTGTGCATATCATTCTCGCTCAGAATGTGGTGGCATGTGCAAGAAAAAGATGATTATTAGAGATCATGTAGGCAAAGAAGAGATAGTAAGCCAAAACCATGCTATATGTATCTCTAGAAATGCATAAACCCAATAGCTGTTACCTAACACAGAAAGTATGAAAATTTCCTTCAATTTCCGCTTTTTTTCCCCCCAAAGCATATCTAGTTTCTTATTTTTTTAATCTACTTAAGTTTTCTGTAATAGTATATGAGCAAGAGTGGTTCCCCCCAATCCAGTTAGAGGGTATAAACATTTTAGTCATGGTTGTCATACATATTAGAAATAAAGTTTCAGAAGCACCACTGTTCTGAATTCATCTGCATTATGAGTTTGCCTTGCCTTTGGAACTCTGATTAGCATTGTGTCTGTGTTTTATTATTGTGAAAACTCATTCTTTTGCAGATATCACTGTTACAATGTATTTTGAACGGGTCAGTACTATTGGCCAAGGCTGAATGGAAGGCAGTGAGTGACCTACCTTTCTGTTACTGAATCACAAAACATCCCTCAGTTTAGGCTATTAATAGATAGCCCAGTTGGAAAACACACCTCCACCTGATTTGAGGATCTGTGTATTTGTTTTCTATGTGGATTTTTTTTTGCTTAATTGCCACCTTCCCTTAAATTCAGCTAGTTTTTTGGAAGTGGTGGTCTTGCCTACCCAGCACCAGCTACCATAACCTACTCTATAGAGAGGATTAATTGTGGCCTTCAGCTGTTACTATGCTTTACATCTCTAGATAGACAAGGGCTTACATGTACACTGCCACTATTTTCCTACCTTGGTTCATTGAAAATGTAGTGAAAATTTGGTGTAATAGTCAAACTACATTTAGATGTGTTTGGGGGAGGGGGAGGACTTACTCAGCAATGAGCTACATTCCTAGAAAGTCTAGAAAATGATAAAATTCTTAACTAAGATTACAGCAGGCATCCCTTCCCAGAATAATCTTATTGTCAACATTAAAAACGGTGAGACGCTCCCCAGAAGCACCCCCTGCTCAAGATGCAGCTCAGGCTCCTAACAGCTGTTGCTGCCTCCACACAGCCCCTTCCTCTCGCACAGCCCTTCTGCCCACTCGCCCATGTAAGACACCCAGCCTGGCCAGGGCACGCCCCAGAGTGCCCCCTCCCTTCCTGTGCTTCCTGCCCTCACCCTCTCCTGTGGCCTCAGGAAATAAAGTGCCGGGAGCTGGCGCCCATCTGTTGCGGAGTGGGCAGTAGCAGTGGAGGATGGGTGCGCAAATACGGTCACCCCTGCTGCCTTCAGAGTCAGTCTCTCCGGGCTGACGCTCCACCCCACCTCCGAATGGTTTCAGCACATTTCAGTCAACATTGCAGAATTTCCTTATATGAATTAGTAGATTGTCTAGTTAATTTAATACTATTCCAAAAGTATTCCTGTGGGACCTATGGGATTAGCCCATGCTTTCCTAAAATTCTGAGTTACTTTATTATCTACTTTCTCTTGTCAGTGCCATGCAAGACTCCTCAAAGTGCCAAAATTGATCCTGACCTCTTGGCTAGCATACAACTCCTGGCATGTACTCAAAATCATCACCAGGCAGTGATATATTCTTATCAGGTGGGTGTTGGCTGTGGAATGTCAATATATAATGGTGTTTGGGTTAGGTTGTCAGAAAATCAAGTGATCAAGATCAGGACAATCTGTATTTTGTTTTTACAGTCTTTCTATACTATATAATTATTGAGTGTAAAACAATCCTACTAACATGTACAACTTCCAAAATCTTTGTAAGAATGAAGCTGAGAATGTGTTTGAACACCAGCTCTTTAGTAAAGGGTGTTTTAAAATGAAAAGTTACTACTGGTAGATTAAATATTTCCTTTGTCTGAACTTTTGCAAAATACTAATCTAAACTTTATTTCCAACAAACTATTTTCTATTACTTAATATATAGGAAGATTTTGATGTTATATCGAACAAACATTGCTATACAGAAATAGTATATAGGAAGGTATTACAGTGGTGTGGCGGAAGGTAGGTTCTACCTAATGTGTTTCTCTTAAATGAAGGAAAAAAGTGAACAACAAATTCTGTTAAGTGTTGGGAGCCATCCTTGGGGAAACAGCAAAAGTTGCTACGGAAGTGTGATACAGGAGAAAGTAAATTATCAGAGATTTGCTTTTTTTTTTTTCTGATTTATGTGAAATTTCCAGGACAGTTGTCTACTCAAAATTCATTTAAATTTTTCTCTTAAGGTCTTTAAAGGTGTCATCAATTAATGTATCTTTTGTACCTTGTATTCTGTGAATTACCTAAGGTTGGGGCAAAGCTAAGATATTAAACAATGTCATAGAACAAATAGAATTTAATTTTTGTGGCAGAGATTGTCATATTGCTTTTGTGTTCTCCATTCTGTCTACCTAAGTACAAAAAAACTTTTTCTGAAGTGAGTGGTTGAGAATTATGCCTTGAGAATTAGTGATTGATTTCTAGATGAGTGAAACCAAAAAGCAGGTATGTGTAGAAACCTGGCTCTGATCACTTACACTTTTTTTAAAGAGTCTTTATTGAAAACTTCTAGTGGCTTACCACCACACAATATATCCAAACTCCTTATGATGTCAGTGGTTCTCATACTTTTTGGTCTCGGGACTCATAAACTCTTAAATATTTTGAGAAGCCCGGATATCTTTTGTTTATAGGGATTTATATGTGTTGATATTTACTGGAGTAGAAATTAATATAAAAACTTTAAATATTTACTTATTTGGTTAAAAATAAACATTTTTTTGAAGCTTATGAAGAAAATCCAGCCTCAGACAGATATGTAGCTGGAAAAGGAAGGAATATTTTACTAGCCTTTTCAGATAATTGTGGGTATTATTTGATACCTCGTCAAAACTTGAATGACAGTTTCTTAAAGGTTAATTACCATGTGGAATCCAAAATAATCAGTGAACTTTTTGTACTCCAGTATACTAAAATCTTGTACTTTTGATGGACTTTTTACCCACGCATGATTCTGTAACGTAATTGCGTTGTTATTAGAAAACATTGGTTCACTGAATTATGCAACTCTTTTAAATGTTGACATGTTTCATTTATACAATATCAAAAAATTAACATTTATTTAACATCACCAATCTCACCAGAAACAGTCTTAACTGTTGGGAAGCTATCATGCTATTGGTAGCATAATCAAGATTTCCAAAATTCTAATTTTTGTTTGAAGGTTTGAATGTTATCATTGGCAATAGTTTTCCTTGAAGTGACAGGCTCACTTCATTCATTTTTGAGAAAATGTCTGCTAAATACCTAAGTGTGAATAAGCATGTTTTCTCAAGTACAGTGGTGTTCCATGAAAAAAGCTACTGGTTTCAGTTCTAACACAAACAGTTACACAAGTATTTCTTCTCAAGGAATCATTGTATTTCAGTTTCACCAGAAATGCTTTCAGCATACTTCCCATCCCATCATATAGAATGCTAAAAAGATATATACTCTAGGGTTAAGGTTTAATAAAATCCACAATTTTTACTGCTGCATCTCCGAGATTCCTTATGAAACAGTACATTGATGATGACAGAGGGATCTACTCTGTACTCACTCAAGCGGTTTCACCACTGTACTAACCCCCCAAGTCTCCAGGTGTGGGTGGGGAGTAATGGGGAAGAATGGATGACTTGAGTGGTCCTTCAGTGACTGTTCCCTTTGGCTGCTCAGGGTCCCCTGGAGTGACTTCAAGTGACTTAGGAGCCAGCAGCATCAATATTGAAAAGAAAAAACAGACACAGAGCCAGGCTATGGACCATGCCTTATATTTTGGAGCTCCTGGAGAAAACTTTCCATTTTCTGTTTGGACCAGATGGCTCCTCTCATTAGGGCTTTTGGTTATGCTTCACCACTACCAGATGTCACTGGGAGGTCAGAGGGCTTCAGTCACTTGTACCAACTTCAGATACTTTCTTAACCAGTGCAATTCAAAACTGCTTCAAATGCGTAATACATGAAAAGTCATTCACACTTTAAACAACAGTAGCAAAACAATGTATGTACCTTATCGCATCTTCCAAAAAATGCATTTTTATTAAAAAAAACAGTTGAATTGACTTGGAAATTCACGCTGTCTTATTTTTTGCCGACACACAATTCAAGCCATTACTTTACAACAGTTTATTTAAATTATCAATCCTAAAAATTTTTAAAGTGATTGCTGGTGGTAAAAGTTTCATTAACACACCAAGCCCAGCAAGAGACTGTCCCACCATGGCTAGTTTATTTAGCTATGCCACTACTGATACTACCATCTCCATTTATTTTTCCTCTCATTTTGTAAGACAATACTTAGACGGAAGTTGAGAATTCCTTGTTTGGGGGGAAAGAAAACACTTGATTACATAACACTCTGGTTCTTCCTAATATAACGCCACATGGGGACACGCACGTGGTGCCCTTCTCTGCTTGTGTCCGTGCTCTGCAGCAATCTGAAATGTGACAGCGCCCATTCCTAACAGTGTGGTTTGTTTGAGGGGTAGGCCTGAGTTTCTAGACTGTGCATATACTCAGCCCTGCACAGCCTGTTTTATTACTTTGTTTGAAGATTGGGCGTGTCTAATGTAGTGGAAGTTCATCCATTCAGTGTTAAGTATAGACAAAACACGTTTCAAAGCCACATATAAAAGTCTCTTTAGTTATCCATTTTTTTAGATTATTCATGACTGCTTTCCTCCTTTTATATGAATTGCTGAGAATTTATTACCCTTTCCAGTTCATTAAATCACTAAAATTCTCTACTGGTGCTATAAATGAATATGCCAGATTAAATTGAGACTAGTTGATAAAACGAGCTTTATCCTGGTAACTGGATTTTGCTCCTGGTTAACCCACACTTTTATTTGACTATGTGACTGTCTACATTACATCAAATTTGAGGCTTCTAATAAGGCAAAGCTTTGCTTTGAGCACATGTGGGGACTTGCTTTAAGTCAAGTTCTAGTATTTTCAGTTGGCCTAGCTGCAAGATGAGTGCAATATTATAAAAGCACAATTGTGTTTAGACATGTTCAGGAGAGCCTGGGGACACGTTTAATAAATTTCTAGGTTCTTTACCACTGTACCTTGTATAGGCCTTCATCTCAGATAGCCAGAAACATCAGAGATTTCAGCTGCAGATGATTTTAGCCCAGGACCATCACACTCCGCATAGGCAGTCTGGGATTCTAGTTGGACTCGGAAGTGTTGAACTTGATCCTTCTTGTTATGTACTGATTGAAAGCCAGGTGTGGGTGTGGTGCTCTTAGCTCTTGTTGGGAGATGATAGAGATTCAGCACTCAGAGAACTCAGTCCAATCAGACAACATAAGGCAAAATGGAATGGGAGAAAGTGCTGCAGGAAGAGTCTAGAAGTGCAGGGAAAGCTTCCTTGTGGGGTCATCTTTGGAATGCATAGTGAAGGATGGATAGGTAGGATTATAGGGGAGAAAGGGCAGCCAGGATGGCAGGAAGCATTGGGCTCATTTTCAGTACGGGAATACAGTTGACCCTTGAACAGCACGGGGATTGGGGTACCAACCCCTGCAGTCAAAAATCCACATATTACCTTTGACTCCCCACAAACATAACTACTAATAGCCTATTATTGACCGGAAGGAAGCCTTACCGATATTGTAAACTGTCAATTAACACAATTTTATATGTTATATGTAGTATATATTGTATTTTTAAAGTAAGAGAAAAGAAAATGTTATTAAAATCATAAGGAAGAAAAAGTAATGTACCATATTTATTGAAAAAAAAATCATTTATAAGTGGGCCGGCATCATTCAAACCTGTGTTGTTCAAGGGCCATCTTGTTTGCATTGTGAGTGAATGAAGAGGACAAGTCAGAGAGCTTGGAGCCAGATCATGGAGATCCAAAATGCATTGCAAACCATGTGGCTTCCTCTCACTGAGAACGGCGAGGCAGAGATTCTCTCCTTCCTGCGTAGATGCTTCATCTGCAGTCCT
This sequence comes from Aselliscus stoliczkanus, assembly GCA_033961575.1. Classification (NCBI taxonomy): domain Eukaryota; kingdom Metazoa; phylum Chordata; class Mammalia; order Chiroptera; family Hipposideridae; genus Aselliscus; species Aselliscus stoliczkanus. The sequence continues at coordinate 34,155,466 of CM066738.1, forward strand.
GGCATGCTGCTGATAGAACAGGAGGGCCCAGCCTCACTTCACGTGGCAGCCTCGTTTGGAAGGGCAGCACTGAGTGGTTAAGACTAGGTCACATGCCCCTTCCTAAATATAAATATCCCTTGTCATTTTTTTTTTTTTGATGTGGTATTTTAAATTCTATGGGAGAGTGTTACCTTAAGAAATACTGACATCAACCTGCCTCCTTTAGTGGATTGTGGCATCCCTACTGCTGGCTAGTGAAATGCTTGTGCAGAGACCTGACTCGTGCATTTTGATCATCATTTTCAGACTGCTCTTCTTTGGTCTCATTCCACCCATCCTCATTACCATGGATCTTGTACGAGTCCATATAGCTCCTCACTATGGTGAAATGGCTGCTTTTCTGTGTGTTATGAAAAATAAAGTACAAACACTTGAGTTGCCGCTTTTTGAAACTTAACATTTTGACTTGAATGCTTTTAATCTGCTCATTATAGTTAGGGTACACATGTAAATACTGCTTATCTATTTTGATGTGATGCAGAGATTGGGGAAACCCAAATTGAAAAACATCTCCATGAATACTCTTGACTTTCTGAGGGAGGCTTATTTGAGCATTATTTTATGAGCAATTAAATTGTTTTGTTCTATACCTCTGGGCAGTTCAAATGCTGACCTACTTATATAGTAGCTCTTAATTAAAAATTTGCAGAATACATTATTAGAATGAATTTTTGTTTGAAATACCTTATTTTCTTAGTTCTGACACATGCAATAAAGCTAAATATAGAACTCCCTGGACTTTTATTCCTGTTATACCAGCATGAGAGATGGAAATAACAAGAGAGTACTTGATCAGTGCCAATTATTTTTAGCAGCAAATGGAGGCAGTCTCTGAATGTTACTTGGTGCTGACATAGTTAAGGTTATGCCAACATTTACAGGACAGTGTGCCTTTATATTGTGTCCTTCACAACAGTCATGGGGAATGTATACTTTAAAGCTAATTAAAGTATCATAAAACATATCTTTTAATTTGGACTTGGAACAGATTTTTTACTTTGAGTTTTTGCCAGAAGCTGGTTTCCATAATAACCCTCTGTCACAGGCTTCTTATTCTAGTTGAATTTTTTGTTAGGCAATATTTTTGTGACTCGGTTTAGAAATAAATGCATGTGCCTTTTTTCATTTTCATTTGGTGGTCTCTTTTTATTCCAGAAAAAAATTGTTAGAAATTGGGTGTCAAAGTGCCTTGTAACTTCACGTGTTTGTGTTTTTCTATAGCACAATTTTTCTCAATGTAGCAGATATCTTTTTTCCAGATCTTGGTATTGTTGGCGTAAAATAACTGTTTTATTCTAGTCAGATGCATTATAAAAATGAAGGAAAACATTTCATTAAATAGTAATTAATTGAGGCCTTTGAGTGCATGTATGTATTATGATGGTCAAATTACAAAACTGATAACTGATCTTTTCTGTATGATTTTGCTAAAATAAGTTGTGTTTTTTCTGACCTTGCCTTTTCCAAACCTATTCTGCTCATTCTACCATGATAAAAATTTTAAATTTAAGATAATTTATATAAATTCTTCCAGTGTTTTGGGGGTGGTAGTAAATTAAATGATAGGAGATCAGTATTCATTGCTATGGAGTGACTTAAGGGCACAACATATATTTAGACAACTTGTATTTAGGAATGCTTTTTTTTATCTTGTAGAGCTTTTTCACTGAGTTGTGGATGTTGGGGAAATTGGTCTGTAACACTTGTACCAATAATCAAGATTGGTATAGAATAACTGGTGGTTTGAGGATTGTCTGGATTTTTTTCTTCCCATTCCATGTGCTTGTTAGAAAAGGATGACTTTCCCAAATAAAGCAAGACATTCCTTGTTTAAGTATGTAAGTGAAGAGGGGCTTTGGATTTTAATGATGTGATTGTGGAGATGTTTTTGGTTATTATCTTCCTAATACAGAAAAAAATATATCACCAGCCAAAGTAAATATCTATGAAAAAATTTTTTTCTTTGAATAAAACACATTATTTCCCTCTCTCAACTAAAGCCAACAGACAACTGGAGAAAGCCACATTGGGCAGGGTTGTTCTTTCTAGCATTTCCAGTTGGATTAATGTCCTTTGTTGGATCAGAACAGCCTCCCTTCAGGCCTTCTCAGAAGAGTCCTCCTAAGTCCTGATTTTCCTTTTCTTTGGACAAATTGTTTTCAAGTGTCTAGGAGAAAGTCATGCATATAATGGGATCATTGTAACATGATAAGAATATTTCTCCCTTTTAAACTAAGTTTTTAAAATAGAGTCTATTTGTTTGAAAATAATAATTTCTAAGGAGTCATTTAGCACCAGGTTTAACCTATATATGATGTTGTTGTAAGTTAATACATCTTAGATTGATTGATAAAATATCTTCAGCAAATATTACCCAGGGAGATAATAGGCTTCCATTAATCAGTTTTATGTACATATATAGTTGTGTGCCATGAGGAAGTGTGCATTGTGCTAATGCTGGAGCTCCTATCAGTCCTGGCATTGAAAATTCTCATTTTGGAATGAGAATTTTTTACCATATCGGTTGTCATAGTAGCAGTCTCAATTGAGAATTGTGATTATATACTTTATCAAATGACTACTTAATGAAAGCTCAATTATTTGAATGTATGTAGCTCAGAATTCTGAGCTGTCATTTTGCCTGGTTAGAGGATGAATTAACCAAGCTAAAGAAGAGAGTTTTTCCATGTGTTGTATTTGAATAATATACATTTTACTTTAATTCACAGACTGAGGGGCCACCAGTTGTAAGACATGCCATTATGTTATGTACCAACAAGAAAGGGGAAAAAGCCTAATAGTTATACTGATTGGATGCCATCAGTTTTAAGATACAACCCAGTTTCAGAGACGTTAAAATTGGCGGGGAGGGGAGCCTTAAAAATCAATAAAATATGGCACATGTGTACCAGGGTTGCCAAAAAAAATGTATACAAGTGGACACTGGTCAATGTTGCTTAAGTAGTAATTTGTCATAATTAGAAGTGTCTGGACGCTCATCATAGTAACCACTTTGAGCACCTCTGGTAATTGCAGAAGTCAAACATGACTTGTATTCATCTCTTGTTATCGGTATATTTTGAGTATTATAATTTTTTGTTTGTTTGTTTGTTTTGGTTTTTTTGAGGGCAGTGTCACTGGCCCTCATATGGGGGACCCAAACCAGGGCCGCTGGCTTCCCAAGCCAGTGCTTAACCGCCATGCCACTCAGCCGGCCCCTTGAGTATTATAATCTTAATACAGTTTTCCTTTCTTAAATGTGTATACATTTTTTTGGCACCCTCTGTGTATATATATATAAGAGTTTTATTTGGCTATTGGTCATAATCATAATGTTAAAATATAAAGAAAACTATTAACATAAATCGTTATTTCTGCTGAACATTATACTGATTCTTTAATTTAGAAATCTAGAGTTGGAAAAGATAAGAGATTATGTAGTCAACACTTAAATTTACTATGACATCCTCTAGAGTATATAAAAATTTGCAATTAATTACCTTGTTTACCAAAGTATCTTAAACTTTACAGAAGAATTCATAGTAGCGTTCCTTTAAATAGCCCTATTTAGAATATCTCATATGACAAATTTTATATATTCCTTTTCAAGATCACCTCATTTAACATATGATCGAGAATGATTTGGGATTTAGAGGAGTTGTTTAGTATTCCTAACAAGGTACACACAGACACAGCTGTGATCATTAGATATCATCTGAAGTACCATATGGAATTTTAAAAATAATCTTTTCTGCTTTCAAAGAATTGTCACATTCTACCTTTGGGCATTTTTTCCCAAATTTAAAGTACAATTGAAGGTTATCTGGAGTTCTTGTGTGGTGAAAAGGAAATGACTTAGGGATAACTGTCGATGAGCCTCATTCATCCAGCTAAGCACTGAGGTATGCCTCGGCCAAATGCTTGTCTTAGTTACCAGCCTTGGTGCTAGAATTCAAACTGGGCCATTGTTGAGAGAAGCCAAATTAGGTTGCTACTGCAGACATTGCCAGGTGGCTAGATTGCCTACTCACATCTTGGGGCTCTCTGAGGAGGTGGGTACAGCAGGGCATCTGCCAACAGGTGATCTCATGGAGCTTTGAAGTCCAATGGACACCTAGCCTAGAATCTGAGTTGAGGTGCAGATTTGGGCATTGGGTGGGGACCTGTTCACAATGTACAACAAACATGAATCTTGATTATTGAACCTCACCTGCAAAAGCCCAGCAACTGGGGACCTGCTTCGTCCGTGGGTGAGGCTGGAACAAGCCTCCAAATCGGATGAAATGTCAGTAGTTGTGAAGTCTGGAAGATTACTAGGGCAGGGAGCCAGGTTAATCTTTGGGTTTTGGGGTTGGAAGGTTGTATCACAAATGTTTCCTGCTTTGGGTACATTTGTTACTAATAGTGGAAGATTACCTTTGCAGAGTAGTTTCAACTTTTATCAAAGTGCTTTCACAGGCATGTAATCTTGCCTTCACAATAAACTTGAGAAGGATGAACTGGGTATAATTACCCCATTTGGCAGATGAAGAAAATGAGACTCACATATACTAAGTAACGAAAACTAACTTTACAGTCTCTTATTGGTTCTTGCTTTTTTCCCTATACCATGCATGCTGTCTGTGCTTGAATCCTTGTTTATTTCCAAATTTAGAAAGCGTATAGTCGTTTTTTCAGCAGCTGCTGCTATCTTTAGGAACTGCCAACATTTTGTGGCTTATCTTTTCTACCTTCCAAATCTCAGGCATAACTTTCACTCAGTATCGAAGAGCAAAATAAGCAAAAACAAAACACTTTTCCATCATGATGGATCAGGTTAAATTACTAGCCTCTGCTGTGTTCTATTAATAATTTGTGGGATTGGTACTCATTTCTTCATTCTAGCCTACCTTATTTAAACCTTAACCGCACTGCTGTAGCTGTTTAGGTGTCTTGTAGTAAACCAAATACAAGTCTGGACAAGGAGTCCAGAGTTAGAGCAGGTTAAACAAGAGTTGCCAGCATTGTTAGTTGTTGACATAAAATTTATTGATGTTAACCATGAACTGGTTTTCTAACTTTCATTCTACCTGGAGAACCTCTTCTGTTTTTGAGCAGCATCTTGATATGCTTTTATGTTCCTTCTTGGTACATACAGTTCTTCTCCATTTCTCTCAAGAAAATGTCTTTCTAACATTCTTCCTATAGTGTGCGGAGTATGTATATTCATGGTTTTTATGTCTGTAAATTTTGCACATACATTTTTCTTTTAAAGTAGAATAGAAATATGAAGATAAAGCATTATGTAAAAATGTAGGATAATTACTGTGGTGAACATTAAAGTGAGTGGAACAGACAAAATTAGGCGGGCAGTCGTCAGGAAATCTGCACTCAAGTCCAGACGTTGCCCTACTACTTAACCATGAACTTTTTACACATCTCAGTATTTTGGACACCTAGTTATGTTATCTGTGGGACAGAATTGCATTAAATGATTTCTAAAGTCCCTTTTAGTTCTAAACCTCATTCAAACCCCCAAACTGAACATAATAATCTACTAAATACAGGTAGGTAGGATGTCTGGCAAACCTTCCAGGGAAGAGGATGATCTAAGTGAGTTTAATTCTATTGATAATTTTGTTATTGTTGGGAATTGAATGAAAAGAGAGAAAGATGATTGAACTTTCAGGCACTTATAAGCATTACCTGAAATCCACTATTAGCTAATAACCTTTTAAGTTTGGTCCGTTATCTTGCTTGTATGCCCAACACCTAAATACACTGCATGATCAGCATGTTGTATTTTGAAAATACTTTCCTAAACAATATACTTTCCTAAAACAATCCTGGCTTCTTGACCTATTTACTTCATTAGGGTGGATTAACCAGGTCTCATATCAGCTTTAGAATTCAGGAGGTTTGGGAACAAGTGATGCAGTGCTAGTTGAAAAGAAATTTAGAAGTTAAATTTGACAATATTTATATAGTGTTTCTGAGTTACAGATTTAATAGATGAAGTTTTAACTATATTTAACTTCAAGCGGAAGAAAGAAGGCATTATTTGTGTTTACTGAGATAGACTAGAAGTGAAAGCAGGGAATAAAGTGATATGAACATTTTGTATATTCAAATGGATCTTAGATTTTTATAACATTTTATTGTGTTTTGAGTCATGGATTATTCTGAAGGACAAATGACAGCTATAGCTTTTCTTTACAGAAAAAGAAATGCACACTCCCAATTTACATGCAATTTGAGGAGTTTCATGGGCTCCATAGATGATGCAGCCTACCTTCTACCTCATCTGGTGACCCCTAGTCCAGATTCTTAATAGAAAAGAACTCTGGAATGTTAAACCTTAAATTAAAAACCTTAGAAATAATCTAGACCATTGTTACTTAAACTGTGCTCATGAAATCAATGGAATGAATCAAGACCAACATTAAAAAAGGAAAAGAATAAAATCCCAGTGTACCATAACATGCTAAGAGTAGGATTTGTGAACTGTGTTTTTATTTGTATATATACTGGGGGTGGAAAAGAATGTACCCACATGACTTGTATTCAAGTTTTGTTATCAGTATAGAATATTAACAATTTTAATGCAGTCTTTTCTCTTCTTAAAATGTGTATATTTTGTTTGGCACCCTCTGTATGTGTGTGTGTATGTATGTTAGTACTGAGTCCAAATATAAAATGCATTTCTTACTATGGACTGAGTAAAATTTGAGAAACACTCATCTATCTATTTTAGATGAACCTCTTTTGTAGCTGAGGAAACTGAGGCCCTTAAAGGCTAAGATTTGTTCACACACACACACACTCACACACACACACACAAACACACACACACACACACACACTTTAATTTTTAGTGGCTGAGTCAGAGCTCAACCAGATTACTTCATTGCTGATTTTGCTATACTAATTTTTTGAAATGGAACTGTGAAGTAGATTATTTAAAAACATTAACTGGCTCATCTGTTTCACAGTTGGCATTTTTTAGTCCTTTATTTTTCCTCCTAATTTTGTCTCTGTCATTGTCCTTTAAAATAATCTGGGCTTGAACATTTTTTTCCCAGAGAATTGAAACTTATTTGGGACTCACTTGGCTGTCTACAGACCTGAATCCTAGAATTTTAACATTTAGGGCTTAGAAGAATTTCAGAACAAGACATGAAGGTTGTTAAGTTTTATATCCAAACCAAGATAAATTATTTTGAATTATTTCTTCACTTGATAATTGAATTCAGAATGTGGTGTCAGATGTTGGTACTGGATAACTGGGGAGACCTGCAACATTCTCTAGTTATCTATAAGGTTTTCTTAAAATTGAATTTCATACAAATTACCTGGAGGCCTTGTTAAAATGCAGATTCTGATTCAGAATCTGGCTGAGATTCTAGGTTTCTAACAGGCTGCCAAGCGATGCTCCTGCTGCTAGCTCTTTGGACTATAATTTCAGTAGTAAGGACCTTGTATTACGTGCCTTATATAAGAAAAAGTAGCGCCCCATACATTTTCTGTTATCAAAATTTTATTAACATTTTCATGCTTTTCAAATTAGCTGCAAAAATCAAAATGTCATTCTTAGTTTTTTAATTGAATGACTTTTTGTAGTCGAGACCAACCATATCTTTAAGCAGCCATGCTCATCAGTCCCCACATCCATGAGTGATAACACCCTTTTTAGAAACACTGTTCTAGATTATTCAGATTTAGCACCATTTCATTTAACTAGTAGATTCAAGCTTTTCCACAAAACTGAAATTTCCCCAATAACTGAAACCTTTAATTTAGAAAGAACATTTTCTAAAATATTAGATAATTGTCTTTTTTAAACTGTTATGTACACTTTACTTTTTCTGTTTATTTTACTAGTTTGAGAGAGTGTTTGTTAGAGGCTGTCTTAGTAAAGGCTTTGAACTATACATATGCAAAATGATTAAAAACCACAGAGCCTTCTAAGCTCTTGTGTCTGCTTTTTATGCTTTTTTCTGTTTTGTCTGTCCAGCTGCCAATTCCGAGTATGTCTGTCTCAAAGCAGCTCCTTTCTTTTTTCATTCTATTTGATTACTCTCTGACCTATCAGAAGGACCTCCTTGTGGTGGGGGCTTTCCTAGAGGATAGTGGTCAAAAAGTTGAGTTAACAGTTGAGCAGGAGAGAAATCCTTTAATTTTAACCATGTTCTGAATGGTTAACTCAAATAGGACTCATTTGTTTCTTTTTCATGCCTTTTACCTTTTATTTATTTATTTATTTATTTATTTATTTTTGAGGGCAGTGTCACTGGCCCTCATATGTAGGACCGAACTGGGGCCGCTGGCTTCCTAAGCGAGCACTTAACCACTGCGCCACTCGGCCGGCCCACCTTTTATTTTTAAAAACTGGTTTCTAGATAACTCTGTCTGTCTGTCTGTCTGTCTCTCTCTCTGTATCTCTCTGTCACACGCACACACGTATGTGAAAGTGTCTTTGAAGGCGATTTGGAAGCGTGAACATGTATGTGTGTAGTAGTAACCTTGTGAATGGAAACATGATAATTGTAAGTAAGCAACATTTTAGGGTCCATGTGAAACTGGGATGACTATGGTTCTCCTACACACGCACAGTCTAGGCTCTTTTGCAGTGGATTTGCAAACAGTTTTAAGAAAAACGATGAGGATAAAGAGGATATTCCTTGAATCGGTTTAGTGCTTTAGAGTCCTAGGGATCTAAAGTTTGATTTCTGGCATGTTATCTTTGGTAGATGACTAGTTGTAATAACAGTGGAAGCTCCCACGTGTTGAGCCCTAACTCTGTCCTGCACTTGTTACTCATGAGTGTTGTGCAGCCAGCAAGGCTGCGGTCAGGAAGGACGCATTAGATGGTGGGTAGCAAATGGCTGCTGCACTGGAAACAGATGAGAGTCAGCCAGATAAACAGGGGTGAGATTAAATCTCCTCATTAGTCTCTCTTTAGAAAAAAAATAACTTCAGTGTGGCACCTACAGCAGGTGTTTTTGTTTTTTCTCACTAAAGCTAGAAATTATTGGAGGATTCATATCTATAAAAACCACATAGTGTATATTCTTCTGATTCAAAGCAAAAAGAATCCATTTGCATTTTAACTAGGCAGCATCAGAACATGCATCATTTTGAATAGCCTTATGATTGATTTTGTGTTACAAGTTGTGAAATATATTCTTTTTGTGTGTGTGTGTGTGTGTGTGGTTTATATTCTTAAAAATTATGACAAGCCTAAATGTAGCCATAATATTTAGGTTGGATTTTGAAATCCTGAACAGGGCTCCATCTTAACATATTTTTAGGGAATTACAAACTTTAAACACTGATTATCAGATTTAGATTTGTTTCATTTGATTCTTATTTTTGTATCTAGAATTTATCTTATGTTTCAGTGCAGCTAAGCCTACTGGTATAATCTTAGTCTAATTAACAGCATTTTGTGATCTGGGACTCCTGTCAAAAATCATTATAGAAGCTAGAAAACACTGGGAGATAAAATGAATACATGACCTCATCTCTTATCCTGCAGTAGACTAGTAACTTTCATTCAGAGACTGGAAAAAGAAAAAGGAAAATACCATTTTTCCCATTAAGCTGTGATAAATATATTTAGTATGCTTTTGCTATTAATAATTCCTCTTAGCTGGTAAAATGGAGGATTCTGTTTGAAGTATTTGAAACTAAATGCTGCTGGGATAAAGATTTTACTAGAAATATAGAGTAGACAACAGCCTCTGCCCTTTGTTAATTGATCCTGCTTGTTTAATCGGAGAAATAAAAAAATGTACATCTACTGAAGAGAAACCTGTGAGCATAACGTCTTCCTGTTTTCAGATGTATTTCATAAGTTGTTTATGTTATTTAAATATACAGTAATACAGTAGACAGAATGCAACTGCTGTTCCTTTAACATCAGAACTGTGCACGTTACAATAGGTGTCACTGTTTTGCTTGGTCCAATCGTGATTGGTGACTTCAGCTATTGGCTCTGAGCACTGGCTGTCTGACTCCATCTGCAGGGCTGTAATACCTACTCCTCCGATCCATTCACCACACAACTTCAGCCGGCTGAACAGACTCACGCGGCTCCAGCACATCTTGCTAACCTAATTCAGAAAACAAGTGCTACGGCTCTCTGCCTGTCATCTCTGCTCACTGTAGCATTTTCAGGTTATCTAGGAAACTGGGTTATTTTTATGAGCAAATAAGAGAAACAGGAATCATGATGGAGATGTATTTAACAGACCCAGTACTGGATAAAACTTAAAGCCAGTTTGTATTCAACATAGTGAAAAGGTCACCTTGCCCGGCTGAGAAAAGAAGCAAAATATCAGCTGGTTGGTTTCTGTTAACATCTTAGTTCATGCTAGCCTCTTTTCCTTGATGTTCGCACCAGTTTGGGATATCTAGTTCTAAAGAGAGACAAACTGTACTCATGGTAGATGACAAGGAAAAGAACATGAAATGTCTCACCTTCTTCTTGATGCTTCCAGAGACGGTAAAGAACAGGTCCAAGAAAAGCTCGAAGAAAACAAATAGCAGCAGCAGCAGCAGCAGCAGCAGCAGCAGCGGCAGCAGCAGCGGCAGCAGCAAGTTACCCCCAGTTTGTTATGAAATAATTACCTTGAAGACTAAAAAGAAGAAGAAGATGGCTGCTGATATATTCCCCCGCAAAAAACCAGCCACCTCCAGCAGCACCACTGTCCAGCAGTACCACCAGCAGAACCTCAGTAACAACAACCTGATTCCAGCCCCGAATTGGCAGGGTCTTTATCCCACCATCAGAGAAAGGTAAGTTCAGTGCCGGGCTGGCGTGTTTACTTGAAAAGTTTTCCTGTGTTGAAGTTTCTGCTTTTGCACAACCCGTACTGTATTTTAACATAAATCTGTGTTTCCTCTTTTCCCAGCAGCTTTATTGGTAATGGAAAGCTGCCTTGTACCTTTTCCAAAACAGTACAGCTGTTTTCCTCTTAGATAAAAATATTTTTGCAAGCTGTAACATTTAAGTGACAGGGGTGTGTCTGTGGGCCATAGAAGATAAAAACCTTTTATTTCCCCGTAGTCTGATGAGAAGTTTGGGTAACTTTTTTTGTTTTGTTTTTTAACTTCAGTTACTTCCCATGTGTTTGCAGTGATTACAAACACAGTTGTTTAGTTGGAACCTTTATTTGTAGTTTTGCCCTGAAGTTATTAAACTGTTGCTTAGCTTGAGAATCTTTTCCGGATTTTGTATGTTTGGGGTGGGAGTGTTAAAAATGTTAGCTGCTGTGAATTAATGAATTGCCTCTGTTTATAGAAATGCGGTGATGTTCAATAATGATTTGATGGCAGATGTACATTTTGTGGTTGGGCCACCAGGTGGGACTCAGCGGTTGCCAGGACACAAAGTAAGCAACAGCTGCATTACCAGTTCAGTCCTCAGATTTACAAAGAAGGACCCTCTCCATAAGCCTGGAAGTTGGGGTGGGCAGCTTGCCGATGGCAGGCAGTGCATGTTTCACCCGATCACGAAGAAAGCGCAGCCTCTCAAAGGGCCTTGGCCACGCTTAATTTTTTTCTTTGTTCCTTCTACCCTGCTTTATATCCCACTCAAAAACATGCCCTCTTAACTCTCCAATCATGGGAAGTTGTTGTGACAGGTTAAGAAAGTCATGTCTTTGCTATTCCCTGAGACGTCAGTTAGATAAGCTTTTCTTTTGTTTGTTTATTTTGTTATGAGGGAACTTGTACCTTAATCTGTTAAATCCTTGAGATAATTAGCAGCATAGAGACCGGTTTGCATGAACATCTATCGTACATATTGTACCTTGGCTTTGACAAGAGAGCCCGTTTAGGTGCTCTGTGTCCACGGAACCTGATTGTCTAAAGTTGTTTTTCTGGATTGATTTGCTGAAAATGCTTCAATTTAGAGCATGAAATAAGATTTCCCTTTCTCCACAGTATGTTTTAGCTGTTGGGAGCTCTGTGTTCCATGCAATGTTTTATGGAGAACTTGCTGAGGACAAAGATGAAATCCGTATACCAGATGTCGAACCTGCTGCTTTTCTCGCTATGCTGAAGTAAGCATCATTCATATGTTTGGAAAGAGTTTGTTTATGCTGTACTTGTACTCTGCTGGTTTCACAGTTAAGTGTAAGTTCTGTGTAACAGAAAAGGGAGACTGATGAAGACAGAGGGTGCTGCTTACCTTGTACATTGCATCTTTCAGTGGAACGATGTAGTCATTTATAATCACACCTTGGCATGGCATTTGGAGGGGCAAGTGGCATGTGTAGTGATTTGATTTTTAACAACTTAAAATTAAAGAAAAATAAGTTTCTGGGGTAGGCATTATCTAATAGAGGATGTTCTCTTTGAAAACATTGTGTGTGAAGAAGTCTTTAAAGCCATAAATATTTGCTTCACAATTCTAGAAATTATATACCTTGCTTAAATGCCACCTGTTAAGAGATTTGTAAGTTTTTAGGAGTTATTGTTTCTTGTCAGCAAATGTAAAACTTACTATCCTAGAACTACTCTGATCTTTACGCACACACACACACATACACACTCTTACACAAAATCAGATACAGTTTCTCAAGGATGAGAAGTATTTGCATTTGATAATACAGGAGAAATTTTTGAGAGCTATGAATAGTTTTCTATAGCTTTATATGGATTTATACAGAAAAACTTTAATTGGTAATATAGAAATGTAAAGCTATAAGATATATATTTCTTAAAAGTAGTTGTATATCTCATGGGTTTTTCAGAATCCAATACCTGTTAACAAGGTAAATAAAATCCATTTCTTCGCATGTACTTTTGTTAAATAGTGATCATCTACTATGTTATTAAATCCAATGATTATTCTAAATCATATTTACGTAGTTTTTGTTAAATCCTTATTCTAGCACACCAAGTATATCAGAGTTCAAGATTATCTGTTACTATAGGAATTTTGATTCACTAGAATAAATATAATGTTTGTTGAAAAAAATTGTTCAGTGTATCAACCATCCATGGTTAAAATGTTGCTATCTATTGTCTGCTAGCAGCATGGTAACCAATGAGTTGAATGACAAGGTACTGGGACAAGGAAAACGACTTTATTCGGAAAGCCAACAGGCTGAAAAGATGGCAGACTAGCGTCCTAAAGAACCATGTTAAGAAAGTACAGAACTCAGCCTTTTTTGTCAAGAGAAGGTGGGAGACAGGAGGGGTAAGAGGTAATTGAGGACTAGACATCTGGGTGCCAGTAGGGGTTGGAGGAAGATTGTGAAACTCCTTTGTTCTTAGACTGTTGACTCTAGTTAATATGAGTCCAGTCACAGGTTCCTGAAACATCTTTGATAAATAATCATTATTTTTGTATATACTTCCCTTATTTCCTCGGGACAGGCAGTTTCTGGTAGGGGGCTGTTTTTGTAAAACTCAAGCCACAAGCAGAATTCCTGTAATGGTTAGCATGTCTATATGTAAGACTAAGGATGCTATTCCCTGAAGACCATGGGAGCGAAGCTGGCTTGAACAAGATGGAGTCCGAGAGGCTGAGCCTTTTTACTCTGTTACAGTTGTAGAACTTTTAATTCTTTATTTGCATTAGAGTTTTGAAATCTAGTTGCTGCTGACTTAAAAACTTTCACAGTGGAAGATGGGGAATTAAAGGCAAGTGAGAGTATGAAGTATAAAAACGTCAACTAATCCACCACTTTATAACCAACCAGTACTTTGTGACCTTTGTAATCTTTTAGAGATAAAAGAAAACAAACCAATTTTAACCTGCAAGGCTCTACCCCCCTCCCCCGCTCCCCCCCAGTCAAGCCAGTTTTGTATATTTGACATCTTTTGCGGAGAATGCTAACACTAGTTCAGCATTTTTACTTCACTGCAGTCGAGTAGTGTTGTCATTCCACATATATACATAATTAGGAAACACGCATAAGGCTCGGTTACAGTTCACCTAAGTCATTTGGTCATTTGACAAGCATCTTTTCTCTAGAATATATATCGATACAGCTTTTTATAATTAGACAAGCCATCCACATAAAGTAGTAAGAATCAGAAACAGAGTAGTAAGGTGCCATTTGTTATAGTGCCACATTGTCACCAGGGATAGTGGAGGCCAGGCTTTCCTCTCGCCTGCGTTGTGGATGAGTAGCCAGTATTCCTGAAAAGGGGCTTGTCAAGAAAAAGGGAAGACCGCTCACTTGAAGGTTCCAGGGTAAGTGCTCGAATGGTGCCTCTGCATCAGAATCCTCCCCACTGTCCCTGTTCTCTCCTTAGAGTGTCCCTAAGCTGTAGGTGTTGTGTCAGGCAGTCTTGCCACTGGTAGATGGCTAGCCTATCAGAGAAGAGAAAGGGCTTCCTGGGAGCAAAAGTACATATTCCATTTGTGATTGTGTTCATTTTTCATATTGCCATCTTGCCATCATTGTGTGATTTTGTTTGTTTGTTTGTTTGTTTTTACTTTCTTATGGAAGACATTACTAATTTCTTGTTATGTGTATTTCACTAAGTTGAAATATAATAACTAAAGGAAAACTTCACGGCAAGTAGCGAAACAGAAAATTTAAAAATGAAGTGTTATCAGCGTGTATTTTTCATCCATATGTAGTTCTCATTGCCTCTCTTGGTGAACCACAGCAATCTAAAAGAAGCAGATGATTGCTACCCTTACCATTCTGAGACCCTTCACTGTTCCCAGAACACCTACGTGTTTTATCTCCTGATAAAGGGATGCTTTACAGAGTCACAGAAATAGTGCACATTTAGGCTTTCTTACTGTCTTAATTAAATAGACCTGGAAACAATGTATTCTTTAATTTTGAAGGTAGAAAGGAATGTGTGAGAGGAAAGAGTTTTAGAGTTAAAAACAAATAAAAAAGATACAAAGTCTGTATTGGGTTCAGTGTAAAGGTAATGGGAGAAAGCATTGAAGTCCATATTTGATAACCTATTGAACTTGAAACTACTTGAAAAGTATCTTATTTAACCTCAGGTTTTATTTTGTGTTTTGGAGAAATCCAAATCATACTTAGTTAAAAGTACCAAGATGCAGTTGTTGCCAACATTATAGTATTACAGGCATTCGTTTCTATCTGAATGTACAGAAAATTTTTAAAGTAAAACTTATATACATATATTAGTTCTAAAACACAGGGGAGTTATTTTTTCATTAAATATAAAGTAGCACATGTAGTAGACTTTTCTGTTTTGTTCCTAATATCACCCATCCCTGATATGCAGTTTCCTCAAAACAGTTCCAGTATCTTCTTCTGGTTTTGTTTTTTTTTGTTTGTTTGTTTTTTTTGTTTTTTTTTGAGGACATTGAATGCAGCTTATAAAATAGAGACTAGAATGATAACACAAAGTTAATTATACAAACTAACTACTGAGTTGAAATATTGATTTATGAACATATTTCAGATGTTTCTTTAATCCCTAATCATTTTTGTAATAATTTTCACCTAAGATGATTTTCTTGGAACTAACTTGAAAGTAGTTGCATCTTTTCTCATGTTGAAAATTCCATTTACATGCTGTGCACTTTCTTTCAGATATATCTATTGTGATGAAATTGACTTGGCTGCTGACACAGTGCTGGCTACCCTTTATGCTGCCAAAAAGTACATTGTCCCTCACCTCGCCAGAGCCTGTGTTAATTTCCTGGAGACCAGCCTGAGTGCCAAGAACGCCTGTGTGCTCCTCTCCCAGAGTTGCCTGTTCGAAGAGCCAGACCTGACCCAGCGCTGCTGGGAGGTGATCGACGCCCAGGCTGAGTTAGCTCTCAAGTCTGAGGGATTCTGTGATATCGACTTCCAGACACTAGAGAGTATCCTCCAGAGGGAAACTCTGAATGCCAAAGAAATTGTGGTTTTTGAGGCAGCTCTCAATTGGGCTGAAGTAGAATGCCAGCGACAAGATCTAGCTCTGAGCATTGAAAACAAACGCAAGGTCCTGGGAAAGGCACTGTACTTGATCCGCATCCCAACGATGGCCCTGGATGACTTTGCCAACGGTGCTGCGCAGTCCGGAGTCCTGACTCTCAATGAGACCAACGACATCTTCCTCTGGTACACTGCGGCCAAGAAGCCCGAGCTGCAGTTTGTGAGTAAAGCCCGCAAGGGCCTTGTCCCCCAGCGCTGTCACCGCTTCCAGTCGTGTGCCTATCGGAGTAACCAGTGGCGCTATCGGGGCCGCTGTGACAGCATCCAGTTTGCCGTGGATAAGAGAGTGTTCATCGCTGGCTTCGGGCTGTATGGCTCCAGCTGTGGATCTGCGGAGTACAGCGCCAAGATTGAGCTCAAGCGGCAGGGTGTTGTCCTGGGGCAGAACTTGAGCAAATATTTCTCAGACGGCTCCAGCAACACCTTCCCCGTGTGGTTTGAGTACCCGGTGCAGATCGAGCCGGACACCTTCTACACAGCCAGCGTGATACTGGACGGCAACGAACTCAGCTACTTCGGGCAGGAAGGCATGACAGAGGTTCAGTGTGGCAAAGTTACTGTCCAGTTTCAGTGCTCCTCGGATAGCACCAATGGCACCGGGGTGCAGGGCGGGCAGATCCCCGAACTTATATTCTATGCTTGAAAACACTTGCCGAAGCAGTGTGAGCTCTCAGGTGCGCGTCTGGGTCTTACCTGCTTGATGCTTAGCTCATCTGCAGACACGTGATCAGCGCAGGTCATTTGTAATGAATGAAGCTGTAGGCAGTTTCTAATTTCTTTCAACCTTTTCATTATGTACAGGCAAAAACGCAGCATTCAGCTTTTAACTATATGCTTAAAAGAGCCAAGTTCTTATTAGGGCCTTGTGGTTTTTAGAATTGTGTCTGTCTGCACAGCTGGGGAGAATTGGTGTTCTTTTCCAACTGCCCCATTGACTTCTCAGTTTTGTCCTTCTTAAGAAAATTTTTGAATCACCTCAAATTTCCTTTAGGGCTTTATTTTAACAAATAGAAATAGTTTAAAGTAATGATTCAAACAGTAATTTTCAAACAGAACCCTCTACCCCCCCAAAAAAAAAAATAACAGATAAACCTCAATGTACAATTATGAAAGAAGTGTTGTTTCGTCATAAGTAATAATTTAGGAAATAGACAATAGTCATGTTTAGCTCTTATTTCCTTTAAATATTTGACTTCTGGGCAGTGCTTTTTCTTAAATCTTAATTCATAAGATTGTTAACTATTGGGTTGTTGGAAAAGTCATGATGCATTTTTGCAACGAAAAACATAGAAAAAAATACATCATGACTTTTCCGACAACCCACTATTAAACACTGCAAAATGTCAATGTAAAATGGGGAAATAAGAAACTGGATGTTTTTTTAGGCTATGACTTCTGCCATAGCAGATATTATTCTTTTATTTAGAAGACAAAATATTGCAGCACAGACACTTCTTTTAGAAGTAACTAAATTATAAAATGTTATTGCCATTAGAAAAAAGTCAAGGCCTATTAATTCAAACTAAAAAGTTTAAAAAGGAAACCTAAAAACGCCCCATACTACAAATGAGTTAATTGATGGCACAATGGAATGCACAGTTTAAAAAAGTCAAACTCTTTTCTCACCACTTAGCTTCTGATCCCCACCATTTCCTTGTTTTCCTAAGTCGTACTGTATAGAATTCCTATTCCCTTTTTCCTGTGAAAAGAGGACCAAACAATTCTTTAGATGAATGGGAAAGCAATTAGTTTTGTAGCATTACATGTTAATGTAATGAAATACTTTCATCTATTGTTGTTGGTTTTTTTTTGTCTGAAATATACTTTACCTGCTCTACTTTGATCGTATACTATTTTCTTAGTTAATTATAATTTTGTGTTGTTCCTGGACTGCTAGAATCTGGCCTCTAGCTATCTTAAAGTGCCAATATATGCCTGCAGGGTTTTAAAAAAATGATCTGGAGTGATGCACCTGATTATACCCAACATTCACTGCATCAGCATCGCATCCAGCTCTCTTATTTGTCCACAGGTAATGTAAACAAAGGAGGGAAAAGCTTATCAAAAAATTCTCCTTCGGTGATGGCTTGTAATGGTTTAGTGCCCGTGACCCTGGTAGTGTCCAGCGTGCTCACTTCCAGTTGAAGTATCCATGTGTTTCTGGGCAGCTTTTCTGCTCAGTGTGATCCTGAGATGGTTTTCCCAGCCACCCAGAGTGTGGTCCCTGGCCGCCTCCTTCTCCTGCTCTGCAAGCCTGCAGCTGGCTTGTCTGGAGCCAGGGGTTAGTCCTGGGGTGGACGTGTGGACGTGGGCACCCATGTGCACACTAGTGTGTCTGCCTACTCAGGAATTGTCTCCTCCCTGCCTGGCCAGCGAGAAGTGGGACAGAAATGTTCCCCCTGCTGGCCCCAGCAAGGCCCCGTGAGTGACTGCCCTTGTCATATTCGCTGTGCTTCTGGGCCACTTCTTTCCCTGTAAATGAGGGCTTGTTGCTTTGGGCCGGCTTCCCTGATGGAGGAGAACAATGGATTATGGGAAATGTTTTAATCATCTTTGCCATTACCTATGTCTGTTAGCATAGATGATCAAAAGCTGTTACTGGTGATTATAAATGAATACTCCCAGGACAACTTTCCAAAATTACCTAACAATTATTTCTTATTGGAGATGACAGATAGTAGTTTTGGCAAAGCAACTATGAAATAGAAGTGGATTTTCGACTTAAAAAATACTTCTACAAAGAATTTTGTTCTTAAATTATGGTTAAACATTTCAGTAATCCATAGCTACCATGCAAATTGGTAGATTATATACCTCATTAGAAGGCACTCGTTTTTAAGCCAGAGAAGAATTAACTTTAGCACGAATTTCATCATCCCAAGTTGTGAGGTTGGAATGATAACCTGAGAGTGAAGATGGTTTGTTCGGGAACAGTGTTCGCATGCCCGTTAGCTCGCTGCCCTCTGTGTGGCCGGGGCCCTGCTGGGTGAAGCTGCATGAGAACCTGTACAATGAGTTTGGAACTTAGTTTTATGTTAATTACTGTTATTTAAAGAGAAAAGACACATTTACCACCTGATTGGCTGGTGCCAAGAGGTGTGTGCTAAATTTGAAAATTGAATTTAGAATAAGCAATTTTACATTTTAAATCCTATTCTCCCTTCTGCATTTTCAACAACATGGAATGAAGGCTAATGTGCTTGCTTTATTTTCTTTGGTAATCTCGAATTTTGTAGCTTTTAAAACTAGAAACTATTGTTCTGACAAGGCAGGCAACCCTAGTGTATAAACACAACTTTATTAAACAGAATACTTATAGATGCTTTTCCCAATGTATCTGGCAGTCTTTGTCGTTGTTCATACTGGGGATAAAGGGGAACTAGGCTAGCAGTTCTAGTGTAACATTCTTTAAGCATATCTTAATATAGTATTTAAATGGTCTAATTTCTACATAATTATTGCACTGAACTGTCTTTTTTTGTTGTTTTTAAGGTGTTGAAATAAGCCCAGCTAATTCAAGACACTAGCCATTTGAGCATCAAAGTGCTTGAATTTAGTAGCTTACAGCATTATTTATGAAGGAAAAATATATAAATATGAAGTACCTCATGTTGAATGTTATTGTACTGTATTTTTAATGTAACAGTGCAGATCTTGTTAGACACATGAATGTGTATAATCATGTTAAATGCAAATAAAAATAAAATTGATTCATACATTTGTTTTCCTTAGCATTTTTGTAGGTTCCCTTGAAATAGTAAAAATTTCATTCTGGCACTTTTGGTGCCACAACTTCTGGAGATGGTTTTGCAGATGCATTTCTTTTCTATGTATTCAGATATCTCTGATCTCTAAAGAAGTAAAAAAATTGAGGCAGAAGCATAAGAGAACAATGAATATGTTAATCAATTGCTTTGTTCAAAGCCTGCCTGTTAAGTTAATGAGAGGGAATGAATAGATGCATTTATATTACCGTTATGGAATTTGTGATTGGTTGGCATTCTGATGCTGGAATTGCTGAGATGCCTGTGAATTTAGTTGTACTAAGTGGGTGATACTGAGTCACATCTAGCTTTTGATGTAACCAGTGCTCCTTGCCCTGCTGGGTTTAATAGCTTAGGTCTAGGAATAAAAACGAAGAAAAATAATAAATGTCACATGAGAATTTTGAGTATAATTTTTATGTATTCAATTAGTTTTCCATGATAGTTTTCCATATCAACTACATGTATACATACATACATTTATATGTAATTATATACACACATGTTATTTCACTGCAGCTTGCTGTTGCTTCAGTACTAAAGTTTATTGTGAAACCCTGTACATTTGTTTAACTGCTTCATCTACTTAGACTTCAGTTTCTATAGCATGTCTACTCAAAGAGTTGTTGGAATTGTTCCATAAAATAAGGGAACAAGATACACATTCTCATCAACTTAATTACAGATACAACCTGAACTGCAAAGATCTTTGAACCCAGGAAAGTCTTAACCAGTCTCTCTTCTCGGTTGCTATTTAAACTTAATCCATGTATATTTGTTTTCAGAATCCCAAGACAATTGGAAATTCTCTTCCTCCTTTGTTGGCACTCATGGTCAACATGTCACTGAAATAACACTTTCTTCCCAGTTGAATCTGGCTAGCCTACAAAAGCCAAGGACTTAAACTTGGAAAGAGAAAAAAAAAAAAAGCAGGAAGGAGGAAAGCATTCCTGGGGAACTAAATAGTATGAAACTTAGAGGCAAAAACAAGCAAGTGGCCCTGAAAACCTACGGTTACCATAAATGGGTAGGGCCTAGCCTTTGAAAGGCATTTTGGTAAAAGATGACTACACTTTTGATTTCTAATTAATACATTTCAGCATTTTTCTGAACCTTTTATGTTTATTGAACTTTGCTCAATGCTTCCTTTTAGAATATATCATTTCACAAAAAAACTGGGACAAATTTTGAAAAATAGAATTTCTTTATTCATTTAACCATAACCAGCATAAGCACTAAAGCTTCTCAACCAAGACATTGTCAGGTAAATGAGATGAAAATATGTGTGAGAGAGATGAAGGTAATGGCTGACCCTGTCACACACTGACACTAGCAGCTCTGTAGATCTGGCTCTGAAGAATCTTTGGGTACATTTTCCTAACTTGAGCATCTCATCTCTATTGCGTCTTCCGAATATGTTTTGAAGGAGGGTAGTGGGGAAGGTGTAATTCCTATTTATGCATACCCTCACTATCCTTATAATCATTTTCTGTTTACCAGTTTACTTAAATGTGCACTGAACAGCAATTTCACTAGCAGATGCTGCCATTTTATATTCTGTTATCTAAAAAATCCCTAAACTCAAGATGTATAGTTAAACAAAACACCCCCTCTTTACTTTGTCAAATCTGTACTTTATATAAATCTGTTTACAGGGTATAATAGTTGCTAGATTTCTACTACTTGAACATTAATTAGTCTATGCCAACTGACTTCTTCAAGCTGTTCTTGGTAGTAACCAGTTTGAGTGGTTTGGAGGAGGGGCTGTGTATTAGACTTCCAGGATGATGTCTTTTACTTTATGTAACAACAGCACATAAAATTATTTCAAAATTAAGGCATACTTGTTGTTTGTATGACTTTGGTGAATAGTTTATATTTAATGAACTATCTCTTACATCAATTTGTTTTAGAGGAGTGAAATTATACCTGAAAAAAAAATTAAAATAAGTCATACTAGTGGCCTTGTTAATTTTAACTTGAAGTGTTGCAAAAAAAAAAAAAAATCTTTATGAGCAGCGAATAGCATCAAGGCTTTTGTGAGAAACCAGAAAACTATGAGATGATATTTTGATAATATCGTCTTTATTGTGGCTGTACAATTTGCGTTTTCCTCCCTAAACTACTATATTCAAAATCTAGTCGAAAAGAAAATGACTGTTTTAAAGAAACTGCAAGTAATCTTTCAAAGCCTGAAGCAGAAGGTATCATATTTTCTGCTGTACAGTAGAATACATAAAAATACTTTTAGAGACATTCTGTGCATCTTAGGGAATTTTTATCCTTGTGCCTGTCTTCACTAGCTCTAAACTTGAAATCGTATAATAATATGATTTCAGCATGCCTTATAATAATGCTGAAACAGTTACTTGAGTCAACTAATTCAAAATTAAAGAAAAATTTCAATTCTAAGGCTATTTAGATACATTAATGGACTTAAGACTATTTGGTGTTTCCTGGATAATTTAATTCCTCAGGAAAAAAAGAAAAGGGGAAAAAAAAGTGTTCTACTGAATCATTCAAAGGGTTAACCCAGTGTTTATTCATTCATTGATAGCTCACTGATCCTTGCTTCATTCCAAGCAGTAAGAGAAGTAAGAGACATGCTAGGGTGTCAGACCAACAAGACGTGGTGTGTGCTTTAAGAAGCTTAGGGTCCAGGGCAGTGCTGCTCTGCTCTTAGCACACAGGATCATGGATTATTGGCCTTCTCCCCCAGAAATTCTGATCTGGTCGATCTTGGGTATGGCCTGAGATGTTGCATACCAATGAGCTTCCACGTGATGCTGATGCCTCCATCCACAGATCACATTCTTGAGTAGCACTGATCTCTGGTGTGTAGGGGAGGAAAGAATAAATCATTATTGCTAAGGGATAGAAGAGAAGTGTCTTGGTTACTACAAAAGCACGGAAAAGGGGTAACTAGATCAGCCTCGGGGTGGGAGAGAAATACTTGAGCTGAGTTCTGAAGAATGCTTTAGAATTATCTAGTGAAGATTGGTAATGCAATTTGGAGGGAGGGGGTAAGGATGAGGTGAATCCTAGAAGAGAGAGCAGTGGGGATAGAATGACAAACAGCTAGTTACTGCTCAAATAAAGGGTACATATGGAAGAACAAGGCCACCTACTGTGTGCCAGGTATGGAGCAAGATAATGAACTGGGCAGGAACATAAAGTGCTTCATCTGTTCAGCTAAATTATCTGGCTTTTATCCACAGAATAAAGCAGTGACACTGAAGAGATTTGAGATACATGAGACAACAGTTTCATGTTTTAAAGCATCTTTCTGAACTAGGAGAAGGTAGCCTGGATCAGACTAGATGCTGTGAGCAATGCAAACAACCAAAGGGGCCAGCGAATGGAGAGAAGAATGGAGATTCTGCCAACGAGGAGAGGTGCCCAGGGCCCAGTGGCTGTAACATCCAGTTAAAAGGGGGCCTTGATGGGCCGGCCGAGTGGCGCCATGGTTACGAGCTGACTTGGGATGCCAGAGGCCCCGGTTCGGGTCCCACGTGAGGGCCATTGACACTGCCCTCAAAAAAAAAAAAAAAGAAAAGAAAAGGGGGCCTTGCTAAAGTTGCAATGAAACCTTTTGCCTTACATGTATCCTTACAGAGAGGGAGAGAGAGGGTTTTTACTCTACCATCCTTTATATTTGGTTTATAAGTATCCACCCATGATTTCCAAGATTCTTTTAAAAAGAAGGCAAAACCAGAGTAGACATAGTTTTCTCGTTAATAACAGACCCTGGTGCATGGCTGCCTGGGTTTGAAGTTCTGTCGCCGCATGTGACTTCAGGCAGGTTACTTAATCTCTGAGCCTCAGTTTCCTCAAGCAAGAGCAGTAATAATGGGGACTTCCTCACAGGGCTATTATGACAGCTAAATAAATTAATATTTCCAAAGCACTTGTAAAGTACCTGGCAAACAGGGAATGCCATATGAGTGTTGATTAAGCGAAACAAAATATGAAAGGCCACAAATGAAACCCAAGCACTTTTCCTCATATATGCCCTTATGAAAACCAGTTTACTTTTAATTTACACTCAAGTCATCAATGCAGACAATGGAAAAGAGTCGCTTTGGAGCTGCTCTTTTAAATCGCTATGATCAGTAGCTAAGGAGTATATAAAGCTACAAAGGGCTGTATTGTTGAGGAATGTTCATATTTTAACCGAAGTCCTAAGTATGTCATGTTAACGAGAGACAAATGATGTAAATGGATTCTAGCATATCAGATGCCTTCTGTGCTGGAAAATTATGTAGGATTTCTTAGAAAAGTACTCTACAAACTGACCATGAGAGTACATACCAAGTGTTTGAGAGACATTTTGAAGACCTTTTCCAAGAAGAGTATTTTGCAGGTAATAGAATAGCCCCTTTACTAGTTCTGCTAGAGTCAAAATACACTTTTTTTCTTGGCATACCATCTTGGAAAATTTTGGATATAACCCCCTCTCCAAATATTTTGGGATTAAAATCAACTTGGGGATGAAAAGCAGGTTTGACCATTATTATGAGTGATTTCAGTATTACAGGGAATATTTGAATAACTAGTCATTTCTATTCAAGTAAACACAGGTGTACCAAAAGTAGCAGCAATTCTGAGTGGGTGTGCCCCACTACTTTTGGCACCTCACCTCCCTTCTGCCCTCCCCACGAGTGTTCTGCATTTGCAGGCTCACCTTGTCCTGGGCCAGGGCAGGGGACTCTGTGGACGAGGGCCCTTGTTTCCTGGAAGTTAATCTCTAGCGCCTGTTCTGGATTTTCTATTTTGCAAAATAAGCTTTCAGGAGCCTCACCACCCTGCCCCCCGAGAGATTCTCATTCAAGGACAGTCACTTTGACATGATGCTCATAGGGATTCTGATCCACGTGAAAGGTTGAGAACCGCTGGTGTAAACAAACCTCCTGGAGGCTTTATCACACCCACACTGACAGCTTTAGCACCCGATTTCCTGCTGGGGACCTTGGCACCACACACTCCCAGACATCAGTTTGGTGCTTATTCCCTGAACCTGTGAACCTTGTAACTGACCCCAGACAAAATCACAATCTGCATTAGTGGGTGAAATAAACCAGGGGTATGTGAAGGCCCGTCTTATTAACTCCCTAACTTTTAGACCCTGTCCTCGGCTTGTTGATCTTGCTCTTGTCAGTTTCCCTATACCCCAGCCCTCCATTTGCGCCTCGAAAGCCCACAGATCCCGTCTTTTCAGCAGTGTCCTCTTCCCAACCTTGTCCACTTGACCGTGTACCTGCATGAGTTCTGATCACCATTAGCTGGTCTCAGTGCCTGCACAAGTTTAGGGCTCCAGTTCTGAACCCTATCCCTGTAACCATTGTATTTCCTTCAGATATGTGCTAGTCGTGCCTACTCGGCCTGCAGGGTCTTCCCTCTCCCAGCTTCCAAACCACGCTGATATTCCCACCCACTGGTCTGGATGGAGCCCCTGCCCAGCCTGTTCTGTGGCCCCTACTCTCTGTTCTTTTCTTACCTCCAAACTGATCCCTAGAATGGCATGCTTAAAATAACATTTATGACAGCTTTCTGCTGCCCAAATAACACATCACAAACGCATAAAACCTCAGCAGCACATAAGATGCATTTAAGTTCCCACATCTAGGAACAGCTGTGGGTTGTCTTGGCTTCTCTATGGACTTGACTGGGCTCATTTGTGTGGGTGTTGGTTGCCTTCGGCTAGGGTGACTTTGCTCTGATTGTCTCTCTCATCCTCCAGCAAGCTAGCTTAGGCGTGGTGTCATGGCGATGACTGAGGCACAAGAAAATCATCTGCAGCAGGAAGAAACATGGTCTCTTGAAGCTTGGGCTCAGAACTCATATACCATCACTTACGCTGTGTTCTGTTGGCCAAAACAAGTCATAAGCAACCCGCATTCAAGGGATGGGGAATTAGACTGGATCTATTTACTGAGAAGCACTGCTTCTCACATGGCAAGGGCTGTGGATAAAGAGGGTTGTCATTAAGAGGTGGGCCATTTATGGCTTCAGTAGACCACATCATTTAACCTGAGTGCTGGAGGCATCTACCTGTAGACACTGTGCTCCTTCTGAATCTGGACCCCAGACTCAGTGCCACTTGAGGTTACCTAGAGAAGATCTACTTGCCAAAAAAAGCATAGTGAACGTGAAGATTTTACTGAAGATTTTATTGGGGAGAGGAGGAGGTCTCTCTCATACTCACAGCGTAAACTACTCAAATATCCTTTTGCCAGGTCTCCTTCCCATGTAACTAGTTAGTTAGGCTAACAAGAGTTGTTTCTTGGCCCCAGACCCCTAAGCACAGCTGTATCTTCTCAACAGGCCACATCCCATCCCCTAGTTCCATCTTCTGAAACTAGAGCCTTGCCCTGCAGTAAGTAAGCACCTCGTTAGTGTAGTATTTTTGCCTGGTCACTTAACAACATCGCTTCCACTCTCATATACCTCTCTGTTAGCATTGCTGTACAGTTTTACTCAGAAAACTAGGCCCTAGTTAAGCAAGAAAAGATTGTGGAAGTGGATAGGAAGGAGGCTTACCCCTCTGTGTTTCTTTATCATCATGAAAGGCAAGACTCCTAGGAAACCTTAGATGGTCCACAAGCTTCTTCCAGGTACAGGAAGAAGCGAGAGATTAAGTGTTGCCCTCGGAGCGTCAGAAAGGAAAGGGGGAGTAGGACTTGGATATAGCAGCTCAGCCACCTCTTGGGGCCAGGGGAACCCAAGAAAGAGGGATGGCTGAAGCAGGGAGAAACGACAATGGGGGTCCCAGGTAAGCAGGAAACCTCCCATAGCTTTTCTACTGAGAGCTTCTCTCCCATTTCCTCATCTCTTCAGGAATCCCTGACAAGGGACAGACCCACAGGGACAGACCCAGGGAGCAGATGGAAAAGTTTAAGGCGAGTCTACCAGCCAGTGGCCCAGACACATCATCTGTACTCGTAAGGTCTATTTGGCAAGGACTCGCTTAATCTGCTCTAACTTTTTGCGGCCGTATAATCAAGGTCACTTCAACAGAACAGGTTTTTTATGTGATCTTTGCAACATTGCTTTGTCACTTCACACATGCATTTTAAGTCAGTTCTTTACTCTCTGGTCTTTGGGGAAATATGACAGTGACCTTGATCCTACTTTTCTCTCTGTTCCTCTCCTGCACTACAGAAAGTTTTTACTGGTGGAATGTCCTGGATCTCGCATTCCTTAGGAACACTGCGTATTACTAGTAACCAGTCAGAATCTCCATTGCTGAAAGAGTTGCTTAATCACTCCACTCCTTCCCAGATTTCAGATTTCTTTGCCAGATGGCTTTATCAGAAATCAAGAGAAAAGTAACTCAAGCCATATCATACGCTAAGGCTTTCAACATTTATGTTCCTTAAGTAAAAAAATGCCAAAATAGAACAATTGTGATGTATTTTAAATATTTCCAAGTTCACCAATTAGTGTGTTACTCCTTAGAAAAATTCCATGATTCTAGGTATAGTTTGAGTTGGCAGTAACGTGCAGTGTGAATTGAAAGCCATGTGACATGACGGCTTCTCAGAAAATGGTTGTGCCATTCACCCCAATCAGAAAACTGGAGCTGATTGTGAGCTTCTCCCAGGCAAAATATCTTACCAGTTACAGATTGTTAAAGCTTCTCATCCCCCTTTCCTCCCTCTTCCCACTGTAGTTGGGAGGAAGGCATCTCCCTCTAAAGACAACTCCCCAGGAGAACATAATCAAGCAAAGTGAACGTCATGAATTTCTAATGAGAACAGTGTACAGACTGACTATATGTGCAAGAAAACTCTATTTGGGGATGTTTTTTGGATGTTTCTTGTGGAATTTATTGCCATTCTTTAATGTTTCACTTATTCAGACAGACTTCCAAAATCAGAAAGGAAATGAACTGAGTTCTTCTGTGTAATTGCAAAGAAACACCCATGTTTTCACGTTCAGTTATTAGAGTGATAAAACCAAATTTCCATATGTGCAAGGCACCGTGGCCTCAAACTCAAGAAAGTTTCAGAAATGAACATTAAAGTGACCAGAAACAGGATACTGCAGGCAAAATAAATCAGGGAAGGAAGGGAAAGTGTGTGTGGTGTGGGGTGGGGGGGGTGGGGGGGAGAGAAAGAGAGAGGGAAGAGGAAGGGGGATCTTCCCTCACTATTTCCTCTGAGATACAAAGCCTTTGGAAGGAAGAAGGAAAGGAGTGGACTTCCTTTGGGTAAGGAAGTGATGTTCAATAAGGACGAGGGTACGGGTAGTGGCTCTCTTAGACTTCCTTGGTCTTCCACCCATACTCTGTAAGGAGCTTTTGTTGGTTTGCCAAGCCTTTTGTTGGAGTCCCATGAATGACCTTCTTAGGTCTGTTACTTGGAGGATTTTCAGCCTCTCAGCCTCCAAATAAAGCCCAGAATGCAGGCCAGATCCACTTTCCCTTCAGGGCTGAGGAGTGAATTGAGAAACCAGGCCATCCTGAACTCCTCTCCATGAAATACTGCCTTCAGCCCTTGTAGCACCTGAAAATATGGATATGCTTTGTCCTTTGTCAGAAAGAACCAAATCTTGCTCATAATGACCTCAGACATACCTGGAGTCCAGGGATGGTGTCAAAGTTTCCTTACTGTTCTGCTATGCCCACCCCTCAGGCTGGGTACAGCCAACCTCACATGGACAGCCAGAGATCCTCTTGGCTTTCATGCATCCTTCTTCCTTTTCTACCCTTCTTGCCTCAATGGAGTCATTCTGCTGCTGCTCACTAGCTCCAGCTATAGCCCTTGAACTCGGGCAATACATCCATTTCTTGCCCCATCCCCATCTCCACATTCATCGTCAAAGATGTTGAAAGTGAGGAAGCTTTTCTCTTACAGAATTGCATTCACTCTACAACTAAAAGACCACTTCATAATGGGTGGGAGAATAGGGAGGGACAAAGCAGGTGGAAGAGGCTGTGGATGTCATGTCACAGTGATGAAGAAGGGTGGGAACAACTTGGTGAAGGTAGCCAGATACCCAGACCCTGACCATAGACAGCAAAAGACACGTGGCATTGTACGCCTAAATAAATAAAATGAGCCAGTTATCGGGCTTTGCCATGTGACTGCCATTTGCACAGGGGCCATGCAGCCTTCCCAAACTCCCTCTAAGATGTCCTGGTTAGTAAAACAAATTACCATGTGTGGCCAGAATGCAGCCATTCCTAGATTATTATCAGAGCTGCTCTTTCCTCAATACCATGCCTGATTGGTGGGAGCAGCTCTCAGAATCATTTAGTTTCTCTTGGGGAAGCTTTTTAACTGCTTCACACTGTCCTGTCATTTTGTGCTAACCCCAAAAGGCAGTGCTAAATTGATGTCATCTTTCCAGTTTTTTCCCAGAAGCATTTTCCTTTCTGGTTAACAATGGAAACATTTGCACAATAATCAGGGGAGAAGAGTGGCCAAACTTGAATGCTGTGAAACCCCCTAACTGGGACAAATGCATTCATTATCTGCAGGCCCTCATCATTCTGGATGACACAAAGAAGAAGGATGAAGTTCATTCTGGTAGCAAGATAAATAAAGAAAAATAAGAAATAAAAGCAAGCCCAAACCAAGAAGAAACACATTGTCGTTAGTCAGGAAGTGGTTTTTATTTGAGACTATTATAGAATTACCACCAAACACAAAATTGAAGGGAATGTTGGTAATTGATGAACTGAATGAGGGATACATGGGCCTGTCTCATTGAACATTCTATGTTTGTGTATGTTTGAAATTTTTCATAATAAAAATTATTTTAAATTGTCGTAGGAATTAGATCAAAGAGCTCATCCAAGTCATGTAGTTCCTAGGCAGAGACCATGTCTCCTCTATGTTTAAATGCTAGCAGAACCCATTCCACTAACTTAATTGCTGAAAGCATGTTTGAAAGTAAACCTGACTTGTTTTAGGCACACATGTGGACAAAGGGTTCTCTGTGATCAGCCCACTTATGGCATCCTATAACATAGACTAAGGTTTTCACAAATGCTGGACTTCGGAGTTTTAAACCTTTAATTATGTATTCTCTTAAATTCAGGGATTGGCATTTATGCTTAGCTGCTTAAATGAAGACTCTTATTTCATAAAATTCCTAATTAAATGGGAAAAGCATTCTAAATTCTTAATCTTTGTTAATTATATCTGGGAGAGGCCTGGATGTTTAGATCATGACTTTATTAGGGCATTCTTACAGTTCCCCTGGTGGCAACATAATCTAATTTTAGCAAATTTTAATTGCAAGTGCAACAAGGGTTTATGTGGACTGGAGTTGAGTCAGATATCCTGGCTTCTGGAAGTAGCACCAGTATCCCCTCCACCGCAGACCCTCCATGTAGCCATGTACGACCCTAACAGTTACAGGGCCCAGAGCAGTTGTACAAATGGCTCCCTACATATTATATATCTAAATATTAGAAGTTATAAATCAAGCTACAAAACTGCTAAATAAAATATTTTATAGCATTCTATCTTGACTTTATAATAACATGGAAGGCCAGATTCAAATTTCAAATTCTTGGCCCAAATTCTGGGAGTTCTGCACCCAGGAATGTGGTGGTTAAAGAGGGGTAATACCTGGCTCCTATGGACCCCTGCCCATTGCTCACACCCTTTCTCTTATAATTCACGATTTTATGTCTCCCCATCCCATATATTCAACTCTCTTCATCCCAATCCATCACCAAAGAGCTACCCCTTGGCCACCCCTGGGACTTAGGGGTACACACACTGGTAGCATGGCCTGTCATCATGAGGAAGTGGGCTTGAGGCCATGAAGACAGAGAATTCTAGGATTCCAGGAACTACGTGATGCAGAGATTGAAGCATGGTAGGCATGTCCCCTTGACAGATGCACAAGTGTTTAAGGGGATCCATGGGAAAGAACTTTGTCCCTTCCTTCTCTATCAGGCCTTAAATGTTGGAGTGTCCCCTAGGGCTCAGTAATGAACCCTGTAATATTTCCTCTAGTATTTTGTTCCTAAGTGATCTAGTCTGGTTCCATGGTTTTATATTCCTCATTCATTCATTCATTCGACAAATATTCACATTTCTTGGTACTAGAGAGAGAGGAGTGGACAAAACAGAAGACTAAAATCCCTGTGTCACAGAATTAACTTTCTAGTGGTGAGACTGATGATGAGTCAGATGTGTCAGTTGTAAGCATGATCCTAAATTCTTTGGTACTTCATTGAAAACAAGGTAGGTTCAATATCTACTCCCTTGAACTTGGGTGGTTCACAGAGTTCAGTGGAAATGATGCTGTGTGACTTCCTAAGGATAGGTCATCAAAGACCATGACGTTGGTCACTGAAAATACTTACTCCTGGAGCCCTGCATGGTCAGGTGAGAAACAGACTACCCTGAGACCACCATACTGGAAAGGCCATATGCTGGCATTCTGGCCGACATTCCCAGCTGAGTCAGTCCTTCAGCCCAGGCATGAGGCATGGGAGTGAGAAGCCATCTTGAAGTGGTTTCTGCAGGCCCAGCTCTTCCAGTATCAGTTCATATCACTCCAAATCAAGGCCACAGACATTGGGGAACAGGAGGGTCTGTCCCCACTTTGCCTTTTCTAATATTGATCCACAGAATCTGTGAACAGAGTAAAATGATTATTGTTCATTCCACTATGTTTTGGAACAAGATGCATAATGACTTCGACATGTTTGTCTCCAGCCTAGACCTGAGTTCTAGGTGTGTATGTTCAGCTCTCATTTCATCACTCCATTTGGATCTCTCAGTGGGCATCTAAAATGTCCACTTCCAAAATGAAAGTTTCGATTACCACCACCAACTTCCAACAAAGAATAAAACAAAATAAAACAACAACAACAAAAAACTTGCTCATCTTCCCAATCTTAGTAAAAGTCACAAATTCCAATGTAAATGCTTAAGACAGAGTCATTCTGGATTTTCTTTTCCATCATTTCCCATAACTAATCTATTAGCAAATCACACTGTTTTGGCATTGAAAATGTATCTCTAATTTGTCCATTTCTTCTCAATTCTACTGCCTGAATGCTAGTCCTAACCATCATTGTCTCTAAACTGAAGCAACCTCCTAACACATTTCCTTGCATACAAACCTAGCTACTCTAGTCTGTTTTAAAAACAAAAGCCAGAACATCTTCAAAATCATAAATCACGATTTCAGGTCAGGATGATGCTGTGAGCTGAGCGAATGCTTCAGTATTTCAATACATCTCCACCAATTCTCTAAACAAATGAAGGTTACATATTAGAAGTGAAAAATTAAAAAGACAAACCTAGGGGCCGGCCCAGTGGCGCATTGGTTAAGCGCTGGTTTGGGGATGCCAGCGGCCCCGGTTCGGATCCCACATGAGGGCCAGTGTCACTGCCCTCTACAGCTAACAACAGCTCCACCTGGAGCTGGGCTGTGCGAGCCCCGGCGATGGTGTAGGCTGCAGCCCCTGCTGCAGTGGGCTGCCATAGGCTACAGTGAGTGGCCCGCAGCCAGCGTGAGCGGCTGGCAGCCAAGCGTGAGCTGCCAATAGCCGCGGTGAGCGACATCCAGAGGCCAGCGACCAATTTGCCTAATCCGGGAAGAGCGCAATGACGATACCAACAGTGAAGCAACATCCTCCGCAACTAAACTGAAGAACAAAAAGACAGCAACTTGTCTGTTCCCCTTCCCCGATTCCCCAACGCTGTTCCCCTCCACCAATTCCCCAATAAAAATCTTTAAAAAAAAAAAAAAGACAAACCTAGGATAAGTACAGAATTATCATGTCCATGAAAAGGAAATAGAATGAAATACACACACACACACACACACACACACACACACACACAGTGAGTGGGACCGCACTTCTGGCCCTTCCCCAAAGTCAAAATGAATCAGGGCATTGAGGCAGCCATGACAGCACAACTAAAAGCATTCATGAGAGAGGACTTCCAGAACTGCTTCAGAAAATGACAAAAATGATGGGATAAGTGTGTTTGAAGCAAGGGGGAGTATTTTGAGGGGGATTAATAGCAATGTGTCTTTTACTGCAATAATTTTTTTTTAATTTAAACATTCACTGTATTCTTTGATCACACAAATAATGGTGTGTGATTTTAGCAGTTAGGCCGTAAAAGACATCAAAGTTTCTGAGCTGTTTTTTTGGATCACTCGCTCTATGAGAAGCAAGCGGCCATGTGGTGAGGACACTCAAGCCATCCTATGGAGATATCCAAGTAGTAAAGAACTGAGGTGTCCTGATATCAGCCTTGTGAGTGAGCCACATTGAAATCCAATCCTTCAGCCTCAGTCAAACCTTCAACTGATTGCAGCCTCAGCCCACATCATGACTTTAACCTCATTAGAGACCACCAGAAGCACCCCATTAAGCTGCACTCAGATTTCTGACCCTCAAAAACTACATGGGGGGGCCAGCTGTGTGTCGCATTGGTTAAGAGTTGGTTTGGGACGCCAGCAGCCCCGGTTCAGATCCCACATACGAGGGCCAGTGTCGCTGCCCTCTACAGCTAACAACAGCTAACCTGGAGCTGGGCTGTGTGAGCCCCTGACACTGTAGGCTGCAGCCCCTGCTGCAGTGGGCTGCCATAGGCTGCAGTGAGTGGCCAGCAGCCAGTGTGAGCAGCTGGCAGCCAGCCGTGAGCTGCCAATAGCCGCGGTGAGCGACCATCCAGAGGCCGGCGACCGATCTGCCTCATCCGGGAAGAGCGCAATGACGATACCAACATGGGCCAGTGAAGCAATGTCCTCCGCAACTAGACTGAAGAAGAAAAAGACAGCAACTTGTCTGTTCCCCTTCCCCGATTCCCCAACGCTGTTCCCCTCGCCCAATTCCCCAATTTTAAAAATTAATTAATTAATTAAAAAAAACCTGCATAGGATAATAAATGTTTATTGTTTTTTAAGAACCTATATTTAGGATAATTTGTTATGTCCCAAGAGATAATTAATACAGATTTTGGCACCAGAAAAGAGGTCAGACTAAAGATGCTTCAAAAATTTTAAGAATGTATCTTTTCACAGATTCTATGGATACAGTATTCTCCTGGGTTTAAACCCTACTAGGAGTTACTCTGCTTCATGTGATTCCAGCAAGCTAGCCTGGGCTTATAAACATGAGGGGGACAGGAAACAGAAATCCAAGAGAAAGAGAAAACACACAAGCACTTTTCAAGCCTCTACTTGTGTCAAATTTGCTACTGCCCCACTGGCGAAAGAAAATCACATGTCCAAGCACTGAAAAATTGGGGCTATTAATATGCTTAATGTACTACAACAATCTACTAAAATTGCTTTAAATATGTAAAGTTATAGGAGAATTTTCAGGCTAACAAACCCCTTATTCACAGGTCCCTGTTTTCCACCTCTGTCTAATCCAATTTTCCTTAAGTTTTAATGAGTGATTCCTTAAATATACACAGAATTTTGCACGTTAAATCCTCTCCAACTCCTTTGGCCAATTTTCACACCAAAATCCCATAGAGTTACCTTCTTTCATCAGTTGCCAGAGGTGTTCCCTAAGCTTTGATATGCTGTCTAGTAATAAAAGCCTGACTGCTTACAAATACTATTTTTAAAATGCCATTAAATTGTTTTCTTAGGATTGCAGATCAGTTCTCCCAGCATACATATTCCTTACTTCTTTTTCTTCCAAAAGCAGAAGGGGTATTCAGAAAAGAAAAATGCAGAATGTTTGCTAGCAGAAACCCCATGATTATCTCTTCCACCAATCATGAAGGAATAGTATTCCCCTCCTCTTAATGATAGCAATTTGCCTTCTGAAGTCCAACTGCCATTACCAATTTTGTACTAGATGATTCCTTTGCAACATTTATGCCTATCGGGTTAGCATGATATATCACATATCCTTTATTTTCCTTTTTTTTTTGTTTTTTAATTAAGGATGATTTTAATCCCTTTCCAGTTGCATTTCGAAAAAAACTTAGAACATAAAGTTTGAAAAGCATATTTAAACAAAACTTGACAATGTTTTAACTGAAGTCCAGAGTTACAAAGTTATTTTATTACAGAAAGGTGTTGAGGGAAGAATCCTCTGTTATAGAGGCACCAGGAAAAAAAACAATGTGCGAGTTACAGACCTTGAAAGTCTACATTGGACACTCATGGGAAAATGTGCCCTATTAAGTGCTGTCAGCTCTCTTCTCTGAAGGCTTTCTGAGCTTAAAAGGCATGGGATTGGGTCTGTTAATATGTTTCATATGGAGCGTGAGAAACCATTAGTACTTAAAACACTGACATTGGTGGCTTTGACATTGTGGTTTCAAGAATTTTCAAGCAGCTTGAAATTTCAGGGCACTAACTAATTTGTAATTTTCTTGAGGCTGGACATTTCATTTGAATGTGCTGTGAGGCTGGATTTTGATTAAAAGTTACTCAACCCAGTGGGCCACCTTATCATCTTTATCTCATTCCATCATCACTTGGGATCTCTTTTGAAGTGGTGATAGTAGAGAGGGTGTTTGCCCACAATTGTTGCATCCATCCCCCCTCCTCACCTTCTCCAATCCTTTTCCTAATAATCATTGAAGTTCTTTCAGGTTTCCAGTTCAACTGCCCCATTACAGCTTAAGGTGGGCCACGATTGGATTAGATTCAAACACAGTGATTGGTTTAGGGGTGACCAGTGACTTAAAATAATGCAATCAAGGCAACCTTACAAGATCTCTGTCATTTACCAATTGCTATGTAAAGAACCATCCAAAACTTAGTTGCTTTAAACACTAAGCATTTGTTATAACTATCCAAGTCAGCTGTGTGGTTCTTCTGGTCTTAGCTGACCTTACCTTTGTGTCTGTGGACAGCTACAAGTCAGGAAGTGCTGCTGCTCCAGGTCACACTCTCATGTGTATGGAGGTTGGTTGGCTACAGCTTGCTCTAGGTTGAGCTCAACTGCAATGGCTGTCTCTGCTCCCTGTGGTCTCTCATTGCCTATCAGGGAAGCCAAGGCTTGCTCTTAGAGTGAGGACAGGATTCCAAGTGAAAATGAAAATGTACAATTCTCTTGAGGCCTAGGCTCAGAACTAGCATCTTGTCACTTCCACCAAATTCTGCTGGCTAAAGACAATCATGAGGCCAGCCCAAATTCATCTGGTGGAGAAACGGACTCCACTTCACGATGAGAAGAACTACAAGCTCACATTACAAAGGGCATAGGTTCAGGGAGAAGTGGAGAATTCGGGGTATTTTTACAATCAGTCTACCAGAATCAGAGTGAAATGTCAAGATCTCTCTCTCTCTCTCTCTCTCTCTCTCTCTCTCTCTCTCTCTCTCTCTCTCTCTCTCTCTCCCCATCCCCCTACCCCCCACCCCTCCTGGATATCAACAATGAAGACACAGAAGCTTTGAGAGCTGCTTACAGCCTTCTTGCTATCATGAGGGAAGCCAGCTTAAGGATAAGGACAACTCACAGGGTAAGAAAGAACCCAAAGAATTGCAGAAGAGGGCTGGCCGAGCGGCACGGTGGTTAAGCGCTGGCTTGGGCAGCCAGCGGCCCCGGTTCGGGTTCCACATATGAGGGTCAGTGACACTGCCCTCAAAAAAAAAATTGCAGAAGAAAAGTGTCACAGCCCTCAAGATCGAGTGGACACCTGGATCAAGCCAATACTGCCAATACTTCCCCCTGGACTTTATAGATACTTATGCCAGTAAATTCTCATATCATTCCAGCCTCTGTGATTGGAATTTTCTCTTTGAAACAAAGAGACATCGAACTGATACTGCAATTCAACAAAACAACAGCTTTTTCTTCTCCCTTTGAATTGTTTTTCCCCCAAGAAATTCAGCTATTGGTGCGTCTATGGAAGTGAAGAGAATGCAAAGGTAAGTAAAAGACAGATCAGAAAATCAAAGTTTCACATAAATTAAAGAGTAAAATATCTTATTCAACAGAAATCCACATCTGTGATTTTAATCCTATATTTATGGAATATTCAAGAGTCTAAAAGGGACACTTAAAATTTCAGTTATAATTTACCGTCTCTTATGGAAAAAAATTACATGTTTCAGTAGACAGTTACTCAAGCTGTATTTTTGTTGTTGTTAAATATGTCTTTTGAAATGCTCCTTTAGTTTATTTTTCTCTCTTTTCCCACCAATCAAGATTTTGTTGACATTTGCATTCTATGGCTTATATTAAAAATACTATTGGGGGCCCCGCCGAGTGGCGCGGTGGTTAAGTGCTGGCTTGGGAAGCCAGCAGCCCCGGTTCGGTCCCACATATGAGGGCCAGTGACACTGCCCTCAAAAAAAAAAAAAATACTATTGGTATATTGAATATGTTTTTCTTAAACTTTACACAATCCTTTATGATTCTAACAAAAATTTCTAGTGGGTATTGATCTCACACCCTCCTCACCCAGTTTGAGAATTCTAGTTTTAATAGTATTTGAAAATTTATAGATTAACAATCTTTCTCAAGTGTTGAATGTCTACTCTATTCACCATTCATTTAAACAATGAATGGATATATAAAGCTTATGTAGGGCGGGCTGAGTGGCACACTGGTGAAGAGCTGGCTTGGGATGCCAGCTGCCCCGGTTCGGATCCCACATATAAGGGCCAGTGACACAGCCCTCTACAGCTAAGATGGTGAACAACAGCTCCTCCTGGAGCTGGGCTGCTATGAGTCCCAGGGGGCAGCAACCTCTGCTGTAGTGGGCTGCCATAGGCTACAGTGTGTGGCTGGCAGCCAGTGTGAGCTGCCAAGAGCCGCTGTGAGCGGCCGTCCAGAGGCAGGCGACCAATCTGCATCACCCAAGAAGAGCGCAATGATGATACCAACATGGGCCAGTGAAGCAATGTCCTCCACAATTAGACTGAGGAACAAAAGGAACAAAAGGACAGCAACTTGTCTGTTCCCCTTCCCCAGTTCCCCAATGCTGTTCCCTTCCCCCAATCCCCCAATTAAAAAAATCTTAAAAAAAAAAAAAGTTTAGTGTAGTCACCATTGGCCAAGTAATGTATTAGTGGTTTCAAGTTCCAGTGGAAAAAACCCTGGGAAGAAGCCCAGACATATAGTTTATAAACTCAGTTGTGCTACTGAATGGTTGTGAAGCATTAAGCAAGCGACATAAGGACTTCCTAGGACAGTTCCTTTGTTAATTAAATCAGAATCACTCTTCACCTTAATTTATTCACAGACCTCAGCAAGTTCAAGTAAAAAGTAGCAAGAAGCATGTTTGATAGACCTGAACTCAAGATGCAAGAAGTTTATGGAGTACAGCATTAACATCAACAGTGGCAGTAAAACCATGTGATACAACTCTGAAGACACAGGTGTCATTTTGATTCCACTGTGATGAGAAATCAAACATGAATGGAAACACTAGAAGAGCATGGGAAATCATATGCAATGGCAGATCTGCCCTAATTTTCAGGAAGAAAAATTAGTTTCATAGGAAAAGCATCCCAAATTTTGTATCAGTGTTTCAAAGACAAAGGACTAACATCAAAGGATGTCTGAGAACTTCCACATTAGCTTAATAATTTACAAGTTTCCATCTAAGCAGGGCAGCCATGTACAGCTAGGCGTTTGTATACTGCACAGCATCAGAGAGTGCTGTTAACATAGTCTGTGATGTGAATGATTCCTCTAGGCCTTATGCAGGCACCATATGTATACCTATGTAATACCATCCCTGTACTCTAGCGCCTTGTGTCATTTGTTAATTGGGTTGGCACAAGTCCTGTCCAATTTCAGGAACTGTGTATCTACTTGCTCTGGCTGTTCAGTCTTCCAGCATAAGCTTTTCCATATTAAGGAAAAAATAGACCTGGAACATCATTACCCTTTGGTTGCCCTAAGGCTAAAGACCCAATCCCTGAGGTCTTTTTCAAGTCTTTCCCAGGAGGCATGACAATAAAGAGGGGGAAAAGGGAGGGGCAACATCCATCTCAAATTAACGAATCACATCTTCTTTTCTTGGGCTGTCATCTGCCAAATGTGTGCAATTCCGCTCCTTCCTGAGAGCAGACTTTCTTCATCCCAGTAAAGACTGTTTGCTTAAATATTCATCAAGCCTTTCCCACTCTCAATACATCTGCTTCACTAATACCTGTCACTGCTAATGGAATCTATTTGCCCCACTCTTTTCATTCCATCCACTCTTAAGGAAGACTTATGCTGTCTTCCCAGATAATAATAATAATAATAATGGGAAATGCTATCATGCACTGAGAACTTACTCAGTGCCGGTCATTGTGCTTTCCCTTTTCTCTTTTAAAGATGAGGGGATTGAACTTGGAGACACTAAATTGGTTAGGTCAGAATTGGCACAGGATCCAGGATTTGTCATCTCCAAAGCCTTTGCTCTCAGTCATGTCACTGGGGATTTTCATGACTCTGTCTTTGATCAGGGAGAGAGGTGAACCAGCTCTGGACCAAGACATGGGCAGTGGGGCAGCCTCATAATGTCTTTCCTTCAAGGTGGTATTCTTTAAATAATGAGTCATGTTGATTTAAAAGAGATTCTGTTGTAGAAAAAAGGGTGGAATGGGAGGCCATTGGTGAAACTTCTGTCTCTCCTTGGTTGGATCAAGTTATTCACTATAAGTACCAATCTGCCTCTCCATTAAATAAATATATATATTTATATGTATATATGCGCATGTGCGCACATGTGCGCGCACACACACATACACGTGCCCTGCAATTAACAGGCCCGACTGCTTTGAGGGCAGGTCAGAGACAGGGATAGATTGATTATATTAAGTGCTTACACTGCCTCTGCACTTGGCCATTCAATCTGCTATAGCCAATGGGATGGTAGCAAATGGGAGACCACCAGAGACTTGAAAAAGCTTGTATACATTTCTACTTCTCTCTTCAGTCCCTCCTATTGCTCAGAGAACAAGCCTAGGCTACCCTCCAGCGGGCACCTGAGAAACACATGGGATAAAGGCAAATCATCCTCGCTCATGCCATCTTAGAGCTACCAGCCCCCCAGCTGACCAGTTAGCTGACTATAGACACACAGGCAAGCCATGCTGAGATCAGCCAAGCCCAGATTGACAGAACCACCCACAAACTCATGAAAAATAATATCTATTTTAATCCACAGTTTTTTAGATTGGTTATATGGTAATAGGAAATGGATACAGTGGCCATGGGTTGAAATGGACTATAGGCATCAAAATATCTTCCCCAAGTGGCCATTGAATGTACAGATGTTTTATAGGAACAAGCTGCCTGGAACCTTCAGCATTCACCTAAGGCCACCCATGCAACCCATGCCTTCAGAGACTTCTCCTTGCTTAGGCCAAGATGGTGTTTGCTTCTCCAGCTCTGGACCATTGGCTGATGCTCGCTGTATATACAACATATGTTAAGGTTTGCCTCAGAGCAAATGTCAGTATCTTTGTTGAGACATTCACGGTGGCTCACAGCCTTGCCTCCATGAATACATATCTTTATCCATGGACAAAGCCTCCCCCCAGGTGAAAGCCTTGTGAGGCTGGCACCTTAGGCTTAATGTCACCAGCCTAGATCATAGCCCTGAAGGGCCCAACTGCACAGTGAGAAGACCAAGTCGCAGGACCAGCCTACACAACTGTAACTTACCGTGTTCACAAGCCCATGCCTATGTCGCAGACCCTCCCTAAACTCTTCCATTTGTTACTGTGACCTACCAATTATACTCCCTCATTGTTCCTCCAGGTTCCTGGACCAGTTCTCCAGTTGCTAGTTTTTCACAGTGGCGGGGTGGGGGGAAGAGGGGTGTGGCAATAAAGAGTACCCCTCCTCCTCACCCAGGTTCTGAACCAACTGACAAGTAAGATTTTTAAAATGGCAGATGGGGGTGGAATTTTTAAAATAATGCTGATAATGAAGAATGTGGCTTATATCTGTGAGAAAGTGGGTTTCCCAATACTGAACCTCAAACTTAGGTAGGCTTAGTCACCCAGATGTGGTGGGATGCACTAGGTAGACTCTCTCCTCAAGGAACTAAATAGAATGCTTCTTTTTTTTTTTTTTTGAAGGCAGTGTGATTGGCCCTCATGTGTGGGACTGAACCAGGGCCCCTGGCTTCCCAAGCCAGCGCTTAACCACCGCACCACTCGGCCGGCCCAGAATGCTTGCTTCTTGTAAACAGTGTTTCTGGTTTCTGGAAAACGTTTTCCCCATATTTTTGTATGAATGGGCTTTCTTGTTACTTAACATCTTAGCTCAAATTGGCCTTCTGAGAGTGATCTTCTCTGACTACATGGTCACTATCTATCATGTTATGCTGAGTGGCAGCTTTAAAACATGTCTGCAAATTCTTTGATACTCCTCTCATCCTGAGATGGGACCTAAGTTTCCACTCCTTGAATCTGGGCCAACATTAAAGACTCTGTTAAAAAGAACATAGTGCAGTAGAAATGACACTGTGTCATTCACATAATTTGAGGTCAAATTATTAAAGGTGATAGAGTTTCCACATTTCCTGCTGGGACACTTGCTTTTGGAGCCCTGAGCCAGCAAGGATGAAGGCTGGCTACCCTGAGGCTGCCATACTGGGAGGAAGCCCAAGCCACATAGAAAAGTAATAGGTAGGTGCTCGAAATGGTACTCACAGCCTATGTCCCAGGTGACAACCAGCATCAGTCACCAGACATGCACATGAGACAATTTCAGATGATTTTGACACACAGCTGTCAACACCAGTCTTAAGATTCTTCCCAGATGAGGCCCTAGGTATAGTGACAGAAATGATCTCTGCTGTACCCTGTCAAGTTCCCGAACTACTGAGTCCATGAGCAAAGTTTAATGGTTTGTTTAATGCCATTAGCTTTTGGGGTGTTTTGTTATGATGGAATGGTAATCGGAACACTCTGTTTATAATGTTTTCCATAGTACTAGTGACCACTGTCATAAACTACACTGTTTATTTATTGAGTAATTGACTGATAACTTATCATCCCTACTCACAGGTGGGTTAGCTCTGCTGGTACAGGGACTTGTCTGTCTTAGACCTAGAACAGGGTT
The DNA here is from genome assembly GCA_033961575.1 of Aselliscus stoliczkanus. Classification (NCBI taxonomy): domain Eukaryota; kingdom Metazoa; phylum Chordata; class Mammalia; order Chiroptera; family Hipposideridae; genus Aselliscus; species Aselliscus stoliczkanus. The sequence goes on from CM066738.1 coordinate 34,197,165, forward strand.
GTAGTTGGTACATCGCAGGAGGTCAATAAATATTTGTTAATTAAGGAACAAACAAATGTTGCTTCCCTTGTAGAATAGAAATAAGAATTTCTGAGAGAGTATTTCAATTCTTTTATTCTTCATCTCCGGGCCCTGGGCAGTAAAACCAAGGCCATTTGTGTGAAAAACTAGACTGTTCCTTTTGTAATATCCAGGCAAACTCTCCTGTCAAACATTCAAATATTCATTCAACGATATGGGCTGAGCTCACTCCACAAGCCAGGCACAATAATTCCTACCAGGGACGTTGAGGTAGAGAAGACTTAGGCAGTCTTCAAGGGGCCATTGTCTAAGAGGGACATGGACAAATTAGAGGATGAGGAAACATCTTTATCAGAACATGGCCTCAGGGGCAGGCCCCTTAAAAAGCCAGGTGGTGATTGCTATCCTCACACCATCACCAGAGCCCCCCTCATAGCCTGGCACAAAACAGGTGCTCAGTAAATATTTGTTGCCTCTCAAGTGAAGGAAACAGAGATTGTTCTGAGCCAGGCATAAAGCCAAGGCATGCATCAGAAAAGAAGGGAACTATGTGAAAAGAACTATGTGAAAGGGAAGGCTTGTTGAATGTCTAAATAACATTTGGTTCTCATTGGGTGTATTCTACCATCATAATGAGTCATTACAGAAGCTAATTTAAAATACCAAGGACCCCAGCACAAACATGCCATTGTTGGGTTTTTTGTTGTTGTTGTTGTTGTTTAAAGCAAGCCCATTAAAATCACATGAAAAAATGATCGCATTTGCCTCAGGTTGCTTGAAGATGGATTCATGCTATCTCAGCATTTTATCCTGAGCTGCTCCCCTGAGAAGCTGCACTGGAGAAGCAATTTGTATCTCTTTTAATAAAGTCAGGAAGCCTTGAAGTCTATGAGTTGTCCACTTCCATAGGCCTCAAAACCTATTGCAGGGAAAAGTGTCAGAACTGAAGATTTTGTGTGCTATTAACTACATGTGGTTTTTCCCCTGGCATTTACATCTAAGGCAATGCAATGCAAAGCCTCTGATTTTACAGCCAAGTTAGCATGCTGAGGATATTCCTGAGGATGCACCTCAAAGTAATTATGATATGGAGAAAATTGGGGCCTATCACCAGGAACACAGAAGGTATTGAATTATTATTTGTTGAATGAACGAATGAGAATAACTCGCAAGATTGCTTTATGCCTTCCATGGTTTTCTTCATTTCAAATGCAGTCTCATCCAGCCAGGCTTTTTTACCAAGGTAATTCCATACAAGGAGAGAGGGAGTTTTTAAAAAGCAACATGGAGAGCCGTCACTCAGTGCTGCAGGGACACAGCAGTCACTGACTTACTGAAGCACCTCAAACATGGTGCTTCTCGGCCATAGTGCACTTTGGTGGCTACATGGACTTTTCTGGGCCTTTCTGACCCCAAAAGTGTCAGAGAAGTCAAAGATGGAGCCTCGCTGGAACACAGACAGAAGTAGATGCATCAGTGGGCAGTGCTGCCTGGGGGAAGTATGAATATCAAAATAGTGATCACTATACATTCTCAGCATTTCAATATTGCTCTCTTGTGCCATTTCATCCTAAATAACATGCCTAACAGTTCTTGTGTGTGCATCTTATCTGCCTTCTAGGAAGCAGTATGATGTGTTCAGGAAAACACAGGTGTTTAAGTCAGAAAGTTCTGTAGCTAGACTTTGTAAGTCTTAGGTTCCTCATTTATACATCAGGGATTGTTGCACCTTTGTTGTAGACTAAGTGTGAAGATCGCATGTTATAGTATCTATAAAGGCACTTATGCATGGTCTGCCAGAGAGTACCGTAAACAAGCATTAATAGCCTGTCCTTATTTTTAAGCCAGCATATAAGATCCTTGAAGACAGAAAGCTGGCACAGTGCCTTGTATATGAGAATATTTTATGAATATTTATTGAATGAGTGAATGCATGAATAACCATGAATGGGATGAAACAGTGTATTAATCAGAGTTACTCTAGCAGCAGAAACAAGTGTATTTCAGTGATTTACCAGAGTAGAATGTTATTGCTTACTCACCTAAGAGTCCAATTTGACTGTTCCAATCAGCAGATGGCTTTCCACCACATGTTGATTAATTGACCCAGGCTCTATCCAGCTGATAGAACTTGGGCCTTGGTGTCTCTGTACATCAGGCCCAACTGTTTCTTCACCCCAGGCCTGGATGTGAAAGGACACTCACCACTTCCACTCACATTCCATTGGGGAGACTTGGTCTTATGGCCGCATCTGGATGCAAGAGACGCCAGGAAATAAGATCTCTCATTAGGCAGATGTCTTTCAACTGCACACTAGAAAAGTAGGAGCCAATTTTTACTGCTGAAATTGTTTTTAAAAAAAAAGGGAGCCAGAAACTTAGAAATTGTTGAACAGATGATAATTCGAGTAGCAGGTACTTCTATAACATGCTTTAACAAGAAATCTCTATTAGTAATTGGCAAACTCAGATGCCTATAAGAAACAGGCAACTAGTAAAATGAGTCAGGTGTAGGTCAATGAGGGTAAAGGAAGAACTGTGGATAATTGGCAAGTGCTTAACTCTATCTCAGGCTTCTGGTGCAGGGAGTTAGTTAAATTCATCATACCCCTCCATTCATGTCTTAGGTCCAGACTGAACAGGAGCCCTATTTTAACTTACTTCATTTTATTTTTACTTTTAATGAAAGTATAACATACCTATAGAAAATGGTAAAATTTTAAGTGTACAGCTTGATGAATTTTTACAAACTAAACACACTTTGTGCAACCCCCACCCAGATCAAGAAAGAGTACATCCTCAGTATCCCAGAAGGCTTCCTAATGTTCCCTTTCAATCATTTCTTCTACTATTTCAAAATAAGCTAGAAGTCTGAAATTTAAAGTAATTTTTCCTGATTTTTAATGTATTGTGTGGTAGCCATATAAGAGACATTTGTACACTAGACCTGGTTGACAGCAACCAAACTGCCCAACAGTCCTTCCAATCAAGGTGAGTGTGTGTTACCCATTGTACCTAACAAACCACCTCTAAACGTAGTGGCTTTATGTAATAGATATTTGTGATTTCCCATAAATTTGGCTAGGCTCACACAAGACTTTGTAGACATCTGTAAGGTCATCTGGAGGCTAACTGGTCTAGGATGACCTCAGCTATATGGCTCATCTCTACTCCACATGGTATCTCATCTTCCATCAGGCTAGCCCAGGCTTGTTCACATGGTGGCTGGGCAAAGTTTGAAGCCTATACTTAGAGGCAGGATTGAGGTAGGAGGATCAGAGTTTGGAAGGAGATGTGATGATGGAAGCAGAGGTTGGACTGATGTGACCAGGAACCAAGGAATGTGGGCAGCCTCTAGAATCTAGAAAAGGCAAGGAATAGGCTCTCCCCTAGAGCCTCCAAAAGGAACAAGTCTTTGACGTTAGCCTCATAATACCCATTTCAGACTTGGGACCTCTAGGACTATCATATAAATTTGTGGTGCTTTAAGCTGCTGTTTGTGCTAATTTGTTACAGCAGCAATAGTAGCTTGATATACCATGTTCATGCCATGTTGCAGATTCTGCCTTTCATAAGTCCCTGGGATGACTGTGGAGGTTCTTTCATGGCTGAGAACATTACCATCCCCAAGAGCCAGGCAAGCAGGCCCTGCTTTGGACTCTTCACATCAGGGACAGTCTCTCTCTGGCTCCCCTCCAGCTGTACTCCTCCCCACGGAGCCAGGGGTCTTCCAGGCCCATGCTACTCCAATGGATCTGCAAAACAGCAGCAGTGGCATCACCTAGGTGTTTGTTAGGTGTGCCAACTTATGAATCTCACCGCAGACCTACTGAATCAGGACCCCTGGAAGTGAGGCCCAGGAATTCATGTTCTAACAAGCCTTCTAAGGATCCTGAAGTATGTTTAAAATCGACAACCATTGTTATCCAAGGTCTGTAGGAGTCTTTTTCCAGGGTTTGTCCTTCTAATGGTGGACCATGCTAGAATGCCTACAGCCTGGAACCCAGGAGATAGCTGTTTAAAAGAGGGTTAGGGGGAGAATCGAGCTTAGTTCTAAGGACTGATTTGTCTGTATCATTACACATATAGCCCTGGCTGTGCTAGAAGGAGTGAGGAGAGAGAAGAAAAGAGGAGAGGGGGAGGGGAGGAGAAGAGAGGAGAGGAGAGAAGAGAGAAGAGAAGAGAAGAGAAGAGAAGAGAAGAGAAGAGAAGAGAAGAGAAGAGAAGACTGGATTTTGTATTTAATATCTTGTTTCCAGGAGCATCTAGTTATAACAATGAACTGAAATAGGGTAAAGGGAAGGTGATTTGAAAAGTGCTGAATTCTGTAAACTTGGAAATTATGATCATCACCTCATTTAGGAATCAAAATCACATTTTATGGCATAACTGCAATAATATACATAGTTTTCATAACAGAAATTATTATAGTTATAATAGTACCTTAGGTTTAGCTTAGTAGAAGCAGAGCCTGAGATAAGGTTTCATGTGCTAGTGGTTGACTGAGCATGTGCTTTCAGGAAGAACCTAGGAGTAGAAGAAGCAGGACAGAAAAGGGGAAGAAGCCAAGCACCGGAGCAATTACAAGCAGAGCTCCAGCCTCAGCCTTATCCCAAGGGCAGCTCTGAACTATGAGTTATACTCAATGTCTCTCTGCCCAAAGGCAAGGGAGCCAGACTTTCTGACTGCTGACCCCATACTCTTAGTTTGGGATAATACCTGGCAGGTGGGTGGGCTCCTTGTCTAGGCAGGTAAAGTGGCTTCAATAGCCCAGGGATAGGCCTTTGAAGAAGGTTTCAGTGCTAACTGTTAGCAGCAAAGTACACAGGCGCTGGAGAGTGGGCACTCAGAACCAATACTCTGGGTCTAAGAGGACCTGACTGGGGCACTGAAAAGTCCCTTTTTGGCTACCAGGAGCTCTTGTTTCATGCCAGGCACTGTTCTCAGGATTTCCTTTGTATTCATCCATCAAACGGTTACCAGCTAAGAACAGTTGCCACCGGCACTTTATGAATGTGAAGCCTGAGGCACAGGAAGATTAAGTAATTAGACCAAGGGGCCACCAGAGGTAGGAGCTGGCTGAACTGGGATTCAAACCCAAGCACTGCAGTCCCCAACTGTCACCTTTAATGTCCCCTCTTGCCTCTGCTGTGCCATGGGCTCTACTTGTTTCCCCCTCTCCCCCCAGCCTTAGGCTCCTGGCAGGGGCAATACTTTTACGAGGGGCTGCAGAAGGTTGGCTCTCCACGTCTCCTTCATCCAGGAAAGCAGAATGAGGCTTGTGAAGAAAAAAGAATTTTTTATCAACCAAAAGAGGAAATCTCAATCTATATGCTTAATTAGGTCAGATACCCATTTTCCTCTGAGTCTTTTCTAGTTCTTTGAAGTCAGAGAAAGCCCTGGGCATTGGAGAAGGGAAAAAAGTGGAAAGAGAATTGGGAGAAAGCTTCCTACAAACACACACAGAAAAAAAAAAATCAATCATCAATCCTTTTTAAGAGTTGAATGCAGATAAAGTCAGCTATCAACCTTATCAACATGGAAAAAAATATGCTTAAAATAAAAACTAGGGCAATCCCCTGAAGGAGGGAAAGCTTCTATCTGTCTGAAGACTTTCCTACCTTGTTAAGAGCCTCTTTCCCTGCTCTCTTACTAAAATACTGAACTTGTTTGTGGTCCATTCAAAGACTCCTTGATGATGTGGATATTTTAGGTAGAGCAGAAGACTTCAGATATAGATTTGAAAATTTCAAGGAGATATGAGGGTAGTCGCAGAATGTGCTGGGAGGGTGAGTATAGACATGGAGGCCTGGCTTTCCTTGTGGCTTCAGCCCTGATATTTGCTCCCATGGCAGCTTCAGGCCAGCACCATCCAGCACACCTTTCTGTGACTGCGGAAATGTCTGGACCTGTGCTGGCCTATACTGCAGCCACTAACCACATGTGACTATAAGCACTTGAAAGGTGGCTAGTGTGATGAAGGAACTGAATTTTCACTTTTGTTTGATTTAAATTAAGTTAAATTTTAAATTGCTGCATGTGGCTAGTGGGTCCCCTATTGGACAGCTTGGCTTTAGGCCTTAACCTTTTGTGGACTTGATACTTCAAAAAGCATCTAAAAAATGTGATCTTTATGTCCCACCCCCTTTAGTGCAGATGAAAAAAAATGTCAGTTAAGTTGATGAAGAATGACAGTTAAATTTTGCTGCATAACAAACTGCCCTCAGATAGTGGCTTCAAATGACAATCATTTATTTAGTTCATGATGCCATGGGTCACAAATGTATAATGGGCATAGCTGGATAATTTTTATTGTCTCCTGGACTAAATTTATGTATTTGTGGGCAGCTCCCACTCCGCTGGGAACTGGCCTGTCTAGGATGGCCTTAGCTGGGATGGCTTGTCTTGGCTCTGTTTGGTCTCTCATCCTCTCAAAGGCTCGCCTGAGCTTTTGCACAAGATGGTTGGACAGGGTTCCATGAAAGAGAGCCACAGTGTGCAAGACCCCTTAACCTCAGAACTGGCATACTTCTGCATTCTGTTGGCCAAAGCAAATCACAAGGCCAGGCCAGAATAAGAGGCCTGGTAATAGAGTCCTCCTCTTGATAGGAGATGCAGCAGAGTCATATGCAAAGAGTGTGGATATAAGGAAGGTCAAACAATTGTGGCCATTTTTATAATCAACCACACTTGTACTCCAAAGGTACAGTGACAGCCTGAAGTCACTCTTAACTCTCAGACCAGGGCTGGCCCTTAGTTTATTTTTTGGATTCTCTGTATAATTCTTGTCCTTGTACCTCAGTTTCTTTAGCTACAGAAAGATGGTAAGACACAATTTCTTTGACTTCCTCCGGCTCGCCCTATAAATGTTGAACTTGGCAGTTGCCTTTAGGCGGGGGTCCCAGGGAGGGGTAGAAACATGGGCATGGGCACATCTGGAGGATCCCATATGGAATTCCTAAAAGCTGCCTCTTGGACAAAGAGCTGTTTGGAAGCCAGAAATAAGGCATACTTAACAAAGGTATTTACAATTTGAGCTCAGTCTTTCGGAAAAAAGTTTATAAAAAGATCGAGTTTTTTTCTTCCAGGTTTATCTAATTTATAATCCACCCACTTCCTTTTCCTTCCATAAATATGATGTACATGAGTGGAGTGATCTAAATATCGTCCTAGTTCCAAAAACTTGACAGTATTTTCATTTTGGTCTCCCATTCCGTAAATCAAGCCTTGCAGATCTGTAACCTGCAACATTAATAATATTCTTCTGGTGGAGAAAGGCTGCTATTTCTACGTTTCCAATTTCTGTGAATCTCTGTGATGGCATTCCTGCTGATGGTGATGCTTCCAAGCAGCTACCCCACAGCTGTTAGTGCAAATTTTTGTGTCGTGCCCAGTTGCTGGCTCACAAGTCTTATGAAATTCAACAGAAATTTATATAGTAGAAAGAAGATTCATCAGAGGGAAGGAAAGTTGGAGAAGATATTGATAATCATGAAGATGATGAGCTGGAGAGAGGAAAAGAGGGGAAGGAAAAGGAGGAGGAGGAAGGGGAGGAAGAGAAGCAGTGGGAGTGAAAAAGAGGAATGCAAAGGAAAGAGAAGGAAGATAGAGAGGGAGAGAGGAGGTGAAGAGGGAGGAGGAGGTAGGGTGGGGGGCAACAAGAGCAAAAGAAAGAAGACAAGGAGAAAAGGGGAGGGAAAGGAGGAGAGAAAGGAGGAGGGGAATGATAAAGGTTGGAAAAGGTGGGGGAGGAGAGGAGGACAGGGATGGGGAGAGAGAGGAGGAGAAGAAAGGGCCAGTGGAGGAAGCATGGAGGCCTTTAGGAGAGGTTCACAAGGCTAGTTCTGAATCCCAGGATTCCCAGGATGTAGACCACCGCTCTTTCGAATGCACAACAATCTTGCATGGCTCACAGTATGGACTCTCATGGGAATCCAGTGGGATTCCCCAGTTTAGTAACAGAATTGAATGGGACTCAAAGTAGCCCTGAATTTGTTCTGTCCTCTGGGGCTGTGTGACTTCCAGTGAGTTGCTTCACTTTTCTTTTTTTGTTTGTCTTTTCACCTATGGGACTGGGCTATGGGAGGTGGTTTTGTTGTTGTTGTTGTTGTTGTTGTTGTTATTGTTGTTGTTTTAACTCTTTTTTGGCTAGGAAACTCTGTTTTTATGTGACTTTTTATGAAGAAACATATACCATAGATGTATAAGTCTGCTCTGTGCTCAGTTTGAAGACATTTGAGTTAAACCATCTTTCTTTAGGTTTGTACTCTGGAAACAGACCCTGAGAGGGTACATGAGCCAATGATGTCTTAAGGTGGTTCTCCCAGGAAGGAGTTAGGAAAGCAGGAAGGAGTTGGGAGGAGGAAAAGCAAAGGTGGCATTTCAGGCCAAATTCCAGCCTCAGCCTGATCCTGTGGATTTTCTGGAACATTCATTATGTCACAGTTTATCTCCATTGAAGTAAAGGAGCCGTTTTTTATACTCTTGACTGGAGGCCAACCAAGAGGATATAACTCTCAGCATCTCCCAGCTCTCCTTGCTGGTAAGGAAGCCCCAGTAACCCAAGTACCTCTGACGTACCTCTGAAAATGATCACAAAAGCCACTCTAGCAGCAAAGTACCGCTAACCTGGGGGACAGACACAAACAACCAGAAGAAGGGGTCCTTGGAAATTTGGGTAGGGCACCATTGATGTCTCTTATATCATCTTCATGAGTCTCCCAAAAACTAGGGTATGAAGACAGCTGTGATCCTCAGAAAGTGAAGCCAGCCTAGACACATTGGTCAGTAGGCAACCTATCAGCTAAACATACGATGGAGTCACATGATGGGGCCCAGCCTAAATCGGTAGAACCTTGGGGTAGGCCCACAGAATTGTTAAATAAGTGGTTGCTGTTTTAAACCATTAAGTGTTGGTATGCTTTGTACATAGCAATAGCTACCTGATACAGGGGGAAGGAAATTCTCTAAATCCTCAGTCTAATTGCTGTCCTAACGAGAATTTGTAGGTGGAATCTAAATGTGGGGTCAGTATTGGAGTCAGAACTGGCCTTTATCCAATTTTTATTTTACTTTCCCTTGCAGTGGCACCGAACTTCATGAGACACCAGAGAGTTCTGCCTGGAAGAAGGCAATGAGAATACTGTCTCTCCAGTTATTACTGAATTAATACTAGACAACTGACCCTTTCTTTTAAATCATCCTGGACATTTCATGATACTACTGGGTTTTAATCTACTGCTTTATCATCCTCTAGGTCACTGCTACAATGGAATTTGTTCTTAAAAGATAACTCAGCTTCTTTAAAAAAACAGAGCAAATGATATATGAAAGGAAAGAGTAAAATAAAATTAAATGGCTAAGCCAAAAAATGAAGGGGAATAAAAGGAAAAGGAAGGAAAAATTAATTGAACTGTGCGTTGAATGATTATCTTGGTTTCCAGCTTCTCCTACAGGTAAGATTCTTCTCATACAAGTAAGGAGGTTAGGTTAATATCATATATATGAATATATATATATATATATATATATATATATATATATATATATATATATTCATCTGCGATGACTTTAATTGAAGTTATTGTTTATCTTCAGAAGAGCCCAAACACAAAAGCTTAGTTCAATATGACCTTTCTGGAGGTTTGTAGATAGTGTGTGAGTTAAGGATATATCCTACTCTGGCTTGAGTGAGGTACCTGACATGCTACTTGACATCATTGCCCCCCAGAATCACCACATTTGCATTTAAAAAACTAATATGAAAAGTGTGGTGAGCTTCTAGGCAGATGGAAGTCTTTGTGTTATTTATTGGAAGCAGTGACAACTTTGGAGACATGCTTCAGGACAGGTGTAGTGCTGACAATGCTCTGCAAATAGGGCAACACAGTGTCACTTTTCTGGGAGTTGAGGGGAGGAAGTGCCAGGCTCAGAGAGGGGTATTTTGGCTTTAGAGGACAATCAACTGTATCTGTGCAAGTTCCCATGGGGCTGCACAGGTGGCAGTCCTGTTTGCAGAGCTCCCAGGATGCCTTCTCAGGTTTTGTCAGCACCCTTCTTTTACCTCTCCCTGACCTTGAGAACTGGAGAACTCCATCCCATCAGCCCCAGACCCTGTCCTTGACTCCTTGCACATACCAGATGCATATCTGGTTATTGTTGCTTCTGGCCCGTTCATATCTTGGTGTGTAAAAGAATCGCCTGACAGGCTTGTTAAACCCAGAAACCTGAGTCATACTCCCAGGGATTTGGATTCAGGATGTCTGTGGTCCGGCCCAAGATCTTGCATTTCTAACCAACTCCCAGGTGATATTGATATCCCTGATGACCACACTTGGAGTAAGGAAGTGATACATAGATCTAAACACAAGGTTTCAAACTGGCCTTCTATAGACCAGTTCCAGCCCACAGATCAGTTTTTTTCCTGGTAATATTTTAGGGAAATTACCGCCCAAATATCTATGTGTTTCGTCTTTCTTTTTTTATATATATAAAATAAAAACGTGTCATTGTTCACGGCACAATTGCCTTGACATTGGTACCAATATCCCCATTTAGAGAGTAAATGTACTCTTCAGTGCGCCAGAGTCCCCCACACCCCTTCTCATACTACACCAGACCCACCTCCATTGTTTCCCTTATATGTTGGTTTCTGTTCACCCCTGAGTTTGTGTGCCCTAATATTTAAGTTTGCATAATATTAACCTTCACAGGTAACACATTTGCATTTTTACAAGTGCTTTCTGGCAATAATGCCTTCATTTAGAGGTATGATACAAATGGTGGAAATCTCAGGCCACAGTGGTCACCTTCTGTAGAGAAGTTTTGGGCTACTCCAAGGACTTTTCGGAACAGTCACTGTCAGGTCTCTATAAGGAGGTTAAACTGGTGTTCCAAAACTAGACATATAATAATGTGGAGATAGATGAGAAGACTACGTAGGCCCTCTCAGGAAAGAAGAGTCTTTATAAAACCAGGTTTTTTTGGGCCGGCCAAGTGGCTCAGTTGGTTAAAAGCTCGTTCAAGCTGAGCTCTGAGCAACAGCAGTTTGATGCCCAGCCCAAGCTGAGCTGCCACTGAGCTGCCATCAGGTGGCAGGATGGCTCAGCTAAAACAAACCAACCAACCAACCAGGTTTTCTCCCTACAATTAATCTGAGGTAATAGACTAGGGCTTTGCTGATGAAAAACTCCATTTTCTCCTTCCATTTCTCCTTCCCCAATTCTTTGAAAGGCACCATCTATTGACTATAGCTTCTGGAGCATTGTCTGGATTCAGACTCTGGTGTGGCAGTTTACTTTCTGTCTTACCTTGGTTAAATTGCTGAGCATTGGAGTGCTCTGACTTCGCCATGCAAAAATCACACCAACCTCAAGGTTATATGTGATGATTAAATGAGATAAGCCACGCAAAGTTCTTAGAATAGACTGATACCTAGTGAATATTTGATAAATGTCATTATTGTCTACTTCCCAATGTAGAAAGTGTACTGGCACAGGAATCAAGCCAATCTAAGCTCAAACTCCTATCCTACCAGGAATTGGCCATTTGAGAAATGTTGCCTTTTCTTTTATTTATTCCTTCAACAGATACTGAGTCTATATTTCCTTACTGGTAAAACAGAGATGGTAGTATCTAAGAGTAGTTGTAAAGATTAAATGAGATAATCCATGTAAAATTGCACCTGACATGTGAGAAGTACTTAATAATGCTAGGTTGGTTGAGTGAAATTGCCATTTTTATAAATCAAAAATGGCTGAACTAACAGCTTTCTTCAGTTCAAATTGTACAAATAGCAATATTATTGATTTTAATTGTTGCTGCTTTATTCCTATCAACTCCACAGAGGGTATATCGGTTAGCTACTGCTGTGACAAAAACCACCTCAAAACTTGGAAGGATAAAACAACAAACCTTATTATTTCTCATGAGTCTGTGGTCAGCTGGGTGGTTCTGCTGTTCCAGACTAGACATGACTGATCTTGGCTGGGCTCTCTTATGCACCAATAATTATCTGATGGAACAGATAGGGACTGGCCAGTCTTGCATGGCCTCACTCACTTTTCTGGGGCAATGGGGATGACTGGGCCATGAGTCTCATCCTCCAGCTGGCTAGCCTGAGCTTATTCATGAGGTGAAGGCCAAGTTTCAACAAGAGTGCAACACCTCTCAAACCCAGGCTTGGTACTGGCATAGTACTACTTCTGCTGGAGTTGTTTAACCAAAACAAATCACATGACCAAACCCAGATGCAAGAGTTGAGGAAATACACTCCACCCTTTGATGGGAGGAGCTGAAGAGTAACATTCCCAAGGACAAGCATACAGGGAAAGAAGGAGAATTAAGGCTGTTTTTTGTTTGTTTGTTTTTTCAAGTCAATCTAAGGCAGGAGGTATAAATGATGTTTGTGTTCGTTTGCCTCATCATTTATATTATTCTTTTAAGTTAAAGAATGATTTTTGAGAAGCACTAAAAATCTCCAGCCTTTGGGCCAGCCGAGTGGCGCAGTGGTTAAGCACTGGCTTGGGAAGCTGGCGGCCCCGGTTCGGGTCCCACATATGAGGGCCAGTGATACTGCCCTCAAAAAAATAAATAAATAAAAAATAAAATTCTCCAGCCTTTGATGGTTAGATATTTTTATCTTCCCCTCTTTTGACTCTCCTATAGTTTTAGGGGGCTCTGGCTGAGATGTGTATGGGCTGTTTTCTTTAGCACCTTGAAGACTTCGTCTCTCTGCCTTAAAACACAAGAAGCAGAATCACTCTACAAGAAAATAAAGTAACTACATAGCAACCTGGTTTGTTTAACTTGGGGCCACTTGTTGGTGAAATGCATAGCTGCTCTTGATATTCTTTATACCCAGCACCTCTAATTACCAGCAAGGACTTTAAAGAAGACCCTGCTAAATGCACTGTAGTTGTATCATAAGGAAGAGAAAAAAGTAGTCTGCTTTCTCCAATTTTTAAGACTTCAGTTACAAGGGACTTTATGAACACTTTACAAAGACTTTAGAGATTGAAATAATAAAAGCTAAAATTGCCCTGTGATTCTGTACATGCATTAATCTGCTTACTTCTCTCAACATTCTGATGAAGGTACTAATACTATTCCCATGCTACAGGTTTAAGAAAATGGAGGCACAGAGAAGTTAGAAACTTGCCCAAAGTCACACAGCTAAGAAGTGTGAGAGTCAGGATTTGAACTAAGTAACCCTAGGTTGGGAGCTATAACACTTAACTATTATGAAATTTGCAATAAATTAAATGGTTGTCCTCTCTCTACCCAAATGATATTAAGTACTTTTCAATTCTACTGAACATACAAAAATTACAACTAAAACCAGTGAATTGACAGAGGTAGATTTCAGCTCAGTATAAAAACAAATATATACATATATTACCCAACAATTAAATGTGATGTGAGGTAGGGGCTCCTAGACAGAACTGAACATCACTAACAAGAACTAGGGTCTCATAGGCTGGACTCAATTTCTGACTCTTCAATTTCTTACTATGTGAAAGTGTCTAGGCACCTAAGTTATCATTAGCCTCAGTTTCAATCATCTTAAAAAACAAAGAAAACAAAACAAAATAACAAAAAAGGAAACTTGGAGTAACTCCATAAACTGTGAGGATAAAATAATATATTTAAAGCTCATGATTCATTATAGATCACCAGCAAGAATTATTTCCTTTCTTCCACCATCATGGGAGTTGCCCAACAGAAGTTAAGACATTTTACAGAAATGGAATAGGAGGAGTAGGCATAGCAATTGGTGAGTCAGAAAATGGGTTCATTTTGCTACTTGGTATTAAAGGCATCACCTGGGAGCTTGTTAGATATGCAAATTATGGGCTTTACCCTTGACCTACTGAATCCAATCATCTTGAGGTGGAGCCCAGTGACCTGTGCCCTTTAGGTGATTCTCATACTCTATAAACCTTGCAATGCACTGACCTAGGTGACCTCCAGGGATGCTTCCAGCTTTAATTTTATGGTTCCTCTTTAACCTTCCCTCACTACCACCCACCTAGTAATTGCTATCATTTGTTGAATAACTTGTCTGCTTAAACACGTGAGTAAATATTTTGCATGCATTCATTTAATCCTTGAACCTGTGGGACTAGTACTTACCATCTACACTCTACAGGTGAGGAAACTCAAATTAGGGAACCAGCAGACTAGGATTTTGACCTGAGTCAATTTGGATCTCTAGCTGCTAAGAAGTCTGCTAAATTAATCACCACCCAGGGTCTCTCATAACTCCAAGAAGGACCCAGAAGGGAGCTATTTGTCTTCAGATCTATTCATCTAATAATTGGATGGGATAAAGAAATTAATCTGATGATCCCAGACAAATCATAGAGAGGGTCTGTGTGAAAGGTCACTGGCTGATAACCTGAGTCCTCTCAAGGCTAGAAAATGCTGGGAGATCACAGGACTGCAGAGAAGGGGACATGGTGGCCCCTCCCAAGAGAATGCTCAGGGCGAACAAACTTGGTGGGTGGAAGTGCTGCCTTAAGTGGCCTGCAACTGAGAAATGCAGCTGTAGGTAATTACTTTTTCCAAGCTATAAATAAAATAATCCTAAGAAGAACAAGGGAGTAAAGAGCTGTTTGGGGAGCTTCACTTCTACCTCCCATCAGCTGCTCTGAATGATAAAGCAAGGAGTTAGTTTTAACCACTTCCCTCCACCTGCTGCCTTTTCTGCTGGTGATGGCTCCACAGGGAACAGTTCTTCAAGCAGAATTTATAGCCAGCTGAGCCTGTAGAAGAGATGCATGCCTATCTTCCTGCTCTGTGGTCCTGATGTATAATAGAAGAAACCAGAAGGACAGATCAAGTGGAGGGATAGAGACCCTGTGTCCCATCACACTAGGGTCCTTACCTCCACTTTGTGTCTGCTTTTGCCACACAGATGTATGTGTGTGGCACTGCCAGTGGAATTGGGGCATCATGATACAGACATACCTTGTTTTATTGTACTTTGCTTTATTGCTCTTTATAGATATGTTATTTTTACAAATTGAAGACAAGACCTTCCACCAGCAAAAAATTACAACTCACTTTATTGCAATACTTGCTTTATTGTGGTGATCTGAAACTGAACCTGCAATATCTCCAAGGCATGCCTATATAGACTAATGGTCAGGATTACAGATGATTTGAGAAGGATGTCCCTTGGGCCCAACTCAAACCACCCCCAGCACAAGAATTCCACAAGAATACCACCACTCCCTTGGCAAAACATTTTTAGTCTTGTAAAATGGCAAATACTCCTGAAGATAGAAACATACCAAGCCTTCCCTCTCAGCTGAACCTGCATGGTCAAAAGTCATTTTCAACAATTAGATTTTTATGGCTTTGATGAGGGAGAATGCCGAAACTATAGACTTTTGCTATTCAGTGTGTGGGTTTTGGGTCAGTAGCATTGAACCCCTTGGCACCTGTTAGAAATGCAGAGTCTCAGGCACTGTCTCAGACCTACTAAATCAGAATATGCATTTGAAAACATCCTCAGGTGATTTGTGTACATATTAGCATTCGAAAAGCATTGATCTAGATGTCTGAGATTGAAATGGGGCCACTAGCAGCCATGCGGGGGAAGGGAAGAAGGAAAAAAAAAGAGAGAGTTTAACCTGGTGAGCAAAGCACACATAATCTGGAAATGCAGGGAAAGTCCTTAAAATATACACAGAGCAGAAAGCCTAATTGAAAAATCAAAGCCTAATTTCTAACCATGGGTCAACTTTTGGATCAACAACTCTTGGTGATAGGGCCCAGGACCTCCAGTGGACAATAATGAAGGTAAGGATAGTATTGCCTGGCTGACCTCTGCTGGGTAATCTTCAACAGCAAAATGCTGGTTAACAGAAAACTTCAAACTGCAATGCTATGACAAATTGTCAGCCGTGTGGCATCTATACAGAACACATTTTGGTTTGTAGCCCCTGTTGAATGTTGTTTATGAAGAACTTGCTTTAGATAGAAGCAACCTGTGAGCTTCCTGGTGCGTTGCCTTAATGGCTCAGGGTCCAAAAGTAGAGAAAAATCACTGTTCTGGGCACTGCAGGTAGAGGAGGTAGGACTGGAGGAGCCTGTACTGAGACCTAGGGACCCTCTGTGGAGTTTCTTCTGATTCATTCAGTCAGGCCTTCCACAAACCCTTGAGAAGGGACCAGTCTAGATGGACCATAGTTAGAGATAAAAATTCAAATTAAGTTACATTCTTGTTCCAAAAACATTACCATAAATCAATATTTTAGTAATTTCAGTGAAATCTCATAGAAACACACTCAGAGAGTCTTTGTCATGTCCAGTGGATCGTTAGCTGACTTAGGTTCTCTGGTACCAACTTCATAGTCAGCAACTTTGCAGCTGTGATCTGAAATGTGCAGGAACAGGAGCTCTCATCCACCTCGCATTCCACTGTAAAGGGAGGTGACTTTGTAATTCAAATCACCATCAGAATGACTTGAGGCTCCAGGTTAGGATTTACCATCTTGCATGAAACAAACATACCTACAGGATGATTAACGTAAATGGAAAGGTAGAATCCTAATGATATGCAGACTGCTTTGGTACTTGTGGAATCTCATTGCTAATCTCCACTATGCTGCCTATATAATATATAAATCTCTTCACCACCTTTGATATGGTCCTCCTCTATTTCATCCTGTTTCAAACCCTTGAAGGTTATTGTCTCATACCCAAATACTGAGTGAGAACTGGGGACCCTGATTGGGGGAACAGAAACTTATAAAAATGAAAATAGGTGAAGCATTTAACTAAATTAAATAGATATGAACTATTTACTGAAATGAAATGAGACGATTCAAATAAGGTATTAATAATTATCTGGTGTGTAATCTCGTCAGGTCTAGAATTTCAGGGAGAGGCCACTTCTCTTGTTTACAGGTAAGTTTCTTATTGTAGAAGGTTTAATTGGGGTTGCTAACAAGTGTATCTCTTCCCAGCCATGATGGCTCACCCAAAGATTGTATCTGAATCATGAATATTTGGGAGCTGGTGGAAGGGTCTCCATCCAAAAGCCTCGATGTCTTTCCTTTAAAGTCTACCCTTCATATTATCATGGAGGTAGATTTAAGCACTTTGCAGATAAGACACCATTTCATTCTCATAGAAATCTCAGGATGTACATGCTAGTATTATATGTAAGATACTACATTTTACAAATGAGGAAGCTGAGGCACGGAGAATAAGTAGCATGCCCAAAGTGACACAGCTGGTAAATCATGGAGCCAGGACTCAAATCCAAGTCTAAGCACAAAGTCTATGCTCATAACCCACTTTGCTGATGGTTCCCAAACTTCTGCACATTGGAACACTTTGGGGATCTTTTTTTTTTTTTCAGTTGCAGTTGACATACAATATTATATTAGTTTCAGCTGTACAACACAGTGATAACTTATGAAATGATCTCCCCAATAAGTCTAGTAACCCCCTGACACCATACATAGTCAACATATTGTTGACTATTTTCCTTATGCTGTACTTTACATCCCTGTAGCTATTTTGTAACTGCCAATTTGTACTTTTTAAATTTATATTTTTTTTTTTTTTAGTTTTAAAATTACAGTTGACATTCAACATTATTTAATATTAGTTTCAGGTGTATGGCATAGTGGTTAGACATTTACATAATTTATGAAATGATTCCCCTGACTAGTCTAGTACCCACCTGGCACCACACATAATTATTATATTATTGACTATATTTCTCCCTATGCTGTACTGTACAACTCTGTGACTATTATATAACCACCAGTTTGTCCTTCTTAATACTTTCACTTTTTTCACACAGCCACCCAACTCCTCTTCCATCTCGTAATCATCAATTTATTCTCTTTGTTTATGTGTCTGTTTCTGTTTTGTTTATTCATTTGTTTTGTTGTTCAGAGGTCCAATTTGCAAACTCATCTTAGAAACAGTGCTACACATCTCATTGCTGAATATCACTATGGTCACCTTCGAAGTACTCCCCTTGGGAAGCTATGCAGTGATGCCAGCAGCTAGTCCACCCTTCCCAGCAATTTTGCAGCTATTTTTCTGGAATGGCCATCATAGCTATCGTTGTGTTACCCTTGATGTCCTGCATGTCATCAAAATGTCTTCCTTTCAATATTTCCTATATCTTTGGGTAAAGAAAGAAGTCATTGGGGGCGAGATCAGGCGAATAGGGAGAGTGTTCCAATACAGTTAGTTGTTTACTGGCTAAAAACTCCCTCATAGAGAGTGCCGTGTGAGCTGGTGCATTGTCGTGATGCAAGAGCCATGAATTGTTGGCAAAAAATTCAGGTTGTCTAACTTTTGCAAGCAACCTTTTCAGCACTTCCAAATAGTAAACTTGGTTAATTGTTTGTCCAGTTGGTACAAATTCTTAATGAATAATCGCTGGTATCAAAAAAGGTTAGCAACATTGTTGCAACAAGTTCGCAAACTTAATTAGCCGAACGTTTATAAGGTGAAGTCATGTGGTATTTGTCTTTCTTTATCTGTCTGACTTATTTCACTCAGGATAATATCCTCGAGGTCCATCCATGTAATTGCAAATGGTAAGATTTAATTCTTTTTTATGGCTTACTGATATTCCATTGTATATATGTACCACCTTTTCTTTATCCATTCATCTATTGATGGACACTTAGATTGCTTCCATATCTTGGCTATTGTATATAATGCTGCAGGGAACATAGAGGTGCATATATGTTTTTGAATTAGTGGGGCTTTTTTTGTTTTGTTTTTTGTTTTTTTTTCAGATAAATATCCAGAAGTGGAATTACGAGGTTATAAGATAGTTCTATTTTTAATTTTTTGAGGAAACTCCATACTGTTTTCTATAGTAGCTACACCAATTTGCAATCCCACCAAAAATGCATAAGTGTTCCCTTTTTTCCATATCCTAGTCAACACTTGTTTGTTGATTCATTGAAATAGCCATGCTGACAGGTATAAGGTGATATCTCATTGTGGTTTTAATTTGCAATTTCTCTGATGATTAGTGATGCTGAGCATCTTTTCATGTCTATTGGCCATCGGTATGTCCTCTTTAGAGGTCCTCTGTCCATTTGTTAATTGGATGTTTGGGGTTTTTTTTGTTTTTGTTTTTTTTTGAGGGCAGTGTCACTGTCCCTCATATGTGGGACCGAACCGGGGCCGCTGGCTTCCCAAGCCAGCGCTTAACCACCGCGCCACTTGGTTGGCCCTGTTTGGGGTTTTCGATGTTAAGTTGTATGAGTTCTTCATAAATTTTGGATGTTAAAGCCTTATTGAATGTATTTCTTAATCCCTTTCACCTTTTTCACCCATCCCCCCAATCGCCTTGATCTGGCCACCATCAATTTGCTCTCTGTATCTATAACTCTGTTTCTATTTTGTTTGTTCATTTATTTTGTTTTTCAGATTCCATACATAAATGAAATCACATGGTGTTTGTCTTTCAGTGCCCAACTTATTTCACATAGCATAACACGCTCTAGGTCCGCTCATGTTGTAAATCTTTAAAAACTACTGATGCCTGGCTCTCTCCCTTAACCATTTGGCTGTAATTGGGGTGGGCTGAGAGTTAGACATTGGGAGTTTTGAAAACTCCCAGATGATTAGAATGTACAGCAGATTTGGAGACTAAGGGCCCTATGCCATGCCAAATGCTAAATGTAGCATTTGAGTATTTGAGAACCTGGAAGAACACCAGGGTTTTCAGGCTTAATGAACAAGAGAAGGAGTCCCATTCCTTCCCCTCCTGCCCCTATTCCTTGACTTTTGCCTTTTTATGCATTTACCAAAATCAAAGTCATCCACATGAAGAAGACATGGGTATTTTGAATCAAGGGGACCCTGCTTTAGTTCGGTGATATCATTCACATCAGTGGTGTGTGCTTGGCTTTTCCGCTACGTGAGCAACACAACCACCTGACACTGAGAGAGCACCCCAAAAAGGCCATCAGATGCCTGAAGCAGAAGCAGGAGCAGGCAAAGCTAGTCCTTGAATGTAGTGACATTAGCCCATCATCTTCCAGTGAGCCCATTTTATATTTTCTGCAGTTGATGTTCAAAGTGGACCCTGGTTCTTCTTCACTCTACCAATGGGTTTATTCACATTCATGCTACAAATCAGTATTCCACTCACCAGAAAGCTGGGTGAAACCAGCTAGTAGTTGACTTCAGACAGGAGGGGAAAGTGTTCACGGTGTCTGCATTGGGATCACAGTCAGCAAAGAAACCTAGGGAGACATGAGGGAATTTATTTTGTCTATAGGCACTATAGAACCGGGCAGGGACAATAATTATGTCATTTACTCCAATATTTGGCCCAGACTCATCCCTAGTATCTCTCCAAGGTGGGAACTAGGGTATTTTTCTGGTGCCAAGGTTCTGCTGGGTGGAACTCAGAGCAGGTTAAGTCATCACTATGGGCCTTTGGCTCCAGTATTGTTTGGTGTGTGGGTAAGTTGGTTTCAGCATCTGCAACAGGCCTACCAAGTGTCCTGTACCTGAAAGAGAGAAATGACTGCTCTGTAGGCTGAGGAAATGCTGATCAAATAAGAGTACATGGAACTTGAGAGAACTTCCTGACACCACCTTTGGTGAGTTGTTGAACTGGAATTGGAACTGGAATTGGAAATGAGTGTCTTTGCCAGGTGTTCCTGATTAAACTCCACACCCCGATTCATGTGGAAGTAAGCCTTGCAAGGACTCTTAAGTAGGCAGTGGAGCGATGAAAATGGGTGATTAAGGTACAGATGCCAAGAGCAGGCTCCATATTATTTACAGTCTTACAGCTCAACATTTTATGAGATTATAATGTTTCACAAGGGTAGCAAAGACTGCGCTGTAAAATGGCCCATCAAAGTCTTAGCTGGCAAACCAGGGATTATGAAACAAAGCTGCAGGTTAGGAAGCCCATGTCATCCACAGTCTCCAATTATGTTGTGTACAATTAGCATTTGCAAGTAATGGCTCATAGCTGACTCCCATCATAAGAATTTATGGGGGCAAAAAGTCCGATACATGTCAAATACTCTTGATTGGATTCTATCCTTCCAGGAGTCCTCACATTATGACATACTTAGGACCAAGATGAGTTTTTCTTTTGCTTCTAATTTCAAACACTTGGGAGATTTTGTGAGAAGCAATATGCTAAAGTAAAGTTTAAAAATGTTGGTGATGCATGGTAGGTATTAACTAAGTTAAATGACAGACACTTATGAGTTCCAGCCTGTGTGCTATGGAGAAGGGGTTGTGGTAAAGGGGCCATGGGAGGATTCATACTCTTGGCAGGGTTAGAGGAGGAGCCAGGTATCTATTACAGGGAGTCTGTGTGTGTGTGTGTGTGTGTGTGTGTGTGTAGTCATGTGCTGCTTAATGACAAGGGATACATTCTAAAAATGCATCATGAGTTGATTTTGTCCTTGTGTGTACATCATAGAGTACACTTACACAAACCTGTGGTATAACCTACTATGCATCTAAGCCATATGGTACATTATTGTTGTATATATATGGTACATCATTGACTGAAACACAGTTATGTGGCAAATGGCTGTGTGTGTGTGTGTGTGCGTGTGTGTGTGTGTGTGTACACATTTTAATTGAATATAGATGCTAGTCAGTTGAATAGAAAAGTTTACTGATTTCACATAAGCTTTTTGCCATATTCTAGTTTCTTAATCAGCAAACACTTCAGTGTTAATAATAGCGGCCCCGGTCCTTTTTATTTGAAATAAAAGGAAAAATTCTTGGGTTTAGGATGTGGCAGTAAGTAACAAAACCAAGTGTAGGGAGAGGGCCAGGAGGAGAGCAGTTCTCAGGCACTTGGCCTTGCTGACAAGGTCACTGTCTTGTTCCCCTGCCCATTCAGACTACCTGGATGCCCCCTTATGTAGCCAGATGGCTGTATGCCACCTTTGTTCTTATACTATATAACTATCAGTGGCTTCTCCAGTGGATGCCCTTGCAGATGGGGAGAAGATATGGCAGATAAGGACAGATACATAGATGTTGCCTCCTGTGCCCCAACCGGCCGCCATTGGGGCTATGATGTGGGGTATCCCTGGTTAGGGTATTGGTGGATGCCCAGCATATGCTGCTCCTGTGTCTTGACCGGCCATGCTTTGACTATACCTGTGGTATGAACCCCTTACCTAAGGTTCTGTTGTCTTTCGGGGGCCTCACGAAATCCATGAACCTGCCAAGAGTCAAGCTCCTGCGTTACACCAAATATACACAATGTGGGAGAAAGCACACCTGCCCTCTCTTCCTCCTGATTGGGAGAATTCTAGATCTGCCATGAGATCCTGAACTGAAGCAAGCCATTAGACAGAGTGACAGGGCTGAAGGAGCTAGGTCCTGCTGAGCTGATCCACATGGAGAGAGAGGAAAGCTCTTGTCTTAAGACTTTGGCAGAACAAACACAGGGAGGGTAGAGGTTGGTACTAAAGTTTCTGAAATGCAATGGGTCATGTTGGATAGAGAGTTAGGAGAGTTTTAAGAGAGGGAGGAGAGAGAAGACATTGGGGAAGCTACCGTAGATGTGAAACAATAATAATAAAAAAAGGACAAATATCAGGAAATAGGACTTTAAGCTGTCCTTAAAGTTAAAATGGGCTAATGGAATCCTCTTTCAAGAGTTTTCTGGAAAGATTCAGTTTTCATTGTAAAATGGTTTGGCTGATGGATTATTATTTCATTGAATATAACACCATTTAGGAATGAATGTTAGGACAGAAGACATGGAACACCTTATCTTATATGGGTTACAATGGTTCTTGCAATGTCTATGCCTTTTCTCTTTCTCTTGCCCAACTTTGAGACTAGAAAAGAGGACTATTGCAGCTGGAGATGCTTTCTGAGCCTAAGGAGGCCAGAATCTCTGAGAGGGAAACTAGATGTGGACCTTGTCATTCTTAATAAATGAATCTTAAAGACCTTGGTGTTAATCAGTGTAATTTGCTAGCAGTAGCCAAGTCATCATGCTAGGTAATAGATCAGAAAAGACATCATAAGAGGGAAGAAATTAGGGCATCCTATTTGTCATTTTTGAGGGAAAGGGAAGTGTTGACTAGATTTTGGGAGGGAACAGCTTGCCTATGCAGATGGCCAGCACCATTATCAAGGGGATCCAAGGGGCAAGCATGGTATGAGGCAGTTCAATATTAATTTGGAGTTATGGAAGCCCAGGGCGTATCTGCCAACCATAAGTTTCATGCCATGCTAATCTTCCTGCCAAAGGTTAGTGTAGCCATGAATCATGAAATACCCACTAGGGGCCATGGTCAATAGAAAGGTAAAGAGTCATGAGGGAAACATCTAATTCTCTACCTCACCACAGAGAAGAGTGAGTTTATACAAAACCAGAGGAAATCACATAAAGTGGAAACCTCAAGAGCCCAGGAACCTTGGTTTCTCTCCATTATTTGCTCTCAAAACATCCTGTAATTTTCATTCCTAGCATTCCTTAACATAACAACTAATCATTAAGTAATTATTTGTTAAATGTCTTTAATTTTATACTATTAGTTCCATGTGAACAGGGATAATCTTATTCATGGATGTATCCCTACTGCCCAGCATGGTGTCTGGCTCATGGCAGGTGCTGTATAGTGATTGATTCATTGAATGAATACAATTAGTGTAGTAGCAGGGATATCAGGAATGGACACCCATGTCTGGGGGATGGGTAGTGAAGGAAGGTGACCCAAAGGAGAGAGGTAGAAAGAAATTGTGTACAAGTAAGATCTGAGAAAAGCAGTAACTTCCTCCCAGACTTGATCTTCTAGAACACTGCCAGGTAAAGAGTGGCCCATGGACCAGAAGCATCAGCATCACTTAGAAGATTGATGGGAATGGAGGATCGTAGCTCTCCTGCTGAAACAGATATCCAAATGATCTGTGTGCATGTTAAAGTATGAAAAGTACTGCTCTATGGCATGAGCAAATATCCTGTTTTCTAATGTAATAATGAGGCTACTGAGGGCATTCATAGCAACAGTGACTAAGGAGAATGGAGGAAAGGTGGGGAATCTGCCCTACTGAAACCATTACATAGTAGGTATGATATTCAATTTTCAGGTAGGGAAGCCTATTGCTATCTGCACAAGGAAGAGGATGAAGCAACTTAATGTAGGCTTATCATAGTCAGTCCTGAAGTTGGTCTGTGTGAGGTGACTGAAAGACAGCAAATCATGTCAAGCTGTAGGGGCATAAACATTGACTCACATGGGGAAAAATTACACCATCCAAACAGGGAAATGGAAAGGCTAAAGTGTAGGGACTGTTTGTCCACAATTCATTCATATCAATTGGCTGAATTTGAGGAAAAGCAAAGAGGAGATGAGCACAAATTAATGAGCCCTGGGAGGGAAGCTCTAAGTTATACTAATGGCATAGGTCAGTGGTATTCAAACCATATATTGCGGAATTTGGGGTTAATTGAGGGGTCCCTCAGTGGATGACATGAAGGTGAGGGAGGTGAGGAGGAGAAAGAACAGAAGGCCTATTTAGCCAGAAGAGTTATTTTATGTATCTAGGTTCTACCAAATTCTGGAGTGGTACAGTGGGAACATGAATTGGCTTGTATGTCTTTTTAGGTAGACATACCTAAAAAAAAAATAACTGTTTTAACATAAACAGTTACAAAATCATGGGGTATTTTCATACCCTCTTTGCAGGAAAGAAGAAAAAATATAGAGACTGAGGACATTTATTTTTGCAGGTACCCATTATTTAACCCAAATATGCATGGCATCATTGCAACTTGATCCCAAATCTTTTTCCAACTGAGCCTAGAGTTCACCTCAGCACATAAATCTAAGCAGTCATTAACAATTGATTGGAAATGATACTGGAGATGAAGTTCACTTACCAATTTGAGTTCCAGGTAATAGGAAGACACATCAATAATTTCTCTAATTATGTATATTTTAGTAATGTAGCCAAGATTTTATATGGGAACAAGAAGTGTGCATTTGGTAGTTTTCCTCAGCTCTTCAGCACCATTCGCACACCCTTCTTCTAACTAGGATATTTCCTATCTTATGGATAACACCTCCTCAAGAATGCAGCCCACAATTCATTTTTCCCATCCTCCCTTGCAGATAGACTCCACCAATCATATGTATCTGTGCATGACTTCTTATTGGAAGAAAACAGCAAGATGAAGCTGACACTTCACAGATTCCATTTTTGGGTGAAGAGGTAGTGAAGGCATCCAGCTGTCTAGGATATTAATGGTGGATAGTTAGGCATCTGGCTACCAACTTCAGTGGTGCAAGCTGAAATATCTTAATCCAGCTTCAGCAAGAATGGGGTCGTGGCTGGATCAGAGGTACCTTGTGCTTTGAGCATTGTTATTGACTTTGTAGCTTCTAGACCCGATGTTCTGGCCCTCCTGGAGATTCTTCAGTACTTTTAATATGTTTCTCTTCTGCTTAATCTAGCCAATGTAGATCCTGTTGTTTGCAACTATGAATCTGGTACCTGTGGTTAAAAAAAAAAAAAAAAAAAGCTCTAATTTTTCATCTTTCTTTGTATTAGTTATTTATTGCTATATAATAAATTATACCAGAACTCAGTGGTTTACAACAACAATAATACTTATTATCTCTCACAATTTCTATGAGTCAGTAAAATTCAGGAGTAGCTTAGCTAGGGTCTTAGTTGCACTTGAGATATGGGCTGGGATGGCAGTCACTTGAAGGGTTGGAGGATCCACTTCCAACATGGTAGCAAGTTGGTGCTAGTTGTTGGTAATTGGCCTCAGTTCTTTTCCATGTAGATATCTCAACATGTTTGCTTGACTGTCCTCATAATAAGAGGGTGGCTTCCCCCAGACCACGAAATCCATGAGAAGGAGAGAAAGCAAGTAAACCAGGCAGAAGCTATCCTATTTATGACTTAACCTGGGCAGTCACACACAATCATTTCCACCATTTTCTTCTGTTCATTAGAAGTGAGTCATTAAGCCCAGCCCACATTTAAGGGGAGGGAAAATAGGCCGCACCTTTTTAATAAGGCAGTGTTAGAGAATTTGTGCACATTTTAAAACCACAATCCATGCTGTTTGCTATATAAATTTGCAATACCATCCTACAGTAGGTAAGCAAATCTGCCCAGCCCCACCACTCTGAACTGTGTCATTTGACTTAATTTTATCAAAGGGATCTTGGGAGACATGATTCAAGCAAAGATTTGAAAAGTGCTTGCATGCATTCACATACTCTCTCATACTTCTGCTATCACCATGAGAATACATCAATGAGAAGATAACCCATTGAATGATGAGAGCTACGTGGTACAGAGACAATAAGCATTTATTTTCTTTATAGTTTCTGTGGTTTAGGAACTCAGGAGTAGCTTAGCTAGTTGGTTCTGGCTCAGGGTTCTTGGCTGGGGCTGGACAGTTTACTTCCAAGATGGCTGGTGTGTGTTTGGCAAGTTGGTGCTAGATGTTCAAGCCTTGGTTCCTCACCATGCAAATCTCTCCATAGAGCTGATTATGTGTCTTCACAACATGGTGTCTGGCTTCCACTTAGCTGAGTGATCCAAATGAGCAAGGCAGAAGCTACAATGTCTTTTATAACCAAGCCTTGGAATGACTGTGTTATCTTTGGAATATCCTATCAGTTACACAGGACAGCTCTATTTTACCTGGGAGAGGATTGCACAGGGGCATGGATACCAGAAGGTGGGCATCCCTGGGGACCCCTTGGAGGATCACAATCACAGTTGCCCAGGCATTCCAGTTGAGGCCAACTTGTATCAGCCAGTAGGTAGTCTAACTTCAGTCATGGGAGGGAGAAAACCATGGAAGATTTTAAGCAGAGCTACCCAGCCATCCCTCCATCCTCCCCCACTTAGCTGACTCCAGATGTGTGAGCAATAAATGAGGTTTTGTGGTTGTTTGTTTAGCAGCATTATCATATACAGCCACAATAAAGTGCTGATACAAGCACATTAGTGACACTGGCAGAAATTTAGAGGATTATGAATTAGAATTGCAATGAGAGTCCCAAGCCTCAGTTTTCCAATTCATGTATAAGATTCATATATAAAGAGAATCTCTGGCTTTGGGGACTTACAGTCTAATAATTTATACACATTTAAGCATTTGAGCCATTGATTTATTTGTTTCTCCTACAAAATAAAGTTCAGGGATAAATGCATGCATTGTTTTTGTTCTGAATTATTCTCAAACTGCTTTAGTGAGTAGAAAGTAGAATAATTTTTCCTGAACTCTTTAAACTTTCTTTTAAAATTGGTTTTATTACATGTAGTTTACATATAATAAAATTCACCAATTTTAAGTTTAGAGTTTGGTGAATTTTAATGAATGTATATAAACATGTAATCTCCATTGCAGCTGAAATCTAGCACATTTTCATTACCCTCCAAAGTTTGCTCATATCATATGCACTTTTAAGTAAACTTTTTATTGAAGTAAAGCATAGATGCAGAAAAAAGCACAAGCCTTACTTGAATTTTTACAAAATGTATCCATTATTCAAATTAAGAAATAGAACTCCAGGTGTTCCCTCTCCTCAGTTGTAACTACTAATCTGGTTTTCATCACCATCAATTAGTTGTCTGTTTTCGAGTGTTAATATAAATGGAATAACATTGGGTTGGTGGAAAAGTCATGACGTATTTTTATATTTTTTTCATTGCAAAAATACATCATGACTTTTCCGTCAACCCAATAAAATAAGTATTCCAATGCATCTGGTTTCTTTTGTTAAACATTATGTTTGCAAGATTTTCTCATATTGTTGCATCTATGTAGTTTGTTTATTCTCATTGCTGGTACCTTATTATATGAATATGCCATAATTTATTTATCTATTTTGTTCCTGATGAACATTGGGTTCTTTCCAGTCCTTGGCTATTATGAATAGACTTGCTATGAACATTCTGGTCCATGTTTGCTTAGCTTTGGTTTTTGATGGCTTTGCTTTTTTTAAGGGACAGTAGGAACACAATAGGACCCAAAACTGCCCATTCATCTTGTAACTATTTGGAGCAGTTGCCAAAAAATACAAGCATTTTCAGAGGAGATTTTACCTGATAGAAGATTAGGCGTCAGGTTTGTATTTGCTTCATTTTATGAGAAAAAGAAAATAAAGACTGTATTCTGAAATTTGAGAGGCAGGTTACTGAGATGGGCAAATTGTTCTTCACATTCTGATCTCTGTGTACTAATCTCCCTCCCTCTCTCCCTCCCTCCCTCCCTCCCTCCCTCCCTCCCTCCCTCCCTCCCTCCCTCCCGCCCTCCTTCCCTCCTTCCCTCCCTCTCTCCCTCCCTGCCTCCCTACCCTTTCCTGTCCTTCTTCCCTCCTTTCTTCCTTTCCTTTCTTCCAGACATGAATTTCAAAAAATGAGTTGAATTGTCCTTAAATGGGGATCTTTTTTTTCATGAAAGTGACAAAATCAAGTAATTTTCAATTTGCTTTAAATGGCTTCTTTTTCTGGGAAATAGTTTTGAGCTTTCATAAACATTGAGACATTTTTGTTGTCTCAAATTTATTTTGCTTATTACATACTGCCAGACAGGTTTCAATAAGCAGTAATGAAGGCTACAACAGCCATCATAACCCATATCCTCTCCATCACTGAGACCCTGGAAGCCCAGCCATTAGAGGCACCCTGGCATTTCCTCTGCCATTGTTGATAAGCAAGTTTCAATTTGGATTGGCCAGGCCATGAAATGTCCTACAAATGGCAGGTTGCAGCCTGGTATTTCATAGACTATAGGCTAGTTTGATAGTCTTGTTCCTCCTAAGGAAGGTCATCTGTCTAAGACTGAAATTCCTTTGTACAAGGATTACTGGAAGACAATCCTCTTATGTCCCACATGGCATATGTTTTAAGAAAATAATTGCAAATTCCAGCTGCTTCTAATTCTTTTCTTGGACAAGCCAACCTATTTTCAAAAGGTTTTTCTACCCATGTAGACATGTACTAGACATGTGGGGTTAGTTTCCCAGTGTCCACTCTAGATCATTTCTCAATAACCTTAATAATGAGGTCATGTGAATCCCCACTCATAACTTTATATTGGCCTCCAATAGTCAAATACAATTTAGCCTCTGATCTGATCATCACTGGCCACACATTACAAGTCAGGCCAATCAGGTCAGCACAATTCATATCTGGACCTTCAGTTTGAGCTATTGGGACAGCAGACTCTCCCCATTTTGTAGGATATGAAACTAGAGGTTGGAGCCCAAGGTTTGCTGGCAGCTACCTTCTCTGCAAGGCTATGGCCTATCAAAATGGAAGCAACACCAAGGAGGCAGTATTATGTTTAGGCTTTGTCATTTCTCCACTCTTCTCAGGTAAGCTGGAAAAAGTTTCTTCTTCCTTCCTTCTAGTTGTATCCATTTCAGTAAACACAGGCTCATTTTGAACAACTGTGCTAAGGACTACTTAGTGACACTAGAAGCTGACTATGCCTTCATTTAAGATGATTTCAAATTGAGTTTGTGAAAGAAGCCTCCAAGTAGCATCATGGGTGGGGGTTTGTGTTTCTCCCCCTCAGTACAGATTGGAAGAACAAAGGGCTTGATGTTACAATCTCATTCTCTTTGAGGCAGAAAACTCACTAAATAAAAGTCATTTGCATTTCTATTTGAGCAGCCTGGAGACAAATATAGTGAAATGAATAGCCTTTTAATTTAATTGGCTTCTCAGTATGAATCCAAAAATAGAAGGCACAGCCCATCTTGGAGTTACTGTAGAAATCATTGAGATCCAAAGCAAAGCACAGACCCCTCTAGAATGTAAGGGTCTTTCTCACTGATGCCAGACCTCTCACAGAAAATAGGGTGGGTTGGGAAGTGCCTAGTCCCAAATTAGCACTTGTGTCTATTTATTGGTGATTAGTTGCAATTATTTCCTCTTCTTAAAATATAAACTATGGCCGGCCGAGTGGCACAGTGGTTAAGTGCTGGCTTGGGGAAGCCAGCGGACCCGGTTTGGGTCCCACATGTGATGGCCAGTGACACTGCCCTCAAAAAAAAATATATATATATATATATACATATGTGTATATATATATATATATATATATATATATATATATATATACACACACACTAGGTATGAAAGCAAAAAGAAAAAAGATGCTATGAAGTATTTGTGTGTACTTTTCAAAATCAAAATAGAGCCCATGAAGAGAAAAAAATATAATACATTTTGACATTTAAAATGGAAGTAGTAAAGGGCATTATAGCATGACTAGAAGTGAAAGCCTGGTTTTATGCTGCCAGAAAGTCCTTCTAACATCTCAGCCTTCTGCCACTGAGAGCTAAGCTTCTGTTGGAAACTCCTGGGGTTAATCTTGCCTTTGGGTTGAGGTGCCAAAAGTGAAACGGTAAATTGTGTTTGGGTTACAGGTCAATGTTCTAAATTCTTTGTACAGTAGAAACACATCTAAGCACAATACTGGCATCTCGTGATCACCCCTGGAACAGGATTTGGGTGAGAAGACACGTGAGATGTTACCTGATGTTGCTGAAGAGGGAAGAAGCTGATGGGGAAGACTATTAACCTCTGAGGAGAGCAGATATTTTCTCCAAAGGACAGTTCTCTTGCTCTCTGACTAAATGGGCCATTCGTGTCTAGCTTCTTTGAAATTTTTATCTTCCTCCATTCTCCAATGAAAACATATTCCTTAGGTTGAATAATATATTCTCTAGAATTCAGATAGAAATCAAATGCTGAGGGAAAAGAATGATAGAAACACCATTAAAATAAGTCCTTTTGTTTAAAATAAGAGAATAAATTGCATGATTTTGTTGAACCATGGGGTCGCAGGAAGGAGACTGATCAGTGTCCCCTGTATAGCTTAGAGCTCCCCACTTGATTCAACTCCTTTCCCTCCAGTAGGAAATGTAAATTCAGCTCCACCTTAAAGACCTCCCTGGACATGTCCTCATAAAGATCAGGAGCAATTCCTTCTCGGAAGGATCATCTTTTAACCTGGGTTTTATTCTGTCCCAAGATCATGGTCCTTGGCAAAATTGTATAGGAGGCTGTAGTGGATTTTGGTTTAGTCTCATACCTGCTGCTTGGTGACTCCAAGCTTTTTGGGTGTCTCTCTTCCCTTCCAGTCTCTCATCTAGTTCCCAGCCATCCCTAACTAACTCTCTAATTGTGTCCAGCTCTTTGGTGCATCATCTCCTTTAATTCTCAGAACGATCTGATGAGGTAGGTAATATCATTTGCGCCATTATACAGATGAGGAAAGTGAGCCTCAGAGAACTCACTGTCAGAAGTTTCCATAGCACTCACACTGTAGTTGTGATTTTTTTAAAGAGCAACCACTATGCCTCTAAAGAATATATCTCCATTAGAGAATTTCCAGGTGCTAGGAGGGGCTGAGGACATTGATGTTCTTTAGGTAGATCACTGTTCCATCAGCCCCAATTGTGCAGGCTCCTTCTGCACTTGTAGTCTCTAGTGGAGGAGGAAGTGATTCTATTTGCCTTGGAGAAGTGGTAATGAGCTTTGGAACAGTAAAACTGGGGACTGATTCTTAGGTTTTGCGAACAATGAGTCCCTTTATTTGGAAACACTTTTCATCCTCCCTTGATGTCCTGTGGCATTGAAAGAGGCAGAGTTAGAGAACAAGACTGGCAGTAAAAAGAAATACATTTCACTGCTCTATCATCTCTGTCTTGCAACAAAGGCCGGCCTTGCTTTGGGCTTCAGAGTTTTATTTTGTTTTTCCATTTCCATTTAGTATGCACAGTACACACTGGAAACCGTGGACACAAAGGTTTCCAATCAACTTTTTCTTTCCCCCACTAGTGCCTTTATCTCTTTCACCTTTGGGATCATCCCCACCTTCCTTCTTGATCTGTTAATAATTAATAGCACTGGCATTTATAAGCCAGTGGTAATATGTTTTGATTTTATCATTTCTTTTCATGAATTATGGATATCATTAAAAAGTGAGTTTTTTAAAGTCCAAGAAGGGAACGGAAGTTGATGGGAGGTCAGAGGCAATGAGAGGGCTCCTGATCTTGCTCTGCCATCATCTGTCAGTTTTAATAACTCACTTTCAGCTTGAAGGAACTTGAAACTGTGAGTAGCTCCTGTAGTTTCTCCATGGCTCCCTGTGTGGGTGGGAGGACACAGCCACAGCTGGAATGCAAATTTATGCTAGAGTCTTGCAATCTTCCATCTGCCAGGGGAGTAGATCTCCACATAAAGCAGGTCTCTCTTAGATGGCATTCAAGAGGCTTAACCCCTGAATTGTTCCTGAGTAGACACAGTCAAATTCTATGCAGATCTAGAGTCAGAAAACTGAAGGTTTCATATTGGCATTGTCTCTGACTAGCTATATGACTTTGAACAAGGCAATGAACCTATGGGATTCCTTATCTTTAAGATGTGGAAGCAATTTTAGACTCACCAAGATAACTGTTTTGAAAGTAAAATGAAATTGTAAATGTTAAAGCAAAATAAAATGTCTGTTATTTGAAAGTCACCATTAAGAAAATGAAAAAACAAGCCACAAACTGGGAGAAAGTATTTATTAAACATCTCTAACAAAGGATTTGTATGCAGAATATATAAAGAACTCTTCCAGCTCAACAATAAGAAAAAAAAACCCATGCAATTTAAAAATGGGTAAAAGATTTGAATAGACACTTTATAAACTAATATATATGAATGGTCAATAGCACATTAAATGTGTTCAACACAATAAATCATCATAAAATGTAAATTAAATCTACATAATTACTACATAATTATTTAATTATATAAAATTAAAAAGAATAGAAAAGAAAGAACGGAAGGAAGACTGACAATGCCAAGTTTTGGCAATGATGGGGAACTCTCATATCTGCTTGTGGGAATGTAAAATGGAAGAGCCCCTTTGTAAAACACTTTGACAGTTTCTTATGTTAAATATACAATGACCATACCCTAGGTATTTATCCAAGAAAAATGAAACTTGTTGACACAAAGACTTGTATATGAATGTTCAGAGCAATTCATAATTACTCAAAACTGGAAATAACTCAAATGTTCATCAACTGATGAATGGATAAACTAGTAATGCCATATCCATACATTTGAATACTACTCAGCAATAAAAAGGTGTACTTAATGTGTAATGCCATTTATATAAAACAAAAGACAAATCTAATATATACTGGCAGGAAGCAGATCAGGAGTTGCCTAGAACCAAAGGTTTGGGAGAAATGATTGCAAAGGGACATAAGGGAAATTTGGGAGGCTGAATACTCAGCCCTCAACCAAATGTGTATCCTGAGGTTTCTGTATTCTGCTGTTGAAAATGGTAATTATTTTCAATTCTGAGTGAGCGCTAAGTGATTTTCTACCTGCTCCTTTCCATGGATTCTCTCCCTGGCCTTGGGTGGTTTCCATACACGTAGAGGGTGGTCAGTATTCAATTAAAGACTCAGTAGGAACCCTCTGGAGAGCCCTCTATCTCTGTCTCTACTCCTCCCCCTCCCTCAATTCTTTCTCTTGTCTGGTATTCCCTGCAGACTCCAGCTTCTTTGGATTCTCCTCCCGACTGACTCTGTATGGGTCCCCCTCCCTGTACTGAAGCCTGAAAACTCTCTCCAGATGGTAAACTGGGGAAATCATAGGCTCATCTTGTTTGTTTTCCTTCTCTTAGAGACCACTGTCCTATTCTATTTGTTGTCCAAACTTTGAAAACCATTGTTTCATATATTTTGTCCAGATTTTTAGTTGTTCAAGATGAGGGCAGTGCATAACTGCTTTGTTGCTCTTTGTTGCTCAATCATGACTGGGAAGGGAGATTCCAAGTAGGTACATTTTAATTCATGTAAATTACCCTTCAATAGATGTCATGATGCATTCTCATCCATGAGGTTGCAGCCTGGACACTCATGATAGCTTTGTAAAACTTTTCCATGCTGTGTAGGGGCTGAAAGATGATGGGAGAGACTGGTTAGAAACTTCTGAGCAATATACCATTGCCCCAGTTGGCCCTACCATGCATGTAACTCCCATGATGTTGCTGCAGCCTTTATGGCTCTTATCAGTTAGTTTGCTCTGCATCACTTTGGCTGGCTATGCTCATGGCAGGCTGAAGGTGCTGGAGAATCATCTCCCTCCCAGAACAGCCTTCAACCAATGACTGGTGGGAGTTGATATAGACACTTCAGCTACCTAACCCTTCAAGGAGATAATACTAAGGACCATATTTTTTGTTTCCAGATTTACCCAACAAGACCAACCTCTAGCTTCTCACAGTAGTAACTTTCTTGATAGCATACCCTTAATTTACTACTTTTCATACCCTGTCTTACATCATCCCTCTTTTTTCCTTCCCTTCTCCCCCCACTCTACAAATAGTATTTCCTGGGATCACCTCCTGAATAAGACACTTGTAATTGAATTCTTATCTCAGAGTTGGCTTCTGGAGGACCCCTATCTGTGACAGTAACCAACTCTACCCAAAGCAGACATAGACTGCCCAGTGCTCAGCTAGCTATTCCTTATTGGAGAAGAACCAGAAACCCCCAAGCCTAGTGAGTCCTCAATTCTCTACTTATCTTTTCTGTGATCCCACATATGAGTGACATAGCATATGCCTTTCAGTGATGGAAGTATCAAATGATAATCTGATTCTAGAGGACAATTTTGGCAGTAAATATAGTTTTGATGATGCCTATCATTTTTAGTTTAGTTTCTAGAAATGTACTTAAAGAAAATAAATGAGGCTCTGGACAGTATTTGGCTGAGACTTTGCATGGAATCTCTATCTATAATATCAGAGAAATGAAAGTAACCTGAATTTTTTTTTTTTTTTTTTTGAGGGCAGTGTCACTGGCCCTCATATGGGGACCCAAACCAGGGCCGCTGGCTTCCCATGCCAGCACTTAACCACCACACCACTCGGGCAGTCCAAAGATTAACATATTTTAATAGAAGCTTTTTGTAGTCTATAGTGAGGTGCAAAAGGCAAGTTATAAAGCAATAAATATAGTATGATCTTATTTATTTCAGTTTTGTAGTAGATAAAGGAAATTTCTGCTTGAACCTTGCCTATATGCAGAAAGGCTTGATCCCTGCATAAGCCAAAGTCTGCTTGAACCTTCAACAACTCACACTGGACCCTGTTGAGAACCACACTCCAGTATTAAACTGGAGATGCAAATGACGCCATGCAGATGACATCATAGCAATAATGACCAATCCCAATAGCGACTTTTCAGTCCTCTTCTATAACCAATCGCAAAGTGCTTCTTGGATCCTCTCATATTTAGAAAGGACTTCCTCCCTCTTGCCTTCTATCTGGCTCTCATACTGCCCACTACGAGATGCCTGCTAACCTCCACCCAAAAGAATACAGTTTTCCTTGTGCAACATACAAAGTCCAGACTCCACAGAGACCATTTCTGGGATGCCGTTATTCTTAGACATACATGAATGCAGTTAGTTGTCCACTAGTTGTAATCAAACAAATATTGCCTACAAGTTTTCTCTGAATACTTTTGTGTGCCTTCTACCTATGCAATGTAAAACATATAACTTTGAGTTACTGTCCCATAGGGACAGAGGACCTTGAGGAAATAATTTGAATCAGAAGTAAAAATTCTCTGCCTCCTACTTGCTCTCCTTTCTCTTCCTTCTTTTACCCTTTTTTTCTGCCTGCATTAGGTACCAGGTGAGCCATAGGGATGAGAGTGAAATAGATGACTCATCCATCTTCAAGGAGCGCATTTTAAAAGTGGCAGAGCTTTGGGTAAAATGTAGGAGATAAATGAAAATAAATAGTCCAGAGTTTATTCCCTGGCTGGGTGTACAAGAGATATATAAAACTCAGAGAGTTTTTGAGCCATCTATACCAAACTTGCCATTTAACAGCTGAGGTAAAGCCCAGAGAGATTAAATGATTTTCTAAGTCTAACAGCTAACAAGTAATAAATTAGGATAATTCAGTATTTGCATTAAACAGAACCTCAAAATGTTTCTATTTCTTTATTCAAGGGAGGGAGAGCCTGCCTCTCATTGTACTCCAACCCCCTCTTCTTTTTTTAATTTAAAGGAGGCAAGAGTAGGTGAGTTTGCATTAAGTCATTTATGACCTTGGGATGATCATTTTCAGAGTGATTGTAAAACCATGCTATGGACTAAGATTACCTGAAGGACATTCGCAAAATACCAAGACTCACAGTTCACCTTTGCAAGTTCTGATTCAGCAAGTTTGGGGTGGGGCCCAGGGAAACATATTTTTAAATTGCTACCCAGGTAGCCCTCAAGGAATCCAAACATTGGGCTCTGAGTTTGATTGCCTTGGGCAATCTTGGACTGTCAGGGAATGAAAAGTGGAAGAGGAAATTTACTCACAGGATTTGGACTTTTCTTCATTCCAGAGCAAATTCATTTTCTACCCTGGTTGGAATATATACTCTTAAACAAACAAATGGAGTCCACACCTACATGGGAGTTTGCCAATTTGGGTGGAGATGGATTTGGGGCCTGGTAAGCAGTCTTCCAGCTCCTCTAATAGAACAATAGGTTGAAACATGTTTCTGTCAGGGGTGAGCAGTACCTGTGACTTTGCTCTTTGTCTTATTGTAGAATAGGGCTTTCACACTTCATCATTTTATTTAAAAGCCTTTTCCCTCCCCTTCTCTCCAGTAAAAGTGCAAATCAAAATATTTTGTCTCCTTTTCTAATAAAAAATGGGGCTTCACTGTTCTGTAAGACTGACAGATTTTCCTCATCATTTGTTTGATTAAAGACTCTGGAAACTTTTCGGAGGCTTGCTGATGGTTTCTTCCCACATTTGAATGAAATGCAAAACAAAAGGCTCCGAGTGCCAAGGAGCAGGCAGGTGTGTTTATATTGATGCTATCTATAGCTGCTGTTTATTTTGCTGTTAGGGAATGGGTTTCTTCATGCTGCAAACTTTAAGATTGCAAAACTTTAGGATAATATTAAGTCAAAATGATCTATTGTCTTCTCATCTTTCTAATTTTGCCCATTTTGGACCTTGAGCCAGTCATGTCCCTGGGTTTATGGTAAGCCTGAATTAGAGGCCGTATCAATGGGAAGACTGGAGACCCTGTCTATTCTGGAGAGCTTGTAGTTACTAGTAGAAGGAAGGCCTCTAGGCCAGGGGTTGGCAAACTTTTTCCATTAAGAGCTGATAGTAAATATTTTTAGCTTTATTGGTCTCCTCAAGATTACTCAACTCCACCATTGTAGTGTGACAATAGCTATAGACAAATGAGTGTGGCTGTGTTCCAATAAAACTTTATTTACAAACAATAGAAGGCTGGGCTGAATTGGTCTCTGGGCCAGTTTGCTGACCTCTGGTCTAAGACATTTGTAATGTTAATGGTTAGCCTACAGAGGGGCAGCATAGTAAGTGTAGTCACTAGACAGGTCTGATGTGAATTCTAGATTGTCCACTAACTACCAATGTGTCCTTGGAGTAGTTACTGAAACTCTGTGAGCCTTAATGATTGCAGCAGTAAAATGGTAACAAAATCACTGCCTTGTAGGTGTGCTGGAAAGAAAGCTGGTTGAAGTCCTGAATTGATCGTTAACCAGTTGTGGGAACCTGGCCAAAGCATTTACATCACTGAATCTATAGCTAAAACGAAAAACCAGACTTCAGATGCTGGGGCCCATGGTCCATATTAGGGTAACAAATGGAATTTATTGGGCTCACACACAGTGTTTGTTGTAAAGACTTTTACAACACTGTGTATGAGCACTTTTAGATATATTGTATATGTTTGATTCCCCTATTACTACTACTCTGTTGTTTTATGGCTGGATAGCTTCACTTTTTAAAATTTCCTGCCTGGTGTCTATAGGCATTTAAGTTTGTGATCCTTTGATTGGAAGGACGTTAAAGACTCTTCCAACTCAGAAAGAGCATGACTCTACCACTCTCAGGGGATGATTCCAAATGTGGTTTCAATATATATTTCTGAGGAACAAGCCACTCAAAACATAGTAGTTTAAAAAAACAACTATGTGTTCCTTCTCCTGAGTCCAGGAGTTGGCCAGCTATTCTGCTGATATAGGCGGGGTTCAGCTGATCTCGTTGGGCTCTCTCATGCATTTGTTGTGTAGCAATTAATATGAGAGACTTCAATCAAAACTAGAGTCATGAGGGCCTGGAGGAGAGGGAGCTCCTATGCCCTACCACTCATCACTGGTTGCTCCAAAAAGGAAAAGACGTGTCTCGCCTCTGCAACAGGAAGATGTTTTCTACTCTACTGCCCCAGAAGAACAACAGCACAGCCAATGAGAGATTATCACAACCCAGCCAATGCTAAGCCATTACATTTAGAACTCCTGGTTTCCTCCAATGGACTCTTGTAACAGTGACTTTCAACTTCCCCTTTTGTCTATAAGAGAGCATTCCTCTTCTTTGTTCTCCAGACTTGCATATAATTTTGCCAGAGACTGCATGTCCTAAATGACAATTCTCTGCTATTCTCCTCAATTCTCTTCTATTCCTGATCAAACACGTTTTTTGCTGGTAAAATAACTGTTTTATTTTTAAGGTCAACAGCTGTGAGCTGAGGGATCAGCTGGGTCATGGCTGGTGTAGGTCTGCCTCAAATGAGGTATCTCCACTGTCTTCCATGCATAGCTCATAAGCATCCAACAGGACAACTCTGAGAAGCAAGAGAGTAAGCAGATACCATGCTTTTACAAGCTTCTGCTTGCATCAAGTTTATTACCCTCTTCTTGGCCAAAACAAGTCATATAGCCTAGTTCAGAGACAGTGTGGGAGGCCACTTCCAAAGGCATAGGGAAGAGTGGAAAATTAGGGCTCTTAATGCAATAAATCTACCACCAACATGAAGTGATGGTTTGTATGAGGGTAATGGAGGCACTATTATTCTGTTTGTCATTGCTGAAAAATATTAAAAACAAATAATGGGAACATGCTCAGATAGCAGTGAGTATTGTTGTCTTTGAGCGTGTGTGTGTGTGTGTGTGTGTGTGTGTGTGTGTGTGTGTGTAAGGGTGATATTTCTTGTTCTTTTCTCTTTGTTTTTTTCTCAGACCAGGGCAAAGAGTTTTGGAGACATTTGAAAATCTCTCTGTCTTCTTGGAATCTGTAAGAGGATGATTTTAAGGACATTGTCAACTAGGTGATCTTTCCTCAAACAAACATCGCTCTCCTTTTTAACATATCGATTTTGACGTCAACAGCTACCAGCATTCTTAGCTTGGAATTTATCTTTGGAAAATTGGTCATTTTTTTTTTTGTCTGACAGAAGCCAAAGAGAAGTACTTATTTTAACGGTGAGAGTGACCAACAACAACAAAAAGTGAACAACAAAACAAAACAAAACATACTACCATCATCAAAACACAAATTGGTTTTTTTGCAAAGTAAAACCTGTGAGTTTTTCACAGTCCCATGTTCAACTGAAGATCGTAAAAGATATGGAGCAATACTGATTTTGCAATTTTTTCCTTTGCATACAAATGTTGCCACTAAAGTCCCGTAGATAAGTATCTGAGATAAAATTATGAAGGCTGAAATGTTAAGACTATATATCACTTCTATTTGTTTTTTAGAAGATAGAGGGCAATGAGGGAAAGAAAACCACACCATATTTTTCCTGGTGTGGTTGCCAATTTTTTAATGGAGATAAACAACACCAAAGCATAGAATTCTCAGTACATTCTTACAGCCACTACATTTTGCTAAGTGCTTAGTAACACAAGAGAGTAATGAGAAGAATACCACAGCTGAGAAAGCTGAATCCACTAAATATCAGAGCTGAAAAAGCTTGAGCCCCTTGGTGCCAAGTGTGGTCCATTGAAACCAACATCGCATCACCCAGGAACTTGTCTCCACCCTACCTTGGCTCTGCCCAGGCCTGTTAAATCAGTCTGCACTTTATCAAGACCCTAGAGATTTGTATGTACATTAGCATTTGAGAAGAACTAGTTGATAATCAATTATGTCATAAATTAGAGGGTTCACCTGGACTTGAGAGAAACATTGATATTACAAATTGTTCATAGACAACTTTAATAATGGCCTTGGATCTATTATCATCTTCAGGCCTCAGTGTTTGCATTTGTTGAATGGGGACTCAGAACTGTCTTGCAAGCTTTTCCGAGGTGTTGAGGCAATCAAGCCATAGCTATAATAAAGAGCTCTAAAACAAATGAAGAGATATATAATTATTGGGTCTTGTTATTTTATTAAGGAAGGGCTTGGATCTAAATATCTCAGCTAAGGACAAGTTCT
Organism: Aselliscus stoliczkanus; assembly: GCA_033961575.1. NCBI lineage: Eukaryota > Metazoa > Chordata > Mammalia > Chiroptera > Hipposideridae > Aselliscus > Aselliscus stoliczkanus. Next base: position 34,237,453 of record CM066738.1, read on the forward strand.
AAACACCAAGGAAGTTAATGAGGTCAAGAAATGTTGTTTTACCTTCATGCTGTTATGAATTTACAACCGCCCACCTTGGGTAGCTGGCATTCTAACAAACTGACATCTACCAATCTGCTCAATCTGTCAATGTTGACCCCTCATTTCAAAGGAGGCTCTTAACACCTGGCACTTGATTCCCTCTAAGATTTTGTTGCTGAAAATATCTGCTGACCAGCATTATCAGCATCTCCTGGGGGCTTGTTGGCTATGCAAACCTCCAGCCTGAGCTCCAATCTATTGAACCAGGTCCTGTATTTTCTTGAGATTCTCCCTGATTCTTGTGCAAATTGATGTTCAAGAAACACTGATCTAAAGGAGTACTTCGCAACCTTGGCTGCTGATTAAAATTCCTTGGAGGACTTTAAAAATACCAATGCCTAGGCCCCACCCTAAACCAATTAAATTAAAATCTTTGGGAGTAACCACAGGCATTTTTATATAGGTGGCCATTGAACAACACAGTTTGCACTAAACAGGTCAAGTTATAAATGCATTTTTTAAATAAATAATACATACCATACTGTAAATATATTTTCTCTTCCTTCTGGTTTTTCTTAATAACATTTTTTCTCTAGCTTAATTTATTGTAGGAATACAGTATATAATATGTAAAACAGACAAAATATGTGTTAATCAATCATGAGGTTTCTGGTCAGACAGTAGGCTATCAGTTAAGTTTTTGGGGAGTCAAAAGTTATTTGCGGATTTTTGACTACACAGGGATCAATCCCCTAAACCCTGTATTGTTAAAGAGTCAACTGGATTTTTAAAGCTCCTTGATGATACTTTGATATACTAATTGGGGTGCAAAACAAGACTGGATGAAAGGCCAGGAAGAGCCAAATGAGAAAAGTTTTAGAAATATTTGGCATTTGAGGTGAATTTGAGTTTGGGCATGAGGGGAGTACAGAAAAAGAATGATGGCAGTGAAAGAAAGTTGAGTCAAGTAGAATCCCAATTGTGGAAATGGCTGAAGAACTTTTGAGAAAAGCTCAGCCCCACATTGAACGTTAAGTTATACATGCTTCTGTGATAGAACAACTTCTGTCTGCCCAGGTATGTAGTTAAGATGACAGGTGGCTGGCTTATTTTATGGCAAATAAAGAATAAGCACTGATCACCTAGTCAAGATGGTGGAGTAGGAAAACATTGTGCTTGCCTCCTCTCACAACGAAATGAAAATTACAACTAAACTACAGAACAACCATTATTGAATCACCTGAAGTCTAGCTGAACAGAAGTTTGGTAACTAAGAATATATAGAAGCACATTGAGACTGGTAGGAGGGGCAGAGATGTAGAATAGGATGGTCCCACAACCACAAGTTGCAATTAAAAATCAGGAAGGGTATCTTGGTTGTGGAGGTCCCCTCTGAGGAGTGAGGGGTCCCTGCTCCATACCAGGCTCCCCAGCCCAGGGGCCCAGTGCTGGGAAGAGAAGTCTCCAGAACTTCTGGCTATGAAAACCAGCAAAAATTGGAGCTGAGTGACATGGAGGGTGGCTGGAGTCCTAGGAATTCCTCTTAAAAGGCTCATGGATAGACTTACTTGCTAACAGACTCACTTACTCTGAGCTTCCGTTCTGGGACATCAGCTTGAAAGGTGCCAGGGACATATGGGGAACAACTGAATTGCCTGGCTTCAGGGCAAAGGCTAGAGGGGCATCTTTCTTGCAGAGGGAAGTGCTGGCAAAAGCCATTGTTTCTTTATTGAGCCCTCTCCCAACCCAGTATGTAGAGGCAGACAGGCACCATAACTGAGTCTTCATCAACCTACCTGACACTGTTCGCCCCCACCCTGGTGATTCCCTGAGATTCTCCACCCCACCCAAACCACTTTTAGTGGCTTTTACATACAAACAGCCTGTATTGGCTCATGCTGCAGACTTTCCTAAAATCTCTCAAAGCTCCACAAACCCAAACAAGCAACGTTTGGCCTCAGTGTGCCCCATACCTTTTGCTGAGTAGCCCCAAGCCCAACACTATTGGTAGTCTGCTCAGTTGACAGTTTAGCATCTCCCATGCAACTTCAAGCCCAGCAGAAGTGGCAACCATCTACAGAACACTTTATAGATCATACCAAGTGATCCTGGGTATGGCACAGGCAGTGGCTGACCTTAGCTTGCACCAAAGCCCCTCCCAAGAGGTCCCAGAACCAACACACCCAATGGTCAGCTTCAAACCCCATCAGAGCACTACCCAACTACCTCCACAAATGATACACTCAAAGAGCAGACTTGGCAGGCACCAGAGCCCTGCTAAAGCAAATCTTGCTCCATAGGTTAAGTCCCTACACAATATCCCCTCTCTGAAGTCATGGGCAAACCTTATAACCAATCAACATAAGGGTCATTCCCTCCCATTGATGTGCAAATAGCAACCAAGGCTCAACTAGAAAAAGAGGGCATGCGCAACCCGCAAAGGCCACACCTGCAACACCCAACTCAGATGACCAGGGATACCATGCCACTGAGACTCACAGGACACCTACCACATGAGGCCACTTTACTAAGACTGGGAGACATAGCAGCCCTATCTAATACATATACACAAGCACAGGGAAGTAACCAAAGTGGGGAGACAAAGAAACATGTCACAAATGAAAGAACAAAACAAACTTTCAGAAAAAGAGCTAAACAAAATGGAGACAAGCAATCGATCAGATACAGAGTTCAAAACATTATTTATAAGGATGCTCAAGGATCTCAGGGACAACTTCAGCAAAAAGATAGGAAACATAAAAAAGAATCAGTGAGAAATGAAGAATACAATAACTAAAATGAAGAATATGTTAGAGGGAATCAACAGATTAGATGAAGCAGAAGACTGAATCAGTAATTTTGAAGATAAGGTAGCAGAAAACATCCAATCAGTACAGCAAAAAGAAAAAAATAATCTCCCCCAACCCCCAATTAGAATAGTTTAAGGGGCCTTTAGAAAAACATCAAGTGTAACAACATTTTCTTCATAGTGGTGCCAGGATGAAAAGAAAGACAAAGCAAGGAATTGAAAACCTATTTGAAGAAATAATGACAGAAAACTTTCCCAGACTGTTGAAGGAAATAAATATACAAGCCCAGAAAGTGCAGAGAGTCCCAAACAAGAGGAACACAATGAAGCCCACACCAAGACACATCATAGTTGAAATGCCAAAGGTTGAAGACAAAGAGAGATTGTTAATATCAGCAAGGGAAAAGCAGTTAGTTACCTACAAGGGAGCTCCCATAAGACAGCCAGCTGATTTCTCAACAGAAACTTTGCAGGCCAGTAAGGATTGGCACAAAATATTCAAAGGGATGAAAAACAAGGGCCGACAATCAAGATTACTCTACCCAGAGAGGCTATCATTTAGAATCAAAGGACAGATATAGAGCTCCCTAGACAAGAAAAAGTTAAAGGAATTTATTACCACTAAACCAGTATTACAAGAAATATTAAAGGGACTTCTTTAAAAAGAAGGGGAAAAATTGATGAAAAACATAAATAACAGAGTGGAAATAACTACAAATCTATTAACTACTTTAATTGTAATTGGATTAAATGCTCCTCCAATCAAAAGACATAAGGTGATTAAAAGGATAAGAAAACGAGCCCCTTACATATGCTGCCTACAAGAAAATCAGTGCAGATTGAAAGATACATACAGACTGAAAGTAAAGGGGTGAAGAAAGATATCTTATGAAAATGGAAACAAACCAAAAAGCTGGGATAACAATACTAATACCAGACAAAATAGATTTTAAAACAAAAGCTATAAGAAGAGGCAAAGAAAGATCCAGTAATCCCACTTCTGGTTATTTATCTGAAGAAACCCAAAACACTACTTCAAAAGGACATGTGCTTACATATGTTCACTGTGGCATTATTTACAATAGCCAAGATATAGCATCAACCTGGGTGTCCATCAATGGATGAATGGATAAAGAAGAAGTGGTACATATATACAATGAAATACTACTAAGCAATACAAAAGAATGTGATCTTTCTATCTGCGACAACATGGATGGACCTAGAGGCTGTGGTGCTGAGTAGAGAATTCAGGCAAAGAAAGGTAAATGCCATATTATTTTACTTATGTATGGAATTGAAAGAACAAAATAAATGAACAAACAAACTCATAAACACAGAAAACATTTTAAAAGTTGCCAGATGGGAGGGGGGTTGGGAGGCTGGGTGAAAAACAGTAAGGAATTAAGAAGTAGAAATTGGTAGTTACAAAATAGTCATGGGGATGTTTATAAAGTACAGTATAGGGAATATAGTTGATAACATTGTAATAGCTATGTATGGTGTCAGGTGGGTACTAGATTTATTGGAGTGATCACTTCATAAGTTGTATAAATGTCTAATCACTATGTCATACACCTGGAACTAATATTATATGACATCTGTAATTGAAAAATTAAAAAAATATATTTAAAATAAAATACAAATGCTCAAGAGGGGGAAAAAAAGAATAAGGGCTGAGCCCAATGCCTGACTTTATATAGAAAATGTACATTAAGAGTAGAGTGATTGTATAGGTTACCAAATAAAATATAGGATGCCAGATTAAATTTTAATTTCAGATAAACAATGCAAACCTTTTTAGTATAAGTATGACACTTGGACTATCTGAAATATAAGTTTAACTGGGTACTCTGTATTTTTATTTACTTAATCCAGCAACTTTATGATGAACCCTAAACTAGTTCATGAGAAGCGGGAGCTGAGGTCTTGAGGTCATCATAAAAGAATGTTAATATTGCGGTGGCAGAAATCTGGGCAAAGACATTGTACTTAAATGAACTGAGGCACCTTATGTACATTTGGTTTGAATCTGAACTACTTTTTCTTCATTCTCCACTTTCAGATTTTCTTGCATCTTCTTACTTTCCTATCCCCTATTCGCCTTTGCCTTCCTTTGTTTATTTTATAAAATGAACTTTTCCTTGACTTAGTGTTTGTTGATTTCCCAGCATCCTCCAGTTCTCATAAAAGAAAAGCTCTTATTCTTAAAGTCAATTCAAAATTTTTGGTATTTTTGGAATAGCTCTTATTTATTTACCATCTTCTAGTGCACCACGGAATTGGAAATATGTCCATAAATTTACATTTTCAAAGTGTTCTCATTCTTTTCTGTTTTGTGATAGACAATTTCCTGGGGCAAGAAAAAGCATCAGCTCAGGGTGTGGTGAGAAACATATGGGGGTGGAAATGAAAAACAACAGAAACATGAAAACAAGAATTTTGTTTGAAATCAGGCCCCCACCAGCAAACCTCTCTCCCACTATTGGCTACAAAAAGTTTTTTTCAGATTGGGTGGTGAACAGGCAGGGGAACTTTCACAAAACCATGAAGTCTGTTTATGTAGAAATTGTTTTCTTTTGAAAACTGCCTGAAATGGAGCCTTGTAAAGTGTTTCTCAAAAGGTGTCCCAAACCATTCCCAAGTTCAGGTGGTAATGGAGTACAGCAAGAACAAAGGGGCAGGCACCAGAATGTTCTTTTCTTGCTTGCATGACAAATAGAGAATAATGGGATAGACCAGTGGTTCTCAATGTGTCTTTAGACCAGTTGCTTTAGTACCGCTTGTGAACCTATTAGTGTGGATGAAAAAGGGGTCCCACTCTAAGCCTGACAAGCTCAGGGGAGGCCTGCCTTGTGTGTCTTGCAAACTTAGAGGCCAAATGTAACCACGTAGGATGGGCTGAACATAAAAATCCCTAACTAAAAGCAGGTCATGGCCAGTAGTCCTGTCTTAGGCCTGTAACTTCTTTGCAAAGGTCAATCTTTAAATAAGCCTGCTTATTGTTTTTTTTGCATCTAAGATAATATACCTTTGAAATGTCAGAGTAATCTCCTTTTCCAGATCCCTCAGGGCACACCCAGAGCAGGAGACTCCAGAACCCCTTGTTATCTTGTTCCCCAATACCATTTCTATCTGATGTAAATGTTAATGATTCTGTACCCACCAATGTAAATGAAGCATGCATCTCTCCATTTTACTTTTTATCCAATTCTAGAGATTCCCCCCACTCCTGTTTCACTTTCTCCCACACCCTTAATCTACCATCAGTGGATTTCATGTAACCCTCCTTAAGTCTTCTATTTTGATTCTAATGTACAAACTAAGCCACAAAACTTCCACTCTCCAGGGCATTTTCTTAATCTGTTGAGATTTTGCTTTCTGGCCATTGTGACTTTGGCTCAAATAAACTCATCATTCTTCTTTACAGGTTAGGACTTTTTTTTATGTCACCATTAGAAATGTAAAATCTCAGGCCCCATTCCAGACCTGCTAACTCAGGAACTCAGAGTGGGTCCAGCAATCCATGTTTTAACAAGCCCCCCAGGCAATTTCAGTGTATGCTAAAGTTTGAGAATGACTAGCATAGACAGTTTTACTTTTTTACCCTGAGTAAGAAACCTTCATCTCTGTTTCATCTCTGTTGCTAAGCACCACTATCTTGGGGGATAGGAATGTCCAGATGTGCAGGGCTGGGCTGGGCTGTCTAGATAAGGTAGTAAGAGGGCTGGTGTCTTTTTCACCTGAGGAATCTTTTTCTTCAGTTGGAATTACAAAAGAGGGAACAGGATAGGTAAGGACAGAAAGAATAACAGACAGAAATGAAACATGCAAAGCCAACAGAGTCGCTCAGAAGGGAAAGTTTCCATTAGATAAAGTTTATGTCCAGAGCAAAAATTATTTGAAATACGGTTTAAAATGTTTGTTTAACTATTACATGGACCCATAATAATAATGGCTACTCTTTATTATTAACAAATGACATGCACTGCACTAAATATGATTCAAACTTATGTCATTTGTTGAGTGTGACACTACTCAGTAGGAACTACAGATATCCCCATAGAAGGGATTGGATGAGGTTTGTCCATGAGTCCACAGCCATGGAACCAGGCTTTAAACAGGCTACTACTCTGCAGAGGTAAACTCCTAGCTAGTGGTTCTTGCCCTTGGCCACATCCTGGCCTCACCCAAGGCGATTTAAGAAATATGGATACTTGAGTTCCAGCCCCAGAAATCCTGACATATTAGGCCTGGTGTTCAGCCTGAGCATCTGGATTTTTTTGTTGTTTTGTTTTGTTTTGTTTGAGGGCAGTGTCACTGGCCCTCACATGTGGGACCGAACCGGGGCCGCTGGCTTCCCAAGCCAGAGCTTAACCACCGCGCCACTCGGCCGGCCCTTAAGCAGCTGGATTTTATAAGCTCTCCTGGATTGTAGTCTCCTAGGACTGAGGGCCATTGTCATGTGTAGCTAGTGTTTCTGAACTCTGGGTGCAACTTGGAATCATTTGTTTCCTCTTTAAACCATGCCAATCGCTAGGGCCCATCCTCTGAGATTTAATTGATTTGGGGTGGAATGCAAGCATCATGACACGATGTTTAGTGTGTAACCAGGGTGGGAATCACTGCTCCAGTTCTTAACTGCGGAGAGCAGAGTGGGTAGACGAGCTGGGTTTGTAATATGTCCCAGACCCTGACCTTATCCCTGTCTATAAAGTCCTCATTTGGAATGAGTCTGGATTGTCTCTGAACATCAGGAGTCAGTTTAGTTCAGAATTACTGGATTTAAATAAGTGCTGTATCTGAGTGTGGATATGCACGTACATGGGTTGTAAGAACAAATACGAATGAAAAGGCTTAATTCCCCCTGTTGAAAATAAAGGAAGAGATTTCCCTTCTCTCCCTTTTTGTCAGAACATTTATCTTAGCAAATGTCAGAACATTTACCTTTAGAAACTAATAAGCTATCATCATCTTTATGATCCAGGAAACGTCTTTCTTAAGGGCCTGGGAGCCATCTCTTTGGAATGTAAACACCTTACCTCCTAGTCTCTGTGGAAGGGGAGGAATCTAACTTCAGTAGGCTCCGAGTTGTAAAACCACCTTCTGTCCTACAGATAGGAGTTAGTATTTTCCCCCCTCTGGATAAACACAATTAGCTACCATAGATGGTCACCCTGACTACCAAGTAAAGTTAGGATGAACTATGCATGACCAGTAGTGCTGTCAAGTCCTCTTACATGAGGACTAGTTATTGCTTATCTTGAAAATGTGTGTGTACTTGGTTATGTCTGCTTGGCTATATAAATAAAGGGTGAGGGCAATTTCTTTCCATCTTTGCTGTCTCTAAGTGGGTTGCCTTTGATTTGCATCACGTTCTGGTTTAATGCTTATCCAGTAATAAAACTGTTTGCTTTCTCTACTTATTTTGTGGAGAGGATTTCTGAATTGGGAGAAGATTTTTATTTATTTTTATTTTTATTTTTTTTTTGAGGGCAGTGTCACTGGCCCTCATATGTGGGACCCGAACCGGGGCCGCTGGCATCCCAAACCAGCGCTTAACCACTGCGCCACTCGGCCGGCCCGGGAGAAGATTTTTAAAAAAAATTTAAATTTCCTTGACTGTGTGCGCGTGTGTGCGTGTGCGTGTGTGTGTGTGTGTGTGTGTGTGTGTGTGTATGCATGCCTGAGCATGCCTGTGTTGAGAGGGACTTAGCACGTTAAGATTTCCATCCTCCCCCACCATTCCACCTCTATGTCTCATTTTCATTGCTTTTATCACTTTTTTATTTTGGTTTTCCTTGCAGGGTTTACTTGAGAAAGAGGCTTTGCTCTACTTTAAAAACAAGTTTGAACATCAGTGAACTTAGTTTTTCTGGGGCCCCTTCTAGCCCTGATGTTCCAAGAATCTGTGGCTCATGCTGGGACCACAGCCTCTACCCTCCTGGAGCTCCTTACACATCAGAGTACCACCTATGTGCAAAGGGAACTGGGAAGAGTCCCTGTATTACCCTCCCCCACCAGAGAAGAGAGGGGTGCTCCTGGAATTGCTCCCGCTAGTTGTGTATCTGTAGGGCAGGGGGCAGACACAAAGCAGAGACAAGGAATGGGGGCAGCAGAGAGGCAGTGGTCGAAGTGCAGAACTAGAAGTGATCTTCCATTTGCGAACAGCTCTTGTGTCTTCTGGAACCTGTGACACATGACTCTAGCCTCATTTATAATAGCGTTTCCAATATTCCATGGGTAAACAGACTAGAACAACATTTGAGCTAATTAGAATGGCTATGGCTGAGTTTGACTTTTAATAAATAAAGAGTTTGTCCAGACACAGTGAGCTCCAGAACTGCTTCTGATGTCGCCAGTAGAGGTACAAGAAGATTATTATTAGAGTTGATGGGCACTCTCTTTTCTCTTCACTCTCACCATTGCTACCACAATTTTAGTGACTCACTGGGGATCTGTGGTGGAAAGAAAGAACACCAGACCTCCCAGATTCTCTCTCTACCCTTCCACCCACCACCTCAACAAGAAGCCTCATTGTACTCACTGAACCCTGGTACCATGAATGAGATCTTTATTCCAGCTCCATTTCTGAGTGTACTGCAAGTTTCCCTTGCCTGAGTGCAATGGTTTTGACGTCAACTTATAAAATCATAGAATACAAGAGCTAGAAGGGATTTCTGAAATGGTATGATCAAGCTTTACTTTTTTCCTTTTTCTCCTTCCTTCCTTCCTTCCTTCCTTCCTTCCTTCCTTCCTTCCTTCCTTCCTTCCTTCCTTCCTTCCTTCCTTCCTTCTTTCTTTCTTTCTTTCTTTCTTTCTTTCTTTCTTTCTTTCTTTCTTTCTTTCTTTCTTTCTTTCTTTCTTTCTTTCTTTCTTTCTTTCTTTCTTTCTTTCTTTCTTTGTAACATGAAAGAAGATAGGATCAGAAAAGCCAAGAGACTTGTCCAAGATAGAGCAGTTGATTACAGAGCTGACCTGTTGCCCCTAAATCTAGAAACACTTGGTCAAAACTCTACAGATTATATTTTTAAATTTTGTCCTGTTAATACTCCCAGGGAATATCTAATGGGCATATAATTTCATTAAATGATAAATTATTCTTTCCCATTTATGTGTCAGGGGAAATTTTAAAGCTGGAGCTCAGAATTCTTCTCCAGTCTCTTGTCTCACCTCCCTAAAGCCTCAGCCCAGGGTGAAGTTTGCTGTAGAATTTGTTTGTCCAACTGATGGATTTCCAACTTGAATAGTTTCTGCCTCTTTATCATGTTGAAGCAAATGGAGGGATGTATGTGGGGTGAAGTTTAAAACTTAGCTAGTTAGAAGCAAGCATTATTTTTACTTGGATCCAGAGTTGCCAGTTTTTGGATGCATGCATTCTTTTTATTTGAGCCTTAGAATTGCAGATTCATGGTTGCGTTGGTCTCTAGGCTAAAAAAAAATATAGTATCCTTTGCTACTTAATAGCTTCTCCTTTTAGGTAGGAAGCTCTTTTGTTTTAATGTTTCCTCATCTTTGGGCATTGGTTCCTCTACCTGTAGAGTTTTTTCCTTACCTTAGCAGTGGGTGCTTGGCTTCTTCTTTGGCATGAGTCAATTTTTTCTTCCTCTGAGAAGACTTAGATGACCTGTTAGTAATGTTGGTGGGTGTTTGCTCCCTGGACATGCCTAGTATAGCACTTGTTACAGTGCCCTGCAACTGTTAGCTAGACTATGAAAAAACAAAATTGAAAATTTCACTATAAAACACATTGTTCTAAGTTAAAGACATCATACTAAAAAGCTAGATACTGTATGATTCCATTTATATGACAGTCTGGAAAACAGAACCATAGGGACAAAAAACAGATCAATGGCTGCTGGGGTGGGGGGTAGGTAGAAGGATTGACTACAAGGGGACATGAGGGAATTTTTTTGGGATGGAACTGTTCTACCTCTTGGTCCAAGTGGTAGTTACATGACTGTATGTATTTGTCAATACTCATAGAATTGTATGCCACAAAAGGTGAATTTTATTGCATATAATTTATACCTTAATAAATATGACCACAAAGAAATAAACAAGGACATGAAGATACCAGCTCATTAAAGAAAAAAAAAGTTACAAACCAATCAAAATTACAAACTCTTATGTAATAACTCAAGTAAAATAAATACAGCCTTTTTTGTTCTGGGAGCTCAATTATTATGCTTTATTAGAAATAAAACTCCACTTAGTCTTAAAAATCATCTGAGTTAGTTTAAAAGATAACATGGAAATGCCCCCAAGAAAAGCATGATTATTCACTCCCTGGAGCCAAGTCTGTCACACTGGTCTAGGAGGACCCCTCACTGGACTATCTCTTCCCTTCCAGAGGGGTGGCCTGAGGTCATTTCATCTTGTGCAAATGAGTATACTAAACACAAATTGGGTAGCCTGAGAACCTAAGGAGTTGGGTCTGGCCAGTGGGCTATGCTGCTGAAATTCTTCAGGTACTGTGTTTGTACAATTTGATGGAGGACCCTGCCAGAAACTGAAGGTGAGGCATCATCATGGTCATAAAATGCAGGCTGCTGCTCCAAGCTCCACACCCAGCAGAGATGCGAAGACAGGAGTGAGGACCAAGGGACTTAGGAAGCACTAAGTCCCGCAGTCAGTGTAAACATGGCAGGGATCAGATACAAGCCATACTCAGTAAGTACCTGGAGGATACTGTCATTTGACAAGTTGGAGAATGTGATTTTTCTGCCTGCGTTGGTCAGGATGGACTCAAGAGTGAGAACAGATTGCATCCAAAGGCTGATGAAACTAGGGACAAGAGCTAGGAGAGACAAGCCGACCCAGGTGTCTGATATACCTTGAGAGGATCATTTACTGGGATGCTGATTGAGGTGGCTCACTTAAGTGGCAAGACTGGATTTTTCAGAAATCTAACAGAAATTTAGTATTAAAAATGGACACTTCATGGATCCATAATTATAGACTTGTAGCTGAATAAGCTGAATATACAATACTTCAGTAAACCCAGCCGACCAAGAAACTACACTAAGTTCTATTAATTATCATCCCAACTTTATTGCTTATATTCACCCTGATTGAATGCTGACTGTTTCTAAGCTTCGAATTCACTAGAGCTGCGCTGTCCAATATGAGAGCTACTAATCACACATGGTCACATAAAGTCAAATTTATAGTCACAGAAATTAAGCGTAATTTAGAACTCGGTACCTAAGTTGCATTACTGTAGTCACATTTGAAGTGCCCAACAGCCTGATAAAGTGGCTGCTGCTCAAGGCAGTGTGTGTGCATGGGATGTTTCCATCATCGCAGAAGGATCTATCAGACAACACTGCACTGAAGGTTATTCCCTCAAAAACCTAAAACCTAATTGACTAATCGAATAAAAACATTATCAACTGAATAAACACATTTAATCCTAAAAACTGAAGTTCCCTGCATGCACCCTCACATCCAGGTCCACCTTTCTCAGCTCCCAGGGCGACTCTGTCTTTCCTGAGATGATCGGGATTTTGCGCTTACTGAGTCTGTATCTGGATTACTGACAATCTGGTTTATTTCTGTTTTAGCAATCAACTGGATTTCTCTACTAGTGGCAAATGTTGAGGGGCTGCTGCCAGCCTGTTCTAAGTTGTATGTCTTTGGAAATCTGGGCTCCTTCTCCTTCATGGGGGCCCAACTGCAGGTCAGCTTGGGTGGCATGGCTGAGGTTTGCGTGGGTTATATCTACACCACAGGCATCACTGTTATCCTCAAGTTGTCTTGTCTGCATTGGTCTTCCCTGCAGGTTTTTCACAGCTGCATGTGTGCCTGTGTTTGCTTTGGTTTAACCTGTGGTTAAAGTTATACTGCTTGCAGTTCTCTGGGAGAAAAACCTCTTCCCCAGTGCCGTGCTGGTAAATGTTTAACATTTAGCCCTCAGGGTTCAAAAGGCCTGATTTGTAGTGTTTGCTGAATATCATGGTAGAAATATTCCCACCATGGCCGATTTCAAGTTATCAACCTGATGTCAAGAAGCACAGAGCTGGGAAGTTTTCTCACCAGACAAAGGCAAGAGCTGCAAGTAACCTCAAGAGCATGATGATAGTAAAATGTAATAAAATTATTAAAGAGTGATGAGTTTTGAGTCTTTGTTAACTTTATTTTTATTATTTACTTAACTTTAAGTTTATATAATTACAAGTTTAATAATGGCTGTGATTAACAACCAGCTCACAGAATTCCTGAAAATTTAACAATTGGCTCTTACTAGATGTTATGAGCCAGCTCCAGCACACCACTGCCCTCCTCTTTTTACTGAGGAAATATAATTAAACCTTGACAATGAGTGGCCTGTTCCTAATTGTTACCCCTTTGTATGTCTGGCCAACATGGGGGGAGGGGAGGGTGAGTACTCGAAGATTCATATGTTGTAGGAATCTGTCATCTGTGAGAACTATCAGGTTATCTAATTCAATCAGATAGATCTACTATCAAAAGGAGTAAATGTGTAAAAAGATTCAGAGAATTAAAAATGACCAAGAGCAAAAATCTCCACCTTCTCAGAAAACTTTGCCTGCGTAACTGTTGTATGAATGAGGCAGGATATGTGCTGGTTATGGGGCAGATGGAGTGAGAATGACTCCTTCTGGTTTGTCCAGAGTTTATTGATCTACTGTTAATATTAATTGAGAAATCTGAAAGGTTTGCAGCATATGTCATTTTTTGTTTTTATTTGGAAAGCCCAGTTGTTCTGAAACCTGGACTCTTGTACTGTACTTCATTGTGCTTAAAAACACCATTTAGGCTTGTAAGTTGCCTATGAGATTTGTTTTTGTTTTGTTTTGTTTTGCTTTGTTTGTTTGTTATTGTTTATTTGATAGTTGGGAACTCCTGACGGGTAGGGACAAGTGTCTCTTTGGTATAGGGGTTTCTCACTTTCTAGTAAAATGTCTGGTATGTAGAAGACACATACTTGGTAAACGTGGGTTAAATAAGAGCTGAGATGCTTGGGTAAACTGGTTCAGGTTAGGGAGGGGACAACTTGCTCCAAGTTGTTAATTATAGGCATGTTATTAAAACTGTTGAGTACCAAAGGACATCCCTGATGGGCTTTTCTGCTGTTTTCCCAGGTCCTCACACCTGCATGGAGTAAGAGGCTAGCATGGAAGAGTAAATATAGTAGAGCTTAGACAGAAGCTGATAGCCCTGTTAACCAATCCTAGGTCTTCTGTTTCCTAATTTCGTATCCCTGGGCAAGTATGCCTCCAAGCCTCAGTTTCTGCATCTATAATATGGCACTATCAATTCTGCTTCACAGAGTTGTCAAAATTGCATGAGATAATGTGTGCCAAGTGGCTGGCACATAGCAGGCACTTAAAAGATGAGGGTTATTAATATAATGGATTTCCATTTTCTCATTCCTGTGTAAAATGGAAGTGTGTTCCTTTTCAGTTGCATTCATCAGAGTTAACTTAATATGTGGATACCTTGACCCAGCAGAACCACAATAAGAAGGGTTCATTCACCCCTCAGTTGTTCCAGATGCTATGCTACAGACTAGGGTCAAAAAAGTCAGTCAGCCACCCCTACTACCTTCAAAACATTCAGAGAACAATAGGAGAGTGAAATATATAGCTAAATTTTTATGATATGGTATAAACTAGGAATTTTGCTACTAGCAACAGAATTTGAAAGAGAAATTGACTAAGAGAAATGTTTTGACTATTAACTTTGAATAAAACGGGCAAATGTCTCCCAGATCTGTGCCCCATTACCTTTTTTGAGAGCTATCAGCTTTCAAAATCAAATTCAGGTACACTCCCAAGGTAAATGGGCAGTCCATGGCCTTTCTCTGAGTCAGCTGAAAGTAAATGAACAGCCAAATATTACAGAGCCTTTTCTTTTAAGGTTTGATATCTCTGCCAGCTAAAGAATAATGCCAAGGTCTAACCCCTCAGGGTTGTTACCATTTTGATTGTTTTTGGACTAAGGCAGCCTTATCTTTACCCCAGTGTCGCCCAGTTATGCCACATACCAAAACTATTCCAGAACCTTCACTCTACAAAGCAAAAGAGATCTCCTGCTGAGGTTTTCACAGGTCTTTGTGGAGTCTTTTTGGATGAGGGCATTTTGAGGACAATGTATTGAGTGTTCTTTCATACAATTGTACTTTTCTACTTTCCTTTCCAACTCTTACCCACTTCTCCACCCCCAAGATAGTCTCTTTTTTAACTTTTATGAAATATACATCATCAATGCTATATCTAACTGCATAAGAGAGCACACTTCCAGGAAGATCCAACTTAAAAAAAAAAAAAAAAGTTAAGCTCTCTCTATCCTTTCTTGCCTATCTCCAGTATGCTAAGCCCTCCAGAAACAAGTAAGACTCAACCTGAATTGCACATGAGATTCACAGTTACCTTCACAGAACAGTTTAGATGGCACAAAGCAGGTTCAATCTGCATTTATGCAAAAGTTTCTCTGGAGTCTTTTGTTTTAGTTTTTTGTATTCAAGTGAACCCTATTAAAATGAAAGCATTCTGAAAAAATGGCGCAAGCTGCAGCAGTTCTCCTTACTTCCGCCATGAATTGTTAAGGGTTAGTAAAAAGTAGAAAGATTCCAGGGTTTGGAGATGGGAGAGAGGAACTATACCAGAACAGAAAAGGCCTTGAAACACAAATCTCATCTATTAATTAGTTTACTCCAAGCTGGCCAGCTGCACATTCTTGAAGCCAGTGTGCCTTACAGTATGGTCAGCCTAGAGGCAGCATCAACACCACCTGGAAATTTCATAGAAATGCAAAATCTCAGACCACCCCAGAACTGCTGAATCAGAATCTGTGGGGGTGGCTCCAGAAATCCGTGTTTCAACAAGCCCCTCAGGTAATGCTGATACACACTAAAGTTTGAGGAGCACTGCTCTAAATCACCGATTCAGACCTGCTTTTCTTCAACTTTTCTGCAGAAGTAGCAGTAGTGTGGTTTTATAATATATTAGACTTCCTCTGGCATGAGGAGAATTTAATGAATGTGTACCCCATTATTCAACATACTTACTATGTTTGTGCTGAAAACTTACAATGCAAAATGATGCCAGTTTTCTCTCACTGTGCACCAGTGTTCCCCTTCCTTGCAATTCTTACAAAAAAGCAACTTTAGAGGCAATCTTCTTAATGATAATTACAAGTGATGCAGGAGATAATTTTCCACAGTTCGTTTTGATCCAGAAGTCAGCCATGATTCAAAGAGAATCATGTAGGCTCTCAAACCCCTCACTGTTTTGTGCATAGAATGGAATACCTGTCTGAGGAAGAATACAGAATATAACAAAAGGAATATATATATATAGTGAGATAAAAGGAAGAACAGCTATCAAATATTTAAAAACTCCATTTTTTTTTCCTGCTGAAATAACAGGAAAAGAGATTTACACAAACACACACACACACACACACACACACACACACACATTTTCGGTGGTATATTCTGTTTGATGTATTTTGGAACCAAGTAAAGTAAACTGCACTTTTGGAAAACTTTAGGGTAATGAAATTACTGGAGTGGCTGTCAGAACACTTGGACCATTGTTCTGTTCTGTCCTGGTGACTCACTAGCCATATAACCTTGGATAAGTCAACCACTTCCTGAGCCTCTATGCCATTCTCTGTAAAATGGGGTTGTAGTCTTCCTCTCTAATTAGAAGGTTGTTGTGAAGATAAAATGAGAAAATGTACACAAAAGTCATACAAATATGAAGTATCCTGGAAAAATGGTAGCTTGGGGTTATGTATCAGAATTCCTCTCTATATCCCCACCTCTTCTGCTTCCTCTTTGTAGAAACAAAATAGGTTGAGAGCCAGAAGAGGCCAGACATGCTCCTGAGCTTTCGAGGGGAGCCAGTGGAAGGGTGAGCCCAGGAACCCAGGCAGAGGCAGGAGGTCCAGAATGAAGTCTATAGGTTTTGTTGCTACCTAGGAAGGCTTATCCGGCAAAGAGCTTGGAGAGGAGTTGTACCTAACCTCTTGGGGCACAGGAACCTTGGAGGAACTCTCTGAATTTGTGACCTCATAAACCTAGAGGAGATTCACCAGTGGTCTAGGCTGTTAGTGGACTTTGTGTGGGGAAAAGATTAGCACTTGCACCTGGAGAGGTCTGCACCGGACTTCTCATTAATAAGCATTTTAGAAGAAAGGACTAGGGTTGTAGAATCCTATACCCAGCTAAGATATCATATGCTAATGCCAGCAAAAGTCATCTATTTTCAGAGTTGCAAGATCCCAGAAAGTGTAGAAAGAATATATCTAGAAAATAAAACTTCATGAGCCTTGAGGAAAATATTCAAAGACACCGTATAATAAATAAGAATTGATTCACAACATGGATTTCAAGATAAGTGAATGTTCAAAGTAAAGAAAGGTGAGACCAGCAATGCCCCTGCTTTTATGTATTTATAACTAGAATGAAAAGGAAAAACAACACAATGCAACAGAGAGAAAACAAAATAATTTGAACAAATATACCATATATCACTTGTTAATCTAAATCAGCTAAATTCTCCTTTCAGAGTAAATTATCAAATTGTGCAAATCAAAAATATTCAATTACATGCTGTTTAGAATTATCATGCATAAAACCAAGTGACAGTAAAATGTGGATATTAAAGGGTTTATCAAAAATATACGAGGAAATCACCTCAAAATGAGGAGATGATGAGAATTTCAATGTCATGCAAAATGAAATAACAGGACAAAACATTAAACATGGGGAAGAAAAATAAATAATAATAAAAGTTTTATTCAACAAGAAGGATATAGTTGTAAAAATTATGTAACAAACATCACATCTGCCAAATACAAAACAAAAACAACAACAACAAAATTCTAGAAATTAAGGAAAACTTGACAAAGTACAATCATAATACAGCTGTTGATAAGTAGCTTTCCTAATTCCAAATATCAAACAAAAGATAAGAAATAATATATTAAAGAATATAATCATTCAACTCAAGTTGGTACAAACATGTTATGATGTGGCTATTGTAAACAGTAAATATAGACCTTTCTCTTTGTAAACTAGAAACAGAAAATATATACTTCCCTATTTTGGTGGAGCAACTATTAGTATTGATCATGTATTTAGTCACAAAGAAAATCTTAATAAAATAACCTAAATAGAGGTTTCATAGACCAGATTCACTGATTAGATGCAATTAAGCTAAAAATCAGTAATAAAAAAGCCAGGAAGAGCATTAACTACATGAAAGTTAAAAGTATTCTTCTAAATAATTACTAAATCAATAAGGGAATTAAACCTAAATTACACACCATTATATGTATTTGAAAACTAGTGAATAAAAAGCATTTTGCACAAAAAACTATGGGATAGAGTTCAAATTATATTATGCAAAAATTGTCTTTAGACTACAAGTAAGTGATCTTTTCTAATAAGAAATTAGGAGGACAAAGTGAATCAAGAGAAGTGAGGAGGAAAGACATAATTTCAAATTCTCAAAAAATAGAATTAAAAAATAGAAAGGAAACATGAAACAAAAAACAATTTCACTGAAGAGATAAGAAATTGGCAAGCATGATTGATAAAAAAAAAAGGCAAAAATGTGCACTATGTGGCATGAGGAGGTGGAGAAACCACAGATATATCAGAGATTTAAAAAATTGTTGGAGAATATTATCTGTAAGTATATTACAACAAATTTTATTACCTGAAAAAGTTTAATCAAATTAAATGGGTCCAATAAGAATTATAATATTTGGTTAGGCCAATAACCAGTAAATAGATGGTAAAATAATTAAATATGTACCATTTAAAAAAATCACCAGATCCAGATAGTTTTATTGTCTAATTTGATCTAATCTAAAAATATGAAAATTTCTTTGTAATTTAAGTGATTAGCGACTACAGGAAAATGATGGCAAGCCAAACAATTCATTTTATTAAATTCACGTACTCAATACCAAAATCTGGTTAGTTTCACATACAAAAGAGAGCTCTGAATCAATTTACTCATGGATATATACACAGGTTTTCTGTAGTAAAGTGTTGACAAATAGATTTCAGTCAAACAGTAGAAGATTAAGAATTCCACACCCACATGGTATTTATTTAAAGAATTAAGGAGATTTCAAATTTTGAAATTTGTCAACTTAGTTCTTTACCTCATTAAATTAAAGAGATGGAGAGCCATATGACTATACCAATAGATATTGAGGAAGTACTTTATAAAATCCAGCATCCATTCCTCTTAAAAAGTTCTAAACAAAATTTGAATAGAAAGAAGTAGGCATGATAAAGATTCTTTACTTAACAGAAAATATGAAAATAAATGGTAAAATTCTGAAGCTAATTCCTTTAAAAGATGGAAAAAATTAGAGAAAACTTCTATCACTATTAAAATTGAGCAATGTTTGACAAGTGCTGATTAATGCAACAAAAATAGTAAATAAAACAATCAGCAGAAATACAGCAGAGCAAGAGACTCAATTATTATATCCTTACAAAACTCAAGAATCCCCACTAAAACAATTAAAATTATTAGGAGAACATAAAAATTGGGAGTGAGAGGGATTGAATAAATATACAAAATAAATAGCCTTTCTCCATAACTAAAATATTAAGTTGGAAATAAGAAGATATTATGACTCATAACAGTGACAAAAAATGTTTAGGAATAAATAAAATGAGAAAAATGTAGGTCAGAAATGGAGAAAACTATAAAATCTTACTCAAGGATATACAAGCCAAAAAAACAAATGAGAAAAAATCATATGCCTGTACAGAAGGGCAAATATCAAAAAAATATCAAGTTGTTTCAATCTAATATATAAATTTAATGCAATTTCAATCTGACTTGGACCTGTTCAAAATATTTAAGTTCCATTGGAAGACTAAATGTTTAAGAAAGTCAAGAAAATTTTGAAAAGGAGTAATGAGTAGGGACTTTACTTAGCATTTATTAAAAAGCAAAATATTACTGTATTATTTTCCTATTGGTGCTGTAACAAATTACTACAAACTCGGAGGCTTAAAAAACAAAAATTTATTCTTTCATAACTCTGGAAACCAGAAGTTTGAAGTCAAGATGTCATCATGATCCCACTCCCTCCAGAGACTCTAAGGGAGAATCTGTTCCTTGCGTCTTCCAGCTTCTGGTGGTTGCCAGCATTCTTTGACTTGTGGCTTTACCACTCCTGTCTCTGCCTCCAGGAAAACAGTGCCTCCCCTTCTGTCTTTGTTGACTTCCTTCTCTGTCTTCTCTTATAAGGACACCTGTGATAGTGTGTAGGGCCCACCCCAATAATCCAGGGTAATATCACCACCAAATCCTTAACTGAATCATATTTGCAAAGACTTTTTTTTCTAAAAGGTGACATTTACAATTTCCAGGGATTAAGATGTAACTATTTTTGGAGGGCCATTTTTTAGCCTACTACAGCCAATGTAACTGAAACCTATTGCTACTAGAGCAGACAAATAGATCTATGGACAAAATAGTCGAGAAGTAGAACCACGTACAAGGGAACTACAATAGATACATAGAAAAGGTGGAATTTCAATTCACTAGGAAAAGACACTTCATTTGATAACTGGTTATCTATAGAAGAAAATAAAACTAGATCCATATTTCATTACCATATAAAAATAAGTCCCAAGTTTAACAAATATGCAAATTTAAAGAAGAAAAATTAGCAGAATTTCTAGAGGAATATAAATTTGGCCAGGAAGAGACAGACAAAAAAGCTTCAAGAGCCTAAGTTTAGACAACTGTATTTTATACATCTATCTGTTGTTTTGTATGTTACAATGAGCATTATTATATATGTAATGATAAAAATAAAATGAATAATATTTAAAGTAGAAAAATATTGCCAATATTTTGGAGCCATATTGACATGAGTTAGAGTCTTAGCTACCACTGTTGCTTATTTATTTCCAAACCTTGTTTTCTCCATCTGTGAAAGGGATAAAACACCTACCATTGTACGTGACATAATTATATGTTCAGAATTTTTATTTTGAGGAATTGTAGGTACAGCAAGCTGTGGAGAAATAAAGAATAGTGTAAGGACTAGGGTATGTATCTTGTAGTTGATTTGAAAAGCAAATAAGAATACATGTATCCACATGGAGAATGAGGAGGCCAAAGATTAAGGATGGGACAAAAGCCCCACCTCCACCCCTAACATTTCTTGCTGTTACTACCTGTAGCTGGGGCTCAAAAACTGTTAGTTATATCTATTCCCAACATGGTCATAAGAGCACACTTTCTTTCAAAATAATAATTTTTAACTTTACTGTCTAACCTTCAATCTTTAAATTCTTTAACATTTTTTCTTTACATTTTATATTCCTAGGTTCTACATTTATCTTCCTGAAAGAAAAATGTATTTTCTGAATTCCACCAGGAAGGCTATTATGGGAATTTCTTACAGAGTATAGGTTACAAAAATCACAATTTTTCCAAACAAAACCAGCATTCATAAATTAGGACACATTCAAATCTAGGAGATTATCACAGCCCTTCCTCCACTTTTTTTGCTTTTACAAGTATCATCACTTATTTGAATAATAAATTAGCATCACTCTTAGAGAATAGAATTAAAGAGTTGAGAGATTTTTCAGTTTAGTCTCTCTTATTTCAGAGAAGAGGGAACCAAGGCCAAGGAAAGATCAAGTTGACCTACAGATGTCACACAGCTCACTTCTGCTGAGTGGGGACAACACCTACCGCTCCTAACTTCCAGTCCACTCTCCTTCTCACATGCATGGCCCTGGCTAAAGATTGTGAGAACCAGATTTCCTCCGTTGTCCCAAATGTCCCTATCTCTTGGAGTCTTGAATGGTTACTGTTTTCTTCTTTGAAGGTAAATAGAAAGTTTCGGAATCACACTATCCATCTCCAAAGCTCTACTGTGATTCAATCTAGTCGGAATCCCACAGGCATCACAAAGACTTCCAAACACTTTTTTGAATACCAATGAAACGTCTTAGGAATCCAGTGACTATACTGATGTATTAAATGGGCATGTACAGACAACAGGGTGGCTAACAGGGACAAGAATAGAAGAAAGTATCCTGACAGAAGTTTGCGTTTAAAAATTACTCTGAGATGGGCCACACAAATTACTTCATGCTGGCATGCCATATACTTGTTTCCACATAGGGTTAACACTATGGGGATTTTTTTAAAACATAGGTGAAAGAAAATAATTTGTCTAATCTTTCTGAACTTAATATCAGACAACCAGACAGTCACCCACTGTCTGTAAGTAAAATATCAGTCCAGACTTCTCCTGTTTTGGTCTATCACAGAAGCAGTTTATAACTCCTAGAGGTCAGTGGGAAGTCTTTTCACTTTTCATGAATCACAGAGCTTTTATCAAGCTCTGGGTAACCAGGCTTGGGTTTAAACAAAATCCTGATTATGGTTATCTAAACTTAGGTCTACCCAGAAGCAGACCCAGAGATTAGGATTGGGGTGCAAATCAGTTACGTGGGTTGTAATTGCAGGAGGTACCTATGAAGAGTTGAGATTCGGAAGAGAAGGAAGCCTACTATGTGTTAAGGACAGGTCACATCATGGACAACCATGGATCAATACCACAGGACACCTCTAGTGGGCAGTGTAGAATATAGCTAAATGGTGATCCAGGGGAGTAGTTACCCCCAACTCCCACCTCATTGGCTGAGGCCAGTTTCGGAAGGCATTAACTCAATGACACTTCTGACCAGCCCTGTGTGGCGGGAGCAGAGAGAAAGTCCTCAGACAAGGAGCTGGCAGCTGCTTGCAGCAGGTCACCATTACTGGGGCACCAACACCATCTTCTATAATGATCTTCTAGAAAGATATTTCACATCTTAATTTTCAACAACATTATTTCATAAATAGGTTAGGTCTTCTAACTTGACCTCATAGAGATAATTTAGCCTATATTCTTAAGCAAAGTACAAACAGAAAATTCATTCATTGATTAGCATTCTGTTTTTAGTTCCATTATGAAGGGAAATAATATTTTTAATTAAGAGTCTAAATCTTTTTTGCTATTACCTGAAAATATTTAGAGTGGCTGGGTCCTGACCAAGAAGTTAAAGACCCATACAGTTCACTCCAATTAGAACATTTAAAGTCCGTATTATCTCATTGGTGGGAAATGAGGCTCCTACAAACATTTGCTTTTCAAACTGAGGAGCAATTAGAGCTGAAAAAGACATATAAATTAAAATATTCAATGCATTTGCATAGGGACTAAAAGTCACCATAGTTATTCTGCTCACAAAATCTGGCCAGTGGGGATGGACATGGTCCCTTGAGTATGTGTTTCTCTAGATTTTTCTCTATTCCTGTCCTCTGTGCTTTTTATCTTTCCAGGGGCTAGACCTAAGAATGGAGGCATTAAAATCAATCCTGTTTTGCCTTGTATGAAAATTTTCTCTGGCAATGACAATACTTCTTTAAAAAAAAAAATTGTGATGATTTTCTTTAAATCTGGAATTGCTTTTACATTATTAAGGCTGGTACCATAACACTCTTGCTGCATTGTCATCTGTAGCTTGTCTCATTGCCAGCAGGTCTGAAATTCTAGTTTCCTATCTAAGATATAAGAGTAGAAATGTTATTTATGGGTAATTACAAAATCACCTTGCTCCATTTGATTTATTGGAAAAATTTCAATCAAGGTTTAGTGCTCATCTTAAGCAGACAATTATGCTGATAGTATTTAATGATTTATTGAATACTGCCAAGTCCAGGTATTTCTCTCTTTTGATTTTTAGTTGTGGATTTGGGGAATGTTTTAGATGCACTCAATGCTATGGAGATATTTGGTAGATCCCAAAACACAGCCCATAACCCCTTTCCTCTTTGTTGCAGTTGACTCAGCTGGGTGTGTGTTCTGCTAGTGTGCATAGATAGGAAAGTTCTGAGATACCACCTAAGGTTCTCTAGCTTTTCCTGATTTTAGAATCTACAGACAAGATGTTGGGATGCTAGCTTAACTGGAGGCAATAGGGACACTCAGAGGGAATGAGTTAATGTTGAACTAATTGTTTAACAACGTAAAGTTGAGCTTACATTAAATGTATAAAAATGTTGCAATATATTTTCTGTATATGCCAATATTATGTTTTTAAGTAAATCTTCCTTGTAATCAAGGTATAGTTTACAAACAGTAAAATGCCTAGATATTAAGTGCCCATGAGTGTATCTATCCATGTAACATGCACCCCAGTCAAGATATAGAACGCTTTCATCTCCTTCAGGAACTCCCATTCTCCTGCTTCCAGTTGGCTCCCCCACCTTCAGTTAATCTCGCTTATGTTTTTTATCACTATAGAAGTTTTGCTTTTTATTGAATCTCATATAAATGGAATCATATAGGATGTACTTTTTTGTATCTAGCGTCTTTCACACAGAAATATGTTTGTTTTTTGAAATTCATCTGTGTAGTTGCACATATCAAGTTTGTTTCTTTTTATTACTGAATAGGATTTTATTGTATGAATGTACAAAAATTTCTTCCTCAGCTCTCCCATTGATGGATATTTGGATTGTTTCCAGTTTGGGCTAGTATGAATAAAGCTGCTATAAATGTTCTTGTACAAGACTTTTTGTGGGCATGTGCTTTTATTTCTGTTGAATAAAACCTGAGTGAAATTGCTGGATCACAGGAAAGATTCATGTGTAAATTCATGTTATTTTTATGGTTCAGAAATGTTTCCTTTAGGGTACAGGAAGAAATGTGATAGATCTCCATAGACCACTCCTAACATGTGGAGTGAATTTTTATCTATATACAGTATCCCAACCATTTCTACCTATGTGCAATAAAGGTGTACTTTGCTTTACTGGCATGTGAGGGTGTGACCTAAATGCCACTTTGAGGAGTATACTCAGCTTGGGATGTCCCCTAAGTTCAATTATCCTCTTGATCAAGAGAGGAGCCCATGATATAAATCAATGGTTATTGTGGCATACTGATGACATATTCAGGTCTTTCCATAGGAAGAAGGCATTCTTGGGACCAGGTCCTGCATATGCTATAAAAAATGATGATTGCTGTGATCACTTGTAATCATGTGTGCGAAGGGGTGCAGGTTAGAGACCCTCTAAATGAAAAGAGAAAATGCAAAGTCCAAAGATTTTTGGAGGATCAACTGAGAAGGGGATCAGGATTACATAATATTGGGCTGTCGGGAAAGTCATGCATATTTTTTCTATGTTTTTCATTGCAAAAATGCGTCATGACTTTTCCGACAACCCAATAGATGAGGGTGATAGGATTTCAAGAACTGTATAAACTGCTCACTTATTAAGTTGTTGTCCTCTCTGTTTTTTCTGCAGGGATTTTTAAGAAATAAGTAAGCCTCTCAATGGGGTGGAGGTGGGGGTCTTCTGGTGAAACCATATTACATGCTGGGGACAGACTAGATTGCAACAAAAAGGAAACCAGAGATGAAACTCAGCCTGAGTGACCTTAGAAATTCATGGCCAACAGGCTCATGGTAGGATGCTCTCTTCAGTTCCTGGATGCTTTGGCTAGAAACCATATTGTAAAACTCTCATCTATTACTGTGAATTGACCTACTTCTAGCATTGTGCTGGTCCAATTAGTCTGTGTAGCTGTATCTCTTATTTTCATGTCACTATGCAACCTTGACAAGTCCATATGACATTGGGTTTTGGCAGGTTCCCTTGGGTGTTTTTGCGTCGTCAATTCAATGTTAGAGTTTTCAGCTATTATCCTGGCAAAGGTGATGTAACTCCTTAATTAAATGATTAGATTTCTTTCTGGGCTCTGTTTTAGCCAATGAATTTCCCACATAAAAATTGCTTAATTTGATGATGTGGAAATTTTGTTGTTTGGCCTGAGCTCTTATTGGCAATTCAATATAATTAAAATGTCTGAAGAGCATCTTCAAGTAAAGCCACCTTTGGTGTCCCATTGTCATCTGATCCTCAAACGGATGTCTGTTTCACCTGGCCATCTCACTTGAACTTTATATCATTTAAGAAATACTGCCAGGTGGGAATACAACCTCATAGGGAAAATTTGGAGAGATTAATTAAGGTTTTAGTTATTTGGGAACTTGAGGGCTGTACCTCCCCGTTTTTGGAGTTTGTGCCAGATTATGGTTCCTGAATGCAGGTTACTCAAAGAACAGGTCACCATGTTCTGAAAAAAGCATTAGATGTCAAGACTCCCTCCCCTTCATTGGTGGGAACTCAGAGTCTTAAAAATTCTATGTTGGATTCTAAGTTTTTCAACATTTTTTTTTTAAACTAGGAACCAGCCTGAATATATTTGCTTGATCTTTTGTCACCATATGTCCCCAGTCACCTGGTGAGAATGGAAGCAGCAGGCAATTTAATTTGTTCACAGTATAATCTTGGGTCCCTTTTAGTAAGAGCTTTTAGCAGATCTGCTTTTTAATTGTGGAATTTACTACCAATTTCTAGCCACAGTGCCCTCCCTGTCTCTGCCTATATAAACTAAAGATTTCTGCAGTTCCTGAGGTGTTTGAAACCCTTGAGTAAGGGTCAGAGGGGGTCTCAGAGAGGCAGGGAGAAATGTTTATTTTTCGGTTCCCAGGTTTTCCCCTGAAAAGAAGGGTGCACAAATTCTCATTCATGTTATTCTTATTTCTATTTCAGGAGTCTATATAAGGAAAATAAGAGTAATGGTGATAAAATCTAGGAAAAGATTTGATGAGGGACATAAAGAAGTACAAGAGGAATACACAGAGGAGAAAGCAAAGATCTTGGAAGTGCTCAGGAGGGAATGAATCAACTTATTTTCTCCTGTCCTTCTCTCCCACTTCTTTGTAACTGCAGTGAATTTAGTGTCTTTCTTAATTCAGTGACGTTCAAATGTATTACACGATCATTTCTTTTCTTGAAATATTTATTTGCCTTGAGTTGGACTTTGTGAAATATAAACCACAAAGACTTGGTAGCTGACACATGTTACATTCCCTTGCTTTACTGGAAGCCTTTGTCCAGGAAATCAAGACACCAGGGAGGGAGTGGAGCCCCTTCGAATACCCACTCACCCCCACAGCTGCTGCAGCTATACCCCAGAGCTAGGCGTGGCAAGCACAAGTTATCTCTAAACCATCTTCCCCTTAAGTCTCTGCAATATGTTCTGAGATACAACTCTAATTTTTCTTTTATTACTTGTTCCTTTAATTTATTAACTCTAAGCCAGAGAGAGCAAATTTATAAGAATTCTGGTAAAAGCAAAGTGGTGGAAAGAGTGAACAGATTTATGAATATGATTTAATTATAAACTTCTCAGGAGAATTGGAGATCCTTTCCCATTGCTATACAATGAGACTATATACTCACTGGAAATAGATGTTGCAGCATAGGATGCAAGGAATTTTGTAAATCCTGAGGTTCCCAGTGAGTTGTGTTAGGGACATAAAATGACATGACGAGTAAAGATTTTAGCTTTCAAGGAGGTGGAACAAAATGGGTGGTACCATTTAACTACACACACACACACACACACACACACACACACACACACACACACACACACACTAACTTAATAGCCACTGTTTTTTCACAATGAGAAGAGGCATTCTTCAGGAAGCCAGGCAGATACGTGGGGTTCTGAGGCTCTCTACCCAGCCTCTCATGGAATCTGATTATTTATGTAGCTGAATTAAGGGCAGCATCTCTTCTCACAGCTGAGCTTGGAGCCCTCTTGCCCCTGTTATGATGTGTGAAGAAAATCTAATACAGAGCCCTGCACTTTGCACAGAGAGCCACAATACATCTATGCTGGAGGAGTATCTTCATTTTAATTAAATTCAGGAAGCAGACTGTTCTTTCTAAGAGAAAGGAATGACCTTTATGCTGAGAAATTTTAACCTTCCACCTCTATTGAGTGTCAGCGTCCTTTTAAAGGTGAGATGGCAAAGTAGGGAAAGGTCTGAGAAATGGTCATATTTGGATGATGGGATGGTCCTAGGAGTAGGAAGGAGTTGGGGCCATCAAGGTTTGCATCAGAAGAAGCAGAGAACTGAGTCACAGTCAGGCAGGATCAGAGAGGATGAGAGAAGGCAGGGACCACAGAGACTAGCCTGCCTGGAAATAGAGCTTGAGTTCCTTAACTACTCAGCAACCTTTAGAATGGATGATGCTATCATTTTTCTCTCTGACACCATCTCCAACTAACCCTAGAGGCCAGCGTTTCCTTGATGCTCAATAAATATGTATGAATTGAATGAATGAATAAATGAATGAAATAGAAACTGGAGCAACTGGACAATATACCAAAACACGTTCTGGGGAGACAGGGAATAAGACAGCAATGCTATTGGTAGAACAAGAGCATTGTACCACTGCTGGCCCCAGGCATAGGCAAGGATGTCTTTTTGGAAGGAAGCACAAGTTCTAATCTAATGTGCTTAGTTCTGAGTATATACCCCAAAGAATTGAAATCAGGATCTCAAAGAGATCTCTGCATCCCCGTGTTTGTTGCATCATTGTTCACAATAGCCACTATGTAGAAACAACCTAAATATCCATCGATGGATGAATGGATGAAGAAAATGTGGCATACACATACAATGGAATGTTTCTCAGCCTTAAAAAGAAGGAAATCTTGCCATATGGAGCAATGTGGATGAACCTGGAGGACA
Organism: Aselliscus stoliczkanus; assembly: GCA_033961575.1. Classification (NCBI taxonomy): domain Eukaryota; kingdom Metazoa; phylum Chordata; class Mammalia; order Chiroptera; family Hipposideridae; genus Aselliscus; species Aselliscus stoliczkanus. The sequence goes on from CM066738.1 coordinate 34,265,922, forward strand.
TTACGTTAAGTGAAATAAGCCAGTTACAGAAGGACAAATACTTCACAATTTCACTTATATGATGAATCTAAAATTGTCAAACTCATAGAGACAGAGAATAGAATGGTGATTTCCAGGAGCTGGGCTGGGAGATGGGGAGTTGCTGTTCAATGGGTATAAAGTTTCAGTTATACAAGATGAGTAAGTTCTAGAGATCTTCTGTACAATATTGCACCTATAATTAACAATACTGTATTATGCACTTAAAATTTGTTAAGAAGCTTGATCTCATGTTGAGTGTTCTTACCACAATTAGAAAAAAAAAATAGCTTCAAGGCTGGCTCAATATTGAATGGCCTGTCTTTAAGCCTGTGGGCTTTATATTCCTCCTGATTAGACACAGGGCTGTGATCTGAACCTGGTATGGAGGAATTTGTAGGGCAGGTGCAAAAGGCCTCAGTTAAAAAGATGTGAAAAATGTAGGAGCCGGTTTTCCTAGATTCAGCTGGCTCCAGGAAAATTCACATTTCCAGGCCATGTTTAAAGGTATAGGCAAAAAAACAAGAGAGATTTGATGTTGACGTATGCACCTCCAAATCTTAAGTGGTGTGTGTATGAGTGTGTGTGTGTGTGAGTGTGTGTGTGTGTGTGTGTGTTTAAGAGAGAATTTGAGGTAGGGAGAGAGTACACAGAAGGAGGGATTAGAGAAACACACCTGGAGATACATAGAGATAGGGAGAGATAGTGAGATAGAGAGATACAGAAATACACAGACACAAAAAAAGAATAAGAGAAACAAAGGTATAGAAAGAGATAGGCCTGTTGGACTTCCCTCCCTCCCATTAATCATGATGGTTGGCATGATTGAGGATGGTGCAGTTCTTATTTTAATAATTGAAACTCTAGGGGCCTACTTCTTGAGAATTTGAGATTTAAAAAAGAAGAAAAAAAAATCACTCTCAAAAAATAGAAAACTCATCCTCCCTCTCCTTATAAAAGAGTCCTACTGTTATAAAATGACAAAATTGTTTAAGTTCATTAACACAGAAGGTACATCAGGGTATGAGCTGCGTCCAGGTCACAGGCCTTACTGGCAAGTCGTTGTGCTGGGTATTTTGGTTAGGAGTTCTTTGTTGAGGTTCTATATATATCCCCATAGATCTATATTTATGTAGATGCCTGATACTGTGATGACTGAAAAATATTTATGGATCCAAACATTAATAAGAAGATGTATTTTTCACTGCTCTTACTCATATCCAGGTGATTTCCAGGCCAGTTTTCCTCCTGACACCTCTGCACCACCTCTCGCATAAACAGAAATAATTATAAATTATACCACAGGCTGGTCAATAGGTTGTGTTCCAAGCCCAGACTTTAATTCATCTTGGGTGATAGTTCATTTCATACAACCCCACCATGGGAATAACTTATTTTAATTGGCCATCATTTGTGAACTAGAGCATGGTCTGCTTTAGAAATGACACCACCACTTTATTGTAATTTTATTTCTCTGACTCATGGTTATCTAACTGAAAGGAGTATACCAATATTTCATAAATCATAAAACTATGTGGAAAAATAAAGTGAATTTCTTTTCCCATCTCTTTCTAGCTCTCTACATAATGGCAAAAAAATAAAAGACCATCACATTTAATAACCATGCAGTTATACTTGGAATTTCCCCAAAAGAAGGTGGCCTTAGGAAGCAAAACCCAGAGAGACAATGGTCACAACCTAAGTCTTGGAAAGGGAATAAGATGGATCCTTCTCCAAGCTTCTTTGGCTCTTTGTTAACTGGGTTGATGCAGTGAAGTCTCCTGCAGCCTTAATGATAACAACAATTGTTTTGTACCATTAAGCCTTTGTTCTTTATTAGAGACAGTTGTTCCTAGGGACTGAGATGATCATATATGTAATGGTTTTAGGACTCCTAAACCCTTCAAGTGCCAGGGAGGTAGCAAAGATATGACCAAGTGTATGGGCAGATGGACGAAGAGGGGCAAGAAGTCTCTATGTTCCTTCAGAGGCCTCTGTAGACACATTTTATATGGACAGAAGACCCTGCCATGAACCTTAGTGGCATTTTCATTCTCTCTTTTTAACCAAGGCTCTTTTTTGAAGGGGTTGGGAGGAAATGGAAGGAAAGCACATCCCTTTTGCTGTCAAGAATTGCCATCTTAATAAATACAAGATCTCAGTGGGTAGGCTAATTCAAATAGGGGCAGTGGAATGACGCTAATTACCCACATTCACTCTGGTTGCCCCCATGGTGACTGAGGGTGACCTCTGGTGGCCCTATGCTGCCCTTTTGTCTGTCTATACAAATGGCTCTGTGGCACTGGTTGAGAAGCCCATACCTTCTCTTTGTGGAAGGCAACAACTTTTTGTTCCAATAAAGCATTTTAGTTATATACTTCTAGATTGTAGAAGTCCCATGGATAGTTTAGAAGTGTTTTTTTTTTCTTCCAACTAGAGAATATGGTTCTCAAGAAAAAGGAGGAATACAGGAAATGTAGGTACCTATGTAGTTATGGATATGTGTATAAATGGTTTCCATCTTTTCCAGAATCTAAATTAGGAATATTTAACAGACAAAATTTTAAGTAATGCCCAAGAACTGTAAAGTATCTAATCAGACACATAGTTTGGAAGTGCACATTTATGCATAAAGTGTATTTGGAGGCACTGAATCACTTCTTGGAGGCACTCAGACTCCTCTTTCCTTTCCTGTGGTTATTCTGAGCAATTGAACATCCCCATTTCTCCCTAGTAAATACCAGGTTCTCACTACATTAGCTTTCAACATATTAGGAAATAAATGGAAGGCACAATATAAGTCTAAGTTTGGTACCAAAGTTTGTTGCACTTTGAGGCATCTTTTCATGTGGTTGCAAAAAATGTACTCATATGTATATGTTTACATGTAGAGCATTACTCATATATGTATTTTGAGGATTTTAGATAAATATAGTTAATACACAATATGGCTGTATCTATAAATGATCAAGAATAATCTTCCTCATGTAAAACTGGTATACTTAATTTGAAATACTTTAGTAGGCAAAATTTTCTTGAGAATTATTGGCTTGGGAATATTTTTATGTGATCCATTCCAGCAATATATTTGAAGCATATTTACTTTTCCCACTTTCTTCCTAACAAATGGTACTGTTTAGTAATGGATAATTGATTCATTGAAGTGTGTAGGGGTAGGGCACTTCTTACTTCTAGTTTTGTAAAGAGTTGTTTTGACTGTTTGCTGGAGTCTCCCAGTTCTAGAACTGCTAGTTTAGTATTCCGGAATCATTTGTTTGGTGAGCTTCCCTGTTAACATACATCTGGTTATAGCTGTAAGTAAAATGAATTTGAGTGAATTTTGCTATCTTCCAGTGTCTCAATTTAGTTTTTAAATGCTGCTCTTTGAGCACACCTTTAAAAATGGATGGCCAATAGACAAAATAGACACAATTACCCAGTTAAGAATGCCAGGAGACATTTCTGAATAGTTATGGCGATGAAGATGCCTGGAAAGTTTATTGACTTTAATTTGCCAGCATTTCCTTCCCACTCTCCTGCCCCCGCTCCCCCGCCCCAATCTGTAGGTGTTAAGAGATCTTTAAGGGAGCCTGACATTTAGCTTTCAGATGAATATAATTTTTTTTTTGGGGGGGGGGTTCTTCTTAATAACCAGGGTAAGTTTTCATAGGTAATTTAGCAAATGTCAAACTTTTCTAATAATGTGGATTAGATTTATATGGCCAAGTTTGTTATTCTCATTACTGAGAAGCCTTAGAACTTGGGCAGCATTCAAACAAAGGCATCCCCGTCACTACTCACCCTAAGGGCCCATAGTCTCCATCCTTCTTAGCATTTTCACTCCTGTCTCTTTCTCACCTTCTCTCTAGCTCCACCAGTCAGGATGCAGTGGGTGCAAATATTAGCTGTTTCTTTTTTTGTCACTTCTCTTGATAATAACACATTTTCTTGTGTTTTGTTTGTTTGTTTTGTTTTTTTGTTTCTTTTAGTGAGGAGAGCAAAGTGGGCAATTATGGCTTGTGACCAGGCAACGAAGACATATCTATTGTCTTCGTTGCCTGGTCACAAGCCATAACTGAGCATGCCCATTACATGCTTCATTCTTCCTACATACAACTCTTAGTTGTTTATCCAGTATAAATTTCCATTTTTTCTGGTAATCCTTTTTTCTTGGTGCATGTCACTTGGCTCATGTCACTGTCCTCTCCCAGGGTGAAACTGACACTGCTTCTACTTTCTGGTCATGTGATCCAGTCTGGTCAATTGGACCTTAGCACACTCCTGGCTTCAGTGATTGGTTAGAGATAGGCATGTGACTTGATAAGAACCAACCAGAGCTGAGAATAACCATGACTAAGGAACTCTTTTCCTATTGGAGTTGCTGAAAAATAAATTAATTTCAGGCCTGGAACTGTGAGTGTCCATCTATGGGAATAGCCTGCCTAAGAATAAAGCCACGTCAAGGAAAATCAAAATCAAGAAATGGATAACGAGGTACATTTTGAATCCCTGGATCACCACACCTAATGGCATAATCTACCCTTGGCCTTTCCTTCATTTTTAAGTCAATTTGAGCTTTCTGTCATTTGCAACTGAACAAGACTTATTCTTCTCCTCCAAGAGCTAGTATGGGAAGACAATAATATCAGGGCATGTTTGATCTATGGGGTGATAGAGACAAATGTGGGGTGGAAAATACCCCTATGATTGGAGGTGGGGGGGATCTGTGAAGACTTCACATCATGGACGACATGGATGAACAGGATTGGGTGAGACAGAGAAGGTCCTCACATGAGTATTTCTTCCTTCTTCTACTCTACCTCCTCCTTTTGGCCTCTGTTGGGTGTCTTCTCTCTCCATTGATCCTTTAATGATCCTCTTAAGATTCTGTGCTTGGATGGCTTCCCATCATGCCCTCTAGCTCTTGGTTCAATCAACAGCCATAGTTTTTGATTGTCACCTCTGTGAGCAAATAATTTCCAAATCCATTTCTTATACCAAGATATCAGTTTTGAATTCTAGACCACATTTCCAACTGGTAACAACTTTCACCTTGAAGTCTCAGAGGCCCATCACACTTAATGGACCAAACTTAAACTTGGCACCTTCCCCACTCTTATCTCCTTTCTCTCTTCCAGGTTTTAGTCCTAATTGTGGCTAATGTCACTATGACCGTTTTGTTCATGTCAAGGAATAAACTGCGGGGTCATTGTAGATTCCTCCCTCTTTATACTTAAAATCATCAGATTTGGTTTATTATACTCCTTCAGTATCTTGGAAATATCCTTCTCTCCATTCCTCTGCCCTTTAGCAAATACATCTGCAGATTGTTCAAGAGTTTCCTATCTAGCTTATTTACAACATTTGCCTTTCTGCTGTCAGAAAATTTTTTCTTTTCAGATCGATTCTTGTCACATCAGACCTATATCTTGGGTTCCCATTTGCCTAAGATTACATCCACATTCCTTAGCATGGTGTATAACACTCTGATCTGGGCCCTGAATTCCTTTTCTTGTATCATCTTTTAAAAATTGCCAATGTATTCTCAGCCATATCAAGCTAATAGCTTCCCAACCACAATGTGTTCTGCGTGCAACCACTGAATTGGCAAATTATGTTTGCTAGCTTAGATGAGCAGAGATACCAGGCGCCAGTACCATTTGTGTAAATCTAGGATACAAAAAGAAATCAAGCACAATCTGCACTAAGGAAGAGAGACTAGCCACCTTCTCTAAGATTGATAAAAGTACAATCTCTGGGCTACGAAATCCTCACCAAGGAGGTGTACAGTGGAGGATAATGTATGAATAATGGAGCTTCATGGTAGACCTTAGGAAGCCTAACTACCCACTGTCAGGCTCACTCTTATTTACCGAAGATTGGGGGGGTTCTTATTCTAAGTTTAGATCGAAATGTGTTAGTAATTACCTCACCTGGGCTGGGTGCTCTATATAAATCTTCGGGTTAAGCAATGTAAATTCCAGAACATTCAGACATGAACACAAACTTCACATATCATTCTTGTTCTTTCCAGGTTAATGCTGCCTGACTCAAAATCATTCCTGATCTTGTGTTGTGATCCAGTCACCTCTGGAGTCATACTAACAGATCCTTAGAACAGCTATAAGACCATGCTGCAAGATACAATAAATCCAACCTTTGGATCTTTGCATGTTCCCTGTGTCTGATTTACCTTTTCCCTCCTTCTGTACCTGGTGAACTGCTACTCATCTCTTAAAATTTATTATGATGTCATGACCTTTGTAAAAATGTTTCTGCCCTTTCATCGTCATTAAGGAAACTTGCTTTTGTAGTCTCATTGCACTTGTATACTCCTTCTTCTAGAGCTCACTTTTCCTCTGACCCTGTTCTAGTTATCTTGGCATCCAAGGACATGGATAATGTTTGGTAAATAGCAGGTGCTCACAGATGATTTTTGAATAATGATTGAATGAGATGAGGGATGGAATGAGCAAAGGTACCAGCCCTATAGAGTCAAATACAAACAGCTTGCTTGTAAGATCTTGTTGGAAATATGGTGGAAAATATAGTGCAGAGATAGATTGAAGAGGTTGGCTTTGTTTTAGTAGTAAAATGTTGCTCTAAATTTACAACAATATTGTGAATTTTATTGAATAAAATGTGAACAAATGCATTAATAGTCCCCATTAAAAATGATGTTGCTGAATGCATTTATTGATAAAATATTCAATTTACATATCAATTTAAGTACTCATGTAGGAAAATGTCTCACAGGGTTGACTCTGGGAATAAGCTAGATGTATCAGTCAGTATAGGTAGGCTGCTATAACAAACAAACTGTCAAGTCCAATGTCCCAACCCAATGAAAGTTTAATTGTCACTCATGCAAAATTCAATGAGAATATTCTAGGTTGGGTGGCTCTGCTCCAAGCAGTGAATCAGGGAGAAAGTTGTTTCTATCTTGTAGTTTCAAGTTTGCCTTGTTACCACCCAGCTGGATGCAGACATGGCAAGAAGAACATAACAATTCTCATGCGACCCTTACTCTCTTGTCTTTATTTGGTGGGGTATGGCTGACTAGGATTATGGACTAGAATTCAGTTTCGTGGTGACACCTAGGTTTGAGGGCATTAAGAAATGTAGCCTTCTTGTGTGGCTAGGAGGAAAACAAAATATTTTCATGGCCACAAAACACTGTCCTTTCTATACTGGTTTAAGAAAAAAAGGAAGGTATGCATTTAAAATAAACTGTAGTTCTATGGAAATAATATTCACAGCTCTATTTTGTCTATTATAAGAAATATACCTTAAAAAGACTTGTAAAAAATTACAAAAAGCATGTGGTATTATTTTTCAACTTTGTAAATGGTTATTTTGTACTCATTCAAGTAGACAGGATAATTTAACAGCAGTGATTCTATCATCATCATCATCATTATCATTATCATCACATCTTCATTGAGAGCCTAATATGATATATAGGTCACTGCACCAGGTAATGGAGTTTCAAGGAGGCATAAAGGCCTTGAGGAACTTATAATCATGTTGGGAAGTCAGAGCAACTACATTTGTAAGGTAAATCTTAATGCAAGACTGCATGTGCTTAATGCTAAATGAGTGATGGTGATATTAAAGAGAAATGAGCCTCCTGGAGATAGATGTAACGGACTCCAAGAAATATGGGTATTGCCTGTATCATAGAATCATAGACTATAAAAACCATGAAGGCCTTTAGGCATGTAGGCCACCTACTTCATTTTATTAGTGTAGCAACTTGTCTTTAAAGATGCTGCCCCACTCCTAATCTTATGTAATCCCTCTCACATAAGACCCTTTGCTTGAATCTAGGCTGGCCTTGTGACTTGCTTTTTACCCCAAAAATGTGGCAAAATTGGTGTTGTACTAGTTGCAGAACTAAGGCTTTAAAAGATCTGGCAGCTTCAGTCGTGGTCTCTCAGAATGCACAATCTGGGGCAAGTCAACAACCATATAAGAGGTTCAGCTACTCAGAGGTGACCATGCTGGGAGGAAGCCCAAACTAGCCATGTGGAGAGGCTATAGAGAGAGAGAGAGATGTCCAGCCAGCTGTTAGCATTTCAGTTCAGATGGCGGGCATGTGAGTGAAGCAAATATCTTGGGCTTCCAGTCAAGTCTATGATTCAGATGATTAGCCACCAGTTGACTTCAACCGCATGAGAGACTGCAAGTGAAAACTTCCCAGCTGAGTCCAATCAACTCACAGAATCATTATTGTTTGAACCCCTAGGTTTTGGAGTTGTGGGTCATGGAGCAGTTGGTAACCAAAACAAGGAAACAGATCGCAGAGTTTAAATGAGCTCCCCAAGGCCCAGAAAGGGAGCCACATTCCTTGATTGATTCATAATCCAGTATATTTGAGACCAGGGCTTCTCAAACTTTAGTGGGCAGCAGAATTTCCTGGGGAGGTTGCTAAGACTCAGATTCCTGGGCTCCACTCTCAGATGCCCTGATTCAATAGGTCTGAGAATATCCATTTCTGACAAGCTTTCAGGTGATGTCGATTCTGCCAATCTGTTAACTACACTTTGAGTAGCACTGCCTTAGATGAGGTGAGAGCTAATTTCCCCAGCACTGGTTAGGCAAGTAATAGCTGCAGGTTTACCATTGTGCTTTGTTACAATTGCCTGCATTTCCAGGTAAGTAATTGAAAAACGCAAAGTGACAAGTCTTGTTCTGGAAGTGCCCAGTTGCAGCTGAGCCCAATTTTAGCTTTTTCAGTTGTAGGCTGAAGAAGCCCATATGGTCCGAGAGTATGCCCACTTATCTGAATTCTGCCTTCTCTAGGTATGACAACCCAGGGTTTATAACCTTGTTACCAGAAGCAATTAGGGGCATCATCCAGATTTTCAGATCCATTTCCCATGGAGACATGCTAGGAATCTCCCACAGTGAATTTAATTAGCAGAAAATGTGGCTCAGCCAGTGAGATAACAGTCATGGATGTCCAGTGGTAGCAGCCTCCTTTTCTTAAAAAATGACAAGTTTCCTAAAAGGTGGTGATGAGTCCCAGCCAGACACAGGCAGGACGCTGTGCAGCCCGATTTCATGTAACCAAGCAACTCACACATCTTGCTTCTATTCAATTTACAGAACTCACCTAAGCAGAAATGCTGGTGAGAAAGGATAATAGCTTGCAAATGACAGCATTAGGCATTTCCTTAGTGTATCTGGGCCCATGTTGCCACTGGTGTGTCACTGCAGATGTTTTGGATATGATACAGTAATCAAATTTACTTCTGGCATTGTTATTGGAGATAACCTAATGAGTATTTATATCCTACAACAATGATGGGTGTGCTCTGAATTTGCTTTAGATATCTCTGCATAAAAAGCCATAGGATAGCTTATAGTCTTTCATTGCATACTGGATTTAAACATGACCTTGTTAAGCATTAATGAGAGTCACAGGCAAACATTTGTCAAGCATCAGTGGATGAGTAGGCCCCTCCTATGCAGAATATTCATGCTATTATAATACGTATTAGATATGATGTGAGAAATTGATTGAATATGCTCCTTGTAATATAATCCTATATGAGGATTAATGAATATAGTAAGTACCAGATGGTATAATTTGGCATTGACTAAAGTTATTGGTAAACTGAGAATTTTTAATGTCCCTGGTGTTTCTGGTTTGGACTAATTGATTGATGATCAAATTTTTAGCCATGCCTTTTGCATTAATGGGGCTCTGTGGCTTAGGGTAGGTGGTCATGGTGGTACTGCTAAGAGGAGACTTTAGTTATGGAAGGGTAGCTATTGGGTTAATTGTGAATGTCCTTTATTTTCGGTTATTATGCTAATTTGCACTACCACAAGCAGCAATATTTGAAGAAATTCGCCCATTTTTCTTCATTTCCAAGACGTAACAGTATTATTAAAAATACTGTCAAAATTCCATTATTTTCTAGATGTAAAAATTTCTTAGAAATGTTATGTCGAAAATGTAATATTCATGATAATATCTTTAATTAGAATGCAAAGATCAATATCTTACTCAACTAATCAAATAAATATTTTTCAATTTGAAAAAAATAATCTTTGGTCAGTATCACACCTCTTAAAAACCACACCTATTTATTTTTATTTGCATTTAGTTGATTATTACTGAAATGACATATTTTTGTCTTACGTTTATTGTGCTTTTGATTCTCTCTCTGTCTTTCTGACCTGTTCCTGAACATTAACTATTTTTCCATTGGTATTTTTGCCATTCTTTCTCATTCATTAGAAAGATTTTTATATACAAAGGTGTTGAGCCTTGGTCCTTGAATGATGTCAGAAGCATGTGGGGCACTCAGGATTATGCATAAGCAGTGTGGCCAGGTTATGTTGGTTATATAATGGGGGTCGGGAGGCAAAGGTGGGTTTCTGTGATCCCTACCTGTGTTTACATGAGGAGGAAATGAAGAATATTTATAAAAGTGAAACAAGCAGGCAGCTCTCTAAAGAAGTTGAAGTTTGGGTAATGTATTACTTTAATTTACGTTCACTTTACAGTCTGTGCACATGAGAACTATTTGGAAGAGGTTTAATTTTACTAGCTGCTGAAAGCAGTAAGGTTGCTAGTGACAAAGCAGAAAGAGCTAGGCTGTTTGTTAATGCACTTGGGCCATACTGTAATTATGCAAGGCAGGGCTGGAGTCAATAGACATGCAGGTCCCTGGCTTTGAAGGTTATTTGTTTTACTGAGCCGATATGTTGTTTTTTTCTCTAGTTAACATTTTCTGTAGTGTTCTGTTTTCGCCTATGTCTGAAAGGCTTGTAAATACATCTTGAAGGTGCTATGGAAGGGAAAGGTGTTGCCAACTTCATCTTGGTGGATTAAATTCACTGTATCCGCATCTTTTCCCATGAAACCCAAACATGCTGAGCTTGCATGTCTTTTGAAATATTGCAGAACTGAACTAAAACCTGGACTATTTCAGATGGGAGGGCCCTCGTCTTCAGTAGCCTCCAAAGAACTCTTAAAATGGCCACAAAATCTAATTTTATTTTTTCATTACCTTCCCCCTATTTTGTCGCATTTATTATGCTTGGAGTGATATAAATGTTTGGCCGCTTTAATCAGTGGGGAAAAAAACAAAACTATATTTGGTTGAAAATTTTGTTTCTTACTACTGGGAAATTTGATTTATCTGTTTTAAGCAACCATCTGGAGTAAGTTTATTTGTATTACGTGCCATGCATATATTTATGCTGCAAGATCAAAATCCTTAAATTGTATTCTTTTGAAATTCTATATAATATACAGTGACAATTGCCAACACCACAATGAAGTGATTACATGGCTTTCAAAAATGGAAACTTTGTACAGCAAAAAGATTACAATGTATGATGAACAAGTTCATTTACTCAAATATGAATGTGTGGTGAATAAAGAAATGTATATACTATGAGTTGAGATGAATCTTCTGTCATTAGAAATACAATTACAGCATATTGAAATTTCCAGTCTAATGAAAGTAAATAGATATATTGTTATGCAGCCAAAAGCAGGCCCAATTCATTTGTGAAAGTTTTTCTTAATTATGCCATAATTATATCAAATAACATAGTTAATAAAGACTCCAAAATATTGATTCTGTATATGGGCACATGCATACATATGTGTATTTTTCAATCAAAGGGCAGTGTTTATCTGGGTCTTCTCTGTGAACAATTTGAAGTTTTCCCAGGTAGTTTTCAATGTTTTACTATTGTCCCTTTATCCCTCACCCTGCCTATCTTCCTGACAATACCATTCCTTTCCTTTATACCTTAGATTCTCCTTAGCAAAATCATTTCACAGGAAAAGATCTGGGGAATATAGTCATACAAAAGGATGAGCTAATGGAACACCAAGTCTGCGTGCATGTAGCATGAAAGATCCCTTCTGACATTGCAGTCATGCCAGCTTGTGTTGGAATACCAAAATCTCCACTTCCTACTTGAACTTGGGTCAGTTACTTAATCTCTCTCTTTCAGTTTTCTTTAAGAAAATCCTCATAAGGTTTTGGTGAGGGTTAAGTGATGCATTTTATAATTGTTCTTGATAGAGTGTGTTGCTCATGATGGGTTAATAATGTTAGTTCCTTTCCTCTGCTATTATGTTAGTTCCTTCTTTTAGCTAGTTGCAATGTGGTCTTCTTGGCCAATGTAATAGTTACTCATGTCCCCTTCCCTCTTGTATCATGTAGGATGTCTCAGCCACAAGTAAACATAATTTTTTTAAAAGTAGCTTAAAGAGGCCGGCCGAGTGGCTCAGTTGGTTAAGAGTTCACTCAAGAGTATGAGCCCTGAGTAACAGCAGTTCAATGCCCAGCCCCAGCTGAGCTGCCACTGAGCTGCCAACAGGTGGCAGGATGGATCAGCTAAAAAAAAAAAAAGTAGCTTAAAGAATGAGAATATTTGTTATATCACATAGCAACAAGCCTAGAGATAGATGGTTCCAGGGTTCTAGGGACAGTGGCAAATGGTGTTAACAAGGATCTCTCTTTTTGCACCCTACCTTTACCATATTGGGTTGGTCCTTTAACTCTTTCTCTTCATAGTTGCAAGATTGCTGTTACCACTGCAAGCATCAACTGTAGCAATGACAACATCCAGCTGAAGAAGAATTGTGTTTCTTTCATACATCCCTTTTTATTGAGGTGAAAAGGTTTTTCCTGTTCCTTACCCTTCCTGCAGCAGACTTCCCTTCAGGCCCCATTGGCTTAAACTGTGAATATTCCCATGTCTTAGTTTCAAGAAAGTCATGGGAAAGTAATTAGATCTTTTTAAATTTTCCTTTTTTTTCTATTTTTTTTTTAATAAGACAAGGAAAACAAAGAAGGCTCCCAGGAACATCTGCCCCATCCCTAAATCATGTAAAGAACTTATCCTGAAGGGATAGTATGGAGATAAAATGAGTCATGTGGCTTATACATTTATGATTATCAATAATAGATCGTATTAAGAAAACCCAGAAATTGATTTGAACAACAGAGAATGTCCTCTAGATATTCTTCCATTGTACCAGGTGAGTAGAGCTCACCTAGCCCACAGTCTTTGTAGGAGAGTTTTGTGGGGAGAGACTGAGACTCTGCCTTACCTTAGTTATGAGCAGGAAACAGCCATCTAGGGGTTCAGACTGGTAGGCCAGGGATAGATAAGGAGCTACAAAGAAGATGATGAATGATAATACTTCTGTTCCACCCAGAGACCTAACAGTGAGGAAAGCACCAGCCATTTCCAGAAAGGTTGGCCCCACATATTTACATTTTATTCATTAATTCTACAAATATTCACTGAGTACCTATTATGAGCAGGCACTGGGATAAATGCTAGAGGTTTAATGGGAATAAGACAAAATCCCTATCCTCAGGGAGTCCATGGTCAAGTGGCAGAGGCAGCTGTACAGAGATAACTTTATTCAGTTAAGTTTATTAGGTTATTTTAGTAATATGTTCTATGGTGTGCTACTGGTGAGACTTGGGCATATTGCTTTGTGTGGAAGAGGGGTTGTCAGGAAGTGTCCATGTTGATGGTGGTGTAGGGGTTTTAATGTTAGTAAAGGAGGAAGAGGGCAGAAGACCATTGTAAATTATGAAATAATAAATTCAGCCATAAACATCATACTCCACACTTTACATGTATCGTCACAATTTTTACAACAGCCAGGCAAGGAAGGTGGCATTGCAAAGTCCTTTCCTCCGTTTTACAGATGAGTTACCTGAGGCATGGGAGCTTAACTGCCTGTCCAAAGTCACATAGTAAGTGGAGGAGTTGGCATGGGACTCTAGGAAAGTTTGAGGTGGAATGTATGTTCTTCTTGCTAACCATTACTGCCTTCCCATTGCCCCCAGGGAGACCTTCAACTCTGAGAATCAGGGTTCAAGAAGGTGTCATGGGAGACACATCACCAAGTTGCATGAAGAAATGCTATATCTTACTGCTCAGTGTTGTTTCCACTGCATGTTTCAACAGAGTGGTATTGTACACCCATAGTCTGTATAGCCGCCACTGGTTAAGGCACTCCCAGAGCTACCACCTGAGAAGGAGGGTTGGAGAGAGAATGCAGATCTTGAAAACTTCATATGAAGGGTCCAAGGAAGTTTCATCAGTCTGAAATTTTGTGTATTATTTGCTTACAGTGTGAACCTGTTTGGAATCCTTTGCACTGTGAATCCCCATGTGTTAGAACCTTGCTTCATCTCACTGATGTTCTGCTGCATACTTCTATTTTTTTATTTCATATCACTTAGTTTCTATGTTTAGCAAGTAAGACACACTTTTCAATTCAAACCTTTAAATCCTGGCTTCACAACTTGCATTTTTTTTTTTTAATCCTGTCTAACTTACACTCTCAAAGCTGGTTTCCTTTATTGGTTAAAAGGATCAACTGATAACACATTGTCAATGTTATTCACAGAATGAAATGAGCTAATATTTGTAATGTGCCTGGCATATTTATCCACCTTTCCTCCTTCGATGTTTCTGGGTCTGTTGGTTTAGTCAGGCACTAGGTCTCAACTCAAGCTACATATTAGCATCAGCCGGGGGGAATTTAAAAAAAATACTCATGTCCAGGAATCACCCCAGACCAGTTAAATAAGAATATTGGGGGCACACTATTGCTTGTGTAATACATTCCCAGGTGACTCCCACATGCAACCTGGACCTAAAGCCACCAAGCTAGACTACTGCTTCTCCAACTTTAATGAGCATACACATCTAATGGGCTCTTGGCTAAATTCATATTTTGATTGGATAGTTCTGTGGTGAAGTCTGATACTGCATGTCTAACAAGCTCCCAGGTGATGCTGATACTGCTGGTCCAAGAGCCACACTTCGAGTAGCAAGAGAAGTTAGCAAGCTAAGATTACCTGTCAATGGGAATATTGTTTGCAGTAAGGAAGAGGCAGCTAGATAATGTTCCCAAGCCCCGGTGGACTACTGCCTTTCTGGAATAAAAGTTTAGGTGAGTGGACTGCATTAAAATGTCCCATGTATTTTGTCTCCTCTATTTCTTCTTATCACTAAGCCAGAGCAGTGATGTTTGAGGTCACAGACAGAAAACTTAGGGTTGAAGCATGGAAGATCCTCAATAACTGTTAAAGAAACAGAGGGTCCTGCTGAAGGACTGAAATAGGGTTGCTGAGATGCTGCTGGAGGCTCAGGCACCAGAGGATGTGAAGGCTTACATCCAGAAATTACCTCCAAGATATCATTAGTGGAGTTCAATACAGAGGAAGCTCTTAGGTCTCTGAAGACAGTGCATCTCAAACTGAATGTGCATAGGTTGGCGGTGGGAGTGAGGCAGTTGTCTCAAGATTCGTACCCAAGAGTTTTCTGATCAGTAGGTTTGGGTGGGGCTCTCAAAAATTTGTGTTCTGGGACAGCCGATTGCAGCCAATTGCAGCCGATTGGTGCATTGGTGAAGAGCTGGCTTGGGATGCTAGCGGCCCTGGTTCGGATCCCACATATGAGGGCCAGTGAGACTGCCCTCTACAGCTAAGAACAGCTCCACCTGGAGCCGGGCTGTGAGCCCCGGTGATGGTGTAGGCTGCAGCCCGTGCTGCAGTAGGCTGCTATAGGCTACAGTGAGTGGCCAGTAGCCAGCATGAGTGGCCAGCAGCCAGCGAGAGCTGCCAATAGCTGCGGTGAGCGACATCCAGAGGCAAGCGACCAATTTGCCCCATCTGAGAAGAGCGCAATGACGATACCAACATGGGCCAGTGAAGCAATGTCCTCCGCAACTAGACTGAAGAACAAAAAGACAGCAACTTGTCTGTTCCCCTTCTCTGATTCTCCAACGCTGTTCCCCTCCCCCAATTCCCCAATAAAAATCTTTAAAAAAAAAAATTAAAAAAAAATTGCATTCTAACCAGCTTCTGGGTGATGTTGCTGGCCTTGACCACACCTTGGGAAGAACTCTTCTAAAAGCCAGGAAAGGGCCATTTCACTGAGAACTTCTCCATAGACTGCATAATTGCTTCAAAGCTTTCTGGGAAAAAGAAAGGGTGGACCAGCCATGGGGAGGGTGGGGCCATTTCTTTTCCATTTATCCCCCAGAGGTGAAATGGAGAGCAGAATTGAGGATGATGGTACAGAATATTGTGGTTCAGGTGTGTGTAAAGAAAAGTCTGAAGATAACTTTTTAAAAAGAAATTTAAAGAGATTTTATTCAGATAACAATTTGCAAACCAGGAAATTTAGCCCTCAGTATGAACCAAGAATACATTCCAAAATGGAGGGGAAAAGGTGGGGTCTATATGGATAAGAGTTGCAGGAAACCGTTGATCAAAGAGATGGTTTGCTAGGGGAAACAAGACCATAAGTTTACATCATTTGTTTTCTGATTGGTGGGGGCAACTGGATTTTCAACAGTTGGCTGACTCAGTGATCAATCAAGTGGGGTTGTGAGGTGAAAAGAATGGATAATATATGATTAAGCATTTATCAACATCCTAGTTTCAGCTCAGGCCTGTAGAACAAAAAAGGCTGTCTTTGATCATACAATCACAGTACAGGGAGTACTACTTAACGACGATGCAAAGAGTACAATTTATCAAAGAGCACAATCAACACAAGGGGACTACTCTCTTTACAGGCAGTTTTGGATTCCAAAAGGGCAAAATTATGCTCTGTAAAAAATCCAAATATTGGCCCAGAAGTTCTAAAATTAAAGTTCTTATATGTCCTCATGGGGGCTTTGAGGGGGGCTTCCTGAACACCTTCAGCTGTTTGAACGAGGATGGTGGGTGACAGGACAACTGGTTGCCAGTCTGAAGGGTGCTCTGTTTATAGCAGGACTGCCCCCCTCCCCTTGTTGGAGGGCTAATTAACCTATCATGAAGGGGGATTAGTTACAACCACTGTGCCTTCTTGCTCCCCAGGGATTGCCTTTCCTCAGAAGATGGGGATATGAAGAAGCAGCAGTTTCCTCTGGAACCTCCAAAGAGGCTCTTTGAAGCTGCTGTGATGTGGACACATTAGGATGCAGAAATACAGAGGCACAACTTTTCATTTGTTAACAGTAACTAAACTCAGTTTGGTCACCAGTCTCCCCCCACCCCATTTAAGGCAATTCAGATCTTCTGGTTTAAAATGTAACCTCTCTGAGGTAAATATTCAGGAGATTCAGGCTTCCAAGCATCCCTTTCTAAGCAGAGATATTTTCTCCCTCTCCAGGGTTCCTTTCTCCCTTCCCTTCTTCCAAGGAAGACAGCGGGGTTCAGAGGAATGAGAGGAAGGGATCTAGTACATACTTGTCTTTTAGTCCTCACTGCCTTTTCTTTGGGTGGGTTTGAGGACTTCCCTCACCTCCATTTACATCCTTGGGGCCATTGGATGTGAGCTGGCACTTACTGCTCATTTCTGTGGTCTAGGGTCACAGCTCCCAGTTGGAAGCTCTGCCTTTCTTGATTGGTTGAGGGTTGGGGGGTCCCAGTCCATTCTCTCCAGGTTTTCTGGATCTCCCTGTGCCAAGGGTAGAGGAAAGTTGGGGTAGGTTCAGGCAGTAGCTCATTACCTTTTTGCCTAAAGAGGGCCTGCCTGCCACCCCTGAGGCTGCCCTACAGATGGTGGTGTCTGCTACGAGATTCTCCCCTCAGAGTTCCACGTGGGAACCGGAAGCCCCTCCCTTGCTGGCAGACTCCCTGGGGTCCTGCTTGCCAGCCCCAGCCAGGGATGCTCCTTTCAGTCCTCAGAATTCTGGAAATGGCCCCAAGTCACACCCTGTCCTGAATCCCTACTCTATGGCTTTCAGTTAGCAAAACAAACAAAAATAAAAATACTCCTTTTCTCCTTTGAGACCTCTGAATTAAAAAAGAAAAAAAAGAAAAAGATTCTGCTTTTGCAAATGAAAGCTTTGGTTTCAACAACTACTCTTTTGTCTCCCTAAAATGGGCTTCTAGAGGCAACTTTGGAACCAGGATCTGAGCTCTGAGTCCTTTCCAGTTCCCTAGGTTCAGCTCCATCCCCAAGTAATGGATGCCTCAGCATTAGTGAGAGGGAAAGTTGGTGGGAGAGGGTGGTGAGAATCACCAGGAATAAAAACATTTTGGATACTGTTTCAGACTATCAATACCAGTGCACTCTTGAGGCCCATGAACCTATGTAACTGCTGCACTAGCCCTCCACTTGTCCATGCCCATTTGCCCTTTCTATCTCTCTCTCTCACTCTCCTTTCTCTTCTTGCCACTCCTGCTTTATACTGGGTTCCCTGATTCATTATAGCTCTGGCAGCAGGGGCAATGGGATTAAGCAAGATAAATAAAGTCAAAGTTATTTCACCTTGTCTCTTCCAAATTCAAAGAAATAGCATTCTCTAAGAACCCATAATCTTTTTTTCTCAGTTGTCAATAGCATCTAAAAGCTTTTCTTTTGTTCCTTTTAAGTTTTTTAAGCAAAGCAAAAGTCAAAAGTAGAGGAGTTTGCATTTTCTACGACATTTTTTTCTTATAGGTAGCTCTAGTTGTCAAGCTTGGGAGAATATTATTGTGACTTTAATGGAGTCCATTTATGTTTAAAGATAGTATATGATAGTAGGAAAAGTGTGCATATATTGAAAACTATTCTCTGGAGCTCAGCATATAGGTGTGTTTAATAGATACTGATGCAGCCAGAAAGGAAGCTCTATTTTAGCGTGCTGACTGCCATTTCCAAATGAAGGCAGGTCTATTTGTATTGAAAATCTTCCTGCCAACAGCCAGGGAAAAAAGCTGCAAATCTGAGAAACAAACTGTAAAAATGCTAGCAGCTTGCTGGAGCACAGTAAAGCCCAGGGGAGGGACCTCATGAGGCCAGCAATGGTGACAGTCATTTAAAGAAATGGGGCTCATTCGGAATAGTATATTGCCTTTGGGTTTTTTGTTTTGTTTTGTTTTGTTTTAGGTGGCCAAATTAGTATGGACATAACAGGATCCTAGAGATTAGCTTTGTAGTAGATTTCAATGTGGAGATTTATTTTGTTCCAACTTTTTGTTTTTCCCATCCACAATGCTTTTTCTTTAATTGGCTCTCTTTTTTCTTTGTAACTTAGTTTTTATTAACATTGCTGTTACTGTTGTAGTTTTAATTAGAAACAAACCCTCCATGTTAAAAGTTCCTTGTATATATTTAGCAGATATTCTCTATGAATATAAAAGAGGGTATAATGGTCTGTTGCCCTGGGGTGCTCGTCAAGTTTTAGTTCTTGAGTTAGATGGTGATTTTACAGGTTACCATCCAACCTGCTGAATTTTAACTTGTCATTTTTCTGTTTGAATGTCTTATTTCAATAAAATAGCTTACTTTAGAAATCCAGAGTAACAGAGATTCATCTACAAAATCCCTTTGTATAGTTTGGACAACAGTTTATTTAATATCAATTTTGAAGGCAGGAATGTCTCAGAGAGATTGGTAAAAGTATATGAGTAAGTGAAATCTTTGAGATGAAATGAATTTAAGAATATTATAACCCATCCCCTCATTTTGCCAGTGAAAAAGAATCAGTGTCAAGTGACTTAATCAAGAAATCCTGGCTAATAAGTGGTAGAGGCAGAATTTGAATCCAGGGCCATATTTTCCATTATGCCATCTGTGTAGTAACATATGGAACTTGTACTAGATGATAATAAGAATTTATCACTTATTGAACACTAAACCACTATATACAGAAATCAAGAAACTGAAACTTCCCTAGATAAGTCACACAGTGAATGTCAGAGTTGGGAATGGAAACCAGGTCTTTCTGACTCTTGACCTCTCCTTCCTAACATTCTGCTATAGTCTTTTTTCCACACCTAGAATTTTGATTTTCATTATTTCTGGACTCAAATTTTATGTTTTGTTTTTGGTGTGGAGCATTGAATAGGATAGGAAAATGAACACCGTTCTGTGGGGAAAAAAGTAACTAGCCAGACAGTTTGTTTATCAGTATATCTTTTTTTTTTTTTTGGTATACATTTAAAAAATTGTATGCCAGCTATTTATTTCCTTAGGTAACAGAATCAACATTTTACATATTTAAATGGGGATTTCACCAACCTTGGTATGTCTAAATAGGATATTAAGCCAGTGAACACAGAGGCTGCTAGAAAGAGCTTGTTCCCAGAACAAAGACCTCTTTAGCCCTTGAAATGGAACTTACAAGTTTGTGTGGTGGAGTAAAAATAAACTGGGAGTGGCTTCCCACCCTAATGACATCTCCTTTCCCCACATCAGTTTAGAGAGCAATTAGTCTGCCAGAGGATGTCAGCCACTGCCTAGCATGAAAGCCAGCACCTTCACTCCAGCATTATGAGCCTAGTTCAGTGCTTTGTGAAAATAGGTATTTTCTGGGTGATTTTGTGAGTGCTTTGATGATGGGGTATACACCAAATGCTGTCATCACGGAGCTATAATGGCCGGAAGTAATTTTCTCTTAGCATCAGGGACCACAAAAAATTTGTTCTGTGCCTGCTATTAGTCTACATTGGAGATAATTCATTTGCTGGAGGGAAGTTATTAAAACACTCTAATTCAATATTGATGTGAGAAATAATAAAATAGATAAATTACCAATGAGCAAGACCAGTGAGCTCTTTTGTTTCTTCCTTCTGGGACTGCAGATTTCCGGTGTTTCTGTCTTGTGACTTCTTGCATGAATGATTTATCTGTTTGAGTATGGGATTAAAGACACATGTTCTTGGCAATAAAAGCCAAAATTACAGCCAAAGGATCTGCCACTCTGCAAGAATATTGTCATTAGTATGCGTTTCATCTAAAGGTGACCAAAGTCTTATTTTGTATAGGACAGTCTTGATTTGTCTTGATTATATAAATAAGGGACTATTCTTGGTGCTACTGACTCTCTTACCTTATCCCTAACTGGTTCTACTACTTAAAGAATTTAACAATTTATCAGAGAGCTTAAAATAAGCACACAAGTATTCATTTTTCCTTGTTATTTACATTGAAATGTACCGGGATTTTTCTTATACTCCTTTGAGGGTTTTTCTATGGCATTGCTTTCTTTTTTATTTATTTATTTATTTATTTATTTATTTATTTTTTGCTTTTCAGCCCTCAAGACATTATCCAGTGTGCAAACTTCTTTCCTTTGGGATATATACTTTCCTCTTCCATGATATTATCCACTCTCTATCCTAGTACATATCAAACTTTAGTGCACATAGAGTACCTGGAGAGTTTGTTAAAATACAGACTGTGGAAATTCTGACTCAGTAGACATGGAGTGGAGCTCAAGAAAGTACATGTCTAATATTCTTCCAGATAATACTACTGTTCTGTGGACCACACTTAGATGGCACTGCTCTGGAACTCAAATCTGTAGATGATACTACAGATCTAGGTAGATGATACTACATACTAGGTCTTTCTCAAGAGATCATAACTGATGTTTCAAACTCCCTTCTGGGGAGCTCTCCAGCTGACCTACAACACTGCCCTCACCATTACCACCTCATCTTCTTAATTTTCTGTGTCTACTAACAATGCCTCCTTTATCCCAAGTGGCCAAGCTTGAGGCCTCAAAGTCCACTTGCTCAACAGTCTCATCCTTTTTGCTTTTGTTCCACTGGCTACTAAATCCAGCAGCGCCCATCTAATCTATGACTCCATAGTCACCAATGCCAAAAACACTTCTGTAGTTCTGGAAGTCTTTCCCCCTACCTGCCTCACTTATACTTCCTGACTTAGTTATGACCATACCATACCAAGCACTAAAATTCCTCTGTGTCTGTAAAAGTGCTGCTGCCTGAGCCTCTCTCCTTCTTTTTCACCTATAACATGGTTACAGATGAATGTAGAACAGAGTTTTCTTAGTTTAGAAACTATGACAATTAGACTTATAAGGGAAACCTGAAATAATCGAGTTCAATTTTGATAGAAAATTCTTGGGGTAAGTTGGGGTAAAGATATATTTCTTCCTTTTTTTCAGCTATACTATGTCACCCACATGACTGACTGGAAATGGAACCACATCCTACTTGGTAATCTTAGTCTTTTTTATATCGTACCTCTCTCCATCTTTGAGTAATAAACTGTACTTAATAATTATAGTCATGTTTTTGTCCAGTAAAAAATGTTTTTGGTCTAATAGGAAGTCTGGAACTGGGGGACATTTCTTTAGTTTACGAGGACCTTGGTCAGAGTAACTGAAATGCAAACTAACAGATAGAAAGAATCAAGGTAACTCTAAACATCTGTGAATATTTTAGATTTCTGAAAGCATGACATATTTTTGAAATGTTTGCTGAAAGTATTTAAAAAACAGATTATCCATTTCTGTGCCTTATTAAACAAAGATTCTGAACTAAACATGTCTTTTTTCTTGATGATTCATGGCCACTATAGCAAATATCACTTTTTATGTCATGCAGTATTTGTGTGTCTTATTTTTTCAGTTTCCAGTTATGACTTTTTAGGTACTAGCTAGCTTCCTGCATATCTCCTGCCTTAACAATGTGTCAATTTTAATCTGCTGGGGCTGGCAAGGTAGATAACCAAGCATGTAGCAACTCTATGCAAAATATGGCAACAGGCTGAGGGTGCTGAACTGATGTTCCATCTGTTAAATCATGACATTCAGTATTTATGCTTTATCATAACTATTTCAACAACTCAGTGACTGCCTGCCTTCCTTCCTTCCTTCCTTCCTTCCTTCCTTCCTTCCTTCCTTCCTTTCTTCTTCCTCCCTCGCTCCCTCCCTTCCACCCTTCTTTTCTTCTTTGTTTCTTTCTAAATTGACTGTGGATTGCTCAGCTATGTCTGCTGTTTTCTAAAGAGTTGAGTTTCCTCCTGGAAGCCTGACCTACAGAAGAATACAAGTCAGTTACATTTTTACTTTTTCATTTGTATAAAGTGTCTTCCTTTCTAAAACATACCTTTGAGACCAAGTTAAGGATGCCTATTGGAATTTACATGCCATCATTTAAAATCTATAGCATAAACATTTTGGGAGTGAGGAATTTAAAGCCCCCATTACATATGTTGGCCACAATTTCATATTTTGTTTCTTGCAAAATGTAAGTTGAAATTTTAAATCTTTTTAAATAGTGTGAACTTAGAGTGTTGCTGTAGGCAGACAGAATAGGGCCATGGGGAGAGAGGAGGAGGAAAGGAAGGAGGAAGTAAGGGGAGACAAAGGAGGAAGGAGATGAGGTCCTAGACCAGCTAAAACTAGATTTTGGCAGCCTAGAGCAGACCCAGGATGTCATCTTGTCACTTTAAGTGAACATCAGCTAATTATAATGGATTATAATATTATTAGCATGGTAGCCAAGAAAAATCCCTGCTCCCTGTGTCGCTATGACAGTTCCAACAAGAGCCAAATAAAGGACAAAGATCCCTCCTCCCTATGGGAAAGAATTGTCAGGGAGGGCTTGCCTAGGAATGCCTGTAACACCACCCCCACAGCTGGAATATTTCACGCCCTCATTTTAAGAGTAATAAATTTCTAAGCCTCTTTGTTTTTCAGGGCAGCTGCTCTTTTCTGGGCCTACCTACTCTCTCCTTAAGAGTGTACTGTCCTTTAATAAACACACAACTTGCTTGGCTTATTAACTGCATCTTTGAATTCTTTCCTGTAACGATACCAATAACCCATTTTCCGACAAGAGTATATGGTAAAAGCTTCTGCGTTAGTTGTATAACTTGCATGAATTACAAGATTTTGAATTTAATTGGGGAAGAAAGGAGAGTATTATTATATTGGAATAAAATTATAGTATTGACTACTAATCTCTATTGCTGTTTACATTTTATATTGATAAACTTAGTTTGCTAAGGGCTAAAAATTGAGTTGTCCAGCCTCATTTATATTACATTTAAAGTCATTATGTGAAACTGCAGCAGCTCTTGCAAAGGGGAAAAAATATATCTATCATCACAATTAGCTAGGAAACTGGCATTTAGCATTGCAGTCTATTGGGTACTTATTGTACAGAAAATAATCCTGAAATGGCAAGTCCCAACACTTAGTTAACCTTTCCTGTGCTCTGACAGCAAGATTAGATTGTGTACCCCTTGCACTATGAAACTTAAATGTAAACTGTAGACTTTTCTTTTTAGCTAATCAGTTATATGTATCTATAGAACAGGGTACTATGAAGTCTGGAATTATAAGAAAAACACAGTTCATATCCCTGAAGACCTGCTATTTTACTGGAGCAACAAGACAAATGAGTAAAATAAATGGTGAAGATATGAATTGTGCATAAAGACAGCACATAGGGAATTTCTTTCAGGGTTTCATTGTATGAGTAGATGTTAAGTGAAGAAGGTGAAAGAGATATGTATGGGCTGGAGTTGGGGAGTAGGTTTCCTGGAGGAAGCAGGGCTCAGTTTGGACCTTAAGTGCTTTCTAGAAGGAGTGAAGCAAAGAGGCTGAGACAGAGATAGAAGTTACCTGGGATGCGTGAAGTCAGAAGAAGAGTTAGTAGAAAAAGATACTTTAAAGATACTGAAGAAAATGGTGCAACAACAATCTCTATGATTTGAGAAGATGCATTTAGAGTGAGGATAAGTAATTAACATTGTACTAGAAGAGGAGTGCCTCTTCCGCAGAGCCAGTGGGTGGGAAGAAGTGATAGATGGACAGAGGTTGACAGGGCTTCTGATGGGTTTCTAGACACTTTTCTGGGAGAAAAAAAAAATGTTCTTAGGATGAGTTTCCTAGAAGCAGAGCTTGAGGTGGGGATTCTGGTACAGGTGATTCATTGAGGGAAAGCTCTCAGGAGCAAAGGAGGGAAACAGCGTAGGTCCAGGGAAAAAGTCATCGAATACAGGCTTACTGCTGAAGCTGAGCCTCAGTCTGGTCCCAGGGGGAGTTCTAGAATGTGAATGGCACCTGAGGGTTGTTCTGCCTGAGAGAATGGAGCCAAGCTATTGTACCCTGTGTCCACCAGTCATTCATTATTCAGCTTCAGGTTGTCTCTGAGGGTGGAGAGAGCATAACCTCCCAGGTATTTCCAGGCAGGTGGCTTCTGTCTGCTGAAAACAGTTCTCTAGCAAAGCGGGCAGGTATGAGCTATTGGCAGCCAACAATGACACAGATCGGGAAAGGGTACACCTGCCCAGGAAAGGGAATTGGGACAGGGCACACATGATCTACCACACAGACGTTCTGACTCAAATAAAATGCTCCATTTCAAGCTCCTTCCTCCAAGTCAGTCATTCACTCTCACACACTAACTCTTGGACAGATACTTAATTAGAATGTAAAAACAGTGTAACCCACTCTGAAAGTCCCTCCCCCCACTGATGTACTGCTCTGGTATCCCTGTTATGCCTGGTTTTGCTAGATTCATAGACTAAGCTAAATACTAAAGGGCTTATATCGTTACAGCCAGCATCTGGAGAGAAAGTAGAGGGGCCTTTGGGGGACAGGTTCTCTCACTCATCCTATAAGTAATAGCTTTGTATGATGGCTTTTGGGACAGAAATCATTATTTTATTGCCTGGACAAACAGATGAACATTTAGGGGATCGTTTTGCACGTAGGAACACAGATTCATCTTGTTCTTCTCAGTGATGCATGTGCAAAAGCAAACACATTTTAGTGTTATTCAGACCTAAGATAACAAATGTCCCACCCACCTAGAATTTTAATATTTGGAGAAGTCGTGGGTGGCAGAGATTTCTAGCCAGGAAGCTTTAGCTCTGGCTGCACATTAGAAACCTGGGAAACTTAAAACAAACAAACAAACAAAAAATACCTAGGTGGATTAAATAGAATATTGGCACAGAGAGAAAAGGGGCAACATTGGTGTATTTTAGAACTCCCAGAAAACTATAGTGGACAGCCAGAGTCTAGTCTCCATCCAACCTGATATTATTCACTAATCCATCCAAAGGTCACCTGGACAGTATTTCTGGCCTAGTCTGGACTTAGTCATGAACCTGGTGGTCGGCTGTGTCTTGGGTGGGTAGTTCTGCTTATCTTCACTAGGTTTATGTATGGTTGGGGATCTGCTGGCTATTGACTGATTGATATTAAGTGGCCATTGCTGAAACAACTGGGCTCTGCTCCAGGTAGCCTCTCATCCTTTTAGGCTCGCCCAGCATGCTCAGATGATGGCTTGGTAGGTCCTTAGAAATATTGGGTTGTCGGAAAAGTCATGACGTATTTTTTTCTATGTTTTCTATGCAAAAATGCATCATGACTTTTTTGACAACCCAATAGAACAGAAACACACAAAATCTCTTAAGTTCTAAGTTCATAACTAGCAGGGCTTCCCTCTATCACATTCTGTTAGTCAAAGCAAGACATTGACTGGCCCAGAGTCCGTGCAGGACAGGACTCCATAGTGAGAGGGCCATGTGTATTGGTAAAAATCAGTTATTAGGTCCACTTAGACCTAATAACTGATTTTATGTTAGGACAACCGACTCATCAGATTGGTTAGTTTAAGACTGATATTTTATTCACAGATCTGTTCATTGTTCCTCCCCTCACTCACACCTCTTCATTGTGGGCAATATTTGAAGTTTGGCCTATAGCCATGTCATTGCCATATTTATAGGCAATAATATGTACCTATCTCTAATTTTAAAAGTCTAATTCACTTCTATTATGTTTGTGCTCTGGTCTCAATTTACAGAGAGTAGATCCACAGATAGATGGACAAGGGAAAACAAATATTTGAAATTCATTTTCTAAAGCATTAACTATGGAGTACTAACTGTGTAGTATTAGGAGATGGAATACATTCTAAGAAAGTTATTATGGACACTTAATCTCTCACATTTTGACAATTCATTACAGAAAAGCCTTGTTATATATTTCTGTGGGTTTCCTTACCTGAAGAAATGCTGTTCTGAAGATGATGGAAGGATAATGGAGGCGTAAATCCTCCTGTACACCATAAATCCGGACAGAAATACATTGAAATAGATTATATATCTGCAGATGACCCATCATTCACTTTTGAGCCATTTTTCAAAGTGAATATTAAAGATATTGTTTTATCTTTGAGCTTTTCCTTAATTGGTGCCTTCACTAACTGTCCCTACTTTTCCTACTTAACCTCACCCTCTCTGGCCTAAAGTTTGGCTTGACTGGAGTCCTTACTGGCCTTTTATTCATGATCATTCTTCCTCCACTTCCCTGGGATGCAACCCCCGCACCACCACCACCCCACACACACACACTTCTCTCCGTTCTTTCCAATCCTATCATATTCTCAAGAAACTGTGCAATACTGTTCTTGATGTTTCCTAAGACTGTTTTGGTTACACCAATTCTTCCATCCCCTGAACAGTCATGTAACTATTATCTGAACCTATTTACACCTTTCTTCCTTAAATAGATGCCTGGCTTTTTAAGCCATATTGTCTCATCTGATTGGCCTGTGAGTCTGGTATGCTTTTCCCTGTTAACACAGCCCTCCTTCACCTTAGCATGGTTGAGAATGTTAAGGTTCTCAAGGCAACTCTGTAAAACATTAACCCAAAACATTATTCAGCTATAACCATCCTATCTATGATCCTGAGTTTGTTAAAACAAAACAAAATGAAACAACAAGAGCAGAAGTGTTTAGTTTTTTCTGATTGGGCCTAATCTAAAAGGTATTTTGTTGAGTCCTCTTGCGCATCCGCCTACCCAAATGTTCCCTTTAACTCTGCCCAGGAACATAATGTAACATTTGAAAATTTATCACTGTTACTGGTTCCCTCAAGCTGAACAACTGAATAATAGAATGATCATTCTGGCTAATCCTAGACTTCAATCCAGAACCATTGGCATTGTCCCAGGCACAATCAGACATGACCCTAATCCCTTAGTGACTCAAGAGCAATGGCCTCTTTCCTTGCAGAGTCACCTTAGCTGTCATTATAATGGGACTTTGTCTTGCTCTGTTTTGGGGAAGCTATCCAGCTTCATAAACTTCCAAACTGAGCACTTTTATAAACTTGGCCCCAAAGTGGGGTTGGGGGGCAGATACTACATCTCATATTGGTGTGTTAACCTATTTAAAACATCAGCAAGGATGGGTTCTTTTAATGCTCATCTTTCTGAGCTTCTCAACATTGAGAAACACTCAGTTTCTGGGACAGCAAAGGTTGTCCTCCCACATAATGAAGCAAATGTCTCCATGACAGATGGGCCATGATGCAGATCCTCACAGTCAGCAAACTAGAAGCTTATTAACCCAGACAGAAAACAAAGTCCAGAAGCCTCCATGGAAAGCGCCCTTTTTTCTACCCCCATTTGGTCATTTCTCGGTCAAAGTTGCCTGAAAGCTCCATATACATGAGATTGAAGTTTCCCAGTAATGAAGGAGTGTCTGGAAGCATTCTCGCAGCATTCTGAGGGCCAGTGCTCATCATAGAGGCAAATATTATAATTTTGTGACAGGAAACAGGCTGGTCAGATCAGTCTGTGAGTGAATTTGTCACCTTGAGTGCAAAATGTTGCCTGTAGGAAGAAGGAAGCTCCTTTTCTTGGGAAAAATAATCTCTGTTCAAGGGTGCTCAGGAGATGTGTGCCTGCTGGAGGCTGTCTTTGTGATGACGTCCAGGAGCCAGAGAGTGATCAACAATTACTTGTTGGTCCAGTGGCTTTACCATTAGAGTGAAAGGCAAAGAATCTGCAATGGTCCATAAAAGCTTCAATGATCCGACAGCCCTGTTCTCCTCCAATTGTCTCATAATCTAACTAGTACTAACTACAATGCCTTCCTCATTTGCTTTGATTACCTAACCCTATGACTACTCCAAAATGAGTGGTTAAAAAAACAACAATCATTCATTTGGCTTGTAACTCTGCAATTTGATCAGGGGCCAGTAGAGAAGGCCCTTTGCTGCTGTGCATGGTATCAGTTGACATGGCACCAAGAGAGGGCTGGAGGATCTGCTTCTAAGACTGTTCATTCACACAGCTGCTGGTGGGACTTTAAGCTCAGCCTCAGTCCCTCTGCCCATGGGCCTCTGTGTGGCCTGGACTTTCTCACAGCATGGCACCTGGGTTCAAAGCAGGCATCCCAAGGAAGAGAGCTGGGCAGATGCTGTACTGCCTTTTATGACCTAGCCTACAAGTCACCTAGTGTCACTTTTGTCATACTTGATATGCTCCACAAGTTGGGATAATCACAAAGCTCTGTCCAGGTTCACGAGGATGATACATAGACTCCACTCCTTGGTAGAGGGCAAGGGATAGCAAGGTTCTGGAAAGTAACATGGGAGGGGAAATATTGTGGTGGCCATTTTTAGAGTATAAAATCTGTGAATGTTCCTCCATTCCACCAGGCATGTTCCCTCCCAGGGCTTGGTCTTGGCTTTCCCTGTCTAGAATGTTCTTCCTTATATTATGCACTTGGCTCTCCCCCTCAACAGCTTCAGCTCTTTACCCAAATATGTTGTCTGCAAGGTCTTTCCTGGGTGTCATGTGCAAAATGAAAACTCACCCCACTTCCTGACCCTTCCCTGCTTCCTTCCTTTTTCCACAGAACTTGACACCATCTACATACTGTTTATTCACTTATTCATTCTGTCTTTTACTATTCCCTTCATTAAATTGTAAATGTCCATTAAGGGAAGGGGCTTAATCTGTTTTATTCGTTACTGTTTCTCCAGAGTTATAAGAGTGCCTGGCCGAGAATGTGGACTCAATAAATTTTTGTTTGAGTAAATTAATGAGCATCTGCCCTCAAAAGATGTAAGATATGGTAGTGACAATTTGTTCTCATTTACTTTGGTCCTGAGGTCCTGAGTGCAGTGCCAGGCATATAGACACTCTATGATAATTTAATTAGTGAACTAACAAAATAAATATAGTGGTTTTAAACTGTTTCTCAATTTGAAAAAAATCAACAATAAACCAGCAGCATTCTATGCACAGTAAATTATTCACAGTGAATCCACTCTCCTCATATACAGAGTAACAGTGCCAGCCACTATGGATATTAAATTCTGCTCTAGCAATGCTGTTCCTCTCTCCAATTAGAGTCAGGTGTTATAAGAATAGAAAGAGGAAAAATCACAGGGGATGCCCAGGAGATAAGACACAGCGCTGACAGTGAACCTGTAGGTGTCTGCTAAATCTTTCCGCTGTTGCTTATCATCTAAAGGGGTTGACCTGTAGGTCAATCAGATGGCGGTTTTCCTCCAATCTGGTTCAATGTTTGCAATTCAGATGACTTCGAAAATGGAAAGAAAGCAGGAAGACAATTACTTCAAATATTATCACACAGTTGATTGAGCAATTTTGCTGTCCTTGAGAAATGACCTCTCTTGTTTTAGCATTGCTCTTTACACAGTTAGTCACTTTCTTGTGCTTGTTAGCACATTCTCCAGAAGTGCTTAGAGTAAGGTAGTGATATTTTAAAATGGATTAATACAGGATGTTCTAAATTGAATGTGTTCTTGAATTTCACTTAAATAATATTTACTAAAGAATACAAGTTGGTATTGGTTAGAATGCCTTGGGCCCCATCATCAAATATATGGTTCCAGAAGTTCAAAATAGGTCTGTTCTAAGACAGGCTTATGATAAAATTTCAATGTATGTAACTGACAAATATTTTTCTCCTGCCAAAATAAGGAGAAACAAGAACCATAGACCCAAATATCTTCAACTGGATGTACAGGATTGTAATGGTGACTTTGATGTGCCAATGGAGTGAATTCAGCAGCACATACTCCCTCTTGCATCAGGACCCTGAATCTGGGAATGTCTAGAATAGAGGCAGAGGCTGTTCTCCATGTGGGTGGGGGTGGGGGAGATGGGGCAAAGGAGATGCCAGGGCTCTGCCAGTGTTGCTTTCTTCTCAAGCAGAGGTTATAAGACTGAAAGGACTGAAGATGCTTTGAGCTCTTTCTGAGACTAGGTAAGAAGAATATAAACTAGCAATGTAATTTATGGGTAGAGGCACTTTGAATGTAAATGAAACAACCAATGGCCCTTTTGATTGGCATTTATATCTCATTTTATAGAGATCACACAGAGTAGTTATAATTCTTGACAGTTTTGATTATAAAATATATGGGACTTTAAGCTCCCTAGAAGAAAGTAAAGATGATTAATATTAATAATGGACAACTAATGCACAACAGACATTAGTAATTTGTTTTGTATTTATGTAGCTGTTGTTTTAACTCATTGGAAAACACTATATGTTTTGTTGTTAGGAATGCAGTAATAATAAGATACTATATTACCTAGGTTACATAAAAGAAGACATTCAAGCTAATCCTTAAATCCTATTAATTTCTTTACTCACATTACAGAAAAAAAACAATAGCCATTTGACTCCACTATTCAAACTAATGTATTCAAAGCAATGTGCCTGATTAAAGACATAGATCAAAATTCAAATAACTTGGTTCAATGCAGCCAGTCCCAGAGTCATTTGGAAGTATTAAGAAAGACTGTAGATCTCTAAAAAAAATAAGAGACTAGACAAATCAAAGTATATTTATCTCACAATGATGAACATGTTTTGTGTTTTTTTCTTCCCTCTATATGCAGGACGCTGAGTGAAGCAACTCTGGGCCCTGTCAGCAAAAATACGGTTCTAATAAGAGTGTGTATTGTTATGGGGAAAACTATTTCAATGGAAAATGTGCATCTTTTAGGTTATATCTGGCACTTGGAAAATTGCAAAATGTTTTACTGCCTCTCTTTCCTACTTCCTCCCTTCTTACCATGACTTTATACATGGCCACATGGAAAAAGTTGAAGAAGAAACAAGAAAGAATGGTCATTGGAATCTGCTCAATTTAAGGTTTGCTTTTCAGTCAAAATAGAACAAATCAACAAGTAAATGTTACATAGATAGTCTTCATTCAAAAGGCATTAGAAATGTTTTAAAGACAAATATAATTGGGGAAAAGTGAACAGGCAGTGGAATAGAAGTAAAAATTTGTATAACATATGGAAAATGTGACCTCCCCCGCCAAAAAAAATGACCAGTACATTGAATTCTGGCAAGTCCTAGTCACTTGTTAGAGTGAGACTTAAATTTGCATCTGAATTTTGTTAAATCAAAGAAAGAAGACACATGAATACCTAGATAGCTTACATAAGCATAACTACTCTTCTCAGAAAAAAAAACAAAAAAACACACCTGTTTCATTTTCTAAAATTTTGAGAGAAACTTTGGTTTTGATTTTATTTTGTATCTTTTGTTGTTTGTTTTGTCTTCTTTCCCTTATGAGCTTTTAAAATAAGATTCTGATGATGGAGACAGAAATAAATTCTCCCAGTCTATCCCTTTTGCAATTTGTTGTGATTTGGAATGCCCATCTTATACGAGGTGTTATGACTCCCCACTGCACCATTCACCTCTGACGCTGTACACCTTATGTTTAGGGATGTTCCCTGTTGCCTTTTCTGCATACACAAACTATTCCCAAACTTTGTGGTTTACACCAAACAGTCATTTGTTTGCTCACAATTTTGTGGGTTGGTAATTTGGGCTGGGCTACACTGGGTCATTCTTATCTTACCTAAGCTTATGCAGGTGGCAGCTGCACCTGGCAGCTCAGCTGGAACTGGATGGACATGAATGACCTCAGTCACATGTCTGGTGGTTGGCAGGCTGAAAGATGGGGTGCCTTATTTTCCTCTACTTGGCCTCCTGAGCAGGCTAGCATGGGCTCCTTCAAATTGTTGTCTTCGAGCTCCAAGTACATCAGAAAAGGAACAAACCTCAATGTGCAAGCACTTTTCAAGCCTCTCTTTACATTTCGTTTGCTTATGTTCCATTGGCCAAAGCAAGTCATACAGCTAAGCCAGTGAGATTCAAGCGGTAGAGAAATAGACTTCACTCATAAAGAAAGGACCTACAATAATTTTTGTGGCTTTTTTTTTATTTTAATTCTACTGCCAGTTCAATGTTACTGCTGCTGCTGGAGGGAAGAGAACCCTTCCCCTTGTTTACACTGTAGCTTGAAGAAAAGAACTGTAACTTCTACTCCTTGCACAAAATCTTGTGTTGTGTAGTGAGGTCTGCTGTGGGGGCTGTGACACACCCTTTCAGAAAGAGAGAAATACACCTCTCCAGTTGATGTGGCAGGAAATGAGAACCCATATGATCTAAGAGGTGTGGGGAGAGTAAGTAGAAATAATGTCTGTAGAAATTCTGAGGGCCGGCCGCGTGGCGCGGTGGTTAAGCGCTGGCTTGGGAAGCCAGAGGCCCCAGTTAGGTCCCACATATGAGGGCCAGTGACACTGCCCTCAAAAAAATAAAAATAAATAAAATAAAATAGAAATTCTGTGTGTGAATGCTTATATGCATATAAGTGAGGTGAGAGATGAATAAACTTGTATTTCAGTGTTAACCAGTTTTATTTTTTTGAGCACAAAGGATAATTATTAAACAGTTTCAGACATTCATAAGTCCTTTTTTCCAAGTCCACACCAAGACTCACTGTGGGGTAAGATAAAGCAAAAAATATTATCACAAAGCATACTTTTTCTGGCAGGACATTTCAAGGTGCCTTCTTTTATTTCTGGCAGTCCCCTGGAGCATCTCAAATGTTCTCACAATCACAATCTTCTTAGCTACCATGTGGCGTCTACCATTCTCCCTATTTCAGTTCCCTGCAGGGATGTCAGCTGCCAAGGCCGCTGGTGCTGGCAAATGCCTTTGAAGATTCTGGGGATAGTCAGGTGCTGATGCAGGCTCTATCTCCACCAGTGATGAAAGTGCTGGCACCAGCACTGTTGGGTCTGCAGATGCCCCTTTGTGTTCTCGTAGCCTTATAAAGATTTTCCTACAATAGCCACCTATAGATTTTGCTGGATATTATATTGGTTTCCCTGACTCATCTGAATGAGGTATTTTGCAATAGTGTTTTTAGTTTCTCATGAAAATAGACCTGCTTCACAGGTCCTTCATATATAAACCCTGTATCAACTATCCATGGCTATGAAATGCTGTGTAACAAACAACCACAAAACATCACAAGTCTATGGATCACTTGAGTGGCTATAGCTTACAAATCTACCTGTGGTCAGCTGTGGATAGTGAGTGTCTTTGTTGATCTTAGCTATGCTCTCTGACATGTCTGGTGGGCATAGCTTGAGAGACGTGGCTCTACTTCATTTCATCTCTCATCGTCCAGCAGGGTAGGCCAGGTTTCTTCACATGGCAGTGGCAGAGTTCCGAGAGAGAGAGAGAGAGAGAGAGAGAGAGAGAGCAAGTGCTCAAAGCTTTTTGATGCCTAAGCTCAGAATCTTCACAATGTCACATCTACTGCTCAAATCAAGTCACCAAGCCAGTCTAGATCCAAGGGGTGGAGAAATAGTCTTCATCTCTTAATAGGAGAAACTGCACTTTAGAAAGATTAATTTGGTAATCCTTCTAAAAAGCTGAAAGATAAATTGATTTGGGTAATGGTAGGGGAGGTTGGTATAACCAGCAAAATGGCTTTTGCCTTAGTACAAGTGATAAATCAGAAGGGTCTAGGACAGGGATAGCAGATAGGTTGCACATGCTGTGACTGATTTGTAGTAAATGCCTAGAGTGGGGTGTTTGAGGTGAATTATGTGGTCCCTTCCCTGTGTAAATTGAACACAGAGCCTTGATGGACTGTCCATGCTCACCACAGCCATTAAAAGGAGGAGTGACAGTACAATGCCAGGTATTTGCCATCTTTGTCCTATCAAGGGCAGTGGCATTGAGGTTAAAGAGTCTTTTGAAATGAATTAGGAGGTGGAATAAAAAATCATTATGACCAAATGTAAAAGAAGGAAAACTGTTATTCTACAATAGTCCTAGATTTTGGATTCAGGTGCTAGATGAAGAATAATGTTTCTTGATGTTGGTCATATTATGTGTCTATAAGGAGTAGATTTGAGTCTATATTATATAAGTCAGTCTTGTATCATATTGTATAAAGGGTACATTTTTCTTCTGTCTTCTATTTGTGCATAACAAACCTTCCAAAAGCTTAAAAGCTGTGAATGGTTAATTTTCTGTGTCAACTTGACTGGGCCATGGGCTGCCCAGATATTTGGTCAAACATTATTCTGGGTGTTTCTGTGAGGGTGTTTTTGGATAATATTAACATCTTTATTGATAGAGCAAGTAATGCATAGTGCCTTCCCTAATGTGGGTGGACCTCATCCAGTCAGCAGAAAGCCTGAATAGAACAAAAAGACATTCTCCCAAGTCAGAGAGAATTCCTTCTGCCTAATGGCCATCAAACTGCACATCAACTTTTTCTTTTCTTCAGACTCAAACTGAAACATCAACTCTTTGTGGGTCATAAATTTCCTGGCCTTTGGACTGGAACTACGCCATCGGTTCTCTTGGTTTTCAGGACACTGGACTCAAACTGGAACTATACCATCAGCTCTCCTGGGTCTCCCGCTTGACAACTCACCTTGTAGATATTGGGACTTGTCAGTCTCCCTAATCGCATGAGCCAATTCTTTATAATAAATAAATAAATATACAAATAAACAAAAATAAATTTTAAAATATTATAAATGTATGCACACACACACACACACCATACAGAATCTATTAGTGGTTCTGTTTCTCTGGAGAACCCATTTTACTTCTCAGGATTCTGTAGGTCAGGCATTTGGACTGGATGGGGTGGTGATGTTTTGTGATATCGTGGGGCCTCAACGTGCCTTCCCTTGGCTTCTCCCTCTCAACATGGTCTCCACACAGAAGTCTAATCTGACTTTTTTTTAAGAGTTTGGCAGATGCTCCCCAGGAGTGAGCTTTCCCAGAGGGCAAGCACTTGTAAAGCCTCTGTTTCCATCATGTTTGATAAAGACCCAGTGGCCAAAGCAAGTCTAATGGTCAAGCCAAGAGTCAGTGTGTGAGTGAACTATACAAGGATCTGGATGCCTAGAGATGTAGTTCATTGGGGCCACCAAAGTTAAAGCCTATCAGTATGGGGGGTGGGTGTTATTGGTGTTTCATCTTGGATATATCTATGTGATATCAAAGTAAGAAGAGTTAAGTGACAATATGGGTCTGAGGCTAAGGAAAGGTATTTAGCTGGACAGATACATTTGGAAATCATGAATACATAGGGGTAATATGATATTTCACAATCAGTACAACAGGAATACCAACCAATCAGAACAGATATAGACTATAGCCTTAAAGCAGGGTCTCAGGGGTCCCTTGCTATGTAGCTTTTTCCCTTTAGTTATTGGATAATAGGGAGGTGTCAGGAGTCCCAGAAAAGGAGGCAGGACAGTCAGTGTAGTGAGAGGGCACTGGCTGGGGGAGGGAAATAGGCACAAACTAATTACCAATTTGTAGGAAATATTGCAGTATTTTGAGAACTGCTCTATCACCCTTTGTACACATGATAGCTGATGCCATGGGTAGTTTGGTTAACATTGTACAGGGACAGGTCATTAGGTTAAATCATATGACATGACTAGTATTTAACCAGTTTTGGCCTAGAAAAAACAATTATTTATGCTTTAACCTAATCTAAAATGAGATAAAAATAGGTCTAAAATGAGTACCAAAATTTAATTAACAGGTAGGAGACAAGCAAAGCTCCCCAAGGAAATGGAATAGAATGACTGTATGGAATGCAAAGTGGAAATGCATGAGAGGGAGGACATGGGCAAAAGTCTTGAATATTCATATGTAGCAGCATTCAGGTAAGATGAGGACTGAACTTGTGTTTGGCAACTAGGATGTCGTTGGTGATATTGGTGAGTTCAGTTGCAGGGAAATGGTCAGGGCAGAAGTCATATTTTCAGGCTTATGAAGCACCTGAGAAGTGAGAACTTGACAAAGATGAGTTTAGAATAGTATTTGTGGAAGCTTTGACTGATAGTGAGGGGAGAAAGGGTAATTGGTTAGAAAATAGGTGTTAGGAGAAATTATATATTTTCTTTAGATGGAAAAGATTTGCCCCAAATTACATGAGGAATGGAAAGATAATATTTAAAGATCCTTCAGCTTAATATTGTAAGAAATGGGTTAAAAGGGTAAGATGGAGAGTAGAAAGAGCAAAGTCCTGAGGTCTAGAACTTGGGGTCGTTGTTCCAATGTTTCCAGGTTTGAGGGCCAGTTTGGCCACTTCATAGCATATCTTTCTTCAGTTCGTATTTTAATTGCACAGTAGGATGACCTGGGATTGCTTTTAAAAAGTCTCCATGCCCAAGTCTAACCCCAGACCATTTATATCAGGGTCTCTGGGATATACCCAGGCTTCAATATTATTTTAAAGCTTTTAAGTTATTCCATGTGTGTTCAAGATTGAGAACCACTGCTTTAGAATGTTATTTATCTCCTATTGTCTCAGCTTTGGTCTTCAGCCAAAATTCTGGACAACAAATAAAGTCTCACTCAGTAGTCACAAGTATCAGTACCGACCACTCCCCATGACAATGGTGGCTGTTGCAGACCTTCTCTCAGGGCAGTGATTCTCAACAATAGCTGTGTATTTGAATCTTCTGGGAACTTACAACATGCTGAAGTCTGGACCTCACCCCAGAGACTTTGATGTAATAGGTCTGGGATGGTGTTATGGGTTGAATTGTGCCTCATCAAAAAGTTATGCTGAAGTCCTAATTGCAAGTACCTCAGAGTATGACCTTATTTGGAAATAGCATCTTTAAAGAGGTAATCAACTTCAAGTCATTAGACTGGACCCTAATCTAATATGACTAGCATTTTTATAAAGAGGGTTAATTTGAATACACAGAAGACATGTACAGAGGAAGGATTATATGAAGAGACATAAAGAGATTACCATGTTACGATTATATTGGAGTTATCCGGCCACAAGAAAAGGAACATCTGGGTCTACCAGAAGCTAGGAGAGGTAAGAAGGGGTCCTTCCCTATAGGTTTCAGAGGGAGCATGGCTGACACCTAGATTTTGAAATTGTCTCATGAACTGTGAGACAATACATTTTTTTCTTCTAAGGCAACCAGTTTGTGGTACTTTGTTACAACAGCCCTAGGGAATTAATACATATGGACTTGGATAGTGGTATTTTTTAAAGTGGCCCAGGTAATTCTAATGTGCCAGAATTGATTTTCACAATTATTAAGGGAAATAAATATATAGAATTTATAACCTGAGTAGAAAATAATGTCAAAATCGGTTTAGAAATCATGCAAAAACAATTATCACAAGTATAATATTTAAAACTTAGTAACATGCTCAGTAATTGTAATACCTAGTTATATATTTCTTCTTAACTTGGGGCTTCACATTACAAAAAAGGCTCTTGCTGTCTTGCTTCTTTGCAATTTCCTGCCTGGATGCTCATTTTTAGTATAATTTCTCACCTTGAGTGATGAGCTTCCAGATTTTCACTTCATGTGTGCTTTATAGGTCTCTTCATGGTGTATCCTTTGTTTTTCATGCCTAAGGGCACTGTCTTGCATCCATCCCTGTTGGACTTGATCCTATTCATTTATAATGTAACATTTCTCCAATTTGTCAAAGTTACTTAGAATTCTGATCCTGCAGTCCAAAATTCTAATCCCCATTACTCAAGAAGAGTCCCCAGGACAATTGAATTAAGAATTATATGAACTCCAGGAGGAATCAATTTGGAGAAGATCAGATAATGGAAGGTTTATTATATTACGTACTGCATTAAAGTGTAAAGATGTATGAAAGATAAATAGTCAATGCATGAATTATGCAAAGAGTTCCTTAAACAAGATTGTGAGATCAGTCCTTATCCAGGCATAGTGTGAGATGTAAAATCTAGTTACTGTCATTCGAAGTGTGGTCCTCAGACCAACAGCACTGATATCACCTGGGAGCCGTTTAGAACTGCAGCATCTCAGACTCCATCCCACTTCGTCCCGGACCAACTAAATCTGAATCTGCATTTTTACAGGGTTTCCAGGGAGGCACATGAATATGTAATGTTGAGACACAGTGATGTAGAAACGGTTCCTGCCTTGAAGAGCTCACCAAGTAGGATGGTTAAGGAAGCAGATATAAATTTGGTAGATCAGTGCTTCTCAAAGTGTGGTCTGGAGGACCATTTGTATTTGAGTGACCTTCAATGCTTGGTAAAAGAAAGGATACATTTGACCTCTTCACAGACCCAGACCCAATTAATTTGAATCTTTGGTGGTGGGGGGTGGGGAGGAGATTCAGAAATTTACATATTTGATAAGTTACCCAGGTGAATTTGATACACATTAAAGTTAGAGAGTAATTGCCTCAGAACAATAGAAATTTATTCTGCTTCAACACACCTGAGGAACGTGACTCCCTTCCATTAGTAACAGTAGTTCATAGTAGCAGTGTCCTGGAGGTGACAGCTGGTCTCCTAGATCAGTGTTATTCAAAGGATGTTCCACAGATCAATAGCATGGTTATCCTCTGGAAGTTATTAGAAATGTAGAATTTCAAACTTCATCTATTATGGGCTGAATTGTGTCCCCCTCAAATTTGTATGTTGAAGTTCTAATCCCCAGTTCCTCAGAATGTAATCAAAACAAGGAACTTAAAGAGGTAATAAGTTACAATGAGATCCTTAGGGTGAGCCCTAATCCAGTATGATTGGTGTCTTTATAGGAAGAGGAAATTTGGACACAGATATGTGTGTGCACAGTGGGAAGACCAAGTGAAGACAGTAGAAGAAGGCCATCTACAAGCCAAGCAGAGAGGCTTCAGAAGAAACTAATCCAGTCAACACCTTGATCTTGGACTTTTAGCCTCTAGAATTGTGAGAAAATAAATTTGTCTTGGCAAAGACACCCAGTCTGTGGCACTTTGTTATGGTAGCACCCTAGCAGACTAATATTTCTACTAAATTAGAGTCTGCATTTTTTAACAAGCTCCATATGTCATTAACGTGTATAAGAAAGTTAGAGAAGCACTAGTCTAGGACAGTGGTTCTCAAATGTTATGGTGCCTCTGAGTTACTTTGAGAGCTTGTTAAAATACAGATTTCTGTCCCCACCCCAGAGAATCTGATTCAGTAGGCCTAGGGTAGAGCCAAAAAAAGGTCTGCATCTCTAACAAGCTCCCCAGGCGATGCCAATGCCCTTGGCCTGCTGACCACACTTGAGTGTTTGGTTGGGACCAGCAGCATCAACCTCCTTTGGTAATTATTAGAAAAGCAAATTTAGAGGCCCCACCCAAAACTGAAAGTATGATCGTGTTTTCTAACCCTCTTGACTGTTGGGGGCTGGGCTGAGCAAGGTTATTCTAAAACTTAACTTTGAGAACTGGTGGTCAACAAAACTACACAAAGGTACCATGAGTACAAATTTTCCATCTGCAAATGAGGAGGGCTGAATTAAGTTATGTGTGGATTTTTGAATTCTCAGTGGATCAGTGCTCCTAACCCCTGAGTTATTCAAGAGTCAACTGTAATTTGAAACCCTCTGCCCCCCGGGGTGATTATATTGACATTTTTCGAGGAGCCATGCTCTCACCCTCCCAATTAAGAATCACTGCCAGGAAATAATTCTGGGGCAGAAGCTAAGGCAGTGGTTCTCCACATCAGAATCACATGTTGATTGGGCCCCACACTCAGTTTTTGATTCCCTTGGTTTAGGGTAGTATTCCAGAACATGTTTTTCTTAGCAAATTCCCAGTTGATGCTTATGTTGCTTGTTCATATACCACGTTTTGGAAACCATTGAACTAAGGGCTTGCAAAATATTGTGATGTGGGTCAGACCTTGATTTCATGAATATGGCAGACACTACTTGTTAGTCAACAAAACACTCATTCTGGACCCAGTTTTCCTACATCTTCTCCATTATATAACCAAAGCAAAGGTAAAGGCTCCCCTTTTTAGATGACTCTGCAGCTAGTGGTGAGCATCTGACAGATACTCTGACACAATTCTAGCCAATGGGGCCTAAACAGAAGTCTGCAAGGGATGAGGGAAGTTCTGAGAAGGTTATTGTTTCACCTAATAGCACTCAGAACACTGTAGTTTCTCCTTGTCTGGCTTGGAGTACAGATATAATGCCTGGAACTGAACAGCCATCTTGGGAGCCACAAGTGTACATACTTAAAGGCAATTGGCCAACAAAATAAAGATGGCAGAATAGCTAGCCAGTTTGAACACAGTACCAATGCCAATAATCCTCTGCCTCCGTATCTTGCATTATGTGGAACAGTAATCTTTATTGTTTAAGCCAAAGTGAATTCAATTATCTGTTACTTATAGCAAAAGCCATTCCTAACTGATAACTTACCTGTATAATTTTTTTTAAAAAGTCAGCAGCCAACCTAAGGTTACTAGACTTCTTTCTATTAAGTTAGAACACAAGAACAAAACAAACCCTAATGACATAAGAAAACTATAAAACTACCATCTATTCCCCAAACTGTCTTTCATATTGTGGCTACAAATTTGTGCTCTCTAAGCCCCTCACCCTCTCCCTCATCCCCATCCCCTTCCCATCTAGCAACGCTCAGTTTTCTCGCTATATCTCTGAGACTATTTCTGATTAGTCTGCTCATTTATTCTATGCTTTAGGTTCCACATGTAAGTGAAGTCATATGGCATTTGCCTTTCTACATCTGGTTTATTTCACTTAGTGTAATGTTCTCTACATCCATAATGTTGTAAAGGTTTTGTAAGGTATACGATGGACACTTGTCTTGTTGGGGAGACCACTTCATGCACGGTATAGATGCCTAACCAGTGCACTGTACACCTGAAGCTGAATAATAATGATTGTCAACTATAATTTTATATATATATATATATATATATATATATATATTCACAAGATGTGGAGTACAGCATAGGGAATAGAGTCAATGGAATTGTAACAGCTATATATGATGTCAGAGGGGTAGTAGATTGGGGGAGGGGAGTTATCACTTTGTGAGGGGTGTAAATGTCTATTACATTGTTTTGTACACCTGAAAGTAATAAAACAAACAAACAAAAACTACCATCTACAATCATCATCATGGTATAAAATAAAGGGCACTTTATCTACACAAAAAGGTAGAAAAATTTAATCGACTAAATCTAGCTTTTGGAAACACTTTTATTCCTCATTTTGATGAAGATAAGTGAAAATTTCTCAGAGATTTCCAGATATCTTCAGACCAACATTTGGTAGCTGCTAGTAGAGATTAGATACTTTACATTATCCCCTTAATGAGTTCTCATTCAGGCAAAGATATCCATTTACTGAATAATCTCATTTAGCTTATATCAGTAATCAATAAATGAAACTCATTTAATATTTTATAAGGATGTTTGAATTTGACTATATCTTTCTGGCCCACACTAAGCCTCCAAATTTAGTTGTTGCCTTTCCTATCAAAGTTCTTTTGATCAATTCATAAATTACTCTCTCTGTGCCTGATATATGTGTCTAAAGAAGCATACATATGAGCATTTAACCATCAGCAATGAAAAAAATTAAATAAAGATAGAGTCACAGAAAAATTTAAAACATGGCACGTTCGTCTTAAAATATCCTGTATATACAGATGTGTTCATTGCAGAGAAGGTGCTTTGCTCAAACCTAAATCCAGCCTGATTTTTTTTTTGTTGTTGTTACAAAGTAATTAGTTTCTGAGTCAGCTTTTAATCTTATGTTAATGAGACCCCCTACAGTCTTGGCTCATACCTTCAAATTAGAGATTGATCTATAATTAATAAGGCTTATAATGGCAGCACCGGAGACAAAAGAGATCGTTGGGCAGGTGGAAAGAGAGAGCTGCAAAGTGTAGAAAGGGCTTTTACAATTACATTCCTACAAGATACTAGGTTGGCTCTTAGTGACAGGCAGGTGTCTCTGGGTAGTAAGTCTGCTGGCTCAAGCTCCTCTGACAAAGAAGGCCGCTACACTGCCCCTCTGAGCCCTAGGAGAGACTATGGGTGCTGCATCAAATATGTGCATTAGCAAAAGCATTCGTGGTTGGCCCCCACATGAGGCTTCCTTATGGATTGAAAAACTTGCCTTTAACTTCTGAAACAAGAGCACCAGGCCAAAGAATCATTTGTTTTTCCCAACTATTTCTGGAGCCGTATGACTTCTCTACACTGTAGTTTTACAGCCTCAGAATTCCCAGTGATTGGAGGAGAGGAGCACTTGCTGATTAATTAAAACCTAATTTTCTATTCTATCATAATTGTAGCAGTAGAGGGGGGAAACAAAAAGTAAGGCTTATTATTCCAAAAATGAAAATGATCCCTGGACTGTTTGGGCTTATTATGAGCTCCCTGTTACAATTTGTTTTAAATTGAGTCAATAGAATAAACATGGAAATGAGCTCTGTGAAATCATTTATTTTTAAAGGATCTAAATGAAAGCCTGAATCATTTTGTTTAAAATTTTTTTAGACTCTGCCTGGGTAGGCTTTTTAATAAAGATGAAGGAGAGAAGAGGGGTTCAGGTTTTGTAGTACATCTGGGACAATCCTACCTGCCTACTGTGTGTGGTTTTATGACAGTGATTTCTAGCCTTGTTTAGGATATCACATTTAGCTCAAAACACACTTCGAATTTTTAGGTTCCATGTAATATTGGAGAGTTGAGGTGGCTGAACTGAAACATATAGGAAGACATTAGGGAGGGTGGCTTGGTTGGCTCTGTCCCCTGATTTGGTCCTGAGCATATATGGGCTGGGATGTGAATGAAGGGCATCAATGTGAGAGGTGGTATGGCCCGGCACCTTGGAATCAGAACTGGCTCTCCCAATGTAATTACCTGGTTCACTGGTTCTAATGGGAAGGAAGAGTTGATTTTACTTCTTCACTTTCTGCTGAGTCTTCATGTAATCCACAAAGCTTAATAGCTTTTAGTTGTGTGGGGGAGAAGGAACCACTGTTCAGTGGTGGATACATGAGGAATTTAAAATTTTCACTTTGTAACTGTCCCATTTAAATAGGTTAAGTACAATATAGTGCTAAGTGAAAAAGAAGTAGGTAAAAAAGTTGTATATATATATTTACATTTATAGAAAATGTATTTATATTTATATAATATATAACATATTTATAGTATATATTTATATTAATATCTGTGTGTATATGCATATATTTTATGTATATATAATTTATTTAACATACACATATATTTATATAAATAATGGTATACATGTATAATAGGTACATATAATGAGTGTTTATATTTAAAAAATATTTTTATACATGTATGTATTACATATATTAGTATCATATATATAATGTCTGCATATATGCATGTATAATATATACCATAAGTGTGTATGCATGTTTACATTTTATATATAACATATGTATAAATATGTGTATATATGTATACTTATATTTACAAAAATATTTCTTATCTATATAGCAGTATGTATGTGTGTGTATCTAGATAGGATATAGAATGTATACCAAAATATCAAATGGATAAAGTGGTCATATCTGGAAAGTGGGCTTGTGGGTGATTTTTATTTTCTTTGTGTCTGTTTTCTAAATATGAATATAAGGTATTACTTTTGCAATCATAGGGAAATCATTAAAAGGAAAAGAGAGGAGACTTCCTGCATATCCTGGCACATCCTCAAGACAATTCTTTTCCTGCCATTATGCGTGAGAGTTCCTGGTTCCCCTGATCATGAGTCCCTGTCTTCATTTCAGATTATCACCTGGGTCCTCTGGGACCAAAGGAGCATAGCCTGTGGGCTGCATGGGTTTGGACAACTCTAGGACTGGTCCCTGTCCTCTTTTCCTCCCCGCTGGCATACACGAGCTCACTCACCTGATTCAATCACGGAGAATCGCCAGGGTCCCTGCAGGGTTCCTGTTCTTTTTGTTGATACTGAGATGATTTATCACATAGATGTCTTCCTTCCCTCAATCCTTCATGGCAGACAAGGGGAAATGAAGCTGTATCTGATATAGACATGTTAACAAAGTTCCAGACCAGTATTCTCATGTGTAGGAGAACTGGGAGGGCTT
Source organism: Aselliscus stoliczkanus (assembly GCA_033961575.1). NCBI lineage: Eukaryota > Metazoa > Chordata > Mammalia > Chiroptera > Hipposideridae > Aselliscus > Aselliscus stoliczkanus. The sequence continues at coordinate 34,310,732 of CM066738.1, forward strand.
GTTAAAACACAAATCCCTGGGGCCCCATCCGCTACACACAGAGATTCTGACTCTGTAGTCTGGCCGGGGCTTCAGGCACTGCTTTTCTAACAAGCCCCCAGGCTGCTGGTGCCTGGACCCTTTTTTGCAGGGCCAGGTCAAATGGCTTTCAAAGTATGGACCCCACTCCAGCAGCAGCAGCAACACTAGAGACTTAGTTAAAATTACAGACTTTCGGACTCCATCCCAGAGGTATTGAGTCAAGATTTGCTTTTTAATAAGGTCCCCAGGGTGTTCAAGTGCACATGACAGAATATGGAGAAGCACTGGGTTAGGCACTAACAAGAAAAATAGGTGCCTTTGAAGGCAAGTAAGAGGCACGTTGAGCTGAGAAAGCCTGGCTGTCCTCCTCCCCGGGGTGTCTGGCCAAGGTCATCATCCCCTAAGTCTGAGAACTGGACTGGAAAGAAGGGATGTACTTGTTAGGTGGAGAACCACGTCACTAGGTCTGAGGCATAAAATCAGAATGCTAGTAAATTAATTTCCAGAGAAAAATAAAAAGAGGTGAGAGATGTGCAAAGCCTGGGTCATCTTCCTCAGAAGGCAGATGACATAGGGAATCCAGTCACTCAGCAGATACTCAGTTAAGCCAAAATCAGGCCTAGCAGTTAGGGATAAGTTTCTGGGGCTCAAGGGCTCCAGCAACAAGGGCCTTCTGCATAGAGGGAAAATTCAGCTGCTTTGGAGGGAGGGCACTCCAGGATGTCGTTTTTACTGCGCTCAGTCAGGATGGAAACAGACAGTCTTTGCCGTCCGACTCTGTTACTCCTGTTTCCAGGCCTGAACAACCCTACTTCCACTAAAACATTCTTTAGAGAGGTAAATTAGGTCATCCATTATGCCTCCTAAAAGGTAATTTTGTATATTTCTGCTCTGATTCCTTGTTCGTTTTAAAGCTTAACTATTAGTGGACAATCCTATTTATCTTAATTCAAAGTTCCCTGGGTTTACCACACAGCAGGCTTCATATGATCCACAGATCGCTCAGTGATGTTTTGTGTAATTCAGGTTATTTTTTTTTTCCTTGTTCAAAACAAGTCTATGAGATACAAATTATTATCCCCATTTTTCAAACAGGAAATGAAGGTCAGAGAGGTTGTTATGAGTTGAATTGTGTCCCCTACAATAATATGCTGACATCCTAAACTGGTATCTGTGAATGTGACTTTATTTGGAAATAGGGTCTTTGAAGATGTAACCAAGTTAAAGGTGGGCCTTTACTCCAATATGTCTGCTGTCCTTATGAGAAGAGAAATATGCCAAGTGAGGACAGAGACACAAGGAAAATCCCATGTGATGACAGGGGCAGAGATTGGAGTGATGCAACTGCAAGCCAAGGGATGCCAAGGACTGATGTCACCACCAGAAAACAGATAAACCAAGGAAGGGTTCTGCCCAGAGTCTCAAAGTAAGCCTGACCCTGCTAACACTTTGATTTTGGACTTCTAGCCTCTAGAACTGTGAAAGAATACATTTTTGGTGTTTTTTGTTTTTGTTTTTTATTTGTTTGTTTGATGTTGTTGTTGATGTTCTGTTTTGTTTTTAAGCCACCTACCTAGTTTGTGGTATTTTGCAGCCCTAGGAAACTATACTATAGAGTTTCTTTTTTTGTTTGTTTTTTTGTTTTTTTGTTGTTCAGAAAGTTATCCAAGTTGATGATATAGGCAGACCTGGTGGGGCCCCTCCCACATCCCCTTCTTGCCATTTCAGCCTATACTGATGATGTCAGTCTGCAGACACCTGCTCCTCTCCACCTGAGCACTTTCTCTTGGTTTGTGAAGCAGCCAGGTTGGAAATGCTAAGAAGTTAACCATTCCAGGGGCCGGCCGAGTGGCGCATTGGTTAAGCGCTGGTTTTGGGATGCCAGCGGCCCCGGTTCGGATCCCACATGAGGGCCAGTGACACTGCCCTCTGCAGCTAACAACAGCTCCACCTGGAGCTGGGCTGTGCGAGCCCCGGTGATGGTGTGGGCTGCAGCCCCTGCTGCAGTGGGCTGCCATAGGCTGCAGTGAGTGGCCCGCAGCCAGCGTGAGCGGCTGGCAGCCAAGCGTGAGCTGCCAATAGCCGAAGTGAGCGACATCCAGAGGCCAGCGACCGATCTGCCTCATCCGGGAAGAGCGCAATGATGATACCAACAGTGAAGCAACATTCTCCGCAACGAAACTGAAGAACAAAAGGACAGCAACTTGTCTGTTCCCCTTCCCCGATTCCCCAACGCCGTTCCCCTCCGCCAATTCCCCAATAAAATCTTTAAAAAAAGAAAAAGAAAAAAAAAATCACCTTCAAAAAAAAAAAAAAAAGAAGTTAACCATTCCAGAAGATGGCTTTAGCCAATGATGGAGGTAAACTGGAAGATAAATAGCTTTGGCCCCAGGTAGGGCCACAGCCAAATGTTCTACACTGTGTTCCAGAGGTCCCCAGTGGAACCGAGCCCCTGTTACCTGGGGAGGTGAGCTGCTCAGCAACTCACCCTGCATGGGCTTCTTCCTCTTGCCAGTTTTCTTTCCCCAGCCCTTAATGAGGCTTCCTAGGGCCGCCTGCAAATAAACCCCTGTCAAGGAAGCCTCTTGGGAAATCCAACCTAAGACAAAGGTAAGACTGACTCCTTCCTATCTGTAGTGCTTTTAGGGAATAAGGAATGATATTTTCCCTAAACTCTGAGCACAGGATTGGCAAAATACTTAAGAGAGTTTAAAATGCATTAGTCTGTGCTTCCTTACATTTTTTTATAAATCTTTTAAGAGGTGGGAGAGGAGTGGTGAGCATCTGGTGATGGTGTGAATCACAGGGTGAAGTTAGATTTGTGGTTTCTGGTACATGTCAGGCCCATGCTGAGTGCTGTAAGCTTTTTATGTTGTTAAATTGCCTATATGGCTTTGTGTTAGGGTTAGTTTTACAAAGCTTGGCCTTTGGCACAGAGCAAAAGCTCTGTTTTCTAACATGAAAAAAATGCTGAAAAATTCCCACTTACAAGCTATTCCTCAGGGAAGAAGTGAGGGGTGGGAGAATGGCAGTGACTTCAAGATGCTCTCTATTTTCCTTGAACTCCCATGATATTCTGTGCTTCCTAAATGCTCAGTGAATGTGTGATGGGATTGAATGATTGATAACGGAAAAACCCAGTATTGTGGAGCCTGACCTGCAATTGATAAATTTGGGGGACTTTTTTTTAATTGTAGTAAAATATACATAAGATAAAATTTGCCATTTTAACCATTTTAAACTACAATTTATTGGCATTGAAAGCATTCACCATGTTGTATAGCCACAACTATCTGTGATAGTTCATTTTATGTGTCTACTTGATTGGCTAAGGAATGCCCAGATACCTGGTAAAACATTAATTCTGGGTGTGTCTGTGAAGGTGTTACTGGAAAAGATTAGCATTGATTCAGAAGACTGAGTAAAGAGATCTGCCTTTACCAATGTAGGCGAGCATCATCCAGTTTCTTGAGGACATGGAATAAATAGGCAAAATAAAAGGAAATTATTTCTCTTCTTGAGTTGGGACATCCATCTTCTCTTGCCTTTGGACATCAGAGTTCCTGGTTCCAGGAACTTCAGAGTCTGTGACTTATACCAGTGGCCCCCTGGTTCTCAGGCCTTCAGACTTGGACTGAATGATGCCACCAGCTTTCCTAGTTCTTCTGTTTGCAGATGATAGACTGTGGGACTTGGCCTTCATAACCATGTGAGCCAATTCCTATAATAAATCTCCCTTTATACATATCTCTATATGTTCTGGCTGGTTCTCTTCCTTTGGAGTATTCTAATATGTTATCTATTTCCAGAATCACCCCAAACAGAAACTCTGTAACCGTTAAGCAATAACTCCTCATTTCTACCTCACCCCGTACTTGGTAACCTCTAACCTATTTTCCAACTCTGAATTTGGCTATTCTATATATCTATATATAACTATATCTCATATAAGTATAATCATACAATATTTGTTCTTTTGTGTCTAGATTATTTAACTTAGCACAATGTTTTCAAGGTTCCTCCATGTTGTAGCATGTATCAGAATTTCATTCTTATAAAGGCTGAATAATAATACTTTATTGGATATGTATATGTACATTTTGTTTATCCATCCATCTGTTGATGGACACTTGGATTATTTTTATTTTTCAACTATCATGAATAATGTGTACATTGATGTACAATTATCTGTTTGAGTTCCTGTTTTCAGTTTTCTTGGGTTTGTAACAAGGAATGGAATTGATGGATCACATAGTAATTCTGTGTTTAACTTTTTAAGGAAATGCCAAACTGTTTTTCATACCATTTTACCTTCTGGGGGACTTTTTGAAGTTAAGAATTTAAGTCATATCTTTATACATATTACAAAACAAAACAAAACAGACACATTCTTCTACCATCAGTATGTGGTGATGTCTGCCTTTTGCCAAGGCTTCTTTCTCATAAATTGTGCAAGTGAGGGGCCTTGGAAATTAACTTTTATTAGCCTCATGAGAAATCTATCTCTGTGTATTTACATTAAAGAACAAATACTTTACATTTGCTGAAAATCACTGAAGTTCTGATCTTATAAATAAAGTGAAAAATAGAAAAATAATTTTAGGTGCTCTGGGGACCAAAATATTGACTGGGCCTTTGCATTTACCTGTCATGTTTGAATTAACATCATCCATTAATGGGCTTTTCCTCAGTTTACTTTACACCAGTGAGGAGGAGCTCTTACTCTAAGCCACATGCTCTCGAGGTCTCCATGCCTGCTATGTTCCAGAGACCAAGGCTTTTTGTCTAGATTATTCTTCAGGTACCCAGAGCCCTATAGTTTATTTCAAAAGGACCACAGAAATTTTATTTCAGGCCCACATGTGCCTCTTTCCAAAGAGTGCATACCCTAAAGCCCAACAGGTGCCCAAGGTGACTCTTCGGAGTATGGGAGAATGTAGGTAAAAGTTGGACTTACAGGCTAAAGTGTCTAAAGATGTTCTCTCAAGATACCTTACAGGTAGGACAGAGCTGGGGAATGAGAAAGGAAGAGGGCCAACATTATGCTGCAAAAGGAGTCTAAACATTTCAAATTTCAATTTGTTTTTCAGGTCATTATGATGGATAATATTTTCCAAGGCATGAGGATAAGACATATTTTATTTAGCAGTGTATAGCTTAATTTATAAGTACTTAGGCATATGGTATATGGGCCGTTGTTACTATCCTGACCTAGGTCCCACAAGTAATAGGAATGGTCCAGCTATTCTCTTATCTCCCCCTGTTTGCTAAATACAACCTCATTAGTCCAAATACTTAAATAAATATGGATTCAAGCCATGAAAAGAGTTACTGCTTATGTAATAAGAAGCCTGTTGTCAGGCAGTCTCAGAGTTGCTTGGGCAAACTGACACAATATTAAAGACTCAGGCACTTTTCTGTCTGATCTGTCGTCTTCAGAATGAGAGGTGTCTGTTCTCATGTTCACAAGATAGCTGCCTTCGCTCTAAGCATTACATTGTCCCATGATGGTGCCCTGAGCAAGCAAGAAGGCATCAAAGAGGTTTTCTTTATCTAATATCTCCTATTCAGGGAAGAAAGTCTTACCCAAATGCCCCAGCAGAAGTCCCCTTCCATCTTATTGGCAAGAACTTGTTATGTACTTCTAGAAAATCACAAGCAAAATGGAAAGAGTTCTTTGATTGGCTTAGATCAATTAGGATTTGTCCTCTGGGTGTCAGGCACATTGCTGCCCGAAAAAGAAAAAAAAAAAAAAATCAAGTTACTTTCAGCAAAAAGGAAGAGAGAGAGAACTTGCTTTAGGCTGCGAAGCCATAGCAACAGATAAAGGAGTTAGTTACTTACCTTAGAATTGTAAAGGAGGATTAGTTATTAGGAAGTAAAGAAGGAAAGGTGATTGTCACAGGATAGAAACAGCAGCTATAACTGAGCTCATAATAAGCAGATTGTGAGAATGTGCAAGTGAAGTTCTACGCGTCTTCATTATAAATGGTGAATGATTAACGGCATTGCATTTCATTAAATTTATGACTTATATTTGTTACATAACACATCACTAATAAATAATGTCTGATGGATTAATATTGCTGTTCTCCATCAACATTTTCATGATGTTGTTTCACTAGAATTAACTGTTGTCAGGAGAAAAATCAACCCTAAACCTTTCATTGCTCATGAAGTAAAATGACTTAATAACTCATCCTGGAATAGATGAGAAGGAATCTGGAGTCACCCTTTAAAATCCTGACAAAGCATGCAGCTTCTGACATTCCAAAAAGGAGAGACAGCTGGGTTTGACTTCTCTTTGTCTTATCCTGGGGACAAGCATGAATATATTGTAGGAAAGTGAACAGGTGCCAACAAGGGGCCATACATCTGAAGGCTGCTCAAGTGCTTGTCTGGCCTTAAGGTATTTCTTATGCTGATCTGTCACTTGCCTGCCACTCACAGTTTACATCCCAGAGTGGCAGGGTTATGTTGTCCATTTTCTATACGAAGAACAATGCAATTTTATGACCATGAGTATTTAAATCGATAAGTACCACATGTATGTCAAATGACCCGGAAGTCAGAATTACATCTCAATAGTTACATTTCTGCTGTGTCTTGATGGTAAGTGGCATTTTTGGTTAGGAACAGGCTATAGATCAATGATATAGGTGATCTCCATTTTTCTGGCAGGAGACCACAAAGTGTGGCTGACCTCTATAAGGGAGAACATTCACTGTGTGATACTTGGGCTTTCTCATAGCATGGTGGCCAAGTTCAACAGCAACAATCCTCCCAGACATTAGAAGTGGAAGCTGCTCATTTCTTATGGCCTGGGCCCAGGAATTGACATGGTTTATTCTGTTTATTAAGTAGTCAGAGAGCCCAAGTTCAAGGGACAGAGACATAGACTCCGTCTCTTGATGGGAGGAATATCAAAGAATTTGGGGGCCACATTTTGAAACCCCTACATCTTCTTGAATGTCAGCTCCTCAGCGAGGCCCTGCTTGGCCATCTCCTGTTAAGCAGTCTTGTCCACTCCCTAGGATCACCGGCTATCACAATACATCTCTGATTTTCTTCATAGCAGCATTACCTGGACTTTCCGTGTGAATGCATTTATTTAATTGCATAACTTTATTTATTCTATGTCCAGTATGCAATTTAAAGGAGAGCAGGAATGTTAGGGATTTAACATTTTCTTATAGCAATATCCCCACATAGCATAGTAGGTACTCAATAAACAGAGTTGGTGCACAATAAACATTTGCCAAATGGATGAAATTTTTATCACATAACTCTTCCAACAGCTCAAAACAGAGATGTATCCAATTTTTACCATTAATACTTGTCCTTCGGCTTTCTTTTATAACCTGGGGTTCTCATTAATAAGACCACTTCTGGACCTGAGGATCCAGCTAATTATCACAGGCTTACCCTGTGAAGCTGTAACTCGAAACTGTCTAGAATCAGCATGAATGTGGCTGATCTTTGCCTTATGGAAATGCTCCAACTACCCTGTCACACAAATTCCTAACTCCAACATGAAAAAAATTGAATTAGGAAATAGCTAAGGAAGAGACATTCATGAAAGCTCAGCTTTCTGACGTGCAGAGAAGAAAATGTCTCTTTGTATATGATACCGTCCATAGTTATCAAGTTATTGGGAAGCAAACAGTAACAGTGCAGCGGCAATTCAGAGCAAATGGGCTGAGTGACTTATTGCCTGTTGGTTCAGAGCCTGAAAATCTGTTTTCCAAAGTACAGACAGGATAAAGCTACAGAATAATGTCAGATTTTTACCTGCTCCCAAGTCCTTTATTGGGTCTCAGGGCAGGGAAGCTGAGAGAGGAGAGGAATAAGAGACGCTCACACACCAGATTATGTGTAAATTGCAGGTTGGGTAGCTGCAAGATGAATATTTACCAGACTTCAATTTTCATCTCAAATCAGTGATGCATCTCCATGAATGAGGGCCGACCTCACATGATTGTGCATCTTTATTGCTTTTTGGAAGAAAAAAAGTCAGTTAAAATCATTACATTTTGGAAGGGCATCAATTCACACAGTATTTTATTAGTACCACAATGGTGTTATTTTCCTTTGTTACTAAGACAGCAATTAACAGGTTTCTAATGGCATAAAGGTGCATGACAAGTAAAATAAGCTATTAGGAAGGTGGCTGTTTTCAGACTTCTAAACAGAGTAGGAAGCCTGAAGGATTTAAAAATAAAATAAAATAAAATAAATATATGCTCTATACCGTTGATTTCTTCATGTGAATTTGTAGACCTGCTTTCTCTTACCAGCCTTACATTGTCTGGCTGAAACGTTTAAAGAACAGTATTTTCGGGCCGGCCGAGTGGCACGGTGGTTAAGCACTGGCTTGGGAAGCCAGCGGCCCTGGTTTGGGTCCCACATATGAAGGCCAGTGACACTGCCCTCAAAAAAACAAAAAATAAAGAAAGAAAGAACAGTATTTTCCAGGTGCATCTCAAGCATTAAAATAATAGAAAGCAAATATTTAAGTTATTTCTGGGAAGTAAGAAGTGGTTTCAGAAGATTTGACTGCTATAAGTTTCTAGTTGGGAGTTTTGGTGATTATTTTTATATGTTGTCTATTTTCATATTTATTATTTTTACTTTTGATTCTGTTTATGTATTATATATCTATTATTTTCCAGTTTTGTTTCCAAAAGTAACAAATTTGGCTCCAAGATAGAATTAAAAGAAACACTTTGTTGGAATTTGGTGACATTTTCTTCAAGAAATCCCTGTGAGGCTGAAGAAAGTAGAAATCAAAGAGGTAACGTGTAACTAAGATCAATAAGAAAAATAAGAAAGGACCCTAGGTCTTCTGATGCATATAAAACTGCGCTGGGAAAATATTCAGTACAGGAACTTAATACAATCAAAATAGAACTCTTCATCTTTTCTTTCATCTTAAAATTGTTTTTCTCTCAACTCTCCAACCCTCTCCAAAAATGTCACCATTCTTCCAGTTTACCAGGCTAGGTATTTTACCTTAGATTTTTTTCTATTTCTTTGTCTTTTATCTTTTTATCTTTTCTTAAGATTAGACCTTTACATGTGACACTTACTTGTCTCTTTTACTTATAACCAAGATATAAGAAAAAATTTTGTTGTTATTTTTTATTTATTTATTTAAATTCTTTTATTGTAAAATAAACATATACAATGGAGTATTATTCCGCTATAAAGAAGAATGAAATCATACCATTTGCAATGATATGGATGGACCTAGAGACTGTTATTTTTTATTTTTGCATTTTCAGTTTGTAACAAATTTTTGGCTTAGTTCTGAATATACTGAGCTTGAATATAACATCCAGGATGGAATTTTCACCAGGTGATCATAATTATGGTGTTAGAATTCAGGAGAAATCTCAGGATTTCCAGAGAAAGCCAAAGTTTAAGTGTACTCATAAAAAGACATAGTGGTGACTTTCAGGACACTAAACTGGATGGAAGTAGTCAAAGAGACACTAGGTTCAAGAGCCTATTTTTGAGGATAATGGGAAAAGAAGAAAGAGTCAGAGGAGGCATCTCAGACAAGGAGGGAAAGGACAGGGTAAGTGCTGTATAATGGAAAACAAAGAAGGTGAAGCCTCCAGGAGTTATTAAGTCAGCACTGTCAAATACTATAAAGAAGTTCAAGTAGGTTGGAAAATGTGAGCATCTAGTTGAATTTAACATTTAGGATGGGACTTTACAGATTACTAGAGCTTTAGGAAACTAAGTGAAGTAGGGGCAAAGAGTAATTTACAGTGAAGTCTAAATGGGAATAAATGTCTTCAAAATGGGTCTGAAAGCTTTAAGTCATGCTTACCTCTACTGTTGTCCTACCTGGGTTTCTCTACTCGCCTCCCAAACCAGAGCCCAAGGAAAGGGCTTGAGTGCAGGAAGTTTACTGTGTAAAGACATCCTAAGGAATAAGAGTGGGTTCTGGTGATGAATGAAAAAGAGAAGATGAGGAGATAATATAAGGTTATATTATAGAGCCCATGGCACCGAAGTTGTTTGTACCTCAAGGCCCAAAGGTGGAGTAAACGTTAGGCTAGTTCCTTACTTCTTCTCCCTATTTCTTTTGAAACCCAAGGTTTTTGAAACTCTTGTTTTAATGTTGTTGAAGAAACATCTGCCTAGAATACCCTCTACTCACCCTGTTAACCTCATACGCACACCCCACCCAAATCTAATGAAAATTTCAGCTCGCAAATACTCCTGTACCCTCCCATCTCTTTATCTTCTTCTAAAGTGTAGAGAGTAAATTTTATTTAACTTACTTGGAAAGGAAGGCTCCTAGCTTCTTCAAATCACTCTTTTTATTTCTTCTAATCATGTCCCCCTCATTGGACTTAGGTTTTTGGAGATGAAAGTCAAGGTTTCTTTCAGAAAATATATACCTATTTATCACTTAAGACAACCCTCTCCCCAACACATACAGACACACACACACACACACACACACACACACACACACACACACCAAAAGCCAGTGAAGCTGATGGGTAAGTACTTGCCTCTTCCCTCTTCCTGAAGACAGTTAAGGTGTTTCTACACTGCCTCTCATGAGGTCCCTGGCAGGATGAAACCCATCTATTTGATAGCATACCCCTGGACTGGTCTTCCCTCATTCTCTACCTTATCTTGGGAGCACTTGAATGAGAGAAGAGAGCAGGGGGAATAAAGTGGAGAAAACCATAAATGAATATCTCCAACTATTATATTAAACTCTTAATATCTTCAAATGGATACCTGTATGGGAGAAAAGAAGGGCAATAAAATGAGAGGAGACTATAAGTGAATAGTTTCAAATATTAGTCTTCCACAGAAGCTTTATTTCTTTCTTCTTACCTTGACTATAATAGGCTATAAATTCATTGAGATTAAGCACCATAAGCAACCTATGTTTTATCCCCTTATATTGCCTAATATGATGCTGGGCATGTCATCACCACTGTAGTCTTTGTACATTGGTTATACTGTTGACTCTGAAACATTTTTAAACATGAGGGATATAGATGTCTTCTCATTTTAAACATGTACCCAATCAGGTGAGTACCTTTGTTATGGTTGGAGAGAGATGCTGCATATGTAAGGGTTCTTTAGGTAATCACCAGCCATAAGCATGAAAAAGAGTAGAACATTACTGTGTAGGGGAAAATTGTCTGACCTGCCACTGGGTTTAAACACTGTTCTCTTTAGGACCTTGTGGGGGGAGGGCGAGGGGGCAGTAAGAGTCACACATCAGTATTTGTGCTTTGGGCTTGCTTTTGTTTCTCAGCCCCCTAAAGGGATCTACCAACTTTAGTGGCCCTAAATTCCCATCTCAACCTAAACTCCTTACTTCTCTACTAAAGTGAAACCCTTGATCTTCCTTTCCTTCATAGTCTTTCCTTGGTTGGTACTCCTAGTATGATCAGTTCTAGCTCTTTATGCTGTAAATTCTTTCCTACTGTCCTCATCAGAAAGCTCCTAGTTCATTTAGTGTGTAAGAAATGACAGGACACACATGCATGCACATGCGTGCCCACACACACATGCACACACACAATTCTCAATGCCTTTTTTATTATTATTATTAGTTACAGATGTACAAAACAATACAATAGTTATCTTTTTCACCCCTTACAAACTGAGTCCCCCCTCCCCTCTCCACTGCCCCCCACCCCCGATATCATACATATCTATTACAATTCAATGCTTTCTTATTCTCCCAACATGAAGATCACTTGTTAATATTCCCAGAAAGTCTTTCTAATTTAAATTATGTTCACCATTTCATAGATTTGTGTGAAATGAATAAATCTCTTTGTTCCATTACTGGGTTAGACTGATCACCCTCAGTTATTTCTACTTTCTCTTATTTTCACAGATAAATGCCACTGGAATGGATCTTGAGTGATGGTTTGGTCCAACCTTCTATTTCCATAGAGGTAAAGCACCCACACTAAACAGTATTCATTTTTTAGTAGCAGGGAAATATTTCAGTGAGTTTTAAAAATACGTAGTGCATTAAAATAAAATGTTTCCAACTAACCTAAAATCTGGACAGACATTTAAAGAAGGTTCTATATGAAGGGGATCTTTCATACCACATTTTTGATATGACCTACTAATGGCCCCAGATAAAATTTCTACAGGCTGTCCTTCTGAATGGAAAGGGGAGGAAGTGAAGCTGCCTCGTTTTCTTCTGTGTCTCCTGCAGATACATGTGAGAAGTGGGAGCAACTGGACATTTTACTTCCTAAGAAAGGGGGATTGGTTCTTCCCACTGCATTACCTAGGAACTCTGTATCAAATTGTGATATTAATGAGAAGTTGTTAAACTATTTTTCTCTTGGTTTTGCTATTACCAAATTCCCTGGCTTAAGTTCTCAGAGAGTCTTACCTTTGGTCCAATTTTTCCCAAGGGCAAGGGGTCTTGTTTCTGGCACAACTTTTGGGTATTTTATTGGGAAATAGTTTCTAGTGAGATGATAATCAACCTCACTGAGGTGACAGGAATGGTCTTGGCAGAAATATCTTTCCTTTGAAAATTTCTAGTGTTCCCAAAGAGTATTCTCACATTTTATTTATATATATATATGTATATATATATATGTATATATATATATATATATATATATATATATATATATATATCATAACATCTTCTAATATAACCATGAAAATGATCCCCATAACCATAAGCAACATGAATAATGCATCTTTAGGGGATGGTTATATATTTTCTTCTCAGATTCAGAATAGTGGGCTAATCATATTAGTTAGGTGAGAGTTAGGTGAGAGGAGGCACAGAGTTGCTGGGGTACACTATGTCAACTACTGAGAGAAATTTGTCCTGGTTAATGATACCAACAGTTTCTAGAATCCCTTGAGGAAAAATAATAACTTAAAAAAATTGTACTCCTTTATAGTTCCTATAATAGAATGGTAGTTTTCCAACTAGATACTTTCCAATAAGTGTGCCCTTGGAATGACAGGGTGAAAACCAAGAAATAAATTATACAAGCGATGCTGACTATATTAAGTAGAAACTTCTTATGTTACTCAAGATTTCTTTGGAAGTGACAGAAACCACTGAACTAAAGTTAGGAATTTATTAGTTCAATCAATTGGAAAATTGAGGGGGAGAGGCTGGCCTTAAGAACTTCTGGGTCGATCGACATGAACTTTCATTCATCGCTGGTAGAAGTATAAAGTGGCTCAGCCACTTTGGAAAAAAGTTTTGCAGTTTCGTATACAGTTAAACATACGAGGTCTGATAATTATGTTTGCGAACTTCCCACTGTACGCTTACATTGGCAGCATTGTACAAATAGCTCAGTAAGGTTTCATAACCTTTGTATATCAGTGTATCACAGCTGTGTTTGTGTTGACATGTGGTGGTGTCTTGCTGAGTGGCCTTCATTACTGTTGTGTGTTTTCATGTTCTGTTGTGAGAATGTCTGAGTTTGAATTAGAGCAAAAAACAAATATTAAATTTCTTGTTAAACTGGCAAGAGTACAAGTGAAATCAGGGGATATGTTAGTCCAAATCTATGGAGATAACGCTTTGAAGAAAACAGCAGTATACAAAATTATTAAACATTTTTCTGAGGGGAGAGAATGCGTCACTGATGAAGAGAGGTCAGGGTAGCCAGTAACGAGCAGAACTAATAAAAACATTGCAAAAATTCATTGAATTGTGTATCAAAATCATTGGCTGACTGTTAGGAGCATAGCAGACTAAGTAAACATCAATAGATAAGCAGTTAGGAAAATCTTAACTGAAAATATCGGCATGAGAAAGGTGTGTGCAGAAACGATCCCAAAGTTGCTAACTGATGAAAAAAGGTAAAGGGGGATTGAAGTTTGCGAATTCCTTTTGGAGAGGCAAGACAATGTTTTGGGCCAGGTTATAACTGGTAATGAAACATGGATATACCAACATGAACCTGAGAAAAAGTATCAAAGTGCACAATGGAAGTCAGCCAATTCTCCACAGCCAAAAATTTCCGTCAGTCCAAATCAAGAGTCAAAATAATGTTGCTAAACGTTTTTTATATCAGGGGGATTATGCATTATGAATTTGTACCAACTAGACAAACAGTTAACCAAGTTCACTATTTGAAAGTGCTGAAAAGAATGGGTGAAAAAATTAGAGAAAAATGACCTGAGTTTTTGCCAACAATTCATAGCTCTTGCATCATGACAATGCAGTAGCTCACAATGCTTTGTGAGGGAGTTTTTAGCCAGTAAACAAATAACTATTGGAACACCCTCCCTACTCACCTGATCTGGCCCCCAATGACTTCATTCTTTACCCCATGATAAAGGAAATATCGAAAGGAAGACATTTTGATGACATTCAGGGCATCAAGGGTAATATGACATCAGCTCTGATGGCCATTCCAGAAAAAGAGATCCAAAATTGCTTTGGAGGATGGACTAAGTGCTGGCGTTGGTGCATAGCTTCACAAAGGAAGTACAGTAAAACCTTGGATTGCGAGTAACGTGGTTTGCAAGTATTCTGCAAGACAAGCAAACATTTCTAATATATTTTACCATGGTAAAGAGCAATGTCTTGCAATACAAGTGATTTGTTTCTGGAACAAATGATGTTCACAAACCAAGGTATTACTGTACTCTGAAGGTGACTGTTGTGATATTCAGCAATGAGGTATGTAGCAATTTTTCTAGGATGAGTTGGCTAACCTAATTGTCAGTCCTCATAACTTTACCATATAACCCAACAATCTTATCACTAGATATTTACCTAAATGAAATGAAAACCTATGTATGTTACTATTAATAGACAAATCAAATCTTTCTCAACAGGGGAAAGGTATATTAATGCAATGAAATATTACTCAGCAATAGAAAGCAATGGACTACTGATATACATAGCATTATAACAATGGGTGAATTTTAAATGTGTTGTATTAAGTGAAAGAAATGAGACTCAAAATAACACATATTATATGATTCCATTTATATGACATTTTTTTCAAAGGGCAAATATAGGGACAGAAAACATCCACGGGTTCTAGGATCTAGGAGGAGGGTTGACTGCATATGAACATGGAGGAATTTTTTGGATGATGGAACTACCCCATATCCTTATTGTAATGGTGGATACAGAACTGTATGTGCTTGCCAACTCATATAGCTCTGTACTCAAATTTTTTTAAAAAAAAATCACACCTACATGCACATGCACACACACACACACACACACACACACACACACACACACACACACACACCCTCTCTTTCTCAACAGATGAGAATGAGTCCACTAGCTCTCTACTTCTTTTTCTTGTGATTTTTTTGTTGGCTCATTCTCTTAATACATACAGTTTCCTCCACGTGTTGGAGAAATATCAAGTGCTTTACACATAGGTGCAGGCTTATATCAACTCAGCTTAGGAACTTCAGAGAAAAGGGGACCCTTCTTGTCTCTAACTATATGCATATAAAATCCCAGGAAAGGACTCTTTTGGCCCATTTTGGCCCAATCATTTTGACCGAACTGAAGGTAATGCTCTCTTTGGAAACCATATGCTCATTCCTGTGACCAGGGAGATAGGATACAGTGATGAACAGCTCCTCTAATATCACACGGAGTGGAGGGTGGACCTATACCCCAAACTGGGAGGTGGTATCATTAGAAGGGAGAGGGAATGCTGGATAGACCAAAACAACAGAGACCACTCTAGTATAGGTCTTCCATTTAGAGGGTTCAGAGAGTCCATTAATTTGGGAGATTAATACAATCAGTTGCCTCAGCAGTTACAGTCAAGCATCCAAATCTGTCATTCCAACCACATAGAATCATGGAGAGCCTAAGACAGAAAATTTCCTGATAGTTGCTGATAGTCTAGAGTGGTTATGTCCTTCTTGTTCTTGTTGCTATTGTTGTATCTGTGGGGTTTCTTTTCTTTTCGTAGATAACAAGCTTGTCTGAGAATCTAATGAAAGCTTTAAACCAAGTCCCTTGAAAATGTAGGAGACATGTCACTTAATCAGCCTCTCCCCAACCCCAAGTTCATGAATTTCAGATAAGAACCATTGAACTAGAGCAGTGATTCTCAACTGGTAATCCATGTTATATCCCCCAGAGGACTTGTGTAACACAGATTTCTGTGTCCTACCCAGAGTTTCTGATTTGGTAGAGCTGGGATGGGGCCTGAGATTCTTCATTTTTAACAAATTAACAAGTTATCAGATGATGTGGATACTGCTAGTCCAGAAACAGACTTTAAAAACCATAGACAAATGATTCCATCATTAGATGTCCCACATCAAACTTCTCTAATTCTGCAGTTTTTTCCAGTGTGGCATAGCCACTAAAGAGTCTCAATCTATGCTTATTATAAATGCAACACTTCTGATGACTCTGTTGGGGCACAGTTAGGAAGAAAACAATAAAATGAAATAGTTCTTCATGTATTGATTCATATTTTACAATTGAGCTATTTAAAATATGGACAATGGGACTTCTGGTAAGATGGTGGAATAGATGGATGCTGTTCCAACTGCCTCCCAGGATCACACCAAAATTACAATTTATACAACATTTAACCTCGGATGTCCCCTGAACACTAGATGAACAGAACCTCTAAATGAAGGACCTAAAGAGGAGACTGCATCAAGTCTGGTAGGAGGGGCAGAGACGAGAGAGGGCGAGCCCTGTGAGGGACACTCTGGTGGTGGGGAGGCTTCTCAGGTTGGGGGAGAGACCCTCCGGCCCCACACTGAGCTTACTAGTCCAGAGTTGCTTTGCCAGGAAGAGGAGTTCTACGATAGCTGGCAGCAGACATTAGTGAGGACTCTCTTTGCTCATCTCGGTGAGGCTGAGGGCTGCTCAAGAACCAGTGGGGCCAGCGCATGGGTATGCTTTCCAGTGAGGACTCACCAGGTTCCTGGTGGATGGAGTAGCTGTGTGAGCCGGCCCAGGAGCCTGCAGGGATGGACTAAACTGAGCGTTTTTGGTGCGGAAGCTGGAGGTTTTGGGACCATTGTTTCCCTGGTGTGGAGCTGGCACATGAGTAGTGTACAGGAGGGCGCCATTTTGTTAGGGTTGGGCCCTCCCACAAAGGGTCAGATCTGGGACCCCATTGGTCTGGTGCAATTGGCGCAGGAGTGTGTGTGTGCGTGCACGCGCATGCGGCCTTAGATCCCCACCCTCTGCCCTGCTTGTGCTGCATTGCCAGGGAAACACTGGATGGGTGCACTCTGGGTCCAAAAAGCTGCTCACTAAGATGTGGGAGTGCCTGAGCCTCCTTGGATCTGCACCCTCCACACTGCTTGTGCTGTCTAGCCAGGGAAACGATGGGTGAGTGCGTTTTGGCTCCATCAGGCTGTTCACTGAGCCACAGGAGTGTGCGAGCCACCTTGGGTCCCAGCTCTCCACACTGTGCAGAGTTGCCAGGCTAGGGATTGGCTGTTGGGCTGCTCAGCCTGATCTGTGAGGAGCTGATTGGGACAGGCTGAGACTGGGAGTTTTCGTGAGAGTATTGGGCCAGGAGCTGTGCACCTGCGTGATCCGGTCAGGGCTTTCCTGGCAAGTTTGTGTGGGCTGGTTGCTGGTGCAGAGTCCATGCTGCTCTGACTGGAGGGGGCCACTGACCATATCCAGTGGTGCCTTGGGGGCCTGCCTTGCCCAACTAGAGCTGTGTTGCCAGAGGCACCCTGAGCTCCTGGTGCCTGACCCCCACCTCTGCAGGCCACAGAGGGCTTTTTGCAGCTGCAGACAACCTGAAACAGCCTGTGAAGATTTTTGGTTGTGAGCACGGTTCCAAAGCACACAGCAACTAATTGTGGAAAGCTCACTAAAAGCCTGAGCGGAGGCCACTGCATAACACATTAATCCCTTTCCCCCAACAGCTGGTGCTGAGTTGCCCAGGGACTCCCTATTGCTGAGCAAGTGGACTGCAGATTAAAGAGGATGCAGAGCCCCCCCGCTTTGTTTTACTTTCTTTCCTTTTTTTTCCCTCTTCTTTTTCCTTTTTTTTCCTCTTCTTTCTAGGTGATCTATCAAATACATCGAAGCAATCACAGGACAACAGCCAGAATGAGGAAACAAAGAAACATGCCCCAAATAACAGATCAGAAGAAACCTCTGGAAATGGAACTAAATAAAACAGAGGTAGCCAAACTTTCAGAGACAGAGTTTAGAACACTGATGACAAGAATGTTTAAGGAACTTAGTGAGGAAATAAAGAAGGATAGGGAAACCATAAAAATCAACCAGTTACAACAAAAGAATACAATAACTGAAATGAAGAACACACTCAAAGGAATCACCAGTAGAATAGATGAAGCAGAGGAGCAGATCAGCGAATAAGAAGACAAAATAGAAGAAATCACCAAGTTGGGACAACAAAAAGAAAAAAGAATAAAAAAGGATGAAAAAGATTTAAGAGACCTGTGGGACAAGATGAATTAATACAACAAGTACATCATAGGAATACCAGAAGGAGAAGAGAAGCAAAGGATTGAGAATGTATTTGAAGAAATAATGACTGAAAACTTCCCTAGCCTGGTGAAGGAAATCAACATACAACCCCAGGAAATGCAGAGAGTTCCAAACAAGCTGAACCCAAACAGGCGCACACCAAGACACATCATAGTTAAAATGGCAAAGGTTAAAGACAGAGACAAAATCCTAGAGGCAGCAAGAGAAAGACAGCAGGTTACATACAAAGGAACTCCTATAAGACAAACAGCTGACTTTTCTACAGAAATTCTGCAGGCCAGAAGGGAAGGCAGGAAATATTCAAAGTGATGCAAAATTAAGGTCTACAACAAAGATTGCTCTACCCAGCATGGCTATCACTTAAAATCGAAGGAGAGATAAAGAGCTTCTCAGAGGGCTGGCCGAATGGCTCAGTTGGTTAAGAGCTCGCTCAAGAGTGTGAGCTGAGCTTTGAGCAAAGGTGGTTCGATGCCAGCCCGAGCTGAGTTGCCGTTGAGCTGCCAACAGGTGGCAGGATGGCTCAGCTTAAAAAAAAATAAAAACAGAGCTTCTCAGAAAAGAATAAGCTTAAGGACTTCATGACCACCAAGCGAGCATTGCAGGAAATGTTAAAAGGGCTTTTTTAAACAGAACAAAGGGAAAAACAAGCTAACCCAGCAATACAAGAAATACAAATAACAAAATGGCATATAATATGTACCTATCAATAATCACGTTAAATGTGAATGGGCTAAACGCTCCAATCAAAAGACACAGAGTGGCTGAGTGGATAAGAAAACAGGATCCATGCATATGCTGTCTACAAGAGACTCATCTCAGATCAAAAGACACACACAGACTGAAAGTAAAGGGATCAATAAGGTATTTCATGTAATTAGAAATGAGAAAAAAGCTGGAGTAGCAATACTTATTTTGGACAAAATAGACTTCAAAATGAAGACTACAATAAAAGACAAAGAAGGGCACTACATAATAATAAAGGGATCAATTCAACAAGAAGACATAACCCTAGTAAAAATCCATGCACCCAACATAGGAGCTCCTAAATATATAAACCAGATATTGACAGACATAAAGACGGAGATCAACAGTAACACTATCATAGTAGGGGACTTCAACACGCCATTGTCACCAATGGACAGATTCTCCAGACAGAAAATCAACACGGACACAGTCGCCTTAAATGACACTTTAGACCAGCTGGATTTAATCGATATTTTTAGAGCATTTCACCCCAAAGCAACAGAATATACATTCTTCTCAAGGGCACATGGAACATTTTCCAAGGTAGACCACATGTTAGGCCACAAAACGAGTCTCAACAAATTTAAGAAGATTGAAATCATATCAAGTGTTTTCTCTGACCACAATGCTATGAAACTAGAAATGAATTACAAGAAGAAAGCTAGAAAACACACAAATACATGGAGGCTGAATAACATGCTACTAAATAGTGAGTAGGTCAAAAATGAGATCAAGGAGAAAATCAAAAGATACCTTGAGACAAACGAAAATGAAACCACCACGACCCAAAATCTCTGGGATGCAGTGAAAGCAGTCCTAAGAGGAAAGTTCATAGCAGTGCAGGCCTACCTAAAGAAGGAAGAAAAATCTCAAATCAACAGACTGTCTTTACACCTAAGGGAACTGAAAGAAGAATAGCAAAACAGGATTATAGGGAATATAAGAAAGGAAATAATACAGACCAAGCAGAAATAAATGAAATAGAGAACAAAAAAAACAATACAAAAGATCAATGAAACCAAGAGTTGGTTTTTTGAAAAGATAAACAAAATCGACAAACCCTTAGCCAGACTCACCAAGAAAAAGAAAGAGGACCCAAATTAATGAAATCAGAAATGAAAGAGAAGTGACAACAGATACCAGAGAAATACAGAAAATTTTAAGAAAATACTAGGAGCAACTATATGCCAACAAATTCAACAATCTGGAAGAAATGGATAAATTTCTAGAGGCATACAATCTACCAAATTTGAACCAAAAAGAAACAGAAACTCTGAACAGAATGATTACTACCAAAGAAATTGAATCAGTAATCAGCAAGCTTCTAATGAACAAAAGCCCTGGAACAGATGGCTACACAGGTGAATTTTACAAAACATTCAAAAAAGAATTAATACCTATTCTCCTCAAATGATTCCAAAAAATACAGAAGGAGGGAAGGCTCCCAAACTCTTTCTATGAAGCCACTATCACCCTGATTCCAAAATCAGACAAAATATTACAAAAAAGGAAAACTACAGGCTGATATCCCTAATGAACATACATGTAAAAATTCTCAACAAAATACTAGCAAACAGAATTCAGCATCACATTAAAAAAATCATACACCATGATCAAGTGGGATTCATTCCTGGTATGCAAGGCTGATTCAATATTCGCAAATCAATTAACGTAATACATCACATTAACAAAATGAAAAATAAAAATCATATGATCATATCAATAGATGCAGAAAAAGCATTTGACAAAATCCAGCAGCCATTTATGGTAAAAACTCTTAGCAAAGTGGAAATACTGGGATCATATCTCAACATAATAAAGGCTATATATGATAAGCCCACAACAAACATCGTACACAATGGGGAAAGGCTGAAAGTTTTCCCCTTAAGATCAGGAACAAGACAAGGCTACCCACTTTCACCACTTCTATTCAACATAGTTCTGGAAGTTCTAGCCACAGCAATCAGACAAGAAAATGAAATAAAAGGCATCCAAATTGTAAAGGAGGAAGTAAAATTGTCATTATATGCAGATGACATGATACTATATAGAGAGAATCCCAAAGACTCCACCAAAAAACTGTTAGAACTGATAAACGAATTTGGTAAGGTAGCAGAATACAAAATTAATATTCAGAAATCAGTTGCATTTGTATACAAGAATAATAAACTATCAGAAGAAGAAATCAGGAAATAAATCCCTTTAACAATTACATCAAAAACAATAAAATATCTAGGAATCAATTGAACTAAAGAAGTAAAAGACCTGTACTCAGAAAATAGTGAGACACTGAAGAGAGAGATCAAAGAAGATACAAATAAATGGAAATACGTACCATGTTCATGGATAGGAAGAATTAATATAGTTAAAATGTCAATACTACCTAAGGCAATATATAGATTCAATGCAATTCCAATCAAACTACCAAGGACAATTTTTCTCAGAATAGAACATAGAATCTTAAAATGCATATGGAACCACAAAAGACGCTGAATAGCCACAGCAATCTTGAGAAATAAGAACAAAGTGGGAGGCATCATGCTACCTGACATCAAAACCTATTACAAGGCTACAGTAATCAAAACAGTATGGTACTGGCATAAAAACAGACACATAGACCAATGGAACAGAATAGAGCCCAGGAATAAACCCATCCTTATACGATCATTTAATCTATGACAATGGAAGCAAGAATTTACATTGGAGTAAAGCTAGTCTATTTAATAAATGGTGCTGGGAAAATTGGACTGACACATGCAAAAAAATGACAATGGACCACCTACTTACACCATATACGAGAACAAAATCAAAATGGATTAGAGACGTAAATATAAGACCTGAAACCATAGAACTCCTAGAAGAAAACATAGGGAGTAAATTTGCAGACATTACACTGAGTAATACTTTTACTGATATATCCCTTCAGGCTAGGGAAATAAAAGGAAAAATGAACATATGGGATTACATCAAACTTAAGTCTTTTCACAGCAAAGGAAATCATCAATAAAACAAAAAGACAGCCTACTGAATGGGAGAAGATATTTAACAATGATATATCTGATAAGGGGTTAATATCCAAACACTCATGAAATTCAACATCAAGAAAACAAACAACTCAATTAAAAAATGGGCAGAGTTTATGAAGAGGCATTTCTCTAAAGAGGACATACAGATGGCCAACAAGCATATGAAAAAATGTTCAACCTCACTAATCATCAGAGAAATGCAAATAAAAACCACAATGAGCTACCACCTCACTCCGGTCAGAATGGCTATCATCAATAAATCAACAAACAACAAGTGCTGATGAGGTTGTGGAGAAAAGGGAACCCTGGTGCACTGTTGGTGGGGCTCCAGATTGGTGCAGCCACTATGGAAATCAGTATGGAGGTATCTCAAAACACTGGAAATGGAACTGCCGTATGACTCAGCAATTCCACTCTTGGGTATCTACCCAGAAGAATCCAAGACGCTAATTTGGAATATTACATGCACCCCTATGTTTATTGCAGCGCTATTTACAATAGCCAAGATTTGGAAACAACCGAAATACCCATCCATAGATGACTGGATTAAGAAACTGTGGTACATTTATACAGTGGAGTATTATTCCACTATAAAGAATGCAATCGAGAAAAATGGTGGAATAGACAGACACTGTGCTAACTGCCTCCCAGGATCACACCAAAATTACAAACAAATTATACAGCATTCAACCCTGGAGGTCCCCAGAACACTGGAGGAACAGAACCACTAAACGAAGAACTTAAAGAGGAAGCCGCGTCGGGTCTGGTAGGACGGGCGGAGACGAGAGAGGGCGAGACCCGTGAGGGATGCCCCAGCTGTGGGGAGGCTTCTCCGGTTGGGGGAGAGACCCTCCGGCTTCACACCAAACTCAACAGCCCAGAGTTCCTTTGCCGGGAAGAGAAGTTCTAAGATAGCTGGCAGTAAATTAGTGAGGACTCTCTTTGCTCAGCTCGGTGAGGCTAAGAGCGGCTGGAGAATCAGTGGGGATGGTGCCCGGGCTTGCTCACCGGTGAGCTCTTACCTGGTTCCTGGTGGAGGAAGTGGCTGTGTGAGCCGGGCCCAGAAGCCTGTGGGGACAGACTGAGCTGAGCACCTTTGGTGCAAAGGCTGGAGGTTTTTGGATTATTGTTCCCCTGTTGTGGAGCCAGCACACGAGTGGTGTAAGGAGAGCGCCATTTTGTTGGGCTTCGACCCTCCCACGGAGGATCAGGATCGAGACCTCATTGGTCTGGTGGAATTGGCACAGAAGTGCGTGTGTGCGAGCATGCGCGCATACGTCCTTGGATCCCCACCCTCTGCCCGGCTTATACTGCGTTGCCAGGGAAACGCTGGGTGAGTGCCCTCCGGCTCCAACAGGCTGCTCACTGAGTGAGACACGGGAGTGTGCAAGCCGCCTCAGGTCCCGGCTCTCCGCACTGCATTTGCAGAGTTGCCAGTCTGGTGATCGGTTGTAGGGCTGCTCGGCCTGATCTGTGAGTGGCTGATTGGGACAGGCTGTGACTGGGAGTTTTCCTGGGAGTGTTGGGCTGTGAGCTTTGTGCCTGAGTGATCCAGCCAGGGCTCTCCTGGTGATCTAACACATCAAAGCAATCCCAGAGCAACAGCCAGAATGGGGAAACAAAGAAACATGTTACAAGTAAAAGATCAGAAGAATCCTCTAGAAATAGAACTAAATGAAACAGAGGGATCCAACCTTTCAGAGACAGAGTTTAGAACACTGATGATAAGAATGTTTAACAAACTTAGTGAGGACATAAGGAAGGATAGAGAAATCATAAAAAACAACCAGTTAGAACTAAAGAATACAATAACTGCAATGAAGAACACACTCGAAGGAATCACCAGTAGAGTAGATGAAGCAGAGGAGCAGATCAGCGATTTGGAAGACAAAATAGCAGAAATCACCCAGTTGGCACAACAAAAAGACCAAAAAAAAAAAAAAATCAATGAAAATAGTTTAAGAGCCCTATGGGACAAGATGAAGCTGAACAACCTCAACTCATAGGAATACCAGAAGGAGAAGAGAAGAAGCAAGGGGTCGAGAATGTATTTGAAAAAATATTGACTGAAAACTTCCCTACCCTGGTGAAGGAAATGAACATACATTCCCAGGAAGTGCAGAGGGTTCCAAACAAGTTGAACCCAAACAGGTCCACACCAAGACACATAATAGTTAAAATGGCAAATGTTAAAGACAGAGACAGAATCCTAGAGGCAGCAAGAGAAAGACAGCAGGTTACATACAAAGGAACTCCTGTTAGACTAACAGTTGACTTGTCTACAGAAACTCTGCAGGCCAGAAGGGAGTGGCAGGAGATATTCAAAGTGACACAAAATAAAGGCCTACAACCAAGATTGCTCTACCCAGCACGGCTATCACTTAAAATTGAAGGAGAAATAAAGAGCTTCTCAGAAAAGAATAAGCTTAAGGAATTCATTACCACCAAGACAGCATTGCAAGAAATGTTAAAAGGGATTTTTTAAACAAAAGGCAGGGGTAAACAAGCTAACCCAGGAAAACCAGGAATACAAATAACAAAATGGCAACACATATGAACCTATCAATAATCATTTTCAATGTGAATGGGCTAAATGCTGCAATCAAAAGACAGAGAGTGGCTGAGTGGATAAGAAAATAGGACACATGTATATGCAGTTTACAGATGGAATAAGATATTTCATGCAAATGGAAATGAGAAAAAAAAGAGCTGGAGTACCAATACTTGTTCTGGACAAAATAGACTTTAGAATGACTATGGTAAAGGACAAAGAAGGGCACTATAACCCTAATAAACATCTATGCACCCAACATAGGAACTCCTAATTACATGTAACAGATTTTGACAGACATAAAGACAGAGATCAATAGTAACACTATCATAGTAGGGGACTCCAGCACCCCATTGTCACCAGTGGACAGACCCTTTAGACAGAAAATCAACACAGAAAGAGGGGCCTTAAATGACACTTTAGACCAGCTGGACTTCGTTGATATTTTTGGAGCATTTTACCCTGAAAAAGCAGTGTACATTCTTCTCAAGTACACATGGGACATCTTCCAAGGTAGACCATGTAAGGCCACAAAACAAGTCTCAGTTAATTTAAGAAGATTGACGTCATATCAAGCAGATATAAAGGAAAAACTGATGGTTGCTGGCTGGGAGGGAGTAGGGATGAGGGAGAGGGGGAAGGTTTTGGACAGCATAGGTGGGTGACTACAATGTTGCTGCAGGGATATGGGGGCAGTTCTGGGAATGTAATTGATAATGTTGTGAAGAGTCTATTATGTTAAGTGAAATAAGTCAGTCGGAGAAAGACAAGTACCATATGATCTCACTTATATGTGGAATCTGAAAAACTGAATGAATGATCAAAATAAACAGACTCATAGATATAGAGGAAAAATTGAGGGTTGCTAGTTGGGGGGGGTGGGGATAAGGGGAAAGAGGAAGGGATTAGACATCATAAATAGACAACTACAATATTGCCAGAGGGATATGAAACACAGTTCGGGGAATATAATAATGTAAAAATTTTGTGGCATGTCAGATAGTCACATGTCTTATTAGAGAGACTACTTCATGGATGGAGTAGAGGCTTGATCACTGCACTGTACACCTGAAGCTGATGTTGTATAATATTGTATGCCAACTGTAACTGAGTATGCAGATAGTCACAGGATGTGGAGTGTACTGTGGAAGGGAGTCAAAGGAATTGTAATAGATATGTATGATATTGGTGGGGAGTGGGGTGGCGAATTTGGAGAGGAGGGTTGTCACTTTGAGCTTTAAACAGTGTAAGTATTGCACTGCATTGTACACCTGAAACTAGTTTTTTTTTTAAATTTATGTATTTATTTATTTTTAATTAGTTTCAGGTGTACAACGCAGTGCAATAGTTATACATTTTACCCCTCAAAGTGACAACTCCCCCACCCCTAATTCGCCACCCCACTCCCCCCCCATATCATATATATCCATTACTCTTCCTCTGACTCTCTTCGACAGTATAATACACATCCCGTGTTTTTAATCTTTATTTCACAGTAAAAGAATTTAAAAAAATAAAATAAAATAAAATACAGATAATGTCCTTCCATTGGATTGAATGATATGAGAAATTGGCTCTTAAAAATTATTTTAAAATCTTTTTTGTGAAAAGATTTTGTGAAAGTATTTATGGTGAAAAGAGGCTGCCTTTTAAAATGAATCATTTACATGCTTTCAATTCTTCCACTTAAAAAAAACTAATAATGCATATTTATATTTTTTACATAGTAACAACTAGACTGTGTAAGTAATTTTGTTCCTCTTTTTGTTTAACATCCTATGTGTGTCCTCACACCATCCCAAACCCTTTAAAAACAGAATTTCTTATTGGAAGTGCAAGATTCTTCATATGGGTTTGATAGAATTTGCAGAAACTTCCCATATTTTGTTTTGGTCATTGAAGTTTCTGATTTCAATGATTCGAAGGTTAAGAATCATAATTAATGGTAAGATCACACCTTCAAAAATAAACTGATTATTTCTCTCAAATATATTCCTGGTTTTACAACTACTGGATCAAAGAGTCTGAACTTTTCTTGAGGTTTTTAATTTTTCTTCACAAATGGCGCACCAATTTAGACTCTAATTATCCAGGCAATCTGGCCAATTCTGAAGGCATTGTGTTGAGTTTTAAGTTCTGAAAGAGTGGAGATATCATAGGCAAATTGCTGGTATGTGGTCACTTCTCAACCTGTTTAATCATATCTAGAGCTGCCTTCCAGTTCCTACCATTTTGCTTTTTAATTAAAACCTAAAAGGCAATTTATTAGGCAGGCACACAGATATGCAGGGGCCCTGAAAATGATTGTGAAGTGAGGATGAAGACTGGTTGAATCCTTTTTTTAAATTTTTTTTTATTTGAGGACAGTGTCACTGGCCCTCATGTGTGGGACCTGAACCAGGGTCGTTGGCTTCCCAAGTCAGCGCTTAACCACTGTGCCACTCAGCCGGCCCTGGTTGAATACTTTACATCCTTTTCTTTGTAGCTTTGCTGGGTCCAGGTAGACACACTGATTTTAAGCATTTGTGGCTGCTGGTGACAATCTTAAGATATTCTGACCCTCAAGGATCTAATTCACTGCATTTCCTCAGTCTGTGGTAAACTAAACCACTCCCTTATTAAGGACCATTCTCTGCCCCCTACATTCTTCTAATTCTATGGCCCTTGAGGTCATTTTTTGTCTGTTTTTACCCCTATTACAAATCAGTTTCCAAAGGAAGATGACTCTAAGACTCTGAGATTTCCATGTAGAAATTCTTTGGGGGCATTGTTTTGGGATCCAATGTGGGAGACTGAAAGATGTAGGGTGGAACCAGGTGACAATTTGGGCTGTGATGCAATTGCCACAGAAGCTGACCCTAAAGTGTGCTCTGGAACTGGAGTGGTCCTGTATCTCAAAGTGGGGCATACAATTGGATCTTTGTAGTCTGATATGGCATTCACTGCATACAGTCTGTCCTTGGGATGGGGCATGACCTTGGCAAGGACATTTCCCAGGGAAAAGCTCTGCTCTGCACCATCAGCAGCTGACAGTCCTGAAAGCTAGAAGGATGAGTTTCCTTCCTGACTTCTTGAGGGGGTTTGGGTGATGCACTATAGCATCCACTGTAACCTATGTTCCTTGACAAGTTTCCATTAGAAATCTACCCAAAGTATTTTGTGAACATAATTTTACTGTCTTGGATGTGATGCAAGTGGTCTTTCTACCATTTTCCTGGCTAAGTTCCTTCTTCTTCTACCTCCTAAGTTCTGTTCTCACCTCTCCTTCTCAGAATCTTTCTTCCTCAGTCTCTTTCTATTATATGAAACATAATATGGCCTTATTTCTGATGGTGGGGCAAAGGTGTAATGACCACCATAACTAGAAGGTATTTTGAGACCAAAAAATGATGCAGGCAACTCCACTGATTATAATATAATTTATTATAGGGTAAGTTATTCATGATGGGTAGGGTTGGATTGGAAGGTATCAGTTCTATGATTATTATTCTCTGCTAACAGATTCCTCTTGCAGTAGTTTTTTTTTTATTTTTTTTTATAGTGTAACTCAGGTATGAATGATTGACAAGACGAGGGACAAAGAATGTAGAATATACCTGGGGCCATACCTCCCAGTGGTCTTGTGATGGATGACTTTTTATCATTGATATTATTCACTGGTTTGATCTTTATCTTGGCTGTCATGCTATTCTGGCTGTTACTAAGAAAAATATTTATGACTATATTGTGTAAGCTTAAGGAACGCAGATAATCATCAGCTAGACGGCTTTGGTGTGCTTGCTAAGGTCAGTAAGGTCACAGCATTGAAACTGAAATATGAGACAAATCCAGGATACAAATATACAGTTGGTTTTTTATTCAGAACCACATCCATCTATATACCCTTTTTAACCCAGAAGCCTAACAGTAGGCCTGACAGGGGAGAGGGCATGAGGGCTTGTCCCCTTTCAACAAGCTGGCACACTTAATTACTCCACATTGCCTGGCAGAACTGGACCTTCCCTTCACCATGGCCAGGTAAGGCTTTATTCTTTCCTTGCAGTGTTCTTCTGCTTCCTTTAGACTCGGGTCCCCTAGCTCACCTCTAGCCACACCAGGCTAATCACCTTAGTTTAAGATCAATTGATTAGCAGCCTTAATTCTATTTGCAACCTGAATTCTACCTTGTCAGGTAACAACATATTCACAAGTTCTGGGTATTTGGGCATGGTCATTTTGGGGAGGCCATTAGTCTGACCACCATACTAGGACTCTAGGATCCTCTGCCTAAACAGACCCAAACCCATTTGGCCCAACCTCTGAATGCAGACCCACAGTCAAGAAGAAAACCCTAAGGCCCAGGGGAGATCAAAGGGTAGCTGCTGAGGGTTGGTCAGGAAGCAGTTTGGACATGCAGTCTGGGGTTCCACACACATGCATGCAAGGTCCCTCACAGTGCCGCATGGACACATGGGAAGTATTGGGTTGTCGGAAAAGTCATGATGCATTTTTGCAATGAAAAACATAGAAAAGATACATCATGACTTTTCCAACAACCCAATAGTAAAGGGGGCCTGCACCAGTCTGGGCCAGGGATCCTCTATTTGCACTTTCTCCCTGGGTGTGCATTAGAGACAGTCTGTACTCCTAAAAACAAAAAGGGGATGTTGTGTTTTAATTTTATGGTTAAAAGAAGGTTAATTGAAGTTTAAACCAAATCCTTTAAGTTCTTTGATATTTTTGAGAATTTAAATCATAGATGTTTCTGAACTCTTGCTATATTTTATACTGCTCTATATATTGGCTTTAATTATTTCTGGGACAAAATGAGGAATAAATAAAATAAACGTATGGACTTTTGAAGAAGAAAATTTTCTTCTTCATATACAGAGGGTATCAAAAACACATATACACATCTTAAGAAAGGAAAACCATATTAAAACTGTAGTACTCAATATATACTGATAACAAAAGATGAATACAAGTCACATCTGACTTCTGCAATTACAAGAGGTGCTCAAAGTGGTTACCATCAGCATCCAGACACTTCTGATTATGGTGAACTACTGCTTGAGCAATGTTGACCAAAGTGTTCACTTGTATACATTTTTTGGCACCACTGGCATATACACTCAGAAATATAGTATTAGTTTATAATTTTATTTAATTACATACAGGATGACCTATGTTCTGGGGAAAAAAAGAGATCACATTGTGGTTACCTACATACAGGATGACCTATGTTCTGGGGAAAAAAAGAGATCACATTGTGGTTACCTAGTTCTGAAAATTTGAGTCCTTATGGACAACAAAATCTGTTAGACTTGTTTTGACATCGCTAGCACTTTCCCAGGGTAATAAGAACATCTGAATAGTAAGCTGGGGTATTTGTCCTTCTGAGCTACAAAGCCTAGTATTCAATTTCTGATTCTTAATCTTGCCCACCTGAAGAGTAATGTAGTGAGTTTCTCTAAAGTGACAGGTGTCCAGGTAGCCAAAACCTAAAATAAACTGATTTTGGTGTTAAATGACCAGAAGACAGAACTCCAGGCGATCTCTGGAGTTTAAACATCTGCATTTTATGTCTTTAAGTACTAGCTGCCTTTCTTATGCTGAAAATCAGTTAAAAATTTGTGAGTCCTTCCCTTTTTTTATCCCTGAAGCTACAGTGCTGTGCCCTTGTAACTGTAGCTCAAATATTCACCTTCCTAATTCTTCATTTTATTCGTTTTTTTCTCCTATTATTCATTGTGATTGAGCTAACACTTTTTTTTTTTTTTAAGATTTTATTGGGGAATTGGTGGAGGGGAAGAGCGTTGGGGAATCGGGGAAGGGGAACAGACAAGTTGCTGTCTTTTTGTTCTTCAGTTTAGTTGCGGAGGATGTTGCTTCACTGTTGGTATCGTCATTGCGCTCTTCCCGGATGAGGCAGATGGGTCGCTGGCCTCTGGATGTCGCTCATCGCGGCTATTGGCAGCTCACGCTTGGCTGCCAGCCGCTCATGCTGGCTGCGGGCCACTCACTGTAGCCCATGGCAGCCCACTGCAGCAGGGGCTGCAGCCCACACCATCACCGGGGCTCGCACAGCCCAGCTCCAGGTGGAGCTGTTGTTAGCTGCAGAGGGCAGTGTCACTGGCCCTCATGTGGGATCCGAACCGGGGCCGCTGGCATCCCAAAACCAGCGCTTAACCAATGCGCCACTCGGCCGGCCCTTAGAGTGAAATCATAACTTTTTATTCTTAATCCCAATTTTTTAGCTGCCAAGGAAGTGCTTGTTCCTTGTGCTTCAATTTCCCTGGGACACTTAAAATAAAACGCTCCTGGAAGCTGATTTTGTATGAGGAGTCAAGTAATAGTCTCGGAGCACTTTCCTGGGAGTGAAATTGCGGCACCTCTCATGTAACACATACAAGGCTAGCAATTGGTTGATTAATTGAAAAAAAATTCATTGAAAGCAAAGGGTCATAAAAAATGATTCATACATGCCTTAAACATTTTTATTTTAACTTAAAACACATAAATTGACATTCATTTGCCAGTCTTTGATGTAAAGCTAAGATTTTTTTCTCCTAATTGACATTATGTGTTGTTTCTCAATAAATCACACTCTTAATGCTTCCCTTAAGATCTTCAACTTCAGTTTCTTTACATTGGAGCAAGAATTAAAGTGACTTGCAAAACAATCTGATTAAATAATCTTCCTTGATTGTTAACACTTCTCCCCAAGCCCTTCACAGTTTTCTTAGCCACATTTAAGTCAATGGTTTGTATAAATTTTTATTGGCTCATTTTCATTAAATCATTCTGAAGATCTCGACTTGTTTTTCAATGACACATCTCTCCTTGTGCACTCATATTTCATTGATTGCATACATTTAATGCACGTAAGGTTAATTTGCTTGTATCATAACAATACCAATTATAACTCGAACACATTTGGTAATAAACCCAGTTGATTCTTGGTAAGCATTGTTAAGAGACAAAGTCAGAGTAGAGGTGCAGTGGTTTACTAGAGAGAGACCTTTGCGTGAAGGGTGTGGATTTTTGGGATACTGTGGCAGATGGTGGTTGAGTCTGTCCTTGGCTCCCTGGGTCACTTCAGATGTCACCCGCAGCTTTGGTATCTTCCTCCCTCTAGTGCCATGTTTCTTTACTTAAGGACAGTCTGAAGTGCCAGGGAGAAAGCACCCCCGGGAACCACCTGTAATGAATGAGGTTCATAAGGGAGGAGAGTTGATAAATAAACACTTTAGCTTTTTAGTACCTCAGTGTGATGGTTCTTAGACTGATTTCTGTTCAGTTCTCCAGGTATGCACAGAGGTCACCTGCTCATTAATGGACATTTTCTTGGCTCCTTCTCCTTCAGACTTCCCTTTCCCATTCTCTCACAGGTCTTCCTAGTATTACCTCCCAAATCAACAGCCTGCACCCAAATTCTTGATCCAATCTTCTTTTGAGGGAACCTAAACTAAGACAAACGCCACTCAATATGCCCTCTGGAGAGAATTGATCACATGAGTGGATAAAATGGAAACTACTAAGAAATCTCCCACTATTCTATTTGGTCTCTCCTTCAGCAATTTCCATCTTTATTTTCTATAAAATGGTACTTCCTTGCAACCAACTTTTTGCCTTCCTTGTTGCAAGCCCTAGGAAGACATGCCTTGGGAATAGGTACAGGCTTCTAGCTGGGACAAGAATTTGACTAGTGTGTTACCTCAGTCCTTATGTCCCTAGCTCATCTCTTTAACTATCCATTTACCTTGAACTTGACAAACTGTCCATCCTGGACCTTTGGCATCATCTATATTCCAGTTTCTGTTTCCATCCTAATTCCTAGCTCTGCTTTATCCAGACCTTCAATTTACCTGTGGTTCTGGGGCCCTGACAATAGGAATCCACCACTTAGCTGAGACCCCTGTCCTGGACTTAGGCCCTGAAACATCAGTTCCCACTTCTAATTCTCTCTCTCTTTTCTTCTCCACCCTTCCTCTTACTTATACTATAGTCATGGCCTCAGGCCCTTCTGTCACATGTAGACTCTAGGTGTTATTTCTAATATATGTCTTTATGAATATTGTCCAGTCAGTTTTTACCTTTCTACCACTTAAAGCCATCTAAATGTTTTTCTTCAAAGATATACAATATTGAATGAATACTCTTTCAGAGACAGAACAAAACTATTGTATTCTCTCTTGCTTATTCTTAAGAACAAGTGTTTGGATGGTAAAGTGATTGAACCATTCTCCATTCTCTTTTATTAATGGAAAATTGGTCATAAATTGCTGAGGCGTGACTAGCTCATTTCCCAACACAGCTGCAAATGCTTTATGCTGGGATCATTTTCGATTTCTCAGAATGAAAGGAGAACACTCTGTAGAACTAACACCTCTGTAAACAGTACCTGGTGTCACTTTTTACAGAGAACAACTATTTGGAAGGGACAACTGATTGAGACTAGTGCCACCTTCAGCCAAGACTGCTTCCTTAGAGTGCTTGTCTCTGTTTTCTTATGGTATGGTGGCTGTGGCTGCAAACTTCAAGAACCCAACCATTAAACATTTTCTTTCTTTTCATTTAAAAATCTAAACTAAAATGCACATATGCCTTGGAAGTGCTCTGTATTTAATGCACATAATTCATAAAAACACCTTATTATAATTGTTGAAAGCACATTACATTTTACAAAGCATCTTCACCCATAAATTATCTATTTTAATCCTCAAACATCCCATGAAATATGTATTAGCATTCCCATTTTGAAGATAAACAAGATGTTTCGATAGATTTATTGATGTGCTCAAGGACACACATTACAAAAGACACTTGAGCATGCATCTTCTGATGCCACATCTAGCATCCCAGTGGATATCCATCTTTGGTCTCCCCAAATCTTTTTTTCTACTGGGACCAGCCCTTCATTTGGGAAAGGATTTCTTCCATGATTACAAATAAATGCCACGGAGTGGCTGCCAAATAGTGTGCCCTCCTAACATCTCTTTCACAGGGTATACAATCCATGCAATAAAAAGAGAGTTCTAGTCAGCAATTTCTTTTCTAGTAAGAATCAAGGGAAGATGGTTCCTCCCTCTCAGGTGATAAACTTGAAAGCTCTTTACTATCATGTTTCCAGCCTCATAAGAAAGGCAGTCTAGTTCATGTGAATGAAGGTGACATTGGGAGAAAGATGAGAGATGGTGAGAGGTAATCATTATGGTTTGCAAGTGGCTGGTGCCGGCCCATGTGGCCAGCTGATCCTAGGCCCTACACAGATTTCTTATGGTGTCACTCTTTCCCCTAGGCCTGTGGACTTGGGGTCTGTCACTTACATACAAAAGACACATTTCCTTTCTAGTGCATTAACTCATCTGAGCCTCACAGAATGCTATGAGTCAAGCATCACGGTCAATACAATTTCCATTTCGGAGTTGAATGAACTGAGATTCTGTTAATTTGAGACTAATTTACAGAGATACAAATTAGTAGGTGATGAGCCTGAGATTAGAACTCCTCTCTTTTTTTATGCCAAGTCCAATACTTTTCTTCCTTATCATGCAATTTATCTACTGCTGAAGGAAGACAGGTAAAACAAGATAGATTCCTAACACTTGATTAGGTATAATTTTCCTTTATTCTTGAAATTAAAAATTCCAGGTTCTATTAACTCAGATGTCCTACTCTGAAATTAATAACTATTTCTTCCATTTTACTCCATTCTAAATAAATTGATATTTAGTCTAATCATTGAATAACTATTATTGAGTATCTATTTTACCAAAGGACTGATATTAGTGATGGAGATTTTATTTATTTATTTATTTATTTATTTATTTATTTATTTATTTATTTATGGTAGTGTCACTGGCCCTCACATGTGGGACCAAACCGGGGCCGCTGGCTTCCCAAGCCAGCGCTTAACCATCGCACCACTCGGCCAGCCAGTGATGGAGATTTTAACACGTGTATAAGGTATGATCTCTGAATTTAAGGATTCTAAATCTTTTTTTTTTAAATTGCTCTGATATTTCTATTATTTTTTGCCACTAGAGTTGGTGCCCACACAGATCCCCTTTACCCAGATGGAGCCCTTTCTCCCAGTGGCTGTGAGTGTTGGCTGTTGTTGATTTACAGCTACCTGCTTCTGCTGAGAGAATGGCCTTAACTTTCCAGGAGCTGAGCTATCTAGAAATGTCCATAGGTTGTGCCCTTCTCTTGAAGTAGCCTTCAGCCAATGACAGACTGATTCACATCTTTGAACTCCCTGTGGGGTCACACTGAGACCAGGCTTTACCTGAAACTACATATTTGCTTTCCTTCTTTCCTGTTCTATCCTGCTTTTCTCACTCCCAGACAGATTTCTCGTGAAAACACTCCATCCTTTGCCAAGGACCCCCATCTCATGATCTGCTTCAAGAGACCCCAGCAAAAGACATAATCTTTCTGGAATTTTTACTCTTTCATTTACATCTTCACATCCATATCATGTTTATCCTTCTTCCAGGCGCTTAACTCACCTAATCACGCACTTGCTAACTATGTTGAGAAGCTGGAGTAGAAAGAAAAGTCTGGTGGCTTTAGGGTTTGGTTCTGAGCCTACATACTCCATATTACATAATACTTCTCAGATGGTTAAGCTGGTAGGTCTGAAGCTGAGGAATGTCCTGCATTTCCTAAAATAGCACAGCAGCAACTCTACTAACTTCAGAAGGACACAATATGCCTGGGGATGTAAAGATGTGATTATTTTTTTCCCCTTACAAAATCAAATTATATGAAAAAGCTTGCAGGAAGTACAGGATAAGTTAAGAATGTCATATTTTATAGATGAAGGACTGAAGTCCAGAGTTGTGATTTAGTCCAAGGTCACACGATTACATGGTAGAAAAGCTGTGACCAAAATCCATCGTCATCTAAGAAAGCAAGACCTCTGCATATGCTGTATACAAGAGACTCACCTCAGATCAAAAGACAAATACGGGCTGAAAGTAAAGGGATGGAGTAAAATATTTCATGCAAGTGGAACTGAGGAAAAAAAAGCTGGAATAGCAATATTTATATCTGATAAAAATGGACTTTAAATTGAAGAATATAATAAAGGACAAAGAAGGACACTTCATAATAATAAAGGGATCCATCCAACAAGAGGACATAACCCTAAGAAACATCTATGCACCCAACATAGGAGCTCCTAAATTTATAAAACAGATATTGACAGACATAAAGACGGAAATCAACAGTAACACTATCATAGTAGGGGACTTCAACATGCCATTGTCACCAATGGACAGATACTCCAGACAGAAAATCACTGTGGAAACAGCGACCTTAAATGACACATTAGACCAGCTGGATTTAACTGATATTTTCAGATCATTTCACCCCAAAGCTACAGAATATACATTCTTCTCAAGTGCACATCGAACATTTTCCAAGATAGACCACATGTTAGGCCACAAAACAAGTCTCAATAAATTTAAGAAGATTGAAATCATATCAAGCATCTTTTATGACCACAATGCTATGAAACTAGAAATCAATTATAAGGAGAAATCTGGAAAGCTTACAAATACATGGAGGCTAAATAACACGCTACTAAATAGCGAGTAGGTAAAAAATAAGATCAAGGAGGAAATCAAAAGATGCTTCGAGACAAATGAAAATTAAAACACCACAACCCCAAATCTCTGGGATGCAACAAAAGCAGTCCTAAGAGGAAAGTTCATAGCAGTGCAGGCTTACCTAAAGAAGGAAGAACAATCTCAAATCAACAGGTTATCCTTAAACCGCAGGGAACTGGAAAAAGAACAGCAAAATAAGTCCAAAGGGAGTACAAGGAAGGAGATAATAAAGACCAGAGTGGAAATAAATGAAATAGAGATCAGAAAAACAATACAAAAGATCAGCAAAACAAGGAGCTGGGTTTTTGAGAAGATAAAAGAATTGACAAACCTCTAGTCAGGCTCATCAAATAAAAAAAGAGGATTCAAATTAGTAAAATCAGGAATGAAAGTGGTGACACCACAAAAATACAAAAAAATTTAAGAAATTACTATGAGCAACTATATGCCAACAAATTTGACAATCTGGAAGAAATGGATAATTTTCTAAAAGCATACAACCTTCCAAAGCTAACTCGAGAAGAAATGGAAAATCTGAATAGATTGATTATTACCAAGGAAATTGAATCAGTAATCAACAAGCTCCCAACAAACAAAAACCCTGGACTAGATGGCTTCACAAGTGAATTTTACTAAACATTCCAAAAAGAAATATCACCCATTCTTCTCAAACTATTCCAAAAAATCCAGAAGGAGGGAAGACTACCAAATTCTTTTTGTGAAGCCACTATCACCCTGATTCCAAACCCAGATAAAGACAGCACATAAAAGGAAAACTACAGATCAAATCCCTGATGAATATAGATGCAAAAATTCTCAATAAAATATTAGCAAACAGAATTCAGCAATATATTAAGAAGGTCATACATTATGATCAGTGGGTTTCATCCCTTTACACAAGGCTGGTTCAACATCCATAAATCAAATAATGTGATACACCACATCAACAAAATGAAGAATAAAAATCACATGGTCATATCAATAGATGCAGAAAAAGCATTTGACAAAATCCAACAGCCATTTATGAAAAAAAACTCTTAGCAAAGTGGGAATAGAGGAATCATATCTCAGCATAATAAAGGCCATATATATAAACCCACAGCTAACATCATACTCAATGGGGAAAAGCTAAAACCATTACCCTTAAGATCAGGAACAAGACAAGGCTGTCCACTTTCTCCACTTTTATTCAACATATTTCTGGAAGTTCTAGCCACAGCAATTAGACAAGAGAAAGAAATAAAAGGCATCCAAACTGGCAAAGAGGAAGTAAAATTGTCATTATATGCAGATGATTTGATACTATATAGAGAGAACCCCAAAGACTTCATCAAAAAACTATTGGAGGGGCTGGCTGAGTGGCGCAGTGGTTAAGCGCTGGCTAGGGAAGCCATCGGCCCCAGTTCGGGTCCCACATATGAGGGCCAGTGACACTGCCCTCAAAACAAAACAAAACAAAAACTATTGGAAATGATAGATGAATTCAGTAAGGTAGCAGGATACAAAATCGATGTTCAGAAATCAGTTGCATTTGCAAATATCAATAATAAACTATTGGAAGGAGAAATTAAGAAAACAGCCCATTTACAATTGCTTCAAGAACTATAAAATACTTAGAAATAAATTTAACCAAATAAGCAAAAGACCTATACTCAGAAAATTATAAGACACTGAAGAAAGAAAGAAAAGAAAATGCAAATAAATGGAAACACTTACCATGTTCATGGATAGAAAGAATTAATATAGTTAAAATGTCCATACTGCCTAAAGCAATATAGATTCAATGGAATTTCAGTTCAAACTACCAAGGGCATTTTTCACAGAAATAGAAAATATAATCCCAAAATTTATATGGAACCATAAAAGACCCCGAATAGCCATGATAATCCTGAGAAATAAGAACAAAGTTGGGAGTATCACGCTACCAGACTCAAAACATACTACAAGCCTACAGTAAACCAATTAGTATGGTATTGGCATAAAAACAGGCACATAGATCAGTGGAACAGGATAGAGAGCCTAGAAATAAATCCATGCATATATGGACAGTTAATCTATGACAATGGAAGCAAGAATTTACACTGGGGTAAAGATAGTCTATTTAATAAATGGTGCTGGGAAAATTGGACTGACACATGCAAAAAAATGAAACTGGACCACCTCCTTATGCCATATACAAGAACAAATTCAAAATGGATTAAAAATTTAAACGTAAGACCTGATACCATCAAATTCCTAGAAGAAAATATAGGGAGTAAATTTTTAGACATTACCCTGAGCAATATTTTTACGATAAATCCCCGTAGGCAAGGGAAGTAAAAGAAAAAAATGAACATATGGGATTATATCAAACTTAAAAGTTTTTTCACAACAAAGGAAACCATGAATAAAACAAAAAGGAAGCCCACTGAATGGAGAATATATTTGTCAATGATATATCTGATAAGGGGTTGATATTCAAAATTTATAAAACACTCATGCAACTTAACACCAAAAAAAACAAACAACCCAATTAAAAAGTGGGCAGAGGATATGAGAGACATTTCTCTAAAGAGGACATACAGATGGCCAACAGGCATATGAAGAAATGTTCAACCTCACCGATCATTAGGGAAATAAAAACTACAATGAGTTAACCATCTCACTCCGGTCAGCATGGCTATCTTCAATAAATCAACAACTAGTGCTGACAAGGCTATGGGGAAAAGGGAACCCTGCTGCACTGTTAGTGGGACTGCAGATTGGTGCAGCCATTATGGAAGTCAGTAGGGAGGTATCTCAAAAAACTGGAAATGGAACTACTGTATGACCCAGAAATTCCACTCCTAGGTATTTATCCTGAAAAACCAAGACACTAATTCGAAAAAATATATGCACCCCTATGTTCATTGCAGCACTATTTACAATAGCCAAGACTTGGAAACACTCAAATGCCCAGCGGTAGATGACTGGATTAAGAAACTGTTGTACCTTTACACAGTGGAGTATTATGCAGCTATAAAGAGGAAAGAAATTATACCATTTGCAACGATATGGATGGACCTAGAGAACATTATGCTAAGTGAAATAAGTCAGTCAGAGAATCTAAAGAACTGAATAAATGAGCAATGTAAACAGAAACAATCTTAGAGACACAAAGGAAAAACTGATGATTGCTAGATGGGATGGGGGTGGCAATGAGGGAAAAGGGGAAGGAATGAGGCAACATAAACTGGTAACTACAATATTGCCACAGAGATAGAAAAGACAGTTTGGGGAATACAATCAATAATGTAAATATTTTTTAGGGAACCAGATGGACCTGTGTCTTGTCAGGGAGACCACTTCATGGACAGTGTAGAGGCCTGACCACTGCACCGTACACCTGAAGCTTTCACTGAATAATATTAGATGTTAACTATAATTTCACACATATATATCGTCCTGGGGTGTGGAGTATGATGAGGGAATGGAGTCAATGGAATTGTAATAGATATTTATGATATTGGGGGGGCAGTGAATGGGGAAGGGGGAGTCACTTTGTAAGGGGTGAAAAGGATAACTATTGCATTGTTTTGTATATCTGTAACTAATAATAATAATAATAATAATAATTTTTAAAAACTTAAAAACAAAAACAAACAAACAAAACCCATCAATGTTTCCTGCCACAACTCCACTGCCATTCAAAAATACCAAAATAATTCCCCAAATACCATGACATACTTTCTGTCATTCGTGTTGGCATGGAGGACATATTAGGGCTACAATCCCAGAAGCAGATCCTACAATGAGGGTTTGAGTGAAGGTGATTGATTCATTTCAAATGTGCTCCTGGGAGAAATCAGTGAAGGTACAAAAGAAACAGTCAAGGAAGAGGAGTGAACCAAGCAAGGATATGATTTCAGGTGAAGTTGCAGCTTTAGCCTGATCCCATGGAGATCTCAACAGTGTAAATTACACTGCTGAGACTTCCCCCCTCAGGACCACAGGGTTGGGCTTGCATGCCTCTATATCAGTCACCCACTGTTTCTGGCTCCTCTCAGGAGACATCAAATTATGATTTTGTGACTAAAGTGGCCCTAATAACCAAAGAGAAGACTTCTGAAGGAAGCTGTAAGTACACAATGTTAGAAGTAAAGAATGCAGGAAGCTGGTATTGGGCATCTTGGCAGGTCACCAACAGTGCCCACTGCAGAGAATAAGGTCACAGAAGCAGTATAATTTCTCAAACCTCTTGCAGCCACCTGAGTCTTCCATGTCTTTGTGTCAGGCACTCCTTTCCATTTCCACATGGCTGCCTCTTTCATCCTTCATGTGTCAGGACCCCTTCAAAAAGGCCTTCCATGACCACCCTATCTAATGTAGGTCCCATCTCCACCCATCACTCTCTATTGCCCTATTATATATTCTTTGGAGCACTTATTACTCCCTTAATTTATTTCTTTATGCGTTTAATATCTCTCCGGCCAATATAAGTTCCATGAGGCCTGGTATTTCATCTTTCATTTCACCATTTTATCTTCAGTCCTAGAAGAATGCTTGGCATACAATAGGTTATTTAATGTACAAGGTGTGATCAAACAATGCAGTGAATGTTTAAATTTAAGAAAAATTATTACAGTAAAAAACATATTGCCATTAATCTCCCTCAACATACTCCCCCTTGCTCCAAACATACTTATCCCATCATTCTTGCCACTTTCTGAAGCAATTCTGGAAGTCCTCTTTGATAACTATCTTCAATTGTGCTGTTGTGGCTGCCTCGATGTCCTGAATCATCTTGACTTTGGGGAAGAGCCAGAAGTCTTATGGTGCCAGATTCAGTAAATAAGGTGGATAAGGACACACCGTAATGCTTTTATTTGACAGAAATTGCCATACCAGAAGTGATGTGTGACATGGAGCATTGTCATTATGGAGGATGAAACCATTTGCCCATTTCTCAGGCCTTTTTCTTAAATGCTCCAATAAGCCCTTATGACATTCATAGTTCACTGGGTACAAACTCAGCTCATACAATTCCTTCAAGGTCAAAAACACAATTAACATCACCTTGTTGTTAGAACTTGATTGACGCACTTTTTTTCTCACAAGGAGAACTGGATGATTTCCACTGAGAACTCTGACCTTTGGTCTCAGGATCACAACCATAAACCCCAGTTTCATCTCTTGTGATGACATGTCTTAAAAAGCTGAAATCTGACGTGGCATGATTACACAACTCCAACGAAATTGACAAAAGCTGTTGCTTTTGTTCGACAGTCAAACCATGAGGAACAAATTTCACACTCAGTCACCTCATGTTCAAATCTGTTGTTAAAATGCTTCGAACAGAACCATAAGAGATGTTCAGATCCTCAAAAATTTCCCTAATAGTCGATTGCCTGTTTGATCAAATCATTTCATTTACTCTTTCAACGTTCTCTTGGGTTTTTGATGTTGAAAGACATCCTGATTTCTCCTCATCTTCAATCAATTTGCAACCATTACAAAATCACTCAAACCACTTGTAAGTCATCTTCATGGTCACTATAACATCACCTAGTTAACATAAACTATAACATAAACTAGTTTTAACATTTTGGGTGTTTCTTTAGCACATTTTTGCAGTTTAAAACAAAAATTCATGTTAATGTGTTGTTTGTGATCCATGATTTATGGCACACTTTAAAACACACCTTCTTTCAACCATAGCTCACACCCAAATGACTGCATCCAACAAGGCAAAACTTGTCACACACTGTTAGAAGGTTTGACATAGAACTTCTCATATCGAAGATCTCCGACTTTCTCTTGGATGGCACTCAGCAGCTGCATTCACCCTGTTGTTTAACCACACCTCATTGTTGGATGGTAATGAAAGACTAGATGATTAAAAAAAGAGAATCAT
Organism: Aselliscus stoliczkanus; assembly: GCA_033961575.1. Lineage (NCBI taxonomy): Eukaryota > Metazoa > Chordata > Mammalia > Chiroptera > Hipposideridae > Aselliscus > Aselliscus stoliczkanus. The sequence continues at coordinate 34,353,021 of CM066738.1, forward strand.
GAAGAATCTGTAGAGAAATGTGGAACTACGTATGTATTGTGGCACATAGAATTTGTTGTCATTCTCTCCTTATCAGTATGCAAGGGAATATATGTGAAGGATTGTACTCAAGTTCAATCTATAGTCTTCCAAACTATTATAGATAATATTAGTCTTAATGGATATATTTTACAGTGGTGAAATGCTTCCAGAAAATTTTTGAAGAAAATTATGGCATTAAAGGGAGCCTTTTAGTTCTTTGATATATTATGTCTCTCAATTGAATATAATAGCTTCTCTTTCCCCTCCCCAAAAGATGTGTGCATTTCATTATATATCATTACCTGATATATGTTTGGCATAAAAGGCACTTTTCTTGTGTTTTTTTTTTTCCATGAGACACATATAGTAGAAAATTTCTGCAAGTTGGTATCATATGCTGCTCCACAGTGCATCTCATTTGGGATTAGTCCTAGACTCTTTTCTTCTGCAGTGTGGGGAATATATTGATTTATTACATAATTTATTTTATATTCTTCAGATCAGAAATTGGCCTAGATATTCGGACTGCACAAATCTCTCCCCCTGCACCATTTTTTTTTCCTTTAGACAAATACCATTTCCCTGAGTAGCAATTTAGTCATTACCCTATGATATAAAAGAAATGTGAAATCTGTCATAAGGAAGATGATGTTGTGACATAGTGACGGATCCTCTGGGAGGCTTAACCAGGTTTTCCACAAGATTAAAATGAATGTGACACTATGTTCAGATTCATAATTAAATTTATTTCTTTTTTTAATGTATGTGTGTTCTTCTTTACTGTGGAGAGAAGGAGAAGGAGAAAAATGTGGCTCTGGCTATAGAATAAGGACAGGAATCAATCTTAACCTGAAAAATAGAGCTTAAATACATGGGTTGTGCTTTAAGTTCCAAGGCACTCAAGGTAAAGCATCAAACTATAGCTGTGACTTCAGGTTTGGGCTAATGATAGATGGCTAATGTAATTGCCAGGAGAATTATAATTACCTAGTAAATGTCTTTCTTCTGTGCTAGGCAAGAGAGTAGCAACTATGGCCAGTCTCTTTACTGCAGTGCTGGCACATTTATGCACCTAATAAATATTTGCTGAAATTGAAAGAGAAATAGATGTGATTGAGAGGAGAGAGGGAGAGACATCTGAAACAGATACTTCAGACAATCACAACAGGTACTTCACAAAGACAATCCTAAACTCAATGCATAGTGAAGAAGTACCAAAAACAAGTAAAGCAACTTGGAGATGCAAAATTTCAAAGATGCTGGGTAATCAGGAAGAAATAAAATAGACTGGGAATATATGAGATGGGGGAGATTAAATAATCATCCCCCTTCTCATCTCTCCCTATGTCTATTCTTTTGCCATATGGTATTGCAGTATTTTCTCTAGACCATGGGGGTGAGTGACTTGTCTTACTCCTTGACATGGGCTTAACCAAGTGCTTTTCTTTGGCTAATGAAATGATGTTTCAGAGCTGTGCCAAGGGTGTGTGGGATTGCCAGCACTTTTTTTTTCTTTGTTTGTGAGGCCCCTATCTATAAAGACAATGTGCTTCTAAAATGTGTTACAAAATTCATGGGCTCATATGATAGATATAGTGATATATTGATGATTATTTAGAATAATGAGTGGAGAAGGGGTATTTATATATGTGCTGTCCAATCAGCACTTAGAAAGATTCTGCATTGTCCTTCTTTTTTCTGCATTGTATCTTGTTCCTCAGAATGCCAATATAGGTGCTTTTTGACTCTGCAGTTCCTTAATACCATTTATTTACTGGTGGTTACCTCATCACTCATGATGTTGCATCATCCATTGTGATTCCAATGACTCCCTCAAAGGTTGTTGTTGTGCTTCACTGAACACCACCACAATTGTAAATCTTACCCAGAGCAGGGAGATATGCATGATAATTGTTTTCTGGTCATGTTAAATTTACAATTTGAAATTTTATACAATAAAAATAGAACAACACATCTTCCAACTTCTTCTCTTGAACTCCTTAGAATGTAATCACCGTATTTCTAGAATGTGATCTATTTTCCACTCAATTTTCCACTCAGCAGGAAGGATAGGTGAGGGGCCCATACATAGAGCAAGTAAAGTGGGCCCATAAGAGCAAGGAATGTCCATTCTTTGTGAGGCATGGCTTAAGACTGATTCAGGAAAACATCATTCTATTGTTTTAATTGACATGAATTAAAAGGTCCATTAGCATTGGAGATCAGTGGCCACCAAACCTTTGCAGAAGATAGGCATGGCCAACTCCAGAGAACTTTTTCATACAGGGCGTAAAGGAGAGAGTGGTGTGACTCCACTGGGGACTGGCTGCATGGAGCTCACTGGGTCAAGGATGGCTCTGACACACCATTGCCTTCAGATCTCCAGAGGCCCTGAGATCAAAATACAAATAGTACTAGATGAGCACTGATAAAGCCCAAGGGTAGCTACTGTTGGTAGCCAGGATTCCTGATCTTGTCCTATGTCTAATGTGAGATTCACCTGAATTTAGCAAGTCAGCACTGCCATCATGGCCCAAATCTATGCAAACTCACAAAAGAAATGCTCTGAAAGCCAGTAAGAGCAATTTCTCACCATACCACCCTCTGAAACCCCCAAGATAACTTCATGGGCAAGAGTTCTGGAGATCTTAGGAACATCTGGTCAACTCCATGCATGGGCTAGAGGGTTTGAAAGAGCTCTGAAGGAAGAAACAGTGACTAGGGCCCACACAGATCCTGCTCTTTGTGAACTTGTTTCTTAATACCTCTATGTCTCCATTCCCCTGTTTATAAAATGGAGATAATAGCAGTTTCTATTTTGATTATTTTGATGAGGATTAAATAAGATACTTCATGCAAAACTCTTAGAAAAATGCCTACCACAAAATTTGAAACAATTTGTTATTTGTCTTGAGCTTCTTACCATGATTTGGTTCATGCTATACCTCTCGACATTTACCAGTTATCTTTGGCATCCACTAAAGAATGTTTGCCTGATTGACATGCACCACCCTCTCCATTTCATAACAGATTTCCTAAATATAACTAGCAACAGGGTCAGAAATGTGAAGACTTCAGAGCAATAAATAGATATCATAAAACACATGCATGTCATTCTCCCAGAAAGATGGAGACATAACAAAGCCCTTTCTCAGGAAGTGTAGGTGATAGAAAATAGGAGTAAAAGCTATTATGGTGTGTGTGTGGGGTTGGGGAGATGGTGGGGGTGAAGGTAGTAAAACAAGATTACAAATGCTGTTATTTTTCTCTTCATTCCCCTTCTGGCACAACTACTTCTAATACTATTAGTACTTTTATTGCCATTTTCTGACCATCAAATAAATGTTCAGGCATGGCACAAGGTGTGTACCATAGAAAGAAAATAAATGAGTACTGCTTTATGTTTCCAGTAAGGGAACTTTACTAGATACTTTCAGAGTCTCTGAAGAAATATCAGTGTAATTTTCATTGAGAAAGGGCCTTTGGGTTATCTGGAAAGTACTTTTCTTAAAAAATTGTATAACCATAAAAGCAATAATGGATATAAAAGTTAAAAATATTTCCTTTAATATAGTAAATGCAAAACAGAAAGCATTAATGTCTAAATGGGTGACCATTGTGTATCTGGATAATATTCTTTATGAAACTGTTACAAATTGCTCTATTAAGGAGCAAATGAAGGTAACCCTTCATGTTCAGTAAAAGGCCTCTAGTCCTTAAGTCAGAAGATTCAGTTCTTTTGTACACTAACTGGGCATATTACTTTAATTCTTGCAATTGCAAAATAAGAATATTGGAATAAGTGGAATCAACCTGCGATTATCTTCTTTAGGTAAACACTAAAAATGTTATTGGCATTGTTTATGACAAGTCCTACAATGTTACCCCATACTTAAATTAGAAATCATAATGACATCTGTCTTACACACACACACAATTCCTATCACTACTAGTCAGAGTAATTGATGATGATGATCCCGTGGGTCTTTCGGGGAATGATTCCCATTGATCATGTTCCCATTCTTACACCAGAAAGTCTAATTTTTAGAGGTTTTAGAACAGTTTCAATTCTTGTTAATTCATATTGAGACAAAGAAAATTACAGAATACAAAGAGATGGATGGCTAAAAGACATGTGAAAATATTCTCATACTCACTAGTAATTACGGAAATGAAATAAAACTATAGTAAGGTATAGTTTCACAACCATATTATTGGAAAAGTCATTTAAATCTGATAATATAAAGGGTAGGGAGGTGTGGGAAACCATTGTTAGTGGGAGTATAAATTGGTTCAACCACTTCGATTAAATATTTGGCAATATTAAGTATATTAGTTATTTCTTACTCTGATAGCATTGTGTAACAAACCACCCCAAAACTTAATGTCTTAGAACAAGAACCATCTATTGCTTCTGAGGGGCTTATTCATGCATCTGTGATCAGTTGTAAGTTAGTTAGACAAGTCAAAGAAATCTAGAAGAGTTACAAAGTTGGTTTTTGGCTGGTTCAGGCCTGGTCTAGGATGGCTGATGAGATGCCTGGGCTCTCTTTCATATGTCCCTTATATGTGTCTGTTATATAACCACTCACCCCCAGCCCCCAGTAGGTGCATTCTCCTGGAACACGAGTAAACAAGTTTAGTCATGAGAGGATGCAAGCAGAAATGTACAATCACTTTCAAGCCTATATTTGCCTCATATTTGCTACTGTCCAATCAGCTGAAGCAAATCACATGGCCAAGCTCAGGGTTACACTATTATAGGAAAAAGATTGTGGTTAAAGAGAGGCCATTAATTGGGTCCATTCATCCAACCCATCTGACTCATTAAATAGCATGGAAGAGTTAAAAATTTAATAGAGTCATATAAGAGATACAATAATGGAGTAAAAATGAGTGAAAAAGATTTATAGCTAGCCCAGGATGTTAATCTTCAAAACCAAATATTAAGTAAAAGAAAGCAAGTTGAGGACAGATATATGGAGTATTATATTATTTATGAAAATTAATTAAAATTAATTATTTATGAAAATTCACACACACACACACACACACACACAAGTGATTCTTTGTTTATGGAAACATATGCAGTAAAATACCCCCTACTAACTCAAATGGTTGCCTCTGGGAAGGTGCAGGAAAGAGAAGAAGAGAAGAATCAAGAGAAGGAGGGGAAGGGAAGAGGCTGAATTTAGTTGTATCTGAATTGTCTTTAAGAAATTGACTGTAGGGGCCAGCTGAGTGGCTTGCTGGTTAAGAATTGGCTTGGGAGCGCAAGCTCTGAGAAGCAGGGCTACCGGTTCGGATCCCACATGGGCCAGTGATGCTGAGTCCTCTACAGCTAAGATGGTGAACAACAGCTTGACCTTGAGCCGGGCTGCGGTGAGCTACCCTGAGAGGCCAGCAGCCAGTGTGAGAGGCCTGCAGCCAGTGTGAGCTGCCTTGAGCTGCCGTGAGCAGCCATCCATCGGCAGGCAACCATTTGCCTCAGTCGGGAAGAGCACAATGATCACAATACCAACATAGGCCAGTGAAGCAACATCATCCACAACTAGACTGAAGAACAAAAAGAACAGCAACTTGTTTGTTCCCCTCCCCCAATTCCCTAATAAAATTTTTTTGGGTTTTTTTTGTGTTTTTTTTTAGGGCAGTGTTACTGGCCCTCATATATGGGACCAAACCAGGGCTGCTGGCTTCCCAAGCCAGCGCTTAACCACCGCGCCACTCAGCCGGCCCCTAATAAAATGTTTAAAAAAAAAAAAAGAAATTGATAGTAGAAATATAGGTTTGGTATACTTTTTTCCTTTTAAAATAATTCATAATACTAAAAAAATTTTAATGAGAAATATTCTGTGCACATGAAACATCCAGCATGTTCTATCTAGAAAAGCAGCAATCAAAGAAAGAAGTGTATATGTGTGAGTTACTAAATCAACCAATGCAAATAAACTGACATTTTCTTGGAATGACATGAAAGCAGGGTTGGTAAGGTCAGCAAGTATCCAGTGAACTTGACCAAGGTGGCTCCTGGTCAGTATTCAAGCAAATTGTGAAAGCAGGCCAGCCTCTAGTAATCAAAACAGAGGATCTACTTACAGATAAAATGAGTCTAAGAAAATATCCCCATGGAAGTATTGTCACTCATACAACAATGGCAATAAATACTCTTCATGTGCAATTATGTGCACATCCATAACTCAGTCTTGTTTTGGTGGCTCCACTTTAATGAGTAGTTCTGAAATGGACTAGGGATAGAGCAAGGAAATGGCACCTCAGAATCCAACTGACCATTGTTACTCCAAGGATGGACCATGAACCAAGAGCTTAAGAGAAATGAAAATTCTCAGATCCTGCCCCATACTTTCTTAATCAGGATACCTGGGGGTGGAGCCCAGCAATCTGTGTTTTAACCAGCCCTTCAATTGATTCTAGTGGACATCCAACTTTGAAAAACACGGCCACAACATCTTTTCAGAAAATTAACAGTTAATTACATCTCAACAATGACTGTATCCACAGAACAGTAGTAACATGAGAAATGCTTACAGGACGTTTCTATTAGACTATGATGAGAAATGGGGCATCTAAGGCAGGAATTTCCATCCTTATTGCACTAACATATATTTATTATTACATTAGTCAGCTTTGTACAACACCAAACAAAGTTGGACACTGAAGAACTGAAAAATGGAACTGAAAAATTGATTTAGTCACACTTTTTATTTCCCACACTCTGAATACTTTTATACCTTGTATATTGCTTTTTGATTTTAAACATTACATAGCTTTCTTTGGATGTATAACATATACATCACTGTTTATTCAACAGAGATTTCTAACTAAAGGATGAGGAATTGTTCAGCTTCAATTCATATCTTTATTTGCTTTGATGAAATAAAATGCCTGTGGATTTAATGGAATATGTGACATAAAACTGATTTAATTTTTATTCTAGTGGCCACATTTATAAAAGAGCAATTTTCAATGAAGGTGGAAATTCTGTAAAATTTAATCACCAACTATCCAGAGAATAGCTATGAAATATGTTATAGTTTTCATTCATGTGTCCATTTGTATCTTAGAAACTTAATTTTTTCAGAAAAGTATATTCTGAAAGTAAAACACTTTTTTGTTATTTTTACGTTACTATTGATATTCATATATCAATTTAGTAAATATATATTGATACCAGCTACCATTCTAGGTCTTAAGAATAAATTAGCAACCAAATCAGATACAGCTGCTGATCTCATGGGACTTACAAGCTGGGTCAGGGTTGGGGAGATAGACCCCCAAAATAAGCAATTTTCTAATATGTCACAGGGTGATAAATGCTGTAAATAAAATTAAAGCAAGGTGGGGGATAGAGAATCGTGGGAGAACTGTTAATTGGCTGGTCAAGGAGAATCTGATAAAGTGACTCCAAGGGAAGTGAGGAAGTAAATGGTGGGGATATGGGAAAAATAGATCTCAGGAAAAGGGAATAGAGAGGGCAAAGTCCCTGAGGCACAAGCATGTTAGGGGTTTAAAAAAAAATAGCAGAAAATTACATAAACTTTTCTGATTTGGCAATTTGAGAGTAATCTGCTCTGTTCATGCAAAAAAAGAAAAAAGATTTTGGAGCCATTATCCAAAATCAATCAACTTTATTTCCTATGCTATATGCAAATTATGCAGCCGATACCAAAATGCCATTAAGAGAATGATTTGCACTCCTGTCAGTAATAGTGAACTCTATATATACTGTCTGGAATGTAACATTGACTGTACAGTTGGACAAGCCATAAAGAAAATGTATACACACTTTAAATGATGTCTCCTTCTTTCCTTTTAGGAGAGCTTTCTTGCTCCTCTTTCATCATTATGTTAGAGTTTAGAAATGTTTCTTTCTGCGCCAACGCTCAGGGCAGGGTGGGAATAGGGGGTTGTAAAAATGAGTTATAAGCTTCTTATGTTTAATTTGGGATGATCCTTTGAATTTTGGTGAAACCTTTTACTTCATATATATTGAATTCCTAGAGAGCACTTTTCAACACAAGCTAAGATATTTAGAAATATTTTAGATGATAATATTCCGCAGAGGGCAAGTGTGTATCCCAGTGCATCTATAATGTGTCTGTAGCTATTAAAAATCTTGGAAGGGCATGTCTTCCTTCAGCCCAGCTTCTTTTAGCTCCAAGAATCTGTCAAGTCCTTCAAACCACAGGGCCTCTGCACATGCTGTTTTCTTCTGCTTGGATGCACATTCAGACAATCTGGGGATGCCCAGACCACACCCCAGGCATATTAAACCAAGACCTTGAGAGTAGGATTCAGGCATCAGTACTTTCTAAAGTTTCCCCAGGGGATTCCAATGGCAACCAAGCCTAAGAAGCACTGTGTAAGCATGTGTTTTTATAAAACCCACATCCCAATCCCACTTTACACCCACTTCTCTTGGGCTTCCTTGCTTAATCATCCTTCCTCAGAGACATAGATAGTCCCTGCCATTCCCTCGCCCCAACTGTAAATCAAATTCCCCTATTGAACATGTAGCTCCCCCTTGGGAAACTCTCAGTACACTAGCTACTTCACATTTGTCTGTGACATTATTTATTCAATGTTATTCTTCTCCTAACTCTTTTAAAAGTGATCTTTAAAAGATTTGTTTACTGTGACACCCAACACTTGCAATCTTGGTGTCTTAATGCCAAGAGTGATGACTGAGTTTGTTAAATTCTTCTACTTTTTTTTTTTCCTGAATTAATCAAAGGACCTCTGTAAGCATACCAAAATAGTGCTGATCAAGGTAATTGCAGACAAATTTATCTTCCCCAAACAGGACTTTGTGGCTCAAATTAAGTATTGATAGAGCACCCTGAAATATGAGATGCAGGATAAGTATCTAAGCATTAAGCAGGTGCTTATTTCCTGCCAGACAATTTTTGTGAAAATGAACCTCATCTGTGTATGTGGGAAAACATGTGGTGCTTAAAAAATGTGTTATCTCCTACTCTTGACTGTGAACTCCATGAGGGAAGTAACGATGTCTGACTTTGTTTACCATGAAATGCATCCCCAGGGTCCAGCTCCTGGCACCCAGTAAACATTCAATAGCTATTTGTTCAATGGCTGAACTGGAGTGAAGAAAACTACTCTAGGGGTTTATTTTTCCAGCTGGTTCCAATTCAGTTAAAGGGATAAAAGCAGTGGTTCTCATTCCTGACTGAGTATTATCATCATCTAGGATAAGAGGTGTAAAATATTAATGCCTGGACCCAAACCTGGACCAACCAAAAACCAGAATCTTGGAGTTAGGGCATCCATGTATTTGTTTTCTATTACACCTAACACATTACCAGATTCATTTAGCAACTTAAAACAACATACATTTATTGTCTCATAGTTTCCATAGGTTGGAAGTTGGGGCATATAGTGGCTGGATTCTCTGCTCAGGTTCTCATCAAGCTCAAATCTATTTCTTTGCTAAGGCTAAATTTCTCTCCAGGGTTCTTGATTTTCTTCTAAGCTCACTGGTTGTTGGCAGAATTCATTTCCTTATGGTTATAGAGCTGGGATCCCTGAAGTCTTCCTAGCTTTTGGTGGAGGATCACTCTCAGCTTCAGGAGGCCACCATGTGGTCCTTGTCACCTGGACCCCAGGCAGATAAGCTAGCAAACAGTCAAGGTCTCCTGGTTCCATGGGAACACTGCTTATCAGACAGCCAGTTCTGTACACTGACCAGCAGCCAAGGTCTCTGTCTTCCAGGGTTGCTCTGTGCTTGAGAACAGGCCTGCAGGGCCTGCTGGGGTGATTACCCCCATGGAACACTCATTGTTTTGCTATACCTATAGAACCTTGCTTCTTCTCTGCCTGGTGTGGACCACTGCCCCAATGCCTGGAGCCACTGTAGGCTCTCCCCGATCAGTAAGTCTAGATAAACCTATGTCTCGGGCCGGCAGAGTGGCGCGGTGGTTAAGCGCTGGTTTGGGAAGCCAGCGGCCCCGGTTCGGGTCCCACATATGAGGGCAAGAGACACTGCCCTCAAAAAAAAAAAAAAAAAAAGCTAAACCTATGTCTCACACTCAGCCATCTGGTGTGTTCTTTGGGCTTGCAGCTTCTCAGGCAAAAATCTTGGAAAATCTAGACTGAGTCTGAACAACCTCTCCATCTCAGCAACAGACACCTCCTTGGTGTTGAACCCTCTTTTTTTTTTTTTTTTTTTTTTTAAGGGCAGTGTCTCTTGCCCTCATATGTGGGACCCGAACCGGGGCCGCTGGCGTCCCTAGCCAGCGCTTAACCACCGTGCCACTCTGCCAGCCCTCGAACCCTCTTCATGCTTCAGATTTCTCTGACTTTTCTTCTGTGGCCAGCCAGACAAAATGCTTTGCTTTTAAAGGGCCTGGGTGATTAGGTCAGGCCTACCTAGACAATCTCCCTTTCTTCCTTTCCTTTTTTTCCTTCTCATTTTTTAATTGAGATATAATTAACATATAACATTGTGTAAGTTTCAGGTCAACACCATTGATTTGATACATTTATATTGCAATATGATTGGCAATGGAGCCTTAGTGAACAGATAATCTCTTAAAATTGACTGTGGTGTTTTAACATAACGTAATCACAGAAATGAAAGTCATCCAACTCATAGTGCTAGAGATGATGTAGGGTGTGTAAACTGGGGATAAGGGTATAAGAAATCTGGTGCCATCTTAGACTTCTGCCTACCACAACTGGTATTAAATAACTCTCTAGCCGAGTGGGAGAACCACTGGATTTATTTAGCACATATTTCAAAGGGCAATGATAAAGTAACCTTTAAACACAGTATATTTTTAAAGAAATACATCTTCTACTCATCAAAACATCTCACCAATCAGGGAACATCAATAGAATTTCTAACTATTGCATAGCAGAGATTTACTAAGGGCCTATGTGGCTGTCAGTATATCACATGAGAGAAGCACTGCCCATGGGATTTAAAGAACACGATTTCTGAAATCTGGTTTATAATATCTGTCAGGGTTCCACCTGGTAACAGAACTTATCTAGATAGTCAACTGAAGAGACACTGGTGAAAAGACTAATTACAGAGATATGGGTGGGGCTAAGGGAATAATCAAGGGATGCAGATGCAGAAGTGAAAGGTCATTATCACCTATGGGAGGAATTAGTGTCTCTGGAGTTCACCACATACCATAGGCACATTTTAAGTCTTCATCCAGTATATTTCTGATTGTTTTTCATTAAAACCTGAGAACTACCTAGGCAGCTACATGGATATTGTCCTAAATTTTGTACTTTCTCTTTCTTGTTTACACTTTCTTTTCTCCATACCTACATGTGTGTTTGTTTCTCTCAGGTATTGTAAAAATAATCTTGAACATACTCTACTATCACTTTAAATTCCCTACTTGCAGGCTGTTGATAATAACATTAATAAGTAATAAACAATATTCAAATTTAAACAATTTTAATATTTAAATTCAAGAATCCTGTGTGGCTATTAATCCTATCTGTTAAAAAAAAAAACCTCATAAAATAAAATTACAAAACAAAGCTAAACAAAAAGTAAACACTGAAATGACAGGAAAGAATTATAACAAGAGAAGGGAACATCAACAGAATGAAGACGCTGACAAATTTCTGGAAGATGGAAGGTAGTTATAATCATGCAACAGGTGATTTGAATGAGCTCAGAAGTTGGTAACCTAGTGTGGAGTTCTTCATACGGTAGCTGGTTGGTGAAATTGACTGATATGGAGAGCAGAACTGAGAGAAGGGACAGCAAGTAGGGAGTTGGTTGATTTCCTTATTAAATGGCTTATAGACTAGCCTGTCTTGCCCTCCTTCATCATCCCTTGATTACAGTTACAGAACTCATACCCAGGATGAAGCCAGAGAGACTCTCTCTAAGGAGACAGAAGTTCTGAGCAGAGCTTGGGCATCCAGAACAGGGTTTAGCTTTCTAGATTTGGACACATTTTATATGCCATTTGGTGGAGGGGTACAGCTTCCTGCATGGTCTCTTACCAGGGAGTGAAAGAAAAGCCTGCCCACTGACATCCTCTCATAAAACACAAATTTTACAGTGAGTCCTCTCCTTTAGTGTATATGTCGGTAGGGGCTGAGCACACCCAAGTCAGCTGCTGATGTTATTAACCTAGTCCTTCAACAATAAATCACTGAATAACAAAAAGTTCCAGGTATTTGAAGAAAAGTGATAATGCAAAGAAGAAAGAACAAGAAAAGCAAAAAGACAATAGACTCAAGGGGATACATAAATAAACTAAAGAAAGAAATGCAAACAAATTTCAGATCCTCAGAGGTATTTGAGATGCCATTGCATCTGTAAACACCCTTAAATCGAATGCATAACTGAATGAATTAATTCTGTTAGTAAAATTTGTAAAGAAGAAGAAGAAGAAAAAAACTTTCAGGGAAAGATATCTTCTCCAGAAAATTCCTCCTGATATATAAGATAGAATAATACAGATCTAACACGACCTCTTGCAGAGTAGTAAAAGGTAAATATTTTGCAACTCATTTATTAGACTGGTATAACTTTTATAACAAAACTTGACAGTCACAATTCAAGAAAAGAAAAATAACAAGTCAATATATTACATGAAAATAGATGAAGAAATCCTTTAAAAACTAGCAAACAATGTATATTAGTATATAAAAAGGATCGTGGCCAAGTCAAGTTTATTCCACAACTGCAAGGTTGGTTAAATACTAAGCAAAAACAACAACAAAAAAATCAATATAATTCTCAGGGAACTGGAAAAAGAACAGCAAAAGAAGCCAAAGGGGAGTACAAGGAAGGAGATAATAAAAACTAGAGTGGAAATAAACAATATAGAGAACAGAAAAACAATACAAAAGATCAATGAAACCAAAGCGTGTTTTTTGTGAAGATAAACAAAATTGACAAACCTCTAGCCAGGCTCATCAAAAAAAAAAAAAAAAAAAAAGAGAGAGAGAGGACTCAAATTAGTAAAATCAGGAATGAAAGAGGTGAAATGACTATAGATATCACAGAAATACAAAAAAATTTAATAAATTACTGTGAGCAACTATATGCCAACAAATTTGACAATCTGGAAGAAATGGATAATTTTCTAGAAGCATATAACCTTCCAAAGCTAACTTGAAAAGAAACGGAAAATCTAAATAGTCTGATTACTACCAAGGAAATTGAATCAGTAATCGACAAGCTCCCAACAAACAAAAATCCTGGACCAGATGGCTTCACAAGTGAATTTTATCGAACATTCAAAAAAGAACTATCACCTATTCTTTTCAAACTATTCCAAAAAATCCAGGAGGGAAGTCTCCCAAATTCTTTTTATGAAGCCACTATCACCCTGATTCCAAAACCAGACAAAGACAGCACAAAAAAAGAAAACTATAGGCTAATATCCCTGATGAATATAGATGCAAAAATTCTCAATAAAATATTAGCAATCAGAATTCAGCAATATATTAAGAAGATCACACATCATGATCAAGTGGGTTTCATCCCTAGTACGCAAGGCTGGTTCAACATCCGTAAATCAATTAATGTGATACACCACATCAACAAAATGAAGAATAAAAATCACATGGTCATAGCAATAGATGCAGAAAAAGCATTTGACAAAATCCAACAGCCATTTATGTTAAAAATCCTTAGCAAAGTGTGAATACAGGGATCATATCTCAACATAATAAAGGCCATATATGATAAACCTACAGCTACCATCATACTCAATGGGGAAAAGTTAAAACCATTCCCCTTAAGATCAGGAACAAGACAGGCTGTCCACTTTCTCCTCTTTTATTCAACATAGTTCTGGAAGTTCTAGCCACAGCAATCAGACAAGAGAAAGAAATAAAAGGCATCCAAATTGGCAAGGAAGAAGTAAAATTGTCATTATATGCAGATGACTTGATACTATATAGAGAGAACCCCAAAGACTCCATCAAAAAACTATTGGAATTAATAGATGCATTCAGTAAAGTAGCAGGATACAAAATCAATGTTCAAAAATCAGTTGCATTTGTATATACTGATAATAAACTAACAGAAGGAGAAATTAAGAAAACAGTCCCATTTACAATTGCTTTGAGAACTATAAAATACCTAGGAATAAATTTAACCAAAGAAGTAAAAGATCTGCTCAGAAAAATTATAAGACACTGAAGAATGAAATAAAAGAAGATACAAATAAATGGAAATGCCTACCATGCTCCTGGATAGGAAGAATTAATATAGTTAAAATGTCCATACTGCCTAAAGCAATATATAGATTCAATGCAATCCCTATCAAACTACCAAGGGCATTTTTCACAGAATAAAAAAATATAATCTTAAAATTTATATGGAACCATAAAAGACCCTGAATAGCCTCGGCAATTCTGAGAAATAAGAACAAAGTCGGGGGTATCACGCTACCAGACATCAAAACATACTACTAGGCTATGTAATCAAAAGAGTATGGTATTGGCATAAAAACAGGCACATAGATCAGTGGAACAGAACAGAGAGCCCAGAAATAAATCCATGCATATATGGATAGTTAATCTATGACAATGGAAGCAAGAATTTACACTGGGGTAAAGATAGTCTATTTAATAAATGGTGCTGGGAAAATTGGACTGACACATGCAAAAAAATTAAACTGGACCACTTCCTTATGCCGTATACAAGCACAAATTCAAAATGGATTAAAGACTTAAATGTAAGACCTGAAACCATCAAACTCCTAGAAGAAAATATAGGAAGTAAATTTGCCCACATTACTCTGAGCAATATTTTTACTGATATATCCTCACGGGCAAGGGAAGTAAAAGAAAAAAAAATGAACATATGGGATTATAGCAAACTCAAAGTGTTTTCAAAACAAAAGACACCATCAATAAAACAAAAAGGAAGCCTACTGAATGGGAGAAGATATTTGTCAATGATATATCTGACAAGGAGGTTAATATGTAAAATTTAAAAAACACTCACGTAACTCAACACCAAAAAAACAAACAACCCAATTAAAAAATGGGCAGAGGAAATGAAGAGACATTTCTCTAAAGAGGACATACAGATGGCCAACAGGCATATGGAAAAATGTTCAACCTCACTAATCATCAGAGAAATGCAAATAAAAACTACAATGAGATACTATCTCACTCCAGTCAGAATGGCTACCATCAATAAATCAACAAATAACAAGTGCTGACAAGGATGTGGGGAAAAGGGAACCCTGCTGCACTGTTGATGGGATTGTAGATTGGTGCAGCCACTATGGAAGTCAGTATGGAGATATCTCAAAAAACTGGAAATGGATCTATCTTTTGACCCAGCAATTCCACTCCTAGGCATTTATCCTGAAAAACCCAAGACATTAATTCGAAAAAATATATGCACCCTATGTTCATTGCAGCGCTATTTACAATAGCCAAGACTTGGAAACAACCGAAATGCACATCGGTAGATGACTAGATTAAGAAACTGTGGTACATTTACACAATGGAGTATTACACAGCTATAAAGAAGAAAGAAATCGTACCATTTGCAACGATATGGATGGACCTAGAGAACATTATGTTAAGTGAAATAAGTCAGCCAGAGAAAGACAAATACCATATGATCTCACTTATATGTGGAATCTAAAGCGCTGTATAAACGAGCAATGTAAACAGAAATAGTCTTAGAGACACAAAGAAAAAACTGATGAGAGCTAGATGGGTTGGGGATAGGCATGAGGGAGAAGGGGAAGGGATGAGGCAACATAAACTGGTAACTACAATAACTGCAGAGACAGAAGAGACAGTTTAGGGAATATAATCAATAAGGTTGTAAATTTTTTTTTTTAGGGGATCAGAAGGACTCATGTCTTTTTAGGGAGACCACTTCATGGATGGTGTAGTGGCCTTAGCACTGCACTGTACATCTGAAGCTGTCACTGAATAATATTAGATGTTAACTATAATTTAACACATATATAGTCATGGGATGTGGAATATAATATAGTGTGGGGATGGAGTCAATGGAATTGTAATAGATCTGTATGATATTGGGGGTGGAGGGCCAGGGGAGAGGGGAGGGAGAGTCACTTTGTAAGGGGTGAAAAAGATAACTATTGCGTTGTTTTGTACATCTGTAACTAATAATAATAATAATAATTATAATAAAGTTTTTTATAAAAATCAATGTATTTTATCTCATTAACAAAATATAGGAGAAAAATTAAAGAATTATCTCAGATGCAGAAAGAACAATTTATAAAATTGATTCCTTTTATCATTTATGATAAAGAAAAGTCCTTAGCAAACTAGGAATGAAAGGAAGCTTTTTAGTCTAAAGCTGTGTGTCTAGGACATAAAACACAAGATGAGGATCGAGACAAGAATATCTGATAGCCCCTTGTATTTTCAGTTGTGTACAAGAGGTTCTAACCACTGCAATAGAGCAAAAATGAATAAATAAATATTCTTAAAATTGGAAAAGAAGAAATTAAACTGTTATTATTTGGAAACAACATGATTTGATTGTTTTAAGTAGAAAATCTAAAGGAATCTTTGGAAATAAAATTGAGTTTGGTCAATGGACACAAGGGGATCATTAAAATCATTGTGTCATGTGTCAGTAACAAATATTTAGAAAGTGAAATTAAAATGCACGATACTATTTACAACAACATCAAAAATGTCAACTGTAAAGAATAAATATAGTGAAAATAATGTAGGACCTCTGCATATTGTTGCTGGAAAATAAGAAAATCAAAATACATAATCATACATACCACTTAAATGAACAGGAAGAATTAATATTGTTAGAGTGGCAATTTTCCTTGACTGTATCTATATTTTCAATAAAATTTTAATCAAAATCATAGCAGGATATTTTGTAGAAATTGGAAAATTGATTCTAAAATTTATTTGAAAATATGAAGGGTCAATAATCAAAAATATCTTTAAAAATATTGAGTTAGAAGACCAATATCAAGTCTGTCTACACTATCAGTATAAAGATACTATAAATTAAGACTATGTGGCATGGTACCAGGATTGATTTACAGAACAATGAGACATAATAAAGGCCAGAAACAGACTCATGTATTAATGGCATTGCAACCCTGAGGCAAAGGACTTTTTTTTACCTTTATTAAATAGTTTTGCGTCAATTGGACATCAGTATGGAAAATTTGAATCTTGACTCCTAACTCTCACATACACAAAAATAAATTCCAGCTAATTATAGATCAAAACATGAATGGTAGAAGAATAAAACTTATAGAAGACAACAAAGTAGAATATCTTCATGACTTAACTGTAAGGAACTTAAAAAGGACACAAAAAGCATTAACCATAAAGGAAAAGATTGATGAAAAACATTATTTCAGCTCATTAAAATATATCATTAAAAAAATATAAAAGGCAAGCCAAAAAATGGGGAGAAGATAATTGCCACTTATTGAACCAAGTAAGGGCTCCTATTCAGAATATGCAAAATGCTGCTGCAAATGAATTAAAAAATACAATTGACCCAATGTGAAAATTGCAAAAGACTTGACCTGCCATATAACAAATAAGCAACATAGATATCAAAAAGATAATTAAAAATAAAATGCCACTATACATATGTCAAAATAGCTATAATAAAGACTGACAATAGCAACTCATACATTGCTGTTAAGAGTGAGATTGGTATTACTGCTTTTGAAAAGGTTTGGTAACACCTTTTAAAACTTAATATTATCAAACTAGATGGAGTAAAATAATACACATTAGAAATGTGAACATATATGCACCAAACAAATATGTTCTTAACAACTTTATTTATAATAGCCAAAGACTGGAAAAAAAACCTAAATATGTATAGACATAAGAAAGAATAAGTGTTTGTGTAATCAAAAAATAGAATACTATTCAGAAATTGGAATGAATAGATCACTTGTATAAGCAATAGTATAGATAAATCTTATAAACCTAATGTTGAGTGACAGGAGCCAGTCATGGAAGAATATACAGTATTTTGTTTCTATTTACATAAATTTCAAAAACAGGCAAAACTATTAAGTTATTAAGAATCAGGATAATGATGCCTATGGGAAGTAGGCAGTTTTCATTGAAAGTGGGACACAAAGGGAGCTTCTGATATTCAGATCATATTTTATTTCATGATTAGTGTTGTGAATATACTTATATGATCACTTTGAAATAACTCATCAAGCTATAATTTGTCCACTTTTTTTGTGTGTACATATTTAACTGAAAAATTTTAAATAAACACAACTGCATTACACTCTAAGGTTAAGAATTTGATTGGCATTAAGTTTCTCACATTAGCAGCTTTGTATCTTAAAAGATAGTATAATTATACCTTCAAAATTCTGAAGGAAAAAAAAAACAGGAGCTTAGAATTCTAGGAAATAAAAAATATATTTATTCATGTATGGACTCATTAAATTCACCATTGCTAGACACCATTTCTAAGAAAACCCAGGAGAAATTCAAAGGCCTTAGGAAACAATAGAACTAACCCAGGAGAACAATAAAAAGAAACAAGAAGACAGCTGTGCTTATGGCCTAGAAGCATGTTACATCATCCAACAAGTAGTATGATAAGGAAAGTGAATGCTTTAAAGAATGTGAAAAAATACTTTTTTTCTGACAACAAGAAAGAAAAAGAAATGCAATTAAGTTCTCTAAGAGATTTATAAAGTAATATAAGAAAATCATGTTACAAATTTGAACCAAACTGAAATGCGTCATTATATCAAACAAGTGATGGAATGTGATTGAATACATTTCACTTTAATGTTTGTAATAGTCTCCTTCAGGTGACTCAGGTTAAAAGATATAGAATTACCTCTTTGTGAGTCCAATCACATCACTGATTTCTGCATAATTATCATATTTTAAATATTGTTTATTGGGTCATTATTTTCAGAACTAGATTATGGGTGGAAAAATTTTATTGTAAATAGATGTTAGAATATAAATACTATACAAGATTTTCAAAAAAATGCAAATCTTGGCAGATTCTGACAAGGGGTAGAGGTGGGGGTTATAATAGCCAAGTGGAAAGATGTCAGAACATTAAATACTTCATATTATATGGCAAGGAATTGAGATCTACAGCTTAAAGCTGATGGGTCTAAAATAGAGATCTTAATATATAATTTAAAACTTTTAAAAATGTAATCAACAAACAGAGGAGGAAGATAAAGTAAATAAGAGAGATATGGAGAAAATAAACTAAATATTTCTTGTATCAACACAGAGCCTGACCAGACACTGCTTAGCATTGATAAATCTGTACAAAAAGGCGAAAACATTTTATTAGTATTACCTCCAAAAGCCTAAGTGAGAACTGCACAGAAATTGTTGTTTATGAAGAGAGGTAGAGTGGTGTGAGAATGAGAAAGATATGAGGGAAAGTCTTTCTTTTCATTTTGTACTTTTTACTTTTTTTCACATACTTGCATTAGATTTATTAAAATTATAACTAATGAAAGTTCTCAATTAGACTAAAATAATTGTTAACAGAATTATCCAGAAGTAGCAGAAAAGTTTAAGTAGAAGTATATATACAGAACTAATGATTAGAAAAGTCTCATGCTAGAGTCCTTATTTTGGTGAAACTATGAAATAAGTGGCCCTTGTTTTGCTTTCTGCGGTACATTGCAAATTTAGCCACATACTTTGTAGCTCTTTCCATCTAGACTAGAATTTTTCCCATCCCCTGGAATCTGGCTGGCCCTGTGACTTGCTTTGGCTAATTTAGTAGTAGCAATTGTACACAAGAGGCTTGAAAAGTGCTTGTAAATTGAGACTTACCCTCTTTGACTACTCTTGGATCCTGAGATTTCTATGTCAAAGAGCCTGGGCAGGTCACTGAATAATGAGAAGCACATGGTCCCCAAGAGCTGACCAAGCTCCAGAATGTGGGTGAGGCTATTCTAGATTATCCAGCCGCTGGCTGACCTGCTTGCTGGCCATGGACTACTGAGTGAGAGACCAGTTGAATAATCCCAAGTGAGATGAATTATCCAGTGGACCCACAGAATCGTGAACTAAGCAAGCAGTCATTGTTTTATGTTTTGGAGTGTTTGTTATATAGTAAAACCTAACAAGCACTTCCTAAAAGTAGAGGCATTTTAACTACTACCAACTCATTGGAAGTTTGTAAATATTAACAAGATTGTAATGGATAAGATAATTGCGATATGTCTAAAAGAGCAAATTTAGTATATCTTTTGATTAGTAGTGTACATTTAATATATGCTTACATGGATGGTGAGTTTTTTAGTACATAAAATTTTATGTGACTTTCTTCATTGCTCCATGTCTTGTGGTAAAGATGTTATTGCTAAAAATATTCACACTTATTTACATTCATATAAATCTGTCCAAGTAATACTTTACATGCTTTGTACATCAAACCTGCCCTGAGATACACTAGAACAAAACAATGACTCGGTAGAATGGGTAATTGAACTGGGATTAAAGAGTGAAATGAAATTAAAGATTAGGTTTTGTTAACTGTAAAATTCACAAGAGCATTAGTTAGGACATTCAGCTCTCCAACTAACAGAGACAAGGACTTGCCAAACAATGTTCAAGAAAGTCAGTGGATATTTCCAAGAACTTTCACATTTTCACAGATAGTGAAAGTTATGTTTCTTTAAGAAATAACCCAAAACTCCTTTAAAGTTTAGGACTAGGGTATTACCTTTCTTTTTAAAGGACTATCAAATTAAAGAAAACGCTAAAGGAAAAATTTAACAACCCAGATTCACTACAGTTAAAAACATGTAGGCTAGGTTATTTAGGCTTCACAACCAGTTCAAGGGTCAAAAGTTACAACAAGATGCCAAAACTATTTAATGGGGGATAGAATAGTCTTTTCAGTAGATGAAGCTTGGACAATTGATGTCACATTCAAAAGAATGAGTTTGAACCCCTTCTTTACACTATACACAAAAAGTTAATTCAAAATGGATTATAGAGCTAAAACTATTAAACTCTTAGAAGAAAGTATAGGAGTAAATATTTGTGACCTTGGATTAGGCAAAGTCTTCTCAGATATGAGATACCAAAGCACAAGTGCCAAAAGAAAAGAGAGATAAATTAGACTTCATCAAAATTAAAAATGTATGTGCTTCAAAGGATGACATTGAGAAAGTGAAAAGAAAAGCTACAAGAGGGGGAAAAATTTGCGAATCGTATATCTCATAAAGTTGTAGTATCCAGAATATATAAACAATTCTTACATCTCAACGATAAGACAAATAACCCAATTTAAAAAAATGGGCAAAGGATCTCAACACACATTTTTTCAATGAAGATGCAAATGATCAATTAGCACATGAAAAGATGGGCAAAGCATCAGTCATTAGGGAAACACAAATTAAAACCACAAGAGTTAACACTTCTTATTCACTAGGATGACTATAATAAAAAAGACAGTTTATGACAAGTGTTGGTGAGGATGTGGAGAAATTGGAAGCCTCATATATTACTGTTAGGAATGTAAAATGGCATTGCTGCTTTGGAAAACAATCAGGTAGCTTTCAAATGGTTCAACTAAATAGTTACTATATGACCCGGCAATTCAACTCCTAGGTATATGTTAGGTGTGGAATTGAAAATAAATTAAAACATATGTCTAAATAAAAACTTGTACACAAAAATTTATAATAGCAAAAAGTAGAAACAACCTAAATGTCCATCAATTGATGAATGCATAAATAAAATGTAATATACACATATAATATCATTTAGACATAAAAAGGAATCGGGCCGGCTGAGTGGTGCGGTGGTTAAGTGCTGGCCTGGGAAGCCAGCAGTTCGGGTCCCACATATGAGGGCCAGTGACACTGCCCTCAAAAAAATAAATAAATAAATAAATAAATAAATAAATAAAAATTAAAAAGGAATGAAGTACTGACACATGATATAAAATGAATGAACTTTAAAATCATACTAAGTGAAAGAAGCCAGCCATAAAAGCCTTCTTGTATGTATGACTTCATTTATATGCAATTTCTAAAAGAGGCAAATCCATAAAAACAGAAAAAAAAAGTGGTTTGCCAGGAGCTTTGTGGGAGCAGACAATGGGGAAGACTGCTAAAGGGCATGAGGTTTCTTACTGGGTGATAAAAATGTTCTAGGATTAAATTGTGGTGATGGTTGTACAACTCTGTAAATATAGTTAAATCCACTAGATTGTGTACCCTAAATGTGTGAATTTTTTATGTGAATTATATCTCAATGAAACTATTCTTTTTAAAATTATATCAGATTACGTACTTGACCTCATGTAGATAGTTTGCCTAAACTGTAAGGTCCTTTACCAAATAAAAATGGATTCAAGGATTTTTGATATTTAAGAGATATTAAAGGAATCCTTAATTTTGAACCTATGGTGTTTAAAAAGCTAGATATATGAAACAAATCTTTAACTCAGGTCAAATATCCTGAATTTTAAAATAAAGTATTTGGTACTCTTTCCTTGGTCAAACTATTGTTAGGCTGTTCTAAGTCTGACTTATTAAATATTCTGTATCTGGGTTGTCTAAGCTGTTATTTAGCAGAAACATCAAAATAAATTTTGAAGACTTAAAAAATATCAGATTAAGTAAAACAAAATAAAAAATGTTTTCTTTTCTTAAGTTCTTTTCCCCCCAACATATTCATGTGAAAAACACATGCTAATATTTCATCTTTGTTTCTTCATTCAGCTTGCCAAAGAAACAGGCAAGGTGTGATATTTTAATCATCTCTGTTGCTTTAATATTCTAGTGACATATTTTTTTTTGCTCTAAATTCTGCACAGAATTATTTTTCAAACAGACGCTATGAGAAGAAATGACAGAAACTTTTATCTTGTTTTGCATGAAAAACTCATCAGATGAATTGGTAAATACTTAATAAAAATAGTTTATAGAAAAGGGATAGGGAAGTGGGTGGTGAGGAGAGAGAATTGAAATCAAATTACTCATTATTTTTAGAGTAAAACAAGATTGATTTAAAAATATAATCAGTTACCAGATTGGGTTCAAATTACTATTATGTATTTAGGTTAACTCCTAATTTAAGTTTGTTAACTTTCTCCTCTCCTGCATTGTAAAATTCTTGAAGTCAAGTAAGAAATTATTAGTTTCTTACCCAAATTATCAGCAAAATAGAGTGCTTAATAATAGTAATAATGACCATTTAAATCCTGCAAGAGATGAAGCAGTCTTATTTGGCTTCAAAGCATTGTCAGGGGTAGAGATGTATTATTATTTCTCATTACGGATGCATATAGATCAAATTATTCAATAGATTATTTATATAAAATTAAATGTGTAGTTAGGACTCAAATTCAAGACATTTGCTGAATGACTTATTTAACAATTTGATTGACTATGTTCCCATGGATATGCTTTCACATTCACTCAAAATGCTGGAAATTGGTATCTGAACAGGTACAGGTAAGTTGCCTGGGACAACTAAATGTCTCCAGTGCATTCTAAACAGATACAGTCAGGTGTACAAGTGCCAATTCCACCCTCTTTACAATCTCAAAGCCTTTGCCTCATGATATAACTGTATGTTTTCTTCTTTCATTCTCCTAAATTCTGCTCCATCCATACTCTCTAACTTATGGCCAACCTGTCCTTTTTTGTTTTTTAATTGAAGAAAACACCTTCCTCTTTATGAACCAAAATCTATTTCTCTGTTACTTCCACTCATTAGCCTTATGCACAACTTCCAGAGCTACAAAGACCAAGTCTATTCCCTTTTTCTCATGAGTAAATGTAAAGAAAGCTTTTATAAGTTCTCCTTTAGATAGCTACTTTTCTACACTAAACAATGCTTTTTCAACAAGTTTTGATAAATAGTGTAATAAATGAGTGTTGTCCATGTGTTCTTTTCATTCATTCCTCTTCCTGATGTGAGACCATATTGAGGTAACTATCCTTGTCCAATTTTCATTCTACATGTTTGGGTTATATTGACTTTACCACTGGATCCATGCTCTGCCTGCTAAGCAGTGTATTTCTTCTCTCGAGGTGTAGGGATGGAATTGCAGTCCAAGCCAGGCCAATAGAAATTAATTTTAAGATTTCCAGTGAAACTATTTGGAAAAAAGAAGCTTACGTACTACTGGTGTTGCCAAGCAAAGATGGTGAAATGTAATCCCAGAGCTGCTAGGAAGTAATACCTGCAGAGAGATTGCCTGAGAGTGAAGCCCATACAGAGACAGACTGTACCAAGAAATGAAGAGATGGAGATTGGGGACATCACATGAAACCCTAAACCATGCCCTACATAAAGTGAGAAGCACCTCAACTTTTCATATACATAAGCCAATAATGTCCTTTTTAAAGAATAAGATCATTTGATTTGCATTCCTAAATAATCCTTTCTAAAACCCAGAGTTTCTAGTGCTCCACCATCTTTGTGACTCTTATAAACACCCTTAGCTAAGGTAATGTGAGTGAATGATATATCCAACTAATACTCACATTATTAACATAGCATAATAATATTATGTAAATAGAAGGGGGGATTTTAATAGAGAATGAGATTGAATAACTATTTTGGAGGGAGCCTCTGAAGACCTTGATTGCCATACTAAAGATTATCTAGACTTTATTTTTTACATTAACGTTTTTTGAAGAGAGACTCGACATAGCACAACTTGTGTTCTTGTTATTAAAGTAAAAGCTTCTGGAGGCAGAGGGAGAGCTATTTTGAAGAATAAGAGGATTGAAGGCAAAAAAGAAGTTATTTAGATAATGAAGGAGAGGAACTGAGAAAAGATGATTCTGGTCTCTAGCACTTTAAAAGAAGAAATACTGGAAATGCTAGTAAAAGCTGAATAATTTCACAATTCGTTGGGCATGGGAATAACCAAATAAAATGTGTGGTTCTGAGTCAGAGCCATTTTCAATTTTTTTTTTCTCTGTATTACATTATTCCACTCATTCTCTAAAACTTCAACTTAATTTTATTTAAGGAAACTATAGAGCCTAGTCTCATGTTCTTCACTGAATTACTTTTCAGGGCACTATTGTTAAAGTACAGTTAGATTTTGTATTAATCTGTGTTTTAATTTCTAGTTATATTTATGAATAATCTGAAATTCTTTGATTTTATTGAATTATACTGGAATTTTATTTTTGGCCTGCTATTATGATTATTTTCTAGGAACTAATGCTAAATAAAAATACCTACCCCAAATGAATGATCATTCAAACAAGTACCATTTTATTATGTTCATGGATTTCCTCAATCAGCAATTCAGACAGAGCATAGTAACTTTGTCTTCTCTGTGCTTCATAATGTCTGTGGCCTCAACCAGGAAAGCTGTGGCTGGGATGACTTGAATGAGAGGGGTTGTCATTATCTGGGGCTTTCTGGAACTTAGGCAGGGATGATTTGAAGCTTGGCTCAAAATGACCTGAAGATGGCTCAGCTTGGATCATCAACTTGAACACTTGCATATATATAAACTCTCCATGTGGCTTGGGTTTCTTTACAACGTGTCAGCTGGGTTCTGAGATGTACTATCCAAAGGAAAGCAATTAGAGAGTGAACATTCCAGGACACTCAGGCAAGGAGCTGCATGGTTTTAATGGCCTAGTCCCAGAAAACATGCAATATCACTTCGGTCTCTTCTATTAGTCAAAGCAGTCACAAACCTACCCAGATTCAAATTGAGTGGACATAGACACTACCTCAATGTGAAAAGTGAAAAAGAATGTTCATGCATTTTTTTAAAACTGCCCCAACATTCATATATATTCTTTGTGTACTTGTGAGAAATTGTGCTTTCCAATTTTAGTATGCAAAATCACATATGTCTACAACCTCTGTTGTATAATTTTTTGCATTGATATGCTCTATATTTTCATCTTTAAGATTAATAATGATAAAATAAAAGTCATTATTATTGATATGATTTTATAGATTATTTCATTTTAATCTAATTATTTCATTTCAATCATTCCTTATGTTATTTGTTACTCATTTATGTTATTAAATATTCAGTTATAACTATTGATTCTATCTTCACATTCATTCAATAAATATTTTCTTTATACCTATTATATGCCAAATATTCTTTGAGAGCAGTCGTCTGTAAACTTTGACCCATGGGCCAAATCTGGCTTGCTGCTAGATTTTGTATGGCTTGTAAACTAAAAATGGTTTTCATATTTTTAAGTGCTTAAAAAGGAAATCAAAAGAAAAATAATATTCATGACACTTAAAAATTACATGAAATTTCAATTTCAGTGTCCATAAATATTTATTAGAATACAATCATGCTTATTTGTTGTCCATAACTATTTTTGCACTTCAATGGCAGAATTGAGTAGTTATAGCAGAAAACATATGACCCACAAAGTCTGAAATATTTACTATTTGGCCCATCACAGGTAAAATTCAGCAACACTTCTAGGGTAGACAGTATTGCTAAAACATACAGAAATACTTTCTGAAGTTTATATTTTGGTGAGGAAATTGATCAGTACACACTCAGATGAGATAAAATATATGCTGTGCTTACTAAAAGAAGCTAAGGAGGAAAAGAAGGCAGGGAAGGAGGATACGTTAGCTCAAGACAGAGGGCTTAAATTTTGGACAGCATGGCCAGGAACAGTCTCAGTGTGAGGGTGAGTTTTCCACTGAGACCTGAAGGAAAAGAGCCTTCCAGGCAGATGGAACAATCTGTGCAAAGGATTCAAATGTGGCTGGAAGTGAAAATGAAGGTAAGTTATAGGAGATGAAGTCAGACAGGTGAAGTCAGGTAAAGATGGGTCAGAATATTTAGGCTCCTGTAGGTCACAGAAAACAAGCATGCTTTCATTTGTAAGGCCCAGCATTTTGCACACAAAAATGATCTCATCTGAATGACATTTTAATAAGATCACTGTGAACAAATATGTTCCCTTTGCATTGTGATCTGCTATGATCATGTTTTTTTTCTTTTCTCTTAAGGTGGATTGATTCACCTTTGCCTATGTCTTTATTTTTAGCATTACTTTATCTTCTTGCTCTAAGTATATCTCTTGTAAGCTGCATATTATTGATTTTTAAATAATTTTGAGTTACATTAGAAATTTATCTAAAGGTTTTACAAGTATTGTTAAAATTGTTGCACTAGGTCTAACTGTTCCTCATATATATTTTCTTAAAACTATTTATTTTATTTATGATTTTTTTTCTAATTTATGTTTACCCAATTAATGAAAAAAAACTTTAGCTGGTAAGATTTTTTTTCACCTCTTGGAGTTTCAAGTACCCCTTACTTTTTCCTATCCCTTCATAGAAGATTCTATTACTGTTACCAATTATTTGCTGGTAACAGAGACAGGGTTGTTCCATCCCACATTAATGTAAAATCAACCAGGTGATGTTCACCAGCACCAAGTAGAAATTTTAAGAGCAATCTCATGGGCCCACCATTGGTCTTCTCCCTCTGTCATGGACCTGGACATTGCAGATTAGAGGTTATCTTTCAGACTTGGATTCCAGAGTAAAGAATGAAAGTTTGACCTATAGTGCTGTGCAGAAAAAAAAAAAGCTTTATTGTGTAAGCCATTGAGATGTTTGGGTTGTTACTGCAGAATAACTAGCCTAAGCTGACTGATACAGAAATTGGTACTGGAATCCAATTAGGCTAGTTGTGCTTATTTTCCATAATCATAAAGGCTGTGTATTTACAATTTCTTTTTCTTCCAAGGCTCCTCTTCAGTCATTCCTTCAAAATTCGGAGTCTGTTTGCATTTATATTACATTTCACCATTTAACTATTGTCATTTAATTGTTTTCCATTTCTACTATTTCACATAAGGTTTATTTAAGAAGCTACATTACCTTTTTTTTCTAACTTGCTCTAGGATAGATTTAAAATTTCTCAAAAACTCCCTTTTTAATAATAGTTTTAAAATGGAAGATATATGTATATTAAATAATTAGTTTATAATTTTATTTTCATATAAAAGTTTTAATTTGGGGGTAGTTTTAAGTGTGTTAATATTTCTTTTAGATTAACCAGTGGTTTTTCTGGTTCCTTCCTGGATTATTCTGCCCTGTCTACAATCCATTTATCTCTGCAACAAATACTCTAATAAACTTGAAGTCTATTTTTCCTTATAATAAGGCAAGGCAACTTGTATAAAAGTTTCTTCCTTTATATAAATGGGGAAAAACACCTGTAGATACCTGAAATCATTCCCTCAGTGGAAATACCTCCTTGACCTCATATAGGTCTACAGATTTCTCAGGTTCCTTTTAGAAATCCCCTACAAAACAATTCTACCATTTCCCCTTTCAAAATGGCCGATATGTTGTAGATTCCTGATTCTGGACTGCTTTAAAAAAAATGCTATTAGGCAGGTCCTAATCTTCCTCTTCCACGTGCCTACATATCTAAGACATATATTCCATGTACCCCATCAGATATCAGCTCAGGTGATAGTGTACCAGTCCTGAACCCCAAGAGCTCAGAGAAGGAGATTGGTAGAGATCACGATGGTGAATGAAGCATGGAAGTGTGGGCAGGTGGGTAGTCAGTGGTAGAAGTATTACATGGCAAAAAAAGGAAAGACAATGGTGGGAAAGAAGTAGCAGTCTAGTACTTGGAAGTATGTAGCACTTGGGCTGCTACTTTAACTTGGGTGCCAGGCCTAGAATTAAAAGAAAACAGAATATACACAGCAAAACACACAAATGCAATTCTTTGGGCTGGTATTCAATGATGAGGCAAGAAGGTGAAAAATATAATACAATTATTGTAAATAAGGTATAATAGAGGTACATGTTTGTACATGAATAAGGACAAAACTGAATTATACCTAAGTGTATTAGTTTCCTAGGTTTTTTACAACAAAATAAATAAACTCAGTGCCTTAAAACAACAAAAATTATTATCTCATCTCTGGAGCTCAGAACTCTAAAATCAGGGTGTCAACAGGGTTGATTCCTTTTTGGAAGCTCTGAGGGAGATCTGGTCAATGTCTCTTTTCTAGCTTCTGGTGGCTACTGGCAACCCATGGCATTCCTTGGCTTGTAGATGATATAGCATTCCAAACTCTGCCTCTGTCTTCACATGACATTCTCCTCTCTGTGAATGCCTGTGTCTAAATCTCCCTCTTACAAAGATTCCAGGTATTGAATTAGGCTTACCTTCATCCAATATGAACTCATCTGAATTTGATAATACCTGCAAAGACCATATTTCCAAATAAGGTCACATTCATAGGTACCAGGGCTTAGGTCTTGGACGTGCATTGTAGGGGGACACAATTCAAACCACAACACCAAAGTACAGATATGTAGCAAAAAATGCAGCTACTTTCCTCAATGTTTTTCAAATCTCACATGTAGAATCATGAATGACCACATATACAGAGACAGAAAAGAACCCATACCTAGGGTCCAGGTCAAAGAGTTAATGAAAGAAGAGTAGCTAGGAAGACCAGCAAATGGTGAGAGAGTCTACAGAGAACACCAGAAACTCTTGGTATGAATAGAATATACAAGTGAAGAAAAAAAAAACAAAAACAAACAAAACACTGTGGTAACTTCTGTGTTTTAGTACAATAGTAGGCTGCATGGTTATCCTCAATTCTGGATGCTTCCCTTCATCCACAGCTTTCCATAGCTTTGTAAGCAGAGTATATTTCCCAGCCCCTTGACCTTGGGCTGTCCCATGTCTTATTCAGCCAGTGGAATAGGGATGAAATGACCACATGCCAATTCCAAATCATATGATGCTTTGAGTGTTTCTGTTTCCCTCTTGAGCCTCTGTCATTGCCATGAAAAGAAGTCTCTGGTACAAGGAGAATAAAAAAACACATCAAACACAGTTGCATCAGTGTTTCCACAGACCTGTAGGGAAAGGCAGAGCCACCCTAATCCTATAGTCTGAAGTAGAGTTGTCTACAAGCTGAAGATTCTCCATAAATATCTGGAAATTATAAAACAACCAAGCAAAGGAAAAAAACTATTGTTTTAAGACACTGAGTTTTAAAGTGGTTTCTTATGTAACATTATCATGGCAACAACTAAGTGATACAACAGTCATGGCATGAAACACCAGAAGTTTTTTTGTTTGTTTTTTCAGTTTATGCTTACAATTATTTGTAAAGAACTAAAACAAATAAGACAATCTAATATTTTTATAAGAATGTACTGATGTGGAGACTTGAGGGTTAATATTTCACACAGCTAGAGTAGAAAGTCAATATTAATGTATGAAA
Organism: Aselliscus stoliczkanus; assembly: GCA_033961575.1. Classification (NCBI taxonomy): domain Eukaryota; kingdom Metazoa; phylum Chordata; class Mammalia; order Chiroptera; family Hipposideridae; genus Aselliscus; species Aselliscus stoliczkanus. Next base: position 34,383,269 of record CM066738.1, read on the forward strand.
TTCTGGGAAAGAAGGACAATTAGTTGGGCATGTCCTGTTAGAAAAAGTGCTGAAACTTAAAACTAAGAAAAAAAGCCTGAAGCTTTTCTTTTTCCCCCTAAAGATATCTGTCTTAGTCATCTTGGGCTGTTATAACAAAATATAATAGACTAGGTGGTCTAAACAACAGAAATTTGTATCTCAGAGCTCTGGAGGCTTGAAAGGTCAAGATCAACATTTAGGGAGAGTTTGGTTTCTGGTAAGGGCTCTCTTCCTGGCTTGTACATGGCAGTCATCTTGCTGTGTCCTCACATGGCAGAGAAAAGTACATTTCTGGTATCTCTAGGTCTTTTATAAGGACACCAGTTCTATGGGATCAGGACTTCACCCTTCTGACCTTATTTAGCCTCTGTCACTTCCTTAAAAGCCCTTCTTCAATACTGTCACAAGGGGAGTTAGGGCTTCCACAAAGGAATTTTGAGGGGATACAATTCAGTTTATTGCAATACCTTAATTGAAATGCAGTGGTTCTAAATTCTTCTTAAATAATAGAATTTAGAAGAGAAATAACTAATGGTAATAATAATAGCTCCTTATAGTCACACGACACTTCATATTTGTCACCACTTTATTTCCACAGTAACCAGTTTTATATCATGGTAGCAAATAGTTATTGCCCTTGTTGTATAAATGAGGAAGCCAAAATATTTTCTAAATTAGGGAAATAAGTGATTTGCTTGAAGTGTAAGAATTATGATGACTCAAGGACAGAAAGTCTGTGTACTCATCCCTAATATTTGGTTATAGTGATAATCTTTAAAATCAAATAAAATTGAGACTTAAACTTATATAAACCACATTAGATTTGAGAAGTGTATCATTTTGCAAATCATCTTTAAAAACCATTATTTTAGGGATAAAAACACTGAGGGACAAAAAGTTGAGTTAACACTTTCTAAACCACATGTATATGGAATATGACTCCATCATCTCCAACACAGAGCCTCTAGCTTACACATCTTGAGCAGATATAAATGTAGTGATAATTATCCCTGAGCTATCAATTTCACTTATAAATTAGAGATGATGAAATAGCATAAATTGAAGATTAAAAATAAGCTTACATTTTATATAACCGGTTTTTTTGTTCGTTTGTTTTTTTAGCTGAGCCATCCTGCCACCTGTTGGCAGCTTAGCTGCAGCTCAGCCCAGGCTGGGCATCGAACTGCTGTTGCTCAGAGCTCATACTCTTGAGCGAGCTCTTAACCAACTGAGCCACTCAGTCAGCCCATGTGCTTACATTTTAATGGAGACTGCCAGGTTAACAAAAGCTGAAATAAATATATAAAATACTGTGGGCATATATAAGTGAGAATAACAAAAGTTATAACTAATTCAAATCTTCTCATTCCACATTTCTTCTGAAATTTAAAAGTTATTAATTATAATGTATTCAATGTATACTGTCCATTCACTTCTTTGGACTTTGGAAATAACTTCTGCCTGAGAAAAACTAAAGAGTGAAAAAATAGGAAAAAAATCTGGAAGAAACAAATTTCAAGTATAAAAATATATTCACATGGAATATCCTCTCCTAATTTATAATCTTAGAGAAATTAAGTATTTTTATACATCTAAATCCACATAATTTTCACAGGTACAACCATACTTATGAAGTGATTGCATAATATTCTCCTTTAAAAGAGAGAATGGTACAGAGACAAGAGACATGAGATCCAATGAGAAGGAGTCATGAAATGTAAGAGTAACAAATGGAAGCCCCAAAATGAAATAAAAGCAAGTCCCAAGATGAGAGGCCTAGAGAAAGACACATCTGGATTGGAACAAGAAGACAGAAGCTCTGGGACAAAGGTTGCTATAGGAGAAAAATAATTGTTACATGATCTATTATGATGTGCCACTTAGTGTAAAGAAAACTTCTGAGAGCTATATACCTGACGAAATGTTTGGAAGAGTTATGAGGACAGATATAGAAAGCTATGTCTGTCAGAATAATGGCAATTACTAATTTCAGGAAAAACCAAAAATTGTAAAAGGAAGGACATGTAGTGATAATACAAAAATTTTCTTAGCAAATAACATTACTTAGGAATAATGAAATAAACAGATGTTATTGATTAATTGTAAATATCAATTAACTGTAAATGTCCTACTATATTAGAAGTATGGGGGGAATGGTATTATTAGTTATGTATTGTTACACAATAAATTACCCCAAAAACTCTGTGGCTTAAAATAATAATATTTTTTCTCCTCACACTTCCTGTGGATCAAGAATTAGAAAGTAGCTTAGCTTGATGGCTGTAGCTCAGGGTCTCTCATGAAATTATACTGCAGATGCTGCCTGAGTCTGCAGCAATCTGAAGACTTGGCTGGGGCTGAAGGAACCACTTCCAAGCTTACTCACACGGCAGTCGGCAGGAAGCCTCAGTTCCTCAACAGATGTTGAATGGGTACCTCAGTTCCTCATCATCTGTATCTCTTCTCATAATATAGCTTCTCCTAGAGAAAGTGATATGAGAGAGACAAGGCGGGTGGGGGGGGGGAGAGAGAGAGAGAGAGAGAGAGAGAGAGAGAGAGAGAGAGAGAGAGAGAGGGAGAAGAGGGGAGACCATCATGGAAGCCAAATGCTTTTTTATGACCTGATCTCCAAAGTCAAACACAAACACTTCTGCTTTATTCCATTTGTCAGAAGTGAGATACAAATTCCAGTCCACACTCAAGAGGATTAAGCCAAGAAAAGAGGATCATTCCATCGCCATATATTTGATCCCCTTTACCCTCATTACCACCCTCTCCCTCCTTACCCTCTCTGGTAACAACTAAACTGTTGTCTGTGTCTATGAGTTTGATTTTTTCATTTGTTTGTCTTGTTCTTTTGTTGTTTTCAGTTTTATATCACACATATCGGTGAAATCATATGGTTGTCGATTTTTTCTGTCTGACTTATTTTGCTTAGCATTATAATCTCAAGATCCATCCATATTGTTGCAAATGGCACTATTTCATCTTTTCTAATGGCAGAATATATGTATATGTGTATATATATATATATATATATATATATATATATATATATATATATAAAACAATTTCTTTATCCAATCATCTATCAAAGGACACAAGACATGTTTCCATGTCTTGGTCACCATAAATAAAGCTGCAATGAACATTGGAGTACATATATCTTTACTGGTAAATGTTTTCAGATTTTTTGGGTAGATACCCTAAAGAGGGATTGCTGGTCATATGGTAATTCTATTTTTAATTTTTTGAGGAATCTCCACATTGCCTTCCATAGCAGCTGCACCAATCTGTATTCCCATCAACAGTGTATGAGGGTTCCTTTTTCTCCACAGCCTCTCTAACATTTGTTATTATTTGTCTTGTTGATGATAGACATTCTAACTGGTGTGGGGTGATATTTCATTGTGGTTGTTATCAGCATTTCTCTGATGATTAGTGATGTTAAATATTTTTTCATATGTCCATTGGCCATCTGTATGTCCTCTTTGGAGAAACGTCTATTCAGGTGAAATCTATGTAACTTTGCTAACAATTGTCACCCCAATAAACTTTAATTAAAAGAGGGGGGGGGAGAGAGAGAGAGAGAGAGAGAGAGAGAGAGAGAAAATCAGAGAATTTGTTGGCATATTTTTAAATCCACATAAGAATTTTTGTCAGTTACGAAGTGTCAAAAGATAAACTAAATTTGATTTTAAAAAGTACAAGCATTTTATTTTAAAGTGTGAAGGTAAGTACTATTAAAAACAGTTAAAAGAAGTAAAATCAGTTATCTTTGGGGAGGAGAATTGAGGAGATAAGAAAGGGAGAGATAGGGGACTATTTTTTGAATAATTATTTTTACAGCCCTTTCATATATATTTAATTAAAACATTTTTAATTAAAGGAAAATAAAGAAAGAAAGAGTAAATGGAAAATAGAAAAACTTCTCACTATGTACTTCAGTGTTATTTAATGTCATGTCTATTTACCAACTAAAACTACTTGTAATAACAGGAAAACATTAGTATTATTTTTTCCATGCCTTGGGAATCACAGACCTAAAGAAAACAGATGTTTCTTCTCCCCAAATATTTTTCTGAAAGGAAGGAAAGGGACTGGAAAGGTGGGGAAGGGAGTAAGAGAAGACGGAAAAGGGGAGGAGAAAGAAGTGAAAAGGACAGAAGGTAGTCATAATCCCCTTCAAAGTCACCATATCTGACAGCCCTTTAGTATCTTGTGAAATAAGGAAGTATTAAATTTTAAAAGAATCATTATAAATCAATTATCAAGGAGCTTGATCAATATATGTTGAATGAATTAATGAATTTGCAAAGAAATTAACACATAAATGCTGTCAGTTCTCCAATATTATTGATTTTCCCACAAGGATAGCACAGCAGTCCCGCCTTTGCTTTCTGTGGTTTTAGTTACCTATGGTCAATCAGGATCTCAAAATATTAAAGGAGAAATTCCAGAAATAAACAATTCATGAGTTTTCAGTTGCATGCCTTTCTGAGTATTGTGATGAAATCTCACTGTATTGTGATGAAATCTCACTGAGTCCCACTGTGTCCTGCCTGGGATGAGAATCATTCGTTTGTCCAGTGTATGCTCTTTGCCTGTTAGTCATTTAGTAGCCATCTTGGTTATCAGAAGCACGGCCACAGTAACATAGTGCTTATATTCAAATAATCCTTATTTTACTTAATAATGGCCACAAAGTGCAAGCATAATGATGCTGGTGATTGAACTATGCCAAAGAAAAGCTATAAATGGTTTCCTGTAAGTGAAAGTTTAAAGTTCTGGGTTTTAAGAAAAGAAAAACAAAAATGTATGCAGAGGTTGCTTAGATCTATAGTAAGAATGAATCTTCTATCTGTTGAAGGAAAAAAAATTGGGCTAGTTTCACTGTCATGCCTCAAACTGCAAAAGTTACAGCCACAGTATGTGAAAAGTGCTTAGTTAAGATGGAAAAGGCACTAAGTTTGTGGGTGGAAAGCATGAACAGAAAATGTGTTCCAACTGATGGCAAAGTAATATACCAGAAAGTATTATTGAACCTATATAAAGATATAGCAAAGGATCCCTTGAAACAAGTGACACTAAGCCATTTATTGCAAGTTAAAAATGGTTACACAAATTCTAGAAAGGATTGGAATTTTATCATCTCACACTATCACAAGAAAAAGAATGGTCAGTACCACATTCACATAACTTTTATTATAGTATATTGCTATAGCTGTTCAATTTTATTATTATTGTTCTTAATCTCTTAAAAATGCCTAATTTGTAAATTACACTTTATCATAAGAATGTATGATATAGGAAAAAACATAGTATACAAGATCAGACAATTAATTTCACGAACTCATCCTAGAAAAAGGGTTACACACCTCATTGCTGATTATGACTATGGTCACCTTGAAAGTACTACCCTTGGGAAGCTATGCACCAATGTCAGTGCTTGGTCCACCCTTCAAAGCAATTCTGGAACTCTTTCTGGAATGACCATCGAGCTGTCATCGTATTAGCTTTGATGTCTTGAATGTCACAAAAATGTTTGCAATATTTCTTTTATCTTTGGGTAAAGAAAGAAGCCATTGGGGCCCAGATCAGGTGAATAGGGCAGGTGTTCCAAAATAGTTATTTGTTTACTGGCTAAAAACTCCCTCACAGACAGTACCGTGTGAGCTGGTACATTGTAATGATGAAAGAGCCATGAATTGTTAGCAAAAGGTTCAGGTTGTCTAACTTTTCCACGCAGCCTTTTCAGCACTTTCAAAATAGTAAACTTGGTTAACTCTTTGTCCAGTTAGTACAAACTCATAACAAATAATCCTTCTGATATCAAAAAAGGTTAGCAACATTGTTGCAACAGGTGCACAAACTTAATTGTCAGACCTTGTATGTCTTTTTTAATTGATTTTTTTCAAAAATTTAATAAATATTATAATTTTAACTATTATTTTAAAATAAAAATGATAGATTCAGGATTCATATAGAGTGGGCATATAATGCAGTTAGTGGAGAGCAGGTGAGCATGCCATGGCCCTGTGCCACCCTGAGTTTTTTATTTAGAAGAACAGCATCAGCCATCATGGTAGTTTGGGTCATCATCGCGTCTAGGTGTTTTTATTTATACTAATAGATCTTTCAATTCATGCCCAGATATAACTGATGGTTAGATGGGAAACAAAATAAATGCTGAGTTGAGAAACAAGAAACACATAAAATCCCACCAGATCTGTGGATTACAATTATATTATCTATTTCTCATATAGCATGGGAGCTTTCTATGACACTGCAGGAGCCAAAGTTAAAAAGGGAAAATAGAGCTGGCTGAGTGGCGCAGCTGGTTAAGAGTTAGCTTAAGAGTGCAAGTTCTGAGCAACAGGGCTGCAGGTTGTATTTCCACATGGGCCAGTGACACTGTGCCTAAGCTGAGCTGCCGCTGAGCTGCCAACACGTGGCAGAATGGCTCAGCTGGTGAGAGCATGTGCTCCTAACAACAAGACTGCCTGTTCCATGGTGGGCTATCACCCCCCACACACACACAACTAAGATTGAACTCGGCACCTTGAGCTGAGCTGCCACCTAGATGGCTCAGTGGATAGACCATGTGCTCTTAATAAGAGGCTGCTGGTTCAACTCCCACATGGGATGATGGCTACGCCAATGCTGTTCCCCTCCCCCAATGCCCCAATTTAAAAAAAATAAAAAAATAAAAAAAAGGGAAAATATAACAATGATTATTATATCCAAGGTATACTACTTATTAATAATAATAATGATAATAAGCCATACTTCCACAGTGTATTTTGGAAAGAAATAATTCTAAATATGAGTCAGAAACCTTCTCTTGCATTTACTCATTTTGAAACACAACAGGAACATGATAAAAGTAAGCCATTCAATTTTTTTATACAAAATTCAAAATCCAAAATATTAGGTCATAAAAATTAGTTTTTTGTGGTGTCTACATTGAGTGCTACATTGAAAGATATAAAATTATAGTTCAAACTAGTTTTATACATATTCATTACCAAAACCAATTATGGTATATCTTCGATAATTAACATCAGTGTGTCTCTTAGTAAATGAGGTAATTAAAAATGTTTATAAGGCAGGACGAGTGGCTTGTTGGTTAAGAGTTGGCTTGGGAGCATGAGCTCTGAGCAGCAGGTCCACTGGTTCAGATCCCACATGGGTCAGTGACGCTGCGTCCTCTACAGCTAAGATGGTGAACAATAGCTCAACCTGGAGCTGGGCTGTCATGAGTGGCCAGCAATGGGGTAAGCTGCAGTGGTGCTGCAGTGGGCTGCAGCAGGTAGCCCATAAGCTACCATGAGTGGCTGGCAGCCAACGTGAACAGCCAGCAGCCAGCATGAGCTGCTGTGAGTCTCCATGAGTGGCCATCCAATGGCCTGCGACAGATCTGCTTCAGCCAGGAAGAGCACAATGATCACAATACCAACATGGGCCAGTGAAGCGACGTCCTCCACAACTAGACTGAAGAACAAAAGGACAGCAACGTGTCTGTTTCCCTTCCTGATTCCCCAGCACTGTTCCCTCCCCCAATTCCCCAAACTAAAAAAAAAAAAAGTTTTATATGTGATATACAATCATTAAGTACTTCAAATGCAATATACATGTGTATGTGTACATGTAGTTTAACTAAATGTATATTAAGTAACTGTGAGGTTATTGATATCTCATAATTACTTAATTTATGTTTCACTTAATGCTGCTTTTTTAACACAAATGCATGAGGATAACTAATGGCTCTCTGAGTGACAAAGGGTATTACCCATGGAACAGCAAAGATATAACTACTGAAAAAATCCTGCCTAGGATATATGTAACTTCAGGGTACGGGTGTTTTCTCAGACTTTGCGTTGTTTACCTCATTCATCAGCCTGGTTCTTCATCAGCCCCTTGCCATTGGCAGGGGATGAGGTATTTGCTCAGTAAACCACTGTGGCAGCAGGATCCAGATTAGCTGCCCGCTCACATGCCTCAGTTTACTCAGTTTTGGAATCCCACTTGTTCCCCATGTTTCATAGTAATGTTTTTCTTTGATTTCAAAACAACCTTTCCTTAGCAAATGCCTTTCATGTTGTGGACTCTTTGGGAGTTGAGGGTAAAATTAATTTGGCAGACATGGTTCTTATTAGAATTTATTTCCAACAATTCAGCATTTGATAAAGAGGGACCAATTCAATGGAGAAATGCTGAAATTTTCAGAGGTCAAACAGGACAAAAAGTAATGAAGGCCATGTTCTAAATTTTTACCAGAGGGTTGATGGAAGTCTGGACTGTCATCTACTTTGATGTTCTCAGCCAAAGGGCCATTTAAAATTAATTAACATAAAATGATGTTGTGTACAGATGCAGAAGAGCCTTCAAATAAAGAACTCCACATGCTTCAGGACTCAGTGCTATTCTCATCCATGGTGGCTCTGCTATATGAATGTCCCCATCTGTAAAAGGCCTGGTTTCCTTTTTCAGTACCAAGCACTAGGGCAGTGGAGTCACATGGCTTCCCCACCTCCCACAAAGTCGTAAAGATTCATTATCAAAAGCCAACACTGAAACCTATTTTCAACTCATTTGACATCACTATGTTTTCTGGATTCACAGCTGTGATTTTCTAAATAACAATAAATGTGCATTCATTGAGTCCTTACTTTGATCTAGTGAACTCCAGGAGTGAGTACATGTAAGATTCTTTTCAGGGAGGCCAGACTTTAACACATGAAAACAACGTTGTACAATTTTTCTGTTTTTATACAGTTATTTCTTAATTGGACATGATGGGTTGACCTGGTACTCTCATTTTTACGTCATCTGTACTCTTTTTTTTTTTTTTATGTCATCCTCATTCAGGGACCCAGGCTGACAGAGTAGCTGCTGTCTTGAAATTTCCTGGTTGTCTTGGCAGAGGGAAAAGAGAGTGTGGCAAACCATGTGTAAGCTCATAAATCTCCTGGCTGAAAGTAGTGCACAACACTTCTGCTCATATCTTGAGGGCTCCCCATAACTGCAAGAATGCAGGGAATAGCAATTCTACCTCTACTTTAGAAAATTATAAGTAATATATTAGTGAACAGCACTAATACATAACTTACACATCTTAACATTTTTCTTCATATTTACATGATCTAACATGGATATAGTCTATAGTATTACCAGTTTTAAATTTTATGTGTTTATATATAAATATCCTGGGTACAGAAACTGATTTGTAAGCAATTGACATTTTAGTTCCAGGATTAATAAACTATTTGATTAAATCTTTCCAGGTGGAATTTTCTTTAGGATCTGAACACCTTTCGTTAGCTTGTATAGAAAGTATTCCTTTGGAAAGAAGAGACTGCAGCCTCTATCTTCTTGAATATTTAATTATCAGGGCCTCTTTCAAAAATATTAGTTTCAGTTCCTTTTACTTTAGATTTAAGGGCAGTTGAAGGGACATCAACACAACTTTTCTTTCTCTAGCTTTCACTTTCCTTCATTCTAGTTTATCCAAGAAACATTCATTTTGGTTATGTTATAATGCAAGTATAATCATTTTATATATTGCCTACCATGTATACCTCATTATCATTTTGCAAAGGAATGACCATACAAATTATTAAATTTACAAGATTAACTTAATTGGAGTTTTGCTTCATTTCAATCTAAACCCTATTTCTGTATACTCAAACTTATTAGTTGTTATACGGGTCACATTGACTACTAATTTGATGTTAGAAATATAAAATAAGAAAAATAGAGGGACTACTGTCTGATATCATTGCCATAATTTTTCTTAGCTTGATGCTGAATCCATCTAATGATAGAAGGAGTTCCCATATGTAACCATTCACCGGAACTTTCAATAATGTGACCATGATGCCTACACAGAGCTCTAAAGCAGCCGAAGACCAACCAGCTTGCCTGCTTAGAAAATTGAATTCTACTCGTTAGAAAACAGCAGGGAGAAGCAGAATGTGAGGATCAATGAAGATTAATGGCATATTGCTTGATACAAATTAAAACAGACAGAGAAAATGTAGTCTCTTGGGGTTAATCAGGGGCTTGTCAGGGTCCAGATTTTTATTCGAAAATGCAGCTCCAGTATGTTTGCTGTCAGATGCAGATGTTGCTTATGCAGTCCCTGTTGGCTGTCAGTGGGGGAGGCACTGTATCACAGCGCTTTGTGGTTTTGCAGTCAAAAGGGAACAGTATGTCATACCAGTATTTGTCAAGGTCTCATCATGTTTATTGGACATTGGGAATACGAAGACCTGTGTATATCTAAAAAAATCTTGTGGCCAGAGTTCACAAAAGTTCTCACGTGTCATGTCACTGAATGTGTTTCCTCCTTGATTTTGCTGCTGGGAAGCTCAGAATTGAATCTGTGACATAGTTTAAAGATTTTTGCATAGTTTAGAACATTTTGGGGTACTATTCAGCCTTTGCTTTGCTTTATCTAACTTCATACAGTGTATTTTGGTTGTTGTTAATTATTTTAAGACTTTTTATGGAAAAACAATGGCTAAATACCAATTTTTAAAGTTACAGTGATGAGACAAAGACCTCCCAGAGGCCAAAATATTTCAGAAGCTATAGAACAGATAAAGCTACAGCTGTTGTTGAGTTTGTTGGAATAGAATCTCATTGGATTGACTGGTGGTCAATCTTAGGGCTATTTTGAGCCAGAAATACACTAGTTTGTCAAGGAAATAGTAGGAAGTATAGTCAAGCTTTAGAGAGAAAAGAAGAGGCCAATTAATTTAGGAACAAAAACTAAGCTGGAATATAAGTGGGAAAATTTCTTGAGTAGCAGCTTTGAAAGTCAAGGTCAATGCTTGATTGTGAGAAGAAATGAAGTGTTGTTATCCATATTAACGAACTTCTTGATTGTTTTGGAAAGCCCACAACCGCTGGTGTCCTGGTACAGTATGACTAACCCTGTTAATGAATTTGCTGGAGTGGAAGACAGAGGTTGTGTTTTGGGTGCTAGGGTCTACAATGCATCCTACCTAAACTATGCTGTAGAGAAGCAGGAAAAATAGGTCGCTCTCTGCAGCTCATAGGCAGTGGAGTTAAGCTCCTCGGCTTGGTGTTCCATCTGCATATTAGTCTATGGGTGGTGGACAGTATATTCATAGGGGAATCTAAAGGCACTTTAGAGTGTTTCTTAGAGATAGGAAACAGGCCAGATGTTCTGACTAGGGACCAGTAGCTGTGTGGTCTATAGACAAGGAAGATATTTGTAATGGATTAAGTGACCATAATTGGGACAAAGTGTGTGTGTGTGTGTGTGTGTGTGTGTGTGTGTGTGTGTGTGTGTGTGTGTGTTGATGGAGCCCCATTCCAGGGTGGATCTGTGATTATGGAAAGCAAGCAGGGCTGTGATGACAGAATCTCTGTGATGATATCCACGCAGCTTTGGGGTTTGGGAGACAGCATTTCTTGGTTCAACTACTTACTAAACTACTTCATATATATTAACTCACTCGATATTTTTTTCACTTTCCCATTTACATGATATTGTTATGCCCATTTCACAGAAGAGGAAATTGAGACATTAAATCTGTAGCCAGCTATCCGAGAGTCACTCGACTTCTAAGCTCAGTAACTACAATTCAAACCCAGACAATGGGAAGTCAGATTTAGCCACCACACCACATCAGCTTTGCTGCTCTGACCCCCTGCTTAGGATGGCATTGGTGTCCCTTGCAGTGGTGATCAGGAAGGATATACTTAGGAGCGGCAGGGTCAGGAAGATCCTGCAGCAGCAGCCTGAGGCTGTGCTCACATCAGCCATTCTTCCCCTCTCCACGGTCACCTAACACCCAAGCCCTATTTTTGAGCATGGCTCTCAAAAACATAATGGATTTCCTTTCCTGAAAAACAAATTAATTGGTGGAGACATTGCCTTCATTTTTCAACTAACTGGTCTATAAGGAACAAGTTCCTCCAATTGTGCATCAAGGAGCAGAGATTAGATCATGGTCTTTTCTCTTATTTACATTGGCCCACTTCCTTTGCAGTGACGATCTTGGCAACAAATGTGACATCTTTTGCCAAGCTCCTAAAAAATAGTAAGTTCCCTTTTATCATTTTCCCAGGAAGATGGTTCTTGTTTAGCCTCTAGAAATGTATAATTCAGGAAAGGGCTCCTATGATCCTCTGCAGGACAAAGTAAGTCCATCTTTCTCAGTTAAAACAAAATTCAACAAAAAGCTGTACCCACTTGATAGTTAAATTCTAAAAAATTAGACTGATTAAAGCCCCTAAGTACTGGCACTGTCACCAATTACCACATGACTCTAAGAGCCTCACTTTTGTCACTGGAGATCATGACAAGACAACTGCCTCCTTGGCAGGCGAACATCCTTCTTCAATAAATGGCCATAAAGATCATTAGAGGATGACAATTCTTCTGCCTCTGATCTGCAATATGTTCCAATTACTATTGACAAGAATCAGAAGATAATCTATCAGGAAGGAATATTGAATGCTTCAGCTCTGCTGTTTAAAATTAGGTGGAGAATAGGATATATTAATTTTACCCATTATATTTTATTCTAAAATAAATAATTGAGGTGCAAGTGTGGGAAGAAAGTAAAAAAGAGGAAAACCAGATGGCAGTGCCCCTAGTTGTTTCCTAGATTCTCTCTCATTCTCTCTCTTTTTTAAACCACTCTAGATCTGTCTCTTTCCCTGTGTTTACTTTAAATTGTCTTTATCTTCCGCAGGATTCAAGATAGCAATTAACACCTACAACAGAAATTTAAGGGATGTCAGTTACCTAGGAATTCTAATAGCAATTAAAATGTTATCAGGAAAAATTTAAATTCCAACTGAAGAAAAAGAAAAACAATATCATTAAAATATTTTTTAGTGACATTTTAATGCTAGAAACAAAGCTCTTCCCAGATCTCATGGGTAATGATTTTTGCGTAGAGAGACCTTTTAAAATAAATGTCACTTAGTAAGGAGAGGGTCCACCTGCATAGAGCAGACAGGGCAGCTTTTCAGAGGCTCCAGGCCAACAGTACTGGCTCTCAGAAGAATGAGGATTTACATATGGTCCATGCCTAGAGGACTGTATCAGTCAGGAAAACAGAGCTATTAGGAGTAATACAAAAATGAGGACTTTATTATGGGAATTAGGCCTGATGCAAATGTGGCAAGAACTGAGGAAGCACAGACCTGGGAGAGGAACTGGAGAATCAGCTGCTAACTAGTCTGACAGGCAGCTCTGGTGAGGATAACATCAGAACTTGCAGGAATGTTCTGAAGCCAATGTTGAGGCCATCAGAGTGGGATCCTAAAAGGAGAAGCCCTAAAAGGGGGATATATAAGAAGCCATTGTTTCTATCTAGGTCTCACCTCTCTGGGTCCATAGCCAAGTATCTGGTGTTAGGACAAGGGATGGAGGAGATGGAGATAGGACAAGGGATGGAGGAGATGGAGACAAGCGACACCTGCCAGAGGCGTCTGCTTTATCTACTGTTTCATCTCACCACCATGACCTCTGGAAAGTAATGGCTTCTGTCCCACTTCCTCTTTCTAAATCTCATGCAAGTTCTTCCTTTCGCCAGCTCTAACAGAAATCAGAGAAAGGGTTCTCAGTAACATAGTTCCCAGCATTAGCCAAGTTGACACAATACAATCCAGTGTTCCGGCTGTAAAATAGCTCATTTACCTCAAGTTATCTAACTACTTATTATTCCGATAAATATTTACTAACTACTCATCCCTGTTCTAACCATTAATATCTCACCAAAAAATCATGTTTTCAATCTTTAAAGAACTCTTAGTCTAGTTAGGGGAGAGAGTGGTTGAGAGAGAGAGAGAGAGAGTAGTAAAAACAAAAATTCAGTCAATTGAATTCAATGACTTGAATTCAAATTCATTGAATTCATGTTATAAATGTACTTTAGGTATGAACAAAATTATTTAGGAATACCAAGGATGAGATTCTTTCTGAGTAAGTCAGGGGAAGCTTTTGTTGCATATAAAATTGTGGCTTATACAACCCAGAAATTCATCTCCTAGGCATCTACCCAAGAGAAATTAAAACATGCCCAAACCAAGGTGAATATGTAAGCAGAATAAAACTAGTATACCAAGTTGAAAACAATTCAATGTCTATTGACTCGTGAATGGATAAACACAATTTAGCATATTCATACAATGGAATGCTATGCAGTAATTAAGAAGGATACACATCCATGTAACAACATGAGTGAACCTTAAATGCATTATACTAAGTGATAAATGCCAGAAATACTAGAAGCAGATTGGTAGTTTCCTGGGGCTGGGAGCATGGATTAATTGTGTGTAGGAATAAGGGAATATTGGGGTTGATAGAAGTGTTCTACATAATTACATCAATTACTAAAAATCATTGAACAATACACTTTTGATGAGTGAATGATATGATATGTAAGGTAAGCTTCAATAAAGCTATTAAAAATGTTACTGTTTTCTCACTTGGTAGCCATGGCAGTAACCCTAAGATGATAAATACATCCCAAACACATGTTTGTGTGTGAATTCCTGCAAGTCTGGTTTTCTTAGTTAGAGAGCTACTATGTTAGTTTGGCTAATGCTAGGGGTATAACAGATAAATTCCAATATTTCAGCAATTTAAAATGATAGAAATTTATTTCTGGTTGCTGTACGTCTATAACAGATGCGTCCCATTCAGATGCTTTTTCAGGGACCTGGATGCCTCCCATCTTGTGATTCTTCTACTTCTAATGTAGATTCTAAGATTGTGCTGTTCATGGGCATCAAGCCAAGAGAAGATAAATAGAGCTTGGAGGACCATGTGTGGTGGTGGTGGTGGTGGTGGTGGTGGTGCTGGTGGTGGTGGTGGTGGTGGTGGTGCTGGTGGTGTGGGGTTTACAGACCAGACCTGGAATTGACAGGCTTCCTTCCCACTCACATTCCATTGGCCAAGAGCCCATCATTTGGCCACACCTAAAGGTAAGAAAGGTTGGAAAGGTGATCTAGTAGTGTGAGTAGGACAAAGAGGAAACAGGTTTGATGAAATGCTAGCTGCTTTCAACCACATCAGTCAGCCATACTTCCCTTCTCATCTCTTTTCGCTTGCTCATTTGAGGTTTGCAACTGATATATAGAGACACACTGGGTGAATTCTGAGATGCCATCTGTAATGACTGACTGATGCTAAAGGGGGAATCCTTTCTGTATCACTGGCCATGAGCATGGCAGTGCTGATCGGACCATAACCTCTTTGCCATGTCATTATGCACAACCTTTATCTTTGCCTGGAATGGTGCAAGATGAATTTGGAATGATATCAAGATGCAAGATTGAGCTATAACTGACTGTTCTGTATTATAAATTAGACTGTAGCAGAAAGTATAAGCATTATCCTTCTATGACATTTTTTTTCTCTTTGGGGTCTTGGGTATTAGTGTGTTAGGCTGCTCTTTAACACCTGGGGCAAATGAGTGAGCTCAGCCTTCAAAGGGGTCTGTTTGCAGTGATGGAGTGGGTTTGATGATGTCAGAACTGAGCAAAGTCCCCATCCGAGCAAAGGGGTGGCTGCTATTTAGAGAGAGGATCAATGCAGCCACATATGTTATCAATATTCCAACGAATTACTCAGTTTTCTACCCAGGACCACAGAAATCATACAAACAGTGGTGCCCCTTTTGTTAACAGGTCTTAACCTCTTTCATGCTCAGCTCTACTAATTCCCTGCCTCATAAAGAAATTATCTAAGAGGGTTTATTAAAGCTTTCAGCATCCTCATACAACAGTCCTAGCGTGGCAGGAAGACGATATTGATGGATTGTCCATTATCAGCTGTGCGTGGGATCTCGAACAAGAGCAGAATGCTTGTTGCATCTTCATGATGGAAGAGCATAGTGCTTAATTACATGGAAGCACTATTATCCCAGCAACACTTCTATTGTCACTATAACCATTTGAAATCTTTAGGATGAACTGCTCTGACTTGATAGTGGTAATTGACTGGAAAGGAAAATTTAAAGCAGGCTCTGCTTGAGCATTTGCACTTGTCTTAGTACCTCAAGCATTCCTACCTAAAACCTTTTGATGCTATCCTTTCACATCAGACATAACTACCAGTCTCAGTCCTGTGTGATATGGTCCCACCTACCTCCCCAGCCTCATTCCCATCTTCCCCTCACTTACCACATCCCCATCACCCGGACCTTTTCTGGGTTTCCCAAACAAAATCAATGGTGCTCTGCCCTGTGCATTTTGCCTTCTGTTCCTTCAACCTAGAGTCTCTTCCCCCAGCAATCCACAAGCCTGGTTCTTATTTTACCTCTTAGTTTTTACCTAAAATGTCACCTCTTCAAGGTCTTTATTTTCTAATCAGTATAACATTACCCCCAACCACCACCTCAGTTAAATCATCCTATACTATTTCCTTCATAATAGCTTATCATAACCATGCTTACTTAAATTTCTCACTTACTTTATTTTATTTTTTTTATTATTGCTATTATTAGTTTTAGGTGTACAAAAGAATGCAATTGTTACGCTTTTCGCCCCTCTCAAAGTGACAACCTCTCCCCTCACCTCCAATATTATACATATCTATTACAATTAATTGACTCCACTCCCCACACCATCCTCCACATCCTGTGACTATATATTATTATTCAATGACAGCTTCAGGTGTACAGTGCAGTGGTCAGGCTTCTACACCATCCATGAAGTGGTCTCCCTAACAAGACATGAGTCCATCTGGTCCTCTAAAAAATATTTACAACATTATTGATTATATTCCCCAAACTGTCTTTTCTATCCCTGAAGCAATATTGTAGTTACCAATTTATATTGTCTTGTGCCTTCCCTTTTTCCCTCATCTTCACCCCTGTTCCATCTAGCAATCATTAGTTTTTCCTCTGTGTCTCCAAGACTATTTCTGTTCACATTGCTCATTTATTCAGTTCTTTAGATTCCACATATAAATGAGATCATGTGGCATTTGTCTTTCTCTGACTGACTTATTTCACTTAGCATAATGTTCTCTACGTCCATCCATATCTTTGCAAATGGTACGATTGCATTCTTCTTTATAGATGAGTAATACTCCATTGTATAAATGTACCACAGTTTCTTAATCCAGTCATCTACCAATGGGCATTTCAATTGTTTCCAAGTCTTGGCTATTGTAAATAGCACTGCAATAGACATAAGGGTGCATATATTTTTTCGAATTAGTGTCTTGGGTTTCTCTGGGTAAATATCTAAGAGTGTAATTGCTGGGTCATTAGGTAGTTCCATTTCCAGCTTTGTGAGACACCTCCATACTGATTTCCACAGTGGCTGCACCAATCTGCAATCCCACCAACAGTGCAGCAGGGTTCCCTTTTCCCCACAACTTCTCTAGCACTTGTTGTTTGTTGATTTATTGATGATAGCCATTCAGACCCGAGCAAGGTGGTATCTCATGGTGGTTTTTTTTGCATTTCTCTGATGATTAGTGAGGTTGAACATTTTTTCATATGCCTGTTGGCCATCAGTATGTCCTATTTATTTATTTATTTATTTATTTATTTATTTATTTATTTATTTTTAGCTGAGCCATCTGCCACCTGTTGACAGCTTAACAACAGCTCAGCTCGGGCTGGGCAGCGAACTGATGTTGCTCTGAGTTCAGCTCGCACTCTTGAGCGAGCTCTTAACCAACTGAGCCACTCGGCTGGCCTTGTTTGTCCTCTTTAGAGAAATGTCTCTTCATATCCTCTGCCCATTTTTTAATTGGGTTGTTTGTTTTTTGGGTGTTGAGTTGCATGTGAGTTTTATAAATTTTGGATATTAACCCCTTATCAGATATATCGTTGACAAATATATTCTCCCATTCAGTAGGCTGCCTTTTTGTGTTATTGATGGTTTCTTTTGCTGTTAAAAAACTTTTAAGTTTGATGTAATCCCATATGTTCATTTTTTCTTTTATTTCCCTTGCCCGTGGGGATATATCAGTAAAAATATTGCTTAGGGTAATATCTGCAAAGTTACTCTCTATATTTTCTTCTAGGAGTTTTATGGTTTCAGGTCATATTTAAGTCTTTCATCCATTTTAAATTTGTTTTTGTATATGGTGTAAAGAGGTGGTCCAACTTCCTTTTTTTGCATGTGTCAGTCCAATTTTCCCAATACCATTTATTGACTAGACAACCTTTACCCCAATGTAAATTCGTGCTTCTGTTGTCATATATTAATTGACCGTATATGAATGGATTTATTTCTGGGCTCTCTATTCTGTTCCATTGAGCTATATGCCTGTTTTTATGCCAGTATCATGCTGTTTTGATGTTGGGTAGCATGATACCCCCGACTCTCACTTATTTTCTATCTCTTCCCAAAGAATGTTAGTCCCACAAGGCCAGAGGTCTTTCCCTTCAATATTCACTGTTCTTTCCAACACCCAAAACAGCATTGGGTGCATAAAAGCATGGAAATAGACAACGACCATTCAAATGAGGATAAACAAAGTCTATGTATATATTCAGAGCTTGTTATGATAAGGGAGTCAGCCTTCATCACTAGCATTTCCCAGAGACTCAAAGGCAGGTAGAAGAGTTGGCAAACTTTATAATGGGGGGAAAAAAACAAACAAACAAACAATCAGGTGTGCTCTGATAAAATGGGGCATCCTATGTGACTGGTTAATAGAGCACATTTAGCTTTCTCCGGTTGATCCCAAGTTGGAAGTGAGGGCAAAAATTAGGGAAGCTCTCAGTGACTGACCAAGTCCTGGCTATTTGGAGCTGATTGTTACAGAGATCATGATTTGGCTTCCTGGGCTGGTTACTGTGAGTTGTGGGTCAGAGTTCTATTTTTCTATATGGTTTGGTCATTGTCCCTTTGTATATTCAGTCTCTCAGAAGCAGTTCAATGCATGGTTGTTATTTTAGGGATCTTCTGAGGCTATGATTTTTCATCTGGCAGTCATTTTCTTAGTCATTCTCACATCTTCCTCTTTTTTCCAGAAAGGCTTCTCCTTCCCTAATGGCCTCGTCTCAACATTAGGCTGCTCATTAATGTCAAGTGACTATTTACTCTTTGGACTCCCACAACCATCGTGCTCCCACTTCTGCCAGTATCATCCTACTGTTCTCTGAATGGAGAGTATATTCATTCACTAGTCTGTTTTGAAATGCTATACTCCTAGTACCTCTTCCTTACTGCAAACCCAGGATTTCCTTTCTAACATCTACCCTTTTTTATTCCTTCTCTATTTTATACCACTTCCTCTGACAAATTCTTACATACCTACTATGGATGCAATTCCTTCACTTTCTTTCTTTGTTGGGATTACATCTGGGTTTGACTATTTTCTGTAATGTTCAGACCACACCATTGCATTTAGTCTCCTTTAATGCAATCTCTTTACTCCATCTCTTGCTTCCATCTCGGCAATTATTACTGAGAATCTCCAGACCACGGGTAACTTTAAAGGTCAAATTCTTTTCTTCCCTGGTCTTCTTTGCCATCAAAAATAAAACTGTCTTGTAAGGAACACAAATGGAAGTCAGCCTACTTCCCACTAAAATCCTTCTAATTCTTGAGATTCAATGATTTTCCATTACATGTTAACACAGCAAGGGGGCTTCTCTCTCTCATCAAAGACTTCTTACTCAGAGATCTTCCTTTTCACAGCTGAATTGAAGCACAACTGAGTAAAAGAATCTCTACACCATTAGAAAGTAAAAGCTTTAAAAAAAAAAAAAAGAAAAGAAAAGAAAGGAAGAAAAACTGTGCATAGAGGGCTGAGTGTTCCTCATAGCACTCCTTACCTCCCAGGTTTAAATGGTTTACTGCCACAGTTGGCTGATTAGCTAAGCATCACTTAGTCGTAATTACCTTGATGACAACTGTGCATGTGCTCTCCCTTTTCCTCCTTCGAGTATGAGAATTTGGAGGACAGGAATGAAGTCTGACATAGTTTATTTATAAAGCCAGTGAGGGCTGGCTCACTGTGGGCACTTAAATGCTATTGATAAATAATGCACACAATGGGGCTCTGGTTTGGGATTGAATTAAACCTCAAGTTCAAACATATTCTCCCTCTGGTTATATCTGTTTCATATCCTAGCAAAACACATCAGTGAAGTTCGATATAAGTGACTAGAGGAGTGAGAAACAAGCCCCAGAGAAATAAAGTTTGTTGTTCTGAGCTATTGTGAATCTTTGCCCTAGAAACATAAGATTTCAGCTTGACACAAAGTTTTGTGGCAGACACAACCTTTCCTTCTTGCAGCTGATTTGGAAATGCAAAGACAGCTTCATAGAAGAGGCTGATTATTGCATTGTAGTGAACATGTGTGCAATTTTATAGCTGGCAATTCAGATCGAGTGATGTATTAGATAGACAATGAAGAAGATGCAGAAATCCTTACGCTCAATGAACTTATGGTTTACTACACATTGAGTTCCAAGAACCTTAATAAAGAACCCCCGTGGCCTGCCCTTACTTACTTTTATGGTCTTATCCCTCACCACTACCTAACTTACTATTTATGATCTAGCAACACTCATCTCATAAAATACTACTGCCTGTCTCCCTGACTGTTTATATTGTCAGCTCTACCAGGCATGCTCTCCTTTCCCTCTTTCTCTGAGTGACTCCTCCTCAGCCTTTAAGATGAAGCTTGGGTGTAGCATCCTCCAGGAAGACTTAGACTGAGTCAAGCGCAGCACTTTATGTTTCTGTATCATTTGATGAGTAGGACCAACCAACGTGATCTGTTGCTCACTGTACTGCCAGCATTATTTTCTTGCTTGTCTTCTCTGGTCTGTGAGATCCTCAAGGGCAAGGACTTTGTCTTATTCATCCTTTGGCATCCAGAACTTAGTGCAATACCTATAGTCATTGGAGGCCTGACAAAATTTAATGAATGAATGAATTACTGGTTCTGTGGTTGTTTCTATAAGGGACCATATACCCACAGATGTTTTTTGTTAATAACAGAATTGTCTGGGATAAAACTATATTCATTCTCAATTTGGGGAGCTAATTTGGGGAGCCTTTAGTCATTGATGATATTTGAGAAGACAATCAGAATTTTGCTTTTAGATAATCTCCTGAAATACAACATTGACTTAGGTGAGGGAAGCCTGGAATTGGGATAATCAATGAGAGGTGATAGGGTTTTTAAGTATCATTGTGACATAGAATTAGAAAAATACAAGAGTAGAATAAAAAATAAATAGATATATATTATATATAACATATTATATACGTAATAAATAATTTAAGCATAAGTAGAATATTGAGATAAATTATTTTTATCTTTTGTATTGTTTGCTTGTGTCTTTTGCTGACATTCCTATAGGTATTTTCTTTTTCTTATTGATACATAAGTACTTTTAGTATGTTAAGGATACCCTGCCTTTCTCAGGTGTTTGCAAATATTTTCTAGATTATTTTCCTTTTAATTTTGTTTATGATTTTTAAACATACATTCAGGTGTATAAAGGGAAGCCCTTTGTGCTTAATATCCAACTTGCATGAAATTTCAGGATACATTCTTCAATGTCACATGACCTGAGTTAAGGAATTTGCTTTAACTTGAGCAAGGTGAAACTTAAGAAACCAGCATGGGCCAGATAGGTGAAGGCTTGTGAAATGCCTATGAGTGTTGGTTATAAGATAGTGTTTTCCCACAGTAGGAAAATCTTTTTCTACCAATAATTCACAAAAGTGCATCTTGAAGGAGGGTTCAATTTTACTGAATTTTTCCAGTACATATTTAACTGATGATATACATGTGTCATCAATATCAAGGAGAAAAGATTTTTAAAATGTAACATTGAGTTTAACTGGCTAATATTTTATTTGGATTTTTGCATCAATATTCATGAGTGTAATTAGTTAATGGGTGTTTCCTAAATTACACATATTAAGAGAATCTTTTTTGAAAAAATATTTCTGTGGTCTGGTAACTATCAGAAATGTATACTGTCTGTTAGAGATTCAAAATGAACTATTTTGTAGACCAGAATTCTGCTTAATGTTTTTGTAAGTTGGAATTTTCCAAAATTGTTGGAAAATATTTTTTTCTGTAACAGTTTTATTTAAACAACAAATATTCATAGAGCTGGGACTACAACGACACAAAGATATAGGCATTGTCCTTGCCCCAAATAATATGAAGTCTTTTGGGTAGGGGATATGGACAAGTAAATAGGTAATTGTGACACGTTTTGATAAATGTTACAATAAGGGAGACGAGGATGTTGTGGGAGCACAGAATTTCCTACCCAAATTTGGTGTGTATGGTGTGTGTGTGTGTGTGTGTGTGTGTGTGTGTGTGTGTGTGTCTAGGGATGTTTTTGGGGAGTTAATGTAAGGGTCTCAAAAACATTAAAGCTAAAAATTATGAATATTCCATGGTTCTAGTACAACTAGGAAACACGCTTTTGAAATGTGTTGGCCCATATGTTGTCTATGTCAGGTTGTGATATAAAAGTTACTTACACTTGTTTGTTAAAAAGAAAATGTCTATCTATGTGACTTTTTATTTTTTATGCCAGCACAGATTACACAAAAAATAATGATCAATTTCCTTAAAGTATAAATATTTTTGACCAGTTTCCTGGTCAATTCCAGCTATTTATATTTCTTTCCAGAAAATTGTTGATTTTTGAAAAAAATTCTTTCTATTAGCATACACATTATACAATGTTATCTTGCAGGTTTTTAATATCACTTTATTGTTACAATCCCTCTTTTTTATGTCAAATTCTATTTACTTGTATGTTTTCTTATATTTTTAAGGATTATGGTAAATTGAGTAACTACTATATATTGTGTACTTACAATAGCTTATCAGGCATAGGTTGCTAAGTGGATTTCATACAATTTATCTCTCCATGAAAATGGTACTATCATTATTGCCATTTTTTTAAAATTTTTTATTTTATTATTTATTTATTTATTTATTTATTTATTTATTTATTTATTTTTGAGGGCAGTGTCACCAGCCCTCACAAGTGGGACCTAAACCGGGGCCGCTGGCATCCCAAGCCAGCTCTTAACCACTGTGCCACTTGGCCAGCCCTCATTATTGCCATTTTTGAGAAAAAGAATCTGAGGATCAGGGAGGTTAGTCAACTTGTCATGTAGCTTTGTAAGCAATGGAGCCAGGTGTCACACCTAGAAATGTGTGAACGTGGTGATATTTCTATTATATCTTAGATTTGTAAAGTTTCCCTTCATTTTCCATTGTTGAAGAAGATCATTGAGAAGATGTGACTGCCAGCTGAGTCAAGAGCTGGACTTGGGCTCCTCATCCCTTCTCTTGTTCTTAAAATATATGCTCTGCCCACTGTTCCCACAGCTGGGGCCATTTTCAAGGATACAACCTTGAGAGACTAAGGTATTGTTGAGACCACCTGGATAATATACATTACTGAACCCCTTTAAGAGTTCTGTATGAATCCTAAGATTTGAGCCAGCAAGTGTGGAGACCTACTCCTCTTGTGGCAGCCCAACACAAGCCTCAAAGTAAAATTCCCTTACTTTTTAACCTGTCACCTACCAATTTAGAGGGGCCTTCCTCTTTCTTCAGTCTCTCCCTGACGCCTGTGTACAGGCCAGGTAGTAAACCAATACCCACATCCGCACACACAAATAATCTAGCTCTAGAATGTATCCATTAACTCTCTCTTTTCAAACCCATTAATTATTCTTTTTAGTTCTGTTATTTTTCTTCTGCTTTTCATCACATATTTTTATTAATTACTTTACTTATTTTACTCTTTCTCTTTTAACATCAAAACCAGAAAAACATTTATAAAATTATTGTAAACTTATTTCAAGTTTACAATATTCCATATATATGTGTATATAAAATATCCTCACATTTGTTATAACCTAAATATTGTCTACTTGAAATTTGTGTTTTTGGGCTGGCCGAGTGGCTCAGTTGGTTAAGAGCTCACTCAAGAGTGCGAGCTGAGCTCTGAGCAACTGCGGTTTGATGCCAGCCCCAGCTGAGTTGTAGTTGAGCTGCCAACAGGTGGCAGGATGGCTCAGCTAAAAAAAAAAAAATAATAGAAATTTGTGTTTTCTCTGTGACCCAATAATTATTTAGAAGCATATAGAGCATTATTAATTTTCAAATAATTGGGTTTTTCCTCTTAATTTCTTTAACAATTCTTAGTTTTATTAAATAATGTTAAAAGAGTGTGGTTTGTAGATTTTCTGTTCTTTTGAATCAGTTGAGATTAATTTTCTGTTGTTTCTCACTTGTTTACTAAAATATTTGTTGTTGTCTTGAATATGGTCTGGTATTAGTCTTGGATATGATATTGGGTATGATCAAATTTTTCAGTTAATCTAAAAATATTCCCCTTCTTCTAAAAAAAGAAATGAAGATATATATACTCTAAATTTATTGTGGGTGGCAAGATGGCTCAGCTAAAAATAAATAAATAAATAAATTTATTGTGAATTGTAGAAAAAAATTTCACATATGTAACTTTCTGAAACATTTTATACCCTGCATGTTAAAAAAAAAAAAGAAAAGAAAAGAAAGAAAACAGTTTATATTGGAGTTTTCAGATTAATTGCCCTCAAACAAAGAGTTCAAGCGCTTACTAATTAAAATGTGATTGACAGTGTTTATGGCCTACCCTCTGCTTTTCATAAAGTGTAGCCAGAGATTGATTCTGATACTCTTCTCTCTCTCCCAGTCTTACTTTTCCCTATCTCTATGCCCAACGTGGTTTATCCTGAAGGTCTTCCTGTTTCTACCCTGTCTTACAAGGCTCATCCTTATGTAATTAAACATTTCAGGACACAGTGGTTTCTAATTCTTCCACTTCACCTTCTGTCATAGTGCATGCCAGGAGCTGTAATCTCCTAAGGACACAAAAAGAAAAGCCAACAGGACCAATGGTGGAGGGAGGACCTTCTGCATGGCTCTGGAAATGATTTCTTAGCTTTTGGGATATGGCTACCCATCCTTTTGAGTGGTGCAACTCCCTCATCCAGGATGCAGTGCATCGAGTAAGAAGGAATCAGTCTTTTTCTGTCTTCTCGGGGTCTCTTCAGCCCATTTTGAATTTATTCTGAGTATAGAGCAAATGTTGTGTAATCTAAAAATAAAGTCCAGGGCCGGCCGAGTGGCATGGTGGTTAAGCTCTGGCTTAGGAAGCCAGTGGCCCCAGTTCAGTCCCACATACAAGGGCCAGTAACACTGCCCTCAAAAATAAATAAATAAATAAATAAAAATAAAAAACGAAAATAAAAAATAAAAATAAAAATAAAGTCCCTAACCCAACCCCTTGTCATTATGGTTAGCAAAAATTCCTCTCCCACTTAGCATCTTCTCTTAACTTTTGTTTGCATTGTTATTGTCATTTTTTGTCTTTAACTTGTTGATATCCTTGGATATATGTATAAAGGTGGAGAGAATGTGTAGCAGATTCAGTTAATTTGTTACCATTTAACCTAAAAATCATATGTATATAGTCTAAGGAAAAACTTCCTAGTGACAAAAATTTAATTAAAAATGCAAACAATAGCACTTGGATGGGCTCCTCTTTTGAGTGCATTTCAACTGTCATTAAACACTGAGGAAGCCAAATGACCAGTCTACCTGTCAAAGAGCTACTCTTCAAATCTTCTCTTATGGGCAAGGTATCATTCTGCTCATATCATTCTGTTTATTTATATTTGTGTACATCTGGAGATTTTGGTATCAGTTTTCATGGAAAGAAGTTGTTTCTTGGCATCAAGGAGAGCCAGGGCAGTATGACATTTAGGGACGTGAACTCCTGAGCCAGAGAATGTGGGTTCAAATCCTGGCTTCTTCACATACTGAATGTATTTCTACTGTAGTTTTCTAACCATTCTGTGTCTTGTTTCCTCAACTAGAAATGAGGGCAATAAATAAAGTATCTCAATATAAATACTGTGATGATTTGATGTAATTAATCACTATAGTAATCAATCCAGTAAAATACAGTATCTGACATATTATAAACACTCAACATATGTTCCTTGCTCTCCAGGCCTTTTGCTGGAATATTTTAAAAATTTATATACAACTTAAAAATTTTAAATCCCAATTAAATGATTTTTATCTGGAATACCTTCTTTATTTGTTGTTCTAACTTCTTTGCACACAGGCAGTAAAGTGGTTGCAAAAGGAACTTACTGGTGTTTCTTACAATTTGATATTTGTTGGAACTGCATTTCCCTCAAGCTCAAGTGACAGTGAGGAGCCTTTTGACTTTTCCTTCTGTTCCTCCTGCCATGCCATGGAAGTAATGCTACTGACTCTAAAGTTTTCGTAAAATTGCTCATTGTCTTTCCTGAGACACCCACACCAATGATTCGCACAGCATGAGTGTTGCATTGCCAAATACCCTGATGAGATGTATGCAAAAATTTTAAAATAACCTATTTTCTCTTCTCCAAACAAGGCTCCCATTAGGAAAAGAAGATCCTACAATTTGCTGAAGAGTGGGTGGTATAAGAATCCTTGGATCCTGTTCTGATATTTTAAAGAGTTTATTGTCTTCTTAGGTTTGTATTTCAAAGCATGGCCATCCAATGGTGTACCACTATAATATAATATACACAACTGCTGGAGAGTAGTGACTCATTAGAGATCTCTAGGACCCAGGTCAATGAGAATGACTTGCCAAAGGGCCCCGAGAAAGAACACACCCCAGAGTTCTGCTCTGTCATTTGGTGGCAAGTTCATTAGACATTACATTGGTGGACCATGGATAAGGTGGACCATGGTTAACCAAACAACCTGGTTTGATTGGAACTGTCCTGCTTTTAGCACTTGAAAGTTCCACTTTCTGGGAAGCCTCTCAGTCCTAAGCAAACCAGTACAGTTGGTCACCATACCTGGAATTAAGCTACAGCTTTGCCATCTAAACCAAGCTATGTGAACTTGGACAGGTCATTTGTCTTCTTAAGGTCTGATTCTCTTTTATAAGGTGGAAATAACAATATCTACTTAGCAGAATTGCAAGAATCAAATGCAACATTGTCCATTAACATGCTTTGTGTCTTGTGATATACTATGCCAATGCCAGCAAATGCAGTCATTGATGGTATTGTTTCCTGGGCCACAAAGGCTCACCTGGAGAATGCTAGAATGGAGGTGGTTATACAAAACTGTAAGCCTGTAACCTAAACACTTCTCCAAAGCACCAGTGCACATGACTCTGAAACCAATTGTCTGATTTGGCAGAGATTTAAAAGACACTTGAGTGTGGAGTGGGGGAAGTGAGGTGTCACAAAAACCCATAGGGTGGGATTCTGATGATTTCTATTTCTACTTAATATTTGCAGTGGCTCTAGCACCAGTTGCCCACCCAAACATTTTCACATGGCCTAGACTAGTCTGGTTTTTCTATCATTAAATAAAACAAAAAACAAAACAAAAAAAAACCCTGCTGTTTTTATATGTAAAATGAAGGGTCATTTATGTAGAATTAATGATCTCTGATCTCCCTTTCATCTGTAAAGCCACACCATGCCAATACATTTCAGGCATTAGCCACCAAGGGAGATGCAGGTGGTCTCCTGACCTCAATCCCTCTTAGGCCTTTTGCAATTACCTTTTCTACTTCATCGCCTTTGTATTTCATTTATTGACCACACTGTTTAATTATGACCTTTGTATATTTACTTGCTCTTGTTTCCCTGTTTGCCCTAGGATATTCAGTTTTATGAAGGATATAAAATTTGCTTTTCTTGTTGAACTTATTTCCATTTCTCACTCCCAGCATGGGAGGTGCCTGGCCAGTATATCAAATGAATGAGTGGATTGGACATGGTTATCTTCTATTGATCATAGGTCACCCCAGTTTTATACTTTGGAATGTATAAATAAATGATGGAAAAATTAAATGACCAAGGTGTGAATATAAATAACACAAACTTTATGTAAGCAACATTTTAATTTCTTTCAAAAGCAACCCTTTTAAGAGGATTGCACTCCTTTTATGAGGAGTGCAAAAGATCTGAACTGTAAAGTCCCTTTCCTTTTAATGCAAGGATATTGAAGACTTTTAGATATGAGCTAGTGGGTTATAGTTCAAACAAGATATTGTTTATTGGAAATTTAAGGTAATCTGAAATACATACTGAACATTTACTTCAATTATTACAGAGCACTCACTCCAAATGCTTCATTCTCCTCATATTCCAGGTGGTTAATATAGCCTACAGTAAAATATGATAATTAATTCAGTGCATGAATGTGGTATATTGTGGCTTAGCTCTTTAATGGCAGGAGATTGCCCACTATGATCCTTCTCTTCTTTCCTCTCTTCTATCCTGATTCAACCATGGGATGTCCATTGGCATTAAAATTGGAGGAGCAACAGGGCAGCCACCAGAAGGGTACGAAAGAGAAGGGAGGGCGTGTATAACTCCCGAATTAGGTCTACTTGCTCTGTATGATTTGCAGCAGATGTTATCTGTTAAACTCAAACAGCTGATCCTTGATTTAAGGATAATTTGTTTATTATAATACTAAATGGAGACTGTAAATCTCCATTAAAACTGATGAGCACTGAAGAAAATAGTGTATGCTGAATGCACCAACAGATCACATTTTCCTGGCTTCATTCTCCATAATCTGAAACAATGATAAGAAATATTGACATTTTCAGAGAGGCTCATAAGCAATAAACAATCCAAGTCTAGTTGTATATTAAATGTGTCTTGAGTTGCTGTTCCAAATGGAAATCAGACACGACTTTGGTAATCTACCAAGCAGTCTGTGTTGGTGCCGGCTGAACCTTGTCCTGAATGCCTGTGTTCTTTCAAGCTTCCTGTATGCGTCCAACTCTGCTGGGTTCACATTCTCAGAGAGGAAATGGGATGCACAAAGAACAGAAGTTGCAAAGGCCCCTGCATGCCCCATGACAGCTACTTACACAGCTGTAATCATTATAAATAAATGACTTCATAAATTTCAACAAATGAAATCATGTTATTTTATTTTGTCTGCTTTGTTTCTTCATTGTGCCGCCAAGTCTCCCGTGTGTCATTTATTTTGGCTTATTTTTGCTGAAATGAGATTTAAAGAAGAGCCCAACTGTAGCATCTGAAAGCACTCTTCTCCTCTACCCTAACCTTTTGTTTTTCTGCCAGAGGAAAAAAAATAGCCAAAAATAAGAATAGTTAACAGATTGATATAAGAAAAACTATGTATTAAGTTCCTGAAGGACATTTCTGTTTCTTTTCTTTTTTTTCTGGTCAGGTATATTGAGGTATAATTTACATGTACTAAAGTTCACACTTTATCAGAGCAACAGTTCTTGGAGTTTTACAAATAAGTCATCAAATGACTACCATTATAATCACCACATGACTATTTCCATCACCATAGAGTCCTGTCCTTTGTGATCAACTCCCCTTCCAATTTTCTGTCTCTCTAGTTTTCCCTTTTCCAAAATGTCATATAAATGGACTCATACAGTATGTAGCCTTTTGATTCTGACTTCTTTTATTTAGATTGACATTTTGGAGATTCATCTATGTTGGTGCATATATCAGTAGCTGATTCCTTTTTACTGCTGGGTAGTATTCCATTGCATGGATGTGTCACAGTTTTGCATCTATTCTTGAGTGAGGAACATTGGGTTAATTTCAATTTGATATTATGAATACATTCTTGTAGATGCCTTTGTGTAGATATGTTTTCATTGCTGTTGGATAAATACCTAAAAGTGGGATTGCTGGCTCATAAGGCAAGTATATGTTTAACTTTTATAAGAAATTACCAACTGTTCCCAAAGTGTCTATTCCATTTTACATTCCAACCAGTAATGGATGAGAGATCCAGCGCCCCCGCCTTCTTCCCAGAACTTCATGTTGTCAGATTTCTTTTTTTAAAGCCATTCTCATTGGTGTATAATGGCATTTCACTGTGATATTAATTTGCATTTTCCAAATGACTAATGTTGCTGAGCATAATTTTTAAGTGCTTACAAGCCATTTGTATATCTTCTTTGGAGAAATGTCATTAAAATCTTTTGCCCAGGTTCCTCAAAAGTTAAACATCGAATTACTATGTAATCCAACAATCCCATTCCTATGTATACTCATATATTCAAAAAAATGAAAGCAAGGATTAAGAAACTTATACACCGTTGTTCATAGTAACATTATTCACCATAGCCAAAAAGACTGAAAACAACCCACATATACACAGATGAATGGGTAAATAAAACATTCATAATAAATAAATACAATGAAATATTATTCAGCCTTAAAAAAGGAGTGTAATTCTGATACATGTTAAATTATAGATTAAATTTGAAAATATCATGCTAAATGAAATAAGCCAGACACGAAACGACAAATTGTATGATTCCATTTATATGAGGTACCTAGACAAGGCAAATTCATAGAGATGGAAATTATAATAGAAGTTACCAGAGGCTGAGGATGAGACAGAATGGGAAGTTATTATGTAATGGGTGCAGGGTTTGTGCTTGGGTTGATGAAAATGTTCTGGAAATGGATAGTGGTGAGGACTGCACAACATTATGAATGTACTTATTCTCATTGAATTGTGGACTTAAAAAAGCTTAAAATAATTAAAATGCATACTATGCATATTTTACCACTATAAAAAAAGAAATCCTTTGCCTATTTTATAAATAAGTTGTGTTTTTATTTTTGAGTTGTAGGATTTTTTTATATGTTCTAGATATTAGAACCTTATCAGATATATGATTTATCAATAATTACTCCATTCTATGAAAGTGTCCTTTGAAGCACACACAAAAAATTTAATTTTGTTTAAGTCCAAGTTTTCTAAATTTTCTTTGATTGGTTGTACTTTGGGTTTCATTATCTATAAAACCATTGTCCATAAAATAATATTGAGTGTCAACTGTAATTGAAAAATTTAAAAAGGGAGGAAAAGATAAAGGGGAATAAGAGGTTCAGAGTTCCAGGTATAAAACAAATGTATAGCACAGGAAATATAGTCAATAATATTGTGATAGCCTGATACAGTATCAGATGGTTACTACTGGACTTATCATAGTGATTACTTCTTTAGCATAGGAAATATAATCAATAATATGGTATTGTGCCAGGTGGGTACTGTTGAATAACTGTGATGTACACCTGAAACTAATATAATATTCTATGTTAGCTATATTTTAATAAAAACCTTAAGAAACAAACAAACAAAAAGCTAGAAGACATTTTAATTTTGTGCAATTGCAAATAAATTGAGACTTTCTTTAGGCAACAAAAAATAAAAATAAAAAATAAAACCATTGCCTAATCCAATGTCATAAAGACATATGCATATTTTCCTCTAAGGAATTTCAGTTCTTACATTTAGGTTTTTGATCCATTTTTTTAAATATTTTTTTTTAAATATTTCAATTACAGTTGACACACAATATATATTAGCTTCAGATGTATAGCACAGTGGTTAAACATTTATATAACTTATGAGGTGATGACCCCAATAAATTTTGTACCCATCTGATACCATACATAGTTATTACAATATTATTGACCATATTTCTTATGCTATACATTACATCCCCATGACTCTTTTGTAACTACCAATTTGTACTTCTTAATCCCTTGCCCTTTTTCATCCATCCCCCAAAACTCCTCCCATCTGGCAATCCTCAAAATGTTATCTGAGGCTATGAGTTTGTGTCTGTTTTGTTTGTTTATTTTGTTGTTTAAATTCAACATATATGTGAAATAATATGACATTTGTCTTTCTTTTTCTGACTTACTACACTTAGCACAATACCTTCTAAGTCTATACATGTTGCAGATGGCAAGGTTTCATTCTTTTTTTATGGCTGAGTAATATTCTTTGTATATATGTACCACTTCTTTATCCATTCATCCACTGACAGATGCCAGTTTTCCTCTGTATCTTGGCTATTGTAAACAATGCTTCAGTGAACATAGGGTTGCACAATATCTCTTCAAAGTACTGCTTTGAATTTCTTCAGATAAATACCCAGAAGTGAGATTACTGGGTCTTTCTTTGTCTCGTTATAATCTTTGTTTTAAAGTCTATTTTGTCTAGTAGAAGTATTGTTACTCAAGCTTTTTTTGTTTGTGTTTCCATTTTTCATGAAATATCTTTTTTCATTCCTTTACTTTCAATCTTTGTGCGTCTTTCAATCTGAAGTGAGTCTCTTGAAGGCAGCATATGTAAGGGTCTTGTTTTCTTATCCATTGAGCCACCCTATGTCATTGTATTGTAACATTTAATCCATTTATATTGAAAGTAATTGTGATAGGTATATAGTTATTGCCATTTTATTATTCATATTTGCAACCCCTTTAACATTTCTTGTAATACTGGTTTGGTGGTGATGAACTCCTTCAGCTTTTTCTTGTTTGGGAAGCTCCTTACCTTTCCTTCTATTTTAAATGATAGATTTGCTGGATAAAGTAATCTTGGTTGTAGGTCCCTGCTTTTCAACATTTAAATGTTTCCTGCCAATCCCTTCTGACCCGAAGTTTCTGTTGAGAAATCAGCTGATAGTCTTACAGGAGCTCCCATGTAGGTAACTAAGTGCTTTTCTCTTGCTGCTTTTAAGATTCTCTCTTGGTCTTTAACCTCTGACATTTTAATTATGATGTATCTTGATGTGGGCCTCTTTGGATTCATCTTGTTTGGGACTCTGCACTTCCTAAGATTGTGTGTGTATTTTCTTCACCAGGTTAAGGAAGTTTTCTGGTATTATTTCTTGAAATAGGTTTTCAATTTCTCACTGTCTCTCTTCTCCTGCTGATACTCCTATGATTTGATTGTTGGTACGCTTGATGTTTTCTTAACTAGCCTCATTTTTAAATTTTTTTTTTTTTTGGGCCGATTGAGTGGCGCAGTGGTTAAGCGCTGGCTTGGGAAGCCAGCGACCCCAGTTCGGGTCCCACATATGAGGGCCAATGACACTACTCTCAAAATAAATAAATAAATAAATAAATAAATAAATAAATAAATAAATACTTTTTTTTTCTTTTTGCTGCTCTGATTGGGTGTTTTCTGCTATTTTGTCTTCCAAATCTCTGATTTGATGCTCTGCTTCATCTAATCTACTATTGATTTTCTCTAATGTTTTCTTTATTTCAGTTATTGTATTCTTCATTTCTGACTGGATTTCTTAAACTGTATCTTATCTCCATTTTTATATTTCTGATCTTTTTGTTGAAGTTCTCCCTGAACATCCTTATAACCAGTGTTTTGAAGTCTACATCTAGTAGATTGGTTGTTTCCCTTTACTTTAGTTCTTTTCCTGGAGCTCTGTTTTGTTCTTTCATTTGGGACATGTTTCTTTGTCTCCCCATTTTGGCTCCCTCCCTGTGTTTGTGACTATGTATTAGGTAGAGCTTCTATGTCTCCTCATCTTAGTAGAGTGGCCTTATGTAGTAGGTATCATGTGGGGCCCAGTGTCACAGTCTCCCTGGTTACCTGAGCCAGGTGCTGTAAGTGTGTCCTTTGTGTGGGTTGTATGTGTCCTCCTGTTGTAGTTGAAACTTGGTTGCTGTTTGCATATCAGTAGGAGTTATTGACCCTCAGGCTGATTGGTTGAGAACTGGCCATTTTTACAGTGGAGGAGCTATTGTGCAGGGCTTGACCCTATGAAGCAGTATTTGCTTTAGCAGAGTAATGGTGCCCAGTCTTCCCTTTAGATGTGTCATTTGCAGAGACAGCTGGGTGATGCTCTGGTTGTCCGAAGCTGGCCACATGGCATGCTGACCCATGGGTGTCCTGGGAGGGGCCCTATAGGCCAAGTTTTTCACACATCCTTTTCAGTGCTTACAAATACTAAATTTGGTTAACTGTTTGTTCAGTTGATACAAATTCATAATGAATAATCCCTCTGATATCATAAAAGGTTAGCAACATTGTTTTGACTCTTGATTTGGACTGATGGAACACATTTTTGGTTGTGGAGAATCGGCTGACTTTCATTGTGCACTTTGACACTTTGTTTTAGGGTCATATTGATACACCCATGTTTCATCACCAGTGATAACATGGCCCAAAACATCATCTTGCCTCTCCAAAAGGTCATGGCAAACTCCGACTCTCCTTTGCTTTGTAACTCGGTAAGCTTCTTCAGTACAGTGTTGCACACACCTTTCTCCTGCCAACATTTTCAGTTCAGACCTTCCTAGCTGTTTCTCTGTCGATGTTTACTTTGTCTGCTATATTTCTCACAGTCAGCCAACAATTTAACACAATTCGGCAAATTTTTACAATGTTTTTGTCAGTTCTGCTTGTTACTAGCATCCTAACTTCTCTTCATCAGTGACACATTCTCTCCCCTCAGAAAAATCCTTTCATTCATTTGTACACTGCCATTTTCTTCATGGCATTACCCCCATAAACTTGGACTAACCTGTCCCTGATTTCACTTCCACTCTTGCCAAGTTTAACAAAAAGTTTAATGTTTGTTTGTTGCTCTATTTCAAGCTCAACTTCTTGTAATGGTACACAAAAATATGCAACGGCAATAATGAAGGCCACTCAGCAAGACTGCCACAAGTCAACACAAACAAAGCTATGAGACACTGATATGCCAAGGTTATGAAACTTTACTGAACTGTTTCAACAGTGCTGCCAATGTAAGAGCACAGTGCAAGTTCACTAACTTAATGTCAGACCTCGTATACAATTATGTATAAAGCATACTTGATTCTTGAAATAAAGGAGTATGTTACTGGTTTATGTATTTACTATACTATATTTTTTATTGTTATTTTAGAGTGTACATAGCTGAAGAAGGGAGAGGCAAGAGAAGACGACGCTGCAGGAGAAGTAAAGAAGAAGAACCCCCAAGAAAATTCACAGTGAAGGGTTTAGCAAAAGCGTTGCTGACCTCAAAAAGCTCTTTAAAACCTTTGAAAATATGGACCCCAACACTGAAAAGTTTTCATTAATGGAGATAAATGTTCATGGTACATTATCAACTTATAAGCAAATCTATGATAAAGAAGAGAGGGAGAGGGAGAGAAGAAGAGAATCAAGCAAACCATCTTGGACATATTTCTGAAAAGAGTGACACCTCCTCATGAAGAGTCTCAGGCAGGTCTTTTTGAAAGGTGTTCCAGAAGAAGGCATTATCATAAGAGATGACAGCTTTATGTGTGTTATTGTTTCTGAAGACCTTCTGGTGGGACAAAATAGAGAGGTGGAAGATGGTGTTAGTGATGATCCTGACCCTGTGTAGGCCTAGCCCCAGGCTAATGTATGTTGTGTTTTAGTTTTTAACAAAATAAAGTTTAAAAAGTTAAAAAAAAAATTCACTTAAAAATAAAAAAACAACTTATAGAATAAAGATATAAAGAAAAAATTTTATATAGCTGTACAATGTGTTTGAGTTTTAAGCTAAGTGCTGCTACAAAAGTTTTCAAAATTTTTGAAAAATTGAAAAGTTTATAAAGTAGAAAAGTTACAGGGGCCAGCAGAGTGGCGTGGTGGTTAAGCGCAGCCTTGGGAAGCCAGCGTCCCCGGTTCGGGTCCCACATACAAGGGCCAGTGACACTGCCCTCAAAAAAAAAAAAAAGTTACAGTAAGCTATGGTTAATTTATTATTGAAGTAATAAAATTATTTTTTTACAAATTTAGTGTAGTTTAAGTGTACAGTGTTTATAAAGTCTACAGCAGTGTACAGTGTGTCCCAGGCTTTCACATCACTCATCACTCACTCACTGACTCACCCAGGGCAAATTCCAGTCCTGTAAGCTTCATTCAGGGTAAGTACTTTATAAAAGTACACCATTTTAAAAAAAGACTAAATTGCATAACAACATGTTTCTCAGAATGTATGCCTGTTGTTAAGCATCACGTGACTGTATTCCCTCCCCTTTTGTTTTTAGAAGACTTTGTGGTAGATTGGTATTAATTCTTTAAAAGTTTGGTAGAATTCATGAGTGAGGCAATCAGGTCCTGGGGTTTTCCTTTGTGGGGTTTTTTTTTTTCAATTACTAATGCAATTTCTTTACTTGCTATGGGATCTATTCACATTTCTTATTTCTTCTTGACCCAGTTTTAGTAATTTGTGTCTTTCTAGGCATCTGTTCATTTAATTTGGTTATCTAATTTGTTGGCATACATTTGCTTATAGTATTTCTTTATAATATTTTTTATTTCTGTAAGGTTGGCAGTAATGTTCCACTTTTAAACCTGATTTTAGTTATTGGAATCTTCTCTTTTATATTTTTACATACTTTACTAGACTTGACCAATTTGGCTAAAGTTTGTCAATTTTGTTGTTCTCTTAAAACAACCAATTTTGATACCTTTGATTTTCTCTATTGTCTACCTGATCTCTTTTTCACTTATTTCCACTCATAATCTATATTATTTCATTCTTCCTGCTTGCTTTTGTTTTAATTTGCTCTTCTTTTCCTGGTTTTTTAAGGTGAAAGGTTATGATGTCAATTGGAAATCATTCTTTCTAATGCAGTCATCAAAACTATAAATTTCTGGGCCGCCCGAGTGGCTCAGTTGGTTAAGAGTCCGTGCTCTGAACAGCAGGGTCGCCGGTTCGGTTCCCACATGAGCCAGTGAGTTGCACCCGAGCTGAGCTGCTGCTGAGCTGCCTGCGGGCAGCAGGATGGCTCAGCTGGTGAGAGCATGTGCTCTGAGCAACAAGGTTGCCTGTTCGATTCCGACATCGGATGGGGAGCTGTGCTCTCCTCACCCACCCGGAACTAAGATTGAACACCGCACTTTGAGCTGAGCAGTTGCAAGCTGCTGACAGATGGCCAGATGGCGACTGGACTTGGAGCGGAGCTAGCTGCGCCCTCCACAACTAAGGTTGAAGGACAACAACTTGGCTGTTCCCCTTCCTCAATTCTCTAACACTGTTCCCCTCCCCAATTCCCCAATAAAATCTTAAAAATAAATAAATAATTTTGAATTTCCCTCTGAACACTGCTTTTTCTGTGTCTCATAAGTTTTGGTATGTTATGTTTTCATTTTCATCCACTTCATTGTATTTTTTATTTCCATTGAGAGCTCCAGCTCCTTTCTGTTCCCATCACACCAGAAATGTGGGCTGTTATTTTCAAGCATATTGCTGAGCTCAAGAGTGGAAGGAGTCACAAAGCTCACTGTTCTTGTTGAGATTGAGCCATATTGCTTGACCAAACACTCCCCATGTTGCTGTAAGCCTTTGGTTAACTCCCAGTGTTCTATAAAAATTGATTCTGACAATTTTTGTGAATTCTCATTGCTTTTAAAGAGGGGTAAAATTTCAGAGATCCTTTTCCTGCCATTTTCATGTAAAATTTGTGTATGTGTGTTAATCTTATAGGGTAGTGCCAAAAATACATGCAATGAGGACTATGTCCTTTTCTTAAAGGAGTAGCAGCTTGGATTTGCTTTTGATTTGAGTACTAGGCAGTATAAACAGAAACTCAATTTACCCATGGGCCAGGTATAGAATTTGAAGAACTTTAAAGACAATAATTCCAATGTATTTTGTAGGTCCCTGCATCAATCTTCTTGTAGGATGTGAGCCTCCCCAAATAATTAATGCTTTGTAATAAGTATGAGGTGTGATCAAACAATATGGTGAATGTTTAAATTCACCATACATGATGCCAGATCCAGTAATAAGGTGGATGAGAGCATAGCATAATGTTTTTATTTAACAAAAATTGTCATATCTGAAGTGATATGTGACACAGAACTTTATCCCCATTGTGATAAAAAAAATACAGTGAATGCTGCTGCTGAGTGCCATACAACAGAAAGGCAGGAATCTTCAATATGGGAAGTGGTATATCGAACCTTAGAAACAGTGTGTGACAAGTTTCAACTTGTTCAGTGAGTCGGGTGTGAGCTATGGTTGAGAGCAGGTGTGTTTTAAAGTGTGCTATAAATCATCCTCCATCATGACAACTCTCTGTGTCACACATTGCTTCTGGTATTTGTCAATTTTTGTCAAATAAAAGCATTATGGTGTGTCTTCACCTTATTCACTGAATCTAGCACTGTGTGACTTCCAGCTCTTCCTCAAAGTCAAAATGATCATAAAAGGAAAACATTTCGAATCAATTTAGGACATCGAGGCAGCCATGACAGCGCAACTAAAGACACTCATGAAAGAAGACTTCCAGAACTGCTTCACAAAGTGGCAAAAAGGATGGGATTAGTGTGTTCAAAGTGAGGAAGAGTATTTTGAAGAGGATTAATGGCAATGTGTCTTGTACTGCAATATATTTTTTTAAACATTCACTGTATTGTTTGATCATACCTCGCACTTTTTTCTTTGAACACTAGACTCCTAAATTAGTTGTAGCTTTTTGACCTTAAAAATAAAGCTTGCTAGTTCTATTTCATTATGCTGCAACAGTTTGAGTTAAGACAAATGTAAAGTTGAAATATAAGAGTGTGATTTATTTTCATCAATTAATTACCTACTTAGGGCACTATCTAAATGCCTGACCACTCTCAGTAAGACTGAGAGATATACTTAGTTGGCTCCTTAAAGAAAGATAGTCATTTCTTCAGGCAGGACGAGCCTTACACTCACTACAGTGCTGAAACCATTTGGTTGAAGTTATATCCCACTTCTAAATACTGAAGAATTCTGTTTCATTTGTGGTTCATTCTCTGTCTTCTCACCTCCTTCTCTGATCCTTCCTATCTCTTTCTCTACTTCATGGTGTGTCCATTGCAGTAACTGTAACCCTTTATTTCACTCTTTGGTTAAGGGCCTTCCTTTTCTTCCATGCTGGATCCCGGCAATATGGATGTAGCATGAAAGCTTGTTTTTAATCGTATCTGTATGTATATACCTTTGTGTAAAGTCCTATCAGTTGAAGAGAGAAAAGAAACCCTGCTTCTGGCTCCACCTACATAAGCAGGAATTTGTCTCCAAATCAGTGTGTCTTAGCAAGGATGACTTAATTCATGATGTTCAGCAAATGTGTGAAAATTACAAGGAGCATTGGAAGCCCTACAGCAAAGTAGAACTAAGTATGAAGTACGTGTGCTATAGCTGTGCTACTAACTTGGTCACATTTATGAAATGGTGGCTCTGTATCTGATCCATCAATTAACTGAGTTTAAACTCTGAATAACCCAGACATGGATAAATTGCATTCATTTTGAATCCAGATGGCAAATGTGCTTATGATTTCTGGTACTTAACTGCATTGCCATTCTAGTAAAGTAGTATACAACTGTTAACTGAAGGATGCTGTGTTGCATATATGGGAGAGATGCAAAATATATGGAATTTGAAGAATTTATTTGGAGCGTAGCGTAAGTTCTTTGTACATAATTGCTAATGTCTAGCCAGAAGACATTATAGTCATGATATATTTGCTCCAATAATTGCTCCAACCTAAAAAACTAAATCACATTGGTGCAGAAGTTATATAAATTATCATTTCACTGTTGGTTACTTGCATTGTAAAATGTTCTGAACTAGAAGGTAGGTCAAATCATAGTATATATGGCAGACCTAGATCAGCTGGACAGATTACATACCATTCATTCATTTATTTGCTTTGTGAATATTTATTAAAAGCCTACGGTGTGCCAACTGCTCTGCCTGGTGCTGAAATATAACAACAAGGATAATGCAGTATGAAGAAACAAAGCTTTGCCTTTTGTTTAGATCAGAAGCTGTTAGAAGAACCATCAATACAAATTTGGTAAAAGCAGTTGCTGAAAAACAATCTGAACTGGTTCCACTCTCAAGAGAATTTTTATATATTATATAGAGCTGCTCTATTTAATAGCCACTAGATGTATGAAACACTTCATATTTAAGTGAATTCAAATTACGTAAAAATTTTGATTCAATTTGTCAGTTTTTCTAGCCTCATTTTAAGTGTTCAATAGTCACATAGGTCTAGTGCGTACTCTATTGGACAGCACAGATACAGAACATTTGTATCATCACACAAAAAAATTCTACTGAGCTGCTCTGATATATAGAAAATGGAATGAAAAAAAAAAGCAATGACTCCATTTACAACTTAATGTTTAATATCAGGCACAGTTTATGAGATAACATCATTTCCTACAGTAGACATGTTTGTAAGGACAACAAATTTTCTAAAACAGGTTTTACAAGCTTTGAAGTTGCAAAAAGACAGATTGCAGTTAATTTAAAAAGTTGTTACCTCATGTGTCCTCATTTTCTTTATATTGAATGTTAGAAAAGATAGTGAGCCAATACAAAAATAATGATTATGCCAAGGATTGCTGACTCTTCACCAAAATCCATTTTCCTCCTTTTTTTTTTTTTTTCTTCTCTGCAATACCATAATGTTGCTTGGCTGACTAGCTACAATGCAATATTCACCTTCCCTTACAGCTGGATGTGGCAACTTGGTTGTTACCAATGGAATGTGAACAGAAGCAACATCAATATTGAATAGATCCTTTAAATGGGCTGATGCGTTTCTCTCACAGTCTTCTTTACTTTGCTGCAAGCCGGCTTCTGTACCATGGCTTCCAGGATGCAGAGAAGAACACCATCCTAACTAGGGCATGGTGGAAAAACATGAAAAGATGCCCCAGTCTCTATGGTTGTGTACAGCAAAGTGGCCCCAACTGATACATAAAAGCAAAATAAATTTCTACCTTATTTCACCCATTACATTTTGAGGTCTATTTGTTAAAGCAGCTATTCGCACCCTATTCTAATAGAGCAGATACAAGCTTAATTTTGCTCAAAAATCTTTTTTAAACCTCAGATATCAGAAACAACCATACTGTCATAAAAAAAATAAATGTATATCACTTTCCCTGAATAAACACCACTTTTGTCCACAATGAAATTGCTTTCTATTTTTATAAGGCCCTTGTTTCAGGTTGGATCCCCTGGAAGCAGAGCCTGAGTTGAGTATTCTCTTGCATTTATTGAACAAGGACTCTTAAGGAAAACCTGTAAAGCAGTGAGGCGAGTAGGATGGGGAAGGGAAGGAGCCAAGAAAAGATGTGGATTCAGATGGATACTAACTGCAGCTGTATTCCACTTAGCGCTCTAGAGTACAAATCACACTGCGAGTTGTCCCTGCTTAAGGTGGGGGAAATATTTTGAGACTCCATATTACTTCGTCACTGGTTGGTGGAACCTTCCAGACTGTTCATCCAATACAAGTGCAGTCCTCTGGAGAAGAAGGCAGCTGTGAACTGATAGCATCTAACACTCTGGTAGCTGAAGCATGGGTGGCACCAGACCAGTAAGGACATCTGTGCAACACACCACCAGTGTCCACTACAAGCTCCTTATCCTTAAATCTGTGAATGTGCAATTTATGGTTTCCCATTAGACAAGATTGATGAGAAGATTCTCTTCCCAAAGGGAACCCTGTGTTTTTTTTTATAAATCCAAATATGGTCCCTAATTTTCGCAGAGCAAATTCTTTTATGAGAAGATGGACAGTCAGAAAGTTAAATTTTGGAATACAAAAGCTTGGACAGTGGTGTGTATAAGAAGATGTGGGAGGACAAGAGAAAGTAGGGTTCCCTGAATATACAGCAGAAGGCTATCTCTGATGTGAGCAGGTAACATGAGAGGCAATATTGTGTGGTAGTACAGAGCCAGAATTCTGGAGCAAGATGGGCTCTGTTTGAATGAAGGTTCTGTCACTAACAAGCTGTGTGACACTGAGCAAGTATCATGACTTCTGTGTGCCTCAGTTTCTTCCTCTATAAAATAGGGATAATAACTATAGGCTGTAGAGTGGGTTAAATAGTCAATGTGTGCAAAGGCCTTTGAATGTTGCCTAGAATACAGTGAGTGCTATATAAGGATGGGCCTTTTAGGGAAGCTGGGTTTTGAAATGAGAGTGCCAAGAGTAAGAAAGGGCAGTGGTTAAATAAGCCCTTGACCTCTGGAGGCAGATATTTTGGGGTTGAATCCCTGCTCAATCACTGCATTACCTTGAAAAAATTAATGAAATTCTTTTTTTGAGGGCAGTGTCACTGGCCCTCATATGTGGGACCGAACGGGGGCCGCTGGCTTCCAAGGCCGGCTCTTAACCACCGCGCCACTCGGCCGGCCCCTTGAAATTCTTTATGCCTCAACTTCCTCACCTATAAACTTGTAATCATGATAGCACTTTTCTCATAGAAGTGTGGTGAAAATTAAATGAAATAATCACTGTAAAATTCTTAAAATAGTATTTAGTACATACACTTTAAATAAATGTTGGTGTTATATTGTTATTATTATTTTACAAGGAAAGGGGAACTTCTTCAAATAATAGAGAAAACTTCATTTCGGCATGTTCATTCCTTGTGTACAGCAGCTTTATGAGATGAATATGAGACTGTACGATAAATAGAAGCCGAACCGGAAATTCCTTTTGTGTAAAGTTAGCTTGCTTTGATTTGGTCC
Source organism: Aselliscus stoliczkanus (assembly GCA_033961575.1). Taxonomy (NCBI): domain Eukaryota; kingdom Metazoa; phylum Chordata; class Mammalia; order Chiroptera; family Hipposideridae; genus Aselliscus; species Aselliscus stoliczkanus. Next base: position 34,425,650 of record CM066738.1, read on the forward strand.
TGTAGGCGCTATAAACCCATTGAATATTAAATATGTTTACTTAAGTTTTTTTCAGAATAAGAAGTAGTACTAGTCAGCTAGTGCTGCATCACAAATGATCCCATAACTAAGTATCTAGCAAGGGCAGCTGGGACTGGGTTTAGCTGAGAGATTCTTCAGGTCTCAAGTAGGCCTCATTAGGCTCCTTCATGATCTGTGTTTGTTCCCTGGTCTTATAGTCAGCTCTGGTCCAGGAGGTTGCCTGGGTGCAGGTTTGGAGTATCTTGGGTCCTTTCCATGTGGTCTCCAAGTTTTCTGTGTGGAGCGCAAGCCTGTTCTCATCACAGAGGTCGAGCTCCAATAGACAGTGCAAATGGCTCTTGAGGCTTTGGCTCTGAACTGCACAAAATCACCTCTGATTAATTTTATTGGTCAAAGCAAAGGACTAGGTGGAACCCAGAGTCAGAGTGGGTGGGTATTAAAAAGTCACAGAGGAATGAGCATGGATACAGAAAAACCATAATTGAGGCCTTCAGTGAAAACAGTCTAGCAAATTCTCCAAGGATCGCCTCTTTAATTCATGAGAATGAGCAGAGGCAGTAACTACAGCTTTGCTGCCCCCTTTAAAGTAGTCAACTTTTCTGAGGTCCTGGGAGGAGACGGTTTTATATATTCCAAAGAGGTGAGTCACCTTGGTCTTACTGTCTCTCCTCTTGGGTCCCAAACCTCTCTCGTCTTTACATTTCAAAGATTGGAAGTTAGTGCCAGGAGAAGATCTGGTTGGGAAGAAACCTGCATCATGAGAGAGGCAGAGGCCTCACAATCTTACATATGATTATAAAAGAGGTAAACAGCACTGAGGCCACAAGAATCCATTACTGACAAGAAAGAAAAATATTAATATAAAAGCAGAATTAAAAATATATATATATATATATATATATTTAGCCCTTTCTACTCCATCTTTACCTCTTTATTCAAAAAGGTAAAGAATTTACATAATCTCCCAATGTACATATCTCAAGAGATGAACTAGATAATATTGACTAAGTGTCATATATTTAATAAAGAAAAATATAGCCACAATACTTGAACTCCATATTAAGCCATATATGTTTGATATAACTTATACACATTGTTATTTTCATATCACCACTTGATGTATATCAACAATATATATTATCGAGGACCACTGGCTTGTAAGAAAACAATCGATTGAAGATCACAGAATTTGCTTACTAGTTACATAGAGGTGGTTCTATCGCTGGCGTGTTGCATTTAGTGCATTGCCTAGAATTGCCTATGCCTACACTAAGAAGTCATTCCTTCATTATTCAATCATTAAAAATAATTCAGTTGAATTTTATTTTTAAAGAGAAAGAAAAATGTAAAATTTGTAGGAAAAAAGTATAATAATTTTTTTTTTTTGAACATCTTATGTTGATCTGTGAATTGAATAGAATTGGACTAAGCCTTGGTCTGGCCCCAGAGCTGACCCTGAGATAAGATTCTGTGTAGAAGCAGTTTATCTAGGAAGGGAGTCCAGGAAACATTGGTAGGAAAGTGAGGCATGGAAAGGAGCAGAGCAAATAGGTGGTGTAGTATGAAACTGGTTACCTCTGTGGGAACCTGGGGCTTAATCTATCTCAGGGTCAGCCTGGGAGGCAGGGTAAATAGACTACGTGCCTCAGAGATGTCGCACCTGAGAGGTAAGGGAGCTGGGACATTTGTATAGCTACTAGCGTCAGTCTGTGACCAAGGGCTGCTCTCAGGAGGTGTTACTGCCTGGCACATCTAGCCAGGCTGTGTGGCGAGCAGGCGCCTGCAACCAGAGAAATCTTCAGGCAAAGATATGCCAAGTAATGTACATAGAAATAAGTGCTGAGGGAAAATGGCTTATGATGTGCAGTGTCTGATCCAGACTAAATCCCAGCTTTCAAACCATTTTTAAAAATTTAACTAGTAACTCAAATCCTTTTATGGAATATAAAACAGCATATAAAACTGATAAAAAATGGAGATATTGTGATTTCTGTGACAGTGAGTGCGTGCTTGGGTCCAGTGTTCTCTCTTTTCCCAAAACTCTGAAAACCCACCTGGAGATAGCTCTGAGAAATGCAAGGTCTCCTCGGGAAATAGTTTGAAAACACATGATTTAGATTGTTAAGGCCATTTCCAGTTCTAGATCTCTGGTTGACATCTTTGTACCAAGCTACCTTTTGCTAATACCTTCTCTGCCTCCTCTCTTCCCAAAAACAAAATCAACACAACATCCTTCGAAACCTCATTTTAAAAAGTCCAGTTGTATTTCACCGTAATAAGAACAAAAAAAAAAAGACTCAAGGGAGGAAAAACACAACAAAATGTCAAAATGTAACAACAACTAATGGGATGACTATTTAAAACCCACAGAGACTATCCAGAATAGGGTAGCCATAGTTACACACCCAGGAATATCATCCTCTGGGTGTAACTACAAGCTAGAGGAGGAAGGATGGGGGTGTGGAGGGCAGGGGTCTGCTGGGCAGGGCGCTTTCCCGGCACAGATTCACCATTGAGACTGGAAAGGAACAGCCTTAAGGGAAGCTGTGAATCTCCTTAACGAGCATAGGGGTGTATCTATATTTTTGGCAACTTCCTTGTGGAATTAAAAGTTGGCTTCTTTAGAGACAATTTAAATGGAAGCATATTTTTTTTTTAATCTTTGATAAAATTCACACTATGTGGGGGGCGGAAAACAGAAGACCAAATGGAAACTGTGGGCGGTAGCTGTTGATTGTGCCTTTTTCAAGCAGTTCCTTTGACACTGCTTTGGGTTTGAGCTTGTATCGTGTTGATATTCACATTACGTGACTGAAACTGCAAGGGAGCCTGTGAGTATTGTAGTAAAAGTTATCGGTGCTTGCTTGCCCAGTATGCCTCTGTTTAGCCCTTCCACCAGCTGCTGTGAATGTTGAAAGCAAATGACTCACAGCTGCTTCCTGTCCAGGGCACTGCCCTTGGCCACCAGGCACTGGCTCTCCAGGAAGCGCCTGGGAAGCTCTCTCTTCCCTACAGCCCTAAAACAATGACTGATTGATACTGGGATATAAAATCTTGGCCCCTTGTCTCCATTTAAGACATAGCTGTGGTAACCTTCAAGCTTCCCGATGGGGTCAGTCTTAAGCCAGACACCAGAGTACACCACTTCCTTGCTCAGCTTCTCCTGCTCTACCTATTACCCTCACTTCCCTAAAGGTTTTAGCCCTGGAATAAGCATGAACCCACCTGCTTTCAAGCCCTTGTCCACCACTGGGAAGCTATAAGACCATGGGCAAATTTCTTGATCTCTCAGGGCACAATTATGCAATGGTAAGTTTTGACTAGACTGTTGTTTTTGTTTATTTTATATCAACCCACATCTTTGCCTAGCTCCTTTCCTGCTGTATTCTGCTTTCCTCCCTCTCTTATAGGTTTCTCCAGAGGCCACTCCATCAATACATCACTTGTAAGAATCCCAACATGAGGTTTTGCACATGGGGAACCTGGCCTAAGATATATGCTAATAGGTGGAAGGAAAATGCATCCTTTGTAGCCTAATAGGAGCCATCAAAATCTATGAGGGATTGATATCCATCCTCCACCCCTCAACCAGCATGAGTACCCTCTCACTGGATCTACACTTTGGATTTCCACAAGATTTCTGGTGAATAAAGCTCTTGGATACTAATATCTGAGAGCTGTTGAACCAGAAGTTCTCTGAAGTTGGGTCTAGCTCAGCAGTTCTGGAAAGGCTTTCTCTACTACTCACTCAATAATAGTGTTCCAGAGTTATTAGGACTGGAGAATGAATGGGAACAGCCTAGGTATTAAAGAATATATGGTTGGCTGCAGGAGGCCTTTGGCATCACTAAGAAATTCTTCAGACCATTTCTCTTGAAAGGATATTGTCAGCCTTTAGCCTTTCAAAGTCTGCCTACATTGTGATTGCTTCCCTGAAAATCTCATACCCTTCATACCAGAGTAGATGCTGTTGTTGCCCTGCCTAGATATCCTTTTAATGGTCTTGGACATCCATCCTCCAGTTGTCCATACCTAATAGAAGCCACTTCACCTAGAGATCCCTGGGAGTTATCCCCCAGTCTCCATATTTCACCTACTCTAGGTCAGAGGTTGTCATGGCCAGAGGCTGAGTGATGGAATCATACAGCTTACTTTTTGGTTCCAACTGAGACCAATCTGTGGTTTAATTCACACTCCAGGGTTCCTCATAGGATCAGGGTGAAGCTAGACTCTAGCCGAGACCACACTGGTGCTCAGCTTCTTTTCCTGCTCCATCCTGTTTCCTTCACTCCCTTACTGATTTTTCTTGAAGCACTCCCTCAAAACATCATTGGCAAAGCAACTCCTACATAAGGCTCTGCTGCCAGGGAACTTTACATGCTAAAAATTCAAATATCTGAGGGCCACAGAGAGTAAGATTTGGCTGGGGATCCAACAGCAATTAATAAAAATGAGGTCCACAGGAAGCAATTTTGGGACTCTTGATTTAGAAAAGCTTGTATTTCATTCCCTTTTCAGATTTCCCAAGTAGCTCTTCAATGCGTGAAAATAGAAAAAGAAAGGTTTCTATTTAGTGTGTTTCCTTATTCAAGAAATTGGAGATTTTTAATTTTCATATAGCTGTATCCTCAGTGTTTGTAACAGGGTGCTCAAATACTTATCGAATGTATTTGAAGAAATATTTCAAAATATATTGTTGGTGAGCTTTCATATTTCCAAGTGCATTTGGAGTACAATAAAGACATAAAACATGGCAGGCTTAAGGGACAAGATAGAAGAATAACCTACTTTTAGGTTTATTAATTTTGCTTTTCTTCACTGAAGTGGAACAAGTCTTATTAATACTAATTATCTTCCCATTCTTTGCATTCTGATTGTTTTGTTCTTTTAGAGAGTATGCTTCTTATGGAGAAATTAGCTGTTTTCAGAATTGTGTTCAACATCATATCTGAGCTTTAAGCTACGATTTCTATGGGCTGCATAAGTACTCAATTCTAAATCCCATTTGAACAGCCAGTTTTGACTTTTATTCAAACCATCTGAAGTCTCCAGTACTCTGGGGAGACTGTGCATGGTGCTGAATAACTAATATGAATTCCTCTAGCCTTTGAATGGTTTATGGAGCAGGATGTGATGTTGGGATCTTTGAGATGTTTACCAGGGTTAAATCTGGCATCACCTTTTCTGGTATCATTCTTTATCAAGGACTAAGTAGGCATATTTCTTGATGGATAGAGAGAGAAATGAAATGAATTTGGGAAAATCTGACCCCCTTTCACCCCCAGAATATCTTTATTTTAATTTACTTTCCACCACTTTAGCAACCACCCTTGGCTGGTAGGGGAGTACAGAGCAGGGATTGGAATGAGGCACTCACCTAAAGTACAAAATTTAAGTGAGTGCCAAAAAATTTGGTAATTAAGATAAAGAATATTTTAATGAAATATTTTTATTGTGGTAAAAATTATACAATTTACCATTTTAACACTATTGAATAAAAACTTCCCTTTTCCTCCTACCCTCAATCCCTAGAAACCAAAATTCTTTTTGTTTCTATAAATTTAAATAATTTAGATACCTCATATAAGTGAAATCATGCACTATTTGTCCTTTTGTGACTAGCTTATTTCACTTAGCATAGTGTCCTCAAAGTTCATTCATTTTGTAGCATGTGACATTGTTGTCAGAGAGTGGGCCTTTCTCGGAGCAGAGTCCAGGTCCTTGGCAACTCGAGCAAAGAATTGAATGAGATAGCAGAGTAAAGCAGTAAAATAAGTAGTTTATTAGAAGAGATAGTACATTTGGAAGTAAAACTAGACCTAAGCACTCAGGGATGGCTCAAGTGTCCATTACTAGAAGTTACATTCCAAAGAGTTTGGAATGGGCGAATCTTACCGGCGAGGCTCAAAGGGAAGAAGGAGTCAGAAGAAGCAGAAGCAGAAGCAGCAGGGGCTTCCGAGGACTTGAGGTTTTTATCCCTTTTTCTCTAGAATGGGCTGTTCTCCTCTGGATGTGGGACCACTTGATTGGCACCTGTGATTGACAAGAGGTACTGCGCAGTGGGAGTGACTGATCTGATCTAGTTGGATATTTTGTGCCCATTTGTTTTTCCCGCAAGGGTAGGTAATTACAATACAATGGGGAGTTTTGGGTGGAGAGGGGATTTCCCCCAGGCGGCTGCACTCTGTGGGACGTGTAGGAATGCAGAGACCCAATTGCCTGCTGCCTGCCTAGTTTTCCCCTTGAGAGACGTGATCCCCATAAAATCTCTATGGGAAGCTGAGGGACAGGAGCTCTCTTCTTCTGTATCTGCTTCCTGCTGGGCAGGGGCGTAGAGCTGTCCCTGCCTATTGGGGATTCACGGAACTCTCACCCTGGCTGGTCTCAAATGAGAGGAAGGGGTCTCGAGCTCCACCTGGAAGACCATGCTGGCTTCTTTGGTTGTGACTGGCAATCTTGCTAGGGTGTCCCCTGTGTCCCCAAGTCTCCCAAATGAGGAAAAATATATTTTAATTAATAAACCTGTTAGTTCTTATGAAACTTGTGGCTATTCAGTCCATCACTCAGGTGGCGTCAGTTGTCTGGACACAGAATGGGTTTCACATTTAGCTTACTGTCCTGGAGGATATTAGGAAGTCACAGGCTTTCAAATAGTTATCTGAAGCAGGGGTAGGAGATTTCTATTGTTTAGGATTCAGAAACTGATATACAAAGCAATTAAGAAGCAAGGGGATCTTCAGTCCAAGATTCACAAACTGGTTAGAAGAGCAATCAAAGCCTAAAAGCTAAGAAACTAAAGAACTAGGGAGGAGACTTAATATTTTTATACTTAACATTTCTATCAGAAAGAAAACTTAAAAATTTTACAGTGGTGGGGGTTGGTGCTGCTCAGTTGGCTAGTAACAACATGATTTCCTTATTCTTTTTAAGGCTGAATAATATTCCATTGTGTGTGTATACCGTATTTTCTTTATCCATTCATCCATTGGTGGACATTTGAGTTGCTTCCACGTCTTGGCTATCATGAATAGAATTACTAATATAATGTTGTATGTCGCAAGTTCTTTATTCTTCTTTCTTTTTGCTCCTCTGACTTGATTTTATTTATTTATTTATTTATTTATTTATTTATTTATTTATTTGAGGCCAGTGTACCCGAACCAGGGCCGCTGGTTTCCCAAGCCAGCGCTTAACCACCACGCCACTTGGTTGGCCCGCTTCTGACTTCATTTTAAATGACTGGTCTTTTACTTTGCTAGTTCTTCTACCTGTCAAGCCTTCTGTTGAACTCTTCTAATAAAATTTTCAGCTTATTTACTGTATTTTTCAGTGCTAGAATTTCTGTTTGGTTCTTTTCTATACTTTCTATCTCTTTGTTAATATTCTCATTTTGTTCATGCACCATTTTCCTGATTTCATTTAGTTGTCTATTTGTGTTCTGTTTTAGGTCAGTGAGCATTTTGTTGATAGTTATTTTAAGTCCATTTTCAGGTAGCTCATAACTGTATTTCTTGAGGGTCATTTTCTGGAGATTTATTATGTTGCTTTGATTGGGCCGTGCTTCCCTGTTTCTTTGTATGCCTTATAGTATTTTGTTGTTGCTGCTGGAATTTGGACATTTGAAAAAAAAAAACAACCACTTCTCCCAGTCTTTGTGAATTGGCTTTATGCAAGGAAGACCTTTACCAGTCAGCCTGGCTGAAGGTTATCTCAATTTTTTTCTGATCTCTTACTCCCCTTACATCTGCCTGTAAACTACAGCTCTAACATGCTGTTCACCTCTGTTGACAGTGGCTTCCAAATCCCATTAGCACTGTGAGTCAGGCAAGACAGAAACCAGCCCCTTGGGTTACCCCGCCCCAGACAAGCCAGGACATTGGATGCATGACCCACTTTTTTGTTGCATCCCAAGGGAGGAACTCTTGTAAAGTGGTGGAGGGAGTCTTTCCAGTTACTCTGTGCTATGCCACATAACTGAAGGGACACAAAAATGAGTGTGACAAATACTGTGAATTTTCCTACACTTTCCAGTGGAATCCTGTCTTTCTTTCTTTTTTTTTTTTTTTTACAATGGTCTGGGTGCTATAGCTTCTCATTTGGTCTTGAGAGTACTCACAGAAGTATTCATATATTGTTAACTTGGGTTATCTGTGGGAGGAGGGCCTGTACCTTCCCAGTGCACCACCTGCTGATGTCTGAATTATCTTCATCTTTATTCAAATCTACTCTCAGAAACATTTCACCTTAGCAAAGAATGTAAGCCATTGCCTTCCCCATCTGAAACCTTGTATATAAACCTTATTTTGCTGCAAGGGTGAAAGAATGAACAATATTTTTAAAAATCAAAATTGATGGACAAAAATCCCTAAAATTTCAAAATTGTTAGTAAACATAGTGTTTATTATATTTTTAAGGTGAAATTCTAAGGTAGAGGAAAAAGATTAACTGAAATGCCAGAGTTTACTTTATCTTCCTTAATATGTGCAGACAGCCTATGTCAATAGATAAGCAAGAATGAAGAGAAATCTCAGACAAAAAAAGTTAGAAATCCAATGTGTGGGCTATGCAGTGCACTCCTGAAATTAATGGAGACTTTTTTTTGTCTTTGTACTTTTTCACTCAAAAGTGAGAATGTAAATTTGGAAACCAAAAGCATCTTTTCCTTTGCAAAAAACATCTTACACTTTGCTAGATACTTTGGAGACAGTAACTGAAGATTTAAAGAGCAAAATTTCAACTCTGTAAAAGCTATCGTGTGTTTAAATTGTCCCTAAAAGGGTAGATAAGGCTGAATTTTCTGTCTCTAATCCTCTCCCAGCCCTGAGGTCTCTAGGCCCCCTCTCTCTTGCTTCAGATCTCTTTGTGTACACCTGTTCACCTTCATCTTACACAAATGTACCCTCATAAAGATTCCACCTTAATGAGAATGTCTGCCATTGCTCCCCTTTGCCTGGGCATTGCATGTAAACCTCATTTTGCTGCAAGAGTGAAAAGAATGAACAGCCTTTTCCTCTATCAAATGGGTTTCAGGCCTCTCTGAGGCGGGTGCAACTTCTTAGTTGGGGGCCTGCATCAGGGTAGGTGGGAGGTGTCACACTATCAGCTTTGCTTCTTCTACAAGGGCAGCCCTTGGTAGCACTGATTATACAGAAAAGACTACTTAAATGAGATATTTGATATTGAGATAATACCTCATAAATTGATGTGAGGAACCTTTATAAAGAGAAAGTGTGGTAATTCTGTACCATTTCTGAGGTTTGTCTTCTAAACAGTCTGAGAAAAATAAGCAATGGGTATTTTCCAAGAACTCCTTGGATAGTTCAGTAGGCTTGGAAGCAGGCAAAACTGACAGTTTTGGAGTAAGAAGGATGCTTCAAAAAATATTTTATGAACATATTCATTCATTCCTTTATTCAATTACTCTGCTTGTAATGTGTGTCAGGTATTGTTCCAGGACCTTGATTTTCACGAGAATACAAAACTTTGTAGATAACTATGTTACCTGGGATATCAAAGGAGAAAGACATGTAGCCTTTATAAGTGCGATCTTTGATTTAAATTATAGAGAATATGAAAAAATTCTGAAAACAATGGAGCTTGGTGTATTAGGTTCTAAAAACTGCTTTATCTGCATGTATCAATTGGAAATCTTGCTTAGCTGGCAATTGATTTCCCTAATAATGATGATTAAGTAACACAAGAGTAAAAGTGCCCTCTGAATCATCAAAGAAAATTAGATTCTGTTTAGCACAGAACCTGCGTTAGATGTATTTCTTAATTATTTAAAAATCTGTGCGTCTCAATTAATCAAGCAATGTGATTAACTAAAGAAGATTGTTCCTTGGCCTAGCAAGATAGCACTGAATTTACTGTAACATGATTGCTCAAAGCCAGCAAGTCTATAAAAATATTCAGGAGTGAGCAAGAGGCAAATATATTTTAACTATTCATAGATATATGTAAAAGCCAAATGTATGGAAATTTGACTCCAAAAAAATACCAGTCAGACTAGTGCTCAGCAGTTCAAGTCATTTATGTTATTGAGTACAAGGCTACAAAATTACACATTAAAAATACTCAGTTTTCTGCTACCACACATTATCTCTACACATTATCTGGGTTTACTTTTCCTCGGGTGAATTAACAGAGGAGATTCTTCAAAAGGCCTCAATGGGAAGAATGGGATTTGGAGGAAGAGAGCAAACAGATTGGCGTTGCTCTAGGCTGTCCAGAAATAGCCAAATGAAACATCTAGCCAAATGGAACATCTAGCAAGCCAATCAATATCTTTTTAATTCAAAGTCCAAAAAATTAGAAAATGAAAGTTGTTCTGTGAGAATTGGGCTATGTGGGAACATACAAACAGCAGGTATTTGGGTTCAAATGGCCATGGCAATTCGTTGATTGCTTTTTTTTTTTTTTTTTGTCCCATAACTGTAGCATGTGCTTCTGAAGTCTCTGAAATTATACAATGTGGGCTTTGAAATGATACCATTGCTTAGAGAAAGAATTCCTAATGACTGAATCACTGTGATAGGTTTCTTTATTAGTAGGGTAAGAAGAACACTTGTGACATAATAGTGAGTTTTTGGCCCAAAGCACTTGGAGTAGAAGTTCATAATCCTAACTACAGGGAAGAAAACATTAGTGAAAGAATCCACTTTTAATCAGAACAATAAAGAAGGCTTGAGCTCAGAAATTCCAGAGTGGGAAATGAAAACTAAAGAGACAGGGAAGAAAAAAAAATAGCCAATCTACCTCGCACTAGAAACATAAAACTCATTTGAAAATAAATTAAGTGCCAATACATTAAGGAGCTTGGAAGTGCTCCATGCTAACAATAAGTAAAAAACTGAACAAGCTGAAAATCAACAACTCTTCTTAGATCTATCAGAAAAATTAAGGTCACAGGGCAAACCATTGCCCCAAGATTGAAAAGACAAACAGAGAGATATGGAAAATAACAACTCATCAGAGTATTAACTCATTAGCAAAAACCTCCTCAAGAGCCAGTATTGGGGTAGGACAACCACAATTGCAATTGATGAATTGTTGGAGGCTTCACGTGGATACGCTGAGTTAAAAACTGCATAGTGACCTAGTCACAGAGGGGGCCACACACTTTTGTGAGTTTTATCTCTAAGAGCCCTCTCAGGTAAACAAAGTGAAAATAGGAGAAAAATCTCCTTGTGCTTCCAACAGCAGGAGGGGAAAGTAGCCATTTTGAAATACTCCAGAGCACTCTGTTCTTAATAAATTCTTCTCCAGGAAGAAATTACTTTTACCTGGGTTCCCATTTGATGGAGGTAGCCTGAATTGCATAGAGCATAGAAGATGAGGGGGTGTTCGGGGGTTACCTGACCCACATCTAAATTTGTCTGAGAAAGCCAGTGATTTTCAGGGTTAATTTTTGGCTACAGCATAGCTTAGTATACCCTGGCTAAAATACGTGCTAATTACAATTGTTTGGAAGTAACAGTCTAGAGTTTTGCTTTTGGAAGGACTGTGAAACTAAGGACAAGCTCAGGAAAACAGTAGCATGATCAGTGAGGCTATCTACCATGAACAAAAGGGAGGAGTATTTGCCAACCATGAGATCCTAGCAGTGCTATACCATAGAGCTTTCAGCAGTGAAGGAAATGTTCTATATCTGCACTGTCCAATATGGTAGCAATTAGTCATATGTGCTATTCAATTCTTGAAATATGGCTAGTGCAACTAAGAAACCAAATTTTTAATTTTATATAATCTTAGTATAGCCATGTGTGGGTAGAAGCTACCATGTTGGACAGCACAGCTGCAGTCCAAACTATTTGCACCCACACTCTGGAGTTAGAGTGACAAAACAAAGAACAACTGGATCCTAAAGAGTATGTTCAACCAGTCCTTCCATCCTTTAAAGTTTTATTTAAAATTAAATATAACATGACCTATTTATTGAATTTCTTAAGACTGTAGGGTGAGGAAAGTTTGGTTAATATATTTATGCTTCAAAATATAATTTAGTAAAAATTATGATTGTTAAATATATATTCTCTTGTATTAAGACATAATCCCCTATAAGTGCCTTAATTTGACAATTTACTTTAAAAAAACACTAAGGCAAGCATTTGAGTTGAGGCACCTTATTTGGTATGTGATCCTGGATTCTCCATGAAGAAGCACAAGAGTGAGACTGGGAAGGAAGAAAGCCAATAAAGGGCATATTAATTAGCGAGCCACTTCTGTGGACAATTGGGATTTAATCCTGCTAAAACCCTCTGGGAGGTTGTATAAAGTATACTTTATAGTTGTTTCCCCAAGAGGTGAGGAAACAGGAGTATTTATCTACCTACTTCCATTCCTGATTAACTGAGGGTTGATCCTGTGGAGGACTGTTACCATCCTAGCACTTCCAGCTCCTTTAGCTGTAGTTACTCCTATGCCAACTACATAGAGAGAGGTAGAGAGAGGTAGACATAGGAACTTGAGTAGGAAGCCACCTGCATGGTCACAGCCTGTCCTCCAAATCTGCATATGTGTCCAGGGTAGGCTAAGGGGATATCATCAGTGCACCAACAATGTCTGCTAAAATGTTCAAGAATATTATAAAACTCATCCTTGGTCCCATTGCAGTCTGGTCTGCATTATGCACAAATATTTAATCAGAATCACAGCAATGTGACCCAACTCTACTAATAAGATATAAAGGTAAGTATGTGTAGCTCCTGGGAAAGTGTTCACTTTCCTGATATAAGAAACTGTCTTAGCTAACACATTCTTTGCTCTTTTAATTCCTTCTCTTCCTTTTGTCTGGAACACAGACAAGATGACTGGTAATGTGGCAGCTCCATTGTCACTGTGAGGCAACAATACACCACCAATTTAAGGAATAAAGATATATAACTTAGTGTGAAAAATAAAGAATTTGAGATGATTTTGTAGAACAACTGCACCAGCCCTGGACTGATTCTCCTGACTTCTTATTAACCTTCTAATTGTTTTCATTCTGCATTTAAGATATTGGTTATATGCAGATAAATGTTCTCTAAAGATCAGAGAGCCTGTCTAGTATCCTCCAGTTACACTCATCCTTCAATTCCATGTCTGCCATTGAATATGGATTTAAAGGAGGTATTTGAAGGAGTTTTAATCATATAAATTTGTCCTCATTTACCACTACAGACACAGTGTGTTAATTACCTCCACTCAAGTTGGGTATTGCTTCACCTACCTATGAATAATTGATTCTGCATTTGTGTCTACCCGATGTGTAAATAATGCCAGGATTAGGCTAGTCTGAAAGAGTTCGTAATAAACACTGCTGCTATCCTGTCCAAATCCACATTAACAGGAATAGTGCATCCACCCCCAGCTGCTGAAGCAGAAGCTTTTAACAGCTCACAGCTGCCCTTTACTTCAGACACATTTTCTTAGCTCATGAGAATCCACCTCACCCAGAAATACTTAGGAGGTTCTGTCTCCTTCCCCTGGGGGCAGCGGGATCAGAAGCAGTACTCTTGCCCAAGGTGGACCAACTCTTGTTCCATGTATGCTCCAGAGCTCACTGCAGGATCTGACTGAGGCTACCCTACAGCAAAGACCACCTCCTTCCCTCCTTCCCTTTCTCCAGAGAGCCACTGATCAATAAGTCACTTGCACAAGAACCTCTGTCTCAGAATCTGCTTCTAGGGACCTTATTTAAGACACGTTTTAAAAGCTCTAGTCTCTCAATCTACGGAGAAAAGTTATAAACGCAATCAGTGACATCACATCAATGTTTTTAATAATGTCTATTAATAGTTGTCAATTCTTTAAGTGAATTGGTAAAAAAAATTAGGTATTTTCTATTGGAGAATTCACAAAGGTAACCTTTATGCAAGGAAGAAGGCTATTCACTTGAGTTGCTCTGGATCTCCCTTCCACTTAAACATTCAAACCACCTAGAAACAGAATATTCAAACTAAGTAAACTATAATATCTTTACCTTAAGACTAATTTTACTGCAACCCAAATGAATAGATTCAAGGAACCATAGATGAAAAAGCGGTTTGGGATTGTTATAAATATATTTCAGGTTCAACAGGGGCATGAACTATCAGGGAAAGTTCTTTGTAATATCAGCCAGATGCCCAGAGGAAATTAATATGTAGATATTGAAAGCATAACTAGACTCCTGATACTGAGTCAAACATGGGATCTGGTGCCAGAGTGACTGGATAAGAGATTCTAATTAGGAAATGGGAAGAAAGAAAATGAATAGGCTCGCCTAAGGGTCTGACTGAAAGGTGAAGTTTCCATTCCATCGTGTTAGGTATTGTAGTCAAAGCTGGTTTTGTTCCGTCAGTCAGGGGAGAGCTAAATGTGTTTCATGTGGCATTACCTGTGCTCTCTCTTCTTTGTATTGTTTGATTTCATGGAGATATGGATATGTGGAGAGAATTGGTTATAGGTTTTAAGTTCTTTGGAAGAATAAATTGCATATATAGGGATTAGGTCACCTTAATGGTTTTGGACATAAATATTATCAATATTGTTCATTAACATAAATGAGTAATTTTTATTAATTACATGATTAATATAAAATAAATCTATAGGTTATCTTATAACTATGAAGGATATACTGTCCAGAGTATTTTACTGATTTATTTTCACACAGGCACTTTTTGGCCATTTTCATTCATTCAGTAAATATTTTAAAGCTCCTATTCTACCCAAGAGTTAGTGCTACACTTCCATGAGCTCTTATGATCTAATAAGGGAACAAATGTACAAATGGAACTCAAAATCAGGGTGCAAAAGGGTTTGTATTAAAAGATAAACATATAATGCCATGGGGATTAAGAAGGAAAAAAAAGTATCTTCAGCTGCAGTGACCATTGGAGAAAAAGTTAGTAGATATCTGAAATCATTCTCAATGTCATTGTAGGCATTATTAAATAAGTCGACATATTAAGCAGGAACAAACAGGGTTATCATTTCATGAGTCAATCTTTTTTATATTGTGAAATAATTTTTCTAATAGTTTTAAGCACTGCAAACTTTTCACAAAGACTTTGAGACTCCAAAAGCATTTTTTCCTGAAAACTTACAAGAATTTTGGAAAGTGACTCATTAAATGGAAAGCTCTCTTCAAAAAACTATGGAGACAAAAATTCCAGAGAAGAGCAATGTCGATGACATCCATCTATGAAAAGAATGCTTTGTTCAGCATGTCTTAAAAATGAAGAATCTCATTTTGAGTTAGATTTTCAAGGTCCAGGTTTTCAAAAGTCATCAAAAATAAAAAGGGAGAAAGAGGGAAAAATATAAAGTCACATCACGTTTCTAGATCTCTGAAAAATGGGGTGAAAGAGAAAGATAAGAAGAGAGGAAGAGATGGTGAGAGGGAGAGAAGGAGAGAGAAGGAGAACAGATTCACTAAGGAGTTAAAAGACGACTTAATGCTCATACATTTTGACCATCTTTTCAAATAGAAACAGGAAAAAATTCTCTAGCTTGGGTTTGAATGCATAATAGGTACTAGAGAGAATAAAAATATGTAACAAATACAAAAATGTTTACATTTACATTCTGTTGTTTGAGTTCTGAAATGGATTTCCAGAGTTTTTTTCTTGGTCGTTTGTGTAGAAGAACAATATCTGAAAACAGAAAAAGGAGTAAGAACATATCCTTAGAGTAGGAATACATCATTTATTTATTCATCGACTATTTCTTGGATGTCTACTTTGCCAGGTACTATGCTAGAAATCAGAAAAACAAGATTTGCTATTCACAACTTTGAAATCTGTTTTTTTTTTATTAACAGAGAAACAAATATAATTTTCTCATGATATCAATAAAACTAGTTCATAATATGTTCCAAATACTCTGCCAAGCATCTTAGATGCATTTATGAAGAACATAGGATCTTACCATCTTCATAGGTGAATAAACGGGAGCCCACACAGAAGTTAAATAACTTGCCCATGATACCCTATGCTGAGGTTAGGCTCCTAATCATACTATTTGTGTGTTTTTAAAGAGCTATGTCAGGGACTGTTACTATTTTTAACAAAAGAAGGGAGAAACTGCCTAGAGTTAGAAAGAAGAAAGAATTTGTCAAGGGTCTCCAGCATTGGTAATATTTTAGATATGTGTTAAAGGATGAGTGGATGGGGGCAATGAGAATATATGAGAAAGTACAGCAACATGAGCAAATAGCAGTTAGCTCAGAATGGACCATTGAGTAAGCTGGGAAGAGAAGCAAGAGGTAAGCCTGGAAAAGTAATCAAGATCCCAATGGGCCTGACATGTCTTCTTTAGGTGTTTGGCATGACATTGAAATTATTAGGGAAGGTGTTATTTTAGGACAATCTCCATAGATGTAGACCCTGAGACAAGGATTCAGATGCAAACGATTTATTAAGTCAACACTCCCAGGAGAAACAGCGTGGATTAAAAAGCACAGAGAAGGGAAAGGGGCCGATCAAGAGCGCAGTTTCAGGTAAAATCCCAGTCTCAGCCTAATGCCATAGGGGAGTTCTGGAGCATAAATTAAATCTCAGAGTAAATTTTGCAGAAAAACACATAATTTGGGATTTCTACTCCCACATCAGTAGGTCATTGACTACAAGCTGCCCCAGGGATATAAACTTCCATAGACTTCCAGTTCTCTGTGAATATGGATAAAGCAACTACAATAGCCCAATAGTGGATCTCTGAATAAGGATGCAGAACCAGTCATTAAGAGCAAAGTGGGCAGAAGCTGAGGTATGGTGTACAGAATATATATGCAGAGCACAACAGTGTTTGCTACAGGTGCAACACCATAATTGTCATTAGAATGACATTAGAATTAGAATGTCATTAGAATGATAATGACTCAAGGCCATTGGAAACCTTGAACTGAAAAACAGTAAAATCTTCAAGCCAAAAGTACCCTATTAAGCAATGATAGCAACATAGGTAAAGATGAAAGGCCCATGGAATTTTGGGACATCAGAACAGGAATAAGTAAGAAGTTTAGAAATTACCTAACCTAGTGACAATTTGCAGATGAAGGAACTATGACCAAGGAAATCATTATGCCCACACAATTAGTAGCAGAGTGAAATCAGAGTACTTTCCCATTGACTCCAAATAGAATCTACTTTCTATTCCACACTGCAGCTTTGAAAAGGCATTATATTGAAACCCCAATTTGTAACAATTAGACAAAGATTGCTTCATCACTAAAATTCAAAAACTTCTAGCCTCCCTTGCAGTTGGGTGTGACACATGACTGAGTCTTAGGATGCAAGTAGGGGTGATATGCCTAGAAGCATCACTTCCAGGCCTGTGCCATTTTTAATAAATAAATAAATGAATAAATAACTAACACCCAAGTGACCATCTGTATTCCTTTTTTGCATCTACTGACCATGTGGAGGGCCCATAGGAAGCAGAGGAAGGTAGATCAACAAAATAGAGGGTTCCAGATCAGTGGATGACTGTATGGATCAACTTCTCCTTCCCAGCTTAACCACCAATCATCCCACATTGGACTATCACGTAAGCAAGAAATAAACATTTGTTTTAGCCAATGCCTGAAATTTGGGAATTATTTGCTACAGCAGATAGCCAATACTGATTAATATGAAAAACCATTGATCAAACTTCAAGTCACATGGTCAAGCCAAGAGTCACTATGTTAGGGCACTATCAAAAGGTATGGATAGAAGAAAATGTGAAAAATTGAGACTATTAATGCCAACAAGATATCCATAATTGGTATATACACTCAAAAGTATGAATGAAGGACTCTGAAACTCAAACTCCATGGATTCAAATCCCATCTCTACAATTTTCTAGGTGGTTCCCAGATCTTAGACATCGTATTTGACCTTTCTGTGCTTCAGTTTCCTCATATAAAAATTGTGATAAAAATACGAGGTCTGACAATTAAGTTTGCAAACTTGTTGCAATGATGTTGCTAACATTGTTTGATATCAGAGGGGATTATTCATTATGAATTTGTACCAACTGGACAAACAGTGAACAAAGTTTACTATTTGGAAGTACTGAAAAGGCTGTGTGAAAAAGGTAGATGATCTGAACTTTTCACCAACAATTCATGGATGGCTCTTGCATTACGACAATGTACCAGCTCACATGGCACTGTTGAGGGAGTTTTGAGCCAGTAAACCAATAATTGTATTGGAATATCCTCCCTACTCACCTGATCTGGCCCCCAATGACTTTCTTTACCCGAAAATAAAGGAAATATTGAAAGGAAGACATTTCAATGACATTCAGGGCATTAAGGGTAAAATGATGACAGCTTTGATGGCCATTACAGAAAAACAGTTACAAAATTGCTTTGAAGGGTGAAGGAGGCACTGGTGTCAGTGCATAACTTTTCAAGGGGAGTTCTTCGAAGGTGATCATAGTGATATTCAGCAATGAGGTATGCAGCACTTTTTCTAGAAAGAATTCACGAATTTAATTGTCTGACCTCGTATTGCTTACATCACAGGGTTGTTTGAAGATTCAGAAGTTTATTTCTATCTAAAGTGTTTAGAGTAGTGCTTGGCACATGTTAAGCTCCCTCCATATAGTAGCTAGTTTTTATTGTTAGGTCAGTTTTAGAGATTTGGTGGAGTATATTTCTATATGTGTACCCAGGAAGATAGGGAGAGGTGGGATGATGAGATTTCCTAGAAAAACACTTCCTTGAATATACCATTTTGCCTTAAACTGTCCTGATAACAGTTTCAATTCCCTTATTAACTGGTGATACCTTTGTAAATTGTCTGAGCAAAAGTAGTCCTGGACAAAGTTAAACAAGGAAAGAAAACTTTACTCAAGGCAATTGGAATAGGGTAGAAGCCAGAAGTGAATTTGAACTCAGCTCCGTTAAAACAAAAGATGGTAGAGTTTTTAAGAACTGGGGTAAGGGGGAGATATAGGCTATTTGTGGTTGCCAATTGGCTTTAGCCAAAGGAAAAGTAATGTTTCTTGTCTTCACGACAGGAGGTAATTTTGCAACTTTTTGAAGTTAAGCTTCTACTCTATCACAGAAACTGGGAAATAGTGGCACTTCCTAGATAATTACATTTAAAAGAGATGGTTCCTAGATCTTTGAGAAAGACATTCCTGGATTGAAAAACTGGCAAGAGTCTCAAAAAATATATTTACATAACAAAGGGGTAGAGAAAGGATTTACAATTACAAGTTTTCTAAAATCAATGCTGTAAAAAAAGGGAGGTCAGTGAATACCAGTAAAAATAGAAGCCAAGGTTTAATCAAACTGAGGGGAAAGTCAAGGCTTTCTTGTTCAAGACAATCCTTTAGAGTTTCTATGTGCTTTACCACTTCTAGATTAAACATAGGAATTAAAAATTTAAGATTCAGTAGTTGGCCAGATTTATGTTTACATAAATCAAGAGAAGGACATTTAAAATTTTCAGAGTAAATGGAATTAATTAAAACAATGATCCAAAGGAAAAAAGATAGGCATTTTAAATTTCTACAACATACTTTTTATGTTTAGCTTGTAATACATCTATACATTCCTTTCCCAGAATAACATGTTTCTTGGAGCATATTTTTATTTGGATCTGATGGTGCAGATGGTGGAGGGGAAGTGTGAGTCCCTTGGGGTGCTGAGAAAATGAGAGGTTAGTGGTTGGAATATAAAATGAGGAATAAAGACCAAGAAACCTATGAGGTAGGTAAAAGAAAAAAGAAGAGCAAAAATAATATTGATAATGAGATCTGAATGGTGAAAGAGAAAATTTTTTAAAAGAGCAGAGTGGATATCATATAGTAACTAAGTAAGTAAGTAAATCTATTTATGTATCTATCTTTTTCCAAGCTTCCTTCCACCTCCCACCCCACCCCACCCCACCCTCACTACTTCTTTTGGGAAACTCAGTACCCTCCCCATGGGTTGGGTGTACTACTCAAGATAAGATTAACAGAGTTGTGGTTAAATGATACAAAGATGGATGGGACTTGGTAGGATGACCAACTGTCCTATGATTAAGGTTTTTCCAGGAATTGGGATTTTCAGTGATGAATCCAGGATAGTACCAGAAAAAAATGAGACAGTCACCTTAGAACTTCAGATGAGGATTTCTATAATTCACAACCAAAATTATCCTGAATAAGGTAGGAAACCATTGTGATCACCTAATGAGAAATTTCGTTAAGATTTTTGCCTTAATACCTCACCCTCAAACCAATTATGGACATGATTTGGGATGCTACATGAAGAATTATCATTTTACAAAATGCAAAGGGGATATGTCCAATAGTATCTATTAAGAAAATAAAACTTCCGGGAGATTCCTCTATTTAGAAAAGGTCACATTACACACTAATTACACCATTTCGTCATCTCCATATCTAAACTTTGCAGGTACAGGTAAAGAGCTATTTGGAAAGTATCCCAGTAAATTGTAAAGAAACAGCTTAAAAGGGTGAATTGCATATATGTTAATTACTGATGTGTTGTGTACCCCTCAATTCTGTATTCACGTATTGACACTTCTCTAAAACCTATGCTTTGGTTTGCATTCTCCAAAAAGCAGAGCCTGAGGCAAGGATATCAGTTCAGGTAGTTTATTTGGAAGTGAGCCTAGGAAGCACAAGTAGGGAGAGGGTGGGGAATAGAGGTGGGGAAAGGAGAAACGTCAATAAGAGTATATTAATGAGATGGTTACTACTGTGAGAAATGGGCTCAGTCTCATTGAGATTCTGAAAAATCATGTAGAAAGTGCCCCAGATGGTGGAGTATTCATTCAGTGGCTTCTTCCAATCTCTGGTTGAGAGTTTCCTCCA
Organism: Aselliscus stoliczkanus; assembly: GCA_033961575.1. Taxonomy (NCBI): domain Eukaryota; kingdom Metazoa; phylum Chordata; class Mammalia; order Chiroptera; family Hipposideridae; genus Aselliscus; species Aselliscus stoliczkanus. The sequence goes on from CM066738.1 coordinate 34,446,455, forward strand.
GAAGTGTTAATGCCTTGCGCTTTGGGGTGTTTAGTTTGGCAGTCACTCATAGCTGAAATGCTGTTGTTTACTGCCCACATCTTACCCCCAGTTGTGTAAAAATCATGTGCTCTGAGATGATGGGGTGCAATGCATCAGAAGTATTTGCCACAGCATCCTAACATTTCTGCATGTAAATGTTCTCTCAGTTGCCCTAAGAAATCTAATATAAGCTGAAGAAGATCCTTATCGATGGTGTAAAAAGATTAAAGAGTGATTTAAAACCATACATGGATTCTTGGCAGAGCAGAATTCAACATGTTGATTTCTGTTATCCATAAGGAACACCTGTTCACACCGATTGTCTGAGAGGAATCATATTGCTAATATGATTTTAATATTAATTTGAGAATGAAGTAAAATAACTGTTATTCAGTGAAAGATACCAGACACAAAAGAGCTCATGTTACATGATTCCATGTATATGAAGTTCAAGAACAAGCACAACTAATGGATAGTGACAGAAGGCGGAAGAGTGGTTACCTCTGGGTGGATGACTGTATATTGGGAAGGAATATTAGGGGGCCCTCTGGGATGTTTGGAAATTATTTACCAGGGGTGCCAAAAAAATGTATACACATGACTTGTATTCATCTTTTGCTATTGGTATATATTGAGTATTACAATTTTAATAGTGTTTCCTTTTCTTAAAAAGTGCATACATTTTTTTTGGCACCCTCTTTAATATCTTGATCTGAGTGATGATTTATGTGGGTGGTACATACACATAAAAAATTGTGGAACTGTACACATGAGGTTTTCACCTAATTATTATATGTATGCTATATTCCAATTGAATTATACACACACACACACACACACACACACACACACACACACACTGAGTGACCCCAGATAAGTTAAAAGTAAACAGGTCTGACCTTTTCATTCTACTTTGAAGGCCTTCTCTGCTAAATTGAATTTACAAATGGGTAGAACAGATTATGACTAATGCCTATTGTTCACCCACATCACCCTCAGCCTGGTTGATAACTAAAATTATACTCCCATTTCAAAGTCTAAGTCTTTCTCAGTGGATGCAACATATCTGAAAAAAAAATGATCATTGTTTCATTAACAATCTATTACAAAATAAGAGGAAAAGATTTTAGAAATAACCTAATTCAGTGTTTCTCAAATCTGGCTGTGTATCAGAATTACCTGGGGAGCTTGTTAAAAATATAGATTTGTAGGGTGTATCTTGGACCTACTGAATCAAAAAACCTGGGAGTGGAGCTCAGGGATCAGTATATACGTCTATTTTTTAATTTAATTAATTTTTAAAATGTGCTTTCCAAAGTGATTATGAAATGACCACTCTGGTACTTATCTACATGTAATTTGTAATCAGAGTTAGTCCAAATTATCTCCCATGCAGGAATTTCTCCATGTGTAACAATGTCAACAACAACCCCCAAACTAACTTGTACAGTGGTTTCATTTCATCAATGGTTTCACTCTCCATGATTTCAGTTACCTACGATCAACTATGGCCTAAAAATACTAAATGGAAAATTTCAAAAATTAAAAATTCATAAGTTTTAAATTGTGAGCTGTTTTGAGTAGTGCAGTATAATCTCTTCCCAACCCACTTTGTCCTTCCTGGGACGTGAATCATCCCTTTGTCCAGTGTATCCCTACAGTATAGGCTCTCTGCTGTCTGTCAGTCACTTTGCAGCTGTCTTGGTTATCAGATTGACTGCTGTGGTTATCAATTGCCCCAAAGCACAGGAGAAGCAATGCTGGCAATTCAGATATGTCAAAGAGAAGCCCTAAAGTGCTTCTTTCAAGTGCAAAGGTATATGTATAGGGAAAAATGTGGTATATGTATAGGGAAAAACATAGTATATATAGGGTTTGTTACTATCAACAGTTTCAGGTATTCACTGGGAATCTTGAAACATAGCCCCTTTGGATCGGGTGGGGGGGGGGGAGGGACTCCTATATATAGATCATGACATGTTTCCAGAGATCCTTCCCATGGATTATTTGAGCCTGAACTCTATGGGAGAGGTAAAAGGGGCATCACTCCTCTTTGACAGATGAGGAGATCAAGGCTAAATGAAATTAAGTGGCTTGCCCTTATCTCAGTAAGGGTAGAGCCAGGTCCCTATTCCAGATTTCCAGTTACTCTACCACTGTGAATACAGGCAAAACTTGCCCAGACTCTTTCTGAAGATTTTCTTGAAAGGACAATTAAATGCCTCCTGTGATACTTTAGGTTAATTGAAATTCTCTAGCTATTATGGTGACAAAACTGCTTCTTTTTAAAAAAAAATCTCTATCCATTGAGAGCCCACATTTTTACAAAATACAATAAAAATAAAATACTAGAAAAACAAAATTAAAAGGCATATAAAACACAAGCCCAATTTTTTATTTGAATAAATAGTTAATATTTCATTTCAAAAAATAAGTAAACATAATAGAAAAATCACTAATAAAAGTTGGTAAGTGCCCACTCTTGAGTTTCATACTTCCCTCATCACAAACTGGTAACAAATACATTGCTGATCAGCACCCGTCTTTGGACAACACATTCTGCAGCTGTCATTTGGTTCTTCATTGGGGAACTCAATCTTTGCAGCAGGAACATTTCCCCCATAACATCCAGCCAACAAGTTCAAGTTTTGTTTTCTGGATAAACGAGGCAAACAAATGAGACCCTTTATTATATTACAACCCTCCTGATGCTTGAAAACCATTGTCATGTCTCCCAAAGACCCTATGAAACCTCCCCAATCTCTCCAATTAATTTTCCTAAAATGGAATTCCATTGTACTCACCTTGTGTTGGGTCTGCTTATCTCAATGGATTCCAGTTCATCTCTGGATATTCTCTTAAAACAACATCAGGAGCTGAACACAGAACTCCAGATGTGAAAGTCTGTACATTACTTGCAAAGCCCTCACCTTTTCCTCCCTACAACCTTCAGTTTGGAGACCACTCTTTGCCTTGGATCTATGAAGATTAATCTCATTATATCCTTTATTCCCTGTAAATGTCAGTCACCTTAAGAATCCCAGGTCTCCCAGGTAATATCTATTTCTCACAGGACTGTGTACCTCACCTTTTCTGACCCCGTAGCCCACCTCCCCATCTCCCCAAACATTCCACTGTGCCCCTAGGACTCAGTCATAAGTAAAATCCCCCATAACTCAACTCCTGGGAATATTCCCTTTACTTCTTATTCTAATGGAAACCTCAGCACCCTGATTCCCTTGTAACTCATGTGATAGTTGTCTTCTCTCTCACACTGTTGGTACCACTTGGTCAGAAGGTGAGAGGATGTCCTGTTTCCTTCTCATTGCCATCTTCAAACCTCCCTAATTCTTCTCTAAACACCATCCCTAAAACTTATTCCATCTACCACCCTACCTTATTGCAAGTATCTGTAGACTTTCTAGCTCTCTGCCCATGTTTCTTGATATTCTAGCTCCAGGAAATTTTCAGGCTCTCTAGTGTCAATTCCTTGGCAGCTCAGTTTCTTGATTTCTCTTATCATGCTTTTTGTCCTGCATCTTACCTCACTCATTTTGAGTCTTCATACTATAGGCATTGTCATTGCTAATAACTGCACCGCCCTCCATTATCTCATTGTCAAACATCTCACACTACCACCTCCTAACCTTCCATCTAACTCCCTCTACTACACCACCTGCAGTGGTTTCTAGATCCCACTGAGAACTCCAAACAATAGGTAAAACCTCTTTTCAGTCCTTCAAAACCACCTGAAATGTTCTTGTGAAAAAAATGACATAAATGGAGTTATTTCAAAATAGAGTTGGAGCCACTTTGCCAGAGGAAGTGTCCTGCACATTTTGCTCCTTGAACCTTTGGACTGTTTAAACTGGACCAGAGTTTTGGACTGGGCCAAACCAGCGTTGTCTTAAAAACAATTATCTGTAAAGCTAACAAGACAGTGAATACCCTGACCACAAGGACTGATTATTATGAACTCTATCTGAAGATAGAATCAGTAACCTTTCATGTATAATGAAGAATAATTCAGCATATCAACACTTTCAGTAATTCTTTCTTCCTTTCATGTAATTAATTACTCCTTTCCTTTTCTTATAAATATTCCTTGCCTTCACCCTATAACTGGGACACTATTTGGGTTTCTGCCTGAATCTCTGGTACCTGAATTGCAGTTTTTTTATCCCAAATAAATGCCTATTTCCTCTCATTTCAGCTTTTTAAATTTTAGGTTAACACTTCTTATCCAGCTTAAATTCCTTGGCCAACAATTATGATTATATTTTTGTCTACAAACTCAACATGCATGTTGAAATATTTTCTCAACTAAGCCACAGTCTTTGCTCAACTGCCTACCCTATACCAGTTCACCTGGAACTGAAACCAATAGGAGAAATACACACAGCCATGTTGATTGGTCTCACATTTATTCAGTCATCAATCTCAAGTGTGCCTTACCACTTCCCTTTACAGCAAAACTCTTTGAAGTGTTATTAATTGTTCAGTCTTCCACTTGCCTCCTTCCATTTTTGTCTTGAACTCACCTCAGTGATGTTTTGTCCCCAGTGCCAACAAAACTGCTTCTTTCAAAGTCACAGACAACTTCTGTAATTATCTTGGTTTAAGCACCCTTATCTCTTGCCTGGATTATTTAAAATATCTCCTATTCTCTCTTCATCCTTTCCACACAGTGGCCACTCTTGCTGATCTGGTCAAATTCTCGGTCAGATCATATTCCTCCCCTGCTCAATCCTTCTGCTGGCTTCACTCTTTATTCAGACAAAAATCCATGCTTTGACAGTGACCCATCCACAAGGCCCTAGAAAATCAGTTCTTTATCACCTCTCTGATTCTCTCTCTTATGCTCTCAGACTTGCTCACATTGCTCCAGCTACACTGGACTCCTCATGACCAGGCATCACTGCCTCAGGGCCTTTGCCACAGATAGTCCCTCTGAATGAAGACTTCCCTTCCCACCTTCTCTAAAACTGTAACCCTATCATTCCCAACATTTATTCCTCTTTTTTGCTCTCTTTTTCTTATTTTATTTTTTCTCCAGCGTTTTTGTCTGCTTCATTATTTGTCCTTTCCACTAGAATGCAGGTTTTATGAGAGTGAGGTTTGTGTATATTTGTTTACTGCTGTACAACCAGCACCAATCAAGTGCCTAGCACATAGTAGGAGCTCAGTAAACATTTACTAAGTGAATCAATGATTAAGTGAATGCAGGGGATATTTGGCTTTTACTTCCCATCATAAGAACACTGTATAACATAAATGCAACCTAAATATAAATTAACTTGTTTGTTTAAGCAGTTACATCCCACTTTTATATACATCATGCTTATAATCAACTATAATTCTCAGCTCTTTTTCATATGAACTCTTGCCAAGTGAGGAGCTCCCTATTGTGTATATCAGAATTATTTTTAAATTTCTACACATGGCACTTTATAAACTTCATCCTGTTGTTTTAAACTCAGCAGTCCAAGTCTGCCAAGAGATAATTTTGGATATTGATTTTGATATATATTTACTTTAACATTCTCTTCTAGCTTTGATAAAATCTTTTATGTGACTTCATTTATGTTCATTATAATGTTTAATCAAACAGGACAAATTGAAGGCTTCATGGGCTACCAAAAGAAAAGTTATGACAGATTGTATTTTCCAAAAACAGTTACATCAACCCATGTGCATGCTCTTCTTAGGCTGTGATGCTGACACTGCTCCATCAAGAGCTTAGGTCTAAATTCCCTTCCCTTAACCTGGACAGGTCTTCAACTACCTCAATGAACAAAGCACAGTGGAAGTAATTCTATGGAACTTCTAAAGCTAAATTAGAGATGGTGATGCTGCTACTGCCTGGTTCATTTTTTACTGTGACATGTACCTTGGGACCATGAGCTGATATGTTAGAAGCCTGGCCAACAATCTGGAGAAACCACATAGAGATTGTAGCCTGAGGAGCGCTACATATTTAAGCCCTAGTTGTTTAAGTCTCTGCTGCCCTGTCACCAGACATGTGAGAGAAGAGGGCTTGAAGATGACACTAGTTTCAGCCACCATATGACTTTATAAGAGACCCTAAAACAGAATGGCCAAGCTGAGCCAATCCCAAATTTCTGACCCACAGGAACCATAAGAGATAATAAATGATGATTTTAGTTTTAAGTCACTGATTTTTGGAGTGATCTGTTACGTTGCTGTAGGTGACTACCTGTCATGTCCAGGTAGAGCAGTGGGAGTGAAGAAGGGACGGTGAAAGGTTAAGAAAGAGAGAGAGACATAAATAAGAGAAAAATGCAGTTGGGGCCAAAGGACTTCAGCCTCGTGGACTGAGAGCTGAGAACCCCCAAATCAGGCCTGACTGCTTCTTTTATTGTATTACAAATAAGAAAAGATCAATGTAGCTTCCACGGTCTGTGAGTCTCACACCCAAGAATCTAGCTCAGGGCCTAATCTCCCGTGTCTGCAAGCTGCCATCACCTGAAGGGAAGAACACATGGAGGACAGATATTATCACATCAATAGGTCATTTCACATGCAGGCTGCCAGAACCTGAAGCAAGAGGTCTATGTCCTTTTTACTCTACTTGATTCCTCCTATGGCTCCCTACATCTGTGCCTGGCTTAGGTTGTTCCTCCCTTGAGGAATCTTACCCATCATTGACTAACCAGCCATCTTTTGGGGCCAAGTGGGGATACAGAAAGTAAGCATAATACTGAAACAATGATCTGTCTTTATGGAAAGGTGTATGAGGGCAGACAGGCAGACTATCGTGTGACAACAACTACCACCTACTGTGTTATTGGGGATACCAGATCTGAATATGGGAAGCAGTCTGTTTATTGACTCAGGTCTTGTATATGACATATGAGAAGCACTCAAGGTAGGGAGGGATGCTAACTAACATCCTCTGTGGGAAGGCAGCTGCTTTATTTTAAATTTATGCAGAGTAGTAAATCTTCAAAACAGGGCTGTTTGAGATAAACTAGAATGATGGTATAAGTGATTGAGATAGAATGAAGATGACTGGAAAGCAAGTTTTGGGAGTTTGGGGCAAACACAGAGATGGGCTCTGATTCACAATTTTGCTTAGACTGGCCCTGCTTGTCATTTATTTAAGGGAAATTTGAAGAAACATTTGCTTTTACACAGTGTTGAAATAACTGCTGATACAAGCTCTATTTCTACATTCATTCAATCTCTTCATGTCCCCAGTGCACCCCCCACCCTCATCCCTTAGCTCTAATTTGCTGATAGGAAGACCATATTCTAATAAGTTTTGAGCTCTATAGCAAACTATTACCTCTAAGTATCTTTGCTCCAAATTTACATTTTCATATTTAACTGAGAAAAAACCAACAACCAAACACAAGCTCTTTCATTTACTCCATTTATGTCTGATATATTGTACCCTTGGGGTCTCCAATATTTTATATGGGATTTCGGTTGATTTCTTCTTGCCTTCTATTTTGATTGTGGGCAGCCTACGTTTATTTAAAGGTACAAACTGTATCTCAAATTTTTAATTTAAAAAGATATTTTCTTCACCTCTGTGCCTTTGCTCCTCTTGCTGTCATAACACCAATATTTTTAAGTGATTGTGTTCATATTAATCACTTTCTTAACTTGAATTACAATTTTTCTAAGTGTGTACTGTACAAAAATAGATAATTTGTTAATATGTTCTTTTCCCAACACCTATATTTATGACAATTCTCTAAACCAGTTTAATTACAATGTCTGAAATTTTGGCTGTTGGACATTTATTTAAGGAGTGGGGTATATAGAGTAAGGGAAACTAACAGCTATTGAATTTCAATTAATTTAATTTGATTATTTTTTAACATGCTGTGAGGGGTTGGTTTCCTCTTATTCCTTTTTATCTGGGAGAACCTAATCATGTAAAAAATGTACACAAGGATAAGTAGCCAAAAGAGAAGCAAAGAACAGTGTTGTTAATTTATGGCACTCATGTGTCAGACAGCTTAATTCCATATTCAAATTATAGCTGAGCTTGTCTTTGTCCCAGAGCCAAAGTGTGTTGTCACCCATCTTGTATTTTTTTGTGTGTGTGTGTCGGGGGGACCCGAACCGGGGCCGCTGGCTTCCCAAGCCAGAGCTTAACCACCGCACCACTCGGCCGGCCCACCCATCTTCTATTTTGAAATAAGTAATGCTGTTGGAAATTTTAAGATACGTCTGCAATGAGATAATTCTGATACCTCCTTTCCGGTTGGTCACAGGGACAAGAATGATGCTTACTTCTGGAAAGCAGGCTTATGGCCCTCTCTGGTATGGTTATAGCATTGTGATAGTAAGTAGAGTGAGCTCCCTCATGTGGAACAGGAAGTGAAGCAGACTAGGTGGGACTTAGGCATTGCCTTTTATAGAATCTCTATGCCTACAATATCTGCTCCAATAAAAATTTCATACATTGACCCATCTGATTATCAACTCCTCCTTCCATAGGAGTAGTAACTAATTGAATAGTGAGGGACCAGAAATTTACTTGTAGGCATTTCCCTGAATGGGGAGAAGGGGAAGAAATTACCTTGGGTTGGCCATCATAACTACTTCAGTGTTGGGGGATACCATCTGTCTTAGTCAGTTCTGGCCTTATAACATCATACCATAGACTTGAACAACAAACATTTATTCCTCATGGTTCTGGAGGGAGGAATTCCAAGGTCAAGTTGCCAGCATGCCTGAGTTTTGGAGAAGACCCTCTTCCTGGTTTCTTCACATGGCAAGAGGTGATAGCATGGAAGGAGATGGGGAGACAAGAAGAGGGGGAGAGAGAGAGCAACAGGGAGAGAGAGAGAGAGAGAGAATTTTCACAGTTTTGTTTTTTTAATATCGTAATGCATGGGCACTAATTCTATCATGAGGGCTCCACCTTCATGACCTAATTACCTCTCAAGGGCCCCCTCTCCAAATACCAACAAATTGGGGATTAGGATTTCAACACATGAATTTGGGGAGAAAATAAACATGTGGACCACAAAACCATTCTTCATCTACCCAATCTTCCCCAGACTTTTATTTCCTCTTTTCTAACTGGATTTAACAAATGGTGCAATAGTTGAGTTCTATTGTGATGGATCCTTCAGGACAATTATAACAAGCCACCCCAAGGCTTGGTGATTTAGAACCATAACTATTCATGTCTTTTTTGAGTCTATAGGTCAACTGGGTGGTTCTGCTGATCCTAGCTGGGCTCTCTCATCCATCTCCAGTCAGTCAGTTGCTCAGTAGAGGCTGGCTGATGACCTCAGATGGAACAACATGGGTCTCTTCTATGTGTCTTTCAAATCTCCCCAGTGATGAGTGTGTGCATGTTCTCACAATTGCAGAAAAGCAAGGGCAAGAAATCTCTGCTTGTATCACATTTCCATTTGTCCCACTAGTCAAAGCAAGTCACATAACCAAGTTCAATTCAAAACAGGAAGGGATTACACAGTGGCAGTACTGTGTAATTCAGGGATCCTGTTAATTCGGGCTATTAATATAATAAAAAGAGACAATGTATCAGGAGAGTCATGCTATTTACCTTCTTGATTCTGATATCATCCCCATTGAACTTTCTGTGATAATGCAAATGTTCTCTATATTTATGATGTCCAATATGGTAGCCACTAGCCACATGTAGCTATTTAAATTTACACTTAAGTTAAATGAAATAAAACTAGAAAATGAGTTCCTTAATCATAACTGCATTTCATGTCTTAATAGTTAGCAGTATACTAATCACTATTCCTGATATTTCACCGTATATCAGTGAGGTGAAAAATTGTGCTGTTGTATTTAGAAGACCCAATAACAGGTCAAAATGGGGCTTTGATTTGGTATACTAGAGGCATTGAAGTGTCCTATTGAGGACTTACTTAAATAAATTAGGTCAAGTTTAGCCAGTTTATTCTTTGAGAGAATTTTCAGCAGCCAACCATAATGGAGAAAGTGATATGCATTTCCTCTTCACAGGCCTGCTAAGAAGTTACTATGAAGCCAAATCTCAGACTAGCTAGCTCTGCCTCACCTAAAGCCACTAGCAAGTAGACCTGAGAGTTCACATACTCTGCTCTGCGGGCTCAACAAAGGCTTCATCTCTATTTTAGGTGATTTAATATTACTTTCCATAAAATATTCACCCAAGACAAAGGCAGCAGGTTGCAGCTAAGCACACAATGGACTCAGACATCCAAGAATTTTCTTCATTATCTGCTGAATGCTAAATCCTTTAAGAATCAAGTTGAGGGTAACATTTCTAATTGACAAGACTCTGGGGTGCCCTGAATTTTATACCTGTGCGTGCATGGATTTGAATGGCTCTCATATTTCTAACCAACCCAAATATCCTAAAAACCATTAATATCACTGGTATAACCTCAAATCTAAAATTCCTTGTGATCATTAATTAAAATACTAGATTCATCAAATAAAATTCATTTCTAATATCAATTATGCTAATTAACAAAACCTTAGGTGTTGCTCTGAGGTCAACATTGTAGTAGAGTGTGGTTTTTAATGGAGTGCTAACAAACCATCCTGGAAAGTGGACTGTTACTCAGGGTAATCAAGAGCACAGTGGTTTGGATTAAAACGAACATATACATTCTCTATTTACACTAAAGTATCTTAAAGTAAACTGCAGACCAAATAATTTAAGATGAAAACTCACACTATTATATTTAGTTCTCAAATGTCATTATGACAAAGTCCATGTTTTTCAAAAGGCTGGTTTATTTTTATCTTGTTTAAAGTTTTACTAGCAATTTCTAGTTTTAAAACAATGGTACTAGAAGCTGTGATAAATATATTTTTTATTAATTACAAGCTTCAAATTTTGTTGATGTTATATAATACATGATCAATTTTTGCAAGGAGTTCAAGGAAACTTGGAAAAGAGGTGCTTTTTTGTTTATAGAATATGTATTTCAGTACTTCTCTACAAATATTATTTTACATTATATAAATGATTTATGTATTTATTTACCTCTTCATATTCCTCTTGTGTTCTTTATCTATCAAAACTTGAAAAACTTTTAAAAGTCTTCTCTATTAGTTGTAATTCTGTTCATTTCATCTTAACGTTTTTGGTTTTTTTTTTAATTTTTATTATAATATAGCTAACATACAATATTATGTTAGTTTCAGGTGTACATCATAGTTATTCAACAGTACCCACCTGACACTATACAGACTTATTACTATATTATTGATTATGTTCCCTATGCTTTACTTTACATCCACATGACTACTGTGTAACAACCAATTTGTACTTCATAATCCCTTCACATTTTTCATCCTGCACCTAATCCCCCACCCATCTATCACCCTGATAAATTGTTTACCTCTCTGACACTGTACATAGTTACTACAATATTATTGACTATATTCCTTATGTTATGCCCTACATCCCCATAACTACTGTGTAGCAACTAATTTGTACTTCTTTTTTTTTTTTTAAAGATTTTATTGGGGAATTGGGGGAGGGGAACAGACAAGTTGCTGTCTTTTTGTTCTTTAGTTGTAGAGCTTCTGTTCAACAAGATTTCAGGCAATTCTCAATGATAGTTGTCCTGTAGTTTAGTTGTAATTTTGATGTGGTCATGAGAGAAGGTAAGCACAGCATTTACCTACTCCACCATCTTGAACGGAACTCATCCTAAAATTTTTAATTTATACATTTGGTGAGCTGTTATTTTATGCATACCATTTTATGACTGCTAAATTTATATAGTGAGTGTATATTTGAACAATAAAACATGAGACTTTAATTTGAATCATCTTTCATTGAGCAAGAATGTAAATTTGTGATGATTTATTATTAATATTATTCAGAAAGGGCGCAGGATTGATATAATTTCTGAAGAGTTGCATACTTAAGACCTTATTTATTTTTCCTTCCCATAAATAGTGACTTGACAGTGCATAAAATGGCTGGTTTACCCTCCTTGTCTTTTCTAGACTATGTTCCATTATCTCCTGGCACTTATTTTTCTCTTTCTTTCTTTTTTTTTTTGTTTTGTTCAAAGTAACTTGTTTTTCTCATCTTGTTTTGTTAGATTTTTTGTTTTTATTCTTGTTTCATTGTATTCTATTAAAAAATGAATCTAACAGGTGTCTAGTTGTAGGTTTTCTTCTCACTATTTTTGTCTGTTATTGGAATGTTTGAGCTTTTAACAATCATACTTGGGTCCTTTCTTGAGCTCTTTTCTTTTCTACTTAGTCTTTATTGCATTTGGTTCTGATTTTCCTTTGTTTTGTCTCAGTAGATACACTTATAACTCTGAAGCTATATTTTTATTCTCTAGCATTTTATATGTAATTTTCTACCATTGTTTTTATTTCTTTATATTCTTCTTTAAATTCTAAAAAACCCTCTCAAGTCTGTCCTTTTCAGTCTCTGCCCCATTAAATTTTCAATGATGTTAGATCTGCTTTCTTACCTCTAGTGAGTATTTTAATTGGATTTTTCCAACATCAGTGTCCTTAAAATCCTTACCTATCTCCTCACTCACCTTTTGTAAATTGACCAGAGGTTCTGTACTCATCTTAATCTGTTGTTATTATCATGCCTTTTTGTTTCTATTTTAAACAGATTAAGCACAACTTTTGTGTCAATAGGGATTCAGTCATTCATTCAACAATTATTTGCTGAGCACCTATTTCATGCTCAGTAGCAACCTTATTAGTCACAGACATTAAACAAAATAGTTACACACATAATTATACTGACAAAAATCACAGAGCACCCTAACAGTATGTAACAGGAGACCTACTTTAATCTGGAGGGTAAGAAAAGGACTCCTTGAGAAGGTAACATTTAAACTAAAGCCTAAATAAAGAGCAGTAAAAAGCTAGTTGTGGGGAATGTGGTTAAGAGGATCTAGTCAAAGTACCCAGCATGGGCACAGGAGGTCAAAAGTTCTGCTTCTTTCCATGGTTCTCATCCTCTGATATTTTAGGATAAAATCATCTTTTCCTTGATCTGAAGAATTTTCTAAGAGATCACGTTTTGGCATTTTCTGTTTATCTTTGGCTGAGGGTAGTTTTTTCTGTGGATCCTGGTCAGGATATAGAACCTTTGAATTTGCCATAGCCAATCTGTCATTTGGTGATAGTGGAAAGCCTTTCTCATGACAAAACTGAACCATGAACTAATGATAATGTGCATAGCTCCCAAGTTAATTGTGATATCTAGCATGACTTTGTTGGCCTGGATTTGTCTCCTACCCAAATTCCCTGATGTGGCTCTCTCACTAAAGAACACCCATGCACAAAAGGGGTTGGCAGCTGTGCTGGGGGTGAAAGGGGTGGAGGTTAGCTGTCAAGGCTCTAAGAGTCAGGGTCAGACTGCTAGGAGGCATTTCCCTTGTCTTTTCTTCCAGCAAGTAGAACTGCTCTGTCTCATGAGTCAAAGGCATGAGCAACCCAATCTCAGTGATGTCATAGAGAGAAGGCATTTTTTCCAAATTTGGGACCTAGTTCACTCAGCACTTTTCATTTTGGGGTCATGTGAGAATTTTGTTTTGTTTTGGTTGTTCTATCTTTTGTGTATTTATGTTTTAGTAGTATGAAAGAAATTGTAACAGATGCTGTTTTAAACTAGAAGTCTTTACATGTGTTTTTATTCTGCGAATTTTGTGGAACTAGTTGATTTTAAAACCAGAGGTTTTTTTGGTGAGTTAAAACATTTTAGCAGAAAGAAAAAGCATGGATGAAGGTTCGGTCAGCAGTTTTATTAACTATACTTTTACTATGTGTTATGCACCTGTGGGGATTTGGCCATTTAGAGAGATGGGGAAGAGAGAGCATTGATCTATGTGGGAGGAGTCCCAGCCCTGATGTTAAATGCGACCTTCCTCGAGTCACATTTCCTCTTTGCAAAAGGAGGTACTCAGAGAAGTCAGTGTTTTTTCTGTTGTTCTGCAGTATTCTAGGGCCTTGCCACTCAAAGGATATTTCTGTACCAGCTGTGTTATATCACTTTAGAGCTTGGTGAGAAATGCAGAATTTCAGTCCCCAATCTAGAGATGTTGAATCTGAATTTTAACAAAACACCAGGTGATTCCTATACTTGTTAAAGCTCGAGAAGCACTAATCCAGGGTATGTCTGTAGTGATATAGGGCTCCTCTGGGAGATGTTGGAGATGGAATGAGAAGAGCATTCAAAGAGGGGTTCTCTTCACTGTGCTCCCCTTGACCTCCCTCAAACAGGGAAGCCCCATTTTTTGCCTTTTAAAAATTAATTAGCAGTACCCAGATATTTCCTTTGGGGAAAGATAGGTCCTTTTGCAAATAAAACAATTATCTGACTGGATGATCATCAACGTTTTTTCAGCTTAGAAGTTTCACAAATACACTTTCACACAAAGACATGAGAAAGGCAAATTTATTATAGCTTTAGAGGAAAACAATTAATACAATACGAAGCATACAAACTTGATTTCTTGAAACCCATGTGGGATTAGCTTGAGATAGGATGACCAGAATCCAGGAGAGGACACACTGCTTTCTGCAGAGAGGAAGAAATGTACCCTATTCCACCTTAAGGCCCAGGAGACAGCCCTAAGCTTGGATACCCACAGAGCTCAGCAGAGGGGCAAGACAGCTTTTACAGTATTTCCAGCCTCAGAGCCAAATCTTACGGAATGTCAGATTTTGGCATAATGGTAAATTATTTCTGCAATGGCAAGATGTATTGGTACTCATTAGTCAAGATGTATTACTAATTCTTATTTGGAAACAAAAAATTCAAATATTCACTTATTGCCTTCTCTTCTTCTCAGCTTTAATCACAGTAATCCTACCTAATAACTCCAAATCTCAGAGTCTTAAAGCATTGTCTTTTGTTTTGTTTTTTAAATTTCTCACATATCTGTAGGTTAACTGGGAGTCTTGCTGATCTGGGCTGGGCTTGCTCATTTTCTGAAATGTGCCTGGCTGGTGTGAAGTGGCCTCTGCTGAGATGACTCAAGCTCCTCCCCAAGCCTCTTACATCTTGCTAGGCTTGCCTGTGGGACCCTCTTAATCACAGGAGATGGCAGAGAAGCAAGAGAGGAAGCAGAAATGTCCAAGTGTTTCCATGCCTTTGCTTTCTTCACATTGGCTAACTTCCTATTGGCCTAAACAAGTCGCATGGCCAAATCCAGAACTAGAGTGGGAGTGGCCCAAAAGCTACAGGATAAAAAGTATGTATGCAAGGAGGGCATTAATGAAATAAATTAAATTACATTTAAGTCAATTTAATTAAATACCAAGCTACCACACATAGCCTTAAATAGACATTGGCAGGAATACAGCTTAAGAAGTACAATTCTCACTTAAAATAGAGGTCCTGGGTCCTGGAACAGGGATACCTTGGAGACACTGCTCTCAGTGAACTACAAGAAATGATAAGCACTAGTCCAAAGTGGATTGATTGATGGCTCTTTAATATGCTGCTTAGATTATGATAATATAGGGAAAAGTATATGGCACACATTCTATTTTTTCCCATTTCTACTTTGGGAGACACCATGCCCTTTTCCCCATATTACCTCACTAAGCAAAAGCTAAACATATTATTGCCCATTTGATTTATGGCCAATTCAACTTTACTGTGGCATTTATGAGTGACCAATGATCACTTCCAAGTCCTTTGTCCATATTCTACTTAGGACCTTGGGTTATGGTCTGCCTTTAAAGTGCTTTAATGTCAGCAATTTGAGAAAACTGAGTGGCTGTCAATTAGTGCAAAAAACATTTGATTCCTGAATCTTAGACAGTCAGAAATAAACAGTGTGACATATCTGCCCCTTCATCCCAGAGAAAGCTTTGTTGGAGATGTCCAGACCTGGGAGGGAAGAATTGGATTGGAATCTGTTAACTGCTCTAAATATGTCAGTAATAACCCCAATTAATTTGTATCTTGTTTTCCCTCCTCATGGAGCCAGGAGTATATTGGGTGGGAAGGTTAATGCAGTGCAGTCTTATCTCCTCTGGGCAATTCTGCAGACTTGGAATAGTTTTGTGTCCCCTCCCTAGGAAGGAAATGTGCTTTGCCATAGTGATAAGGAGAATGGGAAGGAGGTCACTCCAGGGAGATTAGGATGCCTACCAAAGTCTCCCTGTGCTGCACAGGGTTATTATGAATCTAGGAAGTGAGAGGCTGCAGTTAATTTTAGTTCTGAGTAACTCAGTCTCTAAGGGGTTATTTTGAGAGATGCAAACAACTTAACAGAACCTTGTTAAAAAGACTTCATTCTGTACATTCAGGGAAAGGCTCACACATGATTTTTACACAGGAGACAACTAAGCTCCAGTTCATCCAAAAAGAAAATCAGATTTCTATATTTTTCAACAATCTATTGTAGGGTAGGAAAGTTTTCCTTGACCCTCTTAGGGTCCCTGGGTGAGTCCAAAAGTTAAAAAGGAGACAGGTTAGCAGGAGAAAAACATACAGATTTATAAAATTTAAGTTTTAAGTGACAATGGGAGCTTTCAGGTGGAAGTGAAGATCCAAAGAAATAGTAAAACCTGAGTATTTTTATATAAGGTTTGATAAGTGGACAGTCATGTAGAGATATATGTTAATGAGTATGAGGTAAATGCAGTGAATTGGGGGAGACTCAGCAATTCCTATTTGTTCCAAATCTTCTCAACACCCCTTTTTCTTTACCTTTTTATTTAGTGATAAGGATGCTCTTTCCTCCATTGTTGGAAGAGAAGTCTGGGCGGTCAGAGTGACCTTCCTGCTTCTGCTCTTTTCTTAGGCTCCTTCTGCTTGAAATGTTCAGTATGGCAGCTGCTGTATTTTGGGGTAGCAAGTCCTGAACTCCATCATTATTATGCTAATTTTTCATGCATTTGCTGCTCAATTAGGATAATTTTGCTCCCTGACTTGGTAAAACAGAGCAGGAATTGGTAACAACTCTCTCTTAACCATTAACTCAATTTATTTATTTATTTATTTATTTATTTATTTATTTATTTATTTATTTTGTGGCAAAGAAATTCCCATGGGCCTTAAAAGCTGATGAGGTGCCTAGAAGTGCTGACAGGAACAATGAATAGTGAGAAGAGTTCACATCTAACTTCTGGGCAAACTTTCCTTTGAAAAAGCCTTACCATTTTATATGCATACGAAATAAGGCGGAGGAAACTCTTGAATAGAGCCTGAATATTGGTCCCTGTCTCTTGCTTTCACACATTTCTTCTCTATCTTCCCTGACCTCTTTTCTATTTTCTCTCCATAGCTCAGAATGTTCTCTACCATTCTTTTTAAAACCTATCTTCCTCAGCTCCCACTACCAAATGTTTTAAGTAAAGAAAATCTCAAAGATATTCTAGAGCACAGATGGTAGGCCTCCAAAAGAATAATTTGTCTTAGGGCGAGCAGAGTGGTGCGGTGGTTAAGCACTGGCTTGGGAAGCCAGTGGCTCCAGTTCGGGTCCCACATATGAGGGCCAGTGATATTGCCCTAAAAAAAAAAAAAAAAAAAAAAAAGTACTGAAGAATAATTTGTCTTTAACCCAAACAAAATAAACATAATTTAAAAAGACTTCTGTTTACCCTCAGTATAATGGTATTCCAAGGTCAACTTAGATTCAGACTTCTCACAGAATTATGGTCTTAAGGAACAAAATTCAACTGAGTAAATTTGAAGATCTAATTAGCTTTATGAAGTGATTCACTAATGGGGCAGCATCCCATCTAGCAAATAGAAGGGCACTCCTAGGGGTTGTACAAATTGGAAGGTTTTTATAGGAAGAAGGGTGGGGCAAGGGAGCTATTAGCAACAGAAAAGAAACGATTATTTTTAGGCCTTCTTATTTGGGGGAAGGGAATGTCAAGGGTTTTATCATGCAGGTTGTCCCTTTTTTTCATGGGGTGGTGGTGAGATGGAGAGGGCCCTTGTGAGGTAATTACCTCATTGGTGTTGACCAAAAAATTCCAGACTCCTTGATTAAGATTACATTTCTGGTGAAGATCAAAACTGCAGTTGGGTCAGATATTAAGTCTAAGTTTGATATCATGGGCTTTTAGCAGAAGTGACATTTTGGGCCTATGGTTTTCCCTGTAACAAGAAAAACCACAATCATGTTATTCAATAGGCTGGTAAAATTTCAGATTACAGGAAAGCTCATAACTTCCTTTCCTCCATAGTCTCCCTACACAAACACCCCTGTCCCCCAACCCACCAGACCGTGGGAAAGAAGCAATTCTAGAGCAATAGATAAATAATGTGAGCTATATATGTAAGTTTAAATTTTCCAATAGCCACTTAAAAAAAAAAAAGGCATAGGCGTGTTATGAGTTGTGAATTGTTTCCACCCAGAAAGGTATTTTGGAGTCCTAATCTCCAGTTTCTCAGAATGTGCACTTATTCTGAGATAAGGTTTTTAAAGAAGTTATCAAGTTAAAATGAAGTCATTAGACTGGGCCCTCATCCAATATGACTGTTGTCTTTATAAAAAGAAGAAATTTGGACACAGACATATGCATAGAGAGAAGATGATGTGAAAAGACATCAGGGAGAAGACAGCCATCTGTAAGCTAAGGAGAGAGGCCTGGACAGATTTTTCCTTCACAGCCCTCTGAAGGAACTAATCACTTTTATTTATTTACTTTTCAATAAGTTTAAATCCTTGAGGGGTACAGCATTACATGGATTCTGTGACCAATCACCTTAGCAGGAATTGGAATTTGGTCTGAATTTGGTCTGAACCATGCCACTGTTTCTGTGAGCATCAGTTACCTTTCTCTAGTCATTCTGGTTTTGTGCTGTTAGCCACCAGGAGTCACTGTGTTGTTCTTTGCCTTGTAAGCATAAGCACCTCTTGCCTAGACAGAATTCAGTTTCATCTTGAGCATAAACACCTTTAATTTTTATGAAGAGCTATGTTCTCTTTCTGGTTCAAGAGGCCCCACTTATAGCCAGGAAAAGTGGCTTTGGACCACAGCCTTTCAGACATAGCTGTTGTTTTGGAAGTCCTGTGTTCAGCAGGCCTCCACAGGCTCCAAGATGGCAAAAATAACAAAGAGATTTTAAAAAATAATATATTTTATTCAACCCCATATATAAAAATAATTATCATTCCACATGTAATCAACATAAAACTCGTTTACATTCTTCCAAATCCAATGTGCATTGGACACTTGAAATGTGATGAGTCCACATCTCAATTTGGACTCACCACCTTTCAAGTGCTCAGTAACTGTGAGTGACTTGTGGGCACCACAGAGAACATCATGGGTCTAAGATGCACTGAGTCCTGGGGCAGACACATCCTGCTCCCCATTTCCCCAAGTTGAGTTGGTAAGTTGAGTATGCGCAGCCCCATCACTTCAGGAAACTGTACAGTTGGAGGCAAGTAGGATTTGGGAACTTGAACTTCATGCCTGAAGAGGTAAATTAAACAGAACAAAACAAAACTTCCATTTTTTTTCTATTAATGTGGTTCTTCTTATAAAGGGTGCATGTATTTGAAAACTTGCCAATGGGGTGCATTTCTTCCTTGGGAAAATTGGCCAATTCAATGTTATTACTTTAATTACATAAATGCATACTTTACCACAGAAATTAAGAAAAAATTCACCTCTTCCAAGTAAAAATATTAATATAACAGTCTCTATATATCTATGCACAACTGTTGTTGGAGAGTGGGCTTTTCTCGGTGCAAAGTCCAGGTCCTTGGCAACTCGAGCAAAGAATTGAACAAGATACCAGAGTAAAGCAGTAGAATAAGTAGTTTATTAGAAAAGATAGTACATTTAGAAGTAAAAGTAGACCTGAGTATTAGAGGATGGCTCAAGGGCCCATTACTAGAAGTTACATTCCAAAGAGTGTGGAGTGGGCCACACGCAAAGGTGATGCTCAAAGTGAAGAAACGGTAAAAAGGAGCAGGGAAGAAGAAGCAGCAGCTGCAGTAGCAGCCCTGGCTTCCCAGG
The DNA here is from genome assembly GCA_033961575.1 of Aselliscus stoliczkanus. Taxonomy (NCBI): domain Eukaryota; kingdom Metazoa; phylum Chordata; class Mammalia; order Chiroptera; family Hipposideridae; genus Aselliscus; species Aselliscus stoliczkanus. Next base: position 34,466,417 of record CM066738.1, read on the forward strand.
ACTTGGGGTTTTTATATCATTTTTCTCTAGAATGGGCTGTTCTTTCTGGATGTAGGACCACTTAATTGGCACATGTGATTGACAAGAGGTATTGCGCAGGTGTGAGTGACTGTTCTGATCTAGTTGGATATTTTGTGTCCATTTGCTCTTCCTGCAGGGGTAGGTAATTACAATACAATGGGGAGTTTTGGGTGGAGAGGGGATTTCCCCTAGGCGGTCACACTCTGTAGGACGTGTAGGAATGCAGAGACCCAATGCCTGCCTTTAACTGCCTGCCCAGTTTTGCCTTGAGCGATGTGATCCCCATAAAATCTCTATGGGAAACTGAGGGACAGGAGGTCTCTTCTTCTGTATCCGCTTCCTGCTGGGCAGGGGCGTAGAGCCGTCCCTGCCTATTGGGGTTCACGGAACTCTCACCCTAGCTGACCTCAGATGAGAGGATGGGGTCTCAAGCTCCACCTGAAAGATCACATTGGCTTCTTTGCTTGTTGGGGTATCCCCTGCATCCTCAAGGCTCCTGAATGAGGACAAAAATATAAATCTGTTAGTTCTTATGAAACTTGTGGTTATTCAATCCATCACTCAGGTGGCATCAGTTGTCTGGACACAGAATGAGTTTGACATTTAGCTTCCTGGCCTGGGGGATATTAGGAAGTCTCAGGCTTTCAAATAGTTATCGGAAGCAGGGGTAGGAGACTTATATTGTTTCAGATTCAGGAACTGATTTACAAAGCAATTAAGAAGCAAGGGGGGTCTTCCATCCAAGATTCACAAACTGGTTAGAAGAGCAATCAAAGCCCAAGAGCTAAGAAACTAAAGAACTAGGGAGGAGACTTAACACTTCTATAGAAAAGGAAACATTAAAGTTTTTCAGTGGTGGGGGTTGGTGCTGCTTAGTTGGCTGGTAACACAACCATATGACAAATGGTTTTTGTGGCACAGTGCTACATTTCATTTCTTTCAAAGAAGTTAATATGGTAGATCTTAAGTACTATTTGAAAGTGTGAAGTCCTCATTTGTGGTCTGACTCCAGCCTCCTAGGCAGTGGCTCCTCCCTTGAGTCAGTCCATCTCTCACTTTCCAATGTGTTCAATGGTACTGGGGAAAAGGAGTGAAGGGAGAAGACATTTCTAATGTTTGTCATCTGCTTTCTTTCTATATCTTAAAATCAAACATTGATAAATTAATACAGTTAATTTTGCCAAAAACTTTCTCCAAGAAAAATAAACACTAGATGGCATGTGACATTTGTGATTTATAATAATAAATATATACTTGGCTTGTCTCATTTCTGGCACAAAGCTCCTAAGACTCTTGGAATTTCCTGAGTGATAAGAACAGCAAAGGTGTCTATTGGTATGTTAATGAGGTAAATTATGTACCCCACCTAAGGATGGGTGCTGGTTGCAAGAGAACCAGGTGATTAGAGGGTTGGAACTTCCAGTCCCATCCCTTGATCCCTTACCTTTGGGGCTAGGGCCTAGAGGTTCAACCAATCACCAATGACCAATGATTTAATCAATCATGTCAATGTAAAGAAGCCTCCATAATCCAAAAATAGAGGCTTTGGAGAGCTTCCTGGTTAGGGAAACAGAATGGTTTCACATGCCACTGTGTCAAGTCCCAAACTCCATAAGGACAGAAGCTTCTTTGTTTTGGACAGTGCCCTATGCATCCCTTTATCTGCCTGCTGATTTGTATCCTTTAATACCCTTTGTAATAAACCATTAATCTCATGAGTAAATTGGTTTCCTGAGTTCTGTGAGCTGCTCTAACAAATTAATTGAAATCAGGAGAGGGTTATAGTGATGCAGGCCAAACCAGTAGCAACCTGCCCCCCACCCCCACCCCGCCAATGGACAACTTTTAAGGCTACTCTTCCCTAGTTTCTTAACCTCCCCAATCCCTCCCCCCCCACCTTGATTACTCTTCTAATCAATTTCTAAAACCTAGACTAAAGATTGCCCCTTGAATGAATCACAGAATATCTCTCATCCACCCAGACTTTAGATAACTACTTAAAACTTGCGATTTTCCAACATCCCCAAGCCATTCCAGACTTAACTCTTCAATAATCCCATCCCAAAGACTAATAGGTTTTAACATTTCCCCAGGCCAGTATACTTGTTGATTGTAAACATTAAAGGCTCTTTCCAAACCCATAGCCACCCTACATCCATAGCTTTGAGCTTTGCTCTTTAAGAAATTTATTAACTAAAATCTATTTTTCTTCATTTAGGGGCCTTGGGGATGCAGAGGGTACCCCAGCAAGATTGCTAATCACAACCAAATAAGCCAACATGGTCTTTCAGGCAGATCTTGAGACCACTTCGTCTCATCTGAGATCAGCTAAGATGAGAGTTCCATGAACCTCCCAAATAGGCAGGGGCAGCTCTATGCCCCCCCCATCCCCCGCCCCCAGCAGGAAGTAGATACATATAAAAAGACCTCCTGTCCCTCAACTTCCCGTAGAGATTTTATGGGGATCATGTCTCTCAAGGGGAAAACAAAGAAAGCAGTTAGAGGCAGGCATTGGTTTTCTGCATTTCTGCATGGCTCATAGAATGCACAGCACAAAAGACCTCCCCTCTCCACCCAAAACTTATCTTTTCTTCTAATAAACTCCTTTTCTAAAAAGATGAGATCAGGTGTCCCCATGCCTAGAGAGAAATAGCCCATTCTAGAGGAAAAAGGAATAAAAACTCCAAGTCCTGGACAGTCAACGCTTTTGAACATTGAGCTTTACTTCTGCTCGGGGCCACTCCAAACTCTTAGGAGTACGCTTTTTCTCCTGATAATGACTCCCTGACCCTGGCCTTTGCCCTGGGCCCCTTTGAGCTTTTTGAGCTTCTTTTGCTTGGCCGTCTCCAAACTCTTTGGAGTGTACTTTCTTTTCTAACAATGGCCTTTGACCCATTCTCTACTGCTTGGACTCACTTCCGTTTCTTTGAAATGCATTTTTACTTCTAATAAACTTTTCTGCAACTTTACCTCTCTGGTCCATGTCTCCATTCTTTGGTTCAATGAGACCATGACCCCGGCACAAGAAATATCCTACATCAATAGGAACCTCTCTGATTTATAGCCAGTTGGTCAGAAGCACAGGTGACAACCTGAGTTTGTGATTGGCATCTGAAGTGGAGGTCAGTCTTGTGGGACTGAGCCCTTAACCTGTGAAACCTGATGCTATCTCCACGTAGATAGTGTCAGAATTGAGTTGAATTGTAGAACACCCATCTGGTGTCTGGAAATTGCTTGGTGGTGTGGAGAATACCCTTCACTACCACTACCACACACACATACACACACACACACACACACATATTGGAATTGGGTGCAGAATCTTTATGGGACAACTGGAAAAACTACTCATAAATAGCAGTGCTCTCCAGGTTATAGTCTAGCAGAGGAGAGAGAGTTAAGTCCCAAGTAAATGTGAGAAGAATATGAGAATTATAAGACTATGTTAAGGAAGAAGCTGAGGCCAGCGCTGTCCTGACTTCTGCAGGGTTATTGGTGTTAGTCCTCTATCTGCTTTTCTTCAGGCCTCTATCCACGTTGTGTTTTGTTTTTTTTGTTTTTTGAGGGCAGTGTCAGTGGTCCTCATATGTGGGACCGAACCGAGGCCGCTGGCTTCCAAAGCCAGTGCTTAACCACCGCGCCACTTGGCAGGCCCTCCATGTTCTTTTCTCCTTCTTATTGTGTGTCCTCTCTTTGGTGTGGTCTCACCCATTCCCATGGCTTCATATGTTATGTGTATTCTGCCTAAAAATTTCTAACTCTGTCTCTGCCCTGGACCATGCTAGAACACTTTCCCCTTGCATACTGGACATCTGCACTCTAGGTTTCTCCAGCAGACCAAACTCCATATGGCAACAGCCTCAGCCTTCCCTGTGGAGCTCCTTCTTTCAGCTTTTGTTTCTTGCTAGAAAGACAGGGGTCATGAATGACTCCTTCCTCTTTTCATTTTCCCACATTTAACCAGCCTGCTGCTGAGTCCTGCGCATGGTGTTGTCGATACATCACTTAAATCTCTGCTTCTCTTCAGTCAATAGTACCCCCCTACACACTCCCTATCCCTCAGCCCAGGCTACCAGCATTTCTCACCTGGCTCACACAACAACTTTCTCATAGTCTTCCTGCTCCTTGCTCTCACCCTTTACAATTTGTTCTCCAAGTTCCAGACACAAGGATTTCCAAAAGATGTAGATGTGATTAAGTGCCATCCTGTTTCCATCCTCCAATAGGGCCTGAGATAAAAGTGTAAACTCTATGGTCCTTCAAGTTCTGCCTCTGCCTAATTCTGTGGCGGCCCTACCATTTGCCTCTCCCTTTCCTTTTCTACATGAGTGATTCTAAAGTGAAGTGCAGGGTGAGCAGCATCAGCATCACCTAGAAACTTGTTAGAAATGAAAATTCCAGGGCACACACCAGAATCAGAAACTCTGGCTCAGCCTCCTGTGTTTAACAACCTTCCAGGGGATTCTGATGCAGTTCAAGTTTGAGAACTACATTCAATATTAAGAATGACTCGTGCACATGCTCAGTCATGTCAAATAAAAAACAAATCATGGCTAAGAGGAGATGGCTAAAGCATTATTGAAAGGGGTGAGGAGAGGCTATTGCAATATGGAGAATGTTGTCTCTATAAATCAGCAAGCATCTCAAGGGTAAAACAAAAATAAATTTTATTTTATAAGGAAGAGTGAACAAGACTAGAATGAACCTGGAGTGCAGAAGTGGGATGAAGAGGAGAGTCATGAAAAGTGAGCAGAGAATGTTTACCATGGGACTTTGAAGGAGGATGTGTGTGCTGATCCAGGTTAAATAAAGTGGGTCAAGGTTCGGGAACCTTGGGGAAGGAGAGAATCCCAATCAAAGTTTAATTACTAGCATTTGGTTTTAGTTAATCAGTGGGGATGAGCAGTTTAACCAATTATTTATGAGGCAGAGAATGAGAATTTGGAGGGTCTGTGTCTGGCCTCTCCTAGGTAAACAAGGAGGTCACCTTGAGTGCTGTGGAGAAAGGTGGTTCTTTGCAGAAGGTGGTTCTGAAAGACAAAAGTGTAAGGGGATTGCTTTCCTGTTTTCTGGGAGAATGGTGCTCCTGCTGTGTCTGCTCTAACTCTGGCTCTTCACACTTGCTCTTCTCATTGTCTGGAGCACTCCTGCCCAGTTATTTTCACCCACTCTCTCCCCACCCTTATATGGTCTTCAAGATTCTTACAGAATCTTGTTTTGCATGCCAGCCTCTACATATGTTGTGGGGGTCCAGCCTCCGCAAGTCCAGGGGCTCCCTCAGGTGGAGACAGCATCAGCAAGGGAAGAAAAGAAAGAAGAAAGAAGGGAGAGAGTGGAGACACCAGGGGAGTTTCAGAGAAGTGTCACACTTTATTGTAACAGCATGTCCCCTTTATGGGGACTTTAGACCATTATCCAATCACAAGTTTAAGTTCCACATAGTTTTGATGTATTTTTCTTTCTTAAGACTTTTACAGTCTTTACTTCCTTATAATTGTTCTCCCCAGGGCACACTGTGACCTTTTCTACGTTTAAGGATAATCTCATCTATGATAATCTCTTTATGACCCAGACTCAGTTTCTACATATCACCTGAAGATTAGTTACCATGACTACCTAGTCCCAAATTCCAGCAGTGAGACTCACAGGGGCATATACTTGAGCTAAAGCTTCAGTTTTTGTTGCTACAACAATGTACAAGGCAAAGAATCCAATTAAGGCTATTGATTAACATAGCTCATGGTCAGCGAGCTGCCCGGAACTCTCATGGCCTGAAGACTTTTAGTCTTCAAGGGGACTTTTCACAGCAGGGGCCTTAGGCAGGTGAGCTCAAGGACTGATGTTATCATCAGCTTCTCATAGGCAGGCTGTCAGTTTCTCACAGACAGGCTTTTTGGCCTAAGTTGCCAGAGGTCTGTGCCTTAGTTTCCAAGGGGCGTGAGTCACCAATATCTCAGTTCAGCGGTCCCCTCGGGCTGTAGCCTGTCTTAGGGAGTTTCCTTTTCCAAGGGGCTTGAGTCCTCAATAATTTTAGGAAGTCTTGCCCCGTCATTGACTTACACAGCCAGCTATCAGCGGGGAACCACAGGAACTTGTCACAAATGCAGTGACAAGTCTCCTATAGGAGGAAAGGCACATGGGTTCATAGAGACAGGAGTTGTTACACGACTAACCATAAGGCAGCACCCCAAACATCCAGTGCTGAGCATGGCACTGTGACCTTGTCAGACATTGAGGAGCTGTTGGCTCCCAACAATATGTCATCTCCACTCTGTATCTCCAGTCCTGACAGTGCCTGGCATCTAGCTGGAGTCAATACATGCTCAACAAGAGAAGAAAAGTAGAGAAGTTGCTTGGAAGATATGTTAATTTAAGAAACTCTCAGTGCATCAATAATTACCCCTGAAGAACTTTTTTTGTAGTTAGAAGGCAGTGAGAACTTTCACATTCCCCCCTGAGAGCTCCTCAATACTGCTTCTAAAACTGCTTCTATTTTATTGGCCCCACAGGAGTTCCCTTTGTCCAATCTCAGCTGCTTGGAGGATTTTTTTCTTTCTTTCTTTCTTTTTTTTTTAACATTTTCTATTGTGTTCTTCAGGGCAAGATAGAGGTGTTACAGCTTTCTAATGTGCTACCAGGCTACCGATAAAGAATTTAACAGCCTGTGGGAGGGCCAATTAGAATCAATTTTAATGTAATTGAACTGCCTTGTATTCCTTGTCTGTATAGAACCTCTTTTTGGAAGGAAGTTTGTGCTTCTCTTCACACCATAGTAGGGACAAATCACATGTGCATGGACTCATAAAAAATGTCTCTGACCCTAAATCCTGGAGTAGAGTTTCATGGAGGCTACAATGTCTTGGGAAATCAGGATCAAGAAACTTAGCTCAGCTCTGTTATTTTGAAAAGGCAGCTAAAGCATTGACTTTTCCATTTCTTCCTCTTTTTTTCTTCAAGAAAAGAGAGCTACTAAAATTTTACAAAGAATTAAGATATATATGAAGTACCTCACACTCTGCCCCTGGTAAGTTAGGACATTCAACCTCTTGAAAAGGCAGAAAAGAGAAAGACTGAGGGTCACATATTCTGCTTCGGTTTCTCCATTGTTGGATGCTGGTGGTTGGCAGCTATGAAAGGATTGACCCTGTCCTTCCCCACTAACCATCCCTTGGAAACCAATCTTTGGACCATTGGTGACGTGAGCCTGTGGCTACATGATTTCCCCTTTCTCACCTGTGGCTACATGATTTCCCCTATATCCAGCAACCATCAGTCTTGGGATTTAACTTATATGGATTCCCAAAGGCACAGTTCCCAGATTGGGTAACCAGTTTCCCTAGTGGCAGCCAACTCCATAATACAGCCTCCTCCTATTGGCTCTCTGCCCTTCCCTTCTTGATTCTTCCTGTTTCTTGCTTTTCTTCCCTGAAGTTATATATCCAAATAAAATATTATGATATGTGCCCTCAACCTCACCCTCAGCCTTCTGATGAACCAAGGATAAGACCAATATCATTGGTGAAAAATGGGAAAAGAGAGCAGTTTTGATTGATTTGCACATTTTCCCATTTTCCAGGAAACCGTTTAATGGCCTGAGACTGCAGTTAATGGCAGAGAGCTCCCAAAGTGACAAAAGGAAAGCTAATTTATGGTTTCAAAAATTATGTTGTTCAAATACTTACCAGTTCCTTTGACCAGTGACAAATCTACAATGTGGCTTTAGCATCACTTAGCTTTCCACTCTGTGCCCTGGCACAATCTCCTCCATTACTCACTTTACTTTATAAAAAGTCTGTTTTTGGTTTGGGCTTCTCTAGAAGCAGACTCCAAGGCTAGAATGTAAGAGAAATTAGGTTATTTGGCAGTTGATACAAGAAAACATGGGTAGAGGGTGATGGAGTGATACAGGCAAAGGAGAGCAAGGAATAAAAGATGTGTAAAAAATGAGTTACCATTGGGGGTAACTGGACCTAAATCTTGCTTGGGGACTCTGAAGACAGTTGAGAACACATCTTGGAATTATCCAACTGGAGGGGTGAGACAGCTGGGTGTTTCAACACCAACTCCCATCAGTTACATTGATTGACGGCTGCTTCTGAGGACATGTGGGAGTTAATTCCTGACACCTGGGGCCTGCCCTGTGGAATCAGCAAAGGCCCTTGGGCATGGAAGTCAGGCCCTTGGGCTCTACGATCCTGAGTCCCAAGTGATAGGTGTGGGATCCAAGGATGTACAAAGATGTAATGGAGTCTACTTTCCACAATCAAGGCATAAAAATGGAGCTTGTTCCTCTCACAATGTCACTTGTTCCATGTCTGGTGTTCTCTGAGAGTTCTAGGCTTCAGAAACCATCAACTCTGCCTTCATAAGAAAATCACCTAGAAATTTGTTTAAAAATATCATTGCCCAGACACCTCACCAAAGAAGATATACAGATAGCAAATATGCATATGAAAAGATGTTCCCCATCATATGTCATCAGAGAGTTGCAAATTAAAACAATAATGCTACACCAGTACACACCTATAGGAATGACTAAAATATAAAACACTGACAGCACCAAATGCTAAGGTGGATGTGGAATAACAGGAAATTGCTGGTGGGAATGCAAAATGGTGCAGCCAAATTGCAATATTGTTTGGCAGTTTCTTATAACACTGAACATAGTGTTACCATATAATCCAGAATTAGTGCTCCTTATATTTACCTAAATGAGGAAAACTTATGTTCACACAAATGTTTATAGCAGTTTTGTTCATAATTGCCAAAACTTAGAAGCAATCATGATGTCTTTCAATAGGTGAATAAATGAACAAACATACAACTGTACATCTGGAGAATGGACTATTGTTTAGTGATAAAAATAAATGAGTTATCATGTCACAGAAGGATATGGAAGAAACTTTAGTGCATATTGCTATGTGAAAGAAACCAGTCTAAAAGGCTGTATGAATCCAACTAAATGACATTCTGGAAAAGGCAAACCTATAGACAATAAAAACATAGGGGATTTCAGGGAAGGAGGGAAGAGATGAGTAGGTGGAGCACAAGGGGTTTTTAGGGCAGAGAAACTATTCTGTATTATAATGTAATGATAGATAAATGATATTATACATTTAGCAAAATCATAGAACTGTACAGACAGCACAAAGAGTGAATTCTAATGTAAGCTATGAACTTCAGTTAAAAATAATGTATCCATGTTGGTTCATCACTGTAACAAATGTACCACACCAGTGAAAGATGTTGATGATAGAGAAAACTCTGTGAGGATGACAAGAGAGGATATATGGGAACATTCTGTACTTCTGTTTAATTTTTCTGAAAATGTAAAACTGCTCTAAGAAATAGTCTAATGATTAAATAATGATATATATTGTTTAATAGATAGCATATATATTATATATAATAATCTATAACATATTTACTATCTAATTATTATAATGTATATGCTATACATTATATATATTATTAATTTATTTATGTTTTATTCTTTCTCTCTCTCTCTCTTTCTCTCTCTCTCTCTCTCTCTCTCTCTCTATATATATATATATATATATATATATATATATATATATATTCAAGCCCCTCATCAGAATCAGTAAGTTAGAATTTCCAGGGTTGAGGATCGAACACTAGCGGTATCTTTTCCACAAGGACTCTAATATACAGGGTTTGAGAAACACTGGGTCAAAGGTAGTAAGCAGCAAATTCCAGAACTGGCCTCACCAACAGGCTGATCCCCTAAATTTACCTCCCAGAAGCTGTTTCAGGCAGCTTCTCCTGAGTGCAAACGAGTTCATCCTCCCTGTCCCCACATACCCCAATTCATTACTACTAATACCACATTTTTGTCTCTTGCTTCTTTCCTCTTTCATGATCTCAAGCAACGCAAACTATATCATCAGGAAAGTGTTAAAAAAAAACATTTATTTTGTAATTCTGCCCCCCAAAGACTTTACTGTAGCCTGGTGATACAGTATTATAGTAACTCCTTAAAAAAGTGAGTTATTCATTAAAAAAAAAATCACAACTTTTAAATGGTGCTAGAATCTCTTTTCCCCACTCTCATTCTAGGAAAGAGGCCAACACAAGATTTTCTAAAAGCTGGAGCTGTGTTTGTAACCTTTCCTCCTCTCTTTTCCCCTCTTTCAAAAATTGGTAAGTATAGAGCTTCAGAGTTTCAGGCCCAAGGGGAAAAATTTACCTTAGGGTTTCCAAAAGGAAAACATAGGAGCTAATAATTATGATCTAGAAACTTTTAGGAGGTTGGCTTGGAAAAAAGAGATGATTTTGGAGAGGGGATGAGGGGAGGGTGCCTCTCTGAGTCTAAGACAAAGGATGGAATTTAGAGGGTTTTCTGTGTCTGGCAAAGGTGCAGGCTGGCTTCACTCCAAGCCCTAGACATAAGAATAGCCATTGGATGCTAAAGGTGGCTGAAAGTAGGGACTGTGGCCTTGAGAACATTGAAGGGGATTCTGTGTGCACATTTGCTGTGAGTGGAGTAGGCTTTGTGCAGAGTGTGCCTAAGTGTATATTAATTATCTACTGCAGCATAACAAATTTCCACAAGGTTAGTGGCTTGAAATGACACACACGTTATTTCACAGTTTTTGTGGTTAGGAGTCCAGTTATAGCTTAGCTGGAACCTCTGCTCAGGGTCCAATCAAGGCTGCAATCAATCAAGGTGTTGGCTGGGCTCATTTGTTTCTGGATCTTGGGGTCTTTTAGGCACAGAGGATTGTTGGCAGAATTCAGTTTCTTGTGGTTGTAGGACTGAGGTTTTCTCATTGGAGTTCTGGGTACCACCTACAATTCTTGGCCATAAGGCTCTCAAAACAGTTTATTTCTTTAAGACCAGCAGGAAAATCTCTTCCTTAGAAATGGCTCAATCTGTTTTAAGGGTTTTGTTTAATTCAAACCCACCTGCCTAATTGAGGCGCACCCTGGAAAATCTCCTTTTACTTGCAATCAATTGGCTTGCAATTTTAAGTACATCTGAAAAATCACTTCACTTTCCAATATTTTCTTGGCTAGAGGTAAAATACAGATTCCACCCACTTTCAAGTGGAAGAAAGTATACAACAGCAGGGAGACAGGAGGTGGTGGTCATTGGTTGTCCTGGGATTTGTCCTCCATACTGAGGCAATAAAAGACAGATGCCCTGGGTCCTCCAAGTGGCTCTGTTGGTTAAGAGCTTGCTCAAGAGTGCTCTTGAGCAAGCTCGTAACCAACAGAGTCACAGGTTCGATTCCCACATGGGCCAATGAGCTGCGCCTGAGCTGAGCTACCAACAGATGGCAGGATGGCTCAGTGGGTGAGAGTACATGTTCCTAACAACAAGGTTGCTTGTTTGAGATGGTGGTTATGCCCACCTGCAACTAAAAAGACTGAACTTGGCACATTGAGCTGAGCTGCTGCCTGAGTGGCTCAGGGGATAGAGTACACTGTGTTAACAACAAGGCTACTGGTTCAACTCCCACATAAGATGGTGGCTACGCCCACCCACAACTAATTGAACTGAGCTGCATGACTGGACCTGGAGCTGAACTGGCTGCACCCTCCACAACTAAGATTGAAGGACAACAACTTGGCTGTTCCCCTTCTCCAGTTCCCCAACACTGCTCCCCTCCCCCAATTTCCCAATAAAATCTTTAAAAAAAAAAAGAAAAAGAAAAAAAGGCAGAGGCCTGAACACAATATCAAGTTTAGATCACAGAAGGAGCACTGGTAAGAATGATGACCTGGTGGGCCACAGGCTGCCGTTTTCCTTTTTCCTGGCTTCTAAAAGGCCCATGATTCTTGCAAGAGCCCATTGACAGGGAAAGACTCGTAATCATGAGTATTAATAAAAATTGCTCAAATTTGGACATAAAGTGAAAGGCAAGTGGTTTGTTTAGTCATACAGAGGTTCAGCCACTGTCCCTCCCCCCCACCCCCATAGGGATTAGGCAAATGAATGTCTTTAAATCAGGGTTTGCTGTTGATTAGAGGTCCCAGATTTAGTGAAATTATATGCTATCTTGCAGATTTTTCTTCAGTAGAGATGCAAATTATTTTCAAACAATGGAAGAGTTCACCTCAAAGGTTATGGTTCATCATGCTGTTAGACATTAACTAGTTTTGTATCTATCCCAGCAACCCATCCCTATCTAGCCTTGTCTATAAATACCTATCTATTCAAATGTTCCTTAGGCTGGTTTTAACACCTTACTTTTCTCTTAGTAATTAATGAGTTGCAAAAATCTTTGACACGTGTTCATTTTATATTTGCTTCAGTATTATATTATCTTTTGTAAATTATACTTTAACAGTGGATTGGATTTTTTTTTTTATCACCAGGCAGGAAAATAGAGTTCATTTGATTCTGAGAAGTGAAAAAGTGAAAATTTTAACCCAATATTGTGGGGTACAAGTCACAGCTTCCACAATCCTCTCAGATTCTAAGAGGAAATAAATTTCCTTGTCATTTTCTTTTGTAGGAAGGACAGATATAAATCCACCAGTAGCCACCTAACTTCTTTCTGTGTATCTGTAAAAGCCTGATATATGGCCTCCAGGTTTGAAAGAATAATATTTAACTACCGGGTGTGGTAGTGATAGGAGCAATGGTGAAACACTGAGATTGGAGTCAAAGATTCATTGTGAGAGCAAAGCACACAGATCAGAGCCCTTGTCACAAATGTTTGCTGAGAAATACCTCAGATTGAGCACTCATGGATATGGCGGAATTCCAACAAAATCCTCAGATGCTGTCCAAAGTGCAATTTAATCTGTTTCATGATATATCCAGTGATATATCCAGTTAAATATAAATTTAATCCAGTAAACTAAATTTATATATATATATATACATATATATATATCCCTTATTGTGTATAGATTATTTATTTTATTCATTATATATAAATGTATAGAGACATGTGTGTATGTGCATGTGCACATGCATATACATACATATACATGTGTTATGGTAAATTAGATTAAAGCTATTTTCATCTTCCATATTTACTTTAGAACATGAATAGATAGGCTTGGTGTCTTCTCCTCCCTGAACCAATCACTGTGGCCTATGGAAAGGAATACACTACTTGGACAGTAATGGGTTTTATGTCCTTTTTGAGGGTCATGGAGTTCAGCTCCACCAGGACCATATGGAACAAACAGGAATGCTGTGGAATGTAGAAGTGATAATTTTCCCCAAAGCAGGTAGTGGACTGGCAACCATATATGTACACTACAGTATTGTGTAAGTTAGGAATCATAATAATTATCAGACTATATCAAACTTTCATTGATGTCTCAATACCATTGGTAACTAATCAGTCCTTGTGGTATATTATGCAATTGTAATACTTCATATAGTGGGTAAGGTTATTCATATCTACACTAAATTGCCCAGAATCTTAAATGTTGTTCAATATTTATGTCTGTATTTTTCTGTAGTTTTCCTAATTTCTTTTTTGTCTATTATTGGAATTTTTAATCTACTTACTTCAAATGCCTTTTGGGTAATCTACTATGGATCCAGAAAATCATGTTAAAATATAAATTTGTTTAGAATAAAAATATGTAGGTTTTGAGAGAGACTCTCCTCTAAGAAAAGTCCATTATATTATGAAATCTTATTTCATTGCTTAGAAGCCACTTGTTCTTAGCTGTTTTCAGAGTTCAGACTTCTGGTCTTAAGGAAAAAAATATCCCTTTCTACCTCAAAATATAATTAATGTTAAAGAATCTAGCTCGGAGGAATTTAGGGGTCTTATTCCACTCATACAAGATCAAGTGAATTGTAACACTGAATTCAGAATTGTAGGGCTGAGTTCAGAATAAGAAAACTTTGATTATATTTTTGGTTCTTCCAAAATACTGGTTAATCAGGTTAGTGCAATGCTAATTAAAGCACTTTTTTTTTTTTTTTTTTTTTTTAGCTGAGCCATCCTGCCACTTGTTGGCAGCTCAGCTCGGGCTAGGAATCGAACCAGTGACCCTGCTGCTCAGCACTCGCACTCTTGAGCGACTCTTAACCAACTGAACCACTCGGCCAGCCCTAAAGCACTTTCTTAATGCAAGGCACAGTGCTAGATCTTAGAGATATAATAGGGGCTCTAGTAAATCACCTTCGGTTATCTGTTGTATGGCTTAAAGCAACAATCGTTTTATTTCCTCACGATTCTGCAGTCTGGGCTTGGCTTGGCTAGGTGGTTCTTCTGCAGGTCTCACTTGAAGTCTCTCAGGAGAATGCAGGGTTTGGAGGCTAAACTGGGGCTGCAGGGTCCAGGAGGACTCCTCCCTAATCTGATACCTCAGTGCTCCTCCTCATGGTCTGCTTTCTCACATAGTCTCATCCTGTGGTGGCCTCGCCCAAGCTATTACAATATGGCAACTGGTTCAAAGAGTGAGTACACCAAAAAGCTAGACCATATCTACTTGCATCATGTTTGTTAATGTCTCATTGATGATGGCTAGTGACAGGGCCAGTTTATACTCAGCGCTGGAGGAGAGGATATAACAGTGGAAATACCAGGAGTTTGGTTTCACTGGATGCTACCAAAGTACAGTCTACCACAAGTGGTTCAAACTCGATCAGTGACATTCAAAGTACATTTTTTGAAATCACTAGAACTCCAAGCAACCCTTCAGAGTTAAGTGAGTAAGCTTCATTTCAACATGAATTTCACTTACAAATCCTGGGCATTAACAGTTAAGGTTTCTATTTAGGAAAGTGCTCCACTGCAGAGAGAATATATATTTTTAAATCATTGAACTATATGATCTTTTGCAACCTAACCACTTTTATGACTCCAGGAGTTCTTGAGCCACTTAGTGATCTGTCCTTGGATGATAGCACATATTCTTATCTACTGTCCTGGATATCTGCCAGGTGGATGCAATAATGTCTTCACATTGCTTAGAGGTCTTCAGCAGACACACTGAATGCACCCATTGAATTTCAATTCCTTTTCTGCATCACATCCTGCATAGGAAATACTTCCTTTATTTAGAAAATTAATATCCATAATTGTGAGCACTTATGAATTTAGAAGCAGGTGTTAACATTAAATAAATCAATGCGAACATGTATTCATTTGAAATGTCCTATCCTGTGTATCTACTTGTGGTGTCACTATTCTGTCAATGGCACACACTCTATTTTATTTCTAAAATTGTGGGAATTTTGCAAATAATAACTGTAACAGCTATCAATCATTGCATGTTGATCCCTTATCCTGTCCCAGGCACTCTACTAAGCACTTTTCATCTCATTCTTTTAATCTTTATAAAACCTTTGAAAAATTGCTATTATTATTATTTCCATTGAATGAACACAGAAGAAAACTGAAGCTTAGTAACTGATCCAAATCCATGCAGCTAAGGAGTTAGTGATAGAGCTGGGATATGAGCCCACAAAACCAGTCTTCTTCTCTTCCACTGTGCTGCAGTCCTTCCATACCTCTCATCCATTCCTGTTGTGATCAAGGACCTAATCTAAGATGTGGGGTTTCAGTATATACGAAAGGAATACACATGCCTGGTCAGGGCTGGACTCTTCAGCTACTGCCTAAAGCACGGGTTCTCAATCTTGGCTGCATACTAAAATAATCCACGGAACTTCTAGCAAAAGCTGATGCCTAGGTCCTGCCCTCTGATTGTAATTGGTCTTGGTGCAACCTGAACATTGGGTTTTTTAAAAGCTCCTCAGGTAGCTTTAACTATTCAGCCAGTATTGAGAGCCACTGACTTAGAGGAACCACCTGGCATCTCAGTGCCTCCAAGAGCCACTTGCAGGACCCTATTTCATGTCAGTGCAGATAATACTTCTGTATGGGAGGCTCTTGCTTCCTTATTCCTTAAAAAAGTCCTAATCATGCTTCAAAACCCACACCCAGTGAACAGAAGGACATAATCAAGGGAAAGAAAAAGCATGCAAGCATTCAGACTGATATTACTAAATTATCTGGGTTCATGATCATGAGCTGCCTCTCAGTGTTTCTTATCACCACCTGCTCCACAATCTGACAGTGTACACCTAAAGATTCCTGCTTCTTATATCTTAAACTCCACTATCTGCCTCAATTCTTTTTGGGCCTCTCAGTTTTAGGAGAGGTTCCAATCACATCAGTTTATGGTGATTGGGGAGGAGGGAATGATGCCAGTCCTTCAGCTTCACCCTTTTAAATAATCTGCTCCAATCAGAGATAAGTGAGAATGTGCAGCGGGTTGCAGTGCTGACAGCCAATAGCACCAGTAAGGTTCCTGTGTGGCTTCTGTCATGGGAGGCTGCAATTTGTTATTTATTAGGATTAGGACAGTTGGCTGTCATCACTTTACCTTGCAAAACTGGTTGGATTTCAGGGGACATAAAAAAAAGATTCAGAAAAATGTTGAAAAATGGAAAGCCACTGCAGTGAAAGAATATGTACTAGGCTGTCGGAAAAGTCATGACACATTTTTGCAACGAAACACGTAGAAAAAAATACATCATGGCTTTTCCGACAACTATATATATATATGTCAGATTCAAGCATTAGATTCAAACGAGCTTAAATTCTTCCAAGTTCCACCTTGTTTATTAAAACCTATTATGGCTTTTTAAAAAAGAATTAAAATAACTGGATTAGCACTTAAAAGTTCTCTAACGGACTGGCATAGCTATCAAAGACAAAGACATTGTAGGTATTACAACAGGTGATTTGATTTCTTTTATGTTTTGCACTCAAGATTTATATGCACTCAAGAGAAAGGTCATTGCTAAGATTTCAGAAGGACAGTCTAGAGAAAGTGGCTCCCTTAAGCATACATATGAAATATGTACATCTACAGATGAGAATGAAATACCAATGGTGCACACCAAAAGGTTGAGAAACGTCATTAGTGTAGTGGGATTATAGGTGATGTTTATTTCCTTCTTTGTGGTGTGCTGAATTTTTAAAAATATTTGCTAATTCAGTATTATATATTTCTATATAATATATATTGCTATATACTTTGCATTGCTTTTGTTGTTAGAAATTACAGAGGCAGCTTACAAAAGTTTCAGTCAAGTATAAACTTTCCTTTAACCTCTTTCCATGCCCTAATCCTAAAAACATCAGAAACCAGACTTAGAAAGCTATACAAGGAGTAGCTAGAAAGAAAAAGAAACTTCCCAATAGCTCCCCTCCTTTCTACATGGCAAAACTTAGCAAAGGCCTCTGACAGTTATAAGGACTGGACATTTTAATTACTATTCTGATTTAAAGTGATGGAGAATTTTAATGACATAATTGTTAGCAGATAAGTCATGGGGCCTGCTAAGTACTTTATCAAGGGGCAAGGGAAAAAATCACCACAGAACAGATTAAAAAAATAATAATAGAAAAAAAATAAAGTTACCTTTATGATTAATATACTCATCATGAGTCCTGCTTTTTATTCAATGTTTATTATTTGTTTGCATATATATATATATATATATATATATATATATATATATATATATGAAAAGTCAAGACACATTTTTGCAATGAAAAACATAGAAAAACATACGTCATGACTTTTCTGACAACCATATATATATGAGTTTGGACAATTAAGTTTGCAAACTCATCCTAGAAAAAGTGCTACATACCTCATTGCTGAATATCACTGTGGTCACCTTCGAAGTACTCCCCTTGGGAAACTAAGCACCAATGCCAGTGCCTAGTCCACCCTTCAAAGCAGTTTTGGAATTCTTTTTCTGGAATGGCCATCAGAGCTGTTATCCTATTACCCTTGATGTCCTCCTATCATCAAAATGTCTTTCTTTCAATATTTCCTTTATCTTCGGGTAAAGAAAGAAGTCATTGGGGGCCAGATCAGGTGAGTAGGGAGGGTGTTCCAATACAGTTATTTGTTTACTGGCTAAAAACCCTCACAGACAGTACTGTGTGAGCTGGTGCATTGTCATGATGTAAGAGCCATGAATTCTTGGTGATGAGTTCAGGTCATCTAACTTTTTCATGCAGCCTTTTCAGCACTTCCAAATAGTAAAGTTAGTTAACTGTTTGTCCAGTTGGTACAAATTCATAATGCATAATCCCTTCAATATCAAAAAAGGTTAGCAACATTGTTGCAACAAGTTCACGAACTTAATTGGCAGACCTGTCTATATAGAAAGACAGAGAGAGAGAGAGAGAGAGAGAGAGAGAGAGAGAGAGAGAGAGAAAACTACTTGATGATTTTAAAATAGTTTGCATTTATAATATGTTCAATGAATGTAATCCACCAATCCACCTTTGATATTTTTTAAGAGCCTGCAAAAAGGTTTTGGCTACTTTTCCATAGTTTGAGTTTATGGGACTGATATTTCATCTGATTTTGGCACTGTGTTGAGACAGACCTTGATGAGACTCAGATTTACTCAATTATATATGTAAAAATGTTATAGGGAGATGGAAAAATCACTCAGTTGGCTTTGTTGTCACCAAGGAAATTTCTTCATAGAGAGTAACATTTGAAATTGGCCTTGAAGGATGAACAAGCAGGTGGTATATCAGAGTAATTAAATGCAGGAACTTAAGCTTTAGAAAAGCCTATATTCAAATGCAATGCTCATTACTCATTAGCTGAGGGACCCAGGATGATTCCTCAGTTGCAAAGTGGAGATTATTATTTAATCACACATTCCATCGTGCACTTTATTAAATATTGATTTAATTACTTATAACTATATAACATACAATATTATTGGTATGGATTTATAATAATAATGCAGGTGCCTGTCTCAGGATTTATAAGTAGTAAAAGATATAACTCAAACCAATATGCCAAGTATAGGGCTTGTTTATTAGGAAGTGGTCAAACTGTCAGAAATTGCTACCACCACCAGAAACTGGCCAGACCATAAAATAGGGGTATGAGCTCCTCTGCAGAAGAATGAGTGCATGGAGGTGTATTAAAAACATGCTGATCATGCCATGGAGAACCAAAGAATGAGAAGCCTTTTTGAGTTGGTCTGATAAATAGAAATGGAAACCAATTAATGGTAGTGGGAATGTCAGAACTGAGAGCAGAACTTTCACATGGTAGCGTGGGTCTGCATAGCCTCTTCTTTGGTTTCATTTATATCTGTCCATCTTTGGAATGACAGCCCTGACAGCACATTCAAATGGCTTCCCAGAGCAAGTCAGGGCCAACACAGAGAAATGGAATGGCCCCGTAAACTAGTAGTGATGGTCCCTATAGAACCTTTCACATTGAAATTAATCACTTATTAAGAAAGAAAATTATGTCCTAATTCTTCAAGGCATTTTTATTCATGTTACATGTGCCATGGAAAAGCCAAGTTCCTCTCGAGGACCTGTCAAGGGCAATCTTCTTCTAACATCTCTGCTGGAACCCAAGACTCTCCAGGGGCTAGTATCATGTTTCTTTTTTGGTTGTGTGTGAATGAGGAATTTGAGCACAAAATATACAGCTTACCAACTCCCTGCTATCTATCAGGCTACTGGGAGAAACTCAAAGCTTGGGTGACATTGTAAAGCAGACAGGTAAGCTTAAAAACAGAATTTCGGGGCCCGTTGAGTGGCGCGTTGGTTAAGTGCTGACTTGGAATGCCAGCGGCCCCAGTTCGGATCCCACATATGAGGGCCAGTGACACTGCCCTCAACAGCTAAGATGGTGAACTACAACTCCACCTGGAGCTGGGCTGCTGTGAGTCCCCGGGACTGCATAGCTGCAGCCCCTGCTGCAGTGGGCTGCCATAGGCTACAGTGAGTGGCCGGCAGCCAGCGTGAGCTGCCAAGAGCTGCTGTGAGTGGCCATCCAGAGGCCGGTGACTGGAAGAGTACAATGATAATACCAACATGGGCCAGTGAAGCGATGTCCTCCACAACTAGACTGAAGAACAAAAGGACAACTAGTCTGTTCCCCTTCCCCAGTTCCCTAACACTGTTCCCCCAATTCCCCAATAAAATCTTAAAAACAAAAGAAAAAAAGGAATTTGGGAGATGAAGTATGCTTATATTCCTTTGAGAAATCAGAACTGGGTGTGCAAATTAGGAAAGGGAAGTCACCATGAGCCTTTCGTGGAGATATTAAGAAAAGGATGTGTTGATCAACGTATCCAACATGCATGATTTGAGGACCCGTTGTGTGCAAAGTCTTGCATAGGGCCTGGACTCTGCCCTGGAAGCTGTCATAATTGATGGAAGTGAAAATGCTCCCACATAATAACTTCAAACAGAGGCCAGGATGCTTCTTGGGCTGAGGCAAAGCTCTGAGTGAGAAGCAAGGGCCCAGGCAAGAGGTGATCTCCATGATGCTGTGATGGGGCAGGCTGGACATGCACAGGGCTAAATGGATGGGTGCAGACCTCACATGAAAAAGAGTGGTCTTGCATGAGGAGCATGGTCCAGGAGGAAGGAGCAGCTGCACAAAGGAGAGGGGGCCAGAGATAGCTAAGTGGGTTTTGTGGCTGCAGTGGCAGAGAGCTCATAAACAGGAACAAAGCCTACAGAACTCCTGGGAATGCTGACTATAAAAACTGGGTGGAACTAAAAGTTAGCTACAGTGCCTTTTTGGAAATTAAACACTGCATACATGCAAATTCAGGACCGGGTAGTGTTTGAGGTCACATGGTCGGCAGATTAATAGAGGCTAAATCTCCGACACTGTCATACCTTAGCTGGCTGATCCTTCGCATGTTTCTCAAACTCTCTGTACAAAAATGCAAGTAGTAGCTTTCTTGCGGGTAAAGAGAATTCAATAAAATAGTTGCTGTAAGTATGTTACTCATTATATGGCACATGGTAAATATGTAGCAGATTTGACTATTGTATTATTATTATTATTATTATTATTGTTATTATTATTATTTGGCCAGCTTCTCTGCCATACCTAAGATAAAGTACCAAAATCATAAAAATGAAGCTGATATATAAGCATTAAAAATTATGTTCCTTCCCTAACTTGCAATCCTGATTTCTAGTTTATACATATATTGGTGAGTTTTATTTATTTATTTATTTATTTTTGAGGGCAGTGTTACTGGCCCTCATATGTGGGACCAAACCGGGGCCGCTGGCTTCCCAGGCCAGCGCTTAACCACCACGCCACTCGGCCGGCCCTTATGGGTGAGTTTTAGAGAGATTTGGAAACTGAGAAAAGAGAAGAGTGGAGGCTTTGGTAGAATTTCATAGGAAAGAGTCCACAAGCCAAATAGACTCATTCTGGTGGGCTCTGTGGCCAAGATCTGTACACAAATGGGGAGATTTCTTTGAGGGAATGGATTTTTAGCATAGCAGGAGGTAAGACTTTTTAATATCAAAGCTATTTTTTTCAAAAGGAAGAAATGAAGGTAGGGATTCAAAGGAGGGAAGACAGTATACAGAGGGATGATGGAAAGGATAGAAAGAAGGAAGGAAAGCTGATGAAAAGGAGAAGAGAAAGGGAAGAAGAAGAAAGGAGGAAGAGAAAAGAGAAGTGAGGGAATGAGCAAAGGGGGTGGAGCAGAAAGGCTGGAGGGAGGAAAGAAAAGAGGGGAGGAAGGAAGAAAGGAGGAAAAGCAATCATGGCCTTGTAGGAGAGTGAGATTTTGACAAAGGATCCCTTCTACCTTTTCCCCCAGAAGTATCCAAGCCAAGAATAAATATCTATCAGATGTTCCTGAGTGGAGAGGGGCTTAGACTAAATGACTTTTAAAGTCCCTTTTAATTTCATCTTTTTATGAAATTTTGATTTTGAATAATGAGGCTGGCTAGAGAATGCAAATCTGTAAAACGAACCCTTGTTGTCTTTGTTTTCTTGCAGTTATTCTTTCAAATCCCAAAGAGCAAACTAAAATGTTCTCCAAAGTCATGATATACATAAAATTTACTGCATGCCCAATGTTGATGGATGTATTGTTTATTTCTCTCAAATTCTTATAAACACATGACATTTATGATCTGATCTCTCTGGAGTCCAGCCTCACTGAACATTCAGAAATAGTTTCTTTATCAAAAATAGCAACCAAATGAAAAATTTCACTTTGTGCTTAGTGCTGAAAAGTTAGCCATGGATACTTATTTATTTATTTATTTATTTATTTACTTATTTATTAATGATTTTGTTGGGGAATTGGGGGAGGGGAACAGCTTTGAGAGATGGGGGAAGGGGAACAGACAAGTTGCTGTCCTTTTTGTTCTTCAGTTTAGTTGTGGAGGACATCGCTTCACTGGCCCATGTTGGTATTATCATTGCGCTCTTCCCAGGTGAGGCAGTCACTCACTGGCCATTGGACAGCCGCTCACGGTGGCTCACAGCAGCTCAAGAAAGTGCACGCCAGCTGCCCGCCAGCCCCACTGCAGCCTATGCTGTCACTGGTGACTCACAGCAGCCCAGCTCCAGGTTGTTCACCAACTTAGCTGTAGAGGGCACAGTGGTCACTGGCCCTCATGTGTGATCCAAACCAGGGCCCTGCTGCTCAGAGCTGGCATCCCAAGCCAACTTTTAACCAATGCACCACTTGGCTGGCCCAATGGATATTTATTTTTTTAGTGGTATAAAAACTATACCACTTGTCCTTGGGAGTCTAGACCTTTGTGACATGTGTTACCAGTGTCATGCTTCTTTTTTACACAGTTCCAATTTTCCCCATTGAAAAGAGGAGCTTTAATTCCCACCTAAGTTTGCATGTCCTATTAATGTGGCTGTTAAAATTTATTAGTATTACACTTGGAATACTTGTTACATTACTGCCTTTGAACTTGCATTTGCCAACTTACTCCAAACTCAAGGACAACATGTATTATTGAATCTCTCAGATGAATTTAGTCAGAGATGCACATCTCAGATCTCTGTTTAGACTGGGAGGTTGAAAACCTGGCATGTTGAGATTCTGCTATCGACCATGTAGATTTGGGAATTCTTATAAGCACTGACATTTATTGTCATTTTATAGATCTGGGATGGCATTTTATTTACAGGCATATCTTGTTTTTTGTGCTTCATTTAATTGTACTTCACAGATGTTGCATTTTTTGCAAATTGAAGACAAGACCCTCCACCAGCAAAAAGATTACAACTCGATTTATAGCAATGGTCTGGAACTAAACCCACAATATCTGGGAGGTATGCCTGCATTCCTGGATTCTATGGCTAAGCTTTGTGTAAACCACTACCCCCTTGGCTTTGTAGTGGCTCTGTGTTCTGAATGGAAAGGCTTTCCAAAGGCATGGTCTATTCCACTATCAATCAGCACATTTTCTCACAAATATGCTCTTTTTCTTTACAAATATTATGCAATGGAAAATAATAAATGTTGTATAATTTTGTTTAAAGATATTTATTCATGTAAATAGAAAGCCAGCACGCACCATAGAAGAGCTTTTCTCACAAAGGGAAGGCATGCCTGAGTTTGCTCTGAGTTATAAAAATTGATGAGGTGAAGAATTTCACTAGATTTTTATTTAAGAGAAATACAAGGTAGTTAACTGTAAGCAAATAAAAAAGAATGTTATTGCTTTATAGACCTTGTGAATAGGCAAATTACCTTTAATATGAGGAATGACTTTGCCCTGCTAATTTAAAGGCAGGACCAAAAGTATCCCTGCACCTTTCTGGAAGAGCATGTTGAATGAGTGACTGAAATTTGAGTAGGTGGCAAATCAGCCAGGTACTAGTTCCACAAAACAAGGGTTGAGGTTTTGTCAAAGCAGAGACTCTGTAGGAGAAGGCTTCAGACATCCTCAAGTTGTGTCTCTTATCCTTTTAGAGAAAAAAAGAAATGGAGTCCTAGAGAAGAGGAAAGCTCGTGAAGCTCATTGGCAGAGCACTAACTAGAACTTTGGCCTACTGAGCTTTGTTTAGCTTAATAAACTTCCAGCCCACCTGATGTAGGAAAAAATCCTCTCAATTATGCCCAAATCCCCACAGATTCAACCAAGTCAGCTGGTGTGGTCAACCAATGCTGGGCCACATGTGAGGGCTAATATTTGCTTTGGAGAAATGCTGCTCCATCCTTACTTAACTCAGGCTAGAGGACAACACTTGTTGAGTTCTGGAATGCTCTCTCTCTGACCCTGAGGCTGCAAGTGCTGGGTATACAGTTGGTACTTAATGCATATTTGTTGAATGGCTGGATGCTTGCCCATCTTGCTACACTTTTATGCCATAATGATCCTAATAAATCAGTGCACTTATTATATATTATGCCCATATTAATCTTCAGAACCACTGATCCCTATAGGGTCAAGTTTAAACTGCACTATCCCCATATTAATCTTCGGAACAACTGATTCCATAGAGGGTCAAGTTTAAACTCTCTTCCTTGTAACTTGATATATAGTGTCACATCCCTTAGCCTTTCATATATTTCAATTGGATCCATCTCTCAAGCCCTATTCAAATCTTGTATGAAAACTTTGATAAGCCTAAATTTATCTTTCTTTTTTCTTAAGTCATATATACAGCCCACAATCAGAGTAGCCAGGATATGCTGTGGAGTTAACACTTCCAGAAGCAATTCTCATACAACAATGGATAGGAATTAGTGGTACAATTCTGGGTGTTTTCTTCCAAAAGTCACCAGTGGGACTGGGCCCCATTTGCCCAAAGTGATTCCATACTCTACAAGGGCCTTTTACTAACAACAGTTCACAATCTGCTTTGGAGCAATTCTTTTCTTCTTTCCCTGTCTTATTTTCTCTAACCCTCCCTTGTGCTTCCTGGAGTTACTCACAGATACACAACCTGTACCCAAGTTCTTGTTTCAGGGTTTGCATTTAAGGGAACCCAAAGTAAGACACCACATAAATACTTAAATAATAATGCAGTGTCCAACTCGAGCTATGTATATGTTAGGGGCTAAAATTATGCATGGATGGATGGAAAACATGCCCTACATCAAGATTTGTTTTTTATGTCCTCTGAGGCTGTCAGATTGTACTGGGCTATGTATCCACGATTAATAATATGGATGCTTCTGAATGGCCGTGTATTCCCAATAGCCCTGTTGGTCCCCCACACAATGATATACCCATCCCGCAGCTATGTGTTGGCTGTCACATGAGCCCCCTCTCAGGAGGAGACAAGGGGAGCTGCCTCACTCAGGTGGCTATATTTATCCTCTAGAGACAGTCAATAGCTGATTGACATGGGAACACCACAGGCTAGTCTCCTCGCCTCAAAGGGGGCTCTGTGGTTAAATTCATAGCCGGAGTTCCCTGTGGGATCATTTTGAAGCTAGATACTACATCAGCTCCTACCACATTGCTCATTTGCTTTCCCTGTCCCATCCTGCTCCCCGTATTCCCCTTTACCTGAGTGCCCTCCCTTAATACATTGCACACATCTGAATCCCCATTTCAAGCTCTACTTTTACAGAACTTGATTTAAGACAATTCTTGATATCCATTGATTTTATTTTTCTTTCAGGGCTTTTTCCCAAGACCCCTGGACAACCTATTGCTGCATTTCTCATATAATATGACAATTCATATATTCCATAAATTTCAGAAATTTCACCTGTGCAACAAGATAAGATCTGCTGCTCATTATCATCATTTCCACCTCTCCCTATTTAAAGTTTAAGAATGGTGGTTGGCAGACATCTTTTTCAAGAAGCAGCCAAAGAAGATGTAGACCGTTCAGTCCATGGAATGATGTAACTATGGAATTTCTTTAGGAAGCATAAATCAAATTTATTGGGGGGAAAAAAAGCATGACTCTTTTTGTGTTTCTTGCCATAGAAATTTTACTACAACACTATATAGAATGATATTTAATATAGCTCAGCTAATAATTTATGAGGCCATTTGGAGGTTAGAATATTTTGGCTGCCCTGTTGCTTTTGCAAGTAAAGGGAGCAGGGTAACTAGAAAGATCAAAGACAACCTTTTAAATTCCCAAAGGCCTTGTTTAATGGAGTGAATACAATCAAATTTCAACAATCCATAGCTAGATTATCTATAGCAGTGCTTCTCAGACCTTAATGTGCCCATGAATCACCAGGATATCTTGCTTAAATGTTTATTCTGATTCAGTAGGTCTAGGTGGTGCCTTAGATACTACATATATGAAAATGTCTCATAAGATGGCAATGCTAATTGTCCACAGACTGCACTTTAAGTAGCAAGGTTTTATACTTTCTGTCACTCCTGTAGTGCTTTTTATTTCTCCCTGTGACTGTACAGATAACATAAAGATAAAATTTTAAATCTACCATTGAGGCCCTTCATGACTATGCAGCTTAAGCAAAATTGTCCTCCTGGTCCCTGATGATAAGCTTTGATTCTAAAGACATGTAATGATGTTGCACATGATCTGAAATGTAAACAATGTTGACTTCAGGACAATTATTTTTACTGATGGGATCAGACTGAGGCTAGATTTCTCCTGAATACACATCCTTACCTAGCTTTCAGAAAAGGATATCACCTCAAATGATAACAAAAGGAAAATAAATACAGTCAATACCAGGATTGTAAGTAGTCTGAATAATAGCAAAAAAAAAAAAAAAAAAGAAGGTGGTGATTGCATACTAGCCTGCTTGCTCTTTCGGGAAACTACTCCACAATGGGAAATGTTAGTCTAAGCTCCTGCAATGCTTCACCAAGTTCTGGGCCTGCTGGAAGCTGACAGCTCCTCAGTGTCTGACAAGGTCACATTGCCCTGCTCAGCATTGGATGTTTGGAGTGCTGTCTTATGGTTGGTCATGTAATATCTACTGCCTCTATGAACCCATGTGCCTTTTCTCCTATAGGAGACAATACACTCACTGCATTTGTGACAAGTTCCTGTGGTACCCTGATGACAGCTGGTTGTGTAAGCCAACGACGGGGCAAGATTTCCTAAAGAAAAGGAAACTCCCTAAAACAGACTACAGCCTGACGGGACCCCGGAACTGAGATATTGGGGACTCAAGTCCCTTGGAAACTGAGGCACAGACCTCTGACAACTTAGGACAAAAAGCCTGCCTGTGAGAAACTGATGATAACATCAGTCTCTTGAGTTCCTCATTTGCCTAATGGCCACTGCTGTGAGAAGTATCCTTAAAGAATAAAAGTCTCCAGGCCATGAGAGTTCCAATAAGAGGCGACATATTGACCATGGGGTATGTTAATCAACAGCCTTGTTTGAATTCTTTGCCTAGTGCATTGTTGTAACAACAGATACTGAATCTTTGACTGAGAAACAGATGCTACCCCTATTGTAAATATGTAGCCCTCTGTAGGACAAAAGATGTTTAAGACTCCCTTTAGCTACTAAGTATTATATTTACATAGGAATAGATTTTTAGATGCTTTTACCCTAAACTCAGCCATTGCTAGACTTTTTAGTAATAGTTCAAGTATACGCCCTGTGAGTCTAGCTGCTGGAATTTGGGATAATGGCTAGGTAGTCATGGTAGCCACTCTTTAGGTGATATATAGAGATAAGTGAATCCTTAACATAGAATAGGCCAGTGTACCCTGGAGAGAACAATTACAGGGAAGTAAAGACTGTGCAAATCCTGGGAAATAGAAACCACCAAACTCATGTGAAATGTTTTGTGATTGAGATAATGGTCAAGAATCCCTATAAAAAGAACATGCTCTGGCAATAAAGGGTGACACTTCTTCTCTGAAACTCCCCTGGTGTCTCCACTCTTTCCCTTCTTTTTTTTCTTCCCCTTCCGACGCCGTCTCCACCTGAGGGAAACCCTGGACTGCAGAGGCTGGTCCCCCGCACGGGCCCTAACTTGAGCATGAAACACTGAAACCAAGTATTACTTTTAATATATTTCTTGAATTCTAAGTTAGGCTTGAAGCAATTTTTTTTCCTAGATAGCTAGTTCATGTCTCCAAGGTCTAGCTGCCATCTGAGAAATATGCATCTTCAAAAAATACCTTCTTGGGCCAGCCAAGTGGCGCGGTGGTTAAGAGCTAGCTTGGGATGCCAGCGGCCCTGGTTGGGATCCCACATATGAGGGCCAGTGACACTGCCCTAAAAAAAAAAACAACAAAAAAAAAACCTTCTTGTTTTTTGTGTTTAAGGCAATACAGACTATTTCTATATCTTTACAATATTCTCAGTAAAATGAATATGCAAAATGGTAATAAACTAGAATATTATACACATAACATATTGTTTTCTCACAGGCAAGTGTTGAACAGTAAAACGAGATGAAGTTTTAAAACTTTTTAATTTCCCCTCAAGCCAATATTTTATATCTTTTATGTATTTACATAAAAAAAAGTAATGTGGTTGATGTTAGCAAAAATGGCAGAGTAAGGGCCTAACCTCTAAAAATTCTTTCCCTCATAAAATCTACAAGAAAATTGGTAAAAGTAGAGTTAAAAACTAGAGTTAATTTTCATAACTTTAGAGATTAACCAAAGACAGATCATTTATCTATGAAGGGTCTAATATCCAGAATATATAAAGAACTCTGCTTCTGCAAAACAACAATAAAAAAGACTAATGTGTGCAAAAGATTTGAATAGACATTTTTCCAAAGAAGATATGCAAATGTCCAATAAGCACATGAAAAGATTTTCAATGCCATTAGTTATTAGGGAAATGGAGGTAAAACCCACAATGAAATACCATTTTATATCAAATAGAATGTCTATAATAAAAAAAACAATTGTTGGCAAGGAGGTGGAGAAATTAGAACCATCATCCTTTCTGCTGGGCATTTAAAATGGTATAGCTGCAGTGGAAAACAGTTTGGCTATTCTTTTTTTCTTTTTTTTTTTTTGGAGGGCAGTGTCACTGACCCTCATATGTGGGTTCCGAACCAGGGCCGCTGGCGTCCCAAGCCAGCACTTAACCACCATGCCACTCAGCCGGCCCGGTTTGGCTATTCTTTAAAATGCTAAACATGGAGTTACCATGTGGTCCAATGATTCCATTTCTATGTATATGCAGAAGAGAATTAATAACATATCTTCCCACAGATACTTGTAAAAGAATGTTTATAGCAGTTTTGCACATAATAGCCAAAAAAGCAGAAGCAACCTAAATGTCCATCAATTGATTAATGTTGATGTGGTATATCTACACAATGGAATATTATTCAGCCATATAAAGGAATACAGAACTGATACAGGCTCTGACATGGATGAACCTTGAAAACACGATTAGTGAAAGAAATCAGGCAAAAAAGGCCACATATAGAATGATGCCACTTATATTTAATGTCAGAATAGGGAAATCCATAGAGACAGAAAGTAAATGAGTGGTGACGAGGAGCTGTGGGAAAGAAGAATGGAGAGTGACTCTTATGGGTATGGAATTTCTTTGTGGGGAGAAGAAAATGTTCTCGAAATGAGGTGATGGTTGCACAGCCTTGAAACCATTGAATTGTATACTTTAAAAGGGTTAAAAAGAGGCATACCAAAATTTATTGCAAATACAAAGACTATTGCAAACCCTAATTTAATTGATTTGGGTTTTGTTGTTGTTGTTTTAACTTTTACATGTTCTTTTAATCTGATACCACCTATTGGCAAAAAATATTTGAAGCTGAAGGCAAAAGCATCCCTACATTTGTGAGGTTGCATTAATTCAAAAATAAGGTGAATAGGGAGTTTGCATGCTCAAAGTATGAAACCCAGGAAATAAATACATACAGACAGGAATAATATAGTTTTGAATTTGTTCAACACTGATGCTTCTGGTCAAAACAGTTTGAAATAACAGCGAGAGAAAACAACAGCATTGCAGGAATTTGGATTTTAATTTGAGAAAAATCATATAGTTGTTCTCATTGTTACTTAATAACTTGTGGGTAAATTCTCTCTCCATAGGAGAGGAGTATCTCCAGGTGATCATGACTGTATCATGTATCAGGGCTTCTCAAACTATAAAGTACATTTGAATCATCTGAGACCTTGTTAAAATGTAGATGCTAATTCAACAGAACTGGGGGGGAGCCTGAGATTCTGCCTTTCTGAAAAACTCAGAAATTATGTTAATTGTTCATAGATTGACCACACTTTAAGTAGCAAGGTCCTATATGACTTTTCTTCTCTTTTTCCTTAGCACACAGCACTGTGCTTAATAAAGGACATCCATTTATTAATCCCATTGAATAAAAAGATGATTTTCTCTGTTGTGGTTACATGTCTTTCCCATGTATACTTTCCTAGGCATGCACACAATTTGGGAAGTTATAGCACATCACAACATGAGGAGAATATTGTACACTTCATCATAATTTTTTTTCCTGTGTAATCTCAGGTCACACTGCTGCTGCCACATTTTTGTGCACAAGCAATGTGAATTGCAGCCAGCTGTGAAAATTGAAATTTACCTTCAACATGCATGAGAATTACTTCAATAAATTTTACTTGAATAAGTGATATTGAACGTAAACATTTAGCTGTCTAGGCTCCTGCCTATCAGGTCCAACAGCCATCTCCATATGGGTTACCAAAATTGCAAAAGATGTGACGTCTCATTACCAGCCTTTTGACTTATAGGCAAAGCATCACAGAATCCATTATACTTCTTCATGCTGTGAACTACATCACAGAAACTTACTTTCCTGAGGAAGTACAAAACCTAATGAAGTCAATTCTCTCCTTTGCTAGCTCCTCCTAGGCCCAGAGGAAAATTACACTCTATGTTACTCAAGATTAAAAACATTGTCCCGCCAAATAGAGCTTCCTAGTACTGTGGCCAAACAAGGCAGGCAGGACCAACCTGCTCACTTGAGAGTAAATCTCTTGAGGGTAGAGTCTTAAGTCATCAGTACTTACAGCAGTTATTTGGTAACACTCATTGAGCACCTACTATGTGCTCCAGCACTGTGCCAGTCTCTTTAATCATCACAATAACTGGAGAAACAAGCTTCTTGAGAACAAGGTCTTTGACTGCCCTGTTTAACACAGTATTTCTGGTAGCTGGAATGATGCTTGGTGGGTATGCAATAAATATCAGTTGATTAACCAAATGATCTGTAAAATAGATAATGTTCTAATTTTAGAGGGAACAAAATCCCAGAAGTTCAGAACTACATAACTTCCCCTAAGTCATATAGCTCGTGAACGTCAGGGCCATATTTCAAAAGATGGTCTATGAGTCTCTGAAATACATACCATATTAGTAGTGTGCGTAGTGTGCTCCCTTTTCCCCCTACCTCTCGACAAGGCATGGCATCTCTCATCTCCCAGCGGGTACCCAAATGTTGTACCAAAAGAGGACATGGCCTCTTTTTTCTTGTTTTTTGAGAGGGCAGGGTCACTGGCCCTCATATGTGGGATCCGAACCAGGGACGCTGGCGTCCCAAGCCAGCTCTTAACCACCGCGCCACTCGGCCGGCCTGGCCTCTTTTTTCTTATTCTGACTAAAATTCTACTCTTCTTTCTCTGGCACAGGACTAGATACCAGAGTAAATTCAGTTAGAGAAAACTTGTTTTTATAAAGACAGGTCATTCACGAAGTGTAGCAACAAATTACTAGTAACACAGTGGTGTGTCCTGGAACTGGCTGAGAACCACTATACTCATTGTTGCTAGGTTTCACAAATAAAAATATAGGATTCCCAGTTAAACTTGAATTTCAAATAAATGTCAAATATAAACATGATGCAATTCAGGATACACCTACTAACAAGCCATTAGTTTTTTGTCTGAAATTCAAGTTTAACTGGTTGTATGGTATTTTATCTGGCAATCCTAACTGTATTAGATCATACCCCCTGCCTAGCACAATAGCAGGAGCCAAAAGGTCTTGATTGAATGGACAAATAAATATATGAATGTAATTAAACGAATTATCTAAAATTTCTAAGTCTCTGTTTTGGGCATTATATTTAGGACAATGTCCGCATGTGTCCTGTTTTATATCATCTGCAACCTCATCATATGTCCTTGGGTTCAAAGCTTATCATTGAGGCCCCAGGGGTTCATTTGGTCTTGGCTGCACAGTCAGAAAGGGGTCCAATTTTAGAGTTATCTTTAGATTAAATTATCTACAGGGATGGGAGTAAACACAGGAGTGAAAGAAAATGTTTATCGAACTACTTTAAAATTGTATCTCATTAATAGACCACATCATTAGCTCTGTATTAATTTCCTACTTCCCTTGTAATAATTTACTACAAACTTAGTGGCTTAAAACAATACAAATTTATTAACTTACAGTTCTGGAGGTCAGAGTATGAAAATGAGCCTTTGGGGGCTAAAATAAAGGTGTTGACAGGACTGCATCCTTTCTGGAAGCTCCATGGGAGAATTCATCTCTTGCCTTTTCCAACTTCTAGAGATCACCAGCATTCCTTGATGCATGGCCCCTTTCCAGCAATGGCATCACTCCAACCTCTGTTTCTAGCCTCACTTCTCTGACTCTGACCCTCTTGCCTCTTGGGATTACGTTTGGCCCACTTTCACAATCCAGGCTAATCTCCCCATCTCTGGATCCTTAACTTAATCATATTTCAAAATTCCACTTATCAGTAAGGTACGATATTCACAGGTTCTGGAGATTAGGACTCTAATATCTTGGGGACCCTTATTCGGCCTACAACAAGCACTATGAGTTAAAGTGTAAAACTGTATTGCACAGTGCTTTTTAAAAGTGTTAACTGAATTAATATAAACCTTTAAAATGTACCAACATTTTTATAACTTCTGGTGTTTCTTCATTTTTTAACATCATTGGAGACTCTTGACTTCTGAGAGGCCTTACTTGAAGCAATGCGGTTGATTTCTTCTTGTATCAATAATGCAAGAATTGCAGTTTGGTACACCAAACCATTGGTTTTCAACCTTGGCTACACATTAGAGTCAGCTGAGGATTTTTTGAAGTCCCAGTGTCAAGTCTGCACAAGTCAATTAAATCAGAATCTCTGGGGAATGGATCCAGGCTTCAGTATTTCAAAAACTTCCCACGTAATTAATTCCAATGTGTATCTAAAACAGAACGATTGCACTCAATTTAACCTTTCACCGTTAGGCTAACTTATTTTTTTTTTTTTGAGGGCAGTGTCACTGGCCTTCATATGTGGGACCTGAACCGGGGCCGCTGGCTTCCCAGGCCAGCGCTTAACCACCGCGCCACTCGGCCGGCCCTAGGCTAACTTATTTTTTTTCTCGTTTATTCCTTTTCAATTTTTAATTCTAGCTCATTTTCCTTGCTATCTTCAACTTTCTCTCCCTTTTAGATTATATTATGTTGATTACATCATATAGAGGCTGTCAGAATAATCAGTATGGTGTGGCTTAGTATGGACAGTGGGAACAAAAAGGTGCTCTGGTTTACCTCCAAGAAGCAAATTTTCTCCCTCTCTGACTGTTTCCTCATCTGTAGAATGATGGTTTTAGAATAAAACTCTCTATGGCCTTTTTTTTTTTTTTTTTGAGGGCGGTGTCACTGGCCCTCATATGTGGGATCCAAACCGGGGCCGCTGGCATCCCAAGCCAGCTCTTAACCACTGCACCACTCAGCCGGCCCTCTATGGTCTTTTTAAATTTATAAACCCCACAATTCTAAATATAGAAAGAAGAGAATGGTCTTATGCAAGGAGTTCTGGGTCCCCGAACTGAAGATTAGATCTGATTTAAGTAAAGGCAAATTGTCTTATTCTGTGCACCACTGTTTGTCCTAGCTTTGTTTCCCCTAGAAGCAGAATATGAAATAAAGATTTGAGTGCAAGTGATTTATTTGGGAGGTGACCCTAGGAAGCACCAGGAACAAGGCAGGTGGTTCAGGGTATCCTCAAGTTTAGTGTCATGGCGGGTAACTGGAGCTTAAGCCCGCGGAGGAACCCTGGAGCCAGTATAGGACATGGGCTTCATTATCCCACTGGAGGGGGAAGGTTGCTGCAGGCAGAAGCACTGTATATTGATATTCGACTTTTGTCAGCCGTTAGTTGATGTCTGCTCTTAGGGTCTGTTAATTCCCCAGTCTTTTCAGTCTGCTCTGATAAGGATAGAGAAATGTGGTGGGAAGAATAGCCCTCAGGCAAAAGAGATGCAAATGGTGACACTTGGATGTCAGGTCAATGAGCACCACTGGGTTAGGGCCAAAGAGGTGGGATATGGACAGTTGCTTTCTTTCTTTCTTTCTTTCTTTCTTTCTTTCTTTCTTTCTTTCTTTCTTTCTTTCTTTCTTTCTTTCTTTCTCTCTCTCTCTCTCTCTCTCTCTCTCTCTCTCTCTCTCTCTCTCTTTCTTCTTTTTCTTTTTCTTTTCTTTTCTTTCTTTTTTTTTTTTTGGAGGGCAGTGTCACTGGCCCTCATATGTGGGACCCGAACCGGGGCTGCTGGCTTCCCAAGCCAGTGCTTAACCGCCACTCCACTCAGTCAGCCCCTCTTTCTTTTTCCTTTTTAATGGCAATTAATTATTGCTCTTTATACATCAATTAAGGACATTTGAGGACTAAATGAAGTAACATTTCCAAAGTACTTTGAGAATCCCCCCACTCCCTTTCAGAAAGCTGCTGTGGGCAACGTATTGCAACAAACTATTCTCCCTGTATGAAAACACTCTCTTGAATTCTTTTAGACAGCAAATCAAACTTCCAATCTGTTTGGACCCCATTTAGTCAGATTCTGTTTCAGGCCACTGAATAATCCCCCCCGCCCCTCCCTCCCAAGTATCAAAATGTTCAAGAGCAAGATTTTCAATACCTGAAAGTAAATGAAAATAAATATCACTTGCGGGTATTGACAAATCCCTGGTAGGTGTTAAGGAGAAAGGTATTGTTGGTATGCTGTGCATCTACTTTCTGAGCCCAAAGGGAGAATGACGTCCTTCTGTTACCGGAGTAATGGCTCGGTCCCTTTGCTGATGCAGTAAGAAAATACAGATCTGCAAACACAAAGGTATAGAGTAAGGAGAGTTTATTAGGATACTCTCCAAGGGAAGAAAGGGCCAAGTCAAGAGAGACAAATGGCACTGAAAGGTTTAGGGTTTGAATTTCATATGGTTGGCTCTGAGCCAGTGTGATGTACAGACTTCGGTTATTTGATTGACACGTGTAGGTTATATAACCCATTCCTTTCTGTGCATGCCCTTACCCATAAAGCATACAGAAACACCCACGGGGTGGGGGTGAGGGGGGTATTAAAAACACAATGCTAATTTATTGTAACTACATTATAATGAGGCTAAGGTTAAACCAAGGGTAAGCGTTAACATTCTGCACAGATAATTCCCACAATATATGGATTTTACTTCCCTCTTATCAGAATGTTCTAACCACAAAATTAGTTTCAGGGGGGTTGGACCTGGGTGGTGCCTTGGGAGTGGGCCTGGGTGCTGCAAAGCGCCAGTTACATTACGGTCCACCCCTCATGTTCCTCATGCCTACCTTCTGCCCAACAGTTTCAGGGTTAGAAGTGGATCCTATCCAGGTATGCATACAATCTGAAACACGAAATTGGTATGCATAGTAAGCAGGACCAATGAAACTGGTATGCATAGTAAATGTATAGTAAACAGTCATTAAGGTTTGGCAAGACTTTCAAAAAGTCCTAAGCTAAATTACACTATTAAATTGAATCACACTAGAGGTTTAAATCTCAAAATAGAAGATATAGTGTCACTATTACATTTCTTGCATATATATACAGATTTATTTTTCCTCCACTCTGTCAACAATGTCACCACAATTACTCAGGCTCATCACAGCTATGTCCTCTTAAGACCATGGACTCTTTATCGGCCAGCCCTGAGCAAGATGGGCTGACCATTTCTCAATCTGACCACTATAAAATGTTGTACTAGGTGATTTTTTTAAAAAAGTTGGATGAATAGCATAAATGTACCTCCAAGTTTGAAATCTCATTTATAATTTTTTCTATATAGTAAAAGAATGATAACTATTTTGGCTTCAGATCCATTACTGTTATCATTTATCAGTATTCACCAGGACACTGATGGAAAGACAGATTCCATGACCCTGATTCAGCCTAGTGCACAGTAGAAGAAATGAAAAAGTTGGCCGGGGATGGGGGTGGGGGGTGGAGAAACTGTGGTGGGAGGAGCACATGCCCCCAAAATAAATAAACTAATGTTTTAGACTGTCTTTAAAACAGGTGCATAAGTTCAAGTTATCAGAACCATTCAGCCCCATTTGAGCTACCAGATGACAAACGTACATGAAGGACCCCAGGCTGGACCAACAGAAGAACCACTCTATTGAGCCCAGCCTAAATTGCTTATCCACTGAATTATGAATAAATAAAATGGTTGTGGCCTTACATCACTGAATTTATGGTAGTGATACGGGCCAAGCAAGTAGCCCCCCCCACCCCCCCACAGCTTTTAAGTTTTCCTATAGAAATTTTAAGTCTTCTCTTCCCTAGTTTCTTAGCACCCCGCCCCTCCCACTGTGATTACTGTTCTAATCAGTTTCTGAATCCTAGACCATAGATTGCCCCTAGACTAAATCACAGAATATCTCTCAACACCCCCACCCCAGGTTTTAGATAACTACTTAAAACCTGTGACTTCCGAACATTCCCCAAGCCATTCTGGACCTAACTCTTGGATAATCCCATCCCAGAGACTAAATAGATTTTAGCATTTCCCCAAGCCAGTATACTTGTTGATTGTACACATTAAAGGCTAATATTCTTTCCAAACCCGTAGCCACCTTACATCAATAGCTTTGAGCTTTGCTCATTAAGAAATTTATTGGGCCAGACGAGTGGTGGGTGGTTAGGTGCCGGCGTGGGAGGCCAGCGGCCCCGGTTCGGGTCCCACATATGAAGGCCAGTGACACTGCCCTCAAAAAAAAAAAGAAATTTATTAATTAAAATCTATTTTTCCTCATTCAGGGGCCTTGGGGATACAGAGGATACAGAGCAAGATTTCCAGTCACAACCAAAGAAGCCAACATGTTCTTCCAGGTGAATCTCCAGACCCCTTCCTCTCATCTGAGATCAGCTAGGATGAGAGTTTCATGAATCCCCCAATAGGCAGGGACAGCTCTATGCCCCTGCCCAGCAAGAAGCAGATACAGAAGAAGAGACCTCCTGTCCTTCAACTTTCCATAGAGATTTTAGGGATCACGTCTATCAAGGGAAAAATAAGTCAGGCAGTTAGAGGCAGGCATTGGGTGTCTGCATTCCTGCACATCTCACAGAATGTGACTGCTCAAACGTGACCTCCTCTCTCCACTCAAAACTTCTTTTTGTTGTAATTATCTACCCTTACAGGGAAACAAATGGGTACACAATACCTGACTGGATTAGACCAGTCATTCACACCTGTGCAGTAAAGGCCATAATGACCTTCATTTCACGTGGGCCTCATTATACCATCATTATAATATCGTACATATGTCTAGAAGTTCATTAATATCATTATAACAGACTAAATTCTGGGAAGAAACATGCACAGTCTAAAGGGATGAGGTAATAGCCTGTTGTCAATCATCGGTGTCAATCAAGTGGTCCCATGCCCAGAGAGGAACAGCCCATTCTAGATAAAAACTCCAAGTCCTGGCCAGTCAAGGCCTTTTGAGCTTCCTTTGCTTGGCCTGCTCCAAACTCTTTGGAGTGTGCTTTTTCTTTTAATAATGTCCTTGAGCCATTCTTTTACTGCCTGGGCCAGCTTCTGCTTCTTTGAAATGTATGTTTTCTTCTAATAAACTGTCCTTTTTTGCAGCTTTACCTCTCTGTTTCTTGTCTCCATTCTTCGGCTTCATGGGACCATGATCTTGGTACATACACACAATCACACATCAAAAAAATCCTGTTTCAGTAGTTTGTTATATAGTAACAAATTAGTAATATAGTTTGTTATACAACAACCAGTGGGTGTTTAATAAGGGAAGTCTTTGACACTTCAAAAACATTTGAAAGACTCTTTAGCCTTAGTTTAAAAAGCTCAAATTATATTTTACACTTTTTGTTGCATGTAGGCTCAATGTGTATCAGATATGTCTTGCACATTTCCTTCTGCTACAACTTCGCTTATGTAGACCCTGATTATGGGATATCTTTTCTTGTCCTCTGAGCCTGCCCATAGCAAGCTGCTGTTCAAAGTCAACATCCTTCACAATGTTTGCTTTGACCAGTCTGGCTCTAAATGACTACTTTATCCAGTAAACCATACAATCATAAACACAATCTAATTATTCCACACTATATAAATCAACGTAAAAGTCTTACCTCCCTTCTAGACTGCAAGTTTCTTGCAGGAAATGCTGCATCTAGTATGGTATCTTTCACACTGTTCAAAATGTGTGAGGATCCACCCCAAAATGTAGGCATCTCAAGGATCTACTGTCTACTATCATTTAGGTTAATACATGGCAGGAGAGAAAGAACAAAGAAACAATGAGAGGTTCGAAGTCCATGGCTCTTCTCTTTCTGGCTGTGTGTTTGTGTTCACTACTTTTTTTTTTTTGAGGCCAGTATCACTGGCTCTCACATATGGGACCGAACCAGGGCCACTGGCTTCCCAAGCCAGTGCTTCACCACCGCGCCACTTGGCCGGCCCTTGTGTTCACTACTTTTTATGATCATTAGCTTTGTAGTTTCCAAATAGATTTTATGAATAATGGAGAAATGCCAAGGGAGTATTCTCCTTAGAATCGTTGTAAAATATTGTTACTGTGCTGAATGTGGTTGTAGGAGTTAGGGTGGAGTTCAAAAAGAAAATGGCAGGTGTGTTGTCCAGTACAACAAGTGAGAAAATGCAGAAGACTTTCAATACATTTGTGGTACTAAATTCCACTGAATTAATGTCCATTATCTTGTTTTTCTTTCTTTTCCTCCTCATTACAATACACTTGGGAGGCCAATTGAAACTCTGGTTCTTATTAGAGTCAAGAAGATCAACCTTACACATAAGGATTTCCTTTCAATTTAGTGATACTATCTTTTGAACTTCAAGAAGTCAAATTTCAGAGATATTACATTTCTGGTGGATGAGTCTTTATTGTCGGTGATAATTTTAAACACCACTCCCTGGTGGAGAGTCACTGGCAGCTAGCATTGGAACTCAACAGGGTCTCTAAGAAGATCTAAGCAAGACAAGAATAAAAATGCAAGAGAAATGTCAGTCCACATATTTCCCCATGGAATATGATGCAAAATCCAGAAACATTTACAAAGCTGACCTAGGAGAGAATCTGAAAACAAAACAGAATTTACTTGTACTGTTAATTCAGAGGCTGAAATAGATGCCTCTTGGAATAAGAACTGAAGGATCTCCTTTCACACTTTCTCAATTTCAAGTTCAAGGGTTCAAAGGTGGTGGCTGGTTAAGAGTCTAGGCTTTATTACCAGACAGCTTGAATCAAAATATGCTTAGTCATTAATTAGCTGTATGACTATGAGCAGATTATTAGTATGGGTTCCTTATTTGTGAACTTAACCCATAGATACTGTAATCTATAGAATGCTTTACACATTTCCTGATAAATAATAGTCATACAGAAAATGTTAATTTTTATTATGCACTGTTCTTAGCTTGCTTTTTTCTTAAAATTGTTAAGAAAATCCTTTTGCACTAGTATCATAGGCCAGGACTCCAGAAGCCAACCCTTAGACAAAGATTCACACTTAGAAGTGATTTATTATAAAATTGCTCCCAGAAAAGACTAATGAAAGAATGAGGGAAGCTAAACAGGGAACAGGAAGGAGCCAAGTGAGGATAAAGAAATTTTAGGTAGATACCCAGCTCAGCCTGACCCCAAGGAGAGCTCCATAGTTTGTCCTACCTCATGAAAAGGGAACTGGGGTTTCATAATTCAGTGCCAGTCATCAGTCAAGGCTCATCCTAGCAGATGGAAACTCCCAGCTTTCCTTGCCCTGGGTATGCAGGCAAAATGGCTTTAGCAGCTTGAGAATATACTTCCATTAGAGGCACAGGGGTGTCTCTTTATTAGAAGCAAAGTACACAAAATGGGGAAGAGGAAAGACAGACAAGTGCTGAATATTTTCAGGAAAGAATATTGGTTCATTAACATGATATATATCCTATTTTTGTTTCTTTTTTCTTTTTATGTGCAAGGTGTGCTTTAGAAACAGTGAAAGATGACAACATGCTACTTTCAAACAAAAACTTCACACTGGTCAATGTGAAATATTTCTAATTCAGGGACGCTTCCATATGAATGCACTCACAGGGATGAATACATTTTGAATTGTCTGACCTTTTATATTCAGATTTTCAGAACGATTCTAACAATCACATGACAGAGTCACTTTCATTACTAACTCTTCACTTTTATTCTAATCAGTTTTAGAATCAGAACCACCCAGAAGACACTTGTGTACCAAATGACCCAGAGCATACACATGCAGCTTAGAGGTTCTGTGACCCCCTCAGGGAGTCTAAAGGGAAAGATCAAACACATGTCTTATTTCAAGGCTCTGCTCTGGCTAGATGTGTGACACTTAAGCAATTTGCTCATTTTTTCCAATAATAACGACAATCATTTTCTAAACTACCACATGCCATATTTTTACCTTTCTCTAGGCACTTTGCTAAGTGTTATACACACATAGAATTTAGAATTCTAATAGCCCAATAATGTAGATATGATACCCATCTTATAAATGAGGAGTTGAGTCTTACTGATTGGTACAAAAGCATGAAAGCTCTACTCATTTTCTTTGAGATAGTATGAACTCTTGGGTATAATTTATGCTCTAGAGCTCCCTTTGGGATCAGGCTAAAGCTGGAAATTTACCTGAATATCCTCACTCCTCATTAGGCTTCTGCTTCTACTAGTTTCCCACTGTCCCTCATCAATTTTTCCTGAGAGCAACTTCTTCAAAAAACCACTTGCCCATAATTCTCATCTCAGGAGTAACTAACCTAAGACACTAGTCCAAAAGGATTTTATTACCAATTAAACACTGACCAAGAAAAGGTCAATAACACAACGAGTTTAACCTTGCCACAAGGTTGATGAGGATGACAGCCCACATTGAACTCACATCTGGCTCCTTCTCAAAGTCATGTTCTGAATGCCATCTTACAGTTTCTCCCAGTAAACTGAGAAGGTCACACCAACTGAGCTATGTAACTTAACAGATAACTTTACAGTATCATGACTCAGATAACATCCACCTCACCTAGCACCCCTTTCAACTCAAGAACAATTATCTCTTATCAGATATTCAAGATATTGAAGCTGTGGAGAATTTCTTATAAGAATCTGCAGAATCCAGGAACAGTGGCAGGAAAGAACAAACCTCCCTTACCTGCTATGTACTTCTGTAGTCCAAGAAGATTTTATTTTATTTTATTTTATTTTATTTTATTTACTTTCTCCCCATTTGACGAAATGCTTTAAGCATTCTATCAATATAAAGAAGGGAGAAATGTGGACTAAAGACAAATATGGAAAGAGGGCAATTGAGTTCTGTTTGGGACATGCAAACTCTATGAGATAAAGCCTTTGGTTCCCTGTATGATGGACTTTGTGTGCAGGTAGTGCACAGGTTTGCCAGCTAGTCCTGGCACTCTTTCCACCCACCCAAACTGCTCTGCAAAACATCTCCAAGCAATATGATTCAGATCCAACCAACTTAAACCAGCACTAACTGGGGCATTAAAGAGATTTGTTTTCCCTCCCAATCCTTCCTTCAATGCCTATTTTCCAAGCTGTTCTCAAAGCAACCTTATTACTTAATCACAAAAAAGATCCGAGTTCTCCCCTTTAGTGGATGGAACACATGTTACTTGAACAAAAGTTACACCTATAAGCTTCAATCATTAGACAAATATTGATGCAATATTATTTATGTTAAGTTGACTCATAGCATATATATATATATATATATATATATATATATATATATATATATGATATATGCACATGATATATAGTAAATATACTTAGTCAAAGCTTCCTGGAAACAGAGCTCAAGGCAAGGATTAAGTGCCAAAGCTTATTTGGTAGACATAAACCCAGGACATTAATAGTGAGGACAAAGGAAAATGATGCAGGAAAGGACAGAATACTAGGTGAGAGGATACTGTACTAGCCACTGTGAATAGATATAGTATATTGCCTGGCAGGTGTGCTTTCTAAGCCCCATGCAATGTCTCTGGGCAGGATTTATAAAGATTCTGCTCATGGAGCAGTCCATGAAATGGAATAAAGACAGCAGATTTATTTGTCTGCTCTTTCCTGTGTCCTATTTTCCACTGGTCAAAGGTGACCCCATAGAGGATTGACTCCTCCATGCTTCCAGGTTTGTTCATCCAACTGCTTTAGCAGCTTCTCAGGAAAACAGACCTGGGCCCCACAATGTGGCATTTTACATTAGTTCAGATGTCCTGCGGCAACCCAAAAGCTCAGATGTGTGGAGGTCCTGACATTCCTGTGAAAAGAAATTTATGGTTGAGCCACAGAGGTCCAAGGAGAGTTGGTTATTTGTACAGTTAGATAGCCAGGCCAAGTGCCTATAATCTAGGAAAAGTTGGCACCAAGGCAATCAGAAGAGACATATAAAATGTGTCAGATACTATATAATTAATAACTAGGAATTACAGTATGCTTGTAATGGCTTTAACAATATATATATTTTATTGAGCAATTTGCTGTGCTAAGCCCTTTACATAAACAATTTCATTAGGTTTTTTTGGAACACTGACTGAATAATGGCCACAGTCCTCTACTCTTCTCTTAGAACACCCTATGCAGTATGATTTTGTAGCAATGCCTATCAAGAGGTGTAATCTATTTCCTAATCCTTTGAGTTTGGCCATGTGATTTGCACGGATCAATAAAATGCAGTAAAAGTGATTGTGTAACAACTCCAAGTTACACTAGAAGGCCAAGTGCACTGCTTCTCTCTCTCAGCCCCCTGCTACCAGGAGAACAAGTGTGGGGTACAGCTGGACAGTGATAGACCACATGGAGCACAGATGAGCCATCCCAAGTGAGGTCATCCTAGACCAGCCAGACACAACTGATCAACCAACTATTCAAAGATGTACAAGGTATGATAAAAAAAAATACGGTGAATATTTAAATAAAAAATTATTACAGTAAAAGACACATTGCCATTAATCCCCTGCAACATACCCCCTTTGCTTCAAACACACTTATCCCATCATTCATGCCACTTTCTGAAGCAATCCTGAAAGTCCCCTTTGGTGAGTATCTTTAGCTGCATTGTCATGGCTGTCTCAGTGCCCTGAATCCATCAAGACATTTACCTTTCATGGTCATTTTGACTTTGGAGAAGAACCAGCGGTTGCAGGGTTCAGTGAATGAAATGCATGAGGACACACCATAATGTTGTTGCTTTTTTAGATTTTTTTTTTTTTAATTGGGAAATTGGGGCAGAGGAACAGCATTGGGGAATTAGGGAAGGGGAACAGACAAGTTGCTGTCTTTTTGTTCTTCAGTCTAGTTGCGGAGGATGTTGCTTCATTGGCCCATGTTGGTATCGTCATTGTGCTGTTCCCGGATGAGGCAGATTGATTGCCCGCCTCTGGATGTCACTCACCGCGGCTATTGGCAGCTCACACTGGCTGCCGGCCACTCACTGTAGCCTATGGCAGCCCACTGCAGCAGGGGCTGCAGCCTACACCGTTGCCGAGGCTCGCACAGCCCAGCTCCAGGTGGTGCTGTTGTTAGCTGTAGAGGGCAGTGTCACCTGCCCTCATATGTGGGATCCGAACCGGAGCTGTGGGATCCAAACCAGCTCTTAACCAATGCACCACTGGGCCGGCCCCATAATGTTTTTATTTGACAGAAATTGCCACACCAGAAGCAATGTGTGACAATTAGCATTGTCAGGATGGAGGATGAAACTGTTTGCCCATTTCTCAGACCATTTAAATGCTCATGAAGATACTCATGAAAGAGGTCTTCCAGAACTGCTTCAGAAAGTCGCAGAAGTAATGGGATAAGTGTGTTGGAAGTGAGGGGGAGTATTTTGATGGGGATTAATGGCAATGTGTCTTTTACTGTAACAATATTTCTTTTAATATTTAAACATTCACCATATTTTTTTTTTATCATACCTACTATAAGAAAGGCAGCCAGTTGGTCAAGTCCAAGGCAGACCTACAGAGTCTTGCAGCCAACCCACAAATTTATAAGCAAAAATACATGTTTATTGTAAGTCACTGAGGTTTTGTGCATGTTTTTTATATAGCATTATTGTGGCCATAGATTACCAATCTAAAGCTTACCAAAAATCCTACAATGGAGATGTGCTTTTTATTTTTTTTTTATTTTTTATAACAGATGTGGAAATAGGAGAGGTTAAATGACTTAGTCAAGATCACACACTAAATATTTGATTAGAAACCAGGAATATCTAACTCCATGTTTTTTATTTGTATGTTTTGTTTTGTTTTTTATTAGTTTCAGGTGTACAAAACAATGCAATAGTTATACTTTTGATCTCTCACAAAGTGACAACACCCTCCCCCAATGCACTGCCCCTCCCAATATCATACATATCTATTACAATTCCATTGACTCCACTCCTCACACTATACTCCACATCCGTTGACGATATATATATATATATATATATATATATATATATATATATATATATATATATAATTATAGTTGACATACAATAATATTCAACTTCAGCTTCAGGCGTACTGTGCAATGATCAAGCCTCTACACCGTCCATGAAGTGATCTCCCTAACAAGACATGTGTCCATCTGACACCCTACAAAATACTTACATTATGGATTATGTTCTCCAAACTGTCTTTCATATCCCTGTGACAATATTGTCATTACCAATTTATGCTGATCCCTTCCCCTTCTCCTTTCTTCCCAACCCGCAACCATCAGTTTCCCTCTATGTCTCTGAGACTATTTCTGTTTAGTTTGCTCATTTATTCAGTTCTTTAGATTCCACATATAAGTGAGATCATATGGTATTTGTCTTTCTCCAACTGACTTATTCCACTTAGCACAATGTTCTCTAGGTCCATCTATATAGTTGCAAATGGTAAGACTTCATTCTTCTTTATAGCGGAGTAATACTCCATTGTGTAAATGTACCACAGTTTCTAAGAAAGATCCAGTCATCTACCGATGGGCATTTCAGTTGTTT
This sequence comes from Aselliscus stoliczkanus, assembly GCA_033961575.1. Lineage (NCBI taxonomy): Eukaryota > Metazoa > Chordata > Mammalia > Chiroptera > Hipposideridae > Aselliscus > Aselliscus stoliczkanus. The sequence continues at coordinate 34,511,377 of CM066738.1, forward strand.
CCAAGTCTTAGCTATTGTAAATAGCACTGCAATGAACATAGTGGTGCATATATTTTTTTGAATTAGTGTCTTGGGTTTCTCTGGATAGATACCTAAGAGTGGAATTGCGGGGTCATAAAGTAGTTCCATTTCAGTTTTTTGAGATACCTCCATACTGACTTCCATAGTGGCTGCACCAATTATCAATGCCACCAATAGTGCACCAAAGGTTCTCTTTTCTCCACAACCTTGCCAGCACTTGTTATTTGTTGATTTATTGATGATAGCCATTCAGACCAGAGTGAGTGGATATCTCATTGTGGTTCTAACTCCATGGTTTTAATTGCTACAATTTACTGCTTAATTTTCTCCAGATCCTTGGTTTTTATGCCTTGCTCACTAAAGGCTCTTAGTGAATAATTTGACCATGTTGTCATCCTCCTTAAGATGCTATACCTCTTCTTAATTTTCTATTTTGAGGGAGCTAGGATTTTTTTTTTCACAAATGATTATATTGGGATAATCTCATTTGTAACCAAGGTGGGATTCACAGTATGTTGTTACATTCACACTTAAAAATATATATCTCTGTATGTAGGAATCTGCAGATCAATGTAAACATACATGATTCTCCAAGTACATATTTCCCCTTCTTACTGGAGGAAAACTAAAAAAGCCATCCAACCAGGTAACTTCTTCAAAATAACTTTAATACAAAGGATGGAAACCTCTCTAAATCAAAAAAGTGGTTCTTCTGACCTACTGGGTGTCATGAAACAGAACATGGAAAAGAATGAAAACAATGACAACAGCTTGACTTCAGATGGAACTGGACTATTTAAAATTGAGCATCCAGAAAAAAAGGCACTGATTTCCAGAAGGAAATTCATTTCTTACTGAAGCTACTGAGCCAATATGGCTAGTTAACATTTTCACTAGTATAAAGTCACCCAGTGCAGTACTCGCCTGACAGCTGACACAAAGCATACGGTCGGTGGCAATCAGTGCTACCTAGGATACACTGAAAGCTGATGTCCCCATTCTCCAGATGTAGAGGACTACCCTGATTTCATCTCATGGACGTGGTTATTTCTTCCCATACTGCAACTGTCTAGCATTATACAAGGTATTCTGCTGCTTACCCACTTTAGCTACTTTTCAAGTTGATTAGAAACACTTTTGTTAAAAAATCAAAGGGGAAAAAAAAGACCTCAGGTTATCTCATCCAGGCTGCCCAACCCAGCCCCAACACTAGAGGCATGCCCAGTGGGGAGACTGGTAGGGGCAGAGGTGGCTGTTCTCCGGGGGGGACAGATGGAGGTGGGTAGCTAGCTGGCAGCAGGCCCAGACCTGGAGGATGATGAGGTGGGACCACGTGGGTAGGGGGCAGGTGAGGGGCTCGGGGCAGGAAGCTGGGGTTGTAGGTGGGTGGATGTGGAGAGTAGCTGGGAGTGGGGGTCAGGATGGCTGGGTGAGGGGGCACTGGCAGTGGTGGTGGTTTGTGGGGTGGATGTGGGGTGAGTACAGCAGGTGAGCTGGCGGGTGGTAGATGGGGGCAGGGTGCCATAGGAGGGCCCTAAGACTTCGTGATGGACTGCAGGCTCTGGTCGCCCTCTCCAGATGTGTATGAGTTGGTGGTGGACACCCAGTTATGTTTCTGGAGGGTGACTGCAGCGGTGGCTGGTGCATGGGGAACAGATAGGAGGGAGGAGGAATCTAGATTTTGGGGAGATCACTGGTATCCACAGGGCCTGGCGGCTGGCCTCACCCAAGGCAGCCAAGAGAAGAGGTTTCTGGTCTGGCGGTGGATGGGCTGGAGGCAAAAGAAGGTGAGTGGTCTCAATTTTGGGTGTTTTAGGTGGTGGTGGTTCTGCTGCTTTCTTCTGTTCTTTGGGATAAACAACTGCGGCTCATTTCACCTGGTGGGGAGGACTAGGCTGTGCTAGTGGCTTCTTGGACTGCTGGGTTGGCTAAGGCGGTCGGGGCTGAGTGCTGCAGCGTCCTTCCACTGGGGCTGGGGCTATTCAGAGCCTGGAGGCAGCTGTGAGTGTGGCACTTGTTGCATTGGTGGTGGGCGGGCGGGGCGGTTTAGGGGAGCGGGGGCAGGGGTGGATGGAGAGGCAGGGACTGCTGCAGCTGACGAGGTGCGTGAGGAGGCATCTGCTGTTTTTCTTGTGAGTACAGATCCAGGATTTCATGGCAGTTGTCTTCCAGAACATCCACAGGGACATCCTGCACAAACTGCTCCCACCGCCTCCGATGCATGGGTTTGGAGGTCCACTCTGGTGTTTCAAATTTGCACAAACGTCCTGTGAGATACATCGCTGCCACTGCGATGATCTCTGGTTCCCACTGCAGTGACATGATCGTGTACAAACTGCCATTTACAAATATCCATGCCATTTGAACCAACTTTTGTATTTGTTTTCATCACCTTTGAGTTATTTTGCATGTTTGAGTAGGAATTGGTATGGATGTCCTACCAATAAATCAAACTTTATGGTCTGTAGTAAGATTCTCTCCAGAACCACTACGTCTTCCTTTCAGTTATCTCCAAGCTGGCCAATTGTACATCATTTAATAAACTATGAGCTGTTTTGATGACATGTTTACATTTTGGGGACATTTCTTCTACTTTCCCATCCAGAGAAAGACTAACAAACTCCTGTCACATATCTTGGGAATTGCTTAAAGGAATGAAACACGTAGAAGCCATAAAAATAAATCATTCCAGTTGCCAGGATATCATAGCATAGTCCAAAACGTGCACCCACATCAAATATGAACGGAGCCCCCTCTCTGTGGTACAGGACCTCATCAGCTGGACCGAGTTCTTCCAGTTGCAAGGGTATATGAACCAAGTCTTTCTTATCCCAGCATCAACATGACTTAGAGTGCTTCAGTTTGCTGGGGTTACTGAGGGGCTTGAATTTTTTATTCTCTTTCATTTATTGAAGTAGATTTGTTCTTTCCACAAGATTCTCTGAAAATGTTAAGAATCCCCTTGCCTCAGGCAAGCTCCTTACCTATGTCTCTCCTGCTGACTGCGGCCATCTTGGACCAGGGCTAGGATTTTTTAATGAAATAAATATTAAATATAAAAAACATTCAGTGGGGAGAGAACATCAGAATGTATGACAGAAAAAAGACATCAAAGGAAAGGCAGTTAAGTACAAATTTCACCCTATGGAAGGAAAGGTAGGTGAGGCTTGGAGTGAAATAATGTGGACGATGAGCCCATCAAGGGATGTCTGGTCCTTCAGATCACTCAAGTCTGTAGCATACATAGCTCTTTGAGTTTCAGGATTTTTCATCTCCTTTCTAGGAAAACTGATATCATTAATTTGCTTTGTCTATTCTTTGAAACATGTGACTATAAATGGGTTGGACTGATGTTTATAAGTAGCATACAGAATCAGTCTCATGCATTCATTTTAAGCCATACCCCATAGTCTTCCTGCTGGCAGGGCAAAGACCTGCTATCTATATTCAGTCAGGGCCTCTGTTGTATTTATCCAGCTGCATTTGAAAACAAAGGAAACTACATGCAAGGGCAAGGTCAGTCAGCAAGCCTGGGCCTCCTGAGGCGCCAGGGTTTATATATCTGCCCCATCAATGTGGCAGGGAGATGTGGGCCTCTTTCCCATTAGTGTTAATGGAGCCAATCATATGAATCCACCACATATCAATGCGTAGTCTCTCATGTTTTGATATCTTAATGCATGAAATTACATCTCTAGGGAAAGGCTTGCCTCCTCTTAAGTGCTCCCAATTCCCATTAATGATAATGGAAAACAGAGCCAAACACACACCCACCATTGCTCAGAAAACTGGGCAAAATATGGAAGATGATTAGGTTTTAGGAGTGTCACAGGGGAGTGGCAGAAACTGCAGGGATAGTCTAAAATGATTCCTGGTTTATTTAAGCAGTTTCATTATACATATTCATTTTTTTTTTCCTCAGGACCATCACCAGATAATTGGCTACGTCCTCCTCTCCAGGGGAAAGAAACTGATGTTGATATATATTTGGGAATGCCCTTTGGAATGTGGGGTGTATTTATGAAGAAAGGGAATGGAGAGGGTGCTGGAGATGAGTCAGCAGGAGGAAGATGAAGAAAAATACATTGTGGGGGGGTTCCTGCCTTTTCCGCAGGTATGGGAAGGACTGACACAAACTCTTACGAGCTGCTCTGTGCTGGAGAAGTACAGTGTGAGCTAAGGAACTGCTCACCACTCCCCTGCCTGCACTTTCTTCTGGAAGATGATCTTATATGTTGTACGAAAAATAAGATAAGCAATTCTGGCCATACCTTACCCTTTTCTCTTTGTAGAGAGGATACAGATATAGGTTGTTATATGGTCCGAGGTTATTAAAGAGATATAATTATATAACTTAGAGATAAGGCTATGTGATCAGAATACAAATTAACATGAAAATCAGACAAGCCTTATTTACTCTCTCAACAAGTTTGGCTGACTTTTCTCCTGTGAACTAGAATGATGTCCTTTTGTGACTTCTTATAGTTTAAGTAAATGGCTTGGCTATAATCAACCACACCTATAAGCAGAATAATATTGTCACTTGCTGGTGGGATTGGAAAGATGCTGGGAGGGACCCTTAAGTAGTTTCACTCTAGAGACCACAGTGTCTGAAATTCTATCAGATTATTCCTTTGGTGTAAACTCTCACTCTTTGTTTTGTTTGTTTGTTGGTTTGTCTGTTTGTTTTAAATATAAAGGAAAAGAGTGCTGGGAGGGATAATATTGTTTGCAACTAACACCCATGAGGGAATAATTTCATCAGAGGGCACCTGGATATGATTCATAGGCCAAAAATGCTTCAAAGGGTATGAGAAAGTAAAGGGGAGAGAAGAAACAGCGAGGAACAGGGAGAGGGATCAAGATGAGCTTTACCTGCATTCTTAGAAAGACTGTGAGAGGATAGAAAGAGTAAATGTATTACTGAGCTGGGTGCATACTAAAGAAAGCACTCTTTCTGAAGGCAATCTTTCTTGCTCTTTTGTGGGGTCAGAGTTACAGTGCTACTCTGAGAAACTGATGAAAGCTATGGATCCTCTTGTTAGAAGCATGTACACACACATACATACACAAACTCACACAGTTTCATAGAATTTTGAGTGTTCATAGATCCCTGAAGTCCATTCATGGGCCCCAAGTTCAGGGTAATAGCCAAACTTTCATAAGAGTTCAAGGTCAGAACTCCAGCATGATTGGGGACATTAGATCACAGAAAACAATGGTCTTGGGTCTCTCATTTCTAACAATCCTATATAGAACGTGAGTTTTGGTTAACAATGAGACTTTAAATGGACACATTGAGACTCATAGAAATACGAAAACACTCTGATACAAGTTACAGTGCTACTTGTTAAAAAGGAAGTACATTTGGTGTGAGTAAGGATGTTTTTAGTTGACAGACTTATGTACTCACACAGAATGATTTGGGGAAGTATCCGAGACATTTCTTTCTACCCCCTCTTACACATGTATGCACATACACACACACACACACACACACACACACACTCATACAACCAGCCTTCTACCATGAGTATTATATCAGAATCACTTCAGCAGGAAAGTATCAATAGGTCTTCAGCAGCATTCCATTATTGAAACACAAACTATCCATCTATGCTTACTTGCCTTTCAATGGTCTAGTTTCCTGGAAGAAAAGCACCATATTGTAATAGTACCCTCTGCCCTCACATCATTCTTGTTCCCAATCTTTTCACTAGCAAATGGCAGGCCTCAATATTATACCTGTGTGGGCAGAAAGAGTAGATGACTGTACTTTTGAAGGCTTGAGAGGACATAAATACAATTAGTAAATCTTTCATTTCATGGCCCCTCAGAAATAAGCAAAATCTGCCATGCAAGATTAAAGTGGTTACTTGTAATGGTTTTTTAACTGTCACATATGGGGAGGAAGTTCTTCAAAAGTGAGCAAATGTTGATTCCTCAATCAGACATTTACATGTACATTTTTGAGTCCGCAAGACACAGATGACTGTGACCTCAATTACTATAGCAGAAACTTGTCTAATTTAAGTTCCGTGATTCCTGAGGGGTGGAGGAGGGGGGAAGAGCAACTCCTTGGTGAAAATGGGACAGCTTTATTTTAGTTTCTTTTCTTTTCTTTTTTTTTTTTTACATGTCATTATCTGAGTCTAGATAAGGGAAATCCTGAATTACATATAGTGTATTTATTCTTAAACCAGGTGAGCCTTGCTTTTGAAAATAAGAGCATAGGTACTACTGACACACACAAGTTTAAAGTCCCCTTAAAATTTAGTCCCATTTGCTCTAAATGATAGAGAAGTGTACTATCTCCATAGTACCCTTCACTATCTCTATAGTACTATCTCTATAGTACCCTATCACAAATAAGGACCCTGTCCACAAATTCATTATTATTAATTGTGCTAACAAACGATTGTGTCTGACAGCCCACTTTGTAAATGATGCTACAGAACTCTGACTATTCCTGTGGCTGTGAGAGATAGAAGAAGGACCTGTGATTACACCTAATTTGTGAAAGAATTCGTCACAACTGAATTCTTTCTCTGTAAAAGTTTCTCGATTTGGGCTGGCCGAGTGGCGCATTGGTTAAGAGCTGGTTTTGGGATGCCAGCAGCCCCGGTTCGGATCCCAGATATGAGGACCAGTGACACTGCCCTCTACAGCTAACAACAGCTCCACCTGGAGCTGGGTTGTGTGAGCCCTGGTGATGGTATAGGCTGCAGCCCCTGCTGCAGTGGGCTGCCATAGGCTGCGGTGAGTGGCCGGAAGCCAGTGTGAGCGGCTGGCAGCCAGTGTGAGCTGCCAATAGCCGTGGTGAGAGACCATCCAGAGGCTGTTGACCGATCTGCCTCATCCGGGAAGAACGCAATGATGATACCAACATGGGCCAGTGAAGCAACGTCCTCCACAACTAGACCGAAGAACAAAAAGACATCAACTTGTCTGTTCCCCTTCCCCAATTCCCCAACACTGTTCCCCTCTCCCAATTCCCCAATAAAATCTTAAAAAAAAAAAAAAAGTTCCTCGATTCAATATGGACTCTTCACCGAGGATACTTGATTTTGTGCCAATGAGAGACGAGGACCTCCTGGAGTTTATACCTAGTTACCTGCTACTGATCACCGTCATTTTTCCTCTTTTCTACATCACTCTAGACTCCTGGGTGCCATAAATACTAGCCAGTGTTCATAGGCAAGGAATTTTCAGATGCAATTCTGGAAAATGGGACTCAGGGCACCCATGTTCTTAAATTCTAATACACTTTTCATAAGAAAGGGGGATAACTGGTTAGAAAATTAAATTCACCATAGTTTCTCTATTAGTCACTCCCTCCTTTCTTGGATATAGAGAAGTAATAGATGATGCATAGTAAACTGTATGATTTCATTAGCTTGTAGAGGTGGATTATAAACATCTAGAGGTGAGTTATAAACATCTGGTAGTATAGCACATTGTGACCTGTTAGCGTCCATCAAATCTCCCTCAGGCACCACCTGTTAAATTTGTTCTTCATGGACAGTGGTTAAGTGTGCAGGAGAAAATAACAATCAAGGATCTATAGCTCTGTACACCTAGTTACTAAATGCATGTAGATTTAGCCTTAGAAAAGAGTCCCCAAGAAATTGTGGCTAATGCAAGTGAAGCTTGCACTACTAGACAGGGCTGCTGTATGTCTGCATTTGTATAATAAATTTCCTACTGTCAATTACATTGTTCCTTGATAATAAGAAGCTGATACCTTACACCCCCTTAGATGTTTTGTGTTCACACTCAGAGCCAATGCTGTGGGCTAGTAGTAAGAAGTCAGGATGTATGTTCAAGCTAATGTGCAAGCTCCTGATATTCTTTCCACCATATCTCTCTAAGAAATGTTTGGTATTACAGGGTGGTCAGGGTCATAGAGAAGATGGTAAACAGTCATTGTCAAGATACAATCTAAACGACATTTCAAAAAATCAGACATTAAAAAAGAGAACTTGTAAATTCATCCAATTCAGAACCGAGAATGCAGCAAAAACACCCAAGCTGATAAAATGTCAGCTGTCTCTGTTGCTGTAAGTATGACTTTGAACACCCTCCCATCTAACTTTCTGCTTTAATCTAGAAAGAAGAAATTATGGTGGAATTGTGTCTAAAGTAGGAACAATTAAGTGCTACATGAGTTTCTGAGGGATTCATCTATGAGTAAAAACCAAAGTGGAGCTTGTAGGACCAATTTATGCTGCTCAGACACCTCTGCCTTTTGGGTTCTGTTTTATTTACTCATAATTAATCTAGTCTAAATTAAGGTTACTGTATTTTAGAGCCTTTCAGATATTGTTTAGCATCTATTAGTTAGGGTGAGTAGGTTAAACTGCAATAACAAACAATTCTGGAATTTTAACGCCTGAACACAGCAAAATCTTGGTTATGTAATGTCCACTGAGTGTCCAGGAAATCCTTCAGGACAACTGTCTTCCATACAATCACTCAGTGGTCCAGGATGGTGGGGTGTCACTGTTAGCAGCACCATTGAGCATAAGCAGCCTCCTTGTTCAACAGGCAGAGAAGAGACACTGGAGAAATGTGTATGGGCTTTTACCTGATTTACACACATCTCTGTCCATTGGCCAGAACTAGTAAAATATTTGGAAACCCCACAGCCAACAGGAAGGGATGTTTAATCTTCCTGTGCTCCTGGAACCAGATTTGGGTAAGGACTGGAAGTCTCTGTAATGACCTTTGTAATCCCAGAGTAACATTTTAACTCAAGCTAGAAAAATATCTAGCTTTCAGATTTTAATTCTCCCTCCATATTATAATCTTTGGTTACTACATTGCCACAGAGGGAAAAAGAAAAAGCACTGCATTTCCTTTTGTATGTGATACACAGGAGGGCACAATGGCTGGGGTTTTCAGGTCATGATTTATTGGTTCAGCTACTGCAATGCTGTATTCTTCCAGGACACTCAGCAACACAGCAGGCCTTTTAAAGAAACCCAACCAGCTCCCACACTGAATAGCAGAGAAGAGAAAGTATCATCTCACCCAGCGCTGGGTGAAATGGAAATCTGCTCAAACCGAAAATAGAACTCTCAAGGGGGTTGTCTTTAAAAAAGAGCGACAGGGCCCAGTAGTTCTGGGTGACATATGTTGAATCATTTAAATTTTGTTTCTCTCCACACAGTTTAGTCAGAAAGTAAAAGGTTTGAAGCAGGAAAAAAAAAAAAATAACACAGAAAATAGAACTTTAACTCAAAACGACAGTTTAGGAATTTCTCCCAGACCAGGGCAGTCAAAATACTTGTCAGCACAAGCCATTTTCCTTCATCCCTCTCTTGCTCCTGGAATATAAGTTTATAATACTATTAAATGATAATCCTATAATATCCTACGCTATTATTGTCCCCTGTCTCTCCTGACTCATCTCATTATTCTCTCTGGAAATGTGTATCTAACATTTTCTATCTGCTCTTTCTATCTATAGGACATTCAAGGTTCTCTCTTAAAGCTCTCAACTCCCCAAGGTTTTCTCTGCATATGTTCCTTGCTGTGCAATTATCACTTTAAAAGATACCTCCTTTTCTCTAGGAGCTCCTCTATGTGGTTGAGAACTTAATCACACCCTGACTTGTTCAATAAGTGTTGCAAGTGTGTTAGTCATATCTTCCCAGAAAGGTCAATTGGTCCTTGATACACCATTTCTTTCTGATTCAATAACACCAAGTCAGTGCTAAAGGTTGGGTGCTGAATGGCTCTTTGTAGATTGATTGCATAATGGTACCCCACTTCTTTGAGCTGGGGTAATGTGACATTTCTCAGGCATGTTTATTGTACATATAAGTACACTCTCCGGCCATCCCTGGTGGTGTGGTCTCATCTATCCACTTCCAAATGACTGTTCGGGCTGAGTCCATATTGGAGCCCAAGGGTAAACTCTGTGTTATGCTGTTCCTGCCCTTATTTGTGTTGGGACCCCACTGTATTGCTGTCTCTGGGGCATTAGAGATGTCTGTAGATTGGATTATCATTCCCAATTTTCAGTTCTTTTTAAAAAAAACCTATTGTATTTTATGACTATATTTCCATGCCCCTTTGCCATGTGATTCTCCCTCCCAGCAGACTAGGCAGAGTTCGCATTCCTATCCTATGCATTTTGGGTTCATATAACTTGCTTTGACCAATGGAGCATTAGGAGATGTAATATGTACAGAAGCCTTAAGCATGCTTTATGGTTAATTTAGCCTCTTTTACTCCACTATTTGTCTTATAAAGTACTAGTCTTTGACTTTTATCTGGTTTCAAAATTACGAAAACAAATGGAGCTTACTTGAATGTGACCTGAAGCTAAGAGTCCAACCGAGCTCACCTGAACCAGGTAAGCCCAATCGAGATTCACCAAACCACAGCTGATCTTTGGAGAAGAGCAAGAAATATAAGTATTTGTTGCTGTAAGCCGCTGAAATTTGGGGTGTTGTTATACAGCATTATAACAGTAAAAATCTAACAAAGGGGGAGATTCGATGGTGAGGCACCCATGATATGTAGTCTTCTAAATAAACTGGTAAATAAAGGAGTGGTTGGTGGCTTGCAGGAAGGAATAGGGAAGACACAGGAAGAAAGCAATGTCTTTGCTGGCAAGGTGACAGACAATAAAACAACATAGCCTTCTGAGAATGACCAGGTGGCATGGCTACCCTATGGCATTGACACCCCTGTGACAATCTTTTCTATTTGCAGGCATTCTCTTTGCTGTCACAGTGGCAAACTGCTGCCCATCAGATGTAAAAGAATCCAATATGGTCTAAGGGATAAACAGCACAGTGTAATGTTTAAAAGAATGAGTTTTGCAGCCCAACTGTCTGCATTTCATTCTGGGCTGTGTCACTTTACTGACTTTGGCAAATCATTTAGTCTCTTTGTGTCTCAGTTTTTTTTTTTTATGTGGAAAATGGACTAGTAATAAAGTCTGCCTCATAAAATCAGTGTGAGGATTAAATGTTTTAATATGTACAACATACCTAGAACAGGACCAGGAACTTAATGAGTACTTAGTTAAGTGTTAGCTATTATTATCATTACCATTATATTTCAGCAAAATTGAGGGCACAGATCTCCACTGCGCTCTGCTGAATATCTTGTGGGGAATTCAGATGAATATTAGACATGGCCACTGCTCTAAATGGATGTGTAATCTCAAATGGGAGATGATACTATATAAGTACTTACTACATGGAATAGCACCCGGTGCTCAACAGGGCAGAGGGCATTGGCCCCATACTTATTGTGAGCTCATTTGGTTTAATACTGAGGCAAGGATGGGAAAATAAAACACAACTTTGTGATAGAGATATAAAAAAGGGTTAAGAGAATGTGGAAGGGAGAGCCATTACACATGTGTGGGCAAGACGAAAGAGTTTCACAGAAAGATGGGATTGAGGTTGAATCAAAGAATGTTCTCACAGAGAAAAAAAGTCAAGGACATGGGAATTCTGGTTAGAAGGAAGCTCTGTAGAACATTGGAGAATGGCTATTATTAGACTAGGACATATTATTATGAGGCATATTAGTATAATAATCCTTGTCATTATCTTGCATATTCTGTACTATAATTTCCTTTGTTTTTTTGTGTTTTGTTTTTTTATAAATGCAGGAATTGCACCTCAGAGGGATTGAGAAACTTTCCTAATCTCAATTCATTTTGGAATTGGGTGGGAGTTAGGGTGTTTCTGAATCCAAAGCTCATATTCTATTATATCACTTTTTGTCACAGATATTAGTAGAAACTAAGGAAGGAATACGAATTTGTGTCTCTAATAAACATGAGGTCGGACAATTAAGTTTGCAAACTTGTTGCAATGATGTTGCTAATCTTTTTTTGATATCAGAGGGATTATTCACTACGAATCTGTAAGAACTAGACAAACAGTTAACCAAGTTTCCTATTTGGAAATGCTGAAAAGGCTGCATGAAACATTTAAATGACCTGAATTGTTCACCAATAATTCATGGCTCTTGCATCACGACCATGCACCAGCTCACACGGCACTGTCTGTGAAGGAGTTTTTAGCCAGTAAATAAATAACTGTATTGGAACACCCTCCATACTCACCTGATCTGGCCCCCATTGACTTCTTTCTTTACCTAAAGATAAAGTAAATATTGAAAGGAAGATATTTTGATGACATTCAGGACATCAAGGGTAATAGGATGACAGCTCTGATGGCCATTCCAGAAAGAGTTCCCAAATTGCTTTGAAGGGTGGACTAGGTGCTGGCATCAGTGCATAGCTTCCCAAGGTGCTGGCATCAGTGCATAGCTTCAAAGGTGATCATAGTAATATTCAGCAATGAGGTATGCAGCACTTTTTCTAGGATGAGTTTGCAAACTTAATTGTCAGACTTCGTATTTGAAGGGTCTTGAAGGTCAAACGAATGAGTTTGGTCTGTATTTTGTAGTCAATTAGGGACCATGGAAGGGTTTTGCAGAGGAGGGACACTACCCTAACTGTCCTTCTAGGGCAAGATAAGTCATTTTATTTGTGATTAGAGAGGGAGAGTTTGAGAACTGGGAAACCACTTTAGAAACATCAGTGAGTCTGAGTGCTAGCTTAATGATATGTGTGTTGGTGTCAAGGTAGAAGGCATGGACTCCATTTTGTTGAGCTGATGGAATAATTTTGGGATAATTGTATTGATATATTTGTTCTGGTTTGCCTCTACAGTTTTTAAGCATCCTAATTATAAACAACTTTTTATTTGGAAACTTACAGAAAAGCTGCAGGGATACCCAGATTTATCTATTGCTAACATTTTGACTTTTTGTTTGTCTTCTCTTTCTCTCTCTGAATATATATATATGTGTGCATACATACACATATATGTTAAATATAATTTTATGTAAATCATTAGGGAGTACTTTGCTTGCATTAGTCTCACCATCCCTAGATTCTTAAGTGTACATTTTCCAAGGATAGGGTACTCTTTTTTTTTTTTTTTTGAGGGCAGTGTCACTGGCCCTCATATGTGGGACCCGAACCGGGACTGCTGGCTTTCCAAGCCAGCACTTAACCACCGTGCCACTCGGCCAGCCCAAGGATAGGGTACTCTTTAAATAACCACAGTCACTTGTGAATTTCACGACACTTATAGCTTTATTTTCCTTTCAGTATAAGATCCTGTCTAGGATCACACATTTTATTTAATTGCCATGTCTCCTTAGTTTTCTTTAATCTGGAACTGTACCTCAGGCTGTCTTTTCAGTTATGACATTGACATTTTTGAATAATACAACCCCTCCTTTTAATTGAATGTTAAATGTTAAATGACTGCTCTTCCTTTGGGGATTTCTGAGAATTCCTCATGACTAGACTGAGTTTGTGCATTCTCAGCTGGAATGCTGCAGGGTGTTGGAGGGCTGGGGGGTTCTGTGCCCTGGTCATGATACCACATTCGGAGGCATACAATGTCCATCAGCCACTCAATAGTGATGATAGTTTTTATCACTCAAAGTATTGTCAGAGTTCTTTCCCATCAAGGGGTTGTTCAATTTCTCCACAGTCCAGCTAATGTTTCCTTTAACAAAATGATTTGGCAAAGAAACTTAACACCATGCACCTATGTTGTTTCTCACAAAAATCTCTGCATGAGTTTATCATCATTTGATGATTCTTGCCTGATCCTGTCTTTGCTATGATGGTTGCAAAATAATGATTTTCCAACTCTAGTTCATCTGCTGCATCTACCAGCTAGTAATCAGGATTTGCTTTAAGTGAGAATCCTCCTTGTCCTTTGTTTATTTATTAATTCTTTTAAAACTATTTTTTTGGTGTAGACTCATGGATTACCATCCTTAAATATTTTTGTATTTAAGTTGTCCTATATTTGGTCAGCAAGAGCCCCTTCAAAGTAGTGCCTGTGTCTTTGTAACATAACCCACATGTCTTTTTTATTTTTAATTTTGAGTACTTTTTTTTAGAAAACTTTTTGGTTTAACAAAAAACCTGTAGATAGTCCATTTTCTATGGTCATGTGATGGAAATGCACAATTTTATTAAGTGATCAAGTCCAGAACTACCACCTTCATTAATTCTGTTATAATTAACTAGGTTATGACCCTAACTTACCCTGAGATTGATTCACTCTTGCTTGTTAACCACATATTGCTCATTAAAAAATTCCTTAGAAAGGGCCTTGATTGAGTCAGAATTTCAGCACCAAATCCTGCCCATGTGTTCATATCCTTACTCGGTACTCACTCTATGTCTGGGTGCAGGTGTTTCCTGCAATTTGAGATAAATGGATGGTTAAACTAAAATGTTACCAAGCAATGAAGATAGTCACAAGACTCAGACAAGACACAAATTCAGACAAGAATATATTCTGACCATGACATTCTGTAGGGAAAATTGAAGCTGGTGATAGAAATAGAAAATGTCCTGACAGCTCACTCTATCTTGGCAGCTTTCTTGCTGTCTCTGAAAACTTGGTTCAAGGTGTCCTCATTAGAAATGTGAATTGGAGCGTATTTTCCACCTTATCCTCAGTCAGGGTAGACAAGGGAAAATTAAAGACATGTTGAGTTACCAAAATATCCTTTATTTGCAATACCCTAGGATATAGTTATGTAAAGTGAATGTCCAGATCCATAGGTAGCGAGGCCTATTGGTACCTCACCCAGATCCTCTGTATGAGGAAGATATACCCATGCACAGCTGTTGGGAAGATTGGCAACTAAAGGCTCCTTGCTGCTCCTTTCTCTGGAGAATTGCCCTAAGCCAATAGGACCTCCATGCCCAAGAGGCTAAACTCATCTCCTTGGTCCTGAGACAGGTTGAAGCCAAAGACTGATGGATTCAAGACACAGAAGGCTGATTTTTTTACTTAAAATTGGGACCAAGTCTTAGTCCCGGTCAAGAACCTCATAACCTTTCTCTGACTTGTTCACCTCATTGACATTTTTGCCTCCTCTCTTCCCTCTTCCATTCCCTACATCTACCATGCACATCACTCTCCCCTTCAGCCAAAGCCCACACTGGTCTAAGTGAGTCTTTCCATCTACTTTGCAAGTCCACTGGCCTGCCTGGCATCAGTTACTCTCCTTATATGTATTCGATAATGCATGCCAAGGATGCTCTGTATATTGTCATCTTTCTTGCCTTTGAATTTGCTTTTCCTTCACTCAGAATGTTTTGTCCCCACCATCTCTGCTTACTAAAATACTATTTATAGAAATTCAGTTCTAATGCTTCTTCCAAGATTCCCAAGGCTTCCATGAAGCCTTCCAAGATTCCCTGACCAATTTCTCTTTTTCCCATATTCCCTCAGGCCTTTATTTGTTTCTCTAGCAAGTCACTTCCTGTATTCTACTTGTATGTTTATTACCATTGAATGCATATTTCTCCACTGTACCATAAGGTGCCTGAGGAAAGTAACTGTATCTTATTCCCCTCTATCCATAGCTCTTCAGTCGGCCCTTCCTCTGATCTTTTCAGCTCAGCCACCTTGCCTACATTTCATGTGGTCCATAAAGGAGAGCTACAGAATACAGTGTCTGCCCTAGGTAATGCCCCAATCATTCCTCAGGTACACACCACATATACTCTGCTACTTAAGTTCCAGGCTTTGTGCCCTACCCTTGCTTTCTCCTGCTTCTTGCTTTCTTATTTATTGACCCTTACCACTTACCCTTTTGAACTTTTGTATTGGGTTTCTAGTTTGGCTCTGGGTTCAACCGATTTCAATATCCCCTACAGCATTGGGTGAGAGTTGCTTTCCTAAACACATACCATGGGAATTCAATAAATATGTGCGTCCTGGAGCTCAAGGGAATACTCTATCCTGTTTGCTTCTCACAGTGCTCTGACTTTTTATGTCACAAGTGTCCAGAAGGACAGTTGGCACACTTTAGTCACTTCATAAAAGTCTAGGGGACATTAACCCCTCAGCAGGGCCCTACTTTCCTGCGTGGTACTTGTGACATGGGAGGGGAACAAAGTTCCAACACACAGGTTCAGATAGAGTGAGTAACACAGCTTTATTTGGGAACCAGTGTCCCGCCAGAGGCCAATGCTCTGGTAAGCATAGAGGGTTATACGGAACAGAATAGAATTTAATAGTGAACCAAGTCCCAGAGTGAATCGAGATGGAGAACATCGCTGGCCTAGGAGAGACGACTGTGCCCACGACTGGTCTGAGACAAGCTGGTCTTGTAAGGAAGAACTTTGGAGAGTCCTGGAGTATTGCATCTTGCACCTCGCAGAGGGTCTTAGCTGGAGCACCCAGTCAGACTGCTCACGGAGTTGTTCTGGAATTCTACTTTTATCCTCTTCTCCTTAGACTTGTTTACTTCTTAGGTGATAACCAGAGGTTGTTTGCCAGGAGTTGGTCACCTCTTAGGTGATAACCAGGAGTTGTTTTGGTGAACATGTTTACCACTCTCAATTTTGTTATGCTCAGTTTCACACAAAAACATGTTTTTCACTTCACTCTTATCAGTCTTACACATATGTGGCCTGGCTTGTTACACTACTAGTAAACAACTTGTTTTTCAAAGAGCAATCCAAAATCAACCTTGTTTGTAGTATATATTATATGCTCTATACAATTATCTGGGAGTCATAAAGAACCAAGAAGCTTGTCTATGGGTAGGTTTTACAACCAATTAATGGGAGGCCTTCAACCAGAGGTGAACTCTGGGTCACCAACTTCAAGCTATTACCTTTTACCAGTGTTTGGTAGATTCAAATCCTGCAACATACCTTTAGATTTCTTTCCTTTCCCCAAGCTCAGGATAAGTACAAGTTCTCCTGGAGAGTCATGGGGCCATGGTCAGGAAACCAAAAGTGTCAGATTGAGAGATGCCGTTTTGGGGAGGAGGAAGGGAGGGAAGGATTCCAGTTTTTTTGAAGTTAATAAGCTTTATTGTACCTAGAAAAGCCTTTGCAATTCTCTTTTCCTAATTTAATAGCTTTAACACCATTTTTCATATTGTCTGAGTTGACCCCTAAATGGATCTCTGTAAGTGAAAGTGTGTTATCAGTAGCAAGGCACTAGGAAAATGTTAGTTGTAGCTGTTTTTACAATTGGTATCTCATGGCAAGAAAAATTTCATTTTGGCTGTACCTCTCTTCTTAAACTTGACAAGCTCTGAACTCTGACATCTAATTGTTCTTATAATTACAGCAAGAGAGAGGGAGAATTAAAACTAAAATTCAAGCAATTACATGTACCAGGGCAAAAGTGGCTATTATGTTAAAATGCATGGTCCATTTTTTATTTTACTTAAGACAGATGTTAAAAAGAAGATCTTTGGTGCAGGAGATAAGGGCAGGGCCTGTATATTAAGATCTTGACTTCGAAGTCCCATTAATGTGTTTTTAATTCTTTCAGCCCCAAATAGCTCTTAGATAAAAGCATTATGTGTGAAAAATTGTATATTTTTGTGACTTTACAGAAAGTCAAAGACTTTCCTCTAATAAATGTTTCTAGATTTGTGACATTTTTAATTTTTTAATTTTTTTATTCAAATTTTATTATTATTAGTAGTAGTATCATGTGTACAAAACAATGCAATAGTTATTCTTTTCACCCCTTACAAAGTGACAACCTCCTTCCCCTTCTACTGCCCCCCCAATATCATATATATCTATTACAATTCCATTGACTCCATTCCCACACTATACTCCACATCGCATAACTTCATTAAATTATATTAAATTATAGCTGACATATAATATTATTCAACAGCAGCTTCAGATGTACAGTGCAGTGGTCATGCCTTTACACTGTCCGTGAAGTGGTCTCCCTAACAAGACATGAGTCCATCTGGTCCCCTAAAAAATATTTACAACATTATTGATTATATTCTCCAAACTGTCTCTTCTATCCTGAGGCAATATTGTAGTTACCAATTTATGTTGTCTCGTACTTCCATTTCTCCCTCACCTCCACCCCCATCTCATCTAGCAATCATGTTTTTTCTCTGTGTCTCTAAGACTATTTCTGTTCACATTGCTCGTTTATTCAGTTCTTTAGATTCCACATATAAGTGAGATCATATGGTATTTGTCTTTCTCTGACTGACTTATTTCACTTAGCATAATGTTTTCTAGGTCCATACATATCATTGCAAATGGTACGATTTCTTTTTTCTTTATAGCTGCGTAATACACCATTGTGTAAATGTACCACAGTTTCTTAACCCAGTCATCTACCGATGGGCATTTCAATTGTTTCCAAGTTTTGGCTATTGTAAATAACACTGCAATGAACATAGGGGTGCATATATTTTTTCGAATTAGTGTCTTGGATTTTTCGGGATAAATACATAAGAGTGGAATTGCTGGGTCAAAAGGTAGTTACATTTCCAGTTTTTTGAGATACCACCATACTGATTTCCATAATGGTTGCATCAATCTGCAGTCCCACCAACAGTGCAAGTGGGTTCCCTTTTCCCCATAACCTCACCAGCACATGTTGTTTGTTGATTTATTGATGATAACCATTCTGAATGGAGTGAAGTGGTATCTCATTGTGGTTTCTATTTGCGTTTCCCTAATGATCAGTGAGGTTGAAAGTTTTTTCATATGCCTGTTGGCCATCTGTATGTTCTCTTTAGAGAAATGTCTCTCATATCCTCAACAATTTTTTTTTAATTAGCTTCAGGTGTACAACACAGTGCAATAGTTATACTTTTTACCCCTCAAATTGACAACCCCCTCCCCCAATTCGCCACCCCACTCCTCCCCCTCATATCATACATATCTATTACAATTCCTTTGATTCCCTTCCATAATATAATCCACATCCCAGGACTATCTATATATTCAATTACAGTTGGCATACAATATTATACAACATCAGTTTCAGTTATACAGTGCAGGGATCAAGCCTCTTCTCCATCCATGAAGTGATCTCCCTAACAAGACATGTGACCATCTGACACCCCACAAAATATTTACAACATTATTATATTCCCTGAACTGTCTTTCATATCCCTGGGGCAATATTGTAGTTACCTATTTATGCTGTCTAATCCCTTCCCCTTCTCCTTCATCCCCACCCACCCTCCCATCTAGCAACTTTGTTTTTCCTCTATATCTATGAAACTGTTTCTGTTTACTTTGCTCATTCATTCAGTTCCTCAGTTTCCACATATAAGTGTGATCATATGGTATTTGTCTTTCTCTGACTGACTTATTTCACTTAACATAATAGTCTCTAGGTCCATCCATATTGTTGCAAATGGTACGATTTCATTCTTCTTTACAGCGGAGTAATACTCCATTGTATAAATGTACCACTGTTTCTTAATCCAGTTATCTACCAATGGGCATTTCGGTTGTTTCCAAATCTTGGCTATTGTAAATAGCGCTGCAATAAACATAGGGGTGCATATATTTTTTCGAATTAGCGTCTTGGATTCTTCTGGGTAGATACCCAAGAGTGGAATTACTGGGTCATATGGTAGTTCCAGTTCCAGTTTTTTGAGATACCTCCATACTGATTTCCATAATGGCAGCACCAATCTGCAATCCTACCAACAGTGCAGCAAGGTCCCCTTTTCCCCAGTGCCCCACCAGCACTTGTTGTTTGTTGATTTATTGATGATAGCCATTCTGAATGGAGTGAGGTGGTATCTCATTGTGGTTTTTATTTGCATTTCCCTGATGACCAGTGAGGTTGAGCATTTTTTCACATGCCTGTTGGCCATCTGTATGCCCTCTTTAGAGAAACGCCTCTTCATATCCTCTGTCCATTTTTTAATTGGGTTGTTTGTTTTTTTGGTGTTGAGTTGCGTGAGTGTTTTATAAATTTTAGATATTAAACCCTTATCAATGTATCATTGGCAAATATCTTCTCCCATTCAGTAGGCTTCCTTTTTGTTTTATTGATGATTTCCTTTGCTGTGAAAAAACTTTTAAGTTTGATGTAATCCCATATGTTCATTTTTTCTTTTATTTCTGTTGCCTGAGGGGATAAAAATATACGGAACACTTCACGAATTTGCGTGTCATCCTTGCGCAGGGGCCATGCTAATCTTCTCTGTATCGTTCCAATTTTAGTATGTGTGCTGCTGAAGCGAGCACTCCTCTGCCCATTTTTTAATTGGGTTGTTTGTTTTTTGGTGTTGAGTTGCATGAGTGTTTTATAAATTTTAGATATTAATCTCCTATCAGATATATCATTGACAAATATATTCTCCCATTCAGTAGGTTTCCTTTTTGTGTTATTGATGGTTTCCTTTGCTGTGAAAAAACTTTTAAGTTTGGTGTAATCCCATGTGTTCGTTTATTCTTTTACTTCCCTTGCCCGTGGGGATGTATCAGTAAAAATATTGCTCAAAGTAATGTCTGCAAATTTATTCCTATATTTTCTTCTAGGATTTTTATGGTTTCAGGTCTTAAATTTAAGTCTTTAATCCATTTTGAATTTGTTCTTGTATATGGCATAAGAAGGTGGTCTAGTTTCATTTTTTTGCATGTGTCAGTCCAATTTTCCCAGCACCATTTATTAAAAAGACTATCTTTACCCCAGTGTAATTCTTGCTTCCATTGTCATAGATTAACTGTCCATGTATGCATGGATTCATTTCTGGGCTCTCTGTTCTGTTCCACTGATCGATGTGCCTGTTTATTTTGTTTATTTGTTTGTTTGTTTGTTTATTCTTTTATTATGAAATAAACATTTTCTTTCTTTCAAATTAGCTTCAAGTGTACAACACAGTGCAATAGTTATACATTTTACCCCTCAAAGTGACAACCCCCTCCCCCCAATTCGCCACCCCATATCATACATATCTATTACAATTCCCTTGACTCCCTTCCACAGTGTACTCCACATCCCGTGACTATCTATATATTCAATTACAGTTGGCATACAATATTATACAACATCAGCTTCAGGTCTACAGTGCAGTGATCAAGCCTCTACTCCATCCATGAAATGGTCTCCCTAACAAGACATGTGACCATCTGACACCCCACAAAATATTTACAACATTATTAATTATATTCCCCGAACTGTTTTCATATCCCTGTGGCAACATTTCTACGTGCCTGTTTTTATGCCAGTACCAAACTGTTTTGATTACTGTAGCCTTGCAGTATGTTTTGGTGTCTGGTAGCATGGTACCCCCGATTTTGTTCTTATTTCTCTGGATTGCTGAGGCTATTTGGTGTCTTTTATGGTTGCATATACATTTTAGGGTTAATATTTTTCTATTTCTGTGAAAAATGTCCTTGGTAGTTTGATAGGAATTACATTCAATCTATATATTGCTTTAGGCAGTATGGACATTTTAATTATATTAATTTTTTCTATCCATGAGTATGGTAGGTATTTCCATCTATTTGTATCTTCTTTTATTTCTTTCTTCAGTGTCTTATAATTTTCTGAGTACAGGTCTTTTGCTTCTTTGGTTAAATTTATTCCTAGGTATTTTATAGTTCTTGAAGCAATTGTAAATGGGACTGTTTTCTTAACTTCTCCTTCTGATAATTTATTATTGGTACATGTAAATGCAACTGATTTCTGAATATTGATTTTGCATCATGCTATCTTACTGAATTCATTTATCAGTTCCAATAGTTTTTCAAAGGAGTCTTTGGGGTTCTCTCTATATAGTATCATATCATCTGCATATAATGCCAATTTTACTTTCTCCTTACTGATTTGGATGCCTTTTATTTTTCTTTTCTGATTGCTGTGGCTAGAACTTCCAGAACTATGTTGAATAAAAGTGGAGAAACTGGACAGCCTTGTCTTTTTCCTGATCTTAAGGGGAATGGTTTTGGATTGTCCCAATTGAGTATGATGTTAGCTATGGGTTTATCATATATGGCCTTTATTATGTTGAGATATGATCCCTTTATTCCCACTTTGCTAAGAGTTTTTAATCATAAATGGCTGCTGGATTTTGATATGACCATATGATTTTTATTTTTCATTTTGTTGATGTGGTGCATCCCATTAATTTATTTGTGGATATTGAACCAACCTTGCATACTAGGGATGAGACCCACTTGATCTGGTGTATGATCTTGTTAATATATTGCTGAATTCTCCTTGCTAATATTTTGTTGAGGATTTTTGCATCTATGTTCATCAGGCATATCGGCCTGTAGTTTTCCTTTTTTGTAGTGGCTTTGTTTGGTTTTGGAATCAGGGTGATAGTGGCATCATAGAAAGAGTTTGGGAGCCTTCCCTCCTTCTGAATTTTTTGGAATAGTTTGAGAGGAATAGGTGATAATTCTTTTTTGAATGTTTTGTAAAATTCACCTATAAAGCCATCTGGTCCTTTTGTTTGTTGGGAGCTTGTTGATTACTGATTCAATTCCCTTGGTAGTAATCAGTCTGTTCAGATTTTCCTTTTCTTTTTGTGTTAGCTTTGGAACATTGTATGCTTCTAGAAAATTATCCATTTCTTCCTGATTGTCAAATTTGTTGGCCTATAGTTGCTCATAGTAATTTCTTAAATTTTTTTTTTGTATTTCTGAGATGTCTGTTGTCACTTCATCTCTTTCATTCCCGATTTTACTAATTTGAGTTCTCTCTTTTTTTTTTGGATGAATCTGGCTAGAGGTTTGTCAGTCTTGTTTATGTTCTTAAAAAAAACAGCTCTTGGTTTCATTCATCTTTTGTATTGTTTTTGTGGTCTCTATTTCTTTTATTTCTGCTATGGTCTTTATTATCTCCTTCCTTGTATTCCCTTTGGGCTTATTTTGTTGTTCTTTCTCCAGTTTCCTGAGGTGTAAGGATAACCTGTTGATTTGAGATTTTTCTTGCTTCTTTAGGTAAGCCTTCACTGCTATGAACTTCCCTCTTAGGACTGCTTTCACTGCATCCCAGAGATTTTGGGTCATGGTGTTTTCATTTTCATTTGTCTCGAGATAGCTTTCGATTTCTTCCTTGATCTCATTTTTGACCCACTTGCTATTTAGTAGCTTGTTATTCAGCCTCTATGTATTTCTGTGTTTTTTAGTTTTTTTCTTGTAATTAATCTACTTGCATAGTACTCATGGCCAGAGAAGATACTTGATATGATTTCAATCTTCTTTTTTTATTGAGACTTGTTTTGTGGCCTAACATGTGGTCCATCTTGAAAATGTACCATGTGCACTTGAGAAGAATGTATATTCTGTAGCTTTGGGGTGAAATGATCTGAAAATATCAGTTAAATCCAGCTGGTCTAATGTGTCATTTACGGTCACTGTTTTCACATTGATTTTCTGTCTGGAGAATCTGTCCATTGGTGACAGTGGGGTGTTGAAGTCCCCTACTATGATAGTGTTACTGTTGATCTCCGTCTTTATGTCTGTCAATATCTGTTTTATATATTTAGGAGCTCCCATGTAAGGTGCCTAGATGTTTACTATGGTTATGTCCTCTTGTTCGATCAATCCCTTTATTATTATGAAATGCCCTTCTTTGTCCTCTTTTATATTCTTCAATTTAAAGTCAATTTTATCTGATATAAGTATTACTACTCCAGCTTTTTTCTCAGTTCCATTTGCATGAAATATTTTACTCCATCCCCTTAGTTTCTGTCTGTATGTGTCTTTTGATCTGAGGTGAGTCTTTTGTATACAGCATATGCAAGGGTCTTGCTTTCTTATCCATTCAGCCACCCTATGTCTTTTCATTGAAGCATTTAATCCATTTACATTTAACATGATTATTGATAGGTACATAGTGATCGCCATTTTGTTATTTGTTTTCCTGGTATTCCTTAGTTAGGTTGTTTTTCTCTTCTGCTTAAAGAAGCCCTTTTAACATTTCCTGCCATGCTGGCTTGGTGGTAATGAATTCCTTTAGCTTATTCTTTTCTGGGAAGCTCTTTATCTCTCCTTCAATTTTAAATGATAGCCTTGCTGGGTAAAACAATCTAGGTTGTAGGCCTTTGTTTTTCATCACTTTGAAAACCTCCTGCAACTCTCTTCTGACCTGCAAAGTTTCTGTACAAAAGTTGGCTGATAATCTTATGGGGGAGCCCTTGTAAGTAACTGGCTGCCTCATCCTTGCTGCTTTTAGGATTCTGTCTTTGTCTTTAGCTCTTGCCATTTTCACTATAATGTGTCTTGATGTGGGCCTGTTTGGGATCGTCTTGGTTGGAACTCTCTGCACTTCCTGGGCTTGTATGTTATATCCTTGGCCAGCTTAGAGAAGTTTTCAGACATTATTACTTCACATATGTTCTCGATCCCTGGCTCCCTCTCTTCTCTTTCTGGTATTTCTATGATGGGATAATTGTTGCGCTTGATGTTGTCACCCAGCTCTCCTAAACTATTTTCAATGTTTTTTATTCTTTATTCTTTTTGTTGTTCTGCTTGGATGATCTCTGCTATCTTGTCTTCTAAGTCACTGATTGGATCCTTTGCTTCATCCAATCTGCTAGTCATCCCATCGAGTTTGTTAATTAATTCAGTAATTGTATTCTTTAGTTCTAGCTGGTTGTTTTTCATGATTTCTCTATCCTTCTTTATATTCTCATTAATTTCCTTGAACATTCTAATAATCAGTGTTCTGAACTCCATCTCCAATAGGTTGTTTACCTCTACTTCCTCTAGAACCACTGATTCAGGAAGTTTCTTCTGTTCTTTTATTTGGGATGTGTTTCTTTGTTTCCCCTTTCTGGCTTACTCTTTATTCTTGCTTCAACGTAATAGGTAGATCCCCTCTGTCTCTGAATTACTCAGTCTCCGTATTCTCCTGTGCGTGTGTACCAGAGGTTTTCCATGTATTGTGTGTCTTTTCCTGTTTAAGTTGAGCTTTGATTGCTTTTGGCTTGTCAGTAGGTAGGATTGACTCCCAGGTTGACTAGCTATGAAGATTAGTTGTGTCCACAGTTTATGAGCTGCTGTGTGAGGGTTGACTCCTCCGATGAGGCTTGGCCCCTATGGCTCTTGTGCCTGTAGCAATTTCCCTTTGGGTGTGACTCCTGTAGGTCAAACCCAGTAATGCTCTGGTTTTATCTAAAGTTTGTCTCTGAGTGTGATGATTCTAGTGTCTCTTTAGCTGGGCCCTGCTGCAGAGCGATTTTAGAGCAAAACAGATCAACCATTTTGAATTATTATGTACCTGTATCTTGGGTATTCTTATCAGAAGTCTATAAATGTGCTTTCATCTCATAAATGCCAAGACTACAACTTCTACTTAGAACCAGCCAAATTAGAGTACAGAAATATAACTAGTGAAATCTTTGTAAAATTTGGTAATGAAAAAATAGAGAAAACACATGCTCAATTAAAAGGCACCTACCTCTCCCATTACTACTATGGGTAATGCTGTTTGTCAATTTGCTCATTCATTCATCCATAAGTTAATGCATCTATTTTTAATTTTCTTTTTTAAAACTTTTACCATGAAATAATTACAGATTTACAAGAAGTTGTAAAGAAATGTACCAGAAGGCTCTGGGCACCCTTCACCCAGCCAACCTAATGTTTGCATCTTGTATAACTATAGTAGAATATCAACATTAGGAAATCAATGCTGGTATAATATGTTGACAAAGCTTATTTAGATTTCACCAGTTACACGTGCACTCATGTGCATGTGTGTGTGTATGCAGCTCTATGCAATTTCCTCAGTAGTGTATCTTTGTGTAACCATCGCAACAATTAAAATGCAACACTCTTTCATCAAAACAACACTCCCTCATGCTACACTTTTATAAGCATACCCACACTCTCCATCCATGCCTAATCCCTGCTAACTACTAACCTGCTCTCCATTGCTTTAATTATGTTATTTCAGGAATGTTATATAAATGGAATCATGCAGTATGCATCCTTTAGAGATTGGCCATTTTCATGTAGCATAATTCCCTTGAGATTTATCCAAGTCTTGTGTGTGTGTGTGTGTGTGTGTGTGTGTGTATATATATATATATATATATATATATAACATATATTTTTTTTAACTGAATGGTATGGCTGTACCACAATTTGTTTAATCATTCACCCATTGAAAAACACTGAAAGGTATTTATTTAAGAATTTCTGTGTATACATATTAGCTGAATGGCTCACTATCATTAGATATGAACAGATTAAGCTCAGAGTTGGTTGATTATGGAATACAGTCTGATCTTCAGGAGAACTGGTTTTAAATTTTATTTATTTATTTTTAATTAGTTTCAGGTGTACAACACAGTACAATAGTTACACATTTTACCCCTCAAAGTGACAACCCCCATCCCCAATTCGCCACCCCAATCCCCCCCCATATCATATATATCTATTACTCTTCCTCTGACTCTCTTCCACAGTATAATACACATCCTGTGACTATCTATATATATATTCAATTACAGTAGGTATACAACCTCCGCTTTAGACATACAGTGCAGTGATCAAACCTCTACTCCATCCATGAAATGGTCTCCCTAACAAGACCTATGACCATCTGACATTCCACAGAATATTTACAACATTATTAATTATATTCCCCAAACTGTTTTTCATTTCCCAGTGGCAATATTGTAGTTGCCTATTTTTGCTGTCTAATCCCTTCCCCTTCTCCCTCATCCCCATCCCGCTCCCAATTAGCAACCCTGATTTTTCCTCTATATCTATGAGACAGTTTCTGTTTACTTTGCTCATTCATACAGTTTTTCAGATTCCATATATGAGTGAGATCATATGGTATTTGTCTTTCTCTGACTGACTTATTTCACTTAACATAATAGTCTCTAGGTCCATCCATATCATTGCAAATGGTACAATTTCATTCTTCTTTATAGCGGAGTAATACTCCATTGTATAAATATACCACAGTTTCTTAATCCAGTCATCTACTGATGGGCATTTTGGTTGTTTCCAAGTCTTAGCTATTGTAAGTTGTGCTGCTATGAACATAGGGGTGCATAACTTTTTTTGAATAAGTGTCTTGGTTTTTTCAGGATAAATACCTAGGAGTGGAATTGCTGGGTCAAATGGTAGCTCTATTTCCAGTTCTTTGAGATACCTCCATACTGACTTCCATAGTGGCTGCACCAATCTGCAGTCCCACCAACAGTGCAGCAGGGTCCCCTTTTCCCCACAGCCCCGCCAGCACTTGTTGTTTGTTGATTTGTTGATGATAGCCATTCTGACTGGAGTGAGGTGGTATCTCATGGTGGTTTTTATTTGCATTTCCCTAATGAACAGTGAGGTTGAACTTTTTTTCATATGCCTGTTGGCCATCTTTATGTCCTCTTTAGAGAAATGTCTCTTCATATCTTCTGCCCATTTTTTAATTGGGTTGTTTGTTTTTTTGGTGTTGAGTTTCATGAGTGTTTTATAAATTTTGGATATTAACCCCTTATCAGATATATCATTGGCAAATATATTCTCCCATTCAGTAGGCTTCCTTTTTGTTTTATTAATGGTTTCCTTTGTTGTGAAAAAACTTTTAAGTCTGATATAATCCCATATGTTCATTTTTTCTTTTACTTCCCTTGCCCGTAGGGATGTATCAGTAAAAATATTGCTCCAGGTAATGTCTGCAAATGTACTCCCTATAGTTTCATTTAGGATTTTTATGGTTTCAGGTCTTACATTTAAGTCTTTAATCCATTTTGAATTTGTTCTTGTATAAGGCGTAAGGAGGTGGTCCAGTTTCATTTTTTTGCATGTGCCAGTCCAATTTTCCCAGCACCATTTATTGAATAGACTATCTTTACTCCAGTGTAAATTCTTGCTTCCCTTGTCATAGATTAACTGTCCGTAAATGCCTGGATTTATTTCTGGGCTCTCTGTTCTGTTCCACTGATCGATGTGCCCGTTTTTATGCCAATACCAAACTGTCTTGATTACTGTGGCCTTATAGTAGGTTTTGATGTCTGGTAGCGTGATCCCCCCGACTTTGTTCTTATTTCTCAGAATTGCCGAGGCTATTCTGGGTCTTTTATGATTATATTTTCTATTTCTGTGAAAAATGCCCTTGGTAGTTTGATAGGAATTGCATTGAATCTATATATTGCTTTAGGCAGTATGGACATTTTAACTATATTAATTCTTCCTATCCATGAGCATGGTAGGTGTTTCCATTTATTTGTATCTTCTATGATTTCTTTCTTTAGTGTCTTATAATTTTCTGAGTACAGATCTTTCACTTCTTTGGTTAAATTTATTCCTAGGTATTTTATAGTTCTTGACGCAATTGTAAATGGGACAGTTTTCTTAATTTCTCTTTCCGTTAGTTTATTATTGGTATATGCAAATACCGATTAGCTATACCTAAAAAATAAAAAATAAAAATAAACTAAAATAATAGTAATAAAAAAAGTAAGAATAAAAATTAAAAAAATAAAATTTGCAGGAAAAAAAGGAAAAGAGGAAAAGTATAACAGTGAGAAGAATGAATAAAATAAGAGAGAAAGTGAGGGTGGGGAAAAAAGAAAAGAAAAAGAAAAAGAAAAAAAAAAATATATATATTTGTCTACACACCCATATATATGGACATATGTTCACCTATATACACCTATATATATGCCTATATTAAAAACTAAAAAACGATAAGAATGAAATAGAAATAAAAACCAAAAACAACCAAGATAAGCAGCCAATAAAGGGAAAACAAAACAGAATAAAACCAAACAAACCAAAAATACCTGTGCTGGTCTTGGCTAAAGTCCACCAAGCTCTCTTCAGTTTGTCTGCTGTACAAAAATTCCTGTGCGTCTTGTGGGAACAGTAGGCCACCTGATGGTAGCGTGATCCTGGCCCTGCAGGTTTGCTGTACTTGAGTGTGGTTGTGACGTGTGATTGGTGGGTTTTACAAAGTCACTGCCTTTTTGCTTTTGCCTGTCCCAAGGCAGGCTGCACCCCCCCAAGGCTCAATGAGTGTCTCTGGGCACCCTTTCGGTTGACAGCTGTGGAGAATTAAAGAATTCCTCACTACCAAAAGCCTGCTGCTAAGAATCTGTTAATTAGTGCCTCAGCAGGTGAACCTGCCCTGCCTCCCAAGCCTTGCCTAAAGGTGGGGGCGGGGTAGGTAGTCTCACTCTGCAGCCTTTACTGGGTGGAAATTCTCAACCCCCTGCAGGTAGGGATATCTTCCTAGTCTGCCCCTATTGCTCCATTCAGGAGTCAGTTTAAGACTGTCTTGGCGGGGGCCAAAGTTTGTGGGAGTAGGTGGGTTATTGGTTTTTTTTTTGCTTTCTGTTCAAGAGTAGAAAAAGGAAAAAAATAAAAATAAATAAAAAAACAAAAACAAAAAACAAAGCTACAGTTCCAACACTGTTTTAAGCTAAGGCCTTTGCTCTTATGCTCCAGCGGAGTTCCTGCTGCTCTCCCAAAGGGTCTGCCGGGATTTAGGGAATTGCGCGCACCCTACCGTGTGGCTAAGATCCCCGTTCCGCATCTCTCGGGGACCTGCGTCTCCGCCCCGGGCGCTGCGTTTCCGCGCGAGTTTTCTTTTTTCCCTTCCTCCCGGGTTTCAGGCTTCTGCCTCGGAGCCGCCGCGCGCCCACGCCGTTCTCCTGCTGCGCTTCTGGAGGGACTGCCGCCGGGGTTTAGGGGACTGCGCGCACCTTGCCGCGTGGTGGCTAAGATCCCCGCTCCGTCTCCGGGACCTGCATCTCCGCCCAGCGCGCTGCGTCTCCAAGCCCGAGTATTCTTTTTTCCCCTGCTCCCGGGTTTCAGGCGTCTGCGCTCCGCGGACCCGGTGGGCACAGAGACTGATCCCTGAACCGGGAGGGTGCAGGGACTGATCTTGCCCTGTCGCTGCGGGGCTCTGCACCCTGCTTCCTGGGGACCCGGCGAGCCGCGGGTGCAGCTCGTACCTCTGCACAGTCGTCTCCTCTCTCTCCTCCCGCACTTGCCCGGCCTGAGGCTTCTGCCTCAGACTGCAAACCAACGCGCTCTTGCTGAACTCTAGGTGGGCCGCGGGCCGCAGGGAGCGAGCCGGGGAACACTCACCGTGACTCAGCAGCCGCGGGTGCGGGCTGCACCTCCCGCGTCTCGCCGCCTTCTTCCCCTACTTGCCCAGCCTGACCACCTTCCAGTAATCCTTGTGTGGAACTCTTAGTTGCTCTGTGTGATGAGTAGATGTCTCTTTGAAGCGTATTAGAAGTTCAAATTGTGAAGGGCCGGCCGAATGGCTCAGTTGGTTAAGAGCTCGCTCAAGAGTGCAAGCTGAGCTCTGAGCAACAGCGGTTCGAGGCCAGCCCGAGCTGAGCTGCCGTTGAGCTGCCAACAGGTGGCAGGATGGCTCAGCTAAAAAAAAAAAAAAAAAAAAAAAGTTTCAAAATAGAAGTTCAAATTGTGGATATTTCCAGGGGAGATTTCATGGAGCCTTCCTCACAGCCGCCATCTTGCCCCTCCCTCTCGAGAACTGGTTTTAAATAAAGAGAGAGAATCAGGATGAGGTAGCCCTCTGGTTACTCCCTACTAAAAGGTGTGATCGTGACCCCTCTTGGGTGCTTGTAGATGCAACTTAAAAGAAGGAAATCAGAACCAGGTCCCAGATTTTAGGCACTAACGTTGAAACTCAGGCCCCAATTTATACAATGGCCATAGCTTAGCTCTGTACTTTTTCAACTTTAACATGCATATGAATCACCTAGAGATCCTGAGAAAACGCAGATTCTAATTCAGAAAGTCTGGATGGGACCTGTGACTCAGTATTTCTTACAAGCTCCTAAGGGATGCTGATGCTGCAGGTCCATAGATCTGTCTTTGAGCAACAGTGGACAAGACGATACCTGAGATTCCCTAATAACTTAAAATACTTTTCCTTGCTGCCTTTAGATAAGCTTATAGGCTGAGGGGTGAAAGTGCTGGGGATAGATTAAATGGTAGGAATTCAGTGACTTAAGATAAGCCACTGTGAGAAGCAAAGGGTCAGAGTGTCAGCCAGTCTCTCCCCCACATGAGCTCACCTAAGATTGCAAATGGGAGCTATATGTAACTCCTCCAGGACTACAAGCCTTGCCCATGTGAGCAGCAGAGAGCATGGTCAGTGGGACCTGGTGGGTCTCTGTGTTTCCCAGATCTTGTACACTGTAACTCTCCTGAATGATGCTGAGAGAAGAGTTAACAGTGGATAATAGACTATCTGAGCAGTTGACAACTGTTCATGTGTGCGGTATTGACAAAGGAAAAATTCTCCTCACTTCCTTTGGCCTTCATGCATGGAAGGGGGTAGACTTTTCCAGGCCCCTTCTAATAAAGCTAAATTAGGCCAACTGGGTTAGAGATTTGAGTTCAGGATAAAGATAATTTTGTGATTGTTGCTGTCAAAGTTACAGGCTGGCTTGTGAGGTGATGAACCATGATGGGTATGAGGCACAAAGCAAGGTGATGATGTGTTGGGTCTATAAAAGGATTGTGTGGGAGGATGGCCTAGATCAGGAGTTACCTAGTTTTGTTCTATAAGGGGCCAGATAATGAGTACTTTAGGCTTTTGGGCCATACAATCTCTGTCACAACTACTTAACTCTGCTGTTGCAACCCCAAGTCAGCCACAGACAATACATAAATGAGTAAGTGTGCTTGTGTTTCCATAAACCTTATTGATGAACCCAGGGATTTGAATTTGTTATAATTTTCATGTGTCATAAACTATTGTTCATGTTTTGATTTTTTTTCTACCACTTAAAAATATGCAAATCATTCTTAGTTCACAAACTGCAAAACATGGTGGTTCATTGTATTTGACTTGTGGACTCTGATTTGAATGAACCTCAAATTGTCAGGAGTCTGGGGGTGCAAGGATTCTGTTTTGGTTGGAATACTCTGGGAGGTAGCTTCCTCCAGCCAAGGAAAAAGGGCGTTCCTTTTGCAGGTAAATCCTTACCATCTGCAGGTAAATGTGTTTGAGATAGGAGGATGTTTCACTGAATCTCACCCTCCTGGAAGTGTTTGCTCCTTGCTGTGAGAATTAGGATCTGGTCTGACAAGTGTTGCCTTTCTCAGACTCCAAGCAGTAGGTTTAGCCCTCAACTGCCCCCTGCCCCCACCTCAGATGGTTTCACCTCTGTACGCTGTCATGAGTTCTTTCATTTGGTTTCTGGAGAGCAAGCTGATTGTGCCCGCAGAGAGCAATCCTTCAGAATAATTCCTGGCTTTGTTAGGCTTTCTGAAGCTGACCTTTGCAGTGCTTTGCATCATTGTGCCCGGCTGTTAATGAGCACCCTGGCTCTTAGGTTAGCCTCCTGCAACACCAACCCTGTGCTTTCTGCTGCAGACATCAATACTCCCCCCGTATCTGATAATCAATAATAGGGGTTACTACAAACACTAATATTCCCTGGGTGAATAATTAAAATGAATCTATTTTTGACTAAAGGTGGTCTTTTGTCTTAACCTTTTTCAGTGCCTTCATTCATCTCGTCAGTGAAGTTTCTTGGATCAGACCAAGGAGGAAGAAAATGGTTTGATCCCTGTTTACTGAAGAAGAAATGGAAAAGGCAAGGGATTGAGTAATTTTCCTAAGGTCGCTGAGCAAGACTGAGGCTGAGCCAGAATGAACATGAACAAGCACAAAATTCTCAAGCTCGCTCAGTCTTTTAACTACATATGTCATTCCTATTCTGTTCAGAAATATCTGTACCTGTTGTGCAACTAAATAGCTGCATTTCCAGGTATGGAGCTTGCATTCCCAGACTGTGAAAAGAGCTAAGGGCTATAAAATACTAACCAGGAAAAAAATACCTGATTTTGAGAGCACTGATAATCTATTGGTAGCAAAGAATGTGGTACCATAGGTGAATAAGGCACCATGCATA
Source organism: Aselliscus stoliczkanus (assembly GCA_033961575.1). Taxonomy (NCBI): domain Eukaryota; kingdom Metazoa; phylum Chordata; class Mammalia; order Chiroptera; family Hipposideridae; genus Aselliscus; species Aselliscus stoliczkanus. The sequence goes on from CM066738.1 coordinate 34,544,098, forward strand.
ATACTAATAGAAACACAGGGGAAGAATTCTATGCAGAATTCAAAAATCCTTGAGTTCAGTGAAATTCAAACAACTAAACTAACCAGAAATTGAGGCAGTTAGAAATCATCTATTGCAGTGTAGTGGTGGTCATTTAAGCCTTGTGGACGAAGCTTTATAAGAAAATTGAAATATTAACTGCTCAAGTGATTTCAGTGAAATCTGGAAAAGAAAGGAAATTAAAAATGGAAGATTAATATTAGTATATATAAACATATGAATTATATTTAAAAACACTAAAACACAAGAAATTGGAGAAGACATCTGAACTATAATTTATAGAAGAAATACAAATAGTGAAAAAAATGGAGAAGATGAAAAAAAAAGACTCCAAATTAAAATGAGAAATCACTTTACTGTATTAAATTAGTAAGGATTAAAAAAAATAAGATCCGGGCCGGCCAAGTGGCACGGTGGTTAAGCGCTGGCTTGGGAAGCCAGCAGCCCCGGTTTAGGTCCCACATATGAGGGCCAGTGACACTGCCCTCAAAAAGAAAAAAAGATCCATTAATACCACAATAAGATAGAACCACATCTATCAGAATTGCTAAAGAGAAAAAAAATACTTAAATAACTTTTAAAAATGCTGGTGAGAATGAAAAGAAAGTGAATCGCATATACATTGTTGATGAGAATGTAAAATGGTACAGCCACTCTGGAAAATAGTTTGGCTATTTCTTGTAAAAATAAATACATAATTGCCACATGACCCAAAAATTACACTCTTCTGGGCCAGAGAACCGAAAATGTAACTTCACACAAAAACATGAACACACATGTTCTTAGTGGTATTATTCCTAATAGCACCAAATTCAAAGCAACCCCGATATCCTTTAGGGAGTAAATGGTGAAGTAAACTGTGGAACATTATTACCATGAGCTACTACTACTCATCAATACAAAGGAACAAACTGCTGATCACTGGATCACTGCATCACTCTCCAAAGAATTGTGCTCACTGAAAAGAGCCAGGCCCAAGAGATCACAGACTACATGATTTCATTTATATAACATTCCTGAAATGACACAGATATAAAAATGAACAGTGGTTGCCTGAAAATGAAGAGGGGTGAGAACAGGAGGAAAGTGGGTGTGGCTATAAAATGCAACATGAGGAATCATTGTGATGGAAACATTCTGTATCCTGACTCTGCCAACATCAATGTCCTGGTTGTGACGTGCTAGTTTTGCAAACTGTCGTTAGAATAGAATGGGTAAAAATATACTTGGGATCTCTTTGTATTATTTCTTACATCTGTGTGTGAATCTATAATTGTCTCAAAGTAAAAAGTTTAATTAAAAATATGATTATGAGAGATAGAAAAGGTGTAGTGAAGTCTCTTCTTGCTTACAGATTGAGAGTGATTTACATTATCATATATGGATGAATTTTTGGAAACATTTCAGCAACACAAAAGCCTTTCATTTTTCCTATATCTGCCTGAGCAGTTCTACTTATAAAAAAATGCATTTTAAGGAGATAACAGAACACTGGTAAAGATTTCTGTGTAAATATGTTCAATGTTGCATTATTTAAAAGCAGAAAAGTTTTCAAACACACTCACCGACTAATAATTAAGGAATATTTAAAGAGTTGTGGCATGTACATACCATCTACTTTAACATAGAAGTGAAACTGACATTTTTGTAAGAGAGATAAGCTGTAGAATCCAATGGAGTGGTTAAGTACATGGGCTCCAATATAATCAGTGGGGTCAAGTCACGATGTCACTGCCTCTATATTTGTGACCTTACACTGGTTACTTAACATCTCTGTGCTACATTTATCCCTTTGTAAAATAAAGATAGGAGGTTGTCTCAAGGCCCACATGAGTTAAAAATGTAAAGCACTTAAAATGGCATACACTAAATGTCAATTGATATTTTCCACATTTTGGGGGGTCATTTTTAAAAACTTCCTACAATGAGCATGCTATTTAAATATTTTTTTTTAATGAGAAGGAAATAGATATTGTGAAATAAAAGACTGAGAAGAAAATATTAATACTAGTTCATGATGTGATAAACCAGGAAATACCTTATTTTTCTGCACAATTTTCCAAATGGTTTGTGATGTGGGTTGAGTACACTTATAAATGAAACCTTTATTAATCAGGGAACATATGATGTTCTGTACGTCAAGTCTGTGTACTTTTAAAATTTTTTCAGAGCTCCATATCCGCAGTCTACTTTCTCATGCTTTAACTGTCTTCACTACTCACGTTGGCCCTACTGTAGACCTTATAGCAGCCATCCCTTCAATCATACTATCCTCCTGCTTCTTTTACTGACCAGGGTCCCAAAACAAAGTCATTCTGCCCAGTGCTGTTCATGCCAGTAGAATGAGATTGAGTTTGGTAAAACAGAGAAGAAACTTTATTCTTTGATCAAGGAATGGAGAAGAGTGACCTCATACTCTAATGGCAACTTCTCCCCAACTGGGAGGAAACTTCTGTATTTATAGGCTGTGGAGTACAGTGATTAAATTGTTTTAGGCTTACATAATCTTTCTGTTGCCTCAGCCCTTTTGCCCATGATCCTTTTTGCACATGATACCCTATTGCCATCTTGGTTTCTGAACTCGACACCTTGGTCTTTGTATTTTTCAGTTCCTGTAGGCAAGCACAGCTTGTGACATAGTTTACTTATTGAGAAACATTAGAGTCTTTTAGATGATAACCTGGTGACACTTCCTACACTATTCCTATTGCGCACAGCTTTCTTCAATGCTGTCTAATGTTTAAGCCTCATTTCTTTCACAAAATTTTTCTGCTCTTATTTCTCTTTTTAAAATTCCTTCTGTGTTCAATATTATTCCAAATGATTTAGCACTTTATGATGACCATGTAGAATGCTATTTTATGGTGTTGTTTTTCTGTACAGTGCTGCAAATGAATATTCTTTGTATCCTTAACTAAAATTTAATCTTCATGGTCAAGAGCTAGTATTATACTTCTTTTGTGCTACACAGAGAGGGTCACTGTTTAATGGAAGAGAGCCAAACTAGACTGGTTGTACTGGCTTAGCCCTCAGTATGAATGAGTGATGTAGGCTTAATCATGAGCTTAGTTATTCAGGGGACTATCTTCTAAGTAACAGGAAGTGACTGTTTTTTCAGACTAATCATGTAGCAGAGGTAACATGTAAGCAAGACATTCTAAGACTGAATGGTGAGACTTGAAAAGTCCTTACTAAGAGTAGCTGAGAAATCTGGAGGTAGTGAATAGCACAGTATCTATATCTGGGGATTAAAGGGCAACCCTGCTAGGAGGAAGGGAGTGATATAAGGCATAACTTTACAAAGTAAACCATTTGTAAAGTAACAAGATGCCTTGTTTATATGTAATCTTACCCAATCCCAATATGTAAACAAATACAAGTGACATTTTATTTCAAATAAGTGTATTTTCTAATTTGAACTTTCCTTACTATGCACTCAACAATATCAACTGTTCTGTATCAAATTAAAGAGCTAAAATTTAGATTATAGATGATAGTGCAGTTTAATTCCATCCTGCTTCCTGATTTAGTTCTCTATATTGTTTTGAGTTACAAAATCATGAAAAGTTTGATTCAGTAAGTTTAACAATTGTGATTATGAAAGCATGAGTTTTTTTTTTTTTGTTTAGTTTTTAGAGAGATTGCCTTGCAATCTTGAGATATTCTTAATCAAACTTGATGACTTGAGAAATAACTAAATTGTTTTGGGTATCACATTAAATCTCTACACTGTTTAATAACAACTTACATCATGCTCTCTGAAGCTCTATCTTTCTTTTTAAAGTATAAAAATTCAGAAGGATGCAGACAGTAATATAACAAAGAGCCTTCATATCCACCACTAAGAATTAACAAACATTGGTATTTTAGAATGACATTTATTTGTATTTGTAGCCATAACATTACAGGTTTTTAAGGCCTTTTGTTCAAAGGCAACCCTGTTACCTTTCTTCGTGTTCCTCCAGTTATCTATTGGGTTGTCAGAGAAGTCATGACGCATTTTTGCAACAAAAAACATAGAAGACACTTCATGATGTTTCTGACAACCCAATATATTATATTTTCAGTCAGTACATACCTTTGCAATATGTAGAACTATAACATATATTTCTCAAGCTTTAGCAAACATCAGAACCTACAGACAGTTGGAGCCTACCTCCAAGAGATTCTGATTCAGTAGGTCTAAGTTTGAGTCCAACAATTTGCATTTCTAAAAACTTCCTAGGAAATGTTGATGATGTTGGTCCAAGCTCCAGATTTTGAAAACTATATAGGAGGTCAGACAATTAAGTTTGCGAACTCATCATAGAAAAAGTGCTACGTACTTCATTGCTGAATATCACTACAGTCATCTTTGAAGTACTCCCCTTGGGAAGCTATGCACTAATGCCAACACCTAGTCCACCCTTCAAAGCAATTTTGGAACCCTTTTTCTGGAATGGCCATCAGTGCTGTCATCTTATTACACTTGATGTCTGGAACATCATCAAAATGTCTTTCTTTCAATATTTCCTTTATCTTCAGGTAAAGAAAGAAGTAATTGGGGGCCAGATCAAGTGAGTAGGGAGGGTGTTCCAATATAGTTCTTTGTTTTCTGGGGTTTTTAAAAAAAGATTTTACTAGGGAATTGGGGGAGGGAAACAGACAAGTTGCTGTCCTTTTGTTCTTCAGTCTAGCTGTGGAGGACGGCACTTCACTGGCTCATGTTGGTATTGTGATCATTTGGTTTTTCCTGGCTGAGGCAGTCTGTCAGTGGCCATTAGACTGCTGCTCACAGTGGCTCATTGCAGCTCATGCTGGCTGCTAGTACTCAGCCTAGCTTCCAGCTATTCATGGTTGCTCACGGCAGCCCCACTGCAGCCTACGCCATTGCCAGTGATTTACGGGAGCCCAGCTCCAGGTCGAGCTGTTGTTCACCATCTTAGCTGTAGAGGGCGCAGCATCACTGGCACCCATGTAGGATCCGAACCTGTGGCCCTGCTGCTCAGAGCTCACACTCGCAAGTCAACTTTTAATCAATGTGCCACTCAGCCTACCCTATAGTTATTTGTTTCCTGGATAAAAACTCCCTCACAGACAGTGGCATGTGAACTGGTGCATTGTCATGATGCAAGAGCCATGAATTGTTGGCAGAAAGTTCAGGTCATCTAACTTTTTCATGCAGCCTTTTCAGCACTTCCAAATAGTAAACTTGGTTAACTGTTTGTTCAATTAGTACAAATTCATAATGAACAATCCCCTTGATATCAAAAAAACGGTTAACAACATTGTTGCAACAAGTTTGTGAGCTTAATTGTAGAACCTCAAATGTATTAGTAAGTTCACTCTTACTAAATGCTCTAAAATAATTGTACAGTAAGTCCCGACTTATGAACATTCGTAGATGCAGACAAATCCCAAAAGTATCTCATGTGTCTGCCGGACATTGTCACAGCTGTGGTGCTGTGTGCTTACTGTGCAGTGCTCAGCCAGAGCCCAGGATGTTCAGAAGCAAGAGGAAAAGCAGTGGTGATGTGGAGGGGACTGCTAGGAAGTGCAAAGACTCCCTTTGTCAGACTTAACGAAGGAACCCAACTTACGAATGTTCTCCCAGAACGGAACTCATTCCTAAGTCAGGGACTTACTGTATAATCACTCCTACATCATTGATTTTGCATGTCTTTCCAAATTTTTGTTACCTAAACATTTCTGCACTAAACGCTTTTCTGTATCTTTCCCAGTGTACATATACAAAAAGCAAAATGATTAAATATCAATGATGTGCACTTTCAAATTTTTTAGATATTGGCACATGGATCATCAAGGCACTGGTCCAGTGTGCATACCCATTTTCCTCCAATTTTCCTCATCCTCACCACCCCTTGGTTATGTAATACATTGGTTTTATGCACAGTTGTTTAAAGTTATTGATGGTTCATGAATGTTTTAATTTTCACTTCCTAAATTTTCAATGAGGTGAAACATTCCTTTCATGTTTATTTGCTATTCAGATTTCTGTTTCTATAAACTTCATGTTCAAATTTTTGCCTCTTTTTATTTTGCAGGTAATCTTTTTATTACTTTTTTAAGTGAGTTTTTCTGCCTCTTACTAATACTTAGAGATGTACATACTATTGATATTTTATCCTCCTAAAACACCAATAAGAAAGAAACAGTCATTTTTTTGATACTTTTATTTTTATTTATTTATTTTTTTGAGGGCAGTGTCACTGGCCCTCATATGTAGGACTGAACTGGGGCCGCTGGCTTCCCAAGCCAGCGCTTAACCACCACGCCACTCGGCCGGCCCGAAACAGTCATTTTTTTAAAATGACAAAAGACTTAGACATGTATGTAATAAAAGAACATATATGCATGTCTAATAAGAATGTGAAAACGTTTTTTTTTTCATTATTACTTATCAGGAAATTCAAATTAAAACACATTGAGATGAAAGACCATCAGTATCAAGTGATGGAACAGATTAAGAACCACAGAAATTCTTTTTTTTTTTAAAGATTTTATTGGGGAATTGGGGAAGACGAACATTGTGTTTTTTCAGGACCCATCAGCTCCAAGTCAATCTTATCAATAGTTGTGGAGGGCACAAGCTCAGCTCCAAGTCTAGTAGCCACTTTCAATATAGTTGTGGGGCAGGAAGGGGGTGCAGGGGGCAGGTGCAGGCCACCATCCCATGCAGGAGTCGAACTGGCAGCCTTGTTGCTAAGAGCACATGCTCTCATCAGCTCAGTGGAGGATGAGCTCGGGCGCAGCTCACTGGCCCATGTTGGAATCGAACCAGCAACCCTGTTGCTCAGAGCTTGTGGTCTGACTAACTGCACCACCTGGCTGGCCCAGAAATTCTTATATATTGCTAATCAGAATACAAATTGGTAAAACTACTTTGGCAAATCATTTGACAGTTTTTAATTAAGTTAAACATTCATCTACTCTGTGACCCAGCAATTCCACTCCTAGATTTATACCCAAGAAAAATGAGGACATGTGTCTAAGTCATATATGCAAATGTTCATGACAGCATTATTAAAAGCTCCAAACTGGAAACAACCCAAATGTCCATCAGTGGGAAATGTATAAATACATTGTGATTCATTTATATAATAAAATGCAATCAACAATAAATAAGAATGACTTACTGACAGATATTGTTATGAATCTCAAAAAACACTGTGTTGAATAAAAGCAGCCAGGCACAAAGAAATACATACTATGTGATTCCTTTTATTAAAAGTTTGAGAATCATCAGGATAATGGCTACTTTGGGTATGGGGAGTATTGACTAAAAGAGAGCTGGGGGAACTTTCAGGACTGCTGGAAATATTCCGCATCTAAACTTGGGTGGTGGCTACCAGATTGCATACATAGGTAAAATTCTTGTTACTGTAACCTTAAAATGTATGCATTTTGCTATATTTTGAATTTTTCCTTGATAAAACAAATTTACAAAATTTAATTAAAATGTCTAAAGCTCTCATTTTATAGGAATGTCAGTTGTGGGAAAAGAGGATTTCTTTGTGAGGGAAAGTAAGTGGTAACCTGCTTTCATGTAATAGAGAAATTTGTTTTGATAATGACTGCAGGCATTTTGAAGATAATCAGTATAAGAATTAGAAAGTACTTTAATGTTCAAAGAAATGAGGATGAAATGTTGAGAAAGCAAAATAAAATAAATGAAAAATGTAAAGAAAGATGAACAGAATAAAATCAATACTTCAGTTGTTATCTTAGGTGCAGACAGACTAAATTCTCCTATGAAAAACAGAAATGATTAAATTCATTTACAAAATACAGTCTTACATTACTTACAGGATATAAAAAATGGGGGCAGATATATTATTAGCAAATTTTAAAAGATCACAAGCTCAAAGAGGATAAAAGAGACAGTGTGCAATGTGCAAAAGGTATAATTTATGAAGAAAACACCAGTCCTTTGCTTATGCTTATATTTACTAAACAACAAAGCAAATTACAGACATATAAACATGTAAATTCACATACATGAAATGTATGAAAATTGAAAGGCATTAATTAACTAACATTGAATAATATTAATGAGCTTAGTTATTTGGGAAAACAGCTTACTTTATTGCCTTTTTTCATAAAATTTCTGACAACATGTAATGGTTTGATTTATGATACATGAAGCTGAAACACTTATTTTTAGGCTGCAATTATTTCATTTAAAAATTCCAGTTACTCCACAGAAATGGCTATAGAATCATTTTGCAAAAATTCTAAGGGTGAGCCAGGATAGAAAATAACTATTGTCATAGAATGATCTGTAGGAAAAAAGTATATGGCTTTCTTTCATAAACATCTGAAAAACAACGAGAGACATTCTTTCTCTGCATGCAGTCACTGAAGCCTAGCTGGCCCCCGCACCAAACACAAGCATCACACAGATAGCCTAGGGGACTTGGGCTCTGGAAGTAGCTAGGAAGACTCTGTGTCCTAATGTCTGAGCTTCTCTGGCTCCAGAGGAGAATTAACAGCTTCTGTTTTTAAATGTTGGGTCCTTGTGGGTTCTAGAGCTAGACTGCCTTAGAGGACGAGAGATTGACTCCAGGATAAGGACAAGGGAGGCTGGGGTTGGTATCATGGTAGGCACTTACATCCATCCACTCTCATACAGTACTCTGTGAGGTGGCAGAACTTCTAAGCCCTCCAAGAACATGCCTGGACCATGATCATCAAGATTCAAGTTATGAGGTCAGAATTTAGGGGTCCTTTTTAGATAAAGCCTTGTGCAGATGAGCTTGGACACAGCTTCTCTCCTCATCATCATTGACCAGACCTCGATGGAAGTAGATTGTAATAAAGAAGCAATAGGAAATACAGCAAACCTCACCAACCACAGCTTGGTGTCAGACAAAATTTATCTAGGGGGGAAAAATAAAAATAAAAATATATATATGTTAATTAAAAATATATATATATGTTAATTGTTTTCACTGCAATGTATAGGAGTAAATTTATACTCTACATTATAGTTTTTATTATTTTTTTTATTTTCAGGTGAGTGAGCATTTTCTTTTTAAACACGTTTGCTTTTATAGATTATTTTCAGTGTCATTAGCACCAGCTCTGGAATCCAACTGGTGTTAATAGAACATGATTTGTTGTTTCATCTTCAGCATTTTTGGTCTTGCCACTTACATTATCAAATTTTTGCTTCAAATATTGTGTTTTTAATCAGTGATCAATTTCTGGATTAAATAATAATTGTTTTACACTAATAGAAAAAATGTATTAAAAATAAAATTAGATAAGAACCACATTAAATATATAATTAATACAAAATTCTGCATAATGTGTTTCTAGTGTGATGGACTATACATTCTCTTGTTATTGCACAGTCAACTGGGATTTCAAACCAGGGTGTTATGTAACCAGTATGCCTGGGTCTTACTTGTATTTAATAGAGCATGTTGTCCTTGTTCTGTAGATTTGAACTTCCTTGTACAGTTTTAAGTAGAAGGACAGGCACAGACCTGAAGTCACAAAATGTGAGTGCAGAACAGTAAACTTTCAGATCCATCACACATATACGCCAAGTCCACGTACATGGGACGGCTTTGCAAACTCAGGATACACTTTAATTAAATAGAGACAGCAGGAGGGCTTTTATTTGGATAGTTACACAAAAATGAGTTACCCACAAGCATAAATTAAAACATCAGTAATCTTCAGTATTTTAAGTGAATTTGAATATATGTGGTTTTCTTTAACCATTTTAAAAGGAATTAAAAATATTTAAAAAAGAAATTTTGAAGTAGAAAATTGGGAGCTACCAAAATACCTCTACAGAATTCTGAAATGTCTAGAGATGTTTAAGGTGGAAACTATTGACCTATGAAATCCTTCCAATTCTCTGACCCTTTGAATCTGTTTTAATTGAGTAGTGGTCATTCATATTTTTATTCAGGACCTCATAGAATAGTAGATCTATGGATGATCTACTCCAAACTCAAGCAACACATAGAGTAGAAATCATGTAACAACACACAGTAGAAATCCATGTAGAGTCATCCTCTGCAGTTGAATGTAGTGACGAGAACATTTCAAGAGACATATTACACTGGTGGAATTGCATGAATCCCCCTGGATTCTGTTAGATAAACACATTTTATGAGCAATCACCACGAGAGGGTATGACTTCTTCATTTAATATCTTCAAGTGATCATTTTCCATGTAAATGGTGCTTCTCTGAATTATAAAAATGTTGAATATTTTTGGTCAATATTTTGCAATTCAGAGTGTAGACACTCTTTCCATAAAGACATTGTTTGGCAGCACATTTGAAAACAAAATTCCCAAACAGAAGATGAAAAATATCTCAGGAGCCCATCATTTCCTTTTTTTATGCAGCTTTATTGAGTTATGATTGACATATAATAAACTGTACATATTGAAATTTGATGTTTTGAAATATGTATAAATCCATTTAGCCATTACCATAATCAAGAAAATGAAAATATCCACCATTTTCAAGTTTTATCATGTCTTTTGGTAATTCTTTATTCCCACTTTTTCTTTTTGGATATTGATTTTGTATTATGAAATTTTAGTAAACTTACTTATTAGTTCTAGATTTTTTGTAAAAAAATGTCATCAAGTATTCTAAATGTATTATTGAATAGAAATGATGAGAGCACATACAAGGTAAGATAAAAAAAAATATGGTGAATGTTTAAATTTTTAAAAAATTATTACGTAAAAGTCACATTGCCATAAATTCCCCTCAAAATAACACCCCGTCATTTTGAGCACGCTAATCCCATTGTTCTTGCCACTTTCAGAAGCAGTTCTGGAAGTCCTCTTTCATGACTATCTTTAGTTGCACTGTCATGGCTACCTCAACGTCCTGAATCCATTCAAAACGTTTTCCTTTCATGGTCACTTTGACTTTGGGGAAGAGCCAGAAGTCACTCAGTGCCAGATCCAGTGAATAAGGTGGATGAGGGTACATTGTTATCTTTTTATTTGACAGAAATTGTCATACCAGAAGCGATGGGTGACAAGGAGTGTGGTCCTGATAGAGGATGAAGTAAAGACACTAAAGATAAGTGTGTTTGAAGAGGGGGTGGGAGGGGCTATCTGAGGGGAATTAATGGCAATGTGTCTTTTACTGTAATTTTTTTTTAAATTTAGACATTCAATGTATCTTTTGATCACAATTCATATACTTACCTTTTTACAGATTTAAGGGGAAAGGATTCAGTATTTATTTTATTTTTTAATTTAATTTTATTTTTTTTTGAGGGCAGTGTCACTGGCCCTCATATGTAGGACTGAACCGGGGACGCTGGCTTCCCAAACCAGTGCTTAACCACCGCGCCACTCAGCTGGCCCTTTAGTATTTAAAATTGAGTGTGATGTTAGCTGTAGATTTTTGATAAATTCCCTTTATTAAGTTAAGGAAGTTTCCTTCTCTTCCTACTTCATTGGGAATTTTTATCAGGAATGGATGTTGGATTTTGTCAAACACTTATTTCTGCATCTATTAAGATGATCATATTTCTTTTTATTTGTTGTTTGTTTTGTTTTTTACTTAGTGTTCTAATATGGTGACATACATTGATTTTCCAGTGTTAAATTATTTTTGAGATCAGTTTTACTTGATCATGATATATTAATCTTTTTGTATATTCATGTTATCCTTATTTTTGTTCCTCTATATGTAATGTACCTCCCGGCCCCCCTGGCTGTGTTTAACATTTTCTTCTTTTCATTAACAATAAAATGTGGCAAAAGTGACTTTAAGGCAAGTTCTGCACCTAGGCCTTAAGAAGCTTTACACAATTCTGCCCTCTCTAGGGAACCCTGCAGAAGGGAGAAACCTGAATTGGTTTGGTGGAAGATCAGAGACCACGTGAAGCAGAGATCAGCCATCCCAACTGAGGCTTCCTAGTCTAGGGAGTCCTCAGATAGACTCAAGCTAATTGTAGATGCATGGGTCAGCCCCACTAGAATCAACTAACCCCTGCCAAATCAGCAGAAACATGCAGTTCACCCATAGAATTTATGAGCTAATTGATATTTGTTTTAAGCTATCATATATATTTTTTTAAAATTAGTTTCAGGTGTACAACACAGTGCAATAGTTATACATTTTACCCCTCAAAGTGACAACCCCCACCCCCAATTCGCCACCCCACTCCCCCCCATATCATATATATCTATTACTCTTCCTCTGACTCTCTTCCACAGAATAATCCACATCCTGTGACTATATATATTCAATTACAGTAGGTATACCACCTCCGGTTTAGTAATACAGTGCAGTGATCAAACCTCTACTCCATCCATGAAATGGTCTCCCTAACAAGACCTATGATCATCTGACATTCCACAGAATATTTACAACATTATTAATTATATTCCCCAAACTGTTTTTCATATCCCAGTGGCAATATTGTAGTTGCCTATTTTTGCTGTCTAATCCCTTCCCCTTCTCCCTCATCCCCATTCCCCTCCCAATTAGCAACCCTGATTTTTCCTCTATATCTATGAGACAGTTTCTGTTTACTTTGCTCATTCATACAGTTTTTCAGATTCCACATATGAGTGAGATCATATGGTATTTGTCCTTCTCTGACTGACTTATTTCACTCAACATAACAGTCTCTAGGTCCATCCATATCATTGCAAATGGCACGATTTCATTCTTCCTTATAGCGGAGTAATACTCCATTGTATAAATATACCACAGTTTCTTAATCCAGTCATCTACTGACGGGCATTTTGGTTGTTTCCAAGTCTTAGCTATTGTAAATTGTGCTGCTATGAACATCGGGGTGCATAACTTTTTTTGAATAAGTGTCTTGGTTTTTTCAGGATAAATACCTAGGAGTGGAATTGCTGGGTCAAACGGTAGCTCTATTTCCAGTTCTTTGAGATACCTCCATACTGACTTCCATAGTGGCTGCACCAATCTGCAGTCCCACCAACAGTGCAGCAGGGTCCCCTTTTCCCCACAGCCCCGCCAGCACTTGTTGTTTGTTGATTTGTTGATGATAGCCATTCTGACTGGAGTGAAGTGGTATCTCATGGTGGTTTTTATTTGCATTTCCCTAATGACCAGTGAGGTTGAACTTTTTTTCATATGCCTGTTGGCCATCTGTATGTCCTCTTTAGAGAAATGTCTCTTCATATCTTTTGCCCATTTTTTAATTGGGTTGTTTGTTTTTTTGATGTTGAGTTTCATGAGTGTTTTATAAATTTTGGATATTAACCCCTTATCAGATATATGATTGGCAAATATATTCTCCCATTCAGTAGGCTTCCTTTTTGTTTTATTAATGGTTTCCTTTGTTGTGAAAAAACTTTTAAGTCTGATATAATCCCATATGTTCATTTTTTTCTTTTACTTCCCTTGCCCGTAGGGATGTATCAGTAAAAATATTGCTCTGAGTAAGCTATCATATTTTGAGGTAGTTCATTAAGCCTCAATAGGCATTGCCACACTAATTCTTTTGGTTAAATTCTAATATTTAATATAGTGGTTAAGTTTTACACCTTGAGTAAAATTTCAAGTGCTTCTCCCTACACAAACTCATGCCCTTTTAGAGTGATGCATAGGGATTCTGAACATGATTTATTATCATTCACACTGTAAGTGCAGTCTTCTTAAAAATAAATTGGATATATGAGGATATCAATAGTTAAAGCATTATTTTTAAATTTCCTCATTTTTCATAAAGATTTGCCATTAAATTCTTGCCTTCCAACTGCAGTTTCTTTGCCTTTAAAAGATTACATTCAGGTTTTGTTGTAAATACTCCATTTAAAAAAGATATAAAATTTAATTTTCACAAATTACTCAGAAACATGTCTATTAAGAATCTGCAGTAGTTCAAGGGCAAAACTGGAATCTCTTGGTGAAAACATGAAATCATTGAGCTGATGATATGTGATAAATTATGAACTGGAGTCCTGACAACATGTCTTCCCAACCATGACAAGTCTTTCCAAAAGAATTACCCAGGTAACAACAGAGAGCAAGCCCTTTTTTTACATACCTGGTAAGCTGGTGTGTTTTTTGCAAAAAGGTTGGTTGATCAACTGTATCATTGAACAGAACATTTGGAGGTGAGATAAAATATTTTCTTACAAGAGAAGACTATGCTTGATCAATTTACCTAATTCTTTTAGAAAATAAAGGACAGAAAAGAATTTGGTAATAGGAGTTTCTTGGAGTTTTAAGATCTCTACAAGCATAATTGTTAATCTTCAGGTGATACTGATTGGGAGGGGTACAAGGAAGTTTTCCGAAGAGCTAGAAATGTTCTAGATCTTGGGTGGGAAGAGTTATAAAAGTACATGCATATGTATAAGTTAATTGAGGTTTCAGATCCATGGACTTTACTATATGCTTGTTATTCCAAAAAATATATTTTAAAAGGCGGGGTGAGTCCAAGATAATAGGGTATGTTGATCTTGGAAAGGTATTTGAAAATTCACAAGGCACCTATCACGTTTTATATTTTTTAAAAGGTTGTCATTTAGAAAGATAATGTCAAATAGGTATTATGTTTATAATGAGTAAGAACATTAAAATAAACAAAGTTCTTTACAAGTTGAAAAATATCATTTTAGTAAAAAATGGAAGCAATACCAGTGTAACTATTAAATGGTAAAGTCCTAACTTTTACCTTTAGGTAGTACCAGTAAGTATATAACAGCTAAATCGTGAGTAAATACATTCTCATAGGGAACCTTTAAGGAGAACTTGCAATTCAGGAATTATTCCTTAATGTTTGAGGTTGACAACATATAGGACAGTTATGTTTGTCAACTAGACATTCTCTATTGCCATGATCAGAGAGAGTCAATTATAGCCAGGGCCAGCAAACTATGCACCACAGACTAAATCTGGGATGTCAATTGTGTGTTACAACTCATAAGTTGAATTCTAACCTCCAAAGGTAATAGTATTAAGAGCTCGAGCCTTTGGGAGGTAACTTGGTAATGAGGGAAGAGTCCTCATGAATTGTATTAGTGCTTTTATAAAAGAAGCTCCAGACAGATCCCTTACCCTTTCCACCATGTGAGGACAGAGTGAGAGGTACCAGCTATGAACCAAGAAGAGGGCCCCTCACTAGAATGCAACCATGCTGGTACCTTGATCTCAGACTTCCAGCCTCCAGAACTGGGAGAAATAAATGTTTGTTGTTTATAAGCAACTCAGCCTGTGATATTTTCTTATAGCAGCCTGAACAGACACCAATTATTTTTTGAATAAAGTTTTATAGAAACAGAACCACATGCCATTCATTTAGTATTGTCTTTGGCAGCTTTCATACTGCAAGAGCCATGTTGAACTGTTGTGACAGAGATCACATGACCTGCAGAGCTTAAATAGTTACTATCTGGTTCTTTGTTGAAAAACTTTGCTGACCCCTGATCTAAAAGAAGGACCACTCACATTAGCACTCTTTATAATCCTCATTGTGTGTCCATAATAAAATGCAGGGTGTTATGTTCACACCATGATGTAGGCACCTATGGTGGGAGACAGGCTCACAAATAACCTTGTAATTATTTTTTACAGCAGTTTGGTAATATAAATGCCAGTTTCCTCTCATAGCAGATTAAGTAAATGTATTGTAGAGAAGGTAAATAACCAATAACTTTCTTAAGCCCTCATGTTTAAGAAGTGACTACATCTAAACTTGAGTTCACATCTCTCTTACCCCAACCTCTTTCCAGTACAACATGGAACTCCCAATTCAGGTTTGCAAAGTATAAAACCTTAGACCTAGAGTGGGATAACTACGGACATTCTAAGTGCTAATACCTGGTGATATGCAATAAAGTACAACCGATAGAACTGTGAAACCTAGGCTTGAGGAAATACAGCAGAGGTGAGCTATTTTCTGAATATCCTATCAGAGCCACTGGGGTTGGGTTTCTCCTGAAGGGAATTGATCTTTCTTTAGTTAATTATCCTGATAATGAATCACTGATGTTAAGCCTTTAACTCACCCTTTCTACTGTGTATAAAATCTATAAGAAATAAGACCAAAGTCTCTTTTAGTCACAGATTCATGAAAAGATTAATCCATGTTTGGGCCTTTCATTTTCACTTTGTATGAATTTTCTTTTCTACATGCAATCAGATCATTTTGTTTTGAGTAACATTCATATCTCTGATTCTCCACCTCTGACATAAAGATTGGGACAATTTGAATGATATTGGGAAGCATGGGATCATGGAGAGAATAGGATGAGAGTTAAGTTTCATTTAAAACAATACTAGCCCCTGAAAGGGCAGACAAAGCTTTAGGAATGTCCCCATGCCCTCGAGACTTTCACAGAAGTTGGCCTTTGGTTTCTCTGAAGATACCAGTTAGAGTAAGCATCAACAAAATGCTGATGGTCCAGCTCATGGTTTTGCACATGGTTGAGGCAGAGTAACTCCTATCACTGCCTGCAGAAAACTTTATTTTATTGTTTTCTAAATAAAGGAAATAAAACCTAAGTGTTTACTAGCTTGAAACTCTGATTAACTGGGCCCTGGCTACACTAACTTAGGGTCTAACTAAATAATTTCAGTTCACAAGAAAGAGCCCATCCAACCCCTTATCCAGAGTGCTTTGAATTCTGCCCCTGAAACAAAAGGGATTAATCTTGGGGAAAGAATGAAATCTGAGGGAGGAAGATTGTATTATTTCCTAGGACCTTTATAACAAATTGTCATAACCTTGATGGTTTAAAACAACAGAAATGTATTTTGCACAGTTCATGAGGCCAGACTTATGAAATCAAAGTGTTGGCAGGGCTGTCCCCTTCCAGAGGTTCTAGGAAAGATTTCATTCCTTGCCTATCTCAGCTTCTAGTGTTGGCATTCCTTGGTTTGAGGTGACATCATTTTAAGCTCAGCCTCTGTGATCACACTGCCTCTTCTTTGTGTCTACTCCTCTGTATGTCTGTCTCAAAACTTCCTCCGCTTCTCCTTTATAAGGATGTATACAGAGGGTGCCAAAAAATGTGTACACATTTTAAGAAAGGAAAAAACTGTATTAAAAATTACTCCACTGGTAACCCCTTTAAGCACTTCTTGTAACTGCAGAAGTCAAATGTTACCTGTATTCATCTTTTGTTATTGGTATATATTGAGTATTACAATTTTAACACAGTTTCCTTTCTTAAAATGTGCATATGTTTTTTGGCACCCTCTGTATATATGATTATACTTAGGGTCTACCCAGATAATGCAGGATAAAATTCCCCTGTGAAGATCCATAGTACAATTGTATCTTCTGCCATATAATCACAGATTCTGCGGAATTAGGATGTAGACATATCTTTCTTTTTTGGAAATGTAAATTTAGGCCACTACACAGATTTTTAAAGAAGGGTATACAAAAATCTTCCACTCTCTAAAAATCAAGTTTTGTTTGTTTCTTTCTGATTCTGGGACTTAGAGAAGCCTGAAATGGATCTGGTGAGCGTAGACTATAATAAACCTGTGTCTGGCCAAGTTGAAATTTTAGATGGAGCTGTGCTTATGTTTTTGCTCTCAGTTAGTCTGTGGTCATGCTCTTCTTCCATTATCTCCAAACTTCAGGAACACCTTGTTAAAAGTTACAGCCAGGCATCTGGTGTTCTGAAGATTAGAGACTGGGCCTATGCCCACATTTGGGCCAAAGAAATAAGGGGACGACTGTGTTTCAGATATCCAGGGATAATCTCAGCCAGCAGAGGTGGCTGATTAGAGTATGGGAGTTATTCTATGAGGAATTCCAGGAAAAGAGAAAACTGCTTAATGGCTAAATGAAGAAAGCAGGGTGTGGGGGTATAAAGGCTTTGAAAGTGCCCATGAGCCAGTGTCATGGAAAACTCCAAGAAGTAGCTAGGGAGCACTTTGAGGTAGGAATAGAGTACAGTCAGTTTCCAGCAACATCCCAGCAGGCTGATTGGCTCAGGCCATGATAATCCTTATGATTTTACTTATAGGTCATTGAGTTACGGTTCATAAAACGATCATAAGAAATATTGCTATTAAAGATTGAGTGATGATTTCCTATACCTGGGAAATTTTACCTTTGGTCACTTCAACTAAAATATGTTTAATACATCAAACTATTAATACTGTTACCACAAAATGGAAGCTTATGATTTGCAATAATGTAACTTATTTTTTCATTTATCTATGTGATTTTGTTGGTGTTACTGGATCAACTACACACATTCTATTTCCTTTGCAGAAAAAAAGAGATAATTTTGCAATTGATAGCAATAGACTGAGAGAACACATCATGCTGGCTATTATTTCAGACCTAATGCAGGGCTGCCAAATGTAAACATTGAATTGTAATGCTACAGGGAAATTGAAACAAAAAGAAGTCAAAGTCTTTTTGAAAACTTTTAGAAAAATGAAAAGGCAACTCGAACACAGAATTAACCCTGGCAAATAATTTGGCAAGGTGCATTGGTTTCTTATAGACATGGAGTTTATAGGCAGATTAAATGCAATAGGCAAGAAATGGACAGGAAGTAGATGTAAAGCACAAGATAATGGGTCTTTTGTTCAAATATCACCAAGATGCTATTTTTCAGGTTTATAAGTCATAATGGAAGACATAGTCATGCAGGTTGTCAATAGGATATGTCAATATCTTCCATCCCCAAAATGTCACAGTTTGAACATAGCATTTTCACTCATGTATCTCCCAGACACTATATTGTAAACAGAAGGAAATTTGAAAATTACATTCCATATGGTAAATCTATGCTGTTGAGTTAACCCAAGCGTATAAGAATGAAAACTGGTGCTTATATTAAAAATTCTCCAAATCAATGCATGCTGTCATATGTAAATGACCAGTGAATGTTATTTATATTTGGGCAGAGTGGTGACAGGGAACTGCATTGCATATTTTCAATAGTAAGAATTATACTTCCATACCCGCCCCTGGTAAAGTTCATGTTCCATACCCGCCCCTGGTAGAGTTCATGTAAGCATCCCCTACCAGCCTGGATGACAACATTATGGAATACCAGGGGAAATGTTGGACAAAAGAGTAAGCATTTATTGATCAACAGTTATGTGCCAGGTATGTGCTAAGAACTGTCAAGTATGATATTTAATTTTCTTCTCTCAATATCAATAACGAGCAATAATTACTGCATATTTTTGTAGATCAAGACACAAGGAAAAGAGAGATGAAAAATTTGAACAAGTTCAGACAACCAGTAAATACAGAATCAGGATTTAAATTTGAGTCTTTCTGAATTTATTGACTCTTTTAAAAACATGATATTACCTCTGAAGCCAATAGAACAATTACTAGGTGAGTAAGTGAATAAAATTTTAATTTAAGAAGGTTGGTTTCTTATAAATATTATTAAAGTGCTCTCCTACAAACTTTTCAAGGTCATAAACCTGTGAGAACTTTCTTACTATCAGTTGCCTGTAGTTTATCACTCTGGTTTCATTGTTAATCAATTAAATCACTTGTGTCCATGTGTTTTTAATTATGTAGCTTTATTAGTAAAATTTTTTTCATGGGCATATACATATGTCTGTATATTGAATATATATACTTATATATTTATAAATTCAATGTATGACCTGCTACAATAAGTTATACATTATAAAGCTCAAACAAAACAGAAATGTAAAAACTAAGAAAAGATGATATAAATATTTTAAGTTGTTGCTTGATGATTTATATATTGTTTGATTATCTATCATTGATATTATCATACAATTTTTTTTGTTATTGAATAGTACACACATAAAATATTTTGGTAATAATGAGATTGAATATTTCTTATTTTCAAAAAATCTTGGGGGCCAGCCGAGTGGCGTGGTGGTTAAGCACTGGCTTGGGAAGCCAGTGGCTGCGATTCGGGTCCCGCATGTGAGGGCCAGTGACACTGCCCTCAAAAAAAAAAAAATCTTAGCTTAAAATTTATAATACCACAATTTAAAAATATTAGCCTTAATTCAGTATATGATTTTATTTATATGAGTTCAGACAATTACATTCTTGAACTCATCTTAGAAAAAGTGCTACATACCTCATTGTTGAATATCACTATGGTCACCTTCAATGTACTCCCCTTGGGAAGCTATGCACTGACACCAGCTCCTAGTCCACCCTTCAAAGAAACTTTTAAACTCTTTTTCTGGAATGGCCATCAGAGTTATTGTCATGTTACCTTCATGCCCCGAATGTCATCAAAATGTCTTCCTTTATCTTCTAGTAAAGAAAGAAGACACTGGGGGCTAGATCAGGTGATTAGGGGGGAATGTTCCAATACAGTTATTTGTTTACTGGCTAAAAACTCCCTCACAGACAGTGCCGTATGAGCTGGTGCATTGTTGTGATGCAGAAGCCATGAATTGTTGGCAAAAAGTTCAGGTCATCTAACTTTTTCATGCAGACTTTTCAGCACCTCCAAATAATAAATGTGGTTAACTGTTTGTCCAGTTGTTACAAATTCATAGTAAATAATCCCTTTGATATCAAAAAAGGTTAGCAACATCATTTTGACTTGATTTCGACAGATGAAACTTCTTTGGTCATGAAGAATTGGCTGACTTCCATTGTGCACTTTGATGCTTTGTTTCAGGGTCATATTGGTACACCCATATTTCATCACCAGTGATATCATGGGCCAAACATCTCTTGCCTCTCCAAAAGGTCTTGGTCGACTTCGACTCTCCTTTGCTTTTTGTTCATTGGTGAGCTCCTTCGGGACCATTTTTGCACACACCTTTCTCCTGTCAACATTTTCAGTTAAGATTTTCATGTTTCTCTATCGATGCTTACTTGGTCTGCTTTGCTTCTCAGCCGATGATTTTGACACATAATTCGATGAATTTTTGTAATGTTTTTGTCAATTCTGCTCATTCCTGGCCACCCTGACCTCTCTTCATCAGTGATGTGTTCTCTCCCTTCAGAAAAATGTTTAATCCATTTGTACACTACCGTTTTCTTCATGGTATTATCCCTATAAACCTGGACTAGCATGTCCTTGATTTCACTTCCACCTTTGCCAAGTTTAACAAGAAATTTAATGTTTGTTCTTTGCTCTAATTCAAGCTCAGACATTTCCGTGATGGCACACAGAAACACGCAACAGTAATAATGAATGCCACTCAGCAAGACACCACCACACGTCGACACGAACACAGCTGTGAGACACTGATATACCAAGGTTATGAAACCTTACCGAGCTGTTCGTACAGTGCTGCCAATGTAATCACATAGTGAGAAGTTCTCAAACCTAATTGTCAGACCTCATATAAATAAAATTTTAAATACTTTTTATAGTCAACCATACATTAAGGAAAGTGAACCTATCATATATGTGTAATTCAATGAATATTTACAAAATCAATGTATCCAGGCCAAAAAATAGAACAATCCCAAAACCCAAAAGCTACTTTTTGAACTTTACAGTAACTATGCCCTCGGTCCATCCAAAGAGATATCGTCTAATAGCATTTTCAACCTTTACACAAAGGGATAATTTAGCGTGTTCTCTTTTGTGAACAGTTTCTTTTGTTCAAAACTGTGTTTGTCTGATTCATCCAGGTGGTTGCAAAGATAGTTCATTTGTTGTCATTAATAGGCAGAGCTTGCTTGTATGGATATAACTCAAATTATTCATTTTAATATTGATAGATATTTGGTTTAGTTTATGCTTGGAGATATTACAAATAATGCTGCTACAACCATTTTTTTTTTTCATCTTTTGTTGCAGATATACCTACATTTCTATTGAGTTCTAGGAATATAATTATAATTGTTGGGTCATATGATATATATGTGTTTAATTTTATAAGAAACTGGCAAACAGATTTCTAAATGGTTGTACCAGCACTGTGTAAGTGATCTAGTTGCCCATAGATGTATCCATATTTGATATTGTCATTCTGGATAATTTTAGGCAATCTGGTGTATATGTAATAATAGGTATCTTAATGAAGTTTTAATTAGTATTTCCACAATGAATAATGAAGCTGTGTACTTTTTCATATGTTTAATTGCTCTATGGGTAGCCCCATTTTGTGTAACAAACATACAAGAATTTTGCCCATGTTCACATTGGATTTTTTGCCTTTTTATTTATTTATTTATTTATTAAAAGATTTTATTGGGGAATTGGGGGAGGGGAAGAGCGTTGGGGAATCAAGGAAGGGGAACAGACAAGTTGCTGTCTTTTTCTTCTTCAGTCTAGTTGCGGAGGACGTTGCTTCACTGGCCCATGTTGGTATCGTCATTGCGCTCTTCCCGGATGAGGCAGATCGGTCGACGGCCTCTGGATGGTCGCTCACCATGGCTATCAGCAGCTCACTCTGGCTGCCAGCTGCTCACACCGGCTGCCGGTCACTCACTGTAGCCTATGGCAGCCCACTGCAGTAGGGGCTGCAGCTATGCAGTCCCGGGGACGCACAGCAGCCCAGCTCCAGGTGGAGCTGTTGTTAGCTGTAGAGGGCAGTGTTACTGGCCCTCATATGTGGGATCCAAACTGGGGCCGCTGGCATCCCAAAACCAGCTCAACGTATGCGCCTCTCGGCCGGCCCAATTTTTTGCCTTTTTAATATGTAGGAATACTTATATGTAGGAATATGATATGTAGGAATACTTATATTCTGTGTATTCAAATCCTTTGTAGGTAGAAGCTGTTGATTTTGCAGATATCTTTACCCAAACGCTGGCTTGCCTCTTCATTCTCTGAATTGTGTGTTTTGATGAACAGAACTTTCTAACTTTAATTCCCATTTTATCCATCTATTTATTTGTGGTTAGTGGTAATTAAGTCCTACTTACTCTTCTATTTCTTCACAGTTAGTGTTTTTTGCTTAAGAAATCTTTTTCTAGTCACATAATTGCATTTTCCTACATTATGTCCCAGAGCTTTATCTTTTTTAACCATTTATATTTTGTTCTAGTATCATGATCATCCTGGAATTCTTTTTTGTACATCATAATAAGAGAAAGTTTGCATTTTTCTATATGAATATTCAATTGACCCAGAACCACTAATTGAAAAACCATTCTTTACTACTCCAGGGTCATTATTGTTATAAATCAAGTGTCCAATGTGTGTGGTCTGTTTTTGGACTCTATCTTCTGTTTTTGATCTATTTATCTACCCTTCAGATAATCCCTCTGATTTTTTTACTGAGGTATTATCTTAATAACAGGTAGTATAAGTAAGCAGTCATGCCCAAGAGTTTGATCTTCCAGATTGTTGGCCCTTCTCATCCTTCTTCACTTGTCCCTGTTCACATATAGATTTTAGTATCAGCTTGTTAATTTCCACCAAAGATATAGCAGTTTTTAAAGGAATGTTATTAGATTTATAGATTAATTTGAGGACTGTTAAAATCTTAAATGTGGTGAGTCTTTCAATATAAAAAATAGCAAATCTCTCCATTTTTAAAGAATTTCTTTAGTTTCTTTAGATTTTTTTCTCTGTAGAGGTTTTAAAAATCCTTCATTAGGTTTTTAATTGATGTTTGATTTTTTTATGCTATTATAAATTGTATCCTTTTTTAACTGATTAAACATCAGCATTTATTAACACTTTGGTAAAAATAATTGTGTTTTTGAATAGCAACGACAAAAAAAAAAAAGTGTGCTACATGAATAAAAGCTTAAATACACCAAGGACTGTGAACAGTGTTCACAGTATTAATTTTATGACCCCTCCATCCCTGAGAGAAAGCTAATCTAGCAAGATTATGTAGGATCTTCAATATCTAAGTGAAAGGTATCGATTAAAAACAAAGCATTTTCTAATTGTTTCTTTATAGACTGTAGGATTGAAATGATTTCCTAAACATCTTGTATCCAGTGACAATGATATTTTTATTTATTAATACAGTTTTTATTTTGAATTTTCTGCATACTCAATCATTTCATCTGCAAATAATGACACTTTTATTTCTTCATTTCATATTCTTTCCCTTTTATTTATTTTCTCTTCCTTCACTGCACTGGCTAGGCCTCCAGTACAATAAAGATAGGATGTTATGATAGCAGGTACCTTTGTCTCCTTCCCAGTATCATAAGGGAAACTGAATATATACCATTAATCAGATTAGGGAAGTTCCATTCTATACCTAGCTGGTGTTTTTATTGTGAATATTGAGTTTTAAGAAATGCTTTACCCTTTATTCTCTGGATGTGGTGAATTATATTTATTGAGCTTTTAATCTTTCCATCCATGCATTTAATGGTGCCATCCATGCATTTTCAAAACAACCTCCACTTTATCATAATGTATTATTACTCTAGTTATATTTTGCTGGGTTTTGGTTGCTAATATTTTGTTTAGGTTTGCATCATTGCTCATAAGAGAAAATGTTCTATAATTTTCTTTCTTATAATGTCCTTATTAGATTTTGGTATTAAGGTTATACTGGCTGCATTAAAAGAAGCCAAGTGGCTTCCCTCTCTTTCTATTATCTGGAGTGATTTATGTAAAGTGGATCTTATTTCTTCTTTAAACACTCGGTAGAAATCATGGGTAAAGAAATTCAGAGCCTAAAGTTATTTTGGTAGAAAGGTTCTTAATTACATATTTCAAATTTTAGTAGCTATCAGGCTCATTGGATTTTCTTTTCTTTCTTTTTTTCCTTCTACTTGATTTGGCAAGATTTGTTTTTCCAATAGTTTACCCATTGTACCTAAATTTTCAAAAAGTTTTACCACAAAGTTTTTCAGACTATTTTTCAATTATCTTTTACTTACCATATCCCAGTCTTCATTTTGTATGTTGTTGTTTTGTGCCTTTTAGTTTCTTGATCTATCTTGCCAGGAGTTTATCAGCTTCATGTTCTTTCCAAACAACAACAGCTCCTGACTTGGGCTGATCTCTTCTGAAAAATAAACTTTTCATTTCTTTAATTTTTCCCATAATCCTATTATTTCCTTCTCTTTTTTCAAGTTTAATTTGCTGTTCTTTTCTAATCTGTTGACATGGTTGCTTAGATAATTTAATTTCAGTTTTTCTTCTCTTCTGTGTGTATATGATTGTAAAGTTGTCTCTAAACATAAATTGAACTATGTTCCACAAGTTTTTAATTTACTTTTATTATCATTCATTCCCAAAAACTTCCTGTTTTTCACTTATTCATTGATAATTAGTAGTTCATTATTTAATTTCCACACATAATGGAATTTCCTAAATTTTTTGTTGTTACTGAATTTCAGCTGAATTCTACTCTGAACACAGGGCAAACTGTGTGTGGTTTCAATCCCATAAAATTTGTTTAGATTTGTTTTACAGCCAAGCACACAATCCATTCTGGTAAATGTTTTATGTGTGTTTAAAATAATATCAATTAAGGTGTTGTTTGGTACAGTATTCTAAAAAGGTCAACTCAGTCTTATTTATTAATCAAGCTATTTACATTTTCCATACTCTTACTAATTTCTTATCTGCTTTTACTGAGAGAGTTATATTAAAATCTTGTTATGAGTATACATTAATCTATTTTCTCTTTGTCTGTCAAATTTTATTTTATATGTTTTGAAGCTGTATTATTAGGTATTTGCTACCATCTCATACAATACAAAGTTTTATTAGTATTATAAAGTATCAACTCTTTCAGAGAATGCAATCGATAAATCAGTGCAACCTGAAACATGTAAAACTATAATACAAGGTCTGACAATTAAGTTTGCAAGCTCATCCTAGAAAAAGTGCTACACACCTCATTGTTGAACATCATATGGTTACCTTCGAAGTACTCTCCTTGGGAAGCTGATGCCAGCTGCTAGTCCACCCTTCAAAACAATTTGGAAACTCTTTCTCTGGAATGGCCATCAGAGTTGTCATAGTATTGCTGTTGATGTCCTGAATGTCATCAAAATGTCTTTCTTTCAATATTTCCTTTATCTTCGAGTAAAGAAAAAAGTCACTGAGAGCCAGATTAGGTTAGTAGGCAGGGTGTTCGAATACATTTATTTGTTTACTGGCTAAAAACTCCTTCACAGACAGTGCCATGTGAGCTGGTTCATTGTCATAATTCAAGAGCCATGAATTATTGGCAAAAAGTTCATTCAGTTCATTTAACTTTTTCATATAGCCTTTTCAGCACTTGTAAATAGTAAACTTGGTTAACTGTTTGTCCAGTTGGCACGAATTCATAATGAAAAATCCCTCTGATATCAAAAAATGGTTAGCAACATCTTTGAACAAGTTTGCAAACTTAATTGTCAGACCTGGTATACCACATAAATGTTTACAACTAAATGGGGAAACAGAAGTCAAACTCTGAATTTGAATCTCCCAGTTTTCCCTAATGAGCTAAATGTGATCATCTGTCATCTAGAGACTACAGCTTCAACCCATATTTTAATTTAGAATTTAGTATTTAAAATTTTATAGTTTCCTGTTTAATTTTTTTAATCATTATTCAGAGGCCTTCTCTAACTCTAACCTTAGTTTTGTCTTCAAGTGCTTCTTTTTTTGGACTGACTTAATCTAATTATACTTATCCTCTTTGAATTAATATTGTTCCTTATATATTTTCCCCGTATCTTTGTTGTGTAAAAGGGGCAGGTTTTTAAAGGACATGGAAAAATAATAAAACCTCTGTGCAGGAAATATACCCTAGCTTCAGTGGAAAATAATCCAGGGACTAGAAAACTATTGGGATCTGAGGGTCTCCCTCTCCAAGGGCTCACATTTCCTCATCTCTGCTTTGTTCTTTCTACTATCTGTAATTCTCTTTCAACTTTCTCATCATGTTTAGAGCCCAGCATGGCTTCCATGCCCATATCTCTCATCAGCTGGTTCAGGCTTTCTGTATCTACTTTTTAGTATCCTCTAGTGTCTAGCATATTTTACTTAATCCAAGTGTAAGATATTAACTTTCTGGTCAAGTAATGACCAATATCTCTAGTATAATACATGGACTATGATATACATATAGGCTATAGCCCAGTGCAGAGTCAACAATCAGTCTTGAAGGAGACAGTAAATAATCTTATAAACTACCAGTAATGATTGGATCTGTAACTCTTCTTTGCAAAATGTTGTAACAGAAAGATAAACTTGGTCTTTTTAATTGAAATGTTTACTAACATTTATAAATTACAAGGTTTTGCATAAAAATCCCAAAATCCTAGTTCCTCTTGAAAAATCAGAAGTCCTGACAGTGATAAACCAACTTTCCTGCATAGAAACACTAGCTGTGCTTAATAAAGGTGGTTTCCCCATTTTTAAATTCAACCTGGTCGAATTCATTGTTACCTGGTCCAATTCATTCATAAAGCTAATCTGAATGCTTTTGAGTTTGTGGTCCTTGAAAGAAATCTGACAGTAAAGTCTCATTGCTTTGAAGACAAGCACTTTATCCAAATTTCCTCTAAATCACAGCATGTTCCAGAATATTTTGACCACATTTGGTAACCAGATTGGTGTCAGTGAAATAGTTAAATTAAAGTTTTAAAAAATTATCAGTATAGGTTAAGAGTGTTGGTTAAGAGTTGGCTTGGGATGCCAGCTCTGAGCAGCAGGGCCCCGGTTCAGATCCCACATGAGGGCCAGTGATGCTGCATCCTCTACAGCTAAGATGGAGCTGTAGCTGGGCTGCCATGAGTCTCATAGGCTGCAGCCCCTGCTGCAGTGGATTTCTGTGAGTGGCTGGTAGCCAGCGTGAGCTGCCGTGAGCTCTGTGAGTGGCCGTCCAATGGCCAGCGACTGATCTACCTCAGCCAGGAAGAGTGCAATGATCATAATACCAACACTGGCCAGTGATGCGACATCCTCCACAACTAAAGAACAAAAGGACAGCAACATGTCTGTTCCCCTTCCCCAATTCCCCAATAAAATCTTTTTTTAAAAAATTATCAGTATATGCACCAAACTTGATTGTTAGTAATAAAAAAAATTTTTTATTTTAATTAATGCCTGAAATCCACAGAAGCCACAAACACCTCAATTTATCCAATTATTTCTTCTTAAATCAAACTTTTGAAAAAATAATTAGAGGTGCTAACAAGTAGCAAAACTGACTGTGAACAGAATTGGCTTTCTTTTGTTTGGTAAAGGAAGGTAATTAGCAGGAAATGACCAACAGATGAGATGCAGAAAGAGGAAGCTGGGAGCAGGAAGAATCTCTCAAGGGGAACCCAAGACCCTGGGATCAGTGAAAATTGATTTCATTACTAACCTCAGCAACTGCTTAGAAGAGTTTCCTAGGACAAGCAGTTAAAAAGCAGGTCACGCACATATACAAATAAAATGCCTTTTTAGTAAAATTGGAAGAACGGGAAACCATAGAGATTTTTATGGGTCAGTATTTGCTAATCAATGAACACCTTACAATTTAATTTAAGGCTTTTTAAAAGTCCTTGAAAAATGCAGAAGTGATTGAAAACTGCTTTTCCTCTCACAGGCCATCCACAGAGATGCTCCAGTCCCACAGCCAGACATAAATAAACAACATGTCGTCCAAAAGTTTAACTTTCACTGTCTGTGTTGAGTAAAACTTAGAGCAAATGCTCCTTCAGGAGAGGCTGACCTGAGAAAACTCTGGAACATCAGGAGTCTGGGAAGGACTAAAAGGATTTATATGTACCGATAGGAAAGGGCTGCTCAGCACTTGGTGATAACACCACATTCTATCAAGGAAAATTAAACTCTAACAGGATTAAAGGAGTCAGCAGCTAATACATAGGAGCAAGATTTCCCCCAAGCTGACATGCACATGGAAAGTCTATCTTCTATGGGAGAAACTGCTAAGCACATGACACAATGAACGCATTAAGGAAGGAAGCAGCTTAAAATATGTTTAGAAATTCTAGCTTTTCATTCTAGTATGGCAACAGAAATTAGGTCTGAATCTCCTAAGATTTACTGCCCTATTTGCTAGCAATGAATGCAAAAACATGCATTATTATAACACTGTGTAACCAACCCAAATAGACTAAAATTATACATCAAGTTTGCAGTGTGACTATCACATGTGCATGGGCATGTGCACACACACACGCACACACACACACACAAATGAAGGGAATGTACCAAAATATAAAATATGGAAATCATGAATACATTTCATTATCCTAAATCAAGGCTCTTTAGTACTATGTAGTGCCTCAGAAACCTAGCTATTCCCTATCAATATTTCTACACTTCCCAATTTGCAATTTTTCTGAAATTCAAAGATGCCCACAGCTTATACAAATCAAGGATTAACATTTCCCTTAGTTATAAGGGACTTGTCTTTTTCCCCAAAACTCTCTCTGACCCTGAGAAGAAATATACCATGCCTTTATGGGCATTGTCACTTTTTCATCTTGTTTTCTGCCATAGATTCAAAGTTAAACAAAGGACTCTGCTGCTTCTTGTTTGATTCCTTCTCCTTGTAAAAATTGATTCCAGGCAATTAGACGCTCCAGCTATTCAAAAACAAGCAGACTGGTGAGGGGCCCTTCAGAAAGGTCATGTCTCATCTGAAACTTGCCTTTCCCTGGGGACAATGGTTCCCTGTCAGTCCACTTTAAAAAGGCTTGTTGTTTGCTCATATTCAGCATTTCTCAGTTATGGAAGGAAATTGGTCTCTGTGGCAGGCTAATTGCATTAATGGCCCCACTACTTGGCCCCTACCAGTGTCCTTACTCTCTGCCTTGAGCATCATAATGGCTTCTGAGTCTGATTCTAAACTCAATTTGATTGTGAGACTTATTTTGGCAATGGGATACTATCAAGTGTGATGCAAGAAGAGGTTTAAAGAGTGTTTTCATACTGGGCCTTTTTCTCTTGCTCTCTGTAATGTCTGCATGAACATGTCTAGCAAGCCTGCTAGGGCATCAAAGACATGTAGGTTAGAGCCAAGTCAACCCAGCCAAGCCCATCCTAAATCAACCAATAGCCAATGAAACCCACTTATGTGATGAGCCCAACTAAGACCAGAAGACTTCTTTTGTAATCTACAAGCATGAAGCCTTTGTTTCACTGTGAATAATCTCTTTTCTCCATCAGCCCAGATCTTCAGAATAATTGTGGCTTAAATATTCTTCCTAATAGGAGAAAATACTTTCTTGGTGAGGGAGGAGGGTAGAAAGGTCATATCCCAAAGCTCTCTCTACTCACACCTCTACATTTTCCTTGCTAAATTGCTCAATAAAAAATGAATATGATTACATAATTATGTATTCACCCTGCTTAAATTAGTCCCCAATTAGACATTGTTAAATGTGTTATTATAATATTTGATAAAGCCAGTTTTGTTTCTCTTTGGAGGAATTTTCTTCAAAAGGATTGAGATGATTCAAGAAACATAGTATAATTTAGGGCTGTGTTCCTACAAGTTGTTCTAAAAGAAATCAGATTGAAGATGAACTTTGTTTAAATCCACTGATTCATCTTTATGGTAATAATCAATTGTGTGACAGAATCGAATCAATTATTTTTAAAAGATAGCACCCTCTGTACCTCTAGCTGTGTGGAATAATAATAATAATAATAATAATAATAATAAAAGTTTTAATTGGAAGGTTAAATTTTATTGATAATTTCCAATCCTTGGAATATAATCACATTGTATTAAGACAAATCCTTGTGCATGCTTATTATAAGAGATACATTCAATTCAAAACACAAGGGCATGGAAATTTTGAGTGTAAAAACATGGGGAAAATGTACACAGCAAATATGAAACAAGAGAAATTTGATATAATTATATCAAATAAGTTTAAAAGAGCACTTTGAGATAAAAAACAAAGTTGGGGTAGAAAATGTCTTTGTTCAATAAAAATATTAAAACAGGAAAAATATAAAATTCTAAAGTTATGTCCACCTAATAAAATAGGTGTATTTTACACCTCACAAAAATGAATTTCTGACCAATTGAAGACTTAAATTTAAAAGGCAAACTAAAATATTTGGAAGGATATAGCTACACTTTTGGGGAAGGAAGGCTATCTTAAATAAGTCACAAAGTTCTAAACAAGCAAAAAGCCAAATACATTTGACAAAATTAAAATTAATAACTGTTTATCAAAGATACCAGAGGGAAAATGAAAAGAAATGCCACAAACTTGAAGAAGTTATCTTTATTTTTTTATTTTTTGGAAGAAGTTACTTTTTTTTCTTTTTCTTTTTTTTTTTTTTTTATTGGTTTCAGGTGTACAACACAATGCAATAGTTATACTCTTTACCCCCCAAAGTGACAACCCCCTCCCCCAGTTCGCCGCCCCACTCCCCCCCACATATCGTACATATCTATCACAACTCCCCTGACTCCCCTCCACAGTATACTCCACATCCCGTGACCATCCACATATTCAGTTACAGTTGACATACAATATTATACAACATCAGCTTCAGGTGTACAGTGCAGTGATCAAGCCTCTACTCCATCCATAAAGTGGTCCCCCTAACAAGACATGTGACCATCTGACACCCCACAAAATTTGTACAGCATTACTATATTCCCCGAACTGTGTTTCATATCCCTGTGGCAATATTGTAGTTGTCTATTTATGCTGTCTAATCCCTTCCCCTTCTCCCTCATCCCCACCCCCTCCCAACTAGCAACCCTCAGGTTTTCCTCTACATCTATGAGTCTGTTTACTTTGATTGTTCACTCAGCTCTTCAGACTCCACACACAAGTGAGATCACATGGTACCTGTCCTTCTCCGACTGACTTATTTCACACAACATAATAGTCTCTTCGCAACATTATCACATTCCCAGAACTGCCCCCATATCCCTGCGGCAACATTGTAGTCCAAACTACACTGTCCGAAACCTTCCCCCTCTCCCTCTTCCCCACTCCCTCCCAGCCAGCAACCATCAGTTTTTCCTTTATATCTGCTTGATATGACTTCAATCTTCTTAAATTTACTGAGACTTGTTTTGTGGCCTAACATGGTCTATCTTGGAAAATGTCCCATGTGTACTTGAGAAGAATGTATATTCTGTTTTTTCAGGGTGAAATGCTCTAAAAATATCAATGAAGTACAGCTGGTCAAAAGTATCATTTAAGGCCCCTCTTTCTGTGTTGATTTTCTGTCTAAAGTGTCTGTCCATTGGTGACAATGGTGTTGAAGTCCCCTACTATGATAGTGTTACTGTTGATCTCTGTTTTTATGTCTGTCAAAATCTGTTATATGTAATTAGGAGTTCCTATGTTGGGTGCATAGATGTTTATTAGGGTTCTAGTGCCCTTCTTTGTCTTCTATTGTAGTCATTTTAAAGTTTATTTTGTCCAAAATAAGTATTGGTACTCCAGCTTTTTTTCCCCTCATTTCCATTTGCATGGAATATCTTATTCCATCTGTAAACAGCATATACATGTGTCCTATGGAAGAAGTTATTTTTAAAGCATGTCACATTCAATCCATCAGTCAAGGTACAGCATAACGAATTGTTATATTTTGTTCAACAAAATATTATACAGTAGTGAAAATAAATGAAGTACAGCTCTTGCAACAAAAGGATGAATTTAAAAATAATATGGGGGTGGTGGTGAATGGTTACCTCAGTTGGTTAGACCATCATGCTAATAACACCAGATTGCTGGTTCGATCCCCTCATGGGCCACTCTGAGCTGTACCCTCCTTCAAAGAGTCAACTATGCAAGCAATGTATAACAAAAAAGCAATGTGTAACCAATGACCATGGTTGTTCCCCAATAAAAAATTAAATAATAATAATAATAATAATAATAATAATAGAAAAAAAAAGCCAGTATCACAAAAAGTATGTACAATATGAAATCCTTTTACCAAGATCAAAACTATATAACACATTGTTTGGGACTGTATACATAGGAGACAAACTAATGAAATAGCAGAGAATGGTAAAAACAAAATTTAGAATAATAGCTTCTTCAGGGGTTGGGGGGAAGACAGTGTTATAAGGTAGAGAAGGGAGAAACAAGTGAATGCATCAATATTAATAACAGCTTAAATAAAATGCAGGAAGTTTCATGGGTTGTTAGTATTTTGCTACATGTCTTACATATATGTTACATATATTTTTTGTTCTAATCAAACATTACATATTTTAAAAATAAAATGAATCCAATTGAGTCAACTTTTTTTGCAACCTATCAAAATTAAATTAAATTCAAAATGAAAAACAAAATGTCTTCAGAACTTTACATTTCAAAGGATTAGTTAATCTTTTAAAAAATGAATTCAGTTAATAGTTTTGGGTGGAAGCTGTATATAGGAAAAGAAGAAAGGCATTACAAAATTACTGAAAGAGAACGAGAGAGATACAAAGACACAAGACAATATAGAACACTTACTGGACAGTACATTTTGATGTGATAAATCATGCTTTTAGGCATTATTTTGATCCCACTTGCTTCCCTAAAATGATAAGGAAGAGACTCAGGTTGGATTAGAAGCCTTCTTAGCATTTACTATTCTGAATGCATTTTCCATCTTGAAGTGATTGTGCGTAAAGCCAGGAGCAATTACTTTTCAAGTGGATACACTGTCACCACCTTTCAAGGTGTCATTGTCCTGCATTTCATCAGAACTACTTGAGCCAGCTAGAGGTTCACATGCCAGGTATTACAGATAAATAAAGAATTAGAATTCTTTTCATCTGTAAATCAAGGAAATATAAAATTGAATTCTGACTTAAAGAGGCACTCCCCATCTTTAGGAGAAAAGCATGTATTCCAGGTGTTCTGGTGTGGTGAAAAGACTCATTTTAATGAGGATCTTTTAATTCTTATTATTCTTATAAGACACTGGCATCTCAAATATCTTCTTTTCAAAAATGGTTTCTACCTTTCCAATTAAAGTTCTTTCTATAATAGCTAGTTGTCCAAAGCTTGATTTAATAGGTCTTATAGAAGATCAATTGTGCCCATAAGAACAACCAGTATGGACTGATGGCTTCTCAGCCAGGTGTTTTTTCAGGTATATATATATATATATATATATATATATATATATATATATATATGCCTAAGTGGTGACATACAGAACTTCTTTGATTCATTTGCCACAGGAAATTCAAATGACTTGGGTAATTTACTTGTTTAGAAATGTGTCTTTTTACCCCACCTGCATCCTGACCCAAACAAGTTTGGCTTCAAGGATTTTTTTTCCGTATTATATACTCGTATATTTAAAGTGTATAGCTTGACAATTTGATACCCATATACATTGTGCATTAATCACCACAATAAACCTAATTAACATATTCATTGCCTCACATAGTTACCTATTTCATTTTTTTCCCCCCAGTGGTGAGAACACTTACCATCAACCTTCTTTGTAAATTTCAAGTACACAGTATAGCATTGTTACCTAGAATCACCATGCTATACATTAGATCTCCAGAACTTATTCGTCTTCTGGCAAAACTGAAACTTGACCAACATTTCCCCTTCCTCTAGCCCCTGGTAACCATCATACTATTTTTTTCTTCTATGCATTTCACTATTTAGATTCCACATATAAATGAGAACATGCATACAAGGTTTGACAATTAAGTTCACGAACTCACCCTAGAAAAAGTATTACATACCTTATTGCTGAATACCAATATGGTTACATTTGAAGCACTCCCCTTAGAAACCTATACACCATTACCAGCGCCTAGTCCACCCTTCAAAGCAATTTTGGAACTTTTTTTCTGGAATGGCCATCAGAGCTGTTGTCGTATTACCCTTGATATCCTGAATGTCATAAAAATATCTTCCTTTCAATATTTTCTTTATCTTCAGATAAAGAAAGAAGTCATTGGGGGCCAGATCAGGTGAGTGGGAGTGGGAGGGTGTTCCAATATAGTTATCTGTATAGTGGCTAAAAACTCCCTCACAGACAGTGCCATGTGAGCTGGTGCATTGTTGTGATGCAAGAGCCATGAATTTTTTGGAAAAAATTCAGGTCATTTTTGTCTAATTTTTCAAGCAGCCTTTTGAGCACTTCCAAATAGTAAACTTGGTTAACTATTTGTCCAGTTAATAGGAATTCATAATGAATAATCCCTCTAATATCAAAATAGGTTAGCAACATCATTTTGACTCTTGATTTTTACTGATGGGACTTTTTTGGTCATGGAGAATTGGCTGACTTCCTTTGTGTACTTTGACGCTTTGTTGTAGGGTCCTATTGGTCCACCCATGTTTCATCACCAGTGATTTCACAGGCCAAAACATCTTGTTGCCTCTCCAAAAGGTCTTGGCAGACTTCTACTCTTCTTTGCTTTTGTTCATTCATGAGCTCCTTTGGGGCCATTTTTTGCACACAACTTTCTCATGCCAAGATTTTCAGTTAAGATTTTCCTGTTTCTCTAACAGTGTTTACTTGGTCTGCTATGCTTCTCACAATCAGCTGATGATTTTGACACACAATTCAACACATTTTTGCAATGTTTTAATCAGTTCTGCTTGTTACCGGCCTCCCTGACTTCTCTTCATCAGCAATGTGTTCTCTCCCCTCAGAAAAACATTTAATCCATTTGTACACTGCCATTTTCTTAATGGCATTATCCTAATAAACTGGGACTAACATGTCTCTGATTTCTCTTCCACTCTTGCCAAGTTTAACAAGAAATTTAATGTTTGTCCATCGCTCTAATTCAAGCTCAGACATTTTCGTGAAGGCACACAGAAACACACAACAACAATAATGAATGCCACTCAGCAAGACACCGCCACATGTCAACACGAACACAGCTGTGAGACACTGATATACCAAGGTTATAAAACTTTACCAAGCTCTTTGTACAGTGCTTCCAATGTAAGAGCACGGTGGCAAGTTTGCAAACTTAATTGTCAGACCTTGTACAAAGTATTCATCTTTCCGTGTCTGGCTTATTTCAATGAGCACAGTGTTTTCCAGGTCCATCTATGTTGTCACAAATGGCAGATTGTCCTTTTTTTTTTTTTTTTTC
Source organism: Aselliscus stoliczkanus (assembly GCA_033961575.1). Taxonomy (NCBI): domain Eukaryota; kingdom Metazoa; phylum Chordata; class Mammalia; order Chiroptera; family Hipposideridae; genus Aselliscus; species Aselliscus stoliczkanus. The sequence goes on from CM066738.1 coordinate 34,579,992, forward strand.
TCTAAGACTGAGTAATATTCCATTGTTTGTATACACAACATTTTCTTTTCCATTCATGGACATTAAGTTGTTTCCATATCTTGGGTATTGCAAATAATGTTGCAATGAACATAAAGGTGCAGGTATCTCTTCAAGATACTGATTTAATTTCCTTTGGGTATACACTTAGAAATGGAATTCTTGGGTCATATGGTAGTTTTTTTTTGTTTGTTTTTTTGTTTTCAACAATTTGAGAAAGCTCCATACTGTTTTCTACAAAGGCTGAACCAATTTATATTCCACCACCAACAGTATACCAGGGTTCCCTTTTCTCCATATCCTCACCAAGACTTGTTAGCTTGTTTTTTTAAATAATAGTCACCCTAACAAGCTTGCAGTTATATCTTCTTGTGGTTTTGATTTACATTTTCCAGATGATTAGTGAACACTTTTGGCCATTTGTATGTCTTCTTTGGAAAAATATGTATTCAGGTCATTTGCCCCTTTTAAAATTAGGTTACTTGTCTTTTTTTGCTATTGAGTTGTATGATGAGTTCCTTACATACTTTGGATATTAACCCCTTAACAGATATGTGGTTTACAAATATTTTCTCCCATCTCATAGGTTGCCTTTTCATCTGTCAGTTGTTCCCTTTGCTGTGCAGAAGATTTTTATTTTGATGTAGTCTCAGTATTTATTTATATTTTTGTTGCCTGTGCTTTTGGTGTTATATGTAAAAATTTGATGTCAAGAGACCAATGTCAAGGAGCGTTTTCCTCAAGGGTAATTTTGGACATATGACACTAAAAAGAATCTTCACTGTCCCTGAGAATGCCAAATTCCCAGTAATCTCACATTGAAAACTGGCTTCAATTCATCCATCATTTTCCACAAGTATTTAATAGCTTTAAGGAAATTATAATTCCATCTGTTTCATGGGTTTCAAATGGGGTACAGTGCTGAAAATTGAGTGCATAAAAGAGACAATTCTTAAACCACACATATGCAGTATTGTGAAAGTTAAGAATACACAACTGGCCTATTTTACACATATACACACAAAACACGTACACTACTTACTCTATGTAAAACCTGTTTCTAGCCCCTAAATCTCTCAGACCTTAGGGAAATAAAACCAAAGCCACAGCTATATAATAGTAAAGATCAGACTGTGTCTTATTAACACAGTCACTTCATGAGCTAATTCTGAGGCTATGTGTCCACAAAACTTCAGTGTGTTTAAGATTTATAATTAAATTTCATTTTGTCTACCTTGTTTAAGGATCTGTGAAGTATGTGGGTATCATACAGACATATGGATAGACTCTACCTTTCCTAAATCTAGCCTTTTCTGTTTATTTTGTTGCCAGTTTGCAGTAAAGAATGTGGCATTGATTTCTAAAAAGATATTCCAGCTTACAACTCAAGGTATTAAAAGACAAATCCTGACAATGCATTTGAGGAAGTTCCCTGAATTTCTCTGTGTTCCTGGGGGTAAAAAAAAAAATCTAAAAATATAGACAACTTCTATCTATGAATATCTGTGATTTAAAAATGCCCACCAGGGAACACTGCTTATAATCTGAAGTAGTGAGTGGATAAGAGACTGTGTTAGTCCAGGTCCTCTGAGAAACAGATGCCAAGAGAGGATTAAACACAAAGAATTCTCTTTTTTTTTTTTTTTTTTTTTAAAAGGGTAAAGCTGTGAGAAAAAATGAGGAGGGAGCTGGGAAAAGCTGGGAGAGCTGTCAGGCCACAATGCACATCTGACCAGGAGAGAAAGTGAGCGTGATGGGAGATGGGATGAAAGCTTCCTAGACCATTTTGAAGTCTAAGTTTCAGCAAGGCCATCAGGGCATCTCTGAGCCAAAGCCACTCATCAGAGGAGTCTGGTGTCTCCTAGAAAGACTTGCTTTAGCATGAGCTGTGATATGCTCAGTCATTGGCTAGAAGCAGATCCCATGGGAGGTGTGGCCTCAGAGGTAATTCAGTGGTGGATTGTGGAGCTCAATGACTGGGGCCCTGGGATTTCAGTAAATACCTTCATATGCTGGAAACAAGAAACAGAATGATATTTAAAGAAGGTCATTTCTTTATTAGTCAGCTTGCTACTATAAAATACTGCATAACAAACAACTGAAAATTCTGTGTATTATCACCTACTGGCATGCTTTATTATTGTTTTGTTGAAGGATAGGCATGTTGTATCAGGGAATAGGAAATGAGGTGAATAGGTGTGAGGTTTTATGTTAATCTGGCTAAGAGTTGGACTACGTATAATGTTCACTCTAGCTATAGCTACTAAAGACCCTAAATTTCTCTTGTGTCCCTGTTTTTGTCTCCCTTTGACTTTGGGTTTCCTTAAGTATTCCTCTTCAGGCAGAGACTGTGTCATCTCTTTCAGCTCTAACCCACCGTTATTCTGGAGCGATGTTGATGTGGTGGTAAAGTGTGACCGAGGTGACCTGTTCTTTAATATTATAGTTAAATCTCAACCTTTTTGTGAGCCTATGCCTCTGGGCTATGACTTTCACAAGTGTTTCCCCAGTGGAAGCTTTTATTTATTTGTTTGTTTTTTAATTTTTAGTTTCCCTCCTTGCCTCTTACTCCCTTGCCTGGCTACAGCACTCCTATTTGATTTTCTTGAACAATGTTTTTCCTCTCTTAGATGAGACAAGAAGTCTACAGGAGACCAGAGTGGGAGGAATGTCCTTCTGCTAGATGGAATAATGATCTGGCAAAGTCTTGTACCCTGGAACACAGACCTTTATTATGGAGAAGGTTCTGGGCTTATTTCAAAATGACTATTCTTCCCCTTCCAGCCAGAACCATGAGGAAATTTGCCTCAGATCTTCATTTTGAGAACCTAACAGGGTTCCTAGAAATAAAGCCCACAAACCTATGGGGGCTTCCTAACACTGCAGCCTTCATAGTTTGGCACTCTTATGCTTGTCCACATTCAGTCTCTTGGAATTCATGAAAATTAACATTGAGCAGTTCCTACCAGTGTATGGCTCCAGTGGCTTCACTCCAGGTAAGCAGATCTCAGTTGTGACTCTGGGTTGGCCTGTCTCTTCAGATTTTAGTGGGTGTTTATCCTGCAACCTTAGTTCTTTGATGGATCCAAAAGCCATTGAACAATAGTCAGTACTTTTTATTGCTGAGAAGTATTCCACTCTATGGATGTGCCATGTTTGTTTGACCATTCAACTCTTAAGGACATTTGGATTGTCTCCAACTTTTGGTGATTACAAATAAAGCTGCTATGAAAATTCATGCACAGGTTGTATGTGAACTGACGTTTTCATGATTTTAGGATAATTGCCAGAATGTGATTGCTGGGTCAAATGATACATGTATATTTAACTTTAAAAGGTACTGTCAACTGTTTTTTATAGTGGTGGTACCATTTTATATTTCCGCTAGCAATATATGTGAGATCCAGTTGTTCCACATCCTTGCCAGCACTTGAAATTAGCACTATATTTTTAGTTTAGCTGTCTAATTGGTGTGTAGTAGCATCTTATTATCATCTCAGTTTGCATTTCACCAATGTCCAGTGATGTTAAATATCTTTCCATATGCATATTTGTAACCCATATATTTTCTTTGGTGAAATGTCTAAGCTTTCGCTCATATCTGATTGGATTATTTATTATTTTTTTTTACTGTTGAGTTTACAAAATTATTAATATATTCTGGATCTAAATCCTTTGGCAGATATGTGATTTGCAAATAATTTCCCACAATCTATAACTTGTCTTTTTTATCATTTCAGCAAGGTATTTTGTAAACCAAAATTTTTAATTTTAATGAATTTTTACTTATTGATTTTTGAAAATAGATGTATTTATTATTGGTGACATATCTATGAACCCATCATTTGACATTTTTTGATAGATTAAAAATAATAATAGATAAATTATAAAACAGAAAATCATAATGAAAGGTATTTTGTGAGAGGTGAATGAAATATATTTAATAGTAACATATATCTGTATAATATATAAATATATATGACTATAATATTCATATATATAGCTGCAAAATAAGTTTATCAGATAAATCATGACTAAGGGAAAAAATAAATTGTGTAAGAAATTTGGAGATTTATTAGAGCATTGGCAGAGATTTATGCTATTAAATTTGAAAGCTTACAGGGCCAACCAAGTGGCGCATTAGTTGAGAGCTGGTTTGGGATGCCAAGAGCTCCAGTTGGGATCCCACATGTGAAGGCCAGTGACACTGCCCTCTACAGCTAAGATGGTGAACAACAGCTCCACCTGGAGCTGGGCTGTGCGAGCCCCAGCGAAGACATAGGCTGCAGCCCCTGCTGCAGTGGCTGCCATAGGCTACAGTGAGTAGCCAGCAGCCAGAGTGAGCAGCTGGCAGCCAGTGTGAGCGACCATCCAGAGGCTGGGGTCTGATCTGCCTCATCCGGGAAGAGCACAATGACGATACCAACATGGGCCAGTGAAGCAACGTCCTCCGCAACTAGACTGAAGAACAAAAAGACAGCAACTTGTCTGTTCCCCTTCCCCGATTTCCCAATGCTGTTCCCCTCCCCCAATTCCACAATAAAATCTTAAAAAAAAAAAAAATTCATAAGAAAATTTAAATTATTAAATTTAAAGTCTAAATAATAAAGTAATCAAGTACAAAATGCAGTAAATATTAAACATCTACCTACATAAAAGGAAAACAATATATGATTTCATCATGAATACTTTCATGCTGCAAAAAAGTAAACTCACCATCTCTATTTTATAAAATTTTAGAATAAATACTGGGAAAAAGTTTTGAGTGAACTAAATAAATGCAATTATTATTAAAACCAAATAATGACAAAGTAGCAGAGGAGAAAAAAAACTGACCAATTTAAATTACACTCAGTAAAAGGATGAAATATACATAGGAAATATTATCAATGACAGTAATCAAGTGAAGTTAATACTAAAAATGCAGAAAATCTAAATTGTCAGAAAAATACTAACAGATGTACTGTATAAATAAGTTAATGTAAAAAAGCAAAAAAGTTACAATTAGTTCAATACATTAAAAAAAAGACACAAAATAGGGCTGGCCAAGTGGCTCAGTTGGTTAAGAGCTCGCTTAAGAATGTGAGCTCTGAGCAACACGGTCGCCTGTTTGATTCCCAGCCCAAGCTGAGTTGCTGCTGAGTTGCCAACAGGTAGCAGGATGGCTCAGCTAAAAAAACAAAAAACAAAAAAAGACAACACAAAATAAATTCAAATAATATCTAATACACAAATAGTTTTAATAATATAGTAATAGAGTTGTATTTATGAAAATGTAATTTCTATGTATTTATATATATATATAATTCATATATGTATTTATAGTGTGCAATAATTTCCAGCATCATGATTAATATCGAAACACTAGGCACTTTCCCATTTAAGCTAGGAACAAAAGAAGGACAATTGCAATCATCATTATTCTTTATAATTGTTGTAAAAATATAAAGGATATAAATATTGAAAGTAGGAAGAAAATAATTATTATTATTTGCAAATTATATGATTATACATTTAGGAAACTTTAAGAAAAACAACAATTGGAATTAGTGGGAGAATTCAGTAATGTGATCAATCACAAAATAAATATTCAAATACAGTTTACTTACATAATACCATCCCTTTAGAAGTTGTATAACAGAAAACAATTGCATTCACAATAGTAATATTGCAAATACTAATGTTATTTCACAATTAATAATAAAAAATATTATGGTAAATGAACAGGTATTGTATAAAAATATAAAATATATACAAGAACTTGGAGGAAGACTTGAATAAATAGAGAACTATATCTTACATGGATATAGATATAATATCGAAAATAAGCTAATTATCCTAAAATTAACCAATACATTCAATTCAATTTCCAAGAAATCCAAGTATAATTTTGTTTTCCTTTTTTTAAGAATTGACAAAAATTATCCTAATGTTTATCTGAAAAATATTAATACGCAAAAGTGACTAGAGAAAACCTGACAATAGAAGAAGCATAAATATTTGGTTTACCAAATATTAAAATATATTGAGTGGCATCACAAAAAATGGCAGGGTAGAAAGCTTAGAAATTTATCTCTCAATCAAAACAATTATTAAACTGTCAAGAGCTATTAACTATTTTGGAACTCTAGGCTCTAGTCAAATACTAATAGGGATCAAGAGAGTGCTTGATGAAGAAAGAGGTAGAAAATTTCAGTGCTATACATGTTACAACCACCCCTCATCTCCTAGCACTGTGGCAAGTAGCCATGGGGTCACTATCCTGTGTTCCTGATATATCTTGCTGGTATCAGGATTGGAAACCAAAATTCTTCTTCTCCAAAAATTGAGGTTGTGTGTTTTGATCTGCCTAGTGTGTCACCAGAATCAACAAAAAGACTGTCTATTGTTTCACACCCATTGAACTCATGTGGCTCCCCAGGCAGCATCTGTAAAAGGAACTAGAAAAACAGCTCTTTCTCCCTCTCTCCATCTCTCCCTCTCCCTTTCTCTCTTTCTGGTTGCATTCAGGCACTCAACGAGATCCTCTCAGGTCATTGGCTGACCATAAGATAACAGAACAAAGAATTCAGTATCTACACAAACAAGGAATATAGCCTTTGCAAAAAATAATTTGGAAAAGTAACTAAACCAACAGGTGACTAAAGTTCTCAACAAGAAACAACATTTATACCTGAGGAGGGAAAGAATTTCATTTCCAGAGTTACCCCACTGCAATATTAAAAATACCTCATTTTCAACAAAAGAATTACAAAGCGCGCACACACACACACACACACACACACACACACACAAAACAAACAAACACAAAAAAACACCCCAGAAAAATGTGGTCTATTCTCAAGAAGAAAACTAGTCAACAGGAAACTTTCAGGAAGCCTAGATATGAAATTTACTAGACAGATGCTTTAAATTAGCCATTTTAATAATGTTTAAAGAACTGAAGAAAATCATGGACAAAGAACTGAAAGCAACCAGGAGAACAATGTATGAACAAATAGGGGACATCAATTTTAAGAAAATAGAAATTATAAAATAGAACCAAATAGAAATTCTGGATTGAAAAACACAATAACTGAAAAAAAAAAAAAAAACGAAAAAAAAAAACCTCACTAGAGGAGTTCAATAACAGATTTACAAAGACAGACAAAAGAATCAGTGAACTGAAAGATAGGGCAATTGAAATTCCCCAGTCTTAGGAGCAGAAAGAGAAAAGAACGAGAAAAATGAACAGAGTCAAAGGGACCTATGCTACACCATCAAGCATACCCACATATATATTATGGTATTTCTAAAAAGGAGAAGAGGAAAAGAGCAGAAAGGATATTTTAAATAATGACCAAAAACTTCACAAACACATGAACCTACATATCCAAGAAGTTCAATGAACTCCAAGCAAGATAAACTCAAAGTGATATGTATAAAGACAACTTATAATTAAACTACTAGAAGACAAAGGCAAATAATAAGTCTTGAAAGCAGCAAGGGAAAAGTGACTTGTCATATACTGAATGGAAGAAAATATTTCCACCTTATATATCTGATAAGGGGATACTATTCAGACTATATAAAGAATTCTTGCAACTCCCAACAATGAAAAAGACAGACAATGCAATTTAAAAAATGAGAAATTGACTTGAATGAATGAGCATTTCTCCAAAGAAGATATATAAATGGCCTGCAAGCACATGAAAAGATGTGCAACCTCATTGGCTATTAAGGAAATACAAAGGAAAATTACAATGAGATTCCAATTAATATATACTAGTATACTACTACTACTAAATAATAATAATAAAAGGAAAATAACAGGTATTGTTGAGGATGTGGAGAACTAGGAATCATCATATATTACTGGTGAGAATGCATAATACTGTAACTGTTGTGGAAAACAGTTGGCACTTTCTCAAAAAGTTAAACATAGAATTGCCACATGACCCAGAGATTCTATTTCTAGCTATATACCCAAGAGAAATGAAAAAACATGTTCACATAAAAATTTGTACATGAGTGTGAGTTTATAGCAGCATTATTCATAGTAGGGAAAAGCTAGAAACAACCCAAATGCCCATCAATGGATGAACAGATAAATAAATTGTGATATATATATAGTCACATGTTGTCCAATTCTTTTTAAATAGAATACAGGCAAATCCATAATTACAGAAAGAGGACTGTGATTGCCAGAGGATGGGAGAGGATAGAATGGGGTCTGGTTCAAACAAGCCTACACATTTTTTTTTATTGGGAATAGTGGTATATTATAGTTTATCCCCCATTTATGAGTGGAATAACTGAATTAACAGTAAAACCTCATAAACACATCTTGAATTGAATTGAACCATGGCCAAAGCTGGGCCATAGGCACCAAGTACTAAACTTTCCTTGGACTTTTAATTGGGATTGTTCTTATTTAGTTATTATACCTATTTGAACATGCATTTATAACTAATGATTCCCTCTATTTCTAACTTAAATCAGTAGAACAAGCATGTAAGGAGGGTCTGTTGTGTTGTGGGCATGGCAGCTAGGGGGTGGGAGATAAAAGGTGATGGACCAAGAGTACTGCCAAGCTGAATACATAGGAAGTGCTTTCACCTCCTTGTATGAAAGGTGCCACTCTACCACCTTCACTCACTTCCTTCCAAGTTTCTCTTAAAAGTACCTTCTCAATAAATTATCTGTACATGAATCCTCATTTTAGGCTCTGCTTCTAGTGAAGCTGATTCAAGACCCAGGATACCTATATATCCTTAAATTTCTTTTGTCTTCCCTGTACTCTTGGGGGAATGAGTGTTTTATCCTGAAGTGTATCAGTATATGTGCAAACATTCCATTGGCCACAGCATGTCATGGCCAAGCCCAACATCAATGGGCCTGGATGCAGTCTCTGTTCACAGAGGAAAACAGAGGAGAGAGAATAATTGTTGAATGATAAAGCAAATTATTACAGAATTATTAATGAATTGTGGCCATTTTATTTAACCACCTACTGTTCTTAAACAAGGTATGCCAAAGATCTTTGCAATTTTCTCTTGGGGTATTCTACCAAATTTAACTTATCATCAAATGATCCTTTTTAAACACATGCAGTGCCACCTCTGGAAGGAATTCTGGCAAGTGCAATTTTCTTTCTTCTATTCCCTAGCAGGCATTAGTGTTCTTCCTAAAATTGCACCTCAGACAGCTATCTGGATGGCCCTCCCATTAATTCAGCTCCATCTCTATTGTAAGGGAAGATTAAAGGTACCTTGGCAATAGATTAATGATTCTGCATTAAATCAGTTGGATTCCTAGTCACCTTTTTTTTCTATGAGGTGTGTTAATTTTAGGGACATTTATTAGAAAGTAAATTTAACCCAGTCAAGAAACAGAATATTACCAGCATGATGGAAGCCCCCCTCCTTTCTAGACTCTATATCCCCAAGAGTAACCACTATCCTGACTTTGATTAACATAGATTAGTTTTGCTTGTTTCTGTCCTGTAGATAAAAGTATGTAATCTTGTGTCTTGCTTCATACATTTAACCTTACGTTTTTGAGACTCATTCATATTTTCACATATAGCTGTACATCGTTACTTCTTACTGCTTTGTAGTATTTATTTATTAATCTATTCTACCTTTTATTAACAATTTGGAAGCTCCTAGATTTTAGTCATTAAGAATAAAGCTGCTATGAACATTCTACTAGATGGCTTTTGTTGAACCTGTGTATATACATTTGTTTTTGGAATATGTCTATGAGTGGAAATGCTGGGTCATAGGGCTTTTAAATGTTCATATTCAGCAGACACTGTTAGCTTTTATTCTAAGAGTTTGATGGGAGAATGGTGTAGACTTATTCATAGGTGCCTGTAGCTACATTTCATTTGTAACCTTCTGATTTTCCACTTAAAACTTAAGCCTATTTCTCTCTGGGCATAAGCTGTTCTTTGGTTGCAAATTAGGCAGTTTTGAAAGCTTCACTAACTTCTTTATCTCCCTGGGGCTTTATCCAGTGAATTACTCATAGATTGGTAAGAGATGGAGGTTCTTACCACTGACACTGTCATGCACAAGGAAAATGTCCTAACACACCATCATCTAATATTCTCCTGGGGGTGTATGATGGGTCTGGAAAATGATTTTCCTTGTAGAGTCCCAGTAACAGAGTCATTTATCATTCAGAATCCCACAGAGAGCAACAGGCCTTGTTCAAGGGCTGTGCTAAATGGGATGAGTGCTCTGCCAGGGCAACAGGTGGCACTGCCTCCCTACTTATGCCTGCCTCTCTGCAGAGAATCAGGATTTGAGGGAGGACAGAGCCCTTGTGGGAGAAAGACACCCCCGCTTCTATTTAAAAGCTATATTTCCACATGTCTTTTGGCTCCAAGGTGAAGTGCCTGTCCACTGAAAAGGTCAAAGAGAGTTTTTGGTTCAGTGTCTGTCTATCAAAACCAATATGTTTATCTAAGAGATCCTAGAATAAAAAGTAAAACTGTTGAATTGGAGACCTCTCTCCAAAGGGCATCACTCTCAGATAAAAGTGACCAATGGGAGTAAAAGACAAACTCCACAGAGGAAACCTTCATCAAAGCGTCTTCTTTAACAACAGGTTGAATTTTTCAGCTCTTTCATTTATGTCTTTGCCCCTTGGTGAGTACCAAAGCCATGTGAAAAGCTTCCTTCACAGAGTTTCCATTTTGGTGGAGAAAACATGGAAAATGTACAGGAAATGATATTAAAATAAGATACAAATTATAAGTCAAGTGATTCATATGAATATGAGAGAATATATTTGACCTTACAAATTATATCAAGAAAGAAGTACCTAATGTGCCATTGAAATAGCCCAATGTCATAGTTATATGCTAAAATTGATGCTTAACAATATGTGTTGAAATAAAACTTTACTTTTTAAAATATGTTTACTTTTTCATCCTAATAAAAAATGGACTCTCACAGCGCAGCAGACAGGGCTCCAGAAGGAATCACATACTCCCTCAGATGGGGAACTTGAGGAGAGTTAAAGGAATATGTTTACAAAATTGTGTCAGGATTAAGGGGAATCAACAGAAATTTTGAGGTCCCTAGGGCCAGCTGTGACTGTAGATGGAGAAACTCAGACAATTTGCAGCAACCCAGCAAGAGAGCCAAACCCTACTTCCCCACCTCCCTCATATCTCCTGCTGGTAGGATCTTCTGTTAGATGAATACCACAGGAAGGCCAGGGGCAGGGAGCTCCTTGATTGGCCCATTGGGATAAGTGCCACTTGCTACCAGGTGGAAAAAGGCCGGAAGGCCAAGGGGAGAATAATATCCATCAAATGGGTTGTTAGTTTCTCAAGAAATGAAACAAAGCTTAGATCATGTTCTATTTTTTAAAATGCATACCTATTTTACTGTTATTATTTAATGTTCATTAAACACTTCTAGCTCATTAAGCATTCATTAACGAGGGTCTAATTCTGCAAACGCCTTTCCCTAGCTATGAAAATCAGCATTTTTTTACCCTCTCAGCTGCGTTTATCTGGCTGAAAGAAAAAGAAACAAAACACATTAAACAAATGTTAGAGGGTTATGTAAAAACCTTGAAAAAAATATCAACAATCATCTTCAAAAGATGAACACAAAATTTCCTGAAACGTCTATAATTATATTAGGATTTTACAGACAAGACACTATCTTCTAGCTCCAAACCTATATTTAAGGGATAAAATATCTGGTTGTATTCTGTTAAGTCCCAGGTATTGATTTAGGAATTCATAGAACTATTTATTCTCTTGCTCAATAGAAAAGATTGCTTACCATAGCAACCCCTGCATTAGCATTCAGCTTTGTGGTTACAAGGCACCTTCCTAAGGAGGACTTACATTACTGTGCAAAGTGAACCCAATTTTTAAAATATAATTTTAAGGGGGGAGTCTGTTATATTAAAACTCATAACAAAGAGGACAACCCCAGCTGGAGACTTGCAAATGTCTAAGCCTTGTTTTGCAATTATTTAATCTGCATATTTCTCCTCTGATTTCAGGCATTCTGTTCTTCTTGCACTTCTATAAGCCAAGATGGGGCAGGGGGAATAATAAAATATGCACAACCCACACTCAGCATAAGAAGCTTACTGCTCTCTATTAGGAGTTTTGACTTAGGACAGCTTCACCGCACTGTTCATAGATTCATCTTATTTTCTTTTGTTTGAAAAAGGTAAATTCCTAGTCCTGCCACTCAAAATCTCAAAGTGAAAATATTTAGTCTAATTTTTAAGTGTATTTCTCTGATGTCGATCAAGTGTCTAAAACACTCGTGATTGTTTTTTACTTCATACTGTGAAGTGAGGCAGCATTTTAATTAGGGGGAAAAATTGACTTGTGCTAACTGATAGTCACAGCATTTGACACTGAGCTTAAAATTTATAGAGGCCAGGGAGTTGTGATTTGTGTATCAATAATCAGAGTATCCAAACCTTTTTTGGGAGTTTTACTGGTTAAAAGGGCCTACCTAGTTAGTTCACAAGAGCGTTGTAATATTGCTCATGACCAAAGAGGATACTGAAAAATAACCTTGGAATTGTTAGTGACTTTGATGTTCTGTTTCAGCTCTAGGGCAATTTTTACCCAATGGAAGACAATGCTGAGGTTCAGGTAACCTCGGAGGACCTGGCAGATAATAGGGGTCAAGGGAAGTGAACAAGATGTTATATCCAAGGAAATGAGTTGGAGGAAGAGGGACTGGAGTTGGGATTAAACTTGGGGTCCAGGTAGGTGATCTTTCTTCTGTGTGCTTTATGTCAGGAGCTCAGCCTGGTCCCTATGAGACAGGGTAGAGACTTGAGTGAAAACATTATTCCTGATTAAAGTGGGAGCAAATATGCAAGGCTTCCTGTATATATTTTTATCCTGGATACTTTCTCCAGTGATGACATGGGCTTTGTTTTCAAATTAAATTCCCCTCTTCTAGCCTTGATGAAAATGCATTAACTTTTATGGGGACTTGGCTTAGCAATATAAGGTTCTGTCCTTCCAAAGTGACCTCAGCTTTGATGGGCACTGTCCATGAGAATATCAGGGAGGTTCACTTAGATGGATAAGGTGGGATGAGGAATCAGTTCACACATGGATTGAAGGAGGCCTTCTACAGTTATCAGTGTTTTGTGGTACAAATGATAAATCAGGCAGTTAATGGGTGATTGAAATATTAGCATTTTCTGAAATATTATTTTCCACTGTTATCATTGTTATAGAGTTCTTACTTATCAGTTTCTTTGGACCAATGGTGCTCAACTTTAGTGAACATGGATAGCACTTGGAGAGTTAGAAATCCCGATGATTCAGGAGCTCCACCCATAGTGACTGTCTTGGGTGGGACCTGAGAATATGCATTTCTAACAAGCTCTCCATTGATGCCACAGTTTGAAAAACACTGAGGTAGTTGTGTGCTAACCAGTGGTTGGGCCCAGAAGTCTATGTTTTAACATGTGTCCAGATGATACACCAAAGTCTGAGAAAAGTTGTTTTAAACCACTTGCTTTCAACCATAACTAAACACTGTACTCACCTGATGAGTTGCTTAAAGAATGTCAATGCCTGGGTCTCATCCAGCTGGTTCTGTTGAAATTGGACTGGGAAACAACTTGACATGGGGATTAGTTGAAGTTCCCCAGGTGATTCTAATGTGCAGTCAAGGTTGAAAACCATTTCTTAGACTATACTTTCATTTCTAGGTTGCGAGACTTGACTATCTGCAATTTGTACTTTTTAGTGTGTGTCTATGAAAGAGAAAAAGATGGATAAAAATTCTAGCATCTGAAAGGAAATAAACTTTGTTAGCCTTGTGTAAAGTCAATCCCAGCTTACTTTACATGCTGTAGGAAGTATGTATAACGAAGGGCTTAGTTCAGAAGTACTGGGAGTGAGTCAGCCGGAAGAGGTAGAAATTTGGGCAAAAAAGTAAGTTCTATAAATCTGCAGAAGTGAAACCTATTTAGTTACTTCCAAAGGACCAAATGTGCTACTTAAAATGCTCCAATAGAGCATTCAATTTCACAGCTGTCTGTGGCTTTGAGGCCAAATTCTCATTCCCTAAAGTTGGGAAAGAAAAGTAGGAACACTAGCAAAAGCCACGTGTTACTGAGATATTAATTAAGTCCCAAACACTTCAAGGACCCCTGTCCAGTACTCCAAAAGCATTCTTCTTTGCCAACTGATACAAATTTCTCTTGACCTTCCTCACCCTTGATCCAGACCTCTAAGTCTGAATATTTTTAGCATAAAAGGAATTTATATCAACATTTAAAAAATTTCAGAGAAAAGATACTTCCAAAGCTAAACCACATTCGCTTGTTATTTCCCCAATATCTTGAATTTTTTTCCTTATTTTTATTACACAGTCTCTTACAGGAACATGTTAAACAAAAGATAAGAGTCCGTCCATTTAGGAAATCCAGCTTGAAATTTAGGCAGAAAATGTGGCTGTAAAGGCAAGTCAGAGCACTTGATGGAGAATCAGAAACACAGGATCTTCATCCTGGTTTTGCACCTTATCTCCTGACCTTCAAAAAGTTGTTTAACTATTCTGAGCCTCAGTTTCTTTAACTGTCAAATGACATTGACTTCTCATGTTGCCCCCTTCTTTTTTTTAAAATATTTATTCAGTTGAACAATGCAGGTGGAACATCATGCTGTGTTGTTGAAAGGCATTTTATTTTTCTTTGAGAGCAGTCTCACTGGCCCTCATATGTAGGACCGGAACCGGGGCCGCTGGCTGCCCAAGCCAGCGCTTAACCACTGCTCCACTCAGCCAGCCCTCATGTTCCCTTTTGATTTTAATAATTTAAAAGGGTCTTAGTAGAAAAATGGGAATCTGGAGAATTCTATGTGATCACAGTCAACTGCAAGTCTATTGAGTTAGTTTTCAAACCTTCAATGGAAACATTATGTGGATCGTTGCCTTTTTGCAATGACACAGCTTCAGTGCTGATTCCTCCATCCCCCCTTTCCTGCTGTGTAATGGCTGTTGTTTTTCATTGGTATAAGAGACTGGAAAAGGCAAGCCATATTTTCCAACTCATTCCTCTTAGGGTGATAGAAAATAAACTATTTTTCCTATGATCGGCTTCCAAATCACTTTCACCAGCTGTGAATCTCCCGTTCTCAGAAAGTTAACAGTTGAAGCTTTTTCTCCCTGTTGGTTTGTACTTAGCCATATTTTTTTAATGAAGTTCCATTTGCATTGTTGGTTCAAAGAAAATATAAGCTATTTCAAGGTCCATTTCTGCTTCTTTCTGATTGGACTGGGGGAGGGGAGATGATTAACATCTCTAATTTGGTGGTAAACTGACGAATACACCAAAGACCCTTGTTCTGTTCTCCTGAGTAGATTAATCTTTGCCAACAGCTACAAATAACACTTTTCTTAACTTTGCCAATCATTGTACCCATTTCAAAGTTGGGACTTGATTAACATAAAAGGATATCAAAACTTAATTCATTGCAAAGAGTAGATCCAGCTAAACCTGGCTTTGACATGATAGGCATTGATAATATTTGGATTAATATTAAGGGGTCATATGGAAAGAGATGCCATTTTGCTTAAAGTTGTGTCAAAAAGAAGAAAAGAAGGCCAGAGAAAGATGTAATTCTGGAATTCAAGAACCCCGGGCTTACGTTTTAATCATCAGTTAACCAGTTATGAGAACTTGGAACAATTCTTCATTTGTTCCAGGTGTGAAATGAGCCTAGATAAGTGCTTCTTGAACATCAATCAGTATGTATTTAAATCCCTTGCGATGTTGGTAAAATGCAGACTCTGATTCAGTAGGTCTAGGATCCTTCACTTCTGTTGTTTTTCCCCAAATATTATTCTCTGCCTATCAGATACCTTCTAATCCCCCTTCAAAATAACCCAGAAGACACTTAAAGTGAGTATGGGAAGCTTACTAATTTGTATGGCAGCCAGAGAATTATGTTTTTAGGTTTTTGCAAAATTTATGGTACATAAACAATGGGTTATGTCAAAGTTTTAATTGTCAAACCAGTTATTTTCTTTCATATTGTTTGTATTGTAGTATGAGTTACTAATTTTCATCCTGGGACTGAATCTTTAATCCAGCAAGTAATACAGAATATTAACAGATAATTGTGTACTACTCATGAGAAATGCTCAGTTGAAGTTCTAACCTAAGTTAATGTGGACAAATCAAGAATGCTGTGTAGTGTGTCTGGTGTGCGTGGGTTGGTTTGCACACCCCAAGATATGCTCAAAAACATAACAAATACAATGGTGAGAATATAAGCATGGATATAAATTTGGCTTTCCACTGTTATATTTTTAACTAGATAGCTTTAAGAGGTTTCAGTATGTTCAGGTTTTCCTTCAGAAATGTAGTTACTTGTGACAAGATGCAGCCCACTGGCAGTCACAGCAAAAACAGACTGCCAGCTCTCTTGAGGAAGAAATTTCCAGATTTCATTCCCCAGAGACTAACATCAGCAGCAAAGTCAAAGATGCACCTTTCTTGCAGTTGTGCATAGGACACACACACTCTGATGAAATGCAAAGAGGTGACTGGGGGGGGCAGCCTAGCTTCAATTTTGCATCAGGGAACAGAAAAATATGAGTTTCATTGATAATGAACAGCAATGCCTTCCTGTTAGTTGTGAAAAAAGTTTCTGCTTAAAATGTAAGCTTATTGAAGATATATTTTTTAAAAAGAATTTCTTATCTAAACTCACTGGGAAATATATTAAAAATGTTAGAGTCCTAGTTGTTTTCAAATATTATATCATAATAATCCTCTAAAATTTGAACTCCCTTGAATTTTTATTTTTTAAAATTAATTAATTTTTTTGAGAGGTACAGGAGCAAAGATCTTTACTGAAGCAAAAGTACAGATCTATTATGAGAGAGGGTACCCAAAACTGGAATGCCCCTTGAATTTTTAAATAATGCTAAATTTATGGTGAAAGCAGTTTATTGAATCAGGGCACATCAATTTCAAATCTGACTTTGAACCAGTCACTCAAACTCTGGGTTCAGTTTTCTTACCTATACAATTTTATCTATCTAAGCTATTAGTTTAGATATTCACCAATGTCCCTCCCAGTCCTGAAATTCCTTGATTAATTCCCAATCATATTTTGATATTTTTATGTTTATTTATTAATTCCAAACAATGCTCACTGCTCTTTTTCACACATGTTTTCTACATTTAATATTTTCATAACTTGTTCATTTCTCTTTAAAAAGTCCACACAGAATTTCCTATCTGATGTATGGGCTTTAGAGCCTAATATAGCTCCAGTGGTCCAGGAGACAGAAGAGGAACTTCAGGAGAGAGGACAGATGGAGTAAGATAATATACATCTGCTCCTTCTATCTTATATGTTGGTAGGTTTGTCCTTGTCTTGTCAGGGAGCTGTGATCTTTGGAGAGGAGCTTCAAACTGACCACAGATAATTGTTTTCTAGAAGCCACTTTTAGGTGGTTAGCCATTGGCTCTAGGAGACACACAATAGGAAGATGAAGTCCGGTGGTGAGCTGGGGCTGGCTTGGCTCCTACAGCTTTAT
This sequence comes from Aselliscus stoliczkanus, assembly GCA_033961575.1. Classification (NCBI taxonomy): domain Eukaryota; kingdom Metazoa; phylum Chordata; class Mammalia; order Chiroptera; family Hipposideridae; genus Aselliscus; species Aselliscus stoliczkanus. The sequence continues at coordinate 34,597,559 of CM066738.1, forward strand.
GAGATAAATTGTGGGGGTCTCTGCCCAATACTTTGCTTTAATGAGAAAATTTACACCATGGAAATCAGCAAATGCTACAAATTGAGGTATTTATTGGAGCCAGTTGTTAAACATTGATGAACATTACAAATGGATGTTACACATACACATATACAAAGACTAAAAAGACATACTGATACCATCCACTTTCAGAATTTGCAAATATCTTTGTCAAGTAAAAGAATGCGAATAGAGCTTCCCTCTTACAAATGCCCTACTTTTATAATTTTTTCCCAATTTAGGATGTCCATGCAGTTAAAAATGTGTACTATGTATAATTATTTCATATTATTTCATATAGTTATTAACAGAATACATATCCATAATGCATTAAAATGGATTATGAATATGAGAGAAACAATCATTGATGCTTACATAATCCAAATGATTACAAGTAATAATATTCTGATTTAATTTTTCTATATATAAACTATATGTAATTTTCTATGTGTAATCATGTGAAAATTGAATAATTTGCTTAATCATTATCTGTAATTTAGGTTTCCTCTCAGTGCTCCACTATGATGAATGCTACTGTGATTAACAACTTGATATGACTTAGATGGTAGAGAAAGGCTATGGGTTTGAAACACAGTGGGTTTTTTTTGGACCCTGCACCCTCTAAATTGTTGGCAAGGTGAGGGATATGATGACATGAACAGTTTAATGATGGACAAGGAAAAGTCAGCTGCCTGTAGAACAGTTTGGAGAACCTTGAGATTTATGGCAGTTCTATAAAATGCTAACTGAATGGCATATGTGGGTGTGTTGAGATCTACTGCCAGGTGGTTTTGAAAAGAGCTTGCCAAAGTTTAAATCAATCCTATCATCAGGATCAGAGTAGATGCCAGCTATTTTTTCTCATGCCCCATTTCTGGACCCAACTGAAGACACCTGTTAAGAATATTTGTCACCTGATGCATATTGAGACAAGCAACAACATCAGGGAGAGGTTGGTAACAGCAAAAGTAGAACTTTTAATTGTTTGGGGAGATCACGAGTGTCTTTGGACTCTGGATTGCCAAATCTACCTCCAGCTTGGGCAGGCATGTTCCTAAACCTACCCGGGCAGCAAATCAAGCCAACTGATCTGGTACATTGTGTTCCCTGAGAGCTCTGCTTTGAATAAATTTGTGTATATCTCCACCTGCTCTGTTCATTCAAGTGAAGTTTCTGTTGTTGAATGCATTTGGTTTTAAATTTATTGAATTCTTCATTTAATTTAATTCACCAGACATTTAATGTGCAATTGCCCACTGCAAAGCAGGATGCAGTTGTCATATCCCCATTTTTTTTTTCCAGATGGATAGTCTAATAGAAGCGATAAGAATATTAAAATGCCCAAAATATAAGATAAGTGGGATAGAGGCTATCATATGGGTTACCACTAAAATATGGAGACAGAATGAAAAGGGATAAATCCGAGTGAGGAGATGTGAGAACAATGCCTGTATGACAGGAGTGGTATGACTCATTTTTCAGCTGGTGAACATAGAATAAAGGAAATCAAGGAAGAGCGAGTTTCATAAGCAAATAAGAAGCTATTAACAATTGCTCATGATTATATAGTACTTTGTAATAAAGGGCTTTTACATATAATTAATCAAGGTAGGAGTAGAAAACACTCTGAATTGGTTAAGCATAGGTTTGAAAGACAGAGGTAGAAGTATTTCTGTGACAGTTAATTGTTGCTAAACCACAAAGGATATCTTAATTTGGATTTCTCCAAAAGCAGACCTTAAATAAAGACTTTAGTTAGTCTCTTTGGGAAGGAACCCCAGGAAGTAGAGTGAGGGGAGTGGAGAGTGTGGCAAGGAAGGGAGGCAAGCCAATATAGAAAGCATGAGTGAATGAATAAACAGATTACCATCAGGGCCAGGACTAGGGTGATGTGAAGGGAGTATTCACCCAGAATGTAGAATTTTAGGGGGTTTCAAACATGCAGTAATCAAGGTAAACAATATTATAATGAAATATTTTTTAAGTATCATAATTAACACAAAATAACCATGGTAAAATATCAAAATTTTAAGTAAAATCAAGATCTGACTGTGTTTTGTTGAGCCATATTGGATCCTGAAGCAAGTGGAAAAATACATAAAAATAAAAATTTTACATATTTTTAAAACATTAAAATTTCTTTAGAACATTAAAGTAACTAAAAAAATTGAAAAATCAAAAAGTAGTTTTAATCATATTAAAACTCACATTATTATTTTAAATATAAATATTTTATTTAAATAAAAACAAATTTCATTATAACATTACTTTACTGGTTTTAAGGAAAACAAACTCATCAATAATATTTCATTAAAATAATCACTCAAAAACACATAAAAATTGTATATAGGAACATATATATTTCTTTTGCTAGGGCTCCAGTATGACTTGGCACAGAACTGGTTGCCCCTGTGGGCTTCATCCTACTGGGGTTCCTCTGAGAAGTTGGGAGGCTGAGGTATTTATCCATCAACTCCTGCCTCTCACTGGGTGTGGGCTCTTCCTGAGGGTGTTAACTCCCTGGTACTCCCAGCATGCTCCTGGAGTAGGCCAAGACCTATAGGAAAGGCATTACCATAGTCCGCTGGAGGGCTTTGATGTACATCCAAGGACCACAGACTTTTATATTGTAGACTCTGTGAAAGTACTGAAAGGGCTTTTGAGAAAATGTGGGGCAATCATCAGATCTGTGGTTTAGAAATATTTTTCTGGACTCACTATATATAGTGGGTTGGGGAATGATGAAAGCAGGAGGCAAGAAGGCAACTGCAATAATTCAGTTGGGAGATAATGTGGGATTGAGCTAGATATGTGTCCATGGGGCTAAAAAGAAAAGAGAAGAGGCAAGAAAACACAGTAGGACTTGAATTACTGGGTCCTGAGCAGGAAATGGATGTCTTGGGAAAAAAGGATGGAAGATGTGTAGATGAGGCTGTGGTTTTCCATCAATGACTAAGATAACAATGCTGTTTACAAAGGTGATGGTTTTAGAGGAAGAGCAATCTTGGTGAGGAGGTTTGGATTTGATTTGAGCATGTGTGGAGGACAGAGATCCAGGATGGACTTACAAGTCCATGAGCACAAAAAAACAAAAAACAAAAAAAAACAAAAAAAAAGATTTGGAGGGCCAGAAAATTGAAGGACTCTTTTTTGCTTGAGCTGATGTTCCTGGAAGAACGTTCTTTTTGAGGGGAGTCTTGGGGAACAGCGGCATGTGGAAGGAAGAAGATAATTGATCAAGCCTTCTTGAAGTATGCCATGCACAGGTGCTGACCTATGAATTGCTGGTTACCCATCCGCAGAGTAAATGCAGAGTACAAATGCAACTGGTGGGAGCCTTTTGACATGGCTGCCAGGTGCCGTGAGGTGAGGCAGTCCTGTGGAGAGGCACATGTGGTGAAGGAGTCATCGTCAGAGGAGACAGTAGCCCCACCTGATAGCTTACTGTGACCTCTTGAGAGACTTTGCGCCAGCTACACCCAGATTGCTGACCCACAGAAACTGTGAGATAACATTTGTTGTTTTAAGCTACTAGGTTTTCAGGAAATGTGTTACTCAGCATTAATAACTAATATATTCACCACCAATTAGTGGGCTGAAATAGAGATACCTTCCAAAAATGGTTTTCTAGAGTTGTGGGTCAGGTTGTGGGGGCAGAGAAATGATAATTTTTCAGTATCACTGATAGGTACACTGCCCTTTCCTGTATAACTCACCACCTCTTTCCTGGTAAAGGGGCATTTATGTAGTTACAGGGCATTGATCTTCCTTGAAACTGCTAAGGAGAATATTGCTGCTGTCAGCTTTTACCCTGTCTGATATGCAAAGTCTCCATTGCCTGCTGAGTGTAATACTCTCGGAAGTTCTGAGGCTGCTGTCCACAGTTAAAGCAGCAGCCACTGTTGGGGACCACTTTCAGCCAGATGTGCCTCCTAGCTTGAGTGTTCCCAGATGGCTATTTGTCTAATTCATTAATAACCGTAATGTAGCGATTTGCCAGAGATGGCACACTGGGCTTAAGTGGGAGGGTGTATTTGAAGATCAGTTCATGACTCACATCTTATAGGAATGGCCTTCTCTGGGAATGGCATCCACAAATGTGTGGCCCTTCATTCTCCAGGATTTCTAGAAACTTTAGCGTGTGCAAAGCATAAACCAGGTGAACATGTAGGAAATTGTAGGGGAGGCAAAATTTTACCATTACTCTCTTTGTTTTTGTTCCATCTGGGCCTAAGAAATATGTTGACATAAAATAGATCAGCAGGAGAAAAGTATACACATTTATGTAATACAAGTTTTACACAACACTGGGGCCTATATAAGGAATGAAGACACAAAGAAATTGTGGAACCTACATTCCTTTAATTAGGTTGAACAAAGAGAGGTAATGGTGGACAAGTAACAAAACTATGTGGAGAAACTAAAAGGAGATTAGAAAGATTTTAATAAGATCTGTTTGTATAGAATTCTGCCCATCTCAACTTCTCATCCTTGATAAGAATGCTACTTCCTTCTGGTATGGACAGGGTATCTTTCACCTGGGAATTTCATCTTCTGCTTTTAAGAAAAAGAATGGTCACAGTGTTTTTCTTGTATTTGCTATTTTTCAAGTGCCTTTACCTCAAAATAGGCAATATGCCAGAGCAGCATACATGTTTTTTTTTTTTATTATTTGTTTCAGGTGTACAAAACAACATAACAATCATACATTTACACACCTCACAAAGTGATAACCCTAACAAGTCTACTAAACATCTGACACTGTACATAGCTATTCCAATACCATTGACTATATTCCTTACGCTGGGCTTTACATCCCATGCATATATATATATATATATATATATATATATATATATATATATATATTAATTATAGTTGACATTCAATATAATTTATATTAGTTTCAGGTGTACAGTGTAGTGGTTAGGCATTTATACAATGTATGAAGCCATCCCCTTGATAACTCTAGTATCCATCTGACACTATACATAGTTTTTATAATATTATTGACTATATTCCTTTTACTGTACTTTATATCCCTGTGACTATTTTGTAACTACCAATTTGTACTTCCTAATCCCTTTATCTATCTCACCCATCCCCCAACCCACTCCCATCTAGCAGCCATCAGTTTGTTCTCTGTACCTATGAGTCTATTTTTGTTTTATTTGTTTGTTTATTTTATTCTTTAGATTCCATATATCAGGGAGATCATATAGCATTTGTTTTTCTCAGTCTGACTTATTTCACTTAACTTAATATCCTCTAGGTCCATCCATGTGATTGCAAATTGTAAGATTTCATTCTCTTCATGACAGAGTGATACTCCGTTGTATATATGTACCACAATTCCTTTATCCAATTATCTATTGGGCATTTTGGTAGTTTCCATAGCTTGGCTATTGTGAATAGGGCTGCAGTAAACATAGGGGTGCATATACCTTTTCAAATTAGTATTTTTGGTTTCTTTGGATAAATATCCAGGAGTGGAATTGCTGTGTCATACAGATGGCCAATAGACATATGAAAAGATGCTCAATGTCACTAATCATCAGAGAAATGCAAATAAAAATCACAATGAGATATAAACACACAACTGTCAAAATGACTATAATCAATAAATCAACAAACAAGTGGTGGTGAGGATGTGTAGAAAAGAGAACCCTTGTGCACAGTTGGTGGGAGTGCAAATTGGTGCCATTATGGAAAACAGTGTAGAGATTCCTCAAAACATTAAAAATAGAATTACCAGAGCAGCATATTTTAAAGTGGCATGTTCTGAACTCCTTTGATATGTTATATATTTTGATAAATAATGCATGTGCCATGGGTTTGACTTATCACTTTCCTGGCCTGGGGATAGACATCTACTCTGACAGTCATACCAAAGATGTAACCCACTCCCACCTCCACATTGGACCCATTCTTTCTTTAGGGTCCTCTAGATGTCTTAAAATTTTGAAAAGGGAATGTTCCACATGGGGTAAGTTGAATGTTGACTCAGAAAAGTTTCAGAAGCCCATGTGGAAATCCAACTGTTATTAAAGGGAGGTATTCAGTGGATGACAACAGGAAGAACAACTAACGTATTTCCCCATCATAGGAAACACAGCAATGCATTGGACTGTTTGTGGAATCTGCTTGTATCCCACACAGCCCTTAGGACAAAAAGAGATAGAGCTTATCTGAGTAGCACGCAAGGGGAGGCTGGGCCATCTCTGGATTCATTCTTATCTGTGTGGGTTCACCATACTCTCTATCTGAACCCCCATTCTCCCTAACTTTCTTTATGCTCTGAGAATTCCTTACTATGTAAAGAGGAGTGAAGACTTTCTTCTAAGGCTATGGCCTGAGCTTTAGGTTTATGAAATTTAAAAAAGAAAAGAACAAGAAATGAATTTCTTTTTTAACTTCTATATTTCTGCTTCCCTGAGGCCACAAATGAATACTAATTAGCCAACTAGACAGAGGGGAAATAATGAAAGGTAGAGAAATCAAGAAGAAGAAGAAGAAAAGCAACAACCTGGCTTAATTCCTCAAATGTATTATTGTTCACATATGCATAAATCATTGTGTGGAATCCAGGAGCTATTTATGATGCAACCATTTCTATAAGTGGTAATTTATAAATAACGCATGTGGTTTTTGTGTCCTTAAAGTGATAATGTCCAGCAGTTTACAAGTTACCAGATAGTCACTGAAGTGAGAATATCAGGATTTCTGCACCTCTAGTTTCCAGGGTGCCCCTGGGATTTGCTTAGGTTAAAATAACAGTAATTGCTGATATTCATTGAACACAAGCTGTGACAGACCATGTGCTAAGGATCGCATGACTTTTTAAAGTCTGTAATCAATATTCCCCACCTGTACAAGGTAAATATTATTTTCCCATCATATAAATGAAGTAACTGATGCTTAGAGAGGTTAAATAACTTGATGAAGATCTCCCAGGTAGAAAGTTCAAACTCAAGTCTGGCTGGTTCCAGAAGCATTGGTCTTTTTACTCTGTCATTAGATTAGCTTATATTTCCCCCAGAAGAAGAACCTGAGGCAAAGACTTGTATACAGGTAGTTTATTTATGAGGTGATCTAAGAGATTAGAAGAGAAGGACAAGGGGGAGTGAAGAAAGGAGGGAAAGCCAATATGAGGGTGTACTTTGTGAGCCACTTGGATTTGATCCTTACAAGAACTTTCTAAACAGCTTATAGATGTCTCTCTGAATTTTCCACTTAAGAATCAATTGAGAAAAATAGTTATTGATCAGCTCCCAGGCCCCCATGTTTGAAAGTTGTTTCCGGGCACACTGACAGTCCTACACTTTTAGGAAGCACATTCATGCCTGATGAGAGGACTGTTGCTAACTTTAGGAGGAGCCCCAGAATAGAAAGGGAACAAGTCACAGGGCATAATTGAGATGACACATGGTGACTACGACATATGAGTTGAAGTCAAAAAGAACCTGCGTGTTGTAGCCACAGCTAGGGTCAGAGGCTAGGATCAGAATGGGACTCAGGGCACCAACGGCATCTGATGTAGTATTATTGTCCCAGATTCAGCTTTTCCAGGCCATCTCGACATGTGATCCTTCTGTTGCATTGGCTTTGGAAATGCAACACCCAGTTACACCCAAGTAATGAACCACTCCATCAAATTAAGTGTGGGTAGGGGGAGACATTATGAAGTGCATGGCTGGAAAAGGTTTTCTTCCTCATTAAAATGGCTGATAGTGCAAGAGGTACTTAAGTTTGCTGTTGAAATAAATGCCATTTTCTAATGGACAATATGAGGCTAGAAGAGTATGGTTAAAACATTCTCCCTTTCAAGATACAAAACAAAAACAAAAACAAAAACAAGAAAAAAACAACACTGGAGGACAAGTATTGTGCTATCCTGAGGTAGGATGAACAAAGGTACAGCTTTGAGGCAAGACTGTAAAAGGGCTGAGCTTTTTAGCCATTTGCAAGCTAGTGAGTTAGCCTGTCACAATTTCAGGGATGTCTGCAGAATATGGGAAACTCCAGTATCAGAAACAGAGGACTTGATTACTCAGAACACAGTAAGCAGCCTGAGCATCAGCATTTTTTTGTCCGTTCTCCTTACTTTCAAGTCCAAAAGGGGCTCCACGGATGAATACAAGTGGATGCCTCTACATGTAGGAGGTTGCATTATAGAAGAAGAACCTTATGCTTCAGGAATCTGGATTGCATATTGGACAGAAATGCCCTCCCTTTGCTCACAGGCAATATTTTCTTATTTATCCTGAATAGTAAAGATGCCTGCCCTTTCCTCCACAAGGAGATACTATCTCTGTCTTACAGGGATGTAAGCAAATCTGTCCCTAGCTTCGGACGGAGACACTCTCTTTGTCTTCTAAGGCTGCTCAGTATAAAAACATCCTTGAAAAGATAATCAGGAACAAAGGGAAGTTAGTGCCTCACTAATAAAATGTTGTAGAAATGTGAGTGACTCATAAATAACTTTTTTTTCAATACTTTCCTTTTCATCAAGTAGCAACAGAGTCAACCTTTGGCTGAGCCATATATAGATGTTTTATTGCCTTAACAAGGCATATATCTTCAACACATGGGGACATATTTCTTGACCTTGAATGAGGCAGAGTGTAAAGGCATGCTTTAAATACCTGGGCGAACAGCAACTTTGAGTGGAGAGAGAGAGAGAAATGGGGGAGAGGAGTGAGGGTGAAAGAATTGATAGAAAGTGAGGAAAAAGAGAGACAGAGACAGGGAGAGAGATTCAGAAGAAAAATTCAGAAGTATATGATAGATTCAGACAAGGATTTAAAGATATGGAAAACATGAGTGGGTGGATGGATGGAGTAATAAAGACAAATAAGTACATGGATATATAAATGGATGATACATAGATTAATGATATAAATAGATTGGAATAATGAGAAAAAGAAAGAAAATGAAAGATAGACAGGAAATAAAAAAGAGACAGGTAGAAACCCAAAAGGGCTGAGATGGAGTGTACAGATAGAGCAACAGAGAGATACATGAAGATACAAAGAAAGGCAGAGAAAGAACATGGTTGGATGGACAGATGGAAAGATGAAGAGTGTGAGAATGGATAGATGGCTGGATAAATGCATGGAAAAACATAAATAATTAAAGAGAGAAGAAATAATACAATATGAGTTTGAACTCTGCAGTCAGATTTAGTGTTTTGGCTCTGCCACTGTTTAACTGCATGCTTTTGAGCAAGTTATTTTCTTCATCTGTCAAATGGGAATAATATTAATAATACTAACCTCATAGGGTTGTTTCTAAGTCTGAATTGAAATAATCCTCATGAATGTTTAGCAAGTTGGTAGGCCCATGATAATGCTATTACAAAGAAAGATAACTTGTTACATCAGCTGAGATTTCTATCCCTATGAATCTTATAGCCTTCAACATTTTCAGCACACATTAAATTTGTGTTTCCCATTGGAGCCACAGCTGAGTCTGGCAGATGTGTCAAACCCTGATAAAGCCAAAACTGGCATCCAATATTCAACTAGCAATTTTATGCAAACAGGATCTTCTCATTAAGTTATCCTTTTGCAATCCATAATTATTGCTGAATGAGTCTGAGGTTGTCTTCATCTCTATGAAATGAGGTCACACCAGTTATACAGTAAATTAAAGGCAAATTGAGCAGATGATATATATAAAACAAGAAACATGCAGTTTTTAGAGCCACTGACACAGTGCTAAATGAGTTGATTTTCAATCCAAACCAAGTATTTATAAAATTTGTTTTAGCATCCCAACATTCAGATGGAAACTCACACTCTTTATAGACTTGTTACTCTTTTAATCTTTACAGAGTTAGCATTTATAATGTGGAATTACTTCTTGCGTCCTATGATTTTAGTTTTATATGCAAGTACATAATGTTTTACAGTTCATTCTTGCTAAAGAAAAAAAACAACATATCTTTGCCTAAGTTATTTTGGTATGTCACATTATATTGAAGTATTTCCAAGTAAAGTGACATGAAAAGCACAACCTAAAATGTTTGGCTACATCAGAATGAGTTAAGGACTCTATTTCTGACCTGCTTCTTTAATTGTTCTTCATGTACCCAAGCATTTATATTTCAAGGGGTGGTTATTATAATTTCTAGCACTTAATTCAATTAGTTCCTCACTTTTAATGAGGGTAGAGCAAATAAAAATTGTTCTGATTTAAAAAATTATGTATATTTTTTTCAAATGTTTCCTTGCCTCTCTATTCTCTGCCTCCTGGTGAACCCTATGAGTAAACAATTACACAGATGGTATAATTTGAAGAGCAGCATGATAATGCATATGAAAATGCTTCAAAATACTTTCCTATCTCTTTTCTATTAAATATCCCTCTAGTCAGATATTCTACCATTAGATAGTCTTTCATTTGGCTTAAATAGACTTCTCTTTATAGGTTTTATTTTAAAATGTGAAAGCTTCTGAGTAGAAACATATGGATTATAGTTGAGGTAAATTCATTTTATTTGGATCATTTTCCTTTCTGAGCATTCAGATTGAACAAATATTATTGAACCCAACTTTAGTGGTGATTTGGGTGGAATGACACAGTAAAGATGGGAGACCTGATAATCATTTATTCATTCATTCACTGATAGCTTATTGAGCTTTTATTATGTATCAGACACTGTGCTGTGCACTGGGTATGTAATATAGCCTTGTCCTCATGGAACATACAATTTATTGAGTGAGGTGACTGATGTTTAAGTAATCACATAATTAATCACTGAAGATTGCAGCAAGCTCAATGAAAGAGAGTTTCAAGGAGTTACGAGGGCCTGAAAAGATTCTGTAGGAATAGAAAGTCACCAAAAATCAATTTTTCTAGGGTCACGGTGCTATTCAGGACAACAAACTCATGTCTGAAAATGAGTCAGGTACTCTCGAACAAGAAGTAGACACTTTTGTGGAGAGACAATAGAAGACAGCTTATGAGACAGAGAGTTAAATACTGAGAGTAAAGTTTGCCTGGAAACTAGGTTCCAAGTTATAATTTTCTCTGGCCTAGATAGTTGCTTCTGAGTCATGCACAATGTCTTCTATTTCATTGCCAGATGTCATCTCTCTTCTTCATCCTTCTCAAACGCTTATTCTGAGGCTCTCCTGGCATTTACAACATGCAGTGTCAGGTAATGTAGCTGTATGGGTCTGTGGCTTGTCTCTTCCTGGACATCAAGCTCCTTGAGCTCAAAATCTGAACTCTGTATATCCTCAGTAAATGCCATGTCTATGAATGAATGACAACAATAACCCCTGAGAGAGATATTAGTAGTCCTATTTGACAGGATATGGAGGCAGAGTGGTTTAATTACTTTTCCAATGTCACAAATCCAATATGTGGCTATTTCCAGATCTCAACCCAAGTTCCTACAGAGTGAAAACTTATGTTAGAAACTTATTATCTTAAACAAGGATACAAAACAAGGATATAAGGACAATAACTCATACAACTTGAAATCACTTAAGATGGATCTAAATGTATGCCTTATTTCCATATAGTTTTGTAGAGATAAAACATAGGTTAGGTTATGATACAGTAACAAACAAACTCTAAATCTCGGTGGTTTAAAGCACCAACAGTTTCTTTCTCATGCATATTGTATGTCTATTGCAGGTCAGCTAGAGGTTCTGCTTGTTGCTGCTACACATGGAGCAACCATCATTACAAACATTGCTTCTGATTATGCCAAAGGGAAAATAGAGCATTAGAATATTTTGCAATTGAGGGCTGGCTGAGTGGCTCATTTGGTTAAGAGCTCACTCAAGAGTGTGAACTCAGAGCAACAGAGTTGCCGGTTTGATTCCTGGCCTGAGCTGAGCTGCCGTTGAGCTGCCAACAGGTGGCAGGATGTCTCAGCTAAAAAAAAAAAAAAAAGAATATCGAATATCTTGCAATTAAATGCACTAGCTTGGAAATGACACAATGTCACCTCAGTTCATAACTCATTGGTCAGAACTAGCCACATGACCTCATGTTCTCTGATAGAAGATACAAGAATATTTAGCATGCACTAATGACCCACAGATGAAATGATTTATACTTCATTTTGTGGTTATTTATTCATCTATTATTTATCAGCCACTTGTTATGTGCCAAAATCAGTGGGCATAACAGTATATTAGTTGACTATTAGTGCATAGTAGTCACAAAATCTCAGTAACAATACAATATCTATTTATTTCTCTTTTGTGTATATGGCAGGTGGCTAGGATCTGGCTGATCTAACTTGGGTTCAGCTGAGCATGACTTCAACCTACAAATTTTACAGGATGTGAGACTACTACATATAGCCTCTATTCTCCTGGGACCAGTAGTTATATGGGGCATGTGCTTCTCTTAGCAATGACAGAAGTATAAGAAGGGCAAGTGTAAACTTACAATGCCTCTTAAAGCCTAGGCTTCCAGCTGCTACACTATCACTCCTACTTTTCATTGATCAAAGCAAGTCTTTTTGTAAAGCCCAATAGCAATGGAGCAGAAAAGTATAATCAACCTTTCTTGGGACAAACTGCGAAGTACAAGATAAAGGGCATAGACTCTGAAAAAGACAATTGACTGGGAACAATAATGCAATCAATACCAACAGTGATCAGACTGAAATCTTTAAACTTGTGTAGTTTATATTCTATAGAAAAAGGACTGATGAATAAAATATGTAAAACTTTAGATGGATGGATATAAGTGCTCAGGAGAAGAAAATAAAGCAAGAAAGAGCTGAGATAGAATGATGGTAGGGATAATGGTAGAAATTTTAGAAGAATGGCCAAGAAGGAAACCTTACAAAATCAGATGACAACTGAGTAAATCACTTAAAGGAAGGAAGTGAGAGATATCCATGAAGATTGTTGAAGAAAGCAAGAGGAAAAAAGGAATTGTAGAGGCTGATGGTAGAATCTCACTGGCGTGTGTGAAGAGCAGAAAGAGGTCTATGTGATTGAGCCAAGCGAATGAAAAGGAGACCAAAGAAAGAGAGCACAGATTGTTTGAGACCAGTGAAATATTTTATCTTTTAAGTCTGAATGAGGTGAATGTCTGTTGGACAATTTCTGGAAAAAGAGTGCTATGATCTGCTCCCACTTTTTGCTGGATTACTCCAGCTAACCTACAGGGCAGAGGGAATGGACTAGTGGGGAGTGGGGGTGGGAAGACAAGCTAAGAGACCACTGCAATATTACAGGTGATAGACGATGGTGGCTTAGACAAGGGTCTTAGCAGTGGATGTGATATTAAGTCACTATATAGGTTGGATTCTGAAAATATATATTTTTAAAATTTTATTGGGGAACAGCCATGGTCATTTGTTACACATTGGTTTCATGCTACAATGTCATAGTTGACTCTTTTTTAAGGAGGGCGCAGCTCATAGTGGCCCATGGGGGATCGAATGTCAACCTTTGTTTTATCAGCATGATGCTCTAATCAACTAAGCTAACTGGTCATCCCCTGAGAATATTTTGAAGTTGAGTCAGTCAAGTTTGCTGACAGATCAGAAATGGAGAGAGTGCTGTTAGGGTTGATGGCAAGGATTTTGACTCAATAAACTGAAAAAAGAAAAAGGAATTTCAATTTCCTGAGATGGGAAAGACACTGTGAGGAGCATATGAGAAAGGACAATCAGGGTTCAGTTTGAGACTGGTTATGTTTAAGGTACCTATTATTTACCCAAGTGGAAAAGTCCAGCAGGTTGTCAAAAGTGAGATGAGTAGAGGAGAGGTCCAGGCTGGAGAGGTGAATTTTGGAGCTCTTTTTGAAAGCTTATATATATGCCTGAAGCTATTCAAGCTGTGAGACTAGATGAGGTCCTGAAAAGGAATAAGTTTAAGTAAAGTAATGACAAAACTCAAGGCCTGAACTCTGAGGCAACTCTAGTTTCCAGTGCCAAGAAGATGGCGAGGAAATAGGAATAGAGACAGAATAAATGGCTAGAGTATAGGAGAGAAACAATGAGAGCATGATGTCATGGAAATTAAGGGAAGAAATGTTTCCAAGGAGACAGAAGTTTTCATCTTTGTCCAATGTTACCCACATGTCAAATAAGATAAGGGCAGATAACTGGTAGATTGAGCAGCATGCAGGTCACTGATGATCCTGGGAGACAGATTATTTGGAGTGAGCGGACCAGAGCTTGGTCCAAATGAGTTTAATAGAGAATGTGGCAGGAGAAATTGGGGACAGAGAGTATAGATCACTATTCCAAGGAGTTCTATGAAAGGAGAAGTAAAAGTTTTGTTTGCTGACAATAGAGGATCAAGGGAAAACCTTTTTTTTTTTTAAATAAATGGGGGAAATAATCATGAGACCTATTAGAACAAGAAAATTAAGAGGGAAAAGTTGCTGAATTGATGGTCTTGAGTGGTGAAAAGAATAGGTTTTGTGTGGAAATGGAGACATGTGCTTTATCTAAGAGCTTGGACCTTCCATCCATAGGATCTAGAGGACAGAGACAGGTAGGTGGAAGACCAAAATATGTGATGGTAGGAGCTGGGTGTTTCTATTCTCAGTGAGGAGAGAAACATCATCTGTTTATTGTCCAAAGTCAGCTCTCTTACCTCCAACTGAGAGAGCCCCAATCAAGCACCTTCTTAATGTCACACTGGCACTGTAATGCCAGACAAAACATACAATATGTTGGAAACACTCAACACTGGGGCAGAGGATGGGCCTCATAGAGGTAATCAAAGACAGGTGACCTAAAGATGCTTTTCTGATTTGGGACAGTTAGGACTGTGAAAAATCAGATGCCTTGTTTACCTGCAGAAGCATTTTCATAGAAGAGTTGCCTGGTGTTTAGATTCTCATTCCTTTGCTGCTAGTTTGTGATTCTAAGAAGGACATTTACTTGCTTAAGGATATTCCATTGGACCTCTAGAAAGTGAATAAGGGTTGATTTCCAAACCAAGATAGTTGAAAATTCCCTTCCAGAGAGTTGCTAGAACCCAATTCACTGTTGATAGTATAGTTCTGAAGATCCCTGTCAGTTAGTTGCTTTGCTTGTAGCTTGTATGGCCTTCCTATGTTCTAAATATCAGCTTCTTATCCCATATCTTCAAGTAGTTCAGATGACACCTGTTTGAGAATGACTTTCCTTATGACAAATAATTAAAAATCAACAATTAAGTTATATTTAGGAGCACTTATCCCTCCTTTTGCCCTTCTGTATTATCATATCTTTGAGAGCAGAGACTGTTCCATTCTTCCAGGCATCCTGTGAAGGCCCACCTTACACAGAATAGGTATTTAATAAATTAATAAATGGATAACCTTTTCTCTTTCCTCAAGCATAATTAAAATTTGGTTAAGAAAGGACTGCATGAGCAAATCTTTAAAGGTTAACAGCGAGTCTGTTTAGAATAATAGCAAATGTTAACGAATTATTTAAAAGACACCTTTTAATTTAAAAGTCTAATTTTTAATTATTTTTTATGGCAGTTTATGTTGAATTTTACCTAATTCACTCCTGTCTGTAGATGACAGATTTCTATTTTAATTATGTAGCCAGTGATTGCTACAAATGAGTTGAGGCCCATTTTTCCCCACCCCCCATCTCCCCTTCTCTTAGCTCTGCTGGAATTGTAAGTGAGAAGCACTGAGTATTACCAAGTTCCCTGGAAATGGCAGTGATATGTGGTCAAATAACTATGCCTGCCATATGACTGGGAATCACAACTTTGGTGTATAAGGGGTGTAAACTATTGGATAAAGTCTCTGGGCAGACACACACGAGTGTGATTGCCCAGGTTTTGAATATGTTTATTCTTTGCCTGTGCCTATCTGGCAAGAACTAATTCATTCTTTGTAATTTTTGTGGATCCACAAAGCACCTCTTTGTTTAGTGGCTTAAACAACACCATTTTGTTATCTCATGAATCCACAGGTTGGCAATTTGGGCTGGGATCAGCTGGGTGGGTCTTCTGGTCTTGGCTTGGATTATTTATTTGTCTGTGGGCAACCACCAGGTTGGCTAGGGCTGGCCATTTCAAACTGACCTCCACTGTTATAGCTCATTTTTGCTCCACATGTGTCTTATCTCAGTAGGCTAGCCAGGGCAGTCTAGCTAGAAGCATACAAATTCTTTCAAGGCCAAGACTCATAACTGGCATGCTGTCACTTCTGCCACATATTATTGACCAAAGCAAGTTTCAAAGCCAGCAAGATTCAGAGGGAGGAGAAGTGGATTCCATATCTTGATGGGAGGAGTTGGAAAAATTACATACAGGCGAAGGCCTGGATACAGGGAGGTCATTTTTTGCAATTTACCACTAAATATAAGCTAAAATATAATTTATTAAAAATTCTACATGAGCAAAATAAGCCTGTTAGTTGAATCTCCTGGTGTTGAGAATCTAAACTGCTATGAATTTTGTACTGGAGTCAGAAGTAGGTCTCAGTTTGCTATGCTGAATGAATGTACTGCTTCTTGAAGATGGATGATGGGCTATGACTTCTGAAATGAGAACTCTTTCAGTTGAAGTTTGTTGCCACTTTAGTGGCAGGGGTCTAGCAGGGAAAGTGAATATGATCAATAAATGCCCCAAAACCTCTGAGTAGAGTAAAGGATGTCTTTCTTTATCAGCCTCCCTTGCCCCCTTCCCCCGACTTTGGAAATGTGATGCTGCAAATTATCACTGTCCTGTCTTCAGCTAACTTGAACATGGTCATATCTATGGTGCTAGCTGATAGCTAAGATAATAAAACAAAAATGTTAAAGTTATTTATATTTTTAGAGCTATGATGGTGGAAACACAGGCAGAAGTGCTCATGCATTTGAACAGAGTACTCCACCTACCTAGTGGATAATACTTCTGCTCCTTTTGTCTTAAGCATTGAACTGTCACTTATTGTCAATCCTAGATTCAGATAGGTAGGACAAGACATTTCCCATATAGATTAAATACAGGGCAACATTGGAGATGATGGCAATATGGTGTCTATTGCTGTTGGTGCCACAATATCATCTCATTTAGATATTGTGAACTTGGGCTGTTTCTTCCTGTCCAACCTTCCATGGTTCCTGTTATGTTTGCAAGCTACATTCTTCATACTTCATACTTTTCAGCAATTTTTGGAGCTCCTTGATTATAAAAATCTCTCTTGCTAATGATCTCCCTTACTAATAAATCCCTTTTCTGTCAAGTTAACCAGAAACATTTTAGTTGTTTGAAACTAAGGACTCTGTTGATTAATTTTAAAGTATTTTGCTTCAATTCCCCTCAGGCTTTCATTTTTTTAAAAATTTTTTAGATTTTTTTTTAATTGGAGGAGGGGAACAGCACTGGGGAACTGGGGAAGGGGAACAGACAAGTTGCTGTCCTTTTGTTCTTCAGTCTAGTTGTGGAGGACGTCACTTCATTGGCCCATGTTGGTATCATCATTGCACGCAGATCAGTGAGGCAGATCGGTCGCTGACCTCTGGACGGCCACTCACAGTGGCTCTTGGTAGCTTACACCCGCTTCCAGCTGCTCACGCTGGCTGCCGGCCACTCATTGTAGCCTATGGCAGCCCATTGCAGCAGGGGCTGCAGCTATGCCGTCCCAGGGACTCACAGCAGCCCAGCTCCAGGTGGAGTTGTGGTTCACCATCTTAGCTGTAGAGGGCAGTGTCACTGGCCCTCATATGTGGGATCTGAACCAGGGCCGCCGGTGTCCCAAACCAGCTTATAACCAATGCACCACTCGGCCAGCCCCCCTCAGGCTTTCTTAATTCTTAGTCAAAATATTTATTTTGAGGGGACCAAACTGGAAATTAAAGCCACATTAACAGGTAAATAAAAAGCAGTCATACCTTGCCTGCCCAGATACCCTTTACCGGGCAGATACACACATCCTCAGATTCTGTAACTATTGGCTGCTAAGATCTTACAACTTCCCTCGTCACATCTCATCCCCCAGCTGAAAAGTTACCCAGAGCACCTACAGCCAGTAATGCCTTGTCTTCTTTCAGCCCCATCCCACCCAGAGGTTCCTCATAGCCAGTGATGAACTGATATGGGGGTAGAAAGGCCAGTTCCCATGCCTCAAAGGGACACAACTCAACAGTGCTTCAGAAGTTCTCATGGATCAGGCTAAGGCTAGACTCCAATGGAGACCACGTCCTTGCTTAGCTCCTTCTCCTGCCCTCTTCTGTTTCCCTCATTCCTCTTCTCCTGAGAGCCCTTCCTCAATGAACCACATGTTTCTGACCCAGGCTCTGCTTCTAGGAAAGCCAGGTCAAGACTGCTGATTGGATTTTGGTAGAGTAGCATTTCAGTCACAGAGTTTAATTGTCATAGCAATTGACTTCAGATGTCAGTGTCCTAAATAAAAGATTATTTCATGCTCACTTCAGTCTAGTGTGGTTTTGTGGGCATCAAACAGTCATTCAAAGGTCCAGGTTCCTTCTATCTTAGGGCTCCTCCCTTCTCTAGGTCCTGAGCATCCATTCTGCTCCAAGGAAAGACAGTGAGGCTTGTGCTAAGGCAGATTTAGCACATTAAGGCAGTGACCTCACTTCCATGCACATTCCATTTAGCAGAACTCTGACACATATGCAAGGGAGACTGGCAAATTTGTGGCTCTCTGGCCAAGCAAGAGAAGAGAACACAGAGGATGTCTCTCAGATCTATCTACACATATAAGAGAGATGGTACGGGGAAGCAGAGCTTGGAAGCTGTAGTTCTTAAAAACACCACTTAGCTATAAGCTCAGTTAATTATATTGAACAAACAAGGCCTCCTCAGGAAATGAAAAGACATGGTTTCAATAATTAAGCCAGGATCCCAAGGGTGAAATGGGACTGTTTCAGGCAAACAAGGATGTGGGGTCATCCTCACTGTAACTGATTCACAAGCAGTCAAGAAATGGCTGGTTTTGATTATATGGTGGAAGGGAGTCAAAGGAATTGTAATAGATAGTATGATATGGGGGGGGGGAGGAGTGGGAGGGGAGAATTGTGGGAGGGGGGTTGTCACTTTGAGGGGTAAAAAGTATAACTATTGTACTTTGTTGTACACCTGAAGCTAATTAAAAGTATATATAAATTTAAAAAACAACAACAAAAAAAAACAGTGTCCTTCCATAGATGATTGGATAAAGATGATGTGATATATATATACACAATGGAATACTATTCATTTTTAAATTATGTTGGTGATTTATGGGGTTTAATGTTTGTTGAATAAAGAAGCTATTTGATTAAAAAAAAAAAAAGAAATGGCTGGTTCACACCATGTGGATAATAAAAATGTTAAAAAATTCTCCCTACAGGGGCATAAACCGCAAAGCTGGGTTAAAGGGAGAGAGGATTAGGAGGCAGAGCTTGTAATTTTTGTAGATAGTAACTGAGCTGCATTCCTCACCAGTTCCTTAGAATATTTAGAGTCTCTAAATGGTCCAAGTTCCAGTCATCATACAAGTCTGCTTCCTGCTTTCTCTTCTCTTTCATTCCCCATATAGTAAGAAGATGTCATCAATACTTGTTATGTGGCCTTTACTGAGTCCCTTTAGCTCTCTTAGCTGAAAAACTAGAGGTGTGTAGCAGATTTCTGAAGTCCTTCTGGTATAAATAATCTATGATTCTAGAAGACTCAGAAGCTCAGTTGGAGCAAGAGAGAACCTAGCCATGCTCTTAATAGCTGGTATGATGTTGTAATTTATAATAAGAAATATATATTTGGTCTTTGTCACCAGTTCTTGGCACAAAGCTCCTAAAACCCTTGGAATATCCTGTTCGGACAGTAATAAAGGTGTCTATTGTTATGTTAATAGAGTGACATTTTTATGACATCCTAAGGATGGAGGCTGGTTGCCAGGAGAACCAACCATGTGATTAGAGGTTTGGAACTTTCAGTCACTCCCTAACCTTCTGTGAGGGGAGAGGGACTGGGGGTTAGATCAATTGCCAATGACCAAGGATTTAATCAATGTGCTTGTGTAATGAAACCTCCATAAAATCCCCAAATTTATGAGAGTCAAAGAGTTTCTGTGTTAATGAACACGTGGAGATGCGGGGAGAGTGGTGTTCCTGGAGAAGGCATGAAAGCTCCCCACCCTTTCCCCCTACTTTGTCCTATGCATCTCTTCCCTCTTGCTAGTCTTGTTATATCCTTTTATAATAAACTGGTAATCTAGTAGGTATATGTTTCTCTGAGTTCTGTTAGCCACTTGAGCAAATTAATCAAACCCAATGTTGTTGGAACCTCCTATCTATAGCCGATTGGTCAGAAGCACAGGAGAAAACTTGAACTTAACATTGGTATCTGAAATGGAGAAGGGGGGCAACCTTGTAAGACTGAACCCTTAACCTGTGGAGTCTGGTGCTATCTCTAAGTAGATAGTATCAGGACTGAGCTAAATTGTAGGACACCCCGTTGGTATCTGAGAATTGCTTGTGGTTATGAGAAAACCCTACCCCACATGTTGGAAATTAGTGATGAGAATCATTTAGCTGGGGATACAAGAGTGGCAATGAGCAGTTCGTGATCCAACATAAGTGACTGCTAATGGCCAAAGGGATAGTAATTGTAGATTACATTAGAGATGTGCTCAGGGTGTTAAAGAGAAAACCTCAGGCCCAGAATGGCATCACTCATGATAAAAGCCCATGATACCGAACCTAGACCTAATTAATACCTGATCCAATTGCAGTTTCTTTTTTTTTTTTTTTTTTTTTTTTTTTTTAGCTGAGCCATCCTGCCACCTGTTGGCAGCTCAACGGCAACTCAGCTTGGGCTGGCCTCGAACAGCTGTTGCTCGGAGCTCAGCTCGCACTCTTGAGCGAGCTCTTAACCAACTGAGCCACTCGGCCGGCCCCCAATTGCAGTTTCAACATCTCCCAGAAACATAATCTTAATCAAATAGTATGGCAGTTTTCTAGTCAAGCACCAATATGGTCATCTGTCACATGTGCCCCCATAGAAAACAGAGGCAAACTGCATGGAAAAACAAACA
Source organism: Aselliscus stoliczkanus (assembly GCA_033961575.1). Lineage (NCBI taxonomy): Eukaryota > Metazoa > Chordata > Mammalia > Chiroptera > Hipposideridae > Aselliscus > Aselliscus stoliczkanus. The sequence continues at coordinate 34,618,559 of CM066738.1, forward strand.
AAAAACAACAACAACAACAAAAATTTTGCATTCTCTTCCCCCAAATAAAAGTTATCCAGGCCCCAAAATAATTATCTTTGTTATTTTATTTTAATTTGTTAATAGCTCCCTTGCCTCACCTGTTTTTCTATGACAAGCTTCCATTTTATGCAAACCCTTGGTGCACCCTTCTAGTTGCTAGATGGGTTGTCACTCGATTCATGAATTGCTTAATAGAGTCAATTAGATTTCCAAATTTACTTGGTTGAATTTTGTTCTTTTAACAAAGATAAACCAGCAACTGACTGTTTCCAGCCTGGCTGGCACTGGGACCCTGCCTGAGAATGAGGGTGGTGAGGGCCTTTAGGCCTCCATAATTTTCAGTAGCTCCTATTTTATTAATCCATATCAATGGTGGATATTATGGAGCACCACCCAGATCCCCTCTTCAAGGCAACTCTCACCTCCAGTTGTTAGCTGTTCACAATGGGAGCCCTCCTTGGGAATTGCCCTTGGCCTCAGGGGACTGTCTTCCTTAAGACTAGGCAGCAGTGACAATGATTGAGTAATGACACACGGGCCTGGACCCCTTGCTTCAACTGGGACAACTGAGAAAGTCATCCCAGCTCCAGAACTCCCTATAGAGTGGACGAGGGCAGTGTTATAACTGCACTGGGTGGGGGTCAGATTGTCTCTCTGTTCAATCCTAACTTCCCTCCTTCCTTGTAGGTGTCTCCTTCAAGGATGCCCCAGAAAATCCTTTGAGTGCAACTCTCTGACTCAGTCTCTATTTCCTCCAGAATCTTAGGGGATGTACATGAAGACAATTCGAAACACAAAATCTAAGTAAAACATTTGTGTTGGAAACATGCAACTTCAAGGTAAATTCTGAGTGCCCATTTTAAGGCCCAAACCACTGTTCCCTAAACTTCCTATACAGACATCTGCCTTCCCCTACTTCCCCCCCCCCCCACATATACATAAGAGTCAGGAAAGATTTGAAGGAAGGAACAGCAGGGGCTGAGAAGCAGCCCCCATGGCTTTCATATCTGCTGCTGTTGCTCTTATATTTCCTCCCTGTTTGCCTTCTGTTAATGCAAATTCAAGGTCTCAAAATAGATTTTTTTCCCTTCTTTGCTAAGCCTATAACACACTTCATCATTTTCTTCTCTCACAACTTTTTTTTATTTCCTCTGCCTAACTGGGCTGTTTTCTTATGTTTAAAGAAAAAGTAAGAAAAGTGTGTGTGTGTGTGTGTGTGTGTGTGTGTGTGTGTGTGCGCGTGTGTGTGTGAATGTTATATAGCAGATCTGTCTTTTTGGGACTCAATGCATCAGGCAGACAAAATCTATAACATGGTCAGGCTTCCTGTCTCTCTCCACCTTATGAATTATCCAGGTACTTCTGTGTCCCAAGTGTCCCCTGGTTATGATTTTGACACTCAGAATCCATGAACATTTTCTCTCAAACCCTGCATTATTCTTTAAGGTTCTAGAGACTTGGGACCCTGACCAATGACTGAATGAGAGACTGTCTTCTACCACACATTGCTAGGGGCACAAAATCTACAGGCAGGTGTTTCTTGGGGAGATCCAACCAACCAAGCCATTTCTTTGGGGGTAGAACTTAGTAGGGTGATTCACCTTATTAGAAAAAAAAGTTGCTAACTCCCAGCACATGATGAGCCAAACACCCTCACAATGTGAGGATATAAGACACACATTCACACACCACTTCAGACTTTCACAGTCTGTTGCACAACTGTCAATTCTATGGTTTCAATCCTTCTGTTAAGAGTCTATTTCCGGAATCACATACTTAACATCTTCATTCAAGGTGCACTTCATGTTATAAGGAGTGGTGTTCCTGAACAAGGGCACATGTGTTGACTTATGTGACCCTACTGTTCTCTGGAACTTCTATGCCTTCCAGAGCATTCAGGAAATAATGCTTTGAAGTCCTATGCCCATGGTTTCTGTATATTTCTCACATTGGCATGACCCTGCATCTCTCACCCTGCAGCTGTTTAAGCAGCTGCATTTGGCCCTTCGTTGGAGAAACCCAGGAAACACCCAATGCACTGAAGGTATATACTCCTTGTCCCATGGGGAGGAAAGGCAGGCCCACCATCTTCTTGGTTTCATTCTTGTTTCACTTTTTCCTTTACAGTTTCTGGTGGCTCTGTGTCCCTTCCAAAAATCCCTGTTCCCAAAAAGTGGTCCTAGGGGCATGGTCTTAGCTATCCGCTGCCTTGAGAGAAAATAGCTTTGTTTTCTTCCCTTCCCACCTTGGCATTTGTTCATGTCTAGTCACTTTCTTCAATTAACCACAGTTTCTAAAGCTTTGCCTTCAGGTTCCCCTATCTAATGAACATGGTGTCTCTATCAAGTGTAACAAGGTTTGTTTGTTTTTTTGTTTTTTTTTGTTTTTTTTTGATAGCAGTGTCACTGGCCCTCATATGTGGGACCTGAACTGGGACCGTTGGCTTCCCAAGCCAGTGCTTAACCACCGTGCCACTTGGCCAGCCCAAGTGTAACAAGTTTTAAAACAATAATGAGCGCAAGTAAACTCTTATTTCAAGGAATTCCAACAAATAGTGAGCCCCTTTAGGAAGAGGTATTTTTCTTATTCATGCTTATACTCTCATCACTTAGCAGAGTTTCTGGCACCAGGTGGGCACTCATTGACTTGACTGAATTAATAACACTACAGGAAATTATTTCATAAAGCAAAATATCTTCTTTAATGGGAATGAGAAGCTCTACTTCTAGTGTGATTATAAACGTCTGTTTTTATATTTGCGGATTTTCTTAAGTATGATAAGATGAAATGGACTTAATTACTCAAAGGGAAATATAACCTGGATCTTTCCATATGGAGGTTGGCTGTGAATTTCTCTCCAGAGAAAAGGGACTTTGCTTGGAAAGCAGTGGTAGGTCAGAGGCAGAAAAACCTGCTCTCTTATCATAGTCAAAATTGTAGAAGGTACACTCTGAGCTGTAGGCAGCAAGCCAACATTCTCATGCCTCCTGATGCTTAAAAACTATACTCTGTTTTTCATTTTTATTTTGTTTCCAGTGCCAGTGCTCCTGGGTAAATATGCTAAATCAAAAACAAATTGCATACATTTACATATTGTGCATATTCTTGACTTTACAGAGGCAGAGTTAAAATTAAATAGTGTTTTCTACTCTTTCACTAGTCCGGTAAGGTTTTTAAATTCTACAAAGAAGAATTCAATTTTCTTTCATTGTTCTCAAACTCTTTAAACTGCAGAAAAGATAATGAGTGGGGTTTTGCAATTATCAGCTTAATCTAGTCAGCAGAGAAGAAGATTGGGGTTTCTTGTCATGAATGCTTTAATCTGTAGTGACCAGGTTACTTTCATTGGTTCTTGACCTGGAGTCTACATACTCAAATTGGATAGGTGGGAGGAGGATCAATGAATATCTAAGGAAAAAAGTAAAACACCTTTATTTCACTGAAATTCAGCATTCTCTTCAATTATTTTTATAGGTAACCAATTCCAATATTATTAGCAGTATCTGAGTCTTTGGCATCAATACAAATCAGTTATTTTAATCTTACAATACTATTGTTGCAGATATCTTAAAATATCATTTACTTTAATCACTGTTTTTCAATAATATTATTAGACTTTCTGCTAGTTCTTGTTATTTAACATGCCAATAAAGAAGCACAAACATTACTATATCACAAATTTATGGTTTTTAATATTCAGGTTATTAAATTTCAGTATAATTCAGTTTTTACTTTGTACTACTGTGCAAACTTTATACATTTAAAAATTTTAAGCTAGAAAGGGGTCCTTCAGCTCCTCAGAGTGCCAGCAGGATCTGAGGGACAGAAAAGGCTAAGACTGTGAAATTTACCTACTTATTGGTCAGTAACTCTACTTCTTTTTGTGTATATATATCCTTTGTTTAACCACAGTTCAGGGCTTCTTATCTCTCTCTCCTCAACATGATCCTCCTGGGGACATCAGTTATTTGCTGAACAGCAAATATGCTTTTTTTTCAATATGTCTGACGATACTTGAAACTCAGCAACTATTTCTGAAGAGGGAAGAGCTCACTCAGGCATAGTCTGATGCTCTGAAAGAGAGTCATTCTATTTTAGAATGAGGGTGATATTTTTAAAATATATATAACCAAAAGTCTGATCACTCCGTATACTTCTAAAAAAAGCTGTCCTCTAATTGGGCTCCCATCAATCCCAAATCCTTAGGACAGATTCTAAGTTTAGAATCACCTTTTCACTTCCATTAGAAGGACAGAAGCCAGTGTAAATGGTATGTCATCTGCTGAGGAAACATAAATTCGAACATCATTATGAACTTCCTGGGTTTGCTCCTTGCTAGGACAAAGCTGAGGCTGGGGAGCATCCAGCACATGGCAGAGGGTGCCTTGACTTGCTTACAGTGATGATCTAATAGGAGGGTTCCATACACTGGCTTGATTCATTAGAAGAGGTTAAATGTGGTTGTACTCTTAATTTTTTTTCAATATGAAGCCAGTTTTACTACTGTAGCAAGTCAAATTTTAGTCTAAGGTTTGTTAAGGGAGGAAACATTGAAATTCTTCTCTGGGATGCTTAAAGAGTGTGGAGTGGTGGGTGGTTGGTTTCCTTTGCTGTGAGAATATGGATGCTGTCACTCAAGCCCACTGGCTGTCAGATAAGTATCCAGTTCTCCTGCAGCTTTGCCTGTGTCCTCTGAAACCAGCTCCCTCAGTTGCTGAGTCATCACACTGCAGAGGAGCAACAACCAGTGAAAATCAGCCTCCGAGGTCTTCAATATTTAGCTCCCATATTTTGGGAGGCAGACCAGAGCAAGTATGGGCCTTAGGCAAAACTGTTAAGTAGGTTGACACCTGGGGCCACAAATTGCACTTCTGCTTTTCAAGGTTTCCCTAACCCTTTAGTATCCCCCTTCCTGAAGCATTTTGTGCCCACATGCTGTTGTAGCCCTCCTCAGTGGTTAATATATGAAGTCTGACAATTAAGTTCACAAACTTGTTGCAAGGATGTTGCTAACCTTTTTGATATCAGAGGGATTATTTGTTATGAATTTGTACCAATTGGACAAATAGTTATCCAAGTTTACTATTTGGAAGTGCTCAAAAGGCTGCGTGAAAAAGCTAGATGCCCTGAACTTTTTGCCAACAATTCATGGCTCTTGCATCACAACAATGCACCAGGTCACATGCACTGTCCGTGAAGGAGTTTTTTAGCCAGTACACAATTCACTGTATTGGAACACCTTTCCTACTCACCTGATCTGGTCCCCAATGAATTTTTCTTTACCCGAAAATCAAGGAAATATTGAAAGGAAGACATTTTGATGACATTCAGTACATCAAGGGTAATACGATGACAGCTCTGAAGGCCGTTCCAGAAAAAGAGTTCCACAATTGCTTTGAAGGAAGGACTAGGCACTGGCATTGGTGCACAGCTTCCCAAGGGCAATAGTTCGAAGGTGACCATAGTGATATTCAGCAATGAGGTATGTAGCACTTTTTCTAGGATGAGATCATGAACTTAATTGTCAGACCTCATACTTATTCACAATATGGTACAGTTAAATTCTCACTTAACATCATCAATAAATTCTGCGACTTTAAGCATAACAACATATAAGAAAACCAAATTTACCATAGGCTAATTGATATAAACAAGAGTTAACATCCTATGGCATCTCATCAGCGTTATAATGAAATAATGTTGAACAAATGAAAGGACATTGAGGACTTGTATTAACAGGGCAATGTGCCCTTCATTAGGGGATAGCTTTCAGCTGAGGGAAGTGAGCATTTAAAGGGATACAGTTCTTAAAGTGAACTGCCAATGGGTAGGTGGTAAAGCCTAGAAGCTCTCCTTGCCAGGCTCTTTTTCTCAGTTGACTCAGTTAATCAGAAGGAAGATTATTTTAGGTAAACTTGGCATAATCAGCTGAGCTCCTAAAAGATGGTTTATAAGTCAGAAATGGAAGAAGTTAAAGAAAAGTCAGCTCTTTCTAACATAGAAGGAAGCAAACGTCTATGTTGTAGAGAGAGCCACATGTGGTGGGGAACAGCATGCAGCCTTGAGGAGCTGAAAGTTTCAGACCTACAACAGTCATAAGGAACTGAATCCTGCCAACAACCTGAAGAAGCTTGGAATTTTGAAAAGCAGAACTGGAGATGAGAACCCCAGCTCAGACAACACCTTCATTTTAGTCTTGCGAGACCCTGAGCAGAGGATTTATTAGACTGTGCCTGGACTCCTGACCCACAGAAACTGGGAGATAATAAATTGTGTTTGAGGATGTAAGTTTGTAGTAATTTTTTTGCACAGATATAAAAGACTAATACAGTGGGATTACAGACATTCTTAACTTTTGTGTGTCATAGACCCTATGGGAAACCTGGTAAAGTCGATAGACTTCTGCGCAGGTTTATTTTTAGATGTTAACAATAAAATATATAGGGTTACAAAGGAAACAGCTTTCACTGAAACAGAACAATAAGATATTAAAAACATCTGGGTCAGAGTAACATATGCACTCGTTAACATATTACATAATAAGATCTATTAGTGGATTTATGAACTACTGTTATATTGAAGAATTAATGAATGCAAACCATATTTTGAGATATCTCCAGCAACAGGAATGCAATATAAAATTGCCTGCCATTTCTATGGGTGTCAAAGTCTCAAGAGAGCTGATGCTCTTATGGTTGGTTGCTTTAATTCACAGTTTAAGGAACTAGATTTCAGATAGAGGTTAGTGAACATAAAGATTTTTTTTTTTCCATCACAGTGTATGGACCCCCAAACTGTATTCAGATTAAGAACCCTAATTGAGAAAGTTCTTTGGCTTCTTTCAATCTCTGTGTTTGCAGAGCTTGGCTTCACCTTTTCAAGCAGTCCCTAGCAGGTTCCATCCAGTTGAACCACTTGACCCTTGTTCTCACCCTCAGGAGGAACCTCACTGCCTTGTTTATCCCTAGATCATTTTTCTTTAATTACATGAATGATTTGATTTGCATGTGTGATTCATATCTTTTCAATGATGCAGAATTAACTTTAGAAGAACACAGCTGCACCAAAATAAACTCTGATTTTATCTGTCTGGGTTTCTAAATGACTGTGTTGCAGATGCACTCCTGGGAGAGTCCAAAGCTGGTCACCGGAATGGCAAAGCCATGGCTCCAGGCTGTGACTGCCCTTTAGTCTACATCTGTTCATCCCTGCTCCCTTCTCTTTTCAACCATCCCAGTAGGGGCCAGAAGTGTGTGTTTACGAAATCTGCTTTCCACCCACTGCTCTCTGCACTGTCAGTTATAAATGGATGTTCTCTGCTCTTGGCTGTGCTGTAAATCAATATATTGCATGTTTTCCAATTATTTCTTTACTCTTTTCTTTATTCTTTCCTTTTCAAAAAATTACAAGCCTGTGGCTTTAAAAATCTAAAGAGTACTTAAGAGCTTATGGTACATTCCTTCCTTCTCTTAGCTCCTGTTTCTATTTTCTTTTCTTCTGTTGGTTACTTTCTTAACTTTACATAAAACATATATTAGTTTTTGACTTATTAACTTTACATGAAGTCTGTGGACTCACTGTCATGAAAGATGGGGTTTAACACTCACTTTACTCCCCATTTCTTATGGATGGTAGTTTTATTGTTTTGGTTCTATGGCTTGCCTCTATCATATCTCTATTTATATCAATTTTAGCACCACATCTGCCTACTCTTCCTTCTTTTCTGTGCTTCATTTTCTTTCAGATATGTATTTGCTGTCATATTGTCAAGGTTAGCATTATTTACTCTCTTAAGCCAAAATTGTGTCTTTTATACTTTCCTTATAGATTAACTTTAAAAATAGAAAATTGGAAAGAGCTTTTATCTAACTTTGACATCAAAATATTGCTCTATGCAGGTCCAAGTGGTTAGGACCACAGGTCTAATATGATGACCGCCTAGACTACTTGAAGAAGAAAGTGCCAATCATCCAGGTCAAACAATTCTCATAATGTTTATGCCACTGAGTGATTAAAATCATACCTAACTTTTGTTTAACATTTTCATAAGCATTATATAGAGAGGAGTTTTTTGTTTGTTTTATGTCTGTTTGAATTGTCAGTTACTCCTCCTTTTTTTGTTGTTGTTGCTGTTGTCTTGACAAAAGAATAATAAGACTTCAATCCTCAATTTTACAGACCCTTCCCAGACCAATTAAATCAGGCATCTGTGGATAGAAATCTAGCATAAGCTAATTTTAAATCAAAGTATTCCACATAAAGATAAATTGAAACAGATGGATTTGAGAGAGGAAGGACAACCACCAGAGGTATAGATACTACCTAAGATATATTACTTCCCTAGGAATAAGGAGTCCAATGGACTGGTTCCTTGGTGAAGCATATCTAAATATTTTCCATCCAGATATTGTGGATTGAGCTATATTGCTAGTAATAGCAGTAGAGCATGTGACTAATACCTATACTATGAGCATAATTCCATCTTCCTTTAGGAAGCAGGTATAGATGACAATTCTTGGTCCTACTGCAAAGACTTCATGATATTTAAAAAATAAATTCTTTGGTAACCAACTGTTAAGTGTTTAGCCTATAGAATCCAAGAACTCAGGATCTTCCAGTTTGACTCAATGCTATAATGCTCTATTCTATAGATAATTCCTGAAATTCTTCTAAATTTCTTTTGGTAAGAAAGCTTCTAGAAACTAAATCCAAACCCTCAGTTTATAAGTGAGCTAATGGGTTTGTTTCCTAAACCCAATTAATTTCTGTCACTGAGGTAGGAACTCACTGTTTAGATATGAACACCACTGTCTATTTTGTAAATGATCCCCAGACTGAAGTGAAACAGAACTATAAATGTATTTTTAATGAATATTAAAAATTCATGAAAAAATAAAAAGTATGATAAATATTCAAAGGAGCCCAGTTTCTTTTCCTTGCCTTAAAGTTATTCTTTCTCTTATCCTTTCTCCATTACTCTACAAAGGATATCAAAAAACTTCCCTGTCTTTCTACATTATGGAAAGTCAATGTGATAAGAATGGTGTTATGTCTGTAACCTGTCAGGGATAAATTGAGTAGCAAATTATGCAGTACCCTGGTAAAACCAAACGTTAATATGGAAATTCTCATTTAAAGCCCTAAGAAGCTACAGATGTTTCAGTAAATTCTACTGATTGCTTTGACCTGACCTTTTTTACTGCCCCCTTACATAGTGTACTAAAGTCCTTCAACTGATCTCACCCCATGTTATCAGTTTCAGACCAGGAGGCTTTTTCAGAATCATTGGCCATGGAATAAACTCATTTTCTTCCCCGCTTCCCTGCCTGCCTGCCTACAGCAGCTCTCTGTAGTGCTGAGAACAGGAAAATGCGGCAAGTTTCTCTTTCAATAAATAAGACATATCATTAGAGTCACTCATGCAGCTCGTTTTAAATAAATTGAATCAACTTATGCCTATTAGCTGCTTGTCCTTGAACTAAGGTAACATGGGATGTTAAGGTATCACTAAAAAAAGAAATTATAAAAGTGACAAAATTTGCTGAGTGCTCCAAGGCCAATTTTTACAGAACTTTACTTGAGCAGGACTGGGTAAGACACCTTCTATTGCTTCTAATAAAGTAGCATGTTAGCTATTAACGATGTGCTATGCCCTTGGAGAAAATCCACAGAAAGTTAGAAAATTTGAGAATATTTTTTAACAGTGTTTGATTTTCATTTAATGAATGAGGTTAAGAGATAGTACTCATCCCAGGAAACTGGGAATGCCCAGCCCTTCCCAGAGGACTTCTTATCATAGGGATTTAGCCTTAACAGAATCACCAAATCAGATGAATCCATAAGCCTAATTCATAGATAGGAGTTACATGAGGGGTAGCATAAAGATTGCAAATCATCTCTGAGCTTCCTTTCTCTGATGATGGATATGTTCTAGCAACTTCCAATCCTAGACTTTAAATGCAGGTGAAGTCTTCATTTATTCAATTCATACTTTGCCTTTGAATGAACTGAATAAATGAATAAATGTGGCTCATCAATATTTGAAGTTCCTCTCCCTGTCTGGACTCATGAGATGGTCTCATTTCCTTGTCCCTTCAAGTTTGGCATGGGACTTGTCTGGACAATGAAATGAGAGTGGAAATGCTATGTGTGACTTTCAGACTGTAGCACTTAACTGGTGATGCGTGATCTTTGAATTGTCTCTTTTCCCTATGTCCTGTGGAAGCACAGATTGGCATGGTGGGCCTCAGGACTGATGCAGCTTGAATTGACAGTGGTACTGACTCCTGGCCCACTTAGAATTACTGAGAAATAACTGTGTATTTTGCTAAGCCCCTGAAAGATTGGGATTACTTTCACTGTGGCATAACCTACCCTACCTTTATTGAAACAAACTTCATGTTCAAAGTATCTTAAATGAGGTCCTTTAGAGATACTGTTTCTTTGTTTCCAGGGCACTTGTTTTGATTATTCTTAATAAGGCCCCTAGCTATTTTCTGAAATGGACTGCCACTTGTAAAGTAGTGAGCTGGAGGGTCCACATGTTGACCTATCAGTAACAGACAGGTGTATGCTTCCTGAGGTCTTCTAATTAATGGAGAAGAGCCATACAGTACAATCAAAATTAGACTTAGCACAAGGTTCTTTTGGGATCTCTGCTTGTTATTGTCAAAAAAAGAAAAAAAAAGAATGCCTTGTTTAATTGGTATTTATTAATTGCTCCTGGCCACTCACATTAACTCACCTCCACTCTGATAATAACCTGTAAGAATAACCTTGCTATGAATGGTTGATTCAAAGAGGATTGGGTGTGGCATCAGTTTCAGAAATACAGATCTCCTCTTAGGGATATTGAGGTTCCAAAAGATGAATGCCACATCCAGTTTTCTATAAGCCCACACGAACAACATCTACCTAAATGGAGTAAAATCACCCACTTCTGTTTGGCTCAGACTTGATTCTTACCTATTTCTTAAGTTCACTAAAAGAGGTGAATTATTTTAATAATCCTACACTTTTAATTTCTTGAAAAGTGGGGATACATTGAATAAGGCAGCCCTGTTGTAACAGGCATAAACGTTTAATATTTAAGAGGCCATATTTCCAGAAACCCTTTTCAAATTGGAAGCGTTAAGAAAGGGGTTATGCTTTGCGTGGTGCTTCATAACTTATTTGGTAGAATAAAGAACTTTTAAAATGTAGTGATAGTATTTCATCCAATCCTCCACCATGGACTTTCCATTAATAATAAATGTAACACTGATTTTATGTTTTTCTCCTAGAGCAAGGAACTCTTTACTTTCCTTTGAAGTGGATTCAGTCCCCTAAAGCATGATGTTTTTGAATTAAGTATCCAGTGAGTTGTGACGGGGAAAGGAGGATAAAACTGAAATATTTTGCTGATGTCTCATGGAGGCTGAAGGAGTAATAATGGGACTTCCATTAGTGCTTTATATTGCTGATAAATATGAAAATGCCTGAGCAGGAGGGGGCTCTAGTCTTACTGAATTTCATGAAGTCCTTGGTCACACTCCTTCACCCCTCTTTCTTTATTTATCTCCTTTACGATTCCAACTCCTTTGGAAAATTTGACAGACCTACGGAAGGTACAGTTCCCTTAATTTGTACCTGGTTTAAACAACTACTGAAATGATTCAGTTTACACTATGAGTACTATTCTGTAGTTGTTACTATTGACTGATGCATGCAGTTCTTTCAAAATTTCTCTTGTGTCTTGTATTCTACTAAATTATTTTTCTGGAAACCATTTGACCTGTACTTATCCTCACTAGTGTAGAGAGCTGTCTTACAGTTTCTGGTCCCTCTTTAGCCCCTTAAGGACTCTTGTGCCTGAAGATTATTAGGTTGAAATTACCATTATTTTGTAGGTCAAGAATGGTTGACTTATCAGACATTTCACATGATTAAAACTTTATTTGCTGTGGCTATGGATTCATGGAGATTGCCTAATATGTGTAAACACCACCTAATCTTTGTCATTGTATTTTCTGTTCATCTACAAAGGAATCACATAACAGACAAAAAAAAATATCATCAAGGCAGTCTATACAAATGGCATGAGGTTCCTGTACATTGTGCATTGCTCATCCCACCCCAGTCCTGCTCCAGGGTGAGGGGAAATGAAAAAGATGAGCAAAGGAGAAGACGAGACGATGGTTTACTTCTGAGATCCAGCCAGCCACAGGCACTGTCTTCATTCTGATGGCCTCTGTCTTTAAATAATAAAATAAGGATAAGTTCTTCCTACTTTAAAGAGTTCTCTTGATAGAAAATAGAATAACAGAGAAATATTTTATACTTTCTACATCAAAGAAGCAGGGTACATCTGAGACATCTGTAAAGACAGTTGTGAAGTGACTGTTTCCCCCTCAGCCCCAGAGGAAGAAAAAAATACAGAAATGACAATCACAAAACCTCAGAGTCCTCAAGGTCACCTTTGACCAAATATCCTTGGAAAACATTTAGGAGACAGGAAATCAAGGGGGATGAAAAACAAGGGTGCCTACTTTTCCTCCTTGCCTATTCTCCTACTAGTACTTGAATTCCTTTAGCATATTAAATCCTCCCAAGCCTGCTATCATGTGAATATCTCCACCCCATTTTACAGAGATGGAGATTAAGGCACACAGAGGAAACAGCTTGTTTCAAGTAGAAGAGCTTGCTAAATGGCAGAGGAATAGATTCAAAGCCAAGCTGGCTGACTCCAAAGTTGTACTTCTTTCAAAATGATATACAACTGCCCACAAGGATTCAAGCAGGCAGTAGATTTTATGAGAACCTGGAAAGCAAAAGACTCCAGGTAGGGGCAGGAACTCGCCTGTCCACAGCTTCTCCAACCTTATATCCTGTTGCTCTCTGTGAGCCTTTCTCTAACACATTAATGAAGCTATACCCCTGATGGTCCTGAGGAAACACTGGGGAAGGGTGAGGGTGGGTGGGCTGGGAATATCGCCTGTCTGTGCCTACTACTGCCCTTCCCACCCAAATAAACAGGTTACTGTAGTGAGAATCTAAAAGGCATATATGCCCTTTTGAAAAATGCTATTTGCCAATGACGTTAAATAAAGACACAGGATGTTATAAGATAGCGAGCATAGTTTTAGAAGTCAGGCAGCTCTGTCAATTAATATTTGTGAGATATTGGACATCTGAACATGGGGATAACCATACCTACTTTGTAGAATTGCTCTGAATTAGCAATTCTCAATGTGTCTCTCTCTCTGCCTCTGTTTGTCTGTCTGTCTGTCTGTCTCTTTTTTTGTCTTGGGCCTCTTTCACACTTAAAAATATTTATTGTGAACCCCAAATAGCTTTTGCTTTGTTAGATATGGGCTATATCTATTGCTATTAATCATATTAGAAAGTTTTAAAAAAGCAAAACATCTAAAACATTTATTAATTTATTAAAAAATTATAGCATATCCATTACATGGTAACGTAAATAAGATTGTTTCTTAAGAGCAATAACTATACAGTTCAAAAAACTTAGTGAGTAGAGTGTCATTATTTTACAACTTAGCAAAACTCTTTAATGTGTGGCTTAGTATAAAACAGCCAGATGTTTTTAAGTGTTTCTGCATTCAATCTATGGTGATACATTGTTTTGGTTGAAGTATACAAAGAAAATCCAGCTTCAAACAGATTTATAATTGGAAAAGTGAGATGACCACAAAGAGTTCTGACATTACATTTTGAGAACAGCTGTTCCAAAGATTAAAAAGAGTGAATGAATACAAAAGACTTACTACAGTGCAAGGACATGGAGCAGATAGATGCTCACTAAATGGTATGAGAAAACAGTGTCTCTAAATCGTAATGTACCTACATACCTATGTCTAAGAAATGTGTCCCCCAAATATATATATATATATGTATACACACACATATATATGTGTGTGTGTGTATTGTGAGTAACTTGGTTTGCAAATTCTGCAAGATAAGCAAACATCTCTAATTCATTTTAACTGGATAAACAAGCAATGTCTTGCAATGTGAGTAGTTTGTTTCTGGAATGAATTATGCTCGCAAACCAAAGTATTGCTGTATATATATTTGTCTCCATGTGTGTATGTGTGTGTGTATCTCACAGCCAAGCAAATGAATGAATGGGAGCATACATACATGCACACAAAATTTTGAATTTTCTTGACCTTCCCTTAAATCAGTATATTGGCACCACTTTGAGAATTATTTTAACAATGTTCTTTTACCCCTCTACCTTTCACTTGGTTTAAATTGAGAGAAACACGTTTTATTGGTCCGACCAAGATGGTACCAGTGGTGGTCAATGCTCAGCATCGCTCTCTGTCATGGACCCCTTCCTCCCTCTTCTGGGAGCTTGTGAGCCAATGTCAAAAACAAGCAGAATTTCAAATGTGTTCCTCAGAGCAAAGTAGAAGCTATTTCCCCTAAAAGCCTTTCCTTAGGAATGGGAAGTATCCTAAAAAAGGGGGGTCTCCTGGAGAGTGTCTTTAATCTCAACCACAGAACACACAAAATAATTTCAGTGGCAATATTTTCCAATTCTCCTTAGTATATTTCCTATAAAATACCATTCTAGATGCATAGAAGAGAAGTTAATAGACATACATAACACTAGCATTAAGAAGTAAAGCTTAATTTTCTTTCAGAACCACATGGAGAAAGGTTGCAGAACTCCCACTGGGTCCCCTGTGCTGTCAATGTCTCCTTGGCATTGTCCTTGGGTCCTCACAGTTTGGTGTGTGAAAGTGTCCCATAAGAAATTTTATGAAAGATGTGATTTCTGATATATTGTTATTTGTTTTTGCTTGTTCTGAGTTCTTTCTTAATTTGGGCATTGTTTTTAAGGAATAATATTTCATTGATACTCCTATTTTCTATTTTTAAACACTCTAAATATAATTAACATACAATAAAAGTCATTGTTTTCAGTGTAGAGTTCTGTGAGTTTGACAAATGCTACAGTTGTGTGACCACTACCAAAATAAAGAGAATAGCACCAACACCCACAAAATTTCTTCATGTCCTTTCTTATTAATTCTTGTCCCCACCTGTGGCCCCTGAAAAATCACTGATAATTTTTCTTTTCTGTTTCTATAGCTTGATCTTTTATAGACTGTAATATCAATGAAATCACAGCCTTTAGAGTTTGATGTCTTTCACATAGCTTAGTGGATTTTAAATTCATCCTTATTAAGTAGTAGTTTCCTTTTCCTTGTTAAGCAGTGTTACATTGAATGGGTGTTTCACATTGTGTTTAATCATTCTTCAGTGGAGGGACACTTATGTTTTCTGTTTGGGGCAATTACAAGTAAAACTACTATAAACATTTGCACTCATTTTGCTTCTGCGTGTGCTCGTGTGTGTGTGTGTGTGTGTGTGTGTGTGTGTGTGTGTGTGTAAACTTAGATTTTCACTTGACCTGGGTTGCTGGGTCATATGACAAATGTATCTTTTACTTTATAAGAAATTGCCAAACTGTTGTTCAAAGTAGCTCTACTATTTTGTATTCTCACTATCAATGGATGAGAATTTTAGTTGCTTTATATCCTCACTAGCATGTTGGTAGCATTGCTCCCTTCCCATCCCATCCTAATAGGTGCAGCCATAATCTATTCATATTTTTGAGGCTTTCCTTTGCTGCATTCTTTAAAAAGTCACAAAACAATGAATATTGAAATAATATAGATGGATGAAACCACTACAGAAACAATTTATACCGTAGTTAAACTAGTGAAAAAAAATACCTGAAATTCTCAATCTGTAAGCAAAGGAGTTGATATGAGGTAAGTGTATATACTTTAATTTTAGGGGTAATATGTAACTAAATATTATCTTTGGAAATCCTCTAATCACAAAAAAAAGTTTATTTGTTTTTGTTTTGTTTTGTGTTTTGTTTTTTTGTTTTTTAGCTGAACCATCCTGCCACCTATTGGCAGCTCAGCGGCTGCTCAACTCCAGCATCAAACCGGGGACCCTGATGCTCAGAGCTTGCACTCTTGAGCAAGCTCTTAACCAACTGAGCCACTGGGCCGGCCCCTAATCATAAAATGAATTGAAATAATTTAATATTGTACAGCTAGTTACTCAAATACTAGAGACCACATTAAAATTAACAAGCAAGTATAAAGGTGATCCCCTCTCTAAGTGTCCTTCTGATGCTATATAAAATTCCATTCAGTTAATATTATTTAAAAAATTAATGCTCAGTAATTCAAAACAACTGAATTTTTAATAATGACTATATGCCCTGTAGTTGTTTAGTAACATTGTCAAGTTTTAAATTAGGATTTAAACTTCCTTTTTAAAAAACAGCTTTATTAATGGGCCAGCCAAGTGACACGTTGGTTAGGAGTTGGCTTGGGACGCCAGTTCTGAGCAGCAGGGCCCTGGTTCAGATCCCACATGAGGGCCAGTGATGCTGCACCCTCTACAGCTAAGATGGTGAACAACAGCTCGACCTGGAGCTGGGCTGCTGTGAGTAGTCAGCGATGGCATAGGCTGCCGTGGGACTGCAGTGGGCTGCCCTGAGCAGCCGGCAGCTGGAGTGAGCTTTCCTGAGCTGCCGTGAGCCACCATGAGTGGCCATCCAATGAGTAGCGAATGACTGCCTAACCCAGGAAGAGTGCAATAATACCAAGATGGGCCAGTGAAGCGATGTCCTCCACAACTAGACTGAAGAAGAAAAGGACAGCAACTTGTCTGTTCCCTTTCCCCATTCCCCAATGATGTTCTCCTCCCCCAATTCCCCAATAAAATCTTTAAAAAGAAAACCCAAACAAACAGCTTTATTGAGATATAAGTCACATACCATAAAATTCATCTATTTAAAGTACACAAGTCAGGGGTTTTAGTATAGTTGCAGAGCTGTGAATATAACACAATCTAATTTTTCTAACTATTTACTTTTCAAAACAGCAAGGACATTATATTGCAGTACATTATTCTAGACCTTTATTTCAGAGTATGCATATCATTACACACATTTTAAGAATATCCAGTGATGAAAAACTCAGAGCAGCAAGGGTTTAATTTTTCCCAGGGCTAAACCTTCCAGCGATTAATGTTAAGATACTTTTGCATCTAAATTGATGGATGACATCAAGCTAAATATGTTGATAGATTTTTATTTGGGTCTTACAAACTGTAAAGCTTATTTTTAATAACGCAGTAAGTGAGTTGAAATTAAGTTAATTAAAAACTCTTCTTTGAAGTAAGCAAATTTAAAAATGATGAATGGGAAAGCAAAACTTCATTAGGTTAAGAAAAGCTTAATTTATTTTTCGCCTCACTGTTTTCATCTTGTATGTCATGTTTTTTTCAAATAATATCATTGCCTTAAACGCTTTAGGTCAAGTTTTCTTTTGTTTGTACATTTATATTCAGGCCAGTTTCCATTAAGGATGTTAATATGTGTTTATCTGTTCAAAGTTAGGAGCATTATTTTAAATTGTCTATTAGGTGGATTTAACAAGTAACCTTAATCTCACCAAACTGTGGATACACATGAGGTCATAATATCAAAAGGTTTTCTAACTGTTGTATATTTGATTAAATTAAAGCAAAATATTATCCCCCTTCCCACAAGTATTGGGGGCCCTCTGGAGCACCTCAAAAATGCTCATGGAATAGGCATTGGCTCACAATCTTTTCTTCCCTCAGCTGCTGCTCACATTCCCCCCTCCCCTTATTGCTCTGTAATGAACCACTGACTACTCATCAATATTTATCAATGACACAGCTCTGCTCCAACCTGCTTATAGCCCGTTTCTTCTGTGAATGCATTTGGTAAATCATCCTTCCCCTCTTGGGTTCAATTCTCCTGCTTGGAGCTCAGTGTTTCACAGAGTTTATTAGGGATGGACTTTCATCCAAGGTATCTTCCTCCCCTGGGTGCTCCCATTTGCCAGGGTAACTCCATGGGCTCCTTAGGCCCCTCTGTGTCGAGCTAGTCGCTGTCTCGCCATCATTAGCAAGAGTTCCCTTAGGGCTCTGATAATACCACCTCTCTTTGAGACTGTGCTGTGCTTTTTTGCACCTCACCCCTCAGCCCCCTCCCACTGGCCCACATCAACCAGACATCCCACCAGTCATAGGTGCCTAAAAGAGCAGAACTTCCCTCAGATATTTTCTTTCTTTTTTTTTTTTTTTTTTAAGAGGGCAGTGTCACTGGCCCTCATGTGGGATCCGAACCAGGGCCGCTGGCGTCCCAAGCCAGCTCTTAACCACTGTGCCACTCAGCCAGCACCCTTCAGATATTTTCAAAGGAGCCATATGACCTGGGTGCCATGCAGTAACTACTCCCTGAAAATAGAATCTGGGGTGGTTTTACCTACATTCACACAGCCAGTGTGTTAGATGCCCAACTTCAGTCCAGTCTACATGACTGCACTGAACAGGAAGGAGAAGAGTTTAGATAACAGATGCACCAAGACCAGCTGGCTGTAACCAAGCAGATTTGGTGGAATGTCAGCTGCAGACACAGACATCTGTATGTCTTTGCCCTGGTCTAACATTTTAATATTAAATAGTGTTTGGCACAATCCCCAAGTTGGCAAATGAGTTATCTGCTTGCATGAGGGAGACCTGGCTATGTAGAGGCACTTGGACTTTTGCAATCCCATTAAATATTTTCAAGGTATCTCAAAGTATCTTAAATTGGAATGTATCATAGGATATGAGATCCCACCAATTTAATAATTGAATGGGGGGTTGATATTTATTTTAATGACAACAAATCCCATTACAACAAGTCTATTTTTTTCCCCATTAGGAGAGAAAAATTGCATGAGACACCCTTCAGAAACAGGTTATCATCCTCTCATTTCTGAGTCATGCCTCCAGGTGGTGTTCCACCCTCCAATACATCCCTGGCACTGTCATTACCCACAGGGGGAAAACAGAACTGCCACCACAACTTCACATCCAAGTTCCTTCTCTTGGTTTTTTACAACTTGTAAGTTTGCACAATGTTCTGATTATCTGGTATTCATAGGCAAAAGCAGCAGCAACAACATAAAGGAAGATCCATGGTAAAAGTAGTAGAAGGAAAACGTCTTTTCCAAAATTAATTCCTCTTTTTTATGTAGAGGATATTTATAGGCTAAGAGAATTCTAAAGAGGATATATATTAAAACTATTTTTAAAGTAGCATTTACAAATTCAATTTATTCCTCTTACTTTAGCTTATATTACAAACAATGACATCTGAAAAATGTCAGTATAAAACCCCAGATTGCTGCTCAATACACCTGGGATATGCACTCATTTATAAATGTGTATTTGTTAAAAAAAATAAATAAATAAATAAATAAATGTGTATTTGTGCCAAACTTGTTTTGGGTGCTGAGAAATTCAGTAGTGAACAATAGAAAGGAAGTTCCCTTCTCACATGGTCAAACAAATGATAAATACACATAATCCAATAAATGCAACAAGAGACTATCAGGTAGATTTTAGGGCCTTGAGGATTTCAGGCTTTAAAAGCAGCTCTCCAGAGAGTGTCTCAAGTTGAATCTAAGCATTTAGTGGTCACTATATGCAGAACAGAAGGAAAATTTATACCCTGCCAGTCAAGGCCTGGAAGACATTTCAGAGAGGAATAATGCAAGGTCTTATTTCCTTAGGAAAAGCTTTTCCATCATTTCCTTGGCATCTAACCCCATCTTTCCAATTCTTCTCCCTCACCTGGCAGCTGAGCAGATGCCACAGGAATGCAGGGTGGTACTTGGGGAGGATGCTATTGAACCATAGAGACCAAGCACATAAAGGCTCACCACATTTTACAATCACATTTTAACTAGTTTGAAATGATTTGAAAAGAGGTTTCTTCAGAAAATATGAAAATTCGAAAAGGGTTGCCTGTTTCTAATCATCAAAGGCTTTCAACTCAAGAGCTGGGAAAAAGTCATTTTTGATGCATTTGTAAATGAAACGATCCAATCCTGAAACAGCTACCCTTTTATCTACCCCCCTGATAATATCTTCCTGATGTGCTAGACTTTTCCCCTACCATGCAATTGGGGGAAGTAATTACCTAAAATTATCCTTTCTTCTCTCTTCATACATTTTTCTTGCCTATAATGTGTTCTGCAGAAATACCCTCAAGCCAGTTTATTGTCTGCACTTTGCATTTTGCATGTGATCTACATTATTTAGGGTCATCCCAGCATTGGTCTCCTCTTCAATTCTCACCCAAAGCAACAAGCAGAAAAGTTGTGAATATGTGGAACACTTGCAGTCCCATTTCACTTGATCTTATTGGCACTTTGATCATTGCAGTGGATTAAATTGTGACACCAAAAGATCCTAATCCACAGGTTCTAATCTACAGAACCTGTGACCTTACTTGAAAAAAAAGTCTTTGTAGATGTAATTAAACTCAGTATCTCAAGATGGGCCCTAAATCCAGTGAAAAATATCCTTATAAGAAACATACAGAAAAGACTATGTGACTATCCATGTGACTATGGAAACAGATACTGGAGCGTTGAGGCCAGAAATCCAGGAATGCCAACATCTATCAGAAGCTGGAAGAGACAAGGAATGGAATCTTCCCTACAGCGTCTGCTGACAGCTTGATTTTGAACTTCTGGCCTCCAGAATTGTGAAAGAACACATTTCTTTTGGTTTAATCAATGAAGTTTGTGGTGCATTGTTACAACAGACCTAGGAAACTAATACAGTCATTATAGGTCATAAATTCCATAAAAGTAGTACCTAAATGATGTCCCAGAGTATGTATCCTATACACAAAAAGGGCCAATTGATGTGGTTTGATCAGGTCAGTTTGAGAATGGAGCTAAGTGATAAAAATGTCTATTATAGAAATATCCATATTTCTAGAATTCATGTGGTATCTCAGGCAAAACAGGGGCAGCCATCTTTCTCTATTAGAAGAAAAGAGCTGACATTTTGGAGGGAGCTGTTCAGTTAGATGACAATAAGCAGACTCACGAAGGTCTGACAGTAAACTAAGAAATTAAATAAGGTCAGTTTACACCTACATTTTTCCTGTAAATGTTCCTCTCTTCCATCATAGAGATGTCTTTATGTACAAAACTCAATTTCTCACCCCAGTGCTTAGTTCATCACAGACTGTTTAATCAGCACAAGGATGCTGTGTGGATATGCTATTCCCTTTATGCTAAAAAGAAAGCGACCTTGGAACTCTCTGGCACTTGAACTGCCATAAATTTTTTGCATTGCCAGAGAACAGTACAAGCCAACTGTGGGGAGCGGTTGTTTGTTTCTCCAAATACTGATGAAAGGCTGTTGTCTTGTGGTAATTCAGCTTCACATTTGCCAGAAAAAAAAGAGTCCTTCTCACTTCTCAGTAATAAAACAAGGTGGCTGGGAACACGCAAAGACACTAAAAGAAACATTCATCAAGGTGTAGATGCTACTTCATGAAAACAAAATATGCCAAGCCAGTGACACTGAATCCTAACGAGCTGTTTGATCTTGCTCTCACTTTGAATGCTATGTCCAGAATGGACAACGTTTTTGGTGTAAGGCTGCATCCTGCCCATTGCTATAAATAGTCATATGCAATAAAATGAGAGTTTCTACTTCTTTCCTTCTTTTTAGATTACAGTTCAATCCCAATTTGTGCTATTGCGGAACCTCAAGCCTTCTCTGGGGTTTATAAGGGCAATATAAACTGTGAGATCAGGCAGATGGCCAGCTCAAATTCCTTTGGAGGCATAGAGTCCAGTCCTCTCCCATTTGCTAGGCTCTGGTGGAGGGCAGCAGCAAAGTAATATGTTTTTAAATATACTCCAGAATGCCTTCATTAATATGATTTATTCCAAGTGCTTGGTGTAATGCATATCCTTAGAATTCATTGATGAGAAAAATAGCACAGATGAATAATTTTACCACATCTTGAAGTCTTTGTTTTATTAGAAAGAAATTCTCCTTAAATCTAGTAGAACTACACTGCAGTCTGCAAAATGACTCAGAGATAAGTCAGGACTGAATATAAGTTTTAAACTTTTGAATAGAACCAACCTGGGAAGTCTAACAGTTTTTTAGAGGAAGTCTCATAATAACATTTTTTAAAAACTGTTCATTCTGTAATTCTGAATAGTGCACCCACCATTTGACCAGAAGTACATATGGGCTATAAAAGATAAAGAAAAGTCTACTACAAATTTATGTCTGCCACACCGTACAATCTACTAAAGAACAGCAGGCATGCTTTCTTGTAAAGTTAAAAAGAAATACAAGAGCAATCACAAAGCAGTAACTAGTTTATTGTCTAATGAACAAAACATATAATAAATTATGTGTTTATAGGTGAAAAAGTTGTGTCAAGATGATTTGGTAGAGTGAAGGAACATGGGCCTCATTTCAGACAACCTGAGTTCAAACACCCTTTTTTTTTTTTGCCTCTTCCTACCTGTAAGTTTGGGGCCAGTGGTTAACAACTATCAGCCTAAACTTCATTAGGATCCCTGTGCCAGATTCTCAACAGGTTTGAAAAATGAGATATTGTGTATATGAAACATCACACACATAATAGGTGTTCAAATATGTTATTGCTTTCTTATAACTGCTCCTTCCCTCCTATGGCCCATATTTTCCTAAGAAGCAATATATAAATGTTGGGTCAGGGCCAGCCAAGTGGCATGGTGGTTAAGTGCTGGTTTGGGAAGCCAGCGGCCCCGGTTCGGGTCCCACATATGAGGGCCAGTGACACTGCCCTCAAAAAAAAACAAAAAAATGTTGGGTCAGGTTCTCACGAGGTATTTCAAAGTCCCTGGGATAGTGTTTGTGACACTACTAGAAGTGGTGAGATGGGAACTGATGATTAGATAAACAAAATGTGATAAACAGAGGGTTCTTATCATGCAGGTGGTCCAAAATAATGCTCAAGTTTGTGACTTATCATGGATCTAGTGGTATTCATAACTGGACACCAAATTGAGGTCTCACGAAGGGTCTTATATGGAAAATTTCCTTCTCAAAATTCAGATATCACCTTGCTTATATTATGGTTGAGCATTAAGTTAGTTTCTAAGCTTCCTGGCACCCAGGGGAACAATGGAAACACAGCAGATTATATAATTTTCATCGATGGATAAAAAAGACATGTGGAGTCTTTATGGAGATTAAATTCTAAGATTTAAAAGGTGTGGCCATAAAGGAATGAGAATATATGTGCAAGGTGCGTTCAAAAATGTGCTTTATCTCTTTGCTTCACAGGTATGGCTTCCAGCTTAGCTAGCAATGATTTGGCGTAAGTAGAAAAATGCACACCTGGTAGATATGACCTTCAAGGCATTATGACTCCAAAGGAAACCGGGGAAGATACAGATGTGTGCATCTGAGAATGGAAATAAATGTGAAGAGCATTAGCATATGTGAGATAAATGGAAAATGGAGAAAAAACAATTGAGAGAATCTGTCTAGACTGGATACTATTTTAAAAATCTTCATAAAAGCATTAAATATGGGGCCGGCCTAGTGGTGCACTGGTTAAGCACTGGTTTTGGGACGCCAGCGGCCCGGGTTCGGATCCCACATATGAGGGCCAGTGACACTGCCCTCTACAGCTAACAACAGCTCCACCTGGAGCTGGGCTGTGCGAGCCCCGGGGATGGTGTAGGCTGCTGCCCCTGCTGCAGTGGGCTGCCATAGGCTACAGTGAGTGGCCCGCAGCCAGCGTGAGCGGCTGGCAGCCAGCGTGAGCTGCCAAGAGCCGCGGTCCCATCCAGAAGCTGGCGACTGATCTGCCTCATCCGGGAAAAGCGCAATGATACCAACATGGGCCAGTGAAGCAACGTCCTCCGCAACTAGACTGAAGAACAAAAAGACAGCAACTTGTCTGTTCTCCTTCCCCGGTTCCCCAACGCTGTTTCCCTCCCCCATTCCACAATAAAAGCTTTAAAAAAAAAAAAGCATTAAATATGAACAGCACTGGAAGTCCAGTGATTGGGATAAAGTCAGAGACATTGGCCTGGATGTTGTGCCTACATTTAGGTTTTTGTGACAGAATGGATTGAGGTTAGTAACTCTTTGAATTCCAGGCGAATGTAAGAAAATTTTGACCCACTATTACAGACAGCCAATGATATATCTGAATTCATCCAGAAAGAATTTTCTTCTTTATGACCAAATAAAGTAGTCACTCTTGTCTTGGTCAGTGAATAAAGAGGGCCTAAGAAGAGTGCTGATGCTTTAGTTCATATGCTAAGATTGTTTCCTATTATATAAATTATTTTTCAGTTGAAGGAGAATAAATACTGTCTTGGAGAAGTCACAAGGTGTTCAGATTTCTACATGAAAAAAATATATATTTAAAAAGTCCCAAAGGCAAAATTTTTGAGTGATATTTCTTCACTGTTCCATTGGGTAGAAATGATGAAAAATCACACTGTGTAGAAAATGCCTGCTAAAACCTTGTACTCTGAAAATCTTGCTGGTCAATTTTTTTTTTTTTTAAATACATTCACTGCCAGTTAATTGTGAGCAAAAATAAACCAAACCAATATGTAATCTATTTCCCGTTGGTTCTGGGTTGTGAGAAGTTAAAAATACTCAAGACAGGGCTGGCCGAGTGGCTCATTTGGTTAAGAACTCACTCAAGAGTGGGAGCTCTGAGCAACAGGGTTACCGGTTGGATTCTCAGCCTGAGTGAGCAGCTGCTGAGCTGCCAACAGAAGGCAGGATGGCTCAGCTAAAAAAAATAAAAAAATAAAATACTCAAGATGAGCTAGTTCTCCCTTAAGGCAGTTCCCTACTCTGACTGCCCATTAGGATCATCTAGAGAGCTTTTAAAAATCCATATGCCCAGGTCTATCCCATTCTCTGGGGTGGGTTCCAGGCACCAGTGTTTGAAAATCTACTCAGGTGATTCCAGTGGGTAAACAAGGGTGGGCAGCACTACTTTCAAGGATAAACTAGTAGTAAACCAAGAGATCGGGGTGAGGAAATAAGATACAACTGGAAAAGTAACATTAGTCTTGAAGAATGTGGTTGACTGACAATCATGGTCACCTTAAGAGATGGAGTTCATTTCCCCACTTCTTGAGTCTGGGCTGGCCTTGTGATTTATTTTGGCCACTAAGATGTGGTGGAAGTGACATGAGGTGAGTCTTAGAGCCTCCGTGCAGCTTTGGTCTTTATCCTTCTGGAATACTGCCTTTGCCATGTGAGGAAACCTGAATAGACTACTGAATTATGAGGGACTGTATTTACAAAGGCACAGTCAATAGGCAGCACCAACCTCTAGACATGTGAGTGGGGTCATTTTGGATCATCCAACCCCAGTAGCCCACCTAACACTTCATGGAGTAGAGGTGAGCCATCCCAACTGAGCCTAATTAAATTGTTTACCTATACAAATATGACAAGAAATAAATGGTTGTTCTTTTAATCCACTACATGTTGAAATAGTTTCTTATGCAGCAATCAGTACAAATACATAAGAAAAAAAACTTTTTAAAGCTAGATTGTCAGATGAGTTTGTGGCAGCTAGCCTCCAAGTTGGTCCTCAATGATTCCCACCTCCCAGCATTCAGGCCCCTATATCATTTCTTCCAACATTTTACAAGGGTTGGTCTGCGTAGCCCACAGAATATGGCAAAGATATGGTATGTGACTTCTGAAGCTAGGTCAGGAAATGCATGTGGCTTCAGCCTTGCTCTCTTTTTCCCTCTTATATAAGGTGTGAGATCAAGCACATGGTGGTGAACTGGATAAACAGTGCTTTGTAGCCTGGGGAAATGAAAAATGATACATCCATTAGGAGTGCCAGGTGGCTGTCCCAGCAAATGATAGTTCGGTCTAAGAACAGAATTCAGTTCTGTTGGAAGTAAAAATCTGCCACTAGATGGAGATTTAGGAGCTTCAGTTGTACAGATTGGAAAACTGCAGGTTGATAAGCCTACCATTACAAGCACCTCTAGGGAACCACAGGAACAACTTATAACTGAGAAAAAAATAACAGAAATTCATGTTAAGAGGTGGTAAAGAGAAAAGTATCTTTTTTGGACCAAATAACAGCTACCACTGAAACCAAAAAAGTAAAGGGAGTTAGGAAAATTGGGAGAAAGATTAAGCAACAGAACCAGGATGGAGAAAAAGAAAAAGAAAATTGTAAGTAAAGAGAGTAAAATTTGAAAACAATTAATGCTTTTTTTCAAAAGTAAATAATTTAGGAGAGTTTTTGTCTTTCTGTATTAACTAGTATAATTGTAACTAAGCATGTCACAATCTACAATAACACCCAGGAAAAATAGGGATTAAACTATGCATATACAATGAAACTAAGCAACTTCAATGAAGGATGCTAATATGCAAATTTCAAAGAGATTGTCAATTTCTCTAAAACTCCTAAAAGAACAGACTAGATATAGGGTAAAGTGAAGAAAACCGGAAAACTGTAAACAACTCAGCAGCTACCAAGTAGAGACAAATGAACAAATGTAAATAAACATTAATTTACCAAAATTAAGGTCTATGAGCTATGGAATTTTACTGTGAGATGTGAACTTTGAGACATTCTTACCCCAGAGTAATTAATTGCTGAATGATGAGGGAAAACAGATACAAGTTGAGATTGCTGGATTCCCCACCTCACTTCCCAGATACTCCCAAATTTATGTTGGTTAAGGATACAAGTTTCAATTGTGCCAATTGAATACATTCTGGAGATCCAATATACCAAATACCACAGTGTGGCTATAGTTATCAATATTGTGTTATGTACTTGAAATTTGCTGAGAGAGTAAATCTCAAGTGTTCTGACTACACACAAACACACACACATACAGAAAACAAAAGATGGTAACTGTGAGATGATGGTTATGTTAATTAACTTGATATGTTAATTATTTCACAATTTTACGTATATCAAAACATCAAGTTGTACATTTTATAAATACAGAATTTTTCTCAATTATACTTCAATAAAGCTGGAAAAGATTGTTGTGTTGTGACAAATGGCATCCCCATGAACTAAACTCCAATAGAAAAATTCCAAGATGGCATCTATGAATAAATGAAACTATAATAAAAATAAATGAGAAAAGAAATTGCAAATGAAGTAAAGAAAGATTAAAAACAAAAAGCTGTTACAGAAATATGCATCAAGGGAGGAATTAACCACTTTAGCAGAACATTTAAGATAAATATTTATTTATATTTATGCTTTTGAAGAAGCAACATGATTGCTAGTGGAAAAATCAACATTAGACTCCAGGACACCTCACATCAAAGTCTGTGCTTTTAACCATCATGTGATAGATACTATTTAATAAAACTGAAAAATGAGGAGGAAACAAAGACAAGCACAAAAGTTAAAGCAGTAAGAAACACAAAACATGCAAAATATATATATTCAAGAACTGTTTCACTGAACAAATCCATTAGATATGTGTAACACCAACACACACAAATTGAAGTCGGGGGGAGGAAAAAGTAAACATACTTCAAATTAGTACACGGAACTAGCTACAAATCAGAAGTCATTAAAAAAAATTATAATGGAAGAGCTGGTTCCACTGTACAAATAAAGTTCAAAGCCTGATAAGTTGAAAATATAAAGTGGGCCGGCTGAGGGGCGCGGTGGTTAAGCGCTGGCTTGGGAAGCCAGCGGCCCCAGTTCGGTCCCACATGTGAGGGCCAGTGACAATGCCCTCAAAAAAAAAAAGAAAATATAAAGTATTACAAATATAATTGAGATACAGAGAAAACCTTAAGTAGATCAGTGACCATAGGCTAAAGTGAAACAGTTGTGAAAGCATTCTATAATATGCCAGTGAAAAAAATTGCAGTCCTAGATAGTTTCACAGATTCAATTTTATGAATGTTTTAAGTAATATATAAATCCAACCTTATTTAAGCTGTTTTATGGACTATAGAAAGAAGAAAGGCTTCCAAATACTTTTCCTTTACTCAGGATAACTTTTATGCTATCCGTCTCCAAAAGGTAAAAATAACACACAGCATCACACAAGGTCACATCAAAATCCAGTGTATTCTCAATTCAAAATCAGACTGATCCCTTTAAAATGTGAAGTACATTGTGCCTCTCCTATGCTCAGATTTGTCCAATCTCCCTGTAACATCCAAATCCCTATCATGGCCCTAGGTGGTCTGCTTACTTCATTCTAGTTGCATCAGGTACCCTTATATTTTAGGGCCTTATCCCTTTGCTTCTTCCTCTGGAAGAATCTTTCCCTAGATAATTTCTTGGCTAATGACTTCCTTCAAGTTTTTGTCAAACTCACCTTTTATAAATGAGGCCTACCCTAATCACCCCAATCATTGCATTTACGTTAGCAATAGCCTCTCATATCCACTCTGGATTCCCTCATCCTCCTTTTGTTTGTTTGTACAATATTATGTAACTGACCAATTGTCTGTCTCCCCCTACTAAAATGCAAAGAAAGAGCAGTCATTTTTATCAGTTTGTTTGCTGATATATTCCAAACACCTAGACATAATGTCAGGAATATGGTAAACTTGCAGTGTATATGAGGTCTGACAATTAAGTTCTTGAACTTGTTGCAACGATGTTGCTAAACTTTTTTAATATCAGAGTGATTATTCATTATAAGTTTGTACCAACTGGACAAACAGCAAACCAATTTTACTATTTGGAAGTGCTCAAAAGGCTGCATGAAACAGTTAGATGAAAATGACCTGAAATTTTCTCCAACAATTCAGGGCCTTTGCATCACGACAATGCACCAGCTCCCACTGCACTGTCTGTGAGGGAGGTTTTAGCTAGTAAACAAGTAACTGTATTGGAACACCCTCCCTGCTCACCTGATCTAGCCCCCAGTGACTTCTTTCTTTACCCGAAGATAAAGGAAATATTGAAAGGAAGACATTTTGATGACATTCAGGCCATCAAGGGTAATACGACGACAGCTCTGATGGCCATTCCAGAAAAAGAGTTCCAAAATTGCTTTGCAGGGTAGACTAGGTACTGGTGTCAGTGCATTGCTTCCCCAAGAGGAGTACTTCAAAGGTGACTGTAGTGATTTTCAGTAATGAGGTATGTAGCACTTTTTCTAGGATGAGTTCATGAACTGAATTGTCATACCTTGCATTTATTAAAGTAATAGATTATTTATTTAAAATTATTTCCTCGATTTTTTTCTTTTTTGGAACTATAATACTTATACATTGAATCTCCTTGATTGATCCTCTAATATCTTTGTCTTTTATAAAAACATTTTTCATCTTTTTCTTCTGGTTCTACTTTCTTGAAATATGTTTGAACTTTCTCTTCTATCCTTGGAATATGCTGTTTCATTTCTGCTGTTCATTTATTTATAGTTTTCAAGGGTTCTATTGTATTGTCAGAAAAGTCATGATGCAATTTTTGCAACAGATGGCACTAGTTCATTTTTGGAAGTACTAGAGTCATTCACATATATGTTATTGCTATGTCATTTGACAGATGACAGTTCTAGCTTCATTCTAAAAAAAATTTGAGCAGTTTGGTTGAGTTTTAGAGATTTTACAAGTTGAAGATGGAAGACCAAACTGCATTTTTGCCATATTTTACTGTTTTACTTCCATAAAGGGAAGAATTCACATCAAGCTTGTGAAAAGTTGTATAAAGTGTATAGTGACAATGCTCTACAAGAATGTCAGTGATAACAATGGTTCACAAAATTCCATGCTGGTGATTTTGATCTCAACGATGCTCCTCGGTCATGGAGGCCCACCAAGGTTGATGACGACAAAATAAAGGCATTGAGTAAGTCAAACCCGTGTCACACAACATAAGAGATTGCAGAAATATTGAACATCCATCATTCAAGCATTCACAACCACCTGAAGAAGCTGCGATACATAAGCAAGCTCAATATTTGGGTTCCGCATGAACTCAAAGTTCATTTGACGGCATATATAAATTTCTTCAATATGCTCATTAAACATGAAGGAAACAATCCTTTTTTGAAGCGACTGATAACTAGCGATGAGAAGTGGATTGTTTACAACAATATGGAGCACAAATGGTCCTGGTCCCGACGTGATGATTCAACTCAAATAACATCGAAAGCAGACATTCATCAGAGGAAGGTTTTGCTCTCAGTGTGGTGGGATTTTAATGGTGTTGTGCTTTTCGAGCTCCTACCAAGGAACCAAACAATCAGTTTGAATGTGTACTGTCAGCAATTGGGCAGTTTGAATGAATCCATCATCCGGAAACACCCAGAGCTTGTTAATTGTAAAGGAGTTGTGTTCCATCGCAACAACACGAGACCACACACAAGTTTGATCACCCATCAAAAATTATCGAAGCTTGGATGGGATGTGTTGCCACACCCACCATACTCGCCTGACCTTGCACAGTCAGACTTCCACTTATTTCGCTCTCTTCAAAACTCCTTGCATGGTATAATGGTCAATTCAGATGAGGCTGTAAATCAGCACCTTGTTCAGTTTTTCACAAATAAATAGAGGTCCTTCTATGAATCAGGAATTATGAAGCTCACTGAAAGATGGCAAAAGGTTATCAAAGAAAACAGACAATACATCATTGATTGATCTTTGTTCTTTATATAAATAAATGACATTTGAAAAACATAGCCAATATACGTCATGACTTTTCTGACAACCCAATATATTGCTTTCTGATTTTTCTTTTTTTTATATAACATTCTATTCCTATATCCTGGATGTCATGTATTCTCTTATCTGTCTGAATGAATTAAATATAGGACTTTTTTGAGCTATTTTCTTCCCATTTTATAGTCATGAAAGCAGACAGGAAACTAATAAAGGTGAAATCCTGTTGGAAGTAAGAGCTGGGGGAAGAGAGTCTTTAATTTTTTCATTTTATATTCTTTGGTACTATTTGACTCTGTTCCTATATGCATATATTACTTTTATGATGATATTATTAATAAAAATGAGGAAAATGAAAACAAGGAAGAAATATCATTAGATAAGCACTTTGACCTTTGACCAATGCACCAAGAAAAATAATATCCTTAAGTATCATCAGAGGCCCAGACAGAGAATAAAGGTTCCATTAGGCAACTTAATGTCCCTCTGTATTCTATAGTAGTTCTTCAATGCATAATTTAGAGTTCCAGTAATGAGTTCTGCTAACCAATGTGACTCTCCATCCTTATGTTATCTATTGCACAGTGGGACTTTGATGAAGGATTTTAATGTGATCAGAACTTTTATTCATCTGTAGTTATGCTACTTGTGTCTTCCATGGTAATCTTGGGTCTCTTTAGCCAACCTTGCAGCAATCTAAAGGGTAATCTTTCAGCTATCCTTAATTGGTAGTTTCTACTTTGACTAATGGGCCTCAGAAAGGAGCTGTTTCCTAGCATAAACCTTAAGTGTTTTCTTGGCAAACATGAGCTGGGATGCTGAGCCATCATTTCCAAAGGAGTATGTAGAAAAGGAAGGTGACTTGAGCTTATGTATTCAGGTTGGACAGTATGGGCCAAGCTCACATGTACTATATTTGAGACAATTTGAGGTAGACCACTCCTGGCTAATCTATTTGTCAGTTTCCTTAGACAGATGTTACCAAGAATACAGACCATGTTCAGAGGCATTGGGTAGCCTGCCCCTGAAATGTACCCATCTGAGGGATCCGCAGAGAAGACAGGTCATGGGTGCTGCCAGGTGTGAATATTTCACTAAAGTTCTGCCAAGACTCTCAGGCCCATTGCTGTCCTCAGACCCTTGGCTTCTACTTGCCCTGCCAATTTCTATAGCCCAGGGCCTTATAGGGCCTATCACTAATTCTAAAATTTCCTTCCATCCCAATCCTTTCTGTTTTGTTCTATTTTCTGCAGGAAGTTTCTCCTCATCATCACTATCGGGTTTACTTACACCTATCTTTAGCAACACTGAGAAGCAGAAAAAATTTCCTTATGGTACCTTCCCATCAGCACTCTCAATGAAAATGGATGCCATCTTTGAGATCTTGATCTCAGTTAACTGTTTGCTCATTCAACAAACATTAATTGTCCAATTATTATGTGCAAAGTACCCTTCTAAACACTGGGGATATGTTGGTGAACAAAACAGACTAAAGTCCTAATATGATGGAGAATATATCCTACTAAGTGTGCCCTTAGAATCAAATGGCCTTAATGACACAGAGTATTTCTTGTTCCCAAAGAAATTACCTTTAAACAGGTGTCCTTTGGTGCTCAGATTATCCAATACCTTAAGTCAAGTGATAATAGATTGGGACAATGTAATTATAGTCTATTACTATAGAAATTGTGGTGCTGGAACATATCTTTAAAATAATGAATGTTTCATGTTAGGTTATTGTTATTGTCATAAAGCAACATGCTATAGTGGAAAGAGCCCTAGATTTGGCATCAAGAAACATAAGTTCAAATTCTGTGTCTGCTTTGTGGTGTGCTTTTTGGCAAGTTATTTCACGACTCTGAGCATTAGTTCACCCTCCTGCCACAAGTGAAAAACGAACTTTATTATCCATTAAGAGGAAGTAGTGAGATAATATGTTTAGCAGCCTAAGCTGGCCTAGCGCAAAATACAGGTTCAGTATATGAGTGCTCTCTCTGTAGAAAGGATAAAGGATGGCCACCCTCAGCCAAACCTTTGATCCCAGCAGGAGAGTACCCAGTATTCAGATCCTGCATCTTTTTCGCCTTGAGGGTGGGGATGAGAGGGCTCTGCCCCATGCTCTGAGGGAGTTGTAGCTGGAAGCAGACAGTGGAGCCTACCCAATTCCATGGCCAGCAGACTGCAGGGTTGGGAGGCCTGGGGGTCTGGTCACTTCACAGCTGGCTCTCCCACTGCACTGAAGCCATTTTCTTATGAAAAAGACATTATCTGCCCACTGTGGTGTGTTTGAAATGAAAGCATCTGCGAATTTCCTGTAAATCCCTTTCATTACAAACTCTGATGTCCTCAGGATGATGAAGAAAAGCCATTTTGGAGGAACAAGAAGAGAGGTTGCCCACTGAATTATGGTAAGGTTGACTGAGGACATACACATGTATTTTATAGAAGCTTAATTTAGTTTTTACAATTATAAAAGTGAATTATATCCTATCCTCCTTGTTTCCCTAATTCAGAGGAAGAAGAACAGTTAGACACAAAGCAGAAGGCTCATTAAAGTGCTGTTGGTGACCCCCTCCGACAATCCTTATAAAGGTTTATTTGGGATGATGTAAGAAGAGAGAAAACCTGAGACATAAATTTGGAGACTCCTGAAACATGCTTATAACTGGGTTCACAGAAAAATCAGGATGAGATTCGATTCCCATAGGCTTCAATGGGAAGTTTATGCTGGTCAAGAAAGAAATATAAATAAGTAGATAGTAAAAAGTATTTTTCATTGAAAAGAGAAGAGTGATATATAGATTTAGTATCTCAGGGCAGGGGAAATGATTCATGTTGGTCATTTCTTCCCTATCAGAAAAGAGAGAGAAAGGAAAAAGAGAGAAGGTAAAGCAACATTCTTACATGATATTTTTTGTGTTGAAATTTGGAGGAAAAAAACTTTAAAGTTCATCCAATGATGGCTATACTTATTTAGACATGTTGACAACAAAAAAATATATGCTGTATTATCAGGGCTTTGTGATGATAGATAATATGTCCTAAAAGCCTAAAAGCACTAAACTTATTTTCTTATTTTATACATTATCATTGAAAGGGAAGAACATATTCCTTGAAAAAGAAATCTTAATTTTTATATAACATTAAGAAAACTCAGTAAACTAGGCCAATAAAATTACTGGACCTATTGTGACCGGCTTATAAAGGCTTCAGTTTAAATGACTGTACTTGCTTAAAAGGCATCCTCAGATGGGGTTAAGTAGAATTTCCTGGTGGCAGAGTTCACTAGTTAGCCTTCTTCAGGAGGGAAATGATTTCAGATCAAACAACTGGAATTTAGGGTAAAAAAAAAAAGGAATAAAGCTTCTCCTTGCTAGACATGATATAAATATGCATATGTTTGGAAAATATTTGAATAGTTATAAAAAAAATTGTGGCTGTTTCTTACCTATAATTTATTACAGCAATGGAAGCAATAAAAACTTAAGACCTCAGTTTCATATTTTATGCATATATATGTATGTATGTTCGTGTGTGTGTTTGTGTGTGTGTGTGTGTGTGTGTGTGTGTGTGTGTGAGAGAGAGAGAGAGAGAGAGAGAGAGAGAGAGAGAGAGAGAGAGAATATACACATATTTGGTTACTTGTTTCTGCCCTAGGGTGTGAGGGAATAGGGGTTTTGAATGATTTCTACTGATATAAAATTTAATTGTTCTCCTGCTTTCTTCCATTTATTGGATTTGTGGGAGAATAAAAAAAGCTTGAATGCACCAGTGTTAAGATTCTTCTCAGCTTTTAGAGGATGAGTGACTGGATTAGTGGGAGCTTTGTCCAATCTAGCACCTCAGTGAGTTTGGATGTGCAAGGTGAGGTTTATTTAATATAGTGTGTCTCAAGGGTATGGTCGTAGGATGCCAGGTGGGCCACAGGGTTTTATTAAATAGTCCACAGGAAGTTTGGCAAGTTCACAAGAAAAAGTAATATGATTATTTGGTTCATACACAGTTTACAAGTTTGCAATGTTAGATTATTTTTATTTTTCAAAGAAATCCTTTATGCACTTAATATTTTCATCAAAGATTTTACATGTGCTTACAAAACTGGGTTGGTTAGTTCATCTCGACTAATATCACA
Organism: Aselliscus stoliczkanus; assembly: GCA_033961575.1. Taxonomy (NCBI): domain Eukaryota; kingdom Metazoa; phylum Chordata; class Mammalia; order Chiroptera; family Hipposideridae; genus Aselliscus; species Aselliscus stoliczkanus. The sequence goes on from CM066738.1 coordinate 34,653,252, forward strand.
CTCATAGGAGTGGTTTGTTTTCACAATGAGTTTCACAAAAAACTCACTTGCTTGTGTAATGTTTTTGTTAAATTGTCTTTTATTCTTACCAGTGTGTACAGTTATATCCTCAATCGATAAAAATGGATGGATGACTCAGAAATACTTCATTGAAGATAAAACTGCTATTAAAAATAAAAGACATGCTCAGATAAAATTATGATATGAATAGTAAACAGGTCTTCAGTGTAAATATAGAATGTGAATATATATGTACTGACAATTTCACACATGTAGCTAAAAATTAAAAGTGCAAATGGGAACGATAATGGTTAATATCAAAATTAAAATTTTTAATTTGGAGACTCCATCTTCAAATGTGTCTGCTATGAAATCTGAAAACATTTTCATGTCATTTTTAAATAAATAAAGCAACTTGTACTTACTTTCCAGGACAAATGCGAACTAACGGATCAGGACAAAATGGAAAATTTTATCTCTAACGTCAAAGAAGAGATAAGAATGAGAGATGCATAATTCGTTTTTTCTCTTAATAGCAAAAAGTAATAGAAATCTTATTATTGCCAAAATGTTTATAAAACCAACCATAAAAATAATAAGCATAATGCACAGAAAGGAAGCTGAATAAACATTACCAAAACAAGCCATTACTGAAATTCCTTTATTCATTAATATTGTTATATAGCCCTTTACAGAAGTAAGATGTTATGATTAATACAGTCCCAATCTGACTCAAGATCATTGGCAAAGAAGTCAGTCTAGCCCCACCTTCAGGATGATCTGTTCCATCCCTTGAGTATTTTCAGATATCTGGCATACTTCCATATCACATTTTGCTTGATCATCTACTGTCTAGTATCATATTACAGGGACCAGTTGGGTATCCTTGTTAAATCTGTTTGATTCAGCTCAATCCTTCCTTAGATATTACCATTTTACTAGCTGGTTTTTTTCCAAGTGAGTACAAACAGATTGTGATCAAAACTATGTAAAAATCACATGCTTCTTTTTTTTTTAAATTGATTTTATAGACACCAATTGGGATTAAACTGATATGTTGTTTCTCCTGTCCTGGTATATTTGATTCAAGGCAAAAACAAATTTTCTCCATTTGGCTATGTCTATTTATATTTTAGAATATTATTTCAACTTTAACAGCCTGGTATATTTGATTGTTCTTTGTGTTCTGCACCATTACATTTACTCTAATTGTTGTGAGTATGCTAATGAGTGTTCCAGTTTTACAGTTACATGAACCCAGAAATGTATAGTGTGACTCCATTCTTAGTATAGGAGACACTCTCAACAGAGAAAGAAATGAATAAAAACATTTTGTTATTTTTTTGCGAAAAATTCAAATTGAAGAAGATAATTCTGTTTAATTGTTTTGTCTACGAACACTGATGTAGACTAGAAAACATGCATTGGCATAAATGTTAATGCAAGACCCACTATATGTACAACAAAGAACAATGCTGCTAGATTCCCAACCACCATGCGATTTATTTGCAGAGAACAGTTAGCTACCAATAATTTGCCTCCTAATCCCAATTTACACTGGAAGAAAATGGTAAAAGTTGTTAGTATAACTAAATGACAACCAGTTGATACAGGTAGGACAAGACTTTATTTACTTGGCTACACTGAAATCTGTTGGCTTTCAAGAGACATGGTGAGTATATGAGTCTTTGAAATGAGATAAAAGCATTTCCTCATAACCTAGATCAAGACTGAGAAAACATTTTTATAATTTCCATTAGTTTAGCGTTCTCATAGTGCACTATTCTCAGAAATATTGTTAGAGTCTTTAGGTACATAAACACATCACTCCAGGTCCAAAAGCCTGCAATTTTATAATAAAAAATTAGAACAGATCAGGGTTTCTTAGAAAATCCAAATTTTGGTACTATTTCAATTTCTAAAAAATCAACTTTTTCTCTAACAATAATATTCTTGACTGCTTAATTAAGAAAGAAATTGATGTTCAATTTTTGTATAACAACTTGATTGCTGAAAATTTGACTTTCTCCCCAACTTTGTAAGTTTATTTACTTTTTGGAAAACAATTTGATGGCCCAAATAATGCAAGAGAAGATGAAAATAAATGAACAAGTAATACATTTTATATCTGAGTTAAACCAGCGGTAAAAAATGAGGAATTAATTGCAAGATGAAATATGCAATCTTTCAGGTTTTGAAGGTTGGCTGTGACTATTGGTTCAGTGCCAGAAGCCCCGAAAGTAATCTTTCTTAAGATCACAGCCATGTGTTCATCATAAGCTGAATACGTCCATGTTCAAATTAAATTCCCAGAATTATCTGTCAGGCAAAATACGGGTTACCATTCTCCTGACATGTAATTGTGGGTTAGGGATTTCTAATTGTGTTTTTTAAAAAATATAATAGTAAAAAAAGAGAATGAAGTGGATGAATAATAACTTATTTCTCAGGTTGTCTATCCTTCATTAGGCTACATATAAAAACTGGAAAAGGTTTGCAAACAATTTTGTTGCTTCCAATAATATGAAACTTATTATTCAATGTAGCATTTTTATGATAAATGGGTTTCATTTATATTTGAAATTATGAGGACATTTTTTAACTTGTTAAAAATTGATGGTCCATATAAATTCTGAATAATCCTTAAATGGACTACTGATGTCAAAAATTTGACAGCACCGGGCCCACCAAGTGGCGCAGTGGTTAAGCGCTGGCTTGGGAAGCCAGCGTCTCCGGTTCAGGTCCCACATATGAGGGCCAGTGACACTGCCCTCAAAAAAAAAAAAATTTGACAGCACAATTCTAAAGAAATACTCAATCACTTGAGATAAGCACAATAAAAGAGTTTAAGAAACAATCAGGTCCACTAATTGTACTAATTGTCACAATTTAAAAATGAGAAGCCAAATATTTTATTTTAGGTATTCAAATCTATTAATTTAAGTAACTTAAGTTCTATGATTTTAAAAGCAAAATCAAAGAATTAGAATTGCAGATAAAGATAAATTTTTAGAGAATGAGAGAATGTTGTTTACTGAAATAAGTTAATGTGATGAACACACAACTACCAGATCAATGTCTTTTGTATTCAGGATGTTGTTCAACCCATTCCATTCTTCATTTTGTCTTGACATCCACATATCCATTTATGCACTCATTTATTCATACACAAACCATTAGTTGTGCACCTACTATGTGACAGCCACTGTTTTAGGTGCTGAACACAATACACCAATAGGCAAAGGCATTGGCATTGGACACAATAGACCAATGTTCTTATTCTAATGGAACTGACATTCTAGAGAGGGGGAGTAGAAAACAAACCAGCTAAATAAATGAAAAGCACAGTGTTATGATTATATATGTTTAATTATGTTAGATGTATGGTGAGTAGTTACTAAAGTAAGAGTAAGGATATGGAGAGTCAGGAATTCCCAGGAAAACCTTAGCAGGAACATAACTTTAAAATAAAAAAAATGTAAAGAATAAAGGCAGCAAGCCATAGTTGTATCTATAGAAGAAGCTTGTCAGGCAGACGGAAGAGCAGGCACAAAGCCTGTGAGGTGAGAATATTTGTGATGCACTCAAGAAACAGTGGGATGATCAACATGGCTTGTGTATAAAAAGAAAGAAGGGGAATGGAGTCAGACAAATAATGGGACAGGGCAATTCATGAAAGGTCTTAGAGCTTTAGCAAGGTTTTGGCTTTATTCTGAGTGAGACAGGAAATCTTTTGATAACTTTGAGCAGAGTTATGGCATAATTTGACTTAAATTTTAACTAGATCAGTATGACTGCTATGACTGGGGAGACCAATTACTAGCTAATCCAGGTGATGGTTTGAATCAAGTGATGGCAGCAAGGACAGTAAAAAGTGGTCAAAACCTGGATATCTATTTTAACAGTACGTTCTTCAAGATTTGATGATAGATTGGATGTGAGCTGCAAGATAAAGAGAGCAGTCAGGTTGACATAAAAGGTTTTGGACTGAAGAACTGTAAGGATAGTGTTGCTATTAACCGAGAAGGAAAAACATTGCAGGTAGGGCTTAGGGTGGGGAATAATAGAACTCTTTTTAAGCATTTTAAGTTTGATGTACAAGCAGAGGTGTTAAGTAGAAAATTGAACATTAACATCTAAATCTGGCATGGGGGCAGGGAGGAGCAGGCTGCTGATATTAATCTGGGTTATTTTGCAATGGATCCTGTGTGAAGTATGAATCTTGATGGGATCACTCAGGGAATGACTCCGGAAAGAAAACAGACCAGATCCAAGGGCTGAATTTTGAACCATTATCATATTTAAGGGTACGGGAGGAAAGGGAGAACCAGGAAAGGAGACTGAGAAAGAATCAGGAAAGTAAGAAGAAAACCAGGTGAGAGTGGTATACTGGACGTTAAATGGAGAAAATATGTCAAAGAATAGAGAGTGATCAGCTGACAAGTCAGGTAAGAGTTGACCACTGCGTTTATCTTTAGTGACACAGAAATCATCAGTGACCTTAACATGTGCCGTTTCAAAAAACAGTGTGGGGAAAACCTGATTGGAGTATGCTCAAAAGAGTTAGGGGGAGCCATACTTTGGATTAGTAAGGACAGACAAAATGCAAGGAGTTTTACTGTACAGGTGAGCAAAAAAAGCGTGAATAGTTGGAGGGAAAGTGTGAATCAAGAGTGGATTTTATTCATTTGTTTTGCTTTCTGGAGATGTGACGGGTCAAGATGATTAGCAGTGACACCAAAAAATTGCCAGTTACTTGATAACTCATAAATATCAGTAGCTTAACTCAGTAAAAGTTTATTTCTCATTTATATAACTGCCCAATATGAGCATTCCTATTCATTGAGCAGCTTTCCTGTATTTATTGATTTGGGTAGTACTGTGAGTTTGTGGGATCCTAGGCAAATATGTTTGTTTGTTTTTTAATTGAGATATAATTGACAAGTAAAATTGTATTAGTTTAAGGTGTACAATGTAATGATTTGATATATGCATATATTGTGAAATGATCACAATAAATTTAGTTAACAACCATTACCACTCATAGTTACCATTTTTTTTTTCTTGTGATGAGAACTTTTAAGATCTAGGATATTGTTTTTAATTAAAGAAATAACAGGATATTTTTATGCAATGCTAATAAACCAGCGAAGAGGTACATATTGAATATCGACTTTAACCATTATTCCTCACTCCAGTCCCTGATATTAACAATAAAGTGATATTAAGTGATGAGGTGAGAATTTTGTTTAGACCAAACTCAAAATTATCTATATTACAAAACAGCTGCACTGAAGTTGCACTTCAGTTGGGCTACAAGAAAATTGTCATGTCAAAATGTCACATAAACCTGACTCCTTTTCACCTTTCCAAACACTAATAATTTCATAGGAATATATTCCTTTTAAAATTCCTTTTTCTCTAGGAGTTTTTGTATTTCAAAGCTTAAATCGAACTTGAGAATGAAAAGCTTGTCTTGAAGTAATTTCAACCACTAATGAGCTCTGCGTATGTTGTAGAAATTTTTTAGAAGTCAAGGAAACCCTTCTTTTTGCCATGGTCCCGAAATCATAGCAGGAAGTAAGCTGACACTGAGAATGATAGTTCTGTTGGAGTGTTGTATAAGTTGGATCAAGGAGGATGGTTATCTTCGGTTAGCTTCCCAAGAGAAAGAATCTAGACAGATTCCTATGTATGTGATTTATGGAGGATGTGCTCTCAGCAGAAACCTGTAAGGGAATGAGGGAAGCAGGACTAAATGGGAAGAAGCCAGGCAAAGGTATGGGTTTAACTGGCAACTGACTTCAGCCTAATCCTATAGGCAGTTGAGCTGCGTGAACTTCACCAGTTATTTCTCCTTGAGATGAGGGGTTGGGGCTTTTATACCACAAGGGTGGGATTTGGCCATAAAAAGCAGTCACTTCCCAGGCAAGACAGCTCTTGTTTTGCTCAGGCCAGTTTTCAGGAGAAGGAGGTACCAGGGAGCTGTTAGCAGCAGCCAGAGATGGGTGTGTCACCCCAGGACAGAGAATCTGGGTGGGGCAGCACCAGTATTCATTACAGTGATCTAGGTATCTGCCATCCTGACACCTCTACTTTTCCTCCTGGGAAAGATGGTGCATGTTTAAAGTCAGAATGGATGTTATTGATAGTCACTAGAGCATGATTAAAAGGAAGTGAAGGGCCGGCCAAGTGGTGCAGTGGTTAAGCGCTGGCTTGGGACGCCAGCGGCCCCGGTTCGGGTCCCACATAGGAGGGCCAGTGACACTGCCCTGAAAAAAAAAATTAAAAAGGAAGTGAAGCATCCCCCAAACTTGATTTACCTGTAAAGTTAGTATACTGACTCCTGCTTAATTTTCTTTTTTCTTTTTTTTTAAAATTTTTTTTTTTTGAGGGCAATGTCACTGGCCCTCATATGTGGGACCCGAACCGGGGCCGCTGGTGTCCTAAGCCAGCTCTTAACCACCGCATCATTCGGCAGGCACAAATTTTTATTATTTATTATTTAATTTTATTTTTTAAGCTGAGCCATCCTGCCACCTGTTGGCAGCTCAGCTCGGGCTGGGCATCCAACTGCTGTTGCTCAGAGCTCAGCTTGCACTCTTGAGTGGGCCCTTAACCAACTGAGCCACTCAGCCAGCCCTAAACTTCTTTTATTGTGAAATAAACAAATGTTAATTTTCCCATGACCAGCTTCTTACTGGTGTTCAGACAAGCTGGTCAGGACGAATGTTCACCTCTGCTGTCCTATCTGGAGCAGGTGCCTGCAGGAAATCCATGGAACTGAGTGCAGAAACATCCTCTCTGCTATCTGTTGTAAGGAGAGCTCCAGTCTACTGTGCATCATTGATTGTGGTCCTTAGGTGATATTCACAGCAAATGACAAATGACTCTGCATTTGACACATCTAAATTCCATGTGGCTTTTCATGCATGTCAGATAAAATATTTTAATTTGTTGGTGGCTAATAATAATCACTATAATTACATCCACAAGATATTCATACAAGCAGACTTGATGATCTGTATTTATTCCTTAAACTTGCCTATAAATTTTGGCACATATGTATAACAACACATTGTTTTTTCAAACGCAAGAAAACATTGTTGCAGGGCAATTTTAAGAGCTGGGGCAGGAGCCACTTAGACATCAAGCTTTTGTTCAGATTTTGGTCCCGTTACTTTGTAGCTCAGTTTGGTCAAATCATTCAACTTCATTGAGATTCATTTTTCTTATCTTTAAAATGGGGATAAAACCAATCCACACCCCACCCCCAAGAATTTTAATGAGGCCTCAATGTGAAAAGACCAACAAGGCACCTTGTACAACATCTGGTGCCTTAAATCTCTGCTCTTCTTTTTCCTTCCTTCCTTCTCTCCTGTGAAAAGGTGGGTTTGTGTGTTTTCCTTTTTCCACTTATACCTCAAAGGATTTCATCTGTGCTAAAGTCTGGTGCAGGCTATTGTCCTGCAGTGTCTGCAGTCTGTCTTCACTTTGTACCCAACTCACACAATCCTCGTCACCTCACCATCCTCACAAAAGGAAAAGAAAACAATTGCACCCCTGTCTAATGGTACAGAGAAATAGAACATTTCCTGACTCTTCCAAAAAGAAAATGCAGCGTTGTCCACATTTTCTTCCTATCCACCCACCAGCAATTTGTTCCAGACTCCTCCCTTCATGGCTGTTCTTCAAAGTACCATTACACTACGGCCAGCAGCTCTCCTCCCAAAGCCCCCACGGAGTCTCTGTGTGGCCTATTATGCTCCTTGTGAGGTTTTTGCAAACACTCCAAACACATTAAAGAGAGTCTTTCCAACAAATACCATTCTCTAGAGAGAAGTCTAATTAAAAAAAAAAATCCACCCTTATTATAGTAAGAAAGAAGGCAAGCGGAGGGGAGGATATATTTAATACAAAACAGTTTCCTTTTTTGTTTGGTAGGAAAGCTATTTCTACCAGAAATTTGTAATCTGGAGCTCCTCTTGCTTTAGGGTCTAAATAATTGTGTAAACTTCGCTTGTTTCACTTGGAACCTGGTTGTCATTTCCTGTCAGGAGGAAAACAAGAGAAACTCTTGGCTACACGTTCATCCCCTGATCACCTGTCAGCCTCACAGGAACAAGCATTTTGCAGTTTGTCCCTGCCCAGGCACTTCATCTTCAAACAGAAACTGCATCTTAATTATAGCGTTTAATGGGCTATTTCACTCTAGGATCAATATGTCTGACAAAAACCAAGCTCCACTAAAAGCTCATTAATTCACATCCGACTAATTCAGGATATGTGATTATTTTGGCAGGGACCAAGCTGAAATGTACCACTTGTATTGTTGCTTACAAAGGTTTAGCTTGGCCAATTAATTGGGAAAAACAGAATTGCCGGGGAAGAATTTACAGAGCACCTATTTGTGTGGAGATAGAAGGCTGATTGTAGCTTCTAGACTGCTCAGTTTCCACTAGGCAACCCGGTTAAACACTATTGTCTATTAAAACCCTGGACTTGAAAATTGTAAAGTGCGCTGCCTCAAAAAATGTCTACAGACTCACTGATTTTTGTCTCCTTGAGGTTGATGCCTTCGGTATATTGCATCACACCCCTCATTCCACCTCAGATTTCAGCTGCAGCTGCAATAAACTTTCCATATGGTTTCAAATGCATTTTTGTAGGCAGCATCTAATCTCCAGCATGAATATGCATCTCTTTGCCCTTTTGCTCAGTACCTTTTCTGAACCCACAGAAAGGGCAGGCCAAAAGTACTGGGGGTTAATGGCTGCAGAGGATAAAGCTCCCCGAACAGGAGCTGGCAGATATATTGATGGATTCTTTGGGAGGCATTCTGTATACTTCTCAAAAGTTTTGATAGAAATGAGCCCTTATAGCCAATAGCTGTGATCTTGTATTGGCTTTTCCAGTTTTCCTGTCTTACTCTCCTTCCTTCATAATGTCACTTTCCAAATAAAATGCCTACCCCACTCTGCTTTTGTGGGAATCCAAACTAAGGCACCCTCTCCTTCAAAAATATGTATTTTAAATACTTGTTCATTTCTTAATCCACTCATTCCTTGGTAAAAGCATTTCTTACTTGTGCTTCCTGTGTTTAGGACTGTCCTTTGGCAACACTATCGAATGGTCCATGCCTCTCTTCTTTCTTCTTTTCTGCACTCACAGAACTTTTCCTATTCTCCCTGATGTCCTTTCCTTGGGTTCTCACAGTCTCCTCTGCAGCCCGCTATCCAGTTCTGATCTGTCCCTGGTGCCGTTCCTCTGCCTCCTCTTTTCCCCTGTTATCAGCATAAATTATTCCCCCCTCTCACTTTATCTTTCATCTAGTGTTCTGTTTCTTAGTAACATAACCTCTACTAACTAATTTGATGGATAGATCCATGTCAAAAGAGCTCATGTGTTTTCAAATCACTCTAAGAAGGTAAAAAGTATGTGTTTTAACCAGGATCCTCTAAACAACTGTGGCCTTTCCATTATCACTTAAACTATCCCAGATTTGAGCAGATGTAGACATGTCAAATCATCTTACTTTCTTGAACTTTAGTTATCTCAGCTTTTGGAATATCACCATCACCTTGTTCTCCTCTGAGCTATGCGGGTCTTCCTTCTTCATTTTTGTGGTCTTTGACTCTTCTTCCCATCATTTAACTCCTTGTTACTCATAGTGTGACAAGAACTGGTAACATCTGTTACACCAGGAAGTCTTCTATAAATGGAGAATCCTGGGTCCTTACAGAATAGCTACTAAATTACAGAATCTGGGTTTTTTCCAACACTCCTAGGGTATTCATATACACACTAAAGTTTGATAAATATTGCAACTGGTGGTGGTTTCCTAGGTTTCCAGAACCTTGTGTCTCCCCACTTTCTATAGTCTTCCAGGAAACACCTCTGCCTCATAGTACCAGCTACTCTTTATGAACTGATGACTATAACCATCTATTTCCAACTCAGACCTCTAATCCAAGCGCACACTCGTTCAAGTGCCCACTGGACATCCACATCTGGTTATCTTACAGGTGAGCCCAACTCAAGATATGGAAGTGTGGTGACTCCAGTGAGGCTTGCTTGGATATTGATATCAATTGGGACCAATTCAAAACTAGTCTAACCGGTTACTTGTTATGATTAAAACAAACAAACAAAAAGTACCCTTTCTTGAATTTGGAATCTAGGAATATTTTATTCTAAAAAATTAATGACTTTCTTAGCTTTTCGTCTTGCCAAAACAAAAACAAACACAAACAAACAAAAATAACCTAGTGGTGGAAATGCTAGTACTCTCTAGATTCCCTCTGCAGGATCAATACAGCTATCAGCACAGCTATCAATAATCAATATCCCCTCTGCTGGGGATATCCGCAGTTGCATCCCTTACCAGAAATTGTCTTAAGCTGAACGAAACATTTTCTCAAAGGTATGCCATTTCTGAAGGGGTGGCGTGAGGCAGTGATGGGCTGATATGGGGAGATAGAGATCTAGTTCCCTTTCCTCAATTTGGAAGGAACTCTGTAAGACTCATTCTAGCTCAGCTCTCTCCTAGGCTCAGCTGGGGCCTCAGCAGCAACCACACTGTGGATCAAACTCTATCTCTACCCAGTACTGCTGTCCTCACTTCCCCAGGTCTACCTCCTGTCAGCACTTCCCATTACAACTTCTACATGAAATACTTCATCCCAGAGTCCATTTCCAGGGAGTGAACCTAAGACACTGTAGGTTCTCCATTACTCCCGGTCTTACTGAATGCACCAGATAACTGGGAATTATTTTTGATTCTCCCTTCCCTGTTTCAGGCCACATACTAGGATGTCAATGTTACATTGATCCCTCCTTCCCATCCTTTATGACTATTGCCCTAGTTGAAGCTTTTGTCCATCTGTTAACTAGATAACTACAACAGGCTCATAACTTGTTTCCTCATTGCGACCATAATGATATTTATAGAATTTAAAAAATAAGTAAATAAAGTTCATAATTTTTCAAAAATCTTCCATTTCTTCACCAAAAAATCTAAAGTTCTTAAGACACCATATAATACCTATTTGGTTCAGCCGGTACCAGGCTTCTATCTCTGAAAGAGGTAGTTTCATTGTGTTGCCACAGGTTATCAGATTCTCTCCATAAAAGTTGCCTCTTTGATGCTAAGGATGTGTGTTTCTATCTCAGCATCCCTACAGCCTTATTCAAAGTGTAGAATTTAGTAGGAAGTTGAATGACAGTTTCCAGCAGACATCTACTCAATTCCCCACTGTGGGTTATTCCTCTCATCTAAGCCATTCTAAATTCAAGAAATGAAATCGTTTCATTGTTTGCTTATGTATTTAACCTGTCATCTACCTTTATTTCTTAAGAACAACCATTTAAACTTGAGGGTGTGATGATCCATTCGGAATTTGCTGGGGTGACTGGGTAAAAATGATTTATAGCACTAGGCCCTTGTGATTCTTTTTATGCATACTGTAAATTTCAGTTATAGCTACATTTGTCTGTGACCAGCGTGGACAAGGCTGGCTCCTTTTTGTAATTTCGTAACCACAATAAAGTCATAAATCTCAAGCTGCCTTTTTTTTTTCTGTCTTTTCTCTTTCTGAGGATAGCCTGTCACCTGAAGCAAAAAAAGGACTTTCAAAGGAAAATGTCAGCATTAATGGACAACCACTTCCAATGAGCCAGATAGTGCTGTTTCAAGGTTATGGAAAGTTCATCCCTATCTCCTGACTGAAGACTTAAGGATTTGATCTGTAACCCCATGGTCACATCTTTCCAGAACTAAAGGACAGGTGTATAGATATGAGTATCCAGATGTTGGTGCCATCCTTTTGCCTCGCCCAGACTAGTCTTTAGAAGAACCATACAAATCATTTGACATCATGGAAATTTGCTCAGTCTTCCTGGAAGTAGTAGCCATGTTTTGCTTCACTGATTTTTTTTTTTTTTTTTTTTTTTTTTTTTAGTTTCAGGTGTACAAAGCAACGTTATACTTAGACATTTAAACCCCTCATAATGATAACCCACCCTTCAAGCTACTACCCCTCTGACATCTTATATAGCTGTTACAATTCCATCGATTACCTCCCCTATGTTGTTTTCCACATCCCATGACTATATATACCAATATACTTAATTATAATTGACATTCAATATTATTCTACTTCAGCTTCAGCTGTATAGTGCATGGCTCAGGCATCTACACAGTCTATGAAGTGATCACCCGGATAAGGCCAGTGCCCATCTGGCACCTTACATGATCTTTACAACATTGTTGATTTTTATTCCCCATACCGTATTAACTACCAATTTGTATTTCTTAATGTCTTCACCTTTTTCACCCTGCCCCAACTCCATTCCCATCTGTCACCCTGATAGATCTAGTACCTATCTGGCACCATACCTAGTTATTACAATATTATTGAGTACACAGTAAAACCTTGGATTGCGAGTAACTTGTTCTGCAAGTGTGCTGCAAGACAAGCAAACATTTCTAATAAATTTTAACTTGATAAAGAAGCGATATCTTGCAATACCAGTAGTACGTGAAGCCAAATATCACGTGATCACAACTGAGCTGATGGTTCTTCTCACTCTCTTGCCACAGGATTGTGGGTGATTGTCTCCCATGCTCTGATGCTCTATCTCAGGCCATGGTGTTTCACAGAAATTGGTGAATGAGAACGACATTCAAGAGCTGATGGAGGAAAATGGCCAGGAGCTGACCACTGACGAACTGATGGATCTGCTTCACGAGCAACAGCAAGAGGTTATGGAGGAGATCTCCTCTGCAGAGAGGAGGAGAAAAAGGCGAAGGAATCCCTCACTTCAAATGAGATTAGGGAGATGTGTAAAATGTGGGAAACAGTGCAAAATTTTGTGGAAAAGCACCACCCGAATAAAGCTGTAGCAGTGCGAGTGATGAATCTGTTTAATGACAATGCAATGTCACATTTCCACAAAATCCTCAAAAGGAGGCAAAAGTAATTGTCGGTGGATAGGTTCCTTGTTAAAGCTGCACAAAAAGAAAAAGATTCCATTGAGCCAATAGATAGCAGTGATTTCATTAGTGATAGTGAAAGTCATCCTATATAATAACCCTCCTCTCTCTTGTCTCCCTCACACCAGCCTCGAAGGTTTTCAAAGGTAAATGCAGGTTAATTTGTTTATTTTTCTTTATATTTTGTATTTTCTTTATTATTTTGTATTATATTACAGCATTGTAATCATTTTTATATGAATATTTTTGGGTTGTGGAATGAATCATCTGAGTTTCCATTATTTTTTATGGGTAAATTTACTTTTATATACAAGTGCTTTGGATTACAAGCATATTTCCAGAACAAATTATGCTCACAAACCAAGGTTTTACTGTATTACTTATGCTATATCCTACATCCCCATGACTACTTTATAACAACCAATTTGTACTTCTTAATCCCTTCCCTTTTCACCCATCTTTAATCCCCTTTCTATCTTAAAGAAATCCCTCTAAGATACCTTGTAATAATGGACTGGTGGTGATGAGCTCCTTCAGCTTTTTCTTGCCTGGGAAGCTCTTTATCTGTCCTTCAATTCTAAATGAGAGACTTGCTGGGTAGAGCAATCTTGGTTGTATATCATTGTTTTTCATCACTTGGAATATTTCCTGCCACTCCCTCTTGCCTGCAAAATTTCTGTTGAGAAATCAGGTGACAGTTGTATGGGGGCTCCCTTGTAAGTAATTAACTGCTTTTCTCTTGTTGCTTTTAAGATTCTCTCTTTGGATTTAATCTTTGGCATTTTAATTATGATGTGTCTGTGCTGGCCTCTTTGGTTCATCTTGTTTGGGACTCTCTGTGCTTCCTGGGTTTGAATGTCTATTTCCTTCACTAGGCTAGGGAGGTTTTCTGCCATTATTTATTTAAATAAGTTTTCAATTTTTTGCTTTCTCTCTTCTCCTTCTGGTACCCATATAATGCAAATGTTGGTAACCTTGATATTGTCCAAGGGGCCACATAAACGCTCCTCAAATTTTTGGATTCTTTTTTTTTTTTTTTTTTTTTGCTGTTCTGGTTGGGTGTATTTCTACTACCTTATCTTCTACATTGCTGGTTGGATCATCTGCTTCATCTAATCTGTTGGTTCCCCATAATATATTCTTCATTTCTGTTATTGTATCCTTTATTTCTAACTCATTCTTTGTTTATGGTTTTTATCTCCATTTTTATGCTTCCTATCTCTCTGTTGAAGTTCTCCCTGAGATCACTGAGCTTTCTTATAACCAGTGTTTGGAACTCTGCATCTAATAGATTGCTTATCTATATTTTACTTAGTTCTTTTTCTGGAGATTTGTTCTGTTCTTTTTCTTTTTTTTTTTTTTTTGAGGGCAGTGTCACATGTGGGACCTGAACCGGGACCTCTGGCTTCCCAAGCCAGCACTAAACCACCGCACCACTCGGACGGGCCTGTTCTGTTCTTTTATTTGGGACATGTTTCTTTATCTTCCCACTTTGGCTGCCTCTGTTTGTTTGTTTTTTTGTATTAGGTAGAGCTGTTATGTCTTCTGGTCTTATTTGAATGACCTTATGTAGTAAGTGTGCTGTGGGCGTTCAGTGGTGCAGTCTTTCTGGTCACCTGAGCCATGCATTCCAGGTGTATCCCTTGTGTAGGTTTTGTGTGCCCTCCTTTTGTAGTTGAGTCTTGGTTGATAATTGCACATCAGTGGGAGGGACTGACCCTTGGGATCACTGGTTGTGAGGACTGGCCTTGATTTCAGTGGAAGAGTTGTTGTGTAGGGGCTGACCTTATGGAGCAGAATCTGCCTCAGCAGGACTCTGGTGTCTGCCTAATCCATCCACTGGGCGTGTTGGACTTGGAGGTGGCTGGGTGATGCTTCAGTTCGTTTTGAAGCTGGCCACTGGGGATACCAGCCCCACGACCACCTTGGAGGGGATCCACTGTAGGTCAAGTTCAGCCACAGCCCTTGCCCAACCCGGAGCCACCCAGCAGGAGCCAGAAAGAAGTCCGCAGATGCCTGCCACCTGTGCTATTCTTGGAAACACCTTGAGAGATCAAGCCATGAACCAAGGCTGGCTGCCACTAATGCCGGCTTAGAGCTGCTCAGCCAGAGGCAGAGGGCACGTTCAAGCCAGATACCTCTTGTCTGGCTTTCATGAAACTTTGAGAGTCTAGGAAAATCTGTAGTTTGAGCCAATGCAGAAGGTCTGCATTAAAAAGCCACTGAAAGCAGCATGGGTGTGCCCGAAAGTTGGTAGGGACCAGGTCTCAAATCGCCAGGGTGGGGTGAATGAATGCCAGAGACTCAGATATGCTGGCCACCTGTGTTTGCATGCTGGAAGGGGAGGGCTCAACAAAGAAACAATGGCCTCCACTAGCTCTTCTGTCCAGGAGAAAGCTGCCCCTCTAGCCCCCATCCCAAGTCAAACAACTCAATTCCCCACCATTTGTCCCTGTTGCCTTTTCAACTGCAGTCCCAGCACTGAAGATCAGAACAAGTGTTTCCGTTGGTGGGTAAGCCCATGAGCGGATCTTTAGGCGGAGCACCTGGGAATGCAGCTTAGTCTCACTCAGTCACAATTCTTCTCTGGTTTTCACAACCTAAAATTATGGGTACTTCTCTCCCCGGCACTGTAACCCTGAGCTGGAGTGGGGCTGGGATCTCTCACCCTTCTAGAGGATGGGGGGATCCCCACAGCTGAAATAGCCCTCTTGATCTTTAATGGTTATGCATGGTGTGGAACCAGCCCTTTATGCGTCTCTGAACTTCCTACCAGTGTGGAGGTGGCTTCTTCTGTGTGTCCTTAGTTGAAAGGCTTCAGTTCAGCTTGATTTTAGGTGATTCACAGTAATGGTTGTTTTGTAGATTAGTTGTAATTTTGATGTGGTTGTGAGAGAAGGTAAACATAGTGTTTACCTACTGCACCATCTTGGTTGTGCCTGGCGTCACTAATATGTCAGTCTGATCCAATCACACAGTTTATGCTTGCCCCAAAAATTAATCTTAAACATTTGAATTGTTTATTATTTTTAATAAACATTAGCATGATTATATTTTCACAGAAAAAAAAAGAGAAAATACAAAGAATTCCTATGTCCTCCACACCAGTTTTCCTCATTATTAACACCTTAGGTTAGTATGATATATTTGTTACAAATAATAAGCCAATATTGATATATTATTATTAAGTAAAGTTCCTAATTTTTTCATGTTTTCTAAGTTTTTATTCGTTTGTTTTACCTAATAGGCTTTTTCTGTTACAGGGTCCCATCAGGGATACCAATTTATATTCAGTTGTCATGTCTTCTTGGGTCCTCTAGGTGGTGACAGTTTCTCAGACTTACCTTCATTTTGACCTTGACAGTGTAGGGGAGTCCTGGTAAAGTGTTTCATTGAATTCCCTCCATTGGGATTTGTCTGATATTTTTCTCATGATTTCACTAGGAATGTAGATGACTGGAGGAAAGACCACAGGGGTAAAGTGCCATTCTCATCACATTATATCAAAAATACATGCATGTAACATCACATCACTATGAGTATTGATGGTAACCTTGATCACCTGGCCAAGACAGTGTCTGTAGGTGCCTTCATAGCAAAGTTACTCTTTTTCTTTCCATACTAGATTTTTTGGAAGGGAGTCACTATGTGCAGCCCACACCTAGGAGAGGAGAATTACTCTCTACCTCCTTGAGGGACAAGTATTTACATAAATATTTGGAATTCTTCTGCATGAAGATTTGCCTATTGTCTCCCATTTATATGTCTGTTTATTTATTCATATACACACACACACACACACACACACACACACACACACACACACATTAGAGGGCAGTGTTAATGGCCCTCATATGTGGAATCCGAACCGGGGCCGCTGGCATCCCAAGCCAGCACTTAACCACCATGCCACTCGGCCAGCCCAACCATTTATTTATATTAATATGAACTAATATATCTTATACTCTGGGTTATAATCAAACATTACTTTATTTATTTTGTAACTCAAATTGTTTTGGAGCTAACCATTGGGAGCTTTTTCAGTTGACTCCATTATCCCTTTAACATACCCTCATCATTGTGTGGGTTTGTTTGTTCGGAGCACTTCCTTACTTTCTTGCCATGTATATTATAGCATTTAGCATGTCTTGTGAATTTTTGTTGAAAGCATGATATATCAGGTAAAGGGAACTGAAGTAAATAGGCCTTTAGTTTGTGGTTTTATGTTTATCAGGCTAGGAGTTAGACTGTGTTTAATGTTGGCTGTAGCCATATTGTTTTAATCTCCCCTGTTGACTTTGGGCTTCCATAAATGTACCTCCTCAGAGAGAGTCTGCATCTTACAGTGCTTCCTGCTGCAATCCACCATTATCATACTGGAGTGACTTTGGTGTTGTGCTAAAGCATGGCAGAGGGGAAGTATCCTAAAATCTATTATTAAACTTCAATCTTTCAGTGTGCCTCTGTCCTTGACCTTCATAATTATTTCTTAGCTTTTCTTTTATTCCCTTAGATGAGACAGGAAGGCCAGAGGGCCCTGGAGCAGGATAAATCTTCCTTATGTAGCTGAGGGATGGCTTTGGCAGCCTTTCTCTGCAGAGTAGGCCTGCATATGGAGAATGTTCTGGGTATATTTCACAAGGATTACTCACCCTACGTCTCCTCCACCAGAACCATGAGGGCATCTTTCTGGGAATCTTTACCATGAGGACCGTGTGTGGTTCCTGGAGGTAAAACCCATGAAAATGTAGAGTCTATCCTAAGACTGCAACCTCCAGGAATTTTTCATTTTTACACTAACCCACACTCAGCTTCCAATAGTTTTTCAAAATTCCCATTTAGGTGTTCCTACCAGTTTTTGTCCCCAGAAGCTTTTGCTCCAGGTAAGCAAATCTTGGCTGTGACTCTCTGAATTTGCCTGTCTCTCCAGATTTTGGTGTGGCAGTTTCCTCTAAGACTTGAACCTCAGATAGCTGCAAGAAAAGTCTTTGATTTTAGTGTATTCAGCTTTATCTTGTAAAGACAGGGCTGATGACTTCTAAACTCTTTACATATCAGAGCTGAAACTGAAAGTCAAGATTGGGATTTTAAGCAGAGCATAAAAAAGTCAAGATAACTCAGAACACCTATCTGTCACCTCCATGATTTTTAATTATCCAATCAATCTCATGCTGAACACACATCTGCGCGTGTGCGTGAGCGCACACACACACACACACACACACACCAATCAAAGAAAGCATCACTCAACTCTATGAAAGGCATTTGATAACTCAGTACCAGAGACTTTAGGATTTTACAGTAGATGTATTTTCCTTCATGCATCTTGGGTACAAGATTGCTTTTGGTCATTTTTTTTTTTTTGCCTGTTAAATTGACATATAATGAGCTCTCAAAAGTGTTAATTAAATAAACAACTGTCTTTAATAACTATATAATGCATAAAATCAAATACATTGTGAGGGAAACAACTTGTTGTTCAGTATACTAATTGTTGTTCAGTAACCAACAGATGATTTGGAAGTCAAAAGTAAGATTGATCATTATTACCACTTTCCTGAAAATGTTGCCATACCAAAGAAAAGAAATGCAGAATTTCAGGCTTGGAAATGAGAACTGAAATCACATAATTTCCTGTCTGTGTATTAAACAGTATGGAGACTGGGGATATTTTTCTCTACATTCAACAGTACTGAAAACAAGCAAAATTACTTAGCTACTTGCTCCAGAAGTATGTCTTCCAGAAAGATATGACTAAGCAACTGAAGTTACTTCAGTCATGACTAATAACATGCTCATCGAGTCTCTCTTCAAGATCTTCAACAGCTTTGCTCAGCAATCCAAAGCTGTTTTGTCATGACCAGTCCCAACCAGTTCCCCACCCTCCAAACCTTAAAGCTGACCTGCCCAGCCCTAAAACCCCATATATATCCTCCCTTTACTTCCCCCTACTGAGACACCACTAAAACCTGTGAAGGTGCTATTCTACTTTTCTGCAATAAGTCTAAAAATCTTAGCTTTGCTTGATCAACAGATTTCTCTAATCATCTTTTGGGCTGAAAAGGAAACTGAATGCACTATTTTGTGGAGTTGTTTTGTTTGTTTGTTTGTTTGTTTGTTTGTTTGTTTTTAAGCTGAGCCATCCTGCCAACCTTTTGGCAGCTCAGTGGCAGCTCAGCTCAGGCTGGGCATTGAACTGCTGTTGCTCAGAGCTTAGCTCACACTCTTGAGTGAGCTCTTAACCTACAGAGCCACTCGGCCGGCCCTGGGGAGCCTTTAATATAGTTTATATTGTATAGTCTAATGTAACTCTTGCCTTTAAAAAAACGTTTATGCTGAAACTCTCTCTAGTAATGAGAAACTTATTAAGATTATTTTAAAATCATTTTCTTTATTTTTCCCTTAGACAAATCTATCAGAAAGTTCTTCCTTATTTTGGCTAATGTCCATGTCCCTTTTACATTAACCACTGCAAAGCTCATGACAGCCTCAGGAATGATCTGTGATGATTTGTACTTTTTGTGTGCACTTTCCAGAAACACATTGCAATAATTTTTCATTTGAAAAACTTACAGAGGAAGGGAATTTATGACTATTCTAACATAGTTTTAAAATACAGATGACCCTTTAAAGACTTCAAATTGGCAACAAAACACTTTTAGCAAATCTACGGAAGTATTTAGTGATGGGTTTTATTACTAAAAATCTAAATTTTAATGACAGCCATTTAAAAAATACACTTGAGATCATTGTAAATTAAGTAAGCAAGTAACAGTCAGGGACTGGCAAAAGCTGCCCCTCATTTCCACTCACTTTTCCCTCTGCTACCTCTTCTCAAACACACACACAGTACAGAGAACTTGGGAAATGATTTTTCTGTCAATACATAATTGAATAATCTTATAGATTAGTGAGTAAATCATTTACCCAAGCAAGGTATAAATTGTGCTATGCCTTTGATAGATAGTGTTTGCATTTATTTTTCCTTTTTTTAAAAAATTTATGGTAACATGTTAAAAAGATTTTTATTAAAACTATGGCTAACATACAACATTATTATATCAGTTTCAGGTGTGCGCATCAATGGTAATGTTCATTACATAAAATTTTGTGTCTGCATTTCTAAATCACATCACTTGTTAACAAGGGCTTAGTTCAAGAAATGTTCGGACAATCTGTACTTAGCCAATATCTTTC
Organism: Aselliscus stoliczkanus; assembly: GCA_033961575.1. NCBI lineage: Eukaryota > Metazoa > Chordata > Mammalia > Chiroptera > Hipposideridae > Aselliscus > Aselliscus stoliczkanus. The sequence continues at coordinate 34,673,443 of CM066738.1, forward strand.
TGCTGTAGGTCATTGCCAGGTAGCTGGCCAAAGTCGGCATAATCAGAAGAAAATCTGGGGAGGGACATGAAGAATCACCATTTAACTCTCCACAAACACCAGGGAGGACACCAATCTTCATGACCTGCCCACCTCCTTAATGTGCATCACCCATCTATCATAGCCAAAGCCTCTTGGTATTTCCAATGACAGGCAGGACAATGTTCACCAAAGAGGAGTGGAAGAAGTGCTAATCCAAAGGTTTTCAAACTATGCCCCTTGAAGAGCTGGGTTGTCAAGGGAAGACCAAGAGTGAGCCCCTCTGAGACGATTAGGCTTGTTTAAACCAAAAAAGTGCTTTTAAAAATAATAATAATAATAATAATAATAATAATAGTAATGCAGAAATATTTTAAAACTACTGATCTATTTCCATACTATAGTAAGTTAATATCCGATTCAATTTAAGCTTTTTCCCATCCAAATTCAAATTCTTCCTCAAGCCTACCTAGAGACCCAAGAGGTGTACATAGGAGATCCCAGGTTGAGCACATTATTTTAGGATCACAATTGGCTCTGTTATGTGCCCAGAATCTTCCTCAGTGCATGTTACCTTCCTGGTAACTCTACATGCGCCCACATTACATGCCTTCAGGCTCCTCTTACCAGGGCTTCATCTACCTCTTGGGTCACCCTCACAGTCTGGCCACCATGGTCCTCCCTTGATACCCTCTGTCACCTATAGAGTCAGTTATCATATCCTCAGTAAGTCTTTCCTGATCCTGTATTGTTTTCTGCTATATCACGAGTGCCAGGCAACTCAGTAACTATCAGTTGCACATACGAAAAATATCTGTGATTCTACTTCATAGCTTTCTAGATGCCTGTCCATTTTCTCCTCTCATTAGCTTTAGTAAGGGCTATTCAGGTTTCATGTCATACCAGGTCCTTCTTGTATAGGTCCCATTACAAAAAAATAGGAAGGTTAGCTTCCTTTTCTCTGAAAAAGGATATTCTGATTTATATTCTTGCCTTGCTTTTTATCCATGAATGGCAGAGCTCCTTTCAATACGTAGATTCTAATTTGTTTTCTGCAAATAGAGTGATGGGAACAGTAGCTTTGCTACACTGTTTAAAGAATGTCTGGTTGTGCCCACAGTGTCGGCATCCTATAGCTACCATTTAAGGAAAAAAAGAAAAAAAAACAAACCCATATCTGAAACCCTAATAAATCCTGGGACTCTGCATACCCTAGTCTTGTTATAGTATTGTACTCAAATTACCAAAAGTAATTTAAAAATATTTCTATTTCTTACACAGTGGGCCTTCTCTCACCCTGAATCACCATTTTACATACAAATATTTTCATAGAATAAAAACTAATACATTATACATCCTACTGTATGTGTATGCAAGTATGTGTGGTGTTTGCTTTGTGTTGTAGATTTGTTTTATTTTATAGTAGCAAACTTGATTTTCTCATCATCAGTTAAATTCTATTTCCTAAACCTAAATTCTTTGTTGATGGCAACATGGATGGTTTCTGTGTGTATGTGACAATAAGGGCTGGAGCAGGAGGCAGGGAGTGAGAAATTCATTATTTCACCACACTATTCACTATAAATAATTCAGGGAAAAGATCATTGAACTTTCACCAAAATATTTATAAATTTCAGTGGCACTGACTCTTTTTCTCCCTAGGATATTGTTGTGTTACAATCAGAAAAAGTTTCACTTTGAGTAAAATCAAACGAAGGATGAAATCAACTAGCAACTGAACAAGAAAATGGAAATCAATAGTTTTCTATATGGCAAGGAGGAAATCAATAAAAATTGGAAGGAGAACTCATTATGTTCAGAGTAATCAGAGTTGAGAAGAAATTCTGCTATTAGTTAATTGGCAATGGCAAATAAAATGTCTCACAGATAAGATTGCTATTTACGATTTGATACTTCAAGGGATGTTACATTCAGAGCTTCCAATTATAAGACCTGATAGAAAATGGCATCAATACACACTTCATTTTAATTCATTGTGGTTGTTCAAATAGAAAATAAAAGTGAATTCTATCAAAAGACCTAAATTCTTGGTCTATCAAGCCCCAAAACAAGGCTAATGTATCTCTTCCTTTTACTATGTTTTTATGTTACTTAAAAACAGGTTATATTCGTCCTTACGTCCATGTAAATGGAACGGCAATTTCTACTTTGGTCTAAGTCTTCCCAAGAGTTAATCTGTCAGGAATTCTACATGCTCATGGCCTGTCTCATCCATCCTCCAGAAAGAGAGTGATAAAAAATGGAGTCACAACCAATGGAACCCCAAGCATGTTTGGGTTCTTAATTACTCTCAAAACTTTGAGATCAGAATAACCTTTCCAGGGAGAAGTATCTCTCATTTTAAATTATGTTAATATTTTCCCAAGATACCACACTTCATTTATGTCCTTAGCTTGAAAACTGAAACCCTGAAACCTTTTGACACAGGAAGTGAAAAAAAGCCCTCTGCTTTTGTTCCAGGTGTTGGAAGATGGTGATAGATAGTGTCATTTCTGGTAACTGCTAATGCAGTGAAACGGTACATGAACAATTTTGATGAAAAAAACACACAAAACAAACAACTCTTGATGCCTGTGCATATAGATTCAGATGCTATATTAGAAAAAAAAAAATATATATATATATATGTTTTATATATACATACGTATGTATACGAAGGTCAGACAATTAAGTTTGCGAACTTTCCACCATGTAAGTGCATGGTATATACACACATATATAGTATTATCTATATATATAGAAAGAGATATCTATATATAGACAGATATCGGTGGTGCCAAAAAATGTATACAAGTGGGCACTTTGGTCAACGTTGCTCAAGCAGTAGTTGGCCATAATCAGAAGTGTGTGGATGCTGATGGTAACCACTTTGAGCACCTCTTATAATTATAGAAGTCAAACATGACTTGTATATTTTGTTATTGGTATATACTGAGTATTAACAATTTTAATAGGCTTTTTTCTTTCTTAAAATGTGTATACTTTTTTGGCACCTTCTGTATGTATACACACATACAAAAGCCTGACAATTAACTTTGCGAACTTGCTGCAATGATGTTGCTAACCTCTTTTGCTACCAAAGGGATTATTCATTATGAATTTGTACAAACTGGACAAACAGTTAACCAAGTTTGGTATTTGAAGGTGCTTAAAAGGCTGAATGAAAAAGTTAGATGACCTGAACTTTTCACCAACAATTTATGGCTCTTGTATCACGACAATGCACCAGCTCACATGGCACTGTCTGTGAGGGAGTTTTTAGCCAGTAAACAAGTAACTGTATTGGAACACCCTCCCTACTCCCCTGATCTGGCCCCCAGTTACTTCTTTCTTTACCTGAAGATATAAGAAATGTTGAAAGAAGACATTTTGATGACATTCAGGACATCAAGGGTAATACGATGGCAGCTTTGATGACCATTCCAGAAAAAGAGTTCCAAAATTGCTTTGAAGGGTTGACTAGGTGCTCGCATTGGTGCATAGCTTTCCAAGGGGTGTACTTGGAAGGTGACTATAGTGATATTCAGCAATAAAGTATGTAGCACTTTTTCTAGGATGAGTTCACGACTGTAATTGTCAGACCTCGTGTGTGTGTGTGTGTGTGTGCGTGTGTGTGGGTGTACCATTTACCAAAGGAAAATAAATCAACACATAAAAAATTGTTACCAAAAAATACTGTGGGGCTCCTCCTCCAGTGGTAGGAATGGTCTTTGACCAAATAGAACTGAGGATTATCAAGTGGAAATAATAGGAAAGGCCCAGGTCCACCACTGTCTTTGTATAATCTGGGTCTGTTTGATCTCATTGAGTCTGTTTTCATTTTTCTAAAGATGGGTTTAAAATGCTGTTACCTATATTACATAATGAAGGCCAAAATAAATAGTAATAAAACATGAGGTGTGTGTGTAAGTATTTCAATTTTTACTTTAAATGCTGAGTAATAATAGTAGCCATTGCCTTTTGCCATTAGGGCTCTCTAATTTCCCTAATGGCTTTTCTAGAATCTCACTTTTATTCTTCCTTTTTTTGGTCTGGAGGTTTCCTTCAGTGTGAGGAATTAAGACTGACTTGAATTACAGGAAAGGTTTTATAGACAAAGTATGACTAAAAACCGAAGTGACATAAAAAAATATTTATACCAGAACTTTACCATAGAAATGCATATTCCTCTCTTGGAGATCTATACACATATTTTAGCAAGCTGCCAATCTTTAACATCTTTAAAATTTTCATCTTTCAGAATAGAATTATCAGCTGTGACCTGGTCTTTCAATAACTTTTTGAGGGTCCATTGTGTTCCTGGAGATAAATCGAAACCAGTTTGTGACTGGAATCCAATGAACCTGATTTTTCTAATGGAGCTTATAAATTTAATCCAAACTTAATTTCAGACAAAGGGAAAACTAACATTTATTGAATACCTAGTATGTTCCAGTCATTATATTTTCCAAACATTGTTCTAGAAATTTTTTTCAGAATTCCATCATCTATACTTGCCTATGAGACTTAGTGGCGTCTGTAAGACCACACTATTAAGATGTGGTAGAAGCAGTTCCAAATTCAAGTCCTCTGATATTGAAATCAAAGACTATGTCCTTCCAGTTATAACAGGTGCATATCCCTAAGGGTTACAAGTGTTTTATGGACAATGGCAATAAAATTAAAATACTTACATAACTTCCCAAGGGAACCACTTACAAATAAGGAAGCATTTGGACAAATAAGTTTAAAATTATTTACTAAAGAACACCAGTCTTCTTGATAAATGAATCTTTTATGTCCATGCTATAAGGAGACCAATTTCCATTCCACCAAAAGGCAGCAAATTCTGATGGAAGGATGATGAGATGAGATTTACAGTAGATTGCCTAATGAACATTACCAGCCATTAGCTACAAGGTGATGGGATCACAAACTCTAAAGCACCTCAAACCTATGATTGTCACTTTAGTGATTTGACTTATGCAATTGCCAAAGCCCTGCCCTAAAGTGACAATACTCTATAAACCCTATTTCCTGTAATTAAGAGTTTTCCAGTAAAAGCACAAAATCCCAAAATAGGTAATGTGCTCCTTAGCTCCACAGTATTGCCATTATTAAAATCCAGTCAGCCAGCCCCATGCCATGGTCTCTCTTATAACAACATTGAGGCTCAGGAATCATGCTATGTGGGTTGACAAATGACATTACTGAAGAAGTATGTAGACAACTTGGCTGAAACACCTTTACTTGACAGAATTGTTAAGGACACAAAGAACTCAGCTAAACAATGTTAAAATTAGGTTTTGCCCTTCGTTGGTGCATTTTCCTATGGGAAATGAATTTCATCCATCATTTTTGCCAAAATCAGGGATAGCCATTTGGTCAACCAGCCATGTTTATTTAATAAGTAGCATGGTGCTGCTTCCTAATCACTGGAACATGTAAGCACTGTCTCTGAGTCCTCTCGTCCACTTCCCTCATCCATGTATTGTCATGTCATACTTGTAACTGACTCTCTGAATTAGGAAGTTTCAGATAACAAAGCAGCAACCCACTGGGGCTGAGCATAGGATTGGTGGATACCTTGGCATTGAATCTGTAGGAATCAATCAGTCAACATCCATTGAGTGGGTTCTATAATAAAGTCTTCTCTCAGCTCTAAGAGTGAGATGAAAAAGAATGCCATATATGTACAAAGGAAAGGTTCTTGGAAACATACTGGGGAGAAAATAACAATAGCCACAATTTATTGTAAATTTACTATTGAATTTCTTAGATTTAATCCTCCCAATAAAGCTATGAAGCTGTATTATTATGCCCCTTGTATAGATGAAGTTTATAGAAAGTAAGGAATTTCACACTTCACATAGTAAGCAATGAATACAGGAGTTGAACTTAGATTTGTCGTCACAAATCTTAATTTTTACCCATTGTACTATTTTAATATCAACACAAGGAAATTTTAACATTTTAAAATATCAAAAAAAGAAATAACATCAGTAAAGGAGATAAATATCAATATAGTACTACAGTATAAAAAATGAACTTACCCAGTGCCAAATATGTGGGATAGTAATGGAGGCTGCTAGTTTGGGAGAATGTTTGAGCCAGTGTTGGAAATTGTCATCGAGAGGATGTGATCATTAGTTTACCCTCGAACCAAACCTGGGCAATGAGAGACTCCTCACCTCCTCCCTTATCCTTGGAATGTACATTTTGCCCACAGTGCCCAGCTAAAGCTGTTTTCAGAGATGCAGCCTTGAGAGAGCAATGTGTTGTTGACACCATCTGGCCAGTATATGTGACTAAACCCCATTTAGACCTCTTTATAAATTTTAAGGTTTTGGCTGGCAGGGATGGAGATCTACTCATCTTGCAGTCACCCAACACAAGCTTTATAGCTAAATTCCCTTGATTATTAAACCTGTTGCCTACCAATCTGGAGGGGTCTTCCTCTTTCTTCAGTCTCTCCATATCCTCTGCATATGGGGACCAGTGTGTGAGCCAATAGCCAGACTCTAGAAAAAAAGTATCAGGGTCTTGAGAAGACTTCCTGTGTTTAACTGAAATAATAACTTACCAGTCATCACTTTTCACTCTTCAGTTTGCAGGCATTTTTTTTTGTCAGGAATTATATGATACGATATATCATTTTTCTTTCTTTCAAAAAATAGCAATGTATAGAAGCATGAGTGCTGGCCATTTTTAGTACAATGTCCCGTCATCAACCCAGCAATTATCCTCTTTAGTGTCACTTAATTTTTCTTTTTTTTTTTTTCAATAGAGATATGGCCTAGATAATGGAGCTCACACTAAAAAAGGCTGAGTTAGCACTTGTTAAGCTCTCTCCAGTTCCAAGTTCCCTTGAGTTATTATAGTTATGGTTGACCAAACTTACTGCTTTTATGCTTTCATGAGCTCCAGTAAAGCCTTCAAATATCCTATGAGTTTCTTGGGGGTAAAGACAATGTCTTATTAAGTTATATTCCCTCATCTCTTAGTTTAAAGTCTGGCACATGCCCAATATGTCATAAATACCTGAAGTGAGCTTTGTTCTAAATAAATTCCCCTACCTGATTTGAGTGCTTAAGGTTACTTAACATGGGGTAAGGACTTTCATTTTATAGTGAAACATCAGGCTTCAAGGAAATGATTATCACAAAAGTCATGGTATATTTTACCTTCAAGCGTAGGGAACAAACTTCCACTGGCAAGGGGCACACAAGATTTTTGAGGTGACATTTAATTTCTTGTTTTGCATAGTAAGTAATAACTGTTTGATTGCTAATTATTTCTTATGTCTTTGCAAGCACTTTTTCATATGCTTCATGGACTTTATGAAATATAACATACATGTATAAAAGTGCATGCAACAAACAGACAAGTGCTTGCACAATTTAAGGTAAATTACAAACCAAACATTTTGGTTACCACCAAACCATTCTTGTTATCACCAAGCTAAAAAGGTAAAAAAAAATGACTTAAAGTGTTCCTGGGTGAAGTAATGTGACTTAAATTCCTATGTCAATGTGCATGATACTTCCTTGTGAGCACAAGGAATGGAGGAGCACTGCAGAGATGGAGAAAGAGCATTAATAGTGAGCTAGAAGGATGGTTCTAAGTGATATTGATACATAGGTTTGGGGAGCAGATGTTCTGTTCATACGACACATGGAGACACAGGTTCCTTGCTCTGCAGGAGAGAGGCTCAGTCTTCATAGTGGAAAAAGAGAAGTGGAAGTCAAATTTGGGGGCAAGGGAGGTCATGTTGGATGGGAGTGTCGTTAGTAGGTCTGTGGCTTATAGTGCAAAACCATAGACCTTCCAGGTTAAGATTGTGATGTCTGAATAGCCTATAATATTACTTCAATAAAGGAAAAGATAGGACGATAAATCTTGGCAAATATTACATAAAAATCATTGATATATTATCTGAAAAGGTTACTACATTTATAAATCAAAGATGGTATACACCATGGATCAGAGGATTGCTGATCGGTATTACAAAATGACATCGATTTACTATGGTGGTTTGACATTTGTCTCTTAATTTGTCTTCTCTATGAATTATTTTATGTGACAGGCTGTGATCATGAAGGTTGGAGCTTTGAAGTACTCCAAGACAAAGAATTGTCCTGCAATAATAAAATGTCCACCCTTATTTGCTGAATGATTCCTTCTTGGGAGGTGACACTTCTGAATGGGATGGAACTTCACTTGGAAAGCTATACTTAAGCACCTTTTCACAGGTGGTGCAAGACCCATGATTGGGGATAATATTTTTCCCTATGTAAAATTTGTTCTATGTTCCATGTTTAAATTCAAAAGGCCAGTGGAATGGAAACATAGAATTAACCTGATTGCAGCAGAAAGCATTTGGGAGTGAAACCTCTCATTCTCTTGGTCTGTCTTAATGGGGAATCAAACGTGGTTTGTGTTGTGTGGAGATGATTACTGATGGGTAATTATTCTAAAATATATCTTTTCAAATCTTTTGTGTGCCAATCAAGAAAGAATATGAGAGATTAGGTAGTATGTTACCAGAGTTACCAGCAGCATATAATTTCTTAATTATGCATAAAAATGAATAGCAACTACCTGTTGAAAGAGTTCCCAAATTTTCTTTGTGAAATGAAGTTTGGATTATACATGGGCTTCTGAGCCTTATTAGAGAGTCCGTGGTTTAAAAGACATGAGCAAAGATTCTTCCTTCTTTCTAGTAGCTGTATGACTGAACCTCAGTTTCCTTACCTCTACAATGGGAATAATGGGAATAAGAATAATGAAACCTTTTCTTCTCAGGGTTGATGTGTGAGTTACTTTAAGTGATATCATGAGCTGCTTATTGTGATGTCTGACAATACAAGACACTCCAAATGATAATTTTTATTTTGACTGTTATTATTGCTATCAGAATTAATATTACCAATGCTTCTTATACTAGTTTTGATCAAAACTGCGCCTAACTCAGGTAGAAATAAATTTAGTTGGATATTTCATTTTAGAATTAAATCATGGATATAGAGGTGAAAACTAACATGGGTCATTAAGGTAAGTATTTTAAAGAATACTACAGAAGAGAGGGTCTGCACAGTCTTTTCCTAAGATCTCTTACATGATTTGGGCTAAATTGTTTCTCAGGTTTCCTTAAGAGTAGCATGTGCTATTTGAATGCGGCAACCTTAAAATGCATTGGCATATTTACTTACAAATGTCAACCCTGAATTCTCTAATCTTGGGGGAAAATATGTATATTTTTATCTATTGTGAAGGCTTCAAGAACAGATGAAGTGCTATGAATTGTTACTATTTTCATTAATTTTTTCTCAAAGTAAAAAGAGGACTTTATCACTGTGCAAGCTTTCTGAATTGTGCCCACAGAGCCAGTTTGTTGGAGACCTATGCTCTCAGTGGCATGGACCTCTAGCTTTTTGGAATCACATATCTGAGCAGTGACAGAGAGGTTTACCTACATGATCTTATCACTATATTTGATTACTGGTGGTGGGGGGAAGTCTAATAAAAAAGATGTATTTTATAATGTAGATGACACAGGCTACAACACCTTTTTAGCTAGATATACGATCTCTCCTCTACTTTCTCCCATCCCAGGAACCTAGTGTGGACAAATTGGTATCTGTCAGCTTGTTTTCCTCTGGGGGATGAAAGTCTAGTTTTCCATGGCAAATCCCCAGTGTTTGAAGCTGCCAAGTCACCTCAAAGGTGCCACGCTTGTGATGTGCGCAAGCAGCCATCCTGTCTCTCCTTCACTGGAAGAATCCCTTCATATCTCAGATAGGCTTTAATGAACTATGGCTAAAAGAAAGAACAAAGGCAGCAAACCTGGGACCGAGATGTGGTAGGGTCATCCATAGCCAAATTGATGATTAATTAAATATTTCTTGTGGAAAAATAATTAAGCCCTAAAGGACTGTCTAAATCATAATTTTTGACAACCCAAAAGTCATTCTTTATAAGTAAAATAGTTTTAGATTGTATACCACTCTGAAAACATATTGAACATTATTTAATCTAATCAATATTAGGAAAAGAAGTGGGCATTTAACAACATGTAAGAGAAAATCATACTTAGAAAATTTAATTTAAACTGGTTCAATAAAATGTATTATCATAGATATTTTACATAAATATAAATTTACTAGAATATTGTTCAGAAACACTGAACTCCAGGACCAATTATTTGGAAAATTAGTTCATGAGGGATGACAACTTATTGGCACTTTTATGCCTTCAGGGTGAAGAGACAATTTACATTTTATTTTCTACTCTGTATGTATGTTGAAATTATGGATTAAATTAGGAAGCGGTGCTTTGGTGACTTCAAATATATGTGTATATACTGGACGAAGAAAACTTCGGGAAATAAATGACTACTATACATTTATTACATCTAAAGTTTCTGCAGTTCTATGCCTGAGAGAAAGAAAATAGTTTGGGATTTAGATGCCTCATACAACTTCTACTCAAAGTGTAAGTTCAAATCCCTTGAGAAAGTTTGATTACATTTTTCAGTAGTGTTGGGAAGGACATTTGTTCATTTATGCCAGATGCAGGAATCTGACCCATTTTTTTCCCTCTCAATTTTCTCTTGTTTCGACATAGTCTTGTGTAGGTCTAGGTCAAAATAAAGGGCAAAGTAATTCTCTGTCTCTATTGCAACTCTGCAAATTGAAGGCAGTTATAAATACACTGTTTTTGAGTGTTACAGAAGAACTGTGACATGTACACCCACTCTCAAATCCACTAAAGGAGAAAGCTGAATATGTGAGTCCTTGGTGCAAAATGAGTGGATGCAATGATCCCAACCTCCCAGTTTAATGTCTTTCTCTCATTTCTAAGTTAAATCAAGCCTGACTGTAAAAATTCATTGTTTCGGGCCGGCTGAGTGGCGCAGTGGTTAAGAGCTAGCTTAGGACACCAGCAGTCCCAGTTTGGGTCCCACATATGAGGGCCAGTGACACTGCCCTCCAAAAAAACAATATTCATTGTTTCAATTTTTTGCAAGATCCCCAGAGCTGTGAATAATCAGGAAGCACGAGCCACTTTTGGAGACATCTTGTTAATTTGGCTTTCTCTAATAGATTTCTGTCAAGGACAGGCTCTTCCTCTCTGAGGCATTAATGTCATTCACAATACAATCCCTCAGCAAAGACTGATTCAAAATGATAGGTGCAGGTAGCTTTTTCACATACGACAGCACACACATATGGCCATAATTCTTCAAAGCCTTGGAACAATGCTCATGGCTTTGCATATGATTTTGCAGTAGGGCATATGTGCCTCTTTATTTGGCAAAGAATTTATGCTCTTGCTATTAGAGCAGTGCTGTAATTACATTTTCCTATTCTCTGACATGGACAATGAATACACAATGGCCCAAGTGAATGCCCATAGGGAACTTCATTTTCCTCTTGTAGCCTATCAACTGTGTCTACCATGTTCTTTCTCTTTCTTTTTGTTTTTCCTCCTCCTCTTGGCTACCATACATCTTATTTCCATTTGTGATATCCCCTTAACTTGATTCACATTCTTGTTTCTCAAGTGGCCCCGTTACCAATCTAGGATAGCAGCCCTGGTGAGGGCAGCAAAGGAGAAGATGAGGGGAAGTTATGATGAAAAACATTCACAAAGATATGGAAACACAGACGTGGGTCAAATTGTGGCCCTGGTGTTTACTACCTGTGCAACCTTGGAACTGGCTTGATCAACAGGTGTCTTTATTGCCTTGCATAAAATTTGATAATAATGCTTTTCCTCACTATAAACTCCAAGGAGGTAAGGACTCTGAAAACTCAAAGCAGACAGTGTTTGGCTTACTGAGTGCATTTAATTTATCTCCACATTTTTCCTTTTGTCTTTCTCCTGCCATAGTTTCACTCCTGTATTCCATCCCAGGACTGAATCCAAAAAAACAACACCAAATTTCCTGCTTCTGATCAGAAAATTTGTCACCCTTTGGTTACTTAAGGCATTACCCTTTACATCCCCTGATAATTTGTTTTATCATTAGTCCTTAGTGGAGAAATGAGAGAAAAGCAATGGTGAAGTAGAAGGGACTCAGTACTCCCTATTTATTTTTCCAATGTGAAAAACTAGTTTGTTTCAATTACTACACGAACAATAACGAATGTCATTAATAATACTATAAAAATTGCCTATGTTACCACTACTATTTTTACAATTTTGTGAGCAATTACTTTGTACCAGACATATCCACCTTTTTACATAGAAGCAAAGCTGAATGGCTGGTCCAACTTCCCCTGTGAGATGACACCCTAAAAACTTTCTTTTCTGGTGGAGCTCATTTCTCCTTCACCATTTTCACCTCCGTTGTTGACATAAAAATACTGAGGTTGAGCTCAGGAAGTGAGAAATATAGAGGAAATTCTGTAGTATTTTTATTGATCTATAAGGAGGTCAGAGCAATAGGTGGTGACTATAGATGAGAAAGGTAGGAGAGTCATGGCCCTCAGAAAGAAAGAATCAGCAACTAGAAGCCTACCAGCCTGAGCACGGTCCCAGGCATTGCTTCAAGCCTGAGACTTCTCAGTTGCTCTCAGGTGCTGCTTCTGCACTATGCCTGGTCATTGGCTCATCATCACTGGCCTAGAACTTGGAGTGTCCTTGTGCCTGGCATGTGGCTGACAAGAATTTGAAGCTGGAACTATAAATGATTTAATCACAAAGGTTGGGGAAGGGGAATCAATAGTTCAGTTCTTTGATGTGGTTCATACCCCAGGGATATTATGGGTTAGCTAGAACTCTGGTGTCTAGTGAATATTGTCTACGAAAAAGAAGTGCAGATTTGCAAAGAGCAAACTTATAGGCAGCCTTTCGAAATATGACGTTTGAGAACTGCTTGTGTCCTTTCTATTTTTTTTTTTTTGGAGATACAAAATCTGTTTTTCATTTTCAATCGTTTAATTTGGTGTTGCAAAAGGTGAAGTGGATACTGAAATCACAATTTTTTTCTGCTACTTCAAAGGCAATATGGTAGCAGGGACCATACCTTTTCAGTATCAAATATAGAGCCTCGTGTTATAATTTCATTAATAGTTGATACTTTAAAGCAGGATTTTCAAATTTCAGTGTGCATAAGAATCACCCAAGAATCTTGTGAAAACAGATTCGTGAGTCCTACTCCTACAAACATCAATGTATATGCCTACGATGATGCCTAATATTCTGCAGGATTTTGTTTGTTTGTTTTTTTAATATATTAGTTTCAGATGTACAAAACAATGTAATAGTTAGAGATTTACACTCCTCACAAAATGATTACCTCCCTGCTCCCAATTTATTACCCTTTTGACTTTGCATATAGCTGTTACAATTCCATTAACTCTATTCCCTATGCTGTACTCCACATCCTGTGACTATATATATATATTAAATTATAGTTGACATTCATTATTATTCAGCTTCAGCTTCTGGTGTACACTGCAGTGGTCAGGCATCTACACCACCCATTGACCCAGCAATTCCACTCTTAGGTATCTATCCAGAGAAATCCAAAATGCTAATTCAAAAAATTATATGCATCCCTATGTTTATTGCAGTGTTATTCACAATAGCCAAGACATGAAAACAACCAAAATACCCATCGGTAGATGACTGGATTAAGAAATGGCAGTACATTTACACAATGGAGTATTACTCAGCTATAAAGAAGAATGAAATCTTACCATTTACAGCAACATGAATGGTCCTAGAGAATATTATGCTAAGTGAAATAAGTCAGAGAGAGAAAGGCAAATACCATATGATCTCACTTATACATGGAATCTAAAGAACTGAATAAGTGAGCAAACTAATCAGAAATTATCTCAGAGATACAGAGAAAAACACTGATGGTTGCTAGAGGGAGGAGGAGAGGATAAGGGAGAAGGTAAAGGGATTAGAAAGCACAAATGGTAACCACAAGACTGCCTAAAGGATATGAAAGAAAGTTTGGGGAACATTTTTCCTTTTTTTTTTTTTTGAGGGCAGTGTCACTGGCCCTCATATGTGGGATCCGATCCCGGGCAGCTGGTATCTCAAGCCAGCGCTTAACCACCACGCCACTTGGCCGGCCCAACATTCTGCATTTTTAATGAGCCCTCAGGTAATGCTGGTGTTGCTGGCCTTTGGACGATACTTCAAGTAACATTGTCATAGGGCACTACTGCAATCTGCAATTTTCATCTTCATTGTGTTTTAGAAGATTCTAGTTTTGGTTACTCTAGACTTTGGGTGGAGAGACCAGGTTGCACTTCATACCATTCATATCTTCCAGGTCTCAGTAAGACCCTCCAGCAGTTGTTAGATGTCTGTTATTCTTACAATCCTCAGCCAAAATGACCTGAGATGCAGGTATCCTAGGGACCTCTGAACAGGCTCATTCTACACCCCTGGGAGTGAGAGAGAAAGGGGGTATGTCTGGAATACCAAATCATGAAAGCAGTGAGGTGTGCTTTGCATGAGCACAAAGGTATCAAATTACAGGCCCACTTAGTCTCACCCAAGGTAATTTTATTCAGGTTTACAAGGTTAGTCATGCATGCTGTTGGAAAGGGAAATGACACATGGCTAAATTAAAGCTGTGTATGATACAGAAATCTTTCAGATCTGGCTTGAAATTCAATCATACCCTCACTGATTCACAGCCCCATTCTGGGCCTGGCTCTAGCAAGTGGCAAAACATATTGAAACATTATGGAACAAGGGTGAGGCAAGGTAAAGGAGGATAAATATGGAAGTCAGATAAGCTAAGGGTAAATACTTTAGGTTCTCTGAACCTCTCTTTCCTCATCTAAAACTTAGTGATGCCGATGATATTTACCTCACAGAGTTCTTGTAAGGATTGAATGCAAGCATGTCTAAAAACAGCCAGTGTGACATTTAGAACATAGTAAGTCTCAATTAATATTACCTTTCTTTTCTTAGTTTTTCTTATTGTCTCCTTTTGGTAAAGGTGCAAGTATTTCAAGGCTGGAGAAAGGAAATAAATAGTACATTCTTAGAAACTGCAAAATGGTTGGTTTCCTGGATCATAACTGAATTAGATTCATTGTACCTTTTTTTAAAGGTTAGTGAAACTTCAAGGACTAGCCTAGAAACCTAACAGCAATTGGTGGCAGAAAATCTATAAAATGGCATCATGCTTTCAAATAGAAGACACATCTTGGGTGTTAAAGATAACAGGTGGAATATGGATGGTGAATATTCATGTAAAGTCTTTAGTGTTTAACAATGGAATATAGTAGCACCAAAAAATCCATATTGAGGTGCAAATGATATGTAATTCAGTGAATAAGTGTCTGATATAATACAGGATGTGGGAGGGGAATGGAACTAATGGCTGGGTTTTAATACCAGCTCTACCTTTAATCAGCCTTATGACCTTGGAAAAGTCATTTAACCTCTTCCTAACATGTACACACACAAACATACAAGCATACACATTCCAAAACCAGCTAAAGTGACTTTTATCTCAGAAATATTATATTTTGTTTATAATCATCAAGACTATACTTTGAATGCTAAATGCTCCCATGCAGAGAAGCATTTCAAAGACAAAATCTGGGAGAAATAAAGCTTTGCTAGGGTACTGATCTTTACAGCTGTGAGCAGTGATGCTGAAGACAGAATTTTGCTGAAAATCTCCACAAACTGCCTAATTCCTAGGCTTTTCTGTTTGCAGCAAGACATGAGGAGGAAGTTAAATCACTAGATTCTTCCTGGATGTCAGATCCCACTCTATTAGTTCCATGAGACTGAGACTGTATCTGTCTGTCACTGCCACATCCCCACATTTGGCACACTGCCGGCCATGTAGTAAGAACTCAATCAGTATTTCTAGACCGAGTCAGAAAATGGATGAATGGCAAGCAATTCAGGTAATGCAGCCTCAGGAAAGTTGTCCCAGAGAGAATATACACATCAGATTGTGAAAAGCTCTACCTTTCTTGATTCTATGTAGACACAGCCCCAATTTCTGTCAGTGCCTAAAGGATAATTACAATAATCATTCATGTCTCCACGTGGAAATAAGATATAACATTCATACTTTCCTAATGTGCCTTATCACATGTACTTCATTTTGGAAGGATTGATATGGAAAATTAGCAATTCCACCACAAGGCTAATGAGAAATACAGGCAAAGCATTTGAAGCAATGGAAAATAATAATTTTTTTTTCCATCATGATCAATTAAAAGTGTGTAAGAAGGCCACGCTTTGAATTACACTCCACATCAAGTAGCACCTTTCAAAACACTTTATTCAAAATGATTTTTCCTCCTTTGCTAGTTCAGTTACTTTGCCTTTAAAAAATAGACTTGGCATACAAATTATATGCAGGATATCATGATAAATAGTATGGTAATAGATAATATGCAAGGTATTTTTTTCCCTACAAGAACTGCAGTCAGCTGGGGACATAAAAATATGCTCAAAAATCTACACATGAAGACTGATTATGCCCATACTAACAAGAAAGAGGCCTAAAAACTAAGATTTTTGAAATGTGCAAGTAAAATGTAACAAGCTAGAATGATGGATAGTGGAAGATTGGGGAGGTGGAGAAGTATATTTTAATGAAAAGATCAAAGTTGAAGTTGAACACACATGAATATCTGTGTGGTTAAGTCAGTTCAAGAATCAGGATGTAGAGAATGTCAAGGATCATCCACACAGATGTGGCATTTATGGTAGCTAATAGGTACAGTGAAAGGAACACTAGTTTTGGAATCTAAAAATGTACATTGAAATCCAGCTCTGCCATTACCACCAGGCAACTAACATTGAGCTAAATCTATGAGCCGCAGTTTTCCAATTTGTAAAATAGGTTTATAGCTATCTATCTCAGAGGGATTTTCAGAAGAACCAATGCGGTAACATGTAAAGCAAATGCACATTATCAGCACACAGGATATAGAACAATTCTTATCATGTTCTAGTACATAAATGAAGCTTACAAATGGAAGATAAAATGAAGGCACAGCCTGCGGGTTTAGCTGAGGCATTTGTTTGAACAAATTTTGGAAATGTTGAGTCAATGAGGTTATCCATCTCCAAGACTTCAATAAGACAATTAATCAGGAAGCCAAATAATCTTAATATCCATTTTTGCCTTGTTTCAGCACAACATGTACAGTTTCTATTTGAATAGTTAACCTGCTCAGTGTGGAGAACTGAATCAGTCAATGCAGCCCCTGTTTGTATTTTTGGATCAATTCATTTTGGCTGACGATACAGAGGAAAGTAAGCAAATAACTGCCAATTTCCCACTTAGCTTGGTGGAAATATATACACAGATCTTAGCTGTGAATAAGGGGGAATGTGGGAGAATGGATATTGTTACAGGATAAGAAAATTTCTAAGAGAAGAGGCAGAGATTCTCTTGGGTTGTCCTATTCTTGGAGAATTTCTACGATTCACATTCAGAAAAATGTGTCCATCTGTCTTTGCTTCCTAGTTAAGTCACTGTGCTATTATCTGCAAGCTCCCTGGATTCCATTACACTTCTGCCTTCTAAATGACTTCTGAACTTGGCTTACACTTTTCTTTACCATCTACCATCTAATGATGACATCTATCACCAAGGCATGTTATTTTACAGTTTATAAAGCATTTTACTTAGTTATTCATTTGAGTCACCTAAGAACTATGAAAGGTTGGCATTTTTGTTCTCACTTTGCAATTGAGGAAAGTATCTTAGTAGGGATGGGGAAATAGAAAAGGGGAAGAATATAAATCAAGGGTGAAAAGAGGAGGGCAGGCTCCTAGAAGTGAAGGAGATCATGGGAAGTCAAACTATCCAATGGAGGCTGAATCTCAGTGACCATGAATTGTGAAGTAGGTTCTTATCTCAGTATTCTTTCTTCCTTGACAACCACAATCGAAGCTCAATGTGTTCATGCAATTTTGATTTGGCTAAAAGATGGTTGAGCTGTGGGTCCTACATTACCATCTCCCTGCCCCACCAAAGCTGGGACCTTACCCATCTTCGCCAAAGCATGGCCTTAGGTATACGAGGGACAAGGGGATATGGTGGTGCATCAGGGAAAATCTTGATTGTAGAAAAAAGTCTATACAAAAACAAGGGCAGAGAGCAGTGATGGGAGAAAAAAGGGAAAAGCCAGGCACTGGTCAGATGACAATATATTGCTGCTCAAAATCATATCCCATGAATAAATGTGTTGCGATGTGTACTCGAGTCCTTAACAATACTATGCCCATCCACATGGACTTGTTTCTTGAGTTCCTTTCTTCTGATATCGTCAAAATGTTTAAGGAACCAATTATCTTTCTGTGAACACCAAGGACATATGGATTCTAGAAAAGTGCTGACTGAGCATGATACAAAGCATGTAAATAGTAACCTGATGCTACTGCTCTTTCATTGTCTTTGCATTCATTTTTAAGTCCACATTTATCACTCAGAATGTTTAATGGAGATGAGTTTCCTGTCCCCCTGACTCCTCACTTCACCTTTGTCTTCTTTGTCCTCTAGTTATACGTAAGATAAAACTTAGGACAAATAAGAAAACCACCCTGTAAATTTTTATGACACAATTTATTTATAAAGTCACATCTGTCTTGTCTGCTCAAGCTGCCATAACAAAATACCAGAGATTGAATGGCTTTGGTGTAAAGAACAGAAATTTATTTTCTCACAGTTGGAGTCCTGAAGTCCAAGGTCAAGGTGCCAGCAGGTTTCTTTCTGGTGAGCTCTCTCTTCTTGGCTTGCAGATGGCTACCTTCTTGCTGTGTCCCCAGATAGACCTTTCTCTGTATAAAAGTGGAGAAAGAGAGAGCTCTGGTGTCTCTTACTCTTCTTATAGGGGTAGGGCCCCACTCTTACACCTTACTTAACCTTAATTACCTCCTTAAATACCCTATCTCTAAATAAAATCACTTTGGGGTTAGAGCTTCAAAATATGAATTGGGGGGTGGGGAGCACACGATCCAGTCCATAGCAACATCTGAAGACAAAAACATGACCCACAGCCAATCTTTCCTAAATATTCCATCTCAAAGCATCCCAACCCGAGTGGCCCTTCACCTTTCCCTTTTCCTACCATTCTTCCCTATCTATTTGCAGCTTCTCACTGAATTCTGTTTCCTCTTCTGATACTTTAATCACACATTTCAAATCTGAAATAGTCCAGGGGTGACTGTTACCTTGTGGAAATCTAAGGAGCCATCCTAGAGTGAAGTAAGGAAGATTTGTTCACCTAGGAGAAAACACAGGGCTTCAAAGCTCTCAGTTTGGGATCTTGGGTATTTATTTTCCTGCTTTATTATGAAAAAATGTAAGAATTGAATGTAACACGGGGTCACTGGGTACGCAGTTAGACTTGGTGTAAAATGGACCCAGACACTGTGAAGAGGGAGTGGGTGGAAGGTGCTAGATGGTAATTGAGGTATATGTGAGGATGTAAGGAGAGCTTCATTTACTCTGTGCTCTGGAGGCCAGAATCTAACTGGGCGTTGAGCAGATTGGACAACAAGACTCTGAGTGAGAGGGTGGAAAAGCCAGGTGAGCAAAGAATATTTTCTTTGAGGTAGAAGCACAGGGGACTTACAGTGCTGAGAATACAAGGACTCAGTCAAGAGCAGCACTGAGCCAATACCCAGGCAGTATCCTTAAGGACTCACACAGTTTTGGAAGTGTGGTTCTATGCTACCATTAGACAAAGAAAGTAGAGAAATTATATAACAATTTTTTATCTCTCTATGGTGATAAGGATTGTGGATTACTGACCTAAAAATCTTTCTTTCTTCATTTAACTTATGAGTAATACAGAAAAATGTTGACTTCAGATAATGAATGGATAAAATTGGGAAACAAGAATTCTAGAAACACCTAGTCTTCATTCACTCATGTGTTCCTGTCCCAATTCTACCACATTGCAGTGATTAGGATGCCTTGAAACCTTCCTTAAAATGTCAGAATTTATTATTTAAGATCTTTTCTAAAATGCATGACTCTATTTTGGGAAATAATGAAATCTTTGATCATTTATTTACACATGGAGTTCTATAATCAATCTTTCTGAACACTAATTCTTGTATAATACTGTGATAATAAATAAAAGAAATGCAGGATTTAGGCTACAAGTGCATGCCTAATCAGGCACAGAGATTTGTTTTGTTTTGGTTCAAAATCCTAGTATTAGCTTTATTCTATTACTGACTCATTTAGGATTCACTTTCCTAAAATAGAGGACAACAAATTTGAGAGGTTTGAATTTTTAGGTAAGGAATTTTTTATTATGTTATGTCACTTTGGTACACTTTTGCCATCAACTCCTCCTCCTCAATTCACTTTGTTAGGTGTCCTCCTGCCCTGGATGCTCCTTATGGGCCTCCTTTGCTCTATGGCCTATTCTCCCTGACCTCTAAATGCAGGAGTCTCCCATGGCTCACACCCAGGACAGCTGTGCTCATAAAACTCCTTTTTGATCTCATCCAGTCTCTGCATTTTGATGGTTCCCGAAAATATATCCCTGGTCCAAACTCCTCCCACTCCCATTCTAGGCTCATTTTTACAACTGTCTGTTAAGTGTATCACTTTGAGAGCTAAAATGTTATCTCAAACAAAACATAACCAAAGTTAAATTATTGATTTCCTCCTCAAAATCTATTTATCTTGCAGTCTTTTCCATATCAGTAAATGGCAAGTCTATTCTTCCAGTTGCTTAGGTCAAACTCTCAGAATCATCTGACTTCCTCTGACTCCTCACATCCATTCTATCAGAAAAACATGTTGTTTTAGTTGCAGGATTTATCTAGACTCTCAACATTTGTGCCCTTCACTGCTGTGAGCTGAGTTTGCACAACCAACAAGCAATATAGATCTGTCACTCTCCCTGCTTTCCTCAGCCCTAGACTCTTACAGTCTGATTCTTTTAAAATGTAAGCCACAGCATGTCCTACTATGTCTTAAACCCTTCACTGACTTCTCAACTTACTTGAAATAAACTCTTACGGTCCTATGAATCTAGGCACTTGTTACCCTCTGAGTTCAACTCCTGCCACTTTCCTCATCACGTATTCCAGTGCAGCTCAGCTGATCTCCCTGCTGTTGCCTCTGCATGTACTATATGCACTCTCTGAAATTTTTTCCTCCAGGAATGTGTCTTGTTACTTCAGGTCACTTAAGCCGCTGCTCAAATATCACCTTATCACAGACACTTTCCCTGATCAACCTATCTAAAGTAGAAAGAATCACTACCTCTTCCCTTTCCATTCCTTCCCTGTCTTACTTTACTACGTAGCACTTATTTCTACCTGACATATACTTCCTATTTATCTGTTTATCATCTACCTCCTCCACTAAGGTATCAGGTACCCGAGAACAGGAACTGTGCCTATTTATTCACTGATAGATCTCCAGTGCCTATGGCAGTGCCTAGTACATAGTAGTTAATTGATAAATTAATAAATGGGCCTATTCCTACTTTTTTATATGTATCAGCCATAGTATTCTCACTGACAATAAAGTCCTTGGAAACGGGAACCAGAAGGAAATCAGAAACCCAGCCTTGGCAAAAAAAAAAGATTTTTAGAAAGCTTTTTCCTCATTTTTGTTTGTTTTGTTTTTAAGCCTTGCTCTTCAAATTGTGGCATCACCCGGGAGCTTAGCTTGTAAGAAATGCAAATTTTCAGGCATCTCAAATCTAACAGAATATGCCCTTTAGTTAAATTAGTTCATTCAAATCAAAAGTTGATTTCTTTTTCCAGGCCTCAGTGGTGTTATTTGATCCATTTTTGTGGCATCTGGATAGCTGAGCTAGAGCTGTGTGGACTCCCCTGGACCCTGGACCAAGTTTGCACTTCAAGATGAGTAGGTCCCAGAAATTTGGGTTCCAACAAGATTCCTAAGTAACTTGTAAGCCCAATGGAGTGAAAAGTACTGCTTTAGAGTTCCTGAGTGCAGATCCATCTTTCCTCAGTGAGACACCCTGTCCTGTGTGAACTAGATTGCAGCTTGCCTGATATCTGACACCAAATGTCTTTCTGTATTGTCCGCCTTGCAGACCTTTGTGAGTTATAAATGGTTGATAAATGAGAAAAGTGACTTGCATCAGGGAAACTAATAAGACTGGGCACCCTACTGTCATTCAATTTTTGACATGTGGAAGACTCCAGTTTGCAGGGGCAAAATTATCACTCACAAGATCGCAGTCCCTTGGCAAGGAGCAGGGTGCCAATCTGGGCCAAAACAAGAGTCCATTGAAAATCACCACAGGCACAGACTTCCCACTGGGGTGATCTGAGGAGAGAGGCACTTTGTGCAACAGAGCTTAACCTTTAGATAGACTGAAGGGAGACAGGTGCATTCACATTGTGTCTCCTTTTTCTCTCAAGTTGTCTTGTAAAAAGCATTTCCTCTCCTGGTAGCTGCTGTAATTAGTATATTAGTATCTTGTCATTGTTCAAATTGGGTTTGCTAAATCATTGTGAACTTCCTTGACAGGCTGGTGCTGCAAGGTCAGAAAATAACATTTCCTACCTAACTTAGGCCAGTTTTCCTAGTAAAGCATGAGATGGGGATTCAAATGCCTGTGATTCATTGGGGAATGCTTAGGAGAAAGTGAGTGACAAAAGTTGGATAGTGTAGGGGAAAAGCCAAGCAAAGACATATGTTGGCAGAAGCTGAGATGCAGCTTGAGCCCACAGAGAGCTCTGGAGCACGCAGAACACCAGAAACCAGGTCCCACCTTGAGGCAAGAGGCTGGCCATTTCTACCTCTAATCAGTTAGCTGCAAGCTGTCCCCAGAAATTGTGTGCAACCTTCCAGACATTTCCCAAAGAACAGCTCATGCAATTCTCAGGATAAAGAGGGCACTCGTGAGCTGAAGCAACAAACATAGCAACTAGGGGATGGGTACAGCAAAGATAAGGGCAAATTACAATACTTATTCATAAATGCCCATCCATAGACACTTTCTGAGGAGTAGTTCCTTCATCTAGTTTGGAAATCTTTCTGGCTATTCCAGGCAAAGCAAGAAATTCTTCCAATTTTAGATGTTAGCATCTTTGATTTAATTATCATTTACTGTTTCAGAAGTACTGTAAATAGTAACTCAATCCTCATAACAACCCAGCCCTGTATGTGCTATTGTTATTTCCATTTTTTGGGGGAAACAAAAACTGAGGCACTAAAAGTTTATGAAATTTGCCTGAAGTACTCAGCAGAGGCATACTTGAGTCTAGGCAGTCTGGCTCCACGCTCCTTACTCTTAGTCACTAAGCTATGAGACAGCAACTGGATGACCACCACTTTGATGGTAAGGATGGCACCATAAACCCTCACTCAATGCTAGACACATTGTAGGTGCCCATTTTGTGTTTGCTAAATGAACCAAATAAATCAAGAAAACAATACTGGATACAAATATGGATCCCTTTGATCTTGTATGCCTCGGCTTTTGTGGCTTAAAACAACAAACACTATTTAGTTCTCAATTCTGTGGGTTAGCAATTTGGGCTGGGGACAGCCTTGAAGTTCTCTTGCTCTTGGTGGGCTCATTCTTGCATTCTATAGACAACTGCCAGTTATCTAGGCAACTCTACCTCTTGGATTGGTTATACAAAAGCTAGAGTATTGGAGACAAGTGGGACATGTATTTCTCAGCATTAACAAGCCCAGGGCTTGTTTACCTAGCATTTTGGGGAGTGTTGCAACAAAGAATAAAAACATGTAAGGGACCCTGAAGCCTAGACTAATAATAGGCACACCATGACCTCCTTGGCAAACTATTGCCAAAATGAGCCACAAGGCAGATATACTTTAGTAGAAATTGCCAAACTAATTTTAAAGCAATGTACCACTTTATACTTCCACTAGATATATGTTAGATTTCCAGCTGCTCTGCTGCCAACAATTAATACTTTTGGTCTTCATAACTTTAGATAATTTGACATCACATGCCTTTTGATGTCGTTTTGCATTTCCTTGATAATTAATAATGTTGATCGTCTTCTGATACGTGTGTTGGCCTATCATCTATCTTTCATGAAGTGTTTTGTGAAGTTCAAGAATTTGGTCCATTTTGAAGGGGTTACTTTATTTTCATATTAATTTGTAGAAATTCTTTATTTATTCAGGATATGAGTCCTTTGTATATATAGACATTGCAGATATTTTCTCTCAGTCTATGGTTTGTCTTTTTATTTTCATAATATCTTTTTTGAATAGCAATTTTAGTTTTTATAAAATCTGTGAGTTTGTTTTCCTGTGGTTAGTATTTTTATGTCCTTTCTAAGAAATCTTTGCTTCTTCTTTTTCTATGATTTATTTCAAATTAACTTTTGTGTATAGTATGAGATAGGGGTCAAAAACATTATTTTTCTCATGGAAATTCAGTTGTTCCAGCATCGTTTGTTGAAAAGATTTTTCTGTTAAAGTAACTAGATATCTTGGTTCTATTTCTTAGCTTTCTATTTTTTTCCCATAAAAGTCACACTTCATAAATTACTGTCACTTTTTAGTAAATCTTAAAATCACATAGTCTAATTCCTCTATTTTATCCTGCTTTAAAATTATTTTTGCTATTCTAGATTTTTTACGCTTCTTACATGGCTTTTAAAAATCATCAGTTTATCAATTTCTAAACTTCCTAAGATTTTAATTGAGATTTTATTGATCTAATCAATTTGGTGAGATTTGATGTCTTAAGAATTTTGAATCTTTCAATACAAAACCTTAATGTATCTTTATTTGGGTCTTCTTTAATTTCTTACAAGAATATTTTGTCATTTTTCATTGTAGAAGTCTTGCATGTCATTCATTAAATTTATTCCTAGAATTTGATGTTTGATGCTATCTAAAATGGCATTGTTTAAAATTATATAATCAGTTGAAGACATTTTCTTCTATTTGTAATTTTCTGAGAGGTTTAATTATGTATGGGTGTCAAATTTTATCAAATGATTTTCTGTATCTGTTTAGATGATTATATTTTTATGTTAATTTAGCACATTATATTCATTGTTTTTCAAATGATAAATCAACTTTGCATTCCTTAGATAATCCCTACTTGGTCATGGTTTATATATTTTGAAATCAATTTACTAAGACTTTATAAAAAATATTTGTGTCTGGGTTAATGAAGAATATTAGTCAGTAATTTTTTTTTCATGTTTGGTATCAGGGTTACTGTGGTCTAATAAAATGAAAATATTAGTAATAACTTACACCTACTAGCTACAGCAGATATATATATATATATATATATATATATATATATATACATATATATATGTTACATATATGAATCTTCAAAAGATAAATTGGAGCAAGAAAAAATTCCAATCTTATAAGATTACACATAAAATGATATTGATTATAAATTTGAACAATTCATATTTAATTATTTAATGACTTTTTGTCTACATTAGTTTTAATGTTTACATTTATACGATGTAATTCATATATTAAGCATGAAGTTTGTATAATAAACAAATTAATTTTTGCATTTTGAATTCTCACACAAGAAAATTATAAATAGGATATGGTAGAACATATGTTTATGCTCACTTCTTACATTTTTATAACCTAATGCCTTTTCTTTACCCATTGTTCCTTGGCCCCAATTAGGAAAAATAAATCCTGAAAAATAGGGAAAACTGTTTCCTCAAGGAAACCATGAAAAAATATTATGAAGAAACAGTTCTAAACACTGTAAAGTCTTGAGCAAGAACGTTGGCAATATAAATGCAACCTGACATGTGCCACCATAGTGCTATCTGAAACCAAATTCAGATGTCTTGCATTCTAAACATCATTTGTCTGAAAGCCTCTTCCAAATATCCATTGGTTATGGTGATGTGATTTAGAAGGGTTCAAAAAGGAGAAAAAGAATTTCCTTAGGAGTTGATTCAACCAAAGATTTCAAAGTAAGATAAGAAACCTCACAGTTATCCACAACAATAGGAGTAACCACAACAAAACAAATGAGTGCAAAAAGGAAATTGCAAACTAATCTCAGATTTCTCCACAGAAGCACTCAATATTGAAATACAGGGCCATAAATTTCTAAGGAATAGAAAGCATAGCTTCAAAACTTGTACCCATATATTTTATTCAGATATAATGGCAACACACAGACATGTTTGAGCATGCAACATTGGAGTTCAGAACAATCCTAAACACTGCTTATAAAAAAAAATACCGAGTCAGGGGCTGGCCGAGTGGCACATTGGTTAAGAGCTGGTTTTAGAATGCCAGCGGCCCCGGTTTGGATCCGACATCTGAGGGCCAGTGACACTGCCTTCTACAGCTAACAACAGCTCCACCTGGAGCTGGGCTGCGAGCCCTGGCAATGGTGTAGGCTGCAGCCCCTGCTGCAGTGGGCTGTCATAGGCTACAGTGAGTGGCCAGCAGCCAGCTTGAACTGCCAAAAGCCGTGGTGAGCGACCATCCAGAGGTCAGCGACCGATCTGCCTCATCTGGGAAGAGCGCAATGACGATACCAACATAGGCCAGTGAAACAACGTCCTCCGCAACTAGACTGAAAAACAAAAAGACAGCAACTTTTCTGTCCCTTTTCCCAATTCCTCAACACTGTTCCCCTCCCCTAATTCCCCAATTAAAAAAAAAATCTTAAAAACAAAAAATACCGAGTCAGTCTAGAAATAAATCCAAGTTTAAAATCAGTAATGATATCAAAAAAAAGAAATCATGGTAAAAGGAAGAGTGATAGGCTTTGAATCCACTGAACTTTAAAACCAAGATCAAACAATAACCATTACATTGTTCATAAAACTTTTTGGCAAAGTAAATATAATATGTAAATACCAAGTATATATTATGTAAATACCAAGTATATATTATGTAAATACCAAATATTGGGAGAGGAATCTGAAGAGGATGCACTAGTTTCCTTATTTTTCAGAGCACAAAGCCAATAGAGCTTGTCTAAATTTGAAATATAAGGTTAAAAAATTACTCTAACATCTTACTGTACCTATAATTTATTGATTTCAGATACTCTTTTGACAGTTGATGTCAAGTGGTGAAGAAAAATTTATCTGAAGCTTGATATTCCTTAATTTCAATGCAGTTTTTGCCCCCTGCCCTTGGTTACATGTAATTAAAATTTAATTAAAAGTCTAAAGATGAGTATGTGTAGCATTATAGTATGACAGTCTTTCTAAAATAATTTATATTTATTTGTTCATAATTTAGATGGATGTATTTATTTAGACACACTTGAGATAATAGTCCCTAATGTTGACATGATTTTTTTTTTTTTAAGATTTTATTGGGGAATTGGGGGAGGGAAACAGACAAGTTGCTGTCTTTTTGTTCTTCAGTCTAGTCGCGGAGTACGTTGTTTCACTGGCCCATGTTGGTATCGTCATTGTGCTCTTCCCGGATGAGGCAGTTCAGTCGCCGGCCTCTGGATGAATGCTCACCGCTGCTATTGCAGCTCGCGCTGGCTGCCAGCCACTCACGCTGGCTGTCGGCCACTCACTGTAGCCTATGGCAGCCCACTGCAGCATGGGCTGCAGCCCACACCGTCGCCGGGGCTCGCACAGCCCAACTCCAGGTGGAGCTGTTGTTAGCTGTAGAGGGCAGTGTCACTGGCCCTCAGATGTGGGATCCGAACCGGAGCCACTGGCATCCCCAAACCAGCTCTTAACCAATGCGCCACTCGGCCGGCCTGGCATGATTATTTTTGAGTGGTAAAATGTGGAATAATTTTGAAAATATCTTCTTTGTGTTTTTTTTCAAATTGTCTGATATTTTTGTATATGCTTACATTACTTATATATAAAGTCATTCTTCTAAAATTGATTATGAAAATTAAAGTATATAATATTTGACTGAATGAATTCAAACTGAAAATCACAATGGCCAAAGACTTTTAAAAACATACATAATAAAATAGCACTCTAACAGAAAAAAAGACAAGGAACAAAAACAAAGGTGCAATATTATAGACCAATACATTAAGAATTTCTAGTAATCAAAGAAATACAAATTCAAATCAGTCTTTTTTTTTTAATTGGTTATAAAGGATTATTGAGATAGACCTTTTCACATTCTGGTGGGGCAAGTAGAAATTGACATAATTGATCTATGCATAGAATGCAATTTGACAATATTTGTCTAGGTTTTAAACGTATTCATAATGTTTTGCAACTTCAGAAATTTGAGACTGTTAAAATACTAAAAAATGTAAACAAATCCTTGTCAAAAATAGATGTGTTTCTCAGTGTTATTTCTAGAAAAGAAAAAAATAATCTATAAATACAATAGAAATAATCTAAAACTCCATTCTAATCTAAGAAGTATTAGAGTCTATAATAAATAATAGTTTTCATTTATTCAGCTTTCATAACATGACCAGTTTTGTCAAGAGCTTTGAATATGATTTCATTTTATCTTTATAATGACACAGAGAAGTAAGACTACAGACATTTTACACTGGCAAGATTGCCCATCATAGAGACTGGGAAACACAGTGGCGGTTACCAATCTCATAAGTGGTAAGCTTTGGATTCAATATGATTAAAAAATAAATGTTACTCAATATTGTGTACTTCTTCCATAGTAAATTTGTGCATCTATTTTAAGTGTTCATTTTGATGAGTCATCATTGAATTTACCTGTAAACAATGCTAGTCAAGTGCAAATATTATTACACACTTGAAAAATAGAAATCAATGCCAACTTCTGATTTCTAGTTCCTGGTGTTAGGAACTTGGAAACTGCCACTCTGTCCTAACAAAAGAAAAAAATTGAAGAGACAGAATAGTAAACAACTCTTTTTGGATTCATAGTAGAGGGCATGCACAAGGTAAACTACTGCCCCCAAGATTGGAGAGATAGACAAGTCAATACAAAGAGTCACTGCTTATCAGAGCAGGGACTTACTTGCAGACGCCTCCATGGAAACAAATGCTGGGGTAGGAAAACATGAAGCATAATTGAATTAATTGCTGGAGGCTCAGTGTGAACAGCTCTGAGAGTTAAACATTCTAAGGGGATCTTGTCTTGGGGGTGGGGACAACCCCACAATTTTATGAGCCTTACCTCTATGACCTTAACCAGGTTTAGAATAAATACTGGAGAAGAATTCCCTTCTGTGTCAGGCATGGCGAGAGGAAAAGGAGTCATTTTGAAATGCACAAGAGCTTTGTTTCTTTATTTGTCTTGTTCCTTTGTTGCTTTCAGTTTTATATCCCACATATCAGTGAAATCATATGGGTCTCTATTTTTTCTGTGTGACTTATTTCGCTTAGCATGGTAATCTCAAGATCCATCCATGTTGCTGCAAATGACACTATTTCATCTTTTCTTATGGCACAATAATATTCCATTGTGTATATATACCACATCTTCTTTATCCAATCATTTATCAAAGGACATTTTGGTTGTTTCCATGTCTTGGCCACTATAAATAAAGCTGCAATGAACATCAGAGCACATATATCTTTACAGATAAATGTTTTCAGATTTTTGGGGTATATACCCAGGAGAGGGATTGCAGGGTCATATGGTAATTCTATTCTTAATTTTTTGAGGAACCTCCACACTGCCTTCCATAGTGGCTGCACCAATCTTCATTCCCACCAATGGTGTATGAGGGTCCCTTTTTCTCCACAGCCTGTCCGAAACTATTTATTATTTGTCTTGTTGATGATAGCCATTCTAATCAGTGTGAGGTGATATCTCATTGTGGTTTTTATTTGCATTTCTCTGATGATTAATGATGTTGAGCATCTTTTCATATGTCTATTGGCCATTTGTATGTCTTCTTTGCAGAAATGTCTATTCAGGTCCTCTCCCCATTTTTTAACTGGATTATTTGTTTTGTTCAAGATGTGGTATATATACACAATGGAATGCTGCTCTGCCATAAGAAAAGATGAAATAGTGCCACATGCAACAAAATGGATGGATCTTGAGATTATTATGTTAAGTGAAATAAATCAGACAGAAAAAGTCAAGAACCATATGACTTCACTCATACATGGGATGTAAAACTGAAAGCAAAATAAGAACAAGACAAACAAATAAAGAAACAAAAACTCATAGACACAGACAATAGTTTACCGGTTACCAGAGGGTAAGGGGTGAGTGGGGTGTAGAAGAGGGTAAACGGGGTCAAATAAATGGTGATGGAAGGAGAGCTGACTCTGGGCGGCAAACACACAATATGATATATAGATGATGTATTACAGATTTGTACCCTTGAAACCTAACCATATAATTTTACTAACCATTGTCACCCCAATAAATTTTAATGAAAAAAAAATACACCAGAGCATGCTGATGTATTAACAAGGCCTGCCCTCAGGAGAAACCAATTAAATAAAGCCTTATCTGCTGGCTTTGGGAGGAAGGAAATTGAATGTGGGAAGCCAATATATAACTCCAGCCCACTCTAGCCATATACAAAGGGAGAAAAAAACTGAGAAACACCTGTGATGTTCACAGACCAGAGACATAGGCTCAATAAAGACAGACCTAATCATAGGATTATATGCATACCTCAGAGATATATTTAAGGATCAGTTCCAGAGCACTGCAATAAAACAAATATCGCAAGAAAGTGTCACACAAAAATTTGGTTTCCCAGTGCATTAAAAAATTATATTTACACTATACTGTAGTCTATTAAGAATGCATTAGCATTATGTCTAAAAAAACAATGTATATACCTTAATTAGAAAATACTTTATTGCTAGTAAATGCTAACCATCATTTGAGACTTCTGCTATTTGTAATCTTTTTTGCTGGTGGAGGGTCTTATATTCAATTTTTGGAAAATGCAATGTCTGAGAAATGCAATAAAGCAAAGCACAATAAAACAAGATATACCTGTATAGAACATTTCACCAAGCCCACACCTCACAGCCATATTACTAATGGCCTATTTACAACAGCCCCTTTTACCAGATTCAACATCTGGCTATCAAGAAAAAATTGCAAAATATACCAGAAACCAAAAACAAAACAAAACAAAATTCAAATAACAGACATACAAAAAAAGAGAAAAATTGAAGACAAAGCAAGTGTGAAACCAGAAATGGTAGAGATATTGTGTATTTATCAGACCAAGAATTTAAAAAAATACATTAATTTGCTAAAGACTAATGAATAAAGTAGAGAGCATGCAAGAACAGATGGGAAATGTAAGCAAAGAGATGGAAAGAAATCCTAAGGAAGAACAGAAAGGAAAAACTAGACATCAAAAGAACTGTAGCACAAATGAAGAATGTCTTTGATGAGCTCATTAGTAAACTGAACATGGCTGAAGAAAAATAAAATCTCTGAATTTGAGGACTTCTCAACAGAAACCTGCAAAACTGAAAAACAAAGATAACAAAGACTGAAAAAATCAAAACAGAATATCTAAGGACTGTGAGCAACTACAAAAGGTATAACATATGTGTAATGAGAAGACCAGAAGGAGAAGAAAGAGGAAGGGAGTGGAAGAAATATTTGAAATAATGATGACTGAAAATTTCCCCAAATTAAAAATTTTGATAGATAGATGTTTATTACAATGTTATTTATTTTTCAAAAATATCA
This sequence comes from Aselliscus stoliczkanus, assembly GCA_033961575.1. Taxonomy (NCBI): domain Eukaryota; kingdom Metazoa; phylum Chordata; class Mammalia; order Chiroptera; family Hipposideridae; genus Aselliscus; species Aselliscus stoliczkanus. The sequence continues at coordinate 34,705,028 of CM066738.1, forward strand.
TTAAACAGTATATTTGCATAATAAGAAAATAGATCAGCATATATTAATATGTAAATCTGCATCCATTAAGAGTTTTTAAAGACTGCTTAATGATTTAGACAAAAACATAAAATATGAAATTCAGTGGGGAAAAAACATAGAAATTATTTTGGATTTCAATTCTATCTGTATCTATTTCTATATCTTTTTCCCACTCTCTCTCTCTCTCTAGCTATAGATATATGTATAGATAGAGAGAGAGAAATGTTAGAAAACAAGTAAAATGTCTTATAGTAAATATCTGAGTGGTTAGGTATATAATATTTTCTTCATATCTCTCTTAAAATTCTGTAAATACATGCACATGCTATTTTCACACTTGGAAAACTAAAACTTTTTTTAAAAAAAATATAGTGTGTACAGTGTTCTAAAACACACCACCAACAACAAAAAAATCATGTTTCAATAAAAGTGCCATTGCAATGAGGTGGGAAAATGGCTATCTGTTCAATAAGTGCTTTTGTGTTTATTGGATACCACATGAAAAACAATTAGTTTGATTCCTACTTCACACTATATACAAAAAAATTAATTTCAGGTGTATCGAAGACCTAGGTGAAAAGGAAAAATGATAAGGTAAAATAATTTTGTCCAATAAAAATATAATGCAAGCCAACTTTTACTGAGGTATAATTTACTTACCATCCCATCCATCCATTTAAATTATACAAGGCAATCATTTCAAAAAAAAATTAATTTTGCATTACAGTTGACATTCAATATTATATTAGTTTCAGATGCACAGCATAGTAGTTAGACATTAATATAAATCAATTATTTTTATTATAATTACACAGTTGTGCAACCATCACTAAAATGAACTTTAAAACATCTTTAGACTCCCTTCCACCATATAATCCACATCCCATGACTGTCTATATATTTAATTACAGTTGGCATACAATATTATACAACATCAATTTCAGGTATACAGTGCCGTGATCAAGCCTCTACTCCATCCATAAAGTGGTCTCCCTAACAAAACATGTGACCATCTGACACCCCACAAAATTTTAACAACATTATATTCCCCGAACTGTCTTTCATATCCCTGTGACAAACTATTGCACTTTGTTGTACACCTGAAGCTAATTAAAAGTATATATAAATAAAAAAAAAAGAAAACATCTTTAGTATCCCCAGCCAAAAGCTTGTACCAGTGACATTCACTCTTCATTTCCCTCAACCCCTCCATCTCTATGAAACCATTAATCTACTTTCTGTTTCTGTAGATTTGTCTATTATGGACATTTGATAAAAATAGAGTCATGAGGTATGTGGTCTTCTGTGACTTTATGTTCAGGTAGCAGGTTTTTAAGCTTCATCCATGTTGCAAGCAGGCATCAATACTTTATCCTTTTTATGGCCAAATAATATTCCATTTTGACTATACCATTTTGTTTATCCATTTGTAAGTTGATAGATATTTGGATTGTCTCAATTTTTGTCTATTATGAATCATGCCTGCTATAAACATATGTGTACAAGTTTTTGTATGAATATATGTTTGCATGTCTCTTAGGTATAAACCTTGTACTGGAAATTCTGGGTCATACAGTCTTCTAAGCTTCAACTTGAAGAACTGCTAGACTGGTTTCTAATGTGGCTGTACCATTTTGCATTTCCACTAATGATGTATGAAAGTTCTGATTTCTCAAAATACTAGCCAACACTTGTCATTTTCTGTTTTTGTTTAGTCTAGCTATCTTAGTGTGTATAAGTAGTGTCACATGTAATTGTGATTTTCATTTCCCTGATGGATAATGATGCTGAGCACCTTTTTATGTACTTATAGGGCACTTGTAAGTCAGATTTTTTTGACAATTTTTCAATTGGGTTGTCATTCTATTGAGTTGTAAGAATTACTTACATATTCTAGATACAAATCTATCATCAGAATGAAAATTTGCAAATATTTTCTCATGCTGTGTGTTTTATTTTTCATTTCTCAATGTTCTCCTTTGAAGCATAAACATTTTTAATTTTGATGAAAGCAAACTTACCCTTTTTTCTCTTGTCACTTGTGCTTTTGGTGTCCTAAGGTGATGCCTACATATATTTTCTTCTAAGAGTTTTATAGTTTTAGCTCTTATATTTTATATCTATGAACCACTTTGAGTTAATTTTTACATATTATGTGAAGAAAGGTTTCAATATCATCATTCTTCTTGTAGATATCCAGTTGTCCAGCACTATTTGTTGAAAAGACTATATTTTTTTTCTTTTGAATTACCAGGGTACCCTGCTGAAAACCAATTGATTGTAAATATGAGGTCATATTTCTGGACTCTTAATTTAATTTCATTGACCTACATGTCTATCCTTATTACAGTACAACATTATCTTGATTACTGGGGCTTTGTACATGCCATGTTATAAATATTAAAAAGGAACAAGTGAAATTAATTTTAACTATACAATTTATTTAGTCCTATATATAATGCTATTATTTTAACATGTAGCTAATAGAAAAATTCTTAATGAGATATTTACATCATTTTTAATTAACTCTCAAAATTCAATGTTCTATGTGTATAACACAGTTCAGAATGCCACATTTCTAGTTCTCAGCAACCATTTGTGGCTAGTGATGACCATATTGGACAGCATTTCTCTAGAAAAAAAACAGGTGAACATTTTCATAACCTTGGAATAGGTAATGATTTTTTTTTTTCAATTATAGTTGATGTGATTTTTAAAGAGTATTTTTTTTTTTTTAAGATTTTATTGGGGAATTGGTGGGGGGGAACAGCGTTGGAGAATCAGGGAAGGGAATCAGACAAGTTGCTGTCCTTTTTTGTTCTTCAGTCTAGTTGTGGAGGACGTTGCTTCACTGGCCCATGTTGGTATCTTCATTGTGCTCTTCCTGGATGAGGAAGATCACTTGCCAGCTTCTGGACAGCCGCTCATGATGGCTCTTGGCAGCTCACACTGGCTGCCGGCCACTGACTGTAACCTATGGCAGCTCACTGCAGCAGAGGCCGCTATCTTAGCTATAGAGGCATCCAGATGGAGCTGTTGTTCACCATCTTAGCTGTAGAGGGCAGTGTCACTGGCTCTCATCTGTGGGATATGAACCCGGACGCTGATGCTCAGAGCTGGTGCCTCAAGCTAGCTCCTAACCAATGCACTACTTGGCTGGCCCTAAAGAGTATTTTTTGAAAGCACTAATCATAAGCGAAGCAAATGATAAATTTGACCAACAAAATAAAATATTTCTGTTCATCAATAGATATTATTAAAGCATGTCATAGGCTTGGAAAATGGTTTCAGTACATATATTCAACCAAGGTCTCATATCCAAAAGATGTAAAATATTTCTTCAAATCAGTAAGCAAAATACAGACAATTCTATAAATTTTTTTAAGAGACAAAAAGTCTTAATTAGGGATTTTACAAAAGTGTATGAATGTTTGCCTAATGTTATTTAGTTATCATGGAAATGCAATTAAAAATACAAGAAAATACCACTATCCAACTCCTGGAATGGAAATAAAAAATAACAGCACCAATTGTGCAACAAATGGAACTCAGGCATTACTCGTGGGGAGTGTATATTTGTACAACCATTTTGGAAAAATTATTTGGCAGTGTCTATTAATACTAAGCATTTTTTCTCTATGCTGCTCTTAAGTACACATATATACCAAACAGAAATGAGCACACATGTCCACCAAAATATATATAAAAGAATGCTCATTTCAGTACAATTTATAATTGCCCCAAAATTAAAAGACCCCCCACACTTATCAACAATGAAATGGATGATCATATAATGATATATTCACCAATGGAATAGTAAAGAGCAACGGAAAAAAACAAATGGCAGGTATAGCACTCACGGATCCAATATTAAGGGAAGTAAGCCAGATGTAAAAGTGTTCCTGCTATATTATCCCATTCATCTGAACTAGAAGAAGAAAATGAATCTGTGGTAATAACTGTCAGAATAATGGGTATCTTGTAGAGGATACTGAGTGGGAGGGCACAAGAGAGAGCCTTTCAGGCGGCTGGAAATATTCTATATCTTGATCTATGTGATGACTGCACAAGAGTAGGGATATGTAAAATTTCATCAGGTGATGCACTGAAGATATGTGCATCTTAATATATGCACATAACACATAAATACAATTTTTGAAAAATTTCAAAGTATAATATGAGGCAATAAAACATTCCCATAGGTCAAACAACCCTAGAGTGATAGTAATAAAAATTTAGTGATGTATAAGACAAGTCTTTCCACAGAAATAAAGATTCTAGAACTACAGCATAATATAGACTTTTAAAACTGATTTATCCTTCATTTTTTAGTCAATTTGGTTTGAATTTAAATTATTTTTATATTATGGCATTTTTGATAGTTAAATTGCTTTCATGATTTGAAATCTCTGGAAATATTTAAGGGCAGGAAGAAAATAATTGCTATAATGTGTAAAAAAGAAGTCTTTCTGCCTCAAGCTTACAAAGATAAGAGAGCATTTAATGGAGCTTTTCATTTAACTTTAAAAGCACCCTGCATGGGGGAAGCCTCTTTCCACATAATTTAATGATCCAGAAAGAGTTTTCATGAATGGCAAACTAGTGTGCTGTGTGTAGGGTAGGAAGGAAGCAGAAAGAGTAAGGGGGTTGGCTTACACTATTAAAGGCCCAGTGGAGTTTATCCTGTAGGAGTTGGGCTAGAAAAAGACAAAATTAAGGCAAATAAACACACATTAGACATGGCAAAAAAGAACAGTTAGTACTTCATTGTAGAGAGTAGCTCTTTAAAGGATCCACTGGCTGTTACAGATGATGAGACAGGAAAACAAAAAAAAATGAAGTAGGTCAGATTATTTAAAAAGACCAAGGAAGGAATCTGGCCAATTTCTATCTGTTCCATGAGGCAATTACTTAAGCCTTGTGTCTCCCTAGAAGCAGAGCTTGACATGGAATTCCCTTTGCTTGTGATTTCTTGAAGAAGTACTCTCAAGTGAAATTTCTAAGGGAATGAGGGAAGCAGGATAGGACAGAATAAGAAGTCAGGCATAGATATGGGTCCTGCATAGTCAGGGCTAGCCTTACTCTGATGCCACAGGGAGCTCTAGAATGGGAATCAACCACAGAGTTGCCCTAACTAGAGGCAAAATGGGGTGTGTTTGTAAACTTAAATCAGTTGATCCTGCAGGTCTGGCAGAGGGAGAAGAGACAAGAGTAAGCTATTAGCAGCCAATACTCTCAGCAGCTGAGGAATGGAGGCACTAGCCAGAAAAAGGGGAAGTGGGAAGGGTGGCAGTAGCATATATGCACCTTCCAAAAGTATGGAGTAGAAGTCTTAACCTCACTCTTTCTTCCTTACTCATGGAAAATCAGCAAGTGTCTACCTGGCTTCATGTTTACGTTAGTGCTTCTAAGAGATCCTAGATTGAAAAACATGTCAACTGAGAGAGAAAATTATTGTCAGACAAAATTGCAAACTTTAGCAATTTGAAAATCACATTCACATTATATATGTGTGTATATATATATATATATATATATATATATATATATATATATATGCCATTATTATCAAATCACCTAATCAATATTTTTGTTTAAATTGACTATTTCTTTTGTAAATAAATCACCATTTTTTTAAAGCAATACTGTGTGAAATTATATGTTTGGGTTGTTACATTCTTGATATAGTCAAAAACATGTACAACTATAAATATTGAGAAACGGAAAGGATGCTTAAACTACTCTGGCTAAATCAATAACCAAGAGGGAACAATGAGTGTCCCTAAATTCATCACTAAGGCATAAGCCAGGGAGGCTAGCCACATACACCTTCTGCAGAATTTCAAAACTAAAGGTTAATGATTACAGAAAACAGTGCCTGTTCTTTCTACATCCAAATAAAAATGCATCTCAAAGAGTTTCAAGACAATTGAATTGTTTCTAGACCCAACCTTATCTTTCCTATACATTCTTTCTAGAGACATGGCACCTCAACCTTATCTTTCCTATGCATTCCATTTGATGCAAAACCATTAATCACTGAAATGCGTGTACCCTAATTGAAACTTCTGACACCAAGCTTATTATTACTTACCTTTCTGCCTATAGAAGCACCAATCACTTCTCTGAAATTGGAGTGTTGTTTCAAGGCTTCCTAAAGCTCTGTTAGCCTATAGCCCTGAGTGAGGCCCAAATAAAAACTCTTGCTTAAATTTACAGAGATTCAGTTACTTTTCTTGTTGACAATATCTAAACACAGCATTATGTTATCAGTGGTACAAATACCATTATTTGAGGAGCATTAGATTAAGGGGTGCCAAATGGCACACTTGATCTCAAAATGTGACCTTTATTATAGGAAACTTATTACAGTGTCTGAAACTACCATCATATACTGCATCTTTGCATTAAGATAGTTCCTCTAAGAGATCCTAGATTGAAAAATGTGTCAACTGAGAGAAACTCATTATCAGACATTATCACAGTTAATCTTACGCTTTGTATATAGCAGGACTCTCAGGATATACCAAAGAGGTCAATTTTGGTATTTGAAGTGAGGAGATTGTAGATCCTGCCCAAGAAGTTATGCTGACATAGGGTCTGACAGAGTTAGAGAAGAGAATGAGAATGTTGGGGTATATATACATATACTGAGGAGAAGTGATGGTGCTGTCAGGGAAAGTTTCAAAATGCAGCCTGGCTACACTCCAAACATTAATTAAGATGATTAAAATATGTGGGTATTAGTGAAATTGTTGACATGTAGATCAATGAAACAGAATAGAAATTGTACCTATATAGTCAACTGGTTTATGACACAATTACCAAGGCAATTAAGGGGCAAGGAAAGTCATTCACTAGATGATGTTGGATCAACAGGATATTCATACAAAACAAAATAAAACAAAAACCCTTAAAAACCAATAAAACTCAGAGAATAAAGAAGGAAAAAAATCTTTGTGAATTTACAGTAAGCAAAGATTGCTTATAATACAAGGAGCATGAACCATAAGAGAAAAACTGGGCAAATTGGACTGCATGAAATTAAAATAAAAAAGCTCTTTAAAATATATTATTAAAAAAACAAAAAGGTAAGCCATAGAGTGAGAAAATATTTGCAACACATACAAATACCAGACAAAAGACTTGTATCCAGAATGTATAAAAAAATGTTTGCAAGTCAATAAAAAGGCACACAATCTCATAAAATATGGGTGAAAAATTGAATAAAGGCTTCACTAAAGAAGATATGCAAATGATTATTAAGCACATGAAAAGATGCTCAATATCATTAGTCATCAGGGAAATGAAAACTAAAACCACAATGAGATACCAATGCATATTGCTGGGCAAGAGGGAACTAAAGTGTCCCTGTTTTAACTTTCAGAGGGCTTCTTCCTGTATTTTAATATCAAGTCTTTTCAATTTTCAAGGGCAAAAGCAACCAGGAATTATTAACAAGCCAACCCAAAGGGAAAGAGGAATACATGATTTCATTAAGCAATTTAAAAAATTATAATTCTAAAGATGTTGTTTTTCATCTTTTCCATAATGATCTTGGGAGGCTCAGTTTTGTGTGTCATTTAAGGCTGGGATAATGGGCTCCCCAGGGTCCTGCCTCAGTGATGCTGCATTACTCTCTAGCAGGGAAACAAATGACACCAACTCACATCCCCGGCTTTGTCATATCCACACCCAAAGATGCTTTTATGTAGGTGATTCTGGAAATGTGGGGATTTAACTTCCACTGCTTGAATAACTGTCTCAAAGAAGTGGGATTTTTAGATGTTGGATTGTGAAACTGAGAGGACAGAGAAGATGAAGGGTACTATTAAACCAATGCCCTACTTCTGCTGTTGGGATAGAAACATCATCGTCCCAGCTGTGACCAGTCACCACTAAATGAGTGTGCCTTTGCCATGCTTCATTTAACAAGCTTTTAAGACTGGCTGGGCTGGAGGCTGGCCAAGATTCCAGACTATTTAAAGTCTCTAAACCAGAGGTCATAACAAATCCCACCACAAAGCCAGGGCCAGGAGCAAAGGAAGCCAGATTATTGCAGGGCTTTGTGAAAGGAATAAAGGTGGGATCAGTACTATGGAAAGGGGCTATGAAAAGAAAGAAAGAAATGCAGACCTTTTCTGTAGATCAACCTGCACAGATTTTTCTATTTCCATATGAGCCTCACTAGCTGCAGGCAAATCACTATAATCACTCTCATAATCAGCATCAACAACAGCCACTAACTGTAATGAAAACTGTGTAAGTATCCTAAGAATTGGGAAGAGTTTTTGCAAGGGGGTGCCAGGGCAGGAAGTAAAAGAACCAGAGCTGAATCTTGCCATTGTTCCAACTGTGCTAGTCTATAAGTGTATATCTGCAGTAGATGGAAAAAAGTTACAACGCTGCTGGTCTGTAAACGATGTCTGCATGGAAGAGGTGTGATCCTTTCTTTGCAATCAATTGGAATGTATTGCAGTAGACTGTGTAGGCCCCTATGGCAAAAAATAGAAAAATATGTGCACCAAGCAGCTAATTTCATCCTGAATAGTCTTCTGAGTAGTCTGAGTTAGGAGAAACCCCCATCTCAAACTCATCCTCTCTCTTCTGTGCTGTGATGTAGATGTCAACACCAGCAAGGATATACAGAATCAAAAGATGGAGAAGAATCCTCAGGCACTTGCTAGAGAGTGTGGACAGATGTCTGTTTCTGGTCTGTGAAACAGAAGGGAAGTCAGATATAAACAGGTAAAACTAAATGGCATAGCAAGGACTGGGACAAAGCTAAGTATAGGGACCTGTCAAAATCAATTATATTGGTAGAGTGAGCCAGAGTAGAAAGAAATGTGTCTAAAGAATGGATGGGGCATGAATAATATCAGGAGGGCAAGATGTGAAGTGAGCTTAGAGAGGTGGGCAGAGGCCAGATCATGAAAGAGATCACATCCTTACTAAGGAATTTCAACTTCATACTGAAGATAACAGAGAGACATAGGAGATTCTTAAGATATTGGAGGACTGTAAGAGTGTTTGTACTTACAGAATAGAGAATGGATTAGTGAGAACAAAGCTAAAGGCAGGAATATTGGTGGAGGTGGTTACACTGGTACAGATAAGAAATGATGATGAACTGATCTACTGAAGAAGAAGAAGTTGAGACATAGAAAAAAAAGTGGACCAATTTACGGAGATAGGATTATCATGGATTTGTGATTAGTTAACTAGTTACTCTGTTTCCCTGTTGGAAGTCTGAAGTTTGACTGACAGTACAGTATCCTATCCACAACTTGCTCATACTCATGGAGAGTCTAATACGTCTTGCTAAGGTCTCCATTCACTGATATGTCCAAGAATCTTTAGAGAGTATTGTCATGCATCTCTCCTTGAATCTGGAAGATTATGGTCCCATTACAAGAAGTTGGGTCATCTAGTCTAGGAGAATCAATCACCCCACTGGCATTACCTCTAGTACTAGATCCCTGAGGATTGCAAATGATATCTAGTCAAGAAAAATTGTCCTGCTTCCATGGCTGCAGCTACTGTCATCTTTGCATGAGTCTCTGTAAGTGTACAAAGCAATGTGAGCTCTTGCTCTGTCCAACACAACCATTAGTGCAAACACCTGCTGAGAAAAAACTCAAATCAACAGTCTATCCTTACACCTAAGGGAACTAGAAAAAGAACAGGAAAATAAGCCCAAAGGGAGTACAAGAATGGAAATAATAATGATCAGAGTGGAAATAAATGAAATAGAGACAAAAGTATACATATAAAAGATCAATGAAACCAAGAACTGGTTTTCTGAAAAGATAAACAAAATCAACAAACCTTTAGCCACGCTCATCAAGAAAAAGAGAAAGAGGCCTCAAATTAACAAAATCAGAAATGAGAGAGGAAAAGTGACAAGAGACACCACAGAAATACAAAAAAAAAAAACAAATTTAAGAAAATACAACAATTAACTATGCATCAACAAATTAGACAATCTGGAAGAAATGGGTAATTTTCTAGACTAGGGATTAGCAAACTTTTGAGATGGAAGAGCCGCCAGGGGTTGGCATACCTCAGCTCGCAAGCCACAGGTAGCTCTTTGGGTATGTACTTGTGGCTCTGAAGTAAGATTGAAAATGAAAATAAAACTATGATAGTTTTATTTATAATATTTTAAATTTTCTTTATTTATAAAAATATATTTATGGCTCTCAAATAATTTTTAAATTGTTGTGAGAGACAGGATTGGCTCTTCTAAGGGTCAGCAAACTTTTGAGATGGAACGAACTCAAAAAGCCACATGTGGCTCTCTAGCCGCAGTTTGACCACCTCTGTTCTAAGCTTAACTCAAGAAGAAACGGAAAATCTGAATAGAGTGATTACCACCAGTGAAATTGAATCAGTAATCAACAAGCTCCCAACGAACAAAGCCCTGGACCAGATGGCTTTAGAGGTGAATTTTACCAAACTTTCAAAAAATAATTATCACTTATTCTCCTTAAACTATTCCAATAAATTCAGAAAGAGGGAAGGCTCCCAAACTCTTTTTATGAAACCACTATCACCCTGATCCCAAAATCAGACAAAAACATTACAAAAAAGAAGATTACATGTCGATATCCCCAATGAACATAGATGCAAACATCCTCAACAAAATATTAGCAAACAGAATTCAGCAATACATTAAAAAGAGCATATACTATGTTCAAGTAGGATACATTCCTGGTATGCAATATCCACAAATCAATTAATGTGATACACCACATTAACAAATGAAAAATAAAAATCATTTGGTCATATCAATACATGCAGAAAAAGCATTTGACAAAAATTCAGCAGCCATTTATGATGAAATCTCTTAGCAAAGTGGGAATAGAGGGATCATGTCTCAACACATAAAGGCCATCTATGATAAATCCACCCCTAACATCATAGCTAAAAGCATTATCGTTAAGGTCAGGAATAAGACAAGGCTGCCCACTTGGACCACTTCTATTCAACATAGTTCTGAAAGGTCTAGCCACAGCAATCAGATAAGAAAAAAAAAAAGATACCCAAATTGCAAAGGAGGAAGTAAAATTGTCATTTCATGCAGATGACATAATACGATATTTAGAGAACCCCAAAGACTCCACCAAAAAATTATTAGAACTATTAAGTGAATTTAGTAAAGTAACAGGATACAAAATTAATATGCAGAAATCAGTTGCATTTGTATACACCAATAATAAACTATCAGAAGGAGAAATTAAGTAAACAATCCCACTTAAAATTGCTTCAAAAACTATAAAACACTTAGGAATAAATTTAACCAAATAAGTAAAAGACCTGTACAAAGAAAATTATAAGACACTGAAGAGAGAAATTAATGAAGATACAAATAAATGGAAACACATACCATGTCATGGACAGGAAGAATTAATATAGTTAAAAAGTCCATACTACCTAAGGCAATATATAGATTCAATGCAATTCCTATCAAACTACCAATGACATTTGTCACAGAAATATGACATATAATCCTAAAATTTATATGGAACCATAAAAGACCTCAAATAGCCATGGCAATCTTGAGAAATTAGAACAAAGTGAGAGATATCATGATAGCGGACATCAAATCATACTACAAGGTTATAATAATCAAAACACTGTGGTACTGGCATAAAAACAGACACATAGATCAATGGAGGAGAATAAAGAGCCCAGAAATAAATCCATAACTATATGGTCATTTAATCTATGACAATGGAAGCAAGAATTTACATTGGGGTAAAGACAGTCTGTTCAATAAATGGTGCTGGGAAATCTGGACAGATGCATCCATGCATGCAAAAAAAAAAGAAAAGTGAAGCTGGACCACCTCCTTAAGTCATATACGAGAATAAATTGAAAATGAATTAAAGACTTAAATGTAAGACCTGAAACCATACAACTCCTAGAAGAAAATATAGAAAGTAAATTTGCAGACATTACTCTGAGTAATATTTTTACTGATATATCCCCTTGGGCAAGGAAAGTAAGAGAAAAAATAAGCATATGGGATTACATCAAACTGAAGTTTTTTCACAGCAAAGGAAAGTCAATAAAACAAATAGGCATCCTACTGATGGGAAGAAGGTATTTTTCAATGATATGTGTGATAAAGGGTTAATATCCAAAATTTATTTAAAAATCTCATTCAACTCAAAACCAAAAAAATAAAACAACCCAACTAAAAAATGGACAGAGGACATGAAGAAACATTTTTCTAAAGAGAACAGACAGATGGCCAACAGACATGAAAAAATGCACAGCATCACTAATAGTTAGATGAACACAAAGAAAACCCACAATGAGATACCACCTCACTATTCAGGATGGCTACCATCAGTAAATCAACAAACAGCAAGTGCTGGCAAGGATGTGGAGAAAAGGGAACCCTCATGCACTATTAGTGGGACTTCAGATAGGTGCAGTCACTATGGAAATCAGTATGGAAGTATTTCAAAAAACTGGAAATGGAACTACCTTATGACCCAGCAATTTCATTCTTAGGTATCTATCCAGAGACATCCAAAATGCAAATTCAAAAAATATATATGCACCCCTATGTTTACTGCACCGCTATTCTCAATAGCCAAGACATGAAAATAACCAAAATGCCCATTCGTAGATGACTGGATTAAGAAACTGTGGTACATTTGTACAATGGAGTATTACTTAGCCATAAAAAGAATGAAATCTTACCATTTGCAACTGTCTGGATGAACCTAAGGAACACTATGCTAAGTGAAATGAATCAGTTGGAGAAAGATAAATACCGTATGATCTCACTTATATGTGGAATATAAAGAATAGAATAAATGAGCGAACTAATCAGAAACAGTCTCAGAGATATAGAGAAAAAACTGAAGATTGGTAGATGAGAGGAGGGTGGGGATGAGGGAGAAGATAAGGGGATTATAAAGTACAAATTGGTAACAACAAGATTGCCATGGATTATATTTGGGAAATATAATCAATAATGTTCTAAAGATTTTGTAGGGTATTAGATGGGTACTTGCTTATTAGAGAGACCACTTCATAGATGGTGTAGATGCCTGACCACTGCAGTGTACACCTAAAGCTGAAGCTGAATAATACTGAATGTCAACTATAATTTAATATACAGTAAAACCTTGGATTGTGAGTAACTGGTTCTGGGAGTGTTCCACAAGTTGAGCAAATATTTCTAAAAAATTTTAATTTGAAAAAAAAAAAAAATTTTAATTTGATAAACAATTGATGCCTTGCAATATGAGTAGTGCTTGATACCGAACATCACATGATCACAACTGAGCCAATGGTTCTTCTCTCTCTCTTTCTGTCTCTCTGCAGGATTGTGGATGATCGTCTCCCACACTGGGATGCTGTCTTAGGCAGCAGTGTTTGGCAGAAATCAGTAATTTTTCAGAACATTGGAAGGTGCCCACAACTGGCATTAGTGTATTATTTGTCACTTAAAAGCACCTATGGGTAATCCTTTGCTTTTCCATATAAGAATAAGTTTAGGAATGCTTTGCTTCATTCTGGGTCAGGCTGCCTGCAGATATAGACCCTCTGCTGCCTTATTGCCAGTTATATTAAATACAGTATATGACAAGAGTTTATTAATACTGTACTATAGTCAACATCCATGCAAGTGTAAACAATGGGCCCCATGCAGACAAAGGGTGAATAGGCAGTAAGAGGAAGGAGATGATTACGGTGGAAGTTAAGAAAATCACCAAGAAGTATGAACGAGGTATGCGAGTGGCTGAAATTGCAAGATTTTGTAAGAAGTTTACATCGACAATTTGCACAATATTAAAGAAGAAAGAATATTAAGGGGCTAGATGCAGCAAAAAGAGTTATGAGAATATCAAAACAATGGCCACGTGTTCTGGAAGCTATAGAAATGTTGTTTTTGGTTTGGATAAAAGAGAAGCAAGTAGCAGGTGATACTGTGACCAAGAACTTTATCTGCGAGAAGACAGAAGCCTTGTACACCGACCTCATAAGTAAACTTCCAGGTATATCAACAGAAAAAGAAGAAGACGAGGGCAAGCAGGGGATGGTTTGATAACTTTGAGAGGTGAAGTGGCATCCATAGTGTTGTGAGGCACGGAGAGGCTGCAAGTTCATACGCTAAAGCAGTTGAGGCATTAGCTACCAAGTTCCAGAAACTCATGGTTTCTGAGTGTTACCTGCCAGAACAAGTTTTTAATGAGATAGGGCTTTTTTAAAAAAAAGATGCCAAAGAGGACCTACATTACAGAAGAAGAGAATGCAATGTCCAGTCACAAGCTAATGAAAGACTGTCTCACTCTCTTGTTTTGTGCTAATGCAAGCGGGGGTTTCAAAGTCAAACCCCTGCTAGTGTATCATTCTGAGAATCCATGAGCCTTCAACAAATGCAAGGTGCAGAAGAGGCAGTTAAACGTTATGTGGAGGTCCAACAGCAAGGCTTGGGTCACTCGTATCTTGTTTGATGAGTGGATCGATGAGTTCTTTGGTTCTGCAGTGAAGCAATACCCTTTAGAAAAGAACCTGCCACTCAAAGCCTTGCTTGTTGTGGATAATGCTCCTGCTCATTCTTCAGGCTTTGAAAATGACTTATTGGAGGAATTCGAGTACATTAAGGTCAAGTTCTTTTCTCCCAACACCACTCCAATCCTCTAGCCCATGGATCAGCAGGTCATTTCAAACTTTAAAAAGCTTTATAGCATAGCACTATTTTAGAGATGCTTCAAGGTGACCGAAGGAGCAAACCTTACCCTCTGAAAGCTTTGGAAAAATCATTTCCACATCATGAACTGCCTCAAGATCATCAATAAAGCTTGGGATGGGGTTACCAAGAGAACCCTCAATTCTGCTTGGAGAAAACTGTGGCCAGATTATACTTGGACATGACTTAGAGGGGCTCTCTCACAAACAGGAGCCCCCAGTTGTCATTGAAGTTGTGTCCTTGGGGAAGATCATGGGACTGGAGGTTAATGAGGACGACATTCAAGAGCTGGTGAAGGAACATGGCCAGGAGCTGAGCACCAACGAACTGATGGATCTGCATCACTAGCACAGCAAGAGGTTATGGAGATCTCACCAGCAGAGGAGGAGAAAAAGGCAGAGGAATCCCTCACTTCAAATGAGATTAGGGAGATGTGTAAAATGTGGGAAACAGTGCAAAATTTTGTAGAAAAAGCACCATCCAAATAATGCTGTAGCAGCGAATGATGAATCTGTTAAATGACAATGCAATGTCACATTTCTGCAAAATCCTCAAAAGGAGGCAAAAGCAAGTGTCATTGGATAGGTTCCTTGTTAAAGTTGCACAAAACGAAAAAGATTCCATTGAGCCAATAGATAGCAGTGATTCCTTTAGTGATAATGAAAGTCATCCTATACAACAACCCTCCTCTCTCTTGTCTCCCTCACACCAGCCATGAAGGTTTTCAAAGGTAAATGCAAGTTAATTCTTTATTTTACTTTACATTTTGTACTTTATTATTTTGTATTATATTACAGCATTGTAATCATTTTTATATGAAAATTTTGGGGTTGTGGAATGAATCATCTGAGTTTTCATTATTTCTTATGGGTAAATTCATTTTTATATACAAGTGCTTTGGATTACAAGCATATTTCTAAAACAAATTATGCTCGTAAACCAAGGCGTGTGTGTATATATATATATATATATATATATATATATATATATATATTTTCACAGGATGTGGAGTACAGCATAGGAAATAGAGTCCATGGAATTGTGACAGTTATATATGATGTCAGAGGGGTAGTAGATTGTGGGAGGGGAGTTATCACTTTGTGAGGGCTGTAAATCTCTATTACTTTGTTTTGTACACCTGAAACTAATTTAAAAAATGAAAAAAAAAAACAAAAAAACAACAACAACATACAAATTGTTTTAGCAGGTAATACCACAAACAAAATTAAAGGTCAAATGATAGAATGGGGGGGGGAATATATATATATATATATATATATATATATATATATATATATATATATATATATATAAAACATGTATTTGTCTTAAGGAAGTCCCTCTAACATTCCTTATAATACTGGTTTGATGATGAGGAATGTATTTAGCTTTTTCTTATCTGGGAAGTTCTTTAACTGTCCTTCAATTCTAAATTTCTAAATGATAGCTTTCCTGGGTAGAGTAATCCTGATTGTAGATCCTTGTTTTTCATCATGTTGAATATTTCCTGCCAATCCCTACTGGCCTGCAAAGTTTCTGTTGAAAAATTAGCAGATACATTTATGGGAGCTCCCCTGTAGGTAACTAACTGCTTTTCTCTTCCTTCTTTAAGATTTCCTCTTTGAGTTTAACCTTTGACATTTTAATTATGATGTTTCTTGGTGAGGACCTGTTTGGGTTCATCTTGTTTGGAACTCTGTGTTTCCTAAGCTTGTATAGCTATTTCCTTTGCCAGGGTACAGAAGTTTTCTGTCACTATTTCTTCAAACAAATATGTTTTTGATTACTTGCTCTCTGTCTTCTCCTTCTGGTATCCCTATGGTGCAAATGTTGGTTTGCTTGAAGTTGTCCCAGAAGCCCCTTAAATTCTCCTCATTTTTTTTTTTTTGTGGATTCTTTTTTCTTTTTGCTGTTCTGATTAGGTGTTTTATGCTACCTTATCTTCTAAATTGATGAAGTCCTCTGTTTCATCTAATCCACTGCTGATTACCTATAATATATTTATTTCAGTTATTGTGTTTTTTATTTATGGCTGGTTCATTTTTGTTTCCTATCTCTTTGTTAAAGTTCTCCCTGAGATCACTGAGTATCTTCTTAACTAGTGTTCTAAACTCTGCATCTTGTAGATTGCTTATCTCCATTTTGTTTAGTTCTTTTTCTGGAGCTTTGTTCTGATCTTTCATTTGGACAATTTCTTTGTCTCCCCATTTTGGCTGCCTGCCTGTGTTTGCCTCTATGTATTAAGTTAGGCTGCTATGTCTTCCAGTCTTCATAGAATGACTTTACATAGTAGGTGCCTGATGGGGCCCAGTCACCTGAACTGGGTGTTCTAGGTGTGTCCCTTTTGTAGGTTGTGTGTGCCGTCCTGTTGTAGTTGATCTTGGTTGCTGTTTGCACATCAATAGGAGGGATTGACTGTCATGCTGATTTGTTGTGAGGAGGCCCCACTACAGGCCAAGTTCAGCTGCAGGCTCTGCCCTGCCTGGAGCCACCTGGCATGAGCCAGAAAGCAAGCTTCAGGTGGCCACCACCTGTGCTGGGCTTGGAGGTGTCTTAGAGGCTTGCAGCCCTTAGTACCAGACTTGGGGCTGCTCAGGAAGAGGAATGGGACATGTCAAAGCCAGGTCCTGCTTGTTTGGGTTTTGTGAACCTTTGGGAGATTTTAGGAAAGTCTGCAGCATGAGCCAAGACAGGCCATTTATATGGAAAAGCCACTGGAAGTAGCTTGTGTGCCCAAAAGTTGGATGGGCCAGTGTCTCAGGGAATCACCAGGGTGGGGCACATGAACAAAGTTAGCCAGGTTGATGGAGACTCAGATATGATGGCCATTTGGGACTGCAAACCGGGAGGAGGTAGAGATCAACAAAGACACATTGGATTCTACCAGCACTTCTGTCTAGGAGAAAGCTGCCCCTACAGCCCTTGTCCTAAAGCCAGACAACTCAGTTCCTCCCCTTTATGTCCCTGGCACCTTCTGAGCTGCTGCCCCAATGCTGGAGCTCAGAGCAAGTGAGTTCATCAACAGTATGTCCATGTGTGGCCCTTTACAAGAAATGCCTGAAACTACAGCCACCCTCCATCTCACTTAGCCACAATATCTGCTAGTTTTTACAGCCAGAAGTTGTAATGGAGACTTTATGGGGACTTTTCTGTCCAGCACTGGAACCCTGGACTGGAGATCCTGGTGTGGGACCAGGACCCCTTGCTTCTCCAGTGGGGGTACCTCCACACCCGAGATATCCCTCCAGGTTTTTCTTTTCTTTTTTTTTTTTTTGAGGGCAGTGTCACTGGCCCTCATATGTGGGACCGAACCGGGGCCGCTGGCTTCCCAGGCCAGCGCTTAACCACCGCGCCACTTGGCCGGCCCTTCCCTCCAGGTTTTTAATGGTCACACATGGGTGTGACACCATCTCTTTCTACATCTCTGCTCCTCCTACCCTTCTAGAGGTAGCTTCTTCTGTATGTCTTAGTCATAGGACTTTGGTTCAGCTAGACTTCAAGCAATTGATCCTCATGATGGTTCTGTAGTTTAGTTGTGATTTTGATGTCATGACAGGAGGCAAGCCCAGTGTTTACCTACTCTGCCATCTTGAGCTGAAATCCCATTTAAAGCTTTTAAAATTAATTTCTATTTGGCTCAGGAACTACTGTCTAAATATATTAAGTTACTCTCTATGCTGTCTATAGTTAGTTGTCAATCAATTATTGACTATCTTCATGAGCCCAAAATGTTCAAAGAATTACTCTTTCAGGGAAAGTTGAGGCAAAATGCAAGCACAGATCCAAATAAATATAGTGAGAATAGAAACACATCTTTCCAACTGTGTTATCACAGCATACCCAACTGTTACCGGCCAACTGAACAGCACCAATCCCCACCACTGAAAAACTTTAATGTTTTCTTTTCTATAAAAGTGTGCTAAGTATAGAAATGTTAAGTCTCCTCCTTAGTTCTTTAGTTTCTTAGCTCTTGGGCTTTGATTGCTCTTCTCACCAGTTTGTGAATCTTGGACGGAAGATCCCCCTTGCTTCTTAATTGCTTTGTAAATCAGTTTCTGAATCTGAAACAATAGAAGTCTCCTACCCCTGCTTCAGATAACTATTTGAAAGCCTGAGACTTCCTAATATCCCCCAGGCCAGGAAGCTAAATGTCAAACCCATTCTGCGTTCAGACAACAGACATCACCTGAGTGATGGACTGAATAGCCACAAGTTTCATAAGAACTAATAGATTTATATTTTTGTCCTCATTCAGGAGCCTTGAGGATGCAGTGGATACCTCAACAAGCAAAGAAACCAACGCAGTCTTCCAGGTGGAGCTTGAGACCCCTCTTCTCATCTGAGACCAGCTAGGGTGAGAGTTCCGTGAACCTCAATAGGCAGGGACAGCTCTATGCCCCTGCCCAGCAGGAAGCAGATACAGAAGAAGAGACCTCCTGTCCCTCAGCTTCCCATAGAGATTTTATGGGGATCACGTCTCTCAAGGAAACACTAGGCAGGCAGTTAGAGGCAGGCATTGGGTCTCTGCATTCCTACACGTCCCATAGAGTGTGACTGCCTGGGGAAAATCCCCTCTCCACCCAAAACTCCCCATTATATTGTAATTACCTACCCCTGCAGGAAGAGCAAATGGACACAAAATATCCAATTAGATCAGACCAGTCACTCACACCTGTGCAGTACCTCTTGTCAATCACAGGTACCAATCAAGTGGTCCTACGCCCAGAAAGAACAGCCCATTCTAGAGAAAAAGGATAAAAACCCCAAGTCCTGGGAAGCCCGCGCTGCTGCTGCTGCTGCTGCTGCTGCTTCTTCTTCCCTGCTCCTTTTTACCGCTTCTTCCCTTTGAGCCTCGCCTTTGCGCGTGGCCCACTCCACACTCTTTGGAATGTAACTTCTAGTAATGGACCCTTGAGCCATCCCCGAGTGCTCAGGTCTAGTTTTACTTCTAAATGTACTATCCCTTCTAATAAACTACTTATTCTACTGCTTTACTCTGGTATCTCGTTCAATTCTTTGCTCGAGTTGCCAAGGACCTGGACTCTGCGCCGAGAAAGGCCCACGCTCCAACACAACCACCTCAGCTCAGGAACCAGATGTACTACCTGGGTTCTATTTCCAGTATTCCCAGTTCCACCACTGTTTAGCTCTGGTTTCCTTGAACAAGTTATTTAATCTTTATAGTTTTCAATTTCCTCATCTGTAAAATGGAC
The DNA here is from genome assembly GCA_033961575.1 of Aselliscus stoliczkanus. NCBI lineage: Eukaryota > Metazoa > Chordata > Mammalia > Chiroptera > Hipposideridae > Aselliscus > Aselliscus stoliczkanus. The sequence goes on from CM066738.1 coordinate 34,724,978, forward strand.
ATAATAATACAATCTTCCTTATAGAATTTTCTATGGGTAAGAAATAATGATACATGCAGTCTTTAGCACAATAGCTGGGAATAAAGTATCCTACTAACGGTAGTTAGTATCATTGACTTTATTCTACCTATTTTTCTTAGTGAGATACAATTCATACACCATCACATGTTTAAATGTACAATTCAGTATTTTTTTGTAGTATATTCACAACGTTTTGTGATCACATCACTTTCTAATTCCAGAACATTTTTATCATTCATAAAAGAACCTGCATACCTTTAAGTGTCATTCACATTCTCTATTTACCATTTACCTGGTCCCTAACTACCATTAACTTATGGATTTATGAATTTGCTTATTCTGGACATCTTATATAAATGGAATTACATGTGCTCTTTTGTATCTGGCTTATGTTACTAAATGTTATATTCTCAAGTGTCATCAGTGTTGTACCATGTGTCAACACTTCATTCCTTTTTATGGACAAATAATATTTCATTGTATGTGTATATGACATTTGTTTTTCCATTCATCAATTAATGAACATTCAGGTTGTTTTCTTTTTTAGCTGTTATAAATAATTCTTCTATGAACATTCATGTACAAGTTTTTGAGTGGATATATATTTTCAGTTCTCTTAGATATATGCCTAGAAATGGAAATTCCAGGTCATATGTTAATTCTAGGTTTAACGTTTGAGGAACTGACAAATTATTTTCCAAAATGGCTGCACCATTTTACATTTTCACCAGTAGTGTACAAGGGTTCAAACTTATTCACATCCTCCTTGACACTTTTTATTATTTATTATTTTAATTAAAACCATTCCAGTGTATGTGAAGTGGTTTCACATTATGGCTTTGATTAATGATGTTGAGTATCTTTTCATGTTCTATTAACCACTTGTATATCTTCTTCAGAGAATTGACTATTCAAATACTTTGTCCAGTTTTTGTTAGGTTTATTTGTCTTTTTATTGTTGACTTGTAAGAATTCTACACATTTTTATTAGGCACTATTTTATGGATCAAGTGACTTTCCAGAAATTGCAAACACAAACATGAAAATATAGGCAACTCCCTGCTTCCATGAACTTATATTCTAGTGGAGGTATAGACAACAATAACAACAAAATGTAAACAAGTAAATGAACATAAATATGTTTGAGAACAATAAATATTTTCAGGAACATTAAATAAAGGAAATAAAATGAGGGATATAGTATTGATGGGTGCAATAGTAACAACATAAAATATGGTTGACATGGAAAGATACACTTTGAATTGAGATTTATAGCAATACAAAGTACTATCATAGGAAGATAACCTACTATTGAAAAGATGTACCAAGATTTCAGTAGCATGGGCAAAAAAGAAACTATTCCAAAGTAAAGTGACCCATAGCTGAAAGAGTCCCTTTTAGCTTAGTGACATGGCTGGTCTAATTTTTGGTCAATTTGGCCCTAAATCTGAAATTACATAGAGATATGTAACTTCTGTCCAGGATTCTTTTCACATGCATCATGTAGACAAATTTTGTCTTGATATATTTTGAAAAAAATATTCTACCTCTTGAACTCAGGGCCCATACAGTGCATTTTACAGTTTACTGTATAAATACATATTTATTAAGTATTTACAATTCAAAGCTAGTCCCCATCAGGTTACAGTAGTGAGGGCCAAAGGGCAAGATATAACTTTAAATTATTCTCTTTTTTTTTCAAGAAAAGAGATGGTATGGTAAAAAATATCAGGCATTCAACAATGTTAGAGCTAGGTTTCATATTTCTCATATTGAACTTTCTTTGAAATAATTTTCCCAAGCAAATCCATAAAATGTAAAGGTGACCGTGATTTCTATTTGCAAACAATGCATAAAACATAAGTAACAGCCACAATATTCACATTTTAAAAATGCAATTTGGAATATAGTGCTCCCTTGCTTATTTTGAAGCCAGCTGCCAGAGTACATGAATAACAGGGTCAGAGAATTTCAAAAAAGGCTAAGTGTGTTTGTGGATAATTCCCCCTCATTTGGGTGTAGTTCTACTTGTGTGAAGGACGGATACCTGAAACCACTGCACACATTTCACTGGAAGCTAAGCAGAAAAACCAAAATGACCCTCCGCTCAAAAATCCAATCTAATGCAATTTGAACTATTTAACTGAACATTCAGCAGCACCTTATTATGAAGGCTGGTGCTTTACTAAATTGTTTAAGAACAGAAATTCAAAACTAGAAGTTAACCAAAAATGCCTCACGAATAACTAAAATATGAGAAGTAGTATTTATTGGCAGCTATTGGACATTGACTTTTTAAACAGCTGTTTATTGGCTCCCTATCATGTACCAGATACCATTTGTAGATGCTGGGATACAAAGATGAGAAAAAAAGTCAAAACTTTGTTCTTAATAAACCTCACATCATAGTAGAGGAGTCAGACAATAAACAAACATATAAGAGAATTTGGAATGTAATAAACGCTACAAAAAAAAGAATGGAGTTACATATGAAAATAGGAAGGGTTGAGTGGGAACAAGATTAGATAGGGAGATTAGTAAAGATCTCTGTAAATTTATAAAATCTGGCTTGAGACTTGAAAGATTAGGCTTGAATAAAATATTTCATGTTGCACTTTTGTATGTCATATCTCTGTGCTGTTTCACTTTGTTTCAATTAAAGAATAAATCTAGCATGTGTTGTTTTTCACTAGTTTTCTAACCCTATGCTTAGTATTATGCATATCTAAAAAGGCTTGAAATAGTTACTATTATTGGGAAAGTGTTAGTACATTAAAATGATTTCTGTATTTATACGTCTAATATTTTACCAAAATAACTCTATCATAACCAACATTGTCCTTTGCCAATACTTAAAGAATTTGCTTGCTCACTTTCTGCATCAGTTAGCTATTGCACAATAGTGCTATGTAACAAACTACCCCAAAACTCAGGGCATGAAGCAATCATTTATTCTAATTTGTGTAACTGTGGGTAGGCTGATTAAGGATTGGTTTTAATGGGGTTGGTTCAAAGGATTGCATCATGGATTTAGGACTACTCCATGTGTTTCTCATCGTTCTTAAATCACTAGCTACCTGTGGCCAGGTCTTTTCATGTAGAAATGTAGATTCAGAAAAGACCAAGTGCATACATGAAACACATTTGAAGCTTCTGCTTCTGTCACATATACTGAGAAAAGAAAGTTACATAGCCAAAGTCAAGTGGTGGGAACTATGCTCTGCTCACGATGTGGCCTGAGGAAGTCTCAGTGCCAAGCCCAATATGAATGGGGCACAGAAGTAACCCCTCTTTTGCAGTAAAAGGGAGGAAACAAATATTTGCCATACTATAGCCTAGTCTATTACACCTTTCACTCATCAAATAAATATTGAGCATTTGGTATATCCAAAACATTGTGTTATGTACTGTGGGATATAAAAAATAAAATAGAAGTATGCTCTGTGTGCAAAGAACTCATTTACATATGTTTGTTGAGTCAATAATACAAGGTAGCAAGTGAGAAGTATATTCTCAGAGACTCAGGTAAAAGGTTTTGGACATTGAGAGAAGGATGAAATTATAAATAACTCCTCGTCTTACATTGTCTTTTCAATATAGAATATGTTCTTAAATTGAAGAAAAGTACACACACTCACAACTATGTCTACATACACACACAAACACACAGAAACTCATGCATATATTATATATTTTACTAAATGTAGAGCGTATGTTATAATATTTTATGTTTATAGAAGATGCTGTCAGTGTCCCATCCATTTCTCCTTGACACTCACCTCCCTATAAATATTGATGGATTTGCGTTGCAAGAATTTCCAGCCCTCAGTCTAAAGTCTTTGTCTGTTCCAAGGTGTGTGTGCATGGGATTAGCTAGAAGGGCCAAGGACTTAAAATAAAGCCCTGGGAGCTGCCATCAACCAGTGATGAACCAGAGTCAATTAAAAAAAGCCTCAACTTAATGAAAACTTTCCAATAGGATGGAGCCCTAGTGGTGCCTGGTTTATTGACACACCTTCTATTGTCCCCCTCTCCTTCCCTTCCTTGTCTCACTTACCCAGTTCTTGCCAGCGTACATCACTAATCATCTCCAAAATAAATTAATCACCACTTGTTTCAGGCTTTGTTTCTGGGTAATCCAAACTAAGATCATGAAATAAACAGAAATAACTCAAATTGATGGTATTGGAATCTATTTAAGGCAGAAACAGCCTACCAAAAAGAAAAAAGCCTTGAGGCAACCACTGTTTGACTTGGTATCTGGCTTGGAGCTTTTTATTTGGGCTTAGTTTCTGTATGAAAAGCACAAATTTCCATCTCTATAGAACACATATGCCTAATCAAGCAATGCACTTAAAGTTAAATTTGCATCACCCAAGAAAAGTTGGACACATCCCCCTGAAAGAATTGGGAATACATTTTTATGTAAACATCTTGTTATTCTTGATAACCTGATAACACTAGAATCCTGCACCTAGAATCTGATCATTTTCTTCCCTACCACTATTAACTCTATAAACATTTAGTAAAACTTTACTATATGAACAAGACTATTCTACTTTCTTGAGATTATACATTAGATTTAGGTCTGGTTCCTCCTGCCCTCTAAGTACTTAGCTGTGTATAATGATCACCCATGTTTTTGGACCAAACTTTCAAGGAAAAAATCTTCTGTTTTAATTCAATTTTTTATTTGTGTACATTTAGGTGCTTGTTTTTTTTTGTATGATAAAGGAATTTTAGCATTTATTTTAAAACATATTATGGTACAAGAAATTTTATGTAACAAAGTACAAGAAATTTATGTACCAGCAACAGATTTACAATATTTATGCATCATAGAAGGCCAAGAACTCTTTTTGTTGCAAGTTCATTATAAGTTCAACAAAACTGATGAATATAGTCCAGGGTATTTTTTTGCACATGGATATTGTTATTGATTTCTGGAGTTACACTTTTAACTCATAAGCATAAATTAAAGAATGAAAAACATATGTATACACATTTTAAGAAAGAAAAAAACTGTATTAAAATTACACTGACGGCAACTACTTTGAGCACCTCTTGTAATTGTAGAACTCAAAAGTGACTTGTATTTATCTTTTGTTATTGGTATATATTCAGTATTACAATTTTAATACAATTTTTTCCTTTCTTAAAATGGGTATCCTTTTTTTTGGCACCCTTTATAGATACAGAATTAGTACCACCCATGTATAATGCACATCCTCATTTTTCCCTCACAAATTTGGGGAAAAATGCATATTACACACAGCAAAATACAATATTTATAATGCAGTTAAGAGTTAGGCATAGAAGAAAATACTGAAACCTGAACTATAGTATAAACTATGGCAAATGCCATAACTGCTCTTCACATGCACCCACTGTAAGGGTGAAACTTAGGGAATCAATAACATAGATTTAGGTAGTCTGCAGTTTGATCCACCCTGATATTCAGATGTTTTTTCTTTTTTTCTCCTCCTCCTGATTGATTTAAGAACTCTGTTTTGTTTCCTTTCTTAAGGCTACACACACCTTGTTAATCCATTTAATCAGCAGAATCCAAACCTGAAAAGAGCAATTTCTTAATCCTCAAGAATCCAGATGTCAGGACCCATGATTGCAACTGCCTAGCAGTTTTTGCTGATGAGGAATAGAACACCCCAGCCATGAATGATAAAGATAACATTATATTGAAGCAGACCCGAGGTTTCAGAAGATCCCCAGGAGGCAATAGTTGATCAGCTCTGAGACACAAGTGACCAACCCCCACTTTTCTTTATTCTTTTCCCCCTACCTGCCTGGAAAACATCTTAATCATTCTCAGTTTGGGGAAAGGGGTTTTTTCTAGACATTAGTCTGCCATCTTTTTGCAGCTGGAATCTAGAATAAAGAATGCTTTTCTCCTCACCAACCTTTGTCACTCAAGTTTTTCAGCACTCCCAGTGGCAAGTGGCACCCAACCTGGGTTTGGTAACACAACCTCACTCTGAAAAGGGAGTTGATAATAAGGTAATCTCAGGTAAACAATTGAATATGGGTTGGAATGGGTTTTTGAAAAGCGAAGAGCCATTGTTGCAAATATATAACATATGGTTTAAAATAAATAAAGGTATAGTTTAATATTCATTTTTTTGTGTGTCAGCAAAAGACACTCTTTTTTAGAAATGGTCTGGCATTGGACCCAATTTTGTGAAATCTGGATCAAGAAACATTTAGCCAGGAAAACAGAATTGGAGATTTTCTGGAGTCAGGGAACTGGTTGCATAGGTACTAGACAACAGAGAGGCCTATGAGAAAAATGGTGTCCTTGCTGGACACAGGATGCTGCAGTACCCCTGGCTGCAGAGATGTGGGGGTAGCTGGCTTTCAGGCATGTTGCCCACAGGAGCCAGGGACAAAAGGCACCCTTCTTTTCCTCCCTCCCTCCTCTAATCTCTCACCAAGTCTCCTATTGGCTGAACACAGTGAGAAACGGCTGCAAAGTAGCCTGCGAAACACAGTGCAGGAGTGGTAGTCCCACTGCCATGGGAGCTGAATCAAGGCAGGGCAAAGAGTGGACTGGAGGGCCACCCAGCTCAGGGCTGAAACTGGAACTACATTTCACACCTAGGTTTACATAGGTTATATCTGCAAATAGAAACTAACGCACACTTGCCCACTCCTCCCCTGAAATTATATATATACATTTATATATATATATATATAAATGGTCATTGCAATCACTTCTCTTCTTTTTCATTCATTGAGTTGATTACTTATCATACGTATGCAGGATTTAATCCCTCCTCCCATTCCTCTTCACACACTAAAATATTTTTTTTTTTCTTAACCTACAGTAGATATGCAAGGAGGTGGTGGGGGCAGTGGGGTGTTCAAGTAAAACTGTTGTTTAAAGGAGGATCCAAGAAGAGGTGAGGGAAGAGAAAGGAGCCAGATTGGTGTTTCAGGATCTTTCTTAGCTGATGCTCCTCTGACCTACTGTCCCCTAGCCTTTCCTTTATTTCCATATTAATGAACCAGGCAGCATTTTCACCCAAGCTTTACTAGCCTGTGATGATTCAATGAAGTTTCATGATCTCTGGGCCATCTACATGAGAGAAAGATTATTCTTATTTACCTTTTCTGAAGTCTTCATAGCTTTATCCAGTTTTCTTGCAAACACTTACATGCAGAACCCAAAATTGCATAGCTGGCACAAATACAAATGTGGCCAGTAAATTTGCAAAGAATTGGATTTTTATTTCCCCCATCTCAAGAAAAGCAGGGAAGTTCATGAATAAAGCACCAGTTCCACCAGACACAATTACGTATCCAAAAAGAATTTTTTCTACATTTTTAATAATCATAATCACAAAAAAAGAGGAGAGATTTTTTTTTAAACAGAGCTGTCCCTGAACTTTATTAAAATTGAAGCCTGATTTTAACTTGGTAGGAGCCTTCTTACCTTATTTTCATCTCAGATTTTCTAATTATTGTTTTTTGAGAATCATTCTTGAACAAAGTTTTTATGTTTCATTCTGGGATGGTGCACCTCATTCTCTTTGTCATCATTTCACAAAGAACTGTACTATATACATATTCAGACTCTAATTGTTGAAGATTCTACTTTTACAATGTGATCAAGACTTTTCAGTGACATCTCAAATTAAACTGAAATTTTCATTTCAGTCTCTCTTGATAACAAACACTGAGCAAGCATTTCAGGCCTGTATCTGGACCTGGATATATAACCTTATTTTTACTCTATCAAGATCAGCATGTGTTTTATTTTCAGGTCATTTTTCAAAAGAAAATCATACATTTTTTATTATCTGGTACGTACTTACTCACCTGTGGCATAAGTTACAATGGGTAAGAATGGAATACCCATTCAGAGCCCCAGAGGAGGGTGTTTGATTAGGCTTACTAACTTGCTGAGTAATTCCTTCCCACCTGTCACCCCAAGAATAGGCCTCGTTCATATTTTATTCACAGCAAAATTACAAATTACTCCTTGGAAGAGACCTTCAGGGAAGTTCTTGAATAAGCAACAATAAATATTAAATCTGTAACTACGAACCTACTAGTGTATATTAATTCAATTTTGCCTCCTTCCTTCACTCAGTGAGGGGATTGAGATCCTAGAATCTGGAACCAGATTTCCTGGATGTGAATCCAGACTACACTGACTACCAAATATGGGAGCTTAAGCAAGTTCTTTAACTTCTCTTTGCCTGTTTTCCTTATGTGAAATGGTGATGATAATAATGCTTACACTGTTATTTGGAATAAACATAATACATGTAAAGGACATAAAAAGAGTACTTCGCTTATAATAAGCACTCAGTAAATACTAGGTTATTATTTCTACCAATTAATTACTCCCATTCCACCACATCCTTGAGTTGAACATCATTTACATGATTTTCTAATGACTATTTCCAAAGCATGTTATCATGTAAAATAGATCAAATGAGTTCTATTTAATGATTTAATTAATTAATCATTTGGGCTTTATTTAAATTAAGTCCTAGACATTTTTATTAAGCTATATTAATTTGCTTGGCCTATTTCCTGGGCACTTGTGAATAAAAGATGTCTTTATCCTTGTCCCAAATTACTCTGACTGGGGGTTCTTTGAAATGGTATCCCTGTCAGGGAATTCAAAGAAGTTTGAAAAAAACAAGCAAGCGAACTCCCAGCCAATCTGGCTGTATTCTACATGATAATTAAATGGAGCTTGAGTTACCTCATATTGATTCAGGATTCTTTAGTACCTTTTGACTTCTTTAATGTCCATCTAAGATTTTAGCAGCTCTCATTTAGACTGGAATACAGTTTTCACATCCTGGGGAATCTAATCAAAATGAGTGAAAGTAGGAAACAAACAATGGGCTGTCAAGCTTTGTGGGTTGTGGGTGTGGATTTTCTTTTCCTTTTTTTTTTTTTTTTTGTAATGAATCCAAAACATTTATGATTTGCCAAGATTTTGTTCTTTGGAACTGAAAAAGTAACAAAATGTCAAAAAATATTCCAATCCACTGACTATCTTCCATGATGGCATTTGGGAAAGCAAAAAGAGGGATTTCTTCCCAATTTGCTCCACTTTTTAAGAAGCAAAGGGAAATTCTTATCCCTTTCATTTTGGGGCATTGTCCTTTGACTTTTATCTATTATATATAACTGTTTCAATTTAATAAGGCTTATTGGAAAGCATTTTTTTTCCCACAACAGTTTATCTTGAGGGAAACATTCAGAAGACTAATTTCCATTTTTTTGTTTTTGGAATGAAAGTTGTTTTAATTCATATACCTAACTCAACCTCCCCACTGAAGATGTTATTTGGAGGACATATTCTTAATTTCAACACCATCCTTCTTGATGAGACATTCGAGGTAGTCCCAAATAGTGCTATAAGAAAGGCAAGATTTTGAATTTATGCATGAAAGAGTGTTGAGAGAAAAGAGTACAAGAAACAAAAGAGAAATGAGATTTTTGTTATAAGGAGGACAAGAAGTAGGAGGTAGATGAGAGGTTTCATTTCTAAAATGTAAAAACAGTATCATATTTGCTATTCTTCTAAAGCACTGAGTTGTTAATTTATTCCAAAATGGCACTGTATCTAGGCCAGCCTACTGCAACTCAGATCGTCTAGATGTTGTTCTAGCATTGTTTAGTCAAAGAAAGCAGAATTCCTGGGTCCCATTTCTCCTGTCCATTTGGAGATAATGTCTCTTATCTAAAATTTAATGTCATGTTCTCAGACTTCCTGGATGGTTGCTATCATTATCCTGTCGTTGAGCTGAGTTCAATGTCAACCAGCCCAAACCAGAGAATATATACAATGCCTATGTTGATCAAATTCATTATTAGGAACGTCAATGAACTCTATGTTTTAGAAAGGCAAAGTATGGCCCTCCAAGTTTCGCACCAGGGTGCCAAAAAAATGTATACATATGACTTGTATTCATCTTTTGTTATTGGTATATATCAAGTATTACAATTTTAATACAGTTTTTTCCTTTCTTAAAATGTGTATACATTTTTTTTTTGGCACCCTCTGTTATGGGGTTTGTATGAGATCCTTCCTCTGATTAGAGATGATGTCATGGGCTATAAGTAAAAAGAGGTAGGAGATGCTGAGTATCAATTATGTTCCTCCCCCAAAACATAAATATTAAAGTGACATTTTGTTTTGACCTATAATACAGTGTTAGAAAAAGTTTTCCCCAAACATCTTCTAGCATTGTATATATTATTTCTTTGGTACTAAATGCCATTTAGCCCTATGGATTTCTCATTGAGCTAGTATTTTTCTCTTGTATCATACACCTTCACATGTATTTGTTTCTTCACCCCTCCCTACTATTTTGAAGATATTAACGGAAGACCAATACTCTAATACATTTTTGTATTTCACTGGGTACTTAATATTATGCCTTACCTAAAGTCGATTCTACTAGGGGCAAATATATATATGATTGCTCAATTTATAAAGTTGAAACGAGCAAGATGGAATGACCACTGGGTTGTTTAAGGTTCAGGTTGTTGGTGTGTATCTTGTGGGAGGTGGAACCTCACATAAGGCAGGTTACTTAATGTATGTAAGCCTCAGATTCTTTGTAGCCTATACAGTAAATAAGCAGATAAAATTGGATATTGTGTTTCCATATCTTGGCTATTGTGAATAGTGGGGCAAAAAACATAGGGGGACATATATTTTTTGAATTAGTGTTTTGGATTTCTCTGGATAGATACCCAAGAGTGCAATTGCTGGGTCAAAAGGTAGTTCCATTTTCAATTTTTGAGATACCTCCATACTGTTTTTCATAGTGGCTACACAAGTCTGTGATCCTATCAACAGTGCATGTGGTTTCCTTTTTCCTCTCATCCTCACCAACACTTGTTGTTTGTTGATTTATTGATGATATCCATTCTGATTGGAGTGAGTTGGCATCTCATTGTGGTTTTTATTTGCATTTCTCTAATGCTTAGTGATGTTGAGCATTTTTTCATGTTTGTTGGCTATCTGTATGTCCTCTTTAGAGAAATGTCAATAATACCAGGGTGTGAAACACAGCATAGGGACTATAGCCAATGGAATTGCAACAGCTATATATGATGTCAGAAGGATAGTAGACTGGGGCGAGGGGGATGTTATCACTTTGTGAGGGGTGTGAATGTCTAACTATCATATTGTTTTGTACACCTGAAACTAAGAATTTAAAAATTTGGATAATGTGTGTGAAAATGCTTCAGTACCTGCACTCCTTCAATTTCTTCCCCTTATATGTGCATTCTATCTGGTTTCGTCCTCACTAATTTCTCAGAGATTGAGTTAAATCAATTGAATTTGTTATGTGTTGAGTAGAATGGGAAAATTTTAAAAAACAAGGAGTACCCTAGACTCTGGAGATGAGACACCAACATGGAACAGTAAATTTAAGTTACCACAAATGTAAGTACAAATTGGTTTTGACTATACAACCTATAGTTTCAGCATAACGGTCTGGGTGCTGAAAAAAAAAAAGCAAATTACAGCCTTTCTCTCCTTCTACTTCACACTGAATTATCTTCTTTGAGGTAAATGCTGCTTATTGTAATGAAGAATATATAGAAAACATAGGCTTTTGAGAAATTTCCAAAGGAGCTGATCACCATGGTTCCTCTTGGTTGTTGCCTAACTTACCTCACAAAGAATACAATAATAGTCACCTGATCTATGGAGTGCATTGGGAGAATAGATTCATTTCATGAATCTGTGTGTTAAACAACTATCTTGAGGGCTGCTTATCTTGATCTGGGCTGTCAGAGCTCACATTTAAAATGATGCTTTATTTTCATTGATATAATCCTTCATGCAGGTCTAGGTCTCATTCACATTGTGTGTAATATGCCATAACAAACAGATAAATCATCCCCAGCCAGAGCGTTAATGCAAGGTTACAGTACTTTTGCCCTGAGTGCTGAAATACTGGCATTTTCAGGGCTGTTACCCCATAATGTTATTTCAGTGAAGAAATAATAGTACTTTTCTCTATCTTTTAAAAATGTCTTCTGGCATTTTCCAGGGCATTAATCATTAAATCTGTGTTTAATAAAAGGAGAAATGGAAAATAAGAAATGAATTAGATTCCAAACAGTACTGAAGAGAACTATATGAATGCAGAGTATGTTGGGAGGTAAACCTTTTGGACTTTTACATGTTAAATCAAAGAATCTTCATAGTGAGATATTTCCCTATTTCTTCAGGATAAAAAATGTTGAATAGAAGTAAGTGAGATATATTCTATTTTCTTTTGAATTTTTTGTGCTTCTTCACATAGCCACTTTCCCTAAATTGCACATTTAAAAAATAAAAACAGCAATGTGTCTTCTTTTCAATAGTTAAAATGAAACTCTGATGGCTTGAAAATAATCACTGGATGGTAGTAAACAAGATTTAATTCATATTTACAGAAGACATATTCAATTAGCTCTGTTTTCATGGCCCAAGTTCCTTTATATTTGATGCAAAGGCATATTAGTATTTAATGATAAAAATAAAATAATTATAAAAGTAAATATTGCAATTATATAAGTAACTTCAGATATTTTAGTGCTCTCCTTTATCACAGTTAATAAAATGTAAGGGTGACAAACAATAGATTTTCCTAAAAGTTGTTCAAATTCAAATTGAAACATACAATGAAATAGCATAAATTGTACCACATAAACTTTTGCAAGATCTATGTCTTGTTTTTGTTCCACCATTTACTAATTACATGGGGTAAATTATTTAACATTTCTGATTAGTATTCTCATTTTTAAAATGGTGAAAGTATTAGCTTCTTTCCTCTTAGGTTGTTGTGAGCATCAAAGTGATGGATGCAATGACACTTTGTAAAATGACAAAATCTCATACCGAAGTGAAATAGTGTTCATCATCTCTGTTCTCTTTCATTTCTAATTCTTAATACAGCAGTTCTTACCAACACACTTTAAGGGCTCTTGAAAATTACAAATCAGAAAGGTGTCACAACAGTTTTAAATCCTATTCTCTCTTTCTCAGGGGGAGGATTCACTCAGGACTAATTAAGAAAGTCCCTTGCCAGATGTCTAACTGCATTTACTTTCCAGAGCAGCTTTTCTCAGTAAATTATTTAGATAATATGAATTTTAGATTAAGTGGATTGTTGCTATTGGGAAATTCCTTGAGAAAAGCACAATGCCTGTCCATAGTAGGTCCTTAATATATAGTTATTGATTGAATGAGTGGACTTGTGGATTAATAGCAAGTGATCTGGAAGTGACTTCACTGTGCGGTAACATGTTGACTGATGAAGTTTTGTATATTTGTGCTTAATATTAATGATCTCTCCATTGATGATTAATACCCTGCAATGCACACACCAGCTGACATTCAGTCTACCCATTTAAACATTCTCTACCATGGCCATAATCCAAGGAAGGGTTGATTCTCCAATATTCTACAAAAAAATCAATAAAATCCAAAAAAAGAATCAACTCAAATTTATTGAGTAGCTACTATGTATTAAAATTATTTCACTATGCACAAAGAAATGTAAGAGTTACTGTTCTTTCAACATAGTGAAATGAGCCAAGCAGATTCCTACATGATCATAAGCAAAAATGAATGTTATGTAAAATATATGAAAATACTCAAACCTATAATTAGGCTCAAAGTATAAAAAGATTTGAAAGGCCAAAGAAGAAACTATAATTTACAGAAATGAATGGGAACACAAACATATAAGTAAATGCACAAGTTGATGCTGTGGCTGTTGGCCACAGATATAGGCGTTTATGCCTGGGGCTAGACTGGACCTTCAATGCCCACCTGGGACTCAAGGACCATAAATCTGACATGTGGAGGCTGAAACCAACACTCCTGCATAAAGCCAGGCCCTGGAAAGCTTCCTGCTCAGCCCACCAGCCCAGGGAAATAGCAACATGCCTTGTCTCTGGTTTGCGAAACTGGGTGACAATTTTAAGCCATATTAACAATCAGGATGTAGAGAAGTCTCATTATCCTCCCACCCCAAATTCCTTGTGCTATTTATTTGTAGTCACACTTCCTTCCCCCAGCCCTAACTCCCAAGTGACCACTGATCTGTTCATCCCTCCAGGATGTCATATTGATTAACTCATATACTATAAAACTTCTGATACTGTCTTTTTTCACTGACCATAATGACTTTGAGATTAATCCTATATAAATGTATCAATAATTCTTTTCTTTATATTGTTGAGTAATATTTCATTGTATGGATGTGCCACAACTTACTTGTTTGTCTACTGATTACTGACGAACATTGGTTTTTCTCCAATTTTTCACTGATTATGAATAAAACTCTATAAACATTGATGTATATTTCCCTTATTTCCTTACAATAACTCTATTAATGGGATTGTTGGTCATATGGTAAGTATATGTTGAACTCTAAGAAAGTGCCAAATTCTTTTCCAAAGCTGCTATACAATTTTGTATTTGAACCAGTAATATATGACTGTTCCAATTGCTCTGCATTGTCACCAGTTCTTGGTCTTTTCAGTATTTTTTAATAATTATTTTAGTCATTCTAATAGGTGGGTATCTCACAGTTTTCCTTCACATTTTCCTGAAGGCTAATGATGATGAACACCTTTTCAGGTACTTACTTGCCTTTTGTATATCCTCCCTGGTGAAGTGTCTGATCAAATCTTTTGTTCACTTTTAAATTATGTTTTTGTTTTCTATAAGTTGAGTTTTAAAATTTTTAAAATACTATTTTGCAAAATGATCTTTTGAACATGTGCTTTGAAAATATTCTCTCCCAGTTGTATAGTTTATCTTTTCATTCTCTTTAACAATGTCTTTTTCAGAGCAATTACAATAAAAAGTTAATAAAGTTAAATTTATCATTTTTTTCCCATGGGTTTTACTTTAGGTATTATATCTAAGAACATTTCATTTAACAACAGGTAATAAATATTTTTGTTTTCTTTTTAAAAATATTAAACTGCTTTATATTTCAAATTTAGTTACATTTTAAGGTAAAATTTTTTTTTTTTTTTTTCTTTCTTTTTTTTTTTTTTAATTTTATTTTATTTTATTAGTTTTCGGTGTACAACACAATGCAATAGTTATACTCTTTACCCCCCAAAGTGAAAACCCCTCCCCCAGTTCGCCACCCCACTCCCCCCGCATATCATACATATCCATCACAACTCCCCTGACTCGCCTCCACAGCATACTCCACATCCCGTGACCACCCACATATTCAGTTGCAGTTGGCATGCAATACTATACAACATCAGCTTCAGGTGTACATACAGTGCAGTGATCAAGCCTCTACTCCATCCATGAAGTGGTCTCCCTAACAAGACATGTGACTATCTGACACGCCACAAAATTTTTACACCATTATTATATTCCCGAACTGTGTTTCATATCCCTGTGGCAATATTGTAGTTGTCTATTTATGCTGTCTAATCCCTTCCCCTTCCCCCATCCCCACCCCCTCCCAACTAGCAACCCTCAGTTTTTCCTCTACATCTATGAGTCTGTTTACTTTGATCATTCACTCAGTTCTTCAGACTCACACACAAGTGAGATCACATGGTACCTGTCCTTCTCCAACTGACTTATTTCTCACAACATAATAGTCTCTTCACAACATTACCAATTACATTCCCAGAACTGCTCCCCATAACCTGCGGCAACATTGTTGTAGTCCCACATACACTGTCCAAAACCTTCCCCCTTCCCTCTTCCCCACTCCCTCCCAATCAGCAACCATCAGTTTTTCCTTTATATCTGCTTGATATGACATCAATCTTCTTAAATTGTCTCTCTGGGTTAGCTTTACCCTTTCTTTTGATTAAAAAAGTCCTTTTAACATTTCTTGCAAGGCTGGCTTGGTGGTAATGAATTCCTTAAGATTATTCTTTTCTGAGAATCTCTTTATTTCTCCTTCAATTTTAAGTGATAGCCGTGTTGGGTAGAGCAATCTTGGTTGTAGGCCTTTATTTTGTGTCACTTTTGAGTATCTCCTGCCACTCCCTTCTGGCCTGCAGAGTTTCTGTAGACAAGTCAGCTGTTAGTCTAACAGGAGTTCCTTTGTATGTAACCTGCTGTCTTTCTCTTTGCAGCCTCTAGGATTCTGTCTCTGTCTTTAACCTTTGCCATTTTAACTATGATGTGTCTTGGTGTGGACCTGTTTGGGTTCAGCTTGTTTGGAACCCTCTGCACTTCCTGGGCATGTATGTTGATTTCCTTTACCAGTGTAGGGAAGTTTTCAGTCATTATTTTTTCAAATACCTTTTCAACCCCTTGCTTCTTCTCTTCTCCTTCTGGTATCCCTATGATTCGAAGGTGGTTGCGCTTCATCTTGTCCCATAGGGCTCTTAAACTATCTTCATTGTTTTTTATTCTTGGTCTTTTTGCTGTGCCAACTGGGTGATTTCTGCTATTTTATCTTCCAAATCGCTGATCCGCTCCTCTGCTTCATCTACTCTACTTGTGATTCCTTCGAGTGTGTTCTTCATTTCAGTTATTTTATTCTTTAGTTCTAACGGTTGTTTTTTATGGTTTCAATTTCCTTATGTCCTCGCTAAGTTCCTTAAACATTCTTATCATCAGTGATCTAAACTGGGTCTCTGAAAGGTTGGATCCCTCTCTTTCATTTGGTTCCATTTCTGGAGGTTTCTTCTGATCTTTTACTTGTGACATGTTTTTGTTTCCCATTCTGGCTGTCGCTCTGGGATTGCTTTGATGTATTAGATAGATCACCAGGAGAGCCCTGGCTGGATCACGCAGGCACACAGCTCACGGCCCAACACTCCCAGGAGAACTCCCAGTCTCAGCCTGTCCCAATCAGTCGCTCGCAGATCAGGCCGAGCAGCCCGACAACCAGTCACCAGCCTGGCAACTCTGCAAGCGCAGTGTGGAAATCAGAGACCCAAGGCGGCTTGCGTGCTCCCGGGTCTCAGTGAGCAGCCTGTTGCAGTCGGATCACTCCCACTAGGCGTTTCCCTGGCAACACAGCACAAGCCGAGCGGAGGGTGGGGATCCGAGGCGGCTCTCGAACTCCCGGGTCTCAGTGAGCCGCTGTAGGAGCCGTGGGGCACCGCCCTATGTTTCCCTGGCAACGCAGTATAAGCCGGGCGGAGGGTGGGGATCCAAGGCCGCAGGCGCGCGCGCGCGCGCGCGCGCACGCACGCACGCACACACGCACTTCGCCAATTCCACCAGACCAATTAGGTCTCGGACCTGATCCTTCGTGGGAGGGCCCAAGCCCGACAAAATGGCGCCCTCCTTACACCACTCGCGTGCAAGCTCCGCACCACGGGAACAACAATCCAAAAACCTCCAGCCTTTGCACCAAAGGTGCTCAGCTCAGTCCGTCCCCGCAGGCTCCCGGCTCACACAGCCACTCCCTCCATCAGGAACCAGGTAAGTGCTCACCGGCGAGCAAGCCCGGGCGCCGGCCCCACTGATTCTCCAGCCGCTCTTAGCCTCACCGAGCTGAGCAAAGACAGTCCTTACTAATTTATTGCCGGCTATCTTAGAACTCCTCTTCCCGGCAAAGGAGCTCTGGGCTGGTGAGCTTGGAGTGCGGCCGGAGGGTCTCTCCCCCAATCAGACAAGCTTCCCACGGCTGGGGCTTCCCTCACGGGGCTCGCCCTCTCTCGTCTCCGCCCATCCTACCAGACCCGACGTGGCCTCCTCTTTAAGTTCTTCGTTTAGTGGTTCTGTTCCTCCAGTGTTCCGGGGACCTCCAGGGTTGAATGCTGTAAATTTGCTTGTAATTTTGGTGTGATCCTGGGAGGCAGTTAGCACAGCGTCTGTCTATTGCGCCATTTTACCGGAAGTCCTGTTAAGGTAAAATTTTATATCACTTGTGAAGTTTAGGTTAGGTTATTTTGTTTGTTTTTCTTTTTTGGTATGGAGGTTTATAATGGTTGCCACACCACTTGTTGAAAAGACTATCTTTTCTTCATTGAAACCCTTTTATGTCTTTGTCAAAAATTAATTAGCAATATTTGCATGGGCCTATTTCTGAACTCTAAGCTGTTATATTGACCAATGTGTCTATCCCTTTCCGTACTACATAGTGTTGATTGATATAGCTTTGTAACAACGTTAAAGTTGGCTAATTTGGCCGGCCGAGTGGCGCAGTGGTTAAGAGCCAGCTTGGGAAGCCAGCGGCCCCAGTTCGGGTCCCACATATAAGGGCCAGTGACACGGACCTCAAAAAATAAATAAATAAATAAATAAATAAATAAATAAATAAATAAATAAAGTTGGCTAATTTGATTTCCCCAGCTTTTTCAGTTTTTTTTTCAGCTATTCCATTTCCTTTGACCTTGAATGTATCTGTACTATGTTGAGTCTTCTAATTTATAAACATGGTATAACTCTCCACTTAATTATATCATCTTTAATTTCCTTTGTCAGTATTTTGTAGTTTTCAGCATACATATCCTGTACATATTTTGTTATATTTAAACCTAAATATTTCAATTTTTGTAACTATTCTAAATGGTATTGCTTTTTTAAATATTTGTTTTGCAACTGTTAATTATAGCATATAGAAATATGATTGATTTCTGTGTATTGGCCTTGTATTCTGTGATCTTTCTAAACTCATATTAGTTCTAAGTGTGTTTGTTTGGGTAGATGTCTTGAGGGTTTTCTAGAAAGACAATTATGTCCTCTATAAACAGCAACGATTTCATTTCTTTCATTCCAGCCTATATGATTTTAATTATTTTTCTTGCTATATTACACTGACTAGGAATTTCAGTATGATATTGAATAGTAGTGGTGAGTATGAATATCATTGCTTTATTCCTGATCTTAGGGGACAAGGATGCCATCTTTTACCACTGAGTATGATATTTGTTGTGGGTTTTTTGTTGAAGACCCTATCATTTTGAGGAAATTGCCTCCTGTTCTTAATTTGTTAAATGTTTTTATTATGAATGGGTGCTGCAATCAAATGCATTTTTATGCTTTGATTAATATGGTCATGTGGTTTCTTTCTTTAGCCTGTAAATATTATGGATTACATTGTTTATTTTTTTTAATTGAACCAGGCTTGCTTTCTCAAAGAAACCACCATTTGGTCATTGTGTATTTCTCTTTTTATATATTATTAGAGTTTATTTGGTGATATTTTTTAAGAATTTTGTGTGTGTTTTCATGCGAGATATTAGTCTTAAATTTTCTTATATTGTCTTTGCCTCATTTGGGAATTAGGAAAATGCTGACCTTATAAAATGAGTTGGAAATTGTTCCCTCCTCTTCTTTTTACAGAGAATAGTGTGTGACTTGTGTTAATTTTTTTTTTTTTTTTTTTTGTAAAATGTTTGCTAGAATATATGTGTAGAAACCTGAGCAGTTCTTTTCAGGTGGTTTTAAATTAAGAATTATTCAAAGTATCTGTTTCATATTTTGAGTGAATTTTTTGGCTTGTTTTTAAGGAACTTGTCAGTTTTATGTAAGTTGCTGAATTTATGTGTGCAGAGGTGTCTGTAATGCTCCTTTACTCTTTTATTATAGAAATTTGAAATTGATCAAGCCTCTAGCTCTATTATTTTACAGGAAATTCAAGAAAAGTGAATATACTGATAGATATTCTTGTGGTGCATTCAGAAAAATCTAGATTGTGGAAAACTCTATAGTATAAAATCCTGGTTTTTTCAATAAACAACTTAAAAGGAGAAAAAAACAGAGGGAAAAGAAACCTATTGATAAAAAGAAACTTAAGAAATAAGTTAAGTAACATATGCACATTATTTGAATCAACTGTAAATAAACATATTGTGAAAAAGTCAACATTTTATGAGACAATCAGAAAATTTGAAAATGACTAGATATTTTATGATGTTAAGAAAATATTTTTAAATTCTTTAGACTAAAGTGCTACTAATAAGTTATTTTAAAAATTGTTATAATAGATGAATTAATATAATTAAGATTTTATTTATGGACAAGTTAATCTATAAATCAATGCATAATTAATTAAAATTAGATTATTGTTTTCTCTATGGAATCTGACAAAACATATTAGGAACATATATTTAAAAGTTACAAATGGGGCTGGCCGAGTGGCGCGGTTGGTAAACACTGGCTTGGGATGCCAGCGGTCCCGGTTCAGGTCCCACATATGAGGGCCAGTGACACTACCCTCAAAAAAAATTTTAAAAAGTTACAAATAAAATAATGTAATGGATCACATTTGCTATAAACCAATTTACTGAAGAAGAGTGGAAAGTAAATGAAGATATAATTGAAACAAGACGGAGCATGACTTCATAATTGTTGAAACTGGGTGTTCGTACTCTTCTCTCCACTTTTCCATAATAGATTTTCATTATAAAATAGTTCTGTAACACACATTTTCCCCAAGGAAAACTTTAAAAATACGTTTTGAATAATTTATAAGAACTAGTTATTTAAAATATCATAATGGAAATTATATAAACTTAATAATTTAAGCTTATATAATAAATTTAAATAATAAATTTAAAGATCCAAGATTGTGGGGCCGGCCGAGTGGCGCATTGGTTAAGCGCTGGTTTTGGGATGCCAGCGGCCCCGGTTCGGATCCCACATGAGGGCCAGTGACACTGCCCTCCACAGCTAACAACAGCTCCACCTGGAGCTGGGCTGTGTGAGCCCCGGTGATGGTGTGGGCTGCAGCCCCTGCTGCAGTGGGCTGCCATAGGCTGCAGTGAGTGGCCCGCAGCCAGCGTGAGCGGCTGGCAGCCAAGCGTGAGCTGCCAATAGCTGCGATGAGCGACATCCAGAGGCCAGTGACCGATCTGCCTCATCCGGGAAGAGCGCAATGACGATACCAACAGTGAAGCAACATCCTCCGCAACTAAACTGAAGAATAAGAAGACGGCAACTTGTCTGTTCCCCTTCCCCGATTCCCCAACGCTGTTCCCCTCCACCAATTCCCCAATAAAATCTTTAAAAAAAAAAAAAAAAAAGATCCAAGATTGTGGAGTAGATAAACACTGTACTCACCTCCTCCCATGACCACATTAAAGTTACAACTAAATTATAGAATAATGAACATGGAGAACCATATGAAAACTAGCTGAACAACAGCCCTATATAAAGAAGAGGCCACATCAAGATCGGTGGACGGGCAGAGATGTAAAACAGTTTGGCCAGATACCCACATGTGGTGGTTGAGAATCGGGAGGATATCTTATATCTTAACTGTGGAAGTTACCCCTAGAAGACTGAGGGACTCTAGCCCCACACCAGCCTCCTCAGCCTGGAGTACTGTTGCTGAGAAAAGGAGCCCCCCACAACATCTGGCTATGAAAAACAGTGGGGATACTGACCTTCCGGGTGAAATGGAAGGCTGCAGCAAACCCATACATCCTCTTAAAGGGTCTGCACACAGACTCACTCCCATGCAGGCACTCACCCTGTGCTCTGGGTGAGTGGTACAGTTTCTTGGGAGGAATCAGAGACATATAGGGAGAGACTAAGTTTTGTGGCCCCAGGGACTAGAGGGACAGTTGCCACTTTCCCTGTGTAGAATCCTCCTCTCAATGCAGCTGGCAGGTTGTTGCCATCTTTCCTGTGTTGAGACCTCCACCACATGACCAAATCTGAATCTCCATTGGCCTAGTGAACTTTGATCACTCCACCCTGGTATCTTTCTGGGACCCCAACACACCCAACTTGCAAAATGTGGGAGGCTCTTTTTGGGCCAGCATCCAGCCCCGCCCATGTTGTACTCTTTCTTGGACAATTCTTCGGGGTTCATGGGCTCCAGGTGGATAGCAGCTGACCTCGGTGTGCTCTGAGACTTTTACTGAGTAGCTCCAGCATCAGCATTGGCACCAAACCAGAATCTACGTTAACCTGGTGAACACCACATATCTACCTGAGACACTGCCTCACCCAACTTGCATATCACATGAGGCTCTATCAGAGGCTGAGCCTTATGGGAGCTGGCAGGTGACAGCAGACCTTGAAGTGTCATGGATTTTTTCAGACCTACCCCACACCCAGTACTGGTGGTAGCCACCCTCAGTTCACAGTGTGACCTCTCCCACACAACTCCAGATCCAGCACAGGGAGTGGCCAACTGTGGGTTGCACTGTAGCTCCTACCATGTAGTCCCCACTTGGTCACATGCAGTAGCTGACCTGGGCCTCCACCAGAGATTCTACCAAGAGGCACCAGACCAACATACCTGGAGTTGGCTTCAGACCACAGCAGAGAATCACTCAAGTAGCCCCACAAGTGAACACCCAAAGAGTGGTCTCAGCAGGCACCAGAGTCTGATGGGACACAGCAGCCCAAATGTGGATGTGGCAAACCCCAACAGCTAGTCAACCTGAGGGTCAATCCGATCTATTGAGGTGCAAATAGCAATCAAGCCTCAACTATAACAGGAAGGACCACACAACCCACACAAGGGAGACTCCTGTAGCAGCCAGAGCAATTGAACAGAAAGACTGAGCTACTGGGACCCGCAGGGCACCAGTTACATAAGGTCACCCAGCCAAGCCTGGGAGACAAAGCAGGTCTACCTAATACATAGAAACAAACACAGAGATTCAGCCAAAGTGAGAAACAAAGAGGTGTGTCCGAAATGAAAGAATAGAAGAAAACTCCAGAAAAAAGAACTAAACAAAATTGAGGCTCATATCCTAACAGATACAGAGTTAAAAAAAATAATTGTAAGGAGGATCAACGAACTTAGGGAAAGAAAAGATGAACTCAGTGAGAACTTCAATAAAGGCATAGTAAGCATAAAAGAGGACACAGAAACCATAAAAAAAAAAAAAAGAACGAGTTAGAAATGAAGAATACAACAACTGAAATGAAGAATGTACTAGAAGTAATCACCAGCAGAGTACATGAAGCACAGGATCAAATCAGTGATTTGGAAGACAAAGTATTGTGTTGTTGGAAAAGTCATGACGCATGTTTGCAACAGATGGCACTAGTTCATTTATGGAAGTAATAGAGTCATTTGCACCTGTGTTATTGCTATGTCATTTGACAAATGACAGTTCTAGCTTCATTCTAAAATAAAATTGAGTGATTTGGTTGAGTTTCAGAGATTTTACAAGTTGAAGATGGAAGACCAAACTGTGCCTTTTTGCCATATTTTACTGTTTTACTTCCATAAAGGGAAGAGCGCTTGTGAAGCTTGTGAAAAGTTGCATCAAGTTTACGGTGACAATGCTCTACAAGAATGTCAGTGCCAAAGATGGTTCACGAAATTCTGTGCTGATGATTTTGATCTCAACGACACTCCTCAGTCAGAGAAGCCCACCAAGGTTGATGACGACATAAAGGGAGAGATCAACAGTAACACAATCAGAGTAGGGAACTTTAACACCCCATTGACACCAATGGACAGATCTTCAAGACAGAAAAGAAATAAAGAAACAGTGGCCTTACATGACACACTAGACTAGATGAATTTATTGATATTTTTAGAGCATTTCATCCCAAAGCAACATAAACACTTTCTTTTCAAGTGCACATGGAACAATTTCTAAGATAGACCACATGTTAGTCCACAAAACAAGTCAATAAATTTAAGAAGATTGGTATCATATCAAGTGTCTTCTCTGACCACAATGGTATGTAACTAGAATTAATTACAAGGAATAAAAATTGAAAGACACACAAACACATTGAGGCTAAATAACATGTTACTAAATAATGCATGAGTCAACAATGAGATCAAGAAGAAATAGAAAAAAATTCCTTTTTATTTTCATGAAAATGAAAATCAATAAAAACAGTCCTAACAGGGAAATTCATAGCATTACAGGTCTACCTCAAGAAACAAGAAAAATCTCCAATAAATAATCTAACCTTATATTTGAAGGAATTAGAAAAAGAAGAGCAAACAAAGCCCAAGGTGAGTAGAATGAATGGAATAATAAATATTAGAGTGGAAATAAATGAAATACAGGCTAAAAAGCAATATAAAATATTAATGGAACCAAAAGTGGTTTTTGAAAAGATAAACAAAATTGATAAACCTTTAACCAGACTCATCAGGAAAAAAAAGAGAACCAAAATGAATAAAATCAGAAATGAAAGAGACGCGACAATGGACACCACAAAAATATAAGGGATAAGAAAATATTACAATTATATGCCAACAAATTGGAAAATCTGGAAGAAATAGATAAATTTCTAGAAACATACAATCTTCCAATACTGAATCAAGAAGGAACAGAAAATCTGAATTGATTGATTACCACTAACAAAAATCAAATCAGTGATCAAAAAACTCCCAACAAAAAAAAGTCCTGGACCAGATGGCTATATAGGTAAGTTTTACCAAACATTCAAAGAAAAATTGACACTGTTCCTTCTCAAACTATTCCAAAAAATTTAAGAGGAAGGAAAGCTTTCAAACTCATTTTACAAGGCCACCATTACCATGATTCCAAAGCCATACAAAGACACTACAAAAAGGAAAAAAAAATGATAGGCCTATATCCCTGATGAACATAGATGCAAAAAACCCTCAACACAATGTTAGCTAAATAAATTCAGCAATAAATTAAAAAGATCATATACCATGATCAAGTGGGGTTTATCCCTGTGATGCAAGTTTGGTTCAATATCCACAAATCAACTAATATGATACACCACATAATCAAAAGATAAAAATCAAATGATTATACCAATTGATGCAGAAAAAAACAAAACAAAACAAAATATTTGACAAAATCCGGCAGCCATTTATGATAAAAATCCCCAGCAACGTGGGAACAGAGGGAACATACCTCAATATAATAAAGGCCATATACAACAAGCACACAGCTAACATTCTCATTTCATTGGGGAAAAGTTAAAAGCATTCTTCTTAAAATCAGGAACAATGATAGCCACTTTCACCACTTTTATTCAGCATAGTTTTGGAAGTCCTTGTCACAGCAATTAGACTACAAAAAGAAATAAAAAGCATCCAAATTGGGAAAGAAGAAGTAAAACTGTCATTATTTGCACATGACATGATACTATATAGAGAGAACCCTAAAGATTCCACCAAAACCTATTAGAACTGATAAGTGAATTCAGTAAAGTAGTTGGATACAAAATTAATATTCAGAAATTGGTTGAACTGTTATACACCAATAATGAACTGTCCAAAGAGAAATTAAGAAAACAAACTCATCTACAATTGCATCAGAAAAAGAAACAAAATGCCTAGGAATAAATTTAACCAAAAAGGTGAAAGACCTGTACTCAGAAAACTATAAGGCACTGAAGAAAGAAATTGAAGAAGCTACAAATGAATAGAAGCATACACTGTGCTCATGGAGAAGAAGAGTTAACATTGTCAAAAAGTTTATACTACCCAAAGCAATTTATAGATTCAGTGCAATCCTTATCAAATTCCCACTGGCATTGTTCACAGAACTAGAATAAAAAATCTTAAATTTTATATAAAATCACAAAAGACTCCAAATAGCCACAGCAGTCTTGAGGAAGAAGAACAAAATTAGAGGTTTCATGCTATCTGATATCAATCTATACTACAAGTCTATAGTAATCAATACAGCATGGTACTGGCATAAAAACAGACACATAGATCAATGGAACAGAATAGAAAACCCAGAAATAAATCCATGCCTATGTGATCATTTGATCTATGACAAAGGAGGCAAGAATAAACAATGTGGTAAAGACAGCCTGTTCAATAAATGTTGTTGGGATAACTGGACAGATAAATGCAAAAAAAATTGACATTGGAGCACCTTCTCACACCATATACAAGAATAAACTCAAAATAGATTAAAGACTTAAATGTAAGACCCAAAAACCATAAAACTCCTAGAAGAAACTACTAGGCCATGTTCTCTCTGATATTGCTCTTAGTAATATTTTTTCTGATTTATCTCTTTAGGAAAGGGAAACAAATGAAAAAATAAACAAATGGGATTACATTAAAATAAAAAGATTTTGCACATCAAAGGAAACACTAATAAAATGAAAAAACAGTCTACTAAACAGGAGAAGATATTTGCCAATGATACCTCTCATAAGGAGTTAATATCCAAAATTTATTTTAAAAAAACTCATACCACTCAACACCGAAATAAAAACAAATAAACAAAAAAAGCTCAAGCAATCCAATTAACTAAGGGGCAGAGGACCTGAAGAGACATTTCTCCAAAGAAGATATATACATGGCCAACAGACACATGAAAAGATGCTCAATGTCACTAATTATCAGAGAAATGAAATAGAAATCACAGTGAGATATCACCTCATACCTGTTCCAATGGCTATCATCAATAAATCAACAAACAACAAGTGTTCACAAAGATGCAGATTGCAAATTGGTACAGCCACTATGGAAAACAGTATGGATGTTCCTCGAAAATTTAAAAGTAGAACTACCTTATGAATCCACAATTCAACTTCCGGGTATTTACCCAAATAAATAAAAAACACCAATTCAAAAAGATATATGCATCTCTATGTTCGTTGCAGCACTATTTATGATAGCCAAGATATGGAAGCAATCTAAGTGCCTGTCAATAGACAATTGGATAAAGATGTGGTACATATATACAATGGAATATACTTGGCCATAACGGGATGTGGATTATATGGTGGAAGGGAGTCAAAGGAATTGTAATAGATAGTATGATATGGGGAGGGGGGAGGAGTGGGAGGGGAGAATTGGGGGAGGGGGGTTGTCACTTTGAGGGGTAAAAAGTATAACTATTGCACTTTGTTGTACACCTGAAGCTAATTAAAAGTATATATAAATAAAATAAAATAAAAAGAATGAAATTTGTGACAACATGGATGGACCTACAGTGTATTATGTTAAGTAAAATAAGTCAGACTGAGAAAGACAAATACCTTATGTTCTCACTTATATGTAGAATCTAAAGAACAAAATAAATGAACAAAACAGAAAGAGACTCTAAGGTACAGAGAAAAAAAATCAATAGTTGGGCCAGCCAAGTGGTGCATTGGTTAGGAGTTGGCTTGGGACACCAACTCTGAGCAGCAGGGCCCTGGGTCGAATCCCACATGACGGCCAGTGACGCTGCACCCTCTACAGCAAAGATGGTGAACAACAGCTCGACCTTCAGTTGGGCTGCATTGAGTAACCAGCAATGGCTTAGGCTGCAGTGGGGCTGGCCAACAACTAGTGTGAGCTGCCGTGAGCCACTGTGAGGAATGTACAATGGCCGGTGAGTGACGGCCTCACCTTGGAAGAGTGCAATGATAATAACAACATGGGCCAGTGAAGCAACATCCTCCACAATGAGACTGAAGAACAAAAGGACAGCAACTTGTTCGTTCCCCTTCCCCGATTCCCTAACACTGTTCCTCTCCCCCAATTCCCCAATAAAATCTTAAAAAAAAAAAAATTAATGGTTGCCAGAGGGTTGGGGGTTGGGGAACTGTGTGAAAAAGGTAAAGGGATTAAGAAATATAAATTGATAGTTACAAAATAGTCATGGGGATTTAAAATACAGCATAGCGAATATAGTCAAGAATGTTGCAACAAATATGTATAGTGCCAGGTGGGGACTAGAGTAATTGGGGCGATTAGTGCATAAATTATATAAATGTCTAACCACTATTCTGTACACCTGAATCTAATGTAAAATAATATTGAATGTCAGCTGTGACTGAAAAAAAAATTTTTTAAGTTATATACTTATGGGATGCATATAGACTGGGACTTAGGAGAATATATATATAAAAAAGATAAACAATGAATTAGCTAAGCATTGTCCTAAATAAATTAGCAAAAGGTAAGCAGGAAATGATCATCATTGCCACCAACAAAACAAACTATTGGAAGTCAGTAATAGAGAATAGAAATTGATAAAATACAAAGCAAATCTACAAAATCAAAAGCTGATTCTTTAGAAATACTATGAAAAGCTCTGATAAGATCTAGAAAAAATATGAGAAAACACAAATAATATGCACAATTGAACTTCAAAAATATATTTTACATGAACATAATACTATAAAACATTTCATGCAAGAACATTTGAAAGCATTCTAGAAAAATACAAATTACCATAACTATCTCATTAAGAAACAGAAAATCTATGTAGACTTATACTCTTCTTCCATTGCCAGATTCTATTAGACTTGAATTTTACTGAATCTTCAGGGGTCAAACAATCAATGGTATATAAAGCTGTTTCAGAAAAATTTAAATACAGAGGTATCTTTCTAACTTATTTTATGAGACTAGATGTAGCATATAAAATAATATCAGAAAGAAAAATTACAGTCAGTCTCACTTATGACAAAGAATGCAAACATGCTAAATAAAATTAATCCAATAATAAATGTTTAAAATTCATTTTAAATAAATTGAGTTTATCTTAAGAATGCAATGATTGTTTATCATTTAAAAAGCTATATACTAAAGTCACAACTCATTCAATTTAGCAACAAATGTTATAAGATGCCCAACATAGATAAAAGAGAAGGAGTAGAAGGCTTTTATAAAGAAAACATAAAGAATTCAAATAAATTGAGAAAGATTTGATTATCCATTGAAAAATAAAATATAATGAAAATGTTAATCTTATATCTGTTCATCAAAATTAGGATTTTTTTCATGGAACTTTAGAAGTGGTACTAAAATTAATATAGAAGAATGCAGAGATTAGCCAAAATGGTTTCGAAGAAAAGCAACTTGCTTTTCCTGATATCAAGACTCATTATAAAATCAGGGTAATTAAAATATCCTAAGACAAAAAATGCTTAAATAAGAAATAATTCCAAAATTATAAAAAGACATAAATTTGCTACATTAACAAATAAGTTAAATTACATTAAATGTAGATAACATTGAAATTTACATTAAGACAAAAATACCATAAATAGATTTTTAAAAATCTATACAACCACCCAGTAGGAGAATATATTGGTGATGCATACAATGAAGAAAGAATTAGTATTCAGAATATATAAAGAATTCCCACAAACGAATGAGAAAAAAATAGTACAATTGAAGAATGGACAAAGATGTAAACAGACAACATAAGAACATGAGATCAAATGGCTAATAAGCATGTGAAAAGACATTTAACTTTATTAATGACCAGGAGAAAAGAATTTAAAACAGAATTGAGTTAGTATTTCACACTCATCAGTTTGGAAAATTTTTAAATGTGCATGAGAGAGAGAAAGATAGAGAGACAGAGAGACAGAGAGACAATCTGTGTCAGCTGGATATAAGGAAATTGGAATTCCCGTTCTTCTGATATGATCAGGGGTATAATGGTAGATGTCTAAAAACTGGATCTTCAGGAAAATAAAAAGTCCCAACTAGTAACGTTCGCTTATTTCAAGCTACCAATGGGAGATGGCATTACTGAACACTGTTGAGGATAGATGTGCGCAATTAGAAGTGTAAGACCTAAAACCTAGTGTTCTAATTTTAGTTATTTACCATTGAGTAATCATAGTTTATAGGCACAGGGAACATTAATTTTAAAATTAAAAAGTTGGAAATAATCTAAATCTAAATCAGGAAATCTGAATCTGATTTCTAAATAATCTAAATAGAATCATAGTAAATAAATTATATTACATTTCCATAATGAAACTGTACAGCAGTTCAATAAGCTGGGTCTGTGGATAGCTATGCAGATAAATCTCAAAAGCACGATTTTAGTTGAACAATTAAAATTGCAATCTGATAACAGAAATGTAAATTTTAAAATCAAAATGTAATATTATTTATGGATTGTCACATATATGAGTAAAATATGAAAATATGGCATGAGAAAGACAAACCAATGTCTTCCTTATGACCCTACCGAAGAATGAGGAAGGGGAATAGGAAGGAGATATAGGGCTTCAATTATTTCAATATCACTTTATTTCTTTACAAAAATAGAGAAAATTCTGCACTGAATGTGGCAGAACTTATTTTAGATCAGGATAGAGGATACGTGGTTGTTGGTTGTATCATTCTCTTACTTTCATTGTGTGTTTGAAATATAATATTTGGGAGAAAAATCCTATCTCTGGCCTGAGGGTCTCATAGCCACCTTTGATGAGGGCAGGTGGTTTGTAGAAATGGATGGCTTGTGTAAATACAAGGTCATGTTCAATATTACATGACAGTAATATGGGTGAAGGCCCTGAAAGGGGCAGTGGTCATCTGAAAGAGCAGTGAGGGCTTCATATTCTATTAGCTCTTTGTCTAGTTCCTGAAACTAGAATGTCCCCTATGAAATGCAGAGGCTCTCAATCTGGAGCCACAGGGGTAAAGCATCCCTTGGCTCATAAGTGATTTTAGTGCATATATTCAAGTGAGATGTCTGCTTTGACCATACACAAGAGCAAGGGATGCCAAGAGGAGCCACCTAAGAATACTACGGGATGTTAACCTTGAACCAACACAGAGAAGGTGGCAGAAACCAGATAAAACACAATTGCTCTGTTAACCATTGCATTCATTTCCTTTATGTTGTTTAGCTTCACTGAGTGTATTTGATCTGCAACTTAGGCATCTGCCAGTCATGTCAAGGGACTGCCCGTCTAAAGAAGATGGAATAAAAATGGCCATTTAAATTTGAAAGTTGTCAGGACACGGATGGACATTTACAAATGAGAAATTTTATAGATCCCCAAAAATGTTAGTGTTAGGATTCCGAGTTCAATTCAGTGACTCTTTTCTTCTTTTAGGTGAGAAAATCAAGACCCCAGAGTGATTCTGTGAATAACCAGACATCAATATGGGCAGAACAAAATCTGAAACTCAAATAATTTAATGATGAGCTAAGTGACGTGCACACTACTACAAGAAATCATTCCATTATGAAACTATAAGCAAGATTGTTTGGGGTTCTCTCTCTTTCTCTCTTTGTATTCCAAACTCAAAATACATACATAAATGAGTGAATGAATCAATGAATGAATCAATGAATAAATAAATAAATAACCTGTGGAAAACCCCACAGGAGCTGAAATTGCTGAAGACAACTAGCTCTTTAATTATGATGTGCAGTGAGCTGCTTTTACCCTTCACTTATCTCTGAAGTTGGATGCCTGTTACCTCTGAATGCTCCCTGACAGATCCCTGTGATTTGTATCAGCTCACAAAATTAAAAAAAAAAAAAAATGCAGACTTGCAGCTCTAATTTGCCAGAATCCTTAAGATCTCTTTTATCATGCCCTGCTGACTGGATGGAAAGCGGCACTCTCTTTAGTGGCAATCTGCTCTAATCATTTTTATTCAGGTGGCAGGCAGGGTTCAGGACAAACATGAAGGAGAGTGATTGGAGCACAGTGTCTTCAGATGGCTTAAACTGCACCATTCAGGAAATTTTTGATACTTTTTTATTTCGCTACATTTAAACAGGTTTCTTTTACAGCTCAGGAGACCAAATCACTGCACAGGATATAAAGTGCATCAAAAAAGAGCATTGTATTTGGAGTCTGAAGTCACTCCCTTCTAGATGTGTGTGACCTTGGGTTTCTAAACCTCTTCGAGTCCTCATCTCCTCATATACGAAACAGGAAATAAAAAATGTAGTCATCCTGGATTATTGTGAAGGGGAAATAAGTTTTCAGAATTGTATAGAAAAGTGCTTTATATTTTGAAGTGTTACATAAATGTTAGTACCCTATATCCATTTTCTATGTGAATTTTTAAAACTTTTCATCTTGTCTAGAAATCAGTTAGAAACATGACACACTAAAAATTTCCCAGTAAATATCTAACTGCTCATGTCCTGAATTATAAAAAAATTCAGATCTTGGTTTTATTTTTTCATAGTAATATTCTGTGTTGTGCTATTCTGAAATGTAGGCATAAAAACAAATTGTATAGTAAGCAATGGTCTTATTTACTATAGGTTTCTGAAGAGGAGAGAGAAATTGCCTCTTTAAGTCAAAGCTACAGAAATTTATTTTACTTTATGAGGAAAATAAATCAATGAGGAAAGAAAATAACTATTGTGACCACCAGGAAGAAATTCAAATGGCAGATGGTGTGGGATTATTTGCTGGCTTAGCGAAAGTCTCCGTCTTTTTTGGTAATACAGATCTGGGACCCCAGGACAAGCTCCATATGACAACATAAGTCCTTTTACTCAGTCAGTGGTATTTTCTTCTTGTTTGGTTTGACTTGCAAATGTTGGGGTGGGCTTGAAAGAGTGAGTTACCTACACTAGCACAGTCACCTATAGTTGACCACTCTGGTAGACTCCAACCTGCCTGGTCTGGCCATCGGGGAAGCTTAATTTATTTTGGAATAATTTTGTATGCTTTTCACCAAGGGTAAAATCCTCATGATGGAAACCACAATGGGACATTCTCTTATTGTCCTTAGGGAAGTAGGGTACCAGATTGGAGATAATTGTTCAAACTACTGCTGGATTAATATTGCTCTGCCAGTAGGGACTTAAGAGGCAATCAAGCATAAGTCCAATTTGACCTCCAAGTGTCTTACTATTGCCATTTTTCCTAATGCCTCTAATTCCCATGAGTTCATTAAGAAATGTTTATAATTACAAACTTTGTGCTAGAGAAGTGCTAATATTAAGTATAGAGAAATAATATTCATTCCTGTCTGATATAAGACTTCTCTCTTAAGCATCTTCTTAATGATATCTACAGATTTTAATGGCTGAGGGCATTAAACTCTGCAGCAATTATGTATCATTTGCATCACAAGGACTGGTTTACCTGATATGGCCATATTCTTGCCCTCCCTTTCTCCATTGGGTAAAAGAGGGAGAATGATAGAGAGGATATACATCAGTGAACTACCATCCAATATAGACATCAAGAAAGGGGTGCTAAGGGCTGGCCAAGTGGTGCAATGGTTAAGCGCTGGCTTGAGAAGCCAGCAGCCCCGGTTCGGGTCCCACATATGAGGGCCAGTGACACTCCCCTGAAAAAAAAAAAAAAAGAAAGAAAGGGGTGCTAAGTAGCTGGAGCATATCACAAAGGCTCTGAGGCCACCAAAGTGTACTAAAGGACAGATTACAGAAGAGATAAAGCTAAGGTTTGCTTATTTCAGGATTCTGTTCTGAACTGACCACAGAGCAGGCTATAAATTAAAAGTCAATTCAAACCACATCAAAGCCCCAGCCACCAGGCCCATCACCTGATCTAAGGGACATACTGAGGTGGTTATAGCCTTGTTACTCAAAGTGTGGGCCCTGGATCAATAGTATTATTATCATCTGGGAGCTTGTTGCAAATACAGTCTTAGACCCACTAGACCTACGGAGTCACGACCTATATTTCAATAAGCTCTCCATATGATACTTATGCTCTTCAAGTTTTAATAAAAGGGGAGTAGCCTATAGAGTTTACTGTAATTCTTCTAAAGCTACCCCAAGACTAGATCAAACTGGGCACTCTTTAGCAGCCTTCCCCATCCCAGCATCCTCCAATCAGAGCACACATGAAGCATTCCCTCTGTTTCCCATTCCCCTGTCTGCCTTTGAGTCTCTGCTCAAAAGGATGGGAGCCGACCCTCTTGCTATTGCAAGCTCTGAATGAACAGCCTTTGTTTGTTCTCTTTTGGATCATCTTCATTTATTTCCCCATTTCCCACCTTCTCATAAACATCAAGACTATTAGCTTTCCACTCCTGCTGGGAAACACTTATTCTCTCTTCTCAATGAGGAGAATATTGAAAAATGATTTATTTCTATTCTCAACACACAAGCCTATCCAGGCTTCTCATTGCCCTAAACTTTTATTGCCTTCCCCATAGGAGTCAATTCCACCACTTCCCTCTAGATTGGGACTCGCCATATCTTCCATGTGGCTGCTCTGTTTGGTGGTGGTTCCCAGGAATGAGAGCAGGGTTGATTTTCCATTCACATCATTACCTTCTAGAGTGCATGTGTACTCATCAAGTATTGTGTGTATTAGTCGGTCATATACTAGTCGCTATTCCTGCTTCAGTATCATCGTCATAAATATTATTAAAAATAGCATGTAAAATAATTGAAGCACTCAAAATTGATTTTAAGGCTTACACTGGGCTTACTTTATCTTTATTTTGGGGCAATATTTTATCTATATATTTCCATGGGTTTTGCTCAGCCTTACAAATATCTATTTTCCTAGGCCAAGTAAAAGTGAATGCTTAGCAACATTATTATATTGATTGGTCTCTGGATTGCAATAAAATATAAGGAGCATCCCAATGTACTTACACCAGATGGAAATGTTATGATTACAAATAAACTTGTAACAAAAAAAGCTTAAAATCTAACCTCTGGAGTTTTTGCTTTTGTTTTTGATTTTTCCCTAGTATCTCACTACCAAGTAAAATGGACTGAAAGGCTGTTCAGGGGTGATCTGCCTCAGACCTGATAAATCTCTAGAATGACCTTGGATTTTAAACTCTTCTAGGTCATCTCTAACCACACCATGTGGTTTAACTTTGTTCATTGTTTAAAGGGGGTCACCTTGTCAGTGTTCTCAGCTCAGAGGACAACAGAGAGGCTACGATCCACAGGTTTTAAAAGCAGACTAATTTGCTTAATTTGTGACATTTGTAAGAAGTCTATTTCCCTCATTTGTGTTTATCAATTAATTTGTTCATATATTTAAATGTCCATTCTTTGCTAGGTACCATGCTAAATGCAAGGAATAGTACTAAAGACCAATTTTTATCTTCAATGTGCTTAGGGTATATTTAAAGAGATAGAGAAGAAGAAATCAAAAGTGTAAGAGAGTCACAGCCTTCCTTACTCTCTCCTCTGCTCCATCTTCCCAGAACAACATAATAAAGATCTGTGTTGTAGATGAGGGAAGAAGAAAGAAAAAACATGTGGTCTAGGTTTCGGAGAGAGTTTTGGGACAGAAAGATAGCAAGGGGACCCACCTGATGCATTTGTTGTTCCTATTGTTTTAATCATCTCTCAGGCATGAGAAAGATATTGAAAATGAGAGATATATCTAAAGAAAATGTTTCAAAAGTTTTTTTATTTTTTACTTTCAACATATCCACTGGTACCCATGGTAGTTTTGCATGAAAGTATTCATTGCTCTCAACAGTTATCTTTGAAAAATAATACTCTTCAGAGACTGGGCCATATGAATCCCCAGTTATAGTTCAGTTATGCAGATAAATGAGCATTGCAACCACAGCAAGCGCTTTCATAGGGGAGATATAAAGTACTATAGCATAAGATAGGGAAGGCATCTAATGGATCAAGGAAGGATTCTCAGAGGAATACTAACTATCTCAGCTGAGATTTGAAAAATGAGATATCCAGATAAACTTAGACATAGGGGATTAGGGAATACAGTTAGAGGAACAGTAGGATTGCAAAAAAACTAACCATTATTTGTAATGGCTGGAATAGAACGTGTATGGAAAAAAAAGAAAACCTTGGGAATAACATTTTCTTTAGGTAAGTTCCTCAATGAGATTGTGATTTAACAGCCTTTAGTGATTAGTCTTCCAACTCACCTACATTTTATCTATGGGGCCCAGGGCCATATTGTCCATGGAGTAGGCTCAGCAAATCATCAAACAAATTATTAATTAGTTATGACTTATTATAACCACTATGTACCAGACCCTGCATATATATTATCTTCGATCCTCACAATCACTCCAAAAGGTAAGGCTTTATTTGTCCTGATTAAGGGTGCATAAACCAAGGCTCAAGGAGTCCATTAATTTGCACAAGATTATACATCAAATGCAGACAAAAGCTACACAGTTTTTTTTTCTTTTCACTATACTATACATCTTTTAATAGGTATAAAAACTTGCAGTCTCCATTTAGTCATGAGGTTCAGTACAAGTGCTAGCCCCTTTCTCCCAACCCCCATTCGCTTCTTCCTCACACTTGTCCAGTCCTTTTTGTCTTGCTACTCAACTGTTTGTGAACTCCAACATCATTTAATAAAATTAAGGACAGCTTAGGAGTTTGGAAAACTTTGCCACTCACAAATTTTGTGACCTTGAAAATATGACTTTAATTTCCCCTAAGACTTTGTCCCTTATCTGTAAAGTAGGAATGAAATGGGCACCTATTTCAGGGGTTATGATCAGAATTGTATGAGCTTCCTTAGGAGAACAGTACCTAGCATATAGTCAGCTACCAATGCATTTTAAATTCTCTTCCTAGACTTTCTCAACCTCAACTTTATTCTAAACTTCCTCAAACTCAGCCTGTTTTTTTGCTCCTTTTTAAGGAAATTTGCCCCCCTTATCAAATCTACACAGTTCACCATTTGAAATGGCACTGAATTCTTAAATTAACAAAATGCCAGATGGCTTGGCTTGTGTATCACATGTGTTTGAATATGCATCATCATATTATAAAATTAAAAATAAAAGCATAGTCAAAATTTCCTTCTCACTTTCTGAATGAAAACTAACTTCTTTGTTCTCTTAAGACCTCTGTGGTGGAAATAATCAAAAGATTTACGTCCTCCAGAAAGTACCTTTATGCTGACATTTAGAATTCACATCAGTTTATACAGGAGGTGTTTACAACTTCACTAGAGGCTCCAATCAGCTGAGTCCCCATTATCTTTTCCTTTCACCCAATTAATTATCAAAGGGCCAGTAAAGGGAAGAAATAAACATAAAGAAAATATTGTACCTTTAAGAAACACACCCCTACCAGTGCCTTTTAGGCTGATGATTTTGATCTTAAGAATGCACTGTCTCAGAAAGATGCAGGATACAGAAGCAAATGTCATAGTAAATAATATATAAATCATCCCTCGGTACCCTAAGCACCAAGCTGAGACACCAGGCACTTCTCTCTCATGATGCTCCAGAGAAACTGCCAAGTCCAGCAGAGCCATATTGCAAGATGAATTGGGGAAGCTTTCTTTTCCTGCTGACAGAGCTCTTTCTGCCTATGACAAGACCAAGCGGAAGATGCCTTACAGGACTGAGGGTTGGGGCAGAATGATGTATAAACAGCCAACATGACTCAGCAACAGTATTTTTGTACTGGGCAAAACTGCCGAGGGGAAACACATGCACACCTATAAGGTCAGACAATTAAGTTCACAAACTTGTTGCAATGATGTTGCTAACCTTTTTTGATATCAGAGGGATTTTTCATTATGAGTTTGCACCAACTGGACAGTCAACCAAGTTGACTGTTTACAGGAGCTGAAAAGACTGTGTGAAAAAGCTAGATGACCTGAACTCTTTGCCAATTCATGGTTCTTGCATCAGACAATGTGCCAGCTTACACAGCACTGTCTGTGAGGAAGTTTTTAGCCAGTAAACAAATAACTGTATTGGAACCCTCTCCCTACTCACTTAATCTGGACCCCAATTACTTCTTTCTTTACCCAAAGATAAAGGAAATATTGAAAGGAAGACATTTTGTTGACATTCAGCATATCAAGTGTAATATGATGACAGCTCTGATGGCCATTCCAGAAAAACAGTTCCAAAATTGCTTCAAAGGGTGGACTAGGCACGGGTGTTGGTGCATAGCTTCCCAGGGGGAGTGCTTCGAAGGTGACCATAGTGATTTTCAACAATAAGGTATGTAGCACTTCTTCTAGGATGAGTTCGTGAACTTAATTGTCTGACCCAGTACATACACCCAATGGGGACTCCAATATTCAGGAAGTAGAATTAAAAGTTAAGTTTCTGAAAAGATAAGAAAATGTGTATGAGGCTTTAGGTCCGCTTCCCTGGAAGCAGAGCCTGAGATGGGGATTCCAATGCATGGGATTTATTGAGGGAGGGCTCTCAGGAGGAGTCAGGAAAGCAGAGCAGGGCAAGGGGGAAGAGTTGAGCAGGAATGTGGTATTCTCTGGAGATTAAACTCAGCCTCATTGCACAGGGAGTTCCAGAGCATGAACTAAACCTTAGGGTTGGTCTCACCTTGAGGCAAAAGGCCAGCCATTTTGTATTTTTGTAGGCCACTCCAAGGGTGTTGATATACAACCTCATTAGTGGGACAGCTTCTTTATGGCAGAGAGCAATCCCCAAAGAAATGTGTGGCCTAGAGATGTTCAGCAGAGAACACTCTTAGTGGGGGATGGGTTAAGGCATCTGTGTAGGGGATCAACAACATCCACTACACTTGGAGTACCTACTCTTCAACATATGTGTACCTGTGAATGGAGAGTATCTATCTATCTATCTATCTATCTATCTATCTATCTATCTATCTATCATCTACCTTCTGATTTATATTAGTCTACCTACATATGATCTATTTCACACTTTTCTTAAATGTTGCTGTACTTACAGACTGCTTCCATTTGTTCCTACCTACTGATAGCAACCATTCTAAATGGGATTTTCAAAAGCAAATTAAAATATAGCATTGTTATATTACACAATTATGCAATATGCTTTTGGTCTTTTGTTATGCTAAGTAAAAAAATGACAGAATATTGCACACCAGCTGATAGAACAGAACTGTATCACAGCAATAAGAAGAAAATTTATCTTTTTTTCATCTGCTAGTTGATTTGCAAGATTTTATAATCTAAAAAGGACCCTTTCTATATGCAAAATAAAGCTATCAAACAATAAAATTGATTTTTAAAAACCTAATATAGAAATCAGCCTTAAAATTTTGATATTCTCTCCATAGCCCTGGGCCTGGAAGTGAGGAAGTTGTCTGCCATTCTTCTCACTGCTTTTTTTAGTCCATCCTCTTTCCCTGCTCCCTAAAACACTCGGGTGTGACTTTTATGTTATATCAGTTGTCTATTGCCTCAGCAGTGCTGCATAACAAACTACCTCCAAAACCAAAGGCTTGAAGCAAGAGCATATACTTAGTTCTCAGGTATTTAGGTTACTGGTTTAGCCTGATATGTTAGTTATTTATTTCTGCATAACAAATTATCCCAAAACTTAGCACCTTAAAGTAATAGACATTTAACATTTCACAGTTTCTTTGACTAAGGAATCTTGTGCAGCTTAGCTGGGTTCTCTGGCTCTGGGTCCCTCACAGGATGCAATCAATGTATTGGCCAGGGCAGCAGTCATTCCAAGGTTCAAGTGAGGGTCAATTCACATCCAAGCTTACTTGTGTGAGCTCTAGGTCCATGCAGGAAACACCAGTTCCTTACCACGTGGGTTCCTCCAGAGGGCTACTCACAACACAACAGTTTGCATCCCCCAGAACAAGGATCATAAGAAAGAAAGCAAAAGTGAACAAAACAGAAACCATAGTTCTTGGTCACTGGCCCCCGTACATGGAGGGCAGGGAGAGACAGAAGAAAGAGGCAGACCACTCCAGATTGGTAGGTGGCAGTTTTAATAAGCAAGGAAACTTTAATAGAAGACCTTCTTGGGCAACCGCAAGATGAGTAGATCTCCACACCCATCCACCAGAACCTTAAAAGTTTATATAGAGGCCTTAACTGGGTTGAATCATGGATATCATCTAGATGGTCTCAACAACACATTATTCTCTCAAGGCTGCATTCTTGAAAATGGCTCCCATTATGGGAATGGTGAACAGAATGTACATTCCAAGGACAGGGGAAGGGTGAGGAACCTCCCATTGCTTGGGTCTAGCTTGTGGGTCAAACAGCAGTCATGTCTTTTCCTCCAACAATAGTCTGTCACCTAACTCAGAAGTGATATCTCATCAGCTTAGTTGTACTCTGGTCATTAGACATAAGTCACCAGGTTGATCCCACACTCAAGGGAATGGAGTTGTAGAAGGACATAAATATAATCATTGGAAGGCATCCAAGATACTATCACAGCCATGTTCATTGTTTAGTTTTCTTTAGTCTTGACTGGACTCATCCTATATCTGGGGGTTAACTGCCATTGGCTGATCTAGGATAGTTTTGGCTGTGGTGACTGTGTCATTTATCCTCTGGAAAATTAGCTGGGGTGTTCTCCTGGTGATGGCAGAGGTATAGAAGAACAAGCAGAAGCACCCAAAGACTCTTGAGGCTCAGGCTCAGAACTGGTATAGCATCTCTTCCACTGCATTCTATTGGCCAAATCAATTTATAGGATGAGCCCAGTTTCCATGAGTGCAGAAACAGATTCCATACCTGACAAGAGTTTCTGCAGGATTACATTTGAAAGAACTTGAATATAGAGAGAGCTGGAGAATTGGGGTCATTAATATAATCAAAATTACTTGTCTTTAGAGTCTCTCACTTCATATTCTTGAAGCATCTAAAGGGCACTTCTCTCGTTTTTGAAGTTTTGTCACTCAGTGTCATTCTACACAATTCTATTCTTGTTTGAATTCTTGGGGATATTGATGTCCGTAAAGATCAGTGTTTTCCAATAGGATCACCAATGTTATGTGAGGAAAGAAAATTCTTCACTTATATGAAACTATCCCTTGGGCTTCAAGACATTTGACTTCCCCAAATTCTTCCCTCTACATGCCAATATTCTTCCAGGTTTGAAAAAAACCCCAACAAAGACAGAGGTCACAGGTAAGCAAGTGGAGAAGTCTCAAATGATCCATGTAACACTGAATTAGTCAAAGACATCAGTAAGATGAATTCATGTTTAGTTTCATATAGATACAGATGGTTACATATATAAATGTT
Source organism: Aselliscus stoliczkanus (assembly GCA_033961575.1). NCBI lineage: Eukaryota > Metazoa > Chordata > Mammalia > Chiroptera > Hipposideridae > Aselliscus > Aselliscus stoliczkanus. The sequence continues at coordinate 34,765,491 of CM066738.1, forward strand.
TATAGATATGGGTATATGTGTGTATATGAATATATGTTTGTGTATATGTATGTATATATGCACATATATGTATATGCAGATGTATATATGTATACATGAATGCATATGTCTATGTCTATGTCTACGTCTATATCTATGTAGATGGATATAGATATAGATAGATATAGATATATATCAGTTAACATACACACATACATTTTGTTTCCTTATCAGCTGAGAGGCCCTCACAGCAACAACACTGCAGTAGCAATGAGCAAACCAGAACTTAGGTCTTGATTTTTAATACCATTCTCCAGTGAAAGGACTTAGAGCTCCTAAGAGAAATGGCTGATTCATTGACTGGCACAGCACATATATAAGATGAACCTGGAGCATATTGTAGAATCAGAGAGTAAGTGCTAAAAACAACAAAAAAAGAACCTTCATAATGATGGAGGTATGTCATAGGAGCCAAACGAAAGTGCTCCCAAGAATGGAACAATATGAGTAACAAAATAGACAGAGTAATACTAGTTTATAACACAAAGCATAAAATAAATATCCACAAGCCCATATGATAAAAATAAATGATTAAATAAATAAACAAATGGCAAAAAAAACAAGTCTATGCAGAAGAATTCCAAATCATTTATGTAGCTACCCTGCATTACAGTATAACTCCTCACTCCTTAAGTGTGGGCTGTACATATGACTTCCTTCCAAAGATTGGCCTATGGAAAGAGAAAGAAAAGAGTCAATTTTATTGGATAAACATGACAAATACAACTCAGTTATGTTATCAATGTCAATATCAACAGTGATTAGCTAAATTGATAGCATGTGCCCTTGATATAACATAAAATGCGTCTGCCCCCAAAAGCCCATAACACCAGTATAATCATGAGAAAAACATCAGACAAATTTCAAATTAGGAGTTCTATAAAATACCTCATGAGTATTTCTCAAAATTGTCAAGGTCAGCAAAAACTAGGAAAGTCTGAGGAACTGTCACAGCCAAAAGCAGCCTAAGAAGACATGATGACTAAATGTAATATGGTATCCTGAATGGGATCCTGAAACAGGAAAAAAAAAAAAGTTAGGTCAAAAATAGAAAAATGTTGGGTCGGCCAAGTGGCGCATTGGTTAAGAGTTGGTTTTGGGATACCAGCGGCCCCGGTTCAGATCCCACGTATGAAAGCCAGTGACACTGCCCTCCACAGCTAACAACAGCTCCACCTGGATGTAGGCTGCAGCCCCTGCTGCAGTGGGCTGCCGTGGGCTGCAGTGAGTGGCCGGCAGCCAGCATGAGCGGCTCGCAGCCAGCGTGAGCTGCCAATAGCCGCGGTAAGTGACGTCCAGAGGCAGGCCACCGATCTGCCTCATCTGTGAAGAGCGCAATGACGATGCCAACATGGGCCAGTGGGGCGGCGTCCTCCCCTGAAGAACAAAAAGACAGCAACTTGTCTGTTCCCCTTCCCTGATTACCCAACGATGTTCCCCTCCCCCAATTCCCCAATAAATATTTAACAACAACAACAACAACAAAAATAGGAAAATGTCAACACAATGTGGACTTTTGTTAACAACAATCTATTAGTACTGGTTCATTAATTGTGACACATATGCCTTACTAATGTAAGATGTTAATAATAGGGTAATAAATAAATTGTGGGGTGTCTGAAAACTCTCTATACTGTCTTCATAATTTTTATGTAAATCTAAAACTATTCTGAAATTAAAAGTTTATTTTAAAAAATGCTCTAACACATTTTTTAAAAAACCCTAGGTGAGTGATAGCACTATTGTGTGAAAGACACTGACATAGATATCCTTCCAATGCCTGTCAATTTCTTGACCCCTTTCCCCCAGTGATCCTGTCCAATACACATCTCAGCCATTCACATCTACAGTAACACTATACACATTATCATCCCCACTAATACATTAGTGGTCTGAGTCTCAAGCACTTCTCTCCCTTCTCTGGTCAGTCTCTCCAGAATCCCTACTCCAACATTCTACAACTCCTGGCCCAAGATCTATGCTCCTTTGCTCTTACTACCTTTTCACTGTGCCAAACCTACTCATGACCTCACATTTCTCTTTACATGGCTTAAATTCTAGAATCAATCATTAGAATTGCTCCCTTGGATATACTCTCCAGTTCTTTGTTTCTTTCTTGCATTGACCTATTCTCTTGGCATAACTCCAGCAATAATTAAATTAGATTCTCCACTTATTCATCATATGTACCAATTTAGCTGAGCACAGCTGGCCTTATTTTTTTTCTAAAGATTTTTATTGAAATATAGATACCATACAATATTATATTAGTTTCAAATGTACAGCATAGTTGTTCAACATTTATATACCTAAAAAAGTGACCACCATGAAAAGTACGGCAACCATCTGACACTGTATCACACTATCACAATATTATTGACTATATTCCCTGTGCTGTACATTATATTCCCATAATTTATTTGCGTCATGCCTGAAAATTTGAACCTCTTATTTCCTTTCACCTTTTTTCCCCCTTTAAAAAATATTTAAATAACAGCTGACATTCAACATGATTTTATAATAATTTCTCATGTACAGCCTAGTGGTGAGGCATTTATATAATTAATAAGTGATGCCTGTAATTTATATAATTAAGAAGTGAGTAGTCTAGTACCCACCTGGCACTATACATAGTTATTATTATATTACTGATTATATTCCTATGCTTTACTTTACATCCCCATAACCTTCTTGTAACTACCAATTTGTATTTACTAATCTCTTCACCTTTTTCACCCTGCTACCCAATCTCCTCCCACCTATCGCCCTGTTAAATCTAGTACCCATCTGACACCATACATAGTTATTACAATATTATTGACTATATTCCTTATGCTATACCCTACATCCCCATGACTACTGTGTAACAACCTATTTGTACTTCTTAACCCCTTTCTCTTTTTCACCCACCCTCAAACCCTTCCCATCTGGCAACCATCAAAATGTTCTCTGTGTCTATGAGTTTGCTTTCTGTTTTGTTTGTTTATTTTTTTCTTTAGATCTCACATATAATCAAAATCACATTGCATCTGTCTTTCTGTCTGACATACTCCATTCAGCACAATAACTACCCTATAGGTCAATCCATTCTGTCACACATAGCAAGAATCCATTCCCTTCCGCGGCCAAGCAATACTCCATTGTATATGAGTTGTGATCAAACAATACAGTAAATGTTTAAATTTATAAACATGTTTTACAGTAAGACACATTGCTATTAATCCCCCTCAAAATACTCCCCCTCACTTCAAACACACTTATCCCATCATTCTTGCCACTTTCTGAAGCAGTCCTGGAAGTCCTCTTTCATGAGTGTCTTTAGTTGCACTGCTGTGGCTGCTGTACTAGAAGCAATGTGTAACACGGAGCCTTTCCCATTGTAATCTCAAAATATGGTGAATGCTGCTGCTGAGTGCCATCTAACAGAAAGGCAGGGATCTCCAATACAGGAAGTGCTACATCAAACCTTAGTAACAGTGTGTGACAAGTTTCAACTTGTTTGGTGCAGTCTGTTGGATGTGAGCTATGGTTGGGAGAAGGTGTGTTTTAAAGTGTGCCATAAATCATCCTCCATCATGACAACACTCTGTGTCACACATCGCTTCTGGTATACTGCAATTTTTGTCAAATAAAAACATTACGCTGTGTTCTCACCATCTTATTCAATGGATCTGGCACCCTGTGACTTCTGGCTCTTCTCCAAAGTCAAAATGACCATAAACGTTTTTAATCGATTCAGGACATTGAGGCAGCCACGACTGTGCAACTGAAAACACTCATGAAAGAGGGCTTCCAGAACTGCTTCAGGAAGTGGCAAGAACGATGTGATAAGTATGTTTGAAGTGAGGAGGAATAGTTTGAAGGGGATTAATGGCAATATGTCTTTTACTACAATATATTTTTTTAATTCAAACAGTCACCATATTTGTCGATCACACCCTGTATATGTACCACCTCCTTTTTATCCATTCATCCGTTGATGGATACACAGGTTGCCTCTATCTCTCGGCCATTGTAAACAATGCAGCAATGAACATATGAATGCACATGTCCCCTCAAAATAGAGTTTTAAGTTTCTTCAAATAAATATCCAGAAGTTGGGATAATAGGTTCTTCTTTGTCTCTAGCTATAGACTTTGATTTAAAGTCTTTTTTGTCTGATGTAAGTACTCCTACCTCAGCCTTTTTTTGTTGTTGTGTTTCTCCAATTTCATGAAATATATTTTTTCCCCCATCACTTTACTTTCAGTTTCTGTGTATCTTTGGATCTGAAGTGAGTCTCTTGTAAGCAGCATATCTAAAGGTCTTGTTTTCTTATCCATTCAGCTATCCTGTGTCTTTTGATTGGAACATTTTATCTATTTATATTTAAAGTAATTATTGACAGATATGTAGTTATTGCCATTTTATTACTCATATTTTTTATCTTTTTTTTTTTGTCTTAAAGAAGTCTCTCTAACATTCCTTGTAATACAGGTTTGGTGGTGTGGAATTCCTTTAGCTTTTCCTTGTTGGGTGCTCTTGATTGGTCCTTTGATTCTAAATGATAGCTTTGCTGAGTAGAGTAATCTTAGTTGTAGGTCCTTGCTTTTCATCACTTTGAATATGTTGTGCCAATCCTTTCTGTTCTATAAAGTTTCTGTTGAGACATCAGCTGACAGTCTTATGGGAGCTCCTTTGTAGGTAGATAACTACTTTTTTCTTGCTGGTTTTAAGATTCTCTCTGTCTTTAACCTTTGGTATTTTAATTATTATGTGTCATGGTGTGGGCTTGTTTAGGCTCATCTTGTTTGGGACTCTCTCTATGCTTCCAGGACTTGTAAGTCTATTTCCTTCACCAGATTAGGGAAGTTTTCTGTTGCTATTTCCTCAAATATGTTTTCAATTCCTTGCGATTTCTCTTTTTCTTCTGGTACCTCTGTAATGCGAATGTTGATACACTTGATGTTGTCTCAGAGGTGCCTTACAGTACTCTCATTTTTTTGGATTCTTTTTTTCTTTCTTACTCTTATGATTGGGTCTTCTCCTGCTATCTTATCTTCTAAATCACTGATTCGGTTCTCTGCTATATCTATTCTACTGTTCGTTCTTTCTAATGTACTCTTCATTTCAGTCATTGTATTATTTCAGACAGGTTCTTTCTTACATTTTCTATCTTCATTTTATGTTTCCTATCTGTTTCTTGAAGTTCTCCATGAGATCACTGAACATCTTTATAAGCAGTGTTTGGGATTCTGCATCTGGTAGATTTCTTGTCTTCATTTTGTTTAGCTCTTTTCTAGAGTTTTGTTCTGCTCTTTTATTTGGAATGTGTTTTTTGTCTTCCCATTTTGACAGACTTCCTGTGTCTGTTTTTTATGTATTAGATAGGCCAGCTATATCTCTCAGTCTTAGTAGAGTGTCATTATGTAGTAGATGTCCTATGAAATCCAGGGGCACAGTTTCTCTGTTCACCTGAGACAGGTGCTCCAGGTGTGTCCCTTGTATGGGTTGTGTGTGCCTTCCTGTTGTAGTTGAGACTTGATTGCTGTTCGCATATCAATAAGAGGTATTGACTCTTGGGTTTATTTGTCGTGAGGACTGGCTATGACTACATTGGTGGAGCTGTTACATAGGGGCTGACCCTATGGAGCAGGATTTGCTTTAGCAGGGCTCTGATGTCTGCCCAGTCTGCCCTTTGTTTTTTTTCCTCCTTGAAGGCAGCCCAGTGACACTCTGGCTCTGTCCGAAGCTGGCTATCAGGTGTGCCAGCCCTGGGATTCCTTGGAGGGGCCCCACAATAGGCTAAGTTGAGCTGCAACCTGTGCCCTGCCTGAAAGCAATACACAGATTGCCACCACCCAAACCAGTCTTGTAGGTGCCTCAAAAGGCCAAGCCACAATCCAAGGCTGGCTGACACTTGTGTGGTCTTAGGGATTCTCAGGAAGAGGTGTGGGGCATGCTGAAGCTAAATACTGTTTGTTTTGGGTTTGTGAACCTTTGAGAGATTTTTAGGAAAGTCTGAAGTATGAGCCAAGATGGGCTATTTGTATGGAAAAGCCACTGGAAGTGGCCTGGGTGTGCCCACAAGTTGGGTGAGGTAGGGACTCAGAAAATCACTCGGATGGGTGGATAATAGTTGTTAACTAGGTTGATGGAGACTCAGACATGGTGGTTGCCTGGATCTGCATGCTGGGTTGGGGGAGGGCTCAAAAAAGAAACAATGCATTCTACCAGCACTTCTGTCTAGGAGAAAGCTGCCCCTCCAGCCCTCACCCTGAAGTCAGACAACTCAGTTCCTCCCTGTATGTCCCTGGTACCTTTCAAGCTCCTGCCCCAGTGCTGGAGCTGAGAACGAGTCAGTCAGTCAGTGAGTAAGTCCTTGCATGGGCTTGTTATAAATGTCTCGTCATGGAGTAAATTGGTTATGAAAAACACCTGGGACTCTAGCTGCCCTCCATCTCACCCAGTCACAATCTTCTCTGGTTTTCACAGCCAAAAGTTATGGGGACTTCTCTCTCCAGCATTGGAACCCTAGGCTGGGGAACCTGGTGTAGGATTGGGGCCTCTCACTCTTCTGGGAGAGACCTGTGCAGCTGGGATATCCCTTCCAATTTTTAATGGGCACATACCTCAAATGTGGGACCAGCCCATTCCTTGTCTCTGCCCCTTTTACCAATCTTGAGGTGGCTTCTCCTGCATGTTCTTAGTTTTAGGACTTCGATTCAGCTAGACTTCAGGCAATTCTCAATGACAGTTGTTCTATAGTTTATTTATTTATTTAAAAGATTTTATTGGAGAATTGGGGGAGGGGAACAGACAAGTTGCTGTCCTTTTGTTCTACAGTCTAGTTGTGAAGGATGGCACTTCACTGGCCCATGTTGGTATTATGATCATTGTGCTCTTCCCAGGTGAGGCAATTGGTCGCCGGCCACTGGATGGCCGCTCACAGCAACTCAGAGCAGCTCATGCCAGCTGCCGGCTGCTCACACTGGCTGCCAGCCACTCACAGTAGCTCATGGCAACCCACTGCAGCCCCTATGTAGCATATGCCATCGCCAGTGACTCACGTCAGCCCAGCTCCAGGTTGAGCTGTTGTTCACCATCTTAGCTGTAGAGGGCACAGCATCACTGGCCCTCATGTGGGGTCAAAACCATGGCCCTACAGCTCAGGGCCAACTCCCAACCAACGCACATGGCCAGCCCTGTTCTGTAGTTTGGTTGTAATTTTGATGTGATTATGAAAAGAGGCAAACACAGAGTTTACCTACTGAGCCATCTTATGGGAAATCACAGCTGGCTTTTAATATTACCTGGCCAGTAATGCCCTACTTCCCTAATCAATTTACTCTTCTGCTCTGTTATAGAACTGTTTCATGTTTTCTACTCTCTTCTCAAGCCTTCAATACAGCTTTCCTTGTCCTCACTTTCAGCTGATAATATATCTCTATGTTTCAATGAGAAGAGAAGCATTCAAAAGAGGACTTGTAAAAGTTTCCACCATCATATTTTCTTGCTCAACTGTATCTGTGCTCTTGAATCATATTTTCCCCTTTGTCATTCTGTAATATTCAATTATAGTTTCAACTAAAGCTAAACTGTATCCTCAAATTATTGTCTCCCTCTCCTACAACTTTTTCTTTTGTACTAGATCTTCATCATCAGTACACCAAAATGTCATTTCCTCCAACTGAAAAACATAACTCTCTTGATCCAGTTCTCCCTAAAGCCACTGCCCCATTTTACCCTTCACTTTACAGTTAAACTCCTTTCAAAATGTCCAATATTCTATCTCCCCAATGGATCACTTCTCATTCTTTCTTAAACCCACTCTAATGAGGCTTTTTTTCTACTGCTCCACCAAGATCAAACTGTTCTTGTCAGTGTCACCAGTGACCTCCACGTTGCTAAACCCTTTGGTGGATGCTTAGCAAATATTAGTCAACATTTTGCACAGCTGACCCCTCACTTCTGGATACTCTTTTTTCATTTGGCTTCCAGGATTTCACACATTTGAAGTTTTCATTCTACATTATTGGGAGCTCTTTCTCAGCCTCTTATATATGTTTCCTTGTATCTCTCCAATCTTTCAGTATTGGAGAATCTCAAGGCTCAGGATTTGCACCTCTTCTGTATCCATCTACATTTACTATCTAAGTGACTCATTCAGCCTCTTTGTTTTAAAAATATCTGTACACTAATGATCACAAGTTTATATCTTACACCCTGAAGATTGTGGCAGTTAGTACTTCCACCCTGAACTCCGGACTCATACATTCAACTGTCTTCTTGACTTTCCACCTGAATGGCTAAAATATCTCAGATCTAATATGTCAAGGATGGTCTTCCTGATGTCCTTCTACCATCTCTAGCCCTGCTCCTCTCATAGACTTTCTATCTCAGGAATGGAAATCCCATTCTTCCAGTTGCACAGACCAAATACTTGCTATCATTACTGACCCTTATATTTTGCTCACACTTCAAGCCCATGCCATCAATAGATTCTGTTGGCTTTACTTCCAAAACACTACAAATCTCACCATTTCTCACCATATCCTCTACAAGCACAATGGTCTAAGTCATTACCATCTCTTAGCTGAATTCATTTCATAGCTTGCTAACTGATTTCCAAGCATCTCTTTGGTCTATCCTTAACAGAGGTGACAGCTTTTTCCTGTTAAACAAGTCAGATCATGTCATACCTATGCTCAAAACCCTCCTGTAGGCCTCCATTTCTCCAGAGTTCAAACCAATGTCATCGCAATGCTCTAGAAGGCCTATAGGATATATTTTGTCAGATTTCTTTAAGTAATTCCCACTCTGGGCCTTCTCAACTCTGCAAGCCTGAACCCCATTTAAGTGGTTGGTGCCTTTGTGAGAATGAGAATGATTTGAACCCCTTTAGCAGGTGCAGCTCTGCATCAGACCCCTATACCTCACCCCTTGGCAAGTAGAGAGCTGGCTGGTTGACAGACCCCACTTGCTCCCTTGACAATGTCTTTATGTAGTACAAATATAGCATAGCTGTTTCAGCTCTACCCAGCAGCCTGGTGTTTCCCATTACCTCTGTGTACTAATTCCTTACCACCCTTTCTTGCATTTACTCTGTGCAGCCACACTGGACTCTTTGTTGTTCCTCGGACCTAAAAGGCATGCTCCCACCTCAGGAGCTGTTCCCACTATCCCAGCATCTTTCTTCAGGAATTATCTATCAGGTTCACTCCCTCACTTGATTCAGTATTTTGCTCAAAAGTAACCTCTTCAGTGATGTTTTCTCAGGCTCCCTATTTTAAAGTATACTCATTCTTTCCCTACTCTCTTCCCACTTCCTATTAAAAGAAAATTCTCCATAGCCCTGACCAACTAATACATTGCATATTCCACTTAAGATTTTTTTTTTTTATATGTTTGACTGCATCTTCCACCTAAAGATATATTCCAGGAATATATATATATATATGGCTATTTCCCAAGAACTTGAGTTCCACCTGCTATATAGTAGATACTCAAATCCTATATTATATATGCAAAGGCATTTTTTATATAAAGGGCATACCAGTTCTAGCTCTGATCCATTCTCCTTCTCTCAGCAAAATTTCTATTTTTCTCCCTAGTATTTTAGTTGTGCCTGAATGTATTTTCTTTGTCAAATGCATCTTTCCTGTCTGCTATGTACACTTGTTGACCTCACTCATATATTTCTCCTCTATTTTTTGATTTCTAAATCAAACACTCATATGTAATGATTATTTGTGGGGGGAAACTTCTGCTATATAAATATTATATGAGTAAACAATGAAAAAAGAACACATTTAATATTTTAAGCCCAGCATATACATCTACTTCCGAGGGTGAAACATAAAAAATCTCCAAAGACAATGGGAAATGTAAGCAAAATGGTGTTTGAGGACGATTTCAAAATAGCGAAGTAATGCTAGTCAACAATGAGGACACTGGTTGTTCCTGTTGATTTATAATTAAACATAAGTCAGTCCTAATTGCCTTAATAGTAATTTAATTGAAATCCATTGGTTTCAAAGACATGTAGAAAAAAGAGTGTTTCTTCCACACAGTATTGCGTTTTTCTCTTTGGCTATAAAATGTTAAATGAGGAAAATGTGAGCTCTCTCTCTATTATCTTTGGCAAACATCATTTTCCTTGTTTTGTCAAGTGGCTGTAATGGTATTCTCTTTGGTAACACCTCTGGCCTTGCAAATTTTGGCTTAATGTTTTTGATCTCTTTATGCATTTACAACAAAACAAACATGCTGTGTTTATAGAAATAGGTCATCTGTTGCTGTTTTTTTTTGGGGGGGTGTGGGGGGCTCAGCTGGCAAGTAGGAAAAGAAATCGGGTTTTGAAGAAAGAACAACAATGCCATTTACACAGCTGCAGGCATGGATTTCTGAAGAGGACAGCTGGGCCAGGTTATGTCTCGGACTCTGAGCTTTGACCTCAAATTGAGGCCTAGAAATAAAAGAGAAGGGCCTGTGAGATGCTATGGTGTGGACCAGAAATCTCATGTGTTAGCTGTTAAATTCATAACATGTCCATGTTGTATTGAAACTTATTACTTTCAACAGGTTCACATAGCAGATTTTTAAAACTTTTTCTGGGTTTCAAAAGCCATCATTGTTACAGTGGTTCAAGCCATACAGAGATGCAAATTATGCTTTCTACACCTATCCTGAGAAAACAGTGATTCCTTACCTTGTACCAGTTGCAAGCATGCACAATAATAAAGTCCTTAAACCACCTGATCTCTATCCCATAATAAGATAATAGTCAATTCAGCATGGTTGACACTTTTGATTGATACCAATTTACATAAGTGCTACCTTCTTCTTTAAGGTCTTTTAGCATATTTAATAGTGTTTGTAGTCCAGTTAAGAAACAAAATGTGTTATTAACTTTTTAAAGAGACAGATGCCTTTTCAAATTAAAAAAAAATGTTTCCTAATTTAAACACATGGGGTGTCATTTTTATCTAAAACAAGCTGCATCTTTATTATTACTTTTTAGTCAGAAACATCAATTAACACATTGGCTCTGATTTTTTTATTATCAAATTCAGAAACTAGAAAGAAGAACATGAACAGAAACCCAACTTTTCAGCCTATATCCCTTACCTAGATAGGAAGGTGAAAAATTTGGCCACTTTCTTCAAGGTTCTTTCACTTCTATCTAGGCGATGAGTTTTTTCAGAAGTGTCTAAATCCCTTCCCTATGAGTAGGCAACGTTGGTTAACATCAATGTCAATTAAAAGTGGGGGTGGCGTCATTCTTTTCCAAAGGGGTTTTCCTGGCTGAGTTTGAAAGGCACTGCATATAAGTCTCCTTGGAGACTTCATAATGGTACATAGCATGTTATAGGTTTTGAGAGGCTCTACAATATCTATTTAATTTTGTTTAATTCTAAAATTCTCACACTTCATTGACCAAGATGAAACATATAAGACTCAGGATTTTACTCATAGTAGGATGAGAAACTATTGGAGGGTTTTGAATGGAAAGACATGATTTATTATGATTTATAACGTTCATCTGACTGCTGTGTGAGATGTGACTGAAGGGGCATGCAAAGACAAATGCAGGAAGATGGGTTAGGAGGCAATTGCAGTAATACAGATGAGCAAGCAATGTTAATTTGAACCAGATGGTAAAGGTGTAGATGATGAGAGGGCATCACTTTACAAATGCATTTGGAAGGCCAAGTATTCAGTATTTGCTGACAGATAGGATGTGGGATATGAGAGGGAGAATCAAGGATGACTCCAACATTTTTGCCTTGAGCAAATGGAAGACTATAGAAGAAGCAGATTTGGGCATTTAGGTGTAAATCATGACTATTGGTCTAGAGACATTAATTTTAAGATGACAATTAGACATTTACCAGTAGCCAGGGCACTTTCTGGGATACCCATTCTGAGCCTGAATTAGTTCAGTGCAGTTGTTCTCAACCCTGGCTGAGGGAGATATAAAAATTCTGATGACCAGATGCTCCCAAACCAATTTCATTAGAATCTCTGGGGGTGATCCAAAGCATCAGCGGTCCCTAAATCCCCCAGGTGATCCCAATGTGTAGTGAGGGTTGCAAACCACAGATTCAGTGGCAGCAGTGTTTCTAGGTTTGAGATAGTCACGGCACACTCTATCAGTTGTGGGGTCAGGATAATTGTACTTCCTGGTTGTGAGGAAACTGAAAATAAGTCAGGCACTATTGCTACAAAATAGGTAATTCCTGGGTTGTCTCTGATCCTTCAGGCACTCTAGTTTCATTTTCTCTAAGTAAAAGAAATGTCTGGCTTTCTTGCTTAAAACACCTTGTGTCATACATCCTTTACTTAAACTAGGCAGTTTTTATGGTGCCTTCCTTCTGACCCAGGGTCTGAGTTTCTCTGCTGGTCTCTGGAGATCCATGATTCATTATTGGGTTACCTGGGAATATAAGAGCACTTCAGAGCCTCCCTCACAGCCCAGCCACCAGCACCTACAGTTGAAGCTAATCTAAAAGTAGGAATTCAACAGCACTAGATGGAGTGAGGGTAGGAGAATTTCATAATAAGAAAGTTTAAGGTGCTTTTGGTCACTGTGGCCAGGTCCTTAGGAAGAAGGCAGAGATATTCTTGGAACGTCCCTCAGTGAAACCCACACATGCATGTATCACTTTGATGGCTAGTGTTTTCACATACCACATACATAAACTGAACACACACACTACAGGAGGCCACCCACATACACAGACAACATACATCATACATAAACCCATCACACATCAACACACCTCTCATCTACTACCACTCTTATATATCAAACCTCTCAGGAAAGAGTTTCAATGGACTTGTTGTAACACAGGAGTTCGACTTCCATCAGATTATTGGATTCAGTAAGGCCAAAAACAGACAGCGGAGCTGTAGGTAAAGGGTTCATACCACAGTTATATTCTCAAGGTGGCTGGTCAAGACGTAGCATCTGCCAATATCCCAACAAAGGGTTTTCTTGCACCACAGTCTCAATGGTGGCTGGCTAGACACAGGAAGTAGGATTCAGATGATCCACAACATCTGCTCTTGCTAACAGCCATGACAGTTATGTAGCATACAGAACAACAGTGGCTGACGGCAAATTGGTTACCTAAGTGCTTACATAGGGATGCGTCCTGTGCATGTGTGGGCTATACAACCGAGCCAGCACCTTTCCATGTGAGACCAAGAGCCTGGAAATGGCTCTCCTGGCTCTGTTCCAACACTTGTTCATGCTGCAGATGAATGAAGATTTTTATTTACTTTTTGTGCCCCAAAAGTTCATAATTTAACTGATGAACATTGGAATTTCAGGTCTCATGGTGCTATGAAGTGAAGAGTCAAGAAAACAAGTGCCTTCAAGTTCCCCTTAAAGCCACATTATTTAGGTGTCAATATACCCTGTTTACCTACAAAACCACTCTTGAGTGAGGTAGGAATCAAGGTGGAAGAAGGCCCTCAAAACTCCTTTGGCCAGTGGATAGTTTTATCCAAGATAGGCCTAAGCAAAATCCCTGTTGTGACACTGATTCCTCTTTCCCATGTGCAGTGGATGCTATGAATGCCTGCTAACATCCAGGCCCTGACACCTTTTCAAAGATCACATCTGCATTTTTTTTTCATGAATGCTTTCTCCAGACTAAGCCATCCACTTTGCCCACTCCTGAATCAAGCTGGAGGTTCCCAGGAACTGACGCCATCAAAAATCAGTTCTTCATTTATGACTGGTGAAAATTAGCTGTCCCTCCTTTAAAGTGGGATAATTCTGAGGTATACTATACTCTGGCCTTCTAGTATTCTCCGTTAGGACTCAACCTATGGGGTGACTGGCTTGATAACACACCCTTATTTTTGGCTGTTTTTCTTCCCTGTCTCACTTTTCCATAACTCTGCCAATGTTTTCTGGGATCAACCCTGAGATAAACTATTTGTACTTAAATTCTTTGTCAGGATCAACTTCTGGGGAAACCTATACTAAGACACTATACTAAGAAAGGAGGAATTCTTCTGCAACTGTAAATTATAAAAGATGGACAGAGGTCAGTTTAGACAAAATGGATCAGCGTCACAAACATGCTTGTAAAAGTGGCCTATTATCTAGATTTGATTTACAAGAACAATTTGGGAAATTTGCCTTTCTGCTGGGTAGGGACCAGAGTGACCATGTAAAGGGGAAGCAGATGCATTCAGCCTGCAGCCTCACACATTTGCTAGATGAACGACTATAATTTTTTAAGAGGGAGACAATAAAAAATTCACATAAAACTTTTTATTGTGTAAGTGACACTGGTTATTATAGTCAGCAATCAGAAAGCTACCCTGAGGACAGAACTTGTCTGTCTATTAATGTAGGGAAAATGGCTAGCCTGCTCCCAAAATCTCAGAGTATAACATTGTAGATGCTAGGATTCATTCCAAAGGACTTATAATGCTAGAGCAATACAAGGAAGATGTAGCAAATGTGTGTTGCAAGAAAGAAAATAAAATAAAGCCTAAGCATTTCAGTGCTCTTGGGGCAAATTGAATCCATGGGAATTGAAAAATAAAGGGCTTAGGAAAAAATAGAGTCTTTTTTACAGAGGACAGGAAAATAAAGTATTTCTTCTCTTTATGAAGGGTAAGTGCTTTTGGATCCAAAACTACTGCAGAGACCATATCCAAACATACAAAAAAAAAACTTCTTTAATCAGGATCCACAGTTTTGTTACCTAGAATCAGGTCTTTCTCTAAAGATTTCCTTTTCAGTGTGGACAGAAGCCAACACACAAATGCAAGTTGTAACCAACATTCTCCTATACTTGCTTCCATCACCAAACTTCTCATTCAGTGTTGATGCTACCTCATTTAGAACCAGATTCTCTGGGGACAGCCAGGGTGCCAGTGTCTTCACCCATTCCACACCCCCGCTTTCCCCCATCCCAACACAGTTCACCGAGGCTCTGCATCATGCACTAGGTGTGAAAGACCTTCAAATGAGTTAGGGGTTAGTTTTACTATATTATCAACACTAGAGCTTAAATCATTTTTTTGTGGGGTACCCTGATGTATTAGTTCAGATTGCTCAACTGAAATTCTATAACAAAGACCAACATCTGCAGTTGTCTTATCCCCTGAAGCTTGATGTTTAACAAAATGGAAACTTATTTTTTGCTTATATTACAATCTGATATATGTCAGTAGGTGGGCAAATGGGAATAGTTTATGAGGTCATTCAGGGACCCAGGTAGCTTTGATCTATTGGTACCACAATCCCTTAGGAAAGGTGTTGGGAATTTATTTATTTATTTATTTACTTATTATTTATTTATCAGTGTTGGATTTTTTAGAGTAGTCTTAGGTTTGCAGAAAAATTGAGCGGAAGGTACAGAGTTTTCCCATATTCTTGCTGTCATTTTCACACACACAGCCTCCCCCACTATCAGTGTCCCTCACCAGAGTGATGCATTTGTTACAACTGATGAACCTACATTGACATATTGTAATTTCCCGAAGACCATGGTTTATATTAAGGTTCACTCTAAATATTGTGTGCTCTATGGATTTGGACAAAAGTCTAAGGACATGTATCGACCTTTATAATACCATAGTTTTCACTGCCTTAAAAATCCTCTGTGCCCCATCTAATCATTCTTCCATTACCCCTAACCCTTGGCAAGTGATCTTTTCACTGTCTCCATAGTTTTGCCATTTTGAAAATGTCATATAGTTGGAATTGTATAATATGTAGACTTTTCAGATTGATTTCTTTCACTTAGTAACATGAATTTAAATTTCTTCCATATCTTTTTTTTTGTCTTGATAGCTCATTTCTAAAACAATAAATATTATTCCATTGTCTGGATGCACCACAGTTTACTTATCCACTCATCTACTGAAGGGCATCTTGGTTGCTTCCAAGTGTTTGGCAATTTAAAAACTTTATTTTTAAAGGGCCAAATAGTAAATACTTTTATGTTCATTAATGAACCAATCTCTGTTGCAACTACTGCCACTGTAGTTCAAAAGTTTCCATAAACAACATATAAAGAAATGGACATAGCTGTGTTGCAATAAAACTTTATTTACAAATACAGGATGTAATATGCAGACTTCTGCCCTATGGCCTTGGAGTCCTCCACTGGCTCTCCTCAGCAGACAAAGGAAAGGTAAGAGCAGAGAATCTGAATTGTGTGGTAGATATTTTTAGAGATTAGGTTTGGACATAGCACGTACCACTTTTAACTCATTCCTTGGTAAGATCACATGACCTCACCCAATTGCAAGGGAGCCTGGAAGATGTAGGTTAGCTGTACGCCCAGAGGGAAGAAGAGGAAACAGGATTTTGTGAGCTGACAGTATTTTATGCCAACCTGAGAACTAGTTACTCTTTATGATATAGTATCTCTGGAAATGATTTCTGAGGTTCTAAATAATTGATTTTAAAAGACTTGGTAATATAATTTCTGTAGGATTTGGAAACTTCCTAAATTTGTGATGAAAGAATTTGGCCTGAAAATGTATAATATTATGTTTAAGAGAAGCATTGTATAGACAATGTCAGAAAAGCAACTATTGTTTTGGACCTAATACTTAGTGTTTCCATACAGGTGAATTCCTCAAGTCTCTATTAGGAATTAAAGGGGATCCTTCTGGACTTTTGCCTATAAACAATTGGTTAAAAGAGTATAATTTATACATAGGAGTAATAAATATAGATTTTTAAAGTTCATAATTTCTATTTCTTTCAATGGGCATGATTTTCCCCCAAATCCTCCCAAATTAAAGACATTTGATTTCAGTCAAGAGCTTATCTAATAAACCAAGTTTTGTGTCTTTATGTAGCTTTACAGAACAATATTATCAAATCCAAGTTTTATCTCTCTCCAATAGTTTCTGGATGATTATTTTCAAGGAATCTGATAACAAAAAATAGTTATGTGGTACCATTCACTGCCTAAAATGTGGTGATGTTTAGTAGTATTAGCAAATCCAAGGGGCTAAAAGGATATAAATGAATTTTGACCAGGAACTCTTGTAATGAAGAAAAGAAAAAAAAAAATCCACTGTGATTGTTCTGGTGTCTGGTTTGGGTCAGAATAAGTAAAAACCAAAGTAATAAATCTTGTCTTCATTTTTCAGCCTTCAAGCCTTCTAATGAGGCAGAGCTGTGGAGATAAATCTAAAATTTTAATAAGGAAAAAATGAAAAATATATCACAATTGCATCTGTAGTGCCCTTCTAGGTCACCCTGGAATTCTTAAATTTACCCTGATTGCTCTTGATTCTGGGTATATTTTGAATACTTTGACAGCTACTTGCTCCAAATATCAAATCACATTTAAAATTGCCTTAGTTTGTTTTGGTTTATTTTAGAAGCTCATGCTTTTTATTCCTTTTATCAATGATGTTAGCCTCTGGCATGTTGACCTAATGTATCATCAGAGCATTGATTCTTGAAGTTTAGCATGCATAAGAATCACCTGGAAGGCTGGTTAAAACATAGGTTTCTGAGCTTCACTCTCAGAGACTCTGAATCTGTAGGTCTGGGTGGAGCCTGAAATTCCGTATTTCCAACAAGCTCCCAGGTACTGTTCCTGCTGCCAGTCTAGTACCACACTCTGATTAACATCAAATCAAGAGTCTTTCAATTGGAAGGACAACTCAAACTGGCTTAGCAAACAGGGAATGCATTGACTTGCAAAAATTAAAAATCCAGGCTGTCAATCTGACTTTGGGCACTACATACTCCATCCGCTCCAGTAACATCCCGAGAATCCAATTTTTCTTTCTTCCCTTTCTGGCTCTATTTCCCCTGTACCGGCGTTTCCCTCATGGTCACAAGTGGATTGTGGTGTTCCAGACCTTACTTTTGCATGCTGCTAAGCCCAAGGGAGAAGAGAGACTGTTTTCACTTCTCCCAACTGTTGAATTTTTTTTTACTCTCATTGGCTATCATTGAGTAATATAATCATCTTGAACCAATAGCTGTTCTCACTATAACCCTAGGGATATATTATCCAATCAGTTTAGAATAATCTGGATCTACCCCTGGATTTAAGGGATGCATATGCCTGACATATGTTTTTCTGCATCAGGGATTTCTCCAAAGCAAGGGAGACTGTCTCAGCTTGAGCTTACTGCAGCCTAGAGGTGCACAGCATTGATGTCCTTGCATTCTGCGATCAATGCGGGATTGAGTTTGTGAATAGTGACCCCCACTTCTCAGTTTTCAGGCAATTATTAAGTGCATTCTGTAAGGTTTCTTAGAGGTTCCCAGTAGAATTATGTAAGGTTTCTTAGCGATTCCCAGTAGAATTATGTCCCAGTTGCCCACTGTGGAAACCAGATCTATGAGTTCTGACAATTTAGCGAACTCATCCTAGAAAAAGTGCTACATACCTCATTGCTGAATATTACTATGGTCAACTTCAAAGTACTCCCCTTGGGAAACTATGCACCAATGCCAGCACCTAGTCCACCCTTCAAAGCAATTTTGAAACTCTTTTTCTGGAATGGCCATCAGAGTTCTCATTGTTTAACCCTTGATGTCGTGAATGTCATCAAAATGTCTCCTTTCAATATTTTTATCTTCAGGTAAAGAAAGAAGTAATTCGGGGCCAAATCAGTGAGTAGAGAGGGTATTCCAATATAGTGATTTGTTTACTGGCTGAAAACTCCCTCACAGCAGTGCTGTGTGAGCTGGTGCATTGTCGTGATGCAAGAGCCATGAATGTTGGTGAAAAGTTCAGGTCATCTAACTTTTTCAAGCAACCTTTTCAGCACTTCCAAATAGTAAATTTGGGTAACTGTTTGTCCAACTCATAATGAGTAAAAACTCATAATGAAAAATCCCTCTGATATCAAAAAAGGTTAGCAACATCATTTTGATTCTTGATTTGGACTGATGGAAATTTTTTGGTCGTGGAGAATTGGCTGACTTCCATTGTGCACTTTGAGGCTTTGTTTCAGGGTCGTTTTGGTACACCCATATTTCATCACATGTTTCATAGCACAGCCCAAAACATTGTCTTGACTCTCCAAAAGGTCTTGGCCAACTTCTACTCTCCTTTGCCTTTGTTCATCGGTGAGGTCCTTCAGATCCATTTTTGCACACATCTTTCTCATGCCAAGATTTTCCGTTTAGATTTTCCTAACTGTTTCTCTATCGATGTTTACTTGGTGTGCTATGCTTCTCACAGTCAGCTAATGATTTTGATGTACAATTTGATGAATTTTTGCAATGTTTTCATCACTTCTGATCATTATTGCCCTGACCTCTCTTCATCAGTTCTCTCCCCTCAGAAAAACAGTTAATCCAATTGTACACTGCCATTTTTTCATGACATTACCCTCATAAACTTGGACTAATATGTTCCTGATTTCACTTCCTCTCTTGCCAGATTTAATAAGAAATTTAATGTTTGTTTGTTGCTCCTCAAGATCAGACATTCTCACGACAGACACAGAAACACGCAACAACAGTAATGAACACCACTCAGCAAGACACCTCCAAATGTCAACATGAACACAGCTGTGAGACACTGATATACCAAGGTTATGAAACCTTACTGAGCTGTTTGTATAGTGCTGTCGATGTAAGCACATGGTGGCAAGTTCGCGAACTTAATTGTCTGATCTCGTATGACAGACTCTGTATCGATGTTGCCTCTTTTTCCTTCTCTGTCTCTCCACACCTCTCCCTGCTCCTGAAATCACCTCCCAAATAAATTATCTGCTCCACAGTCTTTGCCTCATGTGCTACTTTTAGAAAAAAAATCAAATGATAACTAAATTAGGCTGCCTGGCATTGGAGGAGCAGTTGTTTTCCAGAGGAACTTTGGAGTTCTGTTTTACCAAGAGAGGGGTGAAAGGATGCTGAGTAGGAAAAACAACATATTTCTCCTAAAACCCAGTTAATTTCAGGGTTTGGGTAAATTCATAAATAAGTAACACTGAATTCCTATTCAATCATAATATGGATTTGGAGTCAAAGTACTGCATGCAATAGATTAGAGGGTGGCATAAGAGCTGTAGATACCACACACTCTGCAACTAGATTTGGAAAGGAAAATAGAAACATGAATCCCATGTTACTTTTAGACATAGTTTTGAGTAATAATAAGTTTTAAAAATATGCTTTTCTACATTCAATCTCTACTTATTTTACACCATCTCCCTAAAATTCCCATGTTGTTATTTTCCAAACACACCTAGAATTGGACATTCCAAGTTTCCCACTCCATTGTACATCTCAATCTTCCATTCCTTAACTAAAATCCAGGTCTCAAAGGTTTCCTGCCCTATGTCCCATCTGCTAAAGACAAAGCTATGTTAAAACCTGCTAATGAACCAACTGTACTAGTTATTTAACAATGAGTGAGAATGGGTATTACAAGCTAAGTGTTATTTCAGCCAGGGGATAATTTTATTATCATGCCTTTCTGGAAAACATTAGCCAAAGTTCTTATAGAAATGCATTCCTCAACCTTTTCTCTCATCAGAGGCACTATCAGTTAATTTTATCACTTAACAATGAGCTTATTAGAGGCTCTGATATATTCAGGTTGAAACAGTTACTTAATCCAGATTTTTCTGAATTTATTGGACTCTAGTTCTGTTTGGATTTTTGTTGTTATTGCTGGTTTTGTAGTTGTTTTCATGTAAAACCTTTACCATCTTAAAAACCTCATCTTAAAAACCTTCTGGAGACTCTTCCTGAGACTAACAGTGGAAAAAAATTACTATTCTTATAGACAAATCAGAGAGTTTTTGGAAATCCATCCAAGTGGAAGCTGAGACTCTACCTACCTACATGTGACCTGGCTCTATGCACATTTCCAGGCCTTCCCTGGACTCTTACCCCTCACCCTTGGTGTTGCCACTGCATGTTATTTCCCTGAAGGCAAGGGAAGTATTGAAAACAAAAAAGTAGTTTCTATAGCATTTAATAGAATCAGAATTTGAGCATTAATTTCTGACGTTTTTACATCTGATGTGGCAGATGTAAAAAGATTATTTTTTGTAACATGTTACCTAAGAAACTCAGATTATTGAGCAAAACCAAAACAGCCATTTGGAATAGAATGGTTGTTGGTGGCTTATGCATGTGCCTCTAGCTGTATATGATTAAAATGCATATTGTTTTAGTTACAGTATTTACTTAAACACAGGAATCATAATCAACTAAAAGTGAATGCTACATTTTATATTTGTAATAGTGGAGAAAGAATATTATTTTAGAACAGGATGTTAAGTTCACTGATGAAAGGATTTGCACAAGAGTAAAACTGAAAAGTTCAACAGTGAGTTCAAGGGTACTTGTTTAAATGTATTGCAGTAATTTTTTCTAATACATTGTATTATAGAGTAACTCATATTTAAAAATCCAAATGCCTGAACCAGAGTCTGTCTCTGATTACCATCTCCCCGCTATTACTCTAATCCCTCTTTTCTGCTTCTTTTTTCCTTTAGCACATTATCACAGTTGTCATATTATATATTTATTTGTTGTCCATCTTTTCTTCCACACAGTAAAACAAAACCTGCATGACAGCCCAGGTGTGGTTGTGTTCAGTGCTTGGCACTTAGTAGGTTCATCATAAATATTTCTTGAATTTATGTGCGTGAGTATTAGACCATTCCCCTACTGGTTTTATTTCTGGAAATAAATCCAACCCTTCATGTGAGCAAGTCAGTGAATGTGTCTGGTAAAAAAATTGACGTTAAAAAACAAATCATTGAATGGGAGGCAAGATGGCAGCTGTGAGGAGGGCTCCCTGAATTCTCTCCTGGAAATATCTATAATTTGAACTTCTATAATGCTTCAAAGAGACGTCTACTCATCACACAGAGCAACTAAGAGTTTCACATAACAATTGCTGGAAGGTGGGCAGGCCGGGCGAGTAGGGGAAGAAGGCGGCAAGACGCGTGAGGTGCAGCCCGCACCCGCGGCTGCTGAGTCACGGTGAGTGTTCCCCGGCTCGCTCCCTGCGGCCCGCGGCCCGCCTAGAGTTCAGCCAGAGCGCGTTGGTTTGCAGTCTGAGGCAGAAGCCTCAAGCCGGGCAAGTGCGGGAGGAGAGAGAGCAGACGACTGTGCAGAGGTACGAGCTGCACCCGCCGCTCGCCAGGTCCCCAGGAAGCGGGGTGCAGAGCCCCGCAGCGACAGGGCAAGATCAGTCCCTGCAGCCTCCCGGTTCAGGGATCAGTCTCTGTGCCCACCGGGTCCCCCAGAGCGCAGGCTCCGAGGCAGAAGGCTGAAACCAGGCGAGCACGGGGAAAAAAGAAGACTCGGGCACTGAGACGCAGCTCGCCCCGGGGCAGAGACACAGGTCCCGGAGAGACGGAACGGGGATCTGAGCCGCGGCAGGGTGCGCGCAGTCCCCTAAACCCCGGCAGCCCCTTTGGGAGAGCAGCAGGAACTCTGCTGGAGCACATGAGGCAAAGGCCTTAGCTCAAAACAGTGTTGGGACTGTGTCATTTTTTTTTTCTTTTTCTCCTCTCTTGAACAGAAAGAAAAACACCAAAACAAACAAACAACCCACCCACCCCCACAAACTTTGCCCCCCCACCAAGCCAGAGTCTTAAACTGACCCCTGAATGGAGCAGTAGGGGCAGATTACAGAGGTATTCCTACCCACAGGGGGTCGAGAATTTCTGCCCCAGGAGAGGCTGCAGAGTGAGACTACCTACCCCACCCCACCTTTCCTGCAAGGCTTGGGAGGCAGGGCAGGTTCAGCTGCTGAGGCACTAATTAACAGACTCCTGACAGCTGGCTTTTGGCAAGGAGGAACCCTTTCATTCTCCATGGCTGTCAACAGAAAGGGTGCCCAAAGATACTCATTGAGCCTTCGGGGATGCAGCCTGCCTTGGGACAGGTGAAAGCAGAAACGATAGGGACTTTGTAGAAAACTACCAATCACACGTCACAACCACACTCAAGTACAGCAAACCTGCAGTGCCAGGATCATGCTAGGTGTCAGGTGGCCTACTCTGTTCCCACAAGACACTCAAGAATTCTTGTAAAGCAGAGGACAAACTGAAGAGAGCTTGGTGGACTTTAGCCAAGACCGGCACGGATTTTTGTGTGTGTGTTTTGTTCCCCTTTATTGGTTGCTTATCTTGGTTGTTTTTGTTTTTTATTTCTATTTCATTTTTAACAATTTCTAATTTTTAATATAGGCATATATATGGGTGTATATAGGTGAATATATGTCCATATATATGGGTGTGTAGAAAAAAATATATATAACTTTTTTCTTTTTCTTTTTCTTTCTTTTCTTTTTCTTTTTTCCCCACCCTCACTTTCTACCTTCTTTTTTTCATTCTTCTCACTGCTATACTTTTCCTCCTTTCCTTTTTTCTGTAAATTTTATTTTATTTTTTATTTTTATTTTTACTTTTTTTAAATTTTTAAATTTTTAATTTTAATTTTAATTTTAATTTTTTGGTATAGCTATTCGGTTTCTCGTGTTTATTCTATTTTTTATTTTATGATATTATATTTTATTTTGTTTCCTCTTCTGTTCTTTGTGTGTGGTTACTGTTTTGTTTCTGTTTGTTTTCTTCTTTTGTATGTTTGATATTTTGGTATAAGTTGTCTGTGGGTTGATGCTTGTTTTCTTTTACATGTGAGAACATTCGGCTTCCTTTGGTAGCTGTGAAGGTTGTTCTTGTTGATCTGTTTTGCTCTAAAATCACTCTACAACTGGGTCCAAACAAAGAGACACAAGCATCATCATACCCGGAGGCCAACTTTAGATAAAACCAGAGCATTTCTGGGTTTGACATACAAGAGTCACACCCAACAGGAAGTTGCTACAGGTACTAGGGCCCATAGGGTCCAAGTCTCATCAGAGGAGTCAATCCTCTCACAGCAGCTCATAAACTGCAGACACTGCTGATCCTCACAGCTAATCAATCTGGGAGTCAATCCCACCTACTGACAAGCCAAAAGTAATCAAAGCTAAAAGTTCAATAGGTGAGGACACACAATACCCAAGGAATACCTCAGATAAATACACGCACAGAAAAATAGGGAGACTAATTCAAATATAAAGGACACATACCACATAAGTCCACCCAGAAAAGACAGAGAGACCGAGGGGATCTATCTGTTATATTGAAGCAAGCACAAAGAGTAAGCCAGAACGGGGAGACAAAGAAACACAACCCAAATAAAAGAACAGAAGAAACTTCCTGAATCAGTGGAACTAGAGGAAATAGAGGTAAACATCCTATTGGAGACAGAGTTCAGAACACTGATTATTAGAATGTTCAAGGAAATTAATGAGAATATAAAGAAGGATAGAAAATCATGAAAAGCAGCCAGCTAGAATTAAAGAACACAATTGCTGAATTAAACAACAAACTTGATGGAATGACTAGCAGATTGGATGAAGCAGAAAATTGAATCAGTGACTTAGAAGACGAGATAGCAGAGATCACCCAAGAAGAACAACAAAAAGAAAAAAGAATGAAAAACATTGAAAATAGTTTAAGAGACCTGGGAGACAACATTAAACGAAACAACCTGTAGATCATTGAAATACCAGAAGGAGTAGAGGGGAGCACGGGATTGAGAACGTATTTGAAGTAATAATGTCTGAAAACTTCCCTAACCTGGTAAAGGACAGTAAAATACAAACCCTGGAAGTGCAGAGAGTTCCAACCAAGTTGATCCCAAACAGGCCCACACCAAGACACATTATAGTGAAAATGGCAAGGGTTAAGGACAAAGACAGAATCCTTAAAGCAGCAAGGGAAAAACAGCAAATTACTTACAAGGGTACCCCCATAAGATTATCAGCTAACTTTTCTACAGAAACTCTGCAGACCACAAGGGAGTGGCAGGAAATTTACAAAGGGATGAAAAATAAAGGCCTACAACCCAAATTGCTGGGTTGTATCCAGCAAGGTTATCATTTAAAATTGAAGGAGAGATAAAGAGCTTTCTGGAAAAGAATAAGTTAAAGGAATTCATTACCACCAAGCCAGCTTTGCAGGAAATGTTAAAAGGGCTTCTTAAGCAGAAGAGAAAAACAACCTAACTAAGAAAGACTATGAACACAAATAACAAAATGGCAATAAATACACACTTATCAATAATCACATTAAATGTAAATGGGTTAAAAGCTCCTATAAAAACACATAGGGTAGCTGAATGGATAAGAAAGCAAGACCCCAGCATATGCTGTATACAAGAAACTCACCTCAGATCCAAAGACACATTCAGGCTGAAAGTAAAAGGGTGGAGTAAAATATTTCATGCAAATGGAACTGAGAAAAAAGCTGGAGTAGCGATACTTATATCAGATAAAATGGACTTTAAATTGAAGAATATAACAAAGGACAAAGAGGACACTTCTTAATAATAAAGGGATTCATCCAACAAGAGGACATAACCCTAATAAACATCTACACACCTAACATAGGAGCTCCTAAATATATAAAACAGATTTTGACAGACATAAAGATAGAGATCAACAGTAACACTATCATAGTAGGGGACTTCAACACCCCATTGTCACCAATGGACAGATCCTCCAGACAGAAAATCAATGCAGAAACAGCGACCTTAAATGGCACATTAGACCAGCTAGATTTAACTGATATATTCAGAGCATTTCACCCCAAAGCTACAGAATATACATTCTTTTCAAGTGCACATGGAACATTTTCTAAGATAGACCACATGTTAGGCCACAAAACAAGTCTCAATAAATTTAAGAAGACTGAAATCCTTTCAAGTGTCTTCTCTGACCACAATGCTATGAAACTAGAAATCAATTATAAGAAGAAATCCGGGAAGCTGAGAAATACACAGAGACTAAATAACATGCTACTAAATAGCGAGTGGGTCACAAATGAGATCAAGGAGGAAATCAAAAGATACCTCGAGACAAATGAAAATGAAAACACCACGGCCCAAAACATCTGGGATGTAGCGAAAGCAGTCCTAAAAGGGAAGTTCATAGCACTGCAGGCCTACCTAAAGAAGGAAGAAAAATCTCAAATCAACAGGTTATCCTTACACCTAAGGGAACTGGAAAAAGAACAGCAAAAGAAGCCAAAGGGAAGTACAAGGAAGTAGATAATAAAGACCAGAGCGGAAATAAACGATATAGACAACAGAAAAACAATACAAAAGATCAACGAAACCAAGAGCTGGTTTTTTGAGAAGATAAACAAAATTGACAAATCTCTAGCCAGGCTCATCAAAAAACAAGAGAGAGGACTCAAATTAGTAAAATCAGGAATGAAAGAGGTGAAATGACTACAGATATCACAGAAATACAAAAAATTTTAAGAAATTACTATGAGCAACTATATGCCAACAAATTTGACAATCTGGAAGAAATGGATAATTTTCTAGAAGCATACAACCTTCCAAAGCTAACTCGAGAACAAACGGAAAATCTAAATAGTCTGATTACTTCCAAGGAAATTGAATCAGTAATCGACAAGCTCCCAACAAAGAAAAGCCCTGGACCAGATGGCTTCACAAGTGAATTTTATCAAACATTCAAAAAACAACTACCACCTATTCTTCTTAAACTATTCCAAAAAATCCAGAAGGTGGGAAGGCTCCCAAATTCTTTTTTGAAGCCACTCTCACCCTGATTCCAAAACCAGATAAAGACAGCACTAAAAAGGAAAACCGTAAGCCAATATCACTGATGAACATAGATGCAAAAATTCTCAATAAAATATTAGCAAACAGAATTCAGCAATATATTAAGAAGATCATACATCATGATTAAGTGGGTTTCATCCCTAGTATGCAAGGCTGGTTCAACATCCATAAATCAATTAATGTGATACACCACATCAACAAAATGAATAAAAATCATATGGTCATATCAATAGATGCAGAAAAAGCATTCGACAAAATCCAACAGCCATTTAGGTTAAAAACCCTTAGCAAAGTGGGAATACAGGCATCATATCTCCATATAATAAAGCTCGTATATGATAAACCTACAGCTAACATCATACTCAATGGGGAAAAGCTAAAACCATTCCCCTTAAGATCAGGAACAAGACAAAGCTGTCCACTTTCTCCTCTTTTATTCAACATAGTTTTGGAAGTTCTACTCTCAGCAGTCAGACAAGAAAAAGAAATAAAAGGCATCTAAATTGGCAAGGAAGAAATAAAATTGTCATTATAAGCAGATGACATGATACTGTATATAGAAAACCCCAAAGACTCCATCAAAAAACTATTGGAACTGATAGACAAATTTAGTAAAATAGCAGGATATAAAATCAATGTTCAGAAATCAGTTGCATTTGTATACACCAATAATAAACTAACAGAAGGAGAAATTAAGAAAACTGTCCCATTTACAATTGCTTTGAGAACTATAAAATACCTAGAAATAAATTTAACCAAAGAAGTAAATGATCTGTACTCAGAAAATTATGACACTGAAGAAAGACGTAAAAGAAGATACAAATAAATGGAAACGCCTACCATGCTCATGGATAGGAAGAATTAATATAGTTAAAATGTCCATACTTCCTAAAGCAATATATAGATTCAATGCAATCCCTATCAAACTACCAAGGGCATTTTTCACAGAAATAGAAAATATAATCCTAAAATTTATATGGAACCATAAAAGAACCTGAATAGCCTCAGGAATCCTGAGAAATAAGAACAAAGTCGGGGGTATCACGCTAACAGACATCAAAACATAATACAAGGCTACAGTAATCAAAACAGTATGGATCTGGCATAAAAACAGGCACATAGACCAGTGGAACAGAACAGAGACCCCAGAAATAAATCCATGTATATACAGACAGTTAATCTATGACAATGGAAGCTAGAATTTACACTGGAGTAAAGATAGTCTATTTAATAAATAGTGCTGGGAAAATTGGACTGACACATGCAAAAAAAAATGAAACTGCCCCACCTCCTTATGCCATATACAAGAACAAATTCAAAATGGATTAAAGACTTAAATGTAAGACCTGAAACCATAAAACTCCTAGAAGAAAATATAGGGAGTAAATTTGCAGACATTACCTTGAGCAATATTTTTACTGATACATCCCCACGGGCAAGGGAAGTAAAAGAAAAAATGAACACATGGGATTATATCAAACTCAAAAGTTTTTTCACAACAAAGGAAACCATCAATAAAACAAAAGGAAGCCTACTGAATGGGAGAATATATTTGTCAACAATATATCTGATAAGGGGTTAATATCCAAAATTTATAAAACACTCATGCAACTCAACACCAAAAAAAACAAACCACCCAATTGAAAAATGGGCAGAGGAAATGAAGAGACATTTCTCTAAAGAGGACATACAGATGGCCAACAGGCATATGAAAAAAGGTTCAACCTCACTGGTCATTAGGGAAATGCAAATAAAAACCACAATGAGATACCACCTCACACCGGTCAGAATGTCTACCATCAATAAATTAACAAACAACAAGTGCTGGCGGGGCTGTGGGGAAAAGGGAACCCTGCTGCACTGTTGGTGGGATTGTAGATTGGTGCAGCCACTATGGAAATCAGTATGGAGGTATCTCAAAAAACTGGAAATGGAACTACCT
The DNA here is from genome assembly GCA_033961575.1 of Aselliscus stoliczkanus. Lineage (NCBI taxonomy): Eukaryota > Metazoa > Chordata > Mammalia > Chiroptera > Hipposideridae > Aselliscus > Aselliscus stoliczkanus. Next base: position 34,794,086 of record CM066738.1, read on the forward strand.
TTGATCCAGCAATTCCACTCCTAGGCATTTATCCTGAAAAACCCATGACACTAATTCGAAAAAATATATGCACCCCTATGTTCATTGCAGCACTATTTACTATAGCCAAGACTTGGAAACAATTGAAATGCCCAGCAGTAGACGACTGGATTAAGAAACTGTGGTACATTTGCACAATGGAATATTATGCAGTTATAAAGAGGAAAGGAATCATACCATTTGCAACGATATGGATGGACCCAGAGAACATTATGTTAAGTGAAGTAAGTCAGTCAGAGAAAGACAAATACCATATGATCTCACTTATATGTGAAATCTAAAGAACTGAATAATTGAGCATTGTAAACAGAAATAATCTTAGAGACACAAAGAAAAAACTGATGAGGGCTAGATGGGATGGAGATGGGCATGAGGAAGAAGGGGAAGGGATGAAGCAACACAAACTGATAACTACAGTACTACTGCAGAGACAAAAGAGACAGTTTAGGGAATATAAACAATAAGATTGTAAATATTTTTTTTTTAGGGGAGCAGAAGGACACATGTCTTTTTAGGGAGACCATTTCATGGATGGTGTAGTGGCTTTACCACTGCACTGTACATCTGAAGCTGCCACTGAATAATATTATATGTCAACTATAATTTAACACATGTATAGTCATGGGATGTGGAATATAGTGTGGGCATGGAGTCAATGGAATTGTAATAGTTATGTATGATATCGGGGTTGGGGGGGCAGAGGAGGGGGGAGGGGGAGTCACTTTGTAAGGGGTGAAAAAATAACTATTTCATTGTTTTGTACATCTGTGACTAATAATAATAATAATAATAATAATAAAAAGTTTTTAAAAAATTGATGTTATACTCATGATTTTATTTTCCCCTTTCTCCTTTAGCTAGTTAAACCTTTTGGCCTGTGGAAGTGTTTTGAAGATGATTTGGAAATTTCAGTACATTGTTCTGTCAGGATACTTGGCAACTTTGTGATAAAAGAATGCGTTTTACAAAGTAATTGCCATTATTGTCAGCAAAAACTATGACTTGCCCAGAGAAAGCAAATATTCTATAGGATTGTAATTGTTTGTTATATAGGAAATCATTGAAGTCACACAGAGGATTCATTGGTATAACTAAGATACCTTTCTGTTTGTATATTTGGGCTCATTCTCTAAGCTTTGGTGTTGATAACCTGGCTCAAATCCCTATGTCTATTAACCTGCCACCTGGAAAATTTTCTTAACCTAACTGAGTTGCACTTTCCTCCTTTGTGAATAGAGGTGATAATATCCACTGCTTGGGATTATTATAAAGGTTAGAAATACAATGTGAAAGAACCTAAATTCAACAGACATTCAATAAACAGTCATTACTTTTATCATCAAATCAGCATATTTTATGTGCTCTGTATTAGTTTTCTGGGTCTGTAGTAATAAAATACCACAAACTGGGTGACCTAAAACACAGAAAATTGTGACTTCATAGATTTTGTGTCTAGAAGTCCCAAATGGAGCTGTCCATAGGGCCATGTTCCCTCTGGAACTTGGAAAGGAGAATCTTTCCTTGCCACTTCCTAGCTGTATTGGTGGCCTTCAATCCTTGGCATTCCTTGGCTTGCAGCTATATCATTTCAATCACTGGTTCTGCCTTCACATTATAGTTTCCCTGTGAGCCTGTCTTTACATGACCATCTTCTCTTGTAAGGTCATCAAGTCATATTGGGTTAAGAGCCCACCCTAATGACCTCATCTTACCTTAATTACATCTGCAAAGACCTGATTTCCAAATAAGCTCACATTTATAGGTACCAAGAGTTAGGACTCAATATATTGTTTAGGGCAACACAAACTTATACTAATTCGTGAATTCTCCTCCCAGCCCACTGGCTGTATTTCCAGCTCTGCTTTAATCCTTTCAAATCACCAACTTGTTTCCACTGCTATACATTTCTAGCTGAGGAAGGAAAGAACATTCTAATTTGGAGAAAACTGCAAGAACAGTAACTGCCTAAAACTTTCAAAAAGAACAAGGGAACCTGACACTGCCAGGCCCTAAAAGCCAAATAGCTTGGAGAAAGATTTAAAACTCATAAATATCAAAGAGCCTGTGGAATATTGGGGGCAGAAAGAACAATTCTAAACACAGTGAAACATAAATAAAGTTGGATTGGGTTCATTGGCTTCACTCCAAGGGCAAAATTATCCTCCCCTTTCCAAAAGTAGCATTTAGCACACCATTGGTTTGGAGCGGCTATTGTCTTTGTGAAATACATTATTTTTTATAGCTATGGCAGGAGTTGACATACAGTGTTACATTGTTCTGTTTCCACTCAGATACACACAGGTAGAGTTGTAGTCTTGATGAGCCTTTTGAGGCTGATCTAACTTGACCTCTACCCCAGACAAGGTCATTTACCTACCTTCTACGATAATCATCTTCACATCTGGTTCCCCAACCCTAGCATTATAATTTTTACTTTATAAATCTTTTTTTGATTAGAGAAGGAATAAATTGCCATTTTATATATAGAAAGAAAGTGCTCTGTAACTCATTGCTTTTTTAAAAAATCCATTACCTATCCTTTGAAACCATGATTTTTAATGACTTCCTAGTACTTGATTGTTTCATATCCCATAATTGTTAAAGTCAATGTCCTACTAGTGACCGTTTATGTTATTGCCATTTTTTTATTCTTACAAAAATTGCCATAATTACCATTTTTGTATCCTTGTGCACTGTAGCATTATTTCTAATTTTATATCCTGAGTTCCAAATTGTTTAGAGTCCATCAGTCAAAATATGTACATTTTCTAATACGGAACTGTGGTAACCTTGAAGGAAGAAGTAAACACACCCCTCAGCCATATAGGTCTCAACAACTTTGATCTATTCTTTATGGTAGTCCATAAGGGGGGGGCATTGATAAGAAGGTGAAAATGGGTGCTTTTTGCTTCAATATTCTTAGGCTGTGCTCAGTCATTTTCCTACATGAACAGATGGGAAGAATATACCTCGGGCTGTTCCCTGTGATGGAATTGAGTGTAATTTCCCCTCTCTTATTTTCAGAAGTCTTGGAAAGAGCCATTGGGAAAATCTGGGACTTCAGCCCACATTGATTTATTTTAACCAGACGGAAAGAGGGTTTGCGGTGGCCTCCCAATATTGGGAGCAGACAGTGTGTGGTGTATAGATCATGCTTCTCTCAACCATTGTACCTCAATCAATTAGGGCAGTTTCTTTCATACCTACTCAACAAGCGGGAGTAGGGCTCTCTTTAACCCAAATCAACCTTGGCCAGCTTCCAATAAAAATGTTCTTGGGCCGGCCAAGTGGCATGGTGGTTAAGCGCTGGCTTGGGAAGCCAGGGGCCCTGGTTTGGTCCCACATATGAGGGCCAGTGACACTGCCCTCAAAAAAAACAAAAACAAAAACAAAATCTTCTTAATGTGTCTTGCTCTTTCCCTCGATAGAGGGTCCTCCATTCTTTAATCATGTGTTTGGCAGCTTAAAAGACTGATGGCTTTTTGCATGTCATTATCAGGACTTGGAGGGAATGATAACTGCATAACCCCTCAGATCAGGGCAATAAGATAAAGAATTTATCTGGAAACCATTTTGCCAGACAGCAGAACAGAGGCCAAAATCCAAGCTAGAAAACTTCTGATACAGTGTTTGCTGTATGCTGTAAAAGAGAACTTTCTCATCTGAGATTATGACCCAGTCTTACTAGTGAAGAGAGAACAAAATAGTTTGGATTAAACAAAATAGTTTGTGTGTACATTGCAAAAGAGGGTGATTCATTTATGGTTTCTTGAAGATAGTTTTTTTGTTGTTATATTCAAAGTGTGCTGCATGAATAAGCAGCCTCAGCATCACCTGGGTGCTAGTTAGAAATGCAGATTCTTTGGCTACACCTAGACATTCTATTGGTTTTCTTTTTTTTTCTTTTCTTTTTTTTTGAGGGCAGTGTCACTCACTGGCCCTCATATGTGGGACCGAACCGAGGTCGCTGGCGTCCCAAACCAGTGCTTAACCACCACGCCATTCGGCAGGCCATAGACATTCTGGATCAGAATCACCTGAATCAAATTAACAATATCTCCAGGTGAGTCCTAGGCACATAAGGCTTGGAAAACACTACTGTATTATATAATACAAAAGGTAGGTGAATTTGTTGCCTGAAAGAAACCTTTTAAAAAACTTGTTCTGCTGATAAAACAAAACAAAATAAAAACAAACCATAAAAATCTTTTTTTACCTGTAAGAGCATTTGAGTTCTTTCAGGATCCATTGAACTGTTTATGGGACTAACCACCCAAAATTAATCCTGAGGGATGACACTTGTTTGCCTGAATCTATTTATTTATTTATTTATTTATTTATTTATTTATTTATTTATTTATTTATTATTTTAAAGATTTTATTGGGGAATTGGGGGAGGGGAACAGCATTGGGGAATCCGGGAAGGGGAACAGACAAGTTGCTGTCTTTTTTGTTCTTCAGTCTAGTTGCGGAGGACGTTGTTTCACTGGCCCATGTTGGTATCGTCATTGTGCTCTTCCCGGATGAGGCAGATTGGTCGCTTGCCTCTGGATGGTCGCTCTCCGTGGCTATTTGGCAGCTCACGCTGGCTGCTGGCCACTCACTGTAGCCTATGGCAGCCCACTATAGCTGGGGCTGCAGCCTACACCGTCACCAGGGCTCACGCAAGCCAGCTCCACGTGGAGCTGTTGTTAGCTGTAGAGGGCAGTGTCACTGGCCCTCATATGTGGGATCCGAACCCAGGCCGCTGGCATCCCCAAACCAGCTCTTAACCAATGCGCCACTTGGCCGGCCCTGAATCTCTTTATTTTTAATTATATAATTTTAGGTAGTTTAATTTATTGAAAGGTAATATAGGCACATGGTCAAATTTTCAGAGTATAAAAATGTGCACTTTGAAAAGTAAGACCTCATCCTAAAACTTAATTTCATTCCTAGAGGCTATTAATGGATATATCTATATCTATACCTATATCTATACCAAATATCTGTACTTTGCTTTCTGGCACCTTTTAAATATCCCATAACAGCACATAGAGAGGTCTACCTTATTATTTTTAATATGTAAATAGTATTTTTCCTATGTTTGCATCAAAATTTGTTAATGTTGGCTGTCATTTAGCATATCTCCAGTTTCTTTGGGCTAAGCCAAATGGTACTACAATGAGTATCTTTGAGCATATTTGTTTGCTCACATGTATGTCTATCTCAATGATAAAAATCTAAGTAAAATCACTGGTTGTAAGTAGTGGAGTATTTAAAATTTTGATAGATTTTGCCAATTTGCCCTTCAAATACATTAGTGTTTGTATCTAGTATTTCACCAACCATACCCTTTTTCTATTTTAATATGCACTCCTTTAATTATGAGTGAATTAGAGCATATTTTCATACACTTAAAAGTCATCTGTGTTACTATAGTGTGAAATGTGTGTTCTTTTTCTTCAAACTCCCTTTTTTCTTTTTTTTTTTAAATTCACAGCTGTATTAAGATGTATTTAACATACGAGTTCTGACAATTAAGTTGGTGAACTTGTTGCAACGACATTGCTAACCTTTTTTAATATCAGAGGGGTTATTCATTATGAATTTGTACAAACTGGACAAACAGTTAACCAAGTTTACTATTTGGAAGTGCTGACAAAGCTGCATGAAAAAGTTAGATGACCTGAAATTTTCACCAACAATTAAAGACTTTCATCACGACAGTGCACCAGCTCAAAAGGCATTGTATGTGAGAGAGTTTTTAGCCAGTAAACAAATAACTGTATTGGAACACCCTCCCTACTCACCTGATCTGTCTCCCAATGACTTCTTTCTTTCCCCAAAGATAAAGTAAATATTGAAAGGAAGACATTTTTATGACATTCAGGACATCAAGGGTTAAACAATGACAGCTCTGATGGCCATTGAATAAGAATTCCAAAATTGCTTTGAAGGGTGGACTAAACACAGTTGTAGGCGCATAGCTTTCCCAGGGGAGTACTTCAAAGGTGACCATAGTGATATTAAGCAATGAGGTATGTAGCACTTTTTTTCTAGGATGATTTCGCATGCTTAATTGTCTGGCCTCATATAATGTTGTATAAGTTTAATGTGTATAACATGACAGTTTGATACACATATATATATTGCCAAATAATAACCACAATAAGGTTAGTTATATTTATTATCTCACACTGTTACCTTTTTGTGTGCATATGTATGCCGAGAACATTTAAGATTTACTTTCTCAACAATTTTCAAATTTGCAATGCAGTATTGTTAACTATAGTCACCCAGAACTTATCCATCTTCTAATTGGCAGTTTGCAGGCTTTGACCACCACCACCCATTTTCTTGTCACCCAACCCCTGGTAACCACTAATTTACTCTGATTTTATGAATTCATTCATTTTTTTTTAGATTCCCATATAAAGTGAGATCATACAGTATTTCTCTTTCTCTCTCTGACTTGTAAATATTTTATTTAACATAATGTCCTCAAGGGTCATCCATGTTCTTGCAAATGACAGGATTTCCTTTCTTTTTACTTCTGAATAATATCCCATGATATATATTACAATTTCTTTATTCATTCATTCATCAATGGATACATAGATTGTTTCCGTGTCCTGGTTGTTGTAAATAATGCTGCAATGAATATGGGGATGCAGATATCTCTTTGAGATAGTAGTTTTATTTCCTTTGGATATATATGCAGAGGTGAGATTGCTGGATCATGTAGTAGTTCTATTTTAAATTTCTTTTAATTACTTTAACTTACTGCTTTCCATAGTGGCTGTACTAATTTAACTTTCTAACAAAAATGTGTGAGAGTACCCTTTCTGCCACATCCTTGCTAACACTTGTTATCTCTTATCTATTTTTTTTTTTGAGGGCAGTATCACTGGCCCTCATATGTGGGACCCGAACTAGGGCCGCTGGCATCCCAAGCCAGCTCTTAACCACTGCGCCACTCAGCCGGCCCTCTCTTGTCTTTTAAATAACAACCATTCTAACAATTGTGAGGCAATATCATACCATCATTTTGATTTGCATTTCACTGATAATATGTGATGTTGAGCATCTTTTCAGATACTTGTTGTCTATTTGTATATCTTCTTTCAAAAAATATTTATTCAGGTCCTTTGCCCATTTTTAAATCAAATTATTTGCATTTTTGTTTTGTTTTGTTTTTGCTACTAAATTGTATGAGCAACTTACATGCTTTGGGTATTAACCCCTTATCAGATATATGGTTTGTAAATATTTTTTCCCCATTTTATAAGTTGTTTTTTTATTTTGTTGATCATTTCTCTTGCAGAATGTTTCAATTTGTTATAGTTCCATCTTTTTATTTTTGCTTTTGTAACATGTGTTTTTGGCATCATTTACAAAAAGAAAAACATTGCCAAGAACAATATTAAGGAGTTTTATGTTTATGTTTTATTCCAGGAGTACAGTTACACATTTATTGATTTGCAGATCAGATGTCAAACCATCCTTGCATCCCCAGAAATAAATCCCAGTTAATCCACTTAATCAAGGTATAAGATCCTTTTAATGTGCTATTGTATTTGATTTACTAGTATTTTGTTGACAATTTTTGCATCTGCATTCACCAGAGATATTGGCCTGTAGTTTTTTCTTTTCCTGCAGTGTATTTATCTAACTTTGGTATCAGGGTAATGCTGGCCTCATAAAACGAGTTTGGGAGTGTTCCCTCCTCTTCAATTGTTTTGCAACTGCCTGAGAAGGATTGGCATTAATTCTTCTTTAAATGTTGCTATAGTCACCAGTGAGTGAAATAATCTGGTCCTTGGCTTTTTTCTGTTGGTAGGTTGTTGATAACTGCTTCAATCTTCTTTATTATTATTTTTTTCATATTTTCTATATCTTCATCATTCAGTCTTGGTAGATTGTTTCTAGGAATTTATCCATTGTTTTCTAGGTTACACAATTGGTAGGTGTATAATTATTCATAATTAGTCTCCCTCTAGGTTATACAGCTGACAATTCTCTAGAATGTGGCTGGGAAGAACTGAAGCTGAGTATAGAGCTCTTTCAGGATCTCTGCAGGTAGAGACAGAAATGCCTTCCACTGGGCCCTGGATCCACAGAACTTCTGGTAGACTGTGGCTATGGTGGCTAGAGCTAAGTATAAGACCTTTTTAGCCATCTATTTTCTAAGGAGAAACAGGCCATTTTCTGACTATTATCAGAGCTCTTTTTAATATATTAATGACTTTTGAAATCATCCCTTAGAGAGTGATACATGTTGCAAATATTTTTTTTCAGTTTGGACTTCATGTTTTTTCTGTTTATATTTCATACTGCAATTTTTTAACAGATCTTTCCATAGTTAAAATATTGAAACAGCATGCTCACATTATGGTTTAAGAAGTCTCACTTCTATACCAGCCCCTGTCTACTCCACAACCCATTTCCTTGTGGGTAACCATGTACTTCATGTCCTGTGTATTCTTCAGTGTTTATGTAACTGTAAGCAGATACACATAAGTCAATGTTATTTCCTTCTCATTCTTATAAAAACTGGGATGCCACCTATAGCATTCTTGCTTTCTCTTTTTCACTTGAGAAAACATCCTGGACATCTTTCAATATCAATAGAAAGGAATCATTATTCCTTTTATATACCTATATGGCATTCCGTTGTGTGGATGTAATGTACTTTTTAAAATCACATTTGTAATGATAGATATTTGTGCTGTTTCCAATCTTTTATTATTAAAAGCAAAGTTGCAATGAATAACCTTGTAACTACATTACTTCATATACAATGTATGAACAGATGTATGTATAAAATATACACAAAGATAAGATTGCTGAGACAAAGTACAAATTGACTTGTAATTTTGAGAAATGCACTAAATTTTCCTACATACTTTTTTATATTCTCACAAGAAAGGTATGATACTGCCCGTGATGTTGAAATTGTAAATTATTGCCAGATGATGAATCAAAAGTCTATCTCACTGTGGTTTTAACTTGTATTTTACTTTTCATAAGAAAGAGTGTAAAATAGTTTAAGGACCATTTCTATTTCTTTTATTTGGTAAATTGTCCTTTACCTGTTCATGTTTTTCTCACTTTTCCATTGGATTGCTGTATTTTTAAATCAATTTTTATAATCTCTCTCTATATTCAGATATATGTCCTTTGTCTTCTGTTAAGTTATGCTTTTTTAAAAACACAGCCTTCTTCTTTTTTTAAAAGATTTTATTAGGGAGTTGGGCCAGGGGAACAGCACTGGGAGATTGGGAAGGGGAACAGTCAAGTTGCTCTCCTTTTGTTCTTCAGTCTAGTTGTGGAGGACGTCGCTTCACTGGCCCATGTTGGTGATATCATTGTGCTCTTCCCTGGTGAGGCAGTTGCTCACCAGCCATTGGACAGCTACTCACGGCAGCTCACAAAAGCTCACACCAGCTGCCGGCCAGCCCCACAGTAGCCTTATGCCGCCATCACCGGCAACCCACAGCAGCCCTGCTCCAGGTTGAGCTGTTGTTCACCATCTTAGCTGTAGAGGGCACAGCGTCACTGGCCCTCATATGGGATCCAAACCGGGCCCTGCTGCACAGAGCTGGCGTCCCAAGCCAACTCTTAACTAACGTGCCATTTGGCCACCCACAGCATTCTTCTCTTGATATTTCTTATTTTTTCAATGTAGGAATTTAAACTTTAAAAAAATTTTCATGTAAGAATTTAAAGTTAAAAAACTTTCAAGAAATTTTTTAGGTTTTTTGTTTTGTTTTGTTTTCTGTTTTTGAGTCAGTTTTACAAGGCCTTCCCTACTTTAAATTTATAATGAAATTTACCCCTATATTCTTTTAATTTAAAAAAATGTGCTCTATTTGAAATTTAATTTTAGTGCACTATGTAAAGCATGAATCTAATGCTATTCTTTTTCAAATAGCTACCTGACTTTTGTTAAAAAAAAAAAAAATCAATCCTTAACCCATTAATTTGAGGTACTACTTTAACCAGATACTACATGTATATGAAATAATTTCTGAATTCTATTATGTTCCATTCATCTGATTATTCATGTGCCAATAGTGTACTGTTTTAATTAGTGAGGCTTTACAGTAGGTCTTTTTCTTAAGAAGGGCTCGGTTCCTTTCACTGCTTTTCAGATTTAGAGATATCCTGACTATTCTTGCTAGTTTATTTTTCTGTATGAATTTGGAATCAGTTTGACTAGTGCCCCCTGCACTCCATCCCTCCCCACACACACAAATCTGTTGGCATTTTTATTATAGTCATGTTAAATTTATAAGCTATCTTAGGGAGAATTGACCTTTTTATGATATAGGATATTTTTATCCAAGTTGTTCTATTTGTCACATCACTTTTTTTTTTTAGTCTTACTTTTGTGTTTTCCTCCTATATAATTTGTACATTTCTTTTTTAAGTTTATCCCTGGTGCTACTGTAAGTGGAGTCTTTTTTTTATTATTATGTTTTCCTACTTACTCTTATTTGCATATATGAAGGAATTATATTCCCTGCTTGGTAGTATTTTCTCAGTTGATTCTCTTAAGTTTCCTAGACATTCAGTCATATCAGATGAATATAACGATAGATTTAACACCTTATTTTATATTTTTTGTTTATCTAAGAACATGGATTGAAACTCCTATGACATTCCAAAATACTTGTGGGGACTTCTCAGAGAAGTCACATGTTGGGCAGGAGACAATAAATCTTGAGTTGTTCCCAGTTCAGAAACAAGTGCCTTTGTACCCACAGGCTGGTGTTGGGGCTCATAGAAGGAGCCTACAAATTGCCTTTATTTTACATTAATATTTTTTGGAAACTAGTACATAGACTTTTAAATAAATAATCCATAGATATTTGGAAGAAATGTAACCTCATTTATTTTTACTAAAGTCATCTATTTCTTTATTTATTTTAGTGTAAAAAGCTGTCAAAAATTAGACAACTATAATACATCCTCCCAAATCTATGTTTTTATGTGTCTATTTGGTTTCCTCAGTTGAGGTTATACCTATTTTGATGTAATGTTTTCCAGAAAAATATAGCCTCATGAGAATTATAACATATAAAACAACTCTCCTTTTCCTATTTTTATGCTTTTTGACTTGAATTTTACTGTGTCTAATATTACTGTAACGTCTGCTTTACTTAGATTGTATATTTTTTGGTTAACTTTGCATATAACCTTTTTAAACCTTTTTGAATCATTTTATTTTATCAGTTATAGGCAGCAAATAGTTGGGTTTTTGCTTTATTTATTCATGAATGTCTACATTTTAGTATGAGTTTAAGTCATTTGTATTTATTGTCAGAATAAATATGCTTATTATGTTTGGAAGTTCTTTTCTCCTTATTTTTATGCTTCATTATGGTTTCATTTGCTTTCTCATGTTTGCTATATGGCTTATGATTTTTTTATTTTATCTGTTCCTCTTTTTAAATATACATCTTCTGTATGACATACCTCATGGTCACATTTAAGAATTTCAAACAAATTTTTTCAACCTAAAATTCTTTATGCATCAAAGTTAAGAACAAAATAATAAACTTTGATTTCCTTTTATACAAGAAAAGCAATTTCACACTTTTACATTCTTCTACTTGTTATTCCCCAACATTCATATATTTATATTTTTGAGATATATACTCAGAGTCATCTAAGTATAAATAAACCATATTTTAATACTAGAGTATTATCTTCAAGAAGACAAATTTTCAATTCAGATTCAATTGTGTGTCCATATTTTTACAACTTTATAAGTAATGTCACTTTAACTTGTCTCAATGCTCATCTCCTGGAAGTATCTACCATGACCTCCTCATTTGAATTATTGATTCTTATTTCTTTCCCAGCTATTTGAAGCCTATGATCAAGTCATTTTTTTCAAGGAGAATACATAGGCATGATAGTATCTGAACACATCAATACATAGAAACATTTTTTTGTGGCTTATATACATTAAAGAGTAGCTGTCAAGTATGAATTACATCACACACTTTTCCACCACAAAACTCTATAGATGTGATTGCATTATTTTCTATAATTTAATGTTGCACAAAAGAATCTCCATCTAACCTGGTATTTTCTTCGTAGGAACCTGTTATTTCTCTTTCAATGTCAATGAAAATATTTTTCATAACATTTAATTGATTTTTCTATGTTTGCCAACATTAACCTAAAATGTGTTAATATGGTTCAATGTTTTTAAGCAAGTCGGTTTGGCAACAGAAAAGATTCTTGTTTTCCATATTTATTTTTTATTTTAAATTCTGTTTTAATTGACATTGTTTTATCCTCAGTGACACCTTCAATTGTTAGGCTAATTGTCCTAAATTCTATCTCTTTTTTTATTTTTTTTTATTTTAATTAGTTTCAGGTGTACAACACAGTGCAATAGTTATACATTTCACCCCTCAAAGTGATAATCCCCCACCCCCAATTCGCCACCCACTCGCCCCCATATCATATATATCTATTACTCTTCCTCTGACTCTCTTCCACAGTATAATCCACATCCCGTGACTATCTATATATATTCAATTACAGTAGGTATACAACCTCTGCTTCAGTTCTACAGTGCAGTGATCAAACCTTTACTCCATCCATGAAATGTTCTCCCTAACAAGACCTATGACCATCTGACACCCCACAAAATATTTACAACATTATTAATTATAATCCCCAAACTGTCTTTCATATCCCAGTGGCAATATTGTAGTTGCTTATTTTTGCTGTCTAATCCCTTCCCCTTCTCCCTCATCCCCATCCCCCTCCCAATTAGCAACACTGATTTTTCCTCTATATCTATGAGACAGTTTCTGTTTACTTTGTTCATTCATACAGTTTTTCAGATTCCACATATGAGTGAGATCATATGGTATTTGGCTTTCTCTGACTGACTTATTTCACTTAACATAATAGTCTCTAGGTCCATCTATATCATTGCAAATGGTACGATTTCATTCTTCTTTATAGTGGAGTAACACTCCATTGTGTAAATATACCACAGTTTCTTAATCCAGTCATCTACTGATGGGCATTTTGGTTGTTTCCAAGTCTTCGCTATTATAAATTGTGCTGCTATGAACGTAGGGGTGCATAACATTTTTTGAATAAGTGTCTTGGTTTTTTCAGGATAAATACCTAGGAGTGGAATTTCTGGGTCAAACGATAGCTCTATTTCCAGTTCTTTGAGATACCTCCATACTGACTTCCATAGTGGCTGCACCAATCTGCAGTCCCACCAGCAGTGCAGCAGGGACCCCTTTTCCCCACAGCCCCACCAGCACTTGTTGTTTGTTGATTTATTGATGTCTCTCTTTTTTTAATCTTTTCATTTTAATCTCATTTCCCTCTACATTAAAGAGTATCTCAAGTTTATTTTCCATGTTACTACTTTTTAAATTGTAGTCTGAATTTAAGTCATTTGGGAAATGGTTTAAAATTGTGATGTCTACTGACATCTTGAAAATAAGAAATGTGAATGTTCATGATCAGGTCAAACACGCATCCAATATCCTAATTCAGCCACATGCCCTTTCCCATCACCAACATATTCTGTATCCCATTAGCAACAGGTGCACACATAGTCAGAAAAAGTAAATGAGAAAAGCTTTAATGTTTCTTTTGGGGGATTTTGTACTAAATACATATGGTATTCCCCCTTTAACTAACGTTTTACATTCCACAGATTCAGTTACCTTCAATGAAACTTAATCAGAAAATATTAAAAGAAAAATTCCAGAAATAAACAATGCATAAGTTTTAAATTGCGTGCTCTTTTGAGTAGCATGATAAAGACTCATGGTGTCCTGCTCTGTTTCATCCCAGGGTGTGAATCACTCTTTTATCCAGTATCTTCATGCTGTAGGTGCTGCCCACCCCTTTGTCACTTTGTAACCCTTTCCATTATCAGATCAACTGCCGCAGTATCACAGTGTTTGTGTTCAGGTAACCCTTATTTTACTTAACAATGACCTCAAAGTACAACAGTAGTGATGTGGCAGTTAGGGTATACCAAAGAGAAGCCATATAATTCTCCCTTTAACTGAAAAGGTAAAAGTTCTCAACTTCATAAAGAAAGAAAAAAATCGTATGCTGAGGTTGCTATGATCTATGGTAAGAACAAATCTATGTATGAAATTGCCTAGTTTATAAATTGCACATTATCATAGGTGTATGCATGTATAGGAAAAAACATAGTACATGTAGGCTTCAGTGTATCTGAGGTTTCACGCACCCACTGGGGGTCTTGAACATATTCTTTGTAGATAGGAATGACTACCATATACCCCTGAATCACCTAACATCTTGTGAGATATTCACCTGAACATACCTCCTTAGCAGCCAAACAACATAACCTGAGCATATCCAACATTTAGTCTAGTATAACATTATCCATAAATCTTCCCTTAGCCAGCATTCGCACATCAAATAAATATTTCATGAATTTAGAGAATAGAGGGTCAGTGGTAGATCCCATTGCTCACAATTAGGCAAATCTCAATCACATAAGCACCACAAGACAGAGGATACAGAGAACGTCTTTAGAGAGTCGTTATCTTTAAGTAAGAAAATGCAACACATAACAAACAGAAGATGCTGTCTTTAGTAAAGAAGCTGGGGGCACTTTCCAGATCACCTGGACCTTCACTCATTCACACCAAAGTCAGCTTGTAATGAACACCTGTGAATCTGCCTGCCTGGAGGAGCATACTTGACCCAAATTCTGGGTAAGCCTTGTATGGCTTTAAGAATTAATGACCCCAGAAGTAGCCCTCCACCAATGATGGATGAAGACTGGGGAATAAATAACCCTGTTTTTTCATGCTTGTGGGAGAAACCGTGTTGGTGGGCACTTTACTGTCTCTCAGGGTTCCCCAGAAGGGTGATGATAAGGTCCCCGCAGCAGTAAAGCCTTTATAAACCTACTCTTTTTTTTTTTTTTTTTTAGTTTCTGGTGTGCAAAACAATGTAATAATTAGACACTAACACCCCTCACAAAGTGATAATCCCCAATCTACTTCCCCTTTGACATTGTATATAGCTATTACAATACCATTGACTATATTCCCTATGCTGTACTTTACATCCTGTGAATATATATGTGTATATATATATATATATATATATATATATATATATATATATATATATTTATATATATTTAATTATAGTTGACATTCAATATTATTCTATTTCAGCTTCAGGTGTACAGTGCAGTGGTCAGGCATTTACACAATCTATGAAGTGATCCCCTGGTAAGTCCAGTGCCCATCTATCTCCCAACATAATCTTTACAACATTTTTTATTATATTCCCCATACTGTATTTCATATCCCATGACTTTTTTGTGACTATAAATTTATACTTTCTAATCCCTTCACCTTCTCTCCCATCCCCACCCTCCTCCCATGTAGCAACCATCAGTTTTTTCTCTGTATCTCTAAGTCTGTTTCTGTTCTGTTTGCTAATTTATTCTATTCTTTAGATTCCACATATAAGTGAGATCATATGGTATTTGTCTTTCTCCGACTGACTTATTTCACTTAGCATAATGTTCTCTAGGTCCATCCATGCTGTTGCAATTGGTAAGACTTCACTCTTTTTTATTTGTTTGTTTATCTTGTCTTCCTTGTTGGCGTCTGTTTTGGTTTATAAAAAAGAAAAAGAATAAAAAAGTATTAATCTACTCTTTATTAGCTGCCTTCCTTTCTCTGTTCCACTTCTCAACTCCAATACCAATGTTTCCTAATCACCACTCCACTAAATTATGTTCACTGGAATTCTCTCTGGGTCTGATTTTGAGAGAATGCAAATGAAACCAAACTCCAACCAGAAAGACAAAACAAACAAACAAATTAAAAACAAAAATATTGGAAGACCATGAGTGCTGCTCCCTAAACTGTATGGTCAGCAAAATTTCCTTTTGATTATCCACTGATTTAAATATACTCAACAAATACAGTGTTTAAAATTTTATTCTTCCTTTAGTGTTCAGGAAGATGTTCCCTTTTCTTGTTTCATAGACTACATGCAGTTTGTATTCCTCTTATTCATGCTCAAAGAAGGAGACATATAGACAGACCACGTGTGTGAAGTGGGGCACTTTGGGGCTGGAATTTCCTGTTCACAGGCCCACAGTTGCAGGGCAGGTTGCTTTGCTCTGATCCCAGCAAAATTCCTCAGGACTAGCAAGGTAGTGTGTGATGGAGTTCTATAGCCCTGAGGATCTGTACTGTCCCCTCCACCCTTCTCAACCAAACTTGACTATACGTGGAGGTTCAGAATTCTTTCTCCACCTCTGCTTAACAATGGTTTTAAATCACTACGTTCATTCTGAGATTTTGTCTTTTTTTTAATTAAAGTTTATTGGGGTGACAATGGCTTATAAAATTACATAGTTTTCAAGTGTACATTTCTATAATACATCATTTATATATCATATTATATATTCACCACCCAGAGTCAGTGCTTCTTCCATCACCGTATATTTGGTCCTGTTTATGCTCATCTACCACCCCCCACCTTTACCCTCTAGTAACCACTAAACTATTGTCTGTGTCTATGAGTTTTTGTTTATTTGTTTTTCTTGTTCCTTTGTTGCTTTCAGTTTAATATCCCACATATCAGTGAAATCATATGGTTCTCTACTTTTTCTGTCTGATTTATTTTGCTTAGCATAATAATCTCAAGATCCATCCATGTTGTTGTTTTCTCTCTCTTAAATGATTTCCATTTTTTACTTGAGAAAAGCTCTCTGTTTCTTCTGCTAAAGTCTGCTGCCCACCAGATGCCAAGCATTCATAATTAGTAGTCACTTCCCAGGATTCCGTATGCTTCTCTTCAATGCTTACCAAGACTCAGCTGTATTAGATTCCAATATAGTATTGCCAGCCTTACTTGGGACTATAATTGTTACCATATTTGTTACTGTGTGTAATTCAATTGTTAAACAAGATAGAAAAAAATGAATGATAAAAGAGAAAATTATTATTTCCATGAGAGCAAAGTTGACTGCTTCAGAAAGACTCAAAGGGAAATTGTTTTTAAAAGTGTTACATTTGATTTAGGGATGCATGAGGAAACTAAAAGATTGGAAAATAAAATTAGTTGTATATGTGTGTATATGTTTGTGCACATACATATATATATACGTGTGTATATATAAACAGACACACAGACATATGTACATTATGTCTTCTGGAATCATATTTGCTTTGCACATGCTGTCATTTCTTGCTCTACACTTAAGGGACAAAAACCCTCAAAGATTCTGATCCTATTTACTAGAGTGGGGCTGGGTATCAGGCATTAGGACTTAGTTTTTTAAGCTTCTCATGGGATCTAATGTGTCATAAGGGTGCTGGAGGTTTGAAACATATTCACTCAGAAGAGTGGCTACTCTAATGCTTAATACAAAGCACAGTACTCAACTGATTATTTTCCCCCAATATTGCTGCATCAGTCTAAATTTAGTGGCCATTCTTCCAGATACTGTCAATAGGTTGTTTGCCATTTAAGATTCCATTAATGGAATCCATTAAGATTCCAGGAAGTTGAAAGTTTCCATCTTTTGCTAAGTCCTTACAGGAATGTTAGAGTAACACTCCAGGAGAAAGGGTACAATACTCCTAGGCTGGGAATCTTTTAAAGTGGAAATGGCTAAAAAATTTTAGAAGTATGTTGAACTGAGCACCCTGCAATTAATGCTTGCTTGTTTTTTTTACTACCTTCATTATTTCATTGAGATTATTTTTTAAGGTTTAATCTTTGTGGTGCATGTTACATCATAACTCATTATTATTATGAATATATACAATAAACATCTATAACATTTGTAAGAATAATAAGATGAATGCCTGTGTGCCTACCATCCAAGTTAAGAAACAGAAAATCGTTGAAGCCTTTTAAACTCTCTTCATAATTCCCTTGCTTAATTCCCTTTCCCCATCCAGAGTTAACCCATTTCCCAAGGTTCGCACTTATACTTCCTATTTGAAAATATTTTTAACATGTATTGATTTATCTTAAGCATGCATTGTTTCGTTTTACATATTTTGCCATTAAACATAAAGTCTAATATATGCTTTTTGGTGCATCTTGGACTTTCTTTTTTATTCAATAATATGCTTTTAATATCTATCCATGTCAGAGTGTCTATCTGTAATTATTTCACTCACACTGCTGTATAGAATTCCATTATAGTAATGTACCTCAATGTATTTAGCCATCCTGGAGAATGGACACTGCATTAAAGTAGTTTGCAGTGCTTTGCTTTGGTAAACAATATTTCAATAATTTTTTTTAATATTTGCCTAGTGTAGTTAAACAATAACTTGCCTATTAGTAGGATTTTTGAATCATAGCACATTGATATCTTCAATATTAGCAGATAATTTCACAGTGTTTTCTAATTGGAACTAACAGTTTACACTCTTAATAGCAATATGCTTTAGCCAAATCTTGGTACACTATGTCTTTTTACTTTTTTGCCAAAATGTGGGCTGTAACATACTGTTCTATGGATTTAATTTGCATTTCCCAGGTAATTACTGAAAATTATCATCTTTCCCAATGGTTATCCCAAATTTATGATTCCTTTTCTGTGAAATGAATGTTCAAGTCTCTTGAGCATTTTTTGATGGTTATTTATATATTTTTAATAATAACCAGAAGTGATTAAAATCTTCTAGATATTAATCCATCAGTTTTTGGGGGGTTTTTTGGGTTTTTTTGGGGGGGTATGTTTAAAAATCTTTATACCAGCTTATTTTTATTCTTATCAAGATTTTTTTTTGATGAAGAGATGGTCTAACTTAGCACAATTATAGAATTTTTCTTAAGGTTTGCAGGTTTATATTTTGTCTTACTTATGAAATTTTCCTTTACTCCAGGATAAAAAAAAAAGTTACCTTCATATTGTTTTCTCAAGTTTTTAAAATATACACTTAATTTTAAAATCTATAATTCACACAGAATAAATTTTATCTACGAATTAAGATAGAAATCTAATTGCACTTGGTTTCCATGTTGAGAAATTGTTGTTTCAGTGTCATATATTTAGTGGCCAACACATTGCCTATGATCTGCAATGGCACTTGTGCCATATAGCAAGTTCTGTGCTTTGTATCTTGTCCTATTCTATTAATCTATTTGACTATTTTGCACCAGTGGTCCACTGCCTTAGTAAGTCTAGTTTCATAATGTCTTCGTTGCTGGTAGGATAAGTGACTTTGTTCTTTCCTGTGAATATTGGTCATTTTGGGGCCAGTACTCAGTAATGGAAACTTTAGAATTAACTTGTTAAATTACACACACACACACACACACACACACACACTCCTCTGGGTTTTCATTAGAATTGTGTTAAAGATAGATTATATAGAACAGAAGTTGATGAACAACAAACCATAGGCCAAACCTGGCCAGCTGTCTCTTTGCCTCTGTAAATAAAATTTTATTGGAAAAACAGCTAAGTCAATTCCTTTACCTATTGCCAATAGATGCTTTCAAGCTCCAAAAACAAGACTATAGTAGATGTGATAGCAATTGCATGTCCTGCAAAGCCTAAAATATTTACTATCTAATGCTTTTTCAAGTTTTCTGACCCCTGATGTAGACCATTTTGGGGAATAACTAAATTATAATTTTGAAGTTTTATACCCAGGAATATGGTATAAGTTGGGTTTATTAATTCTCCTTAAATATTTCTTAGTAAAGATTTATAATTAACCACCATAAAGGCCTTATATATATCATGTTAGATTTATTACCATGTCCTTTATATTTTCTTCTAGCTATTATAAATTGTATTTTTTAAAAATTGTAATATGTAATAGTTTGTTGCTAGTGAATAGAAATGTGGTTGTTTTTTGCGTAATGATATATAGTGATTCTATAGCCAGATAATTTGCTAACGTGACATTAATTTTAATAAGTCATCTATACAGTTTGTATTTTCCAAGTTCACATATGAACCGTGAGTAATGATTGCTCTGTTTCTTCTTTTCCAATTTACGTACAATTGTAGTATATTTACTTGTTATAGGGCACAAACTAGGATCTCCAGAATAATATAAAAAACCAGTAATAATACTAAGCAAGCCCATCTTCCTTCTGTTGTAAAAGGAAATGTTTGTTTGTTTTTTTAAGATTCTATTGGGGGAATTGGGGAAGGGGAACAGCTAAGTTGCCATCCTTCAATCTTAGTTGTGGAGGGCACAGCTAGCTCAGCTCCAAGTCCAGTCGCCATCTGGCTGTGGGAATCGAACAGGCAACCTTGTTGTTAGGAGCATGTGTTCTCCTCAGCTGAGCTATCCTGCCACCTGACAGCTCAGTGGCAGCTCAGCTCAGGTGCAGCTCACTGGCCCATGTGGGAATCAAACCCGCGACCCTGTTACTCAGAGCTCACGCTCTTAACCAACTGAGCCACTTGGCCAGCCCCAAGAGGAAATGTTTTAAATTTTCAGTATTAATAAACGTATGTGGTAGGTTTTTTTGTGGTAAACTTAACAGGCTAAGGAGTCCTCATCTAGTGCTTGTTTGTCATCAATTTTTATCATGAATGGATATGGAAATTTAGCAAAAACATTTTTTGTGTCTGTTGAAATGATCATCAGGAATTTTTTTTTATCCTTTAATTTGTTAATGAATAGAATTTATGGGGTGGGTGTGTGTGTTTTCATTAATTTTATTTTTTTCTCTCTACTAGGTTGGAAGATATAGCATTTATTTATATTCTTTTATGAGTATATCATAGGCATTTTGTCACTTTTGGGTAGCTTAAGAATCCTTAAAATTAATAGATATTTTTACCTATTTTCTCAAAAGCATAAAGACCTTGGAATATTTTAACCTGAATCCACTCCCATTTCTATTTACATGCTGTTGTTAGAACTAAAATACTGAATGACTTATTTTATTGAGTTTTCATAGATTATGGTATTGTTATTAGTGTTTTGACACATAATGTTTGGTCATATTTACCCATATCTACAGTTTATTTGTTCATCATTTCTTCTTGCATTTTCCTTCTTCCCAAAGGCCATCTTTCAAATAGATACTTCAGTGGGGTATTTTAGTATGAAGTTTAATTTTTGTTAGCTTTTAAATTGTCTGCATTTTGCCATTATTCTCATAAGATAATTTCACTGTATAGAGAATTTGAATTGACAGTTCCTTTTCTCTGTCAATGTTATCTTGAAAACACTATCATTCACTGTATCTGGCTTCCACATTGTTAATATTGAACAATCAGCTGCTAACCTAATATCTACTGCTTAATCTTTCCTCTGAATTTGCTTTTATTATCTTATTTTCTTTTTTTCCTGCAATTTTAATATTACCGATCCAGGTGATAATGTATTTTGTTTTGTTTTTAATTACTCATTATACTTGGAATTCACTGTATGTTTTCAATTTAATGACAGCTGGACTTCTATTAATTCTGGAAAATTGTCAGCTATTATATCCTAAAAACCACTTTCCACTGTATTCTCTTTTTTCTATTTTAAAAACCATTCTCATCAAATCCACTATGTTGGTTTATTGCTTGACTTCTCAGAATACTCTGCTGTATTCTGGAAAATCTTTTCAGATCTACCTCTAATTCAAAGATTCCTTTTTAGAAGTATCTAAAGCTATGGTTCCCAAACTGATGAATCCCAAACTGAGGAGACTCTGACTTGCCTTATTAAATTCACAGTGCCACAAAATATTTTAATATTTGAGGGGTAACATAGCAAAACTCAACACTGTGTAGTAATAAGACATTGTGCTACTATTTGGTCTTCAGGAAAGTCATAACATATTATATCTATGGTTTTCAAAGGTCATTTATTTACATAAAAAACAAAGATCAATCAATGATATATTGCCCATTTTGTTTGAAATCTTTTGCCATCTTTCAGTGAGCTTCATAATTCCTCGTTCATAGATGGACCTGTCTTTATTTGCAGAAAACTGAACAAGGTATTGATTTACAGCTTCATCTGAGTTGAATGTTATACCACGCAAGGAGTTTTGAAGAGAGCAAAACAAGTGGAAGTCTGATGGCGCAAGGTCAGGTGAGTATGGTGGGTATGGCAACACATCCCATCCAAGCTCCAATAACTTTTGACGGGTGATCAAACTTGTGTGTGGCCTCGTGTTGTCATGATGGAACACAACTCCTTTACAATGAACAAGCTCTGGATGTTTCTGGATGATGGATTCATTCAAACCATCCAACTGTCGACAGTACACATTCAAATTGATTGTTTGGTTCCTTGGTAGGAGCTCAAAAAACACGACAACTTTAAAATCCCACCACAATGAGAGCATAAACTTCCTGTGATGAATGTCTGCTTTCAATGTCATTTGAGACGAACCATCACATTGGGACCAAAGCCGTTGGCACACCACATTGTTGTAAACAATCTACTTCTCATCAGCAGTTATCAGTCGCTTCAAAAAAGGATCGTTTTCCTCACGTTTAATGAGCATATCACAGATGTTTATATGTGCCGTCAAATGAACTTCTTTGTGTTCATGTGGAACCCAAATACGGAGCTTGCTTACGTATCCCAGCATCTTCAGGTGGTCATGAACACTTCAATGATGGATGTTCAATGTTTCTGCAATCTCTTTTGTCATGTAATGTGGGTTTGACTTAATGCCTTTATATTGTTGTCATCAACCTCGGTGGGCCTCCCTGACCGAGGAGTGTCGTTGAGATCAAAATCACCAGCACGGAATTTCGTGAACCATCGTTGGCACTGACATTCTTGTAGAGCATTGTCACTATAAACTTTATGCAACTTTTCACAAGCTTCACAAGTGTTCTTTCCTTAATGGAAGTAAAGCAGTAAAATATGGTAAAAATGCACTTCCTTCTTCAATTTGTCTTAAAATCTCCAAAACTCAACCAAATTGCTCAATGTTTGTTTGTTTTTTAGAATGAAGCTAGAACTGTCAGCTGTCAAATGACATAGCAATAACATAGATGCGAATGACTCTAGTACTTCCAAAAGTGAACTAGCATCATGTGTTGTAAACATGTCTCATGACTTTTCTGACAACCCAATAGATAGAAAATGGTGCAGACTGAACTTCTTGTCTAAGTCAACCACTGATAATTTCTCAATTAAATCCTAACTCTTTCCTCAGTTAGTAGATATTTCCCAACATCGGGAAATATCATAATCTTGTACTTTTAATACTATTGTAATTTCATTTCCTGTTTTCTTTGGGAGGAGGCTATATTGAAGAGAGTTTAAAAGAAATTCTGGAAAGAACCCATGAAGGATGATTAGCATGAGTTGACATAAACATAGGAGTCTTTGAATGCTAGTTTATGGGGCCAACTGAAAGCTGACATCAGTCTCAGTACATTTCTCTCTTGGTCAAGAATTTGGATTTTGTGATAGGTTGGTGCTGACAGGCAATGTTCTGGTGCCATGCAATAGAGCATTATATATGATCGTTTGTTCCAAGTCCCTTCACATACACCAAGCCAGCTTTAGACATTCTATTTCTTCTCATTACTAGTGCAACTGAATCGCCTATCTAACTCCTGTCAAAGTTATGGGCCACAGGAGTGTCCTGAGTCTGTATGGAATTTAGGCAAATCAATTGGTAAATAATTTTAGCTTCCTCAAAATAGTTGAGCTTAACTAAATGTAAAACAATTGGAGTACATTAAATAAATTGAGTATTGCAGACATGAATGGTAAATAACTGAGTGCTACTATCCAGTACAGATTTCTTCCAAAGTATAACTAAATATAGAACATCTCCGTAGGTTACTGTTAATCATAAGTTCTCTTCACTATCAAGCTGCAGATCAAACAAGAAAAAATATATCCAAGGCTAAGTTGGAAGAAAAACAATCTTGGCAAATAATGCTTAATTTTTTTTTTTTGAGGGCAGTGTCACTGGCCCTTATATGTGGGACCCGAACCAGGGCCGCTGGCGTCCCAGGCCAGCGCTCAACCACCACACCACTCGGCCAGCCCTAAATCATTTCTTTTTTTCTTTTTTTCTTTTTTTGAGGGCAGTGTCACTGGCCCTCATATGTGGGACCCGAACCGGGGCCGCTGGCTTCCCAAGCCAGCGCTTAACCACCGCGCCACTCGGCTGGCCCAATGTTTAAGTTTTTAACCTATCTATAGGAAAATTATTCAGATTGCAAAAAACCACTGTCTGTAGTAAAAGACTAAACTAAACAAGTATATTTTAGGCATCTTGAGTTGGAGGAAGGGCAAAAGGCAATATTATAATGTGAAAGCTGCATTTGAAGGATAAGATTTAACCCACAGTATCACCATATTTGTGGTATGTTGTAAAATCACTGAATGTTAGAGTTTGGCACTCATTTTCAGAAGAGAAAAATTGTTATCTGTTTTACCCACTTCTTCATGACACATCATAGCACTTTAAAAATTGATTGCCATGAATTTAAGATTGCCATGTGTTGTGCCAGAAGTTAAGACAATCCACCTAATAGCATGTGTTTAGCCCAGTTGTTTGTATAACTTGTGGTTAATGATCAAGAAATTAGCTTGTTGTCTAATCATGAGCTTGTTTTCTCTAATGAATTCTATTTGGCACAATGAAATGCTCTCTTGGGAAGGAAGCCAATTCTAATGCAGCTAAAGTTTGATGTAAAATAGTGAAATAATGTGAGAGTTAGTTTTGAAGGCTACATAGACAAGGCTCCCAATGGTGCATTTGCTGGAGAAGGCAAGAAGGAAAAAAGGCACACAGGGGGACGATTTACCCTGAGTACAGATCCCAGCTGTGAACTGAGTTGTCCCTTTAATGTAACCAAAAAGTTACGTATTGAGCACTTGGGGAATACATGTTTGAACAATAGTATCAGTGCCCTAAAAAACCTTATATTCTAGTATAATTAATACTTAATAGACTTGAATAGTTTCACATTTGTATGAGTGAGTTAATACTTCTAAAATGTTTTTTTTTCTAAAATGTTTTACAGACAGCCAAGTCAGTTGTGCCTCAGAAAGTAAGAATACCAATTTCAAAAGAGCCCCACAATACACCATTTCCTATATTTCTTTGTACTTTCACAGTGCTAGACACATGGTAAATGATTTCTGTTCTTCTCAGTGGTTAAAGGAAGAACAGCCAAACACAAATTCAGTGAAGCTAAACAACTAATTTTACCTCATATTGTTACACCTACTTTGTTTTGCTCCCAAGTTATAATGGAACTTATCTCTTCCAACCTAAGTGCTTTGACAAGCATTCTATCTAAATATTTCTATCAACAAAAAACAGCTGGGATGGAATACTTCTTATCACAGCACTCAACTCTGTTTTATTTTCTACAGTGATATGATGGAGAAAAGTGCGTTGTAAGTAAGAGTTACAAAGAAGAAGAAAGACTATTTTTTTTCTGTTGTTGGGGTTGGGGATGGAGATTAGGGAGGCAATGTACCCAACATTGCTGGTTGCAACTTCTCTTTGTCATTGGGTTTTAAATTATCTGACCAATGGAAGCAATTTTCTGAATTATTCAAGGCCCATTCATGTTCTGCCTTCTCCATAAAGCTTTACCTGGTCATTTTCACTCTCACTTATCTCTTATTCTTTGAACTCTCTTATTAACAAAGCAACTATGCCACCTATTTCAGCACTAAATTGAAGTTCAAATCTGTTGTTCCCCAATATTTTTCATTTGAATTTTTCTTTTAGTCTGCAATATGGGCAACATAATTCCATATGGAGTTCATTGCACCTTTGTTTACATCATATATGCCAACATTCCTTTTGTCAAAGTAAGTCACATGGCCAAGCCCAAAGTCAAAGGTCAAGAAAGTCAGTTCTGCCTCTGGAGGGGGAAGCTGCAACATCACATGGAAAAGAGTATTAGTATAGAAGAGAGTGAAGAATTAGAGCCTTTTCATTCAAACATCTGTACTAACCTAATTATGTCATCTTGGATATCATTTAATCTCTCCAAATTTCAAATTATTCATCCATAAAATGAAGTGGACACTACCTCCTCCCTAGTCATAAATTTTGACCAAATAAGATAATGAAATAAAACACCAAGCACTAGGCCTGGCTTGTCCTATACTAATAACACCCAAATGTGAAGTACCTTATTAGCATTATACTGTACTTTAATATTGAGAGGTCTCCAGCCAAAGAATGGGCTGCTTCATGATGTGTGAAACAGAAACTAGAAATATTGAATCAGAGACTGGGCATTAGGGTAGGAAAACTGACTTTTGCCACCTCCCTGATGATATGACTCCTTCCATATGGATTCTGAGCTCCCTTCCATTCTAGCTGCTGGACATTCCATATGCTTATTTTCCTTTTCCTCCTTGAAGTTGGGCCTTGTACATATTGTGAGGCTTTGCTAGTTAATCCCACTCCCATCCCCAGTAAGTCTTTGACTATAGATATAAAAATAAAGATCACAGAGAGTACTCTGTAGACAACCATAGCATCTGTAGCCATTTCTGAAGAAGCATTGACAGTAGTGTGAGCCATGGAGATGGACGCAAGAAAGTCAAGTTTCTGGGGGTTGCAACAGCAGCTGCACTAATTGCAGCAGAGAGCATGCTTCCATGTTGAGGGCATAGCAGCAGCTACTTCTTCCTCAGCTGTACAGTTTGGGTATCATCTTTACCTGTAAGGCTTTAAGTGTGGTTCTCCAGTGTTTCACAAGCTATCCAACATTCTCTTTTATAATGTGTTTTCTACCTAACTCATCCAGATTTTATCATAGCTTGCAATTAAGAAAACCTATTGGCATGGAAATTGGCAACAAAAGCAGGCAGGTGGCAGAAGTAGATGGTCAACAGACACTCTAAGAAATTTGGAAAATGTGAGATTGTTTCTTTGGCTTGGTTGGAACTATGGGCAGTTGAAAATTCAGTTAGTATTGAGAAATAGGCTCTGGCAGAGTATGGAAAACATTAATTGAATGCTCATTTATGGTCACTACAGATGAATGCATAACTCTGGGTGGGGGAGTCAATTGCTATTTCCCTAAAGTAATATAAAAAGATTCAACTGAATGGTGAGGTACTGTGTTTAATGGTATTGGACTCGAGAAAAGAGATCAATAAGGTCAATTTTCACCTCAAAACACAGGATGAAATCCAGGGGCTTTCTTTCACTGATAGAGTCATCTTAACTTTTTATATCCTTTAATCTCCTATCTCTTGTAACTCCAGGCCTGAAAATTAAACAATAAGCTTAACATTTGTGGTTGTTCTATGTACAGGGGTCGGCAAACTTTTGAGATAGAGAAGCCTCCAGGGGTCAGCAAACTGTGGCTCGCGAACTGCAGGCTCTGAAGTAAAATTGAAAATGAAAATAAAACTATCATAGTTTTATTTATAAAAATTTTAAAGGACATTATTCACATAATGGTGATTATGTAAAAATATATTTATGGCTCTCCAATAATTTTTAAATTGCTGTGAGGGACAGGAGCAGCTCTTCCAGGGATCGGCAAACTTTTGAGATGAATCATACCCAAAGATCCACATGTGGCTTGCGAGCCGCAGTTTGCCGATCCCTGTTCTATGACAACACCCGCTGAGCTTGTGATCTCATCTTTGAGAGCACTGGCTATCGAAGATAAGAACTAGAGTAGGGAATTTTAGGAAACTTCATATAATTTGCAAGATTCCCAAATCCTTCCTTTCTGACAGAAAGAACCTTTTACTTCTGACTGATAAGCTATTTAGATACATTGAAACCCTCCACTGAGCTAGGTTCCTTGCAAGCAGAAGTAAATTATTCTGCCACTTCACCCAACCATCTCTCATTGTCTCTACATTTCAGGTAGAGTCTGATTCTACCATATCTTGGGCCATTTATGAAGCCAAAAATAGGAAGGGATGGCTACATATGAAACAAGGTTCAACATTATGCTAATTTCCATCAACAAAAGCTGGCAAATAGGTGTAAGAATTTATTTCAATAATGTAAGATCAAAGAGAAACGAAAACAATTTTTGGCCTGCCTGTTTTTATCAACATTGATGAATGTTCTGGAGATGCTAATTCACTGTGCTTATTTAGATGCCAGAGGTGCCAAGGGAGTAGTTGACTGAAACCTGGATTCAGATGTTAAAGCAGGTTTACCATACATGACCTTTTGAATCTTCCCAAATGATGCCCATCGAGAGACCCCACAGTTCTTTCTTCACTGAAGTTTTGAAGCATGCATAAGTGAGAAAGAGAACTTCAGGGGGTGATCGTGAAGCACAGTGAGCAGGTGGAAGGTGCTGTTGTTACAGTGGATTTCCTTGATTCCAGTGGAGAAACCAGAATCCTAGATGGCAGAGGTCAACTTGAGGGACCTGTTGGGTCAAAAGTTGGATGGTTACCATGCTAGGCAGTAGGCCACAGTGGTGATAAAATGCTCTGACCTAAAGGGCACTTTGAATGGTAGCTCAATTGATCAAGGGATCCTTGGGTTCTAAATATTTGGAAAATCCACCAAACTTACATTTTATTTTTGAGAAAGAGAGAGAGAGAGAGAGAGAGAGAGAGAGAGAGAGAGAAGAGAAGAGAAGAGAAGAGAAGAGAAGGGAAGGGAAGGGAAGGGAAGGGAAGGGAAGGGAAGGGAAGAGAAGAGAGAAGAGAAGAGAAGAGAAGAGAAGAGAAGAGAAGAGAAGAGAAGAGAAGAGAAGAGAAGAGAAGAAGAGAGATGAAGGGAGGAAGAAAAAGAGCTATTTAACAGAATACTGATTTGATCTTCTTAAATTCAAAATAAGAAGTAGGATATTTATATTAGCCTTCTGGGACTGAGCTTTACCTTGATAACTCAGATCATGAACGATCTTTCTTTTCTTCAGGTTTCTATCAGCTCAAAGTGAGACCTCACTGCACTTCATCACCTCCAAAGACGCAAAGAAGGCTTCTCTTTTCTTCTCTTTTTGTTTTAACTTTACTTTTCTTTGCTATATTTAGGAAAAAGAAACATAAAAACTAGGTTTATGAGCGAGGTTCTCCAAGTTTTATTTAATCCCGAGAGTCTTGAACACTGAGTAACACAAAATAAATGGTCAATAAATTGTTCTGAATGAATTAATTCATTGTAATATTCTTTAAATTCACTTCATTCTATATACAATGGGCTTCATTTTTTACAAATAAAAAAAGGATGTTCCATTCAATTTTGAATGTATGTGTATTGCTCTCAACTACCCACCAGACTAGTAAGTGCTCTTTTCTGCAAGAGAAACTAATGACTTTTCAGTACACACACAGTTCTAAGCCTTTCCAAATATGTTCCATAATCCCAGACTTTAAAACTATTTTTAAATGCTGAGAGTTTCTAGGTCTTTCACCATCTGAGTTACCTCTCTGTGAAAGTCTTGTAGCTTGTGGCTATTGACAATTTAGGTTATGTGCCCAAAGTCTAGCAGTTTTTCAGGTGCTGCAAGGTGGGTTGATATGATATTCTCCTCCTCCTAGATAAGATGCTTTATCAATATAGGTTCCTGGTGAGCAGAGACTGAAATGGTAAAATGGGAAATTGCTTATTTAAGAAATTTCTTTCAGAAGAAGAGTAAGAGAAGAAGGTTATTTAAGGAGAGGAGTTGACCAAGCATGTTATTTTAGGTGTTCTGATTACCGATACCTGTGTGTGTGTGTGTGTGTGTGTGTGTGTGTGTGTGTGTGTGTGTGTGTGTTCCCCCTATCAACGAGTAATTCTCAGACAGCACCAGGCTGTCTGAGAATTTAATTCAATTTAGATACTATCTATCTGGAGATAGCATCAGACTCCATAGGTTAAAGTCTCACTCCCATAAGGCTGCTCCTCCCCACCCCTAACAACAGATGCCAGTTGAAAGCCCAGGTTATTTCCTGTGCTTTTGACTAAATGGATACAAATTGGAGGTTCCAATATCCCCTTCAACTCAGGATGCTAATTGCAAGTCCAGGTTGTTATCTGTACTTCAGATCACCTGAGGTTCAGAGGTTCCCATGATCCCATCCTTAGGTTCCATTAATTTGCTGGTGACACTCATAGAACTCAGAGAAACACTTTACTTACTAGATTACTGATTTATTATAAAAGGATATAATTCAGGAACAGCCAAATGGAAGAGATGCATAGGGCAAGGTATGAGGAAAGGGCAATGAGTTTCCGAGTCTTCCAAAGCATGCCATTCTCTCCAAATTTCCACATGCTCACCAACCCAGAAGCTCTCCAAATCCCCCCACACCCCCTTTTTTTTTTAAAGAGGCTTCATTATACAGACATGGTTGATGAAATCATTGACCATTGGTGATTGAATTCAGTCTCCAGCCCCTTTCCCCTCTTTCTGTGGGGGTAGAACCTGGGTTTTTCAATCCTATAATCACTTGGTTGGCATCCCTGGCAACCAACACCCATCCTAAAGGGCTTTCCAATAGTCATTGCCTTAACATAACAAAAGTCACCTTTATTACTCTTTTTACTTAGAAAAAAA
The DNA here is from genome assembly GCA_033961575.1 of Aselliscus stoliczkanus. Lineage (NCBI taxonomy): Eukaryota > Metazoa > Chordata > Mammalia > Chiroptera > Hipposideridae > Aselliscus > Aselliscus stoliczkanus. The sequence goes on from CM066738.1 coordinate 34,824,576, forward strand.
GGTTTTAGAAGCTCTGTGCCATAAATGGAACAAAGACAAACTATATATTTCTAATAAATCACAATATCACACATCTGTTCTCAACTGGAGTCCAGCCTGGTCAGAGAAGGGGCTCTAGAAAATGAATTGCATTATAGTCATACTCTGAAGGCAAGGGAGCTAGCTCATCACTCTCTTGTATCTGTAATTCTATCAGTCACTGGCTGCAGGCTACTCCAGAGGACAGTGTTGCCCCTCAGGCAAGGAAGCTCTTATAAGCCAAAGGCAATTCTCAGCCAATAAGGCTGGCTTGAGTTATAAGCAGCCAAGACTCACAGAAGTTAGGGAATAGGAACACCAGCCCAATAAAGCAGATCTGGGCAAGGCACCAACGTTGTCTCTACAGAGCCTAATGTGACATTGGTTTCTATCAGTTGCATCACACTTTTTACTTATATTGGCTTTCTCATCTGCTGAAATCAATAAGCATTTTTCCATACCTATGCTGGTCAAAGCTATGTACCCTTTTCTGCTTTTGTACAGATTAATTTTTTAACCTCAGTATAAAACATTAGATTCCCCATTATTTTGTGTCACCACATTACATTTTGAATGCTACTGTCCAACACTCCCTAAACCACCTGATTTTATGTGAATCCATGTTTGAGTTCTGGTTAAAAATAGACTGATTCTGTCAGAAACATATGGTGTCTGAGTGTTTAATCCCATATACCAATGCCCCAACATGCAGAATGTCACAACCAAGCCCAACTAATGTCTATCACTTTGAAATCAATGTTTGGCTTTCTCAGAAATAGCATACTTTTGAGGACAAAGGGTTCATTGGTTCAAAAAACAGTGGTTATGAATTTCTCATATCGAAAGATTATTAAAGAGGGCCAGCCGAGTGGCGCGGTGGTTAAGCGCTGGCTTAGGAAGCCAGCGGCCCCGGTTAGGTGCCACATAGGAGGGCCAGTGACACTGCCCTCAAAAAAAAAAAAAAGAAAGATTATTAAAGAAATATTTATGTTGTCCTCCCAACCCCTAATTCAGAGCATCCAGTACCTAAAGCCTGCAGAGGATTTTTAATCGGCTTTTTGTTGATCAGGTGTCTGATCAACAGTAAAATGAATCAGTCCCTTCATGGAAACCCTGAGTCCTCAATGCCCAAGAGGTTAATGTGGATTATGTCTGGTTGCCTGAGGTCCAAGCTGTACTTTGTGGCCACATGGGTGGTTAATGCAATCAAGGATGAGTTTAACTAAATTAATAGTCTGCTTTTATTGCTCAGAAAATGTACCAAATTCAATGCTCTTTGACAGCCTAGAGCTGGAGGCTTGGCTCTAATGTGATCACTGCTAGTTCAGTACAGCCAGACAGAATGTCACTGAGGGAGGCAGAATGCTTCTGTGCCGGTTATGCATCCACTTAGCATTTAGAAGCCTTTATTAAGTGTGGGGGAGGAAGAAATTTTCTCTACTCTCCTAGTTTCTTCAGGCTGGTCTAATAATTGAATCAACATGAGACATTAACAAGAGAAAGTAAAAAAATTTAATACATATATACATAGGTGAACCCTACATACATGAGTGAGTCAGAAACCCCCAAATACATGAGAGGTTCAAAGACAGAAAAGGAAATGAGGTATATACGCTATTCTGAGCTAAGGATCACCCTGAGGGTTCAGAGAAGAGGAAGGTCATTCACAGAATTGTAAGAAAAGCAGGTGTTCAGTAATTAGAAATTTGTCCTGCCCTATAAATAGGTCATAAAAATTTATTTCCTGTGATAACCCTCATGATGGGCAAGGCCACTAACTTAAATTCTTTAAGGGAGAGGTAAGAGTTTCTCTCACAAGCCTGCAGGGTCTTGCTTGCTTTCAGCTCAAAATAATTCACAAGACAAAGTCACACATTTTGAGAAGACCTGTTCTGAATCCCTACATAAGCAATCAACATAATATGCATTCACTTCTACAGGTAACTACCCATGATTATTTTGCTTCTAAATACACTGCTCAGTTAACTAGTCATCCTCCTCAGTTAGCATACAGCCCCTGTTGCTCTGTTGTGCTTGGGAAATTTTAGAGGCCTGTTCTCCCTCCCTAGCCCTCTCCCACTGTATCCCACTTGAAGAATTGCTTTTACACACATCTAGCTGCATATATGTCAAACTACCTCACTTTGCAGTATGGAAGGCCAAATTATTCAGCATATATTATGAGGCAAACACACTATTATTCTTTGAATTAGGCCCTTTAGTATGGGAGGGTGGGGTGAATACAGTATAGACTTCAGAAACAAAAAGTTATAGGTTTGATTCCTGTCTTCATAATTTGCTCATTATAAACTCTTGGCCAAATCATTTAATATCTCTATGCCTCTAAAGTGGGGCTCAAGGGCCGGCCAAGTGGCACGGTGGTTAAGCGCTGCCTAGGGAAGCCAGCGGCCCCGGTTCGGGTCCCACATATGAGGGCCAGTGACACTGCCCTCAATAAAGAAAGAAAGAAAGAAAGAAAGAAAGAAAGAAAGAAAGAAAGAAAGAAAGAAAGAAAGAAAGAAAGAAAGAAAGAAAGAAAGAAAGAAAGTGAGGCTCAAGATACCTACCTTTAAGACTGTTTGAAGATTTGAAAAGCATGCAGTCTGCAGTATAGAATTTATTGAAAGTCTGCTAGATTTTATTAATAAAATGATGGTATCCTCATCATCATTAACCCTAGTTACAGAGACTCAAAAAGGATCAGGTGATGATGCTCCTTCCTTAACCTTTTCCTCTATCAAAAATAGCCTCTTGTGAAAAAAAGTGAATCAGATCGGCTACTTTCATCTTACCATGAATTTACTCCTAGACACTACTCCTGTCAGATGGTAACATACATTAAGCCAGAGGTTCTTGGTTTTGGTTGCATATTGGAATTACTCAGGATACTTTATGCCACAGTCTCACCTTTAGGCTTCAGGTGTATTATATTGGGTTGTCGGAATAGTCATGATGAATTTTTGCAATTAAAAACATAGAAAAAATACGTCATGACTTTTCTGACAACATAATAATTAGTCTGGGATGCTGACTGGGTGCAAGAATGTTTAAAAACTCCTCAAGGATTCTGTGGTGCAGACAAGATTGAGAGCTACAATACCAAGCCATTACCAACCACAGAAGGAAAGACTTTGGTCAATGGCGAAGCATTTCATGAGGAACTAGAGGACCTGGGAGCTCTGACAGACTCAACACCTTTACATGTCAGACAGGAAATAGTGTTGGCCTTCTTTTGGAGTAGTTGCCATTTCACAAACACTGAGAGGGAGCTCCATGAGAAGGGAGTGTGATCTCCTAAGAAGGAAGCAAACCCTGCAAGTTAAGAATTCTAAAGCCCTCAATGACTGTGCTTAATGTGTGTGACCCTGGCCCCAGTGTGCACTTGCCATGGTGTTCAGAAGGAGCGTATGAGTTGGCCTTAGGAGGGCCCTCCCTATAGATCTGGGTGATAATTTATTTTTTCTACATCTGTCTTCCCAGCCAGACTCTGAGTTTACTGGAGACTGAGAATGTGTTGTGTTTTTCTCAAACATCCAGTTAAACTTTGTGAAATGGATTGTGAAATTCTACTGAAATTCAATTCAGAAGTGCTTGATTTTAACCAACTGTAGAGTCTGATTGAGTGTAGGGCAGAATGGTGTGAATTTAGAAATTTTAAACAAGCACAGGTATACTTTCTAACATATCACCTATTTTCATTGGGCAATGAGAATCTTTGGCCTTAAAAAAATAAACACATAAATTCTTAGATCTTGGTATACAAATGGAGGAGCAGCTATTAATTAGATAAATAATTTTATCATGAATTCTTCTATCACTAAATCTTTTCTAGAACAAAGTGAACAAAAAATGAATCAAATAATTTAAATAGGCAAAGATAGCTAAATGAATTAACACTGATTTCTCTTTTTCCCTTATAACACTGTTGTGCAAATTATTTAAAAAGTATTCCTCCTTCAAGTGTTTACAGGGTTCCAACTTGTCCCATCTAGCCTAGGGCAGAATGCCCCTATACAAAAGTTAGAGTTTAACATATAGATATATTGTATAATGATTTTTTTAGAAAGAGACATTAAAAAGCATATTGCTAATAGTATGTGTCCAATGATTCTTGATTTTGATTAAACTGAATCTGTCCAACTGCCTAGAAATCATGACATTTTACAACAACAAAAAAGACCTTAGAAGCTTTGTGAATCAAATTCTCTCACTTAGTAGATCAGCAAGCTAAAAATCAGAGATACTGAGTAAGTTCAGGGCTGCCCAGGAATCTACTAACAGAATGGGGCTATGATCCAAGCCTTCTTGAAACCTTGTTTCTTACTCCCTCCATGCCATACAACTGCAGTTTATTTTCAAGTCTTTTGTCTTTAAAAATGCAGGGAGTGGGGGGAGAGGGAAAACAGGTGTCCATTTTATATACAGTATGATGTCAGATTATTAAATCATCCTCTTCCAGATAAACCTGTTTGGGAACTTCTCTTACTTTTAAAGACCTGAATTGTTTCCACGCTGTCCCAACCTGTGTGGCATCCGTCTTTTCTTTCCTTGTTTTTCCCTGCTATTGTATCTGCCTCCAAAATGTGGCACAAGGACAAATGGGAAGTATGGAGAGAGAAGAGAAGGTAGCTCTGGTATTAAAACACTAATGAAACTGATCACTTCTGAGTGAGCTCAGTGCTGATCTAATTGGTGAGTCTATGTCATTTCTACCTCTCCTCACCCTGTCTTCATCATTCTCTTTGCGTTCCTTCTGGGTACATGGTCACATGTACTTCTGAGGCAATTCCTCTAACTACTACAATAGATGGGGGTAGACTGGCCAAGGGCTCTGAAGAAATTGATAGTTCCCTTTGAATAAGGGGTTAAGCAGCAATGCTGCTTCAGTGCCATCAATCAGCAGTCACTGGGAATAGACAAAATATTTTCCCTGGTGACTTAATCAGAGGGATGCTGTCTAGCTGATTGAGGGAAGCCAGAAAGTGAATAGCTGTTTCTATTATAACTTGTCAGCAGCCATTGGTCTAAACTGAGAAAGTTAGGTCACAGCAGTTTGACCAAAGATCAAGGCAGGTGTTTTAGTTAGCCCCGGGGAGAGATGCTGATTCTGGAAAGAGAGAAATGAGGGCTTCTTTAAAGATGGTCTCTTATTACATTTAATATGAAATTTATATCCATGCTTTCACAGAGGATCCAGAGCACTGGAATTGAGAGCAGAAAACAGAAATACTATATCCCTTTATTGAGTGGGGGAGGGGGAAGAAGGGAACCTTCTAATTCTGCCTTCCCAGCTCATTCCTGGCACTTTTGCCTGGTTGCCTCCTCTGCCTATCTCCTGAGGGTGGCCCTTCTCTTGTGTGTAGGGAGTCCTTCCCTGACCACTCTGTGCATGTCACCCCTGGTCATCGTCACTCCTGCTTACATTACCCTGTTTCCTTTTCTCTGTAGTATTCATTGTCATCCAAACTCATCTCACTTTTTACTAACTTATTTATCTTTTTCCTACTTCTAGAAAGTAAACTGCATGGTGAACAAGGACCCAATCTTGCTCATAATTTACCCTTATCGCCTACCATGGTGCTTAGAAGCCAACAGGTACGTGATAAATATTTGGTTAATGAAGTAATTCTTTCACATATGGTTACTCACTTCTTTTTAAAATCACTATTATCAGGTTGGGTTTTAAAAGCAAGGGGAGATGTTTCCATCACCAGCTAGACCTCAGAGTTCAGGTAAAAAGAAGTTCAGTATGCAGGAGCGCCATTACACTGTGGTAAGGAGTGGTCAGGAAACAATGAGAAGTATGGGTACCTATGCAGCAACTGAGATTTAAAAAACCCTGGAAACTAGGCAAAGTCATGCTTCTTCTCAGAAGGTTTCTCTCTTTATTTGTCCGTTGACAGCAAGACTGCATCCACAGGATTCACTAGTTTGAGGCTAGTCTTTGTTGTTCCATGAAAATCCCTGGTTCAAAAAGGAAGGGAGATTGAGAGGAAGGAGAAATTCTGAAAGAGGGCCCTTGTTAGTCTTAGGGCATCGAATAGGCTTCAAATAGACTCGTTTATTCTGGATTCATTGTCCTTTGTGAATAGACATTGAAGAGGATTCAAGATAAAAGTTAATTAAAAATGTATAAACCATTGTGATTGCAATGAACTTGCATGTTAAAATAGGGCATTCAAGTCATCCAGGTATCTACTCTACAATGATGCAGGGGCCTCAAGTTGACAGTGGCATTTCCTTGTATTTCACATGCACTCTCATCACTACTGTTTATTTTATAGCCATATACTGAACACTTAGAATGTGCTCCTTAAACCAGGGAAGGTAAATCCTTGGGAGGGCACACAGTGTGCTGGGAGATACCTAAAGAATGTACATATGTCATCTTCTCAGCATTGGTGGAACAGAGCTGAGGCTTTGTATTTTTAAACTCATGAAAAGATTAATTTTAAATATAAAACATGAAGCTTTCAAGAAATGTTGTGCTGGTAGCTGGACTGTTTTGGATTGAGGCTCTGGTCTCTACATCTCTTGCCCTTGTACTTTAATTGTCATTTAGAAACAATCCACATCTTCCATTATCCTTATCCTTTTGGCATATCTTTTGTTTTACGGATTTCAAATGTCTACATTATGCCAATTATGAATGAGATGTTTAGGTGCAACAAATATTCCATGCATTCACTTAAAATTTCCTGCTGTTGCCATTTGAATGGGCCATGAGACAAGTTTTAGTTAATGAATCCTAAATAGAAGCAATGAATGTCACTCCCCACAGAGCCAGTTAAGAGCTGCTGTGTCTCCTCCTTCCTTTCCTCTTCTTCTCAGTAACCTTAGGAATCACATATTGAGATGGAGGTCATAGAACATGCAAAGAGCCTGGATCCTTGGGTTACAAGGTGGAGATGAACCTCCACTGACCTGCCTCAGATTTTGCATGAACCAGGAGTAAATTTTTATTGTGCTAAACCATTGCGATTTCAGGGTTTGTTTGTTACCACAAATGGTCTATGCTATCCTTATGAAATATGCCACTGAATCATTTCATAGTACAAGCATGCCTCATTTTATTGCTCTGTGCTTTATTGCACTTTACAGATGTTGCATTTTTTTCAAATTTAGGCAAGACCCTCCACCAGCAAAAAGCTTACTCACTTTATTGCAGTGGTCTGGAACCAAACCCACAATATCTCTGAGGTGTGCCTGTAGAGATATCAGCTGAGGGTGGTAAATATTTGTTTTCTGATTGATCATGAAAATTTTGTATGTCAGCTTGTTTTGTGGAGTGAAATCTATAAAGTTCTCATTCTGGACATAGGGGACTAGTTAGGTTTATTCAAATGCCTTTGTACGAGTTTCAATAGATCCTCAAACAACTTCAAGCTCTTCTTTAATTAACTTCTCAAATTAGGCCTGGAAATTCTTAAGTACTAGTCTAGGATTCCCTGGGTATTGAAGTCCTGGAGCTTTATGACAAAGGAGTTAACTGAGGTTGTCAGAACCGCAGTCATTATTGGAAAGTCCTTGTCTCAATAAAACTGAAAGAACACTCAGACCTTCCTCAATAACAAAGGGATCTAAATGATACTAACATTGGCGAGAGTTCCAATTCATTTATTGAACAGCTGCTATCCCCAACAAGATTATATTGCCTCTTTTGCAGGAGGATGACAAGTAATTCAGTGTACAAATCAAGGTTCAGATGAACACACTCGATAGAATAGAACTGAAATGGGGCAAAGGTGGAGAGTTGTAAGAGTGCAACAGTGCTTTGGAAATCCAAGACCCTCAAATATTTCACCATTTATCAGAGGTGATAATGCTGAATTATGCACTTTAGGAAACAAACACAATGAGCTAAGTTTCCTATTGAGAAGACAGTTACTTGCTCATCTTTGGATACTGTACTAATTCTCTCCAGATATAAGAATCCCTTAATAAATAAGAGCTGTATCTTAAAAATGTATCTTTGCAGACTTTGCCATACTGAAGTATACTAATAATTACTAGTATTTATAACAATTAACACAAGCCAGTTTTGCTGTATGCATAATATGCATATTAACATATTTAATACTTAGAATAATCTAGTGGAATAGGGATTATTATTAGCTTCAGTTTCTAGATAAAGAAACTAGGAACCTCAAGTATGGGGACTATAAGCAAATCGTTTGAGGACATATGTCTAGTTAATATTGGACCTAGGTTTAAACATAGCCTGACTCCAGAGTGCGACATTTAATCATCATGTCCCAATGCTACTCTTAATTATTGGAAGAAGGAAAGAAAGCAGGGAAGCCTGGATAAAAAGAAGGGTGAAAAAAATGATGGAAGGGAAAAGGAAAGAATGTGGGGATAGTGGAGAGAAGGTTGTAAGAATGAATGGAAAAAGGTATGGAGAGAGTACTGGAGGGAAGGACTGAAAGGTTAGATGGAAGAAGGACTTGAAGAAGGAATAGAAGGCATGAGGGATGGATAAATGGATGGATGGATGGATGGATGGATGGATGGATGGATGGATGGATGGATGGATGGATGGATGAGAAATAATTAAACTGGATAGATAGACATAACAAATAGATGTTTGGGTTTTTTTTCCCTATCTTAATGGAAGTTTTCAATGTTGCTGTTGAGAAAGCTCCTGACACCCACAAAAATAAAGATGCATGGTAAGGATGATCTAAACATTCCTGAGAGCAACACAGTTTGATTAGCAACTTTTCTCTCCCTCTCCTTTCTCATGCATATTTAACCTGTGTGCCATCTCTTGCCCAGGGTTTCTTCCTTCAAGACTACCCTGGATTTTCTAACAGGATATTATTTCCATAAACAGCACTCAGAGACCCCAAAAGTCTTGCCTTGCCTGTTTTCCCCAAGGATGCAGAAAAAGCATCTTTAACATCATTTTGGGTTGTTTCAGAGTAAGATTTTACACCCCCCTGGACAGAGGTTATTACCATTGAACTTTTCTCATGAGGTAGGATTCTGCATTATAACACACAGGCACTTTAACATCAAATTCCCAATTCAGTCACCTCTCCACCACCTGATGTCAGGTGCTTATTAAACATTTTTTTTAAAGAGTGATATGGTGTAGACATAATATCACATTCATATATGCTGAGAGATTTGTAGAAAAGAAGGGAACAGAGTATATGTTGTTTACCAAGTAAAGCTGCTTAGGTTAGTTAAGTTAGGTATTAAAGGACAGCCATGTGTCCAGACATATGTAATGATTAAATGAACATCAAAAGATCAGAAGATATACTGTATCTGACAAAGTGGAATCATTTACCTTTCTCACTGTGGCCCTTTGTAGAATCCTAGTATAGAGAGTATCTTAGGTTGTAGTCTCCCAGAATCAGACAAGAACTCAAGTACTTTAGAGGTTATCAGGAAACATAGCTGGGAGGTAGGTAAATTGAAATAGGGGAGGGGAAGAAGGCAACATACATTATCGACTGACTTGCACTATGGGTGACTAGAGCTTAATGCCCCTAGAGAACTTTAAAAACCTGTGTAGACATGCACCTAGGACTATCCCACCCAAGGGGAAAAGGAGCTGGTGTATATACACATCAATTTCCATTAGTTATTGTTTTGAGGCTGCTCTGGTGGGAACGGTGCATTGCTTCCAGCACTTTCTGTGTGTTGCACAGCTGCTAAGGTAGGCTCTAGCAACCAGAGAAAGGCGTTGGGCAAAGAAGTGCAGATGCTGGGTGGTAGTTGAACTGGCCTGCCCTGAAACTGTAAGGGCAGGGCAATGAGTGGCATAGATGGAGCTTGCCCAGCTCCACTCAGGACTGAGCCAACAGGAATAATTAGAACTTTTTTCCCATAATGCCTTTGAAGCACTTAATCTCAGTAAAGTGTTAGCATAGCACTATGAGCCCTATACTATTAAATTCACTTAAACATGTGGAGTCACAAAGTCACATAATGGCAAAGTGGTGGTGTCACAACTATGGCTTAAATAGTCTGCCTTTGCATCCAGGACTCTTTATTTTATTTTTATATTATATTGTACTGTCCCCATGTCAAGGTCAAATGGAAGCAGACCAGAACTTTCTGCCCTTCTCTAAGATCTGAATATGGAAAATGAAAATGGAAAATGAAAACTTTCTGCCCTTCTCTAAGATCTAAACCTGAGGCTCCTAAATGTTTGCTGGAATTACTCGAGGTGCACTGAGGCTGTGAGAATACTACTCTGGATTGTTTCATCTCATTGGTGATTGATTTACCACCTCTAAGTAGAGCATCATCTCATAGCTCTGACCTCTTTGGGGGAAAAGATTTAATTTCAGTTTACATTTTAGATAGAAAATAAAGTAAAAGGGCTGTGAGGCTGAGACATGAACCATCCTACATCTGTAGTTATTTTATGGGTGTGTTTCTGGAGGACATTGAGCAGAGTAGTGAATGAACAATAAGTGATATGGGAGGTGGGCACAGGGTCATGGAAATGAAGCTGAAGAGAGAAGCTTCTAGAAAGTGCCCTATGCTAGTCTCCCTGTACTCTCTCCTGACCACCCTGGGGCATCTCCCAGACAGTCCATTGAGGCCTCCCTGTCTCCTTGCAAACCCTCCTTCCAAACACACCTGTAGATTTCTTTCAGAGACCTTGCTCTTGCTTGATCATTAGAACCCCAGCCCATGTACATCACTCACTGCTTGGTTTCTTTTCTCAAGTACTTGTTAGCTTTACTTGATACTTCTAGCAACACAATGGCTCCACACCAAATAAGGACCTTGTCAAGGCTGGAGAGAGAGCTTTTTGAAGACAGATAACCTTTGGCATTTTGAAATCCAATCACCTCCCAGACTGTAGGAACTCATTGCACACAGCAACATAATCTCCTGTCCTCAAATTCCCACAACATTTCAAATCTTGGATAATTGCGTTGTTTTCGATAAAGGTGATATTTTTCCTGCATATATAATGTAGTGGATTGATCTTTGCACTTCTGTAAGTATTCTGATGAAAAAAATTACACATTAGAACAGATTCTATAACCAGGCCACCTCTTGATTTAGATTTGTAAAAAATCATTTCATATACATAGGTCAACATACTTGGGCATTCTCCCCTTCTCATCTTTCAGATTTGATTACCCAGCTCAGCTTTGAACTGCCACACACATAACAGAAACCATAAAAGCCTGGCAGGATGGAAAGAAACCTGGCATGCTGTCTACCTCGGGCATCAACTACCAGAAGGCTAACTTTACAGTTCATAGGGTTAGAGTGGCGAAATACATAATGTTTTTTAGGTACACTCAGTAACTCCTAACAACTAAAGAGTAGGACAGAAATGTGAGCCCCATGTTTCCTTAGTATTCCATGGAAGGAAGGAAGGAAGGAAGGAAGGAAGGAAGGAAGGAAGGAAGGAAGGAAGGAAGGAAGGAAGGAAGGAGAAATGATAGATAGATATAGATAGATAGATAGATAGATAGATAGATAGATAGATAGATAGATAGATAGATGATATACAGATAGAACCTTATTCCAGTGGCAGTCTTCATGCACCCGTTTTTTATTTTTATTTTTTTAAATTAATTTATTTATTTTTAATATATAGTCAAAGGCCTCAATTGGGGTATAGTATTTTTTTTAATTAATTATTTTTTAGCTGAGCCATCCTGCTACCTATTGGCAGCTCAACAGCAGCTGAGCTCAGGCTGGGCATCGAACTGCTGTTGCTCAGAGCTCAGCTCGCACTTTTTTTTTTTTAAGACTTTTATTGGGGAATTGGGGGAGGAAACAGTGTTGGGGGACAGGAGAAGGGGAACAGACAAGTTGCTGTCCTTTGGTTCTTGAGTCTAGTTGTGGAGGACATTGCTTCACTGGCCCATGTTGGTGTCATCATTGCGCTCTTCTTGGGTGAGGCAGATCGGAGCTTGGCCTCTGGATGGCCAGTCACTGCAGCTCTTGGCAGCTCACACTGGCTGCCAGCCACTCATGCTGGCTGCCAGCTATTCACTGTAGCCTATGGCAGCCCACTGCAGCAGGAGCTGCAGCTATGCTGTCCCAGGGACACACAGCAGTCCAGCTCCAGGTGGAACTGTTGTTCACCATCTTAGCTGTAGAGAGCAGTGTCACTGGTCCTCATATGTGGTATCTGAACTGGGGCCTCTGGCATCCGAAGCCAGCTGTTAGCCAACGCACCACTCGGCCAGCCCCATGCACCCATTTTTAAAACATAGGATTTGCCTCACTTGTCTTCTGAGGCCTGATGTTTTTAAAACTCCCTTTATGTTTTCTTTTGAGAGATTTGACTTTAGGAGGACATCATGGTGGTTCCATATCCCACGTGACTGCCTGCTAGGTGTCTCTGGCTGAGTCACGGAACAGGTGAGCCATGAGTGTCTCACTAGTGAATAAGCAGGCTTCTGTTTAGCTTTCATCTTACTGCTGTGAGACCTTGGGTCGATGAGTGTTTTCTTTTAGGTTACACTCTCAAGAAGATTGACTGAGAAAGAATATGCCCATGCAAACCTCAGAATAATAACAGGCTTAAAAAACAATCTGTGTAAAGGAATGTGCTTTCCAAGTATCTGGTGGCTGCATGCCACCAATGGTCCTACTTGGCAGTCATTGTTATTGGGATATTTCTGATAATGATCAGATTTGCCTGTTATGATTCTCAGCTGAATACAAACAAATCTGCTGTACGTTCCCTTTTCCCTCCTGATGATGCAGGGGTTTTTTTTGTTGTTGTTTTTTTCTTCTTCAATTAGTGTTTATTGGGATGACAATTGTTAGCAAAGCTACATAGATTTAAGGTGTACAATTCTATAATACATCATCTATGTATCACATTGTGTGTTCCCCATCCAGAGTCAGTTGTCTTTCCATCACCATATATTTGATCCCCTTTACCCTCATTTATAACTCCCCTCCCCCATTACTCTCTGGTAACCACTAAACTATTGTCTGTGTCTATGAGTTTTGTTTCTTCATTTGTTTTTCTTGAACTTTTGTTGTTTTCAGTTTTATATACCACATATCAGTGAAATCATATAGTTCTTGACTTTTTCTGTCTGACTTATTTCAAAAAGATTTTTGCAAACAATGCCTCTGATAAGAGGCTAATATCCAAAATATATAAGGAACACATACAACTCAACATCAGAAAAACAAACAATTCAATTAAAAAATGTGCAGAGGACCTGAATGGACATTTCTCCAAAAAGGACATACAAATGGACAATAGACATATGAAAAAATGTTCAACATCACTACTCATCAGAGAAATGCAAATAAAAACTACAATGAGGTAACACCTCACACCAGTTAGAATGGCTTTCATGAACAAGACAAATAATAGCAAGTGCTGGAGAGACTGTGGAGAAAAAGGAACCCTCATACACTGTTGGTGGGAATGCAGATTGGTGCAGTTGGTATGGAAGGCAGTGTGAAGCTCCCTCAAAAAGTTAAAAATAGAATTACCATATGACCCAAAAAATGAGTACCTCTTGAGTATCTACCCAAAAATCCTGAAAACATTTATCCATAAAGATATATATACTCTGATGTTCATTGAAGCTTTATTTACAGTGGCAAAGACATGGAAACAACCAAAGTGTCCTTGGATTGATGATTGGATAAAGAAGTTGTGGTATATATACACAATCAAATACTATTCTGCCATTAGAAAAGATGAAATAGTGCCATTTGAGACAAGATGGATGGATCCTGATGGCACAGTCTTGGGGATTCTTTGTAAGAGTGCAGCTGCCTCTAGGCCAATTTGACAAAGATCAATGTGCCTTGGGAAGGTGCTGAAGCCAGGTAAAAAAGTCAGCCATCTTCCTCCAAGACCAGGTCCCTGCCTTCTAGTGAGAGGAATTTCTCTTCCTTTCACTAGAGCACTGAGGACATTTGCATTCCTTTCAGAAGCAGTGGGAAAAGAACGGAGGAAGCCAGAGAAGAACCACCAGCTGCAAGGACATCCCACACAGCCCTGGGTTACCATGAAAGGAAACTTGCAGCATCCACAGCAGGGAGATGGTGGTCTGGTTTTGTTTCCATGGTTAGATAATTCCAGATATGTTGATGAGTATGAAGACAATGCAGGATACCAGGGGTAAGTGACACCCTGTTAAGGACTCCACCACAGGCTATTGGAAAAAGAGAATATAATATTTCCTTCTTGTCATCTCCCTCATAAAAGCACCAGAGCTAAAGTAGTGAAGATGGCAGGGGAAATAAGGGAGAGGCATGGGCAGTGACTAGTCCAGGCTCATAGCTTGTACCACTTGGGAGAAGGTGAGATGTCCAGATCATACAAGCTGCGAAGGTCAATGTTGTTGATTCTTCCCTTTGAAATGCATGATAAAAATTGAGATGATCCTTGAATTGATTAAGACATTAACCAAATCACCAACTGAGACTCCACTTAAAACTTGCCTAACCCTCAAGCAATTGTGGTAAACAGAGGCCCACTGAGGCTGGAGTGTGATGTTTGTGAGAAATTGAAAAATAAAGATTTATTACCCATTTGGGGTTATTAAAAGTTCCATGGCATTTGAAGAGAGTTAAGATTATATACCATCTTATTATTGGCATTTAGGGGTTAATTTAAAGGCTCTTTGAAATCCACTATTCAGAAAACTTGGACTGCATAAAAAAATGACATAGTGCCGATATTTTAACCACATGTACTATATTTGCCTTTACCCTGGAATGGTTTAGGTAATGAGTGAACTAAATCACCAGGTTGACATTCCAATTCAGTGAGTGTGGTTGAGGGACTGACCCTGTAAGTTCCAGAACCTGCAGCTGCTGTTATTATCTGAACTGCCTCATGTGCTACAGTGGATATTTGTCCAAACTTATAAAAATTTCTCTGCAAGGTCTATTGAATGTCGCTGGTATTTGTAACATAATAATCAAAATGAATTGTTGCTCTGGTGGTAGAATGAATACACAAGGGCTGATTAATCCCTTCATTTCAGAACCTCTGAAATGAAGATGGAAAACATAATAATAGCCAACCCTTAGTATTAACCCTATGGGGATTCTGTTATTAATTGGTCTGGATTTGAGCACAGCTTTTAATCAACTTGCAGGGTTTTAAGCTTACGCCCCCCTGAACTGCTCATTCATCTCCAAGAACTGTGAAATAAATGTTGAACAAATGTCAGGGAAAGTCCTGTTAAGAGCTCATCTTAAGACATTTTATCTACATCCATATCTTGTAATAAAGCAGTGCAGCTGTGCTCCTGACTGAGCCCATGTCTGGAGAGGATGTGCCTGCAATTTTTCAAAAGGATAAAGGGATAGTTGTATGCCACAGAGTGAACAGGTTATTGAATCTATACTTGTGCAATTCAGGCCAAGTAAGCATTCTTAGGGAAGAAGAGGGAAAGTGGATCTTATAAATAAAAGTAATAGATTTAAACTTTGGGATAATAAACTGGCATGTAATGTTATCCTCAGCAGGGGGCCTTAAATATTTGAATTGCAAGGAATTTTTTGAAAACTATCTCTTCAGAACAGTGAAAACATGATTATATGTGAGTATGTTTCCCAAGTGTAAACAAAATCCAGGGGATTCATGACCCCCTAAAGTCCATCCTCTAACTCACGGGAAGAATCCCAATTTAGATGCTTTTACAGTAACTAGTAATAGCCATTTTGCAACCCTCTCTACACCTGCTGTGATTGATTTATTCACTATCATTTCTTTGTAGCCTAGAAGCTCCCAGAAGGCAGGAGCCATGCAGATCTTTATAACTGAACCCCCAGCATATAAAGTAATACCTGGTACAAGGGTAGAACTCAGTAAATATTTATGAAATTAAAAAGACAGAATCCTCATCTACTGAATGTTTAATATTCTTGACCAACTCAAGATAATGCTAAATAAAAAAAGTGGAGAAAATTTTTCCAAAATTAGAACACTGATTGTTCCCAGGCCTCCAGTCTGCATGGCTACCCTTTCACTGTACATGATTGACTTAGCAATAATGGATGGATTTGTGGGAAGCAGTGCTTATAATTACATTTGACTCGTTCAGTTCTCTAAAGCCGTGCTGCTCAGGCTTTAGCATGCATAAGAGTCACCTGGGAAGGTTGTGAAAACAGATTTTACAACCTCCTCGGCTCCACCCTCAGATGCTCTGATTCTGGTGGACTTGCTTGGGGCCCGAAATTTTGCATTTCTAATAAGCTCCAGGTGATGCTACTACTGCTGATCTGTGGATGGACCACACTTTGAGGAGCAAGGCACTAAAATCCCTGTGAAGTGATTCTAATGATCTCATTTTCCATATAAGGAATCATGAGAGTCAGATCAGCCCCAACAAAGCTAGAATTCTAAAAGGAGATCTTTAGACTCCAGTTTCTGTTTGTCTGTGATTATATTATGATTCCACTCCACATATGAGCCAGAATAACACCTTTATCACACCTCCACTCCACATTCCTCATAGGATCCTTCTTCAGGAGATATGACTACAAAATAATTAAGCTCTTAATTTGTTTTATTAGATAAACACTGTTATAAAATCATTAATCAAAATTTCTAGGAAGAAAAATAAATGTCCTCTAATTCCTCCATTTTATTGGAAGGAATTTTTGCATTTTTGTATGAGTATGATAATTTTTAAATAGCTGTGTAACACAGGAGTTCAGCTCCCGGCAGATTCTTGAATTCGGTGAGGCGGAAAAAAAAGACATTGGGGCTGTAGGTAAAGGGGGTTCATACCACTATATTCTTGAGGGCGGCTGGTGGAGACACAGAACGCAAACATCTGCCAATATCCCAACAAGGGATCTTCCAGCACAGCAGCCTTGATGGAGGCGGGGAGACACAAGAAGTAGGATCCGCAACATCCGCCCTTGTTAACGTAGCCACAGCAGCTACAGTATATAGCATACAGAATAGTGGTTGACAACCAACTGGTTACATAAGTGCTTATGAAGGGATGTATCCTATGCATGAGCAGGCTATACAGCCGAGCCAGCACCTTTCCATGTGAGGCTGACAGCCTGGAAACTGTTCTCTGGGACTCTGTCCCGACAAGCTGTAATCATGGTGAATGCGAAATGTGTTCAGTTATTATTTAACACATTAAACATATTTCATTGTTGCATTGTTGTTGTTGTTGTTGTTTTAATGATGATTAAATAAATATATGAAAATGTACATGTGCAACTGAATATTGTCCCTTCAATGTAGTCAACATGAGAGGCTATAAGTCTACACCATTGCTAGGGAGTTGTTCAAATACACTTGTGATTCCTCTTTTGGAAAAATTATCTGAACCACTTTTAAAGAAATTCAAGAAAAGCAGTCTCACTCAGCCTCAATCTGATTTCAATCTGAAAAGAGTTACCAAACATCCTCCCTCACTATTAACCTTGCTTGACTCTGTAAGACATATCCCATTTCCCAAAAGGCAAATGTGTCTGTAAAGTATCAATAATGGCCACCACTGAGGGATGTGAAGAAGACTTACAGGTCCTGGTGATGGAGGCTTGCTATTTTGTGATTTTATTCAATTCCTCCTACAATGACTTATAATTCCTGTAAAAATATACTTTTTTTTTTTGCAGCACTGTATTCTTAACTTCTTATGGAAATATAAATATGTAAGAATAATAAACATAATTATGAGAAGAAAATGAGTAACTAAGGGACCTAACACTACCAGATTTTATGGTGCTACAACAATTAAATCAATTTGGCACAGAGGCATGAATAGAGGAAGCATTAATAGAAGAGAACAAAGTCCAAAAATAGGCTTGAATTCAGTATTTCATAAAACTAAGATTTTAAATCAATGTGAATTGATGAATTTTTCAATTCATTGAATTGAGAAAAATCATTAGATATTTGAAAACATAATCTAGTGGATCTCCATCTAGATTGTTGCACCAAAAAAAAAAAAATCCAGATGAAGGAAACTTTTAAGTATTTAGATAAAGCTAAGCTATAAAACTACCCAAAGGGAATATGGAAGGCTGATAAATATGACTATATAAAATGCAAATTTTCTTTATGGCAGCCATACCATATTGTAAATGAAGGTCAGGAGAGAAATAATAAACCTGGAAAAAAATATTCTTAGCATGTAAGGAAAAAGGAAATTTTATTATGTAAAGTACTCTTTCAAATCAATAGTAAAACACCTGAATCACAAGAGAATAATGTACAACACATCTGACCAGAAAACAGAACTGTAAGTAGTTTATAGACATGTAAAAAGTTGTGCGACATCATTCCTATTAAGTAAAGATACATTGAGACAAAAATGAGACATAATTTTTCACTTATCAGATTGGAAGCTACCAAAAGATTTAATAATTTATAATATTATTAATAATGATTAAAGGAACCAGACAGTCTCATATACTCTGAATGAGAGTACAAATTGCAGTAACCTCATTGAATGTCAATGTGATAAAAAAAAAAAAATCCATCACAAAATAAAGTGTACATACACCTTAAACCAAGATTTTACTTCTAGGAATTTATGGCACAATTACACTCACAAATGTGCACTAAAATATATGTATAAATGTTTCATTATAAAAAAATCTGTAATAGTTTAAAAATGAGAAGCAACCTAAAGCCCATAGGAGGGGAATGGCTACATAAATTATGAAACATCCATTCAGTAGAATAAAAGATAATTACACAGAATGGGGTAGAGCTCTGTGTGCTGACAAGGAAAAATCCCCAAGAGATATACTGTCAAATTAAAAAAGAAGAGAAAAGAAAAGGCAAATTGTAGAATAGCATAGAGTGTATATATTATGTTTCTATCTCTTTAAAACAAAATGCTCAAAGTTAAAAATAATATCTAATAGTTATTTAGTTCTCCCTATGAATAAGTATATATTTCATAAGAATATTATGAAGATGAAATAAGATAATGTATGTAACAACCTATGAGGCTTGTTCTAGTTATCTATTGCCATGTAATAAAACAGTCTAACACTTAGTGGTTTAAAACAATAAACATTCCTTTATCACAATAATCAAAAAGAATAGGTTATTCCTTTTTGTTGTTGGGTAGTATCTCATTGTATGAATATGCTACAATTTGTCTGGTCACCTGCTAATGGATGTTTGTATTCTTTCTAGTTTTTGGCTATTTACAAACAAAGCTGTTGTGAACATTTATGTACAGGTTAGAAGAATGAAAAAACAAGCCATAGATGAAAATAAAATAATTGCAGAGCATCTGAAAAAGGATTTGTATCAGATTATATAAAGAACCCTCAATTCGGTAATGGGAAAAGAAATAACCTAATAAAGAAATAAGTAAAAAGATCTGAACAACCACTTCACAAAATATATATATATGACAAATAAGCACATGAAAAGATGTTCATCAGTCATTTGGAAAAATTAAAATTGAAATAAGATATCACAACATACCTATTATAAACATGTTTGGAAGTTTCTTAAGAAGCTAAATATGCCTACCACATAAGCCAGCTATTTCACTCCTAAGTATTTATTCAAACTGATTTTTATTTTCAGTTATTTGAATGTTTCTTTCATTAGAGTGTAAGAGTATAAGCAACTTGAGTTTAGGGACATTGTTTTTTGTTTGTTTGTTTGTTTGTTTTTTTGAGGACAGTGTTACTGGCCCTCATATGTGGGACCAAACTGGGGCCGCTGGCTACCCAAGCCAGCGCTTAACCACCGCGCCACTCTGCCGGCCCTGGGACATTGTTCTTTAATCTTATATTATATCATCTTTTTACTTAATGTGGATTTTCCTAGCATCATGTCTGGAATCTAATAGTTGTTCAGTAAATGTAATCTTGTAAATAAAAGATAAACAATAAAAACCATTCCTGAATTTGATTTTCATTAGAGGAGGATAAAACAACAAAACAAAATCAATAAGGGTTCATTCATTCCCATATTCCTGTGGGTTGACTGGGTTATTTTTCTGCTACTGCCACCTGGGCTCACCCATGCGACTACATTCAGCTGGTAAGTTGGCTAAGGATGGCTCTCAGCTGGGAAGGCTGGAATGGCTGGGCCTCTCCCTCCACATGGCCTGTCAACTGGGCTTCCTCCTGGGGGGCTTTTCCACATCATGGTAGTCTCAGGGCAGCACTGCAACAGGAAAGTGCTCAAGAATTTAGCGAGATTCTGCTTGTATCACATTTGCAAGTCACATTGCTAAGTAACAGAGTTGATGTGGGTCAATATAGAGATATGGAAAGCAAAAGGCAAGATTCTTTGGGAGCCATTACTGTAATAAATTTCTATAAGATTTGTATAATCACCCCCATTTTTACCAGTGAAGAAACTGGGGTTTGGAAAGAATTAATTGACTTGCCAAAGGTCACACTGCTGCTGGTAAGTAACAGGACAGAAAGTTCTCTCCTGTTCCCCTGACTCCAGAACCTATGCTCTTGACAACCACTTTATGTAGAATACCATTTTTTCTCCTACCTCTAGCCATTTGCTACATTCTCTTCATATCTTTAACTCTAACTTCAGTTTTCCTTATGCCCCATTTTAAAGTAGTTTCAAAGCTTATTCCAACTTTTGCTTTCTATCACATTTGGTTGGTCTACTTTGACTTTTCCTTGAGAGTTTTTTTGGATTATACCCTGCCTTTACCCAATGTTCTGCCCTGACTGAACTGCCTTCTGAAATGTCTTCTCACTTCAGAACTGCTTCTCCGAATCCCAGAAAAACTCTCTGAATATCATACCTTCAACTGAGCTTTCCTCATTCATCCCAAGGTAAAACTGGTTGTTGCTAATGATTTAACACTTTATCTTAACACTTTTATCAGATACTGCAATATTTAGGTATGAAGCTTCTATGTGACTTTCAAACTGCAAGATTCTAGTTCCCTGGGTGTAGGAAGCTTAGAATAACACATCTCTGTGTAAATCAGTTTGCAGATCATGGCATCTTTTAAATGTGAGGTATTGACTAAATAACTGAAGTTGCCTTTTTCCTAATTTTGTATTTCTTTTTTAAATATCCTATAACAATGCTTCTTAGTGAGCATAGGAATCACCCAGGGATCTTATTAAAATGCTAGAAGTTTCTAATTCCATAGGTCTACTTAGGGTTCAAGATTCTGCATCTTTGGAAAGCTTCCAAGTGATACTGCTGCTTCTCATCCAGGGACCGTACATTGAGTAATAATATCCTGTAAGACACAGTTCTGAGGGCTTCAAACTTATCAACAACAAAAATAGTTAGAGTCAGGGTACCCAGAATAATTTTGCGCATTTCCTATCACCAATTTTAAATCAATATATTTGGTCTTTGAGACCTTCAATAATCCTAGTTTTTGTTTTAATCTGTTAAACCAAAGAAGTAAAAAAGCCCCAGTACCTAGCCGAGTGCTGGGACATTTTGGAGCTCTTGATGAAATTTTGTTGAAACCATGCAGTATAGGGTATCAGCATTCCATTGTGTGAGCTTATGTATGTTCCATGATGCCTTTGCTCTTAGCTGAGGTTAAAGCCAGGTTGATATCATCTACTAGAGAACAGGACTATTTGAGCTAAAACAAAAAAACCAAGTGATGCTTTCAAATAATTTCATACTGTGTGCCTTATACTTTCACATGAGCTGAGAAGGAGAGCTACTAGCTATACTGCAAATAAAATAGCAGGCTGGCTGCATTGGAGATACTCATATTTCATGACTGTTGAGAGGTGTGTTTTGAGCAATGAGGTTCATGGAGACAAGAGTTAATTTAATTCCTGTCAAAAGATGGTACAATGAGAATATTAGTATGTCTAGGAAAAAATATGGTTACACCTTTGGAGGAGACAGCAATGGATTGAAACATCCTATATTTGGCTGAGAGAATCTTCACTTTAGATTTTAACTTTTTACTGGCACTTGCATTGTTATATGATTACTTGATATATCAAGGATCTTGGACATTTTCTGTGCTCCAATTTTAGACCTGTTCTTTGTGTTGAATTTTTTCCTTTAAACCCCTTTGAAGCTGTGTGATAATACCCATGAAACCATCACCACCATCAATACCAACAAAAACCCTTGATTATATTTTTCAAAAATGTTATTGTTACAAAAGACAAAGAAAGACTAAGCAGCTAGTCCAGATTATTATATAAAGATAAGTAAAACTGAAAACTGTGCATTATGCCTAACTATATTCTATACAAAAATCAAAAATGTTTCATGAAGTATGATATAACCAAGAGAATTGATCAAATTGGATATGTATTGCACTTTATATGGAACTAATATATCCAATGTTAAATATCCTTATTTTGTTAACTAGTTATATCAAAAACCATCCTTGATTTTAGGAAATACATTGCAAGTACTAGGGAATAAAAGTTCATGTTGTACCCAACATATTGTGTAATAATAAAGAAAATAATAAGGAGAATGATATAATAAATGTAGCAAAATATTAAAAGTAGAAGAATTTGGGGGAAGAGTTCATAAAAGTTCTTTCTATTATTCTTATATGTTTTCTGTAAACTTAAAATTATTACAAAAATGTTAAAAAGTTAAAGAAAAATCAGATTACAGGATTTGTTAACAGGCCTCACAGGGCCCAGTATAGTGCCGCCTGCCCCCCCCTCCCAGTTTAGAAATCTCTAGACCACAAGGGGGCACTAAACCTTATGTTCAAACAACTCCAAACTCCAGGGGACCCTTGAACAACTTCAATAATCACATGTCTGTTCCACACTGGGATAAGTTTATTATTCTCACCAAGGAGGAGCATTGCAGGACAGTTGCTGTGAGTCACAGAGTTTACCAGAGGAAGCACAGAGAATAGATCCAGAAAAGCAGTGGTTCCAGTGAGTCTGTATGACAGGAGTTTAGGGGCCACACTCTGAATGGGGAGGCAGTGTTGAGTTGTGCACTGCTTTTACTTCCAGTAGGTAGTTATTTAGGAGTCCCTTGGGAGGTAATGAGATAATAATGGAGGAAGAGCCCCTACAGACTGCTTCTTAGTCCTGCCGCTGGTTCATACATCAAATTGGATTTTATTTCCTATGCTCAGATATGACTAGAAGGCCCAGAACAAAGAGCAGGTGCAGCACAATGTTCAGAGTAAGGAACAAGCTGAGACTCTGAAATAGAGTTTGCATCTCAGAGTAATTTCATAAAATGAAACCACTTGAACAAAACATTGCTCCTAAATGAACAATAAAATATCAAATAACTTTGGCTCTCATTTTTTATATATGCAAACACCCTCACCAAATATGACTCTGAAAGCTGCATGCAAATCTGTTAGCAATCTAGGTTTTTTTGTGAAACTGACCTGGAAAATTATTTAGCTCTCATACTTAACTGTTTACTTTCTCTAGGGCCTTTCTGAAAACAAACATTTTGTGTTTAGCACTTGGCCTGTGATTTTAGGGATACATAATATATTAACATAGAAAGGTTATATGTTGCCTTTATACATCGTTCATTTTTTTTTTTCAGATGGGTGATTTATTTATTCATTCAACATTTTCTCAATACCCACTCTAGTAGATATGTTAGTACCATATCCCCTTGATCTTCCTGGAGGTTATCTGCAGATTCATTAGACAACCCCCACTTAAACATCTGGGGCCCTCTGCCTACAGGCTTTGTCTTGCTGCTGGCATAGGGTGAGGGACAGAACAGAAGTGCTGAGGAATTGATGTTCCATGTAACAAACATCAGCCAATGAGAACTAGGAGATAAATACCCCAGCTTCTCTTTGCCCTTGGTGGAATAATTCTGAGGTGGGTTCCACACAGTGTCTCAGAGGGTTACTAGTGTTGTTAAGTTCCAGGTGCACCCACTGGACCTACTCAATGATACAGTCTTTATTGGCTATCTTATCTTCACTGTCTATCTTTCCCAATCGCTCACCTGTGTTTCCTGAAATACATCAGAACAAATTACTTGAACCCAAATATTTGTCTCTGTGTATTCAGACCAAGGTATTTTCTCTGCCTGAGGTACTGGTCTGTGAATGGGGGAGACAGTGGTAACAAGGCAGAAAAAAGTTTCTCCTCTCTTGGAACTTACCTTCTAATGGAAGCAGCAGAGATGAATCAAGAAAAATTCAGAAATATATGTGGAGTAAATATGTAAAATAAGATAATGGGATGGAATATGGGTATGGAAAGTCTATTGGAAGAAATATTTGAGCAAAACTAGAATATTGAGAAGGGCTTGGTCAAGATCTTTGGAAAAGCAGACCAGGTAGAGGGCCTAGCAGAAGCAAAATTTTGAGGCAGAAAGAAGGTGGGGTAGTCCAAGGAGCAGAAGGGGTAATCCTGAAGACTAGAAAATAAGACAAGGGAATTTTTTTTTATGAGATTCGAGACAGAAACACCAAGAGCACTGATATACAGAAACAATTTTATCTTCATTATTCATATTTACATTTTGGTTGCTTTGTATGTTTCTGCACAGAGTACAATATTAACTCACAGAGGAATATGTATTTATTCACTCAACATATATTTACTGAACACTTACTAGGCACAGGCACTGTTTTAGAAATGTAGGAACAGAAGTAAACAAAGCAAAAATCACTATTCTCATGGAGCTGACATTCAAGATAATGGGAAAATACGAACACATTTCCCATTTATTTTAAGTGACTGCTATTCACCATGATCCTTTAAATCGTCTTTTCCAATACCAGTGAAATTTTGGCTCAATTTCATAACTTTGCTAATATTTTCAATTTTAGAACTCAATACAATCCTGTTCAATACTTCAAATTCATAGCTTATCTAAAGCTCTCCTCCCTCCAACTCTCCTAGATTCTAATTCTTCCAGTGGAAAAGGAAAATAGTAAGTCTCTTTACTGAATGGATAGTTATTAGAATTGTTGTTAGAGACATGACTCTGTTACTCTCAGTAGATCCCTTTTCATCTGATATAGCCCATCTTCCATTGGATATCTGTGGTTTTCTTGAGGTGATGTTCAACTGTTCCCTAGCTTTTCTATGGAAGGCTCCCTTAAAGAGAGGTCCAGTGGTCCATGCTGCCAACACTTTTTTCATGTTAGGGATCCCAGTACTTGGTTAAGAGCCCCACAATTCCTGAACTCTATGAACCTCCATAATCCTACATGGAGTCCCTGAAACTGTTAAAGTCCTCACCTTCACTCTCCAATGGTTACAGAAAACAACACAATTACACAATGCTTTCAAAGCCTGCTGCATGTACCACTTTAGAGGAATCCTTGCCTTCAGATATTACTGAATTATAAGAGGACACTAGACCCTATGTTCAGCCACAACTCCAAACCCCAGCAGACCTATATTAAGAACTCCCATGAACTCTGACAATTTTCTCTACTCTAATTGGAAAATTTCTGCAGATTCTAGACCCAGGTACATATCTATTCCTAGATGAGATTAGCCTCCATTTCTTATAGCAGCCCAAGACTTTACGAATCTTCTTCAGCTTTCAGGATATAATATCTTTCCTCCCAACCATGGTAGGAGAACTTGAGCTGATGCTGCAATTATCCCAGTCTCATGCCCTCACCTTTCAGTATATACCTACAGCATCCTACTGCATATATTTGTGACTCTCATCTAAGGACCTTTCAGCCTCATGCAGTGTAGGCTATAAATGTTCAGTAATTGATGCTGTTGAGAACATCTCTCAGAAGTGATGGATAGGAGTCTCTCAGAAATGATGGATAGGAGTTGGTATATACATAACTCAGATTCCACATCCCTTAGATGAGACAACTCTGAGGTGTGTTCTATGTTGTCTCCTGGTGTTCCTCAACAGGACTGAGATTCAATTGTTTCCAGTAACAACCTGCTCCATAGTATACTCTTTATTGGGTTTCCTTCCCTTTCTCATTCCCTCTCTTCCCCATTGAGATTTCCTGGAATCACATCCCAAATAAATCACTTAAATTCAGTATCTGCTTAAAGTGAAACCCAAACCAAGATGAAAAAGGAAAACCTTCTATCTTCATCCCAGTAGTTCCCCCAAACCAATGGGGTACTGCATTTTATTTGCCCTTCTCAGCTCTGGGAATTAGCCATAATTTGACTTATCAGGAAAGATTGCACTCAGTACTAGATATAATTATTTATATTTACATTTACATTAATATTTATATGCCTATGTAAATATATGAATATTTGACATGTATCTGGACATTTAGGTCAGAATAAAATATTTTCTGGCTCTTCAATCTCAGGGCCCTCACAAATAGTTGTAGTTTTTCTGTGTCATGCTGTCCTCATCTGTAACAGAGCATTTGGACTTCACCAAGTTCAGAGTTTCTTCCAACAGAAGTTTCTTCAGCTCTATAAAAGTTCTGGAACTTCCATTATAAGGGATGGAATATCAGTGTGTCTCTTTCTTGTAACATTCTTCCAAGCTTCCATGAATGGAAAAACTGGGGGTGGTGAGGGAGCTAGGCGTTCTTTCCAGCAAAATGAACTTTGTAGGCCAGTGGGCAAATGGTTTTTGAGGCATTTCCAATGTTAGGAATCATTAGGCAATTAAAAAATATATATTTTTTTGCTTTGGTTTTCCTTGTAAAATATAGCCTTAATCTTTGACTTCATAGGGTGAGTTAATATATCAATGATAGGCAAGGAAACAACTTAAAGACTTAGTTTAAAGGACTTATATCAGGAAACAAAGAGGCACATAATAAGAACTTGTTTTACAGCATATTTTTGGCCCAATAAGATACCAATTGCAATGACTGAGCTATTTTATATGTATTCTCAACCTTGAAAGGAAATTCAGAAGACTATCAGTGACTTCACCTGAAAAGACAAAGCCAAAAACACTCTTGATTTAATTGGAGATGTTTCAAGATGGAGAGCATCTGCTCATCTCAAGATCAAGGACTCTTGTTTTATTCCACAACTTCAACTTCGTTCTCACAAACTGATTACTTTCTTCTTGCTTGTGGAGGGCCTTGGCACATGATTAGAGTTTTTGACTCTCAAAGCTATTCATATTCATAGTGGCTTTTACACCCAATCTTGCAGACACTGGGAACTATCCACACGAATCTCTTCTGCCCCTGGTACAATGTAGAGTATCAAAGCAGTGCCCCATGAGCCAAATTTCTTATGTCCAAAATCATAGCCCATAATCTCACCATCTTATATTGGTTGGATTTCATATTTAATACTTTTTCCAAAATGTATCTGTTTCATAGCAAATGACTTTGATTTAGAACTAAGTATTTAACCAAAATAACCAAGCAACCATGTTTCTGCTAAGGATACTAAAAAGGAAAAAAAATAAGAGGTGAGAGCAACTCTTAAAACAGATGACATAGCAGTTTTAGTTCCCTTTAGTTTTTGAAGGACTCTTTTTCTATCACCCAGAAAGAGGCCAGCT
This sequence comes from Aselliscus stoliczkanus, assembly GCA_033961575.1. Classification (NCBI taxonomy): domain Eukaryota; kingdom Metazoa; phylum Chordata; class Mammalia; order Chiroptera; family Hipposideridae; genus Aselliscus; species Aselliscus stoliczkanus. The sequence continues at coordinate 34,851,916 of CM066738.1, forward strand.
AGAATCAAGATATCTCATTAGTTCCTAGATACTAAGAACAGAAGAAAATATTTTATAGATCTTGTACCCCAGGGTCTTCACAAGTACAGATTTAAGTTCCTAGAAATAGTGAAGCTTGAAGCTTTTGATGAAGAAACAGACAAATAGGCAAACAAAACCCTCCAACTCAATTATGAATTAGATGGGAAAATATCTGAGGATGCAGTAAGGCAAAGGAAATTAGTATTGTAGTCATCAGTCCTTTGTATGAGGAACCTGATATAAAAATTCCCACACTGGCTATGACCTATGCCCTTCAGCTTGATTATGCCATTGGTCATCAGAGCTAAAGCCTCTCATTCAAGGTCTACTCAGTTAACATAATCTCAGTTTGCATAATCACAGTCCCCTGCTATTGACACCAGTGTTTTATTCCTAACTCCCCAAAGTCTTCAAGTTCCTAATTGAAATATAAGAGGTACATGTTTACTAGATGTTTTGCACAGAACTTTGTTCATGTAGTGTTGACCCATCAGCATCAGAGCCCACTCTTCTGGCTCTCAGTTGATCACACACGAGTTGTCGTAGCAGAAGCCCCTGAAGTAGGAAAGGTTAAGGTCTAGAGGGCATGCAGACACAGCTCTGTTTCTAACATTGCCATCCCAGCTCTGTCTTTCTCAAAACCTGACTTAGGAGAAAGTATCCTTGAGTCTAAAAAATGGTTCCAGGCTGGAACCATTTGTGAAAGTGGAATATTGTTAGTTTTCACTACACATGATGTTGTTCTTCCTCCACAGAAATGCTCTTTCTTTATTCTGAGAAGTACAACCTGAAATTAACCATGTAGGATTATACCAGTCAGGTAATAGAATCCTCCTTGTGGCAAGCACTGGGTTGGCCCTGGGTTGTGACTAGAAGTGCCCTCTGGAACCATTAATGACACCCACTTGGCTTGGAGAAGGCCACCTCAAAGACCAAGCTATGACCCCTCTGAAAGCAGGCCAAGGCTCAGATAAGTGGCAGTAGTAGCTCTTAGAGTGCTTCTTGCTTCGAGAAACAGGGGAACTATAAACAGAGGACACTCCAACAGGGCCATTTACACGGAGGTAGTGAGCTCATTATCAAATATGAGCCATATACAGCAAATTACCTGTCATCAGACAATAGAGCCGAGTAGAGAGCAATACAGTGTCAATCAATAGTGTGAAACAAAAAAGCCATAAAGCCCAAGGAAACAGACCCTTGTGTTGAACCCAATAGAGAAGATAAGCTGATAGGCCACCACTTCAGCATCTCGGTGAATGCTGCCATCAGTGGTATTCCACTTACCTCTGTCTCTATCTTTGTCAAAGAATGAACCCTGTCCAGATTGTGACCCTACAGCAAGTGGAATTTCCAGAAAAGAATTGGAGCAATCAACAAACTGCCTAAGCTCCTGTGTTAAACTGATTCTACCAGCGAGAGGAAATTACAGCAGTCCCCATTATTCGAGGTTTGACTTTCTGCAGTTTCAGTTATCCACCGTCAACTGTGGTCCAAAAATATTAAATGGAAAGGTCCAGATATTTTGAGAGAGAGAGAAAGAGAGAGAGAGAGAGACAGGGAGGGAGAGAGACAGACCATATTCACATAACTTTTAGTAGAGAATATTGTTACAATTGTTCTATTTTGTTATTAGTTATTTTTAATCTCTTATTATGCCTAATTTATAACTTAAAGTTTATCCTAGGTATGTATGTATTGTATATATAGGGTTTGGTACTCTCTGTGTTTTTAGGTACCCACTGGGGGGCATTAGAATGCATCCCCTGAAGATAAAGTGGGGGGGGGGGCTACTGTACCTGGGAAGCTCACTGAAAGTGCCTCAGTTTTGCTAGTGGTTTGTGTTACAGAATCCCCCTCATAGATGCCCCAGACCTTTATCTCATTGACAGACACTGATTTAGGTTTGGAGATAGTTCAGAAGGGGAAAAGCGAAAAGAATTAAAGCTATTCTCTCTGTGGGGGGTAATTCTTTTTATTTTTTTATGCTAAATAAATTAATGGAAAGCATAGGGCTGACATTCATCTTAGTAAAAGGGATAGATTATGTTAAGTACTTTAAGAACCTGTATTGTGACATACTAATTGTTATTGATTTTTATCTTTTTTCCATAAGGAATCACCTATAAACAAATATTTCAATGTTCTAAGTTTATTTTAGAAACTACATTAAACTATCTTTTTAGTGCAACTTGTCCATTAGTCAGATGTTACTCTGTCATGGTACAACAGGATTTTATTATAGACTTTAACTCAGAGGATCAGTGGCTATTTTAGGATCCATCTTCCAGCACACTTACCAGTAACTCAAATCTTGACAAGCATAACATTTACTTTTTATGTTACTGCCTCCCCTTCTTACCAACAATTTAAGGTGAGTCCCACTCCCCAACATTTTCCTCACTGCTACAGAGTGTGCCCACTGTTCTGTGTTCTGACAGGAAAAAAAAAAAAAAACCTGCAAACATCTCTGGGTGAGGCCTCTCACTGTTTCAGGATTAGAGAGTTATAGAAAATAAGAATCAAGTTCATTAAATATTTCCTCTAGTGTATAAAGTCTACTTTCAATCTGCCCTAAAGCAAAGAAGCAATATTTGAGGTTATATGGAATGTAAATACTAAATACTGTGTGAAAGAGCCTTGCTGCATGCACAGGCTCTAAAGGGGCTGGAGATGAGCTGGTGTTATTGCTCCGACTGCCTGAGCAAGATTGCAACTAATAACTATGATTACATTCAAAAAGCTCTTGTTGGAAAATGACAGGAATACATGCCCCCATGACTTGACATTATTGCATTTCACACTCTGCTCTCTGGAGCTGCTGCATTTCTAAGGTCTGTTAGTAAGAAAATCTATACTTCTCCATAGAGGCCCATGCTTTACCAAATGAATACATTTTCTTTGATAAAATGCCTATGTTATTGTCCAGGTAGACACTGTGATTTTTTATTTTTTTAAGGTGAGTCAACATTCTGCAGCCTTTCTCACTGCCTCTAGTTTTTAATTCTGGTCACCCATTTAAACCAAAGGAAAGTAGTTGCAAACTACAAAGGCAGCATTTTCCCCACTGCTAAGGAACATACCTGTTTGGTTATAGCTGGTAATAGTACCTTTTGTGTAAGATTCTACAAACGCATTTACAAAATTACAGATCCAGATACTTCTGTTTCTCCACCTATAAAATGAGATGGGCTGAACTAGGCTAAACTTTAAGACCACTTGCAAGCTAGTTCAAAAATGATGTTTGGGAATATAAAGTGCTACTCTGTCCTTCAATCATTAGGCGTATTCTTGCTAATCTAATCCAAGATATATGAAGAATTCTTTAAAACGAACTTGATTCCATGACCCCACTCTGAAACCTCCCTTAATTACCTTAGGAAGGAGCCACCCTTCTGAACTAAAGTTTTCTTTGTGTGATTTCGGGCTAAATGTCTTTTTGTTAGATAATTAGAGAGGAAGATGGAAAACAAAAGATACTGTTTAGAAACTTCTCTTAGAAAAGTCAGTACAAAAATTCAGAAAGCTTAAGTGAATTTCTCAAGTTCATACAGTGGGGAAACAGCAGAGTTGGGACTACATATCTACTTACTTCTTAATGAATTATGTATTGAATCCCTATCTTGTGGTAGGCACTGTGCATAGTCGTAGGAATCCTAGGGATATAAAAGATAAGATCATGATCTTAATGAATCATGGTGCAGGTGAAGGCACTTACAACAACAAAATAATGGGGAATTGTCATAGAGTCTAAGTGTTTCAAACTGCAGTGGTGCACATTAGTGGGGCACCTAAGATGGCCTGTGAGGATCACGGAAGACTGTTCAGAAGAGGTAACATCTGAGTTGAGTCCACTAGGAAAAATAAGACTTTAGGAGCTGAAGACAAGGACTCCAAGCAGAAAGCACACAAGTTTAAGGGAACGTGAGGCCATGACAAGCCCAGCAGAAAAGAGCAATGCCAGCAGGTAGCCATAGGTGAGCCACTGTGTGCACAGAATGAGGGGTAAGTGATACAGCTGATGAGGTAGACACAGCTCAGACCAGGAGTAGTCCTTGTACCAGATACGCTGGAATACTTCCTATCCCCTGGGCACAACCTCTGCCCACCCCTGGGACCTCTCTATATTCATATCTATGGCCTCAACAAGGGGATTGAATCCAGTGGGTACATTCCAGAGATACTAAAGGACATGTTTTCCAGGCCTGGGTAAATGATTAGATGAAAGACATAAGGAATAAGAGAGTGTAATTGAAAAAAAAAAAAAGATCAGAGCAGATACAGGAAGGTAAAATATCTTTGCTGCCCCACCAACTTCAATTTTCAATTGAAGTGGGTGAAGAACTCCCCTGGGGGTTACGTTGGGTACTGGAGGAGAAAGGAGAAGGTTCAAAGTAGCTAATCTGGGACATGAGAGGGAGAACTGAGTAGAGAAACAAGACAGTGACCAGCCTAATTTGCATGGGAGCCATAAATAAAGCTCCTGATGTAGTATTTCAGGGAGGAGGTCACTGGGATCTACTCATGAGGGTAATGGGCAGACAGACAAGCAGGCAAGACCAGTGTTAAAGCCCCCACACTGGGATTGGCCAACTTCTGTGCTGGGCCCTGAAGCTAGTAATACTTGCATTCTCTATTTACAGAGTGTTGGGGAGATTGGAAGAGCTGTAGTTCAATGGGACTGTTTTTGTTTGCTTATTTATGTTTGTTTGTTTCATAGATGATAGATACCAGCTATAGAACTCAGGCCCTCCACACTTATTCTTACTCACATCTTAGAAACCACCCTTACAGTACTTCACCATGTGTGGCAATAACTCCTGGAAAAAATCTTTATAAGGAACATGTCTTCCTCTAAAGTGAATAAGAATATTTACCCAGCAGCATGATCGGGAAAGTTACACACATTTTCCCCCCAAATTTCTAGCTATAGCACAGACTTTTGGTAACAAAGCAGGGACTGACATCTTACTGGGTGGTTTTTTCAGGATTGAAGCAAATGAAGCACAAGCAAGGACTGTTGCAGGGTTTCTAAGCCAAAGTGATACCCCAGTAATTAGGTTTAAACTGACCAACATCCCATTCTAAGCATTAACTGGGGGAAAATATGTTGATTGCTTGTTAACAATAAAATATTTTTAGTTTTATAGTCATTTAGTTTTGTAGTCAATTTTTTCCTGTTCATCAATTTGTTTGATTGCTTGTGTGACAAACACTTGATCTTCCCTGTATGTGTTTAGCTAATTAAGATTTTTTGTAAACAGTCATTTATTAATTAGAGATATCTTAAAGCACAATGATCGCTCCTGAAGGACCATGGAAGATTATTTTGAAAATTGAAAGCTTCCAGGGGTGACATGGTATTTTAGAAAATGTTAGAGTCGGAGAGGGGAGAATAATGTGTCTTCCATCTGTGTAAGGGGGAAGCAATGGCAAATTCTTGAAATAAATATGTGTTAAAGATTCAGTGCATAATGTGTCCTACTATTTACCCACTTTTAATTATAACTATCTGCCTGGTCAGCTTAGAGAAAATTTTGTCCACCCTCAAATCCCACATACCTTTTCTTTCCACATTTGTAGTTCTGATTAATTTTATTTAATGATTTTTTTTTTCCCTTTTAACCTTCTGGCACTTCCAAAGAGGGTTCAAACAGGTCCTTCCTCTTTCCTGGAATTATATGACTTGGTCTATGACTCCTATCTTGATTGGGGTCTATTTTTGTACCTGGCTCTGCACTAGGGATATGTATACAGTAGGTACTTGGCAAGTTGTGAACAGTACAGAGAAACTGTAGGAATAAAAATTACTAATAGGTTCATAGTCTAAACCAGGGGTCATAAAGTCAATTGCCTATAGGTGATGTGCAGGAGAAAAACAGACTGAGAGTCAAAGAGTAGAAGGTGTGATAGTAGAGTGAAAAAAGCGGTGGTTCTCAAATTGAAGTATGCATCAGAATCGCCTGGTGGCCCTGATAGAGCCCAGGTCCGGGTCCCATCCTTAGAGATTTTGCTTCAGTAGGTCTGGGGACAGGTGGTCCAGGAATTTTCCTTCCTACAAGTTTCAGGAGAATCTGTTCCTCCCTGGACCACAATGTGAGTAGAGCTAAATTTGAGAACACATGCTTCACAAAAGCATTTAATTTACAAAACCAAAATTTTTATTCAAAATATAGTTTTGAAGCACACCCACAGTAACTTCAGGGATGAATAGATCCATTAGCTTCCTGCTTACAAATATTGATATAAACAAAACTCGGGAGGAGACTTATGAAGAACCAGGCAGTAAGTCTAAAACAAATCAATGTTACTTTGGAACTGCCTCATTTTATCCTTTCCTTGGTTCCCAGGGAAGCCCCATTGAGAGATTTAGAGTTGGTGCTCTCAAGCTTGTATCACAAAGGAGGCAAGCACTAGGGCAAAGAATATTGTGAAACTCTCTGCACTTCTTATATTTTTACAGGGATGACATTGTCACTCCCCAACATTTTTTACGAAGATGAGGTTAAGTCAAACCAACAATTCTCATAAAAAGAGGGCAGCAAAAAGTTGCCAAAGGCAAGTCTCAGATGCTTAAAGAAAAGGGGATGAGAGAAGTCCATCTTTGCCTGGAAACAAGAGGCTGAAAACTAATTCTAGCTAAAATACCTCTTTGTCGTGAAATACATTTTGATTTCAGAAAGCCACACTTGTGATATTGCATGTGTTATGGAGGAGGTATTATATTAAAAATATCATTTCATTTAATCCTCACAATAATGTAAGCATTACTATTATTTCCACTTTACAGAGGAGAAAATTGAGGCCTAAAATAAAAAAAAGATAGTATATGACTAACTGGAATTAAAAATCTTCGTCTCTTTCCTACCATCTCAACTACTTGACCACCATGTTATAGTCCCCCATCCCTCATATTTTCATAATTTTGAGAGTCCTTGGCAGCATCTCTTCCCTTTGCCTTAATTCTGTCTCCTAATAATCTGCACAGAATGGCTTAAGAGTGATGTGTTCTATTAGCATTATGCTGGGAAAAGTCTATAGATTTGTTAAATTTTTCCCATACAGAGCAATTGCCATGGGAGTGAAGATGGTGCTATATGAAGAGCTAGTATAAGTTTTGGGTGTCTGATATTTCATGAAAACCTATAGGGGTTCTATAATTTTGAGATATACTCTTATTCACATTTCTTGAATATTGATTTTACTTAAAAATCTTTATTTCTATTCTCAGAGTAGTACTGTGTCCCTTAGGACATGATCGACCACAAGTATCATTAAACTTGACCAAACATGGCTTAAAGCAAGAAGTCAGAAGGTGGAAAACAAGATGTCTGAGGTAGATGGTTCAGGGCAGATTCAGTATGCCATGCAGTGATGCCATCCAGGACCCAGGTTCTTTCTAACATTCAATGCCCCTCCAACCCATTGCCATCACTTCTTAGGCTCTCTCACATGGTTGCAAGATGGCCGCTTCAGTACCTCCTTGCTGCAGTATGCCAAAAAGAAAGGAAGAACTGCCTTGGTAGAAAGGGGTTGTCTGTTTATCTAGGGGTAGAATTTTTTTCTGGATGTTGTCTTATATTGATAGTTTCAGTGGAGAACAGGAAAGAGATCAAGGCTAACCAGGATTGGCTCTAATCAATCAAGATCTATTTCCCGGATTTGGCACATACCTGATTTGGAAAAAAAAAAAAAATCTGCATTATGTTAAAAGGATGGCTGTGGGTAGAAGCGCCAGTGTGTTTACCATCACTATTCTCCCCTCCCCCCAATATCAAACCCTTTCCCACATAAAATTTTTGGTTGAGGGCTGCAGAGAATATATTAAATAGCACAGCACTTGATTTCTAGGAGTTCACAATTTCATCCAAATCCAAATGGCACTGCAGAGATCGAATACAGGTGATGAAGGAGGAGATCAGGAATCATAATTAAGGGTATTTTTTTTTTAAGGAACTGCATATATTGTAGAGAGAAAATGCCATATTCCATCTTTCCAGATTTCATCTTGCAGTAAATGCTAATTCGTGAGAAAGCTTCGATTTGTCAGATGAATATCTGATAGCAGAATCAGAATGTGGGCAAGCCACACATTTGCATCTGTGTTAATCTTTGAAAGTTGCTCTACTAAATGAGAGAAAGGACTTAATTTTATTTTGGCTCTGAAAATTATTATGAGTGACTTACCATGAATGTTGCATCCTTGGATATTAATAATAATTTTTAAAAGTAGGCCTGCAGGCTGGATTTTTATTGGATTCTCTTCCAGTGCTATTAAAAGTTATTGAGAATGTCAGCTCAAGATAAAAGGACATTCGTGAGTGATTGCTTATGCACCACATAGATTCTCTATAACTTGAAGCACTTGGATTTAATTCACAATCTGCACTGCTATTCCTGTTGTATTCTCGACTGCTTCTCTGGTTATGGGGCTTTCAGTGACATTCTTAGGCACTTCTATTCTGCATTATTTTAAGTAGGTTTCAAAATTCATGACTAAGGAAAACTGATTTTTCTAACTTGTCTCTTTTTTTCCAAATAAAGCGTTCATTTCAAGCCACTGGGCTCGTTTATACTCCTAGCCAGCCATTCAACCTACATTGCCTTTTAAGACAATTCATTTAAAGCCCTTAGTATGGCACCGGGCAGAAAGACTGGGTTAGTGATAAATAAATGCAAGTTATTATCAGTTTTAGCATTAAGATTTAGCATTAATACCTCCAACCTTTACTCCGGTACTCAAATGGTTAGCATGCAAGCTCTGAAGCCCAACTAGCTGGAGGTTTATCCTGTCTCCACCACTGATAGGCAACTTGAACAAAGTCTTCCATCTCTTTGCCCTTCATTTTCTCCACTGTAAAAATAGTGATAACAAAAGTGCTGTCTTTATTTCTATTTTTTTTTAAGGATTAGGTGAAAGACTGTGTTTAAGATGCCTAAATTAGATGTGTTATTTAATTACTAATTCTACTTCATTACTATCAATGCTACTACTACTGACTGCTAATAATAGTACCACTTCTACCGATGCTATTTTACATTGCTCTTGCTTTTGTTAGACATATATCTTTATCTTTTCTGTCAACCTATATTCTCCTTATAACCCCATAGTCCTTAAAGTTTATGTAACCAATTGTCCCAACACGTAGTGCTACAAAACAAGATTTTAATACCTTTGTGGATTCTATGGCCCAGGAATTTGGGCAGAACACTATGAAAACAGCTCATCTCTGCACAATGAGGTTTGAGTTCTGAGCTAGAAGACTCCAAGGCTGGCTCCATGGGCATTAGTTGGGCCAGGCCAAAGCGAAGGCTGGAATCACCCATGCTGTCTCACATGTCTGGCACTTAGACTCAAACAATTGAAGGCTAAAACAGTTGGAGCTCTCTAGGCATCTGTTTTCAGATTTATGGTCTCCCCACTTAGTCTCTTTAGTATTGAAGCTTCAGGCAGGTGGGCATTTTACACGACAACTTAAGGATTCCAAAGCCAATGTCTCAAGAGGGAGAGAGCAAGGCAGAAACTATATTACTTTTTATGACCTTTCTTCAGAAGTCATATAGCACAATTCTGTCATAGTCACAGGCCCACCAGTTTTAAAGAGAGGGAACATGGATCCCACCTCTCCAGAGAGGACTGTCAATGTCTCATTGTAAGGAGAGCATGTCAGATGGGAGCATAGGTGTTGGCATAAGTGTGGACATAGGTGTGGATATCTTTGGAAACTAAAATCTATCATGCTCCAATCAAACCCAGTCTTTTATATGAAGAAATACTGCTCTTTCCCTTTGAAGATCTCCATGTTTCTCTCATACACTACATTAATTAGGAAAAGATGGTGTAGGGGCCTGGCCCACAGGCAGATAGGCTAGCAGGCAGTCAAGGTCTCCTGGTTCCATGGGAATGCTGCTTATTAGACAGCCAGTTCTGTATGTTGACCAACAGTCAAGATCTCTGTCTTCCGGGGTTGTTCTGTGCATGAGAGCAGGTCTGAAGGGCCTGCCAAGTGATATCCCCCATGGAACGCTCATTATTTTGCTGTACCTATAGAACCTTGCTTCTTCTCCACCTGGGTATGGATCACTATCCCTATGGCCAGCACCACTGGAGACTCTCCCTGGTCTTTAAGTCTCAGTAAACCTATGTCTCACACTCAGCCACCTGCTGTTTTGTCATAGAGAACTTGGATATGTTTTGCCTCCCTCCTTGTTCTTTCTACAATATTAGCCTACTCTGTGTATGTCTGACAAAGGCTAAAGTTGTATATTTTTTTCCCTTAGTTCTCACGAGAAAACTAAGGCAGCATTCATGGGAAGAAGCCGCATGATGGATCTTGATAAAAGTTGTATAGAGTTGGTTATTTGGCGAAACTGTGGGTCTGTCCTCTGATTTGGCCATATCACCTGTCTTGAGTCCTGGAATCACCCCCTCTCACTATTCTGTGGCTCAGCCACTAGTTTTATAGTATACTTTGGAGTAAGGGTCAGTGTGTTTTCATGCAGGTGGGTGTGATGGCTTTGTAATGTATGAAGGTGGCTAGGTTGAATTGTACTTTCCTGAATCCCCTTGTGCTAGATTTCTAGTTAAAATGGGTCACCAGGGATATTTTCATAGGATATTTGGACGCTGGATGTGATATATCAGCCATATACTTTTACTTTTGGAAAATTGGGGAAGATGCTTTTGTCATTCACATTTAGTCATTAAACTACCAATTCACCTTGTTGCTGTGGGGCAGCAGCTGGGGCAGAAGCTGGACCTGCAGCTGCTCCATCCTCCCCTGGATCTGCTTTCAACTGCTCTGACTCTTGGGCCAGATGTGTGTGTTTAGCTTCTGCAGGACATCCACACCACCAAATGAGAGACAACAAGACTGACATGGGTTCCAGTTCCTCTCTTTGGGCTCCTGCTTGTCCTTGATCTCTTCTACTTTACTTCCATTTTCCTGTCCCAAATGCCTGCGCTGGGGACTTAGCTTTACAGTGATTGTTTAATGAATTGTTGCCACATGAGTTGTTACAGGTCAAGTCCCTGTAACAGATACATATACACATGGATATATATAAAACTAGTGGTTCTGCCTCTCTGATTAAACCTTGACTGATACAGTGGGTTTTATGTATTATTTTCATAAAATGGAAAATATGTCAGGTTTCAAAAATAATGTGTTCTTTCTAAATGGAAAAAGGTGGATGTAGAGTTTGGAAGCTGGGTCAAATGTTGAGGACTGTAGACCTGCAGGTTATAGTTCACCCTTTCAAAATATTCCATCTCTCTCTATCTGTATGTGGCAAGGGAGGAACAAAATCCAAATTGAGCCATGCAGTACACTACCCTTCAGTGATTCTCCACATTTGATCTTCAGGAGGTGAAGCTATTTTTCACTAGGACTTTATTCCCCTAAGGAAATTCACTCTTCACAGCCATTCCTTTCATACCAAAGAAATGTATCCCCAAACTCTGTCCCATTCCTTCTCCTATCAAACTACAAATCAAAGGGGCCCCATCTATGTATTTATTTATTCAGACCTTGCTTTTGAATTGAAAGTTTTTTCAGTTTAAAAATATATTTTCTGCACTGCACGTTGAGGAAAGATATCAACCTTAGCTTCACTGAGTAGCAGGCAAGGTTTTGCTAAACTAGTGGCCCTGACAGCAGAACCAAGTATATTGTGGGAACATTTGATTCTATCTTGTCCCCCTCCCCCATCCCATGAAAGAGCATTGCAGAAAAACTGAACAATAAATCCATTAGCTTTCCAAATATATTTACAATTTGCTATAATACTGAAGGCAGTCTTGCAAAGGCACTTTCCTTGCCACCTTCTTATTCCATGACTGGTGACTGGAAAGCCATTAATGGAATCAAGTTACACTTAAATTCTTGTAGTCTTTGACTCCCACAGATTTCAAGTGATCATTTCCTCCCATCATGTTAATAAGCATTAACTATTTCCAACCTGAATCATGGTAGTGCACTGGGTACCCATTCCACCTCTATCAAATTTGTTGTTTGAAGTCAATTGGTTATATGGGGGATGAAACCATGGATGGAATTATGTTTTCAGTTTTTTGTTAGTTTTTTGCCTATTTCTGTGTTGCTTTTGCCTCTGTTTCTTGAGTTTATAGAGCTATAATAGTAACCACGTTGGTGAGAAGATGAGGAAGGGCTATTACTACTAAACAGAGACTGTTCAGGACCCTCCTGAAATCTTGGTTCTGGAAAAGGTCAGGAAGGGGTTCATTTATCCTCCTCCACCACTGTTGATTGGCTGTATGCAAAACAAGATGATAGGGACATAGTTATGTTGATATGGAATTAACTAGAAGTCAAATATTGGTGTACCTGTAATCCAAGCAATAAACAACCTTCATCCTCAAGACATCCAAATAGGACCTAAAAGGCTATAGTTGCATTGAGGTCATTTGGCATTTTAGAAAAAGCACCAACTTTGCAACAGGCCCTACCTGGCTCAGATCGCTGTCCCAAAACTGCTTGTGTTGGGCAAGAAATTCAGCCTCTAAGCCTCAATTTATTAATTGTTAAAACTGAGATAGTAATGTCCACATTTCAGGGTTGTTGTAAAGATAAAAAATAATATAAGAAAATCACCTGACTCAAGTCCTATACATACTAGGTCATGTTGTAGAACTTGGGTAAAGTTATCAAAATATTTGTACAGTTTAATTGTCACTTAGTGAGGGCCTGCAGGCTGAATGGGAAAGGATGACAGGGAGCACCTGACAGAAGTTTGTGAGAGTTATAACCAAGAATTAGTATTATAAGACAATAATAGATAGGTCACTATTCACCTCATTCCATATGGTATGTATTTGGCCTTGACCCTTGCCATATTAATCTCCCTCTCTGATTTGTTGAGAGTATTCAAATAGTGTGCCAATCATTTACTAAAGAAATGACTTCCCTTAGATTATGTTGGTGAAGAGTAACCAAACATCTGTCTCAGATGGTGGAAATCTCCTTGCCCTATTTTGATACATGGCTCAAGTCACTTATTTTCAACAAGCATTCAGTGAGCCTTCCTTGTGTACAGAGCAATATTGGTCATCTATGAGTGACCGGAATGGGATTTGGATGATATCAAACCCTTAGGGCTTGAGGTGGGTACATTACTCACCTCAGGAAACCCATGTTCTATCACTTTCAGGCGATGGAGGAAGAAGTTCAAACATTTTGACATTATTTGTGAATTCAAATAACACAATGAGAAAGCAGAAATGTCTTCGAATATCCATAAACTGGCTTTGCTTTGTGGGAAATTGTTACTTTTTTCTTGAGTACTGCTTAGTAAAACAAGAAAGCATTTCATACTGGCTATTTGGTCCTGTATATACATGTCTGCTATAGATTTAAGTTTTGTATTCTTGGAGTCCAGTAGGACATTTGATTCTTTGATTCATTGATCCATTCATTTCTTCATTTCTAAGAATCTCGGCACCTGACTGATGACCTTAATCCCTGCTCTAACTCTTACCAATGCCATAGTTGGCATTGATGTCTGGACTTTTCAGTTCTGTAACCTCCTGTATTTCAACTACCCCCTCCCATGACAATACCAAGAATCTGAAGCTGAGCCACCTCTAAAATCCTATTACTAAACTACAAAATTAAAGCTTATTCTCCCTGACCCTTTCTACATCAGTTCTTTGACCTCATTATTTTGCTGGCTCTTGCCACCTCCCTAATCTCTGTGTCATCCTGATACCCCATTATACATCATCTCAGTTATCTTCCTTATTTTTAATGTCCTCAACCCATCTTATAAAATTTCAAATCTAGATCCCTCTAAACTTCCCTTCCTTTCTGCCAAGGTGCTATGGAACACCACTGGAGAAAGTTATACAGTTATTTTCATTCATGCCACTCAGCAAGGCACTTGAAAGAAATTAAACACCAAGTTAATTGTGTGTGGACTAGTTAGATTCTAGATTCTTAGGCACTTACGTCTTACAAGTTTGAACACTTAAAGTGCTTTTACAAAAGGACGGCTGTGTTGCAGGAGGATGTTGGTGGATTTTTTTGTTTGTTTGTTTGTTTTTTAAGATTTTATTGGGGAATTGGGGGAGGAAAATAGCGTTGTAGAACTGGGGAAGGGGAACAGACAAGTTGCTGTCCTTTTGTTCTTCAGTCTAGTTGTGGGAGACATTGCTTCATTGGCCCATGTTGGTATCAATATTGCATTCTTCTCATGTGAGGCAGATGGGTTGCCAGCCTCTGGACAGCCACTCACAGAGGCTCTTGGCAGTTCACAACCACTGCCAGTCACTCATGCTGGCTGCTGGCCACTCACTGTAGCCTATGGCAGCCCACTGCAGCAGGGGCTGCAGCTATGCCATCCCTGGGGACTCACAACGGCCCAGCTCCAGGTGGAGCTGTTGTTCACCATCTTAGCTGTAGAGGGCAGTGTCACCGGCCCTCATATGTAGGATCTGAACTGAGGCCGCTGGCATCCCAAGCCAGCTCTTAACCAACGTGCCACTTAGCCGGCCCTGTTCGTGGTTCTTATTTTCTCTATTGAGAGTGGATCTGGGATTTCAGCACTGATAAGTGCACAATACTACCAACTCATGACCTCAAAGTACCTTTCTTTGAGGGTTTGCCAATGGCTCTATGAAGACAAATGCTGTGTCTGTGCTCCTGGGAGGCAATTGCTTTAAAAAACAAAATTAGTAGTTTCCCCACTGCCCTATGTCCTTAATTCCCACTTTTTGGGATGACTTTGTAGGTAAACCTGTGTGTAACTTGTAGCTTCTGCTAAAACTTATAAGCTTAACATGGGAAACTGGCACAATCTATTATTCTTTTAGCTTTGTCTGTAAACTATACACTAAAAATGGCATTTGGATTTTGTCTGGAACAGAATACACCAGGAGGTCTCTTTTCCTGAAGGCTATCTGAATTTGTCCACATACTGCTGATTTAAACAACATAACAACAACAACAATACAAAAACCATTCTTCAAATAAATGACCAGAAAACTCTAATTCCAAAGTCACCATGAGATATAATTTATTTTTATGGAAGTAAATAAATGTTTATTCATTTATGTTATATTTAATATACTCAGAAGATGAACCCTAAATGATTTTTTTTGCAAGTTATGAAATGTGACTTCCATTATTTCCAGTTCCCATCATCTTAACTCTTGTTTCTCTTCTCTTCAATCTTCTATATCAGTTAGCTAGTGCTTTGTAACAAACCTCCCCAAAACTTAGTGGACTGAAACAACAACCAATTATTATTTTTCATAATTGTATGGATTGGCTGGGAAGTTTTTGCTTACCTGAGATGACTATTAATGGATCTATTGTGTTCCGTGAGGTATTCAGGAGACTTTATTTATGAGATCTTTCATGTGTCTGTGGCCTCAGTTAAGATATTTAGGTAGACTTGACTCTGCTCCCTATGTCTCATACTCTTTCAGGCTAGCCTGGCGTGTTTTCATGATGAAAATGGAAAAGCAAAAGAGAGAACAGAAGTGTGCAAGGGATCTTGTTTAAAACATGCTCCCAATCATTTCCACCATACTCTATCGGCTAAAGCAAATCACAAGGTAGCCCAGATTCCTTGGGTAGCCCAGACCCCTCCTCTTGATGGGTAGAACTGCATAGTCACATTGCAAAGACTGTGGACACAAGAAAAGATAAAGGGTTGGGTCCATTTTTGAAAGCAGTCTGTCTCCTTCAACTTTTCAGGTGCGCTGTAACTTTAAGATTTTCAGCCTATACCTTCTCATCATTTTCATCATTAAAATTTGTGATTAGGAAATCATCTGAGAAGCATATTCACAGAAAGATTAATGTCTTTTAAGCTAAATGTGCTACCGTCTTATGGAAAATAATACTGAATCTCCCTCTTCCCAACACACACATACAACATAGACTCTCTGAACTAAAGAATATCATGCATAAGCAAGTAGTTCCAAGAAGCATTTTGAGTAGCAAGGGGGGATTATCAGTGAAATTCTTTATATAACAGTAATAATTCCAAATGATACAATAATAATGCCCGTGTACATTTATTGACCACTTACTATGTTCTAGGCTTTGAGCCAAAATTTTAATTCATGATTTCATTTCTTTGATAAAGTTACTATTGGTATGATAACTATTTTGTAGATGAGGATATTGAGACTTAAATGGATTAAGTAGTGTGCACTCAGTCCCCTAGCTATTTCATGGGTGTGCCAGGATTTGCACCTGCACTTTTCTATCACAAAGTGAATGCCCTCCAGCATGTACCCACAGGTGGCTTTCTCTACAAATTAGGGGTAAGCTGGAGTCCATATTACTCTCCACTGGTGGTGCTTAACCTTGGATGCACACTGAAATCACCTGCTTAAAAAAAAAATACTGATGTCTTGATCCTACCCCCAAAGATGCTGGAACTTGCACTGAGCATGGGTATTTTAAAATCTCCCCATGAGGTTCTAATATGCAGTTTGGCCAAGGAAAATGTGATTTCTGAAACAGCATCATCATCTTAGCCTATTAGAAATACAAATTCACAGGCCCCACCCCAGACCTGTTGAGTCAGAATGTCTGTGGTGGGACTCAGAAATCTGCAACTTAAAAATTCCTCTAAGTGATTCTGATGTACATGAATGTTTGAGAAGTACCACTTGAAACATATGATATTCAACCTTGTGCATCAGAATCCCCTAGAGAGCTGTATTAACGCTGGAGATGACTGGGCCCTATCCCAAAACTATTGAAATTATTGAAAACTATTGTTTTCATATCTCCAGGCAATTCTGGTTCTCCAGGATTGAGAACTGCATCTTTATACTAAAGAGACTGTCTTGCTTTATACATTTCCACTGTATGGACTTTAGGATTTTTTAAGCTTACATAGTTTTTCTCCCTCTCCCAAGATAGGTAAACATAATGAACACATCTTTGTTCTAAAAGACAGTTTTGGTGCTAAAATTAAAGAATCACACTCTTTGATGAGAACAGAGCCTGAACCTGTGGGATTCTAAAAATAACAGATTGATTGGTATCTTGGCTATAATTAGTAAAATATAATGTCAGAGGAATGGCAGAGCTGTGAGCACTGGGAGGAAGCCACCCATGACCCTGGGACCCATAATACACATCCCAGTAGAAGCCTGACTGTAGCCATTATCCTTTCTAGAAATAAATCAAACGTGCAAGCATAGCTGACTTTAAGATTACACTCAGAAGCTGATGTCTGGCATGGACATTGGATTTCCCATGGCAAATAAGAAATCACATTCTACTTCTTCTCCAAATTGCCATGTTCAATTTCTGTTGGCATATCTGAGAAATACTGGCCCATTACTAATTGGCCCCTTAGCTCTCAGTCCCAGAACAGAAGAAATGAGGTTCAGAAAATATTTCTATTGCAGGTTATCTGAAAACTTTTTAAAAATGTATCCTTCAGTAACTTTCACTTTAGTAACTTTTACTGAGAGTCCTACTGGTAAGGCAAAGGATCTATGTATCTTTAGAGAACATACTTTTAAAATCAGCTTTATTTTCCATCAAAATGCCTTCAGTTTCCACATTCTTCAATTAGTTATAGTCCAATAACGCATTTACTAAGTGCTTATTGACTAGAAATGCTGTGGGTAATTTAAAATAATTTGTGCATAGTAGGACATGCTATTCAAAGTGTGCTTCCCAGACCAGCAGCATTAGCATCTTCTGGGATCTTGTGAGAAATGAAGATGTCAGCTCCCAACCCGATTCTACTGAGTCATTTTAATAAGATCTCCAGGAGATCTGTATTAACATTAATATTTGGGAAATATTGCAATAGAAGACGTGGTCTTGTCTTCTCAAGGCAGTTGAAAAATTACTACATACATCTATGAAAAGTTATAAATATTACTAAAATTTGAGGATGGACCAAAGCATGGATGCTTCTCTCATGAATCTTAAAGATTAAAGATAAATTGATGTGACAAATTGAATAATTATCTTAGGTCAAGTCCCATAGAAGCAGAGCCTGAGAAAGGGATATGGTGCACATGACTTATTTGGGGAGGGGTTCTCAGGAGAAGGAATCTGAGGGAATCAGAAAGGGCCAAGGGAAGAGCTAAGTAAGGATGTGGTCCCAGCTGGAGTCAGACTTTTCAGTCTTTGTGAAAGAGTATTTGGCTGTGGGCTGCCCCTGGATTGTGAGAACATAAACTCTTGGCCAAAGTGGCTTGCACAAAACTGAGAGCAATTCTCTAAAGAAGGAGAGCAACTGTGAGATGTTGGCAGCCAATACTCACAGCAGCCGAGGGATGGGTGCACTGGCCATTAAAGGGAATCTGGACAGGGCAAGCAACAGCATCCACTGGAATAATGTAACATATAAAAACAGTACAAGGAATTCAGATAATGGCTGCCATGGCAAAATACCTCACTTGTACTATCTTTTATGTATTGAGAGGAGTACATGGTCACTGTGTAATCAGTGGTCTGGAAAGAAGCCAGAGAGAGAGTAGAATTTAAGCTGGACATTGGGGAACCCAGTCACCTTTCCCCTTCTAACAACAGCACTTAATTTTCTCTGGGGAATTCTTACTTCCTCCACCATCTCTACATGTGGTTAATGATGGTCACAATATCTCAGACTTCAGGAGTGGCCGTAAGACTCAGGTATACTCAGACAGGGAATCATATCCCCTTGGCCACAGGATTGGTTCTGGGATGAGGACTTAACCAGTCACACCAATGAGAGGCCCAATAAACTGGATCAGCTTTTAGGGAGGAGAGCTCTCTCTCTCTTGTTCTAGATTGTGGAGCCCCAAAATAACTACAAAGTGATAGTTACAAAATAGTCACAGGGATGTAAAGTATACCATAGAGAATATAGCCAATAATATGGTAATAACTATGTGTAGTGTCAGATGGGTACTAGACTAATTGGGGGGATCATTTTATAAATTATATAAATGTGTAACCATTATGCATAAACCCGAAAATAATATAAAATAACATTGAATGCCAAGTTCATTCCTCTGTAAGTCCAGATGGGAGCTGAATAACAAGCAAAAAAAGAAAGAAAGAAAAAAAGAAGAAGGTAAACTGAGAAGACAGCGAAGCTGAAAGAGAAAGAAATTAAGTAAGATCTGATTATATGAAGCATGAAGACTGACCAATTCCTGGGACTTTTCAGAATATGTGAATGAACAAACTGATAAATTCATGGCTTTTTTTCCTTAAGCCAATTTGAGGCCGTTTTTTTAATTTTTATTTTTATATATATTGCAGTTAAAAGTATTTTAGGATTTAAGTATGAATACAGCTTTTCCTGTTTTTCATTTTCCTTGTGGTCTTAAGAAGATGGATTTTCCAGTCCTCTTTCTCCTTTTTATAAATCGTTCCCTATTATTTATACCATGGCAGAAACACTGTTTTTGATGTATGTTCTATGTTCAGATCACTTCCAAATCAAAAATGAGAATGTTTTCTTACCAGTTACTTCACAACTGCATGCTCTTTTTGAGCCCATAAACTTTATAGTAGATGAAAATAAGATGAAAGCTAGTATATATTAGAGAAAGATGATATATTTCTTAATTCGATCTTGACCAAAATGTATCAATTTAGTTCTTGACTTTGTAAATTAAAACATTTTGGAGAAAATATTTTCACAAGCAACCTCTCTCAAGCTGTATCTTATTTTCAAATATTGATAAAAATATTCTCACAAACAAGCTGAAAATATATTCACTTTAAAAAGAGAACCACCTTTTTTTTTTTTTTTTTTTTTGAGGGCAGTGTCACTGGCCCTTATATGTGGGACCCGAACTGGGGCCTCTGGCTTCCCAAGCCAGTGCTTAACCAGCGTGCCACTCGGCCGACCCACTACTTTTATATATATATATATATATATATATATATATATATATATATATATATATATATATAAAAAGAGAACTACTGAGCAAAACAGTTGAGTAAGTATTTTAAGACACCATAAAAACTAGGCAATTTATTGCCAGTATCAAAAACATGAAGCAATCAGAAATACCTCAGAGAAAAAAAAAACCAACACTGAGAATAAATAAATTTGAATTTTCAAAGGATTCCTAAGAACTAAAGTAAGAAACACATTTTCAAAGTCTATGTGGACTTCTAGGAGATTACACTATTCATAAAAAACTACCATCAATTGAGTGCTCATCAAATAGACACTTGACACATCTTGTCTTTCTTAATCCTCATAACCATACCTGAGCCTTCATTGAGGAGATGAGGAATCTGATGCTAAGTGTAGTTTCTATTTTTTAACTTTTCCAAGAACACAGAATAAATAGTAGCACTGGGATCCAAACCTAAGTCTCTCTAAGTCCAGAGCCTAAGCTTGTAATGACCCTCCACTTGCCATTTCATATCTGATTTTCCTTTCTCTCTTGACATAAACCTTGGCCATCTACAGTACCTTTGAACTCAGGGCAGTGAAGAAGTTCACATTTACGTACAGTAACTTTTCCATCTGAGTTGGCTGGGGAAAAGAATGTCAACACTGACAAAAAAAGGATGGCTGACTGTTCCTTCCCCCTTCAGGTCTGTAGCACGGAAGGCACTGAATCTGACTGGACAGTACCAGGAATGGAGGGCTTCATACATTTTGGCAGGGCTGAGGTGCTCCTGTGACAGAATAGATCCACAGTAGGGTTCCACCTATTAGAAAGGCATTGATGTGTGACATTTGGTGTTTCAGCCAAAGTTCTCTAATTCTTTCTCAAACACAGGCTGTACAACGCAGCAGCTAACATTCAACAGCAATTCACTCTATTGTGTTCCACACTTGCCATCCACATTTATCATCATTCCGTATCATATCATATCACACAATTGCCTTCCACACTTACTATTCCACATATAGCCATATTCCATACTTGCTATTCCACACTAACCATTAAATATTTGACATGAAAATTTAAATGACTCTTCATTATGCTTGGAAGAGTTTATGGATCTAGGCCTGGATTTGCCAAACACCAACCTCTTAAAAGATATAGGTTATTCACCATAAGGAATATAAATTTTTAGACTGGGATGAGAAAGCAAAATTGTCCTCTTTAAGTCAAGTATCTGTTTTTGAAAATATACAATGAGAAAAGCTATTCATATGGTTTTATGAATGAGTTTTTATCTAGTGACATGTTAAGGTTATTTTCAAAGCTGAGTTCTTTGTAGATCACTTGGTCCTAAACTTTTTAGATACATTGATATGTATTTTTTTCTGGTCTTCCAGATATTGTTATAAATGAGTTAAAACCATTGTCATATAGGCCTCTCCTCCAACCACTTAACATATTCCCACATGAATATTCATTATTCTTTTTCTGAGAAAGAGCATGCTTAATTGGGAAGAGAGCACTGCACAATGGTCATTTTACATTCAATGTTCAGAAAGGTACACAGGATGCTTTGACAATGAATATCAGCTAGAACATGTGTTTCTCTAGGCAACTTCCCCAACCTCATCCCTCCAAGGGGTCAGGCACCCCCAAACATTTCCTTGAAGGCAACTGTGGCTCACTAGAGATAGACCCCATCAAGGGTGCCTTCCTATTTTTTATAAAGAATATTTTCTCTAGATTTGTTTGAAGTCTTCATTTGTTACTTTCACTCTACATTCTCTCAAGGCCATCAGACCAGCTTCCATACAAATTGCCTTGATGTCAGCACCAGAAAAGTCATCTTCAGCCATGATCAAGTTATCTAGTGTCACATCATCAGCCAGCATCATTGTGCTTGTGTAGATATGAAAAATGTTTTTTGGTCTTTTTGTCAGGTAGGGAGAACTCAATCTTCCTGTCAATGATGTATGGTCTAATAAGTGCTGGATCCAAAGTTTCTATTCAGTTTGTGGCCATTATAACTTTTTTGTCTCCCCTTGAATCAAATCCATCCAACATTGTTCACTGAGTTTCTCTCTCACCACTGGAATTTGAGTCATATCTTCTTGTCCCAATGGCACCAATTTCATTAATAAACACAATGGATGGTGCATGTTCTTCAGCAACTTGAAACAATTCCCGAATGAGTTTGGGCCCATCACCTAGGTAGTTCTGAATAAGTTCAGAGACAACCACTTTCAGGAACATGGCCAAGGTTTGGTTTGCTACTGCTATGGCAATAAGATTTTGCCTGTGCCAGGTGGACCATAGAGAATGACTCGCTTAGGGAGCTTTACACCCATCTCTTCATAATATTCAGGATGAGTGCGAGGAAGCTCCACAGATTCCTTAATTTCCTAGATTTGGTTGTCCAACTCCCCAATATCAGCATAGGTCTCCTGTGGGAGCTTTTCCACCTTCATCACTGTGACCAACGGATCTGTGTCATCCATCAGCACCCCTATCTCAGCATGAACCTTGTGTTTGAGCAGGACCAAGCAGCCTAGTTCAAGCAGATCCTTGTGTACAAATGAAAGAATGCTGATGTAATGTTCTGAGCCCACAGATGTAGACACAGGCCATGATTGTCATCAATGATCTCTTCCAAGTTTCCCACCAACATTGGAATACCCTCAGATCATCCACCTTTGATCTTTTCTTCTCTTGCTTTTCTTATAAAGGCTTCATTTGTTTCTAATTTCTAATAAATTCTTCCTCCATGAGAAGATAGTCTTTAATTCTCTCTAACTTCAAAAATTTTAACCAGCACTGCGTGTGAGTTGTCACCAGTGGCATTTTGCTGGTAGCATTTGGTCCCTTTGTTTTCTTATTTTTCCCCACTCTACTTGGTACAGGAGGTTCATATTTATTCTTCCTGTCCTTTTTCTCCTTCTTGTCACCTACAGGACCATGACTACCACCCTGACTTTGACCCATCTTGATTCTGCTACTTGAGATGCTGCTGACAGAAGTCGAATGTGCATTATTCTTAAAGAGAACAAAAAAAGGACACTTGACATCATTGACCAATATTGGACACAATGTTCTTTATTTGTCCCTAAATGTATACATTGCCAATCAAATGAAGGGCCCTATTATGCATACAGGTGACAGGTTCAAAAGCAAGATATCCTGAAACTCTGGGCTCTACAAATTTTCTTGGAGCATGTAATAAGCTTGTTTTTGCCAGCCCGATATCTCTTTTTGGACAATAGGAATCTTACCTTCCACTCAGCTGAAACCCTCCCTTTATTTTTGGTTCTCATAATTGACATTGCCTCTACCTCAGCCAGGCCAATTCATAATTAGCCTCATCAATCAGTAACAGAATAGATGCATGAGCCAAGGCTGGCCAATGGGAGCCCAAAGCAGGACTTTTGATAGAGCTACCAAAAAAGAGGATCTTTCTTTTCCCTGTGTTGGTGGAGCATAAACCTTGAGCTGCTGGAAGTTATTCTTTTCCTTTTGAGGGCAGTGTCACTGGCTCTCATATGTGGGACCTGAACCAGGCCGCTGGCTTTCCAAGCCAGCGCTTAACCACTGCGCCACTCGCCGGCCCTGGAAGTTATTCTTGCCATTTAAGGTGATTCAGCCTAGGAATAAATTCAACAGAGAAAAGAAGTATGACTGAGAAGAAAAGAGGCTCTCCTATCACATAGCTGTCACTGTTTCAGAAGTTAGGCAATTTTAGACTTTATATAAGCCAATACATAGACATTTTTGTTCAAGCTTATTTGAACTAAGTTTTTTGTTACTTACAAACCAAAGGCATCAACATAAAAATGCTAACTGAAATCTACCCATTTCCACACCCTGTTGGAAATTTACTTTAGAAGTAGCCTAATTCAAGGAAGATTGATCCAAAAATGAGCTGATTTAGAGACTTCTTCGTATGTTGGAATTTTTCTGGATCTCTCTGGTGTGAATCCAGACTTTGTAAGTACATGAGATTTCCTAGGGTAGAACTGACATGTGGGGGTAGCACACATTTTCTGCAGAAACCACCCTGAATCCAGGCAAATTCTGGTCTCAACAGATTGGTGGCTTCACAGTGTCTCTCAATGTCTGGAGGTCAGAAATATGATGGAAGATAATTGGGGTAAGAAGGGATGTAGGTTCTGATATTTACCTGAAACATCCATCAGCATCCTGAATTCCGTACCAAAGTAAAAACCAACACCAACTTTTTTAGTCTGGAAGTCCTAGATCACTGGACTCTTTTCTGTGTCTTTACAGGTAAATGAGAAGGCAGAAATCAGATCTCTTATAAGGCATTATTCTATTCCATTAGTTCTCAAATTGTATCATGCTTCTGAATCACCTGGAGGGTGTATTAAAACACAGTCTCTGATTCAGTAATTCTGAAGTAAGTTCCCAAAATGTGCATTCTAACCATTCCAGATGATGGTGATACTGTTGGTCTGGGGGCCACAATTTGAGAACCACTCCTCTATAAGAATGCTATTCACAACACAGGTAACAGTGTTGGGTGGACAGCTAATATCGATAGGGAACGATATGCATAAGATGTCAGTTCCCCAGTAGAATTCTCCGCTGGTGAAGAAAGTGAAATCCATTTCCCCAGGGATATTGATAAGATTATTTCTCTGTTTTTGGAGTGCAAAGATGCATTTATGTATCCTGAACTTAGCAACTTTTTTCCCTACCTGAGTCAAGTTCCCTCAAACTTGATGTGAGTGATTTAAAGTCATCTTGTTGCATTCCTGTCTTTCTGTGACTTAAGCAGAGTTTGCAAAAGCCAAAAAAGTCATCAGTCATAGCACAAGAGCTTTTGTAAATATTAGGCCAGACAACACAAATTAGGAAAACTCCAAACTGGATAATTAGTCAATAAAAATAAATACTCTTTAGCAAATACCAAAATAACCACATTGGGCTTCCAGCTAATTAATTTACTGAGCCATCTAAGAAAATTGGACAGTTGTCAGTGGCCCATTGTGTGAGTCTGCAGGGGGCTTGGAGGAGACTAGATGGTGATGGGAACATCTTCTTGATCTAAAGGAACCTAATGGACAAGTCTACCTACTGCCTTTCTGCCTGGAGGCTAGCATGAGCCTCAGCTTTCAAAGCACATCTCTATGAGGGTTACTGGACATCAGAGGCACATCCACAATGCATCTGAAATGGCCTGGGTCTGTTAATCTTAGGATCCTCTATTATGTCAGTGATCTTTTTAAATTAAATTTTTATATTTAAGTTATTCTTATAATTGTTAATTTTTAAAATTATGTAAGTGTATTTTTAAGCAAATGTTATTTACTTTTAGTCAATTAACCTTACTGGGCCTCTACTATAAGAAATCCTCCACACACAAGGATTATAAATGAACTGAGATAACTCTGGCTTTAGGGAACTTGTGTCATGGTTAAAGTAAGAAGACACAAAAAGAACCTCAGCCCAACTAGAATTAGATGTCCTCAACCCACAGACTCCCATATATGGATATCATCTCCTCATCTGACTGTAGCTCACTGGACTAGAAGCTTCCAAGGGAATGACAAGGTCTTGTTTGTAAGCTCAGCATCTATTACAGTGACTGACACAAGGTAGACATTCTATAGGTGTCTAGTAACTGAGAGAGAATGCACTAAAAACACAAGGTGGCATATAATATCCACATCAGGACATAGGGCAATTTATAAAGAATGCACATGGAAAGTTTCTCCAAACGTGAACTCTGTGTAAGTTTTAATTAAAAAGAGAAAGGATGTTCTACGTGGGTGGTACAGAATTACAAATACACCGGGGCAGGAAGGTGTACCCAGAGCTCTAGGATATAGATGGGACTGCTCAACTACAGTGGTGACTTTGTCTTGGAAAAGTAGGAAAAGGTGATGGTGAAAATCATGCTAAGCTATTTTCAGGGATTACTTCACTGGGCTCTATAACAAGCTCATGAGTTGGTCACTATTATTGGCTATTTTATAGATGATGAAATAGAGGCTGAGAAAAAAAATTAAGCATCTATTCTATATCATTCAATGAGATATAACAGAGCTAGACTAAGGATGCAATGGTCTGTGCTAGGGCCTAAATTGGTAACCATTGCAGTCCGCTGTTATCTTGTAGGACAAGCAGAGGCCTTGGGCACTTGAACCAAGAATCAGCTCTTTTGCTCATCGTGAATGGGCTGTGTGTTTTCTCATTATTGAGTTTTAAGAGTTCATTGCATATTCTATTTATTTATTTATTTATTTATTTATTTATTTATTTATTTATTTATTTATGTCAGGTGAGTAATGTGCCGATGTCATAACAAGGTTTGTGGGGAGCATACCTCACACACAAGCATGAACACCCAATCATCACTCTTACGAACTCCAAAAGGATCTCATTGCATATTTTTGATGCCAATCCTTTAACAGATATGTTTTGCAATTATTTTCTCCCAGTTGGTGGCTTGTCATTTTATTCCCTGAACAGTGTTTTTCACAGAGTATGAGTTTTTAAGTTTTCTTAAAGTCCAATTTGTCAATTATTTTTCTCATAGATTGTACTTTTGTTATTGTATCTAGAAAGGCATCACCAATCCTAAGGTCACCTAGATTTTTCTCATATGTTAGCTTCTAGAAATTTTATAGTTTTGCATTTTACATGTAAGTCCATGATCTATTTTGAGTTAAATTTTGTGTAAGGTTTCTGTCTAGATCTTTTTTATTTTATTTTTTACACATGTGGATGTCCTATTGTTTCAGCACCATTTGTTGAAAAGCTTTTACTTTTGAATTACTTTTGCTACTTTCTCAAAGATCAGTTGAATACATTTGTGTGGTCAAATTATGGGATCTCTTTTTTGTTTCACTGATGTATTTGTCTATTTTTCATCAATAGTCCACTGTCTTATTTACTATAGCTTTATAGTAAGTCTTGAAGTTCAAGAATGTCAGTAATCTATTATTTTTAAACTCTAAATTTTGCATTTTGGAAAACATGTTTGTGAATCTTTATTAAATTCACATTGTATTGTCAGGGACTACATAGGTAATAGAGGTTACCACTCTCTTATGTCAATCAATACCCCAATCTATCACCAGAGTGTGGGGCTTGTTCTCTCCAACCTCTAGCCAGCTAGTGACAATCAAAATAAATAGACCAAGCATCTCCACTTTATTAAATGCTAAGAAATCCTGTAGAGCTTGCCACAGCTCTGGTGCATCTCTGAGGTACAGAATATGGTACCTGGAGGACCCTGAGATGACATGGCTAGAGTAGAAGTGGACTAGGGGAGGAAATAGTAGGGTGCCCACCTGTCTACTGCTTGTTGAGCCATATTCAGAGCTCAGTATTAGGATAGGGTTTCTCAGCCAGGGGCTATTATCAAGCTCTGACTAGCTGCCATCCTCCAAGTTCTCTCACTATACTCACTGATGCTAGCCTTCTGGGGTCAGTCCAAAAGTCATCATCTGTTAATACTTAACTTTTTCTATTTCCTTCTTAGAATGCCACAGCCCTCCATTTAGATCTCTGAAGTTGTCTCCCTGAAAACTTTGCTCCTTTGACCCACAAAGACAGATCACACACACACACACACACACACACACACACACACACACACACACACACATTTTTCCTTCCTCTCATGGGTGAAGTAAAGAAATAGATTTTGTGCCCCAAAGTGAGTCATCATCTCTCTCTACTACATGGCCAGTAAGAAGAGAAATTTAATCCCTGATAGACCATTCTCCCTGTTGTATATATTTTTATTTGCTAGTAATCCAGACATAATCCATGCTATATAATGAAGTATTCATCTTTCATTTTCCGTGTCTCTTGAGCATACATTCCTGGCTCTAGGCAGGATTGGTTTTATATTGGCTTTTTCATCCAAAGCCCTCCCCTGTCAAAACTCACACAAAAGGAATAGACAGGTGCCGAAATGCATACAGATGAATTGTACCTCATGCCTAAAAACAGCACAGTCTGATAATGTGTTCCATTAAGGTAAGAAACTCAAGACTTTTGCCCCATTAGGCAATTACATACAAAGAATAAGAAGGAGTATTCTGTTCACCTAATAAGTAGTAATAAGTAATTACTACTTCTATCTCTCAGCCAGGTAACACTCTCACTCCCAATGCCAATAACATTCTGGATAAAATGCTCTATGTAAGATTTAATAAAGTCAACTGATTCAATTGTAAGTAGAGTTGGATAGAAAATGGAAGCAATTATTTTTCATGATCACTAAATACCATAGAAATCCATGTTCTCTGTAAAGAAATATTTCACAGCATAACGACATATTTCCTCAAAAAGAAGATGGACATGGTTTCCAGATCAGTATTCAGTTCATAACTCTAAATTACAGGCTGTAAGTTAAGAAACAGTTTTTCTCATGTCATCACAATGAATAGAAACTTTTCATGCTTATTTTTTCTTAAAAAATAGTCATGGAGTTTGATGCATTATCTTTGTTCATAACTGCTTCATGTCAGTAGACACTGAAAAGATATCCACTCCCAACTTGAAGCACTGACAATTTTTCACTTTTTAAGCTGCCACTAAAGCATAAGATAGACAGCAAGATAAGGGGCATATCTTCAGTTCACACTTTTTTCAAGCACCAATTAACTAGTCGTGGATCCTACTCCTTTCTTACTTCTTTTTTCACTTATCCACAATTTGGACATTTTATTTTTCATCATGTCAGTAGAGAGATACAGAGAGGTAATAAAATTCAAAGTAATCAGTTCAGTCACTTTTCAATATTTCTTGCAAAAGACTAGATAGGATTAGAGTTTGAAATTACTGACTAAAATTAGAACTCAGTAATATTTGTATTTTATTTGGGTCTGTGTTCTCCTTGCCTTTGCTAATTCTTTTTTTTTAGATTATATTTTTCAGTTACAGTTGGCATTCAATATTATTTTATATTACTTTCAGGTGTACAACATAGTGGTTAGACATTTATATAATTTATGCACTGATTCACACACCTCCCCCCCACCCCACATTAATCTAGTACCCACCCAGCACTATAAATAGTTGTTGCAACAGTATTGACTATATTCTGTATGCTGTACTTTACATCCCTGTGACTATTTTGTAACTACCAATTTGAATTTCTTAATCTCTTTGTTGATTCATAACATAATTGTTAGGATGTATCTTGCATACAATAAATACTAATTGAATGAATCAATATATAATGCTTGGGCTTGCCTTTTTCTTCTCACATATTACCAGAATCTGTTATATCTCTATTCTCTCTCTCTCTCTCTCTCTCTCTCTCTCTCTCTCTCTCTCTCACACACACACACACACAGACACACACACACACACACACACACATTTTAGTGTGCATTAGAATCATCTAGAAGAATTGCTAAAACTCATATTTATTACTGGGCCCAAGGTCAGATTTTCTGATTTAATTGGTTTGGGAAAAGATCCAAGAATTTGCATTTCTAACATATTCCCAAGTGATGCTTCTGCTATGTGTCCAGGGGACCACATTTGAAAATCACTGCTTTAATGTATGTGTCTTCTCTTTTTTGTGGCATCTTTTACTATACACGGGAATGCTTTGTGCAGCAAACAACTTTGTTCCCCCTTGAAGCATGCCCTAGAGATATCTCAGATTTTAGCTATGCTGGACATTTCCATGCAAGACCGAAGCTGCCACAGATCCCATTCATTTGGGTATTTATCTGCTGTTCCATTTTGGAACCTCCCTAAAACTGTAGAAACCCACTCAACACACAGTCTAGAAATACAGGGGAGCTAAATCCCTGAAGGATGAGAGCTTGAGGTTAAATACCTGTTTGTCATGGGGGCAATGCTGAGAGGAATTCTGTAGGCTTCTCAAAGGTCCCACAGAAATGAGTCCCCATTGACCACTGTGGCAACCTTGACATTGCATATTCATATCAGTTTCTCCACTGCCCTATATCACTCTTTCTTTTTTCTCATTCCTACCTCCTGGATCATGTTCCTATAAATTACCTACACCAGTTTTTGTCCTAGGCTTTGCCTTCAGGCAAATCTAAATGTAAACATCTTCCCTGATTTTTAGTAACAATGAGCTAATGTCCTATTGCTCCCATCCCCTTTATCTTCAGCCATCTATATGACCATTTACTGGGTTAGTCCATTTCCTCACTTCTTGGTTTCTTCTTCTGAAAGAAAAGATGGCTTCCATTTGATGTAGTCTTCCAAAATCCATCTCAGGTAAATCGCTTTTAATGTTTCAGATTCCACATGCTTTTTCCAGGCCCCTTTCTTTTCCACTCTGCAGGATTTAATATGTTAACACTCTGTTGTTCTTGAAACTCAGATGAAGTACTATCTCTCCTCTGTAGCTGGGCCATCTATTCCATAAGGACTTTTTCAGAACTCTATATAATACTTTGTTGTGCTTGCTTAGTCAACTTGTCCTGTCTCATTCTAGTAAGTTGTTCCTTGGTTAGAAATTTCCAAGTTTTCTAGATTCATAACATCCTTAGTATCTCATTAATTTTTTTCACAACATCTTAGGGCCAAAGGAAATACTAATAGCTCCATTTATCAGGCAGTTATGTCCAAACAACTTAACAAAATGTATGTATTAACAAATGATTAGCCATTTGGAAACATGACACACATAAATATTGATTCCATTGTAAATAAGTACAATTATTAATGGGATTGTGTGTGCCTTTTGAGCACTGCAAAACTTTTTAAAATTCTGGATCAGATTGGACACCCTCACACTCATTTCCTTTTCTAGATTGATTTTTATACATGTTTATCTGAAAACTCAGGTGTGAAAAGATATAACATCATTAAAAGGAATGTAACATAATCTAACAGATATTGAAGTTGTGAACTACTTTGATTTAATAATAGACATATAGATCAATGGAATGAAATTGAGAATTCAGAAATAAAGTTACACATTTATGGTGAATTTATATTTGACAAGGGTGCCATTACAATTTAATGGGGAAAAAATAGTCTTTTCAATAAATGGTGCTGGACCAACTGGAGGTCCATATGCAAAAGAATGATCTTGGATCACCCTTCTCACCACATACAAAATGAACTCAAAATAGACATAACTATAAGAGCAAAAACTATAAAACTTTTAGAGGAAAACATAGGTGTAAATAAATGTTCATGACCTTCGAATATGCTATGATTTCTCAGATACGATACCAAAAGCACAAGCATCCAAAGAAAAAAATAGGTAATTTGACTTCATCAAAATTAAATATGTTTGTGCTTTACATGATATGAACAATGAAAGGGCTACCCATAGAATGGGAGAAAATACTTGCATATCATATATCTGATAAGGAACTTATATGTAGAATATATATATATAAAGGACTCTTACAACTCAATTATAAAAAGATATATAGTTCAATTTAAAAATTGGCAAAGCATTTGAACAGCTAGCCCTTTCTGCAATAATATATACAAATTGTCAATAAACACATAGAAACATGTTCAGCATCATTAGTCATTATGGAAATGTAAATTGAAACTGCAATGAGATATACTTCATACTCTCTAGGATGTCTATAATCAAAAATAAATAATAATAATTATTGTAAAAGATGTGGAAAAAATGGAACACACATTTCTGGAGGGAAGGTAAAATGATGCAACCTTTTGGTAAACATTTTGACAGTTTATCAAAAAGTCATAGAGTTATTTTCTGACCCAGCAATTTTGCTCCTAGGTATATAACCAGTTAAGAACATATGCCCACACAAATAACCTATAAAAGGTGTCATAACAGCATTATTCATAATGCCAAAAAGTGGAAACAACCCAAATGCCCCTCAACTGATGAATGGATAAACAAAATATGGTATAACTTTAAAATGAAATGTTATTTGGCCTTAAAAGGAATGTAGCATTAATACATGCTTGGTCAGATGGATCTTGTAAGATGGATGAACCTTGACTGTCTTTTTTTTTTTTTTGAGGGCAGTGTCACTGGCCCTTATATGTGGGACCCGAACTGGGGCCGCTGGCATCCCAAGCCAGTGCTTAACCAATGCGCCACTCGGCCAGCCCTGGATGAACCTTGAAAACATTTTGCTAAATGAAAAAGCTAGACATAAAAGGCCTCATGTTATACAGTCACATTTACATAAAGTGTCCAGCATAGGCAAATGAATAGAGACTGAAAATAGATCAGTGGTTTTCATGGGCCGGAGAGATCGGTTTGACAGCTAAAGAGTACAGACTTTCTTTGGGGATGATGCAAGTGTTGTACTATTAGACAGTGGTGATTGCATAAATGTGGGAATATATTAAACATTACTAAATTGTCTACTTTATAAGGGTGGATTGTATATGAATTACATCTTGATAGAAATTGTCAAATGATCTACATTTTTATTCTGGTCCAGTAGTCCAACCAACCCCTCCTTAACTCTAAAGTAGAGACTTAGATTTTCGCTGACCCGCTGCTCCAATTCACAATTTGAGGTGGTTCCATTAATGTGTAGTGGGTGAGACTGAAGAAAAGCTGATAAATTAGCCATAGCCTTCTTGCCGAAAATGTTTTTTAAGGAATCAGAGAGGGTTTTGCTTTGCCAAGTTCAACAAAACCTGCTAAAACATGAGCTGAACTTTTATTTGTTAACTTTTATGTTTAACTACCAAAGAGGAAAATGAAAGACTGAGAATGGTGAGTAGCTTAGTGAAGCAAAGTGGTTAAGAGCACAAATTCTGAAACCAGAACTCCTAGATTTAAGTATCAGCAGAACTAATTCTACCTGTGGAATATTCAGGAAATCACTTATCATTTTTGTGCCAGTTTCTTCATTTCTAAACCATGGCAGTCAATTCCACATACTAGGACTATTATGAGAATTTAATGAGTTGATATTTCTAAATCATTTACAACTGCGCCCAGTATATAGTAAACATGATATAAATGTGTTTTAACTAAATATACCATATTAAATAAAGTATTGAAGTGATGGTGAACACAGTTAGAATATATAAAATATTCAGATACACACACAAAACATAGTGCTTATTGAAATAAAATACAATATAACTTGTTGTTTATTGGCCTTTATAGTTTACCTTACTTTGGTTCAAGCTCCCCATTTGGGAACTCCTCTGAGTCCAATTCCTTTGGATGATCTCTGAATTCCTAAACCTACATCCCTGTGTTTCCATCTATCTCCTTCTTTTTGTCCTTGGGGAGTACCTGAGTTTCATCTCCTGACTACCCCCTATACTACATAAACCTTGAACAAAACTCCCTGAGAAACACAGTTGTATGGAAATAGCTCTCATTTCTTAAACTTGGGTAAGCAAGGAATGTTACATTTACTTATTTTCTCATTTTCTTCATAACTCAAATTGAATCTAATTCCAAACCCCTATTCTTCTGAACTGGCAAGAAACTTCCTGAGGAGGTGGGGCTGGGCTTTTACTGTCTCTCATCCATCTGGTTTCAGATGGGTCCCAACCCAATAATGCTGTCCACACCATATTTTGTGACCTCAAAGTCTGACATCTCTGCTACTTTGGTGCTAGGCTCATGTGTAAGAATCCTGGTAGAGGCTGAAACTATAAGAGCTTGGGGCAGACTCCTTAGGGATACCAGTCATGATTTTTGAGTTTGGTGACTTCCCAAGATACACGGTACAAACTGCAGTTCCTAGTGCCCTCCATGTTGAAGATCTAACAAGAAAAGACTGAGTCACGTTGGCACCTGCTAGTCATCCATGCCTAGAAAAGGGCTCCTTGATGAAACCTTGCTGTCCATTTTGTCTTATCCCTTGAAGCCTGTCAATGCCACATGCTGTGTATTTCTCTCAAATGAATGAAGATGCCAGGATCATCTCAGACGATATCCAAATTGTTCATCACTCTTCTTGTAACTAACTCCAGTCAAGCCTAATTTTCCAAAGTATACACTCCAGGTTGTGTTGGCCTTGCTACACAAGTTTCAAATCTCAAGACATACATGTTTTCACCTTCCTGCTCATGTGGTCACCAAACAGATACACGAATCTAACCAACTCTTTCAATTTCCATACCTGGGCAAGTGTTGTCAGGCATTTCTGCAAAGAAACTGAGGTGTTTGAAAGTTGGAGAATGAAGAGAAGAGCTTTCCACTAGAATTTTCTATGATGGCATTTTCTGTGTTTCTGATGTCAAATATGGTCATCTCTAGCCATATGTTGATATTGAACCCTTGAAATTTAGCTAATGAAACATTCCAATTAAAACATTTGAAATGTGGAACTGAGGGTCTGAATTTTTACTTAAAAGGATGTAATCCATTTATAAGTGTGTTTAAATAGCCCCATGTAGCTAGGGGCTGCTGTGTTGAGCAGTGCAACCAATGCAAAGAATTTCCAACGTGAGACTCCACAACTTTCCCAGAATCTTCACCCCAGAAGCCTGACACTCTTTCAGCATTTCAGTGGCATATTCTAACCCAGAATTTCCAAGATATAAACAATGCATGGATATCTTTTCAAAGAAAAATAAAATCTCTGGACCCAAGTGCTGTCTCTGAATTTGATATGCCTTTGATGTTTGTGTTCCAAGATGGCTCAAATCTTCCACCACTTTTACATTATTAAACAACCAAAATCCTCTATTTGTGCCATGTAATGACATCCCAGAGCCTTTACTTGGCACCACTAAAATTGCAGGACAAGATTTATTTATAAGGGATCATCTAGGGGATCTGAAATAGGCTTTGAAAGATTACTCTTGTATTCACTCATCAATAAAAATCCTAAATGCAAAGTTTCTCCTAGAAAATTTGTAACCCACAATTTGATAGATACTGTCCTGACATTGACTTTAAAATGTTCTATTTCCTGACACTACACTCCTGACAAATATCTCCAATTTCTGGAAATGAGTAGTCTCAACCAGGATTCCAACAGTTGCTGACAGCCAGCCCTGGGATCAACTCAGGCTAGTGCCTAGTGTGTGGCGAATCCTCTCTCAACAAATCAGGACCCAATGATGGAGCTCCTTTCCCTTCTGGAATGGTCTGCAGTTTTTCCAGAAAACCAAACCAAACCTTAGTTAAATATCACCATCATCAACTTCCACTGTGAAATTCTATGAGAAAGTCCCTTTGGTAAATTCAAATTATACTCTGGGCTCTCTCATGAGCCTGGATCTCTCAGCAACATTTAGTATTAGAAATGCTTTCCCCTGAGGTTCAGATGTCAATCTCAGAGTAGTTTCCACATCTCTCCCCATATAAGACCACTATGCCCTTGATGGATTGATGCTGATTCCCTGCCCAAATGAGTTGCACTTTTGTAGCCAGGATTTGGTGCATGTAAACTCAGTTCAAGAGGAATGATCTAATGATACAGCTGCACATTGTTCCTTATGATCCACATGTTGGGAAACATTTTACAACATAATACCTTGTAAATAACTCAGAACCCTCCTGCCCATCAGAGATTTAGGTACTCTTAGTTGGACAATTCACTTTCACATTGTGGATGGTTCCATTCCCCCCCGCCCCACAATTTCACAAAATCTCCAGTGTTATCGTCACACTGTTTTCTCTCATTTCCATACTTAATATCCCATTAGCCAATTGCATTAACTTATATAAAACTCCACCCCTTACCTACTTCCTCAAGATATATAATCACAACCTGCTTATGTTTGGGGAAGTTATTGTGAAGCATTGTGATGTTACTGAAGGGTATAGATTCTGTAGCAGGGTCTCCTCTCTCCACCATCTTACACACTCTCTCCACTTTCTGTCCATCCTTGGATAACTTCAAAGACCCATATTCCTTCCCAGGAGACTTCTCACCAGGCACCATGCCATGGGGACTCTTTTCCAAAACTCCTACTCCACATTTGTTTTTATTATAAGGAGAAAAATAAATAGTCCAGTCAAGAATCAGCTTACATGACCTGTATCTCCATTCATTGAATCAGATTTTTTTTAAAGGAAATGTTTTTATAAGGACCCTTTTTCTTATGTGCATATTTGAAATAGGATCCTTATTTTTTCAGTCTCTAGCATAGCCAAGTATCACATGACATCACCTTCACATTTAATGCTAGCAACATTAAAGCAGGCACAATTTCCCTGAAGAGGAATGGAACTCGAAAGAGTACCCTGATTATGATACTACCCCACTCAAGTGGAAATAATATCCACAATTTGTCTGCCAGGGATGAAGTTTAATGACTGAACTCATATCTTCAGAGGGCATAATAAAATGGTGGAAAACATTCTGAATTGATCAGAATCACTGAAGATATGATACATATATAACAGGTCTTCTCAGTCTGGAGATAAAATTGTGTTAGAACCTTGAAAACAAGCTGACTTTATTAAAAGCATATAGAACCAGACAATATAGAGCCTCCCACATTCTTAATTTTCAGTATCATCTAAAGTTAAATCATTTTTCTGGGCAAGAAGTATGATTTCAATATTCAAATAGGTGTGTCACTTAAATGTTAACAGAGGAATGAATCAGAGTAGTTATCCAACCTTGGAAATTTAGATTCTATTGTGTAGGAAGGAAATAATAGCATCAGTTAGTTTTTGCTGCATACCTAAAGCTTGGTGGCTTAAAATAGTAATCATCAATTTAGCACATCATTCTATGGACCAGTAATTGGGGTTGGGCTTAACCGGGTGGCTCTTCTGGTCTCAGTGGCCTAACTCACATGTCTGTGGTCACCTGCCAAGTATCTTGACCAGCTAATCTAGGGTCATCTTGCCTGGGATGGTTCATTTCTGTTCCATATTTAAAAACTATCTTTCCTCAGTGTAGTCTGGACTTGTTATGGTGGTTACAGGGTTCCAAGAGAAAAACATAAGCATGGAAGTTTTCTTGAGGGCCAGACTCAACTTGTACAATGTCACGTCTGCTGATTTTGTCAAAGCAAGTCACAAGTCAGGCCAAATTCAAGGGATAGAGGAAGAGTTTCCACCTCTTGATGGGAAAAAACTGCAAAGCCATATGGCTAAAGGGCATGGACACAAGGAGGGGAATAATTGTGCCATTTCCGTGAGCAACCTACCACAAAAACAATTCCTGACTTCAAAGTATTTAAAACTTACAAGAATAAATAAAAAATTCGCCCAGGAGATTCCGAGTTACCATCCATAATTACTATCAATTGATTATCAATTACTCATTGTTGCATTTCTTTGAAGAGGCTTTCCACTTACTTGGTTGTTTCTCTACTGCAGTTACACCTGATCTCCTCCGTTTTCTTTTTTGTGATAGTTGATGTACATGGCAAATGTTTGTGATATTTGACCCAGGTGGACAAATTTTACAGCTCTAAGGACTTGAGACCTATATTCTTCCTTAAGGGACACTGTCCCTAAAGTTTGACACATACATGTCCAAGAAAACTAAAACTTATAAAATGTTTATATAAAGAGCACTGCACTTGAGATGCAAGCTTAGATAGGGACTTGAAAGTCCTATATGTCCAGACAGGAAGCCTAAATATTACTCGTTAGAGATTCCTGACAATGGACATATGCAGCCAGTAAAAGGCATTAGTAAGGCAGCCCACTTCTGGACTTGCACACATGAGGCCGAAGAGCAGGCAGACAGATCCCTTCAGACCAGTGTGGCCCCATAGAAATATAATGTGCACCACTTGTGTAACTTTAAGTTTGCTAGCAGTCACATTTAAAAAGTAAAGAGAAATAGGTGAAATTAACTTTAGACTATATTTAATTTAACTCTATATTTCTAAAATATTACATCTTCAGCATAAAATCAAATGTGATCTTCATTTTGCCTTAAAAGGCAAAAAGTATATCATGCTTTTTATGCTTTGTGTCTTGCTCAAGCTTGGCACATATTATATGATCAATAAATATAGGGTGAATGAAAAAATAATGCACAAATCAACAAATAACCATTTGGTACCTGTTACATGTTTGTAAGTGATTCAGCCTTTAAAGACTGTGTTATCATTGCCCAGTGGAATAACCATTTCTTTCCTTGCATTTTTGGTTTTAAATTCTTGAAACTGAAGGTCAGCCTTCAACTAGCTTAGTCATATACTGTTAATCCTTAAATTATATAAACAACTTACGTTGTGCCTGAACTCCACTTGGCAGCTTACCTGAGGACAGAAATCCTTTAGACATAGAGTAAGTTTGATATTTATACTAGTGTTAGAATAATCTAGAGAGCACAGTAAGGACAATTCTTGGCTACCTCAGGGTCCTTTGTAAGGACACATAGTAGTCCCTTCTTACCTGCAGATTTACTTTCTGTGGCTTCACTTGCCTGCATTCAACTGAGGTCCCAAAATTTTAAATGGAAAATTCCAGAAATAAGCAATTATTAGTTTTAAATTGTGCACTGTTCTGAGTAGCGTGATGAAATCTCATGTCGTCCTACTCTGTCCCATCCGGGATATGAACCAAATCTTTGTCTAGATTTTCCACACTGCATATGCTTTCCACCCTTAGTGAGTTAGTAGACATCTTGATTATCAGATCGACTGTTATGTTATTTTACTTAATGGCTACGAAGTGCAAGAGTGGTGATGTTGGAAATTTGGATAGGCCAAAGAGGAGCCATAAAGTGTTTTCTTTAAGGGGAATGGTATGTATGCATAGGAAACAACATAGCGTATATAAAGTTTGGTACTGTTCGCAGTTTCAGGTATCCACTGGGGGTCTGGGAATGTAATACCCATAAGGGATAAGGGAGGACTCTTGCATATTTATTTTCAGTAAGTGAATTTCATGTAGTTTGCACTTACAATTCCCATTTGACTTCGTGTTTTGTGACAGATTTTTTTTTTCTTTTTTCCTGCTACAAAAGCACTTCACTTTTTAACTCCACTTGATGGACACTCCTTCAAATATTCATAAAGTTTTCTGTAAATGTTCAAGCTTCTTTTCTGCATCCATAAATATGTCAGTAAGAGAAGAATCACATATCAAGCCAAAACACGTTCAAACTTTAGCCTACGATTATCTTTGAAGTAAACAATCTCTAATATACATGTCAGAGTTTTGAGAAATGTTTTTTTCTAGACAAAGTAAGACTGGGTATGAAAGGACAGGAAATGCGAGCAAAAAGAAGACTTCTCAGTGGCTAGTAGACTCCCAAAACTGTACCTATTAACCTCACCAACACAAATAGCATATTTTAATGGGCATGAATCCACATGACTAAGAAATCAACAAGGGACCTCTCAACTTTTTATCTCTCAGTGATTTATTTAGTCAGTAATCCGAAACTTATTATTTACTATTGAACAGTGTTGGCTGAGAGGAAATGGGGAGCTCTTTATGAGCATAAATCACGATCCCTTCCTTTAAGTTGCTTAAATTGTATTTGATAAATAAGGTGAAGGTCACCTCAGTGCTACTATTTCTCATTTCCTTTTTGCAGAACTCCCTTCACTGGAGCAAAGTGGCCTCCTTAAGATGTTCCTATCAACCCAATAATACGCTGTGCGAAAGCTTGCTTTATTATTTTAATTCTTATCATAGTATTACCTGAAAAATATGATAACTGGATAGATGATAGATTAGATAGATAGATAGATTAGATAGATAGATAGATAGATAGATAGATAGATAGATAGATAGATGATAGCTTTAAAAAGCTGAGAGCAAAACAATAGATGGCAGGTATTTGCACCTTCCAAAATAAGATGTTAGGCTACAACATGCAGAGGATATTGGGGAAAAGAAAAGTTTTTCATAGCTTGAGCCCAATACTCCCCTCAAGTGTATAAAAGGGTTCAGAGTAAACATTTCAGAGAAAGAGAATTTGAGAAGAGTTGTTGGTTTGCTGTGGATTTTCCTTCCCTCACTCAGTGTTTGTCCCCAATCTGAAAGGAGGCTTCAGGGAGTCTTTTGAGGACTGTGACCCTAGGTAGTGCCAAACACTTAGATGGGAAGGTCTCATGAAGAGAAATTGGTAAACTGAGAAGCTTTAGCTATAAATGAAAGGAAGAGTTTTCACTAGTTCATGGGACTGGATACTTCTATTACTTACATGAAACTGTTTTGTACCTAAAAGTGATTAGAGAAATTTTCATTGTTGGAGTGATGATATGACTTGAGGAAGCTTTGCTGTTTAACTAACATTAACTACAGGGCGGAGAAAGAACCAGTTTCACAGAAAGTTCAAGTAAGTTGCAGAGAGGGAAACAAATGGTGTTTTATGATCGTTCCTTCCAGATAGTGCATTTTCAACATAGTAGTTACCTATATTTATGTGCTTGCCTATTTTCTATCGTTCCCATTGGAACATAAGCTCCCCAAGGGCAAGGATCTTATCTCTTTTAATTATCATTGATTCCTCAGAGTCTAGAAAAAATGTCAAGCACGTTGTGAGTACTTAACAAACATTTGTTGAATTAATGCGTAAATTGGTAGTAGTACATAAGGGATTAGAAGCTCTTTTACATGATTTTCCTTGAGGTTAATGTGTTGGCTGAAATGCAAAAAAAAAAAAAAGGAAATAAAAAGTACTTGGATAATCCTTCTGAAAAGAATAAGAATAGTGCCTTTCCAATCTAGCTATAATTTACACTGGATTCAGTGGAGGAAGCTCAAAAGTCATATTAAGACTTCCCCTGTCTAAAATATCAGCTGCTAACGATATTCAGCTTGCGTAACTAATTACTATTGTAGCAGTTTTTCTGCCTCCTTTGTGTTTTCTTGTGTGATATTCTATTGCTAATAAAACTGTCAATTTTCTTTTACTTCAATAATAGGTCACACATGACAACAACCCCTTTTGCCTACTAACAGCAAGAACCTTTATTAATATTTTAAATGTACACAGTGATATTTCCAAAAGGTCAGATTTTTTAAAAGACATAAATGTCAGTCCTAATTCTTTTCCCTCCTTTTCTCAGCCCTGCATTATCATCATTT
Organism: Aselliscus stoliczkanus; assembly: GCA_033961575.1. NCBI lineage: Eukaryota > Metazoa > Chordata > Mammalia > Chiroptera > Hipposideridae > Aselliscus > Aselliscus stoliczkanus. Next base: position 34,892,691 of record CM066738.1, read on the forward strand.
TGCTGTTCACTCTCAGATATTGTGCTTATTATGAGTTATGTTCAGCCAAGAAAACATCAAGTGGGGGTATCAGGAAGAGGGCATAGCACAGGAGGCACATGTCTTTACCATCCTTATTTCTCCTATACCTAAAATATAACCATGGCCATAATGGGAAGCTCTTTAAATAAAAAGATTCAAATGAACCATCTCCAACAGGTCTTATAATTTTATTCCTTTTTCTAATACTGTATTAGTTATATACTGCAATGTGACAAATTACCTCAAAATTTAGTGGTTTTAAAACAACAAAAATTTATTTTGTGAGTCAGAAATAAGAGTATGGCTTAGTGGGTTTTCAGGCTCTAAGTCTCTCTGGCTCTGGGTCAAGAGGTTAGCCAGGACCATAATCATCTCAAGACTCAAATGAGAGAGGGTTTGCTTCCAAGCTCACTCATGTGGCTACTGGCACGATTCAGTTTTTGGCAGACTGTTGGATCACAGGCTATATTTTGGCCAAAGGCCTCCCCCAGGTCCTATGCACATTGGCATCTCCATAGGGTAGCTTACAAGATGGCAGCTGGACTCCCTCTGAGTAAGCATATGAGAGGGAAAGAGTGGCAAACAAAATGAAAGTAACAGTTGTTTTGTAACTTAATCTTTGAAGTGATATTTCATCACTTTTGCCATATTCTATTTGTTAGAAGTGAGTCACTAGGTCTAGTTCACATTCAAGGGGAGGGGATTATACAAAAGTATGAATATTAGGAAGAAAGGATCACTGGATCAAATCTTATAGGCTGCCTGCCACAATACTGAGCATCTATTTGCACCAAACACTTAAAAAAAAAAAAAAAGAAGACAGAAAGAAAGAAAGAAAAAAAAGAAAGAAACTATTGAAACTGATTATTTACTATGTAATAGCAGAACGCTAGGATTTTACATGAAATAATACATTACCTCACAAAAATTCTTAAGCTGGGTGTTATTAATATCCACATTTTATAGATGAAGAAACTGAGGCTCAGAGACATAAGGAAACTTCTACAAGATTTCATGACTGGTCTGGGGCAGACCCTGCCTCATAATCAGTACACCACAAATCTTACTAGGCTCCCTTTGAAGTCCTTCTTTGTGATCAATGATAGATATTTACAAAGATGACTAGTATTTTGGGTTACATTTGTGGCTGTGAGAGTATGCAATGAGCTAATCTAGTCAAGAAGAGAACTATAATGAGCTGACAGACATTTCTGAGGAGGAAGAATGCTGAGCAAGTAGAGAATGTCCTTCCTACCTCAAGAAGCTAGGTGGAGCGGGCCCCAAAGACCATTGGTCCTACCCCTTACTTCTTCAAGGGGAGCAGAAAGGAGAAGTCTTCACACTATCCAAAGCCTCCCAGCTAGTGGAGAACCAACCCCAATTCCCTAACTCCAAATGGGTGTTAAATCTTCAAAATGGCCAGAAAAACATGGCAAACATTACCTACAGAAATACCTTGAATGACAGTGGACTTCTCAGCATAAACCATGGAGGTCACAAGGAAGTGTCACAATAATTTTCAAGTGTTGGAAGAAAAGTAATATTAACTCAGACGCTGGCCGAGTCACTCAGTTGGTAAAAGCATGAGCTCTGAACAAGAGGGCTGCCCGTTCGATTCCCACACATGCCAGTAAGCTGCACCCTCTACAGCTAAGATTGTGAACAACAATTCGGCCTGGAGCTGGGCTGCCATGAGTGGCCAGCAATGGCGTAGGCTGCAGTGGGCTGCCGTGAGCTACCATGAGTAGCCAGCAGCCAGCGTGAGTGACTGGCAGCCAGCGAAGGCTGCCATGAGCTGCCATGAGCAGCTGTCCAATGGCGGGCAACCAACAGCCTCAGCCAGGAAGAGTGCAATAATTATAATACCAACATGAGCCAGTGAAGCGGAGTACTCCACAACTAGACTGAAGAACAAAAGGACAACAACTTGGCTGTTCCCCTTCCCCAATCCCCAACACTGTTCCCCTCCCTAGTTCCCCAATAAAATCTTAAAAAAAAGAAAAAAGTTGACTCAGAATTCTATACCAAATGAAAATTCCTTTAGGAAATGAAGAGAACATAAAGATCTCATGTGAAGGAAAACTAAGAGAATCTGTTGCCAGGAGACATACCCTAAAATAAGAAAGTGCTCTAAACAGAGAGAAAATGATAAAAGGAAAAATTTTGGAAAATCAGGAAGGATAGAATAATACAGTAAGCACAAATGTGCATAAATACAATGGACTTTTCTTCCCCATTCACCCAACAGCAGAATGAACATTTTTCTCAGACATTCATGAACATATAGCAATATAGACCATATCTAGGGCCATAAAAAAATATCAACAAGTTTAAAAGAATTGAAATGATGCAGAGTTTATTTTCTGACCAAAATGGAATCAAACTAAAAATCAATAACAGAAAGACAATGTGAAAATCTCCAAAACTAAACAACACACTTTTGATAAACCACAGCTCAATAAAATCTCAAGAGAAATTAAAAAATACATTTGAATAAATAAAAAACTAAGAATAAAATATATCAAAATATATGGGACCCTTCTCTAGCAGTTCTGAATGGAAAATTTATAGACTAAATACATACATTGAAAAGAAGAAAAGTCTTAAATCAATAATTCAAGACCTTGCCTCAAAATCTTAAAAAGAGCAAAATATATTCAAAGCAAGCAAAAGGAAGTAAATAATAAAGATAAATCAATGAAAATGAAAATTGAAACACAATAAAGAAAATCATTAAAACAAAGAGCTGATTCTTTGAAAAGATCAATGAACTTTACAAACCTCTTACAAGATTGACAAAGAAAAACACAGGAGATATAAATTGCCAATATCAGAAAAAAAATGACAGGGGATATTACTACAAAACCTGCAGAAATAAAAAAGATAATAACCTGGATACTGCAAAGAACTCTACACATATAAATGTGACAACTTAGAACATTAAAAAAAATGTTCTTTTTTTAATTCATTTCATTCATTATGAAATAAATAATTTGCATAACTTTATTAATATAAGGAAATGTATTATTAATTTAAAAATTTCCAGAAATGTAATCTCCAGGCCCAGATGATTTCACCTGAGAATTCTACCAAACATTTAATACCAATTCTATATAATTTCTTCCAGAAAATTTAAAAGGAAATAACACTTCCCAATTTATTTTATGAAGTTAGTATTTCTTTGATAACAAAACAGACAAAGACAGTGCAAAAAGAAAAAAGTATAGTCTAATATCTTTTATAATTATAGATACAAAATCATTAACAAAATATTAACAATTAGATTTCTGTAACATATAAAAATAATTAAACACCATGACTAAGTGGGATTTATTTTAGGGATGCAGAGCTTGTTCAATATTCATCAACATAGTCTATCATATTAACAGGCTAAAAGAGTAAAATCATGTGATTACACAAATCAATGTAGAAAAATACTTGACAAAATTTATTACTCATTTATAATAAAACTCTCATAAAAGTGGGAAAAAAGAATATCCTCAACTTAATAGATCACATCTATAAAAATTCTACAGCTAACATTATAATTAATAATGAAAGACTGAATGATTTCTCCTTAAGATTGAGAATAATTCAAGAATGTCCTCTCTTACCAAGTATATTCAACATAGTACTGAAGTTCTAGGTAATGCAATTTTGCAAGAAAAATAATTAAAAGTACATAGATGAGAAGTGAATAGATTATAATACTCTTCCTATTCTTGGATGATAAAATTATTTACGTGAAAAATCCCAAGGAATATACAAAAACACCCCTACAATTAATAAATGAGTTAAACAAGGCTTCAGGATATAGGATAAACATACAAAACTCAGTGGTATTTCTATATACTATCAATGTGCATGTGGACACCAAAATTAAATATAATACCATTTACAGTTATTAAAAAATCAAATAATTAGAAATAAATATAAAAAAAATATCTACAGGATTTGTTTTCTGAAAACTATACAACACTGATAAAAGAAAGAAAAGATGTAAATAAATGCAGAGAAATACCATGTAGATTGGAAGAATCTACAATTTTATCAGTTCTTCCCAAATTGATATAAAGGTTTAATGCAATTACTAACAAAATTGCAGCAAGGTTTTTGTTTTTGTTTTTGTTTTAATAGACATATGTAGGACTATTTTAAAATTTTCCATGGAAGAAAAAAGGAAAGGTAAAGGGCACAGGGGATCTCTCTGTATTATTTCTTACAGCTGCATGTGAATCTATAATTATCTCAGAATAAAAGGTTTAATTTATAGAAATTGGGGGAAAATCCATCAAAGAAAAAATAAGGATGATGTCTTTTATCTACTGTGAAGTCCCAAGATATATGCTGTCCAACAAATTCAGAACTACCTATGGCTACCTCCACATGGAGGGAAGCTGAGCCCCGCAGAACAGTGGTTTTGTGTTGTATTTCTCTTTAGAAGTAATGAACTTAAGGAAGTTAAACATCATTGAATTTATAGAGTAGCCACACAAAATGATGACATGAATGTAATTACCAACCTAGAGATGCTTTACAAAGATTGCAAATGAACTTCAGTACTTACAGAGATTCAGTAACTGTATACCTTAGAGATATCTTTTACATCTTCTTTTACAGAATATTAGAAAATTCCACTTTACAGTAGAGTAGACATCATGCTTGGCAGCCTCAGGACAACTATTAACCACTCCAAGCTGTTGGGAACTGTTAGCTAATGCCATCTAATTAAAGATTACCTTGGAAATAATTTTAAAATGCGTGGAGATAGAGTCCTAGATAAACTAAGTGAGTAGGTTTTTGACATTGAAGTAAAAGCCTAAAAGGAAAATGGGTATTTACTAAAACATATTCATTATGAAATGGAATGGAATGAAATACATTTCAGAATAAATGTAGAAATATCCAGGTAACATATCTCAGTGAAAATGGCAGAGAAATAAGATTTGTGCCCATATTCTGTCTTTTGTCCCAGGCCCTTTCCACAGTACCATACAGTCTCTCTCCAGAGGCAATAATAGGTCATATACCGTTGTTGGGTCAACCTTATTTCAATTTCCACTGCTTCATATTTGAGGATAATTTATTTTAAAATAAACAGATGAAATATATGTTAATCATCCATAGCCTGACATACAGGAAACAAAAACAAAATAAATAAAAAATAAAATGGGCACCAGAGGACCTGAAACCAAATCTCATTACTAATACTAATATTCTCATGGCTTTAGTCAAGTCCACTACCTTTCAGAGTCTTGGGTTCTTTGAGTGGGCTTCAGGTCTTCATTCCTATGTTAGAATTTTGTTTTAAGATCATATTAAATAAAACAGATGCAGATTAAAGCATTAAAATCACCAGAACTAAAATACATATATCATTACATAATCATTGTTTCAAGAGAGAAAAATTAAACCACTAGTTGTCCAATAAACAATGGGTCTTCTGCCTAATCACGCCTATTCCAGATCATGCCTGAATTTCCACCGTTCTGTATCTGCCTTGTAAAGTCTTTCAGTTGTAAATTTCAATAAAACCTTCAAAAAGCAATTTGGAAGAAAAATGTTTTAGCTAAATGCCTTCTGCAATGATATGTCGAGAGGATTTAATTCCTCCTACTTATGCTTCTCTCATCTCACAAGTACACTGAATACCCAAACGTCCCCTTCTGGATGGTTTCTCAAGCAGAACAGAGTTGGCTTCAAGTCGATGATCAATTTAACTCCCATGCACACTAAAATGTGTTCTCAACAACTGCATTAAAGTTTTATTTAAAAGTAGGAAAAGAAAAGGTGGAGAAAATCTTGTAAGAATTAGAGTTCTTGTTTTCACCCATTTCTCAAGAACTCAAATCTGTTTTTACGAGCAGGGTTTAATGGATGTGACATTGAAAGTCTTGCTGATTTTGTCATGTATGTTACCTAGAGCTGATATGAGCCAAATCATCAGGCAAATAATCCAACAGGACCCATACTAGGAGTCTGATAGATAATTATGCAAAAACATAATATGGACAGGGGGTAAAATTGGGACTTATTAGGAGAAATGCACAAGGCAAAGCCAGTGCAGATTATGATAGCTGGCAATATAAATTAAAGAAATAGAATTTGGAGAGATAATGAAAAGGTCCTGCTTTCCTATATCTCTCTTTTGCCTTGCACATAGCTATGGAGATACCTAAAGATTTTTACAGTTTATATCTTCCCTGAAAGAGTAATTAGTAAGAGCATAAATCCAGAAATGTGGGAATGAGCAAATGGTTGCTATGAATTGCAAAACTGGTATTCCTTTCTCTCACTGACCCCTTGAATTTGCACAGAACAAATCTGTCATGTCTTCCACATGACAGTCTTTCAAGTATTTAAAAAGAAGTGTCCCTTTCCTTTTTGTTTTCTTTCTCACAGATGCACAAATATACAAGAATGTATATACATTATAATTTTGACTACATAAAAATAATTTCATAAGAATGTGATACACTAAAATAGAAAGGAAGAGATATAATTTTTTTTCTATATTTTCCAAATGTTCTCTAAGTTTTTGAAAGTGCTTTGGTAATAGGGAAAATTATCTGAAAATGAAAAAGACAATATTATCTTATCCTAAACAATGTAAGTAGAAAGAGAAACAAATGAATTTGCTGAATTTGGCAAAAGAAGTCATATAATTCAGATGTCTTGTTTACTTGGTAAAACTGAGGGCAAGGGCAGGTGAAGATCAAACCATGGTTATTGCTATAGATGGGCAGGCCATGGACTCAAAAATACATCTTCTGTGCCCCAATCTAAGGTTCATTTTGTCACACCGTGTCACCTGGATTGCCTGAAAGTAACAGCATTGAGTTGCTTCAATTTTCCTAGTCCCACTGGTTGGTAATCCTTAGATGGCCTCTCTAGATTTATTCTTTGATAATAGAAATTAAAGAAATGGAATTTGGAGAAATTATGAAAAGGTCCTGTTTTGCTGTCTCTTCTTTGCTGTGGGTCCAGCTGTGGAAATATCTAAAGGTTTCCACATTTGTGTCCTCTCTGGAAGTGTCATTGGTAACATCATCTCAGAAATATCAAAATGGTTGCTGAGTTTAATGAAGAATAACACTAACAACTTTATAAGGATAGAAGGGGAGGGTGGCAGTCAGTAAAACCTCTTTTGTTTCTATGGTTTGAGTTACAGGGATGCCCATTTTAATGCCCAGTGTCAAAAATGTCAAATAATAACCAATGCATTTCATCCAGCCCCTATGAGTTCTGACTCATCAACTAACCACAGGTTTTCAAACTCGTGTCTATCCTGAAAAGATAGGTAAAACAGGAGTGAAACAGCCCGGGTATAGAGTGATGTTACCAGCACCTTGGTCAGCATACCCCTAAGCTACATGCTCGCCACTGACTCTGCACCACCTAACTTCCCCAGCAACATTGAGCTGTAGTGACTCACAGTGATAACCTGCCCAGTGATTCTCTTTTTCCTTCCCTTATCACTTCCTCACTTTCCTTCTCTGCTTCCTGGGATCACTTTCCAAGCAACTTGCTCACCACTTCATTTTAGGGCCTGCTTCTGGGAAATCCAATATGACAACCCTCTTACATAGACACTCACACCTGCACACACACACTTAGAACCAGAAGGTATGCTATCATGTACATCAGTTAGAAGTAATCCAGAAGGCATTTGGGAAACAAATGTCTCATCTATTCTTGAGCATGACTAAACAGAATCCTGTTGAGTCAAGTTCCACTGAAATCTGACTAGGAAACAAATGACTTATAGAACGAGTTAAGCCCATCCATCTTAACAGCACATCTTTCATTATTCCATCACCCCCTTACATGCATATCCTCCTCTCCATTGTACTATGAAATAAATTTATTTACCAACTTGGGTGGAAGACAGATTTAGCTTGTCAAAACAGTCATTATAGGAGCCTCAATGGAACTTGCAGGAGGAAACATAGCAACAAGGCTTGTACTAAATAGTGACACACAACCCCCTCTCCCTTCTCAGGATGTGTCACTTTACTGTGATTCATAGGCTATTGCTCCAAAGTTTCCCATTAAACACCTGGGTTTTGAAAAAAAGTGAGCTGACTTGACATTAAAAGTCACTTTACTAAATCAGTCCAAGAACATTACTAAAAGTGTCCAGCCTTCCTAAATAATGAAGAGAAATTAACATATGAAAATCCCACAATGTGCTGCCTTTACTGCCTCCCATAGTGTTTTGGAATGTATTTGCTTAAGGGGAGAGTTAAAGAAACTATACAGTGCTATTAAAGGATTGGCTAATAACTTATGAAATGATATACTGATGATCCGGAAGACTCCTGTCCATGGGTGATATTGCAAACCTCCTTCAGCATCTGTGGAAAAACACTGAACAATCAGATCAGCAGCCAGAAGCCTGTGGGGGATCTAAAGGGTCCTTGGAGTGGGCTTGGGGCAGCCAGAGTGTTCATAGGGCACTCAGGGGCCTTGGAGAAATGAGTCTTTACCAACGTTTGACTGTACAAAAGGAATTAACTATTTAATGACCAGTTTGACTGTCCTTGTGTGTACCAACTAACCATCACGCCGTGAGTAAGGCCATATATAGCTCTGGCCAAGGTGACTGCCTCCAGTAGTTGCGCTCCACTTTGCTTCTGCTGCTGCTGCTGGAAAGTGCCAAAATTGACAGGGGCTAAGGAACAAAAGCCAGTTCCTTTTCCTCAAGGGAAGCAGCTCCAGAGTTCCACAGAGTCAGGCTGAGGCTGGGACTTCTCATATTGTGCTCTTGTTTGATTTTGGCCCTCCCCTTTCTCTGTCTAGCTTTATGCCTCATCCTTACGGGTTACTCCTGAGAACACATGAATCCTGACCTCAGAGTCTGACCCTCAGGGACCTGACCTAAGAACTCTCTAAGCTGCACTTACAGTTGACCCCTGAACAGTGTGAGGGTTAAAAGCTCCAACCTCCCACACACAGTCGAAAATCTACATATAGCTTTTGTCTCCGCCAAAACTTGCTGGTCCCAGGACCCCACCTCCACCCCAATACTTAAATCTGAAGATTCCCAAGTCCCCTATATAAAATGGCTTAGATCAATGCATACAGTCAGATCTCTGCATCTTTGGACTCCCAACAATGGATTGAACATAGTTCAGGTATTTATTGGAAAAAATCTGAGTGTAAATGGACCTGCTCAGTTCAAACCCAAGTTCTTAAAGGGTTGACTATAATTTTTGGCTTTGAATATCATGGCTTTTATTCATACCCCCCTGCCATTTTATGAGGCTCCACTGGTCCCTGCTCCATGTTGGTCCTTACCAATTGCTGTCTCAATGTTTATTTTTGATCCGGAACACATGTTCTGATTCCAGAGGACATTACATCTCTAGGTCTCCCTCAGTTTTGAAAAATCACCAAGTTTGTGTCTGTTGCTTCAGCTACTTCTGCTCTGAATTGTTGCTGCCAAGTTCTAGGCAAATGTGGAAGTGCTAGAAACACAGTATTCCTTCAGATAAAATAGTTGTCCTGTAGTGTTCTTAGCGAATGTCTGAAAATCTTTCATAGTTCTGATACCACTATCACTAATAAGAATCGATAGGTATTATTTATCAAACACTCCATTTGAGTCTCTGGCAGGAATGTTTTTGCATAATATCATGTAAATCCCAGAGGAACATTTTAAGTGGAGTATCATCAACCTCAATGCACTTTGGGGGAAACTGAGGCAGGGAGAGTTAAGGAATCTGTCAAATGTCACACTGCTACCATGTTGAAGAGCTGATTTATGGACTCTTCATCTGGTGGTGTCAAAATTTATGACAGACCTTAACAAAGTCAGGAATCAAGAGGGTCTGTGAGAGAAGCTCTGACACCCTGTATTGGTAACAAATGCCCTACAGGAAGAGCTCTATGTTTACAACAGAGTTCTACAGTTATAACAGCCACTCCCTTTAACTTCCTTTTCTCCTCTGAACAGAACTTCCTGCTTCTTTTTAGTCTCACTTTATGCACACAGCTCACCCTGTCTGCATGTACTAGATTGTAATCCTTCCTTTTTCCTGAATAAATCCTTTTTGGTGATGAAATACCTAGTCAACTTTTTTGTTTATGGTTGGCAGTATAAAAACCAGTTTTAACCCCACTTCTGATTGTGTCTTCCCATAAGAAAGATTGGCATTGATGGGACAAAGGTAAAACCCAGGTTACTTCCCCCAGTAGTTGAAAGCCTCTTAACACATTGTGGACCAGTGACACAGAGTTGCATCTATATATTAAGGGGGAATGTTTCCAGAGGTAGCACACCCTCAAGCACTACTAGGGTCTTTGGTATTTCCTGAAAAATTCAGTTCACAAAAATAGCTAGCAAATTTGTTATAAAATTTTAAAGAAACACAATATAAAAGTTGATTTCAATGGTTTAAACCCTGGGAACATGCATTAAAACAATTTAAATGCCACGTCCTCAATATGTTAAAACTCAGTTGAGCCCTGCCCTTGGCTTCTCATTATTAAGCTCCCTGACCTTGCTAGAGGAATTGGGACTCAGGCTATCCATTTTCTGCCCTGCTGGGGCCCTGTTTTATTACCCACTCTCACTCAATTACATTTTTCCTTCATGTAGTCTAATAGCCTGTCATTTCCTTATCCTTTTCTGAGATTCTAAAGAAACAATAAACAATAAAAAAAAAAACCAATGCATGAAAGCATTTCTGGGTAATATGAAAGGTATTGAAGCATCTTAACAATTTATATAGGAAACAATGTAATAGGCATGGGGGTCTTCTCACTTTTCAAACTTCCTCCATACTCACTGCGTAGCTCATCCCTCTCCCTCTTCTTCCCACAAAATTATTAAAGTTCTTTTGTCTGTTATGTGAATGTAGAAGACAGTCTGAAACTTACTTCTATACTATAGCCCCATATCAAAGGTATTTTTCAGAAGAGCTAGCCTTCTCCCACAAATGAATTTCTTACATCTGTTGCTAAGAAGTAAACATTTTCCCCCCTATGTTACTTATATAAAGTTAAGGAAAACTATCTAAATTGGGTAAACAGAGCACCATTTACATCCCTCTCCTGACACCAGAAAATGCAGTTAGGGAGAGGCACAGTTTCTTGCAGTCAAGAGAAAGCTGTGCCATTCTGGAGGTGCTGTGTATATTAAGAAAAAAAAAAGATCATAGCAGAATGCAAAAAGTTGTGGTTAATAAGATGTGTTTATATTGAAAAAAACTCAACAACTTTAACATATGCACACAAGTACATTACAATGCAATGATGTTATACAAAAGACAGTCATTAGTTTTAGTTTAAAAAATTATGATGTACTACAAGCTTCCATAGTGATCAGATCTTGAATTGTAGTCTAAAGCTCTGTGATATATTTTTCATTGGTGTTAGAGTATCTCTCTGAGTATAAGTATGAGCTCCTTTGTGAAAATTTCCAGTTCCAAACTTAAGACCTTCTATGAATGTAAAAAGCCCTACCTAAAGGAACTTCCTCTCCCCTACCTAACTCTCTATAATATGCCTTTGGTAAGTACCAGCCCAAATAGCAAGACCTATTCCTGTTTGAGTAAAAGCATCCCTTATATGTATATAGATTAATATATGAGAAGGTATATATAATAGACAGAGCATTAAGGGGAAAATATATAATCTTGTTAAATAAATGAAGAGACAGTTAAACAGATCAGTTGCTTTCTGGATTATCACTAAGCAATGAGTCAGTCTGTCCAATTATTGCTTTTATTCGATTGTGTCAACAAATAAACCCTGAAACCTCCCCAGTAGGTAGCCTGTCTTGCTGTGTGTATGCATACATTTATAGAATTACATCAATTTGAATCAAGGAAACACTATATCATATCATCCAGACTGTATGATATCCCACAGTTGATATAATTACATAAAACATGGAGTTACTTGATAAGAAAGTGCCACAGAAAAATTAAACAAAAGCAACTTCAGGCTGTTTTAAATGTAGCTTCTCTTAAAAAGAAATCAGAATACACCCAAGTTTGTAGTTTTTATTTTTCCACTGGAAACAGCAAGTAGCATTAATGCTTTGTCAATTTGAAATTAAAAAGAGAAAGTGCCATCCTTTTATTCATCATACACTTGAAATGGTAGAGCTTCTTAGATGAATAGGTATCACCCAGCCACAGCTGGAGTGTGGAAGATAGACTAAAGGTAATGGGCAACAATTTCTTTCTGCTCATGTTGTACCTCACATCAAGAAGTGGGATCTAAGGGCCGGCCAGGTGGCTCAGTTGGTTAAGAGCTCACTCAAGAATGTGAGTTGAGCTCTGAGCAACAGTGGTTTGCTGAGCCTAAGCTGAGCTGCTGCTAAACTGCCAACAGGTGGCAGGATGGCTCGGCTAAAAAAAAAAAAAAAAAAAAAGAAAGAAAAAAGACGTGGTATCTAATTTCCCTCCCCTTGAAACCACAACTGAATGAACAACCAAAAGTGAGAACCACCCAACTGAGCCCAGTTAACCCACAGAATCATAAGACATACTAATACATGATCATATTTTAATATAGTTTTAAGACAGTAAGGTGTGGAGTGGTTTGTTATACAACATCAAGGAGGGAAGAGGAGGGGAGAAAACAAACAGAAGTTTCTAGAAGGTCTATCAAATTACACATAGAGGACTAATCTCACAACTACAAAACTGGAATCACAAGATAAAGTATCCAACCAAGGGATGTGTGTTTTGAAAAAGTTTACCAGAGTCATTGACTTATTGACATCACCTATTTAAAGCGGGACAGAGTTGCAGCTTGCAAATCTTAAGTATTTAAATTACCACATAAGTTTGAAACTCTCTCCTTAAAAGAAGAAACGGTGAGTTCAATCTGCTTATTTTATAAATAAGAGACTACAAGAGATGGTAAGAGATTCTATGGGAGTAGAAATTATTCAACTGGTATAGCATCAAAATTAATGTTGAGTAAATTAAAGCTAACTTTTACTTTATTCCATGAAATGTTGCCTCTTGATATGAACTCTGGATTTGAGAGTTTAAACCTTTAGTGGCTGCTTGAACCCTCCAAGCTTTTCGTTGTCATGCTTTGCATTTCAGTAATTCAATTTTGAATTATTTAGAGGAGTAATCTTTAAAATGAATTATTATCTCATTCTTTTATATAATTTATATATTTTTATATATAATAATGTCATATAATAAATAATGTATCTTTATTTACTTAAATTATGTTAATATTTTTGGTTGAGATTACCAAGATTAGGCAAACTTTCTCTGGAAGACCAAAGAGAAAATATTTTAGGGTTTAAGGGTCATATAAGGCCCTTGTTATACATTGTTCCTTTTCTTCTACAACATTTTAGAAATACAAAAAACATTCTTAGCCCTGGGTGTACAAAAAGAGACTGTGGATGTACTTGGTTTGTGTGCTCTAGTTTTCCAACCCCTCATTTAGAAAAAAATATTAAATGTGTACATAGAATATGCAAGAGCACAAGAACTCTATAGTGTTACATGAATAAAAAGAAATATTTTTGGTCATATATTATTTTGAAAAGGTTAAATTAAACAAACTTCATCAGTTTCTTTATTACAGGACTTCTCAGTGCCTTAATAGGTAATTGTGTATTGCAAATTACCAAGAAATGGATGTAGTACCCAACATTTCTTAAATATATTTTAAATTTTAGAGATGCCATTTGCAAGTTCATCTTAGCGTTTTCCATAAAATTCTTTTGAAAACTCATAATTGGGCTAATGGAATAAAATTTGATTTCTAAGAAAATTACTGAGGGGTAACTTTGAACTAATGAGAAAGCTGAATATCAACTTTCTTTTAGTTCGGCAAGCAGTGGGCTCTGGTTTGTGTGATGCTGAAGGTAGTTGTTTCCATCTTGAAGTTTAGTTCCTGAAACCATCCTGGATTAAGTGCCTATTGTACACCAATATAAAGCCTATCTTTTCAAGGAGAGCCTTGTGAAATGTGTATGAATTTCTTATAGATGGAGGGCGGGTGTTTAGGTCAGACCAAACTAGCAGCATTATCACTCGGGAACTGTCTACTTAGAAAATTACCTCTTTAGCCTAAAAGTTGCTAAGAACAAAGTCATAATTTTTCTTTCTCTCCTTTTTTAACGTGTCTGACAGCTTCAAAATAGAAACTAATAAGAATGTTATTTTCCCCTGATGTGATAAAACGCTTCATAAAGAAGAAATTAAAATGATTGGCTAAGATGTAAAATTTTGGTGACCTCAAGCTTTTGTTGTTCAGGAAATTTTTAAACCCTTTACTTGGGATCACTAATATTTTACTCTACCAACACTTTTATTTCTTTGCAGCCCTTCATTTAGTCATTAGAGTTTTAGGATAGTGTAGTAGAAAGAATATAAGTTCATATTAAAACTCAGTTATGCATTAATTATGTGATTTTAAGAAAATCATTTAACTTCACTGAACCACAGTTAGCTCTTTGTGAAAATGAAGTGATAAAACTTAAATGACATGACATATAGAGAGTTCTTATCAGTTCATATACATAGTAGGTGATTAAAAATGACTTTGCTTTCTTCCTTTTCCTATTTCCTAATTAGTTCTAAGGGTATGTGCAACAAAACACACTTGAAATAACACAAAAAGCCGAAACTATGGGTATGAACACATTATCTGAGATGATAAGCAGAAGCTGTTGTGACTATGGATGGTCAGTTTTCTATGGGCACAAGGATGTATCAATCTTTGTGAAGAAGATACTGAAATCGGTGACCTCGAAGGCCCAAGAGGCTGGCTTTTAAAATAAGAAATGGTGGGGAGGTTTGTTTTTGCTAAGCAACTTTCTCACAAACATGTTCTTTAATTTTGTGACTTTGTATTTGTGAGGTATGCAGCATCTCAAAGGCTTTCAACAATCTCTAAAAACCTTCCTGCCTTTTCTTGTCACTCAACTATTCCTCCTAATTGAAAGGCAGCAGAACACATACAGTCAGTATACTGCCCAATACTTGTTTTAGCAACTCTGTGTTGCATGGTTTTTTTGTTTGTTTGTTTGTTTATTTATTTTTGAGGGCAATGTCACTGGCCCTCATATGTGGGACCCGAACCGGGGCCGCTGGCTTCCTAAGCCAGAGTTCAACCACCGCGCCACTCAGTCGGCCCTGCAGTGCATGTTTTGAATTTACGTTTTCTTTTTATCTCTAACTCTACAAAAGCTCATCAAAGAAATGAAATGTAAATGCCCAAATTGCTGTCAACATGCTTCCAAAAAAACAAACAAACAAAATAACTGATTCTCAGTGGCCACTGCTGAGCAAAACTTGACCAGAATCGATTCCAGTAAAGACAGAGAATCCAAGCAATCCAATTGCCATAGGGAGAAAATTACTTCAAAGAACTACTTCCTGAAAAAATATCAAGCACAGATGGTTACCCAGGGGACTCAGACTAGAAAAGATCATTCTGACGTTTGTTGTTTAAACTTTGTCTAAAACAGAGAAAAATTCAAATTCCTTTCTTTCTTTGAAAATACTGTAACATTACTACCAGAACCTGACAAATTTGTACAATAAAAAAAAAAATTCTGGATCAATTGTATAATGATAAGTAATACAAAAAGCTCTGCAAATATTCTAAGGCAAAGGCAGCAGTACATTAAAAAATAGACAAAATATCCAGATGAGATTGAATATCAAAATGCAAGAAGGTGTCAATATTAGGAAATTTATAAATATTATTCATCCTATAAACAGACCAAAAGTGAACATTCATCATAATATACAAGGTCTGACAATTGAGTTTGTGAACTCATCCTAGAAAAAGTGCTACATACCTCATTGCTGAATATCACTACATCACCTTCAAAGTACTACCCTTGGGAAGCTATGCACCGTCACCAATGCCTCATCCACCCATCAAAGCAATTTTGGAACTTTTTTCCTGGAATGGCCATCAGAGCTGTCATCATATTACCCTTGATGTGCTGAATGTCATCAAAATGTCTTCCTATCAATATTTCTTTTACCTTTGGGTGAAGAAAGAAGTCATTAGAGACCAGATCAGGTGAGTAGGGAGGGTGTTCCAATACAGTGATTTGTTTACTGGCTAAAAACTTCCTTACAGACAGTGCTGTATGTTGTCATGCATGATGCAAGAGCCATGATATGTTGGTGAAAAGTTCAGGTCATCTAACTTTTTCATGCATCCCTTTCAGTACTTCCAAATAGTAAACTTGGTTGATTGTTTGTCCATTTGGTACAAATTCATAATGAATAATCCATCTGATATCAAAAAAGGTTGAAACAAGATCAAAAACTTAATTTCTGACCTCATATGCTATAATGGCTTTTAATAAGCATCAAAATACACTCTTGATTAAAAAAAATAATAAAGAGGAATAAAATAATGCTCTGAAATGTAAATGATCACAACCCAAGTCAACATTAAGCTTATTAAGGAAACACTAAAAAGCATTTTCATTAATGTTAGAAATAAAATAAGGATGGTACTAACACCATTATCATTTAATGTTGCCCCAGAAATACCAACCAATACAATTAAATAAAATAAATAAAGATTATAGTGAGAAACCAAGAAATAAAATGATTGTGTACAAATATTTATATGGAAAATTGGAAAGAATCTAATTAAAAACTACCACAAACAGTTCAAGAACTCAAACAGTATTTGGGAACAAAATTAATACATATAAATCAGTAGCCTTCATGCATTCAAATAATCAGAAGATATAATGGAATGAGATACCATGTAGTGTAGCAACCGAAAAGAAAGATACAAAAATAAATGTAACAAAAATATGCACAATCTATAAAAATTATTTTTAACATTTGTGAGATACAAAAAAAGGAGATTAAGAGATGGAAAACACCCAAGTTCTTAGCATCATAATATTAAGCACTCTTATGTTAGCTATAAATAGAAGGCAATCCAAAAAAAAAATATATGAATAGTATTCTATTCAAAAAAAGATAAACTCACTCTAAACTTCATGTGGAAAAGCAAGCAAGCACAAATAACCTTGACTATTGCAAGGGAATAAGGAGAGAGGACTAGAGCCAGCAAATATTAAAGTATGTTATACAGCCACAGTAATTTAAATGGTGCAGTACTGACACATGAATAAGAGACGAATAGTAGAAGTCCAGAAATATCCATATACACATGGCAATCAAATCTGTAATGAAGATAACATTTCAAGTCTTGAGTGAGGAGAGGAAGGCTTATTCTATATATACAGAGGGTGCCAAAAAAATGTATACACATTTTAAGAAAGAAATAAAACTACTAAAATTACAGATGGTAACCAATTTGAGCACCTCTTATAATTGCAGAAGTTAAATGTGACTTGTATTCATCTTTTGTTGTCAGCATATATTTAGTACTGCTATTTTAATACAGTTTTTTTCATTTCTTAAAATGTGTATACATTTTTTGACACCCTCTGTATGTGTATAT
Organism: Aselliscus stoliczkanus; assembly: GCA_033961575.1. Classification (NCBI taxonomy): domain Eukaryota; kingdom Metazoa; phylum Chordata; class Mammalia; order Chiroptera; family Hipposideridae; genus Aselliscus; species Aselliscus stoliczkanus. The sequence continues at coordinate 34,910,151 of CM066738.1, forward strand.
GTATATATGAACAACTTAATAGACTTTTGTGAAAAAATGTATATATACCTTAAACTCCATACCTTAACTTTAAATTGAAACAAATTCCAGATTTATTTTAAAAATATTACAGCAAATAAAACAGAAAATTACTAAAAAACAATTTTTTATATAAAAATTTTAAAACAATTTTTATATAATCTTTAGGTGAACAAGGCTCTTTAATGTGATAAAATATGTACAGTGAATAAGAAGAAATGTTCGTAAATTAAACTACATAAAAATTTTCATAATTTTGTCCAAAAGCACTATATGCAAAGTCAAAAGTCAAACAAACTTATAAAAATATATTTGTGGCTCATATCACAAAAAATTAATTACCTTAATATACAAAGAGTTTCTATAAATCAATTTTAAAAAACCCCAACAACCCAATAATGAAAATTGGCAAAGCATGTGACAGAGGGTTCATTAAAAAGTTCCAAATACAGTATAAATGAACTTCACTTACAATAGAAAAATCACAAATTAAATTTTGACATGGACATTAACAGATTAGGACAGATCATATGGTTTCAAAACACACTTTATTGGTATCATTATGGAAAAGTCAATCTATTTCATTGCCAGTGAAAGTAAAAATTAGTACAACTTTGTACAATAGTTACTTAAAAAGATGTATCAAAATTTAAAATGTTTATACTCTTTGAAATAACAATTCACCTTCCAGAAGTTTATTCTACAGGTATGCATGTGCCAACTGATGGATATATAGTTTCATTCCTTGGAGCATTGCTTATAGCTGCAAAATATTATAAACAACCTACATGTCTATTAACAAGGACCAGTTAAATAAATTATGGGCCACCATACAATAAAATACAATGCAATCATTAATAAAAAACTAGCAGGTCTATTTAAAATGATATGGAAAGATCACCTTTAAAAATATCAAAGTGCAAAAAAATAAATAAATAAAATAAATAAATAAAAGTAAAAATATCAAAGTGCAGAATTGCACATATAATGTGTAATATCTGTGTGATTACAGAAAAATATTGTGGATTATCTCCTCAACACACAGTTGGCTTGTAGTTATTATTGTCTCCAGGTTGAGCAGTGTTGCAGCTCCAGAAGGTGACTCACATGGGTCCTCTGTACTGCTTTTGATGACTTTTCCATTCACCCCTACTAACCATTTCAATTACTTCTAACTAGGTCTAATAAGAACTTTGCATTTCTGTTATTCCCTCTTGTTTTTCCTTCTTGTTTGGGGGTGATTTATGAAAAGAATGAGGGTAATGGAACTTCATGCCATCATATTCAAAGCAGAAATTTCTATTCCCTTTGTACCTTTTGAATTTTTAACCATTTATATATTACCTATGAAAAAGGAGAAAAAAAAAATTTTAAAAATAAGATAAGAAAAAGTCAAATGTTTACTCTTGGTTAATAAGCCTAATTTTGCATCACAATTATTAGCTAGTGAAGTCCTAAGGTCTCAGAACCCACCACATGAAGCAGAAGAAAGAAAGGAAGGGATGGCCTTTATTCTTGTTTGCACTTTAACTAGGGTGCTTTTTTTTTTTTTCAGATTCACCTATTGGTTTCTGATTGCAAATTTTCAATAAAAATGGATTCTGCTGCTACAAAGGGGTTAAGAACCATTGTGGCACTGTTTATGGCATCATGGAGGCACTTTCAGGTAATTGTTTACCCTACATATGTGGTTATTGAGCCTGAAATAATATTACCTTTTAAAATTATTTCCATGGCTTTCAGTCATTATGTGTTGGCTAGTAACACATATTTTTGGTGGTTTTGAGAATCACTCAATGCTGAGCCTTTAATAGGTAATAAATGCCAAGTTTCAATTACTTTAGAAACTTTTATTCTGTTTGCTGTCAGTTCATTTACTATTGGGCATTCCTGAAAACTTTGTGGTAAAATTGGAAAGTTGCCTTTATGATGCCTAAATTTTAGAAGAAATTCCATGGTCTAATCAGATATCAAATACAGTCATATATTAAAGTTCTCTACTGCCATATTTTCTTAATATTTGCCTTAGTTGCCTCAGCAAATAATTACACATTTTATATCAAAACAGCCAGCATTTTATGGATTGCTATGTTCTGAGGAAATGTGCCAATCAGACTTCTTAAGTCAATGTGAAAATATAATTTGTAGAACTCAGCAGTTCCAACCAAAGAGTGAGTATTCTAATGTGAATGGCCAATCAGAAAATTAGAGGTGAACAAAATTCAATCTAAATTTGTAGGTTTTCTAATTGCTACCTTATAATCCTCCATGAGGCATAAAGTCCAGAATCATACAGGGAAGCTGAGAACAAAATGGAGTTAGTAGATATAGCTGTTCTAAATAGTCATCAAATGCTGAATGAAGGTTTCCAGTTTGGTATTGCAGATGAGGACTAAAGAATGGACAGATGAGTTGTCATCTCTTCTTCTCTCTATTCTATTCTGGTATTCATTCTAGCATTTTCAACTTCTGCATTGTAGATGGGAAGCATGTCATAAGTGGCTTTACTCTCCATTTATGAAAAAAAAAGAAAGAAAGAAAGAAAGAAAGAAAAAAACAGAAAACAAAACATCGCCAGAATTGAGCAGTCTTGGATTTATCTCAAGATACTTGGTGCTGTATTTCAAAGAACTGTTTCCTTCACTCCATTTACTTCAATAAATACCTTTGAGTATCCACCATGTGAAATTATACCTACTAAGGGAAGGGCACTAGATGAGATGATGCATCATGGTCTGTCTTCTCATATCCCATAGTCTAGTATCCCAAAGACAGCCATGGAAACAGTGTTAGAGAAGTCCTGTTTCTTTTTCCTGGGCATGGTGGTAGCACAAGGGGTGTTGTGATGGAATCGGCCTGGGAATGGTAAGGGAAAGCTTCCCCCAAAAAGTAAGATAGATAAGCTGGACTTAGAGGATAAGTAGACATATGATATAGGAAAACATCTGTATTAGGTAGCTAAGGCTAAACAATTACAGAGAGGACTCTGGTTGTTCAAAATAGCAGAAACAGAGAGCATGTGCAGGATCAGCAGGAAATGAGGTCAGAGAGGGGTGGGACCAGACTGGAGTCTCAGGTCAGGTCTGCACCTACTGTAACAGAAAGTGAAGGGAGCCTGTGGAGTCTGCTTTTTTCCTCTCTTATTGTAAGGCAGTGAGAAAAATGGCAGGGGTTCAGTGTTCCCCCAAATTAGTCCATGTTCAGCAGTCATTGAGTAGCTGAAACTTTCTGACATATTACCCTTCACCAGCCTAAAGTTACATCAGTTTGAAATTCTGGAACTAATATCAGCGTGGCAAAGAAAAAAAAGACAGAGAGAGAGAAAGAGAGAGAGGCCATCTCACATGACTTTCTTTAATCATCACCTTCAACACCACCTGGGAGCTTTAGATTTGATGAGGAATCTGCAGATACAGAGACGCTGTATCTGAAAATTCAATCTTGCAATCAGCTTTGCTGTGTTACTCTGGACTTCACACATATTTGGTGACTATAAGGCAACAACTGAAAAAACCTTAAATTCAGGGAAAATTTTATTCACCTCTAATTTTCCCTTTTTCAGTCTACATCATAATACTCAGTCTTTGGTTGACACTGCTGAGTTCCACAAATCGTATTTTTTTCAGATCATCTTTTCTAAAGTGCACATTTAGCACTTTCATCTTAGGACAGATCCACCCAATATTAAATACGGCCATTTTTGCAAGGCCCAATTTAAATCACCATTTCTCAAAATCTGTAAATCTACTCTTCAGGGTGGGTTTATTTAATCAAATATCCATGTTATTTTTGCCTATCTGTGGATGCGTGGTGCATTGCACTTCACTGTCATTTTTTTTCAGCACCTAGAAAAAGGATCTTTTGCACATAGTCAGAACTCAGTGAGATGAAATAATAAAGCATATGGTTTTCCCTGTAAAATTAGGTAATCGTATTGAATTAAATATATGTAACCATCTGGATCCAGAATTAGCTATCTAGGGTAGATGCCTAGATGCTATCAACTTAACACCTACAATGAGGAAAGAGGCAATTGGGGGACTATCCAAATCAGTTTCCAAATTCCTAAGCAGGACTAAAAACAGAAGTCTATTTTGTCAGACTAGAAAATGTTGAAAATCATAATTGTGAGCTGCATTTTCCCAACAAATTATAGTAGACATCTACAAGTAGCTGCTTGCAGCTTTGTTGAATGTAAAGACATAACAGAAAAAAATACAAGCTAACCATTGTTACTCTAGGTACCCTAGCCACCACCTCCAGCAAGCCTGGAAACCAGCTGACTTGTAAAAGTCCAGCCAAGTGACCACTTCAGAAAGGATTAGGGATAGCCAGTAACTGTCTCTCCGGAGTTCTGCTGATCTTAGCTAATAAGATTTTGCTTGGAATTTAAATCAAATTTTAGTCTATCCATTAGGAGATAAAAAAGCTAATGTATCTTAAACTCATCTTGTCTCCCTCATCACATCACTCTCCCTGCTGTCCTGGCCAAAATTCTCTTAAGGTAATGGGACAAGAGTCAGCATTTATTGATTTAGGTGCTGAGTTCAGACAAAACTTCTTTTCCTTTGTCCATCAGGGTGCTTTCATGTTTGGAAAGAACTCTACCTGAAAAGGCAGAATTAGCCCATCTGTTTAGTTTCATTTTCTTGTCTGTGAAGACTCTGTCTTCTTATTTTATGTCTTTCACAGACTCTAGTCCAAAACTTATACTCATGATATAATAGAACCATTGTCATATTCTAAATCCTTTCTCATGTACTACCTTGTCTAGTAAAATGCTATGGAAACTATAAGAAAAAATACTAACAACATAAAATAACCTCCTCCTCTTTATTATTTTATAATGCAGCCACTATGATATATTATAGTATTATTAGTTACTATAGCCCATTATTAATTTACAAAGGGTGTCTTAATTAAGAAGTAAATGTCATTGCTTTCCTTACCAATTATAATAAGAAAAGCTTGCAAAGAATGTAAGTTAAAACAAGTTGTCAAGAACTACTGTGAAAGCTTAAAAGCTTTACAAATGCTTTCATGCTAATGTAAATTCTTTATATAATAGTAGAGTCCATCTGAGTAGTAACTTCATATTCATTAATGTGAAAATTTGAAAAGTTATTACCTAAAGTGAGTAATATCTCTGTTTTTGGTCCCTAAAATTGTGTTTAGCTATTAAAAATACTTCTTTACCTGTTGCAATGTATATATACCAAGTAATTTGATTACAAAGAATTATTTTAGAAAGAAACTCAATCTGGGAAATTTCTAGTTAAATTAGCATGTATCCATTAACACACAGTAGGCTCTATAGTTAATTGTAACAGGTAGCATTATTGCTTATTTAGTGTGTGGCAGAACTTGTCCTATGTGTTGTACATGTATTATTTTGTTTATTTTTACATCAACCTTATGAGTTGGTGCTTTATTATTTTGTCCATTCTATAGAAGAATATATTGAAACATAAAAGTTTGAGTAACCCATAAAAGATCTCATGAACATGTTGATAGGCCCAGTCTCTGGTCCCAATCTGTGTTCCAATCCACTCTAATACATCCTCTTTATTTCAAATGCAGCCTTGCTAATGAGTGACCTACAGCCTTTATTATTGGTTGACTCTTCAGAATGATGTGAGGAATGCCTCAGTGGATGAGGCTAATGGTTCCAGGACACTGGATTTTTCATACCAGCAAAATATCTGTACCTTTTCTTAAATGGAGAGCATGAGCTTTTTAATTCTTTATTTTGCTTTGAGGGAGTATTTGTTTTTAAGACCCATTCATTATCATTATTGTTGCATAAAGAGAAAATGTCAATATCAAAATATTAGAAAGATGTAATATCAGGTTGATTTAACTTTTTGGAAAATTCACTAAACTGTCCTTTTATTTCTCTTTCCTCCATGGACTAGGAAACAAGTTACCATAGTTTAGCATTGATCTGTAGATCCATTTTCAAAAAAATTCTGATCTAAGTTATATTGTCTACATTATCTTTTGTTCTCCTCCTCCATCTTAATATTCTTCCTCTTCTTCCTCCCCCTTCCTCTCCTTCTCCCCGACTTCTCTTCCTTCTCCTTCTTTGCTTGCCCACCACTGATGGCTATTAAGGATATGATCAAATAGAGGTCAACAGGAAAAGACGATGGATCAGGGCCTGGCAAACCTACATGCTGAGTAACCATTCTGTGAATACTTACAAAGTTAATAATGGTGGATGATGATAACCCAAGAACCCTCCTCATTATTGAATCAATGTATCAAATGTTCTGCCATCCTTGTGATCTATTTTTGGCCCCTCTGCTTTATCTTCCTATGTGCAAGATTTTCCCTTTCCCTTCCCAAACTCATTGCAATCTCCAAACAACTTTCCTGAAATCAGTTCCTTCATCACAGTGTCCCCAACTATAGCATATCCTGTCACTGCCTGTCACTGTCACTGCCTCCTATTTACCTTTTGCTCCATTTATCCTCACCCTTCATGTGGGGGTAACTCTGAGGCATATTTCACACCATTTTCCAGAGCTTCCCAGTGAGACTGAGCTCCACATGACCCCAGTGGAAATTTATTTCATAACCAGTGATTTATCAGTTTCCTTCCCCCATGTCTCAGTTTTTCCTGAGATTGCCTTCCCAATAAACCACTTGCCCTTTTTATTTTTTTTTTTTTTGAGGGCAGTGTCACTGGCCCTCATATGTGGGACCCGAACTGGGGTTGCTGGCTTCCCAAGCCAGCGCTTAACCACCGCGCCACTCGCCCGCCTTAAAACACTTGCTCTTAAATCCTTACCTCAGAATGTGCTTCTAGGGAACCCAAACTAAAATACTATTTTGATTGATTTCAGAGTGCTTTTGGTCATTACTGAAATCACATGGCCTAGAAAGCAAAAGAATTTTGTAAAATAAAACAAAGATACTGACTTTTTTGGGGAACTGAATGGAAAGAAGTCCTCAAAGCAGCCTGGGATTTCATCCTGGCCTCCTAGAAGCTACCTACAAATCACTGCTCTTTGTCAAAGCTAACTTATCATTGCCTCTTGATATTGTTTTATTTCAGGCATTACAAAGAACCAGTTTAAGAACATTGAGCTTAGACCCTGTGTTCGCTGGTGTGAAACATTCCAGCTCTACTAAGATGGTCCCGTATAATGAACAAGTATTTCAGAAAGTCTGGTGTCTGTGAATATAAATGAATTCTTAAAACTTTTCTAATTCTGTGCAGAGTGATTCATGAAAGTCCTTCTATGAGCTTTGATTCACTGCCCTTGAAGGATGAATTTTCATGATGGATAGAAGCCATTTTGACCTACAATACCAATTTTTCGGCTCTAAATGAATAAAATGAGTGCCCCAACTCTGGACATACTTGGTAATGCAAGAACTTAAATTGTGATGCCCTTGTTAACATTCACTCTTGCTTTGTGAAAGTCATAAAAAGTCAAGAGCTTTTGCCCAGGTGAAACTGGATCCATCCATCAAAATTTTACCTGGTTGCTAAGTTTGAAAAGGCCATACAATACTTCATCTTCTTTGGTTTTTTAACTACATAAAATAAATAAAGGGCTGGCTGAGTGGCTCAGTTGGTTAAGAGCTCGCTCAAGAGTGCGAGCTGAGCTCTGAGCAAAAGCAGTTTGATGCCCATCCTGAGTTGAGCAGCCGGTGAGCTGCCAACAGGTAGCAGGATGGCTCAGCTAAAAAAAATAATAACAATAAAATAAAATAAATCAGATAGTTCAATTAGAAGAACGGAATCCCAAAAGAGAAGGGATTAAAGGACAAATCTCGCCTTTTCTTTTGGTCAGTATCATTCAGTTAGGGTTTTCTTTTGTAATTTCTAATCTAGAACCCATTTTATCTAACTGTAAAGACTAACACCCTAATGAAAATAAATGCATTTCTTGTCATTTTTCTACTTTATTGGCTATTGAGCAATTCATTAACTACTAACCTGAATATCCATTAACGTGAAAGATTACCACATCAATGGGGAGTATCTATTGATAAAAAACACAGGAAAACAAGTGATACAACATCCTAAACCTATAATAAAACTGAAGGGATGTAAGTAAGGGAATAGAGCACTAACACTAACTACTAAAAACCCAACTTCTGAAGTTCAAGACAAAAGTTGGTTTGATGTGTAATCCTGATTAAGTCTTTGTGCTTCCTCTTTTGCATACTAATTTGGATGAAAAACCACAAGTTGTGATGGTAAGAAGCTGCTAAAGAATAATTTAAGAACATATACTGAAAAGAGGGTGGGCAAAAAAAACATTATTGCTTCAAGTTGTAGTAAACTATTTCCCACAATTGTTCTAAATTCAAATTGGTCACTTATGACAAATAAGCAATACTTTGGAACAAGTTTTGTTCTCCTTTCTAAAACTCTAACATTTGCAAAATTTACCATCTGTTAGCTTTGACATTAGAGCAACTGGAAGAAGGAGGCTTCATGTTCTGCAGTTGTCAGGAAGAATACAAACCACTTAAACCTGTGACTAATTACCAGCTGGAACCTGTTACAATAATCCCAATCCTTTGTGAAAATCATTTAAGTACAAGACATTTTAATTCATCATCTGTAATCCTCATGGCTACCAAGCAGGTAGGTATTATTATCATCCATTTTAGAAACCAACAGGTTACATGTGCTCCAAATCTAATAGCTAATAAATACTGGAGTTAATATTTGAAATCAAGTGTTATTGATTTTACTACGAACCTATAGTGTTCTAGCTTTAATTTATAGCACATTTTAATGAAGTGAAACTTACTTGAAACCTGATATGTAAAGCAGATGAAAAAGGAGTGGCTCTGGTTGAATTGGAAAGACAAAGCCTGAGATTCCTTCCCCAATTCCCAACCCTCTGCAGCAGCCCCAGGTGCTTTTCCAGAAAGTCAGGGCTAGGTGGAATCTCTGTGTCAGGTCTTCTATTGTAGCAACAACCCCCCACCATAAATGTCAGCATCCTTATGCATGGCAGACACCCCAAATTCAGATGCCTATGATACTCCCAACACAATTGAAATAAATGGAAGTTTCTTTATCTCCACCTGCCATCAGATTTAAAGTAATAGGTCTCTGTAGACCAATGTGATTGATTTTTATTGGATTTTAATTTCTAAATCCAAATTCCAATTCAGAATATTACAGAAGAATATTAATGAAAAGCCACATAAACACAACAGTCAAGAAAAAGAGAGACCTCGTTTAACAACATGGTATAGAACCTAGAAAGGTGACACTAAGTACATTTTTGTATATTCATATCCATACATGGTATATATACTATGTTTTTCAAAATACAATACATATGCATACAACTATAAAAAGTAAAATTAAACTCTCCTTTCTCTATGCGTTAAATATGAAAATAGGGAAACTATCCACTAAGGACATCTCCCTTGGCAGTGCTGCTCAGGGCAGAATGATGTTATTTTAAACTCTTCTCTCATTAGAAGAAAAAGGAGTTTGCTTCTTCAGAGTTTGTGTGTATTTATACCAGAGCTTAACTGGCATTTTCATCGAGGTGTTTATGAATCGTAATATGGTTCCACTGCAGTTTCTGACACACTCATTAATTTGTTCCCGGCGGCAGTTCATTACTAACATCACAAGCAAAACACGTGCTCTCCCTGGGCACTGAGGGTCCACCGGAAATTAAGCAGACGCGGAGGCAGAGCATCTCAGAACACAGCCAGCCAGCTTAGTCTCCCGCAGCAGGCTGGAGGCAGCAGGAATGAAAGACATCCAAGCCCTCTGTGTGCCTCTGTGCCTTCAGAGTTTTGAGCTGACAGAGCAGGGATTCCTTGAAAGGAATAGGATCTTGCTGCATCGATGATGCGCCTTCTTTGATCAGCCTGTTTCAGATGGTTTGGAGCATCGGTTTCAGATTTTTAGTGCAGAGAAGGCTTTCCTTCCCTTGACTGTGGTTCTGTTTCCTGTGCTGACCCTTCCTGTCACAGTGCAGTGTTTGGAACTCTGGGCTGGACTCTGCCAAAATCTCTTCTGAGAGATGTTAAGTAAGCCAACAGATTCCACAAGTACAAAGCCTCCTTAATTTTGCTCCCCAGAAAGCCCTACTTTTAAAGAAACTGAGTGCATGAACAAGCTAGATTGAAAGGCAAAAACAAAAACAAGGAATTTTCTGTTAGTTCTTTGTTATTATCAGCAGTGTCCTGGGTCACTGCACCATGACGTGCAGTGCTGTGTTGAGTCTGAGAAGACTGGTTCTGACCATGAGCAGGCCAGTGTGGTATCCAGGCGTCTAAATACTCGGGTGCTTTACTTCCCTTGTTCATACTGCATAGCTGTTTATATCTGTTCCACATATGGGTGAGGCCATAGGGAAGTGTGGGTGAGGCAGGAGATGGGGAATGACTTGGAGTTCATGTAGGACACTAAACAGTGAGGCGTGGAGAGCAGAGGGTCTGAGTTCAAATCAAAGCTGTGTCACTGGAGAAACCATGTTAATCCTTGACCCTACAAAATCAGGATAACAAGAAGTTTCAGGATTAGAAGACCATATGGGGTCCTTCTGAGTACTAAATGAATTATTTGAATGAGGTTAACTTTAGTTCAATTCTAAAATAAAGTACAAATATAATTTTTGTGATTATCTTAGAGCAGAGCTGGATGAGAGAGGTCTGGTGACCTAGTAGCCGGATGGAGACATTACGTAGCAGACCCTCTCCAGAGCTTCCCCAGAAGTCAGACATGCAAGATTTCCAACCCTTTCTCATTAATGAGACCTCAGGATATACATCAGGAGACTAGAAATGTTTGTAAAAGGTGCTTTTCCAGCGGCTCACCTAAATCCAGGGGGGTCACCCTCAACTCCAGTCTCTCGCCTTGCTTCTGAGCCGTCAGCAAATCTGGTCAGTCCATCTTCAGAAGGCTCGAAATCGGACCAGTGCTTGCTGCCACCTGGTCTAAGCCACTATAATCTTCCCCTGAACCTCTGAAAGAGCCTTTTAACAAGCTTTCTGCTTCTACCTTGCTTCCGCCTGTCCTCTTCACAGCAGCCAGAGAGATTCTTGTAAAAACACTGTGATCTCATCAGCCTCCATCTCAAAAACCTGTGCTGGCTTCAAGCAGAATAAAATCCGAAGTCCTTATCACAGCTTGAGGGACCTCGGAAGGAGATCCGCTCATGGAGGCAGGTGATTCATGCTGCCTCCAGGACTGTATGTCCTTGCTCTCTCCATCCCCACTTCCTCTACCTCAGGTGCACTGGCCATCTCACCTTCCCTGAGGGCACACACACACCTGTGCTCCTGCCTTGGAAGAGTTTCATCTGCTGTTTCTTCTACATGAACTCCCCTTTTCTGGAGACACCAATAGTGCAAGTTCTCCCTTAGCTATGGAGCTGCTGAAACGTCACTAGTGCAGAGAGACCTTCCCTAGCCACCCTATCTTGCCACCTTATTTAAAATAGTGTGGGCACATGCATGCACACCTATGTGCATGCCTACACACATGTATGTACATGTGTATGAGTATGTGCTCTCCATCACTTTACTTGCTTTATTTTTCTTTATATACTTATCATTACCTCCTATATATCCATTTATTTATTTTTCTATTGTCCGTATTCCACCCCAGGCCCAGATTAGAATATAAACTTCTTAAGAGCACAGAGTTGGTCTATTTGATTCACGACTCTATCCCCAGTATCCAGAATCGTGCACGATACATATCAGTTGTTTAATAAATACTTGTATGAAGGACAGTATGAGTGAATTCATTCATACATTGGTAGTCATCAAAATGCACTGAGACAAAGCTATTAGAAAAATAATTAATTGATTTGATGATGCAGAAGGTAGCAGTGACCTCAGCTGGCAGGTCTCATGGGACAGACTGCTACATTGACTTTGGTGTCATGAAAACAACCCCAGGTTATGTGGCTAAATCTTCCAATGTCTAGTGAAGAGGCATCTCCCCCATCAGGAGGAGCCACCCCTTAAAATTCAATACAAAGCAACCAGGCTAAGTGAATAATTTATATTCTGTGTTCTTCTCCATGCTTGTGCTAATGTGCTTTTGATATTCTATTCCTCTTGCTTCCTCAGCTATGCTCCAGACAGCAAGTTTATGCCACACAGAATATGAATCTAACAGGTGAATTTCCATCCAGGGTACAGTTCTCTTATTATTGGTGTGGATAAAAATGTAAGCAAAGTTACAATAAAGCCTCCTTTTGAGGAAGAGAACAGAAGACAAAAAAACAAGAGGAAGTTGTAAAAACTTATTTAGGACATATAAAAATAAACATCTCTAACTCATTTTATTTAAAAGTTGAGTAATGTTCAATAGAATGTAGGTACCAAAATGTATTCAATCCTTACATACATTGTTAATGTATTTTTCAGGATATTTTCCATTTTTCTCCTTCACAAAGCTGCAGTAAATACTCTGCTGCATATATCATTAACTCCTTGGGCTTTTATTTCTGTAGTCAAAATACCCTAAAGTGGGATTACGTGGACAAGGTGTATCAACATTTTTTTTAATATTAAGTAATATTTCTACATATCTTTCCCAAACGTGATAGCAACTTACTCTCCCACCAGAAATGTGTGAGTGTCCCCTTGCCTTCCTCTCACCCCCTGCCCAAAAAAGATCTCACCACATTGGATTACAAATTAAATGACTGAAAAAAATGGTGTCATATATATGTATTTTTTTAATTAAAGTTTATTGGGGTGACAATGGTTAGTAAAGTTATATAGGTTTCAGGTGTACAATTCTGTAATACATCATCTATATATCACATTGTGTGTTCACCACCTAGAGTCAGTTCTCCTTCCATCTCCATTTACCCTCCTTTACCCTCTTCTACTATCCCCTATCCTTCCTTACCCTCTGGTAACCACTAAACTGTTATCTGTATCGATGAGTTTTTATTTATTTGTTTGTCTTATTCCTTTGTTGTTTTCAGTTTTATATCCCACATATCATTGAAATCATATGGTTCTCAACTTTTTCTGTCTGACTTATTTTGCTTAGCATAATAATCTCAAGTTCCAGACATGTTGTTGCAAACAGCACTATTTCATCTTTCCTTATGGGCATTTTCCTGCATGTGGTTAAGCATCTTTTTCTACATTTATTGACTCTTCCCAGTGCTTCTCTGAATTGTCTGGTCATACACACTGGCATTATTTACTTTTGGTTCTAATTTTATCGATTGAGAGAGTTCTTTGAACAGTAGTTCCAGTACTCTTTCTTATCATTTCTGTTATAATTATGTTAGCAATCTATAAATTTACATTTTCACTTTACTAATGGTATATTTGAAATACTATTTTTAAATATTTGTATATAGTCATTCACTTCATGTTAATTTTTTGGTCAACAGCAGACCACATATAGGACAATGGTTCCATAAGATTATAATGGAGCTGAAAAATTCCTATTGCTGAGTGACATGGTAGTCATTCCTCACATGTTTGTGGTAATGCTGGTGTTAACAAACCTACTGTGCTGCAAGGTGTATAAAGTATAGCACATGCAATTATGTAGAGTACAATTGATAATGATAATAAACAGCTATGCTACTGATTTATGTATTTGCTATACTATGTACTTTTTATTGTTATTTTACACTGTAGTGTTATACTAACAGCAGCCTCATATATCTGGTATTTACCAAGTCTCTTGATTATATCATTTTCTCTTGTGCTTGATTTAGTCTCATGTTGTTTTACAAATTTAGTGTAGCTTAAGCACACAGTGTTTATAAAATCTACAGTAGTGTACACTAATATTGTAGGCCTTCACATTCACTCATCATTCACTCACTGACTCACTCAGGGCAACTCCCTGTCCAGCAAACTCCATTTATGATAAGTGCCCTATATAGGTACACTATTTTAAATCTTGTGTACTACATTTTTACTGTACATTTTCTATATTTAAATATGTTTAGATACCCATTACTTACCATTGTGTTACAATTGTGTATGGTGTCCAGTACAGTAACATACTATACAGGTTGGTAGCCTTAGAGCAATAAGCTATACCATATACCCCAGGTTCATATTAGGCTATACCATCGAGGTTTGTATAAGTGCACTCTTTGATGTTGACACAGTGATGAACTTGCCTAATCATACATTTCTTGGAATGTATCCCCCTTGTTAAGTGGTTTATGACTGTAGTCAAATATCTCCATTTTATGATGGTTTCTGAGATTCCTGCCTTGTTTAATAATGCTCCATCATTTCTGGTCAAGATGGATAAGTAGGTAAATGCTGTGCTTGCCTTCTCTCATAACCAGATCAAAATTGCAACTAAACTACAGAACAACCATCATTTTAAGAATTACCTGAAGTCTAGCTGAACAGAAGTCCTACAACTAAGAATATACAGAAGAAGCCACATTGAGACTGGTAGGAGGGGCAGAGATGCAGAATGGACTGGTTCCACACCCACATGTGCTGCTTAAAATTTGGAAGGGATATCTCATCTGCAGAGGTCCCACATGAGGAGCAAGAGGTCCCAACCCCACACCAGGTTCCCCAGTTCAGGGTTTCAGTGCTGGAAAGAGAAGTCCCCACAACTTATTGCTCTGAAAACCAGCAAAGATTGTGGCTGAGTGAGATGCAGGGTGGCTGAAGTCCAGGCATTCCTCTTAAAGGACCTGTGCATGGAATCACTACCTGACACACTCACTTGCTCTGAGCTATAGCACTGGGGCAGTAGCTCGAAGGGCATCAGGGACATAAGGGGAGAAACTGAATTAGCTGGCTTTAGGGCGAAGGATAAAAGAGCAGCTTTCTCCCAGACAGAGTGTTGGCAGAACCCATTGTTACTTTGTTTAGCCTACCTCCACCCAGCATGTAGATGCAGGCAACAACCATATCTGAGTTTCTATCAACCTAGCTAACACCATTCACCTCACTCTGAGGATTCCCTGAGAACCCCTTCCCACCTGACTTGCAGGCCCACCCAAGCTACTTCCAGTGACTTTTCCATATAAATGAACCTGTTTGTCTAAGCTGTGGGCTTTCCTAAAAATCTCTCAAACGTTCACAAACCCCAAACAAGTAGCACCTGGCCTTGGTATGCCCCATATCTCTTGCTGAGCAGTCCTAAGCCCAGCATTTGTGGCAGCCAGTCTCTATGCAAGGCTTGGCCTCTCCCTGGCACCTCCAAGCCCAGCCCAAGTGGCAGCTATCTGCAGATTGATTTTTTGATTCCTTCCAAGTGGCCCAGGGCAGGGCACAGGCTGTGACCGAACTTGACCTATGGCAAGGCCCTGCCCATAAGGCAGAGGAAGCCAGATCACTATCCCACTGCCTCTGTAGATGACACACCCAGGGCAGATAGGACAGGCACCAGAGCCATGCTAAAGTACACCCTGTTCTATAGTCAGCCCACAACAGCTCCACCACTGTAGTCATGGCCAGTCCTCACAACCAATCAGATTGAAGGTCAATTCATCCCGTTGATGTACAAAGAGCAACCAAGGATCAACTACAACAGGAAGGCACAAAAAAACTCACACAAGGGACACAAATGTTCACCAGGTCTGGTGAACAGGGAGACTGTGTCACTGGGCCCCACAGGACACATACATAAAGCCACTCTACTAATACCAGGAGACATAGCAACTCTACATAATATATATAAACAAACACATGGAGGCAGCCAAAATGGGGATACAAAGAAACATGTCCCAAATGAAATAAGAGAACAAATCTCCAGAAAAAGAATTAAATAAATGGAAACAAGCAACCGACCAGATTCAGAGTTCAAAATACTGGTTATAAGGATTCTCAGTGGTCTCAGGGAGAACTTCAACACAAAAATAGAAAACATAAAAATGAAAATAGAAAACATAAAAAATACTTTTCAGAAATGAAGAATACAATAACTAAAATAAAGAATACATTAGAGGAAATAAATAGTAGGTTAGATGAAACAGAGGATCAAATCAGCAACTTAGAAAATAAGGTAGCAGAAAACACACAATCAGAATAGCCAAAATAAAAAAAGAATAAAAAAAAAATGAGGATAGGTTAATGCTCTGGGACAACATCAAGTGTACCAACATTTGCATCATAGGGGTGCCAATAGAAGAGAGAGAGCAAGGGATTGAAAACCTATTTGAAGAAATAATGAACAATAATTTTCCTAACTTATAGAAGGAAATAGACATACAAGACCAGGAAGCACAGAGATTTTCAAACACGGTGAACCCAATGAGGCCCATACCAAGACACAACATAATTAAAAAGAGAGAATCTTAAAAGCAGCAAGAGAAATGTAGTTTGTTACCTACAAGGGAGCTTGCATAAGACTTTCAGCTAATCTCTCAACAGAAACTTTGCAAGTCCAAAGGGATGGGCACAAAATATACAAAGTGATGAAAAGCAAGAAACTATAACCAAGATTACTTTACCCAGCAAAACTTCATTTAGAATTAAAGGACAGATGAGAAGCTTCTCAGACAAGAAAAAAATAAAGGAGTTCATCACCAACAAACCAGTATTATAAGAAATGTTAAAGGGACTTCTTTAAGAAGAAGAAATAAAGATAAAAAATATGAAAAATAAAATGGCAATACCTAAGTATCTATCAACAATTACTTTCAATATAAATGTATTAAATGCTCTAGTCAAAAGTATAGGGTGGTTGAATGGACAAGAAAACAATATCCTTATATACAACTGGGCAATTATGTTCGTGAACTCATCCTACAAAAAGTACTACATACCTCATTGCTGAATATCACTATGATCGCCTTTGAAGTATTCCCCTTGGGAAGCTATGCACCAATGCCAGTGCCTATTCCACCCTTCAAAGCAATTTTGGAACTCTTTTTCTGAAATGGCCATCAGAGCTGTCATCGTATTACTCTTGATGTCCTGAATGTCATCAAAATGTCTTCCTTTCAATATCTCCTTTATCTTTGGATAAAAAAAGAAGTCATTGGGGCTGGCCAAGTGGCACATTGGTTAAGAGCTGGTTTGGGAATGCCAGCAGCCCCGGTTCGGATCCCACATATGAGGGCCAGTGACACTGCCCTCTACAGCTAACAACAGCTCCACCTGGAGCTGGGTTGTGTGAGCCCTGGCAATGGTATAGGCTGCAGCCCCTGCTGCAGTGGGCTGCCATAGGCTACACTGAGTGGCCGGCAGCCAGCGTGAGCAGCTGGCAGCCAGCATGAGCTGCCAAAAGCCACGGTGAGCATTCATCCAGAGGCCGGTGACCGAACTGCCTCATCCGGGAAGAGCGCAATGATGATACCAACATGGGCCAGTGAAGCAACGTCCTCCGCAACTAGACTGAAGAACAAAAAGAGAGCAACTTGTCTGTTCCCCTTCCCAGATTCCCCAATGCTGTTCCCCTCCCCCAATTCCCCAATAAAATCTTTAGAAAAAAGAAAAAAAAAAGAAGTCATTGGGGACCAGATCAGGTGAGTAGGGAGGGTGTTCCAATATAGTTATTTGTTTCCTGGCTAAAAACTCCCTCACAGACAGCACCATGTAAGCTGGGGTATTGTCTTGATGCAAGAGCCATGAATTGTTGGCGAAAAATTCAGGTCGTCTAACTTTTTCACACAGCCTTTTCAGCACTTCCAAAAAATAAACTTGGTTAACTGTTTGTCCAGTTCATACAAATTCATAATGAATAATCCCTCTGATATTAAAAAAGGTTAGCAAGATCATTGCAACATGTTCACAAACTTAATTGTCAGAACTCAAACAATGGAATATTGCTGAGCCACTAAAAAAAGAATGCAATATTGCCATCTGCAACAACATGGATGGAGGTAGAGGGTACTGCTGAGTGGAGTAAGTCACACAGCGAAAGACAAATGATATGTGATTTCATTTATATGGAGAATCTAAAACAAACAAACAAAACAGAAAAATCTCAGAATATTTTGATGGTTGCCAGATGGGAGGGCGCTTGGGGACATGGTTGAAATAAGGGAAGGGATTAAGAAGTTTAAATCAGTACTAACAAAATAGTCATGAGGACGTAAAGTATAAGGAATACAGTCAATAATACTGTAGCTATGTATGGTGCCAAATGGGTACTAGATATATAAGTTTGATCACTTTGTAAGTTATATAGATATCTAATCACTATGTTGTACAGCTGAAACTAATATATCAACTCTAAATGTAAAGTAAAAAAATATATATTAAAAAAGAATGCTTCATCAGTCCAAAGTTATGAAATATTCCCCTATTATTTTTCCAAGGTTATTATTTGTCTTTTTATTTGGTCTTTATTTCATCTGGAATTTACCTGTGTGTGTGAAGTAAGGAAGTGCTCTCCTGTTTTCTTCCATATAGGTAACAATTATTACAGCATGATATATTCAATGAACTATCCTGAATTAAAATGCAACCTTGTTCACATGATAAATTCCCATATATACCTGGATGTAATTTGTTTTTTCCTAGGTTCTCTGATGGAAGCAGCTTCCTTGAGAGCCATTAAGATTACATGAAATAAAACGTAATTTGCGACAGAAGCTGACAAGATGGTGTTCCATACACTTTGTCAAACTTCCAACCAAAAAGTTCCCTTACTTAGCTTTATGCTAATTTAAGCTCCTTGATTAGATACTCATTGGTCACTTACAATGTACCAGACACATTCCTAAATTATTTTTATTGATTTCCTCTTTAATACCTTATATTAACCCTGTATGGCAAGTATTACATTTGTCCCCATTTTGCATATTAAAACAACTGAAGGTCAGAGATTTTAGCTGACAAGATTATGAAGATGGTAAATGTTGAGGCTGACATTTATAGTTTCCAGTGTGATCCCAGAGTCTTTACTCTTAATAGCTATTGTCTACTATGATGCTGTTTTGTTTTTGTATCTTAAACACTCCACTGATTACAATACAGAAGGTACACAGTGAATATTTGTTCAACCATATTGAACAGAATTCTTCTCCCATTACCGATTAGAATAAATTTTTCTTCATATACTATCTTTGATGGAGACTAAAATAGCCTCCGTCTTCCTTCTTGCAAAAATGCCATCCTAAAATAAACTAAAATTTAATTATGAATCAAATTTTCAT
This sequence comes from Aselliscus stoliczkanus, assembly GCA_033961575.1. Taxonomy (NCBI): domain Eukaryota; kingdom Metazoa; phylum Chordata; class Mammalia; order Chiroptera; family Hipposideridae; genus Aselliscus; species Aselliscus stoliczkanus. The sequence continues at coordinate 34,929,236 of CM066738.1, forward strand.
ATCAGAATAAATGTCCAAGCCTTCATGAATGAATTTGATCTTTAGCTTAAAAAAAGAATAAAACAATTTTTTCATACTGTAGTCTATAACATTTGGAAATAATGACTTAAAATGAGTTTCTTCTTGAAAACCCTGAGTAACTTCAAAATGGTAATTTCAGTAGCTGCAAAGTAACAGCTCTAATGAGTTCTGCTAGAAAATCTTCTTCTCACCAGGAAATGATTGAAGACAAGGAGATAACCTCTCATTAATTCCTTATTAACTATTTTAATCAGGATTACATCACCATCTCCCTCGGAGCAAGGACAACTGCCATCAGGCTTTGGTGCTCAAATTCATTAAGCTGACATAGTGGAAAGATCTGGACAGCCAGAGGGGTAGTTCCTGTGCCCCCACTCCCACCACAGAAGCAGTACTTGGTGAAAACCTGACACCTTCATTTCTCAGAGTGGTGATTTCCACGTCCAGTTTATTGCCACACATCCCTCAGAAGCCTGACACAAATGGCTTCTTTCAATGAGTTCTCAAATGCCTGTGCTGTGGTTGGGAGCATGAAAGCTCTGTCAGGAAGGCTGTCAGACAGACACTATCATCTCCTACACTAGGTTCGAGCCTCCATTCAGCATGACCATGGAGTGCCCTCACACTCAGAGTCACATAGATTATCTTCAGGCCCATGACTCTGTGTAAGGACTGTCCCACCCCCACTGCTCTGAACTTCGGGAAACTCGCTGAGGTTCTCTGTGGGAAGAAGTCCATTCGGCTCAGTGAGAATGACCAAGGCAGAATACAGCCCAGGGTGGCTTGAGAGTCCTCTGAAGTCAACACTAGCTTTCAGTCTACTCAAGTAATAGCCCTGCTGAGACCCACCTATCCCCAATTTTTAGTCCATACCAGGTGGACAGGGCACGATCCTTCATCTTCAGAATGCCACACACAACTCAGGATTAAGCAACCCATGGCTATGGGGACTGGTTCAGGGATTCGTGCACGTGACCCAATCAGAACCAACGAGATACATACATTCTTGGATATCACATGGTATAGTAAAGTAGCCATACCCTGGGGAGCAGCTGTCAGGGTTCAAATCCCCACTCATGCAATTACTATATGTATGGCCTTGAAACATTACTTAACCTGTTTCTAGCCCAGTTTCTTTATTTCTAAAATAGGAATAATCTAAGTATGTCTCACATGGAAGATGTAAAAATTAAAGGAGTTACTACATGTAACGTGCTTACATATTAAAAAGCAAATTAAAAGTCAATTCAAATGTTAGTAATTATTATCATTTTTTCCCCCTGAGACTTCTAGTAGAGAAATTCTCACCCTGTTCTATGGGACTTGAAGTCCCCAAAATGTAAGGTCTATAAGTATCATAGTCATCAGGAAAGCAACTGTCTGAAAATAAAGCCAACAGGCAGCTTTGTTATTTAAGAGAAATTAAGACACCCAGAGAGAATGAAATTGGTCTTGGTGGTATCATTTGAGGTACAGATCAAACTATGCCTATAGCAAGCCCTTTTCCATTCTCTCTCTCTCTCTCTCTCTCTCTCTCTCTCTCTCAATCTCTCTCTCTCTCTCCCCCTCCTCCACCCCCACCCCCCTCCAGTTTGATCTGGGTTTTGCAGAAATTTTACCTCAACAAGTCTTAGCTGCTTTCCTTTCTGTAATGAGGCTCTGAATAGTTGTGGACTGGCTGTGGGGGTCTATGTGTTGCAAGGAACCAAAACATAGAAGAAAAAAAAAAGGCTGGATTTTTTCTTTCACATGCCTATCCCTCAAATTTAAGTGCCTGAAAGATGATGCATAGTGAGTGGGAATTTTGAATATAACACAGAGTTGCCTGAGACTCCATTCCTTCTAGTCTGGAAGAATAATATTTCATAGTATCTGAAACTTCTGCATGAATTAGCAGGTGGGCAGAGTATATACTGATGAGTTAAAAAGAAGCAACCTGCAAGGAATTGCAAAGCACTGGGCCTGAATGTTCACCTAGGAGCCATTTAGTGTAGGCCATAAGGACCTGCAGGAAGCACATGGACATGTAGGCTCTCCGAGGATGGAGAGGTAAAGAGGCAGTTAGGCCACCTCAGGACTAATTCAGGAAACATGGCGCCAGTAGGACAGATGTGGGTCCATATGCATTAATTTTCTGTCCAGAAACGCAGAACTTTGCTAAAATCCCAACATCAGCCTGAAGAATTCAACCTCCTTCCCCATTACCTTTCTGAACTACAAATGTTTCCATTCACAGTCCCTAAATTCACTTAAATGAATGTAGTTGCTTTGACTAAAAATGTATGTGTGTGCTGGTGTGCTGGCACATGCACACATACACACAAACATACACGTAACACTCCTCCCTGGTTTCCAAATCTTTTTAGATATATTTCTCCTTCTTTAAATCTTCTTTAATGACTTCAGCCCACAGGGTTTTATTCTTTTCATGAAATCCTATAATTAAAATAATATTTCTTCAGCAATGCATATGTTTTAGATCCTGTTTCTGCAGATAATGGGAGAACAGAAGTGAAAATACAAGCCCCCACCCAGTGGTGTGCTGGACTTCCTCCAACCATCTCAAAAGAGAGCCCTGACTTGTAGCCATTTGTTAATACATCCACTATGGCCAATTTCAATCTACCAACATAACACTGGTAAAAGAACAAAATAAAATAAAATAAATTAAAAAGGCAATAGTTCACCATTATGTAGTATTTTCAACCAATAGACAATAAATATGAATAACCTCCAGAGTACTGAGAAGAGCAAAATGTTAAAACAAACAAACAAACCCAAACAACTAGAAAGTGATGAGGATTGAGTATTATCTTTTTCCCAATATAATTTATTTAACTATAAATATATATAATTTTAACAATGACTGTTTTTTAAAACCAGCTCTCAATATTCCTGGAAATTTAAGACTTGTCTCTTGTAGGAGCTGGATACAGCACATCATTGTTCTTTTTCTAATGGCACTTACCTTCAAGAAGATACTAGAAATAAACAGATAAACAAAACATTAAACAATAATTGAAGTAATAATATAAATTTAATATATAATAAAATGTCTGATGGTATTAATAATAAATATTATGAATAAAAACAAAGCAGGACAAACAGGACACTAAGCATCAAGAAGATGGAAGTTTATTTTAGGTAAAATGAACAAATAAGGATTATCGTTAGAAATACAATATGGGCCACATTTAACTTTTCTTGTAGCCACATTAAAAAGCAAAAAGAAATAGGTGAAAAAATTTTGCTTTACAATTTTTCAATTACAGTTGACATTCAATATTGTTTTTTATTGGGCCGGCCAAGTGGCTCAGTTGGTTAAGAGCTCGCTCAGGAGTGTAAGCTGAGCTCTGAGCAACAGCGGTTCGAGGCCAGCCTGAGCTCAGTCGCCATTGAGCTGCCAACAGGTGGCAGGATGGCTCAGATATTAAAAAAAAAAAAAATTTTATTAGTTTCAGGTGTATAGCATTGTGGTTAGATATTTATATAATTTCAAAGTAATTCCCCCAATTAGTCTATAACCCACCTGGAACTATACGTAGTTATTATAATATTATTGATTATATTCCCTATGTTGTGCTTTACTTTCCTGTCACTATTTTGTAACTACCAATTTGTACTTCTTAAACTCTTCACTTTTTTTACTCAGCCCCCTAACCCACTTCCCAACAGTTTGTTCTCTGTTACCTATAAGTCTGTTTCTGTTTTGTTTGTTTGATTACTTTGTTCTTTAGGTTCTACATATAAGTGAGATCATATGGTATTTGTCTTTCTCACTCTGACTTATTTCACTTAGCATAATACCCTGTAGGCCTGTCCATATTGTCACAAATGGTAAGATTTCATTCTTTTTTATGGCCAAATAATATTCCATTGTGTATATGTACCACCTCTTCTTTAATCAATTGTCTATTGATGAAAACTTAGGTTGCTTCCATATCTTGGCTACTGTGCATAACCCTGTAATGACCATAGGGGTACATACACAAGATCAGACAATTAAGGTCACGACTCATCCTAGAAAAAGTGCTGCATACCTCATTGCTGAATATCACTATGGTCACCTTTGAAGTACTCCCCTTGGGAAGCTATGCACCAATGCCAGTGCCTAGTCCACCCGTCAAAGCAATGTTGGAACTCTTTTTCCAGAATGGCCATCAGAGCAGTCGTTATATTACTCTTGATGTCCCAAGTGTCATCAGAATGCCTTCCTTTCAATATTTCCTTTATGTTTAGGTAAAGAAAGAAGTCATTGGGGGCCAGATCAGGTGAGTAGGGAGGGTGTTCCCATACAATTATTTGTTTACTGGCTAAAAACTCCCTCACAGTGCTGGCCCAGTGGCATGTTGGTTAGGAGCTGGCTTGGGACACCAGCTCTGAGAAGCGGGTCCCCAGTTCAGATCCCACATATGTGGGCCAGTGACACTGCCCTCTATAGCTAAGGTGGTGAACAACAGCTCCACCTGTTTGCCTCTATAGCTAAGATGGGCTACAGCCTCGGCTGCAGTGGGCTGCCATAGGCTACAGTGAGTGGCTGGAAGCCAGAGTGACTGGCTGGCAGACAGTGTGAGCTGCCAAGAGCTGCAGTGAGTAGCTGTCCAGAGGTCGGTGACCGATCTGCCTCACCCGGGAAGGGCACAATGATAATACTAACATGGGTCAGTGAAGCAATGTCCTCCACAACTAGACTGAAGAACAAAGAAAAAGGACTGCAACTTATCTGTTCCCCTTCCCTGATTCCCCTACACTGCTCCCATCCCCCAACTCCCCAATAAAATCTTCAAAAAAAAAAAAAAATCCCTCACAGACAGTGCCCTATGAGCTGATGCATTATTGTGATACAAGAGCCGTGAATTGTTGGCGAAAAGTTCAGGTCGTCTAACTTTTTCATGCAGCCTCCTCAGCACTTCCAAAGAGTAAACCTGGTCAACTGTTTGTCCAGTTGGTACAAATTCATAATGATTAAATCTCTGATATCAAAAAGGTTAGAAACATCATTGCAACAAGTTCACCTACTTACTTGTCAGACCTCATATATATTTTTTAAATAGTATTTTGGATTTCTTCAGATAAATACCTAGGCCTGAAACTGCTAGGTAATAAAGTAGTTCTGTTTCTAATTTTTGATGAATTTCCATATTGTTTTCCATAGTGGCTGTACCAATTTACAATCCCACCAACAGTGCAATAAGGGTTCCCTTTTCTCCACATCTTCTACAAGACTTGTTGTTTGCTGATTTATTGATGATGGCCATTCTGAGAGGAGTGAGGTGATATTTCATGGTGTTTTCAATTTGCATTTCTCTGATGATTAGTGATGTTGAACATCTTTTCATATGTCTGTTGGTCATCTGTCTGTCCTCTTTGGAGAAATGTCTATTCAGGTCATTTGCCCATTTTTTTCCCCTACTATTACCACTTTTATTCAACATAATCCTGGAAGTCCTAATTAACACAGTGAATTTTTAAGTAGGAGAGAACAATAATTGGAAAGGAAGAAAAAAAATAGAAAAATCTTAAGAAGTATGAAAATGTAACAAGTCTGTCAGATAAAAAGATCAATATGAAAAAAAATGTTTTATTTTTAAGCAGAACGCGTCTTACCCATTTTTAATTCTTTACTCTTTAACAATAAGGTTCTTACCCCCCATTTTACTTTTCTTCCTCTTCTTTACTAAGGTCCCACAGGTGGTGTCATTCAGTCTCATGTCTGCTATATTTTTCCCCACCTCTTCCTTTCCTTTCATTCTGTAAATGGATACACACATTGGCTGGATTCCATCCAAGCCCATCTCAAAGGAAGGGAGGTTCTAAGATGGCCACCAAAATTACCTGCAGCAGGCATTGGCAAGGGTCAGATAATAAACAGGGCTTTGTCAGCCAATATGATATTTGTTGCCAACTACTTAATTCATTCCTATAGCACAAAGGCAGCCACAGCCAATACATAATAAATAGGCAAGGACTGTTCCAATAAAACTTAGTTTACATAAACAGTGACAGTTTGCTTGCCCCTGGCCCAGAGCATGAATTCCCAATTCTGGTTTTCAAATACCCCAAAGTAGCCCAAATAATTTCAAGGATGTTGAGAAGTTCTAAAAATTTGTATTTTACTTTTAAATAACAGGAAGTAACCTACTATGTTGGAAAACAGAGAACTAGTAAGACTTAAGGTCCTTGCTTATTTTTTAGCAGTTAGTTTTAATTGCCATGAATTCCTGCTCTTCCAAATATTTGCTGCAATCTGTATTTGGCTTCCTCTCACTCTACGGCATTGTAAACACATATTTTTTAAATTGGATTGTTTGGTTTTTTTTTGGTGTTGAGTTGTATGAGTTCTTTATAAATTGTGAATGTTAACCTCTTAGTGGATATAGCATTGACAGATATCTTCTCCCATTCAGTAAGTTGTTTTTTCGTTTTGCTGATGGCTTCCTTTGCTGTGCAAAAACACTTTAGTTTGACATAGTCCTATTTGTTTATTTTTTTTCTTTTGTTTCCCTTGCCCAAGGAGATATATCAGTAAAAATATCACTAAGAGCAGTGTCAGAGAGTTTATTGCCTATATTTTCTTCTAGGAGTTTTATGGTTTTGGGTTTTACATTTAAGTCTTTAATCCATTTTAACTTTATTCTTACATATGATGTTAAAAGGTGGTCTAGTTTTGGGGGGGTTTTTGCAGGTATCTGTCAAAGTTTTTTCAACACCATTTGTTGAATAGACTCTCTTTACCCTGTTGTATATTCTTGCCTCCATGGTTATGGATTAATTGACTATAGAGGTGTGGATTTATTTCTGGGTTCTCTATTCTGCTCCGTTAATCTATGTGTCTGTTTTTATGTCAGTACCATGCTGTTTTGATTACTATAGCCTTATATAATTTGAATTCAGATAACATGATACCTCCAACTTTGTTCTTCTTTCTCAAGATTGCTGTGGCTATTTGGGGTCTTTTTTCATTCCATATAAATTTTAGGATTATTTATTCTAGTAAGAATAGATAAAATTAATATTAATTATATTTAACCAAACATTTCTAAAGAACTATTATTTTAACATTATTATGATGTTTGGACTTGACAGTTTTTAACTGGTATTTGAAAGAAAAATAGGTCTTTAGCTATTTTATAAAGGACACCTTTATTTCTTCATGTTTTAGTCAGAAGATGTGAATTCTATCTTAATCCTCATTAGGAAACTTCTGTTGATCATATTCAACATATTTCTACCCCCAGATTATGTTAGAACTTTAGAGGCATGATTTTCTGTCCATATTGTACCAAAATATCTGTTCCTGGCAATAAAACTGTGGAGGGAACACAACGTCATTAGGCACTTTAAGTCCCCATGGTGAAGTGCGCAATAATAGGCATTATCGCTCTCTGATTTTGGCATGATGTTCTTCTCCCTGGGATATCGGTGGAACATGGGTCATACCAGAAGCCTGAATCCTGCTTTGATGATGTATGATAATAAACACTTAACTTAAACAGCCTCTTCATTCTCTTCTTCATAAAAATACAGCACCTTGGCACCCATCTTTCTATTGATTTGCTGTCAGGTAAGTCTTTGCCCAAGGTCAACACAATAATTGTCTCTTCCAGCTTCCACACCGACTTTAATACATTCAGAGAATTTATGTCAGATTCCAACCACTAAAGGTAGAGCTGATAATCATAGGTATTTGGCAAAGGCATTAGCATTTCTGTCTGTGCAAGTTTCAATGTCCTTTTAACTCTTCTGAGGAATCTTTTACCCAATAGGGAAAAGCAGCAAGTTGAGGTAGGGATTCCTCACTGCCCACCACAGGCAATGTCATAAAAATCTCTATTACTTTGTGCATGGAGAAATTAACCAGGGTGGCACATCACTTTGACCCTTAATGAATATGAATGCATAAACATGAAGATTTCAAAAACCAGCATTAGTAGTACAGAGAGAAAAATATGCTTCTGTGTGAGATCCTTCTGTGAAGACCCCTGTGAATAATTTTCTTGGAACACAGTGAATCATTTTCTGTATTTCCAAAGAACATAAAATCTGAAGCATCCTCCAAGATGTGTCCCAACAGTACCTCCAGAGTAGGCCTCCTTTGGGAATATTGCTTCCTCTTTAAGAGCAAACTGCCACAAGAAGAAAACAATGTTGATAAATAACCACTCAGTAGAGGGCATGGAGAAAGTGAAAAGGAAATCAGAAGGGTCAATTTAAAAAAAAGTAGCCAATTTAACTATTTTGAACAGAAATACAGAGCTCTTCTAAGCATCAGCATCAGAGATGAAAATTGATCATGGTTTGCTGACTCCAAATGTACTTTATGATTAACAAATGATAATTGTAGCCTCTAAATTCTGCAAGGGAAATAGAGGCAGCTACTGCAGTAGTAATTTTATGGCTAATAAATATATGATTTATAAATATGTGATTCCATTTAGAAAAAAAAGTAGTTAACTTTTTCTGTAATGTCAAGTCTTCAATTACCCTAAGAAAAAGTCAACATACTTTGAATTGATACCTTTTAGAAGGTAAATCAGTTGTTGTATGTCAACAGGCTGACCCCACAGTGACATTGTGTGTTCTTCAATGACTTTTTCACTCCATGAGAACTTAAGCTCCAAGAAGACAACGTGAGAACCATTTATATATTTCAAACCTCCCGGCACATTGTTATGCACAAAGCCAATTCTTCAGAAATATGTCTAATACATAATTGTTATTAATTGGAAATTTCCCATAGGGATTATGAGAAATGGATCTGAGTTTCAATAGTTGAGCCTTTTTTTCTTGGGGGGGGGGCCTTTTTTCCATCCATATCTTAAGTCAAGACTATTATTTAAGACACTGATCCTGACCATGAACATTTTGAAATCATGTTGCTCATGGGGGCTCTAAAGGGTGTAAGGAATTGGTGCTCCATACCATTCTGAGGATGCATTTAGGAACCCACCCAACTTTCTGCTTTGCAAAAAGGGAAAACACAACCATGAGAAGCAGATATCTGTTACATACTTCTCACCAGATATAGAAACTTAGAAATGTTTACTCTTCCCTTATCTTCAGTCCAACATAGTCAACATGGGAAGTGTGTTTTTCTTTTAATATCTCAGATTCTCTTAGGAAATCCTTCTCCCATTTCAGCCAATGCATATTGAATTCCTCTATTCTTTAAGGTTGCGTGCTTGATACTTCATTGCATTCAGAGGTGAGCACATCAGAGCCCCAACCACACAAGGTTAGCCATTCAATAGGGATAAGACATGAAAGCATGTTACTCCTATACCAAGGCATTTGACAAAGGGTGTTCCTGAGCAAAGGGAGACTAACTCAAAAGTGTAGGGCCGGCGGAGTTGCGCATTGGTTAAGAGCTGGTTTGGGGATGCCAGGAGCCCTGGTTCGGATCCCATATATGAGAGCCAGTGACACTGCCCTCTACAGCTAACAACAACTCCACCTGGAGTTGGGTTTTGTGAGCCCCCGTGACGGTGTAGGCTGCAGCCCCTGCTGCAGTGGGCTGCTATAGGCTACAGTGAGTGGCTGGCAGCCAGCGTGAGCAGCCAGCAGCCAGTGTGACCTGCCAATAGCCGGCGACCAATCTGCCTCATCCGGGAAGAGCGCAACGACGATACCAACATGGGCCAGTGAAGCAACGTCCTCCACAAGTAGACTGAAGAACAAAAAGACAGCAACTTGTCTGTTCCCCTTCCCTGATACCCCAATAAAAATCTTTAAAAAAAAAAAAAGTGTATGTTATATGATTTCATTAATATGATGTTATAGAACAAGCAAAACTGATATATGGTAAATATATATGGTAAATATATATGATATGTGGTAAATATTATATATATGGTAAATATTATATATATATATATATATATATATATATATATATATATATATATATATGTAGTGGTATCCTCTGGGATGCAGACATAACTGGTTAAGGGCATAAAGGCACTTTCTGTTTTCTATCTTGGTAGGGGTTTGGTTTATACAGATGAAAGCATTTGTCAATCTTATCACATGATATACTTTAGATGTGTGCTTTTCATTGCATGAAAATTTTACCTCAAAATGAACCTGTAAGTAAATATTAACTCTCTTAAATAATATACTACTACAGTATTTAGGAAGAAATGTACTAAAGTCTGTAATTCCTTTTGAAATGCATACAAAATAAGAGGAATTGATGAATAGATAGAGGATGGATGGATAGATGATTAGATATGTGAATACAGTAAAGCATTAATGGTAGAAACTAGGTGAGATATAAGAGGTTCACAGTATAATTTTTCAACTTCTCTAGAAAGTTTTAATAATAAATGTTGGTGAGAGGAAAAAAACCTCAGCTTTCTATATCAGGAGGGATTTTAAAATGCTCCTTAATAAACACAAGAAGAATTTTGAGTGGTAGAAACTGAAGTAGAGGAAATATTACAACAAAAGCAGCAGAGGTCTAAGAAAGTGAATGGCATGTTCAGGGAACAATAAAATGCCCTCATGATAGATTATTAAAGGGAGAAAGAGGGAAGGAGGGACAGGTGTGACCACTGAGATCCTCAAGGCCAATCTGGGAAATCTCATTTCTCTGGATACAGTGACAAGCCACTGTTGAGGTTTTTATGAGCAGATACAAATTTCCATTTAAGAAGGTTACTTGGGTAGTGGAAGAGGAATAGAAGTGAGCCATTTATTGGCAAATAATGAGAGTCTGAGCAGGAAGAAAATAGAGGAGCTAAAAAGGAGGTGATACCTGAAGGTGAAAATAGCAGGGGATTGATGAGGGGTGAAGGGGTCACAGGGTTGATTATGAAGGAGGATTGAAACATGAGCGTGAGGTTTCAGCCCTGTGACAAGGAGGGATTTGCTGATTATTTGCTTCACAGAAAAAAAAGAATTGAAAACAACAGCTACAGAGTAAAAGGCATTAAGCTTAAAGGCAATTTACAAAAAAAAAGCACCAAGAACCAGTAACAATATGAAAAGAACCCACTTGTAATCAGGGATATATAAAATCAAATAATAATAAGAAAACATTTTCACCTATCTTACTGGCAAAACATTAACAGGAAGGATAATATTCAGTGCTGAGGAAGATGAGAGGCAAAGGGCAATCTAATATGGGGTTTAAGTTGATAATACCTTTTATAAGGAAATTTGGTATTCCCGTAAAACCTAAAATGTCATATTTTGATTCAGAAATTCTATTTGGGGGAAATATATTCTATCAATTACTTGCAGCTTATATATCTACAGGTGAATATAGAAAGAGGTTCATTTGCAGCATTGTAATAGAAGAAAATTGGAAATAACTTAATTGTTTATGAATAGACAGGATATATTATGGCTTAACAAATATATTAGTTTTCTATTGCAGCCATGCAGAGTACCACAAACTTAGAAACTTAAAACAACATAAATTTATTATCTTACAGTTCTATAGATCAGAATTCTAGTATGCCCTCATAAGGCCAAAATCAAGATGCCAGCCAGCTGTGTTTCTTTTTGGAGGTTCTAGGGAAGAATTGTTTCCTGCTCCTTTAGTTTTTTTGCAGAATCCAATTTCTTAATGTTGTAGGACAATTCCTTGTTTTCCTGTGGGCTGCAAACTCAGGACTGTCTCCAGTTTCTAGACACTGCTGCACTCTTTGTCTTATAGCCTCTTACTCCATCTTTAAAGCCAGTAATAGGCATATTGAGTCCTTATATCATTTCTTTCAGATTCATCTTTGTGCCTTCCTCTTCCACTTTTATTATGTTGGGCCCACCCAGGCAATCCAATATAACTTCACTATCTTCAAGTCTCAAGGTCCATGCCCTTCATCACATTTGCAAAGTCTTTTTTTGTTGCATATTTTATTTTTATTTTTATTTTTGGCTCTTTAAGGTACTGTATTCACAGATTCTGGGGAATAGAATGTGGACATTTTGGGAGGCCATTATTCAGTCTACCACACCATCCTTACTGTAGAAAGCACTGTAGTCATTAAAAAAAAAGATAGATATACACCTAAATTACTGAGGCTGAAATATCCAATACACTACAAAGTGAAAAAAGGATTCAGAAATTCATCTGATATTGCCTTATATTAATATGAGATATGACAGCGTCATGAACTCACCCTAGAAAAAATGCTACATACCTCATTGTTGAATATCACTGTGGTCACCTTCAAAATACTTCCCTTGGGGAGCTATGCACCGATTCCAGCACCTACTCCAACCTTCAAAGCAATATTGGAACTCTTTTTCTGGACTGACCATCAGAGCTGTCATTGTATTACCCTTGATGTCCTGAATGTCATCAAAAATGTCTTCCTTTCAATATTTCCTTTATAGTTGGGTAAAGGAAGAAGTTGTTGGGGGTCAAATCAGGTGAGTAAGGAGGGTGTTCCAATACAGTTATTTGTTAACTGGCTAAAAACTCCCTCACAAACAGTGCCATGTAAGCTGGTATATTGTGGTGATGAAAGAGCCATTAATTGTTGCCGAAAAGTTCAGGTTGTCTAACTTTTTCATTTAGCCTTTTCAGCACTTCCAAATAGTAAACTTGGTTAACTGTTTGTCCAGTTGGTACAAATTCATAATGAATAATCCCTCTGATATCAAAAAAGGTTAACAACATCATTTTGACTCTTAATTTGGACTGATGGAACTTTTCTGGTAGTGGAGAATTGGCTGACTTTCACTGTACACTTTGACACTTTGTTTCAGGGTCATATTGATACACCCATGTTTCATCACCAGTGATAACATGGCCCAAAACATCATCCTGCCTCTCCAAAAGGTCTTGGCTGACTTCTACTCTCTTTTGCTTTTGTTCATTGGTGAGTTCCTTTGGGACTATTGTTGCACACACCTTTCTCATGCCAAGATTTTCATTTAAGATTTTCCTAACTGTTTCTCTATCGATATTTACTTGGTCTGCTATGCTTCTCACAGTCAGCCCACAATTTTGACGCACAATTCGATGAATTTTTGCAATGTTTTCATCAGTTCTGCTCATTAGGCCACCCTGATCTGTCTTCAACAGTGATGCATTCTCTCCCCTCAGAAAAACATTTAATCCATTTGTACACCACCATTTTCTTCATGAAATTATTCCTATAAACTTGGACTAAAACGTCCCTGATTTCACTCCACTTTTGCCAAGTTTAACAAGAAATTTAATGTTTGTCCATTGCTCTAATTCAAGCTCAGACATTCCGGCAATGGCACACAAAAACACTCAACAACAATAATGAATGCCATTCGGCAAGACACCTTCACATGTCAACCTGAACACAGCTATGAGACACTGATATACCAAAGTAATGAAACCTTTGAGCTGTTTATAAAGTGATGCCAATGTAAGCACACGAAGGCAAGTTTACAAACCTAATTCTCAGGCCTCATGATATCCATGACCTCATGAATTTAACAAAATAATAACTATTGTAGATTAAAAACAGATTATATACCCCAAAATGGGACTAACAAATTAATTCCAAAATCTGGACAAAGAATACATCTTGGAAGGGGGACTAGGTTTGTCAAGGGGCCCATGGGGCTTTTCATAGTTTATTCAAATACATGTATATTTGAAATTTATTTCATTAGGAATATATATTTATATTGAGTCATCGTAAGTCAGGGACTGTACTACTGAAGGAAGTCCTATTAAAGAAAATTTACTTCCTATATAGGATGACAATAGCCATTTCCAAGTTTTGCTGCACTGAACTCTTTAATATTCTGCCTCTTGCCTAGGCCATTTCTTGCTTGGCTTGAAGAAACAGACTGCTGCCATCTTTCACCAAAGGAAGCATCTACAATAGTATTGATGCTTAATAGGGTATTTAAAAAAGGGCAGAGAAGATCTTGAGCAAAAAATAAAATTTGGTGGTGATGATGGTAGAACGTTTCTGTGGAATTTTGCTTCCATAATTTTGTTGGCCTAATGTCGATCTTCTGAGAGAGGTATATGTTATTTCTGTTTCCTTGTGAAGAAGTCCAAGGAATCATTGCAGGTTGACAAAATCATACAGATGCTGGAGAGAGACAGGGATAGTTTTAAAATTAATTCCTGACAAAGTTATGTTACTTTTCCTTGCTACATTTTTTTTTTTTGGTCTGTAAAATAGATATGATGCTTTCAGCCTCTCTGGTTGGTTTTGAAGATTGTGGGCCTCTACTATCCAAGAGAGCAGCCATTCGCCACACATGGTTATTGAGCAATTAAAACATAGCTTGTCCAAATTGAGATGTGCTGTAAGTTTAACATACGTATAAGATTTCAAAGACTTGATACAATTGATTCCATATTAATTACTTGTTGACATTGTACTAGTTTGGCTATATTTGGTTAAATAAAATATGCTATTAAATTTAATCTCACCTGTTTCTTTTTGCTTTTTAGATATGTTTAAATGATTTGTGTGACTCATATTTCTATTGAACAGCATTTTTATAGGTTATAACTTATAATAACCATATCTATGGCTCAGAGTTCACCACTGTCCCACCTAGCATGGCAGGTTCTGCTTGTTCCATTTTGTTAGAGCAGAATAAGACAGAGAGGAAATGGAGAATGGTATGGTTCTCACTTTATGCTCCTAACTCCTATAAATAGATTATAAGTTACCCACCCTCTCTGCAGAGACACTGTGGGAATCAAGAGAAGTCCATCTACATTATCCCTTTTGCTACTTATCCTATGCCCCCTCATGGAAGGTTCTATCTCAATTTCCCATTTTGAGTGCACATAATCCATCCTGTCCATTATCTGTCATGTTCAAGTGACCTGACAGCTGCTTCCCCACCTTTCTATCAGCACCAGAGTTACCTTGTCTCTGGGAGAGAAAAAAACTGGTAAATAGGACATTCACTAAGCACTTAGGTCTTTAAATGCTTCTCCCTCTTTGATGAGCCTGAGGAAGAAAATTCTGCTCTCAAAGTACTCATGAGAGAAGAAGGGAAGAAGAAACACAGAAAATGTTCCGATTTTTAACTTAAAAAATGATGTTACTACAAAGCAAGCTTTTACAGAGTGCTGATCACGTGTCAAGAGTAAGCTAACACTGATTGAAAGCCAGTCAATATGCCAAGGGCACTGGATACATTATCTCATTTATCCTTGAACCACCCAATGAGTTGGTGACCATTAGTATCCCCATTTTACAGGTGAGAGACTAAGGCTAGAAACCTCTAGGTACCCTCTTCTGTTAGATTAGAACTGATCATCTGACTCTAAAGCCTACCAATTTAATAACCACACTTTACTACATGAAATAAAGCATGCAGCAGAATGTCAGGCACACAGTAAAGATTCAATCAATGGTAGCTTTTAGCATTATCATGGTCACTGTTCTTAATAGCACTGCCCAATAAGTAAGAAGCAAAGCTGGTTTTTAAGCCTAGCTTCAAATCTCTTTTTTTCTGTCCCTTCCACTTTCGAGTTCACCTTTGATATCCTTATGGTCCTTTATCATGACTGGAGGTGGTGCATAATTTCAACCACTTACTAGCTCCCATCGGTCAGGAGTGGCCACTAGAAGTATTGGCAGGAGGCAGAGGACACATCAAAACTTAGAGAGGGGTGCCATGATTGATTGGAACATCTCCCATTTTGATGGGCATAGGAGGGAGGAGTGGTAGCAACATGGCCACATAACTGTCACTAGCTTTTGACATTACTATACTTCCATTATTCAGAGGTGTCCAATCACTGAGTCTGTCATCCCTACCTAGTCCCATAAGCTCTGGATTTTCCTAGACCTTCTTTAAAAGGAAACTACTTTTCAGCTAATTTAAGACATCACCATAAAGAATAGATCACAATTCACAGGGACACTGACATTATAATAAGGAATTAAATCCAGTGATGGTCTTCTCTAGTCTACCTTCCCTAATAGTTAAATGCCATGTACTTCCATAGGCCTTCAGAGAGGGACAGGGAGCTGTTGGGGGGAGAGGGAAATATTTGGAGGCAGGCAACCTTTCTTGTATTTCCCCATCACACTGCACCCACTTGTGGATGGAAAATACTTTAGTAATAAATAAGTTGGAAATCCCCTAGCAAATCCCACATGAAGAGACTTAAACGTTTATTTGTAAGGCTACTGTTATATTCAGACTCAAAATAGAATCCATTTTCTCTCCATAATCGAGATGATTGTGAAAACAGATATTCTCCTCCAGACAGGCCCAGCTATTCTTTATCACATGGCATAAACACAAAGCACTGATATTTGTTTGAAAAATGCCCCAAAAGCCTCTAAAGGGGGAAAAAGTGTGTAGGAATGGCATGAATTAGAATAGGATATAATACTCAATATACAGTCTGTCCTCAGCCTTGCTGTTTTGCAAAAAACACCTAAAATTTATGCTTTTAGATTTTTCAATTTAAAATGGTGAGCTGTGTGTTAGGCCAGCACAGTAAAATAGTTAAGGCATCACTGTGGATGAGAGAGTGGGGGTAGGATGTAATATATCAACACATCAAAGGCATTGTGCAGACTTTATAAATTCTGCAAGATTTTTATCCCTTTTCATTTGCAAATTTCAAAAAGCTTTGCATAGTATCTTTTATTCCCCCCCTTAAATATTTAGGAAGGACAACAAATTATATTGTTTTCCTGTCACTTTTGGAGGTAGGCTGTCGATGAATAAGCTATAAATAATGTAATATTCTTTCTTTTTTTAAAGATTTTATTGGGGAATTGGTGGAGGGGAACAGCGTTGGGGAATCGGGGAAGGGGAACAGACAAGTTGCTGTCTTTTTGTTCTTCAGTTTAGTTGCGGAGGATGTTGCTTCACTGTTGGTATCGTCATTGCGCTCTTCCCGGATGAGGCAGATCGGTCGCCGGCCTCTGGATGTCGCTCACCGCGGCTATTGGCAGCTCATGCTTGGCTGCCAGCCGCTCACGCTGGTTGCGGGCCACTCACTGTAGCCTATGGCAGCCCACTGCAGCAGGGGCTGCAGCCCACACCATCACCGGGGCTCGCACAGCCCAGCTCCAGGTGGAGCTGTTGTTAGCTGTAGAGGGCAGTGTCACTGGCCCTCATGTGGGATCCGAACCGGGGCCGCTGGCATCCCAAAACCAGCGCTTAACCAATGCGCCACTTGGCCGGCCCTAATGTAATATTCTTAATAAATAAGTGTGGGCAAATCAATTTGCAAGACAAGGTTAGAAAAGATGTGCTAGGTGGTTGATGACTCATGCCAAATTGATAAGGAGGCATGGGGATTGAAGTCCCTATATTATCTCATAGAGCAGTATTATTACAGTTGTCTTTGTTCCGAAGCACTGTAGATTTAACAGTTTCAGCATCAAAATCTACACTAAGCTTAGAGAAAAAAAACAACATTAAATGTTGGAAAGGGAAAATAATTCTGGGTCTCATTTAAAAAACTATTGATGCTATTCACTTACAGAACATCTGGGTGGTGAAAAACGATGATCTCAAATAGAATATTGAAACCCGGAATCCAACTTAGGGCACGTTTTCATTTATTTTATTGTTTTCAGGAGGTGACATCCCAGGCAGGCTTTGCACTTTGCTTTGCTTTTCCACAAGCCAAAACCAAAGTGTCTTTAGAATCTGCCTGGGGAGCATGGCTAGTCCTTATATCCCTTAGCAATAAACTTGAAATGAACTTGATTAAATCTTATGTGATTATATGATCACTTTTAAATATGTCAAGGGACACTTGTGATTTGGTTTATGATCACTTTGGAGTATGAGTGAGTTGATTCTATTGAACAGTGGAGAGAAGCTAATTGTCGGGGAAAGTCTTTCTTAAAAGACTTATGTAAGCCTGTCTAATTGGCATATGTGTTGCTCAAAAAGGCATGCCTGACACAATATTAAGAAACAGCTTTTATAATACTTTTACTGTTTGCTGGCATGCTTTTCTATTTCAAAACAATACATCTAGATAAGCCTTGTGCCCTTGTTAAAACCAAAGGCTGAATGCCAACTAACATCTTGGATGAGGGGAGAATGTTTAAGCTACTCATCAATTGGGTTTCATCTTAGCTTTCAATTATCAGAGCCATTTTATGTTTTCCTCTGATCCTTGACATTAATTACATCTATTATTGAAAATTTGACACATACCTAAGGGGGTTTTATTTATGCCAGCCATTCTGCTATGTGCCAGGAATATCATGGGAGCATTACCCTCAGAGGTCTGCCAGCCTAATGAGGGAATGTGTGGCATCTTATTCAAGCCATTTTGTTATAAACCTGGTCTCCAGGTGTGAAGGGCAAGACCTCAATTCAATTAATCCTGAGTTCCTATTATGCAAGGCACCATAAAAACACGCATTTCAAGTATATGGTTATAAGATTCAAGTGCTACAAAGCCAGAATTCACAATCTCTTCTGTTCTCAATAGAATATCAGCATCTTACTTAATAAATGAGTGTGTTTTAACGCAGATGACATGGGCTGCCAGTAACAAGAAGTTGCTGCTGATATCAATAAACATCTCTCTGAGCCAGAAGTCTGTGCATTCACAGCCTAAGGGAAAAGGAGGCCATGCTGGAACATAGGTTGACCCTGGCTCCAGGTGAGAGGTTGAGTTGAAGCATCTGGCTGGGAGGTGTGGAAGAAGAAGCAGAACAAAGAGAAAACTCCATAGTTTGGGGAAATACCACACATGCATTTGACACTGACTTCCTAGCCTGTTAAATTTTTATCTTTCCATTTTCTAGAAATAAGCATTTTTCTTCTTACTAGAATAAAAGGGAAAGATGATGGAGAAAAAGCTTGTCTTTGCAAGTCACACCAAAGAACAGTGGCTCCTTTTAGAACCCATTCCATCTTGGAAAATATGCACTGTTATGAAACTACTGCATTTTTTTATCAAAGATTACCAAGATGTGGGTGGGCCAGATGAAGGTAAAAAGTTGATTGTGACAGTACACAAATCTGTATGTGTATATTAACCATTTGACACCAAGAGTACAACTTCTCTGTTCTATAATGTGTGTGGATTCAAGAAATACTTTGACTTTCAAAATGGCCATATTTTACAAATGAGTAAGTAGGCATACTGCTGGTGAAAGCTTAAGTTAATACAATTAATTTGGACAGCTTTTTGGCAGTACCTATGCTAAAGACAGGACAAATATATATACCCTGTAACCTAGAAACTCTCCTCCTGGGTACATGAAGTGTGATCAAACAATATGGTAAATGTTTAAATTTAAAAAAATTATTAAAGTACAAGACACATTGCCATTAATCTCCCTCAGCATACTCCCCATGCTTTGAACACACTTATCCCATCGTTCTTGCCACTTTCTGAAGCAGTTCTGGAGGTCCTCCTTTTGTGAGTGTCTTTAGTTGTGCTGTCTTGGCTGCCTCCATGTTCTGAATCAATTAAAAGTATTTTCCTTTCATGGTCATTTTGACTTCGGGGAATAGCCAGAAGTTGGATAGTTCCAGATCTGGTGAATAAGGTGGATGAGGACACACCATAATGTTATTTGACAGAAATTTCCTTATCACAAGCAAAGTGTGATATGGAGCCTTTTTGTTGTGATCAAAACACGGTGGGTGCTGCTGCTGAGTGCCATCCAACAGAAAGGCAGGGATCTTTGGTATGAGGAGTGGTACATTGAACTTTAGTAACAATGTGTGACAAGTTTCAACTTGTTGGTGCAGTCAGTCAGCTGTGAGCTACAGTTGAGAGAAGGTGTGTTTTAAAGTGTGTCCTAAATCATCTTCCATCATGACAGTGCTCCATGTCACACATCACTTCTGGTACACAGCAATTTCTGTCAAATAAAAACATTACAGTTTGTCCTCATCCATCTTATTCACCATATCTGACACCATGTGACTTCTGGATCTGTAATACTTTTTTAAAAATTTAAACATTCACCATAGTTTATGATCACACCTTTTTTATTCAACAGTAATGAATGTATATCTTTACAAAAAGATGTGTACAAGAATGTTCAGATCAGCATACCCAACTACCATCAAGAGTAAATGGATAAATGGCAGGTATTCTCACAGTGGAATATTCTATGCTCATGAGAATGAAAGAACCATACTATAAGCAACAACATGGATGAATCTCAAAAACAAAATATTGAATAAAGGAAACCAAAAACAAATGAGCATACACTATATATAAACTTTAAAAACAGACAAAAAACTATTGTTAAGTGTCAAAGTAATGGCTACCTTTGGGGCAGCAATAACTGGAAGGAGACACAGGGGGCGCTTTTGGAGGGTTACAATGTTCTTGAAATGGGTGCTGCTTACATGTATGTTCACTTCATACAAATTCACTGAGTTACATACATTTATGATTTTTGCTCTTTTCTGTCTGTATGGTATACTTCAAAAGTTATCAAAAAAGGTAGTAATTAGCTTATAGGCCTCTGTAAGATGTGTTATACATCAACATCAGTCAGTATAAGTAACTTAAGTGTCTTTAGTTATTAACCAACTGTTTATTGAGCACCAATATTTACCTGACATTGTTAAGCTTTAGAGAGAAATTTTTTTAGAAGTACAACATATGGGCCCTTCCCATATGAGTGTAAAAACTAATGGGGGAGACAAGCAAAATGAACTATTAGAAAATTTCATAGGTCAATATAAAGTCAAAGCACCAACAAGTATGTCTGGAAAAAGAATTAGGTAGGAGTTCAGATAGGCAGAAATAGGTCTTGGTTCTTTCCAGCTTATGATTAACGAGTAACACCTGCTTCCACTTCCCTCCCAGCTTCAATGGCACTTCTTTGAAAAGGCTTCCCTGATTCACCTCTGTTCTATACTCCCATAATGGCCCAAATAATTCTGGGTAGCCCACATCATGATGTGTTTATTAATCATGTGCTGTATCATTTATTATATATCTCTCCATGTGCCAGGGACAGTTCTGTTAATACCCATTTCCTTGGGACTAGCTCAGACTCAGAAAATTTGCTTAAATAAATAAGAGGGAAATAAAGAGTGTAACACAAGCTGACATTGTGAATAAAGACTTTACAAAGGGGCCTCATCTAAGCTAGATTTTGAATGATGTGTAGGAAATGAATCAATATGCAGTGTAGGGAAAATTAATATTAACCAAGCAACAGAGAATGTCTCAACTGTTTCCATGTGAGTTTCATTTATTTATCACAATAACCCTATGATACTGGAGATATGATTGCCAGCTTATTTATACCTGTTTAATATTCAGAGAGGCTAAGTAACTTGCTCCAACTTACAGTTAGTAAGTGATCAAAATTTAAAACTTCAAATGGATCAGTGCCTTTAAATGGCTTATCATAGGGGTGAATAAAAGGCAGCTTAGCATATATAGATGTGTTCATCTGGATCAATAGAACTCCCATACTATTATTATATGCATTATTTGGGCCCTGAGAGATCTTTGGAATAGAGATTATTTTGTTCCACTAAGCAAACAGTAGAATGTTTTGTTTTCTTTAGTTTTTAAAGGAGGCCAACTGATTTCTCTACAGGCTTAATCCATTTGACCATATAAATATCAGTCAATTGTTATGGTTTAAAATAATTTTGTCCATAACTAAAAAGGAGAGATTTGGGTATAAATCAATATAAGCAATCAAAATGCATTTCTCAAATAAAATCTCAGAGGACCTGCAGTGAGTAGAGGGTAGGAGTGTAAGGCCAGAGTAATAACTTATCTTGATCTGAGAGGTAACCAGGTTCTCTGGATCCTGCACTGCTAAGCATGATCTCTGTTCCCTCCCTTCACATGTACCTATGTGCTGCATGTATGCTTCCAAGTGCCTAGGTGTTTATGCACACGTATGGTACAGCTAATGTCCATTACCTCTCTAGTGCCCAGCAGATCAATATATTCACATCAGTCTTTTGTTTTAGCTAAAAACCATAGAATGATGAAGCGAGGGGGAAAATACATAAAATAGTAAAAGACTTAGAGATGAATTCATTTAGTCTCTTTCTCCACAGATGACAAATCTGAGGCCTAAAGATGTTGCATCAGTTAGCTTTTGCTGCCTAACAAACCACTCCAAATATTAAGTTTGTTTGTTTGTTTGTTTGTTTGTTTGTTTTTTAATTCTCTTGAGTCTGCAAGTGAGCTGGGAGATTCTTCCTGTTTTATCAGAACTTCTTTCTGCTTATTTGATCAACTGATTGGTCAATAGGAGTAGGCTGGTCTAGAGTGAGCTTACTCACATGTCTGGCTGTTAACTGGGGTTTTCTCCCAGAAGGCTAGCCTGGGCTTAATCACATAGTAATAAGGGTCCAAGACAGTGAGTGGAAGTATGCAAGTCCTCTGTAGACCATCGCTTCTACTACATTCTGTTGGCAGGCACGTTAGAAGGCCAGACCAGGTTTAAGAGAAGGTGAAATAGACATCACCTCTTGATGGAAGGAGCAGAAAGGCCATATTACACAGGATGTGAAAATAGGGATAGGTGGGGCTTAGGGACAGTTTTTCAATCAATCTAACATAGAAGCAAAATGGAGGGTCTGTTCAAATGTTACTTGGTCATTAGAGGCCAAGACTAAACCAGCTCAGTGTTCCAAGCTGCAGCCATAGTCCTCCCACAATGATGTGTGGATTATGACTGAGGTTTTCTTCTGGGAATGATAACATGATGGTTGAGTATGAAGAGAAAAAAAATGCAGATGGTGTTTTTTTCCACCTTCGTATTGCCAGGCTTGATTGTTGCAATTTAAAAAATAAATAAATAAAAAATAGAAACGTCTTGCTTTTCTTTTAGCAGAATAGAAAGCCATAATAAGGACGATTAATAATCACACCATTAGATTGACAATAAAGAGAAAAATGGATTATTACCAGAACTCACAGGTGCCTGAAAAGTTGGCAAGATAGGCCTTCTATATTTTCCACTAGAGAGGCTGAAGTAAATTTTCATCTAAGTGGAAAAGGATCTGGTGGGTGACCTTGACTCAGTGACCTTGACTTGGGGGAGGCGGGAGTGTTCACAATATCTGATCCTCTAATTTGTCTTCTGGCCCAGGTTCCATTGGAATAGGCTCTATGAGGAGAAGGAGTGATTTAAACAAAATTGATATTTCTTCAAAATTGGACAGGACTGATTGTTTTAGAATTCTCTAAAGAGGTGCAGGCATCTGGTACACAACAGGATGTGGCAGCATCCAGCAGATGGATCTGTGCCTGGTGGATGAGATGGTATTCTTCACATGACTGGGAAAGAGTTTGAGAAATCTGGATGTCCCGCCTGTACAGCTGGAAGTCATAATTGATAAAATGGTATTTTCTCCTACTATTATTCTCAGTTGGTGAAGACTAGGAAAACTTAATTTCTGCTATGCACCTAAACTCAGTGATGTCTCTCATTACCCCCATGAATCTCTCAGCCTACCCTGAATATCATCGTCAGCTTTGGGACAGTTCTTAAACATTAGAGTGCTCACTAACTCAAACTCCCAGGTCGCTCTGCCTGATGGTTTTCTGTGGCTGTAGCAACTTGCTTGGCCCCAAGTGGCAGGCCACAATTGCTAGGGAGTTCAGAAGAATGACCCTCATACAAAGATAACTAGAAATTGGTGGATAAATGTCTGAACCCCCTTACCTCTGAGGGGACAGTTCTGAAGTTGGTCCCATTCTCTCAGAGGGTCTCTAATGGGATTGAATGCCAGTGTCCCAAAATGGCAACCTGCTCATTAATCACCCTTCCTTTTCCAAAGGAGTCTTTCTACAGGACTCCTTTGCTGTGATTTCTGGGATCACCTCACATAAAACCTTTTATACACAAATCCTTGTCTCAGGTCTGCAAAAGAGGACAACAACTGTTGCAGATTGCCATTGATCATCCAGATGCAAAACTCAAATCTACACATTGGTTCCCATTCCATATGACTGTCTGAGGAATTTAGAATGGTTGACTTCATCTTTTCACCTGAAGATTTTCTTTATATGAGCCACTGGGATATGGCTCCAGTTCTCCTAGCAAGTTTTTAATTGTCCCTCTTTTTACAGTCTTTTCTTCGTCACTTGCTCCCTTAATGCAAGCACCTCCTCAAGAATGTGTTCTTATTTGCTTTTTTCCTATTTTTGCTTTCTCCTTTGATGGTATCATTCTTTGATTGAATTTTATTGTCAAATCTATGTAGATGAATCCAAAAGTTGTCACTGACCTTAAGTCGGAGAGGTCTGAGGTCTCATCCAAATCACAGACCCAAATTTCTACCTCCATGTTGTTCAATAATACCTGCAGTGATGGAAAACTTCCAGATCTGTGTTGTCTAATAAAGCTGACATTAGTCACATTTGGCTACTGAGCACTTGAAATATAGCTAATGAGACTGACAGTTTGAAATTTTAATTTTATATTTAAATTAGTTGATCTATATTTAAATTTAAATAGTCACATGTAGCTAGTATCTACCATATCACACAGCACAGTTCATTACAACTCCACTTGTTTACTGGGCTGGGCTGCTATAGTTTTCTATAGTCCTCAAATTTCTCATTGGTAAAATGAGTAGAATAAATTTTTTTTTGCATTCCTCAAATGGAATCTCATACAGACAACCCAAATGTAAACCAGATAAATATATAATAATTACCTAGAAAAAGGTTAAATAAGAATAGAATGATAGGGCCGGCCAAGTGGCTCAGTTGGTTCAGAGCTCATTCAAGAGTGCGAGCTGAGCTCTGAGCAACAGCAGTTCGATGCCCAGCCCAAGCTGAGCTGCTGCTGAGCTGCCAACAGGTGGCAGGATGGTTCAGCTAAAAAAAAAAAAAGTTAAACATAGTTTTTTAAAAAAAGACAAGAATAGAATGATAATGAAGATTCATCCTAAAATATATAAAAATACCCTCTAGTCCATGGTTATTAAGTTTATACTGTATTTGAACAGCAAAAGTGAAATAGACTGAAAGATGAGGAGCCCAGAAATAGATTCATGAATATATGAGAATTTGAGATTTCAGAACAAGTTAGCAGACTAGGAAGAAATACTGAAGGAGGCTATTCAACTTGAAACATAAAAAGCAAAAGACTACAAAACCATGAGTAGTATTATGAACAGATAAATAGAAGCAAGCAATGGTTACCCCTACACCAAATAGGTCACTACACTCTTAAACGTAACATGCAGGGTAAAGAAGAAGAAAAAAAAAAAAAACTTAAAAAAAACTGCAGAAATCAACTCACAGCATAAATAGGGATAATTTGTGACAACAAAAACATAAAAGGGGAGAGAGTAAAGGTCTGAAACAGCAAAAGGGAATGGAGAAAGGAAGCATGCTGAAGAAAATGGAATACTTTAAATATGAAGTTTTCTTTTACATAAACTTAACGGTAACCACTAAAATAAAATCCAGAACTGAAATATATAACATAAACAAAAGAAAAAACAGAGGGAAAAATCATAGAATACCACCACACTGAAATAATAGAGAGCAACAAAAAGACAAAGAAACAACAGAGACACTGTCCTACCAGAAAATCAAAGATAGAATGATAAGAAATCCTCATATATCAATAATCACCCTAAATGTAAATGGACTGAACTCATCAATAAAAAGGCACAAAGTAGAAGATTGGGTCAAGAAACTAAACCTAAACATATGCTGCCTCCAAGAGACACACCTCAGCTACAAGGACAAATATAGACTCAAAGTGAAAGGGTGGAAATTGACACTCCAAGCAAATGGTATTTAGAGAAAAGCAGGTGTGGCCATACTGATATCAGATGAAACAGACTTCAGGTTAAAAAAGGTAAAAAGAGACAAAGATAGACATTTCATAATGATAAAGGGGACTATCCAACAAGAAAACATAACAGTCATCATATTTATGCCCCCAATCAGAGAAAACGGAAATATACAAAGCAACTACTAGCAGAACTAAAGGAAGAAATTGACCAAAACAGATTTATAGTAGGGGGCTTAGATACATCATTGACAACTATTGATAGATCATCCAAACAGAAAATAAATAAAGAAATATCAGCCCTACATCACACATTAAATGAAATGGACATAATTGACATTTATAGAGCACTTCATCCAAGAACAGCAGACTATACATTCTTTTCTAGTATACCTGGATATTCTCAAAGACAGACCTAAAACTAGCCTCAGCAAATTTAAGAAGATTGAAATCATACCAAGTGTGCTCTCTGATCACAAAGCTTTGAAATTGGATATTAACTACAAAAAGAAAGGAGGAAAAACCACAAGTATGTGCAGATTAAACAACATACTTTTAAAGAATGACAAGGTCAAAGAAAAAATAAGAAGAGAGATCAAAAGATACACAGAAACAAATGAGAATGAAAATACATCCTACCAAAATGCTTTGGATGCAGCAAAAGCAGTTTCAAGAGGCAAATTTATATAATTACAGGCCTAGCTCAAGAAAGAAGAAAAATCCCAGATAAATAACCTCACATTACACCTTAAAGAACTAGAAAAAGAAGAAAAAATGAAACCCAAAGTCAGCAGAAGGAAGGAAATAATAAAAATCAGAGCAGAACTAATGAACTAGAGAACAATAAAACAATAGAAAACTTTAATGTAACAAAGAGCTGGTACCAGACATTCAAGAAGGATCTAATACCTGTCCTACTCAAACTCTTCCAAAAAATTGAAAAAGAGACAATGTTCCCTAACTCATTTTATGAGGCTAGCACTACCCTGATACCAAAACCTGATAAGGGTAACACAAAAAAAGAAAATTACAGACCAATATCTCTGATGAATACAGAGAGAAAAATCCTAAACAAAATTCTAGCAAATCAAATGCAATAATGCATTAAAAATATTTTACATAACAACCAAATGGGGTTTACCCCAGGTGCACAAGAATGGTTCAACATACACAAATCAATCAATGTGATATACCACATAAACAAAATAAAGGCCAAAAATCATATAATTATATCAATAGATTCAGAAAAAGCATTTGACAAGATACAACATCCATTTGTGATTAAAATCACTTAATAAGATGCATATAGAAGGAAAATACTTTAATATAATAAAGGGTATATATAACAAACCCTCAGCTAATATAATTAATGATGAAAAACTGAAGCTCTTCACTCTACACTCAGAAACATGACAGGGCTGTCCCCATCACCTCTGCTTTTCAACATTGTATTGGAAGACCTAGCCATTGTATTGGAGAAATCAGGCAGAGAAAGAAATGAAAGGCATCAGAATTGGGAATGAAGATGTTAAATTGTCATTTCTTGCAGATGACATGATGCTATATATAGAAAACCCTAAAGACTCCACCACAAAGCTATTAGAAACAATAAACAAATACAGTAAAGTTGCTGACTACAAAATCAATGTACAAAAGTCCATTGTATTTCTATATATTAACAATGGAATCTCAGGAAAAAGAACAATTCCTCTTGCAATTGCAAAAAAATAAAATAAAATAAAACACCTAGGATATAACCAAGGATATGAAAGATCTATACGCTGAAAACTATAAGACATTTTTTAAAGAAATTGAGGAAGACACAAAGAAATGGAAAGACACTATGTGTTCATGGATTGGAAGGATCAAAATAGTTAAAATGGCTATAGCACCCAAAGCAATCTATAGATTTAATGCTATCCCCATGAAAACTTCAAAGGCATTTTTTTTAAAAAAAATAGAACAACAACAACAAATCATCATATTTGTATAGAAACACCAAAGACTCCAAGTAGCCAAAGCAATTCTAAGAAAAAGGAATAATGCTGGAGGTGTCACCCTCTTGATTTCAGCTTGTGCTACAGAGCAACAATAATCAAAATAGGATAGTATTTGGCAGAAAAAACAGACACACAGACCAATGGAATAGAATTGAGAACCCAGAAATAAACCCACATAAATATGCACAGATATTTTTCAATAAAGGAGTCAAATAACAACAACAAAAAAACCACAATGGAGAAAAGACAGTCTCAATAAATGGTACTGGGAGAATTAGATGCCACATGCAAAAGAATGAAACTAGACTGCTATCTGTCAGTGTATATCAAAATTAACTCAAAATGGATCAAAGGCTTAAACATAAGACCTGAAACAGTAGACTGCATAGAAGAAAGCATAGGTAACTAAACTTACAGACCTTGAGTTCAAAGAGGATTTTATGAATTTGACTTCAAAGGCAAAGGAAGTAAAAGCTAAAATAAATGAATGGGACTATATCAAACTAAAAAGATTGTGTACAGCAAAAGAAACTATTGACAAAATGAAGAGGCAACCAACTGAATGGGAGAAGATTTTTGCAAACAACACCTCCGATAAGGGCCTAATATCCAAAATATATAAGGAACTCATACAACTCAACAACAACAACAAAAAACAATTAAAAATGAGCAGAGGACCTGAATAGACATTTCCCAAAGAGGACATACAGATGGGCAATAGAAATATGAAAAATGCTCAACATTACTAATCATCAGAGAAATGCAAATAAAAACCACAATGAGATATCACCTCACACCAGTTAGAATGGTTATCATCAACAAGACAAATAATAACAAGTATTCGAGAAAAAGGAACCCTCACACACAGTTGGTGGGAATGCAGGTTGGTGTACCTGCTATGGAAGGCAGTGTGGAGATTCCTCAAAAAATTAATAATATAATTACCATATGACCCAGCAATCCCTCTCCTGGGTATCTACCCCCAAAATCTGAAAAAATTAATACATAAAGATATTTGTGCTCTGATGTTCATTGCAGCTTTATTTACAGTGGCCAAGACATGAGAACAACCAAAGTGTCCTTCAATAGATGATTGGATAAAGAAGATGTGGTGTATATACACAATGGAATACTATTATGCCATAAGAAAAGATGAAATAGTGCCATTTGCAACAACATGGATGGATTTTGAGATTATTATGCTCAGTGAAATAAGTCAAACAGGAAAAGTTGAGAACCATGTGATTTCACTGATATGTGGGATATAAAACTGAAAATAACAAAGGAACAAGACAAACAAAGAAACAAAACTTCATAGACACAGACAATAGCTTAGTGGTTACCAGAGGGTAAGCAGGGAGAGGGGTGGTAGATGAGGGTAAAGGGGATCAAACATATGGTGATGGAAGAACTGACTGTGGGTGGCGGTGAATGCACAATGTGATGTACAGATGATGCATTACAGAATTGTACACCTGAAACCTATGTAACTTTACTAACAGTTGTTACCCCAATAAACTTTAATTAATAAAAAAAAAGACAGCAGAGCCGGTAAACACTGTGTATCCTCTGATGGCCACATCAAAATTACAAGTAAACTACAGAACAACGATCGTTGAAAATCACCTGACATCTAGCTGAACAGAAGTTCTATACCTAAGCATATACTTCAAGACTGGTAGGAGGGGAGAAGACACAGAATGGGCTGGCTTCACACCCACATATGGCATAAAAATCTTAAAAAAAAATAATTGGGAGAGATACCTTGGTTGCAGATGTCCCACATGAGGAGCAAGGGATCCCCAGCCCCAAACAACCTTCCCAATCCCAGGGCTTCAGTGCCAGGAAGAGAAGTCCCCACAACTTCTGTCTGTATAAACCAGTGGAGATTGTGACTTCTGGAATCCCAGGAATTCTTCATAAAGGCCTTCACATGGACTTACTGACAGCCTCAATTGCTCTGATCTCCAGCATTGGGGCAGCAGCTTGAAAGGTATGAGGGAAATACAAGGGGGTGAATTGTCTGGAATCAGGGTAAGGACTGAAGGGGTAGCTTACTTCTTCCAGATAGAAGTGTTGGCAGGAGCCATTGTTTCTTTGTTGAACCCTTTTCCATGCCAGAGTGCAGACACAGGTGGCTGCCATATCTGAGTCTTCCTCAACCTGGCAAATTGGATCACCCCATTGTGGTGATTCCCTGAGACATGCCCTACACAACTTGCAGGCCAACCACAGCTGTTTCCAGTGGCTTTTCCATACAAACAGCCTGTCTTGGCTCATGCTGTGGACCCTTCCAAAATTCTCAAACGTTCATAAACCCCAAACAAGCAGCATCTGGCCTCGGCATGCACATACCTCTTGCTAAGCAGCCCCAAGCCCAGCACGAGTGGCAGCTGGGTTCAGTTTGCAGCTTAGCCTCTCCCAGGCACCCCCAAGATGAGCTTAGGTGGAAGACATCTGTGGATTGCTTCGTTGCTCATGCTAGGTGGCCTTGGTTAGGGGATAAATAGAAGCTTAACTTGGCCTGCAATGGAGCTTGTCCTAGGGGCTCCTCATACTAGATGGCCTTCTTCAGACCCAGCCAGAACACACCCAGTAGCTTCTGAGGATGACACACCTGAAGGGAAAACTGGGCAGGCACCAGAGGCCTGCTAAACTAAATCCTGCTCTGTAGGGTCAGTCCCTTGCACAACAGCTTCTTCACTGTAGCCAGGGCCAGTGCTCACAGCCAATCAGTCTGAGGGTCAATGATTTCCACTGGTGTGCTAACAGCAACCAACACTCAACTATAACAAGAGAACATACACAACCCACACTAGGAACACACTTGCAGCACCCAGCTCAGGAGACCAGGGAGAAGATGTCACTGGGGCACATAGGACACCTGCTACATAAGACTACTCTAATAAGACCAAGTGGCATAGCAACCCTACCTAATACATAGAAATAAACATAGGGAGGAAGTCAAAATGGGACACAAAAAAACATGTTCCAAATGAAAAACACAGAACAAAACTTCAGAAAAAGAACTAAAGAAAATGGTGACAATCTACCAGATGCAGAATTTAAAACACTGGTATTAAGGATGCTCAATGATCTCAGTGAAAACTTCAACAAAGAGATGTGAAACAAAAATGGAGATAGAAAACATAAAAATGGACACAAAAGACAGAAAAAAGATCCAGTCAGAAATGAAGAACACAATATGAAGACTACATTACAGGGAATAAACAGTAGACGAGATAAAGCAAAGGATCAAATCAGAAATTTAGATTATAAGGTAACAGAAAACACAAATCAGGACAGCAAAAAGAAAAAAAGAATACCCCCCCCAAAAAATGAGGATAGTTAAAGGGACCTCTGGGACAGCATCAAACATAACAACATTCACATTATAGGGGTCCCAGAAGGAGATGACACAGTACAAGAAATTGAAAACCTATTTGAAGAAATCACGACAAAAAACTTCTCTAACCTGGCACAGCAACTAGATGGACAAGCCCAGGAAGCGCAGAGTCCCAAACAAGATGAATAGAGTGAGGTCCACACCAAGACACATAATAATTAAAACACCAATGGTTAAAGATAAAGAGGGAATCTTAAAAGCAGCAAGAAAAAAGCACAGAGCTCCCATAAGACTTACAAGGAAGCTCCCATAAGACTTTCAGCTAATTTCTCAATAGAAACTTTGCAGGCCAGAGGAATTGGCAAAAAATATTTAAAGTAATGAAAAGTAAGAAACTACAACCAAGATTACTCTACCCAGCAAAGCTATTATTTAGAATTGAAGGACAGATAAGGAGCTTCCCAGACAAGAAAAGGTTAAAGGAGTTCATCACCACCAAACCAGTGTTACAAGAAATATTAAAGGGACATTTTAAAGAAGAAGAACAAGAAATAAAGATAAAAAATATGAATATATTTTTTATATAACTATATATCTATCAACAATCATTTTCAATGTAAATGTATTAAATGCTCCAATCAAAAGACATAAGGTGTCTGAATGGATAAGAAAACAAGATCCTTACATATGCTATCTAAAAGACACTCATTTCAGGGTGAAAGACACACAGAGACTAAAAGTAAAGGGATGGAAAAAGACTTCATGAAAATGGAAATTAAAAAAAAAAAAAGCTCCTGTAGCAATACTTAAAACAAATGCTATAACAAAAGACAAAGAAGGATTCAGTAATCCCACTTCTGTGTATTTATCCAAAAACATCCAAAACACTGTTTGAATATGTAGATTCCTTTGTTCATCACAACATTAATTATAATAGCCATAATATGGAGGCAAACCGAGTGTCTGTCAATGAATGAATAGATAAAGAGGTGGTACATATATATAATGCAATATTACTCGGCCATAAAAAACACAATCTTGCCATCTGAAACAAAATGGATGGATCTAGGTGGTATTATGCTGGTGAAATAAGTCAGACTGAGAAAGACAAATACCATATTATTTCACTTATATTTGGAATGTAAAGAACAAAATAAGTGAATGAACAAAACATAAACTCATAGATACAGAGAACATTTTGATGGTTGCCTGATGGTAAGGAGTTGGGGGGATGGTTGCAAAAGGCAAATGTATGAAGAGGTAAAAATTAGTGAGATGTGAAGTATAGCATAAGAAATATAGTCAATAATATTGTAATAACTACCTTTGGTGACAGATGAATACTAGGTTTATTGGGGTGATCACTTCATAAGTTACATAAATGTCTAATTATTATGTTGTACACCTGAAATTAGTATAATCTTGTATGTCAACTGTGATTGAAAAATAAAAAATATATATTAAAAAATTAAAAATAAACAAGAAATATATAGAAGATTTGGTAAGTGATAGAGGTAGTATTTCAAAATATAAATAGTGTTAGGATCACTGGGGCTATCTCTTTAGAAAACAAATGAGCCTAATTTTATTTTATACATATATAGTAAGTTCCAAATTGAGTGAATAAATAAATCAAGTAAAAATAAATAAAATAAAGTATATGAAAATGTAACAGATAAATATGGAAGAATGTTTTTATAGTTATGAGTGTGGGGAGGAGCCTCCTAAATATCAGTAAGATGAAGGTAACATTCCAATGTAAAAATGGGCAATTCGACCAGTTGATTCCTACTTTCCAACCACCATTCTCAGGCAGTGAGCATCTCATATCAAGTCATTAGTCTCCTGGAGCTGACATTCTAGTGGGAGAGGCAATCAATTGCTTCCTTAGAAGTAGAAGACCAGGATAGTCCCAGTGTACACTTATTGTATTGGCGTGATTATTGATAATGTTCTTTTTCATTCCCAGAAGGGTCCCAGTTAAGGGGTAAATTACTGTGTTATCTTACTTAGCAGAGCATCATGGGGTAGAGTGCCCCAGGCAAACAAGACTTTATGCTTCCTACTCCAACTTTCATGAGAGAGGATTTATTTCATCTTTCTTTGTACAATATTTTTCTTTTGTACAAAATAACATAATGCTTTTGCACTTTGTGAAATAGCGTTATACACACACATGAAGTCTGCAAATTAAGTTTGCAAACTTGTTTGCAATGATGTTGCTAACCTTTTTTGATATCAGAGCAATATTCATTATGAAGTTGTACCAACTGGACAGTTAACCAAGCTTACTATTTGGAAGTGCTGAAAAGGCTAAGTGAAAAAGCTAGACGACCTGAACTTTTCACCAACAATTCATGGCTCTTGCATCACAATAATGCACAAGCTGACATGGCACTGTCTGTGAGGGAGTTTTTAGCTAGTAAACAAATCACTGTATTGAAACACCCTCCCTACTCACCTGATCTGACCCCCAATGACTTCTTTCTTTACCTGAAGATAAAGGAAATATTGAAAGGATGACATTTTGGTAACATTCAGGACATTAAGGGTAGTACGACGACAGCTCTGATGACCATTCCAGAAAGAGTTCCGAAATTGCTTCAAAGGGTGGACTAGGCACTGGCGTCGGTGCATAGCTTCCCAAGGGGAGTACTTCAAAGGTGACCTTAGTGATATTCAGCAATGAAGTATGTAGCACTTTTTCTAAGATGAGTTCGCGAACTTAATTGACAGACCTCATGATTCTCGCCTCACTCTGGACAGTGGCATTGAGATTATTTTGCCCAACTATGGGCCAACAGATTTTGCCAAACTCTAAGGCAAGCTAAGCTGAGCTATGATGTTTAGTATTTTAGGTGTATTAAATTTATTTTCAACTTACAATATTTTCAATTTACAACAGACTTATCAGGACAAAACCCCATTTAAGTCAAGGAGTATCTGTATAGAACTCTCAAAGCTACTCCCTAAATGGCTAGAGATTATAAGGAGGTGGAAGTACAAGACTACAGTTGTCTCTGCAAAGCTGCCATCTGTCTCCATTGTACATTTAGTGCCACTCCTTTGCTCTCTTTTCTTCCATTTGAACCAGCAGAGGGGAAGCGAAAAATTTTAATTTAGAACCTCACTCAACCTTTGCAAAAGGATGTATGTATATATATATATATATATATATATATATATATATATATATATATATATAACAAGCTCAAGAGAAATTTTAAAAATACATATGAGAAATCAAAGTCTTATTTTATTCATGAGAAAAACCTTGATAAAGTAGGTGAATGCCCCAAGGTTGCATAGCCTATAAACATAAAAGGAGTACTAGAACTCTCTTGATTTGCAAAAGAAAACTGTCAACCCACAGAATGGAAGAAGTTATTTGTGATACATACGTCTGATAAAGGAATCATATTCAGGAAATATATATATATATATATATATATATCAACTCCCATTAATCAAGCCAAAAAAGACAGATAACACAATAAAAAGGAAAATGGGCAAAAAACTTCAACAGACACCATGGAAGTGAATATATGAATTATCATTAAGCAATTTGGTGGGCTATGTTCACCAAAACCATGTATAGAAATTTTCATAGAACCTTTCTTGATAATTGCTAAAATCTAGAAACAAACCACATATTTATCAGCAATAGGATGTCTTAAAAATAAATTGTGCTATGTTCACACAATGAAAAAGAGAAGCAACAAGATTGAATAAACTATGCAACACTGATGAATCTCATAAACATAATACTGAGTAAGAAAAGCCAGAAATAATAAATATAATGTACAAGTCTGTTTATGTAATGTTCTAAAACAGGCAAAACTAATCTATAGTATTAGAAGTTAGGATAATGGTTACCCGGATGGGAGAGATAGGTAGTGACCAGAATGTGAGGTGTGAAGGTCATTCTAGAGGCATGAAAATGCACTTTTTTGTTACATGGGTTTGCTTTTTTTCCACCAATGTATCAAGTTATACATATATAATATGTGTACTTTTCTGTAGGCATATTATATTTCAATGAAAACATTTACAAATAGAAAAGAAAATTTCCTGAATTTTCCCCAAATCAGATGTGTGTCTTACCTAACACATTTGGGGAATTTCAACAGTTCCCTGCTTCCTACCTTTTATACCCACCTCTGTTGCCCATGGCAATGGTTCAGAAAAATATCGTCTGGGTAATTAGAAGCTCAATTTAAGAAAATACCTCAGTGAACATTTAGGGTAAGAATTGCAGTGAGGCCACTCAAGCCCAAAAGTTCTGGTGAAATTGTATCAGGGTGATGTTCGTAATTAGAACATTTTTTCTTTCCTCTCCTATAACTCAGAGCTCTTCCCAGGTTTCCAAGCAAAAGTCTGCACCAGATATTTTACACAAATAATGCAATAAGATCAGTTTTATTGTCCCATTTCCTGTATCTTATATGTAGAGGAATGTCAAAACAGCATTTAAAAAGGAGGCCAACTTCAGCTTTGGGGTTTTATAATCTTAGCAACACCCCTATGATGTTGTAAACACAAACTGTGCTGTTGACAATATTTAGGAGAGCCTCCATTCTAGGGGAAGTCTCTGCAGTGCTAAGGCAATCTTCCAGAGTCTAGTTCTGCAGGCCTCCAACAGTGGCAGAGCCAAAGAAGGTATAGGGGGTGGTCCTCACCTTACAAGACAAAATTGACAGTGGTGGAATAATATTGAAGAGAATAAACTGACTTGTATCACCCCCATCTCCTTTTCCCAAAAGTCCTTTCCCCAGCCCTGGCACTTAGATCATTTCTTTCTCATTGTTATTATTGTAAAATGAAGACAGAAAGAGAGAGCAAGTTAATGCTCAGCCTTCACTTTTAAAGCAGATCTTGGAGAAGAAGGTAGGGGGGCTCCAGTGAGTGTTCTCCACCTGCACATCAACCTAGAGCTGCTGGAATGTGTCTATCAGGTGTCATCCATCTCCTGAGGGTCCTCTACATGGCTACCCACAAGAGTAATGCCAGCCAATCCATGTCACAAGCAGTTCTAACACTAGCTGTCGATGAGTGTGGCAAGTGGAGGCTCTGTTGAGCCCCCTGAGTACATAGAGAATATATGTTTATGGTCTCCAAAGCCATTAAAATGGGCAGCTGGAAGACCCACCAGTCTCTTTATCAACAAGATGAATGGTGAAGCGTGAGACAGTTCTCTAAGGCTGGTCAGAAAGATGTCAGATGAGTACCTGCACACCTACAGGAGAGCTTAATATTTCATCAACATGGGGTTGCTTTCTGACATATGTATTGGAGCTGGATCTGCCTTCTGTGCAGTCCCACCATCAGCAAGATGACCATAAATGAGGAGTTCGTGGCTTCCGTGGCCCAGCTGTCACTGATAGTGTGGTCCCCCACACTGAGGCCTAGCCCAACAGATACTGTCCCTGCCACTGGCTGAGAAGCTAGGCATCTGGGCAAGAATAAGGACTGCGCATTTGATCGCAACCAGTACACTTCCAGGGGCCTTACATCTCAGACCTGAAGGATGACCTCTACAAAAATGAGAACTACACATGCTGGAGAGGTGGCTGCCAGCATCAAGTGCAGACAGTCTATTGATCTCCCCACTTCTGTCCCCATGGTCCAGACCACTAAATCTGCAAGGACTAAACCAACATACTATATCCCTTCAGATCACAGTCATTAAAGGTCTGTGTAGAATTGAAAAACAAAGGAGCCACTTTGCCCCATCCATTACGGATGGACAAGAAAGAAAAGATGTAGATATCAAGTGACATGTCTTCAGCAGTTCCTGTGCTTATAATAATAACACAGCTGCCCTGTCTTTAAAGTAAAAATTTTTTAACAACACTGTTGAGTTATAATTGACATACATATACTGAAAACATTTAAATTATGCAGTTTGATATGTAATGACATATGTAGACATTCATGAAACTATTGCCACTATCATAATAATGAACATATCCTTTGTGTTCAAGTTTCCTCATGACCTTTATAATCTCTCCTTTCCCCAGCCCTACACACATGCTGATCTGCTTCCTATCCTATGGATGGATCAGTTTGTAGTGTCTAGAATTTTATACAATGTGGTCAAGTAGTATGTTGGCATACTGTATTATTTGAGATTTATCCATGGCGTTCCATTTATTAATAGCTCATTCCTTCTTATTGCTCATTAGCATTGTATTATAGACACACACACACACACACACACACACACACACACACAGCCTTGACGTCTGTGGCAGAGACATTTAAAAAAACAAACAAAATCCAAGCATAAATTTCCATTCCTTTCTCCATCAGCCTAGGCAAAAATTCCACAGCCAATGGGGAGTAAAACCTAGTAAAATCAAGAGAATTAAACCATTGGTTACTCTCCACCACCAAGATGGGATTAGAACACACAAGAGAACCCTCAGATAGGTTTGGGGCCCCCAGAATACAAGGTCCAGTGTCCAAAGTCCATCTAGAAACCCAGATATTTCAGTGATACTAGCACAGAATAGCAATGGCAGCCAAGGGTACCTACATCAATGTCAGCATGGGGATAGAAAGACGCAGAAGGATATTCCCACCACCAGAAGAAGCAAGAGAAACCTGTAAACTGCATGAGAAGGCAAGACCTACCTTAGAAAATGACGCATAATTAAATTTACCTTGGGATTAAATTTAACTGGGATTAATGGTTCTCTAACTAGAAATTAAATTTAATTATATAAAAGAATGAGTTACATCTTGCACAAGGGACCACTTAGCCTATGCAAATTTTGCCTGCTGCATGATCTGGTAGTGCTCGCACACACACTTACAAACGTATTATATGCAGCAAGTGTAACTTTTCATATATCTGGATGTTGATTTCTAATGCTAAAGCTCGTGAAATACCGATATACAAAATAAAAAAATGAAAAGAATTTTAGTCTACGTTGTCCTGCTTATCCCATGTATCATCTTTGCTTCCTAATAGCTTTCTCCCAAATTTTGTTGCCTGCACTTCATTCTCCTGCCTCTATACAAACAGGTAGATCCTGAATCCTGCTAGACTCTTAGAGCAGGTGCCTCCTCTGTTCAAAATCCTCAAATAAAAGTTCATGCCCTTGCAGTGAGTCCCATTCTAACAGGATCTGCGTGCCTGTTCCCTGAATTCCCCTCCAGTCACTCAGCTTCAGCCACCTGGAATTCCCACCACCCACCTGGGCTTCCATACTTGCTTTTCCCTCTGCTTGCATTTACTCCAACAGCTTCCCAATTCTCCTTTCCTCACTTCCTATGGGATTTACTCAAAAGTTCTTTTCTCAACAAAGCCTTCCTGATCACACCTATCTAAAATTTCAACCTCTGGCACTTCTTCCATAGATAGATAGGTAGATGATAGATAGATAGATTAGATAGATAGATAGATAGATAGATAGATAGATAGATAGATAGATAGATAGACAGACAGATAGATAGATGATTTTTTGCCTGACTCCCTAAGTAGGATGAATGCACTAGGAGGCCATGGCTTTGTGATTGCTTTAATCACTATTTTATCCCCAAGTAGAACAGTGCAGTTCATAGACTGGGCCCTCAGTTAAATCTATTGAGAGTATAGAGTGAAATACATCTTCTTGCAAGATAGACACCTCCACCCACCAGCTGATGCCTTTTCTTCTAAACAGAATTCACTAGTAGGTAAATTACACACTGTAGGAGGGGTTTTCTTGGAGTCCAAGATACAACATTAGAGTCAAAGTTGGATGAAAAATGAGGCTCTTGGGGCTATAAATATCTGTCCCCACCCACCATAGGATTTCACCTTCCTGTTCTGGTTGCACCCCCTACATGGAGACCTTCCCTCCAGGAGCTCCCTGAGCAGGTTTGCCACACTGCCCTCTATGTCCCACCCCCACCCCCAAACAGCCAGAGGCGGAGAAGAGGCATTGTGCTTCCAACATCCAGGACTAGATTGTGTGTTTCATGCATTTTTTTTAACTGGATTCTCCTTTTCTGATGCTTCCAAGATATATTTTATCTGGTGGATAAAGTTTCTCTTTGGATATCTCATTGTACTTGATCAAGTTTCAGTCAAACCTTGGGTCTCTGGATATCACTACAATGCCTGTATCTCTAATCTAGTTCATTATAGTATTCAGTTTAATTTTGAAAAGGCCTATTAGTTTTAAGCTTGTGGGAGAATATCAGTGTAGTTCTAGAGAACATTTTATCTACGAAGATATACAGAGGGTGCTAAAAAATGAATACACATTTTAAGAAAGGAAAAAAACTGTATTAATTGTAATACTCAATACATATCATTAAAAAAAGATGAATACAAGTCACATTTGACCTCTGCAATTATAAGAGGTGCTCAAAGTGGTTACATTCAGCATCCAGAAACTTCTGATTATAGCAAACTACTGCTTCAGCATAGATAGCATCTCTTAAAATGTGTATACATTTTTTTTGACACCCCTGGTACACTTGCAAATAATAATATAGGGAAGCAGTTACAAAGATTAATGAGAATAATAATAGTTGAATTTAATTAGCTCCAATCATAAACCAGAAAGTGCCCTAGCCCTTCATATATAGTAACTTACTTAATATAATAATCCTAACATGTAAATCCCATTATCTATCTCATTTTAGGACAAGGTAGCTGAGGCATAGACAAATTAGGTAACTCACTAAAATTGTACAGTAATGGGTGGCAAATCTGTTGTAGAAACAACTATCAAAAGTGAATTTGAAGAGAGCAATCTATACCAACCACACCTGGTTTTCCAATCATCATAGGATTAAAACGTAATAAAATACAATCAGCAACAATGCATGGCTGGTAATTATTTAATACCCAATAATTATTAAATGATGAACAAGGGACAACCTCATCCATAGAAAGTCAGGTAACAGAGTTTACCATGGGTTTAACATGGAATCATAATAGCACTACTTCACCCCATATTTTCCCATTTGAACCAAAAGATTGTTTAAAGGAAAAGATTGATCCCATTTTAACTTATCCTTCGTTTTATCATTTGTAAGAATGTGGCTGATTGCTCCTCCCTGAGACCCCAAAGCTCTCTTGCTGGCATCTTCACCCTTTGCCTGCATCCTGTAATATGAGAGATTTGTCTTCTGCATGTTCTCACAGATACTGGTCTATGGGTTTTGTTGATGAATCAGGTTACCATGACCTTTATTAGCAGATGTTTACCCACTTCAAGTTCCTGATTCCTTAGGTCTTAACATCAAATGTCTTTATTTTTAATTCAGTAACTCAGCCAGTTGTCATGTTTTCCCTTTGTAGATTGGTGAGTATTCTGATAAAGGATCACAGAAGACATCAAGCTCAGTTTACCTGAGTTATTACACATCGGGCTTCTAATCAGGATGTGCTCTCCAGTGAGATGGAAATAATGTACTTTTATCATACATCTGGCAGATGAAATATTGTGCTTGTTTTGTAATAAACAGTGTACTTAAAACTAGAGGCATTTGCAGTGCTGAGGAGCAATAAGTTCTGTTTGTTTATCTAAACATGACGTCCATGTCGCATGTTCCTCTTTAATAAGGAAGCCTATCAAAAGCTGCACTGTCTTGCTAAATCAACTACAATTGGAAAGCTGAGTGAACACGCATACTTTTATATTTTATTACTTATTCCCATTTTCATTTTACAAGGTTTATAAGAGATGAAAACAGTGTAAACATGAAGGGCTCTGAGTAACCACTGAGGACCCTCCTGTTTTCTCACAACTAGAGTTTCTAATAAAAGTGTATTTGAGTCTGATTCCAGCATTGTGTTGGCAGAGTGCCCGGCATAGCAGCCATAGTGGTGCTAAGAGACAAGCACAGAGGTGGCAGGTAGCCAGGTAATGGCCTAGGTCATTCCCAAGGCAAAGGAATTGAGCCCTGCAACAAGACTGGCTACATAATTGGTGAGTTCAGTGCAATATGAAAATTCGAGGTCCCTTATTCAAAAATGATAAAGAATCTCAAGAGAGTAATGGCTGAGCATTAACTCAAGCGTGGGGTCCCTTCTAAGCTTGGGGGTCTTGCCAGGTCAGAGCTCTGCTCAGTGTCTGAGCTGAGAGGGCTGAGAACCTCCCACCATGAAGATTTACAAAAGGCCTTCTTTAAATAGCCTGGTCAGCCTCAAAGAATTTATTTATTTTTTCTTATTTTTCTTTTATGGACAGAGAGGCAAAAATCAGGAATACATTAAAATGGAAACAGGGCCATGGTATAAAGTTATTTATTGCTTGTAAGAGCTAGAGGATATTCAGCTAAATAGATAAAGTTACCCTTCTGGGGGACAGGAGAAGGAAGAGGTTGTAAACTGATTTTCTATTGACACTGAGAACAGAAATGAGACTTCTCTAGAAACAGCTGGTTGCCATGGTAAAATGGTAAAGAGAACTTTTCTCTTCTGATTTGGAAACACAAAACCCAGGGACAGAGGTTCAGAGGGAACTTAAAGCAAAATAGTTGCACTTTGACCTCTTGTAAAACAGCAGGAAATGATCTGAGAGGAGTGGGTGGCTGAGGTGTCAGGGCTCACCCAGGCCTGTAGAAGGAGCAAGCAAGAATGCAAAGTTCAGAGGAACCTCTAAAATTTGGGACAAGGTTATAATCCTTGCTTATTGAGCATGGACCTTGTGTCCAGAGCTATACAAGGCACCTTCTATACATCATTTCATTTAGTTTATATTTTTCTTATAGCAAGCTAACATGGCAAGTACTATCACCCTCATTTTGCAGAGGAAGAAACTGAGGTCGGAGAGGTCACATCACTTGGTCAAAGTTGTATTGCTATTAAATGGCAGACTGCAGCTCTTGATAAGGCATGGACTGTAAAAGTAAATGAGCAAGTGACAAGACGGGGACATGTTATAGAAACTTTGGAGTTTATAGCAATTAATATGAGTGTAATAAGTAATAAGAGCATAATAAACTAGGACACAATTAAAAGTTTAATTGGAGATAATGGTTTGACATATGCCTTAAATACTTTTTTTTGTTTTTTTGGTTTTTTTGTTTGTTTGTTTGTTTTGAGGACAGTGTCACTGGCCCTCATATGTGGGACCCGAACCAGGGCCGCTGGCTTCCCAAACCAGCGCTTAACCACCATGCCACTCGGCCGGCTCTGCCTTAAATATTTTTGAATTGATATTCATATTACCTCATATCTACTAGAAACGAGTTTCGTAAGGTAATTAATTGGTAAAGGTTCATATCTGTTTTTCACAGGAATAGGAACTGTTTACTTTCCTGAATGATAGAGAAGCAGGTGCTCCATCTAACAGCAACATGAACACATGCTAAATTCACCTCAACTATTAATCCACAGAAGACAAAATAAGGAAGTGCTCAGGTAGGCTAAGTGGTATATAGTAAATGTTCATAAATACCTATTGAATGAATGACCACAAAATTGGGAGCGAGGGGAATAAAGGAATACGAAGGTGTATGTGGTATGAAAATCAAATTATTCTTGTTTCTGCCAAATTTATTTGTATTAAACTTTAATAATGCCAATTTGTTCTTCTTCACATGTTGCTATACTCTAAGTAAGGATTATAAATCTTCACCCAATGATATGTGCTCCTCAACTGAGAATATATTTATAAAACTACCATTGTCATGATACTTGCATTTTATGGTAGAAAAAATTTGGCAACCCTGAACACTCATTGCAAATTCTTTCTCTCTATGAATGAGTTTCATTCACATTGGTTAAAGATTCTTAAGACAACAGGAGAATTTCTATTTTTTAGTATGCTTGTTTGTTCTTGCATACCATAAATGAGACAAGGATGAAAAGTACCCATTCTACCTCATTATAGTTAAAGAGGTCTTAGAACCACCATGGAATAAGGCAACATGGGTCTTTACAATGCTGCTTTTCCTTTCTTTGCCCACTTCAAGTTTGCCTCAGGAACCCACTACAGTGGCTGATCAGCAACATTCAGAATGGTTGGGTGGAGTTAGCACAGTGCCTGGTCCATGATACATGCACAGCAAATGTTAAACACTCTCCTTTATGGCCATGTCCTGTACACTGGCCCCTCTCCACCATCTTCCCCTCCATAAGTAGACTTTTGCATCTTATTTCTTTGGGATTGTGCTCTCAGGCAGCTGTCATAATTGAAAAAGGATGTGTCAAGCTAACCACCACTGAAATGTTATTGACAACAACATAATGTGTCACCTGGTCAGAGATATTTGCATTTTCTGGAGTCATCTTTGAAACACACAGTCTTACCTAGTGCATAACCCAGTGACTGTTTCATGAACCATATTCAGTAAATTGTTTGAACTTAACTCACCAAAGGAATAAGTCTCCAATAGTAGGACTTTAGACACCAGTATAAGCTAGTAGGGAAGACATTTCTGGACAAGGAGGTTTTCCAAATGTAACTAAAATCCCACATAGACCTAACTTCAGTTCTGACTCTTTGTGCTAATTGGAAAATCTCTGCCCTACATCTGTATGGAATTCCTTCCATCAAAACTTAGCATAAATTCTTTCCTACACTGCTTCATGGAGGCTGAGCAAAGTGCATTGCTTTCCTTCATACAAAACCTTTCATATATTTGAGGATTATAGTACTGGGGAGGGGAAAGAGACTAATTTATTATCCAAGTGAAATATTTACCCACGAGATGTCCTTCTATGAAGTGTATGGAACAATCCAAATATATAAAGCTAATATTGTTTCATATTAACTTGTACCACGTATTTAATTGCTTATGCTTTATGCCTTTCCACTAATTAACTGGTACTAATTATATTTTTTAAATCTTCCAATATACATTACAGAATGTGTCTCAAAAACTGTGGGCACTTGAATTCAGGTGTTTTTTTTTAATTATTAAATTAAATGTAACAAAAGTCACACTGTACTTGGGTCCCAAAGAGCAGCTTTTCAGTGCTACAGTGTCTCAGTTGTATAACCTTGGTCAGTGAATTTAAACTCCTTTAGCTTTAGCTTCTTTGTTGGCAGGATGGTGGGATTTAATTATTTAACATTATGTAGCACCTACTCTGGGCCATGCGCTGGTCAGAGTGCTTTGCAAATGTGAACTCATTTAAATCTTTATGGCAACTTCAAGAGGACAGCACTATTAGCAGACTTGTTTTGTAGATGAGGGAACTGGGGAAGAGAAAGGTTAAATAGGGTTTCCAAGGTCATACTGTTGGCAAGTCATAGTTAGAACTTGAACTTGGGCATTTTGGCTCCAGAATTTAAAGCATTGCACATCAGACTGCCTCTCACAAGCTGGAATCTTGGGTCATGCAGTAAGAGGGGGCTTTAGGGCTGACCTGGTCCACATCCTTAGCCAAGGCTTAAATTGTGTGGGGAATGTGGTCTGCTTGACACACAGAGGCCATAAACAACATATCAGGGAGGAGGAGGGTCTTTGTTACATGTTTATGAGCATTTGGGCTCCCCTAGAAGCAGTACATGAGATAAGAATGCAGCTTATTTGGGAGTTGACCACAAGTAGATCCCTGGTAGAGGATTCCTGGTAGAGGAGGGGAGTAGGGAAGTAATACAGGGAAGGGATGGAATTTAGTAAAGTGTACACAAAGGATGCCAAAAAAAATGCATGCACATTTTAAGAAAAGAAAAAAAAAAACTATTAAAATTGTAATGCTCAGTATATACTGATAATAAAAGATGAATGTGAGTCATGTTTAACTTCTGCAATTGCAAGAGGTGCTCAAATTGGTTACCATCAGCATCCAGACACTTCTGACTA
Source organism: Aselliscus stoliczkanus (assembly GCA_033961575.1). Lineage (NCBI taxonomy): Eukaryota > Metazoa > Chordata > Mammalia > Chiroptera > Hipposideridae > Aselliscus > Aselliscus stoliczkanus. The sequence goes on from CM066738.1 coordinate 34,974,022, forward strand.
TAGTGAACTACTGCTTGAGCAACGTTGACGACTGTGCACTTGTATACATTCTTTTTGGCATCCCAAGTATTTATGAGTAGGTCACCATCTGGGAAACTGGACTTGAACCCACTGCAGACTTCTGGGACGTGGTTAGACATGACTGAGAATAGTCTCACCAAGGGGCAAGGAAGCTAAGATGTGCAACCAACACCTCCCATTCCTTATCATTTGAGGATACTCCTAGGGGCATTAGCTTACTGGCACTGTGAGCCCATTTCTGTACATGGGTCCCTCATGTATTTCTATGGACAGAGAAAGCTTTCAGGCAGAGACACAGGTGCTGAAGCAGAGGGCACAACAAACACCAGGGCACAGGCGGAGGACACTGACAGCATGCATGGCAAAGTGCATGGTGCAGGTACCCAATTATGAATGTCTCGTTCACTTAGGAATAGTTATGTAGTCTCCTGTGCATAGAAATCCTTCCAATATGGAGGATTTCTTTATTCTTGGGCTTTCATTGCTGTCAGTTATTAGCATTATGTACCCAAGAGCATGACAAGAAATAAATAAGAGTTTCAAGGATTTTAATTCATTTAATAAATTTGTATTAAAAACACCTCTATAAGCCAGGAAATCATCTAGGCACTGGGAATACAACAGTACAAAAACATATAAGTATAGGCAAAGGTTCTTGCCACTTGAAGCCTACATTGTGGTAGGGGAAGTCATTAAAGAACATAATTGATATGTGAATTGTGTTATATGCTAGAAATCCAGTACTGTGAAAGTAAAAAGCAGAATAAGGGGATTGGGAAGTGTTGTGGGATTGATGTAATTTTAAATGTGATGGTCAGGGAAAGCCTCAAAAAGGAGATGACATTTGAGTAGAGATTGGAAGGAAGTGACAGAGAGTCTTGCATATATCTTGGGTGTGATGGGGTTGGGGAGCGTGAGAGAAGAGCCTCCCAGAAGGGTAAACAGCCTGGAGATGGGTTGAGGGATGGCCTAGGAGGAGGGTGGAATATGGCTGGATGGAAATAATCACTTGCAAGAGGGTAGGAGATGGGATTAGAGAGGGGGGTTAAACCCAGGCCAGTCCTCAGGCTGTATGGGGTATTATAAGGACAAGGAGAAAAGGGGAGCTACTAAGAGAGAAGTATAGTGAGCTTTAATGAGATGATCCAGTCTTCTGTGTTGAGAACAGCCTGTGGGGGCCAGAAGAGAATGCAGATGGCTTAGTTCAGAGGCTGCTGAGATAGTCCAAGCAAGAGATAAAGGAGGAGGGTTGGACCAGGTGGTAGCAGTGGATATGATGAATAGAATCTGGCTATATTTTATTTAGAGAGATTTCCAGAAGGTGTAACTAAGGGATACAAGAGAATTATAGAGTGTCATAGAATATAAAGCCTTAGAACTGGTGCTCTAATCCCACACTCTCATGTTACAGTTGAGGAACCTGAGCTCAGGAATTCAGGGAACTAGAGGTATTTGCCCAGAGAAACACAGCTGAGCTGTGAGTAATGCCAGGACTCCTACTTTTAATGTCCCCTGACTCCAACTGATGTCATCCAGTGATGTTAAGCCAGTCAGTCCCACTGGGAGAAGCCATGAGTACCTGAACTGAAAGATGTATGTACTTCTGTCAGGCTCCACTCCAACCATAACTGGCCCCTTCTTTCTTGAGAGCAATTACATTTTTCTTGGTAGAGGTACCCAGTCCTAGCTAATAGCCATGTTCTCAGGGAGAGTGTGCACAACAGAGACTTCCTTTTTTATTTATTGATAAATATTAATCTCTAGGTAAAGTTTTAGAGTCTTCCCACGTCAGTAATGGTGCATGTACTGATGGGAAATTCCTTACCACAATGAGTAATATGCTCTGTTCTCCTTTGTTTGATTATCGCTTTGACATTTCTCACAAATGTACCTTTCAGTCCTCTAATAATAATATAATTTCTATGAAGCTACTTGGCTGTCAGCAGCAAAGTCCCCTTGGGTAATCTCAAGGACCCTAAAAAAACAAAACTTTGGTTTCACACACTTCTCATGAGTCTAATTCAGTATCAGTAGGGACCCTGTGCCAACAACACCTCTGTTTAAATATTATAAAAGACATTTTCCAGGGACATTTTATCATATGAATCAATACTAAAAATATGTAAAGACTGATTTTCCACACATAGGGGGCTGAATTAAGGACACTGGCTCTGCAGTGAAGCCAAAGTAATTTGGAGGAAAGACTATTTTCTCTCCTCCACTCCCTGGCACTGCTATGTATCCCTCTCTTTTCTTACTAAGTATATTTATTTGATGGGAACACGAATTACTCAAATTTAACTTACATTTGTGTTCAGAGTGCAATGTATACAATCGTTTTTCAAAATATCTAGCTTATTGGTTGGATTTTTCTTAATCTAGTACAAGAATTAGTTTACATTCCCTGAATACATATCCATCAGCTAGCAGGAGAAGCCTCCAGAAGCCTGCTGATAAACAGGAAGAAGTCTGTCTTGACACAAACCAGCTTTGTTCATTCTGTAAAGCTGCTCATTCAGTTTTCATGGTGACTTTAATATAGGGCTCATCTATGCCAAGTATTATTTTGAATATCGCATTTTATTCCAAAGACTAAGCTCAAGCGCTCTCTCTCTCTCTCTCTCTCTCTCTCTCTCTCTCTCTCTCTCTCTCTCTCTCTCTCTCTCTCTCCAAACTCTGTTAACAGAAAAACACACTTGAATCTAACAGATTTTTAAATTATTCTTTCCTGTTGTTGCCTTTAGCTTGACACTCTTGTCATCATGTTCTTTCCAGAAGCTATGAAGCAACCAAACGGCATTTTTCTCAAGTTATAGACATTGAATCCAGTGCTCCTGAAATCTGATGTCATATTTGCTTCTTAAAATGCAAATACTAGCTTCCATCCTTATCTTCCACCCTTCACTCAAGACCTAGAGAAGGGGTTCAAGGAGGATTAAGCATCTCACGTTTACCTCTGCTGATAACAGATGCTCTTGGGACCAAGTAATGCCACGTGTGTTTAACTAACTCTCGATTAGAAGAAAGGAAACCAGAGAGATTCAGAAAGGATGTGCTAGAAAATGGGAAGCATGCCCAGTCTCAACATGAGAAGTGATTTTGAAGAGAGGAGTTTATGAATATGCGGGGGAAGAATCTGGATTCAAAAGTGACATGTTTACTGCAAGATGAGATTCTCATGACTACTTAAATACTTTTGTATGATTATTAATAATCCCCAAACATAACAAACTCACAAGGCATATGTTTCAGTCACAGTAAAACCAAGTCACTGCATCATCAGGCTGGATAACATGCAAAGATTATCCTGAGCCACACGACATTGTCAGGAAGCAGCCAGCTTTGGATATAAGTGAACAATGGTGCTGCTTCAGTTCCCAGTGCCAGTACCCAGGAATCTGGCACTGAGGGAAGAAAATAAATTAGATCACAGCCCAGGTGAGATAGTCATTCTGTTGGGCAGCAGGGTGAGTCCCAAAAGAAAGCATGTGCCATTATTCTGCTGAGTCCCAGCAGAGATGGGCTATATTGCACTAAATGCTTCTAATAAGACAAATTGGTGATTAAAGAATGGGCAAAGAGGGGATTTCAAGATATTCATTGTGTATCTGTGACACTTTAAGAAGTTACTCCATCTGCCTTTGCACTGGCTTCGCACATTGCTCATGCATCCCCCATTAATGATGCTACTTTTGATTAAGCTTTTTTTTCATTAGACAGTTTAAAAGTAAGGGAGTTTTGGGCCGGCTGAGTGGCTCAGTTGGTTAAGAGCTCGCTCAAGAGTATGAGCTGAGCTCTGAGCAACGGTGGTTCCATGCCAGCCCAAGCTGAGTTGCCGTTGAGCTGCCAACAGGTGTCAGGATGGCTCAGCTAAAAAAAAAAAAAAAAAAAAAAAAAAAGTAAGGGAGTTTCCTTAGAAAGCACGGACTATTTAACAATCACCACTTCAAGCAAAACTGGTACATGGTTTTCTATTGGGAAGGAGGACCTAAGCACTGATGATGACCCTCAACTCTAGGTCCCTGCTGTACAAAATGTGGCCCATGGATCAGCATCACCAAATCCCCTGGGAGATTATTAGACATGCAGGATCACAGGTCCACCCTCAGTCAGAAGTTGCATTTTAACAAGATCTTCAGGGGATTCATGTGTACAGGTAAGACTAATAAGAAGCAGTGTTCTGCGTTACATGGGATCGTTGGGTTCCAGAAAGCTATTTTGATAAACATAATGTTGGAAGTTACAGAAAACTAACTTACCTTACTTGAACTTTTGGCCTTCAGAGACAGACACTGCTTTCTATTATCCCATTAAATGGCACCATCTCTCAAGAATCTTTTGGTTGCAAAGGACAGAAAAAAAAAGAATGAAAAAATGAATAAAAGAAAAAAACAATAAAATAAAATAAAAATTAAACTGGTTAAAGCAAGAATAGAAATGTACTGTACTGGGTCATATGATAAAATGTCCCTGGGCATATATTTTTAGGCATGGCTGAGCCAAAATTTGTCATTGAGGATCTGTCTCTCTCATTCTCTTGGCTCTTTCTTCTACACAAGCATCATGCAAAAGCAAACTCTCTCAAGGGATAATAGTAAATGTGGCCAACAGCAAGTTCAGGCTTACATCCTGACAGCTTTGTCATAGCAACAAAATAACAGACTTCTTTTCCAATTACTTAAGAAAAAATATCCAGTATTTGTATTAGTCAACTCAGTTTGGTCATGTATCCATCTCTGGAACAATCACCATGGGTCTGATTGACCAGGTTACATCACATGCATGCTCTTTGCCCAATGGAGTAAGGTCAGACCCCATGACCTTTGAGTTAGGAAGATGTGGTTTTCAAAGGAAAACTCAAGATGCTCTTACTTGAAGAAGTGAGAATGAGTGCTAAGCAGGTAACAGCATCAGGTAGCCAGTTCTTTGGTGTCTTTCTAGGTAATATTTCTGTTATAATTTACTGAGATCTCATTTTGTGTAAGGCAGATTGCTAGGAACTATGGGTGACAGCAAGATGAACACTGCCAGTCCTCAGAAGAGAGGGACAGCAGATCTCTAATTATTATGCAAGGATAAGTGGAAGGACAAGCCATGTTCTATAGATTCCAAAAGAAGGAGCATTTAATCGTGCCTCCAACACATAGAAAGGCTTTGTGGGCTTCAAGGATGGCTTGGCTTCCAATATTTGGAGCCCAAAGGAAAGCAAGAGCTAAGGTTTGGAGACATGTGAACAAATCTTAGAGTTCACAAGCTGAATCAATGGGGGATTGGAGCCAGATTGCAAAGATCTTTAAGTGTGAACTTCCTGAAGTTTAGACTTTATCAGAGGAGAGGAATCTGATGAAGGTCTGGAGAGGGAAATGATATCCACAGAGAGTTTTAAGGTCAGTTTGGGAAAAAAATTTTGGAGTATGAAAACCATACATGTGGGGAGAATTCCATGAGTTTAATGAGCCTTCTGATGAAAAAAATAAAGATTCTATAGCCTAACTGCTCATATCTAAACTAACTTCACCTGGCCATAAGTGTCTCCAAATAGAAATAGGCTAGTTATTAGCTAAAGATGGTTTTCTATTGGGGAAAAACCAGGAGAGTTAGTTAAAAGTCAACACCCAATGCCTGTTATTTGATTGAATAAATTTTAAATGATTTTGAAACACAATCCTCCTTTAAACAACTGAACATCCAGCTGGTGTGGATTATATTTAAGTTAAGGTCTGCCATATACACTTCCTCCTGGAACACAATACAATAGTTTTCTCTGAACTTTATTTAAAAAGCCTGCATAGGGAGGAAAGGAGGATAGAAAAGCAGAAAAGAGGAAGGAAGGAAGGAAGGAAGGAAGGAAGGAAGGAAGGAAGGAAGGAAGGAAGGAAGGAAGGAAGGAAGGAAGGAAGGGCAAATAAGTAGATGTGTAAGAATAGAAGAAAAGAGGGGAGGCAGAGGCAAAGGTGAGCAGGAAATTTATTTAATTAGTCTAGTAGGATGCTCAGTAATTTCCATGAATTGATTTTCTGTCAGAGCTGATTTTAGATAGCCCTTAAACTTGTGAAATCAGATGTCACACTAAGTTCAAGCCTCCTCTGTGTTTGACCTTCACACTCACAGTTCTGACAGTGGTCTGCAGTGCATTTAGGATGTTTTCAGAAGGTGACACTGAGGAAAGGACTTTTCACTACAGGATGTGAAAGTATGTGCTGCAGATCCCAAGGGAATGCCTGGCATTCCGCTGAACAGGGTCTCTCTTAGAGTGTGTTGACATTTCTTTGAGCTTTTCTGAGCCCTTAGCTGTCCTCCGTCCTCCAGAGGGACCTACTGGCTGCTCCCAGGGGTGAGGATTCTCCCTGTGAGCATTATTCCAGTCTGTGCTGGTCCCCTAAGAAATCAGTATTTGGGAGGCTTAAGATCAAGAACAGCCCAGAAAAACTGCAGGACAAAAGTGAGCCTAAGAATGATAGGGCTATCCATTCTAGAGGGCACTTCCATGAAAAAATGTCTCATCCTCCCCAGTGATGGGCAACCACATCCTCAGAGAGATCGCTTTTTTTTTTTCATAATACATGGTATATTTCCAATACATTTTGAAATCAATACTACCTTCCACCATCACTCCAGAGATATTGATGTGTGTGTGTGTGTGTGTGTGTGTGTGTGTGTGTTACTCTGATTTCTGTTACCTTGAACCTTTGGCCTTGACCTTTCATTTCAGTTGAGAAGTAATGTGTCCAAGTGTGCACAATTAGGATATGACCAACAAAAGAAAATCACCACTTGGCCCCAAAACCTGACTTTCTGGAAAGTTACTAAAACAATCTTAAATTCCATTTCAAAATATTTCCCAATATATATTTTAATATATATTTCCTAGGGTACACTACTACTTGTGTTTATTTATAAATTTTTTCACTACTGTTTTGGGTGGGTTAATTTTTTTATTCATCCTCACACCATAGTGTAGTCATGTATGTATGTGAATTTTTGTGGTTTGCTGTATGTGTGTATGTATGTGCATGTATATGGAGTATATGTATTCATATAAATGTGTTCATGCTGTGTTTGGGGGATAGTGTAATGTATGTATGTGATTGTGGTGTGTGTATTTGAGTTTTTGTGTATATATGTAATATGTATATGATTGTGTGGTAAATGTGTATATTGCTGTATGTATGTTCATGCATGGTACATGTGTGGTTTGTGCTTAGAAAACTGTAGGGTGTGTGTATATATGGAGTGTGGATGGTTGTATATATGTTTCATGGTTGTGTGGCATATGTGGAGTGTGTATGTGTTCATATGTGTCTATGTATATTGCACTTTGGAAAGTTTGTATTTAAAATTGCATGTACGTACTCTTGTGGGTGAACACACTGGGTTTCTTGAGCATGTTATGATCTAATAAAGAGATAATTTAGGAATATAAAATGATATTGATCTATTCCTCTAAAAAAAAACTGTATTTGACGTAGACTTTGAATATCTGTTTTCATACACAAAGCAATTATTTTACTTCATAACCAAAGGCAGCCATCTTTGACTTTTGGGGAAATGCCCAAAATAATATTTCCTAAAAGCAATTTAAAATTGGAATGGACATGCCATTTTCTGGTGTCCAAAGGGATGACAAAAGATAGTTGATGATGTGTTATTTTAGAGGGAGAAAAGGTATTAAAATACTTCTGACTGTAGCAACAATAAAATACTAATGAACTGAAGGAACAGATGGAAACTGAAAAGCATGTGCAATGTCAAAACCCAAAATACAGTGATTTGTTAAATCACAGGGTTTTTTTCTCCCAAGAGAAGAGCTGCAGTTTGCTGATAACTCAATGACAACCTGGATTATTACTGTAACACAGCAACGCCATTTTCTGCCTGAAACCTGCGAGAACTAATTAATTATATAGCTTTGGTTACTAGGTTAGAACCAAGCTTCGCTGCACAGTTTCCAAAGACTGAACTTCCTAAAATGTCAGAAGAACACAGCATTTTCCTAATTGTCTGCTATATTGTAGATAGTTACAAAAACTGCTACCGTTTGCTGTAAGGAAAATGCTTCATGATAAATTTTTGCATTTTTGACCATTTGGAAAGACTTTTCCTACAGCTTTTAAAATCCTTGAGTCACCCAGACTTCCTTAGAGAACTGAAATTTGTCATGTCAAGTTGTACCTCTAAATATAACATGAGAAAGAAGGGTTTTATATAGTGCCAGCTGGGCTCGAGGTTAGATAGGCAATGAGAGAAAAACATATCTCTGCTCTAAACAAAAGACCCCAGCCTACTTCCTAATAAAAAACTGAGATTTTAGAAGCCTCCTGAGCACAGACAAATGGGAAATAATGTCTGTCCATTGAAAAAGAAAAGAATCGCCTTTGTGTTATTTTTTTTGTCCCCAGAAGTAGTTGGAAATTGGAAACCAAAAAATAAAATACAGGAGGCCCCATGAAAACTGTAAAGGCGCACACATTGCCTTGAGTCTTCTGTGGGTCTCAGGGAACTTTCCTCTCCCCACCATAACTTGTAATTTTCTCCCAGCACTTGCTGCATTTCTGATACTGGGGAAGCCAACCCCTCTCATGGCTGGTGGGAGTGTGAACTGATAAAGCCACACTGGAGAGCAGCTTGCTGTATTATTACAATTGTAATTGCACATACTCTATGGCCCAGCAAGTGTACTTTTCAGCATCTTGTCTAGGGAAACACTCATACATTGCTCACAATACTGGAGAATTGGAAAGGAACTTAATGTTTACCAATAAGAGCTAGATAATAGTATATTGAGGTTATTTAATTATTTGCCACACTTTATATAAGATGGATTTATATTAGTAATACCAGAAGACTTCCAAAATATAGTGTTCAGTAAAAGCAAATAGCAGACAAAATATCGATATAATATGAGAGCATTTTTAAAAAGAGGACCTGCACACATATATAAAACAATGTTATACTTTTACAAATATGAATATAAGTACACAGGGGATGGTCTGGAATTAGTTCCATTGGATGACAAAAGCAATTATTCTCTAAGAAGAAACTGGGTGTGGAGGTGGTGGTCAAGATGGATTTAGATTTATCTCATTAGCTGTGTGCTCCTGGAAAAGTTACTTATTCTGCTTTGGATTCTTCAATAATATGGAAATTATTTTTTTAAATGTCTACATGATAGAGCTGTTGTGAGGATTAAATGTGTTCATAATAAAATAGATCATATGTATGTAGTACTCACTCAAGGCCTGGTAATGTTTTAAGTGTTTTACCTATATTATGAACTCTTTAAAGCAGGTAGAATTATTATGTCCACTTTACAGATCAAGAAACTGAGACACAGTGAGGTTAAGATAATTTGCCAGTAGTCTCATAGCTTGTAACTAGTAAAGCTAGAGGACCTGAGAAAATAACAGCTTTCAAAGGGAAGCAACTAAATGAAGAAAGAGAAGGTTTAAGAAGGTTTGAAGATATTTCCTGAAATTCATACATGTTTTTGCACATGAGGGAGATGCACTTGGGTCTATTTATTCTCCAGCTAGAGCAGAACTCAGGTACCTGATCTTTAACAACACATTTTTGTGGTCAAATAATTCAACAAAATGGACATCTTCCAGTTAATCAGGTTTTAAATCTTGGGGTGAATTTGATTTTCCTTTTCTCAAACCCACTGCCACAGAGTAGATGATGCCAGTACTTAAATCCTGTGTGCCCTAATGGTGGGCAGAATGCAATTTCTCACTGTGACAGTTAATTTTATGTGTAAATTGACTGGGCCACAGTGTACCCAGGTACTTGATCAAACATCATTCTGTGTGTGTCTGTGAGGGTGTTTTGGATGAGGTAATCATTTGAATCAGTAGACTGAGTAAAGCAGGTTGCCCTCTCCTAATCAGTTCAAAGCCTGAATGGAGCAAAATGGCCAACCCTTCTGCAAATAAGAGGAAAATCCTTTGCCTAACTGAATTGAGCTGGGACATGAGTTCTTTCCTGCCTTCAATTTTGAATTGAAATATCAACTATTCCTGGGTTTTGAGCCTGCTAGCTTCTGGACTAGAACTCTACCATCAGCTCCCCTGTGTCTCTACATTGCTGACCTAGGATTTTTGGGACTTGTCAGCCTCCATAATCATGTAAGCCAATCCCTTATAATAACTAAGTGAGTAAATAAGTAAGTAAGTCCGCAAGTAAGTAAATATCATATTAGTTTTGTTCTGGAGAACCCTGCCTAATACACCTACCCCTTGATTTTGGGTTTGTCCATGTAAATTGTGTTATCCAATGGGATGTCAGTAGTTGTGATGTCAGCAAAAGTGTTCCATGTGCTTGCAAAGTAGGGTTTGACTTCTTGCACTTGTGCCATTGTTATGAAAAAAGCATATACTGAGTAGCTACTGCGCCTCCAGCCTAGGCCTCCAAATGAGACAAGTAGAACAGACTTGAACTTGACCTGTAGCCTGGAGTCAAGCCCTGCTGAACCCAAAAAAGATCAGCCAAATTTTAACTAACTGTCAGTCTTATGAGTTAAAAAGATAGTGTGTCTGTAAGCCACTGAGTTTTTGATTGGTTTTCTTGTTGTTGCTGTTGTGCAGCATTATGGCTATAGCTGACAGATACACTCATCATATATAATGCTTCTTTTTTTTCAATGACTCTAATATGCATCTCTTCCCCTCACTCTGGCATAGACACTTTGGCTCTGTATGGAGATGATATGAGAAGAGAGCCTCCTACGTCTCTCCTTTTTCATAACAATCTTTTATTCCAATCAGTGATTGGTGCTGATGATTCCATAACCTTCCTAGAGCCTAGTTCTGCTCCTATCGTCCCTCTACTCCAAAGTCTTCAATGGTTTCTTAGTATAAGATAAGGAACTCTAGCCCTTGCCTGTACATGCTCTTATACTTCTGTACATTTTGTATGCAATTTATTCTCTGTAGAATGTCCTATCACTCTACCATTTTCATCTCCCCTTATCTATGTAGCTAAATTTTACTAATGATTTGAGATTCTACAACAGCTTTAATTACTCTTTGAGTCCTTCCCTCTTGGGGTACCCCTTCTTTGACATGCACATCACTCTTACTCCAAATATATATACCTATACAATAATCACACCGGGGTCTCTTGAGATCATCATATTCTTTTCTAAGCTCTCACAAACACACTGTTTTCCTACTTAACCATAAATCTCTCCTAGCTATTTGTTCCCAGGAAGGTCATAGGCCTGTGGGTCTATGAGTATTTGTCAAATTATGTTTGGTTATATTACAGGAACCAATTAATCCCTGAATCTCTGAATTTATTCTGAGGTGCAAGTCTCCCACTGCACATTTAAGCCATGTGGAATTTTCAGAGCACAACATGGATTCATTTCACACTCATGTCATGGTGTGGTTCAGTGGCAGTTCTGTTCCACATCATCACTCAGGGACCCAGGCCCTAGGGGGCTTCATCTTAGCATTTGTTTTCACACTTTCTCAGTGGGTGACTGGTGGAGCTGGGATTTGAACAAGGCAAGTGACTCCCAAATCCAGTCTTTTAATCACTGTTTTATATGCGTCACTACTCAAATCAGAGTATAAAAAAGGAATTACCATCTAATTAATAATATGCAAAGTATTTTGCATGTCTTAATTAATTTGTATAGTGGTGATAGAAGAGAAGTATTTCCTCCAGGTTAAGTAATTTGCCAAAGTTCCATAACTAACTCATGTCAGAAACAGGATTCAAGATCAAGTCTGCTTGACATATTTACAAGATATTACTTAGGAAATAGCACTTGGGAAATAGAAGAAAAATAGTTTCTATAATTCAAGGGAAATAAGGGAATGCCAACATGGAATGCAACAAGGGAATTCCCTTGCAACAAGTGAAGGCAAAACTAGTGAGGGAGACATCAAATTAAAAATACCTATTCTAAGAATTTGCTTACATAAACCCTGCCCTTTAAAAACATTAAAAGTACTAATGAAAATTCTATTTGAATTACCCAGAAGTGGTGTATTAATCATCAAGTAACAAGAATACACAGTTGATCCTTACATCTCATGGATTCCATATTTGCAAATGCACCTACTAAAATGTATTTGTAACTCCAAAATCAATACTCATGGAACACTCACAGAAATGCACAGAGTGGTGAAAAATTGGAGTTCCCAGATATGTATATTTCCAACTGAGGTTGAACAAGACAACTCTCTGCTTTCTTGTCTCAACTCTTATACTCTAAACAAGTGTCCTTTCCGTGGTCTATTTAGTGTCACGTTTTTCACATCTTTGTGTTTTTTGCTGGTGATTTTGCTGTTTAAAAATGGCCCCAGGAAGTGCTGAAGCGCTGCCTAGTGTGCCTAAGTGCAAGAAGGCTGTGAAGTGTCTTACAGAGAAAATATGTGTTAGACAAGCTTTCCAGGTATGAGTTATAATGCTGTTGACTGTGAGTTCAAAGCCAATCAATCAATAACATGGTACATTCAGAAAAAAAAAAGAGAGGAAATAGGCTAATCTGTATGTGAGGCCGTTCCAGAAAGTTCTAAAATAACTTCTACAGAGCTATGGAAAAGATAGAAAAGCAGCTGAATTTGTGGATTTGTGGGATGATGACTGATTAAAAAATATGTAGCCAATGACATTGCTGTGAGGCTGAAAGTCAAGGAAATTTCTGGTCATCTTACACAGAGTTAGGAAAATGTCAAACCTTTCTGAGCTAGTGCTGGCTGGAATGCATGTTTTTAAAAGTGATACAGCATGTAAAATGTTCAATTTGCAGGTTCTGCAAGTTCTGTAGGTTAAGAGGCTATGAAAGAATTTTTTTTTTTAATTTTGCTAAGTATTATACAGGGAAAAGGAGTAAGTGGAAGAGTAGGTTTCTAACAATGGTGAGACTGCCTTGCTTTACAAGAATGTTGGCAAACAAATCTATATAATATGAATCGTGTTTTGGTTGACCAAAATGTGTGACCTGAGGCATGCAGGAATGTAACCCTGTATTTTCTCTAGAGGCATTAGTTCAATATTTGCTAATTCAGTGTTCATGGTGACATTATAGAATATAACCACTATGAATAATAAGAATCAACACATAAGTGTGTGTGTGTGTGTGTGTGTGTGTGTGTGTGTGTGTAAATATCTAGGACTAATTGAAAGTGATTTCTTAATGAGTGAGGCTCAGTCTAATCTTCCCCAGTTTCTCTACTCAAGAATTTAATACTTCTAGATCAAAGCCTCCCATTGCATATGTCAGCCATGTGGTATTTTCACATGGGTTTTTGTTTTAGCTTGGTTTGAAATATGTTAATTCTTTGTCAGTTTCAAATGAGATTTTAAAATCAGCTAAAATGGGAATTGTGATCGATGCTCTTTTTTTCTAATTGCTTTAGCTATTTTTTGAGGTTTTGGAGGATTTGTTTTCAGATTTTGTTTTCTTAAATAAAAATAAAAAGTAATTAGGCACTAACTATATCCTCCCACAAATGATCATAATTGAGGACATATGCTCAAGTCTCAGATGATGGCTAAGAATTTATTATTTCCTAGATGAGAAATTGGATTTTTCCTCCTTCTGCAAAAATCCCATAGGGCTCTTTGACAAAGAGACCATTTACAACTTTTTTGCATTGCAGTGTATGTGTGTTATTAACAGAAAATCTGATAAATAAGTAGGCCTCCTCTGACTCACACAGATCCCATTCTCTACTAAGAACCTCAGGATTCTTTTTTTTTCAATCACCTTGGAATATAAATTGAAAATTGAAGAGCAATGAAAAGAAAAATAATTTCTACTTCATCTCCACCCAGATTTCCCATCTCCAGGCAACTCATACTGTGGTTTAGGGGCCTGTATAGCAATCTAATTGTTCTACTTGATTGCAAATAACAGAGCATGTGAGAAGAAGATGAATCTATCTTGGCAAATGTATTATTAAAATCTTTTAAATATGCTTGCACAGAAGCAATGAAAATCTACCTGGATGAGAAGGAAATGAGCAGAGAAAGCCTCTCTGTGCAGGCGCTGGATCCTCTGGATTGTAATACAACAAGACTGCCATAAATATGCAGTTGTCCTGCAATGCTTGAGAAGGCGACAGTGGGAGGAGGGTAGATGGACCTTCTGAAATGACAGCAGAGATTTCATATGCATGAATGAAAAAGCAACAAACTTCCAGTTCTATGTGCTAAGGTTATAGGAACCAGGATTCTAGGATTCTAAGAACTAGAGACCTGGGAATAAATGTGACATATGTCAATGTAGATGCCACTGTTGGTACCTCACTTGCATTCCCCTTGTCATTTTACTCCTTGCCTTACAACTGCCAGCATCTGTTTCCATTTGCCTAAGAAATCCTCAGATCTCCAGAGCCCACTTTGCATGCAAGTATGGCAGGCTAGAGGTCATGAAAAGTGAAGGCTGCTCTTCCACAGCCATCCTCAAGTCATGAATGAGGCTCCCACACTGGTTCCTCCCCCCGCCCCCTCCACCCATTAAAGTGGCAAATCCCTGAGGTGTGTGCCCTGCTGGCTCCCAGAATTCCCAGTTGGGACTGACCTCTATGAACTCCAGATACCTGTCTAGATACAACACTTCATTGGCTTCTTTATTCCCTGTCTCCCTTCCGCACTCCTCCACCTCATTTTCTGGGATCACTCCCAAATAAACTAAGTGCACTCACATCCGTATCTCAGGGTCTGCTTCCAATAAAATCCAAACCAAGGAAATAAGTTTGCCAGGTTCTAGAATTCCCTAAATGAGTAGTTGTGGGGCCCTTATATTTATCTCAGATGCTTCATTAGTCACCAATGAAGGAAAAGAACACCCAGAAGCAGGGGTCAAGGAAGTATTGTTAGTGAGTAAAGCAACTGGGGGACTGTGGTAAGCTCCCCATCTAACTTAGGGGGCTACAACTAGCTCCATCCAGTTTGATTTCTTTTGGCAATGTGTACCTTTGTTTGCCAGATCCTCGGATAGGAAATCTAATCTTTAAATATTATGAACGAATTCAAGCTTCTTAAAAGTACAATACACAAATTCAAAAAACCCTTAAGTAGTGCTTGCTAAAGCAGAGTATGATACCCTATAACGAAGCAATTCCACTCCCGGATACATACTCAAGAGAACTGTGTGCTTATGAGCACCAAAAGGTGTGGACTAGATGGTTCATAGAAGCATTACTCATAACAGCTCCTAACTCGAAAGGTCACAAATGCTCATAAACAGTAGGGTGGATAGATACGCTATGCATATCCATATGATGGAATAGCTATGTAACAAGGAGAATGAGTGAATAATCTCTATCTGCTACATTCTGAATACTCTCAAGCATTATGTTGGACAAAAGAAGCCAGAATCTAGAACATTCCCTGTGTGATTCCATTCATACAAACTACATAAGTATGTAAAATTAATCTATTCGATTGAGAGTCAGAATTGGCATTCTTATTTTGAATCGTCTCCTCCACTCACCTGCTGCACTGCCAAGATCTCATAGATAGGGAGGGATATATGCTTTGTAGCGGAATCATTTTTCCCCTTTGTAAGGTATAATTTCTTCCTTAAACAGGTGATAACATGGACTTATAAATAATTATTACCTTAGTATGAATTAGGCCCTAGAATTGACAGAAGCTCTGCTAGAGGAACTCCCAGCTCTGCTAGGAACTACAGATACAAATAGAGACAAGCCGGAATCCCTGCCCTGTTGACTGGACAACAAGTCCTGAATCCATATGATTTATATAGGTCTTAACTACTTTCTACCCCTAAACCAATTGCTGAGGACAGGGGGCATGAGATCAGGCTCATTTACTTAGGCTATTCATGGGCTACATTGAAAGAGAAACTGAAATTGATCCCATACAAATCTTTGGACAGCTATTGTTGTAGAGAACATACTATGGATGATAAGGGTAGAGCATTGACAGTATCTGCTACAACTACCCACTGAGAGGTAGTTTCTTTTTTTTTTTTTTTTTTGAGGGCAGTGTCACTGGTCCTTGTATATGGAACCAAACCAGGGCCGCTGGCTTCCTAAGCCAGTGCTTAACCACCGTGCCACTCAGCCAGCCCGAGAGGTAGTTTCTTAAATGAAAATTTAGATATTTAGATGCAGTTAAGAGGAAAGAGGCAAAATGAATGCAGGGAAGGCACCCATCCAGTATCCACTGCAAGCTCAAGCTAGAAGTCAGTCATCAAACAATAATACAATGCCATACAAAAACAGCTTGTCTCTGGGTCCTCTCCAAAGTCAACCCACCTGTGTGTCCACACTATGTTTGGACAACTAGCTTCCCAGTCTAGGCAAGGGTAATGATTAGAAGGAAAGTGACCCCAGAATATCTGCCTAACTGTGGAAGGAACTGTGCAGAAATCCAATCTTCAGGGGGTCCAGCAGGTATCCCAGCAAACTCTGTGTGATTCTGCCACCAAGAGAGGGCACATTTTCTCACGATGAAGCCTCTTCAGTAGCCAGAGCATCTTGCTTATTATATGATGATGGCATGATATTCAAATCTGCATCCTCTATCTTGCTCTCTGGGCCATCCTCCCTCCTCAGCCCATCCTAGACTTCATTTCCAGCTCTGTAGTTATAGCCACAAGGGTCTTGGACTAGACACTGTGTTCATGGGAGGTGATGGGTGAATTTTTTTTCATTCAGTCTTCATTACAGTAATTTTCAGATGTGGTCAATCAGACTCAGAAAGGTTAAATAACTTAGCCTGGGTCATACACTGACAAGTGAGAGAAGTGAGGTTAATATACAGAATATCCAACTCCAATATAATGCTTAACTCACAGAGTACTTTTGAGGGAAGTGTGTGTGTGCGTGCGTGCGTGTGTGTGTGTGTGTGTGTGTGTGTGCCTTCCTCCCTCCTCCACTTCCATTCCCAAGACCAGTGACCAACCCTCCTTTTCCTGCACCTATCTTAGATCCCAGCTTCCACTGCTTGATGAAATGAGACCAACCTCAAATGAGTAGCACTGACTCTCCCCTTTTCCCCCATCAAAATGCACTACTTTGGGGTCCCAGCTTCCAGCGCCTTGTGACCTGCCTACAATGGGTTCTCGCAATTAAACACTAGAGGCCCAAATAATAAATAACTATGATTCCTTTTACAGTCATAACCAACTCTCAGAGGATGATACCTTAATGCAGAGAGGCAGCTGAGGTGGGGATATCTGTCTTTGGAGTAGGCATAGGAAAATTGGGCTTCTTTTGGAAATTTCTGGTGCAACCCAAATCACCTCAGATGCCCGCCTATCAGCCTGTGGCTAGGCTTAGCCTGGGATCCCATCTACAGGGAGAGTGGTTTTCACTAAAGGATGAAGACGCCAGTCCACAGTGAAGACCACCGTGCCTTCAGTGCTTAGGGGACACTTCAGAGTGCCCCACTGCCACAATGTCTGGGATTCAGTGTGCTCCTTGCCTTTTAGTATCAATACAGCCATGATCCTGCCTTATGGATTCCCCATACAGACTTTCTCACCAGACATCGTAGGCCAGTTGTGTCTTTAGAGAACTGTCATCCTTTTTGGAAAGCAATGCAGAATGGAAGAACCCTAGCTATTTCCACAGGAGGGTGCTTGTTTTCACAGTAAGAGCAAGGAGTTTTAGTCAGACTGCTATGTGTTCAAAACTAGTGCCTGTCTTAAACTTCTGATGGGATAATGAGCAAATATCTCAAATTCTCTGAGCCTCAAGTCCGATATATAAATGAGAATATCACCATTTCACAGGCTGCTATAAGATTAGGTATGATAACACCATTCTATGGATGTTCCTTGCATGCTTTGAGTGCTCAGTAAAAGTTACCTTTCTTTTCATGCTATCAAAGCACCCCTCAGTATCATTCTAGTACAAAAAAGAAAGTAAATTTGGGATCAAGGTTGTGCTCTATCTCTATCTACCTATCTCTATCTCATCTCTATCTCTTGTAGGTTTTAGAAGTATCGTATGAGACAGAAACATAAACTTTCCTTGGCAGTATCACTTGGTGACAGTAAGGAGTTTTATCAGGGGCAGAGAACTCCCCAATTCTTCACCTTGTCCCCTCCATGGTCTTAGCCATTGCTTATTTTTGTGTTGCATCTGCTCATTCATGATCTGCCAGACTCCTCTGTAAAATCTGCCTTTATTCCTGCCAAAAATGATCATTTTCTGTTTCCTTGCCTCCTTATGGGCTCTCATGTTCTTTCCTGATGTCAATTGAAAACATATCTTTCCATCCCCAATGTATTCATCCTAAATTCTCCCACTGTTATGATTTTTCTTCAGCATCTGGGTTGTTTAACTTACTGCATGCCATGGGGGATACAGATGTGCCACAGATGCAAGGCTAAGTAGAAGGAATGTTGTGTTAAATGGAAACTGTATTTGGGTTGTCATGAGGATGGTAGTGTTATGTTCCTTAAGACCTTGGCCTTGAAACATTGCTGAAAATTAAAATATATATTAACATCTTACTGAACCATAACACATAAGACAAAATGCACACACCATAAATATGTGGCTTGATGACTTTTCAGAAACTGGACACACCTATGTAACCAGTACTTAGATCAAGTACTTATCAGAACTCCACTCACCCATCATTACCACCTCCCAAAATAACCATTATTCTGACTACTTAGCAACATGAATTTAGTTTTGAATTTTGCATAAATGAAATCCTACACCACCTACTCTGCTCTGTCTGCCTTCATTCCTTAAATATTATGTTTTTGAGATTTATTTTTAGTGCTTCATGTCATCAAGTTCATGTTTTCTCATTGCTGGGTAGTGATCCATTGTATAAATATGCTACAATTCATTTATCTCTTCTATTGTTGATGAGCGTTTGAAAAGTCTCCAAAGTGAGGCTCTTAAGAAAAGTTATGCTATGATGATTTTTTAATGAGCCTTTTGGTGCACATATGTGTTTTCTTTGAGTATACATCTAGCTGTGGAATTTCTGGGTCATTGGAGATTCATACTTGTATATTTGACTTTAGTAGACCACGAGTTTTCCAAAGTGGTTGGATTATTTTTCACTCCCACCATCATAGTAAAAGAGTTCGAGTTGCTTTATATCATCATCAACACTTGATATTGTCTGTAATGTTTTTGTTTTCTTTTGTCTTTTTTGTTTGTTTGTTTTTGGTATTCTGGTGGGTGTGTAGTTGTAATTCATTATGGTTTTAATTTGGATTTTTCAAATGACAGAAGAAGTTGAGCACCTGTTCACATATTTATTGATCACCTCTTTTGTAAAATATCTATTCAAATGTTGTGTATATTTGTAAAGTTTTGTTATTTTTCCTTTTCTTACTGATTCAAAGATTTAAGATTTTATTTCAGACTAAAGTTGGCCACACTTAGGACTTTTCTGCCACTCATCCTTATTTTACAATAACTCTAGATCTCTCCAGTTATCATTAATGGTGTTTCAAATTGTCAGGAGTTTCTCCAAGCAATTTAATTTTATTCAAAAAATGTATACCCTATAGTAATTTTAGAAGCAATGTGTATTGAGAGTCATAAAGTTGGTTTGGTTATTTCACTAAATAGCTCTGTGACCACAAGCAAGTCTTGGTATCCCCATCTGAAAAATAAAAAGGCTGCATCTGAGGTCTGCCAATTCTAAGATTCTACAAAACACCAATAGAGTCTGTAGTTTGGAGAGCTGAGGAACAACAGAAAAAAGAATACCAACTTAAACAACTTCCACAAAATTGGTAATCTTGCTTTTAAATTGAAAAGACACCAAACACTCTAACTTTAATTTCAGAATTCTTCCATGTTCTTGCATGACTTAGTTTTTACCTGAATTGTGAGTTTTCCATGTCAAATGAGGAGAAATGTTATATTAATAGGCTTAATTTATCCTTTTTCTCTCTAGAAATGTTTCTTTTATGGAAAACAGTACCTTGCATCAGAATTGACCAGAAAACATAAAAAATAAATTTAAAAAACAAAAACAAAAAAAACCTTCCTTTTGTGTGAAGGCCTGAAATCGAGCTAAGTGAAA
Source organism: Aselliscus stoliczkanus (assembly GCA_033961575.1). Lineage (NCBI taxonomy): Eukaryota > Metazoa > Chordata > Mammalia > Chiroptera > Hipposideridae > Aselliscus > Aselliscus stoliczkanus. Next base: position 34,994,035 of record CM066738.1, read on the forward strand.
ACACTTGCTGTCTTCCATGGCTCAACCACAGACCTCCCAAGACCAGCCTATTGCATCAATCCTCCTTTCTGTATACGTCTGCCTCGATGCACAGATACCCATCAGCCTCCTAAGGTAAAATGTGTGCTGCTAGCCTGAAATCTACATCTTCTTTCTCCCCCTCTTCACTAGCAGCTTAGCTCCTGATGCCTGATAGTGAACTCTGTAGAATCCCCACCCTTACCACCAGCTTATACAAAATATGTTAAAGAACATCTTTATAACCTCAGAGAAGTGAAATGTTTCATACAAGATACAAAAATCCCTAAATTAAGAGGAAATGATTAATAAACCAGACAATATTAAAATTAAGGACTTATGGTCACCAAAGTCAACATTAAGAGAATGAAAAGCAAGGTACAGTGTGAGGAAAGATATTTAATACATGTATAACCAATGAAGGGCTTCTCCAGATTTTATTTTAAAAATCGTATATATCATTGATAAAAAGACAACCAAGTAAAAATGGAATATAGCTTTAAACAAACACTAAAAGAAGATAAATAAACTTATAAACAGATGCAATATGTTAAAGTACATATTAACACCAGTGAGATACCATTATATGTATGCCAGACTAGTTAGTATTTAAACGTATCATAGTATTGAATGCTGGAGAGGTTATGGAACAATATAAAATCTCATATGCTGCTAGTAGGAGTTAGGAATTAGAACACCCACTCAAAAAAAAAAAACACAAAAAAAACTTGGCAGCATCTACTATAATTAAAGATATATATAAAATCTCTGACTCAATAATTCTACCCTTACATACAAAACATACAGAACTGCATGCATATGTGTACTAAAATATGTGTACTTTATAGATGCAGTGTTCTCAAAAGCAAAAGTCTAGAAGTCACCTAAACGCCTGTCAATGGTACAGGTTTAGGTAAATTATTATATGTACATACGGTAGACCACTATATAATAATGAAAATAAATGACTAAATTATATGGAACAAGATGGATGACTCTTTAAAACATGATTCTGACAACAGAAACGAAATGCAAAATAATACATAGCATTTTCTTCCATTGACATAGATTTCAAAAGCAGAGTAAACTGGACTATATTATTCGGGCATTATTAAAAACAAAGACAAGCATATAAATAATTGTCTGAACACTGGAATAGTGGTAACATCTCAGGGGGAGAAGGGAGAGGAAGAGGTATGCATGTAGTTTCTGGGTTGCCAGCAATGTTCTGCTTCTTGACTTGGTGGGAGTTTACAGCAGTAACCTTCACAACAAATTCTTACATTATATAATGATGTTTAGGAACTTTTCTATAAATGTTCTGTTTCACAATGTAAACTATAAAAGAATTTGTGTCAGATCTGGCACATAGTAAATACTCAATAAATATTAATTATTATTGTTATAAATATATAATAACACTAATTTTATTTTTATCCTACTTTGCACTTTAGAAAGTGTTTTTCATGAAAATCACCTCATTTTAACCTAGGCATTGTTATTATGCCTATTTTACAGATGATAAAACTAAGGCTTAATCTTGACAAGCACACACCAAAAAAAATTTTTTAAAAAATGAGAAGGAGCACAGCTGGAACCACAGATTTGCCTTCTGGTTTCAAATCCCATCATGTTTTCTAGACTCTCATTGGCCATGTGGGTTAATGGAAGAAGAATGATTCAAGAGCCTGAAGATCCAAAATCCCACCCATAGCTAGTATTATTTAACTGTGTGACCTCAGTCACATTTCCTGACATTTGTGTGAACCTTGGTTTTCCCACCTGTCAAAGGGACATGGAGACTTCTTACTCTACACAGAACTGTGTGAGAAGCTCAAATGATAGAAATTAATATTTGAGCAAAATGTTAAATACTTTCATTGACTGTTATTTTCATGTATATTTCCCTATACTTTGAGCCTAAACAGATTTTAACGGTCAATGCTAAACTAGTTTTGATGTTAGTAGTCCTGCACTCCTCTCAATGCTCCCACCCATTGCCCACCAAAATAAATAACAAAGAGATTAATCTAACTGAAAGATCTGGACGTTGAGGCCAATTGTAACCAAGCTGCCTATGCCCAATGCAGCCCAATGAACTGGAAGCCCCAGAAAACATACATCTATTTTTCATTAAAAGGTGATACAAAACATTTTCTCACTGCATCAGTCTCAGAGGTTAAAGTGCACAGTCTGGGAAATTAAGCTTACTCTCAGCCTGCTTTAAAGGAAAACAATCTCTAAGACTATCTTGTATGTCTTCTGACAAGGGGGCATCAATTGGGAAGATTATGTCTGTTATCAAGGAAAGCAATGAACTTTCCATTTACATTGGACTTTATAATCTGATGAGAGAAAAGGTACATTTATCTAGTCTTTTAAAAGGGGAAAGAAAACGCTACAAATCTGTCCATTATACCCACTGAGAATCTAAAGTGAGGTCAAGACAAAAGCAGATTACTTTTGATAGTGTTAATAAGAGTTTATTGCAAGGCCTTCAAGCCAGATCTCCCTCTGTGCACTTCTGAATGGCTCTGGGAGCTGGGCTATTCTTACAGTAATGAGAAAGAGCTTATCTCACACCATAGGAAATTCAAAGATCCCTACAGCTTCAAAAGTCTTATTGATGCATTTTAGGAGCACTAAAAGCCATGGTGGTTACTCATCACAAATATCTGTCCAATGCGGGGAGGAGGTGTAGGAGGAACCGTAAGAGGCACAGACATGCAGCTCCCAATGTAGCATATTAATAATAGCTCCTAAAAGGACCTTCATGTAACTGCGGCTGTTTCCATGACAAAATCACTTTCTGGGGCAGTATTTGCAGTATTACTATTAGTGAGTTAGGTTACAGGCATCAGACACTGACTCTGACTCATTTAAGTAATAGAAATACCAGGGTGCCCAAAAAATATATATACACATGACTTGTATTCATCTTTTGCTATCGGTATATATTGAGTATTACAATGTTAATACACTTTTTTCCTTCCTTGAAACATGTATACATTTTTCCGGTACCCTCAGTATATTTGAAAAATATTGGGGGCTCAAAAAATACGTGGGAGCATTTTGGAGGAGGCAGGAGTCAAGAGAATGAAAGAGAGCAAGAAGCAAGAGATACAGCAATAGTCTCCTGTCTGGAGAACCCTAGTCAGGACATGTATGATCTTTATCATGTATGACCTACAGTCACTGTGCTCTTGGGTCATTGCCTGAAAGTTTAAAGTCCTAGAAGAGAGCAACTTATCTAAGCTTGGATCATAGATAATATCTCTCCATTCCCCCACCCCCCAAACCAGTTAACCTATAGAGGAGACAGAAAGAAATAGAGATATGTCCCTACTCATCTTCAACAGTGGGCATTAGAAAACTAAATTTCCTCTCCCTCCAAAACTATACATGGGCTCTTAGGGAGTGGAATGGATATGCTGTATTGACCAGTTTTTTGCTTTAATAATGCTGAATAACAAGTATTCCAAACTCTAATGGCTTATAGAATAAGCATTCATTTTTCTTGCTCCTGGATCTGCGAGTCAAGCAAGAAGTTTTGCTTCCAGTGGCAGGCTGGCCAGGGTTGCCTGCAGGCCACCGATCAGGTCCATATCTGCTCCACATCCTCCTTGCACCAGTGGCTAGCCCAAGCATGTTCTTCTCATGGAGTCATGAGAGCACAAAAGGGTAAGCTGCTGTTCATCTTGCATGCGCACCTAACATTCCTTTTGTCAAAGTCCTAAGATTCCTTTCATCAAAGCCCAAATTCACTAAGGCAGTCAAGTATACTCTACCCCAATAGGGAGGAGGAAAGAAGTGAATAACATCAGTAACAGTACTGCAATTCTACACAGATACCAAGCAAGCATCCTCGATACATAAGTCCTAACCACTTCACTGACATCTCCTCCAAAACCACCATTTTCTGTCTGAGTCCAACCCTCAAATAAAAATTCATGAAAAGATCTTTGTCACTGTTGTAGAAAGATATACACTAATTGTCCCTACATGTGTCCTTCAGATCTCAGCCCCATGTTCTCAGCTAACCGTAGGCATGCTTTATTTTCACTCTTAGATAACGAATGTCTTGAAAGCAAAGCACGTATCTTTGTGAAGATCCTAAGGATGCTTGGCTGATGAATGAAACAGTGGGTCCTATTGGACTTTACCAGTCACTGCTCTGATAAGGCTCACCAGCCTGAGAAGAGGATAAGCATGGATGGCCCAGGGCAGAGCCAGTGCCTGGGATTAAGGTTTGTTTAGACTTAACACCAGTTTATATGCACCAATGCATGAAGGAAAGACAAGTCATTTACCCCTTCAAATTTCCTGTGGCTCTTTATCTCTTCATCTCCTGGCTCCATTCACTATCAGTCAAGGTCAAGGACACTACACAAACAAAAGAAATGCCTAAACTCATGTAAAAGAAGTTGCTTCAGGTTTCATCTCCTTTGGAGTTCTGTCTTATTATTATCATTATTGTCACTAAATGTCTTGTTCCTTCTTGAAAGCACATAGCAAGTTCTCAATTAATGTATACTATGACTAATATTCTGTGCCAAGTACTAAGCTAAGCATTTTAACATGAATTACCATATTTAGCCCTCACAACTTCTACACTAGGCAAGAACTAAATATTACCATTTGTGACCACTTGGCTTGGCAGCTATTATTTCCCATTATTTGCTTTGCTGAGTGGTGTGACAGACACTGTCACACCTATCTGTGTGAGCTTGGACAAGTTACTTAACTTTTCTGTACTTCAGTTTCATTTTCTAAAAGAAAAAGAACTTATAACAGTGTTGTGAGTACTGACGAGGCAAAAGGCCCAGAACAACGCCTGAAACATTATAAGCATTTGATAAATGTTCATAAAGGCCATACAATCAATCGTCCATCAATCTGCTTGACTCATCATTTCATGGCCAGTCTCCTCCACCCAGCAGGAACTCCTATAACTGGGACTGAGGCACAATTCTGGCCAGTGAAGATGGGAAAGGGTCTGTGCAGTGGCCCATCCAATCAAGAAAGCCCATACACACTCCCAACTTGATAAAAAGAAAAAAATCCTTTAGAATCTCCAGCATGTCTTTTCCCCTCATATTAGAGTATTTTTTGTTCATTCACTTTTCATCCAGCTCCTATCTAAAGAACAGTTTTTGAATATGGATTTGATGGCTTAAGCCAATTTTTATTTTATTTTTTTTATGAAATTGACTGCTTAGAATTTTTGTTCTTAATTTTGGACATTTATATCTCATTTTCTTTATGAGAAAATCTAGGAATTATAGTTTTAATGTCATAGTAAGTAATGTTAAAATAAATGGCAAGGCACAAATTGGGGAATTCAAAATGCCTAATAATTGGATTGGAGAAATATAAAAACGCTGGATTCAGTGAACCAGTGCCAGTCTAATTTAAATGTTTAATTAAAAGTTATTTGGAGGCACACCATACATAAACTTCATTGCAGTTTTCTGTGGCTGGGAAGGAAGCTTGGTAACTACAAGAAAAATCAGAATCACATAAAGAAATGGGAATGGGCAATAATCTTTAAGTAGTGTGCTCCAGTTTTATCAAGACATGTCCAACATACATCCCATTACCAATTCATTAAAATACGTTCTCCCTGGTGCCAAATCTGCTGTTAGTTGTTTAACAGCAGAGCAACCATGCTTGAAGACAGGAAAGGAGGTAGCAATACCCAGATGGAGGCAGGGGCTTTTGTTAGCTGAAGCACTATTTATCCAAAGTTTCCCAAGAGCTGTGGAGGAAGAAAAAGAAGAAGGCTTGTGATTAGGGAAGTGGAGATTAGAACTGGTTTGACAAGAACAAGCCCGCCAGTCTGCAAACTGACTCATACTGAGGGCTATTCATAGCAGAAGGCTAATATTTAGCACATTGTCAAATATGACATTTAAAAAACGCAGCAGGATCATTGGTACAAATAGCTAGCGAGCAGTGACATATTTAGATTGCCTATCTAGAGGTGGCTGGGTATGTGCAGTTAGGAAAAAAAAAACTCCATCATCAAATGGAGAAATAAACAAAGAAACATGCTCAAAGTGAAATTCTAAAATTAGATTTGTTTTCAGAGGCTTACCACTTCTGACACTGTCAATTTGTCCCTATCACTTTTGTCTCCCAGCTTTCTCATCCATACAATGGGATAATAATTGTGCCCTCTTTTCAGCCTTGTGAGAATTAAAGATTAAATAGGTTAAGATGTAATAGGTTAATATATACTGCAATTAGGATAGTAGCCAGGAAAGGAATAAGCTTTTATAAATATTGGTTGTTTTCATTATTAGTAACATTATTATTGACAGTTTTTTTTTTCAACGAAGGAAATGTGAGATATAATCATTTGTATAGGTATCACCAAATTAAACCTAAATGTTCAGATGAAACCCATTTACAGTGTTAGTTAAATGGTGATTCTATTTCTGGACTATAAAATTTCTTTCTCTAAAAAATGTTTCTTATGTTTAAGAAGTCAAAAATAATCTGCATTCTTTGAAACACCTCTCATTTTTGCTTTCCTCCATTTTCTTAATGTCATCAGTTTAGTTCATTCCTTCATGTATTCAAACACTTTAAAAAGCTCCTTTAGTGTATTAGGCTCCTTAATGAACCAGGCACTGTGCTAGACTAAGTTGCTAAGAGATGTCAATCAGGATGTTTAAAGATCCTCTGCCATGAAAGAAAAGAACTACCATAAACTCAACAGTATACAGTATGTGAGTACAAGGTCTGACAATTAAGTTCGTGAACTTGTTGCAACAATGTTGCTAACCTTTTTTTACATCAGAAGGATTATTCATTATGAATTTGTACCAATTAGACAAACAGTTAACCAAGTTTATTATTTGGAAGTACTGAAAAGGATGAATTAAAAAGTTAGACGACCTGAACCATTTGCCAACAATTTACGGCTCTTGCATCACGACAATGCACCAGGTCACAGGGCATTGTCTGTGAGGGAGGTATTAGCCAGGAAACAAATAACTGTATTGGATCATCCTTCCTACTCACCTGATCTGGCCCCAATGACTTCTTTCTTTACCTGAAGATAAAAAAATTATTGAAAGGAAGACATTTTGATGACATTCAGGGCACAATGACAGCTCTGATGGTCATTCCAGAAAAAGAGTTCCAAAATTGCTTTGATGGTTGGACTAGTCACTGGCATTGGTGCATAGACTCCCAAGTGGAGTACTTCAAAGGTGACCACAGTGATATTCAGCAATGAGGTATGCAGCACTTTTTCTAGGATGAGTTCGTGAACTTCATTGTTAGACCTCATACATTAAGAAACACACACATGTTAAACAGGTTTTGTTATTATTTCCATGTTACAGATGAGGAAACTGAGGCTTAGATGATGAAGGATCTGCCTCAAGCACTCTGCCTTCGATGCAGGCATTGCAGTGCCCAATCTGTACTCACAACCCACTGCAGGGCAGCCCTCTGTCAAAACACCATCCTTTCCTTTTCATTTCCTCCTTTTCAGGACTTATGAAGGAATAGTTCAGGGAAGTGACTTGATTTCAGGACTAATATTTCCCAGGGAAGAACTGAGTGCCAGTCCTTGGTCCCCACCACGAGACATTCTGTCAATAGCATGTGAACTAAGAAAAATCTCTGCAGTCAAAACAGGGTGAACACAGCAGATGAATCACACCTTATCTTTAGTTCCGCTTCTCTTCCTAGTGAATAAATGAGTAAATCAATAGATCCTTAAGTCCTATGAGCCTCTTTTTACTCCAAGCAAGTGTTGTTTCTGTTTTTCCTTTTATTATTATTATTTTTTTTTATTTCAAGCTAAGAATCTTAAACAACCAGAAGCCATTTTCACAGTTTACCATCTAACAAAACACAGCAGTGGTAATTAAAACAATCTGGGGCTGGAAAAAGATGGAAGGAAAATCTGTCACCACTGTGACTATGAAGCAAAAATAAGGTTCTGGGGAATGAAACAGAAACACTTACAATTTGTTAGATATAACCCCAGACTGACACACAGTGAAAGTGTGAGGCTGAGATTGTTGCTGGGAAAATGTCAGCTTTACATGAGAAGCCATGGAAAAACCTAAAAAGGTGTCCATAGTTTTCATCTTCTGCCAAGGCCACGAAGGAACTAAATATCCTTTCCACTAATGGGAATCAGCTACTCTGTAGTCATTTGCATATACTAACTTTAGAAAAGAGAGACCATATCTGGTATATTCCCCCATGTCGGCTTAAGTGAAAGGTAGAAACGTCAGCCCATATTCAACTTTAAAGTGTTTTAAGTATAGGTTTAACTTGATTTTAAGAATACTGCAGGTCTTTCAGATTCATAGTTTCCTTTTCCTTTAAGGTATTTCACCGAACCCTCAACCCACTGACTGAATCCTTTCAGTCCTCTGACTGGGGTGAAGTTGTTTAGTAGCTTCCCATCTCCAACCTGAACTCCATAAAGTAAAATCAGAAAGAACAACCCTGCAAGATATCTCACTCCCTGCTGTTCTTGATCCATTTGCAGGAAACATTTTCCCAATCATGTATAAACCATGAAGTCCAGCTGAGAATCTTTGGAGCTCTGTATCTCACATAATTGCATCTTATGGGACAAATTTGCCAAAGATTTGTAAATTCTCACACAATAAGAAACTTAATGAATTTAGAGCAATTCGGCTGACTTCATTTCTCTTATCATGCTTGTTAATGGATATAGATTGGATAATATAAAGACAACAATAATTGCTAACTGATATAAAACACTTCTTTATGGTAAATGTTGTCATTATGTTAATCTTCAAAGCAACTTCAAAAGTAGAGCAATGAATTACCTTTGTTTAATTCCATTTCGAATTGCCTTGGGAGAACAATTCTAATCACCAGTAGCATTTGAAATTAGAGAAGAAAAAAGTATTAAGGAATGGGGCTGGAAGAATATGCATCCAAGGAATAGTAATTATTGTGGGAATGGGAGGTGGAATTGTATATACTTTTTTGTCCCACACAGTAAAAAAAAATTTTTTTTTCTTAAAAAGAAGACAAAAAAAAATGCAAGATACTGTTAACTTTTCCAAGGAATCGTATCTATTTCTGAATATGGGGTTTATACATTTGAATTTAAAAGTTTAATAATAATAAGTGCCTCCCAAGATGTACCTATTGGATTTCTACTTCCTCTTCTTAACTGTTCTCTCTGGCAATTTAGAAATGTTATGTTGTTCCTCCTGGCATTAGCCAACCTCAAGCCATACTGTCCAGAGTCAAGAAAGTAATATATCTAGAGAACACCAAGCAGGATTGGGCGGGACAACACTGAATGTACGTTTCAGAGAGATGGTTCCCAGAAAATGAAACAATCTAAGGAGAAAGAGATAAGTCATGAAAGAGAGAGAGAGCAGTGAGAGACCAGGTGTAAAAAGGGGCAGAGGCAGAGAAGACAACTCTAGAATTAAAGCAGTTCAGAAGCAAATCTTGAAAGTATAAGAGTCTAATCACAGGGTTTGGTGTATACTCAGTTGAGTTTGTGTCTACTTAAACATATCACAGTCTTCAGCTAAAGAGGCAAGATGTTCTAACATCTTCACATCATTGTTATTTCTCAAAGGAGATCATCCTGATCTCTCCATTGATTGCTATTTCAGTAAACAATTTTCTTTTCCAGAAGTCACTGAAGACTTTCCGTGCTCATCTAGAAAAGCACAAAGACAGTGTTTGTAAGTAGTAACAGTTGTAGTAATAATAATAATAATAATAATAGTAATAATAATAATTGTTGCAAAAGCAGTAACAGTAGTAGAAATATGAGGTCTGAGAATTAAGGTCACGAATTCATCCTATAAGAAATGCTACATACTTCATTGCTGAATATCACTACAGTCACCTTCGAAGTACTCCCCCTGGGAAGCTATGTACTGAATCCAGCAGCCTTAAAAGCAATTTTGGAACTCTTTTGCTGGAATGGCCATCAGAGCTGTTGTCTTATTACACTTGATGTCCTGAGTGTCATCAGAATGCCTTCCTTTCAATATTTCCTTTATCTTTAGGTAAAGGAAGAAGTCATTGGGGACCAGATTAGGTGAATAGGGAGGGTGTTCCAATACAGTTATTTGTTTACTGGCTAAAAACTCCCTCACATACAGTGCCATGTAAGCTGTATGATGCAAGAGCCATGAATTGTTGCTGAAAAGTTCAGGTCGTCTAACTTTTTCACACAGCCTTTTGAGTACTCCCAAATAGTAAACTTTGTTAACTGTTTGTCCAATTGGTACAAATTCATAATGAATAATTCCTCTGATATCAAAAAAAAGGTTAGCAAAGTCATTTTGACTCTTGGTTTGGACTGACGGAAATTTTTGGTCATGGGAATTGGCTGACTTCCATTTTGCATTTTCACACTTTGTTTCAGGGTTGTATTGGTACACCCATGTTTCATCACCAGTGATAATTGCCCAAAACATCATCTTGACTTTCTAAAAGGTCTTGGCAAATTGATTCTGCTTTGCTTTTGTTCACTGGTGAGCTCCTTAGGGACCATTTTTGCGCACATTGTTCTCATGCCAAGATTTTCAGTCAAGATTTTCCTAACCTGTTTCTCTGTCAATTTTCACTTGGCCTGTTATGCTTCTCACAGTCAGCCAATGATTGTTGATGCACAATTCAACAAATTTTTGCAATGTTTTCATCAGTTCTGCTTGTTACTGGCTGCCCTGACCTGTCTTCATCAATGATGCATTCTCTCCCTTCAGAAAAACTTTTAATCCATTTGTACACTGCTGTTTTTTTCATGGTATTATCCCCACAAACTTGGACTAACACGTTCCTGATTTTACTTCCACTCATGCCAAGTTTAACTAGAAATTTAATGTTGGTTCGTTGCCCTAATTCAAGTTCAGGCATTCTCATGATGGCACACAAAAAAATGCAACAATAATGAATGCCACTCAGCAAGACACTGCCACATGTTGACACGAACACAGCTGTGAGACACTGCTATACCAAGGTTATGAAATCTTACTGAGCTGTTTGTACAGTGCTGCTAATGTAAGAGCATGGTGACAAGCTCGTGAACCTAATTGGCAGACCTTGTATATTGGATCATTGTGGATTCTTCTTAGAAGTACATCTGCACCTACACTTATCTCAAAATAAAATGTTTAATTTTAAAAAGTCAGTGTAGGGCTGACCGAGTGATGCGGTGGTTAAGCGCTGGCTTTGGAAGCCAGTAGCTCTGGTTTGGGTCCCACATATGAGGGCCAGTGACACTGCCCTCAAAAAAAAAGAGAAAAAGAAAATGAAAAAGAAAAGTCAATGTGGGCTTGTTAGTCATAGTTCTGCAGCTAATATTCAAAATGTACATGCTCAGTTCTATGCAGCCAGGGGAGGCTACTCCTCTCTAAGCTTATTTGGCACATGAAACACATATTCTGCCATCTGTAACAGACACCATCCTCCAGGCTGCCCACACTCTGGTCTTCCTCCAGATCCAGAAGGTTCTGACTCACAACTTTATTTTGATGTTTCACTCATCCTAAATATACATACAAATGCTAAGTCATGGATACATATGTACAAATGCTGAGTTGTCACAATTTCTATTTTCCACTCATGTTTGAAATCAGAACTATGACCTTGCCAAACAGAGTGACTACAGCTGTGCATGTGCCACAATGAAGGGCTCAGAACTCATGGATTTTACCCCTCAAAATAGTCCTGTCTAATAAACCTAGCAGTAAGTATGTCACAGATAGTATAGTGGAATGGGGGATGGGGGTGAAGACAGCAATTTTGGCTGAGTAATGGAATCTCAGAGAATGGCATAATACCATTCCAGAAAGTTCCAACTAAGGGCCAATTTTATAGTACCCATTATATGGATCAAAAATTCTTAGTTTTGTGTGTTTCAATTTAGTTTTCTAGTTGTTGTCGTTGTTGTTGTACATGTATGTGTGCATAGTAAAAAAGACTAGATGCCAGTAGAACCTCCTAGTTAAACAGTATTGAGACTCAAATACAAGTTTTGGACCCTGTCCTACCCCCAAAATACACACATACACATATTTAAATTGATCAAAAATTATAATCACTGCTGAACTCATTTTCTCTGTCTTGACTGTTTTAAAAAAATGTTCATTCAAGATCTGATAATGCCCAAGTGTCCGAATTGCAAATGCCGTACATCCTCTGAAGTCCTTGAGCCTGTGATTTCCAGATGAATTGTCTGGGTCTTTAGAGACACTTGTTAATTGTAAACATTTTCACTTTATTTTAATGTTTTCATACCATATTCAAAATGCTACTTTTCCTTACCTATTTAGATCCATTGCATATACAACAGACTTAGTAAATAATGTCTTCTTAATGCCTCATGTGTTAGTCAGCTAATACAACGATTATGTTTCATATCCAACCATCTCAAATTTTGTGGCTTACAACAGCTAGCATGTATTCTTGTGTTCACAGGTCTATAGATCTGCATCTGGGCTGATCTGGGCTGGGCTCAGGCAGGCAGTTCTGCTTCAGGCTGCACATCAGCTGGGCTGGGCTTGGCTTGGTTTGGGGTCTGATCCAAATGTCTCATATATTTGTGGACAAAGGGATACTTAGGACAGGTTCTAATTGTCAAATAGCAGAAGAGTGAAAGGTAAACCAAACCACCCAAGCCCAGTTAAAGCCTCTACTTGCATCACATCTAATATTCTAGTATCCAAAGAAAGTCATGCATGATCCCAGCATCAATGAGGTGGCCACAAATGCCCATAGTAGGAAGGAGACGAGTGAGTCTTTGCTGAGCAGTCATCTAATATTTCACATGCCACAAATTTCTTTCTAGTATTTCTTTAAGGCAACAAAGATGCTCTCATGCTCTAATGCTCATTTTACCATACTCAAATGCCTAAACCAACTGGAGAAAGCATATGATTACAACTGAGACCATTTTGTCTGACCTGACTATGATTTAGAGCAGTTTCTCAACCTTGGCACTATTATATATATATTTGTAGGGCTGTCTTGTGATTACAGGATGATTAGCCACATTCCTGGCCTCTACTCAGTAGATGCCAGTAGAACTTCTTAGTCATGCAAATAAAAAATGTCTCCAGGGCCGACTGAGTGGTGCATTGGTTAAGAGCTGGTTTGGGGATGCCAGCCTGGTTCGGATCCTACATGTGAGGGCCAGTGACACTGCCCTCTACAGCTAACAGCTCCACCTGGAGCTGGGCTGTGTGAGCCTCAACGATGGTGTAGGCTGCAGCCCCTGCTGCAGTGGGCTGCCATAGGCTACAGTGAGTGGCCGGCAGCCAGCGTGAGCAGCTGGCAGCCAGAGTGAGCTGCCAATAGACGCGGTGAGTAACCATCCAGAGGCCGGTGACCGATCTGTCTCACCCGGGAAGGGTGCAATGATAATACCAACATGGGTCAGTGAAGCAACGTCCTCCACAACTAGACTGAAGAGCAAAAAAAGACAGCAACGTGTCTGTTCCCCTTCCCTGATTCCCCAACGCTGTTCCCCTCCCCCAATTCCCCAATTTAAAAAAAAAAATGTAAAAAAAAAAAGTCTCCAAACATTGCCAAAATATTCGTTCCCGTGAAGGCAAAAGTGCCAGTTTTTAAACACTGTTTTACAGAAATACTCAAACATTAAAGTTGTGATAAACATTGTCAATTGTCAAATAGAAAATGTCAGTAATACAGTATTTTTCTATATCAATATAAATAAATTTGCATTTAAATAAACTTGATTGGGTCCTTTTATATAGTAGACATTGGTTAATCATCCATAAACCCTTATAACTGCTCTGCCAGGTGGGTATCACTATTTCATACAACCGATATTGAAATTAAGCTGCAGCTAAGTGAATTATTCAAAGACCCAAAGAGAAAAACAGGCAAAAAATAATTTTTTTTTTTTAGTTACCTGAATCTTTATTATAGGAGTATCACTCATTCTACTTTAAAACAAATGAGTCGAAATCTCATTGTATTGTGAGTTATTTTGTATCCACCCTTTAAACCATCACCACAGTCTATGTATATCATAAATATATCATCACTTCCAAAAGTTTCCTATCAGCATCCATATACATTTTTATACTTTTTATGATAAGAACATTTAATATGATACCACTTATATGAGGAGTATTAAACAGTCAAATTCATAGAAGCAGAGAGTAGAATTGTTGCCAGGGCTCTGGGGGGAAATGGGAATGGGGAGGTATTTGTCAAGTTGTACGAAATTTCAGTTATACAAGATGAATAAGTTCTAGAGATCTACTGTACAGCATAGTGCAGGTTGTTAACAATACTCTTGTATACTTAAAAATATACTGAGAAGACATATCTTACGTTAAAAATGAGATTTGAACCAAGAGACTCCAACTTGAAATCAGCTTTCAATAATAATAACACATGATATTATAGCCTCTACATGTATAAGGATTCTTGATTATTGCAAACATTTTTGTTCTGTTTTATTAGGTATTTGTCTTATATAAAAACTTGTGGTAACCAAAGACTTGATAGAAAAAGAGCCAATATTTATGTAATATTTTAACTGAGGATGCATTATTATTCACATCACAAACACTGAATGATAAATTGCTAATAAAGTCTTCAGCCACTAGAATAGCAGTTAAATCATATGCACATTGTAAAAAGTACTTTTGTTCTTATAAACTATATCCACAATCATCACCATCATCAACAGCATCATTTTGAAGTGAAAATAGTGCCAATGTACCTTTTTTAGTTGATTTCTAGAAATCATCTAAAAGTTAGAACTCCCATCCATGTGACTCTCATTTGGAATATGACCCCTGAGGAGCTAAGCTGCAGGGTTAAGCTATCCTTGACTTCTCTGTTTCTACCACAACTTACATCCAATCCATTAGTGAATCCATCTGAAGAATGCTTCACCACAAATCCTTGGTCAGACAATTTTTCACTGCTTCCACCACCACTTTCTTAGTTCAGTCTGCAGTCTTCTCTCTCCTAGACAATTACAGTAGAGCTAACTGATCTTCTTCCTTCTTTGCTTCCTACAAACTATTCTCTATACAGGAGTCAGAGAGGGCCTTTGAAAATGTTGCTCAGCAATAGTTCATCACATTCCTACCTGGAGACTTCTGATGGGTTCCCACCACATTTAGAATAAACCTCAAAGTCCTTTCCAAGAATTGTAGAACTCTAATAAGCTGACTTCCAGCCACTTCTCTGTTCTCACCTACAGCCTCCCTCTCCTCACTCAGTACACTGCAGCTATCCTGATCTATTTTATTGCTCCTCAGACACAATAAGCAAATTCCCAACTCAGGGCATTCGTTCTTGTTGTTTCGCTGGCCGTTCACCTAGAATTATCTTCCCCGCATCATTTTTCAGGCTCTGCTCAAATGCTACATCATCTGAGAAGCCTTTCCTGACCACCCTATGTGAAAAAGCATCCCCTAAAACTGTACTCATTTCCCTTGCTTTATTTTGTAATTAACATCATATTGCCTATGCTTTCTGCTATTTTATTTATTAACCATCTTTCTCAAAGGAATGTAAATTCTACACAGGCAGGAACAATGATTTGTTCGCTATTCTTACTTCAGGATCTAGAAGACCATATTTCACATCTTTAATAAATATTTGGTGAGTAAAAAAATGAAGTAATCTAAATATTAACGCAAGTCTCAAGGTCTTTTGAGGTTTAGCTAACATTTTCCTAAGTGACCCTATTACCACGCCAACACCACCTACACATATTCTATAGATTCTGGAACTCTCTGCAAGACTTCTGAGAATTTCCAAAGCTTTATGTTCTCAGGGCACCTCTAGTTCTGATGGTTTGCTTTCTCAGTTTATGAATCATCTCTTGCCATCTTATGTATGCCATCCTTGCCCCACTAAAATCCTTCCCACATAAAGCAGCTTGTGTGTTTGGTAAACTTTACTGATGATTTATGGACAGGGAAAGAAAAGATTTTTACAGAGACATTGTAAAAAGAAACATTGAAGTATGGTTCCTCATAAACACGCCACCTACAGGTTTTCTTAACCCAGCGCCAACCTCCCTGACCCTGCTTTACTCCATCTCTCTTCCTTAGGTCATGCTCTTCAGAGTAAAAACAAACTCTCCTCTTCATCTCACAGAGAACACTTCAGTGTTCTCCCTTCTTGCCTTTGATCTTTCTTAGGTCATGTTTCACGGTCTCTCCTTCCATCCCAAAAAGCTATTAAAAGCATTTCCCTAAACACAGATTCTTCTCTCTAAAAAAATGGTATCAGGTGTGAAGATGACAAGTCTGTTGCTTCTATAGCCATGAGAGGCTCTAATATTCCACATGGGCAACTGAACAAATATACCGCACCCTTATACATATATGCTAACATTTTTTCATATACATATATACATATGCATACATATATATAAATATGCAGGTGTGCATGTATGCACATATATAGTAAATATATTATTTATATATAGCATTGTGATTAATAAAAGAAAAATTATCAGAAAGTATTATGATACTCACATGAACTTATAGTAACTCTTGGTCATTGGGTATTTTGTCAATCAATCAGTTCTAATGTATCAACTTTAATCAGGCAGATAGATGTCTGTAAGCCTTTATGATGTTTAAAGCAGTTTCCTCATACTTGAAAAGATTAATAATTTAGTGCCTATCCAATATTTATTTTTCCAAAGGAACCTGAAAATTCAGAATGAACAGGGACAGAGGCAGCCACGCTTGCAGATTCTTTTCATGCTTGTCAAGTATTTTTATTTTAGAATTTCCATAGGGATGGAGAAAACACAAAGACAGTTCATTTATCTAAATCACACAGAAATACTGTTAAATGAAAGAAAGTTATATGCCAACCAATATTTAGGGTGTCATCTAAAAACAAAAATGTATGTATGATCATTTGGTAGTGAGACTTTATGTCTTGCAACTTACTGGAAGAAACTTATTGACTGGTAGGATGGAATACCTATAACACCAGGGAGTTGTAGTTGTGCTGGAGGTAAAAAGACTGGTGCCTACCAGTTGTCTTGCATCTAGGTCCCTCCAATAGGATTGTCATCCAGGCCACCCTGCATTCTTGATCACATTTATAACAGTGGGAGGCCTTTAATCTGTCATGCTGTTGCATCTACCATACTATTCTGTGTCTTGGGAAGAGTTGGTAGCCAATACCATGTTTCCCAAAATATTGCTTCTAAGATCCCCAGTGTCCTGGCATATTCCATTGAATTACATCAGCCAATACTTCTAATTGAAGTTAGTAGTTTAATATCAATCGTAGACTCTAAGACCAAGCATACCATGCTAGTGGAATCTTCTCTCATTCAGGATGCTATGGTCTAGCTAGTTAATAGAAGAGGTATCAGATCCATTTTAGTTTCCTGGATGAGATATTCTTGACCTGTGAATTTCAGTCACAGAGGCCAACTTTGGCCAACTTCACACACTGCTTATATCCACCAATGGGGAGAAGGGCTACTGACTGGTTGACCCCAATGGCACAGGTGACATTTTCCTGACTGGGAGATGTCACTCTTCTGGTTTGATATTCCTGCATGGATCAACGGACTTGCCCTTACTGCCTCAGTTGAACATAATCTGAGCTCAAGATGTAGGTGTCCTGTAGCCATTCCAAGTTTTCTGGACCTCTTCCATGATCTTACTTGTCTCTTCTGGCAAGCGTGAAAAAACAATTTCTGAGAGTATATTTGTCAATTTGGGATCTTGAGGAAGCAGACACCAAGAAAGAGTTAGAAGTACAAGAGATTTATTGAGAGTAATATCTGTAAAATGTAAAGAGGCGAGGGAAAGCCCTCAAACCATGGTACAGATCTGACACCAGTGAGTGTGGGGGGGAAAGGCTATGTAGGAGCAGCTTTGAGAAAGTCTCAGCTACCCAATGCGGAGCTCCAGTGCACAGAATGGCAACTGAAGAGTTCAACATTGAGCAGAAAAGCCCAGACTCCAGACTCCCATGGTGCTCAGGCACTGGCTGTGTAAAGACCAAGAACAGTGTGGCCTCAACTCAGATGCCTCAGCAGGTCCTGAAAGTGAGACAGATGGGCACTGGCAGCTATCTGCATTCCTTGCCATGGGTTTTTCTTGAAGAGAAATCTGAACAGTGGGTTTCGATAGTTGCCTTAGGAGGAGACATAGCACACTACAACCTTAATTGTAGTCTCTTTCCCAGGTAGGGGATAACTGAGCTGATGACAAAAATAGAGAATTTGTCAAACATCTAGGCCAGGTAACTAACAAGATTCCCCACACTCAAAGGCTCAGCACATCAGCCTAAATTCTAGGATCATTTTAGACAACAGAATCACTCAATTATCTCCTGGCTACTTAGGAAGCATTTTAACCCAGACCAACATACCACCCATATATATGCATCAGCATCAGTGGGGAGTCAGATCATCTTGCCCCACATAGGGGACAGGAAGAAGGGTTGTCTAGAGCTTCCAGCCACCTGGAACCTGTCCTCTGAGCTTGGGCTGGGCTCCCTGAGACTCTGTGTTAGGGGAGGGCTTTCAGTAATATTTGTGGCTTTTGTTTTTCTATTCATATCATAACCATTCTCCAGTGTCTCCTACAGCAATACCAGAGACCAGCATCGTGAACTTATAGATTAAAATAAAAGTTCCTGCTTGAGTAGGTAATAACACATAGCATCCACTCCTTGGGATAAGGAGTGAGCTGAGAAGTGAAGTTTAACTTTTTTGATTCCCTGTAGGCTGACAAAGGTGATGGTCTCCTCTAGGGCATCACAAAAACTGTTATTTTATGACAATTGATGCTGGAGAGGGCTGTGGTAGAGCAGTTGGTCCTTGTCAACTCATTTTATTTATCACCTCTGAGATGGGCTGTTAAAAACCACAATTGTCAAATTCTCATATATCTGTCACAAGCCAAATAGTCAGAAAAAATCTACACATAGCTGACATTTGAACATTTTCTTTCTGCAGGAGAAATAAATGAAAGTTGCTTTTTCTGTAATTTTAACGTGAAATAGAATTTAATACTTTACTTTGTTTTTTTACTAATAAACAGAAAACTATGCAGGAAATGTTAGTATCATTGGAATATATGTTTACAGGGTGATGGAATGGGAGGGGGCATATAGTTATAAATCATTTTACCTAAAAATTTGTTTTAATAAATACAATTTAAAGAACTAAAATGGAGGATTAAAATGTCTAAGCACCAATGGCAAAATCTCAATAATCTTAGTATCTATGAACAGGTCCTCTAAAACAAAGAATCCAAGACTTGCCACCAAAATCTATGTTATTTCTACATGTTCCTACCTATTGTTTGAATCCATGCAAACATGCAGGACATGAAACAGCTTAAGAGAATTAATTTTTTATCACTTGTCACCAATAATCTTATAGCAGAAGTCAATTAGAAGCAAACAAACAGTTTCATCTTAGACTCAGCAATAGATAATAGGTAAATTGTTGCGGAAGACTCAGGACAGGACATGGAAAGAGACTGTCTTCAGGTAGCCATTGATCTGAGGGTGGATGTACCTAAGGGGAAGTATGACATTCCAATGAGTAACTATCAACCTTCACCAAGCACAGAATGTACTCCTATGTCACATTAGCTGGAAATGACCCTAAGTATTATCTAGCCTTGTCCTTCATTTTATAGAGGAAGTGTCTGAGGATTGAGAGTCTGAGAAGCTGAGCCAAGGTCACACAGCTGCTGAGGGACTATGCTATGAGTAGAACCTGGGGCCTTTTGAGTTGCTGTTTGTTGATCGTTCTACTCATGCACTATATTCACTGACCCCATAAATCTTTATTGAACATCATGTGTGATTAAGTTATTGATCTAGCTTTCATGAGGATGATTTAACACTATACATCCTCATTTTGATCAAATAAATCAACTGGTCTTTACCAAAGAGTCAATTGTACACTGGGATTTAACATCGCAGAGACTCATTCATTCATTCATTCATTCATTCATATAATTTCTCTCCAAAACAACACTTCTCTAACCATACAAGCATGCCTGGATGAGTATCCCTTCCATGACACACACTTATATGTTCTGGTATAGTTGTGCTTGGCAAATTCTATCTCCACTGGCAACTCAGACCCTCAAAAACACAACAGACCAGCCCTATTGACCTCTGTGGAAACACAGATCTTCCCAGAAAGTTTTAACAGGCCATGACATTTTAGATTGTATGATTTTTATGTCTTTGGTTTTCTTGGTCATACCCATTCATGTAGCCATGTTTCAGCTCTTGGTTTATACTGCTGTGTTCTACCTATAAGGTAGACAACGGAGGATGAATGGGGAAAGCATTTGGTCACTGGGAAGACCTGAGAAGCTGTAGCAATCCTGATCATCCCAATATTTCACAGCTAAGGAATCCTGCTATTCTGCCATTCATTAAATATTCTATGGAATCCTGTGATTACATCATTCAATAATGCCTTCAGTTTTGTTAAGCACTACTTTCTCCTTTTAAATGCAAACACTTGTGAAAGGGTTAGTATAACAAATCTTTATTTTAGAGGATCAGAGTGTGTTCTTCCTCAATCAGCGGGAAAGTTGAAATAAGGACTGGTCATCCTAGGCAGGAATGGAATAATCACCATGATGACCTCAGATGAATCCAGACCTATTAAGGAGGGATGTAGATTCAAGGGAAAGGGGGCTATTCTATGTTGGCAAATTGGGTTTGTGCAGCCTTCTCTGAAGTGATGAGGACAATAATTGTCATCATAATCATTAAAGTAGCTGATATTTATTGGGACCTTATTATGTTCGGATGCTTAGCTGAGAGCATGACACTGTTAAGACCCCAGACAGGTCTCTTTGAGAATTTTAAACCATCACTTCTGACCCCTACCAGGCTGCCAGAATATTATGAGCAGGTCTGGGTATATATCTTTTGTTTTCACTACCAGACAAAATGACTCATTCTCCTCTTCTGGGATTGCCAAGATAAAATATATTAATTAAAAACAATTACTTTTTAGTTGGTATGAATTAATGCCTGCATGCTCTGGTATACATACAAGAAGCATCACTCTCTTCAACAATTATAACTCAAGCATGGATCCTAGAGCTGAATTTTCTAGGTTTGAATCTTGTTGTGTGGCTTCAGTCTCCATCTGTAAAATGGGTTGTGAGATGTCACATCAGAGAGTTTTTATGATGATTAAATAAATTAATATTTGTAAAGTCATTAGAACTGTGGCTGGCACATAGGTGCTGCAATCTAAGAGCTAGCTCTTATCATTATCCCAAAGTATTGGCAGAATATGTCTATGTAGAGTCCTGGTATGGTGAGGGTAGGAAAAGATGGAGTCTTTGCATTCAGGTTATTGCAGAGAAGGTCTTCCCCTCCGTCAAGAAGGTTCCTCAAGCCAATGGCCTCAGTTGTCTGTAAGCCTCACCGGGGACCCAGGAACCTTCTTTTAAGGCTGCATGAGGCCCATTTCCTAGGTGTACTATGTAGTCACGTTCTTTCCAAGGTTTTGCTACCTTCCAAAGTCATTCCCTTCTCTCAGTCTTGGATCAAGAAAAACACTTTTTTACTCTGAATATTGGAACAAAGCTCTAGTCCTCTTTGTTTTTCTTAGCTTCACATCTTCAGTTTCACTTAAGAGTGTAGGCTATTAGAACACAAAACCCTGAGAGATCTGCAGGCTATTTCTGGTTTCCTGGCTTTGCCTTATATACCTCTTCTCTGAGGCAATAATCACCTGCATAACTAAAGGGAAGTAGGGAAATCCAGTGAAAGAAGAAGAAAAAAAGGGGAAAAAAGAAAAAAGGTCAATATCTCCATATACTATCCCACTTTACCTAAATAAGAGGATTTTTCCTAATGCATGATTGTGAATACCAGCAAAATAGCAGAAGGTCCAGTTCCACTGCTTGCTTGCTCATTCCTGAGAACCCCTAAACATTTCCCTGCTATCATTGCTGTGCTTTCATCCTGCCCTTACCATTGGCCCCCAGAGGGTGTCTGGGTAAGGAAAGAAGAGGCTGATGAGCTGCAGGTGCTGAGGAGACAAATGCAGTTTCCAACCCTGCTAGATGCCAATGTTGGGTTCCTGAAGACCTGGGGTTCTAACTTCTCAGAATGGACCCTGACCACTCAGACACACTATCAATCCCTCCTCCAGAGATGGGGCAGTGACACAAGCGACTGATGTGACTTCAGATAGGTCTGGAAGCTAATACTTCCAACTTTGCTAGAAGAACTGCAACTCAAGATGCCACTCCTTGCTTTGGCCAAGAAATAGAGTTCAAGTGAATTTAAATCCTTGTCCTTCATTTCCTGCTGAGATGTGTCTCTCTCTCAGATGTGTGTGTGTGTGTGTGTGTGTGTGTGTGTGTGTGTGTGTGTGTGTGTGTGTATTACAGGTCTGAGTCTGATGCTGGAATATTGAAGTCCACAGGACATCAGGCAGCTGTTGGGTCTTCAGAAAAGTCATGATGCATGTTTGCAACAGATGGCACTAGTTCATTTTTGGAAGTACTAGAGTCATTCACATCTATGTTATTGCTATGTAATTTAACAGCTGACATTCAGCTAGCTTCATTCTAAAAAACAATGGAGTAATTTGGTTTACAAGTTGAAGATGGAAGACAAAACTGTGCATTTTTGCCATATTTTACTATTTTACTTCCATAAAGGGAAGAACGCACATGAAGCATGTGAAAAGTTGCATAAAGTTTACAGTAACAATGCTCTACAAGAACTTCAGTGCCAATGATGATTCACGAAATTCTGTGCTGATGATTTTGATCTCAACGATGCTCCTCGGTCAGGGAAGCCCACCGAGGTTGATAAGGACAAAATAAAGGCATTGATCAAGTCATACTCACGTTACACAACACAAGAGACTGCAGAGACATTGAAAATCCATCATTTGAGCATTCACGACCACCTGAAGAAGCTGGGATACACAAGCAAGCTCGATATTTGGGTTCCGCATGAACTCCAAGTTCATTTGATGGCAAGTATAAACATCTGCAATATGCTTATTAAATATGAGGAAAACAATCCTTTTTTTGAAGTGCCTGATAACTGATGATGAGAAGTGGATTGTTTACAACAATGTGATGTGCAAACAGCCTTGGTCCCAATGTTATGATTTCCTTCAAACCACATTGAAAGAAGACATTAATCAGAGGAAGGTTATGCTCTCAGTGTGGTGAGATTTTAAAGGTGTTGTGTTTTTGAGCTCCTACCAAGGTACCAAACAATCAATTCGAATGTGTACTGTCAGAAATTGGACAGTTTGAATGAATCCATGATCCAGAAACATCCAGAACTTGCTAATTGTAAAGAAGTTGTGTTCCATCATGACAGTGCGAGACCACACACGAGTTTGATCACCAGTCAAAAATTATTGGAGCTTCGATGGGATGTGTTTCCACACCCACCATACTCACCTGACCTTGTGCCGTCAGACTTCCACTTGGTTTGCTCTCTGCAAAACTCCTTGCGTGGTATAACATTCAATTCAGATGAGGTTATAAATCAGCATCTTGTTCAGCTTTTCACAAATAAAGTGAGGTCCTCCTATGAACGAGGAATTATGAAACTCATTGGAAGATGGCAAAAGGTTATCAAACAAAACAGGCAATATATCATTATTGATCTTTGTTCTTTATATAAATAAATGACCTTTGAAAAACATGGACCAAATATGTCATGACTTTTCCAAAGACCGAATAAAAGGGAAGGTGGCTGTAAGGTAGGGAAGAACAAGAACAGAATAGAACCTAAACACATGAGCTGGCAGAGAGGAGGATGAACTGAAATCTCTATTACTTCTGATTGCCTCTGACCTTAGAAGTCTGATGTTCCACAGAAGTCAAAAGCCTTTGTCATGTTGCTGAACACACATACAGAGTCAGAGGGGCTATAGGAGGATCGTAGGACAGAGAGGCACTTGCAGGCCTGGCCATTGCCTGCAGCAATGGAGTAAGTCAGCAAATCAGAGATGATGGTTGCCACTTCACTTCCACATTCCACTTCTCACCCAACAGTCTCTTTTGTGACACAGACTCACCGGAACCATACAGAAAAAGGAATTCTAGGAGATAATTCAGACCAGCCTGGTTGACACATGGTAAAACCGTAATAATATTTACCCCATCAGGCTGCATTCCCTGATACAAGAATTCTCTTACTGGGGCTAAAGCCAAAGTAGATTTGAAAAGAAAACTCTAAGTGTGTGTGTGTGTGTGTGTGTGTGTGTGTGTGTGTGTGTGTAGGGCTTTGGCAGCGAAGGGTGACTTGAAAGAGGCATTCCTGACATTGTGGTATTTTTTTTAGCCATCATTTCTATTCTTCACAAAAATCCTATATGATGGGGTAGGATTACACCCATTCATCCACAGTCTCAGAGAGGGCAAGCACCTATAATTAACAAAACTAGGATTTGAATCCACATCTCTCTAATTCCATATTCAAGACTGTAATTTCACTGCCACCTGCCCATTGATATTGTTTTACTGCTTAAACCCAATGAGACTCACTAATTGTGATTTTAAAAAAGAGAGAGATTGTAAATCCAGACATGAGGGCTTCAGAGGTCCTGGCCTTGGGACACATCATGAATCCAAAACCTCCTACTGTTCTATAAGCCTCAGCCTGTTCAGGAATTTGCTGTCACCTGGAACCCATAACTCAGCCAATTTCTTAATGGGCTGTACCACTCAGCATCCGAACAAGACAGGTGGATATTCAGAGTAGTAACAGAGGATGTTTAATCACAGGACTACTTACAGAAGTAGGGGCAGGTTTCAGGAAGATCATGGTCAGTGAAGCAGTTAAGGATTAGCAGCAGAGGGAAACTGATATCAAATAAAGAGGCTACAGTAAGGGGGCCAGCTGAATGGCGTGGTGATTAAGTGCTGGCTTCCCCCGGTTCGGGTCCCACATATGAGGGCCAGTGACATTGCCCTCAAAAAAAAAAAAAAAAAAAAAGAAGCTACAGTAAGAAGAAGCATGATCACAACACTGGTGAGAGCTGCAGCTGGGGAGATAGGCCTCCAACTCATGGCTGGAGTCGTGGCCTCCATCTCTCCTTTCCCACCCAATGATCCCTTGCGAGTGCCTCTGTCCAACAGATCCAACAGGAAACCAGAGAACAAGTGTATCCAGGGACATAATCTGTCAAGGTCAGCTTCTTGGAGCAAAGGGCAGGGCAGGAAATGAATCTGGAAGGACAGATGGAGCTCACTGGCCTCCTCACTTGTTAATCTTCTTTGAGAATTGTTAGAATTAGATGACTGAGGGTACATGGTGGTCCAAGCAGCAGAACTACAGAAATTCATGAGGCGGTCAGGTCACAGCAGCAAAGGCAGGATACAGGAACAGGATGCCTTCTGACACCCCTGCTTCTGGCAGTTATGAAATATACCTTACAATGCTAAAAAGAGAGGCCAGCATCATCTCTAAATTTTAACTAGCAATTCAGGATGTATGTTTCCTGCACACTAATATAAACTTTCTTTCTCTTTTGCTCTAATGCTGGAAGCCCTCAGGGAACTTGGAAAATAAGGAAAGTTTTAGGCTTTTGAGTTACCTGCCAATCTCTAGGTAGATTCTTTTATATCTCCAAGTTGTCACAAAACAGTAGCATTGTTTTTATGAACATATGTAGAGAAAGATATAAATATACACAAACATAAAAATAGTACTGCAGTGTATTAGTAATGCAGCTCATCTGTAGAGTTATACTATCTGTACTGTCCATCTGCTCTGGCGCCCCTCAGAGAGAACACCCCAAAACCAGGTGGGCACAGCAGCTGGAGAGCTTGAATTGATACAATGGCTGGGACCTTCCTGGAAATACACTACTTCCCTCAGATAAGTTAAGTGCTACGGGAAAGAAAATAATCTTTCTAGACACATAAAGGTGAATGGGGAGGATAAAAGAAAAAATACAGAAAAATACACCGGGTTCTAGTAAAACAATGATAGATGATAGAAGATAGATAGATAGATAGATAGATAGATAGATAGATAGATAGATGATAGGTAGATAATATATTGTATATACTATAATAAAGAAAGAAATATGTAACATGAGAGAGAGAAAGAGAAAAGGAAGGAAGAAAGAAAGAAAGAAAGAAAGAAAGAAAGAAAGAAAGAAAGAAAGAAAGAAAGAAAGAAACTTAAAATATAGTGTGATAAATGTTACGAACTTGGGGAGTGTTTTTTGGAGCACATCTTTGGGACCCCTAACTCCACCTTGTGGAATCATATGACATGATATAATTGTAATATATAATGTAATATATATATATATATATATATATATATATATATATATATATACATAATATGCTGGTAAGTAACAGGCTTTTAATAACTAATTGCTAAATTGATTGTTGGTTGTTTTTATTATACAGGCTAAGTACAAAATAAAGCATTAAATTAAAAATTCTCAGGTGTAAACTCACTGAGTGGGAAAAGCTCAATGCCTGCAAATGCTGGGCAGGGATCAAGATGGAGGTGGCCTCCACCTTGAGGTGGCCAGCATATCCTCAGGGACAACTGACAGAAAAAAAATGGATGACTTATTCCTAATAGCATGTGAGATGGCTAGAAATGTGTGTGGCCCTTGCCATAGGATCAAGGCCCATCCAGACCAGAGCTCTGCCCTGCTACAATGACAGTTCTTTTATCCCAGGAGAATATGAAAAGATTTGCCACTTTGATTGTATTCTATGTGGCTGATTGCTCTGCACTGTAGGCAGGCAATGTTTTGTTAAGAGCTGCATGTCACTTTCCTTATTTATTTATTTTATTCTGCCTCCTATGCAGGGAAGACTAGCTTTTCACTACATATTTACCCAATTTAAAGTGTATATTTTTTTTTTACCTTTTCCCGTATGTTGTATGACTTTTTCAATTAAAAAATAAGTTCAAAAGACCAACCATCTGCATGTTTCTTTCCACCATTCTTCCTACTACTATTAGCAGACACAAAACTTGCAGGAACAAGACTTGAAACAGCAGGCTAGAAAGATTTGCTTAAATTTCAGCTTCTGACTCAATCCCTTTTCTGCTACAAAGTAGGGCAGTAAGATATAGCAGGAGGATTGGCCTCCTTTGCTCCATTTATTCCAGTGTTGCAAAGCTATGAGCTCCTTTAGCTCCAGAAGGACTAGTGTGCTGGACACAGCCTTGTGTGAGCTCCCTGCTGAGTGATTCTCTGACCCTCTGTTGTAGGTTGAGTAAGAGGAATAGATGTCAAGGATAACCTTCATTTGGGCCCATGTTTCTAGCACCTATATAGTAGTAATACTCTTCTCCAATATATTGAGTATAAAGAATCAAAATGATATCAGATAGTAAATTATAGTATAGCAAACCATTCTTTCATCTGATCCATAAGTTTCACATCTGCTAACACTCACAGGACTTCAAATCCTTTCAAAATTCCTTCCCATATGTTTACTCAAGGACCCAGCATCCTACGATGCCTGCCTCACTTCTCTAAATGCATCTTCCCTTCTCCTAGCTCATGATCTCTCTGTACATTTGACCCCATTTTTCTCCAAAGTCAGTTACAAATCCAACTCTTGTCTCTGCTTTGATGTTCAGCTACAACCTCTACATTAAGAACAGTCATGGAGTAGAAGGAAACACGATGGATGGTTTGAAATTGGTTAAAAGAAGCCATCAGAGAAAATGGATGAAAATGGAAGTGGAGGAAAGTGAAGCAAATGCTCTCTCCAGCTGGCAAAGATATTTTAGGAAAATGGGCTCTAATTTAAATGGTGTGAAGGCAGGTCTTGTCTTTCGCTATAAAATCAAGGCCATCTTCTGAGAGTCATATTGATTGAAGTTGATCCCTATTGAAATAAAGATCTGTGCAGGCTCATTTTTATATAAATATTTTTTAATTAATAGATGCCTTCATCAAACATAGGAAGAGTTAAGAATTAACACTCACCAGAGACCCCGAAATTAGATTGATTATCTGCATCTTAATTTGCTTTTTTGTTGCCAGTAATTTATTTTTAATAGGTCTGTAATTTAGCTTTATCTATTTCTTATTCTACTTGGCAGACCCAAATGCCTGAAGCTCACCAGTCAGTCTCTATAACCTTTAGGCACTGCTGTCTGCACAGTATATTAATTTTTAAATTATCCAGCCCAGTGTGAATAAGAACTTCAATTAATTTCCATATAGGAGCCAGGCTAATACCCCATCCTCCCCAACTAATAGCAAAATTTAAAAGAATGAGAAGGCCAGTTATTGGAAGAATCTATATAAAAACAGTAAATTCCCACTCTTACATTACAGAATCTGCTGCCCTGGAAATATTTTCCATTTGAATCAGTTACATGGATATCATCATCGCAACAAAAATAAATGCTCCTTAGCTGGCACTTATTATTGGCAGATTGACTCATGAAAGTTTGGTCAATGGAAGGCAGGGACCTTTCAAAGGACTTTTCAATTCTTTCCCATTTCTGATTATATGCATACTTTATAATTCCGACAAATTTACCAGAATTTCTCTTAGGCAGGAAGCTGTCTTCATTTTGGAAAACACCTCAGTAACCTCTTGGGGTACAAGCAAGATCAAACAGTAGAATCCCAGACAATAAGGAGGAATGGTTATGTCTGCATGGGGGATATAAAAGTTAAACAACAGAGGATTGCTTCTTTGTTGTTGTTCTTTTAACCTTCTTTTTTTTTTTTTTTTTTTGCCTGATATGAATAGAAGAAAAAGAGTGCCATTGAAGGGATTTATGCAGGGGTGGCAAATGAAACTGTGAGATTTGCATGTAAAAATCACTGGAGTGTGAGCAGGGAGAGTAGTTGTATTAATCCTGATGAAGATCACAATGGTCACAACCACAGGCATGCTAATGGACATGGGGAGAAATGATCTGATTCAAGTTATTTATTAAACATACCCACCAGGATCACTGATGATTGTACGTGAGGAGGAGACAAGTCGTGGATGAAGTCCTAGACTTCTGACTTGAACAACTGGGTGGCTGGTTGTTAGAGCCAATGCTGAGAATAGCAGCAATGCAAATGAGGGGAGAATGGTAATCCAGCATTCCATATTAGACAATTATGTCTCAGATGTCTGTAAGATATCCAAATATAAATGGCGTATAGTCAGTTGGGTAAAGAAGAGTAAAGCCCAAAGGAAATATCTGGCTCAGAGAGATAAAATTGGGCACTATCTTTATAAGGTGGTTTTTAAAATTATGAAAATGGATTAGATCACCTAGGGAAAGGAAGAAAAGAGAGAAAATATGCAGGCTCAGTTCTTAGTCTTTAGGAATCTCAAAATTGGATTGTGGGAAAGAAAGGGAGGGAGAAAAGTCAACCCTGAGAGGAAGAAGCATTCTGGATGGGGTGATGTCACTGCAGCCAAGATTATGGGAGACTGTCCTAGGAGGAATGATAACCATATTGAGTGTTACCAAAAAACCAAATAGCACAGAAACAGAAAGCTAAGTAAGTTTACCTCAATAAATCTGTTAATGTTTTAAATCCTTTTGAAGCATGAGGAGATTGAAAGCTGAACTTTGAGGTGAGGATGTAGCCTTCAATAGGAGTATAGACTCTTCCTCTACAGGAATAAGAGAAAAAAGAAGATAGATGCCCCTTAGAGATCCCCAAGTCTCCACAGAGCATAATGTCCTCATGGGCAGCAACTCTGAGCTAAGAAACAGCTCATGATCTCACCTGCACACATCTCAAACACCTGCAGTCTCCTTAACTCTGTACCCCAGCAATATTACTTCAGCCTGCTTTTCATAGCAGCTATGTGTGCATCTGTCTACAACAATGTAAATTCCTTGAGGGAATAAACAATGCTTCACTCAACTCTGCCTCCCGTGCAGCGCCCAATACAGTATCTAGCTTGGAATAAGTTCTCAATTTGTGCTTTTCAATTGTAGTCATATTTTTTTAAAACATTTCTGAAATTTTTTTAGCTTCACCAGCGTATTCTACAAGATGAAAGAAGCTGGCCCAGAAATTAGGAACCAAAACTGAATTAATCTATAAACATACTGCTTTTCTAATTTAAGGGGAAGTCCTCACACAGGTTAAGGAAAATAAAAGGAGTTAGTCATACAAAGGACAGGGCTGTCTGATAATATGTTAGTGATTGGGAAAGAGAAAAAGCTCAAATCTGAGCTCCGTATTTCTTCCCAACTGAAGATCATAAGTCGAGCATGCCAGGAACTAGAGCCCATAAGCATTTGCAGAAATTACACTTTAAACTAATTTGCTTCAGGACTCTAAATGGTGATGCTCAGTCACAACACAATGATCTGGGGATGAGGAGAGGGCTATGTCAGCTGATGCTGCTTTTATGTCTGACACAGAGTAACAAACCATAGCTTTTCATTCTGAGCATATCAACCAGTTTATCATTTTATCACAGCAATCTTGGGATTTATAAGAGAGGTTTATGCAAAATAAATAAGGCCAGAGGTAAGGGAAAGATTTAGAGAGAAGGCTAGAAAGGACTAAGGAAAGGCAGAGATCAGGTAAGCAAGATGAAGATCATTTATCAGTCTTGAAAAAGTAGAAGGATGTGGCATCCTGTCCAACTAGAAATAGGAGTCAGGGGCATCAGACAAGTAACAAAAAGGGTACTTCAGTTGCTGACCACAGATCTCACACCCTGTGTTTTTGGTGCAAAGTAACTTGCAGTTCCCCAACTCATCACTTTCCAAAGCCCGTAACCTGAGCCCTCACTTTCTCCCGCCAGAGCAAGACAATGCTCCTTTACTGTGACTCCCCCAGACCTAAGAGTGGAGATTCCAGATGGCACTTTGGCCTCTTCTGTGTGCTGGGGACCATTTGGTACTGTTCTACCAGATGTGTTTATAGGCTCTGTGGAACACATAGAGTCACAGAATCTACAGAAAACACTTGGAATATTAGAGTCCAGAACTGTACTTCTAAAATCCACAAGAGCCCAATCGAACTCATTCATTGGACAAAGGAAAAAAAATGAGAAAGAAACGCTCTGAGTTGAAACAAGTCACACAGCTTGTTAGTTGCAGAACCAACACAATTACTGCTAATCCAACATAACATCATGAATACGTTTCTCACCTTGTGTCTCAATTTCTTTACCTGTAAATATGGATAATAATGACCACTTTGCTTGGTGGTAGGAGACAAAATAATTGATGTATGTAAAATACCTAGCACAGTGATTGGCTTGATTGGCACATAGCAGATGCTCAAGAAATTCTTCTCTTCCCTTTCAATTCACCCTTTCTTTATTGAATATGATGCTGTACTTAATACTACCAGAAACAACAAGTTAAAGAAAACCCAAACATTTTTTCCAGTTTTAAGGACACCTACAGATCGGAATTTTCACACACACCCCTTTATATTTCAAAGGAAACATGCTTATCTATGTTCCATCCACAGAGTGTTAAATAGCTTAGAAGCTCATTATGTCGCTTCTTAAATACTGCTTTAAAATATATCTTTCCCTGAACCTTCTCTCACAGCGACAATACCTTAAGGATGGTCAGAAGGCTCTGGGTAAAAGCTCCATGGTTCTCAGGCTCTCAGCAGCACCCTCACTACGACCCATTCTTCTCCATAAATCACAAATCCCTGGAGATTGCTTCTCCCCAGATTAAAAAATATGAATTCACTTCTCTCTGCAGTTCCCCAAGGTCCAGATAAAAGGGAATGTTCAGTGGTGCTCAGTAGCCATATGGACCCAGTAGTAGTCTGGATATTTCCATGTGGCCAATTGGGACAGCAATAAAGTGAGAAATATGTTTTATGTATGTAAATTTTGGCAGAAAAGAAATGAAGAAAAGAGCTGGGATGCACAGGGACTAGAAAATGTGATCTTAGAATCCTCAGAAGATACAGAGTTGAGCTGTATCTCTCTCCACCTGATTACCCCTCTCATACATTAAATGCATACATAGTTCCCCAAATTTGGGTCCTCACATTGGCTTTCCTCTAGATCTTGCCCACCACTTTTCTTTCTCTCTCTCTTTTAAATCCTGATATAAATAAAGGATAATTCATATACTAAAGAGTAAAATATTAATAAATGTTTGTATAGCTTAATCCAATTTAAGCTTGTTTTCTATGAGGAATCTCAAAAGTTGCATTACAGGGATTTAAGGCCAGAAAATTCCCCAGAGACAAAAGTTAAAATAACTCATTCTTAGCTTAGTAAATTAAAAGAAGAAAAAGAAGAAGGTTTTACCAAGTTTATTTAAGTTTCATGGAAAGCATATTGGCTTCAGGTACGTCTGTTTTTCATCTAACTTGAAAAAGGCTTAGATTTCAAAAACGAAACTATGCAAATGATTAGACAGTCATTTTGTGTAAATGCTTTAGGCTTTAAATGTTACTGTGGAAAATAAAGTAAAATAAAACAGTTTCAATACAGCCCCAGTAAGCTTAGTCCATGGACAGCACATTAAATCCTGAATTACATACTCCACCAAACCCTTCCTAATGAGCCATCCAAGTCTCTGATGTATATAATATGCCTTTTTAAAAATGCATGAATGCATATTCCACCCACAGGTTTGGATGGCTCCTCTGGGTTATTTAAGTTTCAAAGGAGTCCATCAGTCTCCCAGGTATAAAGTTCTGTGAATGCCTTCAAAACGAAAATTCAGAAATTTAGAAGCTCAAAATACCTTGAAGGGGAACAATATTTCAGCCCCCAAAATCAGACCATCAAAGGCAGAGTTGATGAGGCATCTGCTACCCTGAGTTTCCTATTTTTTGTCAGTTTCTGTCACAACCCTTAAAACAGCTGTAACTCTGTTCCTTCCAACCTAATTATAAAACTGTGGCTTGCTTTATTTATAATTAGAATCCAGTGACCTCCGCTGACCCCTGTCTGTGCTGCTGTTGCATGACTGTTCTTGGATGCTGTGATGCGATTGTACTGAACAGGAAGGGACAGGATGTTCAAAGCCCCAGGACAGAGTTCCCATGGGTTGTCTGCAAAGAATGTGAAGGCTGGGGCATCCTAGCCTAAGGAAGTTGGTGAATCCAGAAAGGAAACTCATGGGTAGAAAAGAAAGAACAAATCATGAGAGGGGCTTATAAAGACAAAGCAAATAATAACCTGTCTTCTGGGGAAGCAAAAGAAAGAAACAATGCATGACTTAACAGGAAAAAGGAATCAAAGGAAAAAGGGGGGCAAGAGAGGTAAAGTTGATGAAGTAAGATGCAAGGAGGGGAAGAAAGCAACATTAGCTGGGAAATATCATTGTGCCGGTTACTCTCATTAATCTATTTTAACCACCATTGCAACTTGCCATGTAAATGGCATTACTATGATTTTACAGAGAAGGAAACTAGAGTTCAGGGAGGTTTAGAATTTGTTTTTTAAAGCCTGTACTATTTGGTCCTCCCTTTGGCCAATGATGGGTGCATTGGAAATGAATTCCACAGATTGTGAAGATGGGAGGGTGTGTCTAGAGGAGCTAGGGGGCACTATCAAACACAGCCTGACTGACTACGTGCAGTGTTTTTCCTCAACTATAAAAACTAAAACCCACTGTATAGGGTTGCTGTGAGAATTAGGATTTAATACATACAACACATGGCACATGTGCCTGACACACAGAAAACATTATATAAATTGAAACTAATTGCTATTTTATTGCTTGCCTAATGACTCATTTCCCAATCTGCTTATAGAAGTTTATATTATGGGCCCATAGCTGTGTGTACATGACAGTGTTTGATGGTGTTTCAAGTTTCTATAGATACCACTCATCCCCTCCCCCCAGCAGTATAGAAATCATAA
Source organism: Aselliscus stoliczkanus (assembly GCA_033961575.1). Lineage (NCBI taxonomy): Eukaryota > Metazoa > Chordata > Mammalia > Chiroptera > Hipposideridae > Aselliscus > Aselliscus stoliczkanus. Next base: position 35,027,856 of record CM066738.1, read on the forward strand.
ATTAAGGTGAACTTGGTATGATTTGAGCATGACAAACTGTTTAGAAAATTGCAGGTCATGACCCAAGTTTGATAACGTAAGATCTAAAAAACTGGTTAATTCCAAAGTTTGAGGTCTAACATAGAAATGAATTTTTTTATCCCCACATAATTTAGATCTATAAAGAGCTGGTATAAAGTAAATCTCAACACTGATAGAGGAGCAAGGGGTAAATGAATTCATCTAATCTGATAACCTCGTTTGGCATAAGTGGACCTGGTGGCTCCAAAGAGTCCAGTGTGTCATAGCCATGTCTGGACAACCCCCTCTGAAGTCCAGATAGTGCTAGTTCCACTGCCCCAGTGTCCCAGTGACATTGAAGGTCACCCTAAAACACATTTAGGCATGACACACTGTCTTTGCAGTCACTGGTAAGTGCATGTTTTTCATAGCATTAGTCTGTGGACCAGATGACATCAATGAAAAATAAACATCCCTGGCATCCAGGATCATCCTTTATAAGATTATTAAGATCTAGGGAGGCAAAGGAATAAAACACTTCTATCACAGCCACACAGGACTCAGGCATGCCCCACAAGTTCACCAGGAAACCTGAGAATAAGCAGTTCTCTCTCCATGTGTTGAGGGGTGACTTTCCACCACAGCACAACCCTGTGTACATAGAACGCCTGTGTGTCTTCTGTCCACTGCAGTGCTGTCCCTTGTGAGGATGCAAACACTTTCAGAGCACCCACTTTAGCCTCTCCTCAGGTTTTTCTCACCCTTTCCCATGACTCTTCTCTCTCTAAAGATTTAAGACTGAGATATAAAGATGAGAAGAAAAGTAAGAAATAAAAGAGTACTTCTTTCTTATTTGTTTTGTTCTGTTTTCATATCCTAAGTCCTGGACACAGGCTTGGTGCCATTTCTTTAAGTTGCTCTCACCATCTTGAACATCGCCTTGTCCAAGCTGGAAGCCAGGGGCTACTCCATGCCTCCTGGAATTGTGTATTCATCAAGCCACAGTACACTGTGCCTGCACTGCAGTGGGCATTATGGGTACTCAGAGAAGCCCAAGACAGTCACAGCTGGGATGGGAGGCAAAAAAAAGCATCTGTGAAAATTTTCCCTGTAAAGAGGTCTGATGTAATGACAAAATTCCAGCACAAAGAAGCCCAGACTGTAAGTGTTATGCTTAAAAAGGAGCAAAGGGAAAAATATTTTCCTTAAATTGAATCTCCTAATGTTAACAGGGTTACCTGAAACTCATTCAAACTGCAGATGTTAATCTGCCTTCACAGAGGTTTAGCTCTTCAGTTGGGGTCACTTCACTGCTGGCCCTGCCTTGCCCTTCTGGGCTATAAGTCCCCTTAGGAATGTTCTTGGTAATATCCCACCGCTGTGATGATTTCTGAGGTTATGAGAAGTTCATGGACACCAAGACTAAAGTCTGCCCCAACTGTTCACTTATACTTGAAATTCTTCTCTCAGGGAAGATAGAGGAATTACATGCACAAATGCCCCTAGGAGTGGCAGCCTGATGACTTTAATTCATAGGGTAGAAATGACAGGGAGTAAAGATGCCTATTTAACACAGAATTCTTAGGAGGGTCAGATAAGTTGGTTGAGATGGGGAAAAGATGCAGAAGGAGAGGCCAAGGCCATTCGTAGAAACTTCAGATGATGGCTAATGTGACCACTTACTGGGCTCAGGGCACTGACTAGTTCTTCCCTCTGCTTCACCTTATCCAAAGTTCTGCACAGGGCAGAACTGGATTAAGGTTTCCTCAGATTATATCACCTCAGCAGCATTCTCAACACCAGTCCTACTCCAGGAATGGGTAGATCTTGACAAAAAAAGTGGGGGAGGAGGGAATAAGGCTGAGTTGTCAGTCAGTTTTCTTGGCTTTGTTGTTTGTTCACCGCTTAGTTTGGATTGAGCTTTCTTTCTCTTTTCTTTTTGGGCAAGAGACTCTCTGTCCAAAATACAGAGTTTTGAAGTGCAGCCCAGCCTGCTCTGAACTGTAAAAGATTGTGTAATTAACCTTTCATCATCTGAGTACTTTCAACCTTTTTGTTGGCACATTGGGGAAATGTATTAGTGGTTACTAATTAAAGGTATTGAATATACCTTTATACTTCAAATTCTTAGACTCCTGGAACTAAGTTGATTAAAAAGAAAAAGGGAAAGTTTTTGTTGAATTTATCCTTGAAAATGGCTAAGAGAAACTATAAATAAAACCAGAAGAAGGGAAAGTGGGACCGTATTCTATAACATATCTTGTAATTGAATTTTGGGGATTGGGACCATTCTGTAAAAATACTAATAACTAAGACCTACTGTATGTTTATTATATGTGAGGAAATATAATAACAGCCTTACATGCATCATCTTATTCAATTCTCACAATTTTTATGAGGTAGCATGAATTTTTATCCCATATTACAAATGAGAAAATTAAAGCTTAGAAGTCAGGAAAATTGCCCCAGATCACAACGTTAGTACACAACAGAGAAGGGGCTTAATGTGGATCCTCTGTCTCCAAAGACAATGTGTTTTATTTTATTTTCGGAGTTGAAAGGACCTAAAAAACATTTGTAGTTCCAAAGTGTGTCATGTTTTCTAACGATTCCTTTCTGTACTTGTTTATTGCTGCAAACAAATTATCCCAAACGTCTTTTATCTCAATCCAGGAGCAGCTTAGTTGGATTATCTGGCCCAGATCCCTCACAGGTTGCAATCAAGCTGGTGGCCAAGGTTGCAGTCATCTGAAGGCTTGATTGGAGCTGGCACACTTGCTTCCAAGCTCACTATATGGCTGTTGACGGCTCTTTGTCTATTGTTTGCCAGAGACCTCAGTTACTTACCATGTGGCCTTTCCATAAACAGCCCAAGTGTCCTTGCTGCATTCCCCTAGAGCACTTGATCTGAGAAGGACAGAGCCCATGATGGAAGCTGGTCTTTTATAATCTAATTTCAGAAGAGACGTGTCATCAATTCTGTCATATTCTGAGTCACAGAGATTAGTCTTGGTAAAATGTGGAAAGAGGAGGGGACCACATAAGGGTGTGAGTCCCAAGAGGTGGGGATCACTGGGGGTCATCTTGGAGACTCTCTACCACCATTGCCTTTTTGCACTATTCTTTCAGCATAGAATGCCCTTATATGTCTTGTCTTCCTGCCTTACTTCTACTAATTCTTAAAGACTAATTCAAATGTAACTTTTCTATAAAGAATTCCCTGGTTCTCATGATCCTGATGATTATTTACACACTGATGACATTGTACTGTTATTACTTGTTTACAAGTCATCTTAGCTCAGGACTCCCCAAAAGCAGAGACAAGGCTTGCACTCAGGAAATTTATTTCTTGGAGTGGGGACTAGAAAAAACAAAACATGAGAGGAGAGAAAGGCAATCCAAGAGGTAATCATTGAACTGACCAACACAGTAGGCAACCAGTCTCCATTCACTGGGGATCCTCTGAGGGACTGTGTAAAGTGTGCCCAGAATTGTCTGCTTGAAAAAAAAGAATATTTACTCTCCAGGTTCTGTCCCTCCACTCGCACCCCCCTCCACACACACAATGATCAAGAGTGGATTCAGAGATTATTGACAGTAATATGAAAGCAATAGCTATGGGGTATAGTAAGTGCATTTGTGATACACTGATATGCCGCAGCTATGCACAGTAGTGGCCAGAACAAAATGTTGGGGTAGGTGGGTGTCAATGGCCAACATGTACATAGACCCCAATTAAGGCCAGGGACAGTGCCTCCTTTATTTCTGCATCCCAGTGCATAGAAAAGGGCCTATCATGGAAAACCTGGGCCACCCCATACAACCATCCTGGAGACCTTTAATTTATTCAGCAAATATGTGTTGAGTATATAGTCTGAGGTAGGCACCATGAAAAGTATGATAATCCTGCTGGAGTGATTTACCAAGTATTTAATAATTAGTAGTGCACAATTATTGACCAATCAAAATGAACACTAGTCCTTCACAAGTGGTAAAGTTATCCAGGAATTTACCTTCTTAATTCAAGCGTGGAAACAGTTACTAACTTGAGGCATAAACCAAAATTATTTACACACATCTCCAAATGATGGATAGTGTTGGATTTGGAGATGGAGTTTAGAGGAAAGAGATGTCTTAGAGTGCCTTCAAGAGAAGGGAGAGAGAATGGTCATTGAATGCAGAAGGAAAAGGCATTTGTGGATGAGAGGGAGGGTGGGGAAAAATGATACACACGAAAACACATGTCACCTATTTAAAAATGAATGGACCTTGGAGAAAGACAAATACCATATGATCTCACTTATATGTGGAATCTGAAAAACTGAATGAATGAGCAAAGTAAACAGAAATAATCTCATAGATATAGAGGAAAAACAGGGTAACTAGTTGGGAGGGGAGTGGGGATGAGGGAGAAGGAGAAGGGATTAGACAGCATAAATAGGTAACTACAATATTGCCACAGGAATATGAAAGACAGTTCGGGGAATATAATAATGTTGTAAATATTTTGTGGGGTGTCAGATGGTCACATGCTGCATGGATGGAGTAGAGGTTTGATCACTGCACTGTATACCTGAAACTGATGTTGTATAATATTGTATGCCAACTATAATTGAATATATAGATAGTCACGGGATGTAGAGAATTGGGAGAGGGGGGTTGTCACTTTGAGGGGTAAAAAGTATAAATATTGCACTGTGTTATACACCTGAAGCTAATTGGAAAAAAAAAATGTTTATTTCACAATAAAAAAAATAAAAAATAAAAATGAATGGACCATCCTTTTATGCAGCTGAGAATCAATCTGAAAAGCAAATTAGAAATCTCAAGAATTTACAAAGAGATGCAGGAGTGCCCGAGCCATCTTGGATTCCCACCCTCCACCCTGCATGTGCTGCATTGCCAGGGAAACGCCAGGCGGGTGCCCTCCGGCTCCATCAGGCTGTTCACTGAGACTCAGGAGTGCAAGAGCCGCCTTCGGTCCCCGCTCTCCACATTGTTCGTGCAGAGTTGCCAGGCCAGGGATTGGCTGTTGGGCTGCTTAGCCTGATCTGTGGGCAGCTAATTGGGACAGACTGATATGGAGAGTTTTCCTGAGAGTATTAGGCTAGGAGCTGTGTGCCTGCATGATCTGATCAAGGCTTTCCTGGCAAGTTTGAGTGGGCTGGTTGCTGGTCCAGAGTGCATGCTGTTCTGATTTGGTGGGGGCCACTGACCACATCCAGTGGTGCCTTGGGGGCCTGCCCTACACACCTAGAGCTGTGTTGCCAGAGGCACCCTGAGCCCCTGGTGCCTGGGCCACACTTCCGCTGGCCACAGAGGGTTGTTTTGCAGCAGCAGACAACCAGAAACAACCTGTGAATATTTTTTTTTTGGTAGTGAGCGCAGTTCCAGAGCACACAGCAGCTAATTGTAGAAAGCTCACTGCAAGCCGGAGAGGAAGGCCGGCACATAACACGTTAAACCCTTCCCCGCAATAGCTGGTGCTGAGTTGCTCAGAGACTCTCTACTGCTGAACAAGTGGCCTGCAAATTAAAAAGGACGGAGAGCACCCCCAACCTTTTTTTTTCTTTCTTACTTTTTTTTTCTCTCTTCTTTCTAGGTGATCTATCTAATACAGCAAAGCATTCACAGAACGACAGCTAGAATGAAGAAACAAAGAAACATGTCCCAGGTAAAAGATCAGAAGAAAACTCTAGAAATGGAACTAAATGAAACAGAGGTATCCAAACTTTCGGAGACAGAGTTTAGATAAGAATATTTAAGGAACTTAATGAGGACATAAATAAGGATAGGGAAACCATAACAAACAACTAGTTAGAACTAAAGAATACAATAACTGAAATGAAGAACACACTCGAAGGAATCACCAATAGAAGAGATGAAGCAGAGGAGCAGATCAGCGAATTAGAAGACAAAATAGCAGAAATCACCCAGCTGGAAAAACAAAAAGAAAAAATAATAAAAAAGAATGAAAATAGTTTAAGAGACCTCTGGGACAACATGAAACAAAACAACCGTCCCATCATAGGAATACTAGAAGGAGAAGAGAAGAAGCAAGGGATTGAGAATGTATTTAAAGAAATAATGACTGAAACTTCCCTACCCTGGTGAAAGAAATCGACATACTAGCCCAGGAAATGCAGAGAGTTCCTAACAGGCTGAATCCAAACAGGCCCACACCAAGACACATCACAGTTAAAATGGCAAAGCTTAAAGACAAAGACAGAATCCTAAAAGCAGCAAGAGAAAGACAGCAGGTTACATACAAAGGAACTCCTATAAGACTAACAGCAGACTTCTCTACAGAAACTCTGCAGGCCAGAAGGGAATGGCAGGAGATATTCAAAGTGACACAAAATAAAGGTCTACAACCAAGATTGCTCTACCCAGCACAGTTATCACTTAAAATTGAAGGAGAGATAAAGAGCTTCTCAGAAAAGAACAAGCTTAAGGAGTTCATTACCACCAAGCCAGCATTGCAGGAAATGTTAAAAGGGCTTTTTTAAAACAGAAGAAAGGGGAAAACAAGCTAACCCAGGAAGACAGGAAATACAAATAACAAAATGGCAAAAAAATATGCACCTATCAGTAATCACTTTAAATGTGAATGGGCAAAATGCTCCAATCAAATGACACAGAGTGGCTGAGTGGATAAGAAAACAGGACCCATGCATATGCTGTCTACAAGAGACTCATCTCAGATCAAAAGACACACACAGACTGAAAGTAAAGGGATGGAATAAGATATTTCATGCAAATAGAAGTGGGAAAAAAGCTGGAGTAGCAATACTTATTTCCGACAAACAGACATTAAAATAAAGACTACAATAAAAGACAAAGAAGGGCACTACATAATAATAAAGGGATTGATTCAACAAGAGGACATAACCCTAGTAAACATCTATGCACCCAACATAGGAGCTCCTAAATATATAAAACAGATTTTGACAGACATAAAGACAGAGATCAACAGTAACACTATCATAGTAGGGGACTTCAACACCCCGTTGTCACCAATGGACAGATCCTCCAGACAGAAAATCAACCTGGACACAGTGGCCTTAAATGACACTTAGACCAGCTGGATTTAATTGATATTTTTAGAGCATTTCACCCCAAAGCTACAGAATATATATTCTTCTCAAGTGCACATGGAACATTTTCCAACATAGACCACATGTAAGGCCACAAAACAAGTTTCAACAAATTTAAGAAGATTGAAATCATATCAAGTGTCTTCTCTGACCATAATGCTATGAAACTAGAAATCAATTATAAAAGAAATCTGGAAAGCTTGCAAATACATGGAGGCTAAATAACATGCTAGTAAATAATGAGTGGGTCAAAAATGAGATCAAGGAGGAAATCAAAAGACACCTCGAGATAAACAAAAATAAAAACACCACGACCCAAAATCTCTGGGATGAAGTGAAAGCAGTCCTAAGGGGGAAGTTCATAGCAATGCAGGCCTACCTAAAGAAGGAAGAAAAATCTCAAATCAACAGACTATCTTTACACCGAAGGGAACTCGAGAAAAACAGCAAAACAAGCCTAAAGGGAGTATATGGAAGGAAATAATAAAGACCAGAGCAGAAATAAATGAAATAGAGAACAAAAAAACAATACAAAAGATCCATGAAACCAAGAGTTGGTTTTTTGAAAAGATAAACAAAATCGATAAACCCTTAGCCAGACTCACCAAGAAAAAGAGAGAGAGGACCTAAATTAATAAAAACTGAAATGAAAGAGGAGAAGTGACAACACATACCAAAGAAATACAGAAAATTTTAAGAAAATACTATGAGCAACTATATGCTAACAAATTCGACAATCTGGAAGAAATGGATAAATTTCTAGAAGTGTACAATCTACCAAGTCTGAACCAAAGAGAAACAGAAACTCTGAACAGACTGATTACTGCCAAAGAAATTGATTCAGTAATCAACAATCTTCCAAAAAACAAAAGCCCTGGACCAGATGGCTTCACAGGTGAATTTTACAAAACATTCAAAAAAGAATTAATACCTATTCTCCTCAAACGGTTCCAAAAAATCCAGGAGGGAAGGCTCCCAAACTCCTTCTATGAAGCCACTATCATCCTGATTCCAAAGTCAGACAAAGATATTACAAAAAAGGAAAGCTACAGGCTGATATCCCTAATGAACATAGATGCAAAAGTTCTCAACAAAACACTAGCAAACCAAATTCAGCATCACATTAAAAAGATCATACACCACAATCAAGTGGGATTCATTCCTGGTATGCAAGTTTGGTTCAATATCTGCAAATCAATTAATGTACTACATCAAGTTAACAAAATGAAAAATAAAAATCATATGATCCTATCAATAGATGCAGAAAAAGTATTAGTCAAAATCCAGCAGCCATTTATGATAAAAACTCTTAGCAAAGTGGGAATAGTGGGATCATATCTCAACATAATAAAGCCTATATATGATAAGCCCACAGCAAACATTATACTCAATGGGGAAAGGCTGAAAGCTTTGCCCTTAAGATCAGGAACAAGACAAGGCTGCCCGTTTTCACCACTTCTATTTAACATAGTTCTGGGAGTTCTAGCCACAGCAATCAGACAAGAAAATGAAATAAAAGGCATCCATATTGGAAAAGAGGAAGTAAAATTGTCATTATATGCAGATGACATGATACTATATATAGAGAATCACAAAGACTCCACCAAAAAACTGCTAGAACTGACAAACAAATTTGGTAAGGTAGCAGGATACAAAATTAATATTCAGAAATCAGTTGCATTTGTATACACCAATAGTAAACTATCAGAAGAAGAAATTAGGAAATCAATCCCTTTTGCAATTGCTTCAAAAACAATAAAATATCTAGAAATAAATTTAACTAAATAAGTAAAAAACCTGTACTCAGAAAATTATGAGACACTGGAGAGAGAAATCAAAAAAGATATGAATAAATGGAAATACATACCATGTTCATGGATAGGAAGAATTAATATAGTTAAAATGTCAATACTTCCTAAGGCAATATATAGATTCAATGCAATTCCAATCAAACTACCAAGGACATTTTTCTCAGAAATAGAACATAGAATCCTAAAATTTATATGAAGCCACAAAAGACCCCAAATAGCTATGGCAATGTTGAAAAATAAGAACAAAGTGGGAGGCATCACATTACCTGATATCAAAACATACTACAAGGCTACAATAATCAAAACAGTATGGTACTGGCATAAAAACAGACACATAGACCAATGGAACAGAATAGAGAGCCCAGGAATAAACCCATCCATATACAGTCATTTAATCTATGACAATGGAAGCAAGAATTTACATTGGAGGAAAGCTAGTCTATTTAATAAATGCTGCTGGCAAAATTGGACTGACACGTGCAAAAAAATGAAAATGGACCACCTACTTATACCATATACGAGAACAAATTCAAAATGGATTAGAGACTTAAATGTAAGACCTGAAACTGTAAAACTCCTAGAAGAAAACATAGGGAGTAAATTTGCAGACATTACCCTGAGTAATATTTTTACTGATATATCCCCTCATGCTAGGGATATAAAAGGGAAAATGAACATATGGGATTACATCAAACTTAAAAGTTTTTTCACAGCAAAGGAAATCATCAATAAAACAAAAAGGCAGCCTACTGAATGGGAGAAGATATTTATCAATGATATATCTGATAAGGGGTTAATATCCAAAATTTATAAAACATTCATGAAATTCAACACCAAAAAACAAACAACCCAATTAAAAAATGGGCAGAGGATATGAAGAGGCATTTCTCTAAAGAGGACATACAGATGGACAACAAGCATATGAAAAAATGTTCAACCTCACTAATCATCAGAGAAATGCAAATAAAAACCACAATGATCTACCACCTCACTCCAGTCAGAATGGCTATCATCAATAAATCAACAAACAAGCTGGTGAGGTTGTGGAGAAAAGAGAACTCTGATGCACTGTTGGTGGAACTGCAGATTGGTGCAGCCATTATGGAAATCAGTATGAAGGTATCTCAAAAAACTGGAAATGGAACTGCCATATGACCCAGCTATTCCACTCTTGGGTATCTACCCAGAGGAATCCAAGTCACTAATTCGAAAAAAATTTATGCACCCCTGTGTTTATTGCAGTGCTATTTACAATAGCCAAGACTTGGAAACAACTGAAATGCCCATAGGGTGATGACTGGATGAAGAAACTGTGGTACATTTATATAATGGAGTATTACTCCGCTTTGAAGAAGAATGAAATCATACCATTTGCAACGATATGGATGGACCTAGAGACTATTATGTTAAGTGAAATAAGTCAGTCGGAGAAAGACAAATACCATATGATCTCACTTATATGTGGAATCTGTAAAACTAAATGAACGAGCAAAGTAAACAGAAAAAGTCTCATAGACATAGAGGAAAAACTGATGGTTGCTAGTTGGAAGTGGGTGGGAATAAGGGAGAAAGGGAAGGGATTAGACAGCATAAATAGGTAACTACAATATTGCCATAGGGTTATGAAAGACAGTTCGGGGAAAATAATAATTGTGTAAATATTTTGTGGGGTGTCAGATGGTCACATGACTTGTTAGGGACACCACTTCATGGATGGAGCAGAGGCTTGACCACTGCACTGTATACCTGAAACTGATGTTGTGTAATATTGTATGCCAACTGTAACTGAATATATAGATAGTCACGGGATGTTGATTTTACTGTGGAAGGGAGTCAAAGGAATTGTAATAGAGATGTATGATATGTGGTGGGGGGAGTAGTGGGGTGGCAAATTGGGGGAGAGAAGTTGTTACTTTGAGGGGTAAAAAGTATAACTATTGCACTGTGTTTAAAAAAAAGAAAAAAAAGAATCAACAAGCATGGAGACAGAAAAAGCACAAAATGTAAAATAACATGGAAAAATGACATGTTCAGGTCATATTAAAGATACAAAACCTTATCCTAAGAAATTACTGAAAGGAAAGCTTTATTCTTCTCTATAGTCTTTATTCTACAGTTTGGATGCAGAGCTTCTGGAAGGGCTACTCAGAAAGTTCATTGGTTGAGTAAATGGATGGATTTGAAATATCTCACTTTAAAATGAGCAAACCAAATCCTGGACTTCTGTTTCAGATTAAGAAAGTTAAAAGACACTGTCCCTCCCACCCTGACCAAACATGCAAAAAAAACAAGCCCTAAAATCATTTTTGCAAACCTATGTGAGAGCTAAGGACACAAAAAAAATCCATGAGCTGAAATGTAGAAAGTAACCACTGCTTCCTAGGAAAGAAGAGAATCAAGGCTGCTTTCATCATCAGCACAGTGAGGGAGGAGGAGGGCTCCTTGATAGACAGGTACCTGTGCTACAAGAGAAGCTGAAAGATGTTTCACAGGCTGAAGGATAATATCAGATGGAAACTCAGATCATTTATAAAAAAGAATAAAGAATACCTAAAAGGATAAACAAATCGATAAACAAAGTATTTTTAAATTATGATATTATATATATTTCTTCAAAAGCCTATTGATTAAAACAAAAATAATAAAAGCATCTTGTAGGGTTTATATTATATAATGATATGAATAAATCACAAGAGAATAGAGGGCAGGTGGGGAATAAATTTAGCTATAATGTTACAAAGTCACACAGTGTTTGTGAAAGAAGGTAATATGTAAATGTAGAGTATGATCATTTTAAAATGTTTATTATAATTTGAGTCAACCACTAGAAAAAGAAGACATAAAAAGGCATAGCTAAGAAAAATTCAGAGATGAAATAAAATGGAATAGTTACAAAATAACTTGATTCACCCAAAAGAAGATAGGAAAGGAGAAGTAATGGAAAGATGAACAGATGAAACAAACAGAAAATAAAAAACAAATATCAAATGTTAGACATAAGCCCACTCTAACAATAATTATATTAAATTTAAATGAACCAAAAAAATCACAATTGAAAGACAGCATCTGACAGGACAAAAAAGGAAGATCCAGCTATTTACCTTGTAAATAGACTCTTAAATATAAGGACACAAATTGGCTGAAAGTAAAAGTAGGGAAAAGAATCTAGCATACAAACAATAAGCAAATAAAAACTGGAGTGGCTATATTGGTATCAGACAAGGTAAACTTCAAGATAGAAAGTATTGCAAGAGATAAAGAAAGACATTCTATAATGATAAAAGAAGAAACTTATCTAGAAGACATAAACAATCCTGAATACGTGATGCATTGAATCATATAACTTCAAAAACACAAGAAGCAAAGACAAACATAACTGAAGGAAGAAACACAAATCCACAATAATGTCAGATATTTCAACACTCAACTCTCAGTTATTGATAGGATAGTCTAGGAGAAAACATTTGCAATGCATTTGTCTGATAAAGGACTTGCATCCAGAGCATATACAGAATGCTTACAACTCAATAATAGGACCAAAAGAAATCCAATTTTAAAAATGGGTGAAGGATTTAAACAGACACATTAAAAAGATACAGTAGTGGCCAATAAGCACATAAAAAGATGTTCTGCACCATTACTCACCAAGAGAATGAAAATTAAAACCATGGTGAAATGCCTCTACACCTCCACCCGAAGGGCTAAAATTAAAGACTGGGAACATCAAATGTTGCCAAGCAGGTAAAGGCACCAGAACTGTAATTCAGTGTTAATCAAAGGTAACATGGTTTGACCAATTTTGAAGGCAATTTGCCCTATAACCTAGTAATTGTATTTCCAGCTATTTACTAAGGAGAAATGAAAACATGCCTGCACATGTGGGCATAAAGCAGCACTATTCACAATAGCCAAAATCTGGAAACAATCTAACAGTCTATCACCAGGCAAGTGGAGAAACAAATTGTGGAATATTCATTCAATGAAATACTAGTGAGCAATAAAAAGAAAAAACAATTTATGCATACATTAATAAATCTGTTTTTAAAAAACCAGTTTGTTCTTTAAAAGAGGACAGACCCAAGAAGATTATACTATATGAAACCTTAGAACAGGCAAAACTCAACTATAGTGATAGAAATCAGAAAGTTGTTGCCTCTTGCTGAGTGGAAGATGTAGAATTTCTGGAAAGGGATGTGAGGGGGTTTACTGGAGCGATGGAAACTTTTCAATAGCATGTTTAGGGTGGCAGTGTTTAACATTGTCAAAGTTCATTTAATACAATAAGAATAGTAAACTCTATTCATTTTATTGCACATAAGTCATACCTCAGACAAAACAAACAAACAAAAAAACTAAACTAAATCCAAGTAAAATTAAGGAACTTGAAAATCTTTCCATTAATCAGATATTACTGCAGTATGCGTAGTACCAAACAACCCCAAAGCTCAATGGCTTGCAATAACAAAAATGTGTTCCTTGCTCACAAGCATGCAGGCTAGCACGTAGTGCTATGGAATTCATCTTAGCTAGAGGTTCTGGCAGCTACGCAAGGCAAGTTCTCATGGTGCTGACAAAAGTAAAAGGGCAGGGAGCATCGAGTGCCTTTTGAACTTCAGTTTATAACTAGCATCCTGTCATAGCCACCTTCCATTGGCCAATTCATGTCACCTGACCAAGCCCACAGCTAATGGGGCAGAAAGGATATTTCACTCCTCGTGAGCCATGACAAGGGTAGAGAAAGAAAAAGGAACTGTGGCTACATAATACAATTTCACTGTCTTTGGGTAATGTAATAGATGGTACAAAAAACAGACATTCTGACAACTAGCCCAGTACCTCTGCATCGGACCTTGCTGTCTCCATTTATTCTGGAAGCCAACAAGCTTTGCCTGACTTGTGTTGCAGAGGAAGATTCCAGTACAACTTTGCACTTCCTGACAGAGAAGTGTGATGAAACCCAAACAACACAGTGCTCCACACAAAGCCTCACTCTGGTTTTTCAAGTGTTTGTTCAACAGAGTCAGGAGGCTGCCTTCCTCTAGGGAGCTGCAGAGCTCTCTGTGCTGGAAGAAGAAGCATGCGTTATTGGAAAGAAAGGCAATACAGCCATCTAATGGACCCTCAGTGTCATAGGCTGCTTCTGCTTCCCTGAGAACATCTGAAGTAGATCATCACAAAGAGGCACTATGTCCCTACTTCGGTGGTTTAAGTTTGAGCATAGGTGTCTGCAGGCAGATGTGCACCGGCAAATATGGGAGACAGTGGGTGTATAAGCTGTCGTTAGATGTGCTTCATGGTTTGCAGCAGCTGCTCTTTAATTCTGGGGGTGGGGAGGGAGGGAAGTGTTACCTGATTTGAGCCCACACTAGCAAGAACACCCAATAAGGAGATTAGACATAACTGTGTTTCAAGGAAAGGAAAGAAACTAGACTCATTTTCATCCACCTACATCTGTGGAGACCAGATCTGAAGACACACGGTAGCCATTTCTGCCACATGTACTAAGATAAACCAACTAGAAAAAAAACTTCAGCCTCTATGTTCCCTTAGGAAAGCACAGTAAACAACTGTTCTCCCTGCCTGGCCATGAACATACAATACAGTAAGAGACTTTAAGCTCAGTCCCTTGCCACACAATTATGGTCTGACCCAGGCCGTGATCTGAGCTTCCCCAAATCCTCCTGACTTCAGGCATTTGTCTACTGCTCCAGTCAACTGAAGAAGTCATTTGGTCCCATTTACTCCTCCAACAATGATTGTTCACCTGCTATGTGTCAGGAACTCTGCTGAGCCCTAGGGATAAAGCTGTGAATGAGAAAAACATGGTCCCTTCCTTCTCAGAGCTTATAAACAAGTAGACGAGATAGACATTGACAAAACAGTTTGAGTGTGATGGGAGTTAAGAAGCAGAATTGCACAGGGGTCTTCAGAGTCTCATGAGCCGCAGGAAGGACTCCCACTTTATCCCAAGGCAGTGGGAGCCATTAAAGGAGCAGCGCTGCACACCGTGTGGCTTGGCTGCAATGTTTTTTCTGCAAGCTGCCAGGGAACAGGGCAGTGCTTCAAATTCCACATCCTTCTGTGAGCATCATCCCACGCTATGGGGCTTCAAGCTGAAGCACATTCGAATGCACTTAAATTTTTATAAATGCAGAAAGTGGGAAAGTTGAGGGTGAATGAAGTATCTCTGGCCACACCCAACAGAGAATGGATATATTAAAAGCTTTGGGATATCCCAGTGGCAGCTGGCTGAGGTGATTCCAGAGACCACACACAAGCCCCTCTTCACTCTTACACTTCTGCCTGTACTTTCTGAAAACTGAGGGAAAAAAATGTGCTTGCATTGAGATAAAGTGCTTTCTCTGCCAGTCTACTTCGTTGGCCAAGCAATGCCAAAACATTTTTTTTAAATCACCAAAGGAGACAGAATGGTGATTTTTGGTTAACACACAGGCTCTGCACCCAACACATTGCATGGATGTGGGAAAGCAATGTAAATCCTCATCTTATTTCAGTTTTTCATTAGTCAAACGACCAGAGTAAGTCTGAAAGTTGAAGGTTTAGCTGACATTTATGAATCATTGTGGGAGCGCTAGCAATAATAAAAATAAAATTAAAATATAATTCCCACAGAAAATGTAACTGAAAACTTATCTTTTAGTTCCAATCATTCATTTCTTAGAAGGGTTTTCAATGTAGTAGCTTGGAGTCAGGACCACAAAAAAGGTCAGCAACAGTGGTTTTTCTGGGGGGAGTGGGTTGTGGGTTTTGTCCCCCTTCTGGGATGTTATATTTTGAAGAAACTATCATTAGCCAAAATTTGGTATTCAGACAATACAGCTTTCTGCTTATAAACCAACATACAGCTTAGGCATGTTTCATTTAGCTCCCTAAAGATGAATAAACTTGCCCCAGTTTGGAGAATGATTTATAGTGACGTGAACAGAACAAGGTTGGGAGGTGTGGTGTGGGAGCCTCAGAAGGGTTTAGGAGCTTGACACCAGAACCAATGGAATTGATTGAGGTAGATTTCCTTTCTCTGACTGCGTGGGAACTCTATCAAGTGAGAACATTTGGGGAAATGATTCTTATAATTTGTTCCCAGAGTAACTCAGGATAATAGCTTTGCCCTGCAGCTGTAATTCAGCCACTCAGAAAATACCAAGCCTTGGGGGAGAGGCCTATCACACCACCAAGACAGTGTCAGCTTTTTCTTCCAAGCAGGCTCTACTCCTGCCTCGGGCTAGGGGCTGGATTTGCACTGAGTTAATGGCTGGGGCTCCCTGGCTCCCTCTTCCCCCACCTCAGCACTCTACATGTTGGCAGCATGGGAGAAGCATAAGAGATTATGTTTGCCAAAGGGTTGGCCCAAGATCAATTTCAGTGCCCCTCACTTCCGCATAGACTTCAGGCCAGCTGAGCCTCTTGGTTTGTGTATAGGGTTTACCATTACATCAGAGAAGCTGAATGTGAAAACACACACATCCTCCATCATTATCTGCACCCTCTTCCCTTCTTTCTTTTAGCGAATATTTAGGGGACTCCTGTGTTGTGTGTGTACCTGGTACTTGATCTGGGGGTTAAGTTATCAGTTCAGGGGTCATGGTTGAAGTGGGTACAAAGAAGCTCTCAGTGGAATAAGGGGAGGGGCTGTGAGTGACCTGAGCTGCTCTCAGCTGTGTGGGAGTCAGTGTGAGAATCCTGCGGAGTCTTTAGTGGGTCTCACCTTCCAAAGGTCTGGGATCAAAACGTGGAATGGAGCCTTTTACTTTTCCTCATCTGACTTTGTTTTTAAACCAAGTAGAGAGAGCAGGGAGGAAAGGAGATTAAAAGAGAAAATGTTTTTCTGTAGAAAGCATTTGTCCTGCCTTGGCTGGTCAGTGTCTATTTCCCCTTCCCACAGCCCTCTCCTGCCCCCACAAAAAGATTGGTAGTCTGAAGCCTTACCAGTCTGGATAATGGTCCCACAAAGATGTCCTCATTCTAATCCCTACAGTCTGTGAACATGTTACCTTACCTAGACAGATAAGGATTTAGCAGACGTGATAAATTAAGTCCTTGAGATGGGAAGGTTCTTCTGGGTTATCCTGATGGCCCGATGTAATCACAAAGGTCTTTGTAACATATGGGTCAGAGTCAGAGGAGGAGAAGGCCACATGAAGACAGCAAGGGAGGTAGGCAGGCTCAGAGGTAGATAATACTACTCTGCTGGCTTTGAATATTGAAGAAAGGGCTGTGAGCCCAGGAATGAGGGCAGCTGCTGTAAGCTGGAAAAGGCAGGGAAATGCATTCTTCCCTGAAGGCTCCAAATGAATGCTGCCCTTCATCACCTTGATTTTGGACTTCTGACCTCCAGTATATAAATTCGTATCTTTGGCCTCTAAGTTTGTGGTAATCAGGAAATTAATAGAAAAATAGTAGCAATTCATAGGAAAGAGCTGCCAGCCTGTTTCTCTTTCCTGAGACCACTCTGCTCCTACATGTGGCATTCTGGAAGTGCCTAAGTATTGACTCCCACCAGCTTCCCCCAACAGCTCTCAAGCAATCACTAATGAGATCCAATGAGCATAAATCCCAGCTCCCCTGTCCTTGGATGGGATACCCTGCCATGTGAGTTCCACATAAGTGCCTTGAGTCCCCCTGTGAGACTAAGCCTCAGGTGCCCATTGTGGGCACTTGGTTTGGTTAGGAATCTGGCTGCCTTCCCTTCCCTGTCCCACTTCCCCACTGCCCTTCAAGTGTCTCCTGGGATCACCTCCCAAATATACTACTTGACCTTGAATCCTTGTCTCATGGTCTGCTTTTCAGGGAACTCAAGTTAAGATGGGTTATGATCAGAGAGCCCCACTTTCCTGAGCTAGAATCACTCACTTGAATCAATTGACTCAAGCCAGATCTGCCAGACAGTCTCAGCCTGGAGTGTGAACCTTAAACAGAGACACGAGGGAACATAAACCACGGAGTGCTCGGTCCTGAGCCAGACTTCTGACCACACTGCTCCTGCTAACATATCATAATCTCCACCTGCCTTAGGAGCCCCTGTGAGACTTCCAAAGAATTACTTCCTCTTCAGTTAGCCAAATCTGGTTCCTGTAATGAACTTTGCCATCAAAGAACCTTAACAGATAGTGAACTGGGAAAGGGTTAAAGGAAGGAGGTGCACTCTTTGAAAAACAGGAAGGAAACTGTACCCTAAAAGTAAAATAGCAAAGAAGCAGACTTGACACCTGGGAATCTTAGTTAAACATGGACTTCCAATGTTTTTCAAATAGAAAGCTCCAGGACATCCATTTTTCCATTCCTCTGCTAATATCAGCCTTCCTTCAGGATAGGCAATATCTAGGTGTAGCCACATGACTATGTTTAATCACGATTATGACTAAGCTAGAATTAGGCCAATTTTAACTTGGGAGAATTCTTTAAAGAGCAGAAGAGCAGGTACCGAGGAGATCTGCCCTTCCTGTGTGCAATATTTGGAGATGACAGGGACCCTCATCTATTGTTCTGGGTAGACCTGTAATGGGCTGAGTTCAGGATACATAGAGCTTGTTCCTTGATATCAGAAAAAAAAAGTAGGGGAGGAAAGCACAACCATTATCACCCAGAATTCTGCAGTAAACTCATTTAATGGTTTGTGGGCAACAATAATATGTTGAAATAGTGAGAATGACACTTAGATTCTAGAGAACTGGTGTCTAGGTCTAATTTTACCACTAACAGTGTAAGTGTAGGCAAGAAACATCACCTTCCTGGATGTCCTTTTCTCAATTATCAAATGAGAGTATTGGAAAATGTGATCAGTGCCTGGCCTTATGTCTATGGAAGAGCATCATCTTGGATGATTTGGTAACAGCCAAATTGTCATGGCAATAAAGTTGAGTAAACATATCCCCCCTTGTTTACATGGTTGCCTCCTTATCATACTCACCCTCTAGCAACCTGGGAGTTTGAATATGGTGTGTAAGAGAGACTGTTCCATGGCATGACCACTATTGGACCCATTAAGTAGATCAGGGCAAGAACAGAAATTGTTTCTTGTAAATCCCCTCAGACACTGTCTGATGGACCTCTCCCCAATGCCCCATCTGTTGCCCTGCCCAGGCAGGCATGTATGGCATTTTTCCTTATCTGGGATGGGTCACATACCAGCATCCCTCATTCCTATCCATTCTGCCCTGTTTTATATAATTCTTTAGTGCCTGCCTAGTGTAATAGCATGGAGAATATCTACATTGTCTTGTCACCACCCTATATGTGCTGCTTATGTAAGTTCCCATGTATAAACCACTGACAGACAGAAGTGGTCTGCCACTTCTTCAGTCTTTCTCTGCCCTCCACTTACAAAAGTAGACTTTCAGTCTCAGGGCTTTTCACTGGGTCTGTGAGTACAAAAACATGGGAATTCAAATTATTTTCTTTCAACATGAAACAGAGGCCAGAGAGATAGAGATAAAGCTCTAAGCTTAATTTCACTTCCAAATTACTGGTAGACCAGTGTTGTAGGTTAATGCACTGGCTTTAAAAGAGGAAAAAGTCAAAAGTACATCTTGTCCCTCATTAAGCATAAAATGAAAATATCTCTGTTTTGCAAGGGAGTTTCATTTCTCAAAGTTGCTTTGAAAGAAATATGTTCATTTTGGGGATACTTGAGCTTACAGTTTTCCATAAAACTGCTGCTTCTTAGGACTCCAGCTCAAACCTGTAATCTGCTGAACCAGTTCATTTAGCAAACATTTTGAGCACTTGCTATACACCAGACACAGTTAAGCAATATCCCTTTTATTTAATCACCTTCATTCATTGAATATACAACTATATTCTGGGCACCTATTATGTACGAGAAACAGAACTACTCACCAAACAAACAAGAGTGGATCAGATATAGTCTACCTTCAGGCAGCTTCCAGGCCAGTGGTGAACAAAAATGGGCTGTTCTAACATTGTACCGGGATCGAGCTATATAAGCAGGGAAAGTAAGGAGTGATCCGGTGCTACAGGGAGGGATCAGCAAGGGTCCCCTGAGGTGCTGGCTGACTCTCCAGCAAAGGTTAAAGGAACCAGAGAGACAATGAGTTTTTTGGGTAAGGTTGATGAGGAGAATTTTAGGTAAGGAGACAAAAGTGTGAAAGGGAAGCCTGTTTCCTTGTTAAGGTCTTAAAAGACCACGCTTGTCAGCAACAGGAATAAAGGAAGAGTATCTGCCTAAAACATCTTCCTTTCCCTCTTCTCATGGATGTAAAAACTATTCGAACAGATCTTAAGTGAATGAGAAAACTCAATTTATAAACCTAAAATATCGATGTGATCAGTTGCCTTCTACTATGAGGAAGGATAGAGTGAGGACTGCACTGTAAGATTTAGGCATCTCACGGGTTTAATCCCAGCTCAACCACTGCTTAGTTCCCAGATCTTGGACTAGTTACTTAACCTCATCTGAAAAACAAGATCAATAAGAGGATTTTCCTAAAACTGTAGTGAGAATTAAATGAGAAAAATACTATAAAAACATCTATTAAGTGATCGATAAATGCTACAATTATTTTTTTAAATAACCTCTTATAATGAGTAACTTTGTGGTCCCAGTGATAAGTGTTTATAGTTATTAAGCATGTTGAGTAATAATTTCAGAGTTGCACAAGCTTATTCATCACACCAGTATGTTAAATATGGAGCCAGTCTTATTCATCAAAAATATAAGGAATCCATTTGTAAAACAGATCCGGGTCAGCATTCCTGGCTAATTTCTTTTAAAGTGTCATAAAAATGAGGAAAACCAATGTCAATTTCTCCTGTCTGGGCCAGCCAAGTGACAGTAGATAAGAGCTCGCTCAAGAATGCGAGCTCTGAGCAACAGGGTGGCCGGTTCGATTCCCCACCTGAGCTGAGCTGCCAACAGGTGGCAGGATGGCTCAGCTAGAAAAAAAAAAAAAAAAGAAATTTCTCTTGTCCAAGTGGTAATACTTGTAAGCAGACATTCTTGTGTACAGATCCCATTCTTTTTTTTTTTTTTTAAAGATTTTATTGGGGAATTTGTGGAGGGGAACAGCGTTGGGGAATCGGGGAAGGGGAACAGACAAGTTGCTGTCTTTTTGTTCTTCAGTTTAGTTGCGGAGGATGTTGCTTCACTGTTGGTATCGTCATTGCGCTCTTCCCGGATAAGGCAGATCGGTCGCTGGCCTCTGGATGTCGCTCACCGCGGCTATTGGCAGCTCATGCTTGGCTGCCAGCCGCTCACGCTGGCTGCGGGCCACTCACTGTAGCCTATGGCAGCCCACTGCAGCAGGGACTGCAGCCCACACCATCACCGGGGCTCACACAGCCCAGCTCCAGGTGGAGCTGTTGTTAGCTGTAGAGGGCAGTGTCACTGGCCCTCATGTGGGATCCGAACCGGGGCCACTGGCATCCCAAAACCAGCGCTTAACCAATGCGCCACTCGGCCGGCCCCAGATCCCATTCTTATTATAAAATCCTAGTACAGTTCAAAAAATGATTCTGTATGACCTAGTGTGATTTTTGATTTGATGGAGTAATGTATGTACTTGATTTTTTTAACTCCTCTTTTGTGTGACATCAAGAATGTTACCCCACCTCTCTGTGCTTCCTTTTATATAATATATATTTCACATTGAGATTATAAGGTTGCTGTGACAATTAAACTAGTTAATTCAGCAATGCAGTTAAGACAGTGCCTGATATATACCAAGTTTGCAAAGCAAGTTAGATAATATTATCATTAAAAAAATCTCAGAAATTCAACTATAATTTGTTATAAACTAATTAATAAAAGCCATAATGATTATTGACTGTGGAGCTTTCTATATTAGTTATTGATTGC
Organism: Aselliscus stoliczkanus; assembly: GCA_033961575.1. Taxonomy (NCBI): domain Eukaryota; kingdom Metazoa; phylum Chordata; class Mammalia; order Chiroptera; family Hipposideridae; genus Aselliscus; species Aselliscus stoliczkanus. The sequence continues at coordinate 35,049,599 of CM066738.1, forward strand.
TATACAACAAGTCACCCTGTCTTTATGGCTTAAAACAAAAATAATAATTGATTATCACTATGGTTTCTGTGGGTCAGGAATTTGGGAGCATCTAGGCTGAACAGTTCTGTCTCAGGGTCTGTCATGAAGTTGCAATCAGCTGACAGTGACTCTGGGGTCATCTCAAAGGGTTGTCAGCAGCTAGAGATGCCAGTGTCATGCTGAATACATACTGAACCATGCTAAATACAAATGGATGCTGGACTCAGAGCAAGGCAGATATGGCCCTGCTTCTGTTGTGGGCCAACTGAGTAACTCTCTCCCCCTGCCCCCACTGAAAGACTTTAAAGTTTTCTTTCCTACAGAAATGTTAAGTATAGAAATGTTAAGCCTCCTCCCTAGTTCCTTAGTTTCCTAACTCCTGGCTTTGATTACTCTTCTCATCAGTTTGTGAATCCTAAATAATAGATTGTTCATAGAAATTTCCTATCCTTGCTTCAGATAACTACTTGAAATCCTGTGACTTCCCAATATCCCCTAGGCCATTAAGCCTAATGATTCTTTCCAAATCCATTCTGGGTCCAGACAACTGATGCCACCAGAGTGACCCATTGCACTTGAATGGCCACAGGCTTCATTAGAGTTAATGAATTTATTAAATTAAAATCTATTTTTTCTCATTCAGGGGCCTTGGGTATACAGACGATATGCCAGCAAGATTGCCAGTCTCAACTAAAGAAGCCAACAACTTTGTCTTTTAGGCAGAGCTCGAGATCCCTTCCTCTCATCTGAGTCAGCTAGAGGGAGAGTCCCGTGAATCTCCTAGAAGGCAGGGATACCTCTACTTCCCTGTCCAGTAGATACAGCAGAAGAGACCTCCTGTTCCACAACATCCCATAGAGATTTTATGGGGATCACGTCTCTCAAGGGGAAACAAGGCATGCATTTAGAGGCAGGCATTGGGTCTCAGCATTCGTGTATGTCCCACAGAATGTGACCACCCAAAAGACCTCCCCTCTCCACCCAAAACTCCCCCTTTGTATTATAATTACCTACCCCTGCGGGAAAAACAAATGGGCACAAAATACCCAACTAGATCAGACTAGTCACTCACACCTGCCCAGAATCTCTTGTCAATCACAGATGCCAATCAAGTGGTCCCATGCCCAGAGGAGAACAGCCCATTCTAGAGAAAAAGGGATTCAAAGCTCCAAGTCCTGGGAATTCTGCCCTTTTGACCACTTCTTCCTTTTTGAGGCCCTTCCTCCCTTATTGAGCCTTTTGAGCCATGCCTTTGAGTGTGGCCCACTCCAAACTCTTTGCAATGTAATTTCTTTTCTAATAATGGGCCCTTGAGCCATTTTCTACTCCTCAAGCCCACTTCTATTTCTTTGAAATGTACTATCTCTTCTAATAAACTGCTTTTTCACTGTTTTGTTCTGGTATCTTGTTCAATTCTTCGCTGAAGATGCCAAGGACCTGGACTTTGTGCTGAGAAGGGCCCACTCCCCGACAAGTGTTCCAATAACCCTAAGGGTGCAGGTGTGGAAGTGGGCAGTATTTCCTTCTGAATGGGTTTTAATATGCCTAAGGGCCAAAATGTTGGCACTGGAAGACAGGGTCTTTTTTTCTTCACTCATGAATAGCATGCTGTGCAATGAAGAGTTCCTGTCACACTACGCCCTGAATAAATATTTGTTCAGTGAATGAATAAATGAGTGAATGAAGGAACAAACTTTCAAAACCCCAAAACACATCTCTGGTACTTAGACATGACCTCTGTGTTCCCCTCTCCATACTTGGAAAGGGGTCCACCTTCACTGCCTGGAATAAAGAACAATTTAAAGATTGCCTGAAAAGTATATCATTAAAAAAAAAAAATTCCAAGGCTCAAATGGCAACCTGTCCCTACAAGCAGAGCAATCAGGGCTAGGACTGCCCTCTGTGGACACAGAGGGGACTCCTGTCACTCTGGAGCAACTGGTGCTATATAAAGGGCGTAGCGATAATTGAATGCTTGGTCCAGCATTAATTGCAGTGTTTGGTTCTTTTATGAGACACCAAGGAGAGCTCTGAAGACCAATTTGCAGGCTGCTACTTGAGGTCAAATGTGGGACTTTTCTGCTAGAAGCAAAGCCCAGAGAAAATTTGGTGCATTACTTGGTTTTGATCCCAATCTGCCTATCAGTCTACTGCAATGTCTGCCCTGTGCAGAGAGGGCAGAGAAGCCTGCTAATGAGCCCAGCTCCACTAAGGTCCTTGTGCTCCCCGCTGTGCCATCACAGGGTAGTTCTCTAAGTCTCTGAAGAGCAGGTCCACTGCACCATTAGGAAATCAATTTTGAAAAGGCCATTGGTTACTGTGTGCATGTGCAGGAGGAATGGAGAAAGCCCCAAATCTCCAGATGTGGGAGAGGGTTAAAATGAATCCTCCAATTGGTATCAAGTGTAGGCAGATCTGATATTAGCAATTTTTAGCAGGCCATGCACAACATAAGGTCAAACAAACATTCCCAGCACTCAAGAGAGACTCAGCCTAAATGCAGACTGAGGTACAGAGAAAAAACACCCACACGCAGAAAGGGCAACACTCTACTCCCTCAAAGCTCAGAAAGTTTGTGTCAGCCCTAGAGCAAGTAAGATGAGGGGAGCTAGAACAAAACAACTAGGACATGTCTTAGGTGTTTCTAAAGGCCGTCCTTTTAGGCTTTAAAAGACCTTTTAGGCTGCGTATTGTCCTGGCTGTGCTCCTTACTGGAGGTTCTGGGGAAGAGTGTTTCCAAGATTCTTCAAGTTGGCTGAATTCAAGTCCTTGCAACTGTAGGACTAGGGTCCTGTTTCCTTGCTGGCTGACAGCCAGGCTAGTTTCTGTTCCTAGGAACTTCCCACAAGGCATTCTATGCTTACCTGGAGAATATAAGTCACTTTGACACAGAAAACAGCCTGGACTTACAATTAGTGTGAACCTTCAAATGAGGGATTGCTTGCTGTGCTATTTTACTTCTACCTTAATTTTACTGTTTCAGATGCAAAGTGCCCTGGGTTCCCTTTGTGTCCAGATTCAATGCTTACCTATTATGCACAGCCCTGCTTTGCTTTGAGCCCATCAAAAAAACTGCTTTCGTTAAATTTCCCCCTTCTCCAAAATAAAACAACTGCGTGTTTTATTTCTTTGGTAGGATGCATCCCACTTTCTCTACTCAATAATCTGACTTAATAGGACTATAAATTTATCTCTAGTTGTTTTATGTTGATTGGGCTAGAACAGCGCTCAGCAAACTTTTGAGATGCAAGAGCCACAAGAGGTCAGCAAACTGCGGCTTGTGAACTGCATGTGGCTATTTGGGTACAAACATGTGGCTCTGAAGTAAAATTGAAAATGAAAATAAAATTATTATAGTTTCATTTATGAAATTTTTAAAGGCTATCATTCACATAATGGTGATTATGCAAAAATATATTTATGACTTTTGAATAATTTTTAAATTGTTGTGAGGGACAGGATGGGTTCTTCCAGGGGTTGGCAAACTTTTGAGATTGAATGTACCTGAAGAACCGCATGTGGCTTGTGAGCCGCAGTTTGCTGACCCCTGGGCTAGGATAACTTAAAGTGCTTACTGCAACATTTCCAGTCAAGATAGCATAGTACATAAACACTGTGCTTGCCTCCTCTCCTGACCACATCAAAATTACAACTAAATTATAGAACAACCATCACTGAGAATAGTCTAAAGTATAGTGGGACTGAAGATCTACAACTGAGGACATACAGAAGAATCCAACTTGAAACTAGTAGTAGTGACAGAAACACAGAACGATTTGGCCCCAGACCCACGTGGAACCATTAAAAATTGGGAGAGATATCTAGGCTGTGGTAGTCCCTCCTGGAGGAGGGTGGGGTCCCAGCCTTATACCAGGTTCTCCAACCCAGGGTTTCAGTACCAGGGAAAGAAATACCAATAACTTTTGACTGTGAAAACCAGCAGAGATTTTGGCTGTGTGGGACGAAGGGCAGCTAGAGTCCCAGATGTTCCTCTTAAAGGGCTCTTGCATGGACTTATTTGCTGATGGACTTTCTCACTCTGAGCTCCAGAGCTGGGGTATCAGCTCAAAAGGCAGCAGGGACATATGAGGAGTAAAAGAATTGTCCGGCTTCAGGGCAATGACTGGAAAGACAGATTTCTCTCAGGAACATGTGCCAGCAGAAGGCATTGTTCCTTTGTTAAGGCTTCCCCTGACTCAGCCTGAAGACCCAGGTGGGCACCATATCTGAGTCTCCATCAATCTAGCTAACACTGTTTGCTACACCCTGGTTATTGCCTGAAACCCCACCCCACCCAACTTTCCGGCATACCCAAGCTGCATCCAGTGCATTTTTTCATACAATTGGCCCATCTTGGCTCATGCTGCAGACTTTCCAAAAATCTTTCAAAGGCTCACAAAACCCAAACCAAAGCATCTGGACTCAATGTGTCCTGTATATCTTGCTGAGCAGCCTCAAACCTGGCACTAGCCACAGCCAGCCTCAGTTCACGACTTGGCCTCTTGAGGCACCTCCAAGGCCAGTGCAAATGGTAGCTATCTGCAAATTGCTTTGTGGCTCATGCCAGGTAGCATTGGGCAGGGCATAGACTGAGGCTGAATTTGGCCTATGGTGGGGTCCTTCACAGGAGACACAGAGGCTGGCACATCTAGAGGCCAGCTTTAGACCAAACCAGAGCATCATCTGGCCACCTCCAAGGACAACTGGGCAAATGGCAGACTGGGCAGGCACCACAACCCTGCTAAAGCAAATCTTGCTCCATAGGGTCAGCTCCTGCACAACGCCTCCTCCACTGTAGTCATGACCAGTCCTCACAACCAATCAGCATGAGGGTCAATCTCTCCCATTAATGTGCAAACAGAACCCAAGATTCAACTACAACAGGAGGGCACACAATCTACACAAGAGATACACTTACAGCACCTGTCTCAGGAGACCAGGGAGACTTCGCCACTGGGACCCACAGCACACCTACTTCATAAGGCCACTCTATTAAGACCTGGAGACATAGCAGCTCTACCTAATACATACAAACAATCACAGGGAGGCAGCCTGTGCTAAATAAAATACATCCTAAATGAAAGAACAGAACAAAGCTTCAGCAAAAGAACTAAATAAAATGAAGACAAACAATCTACCAGATGCAGATTACATAATACTGGCTATAAATATGCTCAGTGATCTCAGGGAAGACTTCAACAAAGAGACAGGAAACAAAAATATGGAGATAGAAAACATAAAAAAAGTCACAAATAAAGAATGCAATAAACGAAATGAAGAATACATTAAAGGGAATCAAGGTTAGATGAAGCAGGAAATCAAATCAGCACTCTAGAATATAAAGTAGTAGAAAACACCAACCAGAAAAGGAAAAAGAAAAAAAGAATTCAAAAAAATCAGGAGAGTTTAAGGGGCCTCTGGGACAACCTCAAGTTTACCAACATTTGTATCATAGGTATACCAGAAGGAGAAGAGAGACAGCAAGGAATTGAAAATCTATTTGAAAAAATAATAATGAAAAAATTCCCTAACCTGGTGAAGGAAATAGACATACAAGCCCAGGAAGCACAGAGAGTCCAAAACAACATGAAGCCAAACAGGTCCACACCATAATTAAAATGTCAAATATTAAAAACAAAGAGAGGATCCTAAAAGCAGCAAGAAAAAAACAGTTATTTACCTACTCCTTAAGACTCTCAGATGATTTCCCAACAGGAACTTTGCAGATAGGAAGGGATTGGCACAAAATATTCAAAGTAATGAAAAGCAAGAGTCTACAACCAAGATTACTCTACCCAGCAACGCTATGATTTATAATGGAAGGACAGATGATCTTCCCAGACAAGAAGCTAAAGGTGTTCATCACCACCAACTCAGTATTACAAGGAATCTTAGAGGGACTTCTTTAAAATGAGAGAGAAAGAGAGAGAGAGAGAGAGAGAGAGAGAGAGAGAGAGAGAGAGAGAGAGAGAGAGAGAGAGAGAGATACTGAGAAATAAAAAAAATATGGATAATAAAATGGCAATAACTACATATCTATCAATAATTACTTTCAATGTAAATGGATTAAATGCCCCAATTGAAAGGTGGGGGGGGTGAATGAATAAGAAAAAAAGATCCTTACATATGCTGCCTACAAGAGATTCACTTCAGACTGATAGACTTTAAAACAAAGGCTATACAGTAGACAAAAAAAAGAACCCAATACTTCCACTGAGTATTTATCCAAAGAAACTCAAAAATGCTACTTCAAGAGGATGAGTGCATCCATATGTTCAATGCAGCATTGTTTACAATTGCCAAGATGCGGAGGCAGCCTGGATGGATGGATGGATGGATGGATGGATGGATGGATGGATGGATAGATGGATAAAGAGTAGGTGGTACATATATTCAATGTAATATTGCTTAGCCATGGTTGGGAATGGATTCTTGCCATTTGCAATGGAATGGATGAACCTAGAGGCTACTGTGCTGAGTGGCATAGGTGAGACAGAGCAAGACAGACGCAATGTGATTTCACTTATATGTGGAATCTAAAGAACAAAATAAACAAACAACCAAAACAGAAATTCATAAATTCAAAGAACATTTTGATGGTTGCCAGATGGGAGGGGGTTTAGGGGTGGATGAAAAAGGGAAAGGGAATAATAAGTACAAATTGATTGTTACAAGTAGTCAAGCAGGCTTGGGTATAGCATAAGGAATGTAGTAAATAATATTGTACTAAATATGTAAGGTATCAGAAGGGTACTAGATTAACTGGGGTGATAGATGGGAGGAGAATTGGGGGGCAGGGTGAAAAGGTGAAAAGATTAAGAAGTACAAATTGGTAGTTACAAAATATTCATGGGGATGTAAAGTAAAGCATAAGGAATATGTCAATAATATGGTAATAACTATGTATAGTACCAGGTAGGTATTAGATTAGTCTGGCAGATCACTTCTTAAATTATATAAATGTCTAACCACTATGCAATATACCTGAAATAAATATAAAATAATACTGAATGTCAACTGTAATTGGGAAATGGGGGAAAGATGAAGGGGAATAAGAGTTTCAAATTTCCAGGTGTAAAACAAGTAAGTCATGGGACTGTAATGTACAACATGGGAAATATAGTCCATAATATTGTGATAGCATGGTATAGTGTCAGATGGTTGCTGGATTTACCATGGTGATCACATCTTTAGGTATAGAAATGCTAAATAACTATGTTGTACACCAGAAACAAATATAATATTGTATGTTAGCTATAGTTTAATAAAAGTCTTTTTTAAAAGTTCTTATCAAAAGAAAGAAAATTCTGTAACTATGAATGGAGACCAATGCTAGCTAGACTTATTGTGGTGATCATTTCATAATGTATCAAAATATCAAATTGTTATGTTGTATACCTGAAACTAATATAATGTATGTCAATTATGCCTCCATAATTTTTTTTAAATCTTTTTAATAAAATTAATTAATACAGAGCCTGGCACATAATAATAATTGATATAATGTTATCTGTAGTAAAAAATAATAAGTATTATTATTATTGTTTTAAACTCTATGGGTAAATGCAAACAAAAGGGCATTGATTTTGTGCCAAGGATAGAAGTTATGAATAAGCTGATTTGAAAAAACAAGCAAATTGGACCAGCCGCGTGGCACGTTGATTAAGAGCTGGCTTGGGATGCCAGCGGCCTGGTTCGGATCACACATATTATGGCCAGTGACACTGCCCTCTACAGCTAAGATGGTGAACAACAGCTCCACCTGGAGCTGGGCTGCTCTGATTCCCCGGGGACGGCATAGCTGCAGCCCCTGCTGCAGTGGGCTGCCATAGGCTACAGCGAATGGCCAGCAGCCAGCATGAGCAGCTGGCAGCCGGTGTGAGCTGCCAATAGCTGCTGTGAGTGGCCGTCCAGAGCCCAGCGACCGATCTGCCTCACCCGAGAAGAGCAGAATGATGATACCAACATGGGCCAGTGAAGCAACGTCCTCCACAACTAGACTGAAGAGCAAAAGGACAGCAACTTGTCTGTTCTCCTTCCCCGATGCCCCAATGCTGTTCCCCTCCCCCAATTCCCCAATTAAAAAACAAAACAAAACAAAATAAGCAAATCACTATTAACTGTGTCTGCAGAAATCTCCATTACTGCAGAGACTGACAGCAAATTTCCACCTCACAATCTCACAATCCCTGCTTGCTGTCATGTGACAGCACCCTTCGTGTTGGCAGAAGCTGTTCGTTCAGTTATTTGGAAAGCTTTTTCAGCATGCAGCGTGGCCCCATGTCTATTCCTCTGGTCTGAGTTAGAATGATTAAACCACAGTGTGGAAGGCTTTAAAATTGTTTTAAAATCAGCTCTATGGCTAATGCTATGTGGGAAAATAAGTTGATATCAGAAATGTTTCTCACTTTTTCTAGCTAAAAATGTAATTTTTTTTTATATTTTTAATAATTATTATGGGCAATCCTAGCATAATGTAAAAGGCTTTGGGCTTTGGAGGATCTTTTAAAAACATGCCAGTTACCAATTTGAGGTTCAAGAAGGACCTGGTGAGGAGGAGGATATCAAGCATCAGAAAGAGGTTTTGTTAGTCCGTCCCCATCTTTCTGGCTTACCTAGACAACATCTCTCATTTGGGTAAATAACATTCAGAAAGATAGATTCAAAAGCTATTCATCAAGCACCCAATTTAAAACAGTTGAGTCAGATCTATCAATGTTTGTCACATAACAAACTCTTAATATTTGTTGAATAAATAAGTGGAATCTGATATGTGCTTCAGACAGAATACCACCCTCTAAAAATGTAAACATAAGAGAAAATGCTGTCATGGTCATGATAAAGGGCATCCAGACAATAGTGTAAAAATAGTTCAGATATAAATGAATAAAACCTGCCCTAGGACCATAGAACAAAAAGAGTTGTAAAATTCAGGATAGACAAAACAATTCAGCTCACTTTGACAAAGCTAATCACTTCCTGGTTCTAAGGTCAATTGTCCTGCCTTCTGTAGCTCTATGGGTGTTCTCTGGTGAATGTTCATTGCAGGAATTTCCAGTGTGTGGTTTCCTTCCAATCTTACCAGACACTCAGCTCTATATAGACTTCTTTGTGTACATGTTTCTGATATTCAATTTACAGGGTCTTACTAAGTTAACAAATAACTATTATTCACAGAAAATACATAAACAACTGATTCACTAATTAGTTATTTGTTCTTTTCTGTTGCTTTTTGCTAATTTATTTTGAGAGCAATATTTAAGATACAGCAAAAGACATGAAGAGTGTTACATTGAACATTTAATGTAAGAAACCAAACAACCATCCAACTGAAATACCCATCTAGGATTTCAGACCACTCCCTCCCCATCAGAAGTGTCAACAAGTCTGAATTTGGGATTTATTATTTTCATAGCATCTTTAAGCTTCTAAAATATTTATAATTATCCTGTTTAATGTATATATAGTATTGATTGCATATTTTAGCCTAAGTATAACTTGTATCAAATTTTATTTTTCTGAAAATTGTTTTTAATCAGTTTTGAGATGTATCCCTGTTGATGTATGTACTGACTATACAGTATTCCACTATGTGAGTATACAATTTATTTATTCTTTTCTTTTCTTTTTTTCTGATGAATAAGTTGTTTCACATTTTTTTGCTATTATAAACAATGGTGTTACAGGTCTCCTTGGGGGATATGTGCAACTTTTCTATGGTGGATAGTTAATGATAATTTTTAAAAAAATACTATTACCATTACTACTAATGATAATGAAAGCTAACTTTTATTAGTCTATTTATTTTATGGTTACTAACACATTTAATCCTAAAAAGTCAATGAAGTAGATGCCCCATTGACTCCATTGTACCAATAACGAAAACAATGGAGAGAGGATTAATGAGTTGTGGAATGCAAATTTTCTACCTTATAAAATATTACCAAATTATAAAAAATTATGTTCCCATCAGATGTGTATAATAGTCCCTGTTGCTCCATGTTCTCATCAAAACCTGATACTATCAGATTTAAAATTGGTTTTCAAATATGTACATAAGGATTGATAATGTAAAGAGTATATTCATTGACTGGAATATAGATCAAAAAAGATTGAGAGAGGGAGAAAATGAGAGACAGAGAGAAATTAGAGTAAAGGCAAGTAAATTTTAGGACTGCTGAAAGGAAGGATGTCAAAGAAGTTGGAAAATGAAAACTCAGTAAAATCACCCTAACTGATGCATTAAGCCTAACTGACAGTCCTACAAGCAAAGTCTATCCAAGCAATAGAGCCATACATATGCCAGTTCTTCTTTACCCAGTGCTCATTTGGCTGTCAAAGACTACAGGGGACTGTCTAAATGGAGAACTCCTTTATCTCTCTCAATTCTTCTGTACTTTTAACATAATGAGTCTTCAATAAATGTTGTGTCCCTAAGCCCCTCTGCTTTTTCCTTTTTGTTATGAATAATTCATATAACACAGAGCAAATCAATAACACTCCTTTTAATCTGAAGTTATCACTTTTCACCAGCATTCATTCATTTTCCTTTGTCTCCTCAAGGAGGGAGATACATTTATTATGTATGCTTGATCAATGAGAAAACATACCCAAACTATGAACACAAGATTAAAAGTCTTTAGTACAAATCACACCACCCCTACCCACCCGTGCCAGAAAAGAAATCTTTATAACCTCACTAGACCTTGGAAGATGCCAGTTCTCACTTGTTTATTAGTATTAACCCTTTAAGCCCACAAGGACTTTCAACTGGAAAATTCCCATCATGTGAAAAGCAGGCTTCTCACCACATCTACTACAGATTCCTTCCTCATAAAAAGGCCTTCTGTGCTGAGCTGATTGCAGAAATTAGGGCATTTTGCTAAGGGAGCTATGAAAGCCTGCTTAAATGGATAAAAGAATAGCCTTGTTTTACTAAAAAACTAATTCAGGCAATAAAAAGTTAAGATAGGCTCTAACAACAAAATAAATTATATCTTAGTTACACATTCTATGTTTTTGTGGAAAACTTTATTCTCCACAAAACAACTTCAAGGTACTATCACCTCCATAAAACATTACACCCTAATTCTCAAAGGAGAGATTTCAGAACTCTGAAAATTAAAATTCTAGGTCCCTATTAAATTTAATTTAAGACATTTTACTGGCTGCCTACCACCTCCTCTGATTTTGCCACTCCAGCAAACAGCACCAACAGTAACCAAAATATCTCCCTTCTTTTGTCTCTCAGTCCCACTTATTTTGAAACAACCTGAGCTCTTAAAATACCAATTTGGATTATCCAATGGAAAACACTGAGGTCATTAAAACTTTTCAATTATTAGAGTTCAAAATTATCCTCCCATCTTTGATTGTCCATATAGCACTTAGAGGCAATGCTAAACATTCTCATACTTGATCAAGTATCTGTTCTTATCTGTATTTTCACCCCAATAAGTGGGGAACTTTTAGAGTACTGGACACAATTAAGCACATGGCAATTACATGTTTGATGTATATGTAACAACTTGATTCGGAAACATATTTAATGAACTTGACTTTAACATTGAGATAAATTCCAGATGTGAAGCAAAATTCTCTCTGTAAATCATTTGGAGCCATTAATTTTTGTCCTCATTTTTGCCCTTCCACAACTTTGACATGAATGTTTCTTTCCACATTCTAGAAGGACTTTCTTGTGTGAGAATAAAAATGAAATTGAAACACATACACACAAAAGAAAATGCTGACAGAAATCCACATTTTGTCCTGGCATTCCTGGTTCAAAGAGAAATGGGTTTGGTGTCATTATTACATATAAAACCAAATAGATTCAGAGATGGAAAGAATTTCTTGTCCCTCTTTCCTGAAGCAAAGTAAATATGTTTCATGGTAGTCCACTGGTTATTGAAAGGGTTTTCAACATATTTAGCTATTATAAGCCAGTCTTTATTCTTGAATAAAGCCTCTTGAAGGTAGATGGAATCTGCCATGATTTTCAAAGCAAAAAAATTACCATTGTCATTTTATTTATTTTTATTTATTTATTTTATTTATTTATTTTTATTTATTTATTATTAGTTTTAGGTGTACAAAACAATGCAATAGTTATACTTTTCACCCCTTACAAAGTGACAACCCCCTCCCCCAATCCATATACCCCCAGCCCCAATATCATACATACCTATTACAATTCCATTGACTCCACTCTCCACACTATACTCCACATCCCGTGACTATATATATATATATATATTAAATTATAGTTGACATATATTATTATTCAATGGCAGCTTCAGATGTACGGTGCAGAGATCAGGCCTCTATACCATCCATAAAGTTGTCCTCCTAACAAGACATGACTCCATCTGACACCCTAAAAATTATTTACAACATTATTGATTATATTCTCCAAACTGTCTTTCATATCCCTGTGGCAATATTGTAGTTACCAATTTATGTTGTCTCATCCCTTCCCCTTCTTTCTCATCCCCATCCCCTTCCCATCTAACAACCATCAGTTTTTCCTCTATGTCTCTGAGACTATTTCTATTTACATTGCTCATTTATTTAGTTCTTCAGATTCCACATGTAAGTGAGATCATATGGTATCTGTCTTTCTCTGACTGACTTATTTCACTTAGGATAATGTTCTTTGGGTCCATCCATATCGTTGCAAATGGTATGATTTCATTCTTCTTTATAGCTGAGTAATACTCCATTGTATAAATGTACCATAGTTTCTTAATCCAGTCATCTTACCAATGGGCATTTCAGTTTCTTCCAAGTCTTGGCTATTGTAAATAGCACTGCAATGAACACAGGGGTGCATATATTTTTTCAAATTAATGGCTTGGGTTTCTCTGGATAAATACCTAGGAATGGAATTGCTTTGTCATTTTAAAAGATACTTCTCTCCTTCTGATTCTTGATGGAGCCAGGTTGTATCTATTATCCATTAGGGAATTTATGTCTGAAGCCTCTTATGTTACTCAAGATTTATAGATAAGTCATGATTCTAAGAACACCCAACAACTTCTAAATAACATTCTAACTAGCAGGACTTGAACTATTTCCTCAGAAGACAAATGTCTTATAATTTATCCAGAGGTAAAGATATTAGGTGTGGTGTTATGCAGAAATGTATTAAGCCTGTGGCTGATGCCAGGAGGATCCATCTTAAGCTTCTCTCGTTTTTAAGGTGTGTATAAGGGGTGGGAGAGGTCCAGAACAAAAGAAGTGTAGGGGAGGAATGTGGAGTGACAAAAGGGAGGAGCAAGGATGACATACTTTGTCTGTTCATTTCTCAAGCTGGATCTGAAATCATGAAAAAGGGTCCCGTGTTCTGCAATTCCACATATTATAGAATCCTTATATCAACATTATGTGGGCAAAGAGCCTATTATATGATAAAGAATTTGGATGGCCTGTGCCCCTGGTTCCTGGATGGGAGCTCCTAAACTCGGAATTTCTTGAGTAATAGGAGTGTCTTTGTTGTTCATGGTGAGAGCCCATTGGGCCCTACCTGAGTTCATGCTAATGAGGTGAATTATGGTGGACCCTTCGATTGTTTTAGAAAGGACGTTGGCCGCACTGGAAAGACCAATCTCTTGGGAGGAGAGAGGAGCTGGACTGGGTTCAATAAAGGGGTTGATGATTCAATCAATCATGCATACATAAGGAAATCCCAACAAAAAACCCCCTGACCTCCTGAATCTCAAGAACTTCCCTGGTTAGTGGATGATGTGTCTTGAGAACATGCAAGTTTCACATTTGGGACCCTCCCAGACATCACCTTGCACATGTCTTTATTTGGCTACTCTTCATTTGTATCCTTTATAATAAAACTGTAATTAATCATAAGTATAGCCCTTTCTTAAGTTCTGTGAGATGGTCTAGTAAATTATAGAACCTTAAGAGACAGGAGAATCCCTGAATTTCAACCAGTTGGTAGGAAGTGTGAATGGAGTAGGAATCCCTAAGCTTGATGCTGGTGTCTGAAATGAGGACAGTCTTATAGACTGCCCTTAACACTTGGAATCTGACCTACATCAGATCGTTCAAGTCAGAATTAATATAGCTCAGCCCCAAAAGTTATGCGATTCACCTAAGGTCTTCTGAATGTCAAGTTGGAACAGACTCCACCACAAATCCTCCCTGTTCTAATTACAAGTGCTTTCCACTATACCTTGCTGAATTTTAGCCTATGTCAGAGAAGATTCAGGTTAGGTTCAGAGAAGATTGTATAATAGTTAAAGCTTGCTTAACACATCTAAAAATATTATAAAGTATGTGATATATCCAAGAATAACTATAAACATATACAAAATTTGTTTCAACAAATAATCCATTTATAAATGCAGATATATCAATGCCATAACCTGTTTTTAAACTGCTATCACCTGAAATTTAATCTAGAGAACTTGGACTGATACTGCTCTAAAACTAAACATCAACCATCTTGAGTGGTATCACTACCTCATATTTTGGAAGTTTTCCAGTTTCACTGATTTTTGTTCCACTTTTTTAGCAAAAATGCAGGAAGTAAAGTCACACTTTTGCTCACATTAATCTCAAATGTGCAGAAAAACATGATGTACTTTTATTTCTCTATAATTGCTTCTCGTTTCTCACAAACTGCTCTGTGTGTGTGTGTGTGTGTGTCTGTGTGTGTGTGTGTGTGTGTGTGCGCATGTGTAGCATCTCATTTTGTGGGGCAGAATGTAGATGAGTTGTACAGATTTTAAGTCATATTAGTTTACATATAATATACATACAGAGTACATACAAATCACATGTGTGCACCTGAGTCATTATCCTCAAATTGAACACACCTATACACCTGCACCCAGATCAAGAAATAGAACATGGTCAGCAACCCAGAATATCCCCCGGTGCTCCTTCTTGGTCAAGAAGTTAGGGGGTGATATTTTCACAATTGAATTCAGAGTCATTGGTGGTGGTCTCTGAGACAAAAGTCATTCTGTTGTCATTAGCTGCTGTCATCTGTGGCCAGCATAACTAAGCAGTGCTCATTAGTCATCCCTGCTGACTGGAACCCACAATGGTGCTCTGAGCCTCACCGTCACCAAGAATACTATTGCCACTCATGATTCTGGCTCATGTGATCACTTTGCAACCTTCTAGGACAGAACCTCTTTGCTTAACAACACTGACACCCTCTGACAGGATCCTGTACCACTCTGTCAACTATTTCTCTTTCCCTCTTTGGAAAGGAGAATGAGGGGGATAGAAACATTTGGGTACCACCTATGCAGTACCCAACTTAAACTCTCTCTCCTTCTGTTTAACTAGACTGCACCATGAAAATTTTTTGGATGGAACCACCACAGCCTGGAGTAAGGACATTCTGAGATACAGCTGCTGGTCTAAGAAGGCAGATCATACACCTGTCTCCCTACTCTGCTGTTCTGCCACCGTAGCAGCACCATTGCCTAACGCCATGCTGGCAATGGCTGTTTGCAGAAATAGAGGCTTGCAGACTTTATCTAGTGTGCCCTCAGAAGCCTTCCCAGCCCCAGTGTTCTTGGGATGCTGCATAGCCAGCTGGGTGAGCTAAAAAAAAAAAGCTGGCTCGATCACTAGACCAATCATCTCAGGAAATGATCTCAGGCACCTAATCCAGTACTCCTCGTTCATCTTCCTTCCTTTTACCTCCATCTTTTGGACTAGAGCAGTCTTCAAATTTTCCTTTGATACATATTACATCCTTCAACTCTAGGGCATTAACACTTCTAGTTGAGCTTTTTTTTCCCCTTTTACTGTTGACTTATCTCCTATCCTAGCAGCCATAAACAAAAAGGGTATCTTCTCTACTATGAAAGAAATTGATGATCAGAGCCTCCAAAGTTGGAAAATACTTTCTAGCCTGACAAATCCTGATTTTTGAGATACTTGCCTTGTGGGAAGGGTGAGGATACCCTGTATTTCATGTCAAGAGCTGAATATGATTTTTTTTCTCTTCAAATGTTTGCTATAAGAATTCTAATCCCAATCTGTTTTCCCTTACCCCAATCCCCCACCTCCACTCCATTTCCCTTGTCAGAATTAAAAAAAAAAAAATGCCTGAGGAAGAGGAGGGAGAAGTTAGTTATACACAAACAAATATACAATTGAAGCATATTTTTGTGGTTTGGTCAATGTTTGTGTTCTGTTTGCACTCAGACATGTCTGTGGAGTGGCTCCCTTTTAGCCTTGATCCAGCACAGCACTTCCCTTGCTAACGTTGGTGATCTTTAAAATTGTTTATACTCAACAGAGGAACATTATTGCCTAGTTATGAAAGCCAGGTGTGTTTCTGACAACACTAAGGCCTAAAAGATAGTGCCAGGCCAGTTCTCTGATGTCAGGGGCTGTTTCTCTTCTATTCAGTACCCCCTTACAGCCAAGGCCAAAGTCAGGCTTCAGGACTTAAATCAACGATGTCCGGAGATGTTGCTAAGCAGGTATTTGTTCAGAGCACGCTGCCTGTAGGGGAACTGGAGTTAGTCTCTCCTGCTCCTTGTTTCACGATGGGTTGTTGAATCATCTGACATGGCAGTGGCTGCCAAGTAGCATTTAAGTCTCTGGATGGGATATATCAGTCACCTGCATCGCAGGCAGTTACCAGAAACAAAAATGGGTTTTAGTCCTTATAACAGGCCTTCAAACAGGGACCTAAATCACAAAACCAAGGGAAGAAAACATATCTTGGAATCCAGCAGGTTGGTTGTAGAGAGCTGGGTCCCTTTTTCTTTGAGCCTAGTCACAGGCTATTTTAACTTGTCAGGAATATGTAGGTGCAGCCAGAAGTGTTTGCTATGGTTAGTTAAGAGAAAATTAGTATCTTTGTGATTATAGATATCAAGTCTGGTCAATAAATTTAAACTGGCTGATTGGCTATCCAGAGAAGTAATTGTATTACTCATGACATCTGCTGGGTCAGAGTTAAGTTTTGGACTTAATGCAACTTTTCCAATGGCATTATCCCTACCATGATAATTGACACTCACATGATAATTGACACTCACATAGTATGGATGGGTGGAAGAGTTAGTTAGCCCTCTGGGATCTCTCACAAGTACACTGTGCTTGCCTGATTCTGGAGGATTCTGGATATTTTTTTGCACAGGGAAACCTGATCCACTGGAAGCATAGTAGTTTCAAATATCTGAAAGTCTCTAACAATTATCCTGAATATTTGGGGTTAATATGTGGCTGACTATACACACTAAATTATCTTTGTATTCAGGATAAGCCGATGGTCACATAAGCAGCAGATTCTAGTGGATGGATCATTAGCTTTATTGAGATTATTTTGCAATAGTATTGACCAAATATTGCATCACTCAATGAATTAAAACAGTTCCTGCAAAGCAGCCTGGAGTGTATTTGACCAATGGACCAGAGTCCAACATTAGTTCCCAGTGGGGCTTGGCTTTTCTGAGAGGGTTGTAATGGCTTTAGCAGAAACATTTCAGTAAAATAGGTCAAGGTTCCAATTTTATCAGACTAAATTTGGGATCATTTATCTAAAAGAAACTTATGTAGCAAAAAGATTTATAGAAGGAAATTTACCTTGAGTGTTTAAAGGAACAGTTATTACATTTTTGTCCAGAAGCTGTGGTTTGAGAAAAATAAACCAAAGTGTTTTGTTTTTTCTTAAGTGGCAGAAGCCCATGGCACAGGTGGAGGAGTAAGGATGGGTCAAAAGTAACAAGATGCAGATGAGAAAGATCATATTAAGAGGGTGTCAGAGTACAACATTAGGCATGATTTGATTAGTATTAAAGAAGGGACAGGAAAATTATGCTGAAGAATCACAAAATTTATCTTATTCTGACATTTTAAATGAAGGCTATCCACTTCTCTCAAGAACATCTGGAGAATTCCTAAGAACCCGCAGTTTCAGGGTCCTGATGGACTAGACATCCAGTAGACAGGAGGAAATGACTTAAGTCTTTTAAGTTGGGAAACATAAGCATAAGGACCAACACCTTGGAATTCACTATACATTCATTAACAATACTTGATAGCATCTATCTATTTCCATTGAGGGTCAAGGGCAGTTTCTCTCCGATGCTTTTTTTCAGAGGACCAAATCTCTATGTCTCAGATCATGCAGTGTCTGTTTTAGTGGCTGCTTGTACGTGTTGGTGATAAAGTCAGAAGTATTGTATGAATGCCCTGCAGTAACTACTCATATCATCTTATAACAGAGAGTAATCTAGAATTGGAAGTCATTCTCAAAATCATGAGCCACCCTGTTATTAACACAAGAGATAACATCTGGGCTCTAGAAGAGATTGATCTTATTGCCATCAAGGCTAATGGGGATAAGGCTCTAGAAGTTTTTTTTTGCTTTTTTTTTGGGGGGGTCGTGTTTAGAGCTTTGATCATTATAGTTTTAGAATTCCACTAGTTACCTATTTTCCCTGAGGTTTATGGGTGATAAAATGGAGTTTCTGAATAACAGGTAAAGCTTACAGAGTTCTTAATAATATAGTACCAGTGAAATATGTGTCCCTATTACTGCAAAGATAAGTTAGAATACCCCATGTCAGGAATATAAAACCAAACAATTTTTTCCCCTATCATTGCTGCCATAGCTTTCCAGAAGGAAAAACCTCAACCACATCCATGTCCCATCATTTCTGTCTTTTTGTGTCATCAGCAGCCGAGACAAGACCAGAAATATCCTAGGTAATACTCCCATACTCTTGTGGGTAATATCCCGAAGAATTTTTACAAAACTCTATTTTCATTGTGGCTTATTATAACTTCAGGTAAAAACAAAACATTTCAATTCTAATTCACCATCCTGTAGTGTCCAGGACATCAATTTGTTCCTCACATATTTTTTAAATTGTTTTTTATTAAATGTATTGAGGTGACATTGGTTAATAAAATTATTGTGTGTTCACCACCCAAAGTCAAATCTCCTTCCATCATGCAATAACCTAAAGCCATACCTAATATCAATACAAATGTTTACTTCTTTATCTTTTGCCAGCTCACCAGTATGGGTGAGAGCAATCAATTTAGCCACCTGGAAATATTTAATTTCTGAAAAAAACTTTTATTTCAAGGGTAAATTCAAGTTTCTGATAGCATATCCAGCTTCATAATTTTTATTTTTAACTATGAACAATAAAAAGACCACAATGAAATCAGAATTATCTAATCTAGAAGGTCCATGCTGGCCATACATAGTTCCCAAAATAATGTGAAGTAATTATTGGATTCTTTTTCTTCAGTGAATGAAAGGAAGGTGGCTAGATTCAGAGTGATGCAGCAATGGATGCTGACTTTTGATGGGGACAGCCCAGGTGGTCATGGCTACCAGACAAGTGTTGTTCCTGTGGTCCTTCCATAGCAAGTCCTTTGTGAGGGATTCCATGGGGCACATGTTCCTGGCGTGTGTTCGTTCATATGACCTCCAAAATAGAAGAGGCTCCAGGCAGATACAGGATATCAACAAGTTTCATTGCCTTCAAAATCAGAGATACAAAAAGAAACCTATGCCTCCACCATTGGAACACGATTATGTTAACTTAAAGAACCAAATTATAAAGGTGGAGACATGAATTCTCGAAGGACTACCTTCTGTGTCCACGTGAAATACCCGCACGAGAAAATTGCTGTGTACCTACAGGTGTTATGATCAGTAATCAACACCTGGTCTAAACCTCGCAGCTTGTGGTTCTCTGATGATTGTGCTTCTTGTAATCTTCTGTCGTGCTTTGATAACTCTATTGATTAAATTAACTGTCTTGACTAGAATTTTTTCCTTTAAAACTGCTATACCTATACAATAATTATTCAGTGTCTTTCTCTTCAAAAAAAATTATATGGAAAGCTAGAAGAAGTGGCTGAAGGGAATTCAGACTGTCAGTATGGGATAATATCGTTATTTCCGGATATCCTAAAGTTGCACTTTTCATCAACTAAGCATGGACATGGTCTAGCAAAAAGTGTGCATCTTTAAATTATCCCATGGACACTTTCTTTTTATATTGCAACTTATTTCAAATATAACAGTGAATTTAAGTATATGTTTTGAGAGCTTCACTTTGTTTCTAGGATTTAAAAATTAATGGATTAATATAGTTTCGCTATCTGGATATTGAAAATTATTTTAGAAGCAACAAATTGACTACTGATGGTTGTGTGAAATGTTCACTTGCAAATGCATCAATGATGTATGGCTTTGGCACCACCAAGTAGGTTTTTCCTTCATTACCTCTTGATGCCTAGAGCAAGAG
This sequence comes from Aselliscus stoliczkanus, assembly GCA_033961575.1. Lineage (NCBI taxonomy): Eukaryota > Metazoa > Chordata > Mammalia > Chiroptera > Hipposideridae > Aselliscus > Aselliscus stoliczkanus. The sequence continues at coordinate 35,069,884 of CM066738.1, forward strand.
CGTCCAGAGCCAGGTGCCACTAGTAGGCATCTGTATAATTTATCACTGAGAAATCTCTGAGTTGGTTTGTATGTCCATTCTCCAGGATTTTGTGCAAATACAGAGGTGGGTGATATAGCAATCAAATCACAGCATGACTTGGCTTGCCTATAAATACCTAACTTCAAGGTTTGCCATAATTGGGTTGTGATAGAAGCAATAAATATATATCTTATTCAACTGTTTTTTTATGGAATTAATTTTTTGTTTTTTTGCAATATTGATAAAGCCAGTATGGGGTCTGATTTTAGTCTAATAAGTCTTAGAGAAATATATCTAAAGAAAATTGTTGAAAATGTAGTCAGTTTTTAAGCCCTTCAACTTTTTTCTTAAAAAAATGCAAATATTTTATATTTTTATATCTTCCAAAGTATGATAAAGCTTTTAAAATGTGCGAAAAAGGAGCCTGTATAGAATGAGAAATGATTAAGTGTTTTTAGAGACCCAAGAACTAAATCTACAGAATTTTTCATACATTTGTTATTGTTGTACAGGTTAAACAAGTGAGTATGGCTTGGCTACTGGATCTAACAAAACACTGAAATAAGCAGGAGGCTTCTAAAAATTCCCATGTAATTGAATCAGTACTCTTAGCACTTGTTCAGAACTTTCATGAACAAAAAGTGAAAGGGGTCTGTGAATCTAGAGTCCTGGAGAAAAATCTTTTCATAGTTATTGTTACAGTTTTTATACTTAAACATGAGCATGTTTTTTTTTAAAAAAAACTATACAATCATTAAAAGATATTTCTATTAATACATTTTACTTATTTATAATTCACCTAGGAAGATAAACTCTCGTTTGGGTTTGTTAGGTTTTGTAGTTTTGAAATAATTAAAACCTGAACAATTTTAACAAACTCAGTTATTTCTATTTCCTTTTATCTTCTAGGGTAAAAGAATAAAATAACTATTCTGAATTTTGGAAGGGCAAAACAAAGACATAGTTAGAGAAAATAAGTTATAAATCATAACAACTTAAAATTAGAAATAAATTTACACAACATTTTAAAAACCCAATAAATGACTATTGCAATTAAAAACAAAATTAAGAAAAAAAGGATTAAGAATTTTCAAAAAGCTGATGAAAGAGTGAAAAATACACTAAGATGTAACAGAATAACTAAGTTACAAAAGGACATTCCAAAACCTAGGCATAAAATAGCCCAGTCATTTATTTTAATTTTATGTATGTTTTACACCATTAATGTAATAATTTGGAGTATTATTATACTTTTATATATTATATATTTTGGCATGCACAGATATATAGGTAGGTAATTATAAGCTTTTACCTAGAGCTTTAACATAAAATTAACTTATCAGTATATTAAACAATGTATATATCATTTTAAAATTGTCCTATGAATAAACTGTTAGAAATGTAAGCAGAAAGTCATGCATATTTTCTTTTATACATGTTGGTATTTCTCTATCTGATATAAATATCTATATCAAAATAATCTCAAATCAAAATAATAAGCTTCTTTTTTCAGACACAAAGAACTAGAAGACAAAGAAAAATAGACTTGTTACACTATTTTTCTCCCTAAACACTTATGTCATATGTTAACAATTAAAGTGGATGGAAACACACAAATATAAATACATATATATTTATTTCTATTTGTATATTTTGGATGAAATAGGTATCATCCAAAGTTAATTGCATATTTTGTTGTTACATATATTGAATTTTAAAACAGAGTAGAAACTATTTTTATTAGCAAATGTTTTGTGCTGCCTTTTACTGAGAAACGTTCCAAGCTTTCAGAACTTGTTAATTAACTGATTCATTTTTCTAAGATCTTAAAGTTGGATAAGAATTGGTACTTTACAACTTAGTGAATACATTAAATCTTTATAACAGCTTTGTAAGAATTTAATAAAATTAAAACCTTAAAAGACATCCATCTTTATCATTTCAATTATCATTGCATTTAATTATCTATATACATAGATAGTATGTATTTAGTTTATTTAGTTTATTTAAATAAATTTAAGTTTATTCATATAACTTTTAATTTTAAACCAGTTGTGTAAACAGTGGTTAACTTATATAACTCATAAATCTAATACAGGAAATTGATGAAGTTAAATAATGGGACATTTCACCATGGTCTTTAACAAAAATACTGTTCTCACATCATATTTATATGGTAAATTGATTTTCAAGTACTAAATCATACCAAAATTCACTTTTACCTTCAACCAAATGCCATTGTTTCTTAGTTCAAAACTATAATAACAAAGATTTATTATATAAAATACGCTTAAGTGTGCCTAAAAGAAACACCACTTATTCTTCTTTCTTACCCCATTTTAACAAGTTTATTGAGGTATAATTTTCATACCATGAAATTGCAAAGGATTTTAAGTCATTGATTCTTTCCTGATATAGATGTTTGAAACTCTGTAATCCCTGCTTCGGCTGCATCCCATAAATTTTGGTATTAGGTCTTCATTTTCATAAGAGTTCAAAATTATGTTCTAACTTCCTTTGGAATTTATTCTTTTGATCCAAGAGTTATTTAGAAATTTGTTGTTAATTTCTAAGTATTTGCAGATTTCCTGGATTTCTGTTAGTTTCTAATTGTTTTAGTTGGTGAATATATTTTATATGACTTAGATTATTTTAAATTTAGTGTTATTTTATGGCTTAACATATGGTGTATCCCAGAGAATATTACCTGTGTACTTGAAAAGATTTGTATTCTGCAGTCATTGAGTGTTCCATGTATCTCAATAAAGTCAAGTTGATTGATAGTGTTGTTCAGTTCTTCCACATTTTTGTTAATTTTCTGTCTAGTTCCTCCACCAATTATTCAGGATGGGGTATTGAATTCTCAAACTATAACTACTGAATTTCTATTGCTCCATTCGATTCTATCAGCCTTTGATTTATATATGATGAGACTCTGTTATTAGATATGTATATATTTATAACTGTTATATCTTCCTGGTGTGTTAATTTTTTATCATTGGTATGTCCTTCTTTGTTTATAATATTTCTTGTCTTAATATCTATTGTATCCAGTAGAGCCATTCCACCTCTTTTATATCTATTATTTGCAAACCTTTTTTATTTCATTTTCAATCTTTTTGTTTCTTTAAATTTAGGGTGTGTCTCTTGTAAATATCATATAGTCCAATCATGCTTTGGCACCCAATCTGACATTCTTTGCCTTCTGATTAGGGCAATTAGGGCATTTATATTTACTGTTTTAATGTGATATGATTACATTGATGTCTGTCATTTTTCCAGTTTTCTATAATTTTATTTTCTGTAATTTTCTGTAACTTTATTCTTCATATCTATTGACTGTTTTCCTTGGTGCCAAATATTTTTCATCTAACATTTTAATTCCTGGTTTTTTCGTTTGTTTATTTGCTTTTACTACTTTTGTGTTATTTTTAAGTGGCTGCTCTAGGGTTTAAAATATGACTCATTACAATCTACTTCAGATTAATACTATCTTAATTCTATTTAAATATAAAAAATTTGCTCCAATGTAACTTCATTTCTTCTCTTTGCATTACTATTGTCATTGATATTACATTGATGTATATCATAATCACAATAATGCAATGTATTATTGTTTTTAAAGACATTAAGAAATAAGAAATTTACCAACATGCCCATCCATCTATGTATCTATCCACATACTAACCATTTGTGCTACTCGTCATTTCTTATTTTGATTTTAAGTATTGTCTGATATCATTTGCTTTCAGTTTGGAAGGAATTTCTTTTGTATTTCTTAACAGGCAAGTCTGGTAGCAATCAATTCTCAGTTCTTGTTTATCTGAGAATGTCTATTTTGCCTTCATTTTTAAAATACTGTTGCTGAGTATAAAGTTATTGGTTGGCAAGTTTTTTGTTTGTTTCTATCAGAATTTAGAATATGTCATTCATTGTCTTTTGGCCTTCATCATTTTGTGATAAGTCAGCCATTAAGGCATTGTTGCTCTCCTTTACATTATGAGTTTCTTTCTTTTTTTAAAAATATTATTCTTTCAAGATTTTTTGTTTTTGGCTTTCAGCAATTTAGCTGCAATGTATTAGGTGTGTGTTCTTTGTATTTATTTTAATTGGAGTTTGTTGAGCTTCTTGGGTGTGTAGGTTAACATTATTTTGACATAATTTATTGTTTAACAGCCATTATTTCTTCTTCCTTCTCTATCCTTTTTGTTTCCAACACATGTAGGTTCACTTGATATTGTCCTACAGGTCTTGGAAGCTCAGTTAATTTTTCTTATCAAGCCTATACAAGTCAGTTTCCTAAGGGTATGTCTTCTTGTAAACACATAAGACACTAAACAAGCAGAGGTATCATGGAAGCTGGTAATAGGCCAGAAAACAAATTCAATGAGGAATAATTCAAATCTGATCAGATAAATAAAAAGTAACAGAGTACCCTAAAATTTGGGGAAAGAAATAAACCAAACACAAAAGAGTTTCACTGAATATTGGAGCTCATTGTACATTAACTTTCCACCCAGCTATGGGCAAGTTGTTACCTCAACAGGTAAACACATAAAAGATTTCCTATCACATTCTTACTGAGTCAAGAATTCCAGTTCAAGGCAATAAACCTTGGTGAACTTTTATTTCTGTCAATGCCTTACAAAGATACTGAGAAAAACACCTGTAGTTTAACAAGTCTGGCTTACTGATTCATTAAAATAATTAAAACACATACCATAAGAACTTTGAGCCATCACAGTAATCAGGTATTAGAAAAGACTTATAGGAGTTGAACTTGTGTGAGGTATTTCTGGAGAGGCTTCAAGGAAGCAGGGCTTTGCTCTGCATCAAGAAGTGGCAACAACTGTATGATTAAGGACGTTAATAAGTCTTATCCATAAGGTGAAAGGACAGTGAAGATGAAGCTGTGATTGGTTTTAAAACTCCCAGCAGTTATTCATATTTCAACCAGTAAAGAAAAATGGCCATTTTTGTGGTTCAAGCAATTTTCATGCTTTTGCCTGCATTCAATATAATTGCAGGGGATTCTTATTTTTCTCTTGATGCATCGTGATCACAGAGTGGCACCTAAAGATCATATTCTACTTATGTTCAGTATGATAACATCACTGTCCTCCTGTGAGTACCAGGCCAGCTCCTGGCAACTCCACAGGATAGCTATTATTACAACACCAGTTCCCAGATATCCAGGACTGCTTTTCTCTTCCTCAATGTTAAAATCAAGGAATGATGCTTTACGGAAATGGCCTAACAGGATGCTGAGATGGGCTGGAAGGACACCAGGTTCCCACAGGTGAGGACAAGGTCTAAATGGACTATGTAAGTGTGCGCATCCTCTGGTTGATGAGACCATGCTGGCATTTGTAAGAAAAACTTGATGCCAGAGTCACCAATGTAAAAAACATTACTCACTCTAGAAAAGTCCAGGGTCCTTGGGTCTGTACATACAGCACCAAGAGGACCCAACTCTGAGGTCATTAATTCACTGAACACTTTTGGTGACTCACTAGGACCAGTTGTAAGCCATTCTCAGGTAAAAACTCCAACTTTCCATTTCCAGAAGAAGAAAACCTCGCAAGTTGGTAAATTTTTTATTTATGGTAGAAAGCTTCCTCAATTTCAATCTGAGGTCCAAAAATCCCCCTTGACTGGCATGCCTTTTTTGTGGTGAAAAAAAAAAATTCATGAACATGTTTCTGGAGTTGACCATTGAAGATGAGCTATCTAATAATAGTTTATTTTCTAAGGATCTCTCTCAGGTGGCCACTTTCATTCTCTCTGCATAAAAAACTCCTTCTGCAGCCCAGGCTACAATTAAAACTACATGAATTTTCTTATTAAGGGTACTGATGTAAAGGATTTCTGGTCAAGATGGTGGAGATGGTAAAGGCTTGCTTGCATCCTCTCATGATCACATCAAAATTACAACTAAATTACAAAACAACCATCATTGAGAATTACCTGCAGTCTAGCTGAACAGAAGTCCCACAACTAAGGGTATACATAACAAGCCAGATCAAGACTGGTAGTAGGGGTGGAGACATGGGATTGGTTTATTTCCATACTCACATGTGGCTGTTAAAAATTGGGACATATATCTTGGCTGCAGAGGTCCTCCCTGAAGAGCAAGGGTCCAAGCCCACACTGGGCTCACCAGCCCAGGGTTTCAGTGCTGAGAAAAGAAATATCCACAATTTCTGGCTGTGAAAACCAGTGGAAATTGTGGCTGAGTGTGACGAAGGGTGGCCGAAGTCCCAGGCATTCCGCTTAAAGGGCCCATGCATGGAAATACTAGCTAGTAGACTCACTTACTCTGATCTCCAGTGCTGGAGCAGCAACTCAAAAGGTGTCAGGGATATACAAGGAAGAAGTAAATTATCTGGTTTGAGGGCAAGTGCTGGAGGGCAGCCTTCTTCCAGACAGAAGTGCTGGCAAAAGCCATTATTTCTTTGTTGAGCCCTCCCCCAATCCATCATGCAGTCACAGGTGGGCACCATTTCTGAGTCTCCATGATCAGGCTAACAGTGTTCCTTTCCCCTGCTCATGTGAGGCCCCTCACCCAACTTATGAGCCCACTCATGCTGCTCCCAGTGGCTATCCATATAAACAGTCTTGGCTCATGCTACAGACTTTGCTAAAATCTTCCAAAGGTTCACAAACACTTAAAAAGCAACATCTGCACTCAGCATACCCTGTATGTCTTGTTAAGAAGCTCCAAGCCTAGTACTACTGGCATCCAGCCTGGGTTCACGGCTTAGCCACTGCCAGGAACCTGCAAGTGAGTGTGTGTGGAATACATCTGCAGATCGCTTTGTAGCTCATGACAGGTGGCCCTGAGCAGGTCACAGGCAGAGGCTGACCTTAGCCAGTGGTGAAGACCCTCCTAGGAGACCGTTGGGACAGCATGCCTGGTGGCCGGCTTTGGAGGGAGTGAGAGCACCACCTGCTGCCTCCACAGAAGACACATGCAAAGAGCAGACTGGACAGACACCAGAGCGTTGCCAATGCAAATCCTGCTCTTTAGGGTCAGCCTCTGCACAACAGTTCCTCCACTATAATCAGAGTCAGTACTTAAAATGAATCAGCCTGAGGGTCAATCCTTCCTATTGATGTTCAAACAGAAACCAAGGCTCAACATCAACAGGTGGGAAAACAGAACCCACACAAGGGACATATCTGGAACACCTGGCTCAAGTGACCAGGGAGACTGCTACACTGGGCCCTGCGGGATACCTTCTATATAAGGGCGCTTTGCTAATACGAGGAGACATAGCAGCTCGACCTAATACATAGAAACAAACACAGGGAGGCAGTGAAAATGGGGAGACAATGACACATGTTCCAAATGAAAGTACAAAGTTTCAAACAGGAACTAAATAAAAATGGAGACAAGCAATCTACCAGACACAGAGTTCAAAACACTGGTTTTAATTACGCTCAGTGAACTGAATGAGAACTTTAAAAAGTGAAACATATAAATGGAGAAAGAAAACATGAAAAAGAATCATCATAAATGAAGATTACAATAACTGAAATAAATAATACATCAGAGGGAAACAAAAGTACATTAGATGAAGATGAAGTTCCAATAAGCTACTCGGAAAAAATGTAGCAGAAAATACCCAATTAAAACAATGTAGAGAAAAAACATAATTTTAAAAAAACTATAGTTTGAGTGTTCTCTGCACAATATAAAGCATGTCAACATTCAAAGTATAGGGGTATCAGAAGAAAAAGAGAGTGAGTAAGGAACTGAAAACCTATTTGTAGAAATAATGACAGAAAACTTCCCTAGCCTGGTGAATAGACATACAAGCCCAGGAAGGAAGGGGGTCCCAAACCAGGTTAACTCAACAAATCCCACACCAAGAATACATCAAAATGAAAATGCCAAAGCTTAAAGACAAAGAGAGAATCTTAAAAGCAACAAGAGAAAGGCATTTAGTTACCTATAAGGGAGCTCCCACAAGACTGTCAGCTGATTACTCAACAGAAATTTTGCAGGCCAGAAGGGATTGGCAGGAAATATTCAAAGTGAAGAAAAGCAAGGACCTATAACCAAGATTACTCTACCTAGCAAAGCTATCATTTAAAATTAAAGGAGAAATAAAGAATGCTCAGGCAAGAAAAAGGTAAAGGAATTCATACCCACAAAATCAATATTACAACTAATATTAAAGTGGCTCCTTTAAGGAACTGAAGAAGAAAAAGGTATAAAAAAATATGAAAAATAAAATGGCAATAACTACACATTTATCAACATTTTGAATATCCTAATCAAAAGATATAGGTTGTCTGAAGGGATATAAAACAAAACCCTTACATATGCTGCAAGAAAAAACACACTTTACATCAGAAGACACAGAGAGACTGAAAGTAAAGGGATGGAAAAAGATATTTCATGAAAATGGAAGCAAAAGGAAAAAACCTAGGGTAACAATACTTACACCAGACAAAATAGACTTTAAATCAAAGGCTATAAGAAGAGATGAAGAAGGACTCAGTAATCCCACTTCTGGGTATTGATCCAAACAAACTCGATACACTACTTTAATTGGACATGTGCATACATATTATCATTAAAGAATTATTTACAATAGCCAAGGTACAGAGGCAATCTGGGTGTCCATTAACAGATGAATGGATAAAGAAAACATGGTACATATACACAATTGAATATTGCTCAGCCGTAAAAAATGAAATCTTGCCATCTGCAGCAACATGGATGGACCTAGAGGGTATTGTGCTGAGTGGAGTAAGTAGGACACAGAAAGACAAATGACATGGTTTCATTGATACGTGGAATCTGAAAAACCAGATGAACAAACAAAACAGAAACCCTCATACGGAGAACATTTTGATGTTGCCTGATGCAGTGGGGTGGGGAGGTTGGGGTTAAAAAGTACAAATTGTTAGTTGCAAAATAGTCATTGGGGATGTAAAACATTGCATGAAGAATATAGTCATAGTATTGTAATAACTGTACAATGTCAGATGGGTACAACATTTATAGGGGTGATCACTTCATAAGCTATGTAAATGTCTAATCATTATGTTGTATAGCTGAAACTAATATTGTATGTCAATTGCAATAGAAAAATTCAAAAGCATTAAGAAATCAAATCAAATCACAATTAGGTTATTAGAATAAACCAAAACAAAGACAACTGATGTGGAATTTGTAGAACCACTGCTTTGTGGAATTTCTTCTCTAATTCTTGAAATTTGTTATTGTATTTTTGGTATCTTCTGATTGTTATTTCAATTTTATCTTTTCTGTATAAGTTTTGGAATTACTATACAGAATTCTTACACAAAAATTATAATATGGTAGTGCTAAAAATTACCTGCATTTGTCTTCATCTATCTTCTCGGTCTGTTTCAAGAAGCTTCTTATTGGTTCTTTATAAAGAGCAGATATGTCAGGAACAAAATAGTAATTATGTGTCTAGAACTTCTCCACCATAAGATATCTGTACATGTTCCAAAGGCTGCTTTTTTCCTTCTATGAGCGATGGCCTTTATCTATACTGGGCTCTGCTATCTTCAGAGAGGCTCCTCTTATGTAGCCAGTTTTTGACTTTTTAATTTTTATGGCATTAGTTTCTCCTGGTAGGTCAGTGACCAGAAAGACACCTTCTTGCCTTGAAGGCTCTTCACCCTGCTGTAAGGGGACAAGGGCTTCACCAGGGTAAACTATGTCAGCAGACAGTACATGTACTTGCGGTCTTTGTCCAGAGCAGCCTCTGCAACTTCTGCAGAAATCTGTGCTGCCTTCGCAGAACGGTCCTCGGTGAATGACATCTTCCTCAGCCCCATCTTCAAAATGAGCTTATTGGGCTGGCCGAGTGGTGTGTTGGTTAGGAACTGCCTTGGGAAGCCAGCTCTGAGCAGTCGGGCCCCGGTTGGGATCCCACATATAAGGGCCAGTGACATTGCCCTCTACAGCTAAGATGGAGAACAACAGCTCCACCTGGAGCTGGTCGGCTGTAAGGCGTGGGCAACGGTGTAGGCTGCAAGCCTCTCCTGCAGTGTGCTTCCATATGCTACAGTGAGTGGCTGGCAGCCAGTGTGAGCTGCCATGAGCCACCGTGAGCGGCTGTCCAGAGGCCAGTCAACCGATCTGCCTCACCCGGGAAGAGCGCATTGATAACAACATGGGCCAGGGAAGCAATGTCCTCTACAGCTAGACTGAAGAACAAAATGACAGCAACTTGTCTGTTCCCCTTCCCCAATTCCCCAATAATTTTTTTTTTTTTTAAATGACCTTATTATGAAGCTTCAACTCTTCTGACAGGACACATTTCTTGTCTGCATAGTGATCCAGAAAACTTCAGTAGCCAACCAATCACAGTCATCTAGATTTCAAAGTTGCTTTTGGGACCTCAACTTGACAAGATAAATGAGAAGAATCAGCTAGTAAGACAAGGATGATGGATGGAGACACTGGTGCCAATGGGAGTGCAGGAGGGCAGCAGGAAACCAAAAGAATCAGGTGGGAATCTATAGACCATATGGGCCTGAGACTTTGTAGAAGATGTGGGTGAGAGGGGATCCTTGGGATAGTACCATGAAAAGGACATGGTGCTGTAGGCCAGGAGGAGGGAGCAGGAGTGGAGCCATATCCGTTCATGTCTGGCCTCTCTCTGCTGGGCTTCTATCCTGGCAACTGGCCTTTAGTCAACCTTCTTTGCCTGCCTGACCAATCCCTGGCCCTGCCCCAAGACATCACAATGAAACCTTGTGACCTCATGCTCTCCCCCCCCCCGCCCCCTTGTAATTCCATCTCAGGAAGTCCCCTGAGCTTCCCCTGCTCCAGGGAGACCTACCCAGCAATACTTCTTGTCCCTTTCTAGCTTTTGCTTTCTTGTCACCTCCATCTGTCCACTGTGAAGTGAGATCTCCCAAGTTTTCACAAACTGATAGCTGGGTCTCCTTCCCAGGACATAGATGTGAGCTGGGTCTGAGAAGCAAAGCAGAAGGGTTGCCAAGAAACACTGACTCTGGGTCAGAGATGTTGCGCATCAGGGAAGTTAATACCAGGAGACATAGCAGCTCTGCCTAATACATAGAAACAAACACAGGGAGGCAGTGAAAATGGGGAGACAATGACACATGTTCCAAATGAAAGTACAAAGTTTCAAACAGGGACTAAATAAAAATGGAGACAAGCAATCTACCAGACACAGAGTTCAAAACACTGGTTTTAAGGATGCTCAGTGAACTGAATGAGAACTTTAAAAAGTGAAACATATGCATGGAGAAAGAAAACATAAAAAAGAATCATCAGAGATGAAGATTACAATAACTGAATAAATAATACATCAGAAGGAATCAACAGTACATTAGATGAAGATGAAGTTCCAATAAGCTACTTGGAGGAAATGTAGCAGAAGACACCCAATTGAAACAGTAAAGAGAAAAAACATCATTTTAAAAAAACAATTGTTTAAGGAGCCTCTGGGCAATATCAAGCACGTCAACATTCAAATTATAGGGTTACCAGTAGGAGACGAGACTGAATAAGGAACGGAAAACCACTGTGAAGAAATAATCACAGAAAACTTCCCTAGCCTGGTGAATAGACATACAAGCCCAGGAAGGAAGGGGGTCCCAAACCAGGTTAACTCAAGAAATCCCACACCAAGAATACATCAAAATGAAAATGCCAAAGCTTAAAGACAAAGAGAGAATCGTAGAAAGCAACGAGAGAAAGGCAGTTAGTTACCTATAAGGGAGCGCCCACAAGACTGTCAGCTGATTACTCAACAGAAATGTTGCAGGCCAGAAGGGATTGGCAGGAAATATTCAAAGTGATGAAAAGCAATGGCCTACAACCAAGATTACTCTACCCAGCAAAGCTATCATTTAAGATTCAAGGAGAAATAAAGAATGCTCAGGCAAGAAAAAGGTAAAGGAATTCATACCCACAAAATCAATATTACAACTAATATCAAAGGGGCTTCTTTAAGGAACTGAAGAAGAGAAAAGTATAAAAGATATGAATAATAAAATTGCAATAACTACATATTTATCAACATTTTGAATGTTCTAATCAAAAGATATAGGTTGTCTGAATGGATATAAAACAAAACCCTTACATATGCTGCCAGAAAAAAACTCACTTTACATCAGAAGACACAGAGAGACTGAAAGTAAAGGGATGGAAAAAGATATTTCATGGAAATGGAAGCAAAAGGAAAAAACCTGGGGTAACAATACTTACACCAGACAAAATAGACTTTAAATCAAAGGCTCTAAGAAGAGACGAAGAAGGACTCAGTAATCCCACTTCTGGGTATTGATCCAAACAAACTCGAAACACTACTTTAATTGGACGTGTGAATCCATATTATCATTACAGAATTATTTACAATAGCCAAGGTACAGAGGCAATCTGGGTGTCCATTAACAGATGAATGGATAAAGAAAACACGGTACATATACACAATTGAATATTGCTCAGCCATAAAAAATGAAATCTTGTCATCTGCAGCAACATGGATAGACCTAGAGGGTGTGGTGCTGAGTGGAGTAAGTAGGACACAGAAAGACAAATGACATGGTTTCATTGATACGTGGAATCTGAAAAACCAGATGAACAAACAAAACAGAAACCCTCATACGGAGAACATTTTGATGTTGCCTGATGCAGGGGGGTGGGGAGGTTCGGGTGAAAAAGGACAAATTGTTAGTTGCAAAATAGTCATTGGGGATGTAAAGCATTGCATGAAGAATATAGTCATAATATTGTAATAACTGTACAATGTCAGATGGGTACAACATTTATAGGGGTGATCACTTCATAAGCTATGTAAATGTCTAATCACTATGTTGTATAGCTGAAACTCATATTGTATGTCAACTGTAATAGAAAAATTAAAAAGTATTAAAAAATCAGATCAAATCACAGTTAGGTTATTACAACAAAACAAAACAAAGAGAACTCATGGGGAATTTGTAGAACCACTGTTTTGTGGAATGTCTTCTCTAGTTCTTGAAATTTGTTATTGTATTTTTGACATCTTCTGATTGTTATTTCACTTTTATCTTTTCTGTATAATTTTTTGAAGCCCCATGCAGAATTCTTACACAAAAATTATAATATGGTAGTGCTAAAAATTACCTGCATTTGTCTTCATCTATCTTCTTGGTCTGTTTGAAGAAGCTTCTTATCGTTTCTTTATAAAGAGCAGATATGTCAGGAACAAAACAGTAATTATATGTCTAGAACTTCTCCACTATAAGACATCTGTACATGTTCCAATGGCTGCAGTTTTCCTCCTATGAGTGACGTCCATTATCTATACTGCACTCTGCTATCTTCAGAGAGGCTCCTCTTATGTAGCCAGTTTTTGACTTTTTAATTTTTATGGCATCAGTTTCTCCTGGTAGGTCAGTGACCAGAAAGACACCTTCTTGCCTTGAAGGCTCTTCACCCTGCTGTAAGGGGACAAGGACTTCACCAGGGTAAACTATGTCAGCACACAGTCCATGTACTTGCGGTCATTGTCCAGAGCAGCCTCTGCAACTTCTGCCGAAATCTGTGCTACCCTCACAGAACGGTCCTCGGTGAATGACATCTTCCTCAGCCCCATCTTCAAAATAAGCTTATTGGGCTGGCCGAGTGGCGTGTTGGTTAGGAACTGCCTTGGGAAGCCAGCTCTGAGCAGCTGGGCCCCAGTTGGGATCCCACATATGAGGGCCGGTGACACTGCCCTCTACAGCTAAGATGGAGAACAACAGCTCCACCTGGAGTTGGGCGGCTGTGAGGCGTGGGCGACAGTGTAGGCTGCAAGCCTTTCCTGCAGTGGGCTTCCATATGCTACAGTGAGTGGCTGGCAGCCAGTGTGAGCAGCCATGAGCCACCGCGAGCGGCTGTCCAGAGGCCAGTCAACCGATCTGCCTCACCCGGGAAGAGCGCAATGAGAATACCAACATGGGACAGGGAAGCAATGTCCTCCATAACTAGACTGAAGAACAAAGTGACAGCAACTTGTCTGTTCCCCTTCCCCAATTCCCCAAAAAAACCTTTAAATAAAAAAAATGACCTTATTATGAAGCTTCAACTCTTCTGACAGGACACATTTCTTGTCTGCATAGTGATCCGGAAAACTTCAGTAGCCATCCAATCACAGTCATATAGATTTCCGAGTAGCTTTCGGGACCTCAAGTTGACAGGACACATGAGGAGGATCAGCTAGTAAGACAAAGATGCTGGATGGAGAGACTTGTGCCAATCCGAGTGCAGGAGGGCAAAAGGGAACCAAAAGAACCTGAGGGGATGAGTAGGAGTGAATCTATAGACCACATGGGCCTGAGACTTGGAAGAAGATGTGGGTGAGAGGTGATCCTTGGGATAGTACCATGAAAAGGACATGGTGCAAGGGGCCAGGAGGAGGGAGCAGGAGTGGGGTCATATCCATTCATGTCTGGCCTCTCTCTGCTGGGCTTCTATCCTGGCAACTGGCCTTTAATCAACCTTCTTTGCCTGCCTGACCAATCCCTGGCCCTGCCCCAAGACATCACAATGAGACCTTGTGACCTCCTGCTCTTGCCCCTCACTCCCCCTTGTAATTCCATCTCAGGAAGTTCCCTGAGCTACCCCTGCTCCAGGGAGCCCTACCCAGCTATATTTCTTGTCTGTTTCTAGATTTTGCTTTCTTCTCACCTCCATCTGTCCACTGTGAAGTGAGATCTCCCAAGTTTTCAGGAGCTGATAGGTGGGTCTCATTTCCAGGACATAGATGTGAGCTGGGTCTGAGAAGCTAAGCAGAAGGGCTTCCAAGAAACACTGAGTCTGGCACAGAGATGTGGGGCATCAAGGAAGTTCTGACTTTGTCCTAACATTTGGCCCTGCCTTTTTGAAGCACTTGCCAGCACACTCTTCTAGGGTTTCCATGACAACAGTAAAAACGCCTCAACTGCCTTGGCCGCTCTCGCTGTGTCCACCCCACCACTCATCTTGTTGGCTGCTGAAGAGTTAATAGCCCAGATGTACCGATGTGAGGAGCAGATACAGGGAGAAATGGAGTGTCCAGGTGAGAGGTCCAACCTTAGTTAAAAAGTGTGTGGGGTGGCTTGAACATGGGAAGGTGAGGCTCTGAGTTCTGGGGCTCAGAACTACCGCATCAGGGCAATAACAATGCAGAAAACAGGAGATAGCGTTCTAAAGAGATTAGGTGAGTGTACACAAACAGAGGTGTGGCGGAGGGAGCCTCAATGTTCCTGTGTCCTCAAGGGCCATCACTAGGACCAGATGAAGAAAGGCACAAGAGAGGATCCAGGAGGGGTTGCATCTATTTAACAGGTTTTTGTTGGTGGGGTTCTCTTATAATTGGGTTTTTTGTTTTGTTTTGTTTTGACGGCAATGTCACTGGCCCTCATATGTGGGACCGAACCAGGGCCGCTGGCTTCCCAAGCCAGCGCTTAAACACTGTGTCACTCGGTCGGCCCTCTTATAATTGTTTTTGAGTAATGGAACTATTCTGCAGAAACTCTGTTCTTCCCTGCTTCTATCTTGGGCTTTTACCCTTCAATCTTATCTGTCATGGAAAGACATGTTAAATTTTCCCTACAGGGCAGTATTAAGATCATTGAAATGCCTAGAGTATTAGGCAAATAAGCAAAGCTATCCAATTCCATCCTTAAATTCAGAATCAAACTGGTTGCTTACTTTGCACAAACACCAAGTTAATTCTGCAGTGTATTCTCCACAGAACTTTACCATCAATTATCATATGCATCCACACACACTAACAGCTGCTTATGATCAGTTTCCACATTATCACCTGCAAAAGAAAATAACCTTGAATTATTAGCCTTTATGAAATTCACATGTTTTACTATTTTTCTAAGCTCACTGTTTAGTTCAACTGGATTTTTCTTTTTTATAACAGAACTCTTTCAATGAAGAAAACAGTACTTGATTTACTATCTGTCTCAAACTTTTTAATCTGGATAATAATTCCAGAATATGGCTTTACTGCTATTTGTGTCTCATCATGAGTTCAACAACAGCCAATCTAGCCTATATTTGGTTTAGCAAAACAAGTCCATTTAGATGAGGTGGCACAAATTGCTATGGAAATTTCTAAACACTTGCTCTGAATTGCTTCACTTGTCCCATCCCAGATCTGTAGTGTCAGCAGTGGTCCACAGACCACATCTTGAATAACACTTACTTAGGCATTATTTTCTCCAAAAAGATGGGGAACTTCTCCAAGTAATATTTACTTCATTTTCATAGCTTGCACAAGTCATACTATGGCATAGCGTCCTGCACTTAGATTGTTTTCAATATTTGAGCCATACAGTGAGGCCATGGCATATTTTATTCACAAGTCATGATCTTCTGCTTCCAAGAAGTCTTTTTAAATGGCTGCCTCTCTTTGGGTTCAAATCAAAATGAAAGTTTGTATTGTTTTTGTATGGTTTTGAGTGTATCTTTTCCTGGTGGGAACTCAGCAGCAGGGGGCTGAGTTAATCATAATGTTCTGTTCAAAGCACAGTGTAATCATTGATCTCTTGAAATCTGTTTTCTTCTTTTATTTATTCAAATTTCTCACTCCCTTTTTCCTAACTTCCTCCAAAGGAAATCATTTATATGTTTAATATGTCTTTCATCTTGTATGAGTTCATATAAAATGTGTAGTGTTGCAATGTGTGCATATGTTTTAATTTTAGTAAATGCTGTTGTATTCTATCTCATTTTGTTTCTTTCTCTTAGTCTTATCTTCTTCTAGGCCATGCCAAAAGCATGGGCCTTGCTGACACATTACTGTTCCTTTTAATTTTCATTCTTTTTTAAAAAAGGATCCAGCTAGATTTGTGATTGGCAACCATTGCTAGCAGGTCAGATATGGCCCTGTGCTTTTCTATGAAAATAAACTTTTTAATTGAAACAGCCATGCTCATTCATTTGTGTACTGTCTATGAATGTTTGCATGCTACAACGGTCAAGTCCGGTAGTTGCCAAAGAAACCATATGACCTATAAAATTGATTATATCTACCATCTGACTCTTTACAGAAGTTTGCAGACCCCTGAACTAGATGGTCCACTACAATTACCATATTTTAATTTTCCGAAATCTTCTTTTTCAGCTGCCATTTTTACTAAGGGGGGCTTGAAGTAATGATGGGAGACAAACAAACATCTACTATGACTGCAGAGGTTTTCCAAAGGTGACATTCCACTTCAAAAACCCCACTTATGGTTATGTGGTGAGGCCTCAGTGCTGGCAGATCCTGTCACACATTCGAAATGCTCCTTCAACAAGCTTCATGTTAACTCCTGTGGATTTTATGGGCTTGAACTTAAGTCATGGTGTCTAAGACTGCTTTTTAAATCAGTCCCTTAGCTAATGCAAAGTGGAAAAAGAAACTGATCTCAGTGACAAATGTTTCTCATTCTTTATTACTAAGTCTGCCTTTATGTTTTTTAATATGAGTTACAGTTGGTAATTGTTATCTATATTATAATTTATTGTAAAATGATCCGGACTTTGGAGAAAACATTTAAAACTATGGAACATACAACATTTGGGGATTAAAATAGGTCTGGTGGAGACAGAAGACTCAAAGCAATTTTTCATCAAGGTCTTTCAGAGCACTATTACACTTCTCGGTGCATTATTACCCTTTTATCTTCCTATCCTAATTAAGACAGTGTCTCTTTTTATGGTAGTTTAATGAAGACTCAATTGAAAGGAGTTAAGTCACTGTATACAAAGGTCTGACAATTAAGTTCGCAAACTTGTTGCAACAATGTTGCTGACCTTTCTTGATATCAGAGGGATTATTCATTGTGAATCTGTATCAACTGGACAAACAGTTAACCAAGTTTACTAAGTGCTCAAAAGGCTGCTTGAAAAAGTTAGACAACTTGAATTTTTGCCAACAATTCATGGCTCTTCCATCATGACCATGCAACTGCTCACACGGTACTGTCTGTGAGGGAGTTTTTAGCCAGTAAACAAATAACTGTATTGGAACACCCTCCCTACTCATCTGATTTGGCCCCCAATGACTTCTTTCTTTACCTAAAGATAAAGGAAATATTGAAATGAAGACATTTTGATGACATTCAGGATATCAAGGGTAATATGATAATAGCTCTGATGGCCATTCCAGGAAAAGAGTTCCAAAATTGCTTTAAAGGTTGGACTAGGCCCAGGGGTCAGTGCATAGCTCCCCAAGAGGAGTACTTCTAAGGTGACCATAGTGATATTCAGTAATGAGGTATGTAGCACTTTTTCTAGGATAAGTTCACGAACTTAATTGTCTAATCTCGTAGTATACTGCTAGGCACATAATAAACACTCATTAAATGTCTGTTGGATGAATGAGTGGGCTGTGATAGGTACTTTCAATTGAAACCCAACCCTCTGGAATCATTAAATGTCAAAGAAAATACTGTCATGGATATTCAGTTATGGGCATCCAGACCACAACATAAAAGGAGTCCAGACATAAATGAACAATTAACTATGTTAAAGACCTGCACAATGGCCATGAGGTAAGGTGGGGCAATGTTGGGTGGGACACAAAAAATTCAAAATGACAAGCTTCACTGCAGTCTTCTTTACACTCAATTCTTATAATTAACTTCAAGTAAGCTCTTTCACCATCATTAACCCTAGGTGTGTCCATTAGTAAGTACTTGCTGCATGAATTTTCACAGTGCATCTGGACTTCACTTGTCTTCGATTCCTTTGCAAGGATTCAAGTTGAATAAAAGCATCATATAAAATATATATTCAAGTCAAAGGACCATCTTAACAGATAACTTTTCCCAATAAATATATGAAAACATGGTTTACGAATATGCTATTTTTTTAAGAAGTGGTTACTCGTGTCTTCTGCCTGTTTTTATTTTTATTTTTAAATTTTTTTAAAAGAGAATATTGGGGACTTGTGGGAGGGGAACCGTGTTGGGGAATTGGGGAAGAGGAACAACCTAGTTGTTGTCCTTCAATCTTAGTTGTGGAGGGCGCAACAAGCTCAGCTCCAGGTCCAGTCGCGCTGCTCAGCTCAAGGTGCTGTGCTCAATTAGTTGCAGGTGGGCGTAGCACCATCCCATGTGGGATTGGAACCAGCAGCCTCATTGCTAAGAGTGCACCCTCTATCCCCCAAGCTGTCCAGCTGGCAGCTCAGCTCAAGATGCCGAGTTCAGTCTTGAGTTGCAGGAGGGCATAGCCCACCATCTCAAACAGGCAACCTTGTTGTTAGGAGTGTGCACTCTCATCAGCTGAGCCATCCTGCCACCTGTTGGCAGCTCAGCGGCAGCTCAGCTCAGGCACAGCTCACTGGCCGATGTGGGAATCAAACAGGCAACCTGTTGCCCAAAGCTCGCACTGTTGAGCAAGCTCTTAACTAACTGAGCCACTCCGCTGGCCCTATTTATTCTTTATTCTTGCTATTTGTTACTTTTTTTCTTGTACAATGTTTAATATTTTCTGAAAGACATGAAGAATGATACACTCATTTACATACCACTCAACTTGACAAATGAAACATTTTTAATCTAACTGAAGCCCCTAAGGGGCTCATCCCTGATCCCAGAACTCTTTCTTCCCATTAGATGTAACAACTCTCTAAATTTGGGGGATTACTATTTCATGTGGTTTTTTTATACTTTTCTACACATATATATTCATCCCTAAAAATAAGTGCCTACACTCTTATAACTTAATTGTAACTGGTATCATAATTTACTTTTTTTTGAGGGTAGTGTCACTGGCCCTCATATGTGGGACCCGAACCGGGGCCGATGGTTTCCCAAGCCAGCACTTAACCACCGCGCCACTTGGCTGGCCCCTAGGTATCATAATTTAGATATTGTTTACAAATCATTTTACTTCAATCAGTGTTATATATTTTTAGTTTTCTCTACATGGATACTGTAAACAATAATATAAAGGGAGCCACTTTAAAATGGAGCCAGAGCACCCATGGTTGGAGGAACTGTTTTGCACATCTTATACTTCAAACCTTGGAATGTTAAAAACAGGGCAAAATAAACTTTGGACTGGGCCTGAACAAACTTGTGCTTTGTAAAAGAAATGTTTGCAAAGACAACTAGAAAGCAGTTATGGCTACTGGCCTGAAAATTAAAAACACTGTTTAGAATTAACTTCACTGTATTACATTATCTGCACCAATAGAAATGCCTTCCTTCTATTGACGTAATTTTCCCCTTCCCTTTCTCATAAATACCCGTTGCCTTTGTCTCCTAACCAGAACATTAGCTGGGCTTCTGCCTGAGTTAATGATTCCCAAATAGTTATTCTTATTGATATCAAATAAATGCTTGTTTTTCTCTCACTTTGAAAGAACATTTTTATTTTTAGGTTAACAATACATGCAGCTGTTGTATAATATTCCATTGTATGAATATAGCATGATATTTTTATCCATTCCATTTTTGATTATTTAGGCTCTTTCAGAAACATTTTTTTTTGCTATCGCAAACAATATTTTCATGAACACTGATATGCATGTCTCCTTGTAAACATGTCCAAGAGTATCAAGGGTGATATTTAACAATTACATTGATACTACTACCACTAAAATATAAAATCTGCAAATTACTGAGAGCTAAAAATGTAACTTCTAAATATTTTACATATATTAAATTATTTTATGCTCACACCAACCCCATGAGATAGAAAATTATTATCTTCCGTTTATGGATACAGAAAACATAAGTGAGCAGTTGATGGGTAATGTGATATGCAAATTTTCAATTTTACCAAGAAAAAAAGATATATGTATTTATACACACACATTCTTATTGGTCTATATTTCTGCAGTACTCAATAATGTCAGACTTTTAAAATTGGGTTTCAAATCTTTATAGAGACAAATAATATATATATTCATGCATTATTTGTGTCAATAACTCATATGAGAAAGAGAGAGATCAAAATAAATTCTGTTGTAGGAGTGTGGATGAGTAAGGAGATCACAGAGGTTGGGAGTTGAGAACAATAAAATGTCCCCAAGATGCTAAGCAAAATAAGTCACACAAAAAAAGTCAAGAACCATATGATTTCATTGATATGTGGGATATAAAACTGAAAGCAACAAAGGAACAAGACAAACAAAGAAACAAAAACTCATAGACACAGACAATAGTTTAGTGGTTACCAGAGGGTAACAGGGGAGGGGAATGGTAGAAGAATATAAAGGGGAACAAACACATGGTGATGGAAGGAGAACTGACTCTGGGTGGTGAACACACAATGTGATATATACATATGGATGTTGTATTACAGAATTGTACACTTGAAACCTATGTAATTTTACTAACCATTGTCACCCCAATAATTTTTTTTTAAAAGATTTATTGGGGAATTGGGGGAGGGGACAGCCAAGTTGTTGTTTTTCAATCTTCGTTGTGGAGGGCGCCAGTCGCCTTCGGGCTTCCCATTGGCAGCTCCTGGCCTCTAAGCTCAAGGTGCTGTGTTCAGTCTTAGTTGCTGGTGGGCGTAGCCACCATCTCATGTGGGAGTGGAGCCCAGCAGCCTTGTTGTTAGGAGCTCACACCCTATCCACTGAGCCATTTGGGAAGCAGCTCAGCTCTAGGTGCTGAGTTCAATCTTTAATTGCGGGTGGGCATAGCCCACTATTGAACAGGCAATCTTGTTGTTACATCAGCTGAGCCATCCTGCCACCTGTTGACAGCTCAGGTAGGGCACAGTGTTCACTGGCCCATGTGGGAATCAAACCGGTGGCCCTGTTGCTCAGAGCACACGTTCTAAGCCAACTCTTAACCAACTGAGCCACTTGGCCAGCCCACCCTAATAAAAAAAATATATATACATATATATTCTAAGAGAATCAAATGTTACTAAATCATCGGAAACGCACCTGTTCAAAAGGTAGAATAACACACCAACTAAGTCTTTTTTTTCCCAATTCTCGTAGGCTTATTGAACACTAAAGAGAAAGTCTGAACTAAAAATCAGAGCCTATAAAAATCTCATTTCTAACTTTCAGTCCTTTCCCAGCTTGAACATTATAACTTTATAGTGAATTATGTGTCCTAAACACCGCCTCCTCCTTTTTTCAGTTGTGAATGATTCAAATAGCACTGAGAAAATTTGC
Source organism: Aselliscus stoliczkanus (assembly GCA_033961575.1). Classification (NCBI taxonomy): domain Eukaryota; kingdom Metazoa; phylum Chordata; class Mammalia; order Chiroptera; family Hipposideridae; genus Aselliscus; species Aselliscus stoliczkanus. Next base: position 35,092,023 of record CM066738.1, read on the forward strand.
ACTATTTTTTAAACCTAAAATTTCACTTTTCTCCAGAATTGATTAATTTTTCTTACATCACCTCCAAAATGAAAAAAAAAAATGTGTATTATGTGAGTCTGATAGAGGAATATACCCAAATTTTAAACACAGGGGATTAAGGATCTTTAAACTGTGGTCAGGGCCTGCCGAGTGGTGTGGTGGTTAAGCTCTGGCTTGACCCGGTTCGGGTCCCACATATGAGGGCCAGTGACACTGCCCTCAAAAAAAAAAAAAAAAAAAAATTTTTTTTTTTTTTAAACTGTGGTCAAAGCAGATAAAAATAAAACTTTCCAACTCATGGAGGTTATGGGAAATGCCATTTTCCACACACACTTACGTTAACACTTTAAGCACATAGAGACCTTAAAATCTCACCAAATGGAAAATTCCCACACTGAGGGAAATGGAGTTAGTGCAGGGACTGCTGGTTCCCTCTTCATCAAGAGCCCCTCATTGCTCAACAGTGTCACAAACTCTAGCATTTCGGTAAGGGAGCTATGCAAACACACATGACTCAGTAAAAGTATAAGGGTTGTTTTGCAAAGAAACAAAATTCAGGCCATAAAAAGTTAGGATATTCTCACAGCAACAAAACAAACTATATTTTAGTTACACATCCTATGTTTTTGTGGCAAATTCCTTCCCCCACAGAAAACTTAGAGGTACTGTCACCTCTATAAAATGGTACCACCTAATCCTCAAAAGGAGCGTTTCAGACTTCTGAAAATGCTGATTCCCTACTGAATTCTACAGAAGAAGCTTTACGAGGCCATAAACAATCCCTTCTAATTCTGCAATTTCAAAAGAAATATATCAGCAGTAACAACAGAAGCTTCCTTCTCTTGTTTCCCAGTCCCACCCGTTTTGAAAAGTCTCTGAGTTCTTTAAATATCAACCTGGATTATCTAGTAGAAAAATGGTAGAAATAAATATATCTTCCTGGCATTGCAGCTATAAAGAGAAGCCTGGGTTCAGTTTCACTGTTATTGGCCAAATCCCCTCAGCTCAGGGTTGAAATGTTTTCTCTTCCTCTTGCCTGGAACAAATAAAATGTATTTCATAGTGGGTTCTTGGTTATACAGGGTTAGTTTTCCAAGTGATTTAGTGATTATAAGCCAGTCCTTATTCTCCCACAAAACTACTTGAAGGTAAATGGAGTCTGCCATGATATTTAAATTAAAATTTTTAAAAAAGTGATTCATTAAAAAAAAAATACTATTCTTCATCTGTGTCTTGATTAAGCCATAATGCATCTATTCCCCATTAGGAGATCTGTGCTAAGCTGTCCTAAGGTCTCAGAGATCTCAGACTATAGCACATGACTCCCAAAGATTCCATCCCACTAAAGAATATCGTAATTAGCAAGACTTTAAGCCCATGAAATAGTCAGAAGCCAATGTCTTTTAAATTAGCTCAGTACCAAGAAAAAAGATCTTGCAAGGCATGCCTTTATCTGTGTGAGTGTGTTCGTCCTGTGACAGCTTTCTGGTGGTGTCATCTGATATTTCTTCTTTTAAAGTTGGAAGTTGAGGCCCATGGGAAGACAAAAGGTTAGGGGAGGAATGTAGAGAGATAAAGCTAAGGGAGAGAAAGGGGAGAAGGATTGATGGAGGAAAGACAAATTGCCCCGTAGAATGAATCATCTATTAAAATATTTCATTTCTACCTGATAAATCAGCACATTCAGAAATTGGTTTTCCTTAAGAAAACATACATCTTTGTTATGTTTAACACATTCTAAGGCTTTTCCTTTGGGGTTATACTGAACTCTAAAGAATCAGTGTTTTAAAGAGAAGCAACCCAGATGATACTAAATGATAATGATTATTTTTGGAAAACATGCTAGTGAATACATGCATGTATCTACCAAAATCAACAAATACCCCATTCCAACTCAGTTTTAAAACCTTTGATTCACAGTCTGGAGCATGGATAGTGGGTAGGGTGGGTAGGGTGGAGGGAACACAATGAGGCAATACATTGAAGAGTCAAAAATTGGAGCCAAAATTGTTGGTCATTGTCTTAATTTGGAATCCCCCAAAGGCAGACTCTAAGACAGGTGTTCGAAGCAATAGTGTATGTGAGAAGTGAAGGAAAAATGAGAACAGTGAGGAATTGTGAAGAGAAGAGGAGACACTCCATACTATCAGACCAATTATCACTGGAATAACTGAAGCTCAATCCCATTGGAGAGTTCTACAGGGGCAAGGAGCTGAGGTATTGATAGAGTGCTGCTTTGAGGGGCATTAATTCTCTAACACTTCCAGCACCTTCCATGAGCAGGCTGAGCCAGCCTCAATCCCCAGAGAAAGCCCCAAAGCACAATGACACATAGGCTGTAGTTTGAATCGGTATGTATGCACTGAAGTGGTAGGAGGGAGGGAATTGTGTGGGCACCAACAGTGTCACCTACAATTGTACAGGGCTGAATATAAATAAAGGATTATCCTATTCCTTGTTTGTATTATACTCCACAGAGCAGTTGACTTCAGTGTGGCATAAGCTATTTTATAGATACATCACTTCATGTGGCAGACTATTAAGCACCATTATTCAGGAACAATTTAATGCTAGCATTGCCAAAGCTGCTTGCTGTGGCCCTTCTAGTACACAGGTACCAAAGTACTGGTAATGTGGAACTACCACAGGAATCACAGTGTATTGGCAAGTTCTGTCTTTCATTTCTCAACACAGAACATCAAGAGATATCCCATGGGGCTGGCCGAGTGGCGCGTTGGTTAGGAGCTGGCTTGGGGCGCCAGCTCTGAGCAGCAGGGCCCCGGTTCAGATCCCACATAGGAGGGCTAGTGACACTGCCCTCTACAGCTAATATAGTGAACAACAGCTCCACCTGGTTGCCTCTATAGCTAAGATGGCCAGCGATGGGTGTGGGCTGCAGTCTCAGCTGCAGTGGGCTGCCATAGGCTACAGTGAGTGGCCAGCAGCCAGTGTGAGCTGTCAATAGCCGCAATGAGGGGCTGTCCAGAGGCCAGCAACTGATCTGCCTCATCTGGGAAGAGAGCAATGATGATACCAACGTGAGCCAGTGAAGCAACGTCCTTCACAACTAGACTGAAGAACAAAAAAGGACCGCATCTTGTCTGTTCTCCTCCCCCAATTCCGCAATAAAATCTTAAAAAAAAAAAAAAAACACAGAGATATCCTGTGAATTCAGTTTTGACAGGACTTCAACGTGCAGCATCTCTTTAATCTCACAAGGCTGTGGGTGGGCAGATGTGAGGATCTCACTGGTGAGGAAGCAAACTGAGAGATTATGTGGTTCACCTTAAAACTACTAGGAGGTATGCACTTGACCACTTTCTTCTCTCTTTTCTCCTATCTGCTGTACCTTGCTGTATTATAAGGCCACTGCCAGTTTGGGGAAATTCTTAGTTAAAGCTTATTTAAGACTTCCAAGGACATTGGAACATATATGATATTTCTAAAACTATGTTAAAATAACAATAAAATATAAGAAATGAGTTTCAGCTGCTAACACATCTATAATGATAGTATGAAGATATGATGACTAAATCGTCCCTTTAATTTCTGTCACCTGAAACTAATTCTAGATAATTTACTACTCTAGAGAATGTTAAATATAGAAGTAGCCTGAATTTTTTCTTATGGTACCACTGCCATTGCATTTAGGGAGTCTTCCACGTGAGTGGATTTTTGACCCACTTCCTTTAGCAAAAGCACCTGAAGTGAATTCACTTTTGCTCTCACTGCACTCAAATGTATGCAGAAGTGGCATCTTCTCTAAAATTGACTTTTTGCTTCTCACAAGCGCCACCTGCTGGGTTGTGTGTGAAAGTCCTTGAGAATGAGCATGAAAGTTTGGAGGCATTCAAATTCCCAAGCAAATTTGTTTGTTGACGAATAACGTTAATACATAACAAATGTGCAAATATTTTAAGTGTACAGCTGCATGGGTTTTCACAAAGCAAACACATGTATATGGAGCGAGTACCCAGAACAAAAAAATAGAGCATTATCAGCACTCCAGAACCACCCCACATGCCACCTCCCTGTTTCTAAATCTAGAGTGGGGGGTAATTGATATATTCCAATCTGGTAACCTCAGGATGATTCCCACTTTAAACTGTGCATAGAATTGTCCATTAGGTAAAATGCTTAATCTGTAAAATCGCACTCTTTTCTCCCTGCTTTGCCCTCAGCAAAAGAGCTTCTAAGTCCAGGGAGTGTTGGGGCAGAGTGTCCTCGTGATTTGGAGGCCGGAGGGTCTCAAATCTGCATTCAGAATCCACACTGGTTCTGGCTCACGCTGTTGTTATCAGCTGCGGGGATATGTGTCATTCAAGTAGTACATAGCTTACTGTCGTTGCTGACTGAGCTCCTATCAACACCTATGTGGTCATGGTCCTGGCCCAGGTGATTCCAAGATGGCACTTCTATCTCCACCACAATTACCCTGTTCTCAATTGTCTCTATTTGTCACCTAAATGGGCATGTGGCAGGTTCTGTGTCCCATCCATGACACAGGAAAGTTTGGGGACACCCAATTTTAAGCCCTCTCTTTCTGCATAAGTACATTTCACCGCCTTCATCACTGTGAAGTTTTCTTCTTCCAGAGTCATAAATGGGAACTAGGTCTTGAAAGGGATTTCAGACATATCTGATCACCCATCCCCATCTGTGTCAGTCTTCAACCCCTGCAGGAGCACCATTCCCCACTGCCAGGTTGGAAGTGGCAATATGCAGTGCTTTTCCTTAGAGGCCTACAGATTCTATCCAGTATGCCCAGGGTATAGCCTCAGCACTCTTGGGCTATTCCAGGCCTATCAGGACAAATTTAGGATAAGGCAGTTTAAGGTCACTAGTGTTAAGAACTCTGCAACTGATATGTACCTTCCATTGCATCTTGTTTCAGTTTCGGGCTTCACTTTCTTCAATATTATATACTGTGACAGTAACCCTCTGACTTGGCATTTCTGTTCACTGCATGTCCATTTACAACCTAGTGGTGTCATAGATGGAAGGAACATAGAAGAAATGCTATGATTTGAGCCTCTAGGTCCAACTTTTGTTCTGTTCATTGGGACCTAAATGGGTTTTAGGAGATCCTTTCTCTCACAATTAAGCCTATTAAAAAGCAATAGCAACAATAATTTTACGTATCAGAAGATTACTTTCTGTTCTCTCTGAATTTTGGCTGTAACAATTCTTTTTCTCAATTTTCTTAAATTTATTGGGGTGTCATTGGTTAGTAAAATTATATAGGTTTCAAGTGTACAATTTCATAATACATCATCTCTTTATTGCATTGTGTGTTCACCAACCAAAGCAAATTCTCCTTCTGTCACCATATATTTGACCTCTTTTTCCCTCTTCTACCATCCCTGCTTACCCACTGATAATGGCTAAACTGTTGTTTGTGTCTATGATTGCTGTTTGCTTATCCTGTTTGTTGCTTTCAGTTTTATTGTCCACACATGAGTGAAGTCACATGGTTTTCAACTTTTTCTCTCTGACTTATTTCGCTTATCATGATAATTTCAAGATCTATCCATGTTGTCACAAATGGCAGTATTGCATCTTTTCTTATGGCATAGAAGTATTCCATTATGCATTATGTACCACATTCTTTTATCTTATCTATCAAAAGACATGTTGGTTGTTTCCGTGTCTTAGCTACTGTGAATAATACTTCAATGAACATAGAGGTACATATAGCTTTACAAATAAATGTTTTTAGATATTTTGGGTCATATAGTAATTCTATTTTTAATTTTTTGAGGACACTCCACACAGTTTTCCATAGGAGTTGCACCAACCTGCATTCCCATCAATAGTGTATGAGGGTTCCTTTTTCTCCATAGCCTCTCCAACACTTGTTATTATTTGTCTTGTTGATGATAGCCACTCTAACTGGTATGAGGTGATATCCCATTGTGGTTTTTAATTGCATTCCCCTAATAGCTAGTGAAGTTGAGCATTTTGTTCATATATCTGTTAGCTGCTTGCATGTCTTTTTACGAGACTTGTCTGTTCAGGTCCTCTGCCCATTTTTTAATTGGATTGTTTGGGTGTTGTTGTTGCTATTGTTGTTGTTGAGTTGTATGAGTTCTTTATATATTTTGGATATTAGCCCCTTATCAGAGGTTTTGTTTGCAAGTGTTTTCTCCCATTCAGTTGGTTGTCTCTTCATTTGGCAGATGGTTTCTTTTGCTGTGCAGAAGATTTTTAGTTTGATATAATCCCCTTCATTTATTTTAGCTTTTACTTCCCTTGCCTTTGAATTCAAATTCATAAAATCATCTCTGAACCCAAGGTCCATAAATTTAGTACCTATGTTTTCTTCTATGCAGTTTATTGTTTCAGGTCTTATGTTTAGGTCTTTGACCCATTTTGAGTTAATTTTGGTAGATGGTAACAGATAGCTATCTGGTTTCATTTTTTTGCATGTGGCTTTCCAATTTTCCCAGCACCATTTATTGAAGAGGCTTTCTTTTTTTTTTTTTTTTTTTTTTAGCTGAGCCATCCTGCCACCTGTTGGCAGCTCAACGGCAACTCAGCTCGGGCTGGCCTCGAACAGCTGTTGCTCAGAGCTCAGCTCGCACTCTTGAGCGAGCTCTTAACCAACTGAGCCACTCGGCCGGCCCTTTGAAGAGGCTTTCTTTTCTCCATTGTATGTTTTTGGCTTCTTTGTTGAAAATTATCTGCCCATATATATGTGGGTTTATTTCTGCATTCTCAATTTTATTCCATTGGTCTCTGAGCCTATTTTTCTGCCAATACTAGGCTGTTATTATTATTGTCCCTTTGTAGTATAAATTGAAGTCAGGGAGTGTGATACCTCTAGCCTGTTCTTTTTTCTTAGGATTGCTTTGTCTATTCAGGACCTTTTGTGATTCCATACATGTCTGATGCTTATTGTTCTATTTCTTTAATAAATGCCATTGGGATTTTGATGGGGATTGCATTAAATCTGTATATTGCTTTGGATAATATGGCCATTTTAACTATGGTGATTCTTCCAATCCATGAACTCAGAATATCTTTCCATTTCTTTGTGTCTTCTTCAATTTCTTTTTATAATGTTTCATAATTTTCAGTGCATCAGTCCTTCACATCTTTCGTTAAGTTTATTCCTAGGTATTTTATTCTTTTTGTTGCAATTGCAAAAGAAATTGTTGTTTGGGCTGGCTGAGTGGCACATTGGTTAAGAGCTGGCTTGGGAAGCCAGCTCTGAGCAGTAGGGCCCCGATTTGGATCCCACACATGAGAGCCAGTGACACTGCCCTCTACAGCTAAGATGGTGAAAAATGGCTCCACCTACAGCTGGGCTGCTGTGAGTTGCCTGCAGTGGGCTGCCATAGGCTACAGTGAGTGGCCGGCAGCCAGCATGAGTGTCTGGCAGCTGGTGTGAGCTGCCAAGAGCAGCTGTCCAGAGGCCAGCGACTGATCTGCCTCACCCGGGAAGAGCACAATGATGATACCAACATGAGCTAGTGAAGCAACGTCCTCCGCAACTAGACAGAAGAACTAAAGGACAACAACTTGTCTGTTCCCCTCCCCCAATTCCCCAATAAAATCTTAAAAAAAAAAAAAAGAAATTGTTTTTTTTTCTTTTTCTGAAATTTCATTGTTAGTACATAGGAATGAAATAAATTTTTGTACATTGACTGTATTCTGTAATTTTACTGTATTTGTTAATTGTTTCTAATAGGTTTTGGTTGAGTCTGTAGGGTTTTCTATATAAAGAATCACATCATCTGCAAAAAGTGGCAATTTAACTTCCATCCCCCAATTTTGGTACCTTTTATTTCTTTTCTCTTGCCTGATTGTTCTCCCTACAATTATTCCTCTCCCTTCACATCACCCACCTGTCCAAGGCAACAGAGTACTTCAGGTTGATTAAGGCCATATATACAGAAACATAAAATAAAAAAGAATATTCATATATTTCAAGATATTAATCCCAACATACTTACAAGAATTAGTATAAAACACATGAAGAGTAATTTTAGCATTTCCCCCCAAATCCCTGCATTAGCACAGTACCATATTTTGTAGCTATAGAACTCTAATTTACTAGCTTCAGAAGTAATGAGTTAAGACTTGAAAATAACACTTAACAGACATTTATGTTTGCACAATTTTTTATGATTTATAAGATGCTTTCACATAAATGATCTCACTTTATCCTCAGTCAATGAAGTATGCACTACTGTCCTCCTTTGGAGAACCAAGGAGATTAAACTCTGCCATCAACATACAGTGATGTGGTAAGAAACAAACAAGCAAAAATCTTGTATTTTAAAATATATCTTTCTTTTATTGGTTTCAGGTGTACAAAACAACATAATGATTAGAAATTTATACCCCTCATAAAGTGATAACCCCAACAAGTCTACTATCTATCTGACATTGTACATAGCTATTCCAATACCATTCCCTATGCTGTACTTTACATGCTGTGGACAAGAAAAAAATTTTATATATATATTTGATATTCAATACTATTTTATTAGTTTCAGGTGTATAGCACAGTGGTTATGTATTTATAAAAGTTATGAAGCAATCCCTCCAATAAGTCTAGTACCCATCTGACACCATACATAACTTTTACATTATTGACTATATTCTCCATACTGTATTTCACATTCCTGTGACTATTTTGTGACTACCAATTTACATTGCCTAATCCCTCATGTTTCTCACCTATTCCCCCAACCCCCCTTCCATCTGGTAGCCATCAGTTTGTTCTCTGTACCTATGAATCTATTTCTGTTTTGTTTGTTGATTATTCTGTTCTTTAGATTTCACATATAAGTGAAATCATATTTTTTCTTTCTCAGTCTGACTTATTTCACTTAGTATAACATCCTCTAGGTCCGACAATGTTGTTGTAAATGGTAAGATGTCATTATTTTTATGGCAGAATAATACTCCATTGTATAGATGTACCACAATTTATTTATCCAGTTGTGTACTGATGGGCATTTCAGTTGTTTCCATATTTGGCTATTGTGGATAACACTGTAAACGTAGTGGTCCATATATGTTTTTGAACTAATGTTTTGGATTTCTTTTCATAAATACCCAGGAGCAAAATGGCTGGATCATAATGTACTTTTATTTTTAATTTTTTGAGAAACATTACTACCGTTTTCCATAGTGGTTGTACTAATTTGCAATCCCACCAATGGTCCACAAATGGTTCCTTTTTTTCCACTTCCTTGCCAACACTTGCTGTTTGTTGATGTAGTAATGATGGCCATTCTGACAAGACTGAAGTGATATCTCATTTAGGTTTTGATTTGCATTTCTCTGATAATTAGTGACATTAAGCATGTTTTCATATGTCTATTGGCCATCTGTATGTCCTCTTTGGAGAAACGTGTGTTTATGTCCTCTGCCCATTTTTTAATTGGAAAAATGCCATTGGTATTTTGAAAGGCATTGCATTGAATCTATATATTGTTTTAGATAGTACGAACATTTTAACTATATTAATTCTTCCTATCCATGAGCATAATATGTGTCCATATTTGTATTTTCCTTAATTTCTCTCTTCAATGTCATATCATTTTTCTGAGTACAGGTCTTTTACTTCCTTGTTTAAATTTATTCCTAAGTATCTTGGGTTTTTTTAATGCAATTATAAATGGCATTTTTTTTAAATTTCTCTTTCTGATAGTTTGTTATTGGTATATAAAATGCAATTTCTGAATATTAATTTTGTATCCTACTACTTTTCTAAATTCATTTGTCTGTTCTAATAGCTTTTGGGTGGAACCTTTAGGGTTGTCTATATGTAGTATAATGTCATCTGCAAAGGATAATTTTACTTCTTCTCCCATTTGGATACCTTTTATTTCTTTTTCTTGTCTGATTGCTGTGGGTAAAACTTCTAGAATTATGTTGAATAAAAGTAAAATTGGGCATCCTTGTCTTGTTCCTGGTCTTAAGGGAACTGCTTTTAACTTTCCCCCATTGAGTATGGTATTAACCTGTGGGTTTGTAATATGTGGCCTTTATTATGTTGAGATATGTTCCCTCTATTCTCACTTTGCTGAGAGTTTTTATCATAAATTGATACTGGATTTTGTCAAATGTTTTTTCTGCCTCTATTGATATAATTATATGGTTTTTATTTTTCATTTGGTTTATGTGGTGTATAATGTTTATTGATTTGCTGATATTGAACCAATCTTGCATACCAGAAATGAATCCCATTTGATAATGGTGTATGATCTTTTTAATGTATTGCTGAATTCAGTTTGCTAATATTTTGTAGAAGATTTCTGCATCTATGTTCATTAAGGATATTGGTCTATAGATTTTTGTTTGTTTTGTTTTTGTTTTTGTTTTGTTTTTATGTCTGTCTGGTTTTAGAATCAGAGTAATGGTGGTCTCATACATTGAGCTTGAGGGATTTCTCTTTTTTTGGGACTTTTTTGGAATAGTTTGAGGAGAATGAATGTTAATTCTTTTTTGAATGTATGGTAATATTCACCTGTGAAGCCATTTGATCCAGGACTTTTGTTTGTTGGGAGCTTGTTGATTACTGATTCGCTTTTGTTGGTAGTAGTAGGTCTGTTCATGTTTTCTGTTTCTTCTTGATTCAGGCTTGTAAGATTGTATGCGTTTAGAAATTTATCCATTTCTTTCAGATTGCCCAATTTCTTGGCATATACTTGCCAATAGTATTTTATTAATTGTTTTTTATATTTCTGTAGTGTTTGTTGTCATTTCTCCTCTTTTATTTCTGATTTTATTTTGTGGGGTCCCTTTCTCTTTTTTTCTTGATGAGTCTGGTTAGAGGTTTGTCAATTTTATTTATCTTTTCAGAAAACCAGTTCTTAGATTCATTGGTCCTTTGTATTTTTAGTCTTTATTTTGTTTATTTCTGCTCTGATCTTTATTATTCCCTTCCTTGTATTCACTCTGGGCTTTGTTTGCTGTACTTTGTCCACTTCCCTTAGGTGTAAAGTCATTTGAGATTTTTATTTAGTCTGTTTATTTGAGATTTTACTTATTTCTTTAGGCTAAGCTTGCATTGCTATAAATTTCCCTCTTAGGACTGCTTTGGCTGTGTCCTGTTAATTTTGGTTCATTGTGTTTTTATTTTCATGAAAATGAAAAGGTATCTTTTGATTTCTTCTTCATTTCATTATTCACCCATTCATTATTTAGTAGGATGTTATTTAGTCTCCACATGTTTGTGTGCTTTGCAGTTTTGTTTTTTTGTTTGTTTGTTTTTTCTTGTAATTGATTTCTAGTTTCATACCATTATGATCAGAGAAGACTCTTGATATGATTTCAATCTTCTTAAATTTATTGAGACTTGCTTTGTTGTGTAACATATGGTCTATCTTGGAAAATGTTCTATGTGCAGTTGAAAAGAATGTATATTCTGCTGCTTTGTGGAGAAATCTGTAAAAATATCAGTGAAATCCACCCAGTCTAGAGTGTCATTTAAGGCTGCTGTTTCCATGTTGATTTTCTGTCTGGAATATCTGTCCTTGGTGTCAGTGGGGTGTTAAAGTCCCTTACTATGGCTGTGTTACTTTCTCTTTTTTTCTTGATGAGTCTAGTTAGAGGTTTGTCAATTTTGTTTATCTTTTCAGAAAACCAGTTCTTAGATTCATCGGTCCTTTGTATTTTTAGTCTTTATTTTGTTTATTTCTGCTCTGATCTTTATTATTCCCTTCCTTGTATTCACTCTGGGCTTTGTTTGCTGTTCTTTGTCCAGTTTTTTTTTAATATATATATTTGCTTTATATATTTAGATGCTCCTATGTTGGGTACATAAATGTTTACTAGGGTGATGTCCTCTTGTTGAATTGATTCATTTATTATGTAATGTCTTTCTTTGTCACTTATTATAGTCTTCGGTTTAGTCTATTTTGTCTAATATAAGTATTGGTATCCCAGCTTTTTTCTCTTTTCCATTTGTGTGAAATATATTTTTGCATTTGTTTACTTCCAGTCTTGTGTGTGTCTTTTGATCTGGGATGGGTCTCTTGTAGGCAGCATATGCATGGTTCCTGTTTTTTTTATTCATTCATCTACCCTGAGTCTTTTGACTGTAACATTTAATCCAGTTACATTTGAAATGATTATTGATACTTGTAGGTACATAGCTATTACCATTTTATTATTCTTATTTTTATCTTCATTTGTTTGATCATTTTCTCCTTTCTTCTGCTTAAAGAAGTCCTTTTAACATTTCTTGTAACACTGGCTTGGTGGTAATAAATTCCTTTAGCTTTTTCTTGTCTGGGAAACTCATTATCTCTTCTCAATTTTAAATGATAGATAGCCTTGCTCTTTAGAGTAGTTTTGGTTTTAGGCCCTTGTTTTTCATTATTTTGAATATTTTCTGCCATTCCCTTCTGACTTGCAAAGTTTGTTTGTTTGTTTGTTTTTAAAGAAGTCCACTGATAGTCTTATGAAAACTCCCTTATAAGTATTTAGTTGTCTTTATCTTACTCCTTTTAAGATTCCCTCTTTAATCTTTGCCATTTTAATTATGATATGTTTTGGTATAAGCTTGTTTAGGACTATCTGTGTTACCTGAGCTTGTATGTTTATTTTTTTCACCAGGTTAGGGATGTTTTCAAACATTTTTTTTTTTCAAATATGTTCTTAATTCCTTGCTCCCTCTCTTTTTCTTTTGGTACTCCCATGATGTAAATGTTGTTACTCTTGATGTTGTCCCACAAGTCCTTTAAACTATCTTTGTGGGTTTTTTTTTATTCTTTTTCTTCTTTTTCCAATTGGATGTTTTATACTACCTTGTCTTCTAAATTATTGATTCGATCATCTGTTTTATCTAATCTACTCTTGATTCTTTCTATTGTAATCTTCATTTCAGCTATTGTATTCTTTATTTCTGACTGGCTCTTTTTTATGGTTTCTATGTGCTTTTTATGCTATCTTTTTGCTGAAATTCTCACTAAGTTCCTTAATCATTCTTATAACCAGTGTTTTAAACTCTGTCTCTGGAAAGTTGGTTTCTTCCATTTTATTTAGTTCTAGAGGTTTCTCCTGTTCTTTCATTTGGGACATGTTTCTTTGTTTCTTCATTCTGGCTGCCTCTCTGTGTTTGCTTCTATATATTAAATATATCTCCGATGTGTCTCAGTCTTTGTTAGGTGGCCTTAAATAGAATGTGTCTTGTGTCCAACAGCACAGTCTCCCTGATCTCCTATGTATGTGTTCCAGGAGTGTCTCTTGAGTGTCTTGTGTGTATTATTCTGTTGTAATTGAGCCTTGATTTCTTTTGGGATGTCAGTGGGTGGGATTGACTCCCAGGCTGACTGATTGTGAAAATTGGCTATGCCCACAGTGTATGAGCGGCAGCGTAGGGGTTGGCCCATCAGAGGAGGATTTGCCCCCACAGGGTCTTGTGCCTGTTGAGGCCCCTCTGCCCCTTTGGGTGTGCCACTTGTGGGACTATCCAGATAGTGCTCTGGTGTGGCCTGCAGCTGGCTTCTGGGTGTGTTGTTTCTGATGTCTCTTGAGAGAGGGTCCCTGGCAGACCAATAAGACTTGCCTGTGATGGGCTCACCACTAGCTGGTGGGAGCCACAAAGCTATATGTGGTTGGCTGCTGCCTGTACTGGACCTGAAATCATGGGGGGTGGCCTCACTGTGAATTGAGGCTGGTGGTCACCATTATTGGGCATGAGGCATGTTAGCAAAAGGCCCAGGGTCCCTTAGGCCTATCGCCACCTGTCAGCTGCCCATAAGTCACAGCAATTGAGCCTCCTTAGGTGTGCAGGCTGGGCTGCTTGACCCAGTGTTAAGATTTCCCTCAGCAATGCAGCTCTAACTGTGCAGGACAGGGATCCAGGGTGTCACTAAGGTGGTGCTCACACACAGATTTTATCAGATCAATGCGGTCTCAGATTTGGCCCTTTGGGGAAGGTTCAACAAGTTCCAAGGGGCTCAGGTGGGCTTGAGGAACATTCCAGCACTCCTCAGAGTTCTCAGAAATACCTGATGGCATCCACAGGTTGCTCAGATTATGTACCACCAAACACAAAGTAAAAAGGATTTCCCATATACTAGAAATTAATTGGATATAGAATCACTCATATTTTTGTATCACTTTCACCTGTGACATTTGGATTAGCCAAAAATATATTATCATAGTTAAATATTATCTTTCTCATAGATGTCCTTTAAATGCAATGAAAGAATATCATCATACGATAAAAAAATGAATGGTCATTAGTTTCTATTTCCAGGGTGCCTGTCTTCCCACCCATTTGCCAACCTGTGGGAGTCATTTCTTAGTTGAACAACTATTTCATATCCAACCACAAGATGTCAGCCCAAGCTTACTTATCTCAGCATTTTCCTGGACCACAGAATATTTCCTTTTTTTTTCTTTCTCATCAAGAGGAACTTTGAGATCCTCAAGACCTTCAAGATCCTGTACAGTGATCACAGATCCAGTTGCCCTGGAAGCTATTCATGGATGAGACCCATAGCCTTCATGGCTCTGAGCAGATGAATAACCTTTGGATGGTGGGCACTAAATAAATAACAATCAATTGCCTTGAGTGCTAGTCACTTCAAAGAGACCTCTGCTAACACCAGTTTGCAGAGCCTCCAGAACAGCTACCTTTCCTTCTCACTCCTGTCCTTAAGTTCTGGGAGGGTATTGGCATTTCCTGTACAAGGACGGGAAACAGGTGTCTTGACTCACTTAGAGTAGATGCCATCTGGCAAGGGGCATGAAGGTGACGCCACGTCTGGCTCAGTAGCTGGACAATAATTTTGTGGATAAAAATGACTTTCCACTGTGCCCTGTTCTCCTCAATGTGTCAGCAGAACCTCATAGGTGAAGGATGCCATAGTAGCTCTAAGAATCACGTTCTTGCCATACAACAAAGAAGGCAAAGAAAAGGGGAGGAGTTTGCTTTTTCTTCCTTTATGGATATTTGTGAAGGCAGAAATGACCTCTTCTAGACACTTCCCAACAGATATAGGCTTACGCCTCATTGGCCAGCCTGTTCTTGAAAAGGTCACCAGCAAGAGGAATGGGGACACCATGATAGGGCTGACAATGAAGTTCGAGAACTCATCCTAGAAAAAATGCTATATACCTCATTGCTGAATATCACTATGGTCACCTTTTGAAGTACTCCCCTTGGGAAACTATGCACTGACACCAGTGCCTAGTTCACCCTTCAAAGCAATTTTGGAACTCTTTTTCTGGGATGGCCATCAGAGCTGTCATCGTATTACACTTGATGTCCTGAATGTCATCAAAATGTCTTCCTTTCAATATTTCCTTTATCTTCGGGTAAAGAAATAAGTCATTGGGGGCCAGATCAGGTGAGTAGGCAGGGTGTTCCAATACAGTTATTTGTTTACTGGCTAAAAACTCCCTCACAGACAGTGCCATGTGAGGTGGTACATTTTCGTAATGCAAGAGCCATGAATTGTCGGTGAAAAGTTCAGTTCGTCTAATTTTTTCACTCAGCCTTTTCATCACTTCCAAATAGTAAACTTAGTTAACTCTTTGTCCAGTTGGTACATTCATAATGTATAATCCCTCTGATATCAAAAAAGGTTAGCAACGTCAGTTCAACAAGTTCACTAACGTAACTTGTAGATTGGTTTCACCCATCCCCTGGGGCATGACATTGCCCCAGACTTCAAAAAATGAGCATCCACTATCAAGGCTATTGGGGAAAGAGTTAGCAGAATCTATTTCACAAGGTAAAAAACTGATAAAAAAAAAATCTTGTCAAAAATCCATATGAGAATACCCCTTATTCTCAGTAAATCAACATTAAAAATGTATACTGTCTAAGTAACTTATCAGAGTAAAACTTTTTAAGTTTTGTTTAGCTTTACTAAGATCTGCAAGGATAATTTGTGAAAATTTTATTATTTTGAATGCATTTTAGGCCAATTCATTAAATCTCAATACAGTGGGGTTACAATAAAGGGTCCCCCCCACCACTCTCATACTTTCCTTGGAGTTCTACTGGACCTCTTCGTCCAGTCCCTTAGGGACCTCTTGGAAAGGTTTCATAACTTTCTGGTCATTTTTAATTACCACGGTTCTATTCATTTTAAAATCTTAATCTAAATGTTTATCTAAATCTCACCTCTTCCCTTCTTCAAGCAAAGGTTCTATCTTCAGAATAGATGGGTTTGTGATCTACTCTTGCCTTTTCTTTATTCTGGAACTTTGAAGTTGGGCAATGGGAAGACATAGTTTATCTGTGGAATCCTTCTTGGTCTTCTTTCTTCTAACATCTAGGTCCTCTGCTGTTGGGTTAAGATAAAGGGATCAGAGAAAATGGTGAAAAGCCTTTTCATTGGGCAAGTTTGTCATCATTTATCTGTCATGATTTCTATTTCACAGTTACCACACACTGGCCACCAACACCCTCCAAGTGAAAGAGACATTCAAATGCTGGCTTTTTCACAGGTTGCATGCATGAAACATTTTGAAGACCTTATTGGGGTCTCTACAATTTGCTGAGGCAGTCACTGGCTTCAATCTCTTTCTACTTTCTCTTCTCTTCCTTTCCTGGTGGAAAACCCTACATACTTATTCTTACTAGGCAGCCTTAACCTGCTTAAACTTCCATCTGGCCATCTTCAGTGCAGAACTGACAACACATGACTGGCCTTTTTTTTGTAATGCCATGGAAAATCTTTGCATTCCAGTTATGGGTGTAAAAACATTTCTACCATTGGCCCTTGCTCTCTATCCTGCCTCCTTGTCTTTTCTCTCCCACTTCATTTAGTTCTGGGGAAGATGGGCAAGCCTGCTTGCCTAGGGAGATGATCCAGGCTTTCCTTTCTCTGAGTGATTCTCTTAGAGATTCTATCACTTGGTTTTGGAAATGAAAAAGCATCTTTATCATGAAAAATTGTTTCACCAGACTGACATCCATACTTTCTGTGAATCCCCCAATTCTCTCAATGCTTATTTTATAAGCTGGAAAGGGGCACTGGCTGACCTTCATGGATAGTAGGGATAATGTTCATTTTCTTGGTAAGCCTGGGATTGGGCCTGACCTCAGTAGTTTGCAGCTCTTCTTAAAGGTGGGTATGTAAGTAACTATGTCCTTAAGTTTTGTTCACTATTGCCAATATGGGGCCATGGTGAATGTCGTTCTCAACATTTAAAAAAATTACATAGAAAGCAATTATTAATGATAATTTAAAGTCTTGCTTGTGGATTAGTATGCTGTATTCAAGAAAATAAGAAAACTTGAACATGTTTTGAGTACTTTATTTCATCTAATTATCACTAGACAATGAAGTAATGTCATCTTTATTTGATAAATGAAGAAATTTTAAGTTCACAAAGTATTTAGTGATTTGTTCACAGTCTTACAGCTAGTAAATCGGACAGAAACACAGGTCCGATTCCAAAGCCCATACTTTTACCATTTTTGCTGCTTTTTATAAAAATAATATCTGAGGGCTGGCCGAGTTGCTCAGTTGGTTAAGAGTTAGCTTAAGAGCACAAGTTCTGAGCAACAGGGCTACCAGTTCGATTCCCAACATGGACGAGTGACGCTGTGCCTGAGCTGAGCTCCCACTGAGCTGCCAACAAGTGGCAGGATGACTCAGCTGGTGAGAGCACGTGCTTCTAACAACAAGACTACCTGTTTGATGGTGGGCTGTGCCAATCTGCAACTAAGACTGAACTTAGCATCTTGAGCTTAGAGGCCATGAACTGCCTACAGGCAGCCAAATGGCCACTGATGCCCTCCACAACTAAGATTGAAGAACAACAACTTGGCTGGTCCTCTTCCCTAATTCCCCAAAACTGTTCCCCTCCCCCAATTCCCCAATTTAAAATATAATAATAAATAATAATGTCTGGTAAGTGGGTTTGATAACCTCTCAGAGTAACTAGTTTTTAAAAAGCTGACACCAAGGTAAAATTCAGTTAAAAAGAGTGGACACCACTGGTCACAAAAAGCACTCACCATTTCCACTTAAAACTCAGCTTGTTCATTCCTTCTGTGAAGAATTATTGAGAGCCCACTGCGAACAGAGAAGAAATTTAATATATCCCCACTTTCAATACTAATGCAACTAAGAAGGGACCTAAAGGCATACAGGAAATTAAGTATAATAAAAGGTGAAAGTGAAACATCCTAGAACAAAGGAAAATATCAAATTCTAAAAGGATTCTAAAGTTCAATTTCATGTTTGGGGGAGTGAGTGTCATAGAAAGTTACAATTTGAGCTGAGTCCTGGAAATGGGCAGGCTATAGAGATGAAAGATGTCAGGAAAGGATTAGAGGGTGAAGAACAGCATGAAGAAAAGCAGAGACATGCAAAACCATCTAGCAGGGTTGGGGAACAGCCAGCTATAGCTAGTTTGGCTGGAATGTAAATTGTGTGGAATTTATGTATGAGATTAGGAGATAAATTTAGAAATTTAACTAAGGGTCAGATCATGAAAGTTTTAGTGTCAGTCTAAGGTTCAGACTGGGACACCAAGAAAAGAATTTCAGCTGAGCATTATTTTACCGTAGTTGAGTCTTAGGACACTGAGACTTAGAGCACTGTGTAGAAGCAGGAGAAAATGAAAAAGTAAAAATAAAAGGTAAAATACAAGGTAACTATTACAGTTATGATGGGATGCATTATAACAGTAAATACTGCAAGGATATGGAGCAGCTGGAACCTTTGTACACTGCTGGTTGGAATGTAAATTAGAACAATCACTTCTCAGAGTTTGTCAATTGCTTATAAAGTTTAATTTACCTCATGACCCAGCAATTTTATCCCTAGGTACTACTCAAGAGAAATTAAAATATGTCCACAAAAAGATCATATAGGAATATTTCCACTTAGCGTTATAATCTCAAAATCCATCCATATTGTCACAAATGGCACTATTTCATCTTTTCTTATGGCAGAATACTATTCCATATATATATATATATATACACAACTTCTTTATCCAATTATCTATTGAAGGACACTATGGTTATTTCCATGTATAATGTTAAGTGAAATAAGTCAAACAGAAAAAGTAGAGAACCATATGATTTCATTGATATGTGGTATATAAACTGAAAACAACATAAGAACAAGAAAAAGAAATGAAGAAACAAAATTCATAGACACAGACAATAGTTTAGTGTTTACCAGAGCGTAAGGAGGTAGGGGGTGGTACATGAGGTTAAAGGGGATCAAATATATGGTGATGGAACGAGAACTGACTCTGGGTGGTGAACACACAATGTGATATATAGATGATGTATTACAGAATTGTATATCTGAAATCTATGTGACTTTGCTAACAATTGTCATCCCAATAAGCTTTAATTAAAAAAGAAAAGAAAAAAAAATATTTCTAGCATTCTTATTTAAAATATTGAAAAACTGGAAGCAACTCAAGTGTTAATTAACAAAAAATTAGATAAACAAATTGCAGTATATTCCTATAAAGGAATGCTATTGACAATGAAAAAATTGAACTACTGAAACTTAATCTACAGCAATAGAAATCAAATAGTAGGTGTTGGGAGAGGGAAGTAAAGGGAGAATGGACTTGAAAGGTGGATGAGGAAACTTGAAGGCTGCAAATGCTCTGCATGTTATTTTTGATATAATTGTAAAAAACTCATCAATCTGAACACGTGACAATTCTGCATTTTATATTCTAATTATATCTTGGTTAAAAAAATTATAGGGCCCTGAAAATGTAGCATCCACTCAGTCTTCCTGAAAACAAAACCTAACAAATTAAAACAGTCAATACATTACCTGAGGAATCAATCAAAATAAAATGACAGAAGTAATGGTTGAAAAAGGCCTATAGGTGAGCAATAAAACCAATAAAAACCTAAAGATAAAATAATATGTTTAGGTTCTTTAAAATTAATCATTTTAAGAGATAATGAATATTATAAAATTAATGCTTTAATAATAATCTAGACCTCAAATGCTAAATTCTGGCTAAAAATTCTGAAAAGTCAGAAAAGATAAAGCAGTGGTATATTTAAAGGACTCTGTTAATTAAAAGGACTAAAGTCCTGTTGCAGAAAAAGCCAGTATATGTTAATATACCATATTTATATATTTAAAAGTATTCTTTGGAAACTGTTTTTAAGGAATATTTTTTTCAATTAAATTCATCGTTCATAAAATTTGCTTTGGAAGTAAAACTGATTTGCTGCATTTATTTCTCACACTGATAATTAGTATAATGCTTACTGAATTATGTTCTATCTGTTGAGTAGATAGAACTTATGTAAAAAAAAAAAAAGGCCATGTGTTGCTTTGTGTAATTAGTTTAGGAAGCAAAATTAAGTTACTATTCATCATCTCTCACCCAGATTAGCTCTAAGAAGTGTATACTTCAGGTTACCTGTTTGGGGAGTCAGAAATTATATCTCCTGTTCAAAAGCAAGATAGAAATCTGTAGACTCTGTCATTCTGGTGCCTTGTGTGGGGAGCAAGAGTTAGTTAAGAGTAGTCAAAAGTCCATTTGGAGAGAAGCTATAGCCTTGGATCATGTGTAACCCATGTGCCTTTCCCAAGAAGGAAAGATAAACAGTTACCTGGAGATGTATTTTCCAGTGATAAGCAGGTGATACATTTGCGTAGAAATTAGATGCAGAGTAAAGAGCGACACACAGGGTGCAAATTCTTAACATACACACATTAACTTGGGTCTCCCCAACTCTCCACTCTGGGCACTTGTCAATTCTCTGAGCTTCTACTACTCTAAGAGATTAGACTTTAGCTACTGGAAATAAATGGAATGACCTTTAATCAGCAAGTGGTTGAATACATAGTGGTAAATCTCCACAAGGAAATATTAGACAGATAGTAAGTAGACTGAATTAGATCCATATTGACATTGTGTACTGTTAATATGTTAAATGAAGAAAAGCAAGATTCAGAATAATGTGTATTGTAATTATTCATTTTGGTAACAAAACAGACCACAAGGGATTAAATTCCAAGATAAGATGTTAAAATAAACTAGCAAATGCCATACTGGAAGAGTTAATAATATTGTTCAGGTTTAAGAGGAAAAACTGGACAGATCAGTTTATAATGCACATGGCAGCTGCCTAAGGAAATAGCTTAGGAAAAGCATGGACTATAAAAAAAAATTCAGGAAATATGAGTTAACATGGATGGATGGATGGATGGATGGATGGATGGATGGATGGATGGATGGATGGATGGATGGATGGGAAGGAAAGGTTAAGAAAGGAAGCAAAATTATTTTTCTTCAGAGATCTGAAGTCACCGTTTCATTTCTAGTATCTAATGTTTTCAATGATAATTCTGGTACCAAAATGTCTTTTGTTCTCTTAGTGTTCCTCTAATCTGAAACCTCATAATCAGGATCTAGATGTGTCTTTTCTATTTAAAGAATAGTGTTCCCCTTCAGATCTGAAAGTTACCCTCATATTGTTCCTTGTCATTTAGACCCCTCTATTTCCTCTGTTCTCTTTCTGGCACTATTGCTTGCTGGCTGTTGGACCTCTTGCATAGGTCCTGTATGTCTGTTACTATTTCTCCAAAATATTCCAAATCATTTTCTTGTTGCTACACATTTTGAGAAATTTTTTTCATTTCCCCCCTTTTTTAATTAAAAGGATTCTTTTATTCACCTTGTTCCTTTCTTAGTGTATGCTTTATGCTAGTTTTTGCTTTATGGATACAATATCTTCTTAAATTGGTATGTGTCTTTAAGTTCTTTTATTGTGTCCTGATTATCTTTGTATCTGAGATGGGGCAGGGGAGAGAAAGAGATTGCATTATCCTAAAACAATTAAAAGAACAGGAAGCGAGATTACAGTTATAGAATAAGAGATGTCCACAGAATGCTGGGAGATAGAGAATATATTAAAGATTATTGGTGACTGAGGAAGAAGTGAGGAGGGAAAACTCCTTAGAATACACATTAAAAAATGTGTGTGGATTGCATTAAATGGATGGATCTTAAGATTATTATGCTAAGTAAAATAAGTCAGACAGAAAAAGAAAAGAACCATATGATTTCACTCATATGTGGGACATAAAACTTCACTCATATGCGAGATATAAAACTGAATGAAACAAAAGAACAAGACAAAGAGAGAAACAAAAACTCATAGACATAGCCAATAGTTTAATGGTTACCAGAGGGGAAGGGGGAAGGAGAGTGGTAGATGAGGGTAAATGGAGTGCAATATATAGTGATGGAAGGAGAACTGGCTGTGAATGATGAACACAATGTGACACAATGTGACATATAGATGATGTACTACAGAACTGTACACTTGAAACCTATGTAACTTTATTAACTATTGTCACCCCAATAAACTTAATTTTTAAGAATTACCAGGAAAAAATTACTTGATTATATATGTGGGCATAATCAGTTAATTTAAAAACAACCTTTTAATTATTTGAACTTGTCCCTCAAATGTACTCTTTATCTGACTACACACACAAAATTTGAAATTGGCATCAAATGTATAATGAGTGTCTCATTCAGTGAGTTAAATAAATAAACCACATTTGAATTATAAAAAGAAAGACAGAAAGATTCTAAGTATTTTTTAAGGCATACTTATTTTCATCACACAATTTAAGATGTTGAAGACATAGTATTCCAGAAGCTTCCTTGTGTGGCTCATTCCGATCACATCCCTTTCTCATTCCTGACCTTGAGTTGTACTAATCATTCTTTAAGTTTTTTTAATATAAGTTTTACCATCTATGTTTGTATCTGTAACATACTTATATTAGATATATGTCATCTATATATAGTTTTATATGTTACACATGTAAATAACTTTTTAATTTGCTTCATTTTGAACTTAACTAAATAGAATTATGCTATCAATATTATTCTAAGGCTTGCTTCTTTCATTCAACATTATGTTTTTGAGGTTTATCCACGTTAAGGCATGTGGCTGTCATTTATTTATTTTCTCTGCTAGACTATATCACAATTTATTGATTCAGTCTACTTTATGAAAATTAGGTTGTTTTTGGTTTTTGACTATTATGAATCATGATGTTGTGAACATTCTTATACACACATTCTGTTACATGAGTGCCCAATTGAAATGGATTATTATATTACAGAAGTGCATCAGTTCAATACCAATCATATTTGATGCTAACTGGTTTCCAAAGTTGTACCATTACACTGAAGTCAACAGAGAATGAATGTTCTAGTTTCTCTACATCTTAATGATCATTTGATATCCTCAAATATTTTAAATCTTCTCAAACTGGTAATATGCAGTGGTATCTCATTTTGGTTTTAATTTGCATTTCTATTATTACAATGAATTTGAGCATAATTTCCTTGCATGCTATGATTTTTTCACTATTAGGTTACTCATTTGATCTGAAATTTTGTCTGTGGGAGTGTTTTTTTTTAATATACTGTAATACTTTTATTGTGGAACATTCATTTTCTTATAATTTTTATTTTTTTAATTAAAGTTTATTAGGGTGACAATTGTTAGTGAACTTACATAGGGAGTGCTTTAATGCAGGTTTGAATTTGAGGTTTTGCAGAAGGATATGTATTTTCATCTGGTAGATGCCTAAGAACACTATTAAAATGGTGTCACTTAAATTATCTGATAGAAATTCCCCAGAACACAAAGGCAATGTGAATATGGACTAAAACCCATGAGAGATCTGGCTTATGATTACATACTTTTAAAAGGGATTATTATTACTTTTTCTAGTCAGTACCAAGGTAAAAAAAAAAAAAAAGACACGTTTTATTGATATTCCCTTTCGCAAGCCGAAGTTTCTTTCCACTTCACCTTACCTCCAGAAACATAGTCCTTAAGAATCCCAGAATTATGATATATTCTAACATAGTTCCATTGTGGGAGCCCCAAAGATTTGCCTTTTGTACCCTCTATCTCATAAGGCCAAGTTAGAGCTCAAGTTCCCCAAGTTTCTTAGAAATTTCTGGAGAAGTTCCAGCTGACACACTTAATCTAACTCACAGGGTTCTTGCTTTTCCTTCAATTTGGAGGCTGTAGATTTTTTTTTCATACCAGTTCATGAGGCACTTAATTTTTTAAAAAATGTTTCATTTACAATTTTCATTATTTCATGTGGGAGGGTCCTTTAGCCTATCTAATATAATCTGGCAAGTTATAAACCACACGTCTTTAATCTTTACCAAATAGACTAGTTCTGCTCAATAGAACTTTCTGTGATGAGAGAAATGTTTCATAGTTCCACTGGCCAATATGGAAGCCACTAGCCACCCATGGCTGTTAAAGCAGTTCAAACGTGATTCGTGTGGTTAAAGATGTAATTTTTTTTCTTTTAATTTAATTTTAATTGTTTGAATTTTAAATAATTAGATTGCTTGTTTTTTGTTGTTGTTGAGTTGTATGAGTTCCTTACATATTTTGGATATTAGCCCTTATCAGAAGCATTGCTTGCAAATATCTTCTCCCAATTGGTTGGTTGCCCTTTATTTTGTCAGTGGTTTCTTTTGCTGTACAGAAGCTTTTTAGTTTGATATAATCCCATTCATTTACTTTAGCTTTTATTTCCCTTGTCTTTCAGGTTAAATTCATAAAATCCTCTTTGAACCCAAGGTCCATAAATTTAGTGCCTATGTTTTCTTCTATGCAGTTTATTGTTTCAGGTCCTACGTTTAGGTCTTTGTTCCATTTTGTGTTAATTTTGGTACATGGTGAAAGACAGCTGTGTAGTTTCATTCTTTTGCATGTGGCCTTTCAATTTTCCAAGCCCCATTTATTGAAGAGGCTTTCTTTTCTCCATTGTATGTTTTTGGCTCCTTTGTTGAACATTATCTGTCCATACTTATTGTGTGGGTTTATTTATGGGTTTTCAATTTTGTTCCATTGGTTTGTGAGTCTGTTTTACTGCCAATACCATGCTGTTTTGATTATTGTTGCTCTGTAGTACAATAAATAAAAACCACAATGACATATCACCATACACCAGTTAGAACAGTTATCATCAAGACAAATAATAACAAATGTTGTGGAGAAAAATGTTGTGGAGAAAAAAGTACCCTCATGCACTGTTGGTGGGAATGCAATTGCAGTAGCCACTATGGAAGGCAGTGTGGAGGTTCCTCAAAAAATTAAGAATATAATTACCATATGACCCAGCAATCCCTCTCCTGGGTATCTGCCCCCAAAAAACTGAAAATATTTATCTGTAAAGATATATGTACTCTGATGTTCATTGCAGCTCTATTTACAGTGGCCAAGACATGGAAACAATTAAAGTGTCCTTTGATAGATAGTTAGATAAAGAAGATGTAGTATATATATACACAATGGAATACTGCTTTGCCATAAGAAAGGATGAAATAGTGCCATTTGTGACAACATGGATGGATCTCAAGATTTTCATGCTAAGCAAAATAAGTCAGCCAGAAAAAGTCGAGACCCATATGATTTCATTGATATATGGGAAATAAAACTGAAACAATAAAGGAGCAAGACAAACAAACAAATTAACAAAAACTTATAGGCATAGAGACAATAGTTTAGTGGTTACCAGAGGGTAAAGGGGAGAAGGGGTGGTAGATGAGGGTAAATGGGGTCAAATATATGGTGATGGAAGGAGAACTGACTCTGGGTGGTGAACACACAATGTGATATATAAATGACGTATTACAGAATTACAGAATTGTACACTTGAAACCTATGTAATTTTACTAACCATCGTCACCCAATAAATTTTAATTAAAAAAAAAGAAATTTAAACGGCTGTTTATATCAACTGCCATATCAGACAGCAGAGAAATAGACCTTTATTCACCCATATATAAGTGCTGTTTTGCAGTATAGCTATTAGAATTATATATAAATCGGAAATGAGATTCTTGACTACGTGACCTGGAATGCTATAGCCAAAGGCAAAATAGTATAAAAGAAAGTTTAAAAGAAATACAGTCTTCCTCCTGAAAGTACTAAGCTTTTGTCCTCATTTATTTCTCTCTCTCTCTCTCTCTCTCTCTCTCTCTCTCTCTCTCTCTCTCTCTCTCTCATAAAGAAGAATTCTGGATGTGTGACATTCACCTGGCTACGTCACAACAAAGGATTTAACATAGTTTGTGGGATTGCATAATTGAAAATATAAACAACACAGAAAATGACAGGAGGCACTCCCCCAGAAGGTTTCATTAGGACAAATCTTATCTCAGATGCAATGGCCCTGCCAATCAGCCCTAATGAGCCAGTTGTGACTCAGATTGGCTTCTTGAGTTAATGCCAAAACCAGCATATAATCATAGCTGGGCCCTCACAATACAGCCTCTTATTTTTGTTATCTGTGGCCCTGAACCTCTCCTTGCAACTTCATGGACTCAGCCACTCAGCACTACGCCCTTCCATAGATGAATCTCTCCTAGAGTTATTTCTACTAGACACACAAAATTTATATATATTTTTAATACTATGAGTGAACATTTAAACCATTCTTCTTTGCAGAATTACATATGATAGGCATATTCTTGTGCAAAGAGCACTGGACTTATGGTCAAGAGAAATGGGTTCTTACCCCAGCTGTGTGATTAGCCAGTTATGCTCTTCCTATGTAAGTCATACCATTGTTCTGGGCCTTGGTTTCCCCAGGTGCAAAAGGAGAGGGTTCTACTACATCAAAATTATCCCTCATTGCAGTCTAATTGGGATGATTGAGTTGCCCAGGAGTGACCCATGTAAACAGGCAGGAGATAGGATAAATTGAGGTTTCCAAGTCTGTGCTGCTGGATCCTCACAATAGGTTATCACAGTAGAAGGAAAACCAACCTTGTAACTGGTGATTTGATGATGTTGGAGACTTTTTGGACACAGTTCTGTGTACAGATTGCTAATTGGTCACAGTATAACATGAGATTTCTGAATTACAAGTAGAGAAAAGCAGCACTAGCTAGGCGGGTCTGATGGGAACTCAGTAAGTAAAGAGCCCTTTGCCCCTTAGCTACATCAGGAGCTGTGGGGAGCCATTTGCTGGCACAGCAAAGTGAGCTAGGGCTCACAGCCGCTCGGTTTCTTCTCCTATCCCCTTCCCCCTTTTAGCCTTTGGGTCCCTGTTGATCGTCCTGTGGGTCGGGACAAGGAGCTTTCCAACCTGGCCATGGCAGATGGTAGTTCTGAGCTCTCAGTGTTGCTATATTCCTTCCACAAGAATCCATATTAATCCTGTTTCTCTTTGGTCCTTTGCACCTTATTCTCAATGGCCTGTTTTCTAGTTTAGGAAAGATTGAACACTCATAGTTTCTGAGAGTGTTTCTGGGTCAGTTTCCACAGTTTATGTCCTCTCCTTAACGACAATATTTTATTTCCCATTAACAAGCATTTCAGTCCCATAAATGAAAATCCCTTGCATCTATAGGATATCTGAAAAGATAGAAACAATAGAATAAACTTATTTTAAAATAGTATGTCAGTTTTATTGTCAAATGATAAGCATTAGATTTTAAACAATGAATTTAATTGTTAGTTAGGAAAAATACCATAAAAACACTATACATTGTCCAAAAGTCTGAAAACACAGAAAAAGTAGTATATTCATTGTACATAATATAGATGGAGAAATTGAGTCTCAGGAAGACAAAGAGCACAGGGTTAGTAAGGAGAAGATCAGATCTTCTCCAGATCTGCCTCCAAAGCTGTGCAGCTCATTCTATATAAGGTATAGGCATCTCACATTAGAACTAACTTCCTAAGAGATTTGTATAATTTTTCTCATTAAAAATTTATAATTAATACTCCAAGACAGCAGCCTACCCACTTTGAAGGTGATTGGATAAAGTTGTGTAGATGCTTTTAATATATGACGGAAGAATCTATTCTTTGGTCATGTGGAGACTTAAAAAAAAATCATTATCTTCTTATCATTTTTCTTAAAGAATTTTCTGAAAAAATATGTTTACTTTTCAAAAGAAAACTTTTTATTCTGAAGCCCATTCTGTATATAATGAACTTGTCTTCCTTCTATGACATTTAATATATGTGCACATTGATGTCTTCTGCTTAAAGTGGAAAACTAATTGCAGGGTGCTATCATGTCTCACTTGTTTATACAACATATGGTACAGTACCCTAGCAGTTACAATGATATAGACTTGAAAGAATCTTTAAATGTTTGGCCTGGGTGAGTGCTTATAATAGGTTACTCCAACCTCCTCACTTCACAGATGAAGAAACTGAGGCTTATTCATTCATTTGGCACACGTTTATTGAACATATATTGGTGTCTTCCATAGGATTCAGTACAATAAGGGTCAAAAAGATGAATCAGTTCAAAGTAGTCAAATGATGCCCCCAAACGCTCACAGCTCCATTCCACATCAAGGATAATGATAATTGGGGCAATGATGATCGGAACATTTATTTAAATGAGATTGCTCAGGTCTGACATTATTCATAAAGGTGCTAATGGTAAGAGGCCCAATGAATGCAAACTCAGTGAGTATCAGGGAAGGAAGTTTGGGGAATGTTTAAATATTAAGATCAGAGTACTTCAAGTAAATATTTCAAATCTTACATAGCAATGCCATTTATACTGAAGGAACATGACCCGATCCAACAATTGAGCACTTAACAGAGTATTCTTGGAAAAATACAGGCTTTGGGATGATAGGGTGTCCAACAAATTCCAAAAGAGCCAATAGGTTTTGCTGGAAAATAAATGACAAACACTTATTCAGGGGTCTTAGGGTTTGCAAACTGGAAACACAGCTAAGCAAAACATAGAAGTGTTCCAAAGGAGAAAGAAAAGCCGAAGGTTGTTATAGTAAAAAGTACATTTTTAGCCCTTGGATTGTTCTAAGATGGTAATCTTCAGATGTCCAGTGGTCTAGATAATGGAACAATTTCTTCTTTATCTCATCCAAATGGCCATCTGAGGGTTTGACATATATCCAGCCATTAATGCACAACCTGATGTATATCCAGGTATTGACCTACAACTGGGAAGTTCAGAAGTGTAAGTTCCCAGACTAATGAAGGTAAGAATAGAATTATTATTTCATTCCTCAGCTTACTTTATGTTAATAATTTAGCAGCTTGACCATAGTAAACCCATTTTTTTTTCACTCAATTCCTCAGGATGAATATATGCCACATATATTATTCCCATTTATTTTTTCCTTTGGTAAGTGTGTTTATTCAGGCAGTTTCCAACACAAACTACACTACATGCAACTCACACATATGAACAAGAGACAGAGGAGTTCACATGTGAAATGCAGCACCCTCTTGCTCTAATTCAGGACATCAATGAAGATACTAAACTAGGGAGGTTCTGGTCCTTAGGTAGATAGAACTAACATCTAATTATTGTTCTATTAAGTAGGAAAGATTGCTTCTCATACTCTCAGATAAAACTGTGTGTGCACCTTCATTCACAAGGTGCGATCTTGGGCAATAAACTTAACCTCCCTGGATGCAATTTTCTTATTCATAAAATAAAAATAATAGATCTGCCTTTCTGTGCCTCATAAAATTGTTGTAAGATATTGTCACACAAAGTAGAGGAAAAAAAAGAAAAAGAAAAGTATAATACAGATATATTTCTATTTTATTACAATTAGCCTCATTAAAACAAGAAATTAAATGGACACTGGAAACATCTTGATGGGTAACATCAGTAAGATGACAGAATAGGAAGTCTCAGTCCTTGATTCCCCACAGAAAAAGATTTCACAGTGATATACAGACCAAATTATCTTTAGGAAAGATCTAGATCATATTAAGAGGTTACAGTTCTCAAGGTGAGCACACCTGTTAGATAGCCATCATCAAAAATTTTTTTGAAGGTAAGTGTTGGTGAGGATGTGGAGAAGTTGTAATCCTTCTACTCTGTTGTTTGGAATACAAAATTGTGAAATGCTATGGAAAACGGTTTAAGTATTTATCCAAAATAATTAATATTATGATCTCAAAAAGGTTTACGCATCCTTATGTTCATTGTGGCATTGTTCACAATAGCAAAGATATGAAAACAAAGTAAATATCCATTGATGGATGAATGGATAATGAAAATGTGATCTACATATACAATTAAGTATTATTCAGCCATAAAAAGAAGGAAATCCTGCCATATGCAATAACATGGATGAAACCTTGAGAACATTATGCTAAGTGAAATAAGCCAATTGCTGAAGAACAAATGCTGCATGATTTCACTTATATGAGGAATCTAACATAGTGAAACTTAAAGAAGCAGAAAGTAGAATGGTGATTGTCAGGGGCTGGGGGAAGGTAGGAAATGCGGAGTGTTCAATGGGAATAAAGTTTCAGTTATACAAGATGAATAAGTTCTAGAGATCTTCTGTACAACATTGTGTTTATAGTGAACAATATAATACTGTACACTTAAAATTTGTTAAGAGAGTAGTTATCATACTATTTGTTCTTACCAAAATAAAACAAATGTTAAGTAATGAGCCTTCTAGGATGACTCCCTCTCATAACCTAAAATGTTGTAAAACTGAGTTCCAAAGTAAATTATAAATAAACTTTGGGAACAAAGCCCTGTCATTAGTTAAGGACAGTCTGTGTAGGATATTTGATGAGATAAGAGGTTTAGGTTATATGTTGCCTGGGATCTAAGGTAGTAACTCCACCTTTTCTTTAATTCAGACACTTCATAACTCAGTATAATACTCAACAGAAGTCTGTGTCCTGTAGTTTGGAGAATAAAGAGACAGAAATCACGTTTGAGTATTCTTACCTGAAAAGTAAACACTGATAGAAATGTAGGTTATGAGAAAATTAACCAAATTTGTGTCCATAGGAAATGGTTTCTCTGTCACATCAACAATGCTTTATCAGCCCCCATGATGGACTGCATAAGGTCCTTGATCAAATGATCTTTTGGAAAGAAGAACATGTGGCTCTTAGGACCATTGCCTAAGGTGATAGATCCTGGGGACAAGACACACAATTTATACGCATCCAAGAGTGTTTCCTCTGTTCTCTTTATACTTGCTGGAGAATTAAGATCTCTTATCCTACGTGCCACTATGAAGCAGGTGATTCCTGGGGACAAAGCTAACGGGAGTCCTGCTCCTCCAATAAAACAAGTTTGGAGGATGTGAACAGGGTTGAGAATTGGGGAACAGCTGCTAAAACTGAATGGTGGCCCAACTTTCTGCCATGTCCCATCCTAAATAAGCAAAGGAAGGGGTGGCCACATTTACCAACTGAAAGTGAGACACATATTTGTAGATGTCAGAAATCAAGACAGGCTTCTGGCTCTTTCACGTTATGCCACAAAGTTGTTCTTGGGCACTCTTTCAGAAAATATTGTATTTAGTGAAAATGTTAATGATGCTATATAATTCTACTTAAAAAGCAAACAAAAAATAAATCCTCATAAGCACCAAAAATGAGCACTCTATAAAATGAATATTCGTAATTGCTTTTATATTTACTTTAGAAGGGTTTGGATTCCTCATGAAACTGCACAAGAGGAATCATTTGTAGATCCTTATATGCCATTTGGTATTAGATGAAATAGCCTCATTAGTAATAATTCTATGCTTGTTTGTTATGTCAGATAAATTATTGATTAGTATTCAACAATTGGGAACGTCATTGACTTTAAAAAATACCATTTTTATTAAATTTCTTTTCAGAAATTACACAATAGTGTCTACTCAACTCACTGGTGTAAAGATGCATTAAGAAAAGTTAATGTTTATTCCCTTATTTCCCAAGGTAACTAGAAAATAATTTCACATATTTCTCTATGCCCCGTAAGTGTGTATGATATTTTGTAGTTTTTACAAAATGAGTTTGTATTGTTTACATTAGTCTTCAATCTCTTTTTCTTATTTAGCAATCATTCATGAGTGTTCCTCCAAGTCAATAGAGATCTAAGTCATTCCGTATCATAGCTCCAAAATGTTTCTTTCTGTGTATGTACAATTTGCTCAATCATTGCACAGCTAATGGACATTCAGATTGTGTCCAGGTTGGTTTGTTTGATTATCTGTGGCTGTGTGTTTGTTTTACTACTAGAAACAATGCTGTGAACAACTTGGTAACATTTGATACAAGTAGCTTTGAGTACTGGTACTTTTATTTACGTAAAATAAATTCTATCCTATGCAAGATTTTGGTGTCAAAGGGCACATGCATTTTTGTTTTACCAATTAATTCTTGTTTGTTTTTGAAAGATTGTAGCAGTTTTACAACCACCAACAATGTATGAAAATGCCCATTTCCTTGAACCATTCCCAACATTGGAGGTTGCTGTACTTTAACATTTTTATCATTCTCATAGCTATCAGTTGATTTTAACACTAAAAAAAAAAGGCTTGTACTTTTTTGTTCCTTTGAACTCTAAAAGTTCTAGCTGTACTGTTATAAAATGTTCATGTTAAATAGAAAAGCTTACATGTTCTCATTTTGCCCATCAGATTTTTATTACAGTAACAATTTTACAACATAACAGATATAGAAACAACCAACATTCCTCCATAAATATTTTCCAGTTCTTGTCCATATGCATTTGAGTTTTATGGTTCTAGCATAGTGCAATTTTGCATTTTCAATTTTTAATAGACATTTCAAGATAAATATTTTTTCTGTTGTTATGGAATCTTCTCATTTAAC
Source organism: Aselliscus stoliczkanus (assembly GCA_033961575.1). Taxonomy (NCBI): domain Eukaryota; kingdom Metazoa; phylum Chordata; class Mammalia; order Chiroptera; family Hipposideridae; genus Aselliscus; species Aselliscus stoliczkanus. The sequence continues at coordinate 35,124,625 of CM066738.1, forward strand.
AGCTGCTTAATATTTCATGGTTAGTATCTATAAACTACTTAATGACTCACCTATTGCTAAATGTCTGAGTTAATTTCTCATTTAATAATTACAGATAATTGTGAAAAGAAAATATTCATGAATATAAAATCATCCTTTTTAAAGCAAATTTTCCTTGGATAAATCAAGAACAGAATAGAATAAATGTGTTAAGGGGTCTTGAGACATCATGCCAATTTATTTTTCGAAAGTGTCGTACCCCTTCATGCAGGCACTAGCAAGGGTTTCACACTTAGATTTCTACATGACATTTAAAGATCTCTAAATAAAGACCAAGCAGTCTTTATTTTTAATGAGTTTTTTTTTGACATTTCAAAACTGCTTTATGATATTACAAACAATGGTTATCCTTGCGGGAGGTAATGACTTGAAGAAAAGAGCAAGTGGGGTTCTTTGGCTCTGGTCATATTCTGTTTCTTGATTAGGGAGCTGATTACAGACGAATTCAGTTCTTGAAAACTAGAAGAGCAGGACACTTAGGAGTTCAGCACTTTTCTCTATGTGTGTTAAACATCACTAAAAGTTCACAAAATGCATTATGGGAATGGCTGTCACATTGCAGAGAGACACATGAACAATTGGGAACACACTTTGCGTTGGTATTGGGTAGTTACAATTGCTCATATATTTTGCTACAAACCTTCAAAGATGTTTCAAAACGCCAAGTGTGTGGATGTTGAAAAATTGCCCAAAGTCCCAGGTGACCGAATATTCTTTGTTTTCTATACTTTGGCAGTAGTCAAACAGCAGCACCATTAGGAAAACCAGATCTATCAACTTGAAGTTTACTGTTTCTCAAAATAAACTTCGAGGAACTTACCTGGTAGGAAAGTCCAGGGAGGTTAAATGGCTGGTCTAAGGAACAGCTAACTAACTAGTGGCAAAGCTACAGTAAGCCCAGGCCTCCAGTTTGCTACAACAGGGCTTTTTACAACATAGCAAGTCACATTCTCTCTAGCCTGAGACAAACATCTGACAAAATGGCTGTTGATTAAAGTCCTTTAGGAGACTACCATGAAGGCTAGTTTAAGTTCTCTGATTCTGTTTTCAGTCCTTCCCTAAAGTGTTGCCAGGCCTACTTTTCTGTGACCTCCCAACACATACTCTCATCCTGGGAGAAGAATATACTTTTATGCTTTGCACCTATTGCCTCCGTTGCCTAAAGGATCCTCCTGTGTTCAGTCCTTTGAGTATATTATCCCATTTAAATTATTCCACACAACAAATAGGTTTTACAGATGTGTTCAAGAGCACACAATACTAAATTTTCACCCAGGTCTTTTTAATTCCAAACCCCATGTCTGAGCCACCCCTCCCTGGTGCCTCTGTTCCTGCATTCATAGCTATCATGAGTTTTGACAGTTACATGCACACTTAAGTAGTCAGTCTCATTTGCCCTTCCTTACAACCCTTTGAGCTAAGCATTATTGTCCCCATGTACAGAGTAACAAACAGAAGCTTAGAAAGTTAAAGTGACCAGCCCAAGGTTATACCATGATTATAGTCCATATGCCTAATTTAGTACCTGATTCTATATTTTAGGCAATTACATAAATATTTATTGAGGACTCACTTAAGAGCATAAAACTAGATAATCTGGGAATTAAATACATTGTTTATAAATTGCTTCCTGTGTTAGATATATATCTTCCACTTAGTTTATAACATCCCAAACAGAACAGAGCTCACCCTGCTTTATCAGCCTCCCACAGTGCTTAGATCAGCCTGGGCCCCACAATCAGTAAGTATGTACTACTAGACTGATTACCTTAGGATCTTCATATCTTGGCTGCCAAGATAACCAGATGGCAATCCTTCACCAAACATTCTTGTTTTGTGGTTGATTCCAAAGTCATTCATCTTCTGGTCACCCTTATCTCCCTTATCAGAAAAGGAAGTCCATTTAAGATTTTTTTATTCAAACTAGCACTAGACAACAAGTGGGAGTTTCAATATCCTGAAACATACAGAAAATTATTGACTGGTTTGTCATTAGAAATTCTTCCCAAAATGATGGTAAACATATCCAGGAAAAAAAATACAATTAATTTTTAAGCATTAACAATTCAAAAGTGTTTTGAAATCTTATTTAAGGATAAAGTTCAATGACACCAAAAGCACCAGTGAAAAAGAAAAACAGATAAATTAGACTTCTTCAAAATTAAAAACTTTGGTACTTCAAAGGATACTATCAAGAAAGTGAAAAGACATGTACAAAATAGGAGAAAATATTGGCAAATCATATATATGATAAGGTATTTATATCTAGAATTCCCACAACCTAATAAAAACGCAAATAATGCAATTTAAAAATGGGCAAATAATCTGCCACATTTCTCCAAAGAAAACATAGACAAAACCAATAAGCACATGAACACATGCTCAATGTTATTAGCCATCAGGGAAATGAAAATCAAAACCATAATGAGATACTGCCTCAGACCTACTAAAATAGCTATAATCAAAAAGATAAGATAATTGCAAGTGTTAATGAGGATGTACAGAAACTGGAACCCTCATACATTGCTGGTTACCATGTAAAACGGCTCAGCCACTTTGTAAAATAAATAGTCTGGCGGTTCCTCAAGTAAAGTTAGCACATGGCCCAGCAATTCCTATGTACATATCCAAGAGAAATAAAAACATATTTCCACAAGAAAACCTGTACATGAATGTTCATAAAGCATTATTCATAATAACCAAAAAGTAGAAACAATCAAGATTTCCACCAACTAATGAATGGATAAACAAAATGTGGTATATCTGTACAGTGGAATATTATTCAGCCACATAAAAAGGAATGAAGTAGTGAAAGAAGCCATTTACAAAAGAACACAAATTATATGATTCCATTTATATAAAATGTTAAAAAAAAGTAAAATGGTAAAACTATGGAGACAAAAAGTAGATTGGTGGCTGCTTAGGTAGGAGCAAATTGGGGGAGGTAAGAGGGAGAAACTGGGGGAAAATGAGAATGACTGTTAATGGGTGTGTATTTTTCATTAAGGGTATGAAATTGTCTATAATCGGTTGTGGTGATGACTACACAACTCTGAATACAGTGAACATCATTGAATTGTATCCTTTAAATTAGTGAATTGTATGGTATGTGAAGTACATGTTAGTAATACTGTTAAATAAAAATCATAAAATAATAAAATCGGTTTTGGAAATTTCAAAAACAGAAGAAAATATTTGATGGCATACCTCTGTATTCAAAGCAAGGAGTAATTGATGCATATGTTCCTTGTGGTTTGTTTCTGTGGATTTTTCCATAGGTCATTGTGTATGTGTGATTTCTTCATGCTCATCATCACGCTATGGCAAAAACGAGAAATCAACTAGATGGAAACAGAACGAGGAAAAATAATCAGGTTCTGAAACTGGAAAAATAGGTTGAATGTAGATAGATGTTACAGTATGTTACCAGCTAAAGTTTTCTGCACTAGCTCACTCACAGGAAAAGAAAGTAAAAATTTGGGAGAAAACACAATGTGATTAAAAGTGTCAACCAATAGCTTTCGGAAATTTAATACTACTGGTTTCTGGACAACTGACACCCTATAGAAAGGTTAAACAACAACAACGACAAAAAAAAGTTAAATGCAACCCTGGTTTACCCACCTCCATTCAAAATAGATTGAATTCATCACTCTGTGTGTGTGTGTGTGTGTGTGTGTGTGTGTGTGTGTGTGTGTATGTCAATGTTTACATATGTCAGAGGAAAATCCTGGAGGGAAATTAAACTTACTATGATACTAGTAGTAACAATTTTAAGATTCTATACAAAGGATGTTATCCAGCAGTAAGAATAAACAAGTTATAATTACATGCAAGGATATGGAAAAATCTCACAATCTTAATGTGGAGCAAAAGAGGTTGGACACACACATCAAGTATATTCTGCCTGGTTCTACTAACATTAAGTGAAAAAGAGGCTAGGCTAATCTGTGCTGTTAGAAGTCGGGATAGCAGTTACTCTTGGGAAAATTATGACTGGAGGGAGCATGAGGAACATTCTAGGGTGCTGGTAATGTTCAACTTCTTGTGTGAACAAAGGGTCTACATTTTTGTTTTGTACTGGGCCTGCAAATTAGGTAGCTAGTCCTGCTGTTAGGTCTATTCATTTGACACATTTTCAATGTCTGAAAATTCAAGAAGAAATGTTTACATTAGTTCCACAAAATATCATAAATCATGAGTTCAAGGAAGGAAAACAAGAATCAATGAAGACAAACCAGTAAGAAGAAAACAAGTATTCTTAGATACATTATAAAAAGTGCTCCAGTACTGGTACCATTCAACTTTGATTCACACCTTTCTTGTGGTTTGGAGAGGGGAGAAAAGGGAAAATAATCAAGATGAGCTAAATTTTGAGTCAATACCGAGCTAATGTAAAACATTATTGTTTATGCTTTTCTCTTTCCACCCAGGAGAAGAATAATTCATTGGATCACCAATTACTAATTAATTGTGATCTCATCTATTTCTTTTCTGAAAAAACGTTGCTTAGATTTTTTAAGCCTAAGGATTTTTTTTTAAATTTTACATGTCTATGCTTTGCCTTCATCAACTGTTGTTGATGTTAGCCACCTAAATATCATATATTTCTTGATGCAACTGACATCCATTATCCAATATCCATTATCTAACATCCTATAGACCACCATATATGAAGTAGAGATTCCAAAGTCAATTGGCTGGCCAGTTTTGATTTCTTACCAAATGTTCCTTTGAATTTGAGCCTCCAAAGATAACAGGTTACTTTTTCTTGAAAAGGCTTAAAATGAGGACTTTCAAGTTTTCCAATGCTTTTAATTGTATAGGAGTACTGTGCAGTCCTGAACAATTTTGACTTTAAAATGATTCAGGGTAACACAGGGTAAAGGGGTTTGAAGCAAGCTAAATAATTATTGAAAACACAACTGTATTACAGAGTACTTTTTATCTGGGACCTATAATTAAATCATTTTTGAGTCTCAGTCATAAATATGTAAAATGCAAATTTTATTGCCTATTGTTGTGAAGATTATTGTGAATACTAAATGAAATGTGGAAAAACACTGAGAAACTATTTGGAATATTGCTGATGAAACAAGAAAAGGATTAGAATGGCAGTTTAGATACCAAAGAAACAACTTATACTACAAATAACTAAAGTATAATTTTCAAAAAGAAAAAAAAAACATTCAAACAAATATAAAATGAACACATCAAAGTTTTTATTCAACTTATTAATTAAATAATTAATTAATCAACAGTAATATATAAACACAGGGTCAAAGGAAAATTTGAAGAACAGATAAAGAGATAGAGATAGATAGATAGATAGATAGATAGATAGATAGATAGATAGATAGATAGATAGATGATAGATAGAAAGAGAATGGAATGCAGAAATGAGTTTTCTAATATACAGAGAGTGTCAAAAAAATGCATACACATTTTAAGAAAGGAAAAAAATGGTATTAAAATTGTGCTGATGATAACTACTTTGAGCACCTCTTGTAATTGCAGAAGTCAAACGTGACTTGTATTCATCTTTTGTTACTGGTACATATTGAGTATTACAATTTTAATACAGTTTCTTTCATTTCTTAAAATGTGTATACATTTTTTTGTCACACTCTGTATGTATAACTGGATAATGTCCTCCAAGGCAAGACACTACAGTGCTTGGAGTTAGCTTTTCAAATTAATAGAAATCAATTTTATCTCTACCAGTCAAAATTCATTTTTATTGCTACCCACAAGAATAATTAGCATCAGTTTTGTACACATTAACTTTCATCCCTATGCAATTGTAAAATAGTCAACAGAAAATCAGTCAAAAGGCACACACCCTTACAAAATTAGACAATTCCCAGAGAGTTCACTAGACTATGTTCTGCAGTCCACTGAAAGGACACTTCATAATTTCTCTTGTCCATTTCCCAGTCTTGGACACTTTTTTCTTACAAAATCATCAACAGTATTACTCAGTGTATGTGTACGTGTAGCTGAATGGAAACAATTTGAAATGCATAAGCTCACATATATTCATTTCAAATAGTGGTACAATACATCTGTTTCTTTCTCTGTATTATGTGTTAATGTGTTGTAAGGATGCAGAGGTAGGTAGGCAAATTATGAGTATTGTTGTAGAATATTATTCTAATATAGTAACTAGTAGGTATTATTACTCTCTTCTGCACCCTTCCTAGCTGTTGAAGTGTTCTATTCTCATTGAACTAGGAGGGAGAACAGACTACAAATCACCTTCTCTGGACTTTCATGTTCCAAAAGTGAAGCCCTTAGGGAAACACAAAAGTCTCTCATAAGTGACAGCCATAGGTTTGAGGAGAAAGGGATGTTCTCTGAGACTAGAAGAGAGATGCTGCCAAGTTCAGAAGGAGTCCAATCAGAAGGGAAGGCATAGGTTGGTGGCAGTAAGAGAGGCTTGTCCCTGAGAGGAGGGAAGTTCCCTGAGAGCGAACAGCTGCAGAGAGAGTCTGAATGGATGGGATCTTAGGCAGACTTGTAGGGTCCCTGAATCCTAGGCTGGCAGGGAAGGAGCAGATGACTCCCTCGTTTTCCCACATGGAACAGGGAAAACAGAGAGAAATTCACTAAAACAGAAAAAGGCAGAAGGGCATAATGATAAAATACTCAGTAGCACATGTCAGTGACCAAAGATATTGTCATTCTCCAAGCCTGTTGTCCCCATAGCAACCTGATTGCATGAAAGTTCACTCTAACTAGACCAATAGACTGAGTTTATCTCAACCATCTGACAGAACGGGGTTGGAGGTGTTTCTTCAAAATTAAGTTCTAAGAAAAAATGCAGTTTTTGCACAGCTGTGATTTACGTATGCTATAATATATATATTTATTATATGCTTAGAGAGAGAGTCAGCCCTCAGCTGACCCAATGCTAGGATCACAATACTAAACCTCATATCATTAATATCAGAAAGGCCCAGCCACCAGCCCTTTGAAAGCTTAGAAAATCTCCATCCCAAGGCACCAGAATCACTTCATGATTTACCAGGTCAGGCCACTCCAGAATGGATTTACTCTACATGTGTCTGGAACCAAGTAGTTTTATAAGCCATACCATGTCCAGCAGTGTTACAAAATGACACAGTCACACTTAGGAGCCAAAAACAGCTGCTTGCAAAGTAAGACACAGGCTATACCAGTTTATCAGTGCCTCAGCCTCACCTAAAGAATACACCTGTTCCTTAGAGTTAGATGATTGTATTTTCAGTCCTGGAAATACTGAAGTTAATAGGAAGATGGTAAAGAAAATCAAGTCCATAGTAATAATACTTGCCTATTAAGGTTAAGAATAACCTATGTGTGCAAATGAACAGTAAAATCTATAATATTAATGATACTTTCACATAGCAGTCTTGTAATTTAAGTTAAAATATGTAAGAATATTAATTAGCTTATAGGCAGTACAGAGATATTGAGGAGAATTTGATTTACCACATGCTATATGAGTTAGTTTTGTGCTTGGTAAAGTTTTGGTTATTAAGGCTAGAAGTTTCCCCAGTAGCCATTTCAATTGCATAAAATGAAAGAAAATATATTGAAGTCCTTTTATGTTTTAAATTTTAAAGACATTTAATTAACTAAGTTTTAAATGTTTTAAGAAAAAGCATTAACCAAGTCCATAAATGGCACTGTTTTCTTTAAGGAAAATTAAGCCTATTCAACTTACCTTAATCAAATATTAATCAATTAACAACCACAAAAGTAATTGTTCTTATTTCATACAGAACTTATAACAAGATTTATAGATGGAACTTAACTAGGGTGCCAATTTGTCATTTAATGTGCCAAATATTAATATTAATTTAAAACCCACCTAAGTAAATTATCATTGCTTCATACAAATAACCCCCTTACCCTCTCCCCCCAAAAATAAGAAAACAAAGAAACTCATTACTCATTTTGACAGAAATAAAAAATTGTTTGGATTAACAAAATCAGGTAGCTTGTCTTCGAAATATAGCAACTTAGAGAAGCTCTACCCTAAGCATCTGAAACAGCAAGGTGATAATGGTGGCTCTTGAATACTTTTTAAAAGTTCCTGGATCTGTATTTTGAGAGTCTGAATCCTGATTTTTTTTTTAATAGATGTTCAGTTTCATAGGCAAAGAGTTATGACATGTGTAGGGAGGGTGAAACTGTGTTTTGCTCAGGGGCATTCGGACGGTAATTGCTACTATGAGGACTTGCAGAGACACTACTCCCTGGAAGATTATATCGTGAAGAAAAGCAGAAATATTCCACTGTTGCTGGCCTTGAGGTGGTAGTCATCAATAACGTTTTTTTGCTTTGTTTGTTTTTTTCTAACTTAAAATAGCATTGCCATACTTTTAAGCCATGTTTTAGAAAGAAAGAAAAAAAATCTATCTGAGATCAGTAATGTTGGTATCTGGCCTTCTATGGCATGGTGCTTACAGCCTACTGATGACAAAGTCTTTTGAACTGAATTATTTTTACACTGAGAATTTTCCAGACTGAAATTTTTAGAAAATTTAAATATTTCCCTGTAGAAATATCCCAAACTATAAAATCCCAGTAGATTTTAGGATGTCATTAGATCTTTGCTTCTGTGTAATAGATGACAGGATTTTAATGGTCAGGAATGCAAAATGAAATATTCTTACTTATTATTTGGCTAGTTCAACAAAATTTCCCAAATCATAACAATTTCTGTTATTTTTCTACTTGATTGATGTCCTTAAGACAACAGCTGAAGGAGAGATATCATAGTATTAGGGAAAGGGGACTTGCTCTGGACTCAAATTCTAGAGTTGATGACCTACTCCTGGCATATATTCTTGTGGTTTTGAAAAAGTTATTTAATTTACTGGAACTTTAGTTTTTGCATCATCATTACCCTCCATTACATAAGTAAAGATCGATCCATTGAATAGATTCCTAGACACTACAATTCTAACAATTTATTTTGCTCATTTCCTCTCTTTTCTGTAAATTTTCTGTTTCCAAGTTGTTCCCAGAGCTTTTTCACAATACATTACCAAGACTCTGACCTTCCCTTTCTTACTTATCCCTAGAAGCTGGCATTTGGGCAAAAGTGTCCCTTCAGGGACTACCACAAGGCCATCGTTAACTAATTTGATCTTTGTCCTTACTACAATAATGGACAGGTTTATTTTTACCTTCAGTAATGAGACCTTGAGTAGAAGATATGCAGATGTGTTAACTCTCAGTTTTCTGTGAGGGTGAAGACTTCCTGTGTCTTGTTCCCTGTTGTATTGAAGGGCTTGGCAGGTAACCTAGTACAAAATATTTATCCAAACGTTTGTTGGGTTTACTGGTTGATCTGAAATACATTTAGTTATTCAGAGACATCAAATCATACTCAATTGTAGTCTGTGTTTTAGTGTTGATCAATGTCTTAGCCATTTTGGTTTACTATAACAAAATGCCATAAACTAAGTAGCTCATAAACAACAGAAATGTATTTCTCACAGTTCTGAAGGCTGAGAGGTATGGAAAGGTTTGGTGTCTCGTGAAGACCCACTTCCTATACTGACATCTTTTTGCTATAACTTCACATGGCTGAAGAGGCAAGGGAGCTTCCTGGGCCTTTTTTATAAAAGCACTAACGCCATTATGAAGGCTCCACCTTCCTGACCTAATTACATCCCAAAAGCCCCACCTCCTAATACCATAATCTTGAGAGTTAGGATTTCAACATATGGCTTTTGGGGTGACACAAACTTTCAACCTATAAGCAATCAATATCCTTACATTCAAAGCTACCATTCATTCAAACTGACCTCTAGACTTATTTTCACTGGAGATGATATAAAACAAGGAGTCACCATTGAATATGCATATCCACAGTATCTGATGCTGAATGGTTATTGTGTTAAGAAGATTTTGTGCACACAGCAGTTCACATATTCCAATATGACAAGTAGAAAAGTTTCAAGAGTGAGAACATGTGGTAGATATTTCCTAAAGGTCTATGTATAGTTATCTAACCTTGGCTATTGGGATCAGAAAAAAAAAGTAAAGCAGATTTCAACTGCCTTCTGAGATTTTTTTTTCTGTATATGTTTTTTTCCCCCTTGTAAAAAAAAAAAAGAAAGAAAGAAAGAAAAACAAGAAAAAAATAGGAGGAGGAGGAGGAGGGAAGATAGGAGAAAAGGGAAAGGGGGGAATTCAATAGAGGAAAGGCAAGAAGGGAGAAGAGAAGAAAAGGAAGAGGAATAGAAACATCTTATGTTCAAAATTTAGTTTTATCCCCAAATCCTTATTTAAAAACTAACTTTTCTACAGGTCATTAGAGTTCAGTCAAAATAACAGTGTCTTCAAGCTGTCTTTCTAAGTAAACTGAGGCAGTCGGCCAACAGTTACCAGGGCTCCCTCTTACCTTTCCATCACTCTTCTGTATAAGTCTAGAAGGAAATAAGCCAACAACACAGGTTTAATTCCCAACTCCCAGTGCAATAGCCACAGAAGAGAGAGACTTGTGAAAAAAGCGACTTCTGCTCTGATGACAGTAATTGGGAGAGATGCAAACCAAATTCTGAGCTTTAGACACAAAGGAGTGGGCATACTTGGTATTAACTTCATCCTGTTATTTAGCCCAAGATCTTGTTCCTTCAGCTCTCCATGGGATGGGAAAAATGGCAATCCTCACATGCAGATCAAGGTTAGGAGAAACACTATGATCATTTCCTCTGTAAGCCCCTCTTTCTGGAAGGAAAGCAAACCGTGTCCAAACCTAAGAACCAAGAGATGAGGCTTTGATAACAGGGTCCATTTCTGTCTTTTTGTTTTTGTTTTTTTCTTTATTTGTTTGTTTTTGTCCATTGACCTATTAAATTGTTTTCTTTTCTAGGGGTCTGATATTAGAGAAGTCTAAATTCAGGAAAACCATAAGGATGGGCTTGGGAGAACTCAACAGGCTGTAAATAATTGTCCAACAATCCATATCACTACAATGCCATTTGATGGTGATAGAAGAACACAGACCTTTGGTGACTGGTGCATTGAGAAAATAAGAGTTAATAAGTAAACCAGAGCTGCTCACGACTGAGACACTGCAGTCACCATCTGACTCACAGTACCTGTGTCAGTAAAAAGGCAAGAATTGGTTTTATTTTCCTACCACCCCATCATACATTAGCTGACAAAATTTGTTTTTGTCAAATTTTGTGGAGAAACTAAGGCATAAAGGGAGAAAATGACTCCAACAAGATCATATGACAGGTAATGCAGCCATCATGAGAAATCAAATATTCTGTCTCCCAGGATTTTGTCTTACAGCAATTCTTGATGAGTTGGTACCTGTCATTGTATCACTGGCTTTAACATAAGGTTAAATTGGGTGGGTTCTAAATATTCTTTTTTTGCCATTTTTGTATTATGGTAAAATACATATCACATAAAATTTACAATGTTAACCATTTTTAAGTGTACAGATCAGTGGTATTAAGTACATTCACACTGTTGTGCAACCATCGCCACCATCTATTGCCAAAACAAAACTTTTTCCATCTTCTCCAACTGAAACTCTACTCATTAAACAGTAACTACCATTCTATCTTCCCTCTAGTTCCTGGAAACCACTTCTGAATGTTATTTTATAGCAAAAGGAAACGTTGACTTTGAGTTTGATTTACACCCAAAAAAAATGTAATTAGATGCGGGAGGGATGGGGTGGAGGATAGATATAAATTTGTAACTGACTGACTGTATCTCAGAAGAAGATTCCATGTGAGTGTGTGTGTGTGTATCTTTAAAAGTTTTTCCTCCTCTCAGCCCGCCCCCTCACGGTTTGCCACTGGGTTTTGCAGTCTCCTGATTTCCTCAGTTCACAAGAGGAGCCAGCATGGGCAATCTTCTTTACAGTTTCAGGAACTAGTTTGTTGCCGTGGAAGCCACATTCTGGGGTGAGGAGTGGAAAGGTAACCGTTTGTTTTTAGTTTCAAAGATCTGCTCAAAAGATAGACTATTGCTCCTCTTCTGGAAAAGCCTGATTGGTAGGATTCCTCCAAGTTCTCAGCCCAAAGTGCTTTATCCCATCCCCTCACCAAATTCAAAACTGAAGCTTGCCAAGAACCGCTGGAGGAAAACCTGCTGGGTTCCATCATTTCACACAATGGTTAATTCTGGAGGTGGTGCTGTTTGCAATGGGATTCTTCACAATCACACAAAACAGAGTGACGGCTCGCAAAGTGGAAACTGCACCAAGAATGGGATAGTGAAAGAAGCCCAGGTAAGAGGCAATCCCTCCCTGACTCTGAATGACCAGAACATTTCAATACTTCTTTGTAAAGCTGTTTGAAGCTGTCTTCACTGAAAATCCTTTTTATGAAGTGTTATGTGTTTTGACTCTTCACTTCAGCTAATTTCAAATACTTGGCTACCAAACAGTTTAACTGTGGGTTAAGGAGACAATTTCTTTTCTGTACAAGAGAGGACACACATAGGCTCCAGGGCTTTAAACCCTGAAAACACAAACATATCTACTAGAGTTTTGTTTTCTCTCAAATATCCTGGGGCAGACTTGTGAAGGCTCAAACTTTTCAGCTAAATTTGAGTCCATCAAAAAGTCCTAACAGGCTACATTCATCATGCTTCATAAGAGAAAGTGAAAGTAAACTTAAAAATGCTGAAATTATGTACTACAGATAGCATTTCCCCCAGGTGCGTGAGAAATGCCTCTCTGGGTGAGAGGTGAATTCTTTTTGTTTAGTGGAGCCATTGTCATAGCTTACAGCTTGATTTTGGTCCTGAGTCTTTTTTGAAACTTGACATCACAGCATTCCTCTAGAAGACACTTCAGAAAGTATGGCTTATTGTTAACACCCAGCACACAGGAACCAAACAGGCTTTTAATTATTTTTCCATTTGATACTTTTTTTGGCTCCTGCTGTTACAGAATGTTTGACAGGGATATAATCAGGAGGAAGAGGGACTCAAGAAATGTTGTCAACTTATTCAAAGAGGGAGCTGGGCTCTGTGAGGTATTTGTAAAAAGGCAGTTCCCCACTTCCCATGATATTCCCTAGCTCTCTGCTCTGAGTAGCTGGGATGAGCTCACCTGCTTCAGAAGCACATCAGTGTAGCAAAACAGGTGGTTCCACTGTTGGGAAATGAGAAGTTGGGAAGAGAACCTACGCAGTCCTCCATCACTCATCCATCCCTGGAAGACCAGCATCCGCCCAGGGAACAACTCGTTCTAAGATCACAGAACAGGTTGGGCTGGCTAGGGGCCAATCCACCATTCAGTACATTAAATTTATGAGTAAAGTTGGAAGAGGTGAGGAGCGGGGTAGGGGAGACTCTAGAGCCTGGGCTGTGTGTGAATAGGCTGTGGTCCCCTCTTAACAGAAGGCATTACACCAGACTCAGAAGTGTCTACCTGAAATCTCAGGCCTGACCTCTCCCAGCTGAGTATCTGAAACCTAGTGCAATGTAAAGAGAAAACATTCAACTCCTGCCGTTGGCCTGGGGGCAATCATAATAATATGCACTATCTGTTTGTCACTGTTTCAATTCAGACTTCTATCACCCAAGATGCTCCTTATCCCTGAAATGCCTGTGACACTAGCCACTCACCTACTTGCCCTCCAGACCATTCTGACCCTGAGGGCTCTCATTCGAGCAGAGATACTCTCAAAGCCATTCTTCTTTCTCCTTCCTTTATCTTGGTTTTATAACCACCTTCTAATATCTGAGGTTAGAAATTTAGCCAGATGGTTACAGCCATTCCTAAGTAAGGACAAAAGCCAGACTCATAAAGGTTCATCACTAAGCACTACTACAAGACTGTAAGTAGCCTTAGACACTGAGGCTTCCCTGACAGCAGGAGGAATTATCAGGGCTGCTTTTACCTTTTAAAACAGCTCTTTCTAAAGGACCATCCAGAACCTGTTGGCTCAGATACTTGAGACTTGATTATTGCTAAAAAACAAAACAAAACAAAAACCAAAAAACCATATTTTCCAGAGAGAATAAACCCTGCTGAGATCTTGGTATGGTAGGGCAGACAAGGGCCTGACTCCCCTCCAGGATGTGGATGAAGTTGTCTTCACTATCATGATCCTTAGTTACTAGTTTTAGTCCATTTTGCTTTGGGTCGCTTTAACAAACGGTCTTGACCAAAAACCTTGGTAGTTGAGAAGCACTCTAAAAAAGCTTATATTGTGCTAGATGTGCTAGGCCAATAGTCTTCCAAATACATTCTGCTAGGCCTAGGGTCCTATGAAGCAGCATCTAGAGTCCTACCAGCTCCTCTGAAGATCCCCTCACCCTTTATCTTCCTGCTTATTTGCAGCCACTGAGCAACACATTCGTCTTTCACATACTTGGGGACCCTATAAGATTATGTTAACATGGGGTTCTCTGACATTAAAAAAAAAAAAAAAAAGAAAGAAAGAGAAAAGTACTGTTAGGCAATCTCTCAAGAGCACTCCTTTCCTTTGTTCCAATGTAGCCTGGTTTCAACACCCTAGCACTGGAATTCAGGCTTACTTCCCCAACCTCAAGGCTGGCAACAGAAACAGATTCTTTCCAGTTTGGAAACCTGCTAGTGTTCCTTTATGGATCTTTTTTGGAACTTGACTGTAGTGCCTGTTTTTTTTTTTTTTATTTGTTTGTTTTGTTTTGGTTTTTGTTTGTTTTTTTCTCTTTAAACCTCATATGACCTGAGGATGCACTGATAATTGGTTTTCACCACTGATTAAGTCCATTTCTTTGTTCACTTCTAATATGTCATCCTACCCCTTACTTCTGACAGATGGAACCTCAGCCAGTAACAGAACACTCTTGTTCTGGAGGATTTGTTCTTCTCGGGAGCATACCCACATGACAGAAGGGCCCTTAACATCTTAATCCAAACTTTATATTCTCTATAATTTCCTATTCATTAACTCAATCCCATATAATTAATTTGGAATTATTATTTTCATAATTGCTCTTTAACCATCACTCGTTACTTTTGACCTGGCCATACGTTTTTATTACGAAAACCTAAAACTAGGAAGGTAGCGCTTGTGTCTTCAGTGCTCTTAATACTGTATTTCCCCAGAGGTATCTTTTCATGGGATGGAGTCTGCATTTTCTTCTTTTAAATTGATCCCATAGGATGACAGAAAACTGTTGAACATTTCCCTAGGCACTCCTATCCTGGAAAATAAAAATGTACTGGAGTTAGAATTTTTCTATTCAGTGAGTTCTTGACCCTGAATGTTGTAACATTTTAAAGTTCCATATAGAGGTCTGACAACTAAGTTTGAGAACTTGTAGCAATGATGTTGCTAAACTTTTTTGATATCAGAGGGATTATTCATTATAAATTTGTACCAACTGAACAAACTGTTAACCAAGTTTACTATTTGGAAGTGATGAAAAGGCTGCGTAAAAAAGTTAAACGACCTGAAATTTTTCACCAACAACTAATGGATCTTGCATCATGACAATGCACCAGCTCACATGGCACTGTCTGTGAGGGAGTTTTCAGCCAGAACAAATAACTGTATTGGAACACCCTCCCTACTCACCTGATCTGGCCCCCTATGACTTTTTTCTTTACTTGAAGATAAGGGCAAAATTGAAAGGAAGATATTTTGATGACATTCAAGACATCAAGTGTAATACGGTGACAGCTCTGATGGCCATTCAAGAAAGAGAGTTCCAAAATTGCTTTGAAGGGTAGACTAGGTGCTGGCATCAATGCATAGCTTCCCAAGGGGAGTGCTTCAAAGGTGACCATAGTGATATTCCACAATGAGGTACGGAGCACTTTGTCTAGGATGAGTTCGCAAACTTAATTGTCTGATCTCATAGTGAGCCCTAAGAGTTCATTCTATTTTTCATTCATTCATGCAGTAATATTTTTAAGAATCTGTTATCTTTGGACTATATAAAAATATATTAAAAAGTTCGCAATTTAACTACTAAGAGAAAGGTTATATTAAAACTAAACAATAAATTAAAGTTAAATGATGTTCAAGGACAAGAGCTGAGTTATCACACACCAGATATGATTTGAGGACAAATGGGTGGTTCAAATATTCAGTAAGTTCAAAGAGGTGAAAAAAAAACACCAAAAAACAAAACAAAACACATATCAGTGTTGTGCTACATACCAGGACCAAGCTAAGCACATTATATAGCATTCTCCTATATCCTCATAATAGTCCCATGAAGTGGTGGCATTGTGCCCATTTTATAGATGAGGAAACAAGAGATTAAGGAATTTGTGCAGAACCACAAGTGGCATAGCCAGGATTTGAGCCCAAATCCATGTTGCTCCAAATCTAGTTCTCTTTCCACCACTTTGCAGGACACCACAGGTTGGGGTGATCAGTGATGACTTTACAGAGCATGGTCAACTCAAACTGAATCTTAATGCTTTTGAAATGACAGAACAAATGTAGAACTTGTTTCTGGGAATAAAATGAGGAAAAGAAAGGAGAGGAGCTCCGGAGATGAATGTAGGAATTGTTAAGTGAAGAGCTCGGGAAGCACAGATCAAGAGGCATCCCAGGAATGAGAGGGGAGAGTGCAAACTCTGGGAGACATGACAGAGTACAGGGTATTTGAGAAATTTTTCTTGATTCAGTGAAACTTCAGCTTACAGAGGGAGAAGTAATGCCATGGCTGAGGTGATGCTCAGTAGATGCTAGATGAAGGGAAAGCACTAAAGCAAGTTATCATGGAAATCCTTTCTAGTTTATAACCATTGAAGCTGAACTTCCTTGTTTTCTACAACTTTGTATATCCTCTCTACCCCTGCAATGTCCTGGTACATCTGCTTTTTTATTATGGCATAAACGTCTTCTAGCCTGAGAACCATAACTGATAGTTTAATCGCATCCAATGGTAACTGCTTGTCAGGCCCTTGTAAACATTAGTGTCTGTGGGGTTCATCTAGGTTGCACACTGATTGAAATAGAGGTCAATAATCTCACCAATTATTCATCCTTTTTAATTCTAAATTTTCATCGCACCCTCATCTTTCTCAATCATTGTCTAGTATCTTTTGTGTTTTTGGTTTTCTTTTCCTTAAACATAAAATCCCCAATGTAGCAAGGTTTCTCTGTGATCTCTCTGATGAGTCCCCATTTTTTTATGGACTCATAATTGTAAAGCTTTCCTATGTGACAGCTACTGCAGCTATTAAGATGAAAATATTCTCTCTTCATTTATAAGTAGCTCACAAGTGTGAAAGACAGAACATTTATAAACAACTACTTGAAGTATTTAATGCCAAGTTGTATAATAGATGTTGTAGTTATCTATTGCTGTAACAACTACGTAAAAACTCAATAGCTTAAAACAATGACTGTACTGTTCATGATTTCTACAGGCCAGGAACTCAGGTAGGGCTTGGTAGAGATGGCTTGTCTGTGCTCCACATAGTATCTGATGTGTATCCAAGATGGACCCACTCACATATGTGAGACCTTGGCTGTTGTCCAGGGCACCTTGTGTCTCCTTCACAAGGACACCCTCTCCATGTGGTATCTCATTATCTGCAGAGTAGCCTGTTTCTTTACTTGAAGGCTGGCTTCCAAGAGAGTGAAAATGGAAACTGCAAGGCCTCTTAAGGTTTAGGTTCACTTCTGCCACCTTCTGTTATCAAAGCCAGTAACAAGGCCAGCCCAGATGTGAAGGTATGGGAAATATTGGGTCGTTGAAAACCATGATGCATTTTTGCAATGAAAAACATAAAAAAATACGTCATGACTTTCCCGACGACCCAATAGACTCTGCTTCTTACTAGGGAGAGCTGCGAAGTCACATTATAAGCTGTTGTGAGAGATTGGCGGGATTATTGTGACCATCTTTGGGAACAGTCCATCACAACAGAGATATGTGGACCATGTTTGATAGCACAGAGAAGGGGGCATCTGATCTAGGCTAATAAGGTAAAAAAAGTCACTCTAGACAGAATGACATTTGACCCCAGTCTTAAAAGTATAGTAGCCAGGCACACAGTCATGGAAAGACATTCTTACAAAAAGGAAAGCTCTTAGAAAGATACACAACATCATAACATGACCTGTTCCGGCATCAAAGGTGAAATTAATGAGACTATGTTTAGGATGCTTAATGGAGAGAAATAAGCAATGAGGCTGTAAAAGATGGTGGGATAAGATTGTAGAAGGCCTTGGCTTCTTTTCCATTCCCCAAGAAACAGGCCCAGAGATAAGGATTTGAGTGTCAGAAATTTATCTGGGAGGTGAACCCAGGAAATAGGGGAATACTGACGTGAGACCCAGAGGGAAGGAAGCCAATACATGAATAGGTTATCCCTGTGAGCAACCGGAACTCAGACTTTTTGGGACATCTGGATGTTGGTATAGAATATGAGTCAAAGTTGTCTGAACTAAGTTTAAGCACATCATTAGTGGAGGGACACTCCCAGGAACATTACCACATAGCACTTTAAGCCTGCCCGCATATGATTAGAGAAAGTCTTCAAATTGAGCTACCGGTACTTTCAGTACGAAATCGTCAGGATGCAAGGGGTCTGGTTGTGACACTAAGAGTGTTTACAATAGTATGTATTTATAAGCGATGGAAGTTTGAGAAGAGAATTGGTATGATTAGATGTGGCTTTCTCAGGCTATGTGGGTTTTATCTCTGGTGATTTTTAGAGCATGGCTTACGGATTAACTCTGGCGTAATGAGATAATCATCATGGAAGACTGGTTTATGCCATTAAGCAACATCAACAGAGCCTACCTAAAGTGTCTGGCAATGAGGAAAACATGAGGAGTATGCCAGGATGGAATATCATGGCCATGATTTGTTCCCTTTGCACTGAAACAAAGTGAAAAAACAGGGACCCTGAAGAAAACAATTAACTGATTTTAGCTACATAAAAAATCTAAAACTCTGTGTGGCAAAAGACACCACAAAGAATGATGAATAAAAGTCAGTTGGAAAGTGTAATTGAAGTAAAAACCCCATTTACAATAACAACAGAAACATGAAGTATCTGGGAATAGATGTAAGAAGTAAAGTGAAAATCAACTTCGAGAGTGTTAAAATGCTACTGAGGGACATGAAAGAAACTGGAATAAGTGAAAAGGCATACAATACTCATCAATAGAAAAACTCAAGATGAATGTCAATTCTGCCTAAGTTAATCCATAAGTTCATGTGAATCCAGTAAATAAAACAACATAATTTTTCTGAAGCAGACAAATGACTTCAAAATTAATGTGGGAAAATAAACAAGTAAGAAGAAACAGAAAAAATAGGAAAAAGAGTAATAATGAAAGGTAACTAGCACTGTCAACTAATAAACCATGTTGCACAGTACAATAATTAGAGTGGGTTTATATTAGCACATGAACAGACAGATAAATACTATATTTAATTCAATAATTAAATTAAAATAATTCAATAATTAATCAAGAATTTAATTCAATACTTAAAAATTAAATATAATAAGTTATATTTGATCCGTGAAAGTGCTCCAAAATATAAATTTTAAAATAATATTTGCATGGGAAAAGTCTTTGTAAGTATGATATACTACCCAGGAGCCGTAAAAGAAGAGGTTAAAAATTTGACTATGTAAAAATCAACCATTTTTTGCTGCATGGCAAAACAAGACAAACAACACCATAAAATAATCAAAAGGCAAAACACAGACCAGGAAATGTTTGCAATTCATATTACAAAGTGAAAATTTCTTAGTATATAAAAAAAAATTAAAAACCAACACAGAAAATGTCCAAAACCAAAGCAAAAATAATAGGCAAAATGTTGAAGGAATTATAAATGGAAACGCAAAAGGTAAAAAAAAAATAGGGTATAGAAAAAGAAAGGAAGAGAAGTGAGGAAAGGAAAGGAATAAGCCAGAATCAGTTTCCATAAGAAGATGAAAGGAAAGTCTGTTTTCTCAGGTTTTGTCTATAAAATTCAAAAGTAAGTTGAAATTTAGTTGAAATAATCTCATCATTTGATCAGTTCATAGTAAGGCTAATAAATAACATTTTGGGTAGCTGTTTCATGTCAGATCGTTTTATAAAATTTGCCTCATTTTATTCTCTTAACAATACTGCCAAATGAATATTATTAGCCATGTCTGTATAAAATGAGGAAGTTGAGGATCTGAGAACGTAAATAACTTCTTCAAGATTATCCAGCTAGAAGAAAACTGAAACATAAATTCTAGACCACCCACCTTAACCTAACTTCTTTTTGGTACCAGAACCTCATGGTATTATCTGATTTCCATTAAAATAGGCCTAGAAACCCTTACTTTAAGAACTGAAAATTCCAGTTGACTAAGATATCAATAGCATGTAAGAAGGGGCTTATGCTTTCATTGTGACCACAAATATTCAAGTAAATCATGCTCCCACTCCTAATGCACCTTTGCCTGTAGTTAAAAACTTTGGGAACTAATCAAGAAAATAATAATTATGTATTGCTTCATCCCTAACATATATTGCATTCTTTCTGAATGATGGTCATTCTAACTGCTTTGCATTCATCTCACAACATTCCTACAAAGTAGATATTATTACTATCAGATCCATTTTAGAAATGAGGAAACAAAGCTTTAGTAAGTTATCAAGGTCATCATCTCAGAAGCATCAAAACCAGTTTTGGAAACCAGGTTTGCTAGGTTTGCTCAATTATAACACCCATGTTCTTATTTCTTAATCCATGCTGCCTCTCTAAACACAAGATATTAGTGGAAGTGAGATCATAATTCCTACTTCCACAGAGAAGGGGCAAACTGAAATCAGCCCTAAGGGGCATAGTCATTGTGAGTTAAAGATATTGTGGGCATTTTTTGCTTCCTTTCTTTATTGTTCTTAACAAAGATTTGAATTTATTATCACAAATCATGCCAAACTGTCACATACCAGAGGTTTCAATTGTGTAAATAGTGCATTCATTGATAAATACACTGTTTCACTGGACTGACCACCACCCATTCTTCATTTTAAGCAACTCTGAGTTAGAGAAAATCAACTCCATGCAACCCTGACATGTGGATTCATACTGAGCCCCAGATGAAGCTCTAGAGATAATCTGCCTTTTAGAAGCTTTCTTCAATGGCACATGGCCACCCTGAATAAGCAGTTCACTTAACACTGCCTGTCTCCAAAATAGTGATAGCTTAAACATGTGATGCAGTAGATGATAGATAGTTGAAAATTATTTGGTATGTTTCCCATTAGGAGGTAAAATCTATTTACCTTGAATCTGGGCTGGATCCAATAATTTACTTGGCCTATATAATATGACAGAAGGCACAACCTGGAACTTTTGAGATTAAAATTATAAAAGGCATTATAGTTTAACCCTCGTCCTCTTAGAACACTCACTATTAGAAACCAGCTACCATGCTTGAAGGAAACCCAAATAGCCTGGAGAAGAAGCCCAAGTAGAGAGAAACCAGGTATCCTTACTGTGCTCCTAGCTGAGATGCAGCACCAATTTATAAACTATATGAGAAAGCCATCTTGAAAGTGGTTCCTCCAGCCCGACATCTATCTGCTCTAGTTAATACTTCATGGAGTATGGATGAGTTATCCCTGCTGAACCCTGCCCAAATTATCGATTCTTGAGCAAACAAATGATTGTTATTTTACGTGTGATGGTGGTTTGTTAAGCAGCAATAAATAAATGAACATGTGGACATTCTATTTCTTTAAAATGCCTAGAAAAGTCACTCTGCAATCTCGACATACCCATTTTCACTGTTGCATTTACAATTTGTTGTGACCATCTATTTTCTTTCAATCTGTGACAAAGATGCCTTTCCCTAAGCTGTACACTTTTATTTTGTTTTGTTTTGTGTTTTGGCATAAGGACTATATGCTTATGATGAGTGTTTAGATGGTACAGCCAAATACAATGAACTCAAATATTACCAATGCAAAAGCACAATCATTTGAATGCTGCCAAATCTGACATGTAATTATTCAACCTGAGGAGGTTTGTAATTTATTGCATTATCTATGAAGAAATAGCTGGCTCAGGAGAGTGTGTGCTCAGGTGCAGATGTTTTTTTAATTAAGAGAATGCATGGTTTTAAGTATATTTAATATCTGTTAATTATAAATTAATCTTATGTATTTGCTAAAGCTTCCTAGATTTTTTTTTTCATTTAGGAAACACTGTTAGAGGTGGATTGATATTTACCTAAATACTCACAAGGAATCCACTACATTTATTTTGAAATACACTGAATTCAATTTTTCTACTAAATATTGTCACTTTTGTCTCAGTTGGCCTGAACTAATACGGTTTTACTGGAATTCTAAAGCATACCACCTGTAATCATGTAAGAAGGAATTGTTGATACCCTATTAGAAACAAAGACATTGGCCAGGTAATTCACAATTTAGATTAAACCTTTGGGAAAAAACCACTATAAGAGTAACTCAGCGAAGTATTTAAAATTGTTCTTCACAATCTTTTTTATCCATCACATTTCCATCTGAATCTTGCTCCACTCAATAGTTGTGCCACATTGAAAGTCATTTGCTTATAGCAGATGTTGAGATTGCAAATGCCTAGAAGGATGGCGGGACCTAATACGGGACAATAGGAAGTAGTAAGAATGGGTTTACCTGAACAAAGCTCTGTCACCATGAAGGAGGACATGTCCTGTGTTGACAGATCTTAGGATTCTCAAAAGAAGCTGGAAATCCAGCTGGGGTGGGAGGGGAAGAGTATCTTCTGATTTTTAAATATTGACATCTAATTTTAAAAATTTAAATAGTGTAGATTTCAAGGAAACATTACTACCATCCACAAATTTGTACTCTCTGAACTATAGGTAAATAGGTTGAGAAAAATATGAAGTTATAGAGAGCTATTTTCTCATACACATTTAGGAAGAATAGTTCAGGGAATTTAACACCTCTCAATTTCAACTTATTTTATATTTTTATAAGCAATAGATGAGTCTTACATATTTATTTTCCTGGGTTGTTATATCAACACTTGACGCTGGAATGTACAAGTCTGAGGAACAATTTATTACAGGCCACATATACTAGATTTTCCTGACTAACCCTAATTTCAAATATTAAGTGCCAAAGTATTCATTAAAATGTCATAAAACTGACAATATTCTACTAGTCAAACTTCATCTCTCAGATTTTGTAGGAAATGACACAAAACTTTTGTTAGACAATGCACTCATAGTGCTTGGTAACCACTATTGTTCTCTAGCTATGCTATAAACTAGGCCTTTAAAAGTTACCCAAGAAAAAGGCTATGTGCAAATCATAATTATTCTGTTAACTACAAGTTATACCTGACTATTCTTTTTCTGTCATGTGGGGCTTAGCCTTTTGGAAGTTAAGGATCCTTTGAGAAGCTGACAGATACTTCGTAGAAAAATGATTATGTTCATAATCATGAAATTTTCCATGTAGAGAGTTCATATATTCTCTGACTTTCTCAGATCTCCAGATTAAGAACCTTAGCTCTGGAATGCCTTTATTAATTAGGCTACACCTGCTCTCACAACCTAACCAGAAAAACTTGCAAATCAACCTCTCCAGAGAAGCTAGGGTAAGATATTCATAAATTGATTCACCAAGGAGAGAAAGCCACACATAACTAGGCAACAAGCACATATGCTATTCATTTATTTAAAAATTTATATTACAATTTTGCATTCTCTTTTATAATACATTGTATTTCTTTTAATATAAAACTACTGTTATGTCCTCCCTTCAAACCTTGAGTAAAAATGAACATCCCAGAAAGACAGTTCTTTCCTGATGGCTTTTCTCACCCCAGCACACCTCAGGATTCCCCAAGAAACCATTTATGGAAGAATGATTGCAGGAAGACCACTTGCTTCAACATTGGATAGATGGCTGAACCAGCTCTGCCCCTTACTAGCTGTGTCACATTAGGCAGGTAACTTCATGACTCTGATCCATATCTCACAAGACAACGATGAATGTGAAATGAGATCAAATATGTAAGGCTCCCAATAGCTATCAGATATATAGTAGATAATAAATAACAGCTAAAACTGACTAAAATTAGCCAGCAGTCATTTCTTTCTCCACTACTGACATTATAAGAGTGTTAAGTGCAATGTCTGGCATATAATAGGTGATCAATAAATCATCATCTTAAATCCTTGATTTTTCTCATCCAGTGCTGGCTTCTCAGTTCTTGTTTTACTTGGCCTGTTAGCAACATTTGACACAACTATTTGCTCTTTCCTCCGTAAAGCACCTTCCTTTCTTGGCTTCCAGAATATGACACTTCTATACCATTAGCTATTCCTTTGCAGTTTCTGTTCCTGGTTCTTCTTCATCTCCTTGACCTTTAAACGATGGAGAAGCCCAAAGCTCAGTTCTTGTACCTTTTCTCTTTTCTAACTGCATATCTATCATGTTCAAAAGTGAGCTCCTGATACTCCCTCCCTGTCTTCAAACCTTCTCCCCTTATCGTTTTTCCCATCTCAGTAAATGACAACTCTATCCTTCCAGTGACTCAAACCAAAAACCTGGGCATCATTCCTGAATTTTCTCTTTCATTCTACACTTAATCAGTCAGCAAATTCATGATCCTGCATTCACAGTGTGTCCAGAATCTGACCACTCCTCAAGTCTCCCACATCAACCACTCTGGTGTCAGCCACCATGATCTCTCGCCTGGATTATTGCAGGAGCCTCATCTCATCACCCTGTGTCCCAGTTATCTATTGCTGCATAACAAACCATCCTAACACATGGTGTCATTAAACAACAACAATTTTATTGTGCTCATGGATTCATCTGGTCAGAAATTCAGAAATAGACACAGTAGAGACAGCTCTTTCCTGTTCTCTGATATTTGGGGCCTCAGCTGGGATGACTCAATTAACTGGGCCTGGAAAAGCGGAGCCAGGAGGCTCTGTCTGCAACATGGCTTCCTCATTCCCATGTCTGGCATCCAGGATGGTATAGCTGAAAAAGAGGACAAGCGGGGAATGTGGACTGGATTGCCACATGTGCCCTCTCCAGCAGGGAAGACTTCAAGAGGTTTTTAGTAAATGAAGTACAAGTCTTGTGGCCTTTTAAAATCTACCTAGCCTCAGAGGTTCAGCTTCACTTCCATCCTACTCTATAAGTTGAAGTGGTCACAAACAAGCCCACCAGATTCCAGGGGAAGGGGCCATCCCACTTCTCAATGGAAAGAGTGTCAAAGAATTCGTGGACATATTTTTAAACAATCGTACCCTATTTCCACCCCTATCCTCCCCTCCATCACCACCAAAAAACTGATCTCAACCCAGCAGCCAGAATGACTTGATCTTGTTGAAAAGAAATCAAGGTGTCACTCTTCTACCCAAATCTTTCCCATGACACCCATTTCACTCAAAGTAAAAGCCAAAATCCTTACAACAATCATAAGGCCCCATGGCTTGGTCCTCTCTGACTCATTCCCTGCTCCTTTTTGCAGTGCTCACTATATTTCAGCCACACTGGAGCAAGTAACCAGCATCCTCTCACCTGGAGACATTTGCACTTCTCGAATTTGCATTTCCCAGATGGCTGGAAAACAGGACATGCCTGTGCCTTCCCTCCCTCAAGTCCTAACTCAAATGTTATCTTTTCTATGAGAGGTAATCTCTATCGAAAATTGCAAACCTCCTGACACTCTGCCTCCCTTTCATGTTTGTTTCCTTTAGTACTTAACACCATCTGCGCGCGCGCACGCACACACACACACACCACACCCATTATTTCCTATATGTTATCTGCCACCATTTCTAGGATGTGAGCTCCACGTGGGCAGGGATTTTTGTTTCATCCACTGCTGAATCCTCAGCTCCTAGGCACTTAATAATATTTGTGGAATGAATAATAACCACCTGTTTTTACTAACCTATTATTTGTAAGAACTCTCATTTCACTTTGTTTTGTTTATTTCAATTGTTATTTGCTATCCATATGCCCGGTTCTTTAAAAACACTAAAAATGCCACCCTCTTATAATATACATGCTTCTTTGTAGACTTCAATTTACTGATTTCCTAACCTTTGTTGGAGAACATTCACTGCCCTCTATTTAAAGATTATGAAATCACTAGAATATTTTGTGTGGCCGGGTAGCTACATGCTTTCCTCTGTCCCACTTATTTCATTTGGCATGATGACCTTTAGGTCCATCTATGTTATTGCAAATGGTAAAATTTCATCCTTTTTTATTTGTGAGTAATATTCCATTGTATATATGTAACACCCCTTCTTTAACCGTTCATCCATTGAGGGACACCCAGGATGCCTCCAAATCTTGGCTATTGTAAATGATGCTGCAATGAGCATATGGTTGCACATGTACCTTTGAAGTTTTGTGTTTCTTTGGATAAATACTCCTAAGTAGGATCACTGGATCTTTGTCTCTTGTTATAGCCTTTGTTTTAAAGTCTATTTTGTTTGTTATAAGTATTGCTAACCCCGCTTTCTGTTTGTTTATATTTTTATGAAATATATTTTTCTATCCCTTTACTTTCAACCTGTATGTGTCTTTGGATCTGAAACAAATCCCTTGTAGGCAGCATATGTAAGGGTCTTGTTTTCTTATCCATTCAGCCAACCTATGTATTTTGATTTGAGCATTTAACCCACTTTCATTTAAAGTAATTGTTGATAGGCATGTAGTTATTGCCATTTTATGATTCATATTTTTTTTATCTATTTTGGCTATTGTAAATAGTGCTACAATGATCTTAGTTTATCTTTTTGAATTACTGCTTTGTTTTCTTTGAATAAATACCCAGAAGTGAAATTCCAGAGTCATATGGTAGTTCTATTTTTAATTTTCTGGGGAACCTCAATACTGTTTTCTATAGTGGCTGCCACAATTTATAATCTAACCAAGAGTAAATTATTTATATTGATATCCAGGTATTATATATTTTCTAAGCTTGGGTTCAGGGAACATACTTTAAGCAAGTGAAATCTTTCTATTTTTTAAAGGAAATGAAAATAGAAATTAAATATTCTTGATTCATCTTAATTCCACTACCTCTTAGCAGCAGATGAAATATGCCTGGATTAGAGAGAAAATGACTAATACCATGGGGTGTATAGGCCTGTCATCTGGTTTTAATAAAATTCTGCATTCTTGGGGTTGAATGTCCAAGCAAAGTCAGTATAATCTGTTTTCCCACCAATGACCCTATTATGACTTGATTTTTAAAATTTCATTTAATGAGATTTACATCACACTCTATGCTAAAAACTTTGCAAATACTAACTTATTTGATTCTCACAACATCCTTATGAGGTTAATACTGTTACTATCCCCATATTTTAGATAAGGCAATAGAACATACAAAAGTTAGGTAAATTTCCCCAAGATTAAACCTCTACTTAGTAGTACAGGCTGATAACCTAGGGTCTGTGTTTATATCACTAGAAAAACAATGTATTTCCTCACACATCTTATTGTACTTGCAAACTTACAAGAAAAATTAAGAGATACCTACCATCTGGATTCTACAGTTAACATTTTACTATATTTGTTTTATCACATGTCTATCCAATTATCCATCCCTCCATCCATCAATTCATATGCTTTCTGCATTTCAAAGAAAGTTGTAGAATCATCAAAACCCTTCACCCCTAAACTCTTTCATGTACATATCATTAACCAGATTCAATATTTGCTTATAGTTCTTTTGAGCAAAATTCACATATATGAAGCATACCATTCAATGAATTTTGTCCTACACAATATTTTGATTGTGCTTATTGGAAAGGGTTTCATTATATAGTTTTGACTATAGAAATGTGTAATAAAACTGTTCACTTGAAGAGTTTAATCTCTGGACAAAAGAACTGAATATATAAATTGGCATCTAATGAGAGAAAGGAAGGGCTCAACAGAAGGCTGACTCATTAGAGACATTCTCCTGCTCTACACATTTAATTCCAAAGGAACTGAGAAGCATTTCCTTTTTATCTTTAGTAAATCCAGCTAGTAGAAAGGAAACTTCATTAAGAAATTCTTACAATTCCACTCCATCCCCTATCTTCTTACCCATGGAGAAATGAGGCTCAGGAAAACTAAGTAACTCCCTCCACGGTTACACCAAAGTGAGACCACCCCCTAGTCTCTTGGTACTCAAACCGAGGCCCTTTCTGAGATGTTGCATTTTTTTTGAAACATCTAAGTTCTTAATGCAAAGTGCCAGGGACTACGTATTTGCTGATTCAATGTGGTATCTGCTATTGCAAATTCTTTAGCCTCAATTTCAAAACTGATATCACAAAATTGCATGTGTTTAATGTAAAGGCATCTCCTTTGCTGTTTCTCAAAAGAAGAGTCATATGTAGAAAACTTCCTTTTTTGCATATCTTCAAATACCATGTTAGAAAAATAAATATTAATTAGCATGAATGATTGTTACTGCACATGGGAATTGCCTTATTTCTATTCCCTAGCCTTTTTTTTTTTTTGGTGGAATAGTGCCAAAATGCAAGGAGAGGATGCATATTTTCATTCTCTTCAACACTACAGAAATACTTGAGAAAAGACTGATAAGTCTCCAATTGAAAACAAACTGAATATTAGAGAATAAAATAATAACATGTAAAGGTGAATGTTAGGTATAAAGGTGGCACAGTTATGAAATCATGATGACAGTAACAGGTCCTATTGGTGCTACATCCACTTCCCCTTCCAGCTCTTACCATTTCTGTGTACAAAGCCTTAATTCCCAAGGCCATCTTCCATGTCCTTTGCCTGAGGACTTTCTCTGGGTCCCCAAAACCTGTTTTGCCCCAGTGTGCACCAAGTAAGAAGTGCCAGAGAATCAATACTCCCAGGAGTAGCTTTCATCACTGACTGACAGGAGTGGGAGAGCACTCCCACTACCTCAGCCCTCAGATGGATAAGTCTGAAGCATGTTTAACACTGTTGCCCTGAGTCCCCACTAGAAGTGAGCTCCAGTTTCCCATAGTAGTAAATGGCTTGATAGCACAGCTTTCACTCGTTTCCTATCCTTTACTGTCTCATCTCCTTTCCTTTACCAGTGCTTCCTGGTATCACCTTTAAATAAACAATTTGCATTTGAATCTTTTACTTAGGATCTGCTTCTGGGGAACAAAAAGTTAAGACAATGATTTCTTTAAAATTTAACCATTTCTTTGCCCCTTTAATTTTAAGCACAACTACAAAGATCCTTCTATCTGTACAGTGATCCTTATATCCAGGATCTCATTGGATCCTTACAGCGTTGCTGTGAAGTAGACAGAATGACTGCCATTTACCCATTTTAGGGATAAAAATCCAGGACTCTGAAAACAAATGAAGCCAAAGCCACATGGATGATGGTGACAGAACTGGTCAACAATCTCAAACATTCTGACTCTCACTTCAGGAATGTCTTAAAGGACCTGCTGCAGTAGACATTTATTAAGCCCTTCTTCAGTGCATGCAACCCCATCAACTGCTCCTTAAAAGAACAGGTAGGAAGTGAAAAAATTCAAGATTTCTGTCCTTCAGGAGTTTAATTCACAGCTAGGGAAAAAAAGCGTGCTGTGTTTTTTTTTATTACATTTGCTCAGAAGAGCAGCTTTGGTAGTTAGTCTTGGTGAATTTTTAAAAATCCATGGGATTCTAAAAGCCTTGAAAATTGTTAATTTCTATCTTAGATTTCCATAGCCAGGTAGCAAAGTGATTGTACATGACACACCAGGGAGCATAACTTTCTATAAATCTTTCTTTAAAACTCATTTACCTTGGTCTTCTTTATATTATATAGCATGAGTATTCCTCAGAATCACCATCTGAATTTTTGATCAGCTTCAACTCCATTTTCAGACACATCACTTCATGAATCCTAGCTTCTAGACCTAGCAGGGGAATTGGAGGCAATGATTCACTTCTTATTTCCTTTGCTGAGCTTGCTGGAGGCAATGACATTGATAGCATAGTAGAAACCCTTGGGTTCTTGCAACTTGGCATGTTTGTCAGTCATTCACTCTGATGGTCCTAAAGAAATGAAGCTCAGATCGTCTCACACACTTGAATAACAATGGCAGAACTGACCTCAAATCTCAGAGAAATATGTTATCTCATTTTTTACATCTTCGTAACACGTTTCTCAATAGGCAACTGAGACTCAAATAGGCGCCATCATTTGCTCAAGACCTCAAAATAGCCAATCCAGGGTTCACTGCCAGTTTCTAGTACCTCTATACAACAACTGCCTTTCACGTCACAAAATAAATATGGGAGCTGTTGGCACTAATACTTTTTGCCAACTCATGAAAATAATTTGGGACACCTAGGAAAATCCCACAACTGATGTACGTATCTCAGGAATTGGTTTGTTAGTTTATGCAAGAGGGGCTGGCATTTTGTCTAAGGGGCCATGCTTCCCATTGATCAGTTCTTAGCAAGACCACTGAATCAGGTACCTATAGATTTAGAAACAGAAGTATTCCACATGGTGACTTGAGAAAAATCACTCAAAAATTGAAATAAATAGGTCACAAACATCAGTTTTCTTTTAAGTATATTATCAATCTTTATGCCAATCAGATGACTTATGTCTTATACCCATCCTTTACCTAGAGGTCAGAAACTATTATGGCTAAAAAAAATGCCTAGATTGACTAAGCTGGTTGATTCAAGAATATAGGTAAAATCTATTAGCCTTGCTCTGCAAGAAGTTACTTCTTTTTCTATATTATGTACCATGTTATAACTTCTTTTTCTATATTATATACCATGTTATAGGAAAAAATTAACCATATAACTATGATCATGAATATTACTAGATTTTTTTGGAAGCAAAGATATAAATTGTTGTGATATTATACTCCTGATGAACTTGTCTAGAGACAAAATGCTTATTTTTCGAAAGGAATAAAATCTTTTAATAGATAATTAAAATGGCATGTGCTGCCTTCCATGAAAATAAAAGATTTTAGCTAGTAAATCTGTATACATTCAACTAAGCATTATCTCTTTAAATACCCATTCTGTCTTAAAAGGCAAGCAAAAGATAAACCAGGTTATAGTCTCCTAGGCTGCTCTTGACATGCATAAAATTGTGGTTTTACAGCGTGAGAGGCAAAGAAAAAGGGGGAAGAGAAGCAAGAAAAATAGGTATGTGCAACCATGAGCCAAATCTGAATCACACAGAGAGAAGGAACAGCAACTGAATCCTTGATCAGTTTCTTTCTTTCTAAATAGGAAGTCTTCCTGCTTCTTCATGTTGCTGTATGGCAGGCACTGTTTCATCTAGCTTCAGGGGGCAGGAAATTTTGAGTGGGGCTAAGGTATGGTAATTCATCATTATTGAAGTGCAAGAAGAAATTGTTTCAATTTGATTCAAAGAGAAAAATTATTGTTTGTAACCCAAGTTCAATCGCTGAGCTCAGCCAAATGACTCTCAGAACGGCATTTTGTGTGCTTCCAAAATCCCCACCCTTGTTATAACTCACTTATGAGTCACTGACTGCCTGGCCTGGGAAAGAAATGCCACAGTGCACACCTCACCGTAATGACAAAGCATGCCCCTGTTGTTGGTTCATTCCCATGCAGTTTAGGAGACCCTTTCTTTTGATTTTTGATTGTAGGTTCAAAATCTCAGGAACAACTGAATCAGTTTGCTTCATCAAATCTACAATGGATTTGGTACTGACTTTAAAATCACTAACCACATAACCATGAATCCCTGTGAATCATTGAATTTGTGTGCCCCCAGAAGACTCATCCACCACATAGCCTTGCAAGGGCCCTTTTGAAAATACATATATGATCAGTTTTTAAGCCACCATTTGCTTAAAATTCATCAGCGACCTCCCTTACTAGGATCAGGGCTGCAATCCTAAATTCAGTGTATGTGATCTGCATAACCTCCCATCCTTTTCATTCATTCATCAAATATTTATTCCATGCCTACTACATATCAGATGCCATTCCAGACACTTGAGTACAAGCAATGGGCAGCGTGGACAGAGATTCCTCCCTGGAACTGACATTTGGCCATGCCTGTCCCCTCACCATCTCTGCCAGCTAAACCCCCTGCCACTTCCCACAGATCCTCAGGCTCTTCCTTCTGCTGGGAACACTGTGCCCGGTAAACTCCTACTGATTACCCTGATGTCATTTTAAATACCGTGTTCTTTAGGGAGGCCTTTCTCTTTTCCTGAACAAAGTCAGATCCCTATCCTCTCCACTTCACAGCACCCTTACTTATTTGTCACTTCCCTTTTTGTAAGTATTTGTCCTGCATCTGTATTTCCATCTTGTCCAGGAATTAGCAAACTTTTTCTGGAAGGGACAAGATAGTAAATATTTCTAGCTCTGTACGCTATACAGTCTCTGACACAACTACTCAGTCTGCCGTTATAGTGTGAAAGCATCCATATATAATACACAAATGGATGTAGCTGTGTTCTCATAAAATTTTATTTACAGAAGCAAGTGATGGGCTATATCTGGACTGTGGGCCACAATTTGCCATCCTCAGAACAACAGACCCTCCTGTGATATTTGACGGAAATGCTGTATATCTGTCTCTTCCAGCCACATATGGTTATTGAGCACTTGAAACGTGCCTAAGTGCAATTGAGGATCCAAATTTCTGAATTTATTTCATTTTAATTATTTAAGTTTAAATGTAAGTAACCACATGTGGCTAGTGATTACTGTATTGGACATAGGTATAGACCATGAGTGTCATGAGGTCAGAGGCTGTGTCCTTCGTGGTCACCACTGTGTCACCTGGACCTAGCAAAGCAACTGGCAAGAGGAGGTGCTAAAAATGTGTTGAATGAATGAATGAATAAATGAACAAATGTATAAATGTGGAATGACTTATCAGACTTCTTGTTTACTTTTTATCACTGCTATACACTTGATTAGATGTTGCCACTGGATATTTCGTGTTCTCTAGTCCTAAAATGTTATATTTTTGTATGTACATTGTATCTCCCCATTAGTCCATGAACTCCGTGAAGATGGGCGCTATAAGAGAGACTACCTGAATGATCTTTCCAGTGCCCAACGCAAGTACATGTTCAGTCACATGGTAGTCAGCCTTCCCATAGGGTGTTTGCTGCTACCAGTACCTACCTGGAAAGGAGATTCAGCCTCCTGGCTATTTTATTTCTGAAATATGTTCTCATCTGTTGCATCTCAAGATCTAACTTCAAGTTTTTCTGCTTTAACCCTGGTGTGTGGAGTTGAGAAATTCAACTTAGTCCTGTCTTTTCCTGCTTTATCACCTTGGGGAAGTTGCTTAATGCCCTGTTATTAGGTCCTCACCTCCTCTCTTTTATTAAGTGAAGATAATTCTAATGCTATCACAGCTATTCACTACCTACCTCTTAGGAATATTATGTAAATAAAGAAGATCATGGGCACAAAAGCTTTGAGCATCTCAGGGGTAAGCACTCTTTTCACATGACACATTATAACTGATCAAGAAGATAATAGATGGTAGTTATTCTCACTGACATTAAACCACTAGTGTATTGTTTTCAGGATAACGTAATACAAGCTCTCTGATTCTCAAGTGAGTCAGCTGGTTGCAAATCAGATAAGAATGTAATCATTGCAGGGTGGTGAAGGACAGCCACTTTGTTCCAAAGTTGATTTATGTCCAGTCGACTTTAGATCTCCACCCCTGTCGTCATTTCAGGTGGGATCCTAAGATCCTACAAATCTTTCTGCCCTACACTCCTCCATCATTAGGATAAGAGGGCATCCTAATGAAGGTATACCCTTTTTTTTGCTGCTATCCGAAACAGAAAGCCTGGCTTACCCTGCCACAGAAAGCTTATTAAATTCCAGTGGGATTTGACATCTCATCTCCAAGTAGGTAACACATGATGTCCATGCAAGCTCCTGTTCCTCTTGTTTTCACCCACCAACAAGTGCTAATGCTGTCCTTTCCTGGAAGGCCCTCACTTCCTCTCCCAACCTTTCCCAATCTTGGCTCTCTCTCTCTCTCTCTCTCTCTCTCTCTCTCTCTCTCTCTCTCTCTCTCTCATTCATTCCTGAAGCAGAGAGTGATTGGGCACTCTGCTAGGGACTCTGTTTAGACCCCTCCAAGTAAACTAAAGCTTTCTGTGAATCCTATACTTCCCTATTTGGGTGTGTCCTGGGAAAGCCTGTGGCTCACTTCCTGCACCGCCCTGATTTATTAGCTAACTTCTCAGGTGGTGAAGAGGAAAGCCAGGAAAATGGGAAACCAACTTAACCTTTCAAGAGATGAATTTGTTTTACAATATAAAGAAAAGAGTTGGCATAGCTAATATATAAAGAACTGGTTCCCTCAAACAGTTCTATATTTATAATCAATCTCTCTCTCTCTCTCTCTCTCTCTCTCTCTCTCTCTCTCTCTCTCTCTCTCTCTCTCTCTCTCTCTCTCTCTCTCTCTCATCTATGAACTGAAGCCTAACCTTGTAATATACATTTTACAATCAGGCACTGCCTAACACAGAGAGATGCTCAATAAATCAAGAATTGAATCTTTAACTCAGTTGATTTTCTGACATTAACGTCTCCAGATTTAAATTTGAATTTTGGTCAGCTTAGATGGGTCCTTATATATACATTATCATGGGAAGTTAACATGGTTCTCAGACTTATGAGGTGTGATCAAAGAAGACAGTGACTATTTAAATAAAAAAATTTACAGTAAAAGACACATTGCCATTAATCCCCCTCAAAGTACCCTTCTTTCTTCAAACACATCTATCCCATTGTTCTTACCACTTTCTAAAGTAGTTCTGGAAGTCCTCTTTCATGAGTGTCTTTAGTTGTGCTATCCTGAATTGAGTCAAAACATTTACCTTTCATGATCATTTTGACTTTGCGGGAGAGCCAGAGGTAGCACTGTGCCAGATCTGGTGAATAAGGTGGATGAGGACACACTGTAATGTTTTTTTTTGACAATGTGTGACATGGAACATTGTCATGATGGAGGATAATATACGGCACACCTTAAAACACACCTTCTCTCAATCGTAGCTCACTCCCAATTGACTGCACTGAACAAGTTGAAACTTGTCACACACTGTTACAAAGGTTTGATGTGCTGCTTCCCATATTGAAGATCCCGGCCTTTCTGTTTGATGGCACTCAGTAGCAGCATTCACCATATTTGTTGATCACAATGGAAAGGATCCATGTCACACATTGCTTTTGGTATTGCAATTTCTATAAAATAAATACATTACCATGTGTCCTTATCCACCTATTCAATGACACCATGTGCGACTTCTGCCTCTTCCCCAAAGTCAAAATAACCATGGAAGGTAAACATTTTTAATCAGTTCAGGACATTGAGGCAGTCATGACAGTAAAACCAAAGACACTCATGAAAGAGGACTTCCAGAACTGCTTCAGAAACTGACAAGACCAATGAGATAAGTGTGTTTTGAGGGGGATTAATAGCAATGTGTCTTTCACTAATCAATTTTTTTATTTCAACATTTACCATTTTTTAAATTATACCTCATATTTCAAATGCTTCTAAGTGAGGTTATAAACAGATGAATTTTAATAAAATTCCTGTAATATGTACTCATTAAAGTAATACTAGATGTCAGAATAAATGAGCCACCAAATCTCAAAAGTATAACCCAATAGAAGTTTATTTCTCACTCATGTTAAGTCTAATTGGCAGTGATAGGAAGTTGAAGGGGGAGGTGGCGAGGACTCTGCTCTATACAGATATTCAGGAAACCAGACTAACAAAAGTGCTGCATTCTCTAATGTGTGGCTTCCAAGGTCATCTTGGCCATTAGCATTCAGATGGATGGCAACAGGGGAAAGAAAGAGATGAATCATGAGAAAGGCTTTTATAGGCCAGGCAAGGACATGGCACATTTCACTTCTACTCATTTCACATTGGTCAGAACTCAGTCACATGGCCACATTTGTCTACTTGGTATGTGGGAAATGTAGCCCAGCTGTGAGAAAGAGGAAAGGATAATAGGTTTAGTGAACAGCCATTCTTTGCCACACTGGACAACAGGGTTAAAATATTTGAAATATTTGAAAGGCCTGAGTAAGAGATAATGAAAACTATCATTTTTTGCAAGTGAGCCTTTATTTTCTGTCCTTTTATTAAATGAATTGCCTTTTAAAAATATTATTGTAACACAATATGGTGCATGTAATGATGATGTTAAGAAGTAAGAACATCTAGTTTTGATATTTTCAGGAAGTAAAGCCAGAGCTGGGTCCTAAGCAGTGAATATTAGGCAGGCAAAGGATATACCTATGTGGAGTAGAGATGAAGGACAGGTGGCAGGAGAAGACACTTAGGAAAAGAAATGAAAACCAAAGAAATTACAGAAAAATGGGAACATGAGAAAAGGTTTGGAGGGGACAAAAATCCAGGTGTGAAATGAAAGCAGTTTGATGTTGCTTAAACAACAAATGAAAGGCAGAAAATCAGAAGACTTATAGGTAGGTCATTGTCTTCTATACTAAGAAATTTAACTTTATGCTGAAAGCCAACACTTCTCTAAGAGAGTTTTGTTGTGACATAGGCAAATTTATATGAAAGGTGAAGAATACATTTGATTCATGTACTGGGTTTCCCAAGTTTAAGTGATTTATCACTTCAGTATTTTAATAGCATTCAATAAGCTAATTCAATCAACAAATATTTATTCAGCACTTACCAAGTAAAGCTATGTGTTGACAATGGGGATACAGTGATGAACAAGAAAGATGTCTATCTTGGCTCTTACATTCTAGATTGTTTATGCTATGAAAACCCAAGAGGTGCAGAGGTATGTAGCCTTTCCAAAATCCTTTTTTGTTGATGGCCATTTCTAGGGAGTACTGTGAAGATGCTATTATAAGTAACACTTGGATATCAGAGCTAGAGGTATATAAAGTTATCTAGCAACTGCAGATTTGGGCAGTCAGGGTGGAATAAAGAAATCATCCAAGAGGTAATTGCAGTAGTCCAGGAGAAAGGATGATGAGCATCTCCCCTGATGCTCTCAGTTCTATTTGGGGGACCTTTCTCTCTATGCATTCCTACTACCCTTATCCTTCCAGCCCTCACACTATATGCTAACAGTAAGGAATGTGTACTTGCTAAGCAGGGCAGAAGAATGCTGGCTTAAACAACTGAGATAAGTACAACTGAGATAAGTACATCATGTGTACTAGATGAGTATCAGTCCTGCCCCTTTCCACTAGTCTCTCATCTAGTCTACAATTCTTGTTACTCCCTTGACTGGATATGAGAACTGATCTGATGGTATCCTTTCAGCTGCAAGTAATGGAAGACTCAAATATAAGTAGATTAAAAATAAGATTCTTGTTATTCTCACACAATAAAAGTCTAGAGTTGGGAAGAGTCTATGGTGGTTCCTGGATTGGTTGATTCAGCGACCTAACAGTGTCATCAAGGACAACAGTGCTATTCTGGAAATTTCATATAAATGCAATCATACAATATGTGGTCTGTTGTGAATGGCTTCACTCACTTAGTATAATGTTTTCAGGGTGCATCTGTGTTAGAGTATTTGTCAGTGTATTCACCATTTTTATTGTCAAACAATAATCCATTGTGTTGTTATACTACATTTTATTTATCCATTCATCAGTTAGTGATTATCTGGGTTATCTCCCTCTATTATGTATTATGACTAATACTACTATGAATGTTTGAGTACAGTCTTTGTGTGGACATGTGTTTGCACATCCTTTGGTTATATACCTAAGAGAGTTTCTGAGTCATATGACAACTCTATGTTTAACTTTTAGAGGAACTGTGTTTATGAGGATCACAATTTCTTCACATCTTTGATAGAACTTGTTATCTACCTTTTTATTATATCGATCCAGTGGTATAAAGTTGTATCTCATTATGATTTTTTTAATTAAAATTTATTGGGGTGACAATGGTTAGTAAAGTTACATAGGTTTCAAGTGTACAATTTGGTAATACATCATCTAAATATCACATTGTGTATTCACCATCATTAGCTATCAGGAAAATTAATCATTATGATTTTAATTTGCATTTTCCTGATAGCTAATGATGGTGCACATCTTTTCATGTGCATATTGGGCATTTATATATATTTGGACAAATGATTATTCAGATATTTTACCCATTTTTAATTGGATTATTTGTCTTTTTTTATCATTGAGCTGTGTTTTATTTTTATATATTCTGGGTATTAAACCCTTACCAGATGTCATATATATCTTCTACAGTTTTGTGAGTTGTCCTTTCACTTTCTTAATAGTATATCTCAAATTGGGCGAAGTAAAACTTATCTGTTTTCTTTTGCCATTTGTGCTTTTGGTATCATAACTAAAATGTTTTGCCTAATACAAGGTCACGAACATTTACTTCTGTATTTTCTTCGAAGAGTTTTACAGTTTTAGATCTTACATATATGTCTATTATTTATTTTGAGTTTATTTTTGTGTGTGTTGTGAAGAAGGGGTCCAATATCACTTGCTGAAGTTTTCTTGTGCGAGTCCCCATATACAATGGTTTTTCTCACCTTCAGTATCTCAACCCCCATCACTCTTCCCTCTTTAACCTCCCACTTCTTCCTCCCCTCTTATACTTGCTGTCTCCTAGTGGAGCCCATTTTCCCACTTCTCCCTATATTTAAACATTGGTCAAGGCCCTATACATATTCTTTCCCAAATATTTCTCTAAAAGCAGCATCATCCATTCTAAGAGTTTCATCATTTTCTCTATTCAAATTTAATGAAAATTGTAACTTTTAATGAGTGCTTGCTCTATGGCAGGTACTTTGTATATAGTATTTCAATTAATTTTCAAAACAACCCTTATTAGTTCCATTTTATACTGAGGCATTTCAAAACAAAGTCATACAATCAGCAAGTGAAAATGTCTGGATTTGAACCCAGGCAGTCTCGCTCTTGTGCAAGTTCTCTCCATCTTTATGCTGTACCTCCCATCAAGACTGGACTCAAATTCCACTTTTTTCAGGAAGCCAGTCCTGATCACCTAATGTGATATATATAGCCCCTTCATTTGTGTCACCCTTATGACATTTACTTTTTGTTCTAAGTTATGATAATTTACGCTTAGTACCCTCTCGTACCCTAGCACTCCATTACCCTATCAATTCTGGGATAAAGGGACCGTATTTATTGATTTTATATTCCCTTTAATATTATCCTACGACAGTGCTAAATAGGAAGCCAGGAAAACACCTGTTAATTTGAATGGAAGAGTAATTGCCTGTAAAGGTGTGTCCTCCCAGCATGCCCAACACCCTGTTTAGATATGATAGAGATAAAATGTGATAGAAATGCAGGAAGTAAACCAGCCCCAGGGTGTCACAGTGTCTGAAATGACCAGGCACTCTGGGCAAGGTGGCTATTCATTTTCAAGGCTCCGAAAGAAAAGATAGAAGCAAGAAAGTGTATTACAGATTACCATACTGGGTAGGCCTTAGCCAGCAAACTTATTCAGCGAAATTTTATGCTTCATTTACTTTGATAGGGAAAATTGTTATATTTCAAAATAACTATCCAGTGCCAGTTTGAGAAATCCTTCCCATGAAGTATGACTAATATCAATTTTAAATAAAGAAATGTAGTAAATGAGTCACTTTCCACTGTTAAGAAAAACCTGTATATTTCCAGATAACTTTGTTCTTCATAAAGGTATCTCATTTTCTCTCTGCCAAATAAATTTACATTAAAATAAATTTAAAAGAAATGAAGTTATATGAGAAAGAGTAAAGTAAATATTGGTTTGGACTGATGAAGGTTGTTGAAAATTTCTCCTTTATATTATAACTATCTTAGAGAAAAAGTCACAGGGGTAAATAAATAAATAAATAAATAAATAAATAAATAAATAAATAAAGTTACCCAGGTCCAGACTGTGCACTTAGCTGAGGGTTTTATTTGCACCTAGGGAGACAGTCTGTTATGTACAGTAAAGGTTTACCTCAGAGCCAATTTAAGCAGAAAGTTCTCATGGATTTCATGGGAAATGCTCTGCTTGTTATGGCCACATATGGAGCTCAGAAATGGATATGGGGCCAGGAAAGAAAAAGGGATAACCTGCTGATCCACACAGGATGGTCTTGAATGTCCTGCTAGTTTATCTCTTCACATGCAGATCACATAATTCAGCCACCCTCCAAGTCACCCTAAGAGGTTAATTTGTGATCAAGCTAAATAGGTTCCTGACATCACCAACATTGGGTTCCCTTCACTCATGTGCCTTCTTCTATGGTGCCCATAAGAGCAGTGGGTCTCAAAATCCTGTCAAGCCCACTTTTCTTCTCTTCTTATAATTCGTCCTTTATCACCTTCACCTTCAACCATGGCTTCAACTGTGCCTCAGATAGTGGACTCCCAGATTCTGTACGTTAGCCAGGGTCTTTCTCTTTTCCTGCATCCCTAACTGCCTGACAAACTGCCCTACATCTGTGAGCAATCACCACCTCCAATTTAGCATGTCCCATACATACTCACTGTCTTACTCCTGTAAGCAGCCTTCCTAATTCCCTCTTTCTTATCAACAATACTATAATGCTCCTTGCAGATACTTTTCATTTTCTTCTTCTTTGTGACCTAACCAGTCAAAAATGGCATCAAATCTTCCTTCATGATGATCTCCATCCCTTTTGCGAAAGTCTGGACAAATATAGAAAGGCAGGAAGCCAATTGTGTGTCCCCATGATATAGAAGGACCCAGGAGGTAGATCTCACTTGGAACGCTGAAGAGCAGTGTAGTCCAAAGGTCAAGCACAGAAAAGAGCCAAGGAGGGGAGGCAAAGGCACTAGCGTATGAAGATCAGCCATCCATCAGACCTACAAAACTGATACGAGGACATAGAAAGAGGGAGGTCAAGAAATCAGGAATCAGGTCTGTCTTGGTCATCTTTGAAACCCCAGAATGTACCTAGATCATTGATGGCTCATGGTAGGCACTCAATAAATGCCCTACATTCCCAAATACAAGGCATTTCTTATAACCTTTCATTCACCTTTTATTCAAGGCCTCATATCAAGCAATACTTTCTCACTTGTATTATTTCAAACCACTAGGTAGTATTTGGGGGTGACATGTTAGACAAAGGCAACATTCATCAATGTTAGTTTGGGGTGTCTACAGACATAACTTGATATAATGGACAAATCAGGAGACAAGGAATTTTAATAAGATTTAATAATATTTTGAGGGGGGTTTGACTTAACTGAAATGTTAGATGTCATTAGGAAAAGACTTTTTAAAAATCGTTTTAAAAACAAGTAGTGTAGAGACCAGAAATATTTATTTACCAGATAAACTTCTTTTTGATTGACAAAAATTTTGTGTGTCAGTGACTAAGTCAGAGGTTCCAAAAGTGCTACATCTCAAACAAAGTGGAGGAAATGAAGGTGATAACATCTAGAAAATTATGTTGGTGGATTTAAATGGTGCTTATAGTGATGACAAAGGCTATGTAAGTGGCAAGACCAGTATTTCTAATTAACATAATTTTATGTAATGTGTCATTCTAAATATAAATGTAAGATAAATTAGCACATTAAATATTGGTAGACATTTGATAACTTCAATTTCCTATGAATCACTAAGTTATGTATTCCAAGTAGTTAAAACAGATCCCCCATTTTCCAATAAAATTACCCATGCAAAATATGGAATGAAATAATGAGTGAATGTATAAATACTTATTGAAGACTAAAAACTTAATTAAGTAGTAGCATTAAGAATAATTTATGTACTAATCCATTGAGCCAACGTTGAGCTATTATGTGCAAATTAATTAAACAGGAATCAGAATAGTTTGGTATTAAAAGTCTATTTTCCACTGGAATGTTGACACCTAAAATAAAAGAAAGAAATACTTTAACTTTTTATTTGAAAATTTTCAAACATACAGAAAAGTGAAAAAAAATTATTTAACAAACATCTAAAACCTCCACCTAGATACAACAGTTATTAACATTTTTCCCAAAATTGCTTCATGTATATATTTTATTTTTGATGGACTGTTTGAAAGAAAATTGTATTTCTCATAACACTTTATCACCTTTTATTACTGCTTCAGCATGCATCTATATAAATTAAAACATTTCCATATAACTGTAATACTGTCACTCTTAACAAAATGTATCATTCCTGAATAAGATACATTTTCAGTCCACATTTGAATTTCCACAGTTGTTCAAAATATATTTTTTTACTATTTTTTTCTTACAAAAACAAAGAACACACATTGCATTTGATTGTGTCTCTTCAGTCTTCTTGCCAACTCTTCTTTTTTTTTTTTTGCCTGATTCAAGTATAATTGACAAATAAAAATTGTAGGTATTTGAGACATACAGAGTGATTTGATATAGTATATGTTGCGAAATTATTACCACAATCAAACTATTGGTTTGTTGGAAAAGTCATGACGTATTTTTTATGTTTTTCGTTAAAAAAATGCCTCATGACTTTTCTGACAACCCAATAATTAACATACATTATCTCACCTAGTTACCAAATTGTGTGTGTGTGTGTGTGTGTGTGTGTGTGTGTGTGTGTGTGTGTGTGTGGTGAGAACATTTTAGATCTACTCTTTCTGCAAATTTCAAATACTCATACAGTATCATTAACAATGGTCACCATGCTGTACATAGATAACCCAAACTTATTCACCTTATAATTGAAGTTTTGTACATTTTGACCAACATCTCACCATTTCCCCACCATTATTCTATTCTCTGCTTCTGTGAGCAGTTTTTCTAGATTCCACATGTAAGTGAGATCATGCAGTACTTGTCTTTCTGTGTCTGGCTTATTTCATTTAGCGAAGCGTCTTCCAGGTTCATCCATGTTGTTGCAAATGGCAGGATTCCCTCTTTTATATGGCTCAATAATACTTGTGTGTGTGTGTGTGTGTGTGTGTGTGTGTGTGTGTGTGTGTGTGTGTGTGGTGTGTGTGTGTCTTCATTTATCCATCAGTGGACACTTAGATTGTTTCTGTATCTTGGGTATTGTGAACAATGCTGCAATGAACATAGGAGTGCAAATAGCTCTTCAAGATACTTATTTAATGTCCAGTGAATATATACTCATATGGGATTTCTATTTTTTTTTTGAGGAAACTCCATACTGGTTTTCATAATGGTTGTACCAATTTATATTCCCATCAGTAGTGCCCAAGTGCTCCCTTTTCTCCACACTCTTCCCAACTCTTGTTTTTTTGTTTGTTTTGTTTTGTTTTGTTTTGTTTGATGACAGCCATCCTAACATGTGTGAGATGATCTCTCTTATTCATAATTGCATTATTCAGTGCAATTTTGGATTTGCATTTCCCTGATAATTAATATTGTTGAGCACTTTTTCATAAAACTTGACCATTTGCATGTCTTCATTGGGAAAATGTCTGTCTGTTCAGGTCTGTTGCCCATTTTTTGATTGGGTTATTTGTTTTGGGGATTTTTTTTTTTTTTTTACTTCTATGAGTTCCTTATGTATTTTGGATATTAACCCCTTATCAGATGTAAGGTTTGCAAATATTTTCTCCTATTCATTGGTTGTCTTTAAATTTTGTTGTCTATTTCCTTTGCTGTGCAGAAGCTTTTTAGTTTGATGTAATCCCATTTATTTATTTCTGATTTTAAAGACCAAGTCAATTGATATGTAGAAATTTCCACATTGTGAATTATCTGATTGTTTCCTCATGAAGTAATTTATGTTCCTCATTCCTAATATTTCTTGTGAAATGGAAGTTAGATATAAGAGCATGACAAAATTCAGCTTAAATATTTCATTGGTATATTAAATATTACATCATGATAATAGCACAGAGTGGCTAGTTGTTCCAACATCTGTGATATAATTTGATCACCTAGTTAAGTAGTAACTCCAGGTTTATGATTGGATAGTAACCTGTGGTTGATACTTGGGCTTCTTGCTAAAGCCCTTTCCTCACTACATTTTCACTTAACGGATTTGGCATGTTTTGAGAATTTTTATCTAAATCAATTATTTCATTAGAGGGTTGTAAAACAAATTTACATTTCTGATCACCCTCTTCAGTGGGTAATTTCCAATTTTCCCCAAGCAGCTTTTACAATCTTAAACATGTTCTTTGAAATTTAAAATGTTGAAAGTCCAACTTTTTAAATATCATACTTTATTGTAATGGGAGAGTGCTAATCTTTGATTTTCTTTTGTGTTTTCAGCAAAATGGGAAACCACATTTTAATGATAAGCCAATTGTTGAATCCTTTGAGGAAGCACCTCTTCATGTTATGGTTTTCACTTATATGGGATATGGAATTGGAACACTTTTTGGCTATCTCAGAGACTTTTTGCGAAACTGGGGAATAGAAAAATGCAACGCAGCTGTAGAACGAGAAGAACAAAAAGTACGTATGTGCATCTCCCTGAATCTTTGTCAATGCTATTCTCCTCTAAAGTGTTCTCAGAAGTGGTGGTGATGCATGTACAGATTT
The DNA here is from genome assembly GCA_033961575.1 of Aselliscus stoliczkanus. NCBI lineage: Eukaryota > Metazoa > Chordata > Mammalia > Chiroptera > Hipposideridae > Aselliscus > Aselliscus stoliczkanus. The sequence continues at coordinate 35,169,102 of CM066738.1, forward strand.
TTAAAGGAGTGAGGAGCTCAGGAACTACTCAGGGTAAATTCTATTCATATTCACCCTTCATATTCATATTCAATCCTATTCAAACTCCATCTCCTGTCTATTCATGGACTTGTTTTCTGCAAATATTTATCAAGGAACCACTATTTGCCAGATGTTGAACTGAGGGTTTTCTCATACATTGCCGTCCTTAATAATAACAGCCCCATGAGATAGATATTAAAGTACCATTTTAAAGATTTAAAAATCATAGTAAGAGCAAGGTGCATGAATGGGATTGTATTCTGGTCTTCTAGTTGTAAGATGAGTATTATTTATGTTCTATCCTGGAATAGAAAAGTTGTCTGAATGAAGTGTTAGGTTTTTATCCTATCTAGATCAGGGCCCCTCAACTGTAGTACTATTGATATTTTAGACTAGATAATTCTTTGGTGTAGGAAGCTGCCCTGTACATCGTATAACTTTTTAGCAGCATCCCTGGCCTCTGCCCAATAGATGCCATTGGCACTCTTCCACACACTTATGAAAATCAAAAATGCCTCCAGACATTTCCAAATGTCTCATGGACTACAAAATCACCTTCAATTTAGAACTTCTGATCTACTTTCAATAATTAACCTATAAAAGCCTACATCATCCTTTTTCACATAGAACTAACAGAATAACCTGGAAAATATTCAGAGATATGCAAAGAGGCTGCATTTTGTTTACATGTTTTCAAATTGGTTCAAATGATTTATGATGCCATGAATCTCTTTTTCCTAAAAATTGCTTTGGAATATTGTGAGTGTGGGCATAGATCATTCAACATGATAGAGCCTTAAACACATCTAAGCAAAGAAGATAGGTGAGGCATGAATATCAGTGTAATGAGAAAACCTCAAATCCTATAACTTAGCAATCAAGACACACACGCGCGCACACACACACACACACACACACACACTTCAGATGCCACTCTGCAGCGTACTTGTATCTCTAACTGGCTATATATTGAAGGTTCCAACAACCATCTCTTTGGATTTCAGATGCCAGTTGCAAATCAAGGTTGTTAGCTGTATTTCTGACTGACTGGCTATAAATCAGAGCTACCCATACCTGCTCTTGAGTTTGATTAATTTGCTAGAGTACTTCACAGAACTCAGAGAAATATTTTATTTACTAGACCATCAGTTTATTATAAAAATATATAACTCAGGAACAGATAGATGACAAAGATGCATAGGGCAAGGTATGGGGACGGGGTACAGAGTTTCCATGCTCTCTCTGGTATGCCACGCTCCCATCACCTCCATGTATTCACTAACCCAGAAACTTTTTGAACCCCACCCTTTTGGGGGTTTTATAGACTTTTGGCAATTGATTCGAATGTCAGCCCCTCTACCCTCCCTGGAGGTTGAGGGGTAGGACTGAAAGTTCCAACCCTCTAATTACATGGTCGGGTCTCCTGCGTAGGTGCTTTCCAAAAGTTATCTCGTTAATAATATCTCTTACCTCACTCTGTCCCTGGAACCTGTGATCCTTTATATTTAAGCTCTTTCATTCTCCCATATTCCCCATTCTGCTTTTTCTTCCTCTTATCTAGCTTAAATTTCATGGACCTTGATGTACCATCAACTGGATTCACCCACCATGCTGATAGGTCTCCTTCAGTGTTACCTGCCAATCACATTACATCACCTTCATGCATTTAGTCTCCAGCTCCCTCTAAATTTTCAACACATCTCGACCCTCCTGACTTTCAGTTAATAATCTTGCTTCCTATTTCATTGAGGAAATAGAGAAAAGGCCAGAACTTTCGTACACTTCCTCAGCCAACACTTGTCCCTGTGTTCACATTCCTGACTTCCCCCACCTCTCATGACCATGAAATAGATATCCAGGCTCCTATGCTGGCTAAGCCTTCCACCTGTACACTGGATCCCATTCCTCAGCAGTCACTTAGTCTTGACATGTCCAAAACTCTATACTTGAGCTTCCCCTCTAAACTCTTTCCTCTTTCAACCTTTCCTAGATTGGTAAATGGCAACTTCATCAGTCCAGGTATCCTGACCAAAAACCTCAGGGTCATCCCTGACTCTTCTCTTTCTCTTGCACTCCAAGTCAAACCAATCCACAAAAACTATCAGTTCTATGTTCAAAATCTGTTTGTTTTGAAACTATTCCTTACCACCCCTGCTGCCAACAGTGTTGTCCAAACAACCATCTTGTCTTGCCTAGATATACTTTTGCTTCCACTCTCGCCCTCTACAGTGTCTTCTCAACTAATAACCAACATAATTCCAAGTCAGGTCACATGACATCTCTGAGCAAAGCTCTATAATGCTTTTTCTTCTTATTCAGAGTAGAAGCCAGAGCTAGCCAAGGCCCTGCAGTAGGCAGACCCCTCCTCCATCTTCACCTTCATCTCTTCTACCCCTCAGCTCTCTCCTTATGCCTCAAATACTGGTATTTCCTCACTCTTCCTTAAGAACTGCTCACACATACATACCTCAGGGATTTGTCTTGCTTTCCTCTCTTCCTGTAATGGTCCTCCGTCATCAGCGTGACTCACTTCCTTGACTTAAGTATCACTAAGCAATCAATAGATTTAAATGCAGCAGCAATCACTGGCCAGAGAAATACCCCATCACCCAAACTAGGCTCAGTTCCAGATACCTTCTGGCTGCTTCAAGAAAGCCAATGCAGGGCCGGCTGAGTGGTGCGGTGGTTAAGCGCTGGCCTGGGAAGCCAGCGGCCCCGGTTCGGTCCCACATATGAGGGCCATTGACACTGCCCTCAAAAAAAAAAAAAAAAAAAAGAAAGAAAGCCAATGCATTCTCACAAGAGATGAATATTTTTCACAATTGCATCTAGCAGAGGAACATGTGCCATAGGTTGGGAAGACAACTCCAAAATCAAAGTCCTTGGAATATTTTGTAAACTAAGACCAGTAAAATCAGATCACAACCTCCCTACAGTAAACACTCAGGTCAACATTTATTTGGAATCCAAATATCCAAATATATATTTGCATATATACATATACACAGTGTGATTGAAAAAGTATAGTGAATTCTTAAATTAAAAAAAATTAATACAGTAAAACACACATTGCCACTAATCCCCCTCAAAATACTCCCCCTTACTTTGAACAATTATCCCATCATTTTTGCCACTTTCTGAAGCAGTTCTGTGAGTGTCTTTACTTCATCCTCCATTATAACAATGCTCCGTGTCACACATCTCTCTATTATACAGCAATTTCTGTCAAATAAAAACCTTATGGTGTGTCCTCATCTACCATATTCACTGTATCTGGCACCATGTGACTTCTGGCTCTTCCCCAAAGTCAAAATGATTCAGGCCTCTAGACAGCCATGACAGTTTAACTAAAGCATTCGCGAAAGAGGACTTCCAGAACTGCTTCCCAAAGTGGCAAGAACAATGGGACAAGTATGTTCAAAGTACAGGAGAGTATTTTGAGAGAGAGTATTGGCAATGTGTCTTTTACTGTAATAATTTTTTTAAATTTATATATTCACCATGTTTTTTATCACATCTCATATATGTATACATACACATAATCACATATAGTTTCTGATTTATCTTTAAAATGTTAGTCACATAATTTAAAAAATTCTTTTATAATATAGTCCTCCCTGCTTCCTATAGCAAGAAGGAATCTGCAGTAGTTGGCAGAGCTGATTAATTTTGACAAGGTAGAGCTTTGTGAATACATATGCCAACTAGTACTATGCCAATGTAATAGGTGGTTATGACAAGCTCTAATGAAGAGCCTCTCCTCAAACTCATATCATTTTTCCCTTTCCTTTTTATTATGGAAATAATGAATAAAAGCAATCTCTTGGTGCATCCTTTCTGTCTTTTTCATGTACTTAATTACACATAGGTTCATTTGTACTTACTCTGTCCTTTCTTTAACTTAGATGAGATCATATCACATCTATTGTATGACTTACTTTTTTTCACCTAACTATATGTCTGAAGATCTTTCAGACCAGGATTATCTAATTCCTTATAATAGTTGTATAATGTTATTCCATAATATGGATATATGGTTATTTATTTATATTCTCATATTTTTATTTTTATTAATAAGTATTTAATGAACAGTATATGAATTTGTTGCAGAATGATTTCTAGAAGTGGCTTTCTGGATCCAAGGAATGTACATTTTAACTTCTGAGAGACTGTCAAACTGCCTTCCAAAAAGCTTGCCTAGGTTAGACTCTAGTCAGCAGTACCAGAGTGCTTATTTTCTTGACAGCAATTGATATGTTGATATTATCAGCAGATTTTTTTGTTTTTACCCATCTGATAGGTGAATGTATTTTTGTTCTTGTCTTAATTTTCATTTTCCTGATTAATAGTGAAACTGAGCTTCTCATTCACACTTACTCCTCTTTCATGGCCTATTCATATCCTTTGCTCAACATTTTATTAAATTGTTTTTTCATACTGATTTATAGTTCTTTCTATATATCCTTACATCAATATTTTTTCTGTTAAGTGTATTTTAAATATTTTCCAATTCTGTTTCTTAGCTTTTACATTTTCCTTTGTTATATTTAGCCACATATATATTTTTAATATTTAAGTCTTATTTATAAAACATTTTTTTTGGGTTTTTTGTTGTTGTTTTGTTGTTTGTTTTTTAAGATTTTATTGGAGAGTTGGGGGAGGGGAACAGCATTGGGGAATCAGTGAAAGGGAACAGACAAGTTGCTGTCATTTTGTTCTTCAGTCGATTAGTAGAGGATGTCGCCTCACTGGCCCATGTTGGTATTATCATTGCGCTCTTCCCAGCTGAGGCAGTCAGTCACAGGGCATTGGCAGCTCAGAAAAGTGCATGCCAGCTGCTGGCCAGCCCCACTGCAGCCTACGCCTTTGCCAGCAACTCAAGACAGCCCTGCTCCAGGTTGAGCTGTTTTTCACCATCTTAGCTGAGTAGGGTGCAGCGTCACTGGCCCTCTATGTGGGATCCAAACCAGGGGCCTGCTGCTCCGAGCTGGCATCCCAAGCCAACTCTTAACGAATGCGCCACTTGGCTGGCCCTGTTGTTTTTATTTTTGCAGTTAGTTGTTTTCCCCCCACCCTTGGGGAGAGGAAGTTTATCATGTTTAGAAAGGTAATTTTTGTTGTTGTTAATTTTAAAGTTGTAAAAAATCTTCCTATAAATTTTTTTCAATACTTTTACGATTTGTGGTATTTATTTATACATTTAATCCACACATCAATCTAAAAGTTATTTCTATGTGCTGTGTGTGAGGTAAAACTATTTTTTAAAGAGATTTTTAAATTGTCTCAGCACCATTAATTGAATCATTTATTTTTTATCCCCTGAGTTGAAATATTGGTCTATTTGTCTATTTTTCAGGTAAATATACAAGTTTCCTGTAATTCTTAAAGATTTTCTCTATGTGTACACTTTAAAATTATCTTGTCAGTGACCAAATTTTAAGGAAAGAAGCTGCTGTCATTTTAATTAGCAATACATTAAATTTATAGGTACAGGTCAACTTTGGAAAATCTGACATCTTAATATTTAGTCTTCCTATTCAAAACCATAATATATCTCTCCATTTATTTAGATATTTCTTACATTCTTTAATAAAATTTTATAGTTTTCTTTATTCTAAAGTTTTACCATTTTCTCTTATGATTCTTATTTGGGTATGAATTTTTTTGCTGGTAGTGTTATTTGAATACTATCTTTTTTCCCTTTCCCATATCCTAATTAGTTATTGATGGCATATAGGAAAGCTTTTGATGTTTTCATATTGATTTCAAATGTTATTACCTTAATGAATCCTCTCTTTAGTTGTCACAGCTTCGTAGATACTCCTAGTTGTATTGCAATTTCTTGTAGTTTTCCATGAGTACTGGGAAAAACTATATATTGTCCTTAAGTTCTATAATAACAAATTTGTTAATTATATTATTTGAATCCTCTAGACTTAATGCTTGCCTACTCAAATTTCTAATTTCTGAGAAATGTGTTTTAATGCATTTCACTGTGATTGTGGACTTGTTTTATTTTTTTTCTTTCTTATGTATTTCACTGTAACTGTCAGATACTTAAAAGTCCATGGCTCTTCTAGTTTTCTGGATTTTTCCTTTCATCATGTCTTTACCTTGTACTCTATTTTGCCTGATATTAATATTTATACATCTATTTTTTTTTGTCAATTGCCATTTCTTTGTTTTTGGTCTTCAACATTTTCAGGAAATGTGTGTTTCTTATAAGCAATTTATAGATTTATTTTTAAGACAAATGTGAAAACTTCTGTATTGTAATAAGATAAAATAATGTATGAACAGTTACTTAGTTGAACCATATCAAATTCTTGTTTTTATAGGTCAAAAATAGTCAATCATTGGTAATTCCATACAGTTAAACCTAATATTTTAAATTACTCATGAATTTAAACTTATTTCTACAATATTTATATTCTACATTCATGTTTTCTGTTATTTATTCATTTATTATTTTAACTATGTATTATTTCATACCTTTGATACATTTGATGAAATATCCTTTGTTCTGCATTTTTTCTTCATGTCACCTTTAAGAAGTTTTATATAGTATTCCCCTTACTTTTTTTTAATGGTTGTCACTGAATATTTAACAAATATACTTAGTATTTAGATATCATTATTCAGTAACTAGATTCTTCCTCTGACAAGGAGAAGAATTTAATAAAGTTCCTTTTCTTTCTCCCACATACACATTCAAAAGATTTTCATTTATTTATTAATTTTTGGTGTCTGTTTTATTATACCACGTATATAAACCTGCTTGGGCTTAACCATATTCCATCAGTGTCTTCACTCACTATTTTTTCTGGCATCTCTTGTTTTCCTCCTTAGTTATTTCATTATTTGTTTTGTTGAGGTATACCCTCAATTTTTATTACAGAAAAGACCTGAGGGAGTTAAACTCATCACTCATTTCATGTATTAAAATGTTTCTATTTGGCTCCACATTTGATTGCTGGCTTGGCTGAGTGCCGGATTTTAAGTTCAAAATAACTTTTCCTCATAATCTTTTCTACTACTGTTACCTGAGAAAAGTCTGAAGCAATTTAATTCTTATTCCCTTATATATAAACTGCTTTTCCCCCTTTTCTGAACACTTTTGACATTTTCCCCCTTATCCTTAGAGATCTGAAATTTAACCAAGATGTATCCTGGTATAAGTTTTTACTTATTTGCTCCATTCAGTACCTGATAGCTCATTTAAATTTTAGAATTCAAACCTTTCTTCTTCTCTGGAATTTTCTCTCTCCACTTTCTCCTTCTTCTTCAACTTCTTTGCCTTCTTTTTCTCCTCTTTCACTTCTTCTCCTCCTTTTTTCAGTCTTGCAATTCCTATTAGAGAAAGATTGGATCTTCTGAACCTGACATTCAAATCTCTTTTCCTTCATATTTTGCTTTCTCTGTCCTGTCTCATTATGACTGGAAAAATTAGCAATTTATTATTCTAGCTTATTAATTTGCTTTCCAACTGTGTCCATTGCACTTTTAAATAAATATATTACCTTTTTAAAGGATACATTTTGGTGTATCCCTCTATATGTATGACACACACACACACACACACACACACACACACACACACACGGTGCCAAAAAGATGTATACATATTTTTAAAAAGGAAAAAATTGTTAAAATTGTAATACTCAATATATACCAATAACAAAAGATGAATACAAGTTACATTTGACTTCTGCAATTACAGAGGTGCTCAAAGTGTTAACCATCAGCGTCCAGATGCTTCTGATTACTGTGAACTACTGCTTGAGCAACATTGACCAGTATGCTCCTGTATACATTTTTGGCACCTCCGGTACATATGTGTGTGTGTGTGTGTGTGTGTGTGTGTATAATTTTTTTTTCTGTTTGCTCTAATAAGTCTTTTCACTACATGTTCCTTCTTCTGCTTGTTGAATTTGGTGCCTCTTATGATGCTAGTTTTCCTTAAATAGTAGTGACATTTTGTTTTATGCTCATTTTTGTATTTAAGAAGCTTTATTTTCTCACATATTCACCTATCTTGAGTGACTATAAAAGCATAATAGAATGAGTTGCCAGGACTAATAGTTTCTTGCTGTGTGGGCTTCCCACTTCTCTACATTCGGGCACTGCTTTTCTGTTGAGCTCTTGCTCACCACCGTGGACAATGCCCTGCTCCTTAATTATTAACCCAATAAAAAGAGGACAAAGAAATCTAGCTTTCTAGTTATTCACCCTGAGTAGCAACTTCTTGCAGGTTTTGACTCTCAGCTTGAAGCTCCCCTACAGGTAGCTTATGTCCACACCATTCTTCTGCACATGTTTTAGAACTATGGCTTCCTAAGGTCTTATTTCTCCATTGATCAGATCTTGCTCCCCTGATTTTTTTTTTTCCTTTTCCATTTTCATGAAATTTTTTGCATCCCTTTACTTTTAGTCTGTGTGTGTCTTTTGATATGAAATAAGTCTCTTCTGGCAGTATACATAAGGGTTTTATTTCCTTATCCATTCAGCCACCCTATGTCTTTTTTTAATTTGTTTCATATACTCTTTTTTTTAAATTTATTTATTTTTAATTAGTTTCAGGTGTACAACACAGTGCAATAGTTATACTTTTTATCCCTCAAAGTGACAACCCTCCTCCCCCGATTCACCACCCCACTCCTCCCCGCCATATCATATATATCTATTACACTTCCTCTGACTCCCTTCCACAGTATAATCCACATCCCTTGACTATCTATATATATTAAATTACAATTGGTATACAATATTACAATATTATACAACCTCAGCTTCAGGTGTACAGTGAAATGATCAAGCCTCTACTCCATCCATGAAATGGTTTCCCCAACAAGACATGTGACCATCTGACACCCCACAAAATATTTACAACATTATTAATTATATTCCCTGAACTGTCTTTCATATCCCTGTGGCAATATTGTAGTTGCCTATTTTTGCTGTCTAATCCCTTCTCCTTCTCCCTCATCCCCACCCTCTTCCTAACTAGCAACCCTGTTTTTCCTCTATATCTATGAGACAGTTTCTGTTTACTTTGCTCATTCATTCAGTTTTTCAGATTCCACATATAAGTGAGATCATATGGTATTTGTCTTTCTCTGACTGACTGATTTCACTTAACATAATAGTCTCTAGGTCCATCATTGCAAATGGTACGATTTCATTCTTCTTTATAGCGGAGTAATAGTGGTACATTTACACCCTATGTCTTTTGATTGGAGCATTTAACCATTTACATTTTAAGTAATTGTTGATAGATATGTAGTTATTGCCATTTTATTATTCATATTTTTATCTTTTTTTTTCCTCTTCTTTTCAAAGGAGGCCCTGTAACATTTCTTGTAATACTGGTTTGGTGATGACAAATTCCTTTAGCTTTTTCTTTTTTGGAAAGTAGTACTTCATCTGTCCTTCGATTCTAAATGATAGCTTTGCCAGGTAGAATAATCTTGATTGCAGGTTTTTGCTTTTCATCAATTTGAATATTTTGTGCCAATTCTTTCCAGCCTACAAAGTTTCTGTTGAGAAGTCAGCTGATAGTCTTATGGGAGCTCCCTTATAGGTAACTGATTTTCTGCTGCTTTTAATATTCTTTCTTTGTCCTTAAGCTTTGAGATTTTAATTATGTATATCTTGTTGTGGGGGCCTGTTTGGGTGCATCTTATTTGGGACTCTGCACTTTCTGAGCTTGTATGTCTGTTTCCTTCATCAGGTTAGGGAAATTTTCTGTCGCTATTTCTTTAAATAGGTTTTCAATACCTTGCTCTCTCTCTTCTTCTTCTAGTACCCCTATGATGTGAATGTTGCCAAAATCAATGTTTTCCCAGGGACCACTTAAGCTATACTCATTTTTTGGATTCATTTTTTCTTTTTGCTTTGTTCTGATTGGGAGCTTTCTGCTACTTTATCTTCAAAATCTCTGATTAGGTACTCTGCTTCATCTAATCTACTGTTGATTCCCTCTAATGTATTCTTTATTTCAGGTATTATATTCTTAATTTCTGACTGGTTCTTTTGTTTTGTTTTGTTTTCTATCTCCATTATTATGTTCCTATCTCTTTGTTGAAGTTCTCACTGAGATCACTGAGCAATATTTATAACCAGTGTTTGGAACTTTGCATCTGGTAAATTGCTTGTCTTTATTTTGTTTAGTTCTTTTTCTGGAGCTTTATTCTGAACTTCCGTTTGGGACATGTTTCTTTGTCTCTTAATTCTGGTTGCCTCCTTGTGTTTATTTCTATGTATTAGGTAAAGCTGCTATGTCTCCCAGTCTTCATAGAATAGCCTTACATAGTAGATGTCCTATAGGGTTCAGTGGCACAGTCTCTCTGGTCACCTCAGTCAGGTGCTGCAGTTGTGTCACTTGTGTGGATTTTGTATTCTCCCCTGTTGTAGTTGAGACTTGATTGTTCTTGGCATGTTAGTGGGAGCTATTGACCTTCAGGCTAATTGGTTGTGAGGACTGGCTGTGACTACAATGGAGGAGCTGTTGTGCCAGGGCTGACCCTACAGAACAGGACTCATTTTAGTGGGACTCCGGTGCCTGCCAAGACTACCCTTTCAATGTGTCATTTGTGGAGGTAGTTGAGTAGTGCTCTAATGTGATCTGAAGCTGGCCAGTGGGTGTGTTGGTTCTGGCGTTCCTTCGGAGGGACTCTGGTGCAGACCAAGTTTAACTGCTACCTGAGCCCTACCCAGGACCACTTAGTATGAACTTAAAAATGATATACAAATAGTTTCCACTTGTGCTGGGCTTGGTGGTGCCTGAGATAGGCCAAACTGTGAACTGAGGTTTGTGGCTATTAGTGTTGGTCTCAACACTGCTCAGCAAATGGTAAAGGGCACACTGAGGCCAAATGCTGTTTTATTGGGGCTTGCAAACTTTTGAGAGATTTTAGGAAAGTCTGCAGCATTCATCAAGACTGACATTTGTATCAAAAAGCAACTAGCAGTGGCTTGAGTCAGCCACTTGTTGGGTGGGTGGTGTCTCAGGTGATCACCAGGGCAGTGCAAATGGTGTTAGCCAGATTAAAGGAGACTCAGATATGGCAACTGCCAGCATGAGTATGCAGGGAGTGGGCAGGGCCCAATTAAAGGAATAATGACTTTTGCCAGCACTTCTGCCTGGGAGAAAGCTGCCCCTCCAGCCCTCACTCTGAAGTCATACAATTCAGAGCCTCCCTGTATGTCCCTGGTGCCTTTCAAGCTGCTGCCCTAGAGCTGGAGCTCAGATCAGGTGAGTACATGAGTGAATAAGTCTATGAACAAGACCTTTAAGAATGTCTGGAACTCTAGCCATTCTTCATTTTACTCAGCCATAATATCCACTGTTTTTCACAGCCAGAAGTTATGAGGACTTCTCTCCTCAGTCCTGGAACCTTAGGCTGGAGAGCCTCGTGTGGGCCGGGGACCCCTCACTCTCCATGGGGGCCTCTGCAGACAAGATATCCCTCCCAATTTTTAACCATGACATGCTGGTGTGGGACCAGCCCATTCTGAACCTCCACCCCTCCTACCAGTCCCAAGGGGGCTTCTTCTGTATATCCTTAGTCATAGGACTTCTGTTCAGTTAGACATCAGGCTATTATCAGTGAAGGTTGTTCTGTAGCTTAGTAGTAATTTTTATTTGGTCATGGGACAAGGCCAGTGCAGTGTTTACCTACTCTGCCATCTTGACCAGAAGCCAAATTTATTTCATTTTTAAATATCTTTTTTTTTGTCATTTCACAGGACTTTTAAATGAGTGGTAGAATGCATACAAGCCCTGAGTCCTCCATCTTTATTCAGTCTTCCTCTAATGTCTTTTTTATTATTATTATTAGTTACAGATGTACAAAACAATGCAACAGTTATCTTTTTCACCCCTTACAAAGTGACTCCCCGCACCGCCCTCCACTGCTCCCTAACCCCTGATATCATACATATCTATTAAATTCCATTAACTCCATCCCCACACTATACTCCACATCCCATAAATAAATATGTGTTAAATTATAGTTAACATCTAATATTATTCAGTGGCAGCTTCAGATGTACAGTGCAGTGGTCAGGCCTCTACACCATCCATCAAGTGGTCTCCCTAACAAGACATGAGTCTATCTGGTTCCCTAAAAAATATTTACAACATTATTGATTATATTCCCTAAACGGTCTCTTCTATACCTGCAGTAATACTGTAGTTACCAGTTTATGTTGCCTCATTCCTTCCCCTTTTCCCTCATGCCCACCCCCATCCCATCTAGCAATCATGTTTTTCCTTTGTGTCTCTAAGACTATTTCTGTTTACATTGCTCATTTATTCAGTTCTTTAGATTCCACATATAAGTGAGATCATATGATATTTGTCTTTCTCTGACTGACTTATTTCACTTAGCATAACGTTCTCTCGGTCCATCCATATCGTTGCAATGGTATGATTTCTTTCTTCTTTTTAGCGGCATAATACTCCATTGTATAAATGTACCACAGTTTCTTAATCCAGTTGTCCACGACTGGGCATTTCAATTGTTTCCAAGTCTTGGCTATTGTAAATAGCACTGCAATGAACATAGGGGTGCATATATTTTTTCGAATTAGTGTCCTGGGTTTTTCAGGATAAATACCTAGGAGTGGAATTGCTGGATCAAAAGGTAGTTCCAATTCCAGTTTTTTGAGATACCTCCATACTGACTTCCATAGTGGCTGTACCAATCTGCAATCCCACCAACAGTGCAGCAGGGTCCCCTTTTCCCCATAGCCTCACCAGCACTTGTTTCTTGATTTATTGATGATAGCCATTCTGACTGGAGTGAGGTGGTATCTCATTGTGGTTTTTATTTGCATTTCTCTAATGATCAGTGAGGTTGAGCATTTTTTCATATGTCTGTTGGCCATGTGTATGTCCTCTTTAGAGAAATGTCTCCTCATGTCCTCTGCCCAATTTTTAATTGTGTTGTTTGTTTTTTTGGTGCTGAGTTGAATGAGTGTTTTATAAATTTTGGATATTAATCCCATATCAGATATATCGTTGACAAATATATTCTCCCATTCAATAGGATTCCATTTTGTTTTATTAATGGTTTCCTTTGTTGTGAAAAAACTTGTGAGTTTGATATAATCCCATATGTTCATTTTTCCTTTTATTCTCATGCCCGCAGGGATGTATCAGTAAAAATATTGCTCAGGGTAATGTCTAAAAATTTACTCCCTAGAGTTTCTTCTAGGAGTTTTATGGTTTCAGGTCTTACGTTTAAGTCTTTAATGCATTTTGAATTTGTTCTCGTATATGGTGTAAGGAGGTGGTCCAGTTTCATTTTTTTGCATATGTCTGTCCAATTTTCCCAGCACCATTTATTAATTAGACTATCTTTACCCCAGTGTAAATTCTTGCTTCCATTGTCATAGATTAACTGTCCATATAAGCATGGATTTATTTCTGGGCTCACTATTTTGTTCTACTGATCTATGTGCCTGTTCTTATGCCAGTACCACTGTTTTGATTACTGTAGCCTTGTAGTATGTTTTGATGTCTGGTAGCATGATACCCCCAACTTTACTCTTATTTGTCAGGATTTCCAAGATTATTCATGGTCTTTTATGGTTCCATATAAGTTTTAGGATTATATTTTCTATTTCTGTGAAAAAGGACTTTGGTAGTTTGATAGGAATTGCATTGAATCTATATATTGCTTTAGGCAGTATGGACATTTTAACTATATTAATTCTTCCTATCCTTGAACATGGTAGGTATTTCCATTTATTTGTATTTTCTTTTATTTCTTTCTTCAGTGTCTTATAATTTTCTGAGTACAGATCATTTACTTCTTTGGTTACATTTTTCTTCCTAGATATTTTTAGTTCTTGAAGCAATTGTAAATGGGACTGTTTTCTTAATTTCTCCTTCTGATTGTTTATCTTTGGTATATGCAAATGCAACTGATTTCTGAATATTGATTTTGTATCCTGCTACCTTACTGAATTGATCTAACAGTTCCAATAGTTTTTAGATAGAGTCTTTGGGGTTCTCTCTATATAGTATCATGTCATCTGCATATAATGACAATTTTACTTCTTCCTTGCCAATTTGGATACCTTTTATTTCTTTTTCTTGTCTGATTGCTGTGGCTAGAATTTCCTGAACTATGTTAAATAAAAGTGGAGAAAGTGGACAGCCTTGTCTTGTTCCTGATCTTAAGGGGAATGGTTTTAGCTTTTCCCCATTGAGTATGATGTCAGCTGTAGGTTTATCATATATGCCCTTTATTATGTTGAGATATTATTCCTCTATTCTTACTTTGCTAAGAGTTTTTATCATAAATTGCTTCTGGATTTGTCAAATGCTTTTTCTGAATCTATTGATATGACCACGTGATTTTTATTCTTCATTTTGTTGATGTGGTGTATCACATTAATTAATTTATGGATGTTGAACCAGCCTTGCATACCAGGGATGAATCTCACTTGATCATGATGTATGATCTTCTTAATATATTGCTGAATTCTGTTTGCTAATATTTTATTGAGAATTTTTGCATCTATATTCATCATGGATATTGGTCTGTAGTTTTCCTTTTTTTGTGCTATCTTTATCTGGTTTTGGAATTAGGGTGAGAGTGGCTTCATAGAAAGAATTTGGGAGCCTTCCCTCCTTCTGGATTTTTTGGAATAGTTTGAGAAGAATATGTGATAGGTAAAATAGGTTTGGTAAAATTCACTTGTGAAGCCATCTAGTCCAGGGCTTTTGCTTGTTGGGAGCTTGTTGATTACTGATTCAATTTCCTTGGTAGTAATCAGTCTAATTAGATTTTCTGTTTCTTCTCGAGTTAGCTTTGGAAGGTTGTATGCTTCTAGAAAATTATCCATTTCTTCCAGATTGTCACATTTGTTGACATATAGTTGCTCATAGTATTTTCTTAATATTTTTTGTATTTCTGTGGTGTCCGTAGTCACTTCACTTCTTTCATTCCTGATTTTACTAATTTGAGTCCTTGCTTTTTTTTTGATGAGCCTGGCTAGAGGTTTGTCAGTTTTGTTTATCTTCTCAAAAAAACATGTCTTGGTTTTGTTAATCTTTTGTATTGTTTTTCTGTTCTCAATATCATTTATTTCCAATCTGTTCTTCATTATCTTCTTCCTTGTACTCCCTTTAGGTTTCTTTTGGTGTTTTTTTTTCCAGCACCCTGAGGTGTAAGAATAACCTGTTAATTTGAGATTTTTCTTCCTTCTTTAAGTAGGCCTGCACTGCTATGAACTTTCCTAGTAGGACTGCTTTCGCTGCATCCCAGATATTTTGGGTCGTGGTGTTTCATTTTCGTTTGTCTCAAGGTATCTTTTGATTTCCTCCTCGATCTCATTGTTGACCCACTCACTATTTAGTAGCATGTTATTTAGCCTCCATGCATTTGTCAGCTTTCTGGATTTCTTCTTTTAATTGATTTCTAGCATCATAGCATTGTGGTCAGAAAAGATGCTTGAAATGATTTCAATCTTCTTAAATTTATTGAGACTTGTTTTGTGGCCTAACATGTGGTCTATCTTGGATAATGTTCCATGTCCACTTGAGAAGAATGTATATTCTGTAGCTTTGGGGTGAAATGCTCTGAAAATATCAGTTAAATCCAGCTGGTCTAATGTGTCATTTAAGGTCACTGTTTCCACATTGATTTTCTCTCAGGAGGATCTGTCCATTGGTGACAGCAGGGTGTTGAAGTCCTCTAATATGATAGTGTTACTGTTGATCTCCATCTTTATGTCTGTCAAAATCTGTTTTATATATTTAGGAGCTCCTATGTTAGGTGCATAGATGTTTATTAGGGTTATGTCCTCTTGCTAGATTGATCACTTTATTATTATGAAGTGTCCTTCTTTGTCCTTTTTTATATTCCTCAATTTAAAGTCCATTTTATCTGATGTAAGCATCGCTACTCCAGCTTTTTTCTCAGTTCCATTTGCATGAAATATTTTACTCCATCCCTTTACTTTCAGCCTGTATGTGTCTTTTGATCTGAGGTGAGTCTCTTGTATACAGCATATGCAGGGGTCTTGTTTTCTTATCCATTCAGCCACCCTATTTCTTTTGAATGGAACATTTAATCCATTTACATTTAATGTGATTATTGATAGATGTGTAGTTATTGCCATTTTGTTATTTGTGTTCCTTAGTTAGGTTTTTCTTTTTTTCTTCTCTGCTTAAAGAATCCCTTGTAACATTTTCTGCAATGCTGACTTGGTGATAATGAATTCCTTTAGCTTATTCTTTTCTGGGAAGCTCTTTATCTCTCCTTCAATTTTAAATGATAAATTTGCTGGATAAAGCAATCTAGATTGTAAGCCTTTGTTTTTCATCACTTTGAAAACCTCCTGCTACTCCCTTTGGCCTGCAAAGTTTCTGTAGAAAAGTCAGCGGATAATCTTATGGGGGTACCCTTGTAAGTAACTTGCTGCTTTTCCCTTGCTGCTTTTAGGATTCTGTCTTTGTCCTTAACC
Organism: Aselliscus stoliczkanus; assembly: GCA_033961575.1. Lineage (NCBI taxonomy): Eukaryota > Metazoa > Chordata > Mammalia > Chiroptera > Hipposideridae > Aselliscus > Aselliscus stoliczkanus. The sequence goes on from CM066738.1 coordinate 35,185,605, forward strand.
CTTGCCATTTTCACTATAATGTGCCTTGGTGTGGACCTGTTTGGGATCATCTCAGTTGGAACTCTCTGCACTTCTTGGGCTTGTATTTCAATGTTCTTTGCCAGGTTAAAGAAGTTTTCAGACATTATTACTGCAAATATGTTCTCAATCCCTTGCTCCCTCTCTTCTCCTTCTGGTATTCCAATGTTATGAATGTTGTCTTATTGGATATTGTCGCCTAGCTCTCTTTAACTATTTTCAGTGTTTTTCATTCTTTTTTCTTTTTGTTGTTCCACTTGGATGATCTCTGCTATCTTGTCTTCTAAGTCACTGATCTATCCTCAGCTTCACCCAATCTGCTAGTCATTCCATCGAGTTTGTTATTTAATTCAGTAATTGTGTTCTTAAGTTCTAGCTGGTTGCTTTTCATGATTTCTCTATCCTTCTTTATATTCTCATTAATTTCCTTGAACATTCTAATAATCAGTGTTCTGAACTCTATCTCCGATAGGTTGTTTACCTCTATTTCCTCTAGTTCCATTGATTCAGGAGGTTTCTTCTGTTCTTTTATTTGGGTTGTCTTTCTTTGTTTCCCCACTCGGGCTTACTCTTTGTGCTTGCTTTGATGTAACAGATAGATCCCCTTGGTCTCTCAGTCTTTTCTTGGTGAACTTATACAGTGTGTGTCCTTTATATTTGAATTACTCAGTCTCCCTATTCTCTTGTGCATGTATATCTGAGGTGTTCCTTGTGTTGTGTGTCTTCTCCTGTTGAAGTTGAGCTTTGATTGCTTTTGGCTTGTCAGTAGGTGGGATTGACTCCCAGGCTTATTAGCTGTGAGGATTGGCAGTGTCCACAGTTCATGAGCTGCTGTGAGGGTTGACTCCTCCAGTGAGGTTTGGCACCTTTGGACTCTTGTGCCTGTAGCAATTTCCCTTTGCGTGTGACTCTGGTTTTATCTAAAGTTGGCCTCTGGGTATGATGATTCTTGTGTCTTTTTGTGTGGGCCCTGCTGGAGAGCAATTTTAGAGCTAAACAGATCAACAAGTACAACCAGCACAGCCACCAAAGGAAACCAGATGCTCTCACATGTAAAAAAAAAAAAACAAAAAAAAACCAACAACCTACAGTCAACTTGTACAGAAATACCAAACATACAAAAGAAGAAAACAAACAAAAACAAAACAACAACCACAAAAATAGAACAAAAGAGAAAACAAAATAAAATAGCATAAAATAAAAAATAGAATAAACATGAGAAACCAAATAGCAATACAAAAAAAAAAATGGAGAAAAAAGGAAAGGATGAAAAGCAGAGCAGTTAAAAGAATAAAGAAAAGAAGGGAGAGAGTGAGGGTGGGAAAGAAAGAAAACAAACTATATATATATATAATGTCTACACACCCATATATATGGACATATGTTCACCTATATATACCCATATATATGCCTATATTATAAGCTAAAAAAAATGATACTACTGAAATAGAAATAAAAACCAAAACAACCAAAACAAGCAAGCAATAAAGGAAAAAAAAAAGAAAAAAACAGTGCCAGTCTTGGCTAAAGTCCAATAAGCTCTCCCCAGATTGTCCTCTGCTGTACAAAAATTTCTCTGTGTCTTGTGGGAAGAGAGTCGGCCACCTGAATTTTGGGCACTGCAGGTCTGTTGTGGTTGAGTGTGGTTATAAGGTGTGATTGGTAGTTTTTGCAAAGTCGCTGCTGTTTCTGCTTTTGCCTGTCCCAAGGCAGACTGCACACCCTGATGGCTCAAAGAGTGTCTTTTGGGACCCTTTCCACTGACAGCTGTGGAGAATGTGAGTTCAGCGCTGCCAAAAGCCAGCTGCCAGGAGTCTGTCTGTTAGTGCCTCAGCAGCTGAACCTGCCCTGCCTCCCAAGCCTTGCAGGAAAGGTGGGGGCAGAGTAGGTAGTCTCACTCGCAGCCTCTTCTGGAGCGGAAATTCTCGACCCCCTGTGAGTAGGAATACCTCTGTAATCTGACCCTACTGCTCCATTCAGAGGTCAGTTTAAGACTCTGGCTTAGTGGGGTCCAAGGCTTCTGAGGGAGGGTGGGGTAGGTTCTTATTCCTGTAGTTGATTTTTTGCTTTCTGTCCAAGAGAGGAAAAAAAAAAGGCACACACACAAAAACAAACAAACAAACGAAGAAACAAACAAACAACAATCCCACCACTTTTTTGAGCTAAGGCCTTTGCCTCAGACGCTCCAGCGGAGCTCCTGCTACACTCCCAAAGGGACTGCCAGGGTTTAAGGGACTGTGCCACCCTGCAGCGGCTCAGATCTCCGCTCTGTCTCCCGGGGACTTGCGTCTCCGTCCGGTGTGCATCTCCCCGCGCCAGTTTTCTTTCTTCCCCTGCTTGCCCCGTTTCAGGCTTCTGCCTCAGAGCCTGCGCACTGAGGTGCTCCTGCTGTGCCCCCGGTGGGACCAGGTGGGCACAGGGACTGACCCCTGAACCAGGTGGGTGCAGGGATTGATCTTGCCCTGTCGCTGCCATGCACTGCACCGTTTCCTGGGGTCCCAGGGTTCCATAACCACGGGTGCAGCTCGTACTTCTGCACTTCCTCTAATTTCTTAATAAAAAAATTAAATTGAGCCATTTTTTTGTGTGTTTCTCATGCTTCCATGAACTAATTATAACACCATTACTTTTTACAACAAAAAAGCAAACACAGCATATTTAACTATTAATCTAGGATCAACCCTGGTAAGAGAAAGAGCTGTTTCCCAAAAGGAAGTAATGACATAAAAATTAAATATTAGGTGAGAACAGAAGTGTCAATATAGAGACTAATGAATAACTGGTATTTGATAAGTCATTCTTTCTCTGCATATAAATCCATGATACTATTTGCTACTGAATGGGCATATATAGTTAAATAAAATAAGAAGGAACATGCTTCCAAATTTGGTAGTATATTTTACAATGGGCCATGGGTATGTTCACTTTTTTACAAACACCTAGCCCTGCAGTGTGATTTATTAAAAGGAGCATTGGTTTTATTTTTATTTTTATTATTAATATATTTTTTTGAGGGTAGTGTCAGTGGCCCTCACATGTGGGATCCGAACCAGGGCCACTGGCATCCCAAGCAAGCTCCCAACCAACGTGCCACTTGGCCGACCCTATTATTATTATTTTTTTAATAAATTTTTTTTGTGTTTTTTTTTTTTTAAATTGGGGAATTGGGGGAGGGGAACAGCATTGGGAAATTGGAGAAGGGGAACAGACAAGTTGTTGTCCGTTTTTGTTGTTCTTCAGTCTAGTAGTAGAGGACGTCATTTCACTGGCCCATGTTGGTATTATCATTGCGCTCTTCCCGGGTGAGGCAGATAGGCTGGCCGCTGGATAGGCGCTCATGGCAGCTATTGGCAGCTCATTCCAGCTGCCGGCCGCTCACACTGGCTGCTGGCCACTCACTATGGCTTATGGCAGCCCACTGCAGCAGAGGCTACAGCTTACACTGTCGCCGGGGACTCGGCACAGCCCAGCTCCAAGTGGAGCTGTTGTTCACCATCTTAGCTGTAGAGGGCAGTGTCACTGGCCCTCATATATGGGATCTGAATGGGGCTGTTGGCATCCCAAGCCAGCTCTTAACCAACGCGCCACTCGGCCGGCCCAAGAGCATTAGTTTTAGAATGAAGTACAATTTCCAATTTGCCCACTCCAATTTTCTGTCTTTCCCTTTATTTGTCTATAAACCTTGGTTAGAAATATCTTTAATACCCTGAAAATTATGAAGTACCCTACAAGCTTAAAGGTGGAAAAAGAAAGATCATCATATTGAAGAACAAACAAGCCATTTTTGTAGCTGCATATTTAGATTTTGCTCAACACTCCTACACCCTACCCCTAAAATGATTGTAACCTTATAGCCTGGGATTCACTCCCACATCTAGTCATTTGTGTCAACAACAACAACAACAACAACAACAAAAAGAATGAGTAATTCAAGTGACAAGTCAATCTACAGATAGATAAAGATAGTGCAATGCTGTTGCAATGCTTTTATTGCAGTGCTTCTGTTTTTGCAATATCTAGTCCAGTTTCATTTTTCTGGTATAGTTAAAATGCTGTGGGAGGTTTACCTGTCACTAGAGGACATTGACCTTTGTAAGGTGTTGGTTGCCCCTGAAGAAACCTCACTGATACTCAAAGGAATTGGGTGGGGTGAGAATACACCCATGCAGAGGTAAGAAGCCTCACAGGTACAGTGGAAGAGGTGGAGGATGCCCTAAAAGCAAGGTAGTTCTTCCTCAGACCAGATCTTGAATTCAAAGAAGCTTTCAAACTCAATTGTTCCTTTTAGGAACATGTAGTCTACTGAGCTTGATTTTCAGATATGGGTTAGCACTCATACCACCCACAAAGAAATGGCTCTTTGTGAATAAAAAAATACTGGCCTGTCCCTTTGACAGAGAAGTTTCAAGTGCCTAATTTAAAATGTCTTTTGAATGTAAAGGTCCTTCCATAGCAGAAAGCCTTCTCTGATCCTGCAGAATAGGTTGGAATCCCTGTATCTTGCCCTCAGATCATTTATCTTAATTAAGAGCTAGCGGCTGGTTTCCTCATACATAAAAATTTTGGATTTCTGAGCCAGGAGCCAGAAAGTTTGGACAGTATGGAATATTTTCCCACCTTCCTTCAGGGGATCATGATGGCACATCTTTATGAGGCACCAATGATTGGAAGCCCCAGGTTGTGTTCTCACGTCAATGCCAAGTTCCTTATGATGAGCGGACACTCCTCCATGGCCTGGCAATCTATTGGCTTTACTTTTTCATATTGTAGCTCATATTTTTTGTTAATGTTGGTGTTTTACAGGGAAACTTGGATAAGTTAGGGTATGTGCCAAGCTAAGGTCACTCTGAAGTGACTGCTGCGAGAGTGGATGAAGTGGGATACTGAACTGAGTTCAAATCATTCACTTAACTGGGTCTGATTTTCCTCACATGTCAAATGGCTATTTGAACTCTCATTTTGATGTCTCTTCTGTCCTGGTATGTGTGTGATTCCACGTCTGAAATTAATTTTGTTTTAATTTTGTAGACATAATATTTTTGTTCTTTTCTACCTAAAACCAACTGTTTTCCTAAATCAACCGTTAATTTTTCTTCTAAACCAACTGTTACCATTATTTTGAATAATATTTCTCATTAAATCTAAAATATAATTCCACTCAGAATCCATAAATATTACTTACAGACTTACTTGTCTCTTTTCTCATGATTGGATGAGTGTCTATGATGTATTTCAAATAAGAAAAAATAAAGATAGAAGGACAATGTTTGGGGATATAGAGTAGACTGTAAACAGTCTGAAAATGTTGTTAAGTCAAAGAGAAAATAGTTTGGAAAAGATTTTCCTGGAATTATATGTTTCTTTTTCTCTCAGAAATGTCCATTTTCCTGTTAGAACAAAGAAGGGTATAATTGACTATCATAACCCGGTAGCTTTAAATTATAACAAAACCTGTAGCAGGTTTGTTAGATATTTGAGAGCAAATTCACTTGGTATGAAATTTTCAGCTTACAAATGTAACCAGTAGAGTAGCCAAAGCATCCTTCAAATTTGCATGAAATAGCCCCAGTATGTGGTGATAAACATTCTTTCTTATAAATCATCATAATCCCACCCCCTACCCCCAAAATAATGCCATTATCGCTGAAAAACAGAGGGTACTGTGACAGAAAAGACTGTGGCTTTGGTGTAGTCACCAGATATCAAAACATGCAGATTTTATATATTTTCTTCTGGAATAGACCAGCTCAGGAGATGACTGGGCCAAACCAGTATCACAAAAGTTCTTCCATAGAGCTGTTCCCTTTGATTCTTCTTGTTCTCTCAGGAAATCATCTCCATTTCATAAAGGGAAGGAGAGCAAAGAATTCAAAGGGGATGGGTAGGAGAATGAGAAACTCACTCCCAATTATTCAGTGGCTCCTCCAGGATAATGTATAACTTTCTCATTTAGACAAAAGGCTCCCACTTTCTGTGCCCAGCTGACATTATAGCCTCACCCACACCACAGAAAACAGTAAGGGATGGGATCAGAGAGGCAACAGGGAGTCAGACCAGTCAAGACCTTGGCTTTGACTCCAAGTGAGGTGTGAGCCATTATAGGTTCTGAGCAAAGAGTAATAAGTAACGGACAGTTGATCCATGGAGACATTTTGTCCATGCTGAATATCCTTGATATATGGTCCTATCTAAACATCTATGCTGGGCCGGCCGAGTGGCGCAGTGGTTAAGCGCTGGCTTGGGAAGCAAGCAGCCCCGGTTCGGATCCCACATATGAGGGCCAGTGATACTGCCCTCAAAAAAAAAATAAAAAATAAATAAATAAATAAACATCTATGCTTAGGAAATATCCCTAGGTTCAAACAGCCCATAACATTTATTTCTACTTTTTTAGTTTACAAAATTAACACATAAAAAATATTATCATGTTGCATCGCCAATAATAACCTTTCTTGCCTCAGTAGCCTAGCACATGGGGTGAGGTAGATGGGTCAGTGTGGACCAAATGTTTCCATGGACATTTTGGTTCATGACCAAATGTCCTGAAACTGTTTTATTCTTATTCATTTTTCTCAAATACACCTTACGTTTCTGGCATACAAACCTCTTAATCTTGAGTGCCTTCTCCAAGCATCCCTGTGTTCCTCCTACATAAAGCCACCTTGATTCCTCCAGTAAGATGTGTCTCTACCTCTGGCTCTTATCTATAAATGCCCAAGTATTTGGCTTAGGCCAAATTATTGCATTTTTCTGCCTTGTACTATTAGGAGTTAGATGACAACATTAGATGTGTTTTACATTGAGCCTCAACTGAAATGCAAATCCCTCAGGCATGGATTACATTTTATACAGCAAACCAGTGCTATTATTTCAATCATGCCAGATGCCAGTTGCTTCCACAAACTCAGCTCAGTTTCCAGGTCCTTGGCTTTGTGACATCTGCCAACAATTTTGTCAACAGGTCCAAAGTTCAAGTTAACCCACATTTCTAAAAACACAATGAGTAGGGATATTCATATTCAAAAAAGTTAAGGCCAAATTATCACCCAACCAATTTCTTCCAACTAACCTACTTTGGGCATAAACGCCTATTGTTACAATATTCATTGTAACAATATTCATTGTCTCCACCACTCATTTTGATACTTACACTGTACTGCACTGTCATTTTTTGAAACTTCTTTTTACCACTTTATTTTTACTTACCCCAATGAAATGTCAGTTCTTTGGAAATGAAGTCCTCACAGACTTAATTATTGATCCCATCTGGTGCTTTACCCACAGACCTTTGCTCAAAAAATTTGTAGATGGAGTATTTGCATGGCTCTTCCAGGCCTTCTCCTAGCTTTCAGTTGCAAATAAAATATAAAAAGCAAGGGACCAACGTCTGCCTCTGTCATGCAGGATTTTGTGCCGCTGTATCAAAACTTTGAGAATTTTTATACACGGAACCTTTACATGAGAATCAGAGACAACTGGAACCGACCCATTTGCAGTGCCCCCGGGGCTCTGTTCGACGTGATGGAAAGGGTGTCGGATGACTACAACTGGACATTTAGGTAAGACAGCCACCTAGAGGGGCTTGGTTGAAAGAAAATCCTTTCAAGGAAATCCTAGTCTGGGCACCAGATTACAAACTGAAAAACTAAAGCATTGAAGCAGCTGGTCTTCCATTATTCAGCCTTTTGCAAGCCATCATATGCCAGTGGGGGCAGCTTCAATAATTAAGTTGCCAAGAATCGCTGTTTATATTTAAGCAAGACATGTGTCAGAAGGTACAGGAGGGCTGGCCGAGTGACTCAGTTGGTTAAGAGTTAGCTTAAGAGCGCAAGCTCTGAGCAACAGTGCTGCCAGTTCGATTCCCAGATGGGCCAGTGATGCTGTGCCCAAGCTCAGCTGCAGCTGAGCTGCCAACAGGTGGCAGGATGGCTCAGCTTGTGAAAGCATGTGCTCCTAACAACAAGACTGCCTGTTCAATGGTGGGCTACTCCCGCCCACAGCTAAGACTGAACTCAGCACCTTGAGCTGAGCTGCGGCCCAGATGGTTTAGAGGATAGAGCATGCACTCTTAACAACAAGGCTGCGGAGTTCAACTCCCGCATGTGATGGTGGCTACGCCCACCCACAACTAAGATTGTAGCACAGCACCTTGAGCTTAGAGGCCACGAGCTGCCAATGGGCAGCCAGATGGCGACTGGTGACCCCCACAACTAAGATTGAAGAACAACAACTTTGCTGGTCCTCTTCTACAATTCCCCAACACTGTTTCCCCCCTGCAATTCCTCAGTTTAAAAAAAAAAAATACAGGGTACGGCATACAAAGACCTAGCCAGAAAGAGCTCTTTTTAGTTTTTTTGACAAATTACACCCTCCTACATTTTGCTGAAGGAGACAGAGATGACTGGCTTTTTCTCATTTAGAAAGTTCTTGCTAGAATTTAAACCAGAGCACAGGTGTCATGAAAGCAAGTAGCCAAGAAAATTAGGGCTAAATAATATTCCATAACTCAGTTGACCTTTTTCTAATACTCTGTCCAGTTTCGTTATGGGGATACTTTCCTCTGAGGGCAAACCATTTTGTGGTGATAAGGATGCAAGTCAAAAAGAAAATATATGATTTGGGCCAGCCCCAAAATGGCTTTGTGAGAGTCTTTCATGGGGCACTAGGATGATGTTAAATGACAAAGTCCTTTATGCTCACCTGCCCTTCTCTCTGCAGGTTTACTGGAAGAATCATCAAAGATGTCATCAACATGGGCTCCTATAACTTCCTTGGCCTGGCAGCCAGGTACGATGAATCTATGAGGACAGTAAAGGATGTTTTAGAGGCATATGGCGTAGGTGTGGCCAGTACCAGACATGAAATGGGTATGTATGTTGACTATTTTTAAATTTTGTACAGTTGGGTCTCAGCTTCCTTGTGGCTATTTCTCAAATCAAGATCATATCTAGACTAGACTGTATACCTCAAAAAGCTGTTATAAAATGCAAAAAAGAAAAGGTATATTAAAGTCTTTTTGGAAATTTAAAAAATTATGTTTTTTTTTTAACTTTTTACATCTTTATTAAATTTATTGGGATGACATTGGTTAGTAAAATTATGTAGGTTTCAAATGTACATTTCTATAATACATTATCTCTATATTTCATCTTTTATGACCAGCTAATATTCCATTGTGTATATATACCACGTTTTCTTTATCCAATCATCTATCAAAGGGCACTTTAGTTGTTTACATGTCTTGGCCACAGTGAATAATGCTGCAATGAACATAGGAGTACCTATATATTTATGGATACATGTTTTCAGATTTTTTGGTAGATACTTAGAAGAGGGATTGTTGGGTTATATGGTATCTCTATTCTTAATTTTTTGAGGAAATTCCACACTGTTTTCCACAGAGGCTGTGACAATTTACATTCCCACCAGGAATGTATACAGGTTTCTTTTACTCTACAACCTCTCCAACACTTGTTATTACTTGTCTTGTTGATAATAGCCATTCTCACAGGTGTGAGGTGGCATCTCATTGTGGTTTTGACTCACATTTCCATGGTAGCTAGTGAAGTTGAGCATTTTTTCATGTCTGTTGGCCATTTGTATGTCTTCTTGGAAATGTCTGTTTGGGTCCTCTGCCCATTTTTTAATTGAATTGTTTTTCTGTTGTTGAGTTGTACAAGTTCTTTATATGTTTTGGACATTAGCCCATTTTCAGAGGTGTTGTTTGCATATATCTTCTCCCATTCAGTTGCTTGCCTCTTTGTTCTGTTGATGGTTTCTTTTGCTGTGCAGAAGCTTTTTAGTTTGATATAGTCCCTTTCACTTATTGGGTTGTTGGAAAAGCCATGACACATTTTTGCAACGAAAAACATAGAAAAAATGCATCATGTCTTTTCTGACAACCCAATATTTTCTCTTTTATTTCCCTTGTCTTTGATGTCAAATTCATAAAATCCTCTCTAAACCCAAGGTCCATATGTTTAATACCTATGCTTTCTATTAAGTGCATATTTTAATTCTTAAGAAAAAATAAAAATGGATCATTCCTGACCATTATTATTTAACATACAACTATTGTGCCTCTTTTATCTGGCCTTTTTCTGAGTTCTTTCTCCCACTTTCTTTTTTCTTTTCTTAAACAGCTTTATTAAAGTATAATTGATATTCAAAAAACTCTACATATTTAATGTATATAATTTGATGAGTTTGGACATATGCATACACCCATGAAACCATCACTGCAATCAAGGTAAAAATCACATCTATCACCTCAGAAAGTTTCTTTTTGCATCCCCCATTTTTGTAGTAACATGCAACATGAGATCTATCCTTTTAACAACTTTTTAAAGTGCAAAATACAGCATTGTTAATAATAGGCACTATGTTATACAGCAGATCTCTAAAACTTATTCGTCTGGCATAACTGAAACTTTATACCCATTGAACAAGAACTCTTCATTTGGACTTGACCTTTTCTTACATTTTTCTGAATGATGACCATTAATGACATCACTTTTGTATTTGTATATTGCCCGTCTCTGCTGCTAAAACATAAGCTTCATGAAGGAAGGAATTGGCCTGTTTATTGTTGTGTTGAATGAATGAATGAATGAATAAATGAGTGAATGAATTATGAATGAATGGGCAGGGTATGACAACTGCTTATTTCATTTTCAGCTGAAATATTCTCTCTTATTCAAGGGAATAAAGTCTGTGAGAACAAAACTACTATTCCTCTTCAGGGAGAAAGAGTGATGCAAACTTTCTGTAAGAATTCTTTGCATTCCTGGCACATTGTTTTCATATATATTTCATTTTTTCCTCACAAAAGTCCTCTGTTGTAGTAGGCATCACAGGTGGTGCTATGCGCATTTTGTAGAATAGGAAACTAAGGATCAAGTAACTAAGTGATGTGCTCATGGTGGCTTATTAACCATCCTAATTCCCAACAATTTCTACTACAGTAGTTTCCCATCCACAATAATGCGGGGTCCCCCCACAATTTCAGGCCTGTCTAAGAATCAGAAGTACATCTGCTAAAATGAGATTTATCATTAATGAAAAATGAGGCACATGTCCCTCTTACATAACCAGTTAGCAGGAGGGCTTTCAAAACATGCAATTATTCAGACCTCTGCAATAAATAACTCAAATTTTACAAAGTAATATCTTTATCTGTATACTCAGTAAATACTTAGCTAAAGTTCTGGAGTTTATAAGTAATTGCCCAAATTAAAGAAAGACATTTTACTAGTCTTCATTTTGAGGCATGAGGTCTGGAAACATAAGCGGGATGTGAAAAGAAGGTTCTACTCCACTTAAAAGAACTGGGTTATCCACAATGACCCATTTGACATTGGAACAGAGGCTGAGAAAAGGCTCCTAGTCATAAGAGATATAGAATCAGTAACATTTGGGGATATTTCCTCTGGTGCTGGTGACACCCAACACCAGGACAGTTAATGAAACAGACAGAAAACACATTCCTGAAGATGAGGACCCCCAAACTCACTGAGACAGAACACTCCCCAATCACAGCCAGCAGAAAATGAAGGGAGGCAGCTTGACACAAGCCATGGTTTGCCTTCAGTGGTAGCCAGATGTAGAATATGAGTCTCTATTCTGCAGGCTTAACAAACCCAGAGAAACCAGGCTGAGGTAAAGATCCCAGTTTGGATTACCTGCAGCCTAAGGTCTTTCTCCACCTACTACTCTTCTGAATCGCTGAGCATTTACTTCTTACCTGTTTCATTGAGCTCTCTAGTTCAAACTCTAGGAAACAGATTTTAACAGTTTTCAAGTAAACACTCAGAGAACAAAATAGATGCCACTCACACTAATTATAGGCAAATGGAAGGACTGAAAACCAGGATATAAGCAATCAAAAATAAATAAGTAAACAGGGTACATTTAAAACTATTCTTCAGAGCTGGCTGAGTGGTTCAGTTGGTTAAGAGCTCTCTCAAGAGTGCGAGCTGAGCTTTGAGCAGCAACAGTTCGATGCCCAGCCCGAGCTGAGCTGCCAGTGAGCTGCCAGCAGGTGGCAGCATGGCTCAGCTAAAAAAAAAAAAAAATTATTCTTCAACATACCTAACCACCTCAACATAATATGCAAGAATTAGTAGCATAATTTGGAATGCCATTTATTTCAAGAAATACAAGTAACTTTTGGAAAACATATGCTACATAGTATTAAGAAAATGTTTAATAATCAAAATTTGGGAATATAGAGGCTTAACAGTTTTTAGTAACCAAATAGCTTCTTGAGGAACTAAAAGTAAAAGTTTAAGAACATTTAATCACTTAAAAATACTTCCCAGAGGTTTTAAAAATAGTTTCCAAAGTACTAGGGGGGAAATAACACACAAATTATATTACAAAATAGGAAAATTAAGCAAAACAGAAAGTCAAGAGGAAGCATTTAAAACATAATAAAAGGGTAGAAGACCACACATATTATTTTGAACAAAAATATATAACTAGAACATACACAGAGTGCCAAAAAATGTATAAACATTTTAAGAAAAAAAAACTATTAAAATTGTAATACTCAATATATACCAATAACAAAAGATGAATACAAGTCACATTTGACTTCTGCAATTATAAGAGGTGCTCAAAGTGGTTACCATCAGCGTAATTTTAATACAGGTTTTTCTTTTCTTAAAATGTGTATACATTTTTTTTGGCACCCTCTGTATTTGCTTTCTGAAAGAAAAGGACTAAGTTTGGGCCAAAAACCTAAACTCAACTATGTGCTATAATCAAAAACAAAAAAATTGTAAAGTTCTTCCAAAGGATGAAAATAGAAAGATAGGTCCCAGCCTGGCACCTGGTTCCCGCCTCCCTCCTGCAACCATCACCAAAATACCTCAGTGCCTAACAAGGAGGTCAGTTTAGTGGAAGGAACAGCAAAGACGGAATCCAAGAGTAATGCTGTTTGCTAAATCTGCACCTATAAATGTTCAAACTAAACCCAAAATACAGCTGGAAATGATACATTTCCAGACAGATATGTACAGAATTTCAAATGCTATTTTTAAGATGTGAAATGATATGCTGCTGTTCATTTTTGTGTACAACTAAAAAATAGTGGAATACAGAATTAAGAGAGGCTTTGATTCTCTTGTGGGTCAATGTAACATTCCACATCCACAGGCTAACGGGGTGGTAGTTGTGCATTTTTTATATTCTAAATATGAGGCAGAGTGAAATGACAATTTGGAGTCATAATCAAACATTTAAAATGCCTGACACTTTAAATTCATATATTCTATATTCATGATGTTTTTTGTTCGAATTCTCCCTGATCTGGGCTGTCTCCTTTAAATTGTGTGCCGTATATGGCATGGTAATTATAGTGTAGTATTTCCTAATAACTTTGTTAATGTACTGTAAAAGACTAGAAATGTTTGAGTGTTGATTGCGTGTGATATTGTGTTGTGAATTCGTGAACTCTAGAGTGAACAGCTTATCAAAAGTTGAAGAGACTGGTACTCATCTCCTTTTAAGGTCCTGGCTTGCCCCCTTATTTTCAGTTGGAAAGTTGCTAGGATAACGCCCCACAGATTCTAAAACTGCATGGATCTTTAGATTTTCAGCACTGGGATTGAGAATTGTGTACAAATTGTTCATAATGTTTGAATGTCAAACAATAATCAGTAATGTCTCCATTATGTAAGATATTTCCATATTTGATCTTTGGATTTCTTTATCTGAAAGAACTATTTAATTATTTTTCTGTATGTGGTAGACATTTAAATATATTGGTTTAAAAATGGAAGACAGGGCCAGCCAAGTGGTGGCAGTGGTTAAGAGTGAACAGGTGAAGGTGGTGCTGGTAGGTTCGCTTTCCAAGGCCAGATTAAAACAGTTAATTCCTATAAAAATCTGGAAATAAGGAATGAAAAAACAGCTATCTGTTAATGTGTTTCTGTTAATAGAATAATGCAGTAAAACTGTAATGTCTTTTTAAAGAAATAAAAAGACAATAATTGTATTTTATGAACTCTACAGGATCTGTTCTTGTCATAGCCATTGATTATACATTTGCTACTGGTGATCCAATTTTTAATTTTTTAGTCACAGGAAATGTTTAACTCTGTAGATGCATGTCCATGCTTTTTCTGTGATGTGGAAATCCCTTGATTTTTTTTTGAAAATGGTGGTACTTGCAATCGATTTTTAAATTAGTGTGCCATTTATAGAAATTTAAAAATTAAAAAAAAAGGAAGACATAGTACAACAACCCCTGAGGCAAAGTAAATACATAATTGCTTATTCTTCTTTCATATGAGTTAAGCTTCAAGTAAATAATAAGCTGAAAGTTTAAAAATAAATAAACAAACAAACAACCTAAATGTGTGGTACACATGGCAACAAAAAGGAAAACAGAAGTTAAACTTAAATTATGATTCATTAAGCATAATAAGAGATTCAGCATTTAAAAATTATATGGAGAGCTCATAATGAAGAGAGGTACACCTCCTATAATCTCTATCCATCAAGTAACTCAGCAGAGACATATACCCAGGGTGCCAAAAAAATGTACACATATGGCTTGTATTCATCTTTTGTTATAAGTATATAGTATTATAATTTTAATGCAGTTTTTTTTCCTTTCATAAAATGTGTATACATTTTTTGGCACCCTCTGTATATGACTGTTTATTTTTCTATACAACTGGAAATTAGTAGAATAGTGAATATGGAAGGCTTTGAAAATCAGGTGGGCCAATTTAACATTCCACAGGCTGATTTGAAACAAAAGCAAAAAAATAAAATAAATGAAATGAAATGAAATGAAATAGTAATGGGCTATCAGAAAGTACCTCCTAGTCCTTAAAATATAAAGAAGCCAAGAAAAACAAAGACATAGAGGATATTAACAGTGTAATTGTTGAGTTTAACTTAATATTTATATATCAAATGCTGAACCTTAAGACATATTATCAGTATATTGAATGTTTTATAATAATGATTGAATTGTCACAAAAATTTATTATATATTATGTCACAAAGAAAACCTCATTAAATTCCAGAAAGTAGAAACTACAAAGGTCATTGAATACTTGGATCACAGTAAAATAAAGCTAAAAAGTAATAACAAAATTAAAAACATTTTCTTTAAATCCCTTGAAGGTTTTAAGCCCCTTCCTAAGAGACCATCGAATTCAAAGGGAAATGAAATTACAGTTACATCATATTTAGAAACTGACAATTATGAGAACATCATAGGATCCAGCTAGTTGTGTACTCAGGGGAACATATATATTCTTACTTAAAAAAAAGAAAAAAATGAAGGTAATAAGCTAAGCTACCAGTGCAGCATTTTGAATTAGAAAAGAGTAATTTCTATTGGGCTGAGACTTCTGTATTTTAAGTCACTAGAGGTGATTTTAATGAGTAGCCAGAGTTGACAACCACTGAGCTAGCATAACCCTGATTCCAAGCATTTAATAAAAAGGAAAATATAGGCATTATTTAGAAAAAATTATTTAAGAAATTGGTATTGAAAATCCAGCAGTGTATTAAAATAACAGGATATCATGAACAAGTATTTCTAGTCAGTTCGATAACAAGAATTTATACCACTGAATGATTCAAGAAGAAAACATATGATTATCTTGATAGATGTTGCCAAAGCATTTATAAAATTCAATATTCATTCCTTATAAAATTTCTAATAGAATAAAAATAGGATATTCCTGAATAGTATAAAAAACATCTACTTTAAATACACTTCGTGATGAAACACTGGAAGCTTTCACTGTAAAGTCAGGAAAAAGAGAAAGATGTCTTTTTACCATTTTTAATAACCTTCGGAAGTGTACTAGGCAACATAATTATTCATTTTTTAAATCAGTAAATATTTATTGAATGGCTATCATGTGGCAGAATAAGAAGTATATGTACGAGAAAAGAGGTAAATTAACCATTATTTGTAGGTGACCTGAATGTTCACCTCTCTGGTTTCCAAGCTGTCATAAGTGAGGAGCAGAGGGACCTCTGAAGGGGTTTACTTGGGGCCACCATAGAGATGAAGGGGAGCTAAGCTGGAGGAAACATTTTAATCCACTTTCTTTCATTTTGCATATGTAAACAATAAAAAATTTGTTAGAAATAATAAATATTGAATAAGAAATAAATACCTCCATTCAGTAAACACCAATTTTTAAATTCATGTAGTAAAGTCAATAATCAACAATCAATAAGCGGATATACTTGGGAAAATACTATTTACTAAAAATATAAACAAAAATAGCAAAAACTTAAGGAATAAAATTATTTTTAAAATGTTTAACTATAAAACTTTTTTAAAGGATTTTAAAGAAGACTGCAATAAGTAGAGAGAGATGCCATACCCTAGAAGGGAATTGGTACTGTCACTCTGTCAGTATTTCCCCAAATCAATATATATATTGAACGCAATCCCAATGACATGAATGGAAAGGGTTGAGGGGAGTCCAAACTGAAAGTCTAGAGACAGACTTATTGTATATAAGTCTTTTTTTTTTTTTTTTGAGGGCAGTGTCACTGGTCCTCCCATGTGGGACCCGAACCGGGGCCGCTGGCTTCCCAAGCCAGCGCTTAACCACCGCGCCACTCGGCCGGCCCCGTATATAAGTCTTATTGCATATAATAAGAACAATATTTCAGATCAGTTGGAAAACTATCGTAATTAGTGTTGTGATCACTGGACGATCATATAAGGAAATAAGTTTGATTTGTGCCTCACACTTTACATCTAGGTAAATTACACTTATAAATTACACTAGGTAAATTGCAAATGCATTTGGAATTGAAATATGAAAAACAAAAACAACCACCACCAGAAATAACTATATAAATAAAATCAAAATTGAATGAATAACTAAATTGATGAATGAATAAATAAAAGAACAGAATAAAGCTACTTGGATAGTTCAAATATAGAATGCACTTGTGTGTGTTCCTTGGTAAGTGTCCTGCTAGAGATGTCAGGCTGTTAGAGATGTCAGGCTGTAGGTTCCTTGATGTGAGTAACACCTCTGTCTTAATCTGTTTGGGCTGCTATAACAAAATACATACACTGGGTGGCTTATAACAACAGAAGTTTATGTCTCACATTTCTGGAGGCTGAAAGTCCAAGTCAAGGTGCCAGCATGGTTGGATGAGGATCCACTTCTGTGTTGCAAACTTCTCATTGTATCCTCATGTGATCGAAGGGATGGATTAGCTCTCTGAGCTAACTTTTATAAAGGTACTAATCTATTGATGAGGGTTTTATGATCTACTCACCTCCCAAAGGCCCTACCTTCTAATAGCATCCCTGTGGGCATAGGTTTTCAACATATGAATTTGGGGGAGACACAAACATTCAAACTATAGCTGCCTCCTATCCAGCTTGTCATTTCTGATCACCCCTCAGTTCTACAATCCATAATGACCTCCAATCTTTTCCAGCAGAACTCACCTCACTTGACAGATGCCCTGTTAGGTGGGAGGGATCCATTTAAAATGGCCTCCAAGCTGACGCCATACCACACTGGCCACCCTGATCCATGGAAAACAAGCACTATTCCCTGTTAGAGAAAAGCCAGCTTGCTCCCACCCCAACTGCTAGCCACAACTGTTTACCTTCAGATTTCTGAAGCCTGATTCTGTGTCCTAATGCTCTGGGGAACCAGAGAAAGCACTCCCAGAAAACTTAAGGGAAAAGATTGAAGAGAAGGAAACATATAAACTTCTGTACATAAAAACAATGCCAACAAAGTTAAAACTCGAAGAACAAAATTAGAAAAAGTTATTCCTGATATATAGGACAAAATGTTGAAATTCTTAATATGTAAAGACTCTTACAAATCAAAAGAAAAAGGTCATTCCAATTTAAGAAGTAGGCTAAGATTCTGACAAAATTCAAAACAAGCAAAACTGTACAGTCAGAATAGTATGGTGTTTCTCAACCTTTTTCATTATCTCCCCCTCACATGATATTTGAATACCACAGATATACTGCATATCTGTGTATGTAGCACATGGATATCTGTGCTTTATACATAAATAGAATAGATACTCTCCCCTCCAAGAATCAATTTTCAACCCTTTTGGTGCAATGACATCCCTACTGGGAATGCACAGAAGAGTGGTTACCTTTAGGGGGAGGTGGCTGATGACCGGAAGGGGCACAAAGGGACTTCCTAGATCCTATTCATATTATTTTTTATCTTGATTGTTACATGTGTGTGTTCACTTTATGAAATTTCATAGAATGCTTGACTTATGGTTTCTTTCCTTTCCTATATGTATGTTGTAGTGTAATAAAATTTTTACATTAAAAATTAGATTCAGTACACAAATGAACAATTAAGAAAAAAAAAGAAATATAAGTGGGCAATGAGCCTGTGGAATATACTTTGCTCCATCAATAATCAAAGACTGATTGAGACCAGAGTTGCCATTTTTCACCTAATTAGCAAAGATTAAAAAATAATAGTATCCTGTAGTTTCAAATGAGTGAAGAAAAGAGCATCCTTCCATGCTGTTGAACAAGCAAAATGTAGGGCAATCTGAAAACAGCAAGCCATTTAATTCAGCATCTCCATTTTTAGAAATTTTGCCTTAAAATTTTGAATAAGTGATCAAAGATGTATGATCAAGAATCATCATTGCATTGTATTTACTAATAATAAAAATTGGAAATGAGTGAGTTTCCAGGAATAGGAAATTGATTAAACACATTTACTTTAGATACAATATATACAGCCATGGAAATTATATTATTATTTACTCATGCAAAATTATATTGTAGCTGCTTAGCTCCATGGTTGACAGCAAAGTGTCGAATTAGGTAACTTGGGTTCAAATCTTAATTACCCCTTTTAACTAGCTAGGGCCTGAGGTAAGCTTTAGCCTTCTTGACCCTCAATTTTCTTCTCTGTAAAATGAAAAATACATTGTTAAGAGAATAAAAGAAGTTATAAAACAGTGTGTATCTTATAAGTCCAATTTTAAAATACATTGATAAGGCTGGTTATATTTTATTTTGTAGTATTTTTCTAATTCTTCCACAATGAACTCCTGTTTCTTGGGTTAATTATTTTCTTAAAAGCCAGTAGGAAACTAAAATCAAAGCACAGTCTTATGAAAATAATTCTGGCGCTTCCAACATTTGCCACTGAAGCAGACTGACCACATAGTTTCCACTGTCTTGGAGGGACCCTGCCCCAGGCTCTGTGGATTCTTTAGCTTGTCCAACAAACTCAAAAAGAGTCTGGAGGCTTTGGCTAGAAATAAGTGATAAAGATTTATTCACAAGTCTTAGGGTTTGCAAGCCCGAAATGCACTAGGCAAAACCCAGAGTGTTCCCAAGAAGAAAGAAAAGCTAAGAGTTCTTATAGTATAAAGTACATTCTTGAAAAGAATCAGTCCCACATTCTTAGCCTTTTGGATCCAGATTGATCCAAAATGGTAATGATGACCAGTGGATGAATAGGTGGTCTGAATAGGTGAACATTCTTTCCTTAGTCCTTCAGGGTAATCAGGGGGTTTTCTGAAGGTTTAATATATATCCAGACTGACTCAGGACTGGAAAGTTCAAGAATTTAAGTTCTCAGGCTAGTTAAAATAAAAATATAATTGTATCCTTATGCCTCAACCTACTTGATTTTAGTAATTTTATTGCATTTTATATTTATTTATTTATTTATTTATTTATTTATTTATTTGTTTGTTTGTTTGTTTTTAATTAGTTTCAGGTGTACAACACAGTGCAATAGTTATACTTTTTATCCCTCAAAGTGACAACCTCCCTCCCCCGTTTAGCCACCCCACTCCTCCCCCTCATATCATATATATCTATTAATTTTATTGCATTTTATTTCTTCACTCTTCTTCAATCTTAAACCAGTAGTTCTCAAACTTGACCTCACATCAGAATCTCCTACCTGCAGGGCATGGAAAAACACAGGCTGTTGTACTCTCCAAAAGTTTCTAATTCAGCTGGCCCCAGGATTCTGTATTTCCAATGCCTTCCCAGGTGATGTTAATGCTGCTGCTTTAGGGACCACACTTGGGGAACCACTGGAAACTAACTAGCATGGCTAACTTTCTCAAACAAATTAGTCTAAAACTTTTCAAAATGCCTTTTACTTTGCGTGGAGTGTGCACCACATATGCCTAGAAGATGGAGTCTATCAATAAAAACTGACAAATAGGTAATAGACACCCAAAAAAATCAGTGAAGCAAGTTGGTTTTGATATCCAAACATAGCTTGCCTGACACACATTGCTGGTCCACGTTTCCAAATCCAGGAAAGGTTAAGCTCAGGCAAACTAGAGAAAAGCTTTTCTTTTCTTTCCTTCCTCGCTTTTATTCTACAAGGGTGTGTAGTGCATATGTAGTAATAGTATATTATTTGAATATATTATATATACTCTGTATGCCCTTTGTGCTGCCATAGTTTCACCCAGCAACTATTAGTCAGAAGTTCACTTCTAGGAAAACAAACTCATGGCATGCCACAAGACTAATTCTGTGTCAATGAGAGCTCATCTCTAACTGTATAGACTTTACTTCATTTGAGAAGGAAAGTCTTGTGCTTGATTCATCTAATCAGGGAAACCTGAACAATATGCATACCTAAAAACTGCTTAGTTGAAACATTACTTCAAATTATAATCACAATTTCAAGAAGTAACCTTCAAATATTTTCACCTTTAAAACATCAGAAAGAACATATTGACTTAGGAATCAATGCAACTGAATATAATAGGAAATTCTTTTCCATTCTCAATTTTCAGTTGTGATTTTCATGTTAGGTATCAGGTGCAAATTTCGTGAAATTTTCTTCCATTTCTCAGAATTCGTCCTTAATCCTCAGAGAACATTGTCCTTAATCATTAGATGTTTTGTCTCCCTTTTTATCTTCCTGACAAGTTCTCTGCTACCGTTTAATTCAAATTATCAAGGCTCTTCTTGTTGTTTCTTTCTCAAACATTTGTAGCTAGACCTTGGGAGTGTGTAGTTTCACTAACCTGAACTACTGAATAAGGGGCCAGCCTGAATTTACAAAATATCAAAATTAAAGTATATTTCAAATAAATATCAGTTTACGACCTTCAAGTTCTCATGGGAATGAGCAGGTTTTAAGAAATTGTTGCTAAGTAGAGCTCTTGCTTTCTTTAAAAAAAAAAAAAGGCAATTTTAATTAACATAATTGTATGCAAATCAATGCTATAAACATTCTGGAAAGCAAGGATTCATTTGAGTAGGCTATAAACATCCCCACCTCAATTAATTCCATCTTCTTAATATGCACAGCAAAACTCTGCTTCATAAACAGTGCCAATTCTCTCAACCAAATTATTGCAAATTCTAATTAATGAGATTTTACTGCTTTTCTCTCAAACTTTTTTATTTCCCTTTAAGAGTATTTGTAAGGAGAGCGGGGCTTTCAGACAGTGTTGGGAGTAGGAAAATAAAAGTATATCTTGGTTTCTGAAAGCCTTTCGGCAATTTCCTGATATCTGTTATAGTTCTGACAAGGTAATTGCTCTTCTCTTCGGTGATAAATGTTATAGCACAGCCAAATTTCAACTAGCAAGGATATCACTGCAAGTGTAGAATTTGGCTCTGTAGGTTCAGCAAAGCCAAGCAAGCATAAAAATTCAAGAAGATATGCCATTAATTTTCACAAGTATAATACTGGGCAGCAAGGTAGTACTTGCGATAATTGAACCAAGTTAAAATTCATAGAATTGTAGAATATGTAGATCATCTGCCACCTTCCCTCCATCCATACAAATACCATAAGATCAGATATAAAGTCTAGAGATTTCTTAATGAGTTACCAATCAAAGTTCACATAGCCAGTAGGTTGAGAAGTCAAAAACTTAGTCACTAGTTCTCCTGAGTCCCATGGAAGAGCAGTTTACACTATACCATTTGTTCATGGTGAAAACCAGAGACCATCTACATCAGGAGTCACCAAGCTAATTCAGCCATCCCCTCTTTCTATACTGCCCATAGATTACAAATAATTTTTTACAGTTTTAAGTAGCTTAAAAAATAAAAATAATGTTTTCCAACATATGAAATTCAAATTTCTATACCCATAAATAAGGTTTCATTGAGACACAGCCACACCCACTTTTTGTGTATTTTCTGTGGCTGCTTTTACTCAATAATGGTGGAGCTGAATTGGTGCAACAGAGACCACATGGCCCCAAAGCCCAAAATATTTTCTGTCTGGCCATCTATAAAAGTTTGCTAATATAGACAAGTGTTTGCCATCATAACAACTTGGGAAGAATAATTCTGGAGATTTAATACCAATTGTCCAGATTTCCAAATCCAGTGCACATCAGCATGCATCAAACTTTAGTCTCCTGTACTTCATTTAGACTAAAAATCCTATTCCATCCAAACATACTAAGGATACAGATTAACTTTCATATAGGCACCTGTGTATATTCTTTAAAGCCACTGATACCAACTTGAGGAAGAACAAAAACATCATCAATGTCTACCCTAACTTCTCACATTGAGGTGATTATCTGTAGTAACAGGGGCACTTGGAATGGCAAAGTACTACTTGAGAGCAATTAACATTACATCTTAAAGCACTAGAAACAGAACAAATAAAACCCAAAATCATCAGAAAGAAGGAAATAATAAAAATTAGAGTAGAATTAAATGAAACATAGAACAAACAGATAATAGAAAAAAATGAATGCAACAAGGAGCTGGTTCTTTCAAAAGCTTAATAAAATTGACAAACCCTTGGCCAGACTCACTAAGGAAAAAAGAGAAAAGACACAAGTAAACAAAATCAGAAATGAAAGAGGAAAAGTTACAGCGGATGCCACAGAAATACAAAGGATCATTCAAGGATACTATGAAGGACTATATGCCACCAAATTCAATAACCTAGAAGACATGAACAAGTTCTTAGAAATATTTAACCTTCCTAGACTGAATCATGAAGAACTGAAAAATCTAAATAGACCAATCAACACTAAGGAAATTGAAGCAATCATCCAAAACCCCCCAAAATCAAAAGTTCAGGACCAGATGGCTTCACCAGTGACTTCTAACAAACATTCAAAAATAGGAGTAGGATAAGCTCAACAAGTAAAAGGCTTGAACTGAAAGACTACACAGAAGCCTGTGTATTAATCTCCATGCTACAGGGTAGAACCCATCCATTTTATCATACGCCATTTCCAGACTTAATTCTCTGCCATTTCATGGAAGTAAAATACATAAAAGATAATGGAATCACAGAACTGAGTGTTGACAGGTCCCTAGTGTTTAGCCTAACTTCCCTTTATAAAAGAGCATACTGAAGTCCAAAAGGTCTCAATAAGTTTCCCAAGGTCACATAGCTAATGAATGAAAAGGCCATGTGGATCACAAACTCAGGTGTGCAACTCATTTTAAAAAAAACAAGTTAAAGATGACTCCCAAACCCCAATCTAGCTGTTCTATTTTTTTGTCCTTGTTGGGGCTTCCATTTATTGAGATGAGCAAGGGTTCTAGGGTATTATGCAGCTCCCAAACATTGGGGATGTCTCCCTGGTTTTTTATCCCTTTTTGAGAGGCCCACTGTTTTAGTGAACAGAATCCCTGTGGTCCAGCAGGCAGGGTATTTCTGCCTCATGATGAGGGCTGAGGAATGGCTGCTGTGGATAGAAAACGCAGGGTCCAGCATTCAAGCTACTTTCATACTCCTTTCATCTGTTCCCAGGCAGCTATCACCAAGAGATGTACATGAACCCACTGACCTGAGTCTTGATTAAATCCCCCTTACCTTTTCTGCCTCCCAGATACCCTGATATCTTTCCTTTGAGTACACCTAGTGTAATCCCTTCAATTTGTGTAAGCTTTTTCCAAAGATAAGAAGGAAGTAATTTCTGCTTTGGGCTTTATATCATGACCCTCTCCAGAAGCACAAGACTAAAGAATGCCTGGTTACCTACTAAACATGAAAGGGAAAAAAAGAAAAAGCTATTTAAAGATAGCATGCATAAGTTATTCAAATTGTCCAAAGGTGTTCATAACAAAACTTTATATCTTTAAGAACATGCAGATGTTGGGCCGGCCAAGTGGCTCAGTTAGTTAAGAGCTGGCTTAGAGAGCGAGCTCTGAGCAACAGGGCCGCCGGTTCGATTCCCACATGGGCCAGTGATCCTGTGTCTGAGCTGAGCTGCCGCTGAGCTGCCACTGAGCTGCCTGGCAGGATGGCTCAGCTGGTGTAACAAGACTGCCTGTTCGATGGCGGGCTACACCCACCCGCAACTAAGGCTGAACGTGACACCTTGAGCTGAGTTGCTGCCCGGATGGCTCAGTGGATAGAGGATGCACTCTTAACAAAGCTGCTGGTTTGACTCCCACATGGGAAGGTGGCTACACTCACCCACAACTAAGATTGAACACATCACCTTGAGCTTAGAGGCCACAAGCTGCAGTCAGGAAGCCAGATGAAGAGTGGCGCCCCCCACAACAAAGACTGAAGAACAACTTGGTTGGTCCCCTTCCCCAACTCCCTGACACTGTTCCTCTCTCCCAATTCCCCAATAAAATCTTAAAAAAAAAAAAAAAAGAACATGCAGATGCTCAGCACCCCTTAGGCCAGCAGCTGCCAAACTTTCCTGCTTTGGAAAGTGCAATGGAATAGTGATGAAGAGTTCCTTCTCTAGATTCAGACATATTGAATCTGAATCTTGGCTCTAGACTTATTAACTGTGTAACCTTTTGGACAAGTGAACTCTCAAGCATTGGAGTCTTTAAAATTGGGATAATAGCAGTACCAGCCTCAAAAAGTTGTATAACAATTAACTGAAGTAAAGCTTGAAATGTTCGTTTCCATATGGTAGGTTGACATGTCATTAAGTAGGTGACCTGCATTTATTAGCTCTGTGTCCTTTAGGTAAGTGACATCACTTCTGTATCTATTTCCTCATTGATAAAACAAGGACTAGGGTGACTATTTTATAGATTTTGTGTAGGTGTGATGATTAAATTAAAAAATCATGGTACATTTGCAATGATATGGATGGACCTAGAGACTATTATGTTAAGTGAAATAAGTCAGTCAGAGAAAGACAAATACCATATGATCTCACTCATATGTGGAATCTGAAAAACTGTATGAATGAGCAAAGTAAACAGAAACTGTCTCATAGATATAGAGGAAAAATCAGGGTTGCTAATTGGGAGGGGGATGGGGATGAGGGAGAAGGGGAAGGGATTAGACAGAAAAAATAGGCAACTAGAATATTGCCACTGGGATATGAAAAACAGTTTGGGGAATATAATTACTAATGTTGTAAATATTCTGTGGAATGTCAGATGGTCATAGGTCTTGTTAGGGAGACCATTTCATGGATGGAGTAGAGGTTTGATCACTGCACTGTATGACTAAAGCGGAGGTTGTATACCTACTGTAATTGAATATATATAGATAGTCACAGGATGTGGATTATACTGTGGAAGAGAGTCAGAGGAAGAGTAATAGATATATATGATATGGGGGGGAGTGGGATAGCAAATTGGGGGTGGGGGGTTGTCACTTTGAGGGGTAAAATGTATAACTATTGCACTGTGTTGTACACCTGAAACTAATTAAAAATAAATAAATAAAATATTAAAAAAAATCATGGTACATTAGTGGACACTCATTTTAAGTTGCTTATTCCACTTTCTTTGACTATTTTGTTTTAGAGGTGGATTTTTAAAGAGAATCAAATCTGAATTAGCTTTGTACAGTAGATAATAGTATTGTATCAATGATAACTACTATAGTTACATAAGATAATTTCTTGTTTTTATGAAATATATGTTGAAATATTTAGGGATAAATGGGACATCATAATTGCAATTTACTAAGTAGTTGACAAAAATTATATATACATATATACAGTACATGTATATGTAGGTTTGTATGTGATATATATATATATATACCAAAACAAATATCAAAATGTAGGAAATATAGTAACATTTCTAACATTCCTAACACCTAGGAATTCTAGGTGAAAACTATTTGGCATATTATTATTATTATTGCAACTTTTCTGTAGATCTGAAATTACATCAGAATAAAACATTTAAAAAAAGAAGGGTAAGAACATAAATTTATTGAACACAGAGTAGAGGTCACCATTTAGGTTACTTAAAATTCTTCTCTTATCAGGATTATTGGCGACAGGAAGGCTCATCATAATTATATATTCATGCCTCACTTAAGGTTTTTGTTTTTATCAGCTTCTAATTATCTGGTAATGTTTTAACCTGCCAATAGGTGGCAAGTGGTTTGTCAAAAGTGAGGGCCTGGGTAGGTGGGCAGATAAAAGTTGTTTCTTTTAATTCATCAGGATGGAAGCTCTCTTAACTCAGCAGCAGTGGCATACATTCAGTATGACAGTGTGTTCCAGACCCATTTCAGGCACCACATGAAACTCCTTTCAGATTTTTTCTGACTGTTTCACAGAAAAACAAAGGCACTCAAGAGTAATTGTAGCTCTCTAAACCCCAACAAATAGAATAAAGAGGAAAGCAAGGTATTCTAAGAGCTCTTGGGTTATGAGCTGAAAGGTGGAATCCTTTAGGTAGAGAAGGCTGATGCTGGTTTTAGTTCAGGAATCACCAGTTTAAGCAAAGTGGTTCAGAGGTAGACTGGTAGCTGTGGCACAACTGGCATAGCCAGATGAGCCAGCTGGCAAGTTGCCATGATAAATATCAGCCTGCTCCTAGGTCAAGTCTAAGGAACAATGTACAAACAGGGTATTCTGGACAAAGAGTGACTACAGTCACAGTGCAGAAAACAGTCCTCGCAGGTGCTGCATAGGACGAGTTGGAGGTTGTGAAACAGGATTGTTCCTAACACCCACACTCTTTACTATTAATCAGGGTCAATATGAAGGCCAGAAATCTTTATGTTCCAACTAAAGTGTAGGAGCCAATCAATGTGAAAGGTCCTGCAGAAGTGTGTAATTATAACATTGGTATTTTTTTCCTGAGTCTGATTTTTTATGGAAGACATCACACAGAGATTCATTGTGAACTTCTCTTGCACTTTTGGTGACTGAGCACAGGACACAGGTGTTCCCTGACTCTGAGGGTAGGAAAAGCTCATGCGGAAAGTTACAATGGTGGCAAGGTTTGAGCACCCACCATCATTGCTGGGGGTCTTCTTCAGATATGGGAATTTTCAAACTGGAGCTCACTGTCTGGGCACTCTGTTGCCCTGGCATCACATGGCTCTTGGCCTTCTACCCTGTGCCATCCCCAACTCTAGACTCAGTTCTGTCTTCATTCTCCATCAAAAGATAACATGCAATTCAACAAGCACCTATGTGTCACCTACATAGTATGTAATATACTAAAAAAATCAATTATATTGATTATATGTATAATCCATATAAAGATATTAATTAGCTATTTTACAAGCACCTACAAATGAAGTGGTAAGAGAAACATCTCACCACAGTATCTGCACCGTGAGGGCTTTTTCTGTAATAGAGAAGATTACCCCATGAATATTCTCAATTCAACGTAATGAGTGCTATGAAGCTTATGCCATCTCAGAAGAGAAAAGAACCAAGTTTGCCTGGGGAAGCTGAGAATGGAGTGGGGGCTGCAAGAAAACCATTTTCTGTGGAGGGAAGAGCACTCCCAACATCAGAGAAGCCTAAAACAGCACCTCTCCCATACTCTCTGGAAACTAGGCAGCCACTCAGCTGTTTAATGGAAAAGCTGGAGCCAGAACCCTAGACTCCTAATGCCCAGGCCAGTGGTCTTTTCACTACCTCTTCTTGGGGCCTTTCCCTTTGGTATGCAGTCCCTGTTAGGTAAAAATAAATCTGACAAATGATTATGTGACCATGTTTTGCCTTTAAATTTCAGTTTCTCTTTTAACTCTGTAATATATCATTGATAATTTAAAAAAGTTTTAAATTACAATTAGCACTTTTCCCCAAAAATCTTCAGTAAATTGACTTTGCTGGAAAACTTTGTTTTACTATGGTTTCTAACAACTGAGGAATAAGTGAATTCTGGTTTGAGAAAAAGGCCACCAATCATCTGTTATATGAGAGTGACTTTTGAGAAAATGCAGATTGGCCATCAAATGCCTATTTCCATATTAAATGCAAAATAAAACTTGGAGCCTGTTGAATGCCTTCTCAAGTTTCACCCCTCACCATGTTAGCATAGTAAGCAGGCTTATTTACCAATTTAAATAAAATTTTGATATCACACTCTATAGTAAAATATGTTGTTCAGTACTTGAAAGAAATATATTTACAATACTTCTGAATAAGCTAATGATGTTCCTCTAACTTAAATTTGAATTAAATCTGCCCCTGTGTTCCAAGGTGCAATACAGCATATGTCTACATGTACATTTTTTTGTTCTGTTAATTGTATCATCTAGAGCAGCTGTCCAATAAAAGTATAATGCAAGACACGTGTAATTTAAATTTTTCTAGTAGCCACATTTTAAAACGTTTAGAAAAACAGGTAAACTCAATTTTATAATATGTTTTGACCCAATATATCCAAAATACTATTATTTAAACATGTAATCAATATAAAAAATATTAATGAGCTATTTTACATTATTTTGTTGTTGTACTAAGCCCTTAAAAGTGGTGTATATTTTATCCCTACAGCACATCTCAATTCAGACACTAATTTTCATTGGTTAAATTAAAATAAGTAGAATGTGACCCTACCAAAATAATAAAGTTGTGGTTAGTGGGAAATATTTTACAATGTTTCAGTTTTAAAAATTAAATTAACTATAGTTAAATAAAATTTAAAACTCAGTTTCTCTATTACAGTAACCACATGTAGCTAATGACTGCCATATGGGACAGCGCAAATCTAGAAGTTAGAGTGCTGGCAAACAGAAAAATCTGGGAGCATTAAGAGTTGCTCTCAGTAAGGCATAAGGGGATTGTGTATAAAAAGGGGTCAGAGAATAAGCATATAAAAGATAGATTGGTAAAATTGTGAACTTTGGAGTTAGTCTAAATTATCTCTGTTGCTTTTTATCTGTGAAGTCTTTATGTTTCAGTTTTCTTATCTGTAAAATAATAATACCCGCATTATTGGGCTCTGAAGGTTAAATGAGATAACCTAAATAGTGGGCTTGAGATAACCTAAATAGTGGGCTTTGAAATCTAGCACATTCCAGAGGTTCAATAAATTATAACTAGAATTATTGGTATCTATGGAAGCCATGGGGATCTGTTTGCATTTGTGTGGGGAACCTCTGAGGGGTTATAATTTAATAATTACTTGTAGGATGATAGGATGAGAGAGGAATTGTGGCATATTTTTTTTGTAAATTTTATTGGCTTATAAAGTCTTTATATAGAAAAAAGTGCACCAATCTTAAGTATAAAGCTCCATGGATTTTCACAAAGCGAGCATACCTGTAAAAGTGCCCAGATCTAGAAAACAAAACACTTAGAGAATTTCAAAGCTCTCCTCATGTTCCCAATAAAAGAAACCACTATTATGACTTCTAACACTATAGGTTAGTTTTGAAGTTTGTAAACTTTATATAAATAAACTCATACAATCTGTATGAGTGTATGAATGTTTGACTTCTTTCACTCATTCACATATTTGTAAGATTTTTTTTTTATGTTGTTGTCTGGGGCAGTAGTTTGTTCTTTCTCATTGCTGTGTTGAATTCCACTGTATAAATACCTCCACAATGCATTAATCCATTCTGTAGTAAATAGACATTTGGGTTATTTCTAGATTGGGACAATGGCAAATATGCCTACTATGTATGTCTTTTGGTGATGGGTATGTACTGTATTTGAGTTTTCTTGTTTTTAATTGAAATTTATTGGGGTGACAATGGTTAGTAAAGTTACATAGGTTTCAAGTGTACAATTCTGTAATACATCATCTATATATCACATTGTGTGTTCACCACCCAGAGTCAATTTTTTTCCTTCAACATATATTTAACCCCATTTACCCTCATCTAGCACCTCCCTGCCCCCTTACCTTCTAGTAACCACTAAACTATTGTCTGTGTCTATGTTTTTCTTTTTTTCTTTCTTTGTCTTGTTCCTTTGTTGCTTTCAGTTTTCTATCCCACATACCAGTGAAATCATATGGTTCTCGACTTTTTTTGTCTGACTTATTTCGCTTAGCATAATAATCTCAAGATTCATCCCTTATGTCACAAAAGGCACTATTTCATCTTTTCTTATGGAGAATAGTATTCCATTGTGCATATATACCACATCTTCTTTATCCAATTGTCTATCGAAGGACATTTTGATTGTTTCCATGTCTTGGCCACAGTAAATAAAGCTACAATGAACATCAGAGCACATATATCTTTACAGATAAATGTTTTCAGACTTTTTGGGTATATACCTAGGAGAAGGATTGCGGCTCATATGGTAATTCTATTCTTAATTTTTTGAGGAACAGCAGCCACTAAGGAAGGCAGTGTGTTTGAGTTTTCAATCTTGGACTTATTGAAAAGAGAAGAATTACTCATCCTATCATTTCATGCACAGGAACCTTGGATAAGCATAAAGAATTGGAGGACCTTGTGGCTAAGTTCCTGAATGTAGAAGCAGCCATGGTCTTTGGGATGGGATTTGCAACCAACTCAATGAATATCCCTGCACTTGTTGGAAAGGTGAGAATTTTTAACATAATTATCTTATGCTATATTATTCCTAAGAATTATAACTCTGAGAGGATCCTTTGTTAGAAGTATGGCTGAGAAGGCCCTTTTCTTAGGAAAAGCTGATTGAATATCAGCTTTTTGAATAAATGTATCAGCTTAGTCAGCAAATTTTTTCATCATGATATTCTGCTTATAGAATTGCAGCCCTAGATGTGGGTCAAACTTCATCTTTCATGAAATTTGTTTAGCAAAATCAATTAAATTTTTAAGGTCCCAAGTCACCACTTGCACTGTAACGAATACTTATTAAGCATTTATTTGACCAAAACATTTTGCTGTGTCATTGATTCATTTATTCATTCAATAAATCACTTATTGAGAATCTACTGTCCTCCTATGAGGCAAGGTTCAGGGCATACAAAGATGAACAAGACATGTGTCTTGTAAATTTATGTTGTTTACAGTCTAGTGGAAGAAAAAACACACCAAATAAAATAAGATAACCCCCACAGAAAAGGCATGTACATACATAGGAAGGGACAAAAATGTTGCCCCAAGCTCTTCTTAAGAAAGGCTGGGATGCCCGTGCAAAGTGGGTGACATGAGAACTGAATGTTTTATTTACCTGTTAAGACAGGTAAGTATTTTCCTAAGACAAGGAAGAGGGAGCAGCATGTGTGTTGCACTAGGTTTGGAAGGACTAGAATATAGGGTAGTGGGTGAGACCAGAGATGAAGGCAGGTGCCAAATTATAAAGAGCCTCACAGAGTAAATCATGCTAGAGTGTTTGAAATTCTTTCTGAGAAAAATGGGGAGTTGGTTAGTTCATTTTAAGTAAAAGCAAGTGCCATAACCAGACTTATATATTTTTAAAAACTCCTACTCATGACAACTAAATGCAATGTATGATCTTTGAATGGATTCTGCATTTAAAACATAAAAGAAAAAAAATATCTACAAAAGACAGTAAGACATTATTGGGACATTTAGGGAAATGTAAATTTCAGCTATATATTAGATAATGGTATTATATAAATGTTTGATTTCTTTGATGTGATAATTGCATTGTGATTTTGTAGGAAATGTCCTTGTTCTTAATAAATACATGCTGAAGAACTTCAGGGTGAAGTACCACATGGTTTACAAATAACTCTCAAATGTTCACCAAGATGATTATACATACACACCCATGTCTGGAGTATGGAGCAATGGGAATTTTGCTGGCTCCTGCCTCAAAAACTTAAAACGTGTCATGTGTGAAGTTTCCAAACTAGAAGGAAAAATTCAGATTCTGGGTGGCCATGGAAGACAAATGGCCACCATAGTTTGTCTTTGCAATTTTGGTATGATTGGGCAATTTCGTAATTTAAATATATTTTTCAATTAAAAAAAGAAAAATATTTTTACAAACCGTAATTTAAAAGCAGTAAATTAAATTTCCCTTTTCCACTTGCCTTAGGCAAAATTGCCATTCATGTTTTCCCAAATGCAAAGTTTTTAACTGTATACATGGATATCAATACAGTAAAGAATGAGACTTGGAAAACAAGAATTTGAAATGTCCTGCAGAAAAGATCCTTGTCTCCCAGGAGTACACCAAAACTGTCCCAAATAATCCAGCATGGGATGGAAGAGCCCCAGAAAGCCCACAACCCACCCAAAAATACATTAATAGTTTTTCTTTCAAACATCAACCCTTTTTGATGCTAGCTGGTTTTCAAACAGGATCTTAAATGACCTTTTCTGCCGAAAGCTGTATGCAGATGATTAAAGGTGTAATCCCTTAGAACAATCCCCATCTCCATCAGCTAATTGCTCTATAGCAAGAGACACCAGGTTAAGCTCAAGTCATGGGCTTTTAAAATCGAAGTGGTTTGGGGAACCTGTGTTTCAAGTCTTCAGGTGTTCTCTTGTTCACACATGTTGTTTTTTCTTATTTTTATTTATTGACCTGTGTTTTGTGTGCTTGTTTTCTGCACAGGGATGCCTCATTTTAAGTGATGAATTAAACCATGCATCTCTTGTGCTTGGAGCCCGACTCTCAGGTGCAACCATAAGGATCTTCAAACACAACAGTGAGTATCAATGTATTTATCCAACATGTAATGCCTGCTTCTAGAAGGAAGTCAAAATGATTGATCAGGCTTTGTCCTTGCTCTTCAAACTGGTAACTTAACCTAATGAAACACAATTATGTTTATATTCACTACTGGCTTGTTAACCTGTGCTGACCCAGGAAAAAATGGTTAAAGTGCATTAAATACTCAGATTGCTAAGGGTAACCCAAACACATTAGTGTCACTGTAATTAGTGGTCTTGCAACTCAGCCCCTGAAGACATGACAGATCTCTTAAATAACCATTTAATTATCAGAAGTGCTATAACTCCGCCTTGTCTATTACTCTGCCTTGGGAAAGTTTAAAGACTTGTTTGTTTTATGTTATAGTCAGGTAAAAACTGATCTTCTGCCCTAGTATAATGCTACCTTTCACTATCCCCATCCACTGCATGCTCAGACATTCTTCCCCACCATGTGCACATGCGCACACACACACACACACACACACACACACACACACAGTGTATTTAGCTTCATTGAAATGCCCTGTCAGGCTCTGAGTTGTGTGGTTGGGTGAAGAGGAGGAAGAGGCTGTTTCTTCTTAGAGACTTGATGGAACATGATGGGAAATATTAGGAAATACTTAGAAGGAGGTAGTGGTGGACACCTGAGTTCTATCATCTGGGTCTGCCCCTAATTTGTTGCATCACTTTGTGTAAATCTTTTCATCTTTCTTGTTTTCTCATCTGTAAAATAAGGGTATTGAACTATATGATTTGTAAGTATCCTCCTGGTTCAGTTTCTGATTCTAATTCTTCATTACTGTCATAGGAACTCTCCCTTCTTTCTGTGTGTGCACATCTAAGCACACACATGCACATATACACTTGGTTTCACTCTCTTCCTTCTCACCAACTTTCTTTCTTGCTTTCCTTTCT
This sequence comes from Aselliscus stoliczkanus, assembly GCA_033961575.1. NCBI lineage: Eukaryota > Metazoa > Chordata > Mammalia > Chiroptera > Hipposideridae > Aselliscus > Aselliscus stoliczkanus. The sequence continues at coordinate 35,219,273 of CM066738.1, forward strand.
TCTCTACTTTTACCTGTTCCTATTTGTTTGCACTTCTCTCTGTTCTCCAAGGAAGCAACAAAAATTGAAGTAAGAAGAAGAAAACTGATAGAGAACTAAGGAAGAATTGTTCCAGTTTGGTTATATCTACCTTACAGGAATCTGAAACCAAAGAACACTTGTTACATGGGAAGGAAAGCAAATTCATGGGAGAATTCTAAAGTGAATCTCCTTTCTAACTTGTAGGGTTGCTCTAACAAAAAATCTCCTGCTCTCACTAAGTGGGATGAGGTTTGGCTATGCCTTTACTGAACCACCTTCAGTAGCTACATAAATATGAATACTCTGGAGTCAAGTTCAGGACCAAAACCTCTGGAAAAACAAAACTTGAGGTCCCTCAGATCTATAGGTCAACTATAACATCTAGCTCAAAGTTAATTCAAAATATGTTGACTCCATTTCTTAATTTTGAATCAAACACTCAATCTTGGCTAGTCTCTGATAACTTACATTATATTCCTCCAGTTCTGTTTCATTTATCATCAATTGTTACACCTAGACTCAAATTATTTTGATGGGAATTCATGTTTGTAGTTAAACATCTTTTAGAGTTTCAACAAGTGAGTTTACTAAGAAACTACAGGAAATGCCTTTGACATTGGCACAATTATGTTATACCCTTTTGATTCTTTGTCATGACAGGTCATTGGTGATCAAAGGTTTTGTCTACTTGGGGAAGGATAAAGAAGATAGCTGACGATTATTTAACTGTAGTTCCCTCCATAGATATGGTTTAATGAGATAATCTTATTTTCAGAGGGAGACATCTGAGGTCTTACAGTTAAGTTTGGTAACTTGCCACCGTGCACTTACATTGGCAGCACTGTACAAACAGCTCAGTAAGGTGTCATAAACTTGATATATCAGTGTCTCACAGCTATGTTTGTGTGGATGTGTGGCGGTGTCTTGCTGAGTGGAGTTCTTTATTGCTGTTGTGTGTTTTTGTGTGCCATCACCAAAATGTCTGATCTTGAATTAGAGTGATGAGAAAACATTAAATTTCTTGTTAAACTTGGCAAGAGTGGAAGTGAAATCAGGGACATGTTAGTCCAAGTTTATGGGGATGATGCCATGAAGAAAACTGCAGTGTACAAATGGATTAAATGTTTTTCTGAGGGGAGAGAATCCATCACAAATAAAGAGAGGTCAGGGAGGCCAGGAACAAGCAGAACTGATGGAAACTTTGCAAAAATCCATCGAATTGTGCATCAAAATCATAGGCTGACTGTGAGAAGCATAGCAAACTAAATAAACATCAATAGATAAACAGTTAGGAAAATCTTAACTGAAAATCTTGGCATGAGAAAAGTGTATACAAAAATGGTTCTGAAAGAGCTCACCCAAAGCAAAAGAAAGTCAAAGTTTGCCAAGACATTTTGGAGAGGCAAGATGATGTTTTAGGTCATGTTATCACTGGTCATGAAACATAGGTGTACCAATATGACCCTGAAACAAAGTGTCAAAGTGCACGATGAAAGTCAGCCAATTCTCCCAACCAAGAGTGTTCTGTCAGTCCAAATCAAAAGATGTTGCTAACCCTTTTTGAAATCAGAGGGATCATTCATTATGAATTTGTACCAACTGGACAAACAGTTAGCCAGGTTTACTATTTGAAGTGCTCAAAAGGCTGCATGAAAAAGTTAGATGAAAATGACCTGAACTTCTGCCAACAATTCATGGCTCTTGCATAACGACAATGCACCAGCTCACATTACAATGTCTGTGAGGGAGTTTTTAGCCAGTAAACAAATAACTGTATTGGAACACCCTCCATACTCACCTGATCTGGGCCCCAATGGCTTCTTTTTTTACCTGAAGATAAAGGAAATATTGAAAGTAAGACATTTTGATGACACTCAGGACATTAAGGGTAATATGATGACAGCTGTGATGAGCATTCCAGAAGTTCCAAAATTGCTTTGAAGGGTGGACTAGACACTGGTATTGGTGCATAGCTTCCCAAGAGGAGTACTTCAAAGGTGACTGTAGTGATATTCAGCAATGAGGTATGTAGCACTTTTTCTAGGATGAGTTCTCAAACTTAATTGACAGACCTTGTATTCAGATTGTTGCCTATATGGAACAAATGAACCAGATCATAGTCAAGATTTACTCCTCATTTCTTTACTTCATTCTAATGAGGGCAGTGGCTCATGACCCTAGTTGTACAATAGTGATATCTAGGGCACATCTATGAAAGACCAATGACTGGACCTACCTCTAGACCAACAGAATCCAAATATCTGGGTGGAGTTCAAGGAAGCTAAATTTTTTCAGAGCTCCCTAAATGACCCTGATGCATAATAAGGAATACAAACCCTATAATCATATTTCCTAACCCCCTTTAATTTAGGCTGACCCTGGATCTTGCTTGTGTGTCCTGGGATATATCACCAGATACATGCCATATTAACTACTGTCACTCTTCCTCTCACCATAGCTAGTACTCTTACATTCCTGTTCTAAAATTGGCAAAGAGAGTCAAAAAATGTGAAGAAAGTTTTTTCAAGCCAAAATTCATTGAGCATCTATTGAATTCCTCTTTTGATTCAGGCACTATGTTAGGCCTTTGGAGGACTATAAAAATGATAAGTTAATATCTTAGCTATGTGAGAGCTTACAGTCTCCTTGGAGAGGCAGATATGAATGAAAGTAAATATATTATGATTTAAAGCAAAAAAATTAAAAAGGCCACAGTGATATCAGGCAGTGGCCAAGAGTACAGGCTTTGGCCCATGCACCCATTAGAATAGCTAAAATCAAAAATATATAAATACCAAATGTTGGCAAAAATATGGAGCAACTAGAACTCTAGTCCATTGCTGGAAGGTAAAATGGTACAATTTATTTGGAAAACTCTTTGGCAAAATTTTATAAAGCTAAATATATCCCTGTACTATGACCCAGAAATTTCATACCTTGGAATTTCCAAGTAAAATGAAAGCATATGTTAACAAAAAGACTTGTGCAAGAATGTTCATAGCAGCTCTATTCATAATAGCCCCAAAGTGGAAACAGCCCAAATAGGAGAATGGGGGTGGTGGTGGAAATTGTGTTATTCATATAATAGAATATGACTCTATGATAAAAAAAGGAATAAACTACTAATACATACAACGTGGATGACTCTCAAGAAACAATATCTATAATGAAATAAACCAGACACAAAAGAGTATATACTGTATGAGTCTGTTTATAGCAAATTCAAAAACAGACAAAATTAATCTATAGCAACAGAAATTATAAAATTGCTTGCCTCTCATTGTGGAGGAGGAAATCTGTGAGAAGAGGCACAAAGAAATTGTCTGGGATGACAGAAATATTTGATATTTTAGTTGGGATGATGCTTGCATTATTAAAATTCATTGAATTATACACTTATGATCTGTATATTTCCTTGTAAATAAAATTTCCTACAAATACAGTTATAATACAGCATATATATATATATATATATATATACATACATACACACACACACACACACACACACACACACACAGTAAAAACCCTTGGATTGCAAGTAACTTGGTTTGTGAATGTTCTGCAAGATGAGCAAACATTTCTAATACATTTTAACTTGGTAAACAAGCGATGTCTTGCAATACAAGTAGTTTGTTTCCAGAAGGATTTATGCTTACAAACCAAGGTATTACTGTATATTTAAAACCGTTTATTTGGTATTTTTAAAAAGTAAGGCTTTGACCAAATCATTGCATAAGCTCTTGTTCTAGAGCTTTTTAGCATGTTGGCCTAGGCAAATTACTTAACCTTCTTGGATCACAATTTACTTATTAACAAAAAGAGGATAATTACAATAGCTGATTCGTGATATGTTGGAGAAGGCACATCAAGTGCTTACTTAGCTCTGTGTCTGATATTGGAAACTACTGAAATGTTTGTACCTTCCATGTTATTATGACTATTATTATCCTCATCATTGGCATCACCAATACCACTCTGGAACAGTAGAAAACATTATGGTGACTCAGAAGAATGCAGAGGTCATTTCATTTTGAGGACTGCATGAAATAATAGTATTTGCCATAGACTTTGAAGGATTAAGAGAATTCTAATCAGAAATGAGGGAAAGGAAATTTCAAACAGAAAAATAATCTGGAGTGTGTAAAGAGTAGCAAGACCCCAGTGGCCTGACTGTGGGACTGAACTACTGGAGAAGAGCCTGAAAAACAAGGCCATGGCCAGTTAATGTAGAGCTGCTAAGATGTATAAACAAGCTAAGATGGTTGTACTTGAAGAAGCAACGAAAGGTACCTGGGCAGTCTACTCTATGCCATGTTGTTCGCTGGATGAATTGGCTTTTCTCAAAGCTGTTGGTAGCCTTCTCATATGTCCAGTGGAGATGGAAACAGAGATACAAGCATTGAGTTAAGTTAAATCTTTAAACAACAACAGATGGAGAAGACCACCTACTTAAGGAATGTAAAGAACAGCTGTCACCAGTTCTTTTACACCTTCTTTATCCTACATTTGTTATTGTTGGAAATTTAGCCCAAATTTTATTATTCACTAATCTTCCCTTGGAGTTTATAAAGATGATGTTGATAATTATACATAGATTGATGTTGACAAATAGACAGATGTAGATAGATGATAGATAGATAGATAGATAGATAGATAGATAGATAGATAGATAATAGACAGAAAAATAGATAATAGGGAGATGGATATATATATATATATATATATATATATATATATATAATCTCAAAAATATGGTGAATGTTTAAATTTTAAAAATGTGTTACAATAAAAGACACATTGCCAGTAATCCCCCTCTAAATACTCCCCTGTATTTCAAACACACTTATCCGATCGTTCTTGCCACTTTCAGAAACAGTTTTGGAATTCCTCTTTTATGAGTGCCTTTAGTTGCGCTGTCATGAATTGATTCAAAAAAGTTTTCCTTTTATGGTCTTTTGACTTTGAGGAGAATCCAAAAGTCACACTGTGCCAGATCTGGTGAATAAGGTGGATGAGGATACACCACAATGTTTTTATTTGACAGAAATTCCCATACTAGAGTGATGTGTGACATGGAGTTTTGTCATGATGTCAGATGAGGTAAAGACATTCATCAAAGAGGAGTTCTAGAACTGCTTCAGGAAGTTGCAATAACAATGGGATACGTGTGCTCAAATCAAGGGGGGCTATTTTGAGAGGGATTAATGGAAATGTGTCTTTTACTGTAATAAATATTTTTTATTTAAACATTCACTGTATCTTTTGATCACACCTTGCATATGAATACATACTCATGCATATGTAAGGTGTGAACGAATAAGTAAAAGCTTTGTTAATCACTAGCCAAGCATTCCATACTCTCTAGCTTAAAATTTTTAGGTAGCAATCCTCCAAGTTGGCCACCAAAGATCCCCTGCCTCTTACTATTTATGCCCTTTTGTAGTCCTCTCTTGCATTATCTCAGGACTGGTTTGTGTGATTAAAAGAATACAGAAAAGATGATGTATCACTCTTCACGTTAGGTTTTAAAGACATTATGGCTTCTGCCTCTCCTTTTCTGGATCACTTATGAAGATTCATGCAGGCTGTGGAGAATTGAGACCTCTTGACAACAACGATGAGAGTAGGACACCTTGACAGGTCCTCTGGTCCCACTCAAGCCTTTAAATGACTATAGCTCCAGCCAGCATCTTGATTTACCCTCACAAGTTTCTTGAGCTAGAATACCCAGCTAAGTTTCCCAAATTCCTGAACTGCAGGCTCTGCGAGATAATAAGTGTTTGTTGCTTTAAGACTACATTTTCAGGTATTTTGTTACATACCAATAGCTAACTAATACACAGTCTGACAATTAAATTTGCGAACATGCCACCATGCTCTTACATTGACAGCACTGTACAAACAGCTCAGTAAGGTGTCATAAACTTGGTATATCAGTGTCTCACAGCTGTGTTCATGTCGACATGTGGCAGTGTCTTGCTGAGTGGCGTTCATTATTGCTGCATGATTTTGTATGCCATCGCTAGAATGTCTGAGGTTGAATTAGAGCAACAAGCAAACTAAATTTCTTGTTAAACTTGGCAAGAAGGGAAGTGAAATCAGGGACATGTTAGTCCAAGTTTATGGGGAAAATGCCATGAAGAAAACTGCAGTGTACAAATGGATTAAATGTTTTTCTGAGAGGAGAGAATCCGTCACTGATAAAGAGAGGTCAGGGAGGCCAGGAACAAGCAGAACTGATGAAAACTTTGCAAAAATCCATCAAATCGTGCATCAAAATCATAGGCTGACTGTGAGAAGCATAGCAGACTAAATAAACATCGATAGAGAACCAGTTAGGAAAATTTTAACTGAAAATCTTGCATGAAAAGGTGTGTGCAAAAATGGTTCTGAAAGAGCTCACTGATGAACCAAAGCAAAAGAAAGTCAAAGTTTGCCAAGACCTTTTGGAGAGGCAAGATGATGGTTTAGATCATGTTATCACTGGTCATGAAACAAAGGTGTACCAATACGACCCTGACACAAAGTGTCAAAGTGCACGATGAAAGTCAGCCAGTTCTCCACAACCAAGAAAGTTCTGTCAGTCCAAATCAAGAGTTGAAAAATGTTGCTAACCCTTTCTGATATCAGAGTGATTATTCATTATGAATTAGTACCAACTGGACAAACAGTTAACCACGTTTATTATTTGAAGTGCTGAAAAGGCTGCGTGAAAAAAGTTAGACAACCTGAACTTTTTGCTAACAATTCATGGCTCTTGCATCACAACAATGCACCAGCTCACACGGCACTGTCTGTGAGGGAATTTTTAGCCACTAAACAAATAACTGTATTGGAACACCCTCCCTACTTACCTGATCTGGCCCCCAATGACTTCTTTTTTCACCTGAAGATAAAGGAAATATTGAAAGGAAGACATTTTTATGACATTCAGGACATCAAAGGTAATCTGATGACAGCTCTGATGGCCATTCCAAAACAATAGTTCCAAAATTGCTTTGAAGGGTGGACTAGGCACTGGAGTCAGTGCATATCATCCCAAGTTGAGTACTTTGAAGGTGAGTGTAACAATATTCAGTGATGAGGTATGTAGCACTTTTTCTAGGATGAGTTCGCGAACTTAATTGTCAGTCCTCTGACCTCCATAGCTTCTCTGGCCTCCATTGTTGGGACTGAAGCTAGACACCCAAGCATGACTTCCTACATCCTTCTCCCTTGAATCTAGAATGAAGGGCTCATTCTAAAGTGAATGGCTCAGCAGAGCCTGAGTCCTTTCACCCAACTACTTTAGTCTACAAAGTCTAAAATATTATTATATGGCCCTCTACAGAAAAAGTTTGCTGATCCCTGCTGTAGTCTTATAAGAGAATGCCTTTATTCTTAGAAAAGACACACTAAAATTTTTGGGAGTAAGGGCCATGATATATGTAACGTAGTCCAAATTCAGAGTGTATGTGTGTATACTCACATATATGCACAGAGATAGATGATTAGATTAATGATTCATGATGATAGATAGATAGATAGATAGATAGATAGATAGATAGATAGATAGAGTGATAAAGCAAATGCATAAAGTGTTAATGAATCTGGGTAATGGGTATATGGGTGTTCTTTGTAGTATTCTTATTCTTGCAATTTTTCTAAGTTTGAAATTAAAAGATGCTAAACTTCACTGGCTATTAGGGAAATGCAAGTCAAAACCACAGTGAGATACCACCTCACACCTGTTAGAATGACTTATCTACAAGACAAGTTAACAACAAGTGTTGGAGAGGTTGTGGAGAAAAAGGAGCCCTCATACACTATTGGTGAGAATGTAAACTGGTACAGCCACTATGGAAAACAGTACGGAAGTTCTTCAAAAAAATAAAAATAGAATTACCATATGACCCAACAATCCCTCTTCTGGGCATCTACCCCAAAAATCTGAAACATTTATCTGTGAAGATATATATATCCCTATATTCATTGTAGCATTATGCATAGTAGCCAAGACATGTGAACAAGTGTCCTTTGATAGCTGATTGAATAAAGAAGATGTGCTATATATACAGAGTGTGCCAAAAAAATGTATACACATTTTAAGAAAGGAAAAAGTTGTATTAAAATTATACTGATAGTAACCACTTTGAGCATCTCTTATAATTGCAGAAAACAAACGTGGCTTGTATTCATCTTTTGTTATCGGTATATATTGAGCATTACAATTTTAATATAGTTTTCCCTTTCTTAAACTGTGTATACATTTTTTGGCATTATATATATATATATATACACACACACACACACACACACACATATGTATATACATATATATATAATGGAATACATATATATGTATACATATATGTATGTGTGTATACATATATGTGTATATATATATATATATATATATATATATATATATATATAAAATGGAATATTACTCAGCCATAAGAAAAGATGAAATACTGCCATTTGCAACAATATGGATGAATCTTGAGAATATCATGCTAAGTGAAATAAGTTAGATGGGAAAAGTCAAGAACCATATGAATAAGACAAACAAGCAAACAAAAACACACAGGCACAGACAACAATATGGTGGTTACCAGAGGGAAAGCGGGGAGTGGGGAGAGGTAGAAAAGGGTAAAGGGGATCAAATATATGGTCACAGAAGGAAATTTGACTCTGGGTGGTGAGCATACAATGCAATAGAATTGTACACTTGAAATCTATATAATTTTATTAACCAATGTCACCCAAAAAAACTTAATAAAAATTTTTTAAAAGAGTGTCAGAGAGATGTGATGTGATGTGAAAAATATATTAATGGCCATTTTTGTCTTTGAAAATGCAAGAAAGCCACAAGTTAAGGAATACCTGAAGCTTCTAGAAGCTGGAAAAAAAAAAAAAGAAAATGGATTCTCTGCTAGAGCTTCCAGAAAAGAAAGCAGCCCTGCCAACACCTTGATTTTAGCTCAATAAGACCCATTTCAGATTTCTGGATTCCAGAACTGCACTATAATAAATGTGTGTTGTTTCTAAGCCAATTAGTTTGTGCTAATTTCTTACAGCAGCAATAGGAAACTAATATGCTTTCATCTTCAGATACACAAGGCCTGCTCCCACTCACTAACATGCTCAATATGACTTCTACGTATGAGCATACACTCTCTATTGTAGTATTTATGTCAAGAAAACATTCACCTTTGAGAGCAGAGGTACCTTCAGGGTCCTTACCTACAGACTTCTTACTGGAGAAGCGAGAAAATGAGAAGGTATATGGAGGGGAAAGAATTAAATGGAGTTAATATGATGGCTGCCTTTCCTGCTCTGCTGGTCCCAGGATACTAAATACCTCAGTAAACAATGATGCTTTAACCCTAATATACATCCACACAAATTGGAGTGATAACGTGGAAATGGTGTAAGGATCTGCAGAGATGTAAATTTGCCTTCCTGTGTGTATGAGGCAGGCAACCAGCCCAGAGAGACATTAATCAATTGTGAGATGTGTTCTTGAGGATGGCCACCAAAACCAGAACATTCTTACATGTCAGGATTATGGGATTTCATACAACTCTACACATATTTTGCTCCCCGGGACTTACATCCACCTAACATCCTCCATTTACACCTCACTCCCCTGACTTTTAGAGAAGAGGAAGTCCTATTTTATGTAGACCAGTACCACATGAGACCCTTTATTATTTAGAGCAATTGGAAGTGAATCAAAATTCTAAACCCTTGAATTCTAAAGTTCTGCATGGGAAAAATACACCTAAGGTGCGGTCAAACCTATTCAGAGCATCATAATAAACTTTGAATCCTTTGGGAACAGGCTTGACCACAAATTTCAAGCTATTCATCATTTCCTTTTCTCTGTTTCCCACAAAATCAGAACAAGGAACAGACAAGACTAAACAGAAAAAGTTCTGAAAGAGAATAAAAATCACAACACCCAAAGGCTGCTCTCCAAGGAAACTGGGTACGTGCTCAGTTATCCTTTATCACCATGGGTTACTTCTTCCTGGATAACAAGTGTGCACAATTACTGAGCTCACAACTATCATTTATTCAGCATTGACCGGTGCCAGGCACTACATTAGGCCCTTTACATAACCAGTTCATTTAATTTTTAACAAAAACCCGAATTCATAGTTATCTTCATTATCTTCACTTATTAAAACAAAACCAATTATCGAAATGATTAAAGGACCCACTCAAGGTCACATAGGTGAGAAATGATGAAAGTCAAAACTGAAACCCAAGTCTGTTGCTCTTTTATTGGTTCATTTCTCCCAGAAGCAGACTCTGAGACAAGGGCTTGAGTGCAAGTTGCTTATATAGGAAGTGATCCTGGGAAGCAGATGAGCAGGGAATGGAGACAGAGAAGGGAAGGAAGCCAATAAAGGGTGCGTTGTCAAGCAAGTTACCACAACTGACAACTGGAGCTCAATCTTGTTAGGTGCCAGAGTAGACATACCTTGGTGTTATCCCACCTCAGGGGTGAGATAGGGTATTTATCCAACAATTTCCACTCAGCGGGCTGTCCCAACTGAGGCTGAGTTTGCTCAGGCTCAAAAAAACAGCAAGCTCTTGGACCAAGAATGGCCTGGGTTTGCAATAAGGAGCTGAGCTGAGGGATTATAAGCAGGGTATGTGAAGCACTTGCTAACGCTCTTACCTACTAACTAAGTCTAGCTATTGCCAGGCCACATGTATGACCCAGAGAGCTGTGGGTCCTTGTGTAAGAAAATCTTGTTCCATTTTCTACTGTTGGCAGCTTCAGTGAAATAGCCAATCCTTAGTTTGCTTTTGTGACTCATTGGGTGGCACAAAACAGACTCTCCACCCCATTGAACAACCTAAGCTAAGAGGTCAGCTCCAACCAGGCACCAAGAAGTTTGATCTCCACTAGGGTTTTGATGTTTGAGGAAATGGGTCAGAGTCCCTTGGGACATTTCTCTGCCTTTGGTAAACACATCTCCTGGACTGAGTGTATTACCACCATGAGTATGCCAGGGCCTCAAGCCCTTGGGTATGTTTTAACTCTCTGGAAAAGTCAACATCTTCTTTTAGAGATTTGAGTGTATCAAGACTGAGTTACTTTTTCCCGTGAATCTGTTTGCTTTACTGGTAAATATATATGAGCAATGTTTCTCAAACTTTAATGTACACTGGAGTCACTGGGTGTCTTATTAAAACACAGATTCTGTAGATGTGGGGTGGGGCCTGAGCTTCTGCATTTCTGACAAGTTTCCAGGTGATGCCGATGCTGTTGGTACAGGACCACACAGGGCTCAGCGAGGCTGTAGGCCGTCTCTGTCCTCAAGGGAGCCACAAAGAGTTTCTTGAGTTAGCCTCGAAGAGGAGAAGCAGTCTTTTCAGCTAGGAGAGTTGCCATGAGGTCAGCAGGCTGGGCAGGCCAAGAATTTGGAATGGTTTGAGAAAAAAAAAAAAAAAAGTGGAGAAGATGAATCAAGACTCTACCTAGGGGCATTTAAAGGCCAAGAGGAGGAAGAACAAAGAGTGTAGTGTTTGTAGGTAAACTCTGAGCCCCACCTCATCTGCACAATGAGGGCTCATGAGGGCTGTTTGAGTGGAAGGTCAGACCTATAAACACCACTTAGAATACTTTATAAGCCATGACCTTTTAGATCTCATGGTATGACTTGGGCTCCCGAACTAGGTTATTTACTTTAATAAATACAGCTGTTGCCTCTGTATCTTTTAACAATAAGTAACATATTGAATCCCTGCTATAGTGAGCCTTTTACATGTACTAACTCATTTTAGACTCACAACTACACAAGGAGGCACCAGCTACGATTATGCCCCTTTCATAGATGAAGAAATAGAGGCACAAAGTGGTGAAGTGAGTTGCTTAGAGACACAGAGCTAGAAAGAGACAGAGCTGGGATTTAAACCAACGAGGTCTGACTCCAGAGTCCCCCATTTTTAAGCACAATGCACTTTACCTCCTTTCCCAGCCTTTTCCATCCCCTGCCTCCCCCTGCAGAGTGTTGTGGGCAATGCTTAGTAGCCTCCATCTCCCATGCAACTCTCCTTGAGTCAGGGCAGTTGGATCCAGTAAATGCAGCCAGCACTCACTCTGACACCCTAACCTGAGATGCAGGATCCTAGCTCTGACCTTTGAGCTCTTATATTGCACCCTGTATCATCTTCCTGCACTGACCCCACTCGCTTAGGGATCCCATCTCTACTTGATCTAATTCTACAGGCCCCCTCTGAGGATCAAAGCCTTACATGATGCACTGTGTCCAGAGCCTAAGTGTATAGGACACTCTGTACCCATACTTCACACTCTGTCTATCCTTCATCCCATGTCTCCAAAGTCAACAGTTACAGGTATGACCGCCTCCCCAAGGTACAAAGGCCCTGCCCTAGCACCTGCCTCACATTCTTAAACCCAGCCCAGGTCCTCTGCTCCCAGCTGCCTTTTGTACTCTTCTAAGATCATTTGCTTCTTTGACCTACCAAACAAAGGCCATCTACCTACTGCCCACATATTTACTGAGCCATCAAGGGAACCTGAACCAAAATATTTGCCCAACTTGTTTGGGAGAGCTTAAAACACCAAATTTTCAATGCATCAGAAATGCTATAATTGATCTTGTGGAAAAAAGACTATAAATGTGACTTTGAGAAAAAATTTGCTTTGCTTGCCAAAGTTGACCATTATGATTATGTTTTCCCCCAAAGGCTAAACAAGGAGTTGGTCCCCTCCTCCCATCTTAGAAGTAAAAATGATTTCTTTATCATCATCCACAATTATTTAATACTTATAGCTTAACATTTCACATTTGAGCTCAATATTGAAGGATTAAACTGGATATCTCCAAAGAAATGAGGAAGGGGAGAAAAGATGAGGAGCACAGAATTAGAGTAACAAGTAGAATTTCTTCATCATCCAACCACCTTTTCATTTAAGCAATAGTTGTTGAGTGCTTATCATGTACAAGCATGAATATATTTCTGGCCAGCAGCCCATGAATAGAGAACCAGAGGGCATATGCGTATCTAAATGTAATGACAAAGAACGAACCACCAACTACACTGGGCAGCACAGAGGAAATGGAGGCTGACCTTCAATCCGAACAAAACCATGGGCCCTAAATCCAGAGAAAGGTAGGGTGTTAAGGGAGGGACAATGAGAGAAGTTTCCTGTCTCAACAAAAGCCCAGTTGCATAAGAGAAGAGGAAGGAGGCAGACATGGCAGAAGACACAGTGTTGTCACTATACAGCAAAGTGACAATGAAGTCAAATACCCAGTTCTTATCTTCAGGAAGATACTCTGAATTACCCCCAATCTTCCTGGTGAGATTTTGGCTGGCTTCCATGTTTCCTTGTACCCTCTTTTCACAGAATCTTATCTGAGGCTTCTCCGTATCCAAGAGGCTTGCTGATATTATCAGAGCTTTGAATTTAAGGACAGGCCCAGGAACAGACTCTCCAAGTGTATTGTAGTTCTTGGCACGTGGTTGGATTATTCTGGGTATTTAGTAATTCAGTAATCCAGCTACTCAAGCCTGTGATGGACCAGGATTTGCTTTGTACCAACCACCAGAACACAGCTTCCATGCTTTCCTTTTTTTATAGTTAAATGCTCATCGCCTATCACATCAACTTGCTCCTCTCAGCCCTTTACAAACCAAAGGAAACTGTCTTGGTAAGCCAACTCAGTGGCAAAAAAAAAATGCCTAAGGCATTGTCGATACTCAAATTTGTGAGAATTACAAGTACATAGTGTGGCATTGTAACTTTACAATAGGACCGTGTATGTGTGCCTTGATGGTGTCAAATTGACCCTTTTAATTTCCATATCTCAGAGTTTTCTTTATACACTGACAAGAAACTGATTTGTTTGCATTTGGGATATTTTTTTTTTTTTTTGCTTCTGGTATTAGTTTGCTCATCTGAAAAAACAAACACCTGATCATTTTTCCCTACTTCTCAAAGGTGTCATGAGGATTAACATAATGCAAGTACAAGTGCTTTAATAAGCATCATTATTTAAAAATCCCTTGCAGATGTTAACATGTGGTTTGCTGAAATAGTGGAATCCCATAAGGCCTGCAGAACGTAAGCCACAATCCCTTGAATCCTGTGGGTCTCTGATGCACATGCTATAGCATTATAGAGCAAGAACCTGAGAATGAGAGAGAAACTAGCAGATGCTAAAGTGGGTCCAGAATCCCATGCTGAGTGAAGCCCTCCCTTTCTCTGCCTCATTTCTGTGATTCTAAGTAGTCAGTGAGTTTGTCCCCTGCAGGGGAAAAAATGGCTGATTGATTTTCCCTCTGCTCAGAGACACCAGCGTGTGGACAGCAGGGTTTTTGTGAAGTTCCACCGAAAGCCTCTCCCCATGGAACTCTCCATTCACATTGAACTGATGAGCCCCCTGCCACAGGGCTCCTCTCACTTCCATCTGCAAAATGCATAAACCACATCATGGCCATTTACAGCTTGTTTTCAGGCCCTGCTTGTTACTTGAAAAATGGAGAGAAAATCCTCTTCTCTTTAGTGGTGTTCACTTTTAACTTAATCCTGGACTAAGCCTGTAATATGTCTGACTTTTTTTGATTGCATAAACAATACAGAAATCTTTGCACATTCGATTTTTTGAAATCTTAGAATATTCATTTTTAAATGATTGCTAATGTAGTTCATCTGGGTTTGTTTTTATTAATGTGGTATTGCGACATACTCATCATGTGTCATTTATGTACAAAAACTTATAAATTTCAAGTCCCAGAAATAAAAACAATAAACAGGAATACTTATATTCATCATCTGTTTAATTTCGTTCAGAGACTAACAGGCTTGTGGTAGCTTATAGAAAAGGGAGCTGGTTTCCCCCAGTTACATGAGTTCCTTCAACATCTCAGGAACCTATCCTCAAGCAAAAACAAGATGTCCATGCAGATCAAGGTTATTTTCCCCAAAATTCTCAAGAAAGCTGCTTTTTGTTTCCTTGGCTGCCATCTAGTGGTTAATGATATAGTGTCAATAAAACACGCTGCATCTGTGAAGACAGACTCTTCAAAGCAAAAGCAAAAAATATAGTTAATTAAAGAAATATTACTGCAGAAATGAGGCTTACCTAATAATTCCTACTTAGATCCAAAAGTGTCATTCTCTTACCTGTTTCCTGGTCTATATTCTGTTCTGTGAAAAAACAACTGATTTGATTCTCACACATAGATTTGGCTCTAGGACAAGATAAGGTCCCTGCCTTCTGTGGAAGACGGACATGAAATCAAATAATGGGAAACATGATAAGTGTTTAAGAAAAAATAGAGGAGTCATCAGGGATACCAAGAAGGAAGAATTTCTGTAGTATTGGCCAGAGGAGTTTGAGCTGAGGCTTGAGTGATAAGTGGGGTTTCACCAGACAGACAAGAGGGAAAAAGCATAAAGTATAAAGTTGGGAAGCTGTATGTTGGGGAACACTGAAGAACTATGTCAGGAAAGTAGGCAGAGGATAGACCAGGAATGGCTTTTTAAGATTGCGTTAACTATAGGAGTCCCCCTTTATCCACAGTTTCATTTTCCTCAGTTTCAGTTACCCTCAGTTAACCATGATCTGAAATATTAAATGGAAAATTCCAGAAATAAACAATTGTTAAGTTTTAAATTGTGTGCTGTTCTGAGTGTGGTTTGCTGAAATGTACTTGATCAATTCAAATACACCATCCATACCACCACTATTCTATTTCAAAGAAATACTTTGTGGCCTCATTGGGGGTGGCAGGGTTGTAATGTGGAAAAATGAATAGCAACCTCCAAGGCATTCACCCAGCTATAGAAGAAGCCCTAAAAGAGATCCAAGCACAGACTAGGGACAAAAAGACAAAATCGAGGGACTCTTCATTGAGATTAACAATCTCAGGAACTTGAACCTAGACCAGTGATAAACCAATGAATACCTACCTCTTGAGGACTTTGTGTGCTGTGACTAAAATCAATATTGACTGTACTGTTTTAGATTTATTTTTGCGTGGTTTCTCTATGAGCATTTTAAATGGAATCTCTAATGCCTAGAGACCATTATACAGTAGTCAGGTCAGCAGTTCAGTAGTATCTCCATCTTTGCAAACTAAGATTGGATTCTAGCTCTAAAGCACTTCAGTTTCAGAATCTCAAAAAGGGAAAGCTTAGGGGTGCAAAGAAATGGATTAGAAATATAATAAGTGTAAAAGCATGCACATAAACCTCTGCCCTTTTTTTTCTCTCTCTCTAAGCTTTGCAGGAGAGAGAGAGAGAGAGAGAGAGAGAGAGAGAGAGAGAGAGAAAAGAGTCTTTCAACCAAAGCCCAGTCATCAATATCTGATTGCATATAAATGAAAAGTCACTATTAATTATATTTGCCATCAAAAGTTAACAACAAAAATGTAGCGGGCATTCATCCTTCCCTGTTCTACATCACTGTGGAGATTGAGGAAAAGGGACAGTGGCTCTCACATAAGTAAAAGGTACTGGTTACAAATATGGGTCATGGTATGAGACTGCATGGATTCAAATCCTGGCTCTGCTGTTTATGATCATAGGCCTCAGGCAATTTACCAGACCTCTCTGTGCCTCAGTTTCCTGAGCTGTAAAATGTGGATACCTCCTCTTTATTATGGTCATTGAGAAGATTAAATTGAGTTATTACAAAGAATGTGCTTAGAAGGAATGCAGATAGGGTTCAATAATTGTAAGCTGTTATTAATGTGTCCAGAAGTCTCCAGATGTTTTGCAAAGAAATGCTAATTGTTCCACTGCCTTAAAGTGTTGAAAACTCTGAAGTTGGAGACTATCAAAAGTAAAGTCCCAAAGTATAGGTAATGAGACCAGTAACAACAATGCTGTCACTCCACGCAAACTCAGCTGAACTTTAACATGCTCATATCTAAACAGTTAGTAAGTATTAGTTAACTATACCTCTCATAGTTCACTTTCATCTGGCAATAAAGCTTACACCTCAGAGATGCATTTAATGTAGAATTTCAATCTCTGCTAAAGCAGGAGGGGTGAGGGTTTTAAGAGGCTACGAAACCATGTGCCTCCAGTGGAGGTTTATTCTGCCTGCCATACAAATCCAACTAGTCACGTTGTCAGAGTTCAATTTTACTAAAACATAGGCCCCTCTCTCCCCCAAGGTGTTCTCTGATTCCAGCTTTGCTTTCTGCAAGTTCAGATCTCAGCCTGAGCCGAAAAAATCTGGCACCACCCTCAAAAAACAAAATGGGGGAGGAAAAGAAAAATACTCTTATGACTTTTTTTTTTTTTGTATTATTTAAAGACATGCAAAGCCTAGAAAAGCTCCTGAGAGATGCTGTAATCTATGGCCAGCCTCGAACCCGCAGAGCTTGGAAAAAGATTCTCATCCTCGTGGAAGGCATCTACAGGTATGTAAATAATCGGAGGCATTTAAACACGCTGAGGCCCATTGCAAGCTGGAAAATGGGGAAAGGCTGATCTCTCCTAGCTAAAGGAAAAAATGAGCTAGATATAGGTATTACAAAGGGATTTGAGCTAGAACTATCCATGTGAGCTGTCAGGCCTTGGGTCACCTGTCTTTTTAATGTTTATATATATGCAGAGCACCTTGGAGGCTGGCATGCTTGTGAAGGCTTCTTCAGCAACATCCTCCCAGGGCACTGCTAACTTGCATTGATTCTTTCCACTGCCTTTGACTGCCCCACAGTTTTAAAGGCCTTTAGGAGTTGGGTGATTCAATTTCAGAATGCTCCTTATCCTTACATCTCTAATAGATGTTGCTTATGGGTACCCAGATGCCCCTAACTGGACAGTTCACCCAGCCTGCATTTTCTTGCTGAATTTGGTCAGTAATTGGCATCAAAATACAAAAGGCCTGCTCATTTTCCTCAACCTGCAGTGCAATTCTCCATAGAGAGCTTGGGTGTCCAGGTGAGGGAGATGGTTTTAGCATCTGTAGGTATGCTCTAGCCTAAATTTTCCCACCTCTTTTAAGCTAAGCAGACAAAACACCCACTAAGTCATTCAGAGCTGTGCTTTCATATTGCCGCTTGTGATTGAATTTGCTTCATTCTGTGTCTGAATTGTTTATCATGACTGAAATGGAAATTTCCATCAAGCTTTGCTTCTGTTGGAGGCCTTAGTCCATGAGTCAAGGAAACAGTATCTCAGAGTTACTCACTCCTAAATCAGTTCTCAAATAATCCTAATATTAGAAGAACAGTGGAAAATGTTTCCTATGAGATAATTATAGAAAAGTGAAAAATATGAAAAGGAAGAGAATGAGGGCTTAACTTCCCAACAAAGAGGAGTGTGGCTGCAAAGGAGACTTGAGAGCAGAAGTAGTATTTCTTTCAGCAGCTAATCTAATCGGACCCAGAGTACACACGTTTCTGTTACATGAATAAATGGGAAGCAGCAGAAAAAACATGTCTTTATCCCTTTTGGAAAAAGACAAGTGCTTTCTCCCAAATTTAAAATCCTCCTCCTCATCATCATCATCCTAGTATCATTTCAATGTTTTCTCTAGTATTTACTGCCCCAGTCATTGGTGTTCTGGACATTCCCTGTGCTACTGCAGGGTTACAAAGTTGGCATTTCAAGTTTCTAGTAGCCCACCTTCTCTATCACCTATCAGGACCTCCTTAGGTCAGCTGCAGAGTGTATGCTATTTATGAAGTCTCTGGTATCACCCTAGAGCAGCATCCTCAACCAGGGTGATTTCTCCACCAGCATCCCAGGCACATTTGGCAATTGTCAGTTGTCACAACTGCGGTAGAACACTATCGGCATCTAGTGGGCAGAGGCCTGAGATGCTACTAAACATCTCACAATGCACAGAATAGTCCCCTACAGCAAAGAATTATCTGGTTCAAAGGTCAGCCGTGCTGAATTTGGGAAACACTTCTGTAGAATAATTGAACTACTCACTGCCCTGAATTTGCTACTTTCAGGAAATAATGTCCTATTGTCTCTGGGCTGTCATAACCGCAAGTGCGGATCTTTCTTCCTGTGTGATTTGTGCCAGCTGCCAGCCTTGGAGGGGAGCCCTTATCTAAACACCTGTCACTCAGGCCTGGACTAGCCGGAGGGCATACCAACTGAGGGAGAGCAGACTGGGCATCTCCTTTAACCAGAGTAAACAAAACCCAACTGCAAATAAACAGAACTTGGCTCCACTAAAAGAAAGTTGTTTTAAGCACTTTGATCATGGCTGAAATTAAGTGGACTACCAGCATTTTACTCTCATATATGCCCACCATTTACACAGAGAAACCACTCTAGCAGTAGGGCTTGTTAATGGCTACCCTGGCTCTGTGTCCTACTGTGATCTCAGGAGGACAGGAGAGCCAGGTGTGGACTTCTGGCTGTAAGCCAGCATGGCACCAAGCCACAACTCAGGCTTCACTAGAAATGGTGACTGTTTTGTTATCTATTTCTGCATAGCAACCTCCCCCGCTTTCCGAATATAATGGCCTACACAGCAATAAGTTTTTATTTCCCATGCTACTGTGAGCTTTCTAGACCAACGGAGCAGTTCTTCTTCCATTCCACGTGGTATTGGGTAAGGGTAATTCATGAGGCTGTATTCCACTGGGAGTTCAGCTGGGGCTAGAACATCCCAAATGACCTCACTCGCATATTTGGGGTCTTGGTACTGGCTGGAGACTGAGTCCCTGGTTCTCTTCTCTTCTGTGGGGTGCTTTCTCGATATTTGGCACTTCTCATTTAGCCGTATAGTCAGAGCTTCCTTCCAACACGGCAGCTGGCTTCCAAGAGAAACAAAGCAGAAGCTGCCAGCCTTTTAAGGGATAGGCCCAGGACTGGTACAGCATCATTTCTGCTACACTCTGTTGGTCAAAGCATATCACAAGGGCAGCCCCGATTCAAAAGAAAGGGAAATTGAGATCACCTCTTGATGGGAGAATTGGCTTGTGTGTACAGGGAAGGGAAGACTTGTAGACAGCCATCTTTGGTGGGAATCCATCCCAGTGGCTCAGTTAACAGGGCATGTATGCAGAGTGAATGTCACTTCCCTTTGACTGGCTTTCACAGAGAGCTTCATTTTATCTCACCTGCATAGGAATCTTGTTTTTAAATGAGACTGTGACCTAAATGTCTTCATTCATAGATAGTAAGCAGGGTACCTTCTAGGCAGGACTCAGTACCCCCAGGGCCTCAGTTTCCTCATTTGTAAAATATGGCTAGACTAGAGTTCTGGAACATATGTATGTTCTCATTTGATTCTACCACCAGAAAATGAAATTATTTCCCACAAGATTTTTCCAAAGAGCCAGGGTTAGGAATGTGAAATCAATAGTTCACAAATTCACATCTTTTTAGAGATATATCACGGAGACATACCTTGTTTCTATTTATATGAAGCCTCTTTTGAATTTTCACTGCCAGATTTTTTTTTTATCTCTTGCTTGTGGTTTGCTGCCATGGGCAAAGTCCTCCCACCACAGAAAGCTCACATAAATCAATTTTTTCATAACTCCAAAAGAGAGCAGTCAGCCAAATCAGAAAGTTTCAGGCAGGTTTCAATGTAGCAGAGGCTATATACCATGGCCAAGAAGTCAGTAAGCTCCACAAAAGCAGTGATGATGATGATGATGATGATAATGATAATGGTGATGATGAGAATAATAGCAATGATAATAACGTCACCATCCATAGACCATCTAGATATTATTGTTTACATATAAAATATAGAAGAGTCAGGATTTGGAGGGAGGCCTGGGCCTTTCAAACCCTGGTTTTGCCGCTTCTAGCTGAGTAAGTTTCATAGGGTTCTTTTGTAGTATTAAATGAGGTCATATAAGCTAGTTCTTGCCAGAAGCCCAGCCCATAGTAAGCCCACAATCAAGAATAGCTGCCTTCATCATTAAATTTATTTTCAGTTGAGGAAGTTGCAGCTTGGAAAACAAACTATCTACATAGTAAAACTGTTTGCTTTTCACCCACCTGGAGAAGGGGTGTCAGTGGAAGTAACTCACATTTATCATGTGTCTACCCCTGCTAAACATTTTACATGTGCCATCTCAAGTAAGCCTCTCGGGGTCTCTTGAGGTAATTGTGAGGATGAGGACACTTAGACTCAGGGACCTGGCAGATAACTGAGATGAAACAGAGCTAGGAATCAAACCAGGTGGCCCTGCTGGGACACAAGACCAATGTAAACAGAAGAGTCAGCTCATGTTACCGCATCTAATGAAGTAAACATGGAAACTGCAAGGTTATCCATTTGACTTTTACCTTTAAGTAAAGGGCTCAGTTTCTTTATCTGTAAAATAGGGAGATTGAAACTTGAAACCTAAAGTTCCATGACTGCATGATTTTGGGTTTCAAATTACAGTATTATTATTTTATGTTCTGATTTGTGTTTTCCTTTAAGCATCGTTTCAAAGTCACACTCCTAATTTGTGTCACTGAGAAATCTAGTTTTTGACTCATTGTGGTTGAATAATCTCAAAATTATTCAAAAACATAATAGAGATGGGGAGAGGCATCCCAAATAACCTGAGATATCAACTAACATAAATGGAGCCCAAATTTTCAAAATAAAATTAACAAATAAATAATATTCATCCCTTGTAAAAATCCATATATAAACAAATGCTGAAGTTTCAGAATGCCATTTTCTACAAGAATGTAAGCCATTCTCCTCAAAATAATGAAGTTTAAGGACTGAAAACTTCAGTGGTAATCTTTAACCTATACCTCCATGGTTTATACAAATAAAAAGAATAAGGAAACACTAATTACTCTATTTTTAATTAGTCTTAACTCCTTTTGTTCTCTCTTTTCACCTCCTTTTTTTCTCTTTGGTTATATTTTGGGCCCACCAAGGAGATTTTTTCCACCATGTAAGTTGGCAAACCAGTGCTTTAATTCCCAACCCTGCCAGTGGTTAATATGGTTTATATGTGGAGGAGAAGGTGGTGAGAGGGAGATTTCTAAAAGAAGTCCTGTCACTTAGCTAATACGTTATGTAATAGAAAAGATATAAAGAAATTATTCACTGGCTTGCTGGTTTAAGAATAATTCAAGTCCCTGCATAGAGCTTCAAATTAACTGGTAGAATTATCTTTACCTACAGTTGTATTTTAGTTGTTTTTCTTCTGTTGAAATCAAAAGAAAGCACAATCTTCCATTCAAGAAGAAAGAATAAAACATTGTTTATGTTTTCTATATCATTTTTGACACATTTTTAAACAGCAATTCAGAGGACGAGCATAGATAGCCTTTTTTATGTATGCACCAAACTCAATATCCCACTATAGCAATAGCAAAAAGTTCAATTCAAATTGGGTCACAATGAGACAATGAAAACTTGGTGTGAGTGACTATAACTCTTTATAAAAGCTGAGTTCTCCCTAGTACTCATGTGTGCCCTGCATTAACTCCAGAAATCAGCAGTATCGTAGAGTCATTAATCTTAGAGAGAGAAATATAAACCAGGTGGGTAGACTCCTAACATCAGCTAGACCAGCCCCAGCGAAGGATGGCTAATTAACTGCCCTGAGTGTCTGCAAACTGTTCAACATTAACTCTAGCTGCTGCCAAATTCAGCTCCAGAACAAAGAATGGTTATTTGTGACATGTCAGATTTTTAGTATATTTGTGTTACCGACTTATAACATTTTAAAGATGAGAAGAAAATTCTAGAATTCTGAGGGCAGAGAGCCATTTATTATGTATGACACCCATATGCCTCTTTCCTAGAAGATGCAACACAGAGCATTGTCAAGGGCTCCTTGTTTCTCAAGTTAAACCTGATTGCAATCATTTCCTCCTAGACTTCTCTTAAGAATAAGAACAACCCAATGAGAGCTCATTATGTATCAGATACTTTACTGGCATTATTTCTAGTCATCCTTATAAAGACCATATAAGGAGGGTCCCATCATCATGCTTATTTTACATGTGAGGAAATGGAGGTCCAGAACATCATATAAATTGCCCACATCCTCAATTAGTAAGCAGTGTGGCTGCATCTAAGCTTAAACAACCAGATGGCTATACCTCCTGAACCTCAATGGAAACAAGTTTAATAAGCAATTAATCTAAGAAAATATTGGAATTCACTACAAAACTTATGTAGGAGAAGATGACTCTATCTGGTTTTCTTTCATTGACATCTGAAAACTGCCATTCAAAATGGCTTTGTGAAAAGCACAAGCGCAATAAGCTGGACTTCATTAAAGTTAAGAACTTCAGCTTTGCAAAAGACAATGTCAAGGGAATTAGAAGATAAGCCACAGACTTGGAGAAGATGTTTGCAAAAGAGACATAAAGGACTGTTATCTAATATATAAAGAATTCTTAAAATTCAACAATAAGAAAACAAAAAAACACAATGAAAAAATGAGCCAGAGACCTTAACAGATGCCTCATCAAAGAAGATATACAGATGAAAATGTGCATATGAAAAGATGTCATACGGGCCAGCCGAGTGGCGCGTTGGTTAAGAGCTGGCTTGGGACGCCAGCGGCCCCAGTTCGGATCCCACATATGAGGGCCAGTGACACTGCCCTCTATAGCTAAGATGGTGAACAACAGCTCCACCTGGAGCTGGGCTGCTATGAGTCCCCGGGTCGGCATAGCTGCAACCCCTGCTGCATTGCGCTGCCATAGGCTACAGTAAGTGGCCGGCAGCCAGCGTGAGTGGCTGGTAGCCAGTGTGAGCCGCCACAAGCCGCTGTGAGCGGCCGTCCAGAGGCCAGAGACCAATCTGCCTCACCCGAGAAAAGCGCAAAGATGATACCAACACGGGCCAGTGAAGCAATGTCCTCCACAACTAGACTGAAGAACAAAAGGACAGCAACTCGTCTGTTCCCCTCCCCCAATTCCCCAATTTAAAAAAAAAATCTAAAAATAAAGAAAAGATGTCATATGTAATCAGTAAAATGCAAATGAAAACAATAAAATACCACAACACACCTAGTAGAATGGCCAAAATCTGGAACACTGACAAAAGTAAATGCTGGCAAGGATGTGCCTCAACAGGAACTCTGATTCATTGGCTGGTGGGAATGCAAGATGGTACAGCCACCTAGGAAGACAGTTTGATGGTCTCTTACAAAATTAAACATACAATCCAGCAATCATGCTCCTTGGTGTTTACCCAAAAGAATTAAAAACATGCATCGACACAAAACACTGCAAACAAATCTTTCTAGCATCCTTACTACTTTTGCCCAAACCTGGAAGCAACTAAAACGCCCTTCAGTCAATGAATGGATAAACAAACTGTGATACATTCAGACAATGGAATATTATTCAGCACTAAAAAGAAATAAGCTATCAGGCCATAAAAAAAACATGGAGGAAAAAATAAATACACATTACTAAGTGAAAGAAGTTAATCTAAAAAGGTTAGATAGTGTATAATACCAACTATATAGCATTCTGGAAGAGGCAAAACTGGAGACAATAAAAAATCAGTGGTTGCCAGAAGTTGGATACAGAGAGGGATGAATAGGCAGAGCACAGTGGGTTTTTAGGACAATGAAAATAGTCTGTATGGTATTATAATGATGGATACATGTAATTATACATTTTTCCAAACCCATAGAATACACAACATTAAGGTAAACTATGGGCTTTGAGTGATGATGTGTCAATATAGGCTCATCAATTGTAACAAATGTACCACTCTGGCAAGGGATGTTGATAATGGGGGAGGCTACCCAGGTGTGGGGCATGGAATACATAGGAAATCTCTGTACCTTACGTTCAATTTTGATGGGAACCTAAAACCACTCTAAAAAATAATCCTTTAAAATACACGCGCACGAGAGCGCACGCGCACACGCCTCAACTCAATCTTCATACTTTCTCCAAACCAACACCCGTTGGTCTACTGTACAACCAGCTGGACTGTTTTGACTGAATTGACCTAACACTTGAGTTTATTTTTTTAAATACATTAAATGTAATAAATAAACTAATTAGGAAGAAGGGAGAACTTCAACTCTCTGTTTGCGTCAGTTGATTAGTTCTTGAACTAAATTGACAGGTTGCTTGAATTGTTTGACAGGGTCCTTTGTGTAGCGAGGGTGTGAGTCTGTGTTTTCACAGAACTCGCCTGTCAGTGCAGTCAAAACTGTATGCGGTGTAGACACAACTTACAAAGTGTTCTGAGAACTGATTAAAGTCAAAAGTTTTTTTTAAATTAATTGAGTCCCAGAGGTGCCATGTAAATATAAATTATAATTTTACTTATTTATTTACTTCATATTTTTCCCTTTGCTGGAGGACTTAAAGTGTTTTTGCAACTTACAATACCATGAAAATTTAAGCACTTAAGGCTAAAACAAAACAGTTTATCTATGGCAGTAGTTCTCTAAGTATTGTTGCCCACCAATAGTACAGGCACCTCCTGGGAGCTTGGTAGAAATGCATATTCTCAGCCCATCCCAGACCCACTAAATTAGAAAACCTGGGAGGGCAGCCCAGCAATCTGAGCTTTAATAAACCATTCAGGAAATTCTGGTGCTCACTTGATATTAAGAAGCTATTAACTTAAAGGAATAGAAACAGGGAACACCATCAGATGCCTCAAATAAACCCTTGACTTCCAATGAGTACAGCAGTCCCCCAGCTTATCATGGTTTTGCTTTCTGCCAGCTCAATTACCCACAGTCAACTACAGTCTGAAAATATTAAATGGAAAATTCCAGAAATAAACAATTCAAAAGTTTTAACTTGTGCATCATTCTGAGTAGCATGATGAAATTTCATGTTGTCTCTCTCCATCCCACCCAGGATGCATATATACTCCCCTCTGTTAGTCACTGAGTAACCATCTTAGTTCTCAGATCAGTTATCAGAGGAGGGGGGAGAGAGAGAACATTCACAACTTTTATTACAGTATACTGTTATAATAATTCTATTTTATTATTAGTTATTATTGTTAAATAATTACTGGGCTAATTTATAAATTAAATTTATCATAGATACATAAGTATACATAGGAAAAAAAAACATAGTATATATAGGGTTTGGTACTATCCTCAGTTTCAGGAATCCACTGGGGGTCTTGGAACTTATCTCCTGAGGATAAGAGTATAACTATACTAAACACAGGATCCTAAGGACTTTCTATTGTACTTTAATTAATATTATATGTCCTGGAGTTATTTTGTATGTTTTTAGTTCCTCCTTTTAATCTTTGGTAATTTAAGCACTGAGGTTAGATCAGACAGAACTGGCCAAATAGATAATGGCAGGCTAATAAAGATGGATCACCACAGAGCAATTTAATTAAAGCTAGCAAAATACCTCAGATCCATAATGGTCAGCCTAGTTACACTAGTCAGCTTTACAAATAAATTGATCAGCAATGCTATGAGCTAATTGTTTACTTTAGAATTAGCTATATCAACTCAAAGCACTTACATCCACTGAATGTACACTATTTTTTTCCATGTAAAATACTGCCAGATTAGCCTTATAAGATTGAGAGGGTTGTCTCAGCTGAATAAAATATCCCTTAAAAAGAAAGGACTGGCATTTCCCTGTCATCCCAAGGCAAGCTGTCTGAAAAGAACTGAAAGGGAGACGACACAGCTTCCCAGGGGCATGCACACAAGTGATGAGCATTTCTCCTTATGCCCTAGCATGGAAGGTTCCATCATGCATCTGCCCCAGATCGTGGCTCTAAAGAAGAAATACAAGGCTTACCTCTACATAGATGAAGCACACAGTATTGGGTCCGTGGGCCCAACCGGCCGGGGTGTAGTGGAATTCTTTGGAATGGACCCTGGAGATGTCGATGTGCTGATGGGCACATTCACCAAAAGCTTTGGAGCCTCAGGAGGTTACATAGCTGGAAGGAAGGTAAGAGAGGGACTCCTGGTGCCTATTTAAACCTGACTGCTCTGGGGACACAGTCTGCAGGGCTTCTCTGGATTCTGTGAGAGCTTCAGCTCAGTTCGCCACACCTCAACTAATAACTGCAGCCTCAGGGCAGTGGGTTCACAGCTAAGTAGAACCCCGAACATTAGGAGCTCAGCCTCTGCCAGTGCAGAGGAGCCCATGAAGAGTCATCACAATATAATAAGATGGCAACACTGTGTACACAGGCAGATGTACTGCAAAGAGAGAGATGATTAAGTCTGCAGGACAGTAATGGAAGGAGCCTTAGGATGAACGTCAGCTTTGTAGACAAATGATGAGGGGATTACATTTCTGTATCCCAAATCACAGAAATGATAAGGGGATATTACAGAACTGTAAGTAATTTGTTTTTTTTGGTTTTTTTAGTAATTTGGGTTTTGTAACATGAAACACAAAGCAGGTAATCAGATATTAAGGAGGTGGACACTGTGCTACAAGTTGTGGGTTTTAAGAGTTTTAATTAAAATAGTGGTAGCAAAATCAGATAACATCTGATTTTTAAGGGATTTTAACATCCTTTTAAGGGATTTTCTCAGCAAAACAATTCTCTTCCACAATTTTGGATAAGCCATAGGTCAAATCTTATCATCCTCTATTACCTTATCTATATGCCTTCAAAATTCTGATTTGATGAGATTAGACTATTAAGTGAATGTTATCCCTGTCATTCTAGTGCCAATATCACCAAGGGGGTTACCAATATAAACCAATAAATGTTTAAAAGAAATTTAGAAGAAGAGGGAAGTAGAAAAAGAAAATGAAATATTCAACCTGGGTTTGAGGGTCAAAGGAGGCAATGTCCTGCCCCAGTATATGAGTTTTATCCAAATCCTGACAGCCCTTTCATAGAGGCCTACACCTATCCCAAAGAGACTGCATGACAGTGCTGTTGCCTCTGCCCAGGAGGGCTCAGCAGGCCCCAAACCAGCGCAGTGCCTGCAGGTGGCATCAACAGCTTACTTAAAATTCCCAGTCCCTTACTCAATGTGACCAGCAGAAACAAGAGTTCAGACTCCTGGTAAACCAGTTAGACAAATCAGGGAGTACAGCCCAAAACAATCTGATCATTGAAAGCCTGTGATTTAAAACAACAGACTTCATTGTGGCCACTTGCCCCACCGTGAAATGCAAAAATGTTTCAAATGTTCAGAGTTTTCAGTGGTCTTTACCCTTCAATAAGCACTACTTTCTTCCCAGCTCAAAGCATTGTTTTTCCTCCTGTGGGAATTAGCTGTGTAATGCTAAAAACATAGGTAATGCCCAGGATCCTACAAAATTCAGCTGTCTGGTGAAAGTTTAAATGTTCCTTGACTGTCGAAGCAGAGGGATCAGAGGGTCTCAGATGTAGGAGCTCCCTTCTCTGGGCTGCAGTGCTTTGTGAGCTTGTGGTTTTGTGATTACTTTAGCAGCAGTTCTGAGCTACAAAAATTTTAACCAAGCGTAACTCAGTTTCCTGAACCAAAGGCACCTGAATAAACTGAAGCAAGCGGATCCTTGAAATATTGTCAAATTTGGTAGATGTCACATTTTTCCCCTTAGAGTTACTTCATTTGATACTCACTTTAAACAAAAGCTCATGACTATCCCGAAGGAAGGACCAGCTCACAGTTTTCTCACATATTCTCCATCCTGAAATCAGTTAGACTATTTTAAAAGTGTATTTGCTCTTGTCTATGTAAATTCTGTTCTTTCGGGGTAGATACTGAGCAATTGTGAAAAATATTATTATTTACATTAATTAGGGTGCAGAAAAAGTATGCAGATCTGTTCATTTTCTTGTTCTTTAAAATACTCCTTTTGTGCATACTTGGATTCAGAGGGCTGTATCATTCCTCCACCTCCTGCTCCACCCTTCTCCTTCCCATCCCCTCTCTCTTCTCCTCCCTCACGTTGCCCTGCAGTCTCTGAATTTACCACTAGATGGCAGCAAGAATAAGGGAGTGTTTGGCAGAGAGCCATGCAAAACCTAGAAAACATAGGGCAGTTTTCAAGACATGGAGGGTGAGCAGATTGGAGGCTACTTGAGAAAGTGTCTGTATGTTTCATTCCCTGATGATTTAAAAATCAGTCAGATACACCCGTGGAATGGTTTGGGTGAGCCTGTAATAAACCCTGATAAACTATGGTTTCCTTCCAGCCTAATGAATAAATGGAACTTTTGTGTCTGCTCCTCTGTAGCTTTAATGTTAAAAATTATGTTAATTTTAAATTATGTGCCATTTCAATTTAAATTGCAGTTTTTGTGCTCCCACACTGTGAATAATTTGGGGAAGAATTTTCACTTTAAGTTTATTTAAAACTGATAGAGCATAGGATTGGACAGACGCTAAAGATTTACGTTTGAAAAAAATCACTCCACTTATCTATTTAAATAATTAGAGTACAGTTTTGAGAGTTTCTTCATATTTTTTTCTTGTATATTTTGCAGCATATTTCTCAATTTGGAGGGTATTGCAAAATATCCAGGATTCTAAACCAATGGGTACAATAGCAACAGAATTAAGTGTAAAAAAAATGTTAATGTGCACATACTGGGACTTTACATTTTTCTGAAATTCTAATAATGTCAGTTTCACTATGCTCATGGAGTCCTTCGTACATCTCGAAATTTAAAAATAATTACTTGGGTCCAAAAATCTAGAAAAAGATAAAACTGACTGGTTCTTAACTCTCTTTTTAAATGTCAACATTAGGGTTAGTTGTAGAGAGACTATATTCCCAATAACAGTTTCTAGGAGGCTCCAGAAATTGTTCTCAAGTTGGTCAAGGTTAGAAATATATACATTAGCAAGCAGATGCAGCACTTAAGAAAAAAATATTTGAAAACAAACAAGTGGAACAAAATTGTTTTGGTGCTAAGATACTCCCACAGACAGTAGAGATTTTTGTCTTGACCTCAGTCTTCCTGTCACAAAATGTCCTACAAATTCTTCTCTGCTTATTGGAGTTCACTGCCCTGGGCTCACTCAGCCTTCTCTCCCCACCTCAGAGAAACTACTAAAACAGTCTCTGAGGAGTTAGATTTTGCTATTTTGCTGTCTTTGAGTTTGGAACTGTTATAGATGATCTGTGAACAGCCCAACTTGCAGCATTCTGTCCTTTTAAGACTTTTGAGGTAAAATGTCAGGTAATTACCTCTCTCCACCTGTCAGAGCTCCATGCCATGAATGGCTTCTTTAAAGAATGTCTGAGCTAATGAGGCTAGGTTTCTTATTGTAATTTTTAAATTTTTTTTTTAACTTTCATTGATCCAGTACTTGAGGAGATGGGTCATCACTGCAAACCCAGTTTTGTGGTCCAGGTTTTTCTCAGGCAAGGATCCGGAGTCCTCTTGCATGCTGCTGCTAACCACTGGCTTTCACAGCCTCCACAGGCTGACCAGAGACTTGTAAATGAATGAAGCACAGGTAGCCCTCATGATTGATAGGCTGCAGGGCTGGAATTCTGGAGGAGGAAAGTGGGGCAGGACAGCCAAGTTTGGGGTGAGCACTAGCCCCAGAAATCTGTGTGTCAGACAAAGGCAGGCCCCTCACAGAAGCCAGCTCTGCCCTGTGTGCTCAGCCCTGGCTGTATTTAACAGCCCTTTGAAGTAAATGGGGGTCATGGAATGAATGCCAAGATGTTTATTCTAAGTGTCTCCTGTCTGATTTTCTCAGAAAAGCCACCCTTGTCCTTGAACTCCAGGCCTATGGGTAGAGAAAATAATCAGGATTTTGAACTTACAAATGGACTTGGAAACCTCGGTCTGAGGAGACCTCTAACCCATCCTGAAGGAAGACACAACCCAGACTCCCCTTGTGAAAGACCAAAGCCAACTCTTAATTCATGGCTCATGGTGCCCAATGGGGGAATGCTGGGAGGGAATAAAAACCCAGGAAACAAGGCTCTCCTTGATGCTCTGCAGAAGTTACTCAAAGAACCCCATTTTCTGAACCACACAAGCAAATTAGCCCCTGATAGAAAGCGGACTCTGTCTAAAAGAAATAAAATTATGGGCAAGATATGCTTAATGTTAAAATAAAATGATATTGCACTGATGAGGCATTTATTCAAACTAAGAATGCACGTGATCTTGGCTTTATGACACTTCTCGATTTGGGAAGGAAAACTCGGAGTAGGGATATTGAGAAGAGCCCTTTAGGCATCAAAGGCAGCTTTGTTTTGTTTCTGTCTTATCTTGGTCAGCAATGCCCCAAGACTAAGAGAATATTGCTACACTTGTTTCTAAGGATACAGCTTAGTATTCCCCTATATACCTCAGAGACCCTTGCCATCCTTCCTGATCTCCATTAGACCATCAGTATTTACCAGACCCCTGCTAAGTACCCACCACTATGGATTTTCAGAGAAGTATATAACTCTGTTTCTGGCTTTCAATGAGGTTTCAGTCTCTTTGGAGAAATAAAATTAATAGGCAGATAACATCTGAGACTGATGCAATTCAATCTTTTGGTTTAGTACTATAAACACTTGAGTATAGAAGAATTCTCCCTTCTTTCTCACCAAAAGAGAAGCAGTCTTTGTGAATTAGGAAAAGTACCACAGACTTAAGTGAAAGTGAAGGTGGCCTGTATCCTCCTACTTCCCCACTTCTGGTCTGGAGACGTAATATAATGTGGTGCTAAGGGTGGGGACCCTGGAGCCAGACTCTGTGGGCCCAAATCCTTGTTATTCAACCAATTTTTGGTTGGATAATTTTGTGATCCTTTCTGTGACTCTGTGACCTCACTATAAAATGGAGATAAAAATAGTACCTACCTTACAGAGTTATTGTGAAACTAAAATGAGTTAACATATGTAAAGTTTTTTAAATGGAGCCTCAAGGAGTAAATGAATTTCAGCTATAGATAGATCAATGACTATATCAGCTATGTTATCTCTTCCGAGTCATGCAATCTGTCATCAAGACTGCATACTCCTTTTTTTTAAATGCCTCTCTTTTCCTTTCTTTTCACTCCTACCACTACCACTCCAATAAAGATGCAAGAAGTGCTGGCTGGAAAATCTTTTGACTTGATGTCTGAGTCTACCAGTGTGTCATTACATAACCTTAGAACAATTCCCTCTGCAAAATAAGGGCTGGAATAAAGACACTCCATGGAATTTTAATAGTTTGATCCCTTTGTCCTACTCCATGCTCCCACTTCTAAGAATCTCTGATCTGCCAATTCATTAATGAGAATTGCCCACAGTACCATGTATTCACTATGTACCAGACACTATTCTAAGTACCATATGTGTATTAACTCATTTAATCCTCATAATGACTCTGAGATAAGTATTGCCATTATCTCATTTTTCAGAGAAGAAAAATAAGGTACAGAGAGGTTTAGTAACTTGCCCATGGTCACATATCAGTAAGTGACAGAGTCAAGTTTGAACCCAAGCAACTGGCTTCCCCTCAAGGAGAAGTACCCTCATCACCTTTTCTTCGAAACACCACCTTCTGCTTTCATTCTTTGCTGATTAAGATGCCATCTTCATTCCTAATTTTAGCACATGTCCATGCCTTTCCCCTCCTCGGCATTTATCCAAATCTAACCATCCTTCAAGGCCAGGTTACCTCCCTGAAACAACCCTTTCCTGACTCTGGTCTACATGAGCCCCGATCATCCCATCTCTTGCACTTCTTCTCCTGCCTCCTACTTGGTTTCTTTACATCCTCTCAGGAGGCATTAGCTCTCAGCAAAGAAAACCTCTGCCGCTATTCAAAGAGGTGCACTGAACATAAAGCTGTGAAGGACAGCCCAACTGCAAATACTCTAAAAAATGGCTGCCTCTCTCTCTTTGAGCTCCCCTGCCTGCCATCCTCCAAAGTGAACTTCCCGATTACTGTGTAGGCAATGCCTTAAGTTAGGCATCATACACATACTCGTCAACTATGGCAAAAACCCACCGAACCATTTTTTCAGATTCACTAAACAAAAAAATAGAAAACAAATTTCATTTTAATTTTAATATAAGTGGATAATAGCTGCCAAGGACTAGGTTTTCTATCCTTCTCCTTTTCTTGAACTCCCACATCCAGAACATAGCCTGGAGCAAGTCTTTGTACAAACTCGATAGACGGAAAAATGGAAGGAAGGATAAAGTTAGTGGTAGTGGGGGATGGGGTAGGGAGAGAAAAGAAAAATAAAAAAGGAAGGAGGAAGGGAGGAAGGAAAGAAAGAAATAGAAATGTAGAGAAAAAATTTAAGTGGTGAATTTGAAATTTAAAGGAGAGAGGAAATCAGAGTGAAAGGAAAGGGAAAGGAAAAGAAGAAACAAAACAAAAAAGGAAGAGTGTGACATGAAGGAGAAGAGGGAGAAAGGCATTTAGGGAAGAAGGGTGCATGGAAGAGGGGATTTCAAATGAAGGACATATTGAAGGAGGCAGGAAGGACAGAATGGAGATCAGGTTCCACACATGGGCCAGGTAGAGGCATCATGTCACCGACAGAGTTGTGAGGTAGGCCACTCACTTTACTGAGGAAGAGGCGCTGTGAATGTTTAAAATGCTTGTGAACAACCATGCCATCCATACCCCAAGAGAGATAGAAAAATGAAGGGTGGGGCATAGTCCCAGACTCAGAGGTAGGCATGAATGTGACCATTGGAGGGGGGTTAGGAGAAGATGGGCCTGCCCAAAGCAAAGCTCCTCTCAGCTCACCTATGGGAGGGAATAATCGGAGAAGATGCTTAAGTGGAATTCTAAGCTGTCTTGTTATCCTAGAAGAGAAGGTGGCTGATTTTTGTTTACAGACACCACTACTAACACAGATAGCCATCAGCAGCTCATTAGCTTTTTCTGAAGGTTCCAGGTAATGAGCCAGTACAGGTGGGAAAATAGATGATTTTTCTAGCTGGGGCTAAACGCCTCCAGATACCAGCTCCGAGGCCCTCCTGACTGTGGGATTAGGTTACTGGAGCTTCCTTGGCCTCTCAGCAGGCTTACCTGGGACCTTACATTTGGCCTCAGAAATCAGGGATGCAGGTGGAGGGTAATTTATATCACTGAAGATCAGCATTCTGTAGTGGGTCAGCACTCCAAATAGTGTGGCACAAAAATTCATGTAGTTCCCAATTGCCCAAAGCATAGCCAGAGTTTATTTGGTCTTAACCCACTCTGGCTTACTTTCCCACCTCTCCCTCTAACACTGCATCTCCACACCCAAGTTTTCTTTTGCTCTATATTTGTCTTCATTCTTAAAGACTTAAACAACTTCACTTCCTCACTGGAACCTTCTCTATCTACTCTGACTAACAATGCCTCCTCTGCAGACTTGTAGACCTGTTGCATATACTAGTTTGTATGTCTTGTTACTTTTTCTACCATTGCTTTTCCATGGGCACAATTCAATGCAACATGCTCAAGGGCATCCTGTATTCTTTGCACACTCCTGAATACTAAGCCAGTACTTATACATACTAAGTACTAATCAAATGTTAGGCAAATCGTATTTCCTTTACACATCTGGTTTGGCCTTACAGAACTCAACTCCAAACTTACAGCCTTTACCGAATACCTTCTAAGTTTTTGAAGGAAAAGCTAAGAGGCTTAGGAAAAAATAGTTTGGTGATGCCCATTGAAAACTGGACCACCTTCAAGAATCGAATGTCCTGTGCCATGATGGATGGGGTTGGGACAAGATGTGATTCTCACCAACACTGAGATTTATTTTTCTTCTTTTTGTATTTCCCTCCTTTATTAAAGGACCTTGTGGATTATTTACGGGTTCACTCACATAGTGCTGTTTATGCTACGTCCATGAGCCCCCCAATAGCAGAGCAAATCATCAGATCAATGAAGTTCATCATGGGACTGGATGGGACCATGCAAGGTAAGTGTCTGCAGTGAGCACGGCTCCCATGAACTCTTTTCCTAAACTTCTCTCAATCTCCTTCTGCCCTATCAATTTCCCCCTTCTCAAATATGCACCTTTGACTTATCCCAATTTGTAAATCAAATCATATGTACATAAATAGTACCTAATTCACAATCATATATAGATATAGTACCTAAATGTAGTAGAACGGCTATGAGCATACAAAAAAGGAATGCTTTTTGAAAGCAAAAAAACCTTTCTAATTCACCTCTTACGGTGACCAGCAAATTTGGATAATTTTGTGCAATTAGCTGTGTTAAAATGAAGCAAACAGTGGTGTGTTGTTTGCCTGTACTTGGTTGAGGCTGTCACTTGTGTCTCCCTGAGGACAAACTAATCAATTTAATATTCATTTTTCATCTATCCACCCACTATTTTGTTTGCTTGTGTGTTTCCTTCCTTCCTTCCTCCTTCCTTCCTTCCTTCCTTCCTTCCTTCCTTCCTTCCTTCCTTCCTTCCTTCCTTCTTTCCTTCTTGGGAGAAGAAATCACCACTGGTCATTTGGGGATATATGGACAAAACGCATACAATGGTAACTTTCTAGCCACTTCTTTGATGTTGAGTCACCACAGCCACGGTATGCTACTTTGCTCAATCCAAATCAGCTTAATCTTCTTTTTGAAAAATCGTTTCATCAAGGCTTCTTAGAACTCTCCTATCTTTCCTATATCACTTATAGAGCTTCCACTACATATCCCAGTGCACATCCAATGATGAATAAGGCAGTTCTCACTGCCAGACAGTCTAATGAGTGCATTTATGGAAGCAGCAAATGATCCTGGCCCCAAAACTGGCCCTTGAGCTAAACAATCCATGTACCCCACTCCTCCTCCCAGCTGATGTGAAGCACTACATTGTTTAGTGCAAACTTACAGGCCTAATACTTCAGTAAAAATCGGAAGATGTCCATCATTTTTCAATTTTATTGAAGCAGCAGAATATTCACATACAAGGAGCCTACTATATAAAACAGATTAAAACAGAGCTGGTCTGGTTGAAGTAGTGTCTCCATCTACCTCCAAACTGATAGCCCCTGAGATCCTTCTACTTAGCTCTAGTGCTCTCCAGGTCACTGGTTTCAAAACCCCCAAGATAGACCTTTTTCACTATAGCAGGAAAATGGCTTACAGGGTGATTTTGTTCCTCCATGTAAAATGCAACAATTAATTCATCTCTAAGGTTGCTTCCAGCCTTTTGTTCAGGGTTTTATGATTCTGGGTTTTATTGAACAGCCTGTGTGAAAACAAAATGAAAATCAAATCTAGTGAAGCTGCATGGTGCAATGGTTTAAGGGCATAGGCTGAAAACAGCTGCTTGGATTTGACTCCTGGGATCTACTTATTTCCTCTGTGGCCTTAGGCAAGTGACTTCACTTGTCTGTTTAACCCCAAGCAAGTTACTTCTGTGTGCTTCAGTTGCTCTGGCTATAAAATAAGAAAAATAATATTGATGAGTTAAGGTTTTTATAAGAATTTGACAAATTAAAACATATAAAATACTTATTTTGTCTGAAAACAATTATATATTGATAGTAAGCATCATATAATTCCTTGCTATGTTATTGGCTATGATTTCTGAGGTGTTCAAGAAGTATTTGGACCATATCTCAGGGCCATAGGAAAGATTCTTATGATGAAAGTGAGGTAAGACTAAATGTTTTCCATAGTCCTGGGTTACTCAGGATAAGTCAAGTTATGTCACCATAACAAATAAACCTTGAAAATCTTGAAGTTCTGTGGTCTAACAGAACTGAAGTTTATTTCTTGCTCGTACCATGTCTAATACAAATCAGACAACTCTCTGCACACTTTCCCTCCATAGAAGCAGTAACTTAATCTGCCACTAGCTTGAGTCTTAGCCATCTCAGAACATGGCTTCCGTAGTCACCATGGTATAGAGAAAAAGAACATCTGCCTAGAAGTGACACATATCATCTTGCTTACAGTCCTTTGGCCCAAATTAGTCACATGGCTGCACTCAAATTTGGGGGTGTAATAAGTTAAAGGACATGAATATGATATGGATAAGCAGATATCTTTCAACCTTTTAAAACTGAAAGTAGACATAGAGCTGTATTCCCAAATGGGCTGTCAGTTTGTGTAAGAAAAAAAACTAGTATAGAACCAGTGGTTTCTCGTGAAGCCATAAAAATGATCTTCATGCATTTCTTCATGGAAAACAATTATTTGAGATTTAAGCTAAAATGTAGCTAAATGAATTTTCTTACAATTACCAGAATTATCCTTTGGTCTTACTTTAGAGAAGAATAACTGGGAAAAATTTATTCTGACAATTAGCCAATATCCAAATAAGAATAACTAATTTCTTAAACCCTTCGGTATATATGTTGCCTGAATCAGATGATTTAAAGTACCCACCTTGACAATCATTGCCTTCCTTCCCTCCTCTGGATTTACCATTTCATCCCAGACAGAACTCACTCTGTGTATCTGATCACAGTTGAAGATTTGCAGAAAAATTGTATTAAAGATATATTTCTCCTTTGATAGTCCTCTATCATCAATGTTTCTTCCAATGAGGCAGGAGATATTTCCCTTGGTTCCATCTCTTAGCCTTACAATTAAGAATTATTTGATTATTATTTTTAACCTCCAGTTAAAATTTCTCACTTCACTCCCCTTGCCATCTTAAGAGAGGAAGTAAATAAGTAAATATCAGAGAAGGCTATGTGAACAGCCTGTTTTCTTAGAGTCAGGATAGGAGAATCAGGGAGAAAAGGGGGACAATTTCTTTTCAAAGGAATGAACAAAGGAAAGTAGTAAGAAAGAAAATTGGCAGAATCATCAGCCAAGTTTCAGATGGTTCTGCCTGATACATCTCTTGAAAAATTCAAAGGCACATACAGAGTGATCATGTTGGCCTCATTTGCAACAATACCTGCTTTAAATTAAATGAACAGGACAGGTTGGGAATATTGTGTTATCTTTCCCCTGTCTGCTGAGATAGACCAACTTTCAGGGTAAAGTTGCCCACAGCTCAAAAGGATGCACTACGTCATGCTGGAGCTGCCTTACAGGATCTAAGAAACAGGGCCCAGTTCTAAGCCTTTGTCCTCAACCCACCCCACTGCTACTGTGATTGGAGTGTTTCAAGGCTTTGTTTTGGGTTGAGTTTGGGGAGCGGTTGGCCAGATCTCTTCCTTGATGAATGTCTTCACTTTAGTCTGCAATGCAAAGCCATACGCTTCAAAGGAAGGCAAGTACAGGAATATGGTCAGTGTTCTTTGAAGCCAAGGTTCAACGATGAAATAGCAGTCCCAGTGAAATGACAGTGTTTATGCACAAACAGCCACCTTCACTCTGCAGCCAGGCTGCTCATGGGGTTAATGCACACAGACTGAGGGTCTGCAGACCTGCCACGCATGCATTCCACATGCACCGAGGCCTTTTTCATCTCCAGGCCTGTCACTCTGTGCAGCACAATGAGCCCAAAGTGGAGATTTGGTTTCTCCATCCTAATGGATATTGGGTGGTCCATCAGCCAAACCAATGCTGTAAGCCCCTTAAGGGCTAGAAATGTGTCTTGAATTAATTTGGTGTTCCTCTGAGTGTCAAAGCCAGTGCTCAGCTTAATAAATATGGCATGACTCAACTTCCATCTCACTGGCCTACTCGATTTCAGTGTCAGTGTTTATGCTAAACAAGATGGAGGGGATGTTTATCTCATAGGACTGGGAGCTGGGAATCAGCTCCATACCAGTTGTGGCCGCTGAGGAGATCCCTCAGTGATTGGGATCCCTTTGTGATTGACATTGTTTTTAAAGAGGTCCAGAAAAATTGCAGCTCAGTCATTTTTTTCATCTAGACAGACATGGCCCAAGCAGCCGCAGGAGGGTAAGCCCCAAACCACACCAACAACTATTCTATAGAAAGCATTTTCAACAGTTGCCTTATTATTCATTTAAATTTTTGAAGCATATTTTTTAGTAATAGGTCAACATTCTTTTTGAACTCCCAATCTTGGCCCTCCCTCCCTACCCTCCCTTTCCCCAACTCTGGGTAACCTTTCACTTCTCAGAGACAATAGAGGTTGTATCCTGTCGAAGATTAAGTATGTGTAGTCTGTAGCCAGGCTGCACAGAGCCCAGTCCCTGGCCTACTGTTTACTCCATGGCTGGTAAGGTGCTTTAGCCTTCGTTCATTACTGTAAATTTGGGTTATAGGGAGGATTCAGTGATGTAATATAGATAATGAACTTGGCATAGCATGCCTGTTGCATAGTACTCAATAAAAGTGGTTACTATTGGGCCGGCCGAGTGGCGCAGTGGTTAAGTGCTGGCTTGGGAAGCCAGCGGCCCCGGTTCAGTCCCACATATGAGGACCAGTGACACTGCCCTCAAAAAAAACAATAAAAATAAAAACAAATAAAAAAAGTTGTTACTATTATTTTTAACTCATCTGGTTTCTTTCCATCGTTCTCCAAATTTTCCAATAGTTTTTACCCATCCTGGAATTCTCCCTCCCTCTCAGATCTTTTGACTTACGCCATAGCACTTCCTGTAGCAGTTCCTTTGACATATATCCAGAATCTGGTCACTTCTCACCATCTCCACCCCCACCTCTATCAGCTCTCACCTGGATTATTGGAGTAGCCTCCTGATTAGCCTCCCCACTTCTGCTCTTGCTTTTATATAACTCATTTTCCATACACAAGCTCAAATTATTTTTTTAATGTAACTTAAACCATATCACTCCATACTCAGGACTTTTCATTGCTACCCATATCACTCAGTGTAAACTCCAAAAGGCCTTCAAAGCTTCTCGTGATAAGGTCTTCCATTTTTCCACCTCTCTTTCCCTTCCTGGTCCACTCCAAGCAGCTGTCATCCTTGCTTTTCCTAGAATGCAGGGAACAGATCCTGTAGAAGGGCCTTTATACTTGCTGGCCTCAACAGAATAGCATTTCTGACCAATATCCTCATGATCCACTCTCTCATTTTCCTCGCATCTTTGCTCAGAATCAGCCTCATTAGGGAAGCAGCCCTTTCCTAAATTGCACACTCTCCTTTTCCCTTTAATTCTCCTCACCTTGTTTTAGTCTTGATAGCATGTACAAGTGCCTGACAAATTTTACACACACACACACACACATATCGGGGGTACTAAAAAAATGTATACACATGACTTGTATTCATCTTTTGTTATTGGTATATATTGAATATTATAATTTTAATACAGTTTTTTTTTCCTTTCTTAAAATATGTATACATTTTTGGCACCCTTTGTGCGTGTGTGTGTGTGTGTGTGTGTGTGTGTATAATTATTTTCTTTTTTCCCTCACTAGGATGTAAACTCTAGGAAAACAAGCATTTTCTCTATTTTATTCATTACACTGAGAACAGTGTCTGGCAATTATAGGTACTGAACAAATATTTGTTGAAAGCTAGAATCCATCTGTATTTCCCTCTTAACTCAGCAAATAAAGGGCTCTTATCTCCACATCTCTGCTTGATTCTCTCCCTTTCCACCTAAAGGCACTGGCCCCTTCTCCTCAATCATGAACTTACTCATTTCCTTTAACATAAAAAGCTTTCCTTACCCTTTGTTCCTCTTCAAACAGCCACCAAGTCACATCTCTACCATTGCTGTAAATCTTCTTGAAAGAATGGTCTGTTCTGCCCTCTTTCCTCTCCTTCTCCCAACTCAGTGTTTAGGTCCTTCTGCCTGTCATCTGCCCATTTCCATGGACTCCGCTCCATCAAAGGTCACCCCTGTCCATCTACCCTACTGGTACTTCTCCAGCTGGATTTGACTGACCCCTCAACCTCATTCTCTCTCTTTGAAAACAGTCTTCCATTTGTTGTAGAGATACTCTTCTTTTCTGTATTTTCTTTTTAAATTTTCTGTTTGTTCTTCCTCTTTTTTCCTCTCTTCCCTGTCTGTATTTAGCAGAATTTCCTTCTCTGTTCTCTTTGTATTTCCCTCTGCACAATATGCCCCCCATTTCCTTTCCTTTATATAGAAACATGTTTCTCAAACTTGAGTATACATCAGGGTCATCTGGAGGGATGATGAAGACAGATAGCTGACCCTGCCCTAGAGCCTCTGATTCAGAAATGCTTGTTGCAATTCTCATAAGCTCCCAAGTGATGCTGCTGCTGCTGCTCCAGGGACCACACTTTGAGAACCACCACTGTAGAAGTACCTCACAATCACCCTCTCCCTCCCATCAGGCACCAATGGATTATGGATTTCTTATGGATAGAAACCACCATTATCACCAGCAATCAGCTTAGTGCCTGCAACATAAGCCTCCAATACATATTTTCAAGTTGAATTAAAAAGAAATATTCTAAGCCCCATTTATGCACTTGCCATGATTCAGATGCTGATAAAATATCTGCTCAGGGCCATCTTTCCATCAGAAGACTCCAGCAGAATCTGTGAATGCTTAATATCAGTCACCTCAGTGACTTAACTTGCTCACTGAGATCAGCCTCTTCCTTAGAATTCTTGCTTATGTCCACGTCTAGGTTTGTTCATTACATTTATATGCTAATTATAATGTCATTGATGTCTAGAAAAGTTGCCCTCCTGTCCCCAGTCATCACTTCTGGGAGAAAATGACCACAAATCCTAGTACAGCAGTGGTTCTCAAAGTGCTACCAGCAGCAGCAGCATTACCTGGGAGCTGATGAGAATTACAACAAACATTCCTGAATCAGAAGCTCTGAGGATTCTGTCTAGCAGAAAAAGGAGGAGGAAGAACAGACAAAAAATAAGAAAAAAAAAACAGAAAAGAAAAGCATGACACACATGTTGATCTACTTCTTTCAATGCATCTGAGTCCTCAACTCTGTTCACTCAGTTACAGCAAGCACCTCACCTGTTCCTCCCCAGCACCCGTGACCACTTTGATATCAAGAATAGCAAAGAGCTTTATGCCCTCATGAGGTTCTGCACTTCACAACAGGCTCCCCCTTAAATCTGTGCTTTCATATAACCTTTTGAAGTACACAAAGTCATTAAGAGATCATGGTCACAACGGCATTGATTATGTTATTTGATTTGATAATAGGCATCTGGCAGCAATACTGCCATTTCTCTAGTAACTCATGTCTCAGGATGGATAGGGTACTATCAATAGTAATTAAATTCTTTATCTCTTCAGTGCACCTTCAATAGGTGGAATCCATTTGGGGAGCAAAGAGATCCCCAAAGAGCCACACTTCTAAATTTAAATTCTGACAAATTAAGTTTCAGTTAAAATAAATTATGAGAAAGTATTTCATATTCATCACTTGGAAAGAATGGCTGTTTCTATAATCATGTGGGGTCTGAATGACTTAACACTGTAATTATCACCCTCCTGTTGGCTACTCATTTTCCTGCTGTCGTGGTTACAATTATATGACATGGTGTTGAAATGATATTGGGACTTTTCTAAGGAAAGATGGTCTGCTCAATCCTATGCTACTATTGAATATCAGATACTAAGACTCTTGTTACACTTTCAATTGCATATTCCTCAATCATCTTAGATATTATCAATCCAACTTAGATATTATCCAGATAATTACCCAAAATCTCAACTTTCAATCTGAAGAAAAAGCTTAATAAGCCTTTCAGAGTATGGAAACCCAGGTTTTGCTGAACTTTAGCAAGAAGGCCAATAAGAGAAGGATGAGGAAACTGAGTCTGAAAATTAGAACTAAATACCCCTAGTCATTGTGCCAATATAAAGAATTATTCCTCAAGCCAAGTTCCCATTGTTCGTTAGAAAATTAAATATGTGATCGGCCCAAGATTTGAGGAGGAAGTATTAAATAGACACACTTCCCAACAGAGGGCCTCCTCATGCTAAATCTTCCTAAGCTTTTATTTCTTGCTTACTTGAGAAGTATTCGAACTTTCCTCAACCCTAGAACTCTGCAAATCACATGCTGCCTTTGGCAGATTTGGGTGATGAAGGCTCTCCATTAATGGGATTGCTTTGTTCCTTTTGTCTCTGACCATCGGCCTCTGGGAGGAAGATTCTGCATTTCTGAACTGGGAAGGGGATGTCTTTTAAATCCACATTTGGTTATACCATGATCCTACTATTTTATGGTGTCATTGCCTAGTCTAAAATTAAAACTGAGTATTCTGTCCCTTTATTGCAAAACCCCTGGTTCTATTCACCGAGAAAATCCGAGGCACTAAAGATGACTGTGGTTTCTATGCAAAAAGAAAAATGTAATGGAAAAGAGGGCATGTATTCTGTTAGTTGAAGAAGTTCAGATCATGTTCCAAAACACAGATAAGTCAAAAACTTTCACTGACAAAGTTTTTCTTAACCCCAGACAAAGAGAGAATGTTTGTACAAAATCAAAGAAAACAATTGGGGCCTTCTCTGATTTTCCAGCGACTTACTGCCTTCCCCCGTTTCTGACCCCTTGACCACTCCACAGATCTTCTTTGCTCCTGACCCCAGACATAAATACCCCTGTGCTTTCGTGCTTTCTATTACTTGGATTCATCCTTCAGAACATGCCCAGACTCAAACTTGTGGCCTAGATGATATCTGAACTTCAACAGCTTGGAGCGGGGGTTCGTGCTGTAGTGGCCCTCTTAGCTCTTGTCACCAACCCAGAGAGACCTTCCCTAACCACTGTTTCTAAAATATAACCCCCTCCCTTGTGGATTACTCTATCGACTCCTTTTTTCTGCATCATTTTTCTTCATAGCACATATCACCACCTGAAATTATGTACTTGTTTCCTTGGTTATTGTCTATCTTCCCCCAGAATACAAGTGCCATGAGGGCAGGGACACTGTCCTCAAACTCAAGCAATATATGTTGACTGAATGAATGACCTCATTCAGTGTAAGCTCTGGCCATATCCCATCAAGTACTCACCAGGCATTGGTACTTGGTATTTGCATGCTCATAGTATTTCCTATATCTGGAAGGCCCTTGTCTCTCCCCACTCCCCACTCCCCACTCTACCTATTCTTTATCCTCTGAGCCCCTGTTCAACCTTCTAAGCCCTATTTCAATGGCTGCAGTCAGAAAATAATTCTTCCCTTCTCAGTCCCATTCCTATTATGTTAGTCACACACCCTTAACTCCAGCCCTCCAAACAGGTACTGATT
The DNA here is from genome assembly GCA_033961575.1 of Aselliscus stoliczkanus. Lineage (NCBI taxonomy): Eukaryota > Metazoa > Chordata > Mammalia > Chiroptera > Hipposideridae > Aselliscus > Aselliscus stoliczkanus. Next base: position 35,263,159 of record CM066738.1, read on the forward strand.
AATTGTCCCTTAAGAATCAAATATGTGAATGAATGAATACTGAATGTCTGGATTTCCTGGACAAGGCTTGGGATCTAATCATCATCTATAAACAATTACCATATCATTTCTTTAGAGGTTACCTATACAATTATTTTGGTTCAAATGTTGGAGTTATAACTTCCTTGATGGGTATATACATGGACCAAAATCTAGAGTTCTTTTACTATTCTTTTGATAAATGAATGGTTTTATATCATTATATATACTAAAGCTTTGTCTAGACATCATCTAATATAGAGGTGAGTAAGCTGGATAATTCAACCTAATGATCCCAAATAGAAGAAGCAAAAATGGAGTTTTTCCTTTAATTATCCAAGCAGTTAGCTGAATCCCCCACTTAAGGTTTCCTATGGAGACACTATCCAAAACTCAAAAGTACATTTGACTTTTTTATACACAGTAATCAGCAAAGACTGGGCACCAGCTAATCCCCTCTGTCCAAGTTGAAATACATTTCTAAAATAGAGGAGAATAGGTTGATACTTAAGTATGCAAAATGGCATTTTCCACTAAGTATTCTGAAAGGTCCTCCTTCCCTCCTATTCCCCACCATAATGATGATTTGTATTTAGGCCCTTTTTCAATCAAGAAACTTCATGTTTTCATGACATTACTTGGCGACAAGTAATGAGAGGTTGACAAACTAAAATTCACACAAAAAAAGTAGTTTCTCTTTACACCGTACAGCCAATGAAAAGTAGAAGGGCATTAGGATTTTGAATACTTAAAGGATTTTCATGGCATCTTTTTTTATAAGGCCAGTATTAGTTAAGGTAAATTAGTTGTAACAGACAGACCCCAATATATCAGTGATAGAAATTTCTATACATGATAGAAATTTATTTTTTGCTCATACAAAGTCTAAAATGGATGTTCCTGTTGGGCAGATTCCTCTTACCAGAACCCAGCCTCCTTCCCTCTTGTGGCTCTTCAGCTTGAACATATAGCTTCCAAAGTCACCACAAAAGGGATAAGGAGTATAGAAGATCTAGTGTGTGATCTTTGCAGGGGCCATAACTGGCAAGGCACATTTTATTTCTGCCAACATTCTGTTGGCCATAACTCAGTCATATGACCTCACCTAACCACAAAGGAGCCTGGGAAATGATGTTCATTGTCTGCCTGGAGAAGGAAATGGGTTCAGTAAATAGCTAGCCAGTCTTTACCACAGTATTTAACCTCAGTCCAGGACATTCTTTCCCCAGATTTTCTGATGGACATATACTGTAGGGAGACATTGTATATTTTAGACAGTTTCCCAATCTTTCTCTATTGACTTAGTAAATAAACTCTTGACCTGGAATGGAATAAAAGTAGCTAAGGCAAAAAGAAAAACAAAGTCCAAAGGACTGAAGATGAATCTTTTTTTTTTCCTTTTATAGGGACTCTCAGGGCTTCTAGTCTGGCTTTTACTATAACCACTTCTGCTGCTTTCTCACAAAACCTAGTCCCAGGCCATGGCAGGAATTGAGATCATTATCATTATTACATTGTTAAATTCTGCAATGCTGTGTACTTTTTGGAGGAAGAAAATGGACCCTGGGTATAATGCTTCCCCAGAAGAAATTAAAATAACATGAAATTGGAACAGCTCTGGAAGTCAGGCCAGAATAGGAGAGAATGTATGTCTTGGAAATAGTAACACACTCTCAAATGTTCAGGACATTTTTTTTGGAAAGGGGATGTGATGAGACAGAAAATTATAAATTGCATCATTATCAGAAAATTGTAATTGCACTTTAAAACATGCAATTTAAAAACATGGACATTTAGGCTAGTTATCTGAATTGGATGGGTTAATTTTGAGTCACCCCAACTCTCCCAGTCAGGCATACTTTGGTTCTTTTGGGACCATGGACTAAACACAGGCTAAGAGACTTGAACAAGGATTGAACCTCTGATGTTCATCACATGAGCACCCAGCACTTGACTCATCAAGGTAATCAGTCACAAGAGAAGACTGAATTGTGAGCCCCAGTAGAGGCATAAAACTAGTGATTCGATATCAAGATTGGGTTCACATCAAAATGTGATCCTGTCCAACATTACTTTAAGCATTTCATCTATTTTGGGAAGCACTAACGCTGTGTACTTCTGTTGTTGTGGCCACATGGCAAATTCACTCCAGATAATTCATCCTGTACCATATCTAGAATTTAACATTTTTTCCAAAGGCTTAAATTTCAGTTGTTTATTCAGCTATTAGGAGAAGGAGCTGTGTAAAATGGCAATAAATGTCTTTTAAGTAACTTCATTAATTTATGAAACTCCATCAATTTTCTTTTCTTTGCCCTCTGGAGAGGAAATATAAGATAAATGGGGAGAAAAAGTGAGGCTTAGAATGCATTTGCACTGGAAAATGTAAACATGCCTCATTTTTAAATCATTTCATCTGGATTATTTCATTCATCCTGATCATTTGTGAAATTTTATCATGAGATTGGCAGGTAAGGTATTGACCCTGCCTCTAACCCGACATGGACTTGGAGAAAGTGGCACCAGCCCCTTCCAGCTGTGACCTTGGACCTTTGCTGTGGTCCCTGAAATAGGGCACACATATTTTTACACTTGAGTTTGATAGGTTTAAAAAAACAGGAGTGACTAACTAGGAAGATTTAGGGCTTTGAAGGGGGAAAGAAAAAAGTATACTGGGTGACAGCAGTTCGCTCTCAAGAGTGGAATTTTCTCACTTTCCTACTGTTTATATTTGACATGAGATACATTCACAGACTTCTCTCCTAAGATGTTGCTTTTCTTCAGTGTAAGCTGTTTAGGGGCTGCAAACTACCCTTACCCATCTGTACCATCAAGCTTACCTTATGGCTGTTATTACTTATTTACATCTTCACCAGGAATTCTGTCTCTTCCTCAGAGAGAGGAAGAGACAGTGAAAACCAAAATGGACTGTGATTGGGGTGATAAAACATGATAATTAGACACGGGGTTTTAAAAGGCCTTCTCATGTTTCTCAGCATCTGCCTTGATGGAAAGCTCAGCAAATACAACATTGGCTTCCTACAATTTCTCTTCTCCCCTCAAACCCAGCAGTATTGTTAGTTCTGTCCCTCTGAAGTCCTTCAAAGAATTCAAGAGGAGTCCATAGAGAATTCCACCCGAAAGCACCATCTGAGGGCCCTGGCACTGAGGCCCTTGGCATTGTTGAGGAAGGAACTAGCTGTTGCTTCCTAAATATATTTGCCACTTGGTTACCAGCTGGAGATGAAGAGAGAGAGGCAGAGAAAGAGACACGGGGCATGGAGACTGCGTTTTCTAACTGGTTTCAGGCCACTGGCATTTCAGCAATAGCTAATACAAAACAGATGGCGAGTGCTACGCTCCGCTGGCTTTCAACTGAGGGGCTGCCTCCATCCATGATTAATCATCTGTGCTGGGGGGTAAAAAAGTTGTACCTGGTCTTTTTGTGTGTGTAGCCCTAAGGTTGGGGTTAGCAAGCGAAGTGACAGGCCTTGCCTCTCTGCCCTATTGCTGCTTATGTGCCTGGAGGAAAAGTTGGGCTTATCCAATAAACAGAGAATTAGCCAGAAAACTGAACTCTCGCTAGGAAGGGAAGTTTGCCTGTTTGTACAGAAATGGCTTGCAAAATGTTCCACAACCTTTTGTCCCTTTATTTACTTCACCTTAAGAGTTAGCCAAGGGCAGAATTTTATGCAACTCAGTAAATTCTGCACTTGCTTTGGGGCCTTAAAAATTTCCCCTAGCAAGAGTGTAAAGATATCTGTTTGACTTTTAGACGGCACTGGGGCAAAAGGATAGCGTGGCCACTTCCGTCCACCCATCCTACAAACAAGATATCCTTTTACACCCCGAGTCCTGCAGAAGCGTCCTCTCCACTTTTGTTTCCTCTGTGTGGATACATTCTGAGATGGGGGAGTTGTGATGTAGCACACATGGAATTTCATGTTGGTTCAGTACGACAGGAGAAGGAAAGAACAGGATTCCAGCTGTAGCATCTTTGAGGGTGAAGGAGAGCTGTTCGGCATTGATCTTTATTTTTCCCATCGAGGCTTCATTTTCAGCTAAGCAGCAAAACCCCCAAATGCAGTGGGGGCCATATCTCAGCCCCACTCTTGTCTAGAGAAGTTTGTAGAGAAAACCAAGCTACCCTAGCAGCCACAGCTGGGGAGGATTAAGCAGGTGGATTTGTGCCTGGAGAAGCTCAGCGTGTGCTCGGGGCTAGAGAGAATGTATTCGTTTTCTATTTCTGCATAACAAATTACCGAAAACTAAGCGGCTTAAAACAATGCCCATTTATTATCTCACAGTCTCATTGGGTCAGAGTCCGGGCACAGTTTTGTTCTCTGCTCAGGTTCTCACAAGGCTGAAATCAAAGTGGCAGCAGCTGCCCTCTCTTCTGGATCTTGGGCTCCTTTTCCAAGGTCACTTGGTTGTGGCAGAATCCAGTTGTTTGGGGTTGCAGAACAGAGGTCCCTATTTCTTTGCTGGCAGTCACCCTGGCCTCCCTCAGCTCTCAGAGACTGCTTGAATCCCTTACCATGTGGCCCCATCCACTTTAAAATCAGCAATGGAGAATCTCCTTCATATCAGATACCCTCTATCTTCTTGAATCTCTTTGTAAAACAGGAGGATTTTATATATTGGGTTGTCGGAAAAGTCATGACGTATTTTCCTGTTTTTCGTTGTAAAAATGCGTCACGACTTTTCCGACAAACCAATAGTTAAAGAGTTCCAGTGATCATATGCTTCACATTGAATACTTAGACTGAAAATTATTCTGGTGAACGCTCAATTCTGGGAGATTAGAAGATATCTGAGGACCTGTCCTGGACACCAAAAAGACTGTGGAGGGCCAGGAACCACCAGATTGACTGTAGGAGCCACAGGTCACTTCCATTGATCACAGGGACCCAACCTTTAAGGAACCATCCAAGTCAGTCAGTCTAGTCTTTTGTTCAAATGAGTGGTTTTCAATAATTTTGAACCATAGAATTTTTTTCAAATGAAATGTACATGAAAGTCCATTTTATAAAATATATATAGTTTTTAAATTTACAACACTCATATAGGGCTAACTGTGTGCCACTCTTCTAAGTGGTTAATATTTAATCCTCATTAACAGTATGTAATGGACATTATTATTATTATCATCAATGTCATTAGTCCCATTTTATAGGTGAATAAACTGAGGTACAGAAAGATGAAGTACCTTGTCCAAGATGACCCAGCTAATTTTGAACCCAAGACCCTGAGCACTTGGCCTTGTTGCTGCTGTTGCAGTGGGGGCAAGTTGGGGAGCAGGTTAGTCTGTCCTCCCATTTGCTGAGCTTCTCTCTCAGTTTTCCCTCACACGCTCCTCCCTGAGGCTTTCTCAGGGCACCTCCCAGCAAACACTTTGAAAACCAGAGGTTTGAATCATGTAGGCTGCTGCCTCAGATGCAGCTTCCTGGTGGCCACTTTTATTTGCATCATTTCTCAGAGCCCTTTCAGGGGCTCCATGTACCCAGTTACTCAGCCCAGGATCTGTCCTTTGCCACTACCTTTGCTTTCTTGCTACAAATCAGAACAGTTACTGACACACATCTCCTCACCCACTTCAGACATTTGCTGCCACTCTGGATTCCTGCCTTGTCTTGTCACCTTCAGGTTTTCCCTCATCCTGATCCATGCACTATATACAATGAGCCTTCTTTTCCTAAACCCATTCAGAACATGGCATTTTCTGTTCCTGATGCTGCCATAGCTCCCTAATACTCACTCTGTTCCTGATGCTGCCATAGCTCCCTAATACTCACCAAAAACTTCTGGCTCTGAGGGTGGCATTTGCAGCTCTCAATGGTCTGACTTCACTGATCTTTCTCATGACTGCCATCCAAGCATTCTAGGCAAGTGAGTTACCCACTTTCCTGGTGCCCCCACCTCTGAACTTACCTGCACAAGATTGTAACTTATCACCTCTACATCTTTGCTCCAAACTCCCAGAGCTTTTCTCCCATGAAGGATTCAATTTTCTACCTTTCCTTATAGCTACATGAATTTTTAGTCTATACGCTTTTTGAAAACAGTAGATACATTCATCTTTTTATCCACTACTGGTCACAACAACTTCTAAACAGCATCCTCCCCAAAGTCCTGGGAAATAGATGGAGCAGCTATTGTTATCACCCCATTTAACATATTGGTAAATTGAGCCTCAGAGATGATGAGTGATTTGCTTATCTTCATAGAAAAAAGAAATGGTTTGGTAGAACCTGACACATAAATCTGTTGACTGAGGGCAAAATACTTGGAAACTAAATTGTCTTCTGGTGTCTTCAATTAGGATCAGCCTTATTATCTTTGTACAATCAAAACGGCGCAATATAATTTATAGCTTGGAGAAGTGGTTCTTAACTGGGGGTGCACACCACAGTTACCTAGGGAAGGTCTTTCTGAAGCAGAGTCTCTAGAGGGGTCTTACGGTGTGTATTCTAGGAAAAACAAATTCCCGAAGACTCTGTCTGCTATATTCTCCTGCTTAAGAATGACTGATTTACATGGTTCCCAGAAGACCCCTCTCCTTCCAAATTACCCCATTTAATGTGTAAAATTCTATAATTAGAGCAATTCATTCTGTAAGTATTTATGAAGTACTAGTATGTGAAAAGCCTGCTAATTTTGTCTGTCTTACAGTTCTTCTCAATTGTGTATTATCTGATATCTGCCCTGTCTACTAGTAGATCATTCCTTTCCAAACAGCCTCAGAACTTTTTCATCTTCTAGTCCACGCTGGCAGCTGGCCCAGCTCCTGTACATAGTGAGTGCTTTTCATTTGTGAAATGTATGAATCCATGAATCATGGAATTCACACCTCATCAGGAATGAGTTTACCAGCTTCTTTCCAAAGAGCAGACTTTGATAGACTCGGAGGCACAACCGATTTCCGGGTCAGCTGCGTAACTCATTAATGATCTGCCAGCCTCAGTTTCCTCATCTGTGAAGGGGACCCCAAAACCCACTTCCTGGCTTGTAGTAGGTACACAAGAGATGTCCATTCTCACCATTCATTGTGGATCAAACCCCTGATGGTGTATATATGAACAGTGGATAGGGAGGTGAAGCAGGTGACATCTCACCAGGGCCCTTGAAATCAGGCCATGCAGACATTCATCCACCCTTGCTGTCCAGTCGGCCTGCTACAGCATGCATTCCACAGGGGCAGGACTGAGCAGCCTGGAGAGCCCTTGGAACACGTGTAGGTGACTATAAAACCTGCTGTAACCTTGGAACCCAGACATCAAAGGGGAGAGCTTCAGTGCCTGATAAAAATATGTGTTCCTCTCAGCAAACCACTGCAAATACTGTTTTCTCCATCCCACTGGGAAGCTTGTCACTGCTAATGTGATTCTCATGATTCTTGCTGCTCTGTAGCCTCTAGATATTTACTGAGATCTCTCTGCCCCTGAGTGTGTTGGAAACAAAATGTTCTGTCTGGTGTCCCGAACTTAAAATAACAGACACTGGGTTTCTGCTGCCACATTGAAACTTTACTTACTCCAAGGTCTCTCCCCAACATTACCCACCTACCCACAGCGCCTCCCCATATCAGGGGGAGAAGGCTAACCAGGCAGACAAAGAAGGAGGAAGAGTCAGAGAGATTAGGCATTCTTAGACCATTGCAGGTGTTCTTTAATATCAATTTGGTTTTTCAGTAAGACTGACTTCTTAAATCGTGAGACATGTTTTATGGAAAGATTCTTCCCATCTCTAAAGAAAAGGACCACATTTTCCAAGCAATGCTGCCCAAAAGTTTGCTTGAGGTTGTCCAGTCTGTATTCAGATAGTGGTGGTGTGCTAAATAATTTAATGGAGGAGAGCATCGTGTATTTCTATGCATGTACATTTTTAAGCCTGGGAAATAATACAATAAGTCACCCTGTGGCATCTCGGCATATTCATGTTTCCTCTGTTCAAAAGTGAGCTTGCGAAGTCTGCAGAAAATAGAGAGAGGCACTAGTCTTGGCTTCCATGAGCTCTTCAAATCCGCCTCTTTCACTTAGTCTCGCAGGGGGAAATGCCTCTCTTTTTTTGGTATGCTGATGGTTCAACAGAAAATAAATTTTCCTTCTTTAGCTTTTGACAGGTTATTCTGGGAGTCTCCACTGTCCACAATTCCTTCTGGCCCTCTGGATATTGAATTGTCCCAAACATATTTTTGGAAAGGCCACAGACGATTGTTTTTATTAGGGGACTGCAAAGCTTTGTAGTGGGATGCTTTGTGTTTTATTTGTTTTCCTTCCCCTGCCCCAGCTGTTTTTGTTTTAACAGCATTGGAGAGAAGGTTAAAGTATTTGTGGCCTCCATTAACCTAGCCCATCTCTCAAGTAGGCAGAGCTAGAAATCTGAATGGTTGGAATGGCCACATGCAGGTCATCTGCCCAGATGGGCTCATCCCTGATTTTATCCAACCTCATGAGAGTGGTGAGGTTGACACTGGGGTTGATCTCAAGTTGAGAGAGCACTTTGGAGCAGACAGCTTTAAGGAGAGCAATATGTACTGAGTGCTCAAGCACTCAGTAAATGCTGGGATGTCAGACAAACAAGAGGCCACGACATAGGCTCACCTTTAGCTTTCTATGTCCAATCAGGAAGCATGACTCATCCAGGACACAATCAGGCACCTAGCACCACCATGCATAGCTTTGGGGGTTGGACTGATAATGGCAGCTGTTTCTGAGACATCTGAGTCCCCTTGGCTGTGTCTGGTGAAAACCAAAACTTGTGCCTGGTTCCAACCCCAGAGATGCTCATTTAAATGGCCTGCAGCCTGGGCATGGGATTTTGCCAAGTTCTTCAGATGATTCTGAGGTGGTACCCAGGCTGCTGAGAACTGTTGCCCCATGGAAAAAGGTAATAATAACCTTTCAAGAACCTACCACATGCCAGGCACAGTACTAAGCATTTTCCCTGCATTAACCCCTTTATTTCTCCCAATTTTCCTGTGAGATAAGCTTATTTATCTCTATTTTACAGGTAAAACTGAGATTTTATGGCCTTACATTGTCCAGGTAAAATTTGATTCCTAGTCTATTTAACTACAAAGCCTATCCTTTTCTGCTCAACAGCCTCCTTAGGAAACCCAGAATATAGCAAAATAAACACTTGGGATAAACTCTCCAGAGCCCTGCATAAGAGGTCAGTTCATTCCTTATTTATCTGCACAGGGACCTTCCCTGTCTTCTATGGAATAGGTAGAAGAAGGATCACAACTGATGATGGACTCTGGATGTTGTGAAGGGAATGTGGCTGCAATGCCCCATCTCCATCCCAGCCTAGCATGGCTGTCCCTTCGCAAAAGAACAAGTGCTAAAAATTCCTTGTACTTTCACAAAACCCTCTTCAAACAGGGATCTCAAAGCACAACATAATTAATAAAATCACCCACATCCTGTCTAGATGAGTAGCGTTTTATATGTACAAATTCCTCTCTGCCCCCAGGCCCTCCAAGAGTAGGAGAATGTTTCTAATTTTAAAGAGTGAGCAATAGAGTAATTGAAAGGAGCTGTATCTTGGCCAACTAAAAAGACCTCAAAGGCATTTATATTGACCTATATAAGAAAACATGGTGACCACAAAGTGTGTCATAATGGCTTGTAATCCATGCTGTGCTAAATGGTTCAAAGGTAGGAAAGACAGGGCAAAAATAAAACATTCGGTTCTTAAGAGTCAGCTACCCTTGGGATTGATATTCTGATCTGTTTGGTCAACTCTCCAAAAGGATCTAGAAGCAGTAAAGTGATGACATTAGCTGATGATTCAGTTACTTGGGTTAATCAAAGCAGAGGGGACAGACGGGGCTAATTAAGTAACGGGGCAGCCCAATGGTAGATGAATCATTATGGGCAAGTGAAAAGATAATGCCATTGGGAAAAGCAATTTAAGTCATTCATGCACCTCCAGGCCAGGAAATCCTTCTAGTCTTTGACGGGGATCATTTAGGAATCATCAGACCCAGCCTGATGAAGTCATCTATTCATTATGCAACTAACGATCAACAAAAAAGCTGAATGCACAAGGGGACAGGCCATATGGAATACATTTTGGTGGCTGGGATATATATCTGTGCCTTCGTTTCAACCACCTTCTTTAAACAAGTCTTATTCCACCATTCTTTTCTTTTCCTTTTCTCACCTCCCTAAACACAGTTTCAATGTATGGATGAAATATTTTTGAAAGCAAAGAGAAATATTTTCCATCCTAATTTGTAGTGCTGTCCTTCACCAAGGTTGCTCTCTGTATACATACAAGTTTCCAAAGGACATTTCAGCATGTTACAAAATGGGTTTTGCAATGAAAAAGCAGTGTCTGTGCAAGAGAATTTATACAAATGGCTCTATACCGCTCCAAATCCATTACTTGTATTCATGTTGGCAGAGGAGAAGGCTTATATATTTTATTGAAAAAACAAGAAAAGTGGGTGGGAAAATAGAAGCATGTATGAATTAAAGTAAACCATACTTGCAACTACTTGCTTTTTTTTTTTTGAGGGCAGTGTCACTGGCCCTCATATGTGGGACCAAACCGGGGTCGCTGGCTTCCCAAGCCAGCGCTTAACCACCACGTCACTCAGCAGCACTACTACTTGCTTTTTTAAAGTCCCGAGAGGGACCCAGTAGATGACCATATTGATAAATCCAGTCAACACTATTTCATCTTCTGATTTATCTTCCCCCTTCTTGGTTGCTATTTGTCACCCTTTTAAGTTCAACTTCCTTTACCCAACCATTAAATGCTGAATTCTTCAATCCCTGCATATATATATATATATATATATATATATATATATATATATATATATATATTTGTGATCTACCCATTGTTTCAGCCTCATAATGTCCCACACTCAACTGCATCTTGCCTGGTTCTCAACCACTCTGTTCTACAAACCAGAGGACCATGGCACCTATTCCGTTTCCTGTGCCTGGAATGCTCCCCTCTGGTTTTTTGCCAGGTTAACAATTACTCATCTTTCAGATCTCAGTTCATGTATCACTTATTGACTTACCAGGACTTAGTCCAATCTAATATGGGCTCTCCTAACACCACATTACATTCTTTATAGCACTTACCAGAGTTGCAATTTTACATTCATTTATGTGATTATTTGATTAATGTCTGTCTCCCCCACTAGACTATAAGCTCTTCCCTATTTATAGTTCTTCTCTTCCTGTTTCTACTGACTAAACTTGCCCTGCCCACTTCTCTTCTTCATGGGTTACCATAGCTTCTACTGACCAGCGGCTTCCTCTATCTTATAGTTCTGATAATAAAGTTTTCTTTCTATGGCCCTCAGTATTTAGTCTTAATACCAATAGTTTCTTTCCTCTAAAATTTTCACATTCACACTTTACCTGTAAGAAGATCTAATTGGTTTAATTCATACTTACTATCTCTTTGGCAAAGTTCCTGTGATAGATCAATTTATGGCTCCTTGGCCAACACCAAAACAGACTGCCCTTGAGCTAAGGGTGTTCTACATCCATTAGCTGTGACCAGCATGGTGTGAGTAAGAGGTCAGCTTTCCTGAGAAAGTACAATAAGCCAGATGCTTTTTCCATCACAACCAAAGGGATCATCCTTGAGAACTGGGATTGGGTGAAAGGTAATAATAGAAAACAAGCAGGGATAACTACAGCATTCAACATCTGTCTCCTTGGTTGGTGTTCCACTCAACTAAGTCTCCATTCCCTGGCATATATTGTTAACATATTTAAGATATCATAGAAGTCAAGTAGATTTGGGTCTGATGAGCAAAACAAAAAATTTCAAAGGAAGATATGAAGTATTTTGAGAATGATAGAGTCTAGTTTAAACTAGACTCTAAAGAGGTTTGAATAAAGAAAGTGCCCTTTTTGGGAGAGGTCTACTTTTGATGTGCCCTTACTTCTGAGGAGTAGCTCCTTAAGTCTCCCACCTAAAGTGAGAGGAGTTTATCAGTCCTTCCCTGAGCAAGGCTTAGACCCTAGTCCTTGATGTCCTACCCCATCCCTCACAACATGAGCCTGCCTGAAGTTTGCTAGGCCCTCAACCTCTCAACTGTCTCTACTAGAAAATTTTGGTATAACAATAATCCCAACATTTGGCAGAGATAAATTTTATTGAGCTTCAAAAGAGATGGCCACCATCCATTTTCTGGGCAGACATCATCCATTGCTGTTGTTGGGCAAAGTGCCATAACATAGGGGTAACAGCACAGAATCTAGAACCCAGTTACCTGGGTTCAAATTCTGTCTCTACCACCTACCAACTATGTGAACTTTGGTAAATTACTTGGCTCCTGCTCATGTATAACATGAGATTAAATAGCTATATCAATATAGTTGTTATAAGGACTAAATAAATTATTAAATGTCAACTTCTTATAATGATAGTGACACTACATATTTCTGAGCTACAATTATTATTGTTGTTGACATTGTTGTCTTTTAGAGGTAACCTCATCCAATTATTGGTAACCTGTATTACACATTTGATTATAGGTGGTAGAAATGCAGCTTAAAGTAACTTCAGTAAGAAAAAGAAATGCATTGGTTCACACAATAGGGCCAGTTGAAAGGATGAACTCACTTAGGCATGGCTAGACCCAAGGGTTCCAATGATATCATCAGGACTCTTGTTGTCTTGTGCCTTGGCTTTCTTCTTCATTCTCAAGCAGGTTTCCTCCTATGATGACAAAGATGTAGCTTGAGAATGACCTTATTCTTTTTTTTTTTTTGAGGGCAGTGTCACTGGCCCCCATATATGGGACCCGAACCGGGGCCGCTGGCCTCCCAAGCCAGCACTTAACCACTGCGCCACTCGGCCGGCCCTGAGAATGACCTTATTCTTATACCTTTTCTTCAGTAGATCTGAAAGACTCTGATAGGCCCAGGGTGTGTTCCATTGTTGAACCAATCATGAGGGAGATGGTGTATTGCAATTAGCCAGGCCTTGGTCACATGCTACCCTTGTAGCAAAGAGGAAAGGTGAGGTGAACTCTACCTGAACATCACAGTCCCCTGGAGTAAGGATGTTGAGCAGGAGATGCCCATGGCTTAACCCATTGTCAAGGCACACTCTGGGGTCATTTCTCCAAAAAGGAACTAGAGGACATGTTTACTGACATTTTTACTCATTTTTCTTCTAGAAAGTTACAAACAACCAGGAATGATGTTCAAAATATTGAATAACTGATAGATCAAGGTCTCTGATAGATTTGAATGGACATCTGATCAATCAGAATGGATGTCAGCTGTAGCAGCACAGTCCTGCTGAATAGCAACTTTGCATCAAATGCAATCATTGGACTGATTTCTAGGCAACTTAAACACCTAACCCTATTCAACCTTCCTTATTGAGCAAACACTCTAGTTATGACTGATTTACTCACTTCCTTGATTAGAGGCAGGACTGGAGTAGATAAGTATCTTCAGAACTCAATCTGCTCTTTAATTCCATTTATTGTCTCACATGTATAACTCCTCACCCCCACGCCAGAACATATGCAGAGAACAGAGGATAAGCTTTTGAGCTGAAGCACTAATAACCTGGAAATGGACACATATACCTTGGCTTGACCTTCTGTTTTGGGTCAACACTATCATTTTTTTTCATCTTGGGGAAAGCAGAGGTCCCCCTCTTCTCTTCCTTCTGTTATTCTACCACCACCAAATACCTCACAAAACAGCGCTGGTCTCAGCTGGACCTAACTTGTCCAGAGATATGCTACCCTTTCAAATTCCAATTGGATGATGTGTTCTTTAATTAGAGACTTAGATGAAGGGCAATTTGATAGGCCAGCTCAGCTTGGCTAAAAAGCCTCTACCAACAACTAGCATGGTATAGAGTGTGTGTGCATGTGTGTGTGTGTGTGTGTGTGTGTGACTTCTTGTGTCACTCCCTTCTCCTGAGTTGTTTTTAAAGCAGTTTGTGCAGAGTCTGTACACAATCGGTACCTATTAAATGATAGTTCATCTCCTTCCTTCTTGTTAGACACCCTCCCCACCACCCCACCCCACTGTGGTCTCCCATAGTCTAGCCTACCTGTATTTGCTAGCAGTATGTAGCCATACCATGCCCCCTGGATCCTGCCTTCTAGGCTCAGGGGAGTTCTCAGGCATCAGTGTCCACACCTGCTCACCAGGAGAAATTTCCGTGCCCTACTGCCATCTTGTCATAGTTAATGGTCCAAACCTGCAGAAAGATTTAAGAGTGCTTGCCAAGTCAATCTGACCTTTGCTTCCCTCTTTCTGGTGGGAATTGATGGATTTCATGCTTGTCTCCTTTCAGGGTTGCAGAGAGTACGGCAACTTGCAAAAAACACAAGATACTTCAGACAGAGGCTGAACGAAATGGGATTCATTATCTATGGCAATGAGGAATCTCCTGTTGTTCCTCTGCTCCTTTATATGCCTGGTAAAGTAGCGTGAGTATCCAATGGACTCTCAAAATAATGCCTAAGTCCCAATGTGACCTGACTAAGATGGTGCTTTTGACATTATGAGGATCTTTCAGCATAGGCATTGATTATGTACTTTGAATGAGATGCTGAGTGCAGAATTTACTTGTACAGCTTCTAGAAACCCCTGCCAATCCATTGGCCAACCCATAGGAAGACAACCAGGTGCTGAGGCCCACCATTTTCAAGATCTGTGAATTTAGAGGAGTCACTTACCACCCTAAGCCTCAGCTGTAAAGGATGATCCTGCACCTCCTCCTTCCTCAAGATCTTTCTCAGGGAAAACCTCTGAAGACCATTTCTCCACATATTTAAAAACAACATTACCAGGCTCCATACTTTCTCCCATTGAACTCTCATGGCTATCCTCAGAAGGAAACAGTATCACTTTAAGTGTGGGGAAACTGAGGCTGAGAGCAGTTAAATAGCTTGCACAAAATTATACTTGTCAAGCAGTAGTAAAACCAAGAGGCCCACCCAAACCTATGCTTGCTCCAAAGCTCATGCTCTTAACATCCAATTTTAATGTGAGCTTATTTGGGGTTGTTTTATATTGATCACAGCCCTGAAATTGAGCATTAATAGCAACTGCATAAAGAGAAAAGAGAAAAATATTTTTTTCTCAGTGTGTCATAGATAATTTTACATATGACCCATTCTCCAGCCCGCTGGAGACTAATTACCTCTAAAGGAAGTTAATTAAAACCCTTTAGAAATGTAAAATGTTTATTTGTGTGTGTGATCAAATGCATGGTAGAAAGTAATATTCAACATACTCGTATATTTATCAGACTCTAGAGGTCCTGACTCTTTTAATATAACCCCATTGTGGGAACTTTCTGTCTGGCTCTCTAAGAGTCTGAATTGTTAGGCAGAGTACTGAAAGTATAGAAAAGACAGGGCTATTAGTTGAGAACTCATGAAAAGACTGTGTCCTACAGAAACATCACAAGGGATACTGCTTGTGCTAATGCCAGGGAGGGGTGACAATGGTGATTCAAATTAGCAGATAATCCAAAAGGCTTTACCATTTGATTTTGGAAGGCATAAAAGAGAACCTACATTTATTCAGAGTAGTTGGGGAAATTGTGTGCTCTGGAAGAAAGGCTCCACAGTTAGCTAATGTCAATTTAATGTTTTATCATTAGCTCAAATAAAGACATCAAATATCAACTTGTTTTAATTTTGAGAGTGTGAGGTGCACAACATTGGCAGGTGGCAGTAGGGGCTGTACTGGATGCTTCTGAATTTGATAATGCAAGCTAGAATTAGAATCTCAACAGCTTGGAAAAATGGATCAATACAATAAGAAGATTCCATGAAGAGTAAAAACAAAAGTATTTAAATTAAAGCCTTTGAGTTCCAGTCAAAGTAGGTCAGAGTAAGTCAATACTGTGCTTGCCTCCTCCCATGACCATATTAAAATTACAACTAAACTACAGAACAGCCATCATTGAAAATTGCCTGAAGTCTAGCTGAACAGAAGTCCTATAACAAAGACTATACAGAATAAGCCACATCAAAACTGGTAGGAGGGGCAGAGATGTGGAATGGGCTGGTGCCACACCCACATGTATTGTTTAAAAATTGAAAGGGATACCTCGGCTATGGAGGTCTCCTCTGAGGAGCAAGGGGTACCAGCCCCACACTAGGCTTTCCAGGGTTCCAGGGCTAGGGAAAAAAGTCTTTATAACTTCTGGCTGTGAAAACCAGCAGGGATTGTGGCTGAGTCAGATGGAGGATGGCTGGAGTCCCAGGCATTCTTCTTAAAGGGCTCATGCACAGACGTAGTACTGATGGACTCACTGGTTCTGAGCTCCAGAGTGGGGACAGCAGTTCAGAAGGCTCCAGGGATTTACAAGGAGGAACTGAATTATCTGGCTACAGGGCGAGGGCAGGAGGAGAAGCTTTCATCCAAACAGAAGTATTGGCGGAAACCATTGTTCCTTTGTTGAGCTCACCCCTCCACCAGCATGCAGACTTAGGTAGGTGCCATATCTGAGTCCCTATGAACCAGGCTAACATGTTCACAAGCCCTGGTGATTCACTGAGACCTCACCTCACCAAATTGTAGGCCCACCCAAGCCCCTTCCAGTGGTTTTTCCATACAATGGCCTATCTTGGCTTATGCTGCAGATTTCCCTAAAATCTCATAAAGGTTCACAAACCCCAAACAAGCAATGTGTGGCCTCGGCATGCCCTGTACCTTTTGCTAAGCAGCCTCAAGCCAAACACTAGTGGCAACCATATGAAAATCACTTTGTAGTTCATACCAAGAGGCCCTGGGCAGGGCACAGGCAGTGACTGACCTTAGCCTGCAGTAAAGCTTCTCCCAAGAGTCCCTGGAACCAACACACCTGATGTTCCACTTCAGACCACACCAGAGTACTACCCAACCGCCTTTATAAAAAGACATACCCAATCCTGCTTTGTAGAATCAGCCACTGCAAAACAGCTCCTCCGCTATAGTCACAGCCAGTCCCTACAACCAATCAGCCTGAGAGTCAATCCCTCTCATTGACATACAAACAGCAACCAAGGTACAACTACAACAGGAGGGCATGCAGAACCCACACAAGGAACACCTGGAGCATCCAGCTCAGGTGACAAGGGAGACTGCAACACTGGGCCCCACTGACTCCTACTAAATAAGTCCACTCTACTAAGACTGAGATATATAGCAGCTCTATTTAATACATAAAAACAAGCACAGGGAGGCAGCCAAAATGGGGAGACAAAGAAATGTGTCCCAAATAAAAGAACATAACAAAGTTACAGGAAAAGAACTAAAAAAAAAAAAAAAAGATGCAGAGTTCGAAACACTGTTTATAAGGATGCACAATGATCTCAAGAAGAACTTCAACAGAGAAATAGGAAACATAAAAAGTGAGATAGAAACCATAAAAAAGAAAATCAGAACTAAATATACAATAACTGAAATGAAGAATACATTAGAGGGAATCAACAGTAGATTCGATGAAGGAGAAGATCTAATCAGCAATTTGGAAAATAAGGTACCAAAAAACACCCAATAAAAATAGCAAAAATAAAAAGAATCCAAAAAAATGAGGATAGCTTAAAGGGCCTCTGGGACAACATCAAGCGTAGCAACTCTTCACATAATAGGGATGAAGGAGAAGACAAAGAGCAAGGCATTGAAAACCTATTTGAAGAAATAATGATAGAAAACTTTCCTAAGATTCTGGTGAAGGAAACAAACATAAAAACCCAGGAAGTACAGAGTCCCAAACAAGATAAATCCAGAAAGGCCCACCCATACATCATAATTAAAATGCCAAAGGTTACAGACCCAGAGAGAATCTATAAAGCAGCGGAGAAAAGTAGTTAGTTACCACAAGGAAGCTCCCATAGGATTGTCAGCTGATGTCTCAACAGAAACTTACAGGCCAGAATGGATCAGCATGAAATATTCAAAATGATGAAAAACAAGGACCTACATCCAAGATTCAGCAAAGCTATCATTTAGTATCAAAGGACAGATAAAGAGCTTCCTAGGCAAGAAAGAGCTAAAGGAGTTCATCACGACCAAACCAGCATTACAAGAAATGTTAAAGGGACTTCTTTAAGAAGATGAAGAGAAAAAAAAAAGAACAAAAATACAAATAATAAAATGACAATAACTACATATCTATTAATCATTACTTTCAATGTAAATGGATTCAATGCTCCAATCAAAAGACAGAGTGGCTGAATGGATAAGAAACAATACTCTTACATATGCTGCCTAAAAGAGACCCACTTCACACTGAAAGACACACAGAAACTAAAATTAAAGGGATGGGAAAAGATATTTCATAAAAATGGAAACAAACAAAAAAAGCTGGAGTAGCAATACTTATACCAGAGAAAATAGCTTTAAAACAAAGGCTATAACAGGAGACAAAGAAGGACTCAATAATTCCACTTCTGAGGGTTTATCCAAAGAAACTCAAAACACTACTCTGAAGGGACATATGCATTTATATATTCATTGCAGCATTATTTACAATACTTAAGACATGGAGGCAACCTGGGTGTCCATCAATAGATGAATGGATATAGAAGTGGTACATATATACAATGGAATATTACTCAGCCATGAATGGAATATTACTCAGGCAAAAATGGAGTCTTGCCATGTGCAACAACATGGGTGGACCTAGAGGGTATTGTGCTGAGTGGAGTAAGTCAGAAAGAAAGACAAATGTCATATGATCTCACTTATAGGTGGAATCTAGATAACAGGATAAATAAACACTCAAAACAAAACAAGCTCATAGCTACAGAGAGCATTTTGATAGTTGCTGGATGGGGGGATTCGGAGGGATGGGTGAAGTGGGGAGGGAATTTAGAGGTACAGATTGGTAGTTACAAAATAGTCATGGGGATGTAGAGTATAGCATGGGGAATATAGTCAGTAGTATTACAATAACTATATATGGTGTCAGATGGGTAATGGATTTCTCGGGGTGATTACTGCATAAGTTATATTAATGTCTAATCACTGTGTTGTACACTTAAAACTAATATAATATTGTATGTCAACTGTAACTGAAAAAATATATATATTTTTTTAAAATAAATTCAAGAATTCAACTATACCAGGGGTCGGCAAACTGCAGCTCGCAAGCCACATGCTGCTCTTTGGGTATGTTCCATTCTCAAAAGTTTGCCGACCCCTGAACTATATCATAACAAAATGAGAGAGGGATTTCCTCTGCTCCTTTATATGCCTGGAGCCCTGATTGGACAACAGCTAATGCAAAAAAAATGAAAATAGAACTTAGAGGGAGCTTAATATGAAAGTTTTTCTATGGTAGAGTGAAATGTTTGGAGTGAATAAGAATTTTGACTCTTGCCTCTTCCTAGCTGGGGGATATTAAACAAGCTAACCAATCTTCTGAAGCCTCAGTTTTCTCATTTTTAAAATGGGTTATAATGGTACCTATTTCATAAGATCACTGTAAAGATTAAACAAGATGAGGTCTATCAGCATTTGGCATGTTGCCTCTTCTACAGGAGCTAAGCAGTGTTAGCTGTTATTACTAATAGTATTAATAATGTGTATAAAGCACTTAATATAATGTTTGGTGTATTATAAGCACTCAATCAGTTGTAGTCATTATTTTTACTACAACTTCTACTACTATGATTATTATTGTTATTTTCAACTGAATGCAAGATTGAGTCACCATGGTTGCATAGCTCTCCAAAATAATTGTTGCAATCTTTAGTTTCATTAATAAAAATAGAACTTCCAGGAAAATATTAGGTAAAGATCCTACTATACTCTGCATCAATGATCATATATTGGACACTGGAGGGTATGTCAAACTATCTCATGCCTTCCAATTTAAGATGAGTTTTAATGAGGAGCTAACATTGCTGAATGCTGATTATATACTACTTAAGGCTCTTAGACCCAGTGATCATCCACTGGGTATAGGACACTTTGCCCTCGTTTACAAATGAGGACACCGAAACCCACAAAAGTCAAACTGCTTTCTAATGGTCACTCAGATTGTAGGTAGTAGAACGTAGAATTCAAAGCGAGTTCCATTTGCCTCCTAATCCAGAGCTCTTTTCAGTGTACAGCACAGCCTCTCAAGTTTTCGTCCATAAGGGAGAGAAATGCATATCTCAAAGAAACACGGGGCATAAGTCTAACCCTCATTAATGTCATCTTTGGTGAATCCAAAGGCATCAGTCGCTACAATGGAAAAAATATCTAATTGTTTGGGTTGTTTAAGGAAACAGAACAGTTTAGTTATGAAAGGTCATATCACCTATCATTGGCAGGAGTTGCTGGCAAGAGCTTGTCCTGCCCACTGACCTTCTTTCCTGCTCTGATATTTCTTCAATGAACAGTTTACATGTAAAGATTTCATTAAAGAACTGTGATTTCTCCACATTTCCACCTACCACCAAATGAAGGTGTAACCTCTAGCCAGTTGTACTTCTGAGAAAAGTCGTGCTGAAACTCTACCACTGGATCTACTATGGAATTCAGTATAATGTGATTTCACACAGAAAACATGCACTTAAATAATCAAAACTGTATTTTATGAACTATTGGTACAGAACTTACATTTTCCTTTCATAGTCCTCATCACATATTTAGAAGATGATGGGACACAAAATGCTGTGACGCTGCAACACAGTGATGCTGCTGCTGCTGCTGTTGATGATGATGATGGTGATGATGATTCACATAGCTTAGTTTCTTTTAGCCTATACCGGCTCTAATTTCTTTGGGGAGTACAAACTCAGAGGCTTATTTTATAAAATGTTCAGAGCAATTATATGCATTAAGTGAAGGAGGCTAGGTTTAGTAGTGTGAGTTTTAAGCTCAAAAGTGCTCCAGGGAGGCTGCAGATTAGCCTAATGAATCAACAGTCATATATTTTGTTCTACATTCTTTGGCAAAAGTTGCTTCCTCTGGTACAAAAAGAAATGTGTAGACAGTGAAAACACTCCTTTGGGAGTCCCAACAACTGGCCTGAGATCGTGGGTCAAGTGGTTTGTACTCTACCAATAAAAGCAGTTGGTTTGTTTCTCAGACAATTATGAGCTCTCACCCTATGTAGTTCCATGGGCAGCCTTCCATAGGGTGATCAAGAAAGAGAAAGAACAGCCTCTGTGTTCAAGTTTTCTCAGTTAGAAAGCTTCATCTCCTTGAAACCTTCCCAGTCCAAATCAAAGGGCAAATTTTGGCTTACTCAAACCAGGGGTTCAGAGAGGCATGTGTTCAGCAGGTCTTGCAACCTCCATCACTTCATATGATAACCTGCATTCCACATGAGGCAACCAAACGACAGACAGCTAAAGGGTGAGAAGAATTAATGAATGAGCAGGCTTGGTCTCCACGTCTGGTTCAAGAATTTTTCCTGAGTTATGACTGGAAGGTTTCTGTGGTGCTGTCAGCTTCCAGCCTAAAATGAGACACCAGCTACCTCTTAATGCTAAGAACAGAGCTGAGGCATTTACCTCACCTGTGAGCAGAGCCGATCAGTAATTAAAGTTTCCTGCAAAGAACAACAGAGCACAAGGGAGAAAGATTTACTTGGGGACACGTCTTTTTATCTGACACTGGCTCTTGGCACAAAAAATTTACAGACTTTGAAAGCTTCATATTCCAGAATTGTTACTGAGATTAGCTCTGGAACAGAAAGTGGCTAGAAGCAGTTAAAGGGAAGCAATCATAGTTTTAAAAGGTTTTTCCCTGCATCAAAGAACTTTATAGTTACATGACTTATATCCTACAGGCTTCATCTACCTGCCAGCCTCCCTGTGTGCATGCATTTCTTTCCCTGTCTCCCTCTTGCCCCATTCCCCTTTTAACCAATCAATGGATTTATGATCCCTGAACATACCTGGGTGTGTTGATTCATATATATAAAAAATAATAATAATAGGGAGACCCTTGCTATTTCCTATCTCTAGTTAGATGGAAAATAAAATCTTTGGCTCTGGAGTGAGATTATGGCCTGGGATTGGCTCCTGCAGACCCTCTGATCCTGGTCCTCAAATTATAGTCACTAAGTGTAGGCTTCTTGAAATTTCCACACTATCTTATTGGTATTAAGTTTTTAAAACATACAGGTTTGCCTTTGATATATATTCTTTCTTTATGTAATTGCATTGTGCTAGCTGTTTGGTTTTTATTCCTAGGAACCCTACAGACAAAGGATTGAATGCGGATGCAAACTTGTTAAACCAGGGCCTACATACACTATCATTTTCTGCTTAATGTCAGAGACTCAGTCCTCAAGGTTGTTTAATGAGGGTGCCAGGCTCCATACTATACACACTGAGTTACAGGTGCCATCAAGTGACTGATTCCCAATTGTGTTTTACAGTTTAATCACTTAAATCATCCTCTACTTATTGTTATTTAAACAATAGTCAATTTTGGCCAATTTTTTTTTTTTTTGCAGCGTAATTTTGTCATCTCTGTTAACCTCCTTTTTGTCTTTCCTTTAGGGCTTTTGCAAGGCATCTATTAAACAGAAAGATCGGGGTGGTGGTTGTTGGATTTCCAGCTACTCCCCTCGCAGAAGCTCGGGCACGGTTCTGTGTTTCTGCAGCACATACCCGGGAGATGTTAGACATGGTGAGCATAGCACAAGCCAATGGAAACTCCAATGCTGGTGCCTTGGATTCTGAGCACATTCTTTTACTGGCTTAGGGTTCCCTGGATATCTCTTGGGAGGTTTCAGAAAACAGCACTAATAATACTCACTGCTAAAAAACAAGGTTATGCCAACACTTCCCAACAATGTGATCAACTAAGTAGATAGAAAAGAAAATCAGTTTACAAAAGTTAATCTAACATGCTATTTCAGCATCAACTGCCTGCATCCAGACATTTTTCATAGGCACCAAATCCATCATAATAAAATATGACCCAACCAGGCAACATGTTGGAAAACCAATAACAAAGACAGATCTATTCTATTAGCCATTTACATGAGGTATAAATGATTTAAAAACCACATTTCATTGCCCATTGATTTAAATCTTTATGTGAATGAGTAATATCAGAGAATTAAGCCATCTTAATCAGTTTGGGGTTGATGCAAGTTTCTCATGTCAGTCCAGTTTATCAAACATTATTGAGTATCTACCATATGGAAAACATTGGGGCAAAAAGCCTAAGAGGAGATACTAATAAATAAGCAACTAATGATAATACCAGACAGAATATATTCACCTTGGTAAAGAAATATAGACAACTGTGGGAGCATAAAGATAGGAATGAGTTATTATATATGAAATTGTATAAGTTCATTTATTATATATGAATGAGTTATCACATATAAAGGTGGGGATGACTTCTCAAAGGGAAAAGTCCCTAAGCCCCATTAGTCATTCATTCTAATGTTAATGACTCTCACTTCAACTTTTTCAAAGCATTAGACTCTAATATTGTCTTCCTCCTCATTTGACAGGTTAAGAAAAACAGGCTCAAAAGAGGTCAAAAAGTCATGCCCAATACTATAGGATTAGTGATATACTAGAAGTAATAACTACATTTTGTATATTCTGGATCTTAGTTGTTTCATTTGGAAGATGCTTGAATTAAGAGAATTGAAATAGATGAATTCTTGGTCCTTTGTAGTTTTAAAATCTATTCTATGGAGCGTAGAGATGAGTATTTAAAACTGGGAAGGGATGGGAAGTAGAGAGAGAGGAGCAAGCATGGGAGAGAGAGGAGGATGCTAATCAGCTCCTGCAATGTCCCATCTTGTTCTTGGCCAGGCCGGTCTGCTGTGTCATGAAGACATAACCCAAATGTAATCCACAACTTTATCTTTTTCTTCCACAAGGCTATCGATAAGTCATTAAACTTTAAAATAAAGGTAAAGGGTTAGCATTGCTCAGATGCCTTTATTCCTCTTCTCACCCCCGCCCAAAATAAGTTTAACATTCATAATGTGCAGTTAGACTACTAAAGAATACGAGATAAAAGTAATTAGCATCTAACATTCGTCTAGGGCTGGTCAATAAGATATACCTTAATGATTTGGATCTTTCTCCTTTTCTTTAAAATCAAAGAATCTGACAAAAGAAGACTTTGGCTTTCTGTGAGGTTCCAGAGAGCAGAGCCACTTAGGGTATTAAAGATAGCTGATGGAAGGCAATCTCTTTACAGGTTTTGGAAGCCCTAGATGATATGGGTAATCTCCTGCAACTGAAATATTCCCGGCACAGGAAGTCAACACGCCCAGAACTCTATGACGAGACAAGCTTTGAACTTGACGATTAAGTTTCCTGATCCTGAATGGAACCTAAAGACTTTGCCAGAAAGACCTCTTTCCTTGCCTCAAAAGGAATATAAATGGATTTCTCTCCCTTTCTAAGGATAATTTTGGATTCCACACCAGCTTAATTGAACTGAGGGAGATGTGTTTTTAATGTCTCCAACTCAGGACTGCAGAGACAAAAATATGGTTTCAGATTTTGTTTCTCCTCTTCCAAGCATCCTGCTACAAACACACGCATACACGTCTTAGAATATTATTAATGGGAATGAGCCTGTGTGTTAGCTGCTACCATGCAGCCTCTTTGGTCCATACTCTATCAAGAGTTCCAACCTAATGAGAGGGCTTTGATTTTTAATTCAGTAGATCTCACTACGTGTTTACTTATTCCATCTGCAGACGTGGGTAAGAGTGGTGGGCAGTAGCCAACCTTGTCCCATGCATGAAAGCAGCAGCTACAACTCGTTGGTATCATGGGAAGTTCCAGGCAGGAGAG
This sequence comes from Aselliscus stoliczkanus, assembly GCA_033961575.1. NCBI lineage: Eukaryota > Metazoa > Chordata > Mammalia > Chiroptera > Hipposideridae > Aselliscus > Aselliscus stoliczkanus. Next base: position 35,287,913 of record CM066738.1, read on the forward strand.
TAAAGAAATGTTGCTTCTACCATTTGCCACATTTGGACATTATCCAAGGACAAGTGTCAAAAGCCATAGTTAATGTTTCAAGGAGAGAACAGAACCGGCCAGCAGCAACTGGAGACGTCTTTGAAGGAAACTTTCCTTTTCCTCTTGCTGGTCTCCTACAGTTTTACAGCTGAGCTTTTGAGGTTTGGAAAATTCAAGACATTTGTTTCATAAGGAAAGGGGCAGACAGCACTCACAAGCCAATTTCAGGCCTAGACTAAAACTGTAAAGTTATAACAACTTGAACATTTTTGGTACCATGGGGAGTGAATGAATGTTTAGCATGCACAGCCTTTATGACTTTAAGGAATGAGTTGTCATTTTCCTATTGAATTTTGAGTAAATGGTGAGATTCAATTTCCTTTAGACTTGACTCCCAAGACTACACTTGAAGAATATATTGATTCAAAAACAACATTTAAAAGCAAATTCTATTCAACTTTTTTCAAGACTGACACCCCCATTTAGACCTATTAATATTAAGTAGTACTGTCATCTGGCACATGCACTTCAATTTGATGCAAAGTGGGCTTGCACACTATTGGCAACTAACTTTAATTTACTTCAGCTCTCTCTCTCTCTCTCTCTCTCTCTCTCTCTCTCTCTCTCTCTCTCTCTCTCTCTCTGTCTCTGAACACATACTTCTCTGGAATAGTACCCCTTTGCTAATTGGATCTAGTTGGTATGGAAAAAGCCAGTGGAAAACCTTATCTTTAACAAGCTCCCAGATGGTGCCCAGATTTGGAAACTCTACAGAGCAGTGGTGCAGTGGTGACCTTTTAGCAAAGCTTCTGTAATAGTTTGAATGAGTTACAGAACATTCCACTCCATCAAATGACACTATAAACAAATCACTTCAAGAGAGGTTTGACTTGGTGTGACACAGATGGACCCAAGCTTTCATGCTGTGCACTGAGATAGAAACTCAACCCAAAGCACTAGTGTTGAATGGAGCAATATGCCCTGATGCTCAAAGCTTATTAAAGGATAAAGGTGATCTGCGTGGAAAGTTTTGATGGGAAAATTATAACCCCCAGTAGGTACAATAGTTTAAAAGTGGATCATGAATGTTTTTAAGTACTATTAGCAGAAAAGGAGAAAAGTTCCCCATGAACATTTTTAAGTACTGTAAATTTCCTCATGAATGCTTTTATGTATTATTAGTGGAAAGGAGAGAAACTGGATTCTGAAAATGCGGTTGCCCCATCCCATGACTGATTTTGATAAACTAAATTCCTATTCTTCTCAATGAACTGGTACAGCACTGCTTTTGCAAAGAAAACATATGTTGTATAAATGTGCAAAGAAAAGGAAGACACGTAGGTCTTTTCTTTTGAAAATGTGCATTTAATTGAAATTTACCCTCGTTAATTATCCAAAATGCATGTCTTCAGTCCCATAAAAGAAACAGGAGACAAAGAGGGCAGCAGAACCGCTGGGCCTTCCCTAAGGTACAACAGGCAATAAACATCCCCTTCCATTCTGAATGCCTGTGATCTTCACACTCGCCCTTTGAGTCTTAAGCCTCCAGAGGGGTGTCTTTGGGAGCAGGAATCTATCATTGTTCCTTTCATGGAGTACCTTGAGTCTAACTTCTGATAGGAAACTAATCACTTAGCCACCTGGCATGGGAGGCAGGGAGGAGGTTACTCTCTCTTCACCAAGATCCAAGACTCCTGGGGCAATTTATTACTTTTTGGTGCGCAAGATAAAACATTTATCTCTGTCCAAGAGTCTATGTTGAATATACACTTGTAAGAATGACTGTAATCCAAGTGGAATACTCCCTGAATACATCAGGATGGACCCAGGTTCCATGGGGCTGGTATTATGAGTATATGTTATATGTCATAGAGCATGAGGTTGATTAAAAGAGTGGTTATGAATACTGAGGATTTTTAATTTTTATAAGAAAAATTCTTCTACTGCTGGGTTAAGATCATGTTTGGTTATATTGCCTTTCAGCATGTTTTGATCTGGCAGAGACCATTGGCTTCAAAATTTACTAGGAAGCTTTTTAAAATGCAGATCCCTGGGTCCCACACTAGACCTCCACTGAATCAGAGTAGCTGTAGTGCCCAGGAATCTACATTTTCACCAGCCTTCCCAGGGGATTCTAATCCATGTCATATTCTGAGAAGCATTATTGGAGCTTTGATTTTGAAAGACCCAGTGGCCCTAATAACATAACAGAAACTTTGTTTTAATTTTATACTGATAGTTAAAAGGTGTTTATACTACTAAATTAAAGTGAATTATGTAAACCTTTGCTACTCAATAGGACATTTTGTTCCCATTTTTCAGGTACTTTCTCTTTCTACAAAAATTAAATCAACATTGAAGAATAACCTCCATTCATTTGGATAAATTATCCCTTCTTTAGTTCTCCTCTATGTCATTTCCTACAAGATGTTCCTTTTCCTTTCATCACCTTGTTCCACTGAATGTGGTACCTTGTTTATTTTATTTCTACCCCTTAAAAAATCTTCAACCTCTGATTATTTATTTATTCCAATAACAGCTGCTGAATAGGGTGAAAATCTTAACAGCTCTTCAAACATGTAATGCTCTTCTGTATTTTTCTTCAGTGATAGCAAATATAAGTGGCTTACTCTGACCTAAAAGCTCTGATAATGAAACCTTAGCTCTTAAATATATTTTTTGATTTACAGCAATAATAACAATTGTGTTTTGAACTTATCCGGTAATTTTTGGCAATTTTTTCTGGTCTCAGTAAGAACAACATATTTGAAGTCTGTTTTCTCACAATACCCTCTGAAGCTGTGTAATGTTTAGGAAATTAAAAGGAATATGTATTTTAAATGTTTCTAAGCACTTATTGTGGGGCGTTGTCTTATGGTGTTGTAGTTGGGGTGTGTGTGTATGTGTGTGTGTGTGTGTGTGTGTGTCTGTGTTTCACTGAAATGTTTGAAGTGACAAATTTCATTTCATTCTGCCTGTGAAATGTTAATTTCTTTAATAAACAAATCACCAAAATTGATGATATTAAAAATAATTGGTGGTTTTGTGTTGATTGAGTTTGGGTTATCCTAAACAAAAGATTGAAGCAGAGATTTGCATTTAAGAATTTCATTGAGGAAAATTGGCAAGGATAGCTGCCACTGGCTCGCATTGTGTCACAAGAACCAATTATGCTTGTCTCTTCTCAATTCTGCATTCAATGATATTACACTGGTAATTTAAAATTGGCATATTGGGAGTATTTACACCATGGAAATTGGCAAACACAACAAATTAAGGATCTAGAGAGCCAGTTGTTAAACATTTACCAGCACACCACTGAGACCTCATACAATGGTACACTAGATTGGAGTGAGGGAACAAGATTGGAAAAGGAGGAAATTGAACTGATTATAATTATAACAAAAGGCCTTATTAAATCCCATGGAGAGCTATGCAACTAAGATTGTCCTTTAGAGTTAGCATGAAATGAAGTAAGGGAGCCTTTACATACTCTCCACAATCTACTAGTCATGGCATGCAAGCTACCAGGGCAGAGGTGTGGGGAAGGGCATTAACTTGAGCAAGACTATTCAGCTGAAGGCATTTCTTGGGGAGGAATTCACCTTTGAGTGGACAGCCATTGAACGACTTAACAAAAATTTATTTGTAATCCACACACTTAAAAAAAATTTTATGGGGCCAGCCAGGTGGTTCAATTGGTTAGAGTGTGAGCTCTGAGCAACAGGGTCATGGGTTTGATTCCCACATGGGCCAGTGAGCTGAGCCCAAGCTGAGCTGCCAACGGGTGGCCAGATGGCTCAGCTAGTGAGAGGGCATGCTCTTAACAACAAAGTTGCTGGTTCAACTTCTGCAATGGATGCTGGGCTGCCCCTGTTCCTCTCCCCACCAACCCCACACAATTAGATTGACAGTGGTGACCAGACTTGGAACTGAGCTTGCATCCTCCACAACTAAGATTGAAGGACAACAACTTGACTTGGAGTTGATGGGTCCTGGAAATACACAGTGTTCCTCCTCCCCAATTCCCCAACACTGTTCCCTTCCCCAATTCCCCAATAAAAAAAATTTTTAAAAAGGTTTTATAATGGAAAATTTTAAATATACATAAAATAGAGAATAGTATAATGAACCCATGTTCACCTACAACAGCTTCAAATATTATCAATTCATGGCCAGTCTTTTTCATCTATTCCCCACCCACTTCACTCCCACTCCTACCAGATTACTTTGCAGCGAGCCCCAGAAATCATGTTTTTTTCTCAGTAAATATTTTACCAAATCTCTCTAAAAGGTTGTGATATCTTAACTTGTTCTTTAATATGTTTCAATCTCATTAAAAAATAAATTTTCAGGATAATAAAGGCATCAAAATGAGTCAAATGTTAACCTTTTCTTTCTCCACCTTATACCATGCATGTGAATTTCCTGGATCAAGATTAGGGAGTATTTCTGAAGTAGGTATGAGGTGTCTTAAAAGATAATGAATCAATCATTTTTGGACTCTTATCATGTGCCAGACACTATACTAAGAACTGTGACATACTCTATTTTCTAGAGATAATGGACTCATCTTGGAAGACAACAGTGTTAAAGTTGTCAGGGGATAAGCATAGCATAAGGAGAACTTCCCAGACTCTGACAGGCCATTGCTTTTCTCTGAGAATGCCCACTTCCTTATCAAATCAAATTTCTTCAAAAGTTATTTCAGCTAAATTTTATATATTAGCAAGGATAATTCAAGCAGGAAGAAGAGAACAAGTGAATCTGGTTCACCTGCTGGGAGAAGGCTGATGCCTGTAACAGTGTTTAAGGTAGAACTTGTCACTCATTCTTATTGCATCCATTGGTTCAAATGAAAGACTTAAATTTGATGGTTGCAAGCCAAGCACTCTAAAAAGTTATCACAGACACAAATCGATAAAATATACAACATCAGGAGGTCAGAGTAGAAGCAAGAGGGGATTTCCCCCCCCTTCCCCCTGTGGCATGAAACAGTGCTCCCTTTTATTCAGCCCAGATGCTAATTTTTATATCAAAAATATTGATTGAAGGAGCTAATGATTTTGGCTCTCACCCAAGTTTATTCAGGATCTTACTTAATTAGGTTTGGGTCGGCTGCAATGCCCATGGCCAGGGTTAGGTCTGGCTCCAATCACCACATTATGCTCTCTACTTCATCACCATCCAAGGAATAAGGCAAGGAAATTGCTGCTTCTTTGTTTCTCCTGCCCATAAGTATGTTTCTTTCCAGATTTGAAGCATGCATGGAGCAAATGTGTAAGGAAGACCAAAAGAAGTGTAATGGCTTCACTGTGATGAGATCAATCTAGCCTACAATCAGACTGTGATCCCCAGCATAAATAAGACTCTGTGTGTGAAAAATGAATGGGTAGCAATGTGAGATCATGGAAAAAGACCTTGGCATCTTTTGAATGAAAAATTTTCACCAGGCTGATATAGCCAATCAGTCTCTGAGTATTTTAAAAGGGAAAAACAATCTCTTTTGCCAACAATACATGATTTCCCCAAATGTATCTATTTCATAAATAATTATAGTTAAGTCATGCAACTATTTTAATAGTGTCCATACCAATTTCAGATACTTTATCCAATCTTTTAAAAAGTCTCTGCACACATAAAGCATCAATAAATTATGGTCACATATTATAAATACCTATGATTAAATGGGTCTTCCTTTATCTATAAAAAAGTGTTAATATTAAAAAATATAATTTAGTTCCTCTAAAAAATTTTCAACTAAACATTTATAAAAAGTTTTTAACTAAAAAAATGGTTACATAAAACTTCAAAATATGTATTTTTAAAGTATTTCATTAATAAGACAACTCTAAGTGGAACCAAACAAATTTTAAAGATTTCCTTTATAGATAAGTCTATAAGTCCTACAGATAGTTAACTTTATGCTATATAGAAAATTTAAAATATATTATTAAAGTAAGTTCATATCCAATAATAAGAACATTCGTTTAAAAATTACATTTTTTTGACTGTGAATTTATTATTTATAATTCCAAGTAGAGAAGAAACATTCCAGCTATTGAAATTAATCAACATGGACCTCAATCGTGAATAAGAATGGAAGATCAGGGATTACCACATATTTGAGGAAAACCAGCAACACCCAAATGAGTGGCCAAAAGTTAAAAACAGAAACACTTTCACTGACAGAAATAGACAATCTCAAAAAAGAGCACTTTGTAAACATTCTAATTATTATCCTTGTTGGTCAACTTGATTGATCTTGATGAAGATATCAGATCCACAGAATAAGTTGATATGAAAAAGAACAAAAGTTCATAAAAATTTAAAATATTTAATATTTAAATGTTTAATGAAGATGAAACAATAGAAAACAAAGAAGAAAAATTTTTAAATGTAAAGCAAATGACAAGAAAGATAAAAATTGAGAGAAATTTTTAAAAATATGGCAGATACACACAGGAGGACCAATATTCATCTAATAAAAAGTTGAGAAAGAAGGAATCAGGAAAACTTCAGGCAGAGAAAAAAAATCAAAGAAATAATAGAAGAATTATTTCTCTGAGGCTGAAAAAAAATAGAACATGGAAATGGCCCAGTAAGTGATTAACTGGTCAATAAAAATACATTTTCTTTTTTTAATTATCTTTTATTTTTCAATTATAGTTAACATTCAATACTATATTAGTTTCAGGAGTGCAGCACAGTTGCTAGACATTTATATAATTTATGAAGTGATCCCCCTGATTAACCTAGTACCCAGCTGGCACTGTACATAGTTATCACAGTACTATTGACTATATTCTCTATGCTGTATTATGCATCCCCATCACTATATTGTAACTGCCAATCTATACTGTTTAATCCCTTCTCCTTAAAAAAGATTTTCACCTAAAGGTGTCTTCACTGAATTTTGTTATGCCAACAAGGATAAAGAGAAGAACTAAAATGTTTCCAGTGGTGGCGGGGGGGGGGGAAGAACAATCTCAGCTACAAAGGTAAAAATAACAGATTTTATTTCTGAATATTACAAATATGTCCCCCATCAAGTTCATTCCAATTTTCATATACATCAGCAGTGTATAAAAATAATTTCCTCGATCTGTGCCAATGCTGAGTATTACTATTTTTTATCATCTTTGTTAGTCTGATAGAAAAGAAGATGGGTTTTCATTAATGTCTAATTCACATTTACTAGTGATACTTTTTTTTTAATGTGTGCATTGGCTATTGTATTGGTCTTTTGCACATTTTTTGTTTGTATCCCCTGCAACTTTTTCTATCATGGATGTCTCATTAGCATTACTGGATGCTAGAAGACAATTAAGCAATGCCTTCAAATTCAGAGGGAAAATAGTTTTGAATCTAAAATGTTATATCCAAAAAATATATATCTAATCAAGGGAGGGTGAATTTGTGAATTATTTTTTATTACATGAAAGGTTCATAAAGTCTATTTCCTCAGTACCCTTTCTTTAAAAAAATTACTTGACCAATACCCCAGTAAACAAATCAAAACAAAAGGAAGACATGGGATCCAAAAAGGAGAACAATTAATCCAGGAGTACAATGAAAAGAAATCCAAGAATGATAATTTATTAGTTAAAGTAGATTACACTTTCATAACAAAAGATGATGGGCTGTTTTCTGCTCATATAGATGTCAAAATTAATGTCTGTGGTTGGCAAGCACCCTCCTCCACATGGTGCTTCAGGACCCAGGCTCTTTTCCCACCTGGAGCTCCATCAAACCTTAGGACTTTGCCATTTCGTGTTGTGACTATAGATTTCAACCTGTAAGAAAGGAAAAATGAGTGTGGAGGAGGCCCACCCCTTTCTCCTGTCTGATGATTGACTTAACTCTGACTCTTTGGACATATTCTAAGGAGGATGGCAGGCCCTGATTCCACAATCCGAAGTAAGGATCCAAAGATTTATAAGCAGAATTGCTATGGATAATAATACCCTGATATCTCAGTTTCTAGAGATCCTCCCCCAACAAGGCTCCAATACCAACCCTATTTACTCCTATCAGATAGAGGAAACCTTATAAGCTCTACCCATATTGCAGTTACAAAGCCAGAGTCATAACCCCACAGCTGACTGGTCATCAAGTAATATCAGTCACTCATCCCATCTCTCATTCTCATCGCTTCAACTCATGTGAAAGCAATCACCTAGTTCCTCAGAAAAGATATGAGCAAGGTGCCTGTCAGATCTGAATGCTCTCAGCCAAGGCACCTTTGAAAAGGCTTGACTAGGCCAGACTAGAGGAGGAGGTACCACAGAGGTGGGTGTCCATCTGTGTGCAGCTTGAAGCAGCGGGAACTCTGTCTTGGTCAACAAGAACTTTGGGCATGCTAAGACGAGCCCATATGCTCCTCAGGATATAAAGAGAGGTGATAGGTTTCTCGCCTCTGTGATCTTCACTCTGCCTCTCAAATTATCACACCTCACATTGGGACCCTCCTGGGTTTCATTAGTGATGGGGAAAGCCAGCCAACTGGGGATTAGTATAGGTTTATTTGGGGTTGGCTCTTTTAAAATTCCACTTTCACAGGGTAATAGCCTGGGGTCAAATCTTCAGTGAAATGCTGGAAAAGAGAAAATATGGTACACTTTATGGCTTGTTTATCCATCTGCATCTTCCCTGGTGCATGTTCCTGGAGTCCAGGGTTATGACCTTTCAGGGTTTTGCAGCTTGTTCAAAGCTAGTCTTCAGTGATTGTTTAAGGACTAGGAGAGATAGCCACTAAAAAGAACATCATGCCCAGCAATTCATTCCTGCTTCATCCCCATGTAGTGGTTTCCTTCCTTTTCACCATTCAGCCCTAAACTTGAATCTATGTGAGTCATATGAAAATAAATCATGTGTGTGTGTGTGTGTGTGTGTGTGTGTGTGTGTGTGTGTGTGTATACATATATAAAATCTCCTCACTTTGCAAAAGTAAGAATTTAGGGACATGCTTCTAGAAAACTCTTGTTCATCAGAATTCCATGAACATTCATGTTCAGGTCTTTTGGATTTATACTTCCAAAGTTCGTGATGAGACAAATGTTCTATTAAAAGGGAAAAGTACCAAAAACAAAAGTCTAACAAGGAGCTTCACACTTTGAAACTTGCTTACTTTGCTTTTAGAAAAAATAAAAAGTTTTAATAAAAAGACGCTTAAAATGAGAGACAGGCAACTTGAACACAGATTTAATTAACCAAAGAGCTAAGAAATTTTTAAAAGTTATCCTGTTTTCATTAGTGTGTCCTTGGATTATACTCATAAGATATTCCAATGAGGACAAACTGCTCTCAACACTGTTTATTATTAATCAAATTTGAATGCATGAGGTATATTAAAAGTGCACATGTCTCTTACTCTTGAAATTCCTCCTCTGAGAATTTTCACTAAAAAAATACTTTTAAGAACTTCAGTTGCTGGCAACATTATGGCCTAAATAACCAGAAACCTCTCATTGCAAAGTGAAAATACTAGAGAAAATTTAAGATCCTTTTAAATGTAGAGCTGAGCCTGCAAGAAAATTAGAGAAATCCCAGGGATAACAAATAAAAAGAAATGTGAAATCTTAACACAAAAGAGCTGAGCTGAAATTCTGGTATTCCTATGGTTTTTTTCTAGTCTTAGTAACATAGAGGCTTGAATATTAATGTCCACTTGAGAATACAAATGATAACTTAGGTTATTGAGAAAAATCTACCTAAAGGCAGAGAGAGATGACAATGATGTTTTCTATCTAGAATCTAGGTAGAGAAAAAAATTAGTCTACTCTGAGAATTTATAACCATAGAATATCCCTCTTGGGTTTGGCATTCACATTTACATGAGAATTCCCATGGCAAGAAATTATAATATGTTTTTAATAATATATTATAATATGTGTTTTGACCTGATAATACCTACTGTGTGCCTTGAAGAAAAAAACAGAAAAACTCTCTGAAGGGGCATATTCTTATACCAGGATCCTCTCTGAGGTCCCACAGAAGATGAGCTCACAGTCCAAAATTATAAAACTCATGGGAAAATGATCTACTATGAGCAGTAGCAGTAGAAGTCAGTATCAGAAACAATGACAACAGACACCTTTGGATAATCACAAAAAATAAAATAAAATAAAATCATGTTTAAATTATTAAAAACATAAAAATGAATAGAGAATATGAGAAAGAAGGGACAGATTTGGAAACTAGAACTTTTAGAAATATCAATATATGATAATTAAAAATAAAAGCTCAAAAGATGGGTTAAACAGCAGATTAGACACACCTTAAGAGAAAATTAGTGAATCATAAGAAAGAAAATTAGGGCTGGCCGAGTGGCGCATTGGTTGAGTTGGCTTGAGACACCAGCTCTGAGCAGTAGGGCCCCGGTTCAGATCCCACATGAGGGCCAGTGATGCTGCCCCCTCTACAGCTAAGATGGTGAACAACAGCTGAACCTGGAGCTGGGCTGCTGTGAGTTGCCAGTGAAGGCATAGGCTGGAGCACCTGCTGAAGTGGGCTGCCATAGGCTACACTGAGTGGCCGGCAGCCAGAGTGGGTGGCCGGCAGCAGGAGTGAGCTGCTGCGAACTGCAGTGAGTGGCCGTCCATTGGCCGCTGAGCGACTGCCTCAGCTGGGAAGAGCGCAATGATAATAGCAACATGGGCCAGTGAAGCGATGTCCTCCACAACTAGACTGAAGAACAAAAGGACAGCAATTTGTCTGTCCCCCTTTCCTAATTCCCCAATAAAATCTTTTTTTTAAAAAAAGAAAAATCAAAAAAGAAAGAAAATTATTCAGAGCACAGAACAGAGAGATTAAAAAGATAAATATATATATATATATACACATATATATACATACATATATATGTATATATATATTTGAAAAAGAGCTTAAGAATAAATTAAGAATATCACAAAGGTTTAGCAACAAAGATCAGAGTATTGCTTATAAAATTTAAATATTGGAAATAATATAACTGTCCATAAATAGAAGATATGTTTAATTTTAATGTCTTATTTTTTAAAACTTTTATTTATTTTAAGAAATTTTTAAGTTTAACTCAGGTTAAATAATACTGTAAAATGTATGTATTGGTATTGAAAGTAAAAATATTTTTATAAAACTAATTAAATATTTAAAACATGTATGTACATAAATTCATAAAAAATTATATAGAAGACAATATCCAATTTTCTCTGCAAAAGAATTATGTGTGCATGTGTGTGTGCGTTTGTGTGTGTGTGTGTGTGTATGTGTGTAAAATCTCCCATAATTAAAAAATAAAATAAACTTAATTTAGAGGAAAAAAATACCACATACTAGACTCAGAACATAACACTACTTTTGGAGTAACAATTGTTCCTTAGTTCTGCCTTGATTTGAAGTTCCTACTGGCTGGGTGCTGAGCCTGAAAGATAGTGATCAAAGCTGTTTATAGGCTGTGGCTTTGCAATGAGAGACAAGAGTGGAGAGGCCTCTTGAGAAGTCTTATGATCCATTCAGAGTGAAATCTGGATCTCAGATGGAGTGTTTAATCACTCAGTATCAACATCTGAATTGTTCAGGAACCCCTGGCCACCATGCCCCCTATCCCTTATAAGCATCCCCTCGGGAAAGCCTGCTACAAGTTTTTCAGAACACCCTACCAACTAACTGCCTGGCAGCAAGCAAGATTAGGATACTGACATGTCTGGACCCCTTTCTATCTTATACGATGAACTTGCTGATTTTGCCAACACCATCATCTATTAAGTCCCCCTATCCTACAGAGTGTGTGCTCTGTGGGGACACTACTGGCCATTCTTGATGATCAGGGTAGAAAACCTGACTTTCTGTGTAGTCATCACTCAGGCTTTCAATTGGGTTCTTCACCCCATTCTGAATCCTGATTCTAGAGATTTACAGTCACTCATGAGAACCTAGATACTCACGAGAGAAATCTAGGGGAAAAGTAGTGATTTCAAAGTTACATTCTGTCTTGGACTGTAAGTTTCTGTTTCAGGAGTCACATGCTTATATTGCAATTACAATTGCATATCATAAGATACAAACACTATCAATATGTTATCAGCAAAACAACATTTCCAAGCAGGGAAATCTCATACATAAAAGCCTGATAATAGCATCTACATTAGATTTAATCCCTGTAACCTGCCAAGCCCTAGTCTAGTTACCTAACAGATACAGTAGCAGTGCCAAGGGGGTGTTTGGAAAGGCTTCTTTAGCTCCTCCATTACAAGAGCTTTTCCTCAGTTGACAATGTGTTCTCAGACTTCTGCAAAGTACTCAGCCTCTCATTCCCTCCCACCTAGACTGCTATTTGCTCTATGTTCCCCAATATAGAAATCCTAGAGAAGCCATGAACATCTGCTAATTTGTTTGCTTCTTACAATAATATTTGAGTACAGCATCACTGTTGGCCAATAAGCCTTTCAATTTTGGGGGGGACATAATTTAAAAGTATATCCTATACAGTCTTTCGGAGTATTCTCAGTAGGATAGAGCTTCAGCTGCCCACAGAGGTAGCCTGCTCACCAGTAAACTCTTTACTGGCTGTCTTCCCTTTCTTGTCTTCCCCACTTTTTCGCCATGCTTCTGGAATCATTGCCCAAATAAACTACTTGTCCCTGGGTCTGCCTTCGGATGAACTCATGCAAAAAGGCACCTCTTTTCCATTTCACACAAAATATGTAATCTTAAGGCCTCTAGTGTCTTATTGGAATCATCGTAACTTGCCCAATCAACTATGACATTGTTGTAAACCTCCAAGAAACAAAACATTAACCTTTCCTTCAGACCACATGCCAAAGAAACCATCAACTATATAGAAAATGCTCAGTCTAGATCAGCTGAGTATTAGCTAACACACAGATTTGAGTGAGAAATAAATGTTTATCATCAGAAGTCACTGAGTTGTCACACCAATAGATAGAAGATCTATACATGTTAAATAATTAAATGATAATAACTAAAATAAAAGAAATACAAAAGATTGGGGAATGCTTTTTTCTTCAAATATGGAAGATAAAAAATATATAATATACAAAGGATTTATGTAAAAAGTAATATCACAAAGAACCAATCAATAAAAAACATGAGGGCCAGCCCAGTGGCACGTTGGTTAGGAGTTGGCTTGGGGTGCCAGCTCTAAGCAGCAGGGCCCTGGTTTGGATCCCACATGAGAGGGCTAGTAATGCTGCGCCTTCTGTAGCTAAGACGGTGAACAACAGCTCAACCTGGAGCTAGGCTGCTGTGAGTCACCAGCGATGGCATAGGCGGGCAGCTGGTATGTGCTTTTTTGAGCTGATGTGAGCTGCCATGAGCGGCCATCCAATGGCCAGTGAGTGACTGCCTCACCCTGGAAGAGTGCAATGATCACAATACCAACATGGGCCAGTGAAGTGACGTCCTCCACAACTGAACCTGGAGCTGGGCTGCCATGAGTCCCCAGCGACGGCATAGGCTGGAGCACCTGCTGCAATGGGCTGCCATAAGCTACAGTGAGTGGCCGGCAGCCAGAGTGGGTGGCCGGCAGCTGGTGTGAACTGCTGCGAACTGCAGTGAGTGGCCGTCCAGTGGCTGGTGAGCGACTGCTTCAGCCAGGAAGAGTGCAATGATAATAGCAACATGGGCCAGTGAAGCGATGTCCTCCACAACTAGACTGAAGAACAAAAGGACAACAACTTGTCTGTTCCTCTTCCCTGATTCCCTAAAGCTGATCCACACACCCCCAATTCCCAATAAAATCTTTAAAAAAATAAATAAATAAAATAAATTAATTATTTAAAAACATGAGACCATAATTTCACATAAATGCATTTTAAAATATTGAGGGGTGGCTGGGTGTCTCAGTTGGTTAGAATGCATGCTGTGAGCAACAGAGCTGCCGGTTCAATTCCCACATGGGCCAGTGAGCTGCAACCTCTGCAACTAGATTGAAGACAATGACTTGAGCTAAGCTACAGCTGAGCTGCTGGTGGGCAGCCCGAAGTCTTAGTTGGTTACAGTGCATGCTCTTAACAACAAGGTTGCCGGTTTGACTCCTCTATGGGATGGTGGGCTGTGCCCCCAGCAACTAGATTGAAAATGGCGACTGGACTTGGAACTAAGCTGTGCCCTCCACAACTAAGATTGTAGGACAACAACTTGACTTGGAGCTGATGGGTCCGGGAAAAAAAACACATTGTTCTCCAATAAAGTTAAAAAAAAAAATTACAGTATGTCCTCATCCACCTTATAAAAAAAATATATTGAAGTTAGAGAGCAATAAAAAGAAGTACAAAATAAGTCTGTAATAAGGCATCATTTCCAATATTTTACCTATTAAATGTGTCAATGATAGAAATTGAGTTTTGGAGAAACTAGTCCATTTTTCTTAAAACAGAGTCCAAACACTCTATAGTAGTCACTAAGCCTCCCCTCCAGCATTATCTGCTACCTCTCTCCAGCTTCTCTGCCATATATTTTTTTTTTAATTAAAGTTTATTGCAGTGACAATTGTTAGCAAAGTTACATAGATTTCAGGTGTACAATTCTGTAATACATCATCTTATATCACATTGTGTGTTCACCACCCAGATTCAGTTCTCTTTCCATCACCATATATTGGATCCCCTTTACCCTCATCTACCATCCACCTCCCCGCTTCCCATCTGGTAACCACTAAACTGTGTCTATGAGTTTTGTTTCTTCGTTTGTTATTCTTGTTCTTTTGTTGTTTTCAGTTTTATATACCACACATCAGTGAAATCATATGGTTCTTGACTTTTTCTGTCTGACTTATTTTGCTTAGCACTGCCATATTTCTTAAATATTCTTACTGTCTTCCTGCCTCAGGCGCCTCTCATACATTGTTCTTCATGCCTGGAACTTTTCCTTCCTCCTCCTCCTTGACCCCACTCCCATCTTTTCACTGCTCCTTTTTCCTAGTTGACACAAGTGTACATACTATGTATTGACAGAGTTCTCCCCATTATTTAAATTATTTTCTCTGCACTTATTAATTTTTGATTTGAGCACACCTAGTTAATTTCATGTAACTTAAGTGTATGCATGGTTCAACTCTACTTTGTTTCTTTATAACAGTGGAAGCCCCTCTAAAATTTAAGTACAAAATGCCATTTTATTGACCACCTGCTAAGGGTCTTATGTTACTTTCTCATAGATTATTATCTAATAAAATCATGGCAATAACATTGCAAGGTACCTGTAAATAAACTCATTTTTACACATGAAAAAAGTGAGATTCAAAGGGGAGGTAAGGAGACTTTGGGTTCAGCTAACATGTAAATAGCTTAGAAATTGTTACTCCCATCCTTACAACAAGAAATAGCTGAACAAACTGAAAATGAACAACTTCTTTGGACCCATCAAATAACTGAGGTGGCAGGGCAAAGGGTCACTCTGAAATCTGGATAGACAGGGGTAGAAGATGCTGGAGCCATAAAGTAGTAGAAAGTTATGCTAATATTAATGAATTGCTGGAGACTGAGTGTAGACAAGAATGAAAGTAGGAACATTGGTGAGCCCCATTCTTAGAGGGAGAGGTCTAAACTTTCATGGGATTTACTCCCAGGAACCCCACCTGGTTCTCACAATGAAGACGCCAGAAAGATCCTCCTGGCTCGGTAGGGAGGGGAAGAATAATACTTGTAAAAATATGTCCAGAACATTTTTCATAATAAAAATCTACTCTTCAGAGGGAAAAACGAATGGTCAGAGTCTACCATCTGGGGAAGGGGCATTTCCTTCACACCAGTCCCCTCTAGCCTTCTTGGTTTTCTTTTTGTTTTGTTTTTTTTCTTTTGAGGGCAGTGTCACTGGCCCTCATATGTGGGACCCAAACCAGGGCCGCTGGCTTCCCAAGCCAGCACTTAACCACTTGGCCTGCCCTAGCCTTCTTGTTTTAACTAATAGAGCAGGGGAGATAGAGTCAATAGGATACAGGATTCCAAGGAAATAGATTGGGAATGCTGCAGCCAGGGAACAAAGAAGGGACCAGAGAGATAATAGCTATATAACTAGTAAAACACTTGTAAAGACCACATCCTAAAGTCACAGGCTGACTAAAACACTACGATTTAATTGAAAGGCTTTAAAACTTTCCCTCCTAAATGTCGTATCACCACACTAATAGGGCTCCAGTATATACAGCTGAAAGTCAAAATAGACTCTCCCTGAAAAAGAACACTTAGGGAAGATGAAAGTCAAAACAAAAACAAGAACAATAGAGGAATCCTAAACTTGCACCTATAGCTATAGGAAACCTTGAAAAAGTCAAACTCCTAACTCGTCAAACATACAACTTCACATTAAAGACTTATTTACCTTAGTTCCTATTACCCAATAAAACATTCACAATAAAAAACGCAGTCTAAAGAAACAAAGTAATCACCATAATCAGACTCAGATGTGACAAGGATGTTCTTATTTAGAAATAAAAATACATTGTAACACAAACAAAGAATGCCTTTGATGGGTCCATCAATAGACATGACATGACATGACTAAGGAAAGACTCAGTGAGCTTGAAGACAGGTCAATAGAAACTTCCCAGAGGAGAACATCCAAAAATTGAAGGACAATTTTGAAAGGTATAACATGAGTAACTGGACTACAAAAAGAAGAAAGAAACGATGAAGCAAAAGGAATATTTGAAGTAATAATGGCTGAGATGTTTCCAAAGATAATGACAGACATTAAAACAGCACAGATCCAGGAAGCTCAGAGAACATTAAAAGGATTTAAAAAACAAAACAAACAAAAACAAGAAAAAAACAAACCCTGAGCATATTATATTAAAACTACAGAAAAAGACAAAGAGAAAATCTTAACATAAGCCAGAGGGGAAAAACACCTTACCAATAGAAGAACAGAATAAGGATTACAGTTGACTTCTCATCAGAAATCATGCAAGCAAAAGAATAGTGAAGTGAAATATTTGAAGCTTTGAAAGAAAAAATACCACCAACCTAGAATTGTATGTTCAGTGAAATTACCTTTCAAAAATTCAAGAGAAATAAAGACTTTCTCTGACAAACAAAAACTGGGAGAATTTACTGCCAGTAGGCCTGTTCTGCAAGAAATATCAAAAGTTCATCAAGCAGAAGGAAAATAATATAGGTCAGAAACTTAGATCTACATGAACACCAGAAGAGTGTCAGAGAAGGAATAAATAGAGGTGGTATACAATATTTTATTCTGATTATTCTTAAATTAGTTTTAAAAATTTTTTTAAAGCAATCAAAAATGTATTGCAGTGAGGCTAGCATATGGATACATGATATAAATGACAGTAATATCACAGGAATGAGAGAGATGAATTGGTAATATTCTGCTAAAGGCGCCTGGACTTCATGTGAAGTGTTATAGTGTTATTTGAAGGTAGACTTGGATTAGCTCTAAAACAATTTTTTTAAATAAAAAATAAGAGGTGTATGTTACACCCTAAGGAAACCACTAAATATTTTTTAGGTATACTGGCTGTGCTAAAAGACGATAGAAAATGAAATCAATCATATAAGATGTTCAGTCATGAAGAAAAAAGAGGAAAATAGGAAAAGAGCAATAAAACAAAAAGAAAACAATTACAAGCATGACAGATATTAATCCAATTATATCAATAGCTTAATTTGTAATTAATTTCTATTCTTCAATTACAGTTGGCATTCAACATTATTTCATATTATTTTCAAATGTACAACATAATGATTAGACATTTATATAATTTACAGTTATTCCCCCAACATACATAGTTATTACAATATTATTGACTATACTTACTTTCTCTTTGCTATGCTTTACATCCCATGACTATTTTGTAACTACCAATTTGTACTTCTTAACCCCTTCACCTTTTTCACCCATTCTCCCAAGCCCGCTTCTATTTAGCAACCATCAGTTTGTTCTCTGTATCTATGAGTTCTTTTCTGTTTTCTGTTTTGTTTATTCCTTTATTTTGTTCTTTAGAATTCCACATATAAGTGAAATCATATGGTATTTATCATTCTCTGTCTGACTTATTTCACTTAGCATAACACCCTCTATGTCCATCTATGTTGTCACAAATGTTAAGATTTTATTTTTATGGCTAATAATATTCTACTGTATATATCTACCACCCCTTCTTTATCCAATTGTCTATTGATGGGCATTTATGTTGCTTCCATATCTTGCCTGTTGTAAATAATGCTGCGATGAACATAGGAGTGCCTGTATCTTTTTGAATTAGTGTTTTGGATTTCTTTGGATAAATACCCAGAAGTGGAATTGCTGGGTTATAAGGTAGTTCTATTTTTAATTTTTTGAGGAACCTCCAAACTGTTTTTCATAGAGGCTGCACCAGTTTGCAATCCCACCAAAAGTGCACAACAGTTCCTTTCACTTCACATCCTTTCCAATATTTGTTGTTTGTTGACTTATTGATGATGATAGCCATTCTGACAAGTTTAAGGTGATATCTCATTGTAGTTTTAATTTAATTTCTCTGATGATCAGTGACACTGAGCATTTTTTCATATGTGTGTTGGTCATCAGTGTGTCCTTTTTGGAGAAATATCTATTCAGGTCCTCTGCCCATTTTTAATTGCATTTTTTTTGGTGTTAAGTTTTATGAGTTCTTTATAAACTTTGAGTCTTAACCCCTTATTGGACATATCATTGGTGAACATCTTCTCCTATTCAATAGGCTGTCTTTTCCCATTGCTGATCATTTCCTTTGCTGTGAAAAAATTTTTTGTTTGATGTAATCCTATTTGTTTATTTTTTCTTTTGTTTCCCTTGCCCAAGGAGATATATCACATATCTGAGCAGTGTCAGAGAGTTTAATGCCTATGTTTTCTTCTAGGAGTTTTATGGTTTTGGATCTTACATTTAAGTCTTTAATCCATTTTGAGTTTATTCTTGTATATGGCATAAGAAGGTGGTCTAGTTTCATTTTTTTTTTTTTTGCGTGTATCTGTCCAGTTTTCTCAGCACCATTTTTTGAATAGGCTGTCTTTACCCTATTGTATATTATTGCCTCCTTTGTCATAGATTAATTGATCATAGAGGTGTGGGTTTATTTCTGGGCTCTCAATTCTGTTTCATTGATCTGTGTCAGTACCATGCCATTTTGATTGCTATAGCCTTGTAAAATAGTTTGATATCTGGTAACATGATACTTCCGATTTTATTCTTCTTTCTTAAAATTGTTGTGGCTCTTTGGGGTCTTTTGTGGTCTCACATAAATTTTAGAATTACTTTTTCTAGTTCTGTGAAAAATACCTTTGGTATTTTGATTAAATTTTCATTAAATCTATAGATTGCTTTGGGTAGTATGGATGTTTCAATGGTGTTAATTCTGCCTATCATAATGACCATGATATATGCTTTCATTTCTTTGTATCTTCTTCAGTTTCTTTCTTCAATGTTTTATAATTTTCTGCATACACGTCTTTTACCTCCTTGGTTAAATTTATTCCTAGGTTTTTGTGTTTTTTTGTTGCAATTGTAAAGGGGGTTGTTTTCTGGTTTTTTTTTTAAGACTTTATTGGGGATTTGGGTGAAGGGAACAGTGTTGGGGAAATGGGGAAGGGGAACAAACAAGTTGTCCTTTTGTTCATCATTCTAGTTGTGGAGGACATTCCTTCACTGGCCCATGTTGGTACCCTCATTGTGCTCTTCCGGGGTGAGGCAGATCAGTCGCCAGCCTCTGGATGGTCGCTCACAGTGGCTCTTGGCAGCTCATGCTGGCTGACAGCTGCTCATGCTGGCTGCCGGCCACACACTGTAGTCTATGGGAGCCCACTGCAGCAGGGGCTGCAGCTATGCCATCCCCGGGGACTCACAGCAGCCTAGCTCCAGGTGGAGCTGTTGTTCACCATCTTAGTTGTAGAGGGCAGTGTCACTGGCCATCATATGTGGGATCCGAACTGGGGCCCTGCTGCTCAGAGCAGGCATCCCCAGCCAGCTCTTAACCAACAAGCCACTCAGCCAACCCAAAAGGATTGTTTTCTTAATTTCACTTTCTGATAGTTTGTTTTTTGTGTATAAATGCAACTGATTCCCAAATATTAATTTTGTATGCTGCTATTTTATTGAATTAATTTATCAGTTCTAATAGTTTTGTGATGGAATCCTTAGGGTCCTCTATATAGTTTCATGTCATCAGCAAACAATGACAGTTTTATTTCTTCCTTTCCAATTTGGATGCCTTTTATTTCTTTTTAATATCTGATTGGCGTGGCTAGAATTTCCAATACTATATGGAATATAAATGGTGAAAGTGGACAACCTTGCCTTGCTCCTGATTTTAAGGCAAATGTTTTCAGCTTTTCACCATTGAGTAGGATGTTAGTTGTGGGTTTGTCATATATGGCCTTTATGCCGAGGTATGTGCCCTCTACTCCCACTTTGCTGAGAGATTTTTTTATCATAAATGGATACTGCATTTTGTCAGATGCTTTTTCTGCATCTATTGATAGGATCATATGATTTTTATATTTCATTTTGTTTATGTGGTGTATCATGTTAAGTGATGTGTAGATATTAGCCAACTTTGCACTCCAGGAATAAATCCTACTTAATCATGGTATGTGATCTTTTTAATGTATTGGGTTTAATGTATTTAATGTTTTAATGCATTGGGTTTGTTTATATTTTGTTGAAGATTTTTGCATTCTATATTCATCAGGAATATCAGCCTATAATTTTCTTTTTTTTTTGCAATGTCTTTGTCTAGTTCTGGAATTAGGATAATACTGGCCTCATAAAATGAGTTTAGGAGCCTTCCTTCATCATCTTAAACTTTTTTGAGTAGTTTGAGAAGGATCACTGTTAATTCTTCCTTAAGTATTTAGTAAAATTCAGCTGTGAAGATATCCAATCCAGGGCTTTTGTTGCTTGGGAATTTTTTTTTTTCTGATTCTATTTCATTAGTAGTAATCAGTTGGTTCAAGTTTCCTGTTTCTTCTTTATACAGTCTTGGAAGATTGTATATTTCTAGAAATGTACCCATTTCTTCCAGATTTTCCAATTTATTGGCACCTAATTGTTTGTAGTATTTTGTTATATTTGTATTTCTGTGGTATCATTTGTCATCTCTCCTCTTCTATTTCTGATTTTATTTATTTGGGTCCTTTCTCTTTTTTTCTTGATAAATTTGGTTAAGGGTTTATCAGTTTTGTTTGCCTTTTCAAAGAAGCAGCTCTTGGTTTTATTATCTTTTGTATTTTCTTAGACTCTATTTCATTTATTTCCTCTTTTACCTTTATTATTTATTTCCTTATACTCACTTTGGGCTTCATTTGGGCTTCTTTTTCTAGTTCCTTTAGGTGTAAGGTTAAATTGTTTATTTGATATTTTTCTGTTCTCTTGAGGTGGACCTGTATTGCTATGAATTTCCCAATTAGCACTGTTTTTGTTCTGTCCCATAGATTTGGGGTCATTGTCTTTTCATTTTCTTTTATCTCATGGTATCTTTTGATTTCTTCTATTGTCTCATTGTTAACCCATTCATTGTGTAGTAGCATACTATTTAGGCTTTATGAGTTTGTGTGTTTTTCTACTTTTTTCTTTTTTCTAGTTTCATACCATCATGGTCAGAGAAGATGCTTGATATGATTTCAAACTTCCTAAATGTTTTGAGACTTGCTTTGTGGCCTAACACATGGTCTATCCTGGAAAATGCTTCATATGTACTTGAGAAGAATGTATATTCTGTTGCTTTGGGGTGAGATTCTCTGAAAGTATCAGTTAAACCCATCTGGTCTAATGTTGTCACTTAAGGCTACTGTTTCCTTGTTTTTTCTGTCTGGAGGACTTATCCATTGTTGTCAATGGGATATTAAAGTCCTCTACTATGACTGTATTATTTTGATCTCACACTCTATGTCCATCAATATTTGCTTTATATATTTAGGCACACCTATGTTGGGTGCATAAGTGTTTAACAAGGCCTATATCCCTTTATCATTATGAAATGTCCTTCTTTGTTTCTTATTACAGCCTTTTTTTTTAAAGTCTATCTTTTCTAATATAAGCTTTGCTACCCAGGTTTTTTGTGTTTTTTTTTTCATTTGTATGAAATATTTTTTTTCCAGCCCTTTACTTTCAGTATGTGTGTGTCTTTCAATCTGAAGTGGGTTTTTTGTAGACAGGATATGTACAGGTCTTGTTTTCTTATCCATTCAGCTATCTTGTATCTTTTGATTGATTTATCGTGTATCTTTTCATTGGAGCATTTAAGCCATTTACATTTAAAGTGATCTTTCATAGGTATGTTATTATTGCCATTTTATTATTCATATTTATGTTCTTTTTTTCCCCTTGTTTTTCATTTCTTGTAATACTGGTTTGGTGGTGATGAACTACTTTAGCTCTTTCTTGGCTGGGAAATAATCATTTTAAATGTGGATTGTCTAAATACATCAATTAAGTGGAAGAGCCCACCTATGCTCCCAAGATGATCTGAGTCCACAATAAAGCTTCTTTCTGCTCAACTAGATCAAATGGGTGTTTCTTTTTTTTATTTTTTAAAGGACTCAGTCACTGACATATTTGATATATAAATACCTTCTGATTGAAATTACAGCCATCAAAACATGAAAAATAAAACATATAGTATAAAAATTTGAAATAACCTCAGATATTCAAAGAGTTGTTAAGGCGGTTGCATACAAGGTCAGACAATTATGTTCACAAACTTCTTGCAACAATGTTGCTAACCATTTTTTTTTTTATATTAGAGGAAATTATTCATTATGAATTTGTACCAACTGGATGAGTAAACTAAGTTTACTATTTGGAAGTGCTGAACAGGCTACATGAGAAACCTAGATGACCTGAACTTTTTCCCAATTCATGGCTCTTGCATCATGACAATGCACCAGCTCACATGACACTGTCCGTGAGGGAGTTTTTAGCCAGTAAACAAATAACTGTATTGGAACACCCTCCCTATTCACCTGATCTGGCCCCCAATGACTTCTTTCTTTACTCAAAGATAAAGGAAATATTGAAAGGAAGGCATTTTGATAACATTCAGGACATCAAGGGTAATATGATGACAGCTCTGATGGCCATTCCAGAAAAAGAGTTCCAAAATGTCTTTGAATGGTGGATGAGGTGCTTGCATAGGTGCATAGCTTCCCAAGGAAAGTACTTTGAAGGTGACTGTAGTGATATTCAGCAATGAGGCATGTAGCACCTTCTCTAGGATGAGTTCCCAAACTTAATTGTCCAACCTCGTATACCAGTTAAGAATGCATTAGGCTTTAAGTAAGATAATATTCACTGTCTTAAACCAATAGAAATTTAGATTTCTCCCCTAAGAGAAAAGCCAGACACAGCAGTTTCTGGCATGAGTTCTGCTGTTCAACAGTGCCATCAGTAGGCTAGCCTATTTGTGCCTTTTCATTCCACTTCTCTCCACTTTTGTCCTCATATTTGTTGCCTCAGTATCACAAAATGGCCATCATAGTTCTGGACTTCATATCATCATTCAAAGGAAATAAAGGGGAGGAAAGAGAAATGCTAGTAGTATATGTCTCACTTTATCAAGAAAACTAAAGTTTTCCTTGAAATTCCCTCAGCAGACACCAGTTTACATCTCTTTGGCCAAAAATATATCACATAACCACCTGTAGCTGCAAGATAAGCTAGGAAAATGAGTATTTTACTTTTCCAATCTATATTATTGAGGTAGGTAAGAAAAAGAAGGCACATCTATATGCTATAATGGCTACTATTGCATATCCAAATAAAACAAAAAAAATCTGATTTTCTGGTTATCGTTAGTTTTGCTTTTTCTTCCTTTGTCTGAACTTACGATTTCTTAAAAAAAAGTTTTATTGAGTATTCTCCATATGAGCTACAAATTCACTTAAAACCAAAATAAGACTTTCTTCTTCATCTCTTAACATTTTTGCACTTTGATTTTAACACAGAGCTGGTCTCTAGCTATAACCTGGACTGTATTTATGCTTCCATGGATTATAAACACAATTCAAGTGAAAGTGAAAAAACTTCAAATTAGGTGAACATGCTATGCAAATGATATGTAAAATCCCTCTAGGATTTGCATACATGAGGTTTAAGTTATTTCATTCTAGGATGACTTGGGGCATTTAGTATAGAGCAACAAGACAGGAGTCAAATAGAATATTCTCACCTACAAGTGTTTAAAATCTAACTTCAAATGGCTTTCTTAAACAACAAAAGTAGTCTCTTGGTTTCAGCAGAGTTTTATCCAGTGAGTCACCCAGTGTCACTAAAGACCCTGTTTTTGTTTTTGTTTTTTAATCTGTCTTTTCATATCTGTGACATCAGCTTCACCCAAAGTCTGGATTGCCTCATGCTCACATGATAGCTGCCAACAACTATTTTCTCATACACATGTAAAATAAAAAAAGAGATAAAGAAGGGCAGGCCAAGTAGCTCAGTTGGTGAAGAGTTTGCTCAAGAGTGAGAGCTGAGTGAGCTCTGAGCAACAGCAGTTCGATGTCCAGCCTGAGCTGAGCTGCCATTAAGCTGCCAACAGGTGGCAGGATGACTCAGTTAAAAAAAAAAAAAAGAAAGAAAAGGAAAAGAGATAAAGAAATCTCTTTCTATTACCCCAGACATTTAGTGTGCAGTCAGTCACTTTGCTGTGACTGAGCTGAACCAGTCAATAAGAACACAAAGATTTAATTGGCGTTAGCCAATCAAGGCCCATCCCTATAGTTGGGATTGGAATTAGTACCATGCAAAGTGCAAAGTGCATAGTTGCATCGTGGGTGGATAGAGAATGGATAGGGGTACTAAAAGAGGCAATTACAATTTCCACTAGAACCAGATCCCTGAATTGCTTCTTTACCGTCTATGAGCATGCAACCCCATGAACCTCAGATCCCTCCTCTGTAATAGATGAATAGTAAATCCTGCTCAATTCACTCCTCATGGTCCTTGTGAGGACTGAGTAAGAGAACATGAATGTCTTTTGTAAACAATGATGTGCTCATCAAGTATGGTACACTGAAATTATTAAGTCCTAAAGGTAAGCTTCTGGATGAATTTCTATTATACACATTGTGCAGCTACTGTCAGTGGCTTACCTAGATTTACTTGGCCTTTCTCACTCCTGTTCATACCAACAAACTTCCAGTTGCCAACACCTAAATCCCTTTGTCTGAGGTTTTTCTCTGGAGTCTTCTCTACCCATGTGAGAGTCAGGTCACAAGTGCTAGGGTATTAACAGGGTATGCCCAGGAGCAGCCCACCCTGTGACTGACAGAGTTGAGGAATAAATTCCTGGCTCCTGAGGTGAATAATTCTGAAGCAGGTTCTATGCAAATCCCAAAGAGCCATATTTCCAGCTAAAGTAGGCTCCAGGTGCCCACTCTCATGACTGGCTTGCTAATGCACCTTGTATTGGCTTCCTTCCCTCCCTGTCTCATTCCCCACTCCTACTTCTGCTTTGTGGGATAACCTCCCAAATAAACTTCTTGCATTCATATCCTTTTCTCAGAGTTGGCTTCTGGAGGAATCCAAATGAAGACATATATCAAACTAGTATCATATGAATATGAGAATGCTTATTTGGCATGAAAAGTATATCCCAGATGTTTCATTTTAAAATGCATTTAATGATTCTTTTAAAGTGTTTTCTGTGTGAGTTTTCATTTTCTATGTATAGCATACCTTTGTTTCTAATTAATTCATTATGTTGCTAGGCTAACTGAGGGGTCAAACATGGCCTGCCTCCAGACAAAGATGAAACACAAGCAATGGCACCCAGATGTATTTTTCACAAAGTCCTGTCCTGAAGATAGATAATGCTATTAGAACTTAGAATCTACAATTAGTGTATTTGTCAGTAAAATACACACCAGACTGTGATGAATTTGCATGTTGGAAGGCAAAAGGGAAAAAAAAAATATGTTCAAGGTGCATTCACTTAGCCATTATTAAAAGAAAAAGGTTTTTTTTTGCACTGAGTTCATTTCTATTGTAACCAAGTTAAACTGAGTTGAACAGATCATTTCATTTGGGCACATAAGAAATGATGGTTTGTTGTGTTATGTGAGCATTTTGAAAGAACAGCTTGGTTTTAAACCATTTAGCAGGGTGTGTATATGATTATTATAAATTGAATGTCTAACTATATTTGTCTTCTTACTTTACAATTAAATTCAAATTTGGTTAAAAACTTAACCTTGCCTCAAGGCCTTTGCACTTGCTGATCCCTTTATATACAGGTCATATCTCTACATGGCTGGCTCTTTTTCATTTTTTGTGTGCAAGAAAGTCCCTCTTCATCCACCATCTAAAATTGTGCTGTCCAATATAGTGGCTACTAGCCATAGTAGGTGTTAAGCACTTCAGAGGTGATATATATATATATATATTATACACTGGATTTTGAAGACTTATGTTAAAAAAATATAAAACATCTTATTAATAATTTTGATTACATGTTGAAATTCTATTTTGGCTATATTGAGTTAAAATGTGTGTTATTAAAATTAATTTTGCTTGTTTCTTTTTACTTATCTTAATGTGAAATTTTTCCTTATCATGAAATTTAAAATTTAAAATTTAAAATTTCATGATATTTTGCGGCATATTTGGGCCCACATAATATTTCTATTGTTTGGTGCTGACCTAATGTAATGCCCACACCAACCTGAGCAGCCTGCTTTATTGTCATCATAGCAATTTATCACTCTTATATGAGTGAATTCTAAGGGATTTATTTGTATACTGGAATTATACAAATAAATTCTAAATTATTTACTTGTGTCCTATAAGAATCTTGTTGGCCAAGCTTATTGTATACCACTGTCTGGCACATAGTAGAGTTGAAAACCTACTTTGTAAAATGATTAGATGATGAAAAAAAAGAATGAGAGGGCCATGCACTGTGTTTCTTAGAGCTTCCCCTGTCAATAGACTCAACCTCACTGAGTGTTCCCAGGTTGATGAGCTGGACTAGGTCCCCCTGGAGGGGGAGAAAGGGCAGTCACACAAAAGAAACCTGACTTGTTCACTGGCCATTTCTTAATTGTATTTTGTGGTTTTCTTTATGAAGTCATAACCAGAAATGTAAGACTATTTGGTTCACCTGGTAAGAATGACCAAAAATCTAAGACAGATCTAGCTGAGCAGAGGATTTGCTGGTTATTAGGAAGCTAATGACTCAGTAACTAAGGCGATTGACTGGGATCAAAAAGACTTTAACTGACCTTCTGCTTAGCAAACAATCATTACAACAATCAAGAAACTAGAAGCACTTCATTGGGCTAGAAATCACCACTAATTGCTGGCCTCTGAGTCCCGTAACTGCCATCAAATGGCTACCAGTGATATAATTAAACATCATAGTTGACAACCCCATTAAGATGAATGGGAAAGTTCACACTTTATGTACTACTATTATTTTTAGATTTGCCTGTCTGAAGACTCAAAGACTTTGTCCAGACCAAGTCAGAACCTACTTATACTTTGCTCACTGAATTGGCTCTGTCTTGTACAGAAAGTCAAGTCTGGCGGTAGGCAACCACAGTGCTCTATAAGTTTTGTGCATTTTCCCCTATTGTCCTATAATAGAGATTTCTATATTCAGAGCAGAGAAGGTATGCAGTTTTCAACTCACATCCTGGGAGCCCATAGGTCAAATTCTTTTCTGGCCAATGGTTTACAGAAAGGTTTTAAACAATTTGTTAACCATTTTCTGTTCCTGTTTCCTGATTTTGGATTTTCCGACTGCAAAATACTTTGCCATAAAAAGAAGTGTTTGATTTTCATGTACATACTAGTTACGCCTTTTGTGAGACACAAATTATTTCAAAAAGTTAATTAAAAACTTACCTAGCATGAATATATAAATAGCAAAACTCTCTAGGATTCTCCACCAGTCTTTACCAAAGCTTAGAAAATTTCAGCCTCATTGATATTTTGATATCATTCTCCATATATCATAAATATTCAGTTATTTAGAAATATCTGGATTTTAATATTTTTCAGTTTTAGTTAGATTCCCATTATATGTGCACCTAACCTGATACAGAGCAACTCAATTTTTCCACCTTATACCTAAATGCGTATAAGTTGGTCCCACTCTCTGTTCATCTTTTTTTAGCTGTTAATTCCCACCTCATCCCACAAACCTACCTATTCATTTTCACCCTTATTCTTGTTATTTCCCTCCATTAGAACGTTCTTCCTTTTCCCACTCGTTCCTCCAAACCCATCCTAACATTGGATGCCTGTTCAATGCTTTCCTCCTCCCTGAAATCTGTCCATAGTAATTAGCATTTATTTGAATAACAACATCAATAGTTTATTTCATTTCCTTCCTTCCTTCCTTCTTTCCTTCCTTCCTTCCTTCCTTCCTTCCTTCCTTCTTTCCTTCCTCCCTCCTTCCCTCTGTCCCTTCTTCACTTCTTCCCTCTCTCCATGCATTCAAATAACATGTATTGTGCTTCACAATTCACTACAACCCAAGGAGTGTGTAAACCAGCTGCTACCCTCATAAAGTTCCTCTAGTGAAAAAGACAAATATGAATCTGTTTATCTTGACTTTATAGTTAATTCACAAGCCCCTTGGTGCAAGGAATCCTTTTAATTCTACAAGCTAAAGGAGGTTCTCAGAAATGCCTCTTAAATTGACCAATGCCTTATAAGTGAACTTGATATTTATGTTTATAACTGACTTGGTATATTTGTCTCCAGGACTCTGATTCTGGATTTCAGTGAACAGTTGCTCACCATCCCCGAGGTCAAGTCCTAAACCTTTCTGGGGATACAAAGGAAGTTAAGGGTGGAGCTTGTTTTCAAGAAGCTGTCGAGATGCTGTCCAAATCTAGGGATTTAAAAGTCAAGACATTGCTTGCACTCTCTTTCAGTGATTCTTCCTCTTCCCAAGGTGGCCTGTGCTGGAGACTAACTCCTTGAACCAATGATGTTGACTTCACTCTTTCTACACAGACCAGTTCAGAGGCTCGATTCAGGAACTCCTACACTTCATTAGATAGCTTTATCTTGCAGTGATAATATCCATTAACAAATGTGACTTTATCCTTAAAAGATCCTTTCAAACTAAAATGTCTCTCTCTTCAAAATGATTTCGAACGATAAAATAGCAAGTTTCTCCTAGTACACATAAACGTGAGTTGATTTCCTCAAACTCAAATAATAGATCATTTTAAAATAAATTCCCAAAGGCACTGTAGCTACTTCATTGACTTCCTGCATCTGCTTCCTTCATGACCTTTGAGAACAAGCTAACAGTGACAATCTGAGACATAAACCATAGAAATGAATAAATAATTTAAAATTGTCAATGCTGAATGTCATTTGCAACATAAACTATGTTATGTAAAGGGGTCTCCCTTTGAACACTGTCTATTGTTGAATTTGTTGAGTTTACCACTTGGAGATGCATCTGTTCCTTAAACTGAAGTGTTTCCAGAGCAAATAATCTTGAGGATGTCTTCTCTACTTCCATTAGCACTAAATAGAGTGTGTTCCTGGAAACTGGTCAACCCTGAGACTAAATAATAAACCTCAGCATCGCGAGAACCTGCAGTATAAACTCTAAGTTGCTTCTAGTAATGTTTCTCTCTATATCTGTCTCTCTCTCCCTCTCTCTCTCTCTCTCTCTCTGAGGCTAATTTGGATCTCACTTTCCAACCAAGGAAATAATGGAAATGTGCCATCTGAGGCTAAAGAAAAAGTACTTCATTTGGAACATGCTTTGCTTATTTTACCATAAATGCACTTGACTTAATTCATCTACGTCCATTTGGTAAAAAAGAAAAAAAAAAAAACAACAAGAACCTGAAAACATCAATAGAGTGACCAAAGAAGGAAAATGACACTGAAGTTAAACTTCTACCTTCTCTGGATAGTGTTACCCAGGGCAGCTCATTTCAGTGATGGGGAGGGGCTAGCAGTGAGCTTCATTAGCCATAATGATAATTACACGCACTTTCAAAGAGGCTTTTATCCCCAAGGCTTGAAGTGCTCTATAAACATTAATTAATTTAAGCTCTGGGTAACCCAGTGCCATTATGTCTTTTGTAAAGAAGGGTAAACAGAAGAGCACAGAAGTTAAGTGGTTTCACTAGGCTAATTCAACCAGCCCAGTGCATAGCTGTGAACAAAATTGAGTCTGAATGACAGCTTTCAATGCCAGTCACAAGCCCAGGAAGTGAGGTAGGGACAGTATAGAGATACTGCAAAGTGGGGCAAGTGAGGAAATGGCTAGATTTTAAACCAAAAAAACAGGTAAATAGTGCAGCACAGTTAAGAAGGACCTCAGCATGTAGATAACTGTTGTCCCTGTTTGTTTTTTTTCTTTTTTAGGACAGGGCTTCTCAACTTTAATATGTAGACAAATCGCCAGGAGGACGTTGCTAAAGTAGGAATTCAACAGGTCCCTGGTGAGCCCTGAGGGTCTTCATGCTAAACAAGTTTTCAGATGATGCTGGTGGATGCTGCTGGCCATGGACCACATTCTGTGATATTTAATTGCACGTGTAAAATTTTTATTGTTATTTATTTATTTTTTTTACTCAATTCTGTACTATTTGACTTTTTTGGTAGCCAGGTGTGTGTGTGTGTGTGTGTGTGTGTGTGTGTGTGTGTGTTTTAAATTGTTGCATGATATTTACAGGGGGAAATACACAGGTCTTAAGTGCTTGATTCTATGAATTCTAACAAATATATGCACCTCGGTAATCCAGAACTCTGTCAAGTCACAGATCATTGCCATCACCCCAGAAAATTCATAGCCCCCATTTTGTGTATCCAGGTTATAGGATATTTACGTACGAGGTCAAAATAAAAATAGGATAGTGGTTAACTTCTAAAATGAGAGCCATATTACTTCTCTAAGCCTCTTAAATTAATAGAATGCCATCACCACCAATCTCACTCATTTCACTGTGACCTTCTCTGGCATTTGGAGGCAGAGTTGCAAACACATTGTGTTGCAAACATCAGGCTGGAATCTAGGTCACCTGCCCTTTGATCCCGGAATACAGAGAATGCCAGTTCTTTGAGTGGGTCTGCCTTGACTCTTCCTACAAAATGAACAAAAAAAAATACCCCATGGTATATATTATTCAATATTAATATGCTTAATGTTTCTTAGTCTTTCCTTCAAAAGGAATCACTAAATTAAAAAAAAAAAATTTTAAAGAGGAAGCACTAGATGGAGGCAAATATGTACTGTTTGAGCAAAGGAGAGAACACAGTTAAACTGATAAGAAACAAACCACGGGATTGTGTTTAAACACTTCTGAACCACAAAGATGAAAAGGAAGACATTTGATCAGTCACTCAGTTTTCTTTTTTCCTACATGAAAATAAACATCTGGACATTTGGAAACATTTGGGTAATTAACTCATTTTTTTCAGTTTTTCATCATAAACAAATTAATTGAGTGACTTTTACAGAGGGTAGGGTTATCTATAAAGCATACTGCTACGTTCCTTAGGGATGAAACGTTGAACAGGCTCTGGGAAAGTTTGTAGTCCACTTTCACATAACATTCAGCAAGGTAAGCACCTTTAGGAAGACACAAGAGAGAAGTAGGGAGGTTCAAAAAAGGGCATATCCATTTGGGAAAACCAGAGGAAAGTTCATGGAGGGGGTAGCCTTTGAGATGGGACCTCATCTACAGAAGGTGGTAGAGGGGCAGCAAGTATGCCATGCTAAAGGAAATGAACAAATAAAGGCATAAAAATAGCAAAAAAAATACCTGAAAATGTTGGGAAACAAATTCTTGTTATCCTGTCAAAAGATAAAAAGCAAAATGAGTATTATTTTCATTTGTATTTCATAGCAAAATATAAGTTGACCACACTTCCATCTTTCATTCAGTAAATGTTGACTGCCCACGATGTATGTGGCACTGTGCTAGGCATTGGGCATGCTCTGAGAGAACAAGACATACATGCCTGCTGAGCTCATGGATCATAGAGTCTAGCTGGGAAAACAGACAAAAGACAAGTAATGCATTTACAGTAAAATAAAATAAATGAAAGAGACACAGACCTGTGGTGAAAACAAGCCTAAGAGAAGGGACCTATTTTATTCAGGATGTTCAGAAAGACCTTTCTGAGGAGGTGACATTCCAGCTAAAATCTTGAAGGAAAAAAAAGCAGCTAGGCTTTGGGGAATGGAGAAGCATGAGGGTGATACACACAGCAGAATTTCTGTGCAAAGGCCCTCAGACAAAAAGGAATGGATATAATCCAGGATTTGTCAGAAAAACAATGAGCCTGGTGTTTAGGAAGTCAGGGAGAGAATGGCCCAAGATGAGGTGGGCAAACAGGCAAAGACCAGAGCTTGTAGAGTCTTATGGGCCATGGCAAATAATCTGCATTTTATTCTAAACACAATGCACAACCCTGGATAGGTTTTAAGATGAGAATGACATGATCTCATTTGCTGTTTAAAAGATCATTTCTCTGAAAAAGTCCCAGAGATACAGTACACAATCTAGTGCCTATTGTTAATAATACTGTATTTTAAAATTGAAAAATTACTGAAAGGATAAATCTTGTAAATGTTCTTATTACAAAAAAATAATAGTAAATAAAGAGAGTAAGGGAAAACTTTTGGAGATGATGAATATATTTATGGCATACGTTGTAGTGATGCTTTCATGAATGTATACTTATCTCCAAACTAATTAAGTTGTATACATGAAATATGTATAGCTTTTTGTATGCCAATCATACCTTAATAAAGTAGTTTTTAGAAAGAATGAGATATAATAGTTAACGTATTCTGAAAAAAAAATCATTCTTACTACTCTGGAAGAAAAGGATTGGAAAAGGGCAGGAGTGGAAATGAGAAAGTCAGGGCTATTGGAGGAGCCGTGATGAGCACTGATGGAGGTCTGGTTTAGGGGCTGGTGCTGGGGATGAGAACTTGGTGAATTTCAGATGTATTTTGGAAGTGGTGAATCAGTAGAATTTGCTGATGGGTAGGCTGTGAAGGGTGAGGGTAAAGAGAACTTTAAATAACCAGGTGGATTGTGGCACTTAATTAGATGTCATTTTGGATTTTCCATGCCATAGCTGCTTGTATTAGTATATATCTTTTTTATTTTGAAGGCAGTGTCACTGACCCTCATATGTGGGACCCGAACCGGGGCCACTGGCTTCCCAAGCCAGTGCTTAACCACTGCGCCACTCGGCCGGCTCTAGTATACATCTTTAAACATTATCACTCTATTTAAAAAGAAAGAAATGTAACATCCAGTTCTCATAATAATTCCTAACATGCTACTCATATGCTACCCATAGTAGCATGTCTAATTATTCAAATTCTAGAAAGGTCTCTCTTATCAGAATATTCACTAAGAAGCAATGGCTAAGCATGAGCTACATACTCAATACTGGGTACTAGGGTTTGGGGAACATATGTAACATGTATGGAATGCCAGTCACTGATCTAGATTCTTATTTGCAATAACCCTACAAGTAGCTACTATTATCATCCCCATTTTATAAGGAAAATTGGAGCACAGAGATTAGTAGGTTGATAACATGACAATTGGAACTCTTTGTCTAAAGTTAAGATAAATAAATGAAAATGAAGTAAAATCTCTCCTTCAGCAATCCCATGAAGATTCATGTATATATGTGTCTATTCATATGCAAACACTCACGTTAATACCCATGAATCAACATTTGTATCTTGTTTATGTACTGGAAGGCTTTTTGCATTTTCAACTGCCTCAATGCACTTGAAATAATTATCTCTTTTAACAAAACGTGCCTTTATAAGTTAAAAGAGAATTAAGTTAAATATATGGAAAAGCAATTATTTAATTATTAAAATGGTCAATACTTGCATTTTTATTAGCAGTGATTTATCATCATTTTATAGCCATTGACTATTTCTCTCGATGTCACAAGTTGTAGAGATTTAGTTATAAAAATAGTTTATACACCTATAAAAACCTCAAGCTCCATTAAATGGAAAACAAAGAAAGTAATTCGTACTGTCAAACCATCTTTTTAAACTTCAGAGTGGGGGCTGGGAGCTTCAGACTAAGAAACGCAAAACCTGCAAGGATAAACTCGCCTTTTAAAACACTTTCTGACTCCACTCTTTAAATCCATTTTGAAACTACAATAAATGTGCCTCTCAGAGGAAAAACAGTGTTTATCCAAGTGCTTGTCACATTGGCTCACACCAAAAACAGCTTTGCAAAATCGTTTCGCATAAAACTTTAATAACACCATAAGACTTCTCAGAATCCTCATGAATATAATAACTCAAATAATATTGCTCAAGCATCTATACGTTCAAAGACAGACTTAATCAGTCTTTTGAGTACTGATTGGTTTTGGATTTCCATAGTTTTATTTTAATTTTGAGACGTCTTAGTTCCAAGTCTCAAACAACCTAATTGCTTTCACAACAGAATCCCCCACCTTTGAAGGGAATGGGGTGACAGACACTCCCCTCAGAAGGCTGAGCTGTTGGGCTTGTCTGGACCACTTATTGTCAATTATTTTACATCCACAGCTCACAGTTTCCCCTGCCATTTCCAGGATCCCTTGTTGGAGTTTTCAAGAGCCCATTTTGTCTACCTTTGTAATAGAATTCTTCCCCTGGGCATGGAAATATTGCTAGAGCCTCCTTTAATAATTTTAACGGGGTGTGGTACAAAAAGATATTTATTTTGTGTGGGGCAAAGTGTGGGGGAATTGCCTTTTTAATCGTGGCTCATATTTTCTTCCCAGTTGAATTAACTCCGCTTTGGATTTGATATGAGGTAGCTGGCAGTTTAAGGGTTTTGAGACAGAATAGGGCCCAAGGTGTCAGTTTAGAAAGCAGTGGGGGTAACTTCACCTATCCAGGGTCACCTCCACCAGTTCTAACTGGAAGAATAGACAGACCATGGTGAAAATGGGGGGAGTCGGTCTCTATGCATGGACACACTGGACACCACCAGGCCTCGCTTCCCCTTACAGGAAGCTCACAAGTGGATCCTGTTGGGTATCTGTTCTGCCTCTTGCCTCAAAAGGGCCAATGCCTTGGTTCCTGCATTTTCTGAAAAGATCTGCTATTGAATTCCAGAAACACAAATCAGACTAAATGTCTCCTCTGCTTAATAACTTTTGCTGGCTTTCCACCTTTCTTGGGCTAAAATCAAACCTCTTTTATGGATCCGACCCATCCCCTGTTCTTTAAGAGTCTCTCCACCATTCACCCCCTTGCTGCAGCCATACAGGCCTCATTTCTATGCCTTGAGCACGCCAAGCCCTTTCCTACCTCCAGAACTGTTTTAAGTGGTAAATCTTTTACATGAAACTCTCTTCTATTATATCCTCCCTCAACTTCAAGCCTCTGTTCAAAGGTCATCTCTTTGGAGATGCCTTCTCTCAAGCTCTCTGCCTGTCATGTAGGGGAGGGGGCAGTGAGAGACAAGGAGACATCAATGAACAGGTTATCATTGAGGGCAATGGGGCTTCAGTTCCCCTAAAGACCAGCTGGGAGACTGTAGAACAGGCACTGAAGAGAGGAAACCAGGGTATCCTGTGCGTGCATTGGTGGAGGGCAGTTCCCAGGGCATCCATCCCTGCGTGCAGGTGGGATGCACTCCTGTGGCCAGAGAACACTCTCAAGCAGAGCCACAGGTGATCAAAGTGGAGGGAGTCCTTGCCATCCATCAGTGGTCCCAGGGCAATAATGTGACAGCAGCAGTGTCGGTTACAAACTATTACATAAATCTGAGGAGTCTAAATACACGGATGGCATTCCTGGAGCATGGCTTGTCTGGGACTTTGGCATCTTGGATTCTAGCCCCAGCTCCTGCTCTGACTCACTGTACACACTTGGTGCCACCTCTTCTGGGCCTTAGTTTCTTTCACTGCAAAATGGGGATTTGGATATAGCTGCATTTCCAAAGTGTGGCATATGGATTACAAGTGGTGTAGAGGTAAGCTTAGGTAATAGATGTGAGGATATGTTCTACTTTTAAGGGCTGTGCATTTTTATTGACAGGTAAATACTAAAACAAATACCTCCTGAATTCTCAGTGATTTAATACAGTAAGCATTGATGGTGTGGTGGGGGGAGGGAGAAGGGAAGCCTCTCATCTACAAGGTGGTTTAAAAATCAAGGTTCCTTTCCTCTATTGACTGCCTCTCAAAGACCCTGGAGTTCTAAACCATATTCACTGCACCCAGCCACTAGATAAGGACAGAGAGAGGGAGTTAGCACAGATTTCAGGAAACAGTACCTGAGTAATAAGTAAGCCAGTAGGACTGATTTTGACCATCTTGATTTAACCATTCTTGGCCAGAATTCAATCACATGGCCCCACCTAGCTTGGAAATGTAATTCTTTTATGTGTCCAGGAAAATAACATGAACTTTTGAGGTTTGATGAATATGCACGTAGAATGATCACTGACACAGGTGTAGATATAGATGCAGATATAGATACAGATATAAATATAAAAATATACCAACATCTCAAACTTTTGATTTCATGAATCTTACTGCTGGGACTTAGATAGGTGGAAATGTCGATCTTAATGATGGATTTGAAATTGTCAAAGAAAAAATTAGGGTTAATAATAGTGAGAAATCATATATTTAGATGCGGCAAATTGTAAAGGTGGGATATGAATGTCTTCCAACTATATAATTTTATATAGAATTCTTTTATTCAGGCTTAGTGTCTATAAATATGAATGTGAGTCATGGAAAAACATTTCAGTTCGTTTTCCTGGCAATTGAGGAAATTGATTAACAATCACCCTAAAACTCAATGGTTTAAAACACTAATCATTTATTCAGGTCTGCAGAGCAGGTCGGGGTTGGCTGACCTGGGTTGGGCCCAGCTGGCCTTGGCCCTAAGTTGCGGGTTGGATCTAGGTCTGCTCCACACATCTCTCATCCACCTTAGAATAGTAGTTGCCCAGGGCAGAAGCACAGGCGGGTGAGAGGAAACACACAATGTCTCTTAAGGCCTAGCTTCGGAACTGACACGTCATGGCTTACCCACATGCCGTGAGCCAAAGCAAGTTACATGAATAAACCTAATATCAACAGGGTAGGAAAATACACTCCAGTGAAGAACTGGGGAATATAATGCAAGCCACCACAGTTCCCCTCAAAAATATCCAAGGGAGGAATGAAAGATCTTTTTTTTTTTTTGAGGGCAGTGTCACTGGCCCTCATATGTGGGATTCGAACCGGGGCTGCTGGCATCCCAAGCCAACTCTTAACCACCGCGCCACTCGGCCAGCCTAGGAATGGAAGATCTTAGGGAGAAAAAAGACGGGAAATAAGACTAAAATGCACACCCTATTTAGACAACTTTATTTATTACCAAAACTTATTCTAGTATCAATTTCTCTGATCATGCAGTTTCTTACTACACACAATTTCAACTACATTAGTTGAGTGATGAACACTGAAAATAATGGAGACAAATTAAAGTATTATGTGTCAATTACCTCTGCTGCCATAAGGGGCACTAGTGAGCAACTTCCTCAAGGTCTCAGTATGAGCCTAAGTACGGTCTTAAGTGAGCAAAACCCTGGTGATGACTTATTTAGTCGTTTGGAGCAGCACACAGTAGGATCCTAAGATAAGATAAGCAACCCAGTATAGTTTCTTTTCCTTATGTTGCATCTGTGTGAGAGGAAAGCTACGTTGAAACTGAATAATGAAGTTCAAATATTGTTTCTGCTTTTTAAAATTCAAATGTGCCTTCTCTCTCCCCCCTTACAAATTTCATTGTAGTCAGTATGGTAGATTATAAAGCTTACCATAATTCTCTGCTCTTCCCTTTATCTATACCCTCTGCAAGGTGCCTTTGCAATTCTTCCCATCAGGTGGTGGAGTCCATTTGCTCACACTTTATATCTGGACCAGTCTTGTGGCACTTTAAGCAACAGAATACAGCAGAAGTGACACTGTCTGAGCCTAAGCTCAAGAGCCTTGAAAGCTTCCATTCTCTTTTGGACCCTGCCACCATTATGTGAACAAGTCCAAGGTTGCCTGCTGGAGAATGAGACACCACATGGAACAGAGCTGTGTTGTCCCAGCTAAGGTGGCCCTGGATTAACCCGCCCCCAGCCTCCCTGCCACCTGTCCACAGATGCGGGAGTAAGACCAGCTCAGGTTAGCAAAGCCACCCAAACCAACTCGTAGACTTGTGAGAAATAATAAACTTGTTTTGTTTTAAGACACTGAGATTTAGGGTTGTTTGTTATGTAGCAGTAATTACTGTTACAAATTGAATGTACTCACCTAGTCTTCCCCATGTCCAATGCACTGATGTTGGGCTTGACCACGGTGCTTTGGCCAATGGAATATAAGTGGATGTGACATGAGCTAAAGCCTCTTGGAGCTTCCACTCTCCAGCATGAAGCCCACATAGTTGTTCCTTTAGCTTCAGTCCTGTAATGCAGACATGGGGAAGAGAACTGAAACCCATAGTCCATCCTGGACCAGCCAAGATCAGTCAAACCACAGCTGACCTGCTGATTTGTGAGTGTGAATTAAAATGTTTGTTATTGTAATCCACGGAAATTTTGGTGTTTTTGTTAAAGCATTATCATAGCAGAAACCTGACCAATATATAGTGTATTTACATATAAATGTACTATGGGGTGCATACTATTTTACTCCATAAACTATTATAGCAACATCCTTGAAAACATAAAGCAATTGTTTATTAATTGTACCATAATGACTTGTACTAGAAAATTTTATGAGATTAAAAAAATCCTATTATGAATCCCTTTTGTAAACTGTAGCTCATGAAGCAACATCTTTAATCACATTGACTTTTGAATTCCAGTTTCATATATTCAATGTTGGATTAAATTGAAACATACAAAATCCAAAGAAGAGTATAACTGTTCTAGTCCTGACTCCTTAATTGATCTATATTTTGACAAGTCTAAACACTGCTAGTATGATCTGAAAACTTCTACGCATTATCTTATGAAATATCAGAAAAAGAGATCTTTAACTGAAAAAGAGATGACAGGCTTTTAGGAAAAAAGTATATTATTTAGTTCAAAATAGCATTTCTTACAATGTATGAAATTATATC
This sequence comes from Aselliscus stoliczkanus, assembly GCA_033961575.1. Lineage (NCBI taxonomy): Eukaryota > Metazoa > Chordata > Mammalia > Chiroptera > Hipposideridae > Aselliscus > Aselliscus stoliczkanus. The sequence continues at coordinate 35,326,998 of CM066738.1, forward strand.
AAGGAATTTATAAGAATTGCAGTCAAAACCTATTTTCAGAGATGTATCAGAGAGTATTTTTATTCTTATATTTTTTATTGCGGTACAAGTTATGGAAAGTGCACAAGCCTTGCATGAAATATATGGCTCACTTGGTTTTCACATACATGCACCAACACCCAGATCAAAATATAGAACATTTCCAGTACTCTGAAGGTTGCCTTCGGCCCCATCCCACTCTACACCCCTCCCAAAATACTATTCTGATCTCTCATCACCTTAGATTAGTTGTGCCTCTTCATATAAATGGAATGATACTGAATGTATTCTTTTATATCTATTTTTATATCTGTAAGAATTATCCATATTGTTACATGCAACAGCCAGCCATTAGTTCTTTTCCTTTGATGATTAGTATGCCATTGTATGGATATATAAAAATTTGTTTATCCATTCTAGAATTTATACACATTTGGATTGTTTCCAGCTGTGGACTATTGGGAATAAAACTGCTATGAATATTCTCACACGTGTCTTTTTGTTGATACAAGCATTCATTTTGTTGGGTATACCTAACACTCTTTATGCTATTTTAATTAAAGAAATTTTGTGTACCATAAGTGTCCAAAAACAGAGGTCAGGCTAAGTAAATTATGGTATATTCATACAAGATCATATGTTGCAGCCATTAAAAGTTTTCTTTTAGAAGATTTTTAATTACCATATACAATATGGTTTCTATTATGTCCCCAAACTATGTAAAAACTTCAAAATAGGTGGGCTATGCCTATTTGTGTGTGTGTGTGTGTGTGTGTGTGTGTGTGTGTGTGTGTTGTGTGTATATAAATAGGAAAGAACTATACCAAAAGGCTAAGAGCGATCACATTTAGGTGATAAATACATGGATAATTTCAATTTTCTTTTTTATTATTTACCATATTTTCAACAGTGAAAATATACTACTGTTATATTTAAAAAATTATTAATAAAAAACCCCAAAAGCCACAACAGAAATCTTCTATTCATTAATGAAATCTTATAAACCACATTTTTGCAATGCTCCCTTTTATTTATTATATATACTTAATCTGAATGGTATCTAAAATCTTATCCCTCACCATACCATAAGTCAGAATTGGTATAGTCAGGCCAAACAGACATCTTCCTATGTGGCTCTGTCTGGACTATTGTATGATTCCGGTCCCTGCTTAATATTATTGCCAAGTTGTACAATATCCTGGAAAAGTAAATATTCTAAAACAAAGACAGAAGGAAGAACAAGGAGAAAGGCAGCATCTGAGTATTTAATTGAAATAACTGAAGTACTAGATGAACCTCATTAAATAACATTGTTACAAATAAAGTGCCTAGAAAATACTAGCATGATATAACTGTGAATTATGTTGCAGAAATGAACTCTTTCATAATGACATATAGCCTTACTATATTTTGAAATATAACCTATTTTCTTTTATTATTCAGTTTATAATATACATTTTTATTTTAAATGTTATAATCCAAGAATGTAAGCATTGTTTTATTCTGCATAATCTTCATAAGCTCAATTAACTCTATATACTCACATAATTTGACACAAATGGTCATTTGAAAACTCTCAACCAAAGTCAAAATCAGCTTAAGAAAGAATCTGAGAAACATAAAATCTTGCATCGCCAAATTTTTACTTTTAGAGTTTTTCTTGTCCTGGGGTCAGCCAACTATGGCCCCCAGGCCTTATCCAGCACTATGTCTTCTTGCATGGTCCCTAAGCTAAGAATGGTTTTTCCATGTAAAACATTTATACTTTCCTTTTTTTTTTTTTTTTTTGAGGGCAGCGTCACTGGCCCTCATATGTGGGACCCGCTGGCTTCCCAAGCCAGCGCTTAACCACAGCGCCACTCGGCCGGCCGAAAATATTTATACTTTAAATCTTTAAATGGTTATAAAAGTACATACGTAATGTTCCTAATATTTCTTCTTGTCCCACAATCTGAAAACATTTACTATCCTGCCCTTTACAGAAAACATTTGTTGGTCCCTGCTCTAGTCCATCTGTGAAGTTACATGCTTTTGTTCACATACTGGTGAAAATGAATGGTGTTTTTGCAGAGGTAATTCAATGTGGAAAAAAGAACCACGCATTCAACCTGCCCATTACATTCAACATGCCTCCTAAGCATACAGGAATTCTATATTTCCCAGTGATTCTTGTAACTGAATTCTGGCCAATGGGATGTGTTCAGGCCTTAAAGCTTCCTGAACAAGCCTCCATATACTCTTCTCTCTACCCGTGTCTGCTGGATGAAGGTTCTAAAAAATACATAGATACAAAATAAAAGGACTTCGGGCCTCTTAATTAAAGAAAGACTGCCTTTTGTGTAATAAAGTATTCAAAATATTGTGGCATAGCAAGAAATAAGTTTTTATTGTGTTAAGCCATTGAACTTTAGAGGATTATTTGTTATGGCAGTCAACATTATTTTCCCTGACTAATACATACATTACAAATTTTCAATATTGCTGTGTCTCATATCACCATCACATGTTGTTTATTCATATACACACCAAAAAAAAGTGTGAGAACAGTTTATCCCTCAATCTTTGTCAGTAACCAAAACATCCCATTAAAGTATTATTTGGCATTCATATCCCCAACAAATAAAATCTTTATTACAAACACAACTTTTTGTTTGTTGCTTATGATAAAACTGAACTACAATTTCAGAACTAAGTTAGACACCAGGTAAATAGAAGAAAATTCTGACCTTTGGAAAATAACAACCACCCCAAATTTGAGCTCCATAAATATGTAAATAGCTCTTTCATGCTTATTCCTCCACCAGGCTGTTTCTCATGTAACTTTCATCATCCTATTTAGAGTTTATCAAGTAAGAATCTTCCAATTTCAGTTGAGACACATCTGGCTCACAAATGAGGCACTCCACCCCCAATCATTGTGAAATCCTGCCAGCACTGGTGATGAGATCTTGTGTTTATTAGTAAAGATGTGAGAACCAGTCAGTCACAAAACTATTTTGAGTGGAGACATCTCTGATGTGGCATCTCAAAGTTGTCAGTTTAATCTTTCTCTGCTGAGGAACTGCTGTCATTAAATTCACTTCTGCATGCAAATTTACCAGTTTTAGCTTTCTTTCAGATATAACTTCACCTGGAGCTGTTGAAAAGGTTCTTTCAACTACTCTTTAGTTGTGAAAAAAGAGTTAACATTTGCAACCTGTTGATTTTTTCTTCATTTGACTGAGCTCTTTAACTTCCCAAGGTATATTTGGATTCCTTGCATTTAAAAACGGTGCATCATAAAGCTAAGATTTTTATTATTTTTAAATCACTGATTGTAATTGTGATTAATAACAAATTTATTTCTTCTTTTTCTTACACCAAATGTGGCTTGCTAACAAAAAGACCAATTTAAAAAAAAACAGTTTAAGAATGAATTGATAAAAATTGATAATGACTTTGTATGAGAGCAAACAAAAAATACCTGATTCAGAAAGGAAAGTCATCCTCTAATACAGTCACAGCCCACTGACCTGAGAGGGTGACAAACAACTAAGAACAAAGTGGAGCGGATTCCCAGGAATAGATGAACTCATGTTTCCTCTTTCCATATATGAAAACTATAACACATCAACATATTCTCAATCCAGAACTCTTCCCATTTAACCTCATAAAAATGACTCAAGATTTCTGCATCTCGAAAGTCCGCAGCAACTGGGCAAATCAGCATTGTGGACCCTGTGATGTGATGCACTGAGAACACATAGTTATCCAGGTAGTATTCTGTCCAAAATGCACAAACTGAAATTAATCCTGGAGAAGCAATCATACAAGTATAAACTGAAGGTGATTCTACAAAATCAACTGAACTTTTAAAAAATGTTAATGACACGAACAACCAAAAGAAAAAGGTAGGCAGAAAATGGAGACTGTTCAAGATAGACATAAAGAGGCAGAACAATGACAAATAAATGCAGTAACTAAAGTGGTCAAAAGGTATACACTTTCAGTCATAAAATAAATAAGTCATGGGGATATAATGTACAGTATGGTAACTATAGTAAGTAATACTCTATTGTATACTTGAAAGTTCTTAAGAAAATAAATCTTAAAAGTTCTCATCACAAGAAAAAAATGTGTGGGCTGGCCAAGTGGCACATTGGTTAAGAGCTGGCTTGGGACACCAGTGGCCCCAGTTCAGATCCCACAGATGAGGGCCTGTGACACTGCCCTCTACAGCTAAGATAGTGAACAACAGCTCCACCTGGAGCCAGGCTGCTGTGAGTCCCCAGGGACAGCATAGCTGCAGCCCCTGCTGCAGTGGGCTGCCATAGGCTACAGTGAGTGGCCAGCAGCCAGCGTGAGCAGCTGGCAGCCGGTGTGAGCTGCCAAGAGCTACTGTGAGCGGCCATCCAGAGGCCGGCGGCTGATCTGCTTCACCCGAGAAGAGCACAATGATGATATCAACATGGGCCAGTGAAGCAATGTCCTCCACAACTAGACTGAAGAACAAAAGGACAGTAACTTGTCTGTTCCCCTTTCCCGGTTCCCCAACGCGGTTCCCCTCCCCCAATTCCCCAATAAAATCTTTAGGAAAAAAAAAAGAAAAAAATGTGTAACTATTATATGGTAGCGCGTGTTAACTAGATTTATTGTGGTGATCATTTCACAATATATATGTAAATATTGAATCATGTTGTACTCCTGAAACTAATGTATTGTCAATTATATCTCAATTTCTAAAAATGCAATAAGTAATTCTCAGCTGAATTCTAGACAGAAAAAAGTAGTTACAAAGGGTATTGTAGGGACGTTTAGAAAATTTTGAATATGGATTGTAAATTATATAATATTATTGTATCGATGTTAAATGCCTTGAATATGATACTTATATTGTGATGATGTAGGAGAATTTCTTATTCTTCAGAGATATATGTTGAAGTATTTGGGTTGTGTTGAGCAGCTTTTACTGTATGACAAACCCCCACACAACAGTAATCATTTATTTAGCTCACCATGCTGCTTAGGCTGGGCTCACCTGGGTGGTTCCTGTGAGATCTCAGCTGGGTTTCCTTATGTGTGTCTTCTATTGGCAAGTAAGCTGGGTGGGTATGCCTCTGGGAACAGGGTGGTTTTCAGCTGCAGTTACTAGAACCCTGTCTCTTTGCCTCCAGCAGGCTAGTCCTGACTCATTCACTTGGCAGTGGCAAAGTTCCAAGACAGACATAGAAAGAGAGGAAACATGCAAGGCTTCTTGAGGCCTGAGCACAGAACTGGCATATCACTTATGCTGCTTTTTGATAGTCAAAGCCAATCACAAGGCCAGCACAGAGACAAAAGGTGGACACCTCCGCATGGTGGTGGGAGAAGCTGCAAAGTTCATATTGAAAAGGGCCTTGATAAAATGAAGGAAAACTGTGCCTATTTGTACAATCTACCACAAAGATGTATGAGTGTTCATTCAATTATACTTTCTACTTTTCCATAGGTTAGAAATTTTTCAAAATGAAATGCTGGGGAGAGGACTAGAAGATAGCACAAGAAGCCAAATATAAAAGAGGATATCCTATAAAATCCAAATTATATTAATTTTTCTAAAGGTAAGTCAAATGTATGGTGATAGAAGTCAGAATATTGGTAACATTTGGATAACTGGCTTCTGGGTGCTGGTAACAAACTATTTCTTGATCTGAGTAGTAAAAGTTCCATTGAGCTATAAGCTGAAGACATGTACTCTTTCCTATATGCATGTCATACTTTAATTTTTAAAGTTTACTTTGAAAATAGAAAGAGCTGGGTAACCTGATGCTTCCACCAAGACCCTCTGTGATATTGAAAATGTCCATTTAATTGTCTAGGCCTCAGTTTTCTCATCTGTAAAAGGAAGCTAGATGAACTCCATTTTTCCCTTCCAACATCTGGACTCAGATTCAATTGAGTGAACCGTTTACACTCTTCCTGCCTGGAAATTATTTGTCAGGGTTAAACAAAAAAAAACAAAAAAAAACAAAAACAAACAAAAAAAAAACTTACATGATGTATAACATATAACCTTGGAATTACAAAGCACTTTTCTCCTGCTATAACATGTCTCTGAGATTTTATTTTGCTTTCCAGAATTTGCACAGAAATGAATATGACAAAGCAAAAACAATAGAGGGGTCTCTTGTGAAACAGATGAATTCTATAAGGGCCAGTTATTTGCAGAAGAGGTCAGCAGATTATCAAGGTATCATATTTTAATATCATACTAAAAATATAGTAAAGGACCCTGCAACATGCAGAAGAATTACCATGCACTCTTTCAAAAAGCCAATCCTATTTCTCTGCTTCTCCAGCTGGTTCTTGGGGAGGACAGCCCTCCCTCTAGAAGGAAGTTTCTTGACCTTCTCAAAAGGTCACCCATTCAGTGGTCTCTTGGTTTCTTTATACATTTAGGGGCTTTTAGGGCCAAGTGGAGAGCCACAAGCATCCCACATGATCCCCTCTGTCTTTGCATGTCTTGTGTATACATTGGAGCATCAGGAAGTAGATGGTCCAGGTGTCCCACAAGCCTAGCTGTTGCTTAAGGGGTCAGAACCCCTGGGAGCGCCTCTGAGCCTCTGAGGGTGGTGGTTTTCTCACTTCTGGACACTGTGAGACCTTCATAGTTCAAAGGATTCTAATGAAACAACACTTTGGGGTTTTTGCTTATTTGTGGTTCCTCTAAAGCTCCCTTCAGCTACAATTTTCAGCAGTTTTCTAAAAGTAACATTCATTAAACAAATATTTATGGAGCATCTACTATGTGAATTCAGAAGTTAACGAGACAGACAAGCACCCTGTCCTCATGGATACAATGTGGAATCCTTCATCTATTAAAGAGAACTGGAAATACTCTCCTTGTCCTGCTGTAGTAGTAATATTTGAACTTCACAGTAGCGCTAGAGAAGGCATTCTTAGCCCCAAGTTACAGATGAAGAAATTGAGACTCTGAGAGATAAACTTCTGGCCCAAGAGGTTACATGGCTAGGAAGTGAAATTCATACAACCCCTCTTTATAATTCTTTCACGTATGGCACCTAAGATAAAGTGGTGTCTATGCCAGTCTGCTATAATAGAGATTGGCAAATTAAGTCATGAGGTTCAGCTGCATGTTTGTGTACACAAAGTGTTATTAACATAGCTACATCCATTTGTTCATATATTTTCTTTGACTGCTTTCCCACTGCAACAGCATGATTGAGTAGATGTGGCAGTGACCTCATAGCCCACAAAGACAAAAAAGATTTGCTATCAGACCCTCTAAAGAAAAGATTTGCCACCTCTCCCTCTCAGAACATTATCCCTTATATTAGTGAGAGTCATGTAAGCTCCTGTGACAAACCCCAAAATTTTGGTGGCTTAACACGTTTTAAAAAGTTTATTTCTCAGTCACACAATAGCGCAGTCAGGGTTTTCTAGGCAGAGGTAGGGGAGGTACAAGGGCTCTGCTTCAGGGATCCAGGCTGATCATTTCTCTAAGTTTACCCTAGGCAGAAACATCCAGCCAACAGACAAGGGAAAAGAGAAAGACCATGCACAGGCGATTTTTATGGGCCAGATATGGAAGTGGCACACATCAATTCCACCCATATTCCTTTGGCCAGAACTCAGTCACTTGTCTGTATCTAAATGCATAGGATACTGGGAAATGTAGTTTACTGGAATGCCCAGGAAGAAGAAGAAACAGGTTTTGGTGAACACGTAATAGCCTCCACCATAATCGCTCAATGCTAATCATTCTTACACCCAGAATGAAAAATCTCTAGTTTTGAATTCTTGAATATGTTTTAAAGCTCACATACAGTATGCATATGTTTAATTTTTTGTTTTTGAGGGCAGTGTCACTAGCCCTCACATGTGGGACCTGAACCGGGGCTGCTGGCTTCCCAAGCCAGCGCCCAACCACAGCGTGTTTAATTTTTTTTAATGTATTCAAATTTTTTTTTTAATTGAACTGGGGTAAGTTCACCCTCACCTTTTTGAGATACATGCTGAAATATATACAAGTGAGAAGACAGAATGTCATGGATTTGCTTCAAAATAATCTCAGAGGGAAGTGTATGAGAATATAGATGAGACAAGATTGATCTTGAGTTTGGGTTGAAGCTCAGTTATGGGTATGTGTGGATTCATTATAGTATTCTCTTGACTTTTGTATATATTTTTAAATTTCCTTAGAAAAAAGTTTTTTTAAATATTATGCTAAAACTACTCTTTGTTGCCCTGCAACAGTTTTTAGTAATAATAATAATAATAATAATAATAATGTAAAAACAATAGAACCCTGACCATAATAGACCACAAGGTTCTCTTCAATGACATTTACTATAGGTGTTCTGGCTTGTTAATTTCTCTTACTCTCTTACTTTCTCCAAATATCCCAGTCAAATAAGCTTGCCAGGATAATAAATGTTGATCGATAAAAAAAGACAAAATCCATGAGCGAATAGAACAATCAAAAGATAAAAGAGTTACCAGTATTCAAAGTTCAGCCACTTATAGTAGGAACACTCTCAAGAGAGTTAATGTATTAAGTGAGTCTAAATAAAGACCAGATTTGTTACATTCATTACACAAATACTGTCTGAACAACTACTGGATGTAAGGCATTGTGCTGAGCTCTAGAAACAATAATGATGAGGCAGGTGTCTCTGTCTTAAAGACTGTACTACTTGTCAGGTGGAGTAATACCAACTGCTACAGCAAACATCCCAAAATCACAGTGACTTTGAACAACCAAGTTTTATTTCTCACTGTGCAAGGTTAAATGAAAATATTCCTGGTCCAATAGCTCTCTCTTGAGTAAGTAACTCAGAGAATAGGGCTCCTTCCATCCCAGAGTCCTTTGCTATATAAAAAGGAAAGAGAGAAAGTATGTGTAGATGATCTCTCAGGGTGTTTTTATGGCCAGAAGTAGACCTAACGGAGCTCTCATAGTCTCACCTATACCCAAGTGTTGCTAGAAAATGTTTCTCTAGCTGTGAACCCAGGATGAAGAAAACTGGATACTGAAAGGGTAGAGGGTGGGGATTATGGGTGGGAGATATGTTCTGGAATGTTTTATCACAAAGATGATCCAGATCTGGTGGGATGGCAGGCAGACATGAAAACAGACATTTTACTAGACCATAGTAAGGTTAATAATAAAGATATGAGGAAGGTGCTATAGGAATTCTAAAGAAGGAAGTAGGATTTTTAAAACCTTCATCAGCTATTGGTAAGATTTCATCCATGAGCTTGAAACTTAATTTGTTTAGGCTATTAAACTTATAATTATTTTCCCACAAAAACGGGAAGCCCATGTTTCCCAACTCCTCAAAAGCAGAGCACTGCTGGCAGCCTTGTTTGACAACTTAGTCACAGAGCATGGACATTTATCGATACTAGTTATGTGTGCTTACTAGAACATAAACTCACCTGGAATTTGGATCTCACAGCATGAAAGGATTTTAATAGGATTCATTCATACATTTGTTCAACATTTTATAAAGACTTCTGTCCCCAAAATTCAATTTACAATTTTTACAACATCTTACAAAGACTTTGATCTTCAACTCTCCCTTTACAAATTTACAAGAATTTACACTCACTGCAAAGCATTTCTTTCCAGAGTTTCTTTAAAAGTTATTTTTCCTTAGGATCCAAAAATGTTAATTTTAGATGAGAGGAGAGGCAGTTGAGGCTCACATGTGGGGACTGTGTGTGATGAAAACGCAGGACACAGCAGCGCCTGGATTCTAATTTAGAACAGCCTGCCTCAGGCAATAGGAAAGTCATTTGTCCCTGTGCGCCCACATCACAATCTGGCACAACTGGGGGTTAGAGCCAGCCTGAAAGTCTGTCTGGCTACAGGATTCTATTTTGCCATCTTAATTTTTATATTCCATCCCTGTACTGACTCTCTCGCCCCTCCACCCCTTTCTAAGTGATTCTAATTAGAAAACACACAGGAAGATCCTTGTGGGATCTGGAAGCTGCTGAGATCCCCTCTTTGATCTCCCATCTGAACCACGGACGGTCTATTGTTTCACATTCTCCCCAAGTGCCCTGGTTGACAATTATTGGCATTTTAGAGCCTAGGGATTGCAATAAGATGCCAGACAGGACCGGCTGCCTAAAAATCCAAAGCAAGCACTCCTTCCAAACATTTTCCCTCCTCCAAAAAAAATACGGAAAGGGGAAAGATATCGCGTGCTGAATTAATAAACTGCCAAATAGGATGCTAGGGCTGGTTAGAATTTTAAAGATGCTCAAGGCACCTTTAAAGTGGCAACTAGCCCTTTCTTCCCCGGACACATATAAGCCCAACCAGCACCCCCTACCTTAAGCACTGCTATATAAATTCTGCAAAATGCCACGGTGACCTGTGGAACTTTCGGAATGATGAAAGTGTGTCTTGTCTTAATTTGGGTAAGACTAGGCTAACGTGCCTGGCGTGAAGCTGTGAAATCGGAAGATAGTTGATTTAAGAATCTTTTCTCAGTTTGTAGGACAGGGAAGATGAGGGCAGTAACAGGGCAGGGGGAGAGGGGCGTGCCGGTGAGAAAGGTTTGTTTATTTAATATCAGTCACCAAGGGAGAATCGGGAGGGCCGATTCCCTGGGGCACTGGGTGCGAGATGGCATTGGAAATTTGCGAAATAGATGAGTGCGAACGCCTGGACTGAGGGCTCCGCACGCGGAGAGAGTCGGGCTGGGCGGGCACAGGGGAGGAGGAAAAGAGGGAATCGGGTGGGAGGCGGAGGAAGGGCTGTATAAAAGGCCTCAGCCGCACAGAGTGCCCGCCACTCCGAGCCATTTCGGGAAAGCGGGAGCCACAGCAAGATCCAGAGGGAGGGAAACGAGCGCTGTGCTACTGCGGGGAACTGAGCCCATCTTCGGAGCCAGTACGCTCCTGCATCGGAGGCAAGGACCCTGCACCCTCTGCTCGACCCGAGCCCTTCCACTCGCCAGCTGCCCCCTGCAAGGCATGAGCGGAGCGCGGGAGCCCGAGGCTGCAGCGCGGTCATGAGGCGGTGGCCTAAGAGCGGCGGCTGTGCAACTGCAGCCCCCAGGTCCCCTCCCGGAGCGGCGCCTCCGGGATGAGCTCCCCGACCCGCGTCTACACAAGCTGAGATTGGCTCCCAGTGCCCCACCTGCGTTGTGAGCGCCTGAGCCTCGGGCACCGGGCCCAGCAGCTTCCCGCGGCGACACCTGCACGCTGGAACAGACCCACGCCCAGCGAATCGGACTCACCTCCCTTCCCAGGCTCTACAGGGCGGCGCGGGTGTGTGAGCGGCTGTGCTCAGGAGGCGGGCGGCCCACCGTCCAGGAGCAAGTGTCAAGACCCTTCTGGAACGAGCCTTTATCTTCCCCCTCCTATACACGCACGCCAGCTTCAGGCAGGGGCGCACAGTCGCAGGCAGACACCTGGCTTGCCCCGCGCCCTCTCCGTTCTCCATCACCACAACTCCAACTCCACTTTGTCAATAAAGGTTTCTAAACTCGCCCAGATACCCCCACCCACCCACGGTCCCGAACTTCAGTGCGCCCAAGGGCTGTGCCCTCGCCCGCCACAGCGACCTCGGCAGCGGTGGCGCGCACTTGGCCCAGCTTGGCAGGCGGACGCGGACCCCGGAGGGCCGTCCAGGTCACCTACAAACAGTGACAATCCCCGTGTGCCCGGGGCCCCCATCTGGAGCCGGCTCACCCTAGCACTCGGCGGCGCGGCCCGCGGCCCGAAGGAGCGCAGGGAGGAGGGGAGGTGGCTCGTCGGGTGAGTGGCTCAGGGCGGGGGAGCCCAGCGTGGAGGTAACTCCGGGCCGCCACTGAAGCCCTCCTCCTCCTCCTCCTCCTCCTTCTCTTCCTCCTCCTCCTCCCCGCGCTCCTCTGGCGGCCGCTCCTGCTCCAGCTGCGGCGCCGCGGCCACATCTGGGGCGCCCATGTGCGCTCGGGGGCTCGGCTGCGCCCGCCCCGCCGCCGCCCCCGCTGCCCCCTGCCCGCAGGGTGGTCTCCGGCCCGGCCCGGGTCCAGGGCAGCTCCCCGTCCCCGCAGCCGCCGGGGAGCGCCGGGGCTTGCTCGGCAGCCGGCTTGGACGCCCCCGGCCCCGCCGTGGCTCCGCCGTGGTGCGGCGGCTGCGGCGGCGGCGGTGGCGGCGGCGGCTCCTGCTCCCCCGGCCCGGCGCGCCCCGCCGCACCCAGCGCCAGCTCCGTGGGCCCAGGGAGCGGGGCCCCGGCGGGGGCCGAGGCGGGAGCCGCGCTGCCGGGCTCCCGGGCTCCGACTCCTCCTCCCCCGGCGCCACCGCCGCCGCCGCCGCCCGCCGCGCCGGGTCCTAAAGCCGCGCGCCTCAAGAGGATGGTGCGCCTGGCGGCCGAGCTGCTGCTGCTGCTGGGGCTACTGCTGCTCACGCTGCACATCACCGTGCTGCGGGGTTCGGGGACAGCAGACGGGCCGGACGCCGCCGCGGGCAACGCCAGCCGGACCCAGCTGCAGGTGAGTGCATCGCTGGAGAGGGGCGCGCGTGGCAGCGGGACCCGGGTGGCGGGGTGCTGAGCTCTCGCCTGATGGATGCGAGGAGGCTAGTCCCCCGCCCCGCCGAAGAGCAGCTGTTTCGGCAGCAGTTTTGCCGGGGCAACCCGTCTTCGGCAGAGGCGGAGCGGGGGGTGTGTGCCCGGAAGCTGGGCCTGGTTCGGCGGTCCGGCGGACGCGCTCCTCCAGGGCTATCACACAAGTCAGGTACTTGGGGGTGCGAGGCGTGGGATGGGCGGAGGATGTGTGGAGCGTGTATGTATTTGCTTTGGGATTCTGCCAGGCTTTGGTTGCCCTTTAGAGGCATGTTACTGGGGGTGGTGAGTGGGGGGACGGAAGTGGTCTTTACTATAGGATAACATCCCCAAACTAGGTTTGGGAGAAAGAGCCCCCGGTGAGCCTGCCCCTTCAGAAATGCAAAGGTCAGGAAATAATTTCCCGAGGAGAGTCGCCGGACACTCTCTTCTCCCACGCGGTCCCGGTGCCTTCGGGGTCCCTCCTGGGCCCTGCCAGAGGCTCCGGAGTGTGGTGTTGGCCAAGGGGAGGGCGCGGAGTCAAGGCACCTGCCGAGCTTTGGGCCGTGAGCTTTTAAACTTACAGCAAAGACTTCTTCCCAGTGCTCTGCCCGAGTTGAAGGTCGCCTTGGGAATGTGGTTCTAATGATCGATTTCAGCTCCAAGTCCGGGGGGAGGGTGGTCGCAACCGGGGAGGTGTTGTGGACGTCATAGAAATGGTATATTCCCCTTTCCTAATAAAAGGTTGCCCAGGTAGGGATTTCCCGCCGCTACCTTGGAAAGCGCTTTTCCTTGGGTCTAGGGGTGTGACAACTGTCAATTTGGGGCATGGGTAAAAATCCGCCGGGATTTTCTCAGAAAGCAGCGAGAATTCTCTGGCTCCCACAATCTCCTCAAACCGTCCCTCTAAAACTCTTTGCTCTACAATATCAACATAAGTATTACTTATCGCTCCAAAGGGCTTTACAATCATTGTCTCTGCAAATTCATTTTTACATCTTTATGTAACTTGTTGCGCAAAAATTTTACTGTTAGAAAATTCACTTCAACACTTCCAAACAGTGCTTACTATGTGCTACTGTTTTAAGTGCTTTAACTGATTTAATGAGGTTCTATATTATTAATATCTCCCCTTTACGGATGCAAAAAATAAATGAGGTACAGAGAGGTTAAGAAATTTGCCAAAGTTCACACATTCCAAACTCTTGATTAATTGCACCACGTTTTCTCTCTGCCAGGGTGTTACAGACTAAAGCAAGGTGACCCTTGGCACAAAAATGCAAAACCAGGAATGGGAAAGTATACACTCCCGAGCCTAAAGTTCTTTTAAATTTGGGACATTTGTGAAAATGTTCTAACTTTGTGGGGTCCTCTCGTCTTCTTTGGGCAAGCAGGTACAGCGACAGATTGATGGGATTCCTTTGGGGAAAGTGAAGATACCACCATTCTATAGATTGTGTTACACCCACTAGTCTAACATGTAGAAATAATTCTTAATATGTTCAAGATTTCTGGAAGTCATATTTTATACATGATGCTTTCTTTCCTCATGGACTCATGAAAAGCTGTAAAAATGATGTTCTATGGAAAAGTAAATTTGGCAGATTTCTTTATGAGGTGTTTGCTATCATTAGAATAACCCGGGGCTGGCCTTTTCTGCCTGAACAGTAAGGTAATGAGAGAAGCAGCTGGTGGAAGTGGCAACTGCAAAGGGGAAGTGGATTAAATTCTCAAAAGGGCCTTTGGCTGAAGAATTGCCCCAAGAGAGCAAAAGAAATGGAGGATTTAGAACGAGTAATGCTCCTAGGAATAACTTGGGTCCCAAGGAGCTGCTGATTCACCAGCTTCAGTTTATCTTACAATAGCGTTCAGTTATTCTGTACACTCAATGCACTTATCCAGGCAAAATGATGAGTTTAACAGTTTAGTTCATAATTTTACTCTCTTTTGTAATTTGTTATTATAAAAGTTTTATATTCTTCCTGACTAAAGTTATTTCATTGGCCCTCTCACTCCCCAAAGGTATTATGATCCAAGTGGAGAGTGTATGTTCCACCAAGCGAGGAGATCTGCAAAAGACATTTATTAGCGTGTTGTTTTCAGGCCCCAGCAAGTGAATTTGCTAGTAGCAGGTGTATTTGAAAGCAAAACTATGGATGCTATATTCTTTCTTGACGTAAGCTACATAGTCCAAGATGACCCCACTCTTATGTCTGATGGTTGGTGCTGGCTGTCACTTTGGCTCTCTCTATATGTAGTCTTTCATCCTCAAGGAGGGTTTAGCCTGCTTGTCTTTATATGGTGGACTCAGAGTAGCAAGAGTAAAAGCAGAAGTTGCAAGGCCTCTGGATGAACTTGTACAGTGTCCTTTCAGCCACATTCTAGTGGCTAAACAAATCACTGGGTCAGCTCAGATTCTGGAGGACAGAAAATAGACTGCTCTCGATGGGAGGACCAGCAAAGTAGCATTGCAAAGAATGTGGAAAGGGATGGGAGGAATTGTTACCATCTTTGCAAAATGTCTATCATATTGACCTTTTGTCTCATATACTTTGTAAATGTTTGGACCAGTCTTGCACTCATCTTTTAACATTGTTTATGCTGCCTTTGGCCATGCAGAAACTTTTTGTTTTAAATGTAATCCATGCTGAATCATTTCCCTTATGACTTTTGGTTTTCTTGCCATATTGAAGAAAGTTTTCCTTAAATAAAGATTGTCAAAATCTATTTCGTTCTAACAGTTTTAGGTTTTTTAATTTATTTTGTTTGTTTAAAATTACAATATAATTTGAAGTTATTTGTAGGTTTAAGGTTTAAGATAAAAATACAACTTTGGTTTTTATCCAAGTGAATAAATAGTCACTTGTCCTTTCATATTTCTTAAATACTCCATTCTACATTCATTGATACAAAATAACGTTTTTATCACATACTAAAATGTTTAGGTATACTTAAGTCTGTTTCTTGACTTTCATTTGTCTATTCGTGTACCAATACCACACTAGCTTCATTTAATGTAGCTTCATATAATGCTTTAATAGGGCAAATTTGCTTTCATTTAAAAACTATCTTTCTTAGAAATTCTTATAAAATGTCTTCTTTCAAACAGACTTTAGAATTATTTTAAGAATTCATTGAGATTTTAATGAGAATTGCTTATAATTTTTTGGTTAGTTGAGAAGAGTTGAGAATTTTTAAATTTTTAATGCTCCCATTCAAGACATGGTATAGGTAACCTATTTATTTCTTGAGTAAATTTTTGTAGTTCTCTTCATCTTTTTTTCACATTTCTTTTTTACAAGCTGTTTTCCAGGTTTGATTACTGTTGTGAATAGGGTTTTATTGTGTGCTGTATTCTTCACTTTGTTAGTTCTGGAATCTAGGAAAGCTATACATGCATACAGTTTTCTTGATGGGTACATGAGAGCTAGCAATATCCACTTCAGTACCATTATAGTTTCATGGCAAGAGTTGAAAACCTTTTCAGTTTTTCACTATAGCACTTTAATAAGAATTATCTGTTTCTTATGAGATTGTTGGAATTCAGCAATCTTTGGGCCTGGTACCCTTTTGGTTGAGATTTCTGATTAACATCCCACATTATTCCAGGGTCATAGTCTATTCAGATAATATAACTTTTCTTCAGTCAATTTTGATCATTTATGTTTTCCCAGAAAAACATACATTTTAACCAAATTTCTACTTTATCAGTATACATTTATACACAGTACAAGCATAATTTGCAAATATTTGATGACTGCATATTCTTTATGATGTACAAAGACTTATATCTCTTTATAAGACCTATCAAATCAAGATGGTTAATTATATTTTGAAAATCTTCCAAGTCTTGATTTATTTATGGTCTACTTATCTGTTGATTCCTCAAACTACTTAATTGTATTCTTACCCTACCTTTTTGATTTGTCTGTTTCTCCTTGTTATCCCATTAATTTTTGTTACACTTATTTAAAACAGAATCTATGGTGTTAGGACATAAATTGTCCTTTTTTGTGGTTAATTGTTATGAAGATGAAATTTCTTATTTATCTTTTTATTGGCTTTTGTCTTTAACACATTTCTTGTTTGATATTAGTATTGCAACTCCTGTTTTTGTTTGTTTGTTTATTTGTTTTTTAGCATTGTTAGGTGTCTTTTTCCAACCTTTATTTTAGAAAGTTCTCTGCCTTATTTGATTTTAATGCCTGTCTTATTAATAACCAGTAGCTTAATTTTCTTTTTCCATGCACTACATCAATGAATTTAACCCATTTATATTTTTTGTGATTACCAATAAATTTGAAAATATTTTTTATTTTTATTTGGTGTTCTCGAATTTCCAATTTTTATATTACCTTGCACTCTCCACCCCAGCAACTTATTTGTGTGACCTTTGGCAAGAGACTTAGCCTATGTCTAAATTTTCTCATCTGTAAAATAGACATATAGTACCTATTTCCTAGTGTTATTGTAAGGATTAAAACATTGAATACATGCTAAGTGCTCTCTTAGATTTTGGTAATTAAACATTTAATAAATATTTAAATATTATTTATTTTGTTCATTTTCCCTCAAATTTTGAAAGTGTTCTATTTCTGTCACTCTTAACATTTTAACAGATTTGAACTTACATTTTTCTATCAATGCTGAGCATCAATAAGTATTTGAAACCTTAACCCCCTGGGGGGATAAAAGAACAACAGTATTCTGACATGGTTTTTCTCTCTCGTGTCTCTCAAATTTTAATCACATCAGAATACTTAGTGCTACATTATTCCTTTTTCTTTATTTTTTCTTTCTGTCTTTCTTTTTCATTATAGCTATCATAGGAATAATTTATTAGAAGTTTTATTGTGCTCTCAATAATTATTTAGACTAAACTATAAAATTTACTTATTTCTTTATCTGCTGCTGCTGCTTCTTGAAGCTCATATTTTCATCTTTTATTTTGCTGGAATGCATTCACAAAAAGTTCTTTCAGAAAGGTTTTACCAAATAGTAAAGTTTCTGGGAGCCTAAATTTTTAAACATATCCTTATTTGGTTCTCACACTTAAATGCTAATTTGGTAGTTGGCTGTGTTCAATCATGTTTCCCCTCAGAATTTTAAAGCTATAATCTGATTTTGTAACACTATCTCATATTTCAGTGAGAACGCTGATGCTATTTTTTTTGTAGGTGATTTAAAAACTGGAAGTTTTCCTGATTTATCTCTTTATTCATAATGTTCAGAAATGTCATCAGTCTGTGTTTAAATTAAGGGCTTTAGTTATTAGTCCTTTGCAGCACTTGGTGGACCCTTTCAGTCTGAAGCCTCAAGATTGTCTTTAGCTTGAGAAAATTTCTTTAGAATTCCTTTGCTTATTTCCAATATCCATGTACTCTCCTTCTGGAACTCCTATTAGAGTTTAAATCTAATATTGGAATTTCAAGATCTATCTTCCATGTCTCTTAATTTTATCTTTCATATTTATCTTTGTGATTTTCTAATGTGTTTGATGCTATGGTTCAATCTTCCTTCCAGCTTTTGCAACCCCAGAGCTAGCTCTTTCACTCTTTAAATAGGTTCCTGTTCTCATTCTTTTCTCCTAACTTCTGTAGCCTCTCTTCTCTTCTCTTCTCTTCTCTTCTCTTCTCTTCTCTTCTCTTCTCTTCTCTTGTCTTCCCTTTCTTCCATTCCTTTGTCTTCATCCTCCCTTCCTTTATCTTCATCCTGTCTTCCTTCTCCTCCACTTGTCATCCTTTTCCTCATCTTCTTCCTTTTTCTCTTTCTTCTTTTCTCTTGCTTGTACTCTTTCTCCTTGCATTTTAAAAAGTTTTATTAATAATGAGTGATTTACATACAATAAAATGCATGGGTCTTAAAGAATCAGTTCCATTTTTGACAATTGTATATGCCCGTGTAGCTACCATTATCATTAGGATATAGAATATCTGCAATGGCAGAAAGTCTTCTAGAGCACCTTTGTAGACAGTTCACTCTTTCAGGGACAACCATTGTCTGATTCCTATCACCATAGATTAACTTTGCCTGTTTCACATCTTCATATAGATGAGATTATACTGTACATATTTTTTTAATGTGTCTGGCTTCATTTGTTCTACGTAATGTTTTTGAAAATCATCTATGTTGTGCATATCAGTAGATTTCTCTTTTTTATTGCTGAGTGGTATTCCATTGTATGTTTTATAACACAAATTCTTTACCAATTCCTCTATTGATAGACATTTGGGTTGTTTCCATTACTTTGGATATTATGAACAAGACCATGTTAATGTTCTTATACAAGGCTTTCTGTGCACATGTGCTTTCATTTCTTGTGAGTAAATACCTAGTAGTGAAACTGGCATAGTTTCTATTCTTGACATTATTATGGAAATTATTCAAGGGAAATTCACTTTTTGGGAGATATTTCTTTTGCTTTCTCAACTTTGTACATAGTGTTTCACTTTCAATTGGTTACTATTTGTTCCATACCTACCAGAAATCATTCCTTCTTCTAGGTGTCCCCCTCTCAGATGACCACTTATGTTGTGAATTTATCTTTATATTTTGTCTGCCTCTTCAGAGAACTTGGAGAGGGAAAAGAAGTAGACAAAAATGCTTGGTTCAACACCTTGAACTGAGACACTATAATTTCATTTTTCTATATACAAACCAAAAGGAAATTCTATTATTTGTGCAGTCCCTTCACTCATTTTCTTCCAACCATATTCTAACACACATTGATCTTTGAGGTTGGGGGACAACTTCAGCAGTCATAAGAACTATCCATTTAGTAAAAAGACTATATCTTGGTTTAAAGCCCAAAGGAAAGAATCCCACAACCATTTTCTCATATATGTGTGTGTGTTTTATATAACCTTCAATGTCAGAACATTCTTCCTGTGATGTGTCCTTTAAATCTTTTATGTTACATCTTAATTTCATCTTTGCTTCCCCCCATCCCTCCTCCAGTATTTATGAGCAGGTGACTGGCCCCCTTTTTTTTTCTCCCAAGAAACACCTCATGCAGAACTTGAAGATTATTATTTAATAGTTCCTCTGTCTTTTCCAGATTTAGTCATTTCAGTTTCTTTAACTTGTCTTTATTGGTTTTATTTTACAATTTTTTAGTGGTTTCTGTGGTTCCCCTGTGTCTCTCTCATCTTCTGAGAATATCTTTCTTCTGAAATTCTTGGCCCAGGATTTTATGATTCACAAAGAAAAGGATGGTGATGAAGCCCCTTTCTTCAGTGGCAGTAAGAATGTCCCTTTGTCTATACTTATCCCCCCAAAGACAGATGATTAATTAGGGGATGTGATAGGAACATCAGTTTAATGCCCAGGATTATATGCAGTGAGTTTAAGAAGCAGCAAGAGGGTGTGTTATTGAAAAAAAAAAAACGAATCTCATTTTGCATTTTATTTAAACCATGTCTATACTCTTCCATAAAAACTTCATAAGAAGCCATGAACATAAAAATATAAAGCTTAACTTATTTCTGTGACATATCAGTCCATAGGCTAGATGGAGTGCCATGCTAATGATGTCAATGTGCTAGTGCCCAGCCTTCCTCTTGGGCAAGTACGCACTACCCACCATAGTCACTGGCTTGATAACATACCCTTCTGAGTCTTTCCCTTCTCTTCCTTCTTTCCCCTTCCCCTTCCAGATTCCTGGGCTCATCTCCCAGATATACTACTTGCTCTTTGTTTCAAGATTTGGTTCTGGGAGAACCCAAACTAAACGAAGCACCACCCACTTCTCTAGATAGTGACAGTTAGGAAAGGTACAGGGCAGGGTTTCCATGAGGCACCTGTTGCCTCTTTGTCATTAACAAAGATGAAGTCTATTAACTTCAAAAGGAATGTACTATGGGCAGCAATGGAATCAAGCCATGCCATGCCATCCCAGTGCAGCTGGAAAGAGTGGAATTCCAAAATGGTAGGAATGAGAAAGTTCGGGCCTAGGCAAAGTCTAGGAATTGCTGGTGTTTAGAGAGATACCTAGTTGATTTTTCTCCTGACAGCCTGATCCCGTGCTTGTTTGTTATTTTAGGTGGGAGGATGAGCAGCAATGGGAAGTCATCGAAGGTGCGTGGGATTGTCACCTAATGCCTGAAAATGGCAGAGACTATGGTGCCTTGATAAATATAGCTTCATATCAACTCCCCAAGCACAGACCAGCCTGTGTCACTGGAAAGTTGTTTCTGTAAAATGAGTAGAAGTAAAAACAGTAGATTAACTACCCTTTCTTCCTGTTAGCCTGACCCATGCACATTTCAGGAAACCAAGTGATCTTGCATAGAGCACTGTCTGTGACTGATGTACCTCTGTAAGAAAGCACCACCCCAATTCCCCCCTGGAAGGGACAGTGCTGCAAGACCAATGGAATAGGAGAGTTCTGTCTTCAAGTTTGGGGCCTTGAGCTGCCAGACTCACAGTTTGGGACACCTCAATCTCCAGATGTTCATCCGAAGGTCGACTGTGAATGCAGAAGACTATCTCCTGCTGGACACTACGTCTCTGTTTTCAAAAATGACAAGGTGTAGCTGTCATCCATAAGGAGGATGCAGGGGAGCTGAAAATGATGTAATAGGCCCCCGAGGTGTTAACTTATTCCCACAGGCATCCAGATAGAATATTCATGCCAATGCCAATGAAATACATAAAAAAAAAAAACATGTCTTGGTTCCCAGCTACCTCTTAGAGATAGAGATGGAGGGAGAATGAGGGTAAGAATGGCAGTTGTGTCATTATTTTTTTTAAAATTTAGCTTTATTGAGGTATAATTGACATACATTTAACTGGAATTACATATTTAAAGTGAAAAATCTGATGAGTTTGACAACCGGTGAAACCATCACCACCATCAAGCTGTTGAATAAATTTGCTGCCTCCTAAAGTTTCTTTGTGCTCCTTTGTAATTCCACCCTCACTCTCCAGCTATCTCCAGGCTATGGATGGATCTGCTTCTGTCACTATAGATTAGTTTTTGCATTTACTAGATTTTTTAATAAGTAAAACCATACAGAATGTACAGTACAGTGAGTTTCTTTGCTCACCATAATGATTCTGAGATTCATCTATGTTTTGTGCATGAAGAATTTGACCCTTTTTATTGCCAATTAGTATTCCATTGTATGCATATAAATAAGATAGGCTTATCCATTCACCCATTGAAGCACATTTAGGTTGTGTTTAATTTGGGCCTATTAAAATAAAGAGCTATGAACATTCAGGTATAAGTCTTTGCAGAAACATATGCCTTCATTTCTCTTGTGTGAATACTGAGGAGGAGAATAGCTGGATCATCTGGTAGGTGTATGTCTAGCTTATTAGAAAATTGTGGTAATCTTTTAAAGGCACTCACATAACATGTTTAGAATCTAGAACTCAGGGACATCATTGAAAAACTTCAGAGAATTTGGAATTGAGTCCCAGGAAGATACCTTCCTACAGCTAAAACATAGTTATGTTATCCACAATATATTATGAAGAACTGAAGGAAGGAGAGAAGATACTGTCTTTTTGGAAAAAATTCTCCTATCTTTTTGGGATGCCCAAAGTACAAAAGTCTTGTGCGGCTCAATTTTCCAGGTGATGGTGGTCATGGTGGTGGTGGAAGGAAAGTTAGGTGCTGGGCAAAAAAAGGTTGGAAAGGTGTCCCAGCAGAAGACTCTGTTTCCTCCATAAGCTCGCTTCATCTTCCCTTCCCCATGCCCTGCCTGACTGGAACTTAAGAAAACCAAATATAGATTTTGTATCTCCCATCTGGGGTCTCAATTACATTGTGACTTAGAAGTATGATATTGGTTATGAGCCCAAAATGAATTGGAAGCCAGGTTTATTGCTAGAACCTGCAAATTCCAGGAAGTAGAAAGGACAAAAATAAAAATGGGGAGATCTCAGGTGTTTTGAATCCTTAGCCCAGGAAATGGGCTGAGGAAATGTTAACATGAGCTGCCCTCTTGGCCACACTGGCCATTAGGAGAGTGCAGATTATTAGTCCCACACAGGATTCTCATGGGAGAGCAAGGACTGTCCTTCCCTTACACAGAAGGTGGCCCACCCACCGTCCTGATGTTCACCAGATGCTGCCGTGGCCCAGAGATATGGGTGAGAAGCTCAGGATGACTTCTCTGCCCTTGCACCCAGACTGTGGTCTATGGAGCAGCAGCAGCAGTCTCTCCTGGTACCTCCTTAAAAAATGAGAATCTCAGGCCCCACCCAGAACTACTGAATCAGTATCTGCATTTTAACAAGGGCCCCAGGCTAATCATACTTATGGTATAGCAGGAGCACTGGTTAAGATGCATGCTTTTTTTGCAAGTTACAACCCCAGAAAGCACTCAATACAGGTCAGGTATTATTTAGCTATTGCTCAATTATGCTGTGTGACAAACTACCTCAAAACTCAGTGGCCTGTAATAAAACTATGTATTCTCATGCTCATGGGTCTGTGGGTCAGCTGGCATTCAGTAGGTCTAGGCAGGCTAGGCTCCAAGGTGTGGGTTGGGTCTGGATGTTTTCCATGTGTTTCCCATACTTCTGCAACTGGCAGGCTACCTACCATGCATTTCTATCATGGTGATGAAAAAGCACAGAAAGGCAGAGGGGAACCCAAATGGACAGCACACTTCAGGCTTTGCTTGGGTCACACCCTTAGCATCCAATCAGCCAAAACTAATCACAAGGCCCAACAGAGGAGCCAAGGCATGGGCTTGGATTTGTGTCAATTCCACTTCTGCTTCTCATTTATGTGTCCTTAGGCAAAGGTCTTACACGTCTCTGTCTTCTGTGTCCTGTTCACTAAAATGGGAATAGTAGCTGTATTGATGAGAGGTTACAATGTTGTGAGGACCATCCGTGGGGCATAGGAATGGTTTAACTCATGGATGCTGGTATTACAGAGCTGAGCATTGGGAAAGTCATTTCAATTCTCTGCATTTCATTTTCCATGTCTAAGAATAGACATCCTAGTGGGATAATTCTACTAATTTTTTTTTTTAGCTTCAGGTATACAAAACAATACAAAGTTATACTTTTCACCCCTCACAAAGTGACAACCCCCCCCCAGTTTACCCCCCCCAACATCATACGTATCTATTACAATTCCATTGACTCCACACTACTAATTTTTTAAGTTTATCTTTAAAATTGATGATGATGATACAAAAGCTGACGCTGAGCATTTATTCTGTGCCAGGAACTGCTTGTAAGGACTTTATATGTATATACACTTTTAATTCTCATCATAGCCTGGTGGGGATTATCTCTATTTTGCAGCTGAAGAAACTGAGGCAGAAAAATGTCAGGAAATCAAGGTTTCACATCTGATTGTTCTGAGTACCTCATGTGGAGGGAAACATCACAGAACTGATGCTGTCTCCATGTGGCTGACACACATTCTGCCTCATGCCAATCCGTGATGCTTCTAAAGGGCTATTCTTGGCTTCTTCTCCCATGTGGGAGAAGGAAAAGAAAGATCAGGGGTAGCTTGTGAGAAGAGACTGAGCAAGCAGCTGGCATCTGGGTTAAGCAGAATCCCCGTCTCCACACTACCTATCATGAGGCTGTGTCTTGGGAAGCAGATGCCCGGTGAGTGCACTGATCATTTCCAGTGTGACCCAACCATTATGTAGGTCTGTGTTGTGGAGCTGCTCAGCCTGGCTCTGGGCCAGAGTCAGGCTGAGAAGAAAGGTGGGGCCCAAAGGACCCTGCCTCTGAGAAATTAGGGCTGGACAAGGCCATGGATTGCTCTGTCAGCACAGGGTTCCACCCACCAAAGGTTGTTTCTGAGTCAAGATACACAGGTCCATCTCTTTCCATCTTCCTTCTGAATGGTCTCGCTTGTACAGTTTCAACTGCTTAAAACTCATGTGCTTCATAGTAGGGATGGAACTGTGCCCGCAAATATGTTATTCATCACACATAGAGCTTTAACAATTTAAGCCTGCAACCGCTTTTGCTGACGAAGGGGCACCCTTTCCTACCTTCCTTTCCCAGACAGAATAAGAGAAACAGGACATGCCTGGGGACAGGAGTTCCACAAGTTCTGTGAGCGGTATATTCTGCTTTTTAATTACTCTTGTTGGCCAGAAGAATTTCATCTGTATGACTAGTCAGTTTTTCCCTTTCCTCGGTGTTTCTCAAAGTCAATTTCCTCAAGGTCTCCTGAAGAACAAGTGGCCAGAGTTTTTTAAATGTTTTCTATAGTCAGAGTAGTTTCATACTTCCTTTTTTATTTATGGCATTGCATTGCTAATATCTATCAGCTTATGGAACACTCTGGTTCCAGATATGTTTCTGTTATTTTTCCCAAGTTCCTGACTATCCTGTACACCCAGTGCATTTTATCCTTTGTTTTGTTTTGTTTTGTTTTGTTTTGTTTTGTTTTGTTTTGTTTTGTTTTGTTTGTGATAGGCTGTCTCATGCCTTGGATGTGGTCTTCAGCACCCTCTCTCTTCTCCCTTTGCACTCCAAATGTTGAGTTGGGACCATTCTCATTTTAACTATCTGAATAGCTTATTAATTTGGTGATTATCACAGAATTGAGCACTGACTGGGTAAGGAGCTAAAATAGAAAGGAAAAAATAACTTAAAAGTTGTATTACCACTAAAAATGTGAAATCACTATGTTATCCCATCAGAATTAAAAAGAAACCAAAAACAAAACCTGAAGACACCAAGATTAGCAAGAATGTGGAGCACCTATAGGAAATGTGAACTGATATGAACACTTTGGAAAATTGTTTTTCCAAAGCAACTACTAAAACAGAGCATTTATGTACCCTCTGACCCTGCACTCCCACCTTAGGTATATATCCAACCAAAATGTATTCATCTATGTACTCAGAGACCTGAAAAAGAATGCTCATAACAGACTATTTAAAATAGCCCCAAATTGGAAATGGCAGAAATGCCCATAAACAGGAGAATGAATAATAATGCAGTAAGTGCACACACTGGGAATGAACAAATGACAACTATAAGCAACAGGTCCAACTTCACACCTGTAATGTTGAATGAAGGAAACCAGGCACAAACGAGTTCATGCCAGATAATCCTGTTTATATAAAGCTCATAACCAGGAAAAACTAATCTATGCTGTTGGAAGATGGTTACCCTTGTGAAGGAAGGAACTAGAAGGGAGTATGAGGGGACCACCTGGGGCACTGGTAATGTTCTCTTTCTTGACCTGAGTGTTGGGTTACACAGGTGTGTTCAGTTTCTGAAATCCCACAGACCTGTATAGCTATATATGTGCATTTTTCTGCATGTATATCATGCTTCAATTAAAATATAGTAAATAATGCAGGAGGCAGTGTAGATAGGGCAGGAAAGATGGTCATTTTGCACTGGTAAAGAGAACCTGGAGCCCTGGAGTCCACTCTCGGTGTTCCGTGATGTGCACTACCGGGCACACTGATCTCCAAATTTTAATGAATGTGGACTAGTTTCGATTATGGGGACCCTCCTCTGCCTCCGAGGCCTCGTGCTATTGTCACAACATCAAAGACCAACTGCTGGCTAAGATACAGTCCATATGAAGAGTGACCAGCAAATTTACTGCTTGACTTCATTCCCTTTAAATGGAACTGGCCCCATGGTCCTCTTTCAAAGCTCATTTGTGGACATATATCTTCTTTATAGGACATTGTGTACAATAAAGAGAAGCAATAACTTAAAATTAAAAAAAATACCTTTGAGAGTGCTGTGAGATGGGCATTCCATCACTGTGGTTACGTGTGTCCAAACACTCCTAAAAGTCTAGCCATTGGCTTGAGAGCCTTCTATTCAACATGGTGACTTTTTTAGACTAATTAAGTTATTTTTTTATGCACCAACCCTTTCGCTGGGCTCTGCAAGATCTTGGGAAAATTATTAATGAGAGGCCATCTACTTCAAACCAGAAGGCAAAATGGTGACATTCATATCTTATTACTAACTTTTTTGGGGTTGCTCTTTGTCAAGTAAATGTTAATTAAGGAGTGAGGTCAAACTAAGCATCTGGATCAATTATATACAGTCCCCCAATATCCATCTGTGTGGACAGCATTCCTTCACATACCCTAGTGTGAAAATTTCAGGAAGTGACTGACATTTACAGATAGTAGAATTGAGTGAGAAAAGAACAGAGTTGTTTTGATGACTATCAGAAAATGAAGAACATTATAACCTTTCTAAGGGGGAAACCAGTTCCACAGAATACAAGTACAGTTACTTATAATATCAAGGATGTCTTTGGCTGAACTTGGAGTCTGACCCAAGTAGGCATCTGCGATGAAAATTACCAGCCTGCTCAAAACTGAACAATCCAGAACGATCCTTTTAATATGCAGTCACTTATTACAGCAATGAATCAGTCCACAGGGGATAAAAACATTTTAAAGAGTGGCCAAGTCATCCTGGCCCGTAGATTCTACTTCTGTTTAATCCATTACTCTCAAAAAGTTTCAGCACTCCACACTTTTCTGGAAAAGACTAACTATTGCGTAGATCTTTTCCTTTCTGCTCCCCTCACTGGCACATGTGGGAAGACACACCTACTATGTGAAACAGCTGTGATTTTCCTGCCAAGATTTTGATGAAGGCAAAACACTCAACTCAAGAGACACCTATGAAATGAGATAAATCTCACCTATAAATGGGAATAAGCATTGACTGGAAGAAACTGGGAATATTTGGAGAGGCTGTGGAACTGCAAGGAGAGTGATTCTAAATATTGAACAACATGTAGAAATAATGAGATCTGGGCTCTTGTGAAGGTACCTTCTGTTCCAAGTTTTCCTCGCTGGCCTCACTGCCCTGAAGTGCAGCCCAGTGTGGTTCCCATGCCCCACAATGGTTCTTTCATTGCTTTTTCTCCAAGGCCCAGCCCAATGCTAAGCTCTGGGATAACCCAAAAAGGAACATCAATGTTCTTGGCCTTAAAGTTGCTCAGAAATGAGGGAAGGGAGGAAGATGAAAAGGGAAATGACCAGACATAGTGAACTCAATTACAGAATGATATGGCCCAAAATAAGGGAATAATTGTGTACCTTCCTAACATGAATGAAGAACATAATATGAAGAGAGGGGAAAACAAAAATGGAATCATAGCTTCAAAGAACTACCCTCTAATTAAGGAGATCTTTTCTGTGGGCCTCTGATTGGTTGCCCCAAGATTGCTCAAACCATTAATTCTATTTACTTCATTTTGAAGGCTCTTACATGTGTCTATTGTAACTTTGGGTTGGAGTTATGCATGCTACTTAGGATGTGGTGTAAATAGAAGCTCTGTGGAAACCTGCTAGTGTGATGGAGTCTTCTCAGATGGCAGGAGCTGTCTGTAGGTTATGCAGACTCCCTTTAGAAGAAAAACTCTGGACCTGCAAAGCCTCAACTCTTCAGCCTGGAGAGAAATCAGGAAGCCATCTGTGGGCTCCCTCTTGAGATCCAAAGAAAGGTAGATACTAGCAGGAGAGTTGCTGTGTCTTGGTGCTAACAATCTAAGTGGAGTTGCCTTTTGTGTCACCAGGATACATGGGCGCATGACAGGTGTTCCTGTATGCAAGAGTCACTGCCCATGGCCATAAGCATCATCCCTACTCTGCTCACCGGGTTGAAACAGGGCTTTATCTAAGCTCTGCATCACCTTCACAACCATGATAAGGTACTCTGCTTAGAAAGAAGGTTGCAGACACTCACCATGTTGCGGACACTCACCAGACACTAGCATTTTGTTGTTGGCTGGAAACCTGGAAAATTGAGTCTCAACTTCTCATTTTGTACATGAGAAATCCAAAACCCAGAGAAATAAAAGGACTTTCCCAAGACCATACTAGTCATCCTGGATTGACTGACTCCCAGGCCAGTCCTCTTTCAGAAACATTTCTGAACATCTTTAAGAGTTTTCATGGTCTTGCTTTGCTAATGAGAATTGTAGGAAATTTACATCTAAAATGCCCAGACTCTGCAACATTACAGTTGCTGTTAGGTTATTACAGGATTTGAAAGGAAGTTAAATGAACATGAATTGTGTTTCTTTTAGGTCAGAGACAATCAGGTTGCAGTCAGGCAAATGAAATAATGTACATGAAGTATAGAGCATGACCTGACCATATAGTAAGCATTCCCTAACTCCATTCATTCATTCGGCACTTATATATTGAGTGCCTATTATGTGCAGGTGCTGTGCTAGACACTGGAGATTCAGTACAGAATAAGCTTCTGTTCTAGAAGGGGAGGTTGACAATAATTAGTTTATAAATAGAGATTGTGATGAGTGCTTAGCAAGACATGAACAAGGAGCAAAGATAGGGAATACCTGAGGTGCCTACTCAAAGAGGGTTACCAAGGAAGGACTTGGTAGACAAGTGACACTTCGGTCCCAAGCTGGGGGTAAGACCAGTTCTGCAAAGAACTAGTGGGAGAGCAAGTTAGGCAGATGCAATCACAAGCACCAAAGCTTCGAGAAGGGAGTGTAGATTTAGTGGGGGGAACATGAGAGTTACAATTCCATGAATTGCTCCTGTTCCTTCAATGGAATACTTGTACACAGTAAGGATGATGAGGAAGAGTAGGAGATCTGGAGAGAAAAGATATGAAATAGTCATCTTGGATACTGGAGAGGACAAGATTTTGAGGAAAGGGCAGTTGATTTTGGAATAGAACTGAGTACTCATTTGAGGTTTGAGAACATACATCTACAATGGAGCAAGTTTTTCAAATTGAGCTATTTTATTTTTCCCATCACCTGCCTGCTTGGCTACCAACCTAGAGAAGTTGGATTGTTAAGTTCAACTAGAACTGAGGTTTTGCCAATGGAATAGATCAGAGGGAGAGAAGGGGGCAAGGAGAGTTGAGGGGGTTGCAAATGGATGGTTATAATATGGGAACATGTGCCAAGTAAGAAGGAAAGTAAAAGTAAGGAAAAGCTGAAGATTGGTGAGAAATGATAGTGGAATGAAGCTCTCAATGAGTTTCAAAACAAGGGAAATGAGCTAACAGGATAGGCAATATCTTCGTATAGGAAACTTGCTCATGAAAGGGCAGAGGGTTGCTGAGTTGCAATGGAAGAAAAGGTAATTGGTGGTGAGGAGGTCAAGGAGTTGGGAAGGCCATCTACATGGATGTTGAAGCACCAAATAGGGTAACAGAAGAGACTGCTGAATAAGCCTGAGCCAAAGCTTAAATTTTCAGTGAATGAGAGAGAATGACCAGAAGCTCCATATAACAGTTGGAACATCCATCATCCTGAAAGGTTTTTGTTTGTTTGTTTTGTTGTTGTTGTTTTTTGTTTTATCATTTTTTGTTTTTTTCAGGAAAAAAGGGGAAAAATACTGGTCAGGAAGCAGGAAGCAGCTATGGGGCCTAGGAAGATCTAGGAGGAGATTGTAGAAATAGTTTAAAAATGAGAGAAGATTGCTTATCATGGTGTGAAAGACCTAGAAGTTCCAATAGGAGAAGGCTTTAGGAGGGTAGAAGGGTACAGTTTGAGTCCAATTTAGAGACATTCAGGGGCCGGCCGAGTGGCTCAGTTGGTTAAGAGCTCGCTCAAGAGTGTGAGCTGAGCTCTGAGCAACAGCTGTTCGAGGCCAGCCTGAGCTGAGTTGCCGTTGAGCTGCCAACAGGTGGCAGGATGGCTCAGCTAAAAAAAAAAAAAAAAAAAAAAAAAATAGAGACATTCAAAGCAGTGTGGGATGGAGATCCTATGGTCATGGAAGACCTCTTAATTGCAGCTAGATAAACCATAATGAAAATGGTCTTAAGTTTCTTTTGAATGGAGGTGATACCCTTTGCTCAATGGCATGTGGCCACTGGGTTCTTGTTGCAGTGATTATTTAGGTTGGTGTAAAGGCATCAGACGAGGGGTAGGGGTTACTTAGGCCTCACAAGGTAGGCTTGAGGCATCAGCTCCCTTAGTGTTCATGGCTGGAATGGTGGAAGCTGGTGGGTACAGAGATCTCATATGATTTTATCAAATATATACTTTTTGTCAAACACTTATATAACACTTACTATGGGGCAAGCACTTGCATTAGCATCTGATTAATATTAATTTATCTAACCCTCCTAATGGTATCATATGATAGGCACTATTTTTATCCCTATTTTACACACTAAGGATAAGTAACTTGCCCAAGTAACAGTTAGTAGAGGTGGAGGCAGGATTTGAACCTTGGCTGTCTGGATCCTAGAGTCCATGCTTTCAATCACTGTGACTGCAGTGACTTGGGGAAGAAGGAGTTCCTTTTCCACTGTCAGAAAGAACTCTTGTCTTGAGAGTCAGAAGACATAAATTTGAGTCCCCACTCTGCCACTAACTGACTGTAACCTTGGGCACAGCATTTAACTTCTATCATCCTCAGCTTTCTTATTGGTCAGTTCCATGCAATCATTCAGGGACGCAGGCTGATGGAGACTGATATCTTCTTAACAGTTCCAGCTTAGAAAGGACATCCACCATTTCTACTCACATCAATAATACCTTGATGCAAAGTGGCTGTGAAATGCATTCCCTGGCTGGAGGGTTGCCTCCACATTTGAGCAGGCGCACATAATTTTGGTGGACAGCTATCCCTCTCTGCCTTATTACTCAATGTGGCTTATGCTTTTGGAACTCTGTGTGTGTATTTCTGTGTATCACACTTGGGCCTGTACTCTCAGCTCTTTGTCTTCTTCCTGTCTCACTTCTAAGAATCTCTCATCACATGAGCAATAACTGACCATTAGATGCCATGCAGCCCATCACGTCTCAGAATACAAGACGTAAGTCAAAAGAAAACAGTCCATCCCCAGTGCCAAAATCCAAGGATGAAGCTAAGTTTGCCCAGGTTTTTGAGCCATATTCATCACCTCTAAGCATCTATTTGCACTATGAATATTTATCCAGATGCTAATCAGCAAAATATAGTTTGAGTAGGAGTTGTTATAACCCAATTGATAGGGAATACAGGATTTATTCAGAGTATTTCTTCAGAGTATTTCAAATAGTTTCCCTGAAATATGTGGGTATCTGAAGAGGAGATAATTGTCTCAATTATCCAGATGTGTTTGTTTTAGTGGAATGGAGCTAAGCCTCAAGGCTCCTTCTATTTGCAAAATGGAGTCCTCATCTCTTACCAGAGCTGCAAGGGAGACACTGATCCAGCCGCATGTGAGACAGAGAGAGAGCCCATTAGCAGTTTAGAAAGGTAACACTTATGGACAAACCCAAACAGTGTACTTTGCTATCTTCTCCATTCACAGATTGGCGAGGTAAGCAGAAAGAAAATTCGCCTTGATCTTAGACTAAGTGCTGAGATCTGCTTGCCCTTTTGAAGACTCAGTGTAAAGTCTGCATGAGCAGGAGACTGGATTCAGAATAGCTAATTTCTGACTGGTTTGCAGGTGGAAGTCTCTCACTGCTAAGATGACCATGAGTCTCACCAGGGTGTCAAGCTCAAGCACAGAGGCTCTGTTTCCCACTACAGTGGGAAGATGTTGTATGAAAAAAAACCCAGCCTTAGCTAATAAATACAAAATGTGGTTACTTATTTGGATATTACATGTCTTTTAAGTCCTAAGAGCTATGTGGTAAGACAGTTTTATAATTTGCTTTTCTCACAGTAAGATCAGTGAAAAGAATTATTTACAAGTAATCACATTTCATATAAAGACGTATTTAAAAGGTTTCACATGGAGATTTATTCCACAGTTCACAGGCATGATATTAGCTTTGAGAGATACCACCATAATGCAAGAATAAATAAAGAGATAATGCAGTTTCTTAAAAACCCCTTGGCCAAGTTTTTGTTAACTGTCATTCAAGTATTTTGGTGCTATTAATGCATTTGTGGGATGACTCGTTTTATATTGAGAGAGTATTCCCCCTTTTCCAGGCTCCTAAAAACAAACTACCAATGCACAATCAAAGGAGGGTAAGATGTAAAAAGGAAAGGTGTGTTTTGCCTAAGTGTCAGATTCAGAAGCATCTGCCTTGCCTGGTGTGTATGGCATTAATTTCCTGCCGGTTTTTCTATTGGAATGCCCCCCTGAGTCGCTTGAAATTGAAAATC
This sequence comes from Aselliscus stoliczkanus, assembly GCA_033961575.1. NCBI lineage: Eukaryota > Metazoa > Chordata > Mammalia > Chiroptera > Hipposideridae > Aselliscus > Aselliscus stoliczkanus. The sequence goes on from CM066738.1 coordinate 35,359,566, forward strand.
AAGTCATGTTTTATTAATCAGCTCTAGGAAACAGTGAAAGAAAGAGGTGGCAGAGAGGTTTCTTTTTATGAAAAATTTCTAACATCAACAAAGCCTAGAAAAAAAGTGCATGCACAACTTTGGGCCACAAGTCTGGGATTTTAATCTCAAAGAGCATTTGCCCCCACCATCTTCATGTCAGTTAAGTATCTCCCTTCCTGTGTGAGTTACCTCTTATTTCAAAATTTAGGCTGAGAAAAAGTAGATGTTGATCTCAGAATGTCTGTGGGTCAGGAATTTGGGCACAGCTTAGCTGGACACGTCTGGTCCAGCGTCTCTCAAAGGCTGCAATCGAGTTTATCAGACAGGATTGCTGTCATCTCAAGGTGTGACTGGGGAAAACCGGTTTTCAGGTTCATTCACTTGGTTATTGGCAAGATTCAGGTTCTCACAGACTGTTAGCCCAAGACGCCCAGAACTCCTTGCCTGCGGGTTTCTCTACAGGACAGTTCCAATATGGCAGCTGGCTTCATCAGAACAAGGGGGTAAAGCCAGGAAGAGAAAGTGAGTGAGATAAAATTCAGGGGACGGAAAGGGGACAGTAACCTAATCTCAGTGATATCCTATCACTTTTGCCATATCCTGTTTGTTAGAAGCGAATTACTTGCTCTATCCCATACTCGAAGTAAGGGGAAGACACAGAAGTGTGAATGCCAGGAGATAGGACCATTGAGAGCCTTTCAGAAGCTGCCTTCCGCACTGCTCACCACACGTATGGAAGTATTTGACCATTCTTGTCGGTTTCTATGGTGACAGTTCCCCTTTACTGTCTGGTGTGGTGACCTCGGTCCTTACTTTCCCAGATCTCCTTAACTTCAAATCTAGTTTCTCTCTTCTCCTGTCCATTCAAAATATACTCAGAGTCATCTTACAAATTGTTGCCCTCTTCTGCCTAAGAACTTCCAAAGGTTCCCCCCATTCCTTGCCTCAAAACAGGCATTGAAGAACTGCATATCTAGAATGAACCAAATTTTGCTTTCTAAGTTGTATTTGCAGCCAAATGGGACTCTAACTAGTCCTGTGCCCTCCCCATGCTATTTTTTTCTCTCTGCACAGGCCATTCCCTTGGCTAATACTGCCTTTTTCCCCTCTTTCCAGCTGCAAAATTTCTGGACCGGTTACAAAAGCTTTTCTGTGAACTGCAGAGGTGAACATGGGCCATATCTGAACCCATATAACATTGTATATCCATTAAGTGATGATTACATTCGTCCTCATATGTGATTATCTGGGAGTAGGAAACATCCCTATTGCCCAGCCTGCCTGTCAAACAGAGTAAGGATCTTGAGAACAGGAATGGTAGCTTGCTTCTCTTTATACCCCGTGGCGTATGGGGTAGCCCTTGCATGTATATAGCATGTGTTCTATAAAATCTAGTACTTCAGTGAGTGTTGTGCTTCCTAAAATGCCCTCACCTCAACAGGGGAGACAGAGCAGATATTGTTATTTTCACTTTATAGATGAGGAAACTGAGACCCAGAAAGTTTACCTACTTACTGACAGCAGACAATGGCAGAGCCCCAATTAAATTTCCAAGTTCCAAGGTGTTGTCCAATCTCCCAAAGCCTCTAAGAAGGAAGTGACTAGTTTGGGCTTTTCTATTCATGTCTGGTTTTTTATTCTCATTGTAAAACCACCTAACTTGACCTGATGTTTAATGAAATGATTCAGTTGCTCAACAACCCCTGCATGTAATAAAGGTCCTACTCTTTGGGGGTTTTTTTTGTTTTGTTTTGTTTTTTGTTTTTTATGTTTTTACTATTCCAGGGCAAAGGGGAGAGTAGGACAGAGTTTTAAAAATAAATGAATAAAAGAGTGTCAGGTGCAGGAGAAGGGCCTGGGTCTGCAATTTCTTATTACTCTGTGAATTAAAATTTTTAACTTACCCAAAAAAGCTTCATCAGGAAGCATGTTTTTTCATGTCACCTTGCGTGTCTCTTGCTGTCCCCTGATTCACTTCTAACCATGTGATGAAGTTATCATGCAGTTTGTGGCCTCCACAGGTCAAGAGGGTTCTAGTGACCCGTGACACCTTGCCAGATGCTTTGTCTGAAACCACAGACATTTCTGTCAGAAAGTGGTGTGTGTGTGTGTGTGTGTGTGTGTGTGTGTGTGTGTGTGTGTGTGTAGATGCAACTTAAAAAAGAGACTTAGGCAAAGAGGTAATTATTTCTCAAAACCCACTGTCCAGACCTCTGTAGGCAATATTCTGAATTCAAAATGACTTTCAGCCAAGTCATGTTTGCACCTGGGAACTGTGAAAAGTATTGCAAGCTTCATAAAGGAGATGAAACTTGACCACGACAGGAAGTGACTTACAGCCTCAAGGCTCAGATATATTGACATAAGGTAGTGAAGTAGGAAAGAATTATGGTTTACAAAAAGAAGTCAGATCCTGCTCTCTCTTTAATCTTGGGATGATGTGTATGTCCTAGAATGAAATCCTCTAACCACAGTGCACAAGTGACATTCATACAACAGGCATGGTCTGAACGCCTTGCTTTTGTGGGTCTGATACTGAGGAGAGTCGGAATTTCCTCTATGACTTGTTCATCATGTGTCAGCATTGTGGTTTCCAAATACTGTATAAACTTGATTTTCCAAGTTCCAGGTGAGCTATGTGGGTGATGGCAGCGAACAAAAGTGCTGAAGCAATTAGCTACTGCCACTGCATTGCTTGGAGACTGAGATTACAGCTGTCAGATTCACATTAATATGTTTCTTTGTACCTGACTGGTCAAAAACCCCTATTCTCTAGCATTTCTTTACTTGGTTCTCCTTTAAGAACATTTCTTGAATTAGGGGTCTGGTGATCAGCAATAGGTGATTACCCAAAAAGCTGAGCATGAACTGTATAGTTGATATGTGAACTGACTTGGAGGTGCATGATCAACTGGAAAATGTGATATAATTTTGACAAGTTGCTGGACCATTTATCTTAGCGGTGAGGTGGCTATACTCCATCGGAAGGTATTTTTTATGTAACATTTTGCCTGGCATGCTACTTTGGAGTCAGCCTCAGGAGGATCTCAGATTAAGTGAAAGTATGCTTCATCATTTCTCAGCAGGTAACTTCATAATACATGAGGCCATTGAACTTCACCTCTTGAGCCAGATCCTGTAACACTCATTTCTACCAGAGTTCTTCTCATGTTCCCCAAGTGAACCACACTACTTTTGTTTCCTCTTCCAGTCTACTTTTTTCTCCATCCTTCACCCCAATCCCAGTGTGAGAGTAACAACTTCAGATATCCTGAAGGGATGTCACATGATGACTTTTGATGCCACTCCCTTGATCCTACCAGATGTTTCTCTGTTCTGCATTACCAGCGATTTGGGGGCAGGGGGGCAGTGGATTAAATATATTTTTATCTACAAAGCATAGTCCTGGTTTTGGATTTAATGCAGAGATGCAAATGGCAGACAGGATAAAAGTATATGATGTAAGGAAGAGAGTTGATAAACATGAACATGGTAGAAAAGCCTGTTATTTCTTAAGCTGCTTGTATAGGAAAAAAAAAAAACTGTTTATATTTGGGTGAGATTGGCTAAACACGTTGGGCCCCAAGTACATGTGGTCAGCCCATGAGCCCTGGAAAGAATCTGGCTTTGCCTTTATCCAAATATTAGTCATTGCTGGGTGGATTTTTTCAGGATGGTTTTTGAAAAGATAAATAAAATAAAGACACAAAGATCTCAAAGAAAAGCCAAGTTTCACAGGGAATAGGGCTCCTAATACTCTTTTGCTCTACCCACCGCTGAGAGGTAAAGAAACAGGTGTGTGAGTGAAGGCTGGTGAGCCTGCCCATTTCACAGATGGACCAGGAACTGGGAGTTAGTGCAGCCAGTCCAGGCCCAGCGCCTGCTACCTCGCCATCTCTGGGTCTGCTTAGCAGACCACTGCTGCCAGATGTGAAACAAGAGCGGGGCCGACTTGAACCCCTCCATGCCCTGAGTGGACGGACGCGGCGGGACCACACGGAGTCCATTTTTCTCCAGCAAAGCAGTGATATGTTCCAGGCAAAAACCCAATCTGGGATGTTTTGGCCCAAAGGAAACATTTACAACCAAATTATACACCTCAGAAAATAAATGAGCTTTCATTTTGGAAAGAAACCCTGCCAGGCTCTTTATTATTTGCACCACAATCATAAAGTTGGTTTTAATCTCTGTAGTGGAATGCCGCTGGGTTAGCCAATTGGCAGACTCTGGTGGTTTGAGAAAGGACCACTTCACCCTTAAGAATGCACAATGGGAAACAGGGGGAAGTACTTCCCCGGCAACATTTTTCTCAGGATCCATCATTTTCGGGTTTTGTGTTTTCTTTTTCTTTTTTTTTTTCTGGCATGTTCATTGCAACTTCAAAGCAGACTCCTTTTTTCTTCCTCTTTTCTTTTATTCTCATTTTTGAAAATTCCTGGGGCCTTCCAGAAAAAGACTTAATGTAATGTTTCCTTTCTAAATTGATGAAAATCCAGGAGTAGGTCCAAGAAAATCTATAATAGATTTCCATTGATCACTTGAAGGGGAGCTGGATATAAAAGCTCAAAGAGAACAGAGAGAAAGGGCTTATCATGCAAGTTCTCTTTTTCTACCCTAACAAGGGAATCAGGTGATTTAAACCTGCTGGGAGACTGATTCCAGGATTTATGCTGTGAAAGGAACCTGTTGATAAGGCAGCCAGGAGTCTTAGGGTTTCTGGGATGGCCTGGGTTTCAAACATTTTATACTATATTCAGGTTAGGTCCTCAGTAATGTGTCTTGATTTAGGTTTTGGCATAAGGAGATTGTCCTATCAGTGTTTGAGTATGTGGCTAGTCCTTTTAGTCAGGAAACTCTTTCAGATGGGCTCAGAGTAGATTAAGCTTACAGAGAATTTCTCATTTGTACCAAAGACATTAGGATAAAGTCCTGTCAGCACACAGAATTTCAGAAAGCAGAGCAGGAGGTGCTGAGGTGAGCCATGGGCAAGACTTTGGTGCTCACTGATGGGGCCAATCATGGCAACACAGTTAAGAACCCTGAGTGGTTCCCAAACTTTGCTGCACACTGGACTCCCCCAGGGATCTTTGAAAGTATGATGCCTGGATCCTACCCCAGACCCCTGATTTAAATGGTTTGGGATGTGACCTGGGCATTAGGAAAAGCAACAAAATTTGAGAGCCCCTGCTGGAGGCTATAAATTCCATGAGGGCAAGGACTCTACCTGTCTCCTCACCATTGTATTCTCGGCTCTTGGAATGGAGTAATTGGCTCTCAGTAATTACATGTTGAATGAGTAAATGAATAAAGGCCTAAAGCTCATCTGCCCACACACCATCAAAATGAATCCCAGCTAATTAGATGACTTAAGCTCTTAAATATTTGGGGTGGTATAGGATAGAGTGTTGTTAAGTTCTAGTCTTCTCTGCCCCCATCTATTTTACCCTTTGCTTCTCTCTACCTAAAATATCCTGAGAATGGTTTTATAACCTCTTCATAGATCACTTTTAATAGACATGACCTGGCAATCTCATAACTTAGGACCATTGGTTGCTTTGTATTTTCCATATGTCAGGAATTTATACCTGAGCTCCCCAGCTCCTTGGGTTTCCCTGTCTCTCCCTGTGATGCAGGAACCCCCTTTTAGCCCTAGTTGATTGTGCAGGTTCAGTTACCTGCGGTCAACCACAGTCTGAAAATATCAAATGGAAAATTCCAGAAATAAACAATTCATATGTGTTAAATTGCATGCCTTTCTAAGTAGTGTGATGAAATCTCACTTCGTTCCACCCGGGATGTGAATCATCCCTTTATTCAGCATATCCAAGCTGTACGTACAGTACAATGAGACATTTTGAGAGAGACACCACATTCACATAGCTTTTATTGCAGTATTTTGCTATAATTGTACTATTTTGTTCTTGGTTGTTATTATATCTCTTACTGTGCCAAATGTATAGGTTAAACTTTATCATAGTCATGTATGTATAGGAAAAAAACATCGCATATATAGGGTTTGGCACTAGCCACAGTTCCACGGGAGGTCTTGGAAAGGATTGATCCCCTGTGGATAAGGGGGGACTACTGTACTTCAATTATTCAGAGATGGATCAACCCACTTCTTTGCCAGCAATATAGTGGGGCGCCCTTCACCCGGCAGTTGAGGGCACAGCACTTGCTCTCTTGTTCTGATGCTGAAGTTTTTCCACTTCCCACTCCTTGCCTCCATCCACCTCACCCCCTCTTCTACAGACACTGAATTCTGGCAGTGGATAAGTCAGCTTTGATTGTAAAAATGTTTATGGAGACTGTCAGTTCTTAACCTTAAAATTGAACCATGCTGTTTGTATTTTTCCAAGTGATGGAGAGTGTGAAGGACTAATGAAAATGGAGCGTGAAGAGATCAAACATGCGTCGTGGAATCTTTGTTCAAGACCTGGAACGGGAGAAATTCCCTTGGGGGGGTAGGAATTCCGGGGAGTGGGATCTTCTGTTCATCCAGCTCAAGGCCTGAGATCATGATCTGGCATGAGCGAAAGTGAGGCGCGAGGGAAGTGAGGGGACCAGCACTGGCACGCAGGAGGGAGGGACCCCAAGATGCTTTGTTTCTCTTTGAAAAGCAAAGAAACATTTCTTTTGGTCAGAGAGGGAGCAAGTCCACTTGTAAAAACTCTATTTTCTGGCCTTCTCAGGATTGCTTTCAAAAGTCAGGATTTTGAAAGAAGCCATTCATAAGTTTGTCATAGGATGGTATATTAGAGAACTTTCTGCATACTCTGTGCCTTTTCTGTAGACCACTGGGGACAGTGAACATTTGAAGTTCTTAGTGACTGAATACCCAGGGCCTTGGTTAAAAATGGTTGAGCTCTAGCTAAAAACCAGTCTTTTTATCTGCAGACTTGGGGAGATAATGGGAGAGTCTGAGCGAAGCACACAAATGGTATTTTCACCGAATGAGGTATAAATTTGCTGGAGGAGAGTGAAGGTTTGGTTGCTACATGAGCCTTTCCAGTCGGGGCCTGTGTGGCCTGTTTGAAAGGAGCATTTTCTCTGGCTGGATTCCTGACAACAGTTGACCCTATGTACAGCCTTCAAACACACTGATGTGAATGAATCCATCAGGCTCCTGTTTTCCAGGAGATCTCCCTGCAAGAGGAATTGGTGAACGGATGCTGTTCAGGGTGTTTTTCCTTTAGAATAGGGCACATTTAACATTCGGTTTTGGTGGTGACTGCTGTGTGTATGCTGGGAACATATAGATTTTGTTTCTTCAACTTCATACATGAGTCATTGTTTTAATCTCTTAGAAAAGTGCAAGTTAGATGTAGGACAGTTTGAGATTTATCCTTGCTGATGGGTTTACTGTATATATGTGTGATGGGGGTGCTTTGGGGGCACAAAGGAACTCTCTTTTTTAAAGAGGAGCTGTCTTTAAACCATGGAAATAGTCATTTGGTATTTGGGGCGCCTGAAGGAAACTATTGGTCCCACTCTGTCCTCTGTCTCCTATGGTTTTTTTCCCACTTCTCTCATATACTGATGGATAATTTCTCTTCTCTCATAGGCCAGCATGAGGGCCCGCTTTCAGCCTTGTTTAATCTTTTGCCAGCCCTGTGAACTAGAAAAGTTTATTCAGCAGCCAGTCAGCACCCAAGCTGTCTTTCCCCAGGGACCTGGTCGGCTTTTTCAGAGACAGATGCAGAATGAGCAAGCAATTAGTTAGAAACCCTTTGCTGCCCCATTTGGGACACTTGCTGTTGAAACAAACATGACGAGACTAGACTATACTGATGCTGGGAAAGGAGGGAAGTGAGTCAAGTCTCACAGTTCACCCTCCATCTTCGGGGTTTTATCTTTTTACCTCTGGTGTTGGTCTCTAATGTCACCTGACTCAGCAGCAGCCTCCTTCAACCAGGGACCTAGGAGGGTGAGGGGCTCTTCCATTCCCCTCACAGTGTCCCCATCATGTGGTTCCCTGAGGAGTGGGTGACTGCTCAGAGGGTCTCCCCAGGCTGGGCTGGATGCCTTGGGGCTCATTTGCTATTTACCTAATTACATTTCTCCAAAATAAAAGTACACAACCATTTGAGAGCACTTCATTTCCTGGAAATTTTTCACTTTGTTAAAATGACCCTCAAAATAATAGCTTCTTAACTGCTACTCAGCCACCTGTTCCTCATCTTCTCCTGGTCAGAGACCAGCTTCTCAGATGTCAGCCTGCATCAGAATCACTGCAAAGGCTGGTTAAAATGCAGGCTGCTGCGCCCCACCCCACAGTCTCCAATTCTGCAGAGGGCCTAAGAATCAACATTTTAACAGGCACCAAAGTGACAATGATGCTTCTGGTCTGGGAACAACACTTTGGGAACAACTAGGTTAAAATGATAACTCAGCATTATTATCAGCTTTTCTGTGAGTCTGGGAGGGGAGAAGAGGATACTTAGGGTATCTTAAAATTAAATTAAAACTGAAACTAAAGTTAAAGCACACACATCCATATGTGTATATATAAATGCATATGTATAATTATATACATATATACTTATAAATATATACTTGTGTACACATTTGTATGTATAAATAAATATGAATTTGCATATACATATAAGTATATATATGTATAGATATAGATATATAGATAGGTAGATAGGTAGTGATATATATATATATATATATATATATATATATATATATATATAAAATCATTGAATTCTTATTTGACACTGAAGAGGAGCAAGCAGAGTCAGAAAGTGTTCACAATCAGAATCAAATTCAAAAGAGCAAAATACCTGGGCCCCTTTACCTCATCACCTCTGAGTCTCCTTGCTGTCCCTGCTTCAAATCCCTCCTGCCCCTTGGTGTTGACCAGGGCTGCTCCTTGGTGTACTTTCTGGGAATTGCATGGTGAATTGGTCATGCACAGGTGGCTGATGTCATTGGTATCTCCAATGCAGTGTCAACATTCTCCCCCTGGACAAAGAGAAAAGCTAGGCACTGGTAATGACATCACTTGGAGGCAGATGACAATACAATGACATGTGCCAGGATGCGGTTCACCACTCAAGTGAGAACCAACCTAGGAATGGAGCCAGAGAGAATTTTCTCCATCTCTGTCAGAGCTTCTCTTCATCCCCCCCACATCCTGGGACCCAAACGTGGTTCCAGAGATGTAGGATGAGTCAGTCGTGCCCAGGCATATTGGGCTTTGAAATACTGCTTGTCCATTCATTTTCTCATCTATTCATTCATACATCCATCATTCATTCAGGGAGCATATAGTATTCTGTGTTCTAGGCTCTAGGCTAATAGCTAAGGATGCAGAAGTGACAGATCAAACATAATCTGTGTTTCAAGGAGCTGACATCCTGGTGGGGCCCGATGACAAAGTAGAAAGCCCATAAATAAAGTCATTTCAGCTTGTGATAACTCCTATAAAGGAAATAAGCAGAGTGATGGAGGGGAACTGTTGGAGGAGGAGGGACATTATTTACATAGGATGATCAGAGAAGTCCTTCCTCTGAAGGTGATACTTAAGCTGGGATGTGAAAGAGAGAGTAATGATAGTAGCCTGCACTAGGATGACAGCAGAGGAATTTCAGAAATGGACAAGGTCTTCTTTTGTTATTAGCAGATATGAATTTACTTGAAAAAGTTAACATAGCTAATATAATTTACTCTTTTGTGCAATTGAATTTACAATTAAATTATTTTTTGTATGTTTTTATTAGCCAGAAACAGGACAAAAATGAATAAAAATCTAATAATGTATATAAATAAAATAAAAGAAGTATCGTAAAGTGCAAAAGCAATGCAGAGCAAGCAGAGATGAGGGAAAGCTTCACAGAGAATGCAGTCTCTAAACAGGGTTTTAAAGGATGCATAGGAGTTTTCTATGTTAATAAGGGAAGGAAAGGTTTTGCAAGTAGAGGAGACAGAAAGAGGTATGACACTAGAGCATCTTTAGCTCCTACTAGCTAATGTATGAGTTACAACAAGGCACTCCCTCTGGACAGATAACATCCCTTCCTCCAGTCTGAATTTCAACCCCTAATTGCCCCCTCACCAGACTCCTTTGTGCCATACACAGATTATACAATGTACACAGCAGCCTTGAATGAAAACACAGGGAGTCAATTGTGCCCCACCTATTGGGCTTTGAAATCCTGTCTGTTTGTCCATCCATCCATCCATCCATCCATCCATCCATCCATCCATCCATCCACTCATACATCCATCCACCCACCCATTCACTCATACATTCATCCACTCATGCATCCATCTATCAATCCATCTATCCATCCATTCATTTGGAGGGTATTTAGAAACATCCAAATTTTTTGGTAACGCTGCAACTCTGAAGGAAAAAGCTAACTTTCTGTGATTCAGCTGTGAAAAACTGTGGACGACAACAGGGCAATGCCACCAACGCAGCCAGCTCTTCCTAGAGCACCAGTCTGGGAGTCAGGAACCCTGTGTGCTGGGCACAGGCAAGATCCCCTCTCAGGTGCCACACCCCTCTCCACTCATGCTCTGCATCAGGTTCTATAGGAATAGGGGGTGTATCTCAAGACCATCCTGATTCTTGCTCCTGCCATGCAGGTCTGATGTGACTATTCCCAGGACCAGCTGTATTTTATTAGGGCACTGTGGAGATGAAAACAGCTTTTAAAACTCAAAGATTAAAGCACTGACCACCCCCTTCAAGGAGGTGGGCCTCTTTAAAAAGGCTGCTGTCCAGTGGTCTGGGTCCTCTCTCTGCATCCTGACCACTCTCTTTACACTGGGATGATTAGAAGAGGTATTAACATTCTTCCCCAATGCTGTGGCCAGCAGGTTGTCCATTCTCTTATGTCCACTGGTCCAGCGTTAATGCCTTTGGCCCTTGCCAGTCAGCCAGGTTTCACAGGCATGGTAAGCTGGATCCTTTCTCAGCTGGGTAATTTTGATAACATTTTCAACTTCAGTTTTCTCATCTGCACAATACACGTGATGATAATTGTACCCACCAGGTAGGGAGCTTTGGGAGGAATTGCTTAAGAAGGTGCATGAAGAGTGTTTGGACACGATGAACACAGAGATGACTCTTAAAAAGATGGCAGAGGTGGAGGTGTGGTTATAAGTAAGGAAGATAAGAGGTGGGCCTAAGTGGGAAAGCATTCAGGAGAAAAAAACACATCAGTTGTTTCACACCCCATCCCCTGGTAACCACCACTATATTCTGTTTTCACAAGTTTTTTTTTTATTCCACATATAAGTGCTATCAGACAGTACTTGTCTTTCTCTGTCTGTCTTATTCCACTTAGCTTAAGATGTTCCAGTTTCATCCGTGTTGTTGTAAATGTCAAGATTTCTTCCTTTCTCATGGTTGAATAATATTCCATTGTATATATGTACTGTATACATATATGTATATATATGTGTGTATATAGTACAGATATACATATGTTCTTTATCCATTCAGGATAGATGGGGTATGAAGAATGAGAGGGAGTTTTAAAAAACAGGAAAAGAGATATATGCATACTCAATAATTAATAGAGAGAGAGTGGTCTGTCATCCCAGATGCCAGGGAAAGGGACCACCCACTGCCCACCCCCTCTCACAGCCACCTGGTCCTCTCCTGAAAAAAAAAGCAGGTTAGGTTTTAGGTACTGTTGAAAAAACAGGTGTCACAGAGTTAAAGATAACCTGAGTGAGCGCAAGTAAAAGCTAATGAGAGAAGGGAATAACAAAGAATAGAAAAGAAGTGGTTTTACCATAGAAATATCCCCTAGTTTACAGGTGAGAAAATTGAGCCACAGGGAAATAATATGTGCAAGGTGGAGCCCCTCTTTTTTCAAATGCTGTATTTCCCTGCCCCCTTTATTATTCACAAAATAGCAGTAACAGAGGAGCTTGGCATCTTTGAGAAAATATTTGTGACCTTGCCAATTGCTATTTCTCTCTAATTCTCTTTCCATTGTCTTCCCTTTTGTGTTTTTGACAGTTATGTAAGTTGTAAGTTCTGTATGTAAGTAACATACATACAGAAGGGAGCACAAATTATACAAGAATTTTCACAAAGTGAACACACCCATGTGACCAGCTTCCAGATCAAGAAACAGAGCATGGCCGGTGCCCCTGAAGCCGCCCTGCCCAAGGGCTCCCTTCCAGTCACTAGCACTCCAAGGGTCACCACTGTCCTGACTTCTAACAGCGTCGGTTAGCTTTGCCTGGTTTTGAACTTTAGATTAAAATGAATCATAAGGTTTATGTTCATTTGCATCTCACTTCCTTTGTTCAACATTGCATTTGTGGAATTCATCAATTGTGTTTCATTTGGCACCTATTTTATGCATACATCTTATTTGTACATTCTACTGTAGATGGTCATTTGGGCTCCTGTCACTTTCACATTTCATCCCAAACGTTTAGTGGGTTTGAGGAAGAATGTGATGACCCCAAATGCTAATTACCAAAGCAATATATGTTTGGAGCCTGGGTCTTTGTGACCTACTTTCTGTATTCCCTGCCTCATCTGGCCCACTGCATAGCACTTGTAATGTTCACATGAAGCACCACGTGACGTTTCATTCCTGCTTCTTCCTTCATGAGTTAGTCATTGTCCATTTTATTTCATCCTCATGTAGCAATTGTTTTTGTTGACTAGACCTAACTGTGTGAAGACACCAGCGCACACAAGTCAAGAAGCATTGGGCCCAGACTCCCCACAAGTGGAGGAGCAGAGTTGAGGATTAGAACATTGATGCACTTCGGGCCAGTGTTCTTGAGCCAGTCCCCTTGGAACCATTACCCCTGGATGGGGCTACAGTTGAGAAAGATGATATCAATGTGGCTGCTGGCTCTCGTATTCTAAACAGCACCTCCAGGAGAGAAACAAGGACAGCACAGCACAGTGGAAAGAACACGGTGGTGACGCTTACTCACCAGCCAGGGGCTTCTCCACCTCAATCTCCTCATCCCTGAAATAGGGGTGCTCAGATCCACCTCAAATGGATGGTGTAAAGATTAGATTGGCGTGAGTGCCTGGCATCAGTGATAGTGTGGTTTCCCCCAGACATGTCCTGTGTGCCCTGCCCAGTATCTTCTATTTACCTCTCTAAATCCAGTTTTTGCCCTTCTCTAGCCTGATGTTATAATGAGGAGAATAGTAAATGTGTATGCTTGTTCTCTGTTGCACCCCCTTTGTGACCATCCCCTGACAGAAAGCCTCTGAGAAGCTTGCTCTTCTCTTTTCTTGACCCTCAGCTAACTGAATGAGCTCTGGTGGGAGAATTATCTTTGTTGAGAGCAAAACTGGGGAGTGCTTTGTTTCTCTAGGATCAGAGTAGGCAATTGTGTTGGGGGCAGGGAGGTGATAAGATGGCTGGAAGTAGCGGGGAGGGTACCCTCTGAAACCTGGCACTTGGCCTTTTCTGCCTTCCCATCAGATTCCCTCATAAGAGAGGAAACCCAGGAGATATCCTGCTTACAAACCATGCTTCTCCATACTTTTCTCAGCTTGTTAGTCCATTGAACCAGTATCAGATAGAGGTTTCTTTTTAGAGAAAATGAAAGAACATAATATAATGACATTAAGATTTAATACATGATAAGTTGTAGAATCATAATTAGGAGTCTGGATGATTTTATGTCCTTACATTGAAAACTTCCACTGCTAAAGAATTTCCCACTTTCTACCTTGCATTTTATAGGTAAGAATTTCCTAACTTCTCCATTGGAGTCTGAAGTCCATGAAGACAAAAGCCTGTCCAAATATGATTTTCATAATGTTAAAAACATGAGTCTCGTACAAATATAAAATGAATACATGTCAAAGATGTATTTAATTAATGAGGGGGCTAGGAAGATGCTAATGATAGCTCAAAGCATTTGAGGAACAGATATTTATAAAATTAGCTGGGAAAATCATGAGGAAGTAAATCTGTAGGTTAGAAACAAACCTGGCTGATATTCTATAGGGCAATAAGACAGTAAGCTTTGAGTTACTGATCTTTTTTTTATTGTTTTATTGAGATATAATCGACATGTACCATCATATAAGTTTAAGGTGTACAACATAGTGATTTATGTATATATTGCAAAATGATCACCATAAGTTTAGTTAATATTGATCATCCCACATAGTTGCATTTTTTTCCCTTTTGATGAGAACTTTTAATGAGTTACTGTTTCTACTGGACAAAAACATTTGTATTTCTACAGGATGAAAATCTACACTTGTGCATGTAACTTTTAGTCTGGGTTCTAATTCATAGTAAGTAATAGGCGAAACAAAGGTACATTCTCCTAGAGAATTAAATAATCTTGGCCAAGCCTGTCATACTGTGCCTCAGTATGAACTGATAAACTTACAGTCATCCTTTTGCTTTATTTCCAAGTTTTGGAGAATCTGTTGTAACATGCTATATGCTATCGAACTATCTCACCACAGCAGAGCACATGGAACAAAGTAGACACCCAGCAAGTGTTTGTTGAATGAATGCAGGAATAGAGCAAACACCCCAACCATTTACAAAAAAAGTTTAGCAGAGCTAAGTAAGGGGCCCACAGTCGCTTTGGCTGCCAGCTTTCCAAGCAGGGATCAAACAGTTTCCTGGAGAGAACAGAGCAGCAGTCTAAATAAGAACAATCTGTATAGGCAGGTGGGAAAGGGAACCAGTCCTGGTGGCTACAGCTTTCTCTTCACCTCAGGCCGTAGTTGTTCTATGATAGCTCTATAATTGTTTTATGGTGTCAGTAGGGGTTCCCTAATAAAGGAGCATTACCAGTTTCTGGCAGCCCACAGAGCAGTACAGGTGCATCATGAAAGTGTAAAGGAGAACTATTAAGTCTCAGCTCCGAATCTTTGAAAAACTGTCAATGGAGCTGTTAACAAAGCACCACATGTAAATGAGGGAAGCAGTAAACAGGGGAGTTTTCCAACAGATTCTGCTCAGTTTGGAGTTAGCAGGTGGAAGGATAGGAGAAAGGAGAGTATTCTAGCCATTGAAGACAATAGTTACATTTTTTGTATTTAGGACCATCAGGTTTTGTTTAATCTCCCCACCCTCAATTTAATATTTTAAGCATTTGGGATACATTTTTTCATTGTTGTTGTTTTCACTGTTGGAAAATAATTTCTCTAGGATAAGTATCTCTTGAGGATTCTATTTCTAAGATGTCAGAATTGGAGGAATTGAGAGCTTTCCCATCCTCCTCACCATACCTATTTAATAGAAGAATTAACTGAGGTCCTATATAAGCTAGCTTTTGCTGTGTAACAAACCACTGAATTCATTAGCCTAAAACCACAAACATTTATTATTCCTCATTATTCTATGGGTCAGCTGGGTGGGTTTTCTAGTCTGGGTTGGCTCAGCTGGGGCTAAATGGTCTAGGATGCTCTAGGGTAGTTTCCTCTTAATTTCCTCTATCCCTGTCTGGTTGGTCTGGGATAGATTGTCTTTGTTCCACATGTCTCTCATCACCCAGTAGACTAGCCCAGGCCTCTTCACACAGTAGTCTCAGGATTCCAAGCTCTTGTTTCTGCTTACTCTTGTCTGTGGGCCAAAGTAAGTCACGTGGCCAAAAGCAAAGACAGTGTGGGAGGCAACTACTCAAGGCATGGATATTTAGAGAGTGAACTTGTGGACATTTTTACAAACCACTCTATCACAGATGTAAAGGTATAATAACATGCCTAAGCTTACAAAACTAGATAGGGGTTATGCTGGGACATAGACCCATGCCTTGTACCTCCTAGCCCAGGCCTCTTCCACAATACCATGAGCCCTTTCTCTTTAAATCTCATTGTAGAGGTACTCGAGCCAGAAAGATTTGTGGTAGGTTTCAGTGAGGAGCCTTGACTTAAGGTCTTGAGGGAAATTAACTAAAATAATAACCTGGGCAAGGATTCCCAGGGCCAGCCCACCCCAGGCCAGTCTCTGAACTCTGCCGTCCCATGTTCTTTGGTTTACCTTCCAGGTTCTGCCTTCCAGTAATAGAATTCCAGCCTTGACCTAGGTATTGGGTGCCCCCCATTCCGTGTGGGAAGACACAGAATCACTACAGGAGTTGTTCACTTCTTGGGTTTCCTTGTCCTGTTTGACACACTCCCTCACTGGTCAAAGAAGGACTTAGATAGTTGGGCCATTTAGGCAAGCTTATAATTTGGTGCCTCTTCAAATTGGGTTCTGGAAAATGGGTCCTGGATAGTTACTACTTTGTTTTCTTTGCTAGAAATGAAGAAAGTACAACTTGAAGAATCAATAATCAATACTTCTTAATTATTTGCTCAAAGTTTGACTAGAGGGAAGCTGAGCTCCACATGGCTGAGGAGCAGGGACCAAAGCCCCCTGGTGGCCACCCTTGGCCTCTTTATAGCCCTGAGTAAGTTAGCTCTGCCCTCGAATTCAAATACCTCCCTCAGCAGACAAAGACCACCCTTACTTAGCTCACTCTTGAGAAGGTTTGTCTCACCCCAAGAGATTTATCAAAGTGTCCCTTCTAGGCAAGCCCACCATTCACCCTGAAAAGGGTTCTATAAAATATAATTTATTCATCCTTTTACATTTGCAAAGATGTTTTAAACGATGAGTGAAGTTTTCTTTGGCCAATTTGGCTTTCCACCCTTGTATTCTACTTCTTACATGTTTTCTTAGACATGAAAGAATAGTTCATGTTTCTTTTCTGTTCATTCTTTAGCTTCACAGGACATAAAGGAAATGGGTCCTGGAGAGTTCCCACTCTGTTTTCTTTGCCAGCAGTGGAGAAAGCACAACTTGA
This sequence comes from Aselliscus stoliczkanus, assembly GCA_033961575.1. NCBI lineage: Eukaryota > Metazoa > Chordata > Mammalia > Chiroptera > Hipposideridae > Aselliscus > Aselliscus stoliczkanus. Next base: position 35,376,354 of record CM066738.1, read on the forward strand.
AAAATCACCAATAATCCGCACATTTTCAAGATCAAAGCTGTTTACAGAAGTATCTGAGGCGAGCCAGTGGGGTGTTGACTTCCATTTTGTCAGCCGGCCCCAAGAGCCTTCAATTAAGAAAGAAGCACAGGGGTGGGTGGCCCACAGGAGTGGCCCATTCCCCTATGGAGACAGCTCTGTGCTCAAATGCAAGGAGTTGACCATTCTTCATTTCTTCTAAAGTGTTGCCTGGGATCATAAGCAAGGTCATTCTCAAGCTTAGATATTTAGATATTTATTTTACTTAAAATAAATATTCTTATGATAGAGTCTGCCACTATAATGAAAGATTCCTCAGCTATTAGTCAGGCTTTCAACAGAAGGCTCCATTCCCAATCGAGACAACACTCCACTTTCAAACATGATGTGCCTGTGTCACTCCAAGCTCCCAGAGATGTCTTCAGGGTCCTACAGCAAAGGTTGAAACACATTTGGAGCCATTTCCCCTTTGCCAAGAATTTGCATTTTCATACTTTCTATATAACAGAGCCACTGATATTTGCTCTGATCCCTCTGTCTGAAGGAGAGTCATTCCATCACACACAGGTGAAGAAAAAGCAGGAGATGGCCAAACTTGCCATCTGTATATTCAACAGTGCATGGTTTTCCCCATGACTCCTCCTTACTTCTCTACAAAACAAGCCTCCACCACCCTCTACTGCCACTCCTAAGAACAAGTGCGCCCCCTGAGAAAGCAGATTTTCCGGTCTGAAATTCATTTTGTTTATTCTCCTGGTTTTCTCCTCCTAGGGGTGCTTGTTCCCCAATCATGTGTAAAGATGTGCCGTTTTATTCTTTTATCTCCCCAAACAGGGAAACATTTGCTCTTCTCTTTGAAATACCACCAATGGCATTCTTGAACTTATTTTTAGACATGTGGAAGTGTTCCAGACAAAAATCGATGCCCGGCACAGATAAAACCCCAAGTGTGTTTATCGTGGGTAGAAGAAAATGGAGTGTTTTAATGTGGAAGGAGCACAGCCATATGCCTGGGTGCAGTATGGCTTCCTTTAATCTGGAAAAAGGAAACAAGCATTGTCGATAATAATATGCAGATGTCCAGCCCCAAATGAGGACATATTGCTAATTAGCTATATTGTTAGTATGTTTTAAGGAGAGAGGCTGCAGTGACGTTAATTATAATCTCTGTTGTTTGTTGTTCAAAGTCTATGAGACCAAAAGCATTGCTAATAATATCTTCTTTAATATCTTCAATAGAAGATTCCCGGATTTTTTTTTCTTTAGGATCCCACATAAAAGCCACATGAGGGGTAATGAGGCCTGTAGCCTGAGCCTAATTAAAATAAAATCTAACTAGGCCTGTGGCCATCATTATCATCAACTAGTACTTATTGGGTGCCTCCTGAGCTTGTGGAATTGGAGGGTGTGGGGTTTGAGATTGCAGATATGGCCTGTTCTTTGCCTTCCAGAAATCTGCAATCCCGTCTGCCTCCAAGAGGTCTGCCTGGTTGTGTTAATGTGGGAATACTTACCACAGTCTTAGAAAGAGAGAGAGAGAGAGAGAGAGAGAGAGAGAGAGAGAGAGAGAGAGAGAGAGAGAGAGAGAGAAGAGGGAAGAGGGAGAGAGGGAGGGAAGGAAGAACTAAAACTGTCCTATCCAGCCACAATTTCTTACTAGTTCGTGCCTCTCCTAGAGGTTCTGAAAGTGGCCAGATTAGGCCTGTTTTTCACACATCAGTCTATGATTGATATGATTGATATTTGCAGAGTGGGGCAGGGGGCTGTTTGCAGACTGGGACAATTCTTAGCACATTTTTTCCAAAGATGGATCTATCATCCATTTCTACACCTTGATTGCCTTCCTCAAACTGATCACCCTAATTTGCCCTGTAACTTGGTTCTCCAAAGGTTACCTTCCTCTCCCCACCCCCCGCCTGTGACTAGCTGAGAACTCTGACCATTGTGACCACTTTGACCTTGATATGGCTGTGGCGATTCACTTTGGTCACAAGGACAGCCAAAATGAGCAACTCCAGCCATGCAGTGGCTGAAGGCAGTGGTGGGGCATCCCTGCTCTTGGGCCAATGATGTCCTGAGGAGAAAGGACACAAATAACAAAGCATCTGGGCTTGTCATCTTAGAAATTGTACCCAGTCTACAGATGAGAGATTTTTTCCTTTCAATTCATCTTGGAAGAGCTTTCCCAGGGGTCTTTAGGGCTAGTTGTTGAGAGCAAGGGAGGAAGGAGGAGAACCCAGCACATATAGCTTCAGCAAGCCTCCAAATGACACAGAGAATGCCACCAGGGAAGTGGTGGCCTAGTGGAAAAGTCACAATACACTATGATAGAAAGCTTTCAGACCAATGGCTGGTAGGTCAAGATGTCAGAGTGTTAGGCCTGGCATTTATATTATTTAACTCAGTGATCTCTTACTAAGGCAGCAGAGTGGCCTGAAGCCTAATACCCACTCCATTCCAGCTCTGATATCCTTTGGGTCTCTACACCAGGCCCTGTCAAGTCTCGTGGATTCTGCATCCGCCATATCCTTTGCCGGGACTGCAGTGTTCACTGGCCCACCTCCCCTTCTGCTCTGTTCTCTTCCCCTGCTCCACTTTTACTTAACCTTTTCATTTTCAACTGAAACATTACTTAACAGGAAAACCTTTCTTTCTTTTTAATACCAATGTTCAAAGTAAGGAATGTAATAATTCCTAACTTGACAATAGTTTTATATCTTTTCTCTTTTGTATCATCATAGGCTCATAGATTTCCCTAGATTCAGTGGTTAACTACAAACTTTTTGTTTTGATGCCCAAATTGTCTAATCTTTGTGTGATGAGACCCCTTTAAGTGGGTCCTATGTTCTCTCAAGAGGACACTGTTAATCACTGAAAGCTTCCTTGTATCTGGAGCAGCAAAATATTCCAAGCTCACTTATGCTTCCCTGACCAAGCTCTGGAATCAGCCATTTGTCCAAGGAGCTCTTATTTCTTTTAAGTAGAGCAAACTCCTTGAAATGTAATGACAGTATTTTTGGACAAATTAAAGGAAATATGACATTGCACAGTGAGTAATAGATTTCAGTAATGTAATGTATAGATGGTGAAACAATGAGAAGCTTCTGTAAATGTATGGAAAAGAGTTTGAATGGCAGAATTGGAACACGATATTAGGAAAGTTAGCAACAGAGCTGAACTTCTATAGCCTGACTGCCATTATGAAATTCACCATGTTGATTCATTAAATGCCCCATCTGTACTTTGTCAGCTGGGGATTGTGTCCCATTGCAAAGAACAGAAAACTCAACTTTGAGTCTCTTAGCTAAACAGGGCTTCTTGCTTTTTCACTGGTAGTCACAATTAGTATACAATAACAACAGGAAACTGACACTGGTGCTGCAGCATTGTCAAGGTTAACATTAATGTTGATGATAATGGTAAAAGAAGTTCAGAGGTCACCATTCCAGGACTGGTAAAATGACTCTATAATGTCTTCAGAGACCCAGAACTTTCCATCTTTCCATTCAGCCAACTTTAGAGTATAGCCTTCATCCTCATGCCTGCTGGCTGCCTCATTCCACTTCAGGCACTTGTATCCACATTGCAAGGAGTAGAAAGTGGAAGAGAGGGAGGCAAAAGACAAACTTAGTTGGCTTCCCAATCAGCAGTCAGATCCAGTACCTTACACTTATATCTCATTGGGCAGGGCTATGTCACATGGTCATCTGTAGCTGCAGTGGATGCTGGGAAATGTAGTTTTAGCCAGGCACTATCACCTGAAATGAACACTGAATAGGAAAAAATGGAATAGATATTGGGTAGTCAATTGCAGTGTTTGCCACAATACTGCCATCTAAGGCAAAATGCAAGGCTGCATGAGCATGGAGCCTATTTTATTATTAACATTTCATTATTATTTTATCCCTATTTTAGATAAGAATAAGTTGTAAAATAATGGAGGGACAGGATCTATACACAAAGATGAATAGCATCATCAGTGGCTGGACAATTTCAACACAGTACATCACCTGCCTAAACGGTTGAAGAGTGCATGTGTATAAACCATATATAGCTGTAGTTATTCTGTTTCTCTTTTTATTGGCAATCACAACTCTCAAATTAGAGTTGCACAGAGAACATTGTTACTGGAGCTGCGGCACTGTCACAGATTAAAGATCAACTCAAAGACACATTGTAGGTAAAGAAATATTTTCCCAAACTGAGCAGACCCACTCATGTCACTTGAATATAGGCAAAATGAATCCTGCAGCACTTGGGAAAGAATGGTGACATTTATTTTCTTCAATTCTTGGATTTTCCTAAGTTATTGTCTTCAAGGAAGAATGTTTGCTTTCCTAAATAAGACACAAACTATTTAAATTTTTACTTTGAGATCCACCGTTCCTGAGAATCTTCATGCTGCTAGAATAATTTAAGTGGGACACTCAGTAAGTCAGCTCGGTGAGAAAGGAGTGATGTTCATCAAACAAGACATCCGATAGGACCTCTGCAAGGAAGATGTGCAGTGTGTCCTTAAAAAAGGATGAAGAAAAGGCCTTTCCCTGCGTTGTTAGCAGATCCTGTCTGCCATCTCCTGCCTTAAATTTAAAATCTAGATTACTGAAATAATGGCTACTCCCGAATCTTCTTATTGGTTGAATAAAGTCAGGTTTCATTTCACTTGAGCCATCATAAGACACCTTCCTCTATCTTAGGGCTTCCAGCTTCTGAAGAGTTTGGGGGCATGCCACTGCAGGGAGCCGAGGTTTTCAGTTAAATATGTTTTAGTAGAGATGCAATTGTGATTAGCATTTCTTTATTACATCCCATCTTCAAAATCCTTTTCAAACACTGAACTTGGGGTCGGGGTGGGGCCGGTAAGGAGGAGACAGGATTGGAAAAAGATGGAGGAGTGCCATAATTGCATGCCTAACTCAAGCCAAAGCATACTTGAGCCCTAGTCTATTCCCGGCAGAGGCACTTGTGGCCTGAATTGTCCAGCCAATTGCCCTGACTCTGTACTTCACTTTTCATGTGTAGATACTACCCAGCCTGAGCTATCTTGACCATCCTGCTGAGAGGGTGCAGGATTCTCCATGTATATGCTCTGTTTTACAGGAGGGATCACTGAGCCATAGAGAAAGGGGTTTTCTTGGTGCATGGCTGGGTCGCAATTACTTTGTGGTGGTGTATCTCCTACCAGAGAAATTCCAGAGTCAGATCAAGAAACGAATCAGATGCAGTTCTTGTTTTTGCAGCCATCTAAGCAAAATGCAAAATAGCAGCAAAAGTACATTTCTTATCGCTTCTTCTAAAACATAATTTGATAGGAGAAAGAGTACTTCATCACCAGGGAAAAGAAAGAGAGCTCCATGTTTAGCCCAGTTAAGCAGTATGTCCCAGTTGCTACAATGCAATTAGGGCTAGATTTGCAGGGGATCCCTCAAGCAATTGAGAAGCAAATCCTGGACCCCTTCTGAGACTTACATTCCCAAATCCTGTACAAGAAAATTTCCATAAGAATCCAGCTGTCTTCATTAACAGTGTTGGGGAAGTTTTAGGGTTGGTGATCTAGGGAGAAAAGCAAGGGAATAATTGCATTTAGTTATCTTCCCTTGGGCTATGATAGAAAGGTCTTACGTTAAGGAAAGATGTAGCGTCTCTCTCTCTCTCTCTCTCTCTCTCTCTCTCTGACACACACACACACACACACACACACACACACACACACACACACACACACCTCTTTCTCTTTCTCTTTCTCCATGCCTGGACTCAATCTCAGCATAGGACATTTGGCCTCCATTGTATTAAGCAATGCCTAAGAATGCCATGAAAACTCCCTCTACAAGGATGTGCCAGTAGACAAAAACCATGGCAGAGAGATGGCTGGAAAGGTGAAGAAAGACACTGCACCCATCCACATTCTGAGCAAAAAGGGAGGGCAGGTAAAAGCATGGTGAGGAGCATCCAGCTTTCTCCTCTGCAACTGCGTGCTTTCATCAGGAGACAGCAAATGTGCTATCTATCTCAGCCTTCTTCTTGGCCCCTTGGAACATTCACAAAGCTGGTTTCTGCACCAGTGAGTTTATTCCCCAGCCACACTCATGTTTAAAGGATAAAGAAAAATCCATTCCCTCAGGTTAGCTCTCTAAGAAGACATTTATCTACTTAATGTGTTTCATCCCCAGACCATTCTTGACCTTGGAGACTCAGAGTCAAGAGTGTTTTGATACCAGATGTAACCCTTTGGCTGGGTCAGAGGCACTGTGGTGGGGGGCAGGGAGTGTGTGTGGAGACAGTGTGCTGTAATATATGCTCCAAAACCCCAAAACATACCCAAGAATAACAAGAACATTAACCACTGACCCAAAGGCTGGTGAAATTCTATCTCCACATATTCCTCCACCAGTAAACATGAAAATGCCATCCCCAAAGGGATGGAGAAAGCCTCCAATGAGAGGTCCAGAGAGAATACTAGGAGAAGGGCTGGTTTGGGAAAGATGTCCAGCAATTCTACTCTTCAATCACTGGAAAAATTCTCCCCAAGTGACAACTAAATAGAGACATTTTTCACTAGCTGGGAAAAACAACAGACTTCCACTTTTCAGAATAATGGCATTAAATTTTAGAATGCTGTTTTGTCACTTTTTCTTCAGCTGTCCCCACCTCTTCATCTTCATCTCATGCCTTTCTTCCCTACTTGACTCCATACCACTGACCTTCTTTCTGTCCCCCAAGAGAGCCAAGTTCATCCCCGCCTCAGGACTGTCTTACTCATTATTCCCTCAAGTTTATTCCCCCAGATCTTTTCAGAGCACCTTCTTCCCTTGTACAGGTCTCACATCAGATGTCACCTCCTCAGAGAAGTTTTCCCTAGCTACCTATCTACCGTTGTCCCTGGCTGCTCTCTCTCATTTTCTTCTTTCTTTTCTTCTTAGCAGTCACCACTCTCTGATATGCTTTGATTTGTTTATCCATATATTTATTGTTTATTCCCCTCAACTGGATGTACACTCCAAGAGAATAAAGCCCATGTCTGTCTTGTTTATGGCTGTATCTCCTGTACCTAGCATGTAATTGGCACTTGTTGATTGGATGGATGGATACATGGATGGATATAATCAATTATTTGGCTCAAGTATTTTATCCAGTTTGGTCAGATCTTTAGCTCCATGACCTGCGCCAAAGAAACAAACTCAAGACATATACCTAAAGCCAGAGTGGTTAATCAATTGAAATTGTGAGAAGGAAACCGTAATTTGATTCTAGTTCTAAATGAGCACCTGTTCTCCTTCAAAATAGCACGTTTGTGTTAATGTGTTTAATGTTTGATAAGTAGCCCATAACTCATTTACCCTCAGAAAATTCCCAAGTAGAAGGCTAGAAGAAGTTTCCTGATGATTTGTCTTATTGAAGATGGAGAAATTAAACCAAGGGGAATAAAACTAAGTTGAGAATACCATCCTGGCCTAATTCCAGCCACTGCAACTGTCCTTGCTCCTGGATTTAATGGACTGTTAAGGGAGGCATTTTTAAATCATGCATCTCCTATTTATTTGTTCATGTGTTTGTTTGTTTGTTTGTTTTAGAATAACCTCAACGTGGAAAGTGACTCTACACCAGAAACCAGCTTTCCTTTCTCCAAAGAAGCACCAGGGGGGCACCTGGACCATCAGGCTGCACACCAGCCCCTTCCAAGACAACGATTCCAGCAAGAGACTGGACACTCTGCATTGCAAAGAGATGGTCCTAGATCCTTTCTCCTTGATCTTCCAAACTTTCCAGATCTTTCCAAAGCTGATATCAATGGGCAGAATCCAAATATCCAGGTAAGGCTTAGCAGTTGAAAGGTGGGAGAAAATGAACCAGTCCATCTCTTTGTTTCCCTATCTGATTTCAGAGCAACTGCTGCCTTACTTCACTTTCTTTTTTAACCCCTTAATGAATCCTGCTTATGGTCATGTAATCTCTACAAGAACAGTGTTGTATTAATTACATCTATGTAATACCCCTCATAGTGAGATGCACCATTATCTTATGGACCATTAAAAAGAAGAAAACATTGCTAATTAAAATATGACACACTGATGATTATAAAATACATCCTAATATCAGAGACATTGAAATGTAAAAACAAAACAAAATAAATAATTTGCCCTGAAATTGGTGAAATATGGTAGCTGTAGGACAGGGCCAATCTAACATGTGAATAGACTGGGCAAATCATAGTATGATTTTAAAGGTACTACAGAAGACAGTCTCCCTTAAATGCCTCCTAGCTTGCCTTGGACACTAGAAATTCCTTCAGGAGTACTTCAGTTGCTCCAAAGTGTAAATGACTCATAAAAAGAATTTGATCAGAGGAAGGGAGGTGAGAAAAGAGATTCTTAAGGAGCAGATGAATACACACCACTAAGATGGAATGGGATGAAGTGAGGAAAATAGGAGGTTATGGAAAGGGTTGTCTGAAATTGAAAATTGTAATACTCATTTACACTGAAATAGCACAGTATACTTCACAAAGCGAATGTTGATCCAATTTGACTCTCCCAACACTCTCATGAAAGAGATGAAACACATGTCAGTTTTCCAATATTATCACTAATGCAACCAATACTCAGACCTTGGTTTATCCAAGGTCACGTGGCTAGTAAACAGTAGTTGGGAACTCAAATCCAAGCTCTTGGGCTCCCAAGAATACTTACCCCACCAATCTATGTTTCAGAGACAAACTCCTAATGGTGGATTTTGCTTGGATTTCCATCTGTTTCTCCCCAGAAATGGTCCCATGACAGCCAAGAGAGGCTCCTTCTCTTGGTCAACCTAATCCATATGCAGCTCCCATTCTCATTTGCCTGCTTCCATACTTTTAAGCTTTATTCTCAATTCTTTTCATTTGGGGAGGGACTGCTTTTTTTTATTCTCCCTCTCTGCATCAACTTACAATTAGTTTACATGGCAGAAAGTTCCTGAACGTGACCCCAGAGCAATTGATCCCTAATTAAGTTAACTATCTTGCTCTCGAGAATGACACTATCTGCATGACACCATTTTAGATCAGGCCTTCCAGGCCAGAGTTGCTTTGCTTTAACTCTAGTGTCATTATGGCTAATGGATATCACTGGGAATACACCTCAATCAGAATACATCAAACAGTCCCTACTGCATACAAAATGCTGTGTTATGTTCTGTGAGATTAAGAAATGTAAGGATGTTTTTCTCCAGGAAATGACATAAGTGTGAAAATCCCGGCTACCACCAAAGACCTTGCCAGAGGGATCATGGAGACCAAGGAGGGAAAAATGCTGTGTTCCACATTCGGCAGCTTAAATAGATGGGAAGATGTAGAGAGGGACAGTCAGTGTTGATGGTGCAGAGGTGAAACATGTTTTGGAGGTCATTCTTTGACAACTCATGTGCAGAAATCACTGCAATTAATATTTCCAATGAGTCTTGTATTGTTCTAATTGATTAAATGGAAAAACAGGCCCTTTGCTCCACTGGTCTCTGTCCAGGAGCTGGCCACATGGCTCTTTGACAAAAAATAAAGGATTCACTTGGGGGAGGTGCAGATTGGAAACCAAAGCAAAACAAAAGCACAGGCATCTCCTTACTGTTGCTCAACATCATGCCCTCATCAGCAGGAAGTGACTTTTCCTTGTTTTTAGATTTTAGGGTCCCAGGACCAGACCACCCTTACCCTCAAGGTGCTTAAGCCATGCCTGAAACCATGTTATGGTTACTGAGGCTCATGTTTTTTCCTAGAGGTGGGAAATGTGACCATGGGGCTTAATGCTGAGGATTGAGCTATTAGTGTAATAGATTTAAGAATTTCTAATGCAAAATTATGAGAATATGCCAGGATACAGAGGAATGGAAGGTGGCAGGGAGAGTTTCCCCTTGTTGAAATGTTATTAAGTGCACAGGGTTTCACCTAAGAACCAACTTTCAAGCAGAATTTCTCTCTCCCAGATGAATTCCTTGGTCAGGAAATCCCCATTCTCCACCCAGACCCCACGTGAGCCCTTTTAAAACTATTACCTAAATGTTAGGGAAGAACAGTGGTACAAAGGTGGTTGGGATCCACAGAGCTGGGAAACCCAGCTTCTTTTTTTCCAAAAAGAAGAAAAGGGCAACCATGAAGTGCCAAGCCCTCTGTAGCCCACGCAGTGGAGCTGTGTATGAGCTCAGAGAGCAGCCAAGTTTGGGATTCATTTTAAATCACAATAAGCTCAGCCGGATGGGACATAAAAAATGCTCCAGAGCAATTTCACCTGACTTCTTGAGGGGTGAGGAGGCTGTTAGAGCTCATGGGTGTGGAGAGAACTAGAATGAGACAAGGGAGCAGAAAATTAAACGGAGGGTGAGTTATGAGAAGGGCGCACGTGGTTTTCTCTGGCAAAGCCTCTTGGTTTTTTATCAAATGCAGCTTCCTCAAAGGTGTGGCTGCAGAGGTAGTACAAGTGGAAATTGTTTGTTCTCCTCTCCTCTGAGACCCCAAACCAACTCTTCATATAGACTTATAACAAGTGAAAAATAACAATCAGTGTTTTGTTTTAACTCTGTCTTACCTTTACCCAGCACAGGAACAAAAGGTTCACTTCCAGGTGCTGCTTCTAAAAGAAATGCTTTGGAGAACAGAGTTGGAAGAGGTACAGGCCCACTCCTATGAAGTCCCCATACTTTTATTGAGTTACCCTTTGAACAGCAAAGATTAACATAGTCCCCAAGAACATAGATTGCCCCAAAGCTCTGAATATCAGGGTTACTGGTATTTGGATTAGAAACTAATGAAGCTCCAATCAGATACCATTGAAGTCAAAACCTCCACAAGACTAGGCCAATGCCATCATTTTGACCACTGCCCAGGTCGCTCCCTTTCTGCTTTGCATAATCCTTGTGTTGATTAACCTTCTGTGGGGTGGGGTGGTCTGTGTTTTATTGATCTGATGACCTGTTGATCCTAAAGAAAAGAAACTTGATTTGCATTTCTGGCCTTCTCTTTCTGGAAGACCATAAAAGGTTAATGTTGGTCACTCATAAAGATGTTGAAAGAAAGAATAAAGCAGCTGCTACCTCTGGGAGCCCCAGCCCTATATCTGCACGTAAGTGTGTGTGCATGCACACACGAGAGTGCATGTGCGCGCGCGCACACACACACACACTGCTGGCCGCTACAGCCCTATGCACCACTGCACTTGAGTAAACCAGTTCCCTGGTGGTCCTTTAAAAGATGAGGTGCTTCCTAAAAAGAGGTGATGGTTTCCATGTTGGCAGCCCTCACCCCTTCCTGCCAGCACTGCTCTTTTGTTGAAATCCATTGGTTTGACACGGGCCAGTTCAGCCAAGCAGACAGCCCTGCTGGTCACCGTGGCTCCCTGAAAGCATTTTCTCTCCCTGGGGAGCAGAGTGAAGACAGGTGAAGAGCGCATCAGTGGGCTAGTTTCCGCTGCCAGGGCCCGGGGGCCTTGTCTCCCCCCTTCCCTGGCAACCTGCCCTCACCCCCACCTAGTTTTCCCTGACTGGAGCCTGGAGCCGGGGAGCTGAACAGGAATTCGATACCCCTCTCTATGAACAACTCCCCCCCACCCTCCAAGCCCTCCAGTGTCTGGAAGCATTTCCCACGCTCCAGGGCTGGAGTCCACTGTCCCTCCTGCCAAACAGCCCACACCTTTCCAAAGTGACAATGCTGAGCCTGGGCAAAGGGCCACATCCCTCTTGGGCCTCTTGACTTTTAGGAAGGGAACTCCTTTAAAAAGCCCTGCTTTTTTAAAAAAACTTTTTAAAATCCCCCTAAGCCAGGTGGCCTCTGTCCCAAGTGGATCAGGCTCTCCGTTTTAAGACTGGCTTTAGGCTGTGTAAGTGATTGGGGGGGAAAAAAAAACAACATTGTGCAAAATAGAATAAAATAGCCTCAAACCCCTGAACTCAATCTCCATGTTAAATTTAAAACAATACTAGAAGTTGGGTTTTGTTTTAAAAAATAAATAAATAGATCATTCAGGAAAGAAAGTAGATCCCCCAGGATAATTTAGACTTGAACTTTAATATCCTTGGCTGGGTTTTTGGTCTGCAGCTGATGGTCAGATAGCAAAGACAAAAATCTCTAAAATAAACTCATTATTAGGCTTACTGCATCAATTCATTACCACAGTAGCTATTCACAACCAAATATTTCTCTTTTCTGGATCAAGATGAGATTAGTATTCATTTCAACCAATATGCTTATTTCTTTTCTTCCATTGAGAGAGATGTAAAAATACTCATCTAAAGGCCTTCTTTTTCTTGCACAGATGTATTTACATGGCCATAGGCCTCTTGAGTGCCACAAGATACAATCAGATAAATTGGCCAGGGCTATAAATATTGTACGTGCTTCTACTTCTGATTTCCCTTCTTTTTCTCTAAAATACTTTTGGAATGGCAGGTCTGGCTGAGTAACAACCAAGAAATTTCCGTGCCCAAGACTTGGGCCCAAACACCCATGGAAGCAAGCCTGTATTGTTCAGAATCTGATTGGCCTCTGTGGCGTCGTGCTAGTTACTCGACCTCTCTATGCCTCAGTTTCCTAGCCTGTAAAATTGGAAGAATAATACCACCTACAAGTACCTGTGTAGTACAACACTACATATGAGTAGGGTTGTTGTGACGATTAAACATCAGCATCCATAGGAAGTGCTTAGCACAGGACCAGGTATATGGTAAGCTTTCCCCAATGGATAGATGCCAGTCGGTGACAATGTGAAGAACACACAGGAAATGGGTATGAAATAATGGGGAGTCCAAAGACCTAGTTTTGAGACCACTCTACACTTTCCTTGCTGTTCACCTCAGAAACTTGAATTCACCAAGCCAGTCTCTGTGCCTGAAATTTAGGTTTAACTTGTGTAGAACAAGCAATATAATAATATTTGGGGGCTGGCCAAGTGGCTCAGTTGGTTAAGAGCTCGGTCAAGAGTGCGAGCTGGGCTCTGAGCAACAGCAGTTTGATGCCCAGCCCAAGCTGAGCTGCTGTTGAGCTGCCAACAGGTGGCAGGATGGCTCGGCAAAAAAAAAAAAAAAATGTTTGGGCAACCATGCTGCAAGTGTCAAACAATTAGCCATAATTAGCTGGGGTTGCCAGAGTTGTTTTTAGAGCATTAGTTGGCCTTAGAGGAGGGGATTATATATATTCCTGGTCCATTTTATGTTCTTTCTGTGGCAATTGTCAAGGAAGGAGCGTATGTAATCTGTTAAGGTTGCATAGGATCTTAATTTCCTGATTTTGGACAGAATTCTCCAAATTGGCACCGATTTTGAATTCTGTTGCTTAGAGCTGGTGAGGTTCTGCCAAAAGTTTAACTTGGATATTTTGAAAGAGTTTTCTTTCTTTTACTCTCTTGATCACGGTGTGGAAAAGTCCAGAAGAAACAAATATACTATGACACTTCCATTGTGTGCATTAGAAAAGAGAAAGGATGGTAAAATCTAGAGTCTTTATCAGCTTGGAAATCTGCTGGGCTCACTCCTACACCTTCAGCTCATCACACTGATTATTGTTCAAGACATCTTTATAAAAGGATTCTTTGATGCTAAAGAACATGTAAATAGAATGAGAGCAACAGGAAACATAAAACTCCCCATTCGAGAAGACATTGATCATGCTCATTAAGTCTTTTTAATTGTGTACCTCTGAAATTTCAGGTTCAAGATTAGATTTCTTCTTTTGATATCAGTATGAGGTTTCCACATTAACCGTAAGGAAGGGTGGATCCTAAGGTTTGTACGTCTTTTGTTTTTTAATTCAGTTAAGGCAGTGGCTAAAAATTAAAGGGGAAAAAGAAACCTCTAAACTGTTGAGATTTAGTCATCGATATAGTTTTTGGAGTAAATTCGTATTTTGCTACTCATTGCCTGGCCAGGCAACAAATCTGTTTTGTTTGGATCTGAACAGCAGTTTGGAAGAAAAAAAAATCGTATTGACGGTAATAGCTTAAAACATGAAATTGTTTTTATTCCCAGCTTGGAGAAATTGCAGGGCACGTTTTGTTTAGGCAATCCCTTTGACTCCAGTCTGAATACAAATGGAATACCAAAACTATTGGGCATGTTCCCCCTTATCTTCTACCCAGAGACTGATTTCATTACCATAATTGCAGGCTTGCCTGGCTCTTGGCAGCTTTTCCCCTCCAAGACCCTTAACAGCATTGCAGACGATTGTTGCGGCTCAGTTGTTCTGTCTGCAGGCAGAAGGGGATGAGACTGCAGAGGAGAAAGGTTATGTCTCCAAAGGCTCAGCATTGCCCTGTCACTGTATGGCTTGGTTCTGTACCACCCAGCTGTGTACTCCTTCTGCACTTGTCCTTCCAGGGTTGCCTGTGGGTCCTGGTCACTATCACTCTCCAGCAACCATCCATTCTAGCAAATAGCATTGATAAGAGACATATAATATGTTCCTTTTCTTCTCTTCCCTCTTTATCTTTTCGGGGGATTGCTAAAAGTTTCATTATTATTTATAAGCATGCAAGAGATACTTATAAGACTGGGGTAATGATGGCAGCATGGAATAAAGCCAATGGTGCCCTTCTAGGCATCCCACACCAGAGGAAAGATGCACTTGACCTGCCGCAGCCCGAGTATACTCTGGGATTGAAGGCCACCCTCCTGACCTTGTGTTTGGACCACACAAGGCCACAGCCCAGGCCCATCATCAGCTGGGCAACTTCCTTTGACTGTCAAAGTGAGTAGAATTCAAACCTCCCCATTCCTAACACAAAAGGAAGGGGCTGTTTGTCTCAGGATGGGCACACCCTGGTGTAATTTGGCAGAGCATCCCAGCAACTCTCTCAGATGTCGGGTTAGGGCAAAACTAGGAATCCATCTGCCCAGTACATCTTGCGCTGATTACTTGGAGCACATGTTTCTGATTCATTTGCACATAACTCATCCACGGGGTGTTGCAAGAGCTATGTGATGGCCAAAGGAACCCAATGAATCTTTTATTATATTTTTTAAACAAGTTTCTCTATGTTGATTGTCTCTCAGAGCCAAGAAGCTGCATTCTTCTAGCCCTGTGACTTCCAAATTAGGCTCACTACATTCAAGAGCAAGTTCTGACCTTGGCTCTGGGACTATCTGCTTTGACCCTGAGGGTCAGTTGAGGAATGTACATGCTGGGTCTTGACTATGGGATGAGTGAAAATCATAGCTGTGAAAGCCTGGACCTTGAGGGCCTTGTGCTCACATCACTACACAACCTGTGGCATCCAGCCTCATCGGCACTTGTGGCCTCTTTGCTCCCTTGGTTGTATGAGGAAACAATACCTCTGTTATTTACTTTTTGAGAAGCAGTGTGACAAAGTTGGTAAGAGCATGGGCTCTGGAGCTAGACTACCCACATCTGCCAGTTACTAGCTATGTAGTCTTAGGCAAGTTGTTAACGTCCGTGTGCCAGTTTTACCTGTCTGTAAAATGCTTTCTGTTGCTAAAAACCACCCCAAAACTTAATAGCTTGAACCAATTATCATTGTTCATGGTCCTGTGGGTCAAGAATTTGAGCAGGGCTCAGCTGGCAGAGTTCATCTGTGCTCCATATGGTATCAGCTGGGGTGACCCAACTGGGCTGGAAGATCCAAGATGGCCCCACTCACATGACTGGGGCTGTGGAGCTGGCCATTGGCTAAGAAGCCTCAGTTCTCCTCTCCATGGCCTCCCTCTTCACATGCTCTATATGCAAAGTAGTATAGGCTGGGCTTCCTTACAGAATGGTAGGAACACTCCAAGAGAAAGAAAATGGAAGCTGCAAGACCTCATGAGGTTTGTCACATTGTTATTCCTACCAAATTCTACTGGACAAAATGTGTCACAAGGCCAGGCCAGATAGAAAGGGAGAGAAAATAAACTCCACTTCTTGGTGGAAGGTGTGGCACACACATACAAGGATGGGAGAAAGTGCCATGGCCATCTTTGCAGATAATTAACCATAGGGGCCAACCAATCAACCTTGTAAGGTTGTTATGAGGACTAAATACATTAATATATAGAGAGCATATAGAACAGTGCCTGGTACAGCGTTAGTACTCAGTAAGTGTTCAATTTTATTATAATTATTCTTGTGTCACTTCAGGAACATATATATTGTAGTACATGTTTATTCCTTGAATTAAAGACTTTCCAGCAAAGTGGTCATCAGTAAATCAGCGACCTTAGTGATGAATTTTCTCTTCCCACCTTGAGGCCCATGCACATCAGTTCTCTGTAGTCATGGGGTTCATTTGGACCATCCCTGGATGTCTTCCATTCTGTAACACCTTGCAGTCTTGGCTATCCCTCATGAGGGATACATCCATTGCTTGCCTTTGCTCTCTCAGACTTTTTTCCAAGGGTCACCCAGCTTGGAGGCTATTGACTCCTCATTGACCCTGGCCTGTTCTGAATTCTTCAGGTCACCATAGAGGTGGTGGACGGTCCTGACTCTGAAGCAGATAAAGATCAGCATCCGGAGAATAAGCCCAGCTGGTCAGTCCCATCCCCCAACTGGCAGGCCTGGTGGCAGAGGTCCTTGTCTTTGGCGAGGGCCAACAGCGGGGACCAGGACTACAAGTACGACAGTACCTCAGACGACAGCAACTTCCTCAACCCCCCCAGGGGGTGGGACCGTCCGGCCCCAGGCCACCGGACTTTTGAAACCAAAGAGCAGCCAGAATATGGTGAGTTTACCACCCAGTAATATAAAATTGGTGGGGAGAATAAATGAGGATGATGAGGACATGGAGCCAAGCAAAACCCAGTTTACAGTATGTGGCTTTTGGTCTTCTGTGAGGTGTACCTCATAAAGACTCTGTTCCACAGAAGCCCCAAGGAGGCACCAGCAGCCACATTTTTCTGGAAAGACTATAATTTTAAAATCATACCAATTATCCTAGGAGAGATTTTTTTTTCCTTTTTTTTTTTAGTTAGGGGTCTTTGAGGTTTTGCCTTTGCCCCCACCCAAAAAAACTAGTTTTATTTCTAAAATGAAGAAATCACCAAATCAACTTCCTTGCATTATTTTACTGTAAAAAATTCATACTGAAAATAAATTTAGTAAGAGATGTGTTCAGCTGCTTCCTTTGACCAGGCCACTGTGTTATGTTTGACATTGGCAGTGTAATGACCCTTGGGAATCCATATGAACATGTGTTTCGTGGGTACAACCCAAGTAAGGCCCCCCACCAGTAAATTTCAAGACCCCAAGTTGAGACTTCTAGTGTCTCATGTTTTTAGAGTAGGGTAAGTGAGGTAACAAACAACTTTCAAACTCAGTAATTTAAATAATAAAAGTTCATTTTTCACTTGAGTTGGGATGGGAGACAAGGTTAGGGGAACTCAGCTCCACTCAGTCATTCGGAGATCCAGGCCCCTTCCCATCTTGGTGCTCCAACTGTTAGGGCCTCAGAGTTTTCCGCTGGATGCTCTGTATCCACCTGGCAGCTAAGAAGAGAGAGACACAGCCTGAAAAAGGCACATACGCTCTTAAGCCCCTCAGCCTGAAGATGATACACATCACAGCTGCTCAAATTCTAACAACAGGACCTGATCATATGGCCTCACATAGATGCAGGGGAGGCTGGGAAATGTAGTCTGTGTTTCCAATGACAAGATAAAACAGCCTTCGTGAGGAATCAGGAAGTATGACTTCTGTTAGAAAGTATTTGATGTCTTACAAATGCATCTATCATTGTAATGTTCTTGTGGCTTCACCATCAGCAGAGTTAGGAGCAAACACTGTGTGGTGAAGATTTGTCTTGCACCATTTACACTCTCACCCTTACACCTGTTTTTCATCAGAAAGACCAGTTGTATAGAAGAAAATTATTTCTGCCTGCTAATAAATATTTCTAAGCAACTTTCAAAGCAGCAAGACAACTTTTTTTTCCAGCCACATCATTCAGTTGTTCAGTGGACATTTATTAATGACATATTTTGTGTTCAGAAGTATGCTAGGTTCTAGAAATCCAAAAATGAGCAAGACACAATCTTTCCCAAAAGAGGGTCTCACTTATCTGTGCAAAAGGGGAGAAAAGTAACTGATAGAGAAAAATAGTGCCATGATAGAGTTGATACTAGATACAAACACTAGGGGAGCAGAAAGAGAGCTCCCATACCTCTTCTAGCCAGGAGGCCCGTGAAACCTCCTTTCCCAGAGGACCTCCAATTTATCTGTTTTCTAGGAGGAAGGACTGGGAATGGTGGCCAACATACATATAGCACTTACCATGCACCAATAATACTTCCTCATGACATCTAACATATTATATTGGCTCATTTAATCAGCAATCTGAGGCAGATACCCCATTTTACAGATGGGTAAACTGACCTCAAGGAGAAGTTAAGCAACTTGACCTCAAGGATTCATCTCTGTCAATTTGGGTCCAGAGTCTGTCCTCTTAATAACTATGTCATTCTGCCTCTCTGTGGGGAAAGTAACCCATCCTTTAGGACAGTAGCGTGGATTTAGAAATGGCCACTTAAACTGGAAGATAGGAGTGGGAGGAAAAGTCGGTGCTCTTGAACAGAGAAACATACAGGATCTCTGAGAGCCAGCCTGACATTGCACAGCTTTATGGCTTAACCTGTTTGCCCAGCCCCCACAGAGCATTATTTCTGTGAGTGGGGCTTAGACCCATGGCATCAGAATCGAATCCCTTGGTTGCATGTTAAAAAATGCCAGTCCTGGCCCCAGCCCTGTCCCTCTATCCTAATGGTCCTCAAACTATGGTTCCCAAACTAGCTGCATTAGCATCCCCTGGAATCATGATGGAAATGTAAGGTTTCAGTCTCCTGACCCCCAGGCCTACCAAATCAGACATTCTGGGCTGGGTCTCCAAAATCTACGTTCAAACACACTTCTCAGGAGCTTCTGGTACATTGAGCACCACTATTCAAGATCAATGCTTCTGAGGCTTGGTTGCTTGTAATACTCACCTGGGGAATTTTTAAAATTCCCGATACCCATATTTTGCTCCAGTCCAATAAGTTGGGATCTTGGAGGTGGGGGCCAGGAGTTTTTTAAAGCTCCATGGCTGACTCCAACCTGTGCACCACAGGTTGAGGGTGGCTGTCCTTCTACTGCATCAGAATGTCCAGCTGTGAGACCTGGAGCCTGTCTCCTTTTGCTTCTTTGTTTCATTTTTTTTCACCAAGGTCAGCAGGTGATTGTCATGCTCATTGAAGATCAAGGCTAGAAACAACTCTCTCATCTAAACTTTTACAGAGTACCCTCTGCTAAATTCATGAACATTAAGAACCTTGCTTCATTTCAACCATGAGGATAGAATTTGCTTCTGCTGGAACAGTTACCCTCACCTCAGCTTTCTGGGCCTACGATACCTGTAGGCTCCCTGTGTCTAAATCTTACAGCATCCCTAGGCCACGAAGAAACTCCCATCTTTGATGATTTTGGAGTCGCTCTTAGAAACTTCCTCCTCGTTGGACTAGATATCAGGATTGCTACTTTATAAAGAAAAGTGTATCTCTTGTTATAACTCTAAAGCAGTGCTTCTCAGACTTCAATGTGCATACAAACAACCTGGAGGTCTTGTTCAAATGCAGCTTCTAGGTGTAGTAAATGTAGGACCAGCGCAGGAGCCCAGATCAGGCCAACACTGCTGGCCCTTGGACCATACTTGGAGTAATAAGACTCTCAGTGTGTTATAGAAGCTCATTAATATTTGCATAATGAATTAAGAATTAAGACTTAAGAATTTGCTTCTCAGACTAGCTCACAAGTTACATGGAATTTCCATAATTCTATATAGCATTGGATGAACTGAGTCCTCTTTTATTTTGATCAACAAGAAACTATGGAGCAATTTCTCAGTATTTATCCCTATGTTAAATGCTGTGGAGGATGCAAGGAGAGAAGTTATGGCCCAGGAGGATGAGGTTCGTGCACTGGTATAGCATGTGTGTCACTGTACGTAAGGGTCCGCTGCCTTGTCATAGATGGACTAAAATTGCCACAGAAACTGGTCTTTGTGAAAGAGGGTGACCTCCGATATTTGAAGGTAGGATTTTTAATAAACATTTAAATGTCTATGACTAAAGAGTATTTCAAAAAATCCTAAGTAAAAATAAATAGAATAGAATGGCATCTTTGGAATAAATTATAAAATATACAACAGAAGTTAATTAAATCTAACTTGTGATCATGGAAACATGAGACAACTCAACTTTGGACTGTATGTGTTTGAGATACTGCATTTTAAATACCTTCTGTTTTGATACTGAAGGTATCACTCAGGGCAAAGAAGGAGTTCCAGTAAATCATTTTCTGTCAAATAGTGATAGACCATTCCCAGAGTTTTTCAAAACAACTTGCATAATAAAATCAGATGGGCATTGCTTATTAACCTAGGTTAGGACTCAGTGTTTTGCAATTCCCTAACTGATCATGGTCTTATATATTAATACAACATTGCACAGCAATTTTTCCCAAGGGCTTTTCTTGGTAATGTTGAATTATGACCATATAAGTGGGTGTCATAAAGCAGGGAGGCCAACCTGGCCCAGAATCAAAGCTGCAGGAATATCAGGATATAGAACAAGATACAGCAAGAGCAGACAAACCTCAGATCTAATCCCAGCTCTGCCAAATTTGAGCTGTGTGATCTTAGGCAAATACCTTAATCTCTCTGAGCCTCAGTTTCCTTATCCATAAAAGGAAGCTGTTTCCACCTACCTTGCAGTATTATTATAAGAGTTAAGTCAGTGTGTTACAGAGTAGTTTATTAAAGTAGGCTCTCAATAATTGGTAGCCACTACCACCTAGGATTAGTAGTGGAGGCTTGCCAGCAGCCAAGTCAAAACCCAAGTCACTGCAGTTGCCCAAACATTATAACTGGCCCACAGAACTCTAGTGCCTGAAAACAATATAATGACTACTTTAAAATTTCAAATGACATCCCTGAAAACAAGCTCTCAGCACACTGTACTGTGCATTGTTTTCTTCCTCACTGAGCAATTTGATGTCAAAGATAGGAGCTGTCAAAGCACCATATAAATGTTCACTGAGACTGTTTTTTTACTGTCATTGTTGTCATCTTTGCAATTACTGATGCTCACATTCATTTTCTACTCTGAGCAATGATCCCTGATAGGTAAGCAAATGAGAACAAGCTTGTTTTATTATAGTGGAAAGGAATACTGCCTTTAAAGCTTTGTTCCACAGTCAGAAATTCCCTCCATGTACTTTGAACATATTACATGAGTAGAAATCGCCAAGAGGAGGATCTGTGCTGGAACATTATCTGGGACAGTATGCTATGAAGGCTTCAGGGTGGTGAGGTGACATACATACGTTCCCGAGGAAGTGTGGTTTTTTTTTCATTGTTAGCCCACAAGAAATAACTAGCCACCTGGCTATATATCTGTTCTGTACCTAACTTTGGGGGACCCATATAAAAAAATGTTTGGAAAATAAATGACTTTGCAAGAGCCTAAAATAAAGAAGTGGAGGACCCACATACTGGAATAAGAAATCCTTCATGATCCCAGAGTCTACTAGCCATCAAAAGAGCATATCTTAGGGAAAATTGTATGGTATATTTATGACAGTTAACTTTCGTTACTTAAAAAACTAGCCCCCAAATTTAGTGGCTTAAAAGAACAAACATGTTCTCTTAATAGTTTGCAGGTTGTCTGGACTGTTCTTCTGCTCTGGGCTGGCTTGGCTGGGACTGGGTCATCTAGGAAGGCTTTACTCCCAATGATGGGGTCACAGCTGGACAGCTGGGGTGCTGAGATGGCCTGTCTTCACCTGGTCTGTCATCCACCAGGACACTGGCTCCAGGTTCTTCCATGGTGGTGGAAGAGTTCCCCACAGCAAGAAGACAAACCCTTAATGCAAGAACACTTTTCCAGCCTCTATTTGCATCACATTTGCCATTTTCCCATTGGCCAAAGCAAGTCACGTGGCCCAGGCTAGGGTCTGCCTGAGAGGAGAGCAACCAAAGGGGTGGATATGGGGAGAGGAATTATGGAAGTCATTTTTCACATACTCTGACGCAGTATTAACAGCCAGTAACTTCAATCCAACAAACCGAAATGAGAAATTACCTCATGCAGAGATTCCAATATAAGCCTCGTGGTGTGTTTAATGCTAAAATCTCAAAGTTCAGGATGATATTGCCCAAATATTATGATCTTATTGCATGGGGAGGAAAGTTTGCAAGAGATTTCTAGATGATTCAGACCCCGTTGGCTTCTGCGAAGTCAAGCAGGACACCTCTTGGTATTATTAGATTGTGACCTATGGTAGTACCTACCACACAGGTGACATGAATTCTACCTATGTGATTTAATAAGCTTTTTCTGACTGACCCATTTATCCCCTTTTTATGAGTCTAAAGGCATTATCATCTATACCTGTGACTTGTTGCTGTTGTTCTCTTTAACAAATTAGGCCTTGGTGGTGCGTGTAGGATGTGGTTGAGTGTATTCACGTGTACATATAACCTCACTGCACCTGGATGCTCCGCTGATAAGAGTGCAATCATGTAATTGTTCCAGGTACCTCTCTGATGTTCTCAGGGAGATTACCAAGAGATACCAGACTGCATAGTTCTCGAGGGGAGCAGCAGCGGCCCCTACCTCAGTGGTTTCTCCCTCTGAAACTAACGTGTCTCTCCAGTTACACCATGTTGATGCCTAGTAAGAGATGGGGGAGATGAGGAAGGCTAAGGCTGGGGAAGCAGGCCCGGATCCCTCACACAAAGCAGTAGTTTCAAACATCTGCTTAACCATGTGGTTGGAAAACCATTTCTTAGAAGAAAATCAAAGTTCGGAAAAATTCTTTTTGGGGAGGAGTTAGAAATGGATGGGGCCCGTGGGGGCAAGCAAGTTGTGAGCAGAGCTCCGCTCTGGATTAGGGAAGAGTACACAACTATGAATCTCTCCACCCTACCCCAACTCTGCTGAATGGGCTGAGGAGACTCAGGGGGCCTGTATTTGCCTGAGGAGTGTTCAGAGTGAACGCCATGTAAACAACAGCCTGGGAGGCTGGCACAGCGCCCACAGTTCAGGTGGAAACATGTGTGGACTACATTCTTGCCAGGCCTACATAATAACAATCACCACGACCTGTTATGAATGGAGAGGACACCTTCTTCCCAGCAAGGCACATGCCTGTAGCTCTGAGCTGCCACCAACAAGGCCCCAAGGCTGTAGGAAGATTTGGATAAACCAGGAGAAATGATTACCGAGTAGAGATGCTGCAGAAAGGGTCATATTTTCGAGATTAAGAGTTTAGCACTAGAGCCCAAGTTTTCCTTTCTGCCCTTAGATAGTCACCCAATCGCTCCAGGACTTAGTTTCTTACTTTTAAAAAAGAGGAATTTCGTATTGATAATATACCAACCTTTCCCACCCCTCTCACACTCCAGACACCCCTAGCATGGTCTGCCTCTCCTTTTTCCATACCACTTTACTGACTTCTCATCTACTATATAATTTACTCTTTTTTTTTTCTGTTTACTGATTATTGTCTGACTCTTCTTACTAAAATATTAGTTCTACCAGGACAGGGAATCTTTGAAACTTTTATTTAATGATATATCTTACCTATCTAGAAATATTCCTGGCTCAAAAAAAATATTTTGGGGATGGATGTTGACCTTAAAGGACCATCTCTGGTTTCACCATTATGTATAGGTTATCTACTTCTGTGTAACTAGACATCCTGAAACGTCATGGCTTAAAACAACAGCGGTTTATAATTTCTCATGATCCTGTGGCTCAGGAGTTCAGGCAGCACCCCACTGGGCAGTTCCTCTACTCCTGAGGGAATCAGCTGCATTCAGCTATCCACTGGAAAGGGCTGGAAGGTTCAGGAAAGCTTCACTCGCATATTTAGTGTCATGGGTCCTTGATGTGGCCTTCTCTCTTTCCACGTGTTTTCCCATATTCACAAGTTTAGCCTCAGCTTTTTTCACAGTGATTGGATTCCCCAGAGCAAAATTCAGAAGCTGCCAGGCCTCAAAGCCAGCACAGAGTCTAGGAAGAGGAAACAGCCTCTCTCTCTCTCTCTCTTTCTCCCCACCTCCCCGAGCCCCCCCATAATTGTATATACAGGGAGAATTAATGGTGGTCATCTTTGAAACTATCCACCATATTATTCCATGATGCCATGCTCTGCAAATATATGCATTTTCAATAAGCACTTACTAGATACCCTCTAGGGGTCAAGCTCTGATCATGGGCTAACCACCTCAGTGCCCAAAACCTTGGATGGAGTCCCTGCTTTCATGAAGCTAACCCCTAAAATGAACCCTGGGACTTTAAGCCTTTTGACTCCAGCTAGCATCTGGTCCCCACCAACAGTGAGAACAATGGAAATGGACAATTAGCAGACTGCATGACGGGACTCTTTGAGAACTCTTTGGGTAAGGCTGTGACCATCTCCCTGGCTCCCTTCCAGATTCCACAGATGGTGAGGGCGACTGGAGTCTCTGGTCTGTCTGCAGCGTTACCTGTGGGAATGGAAATCAGAAGCGTACCAGGTCCTGTGGCTACGCATGCACCGCAACGGAATCTAGGACGTGTGACCGCCCAAACTGCCCAGGTGGGTTTATGCAGGGGTGTGGCTCCAAGTTCAAAAGGAAGCTTTAAATTTGTGTTAAAAACTTATAGAAATTGACTTTTCAAAAGACAGTTATTTCCCTAGTAAGAATTCTGACCAGACTGAAACAAGAGATGAATAACAAGCTTACTGGATGAAAAGATGGGTTTTCTGAATCTTATGCACAATTGCAGTAGCTGTGACCTAGAAGACAGTGCCACAGTGTACTGACTTAAATTAAAGGAGGGATTCTGGTTAACTTGGGTCTTTGATATGAGATTTGTTGTGCCTTGAAGAGACACATAAAGATAGCCACTCATGTTCTGATAAAGAAGCCAGGAGGAGAGGCTTGACAGCCATCTGCAGAAAACCCATGAAGTTAGCCCTGTCCTAATGCCTGAGCATTGCTGATGACCCCCAAGGGAGCAAACTGGGGAAACTTGGCAGTTAAATATCACTTTAAACTGCATTGTCAGTGTTTTAAAAACCAAACTAATTGCACACTTGTTGAGAGGCTATATTAGGGGTGAAAAATAATTTTGACTCTCTGTAGCAGTAGTTGTCACACCATGGCCGGTTTTTGTGTGGCCCACACATTTTAAAGGGTCATGAAGAAGAAGGAGAAGAAGAAAAAGAAGTAGAAGAGAAGGAGGAGGAAGAATACGCCACCAAGCCCATATGTGACCCACAAAGCCTAAAATATTTCCTCTCCAAACCTTTACAAAAAAAGTTTAGCAAGTCCTGGTCTGTAGTTTTACATTTACTATGTGTTCCCCATTGCCAAGTAGAATACCAGCCCAAATAATATCTTGGGCTCTTCCAAGAAACCACATATTCTAAATGGCTTCATCTCAAAGAAATTCAGAAACAGAAAACTTAATCCTGCACCCAGGATTCCCTTTTTTCTAACCCCAGAAACTCTATTCTCAAACCTAAGGCTGAGATTTTGGACAAAATAGAAGCAGAAGGGCATAGGGGTTTCAGAGGAGAGAAAGGAAGGACCAGGTTGGACATGTGTATGTGTGTAGCAAATAGGGCTGAAATGTAAGAAGTGGTGGTTCTGACTCCCTGTGAATCATGCAGATGGAGTTCAGAAAGTGGAGCAAACATAAAAGATGCTTTTCCTGAGTGAATTTCCTAAATGAAACTGAGTTGGAAGCCTGGTAGGATGGGATGGGTAGAAATAAACCAATAAATAATAATAATATGAGAAGGAGTACAGGAAGAATATGAAGAAGGAAGAGAAGGAGAATCTGGAAGAAGATGAAGAAAAAGATGAAGATAAGAAGATAGAGAAAAAGAAAATGAAGATAAATACAAAGAAGATGCAGATAAAGAAGATGATGAAGAAAAAGTGGAAAAGATGATTATGCAGGATAGGGTTTTTTGAGAACGTGGTAACAACGAATTTCTAAGGACTTATGTGTATTTTTTCATTTAATTCTCACAGTAGCCTCTTGAAATGGGTATTGATTATTGTACCCATTTAACAGCTGTGGAAACTGAGGCACATGAAGCTAACTTGCCTAGAGTCAACACAGGCAGCAAGTGGCCAATCTGGAATCAGAATCCAGGCAGTCTGATTCCAGAGTCTGAGTGCTTAACCATTAATTATTCCACCCCAGCAGAAGGAAGAGTGCCAGGCTCAGCCAAACATGGATACAGACAGCATTTAGAGTCAGGGCTTGGGGGCTTGCCTCTTGTTCTCTCTTCCAGAACTGACATCCACACCCAAGATGGTAGATTGAGATATCTGATTAGGGAAAGGAACTTCTCTGCCACCATTTTGAATGTTGCCTTCTCATTTTCTCTCACCTCAGAGCAGTGTGGCCAGCAGCTCTGCTTGTACATTTTCTTCTCATCTGACTGCCCTCTTTCCATCTTTTCTGCCTCTCTGTTCTTTGCTCTTCCAGTTTTTCAGGGTTCCCTTGGGACATGAAAAAAATTTTTTTTTTTTTTACAGAATTTCTTTCCTCATTTGGTGTGTTGATTCTCAGCCTTATTGGGAAGAATCATGGGGCAGGCAGTCTCCCTGGCTTGGCAGTGGTTATACTGTAAAAGTTTGTCTCCTAAGTTCAGCGAGAGCCCCTTAAAGGAAATCAAGTCATGCCTACCAGGGAGCCAAGGCTCTCCAACAACTAGTCTGTGTTCCACAACTCCTGCCTCTTCTGACTGCCTCGGCTTACACAGGATTCCTGTTTGTAAAGGAAGACTGGGTGGGGTAGTAGTTTGGAGAGGGGAGGGAAGCCAGGAAGTTTGAAGCAAGCTGGGTTCAATCCCTCAGAGCAAGTAATGACAAGCCCAACTTACTCTTCTTAAAGCATCATCAGCAATGCTGAAAGTCCCGGTCTATGAGATGCCTGGTCTTTAGCTATGGACAGCTGCATCCTCAAAATGAACCAGACAAATATCCAAGGAAAAAATATCAGCTAACACTTACCAATTACCACTCTAAGTGCTTTCTTTACACATAACTCAATTCATTCAACTCTATAAGGTAGGTTGTTTATTATATTTCTCCCCACTTTATAGCTGTGAAAACTGAGGTACACAAAGGTTAAGTGTCTTGCCCAAGGTCACACAGCTAGTAATGCTTTAACCCAGTTGGTCAGTCCTTAAGATTGGTATTGACCACTAGACAAGGTATTAACCACTGCCTCAAGTTTAGTTTGTCACCCTGACACCACCAGACAGACAGGCATCTTGACATGTGTCCCCCACTGCCCAAAACCCCACTCCTGGGCCTAGTGAATGAGTTCCTTAGGACTCATTCAGGCACATTTGGATCTGATTTCATGCTGCAAATGGTATCTGGGGTTTTAATATATTTTATACTCTACTACCTGCTTGTTACTGTTTCCTCTGTTGGCAAGTTTCTACCCAGGAGTAGTAATGAACACAAAAAAAGCCTTTGTTCAGGTGTATTTGTTTTCTTAATTGGTAGGGGGTGTGGACTTTTTCCATATAACTAGGGGAAAATGAGCTCCTGTCTGTGTTTAGGAATTGAAGACACCTTCAGGACAGCTGCCACCGAAGTGAGTCTGCTTGCAGGAAGCGAGGAGTTTAATGCCACCAAACTGTTTGAAGTTGGTAAGAAGCTTTTTTTCATTTTTATCCAAATATTGATTTAGTGTTTTGGAGATTCCTTTTGCCCTTGCAATGTCATCCTTGGATCCATTTAAATGTTTTGTTTCCCTCTTATGGGGTCCAGTTCTCCCAGCATATTTAGACAAGGTCAAGTTTCTTAACTCAGTACCACCTCCATTTTGTGATTTGTAAAATGGTGTGAGGTACTAGTGCCTACCTTATAGAGTTATTGTAGAATTAAATAAGTTCATATTTGTAATGCATTTAGAACATGTCCATTACACTGAACATTTCTATAAGTTTGACAGATAAAAATAAGTCAATGGATGTTCTGTGAGTCCATGAATTATGATTACTTTCCCCCTAGAGGAAAACCACAAAGGCATTTTCTGAGGTCTGAATTTTGTTTCTAAAGACCCTGCCCTCTGAAGGAGACCCCCACTGGCTTTGAAGACACACATTTCCCAAGATGGAATCTCTATTCTCTTAGCTACTACTCAGTTAGGGGCTTGCAGGGGTGGAATCATAGAACTCAGAGCCAAAAAAGAGCCTCAGCATATCCCTGCTGGTGACACCCTGGATCCTGTGCTGTGTACTCTCTGCATTCCCTCCCATTTGACCCTCATTACACCTTATGAGACAGGTGCTATTGTCATCCCTAATTTAGAGATGAGAAAACTGAAGCACAGTGAGGGAGAACACCGTACTTGAGGTCAGAGAGCTACTACATAGGTGAGTTGGGATTCGATCCCAGGAAGTCTAGAACAAGCACCCGCACTTTGCATCTAGATGAGGTCTTTCTGATCTCCTGGGAGAGACCCCATCTCTCTCTTCCTCGTTTCACTGAAGGTAGTCCCAAGTCCTCCTCCAAGCTTCCCCCTCATTCCAGCTCCCTCCCCTCCCTCCCCATCCTGGCCATTTACTTGATTTCCACTCAGGAGTCCACCAGCCTCCCAGGCACCTGGGTCAGAGCTGGTAAGTCATCTTTGATGTCTTCCTCTCTTTACTCCCAAGCCCACCAATGCCTGGTAGCCTTATCTCTCTGACCATTCTTGATCCAACCTGCTGTCCTCTTCCAGAAGACCTAAACTGGACTTTTAGAGTTTACATCTACACTGAATGTATTTTCTTACTGTACAGCTCAGTTAATAGCTCACTATCACTCAAAAACCATCAGTTGTTCCCTAGGGCCCTCTGAACAAGCCGAAACTTGAAGACCACCAAGACCTGATACCAGCAACCTCACTTCCTCATAACCTCTGCTCCAGTGAAACAGCATGTTCCCTGCCCCAGACAACTCCAGCAGTTTTTTTTTTTTTCTGCTCAACCTTGGTTTGCACAAAAGATCACTGTTGGCTTATTTACTCACAATTGTTCCCATGGGGCAATTCAGAACAAGCATAAACATACCTTTTGGTTTTTCAAGTGAAACCAGGAATCCACATGAATAAGTAGAATCACTTAATTATTAAATGTTAGCAATTAATTCAATATTTTTAATACTGTAAGGGCCAAACATAACACCTCTCGGGACAGGTTCTGGCTCAAAGCATACAGGTCAGTGGCCTCTGGCCTAAATGTTAAGTTCCCTAAAAGCAGCGGCCACCAGCCCCTTCCTTGTGAAGCATTTTATCACATGGATTTGCATACAATGATTGTTACTGTTTGGTGCCTAAGGCTAAGAGGTTAGGACACTAGCTTTAGTTTAAGCCGGTGAGTGAGGGGCAGAAATAAATTTAGTCCTACAAATATTCCTTTGTGGCATTTTCTACCCCATCACCATACATTTAAAGAGGAGATTTAAAATCGCCCTCTGAATTATTGTTAATTTTATTATGGGTGATAATGCAGTTATGGTTAACCACATATCCCCATATCCTTTATTTATTTATTTATTTGTTTGTTTGTTTGTTGTAGATGCCTACTAAAACTTAGGGATAATAACATCACATATTTCCAAAAAATAGAAAAGATGAAGCAAATATAATGATGGTTAAATCTAGGTGATGGCATTTAGGTAGTCAAGTTCAAAGTTCCCAAGTTCAAGGGAGGTAATTATGAGCACCCATGGTCTGGTGGTCCAGGGGTCTGCAGGCGGTCAACCCTGGGAAGGCAGGGGTAGACTTCAGTGTCATCCTGCTACCGGTTTTACAAGTGGTCAGAGGGTTTCTCTGTGGCCTTTTTCAGATGCGGACAGCTGTGAGCGATGGATGAGCTGCAAAAGTGAGTTCTTAAAGAAGTACATGCACAAGGTGATCAATGACTTACCCAGCTGTCCCTGCTCCTACCCCACTGAGGTGGCCTATAGCACGGCGGACATATTCGACCGCGTCAAGCGCAAGGACTTCCGCTGGAAGGACGCCAGTGGGCCCAAGGAGAAGCTAGAGATCTACAAGCCCACAGCCCGGTACTGCATTCGCTCCATGCTGTCCCTGGAGAGCACCACACTGGCTGCCCAGCACTGTTGCTATGGCGACAACATGCAGCTCATCACCAGGGGCAAAGGGGCAGGGACACCCAACCTCATTAGCACAGAGTTCTCAGCAGAGCTCCACTACAAGGTGGACGTCCTGCCCTGGATTATTTGCAAGGGCGACTGGAGCAGATATAATGAGGCCCGACCTCCCAACAATGGACAGAAGTGCACAGAGAGCCCCTCGGATGAAGATTATATTAAGCAGTTCCAAGAGGCCAGGGAGTACTAAAAAGATGTCACCTCTAGTATTTGTGACACAAATGCACTGCACTGATCTGCTGCCTGGAACAGAATTCCTCTTACCCACATACGTGTGTATTTGTATATACCACATAAGTATTTTTCATAAATTACACTAGGGATGTGCGCCAGGCCCGGTGACTGCCATCTGAAGCCACCCTTGCCATCCACAATGCCCACAGGCCTCCTTGGAACTCCTCCTAGGGTGATGTGGGCAGGAGGATGAGGACAAGGAAGCCAGAAGAAGAACCTGGAAGCCATAGTGGGTGGGATTCAACTCACACCCAGATCCAGTGTTTCCTAGAGAAGCAAAGGGGGAAAGAGACTGAAGCTGTAAACATTATAAGTTTTTATATATAACTTATTTAATATGAATGTGACCTAAGTGTAACCTTTTCTCTGGAGTTGTCATCGTGAAACTGTATAATCACTTCTGTGAGAGTTCAGACAGGGCTTAAGGAGGTGGAAGAGAAAGGGCATTTGTAATGATTTCTTTAAAAATAAGTAACTGAATGGAAGTATATCAAAACAAGAAAACACCCACCTTAAACCAAATATTATTTAGTCATGAAGCACCTTGCTAAAGTCTCGGTGTCCAAAATGCCCTTGCATAAGACTGGGTAGGGTGTGGGGGGCAAATGGATATTTTAGGGATAAATCTAAGGACTGGTTTTAAATAGGCTTTAAAGTAAAAGGCCAAGATTAGCATAATGTTTTGATTCTACTAAAAGGCTTCAGAATGGCAGAATTTCTGCTGATGTCTTACTAAGTCCAGAAGGCTGCAGGAAGGTTGGACATAAAAGCAGGGAGTAGCACTTTTCCAAAGAAAAAAACAAAATAAATGGGAAAATAACATGGACCTCATTTCATCTATCTTATTTTAATACCATCTTAACAATCTTTCCCTCCACCAATATATTCGCAATAAATAAATATAAAAAGAGGAGGGGGACTCAAGTCTAGGAAATCCTAATTTTTTTATGTTTTAAGAAAGGATAAAAACTACATTATTTTTGTAAAGTATTTATTAAGTCATTGAATCTTGTGCATCAAGCAGTTGTAATATGACCTGGTTCTGTAGTGTGGAACTTAGGACAAATAAAGAGTTGGTTTTTTACTTGCAAAACTCCAGGAAAAGAGAATATATAATAAAATCATAATAAAATGTGTTACCTACAGTAAATGTGTTATCTGCAAATATTTATGATACAAATACCATAAACATCCGTGGTGAAGCAGGGCTTTGAGTCAGGGGAGAGGAAGGTTCAAACCTGGTGGGAATAAAAGACTCATTGATGGAAGTGGTGATAGGTGGTGTAAATCATAGCATCTTTGGCTCCAAGAAAGTCAATCCAGCCCCCAGGAGGTCGAAGCTCATTGACACATGTGCAACTTTTTGCCCACTCAGCACTAAGAAAGAGCTAAGGAAACTAAGCCAGAGCAAAGGCTTAAGACAGCCCAGGTGAGCAGGGCTGCTCCCAAATAAAATTCTGCAATTATGGTAATGAGCAGAACTACTCATCATGCAAATTATTTCTTTTCCAGATGACAAAAGCAAAACTCAGATAAAATAAATCACATTAGATCCATCTTTTATTTCCTAGCCCAGTGCTCTTTCTGCTATATCAATTTTTTGGTATCCTCATATTCCTGGTGTCTTTGATATTCCTAATGACCCCACACTTAGTTTCTCCTAATAAGATCATGTTCATATGGAAAAGCTTTTATCAGTCATTTATACTTTAGAATTAATTATTCATATATTGCCCACTCTCAGGATATTTAAGATCTATTTCTAATTATAAAATAAGAAGCCTTATTCAGATCTGAAGGAATTTTTGGCAACTAAACTGGTAGAGAGAGAATCAATATGGAAGCAAATCTGGGTTTTAATAATAGGAAAACTACTTTTGCAAAGAGAATTCATTGCAATGAAATGCCATACCTCTTAGGTGGTAAGTTCCCTGTTAGGACAGGTATTCAAAGAGAGGCTGAAGATGATCCACATGAGAAGCTTGATTGAAGTGATAAGGAGAGATAAAAAAAAAATGTACAGCAGTAACACCCTCTGATATGTGTTCTATTAAGGGTAAGTGCAAAGTATGATGGGAAAATACAGGTGAAATCAGGGAAGTACCTGTTGGGTCTAATGGAGGAGTAATATTTCATAAAGCAGCAAAGAAGGAGGGGTAAGTGGATGCATTTGGAGTAAGAAAATAGTATGGACAAAGACAAGCAAATAGGAAAGAGCTTGGTGTTTTCTGAAGACTGGGGTGTTTAGAGTGATAAGCAGAGAAACAAGAATGGCAAGTTATGGAGCCATAGCTCAGGTGTTTTTCTTAAGGATTTAGCATAGAATATTAAAGGGAACAGAGCTCTTTCCTACTGCAGTGAAAGTGACTGAGACAAGCAGTGTTTTCAATGGGCTATTTGTCTTTTCTTATCAGACCTTGCTGACCTAATGAACTGAGAGTTGGAAGATGGGGTGAATTGAAAACTGGGGAGAGCTCCTGGGCACATTGTCTATTGACAACACCCTTTATTTCGTACATCATCAGGATAATGTCACACCTCTGGAAATTTGCTGAACTATAACCTATCTCTTCAGTTTTCAGTCCCAAAGCTCTAGCAGGCCAGAGAGTGATCCTCGGAAATCCAGACCCCTCTGTTCAGGTTATCTAATGAGACAAGGAGACCTTATCTCATTCAATAGAGGGCCCCAAGCCAGCTCCAGGGTAACCTCAGGTAATTAATTCCCTCAAGGAAAGTAGATCATGTGTTCAAGGCCACTTTGCCTGTAACAGAGTAGGCCTTCTGCACCTTCACCTGCAGCACCTGTAAATATGACCCCTCAACAGCTGCTCTCATCAAATGCTTTGCTCTTTTGCTTCTCCCTGGAAAGAGAGTCCTTTTTCTAATAATCCACCGGGCCTCTTGGGTGCCACATGTGAGCAAACCAACAGTTGCAAACAGAGATGCCTAAGGCCCTCTAGTGGCTGCACACGGAAAGAGCGAGGAAGAGGCTAGGGAAGTGCAGAGCTTTCTCTTTAGCCCCAGTTCATCCGCCATGATTAGTCTCCCAAGTGTTTCTGTCTTTATAGCTCAATGGCCAAGAGGCTGGAGTTCTCCATCCTAAGACCAGCGTTCAAATAATAGTTGCTATCCCAGCCACTCTTTCCTGAGCACACACTTTGTGCTTCTGTGCTAATCACTTTACCATGGGAGGCAGGCATATGAAATCCATTTAACAGGTGAGGAAAAAGAAGCCCAACAAGGTTAGCAAACTTGCCCAAGGTCATTACACTCTGTAAATGGCAGAGCTGGTTGAAGTCAGCTCTGTCTGATCACCAAGCCCATGTTCTTAATCCTAACCCCTTGCTTTACTCTCTTCCTAACTCTTCCCAATACTTGCAGGGTCAGTTTTGTTAGTTTCTCTATTTGTTTTTTGTTTGTTTGTTTGTTTTGCTCCAACTCACCCTGCCTTTGCTCAAATTGTTCAAATCTGCTGAACATCCCTGTGCTAATTTTTATAGTGTCTCTCATTGGAGACCGAGGATCTGGCTTCGTTTGTACATATTCTGCTCCATTCTCTCATCCCATAAGAGGATTTTTGTTTCTGTAGCTGAGTCCTAGCTCAGGTTAGGTAAGTAGCAGAGTTCAACATTTCTAGTTCCAGAATGAGAACAGAGACTGGTCTGTTTTCCCCACTACACATAAGCCCCAGACTGTTGCCTCTTGGGCCAACCTCAAGGCCTGCTGGTGCTGTGTCTCATGCTTTCCTACATTCCCAGCTCCTAACACTGCACCTGGCAGACGTCATCAGATAATGTTCAGAAGGCTTAAAAGATTGAAGATTGCATCAGACTGCCTAGATTCCAGTCCTTGTTCCCTCACTTGCCTTCTGGGTACCACTGGTAAGTTAACCAGTCTCTATGCATTTCAGTTTCCTCACACAGTTGTTGTGAGAATGAACTAAGATAAGAGACATAAATGTCCCAGCACAGGGCCTGTCATGTACCATCTGCAAGGAAGGTTGGCTATTGGTATTTAATAACTAGACAAATATTTATTGAACATCTACTGAGAGGCATTGTTCCAGATGTCAAAGATACAGTAGTGTACAAATCCAAGTCTTCCCTTCTCACTGGGGAATAGATAGCTGATAAATAAATGAGCACATTATCTGAGATAATGGTGAGTGATAAAAAGACAAATAAATTATTTGATCACACGTGTATGTTGCACTATTTAAGGTAATGTCAGCTGGTGCAATAGCTAATCCTCAAAATAATAGTGGCCTAACACCATAAAAATCTGAAGAGTATATTTCTGGTCAAGTGGCTCTCTTGTAAGCGACCCAGGGACAAGGCTCCTTCCATATTGTGACTCAGCAATCTTCAAGGTGTGACACTGCAGGATACCCTCAGGGTCATCTCTACTCCAGTGTGCTCAGGGAGGAAAGAGCAGGTAGAATATGCATAAAGGTTTGGATACCTCAGAAGTATTGTATATCACTTCCACTCAACCTCCACAGATCTGTTACATGCCATACTCTTCTGCAAGGGAGACCGGGAAATGGAGTCCAGTTGGGGACCCAGTTAGCATAGATAGGTTTTGTGAGCACCCAGCCAGTCTCTGCTACACAGGTAGACCACCACCTGCCTGATTACACAAGGCAGGAATGAAAGCTAGTGGAATGGGCTCTGGATGGGCCCAAAGTAGATGACCAAAAGGAAATATCCTTCTCATCCCATCACACCTTCTACTTTGTATTATAGTACTAAACTGGACCTCAATTGACTATCTATAAATTGGATAAGACCACCTATTTACTGGCAGAGACTTTTGATGTCCTTTACATCCCCTTAGCATTTGTCCAACTCTCAATTGGAAGCTCCTGCAAGTCTTGGCCTGATGGCATTCTCTAGCCAGTGGGGCCCACTGGTCTTGCATAGGGCAGATTGAAGTGTCAGGAAGTTAATAGTGCCCCCCAGCAACATTTAACAGTTGACTGACAGGAACTTGGTGTATGACGATCCCAGATCCCTCACCCCTCAAGTGGGGCAATTCTGAGATATATTTTATACTGTTTCCAGAACTCCCAGTAGGACTGAGCTTCAGTCGTCCATGGTGGTCACCAGCTTGCTAACACACCATGTCGTGGCTTTCTTCCCATCTCTGTCTTCCGTTTCGACTTCCCTCCTGTTGCTCATGGAATTATCTTCCAAACGAGCTATTTGCTCAGATTCTTCTCTCTAGATCTGCTTGTGGGGGGTCCCAAACCAAGACAGCGCTTCATGCTTTAATACTTACTAAATGCTATTCAGATATAAGCTTATTATCATTGTCATCATGCTCCTGTGGAGATGAGGTTTTGTTGCTTTACCAAAAAAGAAATTTCAACCACATTCTGACCAGAGAGAGTAACTCTGCTAAATTTCAAGTGTGCCAGCCTAGCAGCTCAGTTGGTTAAGGGCTCGCTCAAGAGTGCAAGCTGAGCTCTGAGCAACAGCAGTTCAATGCCCAGCCCGAGCTGAGTTGCCGCTGAGCTGCCAACAGGTGGCAGGATAGCTCAGCTAAAAAAAAATAAATAAATAATAATAATAATAAATTCTAATACCACAGAATAAAAAAACTAATTAATAAACCCCCAGTTTTTATGATTAGATTCAGCAGATAAAAAATGACTCTGTCAAATACCTCCAAACATTTCTGAACACTTTTTCTTAATTTTTGAATTCATCTCTTTGCTGACTACAGACCAGTCTGGCTCTGTGGACCACACTTTGAGTAGCACTGCTCTAATCAACTGAGCCACAGTGAGCAACAGCCCCGTGAGCAATGATTCTGGCCTGACATACAAAGAGTCATGAAAAAGCTTCGCAGGAAGTATGTGTGGCAAGGAGAGGGGCTGGGGTTCTCTCTTTGTTATCCATTTACAATTTCCAATGGAAAAAATGTGTGGGTCGTCACCATTATGCCTGCACAATTTCAGACTAATTAAAGGCTTGCCTCAGTAATTACTGGGTGGGTATATACAGAAACATACATCCATGTGTACAGATCCTAAATACAGTAGTGTAAATTAAGGCAGAAAGCTTACAGCCAGTTGCTTTTCTGAGGTTTAGTATTGTTTTACCATATGGGATTAGAAGAAGAGGGATGTTTTTTGGGATCAGAAGGTAAGACCCTTCAGGAACAAATTTATGAAACAAAATTCTTTGTTGAACCGCATCAGAAGAACAAAGCTTAGATACAGAATCTAAGAATTCTTTTTTTCTTAGATCTCTGTGTAGAGATTTGGAAAGCCAGCATATAAAGACCAGTGCCTTGCCTGTAATGGCAAAAATAACATCATCCTTAACCATTTTAACAGCAGGGAAATTGGTGGGGGACTGGTTGAAACACAGCTGCAATAGCAAAGCTGGGTAAGAATTTTATGACTTTGCTAATTTTCTATCTGTTCTGGGAGTAATAAATGTGCCCTTATAGATATTCATGATTGCCTTCAAAATGAAAAAAAAAATCTTTTAAATGACACAGAAAAGCCTTTCATTCTTGGGGCATGTAATTCATGGATGATTTTCAAAATGTCATGTTTGAATTGGGAAAGAAACATTTCTTGAATTAATCAGCCAATTGCTTCAAGGATATGACTCAAAGGATATAAAAATTTCAAGCCTGACTTTTAAAAAAGAAAAAGGAATTTTTTTCTATGCAGCTAAGTTTATTTTTCACAAAGGTCATGGCTAAATATTTTATTGGCCATAGAAGGGAACAGTCTAATTGAAGTGTACCTTTAATTCCTTAGTGAAAGGGAATGGTAGCAGATCTTAACAAGTAATACTTTAAAATTTTACACCACTAGACATGCAGTTTCACTTTGTTATCTGTACCGTCCTTTATTCCTCCTCCCTCACCCCCTTTTTTTTTTTTCTTTTTTTTAACCTTTGGAGAACTCAGCAAATGGAGAAGCAGAAAGAAAAAAAGAAAAAAGCCAGGGTGAAATCTTCTTTGGGGTCTCTAGTGTGCCTCACTGCCTCTGTTGTCAACATAACTAAAGTGACGTCTTTCTACAGGTGAAGCACCAGTCGCCAAGGAGCCTTCAAATTCCCCTCAGGGATGGTCAGGTCCTGCCCAGTCAAAACCAGGAACTGATTTCCAAAGGCCTCTCATGCCTCAGAGCCATGTGACCAGAATTCCTCCCATCAGAGGAGAATGAGGTGCTGTGTGTTGATTGCTACCCAAGGCAGATCTGCCTGTGAAGAATGTTTTAGAGTCCTCACCTGGGAACTCTACTGAGTGGAAGCCAAGGCCACCTGCTCCACATCTCAGGAAACAGCCCACCACTGAGCCACTCTTGAGTACTCTCTTCTGCTATTACTGGATATTTTTAAAGCGGGGGGAAAAAATAGAAAGCAGGGATCTAGTTCCAGAAGATGAAGCTTGTTCATACCACTCACCAGCAGCAAATGTATAAAACTGAAGCTTGAGACGGAAGTGCAGACTTATTTTCTGGTCCCTCTTCTCTGATACTTCTACACTAGACCATTCACATCATCTTCCCAATTGCTCCCCTCCTATCCCCATTGTCACCCAATTGGCCATCTTGTAGCCAGTTGCCATTCTTTGGGCCAATGTTGTTGTTTTTTTAAATATTCTTTGAACATATATTCAGAAAAATGCACACATGTCATAAGTGTGCAGCTCAATGAATTTTCACAAAGTGAACACACTCATGTAACCAACACCCATGACCAAGGTCAAGAAATAGAATGAATATAGGTTGACAAGGGGTAGCTCTCTGGGGTGGTAAAAATGTTCTATAACTTGATTATGGTGGTAGCTACACAACTGCATGCATTTGTCAAAACTCACTGAATTGTGAACTTTAATAGTTGAATTTCATCATATGTACACTTTATCTCAATACAAAATAAATAGATAAAACATTATCAGTACTCCTGTGCTCCTTTGTGGTCAGTACCCACTCCCCACAAAAAGTACCATAACTTCTATACTAGATTAGTTTTGCCTGATTTTGAACTTCAAGTAAATGGAATCATACAGCATATGTTCTTTCAAGTCTGGCATCTTTTGTTCAGTATCACACTGTGAGAGTCTTCCATACTGCTGCTTGCAACTATAGGTCATTCATTCTCATCACTGTCCCATATTGCACATTCCTATTTAACCATTTGACATGGGTAGGCATTTGAGTGGTTGCTAGTTTGGAGATTTTACAATTAGTGCTGCTGTGAACAGTCCAGGGTGTGTCTTTTGGTGTCAAGAGAAGCAAACACTTCTCTTGGCAGTGGAATTAACAGGTCAGAGAACATACACAGCTTTAGTAGATATGTCCTTTAGTAGATACTGCCCCAAAGTCTTCCAACATGGTTACATGGGCTGACACACTCTCCAGGAGAGTCTGAAGGTTCTGGTTCTTTGACTAAACTTGGTTCTACCCCCTACACTAAGTCTTCCCTCACCATTCTATTTTTTTGATCTCTTCATTCTTTAGATTTAAGCCACCAGGTATACTGAGCACTTACTGTGTGCCTGGCACCATTCCAAGTGCTGGGTACGGAGACAAAGAAAGGAACAGACAGGAGCCCTGTCATAAATAAATGCTTCATGGTGCTGACTAACTCGGATGACTATAATACAATGTGGTAGGGACCATGGGACCAGATGAGGGCATGATGAATTTCGGCAGTTGGAATTAACAAACCAGAATTGCCACATTTTATTTATGAAAACAAACCTGATAATATCAAGTGATGGCAAGATGATAAGAAAACAGAAATGCTTTGCCACTGCTTGTGGTGATATAAATTAGAGGATAATTTAAATATACCTAGTAAAGTTGAAACTGCCATGTAGCAGAATTCACAATTTCACTCCCGAGGGACTTTTTCTGTATTATCAAAAACTGGAAACAACTTAAATTGTCCACCTCCAGAGGAATGGCCAAATAAACCATGTTGTATTAATAAGATAGAATGCCATCCAGCTGTTAAAATAAATGATCTAGAGCTATGAATATTGTCACAGATGTGTCATAAAAATATAATATGTAAAAAAGCAAATTGCAAATGGATATGTAAAGTATTATACCATTTCAATAATTTAAAAACTCACAAAACAATAATATATTATGTCTGGACACAGACAAAGGTAGTAAATGTACTAAATTATGCACGGGAAGGCTAATTACCAACTAACTTCAAGGTAACGGTTTCCTTGGGGATGGATGACAGTGAGTAGGAAGAGAAGGGGAAGTAGTTTAGAGGTAATATTTTATTTCTTTCTCTAAAAAAGAAACCTAAAATATGTATATGGAAAAATGTTAATACTGGTTCAATCCGAGTATTGGGTAATGCACAATTGTTACATTATTTTCTGTATGTGTGATATATTTTAAACTAAGTACTAAAAATGAGCAAAACTGAAAAGAAAAAATAAATGATATAGTGAGATTGGATGGCATCCTACAAGGTCATGATTCTAACGACCTTTGGTACACATAAGTCCACACACAGAGGAGAGTGTACCGGCGGCATTGGCTGATGGTAGTTGAGACATCTGTAGTCACCCCCTTCCAGTTAGTGAAGACTCTCCTTCCAGCCACTTTGTTTCCTCCAAGAGACGCATGCACTGCCTCTCCCCAACTTCCCCCTTCCTCCCTGGTGTGCACAGTCTGAGATAAACAAAGAACTGGATGGGAACCTGGTTCCAACCCAGCATATGCCGAACAAGAGGCCTCCATCAGTCGCACTGCTGGCTGACTCACAGTTCTCGCTCACTCGGGCAGTTCGGCCACCCAGGCTATGGCTACAGGAGGAGGTAGGAGAAGCAGGAAAACACCACCTCTGAGCCACTGGGTCTCACCTCAGGCTGAAACGCCTGCTTCCTAATCACCTTCATGCCAGACACTGGATTGGGGAATTATCTCAATCACCTTTTCAGAATATCACTGGGAAGGAGCCCAGAGCCCAGGAAAGAGGTGCCCACCATCACACGCGTAGATCCATATTTAAAGTTGGGTATGTCTGGCTCCAAATCCATATTTCTTCTTTTATCATTTATGCTTCAAATGTGGAGATGGTATCCCTGCTTACTTCTGTTCCCTCTGCCACTCCTTGCCTACACCAGACCAAACTCTGTGTGGGGTGTGAGGAAGTGAGATTTGATTCTCATCTGAGCACCTTCCAAATTCAAGCAGAGCTCCCTGAAACCAAACGGGCTTTTCCCTTACCTCCACAGTCCTTGTGACTCATCCCATTCTCACCACTGGTGACTCAGCATTCCAGTCCACCCACGGATTTGTCCCTTACTCTGCCCCCCTGAAAAATTGAATTGTCAAAAATCAAACAGGATAAGAACAACTAGACTATAAGCCACTTCTCGCTTCTGCTGGATAAACAAGATGTGAGCCCAGCATGCCAGGTGTTTCTGCTTCTTGTCAGAAACTGTAAGTTTCAGAAGACAGAGCTTAGGCACACCAGGGCTGCTGAGCCACAATCATGTCTGGGTCTCCCTGTGGCCGAGGGCAGAGAAATGAGCCTCCCTTAATCCTAACAGGGTATATTCACTAGGAGAGTGGGAGAAGAGAGCTACAGAAGGCACAGACTGGAGAAAAGAGAGAGCCAAAAGGAGAAAAGAAAAGTGAAATGGCAGCTTGAAAAAAATTTCACATTCTATCTCATTTATTTGTGCAAAAAAAAAGAGGGTTGGCTTTCAGCATTCAAAGATTGCTGTGATGCCTAAATATATGAAGGGGTTAAGTTTGGGCTACAGGAAAAGATTACTGCAAGTTAACTTCATCCCCACCACACCCACAAGCGCCCACACCCCCTGAGAGAGGCCAGTAGAGGGGCATGGCATCTTGTCATCCCCAGGCTTGCAGCCCCAGCAGGGCATCTGGCATACGGTCTGGCTGGAGTCTGGTTAAAGGAAGGAAATGCTCTGACCAGCACAGGTCCCACAGAGACTGCAGGTCTCTTCCAGTGAGCAGGGAGGTGCCAGTGGTGCTGAGGTAAGAAAGCAGGGGCAGTTCTGAAAACACTTAGGAACTGGGGGCTAGAGAATCTGCCCAGCCTGCTTTGAGGAGTTGACCCCAGACCCCACAGGGCAGCAGGTGGAGCTGCAGGGAAAGGGGCCCTGGGCTCCCCTTCCTGTGGGAAGTGACCATCTATTCAGACCACTGGCCCCACTAACCATGCCCTGCAGTGAGAGCCCCCCCCCATCTCCCAGCACTACTAAGGGGCCCATGAACTCCAGAAAAGCACAAGGTGTTGTCTTTTTTTTTCCAGAACTAAGACAAATCCATAAAATGGTTGGTAAACTATGCCTGAAGTAAAAATACTTACCAAATTCCCAAGGAAGTTCAGACTTCATTAGCAGGGTTCTGTGTGGTATACTAGCTTTCTGTTTGAGGAGGCATTTTAACCCTAAAAGCATTGGCATTATCCTGTGTTTGCAAACCCAAGGGCAGAACTTAGAGACAGACCGTACCAGTTGGGGCTCAAGGCTGAAACCAAGAGAACTGAACTCTGGTTAATTTAAAGAGAAAGGAAACATATTGGACAGATATTAGGTAGCTTTAGAAAGATTCAAATGAATAAAACCACATCACATTATTTTAAAAGGATGCTATATCAATTCAGGTTAGGTTTAGTTAAATTAAGTTAAAGAAAAACAAAGTAACCATGGCTTTAATAAGATAGAGATTTATTACTTTCTTGTAAAAAATAATTCTGGAGGTAGATAGTCCCAAGTAAGTATGAGATCCAGGCTTCTTCAATCTAATTGCTCCGCATTTCTCTTCAAGCAGTTTCCACTTCATGCTCTAAGATGACTGCCAAAGCTCCAGCCATCGCATTCACATCCGGGCCAGCAAAAAAATGGGCAAGGAGTGAAAAAGGACTTCCCAGAAGTTGCAGGCACCATTTCTCTTTGCATCCCATTGTCCAGAACTTAGTCACAGGGCCACACCTAGTTTCAAAAGACGAGGAACAGTAACTTTATCTGGGGTAGCCCTGTGCTCCAGCTAACAAATAAGGATTCTATGATAAATAAAGAAGATACTGGAGAGAAAATAATCAGTTTCTTCCACGTGTGCCTAAACCATATGAATCTCGACTATGACAACTGTAGTCCAAATTCTCATGTCAAGTATCAGCAGACCAGGGAAGGCGTCCTTCTGCAGCACACTGCCTGGAGCAGGGCTTTTCCTCTCTGGGTAAGTGACAATTGCTGCTTGGATCCAAGGAGAGAAATGTTCTGTTCCAGGAAGTTCCAGAACCCTGGCCCCACAGGACAGCATCTAAAACCCGCAGGAGCATTGCAGTGTAAACGTGATCCTTGGTCTGTTGGCCTAGACCCGTTGCCTTGAAGCCTCAGCTTAAACACAAGGACCTGGTGTGTTTCAGTCACCATTTAATCCCCAGCACCTAGCTCAGGGCCTGGCATACGGTCGGTTCTCAAAGAAATTTTTGTGAAACTGATGACTAAACCACAACATTCAACTGCCTCCTACATAAATATCTGAGTATTTTTCATGCGTATGTAAATATTTTAAATTATTATTGAATTCATAAATTTATAACTTTGTTCCATATGTATTTTCTTGGTGAATTTATAAGTGTGAGTGTGTTGGGGAAGGGGGAGGGAGACAAACAGCAGAGTAGGATATTCTGGGGCCAGAATCCTTAATCTGCCTGGCTTTGAATCCCTGTGCTAGCTGTGTGACCTTGAGTAAGATACTTAACTTCTCTGTACTTTATTTCTTCATTTGTAAAATATGATTAGCAAATGGTACTGTTGCTCATAGGGTTGCCA
The DNA here is from genome assembly GCA_033961575.1 of Aselliscus stoliczkanus. Classification (NCBI taxonomy): domain Eukaryota; kingdom Metazoa; phylum Chordata; class Mammalia; order Chiroptera; family Hipposideridae; genus Aselliscus; species Aselliscus stoliczkanus. The sequence goes on from CM066738.1 coordinate 35,419,580, forward strand.
TGAAGATTCAATAAGTTAAGATTTATATTATGAAAATTGTGTATGAATATCACTTAGAACAGTGATAGGCTGAGGAGGTTAAATAAAATAAAATATTAAAATTGCGAGTCCCTTAGTCCCCTTTTACAAAGTTTTTTTTTTTTTTTTTTATGTCATAAAGAGATTCTCTTCCTGAACAAAACTGGAAAGCTGTGACCCAGCCTAGATGATTTTCAGTTTGGCAGCTCTTTAGGTTTCAGTATTTCTTAAAATTGCCCCACTCCCAACAGTAAGTCAGTTCCTCACTGTCAAAGACAGTCTGTGGTACATCTCCTAGGTTAAAGAGTTTCAGTTGCTCTAAGAGAAGAGATACCCCCCACACACATATACCTCAGACCCTGTTGTCTTAGCTGATGAACCCAGGGCAGGAACTTACTATATTTCTCTCTCCAAACCCTCCACCTGCCAACTCGCTCACTTCGTAGCATCCCAGCCGCTGACCATGTTGCAAACAGAGACCAATTCCCTTTGATGCCCAGGACCAGACGAGGTCCATATGAGGATCTCAAACAAAGCTTTTGCTTTGTTTCTAAACAGTTTAAGAAGAATTAAAGGGGGAAGAAGAGCCCATTTTCTCAGGCTCATTTTCCTGCTCAAACAGAAAGAAAAACCCAAGACCCAGGGAGAGACCCAATGAAACAGAGAGAGCAGGACACAGAAAGGCTGCAAAGCTTAGATTACTTCCTAGAGAATGGGGGGGGGGGGGGGGATACGTGATCTTTATCTAATCAGACAGTCTACCCAGGAAGTCCCCGAGATCAAAGCAAGGGGATTTTTATTTAGCCCTGTGTCAACTTAAAAACAGTCCTGGCAAAGCCACAGATCTGGACAAGCTCACACCTCTCCCCACCCCCAAAGTCCTGACCTGTCTCTCTGCATCTGAACCCTCTTAACATTCCATTTGGAATAAAACCCTGGGATGAAAAGAGTCCCCAGGATTACTGTAGGAAGAGACAAGATTTGACACAGCGAGGCAGAAAACACTAGCAAATCTACAGTCTTAACTAGCTCTCCAGAACAACTAGGTGTGTGCCCTAGGGTAGGGCACCACTGTCTTCACTTCTCTGAGTAGGTTCTCCACCACCCACCATTCCCCAGGATTAAAGGAGTCCCCAGGGGGAAAGGTGCACAGCCACTTGTCACAAGCATTTTCCCCAACCTGCGAGGCATTGTATCAGGACAATTCAGAGAAAAAGCAGGCACTAAGAGGCAGCAATTGGACCATGATGTCACATGGGATAGTTGAGGCCAAGAAAGTACAGCTACAGTCCCCAGATCTTGTTTGGCCCAAAGGATTAGATGGTAGGTAGATTCAGGGTGGGGTGTGTGCACATAAAGCAGGAGACACAAAGGCTGACCTGTTGAAGAAAGGACAGGTGCTGAGGAGACTGGGGCCTGGTTCAAAGGAAGGAGGTCACTTCTTGGGAATTCAGTGGCTCAAGGGGAACAAGACAGGAAACTTGAAATCATACTGCAAAGGTAGAAAGAGCTCATCTTTCAGGATAAAAGACTCTATAATCAGGGTCCCTGCACTACGATGTTACTATAGAGAAAGCTCAGCACCATTTCGCTCCCAGTGCATCTGATATCTTTGTATGCTTTTCTTCCAAAAAACATAGCCGGCTCCTTCAACATGGCGCTGTTCCTAAGCAGCTAAGGCTTCTTGGTCATTTACTTTGTTAGGCATGTAAAACATATATTACCTTATTTAATCTTAAGTACCTTATGATTATAACTCTCATTTAATGAACTGGGTTCATCAATTCAGATCTGATTTTTCTTATACATGCCATGGACTGCTCCTGGAGCTGATTATTAAAATAAATGTATAAAATAAAATAAATTTATTATATATATTATATGCATTATATAAATATAAATATATATAAAATATATTAAAAATGTATATAAAAATATATAAATAAAAATAAATAAAAGAAGGGTATTTAACATTCACCTTGAAAGAAAACCTTGATCTTGAACACCAGCAGTTTGAAATGGAGACTTCCTTATGGAGAATAGACAAACCTTTTCCTGTCCTCTCCTCCAGACAAAATACTATATTTTTTGATAGCGAAGTTAAGGAGAAATGCATTATTTCTTGTAAGTCTTTCTGGGTTTCTATGTTGTACTGGGTTCATCGCTTATAGGATGTGTTTTGCTCTAAAAAGGTTATCTGCCTTCCCTCTAATAAGGACAATAACTTGCACTAGAGGACTATAATTATAATTCAAGAAACATTTGAAATAATTGTTGATGTTCTGTAGGAAAACACTGTAACTTTCAGCTACCATCTCTGGGATCTGGCCATAAACTCATCTTTAATAACACTCACTAATGCTTCCATGGCCCTTTACAAAGCATGTCCCCACAGGATCTCTGACTTTTACAACCCCAACTCACAGGCAAGGAAATGGAAGGTGAGAGCAATTAAGTAACTCACTAAAAAGTACTAAAAAGAGGGCCGGCCGAGTCGTGCATTGGTTAAGAGTTGGCTTGGGAGTGCGAGCTCTGAGCAGCAGGGCTGTCAGTTCGGAACCCACATGAGAGCCAGTGACGTTGCGCCCTCTTCAGCTAAGATGGTGAACAACAGCTCTATCTGAAGCTGGGCTACCAAGAGTTGTCAGCAATGGTGTAGGCTGCAGTGGGGCTGCAGTGGGCTGCTGTGGGCTAATGTGAGTGGCTGGCAGCTGGCATGAGCATCCCACAGCTGGGTGAGCTGCTGTGAATGGCCGTGAGAGGCCTTCCAATGGCCGGCAAGCAATCTGCCTCAGCCAGGAAGAATGCAGTGATCACAATACCAACATGGGCCAGTGAAGCAACGTCCTCCACAACTAAACTGAGGAACAAAAGGACAGCAACTTGTCTCTTCCCCTTCCCCAATTCCACAATAAAATCTTTTAAAAAAGAGAAAAAATACTAAAAATACGTAGGACATTGTAGGGACCAATTGCCTTGTTATCCGAACAACATAACTAAATGTGAGATATGTTATCAAAATACAACTTCTAACTTCAGGACTTATGAAGGTTTAAAATGATGAGCAGGACCCAAAGGTGTGAACGAAAGTCTTGCCCACATTTATCGGCAGAAGGGTAACATTTAAATTTATTACACATCGTATGTCTGTCTGAAAACTAGTGGGTTTTAACTGTTATTGAATGAGAGCCTTTTGGATGAAACTGAACTACATTTCAATTGGCTTTAATTATGCTCTGATCTTTACAGTCTATTTCAAATATTAAGGAAGCTGTACTACAACAGATAGAAAGGGCTGGGAGATGGAAGTCAAAGAGATGTCTACATGATGTGTTTACATCTTCTTCAGTTTCCCAGACTCTAATCTCTTCTTGGGGCTGGTGCAAAATCAGGTGGCAGAAATGGCATCCAACACCTCTGCAGAAGATACTAAACATATAGATATATTAGCTAAATTGAAAACCGGAAGCACACTTAGAAATAATGTAGTTTGTTTCCTATTTTCCAGGTGAATAAATTAAAGCATGGTTGGTGAGGGGGGCACCAAGAGACTTGCTCATGCAGCTGAAGAAAAATACAACAAGGACTCCGAGCTCTAATGACCACATGCTAGCACCATTTGGTCAGAAAAGGCTTCATTTATTTTCTGCTGCTTCTTCTGTTGGTGGTCAGTTATTTCTTTCTTGCTGATCCAAAAAAACAAATCAGAATGTTTCTCTTTGTTCTACACTGGTGTTCCAGCCAGGGAGCTTCTAGATGCAAGGAACAGAGAGCCACTCCACCTAAGTGACCACCAGGGGGTGCCCACAAGACAGTCTGACAAATGGGGGGGTGACCCCGGAGAGTCTCCCTTCTCATGGGAAACACATGTGATACCACAACTGAGACTATTATCTTTTGTTCTTAGCAAGGGGTTAGAGGTCTCAGGTCCCTTCTGAGAAGCGAGGTTGCACATCTGTCCTGAGAAAGAAAATCTGCAACACATGCAAACCTCGTGCTTAAGATGTATTTGTTTAGAGCTCTTGGCTTTCTTGCTTGGTCTTCTGATGTCTGTCTCCATAAATAAAATCGAGAGAAACCTGCCACTTTGATTCCCATACAAGGCAAAAGAGAGTTGTGATTGGATGTTGTGAGAAGGCTCGAGCTTCTGCTACAGGAAAGGTTATAGGGGGAGCGTTATAATATAACTCACCCCTTCGCAGGCTGTTTCCTGAAACAGTCATCTGGTTGTCCCCAGGAATTTGACCATGAGCAATCCCCCTGACCCCCATGCCTTCAGAAGACAAAACTCCCTTCAGGAGAGAGCCAGATCCAAAATGATCAGCTCTTCAGTGAATTCCACCTGCATCAAAATACCAAAATGTGGGTATTCATTCATAATTCCCATTTTATGAACTGGGTTCATCAATTTGGGCATGACCTTTCTTATACATGTCATAAACTACTCGTAGAGCTAACTATTAAAAGAAATTTTAAAAAGAAGAGTATTAACATTCACCTTGAAAGAAAACCTTGTTTGGCAATCCCGGCAGTTTGAAATGGAGGTTTCCCGATGGATAAAAAGTTTCATTAGCATCCCCTCCCAAACTCTCTGTTACTAACTTGTTGTAGTCACATGCTCCACTTTCACCCTTCTGACCCCTGGCAACCACTGATCACCATAGCTTTGTCTTTTTTGAAATATCATGTAAATAGAAACATACAGCATGTTCTTGTGTGACTGGCTCCTTTCACTAGGCATAATGCCTTTGTGATTCATCCACGTTGTTGTGTGTGTATCAATGGTTCATTCTTCTTGTTGCTGGGTAGTATCCTATTGTATGACTATACCACAATTTGTTTATCCATCACCCACTAAAGGACATTTAAAATGTTTCTAGTTTGAGGCAATTATGAAAAGAGATGCTGTAAACAATTACGTACATGCTTCTGTGTGCACAAAAGATTTCGCTTCTCCAGGGTAAATATCTAGGAGTAGGATAACTGGGTCACAGCTATGTATGTATTTGACTCATCAGAAACTACCAAATGATTTTCTAAAGTGCCTGTACCACTTTGCATTCACAAGAACAATATGTGAGCATTCCAGTTGCCACACATCCTCAATAGCACTTGGTATTGTCAGTATTTTTTATTTTAGCCATTCTAATAGTTATATAGTAGTGCTTCAAATTTCTTAATAGTTAATGATATTGAACATCTTTTCATGCGTTTATTTGCCTTCCATATATCTTTGTTTTTAAATTTTATTTTTAATTAATTTTTTTTTTTTTTGGAGGGCAGTGTAACTGGCCCTCATATGTGGGACCGAACCGGGGCCGCTGGCTTCCTAAGCCAGCGCTTAACCACCGCACCACTCGGCCAGCCCTCCATATATCTTCTTTAATGGACTATATTTTGCCCATTTTTAAAAATTGGGTTGTTTGTTTTGTTACTGTTGAGTTTTGAGAGTTCTTGATATACTCTGGATACAGGTTGTTTGTCAGATATGTGGTTTTCAAATATATCTCTCAGAATGTAGTTTTTCTTTTCATTTTCTCAAGAGTGTCTTTTGCTAAATAAAAGTTATTAATTTTGATTAATTCCTATTTATTGATATTTTTCTTTTATCTATTGTGCTTTTGGTGTCAACTAAGATGTCTTTGTCAAACCCCAGGTCAGGAATATTTTCTCTTTTGTTTTCTTTAAAAATTTTTATCTGGTTTTACATTTTATATTTAGATTTATGATTCATCATTTTGAGTTAACTTTTATATAAAGTGTGAGTTTAGGTTCAAGATTCACTTTTTTAGATCAGATGTCCAAATATTTCAGCACCATTTGTTGAAAAACTATCTTTCAATTATCCTTGCACCTTTGTCAAAAGATCAGTTGATTTTATTTATGTAGGTTTCTCTGGGTGCTCTATTGTGTTTTGTTGATCTATAAGTGATCTCTTCCCCAATACCTCCCTACTTTAATTACTGAAGCTGTAAGGTAAGTCCTTAAATCAGGTTGAGTCCACCAACTTTGTTCTTTTTCAAAATTGTTTTAGCCAATCTATTTTCTTTAATTTTCCATATAAATTTTAGAATCAGCTTGTTTTTATCTACAGAAAAATCCTGATGGCATTTTGATTAAAACTGCATTAAATCTATAGGTCAGCTTGGGTAGGCTTGACATTTTACTATGTTTAATCTTACAATCCACCAACATGGTATGTCTCCCCATTTATTTAGGACATCTTTCATTACTTTCATAATATTTTGAATTCTTTAGCATACAGATTCTGCAGGTGGTTTTTTAGATTTATAAATTAAGTATTTCTATCTTTTGGGCTATTGTTAATCATTGTTATGGGCTGGATTGTGTCTTCTCAACATGTATATGTTGAAGTCCTAACCCCTAGTACTTCAGAATGTGACTCTATTGAGAGATAGGGACTGTAAAAAGATAATTAAGTGAAAGTGAAGTCATTAGGGTGGGCCCTAATTCAATATGACTGGTGTCCTTATAGAAAAACAAAATTAGAACACAAACACACACAGATTAAAGACCATGTAAAGACACAGGGAGAATACAACCATCTACAAGCCAAGGAGAAAGGTCTCTGAAGAAACCAATTCTGTCAAAACCTTGATCTCAGACTTTTAGCTTCCATAATTGTAAGAAAACAAATTTCCATTGTTTAAGCCACCCAGCCTGTAGTACTTTCCTATGGCAGCTCTGGCACACTAATATAATAATCATGTTTTTTTAAAAAAAAATTCAGTTTTAGTTGTTCTTGGCTAGTATATAGAAAAATGATTGATGTGTGTTTACCTTATATTCTGTAACCTTGTTAAATTCATTTATTAGTCCTACAGGCTTTTTCTTAGAGATTCCTTGAGATTTCTGACATAGACAATCATGTCATCTGCAAATAGGACAGTTTTTATTTTTCCTTTCTAATCTGAATGGCTCTTATTTCTTGTTCTTGCTATTGCAATGGCTAAGAGCTCCAGTATAATACAGAACGGGAATAAAAAGGGAGGACATCCTTGCCTTGTTCCCCAATCTTAGAGAGAAAACATTCAGCCTTTCACCACTAAGTATGAAGTTAGGTGTAGGATTTTTGTAAAATATCCTTCTTAAGTTGAGGATGTTCATTTTATTCCTTGTTTGTTGAGAATTTTTATTATGCATAGATGGATGTTAAATTTTGTCAGATGCTTTTCTGCATCTATTGATATGACCATGTGGTGTTTCTTCTTTCAATTGTTAATATACTGGATTATATTGATCAATTTTTGAATATTGAACCAGCCTTGCATTTGCTAGGTAAGCCTTAGTTAGTTTTACACATTGTTAAATTTTATTTTCTAATATGTTATTGTGGATTTTGGTATCTGTATTCATGAGGGATATTGGTCTATAGTTTTCATTTCTTGAAGTATTTTTGATTTGGGCATCAGGATCGTGATGGCCTTATAAAATGAGTTTAGAAGTGTTGTATCTTCCTTTATTTTCTGGAGGAGACTATACAGAATTAATATTATTTCTTCTTAAAATAGTTAGCACAATATACCAGAGAAAAATCCAAGCCTGAAATCTTCTTTAATGGAAGCTTTTAAACTGTGGATTAAGTTTATTTACCAGTTATAGGACTATTCAGGCATCTATTTCATCTCGAGTAGGTTTGGTAGCTTGTGGTTTTTGACAAACGGCTTCATTTCATCTAGGTTGTAGAATTTATTTGCACTGAGTTGTTCATAGTATTTCCTTATTATCATTTTAATGTTAATGGGTTCTGTATTAATATTCTCCTTTTTTGTTTCTGATTGGCAATTTTTGTATTTTCTTTTTTTCCCCTTTATTAGTCTTGCTAGAGTTTATACATTTTATTGATCTTTTCAAACAACCAGCCTTTGGTTTAATAGATTTTCTCCATTGTCTATCTGTTTTCAATTTCATTGATTTCTGTTTGTATCTATATGGTTTTCTTAATTCTGCTTATGTTCAGTTTGTTTCTCTCTCCTCTGTTTCTACTTTCTTAAGCTTTAAGCTTAAATTGATTTAAGATATCTCTTATTTCCTAGAATAAGCATTTAATATTTTGACTTTTCCTCTAACAACTCCTTTATTTACATCCCACAATCTTGATGTGTTGGATTTTCGTTTTTGTTCAGTTTTAAACATCTTCTAATTCTCTGTGTTTGTTTCTTTTGTTTCCTTAATCCTCTATTTCCACTCTCACTGCCTTATTCTGGGTTATTGAACATTTTCAGTATTCCATGACATTTTACCCAAGTCTCAGTTAGACATTTCCAACAAATCAGTGGTGCTATCCTCTTGATTCAAGACACAGCCCAAAATAACAAGAACATTCAAGAGTTTCCTGCTTGAAAAAAGCCATCATGCCAACATTTTAAAGTATATATTTCAGTAGAAACAAGAGTGATTATTTACATTATCAAAAGGTTTATTTAAAGATTCTGTAGTGGAGTATTCAATCCCCCTGTTCTGATAAAATCACCTCAGTTTCTTTTGGAGGATCACCTCTGCTCCCTTCATAGTTCATGTGATTCGGGTTATATGAACTTATACTTTTTTATTTTTGTTAAGCCAGTTTGAGAGGAGGCTTTTTTCATCACTTGCAATGATAGGATCTTAATGACTAGTAAAAATTCTTATAAACAGGATACTTCACTGTGCTTTTCAGGGTTTTTGTTTTTGTTTCTGTTTTTGTTTTTCTTCCTTTGCTCCTTTATTTGTTCCATTCCATGACACTGGTCTGTGAATTCCAAAAGGACAAGGACTGTGATTGTTCACTGTGCAATATTCTGTGATCAACATATATGTGTGGAATGAATGAAGGGTCACTGGCCTTTATCTGGGGTTTGCTTGTGTCAGGGTACAGATGGGTTGGTTGACCCTGAATGTAGTGAGGCTTGAACATGTTTCATGATCATTAGTGGGCTGATCCTCAGGTAATTTTCAGTGTAATTTCCTCCCATGGGTCATGGTCATCATGGAGTCTTCATTGTGTCCCTGGAGATCACACAAAGTTTTATCCCATCCGAGACAATTTCTGACAATGTTCTTCATAGTTTCTGAAACAGAGATTACTGTACTTACTTCAAAATTGTACTAACCTGTGATTTTGTCTGTCAAAGCCCCTATTTGCATACAGGGCCCACTACATAATTTGTAGAGCATGGTGCAAAACAAAAATGTAGGGTCCTTGTTCAAAACGCAGGGGAAAAATTATCAAAGGTACTAAAATATAAAGCGTTTTCCTCTTTCTCCTGGGCATGGTGTTTTTTATATGCTATTTAATGTTGTTCTATGTAAAACAATTAAAGTACAATTTTAAGTTTTTCATATGAATTTTACCTTTCATCTTTTTATTGTGCAGCTCCAGTTTTAAATGCAAATATAAGAGATTCAATTTGGGTAAGGAATCATCAAAATTACACAAGTTGTATTTCATAACTTGTATATCTATATTATTCCATTCTTATCAGAACAGTGGAAATGCTGCAAAAACTAAAATGTTTTAATTTTACTTATTCACACACTAACTACCAGCAGTCTTCACTTTGAGCTTACCTAATGAGTTAGAAAGTACTGAAAAGAAAAGGAGCTATATATTGTTCTGTCTTTTCCTTTCCTTCTATGTCATTCTCAGCATACACAACTGACTACATAAGATATAAGTTTTCTTTTTCTTTTCTTTTTTTTTTAAAGATTTTATTGGGGAATTGGGGGAGGGGAACAGTGTTGGGGAATCGGGGAAGGGGACCGGCGAAGTTGTTGTTCTTCAATCTTTGTTGTGAGGGTGCCAGTTGCCATCTTGCTTTCTGTCAGCAGCTCGTGGCCTCTAAGCTCAAGGTATTATGTTCAATCTTAATTGCAGGTGGGTGTAGCCACCATCCCATGCAGGAGTCAAACCAGCAGCCTTGTTAAGAGCGCACACTCCATCCACGGAGCCATCCGGGAGGCAGCTCAACGCAAGGTACTGAGTTCAGTCTTAGTTGCAGGTGGGTATAGCCCACCATTGAACAGGCAATCTTTTCGTTACACCCTCTGAGCCATCCTGCCACCTGTTGGCAGCTCAGTGACAGCTCAGCTCAGGCACAGCATTCATGGCCCATCTGGGAACCAAACCGGCAGCCCTGCTGCCCAGAGCCCGCACTCTAAGCCAACTCCCAACCAACTAAGCTACTCAGCTGGCCTCAAGATATACGTTTTCTTGATCATTCATGGTTCTTACAACACTATTTTGTTCTTTCTGCACTGGAAGCAAGTTCTGGTCTGAACATCCAGTGTGGCCCCCCAGGGCCGTCAGTGCTAAAGGTTGCTTTGCACGTTACAGACAGACATACTTTGAGTCTTGCTGAATTCCCACACATCATGGGTCCACCAGGATTTTGTGCTCATGGGCCATTGCAAATACTCTCTGAAAATGGGCAGCAAAGAACAGCAGATCCACATATTGTACATATCTATTCTACTCACATGCATGCTCCATTGCCCTGTCAGACTTCACTTACACAACATAAGTTCAAAGATAAAATTCTTATGAATACCAAGATAGCAACAGCAGAGCATTCAACCGTGCACGAGGCCCTTCTAAGCACAGTCCCATGTAACTGCCCAAGCTACATACCCATGAAACTGGCCTGGTATGTATGTGTAGAAATCACCAATAAAGCGATTCTGCGTTTTTTATTTGTTTTATAGTTCTACCCACACTTGACTTCCTGGGAAATCTACAGAATGCAGTGTGACATTTTGAGATCATTAACCACTTGACAGGGGAGGAGAAAGAAATTTAAAGCAAATGTGTCAGGAGTCACACCTAATCAAAGATCAATCTAAAGCAAAGATAAAAGCACCTTGGAAATTACAACATGAGTCAATGGCAAGATAGGGTTTGATCCCAAACATTTTGGAAACAGGTCAGTTATGTCAAGGAACACATAGTGCTCTCCAAAACGTACTGAAATAAAAATATTCACATTTTTTTTTCCACCTGCCACAACCCTTTACATTGCCTCCTTCTAAAGAGACATAGTTGATGTTCCATCTGTAAGCTATAATGTTCAAACTTAAACATCTTGGTGGTATAAAAGAATTGTTGTCCATGTGAAAAATAGTGCTTCATTGTTCTATCAACAAGAAATAAATGTTATGATAAATTAAAGGTAATATTGTGCTTTATTTAGTAATTTCTTGTTTCCTTTTTATTATTTTTCAAATCTTTAAAAATGCATTAAACATTTATTTCTTCTTAAATAGAGTGTACAGATTCTCATTTGATCTTTTCTTGAGGACTCAAGATTATCATGTCAAACATCAATTATTATATTTTTTATTGGATTCAACAAACAATTATTCAGGAGCACTTATAGGCAAGTCATTACGTCAAGATTATTGGCTGCCTTAGGCAGTGTGGACTGATATAACAAATATACTACAATCTGGGTGACTGATAAACAACAAAAATTCATTTCTCACAGTTCTAAAGACTGGAAGTCTGAGATCATGGTACCAGCATGGTTACATTCTTGGTGAGGGCCTTCTTCCTGGTGAGGGCTGCCAACTTCTTGTATCTTCACATGTGTGGAAAAAGGGCTTGTTAGCTCTCTGGCCTCTTCTTATAAGGGCACTAATCCCATTCATGAGGGTTCCACCTCATGACCAAATCACCTCCCAAAGACCCCACCTCCAAATATAATCACATAAGGATTAGGGTTTCAACATACGAGCATAATGGAGGGGTGGGGGTGGATACATTCAGTCTATTGCAATGGCCCTTGCTATTTAGTGTTTATGATCCAATTAGGGAGGTAAGGCTGATGCATATGTTCAAAATTCTTGGCAAAACACAAGTGCTATTATATAAATATAAACAAGTACCATGGGAACACAGACGAGAAGGGGGTGAGGGAACATTATGAGAATTCAAATGGGTCTTGAAAGATGATTTGTGATGGCTGTGCTAAGGTGTGCACCATGCTAAAAAATTCACAGTGCTGAAATGGAAATTGGTAGGTATGAAATAGAGCAGGGTATTTTGTTGGAACTACAGGCCATATGTTTGGCAATAGATGGAACAGTGAGAGAACATTAAACTTATATCTAGAGATAGTGGGGAGCTATTAGAAAGTTTTTGAAATAGGAAGAGTAGGAGGATGACATCAGTATTACACTTTACTGCAGCAATACATTTTGAAACGTGTAGGACCTTTGCACCTACAGAAACCGTCATGCTATTATGTGTAATTTAACTGGTTATTGTACGTTTCCTGTTACATTTTGTTTTGCCAGCTATTCTTCTTGATACTATCAGGACATATATCAGGATATAGTCACATTCAGATCTACAATTCTATTAAAATTCTGCCCCTAGTCTACTAAAAGCTCAGAAACTAAATAACCAAGATTACTAGAATTGCATTTAAATAAGCACAAGTAGGCTTTGAGAAACAGACTGAAATTTACTATTTCTCTACATTATTTACTGTTTCCTTAGTAAACAGCAAAGGTTAGCTTAAGAGGAAAGTACATGGGTTTAAACTCCAATAAGGATTAAGATTTCTAAAGGAAATTGCTGGTTAAAAATAGTGGAATTGACTATGACTATCTTTTCTTCTTACCCAAATCTCATTAAAATAACTGCCAAGGAATTTTTAAAAACAAATTAATCAACAAGGTCCAACAGAATGAGAAACAATTTGCCATAAATGCTTTCAACAAATTTTTGGAAGGTGAGAAATGGATGGAGGAATGGTAATTACCTTGGCAGAATGAAGAAAGGAGAAAGCCAATTGCTTTCAGACAAGTGGGAACAGAGCTCCTTCACCCTGAAGAACCTCTGAGTTGCTCAGTGTTTATAAGAAATGAATATACCAAAAGGAAGGTGAGAGCAACGCTTGTTGTGGAAAAGGGCGTTTGTTGGAAGTCGGCCCATAGTGCGGTTGAGCCATCACGTCTCCTCTCATTGTGTGTATCTATGCAACAACCCTTTCCTTACTTCCTGGCAGACAGTTGTAGGTTTATTCTTTGGAGTAACTGGACTTGGGAAGGAGGCCCAGAGAAATGCAGAGATGAAGCAAAGGTGAAATAAGTGTACGTGTCATGCTGAGGACTCCCTAATTCCCCTTCCTCACCCTGCTTGCAGAACTCCTCTTAAACACACACACACACACACACACACACACACACACACACATGCACACAATGACTGGAGATTCAGATTCCCCTTTTAAACAGTTTGGGGAAAAAGATCTATGGATAATGACATTTGGGGGTTCTTCAATGAGTTAGTGATTCACTTCCCAATCACTATGGTGAAGTTGAGAGAAATGTCCCATCCAATTGCATTAGTGCACCCAATCACAGTGCCTCGCTTCTGGGTATAGACTAAGAATTTTTTTTCTTCCCGACACCAAATACATGGTGTGTGTTACAAAGTCACTTCAACTCTCTGACACCAAATGGGTGTCCAATACTTCGATTCAATTCTGACATTGTCTACCTGGAGTTAGTGTCAGATCCCACAAGTTAAAGGGCTTAGTCTCACAAGGTTGCCCCGCTTCAGATGCCAGTTGTAAGTTTCAGGCCACCAGTACTTCTGACCAACCAGCTTTAAATCAGGGGTTCCTGTGACCCTTTCCTCATGTTTCATAATTGCTGGAATAAATCACAGAACTGAGGAAAGTGCTTTACTTCCTATTACTGGTTTGCTGTAGAGGATACAACATAGAAACAGTCAAATGCAAGAGATGCATAGGGCAAGGTATGGAGGGGAGGGTCACAGAGCTTCCTTGCCCTCTCTGGGTGCAGCACCTGAATGTGTTCACCGATTCCAGAAGCTTTTAAGGGTTTTAAGGAAGGTTCATTACATAGATAGGATTGATTAAGTCATTGGCCTTTGGTGACTGAACTCAACCTCCAGCCCCTTTCCCCTCCTCAGAGGTCAGGGGGTGGAGCTGGGAGTCCTAACCCTCTAATCATGGTTTGGTCTTTCTAGAGAACAGCCACCATCCTGAAGCTATCTAGGAGCCCTTCAGTCAAAGGTGATCTCATTAGCATACCAAAAACACTCTTCTCACTCAGGAGACCCCCAACAGTTTTAGGAGTTCTGTGCAAGGAACCAGGGGACAAAGACCAAATATTTCTTTTTATACCACATAAACATATTTACCAGATAATTTTGAAATGTCTCCAATATAAAAGAATAAGATCAAACAAACAGAAAATAAAAGAAACAATTAGGAATTAATAGAAGTATTGAAAATATTATTAATATTCTCAAATAGATAATAAAAAGTATTGTATCCAAATAAGAATATGTTGCTATAGATAATGAACAATTAAAGAGGAAAAAAAGAGCTCTTGAAAATAAAAAATATGATAGTGGAAATTTTTTTAATTTAATAGAAAATTGAGAACATTGAGGAAAATTCCTCAAGGCAATGAACAAAGAGAAACTAGGAAAAGAAAGGAAAGCAAATTAGAAAATTGATCCAACATCCAGCCATAAGAGTTGCAGAAAGAGAGAACAGAAAAAAAAAAAAAGAAAAAAAAGAAAGAAAGAACCTTATCAAGGAAACATTACAAGACTATTTTCCAGAACGGAAAGACATGAGTTTCCAGACTGAAAGACTTCTCTGACAGCTCTAGACAACAAATGATGGAAAATTTACACCAAGGTGAATAATTGAGAAATTTCTGAACACCAGCGTTAAAGAAAAGATCCTAAAAGCTTCAAAAAATTAATAACAGATTACATAGAAAAGAATGGGAACCGAAGTGATCAGGCAAGATTCCAACAAAAGATTCCATTGATTAATGCTATGCTTTTGAAATCCCAAGGGAGAATGAATTTTAACCAGGATTGGTTTCATTGGTACGCTACCAGTGAAGTCACACAAGGCCCCAAACTCAGAAGGGGGCCTCACACTTGGGTTTAATGCTGTGGTTACCATTTTTTAAATCTTAATAATTTTATCTTTTGAACTCGTATTTTGTAAGTGAAGTCCAATAGGAGAGTGGTACGTGCCCAGTGCTGGCTCCTGTGGCCTCCTTACTTCCCTGGCTTCTTAGCTACCTTCTCCCCAAGCAAGAGGCTTCTGCTACCCCTGTAGGCCTTGCACTGGTGCAGGAAGGACTGGGGTCGGGCAAGCACACCCCCCATACTTGACTGCCAGGCTGAACTCTGGGTGTCTATGGAAGTCTACACTTACCCCATAAGTATCCCATGACTGAAGGAGTGTGACATTAAAATAGCAAATAAAAATCACCATGAGAGGTTGAGAGAGAGGTCACAAAAGAAATGATAAAGTTTTTTAACCTACTTTTGGGGGAAAAAGTCTCACATTTTAATTTTGCACTGGGTCCCAAGAATTATTAATAAGTAGCCTTCCCTGGTTTCAATTTAGAGACTGCTTGAGAAGGAAGAATTTTTTTATACCTTGAAAGCTTAACTGTGAATATCACCAAAGATAAAAAAGATCAGGTTCACTGAGCATTGGCTGATGTTTTAAAGATGTCAGGGTGGTTCCAATGTGGACCCTGGGACCCATAGCTGAAAATTCCTGGTTCCAATGCATCTTTTCTGAGCCATTCCCTGACTACCAGATTAGGGTGCTGACACCTGGCTTTAGATGCACACCAAACAGCTATAATTTCTGACCCCAAAAGACAATTTCATACAGACTGGATGCCCCTAAGGGAATCCATAAGTGGATTTGGGGGCTTAGTGGAGTTTTTGCCATATGAATAGAGGCACTTGTTTTTGGAGAGTTCCTTGGGATCTTATAAGTTCAAGTTAAGGCAAAGCCATCTTAAGGAGGATGTGAGACTCTGAAAATGACAACCAAAAATGAGGAGGATTTCCTTCTCCGGGGAATTTTAAGGAAAATAAGAGATTCCTACTCATGTGGGCCAGAGGCAAAGGGCGGGAGTTGGGGGACTCAGAAAGGCTCTCTAGCCAACCCCCCTCCACCTTCTGAGCCTCTGATTTTCATTTTCTTAGACACCAAGGTCATTGCCAGCTATGAGAATAGCCAAGTTTAGACCATGCCTTTTGAAGTAAGTATTGCTGCATGCTTCACACAGGTCCGCATTCCCAAAGCACCTAATTCTCCCCCCGCCCCCATCTTCTCTCTAGCTACCACCCCCAGAATCTCAGACCTCACTGGATTTGGTGACCTGACAACTGCCCTTTATATAGGGATTTGTATTGTAAATTGCCACTAAGAGGCCTCTGATACATGTCTTCCTTACAAATCTACGCTGTCGTGGTTTTCAGACAGAAACTGGTGTGTACACATGTGGCAGGCTTGAGGCTCATCAGACAGGTTCTATTAACTTGGTCACCAGGTGGTAACCATATTATTTCATGTTTCTCGGTAACTTTTGTGCAACACAATTACCTTTGACAGTTCTTGAGTGGGACAGCAATTTTCAGCAAATGTTTTCAGTAACCAGAGGCCAGAAGGAAAGGAAACGTGAGTGCTTCAGTTAAGCTTTGAGTGTGGCTCTGACAGCTCTTCAGCACCTCTGTGGTGTTATAAATGGTAATTCTGTGGAAATTCAGGCACATGGAACTTAACGAAAGGGAGCTGAACAAAGCCAGTGGTTTCCACTGTATTTTAAGAAGAATTTGCCCTTGCACAAGATGATAAGTTCTACCACAATGAAGTTATTCCAGAGTACAGTAGAATTTTCTTTCAATATTCCTCCTTCATGCTAGTTCCACACCGCAGAGAATGTGACATTCACTTCTTTGACTCAGCTGAATTTATAGTGCCTAAATGTATAGAGCCCTCAGCATTCCTTGAAGTTATCCACAGAAGATGTAGATCAATTCACCCTCCACCTATTAGGCTCTAGTTTTAAGAAAAAGATACTAAGTTATCACAGGTGAGCTGTTCAAAATCTGATCTCATGGAGTGATAATATGAAAGTAAATTGCTTCTCTACACTACCACGACCAACATCTTTCTCTCTCTCTCTCTCTCTCTCTCTCTCTCTCTCTCTCACACACACACACACACACACACACACACACACACACACACACACACACACACACACACACACACACACACACACACCAGCCATTCTCTAAGAAAATACAAAGCAAAGTACCTGTACTCTCTAGTCATACACTATAGGAAAATAAAAGAACTACTTGGCCACCCAAATCATCAGGATTTAAAAAGACTGATACACACAATTGATAAATCTGCAGAGTTTATAGCCAGTGGGATTGAACATGAGATCACGTGGCCATGATGACATCCCAAAGAACATACTATGACTCACATCCGATTGGCCTGGCACAGAGCAAAACTTCCTTTTGACACACCCAAGAGAAGAGCCTACCCTTTGTTCCAATTTCATTAACAATGTTTTACAGGCAAGCTTTCTTTTGATCTCCAATGACTAGACACATTATATCATCAGCTCTAAATCAAGCCAGGTTTTCCCCCTTTGCCTAAAACTGGTCTCATTGGCAAGCACAATACCAGCTAATCCGTAACATGTTGCAAATTGCACAATCTCCTGGTGCCATCATTTGTCACCTTTTTATTTGCTTACCAGCCACTTTGTCAATAACAGTTGGTGATTTTCCTCCTAGACTCAGAGAACAGAATTTTGATTATAAACTTTTCCTGCATACCTCATCCGTACCAAAGTTTGGCATTGGCTATTGCTTTTTTTGAATTTTTTTCCATGTGTCTCAAGACTTTATTCCTTTCTTGTATGTTCCTTTCTCTCTCTTTTGGCAGAGAACAACAGTACAAAAGTGATATGCAGAGGGCATAATATAGAATAACTCAATTAAACATGGTCTTTGTTTCCCCCAAAGTCTCAAGTGGTGGTTTGCCAACCTTTTTCAAGTGTTGAACATTAACCTTCTGCTTGGTTTGGAAGACAAGAAAAGGAGACACTACAGCCAGGCAACATGTGTAATTAAACCATTCCCACATCATGCTCAATATGATAACAGTAGGTTGAGGTCTTTTATTTGATAACTTTAAAAGTCATAGATCTTAATCAGTTTCTTTCTTATTATACAAATACACAATATGTCTGTTACAAAAATACCAGGAAGTACAAACAAGCAAAACTTTAAAAAACAAACCAACAAAAAACAACTTAAATTTTCCCTGGGGATCACTGCTGGTTAGTTAAACTAACACATTCACAAATATTTCCTCACTTAGCTGTCTCTACTATAAAGTCTGAAAAAAGTAAATCTTGTCCAGCCTCCCTTGCAGCTTAGGTGGTCATGTGACAAAGTTCTAGTTAATGAGACCTAAACAGAAAACAAACAAATAAACAGAAAGCTCCTATGAGAGTTTCTAGGGAAACTCTGGATTCTCTTATCTTCCTCTCTCAATTTGCATCTCCAACAACTATCTTGGGACTATGAGGCAGTAAGCATGAAGATGAAAGCCAATATATTAAGGATGACAGAGTGAACACCTGGGCACCATTGAGCAACTGAACCAATGCCAGCAACCTCCCACCTCTAGACTTCTTATCAAGTGAGAAAATAACTGCCAATTTATTTAAGCCACTGCTAACTGCATTTTCTATTGTATGCAGTATTCCTAACTGATACACCCAGCCACCTAAAAAAGTCTTATCATACCAGTGTATTTAAGTGTTCTAGGTATTCTAAGGGACTTTGCTTTTGAAAGAGGTAGAATACATGTCATTTTGTTTAACCCAAAACTTTTTGGATTTGTCATTTAAATCAACTTTAGTAATAACTTCACTCTTGTAATAATGATGATGATGATGAATATGATGATGATAAATGATATTCTTAGGGTACCTTGGGTTTCATTATCTCATTTTCTTGTCTCCAGTTTGAAAGTAAGAAAACTGTCACTATAATTAGCAATACTGTATTGTATATTTGAAAGTTGCTAGAGAGAAAATCTTAAAAGTTCTCATCACAAGGAAAAAAAGTTATAACTATGTGAGGTGAGGGAGGTTAACTAGATTTATTAATACATATGTGAAGTGATTATGTTGTACACCTTAAATTAACACAATGTTATGTGTCAATTATATCTCAATAAAACTAGAGAAAAAACAAGAAAGGAAAGTAAGAAAATTGAAGTGCAGAAGAGATTGAAATTGTCCAGGAAGTAGACGGGACTTAAATTCAAGTATGGTGCGCCGGCCAAGTGGGGCATTGGTTAAGAGCTGGTTTGGGGATGCCGGCAGCCCCGGTTCAGATCCCACATATGAGGGCCAGTGACACTGCCCTCTACAGCTAACAATAGCTCCACCTGGAGTTGGGCTATGAACCCCGGCAACAGTGTAGGCTGCAGCTCCTGCTGCAGTGGGCTGCCATAGGCTACAGTGAGTGGCCAGCAGCCAGCCAGCATGAGGGGCCAGCAGCCAGCGTGAGCTGCCAGTAGCCGCGGTGAGTGACCATCCAGAAGTCGGCGACGGATCTGCCTCATCTGGGAAAAGCGCAATGATGATACCAACATGGGCTAGTGAAACAACGCCCTCCATAACTAGAACGAAGAACAAAAAGACAGCAACTTGTCTGTTCCCCTTCCCTGACTCCCCAACGCTGTTCCCCTTCCCCAATTCCCCAATAAAATCTTAAAAAAAAAAAAATTCAAGTATGGTGGTTGCAAACACTTCCTTTTTTTCAGGCATATTACATCCTAAACCTTCTACAGTAAGTTCTGGAAAATAATCAAACCTACAGCTTAGAGGCTAAGTAAACAGGAACTCTCCTGAGGTCAATTCTTAAAAGCCAACTGAGATATCAATCACATTCAGAGAAAGGTTCGTTTCCTAAACGGTTTCCTTAGACAGCCTGCTGGCCCCAGGGCTCATAGCTGTACTAAAGGTAGGACTGATTTCCTGCAATGAACTATATGTTTGTTTGCTCCTCCCCCCCAACACACACACACACTCCTCCAAAATTCATATGTTGATGATATTTGGAGATGCAGCCTCTGGTTGGTAATTAGGTCATGAGTGGAGCCCTCATGAATGGGATTAGCGTCCTCATAAGGAACCAGAGAGCTAACTAGCTCTCTTTTCCACTGTATGAGATACAATGAGAAGATGGCCATTTGCAAACCAGAAAGAGGGTCCCCACCAATAAGCCAACCATGCTGAAATCCTGATATCTGATTCCCAAACTCGAGAAGTGTGAGAAATAAATGTTAGTCATTTAAAACACCTCGTTTATGGTATTGTGTTATTGCAGCCCATGCTAAGACACTTCCTAAAATGTCAACATGGAAACAGAGGACACGCATGCTAACTTCTCTTAGTTCTCTAGAAACAGAATACTTTCACCTTTTCTTTTCCAAGAAATTAATCCACATGCCTAACATCATGGATCTTGAGAAGAGGGGAGCCAGGGTTTGAACCCTCGTCTATCTGACTGTAAGCCAAGGGACCAATTCATTAGGCAATACTGTCCAACTATGGCACCTGTTTGGCATTTTCAAATGTTGTGAACTCCTACTGTGAATTTTGGTGGGGGGTGGAATGGGACCCTACAGAGAGACAGGTCAGTAGACCTGAGTCTCCAATTTGCCAGTTTGCATGAGTCTGAGCAACTTACCTGTTCTGTTTGATCTTTGCCTGTAAAATTCGTGTTGATGATAAAGCAAAGAAGATAATATTTATATAAGAAGGTTGAGCAAACACCTATGACAACCTCCTCCTCTGAAGTCTCTTTTTCTCACCTCTCTCTTCTCTCCACCCTTCTCTTGATGATGGACCTTTTTTGATGTATTAATTAACTTTTGCTATGTAACAAACCACCCCAAAACTTAGTGGCTTAAACCAACCACCACTTATTATTTTTCAGAACTCTATGAATGGGATGGGTGGTTCTTCTCATCTAGGATGATTTGGCTAGACTCCCTTATTGTCTGTGAGCAAATGGGGGGTCACCTGGTAGCTGGCTGCTCCAGAATGGTTACAATCATGTCTGGTAATTGGATGGCTGTCAGTCAGGCAATAAGGTAGGTGACTAGCTCTGTCTCTCATCTTCCAGCAGGCTAGCTTGGGCTTGTGCACATGGTGGTCAGAAGAGAGTGAAAGAAAGTGTGCAACACTTGCTCAAAATTGGCACATGCTCACTTCTGCCACATTCTATTAGTCAAAGCAAGTCAAAGGCCAGCCCAGATTCAGTGGGTAATGAAACAGATTCGACCCCTTGATGAGAGGAGCCGCAAAGTCAAGAAGAATTTGTGGCCATTTTAGCAATCAGTTACAATACTCGGCCAGATTTCTGAAGCCACATATGTGAGCCGGCCTTCCCAAATCTTCTCTGCCCAAAAACCCAGACAGAGTTTGTTTTTCCAGTGGGGCACAGATTGCAGGTCTGAAAGGGTTGTTTGTTTTTGTGTTTGTTTTGACTTTTAGCTATTTCCAGGATGTTTCTTTCAGAGAAGAGAAGGCTCAGTTCTCTCTGCCATGTGTACTAAGATGAGCTGTGAAAGAGCATTCATCGCTTTGTGGTCAGAGGCCCTGGAACCTGGTGGGAACAGAATCAGCAGACTGTGACAGGCCTTCAGGGCACTGGAGGCCACCCTTCAGAAATAAGAAGAGAGCCTTCCTTCTGAGGTGCTTGGAACTGCCCAACAGCCAGCATTATGCAAGTCAAAAGCATGACCCATGTTGCCCTGCCCTGCAAAGAGTGACAGGGGAGTTCACCTCCCCAGCTAATCGGAGACACTCCCAGACTGATGAATTTGTGGAACTCCCAGCCCTCAGATGACAATATCTGGCTCACACTTCCTCTGCTTTCAAGTTTGGAGATTGCACAAGCAACATGAAAGGTTGCAGAGGGCCTTGGAATGTCCTGTTTGATGAAATCACACATGGGGCCCCTTTGGATGGGAAAAAGGAGGGGTCACATACTCTAGACAGGGTGCCTTCTGATGGCATGTGCGTGTTGGGGTGTGGGTGCCCACTTAGCTTGGGTCACTTCTCGCCATCAAGGGCCCTGACGAGGAGAATCTAGAGGACGTGGCTGGCAGAGATGCAGGAATGAATGTCTCAAAATGAGCAAAAAATTGCTCTCATGAGCTTTGCTGGCAGAGCTTCTGAGAGCAGAGCCTTCTCCAGAGGAAATATTGCAACATGGCTGAGATGTTGACAATCAGGGAAGGGTCCAGAGGCCAATGGGGGAAATATTCCTTCACTGGCCTCTTTTACCTCAGACAAAGTAATGCCCTGTGGCATTCCTTTATGAGTGGGCAAAATGAGAAATTCCACTTCCAATCTCTCAACGTAGGTATTAAATAAGGCCCCGCAGGAGGCCAGTATCCAATATGCCTGGAAGCTCACATAAGGAAGCCAGAACCTCCACTAAAATGATCCATGGCCACACTCACCCACAAGTCTCCTGGGAGAGCAGAGGCTTAGCCTTGCCTGAGGGAGGCAGTTTGGCTCTTGGAAAATGGCCCTGTGGGGGCTTCACTCCTCAGGTGCATTGGCTCTAGAGTAAAGCAAAATTCAGTTTTTACTCATGTGAAAGCTTCAGAATCCAAAAGCCAAGAAGACTCCCCAAACCATATCTGGACCAGGGAACAAACAAAAGAAATCCATATCCTTTCTTTCAATGTGTTTTTTTACCTGGAGGCTGTGGAGCCGAGCCAAGCAACGGCTGTTTCTGCCCTACTTACTAAGAAATTCCCCCTAATGTAAAGATGGCTCACCCTTGTTCTGATATTCAAGGGTCCCCCTAATCAGACTTCCTTGTTCCCCTCAAATCTCAGTGATAGTATTTCCATCTTCTTCCTATTTTCTTTCTCCTCTGACTCCTGAGAGTCAGAACATCTGCTTCAGGCCTCCCAGAAGATGGTTGCAGCCAGCCTGTATGAAAAAAGACATGAGGGACCCCAATAAGTAGAGTTCATTCCTGCAGGATCAAGAACCTAGAAGGATTCCCAAGCCTAACTGGGCAGCCCCAATTCCAAGAGTGGTCACTAGATCCAGGTTTACTTTGCCATAGGTCCTCCTGGCCCACCAGCTTCCACACACATCGCATCTAGAAATGATTTTACTTCTAGCCCTTCAGCTTCTTGATGTCCTACTCTTCCTTTTTGTCAACTGTTCTACCCTAGACTGATTCCATCTTAAATTGTTTTTGAAAGAGGGTTCTCTTTTCTGGCATTCAATGGACTTTTTTGTTGTGTGACACCAGCAAGAGTCTTATCCTGAGGGTGAGAGGCATGACCTATGAAGGTGATGAGGAAATATCCTTGGTCTTAACTTTCAGGTTCTGGGGATATGATATTGTGGTTTATAAAAACCATGTATTTTGTCTTTATCCTATTTTCTGGCACAGGGCTTATAAAATCTTTAGGATGTTGTAAGCGATGAGAGCAACAAAGGTGTCTTTTGTTAAGTTAAATAACTAGGATAAATTTAACTAAGGAGATAAAAGAAAATTATAAGACAGTGAAGAAAGAAATTCAAGAAGATTCAAATAAATGGAAGGCTATACCATGCTCATGAATAGGAAGGATTAACATCGTTAAAATGTCCATACTACCCAAAGCGATTTACAGATTCAATGCAATACCTATCAAAATACCAAAAGCGGGCCGGCTGAGTGGCTCAGTTGGTTAAGAGTTGGCTTAGAGCGTGAGCTCTGAGCAGCAGGGCCACCGGTTCAATTCCCACATGGGCCAGTGAACGCTGCACCTGAGCTGAGCTGTTGCTGAGCTGCCAACAGGTGGCAGGATGGCTCAGATGGTGTAACAACAAGATTGCCTGTTCAATGGTGGGCTACACCCACCCACAACTAAGACTGAACTTGGCTCAGCTGCCGCCCGGATGGCTCAATGGATAGAGCATGTGCTCTTAACAACAAGGCTTCCGGGTTCAACTCCCACATGGGATGGTGGCTACACCCACCCACAACTAAGATTGAGCACAGCACCTTGGACTTAGAAGCCAAGAACTGCCAACGGGCAGCCAAATGGCGACTAGCGCCCTCCACAACAAAGATTGAAGAACAACAACTTGGCCAGTCTCCTTCCCCAGTTCCCCAACACTATATGCCTCCCCCAACTCCCCAATAAAATCTTTTAAAAAAATACCAATAGCACTTTTCATAGAATAGAACAAACAATCCTAAAATGTATATGGTACCACAAAGGACCCTGAAGACAAAACGATCTTGAGAAAGAAAAACGAAGTCAGTGGTATAATGTTACCTGATAACAAACTATACTACAAGACTATAATACAAGACTATAGTAATCAAAACAGCATGGTACTGGCATAAAAGCAGACAAATAGGTTAATGGACCAGAATAGAGAGCCCAGAAATAAACCCACGCATATAATGTCAATTAATCTATGACAAAGAAGACAAGAACATACTATGGGTTAAAGACAGTCTTTTCAGTAAATTATGTTGGGAAAACTGGACAGATACAGATACATGCAAAAAACAAACAAACAAACAAACAAACTAGGCCACCTTCTTACACCATATTCAAACTCAAAATGGATTTAAGGCTTAAATGTAAGACCAGAAACCAAGAAACTCCTAGAAGAAAACATAGACAGTAAACTCTCTGACATTTCTCTTAGAAATATATTTTTGGATATGCATCCTCAGACAAAGGAAACAAAAGAAAAATAAACAAATGGGACTACAGCAAAGGAAACCATCAACAAAACAAAATGACATCATCGGGGCCTGCCAAGTGGCGTGGTGGTTAAGTGCTGGCTTGGGAAGCCAGCGGCCCCGGTTTGGGTCCCACATATGAGGGCCAGTGACACTGCCCTCAAAAACAAACAAAAATACATCATACTGAATGGGAGAAAATATTTGCCAATGATACATTTGATAAGGGAGTAATATCCAGAATTTATAAAAAATAAATTCAGATAACTCAACACCAAAAAAACCAAACAATCCAATTTAAAAAATGGGCAGAGGACCTGAATAGACATTTCTCTGAAGAGGACATACAGATGGCCAACAGACATATGAAAAGATGTTCAGTATCACTAATCATCAAGAAATGAAAATTAAAACCACAATAATCACAATGAGATATCATCTCACACCTGTCAGAATGACTATCATCAATATATCAATAAACAAGAAATATCGGCGAGGATGAGGAGAAAAGGCAACCCTGTGCACTGTTGATGGGATTGTAAATTGGTTCAGCCACTATGGAAAACAGTTTTGAGGTTCCTCAGAATATTAAAAATAGAACTACCTTATGACCCAGCAATTCCACTTCTGGGTATTTATCTGAAGAAATCCAAAACACCAATTTGAAAAGACATATGCATCCTATGGTCATTGCAATACTATTTACAAAAGCCAATGTGCAGAAGCAACCTAAATATCCATGGACAGACAATTGGATATATAAATTGTACATATATACAATGGAATAGTATTCAGCCATAAAAAAGAATGAAATCTTACCATTTGCAACAACATGGATTGACCTAGAGGGTATTATGTTAAATGAAATAAGTCAGACTGAGAAAGACAAATACCATATGATTTCACTTTTAAGTGGAATGTAAAAAAACAAAATAAACGAACAAAGAAAACAGAAACAAACTCAAAGATACAGAGAACAAATTGATGGTTGCCAAATGGGAGGTGATTTGAGAGGATAGGTCAAATATGGGAAGAGATTCAGAAGTACAAATTGGTTGCCACACAGTAGTCATGGGGATGTAGGGTATAGCATAAGGAATATAGTCAATAATACTGTAATAACTATGTATGATGCTAAATGGTTACTAGATTTATTGAGGTGATAAATGAGAGAAGGGTTGGGGACAGGTGGAAAAGGTGAAGGGATTAAGAAATACAAATTGGTAGTTACAAAATAGTTATGGGGATGTAAAGTAAAGCACAGGGAATATAGACAATAATATTGTAACAACTGTGTATGGTTCAGGTCGATACTAGACTTATCGGGGTGATCACTTTGTAAGTTATATAAATGTTTAGTCACTGTGTTGTACACCTGAAACACTAATATAATATTGTATGTAAATGAATTTAAAAGAAAATAGACATACACTAATAAAATAAAAAATAAATAAAACCTTTGGAACCTCCTAAGTGATGAGAGCAACAAAGATGCTTTTGTTATATTAATAGATGACTTTTGGAAATTTCCTAAGGATGGGGTCTGGTTGTCAGGAGAACCAACCAGGTAATTAAAGGGTTAGAAATTTCATGCCCACCCCCACCTCCAGGGAGGAAAGAAGTGCTAGAGGGTGAATTGATTCTCAATGGCCAATGATTTAATCAATTGTACCTATGTAATGAAACCTCCAAAAAAACTCAGAAGGATGGAGTTTGGAAAGCTCTCGGGGTTGGTGAACATGTGATCTGGGGAGGGCCGTGCACTCAGGAAAAGCATGGAAGCTCTGCCTCCCCCTTTTCCTTATCCCTTTCCCCTATGCATCTCCTCCATCTGCCTGTTCTTCAGTTATACCCTTTTCTAATAAACTGGTAACCTAGTAAGTAAAATGTTTCTCTGAGTTCTGTGAGCTGCTCCAACAAATTAATTGAACTCAAGGAAGGGGTTGGGGGAACCTTTGCTTTATAGCCAGTCTGTCAGAAGTACAAGTAACAACTGGACTTGTGATTGGCATCTGAAGTGGGAGGCAGTCTTGTGGGACTGAGTCCTTAACCTATGGAATCTGATGCTATATCTGGGTTGATAATATCAGAATTGAATCAAATGGTAGGACACCCAGCTGGTGTGGGGAAATGTCCTACCATACACACACACACACACACACACACACACACACACACACACACACACATTGGAATTGAAATCAAAATCCTTAGGGGTACAGATCGTGGGGATGACCTCAAGGTTACAGAGTGTCTGGAATATTCATACACACACACACACACACACACACACACACACACACACACACACACCCCTACCTTACCAAACTGGATTCCCAAGCCCAAATTTTCTTAACAAAATATTTAGAATCAGACTTTTCAGGTCCTGATAAAAGCGTGCACTTAATTTAAGTAAATGGAAGCAAAGAGAAGGGGTGAGTGTCTACATAATGGTATGGGAAATTGGAAGAGAAAAGATGGGAAAGAGATTCCCAGGATATAGCAGAAAGACCTGCAGAGAGATCTCGGTACCTGGATTGGGGTGGGGGGGTGGGGGGTTCTGGAATGAAAGCTTTATTCTCCCATCAATATCCTGGGTACAGTTGGTAAGGTCCAATTGCTTAGGAAGAAAATGTGAGCTTTGCCCATAGGATCCCTACCAAGTGTGAGAGAGGGCCTCCCTTGAGACCAAGTTCTCCAGCACCCTCTTGCGGTCTTTTCTCCCGTCTTCCTAGAGCCTGTCTTCTCCATATGACACACGCCCTTTGCCAATTATGTTGGTCCTTCTCCACGTATGTAACCCCGTGTTCACTCCACTCCAGACTCTGTCAGCAGCTGACATGATTAACGAGCCAAAGCGGCCCAGTGGCCTCCAAGATTTTTTGGCTTGAGGCAAAGGCCCTAAGACTTCCAGGATTCTACTACTGTGCTCAATTTCATGTAAAAACAATCAGGCCTTACACAGGTAAGTGTGTCCAGTTAAACTGCCCCACCCACACCCAATGCAACCACCAGCTTCCCAGGTGTGTGTGTGTTTGCACACATTCACCAGTCTGGACATCTAGAAACATTCACCAGGCTGGATTCTACCTTCTAAAAACTGGTGAAAGTTTTAGTTATTTCTTTCTCATTTTTTTTTTATTATAAAGAGAATATATCCACATCACAGAACATGAAGAAATCAGAGTTAAAATTTTTATTTCTGTTTACTCCTTATTTGTATGCACAGTTTTGTGGAGGGGAGGGTTGTTTTTTAATAGCAGTAATCAGAATGTAGGGAATTTTGTTCCCTGACTTGTTTTTGACTTTGGCTGCACTTTCTGACCCTATGGACACTGGAATCCACCAATGGCAGGGCGGGGCCCATGGAGCTGCTCACAAGGCAGTGTCCAAGCACTGAGACTTCACTCCTCAGCCCTTCCTGAGGCAACCCAAGGAGTCCCTGACCTCCACAGGGTGCCAGGAGAAAAATGAGTTGCCTCCCTGAGTTAAACACCCCTGCAAGTATCCGGTGTCAGGACTCTGGCCCTGCTCTCTGGCAGGTCTACGTTTTGCAAGAGGGAGGTCTAGCACCACCTTTTCCCAGTTGAGTGACGCAAGGCTGGCACCTCACAGAACAGAGCCATCAGTGTCTCTGGAGGATGGACCTTGGCCCTGGATTCAGAGTGGGTGGAACACTGGGAGTTTGTTTGCTGAGCCAACCCCATTGGTTCCACTCTTTCCCCAAACCCCGTGGGTTTACCCAATTTGGCCTGAGGTTGAAGGGGAGGCTGCTGGTTATGTTGAGCTGGACCCCAGGGGACTGACCCCCACCATTGCCACAGCCTCCTCAATGCCTAGTCAGTCACTTCCCATGAAAACACTCAGCTCCCTCCCAAACCGTAAAAAGCGAATGAAGAGCAGGACTGTTTGGCCAACACACTGGCTAAGGGAAACCTTGGAGGCAGCTCAAGGGCTACTGCCTGATCGACAGGGGCCATGCTTCCAAACACAAATATTAACCTTGGCAATCTGGCTGTCTCCTGCTCCACAACTTAGATGGCACTTTTGGGGGTTCTGTTTAAGTTACGGAAGAGAGAAATGAAGCAAAAAGATATAAAGTCTCCTGGAACAAAGTGAGCTTTTGATTTCTAGACCGTATTTAACTGGTATTAGTGTTCAAAATCCACCCTGGTTAAAGGTTATTCTTCTAGGAACTTCTAGAACAGAAGGGAATGTGTGGGTAAATTCTAGCAGCTCTTCCTTATAGGGCCTAGGGCTGGAAACATGCAAATAAAAAGGTCAATATCTAGATGCTTGCTAAAGATGGTAAAAGCACTCAAGTCACAACTGATCACCACAGCTTAAGACTGGAAGCTTTGGGAATCAGCTTCATAAAGCCTGAAGATCTGCCCTGCACCGTAGTGTTTTATATTCTTTTATGAGATGGCTAATAGTTGTGGCCACAGGAGGAGACAGAAGAGAGGCTCAGGAAAAAAAATAGTTTGTTATACTCAGAGCCCAGACACAGGAGGCATGGCACATCAGGCAGGGCCCCCTGGGAGACTCCCAAGTGGTCAGGAGGCAGAAGACAGGAATGAAGGCCAAGGCTTTCATTGGGGTTTCTGCAGAAATGGCAAGGCAGGTAGATAGTTTGGCTGGTTTGAATAATTTGGGTAGGCATCGGGCTATAGGGTGGTCCCTAGTTGTCTAGCACCTGGCCCTGGTCCTGGGGTGATTGCAGCAGAGGATTATTGCCATCTGGGGTACATGAGCCAGACAGAGGAAGTAACACTCTAGATTGGTTAGTTTGTAAATCAAGGGCATGTTTCTGGTTGGGTCTTTTGTTATCTGTAGGAATTGGTTATCTCAGGGAGAGGCAGTCTTTCTCTCCTCAGCCAGAAAGATTTTTCTAAGATGTCAAAACATCATAATATACAGAAATCTAAAAACAGTTACAATATACACAGCCTTCTTCAATGGAGCGCACAGCACATGAAAATGCTCCTAACTTCATCAGGGGTGCCAAATCCAGAAGACGACACAGGTTCTGTCCACACCATGGTGCCAGCAACAAAGCACTATGGTATGCCAGGAGTTAAGTGCGCCCAGGAACAGGAGAGGAGAATCTTTTGGCTCAGCTGTTGGGGGCAGGAGGGGGATACAGGTGGGATGGTGTCCAGGGTGGGCAGGGAGCAGCAAACCCCACATCAGGGCTCTAGTCTTTGAAACTGGGGACCCCAGACTTCAGCAGTCATCTGGGCTTCAAAGAAGCCATAAAAATATGCAGTGCATCTGTTAAGTCCCCTTTCTTCATTTATGCCCCAGTTCTCTTAATTCCTGAAGCAACATATAATTTGGGGCCCTTTTATAGGAGGGCATTGCAATACACACCATTTGAACCAAGGATTCCAAGTCTAATACTTTGCTGTTAGGCAATAATCAGGACTAACATGGTCTTAACTTCTTAGAACCTCAAGTGTATTCATCATAGAAGAAATCTGAAAACAACAAAAGTCAGAAGTGAATTGGCTAAAATACATTAAGTACAAGCAAGGAAAATGCAGCCATTTAAAATGATGTCTTCAATAATGAAATGTGACAAGTGTTGATATGGTAACTGAAAAAGGGTTATAAAATAGTATGTACAGTGTGATAGTAAAAAGGCTAAAAACACTGTGTACAGTATGACAGTGTTTTTACTTAAAATATGTATGTGTATTTATATATTAACAGAAAAAACTACACATGGGGAAATGCTTCTTTGCCTGACCCCCACCTCTCCTTCAACTCATCAAACAGGAGCTCCCTCCAACACTATGGCTTTCTCCTAGTGCTGAGGAGGAAGTGCCCAGCCATGGAGCCAATGCTTCAATCTAGACAGAGTGGCTTATCTTAGTTGGCCACATTGGCACACAATTAGACAGAGGTCATTATGCCTCAAAACCCTAAAACAGAACCTCCCCCTTCCCTGGCCTCTCAACATGCTTCCTCAGGGCCACAGGCTCAGGTCCTGCTTCACATAAGCCCAACCAGGCCTCTTCTTTCTGTTCCCAGCTTCTCAGATTGTTTGGGGTGAGTGAAACCAGTCAGACTCACCTGAGGTCCAGTTGCCTCAACTTGAACAGTTACCAAAACTGATAACTTTTATTCCATTTGGCTCATTTCCCTGAATTTATAAGTCTTATCTAGACTCATGGAGGGGGAAAAGTGGTGAATGATAGAATTCAGTAAAGAAACCCTGCTCCAAATCCAGAATGACCTAAGACAGCTAGGGCCTAGGAGACATTTGGCAATGCCTGGAGTCATTTTTGGTTGTTCCAACAGGGATGGGGAGTAGAAAGGGAGCTGCTGCTGGCATTTAGTGGGTAGGGGCCAGAGATGCTGCTCAACACCCTGCAATGCATAAGGCCACCCTCCACAACAAGGATTCATCCAGCCCAAAATGTCGGTAGTGTCAGTGTTGAAAAAACCCGATCTTAAGGATATATACAGAATATGACAGTAATTTGTCTTCTATTTTCTGCATCTTCTCAGTTTTCTACAGTATATGAATGTTGCTTTGTAATAATGAAAAAAGTTTCAGTTATTTTACATTTTAAGATAAAATGGCTGTACTACAATTCAGATTTGTAAAATAAATGAAGGAAAGTAGAAAGAAATAACTTGCCTTTTGGAAAAGGGTAACTAAGACAATGAACTTCTTGGGACAGAGATGTCTATATTTTGTAGAACTTTGTATTCTGAGCACCTAGATTAGTGGTGCTGATAGTGGGCACATAGTAGTGCTGGGTAATTGTAGATGGATGGATGGATGGATGGATGGATGGATGGATGGATGGGACCTGCCTCAACATCATCAAGAATACCTAAATGTATTTTAGTAATCATTTTGTAATATATATATGTGTATCAAATCATCATGCTGTATACCTTAAACTTATATAATATAATATATCAATTGTATCTCAATTAAAAAATAGAAATAAAAAACAAGAAAAAGTAGCTGTAGCATGTCAATAGTTCACGTGTGGCCACATGTTGGTGAGTGTTTATTGAAAAATAAAGTAAAATCTGGTTCCAACCAACAACTCCATGCATTCTTTGGAAGAACCCCTCTGCCCCACTCCAGAATGGAAATAGTGCCCGAGAAGCAGAGAGACTGGATTTGATAGAATCCACTCATAGCTTGCACTACTATTGATAAAACTTGGCAAGTCAACCCATCCTCAGAGACCTAATGGATTCTATGTTGGCTTTTTTTTTTTTTCTCAAATGATGTGAATTTTTAGCTACTGACACCGTTATATGGGTGGTGTAGTGTACGCCAGGGAGCACAGTAATAAACCATAGGTTTATTATGGCTGGTCAGTCCTAATTAAAAGACTCCTTCTGTCTTGTCTTTAGGACTTCCAGACATGGCGCCTGGGCTTTATTTTTGGCTCTGAGTATCTATGCTGTTTCCTGTTTTGTTGCCAGATTAATGATACACAGCATGTGGGCTAAGACAGCCCAAAAGAAATATTTCTCTCACCTTCCTTCTTATTTCCTACAATAATTCTGGACCCACAGCAGATCAAATGCATCATACAAGAGCCAGCAACTCTGACGTGCAAAACATCCATGTCCTGCCACCTCCCGCGTGTGGGTATTTTTGACAGTCCTCAATTAAAGCAATACAGTTAACTTCAGCCTGTCATTTGTGTGGGCTAAGCTGTTTGAAAAATCCTTGAGGGATCAGCCAGTGGTGGGAGGACCATTTTCCTATAAACAAATGATGGAACCTCGATGTCTGGAAGACACAAACCGTAGTTTGGTTCCGGAGGTCTTTTGAGGGGGCAGAAATGTCAGCCTTTTCTCTTGTCTCTGAAGGCTTTCTCATTCCTGGAGCTGATGCTTTTCCATTCCATTATCAGAAACCCTTGAGGAGAACTCTGGCCTACAAAGATGTCTGGTTCCAGTTTCATTTTATCATTATTAGTGTTAAAGAGGCAACATTTACCTCCAGGTAACTGTTTGGGGTAACTTCTCTGAGGCTGTTGCTGGGGATGAGGTTATAAATCCTTGAGACTATTTAGGAAAGTTGATTTCAGTTTTAGAAAAGTTAATATTCAGAAAGACCATGTCGCCAAAACCACTCTTGCCATAAGACCATTTCATTGGGAGAATGTATAAAAGTCCCTATGATTAGGGGAATGGGAGGGAAAGCACGCAGATAATCTGAAAAATGTTTAAATCAGGAAAATAGAAATAAAAAATGAGTATCCAGCTTTGTTTTTACATGATTTGAATTTTTTATCTGATTTCTGGGAGATTGTTACCAAAACCCTGATATTAGCAAAAGGGTTCTGTCCATACACACATAGCATGATAGTCTATGGAGAAATTTGCAAAAAGTCTACAAAAAAGCTCCTAGAACTAAGAAATGAGTTTATCAAAGTCATTGGATACAAGGTCAACACTTTAAAAAAATCAGTCATATTTTTCTACACCTGAAACTAATAAGAGATATAGAGGATAGATAGATAGATAGATAGATAGATAGATAGATAGATAGATAGATAGATAGATAATTGAGGTAGATTGTTTAATCGACACACATTCCTCCTCTTCTTGTATGTATGCCCTGTACAATGTGACTTTTCTGCTCCTTCCATCAAGAGATGGGACATGTTTGCTCTCTTCTTGAAATGGGGGTGAAACCTGATATTTTTTATATACTAACAATCAACATTAGATATCAAAAATTTAAATGAATACAAATTACAATAACTCCAAAAAATGACATAATTACATATAAATCTAAAAAATTTGTGCAGAATCTGTATGATAAAAATTATAAAATATTAATAAAATAATTAAAGGAATCTCTAAATAAATGGAGAGACATACCACATCCATGAACCAGAGGCTCAACTAGCTAAGATGTTAATTTTCCCTCAAAATGATCTAAAGATTTGACTAACTTCCAGTCGCAATCCCAGTTGGATTTTCTTTGGTAGATATAGTAATGCTGGTTCTAAAATTTATATAGAAAAGCAACTAGAACAGCCAAAACTCTTTTGAAAAAGAATAATAAAATTGGAGAAATCACTCTCCCTCTTGGCTCCAGTTCCCAATGCCTCCCCCACCACACCCCTCCTGCCTCCAAAAAAAAAAAAAGAAAGAAAGAAAGAAAGAAATCGCGGTCCCTAAGATTTATTATAAAATGACAGTGATCAGAACCATTAAAATTTAAGACTTTTCTCTGTGAAAGATACTATTATATTGGGCTGGGCAAGTGGCTCAGTTGGTTAAGAGCTCGCTCAAGAGTGTGAGCTCTGAGCAACAGGGTTGCTGGTTGGATTCCCAGCCTGAGCTGAGCAGCCTCTGAGCTGCCAACAGGTGGCAAGAAGGCTCATCTAAAAAAAAAAAAAAAAAAAAAAAAGTATTATTATAAAATGGAACGCAAGCTGCAGACTGGGAGAAATATTTGCATATCACCAATATGACAAAGAACTGGTTACAACCAAGGTATTTAAACAACTCTCAAAACTCAACAGTCAGAAAACAAACAATCTCATTTTAAAATGGGCAAAAGATTTGGACAAGCACCTCTCCAAATAAGATATAAAGATGATAAATAAGGCCATGAAATGAAGCAACACATAATTAGCCAATAAAGAATTTCAAATTAAAAAATATGATATACATACATGTATTAGAATGACCAAAAAAAAAAAAAAGACAATACCCAGTGTTGGCAAAGATGCAGAGCTGCCATAACATTCATATATTTCTGTTGGGAATGAAAAATAATCTAGCCATTCTGGGATATTGTTAAGCAGTTTCTTATAAAATTAAACATATACTTACCACATGATCTAGTAACCCTGGATATTGACCTTAGAAAAATGAAAAGCCGTATTCAAACAGAAATCTATTCACCAATGGTTTTAACAGCTGTACTCATCAACTCCTCGAACTGGAAGCAATCAAGATGTTCTTCAGTGGGTGAATGGTAAACAAACAGGCATAACCAGTAATGGAGTACTATTCAGCATTGAAGAGTGCACTTGAATGTACTTAAAACCAACTGGGGCCGGCCAAGTGGAGCACTGGTTAAGAACTGGTTTGGGACGCCAGCAGCCCCAGTTCGGATCCCACATATGAGGGCCAGTGACACTGCCCTCTACAGCTAACAATAGCTCCACCTGGAGCTGGGCTGTGCGAGCCCTGCCAACGGTGTAGGCTGTAGCCCCTGCTGCCGTGGGCTGCCATAGGCTACAGTGAATGGCCGGCGCCTGTGTGAGCTGCCAATAGCCGCAGTAAGCGACCATCCAGAGGCCGGCGACCGATCTGCCTCATCCGGAAGAATGCAATGATGATACCAACATGGGCCAGTGAAGCAACGTCCTCCGCAACTAGACTGAGGAACAAAAAGATAGCAACTTGTCTGTTCCCCTTCCCAGATTCCCCAACGCTGTTCCCCTCCCCCAATTCCCCAATAAAATCTTTTAAAAAAACCAAAAAAACAAATTGGATGAATCTTTAAGACACTAAGTTGTGTATAAGAAGCTAGTTTCAAAATGTTACGTATTATATGATTTCATGTATACTACACTCTTGAAAGGTAAACCTATAGGAATAGACAATAGATTAGTGGTTGCTTGGGGTGTTAAGAGGGTTTGCTTCTAAAGGGGTAGTATGAAGGAATTTGGGGGGCTATGGAACTTAGGCAGGATAAATAGCCTAGGAAATTGACAACCCCCCTTTCAGGTACAATGTGAGGTGCCTCACTGGTTACATAAGTAACAAATGACTCTATCCAGCACCTGGAGCTGGAGAAAAATAAGGACCAGTTTTATCCAACAAGGCGAATCCCTATGACCTGGCACCCCAACCTTTAGCTAACTTTAATGTCATTATCAGGTCATTTGCATGCCATTACCAGGACTTCCATCACACATCTGACGCCATGACAGTTCCAGAAGAGCCAAATAAGGAAGAAAAAGTGGGAAACAGAGGGCCCTGCCGAGGGGGGAGGGAGGGCAGATGAATGAACATGTCAATGGACTGTCACCAATTCCCTCCCCGGGAGGAATTAAAACCCCTAATCGTGACCTCCTTGGCAGAACTCATGCTCTGAATTTGCCTGCACTTTCCTCTCGTGTGTACTTTCGTTTTCAATAAATCACTTTCCCTTTCCTGCACCTGTCCTGCTCTTGAATTCTTTCTTGTGCAGAGAAAAGAACCGGGTCACCGCTACTCCAGGGTGAGTCCTGTCTTGGACATCCCCATGAGCCTCTGGTGACAGAACTGTTTTGTACCATTGTGTGGTGGTTACTTTTATCTATACTTGCATACAAACACAAATGTCAACATTATAATCTGAGAATTTAAGAGACGTTTTAAACTTAAAAGTAGGCTTTGTACAAATATTGAGCGACTCATTATGTTGTACACATGAAAATTTAAAAAAAAAAGACTTTGTGTAATCATAGAACAGTGCTAGGCTAGCTAAGAGAACTTTTGATAATGAAAATGTTCGTTATATCTGTGATACCCAGCACTACAGTTGTATGTGATAAGAAAGCACTTGAAATGTGGCTAGTGTGAGACATTAAATTTTTTATTTTATTTAATTATTTAGGAGTGCTGGGGACACACCAATAGCTTTCTATGCAGCAGGAGAAAGCCGATTTGTGTCTTTTTTTAGCTGTTGTAAATAATTCGAAGTTAAATCATTACTGTTGACTTTACTTGGGTCAGCCACAATGAGTAACCATGCTGCTCCTTAGACCAGGCATGGTACCACCATCAAGTCAGTTTTAAAATAATATTTAAGAAAATGCATGGTTCTTTATAATCTGGTCCCTGACCATCTCTCACCACTCTCCAGACACACAGAGGGACTTGTAATCCCCACCACGCATCACTGTCCCTTTGTTTTAGCTGTCAGTTCCACAGGGAGTCCCTTTTCTACTCTCTCTTAATGTAATAAAAGATGTCTTCCTTCCTTTATCACAGTGTCTCCCAAACGTCAATCATTTTAGCACCTCCTTCATGATTTTTTGCCATGTTTATATCCCTCCTGTACTATTATTTATTTTAATAGTTTTAACTTGACTCTTCTCATTTACTTAGTTTGTCTCAAAGCAATAATATCTTTGACATCATGGGCTTGGAGGGCTAGTTATTTTTTTTCCAACATATACTAAAACAAATAATGTTATAATATATGCAATTTAAAAAAAGGTTTAGCCGTTTGTGTCCTAAAATCAAGTCATGTGCCACCAGTGGCACACATTCAGCAGTTTGGGTAATGTGACTTTCATAATCAGCCCATGAATCCACACCTCCAGGAAATAGGTTATTCATCCCCTACTGTTCCAGCAGTTAGGCATTAAGAAGTGTTTTCAATGGGGAGAGTTCTCATACAGAGCCGCTGGCCCACTGCCTGATTCTATGGTGAAGCACCACCCCACCCCGCTTTGCATATAAGCTTCAATAATATTTTAAGCAATTTACTATAAATAGGAGCAGAGAACCAAAGACCAAAAGACATTTGAGGAATGTCTCCTAACATAAGAGAAAGAGACCAAAACAAAGAAAGAGGAGAAAACCAAGAAGGACACAGAGATAACATGGTGGTCAGAAGAAAACTTTAAAAATCTCACTAAAGTTCATATTTTTAGAATAAAAAGAGAATATATTGCATCTATGAGACAAGAACAAAATACTATGGAAAATATTGGATCAAATAATAAGAAAGAACTCATAAATTTAAAATAAGATGGCTAAATTTTTTAAAAATCAGTAGAAGGTTTGGGAAATAAAATAGGTGAAACCTCTCAGGAAGTAGTAGTAGAAGAAAAAGATTTTCTTAAAGAGTGATAAGAGTCTTGGGGAATTCCTCCTGGAGACCCAAGATCCAAATAATAATTATTCCAGAGATTTAGAGAAAAGGGGGAAGGAAATTATCAAAGAAAAATTCCATAATTGAAGACCATGCCTTGATTTTGAAAGGGGCCATAGAACGACTAGTACTCTGAGGCTAATCAAAATAAAGAGAAGATTTTAAAAACTATCCCAGAAAGAGAGAGAGGGAGAGAGAGAGAGAGGGGAAGAGAGAGAGAGATTGAATTTACAAAGGATTGGAAATAAAATTTCCATTAGACTACTCACAGCAATATGTGTGCTAGAAGGAAATGAAGCAACTGAGTTTCAATCAAGAATTTATGTATAGAGAAGGGAGGGGCAAGATGGCGGCTGTGAGGAGGGCTCCATGAAATCTCCCCTGGAAATATCCACAATTTGAACTTCTAATACGCTTCAAAGAGACATCTACTCATCACAAAGAGCAACTAAGAGTTCCACACAAGGATTGCTGGAAGGTGGGCAGGCCGGGCGAGTAGGGGAAGAAGGCGGCGAGATGCGTGAGGTGCAGCCCGCACCCGCGGCTGCGGAGTCACGGTGAGTGTTCCCCGGCTCGCTCCCTGCGGCCCGCGGCCCACCTGGAGTTCAGCAAGAGCGCGTTGGTTTGCAGTCTGAGGCAGAAGCTCAGGCCGGGCAAGTGCGGGAGGAGAGAGAGGAGACGACTGTGCAGAGGTACGAGCTGCACCCGCGTTCCCCAGGAAGCGGGGTGCAGAGCCCCGCAGCGACAGGGCAAGATCAGTCCCTGCACCCTCCCGGCTCAGGGATCAGTCTCTGTGCCCACTGGGTCCGCGGAGCGCAGAAGCCTGAAACCCGGGAGCAGGGGAAAACAGAGGACTCACTCGAGGACTCACGCGTGGAGAAGCAGCGCGCGCCGGCCGGAGTCACAGGTCCCGGAGAGACGGAGTGGGGATCGGAGCCACGCGGCACGGGTGCACGCAGTCCCCGGAACCCCGGCGGCAGTCCCTCCAGGAGCGCAGCAGGAGAACGGCGCGGGCGCGCGCCGGCTCCAAGGCAGACGCCTTAAACCCGGGAGCAGGGGAAACACAGGACTCGCCCGCGGAGATGCAGCGCACCGGCCGGAGTCACAGGTCCCGGAGAGACGGAGTGGGGATCGGAGCCACGCGGCACGGTGCGCGCAGTCCCCTAAATCCCGGCAGACCGTTTGGGAGA
Organism: Aselliscus stoliczkanus; assembly: GCA_033961575.1. Lineage (NCBI taxonomy): Eukaryota > Metazoa > Chordata > Mammalia > Chiroptera > Hipposideridae > Aselliscus > Aselliscus stoliczkanus. The sequence goes on from CM066738.1 coordinate 35,458,290, forward strand.
GCAGCAGGAGATCCGCGCGGGCGCGCCGGCTCCGAGGCAGAAGCCTGAAACCCGGGAGCAGGGGAAAAAGAAGGCTCACTCGGACACACAGCACGCCGGGCAGAGACGCAGGTCCCCGAGAGACGCAGAGCGGGGATCTTGGCCACACGGTAGGGTGCGCGCAATTCCCTAAATCCCAGCAGACCCTTTGGGAGAGCAGCAGGAACTCCGCTGGAGCATAAGAGGCAAAGGCCTTAGCTTAAAACAGTGTTGGAACTGTGGCTTTGTTTATTTTTATGTTTTTTATTTTTTTTCCCTTTTTCTACTCTTGAACAGAAAGCAAAAAAAAAAAAACCCAATAACACACCCACTCCCACAAACTTTGTCCCCCACCAAGACAGTCTTAAACTGACTCCTGAAGGGAGCAATAGGGGCAGACTAGGAAGATATCCTTACCTGCAGGGGGTTGAGAATTTCCACCCAGTAAAGGCAGCAGAGTGAGACTACCTACCCCGCCCCCACCTTTAGGCAAGGCTTGGGAGGCAGGGCAGGTTCATCTGCTGAGGCACTAATTAACAGATTCTTAGCAGCAGGCTTTTGGTAGTGAGGAATTCTTTAATTCTCCACGGCTGTCAACCCAAAGGGTGCCCAGAGACACTCATTGAGCCTTTGGGGGTGCAGCCTGCCTTGGGACAGGCAAAAGCAAAAAGGCAGTGACTTTGTAAAAACCACCAATCACACGTCACAACCACACTCAAGTACAGCAAACCTGCAGTGCCAGGATCACGCTAGGCATCAGGTGGCCTACTGTTCCCACAAGACGCACAGGAATTTTTGTACAGCAGACAAACTGAAGAGAGCTTGGTGGACTTTAGCCTAGACCGGCATGGGTATTTTTGGTTTGTTTGGTTTTATTCTGTTTTGTTTTCCCTTTATTGGCTGCTTATCTTGGTTGTTTTTGGTTTCTATTTCTATTTCATTCTAATCATATTGTAGTTTTTAATATAGGCATATATATATAGGAGTATATAGGTGAATATATGTCCATATATATGGGTGTGTAGACAAATATATATATATATTTTTTTTCCTTTTTTCTTTTTCTTTCTTTTCTTTTTCTTTTTTCCCTACCCTCACTTTCTCTCTTATTTTATTCATTCTTCTCACTGCTATACTTTTCCTCTTTTCCTTTTTTCTGCAAATTTTATTTTTTTAATTTTTCTTTTTTAATTATTATTTTAGTTTATTTTTATTTTTTATTTTTTAGGTATACCTAATCGGTTTCTCATGTTTATTCTATTTTTTATTTTAGGATATTGTATTTTATTTTGTTTCCTCTTCTGTTATTATTGAGTATGTGGTTTTTGTTTTGTTTCTGTTTGTTTTCATCATTAGTATGATTGATATTTCTGTACAAGTTGACTGTAGTTTGATGGTTGTTTTTTTTTACTTGTGCGAGCATTTGGTTTCCTTTGGTGGTTGCGGAGGTTGTTCTTGTTGATCTGTTATGCTCTAAAATCACTCTGCAGCAGTGGGTTCAAACAAACAGACACAAGAATCATCATACCCGGAGGCCAACTTTAGATAAAACTAGAGCATTTCTGGGTTTGACATACAAGAGTCACACCCAAAAAGAAGTTGCTACAGGTACCAAGACCCATAGGGTCCAAGTTTCATCAGAGGGGTCAATCCTCTCACAGCAACTCATAAACTGCAGAAGCTGCTGATCCTCACAGCTAATCAATCTGGGAGTCAATCCCACCTACTGACAAACCAAAAGTAATCAAAACTAAAACTTCAACAAGTGAGGACGCACCACACAAGGAACACCTCAGATACAAGCACAGGAGAATAGGGAGACTGAGTAATTCAAATATAAAGGACACACACCATATAAGTTTACCCAGAAAAGACTGAGAAATCTGGGGGATCTATCTGTTATATTGAAGCAAACACAAAGAGTAAGCCAGAATGGGGAGACAAAGAAACATAACACAAATAAAAGAACAGAAGAAACTTCCTGAATCAGTGGAACTAGAGGAAATAGAGGTAACCAACCTATCGGAGACAGAGTTCAGAACACTGATTATTAGAATGTTCAAGGAAATTAATGAAAATATAAAGAAGGATAGAGAAATCATGAAAAGCAACCAGCTAGAACTTAAGAACACAATTACTGAATTAAATAACAAACTTGATGGAATCACTAGCAGACTGGATGAAGCAGAAAATCGAATCAGTGACTTAGAAGACAAAATAGCAGAGATCACCCATGCAGAACAACAAAAAGAAAAAAGAATGAAAAACATGGTAAATAGTTTAAGAGAGCTGGGGGACAACATCACACGCAATAACCTAAGGGTCATTGGAGTACCAGAAGGAGAAGAGAGGGAGCAAGGGATTGAGAATATATTTGAAGTAATAATGTCTGAAAACTTCCCTAACCTGGCAAAGGACATTGAAATACAAGCCCAGGAAGTGCAGAGAGTTCCAAACAGGATGATTCCAAACAGGCCCACTCCAAGACACATTATAGTGAAAATGGCAAGGGTTAAGGACAAAGACAGAATCCTTAAAGCAGCAAGGGAAAGGCAGCAAGTTACTTACAAGGGTACCCCCATAAGATTATCAGCTGACTTTTCTACAGAAACTTTGCAGGCCAGAAGAGAGTGGCAGGAGGTTTTCAAAGTGATGAAAAATAAAGGCCTACAACCAAGATTGCTGTATCCAGCAAGGTTATCATTTAAAATCGAAGGCGAGATAAGGAGCTTTGCAGAAAAAAAATAAGTTAAGGGAATTCATTACCACCAAGCCAGCTTTGCAGGAAATGCTAAAAGGGCTTCTTTAAGTAGAAGAGAAAAACAACCTATGAAAGACTACGAACACAAATAAGAAAATGGCAATAAATACACACCTATCAATAATCACATTAAATGTAAATGGATTAAATGCTCCAATAAAAAGACATAGGGTGGCTGAATGGATAAGAAAGCAAGACCCCAGCATATGCTGTATACAAGAGACTCACCTCAGATCCAAAGACTCATACAGGCTGAAAGTAAAGGGATGGAGTAAAATATTTCATGCAAATGGTACTGAGAAAAAAGCTGGAGTAGCGATACTTATATCAGATAAAATGGACTTTAAATTGAAGAATATAACAAAGGACAAAGAAGGACACTTCATAGTAATGAAGGGATTGATCCAACAAGAGGACATAACTCTAGTAAACATCTATGCACCTAACATAGGAGCCCCTAAATATATAAAACAGATATTGTCAGACATAAAGACAGAGATCAACAGTAACACTATCATAGTAGGGGACTTCAACACCCCGCTGTCACTAATGGACAGATCCTCCAGACAGAAAATCAATGTGGAAACAGCGACCTTAAATGACACATTAGACCAGCTGGATTTAACAGACATTTTCAGAGCATTTCATCCCAAAGCTACAGAATATACATTCTTTTCAAGTGCACATGGAACATTTTCTAAGATAGACCACATGTTAGGCCACAAAACAAGTCTCAATAAATTTAAGAAGATTGAAATCATTTCAACTGTATTCTCTGACCACAATGCTATGAAACTAGAAATCAATTATAAGAAGAAATCCGGGAAGCTGACAAATAAATGGAGGCTAAACAATATGCTATTAAATTAGTGAGTGGGTCACAAATGAGATCAAGGAGGAAATCAAAAGATACCTCGAGACATACGATAATGAAAACACCACGACCCAAAATCTCTGGGATGCTGCGAAAGCAGTCCTAAGAGGGAAGTTTATAGCAGTGCAAGCCTACCTAAAGAAGGAAGAAAAATCTCAAATCAACAGGTTATCCTTACACCTAAGGGAACTGGAAAAAGAACAGCAAAAGAGGCCCAAGGGGAGTACAAGAAAGGAGATAATAAAGACCAGAGCAGAAATAAACAATATAGAGAACAGAAAAACAATTCAAAAGATCAATGAAACCAAGAGCTGGTTTCTTGAGAAGATAAACAAAATTGACAAACCTCTAGCCAGGCTCATCAAAAAAAAGAGAGAGGACTCAAATTAGCAAAATCAGGAATGAAAGAGGGGAAATGACTACAGACATCACAGAAATACAAAAAATTCTAAGAAATTACTATGAGCAACTGTATGCCAACAAATTTGACAATCTGGAAGAAATGGATAATTTTCTAGAAGCATACAACCTTCCAAAGCTAACGCAAGAAGAAACAGAAAATCTAAATACCCTGATTACTACCAAGGAAATTGAATCAGTAATTGACAAGCTCCCAAAAAACAAAAGCCCTGGACCAGACGGCTTCACAAGTGAATTTTATCAAACATTCAAAAAAGAACTATCACCTATTCTTCTCAAACTATTCCAAAAAATCCAGAAGGAGGGAAGGCTCCCAAACTCTTTTTATGAAGCCACTATCACCCTGATTCCAAAAGCAGATAAAGACATCACAAAAAAGGAAAACAACAGGCCAATCTCCCTGATGAATATAGATGCAAAAATTCTCAATAAAATATTAGCAAACAGAATTCAGCAATATATTAAGAAGATCATACATCATGATCAAGTGGGATTCATCCCTAGTGCGCAAGGCTGGTTCAACATCCGTAAATCAATTAATGTGATACACCACATCAACAAAATGAAGGATAAAGATCACATGGTCATTTCAATAGATGCAGAAAAAGCATTTGACAAAATCCAACAGCCATTTATGTTAAAAACCCTTAGCAAAGTGGGAATACAGGGATCATATCTCAACATAATAAAAGCCATATATGATAAACCTACAGCTAACATCATACTCAATGGGGAAAAGCTTAAACCACTCCCCTTAAGATCAGGAACAAGACAAGGCTGTCCACTTTCTCCTCTTTTATTCAACATAGTGCTGGAAGTTCTAGCCACAGCAATCAGACAACAAAAAGAAATAAAAGGCATCCAAATTGGCAATGAAGAAGTAAAATTGTCATTATATGCAGATGACATGATACTGTATATAGAGAACCCCAAAGACTCCATCAAAAATCTATTGGAACTGATAGACGAATTCAGTAAAGTAGCAGGATATAAAATCAATGTTCAGAAATCAGTGGCATTTGCATATACCAATAATAAACTAATGGAAAGAGAAATTAAGAAAACTGTCCCATTTACAATTGCGTCAAGAACTATAAAATACCTAGGAATAAATTTAACCAAAGAAGTGAAAGATCTGTACTCAGAAAATTATAAGACACTGAAGAAAGAAATCATAGAAGATACAAATAAATGGAAACACCTACCGTGCTCATGGATAGGAAGAATTAATATAGTTAAAATGTCCATACTGCCTAAAGCAATATATAGATTCAATGCAATTCCTATCAAACTACCAAGGGCATTTTTCACAGAAATAGAAAATATAATCCTAAAGTTTATATGGAATCATAAAAGACCCAGAATAGCCTCGGCAATTCTGAGGAATAAAAACAAAGTCGGGGGGATCACGATACCAGACATCAAAACCTACTACAAGGCCACAGTAATCAAGACAGTTTGGTATTGGCATAAAAACAGGCACATCGATCAGTGGAACAGAACAGAGAGCCCAGAAATAAATCCAAGCATTTACGGACAGTTAATCTATGACAAGGGAAGCAAGAATTTACACTGGAGTAAAGATAGTCTATTCAATAAATGGTGCTGGGAAAATTGGACTGACACATGCAAAAAAATGAAACTGGATCATCCCCTTACGCCTTATACAAGAACAAATTCAAAGTGGATTAAAGACTTAAATGTAAGATCTGAAACCATAAAAATCCTAAATGAAAATATAGGGAGTACATTTGCAGACATTACCCGGAGCAATATTTTTACTGATACATCCCTACGGGCAAGGGAAGTAAAAGAAAAAATGAACATATGGGATTATATCAGACTTAAAAGTTTTTTCACAACAAAGGAAACCATTAATAAAACAAAAAGGAAGCCTACTGAATGGGAGAATATATTTGCCAACGATATATCTGATAAGGGGTTAATATCCAAAATTTATAAAACACTCATGAAACTCAACACCAAAAAAACAAACAACCCAATTAAAAAATGGGCAGAAGATATGAAGAGACATTTCTCTAAAGAGGACATACAGATGGCCAGCAGGCATATGAAAAAAAGTTCAACCTCACTGGTCATTAGGGAAATGCAAATAAAAACCACCATGAGATACCACCTCACTCCAGTCAGAATGGCTATCATCAACAAACAACAAGTGCTGGCGGGGCTGTGGGGAAAAGGGGACCCTGCTGCACTGTTGGTGGGACTGCAGATTGGTGCAGCCACTATGGAAGTCAGTATGGAGGTATCTCAAAGAACTGGAAATAGAGCTACCGTTTGACCCAGCAATTCCACTCCTAGGTATTTAAAAAAACCAAGACACTTATTCAAAAAAAGTTATGCACCCCGATGTTCATAGCAGCACAATTTACAATAGCTAAGACTTGGAAACAACCAAAATGCCTGTCAGTAGATGACTGGATTAAGAAACTGTGGTATATTTATACAATGGAGTATTACTCTGCTATAAAGAAGAATGAAATCGTGCCATTTGCAATGATATGGATGGACCTAGAGACTATAATGTTGAGTGAAATAAGTCAGTCAGAGAAGGACAAATACCATATGATCTCACTCATATGTGGAATATGAAAAACTGTATGAATGAGCAAAGTAAACAGAAACTGTCCCATAGATATAGAGGAAAAATCAGGGTTGCTAATTTGGAGAGGAATGGGGATGAGGGAGAAGGGGAAGGGATTAGACAGCAAAAATAGGCAACTACAATATTGCTACTGGGATAGGAAAAACAGTTTGGGGAATATAATTAATAATGTTGTAAATATTCTGTGGAATGTCAGATGATCATAGGTCTTGTTAGGGAGACCATTTCATGGATGGAGTAGAGGTTTGATCACTGCACTGTATTACTAAAGTGGGGGTGGTATACCTACTGTAATTGAATATATATAGATAGTCATGGGATGTGGATTATACTGTGGAAGAGAGTCAGAGGAAGAGTAATAGATATATATGATATGGGGGGGAGTGGGGTGGTGTATTGGGGGTGGGGGATTGTCACTTTGAGGGGTAAAATGTATAACTATTGCACTGTGTTGTACACCTGAAACTAATTAAAAATAAAATAAAATAAAAATAAAAAAGAATTTATATATAGCCAAATTATAAGTAATATAAGAGGGAGAATAAAGGCATTTTGGATACATCACTGAACTGAAAAAGAATTGCCTCCCATGTGTCCTTTCTTAGGAAACCACTAGAGAAGATAATCATACAGAAAAAGGGAATAAGCCAAGAAAGTGGAAGACATGGGATTCCAGAAACAGGACATCTACAAAGGGAGGTTGCAGGGTGATGTGAAGAAAACGTCCAGGATGACAACTGTGCCACAGTCCTAAGGACCACATGACAACAGCACAGAGGGATCCTGAAGAGAGTCCCCAGAGAAAAAAATAAGTAGAACAAATAAATTGATATGTTTGAGGTTTTGGAAAAGCCATCAATAGGCATTGACAAATCTGATGAGAAAAAAATAAAGTAGGACTCAGAAAACTCCAAGTGAAAAAGAACAACAAAATAAAGCATTATACAAAAACGATAATCACAATTCCTCACTTGGTTCTGGGATAAACCATATTGACAAATCATATGAATAGTGACAACTGACATAGCTAAAAGCTGCAGTGTAATTATGAGAATAGGAGGAAAGAAAAAGGGGAAGGTGTGTGTAAAGGTATGTGCCCTTAATGAACACAGCAGGAGGCCAGCATACAGGGTCTAAAATGAACAAATGCAGAAAGAGTATAAGCAAATGGAGATAAATACCAGAAGAAGCAGCTGAAAGAGATGAAAGTGGGTCTTGAGCAGCGGGACCTGGTGATAGGAAAGGCTAAGGCCCCTGCTATTTTTGAGGCATATTAGTTAATTTTAAAATTGTATTCATATATCTTATGGGAAAAAAAAACTTCTAAAAAGGGAGAGAGGAATTATGGTTGCTGGCCTATAGATCAGAGAGCAAAGATTTACTTGGTGAGGGGAGCCATAAATTGTAGCACAACCAACTTTCTAAAGGCCCCCTTTTGCACACATTACCCCCAGATGATGTGACGATATTACACAAGGGAAGAGAAGGAAAGCCATGCCCAGGCTCCACCCTCTCTTTTGGGAGATTCTTGGCTCAGCTCACAATACTGAGTCTTTGTTTCATGGTGTTTGCAGGACTGTACCCTTTCAGAGGTGAGACGTTTACTTTCCATGGCCAGAATTTTCCTACGTCCTAACCTGCCATACATGTGTTAAGGAAGTGCACAAGCCCCAGCACGACTCCTCCAACATTGGTGTGTCAACCTTGGCTGCAAATTACGTGTAACATGATAGTGATGGTGCCATTGGAATACTTTATGGACTGGCTCTGTCTTGCATTTCAACCAGGTGAATGGTTCATGATGTAGCTAGGGATCTGATTGGTGAGGAAATGGCAACTTACCTTAACTGCCTCCATAACTTTTCCTGCTCTCCTTCCTCCTCACCTCCCAGTCCTGTTTGTCTTGGTCAAGGAAATGCCCCCATCCCTGTGGAGTCCTGTGGAGATCTCACTGTTCCTCATATTGGCAGCAAAATAGCCATGTTGACACCATGTGCAAACTTGCTCATAACGCCACTACTGCTGCTCCCTAAATGATGAGACCTCCTCAGAATCATCCACCATACTAACATACTAATATGCTGTTGGTACTTCCTTTCACTCTTTATTACCACTGGATTTTTGACAGGAAATTAAGTTCGTGAATCAGTTGCAATGATGTTGCTAACTTTTTTTGATATCAGAGGGATTATTCATTGTGAATTTGTACCAACTGGACAAACAGTTAACTAAGTTTACTATTTGGAAGTGCTCAAAAGGCTGCCTGAAAAAGTTAGACGACTTGAACTTTTTGCCAACAATTCATGGCTCTTGCATCATGACAACGCACCAGCTCACACAGCACTGTCTGTGAAGGAGTTTTTAGCTAGTAAACAAATAACTGTATTGGAACACCATCCCTACTTACCTGATCTGGCTCTCAGTGATTTCTTTCTTTACCCAAAGATAAAGGAAATATTGAAAGGAAAACATTTTGATGACATTCAGGACATCAAGGGTAATATGTTGATAGCTCTGATGGCCATTCCAGAAAAAGAGTTCCAAAATTGCTTTGAAGGGTGACTAGGCATTGGCATCAGTGCATAGCTTCCCAAGGGGGAGCACTTTGATGGTGATCGTTGCGATATTCAGCAATGAAGTATGAAGTACTTTGTCTAGGATGAGTTCGTGAACTTAATTGTCACACCTTTGTAAATAAAAAAAATGAAGTAAAGTCAGAGAGAGGATAAAAAGAGAGAAGCACCACAAATCCATATCTTTATTCTAGGACTTCCTGTTGAGATGTTACTATTTTATATAATAAGAGGTTTTATGGCTCAAATTCAAAAGGTGAGAATGAAGCCGTTAGTATCCTAGTCATGCTTACAAATTTCCCCATATTTAACAGTCAACAATATGAACAAGTGTTGTAAAGCACAGTCTCTTCATTCAGCATAAAAAGGTCAGAGAAGTAGCCTGCCTTTCTATCCTCTTAGGAAAGTGGATTTTGGGATTGAGGAGCTGCCAGCAGCCTCATAACTGTCAGAAGTAAGCCTACATCAACATGACTTTAATATTTGTTCCTGAGAATTCTTGCCTAGTAAAAAACTTTGCTCTAGGAGCTTCCTGAAAATCTCTTTATTTTCCAACAATGGATTACTCAACCAGCCTTCTTTCTCAGATCAACAGGTCGCTCCATGAGGCAGACTTTCTTATCAAAGCACTACTGGCTCCAGAATGCCTACCTTTCAGTGCCTATCAGTCCCAAACTACTAAATATTGAATTTTACCCACTTGGAATCCCTACATTGAAAGGCTTGTCTTAAACCATTCACAATCAGATCTAAAACCCTCTACATACCTGCCCTTGACCTTTCCTTTTTAAGTTACTACTAAGACTTTGTCAAGGTGGTGTTCTCCCTTATTGCAGTAAGTAATGAACAGCTTGTCTTGATCAACAGAGTACTGCTGTGATCTTTTGGGAGAGCTGACTGTTGACAAACACATGCAGAGTTTCAAACATCTTCGTAGAGTCACATCTTTTAGCTCAGAAGCTTTGTTCTGTTAGTTTCTTTTCCAGTTCTTTCATTCATTCTAAAGAGATGAATATCCTTACTAGCATTATTCTTAATAGCCTCAAACTAAAAACAACCCAGTGCTCATGAACAGAATAGATAAAATGAATTGTAATATATTTATTCAATGGAATATTATACAGTAGAGAAAATGGATTAGCCAGACACAAATGACTATATACTGTTTGATTCCATTTATATAGAATTCTACAAAATGCAAAACTCATCCGGAATGATAGAATATGGATCATTGGCTGCTTGGAGCCAGAAGTAGATGAGGACTAACTGCAATGGGACATGAGGGAACTGTTTAGGGTAATAGAAATGTTTTATATGTTGATTGTGGTGGTAGTTACATAAGAGTATATGTTTGTCCAAATTCATTGAACTATATACTCAAAAATGGTGTATTTTATCAGAGTGAATTTTACCTAGATGAAGTTGACTTTCTTTAATGAAATAAAAGTAGAAATGTGTTTCCACCTGAGACTGCTGAACTCTGTTCCAAATTTGGACTATAGTCATAATTCCTAACAACCTCATGAGGTAAATGTTATTATCACCATTTTATACATGAAGAAATAGACTTTCAGATTCCAATGTCCAGCTGAGTATTCGGAAGCTTTGTTCTTCCTGATCCTTGCCAGAGCTGAAAGGTAGAAGGTGGGTGGGCATGTGGGTTAAGGGTAGGGGGCTTTGGAGAATGGGAATCTCAATACAATCAGCCCAAGTGGTGAGGAAGGTAGTGATGGAGCTGACCAGGAGAAGAGAAATAAGAGGGCTGAGAACCAAGCCCTGAGACCACCAATGTTCAGAGTTCTGGAAGAGAAATCATGAAAGATTACTGAAAAGGAAAAACAAAGGAGGTATGAGGAAAACCAAGAGCATAAGGTATCTCAGAATCCCAGTGAAGAAAGTCTTTAATTCTAAGTCTTCTACTACTCCAGCTCCTTATCTTTAAAGAACCCTTTAAGCAATGGCTGCATTAGTTCAGCCCAACAACCTACCAGCCCCAGACCTACTGAAAAGATATCAACTATGATTAAGTCTTTGGACCATGACCCAATATTCTCCTAGCCACCTATGTAGTTGATTTTTCCTCCTCCTGCCCAGGGAAAGGTCAGCCAAAAACAAGTCCCTTGCACAAGAGACTTATTCTCTGGGATTTGTGATATGAAAAGAGCCTTTCCCATTTAACCGAGCGTTGTCTGCCCTGTACTAAGAAGAGTGTGCATTCAATAGACATGTTCTCTCAGCAGGAGATGGCTCCAAATATCATTCTTCTAGATGTGTCATAGAAAGTATTTTCCTTTCCTTGCAGACTCTGCACTGCTCTTTGTACCAAGTGGGTATTGCATTACTTACTTGGCTACACACACAAAGTCTGACTCAGGTTAGGGATTAAAAACATTGAGCAGCTCAGGAATTGGTTTTAGGAATGGAAGTACCAAAGTTACCACCACCCAGCTCTTGCTAAGCCTTGGGCGTTGTAGCTAATCAGTTAGTAACATTGAAAGGCTCCTTTTATGGAGGTTTCCCCACCATCAATGAACTCATTTTATATAAATATTTAGCCAGGCAATAAACTGGACAGCCTATATTACTCAACATCAGCCTCAAAAGACCCTCCCGATTTATATACACAGCATCTTGGTGGAGCAATACATTTTACACGCATGACATGGTCAGTGATAAATATACCAGGGTAGGTCAAACCCTATTTGGTTCTCTGCTTTTAACTGTCTTGGGCTTTGTGTGTTTCTTTAATCAGTTGGATGATTTAGATAAACAATGTGTATTAGTCTTTGTAAGTATAACATGCCTTGAACTTTCTCCAGATATTCATTCCCATTCATCATCATAATAGTTGCTCCCCCTTGGCCATCATTAAGATTAGAAACGTCCTTGAACCATTTAATGATATTCCACAAGACTGGACAGACTTTTCATGCCTTGATGAATTGCGATCACTCAGCTTAGACCAATGAAATTGGATATCCTTTAATGTGCCTGATGACTTTAAGGAGTTTAGGGAAAGCAGTGCTTGGGAATCAAAATGGCTTCACAGAATAACCATTCATTTGGGGGAAGAGGCATGATTTAAGTAAAACTAGATTAATGAGTTAGTGTCTAAACTGATAGCTAACTATAATAGATAATTCTTTGTTCATACTGTTGAATATGGTTTGATCTATAAGTGTCCATTTTCTAAAGAACTCATTAGAATCCTTAAAGGGGAATCCTTAAAAAATGATTTTTTTAAAGCCCAAGTTAGAATGTTAAAGAATGAGTTGCCTACAAGCAAAGTGACTTTAGAGTTTCACATTGTTGATGAGAAGAACATCATAAAAATAGGGTAGGCTAGGATGTTCATCTACCAGCTGAAAAAGACTACTTGCCTCTATTTTGTGGGGCCCATAACTCCAGGTGGCCCCCATAAGAATGATGTGATGCCAAGATTTCTGTCTGCTATAAACAAGCAGACTTGGCAATTTGTGCCATTAATATCTCTAATATTTTCACAGATCTTTATATTCTACTGACTCTGAAAGCACTAACAATGTTATAGCTTAAAGCTGGCTGATGGTATTGGCATATGTAAGTCATCGCTACGTTCCTCTGCAAACTATGAGCTGAGACAATGGGGTTAGAACAGGACCCTGAGTGTATAGTAAAAAGAGCACTGTGTTTGGAATCCAAAGGCCAGCATTCAAGTCCTGGCTCTCTTAGTGGCAGTTTGGTCAAATTACTTGCAAGAGCATCAGTTTCTTTCTTTAGTCATCAATTGTTTATTGAGGATCCATAATGTTCTAGACACTGTTCTTGGAATACATGAGAGAACAACACAGAATATAGGGCTCACACTCCATTGCAGGTCTTGATTAATACAACTTCTTACCTTCCAGAATTGTTGAATAGGCTAAATGAGATATCATAAGTAAATGTACTTTATAAAATACTTTTCTCCCAGACACAAACACTGAGATTAGAATTTGAGTATAAAGACTTTATTTAGGACGTATAGGAAACCCTGATAGGAGAAAAACGAGACAGGGAAGGGAAGCCAGCCAATAAGGGATGCATTGGCAATAAGTTACCACTGTGAGAAACTGGAAATATCAAAGGGAAATTCTGAGAAATGGTGTAAATACAAGCCTCAGAAATATTCCACTCCAGGGCTGAAGGAATAGGGGTATTTATATACCAACTCCTGAGTATCATGAGTTGAGGACTACTCCAAGAGGTGTTAATTCTATGGCACTTCTGGCCTGCCACAGGCAGAGCAGTCTTCTGAGGTTTTGGAGAGAACCCTCAGGCTCAGAGATGCAGGTATTAGTAGCTGGAAATCAGCTGGATCACACTGGAAATGATAGTCCAGGGATATGGACAGGGACTGTCAGTGAATGATGCAGATATGCAAAGAACGAACATATTGTCATCATCATTACCAGTCAGATGGCGCCTGCCTGTCCCCTCCCCCAACCTATGTGTTCCAATATTTAACAGCCTCCTGCAGGCTATCTTGCAGTACATTAGTAACTCTTCTCATTAACTAGCTAAATTGGAGATAGCCTAGTCCTAAGTTTTTCAAACTGGAGTTTGTGGGACCCTGTGAGACTATAGATGTCTCTAGACCCATGAACTTAATGAATTTTGCAATTTAAAAAAAATTCATTTTGAAAAGAAATAAATGACATCCAAATTGGAAAAAAAGAAATAAAAGTGTCATTTATTTGCAGATGAAGTGATACTATATAGAGAGGACTCCAAAGATTCCACCAAGAAATCTATTAGAACTGATAAATGAATTTAGCAAACTAGCAGTATACAAAATTTTTTTTTTTTAAAGATTTTATTGGAGAGTTGGGGGAAGGGAACAGACAAGTTTCTTTCCTTTTGTTCTTCAGTCTAGCTGTGGAGGATGCTGCTCTACTGGCCCATGTTGGTATTATCATTGCACTCTTCCTGGATGAGGCAATTGCTTACCGGCCATTGGCCGGCCTCTCACAGTGGCTCACAGCAGCTCACGAAAGCGCATGCCAGCTTCCGGCCAGCCCCACTGCAGCCTATGCTTTTGCCAGCGACTCATGGCAGCCCAGCTCCAGGTTGAAGTGCTGTTCACCATCGTAGCTGTAGAGGGCAGTGTCATTGGCCCTCATATGTGGGATCTGAATCAGGGCCCTGCTGCTCAGAGCTGGCGTCCCGAGCCAACTCCTAACCAACATGTCACTCACCTGTCCACAATATACAAAATTAATATTCAGAAATTGGTTGCATTTTTATATACCAATAATGAACTATCAGAAAATGAAATTAAGAAAACAATCCTATTTACAATTGTATCAAAAATAAAACAAAATACCTAGGAAACAATTTAATCAAGGAAGTGAAAGATGTGTACTCAGAAAATTATAAGACACTGAAAAGAGAAATTGAAGAAGATACAAATAAATGGAAACATATGCTAGGTGTGATCAAAAAGTACGGTGAAAGTTTAAATTAAAAAAAAAAATTATTACAGTAAAAGACACATTGCCATTAATTCCCCTCAAAGTACTCCCCCTTGTTTCAAACACCTTTATCCCAGAAACTGCCATACCAGGAGCAATGTGTGACAATGAGTCTTTTTGTTGTGATCAAAAGATACGGTAAATGCTGCTTCCGAGTGCCATCCAACAGAAAGGCAGGGATCTTCAATTCAGGAAGTAGCACATCCAACTTTAGTAACTGTGTCAAGTTTCAACTTGTTTGGTGTAGTCAGTCGGCATGAGCTACAGCTGAGAAAAGGTGTGTTTTAAAGTGTGCTGTAAATCATCCACCATCACAATGCTGCATGTCACACATGGCTTCTGGTATATGGCAATTTTTATAATAAAAACGTTCCATAATAAAAACATGGTGTGTCCTCATCCACTTTAGTCACTGAATCTAGCACCGTGTGATTTCTGTCTCTTCCCCCAAATCAAAATGATTCAGGACATTGAGGCAGCCACAATAGCGCAACAAAAGACTCATGAAAGAGGACTTCCAGAACTGCTTCGGATAGTGGTAAGAATGATGGGATAAGTGTGTTCGAAGGGGAATGTTTTCAGGGAGATTAATGCATTGTATCTTTTACTGTAATACTTTTTTTATTTAAACATTCACTGTATTGTTTGATCATACATTGTACCATGGATAGGATGAATTAATATAGTTAAAATGTCCATACTATCCAAAGCAATCTGTAGACTCAATGCAATCCCTATCTAAATACCAATGGCATTTTCCACAGAACTAGAAAAAATAATCCTAAAATTTATATGGAACCAAAAAATAGCCACAGCAATCCTGAGAAAGAAGAACTAAGCTGGAGGTATCATGCTACCTGATATAAAATATTACTTCAAGGCCATAGTAATCAAAACAGCATGGTATTGGCATAAAAACGAACACGTAGATCAATGGACCAGAATATAGAACCCAGAAATAAACTCACACATATATGGTCAATTACTCTATGACAAAGGAAGCAAGAATATATGTTGGGGTATATACAGTCTATTCAATAAATGCTGTTGGGAAAACTGGATGGACATATGCAAAAAAAAAAAATGAAACTGGTCCACCTTTTTATACCATATATAATATACTCAAAAGAAATTAAAGACTTAAATGTAAGACCCAAAACCATAAAATTCCTATAAGAAAACATAGGCAATAAACTCTCTAATATTACACCTGTTAATGCTTTTTACTGATATATCTCCTAGGGAAAGGGAAACAAAAGAAAAAAATGGGACTACATCAAACTAAAAAGGTTTGCACAGCAAAGGAAACCATTAACAAAACAAAAAGACACCCTATGGAATGGGAGAAGATAATTGCCAATGATACATCTGATAAGGGCTTAATATCCGAAATTTATTTTAAAAACTCATACAAGTCAACACCAAATAACAAACAACCCAATTAAAAAATGGGCAGAGGACATAAAGAGACATTTCTCTAAAGAAGACATATAGATGGCCAGTAGACATACAAAAATATGCTCAATGTCACTAATCAGCAGAGAAATGCAAGTAAAAACCACAATGACTATCACCACACACCTGTCAGAATGGCTATCATCAATAAATCAACAAGCAACAAGTTCTGGTGAAGATGTGGGGAAAAGGGAATCCTCGTGCACTGTTGGTGGGATTGCAAATTGGTTCAGCCATTATGGGAAACAATATGGAGGTTCCTCAAAAAATTAAAAATAGAACTCCCTTATGTCCTAGCAATTCCACTCCTGGGTATTTATCCGAAGAAATCCAAAACACTAATTCAGAAAGATATATGTACCCCTATGTTTACTGCAGAACTATTCACAATAGCCAAGATATGGAAACAACTGAAATGCCCATCAATAGATGATTGGATAAAGAAATTGTGGTATATATACAATGCAGCATTACTCTGCCATAAAAAAAGAATGAAACCTTGCCATTTGTAACAACATGGATGAACCTAGAGAGCATTTTGTTAAGAGAAATAAATCAGACTGAGGAAAAAAAATCCCACATGATCTCAGTTATATGTAGAATCTGAAGGACAGAATAAATGAACAAACAGCACAGAAGTAGACTCATAGATACAGAGAACAAATTGATGGTTGCTAGATGGAAGGGGGGTTGAGAGATGGGTGAGAAAAGTGAGGGGATTAGTAAGCACAAATTAGTAGTTACAAAATAATCATGGACATGCGAAATACATTATGGGGAATATAGTCAATAATGTTGTAAAAACTATGTATGATGTTAGATGGATGCTAGACTTATCGAGGGGATCACTTTGTAAATTATATAAATGCATAACCACTACTCTGTGCTCCTGATACTAATATAAAATAATATTGAATGTCAACTATAATTAAAAAGAATATATATTAAAAAAAGAATATATATAGTTATAGGATGTAAAATACAGCATAGGGAATATAATCAATGGTAATAGCTATGTATGATGTCAGATGGATAGTAGACTTGTTGGGGTTATCACTTTGTGAGGTGTGTAAATGTTTAACCCTCTGTTGGGCCCAACTGATCTCAGAGATTCATTGCATACAAATTTTCAAATATGAAATACATCTTTATTGTTCTAAGTCACATACACGGCTGGCAATAGGTTACAGTGGACAGGGAAGATACAGAAGTGATGAGTCATGATACTTAAGTTAATTGTTAGATATTTGAAAATTTGTGTGCAACGAATCTGTGAGATCAGTTGCACCCAAAGGAAGGTTAATCACTATGTTGTTTTGTACACCTGAAACTAATTTAAAAAATCACAACATCTGTGAAGTGCAGTTAAGCGAAGAGCAATAAAAAAAAGTTAACTAATTCATGTTAGGCTATTTCATTTGCATTTGTATTTGAGGCTGAAGTATTGTTGACGCCACATAAATATTTCAGGTAGCTGGAAAAGGCAAAGTGGGAGAACTGAATATGAGAAGTAATAAGGTATTTTGAATGTAAAAATAAATAGCCTATGTGTTGTTATCTTTATATTCAGGACAGAGCCCAGGTGGTGCATGATCAGCTTATGCACACACCAACCTTTGTCAGCAGTAGATGTAGTAGTCAATTCTCAACCAGGAATTGTTCATGAAATGTCTCTGTCACAATTACCTAGGGTGTCTATTAAGTGGAGTGGCTGAGAAAAAAATAGTGGATAGATAGTTAAAAACAAGTTTCTTATTCAAAATGAAGTGTAATGCCAATACATTAATTACCCAGATGATGGCTATCAAGCTAAAAATGAAGAAAAGTCAACTAATGACATATTCAGTTTCCAAATAAATACTTCTGATAAAAAATCAGAACTTCTGCTTCTGGAAACATGGAGTCAAGGTACTTTTCTGTATTGCTTCCACTAAGTACAGCTAAAAACATGGGGCATTTTATTATATATGAGGTTGAACAATTAAGTTTGCGAACTCATCCTAGAAAAAGTGCTACATATCTCATTGCTGAATATCACTACTGTCACCTTCGAAGTACTCCCCTTGGGAAGCTATGCACTGATGCCAGTGCCTAGTCCACCCTTCAAAGCAATTTTGGAACTCTTTTACTGGAATGGCCATCAGACCTGTGTCCTATTACCCTTGGTGTCCTGAATGTCATCAAAATGACTTTCTTTCAATATTTCCTCTATCTTTGGGTAAAGAAAGAAGTCATTGGGGGCCAGATCAGGTGAATAGGGAGGGTGTTCCAATAAAGTTATTTGTTTACTGGCTAAAAACTCCCTCACAGATCTAGTGCCGTGTGAGCTGGTGCATTATTGTGATGCAAGAGCCACAAATTGTTGGTGAAAAGTTCAGGTTGTCTAACTTTTTCACGCAGCCCTTTGGGCACTCCCAAATAGTAAACTTGGTTAACTGTTTGTCCAGTTGGTACAAATTCATAATGAATAATCCCTCTGGTATCAAAAAAAGGTTAGCATCATCATTGCAACAAGTTCACAAACTTAATTGTCTGACCACATATACAACAAACTTATGAAAAGTTGGAAAGGTGGAGAAAATAAGGCAGACCAGTTAGGAACCTTGGCTCATGAGGAACAACATGTTTATATGCTCCCAGAGCTTTCATTTGCCTAATGCATCCCAGACTGGATACTGGAAAAGCCAACAACTCAGAAACACAAAGAGATCCAAGAAAAGTCTTACAGGTCAATAGACCAGGAAAGGGGCAGCCTAGCAGAACAGAAAACTTTTTAGACAACAACCGCTCTACTCCAGCCAAATACCAAGGGTGGGGACAGACTGAGATTCCAATTTCACCTCCTCCAGTGCAGGTCAAACAGAGAGTGCAGACCTCCTCCCTCTACAGGCTATAACAGGCATCCCAATATCCCCTCTACTGAGTAGTGTCAGTGAAAGCTGAGCAGAGACTAGATAGAGACTTTTATCTCTGGGGCAGTTAAGAGCCCCCTACCCTCCCAGCTGGCATGATGACAACAAAAGCCTAGTGGGAGCCTGAACTCTCACCTCCGCCCAGGTGGTAAGAGGACTAATGCTCCCCTTTGGGCAAAAATGCACCTAAATGGGGAACCTGAACTTTTCCATTTTTGTCTGGCAACTAACAAAGCAACACTCCCGTTCTCCCATCTGAGCAGTGTCAGAGGATGTCTACTAAAACACAAGATTTAAATAAGGTCCAGGGGTTCATAACATCATACCCAAAATATCTAGGTTTCAATCAAATGCCACCCAGATCAAGAACCAGGAATGACAAAACCTTGAGTGACAAGAAATTAACAGATGTTAGGATTATCTGACAAAGATTTTAAAGCAGCCGTTATAAAAGTGCTTCAATAAGCAATTACAAACATGCTTGAAACAAATGAGTAAAATAATACAAAGTCTCAGCAAAAGTAAAAGTAAGATACAAAGAAAAACCACATGGAAATTTTAGAACGGAAAAACACAATAACCAAAATTAATTCAAATAATGCTTTGAGGGAAAGCAATAACAAAAAATATAATATAATTTAGTATATTATATCATTGTAACATGAGGTCATATGGGCACCATAACTGATGTCCTTATAAGAAGGGGAGCTCAGGAAAAGGACATGCACAGAGGAAAGAACATGTGAAAATGGAGAGAGAAGATGGCCATATACAAGCCGAGGAGAGAGGCCTCAGAAGTCATCCCTGCCTATACTGGGATCTCAGACTTCTAGCCTCCAGAACTTGAGAAAATAAATTTCTATTGTTTAAGCCCCCCAGTCTATGGTACTTTGTTATGGCAGCCCTAGCAAACTAATACATAATGCAGTTGGGAATTTGATCTTTTAATGGACTTTTGGTGATATGAAAGAATTGTTAACTGTTTTAGATGTAATGATGTGGCTAGGTTATTGTGGCTATGTTTTCAAAAGAAATAGACACCTTAATTTTTAACACATGAGAAAAAAATCTGGAAAAACTGGGAATGATCAACCAGGAAAATTGAAGAATTTCATAGGACGTAGTATTCAATTTTAATATTTAATCTGAAATTATTTCCTATCTTTTAATAACTTGATTGAGATATAACTTACATATCATACAATTCACCAATTTAAAACATACAATTTAGTGGCTTTTGCCATATTCACAGAACTGTAAATTCAGCACCACAATCAATTTAAGCACATCTTCATTAATCCTGAAAGAAACCACATACTCTTATTCATCGCCCTCAACTATTCCCTTGCCCATCCCTCCCAATTCTAGGAAATGATTAATCTACATTCTGTTTCTATAGATTTACCTATACCAGAAATTTCAAATAAATGAAATCATACAATATGGTGGGAGTCTTTTTTTGTGACTGGCTTCCTTCATGTAGTATGTTTTCAAAGTTCACCCACATTGTAACATTTATCAGTATTTTATTAATTTTTATTGCCAAATAATATTCCTTTATATGGATATATTACATTTTGTTTATCTATTAATTAGTTGATGGACTTTAGGGTTGTTTTGACTTTTGGGGTATTATAAATAATGCTGCTGTGAACATTCATGTATAAGTTTTTGTGTGGACATGTTTTCATTTCTTCTGGGTGTATACCTAGAAGGAAAAATTCAATGTTGAACTGTTTGAGGAACTACCTGACCAGTCTGAATGAGTTGAGACATGTCCCTTCCTCCTCCAGTTTTTGGAAAAGTTTGTGAAGAATGGGCATTAATTCTTCTTTAAATGTTTGGTACAATTAACCCATATAGCCATCTAGTACTGGACTTTCTTCCTGAGAATATTTTTTGATTACTAATTTTATCTGTTTAGTTGTTATAGATCTATTCAGATTTTCTATTTCTTCTTACGTCAGTTGTGGTAGTTTGTATCTTTCCAGGAATTTTTCCATATCACCTACGTTATCTGACTTATTCATGATATTCCTTTCATATTCTTTTTATTTCTGTAAGTTCAGTAGCATTGTCCCCTCTTTTATTTATGATTTTATTAATTTGAGTCTTCTCTCTTTCTTCTTGGTCTGTTGAGCTGTCATTTTAAAAGTCTTTTTGAAGAGTCAATTTTGGTTTCATTGATTTTCTGTATTGTCTCTCTATTCTCTATTTAATTAGTCCTCACTATTTTCTTCCTCTGTTTACTTTAGGTTCAGTTTGCTCTTCTTTTTCCAGTGTCTTAAAGTGGGATTTTTGTTTGTTGATTTGAGATCTTTTTTTTTAATGTAGGCATTTACAGCTATAAATTTCCCTCTAAGCACTGCTTAAACTGCAGCCCATGAGTTTTAGAATGTTATGTTCTTCATTTTAGTTCATTTCAAGTATTTTCTACTTTTCCTGTACTTTTCTCTTTGACTCATTATTTAGTAATGCATTGTTTAACTTCCACATATAGGTGAATTTTACCCCTTTATTTCAGTTAGTAATTTCTACTTTCGTTCTTATGATCAGAGAACATACTTTGTATAATTTCAATCTTTTTAAATTTATTGAGGATTGTGGTATGGCCTAAGATCCATCCTGGTGAATGTTTCATGAACACATGAGAAGAATGTGTATTCTGCTGGGTTGAGTGTTCTTTAGGTATACCTTGTGTATAGTGTTATTCAAGTCTTTTATTTTCTTATTAATCTTCTGCTTAGTTGTTCTACCCAATAGTGACAGTGGGGTATTGAAGTCTCCATTACTGATGAATTAGCTATTCCTCCCCTCAATTGTGCCAGCCTTTGCTTCATGTATTTTGGGGCTGTGCCATTACATGCATACATGTTTATAATTGTTATAAATTCCTGGTGAATTGATCCTTTTATCACTATAAAATACTCCTCTTTATCTCTAGTAATATATTGTTCCTTTTAAAGTCTATTTGTCTGATATTAACATAGCCACTCCAGTTTTCTTATGGATGCTGTTTGCATGATATATCTTGTTCCATTCTTTTATTTTCAACCTATTTGTATATTTGAATCTATTGTGTCTCCTATCGACTGCATATAATTGGAGTTTATTTATTTATTTTTAAAGATTTTATTGGGGAATTGGGAGAGGGGAACAGCGTTGGGGAATCGGGGAAGGGGAACAGACAAGTTGCTGTCTTTTTGTTCTTCAGTCTAGTTGTGGAGGACATTATTTCACTGGCCCATGTTGGTATCATCATTGCGCTCTTCCCAGATGAGGCAGATCACGCCGGCCTCTGGATGGTCGCTCACCGCGGCTGTTGGCAACTCACGCAGGCTGCCCGCTGCTCACGCTGGCTGCCAGCCACTCACTGTAGCCTATGGCAGCCCACTGCAGCAGGGGCTGCAACCTACACCGTCACCGGGGCTCGCGGCCCAGCTCCAGGTGGAGCTGTTGTTAGCTGTAGAGGGCAGTGTCACCGGCCCACATATGTGGGATCTGAACCGGGGCGGCTGGCATCCCAAAACCAGCTCTTAACCAATGCGCCACTCGGCCGGCCCTGGAGTTTATTTTTTAACCCAGTCTGATAATCTCAGCCTTTTGATGGAGTTGTTTAACGCAATCACATCTGTGATGGTTAACTTTTTGTGTCAACATGGAGGTTGTTTTGGGAGGAGTTAACATTGAAATTAGTGAGCATTGAGTAAAGCAGGCTGTCCATCATGATGGGGGTAGACCTCGTGTAATCAGTTGAAATCCTAAGTAAAACAAAAAGACTGACCTCCTTTGCAAGAGGGAATTCTCCTAGAGATTTCCTTCAGATTTCATCTGCACCCCTGACTCTCCTGAATCTCCAAAATGCTACTTCCGGCTACTGCACAACTGGGTCTCCTGGGTCTCAAGCCTACGGACCGACTACATTGAAGACTTGGATTTGCCAGCTTCCTTAATTATGTGAGCCAATTCCTTGAGAAAAAAATCCAGGGTCTTATTTCTCTGGAGAACCCTAATATTAATACAACTTCAATGTTATTATTGATATAGATTTATATCTGCTATGTTTTTTGTTTTCTATATCTCTCATGTTTTTGTTCTATTTCTATTTATTTAGTTTCTCTGTCATCCTTTACTGCTGTATTTTGCATTAAGTGAGTATTTCGAGTGCAATTTAATTCCTTTAATGCTTTTTTTTTTTCAATATTTAGTTATTTTCTTAGTGGTTACTCTAGGGCTTACCATTATCAGAATCAGCTTTAGATTTATACTACCATAATTCCTGAAAGAAATAGAAATGTTACTCTTACATGGCTCTATTCACTCTTCTTTTTTGTGTTATTTGTATTGTCACACATTACCTCTATAGATGATACAAATGCAACAATACATCATTATAATTATTACTTAACATAATTTTATGTCAATTAAAGGAACTAAGGAGAGCAAGTGTAGATTTTTAGGTTTGTTATATTTACATTCCCCCCTAGCCAAAGGCCAGCAAGGAAATAAGGATCTCATTCTTATAACCTCATGAAACTGACTCCTGCCAACAATCTGAATGCCCTGGAAACACATTCTCCCCTAGCACCTCCCAAAAGGGATGCAGCTCTGCTGACACCTTGATTTTGGCCTTGTGGGAGCTGGAGCAAAGAAACAAGCAAAGGACTTCTGATTTACAGAATTGTGATAAATACATTTGTATTATTTTAAGCTGCTAATTTTGTGGTAATTTGTTATGGCGCCATAGAAAATTAATACACTGCTCAAAGCTGTCTCTCCTATGTTCCCATGAGGAACCTTCATTTACTCATTCAACAAATATTTATCGAAGACCCACTGTGTGTTGGACACTATTCTAGGTGCTGGAAGTATAGTATGAATGACACAAAATCTCTGTTTTCAGGAAGCCAAATGTAGGGAGACACATGATCCAAACAAGTATGTCAGTTATATGATAGATGAGAAAGTGATAAGTGCCAGAGGGGGGAAAAAGCAGAAAGGAGATAATCAGTGCTAGGGGGAGTCTGGTGAGGAGGGTGCTCAGTAAGCAGATAGCACTTGAGCAAAGAGTTGAGAGATGAGAGGGGTGCAAGCTATGGGGTCCATTTGGAAAGTACAATGGTTCTGAGATGGGAGGATGTCTGGGATGCCCAAAGAACAGCAGGAGTCAGGGATGGCTGGAGCAGAGTGAGTGAGGGGAAAAACCGAGCAGATCCCAGGGCCTGGTAGGAGCTCTGGGGCAAAGTGTAATGGAAGATTTTGAGCAGAGGAGCACTATGATCAGACTCCAGCTGGCTGTCAGTTGGACAAGTAATTGGATGGCAAGAGCGTACACACAAGGAGACGAGTAAGGACCCTATGTAATAACTCAGGTAAGAAACTATCTGGATGGTAGCAGAGAAGGTGGTGAAAGGTGGTTGGATTCAGAATACACTTTAATGGAAGGCCAATAGCATTTGTTGATGGGTTGGTTATAAAATAGGAGATGAAATAGAATCAAGGATGTCAGGCTGGTGGCCCCCAGGGAGCCTTGCCTCTGTGTTCATGCCCATACGTAGTCCCCTCTTCTGGAATCTGGGCTAACCCAGATGACTTGATTTAAGCAATAAATGTGGCAAAAGTTATGCTGTGCCCGTTCTGGACCTAAATCTTATAAAAGGCATGGCAGCTTCCACTTTTGTGTGTCTGGGAACCTTGAGCTGCCACGTCCATCAGGAGAGATAGCATGGAAAGACCATGCAGGGAGGTCATGCGCAAAGGGAGAGGTCCTGAGCCTGCATGGAGAGAGAAGGCAGCTCAGCCAGCCCAACTGCCCGCTGAATGTAGCACACTGGTAACTATACCTGTGCAAGAGCAGCAGAAAAACCACTGAATGAGGCCATGTCTCGTTGACAGAAATGTGAGTAAATAAAATAGTTGTTGTTTCAGCTTCTAAGGTTTGGGGCAGTTTGTTACATAGCAATAGAAACATGAAAATGACCTCAAGAATTTTGGCCTCCACACCCAGAAGAATGGAGTTACCATTAAGCAGATGGAAAAGACTGCTAGTTAACAGGTTTGAGGGAAAGACTTGGGTCGATAGATTAAAATCTTACTACTTCTAAACGGGAAAGAACAAAGTTTTTCTTATTCGAAGAACAAGATCTTCTATCTCTTAAGCATTGTTGGATTTTCCGAGGCCAGGAAAAGCCATTTTAGGAGAAACACAATAGCAACAGCAGAAGTTAAAGGAATTGTTTAGATTTTTTTTCTTTCCAGTTTCTGAAATTCTGTTGACAATCAGTGAAATATCCATGGTGGTTCCAGGCAGAGAAACCCTTGCCTGGTTTTTCTGGCTTTGCCACTATGGTTTCAGGGCTTCAGCAACTCTACCATGTACAGAAACCACTGTGCTTGTTTTCCCGCTTTCCACAGCTACTCATAGAGAACCACCTTGGGCTTGGCTGATGGGCTTCTGGAAGCTTTGGAGGGAAGCCCTTGCTAGTTTTAGATTTAATCCTTCCTGTGGCCATACACTTCAGAGACAGCAGCATGTGGGAAAAGAAAAACTGCCTGGTCAATTTGGTCAGCCTGTGGGTCTCTGATGATAGACATTTGAGCTAATACCTTGTGAACTTGAATCCAAGTTGCATGTTAAGGAAAAGCAGTATATTCCTTAAGAATTCTTAACATCCCAGAGAAAATATTAATGTAAAAGGATTACTTTTATGTTGCCAACCTCCCTCTCATTCATTCCCACCTATATCTCACTGCATTCACCCACCCACACCTCCTTCCCCTTTTTAATCAGCTTCAGGGGAGGATTTAAATACAGCTAAATTAAAACAAATGCATCAGACACATGAAAGCTAATTTTTGCTGGGTTCGGCCTTCTCTTGACCAGTGTTCCTGGGAGGGAGGAGTGCCTTCCACCCACCATCCTGTTGTAGGTCCTTCACCCCATGACTAACCACTGCAACCTGAAGTTGGACAAAGCAACGGGGCATCACACACAAAGGATTCTTAAATTTTGAGCAGTTGTGGAGTCTATGTCTGAACAAAGGTGATGTGTTTGACTTAATAAACATTTGTTTTAAGAAAATGTTGGGAGGCATTTAAAAACTTTTTAACTGTAAAATTATGTTATGGGTATCCAGGCTTGACAGATGACATTCAGGAAGTGGACACCATATGAGGTAGTCATAGCATGGTCATCATGGAGATGTGTTCGTGACGGGGTACACTGGCAACCACTGTTTTGGTGCCTTCAAATCTTTAAAGTCATAATATACCTTTGGCTATGGTTTCTTCCAACTCCCATGAACACAATTCCAAGTGATTTCCTTTAAAAGGTCCATCAGTCCTTGATGAACTGCTGTTCAGCTGCTGTTTACTCACTAGCTTCTTAAAGGTGTTTGCCTGTCTCCAGCTGTCTGGTGCCTGTCAACATCAACTTAGGTGTAAACCTCCGCTTCATGGCTCATCCAGCCTCATCACTTGGAGAATGTTCATCAGATGTTATGGGTGAAGATGGTTCATCAGGAGCACAAGGCTGGAAGAGACACCCCAGTGGGGTGCACCAGTGGCTGGATGGGCCCATCCTCTGTAGGAGAGGGTACAAAGGCCCACCAAAGCCTCATGGCCAAGAGAATATGGAAACTTTCTTAGTTTCAAGTCCCCCAAAAGCAATCCTGAGAAAAGGAGGCAAGTGCAAGTAGTTCATCTGGTTGATGATTCCAGGAAACACAGGCAGGAGAACTGGAAAGGGTACAGGGAGGGGGGAAAAGGTAACCTTAAGAAGTTAACTACCACAGCAGGCAGCTAAAGCTTAATTCCTATGGGAAATCTCTCAAAAATCTGTATAAAACACATACCTCAGAATTATCCCACTAAGGTGCAAGGGAGAGAGTATATTTATACACCAATTCTGTCCATCACTTTTTAAAAACTGCTTCTGGGGAGTGCTGATTCCATGGCACTCTGGCTCGCTGTGTCCAGAAAATGTCCTTAGGCACAGAGGGGCAGATATCAGCTTTTAAAAGTTGTCTGGGGGCCAGCCGTATGGCACATTGGTTAAGAGTTGGCTTGGAGGCAAGAGCTCTGAGCAGCAGAGCCCCGGTTCAGATCCCACATGAGCCAGTGATGCTGTGCCCTCTACAGCTAAGATGGTGAATAACAGCTCCACCTGAAGCAGGGCTGCTGTGAGTCGCCAGCAACGGTGTAGGCTGCAGTGGGGCTGCAGTGGACTGCCGTAAGCTACGGTGAGTGGCTGGCAGCTGGCACGAGCTGCTGTGAGCCGCCGTGAGCAGCCATCCAGTGGCCTCATGACCTGTCTGCCTCACCCAGGAAGGGCGCAATGATAATACCAATATGGGCCGGTGAAGCGACATCCTGCACTACACTGAAGAACAAAAGGACAGCAACTTGTCTGTTCTCCTTCCCCGATTCCCCAATGCTGTTCCCCTCCCTCAATTTCCTAAAATTGAAAAAAAAAAAAGCTTTCTGGGGCCTTCTGGAACAAAAGACCCATGGATAATGAAAATGGTATACTCTAGGATGCCTGCCAAGCTCGCTCTCATTGAAGAAGAACTCATTTTATGGCCCTGTGGCCTGAGAAAATGGGTGCTGTCCTGTACTGTCAGGACTGTGAGGAATTTCCACAAAAGTTTGAGGATAAAATATATGCATTCAACAGCATTAGCAGAATCAGCATTGTGGGTAAGCAATAAATGAGGTATTATATATCCCTATAGGTTTGGACATCTTTCCATGATATTATTAAGTGAAAACTGTGGGTTATGTAACCCCATTTGGGGAAAGGGGGATATAACCCCATTTCTATGTTAAAAACACATAGAAAATTTATGCATAGTCTATAAGAGTATAAGCTAAAGTGTTATCAATTATTTTCTTTAGGGAAGTGAGGTTATGAGTTCATTTTTGTCTTGCTTTTCCTTATCTATTTTCTGACTTTTTTTTTTTTTTTAGCTGAGCCATCCTGCCACCAGTTGGCAGCTCAGGGGCAGCTCAGCTCAGGCCAGGAATTGAATTGGTGACCCTGTTGCTCAGAGCTCAGCTCGCACTCTTGAGCGAGCTCTTAACCAACTGAGCCACTCAGCCGGCCCCTAACTTTTTATAAGCATTGGTCATTTTTATAATAATGACCAGTTTAAAAAAAAAAAGATTGCACAATAATTAAGTACAGTCTCAAGATTCAAGAATAATTCTAGAGGGCTGGCTGAGTGGTGCGGTGGTTAAACACTGGCTTGGGAAGCCAGCGGCCCCGGTTCGGTCCCACATACGAGGGCCAGTGACACTGCCCTCAAAAACAAAACAAAAAACAAAAAAAGAGTAATTCTAGATTTTTCTAAATCTTCCCTTCTTTACTCCCTCCATTCCTCCCTCACACCCTCCATGCAATGCTTCAAAACAGAGTAACCCTGCTTCTCTGCAGGGATCTGGTATGCAACATCCCCACTCTTGAACACAGGAGAAAATGAGGAATTAGGTACAAAAAGCTTTTGAGTAGCCAAAAGATATGTCCCCACACTCACAAATTAAAACTCATCCATTTTGCTCACTGATAAGCACTTAAGGCTAGCATTGAGGATTTGTTTCTATGTATTATACTTTGTACACAATTCTAACAGACATTGATATCTAAGTTCAAGTTCACATTTAGAAGTGGCAGTTCAAAGATGAGAAAGTGTCTGCCATAGGCAGACACACAAGAGGCAGGGGAAAATGGCAGAGCTGACAAGAGAGGACGAGGACTACACAAGGCTGCCACATGTGTCAGCACAGGCTATGCAGGTTCTTTAAGGTGGAGCACATGCCCTCCACCTCCTCACCAAGACCGGAAGATACCCGTTTCCAAACCAGAGCAGGACCACAGTGACGGTCCAGACTGGCTTAATTATACTCAGGAGAACCAAACATACAATGTTCAGACCTTACAAAGAAATAGAACATAGAGGTAAGATCATCCACATTAAAAGTAAGCACCTTAAAATATAGCTTCAGAATCTTTGTAATATAAGCCAGACTGGGAAATGGGGTTATTTTCTTATGTTTCTACCTTTTCTTCTTTTGTGTGAAATGAAGTTGATTTTATACCTGTCAATATCTTCTGGATACAGTGTCTCTTCTTTAACATTTGATCTTAAAGGAACTTATACTACTATATTATTATTATTTGATAATAAAGGAACTTATACTACCCATTACATTTTTGCCTCCATGATTCTATTACTTTTTTTGCCTCCTGGTTTCATTTCTTAAATAAAAAAAATTAAAAAATTAAAAAAATAAATTAGAAGCTGGAGAATAAAGTCTTAACAAACTGTTCTTTGAGGAGCTATGCTCTTTTATACTGACCAAATTTTAAACTCTTCTTAAAAGGGGTTTTTAACAAGCCCAAACTTTTAAATATGAATGGAATAAAGTCAAAAGGAGATGAAAGACATGGCATTCCTGGTGAAATAGGTCAGATGATTTTCAGACTCCAAAGTGTCCTGATAGTTTTACGTGATCCAGTCCAGTTCCTGAAAAAACCCTGCCAACAGGTAACAGGTCTTTGAAAGCTTTTGAAGCCAAAGGCTCCCCACCAGCCAGCCCATCTCTCACTAAGTTCTCAGTCTCATTAAGAATGAGAAACAGATACCACGGCACCAACCTGTCTAGAGAACACAGTGAGACAAATGTAATTGCCTGTATGAGGAATATAAGTCAGCGACTCCCAAATCATTCATATTTACACCCACTCCATTTTGGTTGTCTTTCCTTTATAATTTGGCCATACATTGATGTCAAGTATATAATTTCATCCGGGGCTTTATCAGTTACCGCCCAGAGCCATGATTATATGGTGCAGGGAGCTTCCACCCCCTGTTTGAGTCTATCTTTAGTATCGTCTTGATAGCCACTTCTTACATAGAAAATCAAAAGGAAAGTCTTGGTTTTTTTATGTGACCCCAGAATCACTACATATAACATTTAGAAGCAATTTATCAACTGTAACCATTGAGTTTTCAGCTGCCACTACAATTTTTCAAAGCAAACTCTTCTTATTCCTTCCCTTTGTTATTTTTATCAAATTGCAATGGATATTTTAGGGATTTCTATATTGATCATTCAATCATGTATTAAGCCTTGCTAGTGTCCAACATAATGCACCAAGATAAGACTGGGTTTTGAACTATCAGAATCATAGCAAGAAGGCTAACGGTATGGTTTCTGGAAGCAGCAACTTTTTGCAAACCAAATAAAAAATGGCTCTCCAATCTAGGATTCAAAAGATAATTTATTAGTCTGCGAAGAGGAGTCACACACTGTATATCCAGTAATATGCTTCTTTTATTTTTGTGCCTTTACCTTAAAAATATATTTAAACAAGAAACAAAGATAATATTGAATTTTCCCATAAATTTTGCTTTCTTATTTACAGTTACATTGTAAATAACATTCCACTATTCACAAATTAAGGACTGTGCATTACTGTATGTTCTCTTTACACATTCTTCCATAATATAGTACATACAGCTCGAAGCTATGCAGTATTTAAGCTTAGAAAGGCTTGATGAAAGAAGTACAAACTTTATCAATAAGACTATTATTTAAAAAGGTTCTGACCTTAATTCTCTGCTAGATTGTTTCACTGAAACCATTCTTTGTTAAAGAAAAATGCCCCATATGAGGGATGAGAATAACAGTTTAAGTTACCACAGGATCCACTTAAACTGGTTAACAAATAAAAACACTTTATTATTTATTACTGGAGCACTACCACTGTCAAATCATTTAAAGAAGTAGATTTACTCTTCAGTTCAGACACATTACATCACGACAGTAGGTACCTCTTTATGAAATAAAAAATGTTTCCTGCAACTTTAGGTTTTACTTGTAAACAGTTAAAGCACACATTTTGTGAAGATGATTTAATCATTCCTGCTCTTAGGTTACACAATAAGGAGGAGTTTGTATTTCATCAAGGGGGAAGCAAGCACTCATGCTGTGCACACGTACGTGCACACACATGCGCTCTCTCTCTCTCTCTCTCTCTCTCTCTCTCTCTCTCTCTCTCTCTCTCTCCCTCTTTCTCTCTCTCTTCAGTGCCGCTCACCTGCCAAAGGCCCATCATGAAACACTAACTACAGCAGCACTAGTGTCACGAGCGGTACACGAGGCTGCAATTGGAATTATACAATGAAGATGATAAAACATCCAACTTCAGTTAAAAACACCAAACCAAAAAGCTCAGGTTCTGAAATGCCTGTCGGGCGTGTCATGCTCAGCCTGACGGTTCAGTTCACTGGGCTCTCCAGGCGGCAAACCCCACCTTCGATGGCCACGGACTGTCCTGCCACTGCACCGGGAGGGAGTCTGGAAATGTGAGTCTGCAGAGAAGGAAACAGGAGAACGTTAGAAGTGCCAGCTGTGTCGCCCCATGTGTGATGAAGGGGGAGGAAATACCAGAGCATCACAAGCATCTACCAGCCTGGTGGGAACCTTTAGGCACTGAGAGACTCTGCTTGCTCACATCTCTCGGAGCATTTACCGAGCATCTCTGCACGCTAAGCACAGCACCAGCAACTGGATACAGAGTGACCAAGATGGCCAAGGTCCCTAACAGTGCAGAACTTACAATTTAGTCACACTCAGAATAGTGGTGATTTTAATGCCAACTATATTGAGCACATTCCGGTTCTTTGGACACAAATAATTTATGAACATTTTGTCCTCTGAACATTCAAAGCAACTGAAAATACCTGGTTCATGTTTATACCTCCAATTTATTCCTTAAAGGAT
This sequence comes from Aselliscus stoliczkanus, assembly GCA_033961575.1. Classification (NCBI taxonomy): domain Eukaryota; kingdom Metazoa; phylum Chordata; class Mammalia; order Chiroptera; family Hipposideridae; genus Aselliscus; species Aselliscus stoliczkanus. The sequence goes on from CM066738.1 coordinate 35,490,207, forward strand.
TTGAATAGCTTACAAAAATTCATATAATTCAACAACCTAAAGTAAATGAGGCAATGAGAAAAAAGAAAAATAAGAGGTTCCAAATAAAGTAACAACAGAGGTTAACACTCCACATCTAGCCCGAGTTCTGTGACTGTGAGAGAGGCATAGTCTCTCAGCTTCCTAGCGGCCACGGCCAGACAGGTGGTTCATAGGGTACACAGGATCACAACTGCTCAAAGAGCAACTGTTCCTAGACGGAGGCCAAGGAGACATTTCTTCCGTAGGGCTTCAAATACAGTAGGTACCATGCATAGTGGATAAGCAAAGACATTTGTACAACACGGAGTTTTGTAAGGCTGAATGTTACATGACTCAAAGAAGACTGGCCCTGAGAGGTAGACAGGAAAAGCTGTTCCACAAGAGGTCAGGATGACGTCAGCCAGGAATTCCTTTTTTGATGGTCCTGCTTAATCCAGGGATAGATAAATGTCTGGTGTTTCTAAGAAAAACAGAGGGATTGTATATCCTTTAGGTAATCCTCTCTAATTCTGTTTTTCTAAACAAGCTCTTCCAGAGAACTGAACCGAGGTGAGTTCAAGCTCGGGTGACGTTGTTAGATGCAGCTGGTGAGGTGGCCAAGCTTAGGGAGGGACTGATGTCCTCTCATGCAACCAGATATGAAGCAAGCATAAATTATGGACGGATTTTAACACATAAGCATAAATTTTAACACGTCAGGTAGTTGGTTTGTAGTTGAGGGTGGACACTAGTCTTGTCTCACGGTACAAGTCCTATTAGAGCAGTTAACATAAATCAACGATTTGGAAAGCTCTGAAGAATAGGAAACGTTCTCTGGGTACTTAGTTTTTCTGTGTACAAGGCAGGAAGCAACCTGTAACCTACAGGGGTGAGACCACTGATTTGGGGGTGGAGAGTTGGATGAGGCAGTCTCTGCAGTGTCTCCTGGGATGTGTGTGTCAGTGGGTTCGCTCACAGGCTTAGGCCTCTGGGAACTGTGTCACAGAATCTGCCTCATTATTGCATCTGAGGCACAAACTTGGGCCTCACCGCGTGCATAGATTATACCTGAGATGTCCGCAGAAAGGCACACTTGTGGGCCTTTTGTTTCTTGTGATGCCTCATTAACCTTGTGGGAGGAGTTAGAGGAGAGCATGTTCGATTCTGCTACCTAGCAGCCCTTGTCACTTTAGGCACAAAAAGCTCAAATCTCGCAATTCCCAGGGCTCAGTATTGATGAGGCGACTTTTATTCAAAGTGAGGGGAAAGAGAATTTTTTTACTCAGTTGTCATTCATCAATTTTTTTTAAGGTTCTAAACAAAAAAGATCTCTGAGAGAATAAACTCCTCAGTCAATTTCAATCCTAATCTCATGCTCTTTAGTCATGAACACAGGCATGCAGCTACCACAGAGATGGCAAATAAAGCACAGCCACTGTGGAAAATAGTATGGCGGTTCCTCGAAGAATTAAACATAGAATTATCACATGATCCAACTTCTAGGTTGGATACCCAAAACAAGTGAAAGCAGGGACACAAAGCAATATTTGTACACCAATGTTCACAGTATTATTATTCACAACAAACAAAAGGTGGCAGTAACCCAAACGTCCAGCAGGTATAAAAAGATAAACAAAATGCGGAATATGCTTACAATGGAATATTATCCAGCTTGATAAAGGAGTGACAATCTGACACATTCCACAACATGCTTAAACTTCGAAGACATTATGCTAACTGAAAAAGGCGACAATAAAGGACAAATATCGTAGGACTCCATTTATATGAGGTAGCTAGCAGTCAAATTCATAAATACAGAAAGTAGAATGCCAGTGGCTGTGAGGCGGTGGGGAGGAGGAATCATTGTCTGATGGGTACAGAGTTTCAGTTTGAGAAGATGAAAAAGTTCTGCAGATGGATGGATGGTGGCACAACAATGTGAATGTACTGAATGCCACTGAACGATACACTAAAAAATGGTTCAAATGGTAAAATTTATGTCTTGTATATTTTACCACAATTAAAAAAAAAAGGAATAAAGGAGAAATGACACTTTCCTACCTACTAGAATAGTTCTCCATAAGAAGGCAATAAGAGAAGGGGTTAGTTAGGAATGAATCCACCAAGCCAAACACCCATAGGTGAAACATTAACACTACCAGGTTCTGTTCATAAATAAGTTGGAACTTTTCAATCAGGTTAGTTAAAATATCTGTCCCTAAAAGAGAAGCTCACAGGAAAATACATCCTCATGTTTCCCAAAGATTCAGGGAGAATGCAATGGGGCCTCCTGACAGGCCTGGTGTCCCAGGCACCAGAGGCAATGGAGAATAAATTGTTAAAAGATCAAAGAGTGACCATATGTCAGAGCAGATGGCCTGCAACTTGACCAGGGGGGTGTCAATCTGAAAGCAACTGATTTCCTGCTGCCCATGGAAAAGACTCAGAACTAGAAGGAAGAAATTCCTGTCTCACGGACCAGGGGACTTGATAGCAATCCCTTGAGATTTACAAAAACACAGATGGCCAATCCAAACTTATCTCTAACACTCCCACTCCAATTAAGTTTACGATAAAAGAACATCTAAATAAACTGAGCTAAATCACAAAATGTCAAGGAGAGTTAGGAAGAAAAAGAAAAATGGATTGAAAATGATGACAGTTGTCTTGAGATATTAACAGTACGTAGGCAAACTACTTCAAAATACACTGAGATTTATATAAATTGAGCTGTTACAATAAGACAGAAATGTTCAACTAGACAAACTAGTTGTTACATTCACTTCTCAGTATTACTCCTTCCCTAAATCAGTATCTAGTCAATTGGGATTTTGTGATTACAAAACACATTGTGATTATAAAATACATTGGCATGACCAACACACATTGGCATGACAGGAGTAAAGTGGTTAACCATCCAAATGTCAATATTTTACCAGTTTCATCCATCAACATGATCTTCTGACTCATAAAAAAATAAATGACCTTGGTCTGAAAAAGTCTGAGCCAAGATGTACTTGAAGCTTTCTGTGGAGATTTCAATGGAGAATCAAATCATATTATAAACAGTGGAAGCTGTTTAAGAGAATGTTTTATATGAGTTTGTATCTCTATTCTTTTAGAGAAGTAGGTTCGAATTCCTCTAGAGGCTAGAAATAGATCACTTTCTACAATGAACTTGTATGTCAGCATTTAAAAGTACAATAAAGTATTTCATGTTGTTCAAGGCCTATGCAGACTATAGGGCATCCTACCTGCATAAGAACTTAACAAGGTATCTAAAACCATTTATTTTAAATAGCAATGCACTTTTATTGGAATTTAGAATTAATGAGAAATAACACACAGAAATGATAGATGAAAAAGTAGTATACTGATCCATTTTGGTTATCTCTCTCCATTCCTTACTACACGCCCCACTCATAAACCTCTCTAACCATGATTTCATGTCTCTAATATCTTTTTCTGGTTCTTTCTAAAGGAAAGATTCCTAGACTGGATCCCACACTCAGTCTAGAAGCTCTCATACCAGCTCCTAGAGCACCCATCTAAGCATTTCTTGTCCTGTGATGTAACTGTCTTGAGCTATTGGTTTTTTTAGGACTCTGTAGTTGAAAGTCAGTTGGAGGCAGGAGCTTGCCTTAAACACACCTCTATATTCCCTGAGGCTGTCAAAGTGCTTGACACGGAAGGCACCCTCTAGAAATGCTCAACTAGTGGATGAGTGAGTAAAACAAACCTTCCAAGGAATAAGCAAAGAATCTCAAGTGTTTTAGCTAGTGTGACCAGTTTGGTTAAAAAGTCAATCAAGGGGCCGGCCAAGTGGCGCGGTGGTTGAGCGCTGGCTTGGGAAGTCAGAGGCCCCGGTTCGGGTCCCACATATGTGGGCCGGTGACACTGCCCTCAAAAAAAAAAAAAAAAAGTCAATCAAACTAGTTTATCATAGTAAAGATTTTTAAAAAATAGAATTTCTAAAAGTGCAGAACTACTGACTAATTTTTCTACTTTCCAAGTGATCGTGTTGTTAAGAGTGGAGATGGAACTTTAGATTTCTAGATGCTAACAGCTCCACACCAGAGGAACCCAGTGGCCTGGTAGTTGTAATTCCCTGCCTTCTTGCTAATACCCTGAGTGACACAGACAGGCTCTTGAAGAATTATCAACTTGTGAATTAAACTGACTATTTAAAGCCAGTATTCTTAGGGCTATATCTTTTTGTGAGGACAAATACATTGTCCAATAACATGTTTATCCTGAAGATTTCAAAATGAGAAAGTTAAAGTAACAAAAAATAATATAGAAATTATATAATTGCTTGATGTCCTAATCACAGTCTAAGTAGTAGCTGAGACTTCCTATCATTCATACTCATGTCTTTAAATCTTTTAAGACCACCTTAGTGAGTGCTCTTTTGTGGTTTCTAGAAAAACTATGAGCACACGATTTAAAAGTCTCAAAGCCTTTATTTAGTGGTTATATTTTAATTCATCTTTCCACTCTTAGGAGAATTGCTTGAGATCTGCCACAAGAGTCAAGAAAAGATTCTCTTAAACAAGTTATTATCCTCCTTTGGTGGGGTCAGGAAAATAAAATCTAGATAGACACAGTCCAAAAAAAGCTTTTAGAAATACTTTATTCATTGGTTTCATAATTGTAAAGGTTTCGCTTTCTGGTTTTATTATTTTTCATCTTGTTAGATTGTTTTTTAAAATTTATTTCTCAACTTATAGTTGACATGCAATCTTATATTAGTTTCAGATGCGTAACATGGTTACTAGACATTTATATACCTTAAGAAGTGATCATCCTGATAAATCTAATACCCATCTGGCACCATACATAGTTATTATAATATTATTGACTCTATTCCCCATGCTGTACTTAACATCCCCGTGGTTTTCTATTTTTAAAAAATAGAGAGAGCTTGAAGCGAGATACTATAGTCAAAGCAATGCATGCAGTTTCAAATAGAACAAGTGACATTAGAAAAGCACTTTGACATAGAGAGATTTAAGAAAAAGCATTTCAAAACAGAACAGAGGATTTTTTCATCAACCAGTAGCTAAAAAAAGCACATGTAGCACACAACATATAATGTCCAATTCTAAAATTAATTACAGAGGCAGTTTATCATAATGGCTCTGTGGGTGGGTTACAGAAACAGAGCACGGTGGGTGCTGGGGCCATTTACTCTTCTTCCTGAACACACTGCTGGACTACATCTCCCCGCCTCCTTTGCAGTGGATGTGGGTACATGACTGAAATTGAACCAATGGACTAAAGTGATATATGCCACTACCAGGCCTAGCAGAAAATCTTCCTCTGCACCACTGCCCATGTTCTTTCTCTGATGACCTTAAGGCCTACATGATGTAAGGAGCCGGACCCTGAATCACATTTTGGAGGAGAGCCTTCTGCTATTCAGAAGCCCCAATTTGGATTTAATGTGAGTGAGAAACACACTTGTTATGCTTAAGCAACTATATGTTTTGGAGTTTGCTTGTTATAGCAGCTGGTGTAAGTTCACCAATAATGTTCAATCCAGGCCTCTACACTTACTAGCCGTGTAACCTCTACTAGTTACTTAACTTCTCGGACCCCCATCTCTAAAATGGGTATAACAGTAGCATTTATTATCAGGCTGATAAGGACTACATGGGATATTGCATGCAATGAAAGCACATGTCAATAAATGTCAATTATTATTTAAAAAAACACATAGCCATTCATCAACAAATCAACAAACAACAAGTGCTGGCGGGGCTGTGAGGAAAAGGGGACCCTGCTGCACTGTTGGTGGGACTGCAGATTGGTGCAGCCACTATGGAAGTCAGTATGGAGGTATCTCAAAGAACTGGAAATAGAGCTACCGTTTGACCCAGCAATTCCACTCCTAGGTATTTATCCTGAAAAAACCAAGACACTTATTCAAAAAAAGTTATGCACCCCGATGTTCATAGCAGCACAATTTACAATAGCTAAGACTTGGAAACAACCAAAATGCCCGTCAGTAGATGACTGGATTAAGAAACTGTGGTATATTTATACAATGGAGTATTACTCCGCTATAAAGAAGAATGAAATCGTGCCATTTGCAATGATATGGATGGACCTAGAGACTATAATGTTGAGTGAAATAAGTCAGTCAGAGAAGGACAAATACCATATGATCTCACTCATATGTGGAATCTGAAAAACTGTATGAATGAGCAAAGTAAACAGAAACTGTCTCATAGATATAGAGGAAAAATCAGGGTTGCTAATTGGGAGAGGAATGGCGATGAGGGAGAAGGGGAAGGGATTAGACAGCAAAAATAGGCAACTACAATATTGCTACTGGGATAGGAAAAACAGTTTGGGGAATATAATTAATAATGTTGTAAATATTCTGTGGAATGTCAGATGATCATAGGTCTTGTTAGGGAGACCATTTCATGGATGGAGTAGAGGTTTGATCACTGCACTGTATTACTAAAGCGGAGGTGGTATACCTACTGTAATTGAATTTATATAGATAGTCACGGGATGTGGATTATACTGTGGAAGAGAGTCAGAGGAAGAGTAATAGATATATATATGATATGAGGGGGGAGTGGGGTGGTGTATTGGGGGTGGGGGGTTGTCACTTTGAGGGGTAAAATGTATAACTATTGCACTGTGTTGTACACCTGAAACTAATTAAAAAAATAAATAAAAAAAAACCACATAGCCATAGAACAAAACATTATGCAGTGCAATTTCTATTACAGATTACTGGGCATCCCAGAACTGGAAAATTCTATTTCAAAAGTTTGATTGTCTGCAAAAATAGAATTTTAATTAAAAATTGACTGCATGCTAAAAGATAAGATTGAAGAAAATGGACATTCTTAGGCCAGTATTTTTTATGGTGCTGTTTTGCTGTTCCTAATAAAATAATTAATAATTGCTGAGCATTTATCAGTTGCTAAGGGTTTTGTATATGCCAGCTTGCTGTACTGCTAATCTTCCAAGCCTCAAAAACAATCATGTTTGGGTGCTACAGAGGAAACCACAGTGTTAGAATACTTGTTAATTGCCTTCTAAGAACATGTAACATTGTTGTGAAGGCAAGTATAGCCATATGAAATGATCAGAAAACCATTAACTAAAGCATGTAATCATCTACTATATGGTTCCTCCATAACTATGGAGGAAGACCACGGGTAGATATTGCAATTGTGTTTTCCAGGATCACCAAGCAAATGACTCAATTCTGACACTATTTACCTGGAGATAGCATCAGATCCTATGGGTAAGGGTTCAGTCTCATAAGACTGACACTGCCCCCCCCACCCCCCCGCCTCCAGATGCCAATCACAAGTCCAGGTTGTCATCTGTGCATCTGACCAATGACTACAAATCAGAGGTCCCCACAACCTCCTCCTCAGATTTGATTAATTTGCTAGAACAGTTCACAGATCTCAGGAAAACTATTTACTTACTAGATTACTAGTTTATTATAAAAGGTTATAACTCAGAAATATCCAGATGGAAGAGATGCATAGGGCAAGGTATGTGGGAAAGGGCACAGAGCCTCCACGCCCTCTCTCCCAGCACCTCCACATGTACACGAAATTGGAAGCTCTCCAAACTGTAGTTCAGTGGTTTTTTTAGAGGCTTCCATTACACAGGCATAATTTAGTAGATCACTGGCCATTGGTGACTGAACTCAATCTTCAGCCCCTTTCCCCTCCTGAGAAGTTGGGGTATGGGGCTGAACGGTCCACCCCTCTAATCACATGATTGGTTCCCCTGGCAACCAGTCCACGTCTTTAGGCTACCTAGAGGCTTTCCAAAAGTCACTTCACTAACATCAACTCAGATGTGGTTGAAAGTAGGTTGTTATGAATAAGTAGACACCCATTTCACCTTATGGCTCAGGAACAGAGGACAAAAGACCAAATATTTTAACAAATGATGCTTCTATTGCTCTTATCAGGAAATTCCAAGGGTTTGGGAGCTGTAAGTCAGGAACCATGAAGAACAAATGTAAATTTCTTATTATAAATTATAATACCACAGATACCCAACCACAAATGCCATAGAAAGTCAAGAGGGAGGGGGACGGATGTGGATCAATGAGCTGAGAAAGACTTTCCAGAGGCCTTGGCACTGGAAAGCAAAAGAACTGGAATGTGGTGGGCACAAAATGACGTGTTGGGCCTGAGGAAGGGACAGCTGAAAGTTTGTTTGGTTTGAGCCACACAGTGTTTCCAACTTTTAAAAAAATTAATAAAATATGTTTTAAAATGGGGAGGCTGTACACAAGCATCTTGATTTCTAGCTTCTCTTAAAGAAATCTGGCAACCTTCACATTCCCTCATCCAAGTGAAGTATAGCAGCTACCTTCTTTAGAAGGACGTTTTTGGCAAAAGAGTTTGCCACAAGTTGGGTTGTGTTCTTTCTATTGTTGTGTTCAGAAGACAACTAACATGTGGTGATCCTCTTTCACTGAGGTTATGATTAATCCCAATTGGATTCTGGTGGTGGCAGCCTGAACCAATCGCAAACAGCCAATTAAGCTTTAAGCTATAGCCAATCACACAATTTCCTTTTTTATTTTTATTTTTGCTTCTGCACTTTATAGAAGTTCTCTGGCTCCTGTTGGTGGAGTGCCCCTAACCACTTCCAGTTTGGTGCTGCCTAAGTCAAATGGACTATTCCTCAAATAAACTTAAAAAAAGAAGGTATGGCATTTTACTTCTACATTCATATCAGCCAAAGGCCAATTCTATGTTAAAAAAAAAAAAGAGCACAAAAAAGAAGTAAAATAATTGTAAGAACTGCTTTTAAACTGTCAATGCAAGAGAAACTGTACCGGGCTGGATTGATTTACTAGCTCTGCTTTGGATGAGTAATCTGTAGGGTTATTTGTTTTAAGTCAAATACAGTACCTATAGGATGAGTCAGCTTTTTGGATTGACACAAAGTAAGTATTGCTATCAGCTAATAGAGTAAGGCTTGCTCAAGATCAATTTGAGTACGTATCAGAAAGCTCTCTTGTCAAAGCTCTCTAACTGGGTGTTGGGATAACGTATTAGTCTTCTAGGGCTTCCATAACAAAATACCTCAGGCTGGGTGATTTAAATAACTTAAATTTATTTCCTCACAGTTCTGGAGGCTGGAAGTCCAGGATCAGGGTATCAATAGGTTTGGTTTCTTCTGAGGTCTTTATGCTTGGCTTAAAGATGGACTTCCTTTTTTTTTTTTTTTTTTTAAAGATTTTATTGGGGAATTGGGGGAGGGGAACGGTCTAGTTGTGGAGGACGTCGCTTCACTGGCCCATGTTGGTATTATCATGGCACTCTTTCTGGGTGAGGCAGTCGCTCACCAGACATTGGACAGCCCCTCACGGCGGCTCACGAAAGTGCACACCAGCTGCCGGCCAGCCCCACCACAGCCCCTGCCACCACCAGTGACCCACGCAGCCCAGGTCCAGGTCGAGCTGCTGCCCACCATCCCAGCTGTAGAGGGTGCAGAGTCACCGGCCCTCATATGTGGGATCCGAACTGGGGCCCTGCTGCTCAGAGCTGGTGTCCCAAGCCAATTCCCAACCAATGCCCTACTCGGCTGGTCCCAGATGGACTTTCTTCGTGCTTGTGTATTCCTGGTGTCTCCTCCTCTTCTTATAAGGACATAACCCTATCTTAATCACCTCTTTAAAGACCCTATCTCCAAATATAGTCACAGTGGGCTTAGGGCTTCCAGATACGAATTTGGGGGGAAACAGTTCATTCCATAGTGATCTTATGGTGATCCTAAAGTGATACAGAGTAAAATCCAACAATGTCCCATATGTTTTGGTTGCCATTAGTTCTCTGAGCTGAAATCCCCCGACCCCCCGCCCCGCTTTCCCCTTTGTTAGGGCCTCTCCCTCTCCATTTGCTCCTCTGTTCAACCAGGATGCACACTCCTTCCTCAAGGCCCTTACGTGTGCTGTTCTCACAAAAAGCTCTGCCAGCCAATGTCCATCTGGCTTACTTGTTCACTTCTGCCAGGTCTTTACTCAAAAGGCACCTTTCCAGAAGGTTTACACAAGCTACTCACCTGAATTTCACTACCACCGCCCTCTCTGCCTCAGTGGTTCACGTATCCTTACCGCTATCTAACCATCCATCCATTTTGCTTCTTTATCTTATGCATTGCTTGTCTCCTCCATAAGCACAAAGGCTCCACAAGGGCAGGGAGTTTCATCTGTGTGCTCACTGCTTTTCCTTAGTATATAAAAGATAGCCTGGCACATGTTAGGGACTCAGTATGCTTCTTAAAAGATTTAATTTTTTTTTTAATGAGGGTTGGGAAATGAAAAAGAACAAATGGAAAATTAGGCATTTCATATTTCTTAGTTTTTTAGTTTCTGATAATAGTTTATAAATTTGTTGTAAATTTTTGAAGAGATTTGTATAAATTAAGCATTCAAAATCATACTGCAACACTGAATCTTAAAACGGGGGGAAAAAAGCCTACCTATTTCCCAAGACTGACACAGTAGGAGCTGACATTATCTATTATTTCTTTTAGACAACAACTGCATACATATTGTCCTCTTTGACAGAGGTAATCGGAAACATCAGCAACCTAGAGAGTGGTCAGGTGGGGCTGTGTGCCTTGTGTCTGTTGGGTTTTGCTGTGTTCATGGAATTCTGACGAATCTAGCATGAGGGGGAACGTGGGAAACATTAGGGCCACCTTGTTTTCATAGGCATTTTCCCTTCTGGAAAGCAGGACACCAGTCAAGTGAGACAAGGGTGCCTCCAGCTCAATTTTACATTATTGTGAGCATTTGAAGACACAGATATTCCTTTTCCCTACCATTTTCCCTTTTCATGTTAATTCTGCCATCTTTATCAAATTGTTAAGTCCTAGGTAACTTAGATTTTTCCCTCTACTGACAGCATCACATGAATTTTCTTAGTATAATATGTACATATTTTGTAGAATGAAGATCTAGTTTGCTACAGGCAAGGCCTGTCTACGTATTATCACTGTGCTACTCAGGCATGTAAATTTGGTAATGTGAGGTGGCACCGTTGGCTGAGCCCATCTTATGCCCTTACATAGTGAATTCTTACCTGATGTGATAATAGTCACGCTCCTCTTTCTTTTACTGGCACAAACATGACAGACCTTAAATGACCCACTCCAGAGAGAAGGGCTGGGGAAGTGTGTCTGGTTGGTTTTACTGCTTTTTGTCTATTATGGGCTTTTTTTTTTTCTTTAATGAGTTGAGTCAGGAGACCCCCTCCTACTCACCCCGTCGTTTTCCCAGAAGTTCCCTGCCCATAGCTTTCAAGAGCTGTCTTTCAAGGAGACACAATTTGTGAATAAGTATATTCTGAGCATTCTTTATGTGCAGCATTAAACTCTGGAATGTAGTTTACTGCTCTAAAAATAGTTTGGTCTTCAAACTTTAATCTGAAAGCAGATGTACTCAACTAGTTGCCAGTTTCACACAAACCTGCTTAATATAGTCCAAAATAATGTGAATACACTATAGAATAACTACAGGTCAACAGATCTAGACGCTCACTCCCTAAGCCTGTGTGATACCAGGGAAATCTAGGAGCTGTAAAATGAGGACTCTGTTAGATGGTCTTTCGAGTAGTGTCTCAAAGTTTTAACATTCTTTGACGCTGATTTCATGTAGTTTTGTATACATACATTGTTAATGAATCCAAAAACAAGTATGTTACTTCTATTCCATCATTGCTTTAAGCTAAAAGTAATAAATAGGCCAGAGCAATTTGAAGATGTGATTCCTAAGTTCAACCTAACAAATCAGAAATATCAACAGAATGAGGAATTACCACCATATGTTAGTCATTTTACTGTATGTCACCCCTACCTCATTTTCCACATTTAAAACAAGGATGCCATAAAAAGATTCACTGGTAAATCTGGACAAAACACAAAGACAGCATTATGGTAAATTTCATTATTGGTACTGAAACAAGGCTACATAAAGGGAAAAGCTCTATTGTTCTCACATATAAATATCATGTCCGAGGAGCCTTAAAATAAGATTAAAATGCTGTCTGATGAGAACAGCATGTTGTTCCAGTCTCACAGCTACTTCTGTCACTTCTTTTACCACGCAGACGACACCACACTTCAGAGGCAACATCAGACAAGGCTGACCTCCTATTTTGAGCTTAAAAGCCTAGTGAAGGCACCACATAAACATGGCAATCCCCACAGTACCTATTATACTACCACTCACATGGAGAATTATCAGGAGTGTTCCATTTTGCTAAAGGTAATAAAAGCTCTTCACTATTAGCAAAAATTTACCCTGCACTTACTATGAGGGAAAGAAGAATGAAACACACATGGATCTTGCTCTGAAGGCAATTATGTTTTTGTAGGATGCAGAAAGTAGTTCCTTCTGAAATCTTAATAAAAACACCAAGTCCCTATTTTTGCATAATGCTTTAGTTTCCATGGTGCTTTTGCATCAAGACCTTCAAAATACCATATCAGGTAGAAAGATGTACACTACACATATTTTTCAGGTGAAAAAGCAGCAAGACTCAGAATGGTTATGTGGTTTGCTTGCGGTCACAGAGGAAGTGGAAAAACTGAGACTTGAATGAAAGCCTCTGGACTCCAAATTTAGGGCTCTCTTTACTCCCACAAAGCCTCGAACCATGAAGGATTCTAAATCTAGCTCTGTAAGACACACACCTTTCACTGCAGGAAGCTTATGAATAAGTAGTTTTTCAGGGTGAATTAAGGCTTGCTTGGAAAAGCTATTCCCACAAATTTTACCAACAAATTTCAGGATGCTTCTGGGATTCAGAGAACTGGCTTTGAGCTTTAAATCTGCTGCTGACGGGTTAGACAGTCTCTGAACTGGAAAGTCACGAGCTCTCTGGGCTTCAGCATCTTTGTAGATAAAAATGAAAAATTCGACTCAATTATATTCTCTCTGATTCTAACATTCTATAAAGTTTTGCTTTACAAATATCCTCTAAATGTTGTTTAAACATTTTTTTTCCAAAAAACCCACATGTCTAAATTTTCCCAGAATTCAGGTTATAAATTTATAAATATCCCTTCTAAGAATTAAAATTTCATTTTGTCCTAGGACTTTGTATTATATCACATTCTCCTTAGGACCCCTACCTGTTCTAGACCCATATTGGAAGGCCTCACAGCATTGGTAAAAAAAAGAATGAAGTAACTAAATGTCCACACAGGATGCAGGGACATCACCTGATCAAATTCATCACTCTCTTCTCCTTGAAACACCTTTTCCTTTGGTTTCTAGGACCCCATGCTCACCTGGTTCTCCTCAACTTCTATGGCCCTAATTTCTCAGTCTCCTTTGCAGGTTCCTCCTCATTTCCCCAACTTAGACACATGGAGGTTCCTCAGGGCTCTCTTCTGTCTGTGTTCGCTCTTGATGATCTCATCCAGTCTTATAGTTTTAAAAAAGGCATTTATATACTGAAACTCCCAAATACACATCTCTAGCTTAGGCCTCTCCAGATGATATAAAGCTTGGGTTCTGGAAGTCAGATTGTCTGGCTTGAAATCTTAGCTCTACCTCTTTGTAGCTGTGTGATCTTATAAGTAACTTAATATCTCAGATATTTCTTCTCTGAGGGGCTAACGGTGGAAGGAGGTGCTGCTAAGAAAGGATTTAGCTGAGCACTACAGACCGAGACACAGTTGTCCCCTGCAATTTCTGCATTGAGGCTGGGAGTTTACCCTGTGTTCTGTAAGGGGAGGCTCTGGGCCACTGTTTCCTTGGTGAAAGCCAGCCTAATGGCCTCTTCTTAGAGAACCTGATAGGGAAGTCTCAGCATCCTGATGATTTGTACTGGGTGAAAATCCAAAATGTCAGTTACAGTCTTCTGGTTGGGACGCTGCCAAATAACATGGATTTTACTATAGCTTGAAAATTGCATCTTGTATTTGAAAAGAAATGAAAGGCTAATGTTTAAACTATCATAAAGAGTGAAACTACTATTTGTGTAATAGACTATTTCCTGAGAATTTCAGTTGATCTGTCAGTGAGGAATTTTGGAGGGGTAAAAATAAAAACCACCAACAAACTCTTTGAAGAAAGCTCCCCTTGTCAAAACCATCTGCTCCTGACTTCTTATTGATCTGACCCCTGTAATGCCCAAGAACTGTTAAGGCATTGAGCCCTAGATAGCAGCATTTCCCAACCTGACTTCTGCTGGGTCCCAGGAGATGCTCTCTGAAAAAAAAAAAAAGGGGGCATGGTCAAATGTCAGGGAAATGCTGCAACCTAATGGCTCGGCCCCAGCCCATTCTTCTTAGAGCTAGACAGGCATGTGAGCACGTCCAGGTTCAGGCACCCTTCAGCAAAGAAACCTGCACGGCTCTTTAAGCCAGCTCATCCCAAATGTCCATGAATTCCTTCCTTGAATTCCATCCAGCTGCACCCAGCACTACTACAAAAAGGCTGCTGGAACTGCCCTTTTATTTTACTCCAATGCTGACACCTTGGTTTCTTTTTCTGGTTCGTCCGCACCTTCCAAACAACTAATTGTTGGGGTACTCCAGGAATCAATCGATGGACCACTTTTCCTCAGCTCATTTTATAGAAAAAATATTTGTGAAGTGTTTTGAACATATAGTGAAGCCTCTGGTTGCATTAGAAAAAGAAAGAATAATAGCTCTCCAGATCGACCTCCTCTTCCAGTTACCATTCCATTTCTTTACTTCTTTTTACAGCAAAGTTCTTTAAAAGACTTGTCTATACTTATTACCTCAAATTCTTTCCTTCCACTGTCTCCTAAACCCTCTACAATCAGCTTTTTCACCTTGACCACTCCAATGGTCTATCCTCAGACCTAATTTCATGGGACCAGACTACAGCATCTCATAAAGTTGACCACCGTCTTCTCCTTGAAATATTTTTTTCCTTGGTTTCTAAGAAACCACATTTACCTCCTTCTCCATCAACCTCTATGGCCATTTCTCAGTGTCTTTTGCTGGTCCCTCCTCAGCTCCCAACTTATATATAAACACAGGAGTTCCACAGGACTCTTTTATCCTGTCTGTGTTCACTCTCAGTGATCTCATCAAGCCTGGTAGTTTTAAAAAGCATTTCTATGCTGAGATCCCCCAATATACATCAGTAGTGTAATGCTCTCTCCTGACACATATATCCAACTACCCACTGAGCATCTCCATTTGACGCCTAACAGGCATCTCAAAATTAACACATCCAAAACTGAGCTCTTTCTACTTCCCTTCAAGCCTTCTTTCTCACCCCAGTAATTAGCAATTTCATTTTTCCAACTGTTCAAGCCAAAATCTTAGAAGCTCTTGTTGCCTTCTCTACTTCCTTCATACTTGTAACCAATCCATTAATAAATCCCATTGGCTGTATCTTAAATCATACACAGAAGCCAACTGGTTCTCGCCACCTGTACAGCTAACACTCTAGTCCAAGTCTTTCTCATCACTCACACGAGTGGGTACAACCTAAATTCTAGTCCTAGGTACACTGAGTCTTTTTAATAGCTAAAATCTCAAATGCAAAGAATTAAGGCTTTCTTTTTAGCCAATTGTTATCCTTGATTAGCTCAGTTAATACTGATTAACTGAGGTTAGGAAGAAATGCATTTTTGTCATCTTTGATGGTGAAAATCTTATCATTTGCATTTTTGCCCCAAATGTGGCCTTCTGAACAAAAAGATAAATTGCTAGATTCAGGAACTTGTTATACTTAAGAGGTCATCACCTTAAAGACCAGTTCTGCATCTGACCATGTGGTTTTGGAAGTTTTACTTGGGATGGAAGTATGTTTTAATCAGGTGCTACTGGGGTGTATTACTAACTGCCTATTAACAACTTATTTTGCTTTTTTTTTTGTCCTAAAAATACAGATCATAACATTTTTAATGGAGTAGAATAGTTGGCAGGTTTTAACTGTTCAAAATTTTACCGTAATATCCACAATAGCTATCAATGGATAAAATCAGGGACTTATTGGATTTTCCATCTGTTACAGGAAGAACATTTAAAATAACATTAATTTTTTATTTCAAGTAAAGACAAAGCTGTTTCCAGGTACTATAAGCATCTCCTAATTGCAAAGTGTTAATACAGCCCTCATCCTAAATTAAGTTTCTTTTCCTCCTTCAACACTGTTGCAGTGTAGTCCAAACATGTAGAGTACAGTGATGACAGCTCAAGAGCATAAAAGTAAATCGTCAGTACCTACCACTTATTGCATCCAGAAGGATTTGAAAGAAATGTAAATAGAGAGTAGCTCAACTGTATCCAAATGTCTCAATTAGTTATTACTAAAATGTTAAATTTTTTCCAATTACCAGCACTGTTTTACTTACAAGACATGAAAGTCATACACTGTAACTATCATAAATGAATTTTAATTCTTAGGATTAGACAGAATGGACACTCCAAGATGAAGGCTTCAAAAATGATATAAACTATACCATTTGAATGAATGGTAGTGGAATGAAAATGTATTCTAGCAGACAGACTTTGCTTAGGGTTCAAACTCTACAATATGGGTCAGTCTCAAGTGCCTGTGAGTGAAGTAGACCAGGCATAGGACTGTCAAAGTGGAGTGCCTTGGCCCGCCCAATATGGTGGCGACCACTTGGTTCCAACCAATTGCTGCACAGGCAGTGGTTCTCAGTGCTGCCAAGTCCAATCCTCTTATAGGAGAAAATAAGTCAGGAGGAAAATAATTGTTATTTTTATGTAAAAATTAAAATGTTTAAATCTTGTATAAAATTCTAATGCAAAATTTGTAGTTCATGTAAATGCAAAAATTTTTAGGTAAAAATTTTCTATTTTTTTTTTTTTTAAAAAGCTGATCTGCTGATGAATCCAGTTTTTTTATCTCAAATCTGGAGGTCACTGGGAAGGAGGGGCAATGGGGACAAAATGTTGTGTCCAAACAACCATCTGGACTCAGAGTTCTACCCTAAACCTCAACATGGTGTCACTCACTAAAGATGTATGCATGGAATGCCTACACAAGCTAGGGCGTGTGGGGCCACTGCCACCTCCACATATACTGCATGCCTGGTAGATTCCGCTCCTGTCACTCATCTAGCTTATACAATAATGTTGTAAAAGTTCTTGCAACATAAAAATCAATGGGTGATCCTGAATGGTTACAATCATAGAACCAATGCCTTGTTTCAAATTACATAGGCAACATGAAGTAAGAATGACATGACCAAGGCTATAGTCTTGTTTTAAGACTAAAAAAAAATGAGAGATTTCTTTCATCATTTGTCTACTGCTTTCCAACCAAAAGGAAGAAAACATTCTGTAATCATTACTCATTCACTCACTGTGGGTACTAATGTCAATCATTCTTTCACACACTTGTCTCAGTTACATGTCATGGTTATATGTCCTGTGGGCAAACAGCAGGAATGTATCTGCCTTGGGAAGGTCCATGTTTCCCTAAAATGTTGGGTACTAGACGGTAATAAAGTGACATTCTAATGTTAAGTTCACACCTGATGTGAACATTGTAAACTGATGACTATATAAGTATGCAGAGATAAATTAATGTTTTCATTATTTTTCATATTGCTATAATAAAAAAGAGGCTTATTTATTTCAACGAACATGGGGTATCTACAAGTACAAATAATGGACATATTTATCATTGCAAAGATCTAACCCTTCATTATGATTAAAATGAGAAATATTTGGAGAAATATGGTTAATACTTCTGAAAAGATTTATGCTCTTGCCAACATGGTGAATTCCCTCTCTGCGTTTATTCCATTTATTGCTTTGGAACAATGTCGAATGAATCATTTGGAAGAAACTGTTGACGTAAGGCTAATTCGGCAAAAATAAAATTACCAACTACACTTAGAAATAAACTTGAAGCTGAGAAAACTTCTGTCTTAAAGTTTGTTTTTCACATAGTCAATCTTCTACAATCTTCTCCTGTTTGTCTAAACGACTTTCTAAATAGACCCAAAGGGATCCTCCTGGCAGTCCAAAGAGCATGAAAAACAAATGCAATTTTCTATATTTGAAATTCTGGGCAAGCCCAAAAGGTACAAGTAAAATCACTGATTAGCCACTTTGTCTTGTGTTCCTTAAGATCCCTTGCCAAATTTAGCTGTCTTAGTACACAGCTTGTTGGAGGTGCCTAACCTAGCATCCTGAGGCAGTTGGCTTCCTGCCAGGGATCAGACTCCTTCCATTGTTGGGTAATATGGAGGCTAGATTATCAAAACTAGTTAAAATTTGGTTTAGACTAAGGCCAACTTATATCTATCTAGGTGGTTCTTCATAAATCTAAAATAGGGTCTAATAAACCCATCCAGTGACTGAAGTCCACGGGCCACTATCATGGAACTGAAGTCTCTTTTAAGAATTCATGATCAATATGCCCACAGGTGTTCCACTTTTTAGTGTTCAGTGGAATCCAAGAAGATTGCCTCAGTGTTCAAGGTTCACACAAGAGAAATTCAACAGTAGCTAGTAAGCGATATGTTTTTGCCCTCTTACTTTTAAAAGAAAAATTATTTAGTTAGGTGAACTTAACAGAAAAGCTGCAGGCAAATCTTCGATTTCATTTAAAAAAAAACCAAGTTTGTGATGCTGTCAAGCTGGTAGACCTCTGGTCAGACAGCTTTTAAAAAGGGCTCCATTACCACACATGGGCCTGAACCGCTGAGTTGAAGGTGGTGGTGTGTGTATATTCTTGTAGCTTCAAACAATTTTTTTTTTCTCTTCTGGGATCTCTGAAATCACTTGTCAGTTGGTTTATATTTACAATTTAGAGTTCTGTTTTCCCAAAATGTAATAACCACTACCACCACCTCCACCAGAGGAATAGGGTAGAAATCTAGGGGGTATCGCTCTTGTCATAGGCAACATAAATGGCCCCTTTGGGAGCAAAATTACAGCATAAATGAGGCTGTGAAGTTGCATAATGTGATGGCCCTGAGAGAGATTCTCTACGACTTCTTCAATCACCTCTTCCTCCCACCACTATCATCATCATCGTCACCCGTCATGATTAATATTGCATCTACTACATGCACTTCAGTTACATCATTTAGTGAATATTTAGAACACTATGAAAGCATCAACAATATTTCCACTTTAAAGATAAGGAAACTGATACGGAAACTGAGGATCAGAGTTGAACCCTACCCCAGATTATAAAGCAGGGGCTCCAGGATTGAAATTCAACGCTGGCTAACTCCAAAGCCTCTTATTATATTATACTGGGTTGTCGGAAAAGTCATGACGTATTTTTTCTATGTTTTTCATTGCAAAACTGCATCATGACTTTTCCGACAACCCAATAGATAGTCTTTCTTAGGCTTTAAAAAAAAGAGGCATGATTTAGATACAATAAAATGCATAGATGGAGGGTTTGATGATTTTTAAGTATTGTATAGCCATGAAACCAAAATCTAAATAATTTTTCCACATAGAACATTTCTATTACCCCCCAAAATTCCCTCATGCCCCTTGAAGCAACAACTTTCAGATTTTGATCACCATCACTTAGTTTTGCCAGTTCTTGAACTTCATGTAAATGGAATAATTCAGTAAGTGCTATTTTGTGTCTGGTTTTGTCCACTCAACATAATGTTTTTAGTTTTTTTCCAAATTAAATTTACTAAACAATAGTTAGTAAAGTTACATAGGTTTCAGGTGTACAATTCGGTAATATATCATCTACATATCACATTGTGTGCCCACTACCCAGAGTCAGTTCTCTTTCCATCACCATATATTTGACCCCCTTTACCCTGTTCCACCACCCCTCCCCCCTTATCCTCTGGTAACCACTAACCTATTGTCTGTATCTATGAGTTTTTGTTTCTTTGTTTGTTTATCTTGTTCCTTTGTTGTTTTCAGTTTTATATCCCACAGATGAGTGAAGTCATACGGTTCTCAACTTTTTCTGTCTCACTGATTTCGCTTAACATAATAATCTCAAGATCCATCCATGTTGTCACAAATGGCAGTATTTCATCTTTTCTTATGACAGAGTAGTATTCCATCATGTAAACATACCACATCTTCTTTATCCAATCATCTATGGAAGGACACTTTGGTTGTTTCCATGTCTTGGCCACCATAAATAAAGCTGCAATGAACATTAGAGTCTTTTGAGATAAATGTTCTCAGATTTTGGGGGTAGATAACTAAAAGAGGGATTGCTGGGGCATATGGTAACTATATTCTCAATTTTCTGAGGAACCTCCATACTGTTTTCCATAATGACTGTAACAGTTTACATTTCCATCAGCAGTGTATGGGGGTTCCTTTGTCTCCACAACCTCTCCAACACATGTTATTATTTGTCTTGTTAGTAACAGCCATTCTAACAGGTGTGAGGTGGTATCTCACTATGATTTTGATTTTCATTTTCCTAATAGCTAGTGAAGTTGAGCATCTTTTCATATATCTGTTGGCCATTTGTATGTCTTCTTGGGAGAAGTGTCTGTTCAGATCTGCCCATTTTTAAATTTTTTGTTGTTGTTGAGCTTTTGTAGTTCTTTGTATATTTTGGATATTAGCCCCTTATTGGAGGGTTGTTTGCAAATATCTTTTCCCATTTGGTTGGTTGCCTCTTTGTTTTGTTGATGGTTTCTTTTGCTGTGCAGAAGCTTTTTAGTTTGATATAGTCCCATTCACTTATTTTAGCTTTTACTTCCCTTGCCTTTGAGGTCCAATTCATAAAATCCTCTTTGAATGAAAGGTCCATAAGTTTAGTACCTATGTTTTCTTCTATTCAGTTTATTGTTTCAGTTCTTATGTTTAGGTTTTTGACTTATTTTGAGTTAATTTTGGTACATGATGACAGATAGCAGTCTAGTTTCATTCTTTTGCACGTGGCTTTCCAATTTCCACAGCATCATTTATTGCAGAGGCTTTCTTTTCTCCATTGTATGTTTTTGGCTCCTATGTTGAAAATTACCTGCCCATATTTATGTGGGTTTGTTTGTTTGTTTATTTTAGGTTTAAAAGAGGACTGTTGAGGATAGGACATTGTGGACATCACTCATTTGTAGAATCTCTAGGAGTTAGATTCAACTAAACAGCACATACACATATATTGTAATAGAAAGGAATTTATTTAGCTTTGTAAGTCTTTTCTGTCACATGATACAAACCCTTGGCACAGGATGACCTTATTAAAGTTGTATAAATTGCTTTAATTGGGTAAATACCTTGGTTGATATTATGAGGCTTTCAGACATTAAGTTTGAAAAAGTCAATGGTCACCAGGAGTTGCATACAAAATCATAATCAAAACAGCAAAATAAATCAAAGAACAAGGCTTTTTAATACCCCCCAAAATATAATAAATTGTAATTTATTGTCAAATATTTATTCCTATACTATATTCATTTTGGACCTCTGAATTTATTTTCCATTTTATACTCTCTGACATTTTCTCTGAATATAAGTTGCAAATAATCTTTTGCATTACGTTCCATTTTCAAAACCACAAAGTCACCTTTTTCACTTTGGTTATATTGGGGTCCTTTAGGATTCACTTACTTAGCCAGTTGAACTCCAATAACCTTGTGAATTTAAAAAGTATTAAGAACAAATAATGGGGTGATTATTACACTAATCTTATTCCAATGTGAGAAAAATCACTTCCTTAAAGCAGCAAGCAATTCTGCCTAATAAATTATTTCCCTCTCTAAACAGATTTAAAGTGAAATTAAGGTACACCTATGATAGTTTACCAGACATTATGTGGTTTTAATAGTTCAACTCTGGTAATACTTGATGACCACAAGTAAATTAATAGGCTAACATTTTAAAATGTATACTCTAATAAGGATGAAGTACGTAAAACAGGTAAGTGTCCATCTACATTTTCTTTCTTTTTTTTTTTTACAGACTATTAAAATTGTTGAATACACACTCTCTCATTTGTGACTTTGGAAGTTCTTTATTGTAAAGACAATGCTTTTATCTGATGACCAACAGCAGCTATATCACCAGCGATTATTCCAAGCCTCCAGGGTGAATACATCCAATTTCTTCTTGAGACACAAACTTCCATTGATACGTATTTTTGAGGCAATGTTTCTATAAATTCTGCAGTGTCTGGTGGACTCTGCTATATCAGCAAATCTGGTGACTTACTTCAGTTAGAATGTGGTGAAATTGCAGAAAAGGAAGACAATATTCCTGCTAATCTCAAAGCGTCTGATACACTGGGTTTAGGGTTGTCTCTTCTGTCAGGGAACACTTGCCTTGATTACAGTAGCTTTATGGTGAGACTCAAAATAAGGTGACTCCTCTAACTGTGATCTTTTTAAAAACTGATTTTGGCAACTCTAGGTCCTTTGTATTTCCATATAAATTTTGAAATCAGCTTGTCAATTTCTTAGTAAAAATACCTGCAGAATTTTGACTGGAAGTGCTCTGAATCAACAGACAAATTTGGAAATAATAGCTATCTTAAGATTATTGAATCTTCCAATCCACGAGCACTGCATATTTCTCTATTTGTTCAGGATTTCTGTTTTTTCTCTCAGCAAGGTTTTATAGTTTCAGAGGACAGGTCTTGTACATTATTTTGTTAGATTCATTCCATGTCATCTGAAAATAGCTACAGTTTTTACTTCTTTCCAAGTTTTGTATTTCTTTTACTTGCTTTATTGTAGTGGTTAAGAATTCCAGTAAATTAGTGAATAGAAGTAATGAGAGTGGACCTCTTCTTTGCCTGTTCTCAATGTGAGAAAGTGTTGTGTTTCACCAATTAGTTGTGATTTTGACTGAAGGTTTCTGGTAGATACCCTTTATCAGACTGAGGTATTTATCAGGTTTCTGGTATTTCAAGGTTTTTATTATAAGTAGAAGTTGAGATGAGCATATGATATCAAGATGATATGGTTTTTCTCCTTTATTTTGGTAATATGGTAAATTACATTGGTTGATTTTAAAAGATTTATTGAGACATAATTCACATATGAAGTCCACCCCTCAGATAAATATTTGATTCAGCATTTTTAGTATATTTGCAAGGTTGTGCAACTCCAATTTTATAACATTTTCATCACCTCAAAAAGAAACTGTACTTATTACCACTTACTCCACAAACTCCTCTCCCGCCAATGCCTAAAAACCAATAACCTACATTCTGTCTCTATAGATTTGGCTATTCTGGACTTTCATATAAATGGAATCATACAATATGTGGCTTTTTGTGTCTGGTTTATTTCATTTAGTGTGATGTTTTCAAGGCTCATCCAGGCTATAGTATATATCAGCACTTTGCTCCTTTTTATGGATGAATAATATTCCATTGTATAAATATATCACATTTGTTTATTCATTCATCAGTTGATGGGCACTTTGGTTGTTTCCACTTTTTAGCTATTATGAATCATGCTGCTATAAACATGTGAGCACAAGTTTTTGTATGGACATATCTTTTAATGATCTCAGGAGTGGAACTGCTGGGTCATATGGTAACCCTAGGTTTAATTTTTAAAGGAACTGCCAAACTGTTTTCCAAAGAGGCCACATCATTTTACATTCCCACCAGCAATACATGAGGGTTACATATATCGCCAAAACTTGTTATTGTTTACCTCTTTTTATTTTTATTTTTTGAGGGCAGTGTCACTGGCCCTCATATGTGGGACCAAACAAGGGCCACTGGCGTCCCAAGCCAGCGCTTAACCACCGCGCCACTCGGCTGGCCCAGTTTACCTCTTTTTTTATATTTGGTGGATATGAAGTAATATCTTATTGTGGTTTTGATTTGTATTTCCCTAATGACTACTGATGCTGAGTATCTTCTCTTGTACCAACTGGTTAATCATAAATCTTCTCTGTGGAAATGTCTGTTCAAATTCCTTGCCCTTGTCTTTTTATTGTTGAGTTGTTAAGAGTTCTTCATATAATTTGAATACAAATCCCTTACCAAATGTGTCATTTGCAAATATTGTTTCCTTTTCTGTGGGTTACCTTCTTGATGGTGTCTTTGGAAACACAAAAAGTTATTAATTTTGATAATGCCTTATTTATGTATTTTTTCTTTTGTAACTTGTGTTTTGGCCATTATAGCTAAGAAACCATTGCTTAATCCAAGAACATGAAGATTTTTTTATTCCTAAAATTTCTTCTAATTATAATTTTAGCTCTTACATTTTGGTCTCTGATCCATTCTAATTTTTATATATGGTGTGAAGTAGGGTCCAACTTCATTCTTTCACATGTGAATATCCATATGTCTCAAAATCATTTGTTGATATTGATTGTTAATTCAACTGTACATTCCTGGGAAAAACTTTAC
Source organism: Aselliscus stoliczkanus (assembly GCA_033961575.1). NCBI lineage: Eukaryota > Metazoa > Chordata > Mammalia > Chiroptera > Hipposideridae > Aselliscus > Aselliscus stoliczkanus. The sequence goes on from CM066738.1 coordinate 35,514,508, forward strand.
TTGGTGTATATGTATAGTGTGTGTGTGTGTGTGTGTGTAATATTACTAGATTTTTTAATACCAAATGTATTCTTAACTTATTAAGAATTCTTGCACCTATATTTATGAGGGACATGGTTCATAGCTTTCCTTGCTTGTAACATCTTAGTCAGATTTTGATATTGAGGTTACCCTCTCCTCATAAAATTGGCTGAAAAGAATTCCCTCTGTCTTTTTTTTCCTGAAAGAATTGGTTAGATTGTATTATTTCTACATTAAATGACTAATGTAATACACCAGTAATGCCATCTAGGAATGAAGTTTTTGTTTGTGAAAAGATTTTGATTATAAATTCAATTTCTTAAATAGGCACATGGTTATTCCAATTTTCTGTGTTAGATATTCTAAGTTGAGTTTTTTAAGGAATTTATAAATTTCATCAAAGTAGCCGAATTTACTGCATTCAATTGTACAGTTGTTAATATCATCTTATATGTTAATGTCTGTAGGATCTATAATCCTGCATTGATGTTCCCTTTTCGAAAATTCTTGATATTGGTTTTAATTTACATTTCCCTTGATATTGGTGGTTATTTGTATATTTTTCTGTTTCTTTCCTGACCATTCTTTCTAAGGTTATATCAATTTTATTGGTTTTGTTCAAAGAACCAAGTTCTGTCTTTGCTGCTTTTCTCTATGTTTTGTTTATTTTTATCTTGATTATTTTGAATTTATCACTCTTAAAGCTTCTTTTTTAATATTTTTTTAATTTTTCAATTACAGTTGACATAAAATATTAGTTTCAGATGTACAACAGTGATTAGACATTTATATAACTTATAAAGTGATCACCCCAATCAATCTAGTACCGATCTGACACCACAGTTATTACATAATAACTATATTTTCCAAGCTATACTCTACATCCCCATGACTATTTTGTCACTACCAAATTGTACCTCTTAATCTCCTTCCCCCTCCTTCCAATCCCCCAACCCTATCCCCAGACTGGCAGCCATCAAAATGTTCTGTATCTATGAGCTTGTTTTTGTTTTGTTTGTTTACGCTGTTCTCTAGATTCCACATATAAGTAAAATCATACGGTATTTGCTTTCTGCCTGACTTACTCCATTCACCACAGTACCCTCTAGGTCCATCCATGTTGTTGCAGGTGCCAAGATTTCATTCTTTTTTATGGCTGAATAATATTCTATTGTATATGTAACACCTTTTCTCTATGTATACACCCATTGATGGATATCCAGGTGCTTCCATATCTTGGCTATTGTAAACAATGCTGCAATGAACATATGGATGCACATGTACCTTTGAAGTAGTATTCTGGGTTTCTTTGGATAAATACCCAGAAGTGGGATTACTGGGTTCTTCTTTGTCTCTTGTTATTGCCTGTATTTTAAAAATGATTTTGTCTGGAAAAGTATTGCTACCCCATCTTTTTTGTTTCCATTTTCATAAAATAACTTCTTACATACTTTCAGTCTGTGTGTCTTCTGATCTGAATTGAGTCTCTCGTAGGCAGTATATGTAAGGGTCTTGTTTTTTATCCATTCAGCCACTCTATCTTTTGGTTGGAGCATTTAATCCATTTACATTTAAAGTAATTGTTGATTGATGTGTAGTTATTGCCATTTTATTATTTATATTGTTGATCTTTTTTTTCTCCTTCTTAAAGAAGTCCTTTTAACATTTCTTTTTGTTGTTGTTGTTAGCTGAGCCATCCTGCCACCTGTTGGCCGCTCAGTGGCAACTTAGCTCAGGCAGGAAATCGAACCAGGGACCCTGTTGCTCAGAGCTAACACTCTTGAGAGAGCTCTTAACCAACTGAGCCACTCAGCTGGCCCTTAACATTTCTTATAATACTGGTTTAGTGGTAATGAACTCCATCAGGTTCTTTTTGTCTGGGAAGCTCTTTATCTTCGATTCTAAATGATAGCTTTGCTGGGTAGAGTAATCTTGGTTTTAAGTCCTCACTTATCATCACTTTGAATATTTTGTGCCAATCCATTCTGGCCTGCCAAGTTTTTGTTGAGAAATCAGCTAACAAACTTATGGGAGTTCCCTTGTAGGTAACTAAGTATTTTTTCTTGCTGCTTTTAAGATTCTCTCTTTGTATTTAATCTTTGGCATTTAATTATGATGTGTCTTGGTGTTGGCCTCTTTGGGTTCATCTTGTTTGGGATCCTTTGTGCTTCCTGGGCTTGTATGTCTATTTCCTTTGCCAGGTTAGGAAGTTTTCCATCATTACTGATAAGGTTGAGTTTAAGTCTTTTGGTATTATTTGTTTTCTATTTGTGTCATATGGTTTTTTGTTTGTTTTTCTGTTCCTCTTTTCCTGCCTAGTTTTGGATTGAGTAATTTGTGGTACTTTCTTTTACGTCTTGTACTTTTTCTTATTTTAGTTATAACTTTTTTGTTATATTTGTATTTGTTACTCTAGGAATTAAAAAAGCATTATCACAAATTACCTCATAGCAATGTCAGCTATCTGATGAGCAATGTTATGGCTACGTAATTCCAAATGCACATATTTTAGATCATTTGTCATAGTTCCTCAGATCACAGACATTTCCTTTAGCTTCTTAAATTCATTTCCCTCTTTGTGCTTAAGTTTGGATAATTTCTATTGACTGGTTCTCAAATTCACTAAACATACTTTCCACCCAGTCTCTTGTTAAGCCTATGAAATAAATTCTTTGTTTTTAATATTGTACTTTTAAGTTTACCATCTCCATTTTGTTGTTTCCATTGATAGTTATAATTATTTTATTGTCATTCTCTGTTAAATCTGGGTCATGTGTAGGTAAGCTTCTATTGAGTAATTTTTCTCTTAAATATGAATCACATTTTCCTCCTTCTTCAGAGGACTCATAATTTTTTTTGTGTGACAGACATTGCATGTAAAAAAACAGTAAATAATATTTAAAATAAATAATATTTACCATAAGAAAAAAACACACCCTTCCCTTTAAGTTAGGACTGAGTCAATCTAATCTCTACTTGAGCTGGTTCTGGGCTTTGTGGCAGTTTTAGATTAAATTTACTGTCAGCTAATATTTTAAGATCTGGATCAGCAGTTTCCCTTAAGTAAAGTCTGGGATCTGATCCCTGGTGAGACACTGGAGACTTCTGTGTCTTATAATCCAGCTGCCAACAATCTAACCATGGGAGACTTCCCTTTGTTTATAGGATGCTTAGGTGTTCCCTTTGCTCTTGATAACCTCCCCCAGCTTTCAGTGCCATGGCATATGTCTCAGCTGTCCTGCTCTGCCTGCAATATTTCTTTGGCCATTGCATGGATTTGGTAAAAATCCTACACACCTTGATGAGTCACTCTCAGTTTTTTTGTCTTTCGCATACGTACTTAAAGACATCATAGGGAAGAACTAATGGTGGGTGTAAGACTCACCCTGGGACTCGGGCTTCTCAGAATTTTAATCTGTCACTCAGTTCATATGTTGCCATATATAATTCATTAAAATTCTGATCGTTTCTCTTTATTCCCCTTCTTGCTGCTTTGTCAGGAATGAAGCAGCCAAAAGTTTTTTTCTCTCCTAGGAAGGGTTTGTCTCTTATTGGAATTTAGTTCATTTAGGTTTTTCTACCATATTCATCTTTTTAGACAGTTTTTTAAAATTATGATTTTTATAGTTCATCCAGCTCATTCTCATTGTTGAAAGTAAGAGCAACAGCCTCTTGTGACTTTCTTCACCCTTATTGGAAGTGAAAGTCTCTGTCTCACATCTTTTGATACCTCCTTCTTGTGTACTTCAACTTTTATATAGTCATGAGCCACATAATGATGTTTCAGTCAACGACAGATCACATATACGATGGTGGTACTATAAAAGCATAAATAGAGCTGAAAAATTCCTATTGCCTACTGATGTTCTAGCCATCTTAATGTCAAAGTGCAATGCATTACTCACGTGTTTGTGCTGATCTAGTGTAAACAAACCCACTGCACTGCCAGACATATATGTAGGTATAGCACAAACAATTATGTGTATACAGCACATACTTGGTAATGATAATAAACAACTGTGTTGCTAGTTTATGTATTTACTATTCTATATTTTTAATTGTTATTTAGAGTGTACTTTCTACTTATAAAAAAATTTCTGTAAAACACTATGCTATGTTACACCAGCAGCAGTCTCTTACATCTTGTGTTTACAGCATCACTTGATTGCATCGTTTTCTCTTTGCCTGATTTAATTTTGTGTTGTTTCATAAATTTATTGTAGCCTAAGTGTACAGTGTTTATAAAGTCTACAGTTATGTACAGTGATGACTTAGGACTTCATGTCTACTTGCTGCTCACTCACTAACTCACCCAGACTTCTAGTCCTGTAAGCTCTATGCATGGTAAGTGCCCTATACAGATGTACCATATTTTATCTTTTATACTTTATTCTAACTGTACCTTTTCTATATTTAGATATGCAAATACTTACCACTGTTCTACAATTGCCTACAGTATTCAGTGTAGTAACATACTATACAGGCTTGTAGCCTAGGAACAATAAGCTATAACGTATGGCCTGGATAGGTAGTAGGCTATACCATCTAGGTTTGTGTAAATGCACTCTATGATGTTTGCAAAATGATGAAATCACCTAACAATGAATTTCTCAGAAAGTGTCCTCATTGATGAGTGGCACAGGATTGTGTTCAAGTCTTCTTCCTATGGCTTTATTTGAGAAGTTAAATCTAAAAGAGGCTCTCAGAAATCTCATATGTGCTACCCCTTCTAAATAGACACTTACTGAGAATTTTTTTTTTGAAGCCTCAGAAACTATCTTCATAAAACATGGTAGATACTACACTGGGATCACAAAAATCCTACTGAAAATTGGATAGCAGTATATCTGCTTATGTTATATGGCATGTAGGATTTAGAATTTTATAGATTGGAAACAAGTTTCCGGGGTAAAGGGCCATGATATATTCAATATCCATAATATATACAATATATCCATAATAAATGAAGGACTTAATGGGGGTTCAGTCATCTATATTCAGACAGTTAAGATTTTGCCTCCTTGTTCCTGTCACATACCTTATCCCAGGAAGGACTTCAGGCATAGCAAGGTATTTGCACTGTCATTTTACAGATAAGTCCTCTGAGATTCGGAGAGGCAGAGTGATCACACCACGTCTCTTGGTGTACAAGGAGTGGAGGGAGAACCCAGGTTCCAACTTCCTGACACCACACCCATTCCAATACTTGTTCATTTCAACTGCAAAGCCCAAAAAACTAATCAAATGTGCCATAGTATCTAGGGGTGATATATAACTTTTCATTTGAAAATAATTTCAAAATTACAGAATAGTTCAAGAAATACCCATACATCCTTCACCCAAGTCCATCCATTGTTAACATTTTGTTGCATTTATTTTGTAATTTGCTATCATTTTATCTATCCATCCATCCACATATTTTTTTCAGAGCCATAGAGAAGATATTGCATCTATCATGGCCCTTTACCCCTAGATACTTCAGTTTGTATTTCCTAAGAGTAAGGAGAGTTCCTTATATCACACAGTACAGTTACAACAAATTTAACATTGATACAATACTTTTTGCCACACATATTCCAATTTTGTAAATTGACCTAATAATGCATTTAGAACACTTTTCTCCATCCTGTAGAGGATCCAGTCTAGGACAGTTATTGGACTTAACTGCCACAACTCTTTAGTATTGTTTAATCTGGAACATTACTGCAAATTTTGTCTTTTAGGACATTGGCATTTTTTAAAGAATACATCCACTGCTTCCTGAAGAAGGCTACCATCCTCATGCATGGCTGGTAGAAATAAGAACTGCTGCAACCTTTTGGGGCAGCAATTTGACAAAACGTAGCAAAAGCTGTTAAATATATAATTTTTGACCCAGAAACTCCAAGTCTTGGTGTCCCTTCTAAGAAATAATGAAAGAATAATAATTTATGCATTAAGATGTTCATTACAGCATTGTGCATAAACAGCCTAAATGTTTAATAATAGAGGATCAGTTAAGTGAGGATCAGTATATTCACACCAGAGGTACAATAATAGAGAGTGATTAAAAAAAAATCAGATGGACATATATAATTTTCATAATAAAAAAGTAAAATTTGTTTTTTATAAATAAAATGCATTATTTCACTTAAGACAAAACAAGACAAAAAGAATCCAGTTGACCCTTGAACAGCATGGGGGTTGGGGCACTGACACTCCCATCCCCCCTAGGGAATCCAAAATCTGTGTATAACTTTGGGTCCCCCCAAAACTTACCTACTAATAGCCTGCCATTGACGGGAAGTCTTACTGATAGCATAACTGTTGATCAACACAAATTTTGTATGTGATATAAAATATACATTGTATTCTTACAAAAAAGTAAGCTAGAGAAAAGAAAATGGTAAGAAAATACATTTACAGTATTTACTGAAAAAACCCACTCATAAGTGGACCCACACAGTTCACACCCATGTTGTTTAAGGGTCAACTATATAGACCGTTTTTTCTTTCTTCATAGAATATTCCTCATTGTAGATTTGTCTAATGTTTCCTTGTGATTACATTTATGTTATGCACTTCCACAAGGGTTACTACAAAAGTGATGTGGTGTCTTTCTCAGGTTATCACATCCAGAGGCACATGATGCCTATCTGCCCCTTACTGATGACAGTAATTTTGATCAAACAGTCAAGTTGTTGCCTGGTTTCTCCATTATATACTTAATATCTTCCCCTACAAGTAATAAGAAATCTGTGGGGGAGACACTTTAAGACCACAAAATAGCCTGCTCATCCTCAAAGACAAATTTTTATAATAATATTTTCACTATGGCTACAAAAATTGACCTCTACATAGTAAAAGAAATCTTATTTCATTTATACTCAAATAAGTTCCACGCCACTTTTAACATCTGTTTTCATTACAGTGGTCCATGAACACTGGTATTTATTAAAAACTATTCATTAACTGCTATCTGGATATTATATGATCAATTTGATTTTTAAATCCAACTGGTATCAATACTCCAATTTTTGTTCAATAAAAAGAAATCTCTTTAACTTAGGCTACAGGTTTCAGAAATTAAACGATATAATTGAAAGCATATTCTATAAAAGAAAAGAAATCTGTACCAGGACCCACCTCTATTTATTCAAACTATATGTGAATTCTAGTTCCAATGATATTGATTATTATCTGGTCTTTTAAAGCAGTATGATTTTGAGGTGAGCTTTAAATCGAGGTCTTAACTTGGATTAAACATAGTTAGCTTACATAAAATGTTCAAATGACCAGATGGCTTTAGTTTCTGAGTTTGGTAACAAGCACAAAGAAGGCAATTTTTGGAAGGAGGGAAAAAAAAGAAAAAAAAAAAAACTTTTAAGAAACAGTTTTTCAGTTAATTTTTTTTTTTTTAAAGATGCCTTCTTTCTCATTTTGCTACGATGGTTCTCAACATTATATGAGAGCATATTTTACAAACCAGTCATCATGCTGAACAATTATGCCACTAATTCAACAATTCTTTTATAGAAGTCAGGAAATCAGAGGGGTAGGCCAACGGCTTACTCTCTTAAAAAGAATATAAACTTTGCTCTAGCCTCCTTTCTCTTTTGAGCCCAGCTACTCATTTATAACTTCATCTTACTTGCAACACAATAAAATTCCAGCCTTTATCACAGAATTTTTTTTTTTTTATCAATAGAATTCAGCAGGCAAAGCATTAGTATTTTGGTTTTCTTTTCTTTTTCTTTCTTTTTTTTGGTTTTTGGAAAGGATTTGTAGCCACAGGCTCAAAGGAGGAAGAAAGGGAGAGGGATTAACTCTCTGCAAAGAAGGTCAAAAACATAATTTACAAGTGAGGCAAGAGGAGCAGCTGTATCTGTTGGCCTAATCAAGACTACCAGCTGGAGAATTTACCAGCAATATGAAAACCATGTCCACCAGATGTCAAGCAATGCAACTGGAGGCTAAACATCTCTGGGCTATGCAGGACTCTCCCCTCTCTTTACCACCCATATTTCATGTTAAATAGTAAGGTGTCTTCCACAGGCCACCAGCAGGGATAACAAGAACATTTCCGCACAAGGGACTTAATAACATGACGGTACCCCACCAGACGGGTTTCAGTGTTGAAGTCCACCTCATACAATGTTCTTTTGTTAAAAAGTAATTTTAGCTCAGAGTCAATACGTAAGGGGTGAGAGAAACATAAATGGCTGCAAGCCATTGTTGTGCAAGGATTCTTGTGGCTTATTAGGCTTATTTTATATTTGGGAACCATTGTGTCACTGGGAAGAAAAGAATGTTCTGAAAATATTTACTTGAATAACCATTTTCCACTCATTCTTAAACCTGTACTGTTCAATACGGTAGCCACTAGCACATATGGCTATTTAAATTTAAACTAGTTAAAATTTAAAGTTCTGTTCCTCAGGCATACTAGCCACGTTTCAAGTGCTTAATAGTCACATATGGTTAATGGCTATCCTATTGGGTAACACGATATAAATATAAAATATTTCCATCATCACAGAAAATTCTATTTATTAGATACTGTTGCTCTAAACCTGTAAATCAGCCGTGAATGGGCAATTATAATCTCCTTCTCTATGTACTATGCAATAAAGCAAACTTTATGCATACTCTTATGAAATAAGTCCACTGATACAATACGAATCTTGTATTAGGTGAGAGTGATACAAAGAGGAGGGCGAGCTCAGTATTACTTCCACAAATGTAAGCCAGTCCTTGTCTGATGAGACGTACTTACCCACTGTACTCACAGAAGCCCTGGGAAGCTACCTGCTTGCTGGATAATGAACAAAGGCTGGACTGCATGGGTGTTATATGACAGATAAGCAATAAACTCTTCTTTCTTACATGTATCCTTAATTACTTAATGACTCAACCAATCTATATCAGACAGTTTATATCAGAAGTTTCCTTATTTATATTTTCAAATGTGCAAAACAAATCACGCCCTTTAAAAAAGAGGCTGCCCAACTTCACAGATTTGCAAATGAGGCACTTTAATGCCAAGTAAACAGCATATGCCACAGCTGTTTCCAGAAATTTTATGAACAAGAAGAACATGAGGCCAGTATAAAATAAAGTCCACCAATTATATTTCTTACTCCCAGCTCACCCACTGAGTACAGGGAAGACAAGCAACTCAAGAAGTGCTGCGTGGATGTCTATGTAATTCTTGTGACTCACTGACGGATGTGTGCCATGGGCACGTGACACACAGGGCACAGACCTTTGACCCTGTGCATTAGGACACTGTGCCAGGGCATGCCACAATGCACCAGAGCATGAGCCAAGTTGCATTTCAAGTATGTCAGCCACCTCCGCTCTCACATGTACAGGACCCATTCCAGGCCTCGGCTTTTTTTGCCTGGGTTTCTTCATCTATTCCAACACTCCTTGCACAATCATCCAGTCCTGACAGCCCATCAGCTTCATTCCCGTTTCCTCTTCCCAGTCCCAGTTTCCTCTTTTCCAATTATTCACAATGGACAAAGAAGAACAAGATGAAATAAAAAGTTTTTTGAAATCCTCCCTGCTCTATCATCAAAAGCATAAAAGACCTACTGTTTCTCTTTCAGACCATTAACTGTTGTTAATCAGATTCTCATAAAGATCACAGAGCTACTGCCCAAGAGAGGCTGAAAAAATCCATTTGTATCAACTCAGCCTGTTAGAGGTTCATGCAATGGCTGCAAGGTTTTCAGGTTATGCCCCAGTTTTCCCGCTTACCTTGGCTTTCCCATCCTGGGCTGACATATATCCAACACACATGCTCTCTGTTGTGTGGCTCCACAGAAATTCCACTGCCATGGAAGAGAACACAAATAGGCACATTCAGATCACAGATGGAAAATAAATCTTTGCTTTTTTAATAGAACAGTTAAAGATAGCTTTATACTTAACACACTCAGTTCCCTACTTTCCATTTGCTCCTTCATAAATGTCAAGATGATTTAGTACTCAAAACTGTGTAATGCCATTTACTGTGAAATGAAAAATGTATTTCTTTCTTGTCAAAACTTATGATTATTACATGTAAAATAAATGCTCTTCTGTTTGAAACTTGTAACATTAAAGACACACACGTGCACACACACACTCATACATACAGTACACAGTGATTTAATAAATGTAATATTCCATAACGTAGTTTCCTTTAATACACACACACACACACACACACACACACATCTTGATTTCTAAATACCATTCTGCATGAAAAGAAATCAGGATTCCTTGAAGAAATGTTAATTTCAGGGCTGAGGCAGAGAAAATATAAAATAAATCTGGAACATCTTGTTGTGCCAGAAGGTAAGGCAGTGCTCAAAGAATGATAAGGACTTATCAAAAGGACCAGGAGTCAGCCTGAAGGGTCTCCTGCTGGCCAAATCTGTGTCAACTGAAGTACCAAAATACGTAATAATAGTAATGAATTATCACCATTGACCAAAATGAGAACCAAGGGCCGGCCGAGTGGTACAGTGGTTAAGCGCTGGTTTGGGAAGCCAGCGGCCCCGGTTCGGGTCCCACATATGAGGGCCAGTGACACTGCCTTCAAAAAAACAAACAAAAAAACCCCCCCAAAAAAACAAAAAGAAAAACAAAATGAGAATCAGTGGGCCCACACTAATGCAAACAAATGAATAAAGAAACAGGGAGGAAGAGAAAACTCTTCCTTGCAGCAGAATGCCACCTAATAAATACAGAAAAAAAAAAATAAAGTTAGCAAACCACCATGGTTGCTAAAATTAGTAAACATTTGAAGAGAAACAGGCTATTTCAGAGTCTCAAAATATCTCTCCAAAAAATTCTTATTAAATATAAAAGGAGAAAATGTAAGTGCACTGTGGAGACACCTGATGGACCCCACTTTAGGCAAATGATCGAAGCTAGCATCACCAGTTAAGGGACAGACAAATCACAATGTGACTCCTCATAAGACACTGAGACTCACCACCACTTCTGTGGTATTCTTGCCAAAAATGCAGAACCAGAATTACACGAGGAAACACCATACAAACCTGATAGAAAATCTCTACTAAATAAGTAGTTTAAAATTCAAAAAAGTCAAAGTCAAAAAATACAAAATTGAGAAACTGTTCCCATTTCAAAAAGACAAAGGAGACATGACAACTAAATGCAATGTGTCATCATGGACTGGATCCTGGACTAGGGGTGGAGGGTATAAGAGACCTTACAGAGACATTTGATGTTGTTTGAAAAGGGATTATGGATTCAATAATAGTGCTGGATCAATATTAAATTTTATGATTTTGATATCTGTGATTGTTAGAAAAATGACCTTATTCTTATGAAACGCACAGTGAAGTATTAGGGGTAAAGACCCCTGAAATTTCCTTGGTCTTAAATAGTTCAGAAAAAATGTGTGTGTGTGTGTGTGTGTGTGTGTGTGTCTAAAGGAAAGAGAGAGGGAAGTAGGAAGTAAGAATGGCAAAGTAATCAGGGAAAAATGAAAGCAATGGATGAATCTGGGTAGAGGAATTATAGATGTCCCTTGTACTTTTCTGTAAGTTTGAAATTATATCTAAATTAAGTTACAAAAAGAAAAATTCACAAACATACAGAGATATACCTTCAAGTACATACTTTTAAAATTCTAAGTTTTTTTAAAGGCATTTTTTTAAAGTTTTGAAGTACTTCTCCAACAAAAATTTCAAAAGTCCCTGATAATGAAACTGCATTGCTCAACCTTAAACCTTCTGGGTCCCAGGCCATCCATCTGTTTATACCTCCGAGCTAATTAAGCCTGAAGACAAGTGTTTGAGTTGAGACACAACTGTGGGATCACTGATCCTAGACTCTGAAGGTTTTGCCAGACATGTGGGGAAGAAAGAAGCAGTAAGGGACAAAACTGAGTTCCACAGATACATGGCTCATTCCCTCATCATTAATTAATTATCAAACCTGCCAACCTGCTCAACAGACGCTCTGCTGAAGAGTGCAGGAAAACAGTGTCACGCAACGAAGCAAGTTCTCTTCACCAGATGTTTTTTCTTCCTCACACATCTCCTTTGAACTTCAAAAATCTTGAAGTCCAGAGCAAGGTCTGGGATATTCTAAATTGCCTAATAGAGCAAAGGCACTCAAGTCTTACTGAATTTCCCTAGAGTAGTGACAATGCACTTGTATTTATAAATACAGAGTTAAGGCATTTCTAAAATTGTGACTTCTCCTTATGCCCCAAATGTTACAGTGGTAATTGCTCGTGTAGTCAGTCTAGTCATGAAAGTGAAGGATAAAAACATTACATTTTATTTCTTTTCAAAGACACAGTTTGGATGATTTTAAACTGCATTGTTCTCTCTAAATATGTAGCCTACTTTAAGGAAATATAATATATAAAAAATTTAGATTTACAAAACAGAATAAATTGGGTATACTGATTGAAGACATTAAATGTTTTGGTATTAAAGGTTTTTCAATGAAGTTTCTAGATATAGAGTTTAGGTGTCCTTAAAGAAAGTAACTCAATGTCTAGAAATTCAGTCTTCACTCTTTTCGCATATCAAGGGGAAAAAAGAGGTGAATTGTGTTGACACATTGTTTTCAATACCAACAATTCAAATCAGTATATCGTGATCAGTTCAGTGTATTGCTACTTCAGGCTAGCTTGGGACACTCAGCAGAAATTGTCTACAATTTAAATTATAGAATGCTTTTGAAAAGAAAGCTGATTTTATTTCTTTTAGTTAGCCTGTGTTAACAAACCATTTCTTGGTGTAGGGCTTCAGAGAAGCAGCAGCGGGAGGAACTGACATTCAGAATCTGTCATCTGGCAGGCACCGCCTTTTGTAGCAGAGCTCAGAAAGCCTGAATGGGGAACCTGAGGCTCACAGAAAGGAAGTTACGTGGCCTACGTCATTTTAGTAAGTGTACAAACTGGAATTAAAACTGGACTTTCAGATTCCTAAACCTGTGATCTTTCATTGTCCTATTACTCTGACATTTACTCAACTTGAAAAGAAGAACTTATAATTAATATTGCATGCTGGGGGTGCTAAAAAAATATACACATGACTTACATACATCTTTTGGTATCAGTATATATTGAGTATTACAATTTTAATACAGTTTTTTCCTTTCTTAAAATGTGTGTACATTTTTTTTGGCACTCTCTGTATTATGAGGATTAAATTCCTTACAAACACCAAAGGACCACACAACATCAAACACACTCTTAAATATTTCTTAAGGAAACTTTTAAAACTATAACAAAATCCAGAGGCCATAAAGGACAAGATCAATATATTTGACTACAGCAAAAAATGTTTATAGTATTTTCTTTGCCATATAGAAAAAAAAATCAGGAGATGAATGACAAACTAGGGAAATATCTACAATTCACAGCATAGAAAAAGGGTTCATTTTCTTAATATATAAAGATCTTCTACAAATCAATAAGAAAAAGACAGGTATCCAAAAAGAAAGCAAAAAGGATATGAATAAAAGGGAATAATGAATGGCTCTAAAACACAAAATGATATTCTACATTTTGCCTACTAAAAGAAATGCAAAGTAAAACCACAAGATACCATTATTCACCTATCAGGTTAGCTGATATCAAAAGGTTTGAAACACATTTTTTGTTAGCTGGGGGTGAAGAAAGCACTGTCATATAATGATGGTGGGAATGATGGCTGCAATTTGTGGCAGTTGTGTACTGTAAAGTCACCATGAACACTGAATTAGCAAATACGGAGCTATTGCTCCTGCAAGCCTCTGCTCACATTTTCAATCTATAACTAACCTTATTTTATGTGTGTTTCTGTTAAAGACATATTATTTAATATATATGTCTTATAAATAATTAATTATATGCAGTATTTCTTCATAATAAAACACTAGCCAAGAAGACTTATTCTAGCCAAAAATATTCCTGATGGATAATTAGTCCATGAATTTCTTTGGCTTTCAGCCTCACAACGATGTTGTCTCCTAGACTCTTTTTATTGGCCATCGTCTCATGAATCCGTAAGTTTAGCTACTGTTCCAGCTTTTCCACAGCTTCAATATGTATCATAGATGTTACTTTAGCAGCTTCTGGAACAGCATACAGATTGGTAAATTTATTCTTCCTTTTTCTGGATATACAAAGCAAACAGCACTACAACGCTTGCCTGGATGGAGCTTATTCAACATGTGGATTTTCTCCAACAGACACCACAACCTCCTTGCACTTAGGAACACTAGATAGCATTTCAGCGCTATGCTTAGAGGCCATTTTTAAAAAGCAAGACCAACAAAGAGCACAAACATGAAAAATGGGACACTAAATAGACCACCAAAAGGGCACTTGTTTACAGGAAGAGAGCTGAGACAAGAAGGTGGAGCATCACTTTAGTTGGGACTGTATCAGGCAACTCAAATTTCTCATCACTCTGCACATGCCCACAAATGACTGTGAAAATTCCAGGAGTACTGATTTTGAGATTACAAACAAATTTCAGCAAGCAGGAAAATTAACAAATATGGAATCTGAAAATAATGAAGATTGACTGCAGTCATCAAAATGATATACTCTTTGGCCCAGTAATTATACTTCTAGGTATTTATCCTACAGATGCCTTTAAAGTATGAAATAACTTTTTCACATAGATATGCATTGAAGTAGTTTTAATTAGGAAGAAACTAGAAATAGCTTAATTGCCTATTGGTGGTAATATCTATCTATCTATCTATCTATCTATCTATCTATCTATCTATCTATCTATCTATAAATTATGATACTCTATGCAATGGACTATATGCAACAATAAAAACAAAGAAGGAAGCTCTACCTGGGTGACATAGAACCATCAACGTTAAGTGTTTTTCAAACTTTTTGACCGTGAACCACAGTGAAACAAAAACAAAACAAAAAAGCCCCATATGGATTGTCACATAATACACACATTTCTTTAAAAATGAAATTCCATGAAAGAATATTTACCATTGTACTTGCATTTGGTCTATTTTATTAGGTTCTTCATATTCTATCCACTGCATTTAAGAGATTGTGCTCATGACTCACTAAATTGACTTTAGACCTCATTAACATGATATATTCTGGTTTGAAAAAACACTAATCTGGAAGATATACAGTTTATCTAATATAAAAGAAAAGGTGGAGAATGATATATAGAGATGGTGCTGCCATTTCTGTTAAAGAAAACAAAAGGGCCTCATGGATGAACATGTTTGTGAATACATGCGATCTCTCTGGAAGAATATTTTAGGAACTGACAGCAGTGGTTGCTACTGCAGAGGGAACTGGTTGATTCAGGGAACTGAGTGGAAGGCTATCTATCTATTCTTCACCACATAGCCCTTCTGAAACTTCTGAATTTCATCCTGTTTTTATTTATTTTCTATTTTTAAAAAATGCCCCTAGGAATCACAATGACCTTGTTAATCTACATTATCTATGAAGAATTAACTTCAGCCACTCATGGTAGCTCACCACAGCCCACTGCAGCAGAGGCTGCAGCCTACAAGTCGCAGGCAACTCAGGGCAGCCCAGCTCCAGGTCGAGCTGTTGTTCACCATCTTAGCTGTAGAGGGTGCAGTGTCACTGGCCCTCATGTGGGATCTGAACCGGGCAGTGCTGCTCAGAGCTGGCGTCCCAAGCCAGCTCTTAACCAATGCACCACTTGGTCGGCCAGCATGTAATTTTAATTGTCCTTCATGAGAATGCTTTATTATAATGTGAAACTGATATATGCTTTCCAACTGTTTCATGTCTCATGACTAAAATATGATCAAACATTATAAAGGACCATGAATAAATCCCTTACTTAAATTTACATTGGGCACGTATATTTAGGGCAAAGGCTGTTATATTCAAAGAGCAATCAAAACAAATGTTTATTTCCATTAGAAATAAAAAAAGTCAAAACCTATATAAGTTTTTATAAACGGTTAGAAAATGATTATTTGCCTCAAGGGTAAAGTTTGTCCCACAAAAAACTTTCGAAACTGTTTAAGTCCTGATTTATAATTAAAATCCAGCAAAGAGTAGTACAAAGTTTGCTCAAATGGTTACATAGAAAAAAAATTAATATGTCAGTAAAGATCAATGAACATTTCTTACCATCAGTGATTTCAAGAAATATATAACTGGTTTCTTGATTTTAGGGACTAAATCTGGAATTGTTCCAAACACTAAAAATTAAAATTTATAGTAATAGTATTAAAAATGATTCTAATAATAATACAGCAAACCAGGCAGATGCTACATCATAGTATCAGGCTTTTTCCATATGTAATTATTACATATAGCATACCATAAACTCAAGCAACCAGCAGAACAAATGAATGGCCTGGAGTGACAGGTCTGAGCCTGTGAAACTGCTATCTATCTATAGTAAACAGCCTTTGGTGTGGTCAAGCTGAAGCATTATTTCCTCTTAGAGAAGCTCCTGGCCTTTCGGTAATGATCATGTTCCTTTGGTAGTGGCCCATGCCTATTTACACCTCAATTACTGATTTGAAAAGGCTTTTGTTTTTTAAAAAGCCAAAGCCCAGTGATGATGAGGCCACTACTGGAAATGCCCAGACCATGAAAAGCTCTCCATCAGAAAACATTAAGAACACCCAAAGCCATGCTAAGATAATTTCCTGAATGGGTTTTACACATGAAAGGTGGACACAGGGAACTGGCAGGATTCTTCTTCACCAAGTGGCTTCACAACACATCACCTCATACAAGCGCGCCATGAAAGAAGGTCAACACTACTGATCCTGTCTCAGTGCTAGAGAATGCGGGCCGGCTGAGTGGCTCAGTTGGTTAAGAGTGTGAGCTGAGCTCTGAGCAACAGCAGTTCGATGCCCAGCCCAAACTGATCTGCCACTGAGCTGCCAACAGGTGGCAGGAGGGCTCAGCTTAAAAAAAAAAAAAAAAAGAGAATGCGTCAGGTGGGATGTGCTATACATGTGCTCCACGAGAGCGACAGGTCAATGAGAGCGACAGGTCAATGACGTTACAGGGACATTCAGGATGGATTTATACATAATCTTAGAGGCCAGCCTTTCTGGAAAGTTGTATGTGTGCTTTGCAGCAAATGAATTCCCCTATTGATGTAACGTCCAAGAGCGGGTCTACTTCAGTCTTACTTAGTGTCCCTCCACTATAGGAGACAGACTTTAGCCCTTATGCAAGGCTTTGCCTCCTACTGACATTTCAATCACCACCTTCACAGGTTAATATTAGAGCTGCAAGCTACCTCTTGTATGATTCTCTCCCAAGGATACCTTTTTCTCTCTCAAAATTATTCACGTGGCATCCAGTTTAAATTAAGTCAAACAAACTTTCCTTTCCAGGATTGCAAGCAAGTTTTTTCTAACCAAACCGTTTCTCTTTTTTGACCAGAAAGAAGCCCTCAGTCACCCTTAAAAAAAAAAAAAAATGTTGTTCTCCAATTGTTAACAACCCCCAGCTGCACTGGCTCCCGCACCCATTTAAAACTTCTCTGCCTGGCTTCACATCCCAGACTTTCTTGCAAGGAAAACAGAACTCTCTAAAATCAGAACTGTCTTGGACTGGGCAGTTGCCAAGTCAGCTGCTGCTCCTTAGCCTTAGATTGAATCGCTTACCCTAGGACATTTTGCACAGTGCTTAAGTTACCCCTTATTGAATAAAGATAAATGCATTTTTAAAATGAAAAGAATGACGAACTGTAAACAGAACAGCCTCCTCTTATCTCTGTAGAGTCCCCCCCCCACTCCCCTCTGTGTTAGGTTCTTTATAACCCAATAGCGGGTTCATACAAGGATGCTTTACTGTCTTGACATGGAATCCTTCAGATTCATATAATGTATGTCCCATTATAGCCATGAAGTAGCTTTGAGTTGGCTTGCTTCCCTGGAAAACTTTCACCACTGAACTGTCTTGGGAGGGCTGGGGATAGAGTTCTATAGAAGCCTAGTTACAGTAAGCCAAAAAAATAATTATCTTCTCTTTCCAAGGCTCACTCTGATTTGTTCAAGATTAAAGAAGGATGCTGACTAAAAAGGAAGAGAGGGATGTGGGTCAAATAGTAATACAAGCCCCGAAGGACTTTTCAATTCTCTTCCTGTTTTATCATTTTATTGTATTAGAAACTACCGGAAATAGGGGCCACTAGCTGGGGCTTGGAAGTTCTCTGCTGAAAAGGAAAGCATTCAGTGAAACAAGTTTTATTGAAACATGATTTCATTCATTCAACAAATATTTTTTTAGGATTTATTTCATGCTAGGTTGATCTCTATTACCCTTTGAGCAGATGAAAATTGACTATAAAACTTGTCAAAATGTTTTTCTGAGAGTTTAAGGAGAACCACAGTAATAAGAATTACATAATCACTAGAATTCTATTCATAAATCTTTGTATTCTTTATTTCAGATGGAAATTTTTGTGGCCAAAAAAAAACCCAAAAACCCTACATGGTTAGATTATAACTAGAACTATACTTCTCATGGTGGAAAAGAAAATTACAGATGAAAAATTATTTCCACTTTTTAAAAAGTATATTAGTGATAGTTAAGGAGAGAAAAGTTCTGTTTTAAATCAAACAAAACCAATTATAGCTACTTGTAATCAACATCTTTGGTTTAAAAATGAAAACTAATTCTGAATTATATCAACTTCACAGTACTACCTCAACAGATTAATCCAACTTAGTAGCTGAAGCTGAAATATCATGTCTGCCTTATTCACTTTGCCTCTAATAAAAAATTACTTGATTCTTTTCAAGGGTCACTTAACATTTCCACTGTGACATTTGTCTCTAGTCGAATTATATTTCCAGGCCTTTGACTGTGGCGTTTGACTTTACCCCATAAGCTCAGTGTTCCAGAAAGGAAGTTTAGGAAAGCAGATGTACATTTTTCTATAATTTTGTGTTTTTCAAGCATAAATAACAGGAATTTTTTGTGTTTTAAAGTAATTATTTATTTTAATAAAATGTAGCACCTTAACTGTATTTACTTAAAAATATAAATACTGTAACCATTTTCTGTGGATTTTTGAGACATTTTGGAGAACAAACTTGAAATCAATTAATGCAGCAAAAAGGTTAAATAAAAACCCAAATGCTATCTTTTAAGTCTATAGTAAAGATATAGCAATTCCAAAGCATTGCTGAGGCACTAAAGAAATAAGCTTTCAACCATGACACTGGACCATCTTATAGAACAAAGTTTTAGTTATATTTTTAAGACAAGCTATTCAAATCAGATAAATATCTGTAAGTACTTCTTTGCCCACTACTGGCCTAATAGCTAATTTGCCTTCTCTTTGAGGGTTATTTTTATGATTGTGTGAGCAGAGCAGAATGCTTAGTCTTAAGTGCTCATGGTGGCATGTGCCATGAAATGGAAATAAATAATATTGCTGACCCCAAGAATGAAGCTCCTTTGAAGTGTTTACACATGCTTGCCAAATTTTTTTTTTTTTTTTTTTAGCTGAGCCACCCTGCCACCTGTTGGCAGCTTAGCAGCAGCTCAGCTCGGGCTGGGCATAGAACTGCTGTTGCTCAGACCTCAGCTCGCACTCTTGAACGAGCTCTTAACCAACCGGCCAGCCCGCTCGCCAAATTTTTAATGCCAGTAAAACCAAAAAGTGGGTTTGGAATTTTAACTTAAAGTAAAATAACATTTTATCTTTTTAATGTTCCAGGAAGCATCAATTCACTCTAACATTTTAAAATTTTTAAACCAAAGCTAGGTTTTCTATCAGTGACAAAAAGAGTACTGGATAAATAATTGTGCCTGTTCTGAAAAGGGTGGGGTGGGGTGGGAAATGACACATTTAAGTTCTAACTGGCAACTGAAGGACAGTCATAGAGCTGAGTTTAAAAATGATAAAGAAACTAATTATCCTTTCAGTTAATTATGTAAGAAACTGAAAAAACTCTTATAGAAATCATATGATATATTCTTTATATAAAGTTCAGACAGGCCCACATGGGGGCTTCAAAGATATGGGTAATGGGCAATTTCTTAAGCTGGGTGGCGGGTCCACAGGTGTTCATTTTATTATTATCCTTTATAACTTACAAATTTAGTACATTCTTCTTTTAAAAATATATGAAACATTTCATAGTAATGATAAAGAAAACATGGGAAAAGGGGGTAGCTGGACAATTAGAAACAATATCATGTATAAAACTTAATTATCACCATCATGAACATATTCCCAGGTAGCAAAAAGCCTGAAGTTGTTCTCTGAGTAAGGTGAGGGTAACTTAATGGGAAAGTAACAATTACCATGAGTTCTCATCAGATAATCAGGCTCTGGCTGAACTGTGGGCCTCAAATCTATTTAAGGTGAAGGATTTCAACATAGGCTTGGCACAAGGGCTGCTGGTCGAACACACAGCCTTACGAGCCCCGATGCCTCCTATTCTGAATTGCTTAAGATTTTCCTTCAATACCTGAGTCTGTTTCTCATTGATCCCCACGCTCACTGCTTCCTACTAATCACTCTAAGGCAGGAACCCCTGAACTTCACAAAGTTTGTCAGGCTCCCATCAGCAGAGTGAGGGCAGGCTACAAGGGAAGAAATGTACCCATAGAATGAGAGTGGCCTTTTATGCCATATATTTGCATATATTCTAATTATTTTATCAGATCACAAGCTTAAAAGGGAAGAGCTCAGTTTCTTTACTGGAAGGCTTGATGTGTCTTTGTTTATACAATTAATAACCATACTATATACAGCAGTCTCAATAAAGCACTTCTGCAGAGGCCTGGAAAGCACATGTAATTGTACTTTAGCAGGTAAAAATATATTGTGTGGTTTTTTTTCTGTCTAAAAGCAAAGAAAATTAATTCTTTTCAGCTGTTTCATTCCAGCGACAGCATTTGCTTTGCGTTAAAGCAGTGATTTGTAGGCTGGGCTTTGCCAGCAGATTGTGATCTGGGGGGTGGGAGGTGGTGGGATGGGTGTTGCAAACACATTTTCATCCAAATTGTCCTTTTACAAGACTGTTTGTAAAGGCTGTGTTCTGCAATCCATTTAAGCTGTCTCCAAATCTTCTTGTTTCTGGACACTCGTCATTAGCCAACATTTCCTACCCCTATTGTTTGTTTTCAAGAGCATGTGAGGTTATTTTATGTGACATTTCATTTTTCTAGAAGAGTGGTAAATTTCTTTTAAAATTTCTGCTAAATAATTAATAAGGAAATTCCACTTGGCATTTAATTTATTCATCCAATAATTATGAGGAGCCTACTATGGAGAGTGGGTAGAAAGTTGGGGATGACACAGTCCTTGTCCTCAAATGAGTCACAATCTGGTGATGTGATTCTCCTAGGCAGTGGAATCTTTTAAGACTTTGAAAGATATTTTGTTGTCGGAAGAGTCATGACGCATTTTTGCAACGAAAAACAGAAAAAATACGTCATGACTTTTCCAACAACCCAATATTTCAAACTCCTATACCTTCCATGTGAGTCACTGGAGCCCAACCTTTGATCCATTGCTTTAAAATAATTGGGTTCAGAAAAAAAAAGTGAAGAAGTGCTGGGAGGGACAGGTCTAAGCTGTGTTATGGTGAGTGTTTTAGAGATGCCAACTGCATGTTGCAAAAAGAGCACAAAGAAGGAACAAATCACCTGGGGGAGGAGCTTGCAAAGGATTGCAAGAAGATTCCTGTCTGCCCTGGTTCTTAAGGAAGGAATGTAATTGGCTCGGGGCATTTCAAGCACAGGTAACAGCATATGAAAGTTACTAGGGAGAAAACATGACCCTCTGGAAGCAGATCAAGCAATTTGGAGTGCCCAGAACGTGGGGCTTTGGAGATGAATGGATGAAAAGGAGGAGCAATCAGAAATGACACTGAAAGTGTGTTCTGGGGTTATATGAGGGGAGTGCATTTCCCATCAGGTTAAGTAGTTCCCATCCATTTTCTAGGGAAATGAGCAACAGAGGCAGGGTGTGTGTGTGTGTCCTCATTAAAGAATTAAAAGTAGGGAACATGGGAGTGGTATTAAGAGATACACATTTTGCTTTTATTTTAATATACAGAAAGTTATTCAACATTTAGCTTAGACATACAGTAAACTGATCACATATACTTTTATGGCTCCAGTTTTGACCACTGTTCCTCTGACCCTGGGATTGGCGTGGCTCTCTATGCTGCAGTTCGGTCAGGCTCTCCTTTTGGCCCTTTCTGCTCCAGGACAGTCTGCTTCTCTCTGCCTGGCCCTGTTTTTCAGTCCACAGTTAGGTTCTCTGTAGAGAAGGTCTAGTGGCAGTATGGAGGTGGGAGATGAACAGAGAGGTGGGAAGGCTAAAGAGGCAGTCCGGAAAAGAATAAATAGAGCCTGCAAAGTAGGGAGGCACTGATCACATTTGTCCCCGAGTTTCCAAAGAAGAGAACCAAGATCCAGTGATGCAAACTGAAGTCTGACAGTCTGAGCTGTCTACAGATGTAACAGAGCACCTTGATTTGTCATTGTAGATTGTTAGACAAGCTAGAGGGCCATTTGGCAGTGAGAGGATTTAAAAGGTTTATCAGTTATGTATTGCTGCATAAGTTACCACAAAATGTAGTGGTTTAAAACAACATTTACTATCTCAGTTTCTGTGGGTACGGAAGAAAGGAAGAGCTTTGTTGGATGGTTCTTGCTCATGGTTTCTCATGAGATTTCAGTCAAGAAATCTGTCCAGGGCTGCAGTCATCTGAAGGCTCACTCAGAGCTGAGGCTATTGGCAGGAAGCCCCAGGGCCTCGCTGGTTGTGGGAAAGAGGTCACAGTTTTTTGTCACATGGGCCTCTCCATAGTGCTGCTTGACTGTCCTCACGAAACGGCAGTTGGTCTTTCTCAGAGTGAGTGATTCAACAGAAAGAGCAAGGAGGAAGCCACAAGATCTTTTTTTACCTATGCTCAAAAGTCAGACACTGTCCCTTTGCCATATTTTTATTCATTAGAAGGGAATCTTAAGGGGAAAGGAATTAAGCACCACCTCTTGCAAACAATTTATGGGCAAAACACAGACAAGGTCACACAAGAGGTCTTTGAGAGTTCCTTCACACCTGAGATTCTCTAACTATATTAATGAATCAGTAAATAAAGGACAAACCTTGAAAGTGCCTGTATTTGGGTCATCCCATCCCTGAAGTGGCCCACTGGGGCTACTTGATGTATTTGTCAAGATGAGTGGCTCAGTAATGGCTTTCACAACACTCCATCAAAGTGGCAATGGGGTTTAACTGAAACTGCCTTTGTGGTGTAATGAGAACACTATGATTTTCAGATAAGAGAGTAGATTCACAAAAGGCTGAAGTTAGAAATTGTTTTGATGATACTATTCTTGGGACAAAAAAAGTGATTGAATAATATACTGCAGTTAATTTTCTTTTTAAATTTGGGGAGGTATTTTGTTTTATTTGGATGTGTAGGAAAAAAAGACTTCTGAGCATTCCTGGTTACTAGATTTTACTAAGCATTAAGGAGCCATGAGTTTATGAAGTTATATTTTCATGAATTTTATAAAGCAATAAATGAGAACTCATGGTTCCAACATGAAGCAAATAAAGCTGTGGCCTGACTTGGGGTAGTTCATGGGGAACAGTACAGGAGAATCCACTTAAGCTTGATGTTTGCGATATTCTACTTCTATAGGTAGGCAGAGGTTTATGAGACACTTCCCTTCTAATGGTACAATCCTCCACTACTGGGATTTGCAGTGGATAATATTTACACAACCTTGATAATGTCAATGCTGGTTAGTCATTGTCACCATTGGGAATCAACCTCTAATTACAGAGACAAGTAGTGACAAATATAGCTACAGCTATAGGGCCGATTGAAAATTCTAATAACCCTGACAATAATGGTTGCTAGAGGTTGAGGTAAGGGAGTGAGGGAAGAAGAAAAAAAGAGAACAGCACATGCACTTTCTTAAACTTACATAGTCTAAGAAGTGAGGGATGGTTCATAGAGATTATATAGAAATTGATGAATCAAAAGCAACAAAGGTGGGGCAGGCCGAGTGGGTCAGTTGGTTAAGAGTTGGCTTGGGAGCACGAGCTCTGAGCAGCAGGGCCGCTAGTTCGGTTCCCACATGGGCCAGTGATGCTACACCCTCTACAGCTAAGATGGTGAAAAATGGCTCAATCTGGAACTGGGCTTCCATGAGTGGCCGGTGGCCAGCGAAAGCTGCTGTGAGCCACCGTGAGCTGCTGTGAGCCACCATGAGCGGCCATCCAGTGGCCAATGACTGACTGCCTCAGCCAGGAGGAGTGCAATGATCATGATACCAACATGGGCCAGTGAAGTGGTGTCCTCCACAACTAGACTAAAGAACAAAAGGACAGTAACTTGTCTGTTCTCCTTTCCCGATTCCCCAATGCTGTTCCCCTACCCCAACTCCCCAATAAAATCTTAAAAAAAAAAAAAGCAATGAAGGAACAAGAGAAACAAATAAAGAAGCAAAAACTCATAGACAAAGACAATAGTTTAGTGATTACCAGAGAGTAAGGGGGAAGGAGGGATGGTAGAAGAGGGTAAAGGGGGTCAAATATATGGTGATAGAAGGAGAACTGACTCTGCGTGGTGAACATACAATGTGATATATAGATGATGTATTACAGAATTTTACACCTGAAACCTATGTAACTTTACTAACCATTGTCACCCCAATAAACTTTAATTTTTTTTAAAAAGAAAGAGTGTGTTAAAGTTGCAATAACATTAAAATATATGATTTCAAGTTAGAGTAGAATTCTAACGAAAGTCAGGAGGAAAGGGAAATGGGAAGTTATGTAAACTATGTTCTTAATTTTTTACCAAAAAGGAGTCACCAATTACTGACTAATCAAGAAACAGAAGCATGTTTCTACAGAAACTGTAGAGTGAAGGTGTTTCCCACAAAAATAACCAGAACCAGAGACTGGTGGCTCTGAGAATGGGGTGGTGAAGGTGACTTTCATGTCCGCGTTCCCGTCCTTCTGTACTGTGTCTGCTTTCTTGCCACATACTGACTATATATAACTGCTTTAAAGAGAAAAATGTAAAACTCCATGGAGTTGGTAACATCTATAAGTTGCTACTAGTCTATGCTCACTAGATTTTAATAGATAAATGTCACAAACATCAATCCCTCTAGTTAACTTTAACAAATGGCATGATTTCACTTACTTCATAAATTGATACTTTACATTTCATCCCTTTTCTTGAGAAAGAGAGTCAGTTTACAAATTACTTCCTTGGTGATGAAAACTACTTCACATGAGCCAAATATCCTATAACTTATCCTTAAATATGAATTTCCATACTATACCGAAAATACCTTGAAGTTTTCAGGATTAACTCAAATGGCGAGAGTCCGGGCTCAGTCAAGAACTGACCCTCCACGCTAGGAACAGTCCATGAGGCGGTGTTAGTAACTGGCCCCACCTCCTGGTACTAGGGGTTATTTTGAGTGTTTCTGAAAGGCCCAGGGACATCCTTTGCATATTTTAAAAGCAAATTCCCTGCTATCTAACTGCGGAAGACATTCAATGGATTCGACAATGATTAAAGTACCAAAGAAGCAAATGGATAATTTGCCTTGGTCTTACAAAAGGTGGCCATTTAAAAACAAACACACAAAAAACATTTTCGTGGAGCAACATCAGTACCAAGTATGTAGTGGGCAGGCAGAAAGAGAATACAAGGAAAATGATGAGGTTCGTGGTCAGAGTCTAGGTAGAGAAAGAGGCCTTCTGCATAAAATTGCATTTTTTTCCTTTGAAGAATGAGGGGAGAGATTTCATGAAAGCTCTTTGGGCTTCTGTAGTAAAAAATACTTTTTTACACTCATAAGAAATGCTCACTCTTTTATTTTATAAACTCATAGAACCTCAAGGTATGAAGGGACTTATACTATAGCAATTCACAACAATCACACAATATAGGTCAGGCACCACCTGCACTTTTTTTAAGGAAATTTATACAAAGAGTAGAATTACTCTTTGTAGCTTCTGTGGATCACCAACAGTGCTTACATAAAAAATAATTACTTAGAGAAAAATGGATAAATACACATTGGTACATCCATACAATGAAATACTATACAGCAATGAAAATGAACAAACTACTGCCACATATAACATGGATGAATCTAACAGGCTTAATGTTAACTGAAGATATCAGACACAAATACTACACATTCTATGATTCCATTTATTAAAATATAAAACCAAGCAAAACTAATCATGGTGTTAGAAGTCAACACAGTGGTTAACTTTGGAAGGGGTAGAGACTGAGAGGGGTTGCCAGGGCGGCTTTGGGGGTTGCAGTAAAGCTCTATTTTTTTTTTATCTGGGTGCTGGTAACATGGGTGGGTTCAGTTTGTAATAATTCATCAAGCAGTTGCAGTTATGATGTGTGCTCTTTTCTGAGTATATGTCACTTTAATTAAAAAGTCAAATAAGAAAACAACATAGGGTTCCCTGCTAGTTTATATGGCACCTTTATGCACATTTTTTTAAGTGCCCCCTCTGGATGAATGATTTAGAAAAAGACACTCCATGGGCAGTGGTAGCCCCGTAAGTTTGGGCCTTGGCAAATGGAGTGTGGGCTGGGTTTTATCCACACTGATGTGCTTAACTAGACACAAAAATCACACATCTGGGTGGACATCTGCAAATCTGCAAAAACACAGCTTTATGAGAAGGGCATGGCAGACATCCTTATTCTACAGATGTGTAAGTGGCACTGAACAGTAAGACTGATGCATGAAGGCGTCATAGCTAATAAGCAATGGAGCCAGGACGGACTTCTAGGCCAGTAGCTCTTCACATGGTTCTGATTCCTTTTGGGGAGGAGGAACAGGAAGAAGCTTTCTATGTTACTGGGTATATTGTTATGTGTCATCTCAAAAGTTTTGTAGAATAAGGCAGGGGATAATTACAAAGTCCAATGGTCTTTTTTTTTTTTTTTTGAAGGCAGTCATATGTGGGACCTCATATGAGGACCACACTGGCTCTCATATGTGGGACCAAAACGGGGCTTAACTACCACACCACTCGGCTGGCCCCTACGAAGTCTTAACATTGGGCTTTAGTGAAGGTCCTAGGTTCTAAGCCCATTGAAAAATATGCTCTAAGCATATACTCTAAGCAGAAGTAAACATTCATCTTTTAGATGTTCACCTACACAAAAAAATCAATAGAATAGAGAAGGTTAGGTATCAACAGAGCATCCTGGCCCTCCCATCGCTTATTGACTTAAGGATATAAAACTTTCCAAGTCTTGGAGAAATGAAACAGAAAGACACACATATAACGTATATGTCCAGCTTACCTAGAAGTGTCTGCTTATTTTGGGAGGAGTCAGGCTCTGCAGAACATCTGCAAGATCGGAGAACAATCACTCCTCCAAGCACGCCATCTTCACTGGCCAGGAAAGGTGAACCTAGGCAGAAATGACTAGTGGTCATTGCTCAGTTAGTTTTACTTTTTTCATTTTCAATTTTCATTTGATTACCAGAACAAAAATGTGGTATGAATAATATCTTGAACGATGCCCATTTCCTGACAATCACCATTGTTCATACCTTGTATAGTCTTGATTGCAAAGGCCGGCTGATGCCTGAACAGGGGTAATTTGGCAAAGACAGTGCCAGATGCTGCCAAGACTAGAGTGGGGGTGCAGTGTGCATTACTGTGTTCAGAATGGAATTGGAAACACTACCAGATTAAAGGACCAAACACAAATACAGGAAAAAATGCTCAGCAACTCCCTTTGATCAGCTCTTAGGGATCACTTACCAGGCTCTCCCTGCTGTCAGGGGCATGCCACCAAAAGCTTTGATTTACTACCTTAAATTCAATTTTAAACAATAAGCCACAAACTTTATTACAAACATTTAAAAATGCTCCTGATGGTTTACACAAATAAGGGTGAAACTGTATTTCTATTATGAGAGTCTGGTGGTTAGTACGACTGGGCCTCTTTGAGATCTCACACACTGAGCCAATGTGAGCATTTCAAGAACACTACATTTTAAAACCCCTCATTTTTCCTCCCCAAGGACATCTTCTTAGAACATCTGGCGTAGCAAGGGAGCACATGAAGAACAAATGCAAAATTAACCCAAGCACTATCAAAGAAAGTAGTAAA
Organism: Aselliscus stoliczkanus; assembly: GCA_033961575.1. Classification (NCBI taxonomy): domain Eukaryota; kingdom Metazoa; phylum Chordata; class Mammalia; order Chiroptera; family Hipposideridae; genus Aselliscus; species Aselliscus stoliczkanus. The sequence goes on from CM066738.1 coordinate 35,542,636, forward strand.
AATAAAAACCAACCAAATTGGATTTGCGGGGAGCTTCTGGTTAAACTTAGTAGATTAAACACATGCATTTATCACCACTTCTTCCTCAAATCCCAGTAAGCAGAGGGAAAAGGAAGCAAAAATGGCATGGCCCAATAAGGACCGAGAAAAGACAGACAAAGAAAAAACAACACCACAACCCCCAAGACTGACCTTTTAGAAAATGAAAAGGAAATGGACAAGTAGTTAGTTGCTCACCTAGCAGACCTGTGAAAGCTGAAACCTAAGCATCCACGGGGGGGGGGGGGGCCGGAGAGGGAAGGTTGGTTGGAGTAGGGGGACATCTATAAGAAACTACCCAGTGTTGTCATCAAACCCAAAAAGAATCAGAAATTGGAGACTTCGTGTTCTTCTGAAGGCAGGGCTGCAGGATGTGGCTGGAATGAAGATGGTTAGTTACGAGTGTCCAAAACGTTCCACTAGGCTAGGATTCTTGTCTATGACCTGTCTGGTCCACAGCCTGGTTTCTTTATACGGTCTGAAAGCTAAGAATGTTTATTTTACATTTTAGAGGGTTATTTAAAAAGGAAAAAAAAAAGGAAGAAGAGGAAGAGAAGAATATGTTATATGATATAGCATGCAAGGTCTAAAATACTTATCTCTGGACCTTTATGGAAAAAGTTTGCCAACTCCTGAGCCCAAGATTCCTGCCTAAATAGGAAGTTTCTCCTCCCTAACCCTGAGAAACCAGGATATTTACTCTCTAGAGAGGCTGAACCAGGGGGATTTGAGACTTGGGAGCATCAGGCTCACCTTAGGACTGGATGGAAGCGCCACACTAAAAACAGGGGGTTCAAGTGCAAGCTTTTTATGCTGAACAGTGAGATAACAAGCTCCCTTAACCCACAGGTGCCCAGGGTGTAAGAAATCAAGCAGATAGCTCCAAGTAAGAGACCGGATAATTCCTTTCCAGCCACCCAAACAATGTAAGAATCAAGCCATATTTGAGAGAACCTCCCCCACCTCCAAAAACAAAAACAAAAACAAAAAAAATTTGTCCCTGTCTTATGGTAAGGGCTTCCAAATGACAACACAGGTTTTCAATTCAGCTTCTTGATACTTAACTGTTAAATAGTACAGACAACCTACGATCACTGGTTATTTCAGTTAGGATCTAGGAAAGACAGAGACCAAAACAAGTAAAAAAGTAACACAGGAAAAACTTCGGCAAATGCATTGAGCAGAAGAAAAGTTAAAAAAAAAAAAAAAAAGAAAATCAAAAAAGAGATGGCAAATGAGAAAAATACTTAAGAAGTCAGAAGGATTGACCAGAAGGTCCAATACCTGAATAGGAATTTCAAAAAAAGGGGATAAAAGAAATGAAATGCCAATTAAATAATTAAAAAACATTTCCAAAGATTAAAAGATGAGTGCTCAGGCTGAAAAGCCTCATCAATCTCTGAGCACAACTCACGGAACGAAAGAGTGCCATAAAGATATACTGGGGTGCCAAAAAAAGTATACATATTTTAAGAGATGTTATCTATGTATTACTTTTCGAAGTTGAATTGAATTATGGTAGCAATGTATAGTATAACATTCACTCAAAAGATGACATTAAGCAAATTAATGCTAGCATCGCCATGCAACAGGCAGGACACTCAAAGAAAATGGCGGAAACACGGTTGTTGTCCAAAGAGCTTGAGCCATTTTGAAGTGGTATTTGAAATTCGGTAACATTCTCCTGACTTAACACCCCTTGACTTCTTCCTATGGGGGACCTTAAAGGATGTGGTGTACCATAGAAAATCGTCTACACTGGCGGTACTTCAGGAAGAAGCAGAAACGGATTGCACTTGGGTCAACGTTGCTCAAGCAGTAGTTCACCATAATCAGAAGTGTCTAGACGCTGATGGTAATCACTTTGAGCACCTCTTGGGAAAGTAGAAGTCAAATGTGACTTGTATTCATCTTTTGTTATTGGTATATATTGAGTATTACAATTTTAGTACAGTTTACCTTTGTAAAAATGTGTATATATATTTTTTGGCACCCTCTGTATAACTGTGAAATACCAAAATATTGAGGAAAGGCAGAAAGGTGTAAGAACTTCAAAATGTGAAAAAAGATCACATGCAAAGCAAGGGAATCAAAATGACATGCAGTTTTCTCAACACAACACTAGGAACCAGAAGATTAGGTGGAACTGTCTTCAAAATGCTGAGGGATAATTATTTCCAACCTAGAATCTTATCCTCAACCAAAATGTCAATCAAATGTGAAAATAGAACAAAGCTTTACAAAGATTCAAAGGATTTACCTCCCATGCACTCTTTCTCAGACAGCTGTAGGATGATACGCTTTGGCAAAATGAAAAAGTAAGGTAAATGACGAAAAAGAAAATAAGATCTAGGAACAGGAGATCCAAAACTAAAGAAGACTAAGGGCTTCCCTATGACACACGGCTATGCAGCAGGCTTCGAGAGCCAACAGTCCAAACTTAAGCAGGAAGCCAGAAGAGGCCACAAAGGTATTTCCAAGGGGTAAAAATTAAACTAACAGAATACATGTTGGATTTGAAAATATTGAGAGGAAATGTTTCAGATTTTGAGGGATGTTTGAGAATAAGAGTGATTGGTACCCTGCATCCCCCCCTACCCCCCAAAAAAAAACCAAATCTAAAAAATAACATTAACTGCAGGAAACAGAATCTGTACAAGAAAGAAAACACAATCACAGTACACTGTGTATTTCTGATGTCATGAGAGGAAAATGGGCTCCACTGGGTTGGAAGAATAAGGGAACTAAATCCACACCTTCCCTGGTGTGAAGATGAAAATATCTAAATTTGATATCTAAATAGTATCTAAAATTGAAAAATAAATAGTATAAGCTATAAGCGCGTTATGTTGAAATATATAAGTTCTAGAAGAAATAGCTAGGAGAGTCAAAGTAGTAGTCTCAGGGGAGAGGAAACTGAGGTGCGTTAGGGAAGGGGCTACTCATTTTCATTATAAGCCTGGAGATATTGTTTGTCTTTTTAATAAATGCATTGCTTTGCAAAGAAAAAACAACAAAAATTTAAACTAGAACTAGAGTAAATTTTTTAATCCTCAGACTTTTAGAGAAGGGGGAAAGGAGACAAGGAATTCAGTCATTGAGAAACAGCCCTGCATCAGGCCTTGGTTCAATGCTGTCAAATTCTGTAGTTTAATTCTCACAACTACTCTGCCATGAGGTATTTTATTATCATTTTAGAGATGAAGAACCTGAGGTTCAAGGAAGTTCAATGAGTTGCCACAACCATGCCACAGTTGAATGGGGAATGTCGCTTTCTCCCACATGTCCCTGAGCCCACGGTTTTTGCTTCCTTTGTAGCAGTGTGGCTCAGTGAATAGGACACCGGATAAGGTCACATTTCAGTTACCCACTGGATACCCCCACTCTACCAGCGCTCAAACTCGGCAGCTCTAGAACAGTTCCTTTCCCACGAAATCCGGGAACTTCTGGATTCCTTACAGCTCATCCAAGTTCAGATGGCTCTACTTTCCAATGACTCAACACTTCAAACCATGTCAAATCCTGTCAGTTCTCCCTAGGACTGTGCACTTACACCTGCCTCTGCCCCTTCATTTGCGCTGACAAGACTCTCAAGTGTACTCTCATTGTGCTGAAAACACTACAGTGGGCTCCAACCTGGCTTCCCTGCTCTAGTCATTCAAATCTCTAAATTAATTAATTCAATAAATATGTCCCATGTGCAAGGACTCTTCTAGGTACTGGCAACACAGCAGTTAACAAAATGAAGTCCCTTCTCACATCTACTGGGTTGTCGGAAAAGTCATGACCCATTTTTGCACGAAAAACATAGAAAAAATACATTATGATTTTTCCAACAACCCAACAGATGAGCAGGTTGGGGGACAAGTAATAAACTCACAAGTCAATAAAGAAACCTATCTGGACAGTAGGAAGTGCTACAAAGAAAATGAGTCCTGGTAAATGATGGAGTGGGAGGCTGGGGCAGGGACTGCTTTATGTCAAGAATCAGGGAAGGCATCTTTTGGTAAGGAGCTAACCATGTACAAATCTAGGGAAAGAGAATTCCAGGCAGATGAACCAAGCAAATGCAGAGACTCTGAGTAGGGAAGAAGCTTGGGTGTTCAGAAAATATAAGGGAGGCTAGAGTGGTGATGCCAAGTGAGATGGGGAAAGAGAGGGCACACCATGAGTTCAGAGAGACAGAGCCAGGTTATGTGGGGTTACATGGGGCCTTGTGGGTACAGCATGGAGTTTGGATTTTACTCCAAGCATGATGAAAAGATGATGCAAGGCTTTAACCAGGACACTGATAGTCTTTATTTGCACTCATACAAGGTTATTCTGCTGTGTACAATGGATTGGCAGGGCAAGTGTGGAAGCAGCAAGCCACTAAAGAAGGTGCTGGGGCAGCATCGTTGAGAAATGACAGTGGCTTAGGTGAGCCTGGTGGCAGTGGAGACTCTCAGCAGAGATTGGGTCTACGATATTATTCTGCAAGTAGAACCCACAGGGTTATTCACAGAATGGATATGAGGGGCATGGGAAACAGAGACATCAAAGTTTACTCTAACACGAAATATGTACCCAAGTTATGATTACATCATTATACCACTCAAAAACCATCAATGGCTCCCAATTGCCCACCGAATGATATCCAATTTCCTTATCTTGGCCCAGCCCTGCTTCCCTTCACAACCTTGCCTCCCTATTTATTTTTATACATAAGCTCCGGCCAAATTGGACTTCCTATATCCCATTTCCCCAAGATTCCCCTTAGGGCCATGGCTATGAACTGTCCTCCCTGGCTCCCTTTCCTCCCATGAAATGAATCTGTTCTTCAGCTCCACTGCGTTTATACAGACCCAAGCTCTATGGGGCAAGGGTATCTGATTCAAACTCTCTTAGTGACTAACAAAGTGCTTTTACTTGTTTATCACCTTCCACATCCCCAACTTCCTCAACACAAACCCCAACACACACACACACATGCATTGCTGCCATGTGTGGCGTGTGGCATTGAGAATGATAAGACAGTACGCGAGTGCTCTGAAAGGGGATGGGGTCCCCAAGGGCACCATGGAAGCTTATTCTCAGACCTCCTAATCCTTGGTATGAATTCATTCAATAATTCAATTTATTGAAACAATAATTAGAGATATCTGTAAAGTATTCAGATTTCATATTTTCACTGTGGTGTAAGAAAAAAAAATACTGACAGACAGGAGACCCTTTTTTGGGGTTTCAGGGTAGTAATTGTGTTCTTTAAGCATGACATATTTAAAAAACAAGCTTCAGTTTCATCAATTATAAGTCATCGATATTAAAGGACATCTTTCTGAGTGGTTATGAGGATTGATTTTATACATATGAATTTTGTAACCTCTAAGGTGCTATTTAAACATTTGATGGTAGGAAGACCTTTTATGGCATTTTACTGGTTCTCAAAGATTATTATGTTGAGCAAAATCTATTAATGAACCTAGCTGGTTAAACTTCTACAACAGTTAGCACCAGTGCTCAACTGACATTCAGTTGGGTTGGCAGTGCTGATAGGGTATCCATTTCCCAAATTAAAATGTTCAACAGTCTTTGTATAAAAAGAAACACTATTCCTTTTTCTTCCCAGTAAGAAATGAAAAATTAACATGGAGTGCCATGCTGGGCACTGTGCTAGGTAGTTTCTATATCCATATAAAAAATTGGTGGCAAAAATTAATGAACTAAGACTATCCAAAGTTCTATTACTGCATATGCAAGTAGTTGCATAAAATAAGTAAAGAAGATTAATAAATACATAATTAAAATTAACCTTCATTCACCTTAATAAAATGTCTCAGATAGATTTTTTAAATACCCAAGTCTGTAACTGTTATGGAGTGAAATTATAATTACAGATAGTAAGAGACACATTCACTGTGATCAAATGTGTATAATCTGGACATTTCATTTAGATTATAAATCCAGACTAAATAAATGAGACAACTACTTAAACGTATTTGTGCCATAATCTTTACAGGTAAAGAATTTGAAGAAATTGAAAGGACAATCAATATAAGTATTATAATAGAGAACTCAAAAGTATTAATCCATACTTTTGATTCCCAATTAGAATGATTTTAAGTAAAAAAAAGATGACTGCTGGGCCGGCAGAGTAGTGCAGTGGTTAAGAGCTGGCTTGGGAAGCCAGCGGCCCCAGTTCGGGTCCCACATATGAGGGCCAGTGACACTGCCCTCAAAAAAAAAAAAAAAAAAAAGATGACTGCTGGCTCATAAAATCCAAGAGAAAAAATCCAAACTTCTGGAAGGGCAGGGATGTGATGGGTTTTGGAAACTCCAGAACTGTATGCCTGACAACTTAAACCACTGGAGAGACTTCCTCTCTTTATCAGTTTTACCATTCTTAGGGCTCATCAGACTCCAGAAGAAAGGGAAACCCGAATGTCCTGGCTTTGGTCAGGAGTTAAGCCTAGAACAATCAACTGTGACCTAGAGGCCATGCAGTGGGGTCACAGACGGACAGACAAATCCACAGATGTCCACAAAACACAAGTGGATAGAACACTGGGCTATGGACCTGGAGAAATCAGGGCCCCAAATTTGGTGCAGTCTACTTGAACTTCGACAATCCACTTGAACTTGAGCTGCCTGAACTTTGCTCTCTTTTCTCATCTGAAAGATTAAGAGACTGGACTAATAATCTCTGATGTCTCTACCAGTACTGACAGGAACAGTCCTAGCAGTATTGTCAGTGTTAGAGATGCATGTCTACCCATAAGCAGAAGCCAGCCATTACCTGATACCAGCAAGCCAAAACATTAGAGCCTTTTGCAAAATCTGATACAATGTTTCCTCTTCAACATGTGAGAACTTATCAAGAGAGTGATTCTATAGTCAGAAGGCAGCTACTAGTGTTCCATCTTTCCATTACATTTAACAAAGAATCTCTGTCTTTTAAATATGTCTCTGTGGGTTTCTTTCTTCTTTTTAATCTCTATATGTCAAATCACTTGAATGCCATTTTCTCTTGGAGGAATTACATACACATTGAGAAAAAGCAATATACTAATACCCACAGAGAAAGATGGTTGGGCAGTCAGGTGAGCAAGAAAATGAAGGATTGAGGAATAATGAATGTTTGCTATTGAAAACACATACCTCTGACTCCAAAAGAATAAGAAAGATTGTAAATATTCTTTAAACACAGAAGCAGGATAACAGTTTATATTTCCTGAAAAATCAAGGACCTTTTCTCTAAAGGAGCACTTAAGTTAGTTGATATAACTTTCATGGATGTGAAGTATAAGCAGAGGATATGAAGACCACATCACCTCATGAGAGGAATCAATCGCTAGGTTCAGAAGTGTCAGCTCATTAATAAAATGTCACTACATTGTGCCTTTGAAGAGAAATCTACCGATTGCTGTCATCATCCTATTAGATGTATACTAAATTAACTGCATTCTATCATTTCCTGCTCCCAGAAAAATCCCAATGGAATAATTATTACTATGTTCATTTGACAGATGAGAAACCAAAGGAAGAAAAGAAAGAAGCTAAGGCACAGGGAGGTAACTGACAGGCCTATAGAAACACAAAGAGAAACGGGGAGCAGAAAACAAACCACTGACTCTGACCCTTTCACTATAATCCCTGGGAACAACACCAGCTCCTCAAAACCCACCTCTATGACAGCTCAGTGCCATCATTATCTACAGTTTTCTGGTAAAAAAACAAACAAACATGGTTTTAAAGACTCTAACTCTTTAAAAAGGAGAGTTGAGTGTGGCTGATGACTCTTTTAAAGTCCCTTATCTACCAAAATTTGAAAAACAAGAAAAGTTTCAGAACAGAAAATTCCATTCCATTCCATCAAACTATAATTAGAACCTAAACATATCAGAGAGACATTCAGTCTTTGGAAAAACTTACTGATTCTGCCATAAAGATTAAGAATAGAAACCAAACTGAGGATTCTATGAAAGCCTCCGCTTCTTGGTTTTACCAATTATAGAATATACTCACCTGATACTGTTCTAGAAATGACAGCAGATACTTTAAAAAAAGTTTGGCACAGGGACTCTGTCCTCAAGGGACAATTCAGCTGAGGGAAAAAAAAAATAACACACTTCAAAAATCATAAAGCAATTCAGAAAGAATCAGGAAATATCTTCTTTGGAATATTCCAACCCAGGAATATTCTATCTGCAAGGGGGAAGGATCCAAGATTCCACAAATTCACCCTTAAGCGACAATGACGGGATGAGAAATGTGAATCCCCGACAGAGGAAGCAAGTAAGAGTGGCCTCCAGAGACATGAAAACTTGCTAGAGGGGAGTCAAATGGGCCCGGTGTTTCAGCCCTGATCCTGGCACTTTCCCTGTTAACTTTAACAAGTAAGAAGAGGATTCTTTGCCCTCAGATTCTAGTGAGTCCCCCAGCCTTCTTGGGGAGGTGGAAAACACCTTTTCCCTACAGTTACAGCTGCCATAACTCCCATTTTCAAGGGTGCAACAAGACAGAAGAGAGCAACATGGTGATTGTGGAAGAAAAAAGGGTCCAGACCAAGCAAACTGTCTTCAGTGGAGGAATGATGGGGTAGTGTAGATTTGTGCTTGCTTATTAATACTAGATTAGAAGCCATACATTTGAGGACAATATTCATTCAACAAATATTTCATATTATCAAAATAATCACTGTAATATATTTAAGAATCAACTCTGTGTCAAGTACTGTTTGGGGACAAGGGTGTGCAATGATTAAATCAAAATCTGCACCCTCAAGTGCTATGGTCTGAATGTTTATGTCCCCCTCCAAATTCATATGTTGAAAATCTAATGCCCAGTGTGATGATATTAGGAGGTTGGGTATTTTGGGAGGTGATTATTAGGTCACGAGAGCAAAGCCCTCATGAATGAGATTAGTGCCCTCATAAGAAAGGCCCAAGAAATCTCCCTTGTCCTTTTTTCTGCCATGTGAGGATACAATGAGACGTCTGCATTTCAGAAAGGGGCTCACACCTGACCATGCTGGCACCCTGATCTTAATATTCCAGACTCCAGGAGCATGAGAAATACATGTCTGCTGTTTACAAGCCACCCAGTCTGTGGTATTTTGTCAAAGCAGCCCACCTGGACTAAGACACCAAGTCATGTATGACAATAAACAGATACAGTCAGGGCTAGAAAGGGAAATCAAGCAGCATAAAGGAGATAAGAGTAGTATGGTGGGTATGGAGGAAAATAGCACTGGGTTATCAGAAAAGTCATGACATATTTTCTTTTATGTTTTTCATTGCAAAAATGCATCATGACTTTTTCGACAACCCAATATTTTAATCAGAGATAGACAGTTTCTCTGATGAAGGTGATAGTTAAGAAGAGAAATCCAAGCAAATGAGAGAATAGCAATACAGGCACTGGAGTCTTAGAGCAACAAAGTTTCCAGTATAGTAAAGAAATATATTCCCATATATTGTATAATCATACCTAACAACTAGAAATGGTATTCCTCATTTTAAATCAAGGAAAGGAAGGGTTAGTACTCAGCTGATTGTTAAGGGCTGATGTCTCTTCTGGTTTGTTAACTCTCTTGACTATCCTCTGATAAAAGGTATATTCACCATTGTACTTTTTAAAAATGTACTATGAAAATCACACATGCAGGTTTTAAATACTCAAATAGAACAAAATAATATACAATGAAAGTATCTGTCTTACTCCAGTTCCATTCCATAGGGGTGAATACCATCAAAATTTCTTCTTTCTGAAATTATCCATACTTAAACACACATCCTTTTTCAATTTTTCACTTAGTTTGAACCATGTTATACAAATGAGTCTAGCCTTTTAAATTCAATAATATGAGTTGGAGAGCCTTCCATTTCAGCGCACCCAAATTTAGCTCGTTCTTTTAACAATTAGTATATTCTTGGACATACATGCCATCACATCTAGTGATGGGCATTTATTGGGTTGTTGGAAAAGTCATGACGCATTTTTGCAATGAAAAACACAAAAAAAATATGTCATGACTTTTCCAACAACCCAACAGATTGCTTCTAGTTTTGTCTTTTACCATTACAAGTAACGCTACGGTCCACAACTGGATACATTTATCTTTCATACACAGATGAATATATCTACAGTATACATTTCTAAATATATAGTTGATAAATCAATCAGCACACACTTATTTAAATTATTTGCCAAAGATTCCCAAACTGCCTTCTAAAAAGATTTACACCTATGAGAAATAATAGTGTTTGACAATGCCCATTTGCCCAAAACCTTACCCAAACTGGGTATTACCAAATGCGTTATTACTAATCTGATACATGAAAAATGGTATCACACTGTTGTCTTGATTTATATTTTTTAAATTTGGAGTGAAGTTAAATATCTGTATGTTGACAAGCCATTTGTATTTCTATATCTGTGAATTGCTTCATAGTTGTGGCGTATACAACTGGTTGCCTACCCATTATCCATTCTCCCTTCCTTCCTTACAAACAAATCTGTATTTTGTTTGTGGCAGACATGTGCCCAGCTTCCTAAACTCCTTTGGAGCTGGAAGGCCAAGTGTCAGAGTTTCTAGCAGAGCTTGTTGATGGGCAAACTTCATTAACATGCCATCTTACTGGCTTTTGCTGGTTGCCTCAGATGTTGTGCCTGGTGTTGGAACAGCCATCTTGTGGCTGTAACGCATAAAGCCACCCACTAAAAACTGCCAAACAGGAGAGCCTAGACACCCTGACGCACTGTGGAGCTACTGTGCCAGCTTTGGACTGTTTTCAGCCTTCTTATATGAGAAAAGGAAAGCCCTCATTTTGTTAAGGCTCTATTGCTGCGGTTCTGTCATATCAATCAAACATAATCCCAAAATGAAAATTTCCTTTATCCATTTCTCTCCTGGATTCCTGAATTTTTTCTTACTAATTTGCTAAACTCTTCACATACCAAGAGAATACGTCCTTGGTCATATGTGTTGCAAATATTTTTCCCAGTTTGTAATATATCTTTTTATTTAGTCTGTAACTTTTTTTTTTTGTCATAGATAAGTTTTTAATGCTTATGTGGTTAAATTTATCAGTCGGGGTTTGCCTTTATGGTTTCTGTGGTGGGAGATTTACTGGAAAGGCCTTCTGTAATCCAAAATTATGAAAGTGAGTTGTTCATGTTTCCTGTTAGTGCTTTTATAATTTCAGATTTTACATTTAAAACTTCAGTCCATCAGGAATTAATTCTGGTTTAAGGACTACAGTGGAAATCCTGCTTTATTATTGGTTTTCCTACATGGTCAGCAAATTGCCTAACATAAATTTGTTGGAAAATTCATCTCTTACCAGCTGGTTAAAAATGTATATTACAGGGTCGGTTGAGTGGCGCGTTGGTTAAAAGCTGGCTTGGGACGCCAGCAGCCCCGGTTTGGATCCCACATATGAGGGCCAGTGACACTGCCCTCTACAGCTAAGACGGTGAACAACAGCTCCACCTGGAGCTGGGCTGCTGTGTGTCCCTGGGATGGCATAGCTGCAGCCCCTGCTGCAGTGGGCTGCCATAGGCTACAGTGAGTGGCCGGCAGCCAGTGTGAGTGGCTGGCAGCCAGTGTGAGCTGCCAAGAGCTGCCGTGAGTGGCCATCCAGAGGCTGGCAACCAATCTGCCTCACCCAGGAAGAGTGCAATGATGATACCAACATGGGCCAGTGAAGCATTGTCCTCCACAACTAGACTGAAGAACAAAAGGATATCAACTTGTCTGTTCCCTTTTCCTGGCTCCCCAACACTGTTCCCCTCCCCCAATTCCCCAATAAAACATCTTTAAAAAAAATGCATATTACATTCCCATATGTATTTGTATTTATGTCTAGATTATCCTGTTCCATTTATGAAACTATTCCCACAAATACCAAATAGCTTTAATTATTATAGCTTTACAGCATATTCTATTCTATCTGATTGGTCCAGCTTCCTCTCATTATTCATTATTTTCACAATATTCTTTATTACTTTCATGTGATGTTTCCATATGGTCTTAAAAAATAGGTTTCATTTGTACTCTTGTCTCCCACTCTCACTGGAATTTTCATATAAACATAATTCAATAAAATTAGTGGTGAGTTTGCTCAAGAGTCAGGCTGCTCTGACTCTTTTCCCCAGGGAAGCCTAAAGATGGAGTCAGTTATATTCTTGACACCTCTAAATGCTGGGACCATGTGGATTTTTAGACAACGAAATGTGACATGGTACCCTTAAAATAAAATTTGCAAGCACATCAGTACATACTTTATTTATTTATTTATTTATTTATTTATTTATTTATTTATTTATTTATTTATTTTGAGGGCAGTGTCACTGGCCCTATATGTGGGACCTGAACTGGGGCTACTGGCATCCCAAGCCAGCTCTTAACCACTGCGCCGCTCGGCCGGCCCCCAATACATAGTTTTAAAGAATCAAATAAGCATCTTTGTACAATGTCTTCTGAGATGTAAACTTAATATGAAAAACAATACATTATTTTTCCTTTGTGGTCAGTTCTTATTCTTGTGATCTATCTTATTTGATTCACTCCATGATCATCTCATTCATTATCCACAATATTTCTAACTCAAGAGAAGCAGTCTCAAGAACCTTCAGCCTACACCCACAAAACAGGACAAAAACAAAACAAAGCAAAAACTTCTCAGTTCTAAAAGGGTGGATGGCAAGTTGTCTGTGAGTGAGATGACAACACTCTAGATTAGCAAATTTTCAGGTCAACTAATCAATCATAAGTATATACAAAAGTGTCTGAAACATAAAAAAAATTCTGGAGGGATAAAGTTACTGCTCATTGACATCTACATTCCATTTGTGCTAAATATTTTATGGTATTTACAATATAGTCTGAGGCACCAATGTTCATGAGCAATGCCATTTGCTTCAGGAGGACAGTGCTGGTATTTTTTCTCAACTTCATACACAAAGTCAAAGTGATCAAATAATGCAGGTGAGCACCTGGGAGTGCACTGCATTGTCTTCACCAATCATTGCACAAAGTCCCTCAAAGGCATCAGACCTTAAGGGGAATTATCTATGCATCTGTTGCTGCTCATTGTTTTGAGCTGCTCATTACTGCTCATGAGTTTTCATTCTCCAAGTTGTTTTCTCACATACACCCTTTTGCTCTATGAACAAACTTTTTTTAACTTTTACTCTGTAAGGTCAGATCCTGCTCATTGACTGTGCAGAAGAACATGACAATGAGGCTTCCAATTGTGTGTTTTTTTTTTTTGAGGGCAGTGTCACTGGCCCTCTTATGTGGGACCGAACCGGGGCCGCTGGCTTCCCAAGCCAGCGCTTAACCACCGTGCCACTCGGCCGGCCTCAATCGTGCTTTTAATTCAAACTTAGAGTCAGTTTCATGTAGCAACTACTTTGCTTTTAAGTAAATTAATAAATATATCTTATTGTGACAAAATGGCATCACATGGTCTGACTGGAATGCCTAATAAAATGGTATGCTATTATGATATAATAAGAAATATATACTTTGGGGCCGGCCGAGTGGCGCACTGGTTGAGAGCTGGTTTTGGGATGCCAGCGGCACCGGTTCGGATCCCACATATGAGGGCCACTGACACTGCCCTCTACAGCTAACAACAGCTCCATCTGGAGCTGGGCTGTGTGAGCCCTGGCGACAGTGTAGGCTGCAGCCCCTGCTGCAGTGGGCTGCCATAGGCTACAGTGAGCGGCCGGCAGCCAGCGTGAGTGGCTGGCAGCCAGCGTGAACAGCCAATAACTGCAGTGAGTGACATCCAGAGGCCGGCGACCCATCTGCCTCATCCGGGAAGAGCGCAATGACGATACCAACATGGACCAGTGAAGCAATGTCCTCCGCAACTAGACTGAAGAACAAAAAGACAGCAACTTGTTTGTTCCCCTTCCCCTGATTCCCCAAAGCTGTTCCCCTCCCCCAATTCCCCAATAAAATCTTAAAAAAAAAAGAAATATATACTTTGGTCCTAATCCAGGGTTCCCAGTGCACAGCTCCTAAAGCCCTGGTGACTTCCTAAGAGCTACAGAGACTTCTTTTGTTATATTTAGTTTTGTTTCCAGTTCCTACAATAGCTCCAAATCAATAAAAGTAAAATGGGTGTCTTTTATTATTCATAACAAATCCCTTTCAACTACAGCTAAGTTTATGTAAATGAGATGACTTTTGGAAAGCCCCAGGTAACCTAAGAATGGGGGCTTGTTGCCGAGAAAATCAATCATGTGACTAGAGGGGAGGAACTTGAACCCCCCGCCTTAGACCTCCAGGTAGGGGGAGGGATTAGAGGTTGAGTGAATCACCAAGGGCCAATGCTTTAGTCCATCAGGCCTATGTAATAAAGGCTCAATAAAAACCCAAAAGGACAGAGTTTGAAGAGCTCCCAGGTGGGTGAACACATGAAGGAGCTGGGAGAGCACAGGCAGGTCCAGGGAGGGAACGGAAGCTCTGAGCCCTTCCCTACATACCTTGCCCTATGCATCTCCTCTGTCTGGCTGTTCCCGGATTATAGTTTTTTATAATAAACCAGTAATCTAGTATGTAAACTGTTTTCCTGAGTTCTGTGAGCCACTATAGCAAATTAACTGAACTCAAGAAGAGGGTCATGAGCACCTCTGATTTATAGCTACAAGTAAGAAAGGTGAAAAAGTGGTCTTGTGATTAACATCTGGAGTAGAGACAGTCTTGTGAGACTGAGTCCTTAAGCTGTGGAATTGGATGCTATCTCCAGGTAAATAGTGTCAGAATTGAGTTAAACTGTAGCACACCCAACTGGTATCTGAAGAATCAGAGAACTGCTTGGTGGGGGAAAAACCCCACACACATTTGGTGACCAGAATTATCAGAGGTGAAATACTGAGAGCAGAGGAGACACACAGGAGTGTGTTTTTCCTCAGCAAATGGTGGTTGCTGATATTGTCGTTCCTATCAAATGTCTGAATGCTTCAATATTTTTTACATTTGTTATTATATTGAGAGGGTATAGTTAAATTATTATGAATGCATACTAGCAATATTATCTATCAGTGCTTGAAATTACACCTCTAGGTCTAGAAACACTGCACTGTTGACAATGTGAACTTTGAATGAAACTGTATAATATCCATAATATAGTGACATCGTATCCTGAATCCGTAACAGGGAGGCACCTGTTAACGCAGGAGGACATTTATACAGAGGGATAGACTGCAGTTACACAATGTCTCACTGCAATAAAATGTGGGGAATTGTATGTCACTTGAATATACTCTGTGTATTCTATTTTTAATGAAGTCATTGGACTTACTGAATACCTGTTGTGTACTCAGCATTCTCCCAAGGAATGTGATATGCAACTACTAAAAAAAAAAAAAAAGTTTCTGAAAAACTCATAATCCTGTTGGTGAGACATAATTTACTTAGATAAAATGTTATAGTACTGCATATAATAACATATGTTTAACACATATATAATGTTATATATAATATATATAATTATTCACATACTATAAGTATGTGCATATGTCCACTAGAACATATGGGCACTATAACATCTTGTCATCTTGTTCACCACCCACCACCTAGAATAGTGTCTGACACTCTCACTGATAACAGGTGATTAATAAATATTTGTTAGATGAATGAATAAATGGCCCAATAGTAGGTATTATATTAGGTGTTTTAGAATTTAATAAGGGCAAACTCACCTTATTAGGGAAAGACCTCAGGGTGGAAAGGGAAAAATCTGCCCTTGGACAGTGGGTTACACCAAGCAAGCACTAGAATGAGTAGTCACAGCTCTCGTCTATTTGGACAAGGTGAACCTTGAGATAGGTCATAAAGAAGAGTACAGAGTGCTCAGAATATGGCAGGTATTTATTATCTGCTAGATGGTCTGGACCTGGAGAAGGGTTAAAAGGCTGGTTGGCTGTGGAATGTGGAGGCATGATGTTTCTGGCAGAGCAGCAATGGGAAAAGATAAGTGGGTTTGGGCATAGAGGGTAGTTTTGTCCAATCAAGAAGGTAAGGATTAATGAGAAGAGCTAAGAGAAAGGACAGGACAGAGTCTGGGGATCCAAGGGACGATGGTGTAGAGAATGTCTATGATGACTCTGCTGTGGGGGAAAAGATGTAAGGAACAGATCAACCTGACTAAACAGAAAAGGTCAGAGGGGAATGGCAAGGCAGCAGTGGTCCAGAACTGATCAGCTTTCTGAAATGGGTAAAACAGGAGAAGAAAAAGAGCTGAGAGATCTTGTGGCAGAAGAGAAGGACGAGATGACATCTAGAAAAGATGGCAATCGGTGACCCAGAAAGTAAAAAAGATGGAATCATTTCCAGGATCTTTTGCTTAAAAAGTTGATGACAGTGGCCATATTTGGGACTTAACTTTCTAACAGAGCTCCAACAATAGTTTTAATTGTTTCAAAACATCAAGAATCACAGCTAGACCCAGAGTTCCTACAGTGAGTTCTTGACTTCCTGCTGTGAGTGTCACACATAAATTGAGTTAAGGAAAATTTAAAAAGACAAATACTGAAAGGGTAGGGAATACAACACAAAGGTCACCCACTGTCTATAACAGTGTGTGGATATCACTGTTACTTTTCCTCATTTAGTCTATAACAATCTGAGTATTAATTACATGCTCCATGCTATTCTGGGTGCTAAGATTACATCGATAACAAGACATATTTGGTCCTAACTCACAGAGAGGTTACATTCTGTTGGGGGAGATGGCCATCAAGCAAATACATGTGTTATTTACAATTGTGACAGTTCTACAGAGGAAACAAATGAGGGGTTGACATGGAGATGAATGGGGGCAGGCAGAACCCACTGTTGACAGGCCTTTTTAAGCAGGTAGCATTTTAATTCTGACTACAAGATAAAGAGAAAGGAACCAGATAAAGATTGGAAAGAGGAACATTCAAGATGGAGGAAACAAGACATGCCAATGTCCTGAGGTGTGAAAGAACCTGGGAGTTTAGAAAAACAAGACCAGGGAGGCCAGCGTAATGAGCTAGGAAGGCAAGTGGCAGGGATCACAGACACCATTAGGTAGTGTCTGTATTTCATTCTCTTTACAGTGGAAGACAATCAAAGGGATAGAAAAGGAAAAGGAATAGGCTGATAAGTGGAGGAGAGATGGGGTTGGCAGTCGATGTCAAGAGAAGCAGCAGGAAGGTTGCTGAGGAGGTGTCCATGGTGGGCCATGTGAGAGCTCCACAGTGAGTGTGGAGAGATATATCCTCTTCTGCCCTGGATGGACTCCCTTCCCCTGGGCCCATGAGGTAGCCCAGCGGGGCTGAACAGACCATCCCCATCCCCATCATGCGGTAGCAGATACTGCTTAGAGTAGAAGTGGGACAAGAAGAAACTCTACTGGGGCCTGCAGGCAGGTGGCTCTACCAAGAACATTTGGGTCACTGCTCTCCATCAGGAAGGCCACGTACAACACCAGTACATGTGCAAGGGGTCACTGACCTCAACCTGTTATTTCAATCAAGTTACTTACATGTCCTCCCATCCTTATGTAAAACTGGCTGCAGTGCCTCCAGGACAATTATCTGAGAATCCTGGGCACGGAGAGGTCTACTGTTTACTGTGAAATTCTTTCCCTAGTTCAAGGCTACAACTTCTTTCCCTCTGTCAGTCCATCATGGCCTTGTTCATCTCTGAAATTCCCTCCCTGTCCTAATTCAGTAGAGTTCTAATTGTTAACCTTAGGGTTCTGGGCAGGGCCTATTTTTCAGCTTGTCATTCTTTACTAAATAAAGCCCTGAACTTTTTTTTCCACTTTCATTGTGGAATTTTAGCTGCCTGGTTGATTTAATTGTGGATTTTTACAGTCTCCACATACTTAAAAGCCTTGGGCTGTGGGTAGTCTTTTACTATGTCTAATAAATACCCTTCTCCCCCTCCAAAAAAAAAAGAAACTGCAGAGGTAAACCATAAATACCTTAAAGATTTGCTGATAGGCAAAAATGAGAGCCACAACTTAAAAAATTTTTAAGAACATTATTAGAGAGTGAGATCTTGTCATTACAGAACAATTAGAAAGAAAGCAAAGGTAATCAAAAAATTTTAACTCCTTTCCTTCATTTGCATTTGTAAAAGTATCTCCACTGGAATTAATATGACATCAATGGCACTGAAACACCAAATTGATATGTCAGTTACCACTGTTTTCATTTACAGAAGGATGGTCAGTAGACTACCAAACTCAAGCAACTCTAAGGAAAAAATAATAAAATAAAGTAATAAAATAAGATAAAACAAAATTTAAAAGCTTGTAATAAGGGCTAAAACCAAAAGTGAGTATCTAGCAGGGAAACACAAGGAAAATTTATCTTTCTGTCTACAACATATGAGAAGAGGGATAAAGATTGGCAATGGGATTCCGTGAGTTATATACATTATAAAAAATCCCATCATTCAAGTAAATAAAATTTGAAAAATTTTGGTGTACATATACTAGGAAGTTTTAGGAAATTATAAATCAATTAATAAAAATCATTTATGCTCAAAAACAACTATTATTTTATACAATTTTTGTAAAGGAAAAAAAATAAAACCACAAAACCATCTGTAGATCTACTTGAAGGTTTAAATTAATCTAAAATTAAATAAAAATATTTTACATATGTTTTCTGTTTATAGGTATACATATAGGTGAATATAGAGAACTATCACAACTTCATAAATAGCCATTAATATCTGGGATAAATAAAGCTGAAATGTAACTCCTGAGAATTCTCGGAACTCTACCTACAGATTTGCAAGTTTATCCAGATACATACACAGAATTTCATAAAGAGAGTTTTTAATGTTAGTAAGCTGAGATAAACATTGAAATATCACTCTAAGAATTTGGGGAATTCCATATAAGCAGTCTATTTTTGACCTGTCTCCCAAAAAGAGACAATTACTAAAGATAATTCTGACAATTCCACCCACAAAATTGTCAGAAACATAGAAAACAAGTGAAGCACTGCTGTGAGACGCATAAAAAACCCTAAATTTGAAAAGGGAATAGAGGGATGTTTCTGTTTGCACGCTTTCAATCATGCATCTCCACCAAGAGAGACAACTAAATATAGCCGAGTCAGTGGTGGTGCACAAAACCTTAATCTAGTGTGCAACCAAAAAGGTTAATGTTAGAAATACCAGTCAATCCAAAACATTTGAAACCAGCTCACATATTTTGAGCCATTTTCAATGAAAGCAGGCAGACAATTCAGTGAACAACGCCATTTTGATGGTGAACGCCATAAAAGAAAGAGGAGAGATGCTAATAATTCAAATTTTTCATTTCATATTAAGTGTATGCATCAATTTCTGGGCTAAAGAAGAATCATTCACTTTCTGTTCCCATCCGGCTGGCCTCCTTCTCAGGACTCCTGAGCCTTGTGGCTGTTTCATGTTTGGTGTCAGTTAATTCCACAGCTCAGCAAAAAAACCCCAGCAGGTTTGGGGATGTGCAGGTCGACTTGCCAACATACAATGCTAGTGCTTGCAGGTTCAGAGAACTGTGCATTTTTCTTTTTATTTTAATTGTGACAAACAGTTGGCATTTCTACACTTATTAGGAGTATACAAGGTTTAAAATGTATGCTAATGTAAATGAGTTCTGTGGAAACAATGAAATATTCATGCTATGCCTGGAAGTGGGGTAGCATCTCCCACACACCCTTAATCAGATTTAAGTTTCCTATCATCAGACTTGCCCGTGTGGCAGTTCATCTGCTGACCCCCAGAGGTCACTCCCTATCACTCCTCAAAGATTTATGCCCCTGGATCATTGTTTCTCTCACATCTGCCCTGCCATAATTCCTAGAGATTTCATGGTATGGAGATTACACTTCCAGCTCTCTGACCTCTCAATTCCTTGACCTCTTCTTTTCCAAGAAGCTTGTCCTCTATGTCAGGCACTCACTCCCTTTATCATACCCTAGTCCTTGTGACACCAACTTCTGTCTCTTCCACAGATCTTGCTTACATGCACATCTCCCTGACTACTACCCCTATCTTCCCAATGTACACTCTCTAGTACCTATTCTCACAATTTTTCAACTTGTCCCTCACTCCACTCAAGTCCTCACTTTGGTCCTTAAGTGGGCTGAAATCCATGATCCATCGTTATAATCATTCCTTGCAGCCAATGTCAACTATTTGGGCCTAGTCTTGGCCGCCACACTCACCTGGCAAAATTCCAACAATTAAATGCTACTCCATTCTTGTACCCATAAGCTGAATTTGGCTAGAGAATGGCTCTACCAAGCTAACCATGCTCTATAAATTCATGATCACTAACCTTAGTGTTGGCCTCTGATGCTGGCCAGAAGTCAGACATTTCTCATGTTTGGATCTTTCCTTTCTCATTTCTCCTAAAATTAAGAATCTGCTACCACCACCCTAACTCTGTAGCTGACCGTGCTTCCCAATTCCCTGAGAAAAACAGAAACAATCAGAGAGAATCTCCTACGCCCCCATGTACATGGTCCATTTCTTTCTCACTCAGTCAACCTCCCATATTCATCCCCCATATTTACCCCTCCTCAAACACAATAATCATTTTCCCAGATAATTTGCTCTAATTTCTCCTATATAGAAAAATAAACATATATTGTTTGTCTTCTATATAGACAAAATAAAACCCAAAACTCAAAAACAAAAACTTCCTTCTCTAGCTATCACCACATTCTCTTCCTCCTTATAAGAAAGGGAAGATTCCTTGAAAGGCTTGTCTATACTCACTGTCTCCTATTTCTTTCCTCTCATTCTCTTCCCCTACCCACTCAAATTGCGATTTTTATCCCCATCACTCCAACCAAACCCTCTTTGGAGGTTACCCACAACCTCCACAGAGTGCTAAAGCCAAAGTTCAATCAATCACTCGTCCTCATCTCCCTTTACAACATTCATTCCCCTGATGATCTCATATAGTCCATCACTTTAAAACATCATCTGCACACTCTTGAGTCTCAAATTTATTTTAGGTTAGTCCTTCCCCTGAACTAAAGACTTGAATATGCAATTGCTTAATTAACATTGCACTGGTGCATTTAATAAGAACTACCTGGAACTCCTGATATTTCCCATAATACTTACTCTTTCTGGAGGCTTCACCACATCAATAAATAGAAACTTCAATCTTTCAGTTGCCCAGGCCAAAAACCAAGTCACCTTTGACTCTCTTACCCTATATCAATGATTAGCAAATCATGTTAGCTCTAACTTTCAAAAACTAGCCAGAATCCAACCAATTCTTTCCCTTCTACCGCTATCACCTAAGTCCAAACCACTCCTATCTGTTGCCTAATATAGCCTGATAGCATCCAGACTGGTCTCCCAGGGTCCACTCTTGTCCCCACTCCCACCCCTACCTCCCAGCACTAGAATGACAGCGTAAGTCAGGTCATATGATTCTTCTTCTCAAGATTCTCCATGACTCCCATCTTACAATGACTTGTGTGTCCCTCCTACATGATGGCCCTTATCACCAATTTGAACTCATTCCTAACCATCCTCTCCCCCTTGGCCTCTCTGCTATTCCTCAACCTCCTCAGACACATTGCTAACTCCTTTGCTTTCCTGGAATGCTCTTCCCTCCACTGGCCACATGACTGTGCCCCTCATCTTTGGACTTTTGTTCAAATGTCACTTTCTGAGGGGAGCCTTCCCTGACCATGCTCAAACACTGCAAGCTCCTTTCCTGTACTTCCTACCCATCTTTCCTACTACATTCCTCTCTGTAGCTCTTATTACTATATGATAGGCTATGAGTTTTACTCATTTATTGTCTGCCTGACTTGATAAAATATAAGTTCCATGAGGACATGACTTTATTTTATTCATTGCTATGCCCTCAGTGCCTGGTCTAAAGCCTGAAATCTGGTATATGGTCAAATACTTATTGAATGAGTGAATATAGGCATGTTTTCAGAACCACCAAAATGAAAGGGCTTTTCTGGATCACCTAAAGCTTTTCCTGTAAAAGACCAGGCAGTAAATATTTTCAACTTTGCAGTCTATCCAGTCTATGTCACAACTGCTCAACTTGGCCACTGTCATATAAAAGCAGTCAGGTCATAGACAGTATGGAAACAAATAAGTGTGGCTGTGTTTTAATAAAATTTTATTTACAAAATCAGGTGGGTAGCAGGATTTGACCTTGGGACCATAGTTGGCCAAACCCTGATTTAGGATATTCTGCTGCACTGAGCATTAAAGCCTTAATCACCAACTCTGCCAGAATTTATTAAACAGAGTACATAACTTCTTCTAGAACTGGAAAGAGCTATCTACCCCAAGGATCATTTAATCCAATCCCTGTGGCAGACTGAAAATGCTTGCCTCGTATCTATTCTCTTTTTCATTCTTACTAAAAGAAGCCCAATTTTGTTGAGGGGACAGCAATGGGTTTAACTAAGAAATTATATTATTCAGCTTGTCTATTGCTAGAGGTGACCATGGGACACAGTTCTGGCCACTAGGACACAAAAAGAAGTCACTTGGATGGGATTTTTAAAAAGTCCTTTAAGGAAGATTGACGGTGACACACGCCTTTCTTGTGCTCTTGACCCATTCCTCTTTTCCTGTTTGGAATGCAAATGTGATGCCCAGGATGAGAGCTAAGGGTGAGAGCCACATCCTCAGGGGAGCAGAGTAGGAGGAAAGGAGGTGGGAAGACTGAAGACCCCGAGATGGTGCACAGGTCCTCTGGATGTTTTATTATGAGAGTAAAAATGAATCTCTGGTTAAGCCATGAGAAGTGGCTCTTAGAGAAAATAAATCTTTTGTTAAGCCACTATCAGTAGCTTTTAAAGAGAGAAATTATCCATGATCCTAAAAGCCAGCAAGTGGCAGAACAGAGACTTGAACTGATCTGTGACTTCTGTTTCAGCAGTCTTTCTCACACACCACTCCCCTCTCAACAACAGAATAAGACACAATATGCTATTCTGTGCAAAGTAGACAGCATGTCAATTAGACAAGCCTCGCCTCTATCCTAAAAGATCATTTGCCAGGCTGAATTAACCACGAATTCTGGGGATTTTATCTAGTTTCAGACATGGTAGGACTCACACTGCTGACAGCCGTAAGTCAATCCTATCATATACAACCTAAGCAGAAAAAGAAAGTTCCTCCATGTAGCTTTGGCAGAAAAGCCCAAAGAGAGGATTCTGAACAGCCTCACCTGGTATCGTGCTCATACCGGAACCAACCACGATAGCCAGAAGGATGGCGATCCTGATTGGCTTAGATTAGGTCACATGTTCACCCCTGTGGCATGGGAGATGGGTCAGTTCCACCCAGATGGGGTCTGAATGATTCCTCCCAGTAAAAAAGGGCTCTGATACCAGAAGACATGGGGAGAAGAGTATTGACGTGTGTACACACACATACACATATACACACACAACATTTTTTTTAAACCTACCTTAGGAAATTAAGAGATGTGGATTGCAGGCTTAGCTCTCTGACTAATTAGATGCAGGTAGCTAGGTTGATAGATGGCCTTTGGTTCTGAGTATTCCAATCATTTACCAAAAGATGACTCATCCAACATTAGCTTTAAGTATTAAAAGATGGCCTTAAAAAGGATATTTGAAAAATCTTTGAAAACTATAACATGCTATATAATTATGTAGAGTTATTATAAGTGAATAAATACAACTGATATAAAACGAAATAGGAAAGAGATTCTTTCCTACCTCATCTAAACCTATAAAATCTTTAAAACATCTGTTACCATAATAAACCCCATAAGAGGCCTCCAATCAAAATCTTCCAACACAACAAAGGAAGTACACCATCTGCCTGGAGTACTACCAACCCAATAATGTTCTCAAAAATGACTTGCCTCATTCTACCCCATCCCTCCTCTAGTCTTACCTCCTCATTCTGCTGATCTTCAAGAACCAAAACCAAAACACTATAAAGCAACCATCTACATATTATTTTCAACTTTCAATGACTTGTATGAATTGACATATACATGCTCATTTTCTGTGGCACCTGCTTACAATAGAAACAACCTAAATGTCTATCTACTAAAAGGAGAATGGATAATAAAATTATGATACATTCATACAGTGGCATATTATGTAGCTGTTAAGAAAAACAAAGAAACTCTTTATTGACTAATTCAGATGGATTGTTTAGGTATATTCAGTGAAAAAAACAAAGTGAAGGATTGGTATATAGGTTGCTACCACTAGTGTAAAAAGCAAGAAATGACATGTGCCTCACACCATCCATAAATTCATGGGATATCACTGGATGAATACAAAGAAACTAATTACCTTGGCTGTCTCTAAAAAGAGGAGCTGGGCTGGCTGAAGGGCAAAGTGTGAGAGAGACTTCTCCCTTTTATCCTTTAGTATCTTTTGAATCTTGTATTCTGAATATATTACCTTTTCACCAAGTAAATAATAAACTAATAGTATAATATAGCATAAACCTTATGGAAGGACAAACATACCACCAAGACATACAGATCTGTAATAATGAAGCGCAGAGGTTGATGCACTTGGATGCCAGAATAAGCAACTGTAAGTTAACAGTCTAACACAATAGCCGTGTTAACATAGGATAGTAGCCGGAATATAACAATCACCCTGCCCTTCCCTAACAACTTCATAGTGGGCACCACGAAGCACATGGCCATTCTATATCTGAGCAAACTCACAGTTCTTTTAGCAGAAGAATACAGGGTATGAGGTGACCAATTAAGAATTCAAACAAGAACATCCCCTCCGTTAATGTATGTACATATACATGCACATATGTAGGTGCACACACATACAACCCACACATACACAAATACACACCACACACACACACATGCACATGGTTTGAAAATAAATGAGTGGAACTTTAATACATTCTCCATTTCACAAATACTCACTGAGAATATACAAGGAACAATTAAGGAGTGCAGTCAGCAACAACTAACAGAAACCCAGACTGACTATGACTCAAATGAATTAGAGTTTA
The DNA here is from genome assembly GCA_033961575.1 of Aselliscus stoliczkanus. Classification (NCBI taxonomy): domain Eukaryota; kingdom Metazoa; phylum Chordata; class Mammalia; order Chiroptera; family Hipposideridae; genus Aselliscus; species Aselliscus stoliczkanus. The sequence continues at coordinate 35,567,672 of CM066738.1, forward strand.
CTCTTTCCACCTAATCAGTAGTCTGAAAGAAAGTGGCTTTTGCTTTTGTGGTAGCAGGTCTGCAGTGTCAAGGCCATGATTTCTGTAGGCTCCTGTCCATTCTTTCACGGCAACAAGATGACTGCTCTTACCCCAGGAATCACATCCATACTCAGGACAGGAAGAAAGGGAGGGGGGTATGTCAGCCCTTTTTATCAAGGAAACAAAGGCTCTCCCAGAAACCTTCAAACAGATTCTTGATTATGTCTCATTGTCCCATATTGTATGGTTATTCCTAGCTGGAAGGAAGTGAATACCAGTTTTTACAGTCCATGTAACAGAGGTTTGCAAGGGCAAAGCAGGTTGAGTATGACAACTGCACAAGCCATACTACAGTATGTGACATATGTACTCTGACAGGGTGCAAAAGTTGGCATGTACAGGTAATGAAGTATGACCTCTGACAGTTTATATTCATTATTGCCTGACTTAATATTAAGAATATTTTCAAATGTGACGATATTAGGGATTAGATACATGAGGTGAGAAGTGAAAGAAAATACTGAGGGCTTTTCATAAATCCAAAAATAAAAACTTAACCTATAAATCATATATTTATGTACTTCCCTATTAAAATGTAATTATCCTGCCAAATAATGGACATTTACTTGCTGCACATTTCTCCTTAAATATGTTTTTATGTGCCTAATAAACAATTTTATAATTTTAATTAATTTCTCAGGATCTACAAACCAGTCCTGTTGCCTCAGCTTTGTTATACGGTAAACAGTTTTGTTATAACTTGACTAAAATCCCAAAGATTTGCTACTTTATCATAAACTTTCCTACAAAGAAAGTCAATGACCTACAGAGTCACCATCAGCTTACATTACAAGCATTACATACTTTTTTCTGAGGCATTTGAATGTCAGTTTCAAGTATCATAATACTTCATCCTAAATAATGCAGAAGACATTTCCTAAGAATAATGTCATTCTCTTACCTAACCACAATAATATTATCATGTCTAAGACTATTAATAATCAATAAGACTATTAATTAGTAATAGCTGTGAACAAGCATTATCATTTAATCTAGTAAAATTTCTCCAATTGTCTTAAAAAGTTTTTTTTTTTTTTTTAATCAAAGGCTAATGACTCCCAAATGCTTGTGTTTAAAGTGCTGCTGCTTCAAAATCATTCAACCAAAGGGAGTTAATTTTCACCTACATCATTTTTATTGATTGTCAGTCAATTGGTATTTGGGTTGGATTCTTTAAATACAGGTTTCTGTATGTATAAAATAGCCACTTGTTTTGCATCTTTGTATCTAAATTGTTACAGAATATAACAAGAATCTTCTCTGAACATTATATTTTATAGGAAGAAAAGGGAAAAAAAGGGAAGGAAGACAGCCAGGATTATTTTTTAGTCTTAAAAACTTCTAAAATGCACACATGCGACACACACACACACACACACACACACACACACACACACACACACACACACACACACACACAAACACATTCAAAATTTAGCCCTCCCCCCAAATAATTACAGAATTTCTGATCACAAATTCAAGTGAAAACTGCTACTTGATTTAAGTGTTTTAAATGAATATAAATCTGTTACTTAAAACAAACAAAGAAGATACTCTGAGCTTACCCAATTTGAAACTGAAAAGCAACCCAGAAGCGAGGTAAAATAGCAGAAAATCATCAGTGTCCCTGAGCCTCAGATGGAGTATGTGAGAGTGCTCAGCATAAGCTGCCCACGATTAATGCTAATGAGTGGACTGGGTTTTACCACATTCATAAAAGGTTAAGAATAATGTTTACATGCACTCTATTTTTCCCTCATGAATATATGGTCTTCACAGATGCAAAAATCAGTTACTATCAAATATTTCATGGCCAAAAAAAAAAACCTGAGGTTACAATAAGGGGAAGCAACTTTACAACCATAAAAGCAATTCTAAAATCTATTATGAGCATTATAATAATTATGGATTTATTTATTTACCCACATCGACTAAGTGTAACTTAAGCCCTATTCAAACTAATCACTCAATATACTGTACAACTCAGCCTTCAGCTTCATATGATTTAATTTTCCTTTCCTTCTTGCAACATTATAATTATGTGCTCTGAGTTTACTGTAACTAATATTAGTGGTTTTCTCCACATGCTCACAAACTAGAAGAACAGACAAAAAGGCTTTTTGATCACCTAATCAGTACCCTTAGGAGAAAGAAAAAAAATTGCTAATATGGAAACAAAGATCTTTCTTTTACTTTTCCTTTTTCTTTTTTTTTCTGCATGGGATGAAACAAATTCTTTGTGTGGTTTTAATTACATCCTAATACTTCATAAACATCTTTTAACATAAAATTCAAAATAGAGTACCTATTGTGAATAGCTCAGCAGCTCCCAATTCTGTGATGGCACCAACCTTTATAATCAAGTCCATGGTCCCTAAAAATCAAATAGACCAGCAAGTAAACTATCGTTCTTTTTAAAGTAACATGACACTGTTTACAGAATTGTTGTTTTTGTTTTTTCCTTTTTTAGAACTGTGCTTATTATCTGCTTTCCAACCAAATAATATTATCAAATTATTTCCAGTTATCAAAATTCGATAGGTAATTTAAATGGTCTTTCTTTGTTCCCAAAAGGGCCTCATCTGTGGTTGACACAATCATCCTCTGCTATTTAAAATGCTCCAAGTGTCCAAAATATATGGGGTTTCCAGGCTCTAGGAGAAGGCTGGGGCTCTTGTGTAAACAGGAAACTTAGACCACAGGAAGAAAACCAACTTCAGCTGTAATTGCACAAAGCCCTAGAAAGTTACACTTCTGTTGCTGGCTACCCATTTCCATTTATTCTGATAAGTTCATCTTGTGAGTCTGCTGATAATCAATTTTGTTAGTAATTTAATACAATAAGTTTTTCTTTCTTCTTATTTGTAGGAGGAGAAAAGAATTGAAAAAATGATTGAAGCTGCCAGAAACAAGCTGACCCAGTTTTATCCCAAGAGTCTCCTTTAGGACTAATGCGTCAGCCATGTCACAGAGGGCAACTTCTGAGTTTCCTGGGAATTGTGATGATTCTGTTTTTTACACTCACCATGACTGAAAAATCAAATTTAAGTATTACTCAATTTAACAAGCAGATGAACTATTTATTTTCAAATGATGATTGCTTGGGTCAATAAATGTGATATTTAACCATCAATTCTAGCCAAAGAAAAAAACAGTAATGTCTCAAGCTTTTACTTCTTTCAACAATTCCACTGAGTATTACCTAACTAATCACTCTTCCTGTTATCTAATCTCCTAGCCTTCTAGCACAAGTTTTCTGCATCTTGTTTTAAGATAAATGATTATTTCTTAAACTTCCATTAAAAAAAAAATAAGAAGAAGAAGAGGCCACAAGCAAAAAGTTCTCAATTATTACATTAGCTTCCTAAAAAACATTCTGGAAGGCCCTTAGAAAACAACATTCATTTCTAAAATGACTGTTGTCCTTGTAGCTACTTGCTATCTTTTCTTTTTTGTCCTTTTGTTCCCATTCCATTCACTCAAATTTATTCTGATTTATAAAACTTCTGCACACTTAAAAATATTCTGGGGTTGTACATAATTATCTTATGTCATGTGGGAAGAAAAATATGATTTATTTTTCACTTTGTGACCCTCTATGAGATATACTCCAATTGAAGAAGATATCAACAGTACAGTATTATTCTTCAATAAGTTTGTGTATGAGTACACAGTTTAAATGTGGAGTTGTGATTGCCAGTCATCTATCAAACTCTACACCATCTAGCTTGTCACCAAAGACCTTAGCTCAAAGACCTTCTTCAACGTTTCTGGTCCTCTTTCTTTCCCAGCTGCTCAGTGGAGTTCCTTTCTTACCCTGCCACTGCACAAGCTTGAATACAAACCCTCCTAATGCCTAACCCCAAAAGCTTTTTCTTGATATTCTTCTACATCTCTAAACACATGGAAATCCCTTGGTTATATGTTAAAACAATTCCTCCTGCCTCTGGTTTCCAGATCAGTGTCCTTGGCTGCATCCATTCTCCTTCCTGTTTCCATCTTCTTCTCAGAATGCTCTTTCCACCGACCCTGAAGACTGACATCCTCTAAGGTGTTCACCTTCAGCTCTACTCTCAATTCATTCAAGAAATATTTTATATGCTAGAAACTGTTTTAGCTGCTGGGGATACAACGATGAGCAGGAAATAACAGTCCAAATTTCTGCCTTATGGAGTTTATACCCTGCTAGAGGGAGGTAGACAATAATAAATATGTATAGGATTAAATCAATAAGTGGTAACAAGAAACATGAACCAGAGTAGGAGGGTAGTAAAATTGTAGGTAGGATGGTTAGGAAAGACCTCTTTGAGGATATGTCATGTGAGCAGCTCTGGCCTCCAGCTGGATCATCTATTCTGGGGGAGACACAATAAATGATGAGGACAAGCCCAGAGTCTCAACTTCCCTTTCAAGCTCCAGCCTCATATATCCAACTGACCATGCTGTTCACCTCCAGCCAAAATGGTCAAAATCAATCCCAAAATCAGTCTACCTGCATGTTCCACACATCACATTCTCACAATTTCTATTGGCATGCAAGTTCAAGTCCATCAGCATCAAAATTCCATTTTTTTAATGCCTCTTTCACTGCATCTGTCACATTCAATCAATCATCAAACCCCAGAGATTGTCTTTGAGAGTCTCTGGTACCTGACTCTATCAAAACTAATTTTGCTTCTCTAATTGCCATCGTCTTCAAATTAGATTCACCTATAGGGTCTCCCTCATCCAATCTCTCCCACATCCTAGCACAACACTCTACTGCCAAAGCCTTATGTGGCTCTTCACGACATTAAGTTCAATTTTCGTTCTGTGTTTTTTCCCTTGTAATTACACCACTCTTCTTAACATATTCTTCAACTTGATAATCAGATCATTTGTTGTTCACAAAACAATTCCAAGATTTCCCTCCTGAGGCACGTCATTCATGATACTATCCTTGGTCTACCAGACAAAACACCTCTCTCTCTGCTTCTTCTAAATTCCTCTGCCTTTCCTACTTGATCATATTAAGACTTCAATTATGAAGTTTTTCATAAAACATAAAAAGCACATATGTAACAATTTATCAAGCATATTAGTAGAATATCCATTAATCCACTCAACAACACTGAGCAGTCCAACACTACCAATACTGTTGAGAATACCCAGGTTCTCCCTCCCAGAAAAAACCACTACCCTGAATTACTTTTCAATAACTTGTTATCCTTCACAGTTTGACCATATCTGAATGTATAATTAAATAGTGTTCAGTTTTACCAAGTTATATTAATGGTGGCTGACTACAGTCCATTGCAAATTGTATTAACTGTATATTTTTTAACTTAGTGTTATGATTTTTAAGGTTCATCCATACTAACATATGTAGCTGTAATGCATTCATTTTTCACTGCCACATGGTACTCTCCTTTTGATGGACATTAGAGTTCATTCCATTTTATGCTGTTAATAAAATCAATGCTATAAATATTCCTGAGCATGTCATCTGGTACACATGTACATACGAGTATCTAGGACTACTGAAAATGAAAGTTCTTACCCATTCATTTGAAAGTGTGATTTTTCATATTACTATTTTGTACAGCATTATCAGATTATTTGCAGTCTGTTTCACAAAATAGCCAGGAATGAAAGTCCCTGTATTTCCTGCACTTTAGTATGGTACTTACTGCATCTTACATTTTATGTATTATTCATTTGACTTTTTTCTTCTCCTAGAATGCAGGTTCTTCAATATCAAGGCTGTTTTTCTTTTTCTTTTTTTTTTTAAAGATTATATTGGGGAATTGGGGGAGGGGAACAGTGTTGGGGAATTGGGTAAGGGGACCAACCAAGTTATTGTTCTTCAGTCTTCATTGTGGAGGGCGTCAGTTGCCGCCTGGCTTCCCAACAGCAGCTAGTGGCCTCTAAGCTTAAGGTGCTGTGTTCAATCTTAGTTGTGGATGGGCGTAGCCACCTTCCCATGCAGGCGTCAAACCAGCAGCCTTGTTGTTAAGAGTGCACACTCTATCCTCTGAGCCATCCAGGCAGCAGCTCAGCTCAAGGTGCTGAGTTCAGTGTTTAATTGCAGGTGGGCATAGCCACCATCCCATGTGGGAGTCAAACCCGGCAGCCTTATTGTTCAGAGCATACGCCCTATCCACTGAGCCATCTGGGTGGCAGCTCAGCTCAATGTGCAGAATTCAATCTATAGTTGCAGGTGGGCATAGCTCACCATTGAACAGGCAATCTTCTTGTTACACCAACTGAGCTGTCCTGACACCTGTTGGCAGCTCAGCGACAGCTTAGCTAGGGCACAGCGTTCACTGGCCCATTTGGGAATCAAACGGGAGGCCCTGTTGCTCAGAGCACGCGCTCTAAGCCAACTTTTAACCAACTGAGCCACTCGGCTGGCCAATTTTGCTTTTTTATCTGTGAATCTCTCACAGTAGCCAGCAAAGTACATATACGGCTTACAATTAATATTTGTTAAATAAAAAGGTGGTAAAATAAATTCTGAAAGCATAAAAGCCCAGGGTCCAAGAATTAGTAATAAATAATGCTTTAGACGACACTTAATTTATTGTTTTCCTTACTTTGCAATTTGAACATGTGAGTACAACAGGCTGAATATCCCAGTGTTTATAGTAATGAAGGAAAAACACATTTGATTTTTTAATAGATAAAAATGAATAAATTCTCTTAAAAGTCCCTCAAGGGCCGGCCAAGTGGTGTGGTGGTTGAGAGCTGGCTTGGGATGCCAGCGGCCCAGGTTCGGATCCCACATATGAGGGCCAGTGACACTGCCCTCTTAAAAAAAAAAAAAAGTCCCTCAAGCTCCATAGAGCTGCAAAGGAAAAATATTTTAATGTCTGAATAAGAGAAACATTAATAAAGAATATGGAGAAAAGTCTTGTAAAAATCCAAAAATGCATTGGAGAAGAAAAAGGTATATTTTTTTAAGTTTTCTAAACTATAAAGAAATTCATGAAACATAATTGATAACTTCATATAACAGGTTAAAGTGTGTAATGACAGGGCCAGCCAAGTGGCTCAGTTGGTTAAGAGCACGAGCTCTGAGCAACAGGGTTGCCAGTATGCTTTCCACATGGGCCAGTGAGCTGCACCCAAACTGAGCTACCGCTGAGCTGCCAATGGCTCAGCTGGTGAGAGCATGTGCTCCTAACAACAAGGTTGCTGGTTTGATTCCTGCATGGGATGGTGGGCTACGCCCACCTGCAACTAAGACTGAACACAGCACCTTGAGTGGCCGCAAGCTGCCGACGGGTGGCCAGATGGCAAATGGACTTGGAACTGATCTAGCTGCACCTTCCACAACTAAAATTGAAGGACAATTTGGCTGTTCCTCTTCCCCAATTCCCCAATAAAATCTTAAAATAAAATAAAAAATGTGTAATGACAATGTACTTTTGTTCTTCCTATGAAGGCGAACACTCATGAATTATAGGAATTTTAGCTAAATATTTGGCCATTAAAAGAAAATATTTATTGGGCTGGCTGAGAGGCACATTAGTTAAGAGTTGGCTTGGGAGCGCGAGCTCTGAGCAGCAGGGCCGCTGGTTCGGATCCCAGATGGGCCAGTGACACTGCACCCTCTACAGCTACGATGGTGAACAACAGCTCGACCTAGAGCTGGGCTGCTATGAGTTGCCGGTGACAGCATAGGCTGCAGTGGGGCTGCAGTGGGCTGATATAAGCTACCGTGAGTGGCTGGCAGCCAGCGTCAGGTGCCATAAGCGGTCATTCAATGGCCAGGGACTGATCTGCCTCAGCAGGGAAGAGCACAATGATCACAATACCAACATGGGCCAGTGAAGCAACGTCCTCCACAACTAGACAAAAGGACAACAACTTGTCTGTTCCCCTTCCCTGATTCGCCAACACTTTCCCTCCCCCAATTCCCCAATAAGAAAAGAAAAAAGAAAATATTTTAAAAATATTTCTCAATTGGGCAAAAAGTCACAAGAGTGAACTCCCTTTAACCTCAATTGTTGATGGCATTCTGTATTTGACAATAAACCTATGATGTCAATAACAGCGTAAGAATATTCCCTAAAGGAATAAAATTAAAGAACATGGAGCAAAACTACTTTTATAAATCCTGTACACCACATAGAATTTTTGATCAATAGTCACACAGACTGTAGGCTGATAATAGTAATAATTTAGCTTAGAAAATCAAAAGAAGGGGCATTTGTGTTTTTTATAGATAACATTTTATCAGCCATTATATGAAGTGTAATAAAAAAATACGGTGAATGTTTAAATGTTTTTAAAAAGTATTACAGTAGAAGACACACTGCCATTAATCACTCTCAAAATACACCCCTCATTTTAAACACACTTATCCCATCATTTTTGCCACTTTCTGAAGCAGTTCTGGAAGTCTTCTTTCGAGACTGTCTTTAGCTTTAGTTGTGCTGTTGTGGCCGCTTCCATGTCCTGAATCAATTCAAAATGTTTTCCTTTCATGGTCATTTTGACTTTGGGGAAGAGTCAGAAGTCGTCCGGTGCCAGATCTGGTGAATAAAGTGGATGAGAACACACCGTAATGTTTTTATTTGACAGAAATTGCCTTGTACCAGAAGCGATGTGTGACACGGAGCACTGTCATGATGGAGGATGAAGTAAAGACACTCATGAAGGAGGACTTGCAGAACTGCTTCAAAAAGTGGTAAGAACGATGGGATAAGTGTATTCAAAGTGAGAGGGGCTATTTTTAGGGGGATTTATGGTAATGTGTCTTCTACTGTAATAAATTTTTTTATTTAAACATTCACTTTATTTTTCGATCACACCTCATATTTAGTAGTGAGAAAAACCAACTACAAAAAGTTCTGTGAAATTACTCGTTGAGAACTGGGCAGGATGCTATTATGCCCCCCTGAAGTTCACGTACCACACATGCAGCCACAGTTTGCACGAAAAAAGAGTAATTCATGAAACCAAGTTTGTTCAAAAATAACCATGAGAATAGGAAAAGTCACATCTAAATCACTGTGAGGGATTGTGTGTGTGTGTGTGTGCGCGCGTGTGTGTGTGTAATCACAAAGTACAACTAAAAAGGAAATCTATTTCTTTTCCCTACTTAACTAAGCATTCAGTCTATAATCAGCTGGTTAGCATGAAGTATTATTAAGGCACTATTTTTACAGTACCCATTTTTATGGGTTTTGTATGTTACACAAACAGTGGTTTTTTTAAAAAAAATGCATGAATTGGTTACTCTCTTTTATGCTTCCTATATTAAGTCAAACCAAAGCTCTGGATCTTGCCATAACGTTAATGCAAGTGGAAACAAAAACAGTTCAATCTTCAAAATGTCTTTCAATTTTGCTCTATTCATTCTATCACATTAAAGTCTCATTTATCAAAAATAGATTTTTAAAGCACTTTACATTTAAGATAATTTCAGAGTTTGTTTCAAATTGCAAAAAAAAGGAAAACAATATTTTAGTAAGTCACTGGCAACTTTAGAAAAAAAATACATAAAAACAAGTTATTTTATCATAAGTGTAAAATTACTTCTAAAAAAATCCCTTATTAGTGCAGAAGATCACAGATATCAAACATACCACCAGAAAACACAGGGCTATTTAAAAATTCTGCACAGATGGTTACTGCTATGCCACTTCAGAATCACTCATTTAAGGAAATTTTACCATTAATAAAAGTTAAATGTCAGGCCGCCTGATTGGTGCGGTGGTTAAGCGCTGGCTTGGGAAACAGTGGCCCCGGTTCGGGTCCCACATATGAGGGCCAGTGACACTGCCCTCAAAAAAACAAAAAAAAAGTTAAATGTCAATTAAAATAAAATCACCCAAGAAGTACAACAGAAAAATTGTTAAAAGCATGAGCAGGTAACTCACAGATGAATACAAAAGGCCAAGTTATATATGGCCAAACTCACTCATCAGGAAAAGATGAAATAAAACTAGAAACCATTTTTTTAATCTGTGATTTGGGATATATTTAAACATTTGATAATAACCACTGGAAAAGAATGTGGAGGAGATTTCTAGTTTCCGGTTCAGCATGTAAGGAGATTGGAGGTGGCCATTCCAAGACATAAAAAGGGGAACAAAGTCAAAAATCAAAACTCTTCTTGGATCTGTGAGAGAAATGAGGTCACCAGGTAAACAACTGCCCTCAGAATTGGAGAGAAAGACAGATGCAGAGAAGCACAACTTACCAGAGCAGAAACCTCCACAGGAACCAGTGTTGGGTAGGAAAACCAGAACTGTTATTGAAGAACTGCTGGAGTCTCAGTGTGGACAAGTCTGTGAGTTAAAAACTTCAGGGAGGAAGAATGGGGTGGCACACTTTTGTGAGTTTTACCTCCTGGCAATCTACCAGATTTTCACAGTGAAGACTGGAGAAAAACTCCCACATGTTTCCAGCAGGGGAGGGGAAAAGAGAACCATTTTTTAAAATGACAGAGCATTTCCTTCTTGTTAACAAGGCCTGCCCTCAAGAGAAACTATCTTACCAGAGCCTAGCCTGCTGGGGTTTTATCAGAGCCTAACTTCATCAGGAAATATTCAACTCCAGCCAGCTCTAACATTCCACATGGGAGGAGGGTGTACAGTGAATAACTGAGAGGCACTTGTGAAGTCGACAGCTCAGAGGCACAACTTACCAGTGCAGAAATTCACTGAGAATTAGATTTAATCACTGGAATATAGAATGTTTCCTCCTCCCCATATCTCACCACTGCATTGCTAGACCTACTTAACTCGGTTCCTTTCACCCAGTACATCATGTGCAGCTTCCAAGAAAAAAATTACAAGGTATACTAAAAGTCAGAAAAGCACAATTTGAAGAGACAGAGCAAACATCAGAATCTGATATAACAGTGATGTTGGAATTATCAGACAGGAAATTTAAAAGAACTATAATATGCTAAGAAATGCTAATGGAAAAAGTAGACAACATGCAAGAACAGATGGTTAATGCACGCAAAGAGCTGGGAATTCTAAGAAAGAATAAAAAAGGAATGCTAGAGATCAAAAACACTGTCATAGAAATTAAGAATGCCTTGATATGACTGAACATGGCTTAGGAAAGAATTTCTGAACTTGAGAATATCTCAATAGAGACTTCTAAAACTGAAAAAACAAGGAGAAAAAAAGACTTGCAATAATGACTGAGAGTTTCTCCAAGTTAATGTCAGACATCAAACCACAGATCTAGGAAGCTCAGAAAACACTGAGAAAGATAAATGCCTCAAAACTACATCTAGGCAAATCATATTCAAATTGCAGAGAGTCAAAGATAAAGAAAAAAAATTTTGAAAAAAGCCAGCGGGGAAAAAACACCTTACCCATTGAGGAGCAAAGATAAGAATGACATCCCACTTCTCAGAAACCATAGAAGCAAGAAAAGAGTAGAGTGAAATATTTAAAGTGTTGAGAGAAAAACAAAACAAACAAACAAAAACACCAAACTTGAATTCTGTAGCCTGCAAAAATCATCTTTCAAAAGTGAAGGAGAGGGCCGGCCGAGTGGCGCATTGGTTAAGCGCTGGTTTTGGGATGCCAGCGGCCCCGGTTCGGATCCCACATGAGGGCCAGTGACACTGCCCTCTACAGCTAACAACAGCTCCACCTGGAGCTGGGCTGTGCGAGCCCCGGTGATGGTGTGGGCTGCAGCCCCTGCTGCAGTGGGCTGCCATAGGCTGCAGTGAGTGGCCCGCAGCCAGCGTGAGCGGCTGGCAGCCAAGCGTGAGCTGCCAACAGCCGCAGTGAGCGACATCCAGAGGCCAGCGACCGATCTGCCTCATCCGGGAAGAGCGCAATGACGATACCAACAGTGAAGCAACATCCTCCGCAACTAAACTGAAGAACAAAAAGACAGCAACTTGTCTGTTCCCCTTCCCCGATTCCCCAACGCTGTTCCCCTCCACCAATTCCCCAATAAAATCTTTAAAAAAAACCAAAAACAACAACAACAACAACAAAAAAAAAGTGAAGGAGAAATAAAGACTTTTTCAGACAAATAAATACTGAGAGAATTTGTACTGAGAGAATTTGTTGCCAGTAAACCTGCCTTGCAAGAAAAGTTAAAAAAAAAAAAATTCTTCAGAGAAAAGGAAATTGATATGAGCCAGAAGCTCAGATCTACATAAAGAAAGAGCATTACAGAGGGAATAAGTGAAGTCAAATAAGCATTTATTTTTCTTATTTTTAACTGATCAGATAACAATTTGTTCATAACCATAATAACAATGATGTATTTGATTTTGTGTGTGTTTGTGCGCATGCGTGCATTTGTGTGTGTGTGTGTGTGTGTGTGTGTGTATGCTGATGTATGCATGAAATGAATGACAACAGTGATATACAGGACAAGAGGGAGCAATATTATTTTATTATAAGGTACTTGCACTACCCATGAAGTGGTATAGTACTATAAATGTATATTGCAAACTCTAGTGCAACCACTAAAAAAGCTTTTAAAAAGAAGTATAATTTATATGCTACAAAAGAAGAGAAAATGGTACTGAATAAAATGCTCAATTTGAGTATTAAGGAAGAGGCATCCACACATGGCAAAATGATATAGACAAAAACTGCAGACAAATTGAATCTTTCTTAGTAGGGGAATGAATAAATTATGGAATCACAGAATACCCAGCTATAAATCTATATATATTAACATATTACAAGCACCTACACACATTAAGTGAAAAGGATGTTGCAAAACAATACATTATAACTCTCTTCTACATAATTGTTTAAAATGATAAGAGACAGACAGACAGAATAAGACTATAAAGACACATACCAAATTGTCAGCAGTGGTCCTTTCTGGCAAGAGAAATGGGACTTAGAGTAAATGGAAAGGAGGTATCAGCTTTGATTATTCTATAAAATTTTTCTATGCAGGGCCGGCTGAGTGGCGTGGTGGTTAAGCGCTGGCTTGGGAAGCCAGTGGCCCCGGTTTGGTCTCACATTATGAGGGGCCAGTGACACTGCCCTCAAAAAAAAAAAAAAAGTTTCTATGCATACATTGCAATGAAAATCTCTAGACATATTATTTATGCAAAACTTTTTGAAAGGAAGAATATTATGAAGTCTTTCCACAAAACCAAAAGTGTTCAGTTGTCAGAAAAGTCATGCCGTAATTTTTCTGTTTTTCATTGCAAAAATGCGTCATGACTTTTCCTAAACCCAATAGTTGCTAGCTTATCTCCGTCATTGCCAGAAAGGATTTCAACCAAATCACTTCAAATAGGAACCTAAGATGCAGCATTAGCAGTTTTAATTTATAATTTCAATTAAGGACTAATATGATTTACAACTGTACAATATAAACAGTTAAGACTGGGCTGAGAACTAAACCAAGGATCAAATAGAATTTTCAAGCTAGAAGGGACTTTAGGGGCCATCCAGATTGGGCCCCTCATTTTACACATAGAAATCTGAGAAGAAAGAGACTTGTTCTAAAACGGACAACTAATTTCACAGCCAGTGTGTTAAAAGAGGCGAGAACCCAACCTCATCATTTCTAGTCCAGGTCTCTGGTAAATTCAATTTCTTTCATTCTATCTACTTTGTAAATATCATCTGTTGTTCCTGAAAATTCCCAAGTGGTTCCTGAAAATCTTCATTTTCCAATTCCATTTCCACATCACCTGATTAAATAGGCCTTCACATTTACAGGTTGAATCCAGTAGAAAATTCACAGAACTTAGCATGGTGAAGGAATTTAGAAACTGTCTCTTGTCTAACATTCTCATTTTTGTTTTTTGGTGTTGTTGTTTTGTGTTGTTATTTTTTAAAATAAAACAGCTTAAGTAACTTGCTACATTCAGTGAATCAGACACAGAGTTGAGAATGGAATCCAGTTGTCCTAACATCTAGGACACTGTTTTTCTTATTTCACATTCATTTTACTTAAAAAACAAAAACAAACAAACAAAAAAATGGCAGTGTGATCTTGTAGAACCAACACCCATTGTCTAACCAGGTGACTTTAGGCAAGTCACTGAATTCTTGTAAACTGGGTTTCTTCAACTATTAAATCAGCAGATTCAATAAGATGAGCTCTGAAGTTTCTTACTCCTTTCCATGAGTCTGGATTATTTAAGATGGTGCTCAATATGCATTAGGTCATTGGATCTAGAGGCAAAAAGGAATACTACAGTCCAACTTTCTGAGTAGTTTTAAAGAGGAGAGTACAAAAGAGCAAGAGAAGAGAAAGAAGTGGAATTAGAGAACTTCTTAGGCTGGACCCAAATCTGGCGAGGTCGAGCAAGTGAGTGAATCTTTTGTTTCTAGGTCATTCTCAAAAGTGGAAAGTTACCATGTGTCATAATTACCCACCTACCACGAGATTACCAGGAAGTTAACTTCTCCTGAGCATGTAGTTTTCACCTCTTACATTCCTTCCTACTAATATGCTGAGAATGCCTCTAGTATAGCTAGCTGAACAACTTATATATGATATAAATTACGTATGCTATTAAGGCCAAAAATTTGGTTTCCTTAAAAACAGCATTCAACAATGGTAACTGTTAAAACAAAAGAACAATAAGACCTAAAGTCTGATTCTGATATATTTGGGGATGTAGTAACATGAACGTAATCAAACTTTTTCTGGAAAATCACTAGAGGTAGACCTTAAAGTCCTGTATCTAACACATTCCTCAGTCACATTTTGCCATCAGGAAATTCTTATTAACATGCATATAGTTAATACCATTATTTATGTCTTCATAACCTCAGTTCAAATAATTGCAAGAAAGCATCCATACAAAATCTCTTTATACCGAAATGTTTCGACAGTTGCTCACTCTGTTCTTCCTTCAGATAAGTAGATATAGTACTTTCTTGCTTATAATCTGTTTTTCTTTCTCTCTCTTTCCTAAAAACGTTTCCTAGCAGGGCATGATACTTATTGATGGCCTGAAATTCAGTTTTATCCCCACCCGTGAAAACTTCCAGTTATCCCATGAGTTGCATTCATATCTAGCTGAGTTTCTAAGTGGACTTTGATAAATTCTAAGTAGAGACAGCTTTGGGATGAAATATGTTTGAGTAAGTAACCCTAAATTTTGGTGAAATAGTTTGGAGCAAAACTTGCTTACAGGTTTCCACCACTACCCTAAACAAAGGGCTGGGGTACAGGTGTGATTGGATACTTGGACATTTGTGGGAAAACTACAAGAAAAAAAAATCGATCGTTGGTATGGGTCTCTGTCCGTTTTGAGGGTGGAGGAAAACAAAGAGATGGTAAAAAGAAGCCCTACCTGGATTTGGAGGATCAAGAATAGATGAGGCCTAGAGAGACAGAAAACCACATAGAGAAGTCGCCCATTTGCATGCCACTCCTCATGCCAGTAAGAGTAAGTAGAAAAAGGAGCCTGATATGCATGCACCATGAGGACTTGACAATCCCACCTGTTATTCCAAGTTTTCAGACCACCTGACCCCTGAGCATCTGCTGTGAGTACTGAGGAAGCCAGAAGCTACAACAAGACCATGAAGGCCACAGTAAATTCAATAGCAACAGCAGCCAATAAGCCACAGGTAGGTGGAGGGCAAGTTCCATCTCAGCAGAAGCCAACAGTGGGAAGAGGGCGACCATGAACCTGATGGTCCCTCTCACAATCCAGATACTGCCCAGTTGAGATGGAAGGGGAAACAAACAAATATAAAGTGCCACGTAAAAAGAGATGAGGCTTACAAGGAGGGGACTGGCAGAACAAAGGCAGAATCAAGCATGAAACTGAGTGAAAGAACATAAATCGAGTTAATATGGACACCTCTCCTCCTGTGCTGGGAGGAGAAGCAGTGTACTGTGAGTATATCTGGGAATCTCTGCCCAGTCACAGACCCAGATGTGGTCCATCTGTGACCTTGCAGTCTGGACCTGGCGATCACCTGACAGCAGTCCTCCCAGTAAGGAAACCAGAGGCTTCCAGTGGCTGCACCCCATCACCTGTCAGGACTACCTTGGCAAGGCCCTGCACAGCCTGCATTCAGCCCCTGGGACCCAGCACCAAGCAGTCAGTCCTTCTGCAAGCCTCCTGTGACCTGTGTGCTCTGAAGACCCCCGCCAGAGCCAGTGGTCTCCCACTGCACACCCAGTAGCTCCCTATATGCACTCCAGAGTATGGCCTATCGTTTGCCAAGCAACTCCAGCCTGCCCAAACTAGTGACCTTTACTGCTACCTGGTGGCCAAACCCATATCTTCTCCAACAAGGTCTGAGCCTCTTCCAAGTATGTCCTTCCTTGGACACTCGCTCTCAACTCTAGAGTAACACATATAATTTCCTTACACAGTAATTACTTTCATCATAATTAACAATTCTTCATATTAAACTCCCCTGGTTAACCTAATGTATGGCTTCTGTCTCCTGAATGGACCTAGGGGGCTTCACCCTCCCACGACCAAAATTGACATTTTCACTTTCTCCTCCCCTGGACCATTCCCAGCCCTTAAATGTCTCTCTCCTATAGAAATAGTCTTGGACAATTGTAGCTCTACTCTATAACCCTCCCCACAACAACATTTTGTTTTCAAGAACACATAAGGGTTCTTTCTATCAGCTCAAATATGAACCACACTGAGATTTTAAGACTCTGTGACCTGGCCTCACCTGGCCATCCAGCCCTGCCACACACTGGCAATATTTCTCTCCATGTAAGAGTCATGCAGTTTTCTAGCCTTCACCATGCCTAATCCCATTGTCATGCCTGTATTCAAGTTCCTCTCCTCCTCCTATTTTCACACTAATCCCAGAGCCTTCTGGGGCCAGTTTGGGGATGATCTCTTCCCATAATTTTGTCAGTATTGTCCTCACCACACAATTAGCACCTTATTAGATCTTGTTGTCTTAATTCTCTAAGTGCACATACACTACCACCACCCCAAGATTAACCCTGCGATACTCATTCTCTAATTGGTGTGTTCATGGCTAATCACTCTAACTTATATTTAACTATGCTTCATATTTCTTACACTACTTCACAAATCTTTGCATAGTGGTAAGCTCAATGTTAAATGATGGGAAAAGTAGACTAATCCAAATAGTTTTAACCCTTATATGGCTTGGAAGTGAGCCTGGGAAGGATTTGAACTCAACCTTATACAACTATGTGGCACTACTGGATTCAAGAATGTTGAATTTTAAAACACTGACTTAAAAAAAGAAGTCTAATTGTACTTAAAAACTTTTAAAGGGCATTGTCGCTTGAATCTGATTTAGTAGAATTTTATTCTACTGCATATCACAGGAATCTGGAATCCTACACAACATCTCACAGCTTGGGCATTAAATTAGCTTTATGGCAAATTTCATGCGATAATATTACTGGGATGGAATTCTTTTCAATGACCAATATTAACTAAGAGTCTATGTCTATCCTAGGCCCTAGACCTAGATCTAGCGATTCCAATGTGTTACCTGACTCATGGAGCTTACCGCTCAGTAAAGCAATATGTATTTAGAAAGATGTAATTTCTTAATGTTATACTTACTGATAAACTTGTTTTGCATAGTCTCCAACAGGGCTTGGTGTGCATCTTCAGCTTGCAAAGCGTGTGAACATTCTCTAGCCAGTATGGTGCGTACAAGATGCTCCCCACATCCTAGAAATTCAAGGAAACCAAAAAGGGTTGAGGAAAAGCAGTACTAAACATGCTTCTTATCTTACGAGTATTAAAACACCCCTATGCACCAGTTAAGAAGTAATTGTGCTGGAAGATAATTCAGTGATGGATGGAATGATTTGTATGAGCAATCTATCAATAGTAATTTTAGCAATGAGGTTTGGCAGAAAGTAAAGAAACACATGACTGTCTTATCTCAGAGGTAAACAAAAAAAAATGAAAGGAAAACCCTTTTGCATAGGAATGATTTACATAATACAGGACTTTAGGTTGTCTACCTAGGAATCTCCTAGGGTTTCGTCTCATTTCCATGGTTGGGTAACTACAGAGCTCTGTTTTATAATTTATTTATTTGTTTACATTCAAATTGGCCTTGGTCTCCCATTTCCCTCTGGCACCCACACACCTGGGAGCACGGGCAAAATCTAAATGGCTGGGGACAATCTAAATCTCCCCCAACCTACTTTTCACTGAAAGGTTCACCACACATCAACAGTGGTAAAGTGGACTTCATAAACTAGCACCTTTCCAGCCTTTCCATAGTAATTTACATAGCTTTTAAGGGTGAAAACTTTCTGTCCTTCTAAAGAAAGATGCATTTTAACCCCTAAGAAACTAAGAAAGGGTAGGGATGGTGGTAATGAACACTGCCTAGAATTTTATTACAGTCTCCACTTGCTAAAAGTAGAGACAAAGGAAATTTAATTCATAGGTTAGTAAGTTCAAATAAAAGATTTCTGAAGAAAGAACCTTATTTTTTTCTTAGAAGTACAATATGTAAAACAAGCTACTTTGACAAATATTGGAGGGATAAGCCTTTTAAAAAACATAATAAATGTACTTCAAATGCTTTTTATCTATAAAATCAATTTCTCTATTAAAATGACAGCCTCCTCTTACCCAAAGGAAAACAGTAGATATAAAAGATATTTACAAGGTATCTTTTTTAATAAACATTTTTCCACTCAAAATGATTCTTCCCCCATCTGAATTTCTGTACCCATCTCTTTAAAAAAATTTCCTGCCAAAGGTGTTTTGTTAATTTGTTAGAAAATCAAGTCCTCCATTAATTCATATAAAGATACAAATGATCTCAGCATCTACTGAGATAAACTATGACTACATTCCATGGTAAAAAAAAAAAAAGTCACAGCAAAAGAAGCATCTCCAAGATCCATTCAGATTTCCCAATAGGAACAGAGACAAAATAACTTTTTTTGCATGTCATTAATTTGCACGCAGGTATGAGTGTGACACTGTGCGCACGCGCGCGCGCACACACACACTGGTAAATGGATACAGGAGGTTATTAGCAATCACAAAGGGATGTGGGCTAAGATTATCAAATGAAACAACCTCTTTTAAATAATGCGTTAAAATTCTAAATTCATGAAACTTAACCAACACAACGTGCTATGATACACATTGTTAAACCATGTTGGTACTTTTCATTTCATAAATTTTCTCCTCATATGTATACAGACCTTTCCTCTCTCCCTTCCTCCTGCCTCCCCCTCCCCTTTATATATACTTGCACAAACGCATACACACATATGTGTATATTATGTATACACATACAATGTATGCCCATTGTCAACAGTTTTTGAACAAACTGTTAAAAAGTTATCAAAGTTTTTAAAAATTTACCTGGCATTTTGCCTGAAGGAATTCCCCTGTACTTTTTGGTAAAGTGCAAATGCAAATATCCCTCAAGATCTAAATATGTCTTTGTAAGTATCTACACTTAGAAGATCTAGATATGTAATTTAATATACAACTTTGTAGGCAGGGTTATGGTGATCCCTATTTTGTTAAATTTTTGCAATATTATTTTCATAATCAGGCAAAAAAATCTGACTATAAACTAATAGAAAAGAAACCATTTTTGACATTAACTATGTAGAGACACTGTGCTAAGCTCATGAAACTCCATAAATTTTAATTCCCTTTGTGTACATATTTGATGCTGAACAGTGAAATGTTATACTTTAGAACAATAATAATTGTTAGGAAATTGGCATATTATAAGCTAAATGAGTGTTCAGAAGGTTATGTATACACACCTCAAGTCAAACAGTTAAACCACATGAAGTTAACATTACATCAAAAATACACAATGTATGTCAGAAAGACTTTTTCCTCTGTTGTTATACAGGACTACGCAGGGGTTTCCAGTGATTGATTTTTACCAAGAAACTTTTAAAATCATGACTTCTATTCTGACATATATCACCTCTAACATAAGAGCCTTGACACCAAAAACTTATTCTTCTGCAGGTTCCAATCAAAGGAAAGTTGAACTTCTGTGGTTTTACCCACAAAATTCCAAGGTTTCTTAGAATATGATGCCATGTAGATGAAGTATAATTCAAAGGCAAACAGTACCATTCTTTATTCACAGATATTAGAAATAAGGCTTTCATTATATCCTCCTTTTGTCCTTACTCATGCAAATAAGAGTGTATTTATGTTCTCAGAGCTTAGAAGAAAACATGGATTATATATATATAACAAAGACCTAACAAGAGACCTAAAGGAAAAGTGAAATAAATATCAAGTTCTAAAAAGAACATAGAAAAGTATGCATTTATTTAGTGTCAATAAAAGTGGCAACTGAATGGACGGAAGCACATAGTGAATTCATAATCTATGATTTAAAAAGCATTTGTTACCTTTGGAGAATAATATGGCACCAACTCACTATTCTGAAAACTGATAAATGGAAAAAAAAAAATCAAGGATTTCTCTGTACTTTCTATAGGAACTACACAGCAGGGTAACCAAATAGTTTATGAAGAAAAATTCTCTCCATAGAATTATCCCAGCTAATAAATAAAAAAGAACTTAACAGTATTAGAATATTATCGTTTGTAACCTATAATATAATAAATGATATAAGTAAAAAACATCAATGGCTGCTAATATTACAAAAGATACATCAGATATCACATCTCTTGATAAAATTACACCTGTAGTCTTGTCCCCCACCAAAAAAATTAAACCTAATCTGATCAAGCCCCCAAATTCAAATATTGGTTTCCAGAAATAAAGTGTATCAACAAAAAGTCTACAACTAACATCAAACTTAATTGTGAAAGACTGAATTGTTTTTCCCTAAGATCAGGAAGAAGGCAATGATGTCTGCTTTTAATACTGCTATTCAACAATATACTAGAGGTTGCAGCTACTGTAATAAAGCAAGAAAAAGAAATATAGGGCATAAAGATTAGAAAGAAAGAGTAAAACTGCCCCTATTTGCAGATGATAAAATTGTTTATGTAGAAAACTCCAGAGAAATCAACAAAGCTACTAGAAGTATCTCTCCAGATTCTTCCTACCTGCTTAGTAGTCTAGGGCAGAGGTCTGCAGCAGATACCCTCCTGATACTTACCAGTACCCAAAATATAAACCCGATTTTCATTTCCTTACCCGTCCATTCACTCACCAAATTGTTGTTATTGAACACCTACTTGGTTCTAGGCCCAGAGTATACAGTAGCAGGCAGGAGTGTTGCTGCATATTGTCAGATCTCCCCAAAGGTGTTAGGCCCTTGCTTGACTACTCACTTGTCATTCTGGCCAGTCTAGGTGCCAGTGTCCTGATTGTATATTCTATAGACCAACCTTAGGAATTTAGGTGAGAACCCTGCTAAGAGCAGGTCTCCTTGCCCAAGTGATCTCCTGTTAATCCCAACCCTAGCCCAGTCTCAGCTGACTCTTGCCCAGTATGATTCCTGTTACTCAGACTCCAGTATGTGATAAACCCAGAGACTTCAGAATTATAATACATTTCCCCTCTTGTGAGGATCCTTAACCTTTCAGAACCCATGCTAAAGATGAAATCACAATAAAAACTACACACACACACACACACACACACACACACACACACGGTGGAATAAGTAGATGCAAAAATCAGAAAGATTATCAAACCAAGAAGTGATGGTAATAGAGGTTGAGAAACATTTTCTATAAAAAAAAAAAAGATAAATATTTTAGATTTTACATTTAGATTTTAGATATGATCTCTGTCAAATATTCTTTTGTTTTCATAATAACCTTTTAAAAATTTAAAAATCATTCTTAGCTCATGGGTTGTACAGAGGTCATGGATCACAATTTGACTATTTCTGTAATAGAACAATCTGTAGTACAAAGATAAAAAGAAAAGGAGATCATAATTTTAAAAACAGAGCAATCTGGGAGCAGGGGTCGGAAGAGCTGTGCAGTTTTTTCAAGGAACCAAATAAAACTTTCAACAAAAAAAAAACCCAGTTTAAAACAATGCATGTAACAAGCATCAGATTAAATGCAGCTCAAGCAAGAGAACTAGAAGATATATCCGTGTTAAACTATAAAGCAGCCTAGAGTGATAAACAGAACGAAAATGAATTAAGGATCCTGGAATATAAAATGAAAATATCCAATATATTAATAGGCATTTTGAAAGAAAGAAGAGAAAGAATGGGGGGTGGGGGAACGAGGCACTAATATTTGAAGAGGCAATGAAAAGAGTTTCCAGAATTTAACTTATAAGGAAATCCTTAAACTGAAGATGCAAGGAGTTCCAAAGAAGAGGAATAAAAATAAATCCATCCTTAGGTATACCACAGTGAAGCTCTCTGGGCAAAGGCAAAGAGAAAAATATTAAAAACTATTCATAAAGAAAAGGAGGAATCACTTATTATAAAGAAATTTAAAAATTCACGCAACAAAAGAGGCCAGAAGACTAATATCTTAAAGATGGCAATAAACAAACACACAAAAACCTTGTCAATCTAGGATCAGTTAAACTACAATTCTAGAGGGATGGTAAATATAAACAGTTTCAGGCAAATAAAGACAAATTCATTCCTTTTAGATTTTAGCTCCCAGCTTACGTCCACTCAGCCAAACACTACTCCTTATCATAATTCATGTTTCTTTTAATATTTACCTAAATGATTTTACCAATAGCTTGAATTTTGGAGTCTCTGATAACCTTTCTTCAAGTTATCCACCTGACCTCATATATTGACTCCCATAACTATGTCATTATCAATAATATTAACACCTCTACAGGCTGACCTCTTGAGCATTCCAATTCCAACATTCCCTCCACCTCATCAAACACTGTCATTTATGAATACTACTGTTTTTTTAATATCCCTCACTCCCCTTAGGTCCTCACTTCCTTCCTTACCCAACTAAAATTTTATGCTTCATCAACTTATATTCATTCTCTTACTCCTGAAAGCCTCCATATTTCACTTACTTCATTGAATTTGTCTGGCAAAAGCTCACCCTGGACTATCAGCCAGAATAACTACACTAGGCTGCAAAAGCAACCAAACCCAAATCTCGGTAGCTTAACACAACAAAAATATAATTCTCATTAATGTTATAGGTTGTGCCTGAGTCTCCAGGGAGATGTATTTCATACAGTCACTCAGGAACAAACCTAGGCTGATAGAGGTTCCTTCATCTGTCACTACACCTCCTGAATCATGTCCCTTCCAGGAAAGCAAGAGGCCCACCAAGTGCCATTTTACAGCTTTAGCCTGGAATTGCCACATATGTATGGTTTCCACTCTAATTCACTGGCCAGCAATAGCCACGTGGTCTCGGGCAACTGGAATGGAGCTGCAAAATATGGCGAAGTATATGGATATTCAGAGGGCATTAAATTAAATGTCTCTGCCACATCTCATTAAATCCAACTTTCCAGGTCTGCACCTACCCAGCTAATCAAGGTGTAGCAGACATCCTGTGACCACTGGGTGACAAACATGAGCAGGAAGGCCTATCCTGAGGAAGGTAGGAGAGAAGGAACAGGCCAAAGTGCCAGGTAACATTGCTGGGTAGCCTGACCAGGCTCAGGCTCTTTCCAGGTTTCTTGTTTTCTTGTTACATGAGGCTTAAAACAAAATAAAACAAAACAAAACCTACATGTTTCAGCCTCAGTAACTGAGTTCTCTATTTTAAGCTGAAATGTATCCTTCTTTTTCTTTTGCTAGAAAATTTGTGTGTGTGTGTATCAGAAAATTTACCATAGCCATTATTTTAAATGAACAATTCAGTGGCATTTAGTACATTTAAATTGTTGTGCAACCATCCACCTCCAGAACATTTTTATGCTAAAAAACTAAAGGTTTAAACTAAAACTCTGTACCTATTAAACAACAAATCCCACTTTTCCTCTCCCTCTAGTCCTGGCAACCACCATTCTACTTTCTATCTCTAAGAACTGGGCTACTCTGGATATCTCACGTAAGTGCAATCATACATTTTTGTACTTTTGTGACTGAGTTATTCCACGTAGCATAATGTCCTCAAGGCTAATCCACATTGTTTAGCACGTATAAAAATTTGCTTCCTTTTTAAGGCTGAACAATATTCCATTGTATGTATGTACCACATTTTATTTATCCATCTGTCGATGGATATTTGAAGCCAAATACATTCTTAATATATAGAAATAGCTAATTGCTGGTGAAAGAAAATGGCTCAGAAAACTTTACACTGAAAGTAGACAACTTCTAGCTATTTTCAGTTTGATATACAACTTTGCAATGAATCATATATGGTTTCTGATAGGCTAATGTAGATGTATTTATTGGAAACCATTTGTAGAATACATGAAAAAGATCATTTTGGTCTGAGATCATTTATTTTAACTGAATCATTTTGGAAAAATCCATGATATATTTAATTGCCACCAACAACCAAATTTATTTTTGTTTGAATGATGAGAATAATTTGATTAAAAGAAATCCTTTATGATGCCCTTAAAAGTAGAGTCTGGCATATTTAAGAGAGCCTTTTATCCATGTAAAGAATGACCACTTCCCTCAACCAAATGAAACTATTTCAGGAGGCCATCTTTAGAATGCCTGTTTGTGGGTTTGGTTAGAACCCAGAAAAAGTTGACAAAACTCCTAGGAAACTTAAAGCGTTAATACACTATCTTTATTTTTCCCTCATATAGATGTTTTCAACAATGCCATTATTTCTCTAGTGAACACAATGCCCTACATTCCAGAAAAGCGTCTGTATCTTTTTAAAGAAGAAATCTGAGATTTCTGGGCCAAGCAGCAGGGCCTTGTTTAGAGAACAGATTTCTTTCTCTCTCTTTCCCCTTCTTCTCCTTCCTTTCCTTCCTCTCCTTCCACTCCTTTTACTCCTTCCACTTCTTCTTCCTCCCTTCTCCTTCTCCTTCTCCTTCTCCTTCTCCTTCTCCTTCTCCTTCTCTCTCTCTCTCTCTCTCACATACACACACACACCCTATCTTATCGCCATAAGGCTCTGTAGAGTAAGGGTTAGTATTTTCTCTTCTGTAGTCAGACTCATGTTTGAATCCAGCTGATTGACTCTGGGCCTCCTTTTAAGCCTCACTTTCCCCAGGTGTAAAATGAGGAATGGGAGTAGCAATTAATTACCCTCGAGTTGTTGTGAGGACAAAATGAGACAATGTACACAAAATATTTAGAATGGAGTTAATAAACAATAAATTCTACAATGAGGATAATGATTGTCTTAAGGAAAATTGCTTTTTATCATTTTTTTCTCCTCATTATATTCTCTGTATTTTCCTTCTATTAGGACAAGGTGATTCCCAGCTGGCCTGATAATCATCACTAAGAGACTAGGAAAGAGTTAAAAAGGAGTTTAGCTTTTGATTTGCAATTCTGAAGGCCACTGCTTCAAAGCAAACTTTGAGCCTATGCATAGGGTCAAAATGGCCACCTGGAGAAAGCTTTCCTTATCAAAACAAAACTAATAAAATGATAGAGATTTCTGTTAGTCTGGCAGGAAATAGTTTAACTGGTTATCCAAGGATTATGAATTTAGCATGATTTTCATTATTTATTCCTTCTGTTATTTTTCCCAACTTCTATAGTTTTCCCCAACAGGTTTATTACCTGACTTCAATGTTATACTACTGCATTCTCTGAAGGCAGATAGTAAAGGCTAGGCAGGGGATCCAATGGGGTTTGGTCCCATGCATCTTCACTTCCCTGAATCTGAGTTCAGGAGTTAATAAAAGAGAATGTGAACACAGTACAGGTGTTTTATGTCATCTGACCTTCATCACACGTTCCGTATTTGCACTTCAGCTCTAATAACAAATGCATCCTTCAAATTTAGATAATTAAAAGTATGTAACGGTATAGCCCAACAAAATCATATTGTCAAATCATGTTTTAATTCCAAAAGCTAATAACAAACTAAAAGGCATTTGCAATAGGATAAAAATGAAAACTTATCAATTCTTGGCTGACATTTAATATATATCTACATTACATTTCAAGATACGTTTTTATCCTTTTTATCTTTACCTCATTTAGTGATGGCAGCGGTGGTGTTATAAGCCAAATTATTAGAAAATTAAAATTAAAAGGACCCGATGTGTTAAATAGTGTTCATATTTTAATGAAGGGTTTAAATGTTAGAGGATTATGATATAACTCCTCCACAGGACCGCAAAATGAGATTAGGATTTTTAAGTATGACTGCTAATCTCCCAGGTGTTTCTCGCCTTTGGGAGACTTTACGTCTTCTAAACCCCTCTAACCTCGGTTCCGATACAAAAAGCCCCTAGAGGGCAAAGTGAAGTTGCAGTCACAGGAGAGATATAACCCACATTCCCAGGCAGCCTGCATGCAAGAGTACACGGCGGCAACAAAAGCTCACATTCAGTACCACTGGCACACCACACATCTCCAAGGATTACTGATGATTTTGAAGTATTTATGTCATCTTATAAATGCTGCCATTCACTCTCACTGCGGCTAGTGGGCATCTGAAAAATCTTTCAACACATCCCCTGTTAGAAATCCACAGGGACAGATAAGTAATGAGGAAAGGCCTTTCCAAATTTAAAAGGAAACATTTGGTACTTCAGTTTCCAGTATTGCAACATCTCTTTTTCAACAAAGGAATTTATTACACAGTACGTCACCTTTTCCCTGTCGGAGGATTTACTGCCAATTTTGGAGTTGGGTTACTTCTGGTTTTCAAGCCTGTCTCGTGAAATTAAAGAGAGGGCTGCCTTAAAAGTGATAGAACACACATGATTTCAGTCCCCACAGTGTCCCCCTGGTTATCAAACCTGGAACCTATTACATACAAGAAGAAAACATAAGGATCTTTATAAAGGGGTGGAATAAGTAGTGAAGATGTCTAATCCAGTCAAGTCCAAAGGTTATAGTCACCAACGCACAGTCAGTGTTTCCCCACTATTCAGTTCTCTCTAATCCATAACCCACCAGCAAACTTTGGATATTTATAGCAATCTATCAAAAACAACTCAGGCTTTCCTCATTTTTTTTTATGAATAATAAATAACCAAAAGAAAAACCAATTTTAAAATTATCTTCTAAAGATTTTCTCTCTTACAAACCAGGATGTGATTGACATATGCTTTAGCATTTCATAAGTACTTAAAATGTAGACAAATGTATTAGAAAAGTTACAATTAAACATAGGAAAATATTTCATCTGGAATACAGTGCCAGGCATATGCTACATATACTAAATGCTTTATATCTATCAGTTATTTTCATTAGTATCAATTTTATTGAGAAAGTATAATTAAACCACAAGATTTCAACTGTCTGAACAAGAAGTTGCATAAATGGGAAGAGTTCCAGTTTTGTGAATGGAAATACTTTCATAGATTAAGACCTATTTCAAAACAACTAAAACATAAAAATAAATGAAAAAAGTTTCAACAAAAATGAGTAGTGAAAATCCTTTATCCAATCTGTCATGTCAGAGGGTCTGTGTAACCTACTTCTTTCAGTTGCCCCTCTCTTTGTCAAAGTTATATCTCATTCAATGTAGGAATTTATTCCATATTCACTTTGAGTGTGAACACAGATGATGAGACAGGATCCTGCTTTCTGCTCTAAATTTTCTCAATTTCTGTTATCTAAATTACAACACTCTAATTAGGGCACAAGAGACAAGTGGCCTCAGGCAGGGAAAAAAATCAGAGGCAAACACTCCCAGTAAAAGTGGTATTCTTACAGCTATTATGGAGCCCGTAAAATTCTATCATTACTATTGCATTTGTCTGGAAAATGTACAACATATATAAACATTAGAGTTATCTACACTTGAGAATTTCATTAGAGTAGTAGCCATAAAAGAAATGGCACTGTATGTAATATTCACTTGATGCTTTTATACAGCTGCTATCTGGATTCCTGTTCCATTAGACAGAGAAACCACAGAAGAGGGGAGCCATCTCTGATGGAGCCTGAAATGAATCACTTAAGATCTCTGTGCCTCAGTTTCCTCACTGGAAAAAAACAAATGACTTTGCTTAAATGATTTTAAATTCCTCACAGGACAAGATTTCATATCTGAAAGTACTTTTAGAACATCAATAATGTTTTGGTTAAAATTTAGTTCAGAGGCTTGCAATGGACAGGACACTTAGTCGAAGAGTCTGTTAAAAAACCATTAATTGGGGCTGGCCCAGTGATTCATTTGGTTAAGAGTTGGCTTGGGAGCAGGAGCTCTGAGCAGCAGGGCCACTGATTCGGTTCCCACATGGGCCAGTGACGCTGCACCCTCTACAGCTAACATTGTGAACAACACCTTGACCTGGAGTTGGGCTGCCCTGAGTGGCTGGCGACAGCGTAGGCTGAAGCCCCTGCTGCAGTGGGCTGTGGTGAGCTAACGTGAGTGGCCAAGGGCTGCCGTGAGCTGCCGTGAGCCACTGTAAGCAACTGTCCAATGGCCAGCGACCAACTGCCTCAGCCGGGAAGAGCGCAATGATCATAAACATCAGCATGGGCCAGTGAAGCGATGTCCTCCACAACTAGACTGAAGAACAAAAAGGACAGCAACTTATCTGTTCCCCTTCCACGATTCCCCAATGCTGTTCCCCTCCCCCAATTTCCCAATAAAATGTTTAAAAAAAGCTATTAATTAATGAAATAGTATATTTTGATTAAATACAGGCCGGCTGAGTGGCGTGGTGATTAAGTGCTGGCTTGGGAAGCCAGCAGCCCCAGTTCAGGTCCCACATATGAGAGCCAGTGACACTGCCCTCAAAAAATTAAAAAATAAATAAATAAATAAATAAATAAATAAATAAATAAATAAATCCAACTACAGAGAACTTTATTTTTTAAAGGGGAAAAGATCATTGACTCATAGATTCACCATTAATTGATGAACTACTATATATCTGGGGGTTTCAGAAATATCATCTCATTAAGGCTTCACAATTAACTTGTAAGGAAGGTATTGCCATCCATATTTGACACATAAGAAAAGTGAATTCAAATAACTAAAATTCTAAGATCTAAGTCTTGTAACTCCAAGTAACATGCTCGGTCCATGATATCCACCACTGCAGAAATAAGGCTAATGGCATCACACAAATAAAGGAGATAAAGGTAAATTCAAAAGCCTCGGGCCGGCCGAGTGGCGCATTGGTTAAGCGCTGGTTTTGGGATGCCCGCGGCCCCGGTTCGGATCCCACATGAGGGCCAGTGACACTGCCCTCTACAGCTAACAACAGCTCCACCTGGAGCTGGGCTGTGCGAGCCCCGGTGATGGTGTGGGCTGCAGCCCCTGCTGCAGTGGGCTGCCATAGGCTACAGTGAGTGGCCCGCAGCCAGCGTGAGTGGCTGGCAGCCAAGCGTGAGCTGCCAATAGCCGCGGTGAGCGACCATCCAGAGGCCAGCGACCGATCTGCCTCATCCGGGAAGAGCGCAATGACGATACCAACAGTGAAGCAACATCCTCCGCAACTAAAAAAAACTGAAGAACGAAAAGACAGCAACTTGTCTGTTCCCCTTCCCCGATTCCCCAACTCTGTTCCCCTCCGCCAATTCCCCAATAAAATCTTTAAAAAAAAAAAAAAAAAAAAAAGCCTCAAAATCCTGAATCCATTGTCAAGATCAAAGTAGTAACTACATGCAGATAAGCAGCATACCAAATTCTGATACCAATACTTAGGACTGTAAATAGCCCCCATATTGAATCACAACATCCTAAAAAGAGTCACTAAGCAGGTCCCAAAGAAATAATGCTAACACTGGAAATTTCATTTTGCATCAAGGTCATCGCATGCACTTTATGAGTTTAATAAAAAAAAAAGTCAAGGTACAGTTATAAACCTCTACAATAATGACAATAATGTAATGTAAAATAAATATTTCAGTATATATATTGATTACATATATTGTATAAAGCCCACAAACAGAAAGAACATAAGCAGGGCAGTTAAACTACACCATAAATTTAACCTATAACTACTAAGCCAGCCATATATATTAAACATTTAATTAATAACTTTCTTAATGACAAAATTTAGAAGTGATTTATGGGAGTGATTTGAATGGCCAGGGCCTCTTTAAAAACTGAAAAGGAAGTTTGAGTTGATGTTATTTCTCAATAAATTCCTCTGTACAAAGGAGAGGCGATATAAATCATTTCATCAGTTTTAAAGCTGTATGCAGAGTTTAAAAATAACATTCACTATTCAGAGGCTTCATGAAGTATGATGGGGAAAAGTTTTCAATCTGCTCACCAGTCACTGCTTATCGCTTTCTCTATTCAACACAGTGTCAAGGGTGGTTCTGAGACTGAAGAAAGACACAAGAATTCTGAAGGTAGAACAGGAAAATGGTAATTGTATTCATCTAGATCAGAGTAGAATTTAAGGAATAACAACGAAGAAATGGTTGCAAAGCTATCTTACCACAACTCACAGAACTTCCATATAAGCAGATAAAAGAAGGGAACAAAATAGGTAAGCCACCTCAAATGAGATAATGTAGCAAAAAGCAAATAGACAATATAAAATCTAGCACATTTCAATCTTTCCATTTGACACTATTATTAAGAAATAAAGCTAATAAAAGAAGTAAATATGCTCACTTGTATTACTTTTGTTTTAGCCAAGAAATTTATTTACAATTTTATTCAGTTACCTAACATTGTGCTTTCTAATTTCTCCCTGGTCACGAGAAAAAAAGCTGTATCTTCACCTAAAATTAAACAGTCTCAGGAAATTCACAGAATTCTCCATGAAAACCCATGTATAGATTCCACTGGGCCCACAAACGCCAAGTTAACAACCCACACAGCTATTATTTTATTTAAAAATCTATAAGCATACGGTTATAAACCAGTAAGCTAAACTTTCATTTTGATTTCCAATAAAAATACTTCCTGCTGGAACCATTAATTCTATGTGACAAAGGCAACAGTGACACTATTATTACCTAGAAGCTAACATGAAAATTTCAGTGAAAATACTGAAATTAAATTATCATGTTAGAACCATATCAGTATCTGTTAAAAAGAAATAGGGGTCCTTTAAGAAATGGCTGGTTCTGGGTCTGGCTAAAGAAGCACCCAAGAAGCATCTGACACATCTTGTTCTACTGAAAAGCAAAGATGGAAAAGAGTCAGAGACCACAGAAGCCAACATAAAGGGGCTTTCACTGACAAAAGATGGCACAATTTTACCAGCAAAAAGAATAATGGTTCCAAACTCTTTAATCTGTCTTACTAGCCACCAAAACTGATCCCTTGGGTTTCTACTTCTAGTTAGGACAGAGAAATTTGAAAGTCCGTCACTCCCACCCTAACAGTAGCAACAAGCCAGATAAGTTACAACATACTAATGTTTTTAAAACTCAGAGAGATGGTGCTGCAAAGATATCTCAATGAGCGGAATTCCCAAAAGGGAGAAGCCTTTCCTATGAAAGAAGAGGCCAATGGCCCTTTTATCTTCCAGGAAGCAGTGGGATAAGAAATGCTATAAATGAAGCTAAGAAGACACTGGGTAAACTTGAACAATCTTTAAAGGACCACATGTGGGCTGACACAATGAATCAGAATCCAGGGAAGCCCCGTTTACTGAGTAAGTCTCATTCTATTCGCTAACTCTTTCCTGCAGGTCTTCCAGTGTTCCAAAGACCTGGGGCAGGGCAGGAGAGCTGAAGGACATCCACATGCCTCGATCACACAGGTCCTCCTTAAGTGCAAAGCAGCAGAATGCTGAAGGCTGGGGACTGAACATGGAAACTAAGAGAGCCTCCTCCACCAACATGGATGCACAGAGCTATCACCTAGAGTAGGGCTCGACAAACTGCGGCTCACGAGCCACATGCGACTCTTTGGGTACGTTCCGTCTCAAAAGTTTGCTGACCCCTGGAAGAGCCAATCCTGTCCCTCACAACAATTTAAAAATTATTCGAGAGCCATAGATATCCTTTTACATAGTCACCATTATGTGAACAATATCCTTTTAAAATTTTATAAATGAAACTATGTTAGTTTTATTTTCATTTTCAATTTTACTTCAGAGCCTACATCTTGTGAGCCGCAGTTTGCTGACCCCTGGAGGTTCTTCAGTCTCAAGTTTGCTGACCCCTGACCTAGTGCAAATGGCCATGAAACAATGGGAGATAGCAGAAAAGCTAAGAGAAATCCCTCAGAGGCACATTGGGTCTTCCTTAAGTGCACTGCAGCAGTCCTCCAAAGCATAAGGGCAGAGCAGCAAGATGGAGGAAGAACTCAGAGGTGCAGACAGATAGGGGTGAGAGCTAAAATCTACATAGTGAACCAATAAGCTTGCAGCCAAGCTCTCAAGAAAAGAAAGGGGTGAGAGGTAGAGGTGGGGGGTGAGCAGAGAGAGAGAGAGAGAAAGGGGAGGGAGGGGAAGGGGGAGAAAATTAATTACTGGCAAATCTGAACTATAAAAATACTTAAGGGCATTCTTTTTTTTTTAAAGATTTTATTGGGGAATTGGGGGAGGGGAACAGTGTCGGGGAATTGGGAAGGGGAACAGACAAGTTGCTTGTCCTTTTGTTCTTCGATCTAGCTGTGGAGGACGTCACTTCACTGGCCTATGTTGGTATTATGATCATTGCGCTCTTCCCGGGTAAGGCAGTCGCTCGCTGGCCATTGGAAGGCCGCTCACAGTGACTCACGGCAGTTCATGCTGGCTGCCGGCCACTCACACTGGCTGCCAGCCAGTCACAGTAGCTTATGGCAGCCCACTGCAGCAGAGGCTGCAGCCTACACCATCACTGGCAACTCAACGGCATCCAGCTCCAGGTTGAGCTATTGTTCACCATCTTAGCTGTGGAGGGCGCAGCATCACTGGCCCTCAAGTGGGATCCGAACCGGGGCCCTGCTGCTCAGAGCTGACGTCCCAAGCCAACTCTTAACCAATGTGCCACTCGGCTGGCCCTTAAGGACATTATTTAGGCTAAAGGGAAATAATACCAGAAAGGCCTGGTATTAGGAATTAAGAGTACCAGAAAGAAGGACTAATTAGGTAAATTAAACACAAAAAATGTTAAGCCATTAAGTGTGTGTGCATGTATGTGCATGTGTGCTTCTGTGTATGTGTGTGTGTGTGTGTGTGTGTGTGTTTGTTTCTTTTAAAAGATAACTGACTCTTTAGGAGGGCCGGCCGAGTGGCACGGTGGTTAAGCGCTGGCTTGGGAAGCCAGCGGCCCTGGTTCGGTCCCATATATGAGGGCCAGTGACACTTGCCTCAAAAAAAAAACCAAAAAAAACTGACTCTTTAAAGCAAAAATGATGATAATGTATTATGGGATTTATAACATAATATAGACTTTAAAATATATGGTAAGAGCTCAAAGGGTAAGAAAGAAATAATACATTTATACTGTTAAAAGGATCTTATATTGTTTGTGAAGTAATATATTATTATTATAAAGTAAACTCTGGTAAATTAATGGTGCATATTGCAATCTCAAGAAACACACACACACACACACACACACAAAAGTAATACACAGAAGTTTAACAGAGGAGAAGAGAATGAAATACTAAAAAATACTTAACCCAAAGGAAAACAGGAAAAGAACAGAGGAACAAAGAAAAGAACAAATAAAAAACAAAAAGATGGTAGGTTTACCCCAATCATGTCAATAATTACATTAAATGTCAATGGATTAAACACTCCATGTAACAGGCTCAGATTATCAATGTGGATTAATCTTTAAACAGGAAGGCCCTAGTTTGTTTATAAGAAACATACTTTAATATAAAAACAAGACATACCAAAAGTAAAATGAGTGGAAAATTACATATGAGATAAGCACCAAGCATAAGAAAGCTGATGTAGACCGGCCGAGTGGCTCAGTTGGTTAAGAGCTAGCTTACAACCCTGAGCGTGAGCTCTGACCAACAGGGTCACTGGTTCGATTCTCACATGGGCCAGTGACGCTACGCCTGAGCTGAGCTGCCACTGAGCTGCCAACAGGAGGCAGGATGGCTCAGCTGGCGAGAGCACAAGCTCCTAACAACAAGGTTGCCTGTTGGAGATGGTGGCTACGCCCACCTGCAACTAAGACTAAACTTGGCAGTTTGAGCTGAGCTGTCACCCAAATGGCTCAGTGGATACAGCATGCGCTCTTAACAACGAGGCTGCTGGTTCGACTACCACATGGAATAGTGGCTACATCCACCCGCAACCAATAATTGAACACAGCACCTTGAGCTGAGCAGTGCGACTGGACTTGGGAGTTGACCTTGCTGAGATCTCCACAACTAGGATTGAAGGGCAAAATCTTGGCTGTTTCCCTTCCCTAATTCCCCACCACTTTAACACTGTTACCCTCCCCCAATTCCCCAATAAAATCTAAAAAAAAAAAAGAAAGAAAGCTGATATGACTACATTAATGTTAAACAAAATAAATGTGAAAACAAAGAGGATTATCATAGATAAAGGAGTATATTTTATAATGATGAAAGTGTAAATCTGTCAAGAAGACATAATAATCCTAAATGAGTATGTACCTAATAACATCTAAACACAGAGCTGTATTTAGAGTATTTCCAAATGTTAGAGCTTCTACAGTAAGGGAAAAAATAATGGATGCAAAGAGCTAAAACAAATCAAATAGCATAAACATAAAAATCCATATATTGACAATTTCCCATATGAACAATAAATATAGATTTAAAAAATAATAAAATAAAACCTAACTGAGCATATTAGGAAATTGCCTGGGCATATTCTCATTATTTTGAAAACTGACGTATAAATAAAAAGATCTGAGCATCTTTTCTGCCTTTTCTATATAAACGGTATCTCTGAATAGCCAAATAGATGATGAAGAAAAGGTTTTCTTTTTAGAAGAATTCCAGCTTACTAATGCAGGAGAAATCGTAGAATTCTGGAATGTAAACATGCAGTGGAATATTTATACGAAAGTTAAAATAAATGTACTAGAGTTATAGAGCAACTATATGGATCATAGTATGGAAACAAAGTATTTAATGAAAGAAGCAAGTCATGGAGAATTATATACCATATGATACTATGCTCCTATAGCTCAATAAAGATAAAAAAAATAAACAATATGTTGTTTAGGATGCATATATGTGTGATTAAAGTGGAGGTGGTATACCTACTGTAATTGAATATATATAGATAGTCACGGGATGTGGATTATACTGTGGAAGAGAGTCAGAGGAAGAGTAATAGATATATATGATATGGGGGGGAGTGGGGTGGTGTATTGGGGGTGGGGGGTTGTCACTTTGAGGGGTAAAATGTATAACTATTGCACTGTGTTGTACACCTGAAACTAATTTAAAAAAATAAATAAATAAATAAATAAAGTTCATCTTTCCCCACTGTTTAAAAACAAAACAAAACAAAAAACAAAAAACTTTTTTTCTTTTTTAAAGCAAGGGAATGATGTGCAAAATTCAGGATAGTGCTTATCTCTGGAGGAGAAGCAGGGGTTTGGGAAAGAGTAGGCATAAAAGCAATACTATTACTAATAATGTTCATATCAAGCTGATGATAAATTCAATGGATTTGATCATAGTTTTCTTTCATAAGTTGCATATATCATATACTCTTTTATATGTATCCAAAAATGCAATTTAAAATACTCAGTTTTTAATAAGAAAAAAAAGACATAATCAGTCAATATCTACCAAAATCCTTAAAAATATCCATTTCTTTTGAGTCATAAAGTATATTTCCAAGAATTTATGGTAAGGAAATAGACAATGATACAAAAGCTATGTACAAGAAAATCATTGTCATTAGAACAGCACAAATAAATGAATAAATAAAAACAAAAACCAGGAAACAACCAAAAGGTCATACTAACAAACTAAAATAACCATCGAATTGAATTTTATGCAGCTATTCCCAAATAATAAAGTTACTATTTAAATCACTAACTTACGAGTTAGTCAATTCCTAAACTTTATGAATTAAACCAGGGATACTTAAGCAGGACAATCCATGACTAAAAATCCCATGAAATTTTACTAGAATTGTGTATACATTTATGCAGGTAACTGTGTTCACATGTATGGTTCGAAGAAGAAAATCCATAAGTCTTTAGATTCTCAAAGGGAGAATGGTTACTCCAAAAAAGCGTATTATTAGAGTAGTTAGTCTCTAAAGATGACCTCCCCGACTCCCATCCATGAACAAAACTGCCCAGTATTCTTGCCCTTATGTGATGCCCTACACCAAATCTGGATTAGCCCTGTGATTCACTTTAATAAACACAAGGCCAGTCTCAGGCCTAAACCCTTAGGTAGGCCTGGGAGTGTTCGCTTTTGTGTTTTGAGAGTCCTGAGCTACCTTGTAAGAAGTCCAGCTACCTTGCTGGAGAGGCCACATGAGAGAAGGAAAAGCCCTGATACTACTTGAGAAGAGAGCAAGGCCAAAGCACACCAACTAGGCCCAGGCTTTGGGTTGTCCCCAACAGGGCATGAGCCATGTGATGAAGCCATCATGGACATCTAGTTAAGCCTCCATCTGACAGCAGCCACATGAGAATCCCCAAACATAAGAGGCAAAAGAAAATAAACTGTCCACTTGAGGCCCACTTAACACACATAATCATAAAGGATGAGAAAATGGTTGTTCTTCTAAGCCATATTGCTTGAGGGTGATTTGTTAAACATCCATTGGTAACCAAACAGTTACAGAAGGCTGGTTTAGACCGAGTAACTCCACCCAATGAAGCACCTAATATGTTGTAATACAATAGCTGAAAAAAAAAATCTGAAGCTAACCATCAGAGGATATAACATCAGTCCTCAGTCCTCTGCATAATCCCTGCCCAAGTGCTGAGCACGTGAGCACACACACAATGATGCCATTTATAACAGTTTCATTGAGCAAAAACAACTTTAGTTACTTTGATTTCATGTGCTTTATTTACATAGGCCCTTTTATTACACATAAATGAAACATAGATCAAGCATCTAACTTTGCCCTTCTATTAAAAGAGATGAAAAGGAGTGAGACCCTCAAATGACCCTTCATTTTAAATATTACAGTGGTTACTTATGTAAATCGCCTTCCTTCCTTCTAGACTTAAAAAAAAAGAAAAGTAGACTGAGGTTAAGGGAACTGGTATTTGAAAGGTATTTTATACTGCTAATAAAATAGTATTGTTTATGTCATATTAGGACAATTACACTGCTTACTGAGGAGAAATACTTTCTCTTTATTAATTTCCATAATAATCTTGCAAATGATACTTGCGAGGAAAATAAATTCAAACAGAACCAGGAATCCTGCCCCAGAACCAAGAAGCAAAGCAGAACATAAACAATATGAAAAAGGCCAGATCCCATTTCATCTATTTAATTTGAGTGAAATGAAGATATAAACAAACTTTGTGGTGGCGCGTTTTTGGGGGTTTCTTTGGGTTTTTTTGGTTTTGGTTTTTTTTTGGTTTTAATCTACTGCATTTGATTTTTCAAAACAAAAACATCCATTTTCCACAGCCATCTCTCTGTTAGCCAAAAATAATGGCAAGAGGATGGCTTTGGTAAGGGCAGATTTAAATAATAACTAAATATTTTTTAACTCTCTAAATACCTAACCTATGACATTTCTAGTAGAATAATAGGTGATTACACTTCAATTTAGCTCATCTTTTTTTTCACATTTCTCTACTACCACTGAGTGAAGATTCTTTAAATTCTTTAGGCACTTGGGTACTGTTTGACTTTTCTAAACCTCGGATTTCTTATGTGAAAATGAGAATCACTCTTTAAAAAGTAACTAACACAGTGCCTGACCACAGCAAATGCTCAACAAATGGTATCTATTTTTATCATACTTATTATTGATCACAAAATGACAGCAAGTGTCAAGTTCAGTAGGATACTGGTAGTTACCTGCACAGTGTCTATTTCCTTCTCCTCTATGAAATATTTCCTGAGTTTGTTTTGCTTTCTGCTCTTCCCACCCACAGTCATGTCCATGACCCACAGACATGGAATATGCCCATGAATGATTCATGGTTAATTCTCTTTTGTCA
Organism: Aselliscus stoliczkanus; assembly: GCA_033961575.1. Lineage (NCBI taxonomy): Eukaryota > Metazoa > Chordata > Mammalia > Chiroptera > Hipposideridae > Aselliscus > Aselliscus stoliczkanus. The sequence goes on from CM066738.1 coordinate 35,605,669, forward strand.
GTGATTAGCTCAGGAATGGACATGTGATCCCAAATTAGCCAATCAACAAAATGTGAGAAGTCTACTGGGGAGTTTCTAAAGACAGTATCCCTCACTCCTAGAAAAGGGCTATGAAAAGAGATCTTTTTTTTCCTTCCTTTAGATAGTTTTTTTTGAGGGCAGTGTCACTGGCCCTCATATGTGGGACCCGAACCAGGGCCACTGGCGTCCCAAGCCTGTGCTTAACCAATGCGCCACTCAGCAGGCCCTCCTTTAGATAGTTTTATGTGATAAGTTTTTTTCTGGCAAGGCAGTAGCCATTCTGCCATTAGCCTGAGTAAGTGGTCACCATTGATGACAGCAGAGCAAGCAAGGGAAGTGGAGTAATGGATCCTTGATGTCATCAGTGGAGACCCTATACCAACAATCCTGGAGCCCACCCACCTCTGAGCTTCCTTGTATGTGAAATTGTATCATTCCTTATTGTTAAAGCCAGTTTGAATTGTGATTTCTGTTATCTGCAGCCCAAAGCACTCAAATTACTACAGTAATGGAAAGGTGTGAAAACTGTAATGGATTTTATTAAAACTGAACTAAACCACCCTTCTCTTCAATAGAATAGAGCCTATACTATGAATATAAAGCTCTTACACAGCAGGAACACCAGCTCTGATTTACCAATGCGAAACAAGTAAGTTATTTTGTCCATCAGAATCTGTTTGACAGTGCTTCAAAATATGCAAAAGGATTACTGAATTCAATTGAACAGATGTTTATTTCGCACCAACTATACCGTTAAGCCAGCTGCCTCCTCAAGGAGCAACCAGGTTTTGTGAAGAGGATCAGCTTATATTACAGAAGTGGTATAAGTGCTACATCATGGTACTACTGACCACACAGGGAATAAATCTGTGGGGCTGGGCTGGGAAAGGAAGGAGGAAGGCTGCAGAAAAGACATCTGAGCTTGAAGGATGAACTAGGCTCCACCAGATGATAAGGAGGGAAAGGATTCTAAACAGAAGCAGAAAGAGAAACATGCACTCCTGCCTCAAGAAACTGTGCTAAATTGTTTACATTGCAACGACAGAAAATAAAGAAATGAAGTGAATGATGATGGCTAGAACTTTCTAATAAGAGTTGCCTAGACTTGTAGATCAAAATAAAAATTACCTGTGAGTTGCTGAAAACTATCAATGAATTTGATGACATGAGCAGAGTTTAACTTGCAAAAGTTTCTCTGAGGAAGGCCCAGGGCTGTACATAAACCCAAGTCTGTATTGCTTACTCCAGGCACAAACAGGCTACAATTCTGAGGTGAAAAGCTACAAAGAAGGCACTGCTAATGTGTAAAGTGAAATCAAAGCAGATAAAACAAATGAGACAAATGAAGATGTGTAAGACAAATACATGAAAACTATTTCCATTAACAATACTGCATTTCTCAGGGCCAGCCAAGTGGCTCAGTTGGTTAAGAGTTGGCTTAGAGGGCTGGCAAAGTGGCGCATTGGTTAAGAGCTGGTTTGGGGATGCCAGCGACCCCGGTTTGGATTCCACATATGAAGGCTAGTGACACTGCCCTCCACAGCTAACAACAGCTTCACCTGAAACTGGGCTGTGCGAGCCCTGGTGACGGTGTACGCTGCAGCCCCTGCTGCAGTGGGCTGCCATAGGCTACAGTGAGTGGCCGGCAGCCAGCGTGAGCTGCCAATAGCCGCAGTGAGCGACATGCAGAGGCTGGCAACCGATTTGCCTTATCCGGGAAGACAGCAATGATGATATCAACATGGACCAGTGAAGCAACATCCTCTGTAACTAGACTGAAGAACAAAAAGACAGCAACTTGTCTGTTCCCCTTCCCCAATTCACCAAAAAAATCTTTAAACAAACAAACAAAAAAAAAGAGTTGGCTTAGAGCGAGTGCTCTGAGCAACAGGGCCGCCAGTTCGATTTCCACATGGGCCAGTGAACAATACGCCCTCGCTGAGCTGTCGCTGAGCTGCCAAGAGGTGGCAAGATGGCTCAGCTGGTGTAACAATAAGATTGCTTGTTCAATGGTGGGCTACACCCACCCACAACTAAGACTGAACTAGGCACCTTGAGCTGAGCTGCCTCCCAGATGGCTCAGAGGATAGAGCATGCACTCTTAACAAGGCTGCTGGTTCGACTCCCACATGGAATGGTGGCTATGCCCACCCGCAACTAAGACTGAACACAGCGCCTTGAGCTTAGAGGCCACAAGCTGCCTCTGGGAAGCCAGATGGAGACTGGCGCCCTCCACAATGAAGACTGAAGAACAACGACTTGACTGTTCCCCTCCCCCAAATCCCCAATAAAGTCTTAAAAAAAACAATATTGCATTTCTCTGTTCCACTAAATTTACATTAGCATAAGAAAGTTTAACAGGTAAAGCAGCGGCAAACCTAAATTTTAAAGATAAAGAAGAACTCAGATGAAACACATGCTCAGTAAATTTTAAATCTTTACTGTCCTCTGACATGAATTTTATAAGCTATTTTAGCTCTAAGGGCCTCCTTTATATTTCTAAGAACAAACTACCACATTGTTATAGTATAATTCAATCAGGAGCTAATTATTCTATCATCCACATTAGTAAACAATGACTAATATGATGGATTACAACACATATAATTTACCAGGAAATTATGAAGAACCAGGAAAACATTCTCACTTAGGGCTACAATACAGAGAAAGAGATGGAGAAAACAGAACTCCTCAACATTACGAAACATACAACGTTCAGTCCCAAGTAACAGGAGATGCAATGGTACAAAGTAGTAACCTCAATGATACCTAGCATAACTGTATGTCTCTACTCCATAAGGAAAGATGTTCTAATCCTGGGACAGTAGACATACCCATTGAACCTGCTCCCTTCATTATGACTCAAACCCAAGTGTGATTCCCAAGCCCATCTCTCATACCTCAAACTGCCTCCAGAGTGTACCTGTCCTATTCAGTGTGGCTACCTGGAAACCTAAAATACCACTGTGGGATTTTAATGAAGTCTCTAATTCTTTGATGTCTAACTCAGATTTTCAAAAAAATGATTACCATGCTTTCCACTAGCCAGTGCTTTTTAAAAATGTTTTTCATCAAAGCCAAAAGACAAATACAACACACAAATACATTTTCATACAAATAAAACATTCTGAAAATAAAAATGTAAGGTATCCTTTGGTCATGACGTGTTATATTGTGGGCTTGATCCTGCTGAGATCACTAATGAAAACTATGGCATGTATTCAATAACAAGTTAATAAAAATGCAAACTGTTTCTATGTCTTACATTTACGTGTCTCCACTTTTTCCTCATGATTCACCAATAAATCTTTTTGCCCATATTAACCAGCCACCATGGACAGAGCTGGTTAAAACAAAATACATCTGAATCAACATTATGTCTTTGTAAGCCCGCGCTATCAGTATTTTTTCAAGTTAGCAGTTTATTTTATCCACTTCTATTTGCAACAAGAACCTTGGCTAACGTGTATCAGGGCGAGGTGTACCCCAGAAGAGTCTGGGACCATAAATATAATTTCTGCCAGCACAATAATCCTGTCTCAGGGGTCCTATCCAATGGGGGCCCATATGGTCACTTATTAAAGTTAATGCTCTCAGGGATACTTAGGGTCAAGGATATACACCAGATCTCCTCAGCTTCAGACCCACCCACACACATGACAGAAGAGACTGGTCATTTGTAAGGGATAAGCATATAGGCAAGGCAAAGCTGGAGACAGCACCCCTCGCCCACCAAAATGTGGTCTTGCTACTTAAAGTATGATCTATGGACCAGTAGCACAGGCATCACCTGGGAGCTTGTGAAAAATGCAGAATCCCAGGCTCCTCCCAGACTCTCTGGACCATGATCTGCATTTTAACCAGTGATTCATGCATGCTGCAAAGAGTAGGTGTTTAAAAAAATAGCCTGAGGGCTGGCCAAGTGGCGCGGTGGTTAAGCACTGGCCTGGGAAGCCAGTGGTCCCGGTTTGGTCCCACATATGAGGGCCAGTGACACTGCCCTCAAAAAAAAAAAAAAAAAAATAGCCTGCGAAACTTTCTAAAGATACACCATGAAGATTATTATCCCAAATAAATCTCAGGAATCGGAAGCCTAAACCAAAGCCTGACTATAAAGAACCATCCCTTCCACTGAAAATGTCCAGGGAAACCTTAAGGGGAACTAAAGATCGAGACTTCAAGCCTCTGAGCCCTAAAGCCCTGAATTCCCTGGGCATCAATTTTTTCATAACAGCTTGCCAACATCAGATATACTATGTACCTTCAGAAAGTGATGAGTTATACCATGTACAACTTTCGTAGCAACAAATTATCAATTTACAAAACTCAAAGTCAACATATTGTGCCTCACAGTCATTTAAGCTGGCAAGACTTTAAAGTACACACAAATCTGAAGTAATGCGTTGGAAATATTTGATTTATGTTAAACAGTGCTCTGGAATTTAAACACTCGTACGCTCCACCAAACCCTGTGCCTGGCCAATGGGCTCACTGGCCAGCTTACATATACCCTTCCAACACATACTGCCCAGCTAAATTTAATTTTTAAAATTTGTAAGACCTTTCTGGGTATTTTTTAAATAAATTTTATTTCGAGTACATTTCCTGAGCTGAAAAGAACCACTACACTACTGCCATGACACAATAATACCCCAAACGGCCCTGTGCTATAAAAGGCACTGCTTGTAGTGAGTGAGCTCTGCCTCTAACAAGAACCTTCTAAAGAAGGAACTGAGATGGCAAAGCCACGAAGGCCTTCAGTCCAGTAAGGAACACGAAGCAGCGTGTCAGAAAGAAATTGTTTTTCTGCTCCTTTTGATGGGTTCTGCTTTCAAGTCAGGAAATTAGAAACAGGTGTGCCAGAGGGCACACACATCCTCGCTCCACACTGAAAAACACGCGTTTTCAATTTTCAAACATGAAAGGGACTCCTGTTGAATGAAAGAAGAAATGAAAATCCAGCTCTGTTTCTGTGAACCATATGAAGGGAGCTTAGAAAGTCTTTGACAAGTTGCTCGACTTGCTCCCTCTCCAACTGACAGCAGGTAGTACTCGACAATAGGAAGGAAAGGCATTCTTTCAAGTGAGAACAATCAAAGGGAGAATTACATTAAGGATCATAGCATTGGCATTTTAACCCATCACTTGATCTTATGCTTCTGTTTCTACCATTTCTTCGCCTTGTGTTTTAAAATTAGAAGTCTGTTCTTTCAGAAAACAACAACAAAGCAATGCAAAATAAGTATCTAGCAAAAAAAAAAATCCGAGAAAAGTACCAACATCAAAAGAACATCTTGGGGCTCATCTGATGCACTATAACACAAGTCTACAATCTCAGAGAAAGACCTATTTTTCTTCATGATGTCCTGAGTGCTCCTGTGGTGCTGGACACAATTCAGGGAGTGTATGAGTGTGATAGCTGGTGCTACGCTTAGAGGCAACTGGTTTGGGTGGGACTTTGGGGACAGGGTGTATGGCCGGGAGGGAGATGCACTAGTGGCTACAACACACAAGCCGGCAGGTGCACTGAGGTGCCTGCAGGAACCCTCTGGGAAGCACTACAGTGTACCTGCCTTAGGTGCCTGGGTGCAGCAGAGCCTCAGTCAGGGCTAGCAAGCCTCTGGTACAGCCAATATTTCAGCGTGTTTCTAGGTTGGCAAGAAACTTCCCTATACTATCAAGTAAGGCCACAGATGCGACGCCCTTTGAGGGCAAGGACGATCTTTACTTCTCTATTATCATACCCAGGCTGGAACACAAGATAAGAGCCTCTACAATAGCTGCTGTTTTATAGCATGAGAGCAATTACAAGTCATCTTATATAAGAGCAAGATACCTGAACTCACATACGCATGAAAAGATATCCTTGATATCCTTTAAAATTATGCTTTGAACTATATTTAATGATACATAAAAATGTTCATTATACTATATTAAATGGAAAAATCATAATACAAGCTAAACAATATTGTTGTTTTATTTTATCTACCAAAAATCTACCAAAAATAGTAACATACCATCACATGGAACAAAATTATCAGTTTCATTTTCCAATTTCCTTTCAATGAGCATGTGTTATTTCACAATCAGAAAAAAATCCACTCATTTTAGACCTCTTAAGATACATGGTAACTGAAGCTGTCACACCGAACTGGCTTCCAAGGAAATAATCCAGCATAATTTAGAATTCTATTTTATTTTGAACCATCAATGACTATAGTTATGTAAAAAGTAGATATAATAATAGTTATTCAGACATGAAGTAATTTAATTAGAGTAAGCCACAGACTCAGAATAGAATTCCTATCCCAAATAATTACTTTAGTTCTTGGAAATGTGCTGGTAGTTTATGTACTCTGTTATCTGTAAATGAACATAATTTCTTCCCCACCCCCACTAACTAAACAGTCCAAGGAGTCAAGTGCTTTTAAGATTATATTTACAAATGTTAGCATTTTATCTATGCTCCTATCTAGAAATAACAATTCACAAAAGGACTCCTCATGGCATTTTTCCCAACCCTATATATTAGATCCCAAATTATTTCAGCTTAAGTGGCTGCTCCTTGCCCTGAGTCCTCTAAGAATCTTGTTGAGTGTGACAAGATCATGAAAGTTTATTATTTCATAAGGACAAGAAGCTTCTGAGAAGCCACAATTTCACCATGTAAGTGAGAAACAGCAGTGCCTCATGAGACAGATAGAGGAACCAGAGTGGGAGGAAGAGTCTGGATTCCACCCCAGTAGAGCCAACAGCAATGTATTTAACCAGTTTTGCCTCTCATTATCTGGATCATTGCTCATCGTTCCACAGGAACCTCAGAGATGAAGGCCTTACCTGTCTTCATCTATCTTCCAAAAAAATGAGCATCTCCCTCCTCAAAAGGGTCTCTACTTTATACAAAATAAAATTTAAATATCTAGTCAAGGCCATCTAAAGACCACTACATAACACCCCAAATTAAGTTCCACATACCTTACACTCACCCCTCTTCTTCAGGTATCCTCTGTTCTCATTAGAACACACCACTCTCAACCCTTCATGTCACTTCCTCTCAGCCCTGGGCTTGAACTAGCTCATTCCACCTGTTGTGGACTGAGTGTTATTTCCTGTGCCTCCCCAACACTTCTAAACAAACTCACATGTTGAAGCCCTAACCCACAATGTGATGGCATCTTGGGGGAGCTAATTAGGGTGAGATGAGGTCATGAAGGTGTGGCCCCATGATAGGAGTCATGCTTATAAGAAGAGGAAGGGAGACCAGAGCTCTGTCTCCCCGCCTGTAAAAAACCACAGCAAGAAGACGGCCATCTGCAAGCCAGGAAGAGAGCCCTCACCAGGAACCGAGTCTGTCAGCACCATAATCTTGGACTTCCCAGCCTCTACAGCTGGGAGAAATACACATCTGTTGTTTAAGCCACACAGTCTATGTTATTTTGTTATAGTAGCCCACACAAAGACAGTGCCTGAATGTATGTATTTGTTCATATTTCACTCACATTATTTCATTCAACAAACATCAGTGAAGAAAACTGATGAAAATTCCAATCTTCATGGAGTTTCATAGTACAGTAGCATAGGAATAAACAAAAATAAATACATAAAAGTAATAAAATATTAGGCAATGATGTATACTGTGGGAAAAAATAAAACATTGAGTGGCATAGGAAATGTTGGCTGAGGGAAGATTTACAGGTTTAAATAGGGCAGTCAGGGAAGACCTCAATGAGGAGGTGAATTACCTTAATAAAGAGCTGATGCAGTGGGGGGCGGGGGGCAGAGGCTTAAGGTACTGAGGGTAGAGAGGTAAGGGAAAGGAAGCAACTCAAACAAAGGTCATAGGGTGGAACTATGCCTGGCATGTGTGAAGTACAGCAAAGTGGCTAATATAGCTGGAACTGAATGAGGAAGGGAAGAAACACAAAATTAGAACTGCAAGGGGAAGAAGGGCCTCCTCGGCCCTTCATAAAAACTTTAACTTTTCCTTTGGGTAAAATGGGAAGCAGTTAGACAGTTCAAAGAGGAGGTAGAACACATGATTTGACTTAGATTTGAATACCACCTCCTGTGTTGAGAACTGAATAGAGGGCAAAAAGAGCAAACCAGCTAGCCAAGATGTGGAAACAACCTAAATGTCCATCAATAAATGAGTAAAGAAAATGTGGTATATACATATAATGAAGTATTATTCAGCTTTAAAAAAAGGAAACCCTGCCATGCACGACAACATGGATTAACCCTGAAGACATTATGACAGGTGAAATAAGCCAGTCACAGGGCAGACATTGCATGATTCCACTTACATGAGGTGCTTAAAATAGTAAAACTCATAGAAACAGAGTATAGAGATGACTGCCAGGGGTTAGGGAAGGGGAAATGGGGACTTGCTATTCAAAATGCATAAAGTTTCAGTTATACAAAATGAATAAGTTCTAGAGATCTGCTATACAATATTATGATTATCATTAACAATTCTGTATTATACTCTTAAAAATTTGTGAAGGTTTCACTCAAAATGGCAAAGTAGGCTTTGACTAACCTCCCCTTATGGGCACACCAAAACTACAACTACAAATAGAACAACCACTGCTGACAACGATCACAAAGACCAGTTAAACAGATTTTCTACAACCAAGGACATAAAGAAAAGGCCACATCAAGATGGGTAGGAGGAGCAGAGACACAGTCTACTCAGTACCTACACCACTAGTGAGCAACCATGGAGGTCCCCACTACAGAGCAAGGAGTCTAAGCCTGGGAGACCTGTGCTGGGAAGAGGAGCACCATAAGATCTGGCTATGAAAAGCAACAGGGCTTACATCTAAAAGAGCCAAGAGGTTGCAGGAAACCAAGAATCCAGTCTTAACGGGCTTGTGTACACACTCACTCACTCCAATGTCCAGAGGAGAGTTTGAAAAACACCTGGGTCATACATGAAGGAGATACACTGACTAATTTTAGGGCCAGTGACAAGGACTTGTTTCTCTGGAGACAAAAGTGCTGGCAGGGGCCATTTTTTCTTTGTTTGTTTTATTATTCTCTCCTACAACTTAGCTGTTCCAGTGCTGGTGGGCACCAACTCTGACATGCCCTATCAACCTTTCATCCCATCCTGGTGTTTCCCTGAGTTTGCACCCTGTCCAACCTGCTCACCAAGGCCAGGGATGCTCCCAAACAGCTCCAGCCTGAAACACACAATAGGCAGCCTCAGCTGGGCGCCAGAGTCCCTGCCAAATCACTCCAGTCTCAACACACCAGGTAGGCAACCTCAGCTACCACTGGAGCCCCTCTAAAGTAGCCCCTACTCTCGGGGCCAACCCCCACACAACAGCATTCCTGCAACAGTTGAGGTCAAGCCTCAGTGGGAACCAACCTTGCCCATCAGCATGCAGTTGTGGCAAAGCCTCAAAGACAGCTCTGCAGGGGACCAGCACTTCCCACCAGCATGTCTACAGTAGTCAAAGCTAGGCCTTTCAGCCAGTCAGCCTGGGGCCAACTCCACCCACCAGCACACCTACAGCAATCACAGATCAAGTACAACAGGAGGGAATATCCTGCCTCACAAGGGACACCCTGGAGCACCTGGCTCTGGTGATCCCACAGGACAGCTTCTATATAAGGTCACTCTTCAAGACTACAAGACATACCTGATGTACCTAATACAGAAACAAACACTAAGAGATAAGTAAAATGAGAAGACAAAGGAATGTGTTTTAAAGGAAAGAACAAAAAACTCAAGAAAAATAATTAAATTTTTTAAAAGATGAGCAGTATAACAAAGAGTTCAAAGTAATGGTCATAAAATGTTCACCGAACACCATACAAAAGTAGATGAACAAGTGAAAACATCAACAGAGAGATAGAAAATATAGAAAAGAACAAATCAGAACTGAAGAATACAATAACCAAAATGAAAAAAAAACACTAGAGGGAATCAATAGCAGACTAGATGATAAAAACAAATGGATGTGTGATTTGGAAGACAGGGTAATGGAAATTACTCAAACAAAACAGAAAAAAAAATTTTAAATGAGTATAGTTTAAGGAACCTCTGGGATAACATCATTCATACTAACATTTCCATTATAAAGATCCTGGATGGAAAAGAGAGAGAAAAAAAAAAAGAAAGAAAACCTATTTGGAGAAACAATAGCCGAAAACTCCCCTAATCTGGCAAAGGAAAGAGACATCCAAGGCCAGGAGGCACAGAGTTTCAAACAAGATAAACCCAAAGAGACAAATACCAAGACACACACATCATAATTAAAACGTCAAAAGTTAAAGAGAAAGAGAAAAACCTTAAAAGCAACAAGAGAAAAACAACTTTTACACACAAGGGAAGCCCCCATAAGACTATCAGCTGAGTTTTCAGCAAAAACTTTGAGGGGCAGAAGGGAGTGACATTATATATTCAAAGTGATGAAATAAAAAAACGACAACCAAGAATACTCTAACCTGGCAACGTTATCATTCAGAATTGAAGGAGAGATTCCCAGACAAGCTGGAGGAATTCGTCACCACTAAACTAGCATTACAAAAAAAATGTAAAAGGGATTCCTTTAGGTGGAAAAAAAAGTCCAAAACTAGAAATAAGAAAATATATACAATAAAAAATTTCACTGGTAAGGGTAAACATATAGTAAAGGTAGAGCTGAACCACTATTAAAACTTAGTAAAAACGTTAAAAGACAAAAGTAATAAAATCATCGTATCTACAATAATTAGTTAAGGAACACACACATGCACACAAGATGTAAAATATGACACCAAAAACATAAAATGGGTAAGTGGTGTGAGTAAAAATGTAGTGCTTTTAGAATGCATTTAAACTTAAGCAACCATCAACTTAAATAGACTGCTATATAAATAGGTTGTTATATATGAACCTCATAATAACAGCAAACCAAAAACTTGTAATAGATACACAAAAAAATAAAGAGAAAGGAATCTAACATAACACTAAAAAAAGTCATCAAATCACAAGGGGAAAGAGTAAGAGAAGGAGGACTACAAAAACAACCAGAAAACAATAAAATGGCAATGAGTACACACCTATCAATAATTACTTTAAGTGTAAATGGACTAAATGCTCCAATCAAGACATAGGGTGGCTGACTGAATTTAAAAAAAAAAAAAATACCCTTACATATGCTGTCTACTAGACTCATTTCAGATCAACAGACACACACAAACTGAAAGTGAAGTGATAGAAAATATATTTAATGCAAAAAGAAACAAAAAGAAAGCTGCAGTAGCAATACCTATAACACACAAAATAGACTTTAAAACAAAGACTGTGGCAAGAAACAAAGAAGGGCATTTCATAATGATAATAAAGAGGGTTATATATCCTAACACCCAACATAGGAGTACCTAAATATTAACATATAAAGCAAATATCTACATAAAGAGAAAAATTGAAAATAATGCATTATTAGTAGTAGACTTTAACACTCCACTTACATCAAGATACATCATCCAGACAGAAAACCAAGAAGGAAACAGTGGCCTTAAATGACACATTAGGTCAAATGGTCTAAATAGAACATTCCATCCCAAAACAGCAGAATACATGAAACATTCTCCAGGAAAGGTGACATGTTAGGTCACAAAACAATTCTCAATAAATTTAAGAGTAAATCAAATCAAGCATCTTTTATGACCATAACAGTATGAAATTGGAAATCAGTTACAAAAAGAAAACTGGAAAAACACAAATATATGGAGGCTAAACAACATGCAATTAAACAACCAATGGATCAATGAAGAAATCAAAGAGAAAATTAAAAACAAACAAATAAAAAACCTTGATATAGATGAAAATGGAAACACAATGTACCAAAATCTAAAGAACAAAGCAAAAACAGTTCTAAGGTGGAAGTTTATAGTGATACAGGCCTACTTCAAGAAACAAGAAAAAATCTAAAAGGGTTTTAGATTTTTCTATCTAAAATTCTATCTAAAAATCTACAAAACATAACCTTTTAGGTTTTGTAGATTTTTAGATATCCTAAAGGAACAGAAAAAGAAGAATAAACAAAGCTCAAAGTTAGCAGAAGGAAGGAAATAAGATCAGAGTGGACATAAACAAAATAGAGACAAAAAGAAATCAATGAAACTAAGAGCTTGTTCTTTGAAAAGATAAACGAAATTCATAGAACTTCAGGCAGACTCATCAAGGAAAAAAGAGAGAGTCCAAATAAATAAAATCATAAGAAAGAGAAGTTGCAACTGACACCACTGAAATACAAAACATTTTTAGAATACTACAAACAATTATACACAATTCATACAATAAATTGGATAACCTAGAAAAAATGGATAATTTCCTAGAAACATACAATCTTCCAAGACTACATGAGGAAGAAATTGAAAAATCTGAACAAGCCAATTAGCAGTAACAAAATTGAATCAGTAATCAAACAATTCTAAACAAACAAAAGTCCAGGACTACATAGCTACACAGGTGAATTCTATAAACATTTAAAGAAGAACTAATAATATCTAAACTTCTCAAACTATTCCAAAAGATTGAACAGTAGCTCGTTCTATGAGGCTAGATTACTCTGATACCAAAACCAGACAAAGATACTACAAAAATAAAACAAAACAACAACAAAAAAAAACAATAACAAAAAAAGGAAAACTAAAGGCCATAACCGTGATGAACATAAATGCAAAAATCCTCAACAAAATATTAGCAAATCGAATTCAACAATACATTAAAATGATAATACACTATGATGAAGTGGGATTTATTCCAGGGATGCAAGAATGGTTCAATATCCACAAATCAATCCATGTGATACACAACATTAAGAAAACAAAGGATAAAAATCTTATAATCATCTCAATAAATACAGAAAAAACATTTGACAAAATTTAGTATCCATTTATGATAAAACTTCTCAACAAAGTGAATACAGAGGGAAGATGCCTCAACACAATGAAGACCATATACGGCAAACTTACAGCTAACATCATACTCAATGGTAAAAAACTAAAAGCTTGTCCTCTAAGATCAATAACAAGAACATAAATGCCCACTCTCACCACTTTTATTCAACATTCTATTGAAAATCCTAGCCACATGTCCCCACATGTCAGGGCCCCTAGCGTTGGAAGCCATTGACAGATTTTGGAGGCGGGCCGGCCTGGCCCCGCCCCTCTGGGCGAAGAGGGTAAGACAGACAGGCTGGTGCATGATTGCTTGTAAGTTTACTGTACATGTTAGTTTCATGTAAGTTTCTCCCTAAGTTTCACTTAAGTTTCTCCCTAGTGTGCATGTGTTATTGGCACCATGCCACTATTGTTCATGTGTGTATAGAAATCCTGCTTCCATTTTGATCACCCTCTCTGGCCCTGGCCTTAGACAAATAAAGAGCTGTTGCTGAATTTATGGCGCATCTGCCACATGCTTCCTTTCATTTGGGCATCTCACCACTAAAATGGTCCCTGATTGACACACTTGGACCTGACATTTTGTGGCATAGTTGGCAGGATATGGTGAGTAACTGCCCCACTGTCCCAAAGCACTCAGAGGAGGACTCCACCATGTGGCCCCCAACCGCACTGTGGCAACCGGTCGCTGAATTCCTCATGGCATGGGCCCCTCCTGAGGACTGGGAGTCAGTGGTGCCCACACTGGAGGTTGTACAGGAGACATTAGACCGTATGGAGATGAGTATACCCATGGCCTACCACGAGTTAACAGGGTGGGTAGCATGACTGCTCCTCTCCATCCTGCAGAAGCAAGCAATCACCATACACGACCAGACACAGCAGGTGCAGCAGCTGAAGCAGGCTCAGGAGGTACTGGAACAACGGGTCCATGCCCTGCAAAAGGCATTGGAAGGCCAGGTAGGCTCTCCATTTTCCTCCCGCCCTGTGTCACAACCCAAGAGCTGGATGCAGGCCATGCTCCAGGCCCGTCCGGTAATCAGGTGGCAGATAGAGCACAACCAGCCTATAGCCCCAGGAGGAGGCCCTGCCGGGGCATCAGAGGTTACACAGCACATGAAGCATATGGCATATAAATCGACTAAGCTCTGGGGATTAGCTGGGCAAGTTCGCCAACAGATCGGAGACACCATTCCCGGATGGCTGTTGTGACTATGGAATGATGAGGCAGAGAGCATGGAGCTGTCCCCTGATGAGATAGCCCAACTCGCCTCTATCACGGTGATTCCCTCCCTCCATCAGCGCCTGCAGAGCATTCAGCGCTTGATAGGAAATGACCAGGATAATCATTCCCTGATCAACTGGCCCATGTCGGCAGCCCATATGGTCTGGACAGACCCCAGGGAGTTGCCAGAGGTGGTCAGTAAATGGTCCACGTACACAGATCTGGTGCAAATCATTAGGGAGAGGAGCATGCGCCAGGTGATGTTCCGGGAGCGCTATAACAGCCCTGACGAGGAAGTGTTCACCACACAGATGAAAGGCTTAAGCCTCACTTCTGGCCCAACAGGCTCCTTTAGCTTGGTGGCTGCCATTTTGACCCCCTTTGTGGATCCTCACATTCATGAGGTCACAACAGCTATGGGTGACATGGAGATGCAACGGAAGGATAAAGTGGGGTGTGTGGCTAGTCCTGTCAAAGCCACTCCCAGTGCCCACCCACAGGGCAGCAGGCCCTGTCAAAGTGAGCTGGAGGCAAATGTGGTTCAATCTCCTGGTGGCAGGCATGTCGCAAGCTAAGATCGAACAGCAGCCTAATGAAATATTGCTAGCCCTCTGGAACCAGTTGAGCCCAGAACAGAAGTTCACCAAGCCATCCAAGGTCATGGCCCATGAAGTGTGGATGCAGGACTTTTTGGACTAGGGACTGGGCCAAGGAACCTGGTTAGCAGGGAAACTGGGAGACCAGAGGCTTCATGTGGAACTGACTGTTCATTGGTCCCCCGCAATGTGAGGCGTGCGTTGGCCCTAGTGGACACTGGTGCTGACTACTCACTGTTGTACAACAGTCCAGGCCAGTGTGGAGGTCCCCTTGCGTACATACATAGAGGGGTATGGAGGCCGTCACATTCGGGTGCAGCAGGCAACCGCAGTCTAGAGCTTCCACGGGCCTATGCGGTGTACATCTCTCCCATTGCAGAGTACCTATTAGGGGTGGATGTTTTGCAGGGCCTCGCAGTGCAGACAACACAGGGCAAGTTCTGCCTGCAGGTGCCCGTTGTGAAAACGGTGGTGCCAGGGCACCGGCACCACAAGCCCATCGTCTTGCCGAGCCCTACCAGGAGAGTTCGTGTGCGCCAGTACCACCTCCCAGGGGGACATGAGAAGGTCAGCCAGAGGATCCTGACGCTGGAAGAGGCAGGCATTATATGCCCCAGTCACAGCTCATTAATTTCCCTGTGTGGCTGGTCTCCAAGCCAGACGGCACCTGGTGCATGACTGTAGACTATCGGGAACTGAACAGGGTGATGCTGCCCCTGCATGCCAAGGTTCCCTCCGTAACGGACCTCATGGACCACCGATCCCTGACACTGGGGAAATACCATTACATTGCAGATTGACAAATGCCTTTTTCTCCATCAACATTGCACCGGAGAGTCAGGAGCAGTTTTTCCTTCACTTGGGAGGGACAACAATGGACATTTTTGGTCCCGCTGCAGGGGTACCTGCACAGCCCAATGATCTGCCATGGGCTGGTGGCCCAAAATTTGGCCACGTGGAAACATGCCCCAGTGGTGTCTCTATTCCACTATATAGATGACATTTTAACCTCTGATTCTCTTGCAGATCCAGAAAACGCGACGAAGACCCTCAGAGCCGCACTTAATGACTGGGGATGGGCTGTCAAAGAGGCCAAGGTCCAAGGGCCTGGATTGTCTGTCAAATTCTTGGGAGTTATCTGGTCAGGTAAGACCAGGGTTATGCTGGAAGCTGTCATTGACAAAATCCAGGCATATCCGCGCCCAGAAACAGTGAAACAACTCCAGGCCTTTTGGGGCCTCTTGGGGTATTGGCGGGTGTTCATTCCCCACTTGGCGACCATAACACGCCCCGTTCATAGCCTGATGAAGCAGGGTGCGGCGTGGTATTGGACCTTCAGGACGGAAGAAGCCTTTACGACTGCCAAACGGGCTGTGGCTCAAGCCCAGACTTTGCGAGTCACTGACCCCACCCTTCCATACCTGCTAACAGTTCAGGTGCAGGAGGAGGGCTTTGCTTGGGGTCTGTGACAGACCCATGGGACCAGAAAGGTGCCCTTGGGTTTCTGGTCTCAGCTCTGGAAAGGAGCTGAGCAAAGATACTCATTGATCGAGAAGCAGCTAGTGGCCATTTACGTAGCCTTAGTGGCCTATGAGATGATTACAGGTCCGGCACCTATGACAGAGCAGTCCACATATTGGGTCGAAGGTTGACTGCAGTCATGGCTCAGGACGTCCAGGACAGAGGCGGCCCAAACTCCCACACTGACCAAGTGGGGAGCATATTTAGAGCAATGGGCTACAATTGGGTTCCAGTCCGCTGTCCCAACAGCTCTATGAGCTGCTGGGCCCGATGGCCTTCCAGGTGTACAAGGAAGAGGCACTTCCAGAGGACCCTGTAGAGGTGGCCAGCCCATACAGGGAAGGAAAGTCACCTGTCCCTGGTGGGACATGGTACACAATGGCTCCTGTTGGGGCCAGGCTCCCACATGAACTGCAGTGGAGTTACAGCCAGAATCAGGGGAATTCTGGTATGACACCAGCCCAGGCCAGAGTAGCCAATGGGCCGAGCTCAGGGCTGTCTGGCTGGTGCTCATGCACGAGGCGGGGGATGTGCATGCCTGCACTGACAGCTGGGCAGTGTTCCGGGGTCTCACCTTGTGGCTGCCCCGTTGGCCGCCCAAAGGCGGATGATAGGTCAATGCCCCCTGTGGGCACATGCTCCTTGGGAGGACCTTTGGTCATGGGGCAGGAGCCAGGCGGCTACAATTTACCACATCCTGGGCCATAAGCCGTCCCTTTCCCCGGGAAACGATGCGGCAGATGTGTTGGCACAAGTCTGCCCGCCAGTCCTCTCTCCCCTTTGGAAGTGCAGGATGCCACTAGACATGATGTAATCCTTGGTTACATCAGAAATTGGGGCATGTAGGCCCACAAACTGTGTGCCAAGTAGCCCAGGGCTGGGGCATACCTCTGACAGTGGCTGATGCCACAGTGGATGTTCTATCATGTCCCCAGTGCACTAGCCACCACCCCCAGTTCACCAGACAGCAAGTTCAGCAGTGGGCAAAGGTGCAGGACATAGAGTGGCAGCTCTCGTCCCCTATCGCCCACAGGCTGGGTATGATAGAATGGGTATGATAGAATGTTTCAACGGGCTGCTGAAGGAAAAGCTCCGGGCCCTAGGAGGGACAAGCCCATGGAAACAATGAGCATCTCGAGTGCCACTAGCATTGCGACTGTTAAATGAACAGCAGTGAAAAACAGTCCAGTCACCACTAGATAGGGTTGTCACGCACCCTCAAGGTAGTGCTAGGGTAGAGCCAACCCCAAGATTTGCCCCAAGTACAGCAGGGAGCTTTGTTCCTGCCAACCCGGGAAGCTCTGGCTGAAGGCCAGACACAAACATGGACTTGGCCATGGAAGATTGTTGTCTCCTGGCATCCCTGGGTAGCCTTAGTGGAACCCTGGGGTTCTGGCACTGGTCATGGACTGCAAGTCCAACTTTGCTGTGCTTCTGGCCAACCCCCCTGCAGGTCACCTTGGTACGGGACGGAGGAGGGACATTGCTGCAGGGTACCTTTGCACTGGCCCTGTGGCCTTTGCCTTTGCTGCAGGTCCAGGAGGTGGACTTGCCTTCCCCCACGGTTTTGGGGGAAACAGTGTGGTATCACCATCCAGGAGCCCCGCCCCTGGCAGCTACCATCCTTTTCCAGGATGGCAAAGTGGCTTGCATACTGCCAGAAGGCAGACATTTGCCCCTAATGGTCTCTGTCTCCTTACTGTCTTATTGTCCAGCCTAGGAGCAGGCAACAGCATCCTGGCCTGGGGCCATGTCTTTGCCCAGGTGCACAACGTCTCCCAGTGCTGGGTGTGCACTGAGCTGCCCACATCGGCAGCTGAAGGACTCCCATGGCGCATAACACCGGCTACAGCCTCAAATTGTACCTGGCTGCGCTCATGGGGGACAATTAGGGACTAGACCTCGCACCAGAAAGCAGTGGACACCCTTCTGCAATGAGAAGACCACAATGCCCCGCCCTTACTGGGCTCTGCAGTGAACAATGGGTAGGGATGGTTGACAGGGGAGCATGTGGAACTATTAGAACAGGCCCCTCATTGTGTAAAACAGGTGTGAGCCGTCCCGAACCGTACTGTAGGGTGGACCCCAGAGGAATTGTGTGGCTATATAACACAGGTGGAACCCCCAAGTTTTTGGTGGAATGGAAGACGATATGTGGGCATACAACCCACAGATATTCCCCCAGCTGGGTACTTATGGGTTTGTGGCCACTACGGATGGCCATACCTCGAGCCCACTGGAAAGGCTGTTGTAAATGGGGTTGCCCCTATATAGCAGGGAGAGTTCTGGACACAATCCCACAGAGACCCCAGAATGAGGATATGCTGTACCATAGGTGGCATCGCCACAAACGGGCAGCACGGCGATTTTACCTGCTGGCCCTTTTTCTCCCCGGGGCTGGGATTATTGATGTGGAGCTACAGGTGGAGGCCTTGGCCGAGCACTCTGCCCGGGCCCTAAATGCTGCCAGGACGGCTATGTCCTTGTTAATAGATGAGACCGCCTAGATGTGAAAAGTTATGCTGCAGAACCGCATGGCCCTCGATCTTGTAACAGCAGTGCAGGGAGGTACGTGTGCCTTCTTGCACACAGAGTGCTGTATTTATATACCCAACCACCAGGGACAAGTGCAGAGCACATTATGGGAGATGGACATACAAGTCCAGGCCATCCATGCACTGACTGAGGACGCTTTGTTCTCCTGGTGGTCTCACCTAGGCTCTACCAGGCGCTGGGTGATAATTGTAACTGTGTTGGCCAGCACTTCTCTTGTATTGTGCTGTGCCCTATATTGTCGCTGCAGCCTTTGGGTCCAGGGTCTGGCCCTGGAGGGGTGGAGTGTGGGAACCCATCTGTACTTACACAAACCTAGATGATACAGCCTACTACACACCTAGGCTATATGGTATATCACTATTGTATATGCAGGCTGTCGTAGACTCAATTGTTGTTATGCAGCGTATGGCTGTACTTGCAAATTATATATCCAATAAGAGGTTAATATCCAAAATATATAAAGAATTCATATAATTCAACATCAAAAAAACACAAACAATCCAATTATAAAATGGGCAGGGGACCTAAATAGACATTTCTCCAAAGAAGACATGCAGATGGCCAACAGACACATGAAAAGATGATCAAAATCAGTAATCATCAGGGAAATGCAAATTAAAACCACAATGAGATATTACCAAATATCTGTCTAAATAGCTTTTAAAAAACAAGAAATAACAAGTGTTGGCAAGGATGTGCGAAAAAGGAACCTTCAGGCACTGCTGGTGGGATTGTAAATTGGTGCACCCACTATTGAACACATTATGGAGGTTCCTCAAAAAAATAAAAATAGAACTGCCATCTGACCCAGCAATTTCATTTCTAGGTATTTATTTGAAGAAAACAAAAACACTGATTGGAAAAGTTATATGCACTCCTGTGTTCATTGCAGTATTATTTACAATAGCCAAGATATGGAGGCAACCTACGTGTCCGTTGAGAAATGAATGAATAAGGAAGATGTGGTATACATACACAATAGAATATAACTCAGCCATAAAAAAGAATGAAATCTTGCCATTTGTGACAATATGGATGGACCTAGAAGGTATTATGCAAGGTGAAATAAGATGGATAAAGACAGGCAAATACCTTATGATTTCATTTACACATGGAATCTAAAAAACAAAACAAAGAACAAACAAAACAAAACAGAAACAGATTCATAGACACAGAGAAGAAACTGATGGTTGCCAGAGGGGAGAGGACAGGTGGATGGATGAAAAAGGTGAAGGAGATTAAGAGATACAACCTTTCAGTTAAAAATAAGTCATGGGGATAGAATGTACAGCATAATGAATATAGTTAATAATACTGTAATAATTTTGTACAAAGACAGATGGTTACTAGACTTATAGTGGTGATCACTTCGTAAGGTATATAAATGTCAAATCACTATGTTGTACACCTGAAACTAATATACTATTGTATGCCAACTATAATTTTTTAAATGGTAAAAATATATATATTTTTGTTATAGTAGATGGCATGTTAAGTGTTCTTACATTGGGAAAAAAATATGAATCAGCTATATTTTTTAAAATAATGGTATATCTTATAAAAGATGGTGACTTCAACTCAATTAAATATAATTATTGAGCCATTATTCTGGTTCAAGAAGTCTGCTAAGTGCTGTCATATGTCAGCTTATTCAATCCTCATAAATATTAAGGTAGATATTATTCCTGTTTTACAAATAAACCATTGCCAAGGTCACAACCAAATGAGTGAGAGTCTGAACAAGGACCCAGATATCTACTCTGCTCCCTCCCTAGTTAGGCAAATTTCTGTGATGCCAGAACATTAGTCAGGGTTTGCAAGGTCAGCTCCTACCACCCTGTCTTCGTCCCACTCCCTACTCATTACTCCCCACACAGTGATGAGAGCAAGATGCTGGAGTTTATCCCTCAGGCTAATGACCATATCCTGTCTGGCCTTAGGAGAGCCCTACTCTTACCATAACTAACTATCTTCCCTCTGCCTTTCAGTTATCACCTTCCAAGAACTATAAACCTAAAATGTAGTGCAGGTCTCTGGATTTTCTGCCTAAGGCACAAGTCTTTTTTATTTCAGCCAAACAATTGTAAAATTCTGTGCTCCACCTTTCTTCTGACTTGGTCACCCAACTCTACTATGTGTTTCCATTGTCAACCTCAAAGCATCAGCCCTAGGAGAAACAATGGTGAAGCAATCACACTAAGTCCCACAAATGGAAGGAATTGGAGACCTGCTCTAGTATCTTCAAGTTCTGTAGGCTGATAATGGTTAGTCCTTAAACCTGGGAAGAATGTAACATGGTGAGCTGGGCATCCAAGTTAAAAAACTATGATGGATATCATGAATTGGATGCCTACAGTTATCTTTAATCATATGAAACTATCTTCAATTGATGCAAGGTGGGCAAAGAAGGCAATTAATACCCAAGAGGAAGGGAAAAAGACCTTAATTTTACAATTTTAGCTTTACCCACCCATTGCATTCTACTTAATAGAATCAAATCCATTGTTTTTTTTTATTACAACTTCCACTTTACCAGTTTAAGAAAGGTGAGTGGTGGACATCCAAAGGTAACCGATTGTCTTTTCCAAAGCTCTCATTAGAATCCAGGTCTCCTAACACATGAGAGTAACATTTAAAGGACAACAAACCAACTCACTGAACAACATATTGACTAACAATAAAACTGACACAATAAATGATACCAACTGATACATCTTTGGGAACATAAAACAATGAATTACCTATTTTAGACTTTGGTTTATTCAAATACCACTATTTTCCATAGACATAGCGCCATACCTAATTTGGGCACAAGCTATTCCTAAACATTATATGTAAAGATTTCCATGTCCACCAATATTAAATTAAAAATTAACATTATGCTCATCTCTTCAAAAATGAAAGACTGGAAAGCATCTGAGATCTTGCTTCCCAGTAATTTTCATCAAAAATACTCATACAAATTTTTAAAAACCACGGAAAAACAACTTTTTGCCAATTGTATTACTATGATTTAGAGCTAACATTAATTCGTTTGGACTTCACGTGTTAAGCTAGTGGCTCAAGTCATTTTCCCACTGGTATGAAGAATGGATCTATTATAGTTCAGGGGGTTGCTACAATAGATATAGATCTGAAATGACAGGGTCAGGTCAGGAGAAATAGAAAGAAGCAAAAAATGTAAAAATGATACCAAGATTTCAAGTCTGAGCAAACAGGATAGTGATGGCAATAAAAGAAACAGGGAATTCAGGAGCCGGCCGAGTAGCTCAGTTGGTTAAGAGTTGGCTTAAGAGCGCCAGCTCTGAGCAACAGGGCCGCCGGTTTGATTCCCACATGGGCCAATGACACTGAGCCCAAGCTGAGCTGTCACTGAGCGACCAACAAGTGGCAGGATGGCTCAGCTGGTGTAACAACAAGATTGCCTGTTCAATGGTGGGCTATGCCCACCTGCAACTAAAGATTGAACTTGGCACCTTGAGCTCAGGTGCCATCCGGATGGCTCAGTGGATAAAGCATGCGCTCTTAACAACAAGGCTACTGGTTCAATTCCCACATGGGATGGTGGCTATGCCCACTCGCAACTAAGACTGAAATCGGCACCTTGAGCTGAGCTGCCTCCCAGATGGCTTAGTGGATAGAGTGTGCACTCTTAATAACAAGATTTCCGGGTTTGACTCCCACATGGGATGGTCACCCACACACAACTAAAATTGAACACAGCACCTTAGAGGCCACCAGCTGCCAAAGGAAGTCAGATGGCGACTGGTGCTTTCCACAACAAAGACTGAAGAACAACAACTTGTCTGGTCCCCTTCCCCAACACTGTTCCCCTCCCCAATTCCCTAATAATATCTTTAAAAAAAAAAAGAATAGGGAATTCAGGAGAAAGATGGCCAAGGGGTCGGAATAAGAAACAGGTGTTTGGGCCAGGTGAGTGGGGCGCATGTGTTAAGAGCTGGCTTGGGACGCCAGCAGCCTCGGTTCAGATCCCACATGAGGGCCAGTAACACTGTCCTCTACAGCTAAGATGGTGAAAAACAACTCGACCTGGAGCTGGGCTGCATGAGTTGCTGGCGACGGCGTAGGCTGCAGCCCCTGTAGCTTATGGGCTGCCATAAGCTACAGTGAGTGGTCGGCAGCCAGCATGAGCAGCTGGCAGCTGGTGTGAGCTGCCAAGAGCCGCCGTGAGAGGCTGTCCAGAGGCTGCCGACTGATCTGCCCCAGCCAGGAAGAGCGCAATGATAATACCAACATGGGCCAGTGAAGCAATGTCCTCCACAACTAGGCTGAAGAACAAAAGGACAGCAACTTGTCTGTTCCCCTTCCCTGATTCCCCAATGCTGTTCCCTTCCCCAAGTCCCCAATAAAATCTTAAAAAAAAAAAAAAAAAGAAACAAGGTGTTTTATTGAGTCTGCTGAATTTGAGTCTACATGACACCCACAGTGACGTGTCCAACAGAAAGTAGGAAAGCACTCACATGTGCATCAAGGGAAAAGTCTAGAGTAGAGATAGACATGGAAGTCAATATCCTAAGAGACAACTGCTGAAATCATGGGAACAACAGCAATAACACCAAATCACCAAGAGAGAGCATACAGCAAGATAAAGAAAAGACAGCAGAGACCCACATCTATGGTTGTTGGCAATGAGAAAAGTCTGTGAAGAAGGCCAAGATGGAGCAGGTCAGAAGAGCACAAAAAACGAAGAGAGTTCCAGGATCTATGCTGCAGACAGAAAGAAAATGGTCACTTACATCACAGATCACAGAAAGAGTTAAGAGGTATCAGGATAAAAAGGCTACTGGACTGGGTGGTTTGTTAGTATGGTGGGACAGAACCAATGTCGCAAGAAACAGAAGAGAGAAAGGAAGGAAAGGCAGCCATATCCATCTTCCCTACTAATAAAGCCTGAGGATATGGGGAGAGAGTCCTAGGACTGTAACTTGATAGATAACACAGTAAACCAATATATTTTGCAAACCATGCATATCACCACATTAAAATAAAAGGCTTCAAGTATATCTGGCACAAGCATATGAAAACTTTGATCATAACAACAACTATTCTGCCCGTTAAAATTCATCCCCAACACACAGACATACAAACACACACACATGTGCATACACTCATTTGTAAATGATAATGACATTCCTAATACAGGTACAAAAAGAAGATGTACATTTTTTAAAAGTGTAGCTAGAGGACTGGATGTCATAAAGTATACATTTCAAAAAACACCTTATAAGTTTTATGTCAACATTTTACTCAAGAGATTATCTCTTAGTTTTTCAAATGCCTTGCTACTTTTATATCTTTTGTGATCTAAATTTGGCACTATCATGAGTCATTGGAGAAAAAAATCTGTAAAAAATATTATTAGTTAACTTCGGAGTTGTGTTGAAACTGTTAGGAAAGCATTTACACTATGATACTTACATTGTGAAATAATCCTTAAAAGCTCCAAATATCAAAAATCTTTTATGTACCAATAATCCTGTCTGTGAAATATCTTAGAACATGCTTTATGTTTACTGTTTTCAATCATTAAATGACCTACGAGGTTGAAGTTATGAAAAATGGTCATGAAAGCAGCAAATACCTGAGGTACTCACAGCTGTGGAGTAGGGGTTGTGAGCTCCAGTATTTTCGGCCCAGCAGCCACATCCGTAAAGAGCAGCCTGGAAAAAACCAAAACAGATAATATGACATTTCAGAAACATTATATGCAATTACTAGCTTTCAACAGAAGACAAAATCATACCCATCTAATAAATTGAATAATGATGTGTATCAACTAGGGAATAATACCAGAGGTTATATAAAAGCTACCCAAACAACAGTTCTAACACTATCAAAACTGCATATTCAGCTATTGTACTAATCTAACATTTTTTTGAAAATAGCTAAAGAAAGTGTCTTAGTGTCAGCAACAGTAATTTTTCCTTCTCTGGAAAATCTTCCCCTATTGTATTATAATTTGTCAACTAGTTGCTCTTCTGGCCTCTTGAAATCATTGTGGTTGTCTTAAAATAGTTCCCAAACTAGGTGTGTGTCAGATTACCTGGGAAACATGTGACAGGAACCCTGGTTCCCAGATATTGTGATTCGGTGGTCTGGGGGCTGGCACAGGAATAGGCTACATTAACCAGAGCCCCAGGAGACTGGGATGCAGGTGTTCGTGCTGCCATACTCTAGGAAACCCCCTGTAGAGGGACCTTTTCCATGCCTCCCCTGGGGACACACAATAGGAATGGCACTTAAAGACCACTATGCTCACCACTGTGCTAGATTCTGCAAGACGCAAAGAAAGGAGGCAAAAAGGCCTGTTTAAGCTCATCACTTTGAGAGGTGGTGGAGCAGATGTATATGTCTGAAACCACCAGGAACACAATAAGCTACTATGGTTTTATAAAAGAACATCTCAATTGTTCCTATTTTGTTTCCAATTAATGCTATCCAGACTGTCTGGATTCATCTCTTCAATATTCAAAATGACTTCTCTGACTTTGGGAAGGGAATCACAACTGACAATTTTCCACTCCTTGGTTAGAAACAGAGTCAGAAAAACCCTTAGACAGAGAAAGCCAAGGAGGTACGCTTAATAATGCTCATTACCACATGTTTGGTGAGAATGAAAAACTGAAAACAACATAAATGTCAATCAGTAAGGAAATGGCTAAATGTTGGCATAGCAATATGTGGAATTCACTGCGAAGTTTCAAAAAAAGAATTAAATTAGTTCACAGGGAGAGACAGACTAGCCACCAATACATTTGGCATTCAGTATGACTGATGGAGGAAAAAGATAGTCCCATAAAATAGTACTGTTATACTCTAGAAGCTCACTTTTGAGGACTGGAGGAAGAAGCAAAGACTGGAAATAGTGACCAGACAGACTTCAGCTTTCTATAATATTCTATTCATTTTTACAAGGACTTCTGAACTCATTTGTTTCAATATTCTACCCAGAGCAGGAATCACCATGAAATATTCCAGGTACTTCTGATACTGAGAAGCGCGCTACTTCATATTGGAACATATCCCCCTTTTGGACAATTCCCTTTAGGGAAAAGTTCTTTCTTATATTGCATAGTGAATGTCTGCTTTATTGTAACTTCTATCCATTAGATAGAATGGTTACTATCCATTAGTAACCATTCTACTCTCTGGAAATACTTTACCTCCCTCTAAATTCCTCTGAATTTTTTAAAACAGCTATCCTAGTCTAGTGCTCTATTCTAACTCTAAGGATACTAAGTATTGTGAACCGTTCCTCAAGACTTTACAATGCGCGCACGCGCGCGCGCACACACACACACACACACACACACTCCCCTAATCGTCCTTCTTGAGAAATAATACAAAATCTAGGAAAACTGGAGATGAAGTCTCCCATGTTCATATGACCCACAGTTGCTACCCCCAGTTGTCACAATAGCCCTCTTAAAAGTAAAACCAAGAACCAAACACAACACTCCCAATATGGCAGACAGTAGAAGACACATTATTGCCTTTGAAAACACCACACTTTCTAAATACATAAGACTGCTGGGTCAGAATGGCAACTGAAAGCCCTACAGAACGGATTTGGCACATGGATTTCATAACAAAACTGGCAGCCTTGCGGGATAAGCCATTCAACTGGTACTGCTTGGGACAGATGTTGGGTCAGCCAAAGCTGCAAAGAACACATGACCTCAGTAGAATGGCCCATTCTTCCTTCATAGAAAACCCTGGACATTAGCCCACTGTCCTTTCCATTCCCCACAAATATCTTGACTAGAAGCTGCCACCCAAAAAATAGCAAATAACGCCATAAGGATACCTCTTAGAAACTCAGTGGAGGTCATCTCTTTCTAAAAAAGAAAGAACATTTATTCTTACTCTTGTTTCTTCTAAGTAGTTTCCCTTTATGCTATGTCTCCTCAATTTCATGACCTAAAGTAGTCTTAAATTCTTAACCTTTTGAAATTTGTTGAGATTAATAGGTAATATTCTTAATAGGTAAGAATCAGAGATTGTCTTTTTCTTATCCATTTTCCTAGGATAAAATATAGCAACTTTAAGCAGGCCTTAAAAAACAGCAACAACAAAAGAAGCTTCTTTATTTTTAGTAGCAAAATTTTACTAAAGCTATTGTCATGCAGTAAAAGTTGGTCATATAAATGATATTTATTGTTATTATTTAATCTTCTCTGGGTTTTTGTTTTCTCTTTTATAAAATGAGGATAATAAAAACACCCATCTCATAGTTTTGTAGGATTGTGTGAATTAACACACCTGCCGCACATAGCAAGCAATTAATAAACAGTAGCTACAGTTGTTATTATGAGGGACTATGAGAAGATATTTAAATGCATTATGTCATTTAATATTCTAGAACTTTGTGAGATAGCTATTTACCCCCATTTTACAAGTGTGGAAAATAGAGCTTAAGAATGTGGAATAATTTATCCAGAGTAAGGAGATGGGTAAATGGAGAGGTGGGATTAGAATAAAGGATTACTTGAATCCAAAGTCCATCCTCTTAACCACTAAACTCAACTGCCTACTGTGTGTAGGTAGGGTGCGGGGTGAAGTGGGCTGGAATATAGTAATTCTCTTCTCATGTCTTAGTTGAAAATTGTAATTATTATGGTAAGCAAATAAATTCTAATTCAAATTGCCATGTCACCATCTGAACTGTTATGTATCTAGAGCAGGGTAATATACTAAAATTTTTAAATAGTTCATTTGTGCATTTAAATATACTTAAAAGTATCTAGTTTTAGCACATTTTAAAAAGTTTTGCTTTTTAAAAATAATTTGCTTGTGTATTTTGTTACATTTTGTCCTGATTGTCAAGAAAAGTTTTTTTGACCTCTCATCTGATGCTTACATATTTCCAGGATTAATATATCTCCTTAGCAAGCTATATAACCCAATTAATCAACTGTATTTTCCTGTAAGCACTTTGACTCTCCTCTCCTTTATACCCTTTCCTGATTTTTCAGTTCTCACAAACTGTGTATTCATAAACTAGCCAAGTGGAGCAAATAAACATGTAAGTTTTACAGAAGTATTTCTTTTTCCAGGACAGTCCACTGTGCAGTGGCAGAACAGCTTCAAGATTGCTCGGTGTAATATCCTGCTAACATAGTCCAGAACGATCCTTGGTTCTGTTGTTGCTATTTCGCTAACCAAAACAAACAAAAAACAGTGAGAAAAGCATGGGAACTGCAATCCAATGAAGGTGGCTCTGCTGGCTTTTCCCTCTCCTCTACGAAGGCATCCAAATTTGATATGCCAACTTTGGTTTTATTATTCCAAACTTGACAAATACATAGGACCTTATAATGTGGAAAAATACCATGACCAGACAAAGGCTTTTTATAATGAGTTCAAAGCATTGTATAGATGTTGAGCAATCATTCCCCAAAATTCCCTAGTACAGTACACAAAGAGTTGCACAAAATTAATTATTTTTCCCTTCCCTCTCCTCCGACAGGACTATAAGTGGCTTGTCCACAATAAAGGGCAGATTAAGGAATGACACTTGGGGCTTTGCAAAGATGTCTTCCATGAATCAGATCACTCTACTTCAAGCATTCACTAACTACCATGTCCAAAGCAACTGTGACGCCGACTCTTCTCAAACATGAGAGGCAAAGTGCAAAGAGCAGTCAAGCATTACTCTACATGTAACATGAGATCCAAACACTGAGCTTAAACACACCCCTTGCAACTACTTTAACAGACTCCACGAGGGTATCCAATTCATTTGTTCACTCAACAAATATTTACCAAGCCCATAAGTAATGTGCCAACTTGGTTTATACTCAGAAAGCTTACTAGATCAAATGGATTGCTGGATTTCATTCTCAGTGTAGGCCTAAAGGTTGAAGGTGGGAGGCGGGGAAGAAGATGTGTGAGAGAACTGGGAATAAGTCAGTTGCTCATAAATCAGACCCTCCTTATATCTGGATTTTTTGAGTGGTATCATGTGTCAGTGACCTGAAATACTGGTTAGTCTATAAAATAGCTGCAATGCTTAAGGGAGATTCATTTAGAGGGTCAAAATGTTCCTTGAATGGAAGAAACACAAAATGTACTTTTTTCTCACCTAAAAATCATTTTCCCACCTAAAAAGCAAGCAGCAGCATAGTCAGGTAGTGCTTGCTCCTAAAGAAAATGACATTTACAAAGAAAGAAAATGGAAATCAACACACATTTATTAAATGTCTACTGAATGCCCAGGCCAGTACTCAGTCTCTTGAAAATACAAAAACATGAGATTACCAACTTTAAAGATCAGAAAGAACTTTATTATTATGAGATAGGTTGTTTTTTGTTGTTTTTAGAAAAGGCGTTTGATTGATGATTTATACTACATCAATGATAAAGAACAACGACATCACTTATTTGTTCTAAAGAAGAAAATTTCTACAGTTTAAAACTAGTGAGCTAGAAAATTCCAGTTTAAAAACCCCCGTCATCACTTACCTGCCCAACTCTCCCTGGATGTTTCAAGCCAGTTTAAAAACCCCCGTCATCACTTACCTGCCCAACTCTCCCTGGATGTTTCAAGGCCAAGCCTCCACTGGAGACAGCAGCAGCAACATTCCCTTCATGGTCCACAACCACAGCGCCCACTGTGTCCAAAGTGCCTGAGTCGTTCTCCTATAGAGCAAAAGTGCCATGAGCACTCACTAAGCACAGTGTGTGGCATTTTGATATGACGACATAGCACTTTCCAGTATAACCATGACATAAAACCTGAGCTAATCCTTAAGTGGAACATTCAGCAATCTCCTAAAATTATCTATTATCAGGTTGCCATTTAAATCCTGTTCAAGTCAAAATGTATTTTCCACTGAAAAACTCTGAATAAAAGCTTTTATCTAATAATAAGCCTAACATGCTTATTGGGAAGGGAGAAAACAATATACTATAAATTACAGTATATCACAGTGCCTTCTTATTCTCAAGAATTAAGTTCATGATTGTGTAAAGAAAGAGATCTGTGGCATAAATGGACCAATAAATGCCATCATTAGTATTTTTAAAATATTATGCACAAATTTCTAAAAATAATTAGTATAGTTGGCACAATAAATGAAGAGAACAGTATTTACAATCTCAACGTATACTATGCTATAATTTTCTTTTACAATTCCTTGCTTATGGGAAAATTTATGGCAAGTCCCTTTCTCTGCTACATCAATAATACGTTTGCCAATTGCATAGCAGAAAACTGTATATTCCAGAGAGGTATCTTTATGTTTCTGTGTCTTATCCCAGGTCCCACACATTTCACATGTAGTGACTATAAGCAGCTGTCTCCCTACCTCGAGAATTTCTGGGTCACCTGTGCAAGACAGATAAACTTTACACTACTGGATAAAAATCAGAATTAAAGGAGGCAAGAAAAAGGTTTCATGAAAAAATATTTATTTTTGTTATATTTAAAAAGGGGAACTATTGCCAATCTTTAGGTTAATAGCAGTCGTGGTGGTGTTCTTAACACTAGGACACTGGTTTTTAAACTGAAGGCCCTTACCTTCATCCTCACTCCCCAAGTATATATTAAAGAGCCAGGCATAATCCCAGGTTCAACAAAAGCAGCTACCCCTCCTGTGTGGTTTATGCTCCCACCACTGAGCAAGACTTTACTTGTACTGGGAGGGGGGGGGGGTCCCTGGCTAAAAAGTGTTTGATTGCTAAGGCAATCCCCAGAAAAGCCAATAAGCACCTACGGCCATCTCAGAAGTTGAGCTACATTGAAGGGATTTTGAAATAATGGAAGCAGAATGCAAAAAAAAGAGATTCTTCCTAAATATTACATGAAGTCTTAGAAGAAAACACATCTATGAGGTGTGCTCAAACAATATGGTGAATATTTAAATTTTAAAAATGTATTATAGTAAAAGACACATTGCCATTACTCCCCCTCAAAATACCCCCTTTGCTTCAAACAAACTTATCCCACCGTTCTTGCCACTTCCTGAAGCAGTTCTGAAGTCCTCTTTCGTGAGTGTCTTTAGTTGCGCTGTCATGGCTGCCTCAATGTCCTGAATCGATTCAAAACATTTACCTTTCATGGTCATTTTGATTTCAGGGAAGAGCCAGAAGTCACATGGTGCTAGATCTGGTGAATAAGGTGGATGAGGACACACCGTAATGTTTTTATTTGATAGAAATTGCCGTACCAGAAGTGATGTGAGACACACAGCATTGTCATGATGGAGGATGAAGTCAAAACATTCACAAGGGAGGGCTGAGAACTGTTTCAGAAAGTGGCAAGAATGATGGAATAAGTGTGTTTAAGGTGAGGGGGAGTATTCTGATGTTGATTAATGGCAATGTGTTTTTTTTGGGTTTTTTTTTTTTTGAGGGCAGTGTCACTGGCCCTCATATGTGGGACTGAACCAGGGCCGCTGGCTTCCAAGGCCAGCGCTTAACCACTGTGCCACTCGGCTGGCCTGGGCAATGTGTTTTATATTGTGATAATTTTTATTTATTTAAACATTCACAGTAAGTTTTGATCACACCTCATAGACATTTACATTTCTTTGGTTCTTGCTCTAAATTCTAACTCTCCTTAAATATACTGATATCCTATGGCAGTACTTAATTCGATGGAAAAGGTCTGTCTGAAATGAGTGCTATATTCCTACTCTCCCTTTTAATTACAGCTGGGAGAAGTCTTGCCAATGGATCCACATGGCCATCCCCCAGAATACCACCATTCTACTGGTGGCAGGTTGCCTGACTTTCAAGGATAGTTCCCTAACCTGACTGTTAGCTCTCTGAGGAAAGGGCTGATCCATTCTGTTTCATTTTACATACAGCACATTCAGGACACACTTATTCATTAATTAGAAGAAAATAAAGTATGTCTACAATCCTGGTGTCACAAAAACAAGCCTAAGTGATGATACATGCTGTGTCATTCTAATGTCAGGGCCTCAGTCTTCCATTTCCTTTTCTCAAGATTCAATTTCATGCAAATCCAGAGATTGCCACTATTTTAGGAAGGATTTAACAATAACCGGGTTTGCTCATTTGGTATGGATGAAGTAAACTTTATCTTCTTTGGTAGTCAAGATAAAAGTATCCAAAAAAAGAAATGCATTAGACACATTTTATCACAGAAAAGATGCATAATCCTAAAGAGAAACATACTTTTAAAGTGAACATTTGTTTCATTATTCTAAGAAAAAATTCCTGAATCTTTATATCCTTGCAACCACAGATACGGAAGTATTTGTTCCTTGTCCAGATGCCAAGTCTTATGTCTTCAACAGAAGCACTTCTCAAACTTGAATGTGCATACAAATCATCTGGACAATCTGTTTAAATGCAGATTCTGATGGAATAATCTGGGATTGGTCAAGACTACATCTAACAGCATCCCAGTAACACTGGTGTTTTTGGTCCACAGCATGCTGACCCTACTTTGAGAAATAGGTCTGATAGCATCCCAGATCGTTATCAGCCAAACATCTGCTCTAATCATTCTGAGGCAAATAATTTTATAGGCACAAATCTGCTTAAGGAGAACTTAAAACACTTAAGACTAACATGCAGCATAAAAGACTTAAGCTCCATCTTGTTCAATTATCAATTGGCAGCTTATCACCATGATCATACCACCATGAAAATTACAAAGTTTTTAAAATTATTGATCTTTTATACTGGTTTCTTTAGAAATGGACAACTTTCATACAAATAAACAGACACTATAAAATAACTTCCCTCAACAACAACAAAAAAGTCAAGAAAGAGTATTCTATATTAGTTCTTTTTTTATTAACTAAGATTGCTGATCCTACTCAAGCATTCTATAAAGTACAAATTTTATTGCAGCGATACATAACAAATACACAGTGATACACATTGTCTGTAAAATAATTCTCTAAGCATTTCAATCAGGATGTCATGAACTATGAGAACTCATATGCCTATCCAAACTACTGTAGAAGGATTCAAAAGGATTATAAATAGATGGATTTACTGTAACTTGGTTTTCAAAAATGAAAAACCAAGCAAAAAATAGAGAATCCTGTTCCAAATTAAGGTAAATACTCCTAAGGGCTTGCAACACCTGCAAAAATCAGGATTACTTCATAAATATTCAAGAATTAGTTCATAGATTTCCCATAGTGAAAAGCAAATTTAAAGATGATGAAGTAATATTTAAGCATTTTTATGAAGTGCAGATAAATTGAGTGAAAGACAAACATTGGTATTTTGGCCATAATAATTTCACAATGCTCGTTTGTACAGAAATGAAATCTTAGAAAGGTTAAAAAACACACAATGACTGTTACTATGTAGGGCTACTATTATACTCTTACACTCCATAAATACTTAAAAGTACAAGCACCACAGATACACATGTACCTACTGTCCTTGACTGAAACACACTATTTGAATTACTTTCTTGATAAAATTTGACTAAAAAGCAACTATATGAACCATAGTTCCCCTCACAATAAACACATGTATATAAAGTTGGAATAGAGAGCGCATGTGTTATAGAACACATTGAAATAAAACTTTCTTGAAGTAACCAATAACCAAAAATTTACACTCGTGAAGATCTACTGGTTAAGGACAGTAAACCCCAAGATACACTAGAATTGAAATAAAAATGAAGGAATTTAGTCACTGTTGGGCTTAATATCAAAAGTTTTTATTTTCCTTGGCTCCAAATTAGAGATGATTATCACACAGTTATTGTAAGAAATAAATTAATTAACACATGTAAACTACTTTAAAAAGCATAAATCCCCTAAAAGTTTAACTTCCACAGAAAATTAAGCCTCTTAATTGTACTCTAATCCTGAAATTTGCCAAAAGATGCCATCTTTCAGTTACTTATTTCATTAACTTGGTGTTTCTTCTGTACAGAATTACTCTATCAAAAAGCTAAAAACAAGAATAATATCTCAAATGTATAATGCACCCTGAAACTGGCATATGGTGGCATTATCCTAATACAATAATAAAGGGAGAAAGATATTTTTTTGAAAATATATTAAACCTTCCTAATATACCTTTGTTAGGTTTGTGAGCAGGATTATAATTGGGATGAAAGTCTACTTGAGAAAAGCCAATGACTGATACCCTCCATGACAGTACAGCAATGCCAGCATAAAGCTTTGTCACATTTGAGTATCCTAAATATGGAATGACAGCTCTGGCTACAGGAGCCTCAGATCTGGCTCCACATCTACCTCCCCCACACCGGCCCCCTACAGTAGGGCCACTGTGGGCTCAAGGAATATCAGGTGAGTACAAACAAGTATGATTCAGCTAGCATTATCTACTCTCATATATCTGGCTTAGCTGAAACCAAGGAAAAACTGGATATAAGAACATATAATGACCTTTCTCTTCTCTTTTTAGAAAATAACCTTTCTGATGCCCAATATTATAAATGAGGTTTCTTGAAAGCTACAGTCAAGAAATCTATTCTTAAGTAATGCTTTATTTTCTTTGTTTAATAAATATGCATTAAATATCTTTGCAGCACTATACAAATTAGTGCCAGACATATCTACAACAGAGAAAATTTATATAAAAAATTTTGTTACTCATTCCCTGAATTACTCAACAAAAGTTAAACATTTTTAGCTCAAAATAAAAAGAAAGTGGGTTAACCACACTTTCAAGAGGCTCGAATATATCTGGATACAGCTTTAATTATAAATTCACACCATAAACAAGTTCTAGAGGATTACCTAAAACTTCCAAACCCTGAAAGATAGCAAAGGACAATGTTTTCCAGCTGGTGGAATTCCTATACAGTGTTCTGGGGCTTGCAGCATTAAAAGTGAAAAAGGCCATGGTTTTAATTTGTTTTTTTATTTTTTAAAGAATCTTTCAAATAATGAATTATCGGTTTTGTTCTCTTCAAAATGGAACAGTTGAGAGCCTTAATGTGTGTGTGCATGTCAAATGAGAATATGTTAAGTGACAGTAGAAACCAGATGAACACACTCAAGACTTAGATTACTAAACAGCTGCACAGTAAAAGCCCCCACAATGGTAGTTTTATACAACTTGAAATCATTTTTATTCTTATTCCTAGGAGGTTTAATTCCTATTATTTAATTTATACCCTTAAAGAACCAGTGGTTAAGGACAGTAAACTAAGATACACTAGAGTTGAAATAAAAATTGATGCATTTAAGAATGATGGTAATTCTGCTTAAAATAATATTAACTAGATCATTAAATTGTATTCATCTGATCAAGAACACACCTTAATGACTTCAAAAATCAGTTTAAAATTATAATGATGAATATATACAATTTGTCATCTTATTTTTTTAGAATAAATATTAATTATAATTTTAAATTTAAAAATCAAAATTTTTAAATTCTAAATTAAATATACATCTAGCTGTGACTCAGCAATTAAACTCCTATTTACCTGAAAGAAATCAAAGATCCATGGCAAAACATGCAAAGAATATTCATAGCACTTTTAACTGCAATAGCCAAAACCTAAAAGCAACCCAAATGTCTATCAACAGGGGAAATGGGTACACAAAATGCGACACAGGCAACAACAGTGAAGGACTGATCAGCAATAAAAAGAACCTAGTGATATGTATAACAATATGATTAATCTTTCAGACACATGCTGAGTAAAGGAAGCTGGAAACAAGAGAGGACAAAATATATGATCCCATTTATATAAAGTTTTAGAACAGGTAAAACTATCTATGGTGAAACAGAACCAGAAAAGTGTTTTTTTGAGGATGGGGGGCATTGAATGACTATGCAGGGGCATGAGGAAACTTTCTGGACTAATGGAAATATTTTATATCTTGGTAGGGGTGTGGGTTACATGGTTGTATACAGATGTCAAAATTCATTGAACCATACACTTAAGA
The DNA here is from genome assembly GCA_033961575.1 of Aselliscus stoliczkanus. Classification (NCBI taxonomy): domain Eukaryota; kingdom Metazoa; phylum Chordata; class Mammalia; order Chiroptera; family Hipposideridae; genus Aselliscus; species Aselliscus stoliczkanus. The sequence continues at coordinate 35,641,380 of CM066738.1, forward strand.
TGTGTGCACTTCATTTTATGTAAGTTTTACCTTTAAAAATAACAACAGCTAATGTATTTCTCTTAAACTACACAACCAAGAACTTAAAACATCAGGACACAAACAAATTTTCCAAATTTTTCATAATAGTGTAACACATTTATGTTTAGATAGTGTTTAATACACATTTGATTTCAATTATAAGTAGTGGGGAGGTGATGGAAAATATAAAAGAAATGGTAAAAAATACGGATGAGAGAAAAAATAAACAGAAAAAAGGAGAGAAAATATTTAAAGAGAAAATGGCTCAAATTTCCCCTAATTGATGAAAAGTAAAAATGCAGATCTCCAGAAAGTCAGAGAGAAAGGAAAGGAGCCGATATAAAGGAAAAATCATCTACAAAAGGATGAGAAAAGCTTTCCCAGAAGCTCAACAGGAGCCAGAAGACAGTGGACTAATGTCTTCAAGTTACTCAGAGAAAAGTAACTATGAACACAGGAGTGGGTACCCAACAAAATTACCTCTTAGAAACAACAATAAAATAAAGACATTTATAAATAAGTAAATAAAATGAGTTTTATCACCCAGACACCTGAACTTATTGACGTTCTGAAGGACCATTCTATTTAACATAATAGCTTGACCTCTACATCCTCCTTCCCATCTACTCACAAGCACAATTCATCTCCCTTTCTTGGCTCTATCTTACCTTTTTTCCATAACATGTCATCATCTCCTAAATCATATAATTTATTTTTGTATTATTTAACTTGCCAATCTCCCCCACAAGATTGGAAGCTCTAGGAAGGCAGTAATCTGTGTATATTTCATTCATTAACATATGCTAAGCACCCAGAAAAGTACTTGACACCTCTTAGGTACTCAATAAATACTTGTTGAATGGATAAATAAACAAATGAATGATATACTTCAAGAAGGAGGAAAATAATCACTATGGTCTAAATGTTTATGTCCTCCCCAAACTCACATGTTGAAATCCTAACCCTCAAGGTGATGGTATTAGAAGGTAGGGCCTTTGGGAGAGATTAGGTCATGAAAGTGGAGCCCTTACTAATTGAGCTAATGCCCTTAAAAAGAGGTCCCAGGAAAGCTCCCTTGCCACTTCTGCTATGTGAAGTTACAGTAAAAAGATGGCCGCCTAGGAATTGAGCCCTCGCCAGACACCAACTGCACCTTGATGTTGTACTTCCCGGCCTTCAATACTGAAAAATACATTTCTGCTGTTTATAAGCCACCACAGTCTATGGTATTTTGTTTTAGCAACCCAAACAGAGTAAGAAAATAATCCAAGAAGGGCAAATCAGGCATGAACAAGGAATGTATAAACAGAAAATGGCAAACCTGAGTGTAAATCAAAATGAATGTTGTCTTGGGCTGGCCGGGTGGCTCAGTTGGTTAGAGCATGAGCTCTGAGCAACAGGGTTGCCAGTTCGATTCCCACATGAGTCAATGAGCCACGCCCGAGCTGAGCTGCCACTGAGCTGCCAACAGGTGGCCAGAGGGCTCAGCTGGTGAGAGCATGTGCCCTTAATAACAAGATTGCCCTTTCGACTCACACATGGGATGGTGGTCTGCGCCCCCTGCAACTAGACTGAAAGTGGCGACTGGAGTTGGAGCTAAGCTTGCGCCCTCCATAACGATGACTGAAGGACAACAACGTGATTTGGAGCTGATGGGTCCTGGAAAAACACAATGTTCCCCTTCCCCAATTCCCCAATAAAATCTTAAAAACCAAAAAAAACCTAATGTTGTCTTTAAAATTAATAATGTGTTAGTAGAATGTCAAATCAGGTTTTAAAATCTAACTATATGTTATTTATAAGAGAAATACCTTAAGTATAAGGATATAGAAAAGTTGAAAATAAAAAGAGGAGGAAAAAAGGGATATACCAAGCTGGTACCAATCCAAACAATGTAGCAATATTAACATCAGGCAAAATAAGTTTTAGGATACAAAGTATTAATAAAGATAGAGTCGCTACATGATAAATACTGAAAGTTTAGAGTCACTAAGGAGATATAATTTTAAATTTGTGTGTACCTAAAAAGGATAGCCTCAAATAGCAAAGCCAGAACAAGGAGAAATAAATAAACCATACCTCATAAATACCACCATACTTCATAAGGAGATATTTCAATATTTTTTTTTCAATTATCAGTCAGAAATAGAAGACCCGATTAGTATATATAAAAGCTTGATAAGACGGAGATTCAAATAATTCTGTTTCCAACAGTTAGAGAGGAAATATTCTTTTTTTTTCCATTTTTCTATTATTATTAGTTACAGATGTACAAAACAATGCAACAGTTATCTTCTTCATCCCTTACGAAGTGACTCCCCGCTCCCCGCTCCACTGCCCTCCACCCTGAAAATCATACCTATCTATTACAATTCCACTGACTACATCCCCACACTATATCAAACAAAATACATCCTCTGACTATAACACAATTAAGTTAGTAGTCAATATAAATAAATAAAATTGGGGAATTAAAAAATTAAAAAACACTTCTAAATAACTCATGAGTCAAACAAGAAACCTAAATAGAAGCAAAAATATTTAATGAATGATAATAAAAATATTACTTTTCTAAACTCATGGGATACAACAAAAGTGGGACTTCCAGGAAAGTTTATATCCCAAATGTTGATATTAGCAAAGAATAAAAAATTAATAAGCTAAGTGTCCAACTAAAGAAGTTAGAGAACACGATAAACACAAAGAGAAAGGAGAAAACAGAGAAAAGATGAAAAATCAGGGAAGGAGAAATAAACATTAAATAAAGAGATCAGAAAAAAGGCAAAATGGGTTCTGTGGAAAAAACTACTTGTTGAATGGACAAAATGAATGAATGAAACCTGATAGGCAATAATTTTCTCTCTATATCACCTGGATACCTGGCCCTCCTGCCTTCTCCTCCAGCAGGAGTGCTGGCTCTCTGGGGTAATAGCAGAAGCTGGCATTTCTGCCTCACTCACTTGGTTCACTGCAAATGCCGCTCTCCACACCCCTATCCTTACCCCACATCAAAATACTGTCCTTCTTCAAATCCTGTGGACTTAAGTAACTCCAGAAAAGTTTCCTGAATGGCTTTCCATTCACATGGGAAGCCCTTGCATCTAAAGGCACAACCTAAAGCAAGCAGTTCTCCCCTCTCCAGGAACTCTTTAAATTCTGGGTTGTTCTGGGGTCTTATGGAGCTTGTCTTGTCTCTTGTCCACCTGTAAGCAGCAACTAATAAAGTATCCTAAATTTTTTTAATTGAACCTCATTAATCAAAGTCTATGCCCTCCGAAACGGTACATTGCTCAGTTTATATGCACAATCCAAACTCGGCCTATCTAAAGCAGTTTTCCTATTACTTCACGGGTTTCTCTCTGATTGTTTCATATTTAGATCTTCCCTAACATAACATTTTTGTACATCACTCCTAAATATGTTTTTTTTTTTCCCAAAAAAAGCATGTCCTTAAACAACTGTTATGAAATTTTGGGGCTGGTCCCATAAGAACCAGACAGAACTCCAGACTCATTCCTCACAATATGGGACTGATCTTTATTTCTAGGGGGTTTTGCATGCCCTTCGGTCTATTGTTCAAAACAAACTTCTAAAGCTCTTACCATCAAACATTGAACCTCTCACTTTATCTATAAAGAAATTATGACTTGAGAGTGGTCACACATTCCTCCATACAGTATTTTCCTTTGGTAACACTTCTTTACTGCGCTCTCATCGTCTTAGGTCATCTGGCACCAGATCACATTTTTGACTAACCAATTAGGTTTCTTTGATTCCAAATTGCTTCCCTAAAAGCTCTAAATAAGTAATACCCATATTATATTTTAGCCTCCACTTTGCATTTTCCAGTGGAGAGCTGGTCATCCTTCACTATCTTAAACTCAGTCATCGCCATCTGGGAAATATGTTCAAGGGAGGTGGAGGAAGTCAAGGTTACTTGGCAGCTTCACTTGCTGGGGGCACATATATCATAGTACTTCAGTGACACGGATAGCACAATATGCTACCAGCATACTCACTAATAAGCTATGAACTTCATTACCTGGGCAGATTAAAAAAAAACATAAATATGTAAGCTAAGACCTCGCTAATTAAATAGACAGCAACAAAGTCTCTTTAATAAGAGCTGGCAACCTTTTTCAATTTAGTTGTCCAATTTGGCTCTTTTCAGGAACACCTGGTCATGGTCTGAACCTCTGGTCTTTCTTTCATTTCAGGGCATACATTTACCTTCTTGGGATAAAATTACACTTTTTCTTTTAAATACCAGAGCTCCACTGGCCTTTGAACTGAGTCTTAAAGCAGTGAGGAATAACAGATAAAGGACTAAAAAGTAACCTGGACAATCTGGAGTCTATTCCTACCAATGAAAAACCATGACAGTTGGGATGGGTCATTTAACCTGGATTTAAACTCGGTCCTCTTCACATTGAAGAAAAATATTTGATATTAATTTCATAATACAGTAATAAGTTACTTTATTTGATGAGATTTTTAAAGTATAGCAATATGTATTTCACTATACAATTAAGAGTATACTCACAAAAATATAAATTATTCCAAAATCATAAATACATAACTATTAATACTAAAGATAAGCATATTAAAAAGCAAAAAGAAAACACCCATACACTTTTTCTCCTTTTATTCCTCAATAGTTTAAAATCTTATTAGAAAGTAACAATAAACCAAAAACTTACAAAGAGCAGGAAAGGAGCTAAATATATTCTGATATAAAATACAATTAAACTAATTAAGATAGTACTATATCCCAGAAATTGTTTTCAGAGACTCCCAGCACTAAAAAGCCTGCATTTAATGCAACTCGCCACCAAGATAAAACCCATTCATACATATTTCACATATTTCTCCTTATTTCCTAAGAAGCACAGTTAGCACAAATAAAAGTAAACATTCAGGGGAGACTCTAGCTATCAATTTAATTCCTTACAGCCTATTTTACTTTGGTAAATTCTGTGGACAGTTGAATCTTATTAACTGTCATGTCCTCACAGGTATAACAAGTTGCCAAAACCAGAGTTTGGTTTCAGCAACAAAGTGTATCTTTGGCATTACACATTTTGGTTTTTTAATACCTTAAAATGGAACGAACATGTATCACCAGCTGCTGCACCTCTATAGACTGTCTTACCTATTTAGGCTACCTGCCTGGCCCCCGTAAGTATTTAAGTTTGAAAGCACTGTCCTGCAGAAACTCTGTAGTGCAACCAAGCTTATCCACTCCCAGAATTGTAAATCTAGGCCTTTCTCTTTCTCTCCACCTAGATACAGAAGTCCTGCCATTTATTCAAGACCCAGCATAAATTCAACTTCTCCTATAAGGTCTACCATGAGAAACTTAGCTTACAATGTTTTCTCCATCCTGCTAATTGCTGTAGCTTTCACTGATTGTTTCATTCTTCTAGCATGTGCCAAATGGTATGTTTCCCTTTATGGTTTAATTACTCTGGACCACATATAATTCTCAGGGCCTAGATGCCGTATGCTCTATTTACTCCCTAAAACCTACTTTAAAACCTGCACATAATGAGCCCTCAGTACATGTCCACTGGTGATAATATTGAAGTCGAAGATAAAATAGGTATTGGAAAAAAAAAAACAACCGAAAATCCCATGAGGCCATGATCTTTGGTGGAAACATCACTCAAAGCATGTGTGTGCAGAAAAAAAACAAATACAAGCAATCACAAGCTTCATAAACATGTCTTAGATTATAAGGCAATCCCCATTTCCAATCTGTTCACTGTCCCTCCTTGTAAAAATCACACAACCAAAATAAACAGGTGCTAGAAAATGGGTAAGAAATTCTTGTTGTGGAGGGTCCATTCTTTTTCCTAGAAAACAAGACATGATCTAGAAGTGCATTTGTTAAGAGCCATTTTACCTGCATAACAGGAAAGACTTGGTCAAGTTTCTCTAGATGGGCACGCCCCCTTGTGGGCACTTCCTGACTCGCCTCTTTGGAGTGGTCGGATGAATTGTGGGTTGTTTCTAAGGTATTATTTCCAGACAATCATGACCCTCACTTACTTATATAGTACCTTTAGAGCTATACAATATTGAGGAAGTGCAATAATATTAGTAATATTTCAGATAACCTTCCTTGTTTCATTATATCCCCAGATACTAGCTTATTATTAAAAGTGAAGCACAGTTTTAGACTAATGTATGCTTGAAGCAAATAATAAATTCAAACTTATCTTGAAAGACCCTAAATCTTAGTTAAAGAAAATAACATTATATGTTTCTCTCTCAAAATTAATATTAAAATCATCAACTGTAGATGTTTAAGTTAGTAATGTGTACTGAATAAAGGCACTGGGCTAAGTAGAAAAAACCAAAATGTTCATGCCTCCATAAGCCTACACAAATATGATAAAATAACCACACATAGCAATCTCAAAATGGCAAATGTGTAAAGTAGATAATTAAATTCAACAAGCATTTATTGAGTGTCCATTACACATACTAAATAGAAAAAAGACATATGTTCTGACCTGGGTGACATCTGAGCTAGTCCTTAAAGAGGACTTGGATTAGAATTTCAATAGGCAGAGAAGCACCTGCTATTTCATTATTAATCATTATGTATTGCATGAAGGGAAAGAGACATGAGCAAAAACTTAGAAGTGAGAACTTTCAACAAATTCATTAAAAATCAATAGAGAAATGTGTTCAGTAAGACAAAAATATTACAAAAGAGAAATAACGGATAAGTAGGTTGGGTCCAGGTTTCAACAGGGTTTGTAAAATCAGGTTAAAAAGTTTGAGTTTTAATCTACAAACAGTAAAGATTCTATTGAGGCTTATCCCAGGAAAATGACAAAACCAATGGAGGTATTTTTAAGGAAATGTATCTTGGCTTAAAGAGAAAATGTAATAGGATTAAAGAGGAACAGAGAAAGGCTAGAAACAGGCAGGGGAGCCAGTTATGTAGGTATTACAACCATCCAGCCATCAAGGGTGAGAAGGTATGAACTCGATGGTGGTAAATATACCAAAAATAAATAAATAAATAAATAATAATAATAATAAAAACAATAAAAGTGCATGTATTCATTAAACAATGCATTATTGAACACTTATATGCCAAGCTAAGAAAACATGGTAACTGAAACAGATATAATCCATGTCCTGCTGGAACCTGAATTCTAGTGGAAGAGAGACATCGAATAACCACACTAAGAGAGGCAGCTGGAGCATCATGACAGTTTAAAATGAGAGGTGAGAGGAGGAGAGGCAATATTCCTGGGATCTGGAATGACAGGGACAAAGGCCTTGACTCAGGAAAAATGTTGCCAGTGTGGCCCAGGAAGTGGGTAAGAGAGCAAACGGCTGGAAAAGAAAGCTAAGCACCTGCTCCTGTTGAGTCCTGTGGGCTCTATTAAGGAACTGGACTTTATTCTTAAGAGCAGCTGGAACTGACTGAAGAGTTTAAACAGGGGCATGACAAAATCAGACTGAACCTTGAAATGATTCCCCGAATGCTGTGTATAAAACCGATTGGAAGAGGCCACAGCAGTTGTGGCACATGGGTGAAAATGCTACTGCAGTCATCCAGGAGAGGGTGATGAAACTTGAATCTAGATATGCTGAGTTAGAGCTTGATGGGGCTAAGAAGTGAAGAAATGTAATAAGCAGCTGGAACAGTTTAGGGCATGAAAGGGGGAGGGGGTAGAAATATAAATTTAGATGCACCTATTCAAACAAAGTTTCATTAAATGGGTTCTATATGTTGGATGCCTGTGCTCAATGATAACAACGTGGAGGTAAACTGGAGCAAGGAGAAAAGAGCTCCAGTCTACCTGAAGGAGGGCTAAATGAGTGAAAGTGGATATGAAGTTATTAACTGCATGCAATCATGTAATTCCCAACTCCTCTAGAATGTTCTATGTTCATTTAAACAATGATAACTAAGCAGGTGCTATTCTAGGTCCACTGTAACATATTAGGCAGAACAAAGCATTGATTCTCAAATGTTGGTCCAATACTACCCATCCACACAGATTCTGATTCGGTATATTGAGAGTAGAACCTAAGAATCTGTAGTTCTAAACTTCCTCAGATGAATCTATTGCTCAGCCAGGTTTAGGATTCACTAGAATAAAGACTCTCTTAATGAGAGTATCAAAGAGGATTGGACAAGCTCCACGTTGCCAATGAAAACACACAGTCTGACTACTAAGTTAGCAAAGTCAACCTAGAAAAAGTGCTACATACCTCACTGCTGAATATCATTATAGTCACCTTCAAAGTACTCCCCTTGGGAAGCTATGCATTGATGCCAGCACCCAGTCCACCCTTCAAAGCAATTTTGGAACTCTTTCTGGAATGGCCATCAGAGCTGTCATGGTATTACCCTTAATGTCCTGAATGTCATCAAAATGTCTTCCTTTCAAATCTTCGGGTAAAGAAAGAAGTCATTAGGGGCCAAATCAGGTGAGTAGGGAGGGTGTTCCAATACAGTTATTTGTTTCCTGGCTAAAAACTCCCTCAAAGACAGTGCTGTGTGAGCCGATGCATTGTCGCAATCCAAGAGCCATGAATTGTTGATAAAAACTTCAAGTCGTCTAACTTTTTCACGCAGCCTTTTCAGCACTTCCACATGGTAAACTTGGTTAACTGTTTCTCCAGTTGGTACAAATTCATAATGAATAATCCCTCTGATATCAAAAAAAGGTTAGCAATATCATTGCAACAAGTTCACAAACTTAATTGTCAGACTTCATATTAGAGAATCATCAAGCCGCAAAGAACCGTGGTAATTATCTGGTCCAGCATGCTGACTTTATTGCTGAGGAAAATAAAGTCTAGAGAGACTCCATGTTGATCCAAAGTCTCTAAGCTAGTTAATGGCAGACCTAGACTAGAAGTCTTCCTCCACTATCCCATCTCTCAGCTCATTCCTACTCCCTCCATTCCTTAAGTAATCCCTAAAGTCTTGAATTCTAAAATAGTTCCTGGTATCTGACTATTTATTCAAAATCTTCTAGGCTGATTAGAGAAGAAGTGGCCCAAACAAGCCTTTAAAAAGTCACAGATACTTTTCCTTCAAACTAATTAACAGTTCTTGCCTGATGATTTTAAAACATCCTTGTTATTGATCTCTGTGTATATGTGCGAATGTGCACTTGTATATAAAAACACATTTGTCTTTTCATACATTGGTTTATTCTGTTGGTGTTACACACGTGTCAACATCACTATGTGATGGGTCAACTCAGGTCATTAGTGCATGGTAATATATCATACAAGGAGATACTTTAAAGTTCTGATTTAGAATCTGATGCTCTAGGGCCCGCCGAGTGGCGCAGTGGTTAAGTGCTGGCTTGAGAAGCCAGCGGCCAGTTCGGTCCCACATATGAGGGCCAGTGACACTGCCCTCAAAAAACAAAACAAACAAATAGAATCTGATGCTCTCTAAACATCATGATCTGAGGCAATTCCCAGAGAGGAAGGCTTCTAACTATACTCCCAATTCAATTCCATTCAGCGGAGGTATTTCCTGTTAGGAAAGATACAATAAGGTGATTTCTACATTATATACAAGATCAACTGGGACTATTCCAATGATAATGAAGGAATGTTCTTTTCCCTTTCACAGATTCTATTAAGCACTAAAATGTAAAGGAGGCTCTCCAGAGCTGTTGAATACTAAATATTGAGAGAGGATTTATAAGACTGATAATATCTGATGTCAACTTATAACAAGTCTCCTGGAAAACCACAGGTTACTTCCGTTACAAAATAAAATGATCAGTTAAGATTTTTTTTAACTGTTCAATATTGCTTCAATCTTATCTCACTTATAACTTTAAGACTCAGTATATATTTAAGGCATAGCTTAGTATGGGTTTAGGGAACACTTGGGAAGAAACCCAACCAACTAGCTATTGTATCTTAGAACTTAGAAGCTTTTTCTGAAACGGGGGGTGGGGGGAAAACTGCAATTGCTTAGCTATCAAGGGTTGAAAGTTCTGGATTTAGATAATTGATGAACTGACATAAAGTACTGCAAACCAAAGACACTTAAAGAATTCCCATCAAGTCATACTACAAAGGAATACTGATCATCAGGCTCCATAAAGTACCTAAATCCATGAAGTGGTGGTAATCCAGTAATGCCTTTATTTAAGTCATTGACCTACCTACCTACCTAATGTAAATCCTATAGGATTATTCAGTAATCAAGATAGTCTTGGCCGAGTGGCTCAGCTGGTTAAGAGCTCACTCAAGAGTGCGAGCTGAGCTCTGAGCAACAGCAGTTTGATGCCCAGCCCGAGCTGAGCTGCCTACAGGTGGCAGGATGGCTCAGCTAAAAAAAAAAAAAAAAAAAAAAAAAAAAAAAATAGTCTTAGGTGAGGCAAATGTAATTGTTTAAATGTCACTTATGACTCAAAGAACTAATTTTGAACAGAAGATAATCACTTCACAGGATGAATTTTCAGTTTTATGAAAAAGCTCAAATGTATAACATATATTTCTTTATGTAAAAGTCAAAGAAACTTCTTACTTCTGTTTACTCATATATCTATGCACTAACCATCTTCTTGAGAAACACAACAAACCTTCAGATTAAGTAAAATTTCTACGAGATTAATTACTCCTTGCCCTGCACTCATAATGTACAGACATGTACACAAGTACAGATAGAACAATCTGAGAAAAACATGTTGTTTTCTGTGCATTTATTTTCTTTGATCTTAACCTACCTCTCACCCAAAAAATACAGTGATTTAGTATGATACAGTTAAGCGTTTACATAATAATTTCAAGATGGTGGATAAAAGGGAAAAATGTTACCCACAATATACTTCAAAAGAATAGAATATATTTATATGAAGCACACAAAGCAAGGCCCAACATTTCCTTTCTGAAACATGTGGCCAATTTGATGTCCCTATGTGGTGACTAAAGAACACAAAATTAAAAGTTGTAGCATCTCTTTAGAGTGGTTTTGAACACACAACATTGTATAAAGCACTGCAAAATTTTCTAAACTTGTTCATTAGAAATTAAAAAATGAAAGATATTCACACAATGGAAAAGGTTTGATTATCTTTCATTTCACTAACGTATACAAGAACTACTTTACCTAAAAACCAATGAAATTAATTGAAAACTTAAATTACTTCGTAAAAGTGGTGGGAGGAGGCAAGGAATTCTATGTACATTCAACTGTAAAATGTGTTATTAAAGAAAAAAGACATGGAAACTATTTCAACAATATGCTTGTGAAAAATGAAGAGAAAAAAAAAAAGCCTTGAAACATCAAAAATGTTGAGATCAAACAATACCCCCAACCTCTTTTAATACTCTAAGAATAAAAGAGTCCCTTCCAGTAATATCTAGGGCTAGTTGTTTGAAACTGATATTTATGAAATCTAGACTATGGTGTGCACTGGGTCTGTTTGTTTCCCCAACGTGAGCATCCCCTCCTTGCAGAGCCCCCGTCAGTCCTGTGGCTGCAGCCAAAAACAGCATTTAACCAGTCAATGAGTTAACCACTTCATCGAAAAGAAAGGTTTCCTTACTCGAATATGATAAAGATTAATACCAACACAGCTATCATTTTCTTTTTGTATCAAAACAGAGCAAAAAATAAATTTAAAACATGTCATCATTTCACCATATATTCCACAAGAATTACTGATACATATTCTAACAAGAATGAGAATCCATGGCAATACAGTCAGGGGAGACCCAGACACCAGTTGCAGGAATTACAAAAGAGAGGAACACGCTGAACTGCACCATGAATATGTATATGTGATCAGCAAAACTTGGATTGAAGGAAACTCCACAGGACAAATAATTCAGGTTACCTTACAGAAATCCAGTGCTCACTCTGCCTAATTCCAATACATATGATGAATTTTGGTTGCCACAGTTTAGTTAAATACTGGTCCCTCAATAACATGGTTCAAATTTCAGTTACCATAGTATATTAACTGTGAGTAATTGCATAAAGTACAAACTTCACTAGTTCTTCAGTTCACAGATCACTACAGAGGCATCAAATGCTCATCATGATCAGTAACCGCGCACGTCATTTCTTTCAAAGTCTCAGCGATGGGTCACGGTATACAGACAGCAAAGCATGTAGCTGTCTGACTCCTTATCTCCTGGTGAAAACCAATAATTGCAGGAGTGGAATGGCCGACAAAGATCAAAGTGTAGCAAAGAAACAAAAATAGATAATGTTGGAAGTGAAATTCTATAAAAAATATATGAAGTTATAGAAGAAATGGTTGATGGTGGGTGTGGTCAACACTGCTACCATTTAAGAGACTCTGGACCAACAGTAAGAGGAACTTAGTGAAGACAAATATATCAACACAAATAAGGAATGTAGTTGTGACAAAAAGGATAACGATGTCCCACAGGAAGGGACACTGGCAAAAAAATAGTTGACATTAAAGAAACTCTGGAAGATATCTTACAATATGAAAAGAGCAAAGGATAAAATATCAAAAGCTGATTCAAAATTAAAAAGGAGTTGGACAATTCACCATGACATAAAAAAATGCTCACTCCATAACTTAAGTTATATGACAAGAAAGCAAACACCGTTCAAATTACTCTCGATAAGTTTTTTTACACAGAAATAAAACACTTCTTAATGCTTCTAATGTTTTGAATTAGTGTACTAAATAAATATTAGTTTTACTTACTTTCTTTGTTTCTCTATGCATTTATAACCAACAATAAGTTTTGACAAAACAAAGATCATGAGACAAGCGTAATTTTATACCATTAAGACCTCTTCGGGCCGGCAGAGTGGCGCGGTGGTTAAGCGCTGGCTTGGGAAGCCAGCGACCCCGGTTCGGTCCCACATATGAGGGCCAGTGACACTGCTCTAAAGAAAAAGAAAAAAAAAAAAAAAGACCTCTTCGCACAGTTGCAGCTTTTCCAGTCATCTTTATGGTGCAACACTACTGTACAAAGCATGGACTCTGTACACCATGAGGGAAACAAAGGAGTAAAAGAAAAATCCAGAAGGGGTAGGTCTACCCAGAGAGAGGAGTGGAGCAGAGAGTAAACAATTACTATTTTTATATTACACAATACCGCAAGTTAGTAGTAATCTTTTCCTTCTCCAGCACATCTTCCCTCTAAGTCACAAAAAATAAGTACAGATGAAACAGAAAAGCCAATTACTAAGATTGGACAATTAGTAAGAATTTATATTCCTTATGTTTTAATATTATATCTTAAAATCCATATATCTTGCAAGTCAAGACAGAATGTGTTTTTATTTGATTTATATGTAGATTAGCTGCTTAACCAATACCAGTTTGTAGGAACAAGAGACATGTTATAACTGTGGGGAGGTAGATGATAAAGAATCATCTCAATTTATGCTACAAACTGCACATCACCTACCTAATAACAGCTCCTCCTTCTCTTCCTTTGACAACAAAACTACTATTTGTTTGGGAAAACAATGTGTCCAGCAGCAAGCCATGAGCTGAGATAGTAATTAAAACAATCTACTCTATTTCCTAGGCTCCCTTGCAATGAGGGATACCCACGTGACCAAATTGTGCCCCTTTTCCACTATCCTTCCCCCTGCCTCCACCCCCCAAAAAATAACTAAGGAGAAGCCTATTGAGGGAGACTCTGGAAAACTTTTGTATGCCAGATAAAAAGTGACAGATACATCTGGTACTAGTCTCCCCACTCCCACCCTCCACAGTCTTTCACCTTCTCACCTTGAATGCAGATGTGACATCTAAAATTTTCAGACCCATATTACATCCATAAGGCAAAAGGCATGAGAGAAAGGCCCAAGAGAATCCCAGATATGTTGGCCCTAGCATCACTGGAAATATAAGCTAACAACAGAAACCAACCACCTCCAAACTTTTTATTATGTGGCAGAACGCCTGGAAGCAGGGGGACAAATATGCATTTCCTAAGCCACAGTCAGGTTTTCTATTGCGGGCAGCCAAAAGCGTTAGTTCCATGGATTAACCATTCTTATTTTAAACTAAGTCAAATGTAAATGGAAATGTAAATGTGAATGACTAGGGAAAACAAGAACACATTTATTGAGGTAGCAAGCCTATTAAATATTTTTCTCGCTTTAATTTTGATTTCTATTAGTACTGTTATAATGTCCCTACAATCACTTTTTCAAAGAAAAACAAGAAATATCAACGCAACAAAAAATTTCTAAATTTATCTGCTTTATTTTCAGGTTTGAAAATATTGACTTAGTCTACTGCATACTTGTTTCAAGACAACATTCTTCTCCTTCAACACGAACAAAAAACATGAACATTAGGAAAGTTACTAAACACTCTCTTCTTTTTATTATATTTATACACCCAACTCACAGCTTCTTTTAAGTGGCCACAACAAACAGTAGTACCATGCCTGAATCAATGCTGGCTTACCAAAACTATGCTGAAACTACACACACAGGACAGGAAGAAACAAACGAAATACAGATTGATTTAGAAAATAGCTATTTGTCCTTCCCTGTGATATTTCTAAAAATCATTATACTCTCTCTTAAAAATTATAATTTTCTGCCCGATTGCTTCATTATCTGGTGGTCTTTGCTTTCTGGGGTTGTGTTTTATTATCCTTACTATTGGAGACAAGGCCTGCCAAAGTTATACAGCAAACATCTATAAAACAAAGCCATTGGCCAGCATCCTTCCCTAATGGCATGGGACTGGGTCCTTGTCACGTTTGTAGGCCAATATCAAATGCAGAGCTCTGTACACATTAAAGTTATATATTCTCAACATTAAAAATAGTTTTCTTTCATCTAAGATATCTAAAATACTCCGTATGAATCATGCCTGAATTCAACCCTTCCACCCACCACTCCCTACCTCCCTTCCCAACCTCCCTTTGTTTTTTTACAAGATTCCACCCAGGGTAACTAACTTAGGCAGCAGTTTTTGGTTTGTTGTGGTTTTCAGGCTGAGTGACTCTAAAGATGAAGTCCACATGGCAAAGTCGACGGGGTCCCACTTAGTCAATGATAGCCACTAAGCACCTGAACATCCATTACCTCTTTTGTTCCTCATACAGCTGGGCCAGACCGCAGAATATCACTATTTACATTCCAAAAGCTAAGAAAACTGAAACTTCACATGTTAGATTACTCACTGAATTCACAGAAGTAACTGGTCTCTTGATCCCTTCTCTCTCACCATTCCACAGAAAATTTCTCAACCGAGTTATCTGTACCCTTGTTCTCCCTGATCAACCCACTCCACAACTGGTCTACAATCAGTTGTGTCACAGAAACAGTCCTCATCCAGGTCCACAGTGTCCACGTGCTAAATTCAATGACCAGTCCATGCCCTCTTAGCTGATTGTCTCAGCAGCACTTGACCCAGATGAAACACTCTCCTCTTGGCTTCCGAGACGCTGCCTCACTGGCTGTCTCTTCTTTCTCCTTGACTGGTTTCTCCTCCCAACTTGTACATGTGGAACTGGCCTAAGGTTCAGCTACAGACCTCTATCTACTCTCTCTCATAAGTGATCTCATGTATTTATATTCCTTTCGATGCCAATAATTTCCAAATGGGAATCACCCTCCTGAGCTACCCATGAACTTCAGACCCATGTAACCAACTCCATAGTTAATCTTTCATCTTGCCATATAAAGCTTTTTATTGGAAAGCCTTTCAACCAGTATGATGAGTGGTTAGTTGAAATTTTCAAAAGTTGAAAATTCTCTGGGTGAAGCAGAGAATAAAAACAAAACAAAAAAAAAACCCATACCTTAAACATTTTATTTTATTTAAAACACAAAGGTTCATTCATTAGCCAATCTTTTCATATGAGACCAAAGCCTTTTCTTTGAATTTGGGCCCACAAATAAATGTTCCCTATCGTCTTTCTTGCATAATTTATGACACACTGAATTGTCCTATGATTTCAAGTTTCATTTTATCTAAAATAGAACAAGCACATAAAGACACTAACATGCACTCTGAATATAGAAAGCTTCTAGATTTTTATGACTTTTTTCAGTTTTTTACAAGTGGCTTGCTCATACTTAATTCTATGGCAATTTTTTACCAACCAACTCTACTTTTGCAAATTAATATTCAACTCTTAGTTTTTAAATAGATAACTCTATTTTTAAACTCAATATTCATTAGTATATATGAGACTTACTGAATTACATAATTACAATGATAAAAATAATGAGCTTAATGAGGCTCTTGGTGGCATGGAGTTCAACTGAAAGGAGC
The DNA here is from genome assembly GCA_033961575.1 of Aselliscus stoliczkanus. Classification (NCBI taxonomy): domain Eukaryota; kingdom Metazoa; phylum Chordata; class Mammalia; order Chiroptera; family Hipposideridae; genus Aselliscus; species Aselliscus stoliczkanus. The sequence continues at coordinate 35,657,648 of CM066738.1, forward strand.
AAAGGAATATGACACACTAAAAGATGGTCTATTAGCTTGGGAGTTTTGGGTGCTGTTGGCATCAGGTAATATGTCTTATGGTAAAAATAGAAAGTGCTGCTGAGACCATTAAGGGGATATGGGTTAAGAAAGTTCTTGATTTCCACTTCTCACTTCTATCACCATGATGCCATACCTTCTCCAACCCTCCTCATGTCAGTAAGCAACAATGCTCAATTGCTAAAGCTGAAAGCTTTAATTTCTCTCTGTTACCAATATCTAAGGCATCAATAACTCCTGTCTTTCCAGGAACTCTCAAAGTATATCCTAGACATATGCACCTCTCTCCATCCCCATCCCCATCATTGACAGTCCAAGTTGCCATCATCTCCCAGCTGTAATAATATCGTAACTAGTTTTCTATTCTTGCCTCCCCCTTCAATCCATTCTTGACTTAGCAGCCCAAGAGAACTTTGTAAAATGATAATGAGATGGCACTGCGTCTCAGTTTTTAACTTTTCAATGACTATTCATTATTCATGAAATAAATTGAAACTCCTTGCCATGATCTACCAGATCTTAAAAGAGTCACCACCTATTTACCTCTCCAGCTTCATCTCATACCATTCCACACTTGCCCACTCTGGTTTAGGCACGTTGATCCTCGTCCCCATTCTTCTAATACGCCAAATCCCCACCAGGGCCACTGCACATGCATTTCATTCATCCTCAACCTTGTTCCACTGACTCTGCATGAACTTACTTATTTTTCAGATGTCACCTCAAATGTGATGCACCCTCACAGAGGTCTCCGTTGATCATTCACACTAAAGGACTCTTCCTTTGAGACTTCTTTCCATCATTCACATCTAAGTTATTCTATATCACATCATTTTGTGTGTTTTTTTCTTCACAACATTTATCAAACACAGTAACTTTCTTACTTTTAATTATATGCTTATATGTTTTTGTCTCTAGCCACTAAAATGTAAAGTTTCATTAAAGCATGAATTTCCTCCATCTTGTTCAGTTTTCTTCTATGCAGATCAGCACCAAGAGTAGCTACTTAATAAATATCTTCGGAATAAAAAAATAATCTTCTGAATAAAACAAGTTGAATATATTCTTTATGACATCAACTGATACTTTAGGCATAAAAGTCCTAAACTAACGTGTACAAAAAAAAAAAATCTGTGTAAGAATGTTTACAGCAGCTTTATTCATAGTAGCAAAAATATAAAAACAACCCAAATGTCCATCAACAGGTGAATGCATAATCACAGTATATTCATAATAGGAAATATTACTCAGTAATAAAAAATGATACAGAGTGATACAATGTCGCAAAAAATTTTTGTGAAAGGGCCGGCCGAGTGGCGCGGTCGTTAAGCACTGGCTTGGGAAGCCAGCGGCCCCGGTTCGGGTCCCACATATGAGGGCCAGTGACACTGCCCTCAAGGAAAAAAAAAAAAGATTTTGTGAAAGAAACCAAACAGAAAAGAGAACATTCTGTATGATTCCAATTATATAAAGTTGGAGAGCAAGACTAAACATCTATGGTGATAAAAATCAGAGCAGTGGTTGTCTATAGAAAGTGGAGACTGGCTGGGAGGAAATACAAAGGAACCAGAATGTACTGCATCTTGATAGGTGTATGCGTTACATGGGTATATACATTTATAAAAATGACTCAATTGCTCACTGAATGCAAATTTTATCACATTTTTTAAAAAGGACAAAAATCCTAAATTTTCTCACTCAGACATCACAGGGGATGCAAAAACCAAAAACACAGAACCACACTATTATTCACTTTCACCAAGATCTACTTATTAAAATGTTCATTTTCCTCCTAACTTCCTACTCTTCTCTGGCAGAAAAATAAAAAGATTTGAACCAAAATATTCGCTTTATTGTCCAATGTGGCAACATACTAGGAAAATATCTGTCACTATGAAAGATGATTTATTATGCATTTATTTATGAGTAAACAATATAAAACTGACAGAAAGCACGAACCAACACATAAGCAATCATAGAAGGACTAATCAATAAAGAATATTGAGATTCCAAAGCATATCAAATAACTAAAACGTGAGATATCCATCATGAACTGTGTGCTAATGAACCTCCAAGTTATAGACTGAGGAAAAATGTTGTGGTTTCCTACTTCTTTCTACCCCCAAACACCTAAGAAATGCCACACATGGACTCATGATGGCATACTAATGCGTGAAATGCAAAACAAAGAATGTGTAACAATGAGAAACAGAGACATGTAATTAGAATGTATTAAAAAACCTACATGAAACCAATATATACATTTCCTTATAACACACTCTACACCCTGAACAGCCATGTTAAGAATCACTATCTGAAGCTACAAGGCCCCAAACAGTAGCTATCAACCACATATAGCTATTGAACACTTAAAACATGATAAGGGTAAAGGAGATACTGAATTTGTAATTTTATTGAATTTTAATTTTAAAACATATTCAATTCAATTATTGGAAAGTTTTAAGTATGTTTGGAATAATTTCTTATGTAAACTACTTTTTCAACTGCTATCTTTATGACATACAAATACAGATCAAATATTTCCAATGAAAATTCAGTGTCATAATTGAGATGTGTGCTGCAAGGATAAAATACACACTGGCTTGGAAGACTTAATACCAAAAAAGAAAGTTTAATAGCTCACTAATAATTTTTGCTATTTTGGATTCACTGGTTTAAATAAGTTGTGAAAATTCATTTCATCTGTTTCTTTTTACTTTCTTTAATGTAACTACTAGAAAACTCAAAAGTATGTATGTGGCATGCATTATATTTCTACTAGATCATACCATTTTAAAGCTTATACATCTAACTTCACATTAAAGATACCTTTATGATACATTAATGGTTGATATTTCAAACACCTCCTGACCTTTTCACTTGATTGTCTTCTTTTCTTTAGTTGAATGAAATCTGTTTCCACCCTTTCTGCCAGCTCTAGTTTCCTCTTGTTTCTTTTAAATGCAGCTAAACTGAATCCTATAAAACAAACATTAAAAATGACATATGATAAATATTAGGGCAATGGGCAGATGAGATATCCTGAAGAACTTTCTCAGGACAAAACCTTTAAGAATGTTGGATAAAGGTTTAAAGAAGTCTTTTCAATGTACACTGGGATAGTAGGACAATAAGAAAAATAACCTAAGGTTAAAGAAGAGAAAAGTCAAATCCAGAGAGACAGGTGATATAGATCCTACCCAGGGGTATATGCTAATGCATGCCACAGTCAACTCTGGCTTTGAAGCTCTCTGTACATAAGGGACAAGAGATGAAACCTGGGGACAGCACAGCACAAGAAAACATACTGGGGATCATCCACAAATAAAAGAAGGACTACAAAGGGTGATATGTCCAGTAAGAGGGAAAACTAGAAAAGGCCACCATGTGCAAAGAAACAGGCAACTTGCAAGTATCAGCATTGGATATAAATATAAGGGAAGAAAAGTCTCTCTAGATAACGCATGACCAAGAAAGGCATTAAGATAGGTTTAAAGGAAATTCATATTACCAGAATGGCCTGGGGGAAAAACAAACAAACAAACAAAAAAACCCTCAGAAATTATCGAGGTGCACTAGTGCTTCAAAAACCCATAAAACACAAATACAAACATTCCCTAAAAAACTTACCAGACTTCAGAAAATTCCCGTGTGCCGATTAACATGAGTCCATAGTTTAAAATCACAAAACATATGATCTACTCATATAAACCACCAAAAATAAAAGTCGGCCAAATATCAGAAAGCATAATTCAACTTAGACCTACAAAGACCTCAGGTCCTGGAATAATCAGATAAAGAATATAAAACATGTTTATGCCCCTAGAAATAAAAGGAAGATACAACTAAGGAACAAAAAAGTTGATAAAATGATCAGGCAGACTTGTAAAAAAACCAAACAGAGCTCCTAAAATGAAAAAATATAACAATTAAAAATTTAAAACTTTATATTCAAGTTTAAACAGCCAATTAGATACATATAAAGAAAAATTATGAACTAGAATATAACACTAAAGGGATGACCAAAGTTTTCTGATAATGGCAGACTATTCAGAGTAACTCTCCCACTGAATATTGCTGAAAATGTTAGATAAAACATGAAGAAAACATCACCTTAAATGCATTAAAAACCTTTGAAAAAGTTCCAAGCTAAATTCTGGGGGTACACTGAGGAATAAAGCTATTATTAATGCACTGTGAGCATTTGCCAACAATAGCACACGAAAGTTTGGTTAAATGGCATTGAGGAGAGACATACCTCAGGCCCAGAGCCCATTAAAAGTGGGAGTTTTATAGGAGACACTTCTCACAATTGAGATGCAGATTGAAAGGCTAACAGCCTCAAAGTAGGGTTGATCCAGAACTTCATAAGCTTGCCCCTACTTTCTATCCCAATACCAAATGCATTCAGGCAAGACTGTATTAGATCATGGCAAAACAGGAGAAAGAACAAGAAAGAAGAGGGGCATGGGAGAAGTTGGAAAGATGGAAACTATGCCTGAAAAATTTGGGGGTGACTGGGGCCTTTGCATACATTTGCAAACATATGGGCTGGGTGGGTCAGGGAACATTAAGCTTTGAACTAAGTTTAAGTAGATTCTGATTAATGGTGTATAAAACAATCGAAAATATATAGTGGTCTCTGCCCCCGATTCCTGGCACACAGCTCTTAAAACCTTTATAAGTTCCTAAGTGGTAAGAGTACCATGATCATCTTTTGTTCTAACATTTGGTCTTTGACCCCAGTTCCTGAAACACAACTCCTAAATCCCTTGGAATTTCCTGGATGATATGAATGTCTTTTGTTCTGATGAAGCAAATCTATGGGCTTTTGAATACTCATAGCTTCAGGATGGGGAACTGGTCACCAGAAAGACCAGGCCATGATTAAAAGCTTGAAACGTTCAGCCCCATCCCCATCCTCTGGAAAGGAAATGGGGCCTGGAAATCAACTTAATGAGCAATCATGTCTACATGATGAAATCTCCACAAAATCCCAAAAGTGTGGAGGGCTTCCAGGTAGCTGAACACATCTATGTGTTGGGAAGGCGGTGTACCCCAACTCCATGAATACAGAAGCTCTCATACTCAAGACTCTTCCAGACCTTGCCCTATGTATCTCTTAATCTGGCTGTTGATTCATATCCTTTAATATACTTTGTAATAAACTAGTAATCTAGTAAGTAAACTGTTTTCCTGAGTTCTGTGAGCCACTCTAGCAAATTAATTAAAAAAAAAAAAAAGGCGGTAAGGGCCGGCTGAGTGGCTCAGTTAGTTAAGAGCTCACTCAAGAGTGCGAGCTGAGGGCTGGCCGTGTTGTGAGGTGATTAAGCACTGGCTTGGGAAGCCAGCGGCTCCGGTTCGGGTCCCACATATGAGGGCCAGTGACACTGCCCTCAAAAAAAAAAAAAAAAAAGAGTGCCAGCTGAGTTCTGAGCAACAGCAGTTCAATTCCCAGCTTGAGCTGAGCTACCACTGAGCTGCCAACAGGTCAGCTAAAAACAAAAAAAAAAGAGTAAATCTATGAGCAAATCTACATGAAAATTGATTGTAACAAAACAATAATTAATATTTCATGGTGTTTTAAATATATATAGAGTTTAAAATATGAAAACAAAGTTGGGAATATGTTAAACGCATTTCATTCAAGTATTCTATGGTCCTTGCAGTATTTGAAAAGTGGTAAACAGTACTAATTTCTTTTTTTTTTTTTTGAGGTTTCTTTAATGTTTAAAATTATTGTAAAATATGAACTATTTCAAACATACAGAAAATAATGTAGTGATCATCTAACTATAGACCATCATATTTAGTTTGTGTGCCCCACATTTTCTAATTGTCTGGTCTCAATTATTGGAGTGACAGTGGTTAGTAAAGTCACATAGGTTTCAGGTGTACAATTCTGTAATACATCATCTATATATCACATTGTGTGTTCACCACCCAGAGTCAGTTCTCCTTCTATCACCATATATGATCCCATTTACCCTCATCTACCACCCCCTTCCCACTTTTTCTGTCTGACTTATTTAGCTTAGCATAATAATCTCAAGATCCATCCATGTTGTTGCAAATGGCACTATTTCATCTTCTCTTATGGCAGAATAGTATTCCATTGTGTATATATACTATATCTGCTTTATCCAATCATCTATCAAAGGACACTTTGGTTGTTTCCGTGTCTTGGCCATCATAAATAAAGCTGCAATGAGGCAAAGGAAGTAAAAGCATAGCTGAAACTTAAGGGACAGATGCTAACAACTTTGTAACACAAACTATTTAAGGTCATCCTTTACCAAGAGAAAACAAAATTACTTTCCTTTCAATTCCAACTTCAATGAATCTTCTAGAAGAACTCAAAAGAAAGTACAAACTCTACCCTAGACATTCTTAAAATTGAATGCACATTGAAATTACCTGCAAAACTGTAAAAACTACAGATGTCTGGGTCCCATCTACAGAGTTGCTGGTTTAACTAATTTTGGGTGCAGCCAGGGCTTCCGAATTTTTCAAAGCTCCCCAGGAATTCTGATGTGCAAAGCTGAGAACCACTGCTCTAATGGTTACACCTGACAGCAGATAGGATCAATCACTAAAATCGTCTTTTCAGTCAGAGCTAAGGAGCTAGACTTATTAAATTCTGATGAAATCACATCTCCAGCATCATTTTCATATCTAACAAAGTAATAATAGTAAGACAATATTAATGGTTAACACCTGAGTGTTTCTGTTCCAAATATTGGAACCAGGACTCTTTACATAGTATCTCAAATAATCACAACATCTCCATGAGAAAAGTTTCTTGGAGGTAACCTGCCCATGGTCACACAAAGGTGGATGTCTCTAAAGCTTATGCTCTGAGCTATTATGTGGTCTTGAATGGAAGCAACTTTACAAAGTCAAACTTCTCAAAAGTAGACAAAGAATAAACCTCTTTGGAGGGAATCTGGCAAATAGCTAGCAAAACGATAAATGCACATTCTCTGAGTCAGCAATTCAACTTCCAACTACTTACCCTAATAAAACACATATGTATAAGGTGATATGTACAAGAATACTTGTGGAATAATCAATGTTAATAGCAAAACCTAGAAATAACCTGAATGCCCATCAATAAAGAACTAAATAAATGATTAAATGCTACTCAGCAGCTTAAAAAATTGATCTATGTGTATCAACATGGATAGACCTCAAAATACATTTTGCTGACTGACAAAAAATATTTTATGATACTGCTTATCTAAAAACTTACTGAAGATATCATATAGGGGGCCGGCCGAGTGGTTCAGTTCGTTAAGAGCTCGCTCAAGAGTGCGAGCTGAGCTCTGAGCAACAGCAGTTCGATGCCTTGAACTGAAAACACTGACTCTTCCTGGGTCTCTAGCATGGCAGCCTTCAGACTGGAACTACACAACTGGCTCTCCTGGTTCTCAGGCCTTTGGACCTGGGTTGAAAATACACGATTGGCTCTCCTGGGTCTCCAGCTTTCTAACAGACCCTGAAGATCTTGGGACTTGTCATTGTCCATAGCTACATGAGCCAATTCTTTATAATAAATCTCTTTAAATTAGATTAGATTAGATTAGATTAGATTAGTAGGTTATTAGATAGATTGATAAATAGGTAGGTAGGTAGGTAAGTAGGTAGATAGGCAGATAGATAAATAGGTAAATAGAAGATAGATGGATAGAGATAGAAGATAGATAGACAGACAGACAGACAGACAGACAGACAGATAGATAGACTCCTGTTGGTTCTGTTTCTATGGAGAATCCAGAAAGCACAGAAAGAAAAAAGTTGAAAAAATAAAAGCTTCAATAACAAGCAACTGTACCAACTGTTTTAATATGAAATCCCAGAAACAAATAACAGAGAGCATAGACCAGGGGAAATATCTGGAAAAAAAAACAACTCTCCAACATTTTCCTTAAAAAGTTGATTAAAAACAGTAGTCCACAAATTTGGCAGGCACAGTAAAAACTAGGCACAAAGAAAAGCATACCTAGGCACATCACGGTTAAAATGCTGCAAACAAAAGATAAAGGAACAATTCTTAAAAACAGTCAAAGAAAAAAGAAGACACATAGCATACAGGAAAGCAATAATAAAAATAATATCTGGGGCCAACCGAGTGGCTCAGTTGGTTAAGAGTGCGAGCTGAGCTCTGAGCAACAGCAGTTCGATGCTCAGCCCAAGCTGAGTTGCCACTGAGCTGCCAACAGGTGGCAGGATGGCTCAGCTAAAAAAAAAAAAAAAAAAATCTGACTTCCCATCAGAAACAATGCAATAACACTTATAAAAGTGCTAAAAGCCTACTAATTTGTATTTTCTAATCCCTTAACCTTCTCCCCCCTCCCTACCCCCTTGCATCTAGCAACTATCAGGTTTTTTTCCTAAATCTCTGAGTCTATTACTATTTGGTTTGCTCATTTATACTGGACTTATCAAGGGGATCACTTCATAGACCGTGTAGATGCCTGACCACTATGCTATACACCTGAAGCTGAAGTAGAACAATAATGAATGTCAACTATAATTTTATACATATATATATATATAGTCACGGGATGTGAAGTACAGCATAGGGAATATAGTCAATGGTATTTTAACAGCTATATATGATCTCAGAAGGGTAGTAGATGGGCACGGTTATCACTTTGAGAGGGGTGTAAATGTCTAATTATTACGTTGCTTTGTACACCTGAAACTAATAAAAATAAATAAACAAATTAGTTAATTAATTAATTAAATACTAAAAGGATACAATAAAATATTATTAAGTCATAGGAAGGAACAAAATTCTAAAACATGCTACAACATAAATGAACCTAGAAAACATTATGTTAAGTGACATGAAGGGACAAATATTGCATGATTACATTGTAGAAGGTACCTAGAATAAGGAAATTTATACAAAATAAAATAAAATAGAGATTACTAGGGGCTGGCAAGAAGGGAAAAAGGATAGTTATCATTTAATAATAAAGAGTTTCTGTATGGGATGATGAAAACGCTGTGGAAATGCATGACAGTTCACAACACTATGAATGTACTTACTACCATTGAATTATACACTTAAAATTATTAAAATAAAATTTGTGATGTATATTTTACCACAATAAAAAAAAAAAAAACTGGGGAAAAAATATGAAAGAAAAAACCTGTGAAGCGCTGGCCAAGTGGCTCAATTGGTTAAGAGCGCAAGGTCTGAGCAACAGGGTCACCAGTTTGATTCCCACATGGGCCAGTGAGCTGCGCTGGAGCTGAGCTGCTGCTGAGCTGCCAACAGGTGGCACGATGGCTCAGCTGGTGAGAGCACATGTTCCTAACAGCAAGGTTGCCGGTTCGACTCCCGCTATGCCCTCCAACAACTCAGATTGAACATGACACCTTAAGCTGGGCAGCCAGATGGCGATTCGACTTGGAACTGAGCTAGCTGCGCCCTCCACAAGTAAGATTGATGGACAACTTGGCTGTTCCCCTTCCCCAATTCCCCAACACTGTTCCCCTTCCCCAATTCCCCAATAAAATCTTTAAAAAGAAAAAGCCTGCCAACATAAAAAGAAGACCATATCCAACAACAAATACCTTTTAAAAGTAGGACCAAAATAAAGATTTTTTTCAGATAAAGAAAGCTGAAAAATATTTTTCACCACCACACCTATTGCATTACTAGAAATGCTAAAGCATGTTCCAGGCTGAAGGGAACAATATCAAATAAAAATTCAGATCTACATATAGGAATGAAATATTAAGTATGTATGAAAATATGTAAGAGATGCTTTTAAGACAAACCTTAGAAAGATGTTCTATAAACTTTTGGAACACTTAAGGGAGATAAAAAAATCTACAAATTATGATCCTAAAAAAGATAATCAAATGTAAAGCATACCACTAACTACCTCCAATACACAAGCTTATTTTTTATTAAGGATTAAAGTGTGTCCCAATATAGAATAGTATTTCTTGTAATTTAAACTCAATGTAACAGTTATAATTTTTCCATCTAAATTCACCATAGTTCAATATCATGTGTGTGTGTGTGTGTGTGTGTGTGTGTGTGTGTGTGTGTATTGCAAAAAATAAATGACAATATCACTTAACTTTCAAATACCTTATTAATTCAGAAAACATTTCTTGTTGGTTGGTTATATAAGTCATAAGAAATCTATAGCATTACATATATATTCTTATTACAAGCATAAACACTAAGTATATTAAAAATGTTTATCATCTGCAAAATACCTCATAACAGCTGTTTTATAATACCTTTTTATATAAATATGCTGAAGTAAAAATGGCAGACTAAACACATGAATGAGTTCATCTCCACACCCTACTAAAACCTTACCGAAAAGAAATTTAGGGGGAAAAAAGATTGACATACACAGATGATGACGATGATGTGAAGGGCAATATCAACATGACTATAGAAAACAGAAAGCAAATGGATGAACAAAAAGTAACTGAGTAGAGGAAGATGAACACTGATGCATAGTAGCCAACACATCACTAAGCAAACTAAGCTCTGCCAAAGGAAACTAATTCCTGCCAAAGAAACAACAGAAGAGAGCTTAGACTAGAAAGCACCTTAAAAATGTCTTATAGTTTTCAGTGTATATTACATCCATGTTTAAGTTTATTCCTAGGTATTTTATTCTTTTTGTGGCAATTGCAAAAGAAATTGTATTTTTATTTCTTTTTCTGACATTTCATTGGTATTATATAGGAATGCAATGGGTTTTTGTATGTTGATTTTGTAGCCAGCAGCTTTACTGTATTCGCTTATTGTTTCTAATAGCTTTTTGGTGGTCTTTAGAGTTTTCTACATAAAGAATCATGTCATTTGCAAAAAGTGGCAATTTAACTTTTCATTCCCAATTTGGATGCCTTTTCTTTCATTCTCTTGCTGATGAAATAGTGCCATTTGCAAAACACGGATGGATCTTGACATTATTATGCTAAGCAAAATAAGTCAGACAGAAAAAGTCGAAAACCATATGACTTCACTGATATGTGGGATATAAAACAGAAAGCAACAGGGCTGGCCGACTGGCTCATTGATTAAGAGTTGCCTTGGGACGACAGCCCTGAGCAGCAGGACCCCAGTTCGGATCCTACATGAGGGCCCGTGACACTGAGCCCTCCACAGCTAAGATGGTGAACAACAGCTCCACCTGGAGTTGGGCTGCTGTTGAGTTGCCAGCAATGGCGCAGGCTGCAGTGGGGCTGGCCAGCAGCTGGCGTGCGCTTTTGTGAGCTGCCGTGAGCCGCTGTGAGCGGCCGTCCCATGACGGGCAACTGACTGCCTCACCCGGAAAGAGCTCAATGATCATAATACCAACATGGGCCAGTGAAGCAACGTCTTCCACAACTAAACTGAAGAATAAGAGGACAGCAACTTGTCTGTTCCCTTTCCCCAATTTCCCCACTCTGTTCCCCTCCCCCAATTCCCCATTTTAAGAAAAAAAAACTGAAAGCAACAAAGGAACAAGGCAAATAAAGAAACAAAAATTCATAGACAATAGTTTAGTGGTTACCAGAGGGTAAGGGTGAAGGGGGCAGTAGAAGAGGGTAAACAGGGTCAAATATATGGTGATGGAAGGAGCACTGACACTGGGTGGTGATATATAGAAGTGATATGATATATAGATGACATATTACAGAATTGTACACTAAAACCTATGTAATTTTACTAACCATTGTCACCCCAATAAATTTTAATTAAAAAAAAAAAAAAAAAGAATGGAAAGCACCTGTTATCTCTGAAAGCCAGGTTGGAACTAAAAACAGGAGAACTGGCAGAAAATATCAATGAGGAACATGTAAATGCCTAAACCCCCTCCTCCTGCTTGCAGAAAACATGAGGTTAACTCTTTGGAGAAGTTGAACCAGATAAACCCCAAATTAGTGGACATCAAGCACAGCTGGGAGCACTCTCCTTAAAAATGAGATTTACATAAAAACAAAAGGTGAGCCCTCCAGCCTCTTTCCTTGTTCTGTACCACAAGACTGGCTATTGCCCTGCCAAAGCTGGGAAGATTTCTCTCTGACTAATCCACAAGAAAAATGATAGACATTTGGTTCTGTGTGGAGTTCCCAAACAGCTGGAAGTTTTCCCAATCAAAAAAAGCCTGATCACACCACCCACCTTGAGGTCACCCAGACGTGCCCTCACACCTAAAGCTTTCCAATGCCACACTTTAAGTGCCACACTCACGAACATGAAAACAGCAGAGTCACTAGATAGTCGAGGAAATTTGCTAATATGTATTAAAGTCCAAACCAAACAAACAAAAAGTATGACAGAGGAAGGAGAAACAGCAGATAAGAACAAATTTTAAAGCATAATATCCTTAGAGAGATAAGCGAAAACATGAAGTTCATGAACCAAGAATAGGACACTGTTTTTTAAAAGTATTAATCCCCAATGAATCTCTAGAAATTAAAATTATGAAAACAAAAATTATAAATTCATGTGAATCAGAAGGTTTAGGAGATAAAAACTGAAGAAACTACCGAAACAGTAGGACAAAAGACAGAAATTCTTAACAGGAGAAAAATATTTTTCTAAAAAGAAACAAGGGATTGGAACACAATCCAGCATTTAATTAATAGAAATTAGAAAAATAAAATAGAGGAAAGATAGGGAAAGAGATTAATACACATTTTTTAAATTTCCCCAAAACTAAAGCACAGGAATTTCCAGATTCAAAGTGCAAAATGAGTACCCAGAATATTGAATAAAAAAGACTCATCCCAAATTGCTTCATTGTGATAATGTGGGAAATAAGAGCTTCTTTCCAAAGAGGAAAAACACCCCACAAAAAACTGAGAACCAAAATTCCAACGGACTGCAAAACAGGAAGACTTGAAACTAGAAAATAAGAGAACAATTTCTTCAAAAACCTAAAGAAAAATGACTTCTAGTCTTGCATATACCAAATGAAGAAGTAAAATAAGAAAACACACACACACACACACACACACACACACACACACACACACACACACGAGATTCAGAAAACAGAAATTTTAGAGACAGAAAAAGGGAATCCAAAATGATGCTGAGGTGAAGACAGGGATAACAATTACTCAGCAGGCCTAGTGAGCCCCCACTCTAGACTGGAAGATGCCAGGTGCAGTGTCTCCAAGGAAAACAAAATGGAACTAGGAGATGACCGGATTTGCCTGAATGATATACGAATTCTAGAACAAGTTTCACTGGGAAGATTTTAAGGGAATGAGTGATGGGAACTACGAGAATTTAGAACTCTTATACTCCCTGCCTCCCTGAAAGTACAAATTTCTCTTCCCTTCAGCTTCCCTATATTAAACTTTCAGCTACATGAATATTCATTTTGAATATAGCACTATTAAGAACTGATCCTTACAATATATTTGTTATGATATATAATCATTTCTTTTTTGTATTACTTGGTTTCCTTGGAGTTAATGAGTTCTCATTTTTTCATCTGATTATTCAATGTATTCACAGATAACATTGATAAAAAAATTAACTTTAAAAACAAGTGGTATATGTTTTTAATATTTATCTTTTTATCCATAAATATGGAGCTCAGATTTTTAAATAGACACACAAAACACACATATACACATATTTATAACCTCATTTTTCACTTGTTTCAGTCATTAGATTTAGTCATTATCAGACATTACTCTTAATAATTTCTAGTTACTTAATTAATATTTCATTATAAGAATATATGATCGTTTATTGACTTATATTCCTGTGTTGGACATAAGATTTTTTCAAAAAAAAAATTTTTTTTTTTAAAGATTTTTTTGGGGAATTGGGGGAGGGGAACAGCATTGGGGAATTGGGGAAGGAGAACAGACAAGTTGCTGTCCTTTTGTTCTTCAGTCCAGTTGTAGAAGACATTGCTTCACTGGCCCATGTTGGTATTGTCATTGTGCTCTTCCCGGATGAGGCAGATGGGTCGCTGGCCTCTGGATGGTTGCTCACAGTGGCTCTTGGAAGCTCACGCTGGCTGCCAGCAGCTCACACTGGCTGCCGGCCACTCACTGTAGCCTATGGCAGCCCACAGCAGCAGGGGCTGCAGCTATGCTGTCCTGGGAACTCACAGCAGCCCAGCTCCAGGTGGAGCTGTTGTTCACCTTAGCTGTAGAGGGTAGTGTCACTGGTTCTCATATGTGGAATCCGAACCAAGGCTGCTGGCATCTCAAGCCAGCTCTTAACCAACGCGCCACTCAGCTGGCCCAATACTATAATATTTTCTTAACTCTTTCACAAATTAAAAGGTGACTAATTTAACATGTACTCATTTGAATATGAATTTCCATATTAGTTATATTATCTATTTATGACTTTCGACCATTTTTCTATTGAGCTATTACATGTATTTGTGTGGTTTTTAATTTGGCAAACCTCTTCACAGATTAAGGATATGTAGCCCTTTGTCATATTTATGATAAGTAGTTTTTCAGTCTTAATGCTTAATGTAGTCACTTTCATTTTTCATTCTCTTGTACTTGGTACCTAGAAAAACCTTCCTCAGCTCAGGGAGAGTTAAATGTTGACCCCTTTTCTCTCTCTGAGGGAGTGGTATTATGGTTTCATTAGTAGTAATTATTTTAAGTAACCTAAAAGGGATCCTTTAGCAATACTTCTATAAAGGCATGAGAAAGCAATATGAGGGTCTCAGGAATATAAAGATGGCTTAAAATCAAATAACTTTATATATACCTTTTAACTAGAAATATTTCAACATATAAGCTTTCTTCCTTAAATATCAGTATTATATGGGTCAACAGCAATTAACACTTTCAGGTATATATGCTAATATAGCTTAATTTTTAAAAAGTTTTTACTCACTTGTGGTCATGATGTTAGGAGGGCAAGAAGGTATTCCATGATCTACTGCCCATCTGTAGGCTCCTTCTCCAACTAAAAAGCTAACAACAGAGAAATTGTTCTTTTAAAATTTCAGTGTCATCTTCTACATATTCAATAAAGTAAGTAATATAGTAAGGCAACTAAAAAGAAGTCTAGCATATAGATATAATTGTTTATTTACTTCAAAATAATAATATGGCTATATACCCAAAAATTCTTTCATAATTTTTCCCATTAGAAATTTTAAAATTCAAAATGGTACCATTTCATTTGCAATAACCAACAAGTAAAAACTGGCAAAATTCAACATAAGAAGTAAAAAAGGTTGATTTCCCAGTGGAAAACATTAAGGTTTATTTTGGATCAACATGGTTCTCAGTTTACACCACAAGATCTATTTAATTGGGTTAAGAGTCAAAGTTTAAGAGAATATCTTCTGATATGATATTCATGCCTAGTGTAACACCTGGTATCATTCAAAATGAATGGGTACATCTAGAGATACCCCAAAACAATGATACATGCTTATATTTCTAAGCCTTGATACAACAAAAATATATACCTGACCCTCAGAATCATTTTTACTGTGGTAAGTAAAGTACTAAGATATGTCCCAAAAGTAAATTTTAAGCCCCAAACTACAAGTTTTAACATAACAAAGTGAATAAAAGGATACTATTAGCTAAGTGAAAAAGACTTATTTTCAAAAGTTTCAAATAGCATGCAGGATAATTAACCACCCCATCTCTAACACATAATAGCAAGCAGTTACCATTACAATCAATCACTTCATCTCCTTCCATAGCCAACTTCTTAAAGATCTCAGCCAACTAGTAATGGATTCCTTGAACAAGTGCCTACTCATTAGTTTCCTGTTCCCTACTTTTTGTTTCTGTTCTAATCATTCCAACACTAAAAATTCAAAGCAATACATATTGAAGCCTTTAGATTCAATTGTTAATAAGAACATCAGTGACAGACTGGCAAAACGCTAAGTAGACACTCAGAAACATATCCAAATGGTTGCAATGAAAAACTAAATGGATAAGCCCAATAACTGTTTTCCATTGCACATAAAGGTGGGGATGGAGGGGGCACTGGAAAAGGAGAGGAGAGAAGGCCAACAAGAAAAAGCAACTTTACCTCTCCAAACTTTCATTTTTTAAAAATTCTAAAGCGTTCTGAAAATAGAAAACAGTGTCTCCTAGTCTATCAAACGAAGAACACTGCAAAAAATAACTGTAAAGAAAGGCTACCACATAAAGTGCAAATGGAAGAATAACTGAAATAGAAACCTGGATGTGAATTGAGCTGTCTTGATGGCATTTTTAGCACTTCCTTCTTCTAGCAAAAGAATTTAAGAAATAACTTCTCTTCATGTGAAGATGGAAGATGTGAAAGAGATGCTGAAATAACAGATTAAGTGATCAGGACAGAAGTTTGGAGCTGAATCTAGCTAGTATTCTCAGCATGTCCATGCCCATTGGTCATTTTGGGTTTAATCCCAGTATCTGGAATCAATGGTGTTTTACAAAATAGTCTTAGTTTTATTTTCCATTTCTTAATCATTCATAGGTTTTGATTCTACAAAAAATCAATTTGCCATTGTCTACTATGCAAGTCTTTAATACTTCAGGCATTTCACAATATTCACAGAAAAGTGAATATCTGGAAGCATCTCATGGATAACAATATTAAATCTTTGACCTTAAATTACTATCAAAAATTACTTGTCTTAAAAAAATAATTTACTTATCTAGTAGCTTATCATCACACAAAATGGCAGATAACTGCTTTTGAAATCATTTTAAAAGGCTGTATGTAAAGCTACATGACCATTTGCAAAAACCTATGTTAACATGTCAAAAAAAATCACTTTCCAGAACATTAAATGTAGTACCAATTCAAATTTCTCTAAGTCGACTCCCAGGAGCAAACTTTTACAGAAGTTTCATCTCAATCAAGTTAGTGAATCCCATGGATTCTACCTTCACAGTACCTCCACAATCTGACCACTTCTCACCACCTCTACTGCTACCACCGTGGTTTGAGCCACCATCATGTTACCTGGATTGTTGCTTTGGCCCCATTACTGTCATGCTTGCCTTGCTCTGCCCCCAGCCCCAGGCTATTCTCACCAGCCACTGACATCCTTGTAAAACACAAGTCAGATAATGACATTCCTTCTCTCAAAACTCTGCCAAACCTCTCATGAGAACTCTCGTGAAAAAACTGAAGTTTTCACAAGAATCTAGTCTCCCAAGTGATCCCCTTCTGCCCCCTCATCTCATCTCTTCCTCCTCGCCCTTTCTAACATATGATACACTTTGTAATTTACACATTATATCTATTGTTTATTTCTCTCTTCTCCAAATAAACCATAAGCTTTATTACAGCAGGAATCTTTGTGTTTTCTTCAATATATCCCAAGCATTTAGAATAGTGTCGAAAGCACATTAAATAAACACTGGCAAGATGCTAAAAAAATAAATGAGAGTGTCAAAATTCCCTACAGGACAATATTTTCCTTGTGTTACATACCCACCTTCATTTATTGGGTTGTTGGAAAAGTCATAACGTATTTTTTTTCTATGTTTTTTGTTGCAAAAACGCGTCATGACTTTTCTGACAACCCAAAACATAAAAGGAGGTCTAAAGTGATATAAAACAAAAACAACAATGCTATACTGAGACCAGCCCTTGAGGTGGGAAGATTAAACCTTGAATAAACTAAGCTGTAAGTGCTGCTGCAAAGGCTAGCACAGCCAAACATCACAAAAAGGGCTTTCTGGGCAAATATAGTGATGTGAATTACAATCTCATGGACGGGAACCACGGATCTTCCAAGAACCAAGACTCCAAAATCAGTCTAAAATTGTATAATTTAGTGATTCAGAAAGCTCTCAAAAATGCTCAGGGGCCCCAATAATGAAATTACATTAAATGAGAAAGATATAACAGAAAGTGATAGCCACTTTTTGGACTTAAAACCTGATTTCTATTTTTACCTATCACTTCCTTTGTTGATCGTTAAGTATACAAAATTGAGGAGTGATAAATTAGTGGCTACTGATTAGTCAAAGCTTACAAACACATAAAGTACAAATAAAGGAGAACTTGCTATATTTGGAGAAAACACATAACAAATTAAAAAGTAGAATGTAACTTTTTTTTTTTTTTTTTTTTTTTTAAAGATTTTATTGGGGAATTGGCGGAGGGGAACAGCGTTGGGAAATCGGGGAAGGGGAACAGACAAGTTGCTGTCCTTTTGTTCTTCAGTTTAGTTGCGGAGGATGTTGCTTCACTGTTGGTATCGTCATTGCGCTCTTCCCGGATGAGGCAGATCGGTCGCCGGCCTCTGGATGTCGCTCACTGCGGCTATTGGCAGCTCACTCTTGGCTGCCAGCCGCTCACGCTGGCTGCGGGCCACTCACTATAGCCTATGGCAGCCCACACCATCACCGGGGCTCGCACAGCCCAGCTCCAGGTGGAGCTGTTGTTAGCTGTAGAGGGCAGTGTCACTGGCCCTCATGTGGGATCCGAACCGGGGCCGCTGGCATCCCAAAACCAGCGCTTAACCAATGCGCCACTCGGCCGGCCCTAGAATGTAACTTTAAAAAAAAATTGTTTTATTAAAGAAATTTTCAAACATATACATTATTAAAAACTGTAATGAAACCAATAGATTAACCTATTTTATCAGTTATTAATACACTGCTAATCTCATTGATTTATACCCTCACCCAGATAATTTTGAAGCAAATCTCAGATATCATATAATTTCAAATATGAGTATTTTGCATATCTCTCAAAAACTGACTTTTTAAAAAATATAACAGCATAATCAATTGGCACCTAAAAAGTTTTAACAATAAATCCTTAGAATCAAAATATATTCAGTAGATGTTCACATTTCCCTGAATGACCTATAAAATTTTTGCTATTATTTTTATTTTGTTTTTTAAATTGTTTGGTTTGAATAGAAATCCAACTAAATCTACACCTTCTTATTAGTTCATAGGTTTCTTGTGTTTCTTTTAATTGTTAGGCTTTTAAATTTTCTTTTCTCATTCATACAACAAAAGTAGTACAAATTTGAATGAATTTATGAAATACAATAGATTCAGTAGTATTTTAAAAGAAACAACGCACCAAAAATTAAATTTGCTTCTCAAAAAATCCAAGGGTCTAATGAGCATCTTAGGTTTCATTCACACTAAACATAAAACAACAACGCTTATCTAGCTTTATCTTTTTCATCAAAAGAAACGTAATTTTCAAAAATTATAACCTCGTAGGTGGCCGGGTGGCTCAGTGTTTAGAGATGGAGCTCTGAGCAACAGGGTTGCTGGCTGGATTCCCATATGAACCAGTAAGCTGCCACCTTCTGCATCCATTGAGTTGTTGGAAAAGTCATGATGTATTTTGTGTTTTTCAAAGGTTATTTATTTATATAAAGAACAAAGATAAATCAATGATATATTGCCCATTTTGTTTGATAACCTTTTGCCACCTTTCAGTGCGCTTCATAATTTCTTGTTCATAGAAGGACCTGTCTTTATTTGTGAAAAACTGAACAAGGTGCTGATTTTCAGCCTTCCCTGACTTGAACTTTATACTACGCAAGGAGTTTTGAAGAGAGCAAAACAAGTGGAAGTCTGACTGCACAAGGTCAGGCGAGTATGGTGGGTGTGGCAACACATCCCATCCAAGCTCCAATAATTTTTGACGGTGGTCAAACTTGTGTGTGTGTTCTCGCGCTGTCCCAATGGAACACAGCTCCTTTACAATTAACAAGCTCTGGACGTTTCTGGATGATGGAGTCATTCAAACTGTCCAATTGCCGACAGTACACATTCAAATTGTTTGGTTCCTTGGTAGGAGCTCGAAACACACGACACCTTTAAAATCCCACCACACTCAGAGCATAACCTACTTCTGATGAATGTCTACTTTCGATGTCGTTTGAGGCAAATCATCACGTTGGGACCAAGACCGTTTGCGCACCACATTGTTGTAAACAATCCACTTCTCACCACCAGTTATCAATCGCTTCAAAAAAGGATCATTATCCTCATGTTCAATGAGCATATTGCAGACGTTTATACGCGCCGTCAAATGAACTTTTTTGAGTTCACGCGGAACCCAAATATCGAGCTTGCTTATGTATCCCATCTTCTTCAGGTGGTAGTGAACGCTAGAATGATAGATGTTCCATGTTTCTGCAATCTCTCATGTCATGTAACGTGGGTTTGACTCGATCAATGCCTTTATTTTGTTGTCATCAACCTCAGTGGGCATGCCTGACCAAGGAGCATCATTGAGATAAAAATCATTAGCATGGAATTTCATGAACTGTCCTTGGCACTGACGTTCTTGTAGAGCATTGTCACCATAAACTTTATGCAACTTTTCACAAGCTTGACACACACTCTTCACTTTATGGAATAAAACAGTAAAATATGGCAAAAATGTACAATTTGGTCTTCCATTTTCAACTTATTGTAACATCTCCAAAACTCAAGCAAATCGCTCAATTTTTTTTTTTTAGAATGAAGTTAGGACTGTCAGCTGTCAAATGACATAGCAATAGCATAGATGCGAATGACTCTAGTACTTCCAAAAATGAACTAGTGCCATCTGTCACAAATACGCGTCCTGACTTTTCCAACAACACAATAGATTGAAGACAACGACTTAAGCTGAGCTGCTGCTGAGCTGCTGGTGAGTAGCCGGATGGCTCAGTTGGTTAGAGCACATGCTCTTAAAAAGGTTGCCAGTTCATGGGATGATGGGCTGCGCCCACTGCAACTAGATTGGGGAAATAAAAAAAGGCGACTGGACTTGGAACTGAGCTGCGTCCTCCACAACTAAGATTAAAGGACAACAACTTGACTTGGAGCTGATGGGTCCTGGGAAAAACACACTGTTCCCCAATAAAGTTAAAAAAAAAAATTATAACCTCTATATTAGGAGTCAACAATTTTTTTTTCTGTTAAGGGCCAGATAATAAACAGCTTAGGATTTATAACCAGAATGTCTCTGTTGCAGTTATTCAACTTGTCATTCGTAATGCTCAAACAGCCATAGACAATACATACACAAATGGTATGGCTATGTTTCAATAAAACTTTATTTACAAAATCAGGCAGAAGACCAGATTTGGCCAAACCCCTGTTATAGATGGTTAATGCCTATCAAGGTTATATCCTGTGATAATGGAGGAAAAAAGGTTGAAGCTATAATTTTACAAATAAAATAAACTTGGAAAAATGTGACCCAGTTTATAATAGTCCCACCAAGTTTATGAAGATATTAAATACTTTACTAGTCTGACCAAACAGCAATACCTAAACAATACAATATATCATGGTGGCTATAACTTAAAAAAATTAAAATATAGAAAATGTTCCCCCAAAATGTAATAATGTAAAAAATAAAAAAGGAAAAAAACTATGTTCAGTTAACAGAAGCACTGATCTGCCTAGGGTTCTGCTGAGGATTTTTCTAACAAAGCAATGAAGAGTTTATAAAGTTCTAACTGTAGTCAAATATATGGTGATGAAAGGAGAACTGACTCTGGGTGATTGAACACAAAATGTGGTATATAAATGATGTATTACAGAATTGTACACTTGAAACCTATGTAATTTTACTAACCATTGTCACCCCAATAAATTTAGTTTTTTTAAAAGAAAAAATTCTAACTTTAGTTGCAGCTGAAACATACACGTCCTGTGTTCTTCAATGAGGTATAAAGATAAATGAACTTTTTATTTAAAGACTTCTTAGGAAACACCGATTATATGTAATACCTTGTTGCCCCCATAGAATGATCTGCCTCTTCAACAGATGACACCAGAGGACTATAGTTTCTAAGTCTTCCATCTGCTTTTGATAATTTTTCTACCTCTATGCCTGGCATACAAGAAGTGAACAATAAATATTTGCTGAATGAATAAGTGAATGAATAGATGGGTGTAAACAATTAACTTCTCATTGTCATAAAAGGATTCTATTCCCCATTACTTCTAATCTGCTGCTTCTAATGTGACATGGAGGGACTCCATAAATTTGTAACAGCATACAGTAGTCAAGTATGAGACTCAGTTTATCTGCAAAATGCATATTACCCTCATAAATCATTATATAATTTTTTATAAGATTATGCACATAAACCACATAAAACAGTACCTGTCATTAAGTACAAACGCAATAAATGTTAGCTATTATCATTACAGAAATTAGACTTATTAGGGTCACGTGTAAAAAAGCTCAAACTAAAAACATGATAAATTTGGTCTTATTGATTTAGGATACCCAGGGAACTGGGGTTGTTTTAAACTACTGAACTTCAGATATGCAAAAGATCTCTGTGTCTGGACAAGACAGAGGAACAGGGAACAAATTTCACTCTTGCCTGAACCAATGAAAGAAAAATCAGACAAGATATACTGTAGAAACAACAGTTTTTAGACATTAGGCAGTAGGCAATGTAGGACAGTGATCCTTAAAAGAAATGAAACAAAACAGGTAAAACCTATGATTGCCCCAGCTTCATGCCTGGGGTTTCCAGGCCACAGTGCAAGGAGGGTAATTCAGGAAGAGACTGGCAGTCTGTCTGAGTTGAAGAGACAGAGCTGGGCATCCAGAGAAACCAAGGTGGCCAGAGTTCAGAGGGCAGGGTACCAGAGAGGAAAGAACTGCACAGAGAAAGGACTGTCCCCATCCAGTCACTAGCTGAGTAGAAATCAGTGTATCTTTCAGAGGAAATTACCCAAAGCCTGGGAAAGAATAACATGAAAGTTTTAGAGGAAACAATTCCCAAGTTCACACAAGGCCAGGAACAGCTCCTGTTCCTACCAAAGCAAAAAACCTCATTTTGGGTGCATCTGTTATAGTACTCAGAGGGTTTGGCCCCAATAGCAAAGCAAAATTAGTTCAAGGCTAAATGTTTCCCTAGTCGCATGTAAGAAAGTATAAAGTAAGAACTGAAAAGATGAAACTGCCACTCAATAACTTAGCCACATCCTAGAATAAAGCTCAAGAATATTTATTAAAATACAAAAATATCCAGCACTAAATAAGGTAAAACTCACAATGTCTGGAATCCAATACAAAATTATCAAGCATGCAAAGCAGAAAAATGTAACCTATAATGAGGAGAGAAATCATTCAATTGGAAACAACCCAGAAATGGTAAAGATGATAGGATTAGTAATCAAAGATATTAAAACAGTTAATATATGTCTATTCATATGTTCAAGAAGCTACAGGAAAGATTAAACAGGGAAGACATTTTTCAAGATGTAAATGGAACTTCTAGAGAAAAAACTACAATGTCAGGAATGAAAAATAAAAAGGATGGGATTAACAGGTGATTGGATACTGCAGAAAATAACCAGTGAATTTGAAAACAGCAATGGAAACTATTCTAAATGAAACTTTAAAAAAAGATGAATGGAAAAAGGAAACAAATTATCAGTGATCTGTAGGACTACTACAAGACGTCAAAAAGACGTTCTGAAGGATAAAAGGGAAGGGGGGATCAGGAAAAATATCTGAAGATAGAATAGCCAAAATTTTTCCCAATGTGATGAAATATATATACTTGCATATCCAAGAAGCAAAATGAAACCAAATCAAAAATATTATAAGAAAACTACAGACCAATATCTCTCATTAACACAGATGCAAAAATTCTTTACAAATTATTGGCACATTGGATCCAACAATATCGTAAAAGGATAATAATACATTATGACCAAGTGAAATTGATCCCAGGAATGCAATTTATTAGGACCAAGTGGAATTTATTCCAGGAATGCAACTGCTGCTTTAACTGTCAAAATATCAACCAATCACTATATTAACTGACTAAATAAGAAAAATTATAAGATCATCTCAATAAATACAGAAAAGCATTTGATAAAGTACAACACACATTCCTACTGAAAACTGTCAGCACACTATGCAAAGAAGGAGACTTTTTCAACATAAAAAAGAGCATCTATGACAAATCTACCGCAACAATATATTCAATGGTAAAAGACCAACGCTGCTTCTCTAAGATCACAAATAAGGAAAGGATGCTTACTCTCACACTTCTATTCTACACTGCATTGGAAGCCAAGCCAGTGCAATAAAGAACAAGACATTAATTAAAGGAATCTATTTCAGATAGAATGGAAGAAGTAAAACTAGATACCCAGAAGACACGACTGTCTATGTAGAAAATCTTATGGAATCTACAAAAGTAGTACAGAAACAAATTAATTTAGCAAATTCTCAGGATAGATTATAATACAATCAATCATACCACTATATGGTGGCAAGTAACAACTGGAAATTAACATTTTTTGCAATCTATCATAACATCAAAAAGAATGAAATATAAGGGCCGGTCGAGTGGTTCAGTTGGTTAAGAGCTCGCTCAAGACTGCGAGCTGAGTTCTGAGCAACAGCAGTTCGATGCCCAGCCCAACCGAGCTGCCGCTGAGCTGCCAACAGGTGGCAGGATGGCTCAGCTGAAAAAAAAAGAATGCCTAACTATAAATTGGATAAAAGCTGTGAAGACCTGTACACTGAAAACTATAAAACACTATTCAAAGAGGTTAAAAAATTTCTTGATGAATGGATATGTTGCAATCCTAATCACAATTCCAGCAGGTTATGTATGAATATTGACAGGCTTATTCTAAAATTCATATGGAAATGTAAAATGCCTAAACTGGTCAAAACAACAAATTTGAAAACAAAGAATAAAACTGAAGAACTATGTGCATGAGAAAATCTGATAGCTCTTTCCAGACAAGTGTAGCATCACTATATGATATTTTAATGGGCAGATGGCCTTCACTTTTTTCCCATATATTTTATCTTTGTAAAATATAAAAATATTACACACATCCCCTTTGATAATGGCCTCCTTTCTTCCCTCCTTCCTCCTTCCCAAAGGTAATCACAGTGAGTTTAGTAATCTTCTTTCCAGGTCTTTTTTGTACATCTCTGTACATATATATGTAGACTTAGAAACCTAGAGTATTGTATATGTTGTAATACTCTGAAGGAATATAAGAGAATGAGAAAAGCTTAAATTCAAGACAGCTGTTACCAAGAGGCAGGGGTAATGATGGGCTCAGGGTAATGGTGTAGGGCAGACAGTGGGAAGGATAAAGATGCCATTAGAAAGGGTTCAGTCTGGTCAGCTTCAAATCTCTTGGTAATGTTTTATTTCCTAACCTGGATGGTGGGAAACAGGTACTCATCACAATATTTTTTTGAAAAAACCTAAGTTATACTGAACATATCATTCAGCATCTTATTTTTTCACTCTACATTACAGAAGTCTACCCATGGAAATGCTTCCCTTTTTTTTAATGCTGCAGAATATTTAACAATATGACAAGAAAACAGTTCACTTAGCCACTGATGGACATTTAGGTTGTTCACAGTTTTATACACAGCAAGCAAGGTTGCTATATAACCTTCTTTTGCTGTACAAGCCTTCCTGTGTACATGTGTCTTAAGACATAATTGCTGACGCACACAGCATATGCATTTTCAAATTTTTTTTATTTTTATTTTTTTTAAGCTGAGCCATCCTGTTACCTGTTGGCAGCTCAGCAGCAGCTCAGCTTGGGCTGGGCATCGAACTGCTGTTGCTCAGAGCTTTGCTCGCACTCTTGAGCGAGCTCTTAACCAACTCAGCCACTCGGCCGGCCCTCAATTTTTTAAATTAATAAAAAAATATATCAAAATGTCTCTCATCTGGCTATATCAATTTATGTTCCTACCACTAAGTAGAACAAAAAAACCTGTTTTTCCACACCCTCAACAATATTGGATATTATTGGTCTTTGAAAAAATATCATCTTGTCAATTTAATTCATAATTCTTTGATTGAGATTATGATTGGGCACCTTTTCATGTATTTATATACCATCATTATTTTGTTTTCTATATATTGTCTATTTGTAACCTTTACCAATTTTTAGAATTTTGGTTATCTTATTCTTAGTGATATTTCATAGTTCTTTTGTTTGTTTGTTTGTTTGTTTGTTTTTTAAAATTTATTGGGGAATTGGGGGAGGGGATATTTCATAATTCTTGAACACTATGGATACTAATCTTTTGTTTGCTACCTATGCTGCAAAAGCTATATTGTCTTTTAATTTAGATCATGATATCTTCAGTTGTATAATAACAATACATCTTTACTTGCTATATATTTCAATATTTAGCCTTATATTTTAATCTTAATAAGTTCTTTCCTACCTTGCAGTAATAGACATAATCCCTCACTTTTTTCCTAAAAATTTTATACTATGCTTTTTTACTTTTATGTTTGAACTTAATTTTTTTTGGATGTGACAAAGGAATTTACATTAACATTTTTCGGGCCGGCCGAGTGGCTCAGTTGGTTAAGAGTTAGCTTAAGAGCACAAGTTCTGAACAATGGGGCCACCGATTCAGTTCCAACATGGGCCAGTGAAACTGTGCCAGAGCTGAGCTGCCGCTGAGCTGCCAAAAGGTGGCAGGATGGCTCAGCTGGTGAGAGCACATGTTCCTAACAACAAGACTGCCTGTTCAATGGAGGGTTTCGCCTGCCCACAACTAAGACTGAACTCAGCACCTTTATCTGAGCTGCCACCTGGATGGCTCAGTGGATACAGCGTATGCTCTTAACAAGGCTGCTGGTTCGACTTCCACATGGGATGGTGACTACGCCCACCCACAACTAAAATTGAACACAGCACTTTGAGCTTAGAGGCCATGAGCTGCTAATGGGCAGCCAGATGGTGACTGGAGCCCTCCACAACTAAGACTGAAGAACGACAACTTTGCTGGTTCCTTTCCCCAATTCCCCAACACTGTTCCCCTCCCCCAATTCCCCATTTAAAAGGAAAAAAAAATTAACATTTTCCCACTAGGTAGCCAATTGTCCCGACACAATTTATTTAATACACCATCCTTTATCCCCCACAATGCTCTAAGATGACACTGTTATCATAGACTAAATTTACTTATCTACCAGGTCAGCTTCTGGACTTCCAGTTCTGTCCTACTGATCTTTTCATATATCCTCATACCTAAATCAACTGTTTTAATTACTATAGTATTATAAAGTATCATGACAGCCAGTAGGGAAGTACCACTCTGATCTGCTTCAAAATTGTCTTGGCTTTCGTTGTACCCTCATTCCACCATATAAATTTGGGAATCTGCTTGGCAAATGCCATATGGAGTCAGGAAAATGGGTTATGATAGGTTTGTAGGTAAGCTTTAAAATATTTTACACAAGCTTTATGCTATTTTTCTTTTCAAAAAAAAAAAACTATGTTGTTTCCTCCCTACTGGGCAATTGTCTTCTAAATTGATTTAGTTAGGGTTAATTATGCTTTACATCTAGTATCAAATATGGGTGAAAGAAAACAGTGATGTTTAAATCAATATTGAGAAGAATATAAATCCAGAGACAATCTCTTTATACCTATTACTCCTCTGAAAAGGTATGGACAGTAGGACTCTGTTCATGTGCTAAACAAACAATAAATCTTGGATTGGTGGACTTCATACCAGTTAAAATAGCATGGGATTAATAAATTATGAAAAAGTATATAGAAGAGTTTTTAAATCACTTTTCCTACTTTCAGAGTTATAAGTAAATTTATTGTTATCAACCAAACACATATTAGACATGATCTCAAGAAATCAGATTGGCTTTCCCTTTCCCTTGTTTTATTGAAAATAAATATTAAAAATTAATATTTCTTTGAAATCTTTTTATAATAGATCTTTCTTGTAACACAATTAAACATCTGAGAAGTATGTGATTAAAGGACACTTTTAGTTTATTTGGATAAAAGGTTTTGCAAAACTGTATTAATTTATTTTCTATGACTTCAAATTATATTAGTCAAATACAGTGATTCCTATACTACTGCTGTCGTAACTTTCAACACAGAACATGAATGTGCCCTTCACAGAGAGGCATGCTGAGTTCATGCTGGGAATGAGGCGGCATTGAGACATACTTGTGAGCAATGTTGGGCATGCTAACAGGGTGATGTTTATGTTTTACAAACATAGACAAATTTAAAAACTAACTCAGGGTGAAACATGATGTCAAAGATTAGTTTTAAAATATTAGAGGGGAGGGCCGGCCGAGTGGCGCGGTGGTTAAGAGGGGCTTGGGACGCCAGCGGCCCCGGTTCGAAACCTACATAAGAGGGCCAGTGACACTGCCCTCTAAAAAAAAAAAAAGAAAAAAATATTAGAGGGGAAAAAGAGAGATGCATGAGATAGATGAGGGGCACAAACACTGTTAATTATTGGAGCTGGGTGACAGGTTCGTGCAGGCTCTTTATAATATTTTCTCTACCTTTATAAATACTTCAAAAGTTTAGTTTTTTAATGAAAATTGTATGTTAATACTGAAGAAAAGACGTGATCTTACTAATCTTAGTGTCACAATGTGTTTCTCTAGAAGAGAAAAATTAAGTACTTTTATTCTAAGAACTCCTCAAGATTAAAAGTTTAGACTCTGGACTCGAATGTATAAGATACTTTTAAAGTTTCATTATAAAAAGACCCCAGTTGAGTACTTAGTAACAGCAAAAACATCCCAATAATCAACTATAAAACCAAAAATTAACTCTGATCTCTTTTCTGCTTTAATCCATAATATTCTCTTCAGTCCAGAATTCTATCAAGTGTACAAAGCGTTCCAAGATCACAGAATAAAATGAGTCTTCAATCCAAAAGTAAGCTATTGCTGTTGTGTAACCAACAGCATCAATCTTCTTTGGAAAAAAACAGCCTCCAAATATGGCATGCACTGAAGACCAATGACCCAGGGAAAGGCAGGCAGAACAAAGTGGTTACCAAGGAGGAATTCGACCAGCGGAGAGCTTGCCCTTCTGCCCTTCGCACAAGAGTCTGTTTGCAACTGAAACTGGGTTCTTGATTCCTATAAAATAAAATTGGCAGAAAATGAAGTCAGAAAAATGTCTTCAAGTTTCCCACTCAGTTTTGTGGTAGCTTCAATAAAACAACTTTTAAATAATCTTGGAAAACTCATATGTATTAATGAAAACCCTGAATTATCATGAACAATACAGATCAAATCAACAAATATACGAATACCTAGCAGATGCAAGAAATGAACAAATATAAAACATATATTCCCATGTTTTGTCATGTGCTACAGCAGCAAAGACTGAATTTGAAATAATACATATTTTCAGTAAAGTTCCTTTTTAATAGATTTCAGAGTAATAGAATGAAAAAAATGAACTGAAAATATGGCATTTACTATCAAAACCATGGATTTCCTTTAAGAAATAAACATAATTGTTACAAACTGCCTCAAATTTACCTGGGGGAGAAAAATTAATGGCCAAAAACTTTAAATCTTACTTGCAAGAGAGACAAAATAACGAGAAAGTCTTACAAATGAGTACAGGTGGGGAGAAGAAGCCAAGTATGTACAAGACTATAACCTAAAATATGGTTCAGATTGTTTCCAGGAGGGAAAACATAATATGAAAAGTGAGAAGAGGACACTGGGAGGAATTAGATGACAGTAATATTACTGTTAAAAACATTGTCGTGATGACAATGATGATGGTAACAGAAGACAGTGACAGAAATTTAGTTTGTATCTAATATGTGTCAGGCCCAGCACCAAACCCTTAAATGTATCAAATTGTTTAATTAACCCCTTCACTCAATCATATAAATACACTTATGAAAGCTATCTGTTTACTGAGGAAACATTTGCAGAGGGTTAATATACCTGCCCAATAACACAGCACTAAGATTTTAACAGAGGCAGCTAACGTCAGAGATTAGGCCCTTAACAACTAACCTAAGAATACCTCTGAGGACACTGTAAATCCAAAAAAAAAAAATCAGCAGTGGGACATAAAGAGGCTATAAAAGCTCAAATTAAGGCCATCAGATTGACATAAAACAAAACTAAATACCAAAAACTTCTGTCACACAGTAAGTATGAAATGCTAAAGGAAGGAAAAGCTCAAATCTGTGTACTAGCTCTTAAAATATACTTCTGTATATGATAATTCAATATTGTAAAGACATTAATAATTTCCAAATTCACTTATAAATTCAAATCTATAAATTCAAAACTTAAAAAAACATTTCTATGATATATGACCAGCTGACTGGTAAATTTATCAGGAAAAGAAAACTTTGAAAAAAATTAAGAGATAATATTTCTTATTAAAAGCTATTTAAATAAAAGGGTAGTTTGGGAACAAAATAAACAAATATATCAATGGAATAGAATAAAGCTAAAATTCAGACATAGACACATGTGAATTTGAATATTTAATACATGATGATATAGATAGTATTTCAGATGAGTAGAACAAAGATAGACTATCTATAAGAGGTAGAAATAACACAGAGTGCTGGGAGTCAGACTTTTATAACTGTGCCGGCTATCAATGTATTGCTTCTCATCTACAAATTCACCCTTTGTTGCCTGATCTGTGAGAACGGGTATGGGCCCTTTAAGTGTTTCCTTTGCCAGCTGGCACACTGGTAAGCTTTGTCAATAGAGGGCACTGGAGACACACTGCAGAAGGAAAAGGTGGCTCGCTAGCCAGGCTCCTGGGGAGCACCAGTTTTTCTCCTTTGGCCCACATGATGGTCCCAGGTGCTAAGCGCCTGCAGGGTACAGTTTTCTCCAGCATTTAGCCACCACACGTTTTCCCCAGCTCAGGATTCAGGCCACAGCAGCATAGCTGACAGCCCCAGAAAGAACAGCACTGTCAAGTCACTGGTCCCCACAACTTCTCCTCATCCCCACAGGCACACTAGCAAAGTGCCCTGTGGGGTTGGTTGCCTAATGAGCCAAAAGCCCAGTTCTTTATCCTGCCCAGCACATGTTTAATTCTCATGGCCTCCTGACCACTGTGTGCCCACCTACCAGTCTGCACCCATCTGCACCCCACAGCATTGCTCCTGCTCTCACAGTGACTGTGGCCTAGGTAACCCAGCAATTCCTGTGCCTGACAGTGGGCTGCAACCATACCTTCTACAACAGGGCGTGAACCCCCCTTCGAGTTTATCCTTACTTGGGTATTCTCCTTCTGACCTATGATACACTTTGAGGTCTCTTTCCACTTTCGTGTATTTACTCTCCTATCACTAAACTATTTAATAATTCTTTATATTAAACTTCTCCTGTTTAAACTACTATGTAGTTTCTGTCTTCCAGTTGGACCCAGACTGACAGAGTAACCTTGGACAAATTACTAAATCTCTCATATGTCTCAGTTTCCTTATCTGTAAATGGGGAAAAAAGTACTAACCTCATAAGGTTATTGTAAGAACTAGAGGATTTATTGTACTTTGCCATGTATAATGCGTACCCACGTTTTTGGGCCAAACTTTCGGGGGAAATTTCATTTTAATTTTTTAATTCAAATTTTTATTTGTTTATATTTAGGTACTTGTTTTTTGTATTATAAAGGAATTTTAACATTTATTTTTTAACATATTATGGTATAAGAAAATTTATGTAACAAATAATTACAAAACACAAGAACAAGGTACAATAAATTTTATGTACCAGTAACAAATTTACGATATTTACGTTTCATAGAAGGCCAAGAACTCTTTGTCACTGCAAGTTTGTGGTAGGTTCAACAAAATGGAGTATCATATTCCAGGGTATTATTTTGTACATGGATATCGTTATTGATTTCTAGACTTACACTTTTAATTCATAAGCATAAATAAAAGAATTAAAAACATTTATATAGATATGGAATTAGTACTACCCATATATAATGCACATCCTTATTTTTCCCTCACAAATTTGGGCAAAAAAAGTATGCATTATACATGGCAAAATACAGTAATATATATAAACTAATGGAGAACAATGCGTAGTATGTACTAGTCACTCACTAAATGGCAATTATTATTGTTATTAATGTTGTTATTCACTAAATTATGTAGGGACAATTTATTGGTCATTTCAGAGAAAATATGCATTCAATAGGTAAATAAAATTAAATTATACAGCTATTAAAAGAAAATATAGGTGACTCTACTTATAATTACAAGAGAGAAAAACCTTAAGAAATGCAAAATATAAAAGCAACAAAGAGAAAGTAATAAGTTTGACAAATAAGTTTTTAATTCCAATATGATAAAGCCCATTATAGAGTTTTAAAAGGCAAGCCACACAAGTATAAACAGTCAGTTCACAGAAAAATGTTAATGGCCTTTAAACATAAGAAACTTCCTTAAATACCAATAAAATTTCACAATAAAAGAAATTAAAATCAAAACTAATTGAAATATCCTTTCTTACCTATCACACAAATCAGAAAGGATATAGAATATTAAAACAAATGAATAATCAAATAGACCTAAGTGACATATAGAACACGTACTCAACAACTGCAAAATACATACTTTTTTGAAGTTCACATGGAACATTTATCAAAACATACCATAAGCTGAGCCATAAAGCAAGTCTCAAAAAGCTTCAAGGGATTGGGATCATACAGCGTATGGTCTCTGACCACAGTGAAATTAAACTAGAAATCAAAAGAAAGCTAACTAAAAAATCTTTAGGCAAATAAATGTGAACACTCTTAGGAGAAAAATTAATTCCTTGGAAGAAAATGAGAAAAAGAAAATATAGTCTTATAATTGTTAAAGAAATTGAATCCCATTTTTTAAAACTTCCCACACACAAACAAACAAAAAACACTATACTACTAATTTACGATAGCTAATGAATTCTTCCAAACAATTAAAAATAAATCATTCCAATCATATACAAAGTCTTTCAAAGATCAGAGAAAAAAAATCCTCAACTCATTTTATGAGGCCAGCCATAACATGATTCTAAAACCTGAAAAAAGTATTATAAGAAAATGAAAGCCAGTCTATTATATGGACACAGAGGTCAAAACCTTAAACATCAGCAAATAAAATCCAGAATATAAAAAATAAAAACTTATGACCAAGAAAGCTTTATGCCAAGAAAGGAACATTCCAAAATCAATCATAAATTTCATTGTATTTAACACAAAAAAAAGGGGAAAAATCCATATATCAATAGATGCAGAAAAGCACTTCATGATATTCAATACCCATTTATAATACAAATTATCAGCAAACTAAGATTAGAAGGGAACTTCTTCAATCTGATAAAAAGCATCTATGAAAATCTTACAGCTGGCAGCATACAGAATAGTGAAATATTGAAATATTTAATGTTCTCCCTTTAAGACCAGGAACAAAGCAAGGATGTATACTATCACCATTACATTGGATGTCACAGGCAATATAATAATGCAAGAAAAAAATAAAAATTTAAACACTGGAAAGGAAAAAGCAAAACTGCCATGATTCACAGGTAATATGATTGTATAAATAGAAATTCCAAGGGAATCTTTTTTTTTTAACTTTAATACAAACTGGGAAACCAAAAATTTTGTGTGACTCCCTTTATTGCAACATTTTATCAAGGTGGTCTGGAACAGAACCCACAATATCTCTGAGGAATGCCTATATGTCATTTGAATTTTTTAACAATAAAAATATATTATTTCAAATAATTTTAAAATTAATAGAATATGCTAACACATTTTAAATGTCTATAATCTCTTGAGGAAGAAGAACGACCAAACTCTAACAAAGACTTGCACATATGTCATTACACTGTTGTTGTTGTTTTAACTATTCATAGCTAAGATTTCATGGTTTAAATTCAGTAAAAGAAAAAAATGTTTGTTTTCAACACTCTTCCAAGCAAGAATCGCAGAAAAGACTGGACTAAGTCTTTAGGCAACATGGAATGGTTAATAGTCACAGATTTCTAAAGAATAGAGATAGTGTGTTATAATGTCCACATACCACTCAGTGCTCCAACAGCTCCAAAATTTAAGGATTTTCCATCCATTATGCTGGCATCACACTCAATTTCACCCAAGAGATTTAGATTAGATCCCATTCCTGCATTTGTAAAAGGAGAATCCTAAAAGATAAAAACAAATATTGAAATACCATTAATCTTAAAAAAAAAGATTTAAGGTCAATTCTTCATACACTGTTACATAAACTAGACAGACAGAGAATACTTCCCAACTCATTCTATGATACCAATAATGATTCCAAAACAAAACAAAGCCATCATGAGGAAAGAAAAGTACAGCCCAATATACCTTATCAATATTGACACAAAAATCCTCACGGAAATACTAGCAAACCAAATGCAGCAAAATACAAAAGGATTATACACCATGAACAAGAGGGATCCCAGGAAAGCAAGTTTTGTTTAATATATGAAACTCACCATGTAATATAATATAGGTAATAAACTCACCATGAATGTACTTGGCCATGTTAATATAGGACAGAAAAAAGATCATGTCAACAGACACAAAAAGAATTTGACAAAATCTAACACCCTTCACGAGAAAAACACTCAGAAAAATAGAAATAGAAGGAAACTTCAATAAAATGATACAGGGCACCTACAAAAAGTCCAAAGTAACTTCCTAATTAATTGCGCAAGATGAATGATTTCGCCTAACAGGAACAATGCAGTACCAGCAATGTTCACTTTTACCACCTTTATTCAACTTTATACTGAATATTCTAGACAGGACAATTAGGCAAAGTAAAGAAATAAAGAACACCTGCATTGGAAAGGAAGAAGTAAAGTTATCCCTATTTGAAGATGACATGATCTTGTATACAAAAATATCCTCAGGACTTCACTAAAAAACTATTAGAACTGATAAACAAGTTCAACAGGGTTGCAAGATACAAGATCAATATACAAAAATCAATTTTATTTCTACACACTAGCAATGAACAATCCAAAAATGAAATTAAGGAAACAATTTCACTTACAATAACAGCAAAAAGAATAAAATGCTTAGGAATAATTTTAATAAAAGAAGGGTAAAACCTATACACTGAAAACTACAAAACATGTTGAAAAAAAAAATTAGACCTAAACAAATGGAAAGACAGCCACATGTACATAGTTCAGAAGGCTTAATATATTTAAGGGGGCAATATTTCCTAAATTAATCTGACTCAGCACAATCCCTTCTCAAATCACAACTGCCTTTTTTTTTTGTAAAAATTGACAACCTAATCCTAAAATTCATATGGAAATGCAAGAGAATCAGAATAGGCAAAACAATGTTGAGAAGAAAAACAAAATTGTAGGTCTCACACTTCCAGATTTTGTAACTTACTATACAACTATAGCAATCAAGAACAGTGTGATACAGACATATACCTAAGGATAAACATACAGATTAATGCAATAGAATTGCAAGTCTAGATGTAAGTCTTTCATTTATGGTCAATTCAACGAGGATGCAAAAACAATTCAATAAAGAAAGGATAGTCTTTTCCATAAATGGTACTGGGACAACTAAATATCCATATACAAGGGAATGAAGTTAGACTCTATCTCAAAATTAGACTCTTATCTCAAAGCATACACAAAAATTTACTCAAAGTGGATCAAAGACCGAGATGAAAGAGCAAAAAGTATAAAATCCTTCAAAGAAAGCAAAGAGGCAAATGTTCATGACTTTGGATTAAACAATGGTTTCTTAGACATGACATCACAAGTGTAGCAACTAAAGAAAAAACTAAGTAAATTGGACTTCATTAAAATGAAAAACTTTGTATTTCAAAGTACACCATAAAAAAAGGTACAAAAAGACTCACAAAATGGGAAAAAAACTCCAAATCACTGATCTTATAAGAGATCTGTATCTAGGATATATGAAACATTCCTACAATTCTAAAATAAAAACACAACAGAATTGAAAAATGGGCAAAAGATATCAATGAACTTTTCTCTGAAGAAGAAATGTAAATGGCCAATAAGCACATGAAAAGATTCTTGCCATCATTAGTACTCAGGGAAAGGTAGATCAAAACCACAATAAAATGCTACTTCACACCAATGATTCCACTTATAATAACATCAAAAGAATCAGAAAACCAGATATGCTGCAAGACTATAAAGATATTCAAACCCTCAACATTGCTGGTGGGAATGTAAAATGGTATAGACACTTTGGAAAACATCTGGAAGCTCCTCAAAACGTTAAACGTAGTTACCATTTCACTGAACAATTCCACAACTAGGTATATTCCCAAGAGAAATGAATTGTCTATATAAAACCTATACATGAAGATTCATAGCAGCATTACTCAATGCTCATTCTCCGGCATTAATGGAAACAACTCAAATGTCCAGCAACTCATGAATGGATAAGTATAACACAGTATATCTATACAATGCAGTATTAATCAGCAATAAAAAGTAATGATAAATGATACAATATGGATGAAGCTTAAAAACATTGTGCTAAATGAGAAAAGCGAGTCACAAAAGACCACGTTTTGGATGATCTCATTTATATGAAATGTGCAGAATAGGCAAATCTATAACACAGATTAGATTATTGGTTGCCAGGGGTTGGGAAGGGGGGGAATGGGGAGTGACACATAATGGGTACTGTATTTCTTTTGGGATTGATGAAAAGGAACTGAAGTTAGACGGTGGTGACGGCTGCAGAACTTTATGACTACATTTAAAACCAGTGAACTGTATACCATAAAAGGGTGAATTTTATGGCATATGAATTATACCTAAAAAAATGTATTATAGGGCCAGCCGAGTGGCGCGCTGGTTAAGAGCTGGCTTGGGACATCAGCAGCCCCGGTTTGGATCCCCGGTTCGGGCCAGTGACACTGCCCTCTACAGCCAAGATGGTGAACAACAGCTCCACCTGGAGCTGGGTTGCTGTGAGTCCCTTGGGATGGCATAGCTGCAGCCCCTGCTGCAGTGGGCTGCCATAGGCCACAGCGAGTGGCCGGCAGCCAGTGTGAGCGGCTGGCAACCGGTGTGAGCTGCCAAGAGCCGCTGTGAGCCACCGTCCAGAAGCCGGCAACCCATCTGCCTGACCCGAGAAGAGCACAATGACGATACCAACATGGGCCAGTGAAGCAACGTCCTCCGCAACCAGACTGAAGAACAAAAAGACAGCAACTTATCTGTTCCCCTTCCCCGATTCCCCAACGCTGTTCCTCTCCCCCAATCCCCCAATAAAATCGTAAAATATACATATATATAATATATATATATATATTGTGTGTGTGTGTGTGTGTGTGTGTGTGTGTGTGTGTGTGTGTGTGTGTGTGTATGAAAAAAAAGACTTATGTCAACAAGGTAAACATAAAGGCCTGGAATCAGAGGCCAGCCACATATGTGGAATCTAAAAGAAAAACACTACCTTGTTTTTCTAATACAGCGAGTCAAGTTTAAAAATATATATATCACTAGTTTTATAAAATCAAGCATATCATACATGATCTCCAGGGAACATGCAAAAAAGCTAATAATATAAAATCTTACAATAAAAATAAACATCATGGGGACAAAGTCCCAAAAGACTTCATTTTTTAAATAGGAGGGGAGAGATGGATAAGTAAAACAAGATTAGAGATTACAGTGATACTCCTTAGAGTCACTGCACAGAAGAAGGGTCTACTCCAAAATAACTAAGGGCCATAAAATATGAACGAACTACCTCGCATCCCAGAAATCTGAGTCAATCCAGAAAATTACCTCTGCTCTAAGGTAAGGCCAATGTTGCCTAGGAAAACAGGGCAATTTTGATCAACCTAAAGATCACCAAATCCCAAATCATCTACAAATGGCTCCAGTTTCCTGGATTTCTCCCAAATCCAAGAAAAACTGACCACATTAAAACCTTCCTAACGTGCACCTATAACCTGAGCAAAGGGGTCAGGGATTTGAGGCCAGGGCTTTTGACCTAATGCAGTTAGATAATTTAATTGTCCACTGAATTTTAAAAGTAAGATCACAGTGTGAAAAAAATAACAAAAGAGTTGTATAATTAAATAAAAAATGAATGATACAGATGATACATACTTGGAGCACTCAAAAGGAAATAGCTCACTATGAGATGGAGAAGTTAACAGCAGGCTTTCTGGAGGATGCTAAACAAAAGGAAAGACTAGCCAGGAGTGGAATTCCAGTTGTTGGAAATGACGTGAGCAACATGTAGGTAATGGGAAAATGTCAGAGCCACAGAAGATACATTCAGCAAAAAGGGTTGGCTGGAGCAAATATGGAGATTGCCCCAGATCACTCATCAGAATCTAGACTTGGTTGGGAAAACAGTGAGAAGCCTGTCAAGCTTTCTGTATAAGAGAGTCAAGATGGGTATATTGGTCAAAGAAACATAAACTGACATTCATATATTGTATGAAAAAGAAGGGGAGGAGAGTGAAATCAAAGAGACCACATGGGAGGCTATTTATTGGGTTGTCGCAAAAGTCATGATGTTTTTCTGTTTTTCATTGCAAAAATGCATCATGACTTTTCCGACAAAACAATATAACATAGGCTTTAGATCCAAACCACTTGGCATGGAACGATAGTAGTGAGAACAGAAAAGAAGAATAACATAGGAAAGGATCAGAACTTTCAAACTTCGGAGACAACTAAAACTGTTAGTAAGAAAAGGCATTTTATGAGATGGAGAGAAGAATGTGCATAAACGATTTTGAATAAGACCTTCCAAGTCAGTATTTCTAGCTAAATCGTTTACAACTAAATCTTGGGCAAGAGATCACAACTAAAGAAAGGTTATGGTTTAAAACAGATGAAGACTGAATTCTTGCCCTGGATTATTTTGAAAAATATAAAAAATCTCAATCAGAAGTCTCTGTAGCAGATGACAAAGAGATTGTAAGCAAAGTAAATTACCAAAAAGGTTTTTTTAAATCTATATAGCCTCCCTTACCTAGTCACATATATCTTTAAAGTATGTGAGAAAGGAATTGAAATGTGAGAAAAACGTAAAGCATTCATATTTAGTAATTTCCAAAATACATATATGAGATGGCACAATATACATTATCTCAATAATCTTTGAAATAGGATATATCAGCTAATCAGCTATACAAAGTTAAATTCAACATAATATCCAATTAAAAATCACAAACTAAACAAACGAAGTCATTCTGAAAATGACTCCTGCATGATGGTTTAAATTTGACATTTTAAAAATACATAAGAAAAACGTATGTAAAAAAATTAAAGGATATCGTAGAAGCAATTTTGTTTCAAAAATATTTCTCCTACTTCAAATATACTTGTAACTTCAAAAGTGTGCCTACTGATCTCTGTTTCTATGAAGTCAAAATCCTAACTAGAAAATCATACAAAATATATGAAACAGACTTCATTCAAATGCCAGCACAAGACTCTCATCCCAACAGAAGAGACAGGAATAAGGAGCCTCAACTTAATTGCTAGAGATACTTTCCAAGCCACAGCACAGGGAAGAGGAGGCAATGTTGTTTCAGAGTTCAAGAGACAAAGTTGTGAGTTCAAAGAGGCCAGAAAATTAGAATATGCAGTACAGGGTACAAAAAAGACAGTGCTACATGGAGAGGGATTCAGATACCCATATGGGCCCTTAGTCTTTAAATAAATATTGTATTTGTAATGAAACTACCAGGGCCAAAGAAAGAACCTCTGGAAAACTTCACTAAGCTGAACAGTTTCAACTCACACAGAGGTTATTAGAATAGGCCATGTTCCCATCAGCTAGAGTGAAGATTATCAGGGAAAGTCTTAAGAGGCTACTCCAGATCTGCACTAACAAGGTTTTAAAGGAAGCCTGAAAAGGATCAAACTGATTTAAACTAACAACAGTGTCCCAGAACAAAGTCCTACAATATTTGAAGAAATGCTACAACATCCAACTCCCAATAATGTACAATTCACATTTAGTATAAAACCAAAGGTGACCAGACATGCAAATAAGCAGAAAAATATAGCCCATAACCAGGAGAAATGATCAAACAGTAAAAATAGACCCAGAAATGACACAGACGATAAAATTAGCAAACAATTCTAATGTTATCTAACAATATTAAACTTGCTTTCATAAACATACTCTAGATATCCAAGAAAACATGAGGATCAGGAGGAAAGAAAAGAAGCTATAAAAAAATTAAATTGCCCTTTTAGAGATGAAAAATATAACAATCTAATAAGACAAAAAACATTTTGGAACGGAAAAAAACATTTACAGTAGGTAAAAAATAAGGAAATCTGAATGAAGTATGGACATTATTGCATAATAATGTATCAGTATAGGTTCATTAATTGTGAAAAATGTAGCATACTGGTGTAAGATGTTAATAATAGGGAAAATCAGGTGTTGGGCATGTGGGAATTCTCTGTACTATCTTCTCAATTTTTTTGTAAATCTAAAACTATTCTAAAATAGAAAGTTTATTTTTTTTTTTAAATTAAGTCACATCCTAAGGGTAAAATTTTATAACACATAAAGGTAAAGGACTTGTATCCAGAATATAGGTAAAAGACTTGTATCCGCACAATTCAGTAAGACAAACCATTCAAAGTTTGTAATGGGCAATTTTATGTACAGATTACAAATACATGAAGGGCCGGCCAAGTGGCCCTGTGGTCAAGCGCTGGCTTGGGAAGCCAGCGGCCCCAGTTCGGTCCCACATGTGAGGGCCAGTGACACCGCCCTCAAAAAAAAATAAATACATAAAATCAGAAAACAAATACATGAAAAGACGCATAATATCATTTGTCATTAGGGAAATGCAAATTAAAACCACAGGATACCACTATATAACCTCTAATGACTAAAATTAAAAGACTGATAACACTGAGTATTAGCAAGAATGTGAAGGAACTGCAACCCTCATACATTGCTATTGAGAATGAAAATGACAAATAGTCTGGCAGTTTTCTTTAAAGTTAGTCATACACTTACCATAGATCCAGCAATTTTATTCTTAAGCATTTATCAAAAAAAAAAAAATGAAAGCATATGTCCACCCAAAGTCTTGTATTCAAATGTTCTATCAGCTTTAATCAGAACAACGCCAAATAAGAAGAAACAATCCAAATGATCATCAACTGGTAAATGGATAAACAGATTGTGATATATCAATACAATGAAATACTACTCAGCAATAAAAGAAACAAACTCCTAATATACCCAACAATATGGTTAAATCTCAAAATCATTATGCTAAATGAAACAATTGAGTCCCAAAAGACCATATATTGTATGGTTCTATTTATACCAAATTCTAGAAAAAGCCAAGTTATGATAGAAAGCAAAGTGGTTGCCAGGGGCCACTGAGAGGAGAGGATCAACTGCAGATAGGCATATGAGAGAAATATGGGGGGATGGAAATATTACATATATCATGATTGTACTGGTGGTTACATAATCGTATACATTCACCAAAACTCATCAAACTGTACACTTAAAATTGGTGAGTTTTGTTGTATATAAATTATACTTCAATAAAGCTGACAAAAAAAGTGTACCTATCACTTGATATAAATTGATCACCCTATATATTAACTTTACTCCTATAAATAGTATACATAAGCTTTTTAAAGCCCCCAAGAGTCCCCAACAAATTAACAAATGTTCATTTGTTAATTTTCTAACCTGAATCATTCTATACAACTAGTAATCATTATGTCCAATCAGTAACCAGTGATCCTTTAAAAATCTGTCAGACTCTTACTCTCTCGTTAAAAACCTACAATGACTTCCCATCATAAAATAAAATCCGAAGTGTTAATTCCCAAGGTTTACAAGGCCCTATATGATCTGGCCCCTCCCTCCCTCTCCTGGCTTATTTCTTCCCACTTTCCCGCTCCTTTACTATGCACCAGTCACAATGACCTCCTTGCAATTCGGAGCACATCAAGAACACGACCGCCTCAAAAGGAAAAAAAAAAAAAAAGGATTGGGCCGGGCGAGTGGCGCAGTGGTTAAGCGCTGGCTTGGAAAGCCAGCGGCCTCAGTTCGGGTCCCACATATTACACTGCCCTCAAAAAATAAAATAAAAGAACACGACCACCTCATGGCCTTTACTTTTGTCCATTCATTCCTTTGAAATTCTGAGTTCAGTAAGTGATTCTAATAAGGGAAAGAGTCAATAAATACAGTCTCTCTCTCTCTCTCTCTCTCTCTCTCTCTCTCTGTCTCTCTCTCTGTCTCTCTCTCTCTCTGTATGTGTGTGTGTAAACATACATGTACATGTATATATAAAGAGCTGCTGTCCCATGGGGATAAGTATTATAAAGAAGAATGAAGTAGGATAAGAACGGACAATGGAGTACTTTGCCCCTTAACCAAAAATTCCCTACCCGGCTATCTTCCCATGGCTTCTTCCCCATTTCCTTCATGTCTCTGCTCAAATCACATCTTTTCAAAGGGCCTTTCCCTTGCTGACTTAGCATTTTCCCAACCATTTTCTTTTTTCTTACTATTTTATTCTTTTTATGGCACCTTTTACTATTGGACATTATATATAATTTTGTCTAATTCTCTTCATAGAATGTAAACCCCACAGGTTTAAGTGCTTGGCACACAGTAGATACTCAATAAATATCTGCAGAATGAACAGGAGTTAATTACAACTAGGTATAACAAGAATAATTGCTCAACGTAAACAATAATCCCTTAAGCAAACTGATGTTATCGATTCTTGCAGGTTACTCCTATAGAGAAATGCCAGGAAAAATGCAGTACATACAGTGTTAAGAATCCAATCTTTTAACAATTAAAACAAGAGAAATGAAATAAATTCAGAATAACAGTATTTTCCATTTCTAAAAGATGAAATTTTAAAGGCATAATATTTTTTAAGCTTCCTTATAACTTTCAGCGGAGACAAAGCTTTTAAAAAGTTAAGATCCCTTTGACTGCTTAACCCAGCAAAGAGAGGGCAGGAAGGCCAAGAAGAAAACACCCCCACCATGACATGGAAACCCTTTCTACTAATGAAATTTGGAAACACCAAGCCAAGGCCAAGATCTGAAAAGCATTACTCTTTCACTATAAACTACAACCTGTATCACCCACTTAATGTCCTCTGCTGAAAGCATAAAATAAGAGCTATTTGCAAGGCTGTGGAGTACAATGTACTGCTGGGGCTGCGGTACTGATCTAGTATGAGATCCCTATTAATACCTCTTACAGATGCAAACAATTTAGTTTTCAAATGTACAAAAATTAGACTGGCACATTATAAAATCATTTTTATATAAAATGACTTATGTTTGTCCAATTTCCAATCTTCCTTTAAGTTAGACATTTACGGGAAATTAATTATATATTATAAAAGTATTCATACCCTGTTATTCAAGTGTAAATTCAACAAACACATCATTAAATGAATGAAATACAGAATAAAACTTTGTGATAATACAATTTCTTATTCAAAATTAAGTAGGCTAAAATATCAAAATTAATTTAATTATTGCCTTCATTAATGAGCAGATAGCTTTATTACTATAAAGCTGATAAGGGAATAAACCATACAGCTTTTGAAACAAATTATTTTTTAAATAGAGAATCAAAACAGAATGTAACTCCATTGCTGTTACAGTCTTTTTCAAACTAACATTGGTAAAACTTGTGCAATATACCTATCTTACCTGACACTATCCCAAGAATTACAAATTCCCTGGTATCTCATCATCAATTCTCATTATTTCCAGGATGAATGAAAGCCAGTGAAAATGTATTGCCAAAAATCATCTCAGGATTTTTGTTTAGCAGCCTATTAAGCTCAAATATTTAAGAACTGGATTGTTGAAAGATTTCCAATTTAAATTTCTCTGTGGTGGTATAGGTTAAGATTCATCCATTAAAAAAATATTTATTGGACACCTATGTGCCAGGCAAGTCTTTTCGTAAAGAGCCAAATATATTATATAGTTCGGCCTTTGCAGGCCACAGAAAATTCTACAACTACTCAATTCGGCC
This sequence comes from Aselliscus stoliczkanus, assembly GCA_033961575.1. NCBI lineage: Eukaryota > Metazoa > Chordata > Mammalia > Chiroptera > Hipposideridae > Aselliscus > Aselliscus stoliczkanus. The sequence goes on from CM066738.1 coordinate 35,701,469, forward strand.
TTGTAGCGTGAAAGCAGCCAGAGAAAATACACAAACGAATGATCATGGCTATATTCCAATAAAACTTCATTTATAAACACTGAAATTTGAATTTCATATAATTTCCTGGTGTCATGAAATATTATCCTTCTTTTGACTTTTTGCAACCATTTAAAAAGTAAAAACCATTCTTAATTTGCAGGCCATTCATAAACAAGCAGCAGTCCAAATGTGAAGTCTAGGTTGTAGTTTGTTAAAAAAACAAACAAAAAAAACCCAAAAAGCAGTTAACAAGATAGAAAAATACCCTTACCCACATGGAGCCTCAATTCTAGCTAAGAAAGACAGACAATAAAAAATTAAATAGATGGCATATTTGATAGTAGTAAATACGCTCTAGAAAAACAAAACAGGATAGCAGATAGGGAGCTAACGGCCTGAGCAAACGGCCATAAGGGGGAAACAAGAAGACCACAGGGTAGGTACAATTTATTTTTCCTTTTAAGTGTTTATTTTGATATAATTTCAGAAATACAGAGAAACATAATAGTACATAGTATCCAGAATATATGGAGAACTCCTACAACTTGCATTAACAACCGAAGAACAACCCAATTAAAAAATGGGTGAAGAGCTTGAATAGACTTCAATAGACATTTCTCTGAAAAAGATATATAAATGGTCAACAAGCCCATGAAAAGATGTTCAACATCATTAGTCATTAGAAAAATGAAAATCATAACCACAATGAGACACCATTCACACCCATGAGGATAGCTATAATCACAAAAACAAAAATTAAAAAGTGTTGGTAAGAATGTGGAGAAATTGTAGCCCTTGTACATTGCTGCTGGGAATGTAAAATGGTTCAGCTGCTATGGAAAGTTTGGTTGTTTCACAAAAAGTTAAACACAGAATTAGCATATGACCCAGCAATTTTTACTGAAACAAATACTTGTACAGGAATGTTCACAGCAACACAATTCACAAGAGCAAAACAGTGGAAACAATTCAAATGTCCATCAATGGATGAAAGGTTGAACAAATTGTGGTATATGTATGCATAATGTTGAATAATACTGCACAAAAAGGCAGTACTGATCCATGCTATAATGTGGACGAACCTTGAAAACATCATGCTAACTGAAAACCAGACACAAAAGGCCATATACTGTATGATTTCATTCACATGAAATCTCCAAAATAGGTGAATCCAGAGAGACAGAACGCAGATTGGTGGCTACCAGGGGTTGCAAGAGGAGAAAATGGGAGAACCGCTTAATGGACACAGGGTTCCCTTTAGAGAGATAAAAATGTTTTGGAACAAGACAGGGGATGTGGTGGCAAAACATGAATGTTTAAATGGCACTGAATTATTTACTTTAAAAGTATTATTTTTGTGTTCTATGAATTTCATCTCAATAAACAAACAAAAAGACAGACATAAAAGATTCCATTGGCATGAGTCCATTTCAGAAGAGACTTTACCCTAGAGTGACTAGAAGGGAGCATGAGGGATCTTCTAGAGCAGGGGTCGGCAAATTTTTGAGACAAAAGAGCCGCACAGGGTCAGCAAACTGTGGCTCACAAGCCACATGCAGCTCTTTGGGTATGTACATATATATGGCTCTGAAGTAAAATTGAAAATGAAAATAAAATTATCAGTTTCATTTATATTACTTTAAATTTTCCTTATTTGTAAAAGTATATTTATGGCTCTAAAATAATTTTTAAATTGTTGTGAGGGACAGGATTGGTTCTTCCAGGAGTCGGCAAACTTTTGAGATGGAACATACCCAAAGAGCTGCATGTGGCTCGCGAGCCATAGTTTGCCGAACACTGTTCTAGAGGGCTCCAAACGTTATATTTCCTGATCTGGGGGCTGGTTACTATTACACAGGGCTAAATTCACTCTGAAAAATTCAAGAAGCTGTCCCTTTCCAATAAATGTGTATACTTTTCTACATGTGTACTACACTCAAGACAAAAAGTTTTGAAACTATAACGTAAAATTTTGAAAATAAAAAATTCACTGAAAATTAAACAACAAAAAAAAGAACTGTTAGCATTGTGGGATAAAGGATCCAAGGAAACCCTCTGTATTATTTCTTACAACTGCACGTGAATCTGCAATTATCTAAAAATAAAAAGGTTATTAAAAAGAATCAGAAATAAAAATTTCTAGACTCTCATCCCCAAATATTGTGATTTAGATCATGTGGGGTGAAATAGGAAATCTCCATTTTCTTTGAACAAGCTACCTCAAGCGATTCTGATCCATCTGGACCATGGCCCTCACCTGGAGAAACTCTGACCTAAGCGAACTCCGTAAGCTATTTAACCTCACTTTGTCTACAAACCCCATTTTTCAGGAGGCTGGTAAAGGCATATATCAGCAACAGCATAGAGGAGGTGGACAGTAAGATAGTCAAGTAAGTTATGAGAGGCTACAAAAGCTAACCACTCTAAGAGTTAGGATTCAACTTTTACTGAAGAAAAATTAGATGAACTGAGAAAACATTAATAAAATATGAGAGATTCACTGGTAAAAGGACACATGTACAAAGCTTTCCTGGTAATCATCACAGATGCAGCCACAAAAATTATGTGCAAATCAATGACGTTTTCTTAGTATGTTTTCCATTGAGAAGTAGTGGAATCAAGATAAGATAAATGATGTTAGAAGCTAAATGTCCTTTAAGAGGGTTAGCAAGACAGAGTTTGGAAATCGGTGCAATATGCTTGTGCTTATGGTCATTTCCGGTACATTCTTCACCACAAACACTGAAAGTAATATTTTTCTCCTAGGACTAGAAGGAAATAAAGGAACAATTTGGTTCTGTCTTAGTTGGGTCACAGAGTCTTTTCATCTGCTTTAGTTCCAGATCAAAACTCTTTGGACTGATAGATACACTTTGGTTCTGGTTCAGATTGCTTTAATGGGAAATTTTCTGTAGTCTCCAGTTTGATTTGAAGTTCATTTTCAAAATAATTAGTTAATACTTAAGTCCAATTCCAATTTTTAAAAATTAAATCAGAACTCATTCCAGTTTTACTCTTACATTTGGTAGAAACCTGCTGCAATATTTGCAACCTCTAGAACATTAAATTAATGCCAATTAAGCCATTAATTCACTTTCTCAGCCCTTCTAACAAGACAAAAATTGGCATGTCTGTCCAAGCCTTATTTTCAGCTGTACCTTGAACTGCAATATAGTGTTAGTCTCCTATACTCAAAAAGGGCAGCTGTCACTCAGCCATGGCAGACTGCAGCCCTGAGAGACAGTATGCTCCAAGTAGCCAGTTCTCATTTTTTTTTTCACAAGAAGTTAGAAATCCCAATTTTTTGAGTCTCCTGATTTTTATTTATTTTATTTTTTTTTTTTTTGAGGGCAGTGTCACTGGCCCTCATATGTGGGACCGAACTGGGGCCGCTGGCTTCCAAGGCCAGCGCTTAACCACCGCGCCACTCAGCCAGTCCGAGTCTCCTGATTTTTAAATATTGGCAACAAATTCCAATTTGTTTTTAATATTCTGGCAATCTTTATTAAAAGTTAAATTTAGAATTTTATAGCAAAGTAATATGATCTCGTCCAAATTAAAGATAAAAAAATTGCTTAATTTATGTAAATTAAAATACAAAACTTATTCCCAACACATTTTAGAGAAGCGTATTTTCATTTTTGGAAGCAGGGTTCAATGGGCACATTTAGGATCTTGCTAATATCAGCCCTATATAATAGCCAGACTACTGGATCCACTAAATGGACAACGAATACCGATTGAGGCTGCTGATGAATACTTCAACGGGAACCCAATACATGGACATAGGTTTCATTGTTATATTCAGTGGGACTGAAGTCTTCCTAAAAACTGGGCTCCTGATAGGCTGCAGATAGTGTAACAGGCTGTAGTTCTTTAGGCCAAAATGCATGGAACTGCGGTACAAAGTCTCATTCTCTGCCAGTAGTCAGTAACTTGAGGGCCTTCTGTAGGTTCTGCACGGCAGTACTGACATCTTTATATTGCAAAGCACTGCTGGCATATTTGCAGTATTTCTGAGCTCTGGCAAAGAAATTCTGGTGTGAGACGGATATCCCCCTGGTAAATCGTACTGAAAAGTGCAGGATTGATGGGAGGAATAGTTTGTGGAGTAAGTTGGATGGTGTTACATGTTATACCTGTGCTGCGTGGCACTTCTGTGGGCATATTAGCTGGAGCAGGCGCACGGGGGCGGGGGGGTGGTGGTTGTATTCCAGTGTAGCTGCTCTATGGCACGTTGCTGGGGTCGTAAGTTGAAGATGGCAGCTGAGGTAGCTAGGTGGGAAGAGAAGTTGCTCCAACATCTTCATTTTCTTCAACATCAATATCTTCTTCAATTCCAGCAGGCCCTGCTTGAGGAATCCCTCCATTCTTTAAACAATTATGGATATATGTTGCCTTCCACCTTGCATACTTTCTGTGTTTCACATTTGCATCAGTGAGTTCTCCAAACACTATAATGACATCTATTAAAAGACTTGCAGGGGCTGGCCGAGTGGCGCGGTGGTTAAGCACTGGCTTCAGAAGCCAGCGGCCCCGGTTCGGGCCCCACATATGAAGGCCAATGACACTGCCCTCAAAAACAAACAAACAAAAAGACTTGCAGTATAGAAGGACTTGATCATGTTTTTGTGAAATCACCCAGCCCAATCTTTGTTATCTGTACACAAAAACATTTTCAAAGCATAATTCTCCAAATGGGCAGAACCAACTATTTCTTGAGTAATTGCTTCATTATCACCCAACTGTTTCTTAAGAGCTTCTAACTGATCCATTAGCTTTGATAAAAATTTTCGACATTCAGTTTTACTATCAATTTTTTCATTCTAGTTTGCATTACATATAAACGACAATAATACGCCACAACAGGGTCCTTCTTGTCATGTTCCTGAGCCGTCCTCAGATGATACTGTATGCTCTTAAACTGTGGGGGGAGTGGAGGCAACAGGGCAAGCGTAGCCATCACTACTCCAAGACTCACCACTTCCCAAATTCCAATTTTTAAGACCTTGTCTATGGGCCAATCAGCATACATCTGTGAACTACCTCTTCTGCAACCGCTGGCCTATGCCACTCTGTAAAGGTTAATAAGGTCTCGAGCTTCTCCAGATACAAAATCTGAGTTTTGCAAGTCCTCAGCTCTCCACACAATACAGATCTCATTTGACACATCTGCCAGTCCTAACAACACCTGATTTTATTCTCATGCTTAGCTGAATATTTAAACTATTGAATATTCTTACCTCTTACTACCTGAAGAAGAAACACCACAATAAATACAGAAGCAAGCCATTTAACGTGCATTGTAGTCTAACGGCTATGTTGAATATACCTTTACTAAGAGCCAGGTTAGTGGTCACACATGCCATGTATCTTCTAATATGACAATTAGAATTTATAACGCTTTTTTTGCTTCTCCAAAATGAGTCAGATGAGCTTCTTGCCCAGAATCCTCAGAAGAATGATGAAATATCATGGTATTTTTCTCAAGAAATACCTTGATCACCATTGGTATACACAACTTCACCTACAACTTTATGCAATGAACTGCAATTATCAAGATGTTCAGAGAAAAGATGGTATTCTCTTTGGAGCTAGTAATTTGGACCAAAATAAAACAAATCAAATCAAATCAATAAAAAATAACCCACATACAAAAGTTACATGGAATGTGAAAGGGAATATGAATGTTCAAATAATATGGAAAAAATGACAAAGAGACAATCAGGTGAACTAATTAAAGGATAATGAGAATCCATCTATAAATTAGATACTAGATCCCATACAGTTTTTGTAAAAGTTGGCTCTTACATTCTCAGTGTGAACATTAGTTATTTCAAGATCAAGGCAACAAGAATATGAAATTAAAAGTATTTAAAAATTTTGAAGAAATTATGACATTCAGATGGACGTTTACAAGAAAAAAATTCTGAGTAAACAAGTATCCTGCCTCTGAACAACATCATGATTAGCTTATCCAAGCCTTGCCCATCCATCTTGCCCCAACCTGCCCATTCGTCATTTCTCTGCACCTCATTTAGGATACAGGGGATTGATTGGCTTAAAGGGTAAATTTACCAATTATATTGCCCTTTGTCCAGTTCTGAAAAAATACTCAGCGAAAAGAAAGGGAAACTACAATAAATTTTATTTTTACTATTAGTAAATTTTATTTTACTGTGTTAACTTTGTTTTCCATGGCTGACTAATTAGAGAATGTGGACAATATCTGAGATCTGCAACATGCAAATCACAAGATTATGGATTCCTCTAATGGTTGGTACCATACTGACTAAAAAGCAGAATTTTCACCACTGGAGCTAACTGAAGGGCACGGTATCTGTTATCAAGGGACTACAGAAAACAATGTCAGAAAGAAGCTAGACAGATCATCCAATTTAAATATTCAGTTTATAGGCAGTAGTTAACTACACCTTAAAAGATCCCCAGGGAAAGTTATATTCATGTGATGTGAATATGTTGTGTCCAAAAATACAGGAAACATGCAGTTCCCACATAGCAGAGGGCGATTTATCATTATTAATATTCTTAATTCATGCTTGTTTACAGAATCATTTTCAGGTGACTGAAAATAAAAACCAGAAAGCCTATTGTTACCCATGTGTTGAAAACAAAAGGAAAATAGTGTTAGTCATTCTCTAGAACAGGGTCATGAAAGCATATTTCCACCCAAGTACTAGCCAATTATCAACATGTAAGACATGCTTTACTGAGATATTATTTATGTTTAGGTTTCTGGCCAATTAATATATTAATAAAGAATGAAAAGTTTAAGAATTAATGGACTTTAACCAATAAGTTTCAGCAGAGTTAGGCAGAAACATTTCTACTAGGCCCAAATGAAGTACCTTTCATTCATTAATACAGGACCACAGGGCATACTTAGACATCAGAGGCTCAATTATCTAAAAAAAGTTACTCTAGGGAAACAAAAAACTTTCCATTTTCATTCTGTAACTGCTTCTTAATGATAGAAAGTATTCTTTCTTTTTTGGCATTCTCCCTTTTCTCTCTACCTCAGGACATATTTACAGATGCACTGGCTGCTTTACAGACATGCTAAAAGTTCTTGCTGTGGTTGATCAAAGTTGGAATGCCTGAGGAAATTACTCAACTTAGACAGTCCAGAATTATATCTAGCCAAATTGTTACAGTGCTCTACTTTAAACATGTGCTAAAGTAATATTTTAGCTATCCTGGAAGTAAGTTGAGAGAACATTTGTTTGCATCACACTCTGTGAACACCTGAATCAAACACAGTATGTTGAATACCTAGCTTTAGTATCTGTGATAGTTCATTTTTTAACTGTTCAATTACACAAAAGAAAACATGCTGTATTTTAACCAAAAAACTCTCACACACAACAGTATATGTAGTAGGAACTAAGACTTTTTATGATCTTCTTGAAGCATCCAAGTTATTCTGGAAATGTCAGAATAAATGTAACAAATGTTGGTATTTGTTCATTACAGCACTTGATGATCTGACATACAATAGTCTGTCAAAAAATGGAACCACATTTTTCTCAAGTTTTATTATTTAAAAATGTAAATAGGGCCGGCCGAGTGGCGCATTGGTTAAGAGCTGGCCTGGGAAGCCAGTGGCCCTGGTTCGGATCCCACATATGAGGGCCAGTGACACTGCCCTCTACAGCTAAGATGGTGAACAACAGCTCCACCTGGAGCTGAGCTGCTGTTAATCACTGGGATGGCACACCTGCAGCCCCTGCTGCAGTGGGCGGCCATAGGCTACAGTGAGTGGCCAGCAGCCAGCATGAGCGGCTTGCAGCCAGTGTGAATTGCCAAGAGCAGCTGTGAGCGGCCGTCCAGAGACCTGCGACCCATCTGCCTCACCTGAGAAGAGTGCAATGATGATACCAACATGGGCCAGTGACATAATGTCCTCCACAACTAGAACTGAAGAACAAAAGAAGGACAGCAACTTGTCTGTTCCCTTCCCCAGTTCCCCAACGCTGTTCCCCTCCCCTAATTCCCCAATAAAAAATCTTTAAAAAAAAAAATTTAAAAAAGCACCGCACATCTGTCCTTACCTCTTTTCTATTATTAATCTACCTAATTTGCAAATAAACATATAATTAAGCAGAAAAATGACATCACAGCAGTTTATTTTCATGTTTTTCTTTAATTGAAAGCCACAGAATTCCAGTACAAAGAGTTACTTGTCAAATATAACACAAATCTCTAAAATAAAATATTGGCTTCAACAGACTTGAACATCTGAAATAGTTTTAAACTTTATTTTAGTTGGATTCTTTACGATGTCCAGGAAGAGGTTAGCACACATGGTACCTGAAATTGTCCTTTCCATATGAGCTACAATAGAAAAGACAAATGTAGCTGTTTCACTAGTAAAGCCAAATTTGGCATCCACTTATGCTTCCCTTCAACCTAAATAATTACACCTTTTAACCATGTTGACAATAATACGAAAATATCACTCAAAAGAAAAATCCTAACAGACTATGGAATTAAAGTAACTTAAACCATCCTTTTATCAAATGTGAGGTGAGAACGTGGTTAGAATTGGGGTTGGGGGGTATTACTGACTTCTAAGTAGTAACTTATAACTATGCTTTTTATTATTATTAAAAATACTTCCAACTCTCTAGAAAATGTTAACATCTGCACATACTCCAAGAGAGGAAAATATAAGGTCTTCACTCTGAATATTCTGAGAAGCCTAGTAAGTGTTACAGTGTTGATGCCCTGTGTTGTAGTATATGCATGTCACAACTGTCAGTAAAAGGGTATACGTGATGTAGGAGGCTAGACGCTGAGTGAGACTGACTGCCAGTAAAAACTCCTTGGCACTGGGAATGGTCAAAGAACTTTGGTCAACTGGGATGCCTACCATTCACTTTTAAGCTGTTTGTTTTGCTATAGTGAGATGTAATCTTCCATTATTCTAACACTTAGGTAAAGTTTGCTACGCACACAAAAATTAGATGATAGAAAGAGAAAATGAATGAAAAATAATAATAAACAATGTTTTGTTCTACTTTGGAGCAAGATCTAAGATATGATCTTGATGGGATTCCTAAAAATTATATAACTTAAATTTCTTCCTCATTCCTTTACAAATTCTGTATAAAGGCCTGGGTTTGAGAGATGGACAAAAACTTAAAATAAAAACAAATCTTTCAGATTGACCTTTATAATATCAGCCTGTAATTTTGCTGAACACAGAAAACCCTTCTTAGCCTAGCTCCCTCATTACCAAAAGCAAAAAAAAAGTAGATGTTGCAATAGATTATAAAATCAATGCCCCAAATGATACAGATCCAAACACACACACACACACACAAAACATGATTCAATAGTCACAACACTATAAATCTAAGGGCCAATGAATCTAATATCTCTATTAATATAGGACAAGATGGCATTTTTACATTCATTCCAAAAGTCTAATTTGCTTCCACAGAGCCAAAACACAGGATTACCACCAAGTCCACCACACTACAAAATGTAGCTTAAGTAGTTCAAAATTGAATTCCAAAATATAATACATTCTCAGAGAGTAACAACTCCCTGAACAAAATAAGGGCTCACAAATAAAGCTACATACTCCTCAGGAACTGCTAAGTCTGATATTGGACCATATGTCTTCTAACAGGTTCAGCCAAGAAGAACACATCTGATAAGGTCCACACAGCTCATCAAATGGCTAGAAAAGAGTGAAAATTGTTTCATGTTCCCACCAGTACAAAATAAAATGTAACAAGCTCTGTACTTAAGTTTTTGACCTGGTCAAAAACTAATACACAGTTTTGATGCAGTATAAAATTAATCTAGAACGTGATCATTGTTTCGGTTTTCTGTTTAGCCTAAAAAAATTGAAAGGAAAAAAAAAAATCACTACTTCCAGTAAGGAGATACTTTGTGCTAAGACAGCACGTTTAATTTCTAGGGTCTCAGAAAAAGAACAGGTGTACCTAATGTGTAAACACAAACAGTAAGTTACAAGTTGCCCCTTAGTACTAAAGGCAAGAATCAGCATCAGTACTCAAAAAAGTGTTTTAAAAAGAGCGTAACTTACTTTTACTGTCCCAGGCTAACTGGGCTCTGTCTGGTGCTTCTTTGTCTGCACATGGCCACCCACAGCCTGTCTTCTAATTAAATCAATGCTCTAGCAGCAGAACAAGCAAACAAGTTGCCTCCCATCTGCGTACAGCTCTTCAGGACACATTTCCCTTGGTCAGAAGGTGGAAATTCTTGGGAGAGGTGATTTTCTCTGCCTCTTCACAAGAAGAACATGGATACTTGGCTGGATGCAATTCCATGAAGTGTAACTGTGTGTATACACCTCAAAAAATAAAACAAAAAATGCAGAGAAACATAAAGACTCTATAAACAGCTAGAATACACAGAAATACTGAAGCACCACTGGAAATACTGCTAAACAGACAGGCAAAATAGGGTCTTTGACTAAAATAATCAATGATACCAAGTTGAAAAAAAAAAAAGTAAAAAGAGTATCTAAAGTCAAAACTCATTATTTCATGCAATGAAAACATTTTAAGTACTACAAAGGAAAAAAGGTAAAACTCCTTGCTTCACATACATACAAACATTACAGAGAATAAAAGATATTATCAATGGAAAAGAAAAATGAGGCTTTTAAAGGTCTACTCAGACTCATCAGTCACGTTACAGCTAACGGGCACATGTGTCATGTTAGCTAAATGCATCAAGCTGTCTTTCCAATGTATTCAGCCCTATGGGGAAGGGGCAGAGAGGAGGAAACAAGGAACTACTGAAATACTCAGCTACCCTCTGCTTATGAAAAGATGATTTCTGCAAAAGGAAAAAAATGTAATTGGAGATGCTTAGCTATTTAATTTCTTAACCTCCCAAATAAACAGAAATGACTATAAAGCAGATGCCCCTACTTTTTTTAACAAAAGCCAAAAACTGAAGTGGGGGTAGGAAGCAGGGTGTGGTTAAACGTCTATTCACAAAGTAACCCACAAGCAAACTTGCTACAGGTTTGGTGAGAGAAAGGCAGTTATTATCAGCCCTTCCCAGCATTTCCTTCCAACCTAAGTATGCCATTATGCCAGCAACAAGCCACATCATCTCCACCACCACTAAGCATTTCAAAGACTAGCAGGCCTTAGGTGTTCTCTGTCTCCCTCTGAGGCACACAAACAATTCCAGGAAGAAGCATGTAGGCAAGGGAAGGGGGTATGGCTTAATCCTGCAGCTGCACAGGCCTGGGCTGAGGTCCACCAACAACCGACTACTCAACAGTGATGACATTCTGGAGATTCTTGCTTTATAGAAATGCATGCAGAGCAGGCTCTGGGTGTAAGAGGATGTAGAGACACAGATAAATGTGCAACAATACTATAAATAAGAATGCAAATACCTCCTTTTTTTCTCTCCTACCCCAAACTATCAGCCATCTGGATAATAAGTTACTTCTTAAAAGATTTTCCTAGAGTTTATAAGCAAGCATTATTTGGGTTATGTAGAGATCCAAAGACAATGGACTGTTTTGAACAGACAGATATAAAAACTTGTGCCCAGAATTTGTTCTTTAAATGCTAAAGCACTTGGACAATAAACTAGTTTCAACCATGAATTACCATGTCCCCTGCATAGGGAGCCTTACAGAGTGAATCGAGTCAACAAAAGAACAGCAGGGTCCACTTAGAATAACATAAATTCAACAAAACATTTTTAACAAAGGAGCCTGTGCAATTTGCCCTTCATTATATGAAATGTAAAAGCTATACCTATCACTATTTTTAATGAAAGTATTCTATCCACCAAAATAACCAGTTTTCAAAATGAATTAACCAAAATATCTCAAAGGCTACATCAATATATTCAAAATCTCTTCCAGATTCTTCAGTTTCTCACAAAAGACAAGTGACCCCTCAAAAGTTTTGTTATTCATATTTCATCTATTATTCCTTATTAGAACTCTTTAACCAGGCTTTGGTACTTTTTTAGAGAAATACTGAAGTGCAAAGGAAGCTTCAGTAAGTATTTTATGAATGTGAGTTCATTTTCTATCAGAATCTATAAAACACTTTCTACTTCAGCAGTGGCATCATGACTCACCCAGAGCTATATCTAATTTCCTCAAAGAAGAAATTCATATCAGAAGCTATACCATGTGAAATGTACAAATTATGGTCTAGAATTTAAAATACAGTCATTACCTGAAACAAAACTATTTCAAAAGCAGCCATGAAAACAACTGTCTTCCAAATGCATAGCCCTAGATATGAAGATCAAATTGTTTCACAATATTTATCTTCTGTACTGTAAGTTTCACTATCCAATGGATAAAGACACTTTCCCATCGTTATAAGGATAATCTCAAAAAAGCTAAATGAAACAATGGGACCAAATCAATTTAACAGTAAATTATTAAAACATGACTTATAAATTGACCTTTCCATTTCCTTCCCCACATTTTGAAGATAAACAAAATGCACTTTGGTATCATATCATTTTCATTTCCACACTACAAAACACCTCTCCTACGGGATTGGGCACCTTCCTCCCAAAACTCTGAAAGGAGAAGATAGTCAGTTTAACAGGCAGGAACTTAAGCACTTGGCCCTACCTCCCTTATTTAAATGAAGGAAACATCCACTCTGGTGCCCAGAAGTGGTAGTCTTAGGAAAACGTCACTTGTCTGTACTCCTAGACAAGATAAATAAAAGCACACAGGGTAATCTGTTTCCCAAAAAAGCTCAACATTGATGTGTCTAGGTGGCCTATACAAGTACCTAGGCCACCTAAACACATCATTTTTTTATTATATATCAGATATATTAAAAACTTTCTTTTCTTTCGCCTTGCCATTTCCTTCTGTATGGCATCAAGGTGAGATCAGTGTAGTTTTCGTTATTTGGGTAAGTGTAAAGTTTCATATTTTTCCAAAACACAAGGCCAGATACCCCTTATAATCAATAAGAACCATTAAACCATTTCAGTCATTCCAATTCACAGTTAGTAAAGTGTTCAAGGAATTCAAATCGATTTTCATTATCTGCCTAAGTAATAACAGGCAAGTTTTAAAAGTACACTTCTGTTTTAGTCAAGAAGTACATCACAAAGTCAAAAAGAAAAGCTATGATGATTATCCATATGTATTCAATAATTAGGACAAGACTACATAGATTGAATTAGGACTCTACTGAATAGATTGATCAAAACTAAAGATAAGTATTTACTCTCAAATTAAACTCAACAATATAAATCAGACTGTCTGGGACTTTTCAGTAGACTAAAAGGACTTAATGTTATTGTTTATATTTCACGAGGTATGGAAAATATTAGACTTTGATTTTCATATATCTTCCCACTGATCCAAGCTATGACAATACTTCTTCAACTGAACTTTTATTTGAAAACCTCACCCTGTCTAAAGGTGACAAATCACAATTATACAAGGTGACTGAAAATGAAGAGGGCAGTATAAGCATGACTGCCACCATAATTCTTAAGATTCAGGAAAATTCTTCTAGTTAGTGTATCCTTAGCCTTTATAAAAATGACTAACATATATTTCAATCAAAGATTCCACATAAAACTGAATTTTGAAAGATAATTCATTGAAATTCTTCCCCAAATTTAATAATTAAAGGGGGCAAATATGCTAACCTCATTCAGGCCAGTATTCTACGCTACCATTATCCATATAACAATCAAAAATAATAGAATAGTTTGTTTGGAAAAAAAAAAAAACAAACCTTCATATCTATACTCTTAAAAAACACAGGTCATCATTTAAAATTATAAAGCTCACTTATTCATGTGAAATACATTATTCCAAAATGTATTTTAAATCATTTTTAAGTTTATACTATTTATAAATAAGTAAACTTTTCCTAGAGTAGGATTGATTTATCACTTGAGAAAAACATAATGAAATACTCAACATGAGATAAGTATGACTTGAGAAAATTAAAGTTATTCTAAAATGTGAGCAAAAAAGAAAAACTTAACTTTATTCAATTTTATATTCACTGTTGCCAATATAATATATCCCCCAGTTATTCATTAGCCTTCTTTCCCCAGACCCACAGTGACTCCGTGCACTGGTAATCTCAGGACACCATCTTCTGCATAAAAGAGAGTAATTGCATTTAAAAACTGAATTAAGTTAGATGAAACTTCCCTTGTGTGTGTTTTGAGAAAAGGTAAGATTTGGTGGTAAGCATACATCAATCTCCTTCCTTGCATTACTTTTCTGCTTTTATCCACAATATATAATCAGCCTTTCTTTGACATTATAAAACTTATTAATAGCTATATAAATATTCACCTCAAATATATCATTCCCAAAGCACCTCATACTAGTAATAATTGCTAACAGTTATGAGGTGAGTGCCACACATTGTTCTAAGTGATTGTCATGTTAACTCAGCTAATCTTCACAACTCGACAAAGTAAAAATTATTGCCCAATGTTATAAATGGGGAAACTGAGTCAAGGGGCTGTAAGGTGCCCAGAGACACATGGTTAAAGATTGGTAGAACTGGTATAAGAAGTATCACTCACAGCAGGAAGGGACCACATATCCCCAAATCTGATGCCGCCGGGACCAAACTACAATAGAACTGGTGCCCACTATAAATGTTCAACTTCCTCGACTTTACTAGGACCAAGCTGAAAGGGTTAACAGAAGGGTTAAAATCTACAAAGCATCATCAAAAGTTCAGTTCCACAATTAAGCAAGAGAATACACAGAAAACACGGCTAGGACTTTTAGTAAACTCCTAGGCAAGTTTCAAAGGGAAAGCAAGGCCTGGTGTGACAGAGTAGGTGCCCTGATATGAGAACCCAAACACAAGAGCCACAATCCAGTCAACTTGGGAAGATCTATTCTATCATCTCCTTCCTCAAACTCATCTGTTTTAGCTTCCTATCTTATTTGATTGCCCTAGTAGTCTTGTCAATCAAAAAATTATGTGTTCACTATAATCCTCTAAGCTGACTTACACAAATTTAGCTTCTCTAAGTTTGAGAAGCAGAAGTTGATCTTCTGATGGCCTCACTATCTCCTGGATAAACTCATCCTCCAGGTTCCATACTAAGAAAACTGAGAGACCCTCACTCTGGTGTACAAAGAATTCCAGCAAACTTGGGACAGCCAAGTAGCTCAGTTGGTTAAGAGCTCGCTCAAGAGTGCAAGCTCTGAGTAACAGGGTCGCCGGTTCGATTCCTGGCCCGAGCTGAGCTGCCGCTGAGCTGCCAACAAGTGGCAGGATGGCTCAGCTAAAAAAAAAAAAAATTCCAGTAAACTTGACAACCTCCCCACCTAATTCCTCAACTGGAGACCAACTTAACAATCACACTTCAGAGCGCACAGCTGCAGGGTATATACTGAACTGTTAGGTTAGTTAGGAAACTTCTCCTCCCTGTTAGACACTTCTAAACAATTTAAATTTTTTGTTTTCTAAACATATATTACTTTTGGGGGAGTTAAAGTCAGGAATTTTCCTACTGAAAATATGGAGGATATTTAAGTATCTAATTACCACTAACTTTTATATACATGAATCTCACAAAACAAGGGGAAAAGGAATTTAACCACCTTTTCTATATTACTCAGAAAAGTCCTCAGTGAAAACAACCTAATAATAATAGCACAGGCTTCTTCAAAACCTTGTTAATATTGTTGGGAAACACTGGTCATGTAATTGATGGTTGACTAACTCAACAGTTTCAAGTCATTTAAGAATAACAACATAAACTCACAAATATTTTAAGTAAAACATAAACAGAGAAAAAAAATACCTCAAGTTCCACCAGAGCTGCAGTCACTGCATCTGTTGCAAGAGCACCAGCCTGTAGCTTTTCAATTGCCTAGGAAACCAAGGGGAGAGATTATCCATTGTAAAACCACAACTTCTCAAACATACCCAGAAATTTTCCAAAGGCTTAAAAAAATGTAGGAGATATACAGGGTTAATAAAAATTGATCAGTAGTTCAATTCTATACTTCAAGATATAAACTACTTAGATTTAAAACAAGCAAGTATTTATATTCAGGATAATTTATGAATCAATTCAAAATGTTTATCTTTCATGGTCATTTTGACTTTAGGGAAGAGCCAGAAGTCACATGGTGCCAGCTCCGGTGAATAAGGTGGATGAGGACACACCATAATGTTTTTATTTGACAGAAACTGCCGTACCAGAAGCGATGTGTGTCACGGAGCCTTTCCGTCGTGATCATAAAACACGGTGAATGTGGCTTCCGAGTGCCATTCAACAGAAAGGCAGGGATCTTCAATACGGGAAGCAGCGCATGGAACCTTAGTAACAGCGTGTGACAAGTTTCAACTTGTTCAACGCAGTCATTTGGTGTCAGCAATGGTAGAGGAAAGGTGTGTTTTAAAGTGTGTCGTAAATCATCCTCCATCATGACAATGGTCCGTGTCACACATCATTTCTGATATATGGCAATTTCTGTCAAATAAAAACATTACAGTGTGTCCTCATCCACCTTATTCACTGGATCTGGCACCATGCGACTTCTGGTTCTTACCCAAAGTCAAAATGGGGCAGGACATCGAGGCAGCCATGACAGCTCAACTAAAGACACTCACGAAAGAGGACTTCCAGAACTGCTTCATAAAGTGGCAAGAATGATGGGATATGTGTGTTTGAAGCGAGGGGGAGTATTTTGAAGGGGATTAATGGCAATGTGTCTTTTACTGTAATAATTTTTTTTATTTTAAACATTCATCATATTGTTTAATCACACCTCATAGCTCACTTGTTATTTGAATTAAGACAAAGAAAAAAATATAGCCACAAAATGCAAGGAATTTATTGGGTTGTCAGAAAAGTCATGATGCATTTTTGCAAAGAAAACAGAAAAATACATCATGACTTTTCTGACAACCCAATAGTAAGAAAAGGGGCTTCATTTATCACAGGACAATTCAAATAGCCATAGAAATTACATGAATTCAGTTTGGTTTAAATATCCTGACAATTCATACTTTATATAGACAATTAAGCTCAGAACTAATCATTTCTCTTCCCACTGTTACTACTCTCCCCTCCCCCTAACTATAAAAAACAGTGACTTCCAATCAGAGGCACTTTAGGATCCTTCAGATGGAAACATACATTTGAGAAAAGCATTTTTGATACTATCATGTATTTTATAGTGTGATAAACAAATCATATTCTTTTGTAGCATAATATACAGAGAGTAAAGGTCTATCAAATCACTTTGCTTCTTTGGTATAAATTAATACAGGAAAGAAAGGGAAGGAAGAGTGATTTTTTAATGAACTATTAAAGCTCCACTGTAGTCAACAAAGAGAAAGCTAAAAAACTGAGAATTGTACTAAACTTTTAAGGAGTTCATTCATTGTATAAATTGAGGAAGCTGATTGTATACTCCAAATATATTAGGTTTCTAGGACTACCTTAGTTCTACATAAGTAAAACTTATTTGTTTTCAGATAATGAAAAGATTTCACACTTTGAAAAATAAGGTAAAAAATATAAACTAGCTTAGAGAACGTTTTAGCTTTATTTTAAATTTTTAAAAAATCACACAATAAAATCTCTATAACAAAATATTATTTATTTATGGTATTTCATTCATAAGAAAAAAGCTTAGATCTCTAATAAAGTATAATCTTTCTTTAAAATGGCATGTAAATATAAATCAAGAGCTGAAAGAACTCATATTTCCTTGATACACAAAATCCTATTAACATTCTATTTGCATAAAAAGTAATGAATGGTTTGCCTACAAGAGCATATAGTCAGGATCAAAACAAAAACAAACAATATGTCTTCTGAGTCATTCCTGGCTCTACATTAAATATTCAACAATTTAACAAAACCTCAAAAACCAAAGAGAAAAAAAGCACAACTAAGTACAACGGCAAAGCTAACTCAGGATTGACAATGAATTTCTATGATATATACTATGTGATGAAAACCAGAAGGAAAACATACAGGATAAGCTCCCTAAGAAAAGCACCCATTTTCATTTGTTAGTACTTTCTTCTTCCCTTCAAAGACACACTGGCTGCCTCTGAGCTGTTTCCCTACTCCTTCTATACAGCTCAAAGCCTTTGCAAAAATTTAAAAATATATGATTATGTGCCCATAATTCCAAAAATACAGGCTTTAATCTGGGAAACAAAGGGAAATATCTAAGCATGATTTGGAGAATAAAAAACACAAAACAAAATAAGAAAAAGACCTGACAAATATGAGCAAAAATATAGTATGGCCCAAACCAAAGATTATCTTATAAATCAAACCTTAAAATTTTGAATTTCAAGGTAAAGCTGCTTCATGGTCAAGACTGAAATACTTCTATTATACACATTCCCTTCATACCTTCTGACAAGCTCGTTTGCATACATGTTTATATTCCTTGGCTTTGGATTCAGAATGATAACCCGCACCTGTAGTGGAACAAACCAACCAATTGTTAGTATTTATTAAAATATCAAAGAGTTCATTCAAACTTATGCTTTCCCAGTGACAATAAAACTACTGTCTTAACTATATGGAGTTTTAAAAATCTAATACTTTCTTTCTCCATCATAAAAGCCTTTTTAATACCATGCCTTATCCACTTTTTCAAAAGCTGTTTTCCTGGGCGAGGAACTAGAAATAGCTCATGTGCCCAAAGTGGCTTTACCAAGGTCACCTTTCCTCCTCCTGAAAAACCTCTCTCCAAAGTCAAGAGTTCTTTGGTCTGGCGTTGATAACCCAGACAGTGTCGGGGACAGCTACTCTGTTGACCTTTACAAAGCACCTGCCATTTGGGAATCCAGGATTCTTCAAAGTAACTTTAGCAAACGAGGCGGTTTCTAAATAACATTTGAAGTTGAGGGATGTTACATCCCGCCTGCCCACAACCACCACCAATACCACCACTCCTACCCAAACCTTTATACATCCTCTCACCAACTAGAAAGTAGTAATCCGAGGTGTCTCTGAAAGCTCAGTGATTCACTACTGTGTATTAGAATCTCTGGCAGTCCCTGTCTTTTGATCAAAACCCAGCAACTTCTTCAAAAGAAAGGCTCTGAAAATTGTTTCCCTAAAATGATTAGTACTTGCTGAGTTAGGGATTTGAGAAAAATCTAAATAAGAAACAAACCAAGAGTCTTTAAACCGTTGTGCTAATTAGGCTTCTAATCGAAGTTCTGACCCCTCCGCTTCACCCCCTCCCCACAAGACTCTATAGGTTAAGAACTCTATCTCTAAGCCTCATTGGTCCTCATGTGAGGCTGAAGACTGCACAAACTTAACGCTCATCCTCAACACTGAGAAAGAACTGGCCATGAAGCTATGGTTAAGTGACCCAAGAGAGCAGAAAAGATGCCCAAGCAACAGAATTCATAATACACCCAAATTCTAATCCTGTTTCTCAGGACTTCACAGAACCTGCTCCAATATTTAATAAGCCTCTCTTCATGGCTCTCTAATAGATGATCTCAAGTCTGCTATCTTAGATCTCAGGGTCCCAGGCTTTCAGCAGTGTTTCCCAAAGATTGGAACACTACTGCCAAAGAGGTAACTTTAGTGTATGGATGACAGCATTAACATATAAATTCTTCTGTTTTAGAATGAGGAAATAGTCTCAACATGGCTCTAGTATATCTTCAATATCTGGTAACACTTGCTAATTCCTCTATTTAACAAAGGAGAGGAAGGCTTCAGATTGAAGCCACTGACATGCAACAGGATCTAGCTAAAATGTAAGTGCACTGTTTTGTTTGACTGGTGTAGTTATTTTCTCTTAATGCAAATGAGAGTGAAATTTCATTTCAGTAAAGATAAGTTTCATCTTTAAAATTTTAATATGAAAAGGTGTCTTTTAGGGCTGGCCAAGTGGCGCGGTGGTTAAGCGCTGGCTTGGGAAGCCAGCGACCCCAGTTCGGATCCCACATATGAGGGCCAGTGATAGTGCCCTCTAAAAAAATAAATAAATAAAATAAAATTGTTATTTAAAAAAAAAAAAAGTGTCTTTTAACATTAGGTAAACAGTATAGGTAGTATACTGATGTAAGAAAAATCAAGAATCTACCATTCAAATGACTAAAATTTGGGCAAGTCTCCTCTAGTAGTAAAAAAAAAAAACAAAGAAAAACATTAAAATCTCTATACTGGATGAGGAATTGAAATTCTGTCCCTTAATTGTGCAAGATATATAGTTCTGCATAATCAATCTAACCTTCTAATAATAAGTCACCCTTAATCCACACAATTTTGCCATAACTCAATTTCCTCCAATTACTGCTGGCCCTAGCTGCAATTTTATCTAGGAGCCATTACCATCAAGCGTGTATCTGAGAAAGGATGGATACTACCATGACAGGCATAGAAAGCAATGCTTTCCAGCTAATCAAAAGCTCTATGTTCATGGGCCGGCCGAGGGGCACAGTGGTTAAGCAATGGCTTGGGAAGCCAGCGGCCCCGGTTCTGTCCCACATGTGAGGGCCAGTGACACTGCCTTCAAAAAAAAAAAAAAAAAAAAAAAGTTCTATGTTCTTGCTTGTTATAAATGTCAGACCTTTCTCGTACAATTTTCAAATACTCATTCTGAGTAAAATAACTCACTGGGTACTGTGAAAGATGCACCTTCAACATGGTGGACTAGAAAGAACAATGGCCCAGGAGTCTGAAGGCTGTTCTAGTCTTAGGGTTATTTCTATCAATTTACCTCATTTCTTTGTAAAATCATTTGAAAGAAAAAGAAATTGAACCTCGTTTTTTTTTTTCTTTTTCTTTTTTTAGATTCTTCTGGATCAGATTCTGTAAGACTTTCCAAGTTGTCCAGTCTAAATACAGCCAAAAGTTAATAACCAGGCAAAACACCTGTTTGACAAGAAGAAACAATTCCACTCCTCACCCCATATCAAAGCTAATCTCGCTCCCATCCTGCTTGACTGAGGAAAGTTAAAAAGAGAACCAATCATCCTTCTTTCTTCACCGAGGTCATGAACTTTAGAATCTGAATGCAGACAAATAAAAAAAATTTAAAATAAAAAGAAAAGGCTGCTGAGCAGACCTGGGCAAAGGTACACTGCTCTGAAACCAAGACCCTTCAATGATGGGGACCCAGGGGTGGTTGAACGTCACATTATCTGTCCTTGAGGTCCTCTGAAGTAGAGATTACAGGCTGATGTACAATATATTGCCAAGAGCACTAGACTGGGACTTAAGGGCCCACTTAAGGGTTTCTCAGCCTGGCTCTAGCACAAACTAGCCATGTGCCTCATGCAGCTCAATCTCTCTGGTTTTACGGCTCTTCATTTGTAGTATTAAGAAGGCAAACTAGCTCTAAGACTGTGCAACTATACTTTATGATGCCATAATCAAAATCAGGTCAAATTGTTTTAGCAGCATTATTTTTAAAACCACAAACCAGAGTCTAAGAAATTACTTTGTCTGACTTTAACACTAACTAAATACAGTAATACCTTGGTTTGCAAGCATAATTCGCTTGGTAAACAAACTACTCGTATTGCAAGACATTGCTCGTTTACTAAGTTAAAATGTATTAGAAATGTTTGCTCATCTTGTGTAACATTCGCAAACCAAGTTATTTGCAATCCAAGGTTTTACTGTATATCTATTATCTTGAGCAGGGATCAGCAAACCGCAGCTCGTGAGCCACATGCAGCTCTTTGGGTATGCTCCATTTCAAGTTTGCCGACCCCCGGAAGAGCCAATCCTGTCCCTCACAACAATTTAAAAATTATTCAAGAGCCATAAATATATTTACATAATCACCATTATGTGAATATCCTTTAAAAATTTTATAAATGAATCTATGAAGTTTTATTTTCATTTTCAATTTTACTTCAGAGCCACATGTACGTACCCAAAGAGCCGCGTGTGGCTCGCGAGCCACAGTTTGCTGACCTCTGGTGGCTCTTCTGTCTCAAAAGTCTGCCAACCCCATGGGCCAGCCAAGGGGCTCAGTTAGTTAAGAACTGAGCAACAGCGTCTCTGGTTCGATTCCCACGTGGACCAGTGAGCTATGCCCAAGCTGAGCTGCCAACAGGTGGCAAGATGGCTCAGCTGGTGAGAGCACATGCTCCTAACAACAAGGTTGCCTGTTTAAGATGGTGGGCTATGCCCACCCGCAACTAAAGACTGAACTCGGCACCTTGAGCTGAGCTGCCACCCAGATGGCTCAGTGGATAGAGCACGCACTCTTATCTTAACCAGACGGTGGTTCGACTCCCACATGGGATGGTGACTACACCCACCGGCAACTAATTGAACACAGCAACTTGAGCTGGGCAGTGCAACTGGACCTGGAGCTGAACTTGCTACGCCCTCCACAACTAAGATTGAAGGACAAAAGCTTGGCTATTCCCCTTCCCTAATTCCCCAACACTGTTCCCCTCCCCCAATTCCCCAATAAAATCTTTATAAAAAAAAAAAATTTTTTTTCATCTTCTGACTCACTCACTGGGAACTTACCTGCATGCACCAACACGAAGCCCCCTCGCTTCTCTTTATGGGACTGCTTGGTTTCCAACTCTTTGACTATTATGTTAACAGCTGAAACCTGAGATGATCTGCAAGGCAGCCCTTCTCCAGAACTCATCCCCTTCTCCATGGTCATTCTCCGAGATTACCATCTTCTATTGGGAAAAGAGCATACTTCCATCCAGTAGTAATTGCAGGAGAGAAATTACCCTAAAGGAAAACAGACAAAGATGATATACATTCCTTTCCACTAACACGTTAACATGTAACTTACACATATTAGTACAAAGATAACTTTCACAAAAACTAATTTTAAAGTTATTTAACTGGGTTAATACAAAGAATATAAAAAGATTAGAATTTAAATCTCTCCGTCCACTTAATGGTACTTACTTGAAGTCATATAAACAAAAGAACTGTTATAAAAAGACTTCACAAGGAGTCCAAAAAAATTTCACCTTTCATTTTATCTACGTTGAAAGAAATATCAATATGACTTCAGTATCACTTTTTACTCCCTCCAAACCAAATGCTAACAATCTCTGGGACATTCTAGAATCACAGGCAGTGCTGGCAACATCACCAAGCCTTGACATAATGCTTAGATTGCTGTTTACTTTTTTTTCCAGCTTTATTGAGATATAACTGACATATAACATTGTGTAAGTCTAAGATGTACAACATGATGATTTGATACACGTGTATACTGCGAAATCATTACCACAATAAGGTTAGTTAACACCTCCATCATCTCACATAGTTACAATTTTTTGTGTGTGATGAGAACATTTAAGAGATTGATGCTTAAAGAAATGAAACAACATATAGATTCAGGCTGCTATGAAGAACCTCTTAAGAAAAACCTCTCAGTTGTAAAACACAAATGCCAACAAAGTTATAGGACTAAACCAAGACATTAAAATGACACTTGTGCAAAAACTTGTTAATTCTCATGAAAGCATTATTTTTGAGGTTCTCAAAAGATAAACAATGAATTATAAAATGTAATAAAATAAATTACAAACAACTTATTTGACAAAGTTTCTAATTTTTCTCACAATCTTCTAGCAATCTTAGCTTAATAACAACGATGGCAGAATACATTTCATATTAGGGAAAAATGGATCATTTAAAAATCGACACAGATTTAAAGAAAATCCAAGAGTAAGGTGGTTGAAACTATTTAACACCGAGATTCACACTGTTACATAAAAATCTGTACTTTATTCTAATATAAAATATAAATGGTAATATAAAATAGAAATGGTAACATAAAGAGTGACTTAACTGTCTAATCCAAAAGACAGTATTACTCAAAGTGTGGTCTGCATACCAGTGTTTGTTACCAGTCTGCAAGAAATTATTATTTTATTAATGTATTTAATTGCTTTATATGCACATTTTCAATAAACAATGTATACAGTTTTTGTAGTTTTCTATTTCTTCATGTTTTATTTATAATTATATTTTTGAAACAATTACATCTAAATTTAATAACAATTTTAGCTTTTATTTTTTATCTTTCATTCACAGTTCCATATTTCTGTTGCATTTGGATTTTGTTTTGGTTTTTGTTTTTGCATTTTAAAAAAGAAACAGTTACCAATGGATTGAAAAAATTTTTTAAGTTGGTCCTTTACACCAGAGATGGTCTGAGAAGCACTGCAATATGGTATTTTAACTTCCTTTAATTCCTGGCTTAAGAGTTTTTTTAATTTTTTTTTTTTTTTTTTTTAAAGATTTTATTGGGGAATTGGTGGAGGGGAACAGCGTTGGGAAATCGGGGAAGGGGAACAGACAAGTTGCTGTCTTTTTGTTCTTCAGTTTAGTTGCGGAGGATGTTGCTTCACTGTTGGTATCGTCATTGCGCTCTTCCCGGATGAGGCAGATCGGTCGCTGGCCTCTGGAGGTCGCTCACCGCGGCTATTGGCAGCTCACTCTTGGCTGCCAGCCGCTCACGCTGGCTGCGGGCCACTCACTATAGCCTATGGCAGCCCACACCATCACCGGGGCTCGCACAGCCCAGCTCCAGGTGGAGCTGTTGTTAGCTGTAGAGGGCAGTGTCACTGGCCCTCATGTGGGATCCGAACCGGGGCCGCTGGCATCCCAAAACCAGCGCTTAACCAATGCGCCACTCGGCCGGCCCCAGAGTTTTTTTAATTTTTATTATATAACATTTAAAAGACAAATTGTTTTAAATTATATATATATAATTAAATAATATATATATGCTGTTGTATTAAAATGTTTATATATATTCATAAATGCAGGGGGGAAATTTTGATTACCAAAGAGAACAGAGCTGATTAAATAAACAATGAATTAAAAAGCCTGTTTTTGTTTTTGTTTTGTGATTGTGCCTGTCTTTCTAAAGATGGGTTTTCTTCTGAAGACTTCACGAAGCTCTGCCTCAATTACCTTTATTTGACTTTGGTTATTTCTGTAAGATAGGTTTCTATTTATCCATGTGTCAGTTGAATTTAAATGACTACGATTCATCTGCCAGCCTATACAGGTCATCATGACTGACCCAGACATGAAATGAGCTTGGGTCCATTAGTCCCCACAAAAATAGGCTGAGTGAAAATTTAGGCTTTGGAAAATTAAAAGCCTCAGTTACAATAAAAACACATCCAAGCAGTATGGGTTATTAAGCTTCAAGCTGCTTTATCATCAGATGCATTTTTTTGTAAGTAAAAAATTAGACACCTACATTTTATAATGAATAAAGTTTGCTGTAATGGGCTTTTTCACATATACGAGAGATTTTAAAACATTGCTTCTCAAGCTTGTCTGAAAAATATAAAATGTGGAAGGCGAATTAATATCCTATTTCTTGAGCAATCCACCATCCCTCAGACACTATCTGGAATATATTTATTTTTCAAACCATGTCATCTCAATAAACTCCAGAAGTGTTGGCCCCAACATTCTGCTGGACTGGGACAAGAACTCAAGCAGACAGGCCATCCAATGTACAACCCTGGCCTCCAACTCACAATGGTTACTGGAATGTTTTTAATTCAATTAGAAATCAAGCAACTTTTTCCAACATCAGTTTTTGTTTAACTCAGAACCCATTTAAGGTCTGACCTACCTAATAAATAAAGAGTTCCAACAAATGACTAAAAAAAAGACAAAAAAGGGCTAATGGGCACATCCCAGTTCACAGAAAAATTACATAACAGTTTAAACACATCAAAAGATGCTAAATCTCACTCAAAAGAAAGATGCAAACTAAAACTGCACTCAAATACCATTTTTTAACTTGGATTGGCAAACATCAAAAAGTAAGATAACATCCATGTTTCAAGGGTATAGAGAAACAGGAGTTCTCCTACATTAGTAGTAGCAGCATGAATTATACAACTCAACAAGGGTAATCTGGCAAAATCGAACAAAATTACAAATGCACATTGAAGGATTATCTGTAATAGGAATGCTATGAACAACCATATGTCTTGGTGGAAAGGGTTAAAAATAAAAGCAGCCACTGGCGGGGCGGGGGGATGAGTATGTTCTTGATATATAAATATGTAACGACTGATCTTGAAGATATTTTGGTAAATAAAAAATGCATGGTACAGAAACATATGCAATACCATATTTTGAGGGAGAGAAAAAATAATACAGCTCAATATCTGTGCAAGGTACAAATACAGAAGAATATACCAAAAAAAGTACATTAGTGGTCACCAGTCGCTTTGAATGACTGATGGAAAAAGATGGGATAGAAATTTCATTGTTCACCATTACACACCTTTCAATTTGGAACAATCTGAGTGTATTACTTACAAAAAAAATTTTATTTAAAATAAATGGGAATACATGGTACTAGGCAAGTCCAAGTTCCAAAACAGGACAAGCTTACGAGATCCCACTTAAAAACTGCAGTAAGAGGGGAAATGCCATATTCTGAAACTTCTCAACACTCTACCTACCTATAGGGAAGGAATAGACAAAACATGGCCAATCAATAATACTGGCCCAAGAGCTCTTTTTTGTTTTTGCTTTTCTGAGTCTTGAACTTCTGGGGCCGCACAAACTATAAGTAATCTGAATTTAAAATAAATAAGTAAGTCACAGTATTTGATCTCTACAGGTAATACTGAAGAGTAAAAAATAAATCATGATCATAGATTAACATCAAATATCCCTGTGATGTTTTTATCACATCTGTAGTCATTATTACAAATCACTATTTGAAACTGATGAAGCATACTTACATCAATACATGCACAAGAAAAATGTCTAACACTTCAGCTATGCTTTGAGGTAACGCTCAACACAAAGTTTCCAACGAAAGGAGATGCAACGCAAATTAGTTTTACACAACAAAAACCAATTTTATACATCCATTTTTATCATGCCTTTATTTCTGACTAATATGTCTGAATATGGACATTTTGCAATTTCCTACCAATGATAATTAATTTTATATTTCTAAAAAACACTGGCAACTTGTCCATTCTCTGCAACAGTTGCTTGAATGTTAAACATAAAGTTAGTATATGACCCAGCAATTCTACTCCATGGTATATACCCAAGAGAACTGAAAACATGTCCACACAAAATTTGTACATGGATGTTTAGTGCAGAATTATTCATAATAGTCAAAAAGTGGAAACAACTCAAATGTCCATCAACTGGTGGTGATTAAACAAAATATGCTTTATTCATACAATGAAATATTATTTATCCATAAAAAGGAATCAAGTACTGATATATACTATGGAATGAATGAACCTTGAAAACAATGAAAGAAATCAGTCACAAAAGGCCACATATTGGGTGCTTCCATTTATATAAAATGTCCATAGTAGGCAAATGTAAAGAGACAGAAAGTAGATTAGTGGTTGCCTAGGACTGAGAGGAAAGCGGGGATTGGGGAGTGACTGCTAATGGGAGCAGAGTTTCTTAGGGGGCAATAAAATGTTTTAAAATTGTGCTAATGATTGCAAAATTCCAAATATATCAAATACCAGTGACACTTTAAGTGGCTAAATTTTATGATAAATGAATTATAACTTAATAAAACTGTTTGGGGGGGGGGGGAACCTTCTTGCTTCCCATAAATTGTATCTTTCCATGAGATGTATCCTTTCCAAGTCACCAAACCTCATGGCCTTTTCTTAATCTTCTTGCAACCTTTGGTTCTCTACATTCCCTGCTCTCCTTGGCAAACATGCTAATCCACTAGCCTAGCTCTTCATGGCCCCTGTGACCCCTCCCATCTTTGTCCTCTAAACATGACTCTCTGACAGCCTGTCCATGAGCATATTCTCAAACGTCTTCTTCAGCAGTGTCATCCACTGCCAATCTCTTGAGCTATCCTCTCAGTAGATTAGATGATTCCTAACTCTTGATCTTCTGTCTCTTCAGCTCTAGCCACAAGCCTGGATCGCTGGCCTTGATCCTCCTCAAATTTAGCCTACCTCAAACAAACTTATCTTTCCCCGGAAATCTACTTCTTTCCACATTACTCCTTATTTTTCTTAATAGCACCATCCTTTTGCAACTCACCTTAAAGTCATCTTGAACTGCACCCAGTTTCCAAATCCTATAGATTTCTCCCTCAAGCATTTAACTTTCTTTTCCCTACTGCCTTGACCCTTGTTCGGCTCACATACCATTTTAGCTTTTCTCCCTAGACCAACTATCGTAAAACATCCATCCACAAAAAGCTGCCAAAATAAATCTAATAAAGGACAACTCCAATCAAGACAAATAGCATGCCAAAAGACATGAGCACACAATACATAAAAAAGAAAATATAAATTGGATATCCTATATTATGGAAAGAATATTCAAAATACCAACAAAAATGAAATCTTTCTAACTAGAACTGTAACTGCCAATAAACTAATATAACCATTTTGAAAAAGAATTTGTCAGTATCAAGAGCCTTAAAATGTATAATTTGTATACACTATCTTTCCAGAGATACTCTATGCACAAACTAGTCTATACAAACACAAGTAACAGTGCTATGGGCACCTCTAAGCAGAACTGGGAGACTGAGGGGCAAGGATGAAAGGGAAACTTGATTTTCTCCTAATAACCTTTTCTATTTCAACTTTTTTTACTGGGAACTATCAACTAAAAAGGGAACAATTTAAGTTAGCCACGTTTGAGGCTAAGATGAATATAAATTGATTATCAAGGCCAGAAGAGAAACTCAGAATAAAATATTATTTTTGTTCCAGGGACTTGCATGGCACCTCTTTTAGAGTCCCTATTTTTACCCCATTTCTCTCAAACATTGTTTTATTTTCCTACTACATGTGATGACACTATTTTATTTTCTTTAAACCATTTAGGAAACTACCACATGTCCTGTTTGCCCCTGGTGCTGAAGTTTTTGGTCTAGATTTAGTCTTTTAGAAGCAGTTGAAGGAGGAAGTTGTGGAATCCATCCATCTCACTGCAAAAAGGTTTTTACAGAAATCCAGCCGTTAAACTAGTGAGAGCAACTTATGAATAAGGAAGCATTTTGTTGCCCTTAACATCATGACACTGAAAGTTTAATGTTTCATTAAATGAGCTCCAAAACATACTTATTTCATCTATGAACCAGGAATTACCCTCTTGAGAACACTGTCTACTAAAATAACTTTAAATACAGAAAATGTTTTATGCCTTTAATGCTGTGTTTAACACAGGATAATTTAAAAAACAAAAATCAGGGAGTGAGCTAAATGTACAACATAGAAAAAAGCTTAAGATAACAATAACCTACATATTCATGGTCAACTGGTTTTCGACAATGCAGAAATAACAGGCTTTTCAACAAATAGTGCTGGGAGAATTGGATAGCCACATGCAAAAAACTGAACTTGGATGACTACCTCTCACCATATACAAAAATCAAGACCTAAGTATAGGAGCTAAAACTATAAAACTCTTAGGAAAAAAACAAAGGTAAATCTTCATGGTCTTGAATTTGGCAATGGTTTTAGATATGACACCAAAAGCACAAGCAACCAAAAAAAAAAGGACAGATTGGACTTCATCAAACTTTTAATATTTTGTACTTCAAAGGATACCATTCAAGGGCCGGCCGAGTGGTGCGGTGGTTAAGTGCTGGCTTGGGAAGCTGGCGGCCCCGGTTCGGGTCCCACATATGAGGGCCAGTGACACTGCCCTCAAAAAAAAAAAAAAAAAAAAAAAAAAAAAAGGATACCTTCAAGAAAGTGAAGAGAGATGCCACATAATGGAGAAAATCCAAATATCTTTTGCAAATCATATATCTGATAAGGGACTTACCCAGACTACATAAAGAACTCACACAACATTAAAATAAAAATAAAAAAAAAAACAATTTAAAATTGGGCAAAGGAATTGAACTGACATTTCTCTAAAGATATGCAAAGGGCCAATAAGCACAGCAAAAGATGCTTAATATTATCAGCCATCTGGGAAATGCAAATAAAAACCACAATGAGATGTCATTTCACAATCAATAGTATGGCTATAATCAAAAAGACAGATAATAAATATTAGCAAGGATATGGAGAAATCTCAACCTCATATCCTGCCCATGCAGGCCACTTTGGAAAACACACAGCATTTCCTCAAAAAGTTAAGAGTTACCATATGACACAGTAATTCCACTCCTAGCTCTATACCCAAGATAACTGAAAATATATGTCCACACAAAAATTTGTAGGTCGATGTTTGTAGCAAAATTATTCATAATAGTCAAAAAGTGAAAACAACCCAAATGGCCATCAACTGATGATGAATAAACAAAATGTGGCATATTCATATAACAAAATATTATTCAGCCATAAAAAGGAATGAAGTATTGATACATAATATAACATGGATGAACCTTGAAAACATTATGCTAAATGAAAAGCCAGACCCAAAAGGGCACATATTATATGATTCCATTTATATGAAATGTCCAGAATAGAAAAATCCAGAGACACAGAAAGTAGATTAGTGGTTGCCAGAGGCTGGGGAAGAAGGGGAGGGGAGATTTAATGGGGAGTAACTATAATGGGTACAAAGTTTCTTTTGGAGGTGATAAACATGTTCTGGAATTAGATATTGGTGATGGGTACACAACTTTGTGAATACACTAAAAAAAAAAAAAAAACACTGAAATTTACAATTTAAAAGGATGAACTTTGTGATATATGAATTACATATCAGGGGCCGGCCGAGTGGCGCGGTGGTTAAGCGCTGGCTTGGGACGCCAGCAGCCCTGGTTCAGCAGCCCCGGTTCGGGTCCCACATATGAGGGCCAGTGACACCACCCTCAAAAAAAAAAAATGTCTAAATGAATTACATCTCAGGGAAAAAAGATCTATCCATCTAATGGATGACATGTACAAAAATTATGCTTTTTAATGATACAGTCCTCCCTTGGTATCAGGGGGAGACTGATTCCAGGAACTCCTCAGATACAAAAATCCAAGGATCCCAAATCCCTTACAATGTAGTATTTTTTTCAAATATTTTCGATCTGTGGTTGGTTGAATCTGCGTAAGGAAACCATGGCCAACTGTAATCATATTTTATACACATACACTATGATAAATAGATTAAGAATATGCGATTAAAATATAAAGAGATCAAAATGCTGGGTTGATGTAACTATAGGTGGTCTCTTTTTAAATATTTCTGCATTTCCCAGATAATCTTTAATAAGCATGCACTGCTTTTTAGAAGAGTGTGTGTGTGTGTGTGTGTGTGTGTGTGTGTGGGAGCTTTATGTAAAACAAACAAAAAAGGAAATTATTAAACTTCCGAGTGTATAAAAACTCATTAGCTTAGTAGTAAAGGGTCTCAGCTGACATGACCCCCAAATACCTTGCATTCCTCTCTCCTACAGAGAAGCCAGTCAAGTTGAACTCCCCTCCTTCCGGAAACAGGATGCCCTCTATTTCCAGGGCATCTCCAGCTCCAGTTTTCCACCCGCCTCTACAGCTGCTCCTCCTTCTCCGTCCTTTCCTCCTCCTCTTCCTCCTCCAGAGCAGTAAATGCCAACGTCCTTTGAAGGGACACTACCCAGGCCTCTATTACACACGGGGCTCCTTTGGCCCAAAACGGCCACACAGGACTAGGGCGCCCACCCTCGGGTCTCTGCGAGCCTCAGACTCAGAGAAACCCGCAGCCCGAGACTGCAACGTGGGTGCAGGACAGCGAGGACTCCACACACACACACACAGTCCCTCCCCCGAAAGGGAATAAGGCCACCGAGCAGCAGCCAAGGCTGGGAAGGGGGCCGGCGCGGGCCCCACGCGCGACCCAAGGCAAGAGGAACGTCCTGGGTCCGCTCCTTCAGCACCGCCCCAGGCAAGGGGCATCATGCACACCGCCCTCTCCCGGCCCCGGAGAGGACGTCCCAGCGAGCTCACGGGCTCTGGACAGAGGAAGCCGCGCCGCAGCGCAGACAGCGTGAGAAAGAGGGACACTCACCCGCGTCAGCCCCGAGCACTTACAGCACCGGAAGTAGTCACCGGCCCGTTGCCAGGGTGAGGAAGCGGGCGTGACGTCCATCCTTCCCATTGGTTTTGAGAATAGCCACGTGGCCGGAAGCATACTCTCCCGAGCTCCCTGACTCCACCTTCTGCTTTAGAGCACTTCACCTGGCCCTGGAGGTGCCTGGTAGACTCCACCTGGAACCTGGTTCTAACCTGCGCATGCGGCATTGCCTATCTTGCCTCATCCAGCCCTTAGCGAGCAGGCAGGATGTGACTCTAATCGGAGAAGTTGGCTAACTAGCGATGTGACAGGACACGAAATTCAAGTAGCCACCATTTATTGTGGTGTCACTAGAGCTTAATTTTATTCAGTCCTTGCAGGCACCTTACACAGTAGAAAAAACTGGGGTTCTCCCTGAATTACATGTGGGATGTGGGGGCCTGCCTTCCCCCGGGGAGAATGAAAGTGTGGTGACTTTTTTTTCACCATCTAGCATCTAAAACCAAGACCCAGTAATATTATAGAATCCCTTTAATGTTTCCTTGTAACTATTAACAAGAATCCTTTAACTTATAACCACCTTTAAACCTGCCATAAGACGCAGATTGAAAGGAGTAAAGTAGTAGTTCTCAAAGTATGGTCCCCAGACCAGCATCCTCAGCACAACCTGGGCTCTTACTAGAAATTCTAATTTTTAGACCTCACCTCAGACTTACTAAATCAGAAAATTCGGTACCGAAGATATGTTTTAACAAGCGATCCTGGTGCATCTAAACTTTGAGAACCACAAAACTAGAGGCTTTCTCTTTAGCCTAGTTGTAGAGGTAGGATGGGAAGGGTGAGAGGAGCAACCAAAAATTTGTGCCTCCAGCCACCAAGTAAAAGAGTCAGAGGGCCGGCCGAGTGGCGCATTGGTTAAGCGCTGGTTTTGGGATGCCAGCGGCCCCGGTTCGGATCCCACATGAGGGCCAGTGACACTGCCCTCTACAGCTAACAACAGCTCCACCTGGAGCTGGGCTGTGCGAGCCCCGGTGATGGTGTGGGCTGGTGATGGTGTGGGCTGCAGCCCCTGCTGCAGTGGGCTGCCATAGGCTGCAGTGAGTGGCCCGCAGCCAGCGTGAGCGGCTGGCAGCCAAGCGTGAGCTGCCAATAGCCGCGATGAGCGACATCCAGAGGCCAGCGACCGATCTGCCTCATCCGGGAAGAGCGCAATGACGATACCAACAGTGAAGCAACATCCTCCGCAACTAAACTGAAGAACAAGAAGACGGCAACTTGTCTGTTCCCCTTCCCCGATTCCCCAACGCTGTTCCCCTCCGCCAATTCCCCAATAAAATCTTTAAAAAAAAAAAAAAGAGTCAGAGAAGCAGTTTTCTGCTAGTATGGGAATGAGACCCTGGAACTGATTCCCATTCTGGAATATATATATATATATATATATATATATATATATATATATATTGCTAATATTCTTTTCTGTGAACAAAAATATAAAGGTAAAAAACAATATGGAGTTTCTTCAAAGAATAAAACATAGATCTACCATACAATCTAGTAATTCCACTTCTGAGTCTACTAGTATATGCAAAGGAAATAAAAAAAAAGAATTTCAACAAGATATATGCACTCCCATGTTTATCACAGCATTATTCACAAGAGCCAAGATATGGAAACTACCCAAATGCTCATCAGTGAGTGAATGGATAAAAAAAGATGTGGTACACAGGCACAATGGAATATTTTTCAGCCATGAGAAAGGTGGATATTTTTCCCATTTGTGACAACATGGATGGACCTTGAGGATATTATGCTAAGCAAAGTTAAGTCAGATAGGGAAAGACGCTATATGGTATCACTTATATGTGGAATCAAAAAAGTTAAACCTATAAAAAACAGAGAATAAAATGGTGGTTACCAGGGGGTAGGGAGGATAAGAGTGATAATGTTCAAGGGTACAAACTTGTAACATGTAATAAATAAGCCATAGAGAGATAATGCACAGTATAATTAATATAGACAATAATATTGTACTCTAATTATGTTATGTGAGAAATGTTAGTCTTTCAATTATATAAGGTACCCCCTATCCTTTCCATAAATCCCTTTATTCATCCACAATTTTTAAAACTTTGTGCAAGACAAACAATCCAGAGATTACTTGACTCCTACTTCAAACCCTGATAGCAACAAACACATTGTCTTCTGAGCCCTGACCAAGGTTAGCAAGGTTATAGGAAACCCAGTAGCCATCTCTGTTTTTGTCCTTGTAGTCTGTCTGTCTGTCCACCTGTCTCTGTCTACAAAGTATCTGGACAGCTATGTCATCATCCCTGATCCAAAGGACCATATAAATGTGTTTCCTGAGAAGCAAACTGTCCAATCCATTTGTGGTTTTTTAATTTAGTGCCTTTCTCCACATTCATCTACCTTATTTTAATATGTAGCAATGCCTCACTCTCCCATAAGCTGTCTGTGAACATTAAATGAAACATATTGAACCAAACCAGTGTCAGCTTTTCAACCGCCTTTCTCTGAAAAATAAAACACTACTTTATTTTTTCAGCTTTATTGGGGTATACTTAATATACAAAATAATACACATATTTAATTATACATTTTGCTAAGTTTGCACATATACATACACATGTGATACTGTCCTCACAATCAAGGCAAGAAACATATCCATCACCCCCAAAAGATTTCTTGTGTCCCTTTGCTGTTTGGAGGTGGGGCATGAGAAAACAACATGAGCACTACCTTTTCAACAAGTTTTTAAGTGCACAACATCATATTATTAGCTATAGGCCCTATGTTGTATAACAGATCTCTAGAACTTATTCATTTTGTGTAACTGTACCCATTGAAAAACAACTCCCCGTTTCCCCTCCTCCCAACCGCTAGAAACCACCATTCTCTTCTCTGATTCTATGAGGTTAACATTTTAATACCTCAGATAAGTGAAATCATGCAGTATTTGTCCTTCTGTTACTAGCTTATTTCACTTAGCATAATGTCCTCTATGTTGATCCATATTGTCTCAAAGGGCAGGATTTCCTTCTTTTATTAAGTCTGAATAATATTCTCTTGTATGTATATACTAAATTTTCTTTATCCATTCATTTGTCAGTGGATATTTGCATTGTTTCTATATCTTGGCTATTATGATGAATAATACTGCAGTGAATATGAGAGTACAGCTATCTTCAAGATACTGGTATCAAAACTTTTGGATAAATACCCCAGGATGAGTTTGCTGGATCATCATATCACCCTTCTAGTCCTCACTGGTTCCTTCCCTGCTTTATCACTGTCAGCAGCACATAGCTTGTGCTAATCCTCTATAATTTTTTTCTTATTTATTTTGATTATTGGTCATCTCTCCTACAAGGTCATTTTATTGATATTTCACATAAGTAAAGAAAAGTACAGATTGATGGAGCTACAAAGTGGATATGTTGCATAATCACTCAGACCAAGTGAAAGAAGACACAACCTCTCCCCAGGGTAATCCTGACATCTAATATCATACATCCATTTTGTCTGTTTTCGAACTTTATGAAAAGGGAATTTTACAGTATGAATTGTATTATGTCCACCAATATCATGCTTTGAGATCAGTCCATATTATATGTTTATTCTTCTTGCTCTGTGCTATTTTACTGTGTGACTATTTACTTATCCATTCCACTGGTGATGGTCATTTGGGTGCTTTACAGTTGGACTTTTGAGTTGAATTGTGTCCTCAAAAAAGATATGTTGAAATACTAACCGCTGGTACCTGTGAATGTGATCTTATTTAAAAATAGAGTCTTTGCAGATGTAATCAAGCTAAGATGAGGTCATCAGGGTGGGCCCTTAATCCAGTATGACTGGTGTCCCTTTGAGAAGAAGAAAATTTGGACACAGGCACAGACACACAAAGAGAGAATACCATGTGATAACAGGGACAGAGATTGGAGTGATGCAGCTGCAAGCCAACGAATGCCAAGGATTAAAAGCCACCACCAGAAGCTGCGTAGAGGCAAGAAAGGAGTCTACCCAGAGTCTTAGAGTAAGCATGGCCCCATTAACACCTTGATTTTAACTATCTAGCCTCCAGAACTATGAGAGAACGGATATCTCTTGTTTTAAACCACCCATTTTGTGGTACTTTATTATGGCAATCCTTGGAAACTAATACAGAGCTATTACAAATAGTACTTCTATGACCATTTTAATCTTTTTGACCATTATGTCTTTTGCTAAAGCTATGCACACATTCTTTACACTCACAATTCTCAGATTGGCTGAGCTCAGCTAAGCAGTTTTTACTTGAGGTCTCTCATATAGTTGTAGTTACATGACAGCTGGGGCTAGAGTCACCCGAAGTCTCCTTCACTCTCATGTCTGATGCCTGCACTAGTATTGCTGGAAACTGCTGGGCAATTACTGGACATCTCTCTCCATGTTGTCTCTCCATGTGACTTGGGCTTCCTCGAAGCAGGAGGTCACAGTGTAGTAGGACTTGTTGTTGTTGTTGTTGTTGGACTTCTGACATAGCAGCTGACTTTCCCGAGTATGAGCATTCTAAGAAAAAGGAGGTGGACCCTGCCAGTTCTCTTAAATTAGGCCCTGAACTAGCAGAGGGCTACTTGCACCATAGAAATGCTAATCAAAGGCCAGATAAGGTTTAAAGGGGTGTGTCACTCTCTCCACCTCTTGAGGAGTGGAATGGCAGGCACATGGGTGTTGGGAGGGAAGGAAGGAATTGGTGGTGGCATTCTTGGAGACAAACTGCCACACTCAGTAAGGGTTCAATAGTTGCATGTGACCAAGACTCACTCTGGTTAAGTAAAACAAAACGAACAAAAAAAATGGATTTGTTAAAAGGATGGGATAGTGCACAGAGCCAATGGCAAAACTTTCAGAAAAGATAGGAATGAGAGAAGTTCTAGCTTCCTAGCAAGTACAAATGGACAAGCGTTTCCAGGTATAATCACAGGACCAACCAACTTCATCTATTTCTGGTATTTGTGTCTCTCTGTTCAAGTTTCGATGGCCAGGGTGAAAAAAATGTTACATAATCAATTGGATCATGGGCCGGCCAAGTGGCGTGTTGGTTAAGAGCTGGCTTGGGACACCAGCGGACCCGGTTCAGAGGCCAAATATGAGGGCTAGTGACACTGCTCTCTACACCTAAGATGGTGAACAACAGTTTCACCCGGACCGTGAGTCCCCAGGACGGCATAACTGCAGCCCCTGCTGCAGTGGGTGGCTATAAGCTACAGTGAGCGTCTGGCAGCCAGCACGGACAGCCAGTGTGAGCTGCCAAGAGCTGCTGTGAGCGGCCGTCCAGAGGCTGGTAACCGAGCTGCCTCACCCAGGAAGAGTGCAATGTCCTCCACAACTAGACTGAAGAACAAAAGGACAGCAACTTGTCTGTTCCCCTTCCCCAGTTCCCCAATGCTATTTCCCTCCCCCAATTCCCCAATAAAATCTTTAAAAAATAAATAAAATAATAAAATAAAATAAATTGGATCATGTGTACACACTGTTCAAAATAAGGAAAGATCCTTGAAATCATAATCCCACTGCATAAATTGAGGAAAGGAAATTGCTGAATTTTTCCAAGAGCAGGAGACATGGAAGCTAGGCTGCACAAACAACAAATGCTCATTGTCCAGGATACGTTAGGTGTAACTTTGTCTAAA
This sequence comes from Aselliscus stoliczkanus, assembly GCA_033961575.1. Classification (NCBI taxonomy): domain Eukaryota; kingdom Metazoa; phylum Chordata; class Mammalia; order Chiroptera; family Hipposideridae; genus Aselliscus; species Aselliscus stoliczkanus. The sequence goes on from CM066738.1 coordinate 35,739,121, forward strand.
ATAAGAGAACCAGTCAGAGGGCCAGCTGAGTGGCTCAGTTGGTTAAGAGCTCGCTCAAGAGTGCGAGCTGAGTTCTGAGCAATAGCAGTTTGATGCCCAGCCTGAGCTGAGCTGCTGCTGAGCTGCCAACAGGTAGCAGGATGGCTCAGCTGAAAAAAAAAAAAAAGAGAGAGAACCTGTCAGGATCTTATCCACTCTCTATATTTTTCTTATTATCCGCCAGTGTTGTTGTCTATTTATGGCAATTCAATGCAATCTTAGCAAACTTAAAACATATGATTTGTTTGGAATTTTTAACCCTTATTATTTTATATAGTTTAGAACCAATAACATTTCTCCATCCTTTATAATCTTTATAAGGAAAAGTATATTTGATAGTATTTGGAAGAAAAATGAGGTTATTTAGCATCTCTTCCAATGTTTCTCTTCAGTGTGAATGAAGATGACATTCAAGGACAGAAATTGTACCTTAAGCTATAATACATTTTTGTACTTCTTATTATGAAAAATTTGAAAGATATGCAAAAGTAGAAAGGATAGTGTAATGGAATTCCATATTTCAATTACTAATTAATCTAGTTAATCTGGGATTATTCTGCCTGCTCACACTTTTTTAGCAGATGCCTCTGGTATCCCTACGACATCTTCTTGGCTGCCTCTGAATTCATCTCTGGCAGGCAGCTTCCTGGTCTTTTGGCTTTCTGGCCCAGGACCATTTCTAATGCTGCAGTAGCTTGCTCAGCCTTTCTACCGACGAAGCACAGCCTGGAAGTTCTTGAGCATTAATACACCCCCAGTGGCAACCCACAGTCAAAGAAGGATTTAAATGCTCTGTCCTTCTGTCCTTCTGTCCATTCCAGAAAGGCATCTTGTAAACTTCATGTTCTCAGCGTTCTGAATCCTGGGTTGTCTACAGCAGCAATTGAAGCTTCCTTACATTGGCTTTTCCTTCCTCCATGCTTTATCCTTCTTAATCCCTCACTTCCACTGCCTACAGCCACCTTTCAGAAAGCTTCCTGGACCTAAGTTCCTGTCTCAGGTTCTGTACTCTGGGGCATCCAAACTAACACTGGAATCATTCATCTAATCATATCTTCTGGTTACCACATCAAAGTCTAATCTTCATTTATATGAAGCCCATTTTGCAGACAGGACTCAAGGTATTTTTAAAGATGGTGACCAATGTGAGTAATGGCTGTGGAGAAATTAAGAGCAGCATAATTCTGCTTTTCTATAAAAATTGAGAGTAACATTCTCTTCCAATATTCTTGTGTAGCTAGGAAGGAAGGAAGGAAGGAAGGAAGGAAGGAAGGAAGGAAGGAAGGAAGGAAGGAAGGAAGGAAGGAAGGGAGGAAGGAAGAGAGGAGAGGAGAGAGGAAGGGAGGGGAGGGGAGGGGAGAAGAGAGGTAGATGACCTGTTTTTTCCTGACAGTTTTTACTACAGAATAAAGTGTGGTTTAGGAGCTGAATATCAATAACTTGACTCACCCGACCTGAATTCTGAGCTTTACTTCCAAATCCCAGACTAAAGTTTTCTAACCCATGAGTACCCTTAGGATGTGTTAGCAAGTGAGTTGACTGTCAGCACCTTGAGACCTGGGAGCACACCCAGGCCCCCAGGGAAGCTGGGCCCAAGGGTCAGAGGACAGCACTAGTGTCTCTAATGGGAAACAGATGCTCCTAGCTGTCGCCTGCCATCAGCCTGCTCACCAACTGTTTTCAGCCCTGGCTCTTTCTGGACCAATCCAGCTGTATAAACACACTTTTATCCACAAGCTGACTTGGGTGGGGGGGGGGGGGGCGGCAGCCAACAGATCTGTCTTTTCTGTTAGGAGAGCCTGCCTGTATTGAATCCAAGGCTTAACTCATTAGAATAACAATTAAACAAAGGTGGGGGGGGTTTCTTTGTAATTTTTAGCCTCTATGTTCTTTACTATCAAGATGCCTGGGTGGTATTAGCTGATGGTTAATCTATTGAGAGTTGAGGGCAAAGGGAATCTGTTTGAAATAAGAAGGCTTTAAAGAGAGGTGGAGAGGCAGTGTGGGAGATCAGGATGTTTTGAGTTCTAGATGTAACCACATGTTCTTGGGAATATCAGTTAACCTTTTGGGACTCATTTTCCTTTATCTGTGAAACAAAGCAGTTAAACTAGCCAATCTAAAGAATCTTCCCATTACTAATATTTTAAATAATTTGCTGTTTTCTTAGCTTTTTACCATATTTTTTACTTGAAAGACATTTTCTGAACATCTATTAGATACACAGCAGTCTGACCAACATGCACAATATATTAACACAAAAAGATTCCTTAGAGAGTCAAGACTATGTTAGGCATCTGTTTTCTTTTCTCTCTTTAGCACCCCTTCCTTTTTTCCCTGAAAATAATGTTCCTTGGACTACAGAGATTAATTCCCACTACTATTTTATGTGGCTTTAATGGGTCTTTCAGTCAATGTGCCCTGGCAACCTGGCCCAGGTATGAGCATGTGATCCAGCCCTAGCTAATCACATACTACCCCTGGGGGTGAATTTAAGCTCATAACTCATTCTAGGCCAATCCAAATTCTTCCCTGGAATCTTATATTATGGGTTTTTAAAGAGAGGATCTTCTTTTATATGTGGGGTTACCTAATTGGAAAGAGCTAAAATCTGTGACCATTCCCCTATCCCTGTTACATGGAGAAAGTCCATCTAAAGTTTGAAAAACTAAGGTCAATCATGAAGAGAAGCAGGGTCAAGAGATGGGACAAAATTTCAAATGATATGGTTTGAAACCCCCTCCTTCCCTATTATGAATGCCAATCTCTCTCTCTCTCTCTCTCTCTCTCTCTCTCTCTCTCTCTCTCTCTCTCTCTCTCTCTCTCTCTCTCCCCCTCCTTTTCTTCTTCCTCTAGCTCAGCTAGTTTGAGATGGCTTTCCATCACTTCCAAACTCTTTTGATTTGACACAGCCAAACTATTATTTTAAATATAATTCTCACATTATTTGGGATTTGTCCAAGGTTACATGGCTAGTGAGCAGCAGAGCTGGGACCCAATCATAGATCTCCTGACTTCCAAACCAGTTCTTGTATTTTTTGTGGGTTTCTTCCAATCTTTGTAAGGAAAATTTTCAAACATACAGAAAACTTGAAAAATTGAAAAGCAAGTGTCTGTTTATCTACTACTCAGATTCTACAATTTACTTTTTTTTTTTTTTGAGGGCAGTGTTACTGGCCCTAATATGTGGGACCGAACCGGGGCTGCTGGCTTCCCAAGCCAGCACTTAACCACCACACCATTTGGCGGGCCCTCTATGATTTACATTTAATAATACTTGTTTTATTATATATCTAGCCATTCATTCTTAAAAATTAATTTCAGAGTAAATCGCAACCAGTTTTCTTTTTGTTCTGCCATACCTCAGCCTTTACAGGCATGGTAGTGTGTTGGATGGGGTTTGGATGGGCAAACTAGCTCATCCACATGCATGTATGATGGCCCCTCATGATACAGGATAGAGCCAGGGATGAGCAAAAGGAAGATGGTTGGATTGTAAGTCAGAAGACTCCATAAATGAGTGGCAGGCCTAGGAGAGACCCACAATAAATAAGTAAAAACATAAGTGGACAAGATAATTTTTGTTGGTGATGAATGTTATAAAGAAAATGAAGCAGGGTAATGTCATAGAGCATGTCTGTGCACCAGGGAAAACTTTATTAGATCGGCCTAGGAAAGCCTCATAGAGGAGATGACTTGGATTATACCTCAATAAGGAAAGGGACCAACTATGTCAAGAGCTGGAGGAACAAGATCCAGGGAGAAGGAAAGCCAGTACAAAATCCCTAGGGTGCTCTTACAACAGAAAGAAGCTTGGCAAAATATCCTCCATCTACTCCTCACCACCATCATCCTCATCCTCATTATGACTGGAAGTACATGTGGTATGTTTAATAATCAGTTACTGCAGTTTCTAGGTGAATTGAATAATTACATCTTATGTGTAACTCTGTTGGCCAAATGGTATTTCAGTAGCCCTGCCAGTCACTTTTTAGACAAAGATAAACAGTTTCAAGAGTATTTTGACACACAGAAGCCCCATAAGCCTACAGAAACAAGCCGGTCCTAAACAGGAACATGTTGGTCTTTCACAATTTTGCTGGCCCAAATAACAGGCTCAAATTATATCCCAAACAGCTCATGGTTTCTTACGCTGCTCTTTTAACATAGTAATTGGCAGGACTTTGGCCAAAAAAATTGTTAGTTTATCTTGTGTAAATGGCTTAAATATGTGTTTTAGCATTAAAATGATCCAAAACCAACACTTTGCATTGCTTTCAAGTGCCTTTTTGACCTGCCCTCAGTGGAAACCAGATTAATTTAAAACTTTACAAGTGAAATGTCTTAATCTTCCAAGGGACCATTCTGCTGTCAGTGGTGCCAGATCATGAAGAGATGGACCTCTTCAGTTTCTTTTATTTTCAGTAATTTTTCTTTAATTGTTGAGATATTTGTTCAGAAATGAGCCAGAGAACATATGCTTCAAGTTTTACTTTTATGGTTTCTTAACCATGCCATGAATAATGTCCAAAACATCAATATTAAACCAAATTAATACCATAACCAATCAGGAAGACATTTGGATCTAGTATGTGGTCAACTGCATTTTTCTAGTCCAATTCTACAAGTATGGTAGAATTGGAATAGGAAATATCCTTAGAAACAACCAAATGGAATTTTTTAAATGTAAAAATTATATATGCCATGGTCATTTAAAGCCATATTTACCACTGGAAAAATTTATTTCCTGGGAGCAAAGCCATATTTATTAAAGACAAATGCATCTCAAGTAAGGAACTATCAAAGTTCTCAAAATGTTATTTTTTGTACATACCAACATGTTCACATTGTCACCTTACAGCAAAATTTCAACAGTTATAGAGCTGGAAGAAGCTGTGGTCAATGCTGCTGGGGCTCTATCTCGTTCCCCTCAAGCTTCTTTGGCCATTTCTGTTCCCCTTCCTTGGCTTCATTGTTTTTGCTTTTAACTGTCAGCACTGTCCCTCTCTTTGGAGACCATCCTTTGGGCTACTAGAGCTACTTTGTCCACTTTGCTGAGAGCTGGAAGTACCAGGCAATTCATATCCCCTTAGGGTGGCCTTTTGCCAACAAGTGACTGGTACTGGAATATAAAAACCCCAGCTCCCTTCCCTCAAGAAAATATAAATTCTGAGGTAAGTTTAGACCCTAGAGCCTCCCGGTGGGATCCAGTGGAGGCTAGGGCTCCGCCCTAAATCACTCCTCTGCCTGGTTGCTTTCTCTCCCTGTCCTGTCTCCCCTACTATTTATGGGTCTCCTCAGAAGTCCTTTCTTAACATATTACTTGCACAAAAACCTCATCTCAGGGCCTGCTTCTGAAGAACCTCATGGAAGGCCTGAGAGGAACTTCATCTGCTCCAATCCACTCACTTCACAGATGAGTAACTCAATCTATCTTCCCACAAATATTTACTGAAGGCCTATTATGTGCTGGGCACAGTTTAGGTATGGAGAAATGGATCTCTAGGACAGTGGAAATGACAGAATACTCTGACCCAGAGCCTATGTTATCTTCCTTCAGGATCAATCTGAGAGTCCAGCAGAGGATGTTACCAATCATAAATGCATGGCTGCATACATTGTTCATACAGTGTTCATTTATAATTATTAACTAACCAACACTCATGGAAACTGGGAAAGAGAGAAGCCTAATGAAAATCTATCAGAAAGTTACATAAATCATCTATACCAATGGAAAGTAGGCCAGCAAAAAAATACCCGTAGATTTACCCAACAACATTCACTGAGAAACTCTGAAACACTATTTGATTATTAGTATGATTTTCTTCTAGTCTCTATTACTTATCTCTAAGGTTTGCAAATATAAAACATAATGACAGATTGGAAACTGCAAGAAGTAGTCTTATTTGTCCTAAGGGATCCTAAACACTCCTGTGGGAAGCTGCCAGTAAAAGCACTTCTAATTCCACTCTACTTTTTAATTCCCCATCCAATAAATATTTACTGAGTGTTGGACAAGGATACTTCCTAGTTTTTTTAATCAGTCATTATTTCTTTGCACAGCCCCTGGGTGCTCAACACTTTGAATTGCCTGTGACAAACAAGGATAAAGGGAAGCTGTCTGGGCTGGTCCTATTTTTTTTCTAGAACCCATTTCTAAATGACAACAAACAAACAAAAACTGTTGTGATTCAGATGCCACCTGTGGTAAGCAAAATAATGACCCCCAAAAAAAATGTTTATATACTAATCTCCAGTATCTTTGAATGCGTTATTGCACAAGGCAAAGGGGAATTAAAATTATAGATAGAATTAAAGTTGTTAATCAGCTGATTTTAAAATAAGGAGATTATCCTAGATTGCCCAGATGGGCACAGTGTAATTAGAGGGTCCTTAAATGTAGACAAGGGAACCAGAAACTTCAGTGTCACAGTAAAGTTATGAGAGAAAGACTTGACATCCATTGCTGGCTTTGAAGATGGAGGGGGGCCATGAACCAAAGCATGTGAACAGCCTCCAGAAGCTGAAAAAGGCAAGTCTGTGGTAATTTGTTACAGCAACAATAGGAAACTAATACATTTGCTTTTGGGTTCGTTGCTGCTTCTGAAGAAACTGCTAAACCTTCTCTTGTGTCACAGCCATAAATGTATTTGTTATTTACTCAGTTTTGACTCCCATGACCTGTATTTCAAATGTCCTCCCATTCTCTTTGGCTGTCACCTGTATTTTTTCCCCGACCCTCTGTATACTGAACTTAACTGCAATCATGTTTCAAGTGCCATCAGTTTCTTATGGCCTCAGTACAAAACTAACACCAACAACAGTAAATATTTTCAAACTTAGAAGTGTTAGTTCCCCTTGCAATTTACAGTTTGGGGTGTTCGGCTTCCTTTTCTGTTTCCTTTTTCATTTTTATATTCAGTTTAATTTGAGATTTTAGAGATATGATGTTCAGTGATGACAGCAATAAAAAATGAAATCCATATGGGTTTATGACAACTGGAGGAAAATTTCCAACTCCTCTGGACAAGATACATTAAGATCAAAGACACAGAGTGATGATGTCAGTATCACTGAGGCCCCAAATAACTCCACATGCATTTACTCATGCAATAATTTATTCATTTATTCATTCAGTTGAAAATTAACAAATATTTATTGAGTGCTGACCACATGCCAGAAACTGCTCTAGGAGCTGGGGATTCATTGTGACAAAGATCTCTGCCCTTATGAAACTTCTATTCTGGTGCAGGGAGGCAGACAAAAAACAAGATAGGCAAGTACTATAATATGTTGAAGATGGTAAGTGCAATAAGGAAAAAAATAGCAGGATATGTAAGATGGAGTAGGGGTGCTGTGATTTATTGGGTTGTTGGAAAAGTCATGATGCATTTTTGCAATGAAAAACATAGAAAAGATACATCATGACTTCTCCAACACAATAAGTTGGGTGGACCAGGTAAGCTTCACTTTAAAAACCGACATTTGTGAAAAGACTTAAAGAAGTTTAGGGACCTAGCCATATCATCAGATGAAGGATGCAGCCAGTTCAAAGACTATGAAGCAAGAACAAGCCTGAGGGAGCAGCAAGGTCAGTGTAGCTGGAGCAGGAGCAAGACAGGAAGACAGTTAGGTGGTAAGGCAGAGAGGCAACCAACGGGGAGGGCTTTCACTTTGACTCTGAACAAAATAGGGAGATATGAATCTGCACCCAACTACAGTGTGTGGGGTTTTTCTCCCACACCAATTCTCTAATGCCAGGTGGGTACCCTACAATTCAACTCAAATCTGACACTGTCTTCCTGGAGATAGTGTTACATCCTGTAGGTTAAGGTCTCAGTTCTACAAGACAGCTCCTACCCCCTCAGAAAAAAATTGAGAGTCCAGGTTGTCACATGTGCTTCTGATCCACTGGCTATAGATTGGAGCTTCCAACAAACCACTCCTTGGGTTCAATTAATTTGCTACAGCTGCCCACAGAAGTTAGAAAAACATTTCACTTACTAGAATAATGGTTTATTATAAAAGGACATAACTCAGGAACAGCCAGACAGAAGAGATGCACAGGACAAGGTATGAGGAAAAGGTGCAGAGCTTTCATGATCTCTCTGAGCAGGCCACTCTCCCCAAATCTCCATGTGTTTACCAACACAGAAGTTCTCCAAACTCTGTCCTTTGGGAATTTTATGGAAGCTGTATTACATAGGCAGGATTGATTAAATCATTGTCCATTTGTGACTGAACTCAATCCCTGGAAGTAGGGAAGTGAGACTGAAATTTTAGCCCTCTAATGACATGGTTTGTTCCCCTGGCAATCAGCCCTAATCCTTAAGTGCTTTCCAAAAATTACCTCGTTAGCATAAAAACATCTTTACCACTCTCATCACTTTGTTAATTCCAAGGGTTTTAAGAGCTCTGTGCCAGAAACAGAGACCAAATATATATTTCTCATTATAAATCACAATAACACAGGAGCCATTACATGGCTTTAAAACCAAGAATGACATGCCCTTATACTTTAGATGGATTGTTCTGCTTGCTGAGAATTGACTACAGAAGAGCAATGGAAGAATAGGTACACATTCATGAGGCCATTTTAATAATCTAGGTGTAGGATGATGGCGACTGGGGCCAGGGTAGTGGCACTGGATGTGGTAAGAAGTGGTCAGATTCTAATTATATTTTAAAGGTAGAGCCAACGTGATGTTGTGTTAGACTACACATATGATATATGAGAAAGAGAAAGATAAAAGATGACTCTAAGCTTCTCAGCCTTAACAACTGACAAGATGGCATTTTCAATCATTGAAATGTGCAAGACTCTTTATGGATAAGGGAAAATCAGAAGGTCAAATTGGGCTATGTTAGCATTGATATATCTAACAGATATCTACATAGAGTTATCAGCTTGGCAGTGGGATATATAATTAGAGTTCAGGGGACATTTCTGGGTTGGAATTATATATTTGAGAGTCATAAACATATAGTTCATATTTAAAGGCATGAAAATAAAAATGAGATCGCCAAGGGAGCCGGTGTAGGTAAACGAGAGAAGTTGTCAAAAACTGAGCTCTACAGCATTCAGCATTAGGAGGCCAGGGATGGATGGGGCAGAACCCAAACAGAAAGCTGGGAAGGAGAAGGGTCGGTGGGGTAGGAGGAAAACAAGACGAGTGTGAGGACGAGTGTGAGGACCTGAAGGTCAAGTGAGGAAGTGTTCCCAGGAGGAAAGAGTGGTCAAGTAAGATGCAAACTGGGAATTTCCCATTAGATTTAGCAGCATGAAGATCACTGGTTGACTTTGGAGCAATCTTTTGGAGTACTCATGGCAAAGTCTAATTTGAGTAAGTGTAAAGAAGACTGGAGGAAAATAGCTTTTTTGAAAACTTTTGTTTATCAAAACTAAAGTGAAACAAATAATGAAGCTATAGCAAGAGAAGTGAGGTCCAGGGAATGTTTGATTTACAACGGGAAAAATAACAGCATGAATAAGTGTGCTGATGGAAATGATCCACTAGAGAGGGAGAAATTAATAACGTTGGAGCAGAGGGAAGGATTGTTGGAGCTCTGTTATTGATGAGGCCAAAGGAGATGGTGTAGGACAATGGTTCCCCAGAATCCCCTAGAAAGCCTGTAAAAACAGATTGTGGGCCCCATCCCCAGAGGTTCTGATTCCATGGGTCTGAGATGGAACTTGAAAATTTAAATTTCTAAGTTCCCAAGTAATGCTGATGCTGCTAGATGGGTGTCGCACTTTGGGAACCACTGGTATATTAGGAAGAGAGAGGGTTGCTGACTCAACTATCCAGTGATCTGTAGTAACAGATTCATTCATTAAAGTAGTTAGTTATACAGGAGGGTTTCTTTTGGAAAGATGCAGTCAAGAAGATAGAAACAGAGTACATAGCCAATCTCAGACTATATGATTTACCAAGAGCCTGGCAATGCTTCTGAGGAGAAGTCACTCAGTATCAATCTAACTTTGCAAATGCAGTACCTTCACCTCCATACTAGCTGGGCCATTTTTCTGATGTCCAGTAAAGTAGAAACACTTGGTTCACATAATCACTCAGTTTACATGACTGGAATGCCTCAGTGGTCTCTTCTGGCTGAGCTTCTGCAGCATTTTTGGGAGTCCCAGGTGCATCACACCCCCAACCCAATCTTTCCAATGCCTGTTCCATAACATCGCAAAAGAGCCTAACTGAATGTGATTGTGTTGTTTTGCCGGCCAGCATTTGGAATCATGACTAGCTGGGGGCTGAGCCAAAAACCTCAAGAAGCCTAAGTCTTTTACTTTTTTGTTCATATTGCAATGTTCATTGCTTGCCAGAAACGGCCGCTAGCAATCAATCTTTCCATAAAGTTTTTTTTTTTTCTTCTCTTTTTTTCTCATTGAGGAGATGGGTACACATAAACCTTCAATTTATTTAACCCATTTAAAAAAATTATTTTAAGACTTGTTATTATAATAGCTATGTATGTTATCAGAGGGGTAGTAGACGGGGGGGGGTTCACTCTGTGAGGGGTATAAATGTCTAATCATTATGTTGTTTTGTACACCTGAAACTAATAAAAAATAAAATAAAATAAAAAATTGCTCAGTAGCCTTCGTTATGATGATGATGATGATGATGATGATGACAATGATGATATACACATGGATATTCCACTGGTTATTGAATGTCTACTTAGAAAATAAAGTATTACCTTTCCATCTTTAAAAAAATGTATTAAATTTATTGGGGGTAACATTGGTTAATAAGATTACATAAATTTCAAATGTACAATCCTATAATACATTATCTGTATATTTATGTCCATTCTATAGATGAGGAAATTGAGGCTCACAGAGAGTAAACCAGGACTCCAGGTCTTTCATTTTTAAATGTTTGGGTTTTTTATTAATATACAGCACTGTATAAGCTTAAGGTGTACAGCATAATAACTTGACTTACATATACTGTGAAATCATTACCACGATAAGTTTAGTTAACATCCATCATCTTATATAGATTCAAAAAAAAGAGGAAGGGTAGTGTTTTTCCTTTTGATGAGAGCTTTTAGGATTTACTCTCTTAGCCACATTCAAATATACCATACAGCATTTGTTAACTATAGCCATCACATTGTACATTACATCCCCATTAGTAAATTATCTTATAACTGGAAGTTTGCACCAATTCCCCCAACTGCCACCCACCACCCACCATCTCTGGTAACCACACACCTGATGTCTTTTACTTTGAGTTTTTTTTTGCGGGGTTTGTTTTTTAGATTCCAAATATAAGTGAGTTCATACAGTATTTGTCTTTCCTTGTCTGTCTTTTCACTGAACATAACGCCCTCAAGGTCTAAGCATGTTGCCTCAAACAACAGGATTTCCTTCTTTTTTATGACTGAATGAATGGTTTCCAGTCTCTGTGTGTGTGTGTGTGTGTGTGTGTGTGTGTGTGTTGTTTCCATGTCTTGGTTATTGTAAATAATGCTGCAATAAGCATGTGGGTACTGATACCTCTTTAACATAGTGATTTTATTTTCTTTGACAACCAGAAAAGTGGTACTGCTGGATCATGTAATAGTTCTAGATTTAAATTTTTATGTCACTTTCATACAAAAACATTATCATTTGAAGCATTCCTTTGAGGCCCAATATGATTTCCAACCTGGTCCCACCCACAGTGTAAGTCAAAGCTTCACTTATGAAGACATAACAGACTTAAAAATCTGATCTTTTCTAGAAAAATAATGCTAATGTAGGTCTAGGGCAGGGGTCGGAAGAGCCAATCCTGTCCCTCACAACAATTTAAAAATTATTCGAGAGCCATAAATAAGAAAAATCCTTTTCAAATCCTTTAAAAATTTTATAAATGAAACTGTGATAGTTTTATTTTCATTTTCCATTTTACTTCAGAGCCACATGTATGTACCCAAAGAGCCACATGTGGCTCGCGTGTGCCACAGTCTGCCGACCCCTAATTTAAAGGAAGGAAGATTTTTCCCAAATTATGGATCTGATTCACACTCTTTATTGATGTAACTTGGTACGGTTTCATAGAAATATTAACTTATAGTTTTCAGTGGGGGAAGCTCTCTTGGCTCCAGAGATTTTAGAGCCTTAGAAATAAATTTAAAAATTCTAGTTCTCAGGCTGGCTGAGTGGCGCATTTGTTAAGAGCCGGCTTGGGAAGCCAGCGGCCCCGGTTCGGGTCCCGCATATGAGGGCCAGTGACACTGCCCTCAAAAAACAAACAAACAAAAAATTATTTGAACAAAAAATTCTAGTTCTCAAATGACTGTATTTTGGATGTGCTATTTGTACCAGTCAGGATTTTTGGTTGCAAATAAAAAAAAATGGATATGGCTAACTGAAGCAGAAAATAAATTATTTGGTTGCTCACAAAATTGATAGGAAAGCTGAAAAGGGGGCAACAACCAAGGAAGGCTAGGCTTGCAAATCTCAACCAAAATCTTACTGCAGGAAGAATGTGGCTATAATGTCACTCTCACTGGACACTCTTTGCCACCATCAGAGAAATTAATTCTAAACTGTCCCTTCTTATCTGTATTACTTGCTACAGATTCAAGGTTCTGAAAGAAGGACAACATCTGGTTAGCTAAGCCAGATCACATGACTATTATTGCTATTGAGGAGAGTGGTCAGAGGACTTGCCTCCTACCTAAATTTATACAATGACAAGTTTTAGAGGTAAAGCTAATGAATGTGTTAATTACTAGGAAGACAAAAGGCCCTTGTATCAGTCAGCTATTGTTAATAATTCTCTATAACAAATAACAAAAAGACTTTCAGTGGCTCATAATAATGAACACTTATTTTTCATAAGCATTTGTGTGCAAGTTGGCTGGGGAAATTCTGCTTCAGGTTGTGAGTTGGTTGAGCGTGGCACCAGAGTGCAGGTCTGGTTCAAGACTCCTCTACATGTCTCTCACCAAAACAGCAGTTACCTAAGACAAGCTCATGGAGGTGGCAAAAGCACAAGAGACCAAGCCAAACCATACAAACACTTTTTTGTGTTTTTTTTTTTTGAGGGCAGTGTCACTGGCCCACATATGTGGGACCTGAACAGGGGCCGCTGGCTTCCAAAGCCAGCACTTAACCACCACGCCACTCGGCTGGCCCAAATGTAATGTTTTTGTTTTTTGGGTTTTTTTGCTGAGCCATCCTGCTACTTGTTGGCAGCTCAGCGGCTGCTCAGTTTGTACTAGGCATCAAACTGCTGTTGCTCAGAGCTCAGCTCGCACTCTTTTTTTTTTTTTTGAGTTAGCTTCAGGTGCACAACACAGTGCAATAGTTATACTTTTTACCCCTCAAAGTGACAACCTCCCGTCCCCCGTTTGGCCACTCCACTCCCCCCCATATCATATATATCTATTACACTTCTTCTGACTCCCTTCCACATTATAATCCACATTGGGAGGGGGGTGGGGATGAGGGAGAAGGGGAAGGGATTAGACAGCAAAAATAGGCAACTACAATATTGCCACTGGGATATGAAAGACAGTTTGGGGAATATGATTAATAATGTTGTAAATATTTTGTGTGGGGGTCAGATGGTCATATGTCTTGTTAGGGAGACCATTTCATGGATGGAGAAGAGGCTTGACCACTGCACTGTACACCTGAAGCTGAGGTTGTATAATATTGTATATCAGCTCACACTCTTGAATGAGCTCTTAACCAACTGAGCCATTCGGCCTGCCCTCATACAAACACTTTTAAAACCTGCTTCTTATCTTTTGTATGGTATCTGTTGTGTGATATCTGTTCTATGATACCTGCTTGTTATCTGTTATATATCTGTTAACATTCCATTGGCCAAAACAAGTCACATGGTCAAGCTCAAAGACAATGGTATGCAGAGAATACTTTGTCTATTTGCTGGGAGACACTGGGAAATACCTGACGAAGGCATCAGTATATAATTCCTATTATAAATAGTAAAGAATTGGGAGCAATAATGCAATCAATTCCAGGCCCTTCAGCTGTAAAAAAGGATCAAAGAGGTTGGTAAATACGACTCTGACTTAAGTCCTGGATGGGAACAGGTTGGAAATCAGCATTAGCTCTCAAGGGAATGAAACAAATGATAATGCTTTGAATGGTTACACCAAACCCTTGAAGGGACCTGGAGATGAAGGATCCAGAAAGCCTCAATGGGAGGAAGACTTTTAACTGCTTATTGCCTCTCACTTTTTTTTCTTTTCCAATACCTGTTCCTTAGATTCCTGCAAAATGAAACTCTACAGATCATCATCTTTACAGATCATCAAACTCTACAGATCAAAGGAGACTGTGGTCATTGACCTAAGAAGAAGTAAAGAGACAAGAGAAGAAGAGAGTGGCTCAGTTGGTTAAGAGTGCAAGCTCAGGGCCGACCGAGTGGCGCATTGGTTAAGTGCTGGCTTGGGATGCCAGTGGCCCCGGTTCAGTCCCACATATGAGGGCCAGTGACACTGCCCTCAAAAAAAAAAAAAAAAGAAGAGTGCAAGCTCTGAGCAACAGAGTTGCCGGTTCAATTCCCACATGGGCCAGTGAGCTGCACTGCTGTTGAGCTGCCAACAGGAGGCAGGGTGACTCAGCTGGTGAGAGTATGTGCTCCTAACAGCAAGGTTACCGGTTCAACTCCTGAATGGGATGATGGGCTATGCCCACCTGCAACTAAGATTGAACATGGCACCTTGAGGTGAGCTGCCCTGAGCTGCCCACGGCCAGATGGCGAGTGGGCTTGGACCTGAGCTAGCTGTGCCCTCCACAACTAAGATTGAAGGACAACAACTTGGCTGTTCCCCTTCCCCAATTCCCCAATAAAATCTTAAAAAAGAAAAAAAAGAGAAGAGAAAGGAAGAAGAGACAGAACTAAGGGTATAGAAAAATATTTAGGGAATTTGCTGTCAGAAGGTAGGAAAGAAAGTAAAATCAAAGATGATCCTACTTAACATAGGGTGGCCTAACTCTGATAGAGGCATTATGCACAGAACTGTACCTCTTTCTTCCTGAATGCCCTGAGGGTGACATCTCCTCCACCCCTGTCAGTGCCTCATTCTAGAACAGGAAGTCCTCAAAATAAGTTTCCGAATTTTGATTGAGTTCACTTCCCAGAATTTGGTTCTGGCCTCCTTATCCAATTGCAGAATATGAATCAGAATCATAGTTAATGATTCTAAAAAAGAAAACTTTAAGATATTTCTTTGTACTCAAAGAAAGGAATAAATACCCTGTGCAGTGATTTTTCTGATGCATTTCAGAGTAATCTTCACGTTAACTCAGTGGGAAAGTAATTGGATTTCCTCTAAAAGAAAGGAGAACATATTTCCCACATGCAAAAAAAAAAAAAAAAAAAACAGGATCAATAGATTCCAGGGCAGGGGCTACTGCAAATGTTCCCATTTTTGAAAAGAATTTGTTCTGACCTCACTTCTAAGGGACTCAGCATATGTGTCTTGTGCTTATTTTCCATTTGCTAATTAAAAGTTCCTTGTCAGCAGTATTTATCACTATTATTATTGGTAAGTGAATCATCCTCTTTTTTCCACCAAATCTATTTTCCAGGCTCACCCATTCAAAATGCTGGCTTACAACTCACTCATGAGTGCCAAAACAACCCGCTCAGATGAGCCTCCTCTGTATTTCTCTGTCAGATCTTTTTTTGCTCTCCAATCTAAGACTTAAGTCTTATTTGAACAATTTCCTGCTTTTAAAATTTTCTGGATTGACATCTGTCTTACTCTCAAACCAAAACATTTTTTGCATTCTTCCAAGACCAGGTCAGAGACCCTTAATAAAGCCTCATAAAAGAAGTAGATTTGCCTTCGGTTTGGCGTCTTGAAGGGTAGAACTGTGAATTCTCAATCTTGCAAATGCATGTATTTCCAGGCAATTTTGTAGACTCATTTCCTCTCTATATTCATGGCAGTGGAAATTCTAATCAATACAAAAAAGCGTCACCCCAAACCTGTGTTTTATTTTTTGATTTTAAAAAATTTAGCTTTTCATTTTGAAATAAGTTTCAACTTTAAAAACCATAGCAAAAATAGTACAGATGCTTGTATCCAGCTTCCTCAAATGTTGCAAATTACATAACCACAGATGTATTATTGAAATCAGAAAATTAATACTGACTCAATACTGTTAAATAATCTACAGACCTTATTCAAATTTTGTTAATTGTCCCACTAATCTTTTTTTCTGGTCCAGTATACAACCCAGGATTATGTGTTTAATTCCATTGTCCTGTCAGCTTAGTCTCTTTTAATTTGGAACAAATACTCAGTCCTTCTTCATCTTTCATGACCTTGACAGTTTTGAAGAGTCATTTATTTGGGGCCAATTATTTTATAGAATGCCCCTCAAATTAGGAAATCTATTCTTTTTTTTAAAGATTTTTACTGTCGAATTCGGGGAGGGTAACAGACAAGTAGCTGTCCTTCTGTTCTTTAATCTAGTTGTGGAGGACATTGTTCCCTGGCCCATGTTGGTATCATCATTGCGCTCTTCTCGGTGAGGCCCATCGGTCGCCGGCCTCTGGACAGCTGCTCACAGCGGCTCTTGGCAGCTCACACCGGCTGCCAGCCACTCACGTTAGCTGCCAGCCACTCACTGTAGCCTATGGCAGCCCACTGCAGCAGGGGCTGCAGCTATGCTGTCCCCGGGGACTCACAGCAGCCCAGCTCCAGGTGGAGCTGTTGTTCACCATCTTAGCTGTAGAAGGCAGTGTCACTGGCCCTCATATGTGGGATCCAAACTGGGGTTGCTGGCATCCCAAGCCGGCTCTTAACCAACGCTCCACTCAGCTGGCCCAGGAAATCTAGTCTTAAAAAATGGCTTCTCCTTTTCACATTTCTCCAACTAAGATTCTAGAAGGACATTGGGGTTCTACTCTTGTGAGCAAATGTGTCTAGGGGTATAATGGTGACATCCTGCTAAATAAGTACTATTGTGTTGTCAGAAAAGTCATGGCGTAATTTTTCTGTTTTTTAATTGCAAAAATGCGTCATGACTTTTCCGACAACCCAATATTTCTACAGTTTCGCGACATCCTGAAAAACAAAACTTATGCAATTAATCTCATAAAGCTTTTATAGTTAATTGAGTCTAAAGTTTTGTCATCCTTTTCAAAGAAGCAATAAGATAGAGTGTAATCAGTTAAAAACTAGAGAAAAGCAAACTCAAACTAGGGCAGCCAGGAAGAAAGTTAATTGGCACATGTATCTGCGAAAACTGAATTTAAGTTGAACTTCAGGCTAGGGCTGACCCAAGTCCCTCCAGAATCTTTTTATCTTAACTCTACCTCCCCCAGTGTTGCCTTGATCCCAAGGCTGGTTCTCTCTCTAGTCACAAGGTGATTACTAATAACCACTGAGGTAATACTCCCTTATCCACATCGAGAAAATCACTGCAAGTTGTCTCTAACCCAATCACTACCACCAGCATATGCAATGTACTGATTGTCTGAAACCCAACACAGCTAACCTTTTGAACTGAGTGAGCAATGTCACCCAATTCACATGTGTGGTGCTGTTAAGAGGGGAGAATGAGGGCCGGCCGAGTGGCGCGGTGGTTAAGCGCTGCCTTGGGAAGCCAGCGGCCCCGGTTCGGTCCCACATGTGAGGGCCAGTGACACTGCCCTCAAAAAAAAAAAAAAAAAAAAGAAGGGAGAATGAGAAATGGGACTATGTAGGCAATTAACTTATGTCTACCACAAACCAGAATCCTGAATGGTAGAAATGCAGTCAAGTGTATATATGGGGGAAAGGAGATTCTGGGAAGGTGTGTTCCAATGGATGCTCAATTAATGCTAAAATGGACTTAGCCAGAATGCTAGAAAGAACACAATCTGTAAGAAATTGGGCATGATAACTCAGAGATGGTGGTATATATTGCTTCAGTATAACATTGTCTGTACTGGCTATTTAGAACTATGCACTCACAAGTGTGTCCTGCACAATATTGGAAATATGGGATAATGGCAGGCTCTTATCTATCTGGAAAATGGGATTCTTAGGCAGACAAGTTTGAAAAGTGTAACCTATATCAAGCATACCTCACACATCATCTCACATCTTCTCGGCCCACTGTTTTACTCCAGCTGTTGCTGTGCCAACCGCACCATATGCATGTACCTCACCTTAGGTACACCATGTTTTAGTCAATTTCTGTCCCAGGGCTTCTTTGTCACTGCAGGCTGAGATGTCTGCAGGAACCTGTTGAGTACTTCGGATGCAATTGCAGTTCTAGAAATGTGAAGAAGGTAACACCTAAAGGGAAATCTTTGGCAAATGTGGAATGGAGCCAGTGAATAGAAATGCCTCCTTCCATCTCAGGTAGAAAATTCCGAGGCTTATTCTACATAACTCATTAGTGGAACCCTATCCATATAGAGCCCCCATTGCCCACAGTGATCATCAATTCCTTAGTACACCCTTGGAGTGGCTTTTTTTTACTTTCCCTCTCCACTTTTCCTATTCCTTATGATCATTTAACAAAAACAACCAAAAAAAAAAAAAACCAAAAAATTTATTTGCACACAAACACTTGTCTCAGATTGTGCTTTTTGGAGTAATCTAAAATAAGACTGTAGATGAAACAATGTCACACGAGTTTGTCTAGTGCAGAACTTCTCTGAATCCTTCATTTTTAATGGGCAGCATGATATTTTACAATGGTTTATGGTATGTAACATTTTCTAAATTAATTGATACGGCAATACTTTTTTCTTTCATGAACATTTTGTGAAACTAGTGTTTTATAGACACATTTTGGACAAGGCTGATGTAGACTAAAATCTTGGGTTTCATGTGATACAGTTTTGGTAGCTGGCCTCCAAGGATAGCCCCTGGTTTTCATGCCCTGTGTTGGCCCAGTTTCCATTGTCACATTAAATCTGAGCTGGCCTGGGACTTGTGTCAGCCAAAATAATGAGCAGAAATAACATCACAGGTCTGACCTTTAAGAGGACTCATAGCTGTACTTTCTCCCTCGTGGAACACTTACCTTTGGGAGCCTTGAGCTGCCATTTAAGAAGCCTGGCTACTTTGCTGGACAGACCATTTGGAGAGGCTGTGTGAAGAGGAGAGGCCTTGTCATCACTCAGAGAGATAAAGACCCAGCTGCTCTAGCATCCTAGGTGAATCTTCAGATGACTCTAAATTCAGCCAACATGTGACTGTAACCCAAACAAGACCAGAAGAATAACTTCCCAGCTGAGGTGAGACAACCTATAGGATTATGAAGATAATAAAATGTTTGTTGTTGTAAGCCACGAAGTTTTGAGGTAATTTGTTACATTGCAATAGATAGAAGAAATGGTAGAATCGAAGTGGGAACTGTTTAACTTTGAGCTCCCAACATGGAACCCTAAAACAGAAAATTAGACATTTTATGCTCGGATGATAACTTCTCTTAATGTCACCTGTTAACCTATTTTGTGGGTTTTTCTGTTAAATTTCATTTTAAAAGTGTGGGTCTGCTGTTTTGAGTCCCAGATCTACTACCAATTTTTCACAGTTTCTGCCTCCCAGCATTTCAAACTCCAACCTTCTCACTGTAGTTTTCTGAGGAATCAACCTTTCCCACTCTCAGTTCATGTGCTGGGCCCATTCTGGCTTAGTGAAGGAACTTGGGACACAGTCCTGATGAATCAGAACTTCCCTTCTCCTAGGGCAAGAATGATTGATGACAATGATTCAAGGGAACTAGATGAATCAAAATTTCTGCTTCAATAACGTGAATATAAGCATATTTCTCTTCCACTGGAATTGGCTTTGTGAAGATCTAAAGCAATAGAATTAAATAATATATATTGAACCAACACACCTCACACTGTGCGCTCCAGACTGCACCTCTCTTTTAAAGTTAGACATGTGTAGTCAATGGGTTGCTTGACATCTCTGCTTACATGTTGAATAGGCATCACAGCTTTGCATCTCCAAAGCAACTCTTGGTATCCACACATCCCAAACATGATTTTCTCCTTGTCATCTCCATCCAGTAAATGACTCCACCATTGACACAGTTTCCTAGATCAGAAACCATGGAGTTGTCCCTGACTCTTCTCTTTTTCTCACATTACACATCTGATCTATCAGGCAACCTTTTCTGCTCTACCCTCAAAAAATATCCCAAATCCAATAACTTCTCATTGCCTCCAGTAGCTTGTTCCAATCTATTATTATCTCTTGCTTGGATTATTGCAATAGTTTCTCAAAGTTTAACCTCTTCTAACCTGATACTTAAAGTTAACTCTCTACAAAACAACCAGAGTGATCCTTTCAACCAGAAGTCTGACTGAGTCACCCCAACTGCTTAAAATCTTTATAGTAATCTCCTTGAAATTTCTGGTCTCACTTAGTAAAGCCTTTGCTTGATGCTATCTGGGGATCAGCTCCCAGTTAACCTCTGACCTTTCCCCTCCCACTCACTCCCTTGCTGCTCCCATTGTTCTGGGCACACTGGCTTCCTTGCTGTTTCTTTTCTTTCTTTTTCTTTCTTTCTTTCTTTCTTTCTTTCTTTCTTTCTTTCTTTCTTTCTTTCTTTCTTTCTTTCTTTCTTTCTTTCTTTCTTATTTTTATTTTTTTAAGGTTTTATTGTGGAATTGAGGAAGGGGAACAGCGTTGGGAAGTTGGGGAAGGGTAAAAGCCAAGTTGTTGTCCTTCAATCTTAGTCGTGGAGGGCACAGCTAGCCCAGCTCCGGGTCCAGTCACCAACTCGCTGCCCATCTGGCAGCTCAAGGCAGCTCAGCTAAAGATGCCGTGTTCAATCTTAATTGCAGG
Source organism: Aselliscus stoliczkanus (assembly GCA_033961575.1). Lineage (NCBI taxonomy): Eukaryota > Metazoa > Chordata > Mammalia > Chiroptera > Hipposideridae > Aselliscus > Aselliscus stoliczkanus. The sequence goes on from CM066738.1 coordinate 35,759,950, forward strand.
TGGACGTAGCCCACCATCCCATGTGGGATTTGAACCGGAAACCTCGTTGCTAAAAGCAGAAGCTCTCACCAGCTGAGCCATCCTGCCACCTGTTGGCAGCTCAATGGCAGCACAGCTCACTGGCCCATGTGGAAATCAAACTGTGACCCTGTTACTCAGAGGTCATGCTCTTAACCAATTCAGCCTACTAGGCCAGGCCCTCCAAGCTGTTTCTTAAATACGCTAAGCAGGTCCCCCTGCAGAGCCTTTGGACCTCCAGTCAGTTCTCTGCCTGCAAAGCTCTTCCCCTAGACAGCTGAAGACTTGCTCTCTCCTCCTTCACATATCTTGTTATCACTGGGTACTCACTGATACTAAAGAGTGTATTGTCTATTATGCTAGGTGCAATAATGATATTGTAGGTTATGCTAAAAATGTTCTCATCTGTCATGACTACGTACCTGTAGAACGAATGGTATGGGTTCTTGGATTGGTTCACTATGTATGATTGTGATTGTGTGTGTGTGTGTGTGTGTGTGTGTGAGAGAGAGAGAGAGAGAGAGAGAGAGAGAGAGAGAGAGAGAGAGAGGTGTAGAGGTGGAAGCGGGATAAGTGAACATGATTAGAAAATTGTTGTTGGAGAAGGTACAAGATAATGAATTAGGTAAACACTATGTCTGCTGTCTTCCAGGATATCACATCAAAATTACAAAAAAATTATAAAACAATCAACTGCAAGATTCATCTGAAGACTAGCTGGAATAGTTAACAATATAAAGAAGAGGCCACATCAAGACTGGTAGGAGGAGCAGAGATGCAAAATAGACTCACCCCAAACTCACAGGTAGTGGTTGGACACCAGGAGGGACAGCTCCGTGGTGGAGGTTCACCCTGAAGAGGGAGGGGTCCCAGCCCCACACTGGGCTCCCCAACCCAAGGGCCCTGTGCTATGAGGAGAACTCTCCACAACATCTGTCAGTGAAAAATCAGCGAGGACTCTATCCATCCATCCCATGTCTGTTTGAGACAGAAAGTGGCTGGTAACTCAGACATCCTCTTAAGGACCCACAAAGAGACTCACTTGCTTACATTCACCTGGGCTCCAGTGGAGGGGCGGCAACTCGAGAGGCACCAGAGACACACGGGGAAAGACTAAGTTGTGTGGCTTTGGAGTGAGGGCTGGAGGGAAAGCTGCTATTGTCCCTGTGTGGAGCCTGCCTCATGGGTAGCATACAGGAGGGCATCACCTTTTCTATGGCCCTCCCCCAAAGGGCCAAATTTGAGACCACATTGTTCTGGTAAAATCTGCATATGCACACCACATTGGTGACATCCTGGGTCCCTGCCCCACCCATCTAGTGCTGCACACCATCAGTGGCACACTCAGCTACTGTGTGCCCAGTCCCTCCCCACAAACTGTGGAAGCCTTTTACAGCAGCAAACAGCACACGCTGGTCTAGGAAACTTTCCATGGCAGGCAGGCATCCACAACTTGCAATGCAGCATCTCTTGGGAGGCTCTCAGAGATCTGTGGGCCCAAGCTGAGTGGTGGTTGGTCACAGTGTTCTCAAGGCATTTTGCAAAGTAGTCACAGGCCCATCACTAGCACAAGAACTGAATATGCATAAACTTCATAAAAACCACTGGACGTGCTTTGTTACTCTTTGGGACCCTACCCTGTCCAACTACCATGTTTCTCTGAAAATAAGACCTAACCAGAAAATAAGTTCTAACATGATTTTCAGGGTGCATGTAATATAAGCCCTACCCCAAAATAAGCCCCAGTTAAGACTGTCAGCCAGACATGACCATAGTTGAATAAATGTAGGTTTTTGTACATGAATAAATGAATAAAATGCGTCTTTTGAAATAAAAATTAATATAAGACCTGGTCTTATTTTTTGGGAAACATGGTAGTGCCGCATCATCAGGGACACCCTCAACAGTCAATCAGCCTGGCTCATGCACCTAAGGAGGCTCTTGAAAGAGACTTACAGGCAGCTGGCCCGTGGCAACAGGCGTAAGGGGGCCCTGGGCCTTTTGCTAAAGTACCCAGGCCCAATACTGGTGGCAACCAGACTCAGTTCACAGTGAGGCCATACCCACTTGCCTCCAGGTCCAGCACAGGCAGCAACCAACCACATACAGTTTTGTAGCCCCTACCAGATAGCCACAGGTCAGTCATAGGCTAGGCTGAAATTGGCTTGCACAGGAGCCACTCCCAAGAGACACCAGAAACAACCCAGACACTGGCTTCAGACCTCACCAGACCATACCCGGTTAGTCCCACATGCAGCATATCTAAAAGGTGGTCTCAACAGACACAAGAGTCCATGGGGGTGAATTCCTTCCTGAGGGGTCAATCCCTACATAGCAGCTCATACACTGTGGGTATAGCCAATCCTTACAGCCAGTCACCTTGGGATTCAATCCTATCCACTGATGCACCAAAAGCAGTAGAGGCTCAACTACAACAGAAGAACATACACAACACACACAAGGGTCACTCCTGGAACAAACGCACAGGTGATCAGGGAGACTGCATCACTGGACAACACAGGAAACATACTATATAAGGTCACTTGGCAGACTGAGAGACATAGGAGGTCTACTTAATACATAGAAACAAACACAGAGAAGTAGCCAGAATGAGGAAACAAAAAATATGTCTCAAATACAAGAACAGGAGAAACTTCCAGAAAAAACAAACAAACAAACAAACAAAAACCTAAATAAATTGGGGGTAAACAACCTACCAAAGATAGAGTTTAAAACACTGGTTATAAGACTTCTTAAGGAATTTAATGAGAACTTCAACAAAGAGATGGTAAACATGAAGAAGGACATACAAACCATAAAAAAGAAACAGTCAGAAGTAAAGAATACAATAGACAACAGAAGTAAAAACACATAGACTAAAAGTAAAGAGATGGAAAAGATATTGCATGGAAATGGAATCAAGAAAAAAGCTGAGGTAGCAAGACTTACATCAGTCAAAATAAACTTTAAAATGAAGACTATAATAAGCGACAATGAAGGACATTACATAATGATAAAGGGATCAATCCATTAAGAGGTCATAATCCTAGTAAACATCTATTCACTCAATACAGGAGCACCTAAATATATAAAAAAAATATTGCCTGACATAAGGGCAGAGATCAACAGTAGCACAATCCTAGTAGGGGACTTGAACCTCCCACTGACCCCAGTGAGCATATCTTCCAAACAGAAAATCTACATGGAAACAGTGGCCTTAAATGACACACTAGGCCAGATGGATTTAATTGATATTTTAAGAGCATTTCACCCCAAAGCAACAGAATATACACTCTTTTCCAGTGCACACCAAACATTACTCAACATAGACCACATGTTAAGCTACAAAACAAGTCTCAATAAATTTAAGAAGATTGAAATTCTTCTCTAAAAGATTGAAGTGTCTTCTCTAATCACAATGGTATAAATATAAGACCTGAAATCATAAAACTCCTAGAAGAAAATATAGGAAGTAAACTCTCAGTTATCACCTTTAGTAATATTTTTACTGGTATATCTCCTTGGCAAGGGAAACAAACAAAAAAGACACATAAATAAATGGCACTACATCAAACTAAAAAAGTTTTTGCACAGCAAAGAAAACCATCAACAAAATGAAAAGACATCTTACTGAATGGAAGAAAATATTTACCAATGATACTATCTGATAAAGGTTTCATATCCAAAATTTACAAAAAATTCATACAACTCAACACCCAAAAAACAAACAATCCAATTAACAAATCAGCAGAGGACCTGAATAGACATTTCTCCAAAGAGGACATACAGATGGCCAAGAGACATATGAAAAGATGTTCAACATCACTAATCATCAGAGAAATGCAAATAAAAACCACAATGAGGGCTAGCCGAATGGCTCACTGGTTAAGAGCTGGTTTTTGGATGCCAGCAGCCCCGGTTCGGATCCCACAAATGAGGGCCAGTGACACTGCCCTCCACAGCTAACAACAACTCCACCTGGAGCTGGGCTGTGCGGGCCCCGGCGATGGTGTAGGCTGCAGCCCCTGCTGCAGTGGGCTGCCATAGGCCACAGTGAATGGCCGGCACCAGCGTGAGTGGCTGGCAGCCAGTGCGAGCTGCCAATAGCAGCAGTGAGCGACCATCCAGAGGCTGGCGACCGATCTGCCTCATTCGGGAAGAGCGCAATGACAATGCCAACATGGGCCAGTGAAGCAAAGTCCTCCGCAACTAGACTGAAGAACAAAAAGACAACAACTTGTCTGTTCTGCTTCCCCCATTCCCCAATGATGTTCCCCTCCCACAATTGCCCAATAAAATCTTTAAAAAAAACACAATGAAATATCACCTCACTCCTGTCAGAATGGCCATCATCAATAAATCAACGAAAAACAAGCGATGGCAAGGATGTGGAGAAAAGGGAATCCTTGTGCACAATTGGTGGGATTGCAAATTGCTGCATCCACTGTGGAAAACAGTATGGAGTTTCCTCAAAAATTTAAAAATTGAACTACCTGGGCATTTATCTGAAGAAATCCAAAACACTGATTCGAAAGATATATGCACCCCTATGTTTACTGCAACACTATTCACAATAGCCAAGATATAGAAACAACTGAAACGCCTATCAATAGACGACTGGATAAAGAAATCATGGTGTATACACAATGGAGTATTACTCTGACAAAAAAAAAAAGAATGAAATCTTACCATTTGCCAAAACATGGATGGACCTGGAGGGTATTATGCTAAGTGAAATAAGTTAGACTGAGAAAGACAAATACCATAGGATCTCACTTATATGTGGAATCTAAAGAACAGAATAAACAAGGAAACAAGGCAGAAATAGACTCGTAGATACAGAGAACAAACTGATGTTTGCTAGATGGGCGGGGGATTGGGAGATGGGTGAGAAAGGTGACATAATTAAGACATACAAACTGATAGTCATGGAGATGTGAAATAACAGCATGGGGAATATAGTCAGTAGTATTGTAATAACTATGTATAGTGGCAGGTGGGTACTAGGCTTACAGGGGAGATCACTTCATAAATCACATAAATGCCTAACCTCTACGCTGTACTCCTGAAACTAATTTAAAATAATATTGAATATCAACTACAAATACAAAAAATATATAGTCACAAGATGTAAAATATAGCATAAAGAATACAGCCAATGGTATTATGATACCTATGTACAGTGTCAGATGGATAGTAGACTTGTGGTTATCACTTTGTGACATGTATAAATGTCTAATCACTATGTTGTTTTGTACACCTTAAACTAATAATAGAAAAAAAATATTTATAAAAAAGAAAGAAAAGTGTTGTTAACTTGCAAAACTGGGTGATGGGTCCATACAATTTTCTCTTTCTGTGCGTTTGAAAATTTCCATACTAATTGTTTTCTTTTTAATTACCTTATAAATGCTTGTCTGACCATACTGTATAATCAGTAGATACACAACTCCTCACTCTTACCTTCTCCTGATATAGTCATTTTCATAGTCCTTACCACCATCTGACATAATAAACATTATTTACTTGTTGTTCATGCCCTCTTCTTCAACTAGAATGCACATTCTATGAATATTTCCATGAATGTAAGAATGTAAATTCTATTAATATTTATTAGTATAGCTGTGTGTTAGTCTCTGTTAAATACAATGTTTTGTTCACTGTACCACCACACCTACAAAAATGATTAACAAAGAGCAGGTGTTCAGTAAATGTTTGTTAATATATTGCAAAATATACACAGAAGAGTGACCAGATAATGGAGAAAAGACAAGGTGCTAATGTCATAGTTTGAGCTCCTGGATCTAGCTGAACCTGAAGACCTACCTTTGGGCTTTGTGACTGCATGAATGAATGAGCTCTCATTTTTTACTTGTTTCTTTTTTGAAAGATTTTTATTGGGGGAGGGGAACAGAGTTGGGGAATCGGGGAAGGGGAACAGACAAGTTGCTGTCCTTTTGTTCTGCAGTCTAGTTGCAGAGGACGTCGCTTCACTGGCCCATGTTGGTATCGTCATTGAGCTCTTCTAGGTGAGGCAGATCGGTCGCCGGCCTCTGAATGGGTGCTCACAGTGGCTACTGGCAGCTCACTCTGGCTGCCGGCCCTTCATGCTGGCTGCTGGCCATTCACTGTGGCCTATGGCAGCCCACTGCAGCAGGGGCTGCAGCCCGCACTGTCGCCCAGACTCACACAGCCCAACTCCAGGTCGATGAGCTCTTATTTTTGATTAAGTTCGTTTGAATTGGGTTTTCAGGAAGAACCTGTGACTGAAAGAACCCTTTTACGCTATGTAACTAAATGTCTCTAAACTTCTTTCTCACATAGCAAAATGCAAAATGATTACTATCTGCCTACCCTATCTCATAGACCTGTTAATATTTGAGAGAATTAAATGAATTACTATATGTGGAAGCACATTGTTGATTTCAATATAGCTTTTCAAATGTGTGCTATTGTTGCTCACAATTATGAAAATAATAAAATCTCAGCATTAAAAGGAAAATTGGGAAACTGTGTTACTTACAAGTTATCAGAAAAGTCATTCTGGTTGTCGAAGTTTTTATACAGTGACAGAAAACAACCCTGCTCCACTGAGTAAACTTAACAGGATAAAAGAGAAGCAAGTATGAAACTGCTTTACAAGTTAAAAAAGAAAAGAAAAAGAAGTGGGTGGAGGGAGGCTCTTATAGATAACCATGCCCAGACCCCTTCCTTTTATAGAAGAGGCCAAGAAAACGTCAGTGTTTTGTTCAAGGTCACATCGCTACTTTCAGTGGCAGAGTTGGTACCAAAAACCCAAGACTCTTGGCTTCCAATCCCGTACTCTTTCCAACACCACAAATGTAAAATTTCATTCTTCTGAAGTTTTTCTCTTTGTTTTTCCTTCCTCTAAACTTTTGGAGGTAAAGCATAGTTTTGGGGATCAAATTTGAAGTCTTCTTCATTTCAATATTTGACCTATGGAACAATTTGGAGACAGATGAGGGGGAGAAAGAGGAAGAAAGTCTCATTCCAGTATTCCAGAGTTTTCCTGCCCAAGAAATCTCAATATCTGAAGCCTTTGGCTGCCATCTATACTTTGAAGGCCTTAAACTCTTTCTTCCAAAGTCTTTTGGCTCTGAAATCTTTAAATTACATTGGTTTTGTATTAATTCCTAAAGGTCTTTTTGTAAACACTGAACTATGAAGTAAAAGAAGAAGAAAATCAACTTTCAAAGCAAAAGGAAAGAACATCCACACTACTGTGTGAAAGGTGAGGAGTGTATTAATGGGTGCAGGGCTGTTGGAGGAAAGAGAAGAGAAGTTTTGCAAATCTGGGGTCCACTTTTCATGAAGCCATTTCTATGATAATGATCAGCCTTTGGTAAAAGTGTGAAAGGGGTGACACAAGCTTTGGTACTCTGGCTTCTGTATTCTGTGACTTTTCTGCAGCCATTATCATCATCATCTTGGTCTCTCTGTTCCTAGTCATCTCTCAACCTCTTCCTCCATTTTGACATGGGAGACTATGTCAAGTAGGCAGTTGCATGCAGAGATCTGAGACTCAGAAGATATACTTTTGAGTTATTCATGTTCCCTCAACTTCAGTAAGCTGACAACAAAGGCCACCTCCTTCCAGGAAGAGCTCCCAACCAATGACTAATTGATGCAGGAGCAGAAGGACCTGACCATCTCAACTTGTCTCAGGACAACTCTGATGACCCATTCTGGCTTCTGAGCAGCCCATGGACTGGCCAAGTCTGTCATTAGCTCCACACTGCAGCACTTCTCCCTCTCTCCACTCTTGCTTCTCCCCCCACCCCTTTTCTCAGGCGTTGTTTCCAAGTAAACTCCCCAGTAAGTATCCTGCACACCAAATTCCATCTCAGAGTCTGCTTACAAGAGAACCCAACCTGCAGAATTCTCCCTCATCTCATTCTGGTTTCAGTTATGCTCCTGGTTCTTTATTTCTTGCATCCTTATAGCACCTGCTCCTACTTTCCTTAGAACTAGCAACTTGTCTTCTGTTCAAGGTTTTCTACAACATGCCACTCCAGCCATTCTCCGTTGGGATAACCACCAGTAAACACCCTTCAGTTACCTGCTGAACACTATTAGCCTCAGCTCTATTTTTTGGGTCCTGACATCAGTGCCTTGGGACCGGGTGAGGACAATACACCTTGTCAGGGTTGGATGAAGAGAGAGAATGTAGGTGGTCAGCTAAAATTAAGTAACCACAATCCAAGATAACAGATACATGTCACCCATGTACAGAGGCACCATTTGGAATCCTCTGAATGAGACTTTGAACTGCTGAGGCATTGCTGAAATACCAGAAAGGGCATTAGAATTCATGCAGTCTCAGATGAAACTTGAATAGGAAATGAGATTTTTTTTTTCTCAAAATTGGCTGCTTTTTACATAGATGTCTTCCAATTTCTGAGCTTGTGACAGTTCCCCAATGTATGTGTGTGTGTGTGTGTGTGTGTGTGTGTATGTGTGTTCATATTATCTGTTTACTTACCAATGTTATTTTAAATTCACTTAAATTTGTCCATAGCTAATTTATTTTTTCAGTTGAGTTATATTGTTCATAAGATGTACTGTCAACTACTTCTTTAGTTCAGTTTCTGCAAATAAATATTTAATATGCGCAAAAGAGAATATCCAGACTATGGTGATGATGATGATGATAGTGATAATGATGATGATATGATGTAATAATGTCATGGTTTGAGTTCCTGGATCCAGATGAACCTGAAGACCTAACCCTGAGCTTTTTAGTTACATAAGCCAATACATTGTGTATTTTATTTATGCCAGCTTGAGTTGGGTTTTCAATAACGGAAATTGTAGTCAAAGGGACACCAGTATACCATGTGACCTTGGGAAAGTCAAAATGATAAAACTATAAATCCTCCTTACTCCATAGGTAACAGATATTATAATATTCCCTCAGGCATTTCTCTCTTAGTCCAGGTCCACCTAAATTCCATTTCAATACACAATCACATTTATTTTAAAGATAACCCTCCAAAAATGTCCTCTTTAGTGGATTCTGCAGATATATTTTATCCTTTGATAAAGAACTTCTATTTTTTTTTTTAGCTGAGCCATCCTGCCACCTGTTGGCAGCTCAGCAACAACTCAGCTTGGGCTGGGCATCGAACTGCTGTTGCTCAGAGCTCAGCTTGCACTCTTGAGCAAGCTCTTAACCAACTGAGCCACTCGACCAGCCCTGATAAAGAACTTCTAAATGTGCTGCCTTGCTTAAAAAATAGCTGAATGTGTGTGTACATTTATAGAACCAATGACATAAACAGCATTTATGTGAATGAAGCTCGAATATATTTCCCATGGAGAGTCCCACAGAACTGTGTTGGATGGAAAAGTATTTGCTGTGGCTTAGAGAGGCTTTTGCACATGATAGGATGAGAAATGAGATGCCTCTTAATGAGCCAATCCACAAGTCTAAAAACTAACTGCACCTAACACAAGACTGTGAGTGGCAACCACAGCCCCAAAACAAAGAGGAAATGCCATATGTTTCCAGTGTAGGAAGACTGCTGGGCCCCACTGGTCTTATCAGTGACACCTGCTCTCCCAGCTGGGGAGAATTACTGGCAGTGTCATCTTCGAAAGCAAAGGACAGCAAACACAATTCAAAGAAAAACCATAGATATGAGCAGATGGGGCTGGTGGCTTGATTAGCAGGTCCCCATACTTAGGGAGCTGGACTGGGGCCATCATGTCCTGTTTCCTGTGCTGGTGGTCCCTAGCACACATCTTGGCAGTGACCCATCACTCGGCAAAGTTATTTCAGATGTTTAGGAACTTCCTCTCTCACAAGAACCTTCTCACCCCTCCTCCATTCACTATGCTGACCCCAAACCACAGTATCTAGGGTTCACTTAAGACAAGGCAGTGGCCTCTGGGTTATAATTTATGAATGTCCTCAAACTTGTTTGCTCCTCTACCCCAAATTTCACTATTATTCATAGAATCATATGATATAGAGTTACAGGCTTCCTTAAAATTAAATTATTATACACACACACATACACACACACACTCATATATACATATATATAAACATATCCTAGATAGGTAGGTAGGTGAGTGATACATAGATAGATAGATAATAGAAGATAGATAAGCAAATAAATGAACAGATAATAATCAAATAAATTCAATAAAATTTATTTTTAATTTTTACAGTTTTGTTGAGATACTATCAACACTAACACTGTGTGAATTAAGCTGTACAACATGTTGATTTGATACACTCATATACTGCAAAATGATTACTACCATAGCATTAATTAACATCTCCATCACATCACCTATTACCATTTCTTTTTTGTGGTGAAGATATTTAAGATCTACTCTCAACAGCCTCCATGTCTCGCTGCACTCCGACATGGCAAAACTGTCCAGCCCTACCTACAGAGATGGAACGGTGCATCCAGCCTCTGATTGCTGTTCTCCCGAAGTGTGCTGAAAAGGATAGTAACAAGTACAATCTCGCCAAGACTGAGTTCCTAACCTTCATGAATACAGAACTGGCTGCCTTCACAAAGAACCAGAAGGAACCCTGGTGTCTTTGACTGCATGACAAAGAAATTGGACATTAACTGTGGTGGGTGGCTAGATTTCCAAGAATTTCTTAATCTTATTGGTGGCATGGCAATAGCTTGCCATGACTCCTTTACCCATTCTTAGAAGTATGAGGGGTGATCACAAAACATGGTGAATGCTTAAATAAAAAAAAATTATTACAGTAAAACACACATTGCCATTAATTCCCCTCAAAATACTACTCCTCACTTTGAATACACCTATCCCATCTTTCTTGCCACTTTCTAAAGCAGCTTTGGCAGTCTCTTTCATGTCTTTACTTCATCCTCCTTCGTGACAATGCTCTATGTCACATATTGCTTCTGGTATATGGCAATTCTTGACAATAAAAACATTATGGGGTGTCCTCATCCACCTTATTCACAAGATCTGGCACAGTGAGACTTCTGGCTTTTCACAAAGTCAAATTGACCACGAAAGGAAAATGTTTCGAACTGATTGAAAGTATTGAAGCAGCCATGATAGCACAGCTAAAGACACTCATGGAAGAGGACTTCCAGAACTGCTTCAGAAAGTGGCAAGAACAATGGGTTAAGGGTTTTCAAAGTGAGGGGTAGTACGTTAAGGGGGATTAATGGCAATGTGTCTTTTACTGTAATACTTTTTAAAAATTTAAACATTCACACCTATGTATTTTTAAATCACACCTCTTATATCTGAAGAGCCCTGGCAGCTGGCCTCCAGACCACAGCTTTCCTTCCAGCTTCCTGATCACCATGATTTCTTCACAGACCACACATACCCTGAGCCCAGCACACCCACCACTCCATGCAGGCCACTCCTGCTGGTAGCAGTAAAACATTATCGTTTTTTAAAACACACACACACACACACACACACACACACACACACACACACGATCTACTCTCTTAGCAGCTCTGAACTATGTAATACAGTATTATTTTATTTATTTATTTTTTAAAGATTTTATTGGGGGGCCGGCCGAGTGGCGCGTTAGTTAAGCGCTGGCTTGGGAAGCCAGTGGCCCCGGTTCGGATCCCACATGTGAGGGCCAGTGACAACGCCCTCTAAAAAAAAAAAAAAGAAAAGAAAAAAAAAAAAGATTTTATTGGGGAATTGGGGGAGGAACAGTGTTGGGGAATTGGGGAAGGGGAACAGACAAGTTGCTGTCCTTTTGTTCTTCAGTCTAGTTGTGGAGGGCATCGCTTCACTGGCCTATGTTGGTGTTATCATTGCGCTCTTCATGGGTGAGGCAGATCGGTCACCAGCCACTGGATGGCCACTCACAGCGGCTCTTGGCTGCTCACGCCGGCTGCCAGCCATTCACGTAGCTTACGGCAGCCCACTGCAGCTTCATTGCATCCTATGCCATCACCGGCGACTCATGGCATCCCATCTCCAGGTGGAGATGTTGTTCACCATCTTAGCTGTAGAGGGCACAGCGTCACTGGCCCTCATGTAGAATCCCAACACGGGGACCTGTGGCTTAGAGCTGGTGCCTCAAGCCAGCTCTTAACCAACAAACCACTCGGCAGGCCTTGTAATACAGTATTATTAATTATAATTACCATGCTGCGCATTAGATCCCTAGAACTTACTCTTCTTATAACTAACTGCAAGGTTGTATCCTTCGACCAACACCTCCCCCATTTCTCCCTTCCTAGTCCCTGGCAACCATGACTTTATTCTCTGTTTCTATGAGTTTTCAAATGTAGTAATATTTTAATAATTGGGGTAATTGGATGAAGTACATGGAAATTCTTCATGCTAGTCTTGAAATTTTACTCTAAGTCTGAAATTACTTAAGATTTTAGAAGTTTAAAAAGGGACAAACCAACCCTAAGAGCACAACTATAATTATGACTACAGTTGACTGTATTTTTTAGTTATTAAATACCTATTTTTAAGGGCAAAATACCTAAAGTCTTTTGTAATAGGTTTACTTTTCCTTTACTTTTCATTTTTATTGAAGCGAGAGTCACATAATACGCTAACCATTTTAAAGTGAATAATTCAGTACTTTCACAATATCATACAACTACCACCTCTATCTAGTTCAAAATATTTCATTGCCCCAACAGGAAACCATATATCCCTTCAGCAGTTATTCTCATGTCCTCCTTCTCCAAGAATCTGGCAATCTAGTTCAGTCTCTATGAATTTGCCTATTCTGGCATTTCATATAAATGGAATCATTCAATATTTGGCCTTTTGTAGTCTGGCTGACTTCATTTAGCATAATGTTGTCAAAGTTCATCCATGTTGTGTTGTATATCAGTACATACTTCATTCATTTTTAGGGTTAAATAATATTCCATTGTATAGATATACAGCAATTTATTTACCCATTTATCTGTTGATAGGTCTTTAGGCTGTTCCTATCTTTTGGCAATTGTGAATAGTGCTGCTATAAACATGGGTGTATGTGTATTAGAAAATCTGAAATCGTGATGTTTGTTTAAGTCTATTGATGACTTAAGACATAAATTCATGTCTGAAGCATACCTGACCTTAGACTTCTCAGATACACAAGTAAATTTTCTTTTGTGCTTTAGCTAGTTTGGGTTGGGTTCCTGTTGACTTGAAAGAATCCTGACTGCTTCAAAACTTTAAATTATCTTTCAAAGTGCAGTCCTTTTGATCTATGTAGGGGACAAATCTTCTCATTAAGAATAACTTTTTGAAACAATGCCAAGTGAAATTTTCTGAAGCTCAAAGTTCTTCTGTCCTCAAAAAACTTGAATGAATAGGAATCTGAAACATTTCTAAACTAGAAAAATGAGCTCAGCTAAGCACAGAACATTCCCAAACTGTGTCTACCACCACAACAGTATAATCATAACACAGAGTCTTGAACTAAAAGCTTTTTGTGTGTGCCAGGTTTAAAGAAATTCGTAGCACTTTATTGGTGAAAGAATTATAATTTAAAAAACCAGAACTTTTTAAAAATCAATGGACAATAATTTTTAGCAACTCATCTGAACACAAGTCGCCAAACACAAACACTGCTCTTTATTTCTTTTTCACCATTTGCTTCCTGACATCCATCTTTCATCTTTTGTGGTCATAGGAATTTTAGTATTTTCTTTTCAAAAGGCTTCTAGGAATTGCCTTTGGTTCATTTGATGAAATCTTGCACCACATATATATCTTCAAAAGGACATTGTTTCATCTGACTTCTGTTGCAGAAAAACCAAAGTATATGAAGAATTTATCTGTTGAAAACCAATCTTCTACTTAAAAAATATTTCGTCACCTTCAGTTTATTTTGATCTTGGGGTCCGTGACTTACTCGGTTTATTAGGATACAAATTTGATCTGAGTTCTCTCCGGCTTCCTTCTATGTGTCTGATGTGGTGAATCAACAACTGAGTTTGTATCTCCTGTCTCTGGAATCTCTGGACCTTCTTACTTCTCTCAGGGCTACTGTGGATTGAGCCAATCAAATACCTTATTCCCAGAAATGTGATATTTGTGCATGACATTCTAATTCAATCTGGCCTACTCATTTGAATTGAGGGGGATCTAGGAACTATCATTTATTTTGGGAAACCATGTTTGGATATATGGTCAGTTAACATGGTCTGAAGACTAAAAGGCAAAAGAAAGGGAGGGGAGGAGACAAAAAGGAGAGGGAGAAGCAGGGATAGAGAAGACAGGGGAGAGGGGGATAAAGAGAGAAAGAGAGAGATAGGAGAGATTTTCGCAGTTTATATAACTGAAAAGACAGAAGAATCTCATTTCATGTGAGACTTGATCAAGTAGATCAATGATATTACAAAAGACCTGGCTTTTTTGCATCTCTTCTCTATGAGAATATCAAGATGGTTGCTGCAAGCTCTCAGAGCTATATGCTTTTTTTTTCATCCAAATGGAAAGAGGTCCAGAGTTCCCACTAAAGTCCCATGAGTCATGCTCATTGAACTGACGTAGGTCACATGCCCATCTCTGCATTAATCACTGTGCTAAGTGAGATAGGGAGTGGAATGGACTATGCTGATTGGATGAATCTAGGTCACATGTCCCACCCCTAGAGTTAGAGATGAAGTCAGAGCTCCCAGATCCATACAGATTCCCAAGTAGAAACCTGGGACAATTGGCAAGGAGGTTGTTGGAAAGTGTATACTGGGAAGGGAACTAACTAATTTTCAGTGTGTTCATATTCTGGTTTGTCCAGACACTTCCATATCATTATAATCCCTCCCTTTTCATCTACATTGGCTTCTAATACTTACAGCCAAAGAATGTTAACTAAGATCTCTAACTGGAATAGTGAAGACAGAAAAACTAATGGTGGCCTAAGTTTCAGAGAGAGGTTGAACACAGCGGGGTTACATCACATGGATATTTAGCTCATACAAGAGGACAAGAACAGTTTAAATTACTTGCATGGCTCTGCCCACCATTCCACTCTCTATCTGAGATGGCAGATGTGAGCAGCTCTTACCTCAGCTTATCTGGGTTCTGTCTTTTCTCCCGTGGTGTTGCCAAATATGACATAATTCAACTATGCATTTCATTA
This sequence comes from Aselliscus stoliczkanus, assembly GCA_033961575.1. Lineage (NCBI taxonomy): Eukaryota > Metazoa > Chordata > Mammalia > Chiroptera > Hipposideridae > Aselliscus > Aselliscus stoliczkanus. The sequence goes on from CM066738.1 coordinate 35,775,068, forward strand.
AAGATGGTCCTCTACCAACCACAGTTTTAACCAATACTCTACAAGAGAAACAGAAATAATTGAAGGAAGAACTGACAGTACTTATTGAGTATGTCAGTCTCCAATGTAGCATTTTTCTGGAGGACTTTCAAAGGAACTTTTCTGAAGGACTTTTCAAGGAACATTTTTCTAAAACATTTTTGAGGAAAATATTAATGATTTCTTAAATGTGACTCCATCATTCCTAAGCAGATAACTATTGCTTATGTGAAGTTAATGCAGCTGATCAGTGGGAGGAATAGGATATTACTGTGTCTATGAATATGACCAGTTTGATGTTTGGTCCATACCGGACAATTATTAAAATGAGTTTCAGTACTTCGCACATGGTTAGTACTTAATAAATATTGCGAAATGAATATGGTTGATTCAGGCAAAATGGTCATGCCCAGTGAGATAGCTTAGTGAAATAACTTGGATCTAGAATGCTTTTGGGGGCATTCCACAATGGACACAGAGAGAGGGGTCTTAACCTCTAATACAACTTCTGCTATGAACTGTTTGTGTGATCTGGGGAAAGTTATGTAATTTCTCCGAGTCTCAGGTTTCTCCCTTGGTGAAATGGGAAGAAAATGATTATTTGTTTTTCATAGTTATTAAAAACCAGTGGCTGTGCTCTCTTGGGCAACTGCTCGATGTCTTGTAGGGCAGAATGAATGCTATACAGAAGAAAAATATTCAGATGGAAAAAAGTCATTGCCTCCAGAGATATTCCATGAACATTTTATCCTGCTTAATGTACCCTTGGATGTTAAAATACAGCCAAGTACAAAAATCCAACCCAACAGTAAGCACAGATTCTCCAGAATCCCACAACAATCCTAATGGAGATGGTATTTCTAGTGTTTTGTTGCCAACTTCCAGCTTATGAACTTTGACCCAAAAATCTCAAGAAAGGTATAAATTATAAGAGGTTGTCTATGCTTTTCAGAGCAAAGTCTAATGCTAAATCAAACAATGAAAGAGACATTGGTAGTCAACCACCCTGCTGTAAATTTTCCAAGCAGAAAAAGTGAGAACCTGCTTATGGTGAATTCAGATATTGTGACACAGTGAAGTGGAATGAGGCTTAGGTTGTACTATGAAGACCTCAGTTCTGAGGGTTACTGTACCTCTTCTCATAAAGTTGTTTTACAATTTAAAAACTAAAAATTTATGTCTTTTTTGTATCAACTTAAATCCTGTCCTCGGGTTGCCATGTGCCTCTCTCAAGAGTCCAACAAGGCTTGTGAAGCTAACAGCCTATCCTTTGTCCATTAAAGAGACTGCTTTCATCACTTCCATTGTTCTGAGCGATGTAGCTAAAAATATGTATCTCAACATATCCTCTCTTCGTATGTATGAGCAAAAACAGTCTGTATATCCACCATAGATACACCAAGAATGTTTATAGCAGTATTTCTAATAGTCCTAAAGTGGAAACAGGTAGGCATTTAACTCTTCAGCATTATTCACTATTATTTTAGCATCTGAAAATTACAGGAAATTAGATTAGTTGTGCAGAACTCAAGGAGAGTGACTGAGTATTCAGTGAAAGAGAAAGCTTTATCTGTTTCTAGAATGAATTACACAATTTTTGTGCGTGTGAAAATGTAGTGTTTTTAATAAACCCATATCCCATGCCATGGGTAACCTTGCCAGTGAAGTTGTTACGAACTGACACCATTTGGCTGTCTCAGAAAACAATGAGCAGGAAGGAATAGAAATCTCTCCAGGCTAACTCAAGTACAAATGAATTTGTATAAGGATACCAGGGAAACTTGAGGATCTCAACTACAGGAAATAGAAATTGGCAGCCACTTTCTCTCTCTGTCTCCAGGGTTTCATGTGGTTCATTTTTGCATCTTTCTACCTGTCTGTTCCATCTTATTTCTCTTTGATGCCTAACTCTTTCCAATTGCTTATGAGCCAGCATGTTGCCAATCAACCCCAAACAATGGCTTTGAGCTGAGTCTATATGACCCTCCAACTTGGCTGATTCGCTTCATTTCTCTCTCCCAGGAGATACTTTGTAGTCACTCAATAAACATTAATTTACTTGATAGACACTCAATAAAAATAAATTTCCATGAGTCACTTGGTAGACACTCAATAAATATTAATTTGCTTTTCCCCTTCAGAGAAAGAACACCATTTGACTGGAAAAGATCGTTTGTTTGATAACATTTCTTTCCTGGCCCTTCACATACATAGGGTAGGAAAAATACTTTCAACTGGGTAAGGCACACTTGTAGAAAGACTTGAAAAATTCTCAGGATAATTTGGCAAATCTACAAGAATGAATCTGGTCACTATTGTTTCTTAAATCAACATACTCTTGTGTCCATGAAAAGTTTTTATTTTCATATCCCAAAGTTGCAATTTATGATATGGTAAGAGAAAGAATAATAAAAAGCATTCAACCCTCTACTTCAGTGTGAGGGCTTTGGTTGCCAATGCCCAAATCTCTTGTACTGAGAGGTGGGTTACTATGGAAGCATAAAATAATATTAGGTCAGTGACCTTCAGCATGTGTTCCAGAGATGACATATATGACAATTTTGACTGGCTCACAAACTCTACAGGGTAGATAGTTCTAAGGCTATTCTATGTCCACACTCCCACCCACCTCCTACTCTCATCCCTTCTCCACCCTTCCCTTCCCTTCCCTGCTCTATGTCTAGGAGTCTGACCCTTGTTGACCAGAGCTCCTTGTAGCTGCTTCTTGTTGGGTTTTGCCAATGGGAGCTAGCCACTTGTAGTATTGCCCTTATACCCAGGCAATGGGGGCCAGCCTAGGCCTGACACTTTACAGTGCATCATATATCATAGACACATGCCAAAAAAAAGAAGTATTAAAAAACACATGGCATCCCTGTCACTTGAGAGAGCACTAACATCAGTTCACACAATGCTTGGAGTATAGGAAAATTTAATGACAGAGCCCTTAGATAAGGAAAAAGTCACATTAATTAACTTGTTAAAACCTTGCCTTCTGTAGAAATGCAATAGGTGTTTGAATAATGAAGTATTATTTTCTAGCAGTGCTCAGTATCCATTTTCTTGCTTCTCTTTGGATGTTCCAATTTACATTCCAGAAATCCTCACTATTTAGGATGGTATCTATAATGGTTTCACATGGTGGCTGAAGACTATTACGTGCTATATATGCGCAGTCTAGACATCACAACTGAAGTACGATACCAATTCTTTACACTTGGCAACTGGATGCATCAAAAGCTAAAACTGAATAGATTTGGGTTATAAAAATGTTTTTTAAAGTTTTATTAAATTTAAAAATTAAATACAAACTTAACCCTTTATACTTTTAAATTTAAAATTAACTAATAGTTTATTTTTAAAAACTTTAATACATTTTGAGTATTTCAGAGCAAAAAGTATCGGAAGCAAAATATGAAAAATAATTTAAAATTTTTATTTTTTACATTTACTTTGCAAGTTTTATGAAAGTCTATTGAAATATTGAATGCTGAAAGTACAATTACATTTTATTATTAATCCTTCAAAGTTTATCATCAACAAAGTATAAACTATGTGAAACCTAGATTATAAAACATAGTGATTTTGCTGAAATTAAGACAAAAATTAATTACATGGAATATGTCTGTGGACGAAAAAGGAGCCACACATTAAACCTGACAAGCTCACGGGAGGCCTGCATGGCAGGCCCTATAAACTCAGAAACTGAAATTAAGCACATAGAGTAGTCTGAACATAAAAATTCCTAACTAAAAGCAGGTCATAATGAGTAGTCACATTCTTGGCCTGCAGCTTCCTTGACAAAGGTCAGTCTTCACAACTTCAGTGAGCCTGTCTATTGTCTTTTTGCATCTAAGGTAATGTACCCTTGGAATGTCAGAGTAATCCCTTTTTCAGAACTCCTCAGGGACAACCTGGGGCATCAGAGCACCAGGCTACAGAACCCCTCATTGTTATCTTGTTCTCTGAATACCATCTCTATGTGCTGTAAAATGCTATTAACTATCCTGTGCCCACCAATGTAAAAGAAGTGTGGATCTCTCCATTTTACTTTTTATCTAATTCCAGAGGTTTCCCCATTTTGCTTTCTCCCACACTCTTACTGCACCACCAGTGGATCTCATTTAACCCTCTCCTTCTTTGATTCTAATGTATAAAATAAGCTGCAAAACAGCCATTCTTCAGAGCATTTTCTTAATCCATTGAGATTTTGCTTCCCAGCAATTGTCGTCAGTTTGGCTTAAATAACTGCATTAAACTTCTATACAGGTTTGGACGTTTCTTATGTTGACATATGAATGTAACATATATGGAATAAATTTATGAATTTATTATGTCTTTATTTTATTACTCATCCAAACCTTGCTGGGAACAATATAAAACCAATCATATGTAATAATAATTAAATTTAGTTCTCTTTAATATTTTGTTTACTTTCAATTATATAAAAACCACGGGTTTACACATATTTTTCAATTTTGTGGTTATACAGGTATGTTTGCTATTTTGGGGGCAGGGGTTTGCAAACTTATTTGGTTAGGAGATAGATAGGAAATATTTTAGGCATGGTGGGACAAATGGTTTCTGTGGCAACTTTTACTAAGTGGAGTGTGAAAGCAGCCATAAATGAAGAGGCATAGTTCTATTCCAGTAGCTTTACTTACAAAAATAGGAAGTGGGCTGGGTTTGGTCTGCAGGCTATAGTTTACTGACTCCTGTGTCAGGAGAAACAGACTCTGAAATGAAGAGTTGCCTGCAGAAAGTTTGTTAGGGAATATTCTCAGGAGACAAATGTAGGAGATGTAGTATTGTATAGAATGAGAAATTGAACAGCTGATCCCATGGGGAGCTCAGTACCAGGGATGACCCTTAGTATTATTCCAACTTGGAGCAAAGAGGACTGGCCGTTATACCTCACTATGACCTGGGTAGGGAGGATGGGAGTGTGATCTTGGACATGGCAGCTCTCTTCTGCAGAAGGCAGTGCCTGGGGAAGAACTCAATGTGAGCTGTCAGCACCTCAACCTCCCAACTGCTGAGGAACAAGTGCCTCTATCTTGAGGAAGGATATGATGGTTAATTTTATGTGTCAACTTGGCTGGGCCACGTAGCCTAGATATTTGATCAAACATTGTTCTGGATTTTTCCATGAGGGTGTTTTTGGATGAGGTTAACATTTAAATGAGCGGACTTCTAGTAAAGTAAATGGCCTCCATATGGTGGGTGGGCCTCATCCAATTAGTTGACGGCCTGAGTAGAACAAAAGGCTGATTCCCTCAGGCAAGAGAGAATTCTGCCAGCAAACAGCCTTCAGAATTGAACTGCAGTGTTGGCTCTTCCCTGAGTCTCCAGCTCTGATGGCCCACCCCACAAATTTTGGACTTGCCAACTTCCATAATCACATGAACCAGTTCCTTAAAATAAATCTCTCTGTACATATATACATATATCCTATTGGTTCTGTTTCTCTGGAGAATCCTGATTAATACAAGAGATCTGGGCGATGCACCTATATGTCTGCTATGATTATCAAAGTAGGAGGATAGAACACGCACAATGTGTATATTTAGAAAAACGTTATTGAGGAAGAGTGTGTTTTTGTAGGACCCATCAGCTCCAAGTCAAGTCGTTGACCTCAATCTAGTTGTGGAGCGTGCAGCTCAATGGCCCATATGGGAATCAAACCAATAATTTTGGTGTTAAGAGCCTGCACCCTAACCACCTGAGCTAACTGGCCACCCCACAGTGTGTAATTTTGTTTTGTAACTTTTAAATATTTAGACGTATAGTATGTGGGCCTCCATTTGTACTGTCATTCCAGTTCAGTGGGCTGCTGGAGCCAGCTCATAATATGTCTCTACAACTGATTGCATGCATCTCTTCCCAACTCCGTGTTCAGTGTCATCAGGTTGGTAGCTTGAAATCATCACAATAGGAGTATTTATAGCAAGGAAATCAGCAAACACTACAAATCAGCACTATTTTTCTTTCCAGAAAGCTGGTTGTTAAACGTTTTCCTGTATATGATTGCTTAGGTTTCACAAATGTTAGGAGGCTTGCTTCCACACCAGTAGTTCCACCAGGAAGTGTCTGCTCATTGGTTCCATCTCTCCAAAGCTTCCGAAACTCCATTTCCTTCCCAGGACCCTCCCACAATAGGAAGGTGACAGCTGCCCACTGTTGCTTTGCTTTGAGTGCTTTCCTGTCCCTTGACTACTATTCCCTGGTGAGTATTCCCTGAATCCCAGCCTCCTCTATCGAACCATCTGAGATTAATTCTGTTTCCTCCTGGGACCTTGACTGATAACACAAAAGGTTGACTGGCAAATCTTTTACTTTGTGCTCACTCTAAGTTTCAAAGACCATCTCCCTCTCCCCATCTTCAGTTTCCACCATTAAGATCAACAGCTGATAAGCTGTTTTCATTTTTCATCTTTTCTCTTTTCTACCCTGTCCACTCATTCCTTCGTGCCAAAGATACCGGAGAAAAAGGGTTAGAATCTATGCTGTGGCTTAAGTCCTGGTACAGACTTCCAAGACACACTCCAAAGGGATAGCACCACAGCTGGTCATTTTGTTCTTTAGCCACCTTGGTTATTTAAAATATGTGTCAGTGTTGCTTAGTGAAGTTATTTTTGGAATCCCCTAATATGTAAAAGGAAGATAAAAGCCAACTGTCACAATTAATTGGAAACAATACCTTTAATTTTAAAAGACAAGAGTAATAGAAATCACATGGGGCTGTTCATCTCTGTTTGTCTCATCTCTTTCAATTATTTTAAAAATCAAAACCTCTTGTGGTTACAACCTGTAATCTTACATCCCTGCATGTCTGACTTACAAATTTAGTAATCACTCCTAATAATGGGCCTGAGCTTAGGATAAGATCATGGTGCTGTGGTAGGCCCCTGCACACTGTGCATATTATACAAACTGTACCGTTGCCACACAACAGCTCTTGGGGGTTAGGATTTTTTTCAGGTTGCCTCTGCTTTTCCAAGAACCTCTGTTCCCATTGCTTCCTTGAGTGGCTCCAGACACAACATATCTATGGTGAGGTTGTATCAAAAACAACAAAGAGGAACCACCTGACCCAAGCTAAACCAATCACATTTTGTCTCAGGAAATTGCCACTTGAATAGAGTTGCCAAGATATAAAACAGTTGTTTCTTAGACAACTAGGAGTGGCATGCTTGGAAAAACTTTCTCAAGGTACTACTGACAGATTCCTAGAGGCACCTGGGTCCTATCATTTGGCAAGTTGTTTAGCTCTTCTTTTGAATCCAATCTATTTTTTATTCTGTACTATTCGACAATACTAAGTTGTGCATCGTTCTACCAAGAAATATTTTCATTTGCACGCAACCCATGTACCTTAACTGACCCAGAAATGAGGTCCAGCTTTACCCAAAGATGAGATGGAGGGAATCAGCAAAATCTGAAGACAGCAGAAGGCCAGGAGAGCTGCTCTCCAAGCCACCAAAGTGGAAAGACAGAAGATCTCAGGAAACCAACTATACTAAGACTCTGAAAGGCCTTCCAGCCATGGCAATTTGTCTTCCTAGCTGCCAAATAATGAATACCAAGGAGCTGGGGAAATCCACTTTTGACATGCTTCCGAAATATTCATTTCTACAGTGGTAGAGGCCTTGACCCTAGTCTATATTACTAGCGTCTAGATCTAAAATGTAAATGAAGTTTCTCTAATTTTTATTCTGTACTATTCGACAATACTAAGTTAGGATCTTAAATGAGTTTGACCAACAATTTCACATTTGGATTCATGTAAAATTATGTCTTGAGGGATGATCAATGGCAAAACCATACTCCTAGTCAAGGAACTCCAAGAAAGGACTTGCCAACCTTACATCAAAATGGAATGTGTTGTGTGTGGGAATGGGGGATTATTTTCTGAAATGTCATGGTAATAATAAGATGAATAACAGCTAAGAGAACAATTACTGTGTATCAGGCAATGGTCAAAGGGCTTTTTAAAGCATTATTTCATTTTATCCTGAAAAGCATTATATAAAGTAGGTACTATTAATATAGGTGGAAAATAAGGCCTGAAGATGTTAAATTACTACTACATCACTAGTTAGTAGTAAATGCAGAACTGGGATTTGGAACCAGGTTGCCACACTTCAAATTCTATACTCTTAACCATCACACTAGCTCTAACATAGCAGTCTCCATGGGGCCCTTCATTATTTGCCTTGGATCCTAGAGCTGACTGCTGATACAATCAAAGTCCTATTTTGTCAAATCTTTGGATACTGTACTTCAATGACACAGCACTGGGGAGCACATCCCAATATCTGCCCACCGTTGGACAGTGTAGCCCTTTACTCTGAGTCACAAGTATAGTTGCCCAATAGGAGGGATGTAATATGATGTGATAGTGATAGATATCTCACAAGAAGGACATCAAAAGAAAAATAAATTCATATGAACAATAATAATAAATAATATGCAATTTTAACATTTATCAAGTTCTCAGGGGAAAGAAAGACTTTCCTTGTAGACACATATGGAAGACCAGGATAAGGAAGGAAACAGCCCAGAATAGCAGAGCTTGGGGGAATGAGGTGTTTATCTGACAGAATGGACTAGGTCATGGTACAGAAAGAACTCCTACTCTTAGTGGTTTAACACAAAGTTTATTTTTTACTTATATTATATAAACCATAAGGTTGGCCATTCAACTGGCTACCAGAGTGACCTGAGAAGGGGGAATAAAATGTAGTGACCTCTATATTGGCTCTTAACATTTCTATGTGGAAGTGACACACATGTCTTCCCCTTACATTTCAGTGGCCAGAGAAAGTCATATGGTCACATATACCTTCAAAAGGTATGGGAAAGTTCACCACTCTCTGCCCAAAAGATGGAGGGCCAGAAATAGAGTGACCAAGACTACTAATTCAGTGGCCTGTGAAATATAAAGACTTGGTTGTGAGGATAGTACAAAGTACCCACTACCTTTCCTTTTTGTGTCCCTCTGAGAATGAAGAGAACATATATAAGTGCTATAGACTGCCTGAAAAACATCTGCAGTTGGTGATAATTTAGGGAAAGGAAACACCTCAGAACATATTGGGATCTTTCCATCTTGTAAAGGAAATTTTTGTGTAGTTTTAAATGGCCACATTTGATTATATCAGATAATTGTAAACATATTTTAGTAGTGATGAAACATGGCAAGTGAAGATTATGGTTTCCTGTAAAGTTTCCCTTAAAAACCAAGAGCAGGAAAACCCAGGCTGTGCAGTGGTTTCCAACATTCCTAGGGAGATGAGAAGGGAACCCTCCAAGAAAACTCAAATGGGGATGGAGTGGCAGAGTAAAGTGCAACCTATGGATACCTAAGTACTATGAATTAATGAAGAAACATTTATGACTTTCCCATTTTTGTAGTATTCTAAGAGGGAGGGTCCACTAGTTCTCCTCCAGGGCACAGAATATGTTAAAACATCATAAAACATGTCTTCAATCATTGGAATGGGATTTTCACCAGTAGAGCATGGATCATTACAGTGTATCTATAACCCAGAGTTTCACATTGGACACTTCTTTGAAGCTATTCTTTTACCTTTCATATATCTAATCCCCTGTTCCTCTCCTCCTTCACAAAGAGGAAATATGGGAAAATGGCCTCAAAATAGGGCCAAATAGTCCATATAAAAAGGATAATACATCACAAGAAGTAGATTTTATTCCAGGAATACAAGGCTGGTTCAATATTTCAAAATCAATCAGTTATTGACCATATTAACAGACTAAAGAAGAAAAACCACACATCAAATCAATAGATACAGAAAAAGCATTGGAAATGATTCAACATCCTTTCATGATTGAAAACACAGAAAACCAGGAATAAAAAAGAACTTTCTTTATCTGATTAAGGGTATCTTCAGATAACATCCTATTAACGGTGAAAGACTGAATGGATGCTTCCCACTAAGAGAGGGAACAAGGCAATAAAGCCTGTTTTTATTATTCTTATTCAAAATTGCAATGGAAGTCCTAGCAAGTGTACTAAAGAAAAAGAAATAAATAAAAGATATACAGATCAGAAAGAAATGAAACTGTTTTTATTCATACATGGCATGATTGTCTGTGAAGATTAACCTCAAAGGATCTACAAAACGCACCTAGAATTAATAAATGAGTTTAAGCAAAGTTGTAAGGCACAAGGTCAATAAATAAAAATCTATTGTATTTTTATATTCTAGTAAACAATTGGAAATTGAAATAAAAAGTACCACTTATAATAGAACATAAAATAATGAAATACTTAGGTATAAAATAAAAGAACATGTGTAGGATTTGTATACTAAAAGCTGCAAAATACTGATGAAAGGAATCAAAGACTTAAATAAATGGAGAGATATGCCATGTTTATGATTTGGAAAGATTCAGTATTATGAAGGTGCCAATCCTTCATAGATTGATTTATTGATTTTCATTAGAATCAAAACCCCAACAGGATTTGTTGTAGGTATCAAGAAGCTGATTTTAAAATTTATATGGAAAGGCAAAGGAATTAGAATAGCCAAAACAATTTTGAGAAAAAGCAAAGTTGGAAGACTGATTGTAAAATTACAATAATGAAAATAGTGTGGTGTTGGCAAGAGGATAGACACATAGATTAATGGAATAGAACAGAGTCCAGAAATAGACACAAACAAAAATTGCCAACTTTTTATTTATTTTTTTAAATATTTTATTGGGGAACTGGGAAGGGGAACAGTGTTGGGGAATTGGGGAAGGAGAACAGCCAAATTGTTGTCCTTTAATGTTAGTGGTGAAGGGCGCAGCTAGCTCAGCTCCAAGTCCAGTCACTATCCGGCCGCCCCGGTGGCAGCTCAGGGCAGCTCAGTTAAAGGTGCTGTGTTCAATCTTAGTTGCGGGTGGTCATAGCCCACCATCCCATGCAGGAATCCAACAGGCAACCTTCTTGTTAGGAGCACATGCTCTCACCAGCTGAGCCATCCTTCCACCTGTTGGCTGCTCAGCAGCAGCGCGGCTCACTGGTCCATGTGGGAATTGAACCGGCAACCCTGTTGCTCAGAGCTCATGCTCTTAACCAACTGAACCAGTAGGCCTTCCCACCAATTGATTTTTTTTTCTTTTAAACATTTTATTGGGGAATCAAAGAAGAGGAACAGACGAGTTGCTGTCCTTTTTGTTCTTCAGTCTAGTTGTGGAGGATGTCGCTTCACTGGTCCATGTTGGCATTATCACTGTGCTCTTCCCGGGTGAGGCAGTTGCTTGCCAGCCATCAGACGGCCACTCACAGAGACTCACAGCAGGTCACGAAAGAATACGCCAGCTGCCAGCCATCCCCACTGCAGCCTACACCATCACCGGTGACTCACAGCAGCCCAGCTCCAAGTCAAACTGTTCACCATCTTAGCTGTAGAGGGCGCAGCATCACTGGCCCTCATGTGGGATCCAAATGGGGGGCCCTGCTTCTCAGAGCTAGCGTCCCAAGCTAACTCTTCACCAACACACTACTCGACCGTTCCACCAATTGATTTTTTAATGAAATGTTTTATTTTGAGATAACTGTAGATTCACACACAGTTGTTAAGAAATAACACAGAGATCCTATGTACCCTTTACCCAGCTTCCCCATAATGACATCTTGTAAAGCTATAGTACAGTTTCACAGCCTGAATACTGACATTGATACCATACATTTGATCTTCTTCAGATTGTTTCACTTATACTTATTTGTGTGTATTTGGTTCTGTATAATTTTATCACCGTAGGTGCATGGACTCACCACCAGTGATAATACAGAACATTTCCATCACCATAAGTGTAACTTACATTGTCTTTTTGTAACTATACTCACTCTTTGCCCCACTTTTTTTCTTTTTTGTAAGTGCAGCTGATGCACATCCATGGCTAATTGGACGAGTTCCCTGGGGAGCCTTCGGCAGACTGCAAGAAAAAGACATGTTAGAAGGAGGATGCCTGTTAATAATCCTATTAGGTGCCAAAAGGAGTATTTAAGAATATTAAATGGATTTATGCCTTTAAGCTCATCTAACAACTGTCGGTCAAACGCAGCTAGCTGTATATCTGGTCCAGGAGCATTTTGTATATCTAGGATATGCTGGTGTAAGGAGGCTAGGTCCAGGGAGGCATTGGACCACTGCCATGCTTCTAATAGTGCTGCCTTAATTTTGCTCCAATCCCAATCTGGAGATGAACTGTTAAAGTAGGCGGGGGTGACACAGACAGCCTTGTATCCCCCATGGTAATGCAACTTCCATTGTTCTTTTATCAACTGGATCTGATATCCTAATTTTAAGACAACCTGCTCTAATATTTGGATACGGTCAGTTTCTGATCTATACTTTCCTGATTATGTAAAGCCAAAGAGGTATTGCATGCTAAAGTTTCAGCAAATTGAGTAGTCTGTATTAAGCTACTAAGAGCTACTGAGGCTACAGATAGTGAGACTATAATTGCTAAGAAAGCTGTTACTCCCACTCTAGGGAGACCTACAAAATGCTTTGGCCGTAATAGCAAGCCGTGTAGTTCCTTGAGCACCTGTAAGGCAGTTTCTTCATACTAGGGCTTGGTATGTTAGCAGGAACTACAGCAAATGGAGGTTGTACTGTGAGGAGAACAGTACTTCCTTTCTCCTTAGGATGGACACAATTGGACAGGATGCAATTAAAGCAAGTAATGTGATATAATGAGATTTCATGAGTAATGTTTATCTGGCCCTTTACCATTACATAAGGGGGTTGTACACAAGCTAATACTATGGATGAGGTCCGATTATAAGATATAATTTTAGTATGATTGATTATATCCAATGCTGTGAAGAGCTTCCAAATGTGAGGGTAGTAAGAACATTTTCAATGAAACCTCCTGTTGGGAATAATGGAAGGTACGATGATCAGGGTCGGACCAATCATAGAATTAATAAATACTCCCTGATAGAGTTACTCTCTCAGGTTTTGGTAGAGCACATCAAATCCATGGAGGAACTGGTGTATGAGGTAAGTGGAACTATTAGGGCAATATGGAATATTGGGGTGTGGTACCCCGGGGGTGTTAAGTCCAAAAGGGCCTAGTTTTGTTATCCTTTGAAAAATATTTTGTGCTTGTTCAGCGGAACTAATTATCACTGTTTCCTGTTCCCCATTGCTTATCTTAGTCTCCGTAGCAAGGTGCACACATCCGTTTACAGCAGAGCTCGCAAAGCAAATGGGGTGTGCTGAACTTATTACAGCATAAGTAACCTGTTGCTTTTCATCCATAGCCAGATGAGTATCTCCAGGGTGTCCTAAAATTTGAGAATCATTAACCAATACTGGTACCGGCTTGTCCCTCCATGTTACTGGGTGTGTCCATGGAGGTCTGGAATATAAGTCCAATATGTCTCACTTGAGACTCCAATTACCTAGCAAGTGATTATGGCCAGCATAGCTAGGAACATGAAATCAGGGGTTAGGGGTTTGTTCTGGCGCTGGAGCATCTCCGAAGCCTTTTCGGTCAGCTTCTTCGCTTGTCCCCAGGTCGAGGGCTTAACTTCCTGTGACTGTTCGGCCCGAGGAATCCTTCTTTCTTGGGTCAGTCGTAAGCGTCTGAACTGTTGAGTGGTCTCCCCCATACTGCAGGACGAGTCACTCTGGCACCCACACCGGACTGGTTGCTGTCTCTGGGAAGACCCAAACACGACCTCTCCCCCATTCTAACACCTGATCCGGACTGTTCCATGTTCCTGAAAGCACATCTATCCACATGACCCAAGCTTTAGGCTGGGGAGTGGAATCTGCATAATGTCTCTCTCCAGCCGTGAAGCCTTGCTCATTGCAATTTTAAAAATGTGAAGTATAGAGAGAAGAATTAAGCTGGTTATGGGGGGGGGGTCAGTGGATACCTCCATCTCCCCCTTTTTGTTTTTCAATTTGAAGTTTGTGCTGGTAATTAGCTCTATTACTGCTTGACCTTGAGGGTTATAGAGAATACCTATACGATGGTCAATATGATATTGCATGCAAAATTGCGCAAATGGCCTACTGAGGTAAGCTGGTCCATTGTCCGTTTTTAAAATTTTTGGAATTCCTAGAATTCGGAAACTCTGAAGACAATGATTGATGACATCTTTAACAGCTTCTCCGGTGTGACATGAGGCATTTAAATAGCCAGAGAAGGTGTCCACTGTGACATGGACAAAATATAATTTTCCAAATCCTGGCACATGAGTTACATCCATTTGCCAAATGTGATTAGATTTTAATCCTCTAGGATCAATGCCCAGGTGTATGGTGGGGAGATGAATGGTGCATTGGAGACAATTTTTTACTATTTGGCATGCTTGTTCTCTTGTGAGATTGAAATGTTCACGAAGGCTGTGTGAATTTTGATGAATGAGTCGATTCCTATACTGCACAAATAAGTCGATCAATCATCTCATTGCCTTCTACTAATGGTCCTGACAACCCAGAGTGTGAGCGAATGTGTCCTATATAAAATGGCTCTGTACGGGTTTGAACTAATGATTGAAGTTTGGTAAAAAGGTGAAATAGTTCTTCATCTGATATATTGTCAATAATGGCTGTTTCAATATTTTTGGTGAGCTGAACTACATATTTGCTGTCACTAATGAGATTAAAAGGAACTTTTAGATATTCCTCCAGAACGAGGAGCACACCTTGAATCTCTGTTCTTTGTGCCGATGCCTCTGGCGTGTGAATGACTTTATGTTGGCATGTTGACCAATACCCTGCCCTGCCTTTGTTGGAGCCATCGGAAAAGATAGGGGGCGCCCCCAAAATAGGCTTATTGGAAACAATTCTTGGGAAAATAAACTCTGTGTGCAAAGCAAATTGTACCAATTTTTGAAATACGTAATGATTGTCAATTTGATTTGGATAACCAGCAATTGCAGTTTGCCGAGGTGTACTGTTCTCAAAAAGAGAGAGCACTTGTTTCCTGGTGTAAGGGACTATGATGGCTGCAGGCTCTGAACCTGATAACTGCTTGCAGCTGCGTTGTCCCTTACTAATGAGGGTGGCAATGGCCTCTGGATAGGTAGTAATAGTCTTAGCAGGAGAGTAGCCAAGATGTGTCCATTCTAAGATTCTTTCAGATTGCCAAAATGTTCCCATAGGAGTATGTTTAGAAGGGAAAATTAACAGAGTTATACCTTCACCGGGATTTACCTGGTGCAGTGCTGCTTTATGGATAGCTAATTCAATCAATGTTAAAGCATCCCTCACCTCAGGTGTAAGGCTGCAAGGAGAGGCAGGATCTGGATTTCCCTTTAAGATTTCAAACAGTGCCCCCAGTTGTCCCATGGTTATCCCCAAGGTGGGTCGTGACCAATTGATGTCTCCTAACAATTTTTGAAAACCATTGAGTGTTTGTAAATGGTCCAGGCATATGACAGGATGTTGTGGCTGGATGGTTTTATTTTCTATAATTTGTCCTAAGTATCGGAATGGAGCAGCCTCCTGGACCTTTTCAGGGGCAATTAACAGACCCCTGTTTTTTAAGCTGATATCCAGATCCCCACAAATCTGTAATAGAATTTATTAGGATGAGCAATAAGAATATCATCTGTATAATGGATAATATAAGGTGTTTTATATAGTTCTCTAATTGGTTAGATAGCTTTGTCTACAAACTTTTGACACATGGATGGGATGTTGGTCATACCTTAGGGTAACACCTTCCATTGATATCTATAGGAGTAGGTTGTGCATGATTAATAACTAGTACTGTGAAGGCAAAGTGCTCTTTGTCCTTAGGATGGAGAGGGATAATAACAAAGCAATCCTGGAGATCCAGAATTATAAGGTGCCACTCAAGAGGCATCATAGTGGGACTAGGAAGACCAGGCTGTAACGCTCCCATGGGCTTCATGGTGGCACTGACCATGCAAAGGTCTTGAATATGCCTCCATTTTCCTGATTTCTTTTTTATTGGGAAAATAGTATTCCATAGACTGGTGGAGGGGTCAATGTGACCTGCCTCTAATTGTTACTGTACTAATTCTTGAATTACTTGTTTTTCCCAGTTAGGGGTCATTGGTCAACCCATACAGGTGAGTCTGACTGCCAAGTAATGTTATCTGCAGTCTCAGATTGTGGGGTTGGGGACTGTACCAAGGTCCCTATCAAAAATCCTGGTAACCTAATCCTTTTTGATCATGCTTTCTGGAAGCAGAGACAGGTTCTTTACAACCTTGTTGATATTTTCTTAAGCTTTTTGTAGGATCAAACCCTTGATTAAGCATCATTTGAGTGACATTGTCTGTAGGACTGACAAGTAGCCAGTCAAAATTACTTGGGACATCCCATCCCCATAAATTTACAGGGATGCCTTGCAACACATATGGTTGGAACCATCGTTGTTTTCCATCTGGATCTTCCCACTGTAAGTATTGTTCACTGATTTACGGGGTGGACACAAAACCTACATGCGCTAGTGCTGTATTGGTAATTTTGGTTGGCCAAGAGGGTGGCAAATACTGACGGGAAATGACTGATACATCGGCTCCCATGTCTATAAATCCACTAAAAGTTTTTCCATTAATGACTAATGAAAAGGTAGGTTGATGTTGTTTGACTTCTTGAGTCCAACAAATTTTATCAGAGGAGCCAAATCCCTGGTCTCCTTGAGTGGCCCCTGCTGGGACACACCCTCCTTTTGTATATTTTAAGAGAACTAGTTGAGCTGTTCTTTCTCCTGGGAGTATTTGTATAATCCTCTTTGACTTCATTATTATCTTTATTTCTCCTGTATAATCCTCATCAATAACTCCTGGTAGAGTCTGTATTCCTTTTGCTGTAGAACTACTCTTACCCAGTATAAGACCTACATGTCCCGATGGTATGGGACCAAAAACCCCAGTAGGTACTATCTGGGTCCCCATTTCAGGAGTTAATACCAGTCTGGTGGTGGGACTGAGGTCCAATTCTGCGCTTCCTGGACTGGCTCGGAAGAGCTGTTGGACTGTCCTTCATGAGGCATCCGCCTCGGCAGGGTGAGCTGTAGCACCCCTATTGTTTGACGGGGTTGGGGAAAGCCCCGGTGGCCGTTTCCCGACTGCAGGGCTAGAGGATGACCTCGAGCATCCTTTGTAGAGTAACGTGCATTGGCCCAATGCCTTCCCCATTTACATCATGGACAAATCCCTGGAGCCCTTGTTGGAGTCAGGACTGGAACAGTAGGCTTAGGGCCCCACCCTTCTGTGGGGCCCTACATTCCTTGGCAAAATGCCCTGGATTTCCACAGTTGAATCGGCCTTGTTTGTTTTCTCCAAAAACCTCTTTAAGGGCAGCGGCCATAACTAGCCCTTGTACATGTCCTTCCCCAATATCCTGACAAATCCTAATAAAATCAGACACCATACCTTTACAGCAATGGGGTTGCAGTGCTTTCTACAAGCCCCATTTGCATTTTCAAATGCCAATTGTTTTAGCAAGATATTGCCTGCCCCTGGGTCTGTCACCTGTCTGTTAATTCCTTGGCTAAGCTGAGACACAAAGTCTTTTTATTTTTTGTATTTTTTTTTTTTTTTGAGGGCAGTGTCACTGGCCCTCACATGTGGGACATGAACCGGGGCCACTGGCTTCCCAAGCCAGCGCTTAACCACCGCGCCACTTGGCCGGCCCCGTGACACAAAGTCTTGATAACCCTCACTTTCTCCCTGTAAAATCTGTGTAAAATCACTACATATGGCTGAAATTTGTTGGGAAGCTTGAACTGTATAGGTTAATTGGTTGCCTAAACCAGCGAAGGCACTTGTCCCTGTCAAGTGAAAAGAAATGGGAACTTGGTGTTGCTCATTTCTCCTAGCCTGATCCGCGGCCCCATCCTGCCATTCTGACTTAAATAATAAATAATCTCCACCCAAGAGACAGGCCTTCACCAACATGCCCCAATTGGCTGGGGCTAAGGCGTCAGAAGCAACAGTCTCTATCATAGAAAGAATACATCTGAGTAGCCATCCTTAATTCCTTCAACAGTTTCAACTGAAGAGGCTGATGTTGTCTGAGCATCTGCCCTGGGCTGGCAGGTCAGGGACCTCAGAGACCGGGAAACACATGTGAAAGCCAGTCATATCTTCCCCTTGCTCCTCAGCTGCTAAGACAGCTTGCTGGAGAGGAGTGACCCATGGCCTTGTAATCTGCCACGGAGGCAGAGAAGGCCAGTGTTTGGGTCGTGCCCCACCTCTTGTTGTTCCCGTCCCTCCTCTATGCGTGGCAGCTCTATAAGGGGTGGATGGCTGCCATGGAGGAGGCAGCTCCACATTTCCCTTAGCCTCTTTTAATGACATCTTCTATGCAAAAGCACTGAATATTTTTTCCTCCTCCTCATCATCCTCTGTATCAGAGTCCTCACTCACCTTCCCTCTCCCGTTTATCCTGTTTTGCATCTCTGTTTTTCCTCTTCAGGGGATAACTGGCCATCCCCTGGCTCTCCTGCCCTAGGCAGGGGATGGGAGTAGTCCTTAAGTGTGGTAGGACCCTCGGGCACTGAGGACATGTAATCCGAATTGTGCTCGGCCGGATTAGTGGGGTCCAATCATTCTTTAATTAAATTCCAGAGAGTAAATGTATACACCAGCAGATGTTGAGGCCCCTCCTGGGTATATTGCTCCTTCAAATCTCTTCCAACCTTATTCCAGATACGAACATTTACGGTCCCTTACTCTGGGAACTAAGGGCTTGTCTCCTGAACACATCCTAGAAATTTATGTAAAGCTCTACTATGTACTTTACATCCTGGAGCTTTTAACAAGGATTGTAGCACTTGTAAATACAATGTGCCATCTCCAGATCCTGTATTCCCAGTGTAAACCTACCTTTTATTTTTGTTCCACTTACCTTTTTCTTTTAACTCTGTGCCTTGGCCAATGCCTTCTCATGGAACACCCTTTCATCTTCTATTCTAAAATTCCCCCGTACTCAGGCCACTTGCCGAATCCAGCGCAGCCAGTCTAACAGTCTGGAGTGGGGGCGATGAAGGATTAAGAAAGACAGACAAAGAAGTGCTTGAAAGCAGGGGTTAGGTGGGCAGCTGTCTCCTCTGCTGGGAGGACAGTGACCCAGTCTAGCAACGGTGGTTTATTGATATAGGCTTTATTAAGTGGGGGGAGGAAAGAGTGGCAACGGCCTTGGGCAGGGACTGTTCTGTGTGTCAGCTGCAGGATATCTGCATCTAATGTATCAAACCCAAGATGTTCTGTACACAATGTATCAAAACCACCTCCGTGCACTGAGATGCTTTGTCAACACGGAGACTGAGGTCGCCTCAGGATGCTGAAGTGCTGTACCAGCCTTGCAAAAGCAACAGCCAGAGGGGCGAGCCTTGCAAACACCCCTGCTTTACAGCTTCACAAGGGTCTCTCGGTCCCCAACACTTTTTTATATAATTCTCCTGCCTTAATCTCTGGCAACCACTAAACTGTCTTCTGTTTCCATAATTTTATCATTTCAAGAATGTTATGTAAATGAAATTATATAGTATGTAACCCTTGGGGATTGGCTCTTTTCACTCAGCATTATTCTCTGGAGATGTTGCATATGTGAATACTTCAGTCCTTTTTATTGCTCTGTAGCTCTCCATGGATATAATACAGTTTAACTATTTGTCCCTTGAAGGACATGTGGGTCATTTCCAGCTTTTGGTTATTACAAATAAAACTGCTATGAACATTTATGTACAAGTTTTTGTATGAATGCTTGTATACATTTCCACTTTTCTGGAGTAAAATGCTAACAAGTGAAATTCTTGAATTGTATGGTAATTGCATGTTTAGTTTAATAAAAACCTGCCAAGCCATTTTCCAGAGTAGTTGTAACATTTTATATTTCTACCAGTGATTCAGTCTCTCAGCATTCTTTCCAGCATTTGGTGTTGTCACTATTTTTTTATTTCATAAATTCTAATAGGTATGTAGTGATATCTCATCGTGGTTTTAATTTACATTTCCCTAATGACTAATAAAATTGAAGATCTTTTCACTTGCTTATTTGCCATCTGTATAGTCTCTTTGATAAAGTGTCTGTTCATATCTTTTACCAATTTTCTTTCTTTTTTTTCACTGGCCCTCACATGTGGGACCCGAACTGGGGCTGTTGGCTTCCCAAGCTGCGCTTAACCACTGCGCCACTTGGCTGGTCCTTACCTGTTTTCTAATGAGAATTTTTTTTACTGCAGAGTTTGAAAATTATTTATATATTCTAGATATTAATCTTCTGCTGAATATGTGGTTTACAAATATCTTTAGCATATTTTTCCATGTTTCAAAGAGGGCCTTTCACAGAGAAAATTTTTTTGATGATTTATCATTTTTTGCTTTTATGGATCGTGCTTTTGGTCTCAGGTCTAAGAACTCTTTGCCTAGCCCTAGATCCTGAAGAAATTTTTTTTTTTCTAAAAGTTTTATGGCTTTACATTTTACACTTAAGTCCATGATCCATTTTGAATTATTTTAGTGTGGTGTGAGGTTCAGGTTGATATTCTTTTCTTTTCTTTTTTTTTTGCCAGCTATATATTCAATTCCTTCATTGAATTGCTTTTGCATATTTGTCAAAAATCAGCTGGGCATATTTGTATTGCTCTATTTCTGCATTCTGTATGGTTTCTATAATCAGTGTTTGTGTCTGCCAATACCACACTGTCTTGATACAGTAGCTATATAGTAAGTCTTAATATAAGGCAGAGAGGTTCCTCACATTTTACTCTTTTTTTAAGATTGTTTTAACTATTCTAGGGTCTTTGCTTTTCATTATAATTTTAGAATAAGCTTGTTTATGTCTATAAAAAAACTTGCTGGGATTCTGTTTAAAATTGCATTAAACAACAACAAAAAAATTGCATTAAATCTACAGATCAATTTGGGGGAAAAGTGACACTTCACTATATTGAATCTTCCAATCCATGAACATGAAATGTCTAGTCATACAACATCCATTTATGATTAAAACACTTACTAAAATGGGTATAGAAGGAAAATACCTTAACATAATAAAGGCCGTATATGACAAACCCTCAGTTGATACCATAATTAACGGTGAAAAACTGAAGCCCTTTGCTCTATGTTCAGGAACATGATAGGGCTGTCTCCTATCACTTCTACTTTTCAACATTGTATTGGAAGTCCTAGCCAGAGCACTCAAGCAAGAGAAAGGAATAAAAGGCATCCAAATAGGGAATGAAGAAACTAAACTGTCACTTTTTGCAGATGACATGATGCTATATATAGACAACCCTAACGACTACCACAGAGTTATTAGAAACAATAAAGAAATACAGTGAAGTTGTTGCCTACAAAATCAACATACAAAAGTCCATTGCATTCCTATATACTAACAATGAAACTTCAGAAAAAGAAATTTAAAAAAAATTGTTTTTGCAATTGCAACAAAAAGAATAAAATACCTAGGGATAAATTTAACCAATGATGTGAAAGATCTACATGCTGAAAACTATAAGACATCTTTAAAAGAAATGGAAGAAGACACAAAGAAATGGAAAGACATTCCATGTTCATAGATTAGAAGAATCAACATAGTTAAAATGACCATATTACCCAAAGCAATATACAGATTTAATGCAATCCCCATCAAAATCCCAATGGCATTTTTTAAAGAAATAGAACAAAAAATCATGAGATTTGTATGGAACCACAAAAGACCATGAATAGTCAAAGCAATCCTAAGAAAAAAGAACAATGCTGGAGGTATTGGACCCTCTGACTTGGCAGAAAACCAGACACACAGACCAATGATATAGAATTGAGAACCCAGAAATAAACCCACATAAATATGGACAGATAATTTTCGACAAAGAAGCCAAAAACATACAATGGAGAAAAAATAGCCTCTTCAATAAATGCTAGGAAAATTGGAAAGCCACATTGAAAAGAATGAAATTAGACTGCTATCTGTCACTGTGTACCAAAATTAATTCAAAATAAATCAAAGACCTAAACTTAAGACTGAAACAATAAACTGCATAGAAGAAAACATAGGTACTAAACTAACGGACCTTGGGTTCCAAGAGGATTTTAATGAATTTGACTCCAAAGGCAAGGGAAGTAAAAGCTAAAATAAATGAATGGCACTATCTCAAACTAAAAAGCTTCTGCACAGCAAAAAAAACCATTGACAAAATACAGAGGCAAGCAACCAAATGGGAAAAGATTTTTGCAAACAACGTCTCTGATAAGGGGCTAATATCCAAAATATATAAGGAACATACAACTCAACAACAACCAAAAAACAATCCAATTAAAAATGAGCAGAGGACCTGAACAGACATTTCTCCAAAGAGGACATACAGATGGCCAATAGACATATGAAAAGATGCTCAACATTACTAATCATCGGAGAAATGCAAATAAAAACCACAATGAGATATCACCTAACACCAGTTAGAATGGCTATCATCAACAAGTCAAATAATAACAAGTGTTGGAGAGACTGTGGAGAAAAAGGAACCCTCATACACGGTTGGTGGGAATACAGATTGGTGCAGCCGCTATGGAAGGCAGTGTGGAGAGTCCTCAAAAAATTAAAAATAGAATTACAATGTGACCCAGCAATCCCTCTCTTGGGTATCTACCCCCAAAAATCTGAAAACATATATCTGTAAAAATATATGTGCTCTGATGTTTATTGCAGGTTTATTTACCATGGCCAAGACATGCAAACAACCAAAGTGTCCTTTGATAGATGATTGGATAAATTGTGGCATATATACACAATGGAATACCATCTGCCATAAGATGAAATAGTGCCATTTGCGACAACATGGATGGATCTTGAGATTATAATGCTAAGTGAAATAAGTCAAATAGAAAAAGTAGAGAACCATATGATTTCACTGATATGTGTTATATAAAACTGAAAACAACAAAAGAACAAGAAAAACAAATGAAGAAACAAAACTCATAGACACAGACAATGAGTGGTTACCAGAGGGTAAGGGAAGAAGGGGATGGTAGATGAGGGTAAAGGGGATCAAATATATGGTGATGGAAAGAGAACTGACTCTGGGTGGTGAATACACAAAGTGATATATAGATGATGTATCACTGATTTTTAAACATTAACTCTATGTAACTTTGCTAACAATTGTCACCCCAATAAACTTTAATTTAAAAAAAGAGAAAAGAATTGTCTCATCATTTACTTAAGTCTTCTTTGATTTCTTTCATCAGCATTTTGTAATTATCAGCATATAAATTCTATATGTTTTGGTAAATTTTTACCTAAGTAATTTCTTTGGAACAACCACAATAAAGGCTCTTGTCTACATTTTTCCCATATAGGGAAGCACTGGGGCTGGTTAGAAGGAAGAGAGAGCAGGGAAAAACGTAGATGAGAGCCTTTATTGTGGCTTCCACATATTGTTTGTACATAGAAATGTGATTGAAATCTTGTGTGCTAGCATTGTATCCTATGATCTTGCTGAACTCACTTATATTACTTTATTTTTTTTGAGTTTCTGTTTGTTTTTGTCTTTTGTGGATTACGTAGAATTTTCTATGTAGACAATCATGTCATCTGCAAATAGGAGCAATTTTATTTCTTCCTTGCCTATATGTATGCTTTTAATTTTTCTTGCTTTATTGCAGTGGCTACAACTTTTAGTACTGAATAAGTGTAGTGAGGGTGAACACTGTTTTCCATGTAATTGGGATTTTTAAAGATCAGCTATAGTTAAGATATGCAGACCCAGAAATGACTCTGATGAAGTTTTTTTATACTTAGTTTCCTAGAAAGAAGAGGCCTAGCACGCCACAGAGGGGGACCACTCTGGCCTAATCACCCTAGGGCCAGGCACCAGACAACTAGGGACAGCGCTTATACCCTAGACCATATGGTGAAGCACTGGGGTTGGTCAGGAGGAAGAGAAAGCAAGGAACAATGTAGGCTAGGG
This sequence comes from Aselliscus stoliczkanus, assembly GCA_033961575.1. Taxonomy (NCBI): domain Eukaryota; kingdom Metazoa; phylum Chordata; class Mammalia; order Chiroptera; family Hipposideridae; genus Aselliscus; species Aselliscus stoliczkanus. The sequence continues at coordinate 35,799,017 of CM066738.1, forward strand.
CCTTTATTGTGGTTTGAGAATGAGGCAGGGTAAGCAGGTTTAGGATTGGCTAGTGTGAATTTCCTTAAGCTCTAGGGTATAGGGGCTGTCCCTAATTGTCTGGTGCCTGGCCCTAGGGTGGTTAGGGTAGGTAATAGAGGTTCAGAATGCAGGAACCAAATAAGGGAAGTGGTTGGGGAAATGGGTTCTGGATTAGTTGGTTTGCAATTGAAAGGCATGCTTGCCTCCAAGTTATTTACTGTGTCTAGCTTGGCTCACTGGGGGAGGGGCAAGGTCTATAAAGTCAGCAAGAACACAGCAAAGTATCAGAATACAGAAAATAAAAGACATGGTTACATAGAAAGTCTTGCCTTAGTCTCAATCTTAGGAGGAAAGCATTCAGTCTTTCAATAGTAAGTATGTTAATTGTAGGTTATTTGTATATGATCTGTATCAAGTTTAGGTAGTACCCCCTATTCCAAACTTGTTTTTATCACGAATGGATTTTGTCAATACTTTTTCTCATAATTGATGTGATCATATAATTTTTCCTCGTTAGCCTGTTGATATAGTGGATTACATTGATTGGTTTTAATTAAATGTTGAATCAACTTTGCATACTGGGAATTAAATTTCATTTGTCATGGTATATAATTATTTTTATACATTGTTGGATTCAATTTGCTATTTTGTTGAGGACTTTTATGCTTAAATTCTTGAGACAGATTGATTCTTTCAGAATGACATTTCTATATACTAACAATGAGTACCAGTCTGCAGTTTTCATATTTCTACTGCCTTTGGTTTTGGTATCAAGGATATACTGGTCTTATAAAGTAAGTTTCCTTTTCTGCAAACACACACACACACACGAGATTAACTGAAACCCCACACCTTATACAAAAATTAATTCAAATGTAGTATGGATCTAAATGTAAAACATAAAACTTTTAGAAGTAAACATGGGGGAAAAAAATCTGTAACTTTGGGTTAGTCAAAATATTCTTAGAGGGCCAGCCGAGTGGCTCAATTGGTTAAGAGTGAGCTCTGAGCAATAGGGTTGCCAGTTCGATTCCCACATGGGCCAGCCCACATAGGCCAGTGAATGCTGCACCCGAGCAGAGCTGCCGCTGAGTTGTGAACAGGTGGCAGGATGACTCAGCTGGTGAGAGCACCTGCTTCTAACAACAAGGTTTCCGGTTTGACTCTCGCATGGGATGGCGGGCTATGCCCACCTGCAACTAAAATTGAGCATGGCACCTTGAGCTGAACCGCCCTGAACTGCTGATGGGTGTCTGGATGGTTCAGTGGTTGGAGTGTGCGCTCTTAGCAACAAGGTTTCCAGTTCGACTCCCACATGGGATGGTGGGCTGTGCCCACTGACAACTAAGATTGAACACAGCATTTTGAGCTGAGAGGTGCAGAGCAGCCAACAGGCAGCAGGATGGTAACTAGACTTGGAGCTGAACTAGCTGTGCCCTCCACAACTAAGATTGAAGGACAACTTGGCTGTTCCCCTTCCCCAATAAAATCTTTTTTTTTAAAAATTCTGAGATTTGATACCAAAAGACTGTCCGTAAAAGAAAAAATGGATAAATTGGACTTTATAAAAGTAAAAAAATTTGTTCTATGAAAGACTGTTAAAAGGAATTAAAAGACAAGCCATAGGCAGGAGAAAATATATGCAAATTATGTATGTGATAAAGTACTTGTATGTAGATAAATAAACAACTCTTAAAACTCAACAATAGGAAAACAAGTAACAAAAAAACGGGCAAAAGATCTGAACAGACACTTTACTAAGAAAATATGTGGATGGTAAATAAGCACATGAAAAGATATTAGAGAAATGAAAATTAAAACCATATTGAGATACCAGTACACACTTATTAGAATGGCAAAACCAAAACAAAACACAAACAAAATTGACAGTGTCAAGTGCTGTTGAAGATGTTGAGCAATTGAAACATACATTCTTGGTGGGAATGCAAAACAGTTTACTATGGTAAATAATTTTTTGCAGTTTATTTAAAGTTAAATATATACTTACCATACAACCCAGGATCCCACTCTTAGTATCTTCCCAAGAAGACCGGTTTCACACAAACACCTACACATGAATAGCAGCTTTATAATTGCCCCAAACTGAAAAAACTTTATATTGACTGACAGTGAATCCCTTTCCACAGAAGAAACCTGTGTGTTGTAGACTGCTTTAAAAATAACAAATCGTTTACCCAATTTGTTCATGCCTCTTTGTACGTGACTTTTTGCATTGTAACTTTCCACCTGTTGATTTTGTTTCTGACCATGTGATTTGCTTTGGCCAGTGGAACAATAGCAAATGTAATACCATGGGAAGCTTAAAAAATACTTATGCACTGGGACTTACCCTTTCTTAACAGCTGGGAATCCTTCAGTAGCAATGTAAGAAGCCTGTATTAAGGAAGAGATGCCCTAACTTATCCTCACCTGAGGCCTCAGGCATAAGGAGTCCCAAGCAGCTCCAGCTTAGCAGCTGAGCTGGCCTAGGCCTTAACTGCCTACCCAACCCACAGATTCATAAGAAATAATAAATGTTTGCTGTTTCAAGCCACTATGTTTTGGTGGTTTGTTAAGCAGCAACAGCTAATAGATACAGTTGATATTGAGTTCACTTATTTCTGATCTGGTGGATCAAAAAGCAAATTAGTTGGGACTTTTTACTTCAAAAGCAGTGGTTCTCAACTTGGGCAGCACATTGGAATTACCAGCAGAAATTTATAAAATAATGAAGACTGGATCCCATCCTTAGATATAATTTACTAGGTCTAGGATGCAGACTGGCCACTGCAATTTAAAACATTCCACTCTAAGTGATTCTAAGTGAGCAAAAAAGGTCTAGACATTTCCTAATAATGGTCTATTCAGTGGGGAATATGGAATGAGTACAGTCGTTTCTCCCTGCTTGTGTCTCTAACACATCTCCCTGAGAGAGAGTAAGTAGCAATGACAGTGGGTACCAAGCTGGTCCCCAAGGCTATTGAAAGTCTGAGAAACCAGAACCTCACTGGTATTGAGTCACTTATGACTCTTTCTGGATGCCACAATTATGTGCTATTCTCCATGGTCCGTACAACAAAAATCCAAATAACTGTGACCTTAAGAGTCACCCAAACTACCCGCAAATTGTTTGCCAAATTGTGACAGTGAGTGACCATTTTTTATCCTGAGTTGTACTATTAACAATTACTTACTGAGAGCCTAACATTCTTGATGTAGAATGTTTATTTACTGCAGCACCTGATAATGTTCTTCTCATTTTTTTTCCTGACTAAAAACTATCAACTCCTTGAGAAAAGGAGCCAGGGCTATGCATAACTTATGTGCTCAATTTACTTGTTATAATCAATTATGAGATAAAATGAGATTTACAATGAAATACAGTGATTTAAAAACAAAGAGCTCAAAAACAAAAACCCAAACCAAACCACTAAAAAACCAAAGGGCTAAGGTTTACAGGAACCTTGAAATCAAACTGAGTAATTCCCACACTATAAATAAATAACTCAAAGGAAGCAAGTCTTTTTCCTTGCATAAATGAAACACGAATAATTATATAACTGTTTACAGACTATATCCATAAACATATTAAGATTCATGATCTTAATGATGAGTAGATAAATATTGGGGAGTTCACAATGAACAATAGGAACAATGCTTTATTTGGCTGAATTACCTAACAATGTCAGTGCTTTATGGTAAAAAAAAAACAACTCCTGGCATAATACTCTGCATTTTTCTGTTACAATGAGCAATTTAAATGTCCTCTTTTTTCCTTCCTCTTTCAGAAACTGTTCATACACTCTTATTATCTTGATATCACTGAGTTTTACACTGGTAGACTTGAAGTTTTGTACCCAAAATGTCAAGTTTACTATTAACCACAAACTTGGTCAAACTCCTAATGTGTTTCAGAAGCTACCATATTTATCATTTGTTCCAAGTGACCATCTTGGTTTTTATTTTCATTTATTTATACAGCACATTTAATTCTCCTCCCTAGGTGGTCAGTGAATAGTTTATAAAACCTAGAAAGGATGAGATCCAGGAGTATTAAGGCCTAAAGGTGTGCTTTAATTTTAAAAAGAATTAAGATTCCTTAAACTCTATAGCAGCATGTCCACCCTTCCAAGCATTCTAAAAATCTGAAGGGCAGGTGAAGAACTTTCTGTTACTACAAATAAAGAAATCATCGTGGAGCTCACAAACATTTCAAATACAATTAAGAGCAATGCAAATATGGAACTGCCTCTTCATGGAGTTGTCCTCTTCAGGAAGACAGTTTTTCAGATAGTTCTTCCAGAAACTAGTTTATTTGAAGTGCATAGAATGAAATAAACCACTGCTATTATAAAATAATAAAAATATTTTTCTTTTATTTACAAATTAATGTCATAAACAAGCGATAACAAACATAACCAAACAACAAAGAAAGTTACTGGCTTCCATCCATTAGGACTAGAAAAAGAAATTATTTAAATATCTAAATCTGTCTCCGGCCCTCCAGACAAATTAATGTATTTTAAAATTATTCCTAATTCTTATTCAGACTTAAGATTGGGTACTGTTTTATTTTTTACATAAAACTGTAAAATCTTTTAGAAAAAAGCTAACTTAGAGTAATCTTCTACTAATATAAACTCAACTTCATAAAATATAAAAATTTTATAAATCCTATAATTTGGATTAACTGAGTTAATGATAATTAATCTGTACAAATACAGAGCGCAAATTTGTCAATCATCCACAATTAGATCTAACTGTTACATACGAGAGAAATTTTATAATGGTCAGAGTAAGACTTTATCCATATTCTTTAAAGGTAGCTTTGTTCCCAATAAATATTCCTTCTACCACTTCTGTATACTTTAGAACACATTCTCAATCCAAAAAACACCAATATATACTTATTTGACTTTTTGTTTTTTTCTTGCTTGAAACTGCTCTGTTTTGTTTTTTATAGATTTAATCAACATTGACAAAGCAGGATCAACGGACCTCTTTTGTGATTCCTTTTGAATTTCACTCTCTTTTTTCTTTATTGCCTGAGTAAGTTCTTGTTCTTTTTGTTCTCTCTGCCGGGCTTTCTCCTCAAGGATTTTTCCCATAGCTTTTGTTTTCTTGAAATTAGGATCTGAAGGATCCAAATTGAACAAGTGGGAAGTATACATTGCCTGAAACCGTGCATCCTTTACATTTACCTGTAAATCCAAATGGAAAATAAATTACATTAGTAAGTCAAAAGGCCCAGAAATGGTGCCAAATTTCAAGTCAGGGAATTATTGATTATATAAAATAAAAACATGAGCAATTTGCATAGATTCATCAGCAAATTGTTTTCCCACAGATCCCCAATGGACTTTAAGGCCTACTCTAGACCATGAATAGCAGGGCACAGTTCTTACTGTGCAATGACAATTGCTTTGAAAGGGAATTATAGTGGTCCATTATACAATGGCTGTAACTACACCAGTCACTTAGATTGAGTGACTGTAGAAATGGTTGCCAAGGCATGCTTCCCCACCCTTACAGTCTGAAATCTGTTCCTGGATAAGTAAGCCAGAGATGATATCTCTGCTGGAGTTTTATACAAAGTCACCCCATTCGAAGTACTTTTAAAGTTGGTGCCAAAATGCATAGCTACTGAGGGTGATTCATAGAACAGAGGATTTAGAGGCTACTATGGAAATACAGGCACCCATGTGACTAAGATTTGGTCAGATACAAGCTCCAAACTGATCTTCTATCTTTACAAAAACCCTGTGGTTTCACATTTAAGAGTGTATTCTTAACTCCAGCCAGGCTTCCGAGTGTGGCCAGGCACCCTGGTGACCACTAAGAGAGCATGATTCACTGCCACCCAGCTTTCCCACGGGAAAGATGAGTCCACCTGGAGATGGATCGCAGAGTTATGCAGTTACAGTAAGGACCAGAGATGCGATACTGCCACAGCCACCACCAACAAAACACTCATGACAAATGTCTTTATGCATGATTATTAACGAATGAAGACAGTTCTCATAATAGAAGGTTTGACTACAAATCATTCTTTGCTTTTAACTTTTCATAAGAAAACCAATCACCGAAAAGTTCAGTGGAACAGCAACATAACGGGACTGACTTACAGACACTGAGCTACGGAGTGGCCTCCAAGTCCCTCTACCTAGCGCTACTCAGAAGTTATCTGTATGTTGCTCTCCATCCTTTGAACAAATTCAAAACTCCCACTATGTTCTTCTGGGTCTACTCTTCCATGTTATGGGTGGGAATTCATTAAGTAGTTCCTGGCAGCTGTTTGTAGGTTTTTTTGCGTAGGGCTCAAACTCATGCACAAGGACTGTGTTGTCATTAGGAAGTTAGCAAAAAGAGGGAAAAGAGGGAGCAATGGAAACAAGAACACACAGCAATTAAAAAAGCATGGCTTACTGTGCTGGGACTGTACACAGTGAGAGTGTGACACAATGTGACATGAACCAGCTATTTCTTAGTTGGGCTTCATTATGCATATCTTTCCCAGAGTGAGCATCACATTGAATGTGATTGTGACATTAAAAGTATCTATTTTGGTGCAATGTGGCTACCAAAATACAAGCCAACTACTTCAGCTGGTGCTCAACCTAAGAAGCAGCGATTTGATCCACCTGGGGATGAACAGGCTGTGTAGGACTAAAAGATGGTAGCTTTGGCTCCAGGATCCTTCCGAAGATATCCCAAGGCTAACTTAGACTATACTCAATTTTTATTTCTAGAGCTGACTTAAGATTCAACGCCAACTTTAAAAGCCTCAGGACTTTGGTCCTTGGTTACCTCAAAGTCATCCTCTATTAATTCCTTCTTTTTCATAAGCTGTTTTTTCTTCTTTTTGCTCAGATTCTGGTGCTCCACAATCTTGTTGTAATTGAAGTGTTTCTTGCTCTCTTCCTCCTCATCCATCATGAGCAAAGCCATTTCAGCCTATGAAGCGAAAAAAAAAAAGGTTCAAATATACAACAATGTTTTTTTAATTCCCTCTAACAGGAGTATGGGACACAGAAATCCCCTCTAGGAAAGGAGACCTCAGTTACCAATGCACCAGGATAACATCTGTCATCCATAAACGGACTGTGGATTACCGAAACTCATAAAGAAACTCAGAGATATTTGTATAGCAATAAGGTAAAAATCTTTAGAAGCAACATCACTGAAAACAGGAGAGGGGCAAAAGTTTGTATTTAAAAACCAAGCCATATTCTACTTAGTGTAACTGGTTAGTAGGCTGCAGGAATAAGTCCCCAAATCATCCAAATAAAAAATTCTCATTTTCACTTTGGTCTTTTTAAGCAATGACACAAAATATAGCAAACATGTACTATTTTGTGATACAAACTACTTTCTAAACATGCATCTTAAAAACAAGAAATTTCTTTTTTCTTTTGCCTTTCTTGTCTTTATTTTTTCAATACCGATACATTTTATGAAGGCAGGATCTTAATTTTTGCTCCTGAAATCTAATATATTGTATTTTCCACTAAATAAGTGTTTTCTACAGACAATGGAATTAAATGTGAACCCTCAAGAACCAAGCAAACACCCATGTATATATAGAGAACATCCAGAGTATGCTGCCAGACTTTTGTGAATTTTGCGATATTACCACTTTAGACTGCTTTAATTTCCTTTATGTCCATCACTGGCTCCTTCAGTTGGCTTTCTTTATAGAGCCATTTTCCACAAAAGAGGCTTTCTTTGTGCCCCTTAACTCTAAGAGCATTATTGAATATGCAATAAATGGTGAACAGAAAAGATCCATTAGGACGCAGAGTTTAGCTGACCAGTCAGGCTCACTCCCAGACAGTGATGTGACTGTCAGTCACAGGATGCCTCTGTAAAAATACATATTAATTACTCTGTGCCATGGATCTTTGGAATCACTGAAGATAAGGTTCGCTGCATGTCCAAGAAAGACTTTATGTTTGCATTGAACTTATGGGGTTTTTTTTGGAGGGCAGTGGCACTGGCACTCAGATGTGGGACCCGAACCTGGGCCGCTGGCTTCCCAGGCCAGCGCTTAACCACCGCGCCACTCGGCTGGCCCAAACTTATGTTTTTTAATAATAAAAAGAGAGATGTTAGCATCTGACAAGCCATGAAAGCTGTATTACAGGACAGATTCAGATTAAATTAAAACTTATGGCAATATTATTTTCAGGTTTTAATAGTAGTATTATTTAGTTTTGCCTGTTATAGTAAGGATTTTTTTTTTTTTGAGGGCAGTGTCATTGGCCCTCCTATGTGGGACCGAACCGGTGCCGCTGGCTTCCAAAGCCAGCGCTTAACCACCGTGCCACTTGGCCAGCCCGATAGTAAGGATTTTTATAATGAGGTATTTTCTTCTTAATCTCAAAAGGATATGCCTTGGGGTTGAATTCAATTTTAACTTAGTATCAGTTGGAGAAATGTTTGGTAAAAAGGTGATATTTAAAAACTATGCTCCTGGGGCTAGCCGAGTGGCTCAGTTGGTTAAAAGAGTGAGCTCTGAGCAAAAGGGTCGCCGGTTCGATTCCCACAGGGCCAGTGAACTGCGCCCAAGCTGAGCTGCCAAGAGATGGCAGGATGGCTCAGCAGGTAAGAGCACGTGCTCCTAACAAGAAGGTTTCCGGTTCAACTCCTGCATGGGATGGTGGGCTCTACCCACAACTAAGACTGAACACGGCACCTTGAGCCGAGTGGCTGCAAGCTGCCGACGGGTGGCCAGATGGTGACTGGACTTGGAGCTGAGCTAGCTGTGCCCTCCACAACTAAGATTGAAGGACAACAGCTTGGTTGTTCCCTTCCTCAATTCCCCAACACTGTTCCCCTTCACCAATTCCCCATTAAAACTTAAAAAAAAAAAAAAAAAGCTAAAATATTTACTTATGTTTTATACATTATAAATTTCATTGCTAAAATCAGTTACTTTTTTATTACAGAGGGACACTAGAAATTCATGTAGATAATTGCATTTAAATTGTACATGCCAATTATCAACTAAGTATGTAATGATCGTATTTTACCTTTTGTTTTTCTATTTCAGCCTCTTCCTCTGAAGATGTGCTATCTTTGGCAGATTTCATTGATTTTTTCTTTTCTTTTATACCTGGCACAACAAACCAACAGAGGAGCGTTAAAAATTACAAGTCTATCAGCAACAATATGTTTATACTAGGAACAAAAAGGCAAGGTATCTAGGAATAATCTTATCAACAAATGTATAGAAACTAGATAAAGTAAAAAAATATGTATTACTGAGAGAGGATTATCGATATCAATGAAATAAATACAGTACATCTGGATGGGGCAACTGAATACTATAAAGAGGCAACTTATTATAAAAGTAATGTATAATTATATCATCCACTAAGAAAGAAAAATCATAAGATCATTTCAATAGATATGGAATAAATATGTGATAAAATTCAATATTCATGCATGATAAATACATACATTTAATGAAATCCTAAATAAAATTTCATTCAAAAAAATCTTTACAAAGATTAACAAGATAGAGTTGATATACTACTGGTACAGTATACTACAATGTATTATAAAGTGAAAATAACCAAAAAACACTGAACTATATATAATGAGAAAAACAGAACCGTATAGGTTAATATATAATAAAATGTAGCATCATACAACACTGGAAAAAGAAGGGATTATAAAATAACTGGTACTGGGCAATTTGTTTTGTTTGGAAAAAAATCAAGTTATTGTCTTACCTCATTGTGTATGGGGCAAATAAAATGCAGATGGATTAAAGAGGTAATTTTAAGACAAAAAATGTTAGGAAACACAGGGGAATAGCTATCTGATCTTAAATAAAAGAAACATTTTCTTAGTATGAGAACACAAGAAGAAATCAAAGGAAAACAAACCCCAAGTGATTTGAATATATAAACCCTTAAAACTCTGTATATAAAAAAACTCATCTGCAAAATGAAAAATTCACCTTTATGATAACAATTTTACAGTAACTACCTGCAAGTACAAGTTTAACAAAACCCTTTCTCCTTCACTAAAGACAAATTTGATCTTTGGTTAACTTTTTAGCTCTATTATCAGGCAAAATTACTTATGGTCAAAGTGGCTCCTGATTGGAAAACTGCTTGTATTTCCAGGACTTCTAGAGACCACAAGATGTTAGGTGAGATACTCTCATTCTGAATCAGAGGTAGTAATGTGTGCAGTTAATGGCACCTGACACTGAAGTAGTGGGCCTGGCTTAAATTTTGGCTCTACCACAGCCTAGCTGTGGCAGTTTGTGCCTGTGTCTTAACTTGTGTATATGGATATACATATATACATATACCGGGGGTGCCAAAAAATGTATACAAGTGGACACTTCGGTCAACGTTGCTCAAGCAGTAGTTGGCAGTAATCAGACGTGTCTGTACGCTGATGGTAACCACTTTGAGCACCTCTTGTAATTGTAGAAGTCAAGTGTGACTTGTATTCACCTTTTGGTATGGTATATATTGAGTATTACAATTTTAATACAGTTTCCTTTCTTAAAATGTATATATATATTTTTGGCACCGTGTATGTGTGTACACATAAACATACACATACATATACATATATATGATGTCCTGGGTTCCTTGACGATCATGCTAATGATATCTTAATTTTTTTCCCCCACATTTTGTGTCTGTTGGGAGTGACTGGGATTCGAAGGGAGTACGTTTCAGGCTGCTAGGGTATAAAAGACTAGTCCGAAAGGCAAGAAGGTTCAGAACTCTAAAGCCATGTCTGTTATGCCAGAATATTAACACCCAAGTCAATCTTCTCTGACTTCTTCTTTGACTGCTGGACACTGTCATCTTTGGATAAGCTGTGTTCTGTCTTTCCAATTCTGAGAAAGCAACAGTCTCTAAAGTAATAATGATTAATGTTTACACAGTATTTACTGTGTGTCAGACAGTAATACTATTTATTCACTTTACATATATTAACCTGCTGAATCCTGACAACAATGCTATGAGACAGACTTATGATAATCCTCATTCTGTGGAAACTGAAGCACAGAGAGGTAAAGGAGCCATAATTCAAACCAGCACTGTGGCTCAGGCTCTCTAGTGTTAAACCACTATATTACACTCCTTTACTCTCAAATGACATTCTCCCTGTAATGGTCCTTTCCATTTACAATGTATTTTGATGTGAAGTAACAAAGCATAATTCACAGAACATATAGTGATGGTTGAATAACTGCAGCTAATGGGGGATAATAGGAAAAACAAAGCCTAAAATCCAAAGAGGCTTTAAATACTGCTCTGTATGCACTAAGTCTGGCTGTACTTAAACAGCCATGCCCAGCTGAGAGTGTGCTAGCAAAAAGTGCTGCTAGGTTCACCCCTCCTCAGTGCCACCAAGGTATTTGTCTGCACTTCCAAGCAGAAATATCGTTGTATGCAGCCCTTCTTAGAATTAAAATCTTCAGTGCTCCTTTTTCAAATGGTTATCAGGGAACAGTATGTCTTAAGATTATACCTTTTTCCATTTTAAATATGTGTATGTATTTATATATATCAGTATCATCAAGGTTTCACTTTCTTAGGGTCTGACTCTCATACCCTAAGTTTGCCTCTACTCCTATGTACTCAAGGCAAGACCTCCTTTTGAAGTGAATGGACAAATGACATATACAGAAGATCATTCTGTGACAGAAAAAAATCAGGCTGTATATGATTAATATATAAAGGAGATAAAGATCTTGACATACAGCTGTGGGAAATAATTTCAAAGAGCCCACAATGAACTGTTCCGGATTTTGTAACAACCTGGTGAAAAGTCATAAAAATAAACTTGAAAGCAAGACTGCAGCAAGGGAGGAAAAAAAGAAGCTCCAAGATGATCAGGGTTAAAAATGATATCCAGTTTTGGCGTGATGAAAATTTCTTTGCTCACAAAGAATTTACTGTGTGCTAGGCTGAACTGTTTAGCCAAAAGATAAATAATGTGTAGAGATCCTTTCTGCACTGTTAACAAGATCATATTAAGAGGGCACATCTTAATTTCTATTTTTTTAAAAAGCATTTTTTCCTCTTTGGAAGGTTTTCAGGCCTAAGTTAAACGAAGAGTTCTATAGAAATAAAAGTCCTGTTCTGAAATGTTATCTTTAGCTTTCAGTGAATCATTTGGCAAGTAAGAAACCACATCTCTTGGGACTGCTACAAAGAGTACATATGGATTGACTCTAGTAACTTGAATACTAACAGAGACTAGAAATCAGATGTTAGAGTTTTATAGTTGAAAAAATAAATCTACGGACTGGCCGAGTGGTGCACTGGTTAAGAGATGGCTTGGGATGCCAACTCTGAGCAGCAGTCCCGGTTTGGATCCCACATGAGGGCCAGTGATGCTGCGCCCTCTATAGCTAAGATGGTGAACAGCTTGACCTGGAGCTGGGCTGCTGGGAGTCGCCGGTGACAGCATAGGCTGCAGTGGGGCTGGGCGGCAGCTGGCATGAGCTTTCGTGAGCTGCCATGAGCTGCCAAGAGCGGCCCTCCAATGGCCGGTGAGAGACTGCCTCACCCGGAAAGAGCGCAATGATAATACTAACATGGGCCAGTGAAGTGACATCCTCCACAAGTAGACTGAAAAACAAAAAAGACAGCAACTTGTCTGTTCCCCTTCCCTGATTCCCCAACACTGTTCCTCTCCCTCAATTCCCCAATAAAATCTTTAAAAAAAAATAAAAATAAATAAATCTAAATAATCCTTATCAAGGCTACTATCCTTTTAAACAAAAAATGTAACAAAACATTTATGAAAAAAGATGTGTTGCAAACAATTGATCTGTAAAAGGGTTATCTGTTTCATTTTGCATTACTTGTAATATCATAGAATTGTTCCCACAAAAAACTTCCTTCAGAGGGTTTAGTTAAGCACCTGTTGTGAGGGAGCAGTTAAGAAAATTCACTGAAGGGCAGGTAAAGTCTCAGCACTGACCAGATAGGAGTGGTAACCCCCTATGGATTCACTTTTTTTGCAGCAAGTTCCTACATCCAAGATCACTTGCCGATAATCAGATGCAGTCTGTTAGTCTTCCTCTGGACCTGGGCATTCTGGCTTTGTTTGGAAATCCAGCAATTTCTGGTGTCCAGCTCTTATATATATGGGTCCTGTCTCTGGCTTTGATTTATACAACTTACTTGCAGAATTATAAAAAGTAAAGGGAGACTAGTGGCATTCAGGTTCTACCATCTACACTGGCCCTTGTGCAAATCAACTATGTTTTTGAGCTTCGGTTTACCCATCTCCAAAGTGGGCTGAAGTTTGGATTAGAGGATGTAAAAGCATTTATAAACTGTAAAACAACATTCAAGCAGTACATGGTTAGCACTTTACTGGTTGAGTGAATCAAATATGTGTAGTATGTTAGATTTTCATGGTGGTTTATCAAATATCTAAAGACAAAGGATACATTTTAATAGGGTACATTTACATGTGATGTACTTTATTTCATTCCTACTTCTTCAAAAACAAAATCTTATGAAGGAGTTTATGTAACTAGACAATAATTAGCAAATTATTCTAATATTTCATTTTTAAAAGAAAACAATTTTTACTTCATTCTAGAAGTAGTACATTACATTTTTGAAATTCTCATTTAATATCAAGTTTGCAGTTTAGGAACTAGAACAATTATAGCAAGTTTACAGTGTAAGGGGAAAAACAGAAGAAAATATTAGAAAAGATTTCTAGTACTCAAACTGGCACCTAACCCAAGCCAAACTCCAGGTCTGACATCAATCAATGAACTCAATTGCTTTCTCTATGTTTTGAAGAGTTCAGCTCTATGGGATTGCCTAGGGCAAAGGTGTTATAAATGTACCCAAGACCATCTGGCTTAAAATGTCTCTGTCCTTTGGCTCAAATAAACTCATATAAAAATAATAAAAAAAGATGTCTCTGTCCTGCTCAACCATGGGACTTGAACTATATACCCTTCCAAACACTAATGTTGCTCCTTCTCAGTTTCTTAAGCTTCCTAACTTCCAGGTAGTACCTTCTCCAGTATGATGGAATATAATAGTATGTTATGTAGGCTTTACCTAACCTTGGAGCCCATCAATGCTTTTCTCCTCCCATCAATGCTTTCTAACTTCAGCACCATGGTTTGAAATACTATTTTATTGATTTGTCTATATTTGCACTTTGACTTCTCAGCATATCTCCTAGACTAATAATACCTCCACATGGATTATCTACTTGAATCTCAAAGCAATTATACCCAAAATGAACCTACTGACCCTACTTGCCACCCAAACCTATTGTTCCTATATTCCTTAACTCAGTAAATGGAAGAGCATTCTTCCAGAGATTCAAACCAAAAAACTAGGAGTTGCGCTAAATTTCTTCCTTAACCAAATAAATCAGCAAGCCTACCTCCAAAATATATCTAGAATCCCACTCACTTTTCTCCTTCTAATTCCATTACTAGCATGTCACATAAACCAGCCGTCATCTCTTGTCTCGGCCTCTGCAAAAGCCTGGTCTCCCAGTTATCACCACTCTTTCTTTAAACTGTTTTCTTCACAGGAACCAAACTGCTATGTTAAAATATATACCAGATCATGTCACGTCCTTGCTTAAAGACCTTTCAGTGGCTTTCCACTGTCAGAATAAAATCCAAATTTGTTGCCGTGATAACATGGCCCTGCAGGGTCAGTCCTGTATCCCAGTCTGGCCTCTTACCAAACTCCCTCTTTGACCATGCTCCAGCCACACTGGTTTCTCTGTTTCTTCAACACAAGTTCTTTATCATCTCATATCCTTTCTACCTACCTTTCTCTCATTTGCAATGCTCTTCCCCCAGCTCTTTATGTCTGATTCTTTTTCTACAAGTCTCAGTTCTAATGTCACCACCTCAGAGAAGCCTTCTTTGCCTACACTACCCTTCTTCTTCCTCATTATATCCTCTATATTACCTTATTTATTTCCTTTAAATATTCTCAAAGTATTTTTATTTATCTGTTTAGCATGTCTTCCCCAAACCACAGATTCTTCAAGGGATGTAACCTTGTTTGTGTTATTACTGCTGTATCTCTAGCCTAGCAGAGTGCCCAGCACCTGGTAGGCACTCAGAAATATTTGATAGAATAAATAAACAAATATGGCAAGATATCATTTTTCTGGATAGGTTTTATATAAAAAACAATTCTCAGCCTTTCTGTTATTCTTTTTGCTTTATGAAAACAACTTACCCAGATATAAACTTCTATACAATATCTAAAATCAAAACTATATTGAAAGCAAGCAAATTTTACCTATACGTTCCTTTGGAACTTCTGATACTTACTTTAGAAAAGAGCTTATTCACAATTGAAATGTGCTGATTCCAAGAAATAAGCTACCCCAAGCCATCAAACCATTTAACTTACTCTTTGAATCTTATCCTAAGTTCTGCAATCGGACTAGATTTCACATGCCAAATGAAGCACTTTGGAATGAGAACAAGGAAACTATAATGCTTTGCATTTCTCCATATAATAAACTTGGTTTCCTGAGTAAGAATAAGACTAAAATCCATCATCTTCTAGAAATGACCGCTCAGGTATGATAAAAAGCAGAACATGTTAAGTTTCCATTTCCCTTTCCAATTTCTAAGAATCTCACATGCTATAATAGACTTTATTCATCTTGATCTCCTTTTCATCAATAAAATGTCAGTGCTAAAAAGGCTGTAACAACCAGGAAATAATTTTGAGCAATTTTGACTTTCCTGTTGAGAACTATTCTGGCCCACTAGTCACGAGGGACAAGAAGCAGGGAAACTTCATAAAATCCTTCTCTTTACAATGCCAGCTTGGAGTTGCTCCAAGAGCAAGCCTTTTGGGGCTCATGTGTGTGGTATTTAGATCAGGGCAAGGCAAAATGTATGAGAACAAATGGAAAATGCTTACAGTGGTCCCTGCACTGACTGGTCCAAGTATGGCCTGAACCTTACCACACACGTTTACACATACCAAAAAGGTAAGAATGAAAGCATTCAGGAAAGAATGAGTGGTACACATGCAATGGAAACAAGGCTCCTTGGATATTGGAAATCAGATACCAGATAATTTAGAGATCCAAAGAAAAAGGGGAGGAAGCTGGCTTTCAGCTATAAAAAAGCAGGACAAATGCAGAAAGGATAATATGAAACATAGATGTTTCAATGTTTCTGTATATTTGAGCAGAAAAGCTTTTATATTATACCACCGTGCAAAATTTTAAAAAAATTTATAAACATATCACATAAACAAATTTATTTCACACTTTCAATTCTTCATAGCCCTTGCAAATACAGACCTAGAGTGGATGTGTTATAAAAAGGCAGTGAAAGCCACGAGAAGATGACTATTTCTTTTTTAAGCCTTTTAGAGTCAATCTGTCTATAAGGATATCTCCTGGAAAGGAATCCCCAAGTAAACTGTTAATCATGCTACCAAATACCTCCTATACTGAAACTATTCCTGTATATACACAGGGTAGGTTGACCTTTCCTAATCTGATCAATGGTTATATCTCAAAAGACAGACCTGCTTATAAGGCAATTAGGGGAATTTGTATTTGTATTTCCTATACAAATTCTAGGAATTTTAAAAGAATGAGTAGCTTATATTGTTTCTACCCATGTCATCTTTTTAAATTTAGATTCCAACTGAAAACTACAAATGTGTGCTGGCTTACCTATTTTTTTAACTTCTTCAGCAAAGTATGGGTCATTCAAATCAACATCAGAGGGAAATTCATCTTCACTGGCTTCTTCAGCCAGAGCCTGAAAGTTGGATATAAAATACATACAGTTTATTACAAAGACCATCATATATGTATGTGTGTGCATGTGTGTGTGTGTATATATGTAACATATGATTTCTTTTAAAGCACATACTTTAATCTAAAATTAAACCACTTTTTTAAATGGATCAGTTTATAAAATAACTCTCATCTGAGTCATTCTTTTTTTTTTTTTTTTTTTTGTTCAACAAATATTTATGGAACACTTATTAAATGGAGGAAAATATGTAGGGCTTTTGGGAGAAATGAAAGTTATCAGACACATAGTTTCTGTCTTCAAAAGTTTTACAATCTACTAAAGGAAGTTATATATATATATAAAGACATATACATCAGTAATAATAATTCAAGATAGGAAGTGCCAGAAGAGACAAAAATAAAAATGATACCAACATTCAAAGGAGAATACTTTTAGATGGGTGGTCAGTAGTCAGAGAGGTAGCTGTATCTCTCAGAAAATTGAGAAATAGTGCTATCAATAGTATGAAGCAGTATATTGTGGTTATCTTTTAAATTATTATTTAAAATAATTTATTTGCTGGTTAATTAAAGATAATGATTTTTTATTATGAAAATTCACACACACACACACACACACACACACACACACACACACACACACACACAGAGTGCCAAAAAAAAAAATAGACATTTTAAGAAAGGAAAAAACTATTAGGTTGTTGGAAAAGTCATGATGTACTTTTTTGTATGCTTTTCGTTGCAAAAATGCATCATGACTTTTCCTACAATTCAATATTAAAATTGTAACAATATATACCGATAACAAAAGATGAATACAAGTCACGTCTGACTTCTGCAATTACAACAGATACTCAAAGTGGTTACCATCAATGTCCAGACACTTCTGATTATGGCGAACTACTGCTTGAGCAATGCTGACGAAAGTATCCACTTGTATACATTTTTTTGGCACCCCCGGTCCTCATCAACCAAATTTCAACAATTATCTTGTTTTATCTATCATCTACCCCTAAAAATTCTTGGGCTATTTTTACGCAAATGTGTTGGTTAAATTTTCCCTAATAAAATTTGAACAATCTGTCTACTAAATTAACATGTTTAATTAAAAATTCAAGTCTATAAAATAAATAGAACACATGTGAATTAAGGTCAGGTTAACCAGATCAAGTTTATCCCCAGGAATCTAAAGCAGGTCACTTTAACAAAAACATGTAGAATGCACATTGCTAAATATCCTGCATGCTGAAGAACACCCACCAAGCCCTAAAGAATCTTCATTTTGATATTAACATCCTTTTAAGAACAGGACATCTACGAATTTTTTCATCACATTATAATAGATTCAGCAGTAATTGTTTCTAACAAAGATTATGGAATATTTATATATCTAATTACATATCTATTCACATATTTCTTTGTTTTTTAGATTTAAACTATAGCTATATCAACTACGGCACATAAACATGTATTCATGTCTTCAGTAATAATTTCTTGATATCAAAATTAAAGTCACAGAGAGGAAAAGGGGAAAATATTTTTAACCTGAAGAAAACTCTTGGAACTCTTCTATACTTGAAGAACCTGTGGAGTTGGAAAGGATCTGATGGAATCAGCAAGTCCAGTATAGAGCACTGAGTCTAGAACAAACTGGGCACTCAACAAATCTATATATTTTTTTTTCATGCAGCAGTCGAACCGGCAACCTTGCTGTTAAAAGAGCACGCTCTATCCACTGAGCCATCCAGGCGGCAGCTCAGCTCAAGGTGCCCAGTTTAGTCCCAGCTGTGGATGGGTGTAGCTCACAATCGAACAGGCAGTCTTGTTGTTAGGAGCACGTGCTCTCACCAGCTGAGCCTGTTGGCAGCTCAGCAGCAGCTCAGCTTGGGGAAAGCTCACTGGCCCATGTGGGAATTGAACCAGCGACCCTGTTGCTCAGACCGCATGCTCTAAAGCAAACTCTTAACCAACTGAGCCACTCAGCCGGCCCTACCAAATGTATTTTTAGTATTATTGATAAAACATAAGTCCAGTCTTAGTTTAATGAAGGGAAAATGACTAGCAAATGAAAATCAAAGAGAATAGCTGCTAAAGGTCTCAGAAACAAGTGACTATTTCCTTAGTCCCATAAAGGCACACTTGTAAGTCTTCCAATAAACTGATGGCTTAATAAGTTGTAGAATTATTCCATTTAAAAAACATTTCACTGACTACTTAGTTTTAAAGGATGTTTTAGGGAAGAAGAGAGGTAGCGTATCAATGGGGACCAGGGTTCTTACCCCATTTCCTCATTTTACTATCCATTTCCAGAAACACTGACTATAATCACTCCACTGCATCATTCAGTTTTGCAGCCCTCTATCTTTAAAAGTTCTGAAAGTCACAGCTATACCAAAAACACTTGCTTACATAGTAGAGAGAGAATACAGTACAGTAAAAGAACACTGATGTGAGAGAGCTGGATTCTGGTGCCAGCTTGGCCATTATTAACAAGCTATGTATCCTCAAACAAATCAATTAATTTTCTACAACTGTAAGACATCAGAGGTGGACAAGAAATGATCATTTAAGATTCCTTGAGTTATAAAATGTTATTGGTGATACCATCTTAAGGTGATGACTTTCCTGTCAGAATGCTGCATTTCAGTGATAAGATGAGCATTTTCAGTGGCAAAAACCATAGTGGTCTCTGCCATTACTAAGGACTCTAACTCTGGAAAATATGTTATCCTCAATTCATGGGGTCCAATCAGATTTTTCATACATAACATATAATCACAGAGGAAATATCCTTAATAAAGAAACTTGGGACTGGCGGAGTGGCACGTTGGTTAAGAGTTGGCTTGCGACGACAGATCTGAGCAGCAGGGCTCTGTTCAGATTCCACATGAGGGCCCTCGACAACAGCTCGACCTGGAGCTGGGCTGCAGTGAGTTGCTGGCGACGACGTAGGCTGCACTGCAGTGGGCTGCTGTGAGATACCGTGAGTGGCTGGCAGTCAGCGTGAACAGCCAGCAGCTGGCGTGAGCTGCTGTGAGCCACCGTGAGCAGCTGTGCAATGGCCGTTGAGCGACTGCCTCACCCGGGAAGAGTGCAATGATAATACCAACATGGGCCAGTGAAGCGACCTCATCCACAACTAGATTGTAGAGCATCCACAACTAGACTATAGAGCAAATGGACAGCAACTTGTCTGCTCCCCTTCCCCGATTCCCCAACGCTGTTCCTCTCCCTCAATTCCCCAATAAAATCTTTTAAAAAAATAGAAAGAAACTTAATGACAATAAGATGTTAAAAGATCCATATAACACTGAAAAGTGAAAAATGCAGGTTGAGAAATAGAAATGTATAGAAAAAATTTCATTCATATTAAATACTTTTTATATGTATGTAGCTTCAAGTGAAAAAGTCTGTATGCACCTCCCTTCCTCAAAAACATAGAACATCATCTCCCTCATGGGATGGTGGGCTACGCTCACCCGTAACTAAGATTGAACATGGCACCTTGAGCTGAACGGCTGCGAGCTGCAGACGGGCGGCTGGATGGCAACTGGTAGCTGAGCTAGCTCACTCTCCACAACTAAGATTGAAGGACAGCAACTTGTCTGTTCCCCTTCCCCAATTCCCCAACACTGTTCCCCTCCCCCAACTCCCCAATAAAATCTTTGCGGGAAAAAAACAAACAAACAACATAGAACAGAATCAAACTGTTTTAAATCTAGATATCAACTACACTATGTATTTTATTTAGGTAGCATGTAAATGCAAAATATTAGAGCATGGCAATTAAAGTAGCTCTGGGCTTTTACCAGTCTTTTTACATCATTATATGGCCTTGCAGAAAATACTTAACCTATTGGGTTTTCTCTTTCCTTTTTCTTTTTTTTTTTTAATAAGATTTTTATTGGGGAATCGGGGAAGAGGAACAAACAAGTTGCTGTCCTTTTGTTCTTCAGTCTAGTTCTGGAGGACGTCGCTTCACTGACCCATGTTGGTATTATCATTGCGCTCTTTCCGGGTAAGGCAGAGCAGTCGCCAGCCTCTGGATGGCCGCTCAAGGTGGCTCTTGGCAGCTCACACTGGCTGCCAGCCGCCCACGCTGGCTGCTGGCCACTCACTGTAGCCTATGGCAGCCCACTGCAGCAGGGGCTGCAGCCAACACTGTCGTTGGCCATCTTAGCTATAGAGGCAACCAAGTGGTGCTGTTTTTCACCACCTTAGCTACAGAGGGCAGTGTCACTGGCCTTCATATGTGGGATCCGAACTGAGGCCCCGCTGCTCAGAGCTGGCATCCCGAGGCAGCTCCTAACGGACTGAACCACTTGGCCGGCCCTCTTTCCTCTTTCTTCAAATTGCGATGCATAGCCTACTCCAGTGAGTGGTTACATAATGAGATAACGTATGCTAAGTGCCTGGTACATTCTGATACATGGTTGTTGTTCAATAAATATTTGGTCATAATTATCCTTGATACCTTCTGTTTCTTTTTCAGTCTTTTTTTCTCTTTCTTCTTCTCTAAAAATTGTTCCCAAGGGGTCAGTTTATCCTTTCCTTCCAATTTCTTTTTGACCATCTCTTCTGCACTTTCTTTAAGACCTAAGGAAGAAACACAAACATAATTTAGTTTAAAATGTTGTATCTTTTTTTTTTTTTGAAGTTTATAGCAGAGGATAGTTTATTAGAAGTAAATATACATTTCAAAGAATCAGAAGCGGCCCGAGTAGTAGAGAATGGGCTCAAGGGCCATTATTAGAAAAGTACACTCCAAAGAGTTTGGAGCAGGCCGAGCTAAGGAAGCTCAAAAGGCCAAAATGTTGTATCTTTATTCACTGAAAAATGTAATTTGTGGGCTGGCCGAGTGGTGTGTTGGTTAAGAGGTGGCTTGGGACATCAGGGCCCCGGTTCAAATCCCACATGAGGGCCAGTGACACTGCCCTCTACAGCTAAGATGGTGAAAAACAGCTCTACCTGGAATTGGGCTTCCATGAGCTGCTGGCGATGGCGTAGGCTGCAACCCCTGCTGTAGTGGGCTGCCATACGCTACAGTGAGTGGCCAACAGTCAGCATGAGCAGCCCACAGCCACATGAGCTGCTATGAGCTGTGGTGAGCGGCCATGTAATGACCAGCAGCTGATCTACCTCACCCGGGAAGAGCGCAATGATGATACCAACATGGGCCAGTGAAGCGATGTCCTCTACAACTAGACTGAAGAACAAAAGTACAGCAACTTGCCTGTTCTCCTCCCTTCCCCAAAAAAACTTAAAAAAAAAAAAATGTAATTTGCCAAAAAAAGTAATATTTATATATGTTTACTAGAGTTAACAAGATAAAATGCAACACTGAATTTGGTAATACTCCAAGATCACAGGATAATGTAGGATCAACTTATATCAAAGCTATTTCCTAATAGCAAACAATAAACCTAACCAAACCAAAATAAAGGAACAAACCAAGCAACTTGATATATGATCAAGCCACTGAAGAAAAATCCTTTTGTTTAGGCCCAAACTTCATTTCTCTGTACTTAATTTAATGGCTTTGAGACTCTTAAGAAAATTCTGGAAAAAAATCTCAGGATATGACTGCCCAAGTGAAAGCCTGTATGCCCTGGAAACTATAGGTGATTAACAAAAATTGATTAGTAAGGCAATCCCTGTTGAAATACCCCAGGAGCAAAGAATTCTCATAATCATTCCTCAAGCACTCTGTGAAGCCACATCTTTAAGATCAAAAGGACAACTAAGTTCAGATTCCACGTTGTATGGTTTAACTCTTTCAATGCTGTTATTTGTTTTTGTACTTCATCTCTAAAGGTCTTTGTTCCTCATATTCTACAGCTCCTGAATGATGTTTCCAGGTAACTTAAGTAATAACTGGAATGGGGTGACAAGGTGAAGAAAAAGCCCCAAAACTGGTCTATCAGTCCATGAAGACCCTCATTATTGCCAAGGTAAAGTAAATGTGACTACTGAGTTGTCCCCTTTGATAATAAAAATGTTTGTTTTATTTTGTAGTATGTTTTGGAGATCATGGTTGGATTTGGAGAGGAGGGGGCTTCCATATGACACAAAGTCCATCTAAAAATACAATAATTACAGATCCAAGATGGTGGAGTAGATAAATGCTGTGCTTGCCTCATCACGTGAACACATTAAAATTACAACTAAATTACAGAATAATCAAACTGGAGAAGCATTTGAAGTCTAGCTGAACAGTAGCTTTATAACTAAGGATATAAAGAAGAAACCATGTCAAGACTGGTAGGAGGAGCAAAGACGTGAAATGTGTCAGCCCCAATCTTCCCTGTGGTGGTTGAAAATCAGGAGCAAAGGATATAAAGTTCCCCTCAGAAGAGTGAGAGACCCCAGCCCCACACCTGGCTCCCCAGCCTGGAGTAGAGAAAAGGAGCCCCACAACATCTAGCTGTGAAAAACAGTGGGGATTTCAACCATCTTGGTGAGCCAGAAGGCTGTGGGAAACCCAGATGTCCTCTTAAATGGTCTGTGCACAGATTCACTCGCTTACAGGCATTCACCTTGGGCTCAGGTGGAGAGTAAGTGACTCGGGCTGTTGGAGACAAACAGGGAAAGATTGAATTGTGAGGCTTTGGAGAGAGGACTGGAGGGGTAGTTGCCATTTTCCCTGTGTGGGATCCTCTTGCCATGCAGCCGGCGGACGGGTGCCATTTTTCCTGTGTTGAGCCCTTCCCTCATGCCCATGGCCAAATCTGAATCTGAATTGGTCTGGTGGGCTCTGCTCACTCCACCCTGGTGACTCACTGAGACCACACCACACCCAACTCTGTACTGCAGAGGGTTTTATCAGCAGCTGAACCTTACAGATGCCACCAGCTGGTAGCAGGCCTCAGAATGTCCTGACTTTTTGTGGAGCTACTCCAGACCTGGTACTGGCAGCAGACATCCTTGGTTCATAGCAAGGCCTCTCCCACATGCCTCTAGGTTTAGCACAGGTAGCAACCAACTGCGGATTGCTTTGTAGCTCCTACCAGGTGGTCCCCGGCCAGTCACAGGCAGTAGGTGACCTGGGCCTGCACCAGAGCCCCTCCCAAGAGGACCCAGAACCAATATACTTGGAGGTTGGCTTCAGACCACAGCAGGGCACCACCCAATTAGCCCACAAGTGGCACATCCAAAGGGTGGTCTCAACAGATTCAGAGCACACTGGGGGGAATCCCCCACACAGTAGTTCATAAACTGTGCATGTGGCCAAACTCCACAGCCAGTCAGCCTGTGGGTCAATCCCATCTACTGACATGCCAATAGAAATCACGGCTCAACTGCTAATAGGAGGGCACACACAATGTACACAAGGGACACTGCTGGAGCACCCAGTGCAGGTGACCAGGGAGATTATACCACTGGGCACCTACTGTACAAGGCCACCCGGCAAGACTCGGAGCCCTAGCAGATTTACCCAATACATTGAAACAAACACAGAGAGGAAGCCAAAATAAGGAAACAAAGAAATACATCCCAAATAAAAGAACAGGAGAAAACTCCAGGAAAACAACTAAACAAAATAGAGGCAAGCAACCTACCAAACAGAGTTCAAAACACTGGTTATAAAGGTACTCAAGGAACTTAGTGAGAACTTCAACAAAGAGATAGCAGGCATTAAAAAGGACATGGAAACGGTAAGAAGAACCAGTCAGAAGTGACGAATACAATAACTGAAATGAATAATGCACTAAAAGGAATCACCAGCAGACTAGATGAAGCAGAGGACTGAATCAGTGATTTGGAAGATAAGGTAGCAGAAAATACCCAATCAGAACTGAAACAAGCAAAAAGAATTTAAAAAATGAGGATAGTTTAAGAGACCTCTGGGACAACTTCAGGCATACCAACATTTGCAAGATGAACGCAAACTGGAAGACAGATAAAGGCAGCTAGTTACTTACAAGGCAGCTCCCATAAGGTTGTTAGCTGATTTCCTAACAGAAACTTTGCAGGCCATAAGAGACTGGCACAAAATATTCCAAGTGATGACAAGTAAGGACCTACAACGAAGATTACTCTAACCCAACAAAGCTATCAGCTAGAATAGAGGACAGATAAAGAGCTTTCCAGGCAAGGAGTTCATCACCACCAAATCAGTATTACAAGGAATCTTTAAAAAAAAATAAAAAAATATGAATAATAAAATGGCAATAACTACATATCCATTAATAATTACTTACAGTGTAAATGGATTAAATGCTCCAATAAAAAACACAGGGTGGCTGAATGGATACGAAAACAAAACCCTTACATATGCTGCCACAGGGACTTATTTAAGATCAAAGACACACACAGACTGAAAGTAAAGGGATAGAAAAAAATTTACAATAGCCAAGATGTGGAGGCAGCCTGGGTGTCCGTCGATGGATGAACGGGTAAAAAGTGGTACATATACTGGGGGTGCCAAAAAGATGTATACATATAACTTGTATTCATCTTTTGTTATTGATATATATTGAGTATTACAAATTTAATACAGTTTTTTTCTTTCTTAAAATGTGTATACATTTTTTGGCACCCTCTGTATACAATGGAATATTGTTCAGCTATGGCAAGGAATGGGTTCTTGCCATTTGTGGTGGCATGGATGGACCTGGAGGGTATTGTGCTGAGTGGAGTATGTCAGACAGAGAAGGACAGATGCAATATGATTTCACTTATAGTAGAATCCAAAGAACAAAATAAACAAACCAACAAAACAGAAGCACAGTCAGAGTTGCAGAGAACATTTCGATGATTAACAATGGGAGGGTGGATGGGAGGGTGGGTGATAAAGGGGAAGGAATTAAGAAGTACAAATTGGTAGTTACAAAGTAGCCATGAGGATGTAGGGTATAGCATAAGGAATACAGTCAATATGTCAATAACTATATATAGTGCCAGGTGAGTGCTAGATTAGTCAAATGTCTAACTACTATGCTGTACATCTGAAATTAATACAAAATAACATTGTAAACTGTAACTGAAAAATTAAAAAAGGAGGGGACAAGGTGAAGGACAATAAGGGGTCCAAATTTCCAGGTATAAAACAAGTAAATCATGGGATTTAATGTACAGCACAGGAAATACTGTAAAACCTTGGATTGTAACTTGGTTTGCGTGTGTCCACAAGACGAGCAAATGTTTGTCATACATTTTAACTTGGTAAACAAGCGATGTCTTGCAATAGGAGTAATTTGTTTCTGGAACAAATTATGCTCGCGAAACAAGGTACTGCTGTATAGTTAATAGTATTGTGATGGCGTGGTATGGTGTCAAATGGTTGCTGGATTTATCATGGTGATCACTTCTTCAGATATATAAATGTTGAATAACTATGGTGTACACCTGAAACTGATATAATGTTGTATGTTCGCTATAATTTTCAATAAAAATCTTAAAGAAATAAAACAAATAATAAGTAATGGAATGATTCAGAATGCTGATATGGTTAATCAAGATCATCTTCCGAGATACATTCTAAATTCTAAGAAAGTGAAAACGATCATAAGGATATAATAATTCCCTTTTTTCCTGATGAGTATACTGAGATTGAGAACTTTCAACAACTTGCCTAAGAACCACACAGCTAGAAAGCCACATAGATGGAATCTGAACTCCTGGTTATCCTATATACTATTACCAGATACATCTAAAATGTTGGTTTGACCTAGAATAAGGAAATGCTCAGCTCACGAATAAAATCTAAAGCTTTGGTGCTCAGGTTCATCACCTGCAAAATAAGGTTGATATTGAACAGAAGTGAGCAACTCTCCCATGCCACATACACACTTTTCCCCTCAAAAAACAGGGCCGGCCGAGTGGCGTGGTGGTTAAGCACTGGCTTGGGAAGCCAGCGGCCCCGGTTCGGTCCCACATATGAGGCCAGTGACACTGCCCTCAAAAAAAAAAAAAAGCAAAAAAACATATTTGGTAGAAGTTCAAATATATAAAACAACTAAAAGTAGTCCTTTGGGGTTTTGAGCCCCAAAGAACAGCATGAAACAGCTATAACACATGATTTCTAAGATCCCTTCCTCGGCTTTTAAGTCAAGACTTAATCTCCAAATTTCTATGACTTAGAGGAATATTAAACTATGTGCATACTCAAGGTTATATAGATTTGTTTTTTTTGTTTTTGTTTTTGTTTTTTTTTTTAAAGATTTTATTGGGGAATTGGCGGAGGGGAACAGCGTTGGGGAATCGGGGAAGGGGAACAGACAAGTTGCTGTCTTTTTATTCTTCAGTTTAGTTGCTGAGGATGTTGCTTCACTGTTGGTATCGTCATTGCGCTCTTCCCGGTTGAGGCAGATCGGTCGCCGGCCTCTGGATGTCGCTCACCGCGGCTATTGGCAGCTCACGCTTGGCTGCCAGCCGCTCACGCTGGCTGCGGGCCACTCACTGTAGCCTATGGCAGCCCAGTGCAGCAGGAGCTGCAGCCCACACCATCACCGGGGCTCGCACAGCCCAGCTCCAGGTGGAGCTGCTGTTAGCTGTAGAGGGCAGTGTCACTGGCCCTCATGTGGGATCCGAACCGGGGCCGCTGGCATCCCAAAACCAGCGCTTAACCAATGCGCCACTCGGCCGGCCCTTTTTTTTTTTTTTTTTAAAGAATTTTTTATTTTTTTTTATTTTTATTTATTTTTTTTTTTTTTTTGAGGGCAGTGTCACTGGCCCTCATATGTGGGACCGAACCGGGGCCGCTGGCTTCCCAGGCCAGCGCTTAACAGATTTGTTTTTGATAACATACTGCTGGTAGGACCTCTGATTTATTGGATGCCAAATCAGAAACACAACTCTCAATTAAAAAACGCTTCTGGTAAGAAACATACAATTCACTTTACTAAACAGTTTTCAAGAGAAATGTAAACTGTATAAAACCATGTCTAGATCTCTGACTGAATCAACAGATACGTAGCTCCTAAGAAATATAAATGGGATCTCCATTTGGGAGAAAGCAGCAAATCATGAGTTAATAAGTTGATTTCAAAAAACAAAATAAGAGCCGGGCAAGTGGCTCAGGGGGTAAGAGTGCCAACTCTGAACAACAGGACTGCTGGTTCGATTCCCACATGTGCCTATACAGCTAGATTGTGAACAAAAGCTTGACCTGGAGCTGGGCTGCTGTGAGTGGCAGGCAATGGAGTAGGCTGCAGGGGACTGCCGTGAGCAGTGGGCAGCCAGCAGGAGCTGCTATGAGCTGCCGTGAGCGGTCGTCCAATAGCCGGCAATTGACTGCCTCAGCTGGGAAGAGTGCAATGATAATAACAACATGGGCCAGTGAAGCGGCATCTTCCACCATTAGACTGAACAAAAGGACAACTTGGCTGTTGCCCTTCCTAAGTGCTGTTCCTCTCCCCCAATTCCCCAATAAAATTTTTAATAAATAAATAAAATAAAATAATTCATATATTGTGCCTAAGGGTCAGCACATAATCAATCCAGTCTCAAATTCTAAATGTACTTTTTTTTTTAAAAGATTTTATTGGGGAATTGGGGTTGGGGAACAGCATTGGGGAATCGGGGAA
The DNA here is from genome assembly GCA_033961575.1 of Aselliscus stoliczkanus. Lineage (NCBI taxonomy): Eukaryota > Metazoa > Chordata > Mammalia > Chiroptera > Hipposideridae > Aselliscus > Aselliscus stoliczkanus. The sequence continues at coordinate 35,827,348 of CM066738.1, forward strand.
GGGGAACAGAGAAGTTGCTGTCTTTTTGTTCTTCAGTCTAGTTGCAGAGGACATTGCTTCACTGGCCTATGTTGGTATCGTCATTTCATCATTGCGCTATTCTGAGATGAGGCAGATCAGTCGCCGGCCTCTGGATGGTCACTCAAGGCGGCTGTTGGCAACTCACTTCGACTGCCCGCAGCTCACGCTGGCTGGCAGCCACTCACTGTAGCCCATGGCTGCCCACTGCAGCAGGGGCTGCAGCCTACACCGTCACCAGGGCTCACGCAGCCCAGTTCCAGGTGGAGCTGTTGTTAGCTATAGAGGGCAGCGTCACTGGCCCTCGTATGTGGGATCCGAACCAGGGCCGCTGGCATCCCAAGCCAGCTCTTAACCAATGTGCCACTCGGCCAGCCCTAAATGTACTTTTTAAAATATTATATTATTTTATTAGATTAATATAGTATTATATTAGTGATGATCTCTAAATAATAATCTTTAAGGTATTCTACTGTAATTTCCAAATACATTAAGAAAAATTTTATTACTCCAAAATATTAGTATGTTTAAGGATAATTTTTTTAAACAAAATATATTCTCTTATTACAGTCACGCATTGCATAATGACGGGGATATCTTCTGAGAATTTCATTGTTAGATTTCATCATTGTGTGACTATCAAAGATGCACTTTCACAAACCTAGACAGCATAGCCTACTACACACCTAAGCTATAGCCTACTAGTCCTAGGCTACAAATCTGTATAGCAGTTACTGTACTGAATACTATATGTAGGTAATTGTAACACAATGGTAAATATCTGTGCATCTAAACTTGAATAAGGTGTAATAAAAATATGGTATAAAAGGTACAAAACAGTATGTTTGTTTGTTTGTTTATTTATTTATTTATTTATTTATTTATTTATTTATTTATTTATTTATTTTTGAAGGTAGTGTCATTGGCCCTCCTATGTGGGACCCGAACCGGGGCCTCTGGCTTCCCAAGCCAGCGCTTAACCACCGCTCCACTCGGCCGGTCAGAATAGGGCATTTATTATGAGCTTACAGGACTGGAGGTTGCCCTGGGTGAGTCAGTGAGTGAATGGTGAGTGATGTGAAGGCCTAGGACAGGGGTTGGCAAACTGAAACTCACGAGCCACATGCGGCCCTGGGTACATTTTTTTCTCAAAAGTTTGCCGACCCCTGGCCTAGGACATTACTGCACGCTACTGCAGACTTTAAAAATTATTTGAGACCCATAAATATATTTTTACATAATCACCATTATGTGAATAATATCCTTTAAAAATTTTATAAATGAAACTGATAGTTGTATTTTCATTTCCAATTTTACTTCAGAGCCTGTGGCTCGTGAGCTGCAGTTTGCTGACCCCTCGTGGTTCTTTCATCTCAAAAGTTTGCTGACCCCTGGCCTAGGACATTACTGCACACTACTGCAGACTTTATAAACACTGCACACTTAGGCTACACTGACTTTATAAAAATAATTTTTTCTTTAACAATAAATTAACCTTAGCTTACTGTAACATTTTTACTTTATGAACTTAAATTTTTCCTATTTTGACTCTTTTGTAATAACTTAACTTAAAACACATTGTATAGCTGTACAAAAATATTTTATTTCTTCGTATCCTTATACTATAAGCTTTTTTCATAAAGAAGTTTATTTCCCTTCTTTTTAAGTTTTGTTAAAAACTAAGACACAAAATACACACATTAGCTTAGGCCTACACTGGGTCAGGGTCATCAATTTCACTGTCCTTCACTCCATATCCTGTCCCACTGGAAGGTCTTAGGGGCAATAACAGGCAAGGAGCTGTCATCTCCCATGATAACAATGGCTCCTTCTGGAACACCTTCCAAAGCACCTGCCTGAAGCTCTTCTTTCAGGGGGTATCACTGAAATACTATGTTGTTTGCTTGGTCTGTTTCTTTTTTCATCATAGATTTGCTTGTAAGTTGATAATGTACCATGAACATTTATCTCCATTAATGAAAACCTTTTGGTGTTGGGGTCCATGTTTTCAAAGGTTTTAAGGAGCTTGTTGAGGTCAGCAATGCTTCTGCTAAACCCTTCACTGTGATTTTTCTTGGGGGTTCTTCTTCTTTACTTCTCCTGCAGCTTCCTCTTCTCTTGCCTCTCCCTTCTTCAGCTATGTAATCCTGTTCCAGTTCCAACAACTCATTAGTCAGTTCCCCAGGAACCACAGCTAGGAGTCCTCAGTGTCACCCTAACCACACCCAGGATAAAGCTGTCTGCCATCTCAACTGCAGCCTTGTTGATTTTTGCAACCGCCTCATCCTTGGCAAATCCTTTGACATCAGCGACAAACCTCTTGAGTGTCTTCTTCTAGATGCCATTCATACACAATGTGGTGACATCCCCCCAAGCCCAAGCAAGGTTCTTGATGCAATCATAGATGCTATAATCCTTCCAGAGTTACATCAGTGCCTTCTCTGTAACTTCCTCAGTTGTAGCAAAGGTCTTCTTCAGGAAGCAGGCCTTAAAAGCTGCTACAACTCCTTGATCCACTGGTTGGATCAAAGATGAGGTGTTTGGAAGGAGAAATATTACGTTATTATTGGGATCAAAATCATCTGTAAAAGGAAGCTATCTGGGAACATTATCAACAATAAGCAAAATCTTAAAGGGTATGTTATTCTTCAAACAGTACTTCCCCATTTTGTTGGCAGAGCAATTCAGAAGGGCATCTTAGAAGAGGAGCTGGGTCACCAATGACTTCTTATTGCTCCTGTAGTACCCTGGCAGTGTGTGCTTACTGATATGCTTAAAGGGTTCTCACTATGCCAGATTACAAGGGTTTCAATTTGTAGCCTACAACACTGCCTCCAGGCAAGGCTGCTTTCCTGTTCTTAAAAATGAAAAGCTGTGAAACCTGGTACTGACTTGGCCTCCGTATGGATGAAAGTCCTTTCAGGCATCCATTTCCAGCCTAGGGAGGTTTCATCCATATTGAATCTTTTTTTTTTTTTTGAGGGAAGTATCACTTGCCCTCATATGTGGGACCCGAACCAGGGCCGCTGGCATCCCAAGCCAGCTCTTAACCACTGCGCCACTCGGCCGGCTCCTATCCATATTGAATATTTGCTCTAGCAGGTAATTTTCCTCCATAATCAGCTTAAAGTTTCCAAAAATTCTTTAGCTGCTTTCATATTAGCATTTAAAGACTCATCACTTACCCTCACAGTATGTAATGAAATCATTTAAACCACCCACAGCTCTCAGTAATTTCAACATCTCTGTTGGGTCCAGTCTTTCTTTCAACATCACAAATGTTTTGCTTTGGTTGTGACAGTCAGGTGCTGAGAGGGATATGCTTCTGTGTCTGGTCTTCAATCTGGGTCACAGAAGTTTCTCCATGTCTGATATACGCCCTTCTCAAATTTTGTTAGTCTCACTGCCTTCAATGAAGCAGATCCTTTTACAGCTTCTGTCACTTTGTTCTTAATTCTTCAAAGATAGCAGCCATGGTGGAACGGGGACATGCCTGACTAGCAAGCAATAACCATCAGTGATTTTCCCACCTTTGTCATCCTTAGTCACCTTTAATTTCGCTTCCAGGTCAATCCTTTTACTGCCAATAGTAGTAGGTTTTGTACACTTAAGGGTTATGATGAACAAAGCTATGATAAATCAAGCAAGAGAGAATGATGCAACGAGACATGGTAAACACGAGATGTATGAGGCTGTGGCCTACATAACATGGCACACTATTTTACAGCAAACTTTTTTTATAAGTAGAAAGAGTATACTCTAAATAATGATGAATAATGTAGTAAGTACACAAACAAGTAACACAGTCGTTTATTATTATTATCAAGTATTATGTACTGTACACAACTGTATGTGCTATAGTTTTTTACAACTGGCAGAACAGGTTTCTTTGTTCCAGCATCACTACAAATGGGAGTAATACTTTGTTATGATGTTACAATAGCGATGTTATTAGGCAATAAAAATTTTTCAGCTTCATTACAATCTTATGGGACCATCTTTGAATGCAGTCCATCACTAGTCCAAATGTTGCATGTGGCACGTGACTATAACTTCATTCCTTGAAGCTTAAACTCTACTTCTAGCTCAGCATGATGCTAAGGAAGGTTCTTTGTTATTGTCTCTTTTAGGTGACTAGAACACTGGTTTGATGTATCTCAATCTGTCTGAGCATCTACTCCATATATGAGTGGTCTTGACCTCTTTGGGGAACATGAATACCTTGAGAATTCGATAAAAGCTATGGACTCTCTCCCTGAAACAATGTAATGAAAAAACTTGAATATAACGTTCAGGGAGTTTGTGGATACCCAATGCTCATCTCTATGTAACGATCCAACAGCCTCAGGCAAAGAACATTTACAGGGGCTGTAGAGGTCTAGGGGAAGACAGGAGTTCATTTCCCACTACTTCAAAACTGACTAACACTGACATTTGTAGGTTCTACATCGTGGTTTCTCATTTTAGCATTACTGTCATTTTGAACCAGATAAATTCTTTGTTGTGAAGGATTAGCCTGTGCATTGTAGGTGTTTAGCAGTATCTCTGGCTTATCCACTAGATGCCAGTAGCCTCAGTCATGAAAACCAAAAATGTCTCCAGATTGCCGAATGTCCTCTTGGGAGATAAAATCACCCCTCACTGGGAACCACTGCTCTTGACAATGATTAGAAGACATTTCCAGGGGAAAAAAAGGGCAATTTCATTATTTGTATTATATAAATAATGTGGGTTCTTTTTTTTTTGGTATTTGATTATATAATGTCTTTTTCACTTTAGAAGTTTCATCTGAGCATGCCTTTTCTTCCAACTAGACCAAAGGCAACTAAAGTCACCTTCTTTCGTATTCCATAATATTTAGCATAGTGCAAGACACAGTACTTAATAAACACTTAACTGATGTGTCTTAAAGGAGGGGTTCTTATTTCAAGCCAACTGTTTGATCTTTCATGTTTGGAACATATTCTCTCCAACAGAAAATGAATCAAAACTTAAGATCTAAATAAATGGCCTTTATTCCAAAGTGATTCATGTGGTTTTCTTTTCTTTTTTTTTTTAAGGACCTATAGCTCTAGAATAATCCATGAAATATTCCCAGGAAATATTTTATATTTTTCTGGCATTTAGTCTGTTTACAACAATAAAGAAATAGTATCTTCAGTTAAATACAGTCTGTAATTTTTTGCTTGGCTCTCACTTAATACACCAAAATAATAGAATGACAAACACATTGCAATGAATTAACACACCACCACGATAACTTAAAAATGCTTTGTTCTCATTGTCATTATGAGGTCATTTAAATCTCTTGCCACAGATCACAGTTGTTTATGTTCTAAGTTCTTAAAAATATGCCCATCCCAGAAGCCTCTTGGCATACATACAAGAACATTCTTCAGACAGTTTTAGCCTCATTTAAGAGCAGCCACTCTGTGACTGAAAAACAAGTTCATTATAACTGTTTTTAGTTTTGCACAAATTTGTTTTAAAAAATCTAAATGTATAGTCAAGGACTGCCAGATTAGTTAAAAATAACAGCAACAATTCTACAAATAAGGGTAAAAAACTCTTTGAAAGCCAACCATGAACACAGATGACTCAATTATGTCAATAATAATTTAAACGCAATCCATTCAGAATTATTTTGGCAGTTAACATACACAGAAAAATACTTTAAAGTATCCTTTCAAAATCTACTAAAACAAGACTATACATTCCTCCTGACCATACTCATTTGAAATATTCGAAGTCTTCAAGGGGTAGGTCAGGAATAACTTAAAATAACTCAACTAGGTACTGTAATTGGTTTTGTTTATAAAAACAAAATGCATATTTTAAGGTTTCTGATATAGGCTGAAACTGGCACTTTTTATTTAAATGAGGACTTAAAGTCTATTTAGAATCTTTATGAACATTTATGGCTCAATCTTTATTTATGGTGGTATGTTTAAGTCAGGCTGTATAACACTCAATTCCAAAAGTTGCTTTTGAAATGCAACTAACCATTACCACCCAAACTCCCAACTTGGAATTCACTCTGGGTATAAGGGTTTTTAGACAAATCACCAACCATGTCCCGAGGAACACTGCCCTTAAAGGTACCCCTTCAAACCAGTCAATTATCCCCAATGCTGTGGGGAGAAAGGATACATTTACTTATATAATTAACAGAGGTCACAGGGGTATTTCATCCATATGAGCAATGAGGATTTCTACCAGTGGCATTTTTTCTCCATAGTAATCAAGTGATTATGTACACTGTGCATCTTTAAAACATATTGAAAAAGCCAAGTTATCAATCTTTGTAATGAGAAAGATGAAGATTTGAAGTGTTCTTAACTTGGTTCAAAACTTGTTCAGAACAACAACTTGTTTACAACAGTACAGTACAATATTCTTTTACTCTACCATTTAGCAGTTGGAACTTTATATTTCTTTGTGAGTTTTAAAAATTATTATTAATGGTTATCTCCCTTACTAGGTTGCAAGCTCCATGAAGGTAGAGGCCATAGCTTGTTTTTGTTTTCCCCGACCCCACACAAAGGTAAGCCCAGTGGCTAGTGGAGGACCTGGTATAGAGCACATACATAATAAACGGGTGTTGAATGATAGCGAAAATGAAAGGATAAGTGAGTCAAATCTGTTCCCAACCTCATGGATAGGGAGCAACAATGCATGAAATTAAAAGTAAAATTACAACTAGCCTTGGGAACAATAGGAAACAGCAAACTAACCAATCAGCCAGAGTCAACAAATGCCCTTTGTAGGCACTTAATACTATTAGAATACTGTTATATCTACTACATGGAAACAACAGACAGCTATAATTAAAAACAGTAAGAGTAAGAAGGTATATAGGCAAGCTACTTAGATTGGGAATGCTTCTCATATAGCATTTAATTTTGTTTCTTCTAAAACATTCAATGAGGTATCTATAGAAGATACCCCCAGAGTATGTGCTTAATGAATAAATGTTAATGCTTTTTGTTGTTGTTGACTGTCTAAAAGTTATTTCAATGGGTAGAAACTGTTTTATATTTGTCTTGAATTTGATTTATCATACACTAACCTCTTCTAAATTTTCTTTTCTTCTCCCTTAAAATAATATCTTCCATTTGCAAATACACAGAAGGACCTCAAATAACATTGCATTCAACATCATTTTGTTATAACCTAATGGAACTTAACTCCTGCTTATATCAAGTAGCCTATGATAAAACTGGTTTCATTATATATGTCGGTTCACTTAAAGTCGCAGAACCTATCAAAGACGTTAAATAAGGACTTACTGTATTCAGTTAACTGTTAACCAAGCTCTCCCTGCTTTTTAGAATCAAATGTTCTTAAAAAGCTGACTTCAAATACAAGACATTTGGGCCTCATTAGGGAGCTATTGTTTCCTATATTTATCTGTACTTCATTTGTATGTTTTCTTTGCCTTTCAAGTAGTTTGTGATCACAACGTACATAATATCAAGCTGTTCTAATACTAACAGATGGAAATTCTGGCCAAGTCTAGTGAAGCCATTCTGCTATTTAATTTATGGCAAAGAGAACTGAAGAACTACTTGTCCTACTGTTATTTTTCTACACATAATGTTTATAGGCAAGGTAGAAAATAATGGCTAAGATATAAGAAAACAAAGGGAGTTTTTCGGAGTCCAGTCACAAGAAAGCTCCAATAGAAATGTTAAACTAGCTCTGAAACAGGGAGTTCTCTTTGGGGGCATATGCTAATTCATTATGGTAGAGTATGGCTCTTGGGTTTTCATGGGCTGCCACCCAATGAGGCAGGAAGCAATGTTTGGAGCCTGATCATGGTGGGAAGTCCCAACAGAGACCACCTTGAAGCCAGGATCCTTAAGGGTGCCTTCAGTGGGTGCTGCTCCTTTGACAACTCAGAGGGAATACATGCTTATTTGGGCTTTGGCTATGGGCAGAACATGGGAGGAAAAAATACATTTTTCCCCTAGAGAATTTATAACCACAAGCCTACAAATCCATGGGTTTGTGGCTGGAATTCTTACTATCTGTGTGGCCCCAAATACCCTAATCCAAAAATTTGGTTTCAATTGGTCTTGGATTGAAAATGCCCTCAGGCACCTGGCAAATACTCGCTAAAAGAGGCACTTTTAACCCAGGCCTCCCATGCATAAAGAACTATCCAAGAACAATGAGATCACAATTAAAATTCAATGTATATATAGTTATATATCTGTATCTATATCTATATCTATATGGTCATGGGACGTAAAGAACAACATAGGGAATATAATCAATGGTATTGTAACAGCTATATATGATGTCAGAGGGGTAGTAGACTTGGGGGAGGGAGGTTATCACTTTGTGAGGGGGGGAAATGTCTAATCATTCATTATGTTACTTTGTACACCTGAAACTAATATAAAAAAATTAAATTAAAAAAAATTCAATATGAATCAGCATAAGCATAAACAAAATAATACAAGTCGGACTAATAAAGACTATAGATTTGAAATTATAGTATACAGAATATGAAATCAACACATTTAAAAAAACAAAAGAGGAAATTAAAAGATATGATTATCAACAGTATGAGAGAGATTTGGAGGAAAAAACTTCCTGAAATAAACATAACTGAAATTACAAAGTCAATGGCCAATTTAAATAGCAGGCTATACAGAGGTAAAGAAAAACTTAATGAACTGAAAGACAGAACTGAAGAAATTACATAGTGTACTGCGTAGATTCAAAGGTATGAAAAATATGAGTTATCAGATGGTTAATAAGAAGGTACTACACGTATCAGATAGAATTTCCAGGAGGAGAAAATAGAGAAAACGAGGAAAAGGTAATATTATAAGAGAAAGGCTGGCCGAGTGGAGCAGTGGTTAAGCGCTGGCTTGGGAAGCCAGCGGCCCCGATTCGGTCCCACATGTGAAGGCCAGTGACATTGCCCTCAAAAAAAAAAAAAAATATTATAAGAGAAAATGGCTGAGAAGTTTTTAGGACTAATGAAAGATGCTCATCTTCAGGATTTTGGGTATCCAATTAATTCTAAGCAACAATAAAGCAACAAGCAGAAAATGACTTAGATACACCACAGTGAAACTCAGAACAGTAAAATATTTTTAAAGCTAGGGGCAAATGGCAGCAGCGCTGTAGAACAAGGCTAACTCTTTCCTGACAGGGTCCAAAAGTGGGCCCGGGCCCTAGGATTAATACAGTGTTTTTTTTAACTTATGCTGGCTTTCTCACTTGTAACTCTGTCGCAGAAGTCAAAGGAAAACCTTGTGAGCCCACAGTAAATTTGTCCCTCCCTAGGGGAACTGGCGTGGCACATCCATGGCAACAGCAGCATCCTTCCCTTCCTAATCCTTAACATCCACAGCCTCACCACCAAAATCTGCCTAGAATTTATCAGGAATAATCTCTTTGTGCCTTTTATTCCCTTTCATTTTGGTCACCACAAACAGTCCCTAATCATCCAGTCCCCCCAATCTCTCATATTCTAATCCTCTGAAATTAACTGTATATCTACTCTTCTGCCACAATCCCCCTCCCCCTCTAACTCTCTACCACTAAACTCTCTGGAATTCACAATACATCATTAGTAAAAACTCAATTACTGTAATTGAACATTTTCTTCATCTCATTGCTCTAAGGGAAACCTGGCTCTCTCCTGAGGATAATGTACACAGAAGCCCTTTCAAAGGGCTTTTTGTTGGTGGTGGTGGTGGTTGTTTTCTTAACAGAGCTCCCATACCAACCTGCCTAGAGTGGAGGGGTGTGTGTGTGTGTGGGGGGGCAGCGGGGGTCATCAGTGCTCTTCACCCAGTTTTAAGAAGTGTGGTACTGGTCCAGGGATAGGCAGACTAACTAACCAATAAAACAGATATCCAAGCAACAGATCCACACAGTTTTGAAAATTTGGTACATGAAGAGGTGACATGTCAAGATTATTGGGGGAAAGGAGGGGTCATTCAATAAATGGAACAGAATAAGGAAGAATTTCCATGTAGAAGAAAATTGGATCCCTTATATAATAAAAAATAAAAAAAATCAACTCCTGATGGATCAAGGACTTAAATGTCAAAGACCTTAAGGTGTTCTACCTTCAGTAGAAAATAAAGGTGAACATCAGTTTTACCTGTATAGAAAAGAATTTCTTAGATAAAACACAGAAAGCACTAACTATAAAAGATTATTTGAGGGCCAGCTGAGTGGCACGGTGTTAAGCGCTGGCTTGGGAAGCCAGTGGCCCCGGTTCGGGTCCCACATATGAGGCCCTGTGACACTACCCTCAAAAAAACAACAAAAAAATTATTTGACAATATTAAAATGAAGAACATTTTTCATTAGACACCTCCAACTAAGTGTGTGTAAGGGTGTAGAATTTACATATAGAAAATATTTGCTATCCTATAAAAGACAAAGGACTAGTCTCAAAGATAAATAAATGTCAGCAGAAAAAGCATAAACAATATAATAGAAAAATGGCCAAAAGACATCGATATTTCACTGAGGAGGAAACATGTATGGCCAATAAATATATGAAGAGATGTTCAATCTCATCAGAGATGAGAGAAACGCAAATCAAACATTGCTGGTGGAAATGTAAACTAATACTGAAAAATTTTATAAAGTTGAACATTCACATACCCTATGACGAGTCCTTGATAAATACCCAGAAAAACTGAAACACATACCAGATGTATAGAAATGTTCATAAAGCGTGAGTCCCCATAGTAAATACCTAAGAACAACCCAAATGTGTAGCCAATAGGTGAATGGATATATAAACTGTGGTATGTAGCAGTAGAATGAGCGACAGCTACACAAAATATGGATTAATCTCAGCAACATAATGTTGAGTGAAAAAAAAAAAGATCAGTCTTGAAAGATTTAAAAGAATCTAAAATGAACCCACACCAACCCATGTCAACAAAGGTAACAGCTTTAAGGAGATATGGTTCATATAATACAATTCATCCATTTAAAGTATACAATTGAATGGTTTTTAGTACATTCAGAAATATATAAGCATCACCACAGTCTATTTTTGAACATTTTCATCTTCTCAAAAAGAAACCCTCTCTCTCTTCCCTACAGGACACTCCAAAATACCCTTCCTCTTGTGCAACCACCAACCTACTTCCTGTCTCTATAGATGTCCCTGTTTTGGATATTTCATATAAAATATGTGGTCTTTGTGACTGGCTTCTTTCACTGAGCATAATAATTCAAAGGTTCATCCACTTTGTAGCATATATCAGTACTTCATTCCTTTTTATGACCCCATATTTTTTAGAAATACTTATAAATAAGAAAATATATACAATAGAAAGTAAAGTGAATACTGAAATCTGGATAATGGTTATCTCAAACATGGAGAAACAGGGGAGATCAAATGGATTAAGGTAAGTTATTGCACAGTTCTAGCTTTTGTAGTGGGTTCACTTATTAATTATTAAAAATAAAAGTGGGCCATGATGGACTAAAGATAGTGTCATAATCCAAGGATTCTAATTAATCTAAGTATGTGAAACAGAGGTACATAAGAATAAAGGGACAAGTTTAATAAATTTGACTATATCATTTTTGTTCTTCAAAAGACACTATAAAGAGAGTAAAAAGACAAATCACAAACTAGGAGAAGATATCTGCAAAACATATGACATAAAAGACCAGCACAGAATATATGAAGAACTCCTATGAATCAATAAAACAAAGAACACTACATAAAAATGGTGAAAAGACAATATGCATTTCACAGATCAAGAAACATGAAGAAATGTTCTTCTTTATTAGTAATTAGAAAAATGCCTGAGCAACGCTTTGAAAACTTAAGTCAGGTCTTATCACTTCCATTTCCCATTTCATTTACGGTAAAAGCTAAAGTTCATCCAGAGGTCTATAAAACCCTTCATGATTTGGCCTTGTGTCTACTCTCATCTTTCCCAGGATAACGTTTAGTATGCACCATTCTTTTCATTAGGTCTTTGTGTATGTCCCTTTCTCAAGGAAACCGTCCCAGGCTATCCTATTTAAATTGCTACCCACTCCCACCCCAGAACCTCCTACTCCTCTGCAGGTTTTATCGTTTTGTTTCCAATGCCTTTAATCACCACCTGATTATTTTACCTATTTGTTTACTGACTCCTTTTCTCTCCTCTCCCCCAACACACAAACACTAAAATTTTGGGCTCCATGAAGGTCTGGACCTTTATCCATTTTGTTCAGTGCTATATCTCCATGGAAAAGAACAGAACCTGACACACACGGCAAAACCTCAACAAATATTTCAGAATAACACACAAATTAAAACCATAATGAGATACCATTACTTACATACTCAACTGGCAAAAACTGAAAAGCCTGACAATATCAAATAATGGTGAGCATGAAGAGGTATGAGAACTCACATTACTGGTTAGAGTAAAATGGTACAAGCACCTGGGAAAACAATTCAGCATGACCTAGTCAAGGTCATTACGCACATGTTCCACAACCAAGAAATTCTACATATATCTAAGAAATCAAATACACACACACACACACACACACACACACACACACACACACACCCCTAGGTGACAAGTCCAAGAATATTCACATAGGCATTGTTTATATTAGCAATAAACTACAAAAACTGGCAACAGAATAGATACATTGTGATATATCTATAGTAGAATTCTATGTAACAGTGAAAATCTTCACATATGGATATGGATAACTCTCAAAAATAGCATATTAATAACAAAAAGCACGCCATAGAATATATAGAAGACGCTTTTATAGAGTTCCAAATTAACAAAATATAAATATAGACTGTTTAGGGATATATGCATATATGGTAAAACTTTTATAATAGAAAAAGGGAATAATTAACATGAAACATAATTTGCTCTGGTACAAGAAGGAAGGGGGTGTAACTGGGGAGTCTCATAGGGGACTACAGACATTAGTCATATTCTTTCTCGCTTTTTATTTTTTGTTTTTAAAGATTTTATTGGGGGAATTAGGGGAGGGGAACAGCGTTGGGAAATCGGGGAAGGGAAACAGACAAGTTGCTGTCCTTTTGTTCTTCAGTCTAGTTGTGGAGGAGAGGATGTTGCTTCACTGGCCCATGTTGGTATCTTCATTGCGCTTCCCGGGTGAGGCAGATTGGTCACCAGCGTCTGGACAGCTGCTCACAGCAGCTCTTGGCAGTTCACGCTGGCTGCCAGCCACTCACTGTACCTTATGGCAGCCCACGCTGACCCCAGGGACTCACAGCAGCCCAGCTCCAGGTCGAGCTGTTGTTCACCATCTTAGCTATAGAGGGCAGTGTCACTGGCCCTCATGTGGGATCCGAATCAGGCCCCATCCCAAGCCAGCTCCTAACCAACATGCCACTCGGCCGGCCCAATCATATTCTTTCTTCAATTGGGTACACAGGTGTTCATTTTACTACTGATCTTTAAAATGTGTATATACATTGTGTTTACCTTTCATATCTATGGGTTTTTCCCAAAAAAATAATAATAAAACAAGTAGTGGAATTTGTTGACACAAGCCCTCTATGCTCTTTCCATGATCACAGTAAACTATTAATACTATTCTAAATTTCATTATTAGCAGGTCCCAATCTATACACGGTATTTGAAAAATCTACCCGTAAATTTGTGGATTGAAATTCAGGGGTGCCTAATTGCTTTCCTCCCTGGAAGAGTTTCTGACTACAGAAGCTATTAACATGTAAGAATATTTTGAGGGACAGTCAAGTGGTGCATTGATTAAGAGCTGGCTTGTGATGCCAGCTCTAAGCAGCAGGGCCCCAGGTTCGGATTCCACATGAGGGCCAGTGACACTGCGCCGTCTACAGCTAAGATGGTGAACAACAGCTCCACCTGGAGCTGGGCTGCTATGAGACCCCGGCGACAACGTAGGCTGCAGGCCCTGCTGCAGTGGGCTGCCATAAGCTACCATGCATGGCCGGGAGCCAGCGTGAGCAGCCAGCATCCGGTGTGAGCTGCTATGAGCCGCTGTGAGTGGCCGTCCAGTGGCCGGCAACTGATCTGCCTCACTCAGGAAGAGTGCAATGATAATATCAACATGGGCCAGTGAAGCAACATCCTCTACAACTAGACTGAAGAACAAAAGGACAGAAACTTGTCTGTTCCCCTTCCCCGATAAAAACCTTTAAAAAAAAAAAAAAAAAACATTTTTGAGATGGGGGACAACCAAAATCGCATTTCTAAGTCAATTAATGGAAAAATTTTCTTTTATAAAAATAAACAGAAATGAAAAAACTTACAACCTCCCTAGCATTTCAACATTGAACAACCTTTCAAACTGAAATTCAATATGAAGTTATTATGTTATCCATAATTGCAAAACACCAGAAAGAGCGTAAAACAATACCAGGGGAGTAGTCATAACTTGTAAATCAGAAATACAATGAAATGTGACACAGGCATTATGATTATAAAGATTACTTAGAAATGTAAAAATTTGTATGAGAAATCAAACAAAAAAGGAGAATGAGAAATGAGGGTATAATACAGTCAAATATGTGTACTTATAGAATATGTAAAAACAAATGTTATTGCTAAAACATGGAAGCAACCCAACTGTCCATCAACGGATGAGTTGATAAGTAAAATATGGTGTGTATGTACGTGTGTACACACACAGAGCGGAATATTATTCAGCCATAAAAAGAAAGGAAATTATGATACACTCGTATGTTACAACATGGATGAAACTTTAGAACATTATGCTGAATAAGCCAGTCACAAAAGACAATGTATGGGTCGGCCGAGTGGCGCGGTGGTTAAGCACAAGATTGGGATGCCAGTGGCTTCGGTTCGGATCCCACATATGAGGGCCAGTGACACTGCCTTCAAAAAAAAAAAAAAAAAATACAAAAGACAATGTATGATTCCACTTATATGAGGTACTTAGAATATTCTGTCAAAGTCATCGAGACAGAAAGTAGAATGGTTGCAAGGGGTTAGGAGAGGGGAAATGAAGAGTTATTGTTTAATGGATACAGAGATTCAGTTTTGCAAAGAGAAAAGTTATGGAGATAGATGGTGGTGATGGTTGCACAACAATATGAATGTACCTAATACCACTAAAGTGTA
This sequence comes from Aselliscus stoliczkanus, assembly GCA_033961575.1. Lineage (NCBI taxonomy): Eukaryota > Metazoa > Chordata > Mammalia > Chiroptera > Hipposideridae > Aselliscus > Aselliscus stoliczkanus. The sequence continues at coordinate 35,842,476 of CM066738.1, forward strand.
CACTAAAAACAGTTAAGATGGTAAATTTTATTTTATTTTATTTTTTTTACGATGGTAAATTTTATGTTATGTGTATTTTAACACAGTGAAAAAACTGGGAGAAAAATGAATGTGCTGAAGTATTGGGTTGTCAGAAAAGTCATGACGCATTTTTTCTATGTTTTTCGTTGCAGAAATGTGTCATGACTTTACTGACAACCCAATGTAAAGTTCAGGTTATGTGACTTTCAGTTTTGGAAAAATACTTCAGGTTATGTGACCTTCCAGTTTTGGAAAAAAAAAAAAAGAGAACAGCAATAATGAAACTGCCGAAAGTTAAGCAGTTTGGGTATTGTGTCAGAATAACCCATGGAACAAGTGGGAGAAAAATGATAGTGTGCTAGCCAGGCAGTTAGTATATAGAATGATGACATGAGACAAACTCAAATACAATAGGCAAAAATTCTGCTTTAAAGACCAAAAAATTCACAACTTCAAACAAATCAGCATAGTTGTGGGCTGTGGAAAACAATATATGAAACAAGCTCTCTCTTCTTATTTATTTTTTTATTTTATTTTTTTGAGGGCAGTGTCACTGGCCCTCATATGTGGGACCAAACCGGGGCCGCTGGCTTTCCAAGCCAGCGCTTAACCACCGCGCCACTCGGCTGGCCCTAGCTCTCTCTTCTTAACCTGACTTTGGACAGATTGTAAATCTAAGGCAAAGTCAAAAAAGCACTACTGTCTGGAAATAGTGCTAAAGATGCAAACAGTACAACTGATGTGATACATGTGCAGAGAGTGAGGAATGAAGCCACATGAACATAATCAGCCTAGCCGCTTGCAACCAGAAGCCCTTATCAATTTACATATTAAATTTGGATCCTAAAACAGCAGACCAATTAACCTGAATATGGGAATTTCAGCACTTTCTCAAAGTACTACTAGTATAAAAATATCCTGTTTTTGCTTTGGATCTTTTTTTAAAGCTTCTTGGAAAAACTCTGTCTTAAAAAAATTAAATCTTAGTATTACTGAGAGAAAATAATCTTTAAAATAATCCAGGAAATTCTGAGAAATTTACTGGCAACTCTATGGAGAAAATACGCTAGCAATGTTTTTAGATAACCCTAGCTGCTTCTCATTTTTGTTACACATTCTGCAAATGATTCAATAAAATTTTAGTAAAGTTTCAGCTTATTACCTTATAAAGCCCTGATAGTCTACCATTATCTGGATTCAAGGAAGGGGAGCACACCTAAGTTTTAAAATTCTAGCCATTTACCAGTTGTGTACAAGTTATGATAATGTGCGTTACAAACTGGTTTTCTCCCTATCACTAAAATATGAAGCAAACTGCAAATTCTTTCAGATTATTTTAAGTTCAGGTTCTCCATTTAATGCTCTTCTCTATATTCAACTCGAAGTTTGAAACATCTGGTTATTTTAAAAGTTCAGACCAAAAAAAAAATTTGTGAATATATTTCAAATAATGGATATATTGGCAATAAATGGAAATAGAGATATAGCCAAAAGTAAATAGTGAACAGATTTTGAGATGTCTGAAATCAAAATGTTTGAAAACTGGGCTGCCTAGCAAAATGAATGTGCAACTGATTCAAAACCATTTTATTTCTGAATAAAGAATAAATACAATGGCCACAGACACATGTCACTGATGTCTCTGTGGTTAAGCTTCCCAGTGAGACTGAACAGAGAAATGGGAGATGGAATAAAGGAGGGAAAAAGGACAAAGGATAGAGAGCAGACACCAGAATAAAAACAGAATTACAAGTGTGAAGAGTGGAGGAAACAGTAAGTAGAGTAAGGAAGATCTGAACCCCCACCTCCTGCCTCAACGAGAGGGACAGGCTCCTGTTGCAGAGTGAGAGAGCAAGAGTCTTGTTTCTCCTCCTCTGCCTTCCATGCCTCCTTTGAAAGAGGAAGTATCCACAGCTTTGGGTTTTGCTGACAAGATCTCTCCCAAGACATTCACAGTCTCACTATTAAGCTTTAAGACCAGCAGTACCAATCTCATTATGCCTTTTATTCCCATTTAAGTCACTCACCACAAGAGGTCTACAACCTCCAAATCAACCCTTTTAAAAGGTGCTGAACATTTCTCATCCTTTTTCAACACATCAGTCATGCTTGGTCATTAACAGCCATTGACAAAATCTTATCCAATCCCCTGCTAATCTGAGTCTCACTGAAACCTGGTTCTCCTCCGAGACACTGTTTTCCCTGAACCCCTTTTAGGTGGTGAATTTTTTTTCTCTCCTATGGCCTGTCCTTGCTACTCACTGCCAACTCCAATCCACTGGCTAGCACTCCTCCCCAAAGTGCCCCCAACTTTGAGTATCATGTTACCCAACTATAGGGCCTACTATCCCTCTTTGACAACAGTCAGCCAATGACAACAGTCACTCCCCTCATTTCTTGAATAGCTGGGCTCACTGCTGCTCTTTCCAATACTAGCCGTTATAATTCTTGCTCATTTCAATGTCCACACAGACGACCCTCCCAGTTAACCGACTTCTTTTATTATTCTATACTCCACCCATCTCATCTCAGAAACTCACTACCAGGATCATAAACAGAACACATCATTACCAAAAACTGCAATCTCACCATAATCTTATTTCAAGTATCCTACTCTTCAACCACTAGCTCCAATCTTTCCATTTTATTCTCTCTAGTACCTGACGTCTAACAATTCTTCTGTCTCACAGGGCTTACATCCATCAATTCTCTCACTATTTCCCCATCCCTCACCCTCAACATACCCTCATTTCCCTCCTAACCCAACAGAGATGCCACAGGACAGCATTACCATCACCCCCTTGCCTTCAATCCCTTTGCCCCTCTCTTGCCTGGTCAGATTTGGTTGATAAAACTTCTGGCCTCATTTAATCCAACTCTCCCCTTACTCCATTCTTGCACTACAACACTAAATGCGGCTGAAGAAAAACATAATTATGTTGATTCATCTCATTGACATGACCATGAATTTGAAGTGCATACTTATTGCTGCTCAGCAATAGTACATGTCCCACTTTGCCACTCTTAGACAATTATTTCATCTCTTCTTTTTTCAAACTGTCACCTCTTATCCCTGCGCTCAGCTGATGACATTACATCCTATCTCATTAAAAAACTACAAGTAAATAGAAGAGTACCACAAGTTCCCACCACCATTTCTACCCATTACCCATAACCATGTTTCTTGCTGCTTTCTCTCTGGTTACAATGGATGAAATGTCCATACACACCTACCGAAGGCCAATTCCTCCACCTGTGCAAAATCATTCCAGTTCCTTTTGCCTACGATAGAATGTTGTTCTCTGCATCATCATTTCTCCCTGTCTCTGGTGGGTCATTTCCAGAAACATATAGCATGCCGGTATTTTTCCCATAAAAGAAAAATGCTCTTCTAATATCATTTTCCTCTCCAGTTTCTTTCCTATTCCTCCGTAACCTATTATAGGAAAACTCAAGATTTGTCAATTCATGAGTCTGTAGTAACTTAAAGGAGTGGGGAGGGAGCTCTACTAGTATTAGTTAGAAATGCTAACTAATAAATGTAGAAGGAATGATATAGAAAAATCAGCATTTTGCAACCAACAACAGACTCAAGCAAGTGATCACCAATGAATGTTAATGCCACCAGTAAAAGGTTGGGAAACAGGATATCCATACACTTGGACAAATCACTTAGCAATTACAAAGGAAAAAAATGTACCTTTACAAATGGAAAAATCAGTGGGAGTCCACCGTAACTGAGTGATCAGTTAACAGCACAAATAATGGGACAAATTGACATTATGTGGCTCTTGATATGAGGCAATGGGAAGTATACAACTTCATTTATCCTGCCAAAAAGTTTTTACCTGAATTGTGAGGAAATAACCAGACAAATCCAAATTGTGGGGATTCTATAAGCCAGCTATTGTAGATGTTTTAAAACGGACTGATCCTGGATTAGGAAAGAACTAAAAAATATTGTTGGAAAGAGGGAGAAATTGGACTATTATTTTATCAATATTAAATTCCCTTAGTGTGATAATGGCATTGTGCTTATATAGAAATGTCTTTGTTTTTGGAATTTACCTGTTGAAGTATTGTTTAGGGATGAAATGTCATGATGCTTCCAGCTTTCTAATAGTCAAATATTTTAGAAAAAGACCTTGTGTGTACATGCTGTCTCCAATTCCACACCTCATTCTCTCTTGAACCCACATTACATGCGTCCTTCACATTCCACCAAAGCTGTTCAGTATCACTGATGTCCTCTACATTGCTAAATCCAATGGTCATTTTTAGCCTCTATTTTACTGACCCATCTTCTTACTGAAATGTTTTCTTCACTTGGCTGTCTAGATACCCTGCAATTCTAAATGCCCTTCTTCATTTCTGGAAGCTTCTCCCCAGCTTCCTTTAGATGGTCCCTGCTCAGCTCCTCAACCTCTAAATGCTGGAGTCCTCCGGGATCAGTTTTTTTTTTTTTGTTTTTTTTTGAGGGCAGTGTCATTGGCCCTCATATGTGGGACCGAACTGGGGCCGCTGGCTTCCCAAGCCAGCGCTTAACCACCACGCCACTCAGCCGGCCCTAGGGATCAGTTTTTGAACCTCTTCTCTTTCTTTTTTTATAATCACTCTATTGGTATTCTTACTTTCAGAGATCTATATAATGAATATTCCTAAATTTATATCTCTGGCCCTGACCTCTTCCCAACTGGGTATACAATATAAATTGTATACCCAACTGTCTTCTTGATATGTCTATCTCAATATTTAGCAGGCATCTTAAACTTGACATGTTACCAAAAATGATTTTTGAGGTTCCCTTGCAAACCTGTTACACCTACTATTTTTATTATCTCAAGAGTACTGAAATAGCCTCTTGACTGATCCCCCAATTTTATCCTTGCCTCCCACTTTAATCTACACTCAAGGGCCGGCCGAGTGGTGCAGTGGTTAAGCGCTGGCTTGGGAAGCCAGCGGCCCCGGTTCGGGTCACACATACTAGGGCCAGTGACACTGCCCTCAAAAAAAAAAAAAAATACATACACTCAAGACAGTAGCCAGAATAATCCTGTAAAAATTAAGTCAGCTCCTCTTCTTATTATATCTATATGAGATGATACTATGTAGACTTACTGCAGTAATCACTTTACAATATAGTAAGTTGAACCATTATGCCACAGAACCTAAAATTATAGAGTGATGTATGTCAATTACATCTCAATAAAACTGGAAAAAAGTAAGTCAGACCTTATCACTCCTCAGCTCAAATACTCCAATGGCTTCCCATCTCACACAGAAATCAAGTTCAAGCCCTTAAAATGGCCTATAAGACCTTTATGATCTGGCCCCACATTACCTCTCAGACCTCATCTATTATTTTCTCCTTTAGTAACTCACTACAGTCACACTGTTCTCCTTGCTATTCCTCAAACACAATAGATAAGGTATAGCTTCAAGGCCATTCATTTTCTATTTCTTCTGCTCACACACTGTTCTCTGCATGGTTCACTCTCTGACCTCTACATCTTTATTCTTTGCTCAACTGTTTTTCTTACTATAGATTCATTTGTTTCCCCTTCACCAGAATATAGGAGTTATAAGGCGAAATATGTGCATGTTTGGTTCACATGGTGTCTGGAATAGTTCCTGGCATATAGTAGGTGCACAATAAGTATTTGAAGGAAAGTTGGGGTACTGAAGGATGTTGAGTCGAAAAAAGACCAGTTATCCTTTTCACCAGTTTGTATTAAACCAGAGATAACAAAGAAAGAGTTTTATCATATCCAATCTCTTCTATTATAAACAAAGAAATATGTCATTATTTCTTCATATTCTGGATTAAATTTCAAAGATACTATTTATATACAGCTTGCACTATCTATAACAAAAAAGTTATTATGTAGATTAATTGAACTATTAATATAGGGGAGGTTATTTAGCATGTAAGAGATAAAACTAATTATGCTTCATGTATATATAAAACAAATTTTCTAATGAAGCATATTCACTGATGAAGACCCAATATCCTAACTACATATATCACCTTCTCTACTCATCAAAGTGAGTCAGGAAGGATCCTTTTTAGCAACACATTGAGATGGTAAATATTACTCTGTATACATCAAAATAATGAATTACAACTTTCTTTAAAAATCTTATAATTTGAAATTTTTACTTATTTATAATCCTAATTAATAAGGTTATATTATCACATTTTCATAAGGAACTAGACTATCAATAGAAAGAGTAGTTCCTTCTAGCAGTTACACCCATGGACTTATTATCTGCCTCACTTAATATTTACCCTTAAGGAATTAAACTCTTGATGTTACTATACTGTATAACCCAATGTAAAAATAGAGGATGTTTAAATAGCTAAACTAAAATTCCTTTTAAAAAAACAAACCAAACCATACTCCAAGAAATGTTAATGATTAAGAGTACTTATTTTTCTGAAGAGCTTAGTATTTTAGAAATTCAAGCCACAGAAAAAGCAATGAATCATATAGTATAATCTCATACTGACCCTCTGTGGTTTACTGAAGTATAACATCACAAAAGTCCTGAGGTTCAGGGTAATTATTACTGGGAACACACATTTCTTTAAAGACACAAATCCAATAAAATACACATAGGACATGAATAGTACTCTGTAGCTTATAAAATACCTTTATAAACACTCAAATTAAGCAAGAAAGTTATTATTAGTCAACTTTCCAAATGAGATCTGAAAGGATGAGCTCATTTATGTCATTTAACACATTTTTTGCGGGAAACGAGTAAACTCGTCATATAGCTCAAATGCCTGCCTACAAAGTGTTAACATGTGCAGTACATAAAAGACCTTTTATATTTACACACGTGTGTGTGCATGCACTTGTGTGCATGTACGTGTCAAGGTTTCACAGGTAACAATACCCTATCTGGTACCTTCAACAATATTTAAAGACTTAAAAATACATTACATATCAGAATATCAATTTTCCTCCATTCAACTAACAGTAAAAAATATATACACAATGTTGATAATTCCATGAAACTAGCATTTTTACTCATTGTTGAAGGCATTCTAAGCTGATACAGCCCTTTTGAAAAACAATTTGGCAATAATCTCCAAACAAACAATGTTCTGCCCTTTCCTAGTAATTCCATTTCTGGGAAGTTATCCTACGAAAATAATTTAAAATATGGAAAAAGCTATAGATTTTTTTATAACATCCTAGATGCTTGGCATCTGAGATTTAAAATTTGGGTTTTGACACTGGTAGTTTAAACAGCTTGTGAGAGAACCACAGGTTGATCCACAGCATATATAAAGTTGCTGTGAGAGTGAGGAAGTCACGTAACTAACTAGTAAGTGAGCCTGACTGCCAGCATTAGCTTCTCCTTGTGGTCTCTACTAGTTCACCATGTACAGAACATTTCTAAAATGGGGGGTGGGGGGGAGGGAAGAGAAGAAAAGCGTCTTTGTTAAAAATTGTTTTTAAAAAGTTAAAGTCCCTAAAATAGCAAGCCAATTACTTGGCTAGTGATGAAAGTGAAGAGATCTAAGAAAGTACTGATATTTGTGGGTTTGGAATCAGTAACAGCCTTAGGTCACATTTCTTTTTAATGCCATAGGTCTACTGTTGTGAAAAATTAGAAATATGATTAAATATTCAACAATAGAGAAAGGACCAATTAAACCACAAGCTACATAATCACTCAATGGCTGAATTAGGGTAATGGAATTATAAATGATAATTTTTCTTTACATTTCATAATATTTTATGTGACATTAATATTACACCCACAAATAAAAAAGTCAAGCTAAAAAATGTACTGCTAAATAGAAAAGGGAACAGTTCTCAATTCATTTCATGAGGTCAGGATTACTGATACCAAAAACCAAGAACATTGCAAGAAACGAAAACTAGAGACAAATATTCCTTATTAACACAGGTACAAAATTTTTAACAAACATTACTAAATTGAGCCTAAACATACATGAAAAAAGATAACACTTAATGAACCAGGGAGGTTTATCCCAGGAAAACTGTATTGCTTAAATCTTCTGGTTACAGACTTAAGTGTAAATATTACTTTTTAGTATTTGCATTACATAACTGTGTTAATAAAGACAAAGGTTAGATCTGATCCACACAATGTAACTCTTTGAAATATTTTCTATGAAAGTTCTCAATCAAGTTAATTTTAGATCTGTTTTCTCAAATAATCAACTGAATACTTCAACTGAAAATATGCTCACTTAAAATATCTTCATTCAATAAATTCATTCTAGGATTAGAATTACAATTACACTCTAGTTGACTTTAAAGATAGAAGTCAGCATTTCTTGGAATAATAAAGTCAAGGACCTCAAGTAAAAGGTTTCTCCACAAACATCCTTGAGTGGTATGGTTGTATGGCCTTGTTGTGAGGCTTACTGACAAAGGGTGCTCAACCCCTTAAAGCAGGCTTTGTGCTCTTTTTCTGGAAATTCTAACAATACAAGAGAATTCCTCTTTATATTACTTCGAAATGTACTTTCCTTCCACTTTTATCCACTGGCAAAAGCACTGATTTCTGAGGTAATAATAGAGATTAAGTCTTCATTTACATATTCATCCTACAACTATTGTACTTGAAAATAACTATTAAGTCAGGTTTTTGGCTTTTCCTATTAAGGCTAAATTAACTCTCAACCACTGTTCTTGTTGATAATGCTACCAACCTTCATTTTTTTCTTACCATTACTTCCTGTACAAGCCAAACATTTAAAATAAATGGGTTACAATACAGCACTGCATTCCTACAGAATATGCAGGAGACGTGTCCATCCTTATAAATTTACTACAATAGTCAATCAATTCTCAAATATTAAAATATGCTAAGTTTCTTCCCAAATAAAAAGAACGTATGCAAACAAATGCTTTAGTCTCAGTGCAAAAATATACTACTTGTAATAACAGAAATAATTGAATATAAAACACTTAATATTTAAGCAATGGCATTACAAGTATGAGTTTGGCCTCTTTCATCTAGAGGCTAAAAAAACTGACTTTTTGTCAAAAATTATACCTAGCTTTAAAAGATATACATATATATAAAAAGCAGCAATCTGCAAAAATAATATTATTTGCAAAGATACATGTCAATTTGCTCAGGATTGCTGAAAAAATGCATATACTATAAAACAATCCTCATTTATCCTAGCTTTTATCTTTGTTTAGCTTTGACATGGTTTTAATTAGTACTGTACTACTCTAAAAAATGTTGTTGAATGGTTCAAGGCAGTTATAAAAACCACTTACTGTGCTATACTTCTTTGAGTATTAAGAGCAAAACTGAGATGGAAAAATATGTATTATATTTTGTGCTAGTGAAACCTCACTAATTAATGGGTGAAAAGTCCACTTATGAATCACATACTTTGAAAAAAGTTTAATGACTTTAGAACACATGATACCTGGATTCAAGTTTCTATATCCTTAGCATAATGGAATCAAACCTAGGAAAGGTTTACTTTCACAAATGGACAAGAATAATTTGTAGTTAGTAAATCAAAGAAACTAAGAATAAGCTGGCAAGAGTCAAAACATTAGTTCCTAAGTGAATTAAATGATGTATGCAAATACCATGTGAACTTTTTCCCCAAAACATTCCTGGAAAATAAGATTTTTAAAATTGATGTTTCCAAAGAAGAGTTAATCTTCTTTCCTTCACATCTAAAACACATTCAACATCCTAAAATAAAGAAAAGCAAGTGAACATTTATTTAGTTAATATCTAATTCTTACCTGGAACCCACTTAATTTCCATTTCCATGTCATTTTCTTTGCTTTTCCTTTCTTTTTCTTGAATAACTTGCAAGAGTTGCCTATATTTAGCAATTTGTTCTTCATCATCTTTCTGACTTTTTTTTGTTTTCCCATCTTCTTCTACACTGACTATATCACCACCTAACAACAACAAAAAAAACAAATTTCATTTAATACACAGAAATAATTCACAACTAACAGTGTATAAATCTCAGTCAATCCAGCATCCTCCTAAAAGATGTTGTCAGACATACTAACAACAGAATATCAAAATAAGACTTAAATATTAAATTAACTGAATATTAAATTAACTGAATCAAAGACTTAGGTATTGTTTACAATAAAATCGGTTGCAATTTAACCTAGCATTGTCATGGTAGTATATTTGGGAATCTCCTTTTTTATTAAATTCACATTTCAAAATAATTCTGTAGTCATGTAACATCCTCAAACTTCAGTTCCCTATAAGCAAGACAGCAAGAATGACATTTTTATCCCTCTTCATGTTCTCTACCATCCACTATCGAGGCATTAAAATGTTAGTCAATAAAAGGAGGCTAAATATTGTTGGGATGCATTTGATTTAGCAGTTCATGCTGAAGAGAAAGATAAAGGAAGTTGCTTGTAATCCAAAACGAAGAATAATGAGTCCTTTCCATTTGATGATGAACAAGCATGCTTAGTCTCGGGATCTCATTAATATATTAAGAATAAAAATGAATAAATTAGAAGTTTATTAAATTAATTTTCCTGTGTGGAAAAATTTTCACATTTCCATTTCCTAATTTTATAAAAATAATTAGAATACAAAGGAACAGTATAAAATTCATGGGCAACACACACCAAAGAAAACGAATACGTGAAAAGTTCGTTTGCTCTATATTTCCACTGTTATTCTCCAAGGCAAAAACATAAAATACGAACCTGGGTTTTAATGCAAAACATACAGACTTACTGAACTGACTAAATGTCCCAGTAAAGAAAAACTAAGAAGCAGAATAAAGAAGACCTTCTTTTCTGAGAATTATGGCTAACCGGTCACTAAAAATGCCTGACTAATTAAGCATTTATCTATCTGTGAGACATCAATGTTAACAGACTGTCCTTATATCTTAAAAAAAGGTGATATGGAAAAAAGGTTGGTTAAGTAAATGTTTTTATATTTTTTTTCTCTAAATGAATAAAAAATAGTCCAGGACATTCTTTCCATCCTATCACACTTTTACATTTTCACTCAAACAGCTGAAATTCATTTTTTTCCTGTTTGTGCTTTGTGCCACAATAATAATGTTGGATGGAATTCTGTCATGTATCCCGTAATTCAATGGATAAAACATCAGGAACACATTAACAAAATGGCAATGTATTTCTTTCTATTAAAAGCTTACTTCTGAAAACATAATTAGAAGCAAGCTCCTTCCAGGTTGAAATTTTAGTGGTAAGTCTCTGATGGCCTACTTTAAATTGATTTTTTCCAGTACTAAAATTTTACTTTCTGAAGCCCTACAATGTAGGCTAATTCATGTAGGCCTGTTTTTTCCCAATTCAAGGACAATACTTTGTGAAAGCCTTAATACTATATAAGGAGTGAAAAATAAAATTGTAACAGAAAGGAGCCCTGCTATGCTCTCTTATAAGCAATACCAGGAACATCTAGTAACTCTAAAGCATTCAAATATACTATTATTGTATCTAACAGAGGTTAGATACAAATTACAGATTAGAGTAAGTTTGCAGTCAATTAAAATACTGAAGAAAAATTCATGTTTTTAAATTTTATTGAGTAGTATATTTCAAACAAAAAGCCATTAATCCTTAAAGTTTCAGAAGTAAAAATATATGATACGAGTTAGTATGCTAATCACTATGTACATTATCTTGATCTTTCCGGCCATGATCCAGGTACTAATATGATTCTCATCTGCTAGCTATAGAAAGAAAGGCACAGGGGCTAAGAAAACTTAACCTATAACTTCACTATGTGGTGAATTCATGACTTGAAAACAGCAGAGCCCTAGATCTTAACAAGAGTATACTGAAAAATTAATGCTTATTTTCCCACAATATTAGTTGTCCTAATGTCAATATTACCATTTAAAAAATCTAGATCAATTCTCTCAAACCAATCAAAGAAAGCTATTTCAAAAGCTTGCACCCAATCTTCACAAGTGTACATGGAATGTTCTTTTTTTCTTTTTCTTAGAGCTGCTAGTGAAGAAAAACTATCCGAATTTTCAAAAACGTGCTAAATGACCATATAGGCACACAAATAAAAAATAAATAAATAAATAAGTTAGTGTATCTGTAGGGGAAAAAGACATAAAAGCTATTTGAAAAAGGTGAAAAAGGACTTGGCTGTTCCGTGTACTCTAGAAATAAAATGGGCATTCAATTGTTTGGAATGCCAAAGAAATTAACAAGCAATGGCCACTGAGGCCTTGAAAAAAATGTGAAGGCTTTTGTGCCCAACATAACTACCACTGTAAAACATATACTTTTTCAAAGACTATTAAATGCCTAAGAAATTATGTGGTTTTATTAATATGAGATGTCTGAACAAAAAAAATAGAACAATTATACATGATTTTCCACTGCATGTGTAGAACATAGTTCAAGTGTAGTCCTTTATGGAAAACTTCAGAAAAATGAAGTAATATCTTCAGTAGTCTAAAAGGAATGGTAACAGCCAATTATGAATCTTTCTTAAGAAAGTCAAGATTTAATGGACTTATGATAATTGCTGAAGAAGCATGTTAGGATTTATTTAACTTCACATTTAGGTTATCAAAACAATACATATGTCAAAGGAAACCAAGAGGACAGCTATGAAAATGTTAAGCTATAAATAAACGTTAAGAATATTCACTCCTGCTAATTTAGAATATTTATATGTATGTTTAACATTTATGGTACTTCATTTGCTATCAGCACTAAACCTTTTACTCACTATTTTGCATGACTGGGAATTCTTCTATTAGATAAGAATAAAGATATCAGGGAGATAATATCAACCAAAAATTGCTAAGAAATCAGAATCAAGCAACCCAATTTCCAAACAGCCAGATCCAATATACAGAAAACAGGGGTGTTTTGAATCTATTTTTTAAAAATGAGTTATTTTCAGCAAACAGCATATACAATTTTAAAACATACCAGTGATCATTTCAATCACCAAAAATATTTTTAAATAAAGATATAGATAATCTGAGAACTTCTGCTTCCATTAATGCTTTAGACCAACCTTTTCACTGAGGACATAAAGTTGGGTTGAATATTTAAGAAATCTTTCTGAGAGCTTCAAAAGGATTTGAAGAAAAAAAAAAAGAAAATTTCAAATGAGTGATAAGTTAGTGAAGAATTACCAAGTCAGTATCAAAGAGAAGGGAGTACCAGAGATCGGATCCCAGTGTTCAAGACCTATTTTGCCCTAAGAGCATTTATTGATACACAAAAGAAACAGTTGTGAGACTCAACTCCAGTTCTGGCAGCTTGGCGGTGCTAAGAGGACAAAAGTTAAAGACCACAGAGGATGGCTTCAACTAGTACCCCTGTATTAAGCAGGGATTTAGAGGAATATATTCTTAGGGCAATGGTCAACCAGAAGGAATCCAGCTCGTATGAAGACTAGTATCACCCACAAATTCCAAGGGATCTCAAGTCTTAAAACTTGGGGTAATGTGGTCCCAGAATAATGAGAGTAAATGAACATTCTCTGATGAGATACTCTCACTTCAACTATCAAATCAGCACACAAACTTAACCAGGCACACAAGTAAATTAAACAGAAATGTCTTGTAAAGTAACGGAAATCATCCCAAAAGATTTGAAATACTGAAATTACCAGACAGGTCACAAAACATGCTTTCTTTCCGTTTATAAAAATAAAAGCATACAAAGTATCTGCAATTAATAGAAAACTATAAAAAGCGACATTGTTGATTTGAAAAATACTCAAATAGGACTTTTTCAAGTAAAAATTACAATAATCAAAATTAAGAACTCAATGTATAAATCTATCAGCAGTCAACACTGCTGAAAAAAAGAACTGGCAAACTGGAAGATGTGTCAGAAGGAAGTATCCAGAATGCAGCAGATTAAATATATATACAGGAGTAGAAACACGGAAGTTACAGTGAAAAGGCCTAATATATATTTAATTGGAGTCACAGCTAAAGGGAAAAGAAATATCTGAATAGATAAGGGCTGAGAATATTCCAAAACTGATGAAAGATATCATGCCAGAAATTGAAGAAACTGAACAAATTCCAAACACAATAAATAAAAAGAAATCTAATTTTAGTTCACAGTAAAACTACAAGAGTAAAAGAAAGAGAAAACTTTGAAATCAGTCAAAAAAAAAATATCCAGACAACCTTCAAGACTGAAAAATGTTCAGGTGACAGTTGACTTCCCCAAAACAACAATGAAGCCAGAAACCAGCAAAATATTATCATCAATGTGGGGCTGGAAAGGACTGTCTACTTAGAACTTTTTACCAGTAAAAATTATCTTCACAAATGTAAAATAAGGACATTTTTTAGATTTATCTAAAACTCAAGAGAGTTTGACACCAGCAGATACTACCAGAAATTATTTAGTTTTAGTTAAAGCATAAGGAAAATGATCCCAGACAAGAGTCTAGGATGTAGTAAAGAATACAGAGGAGAAGTGGGGAAATTTAAATAAAGACAAGTACAAAACAGTAATATTAAAGTCCTGTTGGACTTTTAAAAAAAGTTAGGATACCTTAAAAGTTGCTTTAAGATTTCTTGTATTGGAGGGTAAAACTATTAATTATCATTAGACTTTTCTTTTTTCTTTTTCTTTTAAATGTGTATACATTTTTTTTTAAATTGGGGAATTGGGGGAAGGGAACAATGTTGGGGAATTGGGGAACGGGACTGGCCAAGTTGTTGTTGTTCAATCTTTGTTGCGGAGGACACCAGTCACCATCTGGCTTTCCATCGGCAGCTCGTGGCCTCCAAGCTCAAGGTGCTGAGTTCAATCTTAGTTGCGGGTGGGCGTAGCCACCAACCCATGAGGGAGTCGAACCAGCAGCCTTGTTGTTAACAGTGCACGCTCTATCCAGTGAGCCATCCCAGTGGCAGCTCAGCTCAAGGTGCTGAGTTCAGTCTTAGTTGAGGGTGGGCATAGCCCACCATTGAACAGGCGATCTTACTGTTACACCAGCTAAGCTATCCTGCCACCTGTTGGCAGCTCAGCAACAGCTCAGCTAGGGTGCAGCATTCACTGGCCCATGTGGGAATTGAACCAGTGGGCCCACTCTCAGAGCTCATGCTCTAAACCAACTCTTAAGCAAAGGAGGCACTCGGCTGGCCCTCATTAGATTTTTCTAAGTTAAGGATGCGACTCATAATTTCTAGGACAATTATTAAATGAAAAGAAACAGAGTCTACTTTCTAAACTAGTTGAGAAGAAAAATGGAATGTAAAATAAATATTCAATCAATCAAAAAAAAGCCTCTCAGTTTAAAAGGGGGGTGGGGGGTAGTAAAGGATTTTAGTAGTTTATTAAGAGACTGCATAACTATGTGAACTATGAAAAATCTAAAAGGCCAGGCTTTTTCAGTTAGGTCAGAATTTTAAAGGAAATGTTTATGGTTAATGAAATTCAGGCTAAGAAAATACTTTTAAAAAAAAATTTCAAATACTATCTAAGGTGTATGTAATACTATATGTGTGAGTACGCTTTGCAGACAATTTAAGAATTAGTTTGGTACTCCCTTTTAAACTATTGCCAAAGACTTACTTCTATTAGCAAGTTCAGGTTAGGCACTCAAATGCTTATATGAAAAACATCAGAAAATTAACAACTACCTTGTAGCTCCTTTTCTATTTCCTCTTCATCTTCACTAGAGGACGCTAAGTATGCTTGAAAATCCATGTCCAAAAGCTCTTCCTTTTTAAACTTCCTGTTGAATGTTGTAATTCTTTCATGATCAGTTTCATCCCAAGTGATCTCCACCTTTCACCAATGAAAAAGAAAAAACAACAAATAAAAATGGCAATGATAGCCATTCAAACTTGTTAAAGAGTATTTGTCATTAACTTGTGCATTTAAGAAAAGTTAAAACATGCTAAAACAAATAATAAATGACATGCTTGTAAAAACGATTCTATTTGTGGAAAGGAAACCATTTCTATGGTTTCCTTCCTCCTGATTCTCTGCTTTATGCAAAATACTCCACCACTGGGAATAAAAATTCATCAGTGTATGGATTAACCGTGGTGAAAATAAATTTTAAAAATGCACTAGTGAAAAAGCATTATTATGAATCAGTGAAAACATGTTTTTCACCTGGAGTTCCAGGTACTTTAGGGCTACAGACTATGTGTAATCTGTTGATAAAGCTTTCAACATAATCTCAGCAGGGTCCATTTTCCAAAAAAGACTAAGGGCCACTAAAAAGCATCTATTGGTTGGAAGTACAGCAAACCTCCATACTACAGGAATTCATCTATAACACGATGGGTCTAGCGACTGGCTCCAGTCCTCTACGCAGCCTGCATCCATTTTAGAGGTTTTATCTTCATCACAGTGTGGGTCTCACATCCTTGTTTTTCTTCAGGCTAATCTCCCCAGATCAGGACAACAAAATAGGCCCTAATTAACCAAGGAACCCAAGCCTTAAAATAGCTGCCATTGTCTTAGAAGTTCAAGCTAGTCACAGGATTCAGAATTATCCCTATTCTGATCATTAAGCCTGAGCTGATGACCACAAAACCACTGTTGGAACTGTGACAGATGTGGACGATACAGCCAGACCCTAGGAACTCCAGACAGGCTTGCCCTGGTCATTTTTTAGTCTTGAAAATAACATGACTCTACATTTTATGTGACCGAATCTTTTAGACTACTTATTGCATAATGGTGGGGTTTTACTATACTCAGTAACTAATCAAGGCCACACAGTACCACCACAGTATGCGACAGATACAGAAACCCCTTTCTCTGCCACCAGCCCGTCCTCAGAAGAACATGGTGGTCTGCCACAGGTAAGGCTGTGGTAAGCCTGTATGGCTGCTGAGTCCAGGTATGGATAGGTTAATAGTGGGGGGCGGGGAGAAGATAGGTAGCTAAGTAACAAGCTAATTCAATAGAAATCTTTTGACTATTTGTTATTAAACATTAATGTAACATCTAATAGTCCTGAATTATTCTATTTCAATTGATTTTATAATCTGGTATCATATCTGCAGAAAAAATGTGTTCCTATTTTAAATTTCTACTAGTTTTAAGTGTAATTTGAGATAATCTGTTACCTCCTTCTCCCTATTCCCTAGTATATTAATAACTGACATATTATTTATTAAAAGATCTAGTTCAATGAAAGTATATGAGAAAGACAGAAGACCAAAAAAAGAAACATTCTCAGGTAATTAGGTTTTAAAGGTGTAACAAAAATCTGAAAATAGGTTTAAATGGGTGTGGTAGGTAACAATGCAAATATGTATACTTGTGTCTTATTTCTATTCATATTTGTGTATTAAAATTTTGAATACTTTCCATTTCTAAAAAGTTATAAATAAATAGTACAAAGTCTTTTCTTAAAGCAATAGAATCTAGCTACACATTTTTAAAAGTTAAGAAATACCGTTGATGTTCCCATTGCAGCAGATGTGAAATATTTTGGTTTATATGATGTTAAATCCACTTCTGAGGCTACGTCCTTGGGCTCATCATCAAAAGTAATATCATCTGGTATAAACCTAAGAAAACAAAGAAAAATAAATTTATTTAAACATATGTTGCAGTAATAAACAACCAGAGTTTAGATTCTCTTCTAATTAGTTATAGTTTATACATACATACCATATAAAAGTTTCTACAGAACACATATGTAGATGAGGCAAACAATGTTACAAATAACCTTGGCACAAAATTTCTGAAATTCATAAGCTATAGATCTGTAATTCCACTAAATTTAAATGAACTCTGTGTAGGTAGAAAGCCTACATTAGGAGTCAGCTAATATGAGTCAGGTGCAAACACACATGGGTCCCTCATGTTTCAAAAAAACCTAGACTCCTGATAGTGCAGTCACTGGCTTGCTACATGATATTCTGAAGATCAAATAGAATTATTAATGGGTAAGTGTTCTAAACAGAAAGTATCATACATTGAATATAAGGAAAAGCTTAAGGTTGATTCCTCAAGACTAAAAAATCCTAACAATATTATCTTACATTTTTTTCCACAAATAGCTGTTAAACGTAAATTAGCCACTATAACTGTTAGACAATTCTTAGGCATCAGGCTAAGGAATTAGGGATGGGATGGGGGGGAGCACAATTAAATAATCAATGGTTACTATATTTAGGTTTTTAAATTTATATAAGAGATTTTATTTCCACACACACAAAAAGCATATGCTGTATATTTCATCAAAAATGATTTTGGGGGCCAGCCGAGTAGTTCATTTCAAGAGTAGTTCAAGAGTGCGAGCTGAGCTCTGAGCAATGGCGGTTCGATGCCAGCCCGAGCTGAGTTGACGTTGAGCTGCCAACAGGTGGCAGGATGGCTCAGCTAAAAAAAAAAAAAAAATGATTTTGGGAGGCAGTGCTCACTTCTATAGCACATACACTAAAATTGATTTTCTGGGGAGGAACGGATAACTAAGGTTCATTACATATACATAATATCCTCCTCCAGCTACACTTTTGCATACACTTAGTAGAAAAAACAAATATCTGAGGTTAATGTTTTTAACTTATTAATATGTATGCTTTTATATTCTGGGGCAGATGAAAAAAGGTTTCCTCAGATAAGTGAATGGCAGCAGAACTTGGTTTTCTTTTCTGATGTTATATATGACAAAATAAAACGAAGAATGCAAATTTTTTCCATGGTCATTGGCCTGCCAGAGCTTAATCTAACTGCATGGGAAATGCCCCAAAAAAGAAAACAGAAAGAACAGAACGATCCTTAAAAGAACATGTTAACATGAATTCATGATACCCAAAGAGTTTGACATTCTAACAAATGTTTGGTAACTACTATTTAAACATTCAAAACAAGTACTCCTACTACTGAAATTGGTAACAGAAAAGAGATGGAAATAGACTCATGAGACATGCCCTTCGTGCTATATACATAAGCATGCTAAAATCTTACCCCAAATTATCAATCCAAAAATTTTTATTTGTATTTTTCTACCAGTCGGGATGCCTTTGAAGTATGAAAGCCGTAGTGACTATGAATTGATACATTTTTTCCCTAAAATATTTCTTTTTGAAAACAAAGACTCTTACCAACCTGGATACAAAGAAGTGATTTCTAGTGGAAAGTATCATAGTAGAATGGTTTACTGGGTTCAAAAGAACTAATGATAAAACGGTGCAGTTCAGGCCATTTCTTTAGAACTGCCATTCACAACCACCTCAGGTTTTCCAGCTCTGGGTCAGTAAAGCCTGAGCGCATAGTGAAAATAATGCCCAAGCATGACGACAATGCCAGTAACACCATCCATTCACTGAGCAGCATTTAGAGCAGCGCTATCCAATAGAACTGCCTGTGATGATGGCAATATCCTGACAGGATATTAAATACTTGAAATGTATCTAATGTCTAAGCAAATTAATTTTAAGTTTTTAATTAATGAATTTAACAAGTCAGAGTGTCTGCGGCTCCCATATTGGACAGCACAGATCTAGGGGTGCCAGCTTATTAGCAAATGCCTGTACCCCCACTTCAATGCTTTAAGTTAATTCCCTTAGTTCCTAGTTCTAAAAGACAGTTGCAAAGAAGTATCACTATGTATAAACCCATCATCCTAAAAACATAGCCAACATTTTGCTATGCATAAACGTGGGGTGACTCATACATACTTTAGCATTTTTTCATTTTTGTTTTCTTTAAGGGTGATGTTCCCTAAGAAAGAGTTATCCAAAAGCAAAAAATTCTCTCTTAGAATATGAAACAACAGAGAGCACTACCAGTTCTAATATTTTACCTCTTATAATTATGTTAGGCTACAAGATAAAACTGGTGAGACACACATTGGGTTACCTTAGATCTATGAACGAACAACTGCTTTCGAATTCTAGGCCATCACAATCCTCATAAAGTTTAGCGGCTGTTTCAGAAGAATCACAGTCTACTACTGCATAATAGTACTTCAGTCGTTTGAATTGATAATCTCTCAGTTTTTCTCTAGAGGTCCTAAAAGGGGAAAAACTCGGTAAGCTTATTTATACAGGAACACAAATACCTATATCCCTTTAAAAAAACGAAATGTAATTGTTTCAAGAAAAATTACAACCTTCATACCAATCCATCCTTCCTTCATGACTTCTCCTTTATGAACATTAAATACTAAATACCTAAGTTCAATTTAGTATTTCGGCAAGGTACAGACTAGGTATTTTGATTGGAATTTGGTTCCTTAGAAAAGGAGAGTGTAAGAATTACATGCGCTTACCCATGATTTTAATTCTCAGAATAGTTATTTTGTTTGTTTTGGTGCCATATATACCCTTCTCAAGTAAAACCAATGGACAATCACTATATTATAAAATATGCTAGGAAACCACTAGCTCTAATTATAAAGAAATTATGTGCTGTCAAGTCTAAATGTTTATAAATTTAATTTCACTTAACTCCAACATATTCTTTGAGAGTACTCATCAGCTCTCTTCTGCCACCAATTTAACCATTTTTATTGAGTGCACATATAGCTCCACCTAGTGGTTTAAAGACAACTTTGATTTTTTTTTCTATACTACATTATCATGACAAAGAACTTTTTGCTATTCTATTTTTCTATTTAATCTTCATATTGGAAAAACTACATAATCTGAAGACAAATAGAATTTCAATGTCACTTATATGGGAAGCAACATCTTAGAAAAAAAGCAAAATTTACTAATTCAGAGCAATGAAGCTGAGAACTCTAAATCAGTTTAATCATGAAATGCTTTTCAAAACTCTAACAATTTTTTTTTCAAAACTCTAATAATTTTTATTAATACAGAAATAGAAATGTACACACAAAATATTCTTGAAATAGTGTGCCATTTCTGAAAGACTTTAATTTGCTTTGCAACCTATTTTAGCCATTAATGGCATAAGTATAAAATTTAGTCCTAATTTTCAAATGACGAGAATTCTGAATTAGTGACAGGAACTTATGAAGTTTAATTTAATTATTTAAAATGATTTAATACCAGTCCTTTTCAGGGGCATCTTCAGGAATACTTAATAACTCTACTGGTCCTTGAACTTGCTCTTCCTTCATCCTCTCCTTTCCAAACTCGGAAGGATATATCTAAACACAAAAAAGTAAGGTCAGTGTAATTTAGATTTTTCTTACAACAGACAGACCTGTCAAGGTCTGGAACTCTTAAAAGTTACAACCAGATTCAATGAAAACAGCAAGGATGACTCACTTCCAAACCCAATATAGGAAGACAAAGTATCCTGAGGAATCGCCTTAAAAATAGTCATTTTGGCTAGAGTGTTATAGGTGTGGGGCTTGGAAACAAAAATAGAATATGTCCTCAAAACATCAACTTGGACAAGATGGTTCTGGGATTCAAAGAAAAAATTAAGAAAAGCAAAATAAGATTCTAAGCTCAAGGAATTCAATGTAAACACACACTAAAAACGACTGGATTAACACAAAAACTATTAATATATAAAACGTAAGTAATGAAGAAAAACCATTTTGTAATACCACCTTAACGCTACATCATATCATTTGTTCAATACTTTCTTTTAAAGACATTCCTTTTAAAGTAAAAACAAAAATAAATGAATGGAGTCAAACTAAAAAGCTTCTTCAAAGCAAAAGAAACCAACAAAACAAAAAGACAACCAACCGAATAGGGTGTTTGCCAAAAACACCTCTGATAAGGGGTTAATACCCAAAATATGTAAAGAACTCATACAACTCAACAAAAAAACCCCAAACAATCCAATTGAAAAATGGGCTGAAGACCGGAACAGACATTTCTCCTGACGACATACAAACAGCCAACAGATACATGAAAAGATGCTTATCTTCACTAGCTATTAGAGAAATACAAATCAAAACCACAGTGAGATACCACCTCACACCTGTTAGAATGCCTATCATCAAGACAAGTAATAACAAGTGTTGGAGAGGCTGTGGAGAAAAAGGAGCCCTTATACACTGCTAGTGGGAATGTACAGCCAATATGGGAAATGGCATGGAGGGTCCTCAAAAAATTAAGAATAGAATTACCGTATGCCCCAGCGGATAATCCCTCTTCAGAGTCTCTATCCAAAAATCTGAAAGCATTTATCTATAAAGATAAATGTGCTCTGATATTCACTGCAGCATTATTCACGGTGGCCAAGACACGGAAACAACTGAAGTGTCCTTCCATAGATGACTGGGTAAAGATGAGGTACATAATATACAATGGACTATTACTCAGCCATAGGAAAAAATGAAATCATCCCATTTGCTACAACATGAATGGATCCTGAGATTATCACACTAAGTGAAATAAGTCAGACAGAAAAAGTCAAGAACCATGATTTCACTCATATGTGGGATATAAAACTGAAAGCAACAAATGAACAAGACAAACAAACAAAAACTCATAGACACGGACAACAGTTTAGTGGTTACCAGAGGGTAAGGGGGGAGGGTACAAGCGGGTAAAGCGAGTCACATATATATACATAGTGATGTAAGGGGAATTGACTTTGGGTGGTGAACACACAATGAAACATATAAAGGATGTATTGTAGAATTGCATACTCGAAACCTTTTAATTTTACTAACCAACGTCACCCCAATTTTTTAAAAAAGTAAAGACATTCCTTTTTAATAGAATGGAACTGATGACAATCTTATTACATCTGATCACATAGATTAGACAGAGTCTTGGTAGAAGAAAAAGGATTCATCCTTACCAGGATTTTGTATTTTTATATCTTGGCTATTTTTGAGTCAAGAAATATAATTGAATTGTAATTTGCATTGTTTTGACACTACGGGGCATAACATACATTTAACTAATACATATTTTTTTGAATCGCATGAAATATGCAATTCATCAATTAGGGGATCTGTTTTTCTTACTACTTTGAATTGCATGTAAATAGGTTCTGATGTATCAGATCTGTTGATTTCTTTTTTTTTTCCTCTTCTCTAAGTCTAGAAATTCCTACTACCAATCTCCTGAAACATAAGATTTAACAAAAATCCAATTCTATTTTATTCTGTTTTTGTGATTTGTACTTTTTTCTTTACTTCATCTAAAGTTTATTTTGGACTTAGAAGATGAGGATCTGAACTAAGTTCTTTATAAAAAGACTTGTCCATTTTTCCTGATGCTATGATCTAAATCATCATATAAACTCTTCTTTTTACCTATTCCATTCCATCCATTTGTTCCCCTATTTTTACCCAAACCTGTTAATTCTTGTTGTCTTTTAGAATGTTTATATAACTGGTAGGGTAAATCCTTTTATACTGGTATGATTTCTCAAAGTTTATTAATCATCCTCATTTACTCTTTTAGATGATTACCAGTATCCTTTTTTTAAAACTTTTAGTTGAACTGAGATTTTGATTGAAACTACACTAAAACTGTAGAACTGACGTCTTTAAGTATTTTTTTTTTTTAAAGATTTTATTGGGGAATTGAGGGAGGGTAACAGCGTTGGGGAATCGGGGAAGGGGAACAGACAAGTTGCTGTCTTTCTGTTCTTCAGTCTAGTTGCGGAGGACATTGCTTCACTGGCCCATGTTGGTATCGTCATTGCGCTCTTCCAGGATGAGGCAGATAGGTCGCTGGTCTCTGGATGGTCGCTCACCGCGGCTCACTCTGGCTACTGGCTACTCTCTGTAGCCTATGGCAGCCACTGCAGCAGGGACTGCAGCCTACATCGTCGCAGGGGCTCTCGCAGCCCAGCTCCAGGTGGAGCTGTTGTTAGCTGTGGAAGGCAGTGTCACTGGCCCCCATATATGGGATCCGAACCAGGGCTCCTGGCATCCCAAACCAGCTCTTAACCAATGCACCACTCAGCCGGCCCTTTAAATATTTAAACATCATAATTTAGAGTTGTTTCAGGCACTGTACTACTCAGTATGAGACCCTTTTCACTTAATCCTTACAACTACACTAGGAAGTACATTCACTTGTTAGATGAGAAAACACATTTGAGAGATTAATAAAATGCCCAAGGTCACATAGCATGTCTTAGAATCTAGATTTGAATGCAAGTCTGTCTTACTACAAAGTCTGGATTTTTCATTGCTATGCTGGTTCTCTGGAAATATGGTATCTTGAAATTTAAGTTTTCCAAATTATTCAAGTGTTATAGTTTACTTCATATAGGTCATGTGTTTAAGGTAATTCCCAAGGACTTTATATGTTTCTGATGCTAATAAAAATAGAATTTTTCCTTTAATTGGTCAATGTTGGTAATAAATAATTTTTCTTTTTTAAGATTTTACTGGGGAATTGGGGGAGGGGAACAGCATTGGGGAAATGGGGAAGGAGAACAGACAAGTTGCTGTCCTTTTTGTTCTTCAGTCTAGTTGTGGAGGATGTCGCTTCACTGGCCCATGTTGGTATTATCATTGCGCTCTTCTTGGGTGAGGCAGTCACTCGCCAGCCATTGAACGGCAGCTCTCAGCGGCACACGGCAGCTCACGAAAACTCACGCCCGCTGACAGCCAGCCCCACTGCAGCCTACACCATCGCCAGAGACTCATGGCAGCCCAGCTCCAGGTGAGGCAGATGGGTCACCGGCCACTGGACAGCCACTCATGACAGCTCATGCCAGCTGCCGGCTGCTCAAGCTAGCTGCCAGCCACTCACGGTAGCTTATAGCAGCCCACTGCAGCAGGGGCTGCAGCCTATGCCGTCGTCAGGGACTCATGGCAGCCCAGCTCCACGTCGAGCTGTTGTTCACCATCTTAGCTGTAGAGGGCCCAGTGTCACTGGCCCTCCTGTGGGATCCGAACTGGAGCCCTACTCCTCAGGGCTGGCAACCCAAGCCAAGTTTTAACCAATGCGCCACTCGGCCGGTCCAGTAAATAATTTCTTACACTCCATTCTTTTACTGAGCTTGAATTGTAATAAGTTCTCAATTGATTTATTTGTTTTTAAATTATACACAATCATATAACCCATCAATAATAATTTTACCTCTTCCTTTCTAAGTTTTATACCTGTTATATCAGTTTCATGCCTAACTGTATTATCATTTCCAGATAAATTATTTTCCTTAAAAGGAAAGCAACAACTTAAAAAAAAGAATGAACTTAAAACACTTACAAATATTGACTTCAAAATAAAATCAATTCTTACCTTTACAGAAAATATAACACCTCCTTTAGGTTTAAATGAATTGAACAGAGCCAGCAAATCTTTTGCCTTTATTCTATCCCAGTCCATGTTGCAAACTGCTAATCGATGTGTAATCTAAGAAATAAGAAAAATATTACATAATCTATGTCATTCCCAATGCCTGCACAATAAAGATACTAAAAATGTAATGCCTTTTTTCTCCCGAATACTGAAATCACCAATATTTATCTAAGGAGTTTCAATATGTAAAGGAAAACTTCAGATTAGTCATACAACAGTAAATCTGTCAACAGGTAAGTACTTTCTCTTACTTCTTTCTTAGTCCTTGAATCAAAACATGATGATGAGCTGATTTTGTTAAGCTATTTTGCCACCCATGCATGAACAGGGAAGTTGTGTGTGGTACCCTGTATCGTTTCTAACAGGTACAACAGAATCTGAAATCAAGATATTTTCTAAAAATTTTACGTGACTTTTATTTATGTAGAACTTCTTCCTTACCTACTTGAACAGACATCTAATTTATATAGATCTATTCCATATCAAGAAGTTTTAATCACAATTATCAAGAGTATCGTTTACTAATAAAGCTTCTCTCACTTAATTTAATGACATCAGTCCTGCCATCCATAAATGCTACTTGTACTGTGTTCTTCACAAATGATCTTATTTATTCAAAAGCATACCTCATCACTTCGAGGAGCATCTTTATCTAGTTCTCTCCAAGCATGCTCAAAACCAGATTCCTCTGGAAGTAAATCTACCATATCTTCTTCATCTTCGGAACTAGTTTCTATATTTCCTTTGCCTCTCGCAAGATCAGGTCCACTGTCACTTTCATCATTATCTTCACTATCATCATCTTCATCCTCCTCATCATTTTCATCATCTTCATCATCATCATCTTCATCTTCATCAACTAAAGCTCTACCAATGCCTGTAATTTCATCTTCAGATTCTTCATCACCAATTTCACTAGCACTTTCTAAATCTTCCTCCAGAGTATCTTTATCAAACATTTTACCAGTTGAGTTTTCACAACCGCCACTGTCTCTAGCCATTATGAGTGGAACCACTGCAAAAAAGTTAGAGGGAGATATCAAGAAAATATAAACACCAAGTCCAAGTTATTCTGACCTCGAATCCAGTAAAAATATAATTTCTATGAAACAGACTAAAGGAAAATATAAATTCAGCAAAATTCACAATTAGCCAACTTAATAGAAATCTTAACATATATACACAAGAATCATATAAGTAGATTAATACGTTAATTCAATATTTATGGAGTGCCTGCTATGTACTAGGTGCTCAACATACAATCATTGGCAAAAGAAAAGCAATCAATGTCCTCAATGAAATTCCAGTCTAGTAAATAGGACGGCTGGACAGATACCGGTCAAATCAAATCAATGTTCATTAAAAAAATGTAACTACAACTAGGATCAGTGCCAACAAGAAAAGTTATATGATGCTATGAAAAGATATAATAGGGGTCTCTAAGTGAGTGATAACTGAGTTGCTACTTGAAGGATGAAGAGGAATTAAGTAGTTAAGGTTAGACAAATATAGATTAGGGAAATGTTCCAAACAGCAAGAAAAGCACATGGAAAGATCCACTAATAGAAAAAAGCTGGAAAGCATGTCTGGATTGCAGACAGCCAGGAGTTAAGTAAGAAATTAAGCTAAAAAATTACACTATCCAAAACCACGTAGGTTTGGACTTTGTCACTAAAATAATGAAAAGCCACTGCTGTTTTCAGAAGGAAAGACATCACCAGATTTGCATATTGAGATCAACTTGACTATGCTTAAAAAACTGACTGGAGTGGAGTGGATGTGAACAGAGAATTAGTAGGGTAGTACTAAGTTGATGGCAGTAGAAATGTAGTGAAATGAATGGAGTCACTTCTGAGTTTCAGAGTCAGTTAGGAGGTAAAACCAATGGTAACCAGTGACAGGGGCTTGGTATGGGGCAAAGGAGTTTTGGAAGTGTCAAAGATGAGTGCTAGCTTCCTGGTTTGCAAAGCTAGATGAATACATAGAAAAACAAAAAAGAGGCAATGTTGAAAGAGAACCAGTTTGTTTGGCTGAAGTAGATCTTGAGCTTAGTTTTGGATATGTTGAATTTGAAGTGCCTTTGAGTCGTCTAAGAAGAGACAGCAAGAAGGCCACTGGCTGTAGAGTCTACATTTCAGAGAAGTCTGGGCTGGAGATAAAATTTTTGACTCATTCATATGTAGTGTTAAGAGAAGCTGTGATGTGAATATCATCTATGAAGAGAGTAAAATAATAACTTTTTTTGCTAAATCTTGAACTTTGTAACTAATCTGTGGTTAGCAATATATGAAGAGTTAAAGACTATTTTCAATTAAATTGGATATTTTAAGCCTTCTCAACTCTGAAAAGGCTCATTTTCTAATTCTAAAACAATTATATGCTTCTATCTACTGTGTGTGTATGTGGCTCTATCTTATCTTATACGTTTTGTTTATCTTTACATTGAAAATTACTTTAAGACTAGGAATGAAATTGGAACTTAGTTTTTCTCTTGGTCCTATAATCTTATAATAGTCATTCATTGACCAAATATTAAATCAAGTATCTACTATGAACAAAGCATTGAGCTGGGGAAGGGAAAAGGGAGATGATTTGTAATATGATCCCATGCTCTTGTTGAGTTCATAAACAATTTATTGATTTATGAAGTTATGTTCTAAAGCACCACAGAGAAACACCTAAATTTGCCTGTATTTTAAGTGACCTCTTCCTCCAAATTCTGTAGCTCTCTGCTGAACATCTTTTGCACTTAAAATTATTCTATTTCATATTATAGCTCTAATTTCATCTACTTTAGATCTGCGTTGTCCAATATGGTAGCCAGCAACCACAGGTGGCAAGTGAGCACTTAAAATGTAGCTCATCCAACTTGAGATTAGTATGAAATAAAATGTAAAATATCCCATTAAATTTTTTATATTGATTACACATTGAAATATTTTTTGATACATTGGGTTAAATAAAATATATTAATAAAATTAATTTCACCTGTTTCTTTTTACTTTTTAATGTATTTACTAGGAAATTCAAAATTATGTATTTCTTTTCGACAATACTGCTTTCAACCAGGTCCACTGCTTACATAGTTAAGGTTAGAAAAGCTGAAATCAAGCTTTCTTGATTTCTTTGGTGCATTCACCAAACTATGCACTGTGCAGGGGGGCTGTATTTGCTCAGGGGAAAAGAACGTTATTTCACTCAAAGGTGGTGTTCCTCACCAAACTGTGATTTTTGTGTGTCCAGAAGGGCATACCTTTTTCTACTATGCACAGGCATTATATAAGCCAGCAGTAGCTCTGAGAGGGGAACCATGTCTTACTTATATTCTGTTCTATCTGGCAAATACTAGTCATTAAAGTAGCTGAACGAAGGAATGAATGAATACCCAACTCTACTACCTTCTTCAGACACACCTCTTACCACTTGATAAAAACACATACTTTATCTGATGAGAATACAGCTCTCACTAGGGCCCACCAATCAAATTCACAGTTTAGCTTCATGACTCAAATTTTCTTATTTCTTCTAGCCATTATAGCACCGAATCAAAAATTAATAATGATTATATGGTATTTTTTCTTTTGTACCTTTATACTTCCAAATAAGCACTTGACAATTCCTATTATACTATGAAAATACATATGGTCACTTTTTAAAAAGATCAGAATAAAAATAACGTAATACCAAAGAAGCCTTATTTTTTTCTCAACAAACCTGACTGTATTTCTCTTTTTGTCTCAGAGTACTGGATCTTGGGAGATTCCACAATTTCGGAAGTGCTTGAGTGTGCTGTCCTTAGTCTTCCTTTGGGACACGAGACTGTATTATGTTGAGCAATATTTTTTTTACCTTTTGTACTTTTTGATGTAAATTTTTCACCATCTTTATTGGGACTTACTTTTGAATCTACCTTCTTAGATTTGCATGAGTTTTTCATTTTCTGAATTGTGTCGGAGTTATCGAAATCATTTTTATTTCCAGAATCTTTTTGGTTAATTTTTTTGGTTTCTTTCTTTTTCTCTTCAACTAGATTTCTTGATTCTTTATCAATTTTAGTTTGGGGTTTTTTCTTTTTCATTTTCTTTTGGTTCAATGCTTTGTTGTTTTCATCAGAGAGATCTGAATCAGAATCTGAAAGGTCATAAAAACGTTTCAAGTCTTCTGTAGTAGTGTGGTTGATGGGACGTCCTCTTTTATCCACAGCATAATTCAACTTAAACTTTTTATCATGAAACATTCCTCGAAATCTCTTGTCAATTTTGACTTTTCGATCCTTTTCTGGCATTTCCCAAAATCTCGGGTCTTTTGCAACTCGCCTAAACCGCAGGTCATTCATTATTTCTGGGTTGGATGCCATTTTTAAATCTCCGACTGGACAAATGCTTGAAGAAATCAAATACTAAAAAAAGAAAACAAATGTTACAATAACGCGAGGTTAGTAATATAATTAAATTAGATGCTTTGGGAAAAAATATTAATTCACAATATAGCGTAAGTTAAACGCAAACAAAGGCCATCAGTCTAGTTTCATTCATAAACTTATTCTGAGTCACATGCAGAAAACCAAAAACTATCATTTCGATTACAGAGCATTTGAAGAAATAAATTTTAAGGCAAAAGCAAGCAGAATTCCATGATAAATGCTTACTAGCCAATTGCACTCACTTAGAATTTCTATCTTTCTATTTGTATACCTGTCTGTGTTACAAGTTAAAAGCTAATGCAATTAAAACATACCCAAGTCTCAGCTGGTCTCATTTTTTCCTTCACATTTTGGTCCCATTCTGTTACTACTTACCTCACGCCACTTCAAACAGCCGTTAGTCCCACAAGGCTAGTCTCATAACTAAACAGAGCAAACTCCAGTCAGGGTTATATCACAAAGTTCCCTCTTTAGATCTGACCATCCTTCAAGAACCAGGTAAAGTCTCACTCTAGTCAATAAAGATCATTTAATGTCACTTCTTGTTCTAGAAGTGACCAAGGCCCAAATGAGCTGATACTCCTTAAAACATACTGGAATATATGTGTGTATATAATTAATATTGTTGTCTGAAAATAGTCACTAATGGGTTAGTATCTCTAGATCTGATTTTAGCAAAGAGCCAAAAGTCATTGATTATTAAGAGCAAAACGCAACTAATCACATAGGGTAGTGGTGCTATTTCAAAAGCAAGCCTCGATGATAAAGCTGGGGTGTTTTTTTTTCCTTAAAATTGAAAACAACTTTTTATACACAAAGAAAAATCAAAGATGTCAATAATCCACTTACACACTTGAAAATAGTATTATTAATAAAGGCGAGTTCTTACTATGAGCTTTGGATGTATTAAAGCATGTAAGCCTCCGAACACCCTTAGGAGGTAGATACCATTTCATCCACCTGCCAGAGGTAATGCATGTAAATGTTTAGAACGAAAGCACCTGACAAACGTGCGCCGTACAGAGAGGAGACCTAATGTCCCCTCCGGCGCCCGCCCTCATCTCCGTAGCCCACCCTCCTCTTAAAGCCACTCTCTAACGCGGGGGACACCAGGGTGGCCCCAGAACGAAGGTCTTCCTAACTCCCAAACATCTGTTTTGGCACTTCTACTGGGCAGAGTTCCCTCGACACGACCCTTAAGAGGACCAAAGAAGTCTGAAAAACGAGGTCCCGAAAAGTCCAGAAGGAGGAGCGCACCCCCAGGAATCCGAAGGAGAGACCCTGTCAGATACTGGCTGTGCCCGCTTCACAGCACAACCCCAAACTCACTCACCTCCTGGAATCCCTCTCCGAGACTCACGTGGGACCCATACCCACAATCCTCTGCGTGACGCTGCGTGACGGCACGCGAACGGGGCCAAACTACTTCGCGTTTCCTCGGCAAAGCATTCTTAAGGAATCGCGGAAGCCCCGGTGGCGCCGGCGCCTGCAAATGGCGTCATCCAAAGAGATGCTGTGGCGGACCCGGCTCTGGCTCCGGCCGAGGCGACCTCCGACTGCGGGGGTTCCCGCGAAGAACCTCGGCCTCAGAAAGGCCCACTCTGGAGTCTCTACTCCGGGCAGCACCTCGCCCGGAGCCCTAAATATCTTCGACCGGGATTTGAAGAGGAAACAGAAGAACTGGGCGGCCCGGCAGCCCGAGCCTATGAAGTTTGACTACCTGAAGGAAGAGGTGAGTTGGCAGGGCCGAGGGGGAGGGAGGGCGGCGCCGAGCCTCGGCTTCGCGCCCGGGAGCGCTGGCCCGGCCCCGGCCGACCCCGCCTGGCCGTGTGACCTTGAGCAGCGCCGTCTCTGTCTGGGCTCCTGTAATCACTGCACGGCCGGGCCCAGATATTTGTTTTGTTTTGATTTGTTTTTGGTTTGTTTTGTTTGTTTTGGTTTGTTTTTTTGAGGGCAGTGTCACTGGCCCTCACATGTGGGACCCGAACCAGGGTCGCTGGCTTCCCAAGCCAGCGCTTAACCACCGCGCCCCTCGGCCGGCCCTCTAATTGGTAAATATTGAAAAGTTGTTTACTCAGGAGTTCCACAAAATTTGTTAGTAGTCATCAAATAGTAGAGTGTTTATTAAGTGATTAAGTTTATACACTGATCTGTAATAAACGTCAGCTAACTAAATAATTTTTCACTTTCATGTACCTCGTGCTAATATCAGTGGACAACAATGTGCCTGTTATGTTCCTGTTGCTTTTAATCCTTGTTATCTTATAGCATGTGGACTATAGAGGATATGTACAGAGGGTGCCCAAAAAATGTATATGCATTTTAAGAAGAAAAATATTAAAATTTTAATTTTATATATACTGATAACAAAAGATGAATACAAGTCACGTTTGACTTCTGCAATTACAAGAGGTGCTCAAAGTGGTTACGATCAGAGTCCAGACACTTCTGATTACAGCAAACTACTGCATGAGCAACATTGACTGAAGTGTCCACTTGTGTACATTTTTTTGGCACCCTTGCAGTGCATGTGTGTGTGTGTGTGTGGGTGTGTGTGTGGAGAGAGAGAGACAGAGAGAGAGAGAGAGAGAGAGAGAGAAAGAAGAATGAGATTTGTTTCCTGGGAATTTTAATTTCTTATGTTCCTATTCAGAATTTGAAAAGAATATTGCTGTGGTCAAATTTAAAAGGGGATAGGGCCGGCTGAGTGGCGCGGTGGTTAAGCCAGCGACCCTGGTTCGGTCCCACATATGAGGGCCAGTGACACTGCCCTCAAAAAAAAAAAAAAAAAATTGAAAAGGGGATAAAGGGAAGTACTTATAAATGTGTTGAAACATAAGTAACCTGTGGATTGTTGAATCCTGGAAAAAGTGTTGTTCTCTGTTAAACCTACTTGTCTTAACTTGTGTATATCTTTGCCTCTTGTAATCCTCCAGGTTGGAAGTCGGATCGCAGACCGTGTATACGACATAGCCAGGTAGGTGATGATAAATACATAATAAAATACAGTCAACTTTTGACTGGAGACACAAGATTAAACCCTGAGAGCTTGGTTCCTGGAAAGGTAGATCTGGAGGAATTTATTACCAGGATTAGTGATTTTAATCACTCTCTAAGTCTCTTTTTTTTTTTTTTTTTTTTTTTAATGTCTAGGAGAGCAAGTGTTCTTTTCTTCATTGTTGCCTAAAAAAAGAATGAATGGGAGCACACACCTAGCTTCTTTCCAAGCTTGAATGACTGAACTACTTGACTTGGTCAACAGTCCGTAATGGAAAGATAGCTTCAAAAATGGACATAAAGAAGGCAAATTTTGGAGTTGTTAATCTGCTGCCTTCTCAGACAGTGCTCTGATAATAAACACTTATTTTTTAAAAAAATGGAGATTAAAGAATTGACTACATGTGAATTTTTAAGGTTTACTAAACCTAGCTTTATGAGTTTAACTAAAATTAACAACAAAACCTTTACCATCTAAGGGAAGGAGAACCTACCTAGATTTGTTTCCCAATCTGGTTATGTGAGACTTTGGGCATTTTATCTTAAGTATTCTTAATGGCAGTAAATGTTCTGTGACAATTACATAGAGGCAGACTTGAGAAAAGAACACTTTCTTTAAGTAATTATTAAAACTTTGACAGATTCGTTGATCTATATCAGGCATAACGACAGCTTTCCAGATTCGAGTTTACAGTTTTGTGGCAAGAAACACAGTTAAATAATGGCTTTGCCGTAGAATTGCTCTGTGATGTTAGAAATCATTTTTTGGGCTCTTGTTTAAAGGACATCCATTAAATTAGACCAATATGGGATGAATTTATTACATTTGTCTATAAAAAAGGGAATTTTGTAAAATTACAAACTCGCAATGATTTTAGATATATCCTTGCTACTTAAAATAGTCTTGGGATGAATTAATTTTGTAAGGTACAGAGTTTCACTGTTGGAAATAATCACCCCCATTTCACCTGTTTTATTCCATTATTTTAAAGATCTGAAAAATAGCTAATTCTCTATACTATAGTCATTCACTTGCCTGGATTTTAGGCCATTTGTGATTTAATAATGAAACATTAAATTTTCCAAATAAGTTTGAATTTTACAATGTTTTTATGTCATACTATTGAACAAAACACAGGTCTATGTACAGACCTGTGATCATGGCTAAAAGCATGTGTTAAACTAGTAGTAACTCTTTGGAATTAAATTATTGAAAATACCAGTCTAAATGTTATTATACTAATGTGCTGTTATTAGAAAGAGTAGTTAGTTTATATTGTCAGCAGTAATCTTTTGATAGTTTTTCAAAACTAATCCCACAGATTATTAAATGCTTTGTTATCTAGCGCTTGATACTGTTTTAATCAGTGGTAGTAATAACTCATAATTAACTTTGTTGAGCATTTTTACTGGGCTAAATACTTTACGTGCACTATTTCCTAAAATTTTCACACTAGCTCTGAGGGAAGTAATAACTTTTCCAATTTGTAGATGGGGAAACAGATCCAGCAAGATTAAATCACTTGTCTCTGGTCAAAGAGCCAGTACTGATTTAGTATGACATGATATATTTAGAGGAGACAGCATAGCATAGAGGATAATAGTTCTGGTTCAGTATTCAAACTGATGGAAATCAAGTTCTGACTGCTGCTTTTTACTTGAATGACCTTGAGTTGACTTACTTAACTCTCAGCACTTAGCATACTGCTCTGAACCGATATGATTGCAGTAAAAGTTAGCTGTTATTTAGTTGGTGTTTTGTTTTCTTTTTAGTTTAACATATTGAAACATCATGGTATTTCACATGATGATTTCTAAGTCATCTGCTGCCTCAACAAATTTGAGAAAGAGATAATTGTAAATTCCTGATAAGTATGCCTAATATTGTCATGTTAATTTACATTAACTTTTTTTCATTCTTTATCTGGATATATTATCAAATTAAAATACCCCACTAAATCTATTCTTTGAATCCATGTCATGGGGTAACTAATTGATTGTCAGGTCCTGTGAATGGCTGGACCAGACAGATTTGCTCTGTCAGGTATGTTCTTTGGTGGATACAGCTTGCAAGGCAAGGCAGAAAAGAAAGATAGTAAATAAAACTTTTTGAAAGTTCTGTTCATTTTCAAATTAGTTTTTATAATTTAGTAAATTATAAGTGAAATTAGATCTTAATAATTATTTTATGGACTGTATTATTACAGACAAAACATAACTTCTGTGTCTGTTTTTTAGGGATTTCCCCCTTGCTTTGAATGTCGGTTGTGGAAGAGGTTACATAGCACAACACTTGAATAAGGTATATATATTAGATAACTTAATTGATTTTGAGAAATAAAATTGGTTAATTTTAAGGAAAAAATTTCCTAATCAATTATATTTTGATTATATCAGAATTGCTAAGTTTTTTTTTTAAGTGGTTGAACCAATGGTTGTTTGTCCTCTTACATATTTTTCCTTGAAGTGGTTTTTTTTTTTTTTAACTTTGAATCCATTTTATACATTGTTCCTACTGATAGTTTTTTAAAATCTATATAAAATACGTTACTCTTTAGTACTACTTTGTTCAGATCTTTTTTCCTAATTCACAATGGAATCAGATTGACATTCATTTGGAAAATTTGATTAAGGTAATTTTTTAGCTAGGAAAAAATATTACCGTATTTTGCTGTGTGTACATGTGCATTTTTTGGGGCCCAAATTTGAGAGGGAAAAATAAGGATGCTCATTATACATGGGTAGTACCAATTCCGTATTTATATAAATGTTTTTTATACTTCTATTTATGCTTATAAGTTAAAAGTGTAACTCTAGAAATCAGTAATGATATCTGTATGCAAAATAATGCCCTGGAAAACAATCATCGTGTTTGTAGAACTTACGACGAACTTGCAACTACGAAGATTTCTTAGCCTTCTGTGATGCTTAAATATCGTAAATTTGTTACCGGTACATAAAATTTCTTGTACCTTGTATCTGTTCTTGTGTTTTGTAATTATTCGTTACTTAAAATTTCTTGTACCATAATATGTTAAAAAAATACATGCTAAAATTCCTTTACGATACAAAAAACAAGTACCTAAATGTAAACAAATAAAAATTTGAATTAAAAAATTAAAATGAAAGGTTTTTTTTCCCCTGAAAGTTTGGGCCCAAAACATGGGTGCACATTATACACAGGAACACATTATACACGGCAAAACATGGTAATTGCAGTGTGATTTAGCTAGGAAACAATTCAGCCTTTATTAATGCTTATACCATTGTACTTTGCATTTTTGAATTCAGTTCAGATCATAAAGAGATTCTTTTGTTATTTTATCCCCTATATGTAGGATACTCTGGACACAGATTAGAGTGGAATTTCTATATAAAAGCTACTTGGGGGAAAAAAAACATACATTTGGGTCAGGGCCAGGGGAGGGCTGTGTAAGGCCCCCAAACACTGTTGTGGATAGTAGTAACTGCCTTAGAAATGCAACAGGAGTTAAGGGAAAGGAGACTCAGTGGGGACTCATGTGGTCAGAGGCTTCTGAAAGGGCCCAGACTGAACTGGTGCTGTAGAGGCATTGGAAGTGAGAGCGTGGCAGAAGGAAAGGCACAGAGGTAGAATGCTGTAGGGTGTGAAATAGTGATGTTTAAAGAAGATTAACGTGTGGATGGTATGCAAGAAGGATTGAAGAAGGGAAAGGATAAAGAGACCAATTAGGAGGCTGTGTTAAAGGCAGTGCGGCGTGAGATAGAAAGCTCTGCCACCCATATGGAGGCAGCTAGATATAAAGGAAGGGATGTATGAGAGAGACCTAGTGGGATCCACAGAACCTGATGCCGGATCAGATATGGTGGGTGCAGCAAATCAAGTCAATTCTTCTAGTTACTCAGGCCAGAAAACTTACTCATTGATTCCTCCTGTGTCCTCCTCCCCAACACCTATTCCATCAGCAAATCTTATTTGGATTTCAGAATATATCCATTCCTCTGCCACTTCTTACCACTTTCGCATCACCATATTGATCGATCTTATTGTAGCCTCCTTATTGGCCTCCCTGCCTCTACCCTTGCCCTTGTCCATTCTCACAGCAAAGCAATCCTTTTAAAACACAGGTCAATTCATTGTCAGTCCTCTGCTCAGAACTGTTGGCTTCTCATCTAATTTAGTAATAATCCAGAGCCCTAATCCAGAAGACCCTCGGTGATCTCGGTCTCTGTCATGTCTGTTACCTTATCTCCTTCCCCTCACCCCCCACTTTTCAGCATCTGGTCTTCTCGCTATCTCTCAAACTGGCCAGGGCTTTGTCTTGTGCTTGTTGTTTTGTATGCTCTTTCCCAAGAGGTTTGTGTGGCTTATTTCCTCACTTCTGTCAGATCTTTGCTCAAATGATCCCTCATCAAAAATCCATCCCTTCCCTGACTATTCTGTATAATAAAATAGGGCCACCATTCTCTACTGGCTAGTTCCCTTACTTTTTTCCATAGCACTTATATTAGCATCTAATATATCTTTATTTGGTGTCTGTCTTTTACTGGGATGTAAGCTCCATAAATTTGTTCATTTTTGTTCACCACTAAATTTCCAGTACCTAGAACATACAATGCAGATTTATTAAATGCATATTGCATGAAAAAGTGCAAGATAGCTTTGAAGCTATGACTTCAGTGACTGGAAAAAGTAAGGGGATGCAATGGGGCAAGGAGCAAGGGGTATTCCTATTTTAGATATGCTGAGTTTCAGGTGATGGTGGAATATATTAGTGTTAATGTCCAGGTAGTTGGAAACGTGGAACTGGAATTGGGGTGTGAACTTAAGAGGATCGACACAGGGATTCAATATTCAACTCTTCCACTTGCTGTTTGTGTACCCTTACACCAGGCCTCAGTTTATGTAAAATGTGAGCAATAATATATCTCAACAGGATAGCAAGAGGCTTAAGTGAGACAAGTTAACTTTGGCAAAGTGGAAGCTATTCTCATTTGAAAGCCACTGTCAAAGGTGACAGTGGAAGCCATAGGAATAGGTCAGCTCTCTGGGGCAAGAATATAGAAAGAACCTCCCACAGTTGTATCTAGGGGTAGGAAAATGACGAGGAGCCAGCAAGTATGCCAGGAACAGTAAGTAAGATGGACAGAGTCTTAATAAGGTCTTTTTTGATTATAAGTAGCAGAAATCTACTGAAGCCAGTGGAAATCAGGGACATTTATTACTTAGAGGCTTTTATGTCACTTGAGGATCTCTAAGTACAGACAGGTACCACAAGGGATGGGGACTTTGAAACATCAGAATGAAAGCCCTCTGTTCACTTGCTCTCTGGGATTACATAGATATACACGGTTGCCTTCTTTCTTATTTTTCCCTGCACGCTATCTCTGGTGTTCATCAGTACATGTGGCCCCAACATGAGTAACCTACACCCCCTGGTGTGCTGAAGCTAGCTCCTACCGTCACATGAGAGCTGATTGTTAGCATCACTGTGTACAGTGACATCGTACTGATAGCTTTTATAGGAGTATAAACCAGCCATTATAGGAGTATTTCCACCATGGAAATTGGCAAATGCTATAAGCAGTCCCCCACCAATTGTCAGTTATTAAATATTTACCAGCAGTCCACTGCCTCCACCCCAAAGTCTTCATGCTGTCCCAACTCTGGGGACTTCTACCTCGTCTCTAAGTCTCAGTTTAGATTTTTGAGTGAGAGAGCGCGATAGTCTGGTTGGCCTAATTTTTACCCCTTCAACTGGTATGCTAAAGCTGGCTTGTGAGAGTCAATTGTGCACATCTGTTCCCAACTCC
Source organism: Aselliscus stoliczkanus (assembly GCA_033961575.1). NCBI lineage: Eukaryota > Metazoa > Chordata > Mammalia > Chiroptera > Hipposideridae > Aselliscus > Aselliscus stoliczkanus. The sequence goes on from CM066738.1 coordinate 35,880,869, forward strand.
ACATGTAGCAACATCATGTTGGTAGCATGAACTCTGCTGTTGGAATCATTATACCATAGAAATTGGCAAACACTACAAGGCAGGGCACCTTTTTTCTTTGAGAGCCTGTAGTTAAACACTTACCTGCACACCAGTTGTCCTCCAGTAATCAGCAGTGGTCAGATAGAGGGGTCACCTTTCCAAGTTGTGGGCAGGAAGTTCTTTATTTATTTATTTATTTTTTTAGTTTTTTGAGGGCAGTGTCACTGGCCCTCATATGTGGGACCCGAACCATGGCCGTTGGCTTCCAAAGCTGGCGCTTAACCACCGCGCCACTCGGCCAGCCCAGGAAATTCTTTAATAAGGGGATGTGGGTGAAACTGAAAGGATCAGCTTCTTTAGCACAAGAGAGGAACCGGAGTAGAAAGCAGTGCAAGTTTCTAAGAGACCGTTAAGAGTGCTGTGCTTCAAAGAGGCCACGTGAAGTAGGACTGAGACCAGACATACTGTGTAGTTGGTGATTTGGTTATAAGTAATCTTTATAAATATAGTCTTAGTGGAGCAGTGAAAGTGGAAATTGCCATGAATTGAGGAGAAAGACATTAGTGAGAAGTAGACTTGTGCATTACATACAACTAGAAGGTGGTTAGAGCAGACTTCTCAAGACTCGAAGGCATAGGCCTGTTGTAAGGTGAGGGGAAGATACAGAAGACAGAGAATGAAGATTGGTAGAGATGGTGATGGATGAAGCAGGACCATGGAGAAAACAGAACATAGAAGATGTTGATCTGGGAAAGAAATATCTTGGTACCCTTTCCTTTGGGAAGGAAGGGAGGATAAGTGAAACAGAGAAAATAAAATCACTTAAGCTGTCCCGCCCCACCCCCCACCCCCAAAGTCTCTGTTTGTTAGGTCTGTCTTTACTCTTAGTAAACTCTTTGAATGAACAGCTAAGAGGCAAGAAAGCCATTCTAAGTCTTTTTTTTCTTTCAAATTAGTTTCAGGTGTACAAAACAACATGGTGATTAGACATTTACACGCTTCACAAACTGCTAACTCCAGCAAGCCTACTACCCCCTGACACCATACATAGCTATTGCAATACCACTGACTACATTCCCTATGCTGTACTTTACACCCCGTGACAATATAGTTTTTTTTATTATAGTTGACTATTATTTTTTTTAGTTTCAGGAGTACAGCATAGTGCTTAGACATTCATTTAATTTATGAAGTGATCATAATAAGTTTAGTACCAATCTAACACTATACATAGTTTTTACAATATTATTGACCATATTCCTCATACTGTATTTCACATGTCCGTGATTATTTTATGACTACCAATTTGTACCTACTAATCCCTTCACCTTTCTCACCCATCCTCCAAACCCCCTCCCATTTAGCAAGCATCAGTTTGTTCTCTGTATCTGTGTGTCTATTTCTGTTTTGTTTGCTCGCTTATTCTGTCCACATATAAGTGAGATCATTTGGTATTTGTCTTTCTCAGCCTGATTTATCTTACTTAGCATGATTCTCTCTAGGTCCATCCATGTTGTTGTAAATGGTAAGATTTCATTCTTTTTTATGGCTGAGTAATACTCCATTGTATAAATGTACCACAGTTTATTTATCCAGTCATCTATCGATGGGCGTTTCAGTTGTTTGCATATCTTAGCTATTGTGAATAGTGCTGCAGTAAGCATAGTGGTGCATATATCTTTTTGAATTAGTGTTTTGGATTTGTTAACTTTTTTTTTTTTAAGAGTTTATTGGGGAATTGGCGGAGGGGAACAGACAAGTTGCTGTCCTTCTGTTCTTCAGTCTAGTTGTGGAGGACGTCGTTTCACTGGCCCATGTTGGTATCATCATTGCGCTCTTCTCCGTGAGGCAGATCAGTCGCCGGCCTCTGGATGGCTGCTCACAGCGGCTCTTGGCAGCTCACACAGGCTGCCAGCCACTCATGCTGGCTGCCGGCCACTCACTGTAGCCTATGGTAGTCCACTGCAGCAGGGGCTGCAGCTATGCCAACCCAGGGACTCGCAGCATCCCAGCTCCAGGTGGAGCTGTTGTTCACCATCTTAGCTGTAGAGGGCAGTGTCACTGGCCCTCATATGTGGGATCCGAATCGGGGCCCTGCTGCTCAGAGCTGGCGTCCCAAGCCAGCTCTTAATCAACATGCCACTCGGCCTACCCTTTTTTAACTTTTTTGAAGAAACTCCATGCTATTTTCCGCAATGGTTGCACCAATTTGCAATCCCACCAACAGTGCAGTAGGGTTCCCTTTTCTCTACATCCTCACCAGCACTTGTTTGATGATTTATTGATGATGGCCATTCTGACAGGTGTGAGGTGATACCTCATTATCGTTTTTATTTGCGTTTCTCTGATGATTAGAGATGTTGAGCATCTTTTCAAATGTCTTTTGGCCATCCGTATATCTTCTTTGGAGAAATGTCTATTCAGGTCCTCTGCCCATTTGTTAATTGGATTGTTTTTTGGGTGCTGAGTTGCATGAATTTTATATAAATTTTGGATATGAAACGGTTATTAGATGTGTCATTGGCAAATATTTTCTCCCATTCAGTAGGATGTCTTTTAGTTTTGTGGATGGTTTCCTTTGCTATGCAAAAACGTTTTAGTTTGATATAGTCCCATTTATTTATGTTTTCTTTTGTTTCCCTTGCCCAGGGAGATATATCAGTAAAAATATTACTAAAGGTGGTGTCTGCAAGTTTACTTCCTATATTTTCTTCTGGAATTTTATGGTTTCGGGTTTTACATTTAGGTCTTATTCCATTTTGAGTTTATTCTTCTATATGGCATGAAAAGGTGGTCCAGTTTCGTTTTTTGGCATGTGTCTGTCCAGACTTCCCTGTACCATTTGTTGATTAGACTGTCTCTACCCCAGTGTATATTCTTGTTTCCTTTGTTACAGATTAAAGGACCATATAGGCATGGATTTATTTCTGAACTCTCTATCCTGTTCCATTGATCTATGTGTCTGTTGTTATGCCAATACCATGCTGTTTATGCTGTTTTGATTACTGTAGCCTTGTATAATTTGATATCAGGTAGCGTGATACCTCCAGCTTTGTTCTTTCTCAGGATTGCTGTGCCTATTTGGGGTCTTTTATGGTTCCAAAAAAAAAAAATTAGGATTAATTGTTTTAGTTCTGTGAAAAATGCCACCGGTAATTTGATAGGGATTGCATCAAATCTATATGTTGCTTTGGGCAGTGTGGACATTTTAACTATATTAAGTCTTCCTTTCCATGAACAGGTATATGCTTTCATTTATTTGTATCTTCTTTAATTTCTCTCTTAAATGTCTTCTAATTTTCTGGGTACAGGTGTTTTACTTCTTTGGTTAAATTTATTCCTAGGGCTTTTTTTTTTTTTTTTTTTTTGATGCAATTGTAAATGGGATTGTTTTCTTAATTTCACTTTCTGATAGTTTGTTATTGGTCTATAAAAATGCAGCCCATTTCTGAATATTAATTTTGTATGCTGCTACTTTACTGTATTCGTTGATCAGTTCTAATTGTTTTTTGATGGAGTCTTTGCAAAGAGGTCTTTCTTTGCATTACTTGCATGTCACCTGCAAGTAATAACAGCTTTATATCTTCCTTTCCCATTTGGATGCCATTTGTTTATTTCGTTTTTTTGTGGGGGGTTTTTTGTTTGTTTTTTATCACATGGAGGATGGGGCATTTAAATATATAGACACAAATCGTCACTGGTCCACAATGTGTTAAGATTTTATTGGGGAATTGGGGGAGGGGAACAGTGTTGGGAAATTGGGGAAGGGGACCAGCTGAGTTGTTGTTCTTCAGTCTTAGTTGTGGAGGGCACAGCAAGCTCAGCTCCAAGTCCAGTCGCGCTGCTCAGCTCAACGTGCTGTGTTCAGTTAGTTGCAGGTGGATGTAACTACCATCCCATACGGTCGTCAAACCAGCAGCCTCATTGGGTCGTCAAACCAGCAGCCTCATTGTTAAGAGTGCACGCTGTATCCACTGAGCCATCTGGGCAGCAGCTCAGCTCACGGTGCTGAGTTCAGTCTTAGTTGTGGGCAGATGTAGCCCACCATCTTGAACAGGCAACCTTGTTGTTAGGAGCACATGCTCTCACTAGCTGAGCCATCCTGCCACCTGTTGGCAGCTCAGCTCGGGTACAGCTCACTGGCCCATGTGGGAATTGAACCAGTGAATGTTGCTCAGAGCTCACACTCTTGAGCAAGCTCTTAACCAACTGAGCCAATCGGCCGGCCCACTATTCATTTCTTGTCTGATTGCTGTGGTTAGGACTTCTAGTACTATGTTGAACAAAAGTGGTGAAAGTGGGCATCCTTGCCTTGTTCCTGATCTTAAGGAAAATGCCTTTAGCTTTTACCCATTGAGTATGATATTAGCTGTGGGTTTGTCATATAGGGCTTTCATTCCCACTTTGCTGAGTTTTTATCATAAACAAATGCTGAATTTTGTCAAATGCTTTTTCTCCATCTATTGATATTACCACATTATTTTTATTTTTCATTTTGTTTATGTGGTGTCACGTTAATTGATTTGCAGATGTTGAACCCACCTTCCATATCAGGAATAAATCTCACTTGATCATGGTGTATGATCTTTTTAATATATTGCTGAATTTGGTTTGCTAATATTTTGTTGAGGATTTTTACATGTATGTTCATCAGGGATATTGGCCTATAGTTTTCTTTTTTTTGTAATGTCTTCGTTTGGTCTTGAAATCAGGGCTAATGGAGGCTTTGTAAAATGAGCTTGGGAGCCTTCCCTCCTTTTGAGGTTTTTGCAGTAGTTTGAGAAAAATAGGTATTAATTCTTTTTTGAATGTTTGGTAAAATTCATCTATGAAGCCCTCTGGTCCAGGAATTTTGTTTGTTGGGAGCTTGTTGATGACTGATTTTATTTTATTAGTAGTAATCCATTTAAAGTCTTTTGTGGCACAAGAGTGGGAACTAACTCTTGGCATATTAGGCGTTGGAAAAGTTAATACACAGCCATAACCCAGCGGATGGAAGAATTGATTATTCACACCTGGTCTTTATTTTATTAAATATAGTTAAATATATTAAATATAAAGTTGGCTGCATATATTTAAATCTGTGTATATGTATTATTAAAGTTATTTGCGTACCATACTGGTTTTATGCAGAAAAATACCCTTACAAAGCTGAAAGTTAATCTGTAGCTATTACATTCTTCTTTAGCAATTTCAATATTTGTTTTATTGTTACTGAATTTTTGTGTGTTTGTTTTTGAATTATCTGACCAGCTTTAATTATTTTATTGCAGGAAACTGTTGGGAAGTTTTTCCAAGTTGACATAGCAGAACATGCTTTGGTAGGTAGCTTTCTAACACTGTTGGTTTCTCCTGGTTTGATTTTTAGTTCTTTATTTCTTTATTTCCTTCAAAATGAAAATAGCTTTTAAAAAATTATTATAAATATAACACACACAAAAAAGAATTAAACATACAAGAAATATAAAGGAAAAAAGAAAAATCACCCCTAGTCCCACCAGTCCCACCAGAGGCCTCCGCTGGTGACATTTTGGTGTCCACCTTTGCAGATGTATAACTATATCCCCAACATTTAGTTTTATATAGATGGTATTATGCTAACATGCCATGTTTGTCATAGAATATCATTCTTTTTATATCAGTGAATGGCATACATGCACACAACGTCTTTTTAAATGGCTGTATAGTATTCTAATATATGAAAATTCCGTGGTTTATTTAGCTAAGTTTGTATTGAAGGACAGTTACAATTTTAGTTTCTCAATAACCAACATTGTCGTGAACATCATCGTATACAGCAACTTTGTGTGTTTGATTTAATTTTCTCCCTGGGAATAAATTCCTAATAGTGGAATTTATGGATTCCAGACTGATCTTAGAAAGACTGAATTAATAATATTATATGAAAGTACTTTTTTCTCCTCTTTGGCAACACTGGGCCAGTTGTTTTGTCTTTGTCAATCTGCTAGGCAGAAAGTACAATCTTGTTGTTATTTGTTGGATTTCTTTGATCACTAGTACAACCAAATGGTTGTTGATAAGTCTTTTGGCTACTGCTATTTGGCTATTGGTATTTTTTATTTATTTTAGCTGAGCCATCCTGCCACCTGTTGGCAGCTCAGCAGCAGCTCAGCTTGGGCCGGGAATCAAACCGGCGACCCTGTTGCTCAGAGCTCACACTCTTGTGCAAGCTCTTAACCAACTGAGCCACTCAGCCAGCCCGCTATTGGTATTTTTTAATTTGTGAATTTTGTAAGTAATCTTGTGATGTGCCTGTACCTTGTCCTTTCTCTATTGTATGTTAGCCTTGGCATGTTTTTATTCTAGATGGTTTGTGAGAGCTTATTTTTGAGAGATATTAATCTTTCATCAATTATGTTGTAAATATTTTCTCAAGTATGTTATTTTTTGCTTTTGAGAAGTTTTTTATTAATTTATCATCAAATATATCAGTCTTTTCCTCTACTGCTTCTGGCTTTTGAGTCATGTTTACTTAGGTATTTTCCTCAAAGAGTATTAACATGTTCACCCATATTTTCAGCTAGTATTTTTATGGCTTCAGTTATTCCACTGAAACTTTTAGCTTTCTGAAGTTTTGGTGTGAGATAGGTATCCTGTTTATATTTTTCCAACCAGCTAGCCAGTTTTTCTGGCTGGTCTTAAGTGTCATTTAAGAAATATTTTTTGAGTGCCTTCTTTGTGGCTCCATGTTTTTGTTGGTTTTTTTTTGGAGGGTATAGAAATTGCCAAGTAAATATAACATTGATTTAGGTTTAACAAACAATGGTTGTGTTAATAATTGAGATTTTACTTTATTTTTTTATTCAAAAAGTTCTTCAATTCTTTAATTTTAATACTAAGGTAGATTCATGACATAATATATATTTTCACATGAGGAATAGTAATGGAGATTTTATATAAATGTTTTTGAATTTCTATTTTTTAACCATTAGAAAAATACTTTAGAAACAGAAATTCCTGCTGTCAGTGTTCTAGCTGATGAAGAATTCCTTCCTTTCAGAGAAAATACATTTGACCTGGTGGTTAGCAGTTTAAGGTTGGTAATTCATTTATACTTTAAAAAAATAAATGTTATTAATAGATCATTTATGCTATAAAGTTTTACTATTATAAGATAAAGAAAATAATAGAGTAAATTCTTAGTACCATTTTTTTTTTTTTTTGTCATAAACCAGTTTCTTGGTTTATAAGCTGGTAAAGAACTGTGGATTATATCTCCCTAGTGGAGATAATATGATATAGTATTGCAGCGTTTTATTTTTTTTCCTCATCTTTCCTCAATTTGCTAAAACTCATCTGTGATAGAAGAGTTTTCCTCTCCTCCCCAATGTAACTTAGTATTCTGACTTAGTATTCTGGAATTGATACTGATGGGGGCAGGAGTTTGAAAGAGTATACTGATTCCAATATTCAAATGTTAGAGCACCCTTGTAAACCCAGTCTGGTAAATAAGGGAAAGCTAGCATTTCCTTCAATTTTAATTTTTCTACACAGAAATGTAGTCTTCAAGGTTACTGTTTTTCCCTTTGTGCTTTCTACCACGTCCTTCTACATTTATTACACAAGCATATTTTATAAATATTTATTGAATAGATTATAATATGCAAAGCACTGTGCTAGATGCTTTGCGGGAATACAAAAATGAATTCAAACAGGAATCCTGTCCTCAAAGATCTTAGTGTCTAATAGAGAAAATAACATACATATTCTGTATGATACCTTATTTCTCCTGTTATTACTGTCAGATTTTCTTTCAAAGATTCAACATGCTCAGAACAACCCTTCTGATACCTGTTTTTAGGGTGACCAGTCCTCATGGTTTGCCCCTGACTTTGCCAGTGTTAGCACTAAAAGGCCTGTGTCCAGGGAACCCCTTAGTCCCAGGCAACCTAGGAAAGTTGGTCACCCTTGCTGTTTTCTTTAATGAGTTTGTAACTTCTCCCTGCATTTTGAGGTGTGCTGACCAAATTTAGAAAAGTGTTCACAATCTATTGCTGAAAAAATTTTGATAAGTACTCAGAATCTATTATGAAATGAAAAACAGTACAGAGCCTTGGTCTAAGGGAAAGAAGGAAGTCAGAATCTGAATTTTTAACTTTAGTTCATCTGCTTGCTATTTGCAAGTAACTACTTCTGTTGCTTTCAGTTTCCCCACAAGTGTGATAGAACTTATAATATGACTTCCTTAATTTTTAAAGTATGTAAGAGTTGTTAGAAAGCATTATGAAAGATATTATAATGTGAGCTTAATACAGTTATGGTTTGAAATGAGTTGTCAGTCCTGTCCTGGAAGTCAGCATAAGAAGATGCCAACTCCACCAGGAAAGTGTGACTACTCTGTGGAGACTGTGATTCTTGTCTTCACATGTCGCCATGTGCTGGGAGAGGGTAAAGAGGGTCAAAAGATAATGCAAGAGGTTTCTTCAGTTAAGTTTTCAGTATATAGAGCTCTGGATTTGTTTGGTTTTTTTCTTTTATGATCTTAAAAAACATGGGGTGTTGTTTATCAGAAAACTCACTGAGTTAAGCTTTTCATGACTAATACTATTTTCCTTGGGAAAATTATAGGTCTTATGATAAATTTTATTTTCTAGGAAAATTAGACTTAAACTACTGTAAATGTCTAGCTTCACTGAGCTTTTTGAACATGTCATCAGGTGCTTTTTTTTACTACTCTTTTGAAATAAGTTCTCAGAATAGCGTTGTTTAGATGAGATGCCAATAGGAATGACTTTTACTGCATTTTTTCCCTAGCTTTATTGAATTATTATTAATATATAACATATGTAAATTTAAGGTGTACAATGTGATCAGATACATGTATATATTACAAAATGATTGCCACAATAAGGTTACTTAACATCTCTATTCCTTCACATAATTACAATTTTTTTGTAAATGATTGTGGTGATTGACATTTAAGATCTACTCTCTTAAAAACCTTCAAGTATGTAACACAGTGTCGTTAATTATAGTCACCATTCTGTGCATTAGGTCCCCAAATATTGTTTTATAGCTGGGAGTTTGTACCCTTTGACCAATATCTCCTCGTTTCTCTCAATCCCTAGCCCCTGGCAACCACCATTCCACTCTGTTTCTGTGTGTGGCTTTTTTAGATTCCACATATGAATGAGGACTTACATTTTTTTCTTTGACTTATTTCACTTGGCATAATGCCCTCAAGGTCCATCCATATTGTCCCCAAAGGCAGGATTTCCTTCTTTTTCATTGCTGAGTAATGTTCTATTATGTATCTCTACCATGTTTTTATTCATTCATCCATTGATTAGGTTATTTCTGTATCTTGGCTATTGTGAATAACACTGCACTGAACATGGGGGTGCAGATATCTCTTCGAAATAGTGTTTTCATTTCCTTCAGGTATATACCCAGAAGTGTGATTGCTGGGCTACATGGTAGTTCAATTTTAATTTTTTGAGGAACCTCCATACTGTTTTCTGTGGCATCTATACCAGTTTATATTTCCACCAACAATGCACAATGGTTCCCTTCACTCCACATCTTTGCCAGTATTTGTTATCTGTAGTCCTTTTTTTTTTGAGGGCAGTGTCACTGGCCCTCTTATGTGGGACCCGAACTGGGGCCGCTGGCTTCCCAAGCCAGTGCTTAACCACCGCACCACTCGGCCGGCCCATCATCCTTTTGGTTTTTTTGGGGTTTTTTTAGAGGGCGGTGTCACTGGCCCTCATATGTGGGATCTGAACCGGGGCCACTGGCATCCCAAGCCAGCGCTTAACCACTGCCCCACTTGGCCGGCCCATCATCCTTTTGATAATAGCCATCCTAATAGGTATAAAGTAATATCTCATTGTGGTTTTGATTTGCATCTCCCAAATGATTAGTGATGGCATTTTTTCATGTATCTATTGTACAATTGTATGTCTTCTTTGGAAAATTTGACTATTCAGTGACAAATAGTTGGACAGATAATTGTATCAGCAAAGTGAAATACTGTCACATTTTCTAGTGTGGCAGAAGGAAGGTTTTTCCCCTAGAAATATTTTTTACTTTAAAACTTCTATGAAAACAATCAGGGAATTTTATTATGCAATTTCATACTTAAAATTAATACTTATTATACTAGTGATAATTATACTAATTAATTGTATGAATTAAGCTAGAACAAATACATGTTTTCATATTTTAGTTTACATTGGGTGAATGACCTTCCTAGAGCACTTGAACAGGTAAGAAACTTAATGTTGATTCTGATAGCCTGTGTTATTTATTATTAGAAACCTATAGATGTTTCTCTTTTCACATGGAAACTTATAGATGTTTTCTGTTTTATACTTCTGATAATTGGAAATGAAAGCAAATCCAGTATTAACTTCTGTGGGCCGGATATACTTGGCGCCCTTTGGCATATTAAGTGCATTGGGTGATTTTTTTCCCTCTCCCTGGGAATTTAGGAAATCTAATTACAGAGATGTTTTAATTATTTATGAAAACTTCACTAACTTGTGCAAAATAATATTATGTCATAAGACATTTTCTGAGCAGGCTTCTTTTCCTCCTTAATGGCCTATAAATTTTTTATGTGTAGGAACCTATTTGTTCGTATTTTTTTCTTCCCCATGCCTTATACTTATTTGTGCTAGATAAATGTTTGTTGGTTGATCTTTATCACCAAACAGATGAGTGTAGGTAAAAAGCATTGTGTTCAGAGGAGATGAGTGTAGGTAAAAAGCATTGTGTTCAGAGGAGGAAAGATCGCTGTGACTTGGAGCTGCCAAGGAAGTTTCAAGAGGAAGGAATTACTTGAATGGGACCTTAGAGCATAGGCCAGATTTGGAATGGGAAGGCATTCCAGAAGGGCAGAATCGAGGTAGATGGGAGGTATAAGAGCCTCAGGAGCATGAAAGGGCAAAGAGGAAGGCTGTTTGGAGAATTAGTATAGTGCTGAGAGATGAGGTATATTGGAACTAGATTTAAGAGAACTTTGGTGACAGATGAAGGAACCTGGAGTTTATTCTTTAAGTAGTTCAGAGCCACTGAGAATTTTGAAGAGGAAAGTGACATGATGAAAAAACTGGTGGGCAGGATAATAATTACCATATCTTAAGCACATTTTTTTGCTTGACATACTATTTGCCAGTCACCGACATACTATTTGCCAGTCACTGTGCTGTTTCATATATGTTAAATAACTGCAAGATATCTTCATTTTGCTGGTTAGAAAACCAATGGCAGAAGTCGATTAAGTTAGATAAACTAAACCTCGGTAGCAGTGGTGAGAGTTAAAAGGAAGAGAGGTATTTGGGACTGTGCAAAGGAAGTATCAACCGTTTGGTGGGTAGTTAGATCTGAAGATCAGACAAAGGGAGGAGTAAAGCTCACCTTCAAGTTTTGAGTCTGGATGCCTGGGAGAATAATTAGTAAAAGTAGAGGAAAGAATGGTAATGATCATAAAGGGAACAGGAAATGGTAATTAACAGAAATATGGCCATTGCAAAGGGGAGTTGGTTTGCGAATAAGGATTGTATGTGTGGTGGATGTGTTGGAGGGCTGTTTGCCAACCAACAGATGTCCATGGCACAGTAAGTTAAAGACGAGTTTAGAGTTCTGGAGAGATGTCCAAGCTAAAGATAAAGACTAGAAGGTCATCCTTGTGAAATCCATGGGAACTGATAAGACCTCTGAGGTAGAGAGAAGCTGCAGAGAGCTGAGGACTAAATCTTAGGTATGTGCTGTATTAGAGCTTGGTGACTAGAGAAGGTATAACACTAAAGGGGCAGAAGGGAAGAAAACAAGGATTTTACACTTGGTTTGCTTATGTTCTGTTTTGTAATTGCTTCATATTTTGTAATAAATATATCTGTATTTTGTAATATATAATATAAAATAATATTTAATAATAAATATATAAATAATATATTTAATATTAATATAAATTCAAAACGGGTACTTTGATCAGAAGAGCCTAGTGAGATTGTGGTCCTGGTTTACTTCAGAATCATCCTTTCCTGTAATGTTCCTCAGTGCTGAGAATAGCAGAGTCAAAACTAGTTACAGATTGTAGTTCTAAGAGAGTCTGTTAGTAAACATATGGGATTCTGGGATTCATTCCAGCCACCATTTTGCTTACGCTATCAATTAAAAAGTGTTTTTGTTTTCAAGCTGGAAAATAAGTTAGTTACTTCTTAAGAAGTAATGTGTTTCTTGGTTAATGTTGTAAATCATAATGGTTTCTCTACAAATTAACTTTTTCTGCATATCAGGCCACCCCAACTTATTGGTTTTAAACAATTTACTTAGCTTACGATTTTGTGGCTTGGGAATTTGGGCTGGACTTAGGAAATTCTTCTGGTTCTGGCGTAGCCCAGCCGTGTGTCTGTGATCTGCTGCACGATTGTCTTGGAGCTTGCTGGTCAAGGATGGCCTCAGCTGGGATGCCTGGCGGATCCCTGTTCTGCGTGTCCCTCATCCTTCACCAGCATAGCTTGTTCACAACACAGGGGCCAGACAGGGCTCCAAGAGAACAAGTGGAAGCATGCAAGGCCATTTGAGACCTTGGTTTGACACTGACACACTGTTGCTTGCACGCCATACCTTTAGCCAAAGCAAGTCACAAGACCAGCCCAGATTCAAGGAGAGGGGAAATAGACTGGGTGTCTCAATGGGAGTTGTTACAAAGTGACATTTTAAAGGGCACACATACAGGAAAAATTGTGATTTTTGCAGTGTACTGTACTATAACTTTTTTCTTTCAGTATTTTTCTGATTATAAAAGTAAGTTGTGTTTATTATTAGAAAATTTGAACATAACCACATATTTTATAGATACTAATACTATCAATGCATGTGTTGTCTATCAATATCTTACTGTAGTGCCTTTCTGACAGTTATTGCCTTTGGTGCTATTTATGAAATTATCTTCAGTTATCTGATTATTAATTTGATGTACTCAAAGTGGTAATCATGAAATACTGATTTAGACATCATATGTTTATTCTTTAATATTTTTATATATAAAATTTTGAATAGTTTTGTTGTCTTGTATTTATTACAGATTCATTATGTTTTAAAGCCAGATGGGGTTTTTATCGGCTCAATGTTTGGAGGCGACACACTCTATGAACTTCGGTGTTCATTACAGTTAGCAGAAACGGAAAGGGAAGGAGGATTTTCTCCACACGTTTCTCCTTTTACTGCTGTCAATGACCTGGGACATCTGCTTGGGAAAGCTGGCTTTAATACACTGACTGTGGTAATTATCAAGGGACTCGAGTAATGCATTAATGACACAATTCAGAAACAATTTCTCATTTCAAGATAGAAAACTATAGGTATTGATGGTATTATGGAAAGGGTTTGGCACATTCTCTCTTTTAGTTTATATAAACACATCTTGATTGACACAAGGTAAGATTATAAAATTTTTAGTATTTTTTTTTTAAGATTTTATTGGGGAATTGGGGGAGGGGAACAGACAAGTTACTGTCCTTTTTTTTTTCAGTCTAGTTGTGGAGGACATTGCTTCACTGTCCCATGTTGGTATTATCATTACGCTCTTCCCGGGTGAGGCAGATTGGTCGCCGGCCTCTGGACAGCCGCTCACAGAGGCTCTTGGCAGCTCACGCCGGCTGCTGGCTGCTCACTGTAGCTTCTGGCAGCCCACTGCAGCAGGGGCTGTAGCCTACACCGTCGCCGGCGACTCACAGCAGCCCAGCTCCAGGTGGAGCTGTTGTTCACCATCTTAGCTATAGAGGCAATCAGGTGGAGCTATTGTGTCACTGGCCCTCATATGTAGGATCCGAATAGGGGCCCTGCTGCTCAGAGCTCGCATCGCAAGCCAGCTCTTAACCAACGCGCCACTTGGCCAGCCCACATTTTTAGTATTTTTTACCTGAATGAGTAGCTTAAAAACAATGTATCTTAGTTAACAAGGAGCCCATTTTCTAAGACAACTCCATCAGAATCTTCAAATCTAGAGTAGGTGTAATAAGAGAATTAGAGCATTCTGGGTGATAGGGAAAAGGGGATGTATAGGAAGGAGCTTTTACACACTACCCCTACCACTAGTCCTCAACTGAAATAGTACCGTGTGAGATCGAAATGAGAAAATGTGCATTTGCAAGGCCTAGGGTTGTCAGGGTTAGAGAAGGTAGGACGGGGGCTGTACTCCATTAGGGCTGGAGAGACCTGGAAAGAGGGCCCATGGGTCCCCAGGGCAGAATAAACAGGAAGTCAGCAATGATGGTACAGGGCATTGGTGTCTGACAGGTATCATTTTAATCCTTGCCTTGCCCCTTTATTAGCTAAGAGAATTTGGGCAGTTCACTTCACCTTTCTGAGCATTCTTTTTTTTTTTAATGTAGATGTTACTCACCCTAGGTGGTTGTTAGGATTAAATAAGATAAAGGGTGAAGTGCCTGCACCTTGGTAGATAATAAAGACTAGCTCCTGCCTTCCCCTCTCCCCCTCACTCTGCTCCTAGCACTTTCCAGGCCAAGGTTTTCAATAAGAAGTTATCCAAGGGACAAGGATTATCTGCTTCCAACTCCTTTCAATAGCAAAGTAATTGTAAAGGATGCCATTACTGCCTTCAGAGATTTGTTGAGTAGATTTGCTATGATTTTCCAAACTCCTCAGGCCTAGAAACATCTCTAAACCTGACTAGGAAAAATAGGAATTTCTTGGTGGAGAAAGCTTCTCATTGCATAATTAAAATCAAAATAACTGTTTAAGGTGATTTAGTGTGATTATATTTCATAAAATCAACCATCCAAAAATGAACCGTCCTATCTTTCCTTCCTTTTCGTATAGACCAGCAGGGCCTCTGATGTTGGAAAGGGGCTTCCAGGGAAGGTAAGAAAAAATAGGCTAGGAACTGATGACAACCCTCAAGATTTCATAACTGTCTTTTGTAAATTTTTAAATGGCATGAGTCAGTAGAAACTGCATTCTGAGATGTGTGGCAGCTGAAATGGGAAAACTGCTTCATGTGAGGGTTCTGCTTTGTAATGAAAACAGATGCTGTGAATATAGGCACTTGTACATTGAGGGATCACTACATTTTTAATACATTTGTAATTATGTATATAATAAATATAATTTGGTTGTAAACATTACACTGTACAGATAAAGCAAAAGTCTGTTATCCGCCTTAATCCCCCAAATCTTAGCTCTCTCCTGAGAGCAACAGTTCTCAAAATTTTGGTCTTTTGCCCCCTTTACACACTTAAAAGTACTGATGACATTAAAGGGCTTTTGTTTATGTGGGTTATAGCTATCAATATTAACCATATTAGAAATTACAACTGAATTTTAGTATTCATTAAAACTAACAATAATGTACCAATTACATGTTAACATAAATAACCTATTTTTTGTGAAAAAGAACTGTATTTTCCAAAAGAAAAAAAATTGAAAGAAAAGAATGTCATTACTTTACATTTTTACATATTTCTTTAACACATGACATAGTAAAAGCTAGATTCTCATGTCTGCTATTGCATTCATATCTATTGCAATATCACGTCATATAAGCTTCTGAAAAATCCCATTATATGCTCATGAGAGGATGAGAGGTGAAAAAGTCAAATAGATCTTAGTATTATGAAAATAATTTGACTTTGTGGACCTCCGAAAGAGCCCCAGGGACCCAAGGATTCTCCAAACCACTCCAAACCACAAAATCATCAATTTGGTGTGTAATTAATGTTCCAGATTTTTTTTAACAATAATACTTTACCATACTATATATAGACATACATATTTATATGTATATTTCTGAAACTTCTCTTTTATTCTTAACAGTATATTTTAAATTGTTTCCCACATCAGTATGGATATATTTGCCCTTTTTAACTTCTATGTATTATTCCCTAGTATGACTGTGCCACTATTTTATTTAACTATTCCCCTAATGAACAATATTTAGGTTTGTTCCAAGTTTTGTGTTTGTTTGTTTTGTTTGTTTGTTTGTTTGTTTGTTTTTGCTAAGAGAAACAATCCTGAAATGACTATCTTTGTATTGTGTTTTCATTTATTTATTCAATCTTACAACAAATACTTATTGAGTTCCTTCTATGTGCCAGGTGCTATTTTAGGTATTTTGGATATAGCAATGAGCAAAACAGGCAGAAATCCGTCTGATGTTCTTGGATTATAGAGGGCCTGTCAGTAGACTTCAGAGGGTCTGCTGACACTGGACGTTGTAAGCAAACTTCTTCTTTTGTTGTTCATATGTGAAGAACAGGGCCTGTAGTTTCATTTTGAGAGAGTAAATGATCAGAAACCACTGGTTTAAAGTACTAATCTCTAATATTTATTTACTTATAACAAAAAGATTGTCTTTACAGTCCATCCTCTTTAAGAATTGCATCCCATATTGCTGTGTTACAAACTGAAGTGAAACAAAGAGAATCTCTGGAGGGAATGTAAAGCAGCTAAAAAGTGTAGGAGGGGATATAGGGAACAGGAGTGATGCGAACAGATGTGGTTCAGTTGTTCATGGGGTAATATTAAAGAAGTTGTCCTAGGTTACACGTGTTAGTCAACAATATTAGGGACTCTGGGCCGGCCGAGTGGTGTGTTGGTTAGGAGCTGGCTTGGGACGCCAGCTCTGAGCAGCGGGGCCCCAGTTTGGATCCCACATATGAGGGCCAGTGGACACTGCCCTCTATAGCTAAGGTGGTGAACAACAGCTCCACCTGGTTGCCTCTACAATTAAGATGGTGAACTACAGCTCCACCTGGTTGTTTCTATAGCTAAGATAGCCGGTGGCGGTGTAGGCTGCAGCCCCCGCTGCAGTGGGCTGCCAGAAGCTACAGTGAGCGGCCGGCAGCCAGCATGAGCTGCCAAGAGCTGCCCTGAGCGGCTGTCCAGAGGCCAGCGACCGATTTGCCTCACCCAGGAAGAGTGCAAAGATAGTACCAACATGGGTCAGTGAAGCAACGTCCTCCACAACTAGACTGAAGAACAAAAGGACAGCAACTTGTCTGTTCCCCTTCCCCAATTCCCCAATAAAATCTTTAAAAAAAAAAAAAATATTAGGAACTCAAAAGTTGTTACCTGTTAGGAAAAAGAGGGGACTTCTATCCTGAGTCTTCAAAAGAAAGTTAAATTATGTTAACCCATGCGGTTTTCTATGGTTGTAAAGTGGGCTATACATTTTAGACAGATTTATACCAAAAATGCTTAACCTGACATCATAGCATTTAAAAGCTTACATTTCTGTTAAGTGGGAAATCTGTGAATTCAGAATACCTTCCATATTCTGCTCCAGAAATAAATGAATGACTCAAACATGAATATAATACAAAAATATTGGTGTAGAATCTTCTTTAATGGTTTATAAAATTGGAGAGTTGCTGATTTAATAATAGATCTATAAATTTGTTCCTCGAGACATGTACACTGTTACTGAATTGCTGTATTAACATTGCATTCTAATTCATTTTCTAAACCCATTCAAAAAAGCTTTTATATAATCAATTATACAGGTTTATATTGCATACATTAGATATATTACTTTTATACTGCAATAGTTTCATATTTTTAAACGGAAATCAAGTTAAACTATTGGGTTGTTGGAAAAGTCATGACACATTTCTGCAATGAAAAACATAGAAAAAATATGTCATGACTTTTTTGACAACCCAGTATATAGTTACATTTATATTTATATGACCCTCTTAGTGAGTTATTTTCAGAGTCATTCAAAGTAAAGCTCATTTCCTTCTAGAGTAGAGTTGCCAGACTAGTGTATTAGGAGAAAACTGCAGATATGGTCCATCTTAATTTGAATAAGGCCTTTGACCAAGCTATAGTGGTACTATTTTGAGATGGAGATAGTGCTTTTAGTTGTTTTCATTGAAAAATGACTTTCAAAGGATATTGTTTAACAACTGGGTATGAGCTTGGAAGGAATTTTGTTTTTAATCTTAGGATTTCTTTTTAAAAATAGCTTCTTAAAGTGCACACACAACCTGAGCCATGCATATATTATTTTTAAAAATGGAGATTAAAAATGTGTAGATAAAATGAGATAAATACAGCAGCTCTAAAGTGAAAAGAAGTCTCCTCCTGACTTCTGACACTCAGTCCTTCTCCCCAAAGATGTCCTTTGTTAATGGTCTTGTACATCCTTTCACAACAATTTTCTCTCATAAACCAGAATAGTTGCATCACTTAAAACCTGTGTGTGTGTGTGTGTGTGTGTGTGTGTGTGTGTGTGTGTGTACGCACACATGCACGCTCTTTTGCTTTCTATATTGCACTCTTGGTTTTTTTTCAATCAATAACATATCTTGGAGATCTTCCCCTATATGTGTATATCTACAACATAACAGCTGTATAGTATTTCATTAAATAGGTATAGTTTAATCTGTTCTCTACTACTGGACATTAAGATTGTTTCCAGTTTGTATTTTGGGTTTTTGTTTTTTCTTGTTTTTTTACTTTTTCAAATAATGCTGCAATGAATTTCCTTTCACATACTCTTGGCACATCTGCCAGGTCAATTTTTAGGAATGCAATTATTGGGTTAAAGAATCTATGATTTTGAAATTTTGACAGAGGGTCAAATTACTCTACAAAAAGTAGCATCAATTTACATGCCTGATCAACAGTATATGCAAATTCTTGGTTATACTTTGTATCTCTAAGACGGAAAAAAACAGATAACTGATCATTTTGTTTTGCATTTCGTTAGGAATTAGAGTGGATGTTTTTGATAAGTGTTCTTTTGGGCTTTATACTTGATACTGTGCAACATTAAAGTCCAAAATTGGGAGGGATAGGTAGCACAGATAAAGTTACAGAATACAGAAAGATCTAGACACTTTGGAAGTTGTTAGTGCAAATAAGATATAACTTTGAGATACATGCAGCATTTTGATAGCAAACTTAATAAAAAATGTAGGTGTCCTGTATTGAGGGCTAATTTCCAGTATAGACAAACTCTTACATCTTAGTGCTTAACACAAAATGTTATTACATCACATCCCCATGCTGATTGGGCAGCGCATCCCCATCTTGTAGTTGTGCTATTGTGCTTTTGAATCTGCTGAAGTCACCACAGCAGAAGAGACGGTGTGGAAAAGGCTCATTAGCTGTTTATCAGTTGACCCGTTCCCCATTTTGTTTGGTGAGAGTAAATGTCTCTTTGGGGCTGGGAAGTGTCAAGGAGCACCTGGATATTTGGGGAGCATCAGTGGTCTCTGCCACTCTACCAACAGTAAACTATATCAAGAATGGGGGCATCATTGCCCAAAAGTTCACTTGAGAAAAGTGTGTGTCTACAGTGCGTCCATCTCCTAAATGAGCAGTTCGTTATTGCTGCTTTACTAGAAGTAGAATAAAAACATTTTGGGAGATGACCCTGTTTGGCTTGATTCTGGGCACCAGCTTTTCAGAGAGATTGATATTGACTATGTACAGAGAAATGTAGTGAGAACATGTAAGAATCTCTACATTTTTTCTAGGAGACTAACCCCTTCCCTTAAAAAAAAAAAATTGTGATGTTGGGTGGAAAATATTTCTCCTCTACTAGGTTCGTCTGGCTGGTCTAAGAATTAAATTGACATAAGACAGATTAACAGGAGAAAATCAAATCTAATTTCTTGCATACTACACTCTAAGAATATGGGGACCAACAACAAAGAGTCAAGCAATTGGTGCTTATATGCCATTTTGAACTAAGCAGAAGGGGTAGAATTCTGGGACTTTAAAGGAAGAAGGTAATTTACATGGAGATGAAAAAACAAATGCTTGGTAAAGAAATTAGCTATGCCACATATAGAGTGAGACACAGAAAGGTCTTTGGTCTTCTTTGATCTTCAAGTTTTGCGGAATCACCCCTACCACACCTAGCCCATATTCTTTGTAGAATGTCTCTGGTGATAGTTTGCTACCTGGACCTAAATTCTTTCAGGCAGTTAAGGGTAAAAAACTCTTCTTGAGCCAGTTGTTTCTTAAAAATAATCAGCCTAAATTAATTCTCATTCCAAAGAGACATATTTTGGGGTGGGAAAATCCTGCGCCATTAGTGTCCTGAAAGAGTTTTTAGGCTTGGAGAAGAGAGTGATGGTTTGTAGAGTACAGAATAGACTTACTATGTGTTGTTCCCAGTGAGACAGCTAGATCCAATTGATGGAGTTTTAGGAAGAGTTCTCTTTAAAATGTTTATTCTGCAATTTGAAATCTTCATAATCAAGCATAAGCCAGATGACATCTGTGAAGAATATTATAGAGATGATTCCTGCTTACCATAAGAGATTGGTCTGTGTGATCTCTATGGCCTGTTTTCGAATCTGGATTTTTTTCTGATGAATGTCAAACAACTACTTCTTTTTCTTTATAAATAGGACACTGATGAAATTCAAGTTAACTATCCTGGAATGTTTGAATTGATGGAAGATTTACAAGGTAAGGTACTTTAAAGTATTTTCATATTCTGTTTGAGAGCCATTTTTTGAGAACCAATTCTATGACAACCATAGGGGCTAAGCATTAGGAATACATTGATGAAGAGAAAGGAGACTGTCTTCGTGGAGCTTATAATATAAAAAGGATGATGCAAGTATCCAGCACCTGCCACAGAGTTAACTGTTAAGTTAGACTTGGGGTAAATGCAGTGAAGTAGAGATAGATAGTGCTGTGACTGCCTATGAAAGGATGGCTGGACTTTCTTGAAGGGTGTATTTGAGGATGATAGAACACGTCAGCAACTTTCTCCAGCAACAGTTGGGAAGCTCAGGTCCAGACACAAGAGAGCAGGTAGTTGGGCCGGCCGAGTGGCGCATTGGTTAAGAGCTGGTTTTGGGATGCCAGTGGCCCCGGTTCGGATCCCACATATGAGGGCCAGTGACACTGCCCTCTACAGCTAACAGCAACTCCACCTGGAGCTGGGCTGTGCGAGCCCCGGCAATGGTGTGGGCTGCAGCCTCTGCTGCAGTGGGCTGCCATAGGCTACAGTGAGTGGCCGGCAGCCAGCGTGAGCAGCTGGCAGCCAGCGTGAGCTGCCAAGAGCCACGGTGAGCGACCATCCAGAGGCCGGCAACCGATCTCCCTCATATGGGAAGAATGCAATGACGATACCAACATGGGCTAGTGAAGCAACATCCTCTGCAACTAGACTGAAGAACAAAAAGACAGCAACTTGTCTGTTCCCCTTCCCCGATTCCCCAACGCTGCTGTTCCTCTCCCCCAATTCCCCAATAAAATCTTTAAAAAAAAAAAAAAAAAAAAAGAGAGCAGGTAGTTGAGTTAGTGTAGGATTGAGGTTTGTGACAGAATAGGTCCTGGTCTGAGAGATCTAAGAGAGTCAACAAAGTCTTGTCTGAAGAAGTAGTGATTGTGCTCCAAAAAATGAAGTTAACTAGGTGAATAGAGGGAAGTGCGTCCCAAGCGGGAAGAAGAGCATGTGCAAAGTCCCTGTTGCAAGAAAGAGCAGGCAAGAGCTGAAAGGAGGACCTTTTGGCTAGAATACAGGGAGTAAAAAGATTAAATGATTAAACCAGTTGCAGAAATGGGGGCTGGAGATCATGCAGTAGGGCCTTATAGTCTTTGTTAAGATTGTTTATCTCTATTTTAAAATGCCCTTTGAGGCATTTTCATGAGGATAGGGAAGGGGGTTCAGATATAAGATTTGTATTTTGAAAAGAATGAATTGACAAATAAACTAGTAGAGAGACATATCGCAGTAAAGCTCTGTGAGAAATGATGGTAGTTTGGACTGAGGTGGTGGCAGTGGAGACAGAGACGTGAATGGATTTCTGGAGATATTTAGGAGATAAATTGGACAGTTCTTGCTGGTGGATTACACGTGGGCTGATGAAGGAGGGTGACGTTTCAAACGTAACTGCTGAGTTTCTAGCACACATAACCAGATGGATGGTGCCCTTCATTGACAGAGGAAACAGTAGAAGAAAACCAAGTATGGGCAGGGATGGTTCTTGAGTTCACATTTGGATATGTTGGGTTTGAAGTGATTTTGAAATACCTAAGAGGAGATGTCAAGTAAATAGCTGGTATGTGAGTATGTAGCTTAGAGGAGGTGACTGCCCTGGTTAAAAAATTGTTACTCTTGTGATTAGATGGTTTTTGAAGTAATTGCTTAAAGTGAGAGGATGGAGGAAGAAAAGAAAGTGGCCGGATATTGAACCTTTAGGAAAATTAACATATAGTGACTGCATAAAAGGATGAACCTACAGAGAGATGAAGAAAAAATTAGCTAGCAAAGTGGTAAGGAGCAACAACAGAAAAGTATATTATCTAAACCAAGGGAAAGTTCAAGACAAAGGGAACCTAAAAAATTGAAAACAGAAGGAGCACGTCAAATGCTGCTGAGAAGCGAGGTATGGACTGGAAAGAACATCCATTAGATTTAGAACAAGAAGGTTATGGTGATCCTGCTGAGAGCCCTTTTGTTGGAATGATGGGAGAAGTAATGGGTAGGTTGAGGACTAAGTGGAAGGCAAGGACAGCAAATATCTATTCTCTCAAGAAGTGTGTGAAGAAGAGGTGAGAAATGGAAAGGTTACAGGTGTCAGAGGGAACGATGTAATAGGAGACAGGATGAGGTTTTTTATTTTGTTTTGTCCTATGTCTTAAATTTTTTTAACTGCTGATTGGAAGAATCTGAGAGCTTCCATAGACGTGACTCTGGAAGAGACGAGATGATCAATGTGTCAGGTACCTGAGAAGGTGGAAGGGGGATGAGGTACCAAGGCTGGAGGAGGATTGACCTTGGATAAAGGGGTGGTCCAGGCAGACATAGAAGGAAGGGAAGAGAGATAGTGCCAGTGAACATCGGTGCATATGTTTAATAGCAGGAAGCTTCCACTGAACGGATCAAGCAGAGAGTAGTGTCATATACTGAGAACGAAAGGGTCAGATGTTTGAGAATTGAGTGGAAATGGTTTGAAATAGTCATTATAGGGAATAGGAAGGTGAATTGATCAGAGAAAATTATGGAATTTGAAGGGTGAATTTGAAGTTGGTCAAATACACCCATGACTTACTCTAACGACAGTTGGTAGCTTGGGACGAAACACAAAACAGATAGTTGGGTTAGTTTAGGTTGGGGCTTTGCTAGTTGAAAGTGACAAAACACAAAGACAAAAGATAATTCCAAGAGTGTAATTGAAATTATAGGCCAAAGAAGCTAAGAATAGATTGGGAAAAAGCAGAAGATGTGCACAAGCGATCCCAAGGTGGTCAGAGAATGATTGTGGTTGAAATACCTGAACATGTTTGAAGGGCAGGAGGCAATGGCCAGAAAGTGGGATGTTTGAATTGATGATTTTGGGAGTCAAGTGGTAACTTGGTCCAGGACATGTTCCAGGTGCGGTGGCAGAGTTGGGGTGATAGAGAAGTCCAGTAACAGTGAGACTAAAAAATCTTACAGGCCATGGTACCTAACAGTTATTAACATGGAAGTCATCCATGGTGGTGTCAGGACTTGGGGTACAGAAGGAGACTGAACCATGTGCACCCCCTTTGATGAATGAGGGTAGGGATTGAGAGCTGATACCTGACAGCAAACAGGAGTAGGGGAGGGTTCCAGCCACATGGTGTGGGTCTCAGCAGGGCAGGTGTTTTTAATAGAGAAGTAATGGCCTGGAAGTAATGGCCTGAAAGGCTTTGAGCAGCAACAAGGATACAGATGCTACCTCAACCACGAAAGAGGCGAGGTATGCAAAAATACTCATCTACCATTGAGAGAGCTACTGGAGAATGATTTTCTCAAAGGAGAGCCTCTACTTAACCTCAATAAGTACTGGTGAGGTTTGATTTTTTTACTCCACTATCTAATGGCGCAAACAGTGTTGGTGAATGGGAGAAGCCGAACAGATCAAATGTGTGTTCTGTGAAACCACAACTACATTTCCCTAAAGGAGCCTTAATCTGGATCCTGAAAAATTAGAGGATTATAAAAATACTCTGTTTAGAGATGTATAGTTTGTTTTGTGAGTATTGTTGCACTTCTCTCAATAGCCCTCTGGTAATTACTTCATCTCTGTATTACAATGGAAAAAACATTAGACCCAAAGAGAACACTTGCCCCTTGGCGGAAGAATTGGATGCCTGCACTGGACCTCTTCTTACCTGCCTCTACTGCTTCTCGTAGCTACCCAATTGTAACAGGTCCATTTTACCCATCTTCCAGCCTCCTTTGAATATTACAAGGGGAAAGATGTGTAGCTGAAAACTTAATGTTGTAGTCACTCTTAATTCATTAAAACTTACTACAAGATTAGCAGCCTTAGCATACATGCCCAAGATGACAGGGGACCAGTAGTAACTCACACACTCCCTCCTGAGCACTCGAGGGCTCCCCCGATGTGATCACGGAGCTCCTTCATCCAAAGGCTTGAGAGATGGTGGTGGGCCGGTAACTTATCATGCAGACTCTAATGATAAAAATATTTTTTCAAATACAGCATTTATTTTTTGTTTTGTTTTGTTTTTTGTTCTTTCGGGGTTAGGGTTAGAGTTAGGGTTTCAGCATTTATTTTGTTATATAATAAGTGCTGTACTCATGATTTACTTCAAGAAAGAAAAGACAAAGAGACTAGAAATCTGACCTATCAATTGGAAGAGGTTGCTGCCCACTGATTGAAAAACACAGTACTTTGTGTTAGGTGCAGTTCTGTGAGGCTTCCTAGTATCCTAATTTTACAGATGAGCAAATTGAGACATCGAGAAGCTAAGTATCTTGTCCACGGTCACACCAAATCTGGAGTTATGATTTGAATCCAGAGGCCTGTACTGCAAACTTGGTCTACTTGTTGTTGTTTTTTATTGAAATTAAATAAATGTTGGTAAATTGCACTTTACAGCTGCTTGTATTTTTAACCACTATTCAAACGAAGGTATAGAATATCTCCAGCCCCCAGAAGGTTGCCTCATGCCCCCGTCCAGTTGATAACCTGGGTTTTAAATCGGTCATTATTTTGAGGAACTGTTGCTTTTATTTACCTTTAAGAGGTTTTGCCAGTGCCTCTCTTGTTTTAACTATAAAGCCTTTTACACAGATTATCTGTTTTAGTCTTAAATTTTTCTTATCCGTAGGAGGATTAAGAGGAATTATCTAAAGATAACTTGTAAAAGTGATATTTAACAAAGTAGATAGAAACATTAACTGGTTGGTTTTATATTCATTCACTTACCATTTATTGAGCATCTACCATGTGCCAGCCACTGAGCAAATGATGGAAACTCATAGTTCCTGATCTCAGGGAGCTTATGCTCTATTAGAGAGACACACTGAGACAGACAGACAGAAAATGCATTTAACTGTAGAATGAGATCATTGTCTTTTAAAGTACAAGGAGAAACACAAGAACAAAAGCCCTAAATCTGCTTAGGGACTCGGGGATGCTTTTGCAGAAGAGGCAGCATGTAAGCTAAAATGAGTTTGCCAGGAGAATGAAGGCGGGTGGAAGGTTTGTGGGTGGGGGTGAGGAGGGGGGGTGGGTATTGCATTCCAGGCCAAGGAAATGGCCTGGGCTGTCGGAGTCCAGCTCCGACACGAAGGTTCCAGGAGCCACCAGAGGCTGAAGAAAAGAAAGACACAGAAAAGCGGAGCCGGGAGGGCTTCTCAGCAGGGATGCTGCGAGAAGGCACTTTATTTTAAAACACAGCAAGCTTTATACAGTTTGTATGGGTGCAAGGCCAAACTCTGGGAGACATGCCAACATGTGTGTACAAGCTACAAGGTCGACCGCGCTATTCATCTTCTTGGTATCTCCTTGTTTGCCTCTTATGACTGCTTTCCCAGCTATCTACTAGAACATACTGTTTGTTGATTACTGTGGAGGCACGTAGGCCTCGCCAGACCCCGTTTTGAGGATACGCACCTGGAGTGCGCTTTCAGAGATTTAAGGCGCCTTGCCAAACCCCTTTCAGGGTAGGCTGCGGCCTCTTTCCCTGCCCCAAGAAGGCCCAGCGACGTCCCGCGGCTCTCCACACTGGGCAAAATTATAAAGTTGTAAGAGGATACACACTTCCTTCCATTTCCTAATTAAGGAACTGTACTGTACTTCAGTATTGTTTAAACATGTAGAATGGGGAGATGATGATAAATGATGCAGGATAATCCATCAGAGGCTTCTAGATTTTATCAAGTGAACCTAGCGATTTCTTGGAGGAATTTGACACAGAGGAGAGACAATGAGATTAGTGTGTTCGAGAGCTCCTCCTCCAGCATTGTTCATGAGTATATTTTATGAGGAAGATCAGACTAGATGAAGCTTACATGGTTAACCTGTCATGAGGACATTGAGGCACAGAGAGAAGTAAGTTGCTCAAGGTGATGTGTTTAGTAAATGGTGGAGCCAGGATTTAAACCCAGCGTAGCAGCCTGACTCAGATCCTGAAATCTTAACCATTCTAGTGGTGAAAAGGTCAGAGGCAGCTAAGATGGGAAGAAGAGTGGTCCGAATGGAGGCTGGGAGGGGCTTGGGAGACTTTTAGGTGTGCGGCTTTGCAGACTGGAGTATGGTGTTACCTTCAAATTGGTTTTTGGTATTTTCGTTGCATTGCACTTTGTTTTCTTGATGGTTGCGGTGTTTCTCATTTAAGCTGCCATTATTATTAATTCACAGAAAAAAGTCGAGAATGTTGAGCTAATTTTTACAAAACAAGTTTTATGTCAGCGATGAATGCATGAAAAGTTTTGGAGGCTTTCACAGTATTTTTAAGGTAAGTTCAGTTACTATTTTTTAGACAATGCTCAGTATTATTCCTAGTATACCATAATAAATTAGATATTTTTATAAGCCGTTGAACTTGACCTTAAAAACACTGTGAGAGTCTTAAACAGTTACCTACTTTCCAGATTTCTCTGTTATCCCAAAGCCCAGAACTGGTCTCCAGATGTGTTTCCCAGGTGGTCTCCTGTAAAGGTCCACCAGGATGCGTTACGAAGCATTATCATTCCATTTTAAAGATAACAGAACTGAGTCTAATAGAGGTTATATGACTTTGCCCCAGGTTATATAAGGGTCAGAATTGGGATTATGATCCCAGTGTCTGGACTCTTTGTGTCACATCACAGTGCTTCTGTGAGGAGAAGGGAAGTTCAGGATGGCCGTGAACTTGCCTTGTGAGGGAAGGGTGGGCTGCCCTAGCAGCAGAGTTCCTAACTCTGCTATCTATGCAGTGGTGCAGTTGAATTTCTATATCAGAAAGAGCATTATGCCTAGGTCAGACCTAGGTCAAACCTCAGAAAGAGCATTATGCCTAATAAACTTAATTAGTTTATCCTGATAATAATTATGTAGAGGGAATTTCATATGAAATTTCATAGAAATGCATTAAGTTATTTACATTAAAAAAATGAAACCTGTTTTCCACTGGTGTTGCCTGTTACCTAACATGTCAGCCATGGCGAATGGGAAGTTAAGCTGAAATGAAAGCACCACAGCCATCATCAGCAATAGAGTCCCATTTTACCTCTGGACTCTTGATACAGTTGATACTCACTATGTAGGAAAATGTTTTTAAAATGTAATAGGTCTAAACTGTTAGCATTAGAAATGTTTAGAACTCATCTAGCCTGGCCACCTTACAGACCCAGAGCAGGTGATCTAAGATCAGCTGGTCTAAGCTGCTTCATGACAGCAAAAATAGGGCCTACCTTTGTCTTCTAGAGGATTAACCTCCTGGTTTGTATGTCTGTTGTTCAACATGCATTGGGGCTGTTACACTCACAGGACATGGGACGTTGCTTTTAGTACCAGAGATTCATTATTTTAGGGAATAAAAAAGATTCATTATTTTAGGGAATAAAAAAGTTCCAAAACTTTTTGGGATTGGAGAGAAGAAAAAGGTTTACTTATTACAGCTAATTTGTTGATTGTTTTCAATAAGGCCATCAAAAACTCAAGAGATTATTAGTTTTAAAATACTACAGAACCTTGATATTAGGACGTTTATTGGCTTCTTTTATGAAAGTAGGAAAACAAAACTAAGAAACTGATTTTTGATCATGTATAGAGAATAAATATAAAGGCTCTTTACTTTCGAAATTCTTTTAATTTTGAGGACTAGCTTAAATGTGGCTTTTCAAACTAATTTTGTTTAAGTATATGCACAATGGAGAATCAAATATATAAGACTAATTTTTAATGAACAACATAATAATATATTAACCGTAGCATTTAGCTATCAATTTGAAGAAATCTAAAGCTAAATTTTAAAATACTAAGTAAAATGGCCTTGAAAAGAATGCACGTAATTTTTTCCTAATCTGGGATTAGTAAAGTATTGTAAAATCTGAAAACACAGCATAGCTTTGCTACTGTCTAATGAATCTTAAAGCCCTCTTGCAAGTTTCATGATCATGCTTCCGTTTATGGCTTAGAAGGAGAGAGGCTTTGCGGCAGTGTCCTGCCCTCCTCCAAAGAACAGCTAAAAGGCGATACAGTGCGGCATCCTTGGAAAGGCACTTGCCAACTCCTAATAATTCACCTAGAGGGCCAGTCACCTTGCTTTTGCCCAGCTGACTTCCTTTAGACCATTGCTGTCAAGTAAAGATTGCTTATGGGCTTGCCCTCTGACATTGGACTTCTTCACCTGTCCAGAAGCTTCAGGTAGTTCGGCCTTAAAGTCACTAAAGCCTAGCTACAGCCTGAGAGCAAAACGAGATTAGTTAAATTATTTTGCATGACTATTAGAGAATGAGATTGGGTTGGATGACATGAGGTTAAATCCGTGGTATGGATTGAGCTGCTGTGGTATTTGCTGTATTACCTGAAACTGCCTGTGGTGTATTTTTAGGTATGGGTGAGAGTAATTGTGCTTGGAATAGAAAGGCCCTGCTGCACCGGGACACAATGCTGGCGGCTGCCGCAGTGTATGGAGGTAAGAGAGCTGGCCATCCTTACGCTGCCCCACTGGGGAACTGGTGCCTGTCACATTTTTCCCTTACGTGTGCCAGTGCTGCCTCCTTCCTGTTAAGGCACTGTCCGACTTCTTGCCATTCCTTTCAGAACATAGATTCTATAGCTCCATATCCTTTTTCCAAACAGTCCTTACTCTTTCCGTACTGTCCGCTTCTCAGGGCTAAGGATTTTTCATGTGAGGCATTCTCAGAATCCTGGGAGTATCCTAACACCCATTTCTCTTTGGAAACCATGACTTTTATTGAGCATATTATTTTTCCTCCTTGCATTTTTTTGGACTTGAACCATTATTTGTCTTTATAGAAATGTACAGAAATGAGGATGGTTCAGTACCTGCCACATATCAGATCTATTACATGATAGGATGGAAATATCATGATTCCCAGGTAACAGTATTAAGATAAACTACTTTTCTTAGAGGGTTCATGTTTCCACTTGCTTTTTATTATTTATTTACTTAGGGTGGGGGATTTTTAAAAAAAATATAATTCAGCATTAGAGGTGTAATTTGTCTGTTTCTAATATGTTTATCTTATTTTCAGGCGAGACCGGCTGAAAGAGGTTCAGCAACTATGTCATTTGGAGAGCTAGGAAAAATAAACAATCTTACGTCACTGAGGAAAAAATCAAAATAAATATTTTATTCAATGTTAATGTAGTCCAGAATTTTCATGAGAGATGGATAACTTTTACATCTAAAATTATTACATTTTGAAGCAAGAAGCAATGTATTAGCTATTTACTGACAGACTTTTTAAATAATTAAAATAACCTAATAGTACACTATTTAGTAACCATTTCAGTTTCACATGGTTTCTGTTTTCATACAGATACTGTTAATCTAGTCATTTGAGTGCCTTATTTTCAGATTCAGCCCAAACGCAAGATTATTTCTCTGAAAAATTCACAAATATGTTCATATATATAAATCTCTGACTTGATGGAAAAAATTACAAATGCTGACATTTTGTACAGTTTTCACCTTCTGGTCTTTTTGTCATTTCTCTAAGAGGATCATAGTGTGGAGATGAGCAAAAGGACAAGTTGGTAGATTCTCTACAGTTCTGGCTCTGTTAGAGTAAAAACATAGACTTTTTATAATGACTACTGTAAGATAGTTAAGCCAAAAATTATTTGTAACACCGTCATTCTTTGTCATAAAGAGAATAGCAGTTTATGTACCTCTCCAGAGCTAGTATATAGTTTTATACTTTAGAAGAGTGTGTACCTTTGTTGAATCCTTTCTCACTTTTTTTTAAAGCATCAGAATGCTAATCTTTTTTACCTCCATGATCTGGGTGGGCCTCTCATAGCTCCCCTTAGGTAAGAAGAGGATATTTTAAATAATTAAGGAGGCAAAATCCCATGTGAAAGTGGCAGCACAGTGATGAAAAGTGCTGTTGGTTGTTTCACTTTGTTATTTCAGGCCTTGGCATTGTTATTCTAATACAAATTCACTGTCCCATTGCCATCTATCTACTAGTGATCAAAATTACTTGGAAGCCCTCAAGCTCAGATAGCGGTAGTGTAGTTGGGGGGAGGGGAGAAAGTGGTGATAAGAAGAAAGCAGGGGGGAAGCTGGGCCGCACACAGAGTGAGTGCCATGTTTATTTTGACCAGTTAGTGGCCAGGAATCTGCTGTTCTTTCATTTAATCAGGCAGGGTCCCAGCCTCCTCTTCAGCCATAGGTAAGTTATTACAGTATTTGCTTCTCTATTCTGCCTGCCTTCCCTCCCTCTACATTACCTGTACCAAGCTCTTCCTGGGTGGGGCTTTGTCTTACCCTGTACATATAACGTAGCACTTTGCACGTTGTAGACATTTAGTTACATTGTGAATTGAATTAAATTATGTGAAAAACATACTTTTTGAAAGACTAAGTTACAGTTAAACACTAAAGTTTTGTTGGAGAAAAAGAAATTACTCCTCTTGATCTCATCAGTTGGGAAATTCATCTATGTTAGAAGTGGGAATACTGTTTGTAGCTTTTCGTTTTGTTTTTAACACAAAGCAAAAGAACACCTAGGGGGCCGGCCGAGTGGCGCATTGGTTAAGAGCTGGTTTTGGGATGCCAGCGGCCCCGGTTTGGATCCCACCATGTATGAGGGCCAGTGACACTGCCCTCTACAGCCAACAACAGCTCCACCTGGAGCTGGGCTGCGAGCCCTGGCAATGGTGTAGGCTGCAGCCCCTGCTGCAGTGGGCTGCTATAGGTTACAGTGAGTGGCCAGCAGTCAGCGTGAGCGGCTGGCAGCCAGCGTGAGCTGCCAATAGCTGCGGTGAGCGACATCCAGAGGCCGGCGACCGATCTGCCTCATCCGGAAAGATACCAACATGGGCCAGTGAAGCAACGTCCTCCGGAACTAGACTGAAGAACAAAAAGACAGTAATTTGTCTGTTCCCCTTCCCCGATTCCCCAACACTGTTCCCCTACCCCAGTTCCCAATAAAAATCTTTTAAAAAAAAAAAAAAAACACCTAGGAAGTAGAACTTGGGAAAGATTTTTTGTTTCTTTGGGGTTTTTTCAGTTTACTTTTCAGAATTTGAAGGGAGAAAAGAACAAAAACCCTCTGTATTAAAGTACAAACTGGTGACGGAGGAACAGATAAATTCCAAGTTGTCTGTATTTTCTGAAAGGATGTGTGTTTATAGGCATTAATATTTGTTTTTGAAGAATGCATACAAATAACTGTTACGTGGTTATTGCTGAGGAAAGGGACTGAAACTAGGTATGTCTGTGCCTGTCATCCTGTTTGAATGTCTGTCGGGGGGCGTGCAGGAGGTAAGCAGAAACTAGGAGGAGACTTGTACTTTGCACTTCTTTATCTTTCTGTAAATTCTGACATTTCTTACCAAGGATACAACTTTTGTTTATTTCACGCCAACAATGACTATGTGGACGGTGGGTTAGCGCTTGGGAGGAGTCTACACTGGGCTCTCAGAAATAAGCTCCGTTCATTTAAAAAAATAAAGGAAAGAAAAATTAACACCACTAATTGAAGACACTTGTTAACATGAGTGACAGTAGTAAAATTATTTCTTTAATTGTCATCTGTTTGGAATATCTATCACACTTTGTTTGGAACTCCCAGGAAATTCATTGTTCTGAATAGCTGTGTTTTCCAAATAATTAAGAATTCATGGGCCGGCCTAGTGGCGCATTGGTTAAGCGCTGGTTTTGGGATGCCAGCGGCCCCGGTTCGGATCCCACATGAGGGCCAGTGACACTGCCCTCTACAGCTAACAACAGCTCCACCTGGAGCTGGGCTGTGAGCCCTGGCAATGGTGTGGGCTGCGAGCCCTGGCAATGGTGTGGGCTGCAGCCCCTGCTGCAGTGGGCTGCCATAGGCTACAGTGAGTGGCCCGCAGCCAGCGTGAGCAGCTGGCAGCCAAGCGTGAGCTGCCAATAGCCACGGTGAGCGACATCCAGAGGCCAGCGACCGATCTGCCTCATCCGGGAAGAGCGCAATGACGATACCAACAGTGAAGCAACATCCTCCGCAACTAAACTGAAGAACAAAAAGACAGCAACTTGTCTGTTGCCCTTCCCCGATGCCCCAACGCTGTTCCCCTCCACCAATTCCCCAATAAAATCTTTAAAAAAAAAAGAATTCATCCTTTCAGGCCAGCCCAGTGGTGCATTGGTTAAGAGCTGACTTGGGATGCCAACTCTGACAGCAGGGCTCCGGTTTGGATCCCACACGAGGGCCAGTGATACTGCCCTGTACAGCTAATATGCTGAACAACAGCTCCACCTGGAGCTGGGCTGCCATGAGTCGCCGGAGGCTGCAGTCCCTGCTGTAGTGGGTTGCCATAAGCTACAGTGAGTGGCCGGCGTGGGCTACCAATAGCTGCTGTGAGCGGCCGTCCAGAGGCTGATGACCAATCTGCCTCATCCAGAAAGAGCCCAATGATAATACCAACATGGGCCAGTGAAGCAACGTTCTCCACAACTAGACTGAAGAATAAAAGGGCAGCAACTTGTCTGTTCCCCTTCCCCAATTCCCCAACGCTGTTCCCCTCCCCTAAGTCCCCAATAAAATCTTTTAAAAAAAAGAATTCATCCTTTCAAGCAATAAAACTCTAAAAAAAAAAGTCTTATCAAAAGTATTTCCAAAATACGTTACATTCTTAAACAGTTTATGGAACATAATCATTTCTTTCTAACTCCACAGTTATTATCATAAGCTCAAGTTGTACTGCATTGCTTGTTCCTACATGGACTGACCCCCAAAATGGGGTGGTTAGTTTTACTGTCAGTTATCGATCTCAATGGCTTGACAAAAATGAACTTTATTGAGTCACTTCTTGCCCTCTCTGATCTGCTGTCAGATCGAAATTCAGATTGGAAGGTTTCCACAAGTAGTGTATAGGATAGGAAAGAGGAAGGAGGTTCTGGGAGGACCCTCCTTTGAAGTAAAATGCACAGGCTTTATTGGTTCCCTTAACAAACGAGAATAGAGGGCTGCGTGCCAGGCTTCTGTTGTAGTTCTGTGCGTTTTCAATTGTCAATCTAAGGGGCTTCACTGTGGACCCCGGGACATTTGTCGGCGGCTGGGAGACCGGATTATTTCCTAATCCTTAGCAGTGTTCCAGGTTACTGGCCTGGAGAACTCCAGAACTAGCAGTGTGTATGAAATTTTATATTTATAAACAAAGATTGTTTGCTTTATAGAAAGAATTTTTGCAGGATTTGTTGAGGTGGAAGCTATCCATTCAAGCCCGGTTGGTACCATTTTTATCCACTAGGTGGAAACAATTATAATACGTCCTGTATTGAAGACATGTACAGTTTTTATACTCAGTATATATCCCTTAAGTAAGGATGGAATAAAGGTATTTTACACTGGATTGGCTTTTGTGTAGGAAAGAAATGAATATTAATAGATATCTGGGTAAAAGAATACTTGGTACAGTGATTATTATTTCTTTATAAATGATTTTAGCCTCTCTTGCCTAAGGAGATGTTACGAGCTTTTTGGGGGTGTGGGGTGTTTTATTGTCATTAATAATGTGAAGTTTATCTTCAGGAAACTTACCATAAGTAGACCTGCCCTTCTAGAAGTTGCTATACTTTAATTCTCTGCCTGGATATTTGATAGATACCTATCTTGCTGGTTTAAAAAAATGAATTCGAAAATAACAGGAGGTACAGTGGGCACTGGTAAGTTGCTAACAAATAAGGAAGTAATGCTTTGTCATCTGGTGGTTTTAAAATCTATGCACAAATTCTTTGATATGCTTCTCTCTAAAGCGTGGAGCTTCCTTCCCCTCCCTCTGCGGATAGGCTGAATTTAGTGATACCCTTCCAACAAATAGAATATGGAAGTGGCGGTGTGTCACTTATGGTAATAACAGGCATTGCTCCCTCCTTGCCCTGTCTGGTATCACTCACTCTGGGAAAGCCAGCTGCCATTTCACGAGGGTACCCAAGCCACACAGTGGAGAGGAGCTGGAGGTGAGGAAGTGCCACAGCCATGTGAGAGAGCCATCTTGGAAGCACGTTCTCCAACCCGAGTCTGTCAAGTAACTGATCAAGTAACTGGCTGACAGCTTGATGGCAGCCTCATGAGAGACCATGAGCCAGCACCATCCACATTAGCCATTCCCAAATTTCTGATCTACAGAAACTGAGGTATTAAATATTTAAGCCACTGTTTGGAGTAATTTGTTAACAAAGCAATAGGTAACTAATAATGCTCTCTTTGAAAAAAGCTGGGGGGCTGGCCAAGTGGCTCAGTTGGTTAAGAATTGGCTTAGAGCACGTCCTCTGAGCTACAGGGTCGCCGGTTTGATTCCCACATGGGCCAGTGAATGCTGCACTCAAGCTGAGGTGCCAACAGGTGGCAGGATGGCCCAGCTGGTGTAACAACAAAGATTGCCTGCTCAAGCTGCCCAGATGGCTCAGTAGATAGGGCGTGCACTCAACAAAGCTGCCAGGTTTGACTCCCGCATGGGATGGTGGCTATGCCCACCTGCAACTAAGATTGAACTCAGCACCTTGAGCTGAGCTGCTGCCCAGATGGCTCAGAGGGTAGAGCGTGCACTCTTAACAACAAGGCTGCTGGTTCGACTCCCGCATGGGATGGTGGCTACGCCCACCCACAACAAAGATTGAACACAGCACTTTGATCTTAGAGGCCATGAGCTGCCGACGGGAAGCCAGATGGTGACTGGCGCCTTCCACAACGAAGATTGAAGAACAACTTGGCGGTTCCCCTTCCCCAATTCCCCAAACTGTTCCCCTCTCCCAATTCCCCAATAAAATCTTTTAAAAAAGAAAAAAGTTGGGTGCCCAAGATATACGGAGCTGTTACTTTAAGAATAGAACCTAGGTTGCTTATTTGAAATTATGTAAAGTCAACATAAACTACAAATATTCCATTTGTTCTCAGGGGAAACTAGATCTGAGATAGTCTTACCTTTAGGTTTGAGTCCATGGTATCTCAAAATAGAACTAATCCCCCAAGGAACATTTAATAGTCCTCAAATTTCATTTCCTAAGAATATTAGGATCAATTTTCTGCAAGCCTGACTTGGGCTAGTCCAAAATGAAACCAGAGAACTTGAGAACACTCTGACCTTGAGAATTCAGAGAGCTAAACAACAGCGCAGCTTCCTCAGTCAATTGGTTCCCTTCTACATTAGCTGTTGAATTGCTGGCAGCTCCTTATCAGGATGGACTTTTGACACTGCACTTCCTACCAGGCTCTCAGATGAGCATAGGGCGTGGCAATAGTTCATGGCCTTTTCAAAGCCAGAGGTGATCTGTCTCGCTAGCCATTGATAAAACCAGGCAAAGGTAAACTGCCTGCATGTTACAAATGACAGATGTAGCCCATCCGTCGCCAGACTCCAGACTCCTCGTACGAAAATCTCATGCATGTGTGCAGGATACCTGTTCTGGTTCCATCAGAGCCAGCCCTGCAGAAGAATAATCGGGAGCATTCCAAATCTAAACTGTACTTGAGCTGAGATTGGGAACGGCAGATTGGGGGAGAAGAATTCCAAAAGAGGACTGGCCAGCTCTTGCCAGGAAAAATGGGAAGCAGAGGGAAGGGCAGGACTGGCAGTCAGGTGGTCTGGGTTTGGTCTTCGTCCTGCTGATTCTTAAATCTCAGGCAAAGTCCATCTCCCTATCCTCAGGATTTTCATCTGTAAAATTACAGGTTTGGTACTCGGGCTCAAAGAAGGCCACACACAGGCCTGCCGCCCATGTTCAGGGGCTTTTCAAACAAAACGTTTCCACCTCCCTCCAGTTAAGAATTGTGGCCATAAGGAGCCCCTGTCACTGAGGGAAGCAGGGGACATCCCTCCATCCTGTTATGTGGGGAAATAGCTGTGAGCCATTGAGCAGGGTGATCACAGGAACATTCGACCTGATCCTAGGACCCGCGTCCCGAGACAGAAGTAGACAGGATTGCCTGCCCGTCGTTACAATTTCTCAGACTCTGTTCATATTCCGGGGATTTCTTTTCCCTTCAGAGTTAACTTGAATTTCATCTGAAGATAAGGTTCAAGAAGGTGAGCATTGTGATTTGCCTTGGGTCCCCTAGTCTTGAAAAGTGGTCTAGAGTGCATTATTGTTTTAAGTTTCTGGGTCAGATGAAGGGCTTCGGACCCTAACATATGCAGCATGGACTACTTTCTATGGGAAATAACATTTCCCCATAGTCACCAAACATTCAGTATTTCGGAAGTGTTTCCAATTTCTACAGAAAGTTCCCAGTTACCTGTGCGAGTGATAAGGTCCTGAGTACAAGTCACACCTGAACGGGAAATGCTCAGGCTTCCGGTGGCTGAAGGACCAAGTAAGAAATAGATATGAAAGCACTTTGCAGTCACTATCAGATGGTCTGCAGTGTTTCTTGAGAAGCCAGTTGAACAGTTGTTATTCCCAAAGGCAGCTTCATGTACCCTGTCCCAAGGTGCCAAAGCCCTCCTTTGAAAGCTCAGTATTACTCTCCTCCCAGGCAGTGTGCTAAAGCCTTTGATATGCATTCTTATTTCATCCACACAGCTCCTTCTGAGGTAGATATTAGTACAGTTATCCCCATTTTTCAGATGAGGAAAGGCTCAGAGAGGTGGTAATTTCTCCAGGGTCACATTAATGGCAGTCAGCATGTGACTTCAGTCCTGTATGTGACAAAGCTAGTACAATGAACAGTTTTCTAATGCTGCCTTTTAGAGGTCAAAGCTGTCTATGATCTTTCACTCTTTCCCTCCACTCCCTCCCTCCTGCCATAAGCTTTGTCAGCCCCAAGTAGTGTATTGGAATCAGATGCGTGACGCCACCTACTGTCTCCAACACATGGTCAGCCCTGTGCTTCTATCTATCCCTGTGGAGCAACCCAACCTCCATGCTTTTCTGGGTCTCTAAGACCAGTTGTCCTTTAAATCATCTTGCTTTCTTGTCCCATGTCATCATGAACTTTTGTTAGTTCCATCTTTAGCACTTCATACATTGTTTCCTACCCACGAGTTCCTTTTCAGCTAAATGTTCAGCTCCTTGGGAGTTGGCAGTACCAGAACCAGGAGTCCATCAGTTGCAGGGAAGGCCCAGGTGGAGTCACCGCCAGGCAGACAATGGGAATCCCTGGGAGCGCTAGGAACAGCAGGAGACTGGAAGGATGGGCAGTTGGCATCGGGGACATTCAGCTGCAAATTCCTAGGATCAGCTACTGGATGGGATTCAAGACTAGACTCATTCCAGGGGAATCTGGGTATCAAGCCAAGCAATTAGACATAGATAACAAGGCAGGAATACAAATGCTGGTACTGGAAGACAGAGAAGGGCTTGGTCCCAGAGAATAAGATTAGAACCATGATATGAGGTCAAAGCAGGCCTGCCGCAGAGCTGACTGGGTGTTACACTATGGAATGGTAGGTCTTGAGTCCAGGCTAGATGTCCAACAGTCATTAGATATAAGGGCGGCCAGGTAGAATGATTAGCATGAGTTCTGAAATCAGACCCATTGAATCTCCTTTCCACCACTAACTAGCTTACCTTGCATGTTACTCAACTGTTGTGCAACAAGTCATTCTTAGAAGCATTAGTATTATACCTTGGAAAGGTGTTAAAATTAAATGGGCATCTTTCTTTAACACTTCTCAGACCTTTAATATGCTCATGTGAGTCTCCCAGAGGAGCCTATATTTTATGGCATCTTCCAGAACGACTGACCCAGTAAGCCTTTATCAAGGAACACCATGCAAGAACTTGAACCTCTTTTGGTAAACATTAGTTTAGCACAATGCTAGGCATTGCAGTGGTTTATTAAATATAATAGTTTTAGGAAAACCTACATTCTGTTATCCGAATCCACTCACCTGCAAAATTATTTATGAACTTTCTCAAGGCAGTCCAGTGCAATAGTACAGAGAATGGACTCTGGACCTGGTTGTCCTAGCTGTGTGGCCTTGGAAAAGTTACTTGACCCCAGTTTCCTCTTCTGTAAAAGAGGGAAGATGAGAGAGCATACTCCCAGGAAGGTAGTTGTGAAGATCAAATTCGTTAATAATACATTTGGTAAGAACAGTGCCTGGCACATAATAAACATGATAGGTTGGCTATTATTCTAGACAGAATGAATTTTAGAGAAGCTTTCAATAATTTATTATTATTAAGATTTTATTGAGGAATTGGGGAAGGGGAACAGCCAAGTTATTGTCCTTCAGTCTTAGTTGTGGAGGGCATAGCTAGCTCAGCTCCAAGTCCAGTCACTATCCGGCCGCCCGTCAGCAGCTTGCAGCCACTCAGCTCAAGGTGCCGCCGAGTTCAATCTTAGTTGCAGGTGGGCATAGCCCACCATCCCATGCAGGATGTGCTCTCACCAACTGAGCCATCCTGCCACCTGTTGGCAGTTCAGCAGCAGCTCAGCTCGGGTGCAGCTCACTGGCCCATGTGGGAATCGAACTGGTGACCCTGTTGCTCAGAGCTCGCTCTCAACCAACCAAGCCACTGGGGCGGCCCCTCAAGAATTCATTATCAACTGCTGTTGGGATGCTAGCTTACCATTTTCCTACATAAAATTCCCTTTTACTCACACAAGAAGGTTGATTAATAATCAGATTCTGCTTGAAGTCACTGTCCCTTTTTTAAAAAAGAATAAATCACGGGGCCTCAGACATCTATTTTGCCTCTATGACAAAATCTAAATAGATCTCAAATACAATGGATTTGTTTTAATGCTCCATTAGGTGAAGATTGAATGTTCCTCTTTTTTAGAGGCAATTTGTTTTCACAAGACATTTTCTGATTAATGAAATACAAGTTAGGATAACTCATTTCAAACAAGCTTATATTACAAAAAAAATGTTTCTATAGCAAAACATAGGATGAAATTAACTGGGTGGCAAAAAAGACCACAAAACTAAGAATTAAATCTCACAACCTAAAACATAATTCTATTCTTGCCACACATGTAAAGATTTTAAAACATATTTTCAGCTATAGACATTAATTTTCACCTGAGAGGCTAGATTGGAATTATAAATCTTTGAACTATAAAACATCAGATTAATCTTGTTTTGCAGTAACCAAGTCCCACAGAGGGACTGATTTGCCTGAGGTCACTAGCTGGTGATGGAGAGACAGACCTGGAGGGTAGATGCTCCAAAGTCTTGTCCTGTGCCCTATGGCAGCTTCATGTCATTCACATGACCCCTGCAGAGATGTCCAGCTGCCATGCCTCCCCTACTTAGGAGGTAGAGGCATGAAAGGTGTGCTAAGTGAACTTTGTTGAACTCCCCAGGGCAGCTCTCCATTTCAAGGGCCTTTGGTACTGAGTCCTTTATAAAACCCAGAGTCACCCCTTACACTGAATTTGTTTGGAGCGAATTTCTGTGCTGCAGGTTACAGTTGACCTCAACCGGGGCTGCATGTTAAGGACTAAAAAAAAAATGCTGCTGCCTGGCTCTCATTCCCAGAGATTCTGGCTTAATTTGACATCAGGAGTTTTAAAAGCTATAGACCCTGCTCCAGAGCAACAGCTTTCCTGAGGAGAAAAAACTGTGAATCACAAATGGACCCCATTTTAACTTTCTGTTGTAGTCGGGTAAAGGACTTCAGCTGCTATGTTTGTTATCAAACATGGGTTGTGCACTTTGTGATCGGTTTGTGTTGGAGAGGAAGGCTGTGTCAGACCAGGTTGGGGGTGAAGAAAGGACAAGTTTATCATTCAGTACTTAACTGAGTACCTACTATACTAGATCAGAAAATTCATGAACTCATCCTAGAAAAGGTGCTACATACCTCATTGCTGAATATCACTATGGTCACCTTCACAGTACTCCCCTTGGGAAGCTATGCACCGACACCAGTGCCTAGTCCACCCTTCAAAGCAATTTTGGAACTCTTTTTCTGAAATGGCCATCAGAGCTGTCATCGTATTACCTTCATGTCCTGAATGTCATCAAAATGTCTTCCTTTGAGTATTTCCTTTATCTTCAGGTAAAGAAAGAAGTCATTGGGGGCCAAATCAGGTGAGTAGGGAGGGTGTTCCAATACAGCTGTTTGTTTACTGGCTAAAAACGTCCTCACAGACAATGCTGTGTGAGCTGGTGCATTGTCATGATGCAAGAGCCATGAATTGTTGGTGAAAAGTTTAGGTCATTTTTGCCTAACTTTTTCATGCAGCCTTTTGAGCACTTCCAAATAGTAAACTTGGTTAACTGTTTGTCCAGTTGGTACAAATTTTTAATGAATAATCCCTCTGATATTACAAAAGGTTAGCAACATCATTGCAACAAGCTTGTGAACTTCATTGTCAGACCTACTATATGAGGTACTGGATACCTAGAGATGAGAAACACCTAATAGCCATCCTCTCAGAGCTCATAGCTGAGCTGATTGGAGACCACAGCGAAGCTGACATTGTATTGTATACATGTCCTTGCAACCAAAAGTATTTTGATTGAGACTCAGTGAAGGCACTGTGCAAAATAGGGCATGGCGATCCTCAGATAAGTAAGGCAGGGGTACCCATCATCATTTCAGTGGGTATGATAACACAGGCACTCTACCGTAGTTCAAGGTGGCATATGAGATATGCCAGAATAGAGCTCAGACGAAAGCACCTTGGGAGTTTGGAGGAGAGATTTAATGTGCAGTCTGTGTGTGGTGGAGGTGGGTGCCCTTGGGGAAGGCTTCATTTTTTGCAATCACTGCACCAATTCACTGGGCACCTATGAGGTCCCAGCCACTGTGCCAGATGCTGGGTTGTAGTGATGAAAGCCCCAGCCATTAAGGGGCTTCCTATCAAATGGAGAAGATAATAATTAATGGGATTTCTTCAAATCTAAGAGCTATTCATTGTGAGTTGTATCCTAGTTTTGGAGATGTTAAAATTTGGGATAAGATATATTTTAGAATTCATGAAATAAGTAACAGATAACCCAGAGTGCTTACAATGGACCAGACACTGTCCTAAGTGCTTACATTGCAAGTTTTACTTATTTAATAAAAGGCAATTATAGGTAGTGACAAGTGGCTTACACTGGGTAGGCTCTTGGGAAACAGGGTGAATAAATGAGGAAATGAATGAATGAATATTAGAAGGATAAACCCTCTGTCCTCTACCCTTTCAAAACTGTAGTGATATCAAGGGTTATTTAGTGTTAATAGCCACTGAGAGAGAGATGGCACGGTAATAATCCCATTCCTTAGGTCTGTCCTTTTCCAGAATTATCTCTGCCATTCATCTATGTTTATTTTTCCTTATGAACTTTGGAAGTAACTTGCCTAGATTAAAAAGTGTACTGTTGAGCTGGCCGAATGGCTCAGTTGGTTAAGACCTTGCTCAAGAGTGTGAGCTGAGCAACAGCAGTTCGATGCCCAGCCCGAGCTGAGCTGCCTTTGAGCTGCCAACATGTGGCAGGATGGCTCAGCAAAAAAAAAAAAAAAAAAAAAAAAAAAAAAGCATTCTGTTGGTAGTTACAGTATTAAGGATTATTATATTTAAATATTAATTTAGGGAAAATTATCTATATCTTTCTTTCAAACACAAGATATATTTTTCTATTTATTCAAATCTTATAGATGAATGTTTAAATTATTACATTATTTCAGATTCTGCTTTTATAAGCCCCGTCCTTTCCCTGTCCTTTCTTTAACTTAATTAGGATAACTTGTCATCTTAAAGTTTGAAGAACCTTAAGAGAGAGCTAGGTGTCCTCATGCATTAATTAGTTAATTAATCACCCGTTTAAAGAGTATTTGAGACCAATTATGTGGAGTGCTAGGTACTAAAGATACAATGGCAAATAAAAAAAAAAGTGATCCCTGCTCCCACGGAGTGTACAATCTATAAATACATGTTGATTTTATTCCCAACTTGGTTATAATAACCAATTCCTCTGTGTCTTCTGGTATATTCAACATGATTTTTCCCTTAGACTCTTTCTTGTTTTGTATTTTCCGAAAAGCACACCCTGAGACAAGAATGTGAGTACAAGTAGTTTATTTGGAGAAGGAGTGGGAGGGTGGGAAGGTGAAGGAGTGGAAAAGTGGAAGGGAGGAAAGCCAGTACAAAATATGTTAATGAGCAGGTCCCTACAGTGGACAACTGGGGCTCAGTCCTGCTAACACCTTCTGAGAGACTCCACAGAAAATACTCTGAATCAGCCCACCACGGGGCAAGGAAACAAGGCAATCCTCTTCCTTACTGGGAACTTGAACTACTGGCCCTTCTGGCCTGCCCTGTGTGGCCAAAGGTGCTCTTGTAGCTGGAGAGCCTCCTCAGGCAGAGGAATGCAGGTTCTTGGGGTGGGAAGCAATAGATGCAGCAGACTGCCCATGGAAGGTGCAGATGGTCTCAGAGCTGGATTGAGGGAACATGGGTGGAGTGCTGATGGTACCTCATACATACACCATCCATTAAGAAAAGGGAGCAATCTTTGGAAAGCATATTTACATAGAGTGGGGAAGGGGGAGATAATGGGAGAGAAAATCAGTGTGGAAAGTGGGTGTAACTCAGAGAACAATCACAATAGTATTGGTCCATAGTATTGATTAATCTCAATCAAGACTTCACATTCCATGTTAAGTCATTAATGAATCACATGGCAAGATTAATGATGACTTTTGGATTTTTGTATGTTGGCAAGGTTTCCTCTATGATGCTTTTGAAACATGATAGAAAAAGGATTTTTGAAAAGAACCTTATATAAGTTTTATTTTTTGTCTACTTTAATATTTTGAATGGGGAAAAATGAAAAATAATAGATATCACTTTGAAAGCTACATTTGACAGTAAGATGACATAAGGGGGCGGATAAGATGGAATAAAGAGCACTGGCTTTGGGTTTGATTCTAAATCTTTCCACTATCTGGCAGTGTGACCCAGGACAAGATGCTGATCTGCTCTCTGAGCCAGGATGTCCTTACCTGGAAAATATGACAGTACCTTCTTCACATTGTTTTAGTTTGGGTTTCCCCAGAAGCAGATCCTGAGAACAGAAATTTTCAGAGTTCAGGAGTTTGGGAGACTTTAAAGCCTCAGGTATACTGTGCCTCTGGAAATACATATTCAGCTCACGACTACTTTCCCTCACATTAGTTCTAGTGGATGCACTATTTTTAGTTTTATGATTTTTTTCTTGTTAATAGCAAGCTATTGTTAGAATGGCACATTTATTGTTGCTATGGGTTGGTAACTTTTCTTATAAAAAAGATGTGTCGTAGAGGAGGTGAACATTTTTTTCTTTATTATATACACAAGCAAAATACTCCATGGGAAAAAGAATTCGGTCTGGCAGAGTAAGGAATGACGGAAAGACAGATGTGGTAGGAAAAGCTGTAGCACAGCATGGAGGAAAATTTAATGTGAAATCCAAGGCTCATGTCTCTTTTCTTTCTTTCTTTCTTTCTTTCTTTCTTTCTTTCTTTCTTTCTTTCTTTCTTTCTTTCTTCCTTTCTTTCTTTCTTTCTTTCTTTTTTTCTT
Organism: Aselliscus stoliczkanus; assembly: GCA_033961575.1. NCBI lineage: Eukaryota > Metazoa > Chordata > Mammalia > Chiroptera > Hipposideridae > Aselliscus > Aselliscus stoliczkanus. Next base: position 35,924,736 of record CM066738.1, read on the forward strand.
TCTTTCTCTCTCTCTCTCTCTCTCTCTCTCTCTCTCCCTCTCTCTTTCCTTCCTTCCTTCCTTCCTCCCTCCCTCCCTCCCTATTTTCTTTTTTTCTCTCTCTCTCCTTCTTTCCTTCCTTCCTCCCTCCCTCCCTCCCTCCTATTTTCATTGTTTCTCTCTCTCTCCTTCTTTTTTCTTCCTTCCTTCCTTCCTTCCTTCCTTCCTTCCTTCCTCCCTCCCTCCTTCCCTCCCTCCTATTTTCTTTTTTCTCTCTCTCTCTCCTTTTTTCTTCCTTCTTTCCTTCCTTCCTTCCTTCCTTCCTTCCTTCCTCCCTCCCTCCCTCCTTCCCTCCTTCCCTCCCTCCTTTTTTCTTTTTCTCTCTTTCTCTCCCTCTTTTTTCCTTCCTTCCTTCCTTCCTTCCTTCCTTCCTTCCTTCCTTCCTTCCTTCCTTCTTTCTTTCTTTCTTTCTTTCTTTCTTTCTTTCTTTCTTTCTTTCTTGTTCTAAATTTTAAAAAATTAAATGTCCTCTCTGATTCCTCAGGTGTTTTGCTGAAGGAGCCCTTTCTGACTGGTCCCATCTTAGCTCCTAAGTTACACCTGTGCACACCACTAACAGTTTTGTGGCTTCGGAACTGTAGATGCTTCCAACGCTCTCATTTTCCTGAGAAGAAAACTGCAAAGCCAGAGAGATGAAGTGATTTGCCTGAGGTCCCCAGCACATCTAGGGCTGGACTCCTTCCCAGCGCAGAGAACACTCCTCAGTGATAAAATTGTCCGACAGGGAGTCCTGGGTGTTGACAGACAAGGAGTTCTGAGTGTGCCTTGATTTGTGCTGAGGGGCTAGATGTCCTGAGTCAGACTTGCAAAGAAGAGCAGGGTAGCAGCTGGGGTGTTTAAAGGTTGAAGTAGGACAGTGGAGGCAAAACTTTTCTTGTGTGGAATTTTCTGAGGGCTATTTGATTTCCGATGGCAGAGGGAAAGAGGGAGCTCTCCCCTCAACTTCAACCAAAAGAGAGGGGCTTGAAGGCAGCTAATTAGAGAACTCTATCTGTGGCCCCTGGAATTTGGGGTGTATAGTGGAGTGGGGTGTGACATACCTAGGGGGAGAGAGCACGAGAGCAATAGACACTGGGCTGCCCTCAGAGCTGGCTGCCCTTCCACCAAGAGCAGGGGCAAGAATATGTGTTGTTTTAGGGAACAGATAACACAAGGAAAGGAGCTGAGAGCTACCCACAAAGAGGATACTATATCCGTTTCCTAAGTCAATTGTTAAAAATTACCACAAAATCAAAATTGGTTGCTTAAAACAACAGGTATATATTCCCTCACATCTGTGGAGGCCCAATGTTTAGAATCAAGGTGTTGGCTAGACCACACTGCCTTTGTAGGCTCTAGGGGAGTATCCAACTCTTGCCTCTTCCAACTTGTGGTGGCTGCCGGCATTCTTTGGCTTGTGACTGTTTCACTCCAATCTCTGTCTCCATGGTCGTATCGCCTCCTTCAATGTCAAATTTCTGAATCTATTAATGCTGTGATTGCATTTAAGGCCCATCTGGATAATCCAGGATACTCTCCCCATCTCAAAATCACTTCTGCAAAGTCCTTTTTAGACATGAAAGGTTAACATTCACACTTTCCAGGGATTAGGACATGGATGTCTTTTAGGGGACCATTATTCAGCCCACCTCAGATAGGGTGTCTGATAGATGCCCAGGTTCGTGGGGCTCAGGAGCAGCAGATATCCTACTGCTCACCTCTGATTCACAGAGGGCCCTTCCCTGCTACCTCAGACTCAGCTAACTGTGTCCAACATGAAGGGAAGGCGTGAGTCTTTTTTGTCTCAGATACTTCCCCAGAGTTTCTGAGAAACAGCCTAGAAGGGGTGACAGGGTAGTTAATGCACCCAGAGGCAATTCTCAAATGATGAAGAAGGGAGCCGGTGGGTAAATGTCCAGCCTCCTGTCTTTTGAACAGATAATTCTGGGAGGTATTTTGTAAACTTCAGATCTTGGTAGAATAAACCCCCATTGCCTATAGCAGCAACCTCAGTAATGTACCTTGCATTGGCTTTTTAATCCTTCCCACTCCCTCACTTCTGAGTCTTGGGATCACCTCCCAAATGAACTACCTATACTCAAATCCTTGTCTCAGGCTCTGCTTTCAGGAGACCCCAGACAAAGATAGAAGGTTTCCAGCCAGAAAATCCCCAAGAAACAACAAAAGTACTCCATGGGAGTCAACATGGTGATCTTCCATGCGCAGCAGACACCTTTGAGGGATCTGTGCTGATTTAGTCAAATCTTTTCCTTAAGCCACACTTCTCACCATCCCCTCCCCCCCTTCAATCATGGAGAGGCCAGAAACAGGTAGAAAAGGGGGAGGGATGGAAACAGCAGAAACTGACCATTTCCCTCCACCCCACCCCCACTTATGAGTCCTAGGCTGAATCAGGCCAGGCTGGCCACATTCTACTTACTGCATTCAGCTCTTTTAACATACTGCCTACATTTGTCAATCCATCTACTCTGCTAGCATCTGCATTTCTTTTAGAGACAGAAACTGTCCATCAGCTAAAATCATAATACCATGATTCTGGTTTTAGATATCCTCTGCTAATCGTTATCAGATCATTGCACAGTGTGCCTATAAAATGGAAGAATCCCACCTCACAGAGAGTCTAGGAGGATGAAATGAGTTAAGTCTAGGAAAACACCTGGTGGGTACCTTAATGATGGGGTCTTCTCTCGTCTACACTACCTATTCCAAGCTTCCTGAGAGCAGGTTCTTGGCCAAGTGCTTGGGACACCTTTGTCCCTTGGGTGGCATAACAATGAGGTGCACACAAGAGCCCCCTATTGGAATTGAACTCCAGGTACTTGATAACCACCCTGCACTGGCATCCTTCCCATCCCCCTCTCACTTCCTCACTTCTCTACCTATGTTTCCTGAGATTCCTTATCAAATAAACTATTCACACTCAAATCCTTGTCTCATGGGCAGCTTCTGGGGGAACGTAAATGAAGACAGTCATATCACTTAGGTTTGAAATCTATTTGGGGCTTTGTGAAACAAGGCCCTTTCATTTCCATGGTATCCATCCCCCTTTCTGCTTGGTTTCAGATCTTTGGATAATGCGTAAACTCAGATTCATCCTGGGGCCTGTACGCTTGCCAAGCCAGTGCTGCCTCTGTGCTGGCTGAGACAGTCAACTAATTCAGTTGGCAAGTGGCACCACAGACACCTCACAGCTGTTTTAGGAACGCAAATCTACCTGTTTTCTTAACATGAAGACGACCTCAGTTGCTCAGGAGCCATTGTCCTGGTCCGAATTTCCTGTTATTGTGAAGAAGGGAATGGACTATTGTTACAGCCCACCTCTGCTTTCTCTTATCTTTGGTTCTATTAGGAGAAAATCTCTTTGGAGACTCTGTGCATTTGCTGTGTGTCGGTGTGTTCTCTTTGCTAAATGATGTGGGGTCCAAGGTAGTGGGAGACCCTGGAAGAAGTTGGAAAATTTTCAGCTAAAGCTCATTGAAGTTGCTGACCATGGAACAAAAATGATATTATGGCTAGATAATTTGTGAAGACTTATGGGGAAATGGGACGTTTGGGGTTTTTAATCATGTACTTTAAAATAGCATAAAATACAGTGTAAACTTAAATTTAATTTTGTTTTTTATTTTTTTACTGTGACATAGCAGTCTATGGCTGCTTTTTTTTTTAGAGGGCAGTGTCACTGGCCCTCATATGTGGGATCCGAACCAGGGCTGCTGGCGTCCCAAGCCAGCTGTTAACCACAGTGCCACTCGGCCGGCCCTAAATTAAAAAAAATTTAAAGCCATTAATTTTCTAGGCCATAAGTCTCCAGTTAGCAACCCTTGGAACTTTACCTGAATAGTAGGATGGTTTGGAAGGGTTTTTCCCCACACTTCATTACCAGGTGCCTGGCACCTCCCAATACTAATGTAATAGGAAGGTGGCTCCGATATTAGGGCCAGGGAGGAGCTGAGGCTCCTTTTGAATAATAAGGTTTAATAAATACATTAATAAGAGGATGACCTTCTCTGTGCAAAAGACATGTCTGATATTTTCACATTCCACCTAGAGGCCAGTCCACAGTGAAGTCTGCTTTCCTCACTCCCCGATCCAAGGGTGTGAAGTTTCCTGCTTTCCCCATCTGGAAGCAGAACTGTAGGACAGAGGATGCTGACAACAATGCTGACAATAACCTTTGCTGAGGGCCACATCTCACAGGGGGACCTTAGTTCCGGAGGATGAGGCAAAGGAGATGGGTTTATAGAGACTTGGGTTTGGGAAGGGAAGATGCATGAGGATGGAAGGAGTGGAGAGGATCAGGGGTAGGTCTCGCATCAACGAGTGCATGTCAGGTGTGAGCCCTGGGACACAGAGTGGAGCCTGCGCCTAGGGTACTTCAGGGAAGAGTCCCAATCATCCTGGGACTCTGTATTTCTTAGTTCATGTCACTTAAGTTCAGAGCAGAAAAGTAATAGAGCATCTGTGTGTGTGTGTGTGTGTGTGTGTGTGTGTGTGTGTGTGTGTGTCTGAGGAAGAGAAGCGACAACTTTTCTTCTCTCGAATCAGACATATGAATTTCTTCAATCTGTAGGATTGAAGAGAGCCAAGACAAAGCGAGCCAGACATGGATCTGACTCATCTGTCCAAACCTTGTCTTCCAAGGTAAGCAGCTCAGTGTCCGGGCTGCATTTTTCTTCTGCCAATTTTTGTACTGAAATTTATGTAACCTTTGGTAAAGGTTTAAACAGTATATTTCTGGTTGGTTAAACATGGCTCCACATTCTTTGCTATTCCTCCCATTGAGAGGAGGAATCTAATGCTTAACCAATAGAATGGGGCAGAAGTGGTATCTGAGGCTAGGTCTCAGGAAACCTGCAGCTTTGCCTGGGTTTCTGTGAATACTCTCCGGGAGCCCTCAGCTGCCATGTAAAAATTACTAATATTCTGTCTGCCTTGAAGAAGTCACATCTGGTTAACACTCCCAGCTAAGCCACCTTCCAGCCATCCCTGCCAAAGTGCCAGAGATGTGAATAAAACTGTCTTACACTCTCCATAACCGCTCATCCACCAGGTGAACACCAACGAGCGACCTGTTGATGCCATGTGGAACAGAAGACCCACACAGCCACGCCCTGCCCAAATTCTTGAGATATAATAAAATGACTGTTGTTTTAAGTCACAAAGTTTTGGAGTAGTTTGTTAAACAGCAAGAGATAACTGGAAAAGTAATATAGAGGAAAAAACGTATTTTGGAGTTACTTCTGGACTCAAATTCTAGCTTCATTATTATGTAATCACATTATTATGTGATCTTTTCTTAACAAGTCACATAACTTCTCCTAACCTCAGTTTCCTCCTGTGTGACAGAGGTAGTTATATCTACCTCCTGGCCTCACCATGAAGATGGAATGAAAAACAGATAGAAAACAGTCTGGCACATGGTGGGTTTCCGTAGTAGTATTCCTTTCTCCTCTTTTCAGCCTCACCACACCCTCTGCTCCAGTTTCCTGGGATTCCCAGAGATGGGGCTACAGCAAGCATCTGCCCCTGCTTCCCTTAGGACTTGATTCTCTTGTCTCTCTTCCCCAGCCACTCCCACCCAGACCTGTTAAAACCCACCATTTAAGACTGGGGGGGGAGCACAGAATTCCAAAAGCATGTTCCTCATAAAATGACCATGGATGGCTGCTCTAGAAAATAAAAACTCTTTCCTTTAAAAAAAAATGTATTGACTTGAACAACTGCTCCACTACTTTAATAAAGCATCAGGGAAGGAAATAGAGAGGATAAAGAAGTTACAAAGAAAATTAGATCTTAAGTTTCCTTGTAGTCCACAGGCTATCAGTGTTTTGTTTGTTTGCTTTCAGCTGAGCCATCCTGCCACCTGTTAGCAGCCACCTGTTAGCAGCTTAGTGGCTGGGCGGCTGGGCCCAGCTCAGCTTGGGCTGGGCCTCAAACTGCTGTTGCTCAGAGCTCAGCTCACATTCTTGCGTGAGCTCTTAACCAACGGAGCCACTTGGCCAGCCCAGGGCTATCAGTTTTTATTCTAAGCTATCAGAAGCAGGAAAGAGGGGCTCTGTGTGCCTGTGGAGGGGTGGGACTGTCATCACCAGGAATTAGAAGAGACAGGCAGAGGCTCTTTCTCCCTTGGTCAGTTATGAAGCTGTGCAGGAGCCACCAGGGGCCCATCCATGTACCGTGTGACGGGAACTGTTCCAGCAGCGACTCCAGAGAAGAGGCCCAGAAATGGACATTTGAATGATTCCAACACCCTAAACCACCATACTTTCAAGGCCTTTGCTCACATTTACTCGGAGCAATTAGTTGAAATGGAAAATTTATGAGAACATGCTGCCATTGCTCCTAAATTTCAGGCGGTGTTCTATTCTACACAAGTCACAAAAGGAGGTCGCCCTTTCAACCCTGCTTGCAGCTCCTTTCACAGGCTTTACCACTAAGAAGTGCATGTGTCATCCAGACTTGGAGCCGGGACTCACCTATTTGGCCTTTCACACTTTTCTCTTGGCCCTAATCCTTGTCTGTGACATGCACATTCCAGAACGCTATGAGATATATAATTACATGGCCAGCCTGTCCATCAGGCCCTGACCTGAGGTTGGGATGCCTGCTCCTTCCTTGTACATTTGTGTAAGTTAGTCTGCATCCCTTGGTACTGGGACTCCCTAGTAAATCAGGAATCGTTTCCAGAAAATTCTGAACACCTGGACCTCAGACAGGCCAGGATTACTTCATGGCCAAATAAATGACTGTGGCTAGTGTGTGAGTGTGCGATGTTTAACAAGTACTTTTGAAATTAGGCTTATTTAAGCCTCACGATCCTCCAGTGAAGTAGAAATTAATCCCATTTTATGGAGGAAAAACTGAGGTTTGGAGAAATTATGCCCAAAGTCACAGAACTACTAAGGGACAGAGTCAGATCTCAAATCCATGTTGTTTTTTCCAAACCCAGTGTTCCCCCACTTCATTCTGCTTTCTGATTATGATTGATCTTAGTAATTAACTCTTTTTTGGTCCCTAGGTTGGATTTCAAGTAGGCAAGCAGGATCTTTTCCCACCAAAATGCGCAGCATTTTGGCTGGAGAACTGACTGCAGCGCCCTGAAACCACACAGATTGTTATCAACTCAGGTGTTCCTATATTCCTACCAATTTGCCATGAGTTTTTGAAGCGTATTAAAAGACACCATGGGGCCAGCTGAGGCGCAGTGGTTAAGAGCTGGCTTGGGATGCCAGCGGCCCCGGTTCGGATCCCACATATGAGGGCCAGTGACACTGCCCTCAAAAAAAAAACAAAACAAATAAAATAAAATAAAAGCCACCATGTATGGAGTTCATTGTAGAGGCCAGGCCCTGTGATAGTCCCTTTGCAGATGTTACCCCTTTAATTCTCATACCAGCTCTCTAATACAGGTATTCTTTTTCTCATTTTGCAGACTGAGATTCAGAGAGGTAGAATATCTAAAGAGTTGTAGAGCTGAGAGTCAAGCGTGGCCCTTGACATGAGCCACAGGCCTCCTGAATTCTCCTCACCTACCCTTCCCCGAGTCTTGAGGTCTGCTCTGCCTGTCAGGGTGGAGAGAGAACTGGACACTTGAGCTTCTGTCCCAGGAGGCTGGGACCATCCCCCTCTATGGGTACTGCACAGGGGATTCCCTAGATAGAACAGGATTCCAAACAGGGATGGAAGAGAAAGTTGTGGACAGACCCCAGAAGACAATGTTTGCTACACAGTTGTTAATGGAGCTTTCCTAGAAGGCCCCTTGGTGAGGAGTCCAGGTCAGCCGCCTAACACAGCATGCCACAGAGGCTTTTGCTTATTAGGTTTATGATGCGATCCTCAGGATCATTCCCATAAGATGAAGGTTCTATTTGTAGTTTTTGTCTTTATCAGATTCTGAGGGGTCTGTTCCTGCCATCCCATAACTCCCCCTACTCCCTACCTCACTGTGTCTGTAGGAACCAACACACCCATTTTGTCCTCTTAAAAGGTTGTTGTAACAACATGAAAATGGGTGGTCTTTATCCCAAACTCAGAACTAGATCACCAAGATGACAAGATTGTGATGAAGTCTTAGGTGACCAGTCCACAGTACCCCTCGAGTGGTCACCTCAACTAAGCAGGAAGCCTTAAATGGTTTCTCAGAGGGTAAGTCCCACGCTTTGTCCATTTTCCATCACAGGCCTGTATGGGAAGTCTGCAGCACACTCTTGAGTTTGACGAGGAAGTTCTTTATTTAGCAAGGATATCTTGGAGTACCTGGTTCTCATGAGCAGGTTTTCCTATGATCGAGATCCTACCCGTAGCGATTTCTAAGCAAGAAGATCAGTGCCGTAACAATTAGGCCAATACCAAATAAATCCCAGTATAGTGCAAGGGTGTTGTCCAATTTTATCCATTTCTGTTGCATTGTAAACTGCTGGCAAGAGACATTTTGTCAAAAAAAAAAAATCTAAGCCTCCCACTTTGTTCATAGCCATCATCTCCCTCCACCCCACCACCCAGTGTTGCTCATTGGAGTTTTCAGAGAATTGGGACCCATTTGAGAAAAACTTACGTTAAAAAACAATGTATCTCGGAGCAAGTGCACAGTTTCCAGTTTCATGAGAGCAAGTGACACAGGTATGTGAGCCTCAGGATTTGTTTGAGCAGCCATATCATATAATCTCCTGGCCATGTGAATGTCCTAGAAATAGAAGAACAGCCCATGCTCATTAGGTACAGATTCTTTAGGGGTAAGTAAACAGAAGCCATTCATAGAAATATTGTAATTTTTCTGTGGGAGGCAGAATGGCTCCCCCAAAGATGTTCATGGCCTACTCCTTGGAACCTATGAGTATGTTACATTACATGGCAAAGGGGACTTTGCGAACGTAATTAAGGTTACTGGATTATCCAGGTGGATTCAATATAATCACATGAGCCCTTAACCACAGAGCTTTCTCAGGGCTAAGGGCAGAAGAGAACTCAGAGATTCTAGGCATGTGAAGGACTCAACCCACCACTGCTGGAGTGCCACCCAGAAAGAATGAGAAGAAATGCATACAGCCAACAAGAATTGTGGGGCCCTCAATCCTACAAGTGCAAGAAACTGAATTTGGCCAACAACCTGAATGAACTGAGAGCCCCCAGGCATCCTCAGAGCCCCCAGGAAAGAAGACAGCCTTGATTTCAGCTTGTGACCCTATGCAGAGGACCCAATCAAGCTCACCCAGACTTCTGACCTACAGAAACTGTGAGATAACATTTATTAAATCTGTGGTAATTTATTACAGCAGCCATAGGAAACTAGCACCATCTTTAAAAAGCTTTCTTGGGCCGGCCGAGTGGCGCGGTGGTTGGGCGCTGTCTGGGAAGCCAGCGGCCCCTGGTTTGGGTCCCACATGTGAGGGCCAGTGGCACTGCCCTCAAAAAAAAAAGCTTTCTTGGAGACCACATGAACCCAATATTAGTAGATTCCAATGAAAGGAGGACACTAGGCCCTAAAACAAATAATACAGATAGTAACAAGTATTTAAAATTCCTAGTTTTCTCAATAGTACTTATCATACCTGAAGTTATAGAATTTATTTATTTGTCTGTCCCCAGGTCCTTGAAGACAAGGACTTGGGCTACCTGCTCACCTCTGAATTCCCAGTACTTTATGAAATACTGAATACATAGTAAGACTTTGATAATATTTGTACAATGAATGAATAGACTTGTTTTGAATCTCAGGCTGGAATTTGATTCCTCAAAGGACATACTATATTTTTAGGGGCTTTTTTTTTGAGGGCAGTGTCACTGACCCTCATCTGTGGGACCCGAACCGGGGCCGCTGGCTTCCCAAGCCAGCGCTTAACCACTGCGCCACTCGGCCGGCCCTAGGGGCTTTTTTTTTTTAACCATTAAATTATTTCATGGCACTAAACATTTTTTTCTTCAGTTTTCATCTATTTATGACTTATTTTTGTTTGCTTTAGTTTTGCTTTGTTTTTGGAAACAGAGTAATAAAAAGGCTAAGTAGAGTTGCTTTTAAAGTTTGAACGGTCTTGGGCCAGCCCCAGAATTGTACTTTGCTTGGGTGCCTGTGGGTTATTTTCAAAAGAAGGGGAAGAAGAGAGATTTTTCACAAATGTTGGTCATCCAGGATCTCTTTGTTGTTCCTCTCCATCTCCCAGAACTTCAGTACAGAGTTCAATAGTTGTGAATCTTTGAGGCCTCTGCTAAACCATTTCTTGGGTGATGTCCACTTTCAGCTGTGTTCTGCTTGGCATTTCTTAAATTTCCCCAAAGCTTTGTGGTCTAGTAAATTGATTTGTTGGAGAAACAGGAATGTTCCTGCTTAAAATGCTTAAAATTTGGGAGACTGTTATGAACAAATCTTCCAGGCAACAAAGGAAATGGATGTCATAAAAACTCTATCTTGTGTCTCTAATTAAAAAAAATTCAGTGGGTGCTCATTCGAAAGCACCCTGAAGAATATAATAGCTGTGTCAGCCCCCACACGTGAAAGGTATATTGACTTGAATAGTTCAGGAAAAGGCAACCTTTGTCAATATCTCCAGCAATCATTCTTATTTGAGGCAGGAAATAGTTATTAATTTATCTTTTGAGGCACAGCTATCACAATTCAGTTGCTAGATTTATAATAAAAAATTGCGAGAAGTATCATTAAAGTGGGATGAGTTCACTCCTTCACCAGGCAGCCTTACAATTTGCAGTGGGGGTGGGGTGGGATAGGAAATCTTTCTTTAAAATTCCCAAAGAAATTCCTGAAAGCTTGTGGCTAATTAGGGCAACAAAAGAAATTTTATTACTAAACTCTAAAATAGACTTGTTCTTTATCCTATTTAGTAATAAATCCAAATAGTTCAAACAAAAAATTTCCTCTTGATGGTGTTTTGATGATGGCCAGGGTTCATTAAATAAGTCCATTGCACACCTAACCCACTTACATTTAACTTTTCTGTGGTACAGTTGAGGGTTTTTTTGCCTTAAATTTGGTGATTTAGGAGATTATGTAAACAGATCTACAGACTCTTCTTGGATAATATGTTTCTAACTAAAATGTCAGGTATGCCAAAGTACTGCCCAATGTCCACATGTTCAAAATAGTTTCTTACAATTCAAAGATACAGAATTCTGCAGCAATAAAGAATCTGGTTTTGGAAAATTGTTCAATTACATGATGCAGGAGTTTTCCAGCCGCGAAACTTTGGGTGTTATCAGAAATTTCTTATACTGGGAGAGGGTAATTTTTTTAATAATTGTTGTTTTCTTATTATAAATATACTATATGTTAGAGAAAACTTTAAAAATCTAGAGCTTAACAAATTTAAAAAACCACCAATAATCTCACTGTACAGAGAGATAAGTTCTGGTAATATTTTATACACATCCTTGCAGCATTCCAGCATTTTATATATATTCTTATGTACATATTTTTTTTTTTTTTTTGAGGGCACTGTCACTGGCCCTCATAAGTGGGACCCAAACTGGGGCCGCTGTCTTCCCAAGCCAGCGCTTAACCACCGTGCCACTCGGCTGGCCCTGTACATACTTTTATTTTAGGAATTTTTCCACTATGTATAATATAGTGAAATTGTCTTCTGCTTTCTTAACCAAACAATATATTTCAAACAATTATACCATCTAAGATATTCTTTAGTCTATAATACTTTATTTTTAATGGTTGCACTGTGTTTCATAGTAATGGCTAATACTTATTACATACTTTCACTGCATGCTGGTCATCACGGTCCTTCATTTAAACCTCATGATCATTCTAGAGGGCAGATGATTTTTTTTTTTTTTGAGGGCAGTGTCACTGGCCCTCATATGTGGGACCGAACTAGAGGGCAGATGATATTAACTCCATTTTAAAAATGAAGAAACTGAGGCACAGGGAGGTGAAATCACATATCCAAAGCCATGTGACTTGGAAGTGGCAAAGCTGAAATTCAAATCCAGGTAGTCTGCTCCTAGCCTGCCCACTTAACCACTAGGTAGTATTTCCTGTTCCCAGAACAAAGCTGCAATCAGTCCTGGGTGTTTGTCCTGAACTTATTGTGCTTAATGAGCAGTCAGAAATTGGGGAGACAGATGCTTCTCAGTGAAGTTATTAGGATAACTCACCTGCATCAACTCTATTCTCAATTCCCTTGTCTAAAACTAGATGAGAACAACAATGACCCATTTTTTTTACATTGATTTACTAAGAGTTGATTTATACTTCACTTCCTTCTCCCAGTGGCTTAAATACAGAGTTTGCTAAACATGATTCCACACCATACATTTTTTGATTCTCAGAGAAATCCTAATAATGATATTGTACTCACCCTTCCCCTGTTTTGCATAAGAATTAACTAATAAAGAGGATTGTGAAGTGTCTTGCTGAAGAAATTCTTAATTACTCCACAACTGAAGTGCTGTGGAAAGCCTGTTCTAATTGTTTGGCTTTCATTCACCATCATTGGAACAAGCTTTTGGCTTTTAATTATCAGCATATTCATTTTAAGAATTAGAAAAGGTGGTAATCTCCTTATGACTCTGAGATAAAAAGATGAATAAACTTGACACCTGGGCACCAGTTGTTATTTTCTAACTGCTAAACAAAAGAAATTAATAAAGGCAAAGAACAATGCCCCTCATTGACTAAATCTAAAATTCCCATATCTAGATCTGAGATGAAGCACAGTCCCTGTTTTTGGCTTTACGTTTTTGTTTTTTCCATGTAGAGACTTTCAGTAGGAAATAAATACGTCTGTGACTGAGAGAGACCAATCAGAATGAACTAACCATGATAAAACAGGAACCCTGACAGAAAAGAACAGAAATGTGGCCAGAGAGAAACTTCAAAGTTTTTTCTAAAAGTATGAAATGTATGTCTTGACAATTGCTGTTTGACATTGTGAAGAAAGTGCCTAGGAGAACAATCAGCGGTGACTCCCAGAAGGAAAACCAAACATTGATGCAGCTGGCTGGCAATGCCAGCTGGCAGTGTCCTCTCCTGCATAGTTGGCCCATGTTCAATCCTTGAATTACTGAGGGTGGGAGAGTGAATTTGAATTTAATCCATGGGGTGGGGTTACTTTTATCCTTTATACAGGCAGTGATTCTCTCACCATTATTGTTATGTTTTGCATGGGGAATGAGGAACAAAAGCTTTAATCTTATTGAAGCCTTACTTGGCAGTCATTCAAATTCTTTTCTGATCTAAATAACAGTCATTCCTTGCACTGTTTGACTACAAAGCTCTTTCACAAAGGCTTATTCATTTTCTCCTCCAGGCCTGGGGTAGGGAAGGTATCATGGTTCTGTTTTACAGATATGGGTGGCAGATGGAGGAGAGTGAGGTGTGGCTAAATGACATCCAAAGAATCATCCAATATAGCTATACGATGCAGTTCTTCTCTCCCCAATTTTACAAATATAGGAAGCTTGCAGCCGCTAGGAATGGGGAAAACAGATTGGATTTGCATTTGACATTTTTTCGCACTGCTTAGGGTGATCAGCCAAAAGGCAGGCCACAGTAGAGCACAGGGAGGTGGGGATCTCTACTGCTGGATTGTGAGACCCTGAATGCCACCCTTGGTAACAGTGTACACCTTTAGCAGTTGCTAGATAGTAATTATTGGTAGTGAATTTCCTAACACAATTGGAAGAAAAAAGAGAGCACAGAAAAGCTGATAACCCCCTTTATAATTGGCTCTCGAAATGCTGCCAGAAATATAAACACTGAAGAAAAATATATGCTTGAGACCTAAGAATGAATCAATTTAGGGCACACTCTCCTCCAAAAGACATGAGGTCAGACAGGCCTGGGCTCAAATTGTGACACCATCACTGATAAACTCTGCAAACTTGGCGGTGTGACTTAACCTCTGTACTTCAGTTCCTGATGCAAACATTGAGCACAATTATAGGGCTTACCTCACTGAGTGGTGGTGTGACTCAAATGATATCGTACACATAACAGACCAACACCAGGCTACTATCATTATTGATATTTAATAAGCCTTTATCACCCTTTCAGATGGCAATGCAGTCTTCCACTTTAGTTATACTTATTGTATAAGGGATTTACCCTTTCCTTATTTTGTTAGCTCTTTTTCTTTCTTTTTTTTTTTTTTTTAAGATTTTTATTAGGGAATCGGGGAAGGGGAGCAGACAAGTTGCTGTCATTTTGTTCTTCAGTCTAGTTGTGGAGGACGTCGCTTCACTGGTCCATGTTGGTATTATCATTGTGCTCTTCCCTGCTAAGGCAGATCAGTTGTCAGCCATTGGATGGCAGTTCACGGTGGTTCACGGCTGCTCACGTCAGCTGCTGGCCACTCAAGGTAGCTTACTGCAGCCCACTGCAGCCCCCTGCAGCCTACACCGTGGTCAGAGACTTACAGCAGTCCAGCTCCAGGTCTAGCTGTTGTTCACCATCTTAGCTGTAGATGGTGCAGCATGACTGGCCCATGTGGGATCCAAACCGGCAGCCCTGCTGCTCAGAGCTCGAATTCCCAAGCCAACTCTTGACCAACAAGCCACTTAACCAGCCTCAGTTAGCTCTTTTTCTTAATGAATATGCCTCATCTCCTCAAGTCATGTGATGTGTAATCTGTGAAGAAGGGAGACCTCTTTTTCTTGGGTCTCTCTAGAGAGCTCAGAGCTGTGTCATGTACACAATGGGTGTTTCATAGATATTTTTGGATTGATGCCATTTCAGTATACAGCTCTGACCCACTTTCTCCTTGTTACTGAGAGCTTAAGAATCAATGGAAATTTTAATGGAAAAGGCCTGGAGGTGGAAGGGAGTTGGGGAAGGGCTCATCAGAATTTCTGGGAAAAGCATAAATTTATGAATCAAATTGGCCTAGGCTAGATTTATTCTACTCATAAGTTATATCCTTGGGCGTAAATGGATAAAATAAGTTCTACCTCAGAGGTTACTACTAAAGTAAGTAATATGTGTTGGCACATAGGAGGGACTTAGCAAATGTTAAAATCTGTTCCTCCCTTTACATTTTGATGACATCAATGAAATGCAAAACATGTATATATTTTTCCTTCCCATACTGAGATAGGAAACTTATAGGTAGTCAGGGAAATGGCCACGGTAGAGGGAATCAGGGTGAACACCATAACAAAAGCCAGGAGAAATCATTTTAATAGCTGACTGACAGGTTTAAGTCATAGGACCCCACCAGAAGGACAAATTTGGGAGGGGGAGGAAGAAATAATTTTTCAAAGCCTATAACAAAAAAAATCAGAAGTTAAATTTCACCTCCAAAGGGGCGATTAAAACAGGTTAGTTAACATAACATAAGACAGTCAAGAACTTCCTAATAGAATGAGCAAGAGACAATGACATCTTCAAAGCCCCAGCCTTGAGATAACCTAATCCTATCAAAAGAGACATCAATTCTGAGACAAGGAGACAGTTTCAAGAAAATGCCTCCTCCGGGCTAGGCAACAATGTAAATCTGATAATAGTGCCAAGAGGCCCACCTTTCCAGCCATACAAAAGGTATAAAAACCAAAGCTTTTGCCCTAACTAGGGGCACCCCAGTCGGGACCCCCTCTTGTTTTGAGAGCTGTTACTTTCTACTCTAATAAACTGTCCTCTGCTACAAACTGTACCTCTCTGGTCCGTATCTCCATTCTTCAGCTCCATGAGACTACGATCCCGGCACAAGAGAAATATCCTATATCAATACAGCTGACATTACTAGGTTTGGATTATTACCTACACAGTTACCTTTGCGATACCTAATCCATGTTCATGCATATAGGCCAGATTGAACATGGCTTGTGCGCTGTGGTGTTTTTCGGCTGCAATGCTGTAATGTGTGGCTGCTGTTTGATAGTCTTTTTTAGTCCCGTAGCCATAGTAATGGAAATCTCCAACTTTTACTCTAGCGAATGCATTGCCTGATAGAAATATTAGGAAGAGAAGAAGAACCCAAATGATTCATGTATAGTTCCCAGTAACTCAGTCTAATGACAATATTAAAACAAACAAACAAACCTCTCAGAATCCTAGAATCAGTATTAAATATAATTTATGGAATATAAAACACAACACTCAGTGCTAGCTGTCTTCACTGTATGGTAACTCCCATAGTACAAATGTTCTTAAAGAATAAACATTATGAATTTTACCTTTTGAATTTGTTTCTTGAAGGTAGTAGGTCACTTCTTGGGAAACTGGATCCCACCCCTCCTATTCTCAGACTCCACTTCAGAAGCCCTACTCAAATGCATCATCAGTTTCTCCCTCTTTTCTAGATCAATACCATCAGTCATTCAAGCACACTTGTTATCTTCTATAAAGAAAAACCCTTTCTTAATCCCATGGTGTCTCCTTCTAACTACTCCCATTTTTCTGTTCACTTCACACTCAGCTTTTTCAAAAGTGTGTTCTACACTCACCATCTCCAAAGCTTCACCTCACAAATGTTCTTCAACCCACTCCAGTCTGGCTTCTGCTCCCCTCCTTCCATAAATCTGCTACTTTCAAGGTGGTCATTAACTTCCATGCAGCCGAATCCATTGGCCACTGCCCTTTCCTTATGTTACGGGACCTCTAAGCAGCACTGGAGTCATTGGATCTATCTTGATATCAATGACATTGCCTTCTCTTGATTTCCCTCCTGCCTCATAGGCCTTTTCCTTTTCAAACTCTGTCCTGGCCCCTTCTCTACCCAACTTCTAAATTTTAGAATATCAAGGACTTGCTGCTCAGTTTCTTTTGGTCATTTCTTCTCTCCCTTATTTTTTATTTTCTCTTCCCTCCCTACTCCCTTCACCTCTCTCCTTTATCTCACCTCTTTCTCTAGGTAATCTCATCTGGTTCTGTGGCTGTCTTTATGTTTACTATTCCTGAATGTATATCTATAGTACTGTCTCTCCCCAAGCCCCAGACTCTTATAACTGCCTCATTGACTTCTCTACTTGGGTCTCAAACTTAAAACATCCAATAGAGATTCCTAATATTCTGCTACCACCTCCCCTAAACAAAATCATCAGTCTCTTCCCTATCACAGCACCAGCACCACCATTGTTCAAGTCATAAATCTAGGATAATTATTCTTAATTGTTTCCCCTCACTTTCATCCTTGCATCCATCAGCAAGTCCTGTTGGTTCTACCTTTAAAACACACCTGTTTCTTGCCATCTCTTCCACCACCTAGTCCAAGCCTGGAATACTACAGTGGCCTCTAAACTGGTCTTTGATATTTTCAATCTATTCTCCACACAACAGCCAAGATGATCTTTTAAAAACATAAAATCAAATCATGTTATTCCCTGTGTTAAATCCCCCAAGTGCCTCACTTTGCACTTGGAAAAAAATGCAGGCTCCCTCCGTGACCTACAAATAGTGCTTTATCTGTCTTCTGCCTGATTATCCTTATTGCATATGCTCTAGCCTTATTATTTCTTCAATACACCAAGCTCATTCTTGCCTCAAAACCTCTGCATTAAGATTTTTCAAGTCCCTCTGCCTGGCATGTTTGGGATCTATGACTCTTCATGTGGCTGGTTTCTCATTCAGGTCTCACTGCAAATGTCATTTCCCTCCTAGAGTCCTTCTTCGACTACCTTGTCTAAAGCATCCCTTCAGGCCCCCACCCCAGGAGTTATCCATCTCATCTCTGTGTTTTATATCCTTCACTGTTTTTTGTTTACTACTTTATTGTCTCTCTCTCATGAGGGCAAGATCTTTGAAGCTCTTGATCACTGACATACTCCCAGAAGCAGAATGGTACTTGATAAGTACTTGATAAGTATTTATAGAATGAATGGATAGACATGGTAGGAAACTTTTCAGAAAATACTTTTCCCAGATGTTAAATATTTTAGAATATTAATTTCTAACAAACATGGATATACTCAGGAGTAGAAAAAAATTCATGTGACATTTTAAAATATGAGACTTGAGTTTTTTGAAGGCCATTTAGTGATGACCTCTAAGGATCTCTTTGGGGTCCAGATTTCCATTCATGAGGACAATATTGATTGAAAAGCTGAGGGAATGCTGGTCTAGGATGTTCGTCTCAGCTGTGACCAATCCTTCTAGCATAGTCTAGGCTTGCTTGGAAAAGGAGGAAGTACCCTGTATGGTAATGCTCTGAGGTGTATCATTTAGGACTATAGGACTCCTTCCAAATTCCATCTGACCTAGTGTAATGCTTAAAATACTTTGGAATTGATTCCTTGGATGCTGAAGTTCTTTTAATCTTCTAGAATCCTCTATTCAAATATAATGCTATGATCTACCTTTAGCTCTGAGTAGAGGTAACTTCATAAAATTCTTAAGCTGCCAAAAGCCATTAGTTATCAGAGCTTGCTTCCCAGGTGCATCAAAATGTACAAGTAGGCAAGACCTTACAGAAATGGGCCTGGAGAGGAAAGAGGCCCCAGGAGCCCTAGAGAGAAAGCTATTCCATCTCTACTTTTGCACAAAGATGCCTTCCTTTGACCCCAAGATCCCTTCTGGGCCATAGCCACAAAAGGATAGGACTTCTGGGTATTTTCAAGGACCCCCACCCTCAAGTCTCTGAGAATGGGAGGCAGTGAGCAAGCAGGTTTTCCAGAGTATTCAACTTTACCTTAATTAGGGACCTAACTGGGGCATGTGGCAATCCTGACAGGCTCTGAGGGGGTCACCTGACAGTGCCTGGGATTTCCCTTTCAATTTCACAGTCTCAGGGTGTTGACTGAGCCCTGATGGTTCAGCTCTCTGAGCTACTCAGCAACCATATCTTTAATATAAATGTCCGCTTATTTTCAACAACCCTTTTCCTTGGTGGAATTTCCTCACTATTTCCTGGCTTAGAAATAAACCTGTATTTGTTGCAATTGAGCTAATTAGCCAGAGCTAAGAGGTTGCTGGTATTGTTTCTCCACTCCAGACAAGGTCTTTATTGCATTTAGAAAATAGAGACTTTTCTGTTTTAGGGAAATTTGTCACTAAAATTTCATGGATGGCTTGTTGCTGTGTTACCAGCTCAGCTGGATGTGCAAAGGCACCACTGTGACTTTTTCCTCTGCCTCATATTAGCATCAGCTGAGAATCATTTTTCATCCCATTCACTTCTTGTAGAAAAGGGTGATTTGGCCTTAGCATAAGGCGATTTTAAGAAACTTAATTGGAAGTAAAATTGCCCTCTTACTGCAAGAGAGTTCCTCACATATCCAAATGTCAATTGTGACAGCTTTGCAGTATCTCTCTGCTCTTAGTAATATAATTTTAGGGAAAGAATGGAATGAAACAATGATGAAATGCTACCTGCCAAGGCTTTCTCATTAGTGCTATATCTTGTGTTCCTTATCACATATGATTCCTACAAGCAGGGCATGGGAACTCTAGAAAAAGGGAGAGGACCTTGCTAATTAACTCAGGGTTCTTGTGTTTTTTTTCCTGATGCTAACATGCTAATTGTTATAATAAAGATCTGAAGTTTGTGGTAATCATCCGTGTGATATTTTAAAACAGAAACAAGTCTTAGATCCATAAGTAATTTTACCTATAAGCTCACTGAGACATCGGTGACATCTCTGATAAGTTAAAAAAGAAATAAAATAAAACTGAGCAAATGAGTGACTGAAGCCAGACCAGGAAAATTGTTTTTTGTTTTTTGTTTTTTTTTGTTTTTGAGTAAAACTATCATGTTTCAAATGGCTGTCTGGTGCTATGGAGACAGAGCCACAGAAAAATTTGTATGGGTTGCTTAAATAGGGACCCTGAGAATAACAAAGAAAAGAAATTCCTAGAAATGACCTCTAACCAAAGACTAACCCTAATACTAGCATAGTTTGAAATACCATTTACTTTCTGCCTATGTGCCCAAGAACTCAGCTGGAGCAAATCAGATGAATAATAGCAGACAGGCACCAGGGCTGTGTCCATTTTTATCTAAGTTCTATACCTTGAATGGCAGCTCGATCCCATAGGAGAAGTGCCATTGGATACATCTTCTCTTTTTCAATAATTTTAGCTTTTTCTAAAAAAAAAAAAAAAAAAAAAAAAAGAGAGACATTCCATTAGGAAGGCTTAAAATACTCCTATAGTAAAGTCACATATGCGTGTGTATGATTAGGGAATTGCAGAGAATTTTAACTTATCTTACTCGATTCCAAAATGAATGCTGAATTGCTTTGAGCTACCTCATAGCCCATTTCTGCAAGTAGTGCATACTGAACAAGAGAAGAATCTATATCACCATTCTTATAGGCAAAGTATGCTGTCAGGAATTTCTCAGCCCAGTGGCCTAGTTCACAAACACCTTTATAAAGCTGTATATAGGAAGAGAAATCAAGCAGACAAGTTAGCCAATATACTTCATTTCAGGTAAAAGATAAATGACATCAGCCTTCAGCTCCTGCTGGCTGGTCAGGCAAAGAATTCCAGTCTAACGCATGGCTTTTGCAGATTATTTAGTTAAGAATTAATACCTTTCATTGACACCAAGATTACAAGTGTTTATTTATTTATTTTTTTGTCTTGAGCTGAAATGTCCTGAGGCTTATTTTATATTTGTGTAATAAACTTTTCTGATTAGAAGGCTATTTGGCAGAACAAGAATGTATTGTTTTCTATTTATTAAAAAAGGGCCTTTCTGAGCATTGCTGCTCTGCTAGGGTGAGTTAGAAGGCCCCAGCTGATGTGGAAAGGAGAGAATGAAGGGAAGACAGTGCCTGAGGGTGTAGGTGACATAACCATGAGGGAGCTGTGCAGAGTTCTAAGGGGACAAACGTCAACTTAGCTGAATAGCCCTTATGTAACCAAAAGAGGTTAGCCATACATAATTCATTAGGAAGTTGGCAAAGGAGCAAATCTAAAGATAGATTATTAGCTGGCAGCTTTTGAAATGAGTTTCAGAAAAGCCAGATTGCAACATGGAGGTATTTATATTGGTGCAGCGGATATTTAATAAATCAATGAAGAGCATTAAGTTCCTAAAAGCATTCCTTTGTAAAGTACATCACTGGCTCAGGCTGAAAGAATCAACTTTCTCAGTTGTCATCCAAGTCATCAAATACCTAAGGACCCTGTTTTTGGGGAAGAAATGGACTACATTTTTTTTAGGCTCAACCAAGCCTTTCATTTCCCAAATTGCACACCCCCAATTCCACTAGAAGTGCCAAATTGCCATGGCAATTTGATTAAAGGCTGAAGCAGAGCTCCTTAACTGAATTCCGAGGGAGCTCTGAACTTGATGAAAAGTCAAACGCAAGAGAGGAGGGATCATTTCTCTTCCTCCCTTTCCCAGTCTGAGTTATATCACTGCTTTTCCTCCCTGACAAATGTCAGTGTTTACATTGTCAACTGGAAGAAAAGAGATAATAGCTATAAAATCCAAGGCACCAACAATTTAAGGGCAGTATCACCTCTTCTGTGTGATAAATGAAAAGTACTTTAAAAACATCTCATTATTTACCTCCACAGCAGTTCTGCATGATCTTAAGACTCCTGTTCCTGTGGCGTACATCTCAGCCAGATAATAAATGGCGAGGGGCTGCCCACTCTGAGATGCCAAGTAAAAATATTTAAAGGCAAGTTTATAATCCTTCCAGACTCCAGAGCCAGCTGAAAATTAAAATTAGTTTGAGCCAGACTTTATTTATTTTGTTACATTATAACCTATGGATATAACGGTCCCTGATATTTTAAATAGGAGCGGGGAAAGCCAACCAAATGTCAAGCTGTTCTAATTCCATTGTTTGTGAAGGGGGCAGGGGAGGAGGAGTTGAGTTCGATTTTAAGTAAGAATATGGAAATCTTTGTTCTTGACCCATTCAAGACACTGAAGAAGGACTGTATCTCCTCAATATGGCACAACTAATGTTAATGAAAAGAAGACCAGATGGTGGTCTCTGAGGAATGGAAGCCCCACCATGATGTGTCTCTCCATCTTTGTCATCCTTTTATACTAGGAGACCAGTACAGCTCCTCCCAGCCATAACTATGGAGTTTGGAGCAGGCAAATCCCATCTCCAGGAAGCCCTGCTAGACTGAATTCATGCTTGGAGCAAGGAGAAGCATTGGGAGCTACGGCAGAGAATCAACTACTCTCAGAAGCTGATATTCTTGTCCTGGCCCATTACATCTTTTGGGAGTTGGGCACCTCCAGCCACTTCATTTGCAAAAGGTGGGGCTTTCACTAGTTGGTCCTTCAATTCCCCTCCAGTAGGAACATTTCATAGCCTTTAGAAGCAGTGCCATATAGTGCCTAAGAAGAAAGGCTCTAGAGACAGATTGCCTGGATTTGAATCCCAGCTTCAATGTGATCTTGGGCAAGAAGCTTAAAAAAATTATGGCTCAGTTTGCTCATCTATAAACTGTGAGCTACTCCCTAGAGATGTTGAGAGAACTAAATGAGTTAATACATACAAAGACTAATAGACATTAGCTATTGCTATTACTCTTATTCTAAAACTTAAGAAATATTATAGATCCTGGGCCTGCGACTTGGAATGAACTAGAACAAAGCTATCTTAGGCAAATCGCCAGGGCAATACAGAACAGGTCCTCCCCCGAACTATGGTGGAAAATGCCAGCTGACTTTTTGGCCAGATCTGACCTTGATGATGCAGTTTGTTGCTGCACTAATTCCAGCTCTGACTGGAAGGACTTAGTGCAGAGACTCAGTATGTTCCAATCTCCTGGTACTTTTCTTGGCCATGCCTCCTCCCAGTCCCCACAGAAATTATTACAAACCCTCATGGCTTTTTGATGCCTCTTACCCCAATTATTCTACCTGTGCTCTCAGAGGACAACTTTGTACCTCCTAGCTGAGGGAAACCCTCACTTTGTCTTTCCTCACTTGCTGCTTTCCCCTGCCCCACAGATTTACATATGCACCATCCTTCGCTTCCTGCCTCCATCTTTGAGGATGAGAAATCCCTTCTCTCTATCAAGAGTAATGAAGCCTTTACTTCCCTGGGCTTAGTCAGATTCTAATGACACCCAACTTTTTCCAGAACCCTTTTGCTTCAATTATCTTGTCTTTCCCATGACACATTAACCACTTCCAAAAATTATACTCACGTCTCTATCTTAAAGACAATTCCCTCTTGGTTCCCCTCATGCTACCATTACATCTCTCTCCTTCCATTTATTTTTTATTTTTATTTATTTTTACTTTGTATTTATTTATTTTTTTGAGGGCAGTGTCACTGGCCCACATATGTGGGACCGAACTGGGGCTGCTGGCTTCCCAAGCCAGCGCTTAACCACCGCGCCACTGGGCCGGCCCCTCTCTCTTTCCATTTAAAGGCAAAGTACTTCCAAGAATATTTTTACTCATCTACTTCCTCAACTTACTATTCATACCTCAGCCCACTGTAACTGGCTTCTATACCAATCAGTCCAACAACCTCCCTAACATCCTCAGTATTGACAAGTCCCAAGAATACTTGGCCCTTTCTTACTTTTTTTTTTTTTTTTTAAATTGTGAATCAGGCTTCTCACTGCATTCAGAGGGGTATTCATTCATTTACTCTTTCTTGAAAGTTCTATTCCTGGCTTCCATAAGATCTCTTTTTCTCCCTACTCCTCTCACGGTGTCTTTTCAGTTTTCTTGTGACCACTTTTTCTTTGCTTATCTCTTCAATATGACACTGAGGACCACCAGATTTCTGACTAGGCTCACTGCTCCTCCCTCTCACACTCTCCTTTCCTTTTGCAACCTCAACTATTCTTAACAAATACCTACATGTTGATGTTTGTCATGTCCCAAATATTTCTCTCTAAGTTCATACTTGTTTCTGGGTATGTGCATTGGATATCACAAATCTCCTCAAACTTAACCTTTTCAACGGTAAGCATCCTGACTCTGAACCTCTTGCCTCCTATCCCAACTGGTGTCTTTTTCTTCAGTCTTCTTCAAATTGCTGCCTGTATATTCTCTCTAAACCACATACATCAGTCCTTTGGCTTTTGTTTACAAAGGAGCAGACTAAAAATCATTTTTCATTCTAGGTAAAGCAGCCATATTTGTAGCACTTACAGTAGTACATGAAGCCTAACTGAAACTGTGCGTTGGGCCATCCTTTCTCTGCAGCTTTCTGAAAGTATTTAAGTGCTTCAGCATAATTCTGCAAGGTAATTATACTCTTATTACTCAGAGATGTAAGTACAACAATGGTAACAATTGCTTTCTACTGTTTTTATTTTTTAAAGAGTATAGGTAGTGCCATATGTGATTTAGACTACTTAAAATAGTATTAGAAGTATTATACATTTTACTTTATTATTAGATTATAATAGGAAACAATTATCTCATTTTCACTGCAAATTTTGTCTTTCCCTACACTGAAAGTTTTATTAGATATTAGGGGGAGGTCCTCAAAGACAAAAGTTACATTAAAAAGGTAAATTTCTCTATCAAAAAAAAGTCCTCAGGGGTTAATTTCTAAGGTTACTATTACATTAGGTTATTATTCCTTAGGCAACAACTAACATTGTTATTCTTGTCACAAGCTTGTTATATGTCTCTTTGACAAACATTTCAATGGTTTATTTTATTCTCTATTGTCAGATATGATAGTTTGGCAAACCAGGTAATAGAAACTAATTTCTTTAAATTAATCAGTGACCATGAATTTTACACTATAAATTCCTGGAGAAGATAATGAAATTCTTCAACTTACCATAGGAACTCCTTTCCCATAAAAGTAAAGAAGACCGAGCCCATGAAGACCAATTGCATTGCCCTAGAACAGTTTTAAAAATTCATGTAAACTCCCAGAAGAATTAATAATAAGGAAAATTTCTGAAAAATAATTTAAAATACTTGAAATGCACCCAGTAGGTAGTTAATCAAGGCAGGTTAATCAGGCAGTTGGCAAATTATTCTGACCCTCCCTAGTGTTTCCTTTCATACCTTCATAACTCCCTCTGACTAGAAAAGAGAAGGAAATTGAAAGTGAAATCTTTCCTCCATTTTTTCATTCATCTTTTATTTAGTGTTCACTTTGTATGTGACTTCATAGGAAGCATGGGGCAGAGGAAGCAGGCAAGTGTTAAAAGATGAATAAACCATGATCCCTGCCTTAAAGAGTTCACGATTAGTGGGCTCTGACTCACTAAGTAGAACCTCTTAAAGTGATGGTGTCAAATGTGGTAATTCATATAGTAGAAACAGATCCAGAGTGCTGTGGGTATCTAGAGGGGAACACTTAACTGCCTGGATGAGGCTAGGGACTGATGGGATTGAGTTGTCAGGAGTGGTGACATTTGAGCTGGGTCTTGAAGGATGTGTAGGAGTTTTCCAGAAGGGAGAAATCTATCCAGACACATGTTATGTGCTTTGGCCAAAGAACATTTTGGAGACTGTGAATTTCAACCTAGCCATTATGCATGATATTGTTGGTATCTGTTTATTCAAATTTGACTTCTTATACCATCACCAATGTTTTCTTTTCCATTCAGTACTAAATTAATTACCATTTCTTTTTCTGATTTGTATTCTGAATAGTCTAGGGAAGATAATATTTAACACATTTAACATTTAGCACATGTTCAAGCCTATTTGATGAGATAAGTAAAGAGTTAACAGGAGTGGGCTTTTGAGCTGGCAGAATGAGACAGGCAGAGTTAACAGAAGTGAGTTTGTGGGCTAACAGGAATGAGCTAAACATTAATTGCTTGGCTCTGAGTTTCCTGGCCAACGTTGTACATACAAGCTGACAAACACCTTACATCCATTATAGGTAGGAACAGAACAGTTCCCAGTCACAACGGCAACCCCCTGCACTCTAACAAACACCCATCATAGGTGGGAACAAAACAGTTCCCAATCTCAACAGCAACCCCTTGCAAGCTGGCATTCATCATAGATGGGATCAGGACAGTTTCAAGGAGAAGGCAATTATAATGGCAGCCCCCTGCAAGCTGACCAGCACCCTATATCCTGCAAGGAAAAATATAAAACCCTAGCACTCCTTCTCATCAGTGCGGCTGTCCCCATCAAACCCTGCTCTGGCTAAACTCCATTTGCCAGTATCTCTTTCTTACCCCTCTGTCTCTGCAGCTGTCTCCATCAGACTGCCCTGGCAAACTTCTGCCAGTTCCAAACAGAATTCTGTCTCCCTTTTTGACTTTCAATAAATCTTTTCTTACTCTTATAGAGTCTTGAAAATGCTTTTACATTCAGCAAATGATCTGGGGTTAATTCTACTCCAAGACATATTAATCCCTAATGAAGACTGAACCTTGAAAGTAACCTCCTCACCAGAAAACTCACTTTTCAATCTCCCATCATGCATTTCACCCTCTAGTGACTGAGTAAGGAGCCATGTTTGGCCACTTGGCTTTCATTCAGCAACTCTGTAGGTTTGTTTTATAGGTTTATAGTATTTCCTCAGGAACTTGAGTTCTGATAGAAAACTCCAGATTTCTTCTTACTACCTAAATGTAGTTGTTGTGGATGGAGCCAGAGTACCCCGTAGTGATACAGGAAAAGCACATAAATAGAGAAGACATAGTTCAAAAACTACTTTAAGACTCCAAAGTTTGGGCCTATGAATACCAAAGGGCCAGCTATTGTAAGAATTCTTAAGGATGGTCAATCTGTGAAGCAGTGGGTATATATCTGCTCCTTTCTTCCTTCTCCCAGCTACATCTACCTGAGGTCCTAGATGTATTGGGATAGTCTGGTCTGGGCGGGGGAAGGGGGGAGTAAGGCCTAGTGTGATGGATTTGATAAAGTCTAGCCAATCTGTCTTCTTCTAATTATCCTCATTTAGGTAACTGAGAAAAGTGGATGGGAAGGGAAAAGAAAGGAGGGAAGGGTAAGAGAGAGAAGGAGAACATTAAAATAGTGGGGGCAAATTACTTTCTTTCTCTAACAGAGTCCCAAGGCGACCAGGGGCTCATTGGATGACTCACCAACTGTTTAAGGCCCAGGGTATCTTTTAGACCTTTCAGGTCAAGAGTGGCCATGCAGGTAATGTAAGAAGCTCTTTAATCTAGGTGATGGAGAGGTGGAGAGTATCTGCCTTGTCTAAAAGCAGCAGCTCTTCCTCAGCTTTGTTCTGGGAAGTTGCTGTTACATGGAATGGCAGCCTCATATGGTGAGCTCTTCCCATTTTCCAAGAAAGGCTGGATGTCCAGATTTTTATATGAAATTTCCTAATTTTAAAAACACTTTCTGGGCCCAATAAAACATGTGTAGGCAATCACCCTGCATATACCTTTCACAATAGGGCTAACTCTCTTGCTTAGTTTTTTTTTTTTTTTTTTTTTTTGAGGGCAGTGTCACTGACCCTCATATGTGGGACCAGAACCGGGACTGCTGGCTTCCCAAGCCAGCGCTTAACCACTACGCCACTCGGCTGGCCCTAACCCTTGCTTAGTTTTGCACTGACATGAACTTAGGGAACAGATGATCATTTATTTGGCAAATATTTAATGAACCCCTACTATGAGGTTGGTGCAAATGTAATTGCAGTTTTTGCATTGTTGAAATTTGCATTTGATATTGGAATACATTCTTAAATAAATGTGGTTATGTTATACATAATTTTAATGTGCATTTCTTGCTTTATGTTTTTTTGCTAATGACTTATTACTTGCTGTTTATTTTATATGTATTTTAGATTATGGAAATGATGTTAGACAAAAGGCAAATTCTAATGATTTTCTTATTCAAGTTCAAAATAGGTCATAAAACAGTGGAGACAACTCGTAAAATCAACAACGCATTTGGCCCAGGAACTGCTAACGAATGTACAGTGCAGTGGTGGTTTAAAAAGTTTTGCAAAGGAGATAAGAGTCTTGAAGGTGAGGAGTGTAGTGGCCGGCCATTGGAAGTTGACAACGACCAATAGAAGTTGCCAAAGAACTCAGCGTTGACCATTCTACGGTTGTTTGGCATTTGAAGCAAATTGGAAAGGTGAAAAAGCTGGATAAGTGCATGCCTCATGAGCTGACAGCAAATCAAAAAAATCATCGTTTTGAAGTGTCATCTCTTATTCTACACAACAACAATGAATCATTTCGCAATCAGATTGTGATGTGCGACAAAAAGTGGATTGTATATGACATCCAGTGATGACCAGCTCAGTGGCTGGACCTAGAAGCTCCAAAGCACTTCCCAAAGCCAAACTTGCACCAAAAAAAGGTTATGGTCACTGTTTAGTGGTCTGCTGGTCTGATCTACTATAGCTTTCTGAATCTGGGTGAAACCATTACATCTGAGAAGTATGCTCAGCAAATCTATGAGATGCACCAAAAACTGCAATGCCTACAGCCAGCATTGGTCAACAGAAAGGGCCCAATTCTTCTCCACAACAACACCCGACCTCACATCGCATAACCAACGTTTCAAAAGTTAAACAAATTGGGCTATGAAGTTTGCATTATCCACCATATTCACCTGACCTCTTGCCAACTGACTATCACTTCTTCAAGCATCTCAACAACTTGTTGCAGGGAAAACACTTCCACAAACAACAGGATGCAGAAAATGCTTTCCAAGAGTTTGTTGAATCCAGAAGCATGGGTTTTTATGCTACAAGAATAAACAAACTTATTTCTCGTTGGCAAAACTGTGTTGATTGTAATGATTCCTATTTTGATTAATAAAGACGTGTTTGAGCCTAGTTATGATTTAAAATTCACGGTCCGAAACTGCAATTAGTTTTGCACCAACTAACGCTGTCACCCTCCTCTAGGTGAGGAGAAGTGGCCTTCAGACGGTATGAAAGAAGGCAGAAGGTAGAGTAGTAATGTTCCAGCAGTGGGCCGGCCATGTGGCTCAGTTGGTTAAGAGCTCGCTCAAGAGTGCGAGCTGAGCTCAGAGCAACAGCGGTTCAATGCCAGCTCGAGCTGAGTTGCCGAGTTGCCGTTGAGCAGGATGGCTCAGCTAAATAAATAAATAAATAGGATAGAATAGGGAAAAGTTTATGTGAGGCCAGGAGGGTAAGGGTGGCTTTGGGAAGGGAAACGCTGCTCTGGGGGATGGGTAGGATTCAGAATGGAAGAGCCTGGGAAGGGAGAGAAAGGACAAATGTGTGGAGATGGAGATGGACCAGATGTGTTCAGAGGTGTGAGAGAGAAAACTATGGGCCCAACATCACATAGGAAAACTGTTTATGTTTCTGAGTAAATAAGACAAAAGAAGTCGTAAAGCCTGTAGCTTTGCATCTTGGTACTGACATAACTTAAAAACAAATTAACAAAGCAATGGTTGTTTTTGTTTGTTTGTTTTTGGGGATTTTTGTTTTTGTTTGTAGTGAAAGAAGAGTATGGGTGTGCACAGAGTGGGAGACAGAAACCTTTTGCTTTAGTAGTGGCCACAAGTAAGAAATCTAATAAATTGTCCACGTCATGATAAAGGAATGTATGGCCATTTCCACCTGGTGCCATTCAGAGCAATTACCTTAAAAAGCGTCAGATTTCCTCTGTAAAGAAAGGTAGCTCAGGTTTAGAGCATGAATAGCTCAGATCACTGCTGGTTCTACAGCCCTGAATTGCTTGGGAGCTGGAATAATTTACACACTAAATTCCTGGCATTATTCCTGTAGGCTGACAAATCAGCGTTATTTGCCAAATTACAAGAGATCTTCCTGTTATATATAACCCACCTCTTTTTCAGTTGGCTCTCCTTTGTCATCTTAATCTAATGGTACTCAGACAACTGTCTTGCTGAGCAACAATGTCACATAAATTACAAGGGAGAGGAGTGCAGCACCAGCCTTCTCAGTAATTTACACCACAATAGCAGCAGCATTGAAGTGCTAGTCATTATAAATAGGCTCATAAAGCAGTGTGTGGGTTTTTAAAAACAGTTGAAAATATTCCCCAATCTGAGCACAGCTTTACTGCTAGTGTTGCAGTATGACACGGTAACAATAAAATGTCTCCTATTGTGCAGGGATAGAAAGCTGATAAGGCCATTCACCAGCACCAGGTTGACGGGTGTTGGTATTAGGGTGCTCTTTATGTACTAAAGGGATTCAGAGGAATCCACTAAGTTTTATCTGACAGATACCAGCCTCATGGAACTGAGGAACCAAGGCAAAAACTTCAATGCCAGGAGCCATGTTACACCATTTCCTCACAGATCCCATCCATTCTGCCTTGGATATGCTTTGAAGTTCCTTCTACCTAACTGTCCCCAGGATAATAGTAAAAGATAATAGCTGACACATAGCACTTACCATGTGCTGGGTAGTGTTTTAAGTACTTTACAAAAGAAGGCACAGAAATGTTAATAAGTCCTGACAACAATATGAGGCAAATCTTCTTGTATTCCCATTTTATAGATGGGGAAATTGAGGCACAGAAAGGTTAACTAACTTGCCCATAGCTACACAGCTAGTAAGTAGCAGGACTGCCATTCAAACCAAATGTCTCCAGAGCCACTCTCCCAATTGTCTTCTCCTGGCTGCCCCTCTGACAAGTTTCTTCTTGGGCCATTAGGATTTCTGGCTTTGGGATAAGATCAAATGGGAGAAAGCTGGTCACTTCTTGGTTGGTTTTGTCCTGAACTTATTGCATTATTGATTGAGTTTTCCCTTCCTCTGTCTTCATCTCTTTTATTTCTTGTTTCCTGAGCTAGATAGCTTCATCTACTGTAGGGGAGAGGGGAAAGTCGAGCTTCTGTCTGGCCTCTTGCTAGGACAGCACAAGCCACTGCCATTTTCCACTGACCAAGGAGACCAGACATGTCACCCCCTTCCTCAACCCCATATTTCACTGTTAGCAATATTCTTCTCCAGGACAGAAAACTCTTCCCAGGTCTATTAGCCAGGCATGGTGCTTTGGAGTCAACTCTTCAGCACCAGCCTACATGTAATAACAGCCAAGTGTTTTTATGTGTTTGCAGAAATGGACTGAGTACATACCTTATTGGCTGCCATGGAAAAGTATTTGAAAGCGGTAACGTTATTTTGTGGTGCTGCATCATTACCCTCTAAATACATCTAGAAAAAAACAAATTAACAGAGGATGTAAAAAAACTAAGGAATCTGAGAATGATAAAAATGTTTTAGAACTACATATAGGTGATGGTTGGACAACATTGTGAATGTAGTAAATGCCACTGAAATGAACACTTTTAAATGATTAATTTTATGTTGTGTGAATTTCACCTCAATTTTTTATAAAGGAAAAACTAAAGAAACAATCTACTACGTATATTCTGGAGTGACCTTGCCCAAGGACAAAAAATGAGCCCTATTTGTGTTTTCTCATGTCTAAATTTGCTGTTTGTAGCACCTCTGGAAACACCTGCCCCCATGGTTACTATGAATGCAAACTGGCTGCAGGGAGCCCAGGGCAGCACTTGGGGGAGTGAGTGGTCTTTGAAGAAAAAAACATGCCTCTCTAAAGGAACCCTCCACTAAGCTGCTCCGCAGCCAGACGGGCCTCTCATCAGAGGGGACCCAAGGATGGACTTTGGTCAGCCTGGAGCTGGGTCTCATTCCTGGAGAGAAGAAAGGAGGCATCTCTTTATTTATTTATTTATTTAAAGATTTTATTGGGGTTGGGGGAGGGGAACAGCGTTGGGGAATCGGGGAAGGGGAACAGACAAGTTGCTGTCTTTTTGTTCTTCGGTCTAGTTGTGGAGGATGTTGCTTCACTGGCCCATGTTGGTATCATCATTGCGCTCTTCCCGGATGAGGCAGATCAGTCGCTGGCCTCTGGATGGCCGCTCACTGCGGCTATTGGCAGCTCACACTGGCTGTCAGCTGTTCACATTGGCTGCTGGCCACTCACTGTAGCCTATGGCAGCCCACTGCAGCAGGGACTGCAGCCTACACCATCACTGGGGCTCGCACAGCCCAGCTCCAGGTGGAGCTGTTGTTAGCTGTAGAGGGCAGTGTCACTGGCCCTCATATGTGGGATCTGAACCGGGGATGCTGGCATCCCAAGCCAGCACTTAGCCAATGCGCCACTCGGCCTGCCCAGGAGGCATCTCTTTAGATTGAGGCCTGCATCAGTCTACAATGTACAACTAGCCAGATCTCCTGTTACATGTGAGGAGTAGGGGCTATGGGAGGGATTCTAAGCTATAACCATTCAAGGAGCCCCAGGCCAGAAGCACTTTCAAGGTTGCTTTTGGTGTCCCAGATAGAGGTTTCTGTTTTACGGGGCTTCTTCCTAAACTATCACCTCAGGAATACTACCCTCCATCTGTAGCCAAAGGCCCCACTCAGCTGCTGCCATGAAAGAGGCCTGTAGCCCAGTTCCCTACACTGGGTTCAATCAGCTGATACCATTAATTTCTTAGGTCTTTAAGAAATGAAAATATCAATGAAGATGAAGCATGTACCTTTCCTATGAATGCCATGGCATTTGCACTCCCGGCCTTTGCTGCCTTTAAGAAGTAGTATAATGCTTTCTGGAGAGAAAAGGAACAGTATTACTGACAGTCATGAACATATCCTGCAAAATGGCTTTTTGAAGCAACTGTGTTTCACTCAACATGCCTTGAAAAAATATTTATGAAATGCCCACATTCTTCAAGGTATTATTCCAAGTGCTGTTTAAACTCTCAACCTGAAGAATGGGATATATATAGAGGGTGCCAAAAAAATGTATGCACATTTTAAAAATCTGTAATAAAGTTGTAATACAATGAATGATTCTAGCATTCATTTGATTAATGCCATCTTTTGAATGAACGTCATACTACACACTGATACCATAATTCAATTCAACTTCAAAAAGTAATATATATTATAAATAACATCTCTTAAAGTGTGTATATTGCTAAGACTGAAGGACAACTTGGTGTTCCCCTTCCCCAATTCCCCAACACTATTCCCCGTCCCCAATATCCCAATAAAATCTTTAAAAAAAAAATGTATATTATTTTGGCATCCCCGGTCTATATCTCACATACATAATTTTAGAATGTGAGGACTTCTCACATTTGAAAAGGTTTGATGGGCATATGGCTTTGCTGTGGACAGGTGAATCTCAGCTATAGATCTAAACAGTCCATTATTTTGAAAAAGTATGCTTCTATGTTAATAACTATGCACTTATTTTATAAGACAGTTTGTACAATTGACAAAATTGGATATGCAGTATCCTAATGTTTATAAGACAGAGTGAATACTGTGGGACACACCTGGCTGCCTGCTGAGACCAGGTCTTTCTGCAAAGCTGAACATCAGGCCAATTCTTTCTAAATCATATTGAAGGGGGCTGGCAAAGCCTCTGATCTTAGGTCGTAACAGTAAATGAAATGCTCAGTCTAGAACGCATAAAAGATGACCTGTCCCTTGATGCCTCATTCCCTAGGCCTCCTGATCTTCCAGAAGTTTTCCTCGGAGACCACATGGAGTAACAAAAGAAATCAGTCCCAAGAATGAGAAATGAAGACACTCTCCAAAGTGTCTTATTAGGATGCAACTCTTCTGCTCTTTAAAAACCCTTGACTCGGTTGATATGCAAGGGCCTGCTCCTTCACAAAGATGATAGAATGTGTAAGGAAGAAATGTGGGTAGTTTTTTTATATGTAAATTCACTCTAGAAATATTGCCAACTTATTTGACAACCACAAGTTTGTTAGTAAAGTCGGTCTGCCTTGTGGACATAAAGTAAATACAAATGCCATCAGGGCAGGACATCATCACATCATGCATCCATTCATCCATCCGTCTTTTCTGTTCTTCATTTATCCTTTCAAAAATGTGATTGACACTTGTTGTATAATAGTATAGTAGTATGCTAGGCAATATAGATGAACTAAAAACACTGTTCCCACATTTTCTCCCTAACAATACTGCTGAGAAGAAATAAATATATGTCAATAACAATAAGACAATAGGTGATAGGTGGGAGGAAAGGAACACTAAAAGAAATTAGAGGGGTATAGAATAACAGAAATTGTAACCAGTTTTGTGATAAGTATTTTACAAGGCTTTTCTTTTTTTTTTTTTTTTGCATGAACTATGGCATAATGCTTTTTTTTTTTTTTTTTTTTTAAATTTTTTATTTTTTATTTTTAATTAGTTTCAGGTGTACAACACAGTGCAATAGTTATACATTTTACCCCTCAAAGTGACAACCCCCCACCCCCAATACACCACCCCACTCCCCCCCATATCATATATATCTATTACTCTTCCTCTGACTCTCTTCCACAGTATAATCCACATCCCGTGACTATCTATATATATTCAATTACAGTAAGTATACCACCTCCACTTTAGTAATACAGTGCAGTGATCAAACCTCTACTCCATCCATGAAATGGTCTCCCTAACAAGACCTATGATCATCTGACATTCCACAGAATATTTACAACATTATTAATTATATTCCCCAAACTGTTTTTCCTATCCCAGTGGCAATATTGTAGTTGCCTATTTTTGCTGTCTAATCCCTTCCCCTTCTCCCTCATCCCCATTCCTCTCCAACTTAGCAACCCTGATTTTTCCTCTATATCTATGAGACAGTTTCTGTTTACTTTGCTCATTCATACAGTTTTTCATATTCCACATATAAGTGAGATCATATGGTATTTGTCCTTCTCTGACTGACTTATTTCACTCAACATTATAGTCTCTAGGTCCATCCATATCATTGCAAATTGCACGATTTCATTCTTCTTTATAGCAGAGTACAAGGCTTTTCTTACCTATTCTACACAATGACATGTAAGGAAGGTATTATTAATACCTGAGCCTGTTTAGTGACACTTGAGAGTCATGTAGCTGGTACTGGAGTCCCACAAGAAGCCTGAATCCAATTCCCAGGTACTTGGTACTCTACTTTCTGTATTAAAGAAGGAAGCTTAAATGATAAAGGTCTCACAAGAGATGGAAAGGATTCACCAGTGCAGAGGGCATCATAGGCTGGGGAACATAACATGAGCAAAGAATGGAGATGGGAATGTTCCAGGTGAGTCCAGAAAATAGTAATCACTTCAGCATGGCTACAGTAGAATATCCAAAAACTAAGACTTGAAAAAATATAATGGGGCTATATTATAAACAGTCTTGAATACCAGGCTAGGGACTTTTATTTTATTTGGTAGAAAATAGGAGCTACTGGACACTTATGAAAATGAGGGAATCTTGAAATAAATGCTGTCTAAAATGTATGGAATTTATGAGGGCCAAACACACTGCCCTCAAAAAAAACAACACAAAAAACAACCAAACAAACAAAAAAACACACTAAAATGTATGGAATAAGGGCCGACCGAGTTGCTCAGTTGGTTAAGAGCTCACTCAAGACTGAAAGCTTAGCTCTGAGCAACAGCAGTTCAATGCCCAGCCCGAGATGAGCTGCCGCTGAGCTGCCAACAGATGGCAGGATGGCTCAGCTAAAAATAAAATAAAATAAAATGTATGGAATAATGCATCAACTGGATAGGAGAAAATTGTAGTAATGTATGATTTATCAATCATTTACTGGTAAATAAATCAAATGTGTGATTTACCAATTACATTAATCAGAGTACATTAATATAAAAAAAGTATTTCTTATGAATGTTTCTATTGAGCCAAGACCCAAACATACCCCTAGGTTACTATAATTTATGCAAGTTACAGTATCTTCAGGCCTTGGTTTCCTCATTCATGTTCTCCTCTGTGTGCTCTCAGGCCACCTGTCCTTCCCTATCATGGCACATGTCCATTGATTTAGTTGTTTGCTTAACTGTTTGTTTCCCCCAATGTTGAAGCATTTGTACTTAGCACAGTCTACTGTATGTTAGGCACTCAGGAAATATTTCTGGAATGAATAAATGAGTGAGTAAATGAAAGGATAAGTTTATAAATCTCTAAAACAAGGGGTCTGAATTTTAATGTTTATAGCCCCTTCCAGCTCTAGTATTTTGTCAATGAAACTATTTTCAAAGTCTAGTTTCAGAATTTGGCTCTCAAATATGGTAGTAAAGAGTTCTAGAAAACAAAGTTTCATTCTGGGAAACTAGATTTGAACTGTTAAAAGAGAATAATCTATTCCCCAGAAGCAAACAGGAATCCTTCAGTCCCCATCCTTCAGTATGATGATCCTATAAATGACTAAAGTAATCGAGACTCTCTGTAATTCCTTCTTCCATACCCCTCCACTCTCATGGCTTATTTGGCATTTCTGTTCTCTTTTCTTTCTACTTAAATTAACCTCCCTTAATGCTATTGCTTCAACACTTTATTAAACACTATGATGTGAAATTACCATGCAAGTTTTTTTTTGGTGGATGCGCATGAGTCAACCTGAGTTCTTGCTCTCAAAAAGTTAAGATGGAGAGTATCCCTCCATTCATCCATTTATCTATTCATCTGCTATCGTCTGTATATTTGTGACCGCCCCTTCCCCCTCAAATTCATATATTGAAAACCTAATGTCCAAGATGATGGCATTAGGAGGTAGGGCCTTTGGGAGGTGATGGGAAGAATCCTCATGAAAGGAATTAGTGCCTATATAAAAGAGGCCCCAGAGAGCTAGCTTACCTTTTCTGCTATGTAAATACAATGAGAAGTCTGCAAACTTGAAAAGGGTCCTCACCCAACAACACTGGCATCCTGATCTCAGACTTCCAGCCACCAGAACTGTGAGAAATACTATTGTTTATAATCCACCCAGTCTATGGTATTTCTGTTATAGCACCTCAAACAGACTAAGACACCATCCATCCATCCGTCCTTCAAATATTTACTGAGCACCTACCATCATATTTTACTGATTCTAAGATATACATTCCTCCCTTTTATCAAGACATTTCTTACCATCAATGGCAGTGAATAATTTATATTGACAGTGTTTTTTTCTTTTTCAGTTTCTTTTTCAGTTTTTTTCTTTTTCAGTTTTCAAAATATTGTATCTTATAATTGATGGTATCTTAGATAAGATGAAATATACAGTATGTCCCAGGTATTATGCTAAATTAAGTTTTATTATTTGAATACACATCTCTCTTTTTTTAAAAAAATGAGCATGATTTTTTGTTGGTTCTAAGAAAATTCCTGGTTTAATCAGTTTGTAACATTTCCTCTAGAATGAGATGCCAAAAAAAATGTATTATTCTAAAAACATTTATGAACACTTCTTTTATCCTAGGCTCTATAAGTCATACTGAAAGGGATGATATTAGCTCTTTTATTTTTAATGGGTGGCAGGGTAGACAAAGCAGTCGCCCTTACATTTTATAGTATTATCCCTCTGCTGGGTTTTAATTTAATTATGCTTCATCCACTTTAATAATACGCACCAAAACACACAGCTTTTCTAATCCAATTCATTCTGACCCTGTATATATTTAGAAATGCAAATGCATTAAAATGTATATGTAGAAATTAAAGATACTGTAGTCAAGAATTGCATAGACAATACTTTTCAATAATTCAGAATTCTGTGGTGAAGAAAAGGGAGATGAAAACATTGCCTGAGGTGACAACTCATGAGAGATTAATCAATAGTGAGAAGAAAACAAATGCAAGCTAGTTGTTTTCCAGGTATTTTGATATTTAATTTGCTGGGCAGTGAAGTGGGTATCACTTATATTAATAAAGAGCCTTACACTAATAATTTTCTTTGTTGAACTGAAGTATTAGCAAACTGGCTCAAGTGGTGGTTCCCAGGCTTAGGAGCAACATATAATGCTTAGGATCCTATCAATTCATTCACTTATTCATTCATTCATTCAATAAGTGCTTACTAATAAACTAATATGCAACAGGTACGGACCTGTGTATAAGATACATAGTAGTGAGCAAAACAGACAAGAACTTACATTCCATTTGGGAAGATAGACAGTAAACAAGTCAAGATTAATATAGTTTACAGAGTGATATGAGCTAGAGGAAAATAAACACAACGTGATGGGATAAGTGATGGAAGAGTAGAGTTGATCAACAAACTCCTCTCTGAGAAGATAAGACCTGAAGGCTGAAATGTTAGCCATGGGAAGAGCTACGGTAACAGCCTTTCAGAAATTGGCAATTATTATTATTATTATTTTTTTTTGAGGGCAGTGTCACTGGCCTTCATATTTGGGACCGAACCGGGGCCTCTGGCTTCCCAAGCCAGCGCTTAACCACCGTGTCACTCGGCCGGCCCAGCCTTTCAGAAATTGGGTTTATCCTTTTATCTTCTCTCTCCACTTTGCATCTCCCATGTCATTCCAGGTTGATTCTGTTGCAACTAAGTTTGTTGCAAAAATAACTATAATACTTTGCAGTTCTCCCTATTAAAAGGAGTCCTTTCTCCTACACCTTCAATGTGGGCCTTGTGACTTTCTTTGGCCAAAAGAAGGTAGCAGAAGTGATTTGTGAGTTTTGACCATAGGCTGCAAGGAACTTCTGCTCTTGTTTCTTAGAACCTTAGAAACCTTGACCGTCATGTGAAAACGTGGGCAAATTGGCTGAAGGATGAGAGCAAATGGAGAGACCTAGTTATCCTAGCTGTCACAGATGAGGCCTCATAAACAAGCAAGCCCTAGCCAATACTCTAGCTAGCTATAGATGCATGAGCAAGCCCAGCCAATATGAGTTGAGCCTGGCCCAGACCAGAATTACTTTGCCGAGTCCAACCAAAACTGCTGACCTGCCAAAATCATGAATTAAATAAATAGTGATGTCTTAAGCCACCTAAGTTCAGGAGGAGTTTGTGATGCAGCCTAAGCTAGCTGATACATAAACCAATCATTCTTGAGCTCTGAGACCACACCTCCAACCTCTTCTTCCCCACCCCCCTCCCTAATGCAAGTTCCAGTTTGTTAGGTGGAGGAAAGCAGCAAGGACTGGCCTGTGCTTGCCCCAGAATGTGCCTGTACCATGGTGATGGTTCTGGAATTAAGCCAGCCTTTTTGAGATGTCTGGATGGGAAGCATGGGGCCCTCTATAACAAAGTTGGAGCTGCAGCAACCTGAGAGATTGTGACATTCCTTCTTATTGTTTTATAAATAAGGAAATTAGATTTTTTTTTTTTTTTTTTGAGGGCAGTGTCACTCGCCCTCATATGTGGTACCCAAACCGGGGTTACTGGCATCCCAAACCAGCTCTTAACAACCGCGCCACTCGGCCAGTCCAGAAGCTAGATTTTTGAGGCCATATTTTTTTGCCCAGGTTAAAAGGAAGTAAGATTTAATAGAAAGAGCACAGGCTTTGAATTCTCAAGCCCTGAGTTCAAATTCTGTTTCCTAACAACCTTACTACCTAGCTGTGAGACTTGAAGTAATTTACTTCATCTCTCCAGTCTCAGCTTTCATCTGTAAAATAGAGATGAAAGCCCTGTGAGTGAGCCCACAGGAGAGACTGATTGGGCCCAACTGCCTGCTTTTACCATTCCAGCACCAGAATCTCTCATTGCCAGCCTTGGGTCAACACTTCATCCTTACCTGGAGGCAGCTCCAGCTCTGGTCTGGTGTTCATGAAGGCTGGAGCCTACCAGAAGTGCCTATCTTTGTGGGGTTTTATGTACTCTACAAAGATTGGTGGGTAACCCCTATAGCTGAGGTTTGAGTACCTTTACAGTCAAATTTCATGTTTATGGAAAATGGAGAATTCTTCCCAGTTATGCATCCTACGGTTAACATAAGAAACTCATTGCAGGCTGAACTCTGACATCGGAATAGTATTGTGAATCCAGAACTGTCCAAGGAGCTAAAACCTTGGCTAATGAGGAGGAGAATAAAATCTGAAGACCTTCAATTGAGCTGTCTTGGGATGCATATACTTATTTAAATTGCTACCTACTTTTACAACATTTTGTGAAATTAACTTTGACATTTACCTAATATATACTATATCTCATATAAAACAAACTATAGTACTAAAGACACAGTCATAAATTAACAATGTAAGTGAAAAGGAAAGTAATAACAGATCACTCTGTTATGTAACCACCTTATAAAATAATTATTTCTATTGCTTAGCCTTTGGGACCATGTTGAAATAGGGTATGTGTTCTTTTCAGACAGTGAGCACATGACTCCTGTAAAATGGCAAAGTCTAGAAAATCATCTTTCAAAAAGAATCCTAGCTATTTCCCCAGATCTGTGGGGATCTAGGGCCTTGAAACCACAGTCCGGATCAAGACAAGACCTTATCCTGGGACTCTATTATCTTATGAAGGAGGATCCTGTGTAGGTTGTTTATTTGCTCTTTCACCACTAAATTTGCTCTTTCACCGCTAAACCTCAGTGGGATAAGGTAAGGTTAGGCAAAATGATTGAAAGGAGCTTTGTAAATTTATCAAGATGCTTAATCATACTTCTAATTATATTGAACACAGTATGTCCACTGACTTAGCCAAAGGGCGCTGAGGCTGGTCCTCAGGTTCTTAAGCAGGAAACTCTCAGGTGGACTTTTTCCACAACTGCCCTGTGGGGAATGGGCAAGTCCAAAGCTGGCAGGTGGGCGTATCCTCCTCACCTTATCCCATTCCAAAAGTGTGTTTGGGTGGGAAGAGGCTAGCTTCAGGGGGAGCATGGAAACACGTCCTTCAGAAGCCTCTACTCCTTTGTACCTGGAGGCAGGTAGGAAAAGTGCTCCCTGGAGCGAACTTTGTTCTTCCTCAAAAGCTGGGAAGCTGAGGGCTGGACGAGTGGCGCGGTGGTTAAGCGCTGGCTTGGGAAGCCAGCGGCCAGGGTTCGGGTCCCACATGTGAGGGCCAGTGAAACTGCCCTCAAAAAAATAAATAAATAAATACATTAAAAAAAAAAAAAAAAGCTGGGAAGCTGACCTGCCTAAGGAAGCAGTGGTGGGCTTTCCCAAGCAACTCTTCCATACCCTTTTCACCGGTCCACCTCCCTCCCTCACCACCATCCTCTCCACTCCACATGACAGAATCTTGAGATTGACTTACAGAGTAATCTTGATCTAGACCTTTCCTCCCAATTAGATGTAATTGTCCAAGGGATACCTGGGAACAATGATTGAAAATTATGTTAACAGTCGTGTTAATTTAAATAAAGAAAAGAAAATATTTTACCTGGTGATTTTGCTATAGTATGTTGATCCGGTTTGATGTAGTTGGCGTGTCTTAAAAAAGAAGCAGGGAAACATTGCTGACTGTCTTTTATGGGCTAATCAGTTGAAGCTGAGCATAAGGCTTCTTCAGTGAGTGGCCTGCTGGTGCACAGCAGGCATATAAACCCAGCGGCCTTAACTCTTGGCTCTGAAAGGTCACACAAATGCCATCCCACTCCCATTCCCAAGGACAGAACACTTCTGGACTCTGGTAAGAGTTCATTTATATTAAAACCAACATTGGATGGTGCTTTTTTGCTATAATTAAAATCTAGGTTTGTAAAAAATGTCTTTTTTTAGGAGTAAATGTTAAAAAAATGCCATTACTATGGCAACTGGCTCTTTTATAGGCCACAGGAACTGCAAGTGGCAGGGGACAAAAAAGGAATAGAACAGAGGCGGGATGTCTCTTTCCTTTCCCATTTAGGATAGGGCATTGTTAACCCCTTAAGGTCTCAGAGAGGACCAAGCCCCTTGTAATTTGCATATTCTTAAAATTCAAGCTTGTCTTTATACATTACTTGTATTTGAACATCTCCTCTTTCTGCCAAAAATTTATAGTATTGGTATATGTCCCAATCCAGGATCTCACTGTTAAAACTTAGATTTTCAGGTCTCTCAGTTAGTCTCACTTTTTCCACTGGAATACCTTCACTTTTTTCCAATTTATCAGCAACTGTGAATAGAAACAAGCCAGAGAATAGCCAGAATACACAAAGTTTGCAACAAATAAAAGTCAACTTAGAGAAAACACTGTTAGGCCTAGTCTCCTTAAATTGTGCAGAGATCTGGTCTATTAACAGAAAGGAAAAATCCTGAGGTGATACAAATGTGCTGATTTTTGTTTACATGGTTCTGAGAAAAGTGCAAGAAACCTTTGCAACCCATTAAAGTATTGTAGCAATATATATCAGTCAGACCCTACTGAAGATCTTGGCTAAGCAGTTTCAAGAAAAGAAGAGAGATTTTAGAGATTTTAGGAGTAGGCAACTGACTCCTTCTGCCACTGACTTTTTCTGAGATTAAAACTACAATATAAGAGCAATAACTACTTCTTAGTTACTTCCTATGGATAGTCTGAAAATAAATATAAAGATAAATGTGCTTGAATAAACCTAACAAAACATGCAGTTTGAACTATGCATATAAGGTCTGACAATTAAGTTCTCAAACTTGTCCTAGAAAAAGTGTTACATACCTCATTGCTGAATATCACTATGGTCACCTTCAAAGTACTCCCCTTAGGAAGCTATGCACCGACACCAGTGCCTAGTCCACCCTTCAAAGCAATTTTGGAACACTTTTTCTGAAATGACCATTAGAGCTGTCGTTGTATTACCCTTGATGTCCTGAATGTCATCAAAATGTCTTCATTTCAATATTTCCTTCATCTTTGGGTAAAGAAAGAAGTCATTGAGGGCCAGATCAGGTAAGTAGAGGGGGTGTTTCAATACAGTTATTTGTTTACTGACTAAAAATTCCCTTACAGACAGTGCTGTGTGAGCTGGTGCATTACTGTGATGCAAAAACCATAAATTGTTGGGCCGGCCGAGTGGCACATTGGTTAAGCGCTGGTTTTGGGATGCCAGCAGCCCCGGTTCGGATCCCACATAAGGGCCAGTGACACTGCCCTCTACAGCTAACAACAGCTCACATGAAGCTGGGCTGTGCGAGCCCCGGTGATGGTGTAGGCTGCAGTCCCTGCTGCAGTGGGCTGCCATAGGCTACAGTGAGTGGCCCGCAGCCAGCGTGAGCGGCTGGCAGCCAAGCGTGAGCTGCCAATAGCCGTGGTGAGCGACATCCAGAGGCCAGCGACAGATCTGCCTCATCCGGGAAGAGCGCAATGACGATACCAACAGTGAAGCAACATCCTCCGCAACTAAACTGAAGATCAAAAAGACAGCAACTTGTCTGTTCCCCTTCCCCAACGCTGTTCCCCTCCACCAATTCCCCAATAAAATCTTTAAAAAAAAAAAAAAACAAAAAAAAAACACCATAAATTGTTGGTGAAAAGTTCAGGTCGTCTAATGTTTTCATGCAGCCTTTTCAGCACTTTCAAATAGTAAACTTGGTTAACTGTTTCTCCAGTTGGTACAAATTCATAATGAATAACCCCTCTGATATCATTAAAAGGTTAGTAACATCATTGCAACAAGTTTGAGAACTTAATTGTCACCCCTCATATAGAATTCTAGTTTCATTAAGTATATGAAATGATCTTGTTATATGTAGCATCTTAAATTCAAAAGTAGTTTATCTCTCTTTCTTTTCTCAGATTCTAATAATGCCAAAAGTGTGTATTTAGATGTTATTCTGATTATAGAAATTGACCAAATGAACTTTACCTTATTCATTTCTTAGAAGACTTTTATTTAAAATTTTATTATGTAGTCTGGTTCAGTGATGTTGCAAGATAGAAAGTTACATACAACTTTGAAAATTATTGTAGGAACATATATTAATCTCATGTTCTATTTTCTTTTTCATTTAAAAAAAATTAGTTTCAGGTGTACAAAACAGTGCGATAGTTTTACTTTTCACC
This sequence comes from Aselliscus stoliczkanus, assembly GCA_033961575.1. Lineage (NCBI taxonomy): Eukaryota > Metazoa > Chordata > Mammalia > Chiroptera > Hipposideridae > Aselliscus > Aselliscus stoliczkanus. Next base: position 35,968,234 of record CM066738.1, read on the forward strand.
CCTCACAAAAGACAACCTGCCTCCCTCAATCCACTGCCCCACTCCTCCCCGCCGACATCATACATATCTATTACAATTCCGTTGACTCCATTCCCCACACTATACTCCACATCCCATGACTATATATGTAAAATTATAGTTGGCATACAATATCTTTCAATGCCATCTTCAAGTGTACAGTGTCATGTTCTATTTTTTTTGTAGACAAAGGGTAGGGTAATAGAATAATGATTACTTAAATTGTTCTGAAGTGCAGAGATAGAGATCACCAATGAATATGCCCTATATTCATTTCTTCAGGAATTTTTAACAAGTCACCCAAAATTCTAAATGTTAGACTTAGGGAAACTGCTTAATATTTATTGATTCTATGTATATTCAAAGTTTTAATAGAAGAAAAGAACATACAAGAATAAGTAAAACAGAATTGTTTAAGGACATTTACTAACAAAAATAAAAGATGAGCACAATCATTTAAAACTTTTTGAAAAGTAACTATTAAGAAATCAGAAAATTATACAATGTATTACAAGAATTGTATTATAACAGATGTTAAGTACTCTCTTACTAGTTTCACAAGTATGTCAATTGTCATTGATTTATTTTTAAAAATTTCTTGGAGAGTCTGTTTATATTAAAATACATTATGTGGATTACTTACTATAATCTGCCACTTTCTTGTAATGATTTAAAGCAACTTCACAATTCTGTAGAACATTGATTCCTGACAAATATCTGTACCCCTAAAACACAAACATATATATTCTTAATATTCTGACAATGCTATATTTATTATACATACCTACTTGAGCCCAAGAATACTTAATTTACAAACCAAAATCATCTGGGACATCATGCTTCCTCCAGCACTTCCAAAGGTGTAATATATTAGTGCCTAAAGAAAAAGAAGAAAAAAATATGTGTATATATATATATACACATATATACACACATATGTATGTCATCTAAATTTAAAACAAGCCAATCATTGTTTTTTTATTCCTAACATAGCAATGAACCTTGAACTACTGCAAAATAAATTCCAAATTAATTCCCTTCCTCTGTAAAGACAACTGACATTTGGGGGTCTTAGCTCTGGGGTCTGTGCTAGGGCTTTGTATATGATATTTTATTTAATCATCATAAAAACCCTATGAAGTAGATTTTATCTATATTTAATGAAGAACCTGATATATGGGACATTAAGAAACTTACTGTATTTTAACCCCAAACTTCTCTGACTATTGAACTGGTGCTTTTAATTACTGCACTGCAGTGAGTCCCTTTACCTAAAGAGTAGACTCTATTCAATGTCCTTTTGAAATAAATCATTTTTGTTTCAGAAAAAAGAAATGAATGACCTTACCTTGGCTGGATTATATTCCATTCCTATTCCATAAGAAGACAAAAATCCTAATGCCTAAAACCCAAAAGAAAAATTCAATAAATACATTTAATTCACAATTATTATCTACATTGGTCAGGGATATTTTAAATGTCTGTTGCATAATCATTTGTATTGCTAACTTTGTTCTTATATCACACCAAAGTGCCTTTTTACCCTTTTGTTAAGGCTGCAAGAATTTGAAAAAGGTCACAATAGTGGGAGCTTTGTATGTATGTGGAAATTGGCTAATACTTACTGAACTTTAGTATACAGTATAATAATAAAACACAATGAAATGAAGCTAGAAATCAATAGCAAAAAGAGCACTGAGAAATTCACACATATATGGAAATTAAGGAACATACTCTTGAATAACCAATGGGTCAAAGAAGAAATCAAAAGGAAAATTAGAAAATATCTTGAGACATAAGAAAACTAAATTGTAACATATCAAAAGTTATGAGATGCAGCAAAAGCAGAAGCAAAAGTTTATAGAGGTAAATGTCTACATTAAAAGAAGAAAAAAGATCTTCAATCAAAAACCGAAATTTACACCTCAAGGAACTTGAAAAAGAAGAAAAAACTAAACCCAAAGTTAACAGGTGGAAGGAAATAATAAAGATTAAAGAGAAAATAAACAAAGACAATTGAAACATAAGGAAAAAAAATCAATGAAACTGAGTTGGTGTTTTGTAAAGATTAACAAAATTGACAAACACTTAAACTAGCTAAGAAAACAGAGGACTAGGCCGGCCGAGTGGCGCGTTGGTTAAGAGCTGGCTTGGGATGCCTGCTCTGAGCAGTAGGGCCTGGGTTCAGATCCCACATATGAGGGCCAGTGACACTGCCCTCTACAGCTAAGATGGTGAACAACAGCAGCTCCATGTGGAGCTGGGCTAAAAAAAGAAGAAAAAGAAAAAGAAAAAAGAGGACTTAACAAAAATCAGAACTGACAGAGGAGACATTACAACTATGCCACAGAAATAAAAAGTGTCATAAGAGACTACTATGAACAATTGATACAATGCCAACAAATTGATAACCTAAAGGAAATGGACGTATTTCTAGAAATATATAACTATGAAGACTGAGTCATGAGGATATAAAAAATTTAAATAGACCTATAACTAGTAAGGAAATTAAATTGGAATAAAAAACCTATAACAAGAACAGCCCAGGACCCGATGGCTTCAGTGGATAATTCCACCAAACTGATAAAGAATAACACCAATCCTTCTAAACTCTTCCAAAAAATTGAGAAAAAACACTTCCATACTCATTCTATGAGGTTAGCATTACTCTGATAACAAAGCTAAACAAGAACACTACAAGAAATGAAATTACAGCCCAATGTCCCTGATGAATATTGATGAAAAAAATTCTCCATAAAATACTAGGAAACAGAATTCAACAGCACAAAAAGGACTATATACCAATAACTGAGATTAATTCCTAGAATGCAGGGATGGCTCAACATGTGAAATCAATGTATATATCACACTGAGATATGGAGGGGGAAAAAAAACCACAGTCATCTCATTTGACGCAGAAAAACCATTTGACACAATAATTTAGTACACTTCTAGGATAAAAACATGAAACAAACTAGGAATAGAAGAAAATTACCTCAATATAATAAAGGAGATTATATATATATATATATATCCCACAGCTAACATCATACCTAATTTTGAAAAATTGAAAGCTTTTTCTCTAAGATTAGGAACAAGGCCCACTCTTACCACTTCTATTCAAAATAGTATTGGAAATCCTAGCCAGAGCAATTGGGCAAGAAAATGAAAGAAAGGGCTTCTAAATTGGAAAGAAGTAAAAATTATCTCTGTCACAGATGACATGATCTTATATGTAGAAAACCATGATTTCATCAAAAACTGCTACAACTAATAAATTCAGCAAAGTTGCAGATACAAAATCAACACACAAAACCAATAGCATTACTATACATTAACAATGAACAAATGGAAAAGGAAATTAACAGTCCCATTTACAAGAATCAAAAAGAATAAAATAGGAACAAAGTTGCCAAGGAGGCGAAAGACTTGTACAGTGAAAACTACAAAACGTTGCTGAAAGAAGCCAAAGAAGACATAAAACAATGGAAAGATATCCGATGTTTATGGATTGGAAGACTTAATATTGTTAAAATGTACCCAAGAGCTTACAGATTCAATACAATCTTTATCAAAGTCCCAAATCCATTTTTTTTTTATCATGAACAGAGAAAAATACATCCTAAAATTCATTTAGAATCTCATGAGATCCTGAATAGCCGAAACAATCTTGAGAAAGAAAAATAAAGCCAGGGGTCTCATACTTCCTGATTTCAAAACATATTACAAAGCTACAGTAATCAAAACACTATGCTACTGACATAAAGATAAATATAGACCAATGAAACAGAGAGCGCAGAAATAAACCCTCGCATATATGGTCAAATAATTTTCAACAAGGATGCCAAGCCTATAGACATTAGGGAAAGGATAATTTCTTCAATAATTAGTGTTGGGAAAACTGGATATCCACATGAAAAAAATGAAAGCAATCTTTTGCCTTATACAACATACAACAGTTAACTTAAAATGGATTAAAAACCTAAATATAAGACCTGAAACTATGAAACTCCTAGATGTAAACATAGAGGACATCTTCATGATATTGGATTTGGTGATGATGTCTTTGACATGACACCAAAAGCACAGACAACAAAAATAAAAATAGATAAATTGGGCTACATAAAAATTAAACTTTTGGGCTGGCCGAGTGGCGCATTGGTTAAGAGCTGGCTTGGGATGCTAGTGGCCCCGGTTCAGGTCCCACATCTGAGGGCCAGTGACACTGCCCTCTACAGCTAAGATGGTGAACAACAGCTCCACCTGGAGCGGGGCTGTTGTGAGTCCCCAGGATGGCATAGCTGCAGCCCCTGCTGCAGTGGGCTGCTATAGGCTACAGTGAGCGGCTGGCAGCCAGTTTGAGCTGCCAAGAGCCACTGTGAGTGGCCGTCCAGAGGCCAGCAACCGATCTGCCTTACCCAAGAAGAGCACAATGATGATACCAACATGGGCCAGTGAAGCAATGTCCTCCACAACTAGACTGAAGAACAAAGAACAGCAACTTGTCTGTTCCTCTTCCTCAGTTCCCCAATGCTGTACCCCTCCTCCAATTCCCCAATTTAAAAAAAAATCTTAAAAAAAAAGAAAAAATTAAACATCTGTGCAACAAAGAACACTATCAATAGAGTTAAAAGGCAACCCATGGAATGGCAGTAAATATTTACAAATCATATATATTGTAAGTTGTTAATGTCAACAATATAAAAAGAACTCCTACAACTCAATTTAAAAAATGGTACATGGGCCAGCCGAGTGGTGTGGTTGTTAAGCGCTGGCTTGGGAAGCCAGCGGCCCTGGTTCAGGTCCCACATATGAGGGCCAGTGATACTGCCCTCAAAAAAAAAAATGGCACAGGATTTGAATCCAATTTAAAAAATGGCACAGGACTTGCATAGATATTTTTTCAAAGAAGATATATAAGTGGCCAACAAGCACATGAAAAGATACTCAACATTACTAACCATAAGGAAAATACAAATAAAAAATATAAAGAGCTACTGCTTCATGCTCATTAGGATGGCTCCTATCAAAAGAAACAAACAATAAAAAATAAAAAATAAAAAATACCACAAGGATATGGAGAAATTGGAACTCTTGTGCACTGTTGGTGGGCATGTAAAAGAGTGAAGCAACTGTGGAAAACAATACGGTGTTTCCTTAAAAAGTTAAATAGGATTACAATATGATTCTTCAATTCCACTTTTTTTTTTACCCAGAAGAATTGAAAACAGGATCTCAAATAGATATTTCTATATCCATGTTTATAGCAGCATATATAGTATATGATCAAAAGCTATGGTGAATGTTTAAATTAAGAAAATTTATTGTAGTAAAAGACACATTGCCCTTACTGCCCCTCAAAATACTCCCACTCACTTCAAATACACTTATCCCATCTTTCTTGCCACTTTCTGGAGCAGTTCTGGAAGTCCTCTTTCATGAATGCCTTTAATTGCGCAGTTGTTGCTGCCTCGATGTCCTGAATCAATTTAAAACGTTTACCTTTCATGGTCATTTTAACTTTGGGGAAGAACCAGAAGTGGCACAGTGCTAGATCCAGTGAATGAGGTGGATGAGGACACACCGCAATGTTTTTATTTGACAGAAATTGCCATAGCAGAAGCAATGTGTGACTTGGAGCATTGTCATAATAAAGGATGACACCGTTTGCCCAGTTCATGTTAATGCATTGTTCGTGATCCATGATTTATGGCAAACTTTAAAACACACCTTCCTTCAACCATAGCTCATACCAGACTGACTGCACTGAACAAGTTGAAACTTGTCACACACTGATACAGAGGTTTGACACACCACATCCCATATTGAAGATCCCTGCCTCTCCTTTGGATGACACTTGGCAGCAGCATTCATCATTTTTTTTTTTTTATCACACCTCACAGTTACGATAGCTAAAGTGGTAAGCAACTTTATCATCAGTGGATGAATGGATAAACAAAATGTGGTATGTATGCAATACTTAAAAAACACTTAAGGAATAAAATTCTGATATATGCTACGATATGGAAGAATCTTTAGGACATTATGATGAATGAAATAGGCAGTCACAAAAAGACAAATACTGTGTAAATACACTTGATGAAGTCTCCAAAATAGTCAAACTCTTAGAAACAGAAAGTAGAAGAAGGTTGCTAAGGGCTGGGAAGAAGAAAAGGGGGGTTGTTCAATGGGTATAGAGTTTCAGGTTTGTAAGATGAAAGTTCTAGAGCTATGGTATGCAACAATGCACATATATTTAACACTTTTGCTGTGTACACTAAAAATGCTTAAGAGGGTAAACTTAAGTGTTTTTTATACCAACAAATGGGAAAGCTTCCCTTCATTTTCAAATTCTCACTCCTGATAATAGTTTGATGTATGTCTTTCCAGATCACTTTCTAAGCATTCATTATGTGTAGTTTTGTTTGTTTGTTTGTTTGTTTGTTTTTTTAGCTGAGCCATCCTGTCACCTGTTAGCAGCTCAGTGGCAGCCCAGCTTGAGCCGGGAATCGAACCGGCGACCCTGTTGCTCAGAGCTCGCACTCTTGAGTGAGCTCTTAACCAACTGAGCCTCTCGGTCAGCCAGGGATTGTTTTCTTAATTTCTCTTTTTGATAGTTTGTGTATAAAAACACAACTGATTTCTGCTACTTTACTGAATTAATTTATTAGTTGAAATAGTGTTTGTGAAAACATCTGTTTTTAGTAGTCTATAAGAGAAGATAGAAAGTAGGCTTAAAGTACTTCTGACAGTGAAATATGTTGGGTGTTTCAAGGAAATGCTTGAAATGCCTGAAATACTTGTTTGAGTTGCAAGCTGAACTGACCATTTTTTTCATGAAACATCATCTTTACCTGAAGGAACAATGGACAGACTATGTTCATTTAGACTGGCAGACATTTTCTTGAAAATGAACACAGCGAAATGTCACTTCAGCAAATCAATTGAAAGTACTGGTTATCAATAATAACTTCAACCTTTTAAGTAAAAATTAGAATTTTGGAGTATCTACATCTGCTACCATGAACTTGACACTCTATTACTTAAAGATGAGATTAATAATGATATTAGCAAATGTGGCTTTTAAAAATATATTGTGTAATGAAATATGTCAAATTTGGAAGATTTGCATAACTCAGTGAACCAATATTTTCTAAATGACCAATGCATGATGTTATAAAATGATGGATAGGTAAAAACAATTCCATTCAAAATGCAAGATAGACTAGTCAATTTTAATGTAAGATAGTAGGAAAAGTTCATTAATCTGATTTTATATTCTACATTGCAAATAACCTTTAAAAAGTTATCACTGTTGAGTTTTTGTATAGAACCAAAGAAGAGTATACACAATTTTTGAAAAAGCTATTAAAATTCTTTTCCCTTTCTACTTTTATTTTATTTACTTTGTTTTTTCTTTAAGCTTTTTGAAATACATGTTTATGTTTCTTGTCTATTAAACATTTAACACTGTTCATTTTCCTCTGCATCTGGCTTTATCCATATTCCATAACTTTTATATGTAGTGTTATCATGATCAGTGAGCTCTTAAAATGTCATTTGTTTCTATATTGTCTTTACTGTTGGCTAAAAATTAGGAGACGCTTGAAATTTTATAAGAAGCTAAATTTTAAGCTATCTTTCTGTCATTAATTTTCAAAGAATAGTCAAAGAATGTAGTATCATTTCTATTTTTAAAAATAAATTAAAATTTTTCTTGGTGTGATTATTTTTTGAAAATAATTTTACAAATTTTTAGCTTTTTATTTTTGTTTAGGATGCTTTTCTATGTAAAAATCTTAATTTGGGTGTCCATAGAGTCAATGTATAATTTTCTGTCTGCCTGGATTCTCTTTGTAAAACCACATTTGTTCCATTCTTGGTTCAATAGGGCTCCTCATCCCATTCTGAATCTAGTGGGGTCACATGACACACGCTCAAGCAATCAGATTATTTTTCTCCTAGATGCAATGATTGATTCATTGATTCATTGATTGATGGGCCTGTGATCTAACCCAGTTCTTTTGCTGAAATCTTTGGAAAGAAGCTGACCTATTTCACAGAGACTTCCAGATATAAAGGATAAGGATACCTAGGGTTCTTGGTGGCCATGTTTGCCTCCATATGAGGTCAGCCTGCTCAAAATAAAACCATCATAGAAAAAAAACAAAGTGAAGAGACCAAGATATTATGTCTTGGTTCTACCTTCTTGATCCAGATTGTCTAAAGGCAGCTACGACTTGGACTTCACAGTTACATGAGCCAATAAATCCCACTGTTGCTTAAGCCAGTTAGGTTGTATTTCCTGTACTCAGAGAATCCTAAGTGATACAAGTGGACATCCCTGTTGATGGGAAATTCATTAAGTTAATAGATAAACGGTGAACCAAAATTAATCTCTATATAGCAGTTGTTGCCTTAGAACTTAGTTGCCTTGAAATGTGTAGTAATTTGGTGTTCAACAAATCGATTCCTTTTTGCAATACTCTCTGCCTTTTAGACACTTGAGGGCCACCATCTGATATCTCAGTTTTTCTCTTCCACAGAGGTGCCCTATTCTGCCTTCCTCATGTGTTCTATTTTAGATTATATTCACCATCCTATGTGTTCTCTGAATCTGGTCTACATAGTAGATGCCATATTTCTGTCATGACCTTGTCAAAACAAAGTAGTTAAATTTCCTAAAGAAGGGAAGATATCCCAAAGTAAATGAAACTGTTACATTTTGCTAGTAAATTATTTGCAAAATGAATGGCTGTCACAAGTCAAGATATGCAAACACATGCAAGAAAAATAATCAAATCCCTAGGAATAGATGAAAACTAATGAACAATGAGAAGTTGTGACCAATTTATCAGAAAAGATTATTATTAAGGTATTCAACATCAAACATTGTCAGAAACTTTTTGCTGACATTGAACTGAACTTCCAGCAAAATGTGATTCAATTGAAGAAAAAAAAAAGCATGTTTAGTCAAATTGGAAAGCTTTTGCATTAACAGTTGCAGAATGAGTCAACTCTGCACTGGTTGTAATCGAGGAACACACCCTTAAGAAATGTTGCATTACTGATATTCTTCATGGTACTGAGAATGATACCATGTTGGACAAAGACAATTATCAACTAAGTTTTCTAAGTTTAAAACTGATTCAGTGAGATTCTGAAAGAGACAAATTTTAGAACACTGAATTTAACTTATATTTACCTTTTTATGTAATCAAAGACTGACGTATTATAAAAATCTATGTTTAAAATGTCTAAAACATCACTTTTAATAGAAATAAAACAAAAATTCCAATAAGAATATACTGCTTTATACTTTAATTGACAGCATTTATATAATATGATTATATAACTTACATTGTAAAAGTATATAACTTATTGTCGATGGTATCTGATAACAGATAAAATACAGGATTATCATCTTTATCAAAATTTTCAGATTTCTAAATCTAGTAACTGTAAAATAGAGCTTGCTTAATACAAATGTTCTTAGTCAACTCATGCTTCTTGACAAATAGTGCTACTTCATTTTATGGGATTTTCATAAACAAACATTGTGAAAATATAGTGGAGAATCTTACCCATTAAACTCATCAGCACTATGTGTGATTTGTAGAATTTGACAGCTATTCTTTAAACCTTGTGGCTCCTTTCCTGCCCTTATTAGTCACTGACAAGTTGGCAGTGACATCATTTATAAATTCTCTCAGTAGCCGAGAATGGAACTGGATTGGGCTGAGATATTTGAACTCTGCAAAAGATGTTTGCGGCACTCTGGCACTCTGCTCCAGGTGCTTCTGAGAAAAGTACATTCTACCTTTTAATTCTGAATATAAGTACCCTTGTTTTATTTTAAACACAATTTCTTTTGTTGGGGAGAGTTAATAATTTAATGCTTTATATACATTTTTATCAAACTAATAGATACATATGTATTAAAAAAATAAAATTCTAATACTTCCAAGAGCTTATAATAATAAATATCAGTGCCCTGCTCTTTTCTAGGTAACTCTTTATTCTCTTCATAAACAACCATTTTCAATTATTTTAACTGTATTCCTCTGATAATTATCATCACCATGACTCCAGATAAGTTGCTCCTATTTGCTGTTCATTGATACAGAGGGTGCCAAAAAAAATGTATACACATTTTAAGAAAGGAAAACTGTATTAAAATTGTAATACTAAATATACACCAATAACAAAAGATGAATACAAGTCACGTTTGACTTCTGCAATTACAAGAGGTACTAAAAGTGGTTACCATCAGGGTAATTTTAATACAATTTTTTTCCTTCCTTAAAATGTGTATACATTTTTTGTCACCCTCTGTGTATCTCACACATTATCTAAAGATTTGCTATATGATAGATATTGATTTAGGTCATCTACATCACTTTCTGACTTTTTCTCCTTGCTCCTCTTCAATAGAGTTGTAGTAACATTATATTGTGTCATAGCATAATTGTAAAAATCTGTTTTGGTGTTTCTAATATTTTCAAGGCTCTACTCATTTGTAACTTTATCATTTGGAACTGTCACCATTTTTGAAAGTTCATTCCACACTCTTACATATCATTGGTAACATGTCTTTCTTTCCATGCTTCATATTAAAAACAATCTGGTCTTAGCCATTCCACTCAATAGTTGATGAAATAGTTGATGAGCACAGGGTCATGGGAAGAATCCTGTGGCAGATTGCCAGAAACTGCTTTCACATTGGCACCAATCCAGTAGTCTATACTCTTATCTACCATCACCAAAGACCACATTTGTATTTTTTCTTGTAGCTCATGAGAACATCAAGGCTTTGTTAAATGTCTCCCTAAAATCAAGATGTAAGGTCTGATATTTCAATCAAAATAGAAAATGAACAGTTTTTTAAACTTTATATTACAATTTTAGGGACAAAGAACTGTTACTTCTTTTTAGCTGAGCCATCCTGCCACCTGTTAGCAGCTCAGCCTTGGTTGGGCATTCAACTGCTGTTGCTCAGAGCTCAGCTTGCGCTCTTTTTTTTTTTTTTATAATTTATTTATTTATTTTTAATTAGTTTCAGGTGTACAACACAGCTTGCACTCTTGAGCGAGCTCTTAACCAACTGAAACACTCGGTCAACCCTTAGAACTATTACTTCTTAAACTAGGGGATTGACTACAAAGTTCAGTTCCTAAAAGCAAAATAGGTCTAACATGTGGTTTATAAGTATAATTTGTGTAATTTACTTAATCCATAAACTGAGAAATATATATATAATTTAACTAATTCCTCTTTAGTCTCCAAGTTTCCCTTTTCAGGAAAATTGACCATAAAGGCTATTATTACTAATGGAAGGTGTCTGGAATCCTGATACTCCACTAATCTTTGCAGTTTATATTTAAAATGGTTAAATTGGCTCCCTTTAAGGATCTCTTTAGCCAACATTAGATTCTTTTTTTCTTGCAACTCCTGGCAAGTTTTGATTCTGCTCAGTTTAGAATCTGGAAACCTTGATAGTAAAGAAATATATTGACCTTTATATAAGAAAATGAAGATACTGCTCTATTTAGTTGAGCTTGTATTTTAAGATGCTTTCATCAACAGTGTATCATTTTGTGCAGAAAGTACCATACTTTTTGGCCTGATCTTCCTAGAGAAATTTGTGTGAGGTCATGAAGTTGTAAAGTGAATTGTGTGGGAGTTAAATTTTCACCCTGAGACTGAGAGAAGACCTTTTCTTTGTGTAAAGTTCATTCTATAATAGAAAGTAAGGGCTAAATCCTGATATTACCAGCTTCAGAGAACCATCCTGCAAGACACACACTCTTTCTCTTTAGCAGAGAAATAACAGTGAGTGATTTTGAGTTAATTCTCTGGAAGACTCAACTTCAATTTTTTTCTTTTTTAATACTGCTGAAAGCATGACAGGCATTAGAGGAAGACAAAAGATATTATGGACTCTCATGTAATAAATATGCTGATTATAGTCAGTTCTGTCCTATTCCTCTACACTTGGGCATTGTTACCTAATAACTTTACAATAATCAGTTTTTGGCTTTGATCTTTTTCTGAGATAAGGGTTGAGATAAAATGAGATAGAATGATTAAATCTTAATCAAGAAAAAATGGTGCAAATTGAAAGAGCAGCTACATAATAGTGATGACATCAATGATACTTCAGTGGTTTTTAAAGGTCAAGCTCGGCAAATTACATTTGTTTATAAGACTTGATTCTGAACTCAACCCTTGTGCTGTAGTTTTTAAGGAACTGTTATAGTAGCTGGGATTTGAATGGAAAGAGTTCAATGTAGAGGATATTTTAGTATATTTCTAAGAAAATTACTCAGGTTTCATAATAACAATTAAAAATTAAATATTCCTCCTTTTACTTGTTATAGAAGTAATTATTATTAATAGAGAAAAAGATTAAGCAAGTTTCCATTAATTGTTGTACAGGCTTGAAAGAATCTGAGATCATTACTTTTAGCTCATATTGCATACTAAACAAAAGTGAATCGATCCTAATGAGCAACTCAGATCCTGTCTGCACCCTTAATACAAAAAGAGCATTAATGTCAAGAGGAACTGCTCTCCATAGGTAATCCCAGAATTATCAAAGTGATTATTAGACTGATATTAAAAGTGCTTTTTCAGTAGTAGCTCAGTGCTAATAACTATGGTCCCTCTATGAAACACTTGTATAATTCAAATCTGAAATAAATGAAGAATATGCAGAATCTTCTATTGTGATAGAATTATTCTAGAATAACAGAGCATGGTGAAATCCCTTTCTACTTATCAATTATAGTTACTTTTACATAGTAGAATGGGTTTTCTTATAATCTACAGTAAAACTATTTTGAACTGTGTAACCAAGGGAGTACATGCATCTAAGTTCATTTTTTTCTGATATCAAAGTAATATACACCCATGGAAAAAATAACCAGAGATGTAACTTTAAAAAGAAAACAGCTACAAATAGTACCACGATTTAGAGATTACCATGATTGACTTAAATTTTAAGATGATACAATGTGGATGATTCATTTCTTGATTCTTAAAGCAAATCAGCTTAACCCTACCTTCTTGTTTGATAAACTAACAGACAAATTTCCTACTGAAACAGCTCATCAATATTAAGAAAAAGGTAAGTGTTTCTAATTCTGAATATTTGAATGCTGAATGAGAATCAGAGAAATAAAAAATAATTTATCTACTTCTGGCTGGTATAGTACAGTATCTTATAGGACATCCTAGAAGCTATGACTCATTTCTGTTTGCTATGTTCTCAGTTTCCACTATTTTCATGAAGACTACTCCATTAATTAATAGTTTTCATTATTTGGAAGGTCCAGATTCTTTGAAAATCAGTTAAATGAACTCTGTTTATAAATTCAAATGCTTTGTTGCCCTTATCGAGATTTCCTCCAGTTGATTTGGAATTTTATAAGATGAAGCATTCAATGTACATGAGAAGAAATAATTATGGCTCTTTTCCTCCATCCAACTTTTCTTTATACGTAGTCTGAAACTGCATTTCCCCGATCCACTCAATGCCATTTTATAATATGAATTCATACCTTTTTTGTTTTTCTTTTTTAATTCAGTTCTCTCCTAGACCTCCTGCATTTCAGGCTTCTCCCATCTATTACATTTCAGCATTTCTGATTGCTCTTCCTGTTTTTCCCCAGAGGTAAGTGTTTTCATTCTTTTCATTCTCTCTTTCTATCTCTACCTGCCCCTTCTCTCTAGCTCTATGTCTAACTCTGGGTCTATATCTATCTCTATTCCTCTCATTCCCATTCATTATCATTTTCACTACACATTTCCAGCTTTTTTAGCCAGATTTCTGTTGCTATGTTGTCCTCACACTTCCTAGCAATATTTTCTATGAGTGCAGGCAGTATTCTTGTAGCAGGTTGGCACAAATAACCTGAGAAGAAAGGTGGTCACCTGGCCAGCCCTATTAGAGGGCTGTGATCAATATGACATGTGGCGAGCCTGGTACCAGCAACAGCCATCAAACTAAGCATTGTTTGTAGCATAGAACTGCTAACTGGTTGTGCTTTGTACAAGGAGATAAATCAAAAGAGGACTTGCTATTGGAAACATTTTCCAAAAGTGATGACACTGATGATAGTCAAAATTTCAGAATAGAATCCAACCGTAGCACTGGACAGGGTCTTGTAGGCTCCCTGCTCATTCAGATGTTAACAGGTCACTAGATCATGGGGAATTCAGGGAAAGAAGGGGAGTCTGAGTGAGGAACAGGGTGTCCAGGATGTCAGGAAGGACATCAAAGGAGCTCGGGACAGAGACTTTTTGCCAACCAGTATTGTCACAGTTCAATAAATAGAGTGGTTGCATTTTGTATATCAGGTCAATGTTAGCCTTTCAGTGATACATTTGTCTTTACCCATGTTCTGTCCTCTTGTTCTTCTGATAACAAGCATATATATATATATATATATATATATATATATATATATATATATACTAGACAGATATCATCTTCATTTTACTGGTGAGGAAATTGCCAGTGTTGGAGTGGAGCTATAAAGCCAGGATTAAATGATGCCAAAGAAAAAGTTGTTGGGGCTAAAATTGTTACATGACATTATTCATTAATGTCTTTTAACATTGACTAAGATATGTTGCAGATATTATTTGTTTTTTTTTGTAGCAACCTTATGAAATAGTGTGGACCTTATTATCATTCCCCCTTTTAGGTTTGGAAAAACTGAGATTTAAAGAAATAACTTCTTCAGGGATGCTGATAGAATGAACAAAAGATGGAAGATCAGTAAGATGTAGAATCTGGATTCACATACTGTCAAACTTTCTGATTCTGGAACTCCTTCCCTGCTTCTACACCATGCCACCCAACAATCTATAATTGTACATTTTGCGAGAATCTTGTCCCCAAAATGTCTACTCTTCTCTACAAAGATGACTATGATAACACATGGACAATGGTGATACATGTAGAGTTGTTTTTTTCTGGCTTTGAGTTAGCACTCAGCCAACTATTTTTCAACCTGATTCTCCTTAAAGCCAATGGCAAGCAACTGATGGTCAATTAACTATGATTAGAGGGCAGTATGTGACCATGAAACAGAACCATGCTAACTAGAGTATGTGAAGTGGCAAATAACAAGTGTCCAAGAAACAGTTGTTGACTTAATTAATTAATACACCCACTGACAAATAAAGTACGTGTTTAGTAGTTTGGAAAATAATTAGGTGACATCATTTTTAGTGGTGGATATGATGGTAACATTTGGTCTGTCTTGGAAATATATATCTATATCTATATCTATATCTATATCTATATCTATTATATGTGTGTATACATATATATCTATATATACTGGGGAGCCAAAAATGTATACACATGACTTGTATTCATCTTTTATTATTGGCATATATTGAGTATTGCAATTTTAATACAGTTTTCCTTTCTGAAAGTGTGTATACATTTTTTGGCACCCTCTGTATAGATAGATAGATAGATACATAGATACATAGATACATAGATACATATTTATCAGGCCAATTCTGCTCAATTTTTTTTTTTAAATTTTTATTAAATTTATTGTGGTTAGTAAAATTATATAGGTTTCAAGTGCACAACTCTGTAATACATCACCTATATATCACACTGTATGTTCAACATCCAGAGTTAGTTCTCCTTCCATCAACATATATTTGGCCCCCTCTACCTTCTTTTACCATCCTTCTTACCCCTTACCCTCTGGTAACCATTAAACTGTTGTCTGTGTCTATGAGTTTTTGTTTGTCTTGTTGGTTTGTTGCTTTCAGTTTTATATCCCACATATGAGTGAAGTCATTAGTTCTCGACTTTTGTGACAACATGGATGGGTCTTGAGATTATCATGCTAGGAGAAATAGTCAGACAGGAACTTTATAAATTTGTATTGACCAAATATGGAAAATTAAGGTTAAATAACTCCCGGACTGGCTGAGTGGCAGGTTGGTTAAGAGTTGGCTTAGGGCGCCAGCTCTGAGCAGTAGGGCTCTGGTTTGGATCCCACATGAGGGCCAGTGCTGCACTCTCTACAGCTAAGATGGTAAACAACAGCTCGACCTGCTGCTCCGGCCACAGCACAGGCTGCAGCCCCTGCTGCAGTGGGCTGTCACAAGCTACCTTGAGTGGTTGGCAACCAGCATGAGTGGCTGGCAGCCACCGTGAGATGCTGTGAGCTGCCATGAGTGGCTGTCCAATGGTCAGCGACCAGCTCCCTTTCCCAGGAAGAGTGCAATGATCATAATACCAACATGGGCCAGTGAAGCAACGTCCTCCACAACTAGACTGAAGAACCAAAGGACAGCAACTTCTCTGTTCACCTCCCCCAATTCCCCAATAAAATCTAAAAAAAAAAAAAAGGTTAAATAACTCTCATATTTCAGTATAACATTTATAAATCTGTTTATTGTTTTGTAAATGTAATTATTTTATATTTAATTGCAAAAAATTCTGTGGGGTAAAAATAGTATTCAACAATTTAATTATAATTAATTAATTAAAATTACACAAATATTTAAAATAATGATGTTGATCTGTATGTATTTACATGGAAAGATATCTATGATATATTGTTAAGTGATTAAAAAGATAAGGAAATAGCAATTAAAATATCTCATTTTTGTAAAAATAAATTCTACATAGTTATAGGAGAAATTCTAGAATAATAATAATGGGAATAATATTTATATCCTTTCTTTATAATTAATGATTACAGAGTTCCAGATATGGAATTAAGTGCTTTCACACATTATTTTATTTATTTATTTTTCAAAGATTTTTATTAGGGAATTGGGGGAGGGGAACAGCATAGGGGAATTGGGGAAGGGGAACAGACAAGTTGCTGTCCTTTTGTTCTTCAGTCTAGTTGTGGAGGACGTTGCTTCACTGGACCATGTTGGTATCGTCATTGCGCTCTTCTCGGGTGAGGGAGTCGCTCACCGGCCTCTGAACAGTCGCTCACTGTGGCTCTTGGCAGCTCACACTGGCAGCCAAGTGCTCACGCTGGCTGCCGGCCACTCACTGTAGCCTATGGCAGCCCACTGCAGCAGGGGCTGCAGCCCACACCGCCGCCTGCCATCTTAGCTATAGAGGCAATCAGGTGAAGCTGTTGTTCACCATCTTAGCTGTAGAGGGCAGTGTCACTGGCCCTCATATTTGGGATCCAAACTGGGGTCCCGCTGTCAGAGCTGGAGTCCCAAGCAAGCTCCTAACCAATGTGCCACTTGGCCGGCCCTCACACATTATTTTAATCCTTACAATAACTCCATTATTCATTCTTCATTATTTATTATGTAATTAATTATGTGTTTATATATCATTAAATATTATATAGACATATAATTAATTATATCTCTTGTCCTAGGCATTGTGATAAGTATTGGAAATATAGCAGTGAACCAGACAGACACAGTATCCATTGTTTTAACATTATCCTAACTCTACAGATAAAAATTAGAGAGGTTAGCCCATCCATCAGGGGGCTTCTGGTTCAACTAAACATACTGACTCATAAGACTCCCAAAAGCTATGTTTGCCACCAGCCTAATCAGGTGAATATAGCACAGGAACCACAGTTTGTTGGAAGATAACCTCAGGCCTTCCTTTCTGTAGGAGTCCTTGAAGCAGTTCGTACAATCTTCCAGCAGCAATCATTTTTGGTCCCTTAGATGATGGCTCAGACTCAAGGGGTGAAATCCACCCTGGGTGGGTGTAGGAGACACTGACATAAAAATCTCATTCCCCATGTAATAACTCCATACAGTATCCAAAGTCCCCATAAGAATCACTACCACTGTCAGGTATCTATAGTTCATTATAGTTTCTCCCAGTTCAAAGGAAGTTTGCCAGACAGTTCATTTCAATCATAAGCAATGCTACCTAGAAACACAGTTTACATTTTACTCCTATCAGATTACCAGGGAAACAACTAGTGAGTGAATGAACCAACAGATGAAATTCTCATGCAGTAGAAGGGGAAAGGGTTTTGTTAAGTAGCTATACAATAAGCAAGTGGCAGAGTGGATTCATACTTAAGTCTTTTGCCTCCAAAGCCTAGCTTCTGACTTTCCTAAATGGTTAAAGAAAAAAAAAAAAAGTATCTGGGAGAAAAACTTTTAGACAATGTTTACTTTCATCTTCTTACTTTCTGAATTCTCAGATTATTTTGGTAATGAGCATGAATTTCTTTTGTGATCAGAAAGAAATATTTTCATTAAAAAGACGGGTAATATGAAAACATGCTTTTGCTACAGCATTAAGTGAAAGTAGCCAGAAACAAAGTGATACATACACTTGCATTGTGATTAGGATGATGCCAAAAGAAAGATGCAGAGGGAAAGAAGCCAAGGAAAAATACTAAGCAGTCCTAACAGTACTTGAGTCAGAATAATTGGCTTATAAAGGGCTTTTTTTTTTTGTCTGCTTTCCAGATTTTCTATGAAATGCTTATTTTATTTTTGGAACAAAACAAAATACACTTCGTAATGTGAAAAGGAAATATATGTAGCTTATAAAATATTTCAAATGTAAAAACCAGGAAAACATCATTCTAAGATAACAGATTTAATTTTGTATTTCTTTGTATAGGTGAATATATTTTATATAAAATTTAACCAATGTAGGGGTTCAGAGTTCTCGAATTATCTCAAAAAACCTGTACATGGAAGATGGGAATATGGATTAGTGAGCAGTTCTGTTCGATTACTGAAAGTCACCCATGTAACCATAAGAATTTGCCAGGGCTGCTGCTGTGTCTGCCTTGACACTACTCAGTGCATTACAGTAACTTTCCTAGGTCTGGGGTCATGCAGTAGAGTGGGAATACTATTGCCCAACTCCTTTCACATGTTACTTGTCTATAGTTTTTTCAGGATGTAGCTGTTTAAGATTTAATTTTCTTTCAAAACTCACATTTTGGGCTTTATGTGATCCTTCTTTAGCCAAGGACTCATATAATTGGATAGCTGCTGTTAAGTTTTGCATGCCAAAATTTCCAAATAGCAAAGCATCAGCTATTTTCTCCATCGCTTTCAAGTTCCCCATGTTAGCTGCTTTGGCAAAGAGTATGTAGGCTCTGTTTCAAGAATATGAAATTAGTAGTTTGGTTATCAAAAACAAAATTTTCTGCTCCCTCCTTCATACTACTTCTCTGTAACAAGTAGGACCCAGCTGTCATTGCTATTAATAATATGGCTTAACTGAAGTCCATTACATCTCTAGACCAGTAGATTTTTTTATCCTTAGATTAGTCTAAGATTATTGTTTCATATATACTGGGGGTGCCACAAAAAAATGTTTTAAGAGATGTTAACACTTTGGTCAACGTTGCTCAAGCAGTAGTTCTCCATAATCAGAAGTGTCTGGACCCTGATGGTAACCATTTTGAGCACCTCTTATAATTGCAGAGGTCAAGTGTGACTTGCATTCATCTTTTGTTATCAGTATATATTGAGTATTACAATTTTAATACAGTTTTTTCCTTTCTTAAAATATACATTTTTTTGACATCCTCTGTATATGACAAATATTGAAGCTGCTAGAAAGGGGAAAATATATAGGATACATTATGCTTCAAGCTTATATACCAAGTGAGGTGAAAAATTGAGGCACTTGTCCTAAAATAGTGAACTCTCCCACAGCCACTCTCATTATATGAGTATTTGTTTTGTAAAATTAACTCTGAATTAGATAATAATATAATCAATATCAGTTAAAGATAATCAAAACTGGAATGTTACATCTAGGAAGTTACTATTATGAGAACAATGGTCCTTTAATATTCTGAAATAATTTTTAAAAACAGAACATACTGTTCAGCACATCAAAGCCAAACTATGTAGACAAACAATAACCAAACAAAACCTAATGGTTATTAAGGCTCTAGAGTCTGACTGCCTGCATTCAAATCCTGGTTCCACCACTTATTAGTATGAGAACTTTAGGCAACTTATGTAACTTACCTGCACCTCCCTCATGTAAGGAATGGAAATAATAATAGCACCTACTTTATAAGGTTGCTGGGAAGATTCAGTGAGATAATCCATGTAAGGTACTGGGCAGAATACCTGGTACAGAGTAAGTACTCAATAAATTTAGCTATTATTATTATTGTCATTATTATTATTACTTTTAATGACAAACTAGATTTTGAATTTTTTTTTTCTCAATATGGAACTTGAACTTGGCTTATGTAACTGGATAAAGACTTACTCAGCTTTTTGTTTTTGGCTTTTAGACTGCTGGAGAATCTTGATGCCCATTTTAAATAGCTGGTCTCCTTCATCTATGAAATTTTTCTTTTCTTCCTTTTTTACTATATATGAACAAACAAAGAAAAGCAACATTATTTTTATGTTTTATATTTTAAAAATCATGTGCTGGCATATTAATTTGAATTTTGCTCTCCTTATTTTTTAACCTCTACATTGTGGGGTTTTTTTCCTAAAAAACATTTTAAATTAAATTTATTGGAGTGACAATGGTTAGGAAAACTACATAGATTTCAAGTGTACATTTCTATAATATATCATTTATATATCACATTGTGTGCTTACCACCCAGAGTCAATTCTCCTTCCATCACCATATATTTGACCCTCTTTTCCCTCTTCTACCATCCACTCCTCCCCGCTAATCCCCTGGTAACCACTAAACTGTTATCTGTGTCTATGAGTTTTTGTTTCTTAGTTTGTCTTGTACCTTTGTTGCTTTCAGTTTTATATTACCTCAATTTTGGTCAGAAGGTAGAAACTGCTTACAAAAGTACCCTCTTCCTGTCCTTTGTGAAAGGGTTTGGAGAGTGGAGGAAACAGAAAGATGCTTCTGTTGGTGGGAGGGAACAGATGTTCCCAGTCTGGGAAAGGGATGAAAAGTCCTGCAAACAGAGAGTAGAAAGCAAGGCCTTCAAGACAAGGCCTTGGCAGGTCTGCCTGGTGTACCCTAGTGGCTGGATCTTAGACATCAGGCTCTCAGCTCTCAAACCCTTTTCTGAGCATGGCCCATAATCCTCAGAGCCATAAGATTCCAAGAGAACAAGAGGACATAAGCAACTGGCATTTACAAGATGACCAGTGTGTACTTAAGATTAAAGATGAAAACTTTGCTCTGCCCAAGGTTCCCTCCTCCTCCCCCAGAACCTCTCTTTCCAAGACCTTTCTAGCATGACAGAACTGGTGTGGAATGAGCATCAGGAATAAAATAGGGCAGAGTGAGTGTGCCACACCTAGGCCCTGGGAGAAGACATACAGAAAGAGTATCCATAATAAATTGCCTGTGGGATGGGGGCTCAGAATAAATTTTATAGGATTTAGGGAAAATAAACAGATTTTTTACTTGCTACATAATGATATTTTGCTAACATTTATATAACACTTTACAATTTTGAAAACATTATCAACAGTTTATAGTTGGGGAAAGCTGGTTAGAGTGAAAGTCAGCCTTAGAGCTACCCCAACATGTGCACGGGTGCGCACGCGCGCACACACACACACACACACACACACACACACACAGAGCCTTTCACAACATCACAGTGCCCCTTGAAGTCCATTACAACACTCAGTGGAACCTCTGATTAAGTGAACCACTCCTGAAGCCATTTTACATGAGAGGCATCCCAGGATTTGATGCCTCAATAACAAGATCACATGCTATCAGAGTTGTTCACTTTTTTGTTAATTTAATTTTTTTTTAACACTTAAAAGCTGTTTCACAATTGTTTTGAATGCTTCAAGTTATCCAATCAATTTAGTAATACCTGACACTTTTAGCATCTAATTTCTGCTTTGAGTTATATGTGCCTATACTCATGATTAAAGAGGAAAAATAATGAGAAAAACCTACTAATCTGTGTTCAAGTAGCAATTGCTCCTATTAACATGCTTTCAACAAGCAAGAATAAATTTTGAAAAGTTGACTCTGTGTGCTTATACATAAATGATTTACCACTACAGATTTCTACCCATGGCTTTTGCTTTTATTTGTAATTCTCTTTTGGGGCTTCCCAAATATATTTAAATACAAGCTTTCTTTACTATAAGAGGTTCCAATTATCAGGTAAGCTTATTTTGACAACATTGTAATTTTTTTTTATGGTTTAACAATTTCAAAATTTGGAGTCAGCACACACAGTCAGGAAATGATTTGAGACAATTCTGAACTTGATGTAAAGGACCTTCTTGAGTCTGGAGTCCTCTGAATGCCAACTGGTGGATGTTTGTTGCTCTGTCCTGATAAGGGCTCTAAACTGACTGAGAAGTGTTGGGGATGAGCATCAGCAATAAAAGGGCAGAGGAGGTGTGCCGGAGCACTATTTGAGACCATAGCAAGTGTTGAAACTGCTCAACTAAATGAATTTATATTTCAGTGTTTGTCAGAAACATGTTGTAGAGAGCGCTTGACATTTTATTACTGCTACAGTCTTATTAACATTATCTAACTTGGATGCTATCACGGGCTGAATGGTGTCCCCCAAATTTATATGTTGAAATCCCAATCTCCAGTACCTTAGAATGTAACCTTATTTGGAAATAAGGTCTTTAAATAGGTGATTAAGTAAAAATGAGGTCATTAAGGTAGTGCCCAGATCTAGTATGCCTGATGTCCATGTAAGAGGAGGAAAAGACAGCAGGGACACGCAGACACAGAGGAAACCATGTAAGAACACAGCGAGAAGAAGGTGGTCATCTTACAAGCTAAGAAGAGAAGCTTTGAATGAAACCACCCCTGCTGATTATAGACTTCCAGCCTCTAGAACTGTGGGAAAACCAATTATGTTGCCTGTGGTGTTTTGTTATGGCAGCCCTAGCAAACTAATACAGATGTCAACTCCATGCTATCACATGGAAAACAAGCTGCCCCTTCTTCCCATAGAAAGGGATGCACCCAAACTCAGCTTTCTAACATATCAATGGCTACATTCTAAATGTAGGAGGGACTGTAATTTCCCATGGGCCCTCAAGGTCTCTAGGTACTAGACATCTGACTTTCCCAGGCAACTAGATGCTAAAGTAGCCCACCTTTGACAATGTTACTTATTCATGATTGTATTCTAAGTAGGCAGTGTAACAGATAGGACTTCCATGTGTCCAGAAATCCCTGGATCTAGCTCACCTCTCAGTGGGATGATGGGAGAACTGCAAACCTGTGAGGTCTTGCTGACCCTTCAACTGTAAATTTCCCTAATCAACTCTTTGTGGCATTTATGCAGAATCCTCTTGTTCATAATGATTAGAAGCAAATCTTTGGAATAAAGGGGCCCCAATTGCTTATATCAGATAATGAGAAAGAGGACAGCTGGAGACAACTTGTTCTCTGTCATTCATACATTTGCTTATTCATTTAGTCAGAATGAATTGAACACTTACTATTAGACAGGGTGCTAGACACCATGTTTATAAAAATGATCGAGACATTATTCCAGGCTGGCAGTGGAGATAAACATATTTACCAAAAATTACAATGCCATGTGGCAGGCACCATGTAGTAAGGCCCCATGGGAGTACAGGAGACTTCTTTGTAAGTAACAGAAACCAAATCAGACAGACTTAAGCAAAAGGAATTTATCTGGAGGATGTTGAAGGCTCATAGAATCAATGTGGTCAGTCAGGAATCAAAATGTCTCTGAAAGTACAGAGACTGATGCTGTTACAGGGATGCACTGGAATCCAACCCTTTTAGAACCTTCACCTCTCTGTTCCAGACTCCATGGAGGAAGAATCAAATGGGTCCAGTTAGGGAAGACAAGGCTTCTCATTACATTCCTAAGAATGTATCCAGTGGGGAAGACTTACCTCCTTAAAAGGAAATTGGGATGGTGAGAAAGGTAAAAGGAATGATGGGAAGCCCCTAAACAGCAAATTCCCACTTCAGGCACCCTACTCTGGTTAAGTGAAATAAAGAAATCTTCACAGATGAAGCGAGATTTTAGATTGCTTTTTAAAGGTGCATAGGAGTTTGTCAGGCCAAGAAGATGAAACTGGCATTTCATTTGGAGGAAATAGTCTATGCAAATGACCATAGGTGTGAAATGATGGGGGTGGGGTCAGTGTGGCTTGAATGAAGTGTGAGGGCTTGAGTGACATGGTTGGTCATGTGGTTCAGGCTGGCTGTGGAAGAAAATGCTACTAAGGGAGTGGACAGAGAAGAGAAGAGGGAGGGGGAGGAAGGAGTTGAGGTCATTGTGAAGATGAAGGCAGATCTGGTAGGAGAAAGAGAGAGAGAGAAGTGGCAGGAAGGAGGCTCTGATCAGAGACAATTTTGGAGTTTGAAATCATATTGGTGAAATAGCTCTACTTGTGGCTGAGGAGAAATAGAGACCTAGATGACTAGAACAGAGGAGGTTTAGGATGTAAGGCAAAGTTTTCAACATGAATATTAACCCCTCAAGTGTTGGTAGCCTACAGTCATTGACTGATGTGTGGGTAAAACAGCTCTACCCCATTACCTATGGGAAGAGGGCAATCCTTTAGAGCAGTTCACTCTTGAAATTCTTAAACTTCTCCTGAAACTCTATCTTTGCTCAGCTCCTTCCCTTGCCCTATCCTGCATTTTTCAATCTTTTATATGTTTCATCACAAGATCTAAAACCTTAACATTTAAATAAATACCATCTAAATTATCTAGAAAAAGACAAAGACAAATAAATTTATTATTTTGAATTTCAAGTTCTAATTACATCATGACCCACACAAAGGATGATTAAGAGTCAAAGAAATTAACAATTGTAGTAAGAGATAAATATCTTTTAGTCTGACTAAAAATCAGGTGCTTTCACCATTAAAATGATACAAGGAGATAAAAATGGGAAATCCTTTTCCCTGCAGGAAATCTTGCCTACACAGACAGGGTATTCTTACTATCTAATGTCAATTGTATTTAATATAAACCAGTGTCAGCTTCTGATTTTCTAAATAATGCATCAAAAGTGCTCTTCACATTAGCCCTTAATGTGTGTCAGGAAGATCTAACCTCAGATCAGGAGGGAGAATAACGATCCATTACTAAAAATAACATTCTATCCAAGAAAGAATGAATTGGCAAAGAATTTAGTCAGACAAAGATGCAATCAACTCAAATACACTTGAATCAGAGCACAGATATTTACAAAAATTGAGTTTATTTACACTGTCTACAGATCATTGTCAAACATAAATACCTCCAGTGGTATTGCTAGGATAATGGTAGACAAATTGTATTATAAATAAATAAATTTAAAAATTCCTATTCAAATATCTGCTTAGCAGAACTTGAAATAACAGGGATTCTGACTTAACAAAGATTTAATTCACTATCTAAAACTCTTAATCTAGCAGAAACAAACATGGCTTATAAAACAAGTGAAGAATAAAAAACAATTTATATCATGCTATCATATGAGTTAACATTCATAACATACTTAGACATCACTTTTCTGATTGACTGTAAGAGGAAGGAGCTATTATCATTCATATTTTACTGATGAGGTGATGTAAATACATCGAAGTTAAGTAGCTTGCCCAAGGTCATACAGTTGGTATCTGGCAGATGAGAATTCAATTCTAGGCAGCCTGATTCCAGAGTCTGTGCTCACTATGCTTCTCAGAGCTACATAATATGCAGAACCATGTGATAAACAGAAAGTTACTATCAACTGGTAAAAAAATTGCAAAACAGGGCCGGCCGAGTGGCGCGGTGGTTAAGTGCTAGCTTGGGAAGCCAGCGGCCCCAGTTCGGTCCCACATAAGAGGGCCAGTGACACTGCCCTAAAAAAAAAAAAAAAAAATTGCAAAACAGGTCCAAAAAATATTTTAAAAATAAAAAAATTTATTATAATTTGTTATAAATATTTTAAACAACGAGTTGTTTATTTATAGTAATGCTTCATTTACCTGACATTATTGAAAACTGTGTTTCATATAAATAATTTTTTCCTATTAAATGAGTCATATCTTTTTGCTTAGACTGTTTTCAGATAGAAATCTGTCTAAAAAGTATATAATATAATCCTCCACTTTCCTCAACAGAAGATAATGAGCATGATTTAACCTGGTTTTGATTATTCAAAGCATCATTATACACATCTGACAGTACCCAGTTTAGTTGGTTTGGACATAGTTATATCAGAAGCCATTGCCTGTAGGAGGCCTTAGATAATGGTAAACCCTTCACTAATGAGAGGGAGCAGAAGGGTCAGGAAAAAGATGGTGACATGCTGTATTGATGACCTCCTAGGGGGTAAGAGTGCCTACTGAAAGTGGCTGGGTTGACCCTTAGCTGCACTTACTTATTTGTACCACCTTAGGTTACCATTTCCCAAAGGGTACATAAGAAAATTTTGTTTTATTTTATTTCCAAAATTAAAATTTTTATTAAATCAAGTTTTAAAAGTTCACTGTAGAAAAGTCAACACAGGTTTTAACAAAACCAAAATATATCTTTTTATACAATAAATGTATATACCAGCAGCAAACTACTTCTGAAATTTTTTAAATGTTCTTTTAGTTATTTATTTTAAAGAAAGCATAAACAATGTATAATAGTATAGAATGCCAATTAATCCATCTTTTACTCTGTAATTTGAGCCTTCTAAGTACAAATTATTTTATGATTTTCATTAATGCTAAGAACAAATCCTGTTTGGCCAAAAAATAGTGAAACAGAGTGGCTGATAGAATGTGTCTCATTACTTCATAGTCATGCCATTATCTTTTAGAAGAAATGAGCACCATATAAACAGTAATTGGTGAGTGTGTAAATTCAATTTTTAAGGTACAACAGCAACCAACTAGGGCACTTAACATTTGACTATAATTTTTTTTTTTTTAATTTGGTGATATACAGTGGCCATGACATGGAAACAACCAATATGTCCTTCAATAGATGATTGGATAAAGAAGATGTGGTATATATAACAATGGAATCTTTTCATAAGAAAAGATGAAATAGTGTCATTTGTGACAACATGGATGGATCTTGCGATTACTGTGCTAAGTTGAAATAAGTCAGACAGAAAAAGTTGAGAACCATATGACTTCACTGATATGTGGGATATAAAACTGAAAGCAACAAAGGAACAAGACAAACAAATGAAGAAACAAACACTCATAAACACAGAAAATAGTTCAGTGGTTACCAGAGGGTAAGTGGGGAGGAGGTGTTACAAGAGGGTAAACAGGGTCAAAAATATGGTGATGGAAAGAGAGCTGACTCTGGGTGGTGAACACGCAATGTGATATATAGATGATGTATTACAGAATTGTACACTTGAAACCTATGCAATTTTACTAACCATTGTCACCCCAATAAATTTTAATTAAAAAAAAAGATGGGGCTGGCCAAATGGCGCAGTGGTTAAGCGCTGGCTTGGGAAGCCAGCGGCCCCGGTTCAGTCCCACATATGAGGGCCAGTGACACTGCCGTCAAAAAAAAAAAAAAAAAAAAAAAAAAGAGATGAAAAATATTGGCGATATACATTTTTATCAAATCAGAACACTTCAATCCCATATTGCTTATCAGTTTTTTAAATCTTAATAGAAATTCTGTATATAACCTGACAAACTGCATGCGTATGTGTATATACACATATAAAAGTAGATGTACGTATATATGGGCGCTGACAATTAAGTTCACGAACTCATCCTAGAAAATGTGCTACATACCTCATTGCTGAATATCACTACAGTTGCCTTCAAAGCACTCCCCTTGGGAAGCTATGCACAGATACCAGTGCCTAGTCCACCCTTCAAAGCAATTTTGGAACTCTTTTTCTGGAATGGCCATCAGAGCTATCATCATATTACCCTTGATGTCTTGAATGTCAGTAAAATGTGTTCCTTTCAAAATTTCCTTTATTTTCAGGTAAAGAAAGAAATCATTGGGGGCCAGATCAGGTGAGTGGGGAGGGTGTTCCAATGCAGTTATTTGTTTACTGGCTAAAAATTCCCTCACAGACAGTGCTGTGTGAGTTGGTGTATTGTCGTAATGCAAGAGCCATGCATTGTTGGTAAAAACTTTAGGTAGTTTTCATCTACTCTTTCATGCAGCCTTTTCAGCACTTCACATAGTAAACCTGGTTAACTGTTTGTCCAATCGGTAAATTCATAATGAATAATACCTCTGATATAAAAAATAAAGTTTAGCAACATTGTTGCAACAACTTTGTGAACTTAATTGTCTGACTTCGTATACCTCGTACACCTTTAGCTTTGACTGAATTTCTCAACTGAGATGAAGCCAAACTTCATTATATATATATCCCAACTGAATCACCAGCTGAAAGTTTCTAATAAAAGTTTTATCTTTGCTAATCAGAAATACTGGCTATTGAAACTGCTGAGGTCAAAGAGCTATAATTCTGCTTAATATAATTTAGGCTTACAAATTAGTCAGCCTAACAAACAAGATTTGAAATTACCAACTATCCATGAAAGAAAGAAATTTTTCTCTTGATAGTTCCTTCTAATAGTAAAAAAGGAAGTATCTTTACATTGATATTTTACTTTTTAATCAGTTAAAATTATTTTGAAAAATCTCACAAGTCTTCAAAAATACTAAATGCTACATAAATAGCATGTTCTTATAGTTGAATTCTTTAAGTAGAATCTGTTTTAAAATTTTTCCCTTGGATTGCTTCATTTAGCACTTCAAGTCTCCATCCTGCAACTCTGATAACTGGATCAGATTTGTTAGGTTTATATCAATCACATCTTCAGAATTTGCTACTGTGTGTTACTTGTGTGCAATAACATCAACGGGAGGAACTGCACCAAATTTCAAAGCAACATAAGGTAAAAATTCAAGAATATATAACATAAAAGAAAGTACAAAGATTCCCTTTCACCATTATATTAATTATATATAATCCGTTTAATGCTTTTAAAGATAAAGCCCTAACTTTCATTTTTTAACTTATCAAGAGGGTAAAAATTTTAGTTGGACCACCTTTATTTTTTAATTAAAAACTAAAACAATAGATTGAATTACTTTTACTAATATACACATCAAGTTATTGAAAAGATGACTGAATGTAATTTTCTCCTTAAAGATGGCACTTGCAGGTACAAAGATGCAGAAATGGCCACATCCTTCAGATGTTTACTGGGAGAGATTCTTTAACAGCCGTTGATATTGGGTTTCCTCCTCTAGCTGAAGGTTCACAAATTCTCTCATCAAAACTGATGCCTTCAATTTAGATAACTAACAAAATTTATAGTAATCTGGCTAGGATCTCTCCAAGGAAGAGACACACAAATAGGACAAGTCACAGGAACTATCTGAAATAGGTGATTACTTTTACAGTGATCCAGTAAATGCTGTCTTGTAAAATTTTGTTCTTGACACAGTGAACATTTTAAGGTGGGATGCCCAGAAGAATTTGTATTCTCTTGATAAGTTTCTATGTTATCAGATGTGGATGTTTCACTCCTATTACTGTTCCCTACTGAATCTTGAGAGATCTGAGCATTTGGAATGATAGCAGAAACATCATATTCATCTTGATAGTTCTTACAAGATTTGTAATGATATCTCAGATGATAGAATTTAATCTGTTTTACACAGCATCTGCAGCTACCAGAAAACTTCCTCATGATATTTTCAAGGTCCTGAAAAGACCATAGGGTCTATCTCTTCTCTATCTCTTCTAGTTATATTTGCACTACAGAGGGGACAATGTATTTCACTTTTTCTCATTGCAGTCTGGAAACGTTTTCTATAGAAAATGTGCTGACAGGCAATGGTCCAAGCTGGAGCTTTGAACACCTCCTGATGTAGAAATCAACTTTTGTGTAGGAAGTGGCTGCGGAGAGGTCCTTGGCCATGGTTGGGTGGGGAATCAAAGCAGCGGCAGTCGCTGCTAGTGAGGGCCTGGGGGACGAGGAACGAATGTGGAGGGGGAGGGGATCATAAGATAATTTAATTTTAAAAGATACACGAACTTTAAAATTTTGGTAGTTAATATATTTAATATATATTCATATGTATCATAGATTCTATTTGTGGAAAGTGGTACTAATTTCCATTTTTTTCTTTAAAAAATTAAATATGAAATATTTCAATCATACCAAAAAAAAAAAAAATCCAACAAGTAAAATATAACCCTCTTTTCACACACACAATTTAACAGATGGTAACATTTTGCTTCATTTGTTTTGGGTATCCCTGTAAGGACACAATGTTACAGACACATCCAAAGCCTCCTCCTAACATCCATTCCCCTTGCTCCCTTTATAGGAGGTAGCATATCCAGGAAAATGCTTTCCTGAAGTTGCTACTACGTAGCTCTTTCATTGCACATATGTAGCCAATATTATTTCTAAACTTTATACAAATAGCATCATACTCTACTTTTGCAACTTGATTTTTCACTTTTTGAGATTTATCCAACTAGATACAAACAGGTCTCACTCATTCATTTAAACCACTGTCAACCGTCTGGTCAAAATTCTTTGTATTAATAGACCAGTTTATTATTTCATTCCTCCATTATTTATCCTACCTATTCGAGAGACATTCTTTTTTTCCACTTCCATGCTACCGAAACCAATTCTGCAATGGAAATTCTTACACACACTTATACAGATGTGTGAGAATTTCTCTAGGCTATACTTCTAAAAATTCATGTGCTGAATTTGGTTATACACATCTTAAAAGCTACTAGATATTACCAAATTGCTCTTCAAAGAGGTGCACTAAACTTATACTCTCACCAGTGATGTATATAAGAATTCCCATTTCATCACATTGTGGATCACTCATAGGGTTACCTGACTGAGTTTTGCCAATCTGTGTAAAATGATAACTCTTTGTTATCAAATTTGCATTTCTGCAATTACTAATGAAAATTATATTTACTGGCTATTGGTTGTTTTCCTCTTTTAAGAATTGTTTGTATCCTTTACTCATTTTTTATAATTTAGTTTTTCTATTGATTTGTAGGTGTTCTTCACATAACCCAATACTAATACTTTGTTGACTATATTTGTTTTAGTGCCTTCTCCCAGTCTGAGGCAATTTTTTTCACTTTATAATTTATTTTTCATAATAAAAAATAAAAGTTATGGATTTTGCCCTTATGGTTTTATTTCTGTCTATTCTAAGAATTCCTTTCTTATGCCAATACCATATTTTCTAAAATAATTAAAGATTTAATATTCATATTTAGTTTTTAATCCACCTGGAATTCATTTTTGTATATGAGAATGAGATTTGGTTTTAAAGTTCTTCCAAATGAGACTCAATTCCCTATGCATAGGTTATCCTTTTCCAGTTGATTTATAATGCCATCTCTGTTATATACCAAGTTGCCCTGTATACATTGGACTGATTCTAGACTTTTTTCTGATTTTTAATCCATGTGTTACTGTTATGCTGTTTATATTAATATTTTATAGTAAGAATCTAATAGTGCAAGTTCTACTTCTCATTCTACAATACTTCAAAACTATCTTGGCTATCTTTTTTTTTTAAGGTTTTTTTATTGGGGAATTGGGGGAGGGGATCAGACAAGTTGCTTTCCTTTGGTTCTTCAGTCTAGTTGTGGAGGACGTCGCTTCACTGGCCCATGTTGGTACTGTGATCATTGCGCTCTTTCTGGCTGAGGCAGATGGGTTGCCGGCCATTGGACGGCCATTCATGGTGGCTCACGGCAGCTCAGCCAGCTGCTGGCCGCTCACGCTGGCTGCTGGCCACTTAGGGTAGCTCATGGCAGCCCATTGCAGCCCCACTGGAGCCTACACCTTGGCAGGCAAATCACAGCAGCCCAGCTCCAAGTGGAGCTGTTGTTCACCATCTTAGCTGTAGAGGGCAGTGTCACTGGCCCAGGTGGGATCTGAACCAACGACCCTGCTGCTCAGAGTTTGCTCTCCCAAGCAAACTCCTAACCAACGAGTCACTCGGCTGGCCCTTGCTATCTTTAGACTTATTTTCATACTACTTTTAGAATTAGTTTGCCAAATTCCATGAAAAATCCTTTGGGCATATTGTAAACTTATTTGACAAGAAATGACGTCTTTGAATTTTGAATCTTCCCATTCATAAGCATAATGACTATTAATTCAGGTATTTTGTTATTGTTCAGTGAAGTTTTACACTTTTCCTCTTCTCAAACATCTCATGTATCTTTTGTTAGATTTATTCTTAGGTGCTTTTTAGTTTTAATTGCTCTTTGAAATAATAGTTTAGTAATTTCATTTTAATGTGTTTTTATCTCATATATACTAATTTTTTATTTTTTAATATTTTTTATTAAAATAAAGCTAATATAAATATTATAGGGTTGTCAGAAAAGTCATGATGTATTTTTTTCTATGTTTATCATAGGTCATTTATTTATATAAAGAACAAAGATCATGGTTCGGTCCCACATGTAAGGGCCAGTGACACTGCCCTCAAAACACACACACACACACACACACACACAAAAAAACAAAAAAACAAAGATCAGTCAATGATATATTGTCCATTTTGTCTGATAACCTTTTGCCATCTTTCAGTGAGCTTCATAATTCCTCATTCATAGAAGGATTTGTCTTTATCAGCAAAAAACTGAACAAGGTGCTGATTTACAGCCCCATCTGAATGGAACGTTATACCAAGCAAGGAGTTTTGAAGAGAGCAAAGTCTGAAGTGCAAGGTCAGGTGAGTATGATGGGTGTGGCAACACATCCCATCCAAGCTCCAATAATTTTTGACAGGTGATGAAATTTGTGTATGGTCTCGCTTTGTCATGATGGAACACAACTCCTTTAAGTTTCTGGATGATGGATTCGTTCAAACTGTCCAATTGCCAACAGTACACATTTGAATTGATTGTTTGGTATCTTGGTAGGAGCTCACAAAACACAACACCTTTAAAATCCCACCACACTGAGAGCATAACCTTCTTCTGATGAATGTCTGCTTTTGATGTTGTTTGAGGCGAATCATCACATTGGGACCAAGACCGTTTGCTCACCACGTTGTTGTAAACAATCCACTTCTCATCACCAGTTATCAGTCGCTTCAAAAAAGGATAGTTTTCCTCATGTTTAATGAGCATATTGCAGATGTTTATATGCTCCATCAAATGAACTTCTTTGAGTTCATGCAGAGCCCAAACATTGAGCCTGCTTATGTATCCCATCTTCTTCAGGTGGTTGTGAATGCTTGAATGATGGATGTTCAATGTTTTTTGCAATCTCTCATGTCATGTAATGTGGGTCTGACTTGATCAATGCCTTTATTTTGTCATCATCAACCTCGGTGGGCCTCCCTGACTGAGGAGCGTCGTTGAGATCAATATCACCAGCACAGAATTTCGTGAACCATCGTTGGCACTGGCATTCTTGTAGAGCATTGTCACTGTAAACTTTATGCAACTTTTCACAAGCTTGGTGCGTGTTCTTCCCTTTATGGAAGTAAAAACAGTAAAATATGGCGAAAATGCACAATTTGGTCTTCCATCTTCAACTTGTTGTAAAATCTCCAAAACTCAACCAAATCGCTCAATTTCTTTTTTTTTAGAATTAAGCTAAAATTTTAATTCTAAAATTTTTTTAGAATTAAGCTAAAATTGTCAGCTCTCAAATGACATAGCAATAACATAGATGTGAATGACTTTAGTACTTTCAAAAATGAACTAGCGCCATCTGTTTCAAAAATGCATCATGACTTTTCCGACAACCCAATATATTAGACTCAGGTGTACATCACAGTTATTCAAAAGTTATTCAATAACTCTATACAGAGTTTTTGCTACATTATTGATTATATTCCCTATGCTAAAGAAGTGATCACCATGATAAGTCCAGCAACCACCTAACACTGTACCACGCTATCACAACATTGACTATATTTCCTATGTTGTACATTATATCCCGAAGACTTACTTGCTTTATATCTGGAACTATGAACCTCTTATACTTCTCTATCTCCCCCCCACCCCTCGCCCCCGATCCACTTTTAAAATTTTTCAATTAGAGTTGACATTCAATTCAATATTATTATATATTAGTTTCAGGTGTACAGCATAGTAGTTAGACATTTATATAACTTAGGAAGTGATCCCCCTGACTAATACCCACCTGGCACTATACATAGTTATTACCATAATACTGATTGTATTCCCTATACTTTACATCCCCATGACTGTTTTGTAATTACCAATGTGTATTTCTTAATCCCTTCACCTTTTCAACCTTCCCCCAATCCCCTTCCATCTATCACCCTGATAGATCTAGTATCCATCTGACACCACACATACATGATCTGACATTTAAGTTTGCGAATTTGTTGCACCGATGTTGCTAACCTTTTTTGATATCAGAGGGATTATTCATTATGAATTTGTACCAACTGGACAAACAGCTAACCAAATTTACTATTTGGAAGTGCTGAAAAGGCTGCATGAAGAGTTAGATGAAAACAACCTGAGATTTTAGCCAACAATTCATGGCTCTTGGATCATGACAATGCACCAGCTCACACAGTACTGTCTGTGAGGGAGTTTTTAGCCAGTAAACAAATAACTATATTGGAGCACCCTCCCTATTCACCTGATCTGGCCCCCAATGACTTCTTTCTTTACCAAGATAAAGGAAATATTGAAAGAAAGACATATTAATGACATTCAAGACATCAAGGGTAATATGATGACAGCTCTGATGGCCATTCCAGAAAAAGAGTTCCAAAATTGCTTTGAAGGGTGGACTAGGCACTGGTGTGGGTACATAGCTTCCCAAGGGGAGTAGTTTGTGACGTTCCTTTGAACACCTTGTGGTGATGCTTTTCCTTCCTATTAATGCCTTTACCTTGAAGTCTATTTTGTCTGAAATTAATATCAGCTTTTTTTTCCTTAGTATAGTCTGGGATATTATTTCCATTCATTTACTTTGAGTTTTTGTGTTGTTTTAAGCATATTCCTTGCAAACAGTATACATCTGAATATGATATTTTTATTTTAATCTAAGACTATCTTTACTCATGTTTTCATTCTGGGCTGCATTCAGGGCTCTTCTGATTTTTCTTTAATGTATTAATATTCTGTTCCACAGTGTTTAATCTTCTGTTTAACCTATATATTAACTTAATTTATATGAACATTCTTTTCATTTTTCTTTGTTTCATTTGGTTCTTTTTTCATAGATGCCTATTCCTTTGTTCATAATGCCTTGTTTTTTTCCTTATGGTTTCTTAACCATTTAAAAATATGTTTATTCCATAGGTTTTTTTTTCACATTGTTGTTTTACTATATCAAGATTTGGAGTGCTATGCCTTATGTGTGTGTGTGTGTGTGTGTGTGTGTGTGTGTGTGTTTCATATACGTGCAAACTGACTCTCACTGAGTACATTATTTTTTAATTGACACACTTTATAAAATTGTCTTGTAAAGTCATCTTCAACAAAGCTTTTTTATTTAGGAACTGTGGGAATGTGTTCTCCAAAGTGCTTTTGTGTTGTTTGTGTCAGGTTTCCAGACTTAACCTCTCACTAATTGAAGGAAAATATTCATGTTAACATATTGGCTTGAAAATGTTCACCACCACCCCAAAAAAAAATCAGATGACATAAATTCAAATTCAAATCTGTATGAGGTACAGAGTTGTGGTATAGGTTTTTCCAAGGAGATATTTTTTCTCTATGGGGGCCTAAGTAGAGGAAGAGCTTCATTGGTGTTTGCCTATATAATAGTGGGTGGTTATTTGTTTTACTTACTCTCCTCTTTCACTGTATGCACAGCTCTATGAGACCTCTAGCTTTATAGCTCTTCATTTCAATTCTGTTCTTAAAAATCCTAATGTCTTTTTTTACTTTCCCAGTCTGGGATTTAAAATCCATTACCAGTTCTGATCACAACTTGCTAAAACATCACATGCTTATTTTTCATCATTTCTAGCACCTGGGAATTTCAGTTTCTTGTGAACCTAACAGCATTAAAAAATAATAAAAGTTTTGGTATACTTCAGGCATCATTTTTAGATATTTATGGCAGCAGGATTTTCATATAGGACTACTCCACCATTTTGCTAGAATAAGATACCTTTAGTAATTTCCTTTTAAAATAAACTCATTTACATAGAACCTGTATTGATTGAAAGAAAAACTTTCAGTAATAAGAAAGGCATTAAATGGTATGCTGGTTGGGTTCCCTGACCAACAGACTCTAAGAGTTCATGGTGTTTATTAAGAATTGGGAACCACACTTGGGGAAGAAGATGGATTGGGCAGAGGGAGAAGCTGTGATGGAGGCCCAATTAAACCCTTGCCTGATCCCACAAGGTGCTCTGGAGCTAAACAACTTTTCTAACTCATCCCAAGCTAGGCTGAGATGGTTTGGCCTTTATGCTCCTGGCTTGATTTGTCATGGGATGTAGACTGCTCTAGGGAGGAAACATGACATTGGGCTATGCAGTAGTAATCTGCACCTGAGACTGCTGAAGGCTGTCTGCAAACTGCAGTCCCAGCCATTAGGCAATAAAATCTTCATTGAAATGGCAATCTGAATGATAACTTCACATTATCCTCTACATAGGGAAAAGGGCAGACAATTAAGTTCGCGAACTTTCCACTGTGTAAGTGCATAGTGGAAAGTTCGCGAACTTCATTGTCGACCATTTAACATTCCAAAAGTCAGTGAAGTGGAATACAAATGATAAACTTAACTTAGTTGGTCAGAGACCTCAGAAGCAAGAAAAAAGAATGCCAAAAGTGGCTTAAAGCAGGATTCCAAGACAGCCCCCCTCTCATCAAGAACACGGTAGTGACCTGATTTCTAAAATTAATGATGATTAATTCCAAGAAATGCCAGGAAGGACCTTGTCGGGAAGGATATAGAATGCGGTATTCCAATGATCTGTAGGAATAGGCTCCCTTGTTCCCACTGCATAATTAATTATTGATTTGCCTTGCTAACAATTTAATAATTACTCAGACTCAATTCTGACTCAGAAAGAAAAACTAGTTATTGCCTTTATAGTGATAAGATACCCTGAGGGAAAATGAACATGGCATTTAAAAAAATGTGATGGATGGGAAAGCATTGTGTTCAACTGCAAAATGCTTCAAATATACTCTAATATGTAAGACTTTATTATTTATATATAGCACATATATTGTAGTATATTGTCAAGAATGCTTAATTTGGAGTAAGAAGATCTGAGTTTACATCCTCGCTCTGTATAGAAAGAATTCAATTTAATTCAGTGAATACTTGTTAATATTAACTATGTGGCATTTACAATGCCAGTCACAGAACTTGCCTTGAAGTAACGGGAGTACAAATGCTATTGGATGTATGTGAGAAATTCTAGGTAAAGAGACAAGTGGTAGAGGACTGAAAATGGATAAATAGTTCCTCTATTTTCAAGATGTGGAGAAAGATATTCATATTATAGAAATTGATGTTAATCTCTTAATTTCTAGAACAAATTATTATACATGGTTTGTGAGTCTTGAGTTTAGGAGATGTGATCACTAAGAACTAGAAAGAGTTTTTTGAGAATGTTAGGATAAATTTCATTTTTCTTTTCTGAAGGACCAGTAAGACTGAGAAATAGCATTTATATAGAACACCTATATCCCATCTTTTATGATATCCTGTGTACAAAATGCTGAAATGGAACTGAATGAGAATAGAGTTTAGCAAGGTTTTTAGCCGGCTTAATAAGCATGTGTAACACATATTCCTGGTTCACCCCACAGCTTGTTCAAACCCTCCCTCTAGGAAAGGTTACTTCTCCATGACGTCCTCTACTTTCTTAACTCTTGATTCCATAGATACTGTTCCTGGACTGTCTCATATCTATCCACTGTGAAACTCAATATCACTTCAAGTTGTCCCCCTCAAAATATTCATTCTTACAAAGCATTTATGAGGAATATAGATGTTTACCAATGATTTTTATAGAGAAGAATGAGACGATTAATTCCAGTAACAAAAATAACTGTAATGGTCATGTTAGGCATTAATGATTAAAAATACCAGTTGGATTCTCTCAACTTTGTAGTTTTACTGGTTTCTCAAGTTGGCATAAACAATCTCCATTTTTCTGGCTCTCCATATCCTTTCTCCATATCTACTTCTTCACATCCTTTCCCATTCTCTTTTATTCTCACTCTTGCAAAATTAAAATGACAAAAATTCTCTTTCTGGCTGTTCAGTACAATTTTTTTCCACCTCCGAATACTTGGAAACAGATGACACCAGGCTTCTGTATGCAGTTGGAATTATTAAGAAGATGGACTTATTAAGCCATCTTCCTAAACAAGGGCAGTGCACACT
The DNA here is from genome assembly GCA_033961575.1 of Aselliscus stoliczkanus. Classification (NCBI taxonomy): domain Eukaryota; kingdom Metazoa; phylum Chordata; class Mammalia; order Chiroptera; family Hipposideridae; genus Aselliscus; species Aselliscus stoliczkanus. The sequence continues at coordinate 36,006,516 of CM066738.1, forward strand.
GTACAAGGTATTCTGGTAAATAAAATTTCATTTTCTCACCCTCATCACATGTAGATTTTTATCTGGTGGATCAGTGGGTAAATATAATTTTAGAAATTTGTGGTGGATTACTGTGGGCTCCAGGCTTTAAACTTGGCCCTGTCTTGCTAACTTCTCTAACAAAAACTTGGGCAAAAGATTGGAAGGCATGCTTGTCCAAAGGATTGGAAGTCATTCTCATCAAAATTTTGAATGACAGAAAACTAAAAGAGAATAGTTGATCAATTAATTTATGTAACCAATATGCTGGAATAATAGTATAAAACAAATATAATGAAATTTAATAGACATCAGTGTAAAATCTTACACTTATATTAAAAAACTTAGAGAACATATAAGGATTGGAAGATTAAGCCTGTGATGGCCCATTTTATGTGTCTACTTGGCTAGGCTAGGGTTCCCAGTTATTAAATCAAACACTACTTGTTTCTATGAAGGTATTTTGTACATGTTATTACAGCCCATAAGAAGGTGACTTTAAGTAAGGGAGATTATCCTAGATAATCTGGTTGGCCTGATTCAATTAATTGAAAGGCTTTAAGGATGAAACTGGGGTTCCCCTGAGGAAGAAAAATTCTACCTGTGAACAGAGGCTTGAACTCCTAGACTGAGAGTTCTAGCCTGCCCTTCTTGATAAACTATGCAGTGGATTTTGGACTTGCCCAGCTAGCCCGCACAATCACGTAAGCCAATGCCTTGCAAAAAATCCATTAGCATATACTTCCTATTGGTTCTTTTTTTTTTTTTTCTGGTTGAACCCTGACTGAAATACTGGCTTAGTACTTTAGGTGAGAAAATATTTTAATTTGCTCTGAGTTTTTTATGGGCCATCACTATAAATGATGCCAAAAACAAGTAACAGAATCTTAGAAACAATATGCACAAGCCACAGTGTTCAGTGAGATAGAGCAGCCCACATCAGGGTAATTATGCCTAGCTTCAACTGCCATGATTTAACACAAACATGGACTACCATTTAAGATCACTGTTAGCAAGTGATTTTGGTTTAATCTAAATTAAGAACTTCACAAGAAAGAGATGTATTAAATAATGCCACAAGCTGTCTTGTATGATATAGTAAGCTTAGTCACAGGTATTTAAGTAGGAGCTGGTATCATCTGCCAGGAATACCTGATGAAAGATACAAGGTTATATGTCCTGTAAAGTTCCCTAATTAATTCTAAAATTCTGTGATTTTATTAACTATGCTTCTATTGCGTACCACTGACATTCCTTCATCCTTTTAGTTCATGCCATCTCATTTCCTTTGTGTGGGAAACCTGGTATGTTGGATGTCTTGTGATTGCCTCTCTAGATCCACTCCATCCTGTTCTGTGCCCTGGGACATTAACCCACATAGGCTGCATCAATGGACACCCTTCCCCTCCAGCATCTGGTTAGGTTTGGGTGAAAGGTTACCAGCAGGTAGAATGTAAAGTGAGGTAGGAGTATTTTATTCCCTGGTTCCCCATTCAGAATTGCTGCAGGCTGGCTTTATTCCTTAACCTAAGGTCATAGTTCTGTGGAAGAATTATACCTCTTGGTTTCTTTCTTAGCATTTCAGTAGCCACTACTACCCTGTGATCCTTCAGGCCTAGGGTGGGAATGCCATTGCTATTCTAACCTGGCAAGTACTTTGGTTTCCCTACATCCTGTCTGTGCCTTCATAGTCTCTTTATTAAAATTTCTCAAATAACTCAGTTTAAACATGCCATTTGTTTCCTGTCAAAACCCAACCTGCTGCTTAGAGTAACACGTGTGTCAACAATTGTATGTCACATCTGGAGTCAACCCTTCAACTGAGCAGTGAACCAGTCTTTTGGTATAAATATGGAGAAAAGTACTCTTAAAGTGTTACTATTGGGTTGTCAGAAAAGTCATGATGCATTTTTACAACAAAAAAACATAGAAAATATACATCATGACTTTCCCGACAACCCAATATTTAAAAAAAAATTTAAATCTTTGTTGAAGCAAGACTCTCATAATAAATAAGTAGAGACTAAGATCAGTAAGAGTGCTTCCAGCTCTAACACTAATCTCCCTCTCCTCTGGAATCTCTTGGTTCTCAATGTCTGTCTGCTGCTCTTATTAGTAGCAGTCACTTTTCTATATTTATTTCTGTCAGAAGGACACATTTTCTAATTTATGTAAAGCTTGATGAATGGATATTATGACTTAGAACATTTATGTAGACAGCAACGAATGCATGTACACTCCCTCGATGTCTGGAGGATAAGAAGACATTCTTTTGTCTTAGGCTGATAATTCAAAATGTGAATTTTAAAATCTATTGCATACATGATAGCTGTTCATCCTAAAATAAAAATGTTTTCAATTATTTTCTGTTATTTATTTCCCTTAAAACAGTCAAGTAAATTTGATGCTCAGGAAATTACAGTATCTTTATCATATAGTTCAATAGTTTCTCAAAACTGTTTTGAGAAACATGGGATTAAAACTTCTTGATATTGTTAGCTTACTCTTTTGAGAGGCATATGGCATAATGGCTAAGAGCTGGAGGGAAATGGCACCAGACCATCTAAGTTCAAATTTCAGTTTCCCTACTAAATATTAGTTTAGTGGTGCTAAGAAAATTACTTTATTTCTGTGTGCTGCAGGTTTCACATAAAGTGGAGACAATAGTAGTCTGTCTAAAATTAGATAAAGCACTTAAAATAATATGAAAAATACTCAATTAGAGTTAGCTTATTGTTTATTATTATTATATTAGGCATAATATAACCACTTTCATATAAGGAAAAGGAATCTCATTTGAAAGGTGACATTGTTTACTCTTTTAAACAGTAGACGCTCTCTTAAACCACCTCTATCTGCCTTAATCAATGGTGGTGTGTTTTTTTTCTATCCAGTTTACTGAAATCCACAGCACACCGAATGCTTGCAGCTAGTGGGATTTTCTTAAGTACATGTGTGCATTTCTGTTTCCACCCCTTACATGCTTACCAAAAATTAGGAGTTTTGTGTTCCTAAACCTGTTTGTGTCAGTTGTACTGATGTTATAACTAAAGAATTTAATTAAACAATATGTAAACTGATTAAGTATAAGTGTAAAAAGAAATTGTGTTTCTGTGTAAAGTAGTTGAAATACTAAGGAAAAAAACTTGATAAAGGAGAGCCACTAAAAATGATCCAATTGTAGGTGAAGCATCTATAAATAGTGGGGGAAAAGTCTGCAAATATCTGGAAGGATTCTGCCCACAGATTGCTCCATACATGTCTTTAGTTCTTTGTTTCATTAAAAACCTGAGATGGAAAATCATAGATGATGCTGTTTGACGTTGGATTATACTAGACATACCAGTCAGTGGACCTAGGCTAAATAACAGGCAGTCCGTGTTTCCAAGTAAAAAAATGGTAAATGAAATGTTTCAATGTGTATGGTTTAGATTTAAGATAAATTAAAGATATGTATATATTATTTTTATAATGCCATTAAAACTGATCTTAATTTTTCACTGTCAAAGAAGTATTTTTCTCTTAAATAAGATGTTAATAAAATAGAAATTCATGTATATCTGTTAGAAAAGAGAAAGTTTTCATGCATCAGACAAATAAAATGTTGAAGTTGGGGCCGGCCGAGTGGTGTGGTGGTTAAGCGCTGGCTTCGGAAGCCAGCGGCCCCGGTTCGGATCCCACATATGAGGGCCAGTGACACTGCCCTCAAAAAAAAAAAAATAAAATAAATACATAAAAAAAAAAAAAAAACAAAACATTTTGGGGCCGGCTGAATGGCTCAGTTGGTTAAGAGCTCGCTCAAGAGTGCGAGCTGAGCTCTGAGCAACAGCGGCTCGAGGCCAGCCTGAGCTGAGTTGCCGCTGAGCTGCCAATAGGTGGCAGGATGGCTCAGCTTAAAAAAAAAAAAAAAAAAAAGAAAGAACTCATAGCTGCTATATATATATATTTAAAAAAAAAATAAAACAAAATAAAATGTTGAAGTTGATTCTTAAATTTTATAATTAAGCACTAGTTAACTCCTACACACAGAATCTATGCAGACATTGTTTATATTTCCTAGACAATTCTTATATCCAGAGAAATTATCCACTAATCAGGTATGTCTTCACGAGGTAGAGTTACATATAGCTAGATTAGGGAAAAAAAGGACATTATGTTAATTTCAGTTTTCTTCAAAATATGAGGGTTTCTATTAGCAAAATAGCTTACAAATGTTTTATACGCATCATTTTGGAGATTTTTTTTCCCCCATGAGTCCTAATTATCAACCTTATTTATTATCATCAATACAAATTCTGAATCTAATATGAGGAAAGAAGGTGATAAAATTTAAGGCTTTTGTGTATATAAACATTTATGATTATACTCTAAGACTTTTCAGAAAATAGCTCTAAAATTCGACTTCAAATTACATAGTCATTTTAAATTCACATGTAAAAGGGAATTCTACTTACAATAATTTTGATTTCTTTCCGAGAGATCTTTGTTTTGAATTCCTCTTATTTTTAATTTTTGGTGATTCTTCTGTTTTTCTATGGGATTTTCTCTTTTGTTGATTACTTTAACCAATGTTCTTTGGTCCAACACATGTGATAAAAATTGCTTGATTTCGTTTACTGATACCTACAAAGAAAAAAGATGTTTGCTCACTTTTTGGTGTAACTTAAAAAACCTATAGGAAAGTGAAAATTCATCTATTCATGGCAAAAATACTAGTTTGAAATCACACTAATTCCTGCTTTTTTCAAATCAAAATGATGTATGACTTACTTCAGTTTAAGAATTCATTTCTATATGAATAAAAATCTTTTAAATCTATTGGATTGTCATCTGAACTGCAAAGCCAAGCATTAAATCCTACATGTTATAAATAAAATGTGAGAATCTAACCAATTTTACTCTTCTGCTTGTGAGTCATCATGGTAATATCAATTGTGTGAGCTTAAAAATACAGATGAAAATGTTGGTATTGCCTGACACATTACAAGAAATTTATAATGAGTAGAAAGTAAGAAAGTCCTGTGAATGGCTAGAATAAAAATGTAAAAAAATGCTTTCCTGGGCCGGCTGAGTGGCGCGATGGTTAAGCGCTGGCTTGGGAAGCCAGCGGCCCTGGTTCAGGTCCCACATATGAGGGCCGGTGACACTGCCCTCAAAAAAAAAAAAAATGTTTTCCAAAAGTACTTTCCAGAAGCTGTATAATTAACTATTTTAATTAGGGAGAAGCTTTTGGAAGAGTTGTTTTTGAGTAATAGAAAATGCAGATTTTAAGAGAGAAAAATTAAAAAGCTTTATGGAAATGCAGATTCATGACACATACATACTTTTTCAGAGAAAATTATATTGGAAGACTAAAAAAAAAATTTTTTTTATCAACTACTACTCCCCAATAGAGTCAAGGTTTTTATTTGCTTTTTGATTTTATTCAGCATCACAATTTAAATTTGAATTCCCTCTTTCCAAGGTTGCTTTCTGAAATGCTTAACATCTTTGTATGTTGTAACAAACACATCAGAGCAGTGACCCAGAGGCTAGAGCATGCAGGGACATGAAGCTAAGTAAGGACTTTAATTTATTTATCTATTTATTTGTTTGTTTATTTATTTATTTTCAATTGCATCTTTATTGTTTACTGTGTTCACTGTTCAGAATTTTCATACAGCCTATCTAGAATCACATAAAACTTGTTAGATAAGCTCCCTCCTCCTGACATTCTATTTTTCTTTCTAACCATACTCCTCTTGTCCCTTGTCCTTATTTGTATGATATTTTGCTAATGTCCCAGTACTTCCCAGGTGTTGTTTATGTTTATGAGAAAGGAGAGAAAAATGTGCTAGCAGCCCTCAGCAAAGCCATGGGTTTGTGTCCTGAGCCCCAACAGCAAGGACTTTTATTTTTAAACAGCTTTATTGAGATATAATTCACATACTATAATTATAAATGTACAATTGTATATTTAAAGTTATAATTAGATGGTTTTCAGAATATTCACAGATATGTGCAACCATCACCACAGTCAATTTTAGAACATTTTAACCGTCTTAAGAAGACGCCATGAATTCTTCAGCTGTTGCCCTCCCTATTCTTCCATTCCTTCTACTCCAGGTCCCAAGAAACAACTAATCAATATATGTTCTGTTTCTATAGTTTCCCCTATTCTGGACTTTTATGTGAATGAATTTGTATGTAGTATGTTGGTGTTTTGTAACTGACTTCTTTCATTTAGCATAATGCTTTCAAAGTTGACCCATGTTGTAGTATGCATCAGCACTTCATTCCTTTTTATGGCCTAATAGTATTCCTTACATGGATATACATTTTGCTCATCCATTCTTCTGCTGATGGACATTTGGGCTGTTTCCACATTTTGCTATTATGAATAATGCTGCTACAAACATTCATGTACAAGTTTCTGTGTGGGTATGTAAGGACTGATTGTGATTCTTCTTATTGTAAGGTGGTCAGGTTCAGCAAATAAAAATACAAGATGCCCAGTTATTATAAATTTGAATTTCACATAAGTAAATATTTTTTTAAAGTACAAGTATGTTCCAAATATTGCATGTTAACAAACAGACCCACAGTGTATAATGGCTTAAAGTCAATAGACAGGTGTTCAAGTCAGTGCAGTTTTGCTCCATGCTTTCATTCAGGGACCCAGGCAGATAGAGGCTGTGCCTGTTTGAACATGTGGATTCCAAGGTTTCCTTAAGCATTGATATCTAGTGGACAGAAAGGAAAGAGCATGGAATATCATGTGCAGAGAGGGCTTTTGTTTTATTTTGTTTGTTTTCTTTTCTTTAATAGGCCAGATCTGGAAGTAGCACACAGTGCTTTCAGCCACTTTTCACTGGGTAAAATTGTCACATGGCTCTACCCAACTGCATGGGGAGCTCCTGGGAAACATACTATCTGGACATTATGAAGAAGAGAAATGGACTTTGATGAGTTTCCAACATTTTCTGGTACAATGGAATTATAATATGTTATTGCCAATAAAAGAAACAAATTTTCAATTAAAAAATAGCCAACAGCTAAGTTAAGGAGGCAGTACAAACTTGTCAAATGCTTCTGATTGTTCAGTGTTTCTAACTCCTTCTACAGAAGCCATGGTTTCTTGATTTCGATTCCTCTTCCACCCAGTGGGAGAGGGCAGAACAACAGCCAGTGGGAGCAAGTATTGAGGTGCCCCAGCAGAGAGATAGCCTTTTTCTAATTTTCAAAAGCATTTAAAGATTTTGTAGTTTGATGGCAAATATTTACGGAGTGTCTATCTCAGGCCCTATTCTAAGAGCTAGGGAGACAACCATGAACAAAAACGTCTCCACCCTCATGAAGCTGATGTTCTAGTGGGGAAGGTAATAGTCAACTGATAAAAGGAGGTTTTTAAAAAACAGAGTATGGAGATGGAATTGATAAAAGTTGGTGTTATTTTATATAGGATGGCTAGAGGCAAGTTCTCTGATTACATCTGACCAGACCCCTATATCATGAAGGAGGGAGTTAGTAATAAAAATACCTCAGGAAAGAGAGTTCTGACAGAGGAAACATCAAATGCAAAAGCCTGGAAGCAGGAGAACACAGGTATGCAAGTAATATGGTGCAGCTGGGGGCTAATGATTGCTAGGGTGGGGAGTGGTAAGTGATGAGGCAGAGAAGCAGCTCTGAGGTCAGCATCAGGAGTGTCAATCATGTTCTTTGTAAAGGAGAGACCCTTGGAAGGTTCTGAGTGTAAGAGATATTGACTGACTTAAATATCTGAAGAGTTGCTGTGGGAGAGTGTTATATGTTGGAGAAAGAGTTGGGGAAAAGGAGGTGATTAAAAGAAATCAGGTGACAGTTGCTGGTGGTAGTGAAGTAAGAAGATAGTAGGGGGTAAGTGATGATAGTGGTTAGTTGGGGATATATTTCGGAAGTATTTCTGGCAGGAATTTCTGTTTAAGAACTTACAATGTATATTTTAGTTTCCAAACAACAAACTCAATGTTTTTTAAATCCAAGTTAAGTTCATGCTTTAGAAGTATGTTTTTAAACTTCTAAGGCCCACTTATAGACTAGCTATAGCTCTTAATTGGAGTGACATGGTGTTTTGCAAACCTCTTACCTAGCCCTCCTGCTTCTTCACTTCCCTTTATCTTGAAGATTCATGCTGGATGAGTTTTTCTCAAGCATCCTTTAGAACATATCACCGCCCAACTCAAAAACTCACAGTCCTCAGTAACAAGAGGATAAAATAATTTCCCTGGCACAGAATCTAAGATTCTTCACAGTCTGTCCTAAAAGTGTTATAGTAACCCTATTTCTTATTACTCCCACACTTACACAAATATCCATAACAGCTAAACTGTCCTCCCCATTCCCCAAGTGCGATAGGTTCTTTCCTACTTCTTTGCCCTCGCTTATATAGTTTTCATTGCTCCCTCCCCCACCCCTTTCCTATTATCCTAACTATCACTCCTGTTCCCAGGCCCAACTCAAGTTCCTTTTCCCCAAGGTCTGCCCATATCACTCTGACCCACAGTGATCTCCTTTTCCTCTGACTCTGTGGTGTCTCCCTTCTTGGTTAGTAGTAACTCCCTGCTCTACAGTCTCTAAAGCTGAGGTCATTCTACATCATGTGTTTTATGCTTTATCTATTCAATTAATTATAGATGCTTTATGAACTTTTTAGTGTAGTTCTTATTTTAAATAGTGTGTCTTGAGTAAAGGGCAGCCTAATGAATGTAGAGGGCAGCCTTCTGTATTTGGGAGAAATCCCTTGTTTCCTTAGAGCACAGGAAAAGTAAGAACATCCTCTCACACAAGAACTAAATGATTTGTGGTCTTGGAGGAAAGAAAGAATGAATTTTTCTCACTGTACATTTAATCCTAACTTATTTGTGGCTACATCCTACATCTTGTGCCAGAAGACTTTCCTGAAGTACGACCCAGTCCTATAGTACTTGTCTTGCTTGAAGACAAGAACACGGCACCTTGAGCTGAGTGGCCGCAAGTTGCTGACGGGTGGCCTGATGGCGATTGGACTTGGAGCTGAGCTAGCTGCGCCCTCTGCAACTAAGACTGAAGGACAACAATTTGGCTGTTCCCCTTCCCCAGTTCCCCAACACTGTTCCCCTTCCCTAATTCCTCAATAAAATCTTTTTAAAAAAAAACAAACCAAAACCAAAAAACAAACACACTCATACAGAAACAGTATTGGGAAGCACAACCCATTTTAAATAGCTTCTTATTTAAAAAAGTAAGCGCATTTGCTAAGGCTAGAGATTTTATTTCAGGGTTTTACAGAGTTGGAAAGAAAGACCATGAGTTACTTCTCTGTCCTCATCTCCTCTTATCCTCCCAATGAGAATGTGGCAATAGAAGGGAGAAGCTGGTCCCCATGTAGGAGCAGCATAATTGAGTTGTGGGAGAAAATGCTTGAGAGGGCTACAGCGGAAGTTCTCAGGAGACAACTAAATTTCAGTTAAAATGAAGGTAAAGGGAACATTTGGAGAAGTATGATCCCAAGATAGGTGATTAGAAAGAAAATAAGAGTCCAGGGAATGGAGAATCCCCATTTTACAACCACATCTTGAATAAATGATAGAAGCATATTTAATTAAATCTGTAAACCTTTATTCTATTGACCATATGCAAAGCATTGCACTAAACAAATATAAAAAGATACTTTCTTACCCTTTAGGAACTCATGATTAAGTTTAAGCAATACCAAATAGAGCTTTCACAAAGCTAAAAAAAAAAAAGACCCTTTTGGGAATTCCAAATTCCAGTAACTGTATTTGGTATATAGTAGGCATTGTATTGAATCAATGAGTGTACTGAAAATTTGTAATACAAAGACCTTTCACATTTCAGTGGTCTTATTTATTCTAATTTGTAAAATGGGGATAATTAACCATTTAAATAAACAACATACTTCACAGAAATATTAGGAGGAATAAATAGTATATGTGAAGGGGTTTTGATAAAGTTTAAAGTATTACATAACTGCAACATATGATTCTGAATATGAATAATGAAGTTAATAACATAAGGTACCAAAATGTGTTTTTAAAGTCTAAACATCTATTGGAACAAGATGTTAGATTAAAAAACAAGAAGACTGTCTGCTAAGGTGAAGTAGAGAATGGAACTGAGCACTCTGAAAGCTCTGATGAAACTGCTCAATGCTAAGAGACGGGCTACATTTTCCTTGTTTTCAGAGTTTCCACTGCGGCTCTTGGTGGTGGTGGTTGTCACAATGGCCCCTCAGCCATACACTTGAATTGCTCCCTGGTAGTACGTTAGATACTGGGATAGGTTTACCAATTTACGATCATGATTTTTTTTTTTTTTAAAGATTTTATTGGGGAATTGGGGGAGGGGATCAGCATTGGGAAATTGGGGAAGGGGAACAGACAAGTTGCTGTCCTTTTTGTTCTTCAGTGTAGTTGTGGAGGACGTCGCTTCACTGGCCAATGTTGATATTATCATTGCGCTCTTCCCGGGTGAGGCAGATCAGTCGCCAGCCTCTGGACGGCCGCTCATGGTGGCTCATAGCAGCTCATGCCAGCGGCCTACCACTCAAGGTAGCTTACAGCAGCCCACTGCAGCTCTACTGCAGCCTACACTCTCACCAGCAACTCGCAGCAGCCCAGCTCCAGATCGAGTTGTTGTTCACCGTCTTAGCTGTGGAGGGCACAGCATCACTGGCCCTAATGTGGGATCCTAACTGGGGCCCTGCTGCTCAGAGCTGGTGTCCCAAGCCAACTCTTAAACAGCGCGCCACTCAGCCGGCCCTGATCGTGGTCATTCTTTAATTCTGAAGCAAGTAATACACAGAACTACTGAAAAATCTTAAATCCTTAACACAAGACTATCTTTAAACATTTTTTAAAAGAATGTGTGATTTTAAAAAGTGTGTGCTGGGGGCCGGCCGAGTGGCTCAGTTGGTTAAGAGTTAGCTTAAAAGTGTGAGCTCTGAGCAGCAGGGCTGCCAGTTCAATTCCTACATGGGCCACTGATGCTCACCGAGATGAGCTGCCCCTGAGCTGCCACTGCGCTGCCAACAGGTGGCAGGATGGCTCAGCTGGTGACAGCATATGCTCCTCACAATAAGACTGCCGGTTTGATGGTGGGCTATGTCCGCCCGCAACTAGGACTGAACTTGGCACCTTGAGCTGAGCTGCCACCCGGATGGCTCAATGGATAGAGCATGTGCTCTTAACAACAAGGCTGCTGGTTCAACTCCCACATGGGATGGTGGCTACGCCCACCACAACTAAGATTGTAACACAGTACCTTGAGCTTAGAGGCCATGAGCTGGCGATGGGCAGCTAGATGGCAACTGGCGCCCTCCACAACTAAGATTGAAGAACAACAACTTGGCTAGTCCCCCTCCCCAATTCCCCAACACTGTTCCTCTCCCCAAATTCTCCAATTAAAAATTAAAATTAAATAAAAATAAAAAGTGTGTGCTGGGGAAATGATGCAGATAATGTTATTTTATTAGTTGTAAAGCCAAAAAGAGAAAGTCTAGGAAAAGAAAGAGCAGCTATACTTAGATGGGTGTTTAAAAAATTTAAATGCAAATAGTAATTATTATGAAAGGTAACCAGAATTTATCATGTCTACAATGTGGGTAGAAGGGGGGAGAGGGTGTTTTTACCCAGAGAGTATCTTATTTATTGCAAAAAATTCATAAAACAATATGGCAAATTTAGTGTAGGGAGTTTATTCTGGGTGTAGTGTAGCACGGATCGCATTAGAGCCATTGGTGGTCTCATCTTTTTACTTCTGCAGTCCAAACTCCATGAGGTTGGCGCTAAGGAGGTTTAAAAAAGCAGATACTCCAGTGGAATTGGGTGACATATACAGTCTACAAAAAGGACACCATGGTATGTTTCCCTGTCTTTGACAGGAAGATTATGCTTTATTTCTCAATATTCTGAGATCTCTTAGAATAGTTTATAGTTTTCTTTTTTGCTTGGAGTTGGGGTCTTTTCCATATTTACTTTATGGGTCTCAACTATTAATGCTGAGCATTCAAGAGGACACCTGTGAGTCTGAGCAGCATCCTTGATCCCGAGCAGTATGGAGTTCCTTGATTCTAAAAGGGGCTTTCATTTGTTATTGGGAAGGCACTGCATATTACAAGGTATCAGGAGCCCACAAGGGAAGGTAAGATGACCTGATGAAAGTGATGCTCCTTCAGTCTCCGCATGCCCAAGAACAAACCATGAGCTTTATGTCAAGGTTACTTATATTTCTGTAGATAATACCACCGTGATTGTGGGATGTGGTACTTAGGATAATGAAGAAGAGCAAAACTTGGAGGGGTTTAAAAAATGTTGCAATGTAGAAAGGAGATTTTGATTTATATACACATTTTTCAAAGTTTTCTCCTTTACTCTTGATTTAAGATTTATTCATTAATTCAGTAAACGTTTGTTGAGTGCCTGCTATATGCCAGACACTGCTCTAGTTGGTAGGATTACTGCAGCAAAGAACACAGAGAAAACCCTCTGCTCTCATGGAGTTTACATTCTAATGGAAGGAAAGTGACAACAAACATAACAGAATATGGTATGTTACATAGTGACAATTCTGAGAGGAAAAATACAGCAGAGAAGGGAGATAGATGGTGTTGTGATAGTGTTTGAAATTTTAGATAGATTGCAAATTTACAGACTATCCAGGGAAAGACCCTCCACAAAATAACATTTGAGCAGAGACCTTCAGGAGGTGGAAGAACAGTCACATGGATAGCTTGGTTCGGAGACATTCCAAGCAGGGAAAACAGAAAGGTAAGCGCATGCCTGGAGTTTCTGAGGAAAAGCATGGAGCCAGGTATGTTTAGAATGGTATAAGTACGGGAGGCAGTTATAGGAGATGATGTCAGAGAAAAAATCTGGTGCAGACCACAGAGTCTAGTAGGCATGACCCTGATTTTCCTCTGCATGAGAAAGGAAGCCACTAAACCATTTCAGGGGGCCGGCCAAGTGGCTCCTTGGTTAAGAGTTCATTTGGGAGCACGAGCTCTGAGCAGCAGGGCCTCCGGTTTGGATCCCATATGGACCAGTGACACTGCCCTCTACAGCTAAGATGGTGAACAACAGCTCCACCTGGAGCTGGGCTGCTGAGTCACCAGCGACAGTAGGCTGCAATGGGGCTGCAGTGGGGCTGCAGTGGGCTGCCATGAGCTACCGTGAGTGGCTGGCAGACGGCGCATGAGCTGCATGAGCAGTCATGAGCGGCCGTCCAATAGCCGGCAACCAATCTGCCTCGACCAGGAAGAGTGCAATGATCAGAATACCAACATGGGCCAGTGAAGCAACGTCCTGCACAACTAGACTGAAGAACCAAAGGACAGCAATTTGTCTGTTCCCCTTCCCTGATTCCCCAACGCTGTTCCCCTCCCTCAATTCCCCAATAAAATCTTTAAAAAAAAAAAAAAGGTATTGGCAGGCCTGCCAAGTGGGGAAAGAAAAAAAAACAAAAACCATTTCAAGTACAGGAGCAATTTGAAATGACTTACATTTACAGAATTGCGCTGGTTGCTGGTCTGAGAATAGACTGAAAATGTTGAATCCTAAATGTCAGAAGACATCATGAGGCTCATAATGTTTAATAAGCCTCTGTGCCTCTAGAAGCCAGACTGGCCTCTGCCTTTGTGTTTTAATATTTAGGCAGACAGCTCATGGCTTATGAGAACTCTCAGGCCTAATAACAGTCTTCTCTTCTCACAGTGGAATGAGTAAATATTTGTTTAGTGAATTAACAAAAAATTATGATGGAGAATGAAAAAAACAAGAACAGAAACTATAGTCACTAATTCCTTGCACGTATAAGAATTCTGAACAGGCTGAATACGTACTAATGATAGTGCCTGGGGCCTCAATTTTATATTGATAAAATGTAATGATTTAGCAAAATATTTACCTGTGTGGTGACATTTCTTTCTTTTTGCTTTTTATTATGCCTTCCTGCTTCGATATCTGCAATATATGAAACATTTTTATAAAATTTGCAAACATTTTGTTTTACAAATTTCACCAAATACAGCTTCTTGCTAAATAACTTTCTAATGGAGGTTACTTTTTCTTTTTTTAGCTGAGCCATCCTGCCACCTGTTGGCAGTTCAAGGGCAGCTCAGCTCGGGCTGGCCTCGAACAGCTGTTGCTCAGAGCTCAGCTCGCACTCTTAAGCGAGCTCTTAACCAACTGAGCCACTCAGCCGGCCCAATAACTTTCTAGATAACTTATAGAACTCTAAAAATAATAGTTCAAAATAATTTACAGTTTAAAGTTACTAATAATGTGTTACAAAATAATTGTCCCACTGATAATTTTTAAATATGTTATTGACACCAGAAATAATCTAAATACTTTAATCAAGCATCCTGAAATTGAGTTAACATGAAAGAGTTCTACAAATAAGAAAGCTAATTACAATAGTGGAAAACTTTCTGAGCTAGAATTAATTTAAATGTATCTATGTAAATAAATATCATCTATTAATCAAGAATATTAAAACAGAGAAGGAATACAATCTTTTATATTTTTATAGACTCATCCATATGTCAGAGAGATGCTAAAAATTAATATAGTTGAATGATATAAATATCTGAGATATGTAGACTAGAATAATTACATGAAGCTTTGAAATTTGAGAAAATAATTTTCACAAGCAATTTTTAATGAATCTGATTATAGAGAATAGAATTTATATACCATATAAAGTACATATGTAGTCATTGGTATATTTCATTTTTGCAGAGTACTTAAAATTTATTAACTTACACATTTAGAAAATAAGTCTTTGAAAACCTGATATAATGGGGTGACATATCATAGCATGTCAACTTAATTACACTATTAGGATTGATAATTTTTATTTATAGAAAAATTATTTGGTGCACAGTAAAAATGACCCTACATATTTCATGAAGTAAAACATGCATGAATGAGATACATTCACATTTTACAAACTGAAGAATTTGACTCAAGACAAACATGGGGTAATCAAAATTTTATATTTCCAAAAGTCATGAGTTTGTACTTTAAAAGCAGGTTATGAATTTTCAAATGTTACCTCTGCATTGTATTAATTTAATATGTTTTATTCATTTTCTCACTAATGAACTTTAGTACTTGGCCTCAGAGTTCTGTCTGTTCTGGCCCCATATTATTTGATATTTATTGTAGTTATTTGTCGAATCAGAAAAACAATTGGAAAAATTTAAATAAATTTTGAATAACTGCATGTTGACAAATACATTAATATAAAGCATATGAAGATTATACATAGTTCATACTACTATATGCATTAAGATTACTTGTTAGGATCAGGATGTAAAAGAAATTATGCCAGAATAGAAATGGTATTACAAATGAAACTTTATCCCAAGTTTGCCAAGTGATCATTTTGGGGCCACGGCTATTCATTATCAGAGGAAGCATAGCATCGTGGTTCATCATGTGGCCTTTAAGTCAAACAGACCTATGTTCTAGTTCTGATTTTTTACCTATTTCATTAATTTATGATAATCAAATGAGATAAATTATGTGAAATATTTAGCACAGTATTTAACACATATTCAGTGTTTAATAAATATTACCTACATACATGTAATTATATGAGGCCTACTTTGTTAAAGATGCCTTTAAGATAATAATATATATAAATTAGTCTCATTCCTTTTTCTGGAAGAATGTCACAAGAACCTTTCCCACCTACCTGGGTAAGGTGTCATCTTACATCCACCCATGTAAGTTTCAAATGTACAGCATAGTGGTTAGACATTTAAATAATTTAAGAAGTGATCTCCCTGACTAGTCTAGTCCCCACCTGGCACTATGCATAGTTATTACCATATTATTGACTATATTCTATAAGCTTTACATGCCCATGACAATTTTTTTAAATTAAAGTTTATTGGGGTGACAATGGCTAATAAAATTACTAGGTTTCAAGTGTACAATTCTGTAATACATCATCTGTATATCACATTGTTTGTTCACCACCCAGAGTCAGTTTTTCTTCCTTCACCATGTGTTTGATCCAGTTTACCGTCATCTACCACCATCCTCCCCGCTTACCCTCTGGTAACCACTAAAGTATTGTCTATATCTATGAGTTTTTGTTTCTTTGTTTGTCTTGCTCCTTTGTTGCTCTAAGTTTTATATCCCACATATCAGTGAAATCATATGGTTCTTGATTTTTTCTGTCTGATTTAT
This sequence comes from Aselliscus stoliczkanus, assembly GCA_033961575.1. Classification (NCBI taxonomy): domain Eukaryota; kingdom Metazoa; phylum Chordata; class Mammalia; order Chiroptera; family Hipposideridae; genus Aselliscus; species Aselliscus stoliczkanus. Next base: position 36,022,751 of record CM066738.1, read on the forward strand.
TTTGCTTAGCATAATAATCTCAAGATCCATCCATGTTGTGGCAAATGGCACTATTTCATCTTTTCTTATGGCAGGATAATATTCCATTGTGTGTGTGTATATATATATATATATATATATATATCATCTTCTATATCCAGTCATCTATTGAAGGACACTGATTGCTTCCATGTCTTGGCCGCTGTGAATAAAGCTGCAATGTGCAACATTGGAACACATATATCTTTAAGGATAAATGTTTTCACATTGTTTTGGTATATACCCAGGAGAAGGATTGCTGGATCATATGGTAATTTTATTCTTAATTATTTTGAAGAACTTTCACACTGCCTTCCATCGTGGCTGGGCCAATCTGCATTCCCACCAACAGTGTATGAGGGTTCCTTTTTCTTCACAGCCTCTCAACACTTGTTATTATTTGTCTTGTTCATGAAAGCCATTCTAATTGGTGTGAGGTATTATTTCATTTTGGTTTTTATTTGCATTTCTCTGATGATTAGTGATGTTGAGCATCGTTCATATGTCTTTTGGCCATCTGTATATCCTTTTTGGAGAATGCCCATGACTATCTTTTCTTTTTTTTAAGACTTTTTAAATTGGGGAACTGGAGGAGGGGAACAGCATTGGGGAATTGGGGAAAGGGAAGAGACAAGTTGCTGTCCTTTTGTTCTTCAGTCTATTTGTGGAGGACATTGCTTCACTGGCCCATGTTGGTATTATGATCATTGCGCTCTTCCCGGCTGAGGCAGTCAGTCGCTGGCCATTGGACGGCCACTAACGGTGGCTCAGGTCAGCTCACAGCATCCACCCACTGGCCACTCACGCTGGCTGCTGGCCACTCACAGTAGCTCATGGCAGCCTACTGCAACAGGGACTGCAGCCTATGCTGTTGCCACCCCTCATGGTAGCCCAGCTCCAGGTCAAGCTGTTGTTCACAATCTTAGTTGTAGAGGGCACAGCGTCACTGGCCCATGTGGGAACCAAATTGGCAGGCCTGCTGCTCAGAGCTCACGCTCCCAAGTCAACTCTTAGCCAACTGAGTCACTTGGCCGGTCCTGCCCATGACTATTTTTAACTACAAATTTATACTTCTTAATCCCTTCACCTTTTTCATCCTGCTCCCAACCCCTCTCCCATCTATCACCCCGATAAATCCAATATCCATCTGGCACCATACATAGTTATTACAGTATTATTAACTATAGTTTTTATGCTATATCCTACAACCCCATGATGCTTTGTAACAACACTCTTGTACTTCTTAATCCTTTCCTCTTTTTCGCCCATCCTCAAACCCCCTCCTGTCTGGCAACCATTAAATTGTTCTCTATATCTGTGAGTTTGTTTCCATTTTCTTTGTTTATTTTGTTTTTTAAATTCCACATGTAAACGAAATCACATTGTATCTGTCTTTCTAAGTCTGACATACTCTAGTCAGCACAGTATTCTCCAGGTCCATCCATGCCACTGCAGATGACAAGAACCCATTCCTTTCCATGGCCAAGCAATGTTCCACTGTATATATGTACCACATCCTCTTTATCCATTCATTCATCAACAGACACCCAGGCTGCCTCCACATCTTGGCTATTATCAACAATGCTGCAATGAACATATAGACACACACATCCCCTTGAAGTAGCGCTTTGGAATTCTTTGGATATACCCAGAAGTGGTATTACTGAGTCCTTCTTTGTCTCTTGTTAATAGCCTCTGTTTTATCTGGAATAAATATTGTTAACCCAATTTTGTTTTTATAGGCAGCGTATGTAAGGGTCTTGTTTTCTTATCCATTCAGCCACCCAATCTTTTGATTGGAGCATTTAATCCATTTACATTTAAAGTGATTATTGATAGGTACGTAGTTTTTGCCATTGTATTATTCATATTATTGATTGATTGATTGATTGATTGATTGATTCATTCATTCATTTTAAAGAAGTCCCTCTAATATTCCTTATAATATTGGTTTGGAGGTGATGAACTCCTTTAGCTATTTCTTGTCTGGGAAACTCTACCCTTCTATTCAAAATGATAGCTTTGCTGGATAGAGCAATCTTGGTTGTCGGTCCTTGCTTTACATCACTTTGAATATTTCATGACAATCCCTTCTGGCCTGCAAAATTTCTATGGAGAAATCAACTGACAGTCTAGTGGGAGCTTCCTTGTAGGTAACTAACAGGATTTCTCTTGCTGATTTTAAGATTCTTAGTCTTTAACCTTTGGCATTTTAATTGTGATGTGTATTGGTGTGGGCCTCTTTGGGTCATCTTGTTTGGGACTCTCTGTGCTTCCCAAGCTAGTATGTCTATTTCTTTTGCCAAGTTAGGGAAGTTTTCCATTATCATTTCTTCAAATAGATTTTTCAATGCCTTACTCTCTCTCTTCTCCTTCAGGTACCCCTATGTGTGAATGTTTGTACAGTTGATGTTGTCCCAGAGACCACTTAAACTATCCTCATTTCTATGGATTCTTTTTTTTTTTTTTTTTTTGCTGTTTTGATTGGGTGTTTTCTGCTACTTTATCTTCTAAATTGCTGATTTGACTCTCTTCTTCATCTAATATACTATTGATTCCCTTCATTTCAGTTATTGTATTCTTCATTTCTGACTGGTTCTTTTTCATGTTTTCTATCTTCATTTTCATGTTTCCTATATCTTTTTTGAAGTCTTCTTGAGACCAATGAGCATCCTTATAACCCATGTTTTGAAGTCTGTATTTGGTACATTGCTTGTCTCCATTTTCTTTAGTTCTTTTTTTGGAGCTTTGTTCTGTTTTTTTGTTTGTTTGGAATATGTTTCTTTGTCTCTTCATTTTGGCTGCCTCCGTGTGCTTGTTTCTATGTATTAGGTAGGGCTGCTATGTCTCTTGGTCTTAGTAGAGTGGGCTTATGTAGTAGGTGTATTGTGGGGCCCAGTGGTGCAGTCTCCTTGGTCACCTGAGCCTGGTGTTCCAGGTGTGTCCTTTGTGTGGGTTGTGTGTGCCCTTTTGTTGTAGTTGAGGCTTGGTTGCTGTTTGCACATCAATGGGAGGAATTGACCTTCAGGCTCATTGGTCATGAGGACTAGCCATTATTACAGTGGAGGAGCTGTTGTGCAGAGGCTGACCCTCCAGAACAGGATTCACTTTAGCAATGGCTCTGGTGCCTGCCCATTGTGTCCTTTGAGTGTATCTTCCTTGGAATGGGCTGGGTCATACTCCAGCAGGGTTTAAAGCTTGCTAGCCCCTGGACCTCCTCAGAGGGGTCCCACTGCAGGCCAAGTTCAGCAGCAGCCTGGCCACCTGGCATGAGCCACAAAGTAATCCTCAGATGGCTGCACCTGCACTGGTCTTGGAGGTGCCTTGAGAGGCCCAAATATAATCAAGACTGGCTTCCACTAGTGATAGTCTTGAATTGCTCAGCAAGAGGTACAGGACACACCAAGGCCAGATGCTACTTGTTTGGTTTTTGTGAACCTTTGAGAGATTTTAGGAAAGTGCAGCACAAGCCAAGACATGTCCTTTGTATGGAAGAGCCACTGAAAGTGGTTTGGGCGAGCCTGAAAGTTGGGTGGGACACGGTCTCAGGGAATCACCAGGGCAGGGTGGACAAACAGTGTTAGCTAGGTTGATAGATACTCAGATATGGCAGCTCCCTCTGGCTGCATGCTGGAAGGGGTTAGGGCTCAACAAAGAAACATCAGATTCTGCCTGCCCTTCTGCCTGGGACAAAGCTGCCTCTCTAGGCCTCACCCTAAAATGAGACAACCCAGTTCTTCCTGGTATGTCCCTGATGCTTTCTGATCTGCTGCCCCAGTCCTGGAACTCAGAGCAGGTGTGTCTGCCAATGAGTAAGTCTTTGCATGGGCCCTTTAAGAAAAGCTTCTGGGACTCTAACTGCTCTCCATCTCACCCAGCCACAAGTTCTGCTGGTTTTAACAGCCAGAACTTGTGAGTACTTCTCTCCCACCACTGGAACCCTGGGCTGGGGAGCCTGTTCTGGGACTGGGACCTCTTACTCCTTTGGTGGGAGGAAACATCTGCCGCTGAGATATCCCTCCCAATTTTTAATGGTTACACGTGGGTTAGGGACCAGCCCATTCTGTTTCTATATTCCTCCTCCTGCTCTTGAGGTGGCTTCTTCTGTGTGTCTTTAGTTGTAGTACTTTGGTATTATTAATTCTTGATTAGATGAGAAATAATTTGTAAGGAGTGCAAAATACAAGTGAGAAAATATAATAGAACATATTTGGTGATGTTAACTGGTGACTTTTCCTTGTATTTTCTTGAACTCTGTGCCCTTTTTACCATTCAGCCAGTGAGTTGCTCATTGCTTCAGAAAAAAAGAATTATGTAACAGAAAGAAAGGAATTTCTTGTCTGTTAGGGTGTAATGAAAGGACCTACTATGTAGAGAATAGAATGGATGTGGAGAATATCTGATATACAACATCAAGGTAATAGCAAGGCCTTCCATGCCCTCTTTTCCAAATGAGAAAACATTCTCTGCACTAGAAAGGAGGAGCGAGCTGGGGGGATCACTATGATAGCTTGAAATAGAAATTAAATTCCAGTATTAAAAACTTAAGAAAGGTATATTTCTTGTACACTTGGGTTTGTGGGTTAAAATTTATAATAGATACATTATTTTTTATGCATACAACATACAATGCCTTTGTTAATGGTGAGTGTAAAATGTGATTTGTCCTTTACAAATTGGGCATTAAAGCTTTTTTTTAAAAGATTTTATTGAGGAATTGGGGGAGGGGAACAGACAAGTTGCTGTCTTTTTTTTGTTCTTCAGTCCAGTTGTGGAGGATGTTACTTCACTAGCCCATGTTGGTATTATCATTGTGCTCTTCCTTGGTGACGCAGATTGGTCACCAGCCTCTGGACAGCTGCTCATGGTGGCTCCTGGCAGCTCACACTGGCTGCCAGCTGCTCATGCCGGTTGCGGGCCACGCACTCTACCCTGTGGCAGCCCACTGCAGCAGAGGCTGCAGCCCACATCATCACCGGCCATCTTAGCTATAGAGGCAACCAGTTGGAGTTGTTCACCATCTTAACTATAGAGGGCAGTGTCACTGGCCCTCATATGTGGGATCCGAACCGGGGTCCCGCTGCTTAAAGCTGGCGTCCCAAGTCAGCTCCTAACCGACGCACCATTCGGCTGGCCAGGGCATTAGAGCTTTTAAGCTTAGAGATACACACTGAGCAGCTTTAGTTGAAAATCTGAAACTTTGAAATTAATAGAGAGTTTCCAGTTAGAGTTTTATAGAAAAGTGGAAACACTTAAATTACCTGTTTAGTCAACAATCATTACTGAAGTGGCTGAAATATGATTGAGTAGGCAGCAAGGCGACCTCAACATATTCCTATTACCTTTAAGTCCCAATGTCCCCAAACTAAATATTATTGCTCATATGCTATCTCCCTAAGTCAGTTTCCCCTCTCTAATTTCCTGTCTCTGTCAGGTGGATCATCAATTTCCCAAGTTCAAAATCATAGATCATTTTTTTATTTACTCATGCTAGTGTTCTCTTGGCAAAGCAAAACTTTGTTTTGTTTTTGAGTTGTAACTTATGTTCCATTAGCATTGCTACTAATCCAGTCTAGGACTATATCATGACACCTAAATCCTAAAATAGCCTCCCAAGTTTGAATTTTATATCATCCCTTAATGTTTAGCTCTACCTACTACCATCACTAGACCATTGCTTATGAAAAGTCTATCCAACTGGGAATATGGTATCATTCTCTTATTCAAGTTTTTTCAAGTGGCTGCTACCAAGTCAAGTGAAAACTTAAGAGAAGGTTGAAATGCAGTGGATTGAGCACTGGACTTGGAATCAGAAGACATGGAATCAAATTATGTTTCTACTACTTTCTAGCTATGTGACCTTGAGCAAGTCATAAAACATCTGAGTTTGTGTTTTCATCCATTAAATAAGGAGAACTATTCTTGTCTTATATCCAGGGTGCACTTGTGGGTGGGGAGTGGGAGGAGTTGTACTGAGAATTCAATGAGATTGTGAATATGAACTATTTGACCTAGGCTAGGTCAAAAAAAATGTTTTGTTTTGCATTGTTTTGTTTTGGTGTGTGTGTGTTTTATTTCATCTGCCTGGAAATTTAAGATTCTCAATAATCTGACCCTATTTTTCTTATCTAATTTAATTTTCACTATACTCTGCTCTTATTGAAGTGGTAGTATCCTTCTACCCCATTTGTACACTCTGATCATTCTTACAGCCATGACCTTTATTTGTGTACTTCTTCTAATTTGGAATGCCTTCCTTTTCTTGTCCCATTATCCAAATTTCATTCATCCTTCCAGGATATGTTTGTCCTGTTTCAATGTTGGGGTCTGGCATCTACCACAATTCCTTTCCTATAATGGATTTTTAATACATATTTGTTAAAACAACTAAACAAATTTACCCTCCTATCTGTAGGTTTCTCTATACTTTAGTCTTAAATAACCTCACCCATTTTGGAAGTTCTTCCGGACTTGTGTCCTGTGTCACTCTAGAACCCAGTCATATATTAAATTTTATTTTATGGATTGTAAGATCTCCAAGGACAGGGTCCACTTCTCTGTTTTTAGGTTAATCCATAGCACTCTGCAGTGTCTTAATTAAAATTGTTAGTTTATTAAATACCTTTATTATAACACATCATAGAATTCTGGTCTGGTATCTAAAATTCAACCAAATTGCCTTTTAAGTTACTACTGAAAACTTAGAATCAAAGAATCTCAAATTTGGAATTTTCAAATTAAATTCCATAGCCACAATGGCATTTTTTTTTTATAGCATGATAGTGGTTTCCCTCATCCCCCCACCCCACATTGCTATGCTTCATCACTGCAACAACTTTGAATTCATTAGTCCTATCCATGAAGTTGTAGTATTAGTTTTCAATCTTATTTGGGAATGGGCTGACTGGGTTTAAGGTGCTTTAAAGTTTATATATGTGTGATTGATTGATTGATCGATTGATTGAACCCAGGGAAACAAGTGATGAATTATTTTCAACAACCTGATGTATATGATTTGTTTTGAGTTTTATAAGAACTAGTTTCAAAGCAGGTATAGGGCTGGCTGGGTGGCTCAGTTGGTTAGAGCGTGAGCTCTGAGTAACAGGGTTGCTGGTTTGATTCTCAAATGGGCCAGTGAACTGCACCTGAGCTGAGCTGCCTCTGAGCTGTCGCTGAACTGCCAACGGCGACTGGACTTGGAGCTGAGCTTGCGCCTCCCACAACTAAGATTGAAGGACAACAACTTGACTTGGAGCTGATGGATCCTGGATAAAACACATTGTACCCCAATAAAGTTAAAAAAAACAGCAGGTGTAGAACTCTTGGAGCTTTTAGCTCTCATTTCCTTTTATTATCAGTGTGTCTCTTTTCAAGAATAAAGAAATGTGAATTATCAGTAATTCAAGATAACAGAATTCAGAAGTCTGCAATTCTAGTCTTAGTTCCCTTTGTAAGTGTATGTATTAATTGATTTTGGCCAAGGCATTTATGCTTACCATATCTTGTCTTCTCCTGTGATCTAAATAACTGGCAGTTTGTAGCATTACCCAACATTACCATGGTATACTTTAGAGTGATTAAAAATGTTACTTAAATAATTAATGCAATGGGAATTAAAACTGACAGAAGCTTAAAGGTGGATATTTTACCTGGTACTACTAAATTAGCTAACACAGAAAATAACTACATAGAAAATACTTAACTGTTTGTATTTTGGTATATTTTGTATACTTTTATACAAATATAAAATATATTTGTAGAAAATTATGTATGAGATCTTAGAAATATGTAGTAATCTTGACACTATAAGCACTTGAGGTAATGTTCAACATCTATTGAATGTAGAGATAAGAAATCAGTTTGTGTTTATGTGTAGGAATTCCTTGTTAATGATTATGTTTTGGGAACTTCTGACATACTGTAAAGTAAAATCCAGAAACTCAGGGTTGGAAGAGAGTACTTCTCTACAATGGTGTTAAATTTAATCACTAAATATGGATAGACATTTATGGTGTTTTCAATTACTTTGGTATTACAAACAATACTGTAATGGCTAGCCTTGAACATGTTTCTTGTGAAACATGTATAAAGGTTTGGTAAAGAGGACAACAAGAAATGAATTTGCTCATTTGAGGACTACTATATGCCCAATGTAAATTTTAAGATAATGGCAAATTGGCATTCCCTAAGAAGCTATTCTGATTTATACTTCCACACACAGCATATTAGAATAGTCATTTTTCCTCACCCTAATCATCACTTCCAATTTTTGCCAATGTATTGTGATAACGCTGGTATCTCATTGCTAATTTCCATTTCATGATTATGGGCAAGGTTATGATCTTTTCACATTTAGGGGCATTTGTATTTTCTCTAGAAGGAACTGACAGATAATTTGACCATCTTTAGTTTAAAAAAAATCCTTATGAGTTTTTTATATGTATTCTGGATATTATTTGATTGGTATATATGTTGTAAATATAGTTTTCAGTCTGTTGTTAGTCTTTTAATGGTTTATGATATCCTTTGCCGCAGAGGTTTTAAATTCTGATAGTCAAAATTATCAATCTTTTTCTCACTTATAACCCGTGTGTGTGTGTGTGTGTGTGTGTGTGTAATCTTGTTCAAGAAGGCTTTTGTACTAATCATTTGAATATATAATCTCCTGCATTACTTTCAGTTATTTTTATAGATTTGCTTTCATTGTTTATGTTTTTAATCCATCTGGAGTCAATTTCTGTGATTGGTATGAAGTGGAATCTAATTTTTTTCCTAAATGAACAGCAATTTGTTAATAGCATTCAGTGTAGCCCATCCTTTACCCACTGCATTGAAAAAATATCCTTTCAAGCATGAAATTTTCATTCATACAGTAGTCCATTTAAAAAAAATCTCTGTCCTATTTTTCTTGATCTATTTGTCTATTCTTCTGCCAATACCCTAATTACTGCAGATTTACAATTGCATATTTTACTATCTGATTGAGCAAGAATCTCTGTGTAGATACATACACATGCACACACAAAGACACACACAAAGACACACACACACACACACACACACACACACACACACACACACCCTCCCTGTTCCTCTTTTTAAACATTATCTTGGGAATTCTAGCGTAATTTCTTTTCTAGATGAATTTTAGAATAAGGTTGCTGGATTCATTTTTAAAATGTGTTGGTGTTTTCACTGGGATTACATTGGATTTACATGTTAACTGACAAAGACCTGGCATGTTTACAATACTGAGATCTATTTAGGTATATATCTTTAATTTATTCAGATTTTCTGTTTAATGCTTTCTAGAAATTTTTCATTTCCATTACACATACATGTCTTGTTCCACTTTTATTAAATTTATCCCTAGCTATTTTATAATTTTTGCTGCTATTGTGAAACCGGTTTTTAAAAATGAATTTTTGTGATTGCTATATTTTTTTAAATTAAAGCAAACATTTATCTAGATTTATCAAAAATCTTAAAGGGGGCCGGCCGAGTGGCGCATTGGTTAAGCGCTGGTTTTGGGATGCCAGCGGCCCCGGTTCGGATCCCACATGAGGGCCAGTGACACTGCCCTCTACAGCTAACAACAGCTCCACCTGGAGCTGGGCTGTGCGAGCCCCGGTGATGGTGTGGGCTGCCATAGGCTACAGTGAGTGGCCCGCAGCCAGCGTGAGCGGCTGGCAGCCAAGCGTGAGCTGCCAATAGCCGCGGTGAGCGACATCCAGAGGCCAGCGACCAATTTGCCTCATCCGGGAAGAGCGCAATGACGATACCAACAGTGAAGCAACATCCTCCGCAACTAAACTGAAGAACAAAATGACAGCAACTTGTCTGTTCCCCTTCCCCGATTTCCCAACGCTGTTCCCCTCCGCCAATTCCCCAATAAAATCTTTAAAAAAAAAAAAAATTCTTAAAGGTTTCTTTGCTTACCGTTGAATTTTGGTCTTAATCTTAAACTCATGTTTTATTTTGCTTGAGCATATCTTCTAGTCAATATTTCAGCTAAGATTTGTGGGTGACACATTTTCTGAATCCATCCATGTTTGAAAATGTCTTATTTTGCCATTATACTCATCTGATAGTTTGTCAGATTACATAAATCCATATTCAAAATCATTTCACTTCAGTACTTATCAATAAAAAATATTTTGCCAGTGTCTTCTTATACCCAATGATGCTAGTGAATTTCAGGTCAATAGGGTGAATTTTTTTCTCTGTAAATAATGTATTTTTACTCTTCAGAAGTTTTTAGGATTTTCTCATTATCAATGAAGTACTAAAATTTTACCATTATTTTCCAGGAGTGGGTCTTAGTCTTCTTGCTTGGCACTCAATGAAACAATCTAAAAATGTGAATCTTTTTTCAGATTTGGGGAATTCTTTTTGAATTCATTTCTTCCTCTCATTAATTCTATTTTATCTTTCTGGAAATCTCATTATGGGATTTTATAACTGCTTTGTCTTCTTGTATACCTAGTTATTTTTGCAATGTGCTACAAACTTTATTTGAGTGGATTCTTTGAGACCTATGATGAAATTGCTTTTCCATGGAGAGAACATGAATTTGCTTTTGCCATATGTCTGAGGCATCACCACTACAGGCCAATCTTAGGTCTTGTTCTAGGATTACCCAAACAATGTAAACCCAGGCTGTAAATCCCTGGCAGGACTAGTCTGTGACCGTAACTTCTCAGAGACATATTTTTTCCTTTTCCTATTTTTCCTGCTTCCCTAAGTGTCAAGTCTCCACAGATCCCTAGACTTCAGAAAGAATAGACTTACTTCCAGTCTGCCCTTATCCTAAGAGTATATTACTTTATGGCCCTACGTTTATGTAGAAAAGGTCTCCTATTGGATTCCTCACTTTGGATAGGTCTTGAGCATTGGATTCTGTCCTCCTTGTTTTCTGAGGCCACTAAAACCAAAGCCCAAGTTTGTCTGGCTAAAGGGAAGAAGTGCTGTGATATTGAGGTACAAGGCTGGGACCAGGGTAACACAAGTCCTGGTCCTGCTCAGGTGCTCTGTGCTTACTTCTCTGGATTCTAGCAATTCCTTAGACTTTTGTCAGGTAGTTCTTTGCTATCATCTCAACTCTTTGATGCACTTAAGAAGTTTGTATATTTTATGTACCATTATTTTCAGTGGTAGGGTTGGTCCAAATAACCTAGTCACATAGCTTTTCATTACTAGAAAGGAAAGGGCTGTCCTCTCTTTTGCATATGGTATTAGTGGTGGCAGCCAGAGGAGTAGGTGTCAGACCTGCTAGGCTGTTCCTACTGTTGTTTCCAACCAACCTACTGTTGTTTCCTTCCCTTTTTCCTGAACCCACTTGTACATCTTTTTTAGCCATATCCTCTTTTGCATGTTTTAGAGCAAAATTTTTTTCTTTCAATCAATTTCCAGCTCTTATTTTATATTTTAGGTATTCCTAATTTTTTTTTCATCAAGGGCACTCATACTTGTTTTCCAGAGCTGATGAATCCTGATGCTTTAAAAAAAAATCTCTTCTATCAGGGAAGCTGCCAGGTGTACATCACTTTTTCTGATTTGGGAATATTCTCTTTAATCCCATTGCTGTAACCGGGGTCCAATTCTGTGGGCAGACTTACAGGCATGTTATGAAACCAGTTTTCCTTGCCACATCTCATTGGCTGATAAACTATATAAATAAAATTAGATGGCTACAGTAAATAAATTGCAGATGCGAGTAAAATTACAAAATCAATAAAAAACTAATAAATGTCACTGTTGGAATTTATGTAATTATCATACTGCCATAACAATTGGTTGAAAAGTAAATAACTTAATCAATTACATAGCTGTTTGTTCTACACCAAAACAAACATAAGTATACTCCATTTTTAAATGTTCAGATGATTGATTGAATTTTTTATTTTACATCTGGCTGTTTGATAGCATGCAGAAGCAGCCTGAGGCAAGTAAATATGATTATTAGGCAAATACTCAGAGCAGTCTACTTTGGAGAATACAGGCTTAGAATAACAAACAGGTAATATGGAGTACAAAATAACAAAACAAAATGTGATTCCCATGAGAGGATTCAGGTCTTACTAAACTCTAGATTTCAGGGTTTTGTGAATGTATTTTACAAATTTTAAAGTGTTACATGGATGCTAGCTATTATTCTATTTTACAAGTTCTAATTGAGGGCTGGCCAAGTGGCGCGGTGGTTAAGAGCTGGCTTGGGACGCCAGCGGCCCCAGTTCGGGTCCCACATATGAGGGCCAGTGACACTGCCCTTAAAAAAAAACAAAAAAAACAAAACAAGAAAAAAACAAGTTCTAATTGAGCATCTACTATGGCCTAAGTTCTGCAATGAGCTATAGGAAATATAAAAGGTAAGTAAAACACAGTCTCTGCATCTAGGTAATTCACAGTCTAGTGAGGGAGTTAAAAACTAAATTATGATACTATGATGCATAAGAAAGTAAAGGCACGGGCCGGCCGAGTGGCGCATTGGTTAAGCGCTGGTTTTGGGATGCCAGCGGCCCCGGTTCGGATCCCACATGAGGGCCAGTGACACTGCCCTCTACAGCTAACAACAGCTCCACCTGGAGCTGGGCTGTGCAAGCCCCGGTGATGGTGTGGGCTGCAGCCCCTGCTGCAGTGGGCTGCCATAGGCTACAGTGAGTGGCCCGCAGCCAGCGTGAGCGGCTGGCAGCCAAGAGTGAGCTGCCAATAGCCGCGATGAGCGACATCCAGAGGCCAGCGACCGATCTGCCTCATCCGGGAAGAGCGCAATGACGATACCAACAGTGAAGCAACATCCTCCGCAACTAAACTGAAGAACAAAAAGACAGCAACTTGTCTGATCCCCTTCCCCGATTCCCCAACGCTGTTCCCCTCCACCAATTCCCCAATAAAATCTTTAAAAAAAAAAAAAAAAAAGAAAGTAAAGGCACAATGTACTACAAGGAAGGGTTTGGGAAAGTTTTTATTGGAGTATATAGAAATTCAGGACCCTAAAAGATAAGCAGAATGTTATGCTGTAGACTTATGGTGGTGATGGGAAAGAAAATGGGATAACAGCCCATTGCAGATAGTCTATCTGTAGAATCGACTGAGAAAAACATAGAAGTGAGCAAGTTAGGTAGTTACACTGAGTAGATGATAGGTTTAATTGGTTGCTATAAAATATGTGTATAACACAGACAAAAAGAAAGGGAGCTGAAGTCTAATTGCATAGGATTTTGACTGCTATACAAGATGTTGGAACTTTATTCTGTATAAACTAGGTCCTTGGACAGGGGGAAATCAAAATCAGGTCTTGGGTTTAGGAATATTATTCCTGGCAGTACTGTATTGTGAATAAGAGAGGGGAGAGCTAGAAGTTCAGTAATATAGATAAAAGATACTCAAATGAGACTATAAATTCAGACAGTGAAAATGCACAGATGGGAGAAGCACAGTGGAATTGACAAGATTTGGTGAAGAAATAAAGGGGTGAATAATCATAAAGGATTAGGAGACTCTAGCTCCAGACCTGGCTTTGCAGAATGATCCTGGGGAGTCAATTTCACCACTCTCGGCCTCAGTCTTATCATCTGTAAAGACATTCAATTAGATGATACTTAGTATACTACAACTGTATGATCATACAATTTTGAAGTTTTGTGCCTGAGAACTAGGGGAGCAGGAAGGGCTGTTGATGTTATTAACAAGAGAAGAAACATACGAGAGGAAATAACTTTGAGAAGAAATGTTAAATGTAAGACAACTGCAGTCCATCATGAAAATGACACACAGGTCTCAAGATCAGGAGGCAGGTCGAGGATGTAAATACTCATGTAAATGAAGCTGTGGGGCTTGGCAGACAACGCTAGAGGCATAGAATGTGATGAGAAGAGAGCCAAGCACTGAACTGTGGGAATAGCATTTAAAGTGATGATTGAGGCAGACAAGACAGTAAAAGAGCCTAAAGATTCTACAGAGGTAGAAGGCGGGGCAAAGATGGTAAATAATGTCAAATGCTGCAGAGAGAGAAAGTAGCAAGAACAGTGAGAGACCACTGGATTGGAAATCAGTGATCTGTTGGTGTTCTTTGAGAAAGCAGTCTCAATAGATGGGGAGTGACCTCAGGATCAGTTAGGAGTTGGTAGTGGGCTATCACTGGCAAAGAGGATACTTGGGGAAGATATACGCATATGATAAAGGAGGCATATGAGCCCTTGTGTAGGGAAAATGGAGTAGAATTGGGAGGAGTAATTACTGGCAAGACAAAACAGACACGTCAAGAGAGGGTTATTTCTCAAAGTAGCCTGAGTCACGTGAAATAAAGCTGATGCATGGGAATAAATGGAGATTCACCAGGGAAATCTGTTCCCCCAACTCCTCCCAGGTTGAGACTGCTCTTTCCTCACTGAGCGCTGTCCTCTGGATGACTTCAAAGCGTAGCAGTAATTGGTTAATATAATAGCTTTTCAGATGAATCTAGGATATGAATACAAGAAAAAGCCTTATATCTTTCAGGACAATTCATAACAGAGAAATGAGCTTCCTTACTAATCCCTAACATAACACAGCAATTAAACTTCTCTGTGGTAGTCAAAAATACTACCATAATACACCTGCTCTCTCCTGCTTCTATTTTTGGAAAGATGCTGCAGATACTTGCAATTTATCCTTTTTGGCTGTGTAATTAAAAAACAAATCAAAACAAAATAAAAAAACTGAAAGGAAGCAAAGGTAACTTAGAACTCCTTAATTTCACAAGTTATTTAAAACAGCATCGGTAATCGCAAGAACACTTTAGAAGTAGTAGGATATTGTCGGCGTGTGTTGCTCAGACTCAGCATCCTTGATAACATGTCCAGGCCAGGGCCACTTTGTGGCCCCTCTCTGAATACGATAGTGATATAAACATGATTGCTAGGCAATTGCTTTCTGACATCTGATTAATGTGAGACTGATGACCTACTTGCCTTTTTAAGCCAGCTTTGAGAATTGCTGGGTGGGTAAGAGGAGAGAGTTGCTATGAAATCTCCTTTTAATTTTTTCTAATTGTAGAAGTGTATGATAGTGAGGAATTACTGCTAGAAAGAAATAGGCAGGATAGAGAAAACTTGGATCCTGGATGATTTAGTCAGAATTCCTGGCAATGTCTTTTCTCTGAGTCAGTTATATTATCTTACACTACCTTCTTCTACAGCTGAGTTGGTATGGTGACAGAGAAAATAAACACTATTAGTTGTACTTCCATTTTCTAAGCCACATTTTGGGATACACTACTCATTCTTTCTCCATCATCAACTATTCTGAGAATTTATCAAAAGGAAAAAATAATGTCAGTAACTTTTAAAAAACTTTCCCTAGGTGAATGCAGAGTTGGGGACAATCACATAATTATCACATCACCTCTCTTGCAATATTTTTATATAGGTGAAATCAAAGTACATTGAGCATCAAGTGAAAAAATGTAATATGCACTTTTGCAAGGTATATGTGAATGGAAATGAGCAGACCTGTCTGCTTTGCTTGAGATGTAGAGAGACAGAGAGAGGAAAGAGTGGAGTCCAGAGCTGATTTTATGTATGTATCTTAGGTCTTTTAGCACTAGCTTGTAAAGAAGACTAGCTTGAAGACTAGCTTGTCTTCTCCCACAGTAATTCCCTGGATCTCAATTAATAAACGATCTGTTGAAAACTCATGTCTGATCCTGCAAAGCATCATAATTCAGGGAAAGCTCTGTAATCATTGTCACTGCCTCTACTTTGTCCTCTCCTGTTCACTCCTATCAATTGAAATCAGGATTTGTCCCTGCTTTTCCAATGCAACTATCCTGGAAATGTTTATTCCCCCAGCTATCCAATCCTACAAATGGTCATTTGTCACCTTCCCAGTTTCTCTGGCATTTGGCACTATTGGCCATTCGCTTCTTCTTGGTACACTCTCACCCTGGACTCTTGTGACACTATTCTCTCTAGCTTTGTTATCCATCTACTCCTCTTAGTCCCCATTGCTATTGCTATAGTTTAAGTCCTCATCATTTCTTGTTTGGGTCATTCAATAATCTACTACCGGTAACATTGTCACACCAGGGTTATACAGCTAGAATCCATTCACCTCTCTACCGCCAAAGTCAAAGCATAATTCTATTTATGTTCTTCAATGAGTAAACCCTTAAATGACTCCCCATTACTCACAGGATAAAGCCCAAACTTCATAGCCTGTTACATAAAGTTTCTCCCTTCCACTCCAGCCTCATTAATTGCTGTATTCCTTCTTATATCCTACACCAAAGCAAATTGACACTTATTTATAGATCATGCTTTATTTTTCCTCTGTGTCTTTGTTCCATTTTCCTTTGTTCCAGGTTTGAAATGTTCTTGTTCTCCTTTGTCTGTTCAGTGAACACTAATCTTTAAAGATTTAACTTATGCCACTTCTTTTAAGAAGCCTTCTGACCCCTCTACACACTGGTAGAATTGGTCACTTCATTTGTACCCTAAAGTACCCTGTAAATGCTTCTATTTTAATACATACGAAACTTTACAATGTATTCACTTGTTTACTTGTTTTTGTCTTTCAGATTCTAAGCTGCTCAATGATAAACACTGTCTTAGATGGTCTTGTATCCCTAATACACATTGGCACATAACTTTTATTAAATATTTCTTTTTCCCCTACAATTCAGTGGCTTTTAGGATATTCACAGATTTCTGCAATCATTACCACAACTTTAGAACATTTGCATTACCCACAAAGAAATCTTGTATCTCTTAGCCATAAACTCCTCAATTCTTCTAGGTAACCTGTAATTTTTTTCCTTTTTTTAAAAATTATTATTATTTTTAAAAAATTAGTTTCAGGTATACAAAACAATGTAATAGTTGGATATTTACATCCTTCACACAGTGATAACCCTCTTCTCCCAATCTATTACCCGTCTGACATCATATGTAGCTGTTAGAATTCCATTTATCCTACTCCCTATGTTATAGTCTATGTCCCATGACTATATACATTAAATTATAGTTGACATTCAATACTATTCAGCTTCAGCTTCAGGTGTAGAGTGCAGTGGTCACACATCTGCACTGTCCATGAAGTGGTTTCCCTAATAAGACAAGTGCCCATCTGACACCCTACAAAAACCTTACAACATTATTCATTACATTCCACAAACTGTCTTTCATATCCCCGTGGCAATATTGTGACTACCAATTTGTGCTTTCTAATCCCCTCACCTTCTTCTTCATCCCTACCCCACCCCCAACTAGCAACCATCAGTTTTTCCTCTGTATCTCTGAGACTATTTCTGTTTATTTTGCTCATTTATTCAGTTCTTTAGATTCCACATGTAAGTGAGATCATACGATATTTGTCTTTCTCCGACTGACTTATCTCACTTAGCATAATGTTGTCTAGGTCCATCCATATTGTTGCATGGTAAGATTTCCTTCTTCTTTATGGCTAAGTAATACTCCATTGTATAAATGTACCATCGTTACTTTCTTTCTTTTTTTTAATTGAGGGATTGGGGGAGGGGAACAGTGTTGGGGAATTGGGGAGGGAGGCCAGCCAAGTTGTTGTTCTTCAATCTTAGTTGTGGAGGGCGCCAGTCGACATCTGGTTGCCTGTAGGCAGCTCATGACCTCTAAGCTCAAGGTGCTGTGTTACAATCTTAGTTGTGGGTGGGGTAGCCACCATCCCATGCGGGAGTCGAGCTGGCAGCCTTGTTAAGAGCACATGCTCTATCCACTGAACCTGGTGGCAGCTCGGCTCAAGGTGCCAAGTTCAGTCTTAGTTGCGAGCGGGCATAGCCCACCATTGAACAGGCAGTCTTGTTGTTAGGAGCACAGTGTTTTCACCAGCTGAGCCATCTTGCCACCTGCTGGCAGTTCAGTGGCAGCTCAGCTATGGCACAGCATCACTGGCCCATGTGGTAATCGAACCGGCGGCCCTGTTGCTCAGAGCTCGAGCTCTTAAGCTAACTCTTAACCAACTTAGCCACTCAACTGGCCCCCAAGTACCACTGTTCCTTAATCCAGTCATCTACCAATAGGCTTTTTGGTTGTTTCCATGTCTTGGCTATTGTGAATAGCGCTGCAATAAACATAGGGGTTCATATATAGTTTTTTGAATTAGCATTTTGGATTTCTCTGGATAGACACCTAAGAGTGAAATTGCTGGGACATAAGGCAGTTCCATTTGCAGTTTTTTGAGATACCTCCATACCAGTTTTCATAGTGGCTGCACCAATCTGCAATCCCACCAACAGTGCACAAGGTTTCCCTTTTCTCCAAAACCTTGCCAGCACTTGTTTTTCTTGATTTATCAATCATAGCCATACTGACCAGAGTCTCATTGTGGTTTTGATTTGCATTTTTCTAATGATTACTGAGGTTGAGCATTTTTTCATATGTTTGTTGGCCATCTATATGTCCTCTTTAGAGAAATGTCTCTTCATGTCCTCTGTCCATATTTTAAATTCTGTTTTTTGTTTTTTTGGTGTTGAGTTGAATGAGTGTTTTATAAATTTTGGATATTAACCCCCTATCAGATGTATAATTGACAAATATCTTCTCCCATTCAGTAGGCTGCCTTTTTGTTTTGTTGATGGTTTCCTTTGCTGTGGAAAACTTTTTAGTTTGATGTAATCCCATATGTTTATTTTTTCTTTTACTTCCCTTGCCCAAGAGATATATCAGTAAAAATATTACTCAGGATAATGTCTGCAAATTTATGTCCTATATTTTCTTCTAGGAGTTATATGGTTTCAAATCTTACATTTAAGTCTTTAATTCATTTTGAATTTGTTCTCCTATCTGGCATAAGGATGTGGTCCAGCTTCATTTTTTGGCATGTGTCAGTCCAGTTTTCACAACACCATTTATTGAATAGATTGCCTTTACCCCAAGGTAAATTCTTGCTTCCATGGTCATAGATTAAATGACCATAAAGGAATGGATTTATTTCTGGACTCTTTATTTTGTTCCATTGATCTATTATATGTGTCTGTTTTTATACCAGTACCATGCTGTTCTGATTACTATAGCCTTGTAGTATAGTTTGATAACAGGTAGAGTGATACCTCTAGCTTTGCTCCTCTTTCTTAGGATTGCCGTGGTTATTCAGGGTCTGTTGTGGCTCCATATAAATTTTAGTATTATTTGTTCTAGTTCTGTGAAAAAATATCATTGTTAGTTTGATAGGAATTGTATTGAATCTATATATTGCCTTAGGTAGTATGGACATTTTAATTTTATTAATTATTCCTATCCATGAGCATGGTATGTGTTATCATTTATTTGTATCTTTTTTGATTTCTCTCTTCAGTGTCTTATAATTTTCTGAGTATAGGTATTTTACTTCTTTGGTTAAATTTATTCCTAAGTATTTTACTGTTTTAGAAGCAATTTAATTTTTATCTCTGTTGATTTGGCTATTATAGACCATATTTATGAAATCACACAATAAGTGGCCTTTTGTGTCTAGTTTCATTAGCATAACATAATATTTTCAATGTTTATTCATATTGTACTTTTGTTTCCTTTGTTGCTGAATAATATTCTATTGTACAGATACACTAGATTTTATTTATCTGTTGCTCAGTTGGTGGACTTTTTTTTCATACTTTTTGGCTACTATCAATAATGCTGCCATTTGTGTACAAGTTTTGGCATGAAAATAAGTTTTCAGTTTTGGGGGATATATACCTAGCAGTGGAATTTCTAGATCATATGGTAATTCTATTTTTAATGTTTTAAAGAACTAACGGACTGTCTTCCTAAGCACTGTACAGTTTTTTAAAATTGAAGTTAAACATATAGCATACAATTAACCATTTTAAAATGTACAATTAGGTGACATTTAGTGTATTCACAATGTTGTGCAACCACCATTTCTCTCTAGATTGACAACTTCTTCATTAACCCAGAAGTACACTTTGTACTCATTAAACAACCTCCCTCACCCATCCCCTTGGCAACCACTAATCTGCTTTCTGTCTCTATGGATTGGCCTATTCTGGATATTTTATATATTTCATACAATAAGAGTTATATAATATGTGGCCTTCTGTGTCTGGTTTCTTTCACTTATGTGTTTGTGGTTCATTTGATTTGTAGTATGTTATCAGTACTTCATTCCTTTTTATGGATGAATAATATTGTATTGCATATATATACCACAATTTGTTTATCCATTCATTTGTTGATAGACATTTAGGTTGTTTCCATATTTTAACTATAATGAATGTTTTTATAAACACTATGTACACATTTTCTGTGTGATCATATGCCTTCATTTTTCTAGGATAGATACCTAGTAGTATAATTGGTGGCTTACATGGTTATTCTATATTTAACTTTTTGAGGAACTGCCAAAGTGTTTCCACAGTGGATGTATCATTTTACATTCCTTTTAGCAATATATGAGGGTTTCTATTTCTCTACATCCTTGCCAAAGCTTGTTACGTTCCATTTTTAAAATTATAGCCATTCTAATGGGTGTGATGTGGTATTTAATTGTGGTTTTGATTTTCATTTTTGTAATGACCACTGATTTTGAATATCTTTTCATGCATTTGATGGGCACTTGTATATCTTCTTTGGGGAAATATCTAACCAATTCCTTTGCCCATTTAAAAAATTGGGTTGTTCATCCTTTTTTTGATGAGTTGTAATAGTTATTTATGTATTCTGAATACTGAACCCTTATGGATGTATGATTTGCAATTTTTTTCTCCCATTCAGAGGGTTGTCTTTTCAGTTTCTTGATAATATCCTTTGAAGCATAAAAGTGCTTAATTTTTTTTTAAAGATTTTATTGGGGAATTGGGGGAGGGGAACAGCGTTGGGGAATCAGGGAAGGGGAAAGGACAAGTTGCTGTCTTTTTGTTCTTCATCTAGTTGTGGAGAACGTTGCTTCACTGGCCCATGTTGGTATTATCATTGCGCTCTTCCCGGGTGAGGTAGATTGGTTGCTGGCCTCTGGACGGCCATTCATGGTGGCTCTTGGCACTCACACCAGCTGCTGACCGCTTAGTGTAGCTTATAGCAGTCCACTGCAGCAGGCGCTGCAGCCTGCACTGTTGCCGGCGACTCAGCAGCCCAGCTCCAGGTGGAGTTGTGGTTCACCATCTTAGCTGTAGAGGGCGCAGTGACACTGGCCCTCACATGTGGGATCTGAACTGGGGCCCTACTGCTCAAAGCAGGCGTCCCAAGCCAGCTCTTAACCAACATGCCACGTGGTTGGCCCCCTAAAAGTGCTTAATTTTGATGATGTCCAGTTTGCCTCTTTTTTTTTTTTTTGCTTGTGACTTGATGGCACATCTAAGAAATTATTGACTAATTCCAGGTCACAAAGATTTAGGCCTGTTTTCTTCTAAGAGTTTTAAAGCTTTAGCCATTATATTTAGATGTTTGTCTCATTTAGAATTGATGTTTGTATATGGTATACAAATTCATTCTATTGCACTTGGTTCTCCAGTGGTCCCCACTGAGTTGTCTTGCCATCCTTGCAAAAAATCAATAGACCACCAATGTTGTTCTTTTCTTTCAAGAAGAACATTCATTTCCATATTATTTCCCAATCATTTTGTTAATTCCCTTTTTTTTTAAATTAAAATTGATTGGGGGTGACAATGGTTAGTAAAATTACTTAAGTTTCAAGTGTACATTTCTATAATATATTATCTATATATCACATTGTGTGTTCACCACCCAAAGTTAGTTCTTCCATCATCATATATTTGACTCACTTTACCCTCTTCTACTATCCCTCCTCTCCCCTTACACTTGGGTAATCACTGAACTATTATTGTCTGTGTCTATGAGTTTTTGATCCTTTGTTTATTTCGTTCATTTATTGCTTTCAGTTTTATATCCCAATATCAGTGAAGACATATGGTTCTTGTTCTGACTTATTTCGCTTAGCATAATAATATTAGGATCTATCCATGTTGTTGCAAATGGCACTAACTCATTTTTTCTTATGGCAGAGTAGTATTCCATTGTGTATATATACCTCATCTTCTTTATGCAATCATCTATCAAGGGACTAATTGGTTCATTTTGTTAATTTCTAATAGGCATTGTATTGAATCTGTAGATAAATTTGGAGAGTATTACCATCTTAATAATATGTTTTTCAATCCATGAACATGGGAAGTATTTTCACTTATTGTGATTTTCTTTAACCTTCAACCATTTTTGTAGTTATCAGTGTGTATGAGCTTTGGACTTCTTTTGTTAAATTTATTCCTAAGTACATTATTCTTTTTGATACTATTGTAAATGGAATTAATTTCATTTTTAGTTTGTTCATTGAGACTGTTTAGATATATATTGATCTTTTATCCTTAACCTTGCTGAATTCGTTTATTAGTTCTAAGAGTTTTTAGTGGATTACTTAAGATTTTTGTATATGAGATCATATCATTAGTGAATATAGTTTTACTTCTTCCTTTCCAATGTTGATGTCTTTTATTTCTTTTTCTTATCTAATTGGCTTAGCTAGAACCTCCAGTATAATGTTGAATAGAAATGATAAAAGTGGACATCCTTGTTTTGTTCTTGATCTTAGGGGGAAAGAATTCAGGCTATCACCATTAAATTTATTAGGTGTGGTTTTTTAGAGGATACCTTTTTTTAGGTCGAAGAAGTTTCTATTCTTAGTCCGTTGAGTGTTTTTACAACAAAGGGGTGTTGAATATTGTCAAAAGTGTTGTCTTTTATTCTACTGATGTGGTGTGTTAATCAATTTTTTGATGTTATACCAACCTTGCTTTCCTGGATTAAATGCAAATAAATATTTCTTAAATTGAATTCATGATGAGTAAATTATCTAAGGATAGGTCAATTTAACTCAATAAATGGCCAGAGAAACAAGATTGAGAATAATTTCCATTTTAAGACAGTAACTAACTAGTTAGGAAACATGAGACTTTTGAAATAGAATTGTTAGTGTGAAAAGATCCAAATAGATTATAAGAATATAAATTTATTACATGTTACCACCGTGAGTCCTCTACTTTTCCTTTACAGTCCTGGAACTAGATTTTCATGATATTCTAGATTTAACAAAACTTAACCTTTCTTAAATACCCCTACTGTATAAAAATTACTATAGTGCTTTCCTCCTAGATTTGCTCAATCTGTTCTCTGAATTTCTCTCTCTCTCTCTCTCTCTCTCTCTCTCTCACACACACACACACACACACACACACACACACACACACACTCCTTCCCAAGTACTAGCGTAAATGAGAGTATAATTACTATCTATCCTTACTGAATATTTTAAGCTCTTATTCAAAAATGGTGTTAATTGGACATATAGTGAGGTTACTTCTGATTTAAATAAGCTTCTACCCTTAGCTCTGTTAAAGAGAAAAATCCTTACAGAAAACAATAAGGACAGAAAAACTTACTTTTAATTGTGACCCCAAGAATGATCAATATCTCTATTAAGAGGGACAAGAGCTTCATCTTCTAAGTGCACAGGCAGTGTAACACAGGCAGAACTAGAACTAGGTGGCTGGCCCACAAGACTCTTCTTTTTAGGTTTATGTGTGGTGGGGGACCAGGATTTGGTTGCCAAGCAACCATTTCCTTACTCTTGGGCCAATGAGCTGCCAGGAAGTTTCTTTCAACCCTGACTGAAGGCAGCTGCTGGAAGAGCAGGCTGTGGGAGGCAAATACCTAGTCTGCTACTCCTTTGGCAGCAGATAAGGGATAGGCTTGAAATAGACAGGAATTGTTCTCAGAAACTAAAGCATGGGGCATAAGTCCAATTTGTATATGTTCACACCAATGTTTAAGTAATGTTTAGAGTTGCTGAAAATTCTTATTTTTATGTTACCTCCAGAGGTGTAAGCTGCACTTATGTGAAAACACAATTAAGTACATGAACTGATCTGACAACATCCTTTAATCTAGTATCTCAAGGCTATGGTGGACAAGAAATATATGAACCATGTCTTTGGTTCTCATCTGGGTGAAAATGTTTATCCTCTGTTCAAGTAAGGAACTACTGAGCTTTTACTGGGACAAAGGCAAAAATCTAAGTCATCAATGACTTAAAAAAAACAATAGGTGCTTTATTAAACTTCCTTTAAATATATTTAGAAATGCCTTCTTTGCTATCTTAAACAATAGGGGCATTTCACAAGTGAGTGCTTTCAAGGCTAGGGTCAGGTAACAAGAATATTTAAGTGAAAGCGTGGCAATATTAAGTGTAATCCAAGAAATTATATTTATGGAGATAGTTGAGAAATTATGCTTAAAATATATTTAACTTTTACAGTGTTTCCAGAAACACTTCAGAAACAGATATATTTATTATCTTGAATTTACAAGTTTACTCCCTTTATTAGTTTCCCATTGCTGCTGTGACAAATTACCACAAATTTAGGGGATTAAAACAACAGATATATATTCTCTTATAGTTTCAGAAATCAGAAGTCTGAAAGAATTCTTACAGAGCTAAACTCAAAGGTAGGTCTAGTTCCTTCTGGAGGCTCCAGAAGAGAATCCATTCTTTGTCTGCTAGCTTCCAGCTTTTAGTGGCTGCCCACACTCCTCGGTTTGTGGCCACATCGCTGTAATCTCTGTTCAGTCATGGCTCTGCCTTCTCTTCTGTAGTCTAAACTCCCTCTGGTTCCCTCTCATACGAAAACTTGGGATTACATTTAGGGCCTACCAAGATGGTGTAATCTCATCATCTCAAGATCTTCAGTGACATCTGCAAAGTGAGATGTGATTTTTGCCAAATGAAGCAACATTCGTAGGTTTCAGAGACGAGGTTCTAGAATTCTTTGGGACCATTGTTCAGTTTACCAGACTCCCTAATGCCTTTTCCTTTCACCAAGGGACTTCAAAATAGAAGTTTCCTAACTTTTGTACTTTAAAATATTACCTAAATATAATATATTTAAACTTTTAAATATCATCCATTAAACATTCTCCAAATAATTCTTTTTCAGTCCCTATTTGGATCCAGAATTATCAGCATCTTTCAGCAGATGATCTTTTTTCCTACTTTTACTGAAATTGAGATCATTTGACCTATCTTCCCTCGACTTTCTTCTTCTTTGTTTAAAAATTTTGAATCTCCATCTATTCGTTCTCTTCCTAATTCATCCCAAAATATGAAATGCCCTTCCTATATTCTAAGTCCAAGCCTTCTACTCTCACTTTTAAATCTATCCACAACTAACTTCTCTGGTATTTCAACCTATCAACCATTTGTTCTCTCTCTCTCTCCCTCCTCTCTCTCTTCTCTCTCTCCCCCACCCGCCCTCTCTCATTGTGTTTCAATCTTTTTGTTACCAAGCTTCCTCTTAATTTAAAAATTCTTCATTCCACCTCTCCTAGAAAAAATTTCTCTTGTCTCTGGTATCCTTTCACCTACTATCTACTTATCCTTTAGCGTCCAAACATCACAAAAGAATAGTCCATAATTATTACTTCCAGCTTGTTGACTCCTACTTAATCTTCAACTATTTGTTTTTATTTTTGCTACTATACATACACCATAAGTCCATTATCTTTTCTCAGTTCACATCCTACTTAATCTCTGTGAAACAGCTGAACTTTCTGATCATAAACATCTTTTTGAAAATATATTATTGGTTTCTCGATAATTGAATTGTAACTATTTTTCTATACTCTTGAACACTTCTCATTCTACTACCACTCCTTCACTCATTCATTCATGTATTGAATACTTACTATATGCTAAATATGAATGGTAACTCTTTTTGAGATTTTAGTACCTCTTAGTCTTCACATTAAAATTAGGGCCTCCCCAAGGTAAGGTCACCCCTTTGATCTCATGTGCTCCTCCTTAAGTTTTGCCAGTATCTCTCTATGGCTGCTCATTTAACTTTCATTCATTATTTTATTCATTTAAGAAATATTGAGAGTCCATTTTGTACCAGGCATTGTGCCATTCTCTGTGGATGATGAGCAAAAAGATATATTTCCTATCCTGAGAGAGTTTATAAGTCCAGAGTGAAGGATAAATATTAACAAAATAATCACAAAAATAAATGTATAATTAAAAACCATAAAAAGTGCTTTATAGGAAAATAAATGAGCACTGAAGGCATGTAAGGGGAAACTGTATGTAGAAGTCAGGTGAGATCAGAGTCAGGACAGGCTCTGTCAGAAAGTGATGTTTACGTTGGACTCTGAAGAATGAGAATGGGTCAACTAAACAAATTAGGTCCCACGTATAGCAAAAAAAACATGTGAAAAGACCATGTGGTAAGAATAAGATGCATTCCAGGAAATGAAAAGCTAAGAGTTGGTATGATTGGAACTAAAGATTGGGTGGTGTAAGATAAAATAGAATTGGTAGGTGATGGTCACTTTATTCTTAAGGATTTAGTATTTATAATAAGACTATATTAGTCAGGCTGCCATAACAAAATGCCATAGATTAGGTGGCCTAAATAACAAATTAAGTTTCTTATAGTTCTGGAGGCTGTAAATCCAAATAAGGGTGCCAGCAGAGTTTGGTTTGGGTGAAGACACTCTTGCTGGTTTGCCAATGGCCACCTTCTCACTGTGGCCATGTTGAGGGGTTCTCGGGAAGGGGCAGAGAGAGAACTCTTCCTCTTCTTATAAGGCCATAGTCCTACTGGAATATGGTCCTGCCCTTATGACCTTTTTTAACTACCTCCTGAAGACCCTGTCTCCAGATATAATCACATTGGGAGCTAGGGCTCCAACATATGAATTTTGAGGGAACACAATTCAATCCATAGCTAAGGCAAACAGAAAGTCATTGAATGATTTATATCAGTGAGATGACATGATCACATCTGGCAAGATAACTCTAGATGCAAGGTAGAGAATGAATAGGGAAAAAAAAAACAGAAACAAAAGTAAACATGGGATCTAGTTACGAGGTGTTTTTCAGTGGTCCATTTAAATTCAGATTGAACTTGCTGCAGTGCTATTGGAAAGGAGAGTGATTCAAGAGTGATTCATACAGGGCTGGCCAAGTGGTTCAGTTGGCTTAGAGCATGTGCTCTGAGCAACAGGGCCGCCGGTTTGATTTCCACATGGCCAGTGAATGCTGTGGTCTAGCTGAGCTGTCACTGAGCTGCCAACAGGTGGTAGGATGGGTCAGCTGGTGTAACAACAAGATTGCCTGTTCAATGGTGGGCTATGCCCACCCGCAACTAAAGATTGAACTTAGCACCTTGAGCTGAGCTGCCACCGGGATGGCTCAGTGGATAGGGTGTACACTCTTAACAACAAGGCTGCTGGGTTCTACTAATGCATGGCATGGTGGCTACGCCCACCCGCAACTAAGATTGAACACAGCACCTTGAGCATAGAGGCCACGAGCTGCCAACAGGAAGCCAGATGGTGACTAGTGCCCTCCACAACGAAGACTGAAAAACAACAACTTGGCTGGTCCCCTCCCCCAATTCCCCAACACTGTTCGCCTTCCCCAATTCTCCAATAAAATCTTTAAAAAAAAAAAAAGAGTTATACAGGAGAAAAAATTGAGAAGGTATAGCAATTCATTTGAAGTGAGAGTGAAGTAATAAAAGGTACTAGGGGTGGTGCCTAGGTTTCTAGATTGTTCAACTAAATGGGTCATGGAGTCATTCAAAGAGATAAGGAACAATGGAAAAGGTCTAAATATATGGAAAGATCATGAGTTCAGTATGGTATGTGTATGTTTAAGGTTCTTTGATACATTAAATATTATTTTGTCAGAGTAATTAATACTAAATGCTGAAGCAAATACTCTCTAAATACCAATGCCTTACCATAGTAAGAGTTTCTTATTTATATCATAGCATGATGTAGTACTCTCCTTAAGATCTCTGAGATACTCCTTCAAGCAGTGACTCAAGGATCCAAGTTAGTTTCCTTCTTGAGGTGATGCTTCTGAGATTATTGTGGAAAAAAAAAAGACTATGGATGAGTGCATAGGGGATTTGATGTTCAGGCCTGGATGTGGCATACTTAAATTTTGTTCCATAACCCACTCAGGATGTGACTACATGCCTTATTTCAAGGGAGGTTGGGAAATAAGTCCTCCTAAGGGCCAAGAGAGAGGAAATTGTATTAGTGAGCATCTTTGCCACATTTATTATATACTACTTACTGTTCTAAGTCCTTTATATATTTTAACTCATTTGTTCCTCAAGTCAATCTTATAAGGTAGATTGTATATTATCATCTAAATATAACAGATTAAAAGAAAGCCAAACAAGGTACAGAGACTTTGGGAAACTTGTCAATAAAGGTAAACCTGGGATTTGAATCCAGGTGACTTGACTCCAAATGCCTTTTAACGAGTATGTAACACCGCTTCTTAAAGTTGAGATCCAGTATATTGTAGCAGATATAGGTCTGAAGCAGATATAGCTCAAGAAGAAATTTTTTCCTGTAGATAATCAATTTGGCAGTCATTGGTGTAACTCAGGATTTCCCAACCTCAGTAGTATTGACATTTTGGGATAGATAATTTGTTGTTGTGGGGGGCAGTTCTTTGCAATGTAGGATACTTAGCAGCATCCTTGGCCTCTACCCATGAGATGCCAGTAGCATTCTTCCCCCAGTTGTGACAACCAAAAATGTCTCCAGATATTACTAATGTCCCTTGGGGGGCAGAATTGCCCCTGGTTGAGAATCAATGAAGTCATGAGTATGGATGAAATTATTCAAAGGAAAAGAGACAAGGGGCTAGTACTGAATCTTAACCAACTCCAAAATGGAATGGCCGAAAAGGAAACTAAGAAAGAGAGAGAGGAGAGGCAGAGGGACAGGGAGAGGGAGTTTACTCTCTAGGAACAAACTCACAAAGATGAGTTAAAGAGTGCTGAAAGGAGGGCTGGGGTTGATAGTGTTAAATGCTGCTGAGAGATCTTGTAAGAGAAAGATTTACAAATATCCATTTAGGAGTCCCTGAAGGACATTGGTCACCTTAGTACAAGCTATTATAGTTGATTGATAGGATAGAACCGAGATTAGAGTGAACTGAAGACCAAAAAGTGTGATGTAAGGAAATTGACACAGCAGATATCTCCAACCATTTGGAAAGGAAGAAGAAGTAGCTGACGGGTGTTGTAGGGTCATAGCAGGATTTTTTTTTTTTTTTTTTTTTTTAATGTGAGAGAGACTTGAGAAAGTTTACAAGTTGATGGATAGTTCCAGTTCTTTGAGTTGATATTTGACACAGGATAATCCACAGTGTAATGTTCCTAAGAAACCACAGGTAGAAGGATTGGCCCTAGGTTCGGGTGAACACAGCATCCCTCTGGTAACTGAAGGGAAATTGCCTAGTATGATGCATTTTCCTGCAGACACTTTACATTTAGCATTTCTAAGTTAAGAAAATATCTTTCCTACAAAATCTGCAATTGCTCCTATATTAATGTTATTAACAATATTGCAATTCTCCACTTTAGCCCATGAAACCCGTATCTTCTTTCTCATCCCCATCCTTTTCCCTAACTCTATTCCATTACCAATTTTTATTGGTTCTACCTTGGTATTGTAACTTGAATCAGAAGTCTCTCTATTTCCATTGGCAATAAATGAGAGCATATTTTTATTACTAGCTCAAATGTCACGTCCTTCTTGAAGCTTTCTCTATTTCTCTCAGCCAAATAAAATTTTATGTACTTAGCATTAAAATAAAAACAGAAGCAGAGACGATGTAAAAAAACAAACAAACATTACCCTTACTACATTATGAATCATTTTCATGAGGGTATATCCTATTACTCAAAATATTTCATTCTTTACAATTCTTAATGGGGCTTCCCCTTTTCTTCTTTTATTATTACAGAAAGTGTTAGAAGTCATTATAAATTACTTAAAAAAATGCCTACTTAAGCAAGGGTTTTCACACCTTGCTTAAGTAGAACCACATACAACACAGCATCCCAACTGTCAAATGTGGATTCACTGCATCTCCCAAATCAGCCGTGTGGATGGTCTGATATTTAGAAGCGCAGTAAATTTAGGGAGGGGGTTACCAAACTTTCCCTAAATTCTAGGTCAATCTACTCTTGCGGTGGACTCTACTAGAACAGGATTTTCAAAACACCGACAGATTTGTATTACCCAGAATCAAGCCAGCCCTTTGGGCCAGCACCTTGACCTGAAGCAATCCGTGGAGGAATAAAACGATAAAGTGATCTGACTCTGGTTAACACCCATTTTAATTTGCTTTGATGTAAGACTTCTGTTTCTATTATAACATTTTTATTGTCCACTACTTCCCGGTTTTTAAAACATAACTCCAGTGAAATTTGTAATTGTTACTACCACGTTGAAGAGTCCACTATGTATGGGAGGGTCATTTCCCTCCCAACCCTTTTGTTTCTTTGGTTATATCTGCCCACCAATAAGAAAGCTTCATGTTATCTGGAAAAACCCGTGCGGAGGGGCCAGATAGAGTGAGCATGGGCAACACATGTGGACTCACATCTCCCACTTCCATGTCTTCCAGTCCCTGAGCCAGTGTTCCCCCAGCTTGCTCCTCAGTCACCTGGAGCACCTGGCCTCTAGGCCACGCCCTTAGATGCTTCAAGCGCCGCGAGGCCAGAGGAAAGGCCAGCATCCTCAAGCTCCTCCCAGGCGTCCACTCCTCGTCCCACCCCCGTCGAGAGGCCATTTTCAGCACCCTCGCGCCCTGGCCCCGCCCGCTCCAGCTCCCCAACGTCCTCGGCGTCGGGCTCGAGCCTGCGCATGCGCGTGCGCCCTGGGTCGAAGTCGGGGCGCGCGGTGGCTGGAACGCGGAGAGCGGCGGGCGGTGCAGCCAATGGGAGGCGGCGCTGGCTAGCGGCTGGGAGGCGGGGCCTGCGCGGGTGTTAGGTTAGAGCGAGGCGTGACCTAGTTGACAGGCTTTGAGGTGTTGCTGTGGCGGCGTCCGCGGGCTGAGGCGGGTGGGAGCCCAAGCCGAACGCGGGCTGAGCGAGTAAGGCGGCCCCTGGTGAGCGGCGCGCCGCGCGGAACGCAGAGCCTCTTTCACTTTTCCCTCCCGAGTGCCCCCTCCACCCCTCCCACTCCATACACACCCTGTTTGCCCGTGAGCCTGGGGAACTTGCAGCTTAAAGCCAGCCACCCCCACAGCAACATGTACCCCAGCAACAAGAAGAAAAAGGTGTGGAGAGAGGAGAAAGGTAACCCGCTGGTCGAGTCCTGGGGGGGCGGGGGGCGGGAGTGGGGCGGGGGCGGGGGCCAGGGTTGTGTGCGCCGCGGCGCTCTCCGCGCGAGCTCCCACTTCGCGCCAGCCTGGCCGGTGCCGCCTCCCTCCTGGGTCCGGGTGCACACACGCGCTTGCACACTGGCGTGCGCGCGCCGCCCCCGGGCACCTGCAGCTTGCTCACGTGTGGGCGCACGCCCCCCTCTCTGCCGCTCGCCGCGCCCGGTCACCTTCTCCCCAGGCTGGGCTGCCTTTGCCTGACTCGCAGCGTGGACTCCAGACCCCTGCTGGGACTTTGACACGCCTGGGCCGGGTGTCCCACGGACACGTGCCCGCGGGTGGGCACGCCTGCTGCAGCGGCGTCTCCGCGTCCTGCCGTCCCTCTTCCATGCACTCTTCGGCGCTGTCTGGCCCCCCTTCCATGTCAGCTGCAGGGTGTCCCCACCTTCGAGTGGTCACCCATTCTCTAGGCCCCCTACTTGTGTGCCGCAGCGTGACTTTTGAGACATGGAACTCGAAGGCAAACCGAAAATGAGCGTCTTGTCGGTGAGGATTAGGTGTCTTCAGAGAAGTCTGAAGGGGCTTTTTCTCTCTGCAGTGTTTCTCACTAATTCCTGCCCTATTCATAGTCTGAAGTTGTTCAGAGTAAGAATTGTGAGACTGATGTCACTGTCCGAGTCAAACCACCCCTGAATTTTGTGCATCTCCAGGCTCATCCAAATCAGCTAGATTGACAGTGACACAGATTCTATAAGACACAGAATTACAGAATTCTGCTATCCAACTCTCTTTCCCTCTCTTTTTCTCTGGCATCATATATAATATTCTAAGGTAAAACTCGAGTCGAGTTTTTTTTTTTCTTTTCACACCTTTTTATTCTTTATCGTTTTACAGAAATGTAGCAAAAGTACTTGGATTGCCACTGCTAAGATACACTAAACCTGCGTATGGAGAGAAGTCTAGTGAAGGTGGTGTAAATCACTCCAAAGTATTCCATCATCTTTATAAAAGAAGGATAAAGGCTTGACTAGATCGAACATTGATTTCTTTGATAGTAGCGCCTTAAAACCTGTTGATTTTATTGCAAGTCCTGGCCTTTGTAAACATGTAGGCAAAACAGTGGACAAGAAAGGGAATGAATGTGGAAAAAGAATCCTCTAAAACTTCTGGTGTCTCAAAACAAATGCTGTTGAGACTAATAAGCCTGATACATAAAGTAGTGTAAAATAATTTTGCTTTGTTTTGTAGTAGCAGTTACTTTAGTTTCAACACACTTTCAACAAGGATTTATCTTGCAAGCATTGAAAACTCATTTATGCCCATTTTTATTGATGGTCTTGAAATTTTAGTTTTCTATTAATAATAATGAAGGCACAATAGTGGAGGACATGGAAATTGTTTTCAATACATGAATCATTTAATGATTACTAAAGAACTATTTTTTTTTTCTGTTGTAATAGATAATGCCCTAAAGTAACGATGTTATAATGGTTTCTTCTTTTAACATCTACAAGTTGAACTGTGCCAAACAGGCATTTAAAAAATTTAATGTCTTAATCCTTTTTTCTTTTGCTTCTAATATTAGGGGAAAAATAACCAAATTAATATTTTCTAAATAAAGACATGGATGTACAAGTAAAGAAGGCATTTAACAAATAAATTTCTCTTGTCCAAAACTAACCTATTTTTGCATGAAGTTTAATAGTAGAGAAAAAAGTTATTGAGACTTGAAGACTTTAATATGTGTCTAAGTGCCTTATCAAGGTGTCTACTTTTGGAATAGTTAATATATATATATATATATATATATATATATATATATATATATACATATATATATATATATATATATTTTCATTCTCCATCCAGGAGCTAAGGATTTCCAGTATAGTAGTTAGTATTAAATGAATGACCTTTTTCCTTTTTATCACACTGGAGAGGATGGTGTATTTTTGCAGCTGTTATTTAAATCTAAAGGAAGGCTTACCCACCTTCTTGAAATGTCAAAGCTTTGAATAAACATATCTTAACTCAGTACACCATCTAATAAGTAGGTCTCCCTAATCACATGCTTGGTTCACAAAGAAAGGATTCATTGCAAAGGTGAAGCATTCTTTAAGGAAAAGTTTTGTGCAATACCAAAGAGACTATTGGGTTGTCGGAAAAGTCATGACTTTTTTTTTGTGTTTTTCATTGCAAAAATGCGTCGTGACTTTTTTGACAACCCAATATATAGTATATGTATGTGGCCTCCAGCAAGTTTTATTATTTGAACAAATAAACTAAGGAGTTCTCAAGTACACATGTGTAAATAGATGTTATTGATCTAATATTTTGAGCCTTAATTCAAAACCATTTAATGCATAGTATCATTTCAAGTTCTGAAACTTAAATTATCTCATTGTTTTATCTTAATGTCTTATTATTGATCTTGTTTTGTTTAAGTGCCCACAATTAAACTTTAAAATAAAAAGAATGACAGAGGCCAGGTTGCATTCTCATATATACCTTCTGACATATACTAAAACTATAGTTGGTTTATATATTTCAACATGATCTTTGATATTCAGTATTTCCATATTAGTGATATGGGCCTTTTAAGTAGTGCTTTGGTAAATACTAGACATCTTATTTCCTCTTTGGTGTGATTATTCCAAACCTATAATTCCCTTCAAGCTTCCTATTCCATCAAAACCCCATCCTGCTATAGTAAACAGATGATATTGCCTTTTAATTCACAGAGAAAATACATATCATATAACATGAACAGCCCTGAACCGCCCTAACAGCTTCCACCATAGTTTTATTTGTCTGTATCTTTATATGTGCTTTGTTCTTTCGGCTTTGTTTCCATCTTAGAGGGAGTACTTCTTTATTTCTAACCCCTCTGCTTGTGCTATTTATCTCATCTCTTGAATTCTTTGAGATCTTGTGCTATCATTTATTCCCTTTTAGGGGTGTGATCAAACAATACGGTAAATGGTTAAATAAAAAAATTATTACAGTAATAAAAGACATATTACCATTAGTTTCCCTTAAAATACTCCCCCTCGCTTTGAACACACTTATCTCATCGTTCTTGCCATTTTCTGAAGCAGTCTAGACGTTCTCTTTCGTAAGTGTCTTTTGTTGCACTGCCATGGCTGCCTCGATGTCCTGAATCATTTTGACATGTGACTTCTGGCTCTTACCCAAAGTCAAAATGACCTTGAAAGGTAAATGTTTTGAATTAAGACATCGAGATAGCCAAGACAGCGCAACTAAAGACACTCATGAAAGAGGACTTCTAGACCTGCTTCAGAAAGAGTCAAGAATGATGGTTATGATAAACATGTTCGAAGTGATGGGAGTATTTTCAGGGGGACTAATGGCAGTGTATCTTTTATTGTAATAAATTTTTTAAAATTTAAACATTCACCATATTTTTTGGTCATTCTGCAGTATGTTTGGTTTCTCAGTGTCTTCAGGTTTCTCTCCTCAATTTATAACAATGCTCAAGTCTCTTCTACTCTAAAGCCTCCTTCCTTCCACAGGATTTCACCTTGGAGTTGCTGTTTTCACTTTCTTTCTCTCCCTCTCTCTCTCATAGCCTCCTGGATCTCAGTTAAATTCTAATGAAACTAGTATTTCTAAAGTCATTCAGTAATAACAATGATGAGGGTACTAATATAAAAATAATTACAATTCGAGTTCTTCTCATGTGTTCAGCACTATTGTAAGTACCTTACATGGGTTATCTCATTTAATCCGCAAACAACCCTATGAGGTAGTGTACTGTAGGGACAAGAGCTTTGAACACGATTTTCCTGGGTTTGAATTCTAGTTGTACTGTTTACTGTCTGTGAAACCTTAGGTAAGTATTTAACCCCTTTACTTTAGGTGTCTTGTATAGAAGTTGAGAATAATACCTACCAGGCTACCTCAACAAGAAACTGAGACATAAGGAATTTGAGTAACCTGAGATCGCATAAATTTGCATGATTTGGGATTAGAACATAGACAGTTTGCTCTGTTTTCAGTGCTGTTGGTGACTCAGTAGATAAAAACCAGTGGCTTATTAATTTTTATTCTTCCTGAAATTCCTGTAGCAATTGATAATATTTCTCCTGTTTTACTTATTAAAACTCTTTTCTCTGCTGATTTCTACATCACTGGAACTTTGATTCACCTTGTACCCCCAGTGGCATCTAAACTTTATTTCATTTTTCCCTTCTTCATGTCCACTCTATAAATGTTATTTTTTGAGGTTTGCTCCCCTCCCTTATCCTTTCCTATGAACTTCCTATAGTATAGTAATTTTAGGTTCTGATTTCCAAAATCTCTAGGCTAGACCTCGCTCCTGAGTTCCTGATTCTTTTGAATGCCCGGTAGGCATCTGAAATTCAGTTGACCCTTCAGTATTGTAGAAGTATTGTGATTTGACTATATTACATCTAATTAAAATAGTTTTTCTTTTTTCTTTCTGTTTACTAATGTGGCTGAAGAAAAGCCAGTTCTAGAAGTGGGGGAAATGTTAGTTCCCTGTTTCTTGTTCACTTGTGCTTATATTAATACTTTCTGCAGTTTATTTCTGAGGAAGACTCTTTTAAAGTGATTATTGTGTGAGGATTAGACTTCCTAAAACTAGATACTGTCCTTAAATCCATTCACCTAAGCTATAATGCGTTGTAATATGCTGAAAGAGAATTGGAGAGTGAGAATATGTTCTTTGGTAAAGCATATGATATGTGACAGCTGACATACAGAATGAGTGAGGATGCCGGTGTCAATTTATGTATTGAGTATTAATAAATCTTAATTTCTTCCTTATTTCTTTAGATTAAAAATATAGAAAGAGTTTCATACATGTTTTTATGCTGTATCCTAGTGAATCATTTTATGTACCTTCTAGGATATGCATAATCAACTTTGAATAGCTCATCATGGTATACAAGTTCATATAAATTTTAGTTTTAATTTCTGTCCAGCTACTTTTCCTATTCATAGATTATCTTGCAGCTTCATTAAACTATTCATATCTCCTGATCTTTATTTATTTGCTTTATTAGTCTGAAATATCCTTTTTTTTTTTTTTGTGGAGGGCAGTGTCACTGGCCTTCATATGTGGGACCCAAACCGGGGCCGCTGGCTTCCCAAACCAGTGCTTAACCACCGTGCCACTCGGCCGGCCCTGAAATAGCCTTTTAAAAAAAGATTTTTATGGAAATATAGCTAACATACAATACTATATTAGTTTCAGGTGCACACCAGTTATTCAACATTGTATACCTAAAGAAGTGATCACTATGATAAGTCCGGCAACCATCTGGCACCATACCACCCTATCACAATATTACTGACTGTATTCCCTGTGTTGTACATTATATCCCCAAGACTTACTTGTTTTAACCTATAAATTTCCTCTTCATCTTTTTCCCCCATTTAAAAAAATTTTTCAACTACAGTTGATATTCAGTATTATTTTATATTAGTTTTAGGTGTACAGCAGGGTGGTTAGACATAAAATATCCTTCTTACCTCTTCATGACAAAATTCTGTCTATCCTCAGGAGCCTTTTTTTAAGCTTTTCCTGAAAAGGTAGTACAGTACAGTGGCTGTTGGTATAGGCTGTAGTTTCTGATTAATGGAGAGACCTGACTAGATTTTTAATGGAAAGCTCTCTTCTTTGGACAAACTACTGAACTTCAGTGTGCTTTATTTTCTATCAATAAAATAGTGATACTATCAATTTGCCGAGTTTTTGGAAAGATTATTTCAATGAAATTATACATGTAAATTACCTGATACACAGTGAGTTCTTTATACATGACGCCTATTATCAATTCTAAGATGCATTTAAAAAAAAAAATTTTTTTTTTTTTTTCCGTCGGATGAGTGGAATGGTGGTTAAGCGCTGGCTTGGGAAGCCAGTGGCCCTGGTTTGGGTCCCCCATATGAGGGCCAGTGACACTGCCCTCAAAAAAGAAAAAAATTTTTTTTTGTAATCAAGATGTGTATTTAAAGTATTATTTAATCACTTCCACAAAGATATTAAAGTGAAAGTGCTCTTTTATTGTTGATGACATCTTTGAATTAAGAAACTGTCTTGGTGGCTGCCATTCTTGTGCTCTTAGCATTTGTACATACCTGTTTTAGGATTTTGGATTTTACTTATGTGGCTATTATTTTGTATTATATTCATTTCGTCTTTTGTCTTGTGAATTTCTCAAGGCTAAGGATCTCCTTTACTTGCAGTGGATAAGCATAGCACCTGGCACACAGTAGACTGTCAATAGATGTCGACTGAAAGAGTTTCCTTATTTTCCTGCTAATATGGCATTAATTTGACACCTTTTAACACTCAAAATCAGAGTCATTAGATTTGCATTTTGCTGTTTCTCAAGCCCACACCAATTTTTGGGGTACTTTAACATAGTTAATATTATAATTATAAAATAATTCTTGAACTTAAAAGTTAAATACAAATGCAGATTCTGCTTTTATTTTGCAAGAACGTTTACTGAAGATGACCTTAGAGGAGAGACGCAAAGAATACATAAGGGACTATGTTCCCCTGAACACCATCCTATCATGGAAGGAGGAGGTGAAGGGCAAGAGCCAAAATGATGGTAAGTTTCTCAGAACACTTTTTAGGTAGATACTGTTGCCATTTTTTTTATGACTTCTGTAGGAGAATTTTTGACAAAAAATTAACAACTGTCAATAAAGAGATGACAGTTTTTGTATTTGAAATAATTGCTTGGTTATTTGTTTTTAGCAATTTATTGTATTATTTAAACTTGGAAACTTATATTAACAACATAAGTCATGTCCTGAAATACATTACATTTATATATATTATGGTACTCTTTACAGGTACTTTTAAAAAATTTTCACAGTAGTTCTTGGAGCAAATGATATTAGGGATTACTGCTTTGGTCGTGTGGCCCTTTGAGTTTGTTTTGATTCAGTTTATTTTTATCATGTTACAATCCTTACATGTTTAAGGGTTGGATAATGTTGAAAGACAGTGTATCAGGAAGAACAGAGAAAACCCAAATAATATTTCACATAATTTTAGAGAAAAGTATATATTTTGTGTAGTGTGGTATTATGTCTACATATAAATTATTTATATGACAAGTTTACTTTCTCTTGAAGTCTTTATGATTTGACGACAGTCTAGATTATTTGAGGGAAAATATGTGTTAAAATGTAAATGAAAATTTAAGTATTACAAAGTTTCATGGAAAAAATTCTAAACAACATAATAGATTTAATGTATGTTTAATATGCCTATCTCTGAATTAACATTCATTGGTGTTAATGGTCTGGATGTGAAATTTAGAGGAAACGGGATGCTTTTAAGGATACTTAACAGTTGGGAAAGAAGGGTAACTTTATGAAAGGGACTTGGAACATGCTGATTTCACAGGTTGTGGTCTTTGATGGTACTATACAGTATGCCATCGCCCAGAACAAGAAGACTAGCATGAAATTCCTATGGACAGAATCTGTGGGAAATAGCAGCCAAATTAAGCTTTGATATCTGTGAAGAAAACACATTAACCTCAGAGTCTTGGCTTTAGACAGAATTTTGTTTTTCTAGGAAGACAAATCATGTGGGGTTCTTGTATACCTTAGTCTGCTTGGAAGTGTGTGACCTTGGGCAAGTGGGGTAGTGGGTTTACCCCATGTTCTAATGGAGTCATTGGACAAGCTGATTGGGATATACACATCTGACCTGCTGGCCTTGGGTTTTCAGTAAATACATGTTATTTTAATAATGGTCTAATTAAGACATTGAAAGAGTTGGTAGTGTTGTGTAATGAAAAGAATACAGAGCTACAGATCAAAAGGACAAAATTCTGGGTATTGTCTGACCTAGGGCCATGTGCTTCTTCATGTTTGGGTTTTAGTTATTGCTTTTGTGTATAAGAAACTGATATTGACTACTCGAGCTCCATTTTCTTTCTTTTTTTTTTTTAACGATAGTATTTCTTTTTCCAATGCTACATTCATCTTATTTTCTTTCTTGGTTGCAGTTTTAGCTGGTTAGTTTTCTAAGGATGCAATACATGATATTCGTTTTTAGAAGAAAATTTTCTAAATTTTCTAAATTCCTGAGGTAGAGGTGGATTCCTGTTGCTGCCACAACAATTGACACAATAGTAGTGATACACAGGCTGTGTTGCCCGAGGTTGGGTTGGCTCACATCTGCATAGAGGCTTGGCCTTTATGTTGGCTGCTTCTACTTGAGCATTCAGCATATAATATATATTATTGAACTAGGCTGTTAGACAATTCAGTGTTGGATGTTTTCATAGATAGTACACACCAAAATGTGTCCCCCAAATCAGAAAAGATACAATGATGATGTCTGACATTGTCATTCCCTAACGAGAACCTATGTATTTCATCCTGTCTCCCAATATGAGCTTTATAAGTGGTTTATAACTGCCCTATGTATTTCAGTTTTTCCCTTCTTGCTTTTTGAACTTGTAAGGTCTTCATGAGGAACTAGGTGATGTGATCAAAATTGTATTTCTATTAATGTTTTATTCTTTCCATCTAGTGTTACTTGGCTCCTCTCTGTTGTAATCTAGAAATTGGTAATGGGCCTCTTTTTTCATGAAATAGAACAGCTCATTCAACAAGTAATATCTATTAATTTCTTTGCATAATATATATCTTTCATAAGTGTTTTCTTCCAGTGTTATCTATCCATCTTAATTACAATAATATATTGGTCAAGAGAATTTTAGTATTTTAGCAGTTTGAAAGATCTTTTAAAAATATAAATTAAAAAATCATGAAGGACAACTATAAAGATAGATATATTTGTATATTTTATTTTGAAATGTTTAAGCTTATGAACTGCTTATAAATGTATATGTGTATAAGTAAATATTGATATTTATAATAGTTTTAATTTTTTAAATATGAGATTTCAAACTAAGTTTTAAAAAAGTAATTTATAATTCTTTGTCACATAGTTTGTGATTTGTAGGAAATGCACAGTATTAATTGGATTAGCACAAAAACTGTGAATACTTTATTATTATTGTCTTTGTTTTTATAGAAGGCCATTTTGACCTTGATATCTATGATTACATGGAAAATTCTCAAGCTATTGTTTTTAAATGTTTTTCTTTCTCAGTTTTCTTTTACTTTGATTAAATTCTCTTTGTAATTATAATTGTAGTAGAAAGCTTAAAAGGAGGAGAGTGGAGGAATGTGTTTGTCATAATTTTGATTTTAAATTGACCTAACAACAGGAAACCAAAAATTGCCAAACAATATAAAATCAGTGTTTCTATAGAAAGGAGGAAGCCAGTAGATAATATTTTTACTTTGATTTACTAGTTTGGTAGTATTGGAAAGCTATGGATCACAAGAGGAAAAAAATGGTAGACGATTACCAAAACAAAACTCCATTTGCTTATTGTTCATGTTCATATTTATCAATTACTTAGTAAATCTCTAGAATTATATGCTTCTAATTACTGCTTCCTCTGTATTAATAATTATGTAATTATTTCATTTGTCAGTTGCTCTGTTGTAGGGAATTTAAAAATGCTTGTCTCTCTTATTATACTGTGTCTCTAGTGCCTGGAATTGTACCTCGTGTAGGTGGGCTCAATCAGTATGTTAAATAAGAATGCCTCAGAGATTAACAGTATACACAGGACAGTTCTTTCTTCTTCTCTCGGGTTTTTTAAAAAAATTTTTTTTTTTCTATGACTATCTCTCAGGATTTCTTCTTTTTTCTTTGTTTTTCTGTCTTTCTTTTTTTTTTTTTTTTTTTTTTTTGAGGGCAGTGTCACTGGCCCTCATATGTGGGACCGAACCGGGAACCGGGGTGGCTGGCTTCCCAAACCAGCGCTTAACCGCCGCTGCGCCACTCGGCCGGGCCTTACAGTTCTTTCTTTTTAAATTTTTTTTTTCCAAACTTTAAAATGAACATTTAAAAACATATAAAAATAGAGAGTGTAATGAAACTTTATGCACCCATTACTCAATTTCAGTAGTCAATATATGGCCAATTTTATTTTATCTATATTAGAGCACCCCGCGTCTTTTTCCCAGACTATTTTGAAGCAATTCTTGTACATCATATCAATTTTATCTGTAAGTGTATGTAAATATGCATTTGTATATATCTCTAAAAGATAAGAACACATTTTTGTTTTAATATAGCCACAATACTATCATCATACATAAAAATTAACAATTCCTTATATATAATTAAATATCTAATCAGGATTCACACTTTTCCATATTGTTATAAAGAGTTTTGCTTTTTTGTACAGTTGGTTTGCTTGAGTCAAGATCTAAACAAGGTCCACATATTGT
This sequence comes from Aselliscus stoliczkanus, assembly GCA_033961575.1. Classification (NCBI taxonomy): domain Eukaryota; kingdom Metazoa; phylum Chordata; class Mammalia; order Chiroptera; family Hipposideridae; genus Aselliscus; species Aselliscus stoliczkanus. The sequence continues at coordinate 36,064,262 of CM066738.1, forward strand.
TTTAAATTTTATATTTTCCTTAACCCCTTTTAATCTACTTTGTTTTTATTTTTTTAAATTTTTTTTGAAGGCAGTGTCACTGGCCTCACATGTGGGACCAAACCGGGGCCGCTGGCTTCCCAAGCCAGCACTTAACCACAGCGCCACTCGGCCGGCCCTGCCTCTTTTAATCTATAGTTTCCTTTTTCTCTGCCCTTTTCTTCCCTTGTAATTTATTTGATGCATAAAGTAGATTATTTATCTTACTGAATAGTTCACATTTTGCTGACTGTGTGTCTCTGGGATATCATTTAACATGTTCCTTTATCCCCTGTGGTTCTTAATGGGCCAGTAGTTAAACTCAGAGTCTTGATCAGACTTGGGTTTAAGTTTTTTTGAAATAATACTTTATAGACTATTGTACATTCTTTTGCCTAATATCAGAAGTCACATAATGTCTGGTTATGTCTCTCTCTGGTGATAAGACTGATCACTAGTTCAAGTATTGTCAGGCCAATCCACCCATTATGAAGTTCGCTAGCAACTTTTTTTTTTTTTTCCAAATTGGTTACGTATTTTATTAAATATTATATATAACCGCTGTTAGCATTTTTGGTCCATATTTCCACGATTAACAATTTGTGCATTTTCTATGTAATATCCTTTTGTTTTTCAATTAGAGTTTATTGGGGTGACAATTATTACCAAAGTTATAGATTTTAGGTGTACAATTCTGTAATACATCATCTATATACCAGATTGTGTTCACCACCCTGAGTCAGTTCTCTTTCCATCACTATATATTGCATCCCCTTTATCCTAATCTACCACCCTTTCCTCCTTACCCTCTGATAACCACTAAACTATTGTCTGTGTCTGTGAGTTTTTCTTTCTTTGTTTTGTTCCTTTGTTGATTTCACTTTTATATCTCACATATCAGTGAAATCACATGGTTCTCTACATTTTCTGTCTAACTTATTTCACTTAACATTATAATCTCAATATCCATCCATGTTGTCGCAATGGCAGAATAGTATTTCAGTGTGTAAATATACCACAACTTCTTTACCCAGTCATCTATTGAAGGACACCTTGGTTGTTTCCATGTCTTGGCCACCATAAATAAAGGTGCAATGAATAAACTGAAAAGCTACTGCACAGCAAAAGAAACCATTAACAAAATAAATAGGCAACCAACCAAATGGGAGAGGATTTTTCCATACAACGCCTCTGATAAGGGGCTAATATCCATAATACGTAAGGAACTCTAACAATTCAACAACAAAAAAACAAAAAATCCAATTAAAAAATGGGCAGAGGACCTGAATAGACATATCTCCAAAGAGTACATATGAAAAAATGCTCAACATCACTAATCATCAGAGAAATGGAAATCAAAATCAAAATGAGATAATACCTCATACCAGTTAGAATGGCTTTCATGAACAAGACAAATAATAACAAGCATTGGAAAGGCAGTGGAGAAAACGGAACCCTCATGCACTGTTGGTGGGAATGCAGATTGGTGCAGCAGCTATGGAAGGCAGTGTGGAGATTCCTCAAAAAATTAAAAGTAGAATTACCATATGGCCCAGCAATTCCTCTCTTGGGTATCTACCCAAAAAATCTGAAAACATTTATCCATAAAGATATATGTGCTCCGATGTTTGCTGCAGCTTTATTTATGGTGGCCAAGACTTGGAAACTTTTCAGTTAATGGTTTTAGTAGCCACTGATGATCATTACTTAGATCCATTATTTCATTAGGGGCTTAAAATAGTGTTATTCAGATTTTATCATTCATTCTTCATTTAGTGGTTGGACTTCTATAAAGAACTGTCTCGTCAACTTTTTTGTTTTCATGTAGTAGTTTGTTTTCATGTAGTAGTTTATACAGAAAAGGCAAAAGAGCTAGATCTCCTCTTTCTTAACCAGTTTTCAGATTGAGTTGGTTCCGTGAAACTTGAAATGACTGAATAGTTAGGGAAATGGTATTTAAAACAGGATGGAACTCAGTAGGGATAAAAAAATTGGAAGAGAATGTTTCCTATTTAGTCATTTGATATTGATCCCTTTTTGTATTATCATATTCAGCTTGAGCACTATAGTTTAAAAGTGAAGCAGAAGGCAGCTCAGAGCAAAACACTCCAGCTTCTTAGATACAACTTTTTATTTTGAGTGGGCAATGATTTCCCCCCTTACATGATCTTAAAATGAATTTAATTAAAAAACAAATCTGTTTTGCCTCAAGTAACTAAGACCATGCTGGCTTATTCTTTAAACAATTATTTGTGAAGCTTCCATTCCCCCAAAGATGTTACATAAGTAAAATTTATATTATAGACATTTTTCACTTTCGAAGTGAAGATTAGGATAAAGACTAAAATTCTGAAATGGCCTAAACTCCTTTATGATCTGGCCCTTCTCGTTGGCCTCTTATTATACTACTTTCTTTATTGGTCTCTGCATTTGACACACTGTCCTTTCTTTATCTCATTTTTTCTCACTATTATTCTCACCTTCGTAATTTTTCTCAGCTTTGAGTTCTTAGCTTGAATCACTTCTATTCTCTCTGAAGTTTTCTCTGAGCCCTTACTCTGGAACAGATTCTTTTATGATATAGTTCCATAGAGCTATGTTTCTTTTTTAGAGCATTTATATCAGTTTGTTTTTATGTATTCAACCATAGGACTGTTTGATCTTGGTCTGCCTCCTTAGGAAATTGTAATTACAATGAAAATAGGGACGGTGTTGTCTGGCATCTGGCATAGTGCTTGATACCCAATAGATAGTCAGTAAATATTTGTTGTGTGAATTGAGTAGATGATAAATTATTTGCCTGATGGTATTTTCATGCATTATTTCCTTTTCCCCCACCTTTTCCTCACTGTATTTTAAGATTTGTGTGGAAATGACAGGCTTAGAAATTAAGCCAGGTGCTTTTTAATATAGGCAACAAATACTTTACATCTCTGTAATATAAGGTTAGTTTTTAAAAAGTTTTTTTTTTTTTTTTTTTTAAGATTTTACTGGGAAATTGGGGGAGGGGAACAGACAAGTTGCTATCCTTTCTGTTCTTCAGTCTAGTTGTGGAAGACGTTGCTTCACTGGCCCATGTTGGTATTGTGATCGTTGATCTCTTCCCAGCTGAGGCAGTCGGTCTCCGGGCATTGGACGGCTGCTCACAGCAACTCACAGCCGCTCATGCTGGCTGCCGGCCATTCACACTGGCTGTCAGTCAGTCACAGTAGCTTATGGCAGCCCACTGCAGTAGGGGCTGCAGCCTATGCTTCGCTGGCGACTCACGGCAGCCCAGCTCCAGGTCAAGCTGTTGTTCACCATCTTAGCTGTAGAGGGCAGTGTCACTGGCCCTCATGTAGGATCCGAACTGGGGCCCTGCTGCTCAGAGTTGGCGACCCAAGCCAGCTCTTAACCAGCGCGCCACCTGGCCGGCCCTTAAAAAAGTTTTAAAAGTTAGATGGCTCAGTGATAAATTTCAATAAAAATTTTATTGAACTACTACATAGATATTTAACTATTGCACTTGAGACAAATGAGAATTAATGTGTTATATGTATTCATCAGCACTGTATATAATTATTTATAGTACTTAGTAACTAAATGACATGATTTCAATTTCTGTGAGCTTAAATGTCAACAGAACTTGTTTTTTATGAGTGTGACTGTAAAAATTTAAGCCTGTTATATAATAATATTTTAAAATGTTGGAGAATCTTAAAGTGTTGCCATTCTAAATACATTTACTATGGCATTATTGATTCTTGACATGTAAAGCAGTTGTAAGAAATTAATATGTCTCATTTAAGCCCTTTACTGAGTGAGTTTGCTTCAAAAAAGAACTTTGCTACAAAGAATTTGTTTCTCCTGGAAAATTAGGCTAAAAAATCTCTAAGAATTTGAGAATAAATGGCATTCACGCTAATATGTGAAACTATTAAAATGTTTTGTGTAATGATATTCTATGTGAAGGGTGAGCAATGGTGTAGTCAAACATTTGTGAAGTAAGGTTAAATTCTAAAACGGAGAAATAAAGAATATGCAGTTATGTAGGGATTCACGATTCATTACATGGTTTGTTTTTCCTCCGCCTTTATTTCATTCTTATTTAGTCTTTTAAACTACTTTCCAAGATTATTTAACAACCCATAAACAAGTTTTTTGTGCATTACAGTGTGTACTGCTAAGTATAATGTATATTGTTCTTGTATTTAAACTTGTTTTCAAAATAATGGACTAGAAACAAAAAATGTATATATATTTTTGACATTTATAGAGATGACTTGGAGTTGAGACCACAAAATGAGAACTTCTTACTATGTTGTAAGTCTGTAATTTCACAACAGAGTCTACTAGTTTTCTTTTAACCCATTAAATGAATTATACTAGTAAATGTGAATTTTACTTAAATACATTTTGGTCAGTGTAGACAGATACTTTGAGATAGTTTACAGACTAAGTGATAGACAAAGCCAACCTTTTCTTCTTGTTTTTTATTTCTACCCCCTTCTTGTCTTTATAAAGTCTCTGTCTTCTTTTCTGAAATATTTAGTTACTAAATTTTCATATAAGTGTTCAAAATAGGGATTTAAATACAATTTACTGTTTTAACTAAGTCTTTGATTTAGAACGAAGTTGAGGATTACTAATGAAACCAAAATATAGGTAACCAAAATATAGATACCAAAGTACCAAAATATAGATAATAAATACAGTTCAACAAAAGTTCATATGCCTGGCCATATACACGCCACAACAGAAGATATATGTGCCTTTGGAGGTTTGGAAATATTGAGGTTTAATTTGGTCTATCTCTAGAGTAAACCATGGATTTCAGATTGCTGGTTGTTCCCTACAGATTGTACACATATTTGTCTATATTTAGTGTTTTAAGAATCCAGACTACCCTAACATGTACGGGATTCTACCATCAAATATAGATTTGAGATTGTGTCTGCCATATGAAAAGAACAGTTTGAGATTTTCCATAATCCCTCTCTCCAAGAGATTTTTTTTATTTTTATTTTTATTTTTTTTAAAGATTTTATTGGGGAATTGGTGGAGGGGAACAGCGTTGGGGAATCGGGGAAGGGGAACCGACAAGTTGCTGTCTTTTTGTTCTTCAGTTTAGTTGTGGAGGATGTTGCTTCACTGTTGGTATCGTCATTGCGCTCTTCCCGGATGAGGCAAATTGGTCGCTGGCCTCTGGATGTCGCTCACCGCGGCTATTGGCAGCTCACGCTTGGCTGCCAGCCGCTCACGCTGGCTGCTGGCCACTCACTGTAGCCTATGGCAGCCCACTGCAGCAGGGGCTGCTGCCTACACCATCGCCGGGGCTCGCACAGCCCAGCTCCAGGTGGAGCTGTTGTTAGCTGTAGAGGGCAGTGTCACTGGCCCTCATGTGGGATCTGAACCGGGGCCACTGGCATCCCAAAACCAGCGCTTAACCAATGCGCCACTCGGCCAGCCTGAGATTTTTTTATAATTCTCTTTGTATTTGTGATTCTGGTGGGATAAAAAACTTTATTGTTTTGGTCTTGTAAATTGAGGCTTAATGTTAAATACCCATCAAACATATAAGAATGGGAATGACTTTCATTATTTTGATATATGTATCACCATGTTAACTCTGGGAATGCAAAGGTTTTGGGATTAAACATGTCTGGCATCAAATTCCAATTCTGCTACTATGTACCATAGTCAGTGAGTGTGTAACCTCCCTCTCTTGTCTCTTTATGTGTTAGTTACCACACAGGGGCTGTTTATTTTTCCTTCCTAAGGTTTCAGTGAAAATTGAGAGAGGACATCAGTGGGCCTAGATAACTCCAAAGCTATTATTTTCCAGAATTCACCTTCCTCTTGCATGAAACTTCTTGTGACTCTGTATTTACTACTCCTACTCATATTTATGCTCTTAGCCAATGTATATAATATAGATATTTTTCCCCCTCTATGCTTATAACTATAAGTAAATGTACAGTTTGAATTTGTACTGTTTGCTTTAGAAGTTAGGAACTGTCTGTGACTGCTTTAGTAGTTTTGGTAAGCATACTATATACAGTTACAACTGATCAAGGGAGATTTTTTTAAAGACAATTTGTGTGTTTTACAAATAATACAAAACTATTATATGCTCTGTAGTCCCTGAACTCTTCCTTTTGTGCAGGTGGTACTTTGCTGGACAGAGATAAAACTGTTTACCTGGCAGTTTACTAGACATACGCTTACCTCATCTAAGTAACTACCAGTATTTCAAATTTCTAGTAACATAACTTGGTCCATAAGTGTTTTTAAAATCTGTTTAACCATTTTAAAGTATACAATTCAGTGGCTTTACGTACATTTAAAATGTTGCACAACCATCTCGAGTAACCATTTCCAGAAGTTTTTCTTTTCCTAACTAGAAACTATGTATCTGTTAAATAATAATTTCCAGTTCTCTCATCTCACCCAGCTTCTGGTAATATCTATTCTATCTTTTGTCTCCATAAATTTGCCTGTTCTAGGTGTCATATAAGTAGAACCACTCAATATTTTTCCTTTATGTTTGGCTTATTTCACTGAGCATACTGCTTTCTAGGTTCATCCATATTGTAGCATGTATCAGAATTTCATTCCTTTTTAAGGTTGGATAATATTCCACTGTGTGTGTGTGTGTGTGTGTGTGTGTGTGTGTGTTTCACATTTTGTTTATTCATCTGTGAATATGATGGGATTGTTTCCATTTTTTGGCTGCTTTGAACATCTGCTTGAGTTTTTAATTTTCATTTCTTTTGATTATATAACTAGGAATGGAATTGCTGGATTGTATGGTAATTCTGTGTTTAACTATTTGACGAATCACAAAACGGTTTTCCACAGTGGCTGTATCATTTTATATTCCCATCTGCAATGCACAGGGGTTCCTCCACATTCTCTCCAATGCTTGTTATGGTCTATTTTTCCTTTTTTTAAAGAGAAAAAGAATTGTTTCTCACAGCAATGTTTTATAGTTTTCAGTGAACAAATCTTTCACCTCCTTGGTTAAGTTTATTACTAAGTATTTTATTATTTTTCATGTTATTAGAAATGGAATTATTTTTAAAATGTCTTTATTGGTTGTTCATTGCCAGTTTATAGAAATACAACTGATCTTTGTGTGTTGATTTTGTATCCTGCAACTTTGATGAATTCAAGATAATAATCTTTTGGGGTTCTACATATGTGATCATGTTGTCTGTGAACAAAGATAATTTTAGTTCTTCCTTTAAAATACAAAGGTGTATATTCCTTTTAAGCTCCTGTTGAATTCAGTTTGTACTTTGTTGAGGATTTTTGCATAGTTGTTCATAAAGGGATATTGGTCTGTAGTTTTGTTATACAGGCATACCTCGTTTTATTGCACTTCACTTTATCTTGGTTTACAGATGTTGCATTTTTTTACAAATTGAATGCATGGCCCTCCACCAGTAAAAATATTACAACTTGCTTTATTCTGATAACTTTATTGTAGTGGTCTGAAATTTAACCCTCAGTATTTCCGAGGCATGTCCGTTGTATCTTTCTGGTTTTAGTATTGGATAATGCTGGTTATGTAGAATGAATTAGGAAATGTTCCCTCCTCTTCAATTTTTATGGAAGGGTTGAGAAGGATTAGTCTTAATTCTTTGGTAGAATTCACCAATGATGCTTTCTTGTCCTCGTTTTTTTTTAGTTGGAAGGTTTTTGATTTACGGATTTCATCTCCTTACTAGTTAGTTATAGGTCTACTCAAATCCTAGGTATTTGTCCATTTCATCTAGGTTATCCAATTTGTTGGTGTATATTATTCATAATATTCTTTTATAATCCTTTTGATTATATAAAATTGGTAGTCATCTTCCTACTTTTATTTCTGATATTAGTAATTTTGTTCTTCACCCTTTTTTTTTTCTTCTTAGTACAGCTAAAGGTTTGTCAATTTTGTTTATCTTTACAAAATCCAGCCTTCAGTTTTAGGATGTATTTAAGTATACAGTATATCTTTATAGCTGTACATTTTCCTCTTAAGACTATTTTTGCTGCATGCCATAAGTTTTGATTTATTGTGTTTTTGTCTCTATTTTCTTTTTTTTTGCCCATTGTTTGTTCAAGAATGTGTTGTTTAATTTGTACGTATTTGTTAATATTCTAATGTTTCTGTTACTGATTTCTAGTGTCATTACATTATGATTAGAAAAGTCTTTGTATGATTTCAATGTTTTTGAATTTATTGACACTTGTTCTGTGCATAACATCCTGGTTAATGTTTCATGTGCATTTGAAAAAAATGTTATTGTTGGACACAGTGTTCTGCATGTATCTGTTAGGTCTATTTGATTTATAGTGTTCTTTAAGTCCTCTATTTCCTTACTGATCTTCTGTCCTGTTTTTTATCCATTATTGAAAGTGGAATATTTAAATGTCTTTTACTATAGAATTGTATTTCTCCCTTCAGTGTTGCTGCATATAATATGGGGGTCTGTTTAGTGCTTATATATTCATAATTGTTTATATTGTCTTGATGAATTGAACTTTTAATCAATATATAATATCCTTTGTTTTGGTAACTTTTTTGACTTAAAGTCTAGTTTGTCTGATATTAGTATAGCCATCCCTGCTGTCTTTAGGTTACTATTTGCATGGAATATCTTTGTTTAGCCTTTCACTTTTAACCTATTTACATCTTTAGTGAGTCTCTATAGCATATAGTTAGATATATTTTTTCTGCTATTCTGTCAATCTCTGTCTTTTGATTGGAGAGTTTAACCATGTATTTTTCAAGTTATTACAGATAAGTATGGATTTACCTCTGCCATTTTGCTATTTGTTTTCTGTATGTCTTAAAACTTTTTTGTCCCTCATTTAGTCCGTTACTGCCTTCTTTAATGTTTAGTTGATTTTTTTGTTAGTGACATCCTCATATGTCTTAAAACTTTTTTGTCCCTCATTTAGTCCGTTACTGCCTTCTTTAATGTTTAGTTGATTTTTTTGTTAGTGACATCCTCCTGCTCACTTTCTGCTACTGATGTAACAGATTTCCTATTTATATATTGTGTGTCCAGTCACAAAGGTTTTTTTATGTATTTGTCTTTTAAATCATATTGAAAATAGGAAGTGGAGTTTACAAACCAAAATTACAGTAATACCTTGGATTGCGAGTAATGTGGTTTTTGAGTGTTCCACAAGACGATCAAACATTTCTAATACATTTTAATGTGGTAAGTGAGTGATGTTTTGCAATACAAGTAGTTCGTTTCCAGAACGAATTATGCTCACAAACCAAGGTATTACTGTACTGGCTTTTGTATTTACCCATTTATTTATCTTTATTGGATCTTTATTTCTTCATATGGCTTCAAGTTATTGTCTAGCATGCATTCATTTCAACCTGATAGTCTCCAATTAGCACGTTTTAGGTCTAGTGATAATGAACTCTGGTAAGCCTTTGTTTATCTGTGAAAGGTGTTTATTTCTCCCTCATCCTAGAAGGATAGATTGTTGAAAATAGAGTTCTCAGCTGACAGTTTTTTTTTCTTTCAGCCTTTTAAACATATCATCCCACTTCTTTCCCTTCTGGTTTCCAATGTTTTTGATGAGAAATCAACTGATAATCTTATTAGGGATCCTTTGTACATGATGAGTCACTTCTCCATTGCTGCTTTCAAGGTTCTTTGTCTTATTCCTTTGATTATATTGTGTCGTGGTATGAGTTTCTGAATTTATACCACTTGGAGTCTTTTGAGCTTTTTTGATTTGTAGATTGATATCCTTTATTAAATTTGGGCATTTTTGTCCATTATTTCTTCAAATTATCTTTCTGCCTGTTTCTCTCCTGAGACTTTTATAATGCATATGTTAGTCTACTTGATGGTGTCTCTCAAGTTCCTTAGGCTCTGTTCACGTCATTCTTTTTTCTTTTTGTTCTTCAGAGTTGATATTTCAATTCTCTTATCTTCAAGATTGCTGATTCTTTATTCTGGCTGATCGTTCTGCTGTTGAACCCCTCTAGTGAAGTTTTCTTTCTCAGGTATATAGAACTTTTTAACTCTAGAATTCCTGTTTTATTGTTTTACAGTTTCTACATTGATCTTCTCATTATGTTCATACATCTTTTTCTTGATTTTCTTTTTAAGGTTGTTGTTGAAAGGTTGTTGTCTAGTAAGTCTGAAATGTCTGGACTTCTTCTGAGATTATTTCTGTCAATTTTTTTTGACTGGGCTATTTTTTTATTTTGTAGTATGTCTTGATAATTTTGTTGAAAAGTGAGCATTTGACTATTACAATGTGGTAACTCTGGAAATCAGATTCCCCATTCTCTTTTTTTTCTAATTGTTGAAGGCTGTAGTAATGATTTTATTTTGAAACTATTCCAAATTATTTTTGCATAGATTCATGCTTGTTATGTGTGATAAAGTCTCTCTTCCTTTAGTTGGTGTTCAACACAGTTTTTTTTTACAGATATATCCTTAGGAGTTCTCCCAGATTTTTGCAGATTAGCTCTATGGTTGGACTCTCCTTCAGTGCTTATCTAGCCTTCCTCTGAATCTAAGGATCATCTTTTTTTTTTTTTTTTTTTTTTTTATTTTTTTTTTATTTTTTTTATTTATTTTTTTTTTTAATTTTATTTTATTTTTAATTAGTTTCAGGTGTACAACACAGTGCAATAGTTATACATTTTACCCCTCAAAGTGACAACCCCCCCACCCCCAATAGTTTCAGGTGTACAACACAGTGCAATAGTTATACATTTTACCCCCCAAAGTGACAAACCCCCCACCCCCAATACACCCCCCCACACCCCCCCATATCATACATATCTATTACTCTTCCTCTGACTCTCTTCCACAGTATAATCCACATCCCGTGACTATCTATATATATTCAATTACAGTAGGTATACCACCTCCACTTTAGTAATACAGTGCAGTGATCAAACCTCTACTCCATCCATGAAATGGTCTCCCTAACAAGACCTATGATCATCTGACATTCCACAGAATATTTACAACATTATTAATTATATTCCCCAAACTGTTTTTCCTATCCCAGTAGCAATATTGTAGTTGCCTATTTTTGCTGTCTAATCCCTTCCCCTTCTCCCTCATTCCCATTCCTCTCCAAATTAGCAACCCTGATTTTTCCTCTATATCTATGAGACAGTTTCTGTTTACTTTGCTCATTCATACAGTTTTTCATATTCCACATATAAGTGAGATCATATGGTATTTGTCCTTCTCTGACTGACTTACTTCACTCAACATTATAGTCTCTAGGTCCATCCATATCATTGCAAATGGCACGATTTCATTCTTCTTTATAGCGGAGTAATACTCCATTGTATAAATATACCACAGTTTCTTAATCCAGTCATCTACTGACGGGCATTTTGGTTGTTTCCAAGTCTTAGCTATTGTAAATTGTGCTGCTATGAACATCGGGGTGCATAACTTTTTTGAATAAGTGTCTTGGTTTTTTCAGGATAAATACCTAGGAGTGGAATTGCTGGGTCAAAAGGTAGCTCTATTTCCAGTTCTTTGAGATACCTCCATACTGACTTCCATAGTGGCTGCACCAATCTGCAGTCCTTACCAACAGTGCAGCAGGGTCCCCTTTTCCCCACAGCCCCGCCAGCACTTGTTGTTTGTTGATTTGTTGATGATAGCCATTCTGACTGGAGTGAGGTGGTATCTCATGGTGGTTTTTATTTGCATTTCCTAATGACCAGTGAGGTTGAACTTTTTTCATATGCCTGTTGGCCATCTGTATGTCCTCTTTAGAGAAATGTCTCTTCATATCTTCTGCCCATTTTTTAATTGGGTTGTTTTTTTTTGGTGTTGAGTTTCATGAGTGTTTTATAAATTTTGGATATTAACACCTTATCAGATATATCGTTGGCAAATATATTCTCCCATTCAGTAAGCTTCCTTTTTGTTTTATTAATGGTTTCCTTTGTTGTGAAAAACTTTTAAGTCTGATATAATCCCATATGTTCATTTTTTCTTTTACTTCCCTTGCCCGTAGGGATGTATCAGTAAAAATATTGCTCCGGGTAATGTCTGCAAATGTACTCCCTATATTTTCATTTAGGATTTTTATGGTTTCAGGTCTTACATTTAAGTCTTTAATCCATTTTGAATTTGTTCTTGTATAAGGCGTAAGGAGATGATCCAGTTTCATTTTTTTTTGCATGTGTCAGTCCAATTTTCCCAGCACCATTTATTGAATAGACTATCTTTACTCCAGTGTAAATTCTTGCTTCCCTTGTCATAGATTAACTGTCCGTAAATGCTTGGATTTATTTCTGGGCTCTCTGTTCTGTTCCACTGATCGATGTGCCTGTTTTTATGCCAATACCAAACTGTCTTGATTACTGTGGCCTTGTAGTAGGTTTTGATGTCTGGTAGCGTGATCCCCCAGAATTTGTTTTTATTTCTCAGAATTGCCGAGGCTATTCTGGGTCTTTTATGATTCCATATAAACTTTAGGATTATATTTTTCTATTTCTGTGAAAAATGCCCTTGGTAGTTTGATAGGAATTGCATTGAATCTATATATTGCTTTAGGCAGTATGGACATTTTAACTATATTAATTCTTCCTATCCATGAGCATGGTAGGTGTTTCCATTTATTTGTATCTTCTATGATTTCTTTCTTCAGTGTCTTATAATTTTCTGAGTACAGATCTTTCACTTCTTGGTTAAACTTATTCCTAGGTATTTTACAGTTCTTGAGGCAATTGTAAATGGGACAGTTTTCTTAATTTCGCTTTCCATTAGTTTATTATTGGTATATGCAAATGCCACTGATTTCTGAACATTGATTTTATATCCTGCTACTTTACTGAATTCGTCTATCAGTTCCAATAGTTTTTTGATGGAGTCTTTGGGGTTCTCTATATACAGTATCATGTCATCTGCATATAATGACAATTTTACTTCTTCCTTGCCAATTTGGATGCCTTTTTATTTCTTTTTGTTGTCTGATTGCTATGGCTAGAACTTCCAGCACTATGTTGAATAAAAAGAGGAGAAAGTGGACAGCCTTGTCTTGTTCCTGATCTTAAGGGAAATGGTTTTAGCTTTTCCCCATTGAGTATGATGTTAGCTGTAGGTTTATCATATATGGCTTTTATTATGTTGAGATATGATCCCTGTATTCCCACTTTGCTAAGGGTTTTTAACATAAATGGCTGTTGGATTTTGTCAAATGCTTTTTCTGCATCTATTGAAATGACCATGTGATCTTTATCCTTCATTTTGTTGATGTGGTGTATCACATTAATTGATTTACGGATGTTGAACCAGCCTTGCGCACTAGGGATGAATCCCACTTGATCATGATGTATGATCTTCTTAATATATTGCTGAATTCTGTTTGCTAATATTTTATTGAGAATTTTTGCATCTATATTCATCAGGGAGATTGGCCTGTAGTTTTCCTTTTTTGTGATGTCTTTATCTGGTTTTGGAATCAGGGTGATAGAGGCTTCATAAAAAGAGTTTGGGAGCCTTCCCTTAAGGATCATCTTGAGGTGCAAGCTTGGGAGAGTTGGTGATAATAGCACTACTTAAAAATGTACTCTGCGTTTTGTTTGGGATTTTTCTTCTACACCACTGACATCTATCCCGCAAGTTTTAATGTTCGCAAATTTTTGATCTTACCAGATGGTGTTAATGAAACATTTTCAACCAAATACTAGGACTCATGTTTTTTTTTCCTTAAATGGTCGTTAAATGGATTGTTGCCTGAAATGTCCAGAGGTTGCAGTTGTCTAATTATATTAAAATGGTAAATAAGATCTTACGTACATAGGCAGTGAAGACTGTCATCACCACCATCTTTCTAGCAGCAACTGTAAATATCTTTAATTGTAAGGCATCTGGCACTTTCAGAGATGTTAATTTTTTTTTAAAGGCACCTTAGAATTGAAGATATATAGTATGTAGAGTTTGATTTGAAATTCAAGCTTTTCTTTTAATGTTTAGGATTTTTTTTCTAAACTACTGAAAATACTAGTTATTTGAAGTTATAAAAATAATTGCATTGTAGTTTATCAAGTTCTTTAGTTTGGAAAAAGAGATGAAGTGAGGGGTAAGATGGACCAGCTATTTGGAGCATTGGCTTAAAGTTTATGAGAGTCTGATTTATAGCAATACAAAAAAACTTTTAAACACTATTAGTTGCTTCTGAATGGAATGGATTCTGTCTGTCATAGTGCATTTTTCGTGTTTGAAAGTATTCAGAAAGATTCTGGATGAAAATCAGTCAAACAGTAAAACAAACACTTTCTTCCCTGGGAGATAACTGAACAAGATGTTTTCTAATGTGTCTTTCTGACTATTGAGATTCTTATTCTAAAATATTTGATTTTTGTGTAAGTGGTCTTCCCTTCTCTGATCTCAGTACTTTCTGTTGGTGATTGGATCACCAGTGATTTTTTTCCCCTTAATGTAAGGCAGACAACTAAATGCAGATCACTGTTCTGTTTCTAATTAAGTGATTAAACACACTGAGCCAAGGTGTACTTTGAAACACTGGCACAGTGGAAGCATGGGATTCAAGGCATAGTACTTTTTTTCTTTGTAGATTTCACTGCAAAATACTGTTATCTCATTTCCCTGGAGGTACAAGAAAATTCTAATTGTTGGTTCTCTCAGGGTTTAGTTGGTGGGAGAGGCCACTGTGAATTTTATTTTTAATTACAATAGAAGAAAGGCTTATGGAAATAACTCTCCTTCCCTCCCTTTTTATTGTTAACAAAGTACTTGTGGCCAGACTGGGGAGTTAGCTATACCTAAACAGCTAAATAAGGAAACTTCTGGCTGTTCCTTAGTGGCTTAAAGGGTCATTACTAGGATTGTCTGCATACCTTTGGGAAGCAAATTAAATAGATGAAGGACAACCAGCTTTTAGGAAGAGAGACAAGCATAGATCTATCCTTTTCTTATTTTCTTCCATGACCCCAAATCGAGATGTGAAGTCATCTGAGATTTACTTTAACTGAAAAGTGACATAGTGAATATAACACTCTGAGTTTAGTTTTGACCATTCATAAGTTGCTAATAGCGCCAGGGTAGGATTTTATTTTATTATTTACTTATTTATTTAGATTTTTTATTGGGGAATTGGGGAAGGTTGAACAGCCAAGTTGTTGTCCTTCAGTCTTAGTTGTGGAGGGCTCAGCCAACTCAGCTCCACGTCCAGTTGCCATCCTGCCGCCCGCCAACAGTTCGCGGCTGCTCAGCTCAAGGTGCCCTGTTCAATCTTAGTTGCGGGGTTTGCAGATTACCATCCCATGTGGGAGTGGAACTGGAAACCTTGTTGCTAAGAGCACATGCTCTAACCACTGAGCAATCAGGCCGCCTAATGGCAGTTCAGCTCAAGGGGCCGTGTTCATCTTAGTTGCTGATAGGTGTAGCCCCCATCCCTTGCGGGAGTTGAACCCGGCAGCCTTGTTAGAAGCACGTGCTCTCACCAGCTGAGCCATCCTGCCTGTTGGCAGCTCAGCAGCAGTTCAGCTGAGGCGCAGCTTACTGGCCCATGTGGGAATGAAACCGACCACGTTGTTGTTCAGAGCTCGTTTTCTTAGCCAATTGAGCCACTCGGCCAGCCCCAGAGTGGGATTTTAAAGACTGTTTAACTATGTTCATGGAATGCTATACTGGGTAAATATAACTTTTTCTTGGTGTTGGAAACAATGGGATAAAAATGTTGTTTTTCTGAATAGGGTTGTACTGTTATTCTAAATATGTCATATATCTCTGTGTTAGAGACCTCTTTAGATTTCTCTGGTACTATATAGAGTACTTATTATTTGAAAGTAAACATGTAATATCTCAGTGTGCATATGGATTGAACTCTTACTTTGATGATAAAAAATTGCTTAAATGCTCTGACATCTGAAATGTGTCTACAAATTAGCATTAACAGCTTATGTAAGGCTTTGTAATTACTTCTAAAAATGAGTTCTAATTACTTACAAGTAAATAACATGCAACTTCCCTTTAAATAGTGTTTGTATTAATTTAAAAAATTATTTTAAAAAGAATATATTAAAACTAACGATAAATAAAATTTTTATTCTAGGCATTTATATTAAGTGTGATATAATAATGTAAAGGTGTTGGAATCCCCTAGAGTTGGTCACTACTATACATGTATATGTCTGTATTTTTTTGTCATATTGGATTGTAGGAAAAGTCATTACGCGTTTTTGCAACGAAAAACAGAAAAGAAATGTTATGACTTTTCCGACAACCCAATATTTTTATAAAACAAAGGAATACATTAAATCAGGGTCATTGTGTAAAGCACTCAGAAGACACAAAAACGTACAATTAAAAAGTGATAGTTCCCCCTTCCCTGAAAACTGAATTCCAAACAGGTAAATACTGATAACGTTTAGGTGATTAGCTTTCTAAACATTTATGCATTTTTTTATTTTATTTTTTTAAAGATTTTATTGAGGAATTGGAGGAGGGGAACAGCGTTGGGGAATCGGGGAAGGGGAACAGACAAGTTGCTGTCTTTTTGTTCTTCAGTCTAGTTGTGGAGGACGTTGCTTCACTGGCCCATGTTGGTATCATCATTGCGCTCTTCCCGGATGAGGCAGATCGGTCGCCGGCCTCTGGATGTTGCTCACCGCGGCTATTGGCAGCTCACGCTGGCTGCCAGCTGCTCACGCTGGCTGTGGGCCACTCACTGCAGCCTATGGCAGCTCACTGCAGCCTATGGCAGCCCACTGCAGCAGGGGCTGCAGCCTACACCATCGCCAGGGCTTGCAGCCCAGCTCCAGGTGGAGCTGTTGTTAACTATAGAGGGCAGTGTCACTGGTCCTCATATGTGGGATCCGAATTGGGGCCGCTGGCATCCCAAACCAGCTCTTAACCAATAATAGGCCACTCAGCCGGCCCTAGTTTTATTTTTATTTAATGCAACAATGTGTCAAGCATTGTTCTAGCATTGACAAATAGTAGGGAGTTTTTATGAAAACCTAAAAATCCTAGGAAGTAAGTAATAAGTAGGCCAAGAGATTAACTAATGGAATGATTAAACCAGCCATCTGGCACTAGGGTCTGTGCTCTTAGTCCTGCTGCCTCTTACACTTTTATAAATACTCTACTACTGTATGTGTACTCCTATGTAGTATTTTGTTATTTTGTAGTACAAAATTAACATTATATATGCATGGTGCTTTTGGAGCTTTTCTCACTTAAAACTATATTTTGACTTTTTTTTTTCCAACAGCTATATATTTTACCATACTTTATTTAATTTTATTTACTGTACATTCTTTTATCCTTGATGAAAACTATTTTTTTTCACCATAGCAAATAAGGTTATGATGAATATGTTTGTAATCTTTGTGTAGATTTATAGAGAGATTTCTGTAAGGTAGAGTCCTAAAAGAATTATTGAGTCATAGGCAGTACATATTTAAAATTTTGTTCAGACTGTCACATCATCCTCCAAAATGGTTGAAATAGTTTATACACATATCAACATGGTATGAATACCTGTTTTCTCATAACTCTGCCAATAAAAGGTGCCATTAGTCCCTGAAATGTTTGCCAGTGGTATGGGCAAAAACTATTTACTTTTTGCTGTTGATATTTTCGTTTCTAATTTCCTATTTATTAGTCATTTGGGTTTCTTGTGAATTACCTGTTCATAACTTTTGTCCATTTTTCTATTGGATTGCCCGTTTTTGTGTTTTAACTTTGTAAATGTTGAAATACTTTAAAAAAAGTCTGTTGTTGAACAGTATGATGGTTAAGAATACAGATTTTACCCAGACAGCCAGGCTGAATATTGGTTTTGCCACTTCTTTGGGAAGGTTTCTTAATCTCCATACCTCAGAGGTATCTTCATTGGAAAACAGGTTAGTGATGGTATACTTCAAGAGATTATTGTGACAATTAAATAAATTAGTAATTATAAACAGCATAGAACAGTGTCTAGTCCTTAGTAAGTGATCTCTAAATGCTAGCTTTTATAATAATTATTGTTATTGTCATTTATGCTGTTTTATTAGCAAAATTTAAAATTTTTGGTCACATCTACTTGTATTATTTTAATGTCTCTTGCATTTTAGGTTTTACTAAATTAAGTCTTCTCATTCTAATATTTATAAGAAAAGTATACTGTTTTAGTTTTTGCAAAAAGTTCATTTATTTTCACTTCAGGTTTGTTATCTGTATGAAATTTCTTTTTGTGTGGTAGGCAGTAGGTGGTCTTAGATTTCTTTTTCCCCCTGAATGCATATCTAGCTATCCTTAATAATATCTTAATCATATACTCAAATTTCCATGTATGTGGGAATCTGGTTTTGGACTCTTCATTCTATTTCATTGATGCATTTGTGTTCTGAAGAATTTGTCAATTCTTGTGTCAGTATGACACTTATTATTACTATAGTTATAAACTATAATAATTATAGTTTATATATTTTGATAATTTGGGGAAAAGCCAGTAATTTTTCTTTTTCAAAATTTTTTGTGTTTTTTTGATACACTTTTTCATACTGATTTTAGATTCTCTATTCATAAAGTTCTATTCATATTCTATATAAAAATTCACTCAGATATCTTTACAATGTTGAATGTTCTTGTTCAAGAATATCTCACCAAAAAATTAATAAATGTGATGCATACAGATGGAGCGTCATGCAGTACAGACAAGCATAAAATGAAAACTATGTCTATCTCTAGGACTCACTCCCAAAAATCTGTAACCACCTGTAATCGTTCATGATGTATGCTCTAGAAAAGGTTATCTTTATATAAGTGGGTATCTAGAACTCTCCTATCCTTTTCTTTTATACACACAGAATCATGCTCTAATACTGTTAGTTTTTCTGTAATTTTTTTTTTCTATCCCATAATTAATCATGGAAATCCTTCCATAAGAAAATCTAGTGGTTTACTTCATTTATTTTTAAAGGCTGCATAGTCTATCATTGTATGGAAGTATTGTGATTTTATGTAATCACTCCCTGATTGATGGGCATTTTGATCATACCAGTTTTTTGTTTTTGCTAATATAACTAATATTTTATAGAATATTAGTATATTTACCTTTGTATTCTTGTATTTGTTTATATCATAATAATTTCTAGACATAGGGTTACTAGGTCAAAAGGTTCAAGATTTTCAATTGATAGACATTTTCAGTTTCTACTATAAAATACTGAACCATCATTATATTCTCACTTTTAATTTATTCAAATGCATATTTTCCAACACTTACTCTGGATTTTATCAACTGTTTTATTTTTGCCACTGATTGTTTTGCTATTTTTAAAACCATGAGTGAGACTGAACCAATTTTTATAGGTTAATTAGCCAATCTGTTTTTCTGTTTAAGCACTTACTGTGGGCCAAGCACTGTTTTAAGTGGATTGCATGTTAATTTAATGAATATGATTCCTCCTATCATTTGCTTTTTAAAAAATGATATTTTCTTATTCACCTCCTAAGAGTTCATTTTACATTAAATAAGTTACTTTCAGTTATATGGATTGCAGATTTTTTGTTGCACCTATTCTCTGTTTTTTTTTTTTTTTTAAAGATTTTATTGGGAAATTGGCGGAGGGGAACAGCATTGGGGAATCGGGGAAGGGGAACAGACAAGTTGCTGTCTTTTTGTTCTTCAGTTTAGTTGCGGAGGATGTTGCTTCACTGTTGGTATCGTCATTGCACTCTTCCCGGATGAGGCAGATCGGTCGCTGGCCTCTGGATGTCGCTCACCGCGGCTATTGGCAGCTCACTCTTGGCTGCCAGCCGCTCACGCTGGCTGCGAGCCACTCACTGTAGCCTATGGCAGCCCACTGCAGCAGGGGCTGCAGCCCACACCATCACCGGGGCTCGCACAGCCCAGCTCCAGGTGGAGCTGTTGTTAGCTGTAGAGGGCAGTGTCACTGGCCCTCATGTGGGATCCGAACCGGGGCCGCTGGCATCCCAAAACCAGCGCTTAACCAATGCGCCACTCGGGCGGCCCTATTCTCTGTTTTTAATGATTGTGTATATATGTATTTTACACACAATTTTACATTTTTATGTGGTCAGATGATGTTTTACAATTTTCTTAATCTTGCCAGCTTTGGTCAGGCTTATTGCTAGATGTTTATTAAAAAAACAAATATGGATTAAAATAAATTATGAATGTGATTTTCTTCCCATTTAATTTTCTAATTGATTATTGGTGAGGTATAGAAAGTGTTGAGTTTTGAGTATTAATGTGAAATTTTGTTATTAGGCATAGTCTTTTAAGAGATACTCTTGGATTTTCTAGATAGACATTAAAGCCTTCTGCAAAGGATGTGTTTACAGCTTCTTAATATTTGTACCTCTTCTTTATTTCTTTTGCTTTGACTGAGCTCACCAGTACAGAGTTAATTAATGGTGCTCACAGCAGGCAATTTTTTTTTTTTTGAGGGCAGTGTCACTGGCCCACATATGTGGGACCGAAACGGGGCCGCTGGCTTCCCAAGCCAGCGCTTAACCACTGCGCCACTCCGCTGGCCCCCTACAGCAGGCATTTTGCCTTGTTCTTGACCTCAATGAAATATGTTTTTAGGATACTATCAGTATTAATAGGATAGTAATCTCATCTTTTAGGGACACTTATTTTGAGGAAAGTAGTATACCTGGTAAATGGGCATTACCTTGAAGGTTAAGAAACCTAACTTTTAATTCCGTATTTATGCTTGTGCAAACATTTTATTCTCGACTCTCCTATTTATATAGTGAGGATAATTATTAATCTGTAATGTAAAATCCCTATAAGGAAGTTGCTGAACATATGTGAAATATCATTATAGTCAGCCTATAAAAAAATCTGTAAATGACAGGTTGCTGTATATTGAGTTATTTTCCAGTGCTAATTGATATTTCACACATGGGCATGAATTCTGAATCATGTAAAAGTTTTTTTGCTCTAAATTTTTGTTCACCCTACCATTGATCTTAAAAGTAGTTTGTATTTTTCATGGACATAATATAGTGAAAGCTTATTCAAACTTTTCATTTTTTTCCTGTCAGCTTTTAAATTCATTATTTAGGAAAACAGGGGTAAAGTAGTACAGGTAAACAAAAAGTGGTTAACACATACTCATTTTGAAATCATTCAGACAGCCAAATTCAGTATTTCAATAATGAGCAAGACACAGTTTCTGCCTTTTGAATTCTATATGATGTTGAATAGTGTTTACTGTCTTCTCAGCTGAGATTTACTGAGACTAATATTTTAATAGCCTCCAGTTCCTAGAACAATGACTGGAATCTCTTGGGTTCCTAGTATAATTTTGCTTAACATATTTAATGTTTATGAAATAGATTCAGAATACAGATTCTTATTCAGTTGGTGTGGTTAGGGCCAAGGAGCCTCTACCCTATTACTAACAAGTACCTCAGGGTGTTTTCCTCTGGTTGCTCCCCATAAATACAGATTTTTTTTCTGAATAGAGATTTTCCATTATATCTCATTGAAAATAAATTTTGGAAGCAGAGGTTCAGTCATCTTCCATGCTTTATTTAGTAATGTAAATTTGCCTTTCACTTTAGACTTCAGCTTTTCGTTTAAGAGTAATCTGTTCATTTAGCACAAGTGTGGATGGGCTCTCGGTATCCATTTAGTAAATGTGTGTTGATTATTTAACATTGTTAACTTGCAATAATTATGGAATTAGCTATAATCGACTAATACAATGATTCATTTTAAGTTAACTTTATGGTTTTTAATATATTTTTTAAAAAGCCCTTCTAAAACCTGATTTGGTCCTTGATATTCTTGTCATGACCTAGGTGCATAAAGCTTGAAAAAGTTAAGCATTTCACATGAGGCCCAAAATAGTTTTATTTAAGTGACCAGTCTAACCTTTATTTTAAAGATTGTTATCGGAGAGCAGGCGCTTCTCTGCACGGTATCCAGGTTTTTGGCATCTCGAGCAAAGAATTGAGTGAGACACCGAGGTAATGTAGTGAAGAACAAGTTTATTAGAAGAGATAGTTACGCCAAAGAGTTTGGAATGGGCCCGAGCAATAGAGAGTGACTCAAGGGCCATTATTAAAAGAGAAAGTACACTCCAAAGAATTTGGAGCGGGCCAAGCAAAAGAAAGAGCTCAAAAGGCACTGATTGGCCAGGACTTGGAGCTTTTATCCTTTTATTCTTTTCGAATGGGCTGTTCCTTTCTGGGAGTGGGACTACTTTATTGACACCTGTGATTGACAAGAGGCTATTACCTCATCTTTTTAGACTGCACATGTTTTTTCCCACAATTCAGTCAGTTATAATGATATTAATGAACTTCTGGGCATATGTATGATACTGTAATGATGGTATACTGAGGCCCACGTGAAATGAAGGTCATTGAGGCCTTGACTACACAGATGTGAGTGACTGGTTTAATCTAGTTGGGTATTTTATACCCATGTGTTCATAGGGGTAGATTATTATAGTGAGAAGGGGAAGCTTTGGGCAGAGAGGGGAGGTCTTTGGGGCAGTTGCATTCTGTGGGTTGTGTTGGGTGAATAGGAATGCAGAAACCCGATGCCTATATCTAACTGCCTGCCTTGTTTTCCCCTTGAGCATAAAATCTCTATGGGAATTTGAAGGACAGAAGGTCTTTTCTTCTGTATCTAGTTCCTGCTGGGCAGGGGCATAGAGCTGTCCTGTCTAGTGGGGATTCACGGGACTCTTGCCCTATCGGATCTTAGATGAGAGGAAGGTGTCTTGAGATCCGCCTGGAAGACCGCCTGGAAGACCGTGTTGGCTTCTTTGGTTGGGACTGGCAATCTTGTTGGGTATCACCTATATCCCCAAGGCCCCTGAATGAGAAAAAGTAGATTTTAACTAATAAATTTAAAAGTGTTGGCTTAAAGAGCAGCGCTCAAAGCTATTGATGCAGGGTGGCTACCTGATGGAAAAATCCATCCACTCTATGGAGCCTGTGGCTATTTAACCAATTATTCAGGTGACTTTTATTGTCCAGGAGCTGGGCCCAGGATGGGTTGGAAAGAACATTAGGCTTCAATGATTACAGTCAACAAGTATGAATCACAAGTTTTAGGGTAGTTATCTAAAGCAGGGGATAGGAGATAAAAAAAACTGGGAAAAAGGAAACTTTAAGGAGAAGGAAACTTAAAATCCTTCTAGGAAAGATAACTTAAAGTTTTTCATTGGGGGGCTACTCACTTGGCTACTCCTGCATGATACAGAGGCTTATTAAGAGGGGAATGAGTTGTATGGCCCGTTTGGCCCTTATATGAGTCTTCAAAGGAATGGTTAGGGACTGATTATATTGGGGGCTATGTTGATTTCTGGAGCCAAGTAGACTGAGGTGCAGGTCCCCCTCCGATTAGCTGCAAGGCATAGATAAGACCTAGTCCCACAGAGGAAATTGAGATTCTAAAAGCAGTAATGAGCAGCTCCAGCAGTTCTGTTTGAAGAGGAGCTTAAGGTCTTCAATTGGCTCACAGGAACAGGAGTGACAGTCTTCTTTCTGGGGGAGGCCTGTGGAGACTTAAATGAAATAAGCTTGATTCGAGGCAAGTGGACCCAGCCACTGACTCTTTGGAGCCCAACAGCAGTTGGGGTGCTCAGAAAAATTGCAAAGGGTTTCTTCCATTTAGGAGCTAACTGGTTTGTTAGAGACCTTTCCCGTTAGGCTTGTAATATTGGGTTGTCAGAAAAGACATGACACATTTTTGCAACGAAAAACAGGAAAAATACGTCATGACTTTTCTGACAACCTAATAATACTTGATCCCCTATATTTTTTAAGCAACTGCTGAACCTTTTCCAAGCTAACAACATAGGAGATAACAGAATTGATGTTAGAATCTAAAGCAATGGGCAGCAGTTAGAGCCAGGGCGTAGAGGTCTTCTGATAAAACTTTTCCAGAGTCCTTTTTAAGTTTGATTTGTTTATTTTACATTTCCTCTAAGGTATAGACAAATTGTAAGGAACAGGCTGAGTAAAATGAACCCAAATCTGGGGGCTGTCTTTATCTTTACAATTGAGCAGTTTCGGAAGAAAAAGATCCAGAGTGAGCAATTGAGACAGAATAAATGACTTTTATATTAATTGGGAAATTAACAGGCTTACCTGCCACATCAGGGTCACCAGCAGTTTCTCCATGTGATGAGAACAGCTTGGGAGCCGCTGGAAACTTTAGGCCCAACAGTGAAGGAGTTGGTCGCTGCTCCCTTCAGAACAGGGGACAATCCCTCCTCCAGTGCCCTTCAGTTTGCTCAGGGGACACGGCTGTTTTGCAGGACTAGGACATTCCTTATTCCAGTGGTCTGGGCTTCCACATCCAAAGCAGGCTTCTTTATCTGGTGTTTTCTCCTCTGGGGCTTTTGGGGTACACTGAGGTGACTTTAGCCTTGGGTTGTTTTTAACTGTGGCCAAAAGTCTGACCTGTTTTAGGTCTCATACTCTGGTCTCACTGTTCCTTTCATGCCTCATTTTTTTTTCTGTCGTGGTTTTTAAAGACATTTAAACAAATTTCTGACCTTCTCTGGGATCTGAGCCTCTTTATCAGTGATGTAACAGTGGGCTAGAACCATTTAGGGGAAAACATTAGGTTAAGTTTCCTTATATTGGCCTATATCTGATACCGAGGAAGGCACATGAACTCTAATGGTTTTATTGATTGATTGATTGATTGATTGATTGATTGAGGGCAGTGTCACTGGCCCTCATATGTGGGACCTAACCGGGGCTGCTGGCTTCCCAGGCCAGCGCTTAACCACTGCGCCACTCGGCCGGCCCTCTAATGGTTTTAAAATACAGAAGTTTACATAACTATTAGCAAACCTTAATTTTTTAAATGTTTTGAGTAACCAAGGACCTGATTGAGACAATATAATACAGAAAAATTATTTTGATGACACATATTCTTTGCTTTTTAAGTAAGAAAACCATTTAGTTTTAAGTGCTTTACAAATGTGAACTTATATAATCATCATAACCCCAAGGAGTAGGTACTGTTATTAGTAGTAGGTACTATTATTATTTTGTTTTACAAATGAGGACCCTGAGGTACAGCCCTGTAAGCTTGCCCAAGGTCACACTGCTGTTGAGTGGCAAAGTCTGAATTTGAATCCAAGCCTTCTGGCTTTACATCCTCTTCATTTATCCTCTGTTAATGCTGCCTTTTGTTTTTCAGAAGCATTGCTATATGTATGTGTTATGTGTTTACTATTAGTTATATTTGATTTTTGGAAAGATGTTCTTTATGATTTGTATTATGTAATTTTTGTGGATTATAATTCATAATGCCATGATGCTTGTTTTTAATTTAAAACACAAACATTAGAAAAGGTGAACTTGTAGATAGTAAAATTAGTAGTAGTCACTGAACATTGTGAGGAAGGCTTTGTCCTCTCAAGTAAATGTGTAATAAATACCACTTTATACCTCTTAAAATTATTCACATTTCTATGTATGTATTCCATATGCATTCCAAATCTATTGAAAGTTTTTTTAAAAAATATGCTTCTTTAGTTTTTTTCTTTTTTTTCCTATTTTTTCCTTTTCTTAGTAGTCACCATTTTTCTTTTAAGTTACTTTCAAGTTAGAAGGGTAGACCACATATTGAACATAAACTACATTTTGCAGCTTTTAGCAGCATCTCTGTGAAGAACTTGCTTCTCAGACTGGAGCACTAAGGTATCTATGGGTTTTTACCAGGGAGTATGTGAAGCTATACAACAAAATAATTACTCTTTTAAAATACCATTTCTACCAAAAGATTGGTGGGGATGGAATATTAAGTAATTTAATTGCTTGGCATTTAAGAATTTTTTTATGTTAAAACTAAATGATTTTCAAGATAAGAAACAAAGGATTTTATAATAATGGTTTCTACCCTAGAAATCCTGTAGGTATGTGTCAGTTCATTCTGTGGAAAGGTTTCAGGAGTGCTTGATTGTATTTGAAGTTAGCTGTTGTCTTGGAAAGTTGTAAAGTAAGTGAACTCCTAACAACCAACATAAAATGCTGGTTGGTAAAGTTGAGAGAGAACACTCACTTTATTAGTTAGTTGCTGTAGTATCTTTACGGTAGTCTCAGTTCTTCTTGTCGACCCAGTGAAGAATCAAAGGTCAGCAAGCTGATGAGTATGCAAGCAGGGTTTATTTAGTGATACTTTCTCAGGGAAGAGAATGGGCCTAGTTGAGGTGGAGGGAGGTGAAGGGGGAGAGAAAAGAGAGAGAGAGAGAGAGAGAGAGAGAGAGAGAGAGAGAGAGAGAGAGAGAGAGAGAGAGAGAGAGAAAGTGGAAGAAAAAGAGGGCAAGAGAGCTCAAGGGCCAGAGAGCTAAAGGACCAGAGAGAAAGAGTGAGCCCTTGTCTTGAGGACTTATAGTTTCCTGGGTGGGATGATGAGGGAGTTACATATTGATTTGGTGGGAAAAGTGGTACATGATTTTCCATTGGAGGGAGTGACCTTCTAAGATGGGTGGAGGTGTGTTGACTCAAATCCTTATCTTGCTCCAGACCACCTCTTGTCCTCTGTTGTTGTAAAAACAGATACGTGGCTGGAGGCAGTTAGAGCTAGTTATAAGCTTTTTCTGTGGGCACTGTGGACCCCCTCTCACCCCTCCTCCTACAGTTTCTAACTTCTACCTAACATTTTCAATATACCAAATGTTAATAATCTTTGTGGGGCTGCTGAAAAGAACTGTATCACCAAAAACACATCTTATTTTAAATGTTGGAAATACAATATATTGATGTTTTCTTGGCTTTTATTGCAGCAAACCCCATTTTTAAGTAAATCCTAAGTAAAATTAGGATTTATAAAAAATTAATTTTGGGGTTACTTAATTTACAAAAGGTTGAACATGGTATACTTTTAAATAGCTTACTTCAGCTTCTTCAGATCATTATATGCACAGCATTCAGGCCTGCATATAATATAAATAAGCAAGTAAGTAAATAATAAATAAAGCAAGAAACATCGATGGTCCATAGATGTTTAGGTTTTTAATATAAAACGTTGTAGAGTAAGATTAAAAGGTTATAAATTTGGAAACCTGTATAGTTAATGTTTTGTTTTTTAAATACCTAATTGGTTTGTGTGTCAACAATATGGATATAATTGCCTTTAATTTCTAAATACTGCAATTATGGTTTGAATGTGCCACTTATTTTTTATTATTAAGTATGACCATTAAAACAGTAATCATTTTACTTGTAGAGTGCCCTGAATGTATTCTTGGAAATTTTGGCACAAGGCTTTTTTCAGTGACTTCAGGAAGAAATGGGGTTGGGGTAGGTGCAGGGAACCTTTTATTTTAATAGGGTAATTATGGGGACAGCAGGTTAAATGCTTTGCAATGCTGCCTTGGGTTGTATTTTCTGTATGGAATTTTCTATCCAATAGCAGGGAGAAGTGTAAAGCATTTTCTCTGTATCAACGAAAAAACATCCAGCCTAAGAGAATGCTTGTAAGAGTTTATTTGAGCCAAACTGGCGACAATTGCCGGGAAGCAAAGTCTCAATGGATTGAGAAAATGCTCTGGAAAATGGCCATTTTGGTTTATTTTGTACGTTAGAATCAAAGGAGGAGGGTTACATGAAACCCATAGGTTGTAGATTAAGGAGGTGGGAGTAAGCAAAGGGGTGGGGGTGGGGGGGAATCTCTGGGATTCAATAAAAACTAAAATGGAGAGACACACTTCTTTTATATTGGTGGGTACAGGATGTTAATAGAATTTTACAGCAAATAGAGATAGTTTGGGGAGCAAGAGAACAATGAGAGATTTTGTAGTTTCCTGCTCTGGGGTGTTGGTTGTGCCCCTTAGGGGTTCTGGAAAGAGATTATTCCTACATTTCAAGGGTATGTTATCTTAGATGCAAAAAGAGAACAGATAGGCTCACTTAAGGTAAAGATTGACTTTTGTCGAGGAAGCTACAGGCCTACGATGTGACTTTCCGCCATGGCCCACCTTAGTTAAGAATTTTTATGTTCATGCCCATCCTGTGTGGTTATTTTCAGTCTCCTGAACTTGTCGGATTTAACATTTGGCCCCTTTTCCATCCGTTTAGAAAATTAAATCAGGAAGAAATACACTTTGTTCTTTAGGTTTTTACTGTCATTTAGACTTGACTGAAGAAGAAAAATAGCAATTGTTAGAGTTGGTATAGTTCACAGGTTTTCATATCCGTAGTCTAAGTTTCTTGATTTATCACTGTATATTTCTTGTTCATTCAAGCATGTTTAATTTACCTCCTCTGTAAAACTGTATAGATTGCAAATTTTCTATAAATTGGCTAATTACTTTTATAATAAAGAGTATACTTACATAAAGTAAATTGTGCATGATAAAATAATAAAATAACCTAACTTGTATCTTCAAATTTCTTTACTTATGTATTAGTAGAAGATGAACCAGAAGTAGGAATTAAAGAGTTGGAGAGGGTTTTGGGGGGCTTGCTGATAGTATATAAGAGTATTACTAAAATGGCGGGGAGGGAAGAAACTATAAACTGAGGCTTCCAGATATGTGATGTTAAGTGGTTGAGATTCTAAGAACATGCTGCTCAATTTTCTGTTGTTCTTGCTATTTTGGGGTAGCAAGCTGAGTCCAAACTGCAATGACAAAAGAAATATAAGAGTAAGAAAAAAATCCATAGAGCCCTTGAAAACAGGACAGGGTAGGCCAGAAAGTTTGAGAATTTTCTGGAGTACTTGATTGACAAGATTAGATTATTAAAAACCACTAGTATTGAACAGCCTGTAAGTACTCAACATAGGGAAAATGTCTGGGTTTCTGAGTAGAAAGTATACTTGCTTCTGTAATAGTTCAGAAGTTCACCCAGTTTAGAGATGGCAGGGTTAGGGCAGTGAAATTGTTACTGGAGAGTGGGCTCTTTTCGGCGTGATGTTCAGGTCCTAATCTTTTTAGACTGCACATGTGCCTTCCCAGGATTCAGTTTGTTATGATGCTATTAATGAACTTCTGGGCATATGTATGATCTTATAATGATGGTATAATGAGGCCCAGGTGAAATGAAAGTCTTTGTGGTCTTTACTGCGCAGGTGTGAGTGACTGGTTTAATCTAGTTGGGTATTTTGTGCCCATTTGTTTCCTCATAGAGATATATAATTACCATGAAAAGGGGAAGTTTTGGGTGGAGAGGGGAGGTCTTTTGGGTGGATGCATTCTGTGGGTTGTATTGGATGTACAGGAATGCAGAGACCCAATGCCTGACTCTAAATGCCTGCTTTGTTTTCCCCTTGAGAGACGCAATCCCCATAAAAACTCTACGGGAAGTTGAGGGATAGGAGGTTTTTCCTTCTGTACCTACTTTCTGCTGGGCAGGGGTGTAGAGCTGGTCCTACCTATTGGGGGATTCATGGGACTCTTACCCTGTCTGATCTCAGATGAGAGGAAGGGGTCTCAAGATCTGCCTGGAAGACCATGTTGGCTTCTTTGGTTGGGACTGGTAATCTTGCTTGGGTATCATGTGTATCCCTAAGGCCCCTGAATGAGAAAAAATAGATTTTAATTAATAAATCTGTTAGCTCTTATGGAGCCTGTGGCCATTCAACTGGTTACTCAGGTGGGGTCAATTGTCCAGGAGCTGGCTCGGCCCAGAATGGGTTGGAAAGAACATTAGGCTTCAGTGATTACAATCAACAAGTATACTGGCCTGGGGAAATGTTAAAACCTATGTAGTCTCTGGGATGGAATTATCCAAGAGTTAGATCCAGAATGGCTTGGGGGATGTTGGGAAGTCACAGGCCTTTTTTTTGTTTGTTTGTTTAACTTTATTGGGGAAGAATATGTTTTCTCCAGGACCCATTATCTCGCAGTCGAGTTATTGTCCTTCAGTCTTAGTTGTGGAGGGAGCAGCAAGCTCCCAAGTCCAGGTGCAGCCCACTATCCCATGCGGGAGTCGAACTGGCAATCTTATTGTTAAGAGCACGTGCTGTAACCACCTGAGCCATCTGGCCACTCACCGGTAGCTCAGCTGCAGCTCAGCTCAAGTCATTGTCTTCGATCTAGTTGCAGAGGGCGCAGCTCACTGGCCCATGTAGGAATCAAACCTGCAACCCTGTTGCTCAGAGCATGAGGTCTAACCAGCTGAGCCATCTGGCTGCCATATCACAGGCTTTTTTTTTTTTTTTTTTTTTTGAGGGCAGTGTCACTGGCCCTCACGTGGGACCCGAACCGGGGCCGCCGGCCTCCCAAGCCAGCGCCCAACCACCGTGCCACTCGGCCGGCCCATCACAGGCTTTTAAGTAGTTATCTGAAGCAGGAGTGAGAGACATTCTGTGATTCAGGCTAGGAGCAATCTTTAGGATTCAGAAACTGATTAGAAGAGTAATCAAAGTTCGGGGATAAGGAGCTAAGAAACTAGGGAAAAGGAGACTTAAAATTTCTGTAGTGCTATATCAAAATGACCCTGTGGGCAATATCAGGGTAATTAGAAGACTACAGAAAAATCTGTCTACTGGTCTCTTCCCTTTAACATGCTACGTGCAAACCCCATTCACAAAGTCCCACAGCCTTACATTATGGGCATGATGGGAGTAAGGGAGACTTTTGAGGAAAATAAAGCAGTGATCTGCACCAGCTTTCGATATTGAACAATCTAGATCTTTATTAGAAAGATGAAGACAGTCATGAAATACTGGATATTTGAAGAAAATCAGCAGTGCTAAAGAGAAGACTGATACTAAAATAAGCAAAGCAGATAGTCCAGAAATTATACTTAATTTAAAAAAAAAAGTAAACTGAAAATTTCTGATTAGAATTGGGAAACATTGTATTGAGAAGGAACAGGGAAAAAAGTCTGGTTCATTAAAAATATGATTCCCAAGTAAAATCCCTAGAAGCCAAAATCTATAGAGGATGCTAGAATCTAGAGTGCTAAATTGACTCTAAAGCTGTTCTTAGAACACTTGCTGACCTAGAGGCTTGCATTTAAAGGTCACATGGGTTTGAGGGAATAGATCTTTGGGCTTCCACTAGATGGGGAATTGGAATTGAGGCCTCTGTGTAAGGTCATGGCTCATCAAAATCATATTTCAGTGAAAGAGAGCTTAGAAAAATAAATTTAGGGCCGGCCGAGAGGCACAGTGGTTAAGCGCTGGCTTGGGAAGCCAGCAGGCCCGGTTCGGGTCCCACATATGAGGACCAGTAACACTGCCCTCAAAAAAAAAAAAAAAATTTAACTAACAGCAGAGAACATCTTCTCTTTGCATGTAGGTGTAAGACTGAAATGTCTCACTTAAAAATTTGTGACCATAAGCTTGCCTTCATGTGGGTGTGAAAGTCTAATTTATATTTTCTGGTTCAGGAACTGCAGGCAGTGAAAATTATTTGAAGATAGTCAAATGTTGATATTTCTACAAAGTGCTTAATAAAAACAAAAGTTAATACTCTAGGGGAATGCACCTTTAATATAAGCCTTTTAGTATGGCTGTTGATAGAGCCTGAGTGAAATGCTTTGAAGCAAATCAGCAAGCATGGGCAAAGAGTAAGCAGGGAAAATAAACAGCAGAATTTGACTTCTGTGAATGTCGGGTATTGAAATTACTAGATAAAGAGTATGGAATATATGTGTATAAAATGTCTCAAGACATAAAGTGGGGGATTAACAACATGAGCAAGGCACAAAATGCTGTCAGGAAATACAAGGAAGATTTGAAAAAGAATAGAACTTTTAAGAAATTAAGAATATAATAATTGAAATTGGGAAACATTGAATGTCTTAAATAGATTAAATCCAGTGTAAGAGATTTGGTGAATTTGAGATACATCTGAAACAAAACAAAACAAAACAAAATACAGCTGTGGAAACATGAAAGCAGTATTTAGCAGCAGAAGAATAAGCATGTCTAACATATGTAAAGTTAAGAGTTCCAGAAAAGGAGAATGAAGAGACTGATGACAGTCTATATCTAAAGAAGGAATGACTGAGAATTTTCCAAAATTAAAATATGTGAATCATTAGACTGAAAACAAACATAGTAAATTCAGAGGAAGAAAAATAACTAGATAATACCAAAGACAAAGAGAACTTAAAAGTAGCCAGAAATAAATTATTTACAAAGGTATAAAACTTAGACTGGTAGCAGACTTCCAAACCACATCAATGATCGCCAGAAGTCAGAATTCAGCCTTCAAATATTAAAAGAAAACAAAAGTCATCCTAGAAATCATAGCTAGCAAAGTCATTCAAAAACAAGGGTTTTGAAATATATTTTCAGACAAGCATGAGACTGATAAAAATGTAAAAGTTTGGCCATACTGTGTTGGTAAGCATGTATAGCGAGGAGAACTCTTAGCTTGCAGAGGTATAAACAATCACTTTTGAGAGTAATTTGGCAATATCTAGTAAGTTTGTGCATTTCCCCATGACTTACAAATTCTACATATCTGCATATATGTATGTATGTATGTATATATATGTTCATGTGTATGTGTGTATATATACCTTAGCATTGTTTGTTGATCTATTTCGAATATGACATAAGTGAAATCAAATTTTAAGGAAACAAAATTTACTCTTACTACTTATGGTACACTTTAATCTATCTCTGTGCCTTACCGCTTTGTTCATTTTCTTACTTTTTCCCTTCACTCTTCACCATTCACTTTTTTTAAAAAAAAGCTGTTTGTGACCTTGATCCACTCATGTGGTTTTATTGATGGTTTATGAGCAGTACTTTGAAAAAACTACCTTGAAGAAATTCACACTTAAGTGCAAAGAGACAAGGATAAAGATGTTCATAACAGTATCGTTTGTAAGAGTGAAAAATTGGAGACAGTTTTAAGCGCTAATAAATGAAGAGTGGATAAATAAACTGTAGTATATCCATGTATGGACTTTGAACTATAAATCACAGTAAATCAGTGAATTATACCTATGTTCAGTGGATACACTTAAAAATATAATGCTGAGTATAGAAAGCACAGTGCAGAATAATATATAAAATATTTATATGAAG
Organism: Aselliscus stoliczkanus; assembly: GCA_033961575.1. Taxonomy (NCBI): domain Eukaryota; kingdom Metazoa; phylum Chordata; class Mammalia; order Chiroptera; family Hipposideridae; genus Aselliscus; species Aselliscus stoliczkanus. Next base: position 36,097,229 of record CM066738.1, read on the forward strand.
CTTAAAAATGCAAATCAATACTATATATAGTTTTATAGATATACACATATAGGAAAATATATTTTAAAAATCTAAATGGCTCAGTTGGTTGAGGGCATGAGCTCTGAGCAACTGGGTTGCTGGTTCGATTCCCACATGGGCCAGTGAGCTGTGCCCGAGCTGAGCCGTCGTTGAACTGCCAAGTGGCAGGATGGCTCAGCTGGTGAGAGCATGTGCCCCTAACAACAAGGTTGCAGGTTTGACTCCCACATGGTATGGTGGGCTATGCTCCCCGCAACTAAGATTGAACACGGCACCTTGAGCCGAGCTGCCGGATGGTGACTGGACTTGGAGCTGAGCTAGCTGCACCCTCCACAACTAAGATTGAAAGACAGCTTGGCTGTTTCTCTTCCCCAGTTCCCCAACACTGTTCCCTTTCTCTAATTCCCCAATAAAATCTTAAAAAAAAAAAAAATCCATGGAAATGAGAGACACCAAACTTAGGTTATCTCTGGGAGGGAAAGGTATTTCTGTTATATAGATATTTTTTTTTCTTAATCAGAATAATGGATACATAAGTGTTTATTAAATAATATCTTACACTCCTTTTTATGTCTAAAATATTTCACAATAAGTTATTTAAAAAGAATGGCAGCAGCATTGATAGATTGAGATTTCTCTCAGAAGCAAAAAGAGTTGAATTATGAGAGAAAAGTTGGAGACCTATAAGGTAGATCTAGGAAATCAGTATCTGTGAAATAGGAATTCTAGAAGTAAAAAATAGGCGCATATTGGGAAGCAGTAGATAATAAAATCATAGAATAAAATTTTCTTGAGCTGAAGAATATCAAATAAGATACTGAAATCAAATTTCCAGTAAAATCAAATACTGGTAAAACGAATTCCAAGGATGAAAAGAAAATCAAGTTTTCAGATAATCAGGCTTATCTTAATGGAAAAAAGAATCAGATTGACATCTGATTTTTCTTATGCAGCACAGGAGATGAAGAAACTGGGAAGTTCTTGTAGGATTCTGAGCTAAAAAGTATTATGATCCTAAAGTTCTGTATGCAGCAAAACTTTTTCATGCATGAAAACAAAAAATATATATTTGTTTCAAAGGACTCTGAAGTGTTGTATTTATAGACTTAAATTAATATGTTTTTTTCTAAGTACTTAAACAAAATGAAATGACCCAGAATAAAGAATTGTGGACCAAAAAAGGAAAGGTAACAGGCATTCTTTGAAGATATCATGGGTTCAGTTTAAACAACTGCAATAAAACAAGTTGTAATTTTTTTTGCTGGTGAAGGGTCTTGCCTTCAGTTTGTAAACAGCCCAATATCTGTGAAGCAAAATAAAGTGAAGCACAATAAAATGAGGTATGCCTGTATACATTAAACAGTAAACATTTTGACAAACAAAAGCAAACAACAAACTAAAACCCAATCAATCAGTGAAATTTATGGCTAAATCTAAAATATTGTTAATAAGGGCCGGCCGAGTGGCCCGGTGGTTAAGCGCTAGCCTGGGAAGCCAGCAGCCCCGGTTCGGGTCCCACATATGAGGGCCAGTGACACTGCCCTCAAAAAAAAAAAATAAATAAATAAAATACTGTTAACAATGTACTTTGAAGTATAATATAACTTTAGAGAAAATAGTCCTAATATAAGATATGAAAAAAGTGACAACCAGGAAATAAAATTATAGATGATTTAATAATAAAACCTGTGCTCTAGAGGGTGAGAGTGTGGTGAAACAGGGAAAGCAAAAGAATACTATGTATAGCATGCTATGCAAAGAATTTCTATTCATAGAATTATAGGAGTGGATACGTTTCACTTCTTGATATTTCTGAAGAAGTATTGGAGGAGACTTTTGTTAAAAGATAGCAAATGATTAGCTCTTCCAGCCTTCTCCATATGTTTGGAATGACTAAAAATGTATCTAAAAATTAGGTCTGCAACAACATTGGGCAACAAGAAAGGGGGACATTGGTGTAACAGATTTGGGGGAATTCCATGAAGATAGAAAGCAGATGGAATGAGAGGAGCAGAGAAACAAAAGCAGACAAAATCACTACTGAAAATGAGTTTTTTCCTTAGTATATTTCAAGAAACTCCATTTGTGTTGTTGACAGTTTCAAAGATTTGGAGTAGTCTGTGGGGTAAATCATCAGAGCAATTAATTTAAAAACTATAGTAATACCTTGGTTTGTGAGCATAATTTGTTCTGGAAACAAACTACTTGTATTGCAAGACATCACCCGTTTACCACGTTAAAATGTATTTGGTTTGCGAGCATAATTCGTTCCAGAAACAAACTATTCGTATTGCAAGACATCACCTGTTTGCCACGTTAAAATGTATTAGAAATGTTTGCTCGTCTTGCAGAACACTCGCAAACCGTGTTACTCGCAATCCAAGGTATTACTGTACTTGTAACAGCTCGAGTCTCTCCTTTATTTGTACAGAATGATTGTCAGCAGGGGTATTTTTCTTTAGGATAGAAGTGTGGCTTCTGTTCTGCAGATGATGATTCTGGAGAAGGCTTTTGGTAATGTGTGATGGAATTGCAGAGAGTAGCAGAGCAGAGCCTGAGAATTCGACCAAGATATAGAGTGGAGGGGAAGGAAAGGGAAAGAACAAATGGGATTCTAGCCCACAACCTGCTTTATGACCACACATTATAAAATAGAACATGCCTCTTGATATGCTCTGCCCACTCACATTCAGCCTGAAAGCATCTCTCTCATTCAGAGAAGAGGCCATCAGAGAGGGGCAGACCTATACGGCTACTGGAGAAATGCAAGCCAGTTAGATAGCTCTAGAACACCATTCACAATTTTGGGATACCAAGGGATCACCAGAAAACCAACAATACATATAGAAAATGAACTAAGAGAAAAACTGACCCCTGGAGAACAGGAATAATATGAGAAGTAGATGGAATGTAAATGTAATTTGTATCTTCAGATTTAAGAGGATAAAACAGCTGAAAAAGTAAGTCAAGCTATTTTGAAGGAAGCAATCTGCAGAGTTGTCAGAAACAAAAATCTGACTGTTAAAAAAAAAATTGAAGGGCTGAAAGCTGTATTAATGATTTAGAAGTAAAGTTAGGGAAACATCCTGGAACCTAAAGATAAAAAGATGGAGATTGAAAATATGAGCAAATGTTTAAGTGACATGGGTCATGGAACCAGGTATTTGGATCTTCAGGGGAGATAAAAGAATGATCAAAAAAATAGAGTACAGTGCCTAGATGCGAGGGAGTGTTATATGGATATTTAAGATGTGTGTGCTCGATGTATCCTGATGTGAAAAGATAGTCAAGCTACATTAAGTGAAGAAGCAAGTTATAAGAGCAGTATTTGTAATATGATATTTGTGATCAGAAATCATGCATGTTCAAATGTGCACAAGACATGAAATTTTAATAATGGTTTCCTTTTGAGAAAAGGATGGAGGAATGAGAAAGGAATATTTTTTCATTTTTCTTAAAACAATGTCTTTTAATAAGCATATTTTTATTTAAGAAATGAAGCGCTAAAAGTTGTGTTGGAGAGCAAGGGAGGAGAGTGCAACGTGAGTGTAGCAGTGGTTACCTAAGCCACTTTAATGTACACAGATGAGTAGTCTCAAGTCCAGTTTTCTTTGTAACCTTTACTTTTGTGTTATTTCTTAGCAATCATCTCCTTCCTTCACTATTCCTAGACCCTCACAGAAGTGTATTTTCACACGCTTCTCTGAATCTTCTTTTTCACTCAGAGTAGCAGAGTGGGGGTGGCTAACTTCCTTCATTGTATGTGGATTTTATGAGAGATTATATATATATATATATACAGAGGGTGCCAAAAATGTATATACATTTTAAGAAAGGAAAACTGTATTAAAATTGTAATAGTCAATATATACTGATAACAAAAGATGAATACAAGTCAGGTTTGATTTCTGCAATTACAAGAGGTGCTCAAAGTGGTTACCATCAGTGTCCAGACACTTCTGATTATGGCGAACTACTGCTTGAGCAATGTTGACCAAAGTGTCCACTTGTATACATTTTTTTGGCATCCTCGGTATATGGAGAATACCTTAAAGTAACAATATCTTATAGGTATTGCTTTATTAATAAAGGGTGGTATCAGTCTAACAACTTTTGTAGAATGAGTCAGGATGTAAATAAAATAATAACAAAGGGAAAAATAAAGAGAATAACATATTCAAGATTTTGAGGTACATCTTGATGGGATTTTTGTGTGTGTTGAGTAGGAATTGCTCAATACCAGAATAGTAACATGTAGTATAATCACAGAGATGTGAAGTGGTGTTCTGGACCACCTGAAAGGCCCCATCTGTTTTTGTGAGGAGATGGATATGATCCTTGATCTCAGTATGCCACATCTACTATAAACTTCTGAACCCTCCACCATCATTCAGGATGCATCTCTAATGGTTGAAGAAGTGGTGGAGGACGACATGGAGAGAGTGCCTGAGGATCCTTGCCTGGGACAGTTTATGGGAAGAAAAATCTTACAGGTATTCTTATGCATTTTACTTGGTTGCTTTATTTTTGTTGGATAAAATAATTATTCTTCTGGAAGGAGTGGGAAATGGTTAGTGGGGTACAGGAGATTGGAGGGTTGGGGTGGAGCCTTTTATAAGAGTGGTAAAAGAATTAGGAAAGAATTCTAGCATTTTTCTGTATTTCTTTTTCTGCTCTTGCACAACTTTCACTGTCATCTTCACAATGATGGAAGTTGTATCAGAGTTCTTGAATCATAGATTCTTCTGTGGTAATAAGATTCACCAGGAACATTTACGTACATAGCAGGGTGACATAATAGGATTAGTTAGCAGCAACTTTTAGAAACCAATGGAAAGTGTTTAGATCTGTGAACTGTGTTGAATTTTAAATATTTTGAATACATTTTTAAACGTCTAATTTGTAATTAACTTGTTGACCATCTCTTCTTTGATGATGTTAATTGGTTATTGAGCCATTTGACAGTGACTTATTTGTCAGGCATGAAAATGTTTAACACTACTAATTGTTAGTTGTAAGTTGTTAGTTAACTGGAGGTCTTTCAGTCTTAAATTCTTGATTTTTCTCTAGAGTAGCAGAGACTTAAGTGCCAAGAGCTTGGTGAATGGCTTCTAAGATAGCTCTAGTCCGAATGCAACTTAAGAATATTGCAGGAAGATTTTTGTCTTCAAACCATATGTCAGGGAATTTCAGAGATTTTCTACATAAATACTTACTGAAGTTTTAGAATTGGTATCTTCAGTTGTATATCTGATAATTATAGTATAATTCTGTTGTTCTTTTTACATGATAATATAAGAAGTATGCATGAATGTGGCGGGAAGTTGTTTTTGAAACTTTAGATCAGTTGGGATATATGCCTATAACAACTGAATTAAGAGAATATGAGCAAAGATATGCCAAATGAGAGCATATCTGGTAAAGTTTTTTTTTTTTTTTAATTTGTTTCAATGTAAATAAGAAGTGTGGCTCTTGAGAGAATTTTGTATTATTTTCTCTTCTTTTTTTTTTTTCTCTAGCTTGGGTACTAGGAAAAGAACTCTTTTTTATCCCATGTTGTCATCCAGTCCATTTTGGATCAAGAAAGGCTCATTGAAGACTCCTTTGAGAAGAGTCTGTTTTGAAGAAGGAGAAGGAAATACTGTTGAGACAAGAAGGCAAACAGACCAAAAAGGATAATAGAAACATGTATTTTTGTTGTGTGTATAATATCAATAGAGTGAACACGGAGAGCTGAGAAGGAAGACAATTAAGAAATGACTGAATTTTGTGGGTCCTGATGGGAAAATGTTGGCCACCTACTAATGTGGGAAGACAGTTGATGCTTTAGTCCCAGGATTCTGTCTGTTCTGTATGCGGTTACCATAAACTTCCCACTTTTAGAACCACCCCTTTGTCCTCTGTGAATGATGGCACCCTTGCTTCTGTTTGAGAGTACTTTCAAGGATGAATGAAAATATATAGGTGTCAGCCAAAACCTAAAAAGTACAGTTTGTTTATTTATCATTAGAACTTTGTAAGGTACCTCTGTTGTATTTTATAATTCTGTAGAGCTCAAAACCAACCATTATAGGGTTTTTTTGGTCAATAAATATTATATTTTCAAGATGAAGTATGTTTCCTGATCATATTCTGGTCAGTTTTCTTCAATTTGATATCTATTGCCAGTTTGATAAAACTGAGATTTTATTTGTTTACACTTAAATAATTATGCTATTTATGGTGTGTAATTGTATGAGTTTCTGTTTCTATTGAGATTTTTAACAGATTTGATTTTACTGTATATGTCAACATAAAAAATTTAAAATGTTGTAATGTCTTGGATACTCATAAATTTTCTACGAAATATTGTTTAGTTTTGGTATAAATCCTGATCCTAAATGGTAGATTTATCTTAATTATTAGAAATTATTTATCTGTGTTATATAGGAAGCATTTTATGGATTTGGCTTGTATTTTTAAATTTAAATTTCATTTGTTTTTAATTCTTTATTATGTAATCATACTCAGGCAGCTTCTCTTTGGAAGACAAAAGGAGGACTTTATGTTTTTGAACCTATAATTGGTTGTTTCACTTGTCCAGGCCAATAATATGAACTGTGAACCTCATTCCTAATTCTTCAATCTTCCCTTATTTTAAGAACTTTTGGAACAGGTTGTGATCTATTTTGAGCATAATATCTCACTTGTCAAGAATGTATTCTCCTCATCTTTCTCCAAAGAGGATTTCTTGACTGAAAGTCCTTCGTATACACCGAGTTCTCTTGTGAATGTTGTGATTACGTGTATTTATGTAAGGACATGACTCTGTTTCAACATGACATAGTGAATTATAAAAATGTGTTTATCTGCATTGCTGATAGTGACAGAACGCTAGGAATAACTTCAGTGTATATCAAGAGGGAGAATGGTTGCAAAGGAATATTGTGGAGCTCTTAAAATATCAGTTCCATCTATTTATTTTTAAAGGAATGTCTGATATTTTAATAAGTGAGGAGAGCTAGTGATAATTCACAAAATGTCCTAGTTTTAAAAACTAGCTTTTATAAAATATGTTGTATATATTTGAAATAAAGAAAAGTGTAATTATCTTAATATATGAGATAGAGGATAAAGAAGGAATAGGGATGATCTATTTTTCCTTTTCATATTTATGTGTTATCACATTGGTTTCAGTGAGAGTGTTACTCTTATAATTTCTGAGGAAGAGTTTAAGAATTATGAATAAGGTACTTAAGTGTAAGTTTATTCTTTTTATAACTTTATAGAATAATTTAATAATTAGAGAAAAGAATACTTAAAGTAGTCAGTGATATACATAATTTGCTATTACTGTGAAATGAGGTAAGGAGGATGCAGCATTGATTATGATCCATGGGAATACTGAGATAGAAGCCACCTTTACCTGTAGGAGACAATGAGTCAGGGTTAGTTTGCACATTTGAAATGTGTTCAAAATACTTTTTATAGGAACTAGTTTCGGTTTAACTGCCTTCTTTCCTTAGCCTCAATTATTTTGCATTTACGACACTAAATTGCCCCCCAAAATTTAATTGAAATGACTTATGTCCCTTTTTTTCTACCTCTTCTAAGAAAGGACCAGGACAAAAGAGGAGCATCCAGCAGGATAAAGAGGAAAAAGATGAATGTTATTTGAATACTGTGCTGGGGAACACACTGATTAGAACCAGGCATTGTGGACCTTGCTCTGATCAAAAATTTTCTGGGCCTCTATTTATTTTGCTGTAAGATAAGGGGTTTGGACTCATAAATACAAAGGGCTCTCCTGGAAATAGGATTACATAAATAAATAATCCTTGCATAATAGAAAATTGATTTTAAATATAATGTTTTATATGCCTACAAATATAAATAGCTTTACCTTTTTGGGGGGACGGAATTAATATGTGTGATACATGTAGATGTGAAGTTGGGCATTACTTTGGTCTACTAGAATATTAGACTGTTTTTCTTTACAACCTCATTACTGCTACATAAGGAAAATTAATACAGTAGCAAATACCTATGGCTGTCTTAGGCTTGTACAGTTAACATCATGAGTTAATAATGTATAATTTTAAAATATAACAATTTAAAGTACAGCAAAGTGACAGTTAATAGAAATGGAAGTGTCAGAAAATAGTCAGTTATTGTAATATCGAAGGGACAAAAGCCTTAAATTTATTTATGCCCATGGAATTGTTTGTATAACTAAAAAAATTACAGTTTACTTGAGGAAAAAATATTACGTCTGTGGGATAGAGATGAATTATTACTATTAAGCTTCTCATTATGTCAAGTCAGTGAACCCAGTATTCACAGTTAGAGACTGCATTTGCTTTTTTGTCTCTATTAACATTCTTCCACTCAGCTTGAATAATTATAAATCCCTTTGGTTATTTTGTTATTTGGTTATAAACTTAAATAAATTGTATTACCATGTTTTTCTCCTTTCAACTAGTTTATCAAAGGATTGTGAAACCCAATATTTTCCAAATTTCAAATAGTTTTATACAATATTTAATCAAATATGTAGTATATGTTTGTGTACAACATGAACTATAAATTGATTTATGAATTGTGGTTCTGTATTTGGCATCTGTATTTCAGAGACTTACTTGTTATTTGGCTTTTATTATAACTTACAAGATTATTTTAAAGATTGAAAGAGACTGTGGATAGGAACACTTTGAAAACAATCAAGATTATACAAACGTAAATTATTGTTTTATTCACTGGTTAAAAAGGTTAGAGGGCCTATAAATATGTTCTTAAGGATTGAAAATACTTTGCAAAGCATTTACTTATGCTAGGTGCAGTTTTATGAATAGCACTATTTCTGTTTTACTGAGAGAGAAAATTGAGATAATTTTACTAGATGATTGACTCTATCAGTAATATATATTGAAATATGGAAATATATGACATAAAATATTTAAGAAAAAATAAAGAATTTCCAATTCAATCAATAGACATTCACAAATAGTTAACTTTTTTTTGTAGGCAGCTCTGAAAATATCCAACATTATTTCAAAGTTGAGATCTCAATATATGACCATAAGGTATTAAAGTTAATTACACTTTTGTTTCTAACTCGGCCAAAACTAAACTCATTATCTTCATTTCAAGCCTGTTCATTCTTTACCTTTTTTTGGAGCTGTCTCAAAGTTATCATTTACTACTCTTCAGTAACACCTATTTCTAGTCCTAAATTATTAAAGTTTCTTCTTTAAAATGTTCTCTTTGATGCCTCTATTTCTGTCACTCCTGCCACTACTCCTGCTCTAAACGTTTTTTATTTGGATTATAATGGCAGCTTTGCAATTCATCTACCTGTCTTTAAAGTCTTACTGCATCCCATCCATACATTTCTCAAAGCAATCTTTCTAAAGGCAAGTCTGATCAAAGCACTCTTTTTGCATCTTACCCTTTAAAAATCCTTTGACAAAGGACTAAACTCATACAAAGGACCTCTTCATGACCCTGCAAGATCATTGGAAGCACATAACCATGGTTGGGATCCCTGCTCCACCCCATCCCTGTGTGACCTCTAGTAAGTTTAGACTTAGATTCCTCAGTTTGTAAAAGGAGGTTGATCACAATCACCTCCCTTGTGGGATCATTGTGAGGATTTTACATATGTGAAAGTGATTAGTACTTTGCCTGGCACATAGTGTTAACTGCTGTTGTGATTATTTCTCTAGCCTCATCTCTCTTCACTGCCCTTTCTCTGTATATAGGATTTTCCAAAGTACTTATTGTATTTTGTTGTAATTGGCTGTTTACTTTTCTGTCTCCACCACTACATTCAAAGCTTATCTAGGGTACATGAATTGCCTTATTTTTCGTTATATTCCCTATGCTTGGCATTACACTTGGTATTGTATGTCCTTATTAAATATTGGCAGAAAGACTTAAACCTGGTAGGTCCTGAGAAATTGGAGAAGTATAAGATATATACTGAAAAATTATTCTCTACCTTGGGTTTCTAAAGAATTTTTGTAAGCTCTTTTTTATTGGCCTTTGTCTCTGTTTCACCTATCATGATGCTTGGCAATAAGTACTCAATAAATGTTGAATTAATTGATCAACTTGAAATCACAATTTCAGTATCAAATATGAGTGACAGTGGATATAGGACATAATTGTTTTGGTGGAGATACCATCAGTTTTCACATCCCATTTCCACTATAATTGAGAAGAAATTCTATACTGCACATCTGAGCCTGGCAATCTATTTTATAAACATTTATCTGAGTTCTTTTTGTTGTTCTTTCCTATGTGCATTTCCTCAATAAAATTCCATTTTGGTTCCCTTCTCTTAGCCAGTAAAAAGGTGGCTTATGGGTACTTCTCTGTATTAAATGACTTGGGATTATGAGACATTTATCAGCTAAGGAGATCCAAAAAAGAAAAGGTGAATCACTGAAAAGAAAAAAGAAGCTTCTCTATATAAAAAATATTATTCTTTAATAGCCAGATAAAATTGGAATTAGCTGATTTACAAAATTGCCAATTAGATGTCACACTTAATTGTAGGTCCAGTGTCTAGCCTGGGTATTACATATAATTTAGATTGAATTAGTCTTTGGGGTTTGATCATTGAAAAACTTGAAAAGTCATTTATTAACCACTGGTTTTAGATGTTTTTTCTGTTACAATTGGTACTGATTTTTAGTGTCACGAATTATTTAAATTTCACTTTGTCCCTTATTAATAAATAAGTAGAATTGATATGTAAATTATATCAATATAGCTGTTAAACATATAAGCATAAACAATTTCACAAACCTTAAGGTAAATTCTTTCACTTTTCCATTTAAGCACATTTTTACCTTGAAATCAGAATAAGGGATTTAGTGAAACTGTTATCTATATCTACAAATCCATTTTTTAAGAACAGCCAATTGAACACTTAATTTCTCGTTTTCTTCCTCGTTTTCATCATTTTGCAAGTAGAGAATTCAAAATTCATACCTGACTTTATTTTCCTCTGAAAGAATTAAATAATATTTAATAAATAATAGTGCTACTACTACTTTCTCACCCATAGAGATAAGTTCTGAATTACTACTTGATCATTGTGCAGGTTTACTTTGTAAAAGTTAATTGCTCATAGTGGCAAAAATTTTAGCCACCTTCTCCCATGCCCACCCCACAATCGCAGTGAAAATTATTATCCAAGGTAGTGATTTCCTCCTACCATGGAACTTGTATAAATAATATACCTTGTGTAATGATTCCTTTGTATGATGCATTTTAATTTTTCCAGAAATAGCTTGAGGTGACTCTTCCATTTTGTCATGCTTTTCAGTTAAATTAATCAAATTAAATTGCCAATGCCACCAGATTATTTATTGAAATAGTATCTCTAAGTTTAGCATTCATTTGTTTACTCCTGTTTATTTTTATTATTACTTAAAGGAAAAAAATGTGTTTAATTTCAGTTAACATTTTTGAAAGCCCTCCTGACTTTGCTTCAGAGACTTGGAGTACAAAGTTGAATGAGATAAAAATTCTGAGGTCTTGAGATTTTTTTAAATTACAAAACAGAATGTCTTTTATGGGACTATAGAGACAAAAGAGAAGGGGATACGGTTGGGAGGACCTAAAGCTAAAACCTAAACAGAATCAATTTAGGTGTAGGTGGAGGAGCAACAAGAAGTAGTTAAAAAGAGATGCAAGACTTAAAGGCCTACTGAGCTGTAGAGACCTCTTAGCCATTTCTAAGGGTAGAGAGCCCTGTGTCTATAGTAAAGTGGCAGGTAAGGCAGTGGAAGAGGGGAGTCAGAGACATTTAATGAAAGATCTGATAGACCAGTGCCTTTTCATGATGTGCAAATATGCATATGGATTCCTTCTTAAAATACAGATTCTGGTTCTGTAAGTCAGGGGTAGGACCCTATCGAATAGGTGAGGCGATGCTCCCAAGCGATGCTGATGCTGTTAGTCTCCCAACCACACTTTGAACAAGATTATTGTCGTTTCTGAGGAGTTTAACCTTTATTCTGTGGGGCTGGAAGGAGTTACATGATCCAACTTTAAGTTTTAGAAAATTTTGCTTACGTAGGGGTAGAAGAGGAGACATAGTGATAAGTAGGCTTGATGAAGAAAAAGAATTGTGTAATATTGGAGAGGAGGAGGAGGAGATGGAGGCAAGAAATGTGCAGAAAGAATAGAAAGCTCTTGTTTATCAATTGCTGTGGAGGGGATTTGTTGAGGGGGAGGTAATTTGGTATGTTCCTATGTTTGGAAATTGGCTAACTGGCAGGTGGTTTACTGAGGGAGGAGAAATAGGTTGATCTCCTTGTGCCTGGAGGGTGGGAGGTGCAATAAGAAAATAGATGTCTGTTAGGCAGTCCCAAATGACTAAATTGTCATGCCTGTAAAGTACAGACATTGGGAACTCATTAGATAAGCTTATTTCAGCATTTATTGAGAGCTTTCTGTTCGCCGAGTTCCCAGCTAATAATGCTTAGCACACTGAAGGCATGAAGTGGGATGTCTTCCCCAAAGGATCTCACTATTGAGTTGGGGACATAGAACCAAATGAATAATTGAAATCTAGTGTGATCCACACAACAGTGAAGAATACTGTGGGAACTTTTAGTGTAGATGACAATTCAACAAGGGTGAAGAGGAATCCCAAAAGCAGGTGGATAGGAGAGTGAAAGGTGCGATGGACATCCCAGACACTCATAATGGGAAGTTACCTTTTGAGGTCAAGTTGTAGATCATTTGCTATAGCAACAGCTCAAAGTAGAAGGCTGGATGGTGGAAGAGGAGGCTATAGAGATAAGCTGGGGTCTGATTATAAGAAGTCTTTTTGGCCATGTAGTACCTTAACTTGTAGATAATGAAGGACAGCCACTTGAAATGGTTAGTTTTGCACTTCGCATTTTAGAGGGAACATTCTAATATCAGTGTGAAGAATGAATTGAAGAGGTAAAATGTGATATTTGAATCCCAGGTAGACAGTCTAAGGTAGTGACCTAATTCTGCAAAATTAAGCCCCAAACTCAAGTTCCTTAAAGGGTTATACAAGCAAGATGAATATGAGAAGTGGCAGTGGTGGAAGGCTTAGAGAGGGGCAGGTTCTTTCGTGAGAGAAATTGCAAAAGGTATTCCCTTCTCACCAAGGAATCCGCATTCAAACATTTAAATACCGTTGTGCTATGAAATAAAACACCCTTAAAAATGTAATTTCTGATTAAAACCAAAGCAGTTGCAGTGGTGACAGAATTGAAAAATTATTTGGGAAGTAGAATCTATCTTGAGAGATCGGATGGTTGTATTACCCACTAATGGCATGGGGATATAGGAGGAATCACACACTTTTGGTGAAAAATGAGAAGTTAGGTTTGGACATGTTAGATATGAGATGCTTGTGTAATTTCCAAGTCAGGATAGCTAGTGTACCATTGTCAGAGCTGAGCCAGAGAATGAGATTTGGAAACCCTCTATATAGTAGAGTGAAGATTCTCTAAGGAAAAAAGTAATGGGAAAAGAGGGCCGAGGATGGAAACCCACGGTCTAAGCTTTAACAATGGCCAGTGAGAGAATCAACAGAGGACTGTTCATAGTAAAAGTGAGTCTGGTGATTTGGCTATGCTAGAGGCAAAGATTGTTCAGTTGTGACAGTTGCCAGAGAGAGATGAGGAAAAAAAATTAGTCCTTCGGATTTGTTACAGAGCAGCCACTGACAAATTTGTCCAGAACAATTTCAGTGGGTCCAGAACCTAGAAAACTGGATTATGGAGTGACTAGAGGTGAGAAAGCCCGGAGAGTTGTTTTCCTTCTTAACAAATCTTCCTCTGCTTTTGCTGTTTATTGAAGGCACTTTCTTAGAGCTTAAGTTCATGACTGAATGATCTAACTTACAGGCTGCCTTCCTGAAAATAGTTCTATATGGAATAAATTTATTAATATAAGTATGCTGACAAAAGTCCTAAGACTATAAAGGTAGATGTGATAATTTTTAAACTGAAAAGCTGCTGTAAGAAAACTAATTTATAAAATAAAATTTTATATTTATAGGCTTATTCATCTGTCCTCATTAACATTATATAGTAATCTTTATGAAACTCCAAGTAAGTATTTTCTGCACATTTCAGGTTAAAAAAGAAAAATCTATGCATTCATTTTTTTGTCTTAAACAGTCTAAAAATTATTCGAGCATAAGAAGACATTTTCTTTTTAGTACTAAAAATGGGCTTAAACATTGAAGTGCTTTAAAAGTTTTATCCTATACCTTTTTTTCTATTGACTTAATATTCGTAGTCTTTGCAATGCTGCCCTCTAGTGACAGCTTCCCCAAATGCATTATTTAACTTGAAAAGTCTGTCCCATTTCTTCTTTGACTCAATGGGTCCTTTGCCACCACAGCATGTATTGCGTGGTGTTCTCTTTTACTGCATGTCAGTTGAGTTGTGTGTGGGTTTTATAGCCAGTTACACTTCTTATTCTCCTTTAATGGCATTAGGGAAAGATCAGGGGCTTTGGAGCCACAAAATTTTGGTATGAATCCTTATACCTCCATTTATCAGACTGCACGTAGGGCACTAGTTTTCTGTCCAGAGTTCTGGGGAGTGAATGAGAATGTCTTTTTATGGCATCTGACACAGCAAAGAGTAGACATTAGACATGTGCCAGCTCACTTGCCCAGCCTTCTCCCCATCCTCATTAAGCAGGCTAGGGGTCAGTTCTCTTTTATCCCCCCCCTCTTAACTTATTCTAAAGCATCTCACTGTATTGTAATTGCCTATTTACTTGTTTATGTTATGTAACTTCTAGAGGCCAGGATCATGTTTGGCATGTGCATATTTGTGTTTAGTATTTAGCACGATTCCAGTACCTAAATCCTCATTAGATTTTTTTTTCTTTTTTTAAATATATTTTATTATTATTATTATTATTAATATATATATATTTTTTGAGGGCAGTGTCACTGGCCCTCATATGTGGGACTCGAACTGGGGCTGCTGGCCTCCCAAGCCAGCGCCCAACCACCGCGCCACTCGGCCGGCCCTCATTAGATATTTTTTGAATGACTAAATTAATTAATGATTGAATAAATGGGTACCACTTTTTTTTTGTTTGTTTGAGGGCAGTGTCACTGGCCTTCATATGTGGGACCCAAACCGGGGCCGCTGGCTTCCCAAGCCAGCGCTTAACCGCTGCGCCACTCGGCCGACCCTGGGTACCACTTCTTAATAGGAATCCTGGAGTGTGTTAGAGAAGTTTCTCTGGTATTATGCAGAATGCAAATGGTAAGTTCATGATATAATTAGATTTCACCCATAGCCTCTTGTAGAGGTATTCATTTGATAATTTTTTCAATTCTCCGTGTAGTTACTGGCCTTCTCAGGTTTTTGATAATATGATAATTTGTGTTTTCCTTAAAAGTTGTCAACTTCATCTAGTTTACGAAATTTATTAGCAAACAGTTGTATATAGAATTTTCTTATAACATTTGATCTCTTCTATATCCGATTAAAGTCCTTTTATCATTACCAATTTTATGTCTTGTGTTTTCTTAAATATTTAGATTGGAGGTATGTGTATTTTATTGGTATGTTTGAAACACTGGGATTGTTTTTAATTTTTCTGTTTAAAAATACATAATTTTACCTATATTTCCTCTTCTAAGTTTTTATTTGTAATGATTTAGTGCTTCCATTTATTTTTTTCTTGTTTTTGTGAATGCTTTTATTATTCTAAATTTGCTTTTAATTATATCTTTAACAAAGTCCCATAGTGTTTGATATATACTAGTCTTGTTATTTTCTAAGCGTTTAATAAATGCAGCTGTGATTTCCTCCTTGACCTAAGAGTTATTTAGGTGGATATTTTTAAATTATTAAGTGTGTTTTTAAAATGCAGTTGTTAATTTCTAGCATTATAATTTGATTAGAGAATAAGGCATGTACAATTTCTGTTTTTCTGAGATTGTTTTCTTGTGATACATGTAAGATCAATATTTAAAATGTACCCTAGGTGTTGAGAAAGAGGGTGAGTCCTCTGTAGGGCACGTAGTTCTATATATTTATTAGCATTATTCAAATCCCTTCTATATTTTTACTGTTTCAACTGTCATATATTTATGAGAAGTATATTAAAGTTTTGCATTACTTTTGTATGTTTGTCATTTTTTTCATTGTTTCCAACATGTTTCAGTGCTGTTATTTTATGCTTAAAAGTTTGTGATTGATATCTTCATAGTGGATTTTACTTTTTATCAATTAAAAATATTTTCAATATTTCTCGTCACTTGGATATCCAAATGGGAAAATAATGAAACTTGACCTCTGCTTCTCACTATGCACATTTGCTTTAAGATCTAAGTGTGAAAAGTAAAATAATGAATCCTCTAGAGGTCAATGTAAGAGAATATCTTCATTAAGGTCGAAAGTTAGGAAAATATTTCCTAAATAAGACACAAAACTTAATAACATAAAGGGAAGGATTGATAAGCTGGACCAAGTTATGATAAGCTGGATCAAGTTATGAAAAGCTGGACAAGTTAAGTTGGAGAAGTTAAGAACTTTTGTTATCAGAAGATACCAATAAAAGAAATAAAAAGTAAACCAAAGAATGACAAAAGATACTTCATACGTATACCTGAAAAAAGGCTTGTATCCATATTTGTAAAGAAATCCTATAAATCAATATGAAAAAGAGAGTCCAGTAGAAAAAGGGAATACAGTCATGTTCAATGCAACATTATTTGTGTTAGCCAAAACGTGGAAACAAAATGTTCAGCAGCAATAAAATAGATAAATAAATTGTATATTCAGACCAATATTATACAGTAACAAGTAGAGCAATGAAAATGCACAATTTACGATGTCATATAACAAAAAAAAAAGAAATTACACAAACAATACTGTTCACCGAAAGAAACCAAGCATAAAAGAATACATATTGTATGATTCCATGTATATAAAATTGAAAAGCAGGCAAAACCTAGGGATTAGACCCCAGGGTAGTGGTTACTTTTGTGGAGGAGGAAGAGATAATGATTGGGAAGTGGTGTTAGGGGGGACTTCTAGGTGTTAGTAATGTTCTATTTCTTGATGTGAGGTGGTTACATGAGTATATTGACTTTTGGAATAATTCGATGAGTTGTATAGTTTATGATTTGTGAGCTTTTATGCATGCATATTATACTTTGATAATAATGTTCAAATTACAGAAAACTAAAAATGTTGCTTTAGTGCGAGGATACTAAAATCATAGTAGAAATTCAATACAAGTTAACCACAATATTATCACCTATTGAAACTGTCAATAAACAACACCCTCTGCCAGTCATTTGCCTGTATGTTCTCATATTCAACCCCAACTCTTCTCTGTTCTGCTGTGTATTGCAGGGTACATTGGAAACAAAACAAAGATTTTTTTCATGCATCTATTCTTACTTTGTTTTTATTTTCATTTGCCAGTTATGTCTGTTTTTTTTTTTTTTTTTTTTGAAGGCAGTGTTACTGACCCTCATATGTGGGACCCAAGCCAGTTCTTAACCACTGCGCCACTCGGCCAGCCCCAGCTATGTCTTTTTTAAAAATTATTTTTCCTTTATAGAATTTTCACCCATTTTGAAAGTCTTTGTCTTTTACAAAGGAATTTTTATTCATTTTTCATTCATAATCATAAATGATTTTAATTTAATTTTTATGCTTTATTGCTATTGGTATGGAAACTGTTTTCTCTGTGTTTATAGGAGATTAAACTTAATTTTTAAGTCTGCTGAAAATTATCTTTAAATTGTCTCAATATTTGAACCTATATTTTTCTAATTAGTACCTAGAAAAAATGAAACAATTTCACTTCCCTCCCTTCCCAGGGGTTTCTCTCATGCTTGTGTTTTATTGATGTAGTTTATTATTCAGATTAAATTTTATTTTCAAATTATTTTTTTGCATTTTGTTTAATCTCAGGAGTTAATCATGAGATTTACACTCTGTTTTATAACATATTTACAATCATTAATTTTATTCAAAAATTTATTGAGCACCTACTAAGCACCAGACAAATAATATAAATAAAAAACATAGACGGGACCTCTGATCTCCTCAAGCTTTATGTTCTTTGGGGCAGATGGTCAAAAAATAAATAAGACAATTTTATATTTTGAAGGGTAGCATGAAGGAAATAAACAGGGCGAATGATAGAGAATGATTAACTGCAGTTGGGGATGATGCCATGTGAGATAAGTTGGTCAGAGAAGGCCATTTGGAAGCCGTGATATTTAGGCCGAGACTTGCAGAACAAGAAAGGACACAGAGGGCCAGCCAAGTGGCGCGTTGGTTGGGAGCTGGCTTGGGACGCCAGCTGTGAGCAGCAGGACCCTGGTTTGGATCCCACATATGAGGGCCAATGACGCTGCCCTCTATAGATAAGGTGGTAAACAGCGGCTCTACCTGGAGCTGGGCTGCTGTGAGTCTCCAGTGATGGTGGACGGTGTGGGCTGCAGCCCCTGCTGCAGTGGGCTGCCATGAGCTACTGTGAGTGGCCGGCAGCCAATGTGAGCTGCCAAGAGCTGCCGTAAGTGGCTGTCCAGAGGCCAGCAATCAATCTCCCTCACCTGGGAAGAGCGCGATGACAATACCAACATGGGCCAGTGAAGCAACATCCTCCACCACTAGACTGAAGAACAAAAGGACAGAAACTTGTCTGTTTCCCTCCCCCAATTCCCCAGTAAAATCTTTAAAAAAAGAAAGGACATAGAACTGGGGGAAAAGCAGTCCAGGCTGAGGGTAGCCAAGGCCCTTATGAATTAAAGGGTTTTATTTTTTGAAGAACTTTTATTCAGCATTACTTATTGTACCTTCTGTCAGGCATTGTACTAGATATTTTATTTTATTTTTTTAAAGATTTTATTGGGGAATTGGGGGAGGGGACCAGCCATGTTGTTGTTCTTCAATCTTCGTTGTGGAGAGTGCCAGTTGCCATCTGGCTTCCCCGTTGGCAGCTTGTGGCCTCTAAGCTCAAGGTGCTGTGTTCAATCTGAGTTGCAGTTGGGCGTAGCCACTATCCCATGTGGGAGTCGAACCCGGCAGCCTTGTTGTTAAGGGCGCACACTCTATCCATTGAGCCATCCGGGTGGCAGCTCAGCTCAAGGTGCCGAGTTCAGGTCTTAGTTGCGGGTGGGCATAGCCCACCATTGAACAGGCCGTCTTATTGTTACACCAGCTGAGCCATCCTACCACCAGTTGGCAGCTCAGCGACAGCTCAGCTCGGGCGCAGCATCGTTGGCCCATGTGGGAATCGAACCTGCAGCCCTGTTGCTCAGGGCTCGCGCTCTAAGCCAACCCTTAACCAACTGAGCCACTCGGCCGGCCGTGTACTAGATATTTAAAATGTAGTCATGAACAAAGCTTCTGCTTTCAAAGCACTTACATTTTACCTGGAACAGACAAATAGATCAATGAAAATTTCAGACTGTGGTAAGTGCTTTGAAGAAGATAACATGGGTAAGATGCTGAATGAGATGAGGAGACCAAATTAAATGGATAGTAAGGGGAATGGATAGTGAGGGAAGTTTTTCTAAGGAGGTGATATTTGAACTAATAACTCGATTAATAAAAAGGTCCAGCGATATGAAAATCTAGGGCAAGAGCATCTAAGGCAGGGTTTCAGGTGGGTTGGAGCAAAGTTATTGGGAGAAAGAAGTTGACTGAGGTTGAATTGTGTAGGGCCTTACGTGTTATCATAAGGAGCTTACACTTTATTCCAAGTTTAGTGGGAAACTATAGATTCAATTGCTGTTTCAAAAAGATCCCCAAGTACAGAGCCTTAAACAAAATGGAAGTTTCTTACGTAACAACTTAGTTCAGAGTTGGTAGCTGACTGTTCCACAAAGTTGCCTAAGAACCATGGGTTCTCCTGTCTTGGCCTCTAATCATCTGATAAAATGTTATCCTTGTTTATGTGGTCTGAGCCACATTACGACCTACAAGTCCATGTCTCTAACTTTGCAGAGGGAATAAAGGACTGGCAACTTGTTTTTTAAGTGTAGCTTCCACTTATATTTTATTAGTCATCACTTAGTCATATGGTCATACTTAGTTACCTGGAGCTTTGGATCTAGTAACCTGGAGTTGGTTGTCCTTGTACCCTGTGAAAACTTGTGTATATGTGTGGTTTATTACTAAACAGAAGAAATGAATAGTAGATATTCGGGGCCAATTAGTCATTTCTGTCACAAAGCCATTGAAGTGTTTGCAACAGGGGAATGAACAGTAATTTTTTAAAAGATTACTCTGGTTGGTAAGAGTATATTGTGTGAGGTGGGGAGGATAACAAATGAAAATGGGGACCAGTTAGTTTAGGTGAGTGGCTTATGATAATCTGGACCAGGTAGAGGCAGTGGAAATGGAGAGAAGGAGGTGGATTTGAGATGTATTTTAGAAATAGAACGATTTGCTGCTGAAGGCTGGATCTCAGGGGGCATGTGGGCTGGAGATAATCAGTTTGGGAGCCATTATTCCAAAGGGGATAAGCAATTCAAAAGTTAGAAGTGAAGCACATAGGGAGCTTCATATATGTTGGTGGTGTCTTAATTTGTAATCTGGGTGGTTGGTACTTGGATGTTCATTTAAAAATGTGCTTTTCTTTAAAAAGTTTGTATTAATATGTTATCTCTTATATGCTTTATTTTAAATTTAAAAATAACTCCAGAACAATGGAAGAGTGAATATGGAATAAAGATGTGCCGAAAGTGAGTGTGGACAACACATGGAGAAATTTTGCTATGATGCAGATCTGAGAAAGAATGAGATTCATGATTGAAGATCTTGATAAGATAAAATTAAGTGAGATACGGGCTCTGAGACACTTGTCAGAGATCGAGATGTTAGAGATTAGAATTTTGGAGGTGGTAACATATAGTGGGAATGGATGAGTGACATGAGGTAGAGTAGAAGATTGTTAGAAGTGAGAAGGCCAAGGAACCAAAAGGCCAAATGAATGTTGATGTTACTGGAAATGATGACAGGAGTAGAATGGGAAGAGCGGATTGAGCGAGGAGAAAGCTGCAGTGAGTGGGAGCATAGAGGATGACACCAATGAAGAAAAGGAAGTATGTCATTCTCAGGTGGAGTTGAAAGAGAAAGAGAAATCGTTTGGGTGTGGGAGTGTGGAGCATTTACGGTACCTCCGAGCCTTGAGGAACTTCGGGTGAGAGTTAAAACAAAAACAAAAACAAAACCCCACCATTTGCAATGAATTGATACTCTTAGAAGACAGCTAAGTTTCAGTGAAGTCCAGAAAGTCAAGAAAACATTCAACAGTGAGGCTAAGAATGTAGTTGAGATTTTCGATCTCTGAGCAGAAGTTCCAGAAACCATGCACACTGGAAGTATGTGAGGCCTGGGTCAGAGGATGGGGGCAGTGTAATCATCCATGTACGCAGCAGGGGAATCTGCATATTTTCCCTTAAATGGTTTCAGTGCCTACCGCCAGTCCACTTATACCATGGTGTTTTTCCTCTTGGTTTTGTGACTTATTTGTAGATGGCTTTACCATTTCTTTTCATAGTGTTTTGGGATGTGTATAGGGGTTATATACTTGTTGAGCCTTTGTATATCTTAGCCAGCAATGGATCAGTATAGTCTTTGTCCTTAAAAATTCAATCACCATTGTTGCCCTGATTCTAATATTTAAATTGTTTGATAGATTTTTTTAAATATTCAAGATTTACATTCTTACTTAGGTGCTTGGTATCTTAATAATATAACCATGAAAATATCATTTGGCAATCCTTATAAATAAATAAAATATGACGAAGTAGAAAGAGGGGAAATTGTGTATTTTGCATGCAGCATTTACCTGAATGATATGCCATTGCTTGTTTCAGCTCATTATGTATGTATGTACACCATGGAAGTATGAGTACCATGCACTCTCCCACTGGAAAAGGTGTTCTTAAAAAATTTTTCCTTTAAGATACACTTTGTGATATTTTTGCATGTAGGTACACTATTGATTGCATGTTTTAGAAGATTCCACTGGAAGAAGTTGGATGTAAAGTCTGCTGCTGAAAAATTCTTTCCATTTCAATTTGTTATTAGGTATTTGAGTTGAGTCAATTTTTTTAAAGTTCTTTTTTTTAATTGCATGTAAATATATGAAAAGATCTAAAAGTAATCTGTAACATATGTTGTCCAGATAACCTCAGAAATATTGCATTTTTAAGTTGGAATTTTGTTATATGCTTTCTTCCCTTTCAGGGATGACACTTTAGTACAGATTGGTGATTGTGCAAATGTGTGTATGATTTTACATATCAGTACTGAAAGTATGATTGAAGGAGAAGGTTGAGAGGATGCTGACCCAGAGTTTCAGGGTGTTTATTTTCCTTAAATAGCCTAGAATTGCAGATTTCATCATTTTCCTTGAATTTTGCAAATTTGTGACCTAAAAAATAATGATCATGTGGACAGTTACAGAATTTATCATTACCAACATCTGAAGCACACCTAGGAGTTGTATGTCATCTCAGGTTTGTGACAATGTGAATCTCAGGAACACACAGTGTCAGTAAGCTAATAGCTTTTACTTTTTATGAATGTTATGCATAGTTTTTAAAAGTCTGTTGGGCTTCCAATATTATTTTAAAAATTATTTCAGTGATTTTATATATAAAATAATTGTTTAGAGCAGTGGTTCTCCAACTTTAATGTGTTTAAGAATCAGCTTAAAGCTTGCTAAAAAGATGTCTTCAGTCCTATTCCCAGAAATTTTGCCTTGTTCTATGGAACACGCTTGGTGAAACTACCTTAAAGATTAAAGAATTAAAATAGAAGCTATGGAAGTTAGTGATATGTGAAGCAGGAAATTAAAATAGCATATCTAAATCATTACCATTTTTGCATAGAAACTTACATTAGTTTAAAATAAATAAGCCTTTCTGTTATTGTTCATTAAAATATTTAAAGTGGTTAGCCTTGCTTTTGAAAATATCCTTTGAGCTCGCTCAAGAGTGTGAGCTGAGCTCTGAGCAACGGCGGTTCCATGCCAGCCCGAGCTGAGTTGCCGTTGAGCTGCCAACAGGTGGGAGGATGGCTCAGCTAAAAAAAAAAAAAAAAAAATTCCTTTGTATCAGTTTTTTTTTATTCCATTCTTTTCTGCTATGCTCCCTCCAGTCTTGTCTTTCTTTTAATAAATATTTGAGTGTCTACTGTGTGTCAGTCATTGTGCTAGGAATCTGGAAGGACTCAGGTATGCAAAAGACATATATCTGGCCTTGACATTCTCAATTCAGAGAACGAGAATCATAAAATAAGTGCTAAGTATATAATATATTGAATGACAAAGTCATTCAGAGTAGTGGAGAAGAATGCATAAAACATGTGACATTTATACTAGCTCTTAACAGGTGAGTAGGAATTTGTCCAGGGGATGAAAGTGAATGGCATTTGAGTTAGTGAGAACAATGATTGCAAATACATGGAAGCATTAAAGAGGCTGGGTTGATAAGAGACCCGAGTGATGGTTGAGTTGTGAAAAGAGGTTGTTAAGATAGATTAGGGCAAGAGACATTGCCTTTTGATTTAATTTATTTTAATGTTTAGCTTAATACACCAGGGCAATAGCAGTGAGAATCAAGAGAATCAAGAATCCCAAATATATTGGATATTTTAAGAGTAGAATTGGTAGGATTTCCAGACTAGTTGGACATGCATTACGAGAGTTTAAATTGAACCAAAGTTAGAGGTCCTAGAATGACTATCTAGAAGAGTTAATGATAATGCAAAAATCTAAGAAATCTCACTCTAAAGTTCTTAACCACACTGGGATAAACAGGCAACTTCTAACCCAGTGACCTCTTTTCAGGCTTTATCTTTTTGGTTTCTTTTTTTTTCCAGTTTTATTGAGATATTACGATGAAATTATAAGATATTTAAAGTGTACAACATGATGATTTAGCATAGATATACATTGTGAAAGGATTCTCTCCATTGCCTTATCTTTTTTTTGAGGGCAGTGTCACTGGCCCTCATATGTGGGACCTGAACCGGGGCCGCTGGCTTCCGAAGCCAGCGCTTAACCACCATTGCCTTATCTTTTTTTTTTTGAGGGCAGTGCCACTGGCCCTCACATGTAGGACCCGAACCGGGGCCCCTGGTGTCCCCAAACCAGCGCTTAACCACCACGCCACTCAGCCGGCCCTGCCTTATCTTTTTTGAAGTCATCTCAGCATACAAGCGCTCCTCTCCTTTCGTAGTCTATAGCCATGTGTGTTTTTGTTTGCAGTGCGCTTCAAAACCCTGTGTGTGACTTGGTAATTCTATTTTAGGAGTTGAAAACAAAGATATCAGAGATGAATTCAAACATTAACATACAAATAAAAGTCTTTGTATTATATTATTTTTAACAATAAAAAAAATGAGAAATGATGTAAATGTTCTCAAAAAGGGATTGATTAGATAGATTATGGTATATCTATTTGACGGATGGGTGAGTTAAGGAAAGGTTGGGTTGTAACAAAGAGTACTAGCAATGATTTCATGGTTTAATGAAGATTATATTTTATTTCTTACAGAAGAATGTTTTAGGTCAGCTGGAAGTTCTACTCCATGTGGTCATTCAGGGACACAGATGCTTCCCATCTTATTTCTTTACCATCTAATGGGGCATTCATGGTCTGAGCTTGGTTGTAGGCACATCCATATTTTTGCTTTGTTGAAATTATTAATAATTGCTAAGGTCATCAGTGATGGCATTATTGTTATATCCAGTGAGACATTTTTGGTCGTCCATAACTTCTCCATGACATTTGAAGGGGCTGATTGTTTATTAAACCTTCTCCTCCATAGGCTTCTGCTGATTTCTTTCCTGTCTCTCTAAGAATGTGTTCTTTGTGTCTTTTTCATGCTGTTTCCATTTGCCTTACCTAAAAAGGTCGGTGTTCTCCAGTGTTCTGTCTTTGTCTCGTTTTCATTTATATGTACCCATGATGATCTCAGTCAGGGCCCCTTACACATGATGATGTCTCCCAAATCTGCATTTTTAGCCTGAAAAATCTTCCTTTTGAGCACCAATACCCATCCATGCAGCACCTCTACTTAAACATTCTCCATGAAGTTCAAATTTAAGATATCCATGACTGATTCATCTTCCTTCCTAAACTGGCTCTCCCACCGCATTGCCTCTCATAGCCACCAAATCAGAAACCAAGAAATAAACCTCAGAGAATTCCTGTCCTCCGTCCTCCAGTGAGAACCCTAACACTTTGTTAAATATGTCTCTCAAGTATTTTTGCTGACATTTGTCCTTTTCTGTCTCCATTTCCACAGTCTTAGTTCATGCCAAGGCTATTTTAAAAACTTCTTGGGGATCTATGTTTCTAAGCTCTCTTCCAATCCTACTTATTGATTAAATAAGTCAGTGATTTTTTTTTTCTACTGGTATTTGGTGGGCAGCAGTTATGTGATTAAATTGTATAACATCTAGCACAGTGTCAAGTGCAATTCAGCTGTTAATAACTAAATTATACTAATGATAATAAATGAAGAGAGCTTGTGAATAGAGACAAACCAAGATTAGTAATTATATTAATTATAGCCATAATCAAATATTCCTGGGAGAAAATTAAATAGTATTTTGACACAGGTAGGAAAAAAAGCACTAGCGCTAATGAAAATGATTTTGGTATTTTATTTTAATGTTTAACTTAACACAATCAACATCAGAGAACTCAAGAACTTGTCACAGATGTTAGCATTGTGCAGAGAAAGCAAGAACAAGTAGTTCTTGAACTCATTTAATGTGTCAGTTCAACCTCTTCTCCTTTAAATTTGACTGGACCTCTGAGGGCCCTGATAAGGCTGCACGTAATTGAAAACCATAGACGTTCATGTATGGCAACTCTGGCCAGCTAACCTGGCTTCCTCCTGGAACACATGGTCCACCTGTTTTGGTTTCTTATTGGCCTGCTGGGTGCTACTTTCTGGTGATCCTTCATACTCCCCATTGTAATTTGCTTGACTTCTGCATACCTCTGAAGCCCTTGACTATATGTACTCACCTAATTTTAGTGTCTTCAGAGCTTCAGGTGAGAAACTTGCTTCTCTATTCCCAGCTCATTGGTTGAGTCACCTCTGGCTTACCTGCTAGGAGAGAGGTATTTGAGTATAGTCAGTCAGTATCTTTGCAAAATAAGTATTGTGCTGTATGGCATATATGATGCAAAGAAAGGATTCTGCCCAAACTTTCAGATTAGTAGTGTAATTCTTCTCTTCCTCCCACCAACTAACATTTATTGTGTGTTTACTATATTCTGGGCACTGTTTCACATGCTTTACTATGTCTTAATTTATTTAATTTTTACAACATCCCTATACGACAGGGACTGTCACCATTTTACAGGTGAGGCAGCTGAGGCCCAGAAAAGTGACATTTGACCATGCCACACAGCTAGTAAGTGGCAAAGCTCGGATGCAAATCCAGCCATAATGCTTCCAGAACATGTGTTTATTACCACTATCCTTTACTGACTCTTAAGAGATGGATGGTACATATGTAGCTATAACATAACTAGAGGTGTTCTTTTAAATAACATTAAACTACAAGATCACTTGCTAAATGTGGGAGTCATTATGGAGACAAAGGGATGGTGGACTGCCATCAATGAGTTCTGTGATTTTGGGCAAGTAACATAACCTCTTAGGACTTTGGTGTCTTCATATCTAGAGCTCCAAAGTCTCTTTCAAAAATTCCATGGGATTCCAGTTTTTTCCTTTATTAACTTAGGCCTTGTAATTCCCTTTCCCCTGTTTTGTTTTGATTTAGGTGCCTACTACCACTTATATCATATCTTCTGAAAAATGTTAACTTTTCAATTAAGTTCCACCACTGAGTTATAGCTTTGTATGTGATACTTTAGAGAAGTTCATTATCATGTGCTTTACTACGTGGATTTTGACTCTTATAGTACAAATCAAGTTTCTTGCAAACATAAACACATTTAGTAATCAATTGGTAAATGAATTCTGTATTTAGTGTGTATTTACTAGATATCTGCTTCTATACTTGACCCTGTGAAATCTTGATATAAGTTAGTCAATGAATTAGTTGTTGGTTTTGTACCAACAACTAATTAAATCTTACAGAAATGTTTACTGTATAATATTTAAAAACTTAGTCTTTAAAATTGGTTCTTTTTTAGGAAATGGGAATATACCCAAATGACATTTTAAAACACTTTTTTGTGTGTGTCAGAGATCAGAGACAAACACAAACACACAGTGATTCAAAAAAATTTCAAAAAATTTCCCAAGATGCACAGTAACAAACATCTTTTATATTATGACCCATAAATGTATCTGTGTACATCTAACTGAAACAAAATTTTGACAAACAATACTGCATGTGATGCACTGTAATATTTTAATTCTATATCATTTTGTGAAAAAGTTTATTGCAATCTACAAACTGACTTTGAAACCCATTAAAGGGTCTTTACCACAGGCTGAAAAAATACTGCACTGAAATAATGAAAACAGAAGGCAAAATTATACATGCTACTGTTTTTCTGCTTTTTTAGTTTTTAATATTTCTTTATTTGAATCAGCGTTTATCTGTTTTTATAAATTAGGGTTTCATAAACTTTAGGGAAGAAATTTGTTTCTTCTTTTTTTTTGAGTATAACCTTATGAACTTAATTGATTTTTATACAACATTAGTTAAAGTATTAGTTACATTATTTTTATATAGACTTTCTCTAAGAGTCATACTGTGTAGTCATAATTTTTAATTAAATTGATTTTTAGCAGATTATATCTTTAGGATAAAACACGTTTTTAACACCAGAGCTTCCACCACAAATGTTTTCATAGAACGTCACATTAAACTTCTAAAAAAAGGAATGAAGTATGTCCTTATGTAAAGAATTTATGCATCTAATTTGTTGAAACTTGTGAAGCAGGTTCTTATTATGAGGCAATATTACATTATGGTTAAACATGTGTCAGTTGTAAGATCTTGGGTAAGTTAGCTGTGTAATGTCTTTGTACCTCAGTTTTCTTAAGTTACCTCAATAGGGTGGTTATAATGCTTCAAAGTGTTAAAATAGAGAAGAGGCCATATAAAATAGATTGGTAAAATTGGACCATATCATTTGGGAAAGAGGGTGGAATTAGGATGTATTCAGATGGATACATTCTTCTTATTTAGAAATATTATGCTGAGCAGCCTACTCCCTGTCCTGCACCCACATTCCTCCCTATTCTAGCATATCCATTCATTCTCAAATCTTGGGTTCTTTTAGGTGCTGTAGATGTTGGACTAGAAGACTCTCTCTCCTAGGCTTACTCATAATAGCTGTTATCCTGGGGGTTGCAACTTCATTTTTGTGCTGAATCTTATTCAGAGTTCTCTCCTATAACCTGCCCCCCCACCCCCCCCTCCAGCCTTCAATCCCCACCTCCTGTTCCTCCTCCTGTCATTTAGCTTTGCTGTGTAAAAAAACCTTTCCAAACCTTAGTGGCTTAAAACAACATCCTTTTTGTTTAACTGCTTATTAGTCTCTGGTTAACCCAGAGGTTCTATAGTCAGCTGGTTGGCTGTGGCTTGATGGTTCTGGGTAGTCTCGCTCACATGTCTGGGTGACAGTTGTCAGGCTTATTGATCTAAGGAGCCTTATCTGGAATAGTCTGTCTCTGCACCAACTGGCCTATTATTCTCCAGAAGGCCATCCTGGGCTTTGTCACATGGTGGTCTTGGCACAGCAAGAAAGGGCAAATACCAGTGTGCAAGCACTCTTTAAGCCTCTGCTTGGGTCATATTTGTTGATGTCCCATTGGTTAAAGCAAATCACATGGAAAAGTTTAGTCATTGTGGAACAATAGTATAAAAGGGCATTGACACAGGGAAGTGTGATTATTTGGGAGCCTTTTTGGACTAATTTACTAAGCATATTCTGAGTTACTGAATTTTTACCACATTCTACTTCCCAATATAAGTTTTAATTGCAGTTTTATTGTTTCACATGCAGACATTTATTTTGATTTGATAAAAAGTGCTCAATTTTTTTAATGCTATTTCTGTAACTGTTTTCTATTTCTAATAGATACTTTGGATTTATAATCATTAAATCCTACACCCAAATGCCTGGGTGAAGCCAGTCTGGCATAAGTATAAACAAATATATTGTATTCTGTTGTAAACTAGAAAGCAAAGGATGCCTGTCCAAGGGTTATAGCCTTTACATGTCATGTGAGGATGTGGGCCCAGTATTTCCAAATCTTGTGATTTTTCAAGAGAAGTAGGAAATCTAAGTTTTAGTGTGAAAAATCCTGATTTTGCATACTATCTTTTAATTAAAAATTTTAAATGGATTTAAAAAGCAACAATGATAGGGCCGGCCGAGTGGTGTGGTGGTTAAGTGCTGGCTTGGGAAGCCAGCGGCCCCAGTTCGGATCCCACATATGAGGGCCAGTGACACTGCCCTCAAAAAAAAACAAAAAACAACAATGATAATGATATTTGTCAAGATGAAGAAAATCTTATATTTGGGGTGAATTCAAGCAAAACCTATCAATTTGTAATTTCTTTTTTAATGGATCCCAGACAGCCACCATCCAGGTCTTTCACCATTTGGTTCAAACTTGAATAGTTCCAGCCTTATCTATTACTACTCCCCAGTCTGTGATACTCTCCATGTTCTCATCATGGACGAATCCTTACTTTTCCTCAACACATAATCTATTTTCTGCCCCTGTGACTTAGGAATGCCCATCTCTTTGCCACCCTCATTTTACCCTTCAGCCTTGTGGCACTCTTACTGATTCAAACTCACTTGGATGTCTTTACTATCATAAAACGTCACTGAATGTTCTCTCTCTGTCCACACCTCAAAGCACTTTGAGTCTTTCTCATGGCATTTTTAATATTCTTCCTAGTATTGAAGTTATTTTGGTATGCCTCATTATCATTCTGCTAGAATGTGGAGTTCACATCTTGGCTGGACTCTGTATTTCCTGCATTACTTAACATGGCTGTCATGTCTGGATTTCTGCCTTCCTGATCACGTGAGGTCTTACCCAAATATGACCACTTTATCTGACTGAAGGCTTCCTTGATTTTTTCCTGACAGGCTTAGTTTGGAGTCCCAGGGCTGAAAAGAAAGGACACCTGTTGCTGACATTTTCCGTTTGTGCATAGAAGCTCTGGGGAAGTTGGTGCTAGAAAGACAGGCAGGGAGATTGAGTCTCTGGCCTGTTAAAGAAGTGAGCTGTTAAATTGGGAGGGCAAACCAGGAATCTGGAATAATAGTGTGATGATTTGTTAGCCAGGCATGGCTAAATAGAAGATGGAGGTGTGTGGATAAACAGGCTGGCTTGTTTCAAGATATAATTTCATAAGTACAGTCTACATCCTTGGGCTTCCTCTAATTCTCAGGTTGTATATACTTAAAGCCTCTTAATGAACCCAAAATTATTTTTCTGAACATCTTGATTATAAATTTAATTGATTTTAACATTAATTTCTATAGATTTTTTTTCTTTCTTTCATGACATGGGTCTCTTACTAATTTTTATGTTTTACTTTTAGGGAGCGAGAATATTAATTTACATTTGTATGCACATGGCTGTATTAAAACCAAACTAACTTTTTTGGCATCCTCAGAGTAGAAGAGGTCCACTGGCAGCAGGCTCCCTTTTGTGGGACACCAGCAAACTCATTTGTGCCCTTGGTGAGTTTTCTGTATCAGGTCCATGGGTGCTGAAAAATAGAGGATGTTAATATGAGGGAACATAAGAATTTGCAGTATTCCTAGGTACTACATGTGAACATCCTTCAGTATCTTAGTCTTGCACATGTGATTGGAGGACCCAGTCTGGTCCTTTAGCTGTTTAAGTGACGTTTAAGGTAGTTGTGAAGTTCCAGGGGAAAGTGAGGAGACAATTTTGTTCAGTATATTTTAAAAGCTTGAAATGTAAAATATAATTATGATTTTTATGAAAATTCTATTGTCAATAATTATTATAGTCTTTAAAGTTTTTAAAACAAGGATGTTGGTCAGTTTATCTTAACTAGGATTTAGTTAACAAAGTTTGTTTCTCCTAATGTGTCTTCGTATCTTTAGAGTGTTAATGTATGAGGTCTGACAATTTAGTTTGATAACTGTTGCAACAATGTTGCTAATCTTTTTTGATATCAGAGGAATTATTCACTGTGAATTGGTACCAACTGAATAAACAGTTAACCAAGTTTACTATTTGGAAGTGCTGAAAAGGCTGCATGAAAAAGTTAAACCACCTGAGCTTTCCGCCAACAATTCATGGCTCTTGCATCACGACAATGTACCAGTTCACACTGTACTGTTTGTGAGGGGGTTTTTAGCCAGTAAACAAATAACTGTATTGGAACACCCTCCCTACTCACCTGATCTGGCCCCCAATAACTTCATTCTTTCCCCCAACATAAAGGAAATATTGAAAGGAAGACATTTTGATGACATTCAGGACATCAAGGTTAATACGACGACAGCTCTGATGGCCATTCCAGAAAAAGGGTTCCAAAATTGCTTTGAAGGGTGGACTAGGTACTGGCATTGGTGCATAGCTTCCCAAGGGGAGTACTGTGAAGGTGACCATAGTGATATTCAGTAATGAGGTGTGTAGTACTTTTCCTAAGAGGAGTTCGCGAACTTAATTGTTAGACCTAGTATGTTTGATTAAATTTGCTTTTGTTGCTAACTATAGCATTGTGTTGTATTACTACCTTATAAAATACATCAGTATCTCTAAAATGGTTTATCCATGTCTCAAAAAAGAGGTGAAATAATAGCAGATGTGCCAGAACTCAGAATAAAGTGATAAATGTAATTAATAGAGTCCCAGTGTAGAGTATGTATAGGGACAAATGAATCTGCAAGTTTGATTATTTTGCATAAACAAAAAAGAAAATACAAATAGAAGACACATGATTAATATCTGCAAATTTGCTTTTATTATAAATCCTCTAATCCCTGTTGTGTGTTATGTTATGAAACTTTGTCAAATAATAGCAGAAAACCACTGAGGACTTCGCACTATTTTCCAAGTATGGTAACCACTCTAGTAAACCAATCGCATTCTTTTTTCTAGAGCAAAAGCCAACAATGTTTTCTTGGGGTGAAATAGCTACATTTTGCAACTAACAGGAAAGAAAGATCCTAAACAACAAACACCTCATTCAGAGTTGGACTCTGAAATAAAAATACGTAAAATGAGAGCCTGCATAACTTGTTGGTTAAGAGTATGGGCTGCCTGAGTTCAAATCCCAGGTTTGTACTACCACCTGTGTGTCATTGGTCAGACCACCTCCTCCTTTCTTTATGCTTCAGCTTTCTTACCTACATAGAGGCATAACTAGTAATATATATGGCACAGATTTGTTATGAGGATTGTAGGAGTTAATACTTGCAAGCATTAGAACAGTATCTGGCACATAGTACATGCTATACAAGTATTAATTAAATAAACTGGAACTAAACAATATCTGTTAGAGAGAAATGTTTCTATGAAGATGAGATTATGATTTATACAAATATAAAAATGAACACTTATCAAAGTTTCAGTTAAGTCTGGTTCAAAGAAGAATTTAAAGAGCCGGCCACACATTGATAGCCAGTAAGGAACTCTGAAAAGAAATTTACAAATAAATGCAAATTGTACACAGGATAGTATTAGTCATGTTCAGGGGAACATAATTTATTTGTATTTCCATGGACAAGAATTATTTCATTATGTTCTGTTTTCTACTATTTATAGAAATGTAAAATAGCTCATAGACAATGAAAGGTAAAGATTACGCTGATGGATAAGCTGGACAGAACACACACTAATCTTTTTCCCCCACAAATCAAAGTCTTTCACAATTTTTCTGACATGTCAAACTATTATGAACAAGCAATTATAAAACCAATGTGAAGTTAATAACATTATCATCCAGAGTAGGACATAGTAGGAACAATTTTTTTTTTAAATACCACTTTTGAATGTCATCACATTGTATTAACACAGCCTTTCTGTTTGACAAACTTTAGTCAGATTCCTCTAAGCCCTTTTCTTGACTAGGTCCCATTCTTCTTGCCAGAACTGCATAGCCCAGTTTTAGCAAGAATTCCAAGTCAATTTAGAGAGAATTTTTTACCCTGGCTATCTGATCATCTTTTATATCTGATCTTTGAAGCTTTTCTCTTTACTTCTGACTCATTGATTAGGGATTCATTGTTGAGTTAGACTCCTGGATAACAGTCAGCTGAAGCATGGTAAGGACAGATTTTTAATCTTAAGATTCTAAGTATACCCTCTGAAGCTAGGTTAGAGGTCCAGGCTTCTTTCTTTGAAGAGTACTTGTTGGGCTGGAAGTCTTTCTTCCTGGCTCTTTGTTTCGAATGGAGATTCTCTCCTGGGCTGGAAAAATTTTTCCTGGTTCTTTGTAAGTGTTCTCTGTTCTATTTATTTGATCCTACTTTGTCCATGGGAACTTCTCAGTCCACTGAAACCCCCTTCTTGAGACCCTGCTCTGCCAGCTCAATCTACTTTTTTCATTGTTGGCATGACTTTACTAAGAATATTTTAGAACTTCATTGGCTTCTCTGGGAAACTTAAGATCTCCCCAAACTGACCCCTCTAAACCCTCTACCTTCCTATTGATTCCAATCCTCCTTCCTCCTTTTACCACTTTGATTTTCCCTTCAGTTCCCTTGAATCCTTTGGTATTTTCCCTCCTCAAACTTCTTCCTTCTTCCTCCCTCTGTTCTCTGCAAGACTTCCTTTCTGACTGCAGCTCCTCAACTCCTTATAATCACTGGAACTTCAGGCCCCTACCCCCAATCAGATACCCTAGAAATTAATTACTTAAAACTGAAAAGGAAAAAAAGGTAATTTGGAAACAGATTGGATGTTTTATCCACTCAGATAAGCTTTGAAGACATCCAGACAGCTGCTTGATGTCTTCTCAGTCAGTTTCTCACCTAAAATGTACTCCACAGTGGCTGGCCGAGAGGCTCAGTTGGTTAAGAGCTTGCTCAAGAGTGCGAGCTCTGAGCAACAGAGTTGCTGGTTTGATTCCCGGCCCAAGCTGAGCGGCTGCTGACCTGGCTCAGCTAAAAAAAAAGAGAAAATGTAGCTCACAGCCTCAATAAGATTACGTATCAGTGCAAATGAAAAATCTTGAAAGTCTTCACAAATATTGGTAAAAAGTTTTAGCCCTCATGTTGAACAGGTAACCTTATCTTGTTCATTTTGTCAGAAACATAAATATAATTTGGATAAAAATATCAAGGAAACAAAGACCAGATGTATTGCTGTGTTTACTTGATTCATGGCTGAAGTTTTATCAGAATGAAAACTGTAAGATCTGCTTTCATCTGTCTATCTGTATGTATATATGTATGTATATTATGTATATATGATATTTTTCTATTTTTGGATGATATTACAAAATTAATTCATAAAACCCCATAAAGGAGCTCTATTCAAATTGGCTTAGAGATAAGTGAGCACTTACATAAATTAAATATTCCTAAAACTCTGAAAATATAGAAACTAACCCAAATGCTTTTCAAGTCCGTGTGACTTAGATAAATCTTTGGTAAATAAGATTAGTTTCATATCATTAATTTAATAAAAATAGGTACGTCTTCTGAGTTATTAGCAGTAAGTATAATATGGACACACATTTTTGTTGTACTTGGTTTGGGTTTACTAGTCAAATAATCTTATATGTACTAAATGTTTAATATTATGAAAATTATAAACCAAGACCAAATGTATAAGTAAAGATACAGTAAAAATGAATTGTTTGGTATCCATGACTTCTTGTATATCAAGAATAGCAGTAAAAGAAAAATCATGTATTTAACTTTCTGAGGTTTTCCTTTTTGTGATGCTTACCTAACATGCATGTACTGAAAAATAATTAGCAGGGAAATAACTTGAGATGATGGCTAGTTTTGTATAATGTTATAATATGTCTGCCTAAAAATAGTTTACAAAATATTTTTAGTATCTTGCAACTTTAGTCTTATGCCAAATTAATTTAAATAATAGATATTTATTAAAAAACTAGATATTTATTAAATATTTATTAAATAAATATTTATTAAAAACTATATTATTTCTAAATATAATTAATTACTGAACATGAGTTTAAGTTTATACACTTTTGGCTTCTTGTTTATATATAGTATGGAGAAACTGAATATATTTGAGTCTGCTAATAAACATGTTCCTTTGCCATATTAAAAAGTTGTACTATAGGGCCGGCCGAGTGGCGCATTGGTTAAGCGCTGGTTTTGGGATGCCAGCGGCCCCGGTTCGGATCCCACATGAGGGCCAGTGACACTGCCCTCTACAGCTAACAACAGCTCCACCTGGAGCTGGGCTGTGCGAGCCCCAGTGATGGTGTGGGCTGCAGCCCCTGCTGCAGTGGGCTGCCATAGGCTACAGTGAGTGGCCCGCAGCCAGCGTGAGCGGCTGGCAGCCGAGAGTGAGCTGCCAATAGCCGCGGTGAGCGACATCCAGAGGCCAGCGACCGATCTGCCTCATCCGGGAAGAGCGCAATGACGATACCAACAGTGAAGCAACATCCTCCGCAACTAGACTGAAGAACAAAAAGACGGCAACTTGTCTGTTCCCCTTCCCCGATTCCCCAACGCTGTTCCCCTCCACCAATTCCCCAATAAAATCTTTAAAAAAAAAAAAAAAAAAAAAAAAAAAAGTTGTACTATAAAGAAATGCCTCTAGAAATTGAGATGGTATATTCATAAAACTTTCTTGTCTGCTATAGAATGCTGGTATGTGACAATTTATAATTATCTACTTAATCTTCTCTGTAACATAAAGGATACTGATGGTTAAAATTATAATTAATACATGTAAATGAAACTACTAAAAAATAACAAGGATGAAGAGAAACAACCCTTTATTCAAAGTTTGCAAGGAATGAAGGATTTTGTTTTGCTTGTTAAGGTAAAGAGTCATTTTGTCCTAAATCAAGATCACTGGTTATTCCAGAATGAAAAAGAGGAAAAATTTAGAAAAAAAACTTGAATTAATAGAGAGAGTTATAGAAGATTTGCAGATGAGAAATGTTACATGTGATCAAATTGGCTAGGATTGAATGTATTTATTTATTAATTTTTTAAAATAAGGCCAATAATGTACTGAATCAAAACTAGAGTTGGGTTTTTCTCTCTGTTAAATTATGGAGATTTCTTGGATTGTTGGTCTGTTCTTTTTCTTTTTAATTTTTAAAAAGTTATTTTTCAGTTACAGTTGACATACAATGTTATATTAGTCTCAGGTGTACAACATAGTGATTAGACCTTTATACCATAATTACTTTGATAAGTCTAGTACCAGTCTGATACCACATATAGTAACTACAATATTATTGACTATATTCCCTATATTATAGTTTGCATCCCTGTGACTATTTATAACTGAAATTTTGTACTTCTTAATCCCTTTAACCTTTTTCACCCATTTCCTCCAACCTCCCCATCTGGTGACCATCAATTTGTTCTCTGTATCAATGAGTTTGTTTGTTTCATTTATTCATGTTATTTTGTTTATTTAGATTCCACATATAAGTGAAATAATATGGTATTTGTCTTTCTCTGTCTGACTTATTTCACTTAGCACAATACCCTGTAGATCAATCTATGTTGTCAGAAATGGGAAGGTTTCATTTTTTTATGGCTGAGTAATATCAATAGTATATATGAGGTGTGATAACAAAATACAGTGAATGTTTAAATTAAAAAAATTATTACAATAAAAGACATTGCCATTAATTCCCCTCAAAATACTCCCTCTCTCTTTGAACACACTTATCCCATCGTTCTTGACACTTTCTGAGGCAGTTCTGGAAGTCCTCTTTTGTGAGTGTCTTTATTTCATCCTCCATCATAACAATGCTCTACGTCACACATAGTTTCTGGTACGGCAATTTCTGTCAAATAAAAACATTATGATGTGTCCTCATCTACCTTATTCACCAGATCTGGCATCATGCAACTTCTGACTCTTCTCCAAAGTCAAAATGACCATGAAAGGAAAATGTTTTGAATCGTTAGGATATCGAGGCAGCCGAGGCATCTTTAGTTTAGCTCAACTAAAACACTCATGAAAGAGGACTCCTGGAAAATCTCAAGGGATTTGTTCTTTTACTTTATAAAAAAAGGAATGTTAAAAATAATTTGCTTTACTTGATATGGTAAATTGCATAGGAAACATTGTCAAGTAAGAAGTTATGCTTAACCTTCCTTCCATAGGGTGTATTTGTATGGGTAAATATTGTTAATATAGATAGATATTTTAGAAATTGTATGAAGTTCATAGGAATTAGCCAGTAGCTTTTTGTCCGTATGTCCTTGTATAATGTATTAGCTGCAATTCTAGTTATTTAAATGTTGTATGTCATAAAAATAGCCAAATTTCCTCATCAATTGTATTATTTTTATAATGAACTCTTTTCAGATCTTTTACCATTTTAAGTCTTTTATCATCCATAGTTTGTGTTTTATTCTGATTCTTCCCTGAAAGCTCTTGCGGTCAGCTACAGGAAAGAGTGCTTTGTCTTCAACAAAAAGTGACTATTTCAGAGACGCATGGAAAGGACTTTGACAGGTTCACTGGGGCACAGGCTTCTGAAGGCATTATTGCTTAAATATAATAACTTTGACACCATACCACTAGACCAAGTAAGGATTTCTAGATGAAATGGAGAAGCTGACAGGTACATAAAACAGCTAACCCAAGATAAATTAGAACAAGAATCAAATGTTTTGAAAGTATTTAGTAAAACAGAATAGAGCATTCAGAAATAGACCTCAGTATATATGATTACTTAATATAGTTGTTGGTTTCATGGAGTAAGAAAAGTATGTGTTTTTTTGTTTGTTGTTTTAATAAACAATGCTAGAAAAAAGTCACTTACATGGGACTGAGTGAACTAATGAAAAATGATTATGGTTTTTATGGTTATTGTTTTGGAAGATTGCTGGTTCCTTAATGATTTATTTAAAGAACTCCTTTTACTCTTTTCCTAAGCTGTTTATAACGCATGGCAATTTATTAAATTTTACTTTAATAAACAAAAAGGAAACAGTTATTTTTTTTTCTCCTTACCCAGTCTCTCCAGAATTCAGAAACTTTATTGAGTATTCTTATTTTCATGGCAATAAATTATTTGTAAAAGTTCAATAAGAATAGGTCTTCCTTATAACGGCATAATTGAAAAAAAGTTGTATAACCAAGATCTTGACTGGAATGTTGTTATATTTGAAAAAGATGTATACAATCAGATATTATCAGACAGTTTTAAGGAGCCAAGGTTGACTTTATAGAGCCAACGCTTACAAAGCACTTTTGGAAAAACTGGTCTAGACTTGGTTTAAAGGTTTCAGCCTTATAGATGAGTAAGAAAGGTCACTTTCTGCAAGCCCAGGAACCTTAGGATATATTAGGGAACTTGAGAAGAGAGGAATTCACCCAAATATACAAGGTCGGACAATTAAGTTTGTGAATTTATTGCGATGATGTTACTAACCTTTTTTGATATCAGAGGTATTATTCATTTTGAATTTGTACCAACAGGATAAACAGTTAACCAAGTTTATTATTTGGAAGTGCTGAAAAGGCTGCATGAAAAAGTTAAGACAACCTGAACTTTTCATCACCAATTCATGGCTCTTGCATCATGACAATGTACCAACTCACACTGTACTGTTTGTGAGGGAATTTTTAGTCAGTAAACAAATAAATTGGAACACCCTCCCTACTCACCTGACCTGGCCCCCAATGACTTCTTTCTTTCCCCAAACATAAAGGAAATATTGAAAGGAAGACATTTTGATGACATTCAGGACATCAAGGTTAATACAACAGCTCTGATGGCCATTCCAGAAAAAGAGTTCCAAAATTTCTTTGAAGGGTGGACGAGGCACTGGCATGGTGCATTAACTTCCCAAGGGGAGTGCTTCGAAGGTGACAGTAGTGATATTCAGCAATGAGGTATTTGGCATGTTTTTTAGGGTGAGTTCGCGAACTTAATTGTCAGACATTCATAAATCTGGCAGTGAGTGCTTGGCTTGCTATCCTTGAGAAACTTTTAAAAGTCTGATCTTATATTCTTTTTAATAGTTCCAGGAAAGCAAACTCAAAAGCTCTAAGTGGTCAATTACCATTCATGCTGCATTTTAGTAAATAAAGATGCCAAATCTAATAAGAGCACACTTATTTTGTAAACAAGAATAAAAAGGAGGGAGTAACTCTAGGGAGACATTTTATGTTTCAGTGAAAAACTGTAGTGTACCTCTGTGGATTATTAAATTCTAGTCCTATTCAATGTGTTGCACATTTTGTTAATTCTATTGGGTTGTCCAAAATTCATGACGCATTTTTGCAATGAAAAACAGAAAAAATACGTCATGACTTTTCCAACAACCCAATAGTTTCCTCCAGTATCTGGCTACAACTCACCAAAATCTTTTCCCGTTTTTCTCCCCTCCTGATTTGGCATCACTGAAAACTAAAACTGCCCTTTTCCTGAATTCCCGAAAGCTGGGTGACCTGATGTAAACTTTAAAGAAATCACCACAACAGATCATGTGTGGTCAACCTTACTGCCTGCTGTTCTGTGGGCCATTCAGAAAGTTTTCTGGAACACCTGATGCCATCACCAAGGGCATTCAAACTGCAAACAATGCTTGCTTTGAGCCCAACATAAAGAAATCTTCTCAACTGTCTGCCCTCTGGACTCTTAAACTGTGTTTATAGTCAGCTGCATCCATTAACCTTTATTTGTCTTTTTTCATAGAAATTCCCCTCACTAAATGCCTGACTGCTCACACCACCTAGTAAATACCCTCTACTACCAAGTCTTAATTGATTGTTCAGTCCTTAATGAACAAAGGCAACCTAATGAGAAATGGACTTACATTGATCAAATGAAAGGAGAATGTCTCTTCTTTTCTTGAATAAGGGGAGGGACTGACAAAGAGTCTCTCCTTCACCAAACTTTAGTGAGGTTCCACTAAGCCCTTTTCTTTATTAGGCTCCATCCTTGTCAGACCTGCATAGCGAGCTTTTAGCAAGAATCCTGTTAAATCAATTTAGAGAGAATTGCCCACCCATGATATCTAATCACTCTAAATATCTGATCAAATTACCTGCCCCATAACACCCCAGGTAATATCTGATTGACTTCAGCAGGAATCCTTAATCTGTTTAATCAGAATTTTTCCCCCACCCCCAATTTTTCCTTTTAGTAATTTCCCTTCCTTTGACCCTCTCTCTATTCCTTGGCTATAAATCCCCACTTGTCTTTGCTGTATTGGGAGTTGAGCCCAATACTGAGGTCTCTCTTATTTTAGTCATTTTTGAATAAAATTTATTTTTATCACTTTACTGTCTAACTGTTTGTTTTTCTGGCAATATCAATAGCATACAGTCTGGAAGAACATTTACTATCATATCTGCACACTGACAGATATTTCAACTTGCAGTTGGAGAAAGCCAGTTATATTCAAAATGTTGAGTTGGTGCTTTGTGTACATATAGAATGTTCATGAGGGAGCAATGCTTGACAGTTTTCTGTCCCAATTGTTACTGAAAACCCAGAATATGGAAAAGACACACTGGGATCAGGACTGATGGAACATAGTTGTGTGAAAAGGAAGACAATGCATTGCTATTCCAATGAAAGAAGTGGCCTCTAGTGGTAATTTTAATCGTTATATTTACAGAGAATAGTTGGTGATCAAAAATATGCCATTTGCTTTTGGTTTATTGTTGAAGGAAGTACTGATAATTATTAATACTATCTATTGTAGCTTTTGAGTACATTTCTGTCTTTTTGATAAACCATGTGAGAAATTAGGCAGCAAGTATAAGTCTGGCTATGAGGAATAATGATGCTCATGTGAATTTTTAAAATGAGAGAAAGATAAAAATATTTCTTCATGATGCTGATAATTCTAATAAGACTATTTTGAGTAACTTACTTGACTGACATGTCCCAGTAGTATACGCAATATGTTGAACTGTTTAAGCCTTTACTTTAGAGTCAAAGTATTCCATTTTTTAAATTTGCTGATGAGACATTAGGATTTCTTCTAAGAAAACTGAACTGTGGTATAAATGGTTTAAATTTTGATGCTTTTTGATACCATTACTTAACAATTTCTTTACTTTTGGAGAAAGAAATACATGATTTATTGTCACATATGTTTAAGAGTCACATTACTCTAAATGCAATATTGTATACATAATGCTTCATGAAAAAAGTGAAGAAATACTTTTTAGAACTGAATGCAACTAGAGTATGGATTAGGAATCTGTAAACTCTGCCTCCCAAGTTGAAACAAACTTGCTGCTTTCATTTATGATATGCTTATCAATTTAATGCCTGATGGAGTTCTGAAACTCATCAGTGAGAAGCCTTTATACTTTCTACGTTCAAATAAGCCAAATATCCAGAATTTTTTGACAAATCTACCAAATATTTGTTGTCATCCAATATTCTTTAACTGGAAATCAGGATTTTCTAATTTGGTGAAATAGTAAGAATAGAAACTGATTGGATGTGGAATTCAAGGTTTTCTGGCTCAAAGATTTTGTAATTGGGCCAGTCACTGTCAGATTGGTAAGAGCACAAAAAAAATCCAGTTTCTTTCATGAATAGGAAATAATAGTAATAATAATAATAAATATATTATACTATATTCACAACAACTTTTGCTTTGGTTATTGGGTCCCAAAGACAAATTAAGTGATTTGTAAATTCTCACCTCTAATTCCCCAGATATTTCAAAATTGCGTGCTCATCTGAGAGTGTCATAGTGAATTAATAGCATTATCTTCCCTCCTGAAAGATTTGCATAGACCATAAATACTTTAAAAAGTTTGAGTTCATAAATCAACTTTCCTATAGGTATATTAAAAAGTTTTTTAAGCATAGCAATT
This sequence comes from Aselliscus stoliczkanus, assembly GCA_033961575.1. Classification (NCBI taxonomy): domain Eukaryota; kingdom Metazoa; phylum Chordata; class Mammalia; order Chiroptera; family Hipposideridae; genus Aselliscus; species Aselliscus stoliczkanus. The sequence continues at coordinate 36,139,219 of CM066738.1, forward strand.
TAATGTATTTTAAATCATTAAGTCCATACAACTTTGTTTAATGTGTCTTAACATTTCTATTTGTTAAAAATAAATGAAAATTCAAGTTATAATATTGCTCTAAAACATTTATAAATATGTCAGGTTTTAGAATGTAATATTTTGGCTTGTTTTAATTACACCAGCTTGCTGGCTGTTGTGTACATCACCGAGAGCTATTTTTCTTTTAAATCTTGCAGCGCCCTCTAGAGTGAAAGGTTTATACAATTTGTTAAGGAAGGAGTAGTTTCACACATTCAAATATTCTTGATCCATTTCCTTCTGAGGGACAACTTGTTACTTAGAAGTAGCAAAGAGTTGAACCTAAATTTTTTTGGTCTGAGTAAATATTCTTTTCAAGAATGACTTTCAGGTAACTGGAACAAAATAGAAATAAGGTCGTTCACTGTGAAAATTTATTTTGTTTTGGTATTTACACATCTTTTTTCTATCTTCTTGTGAAATTAGTGGTACATAACTTTATTTTAAAACTGGTGTTTAATAATAATAGTATGTGTTGAATTTTTTGTTGATTAGTATAACATGTCTAAATTTATTGATAGTGAACAAGCCACATCCCTGGTATTTACACATTTATTTCCACTTGTATAATGTATCAGAGTGTAATGCATACTGGCTTTTGCATCAAAATTGTCTTTATTAAATTAATTAAGAATATTACTATTAATATTGTTACTTTTTTATTACAGAAGAAAATACTCAGGAAACATCACAGGTGAAGAAAAGTTTGAATGAAAAAGTTTCTCTCTATAGAGGTGACATCACATTGCTAGAGGTAGATGCTATAGTCAATGCGGGTGAGTAGCTGACTTTTTTGTGATGTATTATACGAGTATTTATTATTTAAAATATTTTGTCAGAAACAGAAATATGAGTATTTTAGAAAAAGATATCTTTCCTGGTATAGAAATGTCTTATGCATTTTCCTTCTTGATTAAAAACGTTGAGGATTTATTTTGTGTATGTGCCGCAGTTAGTATGCTGAATCTACATAATATCCACGCTAACTTGAGACTAGGACACTGAACCACTAGAAGGTGACAGATTGTTGCAGAAAGTTCTTCAGAAAGAAAGAAATTTAGCAGCTATATTATTGTTGGTTTTATGCTTGGATTAACAGTTGGCCAACATAAAAACAAGTTCATCAAGATTTTTTTTTTTTAGAATAGGTTGTAAAGAGATGATTGAACACCAGACAAAAGTAAAATATAAAGAATTTTTTTCTGTGATTTTCTAACCTCAGTTATCTGGTTTCAACTTTTCATGTTAGTTATGAAATACTTTGTTGCAATTATTTTAATAATGATCTAAGTGATTTTTATATTTCAGCACTGGAAAAATAACAGTGTTATATATTGTAGTCTGTATCTCATATACTCTATTATGTGGCTGTATATCAAAAAATATGTAATAGTTGCATTTCTATAAAAATGAATGTTGACTTTATTCAAAAAGATTATTTCAATAAGGGGAAGAGGACTATTGCAATAAGAGAGGGAGAATACTGCAATGGGAATAACCACTTCAACCATGAGATCTATAAGCATCTCAAAGGTCAAGCAGAATGGGGCTTTTGTTTTATACAGGAGAGTAAACAGGTTAGAAAGAACTGGGTGTGGTTGGGTGGCAGACAGTTGATCAGGGAATATTTTTCCTGATCAGACAGTTGATCAGGGAATATTTTTCCCTGAGGTCAACAGACTCGTGAGAGGGGTCATTAAGGAGAGATTATTCATCTTCCATTCTCAAGGATGGGCCAAAGCCAGGGGGCTTTTAGGAAGGAGAGAAGTGTGTCTAAAATTTGATCAAGTCCAGACATTGAACAACCAGAATGGTCAATGGGGACAAATAGCTAATCATTTTATAAGTCAAAGAAGGGAATTTGGAGGGTCTGTGCCTTGGCCTTATCATAAGTTACAAGGAGTCATCTGTGAATTTTATTTTAAGTCATATGTGGGAGAATAGTTCTTTGCAGTAAGCTGTTTCTTGAATACAAAAGGGTGGCGGTTAATTTCTTGAATATCCCTGTTTTCCAGAGGTACAGGGTTCAGGTAAAGTTCAACTTTGTCTTAAGGATTCACCTGGTAATGACTCAATTCACACAGGATAGTAGGAACCATGCTTTGGTAGGTAAACAAAAAGGTCTCATGGAGAACTGGAACATTGTTCATGATATAGCATAGTTCTGGTGACTTAGCAGGTCTGGAAGTCTAGTCAGCTTGTTCCTCCCTGAGCATTGGCTGTCAGTTGCTTTGTACTATATATATGCTTTGCCATAATCAGAGCTCAGTTCTTTTCTTTCTCTTCTGATACATCTGTACTTCCTTTCTCCTTTGCTACCTCTCTAAAATGTAAAATCCTATATGAGAGGGGATCTATTTGGGTCATTTAGTGTCTACCTGATATGAATTATTCCTTCTGGATAGAATTCCATCTTGAGACCACCTCATAGGCTACAAGTCTCCTTTATATCTAGTCTCTACAGACTGTTCATCTGTGACCTGAGTATCAGGATGCTTTTGTCTGATCTGTGGGGCCTCTGGAGAAGATAGGCACTTGAAAGAATCTCACGAACTTTTCTGCAGTACAGAGGTTTAATCAGATATCACTGTAATAATTATATCATCAATGATTTATTATGGCCCAAATTCTATAAACATTTGAGCTTTAATTAAAAAAATTAAAAGCTCATATCTGTCTCTGTCTATCTCTATCTATTATCTATTATCTATCTATCTATCTATCTATCTATCTATCTATCTATCTATCTATCTATCTATCTTATATACCACCAACCTTTCTATATACTCTTGTAATTTTTAGTCATTGATCCAAGTTTCCAAGTTTTGCCCTGTGGAGTATAACTGATACTTGTATTTTCATCTTAAATACCTGAAGACAACTTTCCTGAGTTGTCTCTTTCTTATTATTAACATAATATTGAATTTGCTGTGTTAGCACATTTACTAATAATAGCAGTAAGTATGGTTTTTCTTGGGTTTTATTAAATGTATACATGTTTATCTCCCTCTTGAGGCTATAGACTGGTGTCTTTCATTTTTTAAGTCACCTCCCAAAGCAATGACTTACCCTCATGTTCTTAGTAAATTCTTGATACTTTATATTTGTTACATTGAACTATACTTATATACAATTGAATTTTTAGCAAAAGCACCTATGACTAAAAGCACATTCAGCATTGGGGACTTGACACAGGAACCAGTTTGGCTCTGATTTTAGGAATGATTTGTTTGCTCTATAAATAAAAATAAAAAAATAATTTTTACTGGTATTTTTTATTGAAATAAAATAAAATTGTGTGAAACAGGAAAACATTACTAACATGCCAACATTTGATCACTATTTTGATTCTTTGTACTTGCCTGTATGCATAATTTTTTTCATAGCTGCCACACAGTGTACAAGGGTTTGATGAATCAATATGAAGGCAGGTAGCAACTTTCACTCACTCTCAAAAACCATTTGGCACCTTTAGCTCACCTCTCTGGCTGAGATGATTACAATTTGGCCATGTTCTGTGTCTCACAGGGACAACCTCATTAGGAAGTACCTAGGTATATGGAAAAGAGATGCCAAATGTAGAGTATAACAACTCTTTACAACTATCTGCTGTGCAGTTTGTTTGCCTGGTGTGTAAGGAGGGGAACAGCTGTTAACCTTTTAGACGAACAAGGCAACATGGCAGGAAACTCCAGAGCTGCCTCTAGTGAAAGAATGAGAGGCAATGCCTCCACCCAAGGTGCCAAAGCAGCCCAGTCATTACTTTCTATCAAATTTCTAAAGTTCTCTTTCCATGTCCATGTTAGTACGTTGGAATGCCTGGTCTTAGTTACCATGAATGAAGTTAGTTAATATTTTAATTTTATCCTAAATAAAGTGCTGTTTGAATTTCCTTAGATTTCTATCAATGTGACCCAGGATGAGCCTCCTATATATTATATCCTTCTCTGTAGGAAAAAATGCATATTTGGTATACTTTAATAAAACAGATTTTGAAGACAGCAGGGTACATGGGGGCAATAGCACAAGTTTGAGTCAGGCAGACCCAGGTTCAAATTCAGGTCTCATACCTAGGGCCACATTTTGTTTAAAATTTTTATGTCGAAATTATTATAGGATATTACAAAAATAATACAGAATCCTTTCTACTCTTCACCTTCTCCTGTTTAAGGCTCCCCCAAAGGTGACATCGTATAGCTATAATAGAATATCAAAACTGGGAAATCGACAATGGAACATTACTATTAACTAGACTATAGACCTTAATGAGTTTTAACCATTTTCAAGCTGCATTTGTGTATGTGTGGTTTTGTGCAGTTTTTCCCCATGTGTAGATTCATGTGACTACCACCACAGTAAAGAAGCAGAACTGTTCCATGATCATGAAAGAACTTTCTCGTTACCTCTTTGTAGTGTCACCCACCTCTCTGCCCTCCCACGCGTTCTCCCTCTCTAGTTTCGTCACTTTAAGAATGTTATGTAAATGGAATCATAGCTCATGTAAACTTCTGAGATTGCCTTTTTTTCCAGTAAACATGCAGCCCTTGAGGTCCATTCAGATTGTTATATGTATCAGTACATTATTCCTTTTACTTCTGAGTAGTAGTCCATTCACCCATTGAAGGACAGTTGGGTTCTCTTCAGTATTTTGCTATAACCAATTGGGTTGCTATAAAGATTCATGCACAGGTATTTATATGTTGCATGATCTGTTTACTGTGACGAGGTCCTTGTATTATTTTGTACTAATTGTCAAAGAGCTTTGGTCTTTGCCAGAGTTTGCGGTAGAATATATCAATCTAATTAGTTTAGTATGATATTATTAGAGATAATTTCATCTATATCACATCACAAAAATATTTTGTAGGTTTTTTCTTTTTTTTTTTTGAGGTTAGTGTCACTGGCCCTCATATGTGGGAACCAAACTGGGTTCGCTGGATTCCCAAGCCAGCGCTTAACCACTGCGCCACTCAGCCAGCCCTGTAGGAGATATTTTTATTCACTTGTAAATTATAGGTTGGGTAATGAAAAAGTGGTTAACTTTCCAACTCTAATGGGTTGGCTTTGGCTAAAGATTAATTCAATTTGCCATAAAAAGGATTTTTTAAAGTGGAAAGTGAGGAAGGTTGCTCTGTTTATTTTAGTTATTCCTGTTCCTCCCCCAACATGCCAAGGACAGGTATATTTACATTGTGGTTGTTGATAGAGGGCTTGGAGTCACATCAATCATTATTTAAATATGCCCCTTCAATTTCTTGGCCATATGACCTTTGGAAAGTTATTTTATCTTTCTGAGCCTCAGTTTGATCATTGGTAAAATGGAAATGATATGGGCCTGCTTCACAGGGCTGTTGTGAAAATCAAGAGATAATGAAGACAAAGCACTTCACACAATGCCTGGTATGTAGACCCACCAATAAATGGTAGCAGAGTTGTGCTGTTTAGTTCTAATATCAGAAAAAATTATTTTTTCCTATGAATGTCAGAAGGTAATTACATGTTTTTCAAGTCCTAAGCATAGATAGACATATGACCAACTAAAAGTGTTTATCCTATGTCCCTCAACCTTAGCTATTATAATGTTTACTTGAATTCTGTTCAGTAAAAGTTGTGCAATTCTGAGGCTTTATAATAAAAGTTTCTACAACATTGTTGTTAATTTATATGGACTAATGGCCAAGAGAAAAGCATTGTTTTAGTTTACTTTAGTGATGAAGTGTTTTTACTGCATTAATTCAATGTCATAATTGTGTCAAAAGTTGAAATAGTGACATATGATTGGATGACCATTTAATAGCTGGGTATAATTTAATTAAAATAAAAATTGATGTAGAACATCTGAATATTTACTTAGGTAAATCAGGTAGTATGATAGAAGAAATTTTAATTTCTAGAAGCTTCTTAAATCACCTTCACTTGCTTACAATAAATGTTAATTTTATGAATTTGTTCAGTGGAACCAAAATAAGACATATTTAAAATTAGAATTTAAATTTTGGGAAAATAGGTTCATTTACTTTCAGAAGTATTTTAGGACAGAATTGATAGCAACTGCTTGATTTTGGTATGAAATTTCATCTCTACTAGCAAAGCACTAAAGTTTTATTCTTCATTGAATTTCTGTACTATGTATTTTTTCTTTCAACATTTTGTTCAGCATTAATAGACACAAAACACACACGTAACTGTATAGCTCAATGAATTTTCACAAATTGTTACACCCATGTAACTATCCAAAAAGCAGAACATTACCAGTACCCGGGAAGAACCCTTGGCATCCCCTAACATCCTTTAGTGAATACAGGATAGTGTATTCACTGTACTGACTTCTAGTAGCATAGATTCATTTTGCCTGTTCATGTATTTTATGTAGATGGAATCATTTAGTATATACTCTTCAATGTTTACCTCTTTTAGTTCACCATTATGCTGGTAACACTGATCTTTATTGTTGTGTATAGACAATCATTCATTATCAAATAATAATTATATTTCATTTTGTGCATATACCACAATTTATATATCCAATCTACTGTTGATAGGCATTTAGGTAATTTCCAGTTTGGGTCTGTTAGTATTGCAATGAATATTCTAACATATTTGTGTGTGTGTGTATGTGTGTGTGTGTTTAGATATCTGTTTTTGTTGGTTCAATAGCAGAGTGGATTGGCTATACCATAGGATGAATATATATATCCACTTTATATATATATATATATATATATATATATATACATATATATATATGTCATATGTGATATATATATACAAAATGGAATACTACTGTGCCATAAGAAAAGATGAAATACTGCCATTTGTGACAACATGGATGTTTTATATCTTACAGTCTTTAAAATGTATGTGTAGGGCCGACCGAGTGGCGTGGCGGTTAAGCGCTGGCTTGGGAAGTCAGAGGCCCCGGTTCGGGTCCCACTTATGAGGGCAAGTGACACTGCCCTCAAAAAAAAAAAAATGTATGTGTAGAGCTATAGGTTATATACTTTGCAACAATACTAATGTGCTATATTTATACTGTAACCTGCTTTTCCCCCACTCATATACATCTCATTTTCCATGTTCTTAAATGTTAAGAACATGATTTTAAATAATTATTATTCCAATTTTTAATTTTTATAAATAAAGCTATAATGAAAGTCCTCATGCTGAAATTTTTATAAGCATCTCTGATTATTTCCTAAAATATATTAGAAGGAATTACTAGGTAAAAGGCTATATGCTATTTTTAAAAAATGATTTTGATATCCCTTGTTTCTTACAATGTTATACTTTCTCAAGGGTGATATATTGGTACAAATTCTTGTAAACACAGGGTTACATTGTTATAAAATCAAACCTACCAATTTAATAGTGATTAATGTTATCTAATTTCTTTTTTTACTAGTGATATTGAATGCTTTTTCTTATATTTATTGGCAATTGGTGTGTTCTTTTCAAATTTCATGTTCCTATTCCCAATAAGGTTCTTTCTAGGACATCAGTCTTTTTTAACTGGGGAAAGTTTATTATATATTAGTAACAGCAACCTCTGCCACTTACATTACTAATATTTCTTTCCAATTTGACATTTATTTTTCAAATATGTTTCTGGTGTGGGTTTCTTTTCAAGCATTTAAGAACATTTATGTCATCAAATTCTCAGTTTTTTCTTATTGGTTTCTTTCTTTGGTATTGTGTTTAGAATGGCCTTTCCCACTCAAAGTTTAAATAGTCCCTGTGTTTTCCTCTACTTTTTAAATTGTTTTTTAAATTTGTATTAAACTCCTTCTAGAATTTATGTTCATGAATATACATCATAATGATGTGTATTTTAAAATTATTGTGGCTTTCACAAATGTTTTTAATTTGGGATTTTGTGATTCCTCCCCAACCTCTGCCATTTGTCTGCCTTTAAAAATATTTCTTGGGGCCGGCTGAGTGGCATGGTGGTTAAGCGCTGGCTTGGGAAGCCAGCGGCCCCGGTTCAGATCCCACATGTGAAGGCCAGTGACACTGCCCTCAAAAAAATGTATATATTTCTTAGCTAATCTCGTCCTTTTATTCTATCAGATAAATTTTAGAATTATTTTGTTAAGTTCAAAATCAAAACAAAAATAAAAACAACTACCAGAACAACAAAATCCCAGGAATATCAATAGGATTTTGATTAGAAATTTAGGTTATTTAGAGAGTTTTGACATCTTCAACATATTGAGATTCATATCTAAAAATGGTGCTGATTGTTAGATTTATTTAAATCTCTTTTCTCCCATAAATGTTTATAGTTTTCTTCATATGGGACTCACATAGCTATTTTATCCTAGCAAGTTTATAACTTTGTTGCTATCATGAATGGTCGCTATTTTTTTTTTTTTTGAGGGCAGTGTCACTGGCCCTCATATGTGGGACTTGAACCAGGGCCGCTGGCATCCCAAGCCAGCTCTTAACCACCGGGCCGCCACTCGGCTGGCCCTGGTCTCTATTTTTTTTATTATTTATTTTATTGGATTATTTTTGGTAATATAGAAAAGCTATTAATGTAATAATTGGTCACCTTAATGATGTTAATTTTAGCTTTTCAGTTGATTCTCTTGGGTTTTCTTAGGTATATACATTGTCATACACTATTTTTCTACACTTTTTTTTTATTACATTGGCTATTACATAATAACAATGTTAAATTAGTTGTAGTAAGATATTCTTGCTTATTCTTTTTTATTTTTAGATTTTATTGGGGGAGTTGGGGGAAGGGAACAGCATTGGGGAAATGGGGAAGGGGAACAGACAAGTTCTTGTCCTTCAGTCTTAGTTGTGGAGGGCGCAGCTAGCTCAGCTCCAAGTCCAGTTATGCCACTCAGTTCAAGGTGCCGAGTTCATCTTTAGTTGCGGGTGGGCATAGCCCACCATCTCGAACATGCAACCTTGTTGTTAGGAGCAGGTGCTCTCACCAGCTGAGCCATCCTGCCACCTGTTGGCAGCTCAGCTTTGGCACAGCGTCACTGGCCCAGGTGGGAATCGAACCAGTGACCCTGTTGCTCAGAGCTCACACTCTTGAGCAAACTCTTAACCAACTGAGCCACTCTGCTTGCCCTATTCTTGCTTATTCTTGATTTTAATGGGAATGCCTGTAGTCAAGCGTTTCATAATTCATTCATTTGTTCATTCAACAAATATATTTTAAGTATCCTCTATATGACAAGTGCTATGCTAAGTGTGAGAGATGAAATGGTAAGAAAAATAGACATCATCTAAGCTCTAGAATTTACTATCTAGTAGGTAATTATTAAACAGTTATATAAATAAATATAAATTTACAATTCTATAAGTTTTGAGTTGACAAATTAAGGATTTTGTTCTAGATATCTTTTAACATTTTACCAATTGTAAGGAATTCTGAGATTTCAAGTACAAAGTAATTAGGTCCTTACTGGAGAGTTCATCCTGTGAGGAAAGCTGAATAAAATTAAAGTATTAACCACAATGAAACAATTATTTTAAGTTTTTAAGCAAGTAGATAAAATAAAACTTGTCCATTTCTTTCCATTATTTCTTTGAGCTTTTGCAATTTTTTTCCCCTTAGTGTAAACTGAGCACTTAAGTTTGTACTTTTTCCTGATGCTTTTTCTCTTTAAAATAGTTCCTTCATCTTTTAATTCGTTCTTTTCATTGTTTTTGAAGAACTCAGTGAGACCTAAGAGTCTGTTGAGTCAGGCAATATTAACACCAAGTGTTCATTCTAAACTTACTGAAATTTCAGACCTCTTCTTTTGGGATAACCATCTATTAAACAATTAATAGCTAGCTACAAATTACTTATGGGGCAATACTGTTGAAGTTTCTGGGAACACAGTTCTAAGCATATGACAATAATATTGAGAAACCACCTTCCAGTTCCCTCTCTGCAGATCCAGCCCAGCACCCTTCAAACTAAGCCAGGCAAAGAGGGAAAAATAACTACATCATTCCCTCCCTTCTCTTTCCCTCCTCTGCTATACTAGAACCTGCTGAAAGTGTACTATCATCATTGTGGATAGCAGTCATTTGGCCAACCTGTGGGATATGTTTGAGTAGACAGGTGTGGGTGGAGGATGGGGGAAAACAATTTTTTTTTTGAGGTGAGCTTCCAGCTATAAGGATATTTGTGTTCTCTCTTTATCTAGTATGAAGATAGATAGAAAACAGCGTTTCTGTGAGGGTGTAGTGAAAGGATAAATGAAAAAAAAGGCTTAGTGGTGGTTAAATCACCATTTTTAATTTGTTATTTAGCTCTGCATGGCAACATAGTTTCCAAAATATTTCTGCTCTTGTCCTATCACTTCTTTGTTTCTCTGATCTACAGATTTTTCTAAAGAAATCTGTGGAATCAAATTAAATTAAATTCTCCAAGGAATTGGAAGATAATTCTCAAGAGAAAATAATTGAACAGGGATATGGATAGCTACAAAGAAATTACCCTCTGAGTTTTTAATCTTCTTTTTTAACCCTGCTGTCACTACTTTTAAGAGAATATCCCTTGGAGTTAAATAGTACCATAGTCCTCAAGAGATTTTGAAAAACTAAAATTAAAAAAAAAAAAATGGGCCGGCTAAGTGGCGTGGTGGTTAAGTGCTGGCTTAGGAAGCCAGCGGCACCGGTTCAGGTCCCACATATGAGGGCCAGTGACACTGCCCTCAAAAAAAAAAAAATGTAAGGGGAAAGTGGTAGCAGCTGCTAGGGCATTTGTTTCATGTTTTCAGAGATTTTTTTTTTTTCTTTGAGAATTCTTCAATGCACTTAGTGAAATTTATATTTTATTTGTCACACGTAATGGACAACTGGATTAAACAATATTTTAAAAGATTTTTTGGGGGGTTTCTTACAAAAGGAATACACTTTAATATTTAAAATAGGGAAAATATAAAATATAAGAACAAAACATTATCCGTAATGTTTCCAAACATGTGCATCACTGTTTAAGTTCAGTGTTTATGCTTCAGATTCTATTCTTTCCATTTCATAGATGAGTTTTTATTTTTACAAAATACGACTTCTTTTGTTTTTAAATACTTTTTTAAAATACTTTTAAATCATTTTTGTATATCATTTTTTTTTTTTTTTTAAGCTGAGCCGTCCTGCCACCTGTTGGCAGCTCAACGGCAACTCACCTCGAGCTGGCATCGAACCGCCATTGCTCAGAGCTCAGCTCGCATTCTTGAGCGAGCACTTAACCAACTGAGCCATTCATCCGGCCCCTTATGTCATTTTTAATAACTGCATGATATCCAGTCATACACATGAATGTTAATTTATTTAATTATTCTTTCATTGTTGGAAATTTAGATTAGTGCAGGTTTTTTACTGTTATAAACAGGGTGAGACAAATTTTCTAACAGATAAATCTTGGCAAAAATTATTTATTATTCCCTTGGAATAAATTTCTTGAAGTAAGATTATGGGAGTATGAAAAATTTTAAACTTTTGGTGGGTGTAAGCAAATAGCTCTATGGAAAGGATAAATTAATTTGTATCTCTCAAGTTATATAAAACAGCATGCATTTTTCCAAACTTTATCAATGTTAAGTTTGATAAATTTTATTTTTAATCTTTGCCTTTGATTTACAGTTCGTTGTTGTTTTAATTTCCATTTCCTTGAAGACAGGGAACATAGCTTTTGGTATTGCCTTCTGGAATAGAAAGTAAGATTTTACCTATAATATTTTATTGTTACTAATAAGGTACAAGTAATTTGGTGGCAGGAGTCAGGAGGCATTGGGTAGGGTTCGGTTGTTTGGAGGCCTGAGGAAAACAAGTGCTGAATGTTTTTCAACTGAGAAACCCAATAGCTCAAGTTCAATGCTACTTCTGTTCCCAAAATTCAAGATGGTAGAGACAGAGATGGGCTCTGAAGTTCCTTGAAATGAGAGAAGAACTGTTTATTTAACTTTCAGTGTGGTACCTAGCATGTAGCACAGCAGTTGGTACTTGGGGATGTCGAATGATTATGGCTTTGGTTCCTGGAGGTCACCAAACATAGTTTCTCTGAAATGTTGAGCAGTTACGTTAGGCAAGAAAACCCTGGGGCTAGAATGGGTGGAGTGCCACAGGCATCGTATAAGCCAGAGCACCCCTGCTTTGCAAAGAGCATCCTGACATTTACTGAAAGCATCCCCAACTTCAGAAGTTGAACTAAGGTATTTTCCATGTGGACTGAGCCAGTTGGACTGAGAGTGTAGTGGAGGAAACCAGTGCCCTGGTATGGTAAGCAGCTGTGCTTAACATTAGGATGAGGGGATTGGGGAAGTAGTTTTTAATTTTGCTGGTAGTTAACAATAGATACAAATGTTGTCTGCCATAGTTTAATTTTTATAATTGTGTGACTTGTCAGAAGTCAATTATAATAAATTAATTAAAAGTTGATCTTTATAATGATGCTAAATGACATGAGGCCTAGGGGCTGTCTAATGTTCACGTGCATGTTATTTGGAATTCTCAATTCTGTTTTATTTTATTTTTTTAATTAAAAATTATACAGTAAAATTGAAAAATTTTTGCTGTATACTTCTACTAATTTTAAGTAAAGGAAATGTATATTTTATTTGTTACATGTGCAGGTCAACTTCATTTCTAAAAGTTATTTTTCTTCTTTATTTGTGACTTTTGGGGAACTGCTACTGTGGGTTGAAAAACATCGGATGACATTCATTGTGCTCTATTGGCTGAATATAACTATAGTTATTTGGCTATTAGTTGATTCAATTCTTATTCAGTTAACGCCTTGGTTTATGTGTGGGGAAAGGGAAAATTATTTTTTCTCCATAAATAAAAGTGGAAAAAAATAGCTTATCAGTAGGAAGTAGACATCCTTATATTTTCATGAAATATAAGTCTATTAAATGAGGAGTTTTAGAGAACTTACTGATTTTTATTAACTTTGTCTTTGGCAAATGGTTCTTTATGAAGTCATTTCTATATACTTCAAAAAGAGTCAATACTTGATACTTGAGTAAGAACAATGTTTTTATTTATAGCTCAAGTTTGGTGCTTTTTGATAGACAAGTGGTTTATTAAACTTGGTATTATATAATGGAAGATTTTGGCTACTTGGATAAGAAAGAAAAGTTGAGAATTATTTTCTATATTCTTAGCGTAAATGGCTTTCTAGTTATAAAACAGCTAATGCTTGCTTTATAAATAAATATAGAAATTAATATTTTATTTTGACATACTGTCAGTGCAAAGGCAGCAGCTTTTTATTATTTTCATTTTCATAATTGCTCGAAGAAGCAAATTTATTGCATGAAAATTCCCCAACTACTTTTTACCTTGAAGTACAATCTGATTTGCTTTGTTAAGTTTTAATTTTATGACATGTCATATTTTTGTTGTGTCCAAAATTAAACTTCGGGGTACAGGTATGTTTTTCTAGACTAGGATTGTGAACAGAATAAATTACCAGAGAATTACATTTAAATGAATGTACAAGTATAGGAATGTTGACTGGGCTAGCTACACCTCCCCACATAAACAGCTTGTTAATGTGCAATCAGTCCCTGGAGTTGCCATGAACTTGGAGCTTAATGAACAGGTGGAGAAAGAGGATGAATCCCGATCCAAAATGGATCTGACAGCTTATCAGGCAATTTCACTGATCGCTAATCCATTTCGTTTGGCAACTTAATTTATCACACAGTTAGAATTTTCATCCCGTGGGTTTCCAGGTGGAAATTAATTCAGAAACATGTCCAATACCATGGGGTTGAAGAGAACTGTTTAAGCTTTGTGAGGACATTTAGAAATAAATTATTTTAAATCCATATAGCACCTTTCTCTTACAATTCCGTTCGTGTTATCCAAGTCCTTCTTAAAATGTGTGAGTGGTACTAGCACATCATGACAGTGAAGTAAGGTTTATTTGTGCCTGTAAGAAAATTTCTAAATTAAATAGACAAATTGTTAATGTATTGGTGAAATAACTAGTAAAATATGTTAAAGAATCTTGTGAATATATATAGAAAAACTAACTGGTCTTGAACATGTTTTATAGTATCCATAGCAAGACATAATGAGCAAAAGAAATTTTTTCTTAAAGCTCACAACTTTACATCTTGTGAGTACTTCAAATTCTCTAACTAGACTGATTTATAGCTCATTATTTTACTTAAAAATATCTGTTACGACAGTAAAGAAGAAATGCAATCTGCCTCCCATAGCTCACGGTCATACTCTGCTTAGAATTTGCAAGGATGAGCCTCAAAAATTGAGCTTGGCTTAGGATCTGGCTATGGTTTAAAACAACTTCAAAACCAGAAACACATTTTCTTCAATTTTTAAAGACTTGATTTATAGTGCATAGAAAGTTAAATTGAATATTGATGCTTGGAAAACAAATGTGTCCTGTAAAAATGACAGAACAAAAGAACACAATAAAAGATGATAGAGTGATTGATTGTCTAAAGCTTAGAGATAGGAGCCTCCTCCTTAGATGTCTTCTTCTCTAGGCATTTGTAGCTCTAAGAGGTGATGGGGATGAAATGTTAGAGGAGATTAGTTGCACTGTGGCATGAACTGTTACATTTTATAAGAAGATTGAGCAAGGCTGGTAACAAATCATTTCTAAGAAGGAATTTGAGGAATGACAAATGGAGCACAAGATCAATAAGATCTATGATATAACTGCTGGAAGGGACACCAGGGAATTCCTTATAATTTCTCAAGCCCTGAAGCACCTTCAAGAAGAATTTAAGTCAATGAAAAACAATTGAGATGATAGGAAACCACAAACTGGCATAACACTGTCATTGATTGAATGTGTCAGGCAAATTGTAGCTATCATTCTTATGACCAGGCTGATTAAAGTAATATCTTCATACTTTAAAGGGGCTCAGTGTTGAATCAACCTGGCATGTTTCCCAAATCCCCTCCCTGAGTCTTTGGCATTTTTCCCTGGAACATATTGCAGACCCGTAACCTTGTCATTTCAAAAAATAGACTTTAATTTTTACCTTTAAAGGAAAATGGTTACAGAGTCCAGTATTAGTCCTTGGGAATCAAGCCAAAAGAAAAAATTATGCAGGGCATTTTTTGACTTTCTCCTTTCCTCTGAGAATAATGATTTTGTCTAACTTTAGTGGGTATCAGAATCACCCAGAAGTTTGTTTCAAATGCTGATTGCCAGCCTCCAGCACCCGGGAATTCAGGTTCAGTAAGTCTAGAAGGTGTCGTTGGACTCTCCAATTATCAAGGATCCTGATGCAGAGGCTCTGATACAGGAGCCTGTATACCCTCCTTGGGAATAATTTCCCTAAAATCTCTGGCTTAGAGCACAGCGAGAAAGGTCCATGCACTTGCTCTCTGGTATTCCTTTTCAGACATTTTTGAAGATTTTCTCTTTTCGGGGCTTTCACAGATTTGTCTTGGAAAGGACAGTATCTTCCTCTGTTTTCTTAAAACCTGGGCTTCGATATTTGCCCTTCCCTTTCTTCCTCTTCCTTTCCCTTTCCTTCTCATTCTCCTCTTATCCGCCTCCTTTTCTCCCTTCCTTCTTTCTAATGCTCATTATGTTAGAGTTTGTGCCTAATTCTCTGCCAGACATTGGGATGATGGACATGATTGTTCTAAATTAGCTTGTATTGTTCAGGCACATACTTATATACATAAGCAAGTATATAATACAGGACTAATGACAAGTGGCATTGGAGAAATACAAATCAAACTCCAGGGAAGGAGTCATTATTGTGAGTATGGATATCAAGAAACTCTTTATAGGTATGATGGTAAAGCATTGAAGAGAGTAGTAAGTAGTTCAGTAGGCAGAGAGATAAGAAATTGCAAGAGAAAGGCATGAGAGAATCTGGCCTGTTGGTGAAATGGTGCATCAGCTGTTTGTGGCTTTGTGAAAATATCATTGGACAAGGAGGGAGAAAACTGGGGTTCAAATATTATTATGGACCTGAGTGCTGGGTTTTGGTGACCTCTAATGTAAGTTTATGTTTATCTTTGTCTTAACTTTATTGGTTCTACTTTTTGGTTTATGTCTCTTGCATAGCTGACTTGTCTCAAAGGAGAATGTATACTATTCATTGTGGTATCTCTCTGAAGTGTCTCTGATTTAACCACCATACTGGGAGCCCATGAATAAATCAGTTGGGAAAGTAGTATATTTTAGTGGCTGTAGTGGGCTGGAAAATAGGCCCTCCCAACAAAGATATCCACCTTCTAATTCCTGGAATTTATTAATATTACCTTAGATGGCAGATGTAATTAAGTTAAGGATCTTGAGATTTGACCACACACAGAGGGGAAGGCCATGTGAAGATGGAGCTGAGGTAGATTCGAAGATGCTGCCCTTGAAGATGGGAATTATGTGGCAATAGAGAAGGAATGCTGGCAGCCACCAGAAGCTGGATGAGGTAAGGAGCATCTCTCCCCGAGTCTCCAGAGAGAGGGCAGCCCTGCTGACACCTTGGTTTCTGCCCAGGGAAAATGCTTTTGGATGTCAGGTCTCCAGAACTATGAGAGGACAAATGTGTTTTGTTTTAAGCCATGGCAGTTTTTTATAGCATCTCTAGGAAACTAATACAGTGGTTAAGAGGTTGAACTTTGAAATTAGAAAGATAAGGATCTATTGTTAGTATGACCTTAGACTAGTTCCTTAGATCTCTCCGTGCTTATAGAGAGTAGTTCTGAGGACGAAATTACCTAACATGTTTATGTGGTTTGTGTGGTTTCCAGTTTCTGGTACATATCATAAACTACTTAATAAATGTTAAATGTGATGGTGATGATGATAATGATGCCAATGGTAATCGGAACAATATAAAACAAAAGAGGGGGAACCCTAATGGATCCATTGTGTTCTATAAGATTTAAGATTTCTAACATAATAAACTACTGACTCTTCCCTCACTTTTTTTTTTTTTTTTTGCGGGTAGTGTCATATGTGGAACCCAAACTGGGGCCGCTGGCTTCCGAAACCAGCGCTTAACCACCGCGCCATTTGGCTGGCCCTTAAATTACTGACTCTTACTTTTGAGTTATTGATAAAGTGACCCATGAAAATGGCAGATAGTAAAACCCCCACCAAGAAGCTATTTAATGAACTATGAGGATCCTGTAACAAAAAATCCTCAAGTTGGGTTTGTGTCCCATGAGAAAGACTGTGAGGGGATCTTGTCTTTTGGATGAGGCTCTTTTTTTTTTTCCCTTTTCTTTTGTTTAACTTGTGGTTCTTCAAATAGCCTGAAGCATGGAAGGAGACACTTTGATCTAAAAACTCTATGTTGGTAGCTGGCAGAGGTGATCTCAGTGGAGAAACAATGTGTTCACCAATTAAAAGTGCATATTGCTTTTAATTCTTCTTCCAGTAGTTCCAGGAGTTTTAGTGAAACTGAGATTTGTATCCTTCTTCAATGCTACATGGGACCACTCATGATAAGAATTAGGAATAAAGAACCGCCCCCACCACATACACACACACAAAGAGTAAAATAAAACATAAATACACAACTTGTAGTGATCCTGATTTTTCCTTATAAAAATTGAGACCCAGTAAGTAAACTGTTGGAATTATTGGGCATTCAAACATTATCCTTCAAACATAACACAGGCTGCTCTGTTAGCGAGCCAAGATGTTAGATCCGTAGATTTACTGAGCCATATGTGTAGGCATTAAGTAGATCACCTTGCATTGTGGTAGAACTGATGTAATTTAAGAATCCGGTGGGTCTGATTTGTGAATCTGGGGGAGACAGTTACTTGGCAGCAATGACAGGTCATATCACTGCTGCAGTGAGTAGACTTGAGACAGTGAGCTACCATATTTTGCCGTGTATAGTGTGCATCTTTTTGCCCAAATTTGTGAGCGAAAAATAAGGATGTGCATTATACAAGGGTAGTACTAATTCTGTATCTATGTAAATGTTTTTAATTTTTTTATTTATGCTTATGAGTTAAAAGTGTAACTAACTCTAGAAATCAATAATGCTATCCGTATGTAAAATAATACCCTGGAATATGATAATCGGTTTTGTTGAACTTACTACAAACATGCAACAATGAAGAGTTCTTGGCTTTCTATGATGTGTAAATATCATAAATTTGTTACTGATACATAAAATTTCTTGTACCGCAATACATTAAAAAAAACAAATGCTAAAATTCCTTTATAATATAAAAAACAAGTACCTAAATGTAAACAAATAAAAGTTTGAATCAAAAAATTAAAATGAAAGATTTTTTTCCTGAAAGTTTAGGCCAAAAACGTGGGTGCACATTATACATGAGAGTGCATTATACATGGCAAAATATGGTATTTTACTTATTCTGTCAGACTGAGGCTTCCACCCATGAAATAACTATTATTTAGAGGATTTTGTCTTCTCAGCAGTTATTAAAACACAATTACCAAATGAAATCTCATTATGGTGATTTGTCAGATCAAGAGCTTTCTGAGGGCAGGGACTGTATTCTTCATTTATATATCTCCAATGACTTGCACTATGTCTGGCTGATTGTTAGTGCTCAGGAGATGTTTGTGGAATTAATGAATGATTAAGTAAGTCATTTTCTGTAATCAGGACTTTTAGTTAGAGGGGTAGTAAAAAGACTCAAAGACTGAGGATTTTCTACCTTCTATCAGTTAGCAGGACTCCCTTAACTGGTGGATTTGTTTCTTTTACTGTAATGTTTATTTTTTCTTTTTATTTCAAATTTCTTTGGAAGTACAATAATATTATATGTAATAATATAAATAAAATAAGAGGAAATAAATTACTGATTACCCCACCTTGTAGAAAACGATTGGCTTTTTTCCCATCTGTTTTCATGCATTTATACACATTTTTGTTGTGTTTTTATGATTAGAAACTATACCTAATTTGGTATACAGTTTTCCACTTAATATAAACACGTTTTCATATAATTTTGTATGGTTTATAATTATACTTTAAAATGGCTCCATATTATATTCTCCACTCCCTTTTTTCCCATAATTCCCCATTTCCCCATCTGCTTTGTCTCTCTGGTGAATTCTCACTTAGCTTTCAAGGCCTGGTCCAACAGTCCTGTAATTTCTGTTGACAGTTATGACCCTACTAATTTACACATATATTGATTGTAGAACTTTCAATATTATATAACTTTTTTCTTTTTACAAAAATTTTGAGAAATGAGTTACAATAGAGCATGGATTATACAATTCTTTGTCCTGATGCCTTACTCAGTGATGGTCACCTAGTAGGCACTCAAATATTTGCAGAGTGCAGATATCATTTTAAGATCTGGGAAAAGAATGATGAATAAAATACAGTTTCTGGATTTGATGCTCAAAGTATAGTGGCAGAGACAGGTAGGTAAACCTCATGTAGAAATGGCTGTTCTAGAGTTATACAATATATATGGTGCTAGGAAAACCCAGAGAAGGTTGACATAGTCATGTCATAGCTTTCTCTTTCTTACAAATTCTTTTTTTGAGAGGCTGGGGAGAGGAATGTATTTCTTCTAGGAATGGTATGGCTAGGCCAAGGAATACTAACATATTTATGGTTCTTTGTTTTTCTTGTCAAATTATTTTCCACTCAAATTATTTTCCAAAAGATTCTTTTCCCTCATATGTACCTTGTTTGCCCATGTCATTTTCTCATTTATATTTGGTATCTTGAAATATGTTTTTCACCAATTTGTATAATATCCTTATGTAATTGATACAGGTAGAATTCTAAGATGTTACTCAAATTCCCCAGTATACAGGCCCGAAGTAATCCCTGAGACTGCAAATTTGATGGATTTTACTCCCATAATCAGGTTGTATCATGTGCCACAATATTGACTTTAAGAAGGAGATTATCAGGATGAGTCTGATCTTACATGTTAGTTATGGCCATGTTAACACTTTGAAAGCACAGTTTTCTTTGGCTGATAGCAAAAGAGGAAGTCAGAAAAATTAAAAACATGAAAAGGATTCATCACCCATTGTGGCTTGAAGACTGAGGCCATATGGAAATGAGCTAGATTTGAAATGTTAAGTCTTCAGCCTCTAGCAATTGAGAGAGATTCCTGGCTGATAGCCAGCAAAGAAACAGATTTTGTGCCAACAAAATCTTAAGTGTTATAAAAGAAAGTACATATGCTAATTTTTTTTTGGCCGAATTCTGTCAACATCAAGAATGAGTTTGGGAGATTTTTCTCCAGTTTCCAGACTAGAATTCAGCCCCACCAACACCGTAATTTCAACTTGTGATAGTCAAATTGTGCCTGCACTACTGGCCTACAGAAATGTGAGCTAATAAATGGGTGTTGTTTTAAGCAGCTAAGTTTGTGGCAATTTGCTATGCAGCTATAGAAAATGAATACAATAATATATAATCATCTGTGATATTTGCTACATATATTTTTTGTTCTTTATTTTATTGTAAGTTTTGCTTATATAAAAATTTTACTTTTACTTTTTTATATAATTGAATCTATTGAAATTTTTCTTGATTATTTCTAGTATTTCGTTAAATTTTAGAATGTGTTAGATAGCGTGGTATGGGTAGGCCTCTCAGAGGATTTAAGTGTGAGTCTCAGCTGATGGATTTGATTAAACTCTGTCATTGCCATCTTTTTTTGAAATTGTAACACTTCAACCTGAACATTGACTCTTTCCATTGTTGCGTAGCTAAGGATGAATACAGAGAAATTCTCCTTTGTAAAAATTTGGAGATTTTCTCACTAAAACATTCCTTTTGATGCTTGGATGGAACCTTGTAATCTAATATTTCAACAGTAATGGGGGCCTAACAATGTAGGGCAACTTCCTAGAACCATGCCATTAGCTCTTTGTTTTACAATAATTCTTGGCAAGAGAAAA
The DNA here is from genome assembly GCA_033961575.1 of Aselliscus stoliczkanus. NCBI lineage: Eukaryota > Metazoa > Chordata > Mammalia > Chiroptera > Hipposideridae > Aselliscus > Aselliscus stoliczkanus. The sequence continues at coordinate 36,160,103 of CM066738.1, forward strand.
TTTCTGTACACTTAATTTTTGCTCTACACTTCTTCCAAATTCTCTGGATGGCCTAGATTTGGCCTATTGCTTATTATTGTCAGTGTTCTGATATAGAAGGGGCTCCTACAAGAGGCTAGAAAGGATCAAAGCATGTTTATAAACAATAACTCGATTACTGTGGTTTTTAACACCCATCGTATTATTGATTTATGTTGATGCTTCAGCTATTTCTGTCACATTCCTAGACTGTTGTTAAAAACATCCTAAACAAGGGAATCCTTTTCTATTGTGGACACATTTGTTCTTTCAACATAGGGATATTAAGGACCTAGTATGTGCTAGCTCCACAGGCCTTATTACTTTTTGCCTTTTCTATTTGATACTTATGTGTCAAATTGCCTATGCCAATAAAATCTTCAGTGTTATAAAAGAAAGTACATATACTCATTTTCTCTTCGCTGACCTCATAGAAAGACTTGGCTTTTATATAGGCAAAAACTAGTAGTTGTGCTGAACGTAAGACAATATTTTCATTTTTATAGTATCAATGTGTGATAGATAATAGGCTCAAATAAGGGATTATTTCTATTAAAGCTTAATTTAAGCATTGAGATGAAAATTGGTATCATAGAAATGAGAAAATTCTAATTATGGTCCTGTCAGGGGCACACAGTCATTGTGTAGAGGTTCGGAAGTGACTCTATCATACAGTATCATGTAATTTTAAAGCTTGAAAGAAACTCAAAGATTATCTAGGCCAGATGTTTCATGTTACAGATGAGGAAACTGAGGCATAGAGAGAAGAAGTAACACACTCAAGGACATGCAGGCCATATATAACAGAACCATGAATAGGATCCAGGTCTCCTGGCAATTACTTCTGTTCTTTTCCTCAATTCAGTTCCATGTGCTACTTACCATACTTAATAATTCAGTAGAATTGACATGTGTTTCATGATATTAAGTTGATATCGTAGGTTGAATTCTGGAGGGTTTTAGGACTCATTGTCCTTTTCTATAATATTGAAACAATGTGGTTTCTATTAAAATACTCAGTGAACCTTCTATCTTCTGAAATATTTGTTTATATAAAATATGGATAGTAACTGAGACCTCTGACAGCAGCAGCAGAGTTTGGCCTTAGTGAATTTCTGACATTTTTGTATGGTATTGTTGCTGACTATTTTTGGTTTTTGGTTAAAGAAAGGAAACACTTCTAAGGATATGTTTTCTTCTGTTGACCGTTGGCTACTTTTCTATTGATCTCCTTTTTTTACTTGAAATGACAAAACTAAAAGAGGCATTGTTGTGACTTAAAAAAAAAAATCTTTCATTTGTATGGAAACAGTTTGGTTGTTAAATTGCTTTATTAGTTTTAGGTCCCAGGAGTATCCTTTATTTTTTTTATATTGAAAATCTGTAACTGTTTGGTTTATGAGTTACTTCAGTTACTGCCTGTTTTAGTTTGTTTTCCTTTTAATTTGGAGACATGAATGAATCATTTTTCTCCTTTAATTTCTTCCTGCTGTATAAAAGACATATTTTCTGTAACTGCTTGTTTTTCAAGGCTATCAATAATGTTATATGGGTCTTCTTGGGATAATTTAGTCCTCCGTCATTAAGGTTTCTAATCCTGTTGGTCTTGCCTACGTTCAGAAATGTTTTATAAAATAATTTAACTATATTCATGTTTGCCACTTCTCCAATACATATGGAATCCAGTGGGCTTAAATTTGAATCCTTTTTCTCTGTGTCACTTACTAGCCAGGGTCACAAGGGCTAGCCAGGACTTGACACGGATCACTCAATCCCTCTCTGAATCTCTGTTTTCTCATCTTTAAAACAGAGAGAGTAAGTGTCTTAGAGTCATTGTGAGGATTAAATAAAACAGTGCTGTACCCCTGGCATTCTTAATAAATAGTAGCTGTAAAAATACTGTATCTAGGGTAAAAATACAGAATACTATTCTGAAACATTATTCTTGTTAATCGTTATTTAATGCATACAGTTTACCTTCCTCATCAATTAATCAGGGATCTACAAAAAAGTTCCCAAAGATGGATATTAAAGGATATCTATTTACCCCTGTGATAAGATCAATAGTTCCTTTTCAGGTCAAATACAGTAATAGTCTCCCCTGATACCTGGGGGACATATTCTAAGACCCCCAGTGGATGCCTGAAACTGTGGATAGTACCAAATCCAACGTATACTATATTTCTTCCCATATATAGATACCTATGATAAAGTGTTATTTATAAATTAGGCACAGTAAGAGATTAATAATAACTAATAATAAAATGGAACAATTATAACAATATACTATAATAAAAGTTATGTGTATGTGGTTTCTCTCACACTGAGAACTACTCAGTGACTAGTGGGTGAGAAGCATATATAGTGCAGACACACTGGACAAAGGAATGATTCATGTCCGGGGAGGGTGGGGCAGGATAGCTGAATATTTCATCACACTACTCAGAATGGCATGCAATTTAAAATTTATGAATTGTTTATTTCTGGAATTTCCCATGTAATATTTTTGGACTGTGGTTGATTGTGGATAACTGAAACCATGGAAAATGAAACCACAAATAAGGGGGACTACTGTATTTTAAAATTTTCTTCTGGTAAACTCTATCTTTGCTCCTGAAAGTATATACCGGGGTGCCAAACAATTGTATACACATGACTTGTATTCATCTTTTATTATCGGTATGTATCGAGTATTACAATTTTAATACAGATTTTTCCTTTCTTAAAATGTGTATACATTTTTTTGGCACCCTCTGTATTTGAATAGAAGACATTACATAGATGGACAGTATGTTGTATAGAATTCAGTACAAATATATAATGTCTCCATCTGTTCATTTTCCACTTTTGTCACTTTGGCCTTCCCATCTTAGATTCCTGAGGCGATCATATACCCTCCCCTGCAGAGTGAACATCCATATGGCCCACATAACTCCTTTCCAGTGTATGAGGAATATATTAGTTATTTGGGATTAGAGACTTTGTGGCATCTTCTTCCAAACTGTAGTTTAACTCAGGCCTGATACCTAGCTAATATTTTTTGACAAGCTTGTTATCAGGCAAGAGAATAAGGCTGTCCTGGTACCACAGAGAAATTAGTTTGTCTTATGAGCAAATGCAGAGAATAAGGTACATAATTTTCAGTACTCAAATATCACGTCCAGCATGACAGAGCAGTGGGAATGGAGAAGGGGTTGCAAAAGGTTAAGAAAGAGAGAGACACAAGTAAGAGAAAAATGCAGTTGAGGCCAGGGGACTGTGGCCTCCTGGACTGAGCTCCGAATCCAGCCTTACTGCTTCTTTTATTGTCTTACAAATAAGAAAAGATCAATGTTGGGTTGGACTTCATGGATTGGATTGAATTGAATTAACATTGCTTCTAGAAACCAATGTGGAACTTCTGAAATATTTAGCATCCTGTTTTATTATAATATTTTCTTAATTAAATTTTAGTTGGTGATTTGTGTACCCCTTTTCCCCCCTCAGTATGTCAGGATTGTGTTAATGTGAAGTAAATGTACCAATATATTCTGTTTTAGTTTGCTAGGGCTCGAAAGGTTCTGGGACCAATTATAATGTGTGTGTTGGTGGTGGGGGGCTTCCTCTATAGCACCAAGCAATTTTCCAACACAGCTGCTGTCCTATCCAGAGACAGTATCAGATTCCGCAGGTTAAGGGCCTAGTCTCATAAGACTTGGACCCCTTCCATCCCCACCCTTCCTACTTCAGATGCCAGTTATAAGCCCCTGTTGTCACCTGTGCTTCTGACCATAGGCTATATTAATCAAACCCTCCTTGGGTTTGATTAATTTTCTAGAGTGGCTCATAAGACTCAGAGAACATTTTACTTGGTTTATTATAAAAAGATATAACTGAGGAACAGCCAGATGGAAGAGATGCATAGGGCAAGGTATGGGAAAGGGTGCAGAGCTTCCATGCCCTCTCTGAGCAGGTCACTCTTCCCAAATCTCCATATGTTCACCAACCTGGAAGCTCTCAGAACCCTATTCTTTTGGGGTTAATTACATAGATGTGATTGATTCAACTATTGGCCATAGGTGATTGATTCAACCTCCAGCCACTTTCCCTCCCTGGAAGTCAGGGGGTGGGACAGAAAGTTCCGACCCACTATTTAGAGTTGGTTCCCAGGACAACCAGCCCCTATCCTTAGGTACTTTCTCAAAGCTACCTCATTAACATAAACCCAGTTGTGGAAAGGAACTTGTAATGAATAACAAAATACCTATTTCACCTTTATGGCTCTGAAGTAATTTCAATAACTGAGGACAAAAGATGCTCATATTGTTCTTATCATTCTGGAAATCCCAAGGGTTTGGGGAGCTGTATACAAGGAATTGTGGACCAAGACCAAATATAAGAGAAATATATTTTGCTGAATGACTATAATATATTTCTTATGAATCACAATATTTCAGACTGCCAATAGCAAAGATTGGGTGCCTTAAACAACAAAATTAATTTACTCACAGTTCTGGAGGCTAGAAGTCTAAGATCAAGGTGTTGTCAGGTTTGGTTTTTCCTGAGGCTCCCTATAGATAGCTGCTTTTTGACTGTCCTCCCCTAACCTTTTCTCTGCACATCCCTGGTGTCTCTGTATGCCCTAATTACCTCTTCTTATAACAACATCAGTCAGATTAGATTAGGGCTCACCCTAATAGCCTCATTTTAACTTAATTATACCTCTTTAAAGGTCCTATCTCCTAACACAGGTCACATTTTTAAGGCACTGGGGATTAGGACTACAACATGAAATTTGGAGGGACAATACAGTACATGACATATTATAATTAACGAAAAAAGACTATTGTGTCTAGAAGAATTTTATTGGGTGGACTCAATTAAATGGCATTGTCCACGTCTACTAAGAGGTAGATTTTCTTACGTTTTTAGGGAGGGTCCTAATTAGGAGATGAGAGAATAATTTAAAAAATGTAAGAGGCAAGAACAGTAGGCAAAATGTTTAACTTTTGCCCCCTTAAACTAGGAAACTATTTACGTTTAGCATAGGCAGATTCATTAAAGTGAGATATTCCTACTGTTTTAATGGTCTGAAGTGAAATAGCATTTAGCAGCTCATAATTAACCTATAAACAGGGCTTATTAATGAATATCTTCTGGAGATCAGAAGAGTTTGGGTTCTGTTTTTTTCTTTGGAGCTAAATAGAGACATTCCTTTCAAATAGGAACAAATTGGGATACATTTGTCATGTTTTTTGAGGTAAATTATAAACACTTTAGGTGAGTGGAATCATTCTAAAGGAGAATTTCTTTTCAAGAGTCAAATTTTCTTTGAATTTTATCATCAAGATCTTTGAATATAGTGTCAAAACAGGGAAGGTCCAAACCTGTAGAGAATTTTTATGAGTTCATTTGAGCCAACCTGACTACAATTGCCAGGAAGCAAAATCTCAACGAAGAAGTACTCTGGAGAATGGCAGGTTTGCAGCTAATTTTATACATTAAAATCAAAGGAGGAGACATAAGGAGGGTTACATGAAATCTATTGGTGGTAGATTAAGGGGGCGGAGAAAGCAAAGTGGGGAAATTGCTGGGATTGGATAAAAAGTAAAATGGAGAGATATATACTTCTTTTACATTGGTGGGCACAGGATAGTTAATAATTAACATTTACAGCACATAGAGATGGTATTCGGGGAACAAGATAACAATGAGGGGTTCTGTAGTCTCCTGCTCTGGTGCAATGGGTGTGCCTTGAAAGGTCTGGAAAAGGAGATTACTCTGACATTTCCAAGGCATGTTATCTTAGATACAAAAAGACAATAGACAGGCTCACTTAAGGTAAACATTGACCTTTTCAGGCACTTACAGGCAGGTCTAAGATGTGACTACCTTCCATGAGCTGCTTCTAGTTAGGAATTTTTACATTCAGACTGATACCATGCTCAAGTCTGGCTGCCTGCCCCTTGAAACAGTGAAAAATCAAGAAAGACGTTGGTAGGGCCTGCTGAGTGGCTTAGTTAGTTAAGAGCTTGCTCAGGAGTGTGAGCTCTGAGCAACAAGGCTGCTGGTTCAATTCCCACATGGGCCAGTGAGCTGTACCTGAGCTGAACTGTTGCTGAGCTGGTGAGAGCATGTGCTCCTAACAACAAGGTTATCTTTTCAAGATGGTGGGCTATGCCCGTCCTCAGCTAAAGACTAAATTTGGCACCTTGAGCTGAGCTGCTGCCAGATGGCTCAGTGGATAGTGTGTGCACTCTTAACAACGAAGCTACTGGTCTGACTAGTCTGACTACCGCATGGGATGGTGGCTACTATGCCCACCCGCAACTAATTGAACACAGCACCTTGAGCTGAGTGGCATGACTGCACATGGAGTTGAGCTTGCTGCGCCCTCTACAACTAAGCTTGAAGATTGAAGGACAACGTGGCTGTTCCCCTCCCCCAGTTCACCAACACCGTTCCCTTCCCCCAATTCCCCAATAAAATCTTTAAAAAAAAAAAAAAAAAAAGAGAGACAAGTTGGTAGAAAGAAAAGCAGGTTTAATTCAGAATGCCAGCATTCTGGGAGGATGGCGGACCCCTGTTTAAAGACTATTTCTCCGTTCCTAGAAAGTGCAGAAGGTCTTATAGGTACATAAGAACAAAGGAAAGGGGGAGTGGGCCAGGCAGGTCTGAGAGTTTATATCACTTCCTGGGGTCTGTTCTGTTTTAAGATATGTTATCTCTGGACTCGGGACTCTGACTCAGTCACCACGGCCTGGGATTTTATATGTCACCAGTAAAAACTGCAAGGGAGATGCAAAATGGATTCCGGTGTCTGGGTGCCTGAGGATTAAGTAATTGCTCTTTTCATGTTAGGATTCTGTTGATTAAATGGATGATTGAGGTATGGGTAGCCTTGAGAAAGGGAACAGAACAGAAATCAGTTAGTGGGGAGAAACAAAGAGAAAACAGCTGAATATCAGGGTGGATCAAACTGCAAACTAAGTAAGTTTAACCACAGGTGGCTAGACAGCTAGCTATATGGTGAGTCAAACTGCAAATCAGCTAAGTCTAACTGCATTATTGATTTGTGAATTTCACCCTTACAAGATTTATCCTAATCCTATGTGGTTACTTTCAGTCTCTGAGTTTGTAAGGCCTCCCCTGAGCTTGTCAGTTTGAGTAGGTGGCTCCATTTCATCCACAATAGAAACTTTGAAAAAATTGTGGAAGTTTTAAAATGTTTCATATTGGATAATATTTATGACTTCCTTAAAGTATATACTATTCATTTGGCCAGAGAGTAAGGAGTTGTTTTCTGAGTTATATATTGGGCTTGTAAAATCTAAGTGGAGGGTGGCTGGGTGAATCAGTTGGTTTGAGCACATGCTCTGAGCAACAGTGTTGCTGATTCGATTCCCACATGGGCCGGTGAGCTGAGCCCTCCGAAACTAGATTGAAAACTCCGACTGGACTTGGAGCTGAGCTGCGCCATCCACAACTAAGATTGAAGGACAACAACTTGACTTGAAGCTGATGGGTCCTTGAAAAAAACGCATTGTTCCCTGAAAAAACAACACATTGTTCCCCAATAAAGTTTAAACTAAAATAAAATCTTAAAATAAAATGAAACACATTTCAAATGAAATATTTCTTTTTTATTTCTCTTGTTTGAAACAAACACATCCGTTATTGCTTTCACATATTAAATAGTAAAACCAACCAAATTTACCCAGAGCAAGCTAGATTAATTTGTACATTTTCATTTAGGTTAAATTGGCATAGGCTTATGAGGAGCCCCTTAATTTCAGCTTTGCAAGAAATAGTATAATTGTTTTAACCATTTCTGTTTCTCGAAATATTTTTAGATAAAATAACATCAGAGATGTGAATTTAAATGTTCCACTTGGATTCCAGTTAGCTTTTGATTATTCATGCTAATGAAAGGAGAGCATAGGCATGTAGCTCCCAAGAGACCTTTAATCCAAAAATTATTTCTTGTTAGCATTTGAAACCATTTTGGATAGCAGTGTGCCTCATGTTCTATGACTTTATTGATAGCCTTTGAATTTTAAGTGCAGGGGAGGAAAACTTTCACCTTCTTCCCTTCTAGATTCTTTGGCTGGTTAAATTGACATAAGAGTGATCAGCAGGAGAAAAAAAAAATTGTGAATATGGGAGCCCCCACAAAGATATGAGAGCTCTCTGGCAGGCATTTGAGATTTATATGCCATAGTGAGCTAGGGAGAAGTGGGTAAGGAGTCTAGGGCTTCAAGAGAAGGAAGACAATTCATAGGGAGATGGGAAGGGCATGTATTTGCTTAACAAATGTGTGCTATGCCATACAGAGATAATGGGACATGGAGACTTCTTTGAACAGGCCATGCTGTGTTGCCCCCAGCTTACCACACTTAGCCCACACTCTTGTAGTTATCTCTGGAGATAGCTGTCTCTATGGACCAGGCCCTCTATATAAATTCTTTTAGGCAGTATAGGGGAACTTAACTTTTGGGCCTTGATTGACTTTAGCTCAAAGTAATTCTCATGCCAAAGTGGCACATTTTGGAGAGGCTCCTTCTGAATCTCTTCCGAAGTAAATATTGAAATGTATTTAGTGGAGTGGAATATATATGAAATTTTCTACTTCTTTAGATCTTCAAATTTTCTTCTTTAAGAGTTAGAGCCCTTTAAAAGGCCCTCAGTTTCTCAAACATACACATGGAGTGCAACACATTTGACAGATACATTTCAAATGAAGCCTAATGTCCTTTGTAGAGAATAACAAAGTATGTTAATTACTTAGGATTCTATTTATAATTTACTTTTTTAAAAAATTTTATTTATTTTTAAAGTAAAAAAATTTTTTTAGCTGAGCCATCCTGCCACCTGTTGGCAGCTTAGCGGCAACTCAGCTCTGGCTGGGCAGCTTAGTGGCAACTCAGCTCTGGCTGGGCACTGAACTGCTGTTGCTCAGAGCTCACTCAGCTCACACTCTTTTTTTTTTTTTTTTTGAGGGCAGTGTCACTGGCCCTCATATGTGGGACTTGAACCGGGGCTGCTGGCATCCCAAACCAGCGCTTTAACCACCACACCACTTGGCTGGCCCCTCAGCTCACACTCTTGAGCGAGCTCTTAACCAACTGAGCCACTTGGCCAGCCCTAATTTACTTTCATAGTTAGAAATTTGTTTAAGTAAGATGGCTGTATTGGGGTTTTCCAGAGAAACAGAACATATATAAAAAGATTTATTATAAGGCATTGATTACTGTGGTCTGAATGTACACCCCCAAAATTTATATGTTGAAATTTTAACCTCCACAGATGATTATATTAGGTGAGACCTGTAGAGGTGATTAGGACATGAGCGTAGAATCCTCATGAATGGGATTAGCTCTTATGAAATATGCCTCAGAGGGCTTCTTGGCCCCTTCTACCATGTGAGGACAGAGAGAAGCTGTTGGCTATGAGCCAGAAAAGGGCCTTCAAGAGAATGTGACTATGCCGGCCTCTTGATCTTGGACTTCCCAGCCTCCAGAAATGTAAGAAATAAATTTCTATTGTTTATAAACTACCCAGTGGTATTTTGTTACGCTGTCTAGATGAACTAAGACATTGGTTCACCCCATTATGGAGGCAGACAAGTTCTAAAATCTGCATTAGGCAAGCTGGAGACCCAGGAGAGCTGATAGGATAGTCCCAGGCTGTGTCCAAAGTCTTGGGAACCAGGAGAGCTGACAGTGTAGTTCTAGTCCAAAGGCCAGTAGATTCAAGACCCAGGAAGAGCTAATGTTCCAGTTCAAGTGCAAAGGCAGGAAACAAAACCCCAATGTCCCAGCTCAAAAGCAGTCAGGCAGGAGGAATTCCTTTATTTCAAGGAGGGTGAGCCTTTTTGTTTTATTCGAGCTTTCAACTGTTTGGAGTAGCCTCATTCACATTAGGGAATGCAATCTGCTTTTCTCAGGCTATTGATTTAAATGTTATACTCATCAAAAAAAAAAAATCCTCACAGAAACACCTTGTAAATCATTTGACCAAATAATCTGAGCATCTCATGTCCTAGTCAAAATGATACATAAATTGACCATCGCAGTGACTTTAAAGTTCTTAGTTGTATGTTTTACATTCCTTGTTAGGAACCGAGGCTAAAGTTATAATCTCTGATATCCAGTTCAACTACAGTATATAGTTAATAAGTTATCAATGATGACAAATCATTATCACTCCCAATACAAATATTAAGTGAGCTCTATTACCTATGAATGCTAGTTTTCCCACATTGTTCTACACACTAGGATACAGTGGTAAACTAGATAAAGTTACTGTCTTTTGTAATTTATATTCAAGTGGGAATACCAGATAATATTCAATAAATAAATGAATGTATATTAAAATATCAGGTAGCGATAAGCACCATAAGAAAATGAAACAGAGTAAAGACATGCCATTTTAGATAGAGTGGTCAGGGAAAGTTCTGAAGGAATCACATTTGTAGAGATTTGAATGAAGTAGAGGGACAAGTCTTGTAAATCTTGGTATGCACATATCTAAATAACATTTCTGGTGTGGCTTAAGACCTCTTTCTTAAATCTCTAAGTACTTTGCCTAATGTGGTAGATACTGTGATGTGCCACCCAGATGTCCTTTACTTGAAAGCTTGTTGCCTCAACTGCTGGGAATGCAATGGGCAGACAGCCACAGCTGTCAGCCCCTTCAGGAACTGCCTCAGCTGCAGGGAGCCAGCTTGACTAAGGTAATTCCCCTTCCCAGGGTGGTCCACAGTCAATGACTGATTGCTATTGGGGCATAAAGGCCCAGCCATTTTGGTCCTACTGAGGACAACTCTGAAGGGCCATTCTAGCTCCAGAGTTACCTGTGGGGTCAGTGAATGCTGATACTAGACCTCCATCGCAATTCAACTTCTCCCTTTGTCCAAACTTGCTTCATTCCTCTCCCTTTCCATAAGTTTAATCTCAAAGGTGCTTCTTTATTAACATCCTACATATTAATCTTGGTCTCAAGGTTTGCTTCCCAGAGAACCCAGTGTTTGCTATGAAATTTTCTGAATTACAGTTTATTTGTGATCCATGCTCAATATTACTTGGCATCCTGTTTTATATCAAGCCACAGCTTGCTTCCTGACAGAATCTTATATGTTAATGTGAACCTTACTTTTCTGACTCTAAATACTTTGAAAATGGACTTTCTACTTGCAACACACTTTGGAAATTACTAAAGAGATTATATTTTTTTCCTAACCACATTGATCTTATTATTTCACTCAGAGAAACATGCTGTTTCAGAAGTAGTTGCTGCTCAGAATTTGCAGGATTCTAATATATTCAGTTATATTTAACTAGAGCCTGGTCAGCGTTAACTTCTTTTTTATAAAGAGAATGACACAAATTCATATCAATGAATAGAATTTTCAAGTTATCTCCATGCTGCAAAAGGAGAGAATTCACTTTATAATTTAGTGCCATGAAGCTCTTTCCATCAAGTATATTAGAAATGCAGAATTCCTGGTAATGCCATGAAAGTTGTGAACAACTTAAAAGGGAGACTTTAAAAAAGCAGCTGTAGGGCCAGCCAAGTGGCGCAGTGGTTAAGTGCTGGCTTGGGAAGCCAGCGGCCCCGGTTTGGGTCCCACGTGTGAGGGCCAGTGACACTGCCCTAAAAAAAAAAAAAAAAAAAAAAAAAAAAAAAAGCAGCCGTATTTAATGTAATATTTCATGATTTTATATAACTTATATCTGCAAAGTTAATATATAATGTAAATTCCCATCTTCTGTGTAATTCCTATTATTTGTGAATTATGTTCATCCTTCCTATATCAAGAAAGATATGAATTAGTTTTGTAATTTACATAATTTATAAACATCATCATTAGTTATTTGCAAACACGATGCCAAAAATATTACAAGAAAAGAAAACGACATACTAATATGTGTTATGACATAGATATAAAATTTCTCTACACAGTTTTAGTATATGAAATCTAGAAATACATAATAATGATAATATAGCATGACCTCGTGGAAAAATCCCAGGAATTTAAAGTTGATTACAGTTTGAAAATCAGAGAAGGATCCAGAGAAGGATCCAAGTGTAGCTCAGGCAGAATAGATAAATGCTGTGCTTACCTCCCTCCCCATACCATATTAAAATTACAACTAATTATAGAACATTCAACCTGGAGAACCACCTGAAGTCTAGCTGAACAGAAATTTTATAACTAAGGATATAAAAAAACCCACATTGAGACTGTTAGGAGGGGCAAAGAGTTGGAACAGGTGGCCCCACACTTGCGTGTGGTGGTTGAGAATCAGGATGGATATCTTGGTTGTGAAGGTTCTCCTGAGAAGACCAAGGGACCCCAGCCCCATACTACACTCTTCAGCCCCGAATGCCAGTGCCAGGAAAAGGAGCTCCCACAACATCTGACTGTGGGGATTTGGACCATTTGAGTGGGATGGAAGGCTATGGGTAACCCAAGTGCCCTCTTAAATGGTCTGTGCACAAACTCACTTGCTCACAGGCACACACCCTGAGCTCTGGAGGAGGGACAGTGACCTGGGAGGCACCAAAGACATACAGGGAGAGACTGAGTTGTGTAGCTCAGGGAGAGGACTGGAGAGACAGTTGCCATTTTTCCTGGTAGAACCCTCCTCCCAGGTAGCTAGCATGTGGGCACCATCTTTCCTGTGTTGAGTGCCCCACCACCCCACAGCTAAATCTGAAACTGCAGTGCCCTGGTGAGCTCCATGTGCTCCATCCTGGTGACTACCTGTGATCCAGCCCCACTCAACTCGCTCAGTGCCTGAGGCACTTTTTCAGTGAGCAGCCAGCCCTGACTGAATTGCACCTCTCAGGGGTCTGTGGGCTCCAGGAGGGCAGTGGCAGGCTTTGGTGTGCTCTGAGAGTTTTGCTGAGTAACTTCAGGCTAGGCACTGGCACCAAACCAGAATCTGCATTAGCCTGGTGAACACTCACTCCCACCCTGGTGACTTCCTCGGACCCCACCTTACCCCAACTTATGTATTGCACAAAGCTCTATCAGTGGCCGAGTCTTATGGGAGCCAGCAAGTCCTAGGCTTTTTGTGGGGCTACCCCAGGCTGGAATTCATGGCAGCCATCCTTGGTTCACAGTTTGGATGTTTCCACACACCTCCAGGTCCAGTGCAGGCAGCAACTGATGATAGGTTGCTTTGTAGCTCCTACCAGTCCCTAGTTGGTCATATGCAGTGGCTGACTGGGCCTGCACTGGAGACCCTCCCAAGGGGCCTCAGAACAAACATACCTGGAGATTGGCTTCAGACCACAGCAGACCACTGCATAATTAGGCCCACAAGTGGCGTACCCAAAAGGTCATCTCAGTAGGCACCAGAACCCACTGGGGCAAACCCCACTCCATGGGGTAAGGCACATGAACAGCAGCCCATAAGTTGTGGATATAGTCAAACCCCACAACCAGCCAGCCAAAGGGTCAATCATATCCACTGATGTGCCAATAGCAATCAAGGCTCAACTAATAGAGCACACACAACCCACACAAGGGACACTCCTGGAACACCCAGAACAGGTGACCAGGGAGACTTGCAAGAGCCCCACAGGGCACCTACTACATAAAGCCACCCCACCAAGACTGGAAACATATCATATCTACCTAATACATAGAAACAAACATAGAGAGGCAGCCCAAATGAGGGAAAGAAGACATATATCCCAGATAAAAGAAAAGGAGAAATCTCCAGAAAAAGAACTAAATGAAATGGAGGCAAGAAACCTACCAAACACAAAGTTCAAAACAATGGTTATAAAGATACTCATGGAACTTAATGAGAACTTCAGCAAAGAGATAGCAAGTATAAAAAGGGATATAGAAACCATAAAAAAGAATCAGTCAAAATGAAGACTACAATAACTGAAAGGAAGAATCCACTAGAAGGAATCACTCCAGACTTGATGCAGCAGAGGAACGAATCAATGATTTAGAGGACAGAGTATCAGAAAATACCCAATCAGAACAGGAAAAAGAAAAAAAAAGAATCAAAAGAAATGAAGACAGTTTAAGAGACTTCTGAGACAACATCAAGGATAACAATATTTGCATCATAGGGGTACCAGAAGGAGAAGGGAGAAAGCAAGGAATTGAGAACCTATTTGAAGAAATAATCACTGAAAACTTTTCTGACCTGGCTAAAGAAATACACATACAAGACTAGCAAGCACAGAGTCCCAAACAAGATAAACCTAAAGAGGCCCAAACCAAGACACATTACAATTAAAATGGCAAAGATTGAAGATGAAAGAATTCTAAAAGCAGCAATAGAAAGTCAACTAGTTACTTACAAGGGAGCTCCCATAAAATTGTCAGCTGATTTTTCAATGGAATCTTTATAGGAAAGAAGAGATTGGAATGAAGTATTCAAAGTGATGAAAAACAAAGACCTACTACCAAGATGACTGTATCCAGCTGGCTATCACTTAAAATTGAAGAGAGATAATGAGCTTCCCAGACAAGAGAAAACTAAAGGAGTTCATCACTGCCAACCAGTATTACAAGTAATGTTAAAAGGACCTGTTTAAGAAGAAAAAGGGGTGGGGGGAGGAAAACGAACATAAAGATGAGTAATAAAATAGCAACAACTATGTATCTATCAGTAACCACTTTAAATGTAAATTGATTAAACGCTCCATTCAAAGGACATTGGGTAGCTGAACGGATAAGAAAACAAGACACATAATATGCTGTCTACAAATGACCCACTTCATATCGAAAGACACACAGACTGAAGGTAAAGGGATAGAAAAAGATATTTCATGCGAATGGAAATAATAATGAAAAAAGCTGGGTAGCAATACTTATATCAGACAAAATAGACTTTATTTATTTTTTTTTTTTTTAGATTTTTTTTTATTGGGGAGTTGGGGGAGTGGAACAGCATTGGGGTACCGGGGAAGGGGAACAGACAAGCTGCTCTCCTTTTGTTCTTCAGTCTAGATGTGGAGGACATTGCTTCACTGGCCCATGTTGGTATCATCGTTGTGCTCTTCTTGGGTGAGGCAGATCAGTTGCTGGCCTCTGGACAGCCGCTCACAGCAGCTCTTGGCAGCTCATTCCAGCTGCCAACCCCTCACGCTGGTTGCCGGCCTCTCACTGTAGCATACAGCAGTGCATGGCAGCCTACTGCAGCAAGGGCTGCAGCTATGCTGTCCTGGGGATTCACAGCTGCCCAGCTCCAGGTGGAGCTGTGGTTCACCATCTTAGTTGTAGAGGGCAGTGTCACTGGCCCTCATATATGGGATCCGAACCGGGGCTGCTGGCATCCCAAGCCAGCTTTTAAACAATGGGTCACTTGGCCAGCCCAAAATAGACTTTAAAATAAAGGCTATAATAAGAAACAAAGAGGGACATTATGTAATGATAAAGGAATAAATCCAACAGGGGGATATAACCCTTGCAAACATTTATGCACCCAAAATAGGAACACCTAAATATACAAAGCAAATACTGATTGACTTAAAGGGAGAAATGGACAGTAATACAATCTTAGTAGGGGGGTTTAACTCTCTATTGTGGACAAATCTTCTAGACAGAAAATCAATAAGGAAACAGCAGCCTTAAGTGACACACTAAACCAGTTGGATTTAATGATATTTTTGGAGCATTTCACCCCAAATCAGTGGAATATACATTCTTTTCAAGTACACAAAGAACATTTTCCAAGATAGGCCACATGTTAGGCCAGAAAACAAGTCTCAATATATTCAGGAAGATTGAAATCACATCAAGTGTCTTCTCTGACTACACTGGCATGAAACTAGAAATCAATTAAGAAAAAAACAATTGAAAAACACATAAACACAGGGAGGCTAAATAACATGTTAAATAGCAAGTGGGTCAACAATGAGATCAAGGAAGAAATCAAAAGATACCTTAAGACAAATGAAAATGGAAACACAACAATGCAAAACCTATGGGACACAGCAAAAGCAGTCCTAAGGGGGAAATTCATAGTAATACAGATCTATCTCAAGAAACAAGAAAAATCTCAAATAATCTAACCTTACACTTAACGGAACTAGAAAAAAGAATAGCAAACAAAGCCTAAGGTGAGTAGAAAGGAGGAAAAAATAAAGATAAGAGTGGAAATAAACAAAATAGTCTAAAAAAATACAAAAGATCAATTAAATGCAGAGCTGATTCTTTGAAAACATAAACAAAATTGATAAGACTTTAGCTAGATTCACCAAGAAAAAGAGAGGGCCCAAATAAATAAAATCAGAAATGAAAGGGGAAAAGGGACAACTGACACCACAGAAGTACATAGGATTATGAAAAATATGAACAATTTTATGCCAACAATTGGACAATCTGGAAGACATGGATAAATTCCTAGAAACATACAGTCTTTCAAGACTGAATCAAGAAGAAACAGAAAATCTGAAAAGACTGGTCAATATTAATGAAATCAAATCAGTAATAAAAAAACTCACAACAAACAAAAGTCCTAGACTGGATGGCTCTACAGGTGAATTTTGCCAAACACTCAAAATAGAATTAATACCTATTTTTCTTTAACCATTGCAAAAAAATAGATGAGGTGGAAAGTCTCCGAACCTCATTTTATGAGGCCAGCATTACCCTGATTCCAAAACCAGACAAAGACACTACAAAAGAAGAAAATTATTGGCCAACATCCCTGATGAACACAAAAGTTAGCAAACTGAAATCAGTAATACAATAAAATACTATATACCACAATCAAATGCGATTTATTCCAGGAATACAAGGGCTATTCAATATCTGCAAATCAATCAACATGGTATACCACATAAGCAAAATGAAAGACGAAAATCATATGATCACCTCAATAGATGCAGAAAAAGCATCTATTTATGGACAAAATCCAGCATCCATTTATGATAACTCAGCAAAGGGGGAATAAGAAGGAACATACATTAGGGAACATAATAAAGGCCACATATGACAAACCCACAGCTAAGCTCATACTCAATGAGGAAAAGCAAAAATCATTTTCCTTAAGATCAGGAATAAGACAAGGATGTCCACTTTTACCGCTTTTATCCAGCATGATATTGGAAGTTCTAGCCACAGTAATCACACGAGAAAAAGAAATAAAAGGCATCCAAACTGGAAGGGAGAAGTAAAACTGTCATTATTTGCAGATGACATGACACTGTATAGAGAGAACCCTAAAGATTCCACCAAATACAAAAAAACAAAAACAAAAAAAACCCCAATTAGAACTGATAAATTAATTCAGTAAAGTAGCAGGATACAAAATTAATATTCAGAAATTAGTTGCATTTTTATACACCAATAATGAATTGTCAGAAAGAGAAATTAAGAAACAATCCCATTTAAATATCTAGGAATATATTCAACCAACGAGGTAAAAGACCTATACTTGGAAAACTATAAGACACTGAAGAAAGAAATTGAAGAAGATACAAATAGATGGAAGCATATACTGTCCTCATGGATAGGAATAATTAACATTGTTAAAATGCACCCAAAGTAATCCATAGATTCGATGCAATCCCTATCAAAATACCAATGACATTTTTCACAGAACTAGAGCAAATAATCTTAAAATTTGTACCACAAAATACCCTGAATAGCCATAGCAATCTTGAAAAAGAAAAAAATTTGAGGTATCGTGCTGCCTGACATCAAACTATACTACAAGCCTATAGTAATCAAAACAGTATGGTATTGGCATAAAAACAGACACAGAGATCAATGGAACAGAACAGAGAGCCCAGAAATAAACCCATGCCTATATGGTCATTTAATCTATGACAAAGGAGGCAAGAACATACAATGAGGATGGTGTTGGAAAAACTGGACAGATACCTGCCAAAAAAAACAAAAAAGGAACCAGACCACCTTCTTACACTACCAATGGTGCCAAAAAATGTACACTCATAACTTGTATTCATCTTTTGTTATTGGTGTATATTGAGTATTACAATTTTAATACAGGTTTTTCCTTTCTTAAAAAGTTTATATATTTTTTGGCACCCTCTGTGTATACAAGAATAAACTCAAAATGGATTAAAGACTTAAATGTAAGATCTGAAACCATAGAACTCCTAGAAGAAAACATAGTAAACTCTCTGACATTGCTCTTAGTGATATTTTTGCTGAAATATCTCCTCAGGCAAGGCAAACAAAAGAAAAAATAAACAAGTGGGACTACATCAAACTGAAAAGTTTTTTTGCCCAGCTAAGAAAACCAACGAAGGGAAAAGATAACCTACTAAATGTTTGGGAGAAGATATTTGCCAGTGATACATATGATAAGGGGTTAATAACCAAAATATGTAAAGAACTCATACAACTCAACATCAAAAAAACAATCCAATTAAAAGATGTGCAGAGGACCTGAATAGACATTTCTTCAAAGAGTATATACAGATAGCCAATAGACATGAAAAGATGCTCAACAACACTAATCATCAGAGAAATACAAATTACAACTACAATGTATTACCACCTCATACCTGTCAGGATGGCAATCATCAATAATTAACAAACAATTAGTGTTTGTGAGGATGGGGCAAAAAGGGAACCCTGGTGCACTGTTGATGGGATTGCAAATTGGTGCAATGAAAATGGTTCAAACAGAAAAGAAAATATCTGATGTGCTCAATGATTCTGAGAGGTGCTTTATGATAAATATAGCAAGAGAATATAAACATCATGCTACATGTTCATGATTTAAGTTATTATTGGATTTGAGTGGAACATTTTCCCATACCTATATATTTTACATAAAAATAAAACTTGTAAACAATTTTTTAAGATAATGTAAGAGGACATATTAATTATTGTTTTGTGTTTTTGGTGCTGTTGATATAAATGAGGTCCTTTTAGTAATGCCAGTATAAAGTTTGAGGTTCTATATTATGAGATAAATCTATTACATAAAATATAGAAAGGACAACATTTAATCAAATATGTGAGGTAGTAAACAGTATTTTGTAACAGTTTTAGAGTATACTATGTCATGTATATAGCATATTAAAAGTAAGTCTTGAATTACTAAGGAGAATGCCTGTGGTTGATAAAATCTTAAATTTGGTTGGATTTAATGAAATGCAAATACTATGAAATGATCCATGCCAAATGGTTTGCCATTTACTAGGATTTTGACCATTGCTAGGTAAACTTTGGCTTTCTTGCAGTGTCTTTTCAGACTATGAATATGCATTTTGTATTTTAATGGAAAGATTACCATTTCCATTAAAATAGGTATAAAAGATGTGTAAATGATAAACATGTTTATATAAAGAAATACAGCATGTTCTTGAGTTACTTCCCTCAACATCGTTTTTCTTTTTAATAATGATGAGGTGGCTTAGGAATTTAATGTTGTGTCATTGGAATTAAACCCTGGTTGTTCCTAAAAGGTGAACAAATTCTCAGACTCAGCTTGAAATGAGGAGAGCTAGGAAGTAAGTTTATTCAAGAAGAAACATGCCAGCATAGAAATTGCTGGAGCAGACAACTGCACCTAACTTTAGGTTAGCTTTTTCTTATATAGGAAAATGTAGGTAAATTTCCTTACAGCAGGAGATGTGACTTATAGACTGAGGTCATTTGATTGACATATGTTGGTTATATAACTAGTATCTTTCTGTGCATGCTCCTACCCAGAATGCATACAGAAAAACCCACAAGGTTGGGGGTTGAGAGGCATGCCGTAATGTTCATTTTATTTTAATTGTATTAAAATAAGGCTAGAGTTCAACTAATGGACAGGTTTTAACAGTTTGCACATGTGTGAAAACCAGTTAACACCAGTTGGATCTTATCTCCTCTTTTTAGGAGTGTTTGGACATCTTAGATTTATTTCTAGGGGATGAGCCTGTGGGGTTCCTGGGGAGGGGATGCAGGCCTGGGCAGTCCTGCTTCAGGCTTACTTTTTTTTTTTTTGAGGGCAGTGTCACTGGCCCTCACATGTGGGACCTAACCGGGGCTGCTGGCTTCCTAAGCCAGCTCTTAACCACCCTGCCCCTCGGCAGGCCCTCAGGCTTACTTTTATTAACCCTTTTCTGCCTCATCACTTAACTCCTGTTTATTTATATCAATTACCTGTGGTAAAACTGGTTTCTTTATGTGTTGTTTCACATAAAGTCTCAGAACCCATTGACAATGTTAAGTGAGAACTTACTGTATGTTTTCTTTTATTAGTTCTATAAACAAATGTCTAATGAGTATAATTGTGAGAGAATTCCCAAACTATTATTTTTCTCTTGGCTCTGAGCACAGATTTTGATTTAGTTTGATTTTTACAACCTAGAAAGGGGTTATTTTTTAATATATGGGTGGGAGCACTGAGTTGTGTTTTCAATTTATTTACTCATATCTTTTCACCCTTAATGTTAAAATGTCAACGTTTTCACTGCAGAGGGTGGTAGGATGGAGCTTGTGTATACCTCAGCCAAAGGTTCTGCCAGATGGTTCCCAGCCAACACCTGTGGGTGTGGAGCTGCCTGGTTTTTCTTTCACTGTCAAGCCTGGGCATAGTCAGGGAGAATGCATCTGCTATAGATCTCTTTATTTTTGAACTGAGCATCAGTGGTGTTGGCCAAGAGTGCCAGCTGGTGGGCTTATGTACCTATCCAGTCCTCCTTATGGGTCTTCCCTTCTGTGTTGAATTTTACCATGTGTATTGGTGCTAGACTTGGCAGTTACTGTGATGAAAGAGTTGGTCATATTACAGAAGGCATCCTGGACATTCAACCTTTCTGCTTTCCAACACCGTAGGAGAAAAATTTCTCTTGCTCCCTGATTTAGTATAGCATATATCTGGGTGTGTTGTGGGGGTAGGGCAGGTATCTTTAGACTAACTGTAATCCTGGGTGGTTCAACAGACTGTTCCCACAGCAATAGAATTTTATACTTATTTAGTCTTTTAGAACAAAGACGTATCCACTCGTGTTAAACTAAGATGCATTAATCCCTCGTTTATCCACTAGCTAACTTCAGCTAAGACACTTGTTTCCTCATCTATAAAATAGGAACAGGTAAATAAAATCAATTTTCTCTATGGTGCAGTGGTTAATAGCATAAGTTCTATCCTAGGGCTAGGGAAACAAAAGAAAAAAATAAATGGGACTACATCAAACGAAAAAGTGTTTGCCCAGTAAATGAAACCATCAACAAAATGAAAAGACAGCCTACCAAATAGAAGAAGATATTTGCCAGTGATATGTCCAATAAAGGGTTAATATCCAAAATTTATAAAGAACCCGTATAACTTAATGCCAAAAAAACAAATAATCCAATTAAAAAATGGGCAGAGAACCTGAATAGACCTTTCTCCAAAGAGGACATAGACATATGAAAAGATGCTCAGCATCACTAATCATCACAGAAATACAAATTAAAATCACTGTGAGATATCACCTTACTTCTGTTAGAATGGGTATCATCAGTAAATCAACAAACTACAAGTGTTGGCAAGAATGTGGAGAAAAGGGAACCCTTGTGTACTGTTGAACTGCGAATTGGTGCAACCACTATGGAAAACAGTATGGATGTTCATCAAAAAGTTAAAAATAGAATTACCATATGATCCAGCAATTCCACTTCTGGGTGCTTATCTGAAGCAATCCAAAACATGAATTTGAAAAGATATATGCATCCCTATGTTCACTGCAGCATTATTCACAATAGCCAGGATATGGAAGCAACCTTAAGGCCTATTGCTAGAAGACTGGATAAAAAGAGGTAGTATATATAGACAGTGGAATATTACTCCATCCAGAAAAGAATGAAATCTTACCATTTGTGACAACATGGATGGACCTGGAGGGTATTATGCTAAGTGAAATAAATCAGGCAGAGAAAGACAAATACCATATGATATCATTTATATGTGCAATCTATAGAGCAGAATAAATGAGCAAACAAAACAGAAACAGACTCATAGATACAGAGAACAAACTGACGGTTTCCATATGGGAGGAGGGTCAGGGAGCTGGTGGAAAAAGTGAAGGGATTAAGAAGTACAAATTGGTAGTTACAAAATAGTCACGGGGATGTAAAGTAAATCACAGGGAATATAATCAATCATATTGTAATAACTGTGTATGGTGCTGGGTGGGTACTAGACTTATCAGGGGGATCACTTTGTAAGTTATATAAATGTCTAACCACTATGCTGTACATCCGAAACTAATACAATATTGAATGTCAACTGTAATTGAAAAAAAAAAAAGAACATAGGTTCTGGGTTGGAGTCCTGACTCTGCCACTGCTAGTTTTTGTTTTGGGTTTCATGATTGCCTTCTTTCATCTGTAAATGAGAAATCTGTCATGAAAGGGGAGAATGGATATAAAGCGCATAGTGGGTGACACATAGCAAGCAGTCAATATATTATAGCTTTTAATATTATTATTTCTTTTCAGCTTAAAAACATCCTATCTCTACATTGATTTCATTCATTTATTTATTTGCTAAATACATGTAGTGCTTTCTGTGTACCAGGTCCTATTCTACACATATTACAAATATTGTCTTTATTTGATCCTCATGGCTACCCTCAAGGTGAGCACTTTTGGAAATTTCTAATGCAAAATTAAGACACAATCTGAAAACTTGCTGAAGGTCACACTGATGGTAGATGACTAAACAGATGTTTAAAAAATAACATTAGCATTTAATTTATATAAACTTTCGTTTGGTTTTCCTTTTTTTTCTTCTTAAAGTTCAAGTCTATGCTCTATGTTTTTTGGTTCTTTTCAGGAAGACTTGCAAAAATGTTAGGTAGCTTACTCCCTACTCTGATGGTGCTTTAGTGACTTTGATCGGGGCAGCCAGAGGTAGCCCATTTTTGTCACCAGGGTGTGCTGTGATTCCACAAATCTGAACTTACAGCAGCTGTTGTGAAGCTGGAAGGGAGTCTCTCTACTGCCTTCGCTGCTGCTGCTGCTTAGTGACCACAGGTTTTTCATCCTGGCGCTTTATCATCACCTGGGCAACTGATCGAATTCCCAAGTTATTTTCTTTTTGTGTTATTCCATCCTTCCCTGACCTTTGGTGTCCTTGTGTAACTGAAGGGACCAGAGCTGCTGTCTTGCAAGCGGAGTGCCTAGATGCCCCGGAGCTCTATGTTGTCACTGTGATGCTGCCATCCCACTCATTATTTTGCTAAATAAGTAATCAGTATGCGGCTGCCAAATTGATGGCTTTTTAAAATTTGATATCAACAGCATTTTGTTAAACTTGCCCTGCTTTTAGGACTTGCATTTTAGTGTCTTTTGTGCTATAAGTTTCCTGATGAATTTGGAATGAATATGCATTAAAATGTCCATAGTTTTGACAGATAAGTCCCTATTAACATATTGATATTTTCTATAACCAAAAATGCCCTATAATTATGAATAAACATTGCCAGGAACTTGAATTACAAATGATCACTTTATATTCATTTGTGGATTGAAAGATATCTATGTAAAATGAATTATGAAAAAAGCATACCCCTAGATTGGTTTAAGTCTTAGGGTGAGTATCCACAATATGGCAGTGTCTGGCAGAGTAATCTTACATTGTATAATAAATTAAGAAAACGTCTCATGTCTTATGCCATTTTTTTAAATTAAATTCATCTCTTGATGCAATTATCCTAGAAAACTTGATTAGTGGGAAGCTTAAACAACTAACTCACCAAAATGAAGTTACTGCCATGGCAACATGATCCTGAGTTTAGAAATTGGTTATGTACATTGATTTTAGTGTATTAATTAACATGTAGTTTTCCTTCAAAAGATACTTGTTTCTATACTCATACAGCGGGTTTGTTAGGAGTCTAGGCTGCTTTGTGAGATATCTTGGGAAATGATTTATATTCCTTTGGCAAAAAGACTTTTTTTTTTTACCAGATAACAGTCTTTAAGCAAACTGTTTGTATAACCACCTTGTGTAGCAACATTCAGCTTGAAGATAACAGCCTTCATATGCTTGATAAAATGAGGAAATCACTGCCCAGCAGGATTCCTAAGTGGGGTCAGCATTTTATAGCAATGTGATAATTCTGTTTAATGTGGAAATGGTTACAGCACCTAATATGTGTGGAATTCCTGCTTGATGGCCACTTGCTTGAAGAAAAAAAAAAATCAATGTAAGAAGTTCAAGTCTGGTTATTTTGTTGTGAATACATTTGTGACCATTTTATTTAATTGAACCCACTGAAAAGTGCTTCATACAGACAGTGAAATGTAAAGTCTTCAGGCTACTATGGAATAAGTATTATCCATGAAACTTGCTTCACACTAAAATGAATAAGAGATTTATGATTTTTGAACTGCATGTCTAAATTACATTTTGCTGGAAAAATTAGCATATGAAACATATTCTCAAAGAAATTAAAATAATTAGACAAGACTATCTTATGTAAAGCACAGAGTGTCATTAAGTCGCTAAAACAGTAAATTTTTAAATGTTCTCACCACAAAAACAAATGATAATTATGTAACAAGATGGAGCTGTTAGCTAGCCCTATTGTGGTAAACATTGCACGAATCTCCAGAAATCTAAGGCTAACTCTAATTCTTTTTACTTTCTAAAAATTATTTGCTGAAATAGTTGAATATTTACAAAATAACTTGAAAACCACACACAATATCGCCATTTTAGTGTTTTCTTACTATTAAATTCTCTACTAGAGTCCTTATGGAGAGTTTGAGCTTCCTAAAGATTTATTGTAAATGTCCAAATTTTCCAAAATAAAAAAGCAATTAACTCTTCTGAAATTTGAGCAGGGAATTAAAATCAATATTAGCATAGTGTTAACATAATTGTTTTCTGCATACATACTATATTGGAAGCCTGAGTCTGTTTAATCACTGCCTGGGAAGCTATTGTTTTCTATAAACCAGCATTCTACTGGAACCATTCCTTCTTCATAAGATTGATTATAGTTTTATCCCCATTAAAGATTTCTGTCAGTATTGAGTTACTCTGCAGTTTAGTTGTTGGCATTGATAAGCTGAATGAAAACTGTAAATTTGTCTTGTCTGCCACTTCCCCACTTGTTGATTCCTGGGCTGACTCAGGTTTCCTGCTATTCTAGTAAGCGTTGGGCTTGGTAAGTTTAGCAGTTCACTGGGGGAAAGGAATGACAAGAGAAAAAGAGCACACAACACAGTTGCTGAGTATGCCACTCTAGAATCCACTGATTGATGTTCTAACTGAGCATTTTAAACTCCTGCTTATCCTTTAACACCTACCCTTCTCTTTGCTCGTGGAGAAATCAAGAAATGTCTGAGAAGCCTGCTTGATTGATATGATAGGATGAAGAAAGGCTCACTAAAGTTTTCCAATCAGAGGTTAAAGCTCCCCTCCTGGATAGGAGTCAAAGGGTCACGTAGGAGGAAGAGAAGGGCTGTGGAGCAGAGGCTCTCAAAGACTGCTGTGATCATAATCTCAGAGAGTGAAGGAAAACCACAAAGGCCCAGGCTCCTTGAAATAGGCCAGGACTTATTTATACTATGTTCCCCCAGGTGATTGTAAGAACCAACCAAAGTTTGTCAACCTCTGGGGGTGGAATAAAAAGATCTCTCAGTTTGCTTTTCCTGGGCACGGTGAATTATAAAGGGAAAGAGGTATGGAAGTGGGAGGAGAAGGACTAACCTTCTTTGAGGGTCTCTTTTGTCCAGGCAAGGAGTTGGTGTTTTTAGGTGTATCACATTGATCTTCACAGCAACACAATAAGGTGTATATGAACTCCATTTTACAGGTGAGCAATCTGAGATTCAGAACAGGTATGTAAATTTCCCAAGGTGGCACAGTGTGTAAAGAAGCAGAATTTGAACTCCGTCAATTCTATTTGTATCCAAAGACCATATTCTTCCTATGTCATTCATTTCTTCAGCAACAGATGTTGACTGCCTGAGCCTCAGTTTTTCTCATCTGTAAAATGAGATTAATGATATTACCTTACTGAGTTGTGAAAATTGAATAATATATGCAAATCACTGAAAACAGTGCCAAGTACTTCTGTAGTAAGGTCCCAGTGTTAACTAGCATCATCCTCGTCCTCATCATCAGCATCATCGTCATAACTCTAGTTCCTGCTATGGGATATGCAAGATTGTTGAGGCTAGTGACACAAAAGTAATAAGACATTACTTGTCCTCAGGCAGTTTAGGAATAGTGGAAAGACCCCATGGTCCTGGGCATCCATTATAAAATGTGAGTAAAGAAAGCCAGGTAGAAAACCGGGTGTGCTGAAAGGTAGAGATGGAGCATGTGGCTCATGCCCAGGCCAAGGGACAAACTTTCCACACTCAAGCAGTGAATGCAAATCCAAACTTGTGCTTCAGAAAAATTTACAGTTGCCATATATTGTGGCTCATCAGGACTCTAAAGAGCCTGTGAGTACTTAGAGTTTGCTGCAGTTTCTTTTCATGAAACCTATTTTTAGAACCCCCATGCTGATCTGTCTTTTTCTCTTAGATCAAGATATTGTATAAGAGCACAGTGTTTGAAAAGAGTAACTATGTACAAGGAAAAGTTCTTCTTTTCAGTTAGTGGAGACTTTAGGCTTTTTGAGTCTCTTCTTTTTTTTTTTTTAACCTTCCTTATGACTCATAAACAAATTCACCAGAACATAAGAAAAATTAAATCTGAAATTGGTTAAGTTTTATTACTCTTAGGTGTTAGAATTAAGGTAACAGTAGAAGGGATAATTGAACTTGTTGGCTAAATTGAGGTTTTAAAAGTTTATTACTTTTTGGCTGGCCGAGTGGCTCAGTTGGTTAAGAGCTCTCTTAAGAGTGTGAGCTGAGCTCTGAGCAACAGCAGTTTGATGCCAGTCCATGCTGAGCTGCCGTAGAGCCGCCAACAGGCGGCAGGATGGCTCAGCTAAAAAAAAAAGTTTATTACTTTCAGTGCTATTATTGACTCATGTTTGAGTTATTAGGGATAATCTATGATCATGCGGCTCCTAGGTATCAGCAGTACCTGGTACAGTGCTTGGCATGAAGTAGATATTCAGAAATTGTTTTTGGATTGGATGGATGCACAAATGAGAGTAGATAAGTAGCAAGTACTGGGTAACTTAGCGGCTGAAGAACATTTGTGTGATGTCTTCCCATGTTGAATAAATTACTTTGGAAGATATTTATATACTGGGACCTGAAGAACATGTCTGTAAAACCTATGATTATTTTGTGAGATTTCATTTCATTAGATCCTTTTTGGTGTCACTACCTTAGAAAATCATTTTATTATTTTGCTCTTCTTGTTTGGCTTTCAGATTTACTTTTGTCAGTTATTGACAGATCCTATACAGTCAAGGATGCTACGCTGTTATATATTCCTCTAAGATTAGTGGTTTGGAACCATATTCTTTGCAGTATATAAGTATATCAAATTAATATGTTTCTACACCTTAAATATATATAATGTTATGAATATAAATGTATTTTGTGTATATAAAATTATTTATTTCTCATATCAATCAATAGTTAAGCACTGTTTCTCTTTCTCCCTTTTACCACCTTTGCCCTCTCATCCCATCTCCTGTGCTTCCCTTTTTTTTTCCCATTTTTCTCCTTCCCTTAGCCTCTTTCCTCTCTCTCTCCTTGATTCCCTGATTATCCCCCCCCACCCCCCACCGCCACCTACCCACTCACCACCAGCTAGACTCAAAGAAGTTAAAAACTGAAGCTGGAGAGGGTTTTTTATAAAGATGAATAATGCTAATGCAGAACTAAAGACTACATTTAAAAGTTGGGTTTCTACATGGGTTTGAATTAGGAAGTTGTGTGGATGTTGTTATTTTACTTAATTTTTTTTCTGGGAAACTACTCTATTGCTTACATTTCATAAGTAAATGCCCAGCTATGCCTTAAAAACCTTATCTAGTAATCAAAGTAAACCTTAAGCTTGTCATAGTGAATGTTATATAGTAGCAACTTAGTGTTAGTCATTTACATTTTTTTTTTAAAGTTTTTTTTTTTTTTTTTTAAAGATTTTATTGGGTAATTGGGGTAAGAGAACAGACAAGTTGCTGTCTTTTTGTTCTTCAGTCTAGTTGAGGAGGATGTCATTTCACTGGCCCATGTTGGTATTATTATTGTGTTCTTCATGGGCGAGGCAGTCACTCGCCAGCCATTGGAGGGCTGCTCACAGCGGCTCACGGAAGTGCATGCCGGCTGCCGGCCAGACGTACTGCACCCTACGCAGTCACCAGCAACTCACGGCAGCATAGTTCCACGTCAAGCTGTTGTTCACCATCTTAGCTGTAGAGGGCGCAGCATCACTGGCCCTCTATGTGGGATCTGAACTGGGGCCCTGCTGCTCAGAGTTGGCATCCCAAGCCAACTCTTAACCAACACGCCACTTGGCTGGCCCTTTTTAAAAAGATTTTATTGGGGAATTGGGGAAGGGGAACCTTGTGTATTTCCAGGACCCATCAACTCCAAACCAAGTTGTCCTTCAATCTTAGTTATGGAGGGAGCAAGCTCAGCTCCAGTCGCTGCTTTTATTCTAGTTGCGGGGAGGGGGGCACAGCCCACCATTCCATGTGGGAGTTGAACCTGCAACCTTGTACAGCTGAGCCATCGGCTACCTTTTGGCAGCTCAGCAGCAGCTCAGCTCGGGTGCAACTCACTGCCCCATGAGTCATTTACTTTTGAACGGATTATTATCTTTCTCCTAAATGCAGGTGGTTTTTTTAACCTCTCAGCAGATGCATCTAAATAACCAATGAGAATATAACTATATTAGGAAGAAGGGATTCTCCTCCCTCCATCTCTTTCTCTCTTTCTCTCTCTATCCTTCTCTTACTTCCTCCCTCTCGTTTCTCATTTCTGATCAGTAGAAGCATACAATTTCATTTTTCTTTGTTCTTTCTGAAATTTCTTCCTTCTTTCTGATTTTTGCTTTCTTTTAAAGGAAAAAACTTATTAGCTGGAAATCAATTCAGATAATAAAGTATATTTTAGGGCCAGCCAAGTGGCGTATTGGTTAAGAACTGGTTTGGGACACCAGCTTTGAGCATCTGGGTCCCAGTTTGGATCCCACATATGAGGACCCACATTGCCCTCTATAGCTAAGATGGTGAACAACAGTTCAACCTGGAGCTGGGCTGCTGTGAGTTACCTGTGATGGCACAGTGCAGCCCCTGCTGTAGTGGGCTCCCATAAGCTACTGTGAGTGGCCGTGCAGTGGGCTGCCATAAGCTACAGCAGCTGGCCTGAGCTGCCAAGAGCCACCGTGAGCAGCCGTCCAGAGACTGGTGACTGATCTGTCTCACCCAGGAAGAGCACAATGATAATACCAACATGGGCCAGTGAAGCAACGTCCTCCACAACTAGACTGAAGACCAAAAGGACAGCAGCTTGTGTGTTCCCTTTCCTGGATTCCCCAGCGCTTTTCCTCTCCCCCAATTCCCCAATAAAATCTTAAAAAAAATAAAAATAAAGTATATTTTAAGGTAGTAGCTTCTTGTTAGTAAGAAAAACTTCTTGGGCTGGAAGGGTGGTGCAGTTGATTAAAAGCGTGAGCTCTGAGCAACAGGGTCGCCAGTTCGATTTCCACATGGTCCAGTGAGCTGCACCCAAGCTGAGTAGCCGCTGAGCTGCTAATGTGTGGCCAGATAGCTCAGCTGGTGAGCCCGTGCTTTTAACAAGGTTGCCAGTTTGACTCTCACATGGGATGGTAGACTGCACCCCTACCCGCCCACTCCCCCAACTAGATTGAAAGTGGTGACTGGATTTGAAGCTGAGCTTGCGCCCTTCACAACTAAGATTGAAGGACAACAACTTGACTTGGAGTCGATGAGTCCTGGAATAACACAATGTTCCCCTTCCCTAATTCCCCAACACTGTTCCCTTCCCCAAGTCCCCAATAAAATCTTTTAAAAAAAGAAAAAGAAAACTTCTTTAGCAATAAAAAGGATGGTGAGAAAATGGAGAAGTAAGAAAAAAATGAGAAATCCAGTCAATTATGAATTTACCAAAAAGGAGTTGAAGAGAGGGTGATAGAGGAAAATACAGTGGTGACAGTGACAGATTCTATTTCAAAAGAGCAGGGATTGTGGGTTACATGACTTGTGTTCTGATTGTGATTCTGTAACAAATCATGCAGCACCACTCATTGCAGCAATTACCTCATTTGTTATATGTGGTAGAGATATAACATCCTCAAATATTTTTTTCTCAAAAAATTATAATTTTCTTGCAAATTTTATACATTATATAGAGCCCTTTGACTAAATTTTATAACTTGAGAGGAAAATTTGCTTTTTTAAAATAGAAGTAATATATATTTACTATTAAAAATGAACAGAAAATGGAGAAAGAACATGAATAAATTAAAAACATTTGTAATATTGCCACCCCAGGGATTAAGTACAGTTACATTTTGATGCATATTCTTTTAGGCCTTGTTTTACATCTAAATTTATGTTTAATTTTTGAAAAATGGAATCATACTCTGCTTAGTGTTTTGTAGCCTCTTTTTCCTCCACTTCACATCATGTAACGATCTTACGTCATAAAATATTGTCTAAAACATAATTTTCAATGACCGCATGATACAGATATGCTATATATAGCTGCTTAAGTCTTCATTGCTGGACATTTAAACATTTTAATAATGTATTTTATTATAAATTGTGCTGTTATGACTATTATTTTTTATACATGTTTATATGCTTTCATCATTATCTTAGGATGAGTTCTTCTAAACGGATATGCAGAACCAAAGGGTAGGCATTCTCTCTTTTTTTTTTTTTCCTGAAGGCAGTGTCACTGTCCCTCATATGTGGGACCCAAACCGGGGCTGCTGGCTTCCCAAGCCAGTGCTTAACCACTGCACCACATGGCTGGCCCAAATTATTTATTTATTTATTTTTGAGGGCATTGTGACTGGCCCTCATATGTGGGACCCGAACTGGGGCCTCTGGTGTCCCAAGCCAACTCTTAACCACTGCGCCACTCGGTCAGCCCACGAAGGGTAGGCATTCTTAAGGCTCTTAATACAGTGGCAGGTGGCCTTCTAGAATGGCTGTGACCATGTCTGTGTTTATAAATGACATGGCCTGAAGTTGTAAGGAAGGCATCTATATGTCCTTGTATGTGCCCAGTTCTAATGATACTTTAGATACGCAACAGTCCTGTGTTGAGCTCATTGCAATGATTTTTATGGGTGATTTAGATGGTTGGATAAACAACCATGTGCATGAATAACAACAAGGTTAACTACTTTGTTGGAGTTTACTTTATATAGACACTGCTCAAGTCAACTTTTCAAAATAATAACAATGGAATTCTGCTGAATGATATTCTCTAAAGCGGAAGGTCTATATTTATCACTCAGCACCAAACAATTATAGATAGGTTTCTTCCCAAAGGAATAGAAAGAAGTGTATTTGTTACTGAACATACAATGCTTATGATAACACCAAAAGAAAGATGAGTGAGCAAAGGTAGGTCAGCAGACAAAGTTGAAAGTCTGTGCTTGGTGCTCATGATCCTGGATTCTCTGGTTTGAAGCCCATATAAAATGAATTATATTCAGCTAATCATGAATTAATATGCTGTGAGATTCATCCTGGACTTAGATTAATATTCTGTCTCTGAAAACAGACAGTTATTTGAAATACTGTAGCTATTCTTTAATTCTTAGAAACTTTGAATTGGATTTACAGTGCATGGAATTTTGAGCCAGTTGATTACTTAGTCTGTTAATCTTCTGGTAGCGTAATGTGACAAAGTAGCTCTTGAAACTAGGAGTCATTTAGTTTCAGTTGTTTAAAAGTAGCCTAGTGCCTATCACTTAGTGACAGTAATTGTAAATAAAAGATGTTAAATCATTTAATATGTTATTGGCACTGTATTACATCTGCTAGTCTAATGTTGTGTTATACATTATACACTTAAAGAGCACAGTGCAGTTTTTAAGACATTTCAACAGTGCTGAACCTAACACAGACTTTTTCTCCAGTCTCTGAGTTCTTACCTTGAAGTTATGGACCCCTAACTTGAGGGTGAAAATGATGTAAAGAGGGGATGTCCATGAACCTAATTTAATGTGCATCATATTATGTGCATTCTAGGGCAGAAGGTCCATAGGTTTTATCCCAAGACCTAATAAAGATTAGGACCCTATGCTATTGGGCCCAGGTAAGAGTTTGGCATTCAGTACTAACTTGGAAATAGAGGAAGGAATACATTGTTCTCATAGACTGCCATGAAACTGTGCCTTATGCCATTGATCTCAGCTGTCTCCTGGAAAGAATGTCCTCTAACTAAAAGTATTATATTTTGATTTGGATAATCATGTTTTTGAATAGATATTTAACCAATTTTATTATAACTATTTTTGAGAGAAATAAAAATATAGTCCAGTTACATGGCAGTTATCCAAAAGGATCATTTCCAAAGCTGATTGTATGGTAAAAAGTTTTAACTATCTTGAGTAGTAGCTTTATAATAATGTTAGTAATTAAGCTGGAAATTGGCTTTGTTTTCTTGTGCCTTCACTTCATATTTATTTCAAATCCTTCATTCACTAGGTTGTATACTTTGTCTATATTTCTCCTGTTTCAGAGATGTTTTGGCTCAATACAATGGTATTTTTTTAAAGCCTCGTGTGATTTTCCTTTCTTTTCTTGTTAAATCAATCAACAAAATAAAATATCTGCTCTATTAGCAGAATTTATTATCCTGTTAACACATAAGTTTTGTTGTATTTGAGAACAAAACATTTGATGATTTTCCCAATGCTCTGAGTAAATTAAATCAGTCAACAACAATTACATCTTTTAATCTTTTTTTCATTCTGTTCTTTTATCTTCTACAGATTTGTTTATTTTATTAGTATCTGTTTTAGTCCAGGTACTGATACTTGTAGTATCGCTTGTTGATACAGCATCTGGACAACTCTTGTGTTTCTGTTGGTTAAATATTTTCATGGATTCTATCATAATGTCATCTGTTATATTTTATTTATACCTATCAGTAAGCAGCTTTCCATCATTGTATGCTTGCATTAGTTTTCCATTCTGCATTGACAACCATTTTGCATTAACAAAATGGTCCCGCCGAGTGGCGCTGTGTTTAAGCGCTGGCCTGGGAAGCCAGCAGCCCAGGTTCGGGTCCCACATCTGAGGGCCAGTGACACTGACCTCCAAAACAACAAAACAAAACAAAACAAAATAACTTAATTTGCTTTGATTATAAATTAAAATCAGGCTGAATGGGTAGATATACCTAAAGACATAAATATAATTATAGATGGATATCAGTAATCAAGTCTTTATTTTGTCATCTGATCGAAATGGACTGCTAAGGTTATAATTAGGAAAGAACAGATAATGTATATAGGGCTTTTTTTGATACCAACACATTGTTTGAGAAGAAAGTTCTAGGAATAGCAGAGGAGGAGTGGTTAGTTTAGCAGATGTTTCATTAGTGGTAAGAATGTGATTGCTAGAAAGAAAAACAATTTTCTTGGGTGAGAAATGAAAACATTGGTGGGAATACACAGTCTTTGGTTAGAAAAAGACAGTGGAAAACCTTAGTAGTTGGCAGAGACCATAGAACATGTAGTGTAATTACGCAAAATAGCAGTGCTCAAAGTATGAAGAAAAGAGCGAAAGAAAAGTCCACGTGGGAGGGAATGTTGAGAAGAAAAGATGCCCAAAGTTTTAGCAATCGGTGATTATGTGTGATAAGTGTGGGGGTAGTGACTCTTCAGTTTCAAGAGCATATTAAGATTTTTGTCATATATAATCTATGTGCAGATATTAATGACAATAGATCGTATTAAAACATTATTATATTGATCCTCAAAGGAAATGATATAAATGTCTCGGCATTGTGGTTTCTGAATATATGAAACTGAAAATAATTAATTTGCTAGTGATCAAGGAATTATTTTCAGTGAAAATGTGATAAAAATGTGATATGTGTGTATATATATATATATATATATATATATATATATTTTTTTTTTTTTTTCTGTGATTGGGAAAAGCTAAAATAAATGTAAAAATGAGAGAAAATCGGTCCTTGATAAAAAGGCTTTCATTATGCTATTAAAAAATTCCATAGAGCTGCATTGTCAACATTAGGCTAAAAATAAAAAATAAAAAAAATAAAAATTCCACAACATTTTATTTCTAATGCGTGTTATAAATCTGGTTCACATTACAAAAAGAAGCAAATATTTTAATAACATATTTATGTAGTATCAAAAAGGAAGAAACTTTTTTTCTTTCTTCCTGCTGATTCTTGTTTTAAATTCTAATTTCAACATTCTTTGCCAGTTTGGAGAAGTGATTTGTCAGCTGCTCTGTGAAGAACACTAAAATGCGATAAGAATATTTTAAATGTACAAGTATTAGAAGGAAAGAGCAGGCTTATTTTCCAAGACTTTGAACTAATGCTACCTTATTTCTTAATAGCGTTAGATCTACTAAATATTTTAAAAGCTTTTAAAGATAAATGGTTCTTTTTCATTCCCCATGGTGCTGATGACTTGGTTGTATCTAATTTTGGACTGATGTCATCAGTATTGACTTGAAACATTACATGGGTCCTGTTCTCATTATGCCTGATGAATATCCTGGCCAGCGTTTGTTGCAGAATGAGAACTTTTTGTATGATGAGAATATCAGCAACCAATGGAAATTGCATGGGTGCTGAAAATGGAACCTGTCAGGGTAAGTTCAGTGTGTAATTTAGTAATACGTTATTAAATTTTATCAGTGAGCTCTGCTGAAGCTTTCCTAGGGAGACTGGCCTTACATTCCTTTAACTGTCTGGAGCTGTTCATCTTCTCCTGGGCCACAAGCCTATGTAATAACTCATTTTAGTCTTTGGAAGCACTATGTAACAAATGTCAGTTTTGGCATTTATCATGTGTGTCATAATTACTTGTTTACGAGTCTCTCTCCCCTGCTAGAATGGGGGCTCCTTAAAGGTCAGAGCTAAGTCCTTTTCTTCTTTGCATGTCCCCAGCACCCAACCCGGGGTGAAAAGGAAAACTCTGGGAAGGACACTTCAGGGGAGCATCAGGGAAGCCTCTTGGCTGTGTTCCACAGTTGGATTCTCTGTTAATTTATCTTAGAATAAAAGAACATAGTTTTGAATGGAAAGTCCTAATGATATTTATTCTTTAACCAGAAAATTGAAATGAATAACAATATATATTATATGCCTGTAATGTATATATATATAACATTTGAAATTAATCATAAACATTTCTTTAATAACATCTCAAATTGAAGAAACATAGTTGCCTCAACTGATTCAAGTGCCTTTAAAAATTTCTACTGGAGTTTTCCACCTTTTATGTCTTATCTATTTATGTATGTGTGTATATATATATATATATATATATATATATATATATATATATATATTTACTCTTTCTTTACAATTAAATATTATAGACACCTCCCTATCAATATGCTATTTTACATATAAATTGATTATCTATGGTATAAGGAATGTTATAAATTTTAAAACTTTACTTTCTTGTTTTTGTTGAAGTCTTTGACTAGGTAATCCACAGACATGACTGATGAAAAGAGATTACTGGCTTTCCCTTAATTCAGCCTTAAGCCTTCAATCTGATTCCATTTAAACAAGTCAAGATAGATGTGTTCCTGACTTTATTAATCTTAAGAGAGGAGATTCCACAGCCTCTTTTGTAATCTATTTTACTACATTTTATTAATTTTTTCTGTTGTGATTAAGCTCATTTTAGAAAGCTTTTTAAATTCATGATACCCTTTTCTCAGAACAAGCAGAATTAATTTATATTGTTAATATGCAATCTATAAAAGTTCTCTATTATTTTAGCATTTCAACATTTTAATTATAAATATCACATTTTAATTTAGAGTCACTGTACCTATATCACAGTTATACTCATCTTTTAAATATATATATAGTGGCTGTATATTTTTTTCCATACAATCAGGAATTCTCCTCTCAATTTTCTTGAAATCCTGTGCAGGTGTTGGGCTATAACTATTTTTCGCTCTGTTTTTCTTTTTTTGGATCTCTTTCCCACATGAAATAGAGAAACAATATTTTAAGAAATGTATTACCCCCCCCCACACACACACACACACCTTGGCTTTTTTATTTTGCCTTTCCAGAGGCTATATTCATTTGCAGTATTGCTTAACTATGGAATGCTAGAATTTTTAACCTATTATCTACATTTCCTCCAGATTATTAGCTTAATAACCTGAACAAAAGTTAATTCTTTATTTGTTTGTTTGTCTTGTTCTTTTGTTGCTTTTAGTTTCATATCCCACATATGAATGAAGTCATGTGGTTCTTGACTTTTTCTGCCTGACTTACTTCGCTTAGCATAATAATCTCAAGATCCATCCATGTTTTCACAAATGGCACTATTTCATCTTTTCTTATGACAGAGTAGAATAAAGAAACAAAACCTCATAGACACAGACAACAGTTTAATGGTTACCAGAGGGTAAGGGCGGAGAGGGAATGATAGAAGACTGTAAAGGGGGTCAAATATAGGTGATGAAGGAGAACTGACTCTGGGTGGTGAGCACACAATGTGATATATAGATGATGTATTACAGAAATGTACACTTGAAACCTATGTAATTTTACTAACTATTGTCACCCCAATAAATTTAATTTAAAAAATTAATTCTTATAGTACCAAAAGTGATATTTCCTACCTATATTACCTGTTAATCTGGTTTTAGGTTTCCATTAAATTTTCATCAGTGGTAAAATAAATTAATTTATAAGTATAATCCCTCAAAAAATTTACTATGTAAGTTCTTAAAAGTTGTATTTAATGTCCATTTTGTTTATATTCACTATTTTTATATTTTATTTTAGATTGCTTTCTATGTGAGTTATCGATGCAGTGAAGAAAAAAATCATCAACTTGAAATTAACCTTTGCAAAATTTCTGGTTTCCTGAAACTACTTTTTCTTTTGATGATTGGATATTATATGATTGCTGTAGTTGCTGATTGCCAACTACTGAGAGACAATATCTAAAAATACAGTTTCTGACTGGAATAACTGAAACCACTTACAATAGTCAATGTAATTTCTCTGTAAGGGTCATTGTGAGCAGATGGTTCTCCATCGTGAAGGATTTTAAATCTTCACTTCTACAGAGTTTGGTATATTGTACATTACTGAGATTTTATTATCAGAGTTGTTAAGATTTGGATTTCAAATGATACCTAACTCTGTTTAAGGAAATATTAATTTGTATTTCTTTTTGCTCCATTTCTTGAAAGAAATCAGTACTTAGATGAAATTAGGTAGATTTATTATGAGACTGACCCACATTAGACTACCAAGGATGGATTCAAATGAATGAGAAAGGAGTAAGTGAGGCTACTTATTCATGCTATAAGAGTCCTTGTGGAATCTCTACAGCAAGGAACAGACAGATTTGCATTCTGTCATGAATGCCACTCTCCATTTTGACTGACTTGCAAATTATATATCTTTACAGAAATAAGATATTTTTACTTTGTCTTGCCTAATGTGTTTTGGTTTAAGGACAGTAATGCCCTGGATGGCAGGGATGTATGTGTCTTACTCATATTTGTAATTTTAATGCCTGACACATAGAGGTTACTTAGAAATTTAAAGAATAAATGAGTGAATACATTGATGAATGAATGAAAAACCCTCAGTTGTCAGCGTGGAAATTCTAAATTATAGACTGTGTTATCCTGTTTGTCTGGCCAGTGTGCAATCTCTCTCTCCTAGGTAAGTCCTCGATAGAACATTAAAGTCTGGAATGATGTTATTGTCACCATGATTTTCAGAATGGAACTGATCTCATCCCATTTTTAAGAAATGCTAAGCACTTTTTCATAGGCCTTACTAGGAGTAAATCAGTATGATTTCTGGTTCAAATCATATCATTATTTTCATTTTCATTTATTTCTGAATAATGTATCAACAATGTATAATTTATCAATAATGAATGGTAAGATGCAATTGTCATTGATTTTTCCTTGAGGCTAATGTCTTGTGTGTAAAGGTAAAACAATATTTTTGAAATGTAATGTTTTGTGAAGATTTTGGACTTATTGGAGAGCGATATAGATTAAAGAAAAGATTTTTCATGATGATATGGGAGAGGCAACAAAATTTCCCTTAGTTCCCATGATGGTTATTTATGTTCCTCTTTTACTGGTGTGTGTGTGTGTGTGTGTGTGTGTGTGTGTGTGTGTGTGTGTGTGTGTTTTATACTGATGTCTGTTTCTTTATCTGTGTCCTAAAAGTAGGTTCTCCAAATTTCAGTTGGCTTTCTAGTCTTATGTCTCTAATGACCGTTTCTTTGGAGAACAGCATGTATTTTCAGGGATTCAAATATCACTTCTATTAAGTTAATTACAGAATATTTCTCTTTAGTTTTAATCTCACTATTGACCTCCGATTCCAATATTATCAAATGTATATTTTTACATATAAAAAGGCTAAGCTTAACATTCCTGAAAACAGTTTTTTCATTCTTATAATTCTCTAGTTTCAGAAACCTTTGAACGAACCTACTTTATTTCTCTCACCAACATTTTTTCTTTTTTTTTCTTGGTGGAGGTGGCTTTTGCATCCTTTTCATTCTCCCTGTTTTTCTCCCAATTCAGTCACTTATCACCAACATAATCATTTTTATTAACTGTTTGTCTGGTCTACCTACCTCCTTGATCAAATATGAACTGTGTACAGCTATTTAATTCAACATATTGCTTTCCCCTAAAAACTATCACTACCTTACATTGCCCATAGTTAATATCTAAACTCATTAGCTTGGAATTCAAGATCTCCCTTAATTTTTCCCTGCCTTACATTTCTGATTTTGACGCCAGTCCTTCAGCTTCTGAAATGAACCACTCTAGCTAAACCAGTCAGCACAGGTACTCTTCAACATGTCTTGATTTTTTACTCTTTTGCTTATGCCCCTTCAAGACCTAACTCATATCATTTCTCTTTCATGAACCTAGGCTATTTTAGCACACAGGTGGCCAGGTGGTGGTGGTTGTTGTTTTCTCTCTCAGAATCCTTGTAGTACTTACCTAAGTCATTTATTTAGTGATTAATCATTTACAATGTTCTGACATTTTCTGTATTTTTCTACTGAATTATTTGTTTCCATTTTTCCCATTTTTCCCAAATGATTATGATTCCTCATGAACTAACTGTAAAGCCCTTAATAAAATTCTTAAGAACAGAGGCTATTATCTTATATCTTTAAATATTATTTTAAAACATTTTTCTCATTACAGAGGTAAAACCTCAAAAGTCTATAATGCGATAATTACAATTAAGCTTTCAGTGAATTAAATCTTTTCTTTCTTTCTTTCTTTCTTTCTTTCTTTCTTTCTTTCTTTCTTTCTTTCTTTCTTTCTTTCTTTCTTCTTTCTATCTTTCTTTGTTATATAAGATCTTTATTCAGTCCTTTTTTGTTTGTTTGTTTTGTTTTAGGTGTAAAAAGCAATGTAATAGCTAGACATTTATACCCCTCACAAAGTGATAATTCCCTCCAATCTGTTACCCCTCTGACATCATGTATAGCTATTGCTATACCACTGACTATCTTCCCTGTGCTGTAATCCACATCCTGTGACTATATACAAGTGTATAGTGTGTGTGTATTTAATTATAATTGACATTCAGTATTATTCTACTTCAGCTTCAGGTGTATAGCACGTTGGTCAGGCATCTACACAGTCTATGAGTTGATCCCCCTGATAAGTCCAGTGCCCATCTGGCACCCCACATAATCTTTATAACATTATTGATTATATTCTCCATACTGTATTTCATATCCCCATGACTATATGTGACTATTAATTTGCACTTTCTATCCCTTCACCTTCTCCCCCATCCCTACCCCCTCCCATCTAGTAACCATCAGTTTTTTTCCTGTATCTCTGCATCTATTTCTGTTTTGTTTGTTTATTCTGTTCTTTAGATTCCACGTATAAGTGAGATCATATGATATTTGTCTTTCTCAGTCTGACTTATTTCACTTAGCATAATAGTCTCTAGGTCCATTCATGTTACAAATGGTAAGATTTTATTCTTTTTTATGGCTGCGTAATATTCCATTGTATAAATATACCACAGCTTCTTTATCCAATCATCTATCAATGGGCATTTCGGTTGTTTCCATATCTTGGCTATTGTGAATAGCGCTGCGATAAACATAGTGGTGCATATATTTTTTTTCAGATTAGTGTTTTGGATTTCTTTGGATACCCAGGAGTGGAATTGCTGGGTCAATATTTTGCGGTACTTCCATACTGTTTTCCATAGTGGCTGCACCAATCTGCAATCCCATCAACAGTGCACTAGGGTTCCCTTTTCTCCACATCCTCTCCAGCAC
This sequence comes from Aselliscus stoliczkanus, assembly GCA_033961575.1. Classification (NCBI taxonomy): domain Eukaryota; kingdom Metazoa; phylum Chordata; class Mammalia; order Chiroptera; family Hipposideridae; genus Aselliscus; species Aselliscus stoliczkanus. The sequence continues at coordinate 36,200,491 of CM066738.1, forward strand.
TTGTTGTTTGTTGATTTATTGATGTTAAACATTCTGACCTGAGTGAGGTGATATCTCATTGTGGTTTTTATTTGCATTTCACTAATGATTAGTGACATTGAACATTTTTTCATATGTTTGTTGGCCATCTGTATGTCCTCTTTGGAAAAATATCTCTTCATCTCCTCTGCCCTTTTTTTTTTTAAGATTTTTAAAATTTTTATTGGGGAATTGAGGGAGGGGAACAGCATTGGGGAATTGGGGAAGGGGAATAGACAAGTTGCTGTCCTTTTGTTCTTCAGTCTAGTTGTGGAGGATGCTGCTTCACTGGCCCATGTTGGTATCATTGTGCTCTTCCCGGTTGAGGCAGATCGGTTGCTGGCCTCTGGATGGCTGCTCACTGTGGCTATTAGCAGCTCACTCTGGCTGCTGGCCGCTTATGCTGGCTGCCAGCCACTCAGTGTAGCTTATGGCAGCCCACTGCAGCAGGAGCTGCAGCCTATACTGTTGCCGGGAGTCACAACAGCCCAGCTCCAGGTGGAGCTGTTGTTCACCACCTTAGCTGTAGAGGGCAGTGTCACTGGTCTTCATATGTGGGATCCAAATTGGGGCCGCTGATGTCCCAAGCCAGCTCTTAACCAATGCACCACTTGGCAAGCCAAGAAGTTTTTGGTTTATAGAAACATTGAGTAGAAAATATAGAGTCCCATATATAACCTCTATATATGCCCCACTGCTTACAGTTTCTCATATTATTAACATTTTATATTACTATGGTATGTTTATTAAAATTTCTGAACCAATAATGATATATTGCTATTAATTACAGTCCACAGTTTATATTATGATTGTCTATTTTTTTATGCCAATACCTTACCATTTTGATTACTATAGCTTATTCTATTTAGTTTGAAATCAGAATATATGATACCTCCAGCTTTGTTGCTTTTTCTCTTGATTGCTTTGCCTATTCTTGATTCCATACAAATATTAGGATTATTTTTTTCTATTCCTGTGAAAAATGCCATTGGAATTTTGATAGGGATGGCATTGAATCTATTGACGACTCTGTGTAGTATGGATATTTTAGCAATATTAATTCTTCTAATCAATGAACACAGGATATCTTTCCATTTATTTGTGTTTTCTTTAATTTCTTTCATCAATGTCTTATAGTTTTCAGTGTACAGATCTTTCACCTTCTTGGTTAAATTTATTCCTAAGCATTTTTGATGCTATTGTAAATGGGATTTTAAAAAAATAATTATTAGTGTGTAGAAACACAACTGATTTTTGTATGTTACTATTTTATCCTGCAACTTTACTGAATTTGTTTATTAATTTCCCAGTTTTTTTTTGGTGGAGTCTTTAGGATGTTCTATATATAAGATCATATCATCTGCAAAAAAGTGACCATTTTAATTCTTCCTCTCTGATTTGGATGTCTTTTATTTCTTTTTCTTATCTGATTGCTCTGGCTAAGACTTCCAGTATTATGTTGAATAGAAGTGGTGAGAATGGGTACCCTTGTTTTCATCTTGATCTTAGAGGAAAAGCTTTCAACCTTTCACCATTGAGGCTGTGGGGTTATATGGCTTTCATTATGCTGAAGTACTTTCCTTCTCTACTTTCCTTTGAGAGTTTTTCTTTATCATGGAAAGATGTTGTATTTTGTCAAATGCTTTCTCTATATCTATTGAGATGATCATATGATTTTTATATTTCATTGTATTAATGTGGTGTATCACATTTATTGATTCGCACCTGTTGAACCCTACTTGTACACCAGAGATAAATCCCATCTGATCATGGTATGTGATCTTTTCAGTATGCTGCTGGATTTGGTTCGCTAATACTTTGTGGAAAAATTTTCTATCTATATTCATCAGGGATATTGACCTTTGTTTTCTTTTCTTGTAGTATCCTTATCTGGCTTTGGTATCAAGAGTAATGCTGGGTTGGTTAAATGAGTGGAGTATAGTGTGAGAATGGAGTCAAGGGAATAGTGATAGATATGTATGATATGGAGCGGGGGAGTAGGGTGGTGGATTCGGGAGGGGGGCTGTCACTTTGAGGGGTAAAAAGTATAATTAATAATGTTTTATAGGGTGTCAGATGGTCACATGTCTTGTTAGGGAGACCACTTCATGAATGGGGTAGAGGCTTGATCACTGCACTGTACACCTGAAGCCGATGTGGTATAATATTGTATGTCAACTATAATTGTCACGGGATGTGGAGTATAGTGTGGGAGTGGGGTCAGTGGAATGGTAATAGATATGTATGACATCAAGGTGGGAGGGAGTTGGGCGGTGGATTAGGGGAGAGGGGTTGTCACTTTGAAGGGTAAAAAGTATAACTGCTGCACTGTGTTGTACACCTGAAAGTAATAAACAAAATGAGTTTGTGAATGTTCTCTCCTTTTTTTTTGGAAGAGTTTGAGAGGGAGTGGTAAATTTTTACATGTTTGGTAGATTTCCCCTATGAAGCCATCTAGTTCTGGGCTTTTTGTTGTTGTTGTTAGGAGGTTTTTGATTATTGATCAAATGTTCTTACTTGTCATTGGTGTTCAAATCGATACTATTTCTTCATGATTTAGTCTTGGTAGGTTGTATATTTCTCGGAATTTATCCATTTCTTCTATATTATCCAAAATGTTGGTGCATGATTGTTCATAGTAGTTTCCTATGATCCTTTGTATTCATCAGTTGTAATGTCTTTTCTTTCATTCTTGATTTTATTAATTTGAATATTTGCTTTTATTTCTTAGTCTTGATAAAGGATTGTTTAATTTTTTTATCCTTTACAAAAGCAACTCTTCGTTTTATTGATGTTTTCTATGTTTTTCTGGTCTTTATTTTGTTTGGCAGTTTATTTTTTTCTTTTAGTATTTTGAATATATCAATCCACTCTCTCCTGGCTTACATGGTTTCTTATGTGAAATCCCCTGATAACCTTAAGGAGTTTCACTTGTATGTGAGCAATTTTTTCCTTTTGCTGCTTTTAAAATTCTCTCTTTGTCTTTGATATTAAAAAGTTTTATTATAATGTGTCTTGGAGAAAATCTTCTGGGGTTGAAGTTTGTTTGAATCTTTAGGAGCTTCATGAACTTCGATGTCTAAATTTCTCTGCAGATTTGGGAAGTTCTCAGCCATTATTTATTAAAATAGTTTTCTGCTTGTTTCTCTCTCTCCTTTTTCTGGGAGCCCAATAATGCATAAATTGTTTCCCTTAATGATATCCTATAGTTCATGTGGCTTTCTTCTTTTTCATTGTTTTTTCTTTATTCTCCTCTGACTGAGTACCTTCAGATGACCTGTTTTCCACTTCACAGATTCTTACTTTTTCATAAAATCTGCTGTTGATACTTTCTGTTGCATTTTCATTTCATTCATTGTATTTTTCAACTCTAGCTTTTCTGTTTGGTTCTTTCCTCTTTTTTTGGCTTATTTTGGATTCACTTTACTCTTCTTTTTCAGTTTCTTAAAATGGAAGCTTAGATAATTAATTGTAGATCATTCTTTTGTTCCATATACATTCAATGATAGAAATTTCCTTCTAAGCACTGCTTTTGTTGCATCCCACAAATTTTGATAATTTGTACTTTCATTTTAATGTAGGTCAAAATATTTTTATCTTTCTGTTGAGACTTCTTTTACTCATATATTATATAGAAATGTGTTGTTTAATTTCTATATATTCTGGGATTTTCTACTGTCCATTGTTATTGATTTATTATTTATTTATTTATTTATTTATTTATTTAGACAGCCAAATGGCTTACAATGACTTTTTTTTTGGATTTGTAGTTTAAGCCCATTGTAAACTGAGTGCATCTTTTATATGATTTGTTTTTCTTTTTTATGTTTAAGGTGTGTTTTATAGCATATGGTCTGTCTTGGGAATATTTTATGCGTTCATGAGAAGAATGTGTATTCTGCTGTTATTAGACTGAGTATTCTATAAATGTCAGTTAAATACAGTTGATTAATGGTATTTTACTTTTTAAATTTTTTTTAGAGATTTTATTGGGGAATTGGGGGAGGGGAACAGCGTTGAGGAATTGGGGAAGGGGACAGACAAGTTGCTGTCCTTTTGTTCTTCAGTCTAGTTGCAGAGGACGTTGCTTCACTGGCCCATGTTGGTATCGTCATTGCGCTCTTCCCGGTTGAGGCAGATTGGTCACAGGCCTCTGGATGGTTGCTCACCATGGCTATTGTCATCTCACGCTGGCTGCCGGCCACTCACTGTAGCCTATGGCAGCCCACTGCAGCAGGGGCTGCAGCCCACACCATAACGGGGGCTTGCACAGCCCAGCTCCAGGTAGAGCTGTTGTTAGCTGTAGAGGGCAGTGTCACTGGCCCTCATATGTGGGATCCGAACCGGGGCCGCTGGCATCCCAAAACCAGCTCTTAACCAATGCGACACTCGGCCAGCACAGGTATTTTTCAAATAAATTGTATTCTTACTGATTTTCTTTTTTCTTTTTTTTTAATAATCTTTTATTGTGAAATAAACTTTTTTTAAATTAGTTTCAGGTGTACAACACAATGCAATAATTATATTTTTTACCCCTCAAAGTGACAACCCCTCTCCCTCAGTTCGCTACAACACTCCTCCCCCCCCATATCATACATATCTATTACAATTCCTTTGATTCCCTTCCACAGTATACTCCACATCCTGTGACTATCTATATATTCAGTTACAGTTGGCATACAATATTATACAACATCAGCTTCAGGTGTACAGGGCAGTGATCAAGCCTCTGCTCCATCCATGAAGTGTTCTCCCTAACAAGACATGTGACTATCTGACACGCCACAAAATTTTTACATTATTATGTTCCCCGAACTGTGTTTCATATCCCTGTGGCAATCTTGTAGTTGTCTATTTATGCTGTCTAATCCCTTCCCCTTCTCCCTTATCCCCACCTCCCTCCCAACTAGCAACCCTCAGTTTTTCCTCTATATCTATGAGTCTGTTTACTTTGCTCATTCATTCAGTTTTTCAGATTCCACATATAAGTAAGATCATATGGTATTTGTCTTTCTCTGACTGACTTATTTCACTTAACATAATAGTCTCTTCACAACATTATCAATTACATTCCCAGAACTGCCCCCCATATCCCTGCGGCAACATTGTAGTCACCCACCTACACTGTCCAAAACCTTCCCCCTCTGCCTCATTCCCACTCCCTCCCAGCCAGCAACCATCAGTTTTTCCTTTATATCTGCTTGATATCATTTCAATCTTATTAAATTTACTGAGAATTTTTTTGTGGCCTAATGTGGTCTATCTTGGAAACTGTCCCATGTGCACTTGAGAAGAATGTATATTCTGTTTTCTCAGGGTGAAATGCTCTAAAAATATCAATGAAGTCCAGCTGGTCTAAAGTGTCATTTAAGGCCCCTCTTTCTGTGTTGATTTTCTGTCCAGTCTGTCCATTGGTGACAATGGGGCGTTGAAGTTCCCTACTATGATAGTGTTACTGTTGATCTCTGTGTTTATGTCTGTCAAAATCTGTTATATGTAATTAGGAGTTCCTATGTTGGGTGCATAGATGTTTATTAGGGTTATCGTGCCCTTCTTCGTCTTTTATTGTAGTCATTTTAAAGTCTATTTTGACAAAATAAGTACTGCTACTCCAGCTTTTTTTTTTTTTGTCATTTCCATTTGCATGAAATATCTTATTCCATCTGTAAAGAGCATATGCATGTGTCCTATTTTCTTATCCACTCAGCCACTCTCTGTCTTTTGATTGGAGCATTTAGCCCATTCACATTTAAAATGATTATTGATAGGTGCATATGTATTGCCGTTTTGTTATTTGTATTCCTGGTCTTCCTGGGTTAGCTTGTTTACCCCTTTCTTTTGTTTAAAAAAGCCCTTTTAACATTTCTTGCAATGCTGACTTGGTGGTAATGAACAACTTAATCTTATTCTTTTCTGAGAGGCTCTTTATTTCTCCTTCAATTTTAAGTGATAGCCATGCTGGGTAGAGCAATCTTGGTTGTAGGCCTTTATTTTATGTCACTTTGAATATCTTCTGCCACTCCCTTCTGGCCTGCAGAGTTTCTGTAGACAAGTCAGCTGTTAGTCTAATAGGAGTTCCTTTGTATGTAACCTGCTGTCTTTCTCCTGCTGCCTCTAAGATCCTGTCTCTGTCTTTAACCCTTGCCATTTTAACTATGATGTGTCTTGGTGTGGACCTGTTTGGGTTCAGCTTGTTTGGAACCCTCTGTACTTCCTGGGCATGTGTGTTGATTTCCTTCACCAGGGTAGGGAGGTTTTCAGTCATTATTTTTTCAAATACATTCTCGACCCCTTGCTTCTTCTCTTCTCCTTCTGGTATTCCTATGAGTCGAGGTTGGTTGCACTTCATCTTGTCCCATAGGGCTCTTAAACTATTTTCATTGTTTTTTATTCTTTGGACTTTTGGTTGTGCCTACTGGGTGATTTCTGCTATTTTGTCTTCCAAATCGCTGATCCGCTCCTTTCTTCATCTACTCTACTGGTGATTCCTTCGAGTGTGTTCTTCATTTCAGTTATTGTATTCTTTAGTTCTAACAGGTTGTTTTTTATGATTTCTCTATCCTTCCTTATGTCCTCACTAAGTTTGTTAAACATTCTTATTATCATTATTCTAAACTCTGTCTCTGAAAGGATGGATCCCTCTGTTTCATTTAATCCCATTTCTAGAGATTTCTTCTGATCTTTTACTTGTGACATGTTTCTTTGTTTCCTCATTCTGGCTGTCGCTCTGGGATTGCTTTGATGTATTAGATAGATCGCCAGTAGAGCCCCAGCTGGGTCACGCAGAGACACAGCTCACGGCCCAACACTCCCAGGAAAACTCCCAGTCTCAGCCTGTCCCAATCAGTCGCTCGCAGATCAGGCCTAGCAGCCCGACAACCAATCCCCAGCCTGGCAACTCTGCAAGCGCAATGTGGAGAGCGGGACCCGACGCGGCTCGTGCACTCCCGTGTCTTACTGAGCAGCCTTTTGAGCCGGAGCACACCCACCAGGCATTTCCCTGGCAATGCAGCACAAGCCGTGTGGAGGGTGGGGATCCGAGGCAGCTCGCACACTCCCAGGTCTCAGAGAACAGCCTGTTGGAGCTGGAGGGCACCCGTCCAGCATTTCCCTGGCAACGCAGTATAAGCCAGGCGGAGGGTGGGGATCCAAGGCCGCATGCGCACGCACGCACACATGCAGTTCTGCACCAATTCCACCAGACCAATGAGATCCCGGACCTGACCCTCTGTGGGTGGGCCCAACCCTGACAAAATGGCGCCCTCCCTACACCACTCGCGTGCAGGCTCCACACCACGGGAACTACAGTCCAAACACCTCCAGCCTTTGCACCAAAGGTGCTCAGTTCAGTCCGTCCCCGCAGGCTCCCGGGTCCGGCTCACACAGCCACTCCCTCCACCAGGAACCAGGTAAGTGCTCACCAGCGAGCAAGCCCGGGCGCCGGCCCCACTGATTCTCCAGCCTCACCGAGCTGAACAAAGAGTCCTCACTAATTTACTGCCAGCTATCTTAGAACTTCTCTTCCAGGCAAAGAAAGTCTGGGCTGGTGAGCTTGGTGTGCAGCCGGAGGATCTCTCCCCCAACCAGAGAAGCCTCCCCACAGCCGGGGCTTCCCTCACGGGGTTTGCCCTCTCTCGTCTCAGCCCCTCCTACCAGACTTGATGTGGCCTCCTCTTTAAGTTCTTCATTTAGTGGTTCTGTTCATCTAGTGTTTCGGGGACCTCCGGGGTTGAATGTTGTATAAATTATTTGTAATTTTGGTGTGATCCTGGGAGGTAGTTAGCACAGCGTGTGTCTATTCTGCCATTTTACCGAAAATCCTCTTACTGACTTTCTGCATCTAGATTTATCAATTACTGATAAAGAGGTGTTGAAGGCTGCAACTATAATAGTGGATTCATCTGTTTCTCTTTGAAGTTTTGTCAGTTTTGCCTTATGTATTTTGATGCTATGTTGTTAGGTGTATATACATTAAGGATTGTTATGTATTCTTGGAGAGTTGAACCCTGTATCATGATGTAATGCACCTTTTATCCCTAATAATTTTACCTGCTCTGTAGTCTGCTTTGTGTGCAATTAATATAGAAACTCCGCCTTGCTTTTCATTATTGTCAGCATAGTGTATCTTTTTCCATATCTTTACTTTTAATCTATCTCTGTTTCTATATTTCAAGTGGATTTCTTGTAGACAACATATGTTTGAGTCTTGAATTTTAGCCATTCTGACAGTCTCGGTCTTTTGATTGGTATATTGAGACATTGATATTTGTAGTTATTTTTTATGCAATTTATTCAGCATCTACATGTTAGTAGCAATTTTTTACAACATTGCCCCTTTACTGTGTTTTTTTATGTGTTTTTCACTGTTTCCCCTGAATTCTCTGCTTTTAGTTTGAGAATTTTACATAATTCTATTTTCTCTTCTCTCTTAGCATATCAATTATAATTCTTTTAATAATAAATTAGTGGTGCCCTAGAGTTTGCAATATACATTTACTTATAATCTAACTCCACATCCAGATAACACTATACTGCTTTGAGGATAGTACAGGTATTCCCAGTTCCTCCCTCCTATTCCTTTTTGCCTTTGATTTCCTGCAGTTTGAATGTGGTATGCCTTAGTGTAGATTTCAGGTATATATTTTGCTTGGTCATTCTCTGAGTTTCCTGGATGTATGGCTTGGTTTCTGTTATTAAGTATGGAAAAAATTCAATTATTGCCTCAAATATTTTCTTCCTTCCTTTCTCCTTCCCTCCCTCCTTCTCCTTTCCTCTCTCTTTTTCTTTCTTTCCTTATTTCCTTTCCTTCCCTCCTTTCCACCCTCTCTATTTTTTTTGTCTCTGTGGTATCCCCATTACAGAAAATAACACTTTTATAATTGTGCCACAGATCTCACGTTTTCTGTTCTACTTAAAAAATTCTTTTTTTCCCCTGTTCTTTTCAGTTTGCAAAGCTTCTGTTAATATCCTCTACCTCATTTATTTTTTGTTTGAGCATGTCCAGTGTGTCTATGAGCCCATCAAAGGTAGTTTTCATTTCTGTTAGTGTTTTTTATTTCCAGCATTTTCTAGAAATTCTTTTCTAGGATTACATCTCACAGCTTACATTACCTATGTGTTTTTGCATGTTTTCTTTTTCCCATTAGAGCTCTTAACTTATTAATCATATTATTTTAAATTCCTGATCTGATAATTTTAAAATCTCTGATACATCCTCTTCTGGTTCTTATGCCTCATTTATCTCTTCAGACTGTATTTTTTTTTTCCTTTTACCATGTGTTGTAATGTGTGTGTGTGTGTGTGTGTGTGTGTGTGTGTGTGAGTGTGTGTGTGTGTGTGTGTGTGGTTGAAACCAAGACATGACGTATCATGTAAAAAGAACTGTGGTAAATAGGCCTTTAATATAAGATTTTATGTTTATCTAGCTTGGAGTCAGGTTGTGCTCTGTTTACCTCTAAACAGAGGCTAAAATTTCATTTTAATGTCCTTGTTTTTATATCCTTTGTTATCTTTGGATATTCCTAAAGACTCCTTTTTAAATAGAGTCTGGGTCTTGCTGTTCTATCAACTGTAACCCACTGTTATTATACAGGAACCTGATATTGATGTTGTGATAAGGTCTAGGAGGAGAGGAAGCATTCTATGATTAGGTCTTATATTTTATGTGAGCTTGTTTTCCTGGACTGTGACTTTCACAAGTGCTTCTACTCTCTTCATCTGTAGTTGAGACAGGAAGGCTAAAGGTGGCTGGAGTTGGGCATTTCCCTTTCCCCATAGAAAAGGCTAAAGGAGGCTAGAGTTGGATGTTTTCCTTCCTGCAAATCAATTAGGCTCTTGTGAAACTCAAGTAGGTTAGTCTCTAGCAAAAGACTTTTCTTTTACTTTGATTTTTCTAATTAATATCTGCAGGAACCTATAACAACTTGTTCAAATTGTGTCTAAGATGAAGGAAAATAGATATTGGTGAGAATTTAAAAAACTCTCCTCTGAACTGTGTTTGTAAACTTAATTATATCAACTTTGAGACATTTGTTAGATCTTTTAGAGTTTGGGCTTTTGGTGGATGAAGTTGCCAACTTAATGCCTTATAGGCAAATGAGGTTTTATCCTGTTGTCCTAATTTTGATGAATTACTTATTAACACTAATCTCCAAACAAATATAAATATCTTTCCAGGATCACTACAAAATGTGGGTATGTGTCTCCTATATTTATTACTAACAGTTGCTATCCATATTTGAAAATTTGGGTTGATCATGGATTTTTCCACTACCATTACCTAAAATATGGAATCCAGAATGAAACAAATTTGACCCTGTTTGTCTCTCAGATTTATTAGATATATTTATCTGAGAGATTACTATGAATCATAGGATTATGAGATTGCCTATAGTGACAGAAGGCGATTTTTAAAGAGTAGAGCTTCTGTAATGTTCCAAAATAATTGAAATGCATAAAACACAAGCAACAGATGGTAAAAGTGTTTGAACTAAATGTGTGTGACTTTTTTACTACTTAGTTTTACATGATAATGTGTTTATACAGTTATGATGGTGACCTTTTGTGAAAACTTCTGCAGATATATAAAGTGGAATGTACTCTCTGGAGATGCTAATATCTGACAATTTTAGAATAGATTTGAAAGTATTTTCAATGCTTCATTTATAAGTTTACATTGTAATATCAAATAAAAAACTGACTGCCATCTGGGATTTCTTTTCTCTGACATTTACACCTTTCCTTCACTTAAGTGGTTTCAAAAACTTAACTGGCAATTAATGTTGTGTCTATAACATTGTGTTTCCCCTATTAAACCTTAAAAATAATGTACTTTTTAAACTTTCTTAATTTAAAAAAACTTCTTTGAATGCAAAGAGAAATTTTATGCTCTTTGTGTTTGGTATCATTGTGTTTCTGAAGAACTTAAAACAATTTCCATTTATTATTTATTCCCTTTATCCTCAAAATAATGCAGTCATAATTCTGACTTGATTTTCTGTGAATGACAGTGGATTTTTGATAATTCGTATGTTTTGATTATCTATTGCAGTGCAAGTAACCACCCCCAAATTTAGTAGCCTAAGGAGATAATCATTCCAGTAGCAACAAAAATTAAGTTCTTAAAAATAAATTTAATGAGTGATGTGCAAAACCTGTACTAGAAAAAAATTTAAGAACTCCTGAAACACATAAGTAGAGTTGGACAAATAGAATGACTTCCCTGTTCTTATGTAGGCACTGAACATTATAAAAATGACAGTCATCCCTATATTAATGTATAAACGTAACGCAATCCCAATAACAGTACAAACACTCCATTTTATGGAATTATGCACATTTTTGCTGAAGTTCATATGGAAAAACAAACATATAACAATGGCCAGAAAAACACTAACGAAGGAAAAAAGTACAAATGATGACTAACCCTACCAGACATTAAGACATATTAGAATACCAGGTAACCTCTATAATTAAAACACTACAGCACTTGTGCATGAATTGACAGAATATGGAGTGGGAGAAAATGTCTGGAAACAAATAAAAGATTCATATGGAAATTTAGTATATGACAAATATAGCACCTCAAATAATTATGATAGATAGACTTTTTAATAAATGGTTCTGCAACAATTGTGTGGCCATTTGGAAAAAGTTATTTTATACCATATTTTACATTATACCTCAAAATAATCGATTTGGGATCTAAATGTAAAATGAATCGATACAAGCCATAGAAGAAAGCATAAGTGCATTCTTGTTTAACCTTGTTATAGGGAAAGGCTTTCTAACTCTGACTCACAACCCGGAAGCAGTAAAAAAAAAGATTGATAAATTTGACTACATATAACATTTTAAATATCGTATGGCCCAAAACACTATAAACAGTCAAAAGGCAATGGTCAAAGTGCAAGAAAATATTTGGAACATCTAGAGAGACAAAAGGTAATATTCCCAAATACACAAAGAACTCTAAAAGATAAAGGGACAAAACCCCCAATACCCTATAGGAAAATAGGAAAAAGACATGGACAATTCAACTAAAACAAATGTATGAACATCTGATAAACATAAAAAAGTGTCAAACTACTCATGATTAGAGAAATGTAAATTAAAACCACACTAAAATACAATTTCTCATTTTTTAGGGTGGCAAGAATTTTAAAAAATGACAAATTCTGTCAGTGAGGCTGAACGAAAACAGTCATTCTCATATATTGCTAGTAGGAATTCAAACTAATACAATCCGTGAAAGGAAATTTGGTAATACCTAACAAAACTACACCAATTTATCTATTGATACAACAATTACACTCCTAAGAATCTATCATCATAATATACCTCCAAAGACATGAAAATGAATATTTATGAAATTATTTACTACAGCATTATTTGTAATTGCAAAATATTTGAAATAACCTAAATGTCCATACATAGGAGAGTGGGTGAATAAATTATGGTATATTCTATATTCACTCAATAAATATTATGCAGCTGTAAAAAATATGAGGAAGATATCTGTGAACTTATTTAGAGTGATTTCTAGTACATACTGTTAGAAAATTTAAAAAATGCAATAGAGTATCTATAGGGTGCTATCCTTAATGTAAGGAAGAAGGACATATATAGAGAGAGGTGCAAGATGGTGACTGTGAGGAGGGCTCCCTGAGTTCTCCCCTGGAAATATATGCAATTTGAACTTCTGTCACTCTTCAAAGGGATGTCTACTCATCACACAGAGCAACTAAGAGTCTCACACAACGATTGCTGGAAGGTGGGCAGGCTGGGCGAGTGGGGGAAGAAGGCGGCGAGACGCTTGAGGTGCAGCCCGCACCCGCGGCTGCAGAGGCACAGAGCTTCAGAGAGCAGATCGGTGAGTGTTCCCACTGCTCGCTCCCTGCGCCCAGTGGCTCTCCTAGAGTACAGCAAGAGCACAACGATCTGCAGCCTGAGGAAGAAGCCTCAGGCCGGACGAGTGGGGAGGAGAGAAGGGAGACGTGTAGTTGCACCCGTGGCTTCCCAAGTCCCTAGGAAACAGGGTGTAGAGCCCGGCAGCGACAGGGCAAGATCAATCCCTGCACCCATCCGGTTCAGAGATCAGTCTCTGCATCCACCGGGTCCCATGGAGCGTAGCAAGAGCACCTCGGCGCAGAGGCTCTGAGGCAGAAACCTGAAGCGGGGCGAGCAGGGAATGAAAGAATACTCACGGGGGGGAGACACAGTGCGCACTGGGTGGAGACGCAGGTCCCCGAGAGATGGAGTGGGGATCTGAGCCTAGGCAGGGTGCGTGCAGTCCCCTAATCTCTGGCAGTCTCTTTGGGAGAGCAGCAGGAACTCTGCTGGAGCATATGAAGCAAAGGCCTTGGCTCAAAACAGTGTTGGGACTGTATTTTTTGTTTTGTTTTGTTTATTTTTCCTTCTCTCTTGGACAGAAAGTAAAAAAACCCAACAACTACAGAAATAAAAACCCACACCCACCCTCCCTCAGAAACCTTGGCCCCCGCCAAGCCAGAGTCTTAAACTGACCCCTGAATGGAGCAGTAGGGGCAGACTACAGAGGTATTCCTACCTGCAGGGGTTCGAGAATTTCCACCCCAGAAGAGCTGCAGAGTGAGACTACCTTTCTGGCAATACTTGGGAGGCAGGGCAGGTTCAGCTGCTGAGGAACTAACAGACAGAGTCCTGGCAGCTGGCTTTTGGCAACGAGGAACTCTCTCATTCTCCATAGCTGTCAACAAAAAGGGTGCCCAAAGACACTCATTGAGCCTTTGGGGTGCGCAGCCTGCCTTGGGACAGGTGAAAGCAGAAACGGCAGTGACTTTGTAAAAACTACCAATCACACGTCACAACCACACTCATGTACAGCAAACCTGCAGTGCCAGGATCACGCTAGGCGTCAGGTGGCCGTCTTCGGGTGGCCATCTTTGTTCCCACCGACACAGAGGAATGTTTGTACAGCAGAGGACAACCTGAAGAGAGCTTGGTGAACTTTTAGCCAAGACCGACACTGGTTTCTTTTTCTTTTTCTTCTTTTTTTTTTTGCCTTTATTGGTTGTTTTTGGTTTTTACTTTTATTTCATTATTATCATTTTCCAGTTTTTAATATAGGCATATATATATGGGTGTATATAGGTGAATATATGTCCACATATATGGATATATATACAATATATATATATTTTTTTCTTTCTTTCTTTCCTTTTTCTTTCTTTCCCACCCTCACTTTCTCCCTTCTTTTGTTCATTCTTCTCACCATTATATTTTTCCTCTTTTACTTTTTTATGCAAATTTATTTTATTTTATTATTTTTTTTCTTTGTTATAGCTATTTGGTTTCTCATGTTTATTCTATTTTTTATCTTATGATATTATATGGTATTTTGTTTCCTCTTCTGTTATTTTTTTGTGTGTGGTTGTTGTTTTGTTTTTGTTTGCTTTCTTCTTTTGTATGATTGATATTTCTGTACAAGTTGACTGTAGGTTGTTGGTTGTCTTTTTTTTACATGTGAGAGCATTTGGTTTCCTTTGGAGGCTGCAGTGGTTGTACTTGTTGATCTGTTTTGCTCTAAAATCGCTCTGCAGCTGGGCCCACACAAAGAGACACAAGAATCATCATACCCAGGGGCCAACTTTAGATAAAACCAGACCATTTCTGGGTTTGACATACAAGAGTCACACCCAAAAGGAAATCACTACAGGTACAAGGGCCCAAAGGGTCCATGCCTCATTGGAGGGGTCAACACTCACACAGCAACTCATAAACTCATAAATTGTGACACTGCTGTTCCTCACAGATAATCAGTCTGGGAGTCAATCCCACCTACTGACAAGTCAAAAGTAATCAAAGCTAAACTTCAACAGGTGAAGACACAACACAAGGAACATCTCAGATATACACGCACAAGAGAATAGGGACACTGAATAATTCAAATATAAAGGACACACACTGTATAAGTTCACCCAGAAAAGACTGAGAGACCTAGGGGATCTATCTGTTTATCGAAGCAAGCACAAAGAGTAAGCCAGAATGGGGAGACAAAGAAACATAACACAAATAAAAGAACAGAAGAAACTTCCTGAATCAGTGGAACTAGAGGAAATAGAGGTAAACGACCTGTCAGAGACAGAGTTCAGAACACTGATTATTAGAATGTTCAAGGAAATTAATGTAAATATAAAGAAGGATAGAGAAATCATGAAAAGCAACCAGCTAGAACTTAGAAACACAATTACTGAATTAAATAGCAAACTCGATGGAATTACTAGCAGATAGGATGAAGCAGAAAATCGAATCAGTGACTTAGAAGACAAGATAGCAGAGATCATCCAAGCGGAACAACAAAAAGATAAAAGAATGAAAAACATTGAAAATAGTTTAAGAGAGCTGGGAGACAACATTATACAAAACAACCGTCAAATCATTGGAATACCAGAAGGAGAAGAGAGGGAGCAAGGGATTGAGAATATATTTGAAGTAATAATGTCTGAAAATTTCCCTAACCTGGCAAAGGACAGTGAAATACAAGCCCAGGAAGTGCAGAGAGTTCCAACCAAGATGATCCCAAACAGGCCCACACCAAGACACATTATAGTGAAAATGGCAAGGGTTAAGGACAAAGGCAGAATCCTTAAAGCAGCAAGAGAAAGACAGCAAGTTACTTACAAGGGCACCCCCATAAGATTATCAGCCAACTTTTCTACAGAAACTTTGCAGGCCAGAAGGGAGTGGCAGGAGGTTTTCAAAGTGATGAAAAACAAAGACCTACAACCCAGATTGCTGTATCCAGCAAGGTTATCATTTAAAATTGAAGGAGAGATTAAAGAGCGTCCCAGAAAAGAATAAATTAAGGGAATTCATTAACACCAAGCCAGCTTTACAGGAAATGTTAAAAGGGCTTCTTTAAGCAGAATAGAAAAACAACCTAACTAAGGAAGACTAGGAACACAAATAACAAAATGGCAATAACTACGCACCTGTAAATAATCACATTAAATGTAAATGGATTAAATGCTCCAATCAAAAGACATAGGGTGGCTGAATGGATAAGAAAGCAAGACCCCTGCATATGCTGTATACGAGACACACCTCAGATCAAAAGACACATACAGGCTGAAAGTAAAGGGATGAAGTAAAGTATTTCATGCAAATGGAACTGAGGAAAAAGCTGGAGTAGCTATACTTATATCAGATAAAATGGACTTTAAATTGAAGAATATAATAAAAGATAAAGAAGGACACTTCATAATAATAAAGGGATCGATCCAACAAGAGGACATAACCCTAGTAAACATCTATAAACCTAACATAGGAGCTCCTAAATATATAAAACAGATATTGTCAGACATAATAACGGAGATCAACAGTAACACTATCATAGTAAGGGACTTCAATACCCCACTGTCACCAATGGACAGATCTTCCAGACAGACAATCAATGCGGAAACAGTGACCTTAAATGACACATTAGACCAGCTGGATTTAACTGATATTTTCAGAGCATTTCACCCCAAAGCTCCAGGATATACATTCATCTCAAGTGCACATGGAATATTTCTAAAATAGACCACATGTTAAGCCAAAAAACAAGTCTCAATAAATTTAAGAAGATTGAAATCATTTCAAGTGTCTTCTCTGACCACAATGCTATGAAACTAGAAATCAATTATAAGATGAAATCCAGAAAGCTGACAAATACATGGAGGCTAAATAACATGCTACTAAATAGCGAGTGTGTCACAAATGAGATCAAGGAGGAAATCAAAAGATACCTCAAGACAAACGAAAATGAAAACACCACAACCAAAACTCTCTTGGATGCAGCAAAAGCAGTCCTAAGAGAACACCAGAGACTCCATCAAAATACTATTGGAACTGATAGACGAATTCAGTAAGGTAGCAGGATGCAAAATCAATATTGAGACATCAGTTGTATTTGCATATACCAATAATAAACTAATGGAAGAAGAAATTAAGAAAACAGTCCCATTTACAATGGCTTCAAGAACTATAAAATACCTAGGAATAAATTTAACCAAAGAAGTAAAAGATCTGCACTCAGAAAATTATATGACACTGAAGAACGAAATAAAAGAAGATACAAATAATTGGAAACACCTACCATGCTCATGCATAGGAAGAATTAATATAGTTAAAATGTCCATACCTAAAGCAATATTTAGATTCAATGCAATTCCTATCAAACTACCAAGGGATTTTTCACAGAAATAGAAAGTATCATACTAAAATTTGTATGGAACCATAAGATACCCTGAATAGCTTCAGCAATTCTGAGAAATAAGAACAAAGTCGTGGGTATCACACTACCAGTCATCAAAACATACTACAAGGCTACAGTAATCAAAACAGTATGGTACTGGCATAAAAACAGGCCCATAGACCAGTGGAACAGAACAGAGAGCCCAGAAATACATCCATGCATATACGGACAGTTAATCTATGACAATGAAAGCAAGAATTTACACTGGGGTAAAGATAAATGGTGCTGGGAAAATTGGACTGACACATGCAAAACAATGAAACTGGGCCACCTCCTTATGCCACACACAAGAACAAATTCAAAATGGATTAAAGACTTAAATGTAAGACCTGAAATCATAAAACTCCTAGAAGAAAATATAGAGAGTAAACTTGCAGACGTTATCCCGAGCAATATTTTTACTGATGCATCCTGCGGGCAAGGGAAGTAAAAGAAAAAATGAACATATGGGATTATATCAGACTTACAGGTTTTTTCACAACAAAGGAAACCATCAATAAAACAAAAAGGAAGCCTACTGAATGGGAGAGTATATTTGTCAACGATATATCTGATAAGGGGTTAATATCCAAAATTTATAAAACACTCATGCAACTCAACACCAAAAAAAACAGACAACCCAATTAAAAAATGGGCAGAGGATTTAAAGAGGCATTTCTCTACAGAGGACATACAGATGGCCAACAGGCATATGAAAAAATGTTCAACCTCACTGATCATTAGGGAAATGCAAATAAAAACCACAATGAGATACCAACTCACTCTGGTCAGAATGACTATCATCAATAAATCAACAAACAACAAGTGCTGGCGGGGTTGTAGGGAAAAGGGAACCCTTCTGCACTGTTGGTGGGATTGTAGATTGGTGCAGCCACTGTGGAAGTCAGTATGGAGGTATCTCAAAAAACTGGAAATAGAACTACCTCTTGACCCAGCAATTCCACTCCTAGGTATTTATCCTGAAAAACCCGAGACACTAATTCGAAAAAATATATGCACCCCTATGTTCATTGCAGCGCTATTTACAATAGCCAAGACTTGGAAACAATCAAAATGCCCATTGGTGGATGACTGGATTAAGAAACTGTGGTACATTTACACAATGGAGTATTATTCAGCTATAAAGAAGAAAGAAATCTTACCATTTGCAGCGATATGGATGGACCTAGAGACTGTTATGTTAAGTGAAATAAGCCAGTCAGAGAAAGACAAATACCATATGATCTCACTTATACATGGAATCTAAATAACTGAATAAACGAGCAATGTGAACAGAAATAGTCTTAGAGACACAAAAGAAAAACTGATGAGGGCTAGATGGGCTGGGGATGGACATGAGGGAGAAGGGGAAGAGACGAGGCAACATAAACTGATTACAATACTACCGCAGAGACAGAAGAGACAGTTTAGGGAATATAATCAATAAGATTGTAAATATTTTTTTAGGGGACCTGATGGACTCATATCTTGTCAGGGAGACTACTTCATGGATGGTGTAGTGGCTTGGCTACTGTACTGTACATCTGAAGTGGCCGCTGAATAATATTTGATGTTGACTATAATTTAACACACAGATAGTCATGGGATGTGGTAATATAGTGTGGGGATGGAGTCAATGAGATTGTAATAGATATGTATGATATCGGGGGTGAGGAGATAAGGGAAGGGGGAGGGGGTAGTCACTTTGTAAGGGGTGAGAAAGATAATTATTGCATAGTTTTATACATCTGTAACTATTAATAATAATTAAAAATTTAAAAAATAAAAAATAAAAAAATTAAAAAAAGTGCAGAACACAGAAAAAGAAAAGAAAGGAAGAAGGACATGTAAGTAAATATATTTGCGCAAAAGAAATGTCAAAGTGATAAATCACAATCTGAAGAAATTAGTTACCAACTCAGTGGGTAAAATTGGGATAGGAAGAAAGAATGAGAGCAGAGTAGTAAGGAGGATGTGGGTACACCTTTTTTGTATAGCTTTGACTCTTAGAATCTTAGAAATGTTTTACATTTCAAACAAATGAAATTGTTGAAATCAACCAGGATTCTTGGCAAGTCTACCCAAAAAGAATATGAATGGTAACAAATAGACCAAGTTGTATCACAAATGAATAATATAACCAATTAAGGCGATGGGAACAAAAAGAACTAATCTAAGTAACTTTGAAAAACAGCATTTTGACTAGAATATACAAATATTGTGTCCTGTTTATTAAGTATGGTTCTTTCAGAGGTATGGGTTAGCAATTCGCTAACTACCTTATGTGAATATTAGGATTGAACAAATAAATAAATGTATTGTAGATAATAAGAGCCAGGATTCTCACTGTTGGAGAAGTAACAAATAAGGAAAAGAGAAGGCTATAATGAGCCTTGTAATGAACTGGAATCAGAGTTATCAGTATGATCTTATAGTTGCATCTATGTATATGTATAGGTGTAGGTATAGCTATCTATCTCTATATCTATACACATATAGATGTAGAAATAACTATAGATGTGTATGTATATTCATGGATTAGTATACATACATATATGTCTTAGCTTCTTAACTCTGTTCACTGACAGGGCCTAGGTGCAATTCCTCAGTAATTATGAGCATTTCTAGTAACAAATCTTGGTTTTTAAATACAATTTTTCAATAAAAAGAACCAGAGCTGCTTGGAGGAGTGGTCCATTCTAGGGCTGGGGCAGAGAAAATACATATGAGCCTGGGACTTCTTGTGGTGGGATAGGGGCTAGTCAAAAGAACACAAGAGTCAATGTGAAGGAGTTCCGAAAGACTACAGCTGGAAGAGTTTGAGGAACAAAATAAATAATGATGTTATTGAATTATAACCCATAGAATAAACTAAATGTCCATACTTATTTACATAAATAATTGAGTAAATGGGGGACAAAGGACAGTTTTTCTTTACTAAAAATTTAACTTAATAAATATAGAAAGAATGAGGGAAATATGAAATCACTACTAGATGAACACCTCAGTAATAATAGTTGTAGGCAAGATCCATGAAATGATGAGTGGGCAAAATCTGGGCAAAAGTTTGAGGAGAAATAGGATATTTGCATTTGCAGAGTCCCAGGATAATTATCAGTTATAAAGGAGAAAATAGTAATGTCACTGTGGAAAAACCCAGTAGACAACCACCTTAAGCAAGTGATCATTTTAACATAACCAACAAAAAGACATGTCAATATCATGTACCCCCTGCTATGATGCACTGAAAGGATGCGACGTTACTTCTGTAGTATGTTTGCCAAAATATATATAATACTAATCTAATCTTGAGAAAGCATCAACAATCCAAAATTAAAAGACATCCCACAAAATAAATGACCAGTTGTCATAAAAAATGTCAAGGCATGAAAGACAAAGAAAGATTGCGGTATGTACTTTCATAGTTTGGAGGAGACTAAAAAGATACAATAACTAAATGCACTGTGGGATTCTGTACTGAATACTGGAACATAAAAAGGACAGTAGGAGAAAAACTGTTGAAAGTTTAGTTTATAGTATTGTACCAGTGTTATTTTCCTTGCTTTGATCGTTGTACTACGTTATATAAATTGTTAGAGGAAGCTTGTTGTGGAGGATATGTGAGGTCTCTGTATTAATTTTGCAACTTTCTGTAAGTCTAACATTATTTCAAAATTTAAAAAAATAGAAAATCCAACAATAACCTCTTCCCATTCCCACCTTTCTTCTATGGTTGTTTGGACCCAACTGGGCATTTTCTTTTGTTGTGACTGTAGTCAGACGACTACTAGGCTGGAGTCCTCTGGAGGCTTAACTTGGATATAGAGATAGCTGGTCCTGCCTATCCTCGTCTTCATGTAGTCTGAGGGCCTCTTCAATGATTTCTCCCTATCTGTTCAGCAAGGTAGGCTGTATTTTTTACATGATGGCTACAGACTCTAAGAAGGCAAGGGCAGAAGCTACCACATATTCTTAATATTTAGGCTCAGAAATCCTAAAACATCCTTTCTCTATATTCAATTGTCCAAGCAGCCAGAGGCCAGCCAAAAATCTAAGGCCACTGAGGAATGACTTCTGCCTCTTGATGAGAGAGTGGTTTGTCCATACAGGAGGAAATGAATTAATAGTGACCATTTCTGGAGATTAACTACTACTCCTGCCAAGGCCTCTCTCTGGGTTCCCCTAGAGATCATTGGCAGATGTCTGACTGGCTTATGGAGCTCTGACTCAGCCTGGTTGTGGATAAGGGCAATGCCAAATAACTCACAGAGGGGAAAAAACTTCAGGAGAGGCTTAACAGTGAAGCTACAGAGTCATATTTTGAGATAGCGACAAAAGAAAAACATCTGTATTTGGATTTTTAAAACACTTTCTTCTTTCATTTTTATGGTTTTTATTACTTGAAATAACCACAGAAGTTCTCTGAAATCCAACTGTTGCATTTTGGAAAAATTGTACCTAAATCTTTTTGAATAAACAGGAATCTAATCTGCTTAAAAAACTTTATGAAAGTGGTCTCCATGAATAACATATTCCAACAAATAACAACCTTCAAATTTAAGAAGTTCTTCATTTCTTTTTCTTAAAGATTTTTATTAAAATGTAGCTAATATACAATATTACGTTACTTTCAGGTGTACACAATAGTTATTCAACATTCATATACCTAAAAAAGTGATCACTGTAAGTCCAGCAACCATCTGACACCATACCATGCTATCACAATATTATTGACTATTCCCTATGCTATCCATTACATCCCCATGACTTAATTGTTTTGTACCTGGAAATTTAAACCTCTTATTCCCCTTCACCTTTCCCCCACTTTTTAATTTTTCAATTACAGTTGACATTCAATATTATAATTATTTCAGGTGTACGGCATAGTGGTATAGTGGTTACACATTTATATAATTTAAGAAGTGATCCTCCTGACTCGTCTAGTATCCACCTGGCACTATACATAGTTATTACTGTATTATTGACTATACTCCCCATGCTTTACTTTACATCCCCATGACTACTTTGTAACTATCAATTTGTACTTCTTAATCCCTTCCCGTTTTTCACCCATTTCCTACCCCACTCATATCTGGCAATTATAAAAATATTCTCTGTATGTGTTTGTTTCTGTTTTGTTTATTTAGTTCTTTCGATTCCACATACTCGTATAAGTGAAATCACATTTCACTGACATACTTCACTCAACACAATACACTTCAGGTCTCTCCATGCTGCTGCAGATGGTGAGAACCAATCCCCTTCCGTGGTCGAACAGTATTTTTTATATATATATATATATATATAAACCTCCTCTTTATCCATTCATTTATCGATGGACACCCAGGCTGCATCCATATCTTGGCTATTGTAAACAATGCTGCAGTGAACATGGGGATGCACATGTCCCCTTGAAGTAGTGTTTTGGGTTTCTTCAGATAATTACCCAGAAGTTGGATTGCTGGGTCCTTCTCTGTCCTTTGTTATAGCCTTTGTTTTAAGGTCTATTTTGTCTCAAATATGAGGTCTGACAATTATTTTCTCAAACATCCTAGAAAAAGTGCTACATAACTCATTGCTGAATATCACTATAGTCACCTTCTAAGTACTCCCTTTGGGAAGCTATGTGCTGATGCCAGTGCCTGTTCAAAGGAATTTTGGAACTCTTTTTCTGGAATGCAATCAGAGCTGTGGTCATATTACCCTTGATGTCCTGAATGTCATCAACATGTCTTCCTTTCAATGTTTCCTTGATTTTCAGGTAGAGAAAGAAGTCATTGTGGGCCATATCAGGTTTGTAGGGAAGGTGGGTGCTCCGATACAGTTATTTGTTTCCTGGCTAAAAATTCCCTCACAGAGAGTGCTGTGGAGCTGATGCATTGTCGTGATGCAAGAGCCATGAATTGCTGGCGAAAAGTTCAGGTTGTCCTCGTCTAGCTTTTTCATGCAGCCTTTTTAGCACTTTCAAATAGTAAACTTGGTTAACTATTTGTCCAGTTGGTACAAATTCATAATGAGTAATCCCTCTGATATCAAAAAACGTTAGCAACATCGTTTTGACTCTTGATTTGGATTGACGGAACATTTTTGATCGTGGAGAATTGGCTGACTTCCATTGTGCATTTTGATGCTTTGTTTCAGGGTCGTATTGGTACACCCATGTTTCATCACCAGTGATAACAAAGCCCAAAACATCGTCTTGCCTCTCCAAATGGTCTTGGCAAACTTCGACTCTCCTTTGCTTTTGTTCATCAGAGAGCCCCTTTTGGACCATTTTTGCACGCACCTTTCTCATGCCAAGATTTCCAGTTAAGATTTTCCTGTTTCTCTGCTGATGTTTGCTTGGTCTGCTATGCTTCTCACAGTCAGCCAACGATTTTGATGCACAATTTGATGAATTTTTGCAATGTTTTCCCTAGTTCTGCTTGTTACTGGCTGCTGAGACCTCTCTGCATCAGTGACACGTTCTCTCCCCTCAGAACAACATTTGTACACTGCTGTTTTCCTCATGGCATTATCTCCATAAACTTGGACTAACATGTCCCTGATTTCACTTCCACTCTTGCCAAGTTTAACAAGAAATTTAATGTTTGTTTGTTGCTCTAATTCAAGCTCAGACATTCTTGTGATGGCACACAAAAACACGCAACAATAATGAATGAATGCCACTCGGCAAGACACCACCGCACATTGACAGGGATGTAGCTGTGAGACACTGATATACCAAGATTATAAAACCTTACTGAGCTGTTTGTACATGCTGCCAATGTAAGCGCACGATGGCACATTCGTGAACTTAACTGTCAGACTTCTTATACAGTTATGTGGTAAAAAACAATAGAAATGTGTGTGTGTATATATGTATAGAAATGTGTGTGTGTGTATTATTTGACATTTAAACAATTACCTCCATTTTCTACAACTACTCCCCATTTCTCCCAGAATAAAAGGAGCATAATCATTAGGCATTCAAGACCTGAAAAAAATCCCATCTCTGTTTCATAGACAATCTTAAATTTTACCTTTTCCATGTAGTCTTTGTTTTCTCTGTGCTACCCCTCCCCAGTCTACTAGTACGTACCTTTTAGTATGTTTCTTATGGTACTAAAATAAATTTGACTGGGTAGCATTAGATGGTTAAGGATGATGCAGAACTTCCATGGAAAAGTGATGCTTGAGGTAGAATGACGGACAGGCCACAAATTGCAGTAGATTATCATATTTTGACATCCATAATAAAACATTTTTACTGTCTAATAATCATAAAATTTTGTAACACTGTATCTTAACTCGTCATCACAATATTTTGTGGGATTTCATGTCTAGTTTCTTGAAAGTCACTGAACCACCATAGATTATTGACTAGTTGTGAATTAACCTTCCTAATTGAAAAGAGATAGGTTACTATTTTGAGGTTTTCTTTATAATTGAAAATAGCCAATATTGTAACTATATATTAAAATAATGCATAGTAAGTCTTTAGTTTATCATAAAGCTAAACATTCGTGTTCCCTTACTAAGTTTTCTATTTTTAACCTTCCCTTTTTCAATTGTTCTTCATTTTCATTGTTTGCAGATACATTTACTACTTGGCCATCTACTTCTTGATATTCTTCAATTTGCTATTGATGGATTGATTCATTTATTAATTTAACAAATATTTGTTTTATTACATTAGAAATACAAAGATGAATAAGACATCATTCTTGCATCAAGAATGAATAGTCAAAACACAAGGAACGACTAATTCAAGTACATTAGAGATATGATCTAAATGTTGTGGAAACAGACTTGTTTGGGGAAGTTTCACCAAACATGTAATATTTGTGCCAGGTGTTGAAGGATCTATTGTTCTTTGGGTGGAAGAAGTAGGATACGGCATTTTAAGAAGATTGAATAGCCCAATTTTTGGCTCAGGGGTCTGAGAGTATGTATGATGTTAGGGATGGTCAGATTAGTCCAGAGTGACTAGAATACTAGAATCAAATCAGAAAAAAAAATTTTACAGTTTTTTTTTAAATTGTGTCAAAGTATACATAATATAAAATTTACAATTTAAACCATTTCTAAGGATACAGTTAAGTGTCATTAAGAGCATTCACATTGTTATACAACCGTGTTGTGCAACCATCCCTACAATCCATATCCAAACTTCCTCATTATCCCAAATTGAAACTATATATGTACCCATTAAATAGTAACTCCCAGCCCTTGGTAACCACTATTCTGCTTTCTGTTTCTATGAATCCAAATAGAAATTTTTAATGTCTAATTTTTTTGACTGTTATTGGATATTACATGGTAGGTAAGCAGCAGTCCTAAGTAAGAAAAAAAAAAGATGGAGAGTTGCCGCTTAGTGTACCTGAATTCTTACTACTTGAATCAGAACATATGACCCACACAAGTTTAATGCAGAGAGCATGGTTTAGAAGATAAATTTCTGGTTCTTTATGTAAATATATTTGGATACATTCCAGGCTTACTCTTGCTTGATATTCTATGTTGAGAGTGTTAAGCTATTACTCCTAAACCAACCACTTGGTTAAACTGGAATAGAATATCATTCAGTGGTATGATCAAGAGTACAATTCCTGAGGGCCGGCCTAGTGGCTCAGTTGGTTAAGATCATGAGCTCTGAGCAACAGGATCGATGGTTTGATTCCCACATGGGCCAGTGAGTTGTGCTGGAGGTGAGCTGGTGAGAGCGCGTGCTCTTAGCAGCAAGGTTGCCGGTTCGACACCCGTATGGGATGGTGGGCTGCACCCCCTGCCCCCGCAATTAAGATTGAACACGGCACCTTGAGGTGAGCAGCTGTGAAATGCCGATAGGGGGCTGGATGGCTCAGTGTGCAACAAGGTTGCCGGTTTGACGCCTGCTTGGGATGGTGGACTACACCCCCGCAACTAGATTGAAAGCTGTGACTGGATTTAGAGCTGAGCTTGCACCCTCCACAATTAAGATTGAAGGACAACAAAGGGCTGGCCGAGTGGCTCAGTTGGTTAAGAGCTCGCTCAAGAGTGTGAGCTGGGGCCGGCCGAGTGGCGCGCGGTGGTTGGGAGCTGGTTTGGGACGCCAGCAGCCCCGGTTCGGGTCCCACATGTGAGGGCCAGTGACACTGCCCTCAAACAAACAAACAAACAAACAAACAAACAAACAAAAAAAGAGTGTGAGCTGAGCTCTGAGCAACTGCGGTTCGATGCCAGCCTGAGCTGAGTTGCCTTTGAGCTGCCAAAAGGTGGCTGGATGGCTTAGCTAAAAAAAAAAAAAAAAAGATAAGATTGAAGGACAACAACTTGACTTGGAGCTGATGGCTCCTGGAAAAACACAATGTTCCCCTCCCCCAATTCCTTAATAAAAATCTTTTTAAAAAAAACAAGAGTACAATTGCTCAGAATTTCATCTGCCTTTATTCATTTTTTGCAGTTTTCTTCAAGAAAAAACACATGTGTATACCAGTTACTAAAATTGCCTAAGGTATTGTTCAGACTTTTGATATCTTTTCAGTCTAAGAATAACTATGAAGCAATACTGCTACCATAGAAAAGTGAAAGTTGAAGCAATTAACATTTCATTATTGTCCTGTCTTTATCTTGTTTCCTTGTTTAAGCTGGCTTGAAATCATACTGGCTTACATATGAGTATAGAGGTCAGTGGCAGAGTGCTACTGTTTAATTCCTAGTATACCTTAAAGGAATAATAATGGTAAATAGCTTGAGTATTAGAGATTGTGCATAGAAATTGTAATATAAATCAAGTGGCCAGTGGTTAATATGTTAAAATTATTTTCATATTATATTTATTGTAAAATAGACTAGTAATTTGAAATGGATATCATGGTAATCATATTTTGACTTGGATGAAACATGTATTTTCCATCTGAAAATCTATAGAAAAAGATTGATTATCTTTCTCTTTGCTTTCTGTAATTTTTGTTAATTTATTATCCTGCATTTCTTGACTGTTATTATCAAAGTAGAGGAAAAGACTGTATTAAAATTGTAATAATATATACTGTAACAAAAGGTGAATACAAGTCATATTTGACTTCTGCAATTACAAGAGGTACTCAAAGTGGTTGCCAGCAGCATAATTTTAAAAAATTTTTTTCCTTTCTTAAAATGTATATACATTTTTTGGCACCCTGTGTGTGTATGTGTGTGTGTGTGTGTGTGTGTGTGTGTGTGTGTGTACATATGGATTTCAAAACTACGAGTGAATTTTTTGAAACATTTTTCATAACTGCCAGATTTAGCTGACTTTCTGTCAGAGTGTCTCCCACCTCATTGGCAAGCCAAGCTCATAGTGACGTGCTATGGTTTTACTAGCCTTTCCCCCCAAGGGTATATAGTTCTATCCCTGATCTTTCTGCTGTCCAGTGTATTATAGCTTATCAGGTATCTTCTTTCAGATTTTTTTAATGCTGACTACTTTTTTGTACTTGCGTAAGGGTTATTACCAGATTATTATAATCCACATCTTCCCAGGTTCTGTGGGGAATTAAAGTAAACATAACATGAAAACATTCTCTAGTGAAGTAGAAATATATAAAATTAGTCTTCACTCAGATTAATCTAACACAATTTCTTTAAAAAAAAAAGATTTTATTGGGGAATCGGGGAAGGGGAACAGACAAGTTGCCATCCTTTGGTTCTTCAGTCTAGTTGTGGAGGACATCGTTTCACTGGCCTATGTTGGTATTGCGATCATTGCACTCTTCCCAGGTGAGGCAGTCATTCGTGGCCATTGGATGGCAGCTCACATTGGTTCATGGCAGCTCACACCAGCTGCTGGCTGCTCACGCTGGCTGCCCGCCACTCATGGTAGCTTACGACAGCCCACTGCAGCCCTGCTGTAGCCTACATCATCGTTGGTGACTTGCGGCAGCCCAGCTCCAGGTTGAGCTGTTGTTCACTAGCTTAGCTGTAGAGGGCTCAGTATCACTGGCCCACATGTGGGAACCGAACTGGGGCCCTGCTGCTCAGATCTGGCATTCTAAGCCAACTCTTAACCAACACACCACTCGGCTGGCCCCAATCTAACACAATTTCTTACATTTACCTATCACATCAAATTTTTTCCCATTCTCTTAACAATTAAAAGACATGGTAAATGTGTCTGTGCTTTTTTATTGACAATTTCAAATCTAAAGAATACAATGTAAATTGACTATAAAAACAGGAAAAAATTGAGAAAGATACAGATTTTATGAAGTTGGTGTAAATGATATTGGAGAATTTATTGAATCACATGTAAAGCCATGATAAATGAGGATTTTACTGTTTGCAATTGAAGCAGAGAAAATTGGCAAGGGTTATGATATGGTAATGTTTCAAAAGAGATTGGAGCAACAAAGGATTAAGAGGAGTCCTTTGGAAAGCTTATGAAGCCCTCTAATATTTCTTAGATGACATTTATTACTGTCTTTTAGGTGTTAAATATGAATTGATAGATATTATTTCACACTATCATGAAATAATTTCAGAAAAATCAATAAAAACATATAGCTGGTTATTTCCTTGATTGAAAATTATTACAGTTACAATTATAACTATAGTTTTGTGAATGTAACATAAAGATAGCTTACTTTTTTCTCCAAATTCCTTTTAATATGAAATCCTTGCTATAAAAGGACTCAAATGAACTTTGTAGAGAACAATTTGTCTTAGATAAAGTATTCTTTTTGTTCCACTCGTTCCTTGTTTCCCACCATTGGGATTCTGAGGCCTGAATTTAGACAAACACTTCTTATCTATTTTCCATGTCCCATGAATTCGCCTTCAAGTGATTTGTACCGAAATTGTAATGTAAAGGGTTTAGGAGGTTCAGATTCATATTTTGGTACTGTACGATAAGCTAAGATGACAGTAATGAAATCCAATTGATCAAACTCGGTAGTTCTTCCTACAGAATAAGATTAAAAGGTAGAATAATGCCAGATTATGAAAGACTTTAATTATTAGTCTAAAGAAAATGAACTGTATCCTACAGTTGGTGTTTCTCAAATTGTGGTGCATAGACCACTTACATCAGTTTCATTTATGATATAGGTTAAAAGCTCTAATTTTTGCCCCTAAACTATGAATCAGTATTTCTGGGGCTAACCCTGAGAATATACATTAAAAAACATCTTTCTGTGATTTTTATGTGCACTGTTGTTTTCGAGTTGTTGCTAAACATAGTTTAAAGAATTTTTTCCTGCATTTTTCTTGTATAACTTTAGCTGTTATGATGGTGTGTTAGGAAACCTTTTTCACAAGGAACTTTAAAGTAATGTCATATGTACCTGGAATTATAGTTTCATTAGTTGTTTCTTTAGATTTCATTTCTAAACTTACTATAAAGAGAAATGAATATATTTTATATGTTAAATCTATGTATGAAACAGTTTAAAGATAGCATTAGTACTTAATTCAATGATTTTGAGATTCTCTTATAAGAACAAATATTCTTTGAAGGTATTTTCTAAATCTTTTCAGTTTCTTCACATGGAGACCCCTACTGTTATGCAACATTGAAATAACAGCATTGTTTTCACCCACTAGAATACCACTGAAAGATATTGTGAATCAGCTCATTTGCATTAATTTTTTTTTTAACAAATAAGGCAGTGTTTTGAGTTATGCCAGATGTACAAATGAGAGATTTGAATGTACTTGTAGAATTTAAATTGAAATGCTAATGAGGTTCTGACAGGCAGAAAAAAACAACATAGCCTACATTTTCATCTGTTTCTTTAGAGTCATTATTTAACTAGAAAAACACATTATTTAGAGCTATTTATTTATGTGACATTTGTAATTCAGTACTTAAATTTTATCCAATTAAAATGCTTCTCATTCCATTTCACTTAATGTAGTGGATTGTTTTGGGCATTCATCTTTTGCTCTGTTTCATTCATTTGTGGAGTGGCAGTAACTCAACTGAATGAATGCATCTCTCTCTCTCTCTCTCTCTCTCTCTCTCTCTCTCTCTCTCTCTCTCTCTCTCTCTCTCTCTCTCTCTCTCTCTCTCCCCAAATCCCCTAATGCTTACATGTGCTGCTTCATGCTGTGGTGCTACATTGACATCTTTATTTTTTATTTGCAGTTATTCCATTGAAATTTCATGATAGATTATCACATAAGATTGTTTATAGTTATTTCATGCTTTGGTTATTTCACTAGAATTCCTAAAATGTGAAAGGGAAAAAGATAATGTTACACAAAACCAAACTTCTGAGAAGATAAATTGATCTAAGAGATAAATGAACATAGTACACTAAACCTTAAAAGTACGTATTTCAACAGATATACAATGCCTTACCAAAAATTTTGCTAATTTTAAAACTTTTGATTATTTTCTGTTTGTATATTTTAAATTTTTTTCACAGTTCCTTTAAACAAAGATTTTTTTTTTTGTTAATGTTTGAGATTTGTTCAAATGTGTGTATTTTGAACATTGACTTAGAACATCTTTTAGGTTTATTTACTCATGTTTATCTACTTACCTCACAGATGAGGTTAAAATGAGAATATTTGAGATTATAGAGGTTTAAAATTTCATGGATACATACAAAATCAGTATATTTAGATGGAAAAAAATAGTACAAATTTCAAGGGATAGCGTGAGACTGGCTGAGGTCAAGCTCATGTTGGAATGTAGACATTATGGGAGGGTCTAGAAGACAATGTGCCTTTTCAGAAGGCAAGTTCTATGAGGAAATTGAAATATGGGAGTCCAGAATTATACAGATGTCATCAAGAAAGTCATCTTTGGATTGTATTTTACAACAGGTTTGGGAATTCTAACACTGTACGAATGCTTCATGTATTTTTAACTGCCTGATGATGGGAGTCCAGAATTATACAGATGTCATCAAGAAAGTCATCTTTGGATTGTATTTTACAACAGCTTTGGGAATTCTAACACTGTACGAATGCTTCATGTATTTTTAACTGCCTGATGATGCTTTTATGAAAATTAGTGTTAAAACTAGTAGCATAACAACCATTTCAGTTAATGTTCAGTGAATAAAGATTCTATATTAACTTGAAATTGAACTAGTGACTGTTGGTTCTCAGACATTTACCTAAAGATTCTCTCAAGGATGCTCCATTAAGCAGCATTAAGGGATTCCATACATGCAACTGTACCTTTATATCTAAAACTTTTCTAAGAGGGACACTCTTGATGTGGCAGAAAGTACACTGTACTTAGAGGCAGGAAACTGAGTTCTGGTTCCGACTCCAGTGCTCATGAGCTCTGTGGACCTGGATATGCCAGGTCCACAGAATACTTAATTTCTTTAGGCTCAGATTCTTCATCTGCAAAATAAAGAGGTTGATGATGACCACTAAGAGCACCAGTAGCTCTGTAACTCATTATGTATCTGAAACGCATGACACACATATCTGTACTGATTTTGAGACCTCAGTCATTTTATTTATGTAGCTGCATTTCTTTCTTTTTTTTTTTTTAAGATTTTATTAGGGAATTGGGGGAGGGGAACAGACAAGTTGCTGTCCTTTTTTGTTGTTCAGTCTAGTTGCGGAGGACGTTGCTTCACTGGCCCATGTTGGTATCATCATTGCTCTCATCCTGGGTGAGGCAGATCAGTCGCCGGCCTCTGGACGGCCGCTCACGGTGGCTCTTGGCAGCTGAAACCAGCTGCCGGCCACTCACTGTAGCCTATGGCAGCCCACTGCAGCAGAGGCTGCAGCCCACACCACCAACGACCATCTTAGCTATAGAGGCAACCAGATGGAGCTGTTGTTCACCATCTTTGTAGCTGTATTTCTTATTGTGATAATTTTATTTACCTTCAAGAAGCCAGTAGACATAACATTTAAATGATATATTATGTTTATCATATGTCCTTGACGTGTGATCATGGTGTCCAGAAATGTTTTTGTAGATGCAATATTTGGGCTGAATTTCCTAATTAGTATTCAGAATACTTATAGAAAATAGCTTTTGTGGGTACAGCCAACTTTGATTATTCATTAAATAGCATATGTAACTGAAATGTGTTGAAGTCTTCACTCCTTATTTTATCTTCAAAACTGTTGCCTTTGTAAACAGTGTATGAAGAGTTGCTGAAAAATACTGGTTTGAGTGTCATCTTTAGCCTGGGCAGAAAATTGCCTTCAGCATCTTTATGTAGCTCTGTTTTTACTCACTGTCCCACTTTGAAAATAAAAGAATAGGATTCATTATTAAACCATAGGAATTAATCTCATTTTATTCAGGTTTTTTTCTATCTTTTTAGAGGCACATTATACACATATCCATACTGTCCTCATCTAAGTTTACATCTATGTACACACTATTTTATGTACATGTCCCAGCTTTTATGCCTCCATACCTTTACTCATGTTCTTATAATTTTTGTTTTTTGACCCCCTGTTGCCCTCAGATACACTGTGGCTAAATTCTACCCATCTTGTGAGGAGCAGCGTTGCAGTCCTTGATATTTTCCCTAAGCACATGGGCCTGTTGTCAAATATATTGAGTCCATGTTTTGGGGGTACAATTTGATAGCTCTCTGAGCCTGAGAAAAGTAACATAATCACTCTGGCCCTCAGTTTCCTCATCCGTAAAATATGGATAATACCGAATCTCAGGATGGTTTTAAAGTTTAAATAATATATAATTTAATCATTTAACAAATATTTAAGGAGTGATATTATGTATCAGTGATCAAAATGGACAAAACCAAAACAAAAAACCCTGCCTTCATAGAACTCTGATGGGGATAGAAAGGTAAATAAAACCCAAAATATATAATATGAGAAATCATGAGGAGAGGGAGGGTGTGGAATGTAGGAAATAGAGGAAGAGTGAGCTTTCAATTTTAAATTGGATAATTTGAAAAGGGCCTCCTGAGAAGATAGTATTTGAGCGGGACCTAGAAGAGCCTGGGGATATTTGAAGAAAGAGCATTCCAGGCAGAAACAGCTACAAGAGCAAAGTCTGGTGTGGGTATGTGAATGGCATGTTTCAAGAACAGCAAACAGGTCCGTTGGCGATTTCAGAGTGAAATGGGAACAGGTAGAACAAGACCAGATCATTGAAAGTATTTTAGCTCAATTTTAGTCAAGATTTTGTCTCTGAATGAGTTGGGGAGCCATTGGAAAATTTTGAGGCAAGGAGTCACAGGATCTGACATACTTTTTACTCTTTATCTGGCTTTTTAATCTGGCTTCTGTGTAGTTTTGGGGCAAGGAGCAAATGTAGATATTGGGTAGGCTATTGACTATATCAGTTGAGAGCTGGACAAACTATATAAAAAGTCCCTCAGAATATCTGACCTGTAGTAAGCATTCCATCATTGTTAATGCCTCCTCCTCGCTTCCCTTTACAGATATCTCTAGCCAGAATTTCTCCCTTATTCCTTGGAACTCTCTATTAGGGCACATGTCATTTTTAAACTAAAAGTTATTTGTATGATTTTCTTATTTCTTCTAATAGCCTAAATATTTCTTGAGGATAATTTCTAGAAACTCAATTTTATTTATCTTTATATAACCCATAGAGTCCAGTGCAGGACGTTGTACATGATTATTATTTAAAAATATTTTAATGGAATGAATAAATTTTTGAATATCTCCATGTGGTTTTGGGAAAAAAACTATAGCAGAATGAAATACTGGGGTATTGGCAAAATGGGTTGACAAGAGTGAAGAATCCATGGTAAATCCTGAAGTTTTGTGGAGGTATAAATATAGGGAAAATGTGTGTCCCATATATGTCTCTGATGTGGGGTGTGTGAGACAAATGAGGCAGTAAATCTTGGATTCTATCTTGGGAGGATGTTATATGAGTAACAGGTTGAAAGTATTTTTGAGATCTGATGAGCAGTAGCATCCAAGAGGAGACAATTAGTATGGGAGGACAGGGAAGTAATAGCTCAAGAAACACATAGTTGGCATATTTTAGGATATATTAGCAAGGAAAAATAGCTTCTTTTTAGTAAGTAGGATAGAATGTTAGTAAGTAGGAAGAGACATTGGTCGTTTCACTACATGTGAGACATTCCAGGAAAGGTCCAGCTAAGCGTATTGTCCAGGAACTTTGGCCATCTTCATTTGTGATTCATGCAGATGTGTAGTTCTTGGGTCTGAGGTGGTGTTGTGGGGTACCCCAACAGATGGGTGATGCAAAGTCCCTCAGGAGCTCACAGGAGGCACTCAGAAGTATAGATGGGCTGCTGGGCAACCTCTGGGGGGGGGCGCCTATCTGTGTGTAGCAAGTCTCTAGCCTTCACAGGGAGATTAAGGTAGACTTTGTAAAATACTAGACTAGAAGCTTGGGATAGTGATAGATCCTTTAGGATTCTTGATTCTGCAAGTGACTGAATACCCAACTCAAAGGAGCTGAAATAAAAATGCTGCTTCTTGGTTCTTCTAACGGAAAAATCCACATGGAGTTATTGTCAAACAAACTTGAATCAGCTGTTCAAATGATGTCATTGGGGACCTGGCTTCTTTGCAGTCCTTCCTGCTCTGTCTTTCCCAGGTCACCCTCAAGCACAGTGGTCCCTTGATGCCTTCAGCTAGAAGCATTCCAGCTGTCATACTTTCAATACAATCTTACCTAGTGGAAGAAAGCCTGTCTTTCTTGGCCATCAATGGAAGCTCTGGACTTCAGTCCTATTGGACCATTTTAAGTCAAGTGCCCATCCATAACCATTTGTTTTATTTATAATGAGCTAGAATTACATTGGTGAGCATGGGCCTGAGCCACATGCTCCATCCTCAGAGTTACGGATGGACTAAATTTACCCAGAAATATGTGGGCTCTATGGGAGAGGAAATCTGAAATGATAATTATGCTACTTTTATTAAGTGATTTGTGGAGGTGAGGTTTGGATTCAGGCCCACCAAAGCAGTAGATGTTTACTACAGGACTTATATTGTCACATGTCTTCTGGCCTGCTCAGATTGAGATGACTTTCTGCTCAAGCGTGACTCAAAACCTCTCAGGAAAGTTGAGCTCCAACAGCTGACTAAGTGAAGTCAGTAAGGGTGGTCCTACCAGTCTTCATCCAGAGCCCATTCTATAGTCTAGATGTTAATCACTGGCACCAACTGCTGTGACAAATACCTAAATGACACAGTGATAGGAGTAAAAACCTAGATTACAGCAGAAAGTGCGAATTGTGGTTAGTACTGAGGTGACAAACAAAAGTAGCACAGCATCACCTCCATTGGAGAACAGGGCAAGTAACAGCCTTCCTTGAATTAGCTGGGGCTCGGAAAAGAATGCCTGATGCAAAGTTGGAAACCAGAGAAGGACATGACTGAACAGTAAAGCTCTTAGCTGAACCTAAAATCATTTCAAAGCAGAACAAGGGTGGGGCTGTTTAGCAGTGGAAAAGAAACCTTGGTTTGATGCCTAGAGAGAATTACATGATGTTACAAAAGGTCGTTGTTTATTACACAATCAAGCAGTGCAAACATATCAACAAGCTTGAGACAGTCTTCATCTGGGATTATTAGATTTGCAATTCAGGTGAGAGAATATTACCAAGTCCAACCTGCTTATCAACCCTGTGTAATAAGAACATAAAGATGAATAAAAATATATCCAGTCTGCAATGAAAGAGAAATGTAATTGACACAGACCTTTCTTCCCCTATTTTGTGGAATTGAGCCTAAATTTAACTTGAGTTCTTTTAAAAAGGAGCTTCTTATTCAGACTTTTAAAAATGATTTGTCTTTTGATGGGAAATATCTATTTTATTATTTAAAATGAGCTTTATTTTGGATGAATTAGGGAATATGAAGAGGGAAAACCAGTTGAAAAAAGATATAAAAAGAAAAAAACTGTCAAAAATAGTTAAACAAAGGGGATATCACAGCTAACTCCACAGTCATAGGCCAGGAAACACTTCTTGTTGCCTTGTTTTCTCTTGATTGGTATTGGCCCCTCCCTGCCTAGGTGCTTGGAATGCCCTCCCTCCCATCTTCCCAGCCAGTTCTTCCTTATCCTTCAAGATTCTAGGCACAATTTGGCTCCCACTTTCTAACACCATCCTCACTCCCAGTGCCTCCCCAGACAGATTTATGGTATGCAAATCTATGTTGTGATACACTTATAGCACCGGATTGACATGACTTTTTGATATGTCCTTTCCATTACACTGTTAGCCATTTGAGGGACTGAGCCAGTGAAACAATAGACATTTATACAGCCAGAATAAATATCTTTAGTGAAGGGGAGAGCATAGAAGCAGTATCCTGGTGCATATTTCAGTGCCCAATTTGTGCATGACACATGCATGATGAGGGCAGGGATACAGCTGGGCTCTGGATATAATTGTAAGTAGAGTCTTATATGCTGTCGGGACTCTGGCTATCTTTTATTTTGTCTTCTTCATCTATTTGGGTCTCTTTCTCTATAAATGGCTTTGTACAATCAGAAAATATGGCTGACAGCTCTTAAGTTTGAAATAGTAAAGTTTTGCCACTAGAGAAAAGACTAAAGATTTTGACTTGACTGTCCTGCTCCAAAATTCCCTGGATCCCAGGAAATGTCCAAGTTTGGTCCAGTTGTGCTCAACTCCTACCCCTGCTCAACCCTCAGCTGTTCCCATTGTAATCAAGTGTGTATGTGTGTGTGTGAGTTGGGGGGAGTAATTCCTATAGCCAGACAAAATAGTACATGCTGTACACTCAATGTATTAGTCTACCATGGAATAATTACATTTTGACGGCTCTTCTTGCCAGTACATTTATTTAATTTTTGGCCATACTTATTTGTGGAAGGAAATGAAAATGAAGGAAGTGCTTCAAACAGTTAAATAAACTTTATTTTGGTGTTTGAAATGCATAATATAGTTCTTATTGGAAATTTACCTTCTTCATTATCATTTTATGTTGGCCAGCATTAAGATGCATTCTGAAACTTAAACTGACAGGAGCATCAAGGTAGGAAAGGTTGTCTGGATAGCAAAGAGTTAACTTGGGAGCAACAATATGCTGTGGTTAATTGAAAAAACAAAGATTACTGACTAACTAAAACAATTTTTAGTCTACCAAGAAGTATTACTAAGATCTTAAAAGTGAATTTTTAATGCCACTTTCAACTAAAACTTTCTCACCACCCTGCTCTATTGCTCTTGGGGGATGGCTGACATTAAAGAAACTGGCATGTTTAGCCCTCAAATCAGATGAATAGATAGGTAGAAAGGTAGACAGCCTTTTAAAAATGTCTTATAAACTGCATTAAAATTTGTGTGCATGTGTGTACTTAGATTCACTGAAGGCTAATCCTAGATGTTAGTCAAATGGGCATGATTTTAGAAGTGACACTTCGCATTACAATAAAGTGAGGTAGGAAAAATGAGCTTAATTCTCTTTTCCCTTTATACTTCATAAAATGGGAAATAGTGAATGGCGATCCCTGGCCATGTGTCCAATATTTGCCTACTTTATAACACCTTTATTGGGGGCTGGATGTGGATGTAGTGAGTGGGTGGGTGGGGAAGGAGTGTGCTCTGTGATTTAGTTATTAGAGAGGTGACTGCTTGTGATTTGATATCTAATAAATTTATTGACACTCTCCCCTTTGTATACACACCCTATAGGAACAGCCAACCAGGAATGATGTGGGGTGGATTACGTGACCAAACATTGCTCCTAATTTGAATCTGTGAGCCTCTGAAGCCAGATATTCAGTTGGTGAATCCATCATATGAATTAGAAGCCACTTCATTATTTCTGTGTCAACCACTGGGATTCTTATGATTCAGTTAGAATCTTGATCTTATCACTTTCAGGATCTAACACTCTGCTTATCCATCAAATAGGTACAAAATGTTAAAAGAAAATTACCTTTCTCCTACTCTATGTTAATGAACCCAGACCATCAATCTTTGTCCAAATGTATTATATAGTCCCATGGTGTAGTGTATGTTACTGATTTGGCAAGAGACAATCAACTTATCTCTATCTACTTACCCCCTCCGCCCCACTACCCCTCCTCTTTCCTTAAAACATGCTTACCTATGAGATTTCATGAAGCCAAAGTGCCCTTTACGTTTCTTTTGTAAATGACCTAAATAAGGAATTTTCTGTAGTGACAGGAAATGCTGATCTCAAATATGATTGTATTTATTTATACATCTTGAAGCTCAAAGAGCTTCCTTTTGTATCATCTAATGCAATTTGGGTTTCTCTTTCTCTCTCTCTCTCTCTCTCTCTCTGTCTCTGTCTCTGTCTCTGTCTCTCTGTCTCTCTGTCTCTCTCTGTCTCCTTAGTACAAAAGCACAGCAATGTTTGACCCTTGGTTGTTACTGGAACTTTTTTTCCGGGAGACGGTAACTTTGAAAATTAGTTACCATAAATAGAATAAATACAAACAACCTCTGCTTCCATAAAATAGATGGTTTGCTTCAGGAACTTTTTTTTTTCCCCCGAGGGCAGTGTCACTGGCCCTCATATGTGGGACCCGAACCGGGGCCGCTGGTTTCCCAAGCCAGCGCTTTAACCACCGCGCCACTCGGCGGGCCCTCTTCAGGAACTATTGATTCCAATCTGTTGGTATTGCAAATCTAACTAAAATAGACATTATCCATGCTGTACGGGGGTGAGGGACAAGGGTTCTGCACTTAAAACTTATGCTAGAGAACTTGGAGGGCAGCCAGCTGAGAACAGTGTAATAGACTTCTGAGAAGTTGGAATCTGTAAAAGGTGTTTCAGGAAGAAGAGCTTTCAGTTTAGACAGTTGTACAGTTCACAATTATTAGCTCCAGAGAACTAATAATTAGCTCTAGTCAATGAAACCAACTTCTTAGTAGATTGCCCAAGTAGATTGCTTGCACAGCCAAAAGGTACAGTACACTCGTAATTTATACTATCCAATTCTTTAGGAAAATCTTTTGGATTGTTTGTTGTTTATTTTTCCTGCTAACATTTTGCTGTAGTTCCCTTTGCTGGTTGGTTGATCTGTACCGTGTTAGTGTCTTTAGCATGGCATTCTATCTCAAGCCTTTTCCATGTTCTTAATTTTGAATGACTGCATATATTTTTATAGTAACAGTTATGTACCAGATAGTCTATTTTACATATATTAATTATTTGCTAATCTTTGAAACAACTCTGTGATGTGGGTACTAGTATCTTCATTTTAAAATGTGAAACAGGGGCCGGCCAAGTGGTGCGTTGGTTAAGAGCTGGCTTGGGACACCGGCTCTGAGCAGCAGGGCCCCAGTTTGGATCCCACATAGGGCCAGTGACACTGCCCTCTACAGCTAAGATGGTGAACGATAGCTCCATCTGGAGATGGACTGTTGTGAGTTGCCGGCAACGGCATAGCTGCAGCCCCTGCTGCAGTGGGCTGCCATAGGCTACAGTGAGTGGCTGGCAGCCAGCATGAGCAGCTGGCAGCCAGTGTGAGCTGCTAAGAGCCGCACCGTGAATGGCCATCCAGAGGCCGGCTACCGATCTGCCTCACCCGAGAAGAGCGCAATGATGATACCAACATGGGCCAGTGAAGCAATGTCCTCTACAACTCGACTGAAGAACAAAAGGACAGCAACTTGTCTGTTATCCTTCTGCTGTTCCCCTCCCCCAATTCCCCAATAAAATCTTAAAAAAATAAGTAAAACAAAAACTGGGATACAGAGAAGGTAGGTGGACTGTTGAAGTTCCCAATGGCAGTACATGACAGAATACTACTGAATGTGCCATACCTTAACCATTTCCTTCTTATCCACCTATTCTTAAATATTATGTAGTTTCTTATATTTTATTATTATAAATATCACAAGAGCAAATATGACTAAGAAAGTGTTTCCTTACATATTAAAGGGTTTTTCCTTAGGATAGTTTCCTTTTTTTTTTATTTTTTTAAAGATTTTATTGGGGAATTGGGGGAGGGGAACAGCGTTGGGGAATCTGGGAAGGGGAACAGACAATTTGCTGTCTTTTTTGTTCTTCAGTCTAGTTGCGGAGGACGTTACTTCACTGGCCCATGTTGGTATTATCATTGTGCTCTTCCCGGATGAGGCAGATCAATCGCTGGCTTCTGGATGGTCGCTCACCGCAGCTATTGGCAGCTCACGCTGGCTGCCAGCTGCTCACGCTGGCTGCTGGCCACTCACTGCAGCCTATGGCAGCTCACTGCAGCAGGGGCTGCAGCCTACTCCATCACCGGGGTCGGGGCTCGCACAGCCCAGCTCCAGGTGGAGCTGTTGTTAGCTGTAGAGGGCAGTGTCATTGGCCCTCATATGTGGGATCCAAACCGGGGCCGCTGGCATCCCAAAACCAGCTGTTACCCAATGCACCACTTGGCCGGCCCAGGATAGTTTCTTAAAGATAGAATTACTGGATCAGTGTTTAAAGTTTTTTAAGGCTATTGATATACATTACCTTGGTAGCTCTTCTACTGTTTGATTACATTTCTGGAATAATTTATGTGCATAGTTCAGAAAAATCACTGCCATCTCTTGATATTATATTTAAAAATCTTGAGAGGTGGAGGATCCAAGATAGCAGAGTAGATAAACACTGTGTTTGCCTCCTCCAGTGACCATATTAAAATTACAACTAAATTATAGAACAAATAACTTGGAGAACCATCTGAAGTCTAGCTGAACAGAAGTTTTATAACTATGGATATAAAGGAGAAGCCACATCGCGACTGGTAGGAGGGTCAGAGACACAGAATGGCCTGGCCTACACCTTTGTATGGCGGTTGAGATTCGGGAGGAATATCTCAGACACAGAAGTTCCCCCCTCTATTCTCCCTGTGGAGCAAGTGACCTCAGCCCCACACTGGGCTCCCCAGTCTGGAGGACCAGTGCTGGGAAGAGGAGCCTTCACAACATCTGGCTGTGAAAAACAGTGGGGATTCTGACAATCCAGGTGGCCTGAAAGGCTGTGGGAAACCCAGACATCCTCATAAAGGGCCTGCACACAGACACTCTCACTTATAGGCACTCACCCTGGGCTCCAGCAGAGGGACAGTGACTTGGGAAGCATTGGAGACATAGCGGGAGAGATTGAGTTGTATGGCTTCAAGATGAGGACTGGAGGGACAGCTCTGTGTAGAATTTCCCTCTTGTGCAGCTGGCAGGCAGGTATCATCTTTCCTATGTTGAACCTTCCCCCACATGGCCAAATCTGAATGTGAATTGGCCTGGTGAGCTCTGCTTACTCCTTCCTAATGACTCCCTGGGACCCCACTTCATCCAACTTTCACAACACCAGAGGTAATTTCTCAGTGTGTAGCCAGCCCAGCTTGCACTGCACTCTTTCTTGGACAACTCCTGGGCCCCAGGTGGGCAGTAGCTGGCCTCAGTGTGCTCTGAGACTTTTGCTGAGTTGCTCCAGGCTCAACACTGGCACAAAAGCAGAATCTAAGCTAGTGAACACGAATTGTCCCACATTCATGACTCCCTGAGACCCTGCCTCACCCAGCTTGTGCACTGTAGGAGGCTTTATCAGTAGCTGAGCCATACAGGAGCTGGCAGGCAACAGCATGTCTCCGGGTATCTTGGGCTTTTTGTGGGGCTACCCCAAGCCTTGTACTGGTGACTGCCATCCTTGGTTCTCAGTATGACCTCTCCCATGTACCTTCTGGTCTAGCACAGGCAGCTACGAATCAAAGATCACTTTGTAACCCTTACTAGGTAGTTCCTGGCCAGTCACAGGC
This sequence comes from Aselliscus stoliczkanus, assembly GCA_033961575.1. Classification (NCBI taxonomy): domain Eukaryota; kingdom Metazoa; phylum Chordata; class Mammalia; order Chiroptera; family Hipposideridae; genus Aselliscus; species Aselliscus stoliczkanus. The sequence continues at coordinate 36,242,403 of CM066738.1, forward strand.
AGTGGCTGACTTGGGCCTACACCAGAGCCCCTCCCAAGAGGTCCCAGAACCAATATACCTGGAGTGGCTTCAGACCACAGCAGGGCACCATTCAATTAACCCCACAAGTGGCATACCCAAAGGGCAGTCTCAACAGGAACCAGATCCCTCTGGGTAAGCATCCTGCATCGCAGCTCATAAGCTGTGGATATGGCCAAATTTCACAGCCAGTAAACCTGAGGGTCAATCCTATCCATTGATGTGCCAACAGTAATCAATGCTCAACTATAACAAGAAGGCACACACAACCCACACAAAGGACTCACCTGAAACTCCTGGTGAAGTGAGTAGGCCGGCTGTGCCACTGGGCCCCACAGGAGACCTACTACATAAAGTCACTCTACTAAGACTGGAAGACAATAGCAGATCAACTTAATACATAGAAACAAACACAGGGAGGCAGCCAAAATGGGGAGACAAAGAAACAAAGCTCAAAAAAAAAAAAAATTAAACAAAATGGAGGCAAGCATCCTACCAGATACAATGGCTATAAGGATACTCAGTGAACTTAGGGGAAGATTAGATGAACTCAATGAGAACCTCCACAAAAAAATAGTAAACATAAAAGAATGACATATAAACTATAAAAAAGAACCAGTCAGAAATGAAGAATACAATAACTGAAATAAAGGATGCACTAGAAGAAATCACCAGCAGACTAAATGAAGCAGAGGATAGCATTAGTGATTTGGGAGACAAGGTATCAGAAAACACCCAACTGAAACAGTATAAAGAAAAACAGAATTAAAAAAAAAAAAATGAAGGTAGTTTAAGAGACCTGTGGTACAACATCAAGCTTAACAACAGTTACATCATAAGGGTACCAGAGGAGAAGACATAAAACCAGGGATTGAGAACTTATTTGAAGAAATAATGACTGAAAACTTTTCTAACCTGACAAAGGAAAGAGACATATAAGGCCAGCAAGGGTAGAGAGCCCCAAACAAGATGAACCCAAACTGGCCCATACCAAGACACATCATAATTAAAATGACAAAGGTTAAAGACAAAGAATCTTAAAAGCAGCAAGAGAAAGACAGGTAGTTACTTACAAGAGAGCTCCTGTTAGATTGTCAGTTGATTTCTCAGTAAAAATCTTTGCTAATTTGACAGCCAAACATGGATTTTTTTGTTTTGTTTTAATTTGCTTGTTTCTTTATATTTGAATTTCCTCTTTTGTGAATTAATTATTCATGCCCATTTGCTTGTTTTTATCTTAAAGTTTTAGGTATATTCTTATGTCCTTGTGTAAGTTTTTTACCCAAGAACTTATAACCTTCGTTGTATTTGCTGGAAATATTTTTGAGCATTCCTTTTTACCTATGAAGGGTGGTGTGTGTGTGTGTGTGTGTGTGTGTGTGTGTGTGTGTGTGTGTGTGTGTTTATTGAGGTATAATTGACATAATGTGTTTTTAAAACACAATTTTTACTCCTTTGTGATTTCTTTTGTTTAGAAAGAACTTCCATTTCTAAAATAAATGTTAAATTATTTTTTCTATGGATTTTAAAATTTATGTTTAATTTTAATCAACCTGGAATTTATTTTTGTTACAGTATTAGCTATGTATTAGAATTATAAGGTGGTTAAAAAATAAATAATTTGAGTTTTATTCTTCTCTGTCAGTACTAGATTAAAATTTTGAAGAAGAGCCTTGGATAATATATAAACTACACAATCAAATTCTTACATATTACTTTAAAGGTTGTTTTCTCAAAGCAGAAATTAGGAAATGAATTACTGTGCTTTTATCAACAAATTATAGTTATGTTCATAACCCTGCATATTTTTTGTATTTTAAATATTGTATTTGGAATATTTTTTATTTTGCTTTTGTAAACAAATCTAATGAAAAGAAATTAGCCATCTATCTTCCTTGTTCTTTGAGGTTATGTGCCTTACTGAGGATAGATAGTATCTTGTCTCTAGACTTTTTGTTCTCATACTCTTAAAACAGAACTTCTGTAAGGACTCCAGATAGATATAAAGTGTGTTCTGATGGAAAGTAAACAGTATTGCTAGATGTCAGGAGTATTTTCTTCTAACTATTGTATTTGCCATTTAGTAGCATGATAAGAAATGGTATTGAAAAAAATCAGAAATAGAATCAATAAAAAGGACCATTGTTATCATTAGAAAATCAGTATGTGTTAGGAATGAATATCAAAATCTAAAAATAGGATGGATATATATGCATGTATAAATTGACCTTTCAAAAATACTTACCAAATATTTGACTCTTATCCTGAGACTCCCAAATAATGTGTAATTACTATTTCCAAAATAATGTAAATGGGAGTCTTTGAACTCCTGGAATAGTCTTTCTGTTCATCATATTGCTACTAATTATTTGTTAACCCTTATTTGTAGTTTTGCTAAATGTTAAAATCAGTGATAATTTCAAAAAAAATCAATGATTTGGCAGTGTTGAATAACTTATTTTCTTTTCTCAACTCAAAGGGATTGTATTTAAAATATTTAGTAATCAAATTCAGTGATTCATCTTTGAGGTTTGTTTATTACATAGTTTGATTTTTATTGAAACTGATTAATATCTGATCCATACCCAATTTTGTACAGTATTTTGGAAATAAAATAATTTTGAAATTTTATTAGATTGGAAGAAACACTTATATCTCATAGCTTATTTTCCTTCTACTTTGGTTAATTTTACTCTATCAGAGTAAAATTATGAGAGTCTTTGACACAGTGAAGACAACATGAAGACAAAATTATTACTGAATGAATCTCTTTAATTATGTTTCTTTTATAACTTACTTTTGCTTTTTTCCTCATTGTTCAAAAGGAACATACTAGTTAAAAGGGATGTAGAACCTACAAATTTGAGGGTCAATGGATGTTGGAGAACATAGTAACAAGAATAAAAGGAGAGAAGCATAAAAATGTTATAATAATGTAAGTATTCTACAGACTGCCTAGGTATAGAGAGGAATGGAGTCTTTGTTCTTGAGGATATTATGGAACAGACTCAGGTTTAAAGGAGATAGTTCTCAAGTACCTGGACATTTGTTAGAATTCTTTTTAAGTAAGTAAAGGTAATATACATAGTAAATTTTTATTTTTCTTAAAGAACTATAGGCTCTCATAAGATAGAGACAGTGACAACAGGATCTTGTATTCTACATAATTCTAAGTTAGAGGGAGGAGTTTCTATAAGAAGTAGAAATTAGAGTGCTGGCCGAGTGGCACATTGGTTAAGAGCTGGCTTGGGACGCCATTGGCCCTGGTTTGGATCCCACATATGAGGACCAGTGACACTGCCCTCTACACCTAACAACAGTTCCACCTGGAGCTGGGCTGCGAGCCCCGGTGACGGTGTAGGCTGCAGCCCCTGATGCAGTGGGCTGCCATAGGCTATAGTGAGTGGCCGGCAGCCAGCGTGAGCTGCCAATAGCCATGATGAGCGACCATCCAGAGGCTGGCGACTGATCTGCCTCATCTGGGGAGAGCGCAATGACGATACCAACATGGGCCAGTGAAACAACGTCCTCCGCAACTAGACTGAAGAACAAAAAGACAGCAACTTGTCTGTTCCCCTTCCCCGATTCCCCAACGCTGTTCCCCCCGCAATTCTTCAATAACATCTTTTTTTAAAAAAGTAGAAATTAGAGAATATTGTAGAGAGAAGAAATTCTGTAACAAGTTAAATGTATACTCCAGACTTTAAAGAAAAAAAAAAAGCAGGCTTCAAAAACTCAGGCAAAAGGTAGATGTGATCAAATAACTGAAACAGGAATCCAAATTGGAATAAGAATGACCAGGAATCTCGGCTGTGGCATATTTATTTTTAATGCCCATAAGACACCTTGTTAAGTGGCCTCAGTATTGTTTCCCACTTTGCTTGTAAACACCTCTGGTATTATTCTTAAAATGACACTTTAGGTAGATACTACCATTTCATTGATGTTGCAAGAAATGGAGCCTATTAGATATCCCAGTGTAAAAGAAAAATAGGTCAAAATAATATAGGTTCAAGAGGCCTGTCTCTTTAATAAATCTATTAATGAAAACCTTTGGATCTAACAGCTAAATAGATATGAAGTCTTCTACTATTTTTTATAACAGTCCACATTTTTCTGTATTATCCATTGGGATAACTTGAGAGATGTTATATAATACCTTGTTAAAATCTAGATCACAGTCTCTACAGGAGTAACTAGGCCTATTAGTTTAGTGAACCACCTGGAAAGGTAATCTGTTTGATCTGGAGCACTGGTTCTCCACCAGGAGCAATTTTGTCCTCCTAGGGAACATTTGGCAATGTTTTGTGACAGAGATTGGAGGGGTGTGCACTACTGCCATCCAGTGGATACAAACCAGGAATTTTCCGCCTTTTGAAACAAAGACTTATCCAGTGCAAACCATCAGTTGTGCTGCTGTTCAAAAATTCTGGCCTGGAGCACTGGTTCTTGTTAGAAATGCAAATTACCGTGCTTCACTTCCCACCTAATGAATCAGAAACTCTATGGATGAGGCTCAGCAATTTGTCTTTTAATCAGCCATTTGGGCAATTCTGATTATCCTTAAAGATTGAAGACCAATTTTGAGCACATTTTGGCATATAAGAACATTCAAGGAATATTTATTGAGCACCAAGCTTGGATGAGGAACCTCTCTAAATGGTCAAAAAACAGTCTTTTCACAACCAATTTGCTTTTACCATATTACCTAAATGTATCTTGTTTCTTCTTGTAGTTCTCAAATTCTTCTCTTGTCTAGCATGTTGAACATTTTTTTGAACTGTATTCAATTGAATTAGTAGCAGAACTTTTTCTTCCTATCATCACCTTGTAGGTATTCTTAAAAGTCTTTCTATTTTTTTAAACCAATGACTTGGTTGAAGTAGTAGCTGTCATGTTTATCAATTTTTAGACCACACAGATATGGTAGGGATTGGATGATAGAGACAATTCCTTAGTCTTAATAGACCAACAATTACGTGGTCATAGTGATAACTGTCTAAATTCCCATTATACCCACTTTACCGAGATATCCTTAATTGGTAATCAGAATTAGGAACTTCCTTATTAATTGAGTGGATATCAATGCAAGAAGATATTTCCAGTTTTGATTGATTTGAATCAAGGACATCTCCTATGTAACTTGGGAGAATGGTGATGACAGAGAAAGGGAAATATAAAAGAAAGCTGAGCAATATGTTGAATTATTTTGTACTTTGTGAATATCAGATGCTGATCCACACTAAAGTAGGAATATTCATCTGTTGGAATGGGAGAGAAAGAATAGAATCAAAAACACAGATGGAAGGGTCGCTTCTTAACTGACAAGAGGGAAGAAGAAAGGGAAAGTGACATAACATTATAAAGACATTTGATTGTGGAAGTAGCAGAAGTTATAGGAGCTTTAAAAAAAAATGGTTTCATTTGTCTCTGTGATGACTTTGGCCCATCAGTACTTGCTGCAATTGCTAATGTTCCCTTAGCTCACATGAGTATTCTTATGGGGAATTCCCTATGGAAACTTGATTAAGGATACAAAATTACAGATGACTCTGAAAGGTATTTAGGCATGAGCCAGAAATGAAGTGCTGCAGTATTATAGCCCTTATCTGCAGTGGCAGTAAAGAATGCTGAAGAAGAAAAATACTCTCAGGGCATATAACTTCAGGCAGTACATCTCATTATCCACTTCACATGGAAGGAGAGATGGCCTGAGATCAAGCTCTGCATTTATTTATTTCTGGAGTAAGAGTGGCAGGTGTTTTCCAGAGTTTGGGGGAGACTGTGTGATTGAAACTCTTGGAGTGGGCCCAGAAACCAAAAATATTTGTATTTAATGTGGTTGCTCAAATGAAGGCATTTAATAAGATGCATGTGATGTTCTTCTCTGAAGATGTCATTTGTTTTCTCAGTGAATTCAAAAATAAGTGCATGTGGTGGCAAGGATGGAAGCTGTGCATGGCCTCAGTAGCATGGACTTCCTTTCACTGAGACTTACCAGGTTTCGTCTTCTGCTGAATGAGTAATTTTCTAGCAGCATCTGCATGTAAGTTGTCCTTAGTCAAAGCAAGATAGGATACCATACATTGAGGACAGTGAGTTACATGGTATCTGATTATATTGGCCCAATTACATTGTGAGGGGTGCAGTAACTTGTCTTTTTAAATTTTGTATTTGGATTTCCTTTCTCCAAGCCCTGCTGGTACTACCATCATAAATTAACTGACCATTTTATATAGAGGCCTGATATAATTCATATACTGTTGCCTCAGTTCAAGCAACCCACTTCACAGAGAATTAATAAGCCAGTGGGATTCACTGCCTTACCATATATACCCTCTCTCCAAAGCAGCTGCAGATACAAGGTTGGAATGGCTTACTAAAGACTCCACTATTGTACCAGCTGGCAACCTTGACAGTGTGGGGTCCTGACCCAGAGATTTATATAGGATACTGTTCTTCTCACGTACTAGCCTGAGAATTAAGGTTAGAGGTTTAAACTCCTCTGGATTATACCTACTAATTTTTTGTTTTTGTTTTTTTTGCTTGCCATCTCCATGACTCTTAGCTTTCTAAATACAGAGATTTTAGTTGCTAGGGGGCAGATGCTTTTGCCCCTTCGAATCCTAGTCTATTGTGAGCAATAGGTGATATCTTCAATCTTTGGCTTGCAGACTGCCTCTACCCCCTCATATTAACTGAGTCCTACCTTTCTCAAGATGTCCATATTTCTCCTGTTATCAGTGCTTGGGATAATAATGGTTCTAATGAAGTAGGAGTTTAATAATAAGCATTTGGCTATTTTGACTTACTCATGCCACCAGGGATATAGGTAAAAAAAAGGAAATCGTGTATTAGCTGGGATGATTGAGTGCATATAAAAGGGATATAGATTTGTTTTTTCCAAGTACTGTAGTTAGTAATAGGAGTATGGTAAAACCCATGGGATTCCCTGAGATGCCTTTTGCCACTACCATGCCCAAATGTAAGGTTAATAGATTTTTTCCTATGGCCCTACAGTAAAAACAGTAAGGGCTCAGATGGTGGTTTGGATTGCTCCACTAGACAAAGAACTCATCAGGAAGTTTTTTTGTTTTGTTTTGTTTTTGAGGACAGTGTCACTGGCCCTCATATGTGGGCCCCCACCATGCTTAACCACCATGCCACTTGGCTGGCCCAGGAAGTATTTTTTGAATGTGAGGTACATGGAAAAGGCACCTGAGGAAGGAATTCCCAAATACCAACTTAGGCAGAAATAAGGCCTTAGTTTTATTTGTACATTATTATTATGATTGATTATTATTTTTATTTTAATTTATTTTTTATCAGTTTCAGATGTACAAAGCAACATAATAGTTAGACATTTAAACCCCTCATAAAGTGATAACCCAACCCCCCCAAAGCTACTACCTCTCTGACAACGTATATAGCCGTTACAATATCATTGACTCTGTTCTCTATGTTTCACTCCACATCCCGTGACTATATATACCTATATATTTAGATATAGTTGGCATTCAATGTTATTCTACTTCAGCTTCAGGTGTAGCTCATTGGACATAGTGTATGAAGTGATCCCCTGGATAAGGTCAGTGCCTATCTGGCACCTTACATGATCTTTACAACATTGTTGATTATATTCCCCAGACTATATTAACTACCAATTTGTATTTTGTAATACCTTCACCTTTTCACCCTGCCCACACTCCATTCCCATCTATCATTCTGATAGATCTAGTACCTATCTGGCACCATACCTAGTTATTACAATATTATTGACTATATTCCTTATGCTATACCCTACATCCCCATGACTACTGTGTAACAACCAATTTGTACTTCTTAATCTCTTCTCCTTTCACCTATCATTAACCCACCTCCCATCTTAAAGAAGTTCCTCTAAGATTCCTTGTTATACTGGTTTGGTGGTGATGAACTCCGTTAGCTTTTTCTTATCTGGGAAGCTCCTTATCCATCCTCCCTTTCTAAATGATAGTTTTGCTGGGTAGAGTAATCTTGGTTGTATGTTGTTGCTTTGCATCACTTGGAATATTTCCTGTCACTCCCTTCTTGCCTACAAAGCTTCTGTTGAGAAATCAGCTCACAGACTTATGGGGGCTCCATTGTAGGTAACTAACTGCTTTTCTCTTGCTGCTTTTAAGATTCTTTCTTTGTCTTTAACCTCTTTGGCATTTTAATTATGATGTTTCTTGGTGTTGGCCTCTTTGGGTTTATCTTGTCTGGTACTCTCTGTGCTTTCTGGGCTTTTATATCTATTTCCTTCATCAGGTTAGGGAACTTTTCTGTCATTATTTCTTCAAATAGGTTTTCGATTCCTTGCTCTCTCCCTTCTCCTTCTGGTATCCCTATAATGTCAATTTGGTGTGCTTGATATTGTCCCGGAGACCCCTTAAACTCAACTCAATTTTTTGGATTCTTTTTTGTTTTTGCTGTTCTGGTTGTTTTTTTTTTTCTGCTACCTTATCTTCTACATCACTGGTTGGATCCTCTGCTTCATCTAATCTACTGTTGATTCCCTATAATTATTCTTTATTTCCTTTATTGTATCCTTTATTTCTGACTGGCTCTTTTTCATGGTTTCCATCTCCATTTTTATGATTCCTTATCACTCTGTTGAAATTCTTCCTGAGATCATTGAGCATTCTTATAGCCAGTGTTTGGAACTCTGCGTCTAATAGATTGCTTATCTCCATTTCACTTAGTTCTTTTTGTGAAGCTTTGTTCTGTTCTTTTATTTGGGACATGTTTCATTGTCTCCCATTTTGACTGACTCCCTGTGTTTGTTTCTATGTATTACGTAGGGCTGCTATGTCTTCTTGTCTTAATGGAGTGACCTTGTGTAGTAGGTGTGCTGTGTAGCTCAGTGGCACAGTATTTCTGGTTACCTGAGCCACGCACTCCAGGTGTGTTCCTTGTATGGGTTGTGTGTGCCCTCCTCTTGTAGTTGAGCCTTGACTAATACTTACACATCAATGTGAGTTGCCAACCCTTGGGCTAACTGGTTGTGAGGACTGGCCTTGAGTACAGTGAAAGAATTGTTGTGTAGAGGCTGACCCTGAGGAAGAGGATCTGCCTCAGCAGGACTCTGGTGTCTGCCCAGTCCGCCTCTTGGGTGTTTTGTACTTGGAGGCAGCTGGGTAATGCTCCAGCTTACTTTGAAGTTGGCCACTGGGGGCACCAGCACCACTTTGAAGGGCATCTGCTGTAGGTGAAGTTCAGCCACAGCCTGTGCCCCATTTGGGGCCACCCGGCAGGTGTCACAAAGAAATCTTCAGATAGCTGCTGCCTGCGCTGTACTTGGAAGCACCTTGAAAGCCAAGCCACAAACCAAGGCCAGCTCCAGCCTTTAGTGCTGAGCTTAGGGCAGCTTAGGCAGGCATACAGGACACACTCAAGCCAGATGCTGCTTGCCTGGGTTCTACAAAACTTTGAGTAACCTTAGGAAAGTCTGCAGCTTGAGCCCAGGCAGGCAGTCTGCAGGAAAAAGCCACTGGAAGTTGGGCAGGGCCGGGTCTCTAATCTCCAGAGAGTGGCCAATGAATAGCAGAGACTCAGATATGGCGACCACCTGTGTCCGCACCCTGGGAAGGGATAGGGCTCAGGAAGGAAACAATGGCCTCCTCCAGCTCTCTCTTCCAGGAGAAAGCTGCTTTTCCAGGCTCTGCCCCAAGTCAGACAACTCAGTTCCCACCATATGTACCTGCCACCATTCCAGCTGCTGCCCTAGTGCTGGAGCTCAGAGCGAGTGATTCCATTGGTGGGTAAGTCCATGTGCAATCCCTTCAAGAGGAGCACCTGGGAGTGCAGTTGCACTCTGTCTCACTCAGTTGCAATCTCTGCTCATTTTCACAACCAGAAATTATGGGGACTTGTCTCTCTGGCACTGGAACCCTGGGCTGGGTAGAGCTGGGAATCTCTTGCTCCTCTGGAGGATGAGGGGGACCTCCACAGCTGACGTTTCCCTCCCAGTCTTTAATGATCACACACAGATGTGGGAACTGCCCATTCCATGTCTCTGTCCTTCCTACCACCACTCTGGCGGTGGCTTCTTCTGCACGTCCTTAGTTGAAAGGCTTCAGTTCAGCTGATTTTAGGTGATTATCGATAATGGTTGTTTTTGTAGATTATTTGTAATTTTGATGTGGTTGTGAGAGAAGGTAAGCACAACGTTTACCTCCTGTGGCATCTGGGTTGTCCCCCTGTACTTTTTTATTATTGATAGAAGATAATAATTATTTCTCTTTTTCTTTAAAATAGGAGTTACAATAATTAAAATGAATATAATTTCCATGTTGAAAAATTAATATGGTGTATTGTTACAGCTGAACTAGGAGAATTCTGGATATTGCTGGAGATTCTGGAATTAAAGAAGAGTGTATCCATGATATCAATCCTGGTTTTAGTTGCTGAAAGTGACTTTCTTTCAACTCCCTTTGGGGAGGGGAGTGATTATATTGCCCTTTTGACTGGATAATTGGATTATGGCATTTTTGGATATATAGGAAGTAGGAAGTGTTCAGATATGCTGCAAGGCCAGGGGTTGGCATGTTGTGGGTACCTTTCTGGGGTAGTGCTCAGCATATAGCCATTTTCTTTTTCTGGAACTTTTCCCCCAAACCCAGAGTGGGAATTCTATTGGCCATATTGGTGCCAGTAGCTTTGTTTCTGTTGCTACAACTTAAGTACCAGAAATTGACAACTGATTAAGCCTGGCCTACTCAGATTTTCTTATGGAAATTTGAAATTTGGTACCTCATCGTTGATAGGGCTGAGTCATATTAATAGCAGCACTGCAGAGAGGAGGTTCCTGAATTCCTACTATAGAGGTTCCTATAACTGATTGGTTTCTGTTTTTCCCAAAAGTAATTGTTGATCTCTTCTTTCATTTTCATTGTGACTGCCTAGTGTTCTTTCAATAAGTTCCACTTTTTGTTTATGCTAATTAGAGTTGGTATTCTATTTCTTCCTACCAAGAGTCTTAACTTATCCTGATTATAAAAGTAGATGGTATGAACCACAGAATAGGTTCAATACTTGAGTTATGACAGTAGGTTAAAGATCCTGAAGTGGCAGTGAGGAACAAGGAACATGTTGACCCTTTCTCCCAAAAGTGGAAGAAAAAATTGCCTTTTATTAGAGAAACTTAGGAGAGATATGGCTTGCTTTGCAAAAGACAGTTTTCAGGTAATAGGAGGAGATAGAAAGTGTCAGAGCCTAAGGCTGACAATGTTACTTAGGTTCTCTTAAGAGACTTAGGATTCCTAGAAGAATAGAAAAAGAGTTGTATAGCAGATGTTCAATGAATATTTGTTGAATATGGAAACAAATAAATGAGGAAAAATAATCCCCTCTCATTACAACCTCAGTAAAGAATGATATATCACACCATTGACCTGGGCTTCTCGAAGTATAGCTCACTCCTGTTACCATTTCCCCAGGGTGGAAACAGCCAAAGCTGCCATCTTGTGAGGGCCATGTTCTTTTCCCCACAATTCATCTTTGGTTAATATTATTTTAGTAGAGAGGTTTAGTTAGAGATGTTTCAATATGTTTGATTTTTAGGGAAAAGAGTTTCAGGATCTCTGTTTCTTCCCTCCCAGAAGGTCTCTGGAGTTGTGCAAATTTTCTCTTTAACAAATACCAGTGGTGCTGGAAAAAAAAGTTTTACTTTCACCTTATATGATATGTGATACTAATTAGGCTAAAGCCAGCTGTGAAAGCAAATGGGCTCCAAACATTCTGGAGTTTTGGAAAATGACTTGAACATAATAATTTATTTCTTGCTTATGTAACTGTATGGCGGGGGGAGTAAGAGGTCAATAGGTAGCCATTCTCCTTGTGGTCATTTAGGGGCTTACATAGGGAGGCTTACCATCATCAGCATGTGGATTTTAAGGTCACCCTAGACACTGTCTCCATCTCAGCAAACAGAAGAAGAAAAGCGCATGGGAATTTTTAGCCAGAGTGAGACTGGAATGTATCACTTCTGTCCATATTCAGTTGAATAGAATTCAGTCTCATAGCCACTTAACATTAAGGGAGGCTGGGGAATGTATGAAGGAAAAATAGAATATGTATTTGGATGATCAACTAACAGTCTTTATCTCTTGTGGCTACCCACTATTGTCCAGATTTCACTCTTCAGTAATTCTATTAATTACAAGTTTACTGTACTTTGAAACAAAAGAAAGTTGGTAACCTTGCCTTTTTTTCATAGTTCCTGTAAGTTTCATGACTTAAAAATAAAGTTCATACTGGGGGAGAGAAAGAATTATATTCACTTGCATCTTGCCATGTGTGTTCAGAATCACAAAACACATTTTTCATATTCAGTCCTTGTTAGAAACCTGTAAAATTCTAAGCTAACACATAATTATCCTTCACAAAAACAATTCTAGGAGCAGGAAAGATAAATCAAGCTGGGATTTGCAGATTGGGAAGTATTTAAAAGTAAGTCAGACTGGAGATAGTACCAGGAAGTTAGCAAATGGGATAGTGTCAGGACTAGAATCCAAATAAGAAGAAACCAATATAGGCCCCCAAGGAGTGAGAAAGTTGGAGTCCATATGCTGTATTCATAGGGACTTTCAATACACTTATTACTGGGCAGGAGTCAAGCCCATGGTGTGGGCAACCTACAGAGAAGAAAACAGGTAAATAAGCTTGCTTGGCTGGAAGCAGGATTGAAGGGATGGAGCTGTTACAGCACGTGCTGGGAGAAACTTTCAATTTAACTCAGAATTATTAGCAAATTGTTCTGGTGTCTTCTCAATTTGAAATGACTATGTTGGAAAGTTGATAATATAAGTGGAAATATTTTTTTTAAAACAAGATTATTCACACTCACATTTATGTTATTTTGTATCTAGTTGTAGTGATTGAAATAGGAATGTGATTACATTTTAAGGTATACAAAATGCAATTGATATCATAGCCTGAGCCCCATATGACCAGGTAGAGTGAAACTCAGTCACAGGAAAAGATGTTTTAAACTCTGATGTTGTTTGTGGTCTATGAAATATAAAAATGTTTTGTAGGTGGCTGGTTGACTGGTGATTCTGTGAACTATAGGAACACATTAACCCTGAGAACATCAAGCACAGTATGCCTTGTGAGGAAAGGGAAAAGCTTTTGATTACATGGCTAGCGAAGACTTTGTACAACAAGGTTTCAAAGCTACTAGCATAGTACTTTTCTTTCAAGGTTTATTGATCCTGCGGAGTGTAATTTACATCCATACCAATTTGCATGGTTTTATGAAATGAGGAATTACACAGCAAATAAAGAAAACATATATAAATTGTGGAATCCTTTATAACTCATATTATAGGGAAAGTAATAAGTCAGGGTGGTTAACCTCTAAGGCTCTAGGGTCGGAACTGGGCTCAAATCTTGACTTTCATTTACTACCTTTATGTCCTTGGACTATTTATTTCAGCTTTGTCAATCTCTGTTCTCATCTGTAAAGTAGAGATAATACCCATATCCAAAGTTGCTGAAAATCAAAAGGTGTTTTTCGTTTTGTTTTGTTTTGTTTTTGTCTGTGGTAACTCATCAGGCAGCAAAACCTGATGGGGACTGACGAGGAGTTACAGTCTTTATCCCATTTAATATGCATCTTTATGCATTTAGTGGCAGAAATATTAATATTTTTGATTAAGGCATGCTTCTCCAGACCCCACTCAGGGTTAATGCCGCATAGATTCCATTTATTCCTCCAGATTTACTCTCCACGTTTCTCTACCCAGCTATGTGCCCAGGAATCTGACAGACTTTCTTATTCTCCTGCAGTTTGTTTTCCCATTTGATTTGACCAATGAAAGTCATTTGCAAGAGATTGGAGAGATGAGGCAGAGTGAGCACAAGTATTTAATTAACCTAGCTTCCTCCATGAGGGGTTACAATAGCATGTCCTTAGATTGAGGGTCTCAGTACCTGAAAGGTTACCCACTTCCCATAAGCCTGTCAGTCTCCAGGCTTTCATTACCTGCTCCCTTCCTATACCCCATTCTAGCCAAAAGGCTAGTCCCAGGTTAGCAAGCTATCCTTGTGGTTTTTCTACACCTTGTCCACACTTTGGTAAGTAATGTGTTTATTTTTTTTAAGATTTTTATTAAAATATAGCTAACCTACAATATTATGTTTCAGGTGTACATCACAGTTATTCAACATTTATGTACCTAAAGAAGTGATCACCATGATAAGTCCAACAACCATGTGACACGTACCATGCTATCACAATATTATTGACTGTATTCCCTATGCTGTACGTTATATCGCTGTAACTAATTTGTTTTATACCTAGAAATTTGAGCCTCTTATTCCCCTTCACCATGTCCCCCCCTTTTTAATTTTACAATTACAGTTGACATTCAATATTATCTTATTAATTTCAGAGGTACAGCATAGTAGTTATACATTTGACTAGTTTAGTACTCATTTGGCACTATACATAGTTATTACCATATTATTGACTATATTCCCTATGCTTTACATCCCTTGACTATTTTGTAATTACCAATTTGTACTTCTTCATCCCTTCACCTTTTACAGCCACCATCCAACCCCCCACCTATCTGGCAACCATCTATATCTATGAGTTTGTTTCTGTTTTGTTGGTTTATTTATTTTGTTCTTTAGATTCCACATATAAGTGAAATCACATTGCATCTGTCTTTCTCTGTCTGACACTCCACTCAGCACAATACCTTCCAGGTCCATCCATGCTGCTGCAGATGGCAAGAACCCATTCCCTTCTATTGCTGAGCAATATTCCATTGTATATATGTACCATCTCCTCTTTATCCATTCATCCATCGACGGATACCCAGGCTGCCTCTACATCTTGGCCATTATAAACAATGCTGCAATGAACATATGGATGCACCCATCCCATCGAAGTAGTGTTTTGGGTTTCTTTAGATAAATACTGAGAAGTGGGATTACTGGGCTCTTCTTTGTCTCTTGTTATACCCTTTGTTTTAAAAGTCTCTTTTGTCTGGTATGAGTATTGCTACCCCAACTTTTTTGTTTGTTTTCATTTTCATGAAATACCTTTTTCCATCCCTTTACTTTCCATCTGTGTGTGTCTTTCAATCTGAAAAGGGTCTCTTGTAGGCAGCATATGTAAGGGTCTTGCTATCTTATCCACTCAGCCACCCTATCTTATGATTGCAGCATTTAATCCATTTACATTTAAAATAATTTTCTTTTGGGCCGGCCGAGTGGCCTGGTGGTTAAGAGCTGGCTTGGGATGCCAGCGGCTCCAGTTCGGATCTCACATATGAGGGCCACTGCCATCTAAAACAAAACAAAACAACAACAACAAAAAACTGTTTATAATAATTTTCTCTTAACTGGGGAATTGGGGGTGGGGAACAGTGTTGGGGAATTGGGGAAAGAGACCAGCAAAGTTGTTGTTCTTCAATCTTAGTTGTGGAGGGCGCCAGTTGCCACTTGGCTGCCCATTGGCAGCTCATGGCCTCTAAGCTCAAGGTGCTGTATTCAATCTTAGTTGCAGGTGGTGTACCCACCATCCCATGCGGGAGTCAAACCAGCAGCCTTGTTGTTAAGAGTGCATGCTGTATCTACTGAGTCATCTGGACGGCAGCTCAGTTCAGCTCAAGATGCCGAGTTCAGTCTTAGTTGTGGGTGGGCATAGCCACCATCCCATGTGGGAGTTGAACCGGCAGCCTTGTTGTTAAGAAAGCGTGCTCTATCCACTGAGCCATCGGGTGGTAGCTTAGTTCAAGGTGCTGAGTTTAGTTTTAGTTGCGGGAGGGCATAGCCCACAATCAAACAGACACTTCTGTTAGGAGCATGTGCTTTCACCAGTTGAGCCATCCTGTCACCTGTTGGCAGCTCAGCGGCAGCTCAGTTCGGGTGCAGCGTCACTGGCCCATGTGGAATCAAACTGGTTGCCCTGTTGCTCAGAGCTTGCACTCTTAAGCTAACTCTTAACCAACTGAGCCTCTTGGCCAGCCTCTAAAATAATTGTTGGTAGATATGTAGTTATTGCTGTTTTACTATTCATATTTTTGAGTTTTTTGGTTTTTTTTTTTGTCTTAAAGAAGTCACTCTAAGGTTCCTGTAATACTGGTTTGCTGGTGATGAACTCCTTTAGCTTTTTTTTTTTGTTTGGAAAGCTCTTTATCTGTCCTTTGATTCTAAATGATATCTTTTCTGGGTAGAGTAATCTTGGTTATAGGTCTTTACTTTTTATCACTTTGAGTATTTCATGTCAGTGCTTTCAGGTCTGCAAAGTTCCTGTTGAGAAATCACCTGATAGTCTTATGGGATCTCCCTTGTAAGTAACTAATTATGTTTCTCTTGCTGCTTTTAGGATTGATTTTTGTCTTTAACCTTTGCCATTCTAATTATAATGTGTCTTATTGTGGGCCTGTTTGGGTTCATCTTGTTTGGGACTCTCTGTACTTACTGGACTTGTATGTCTATTTCCTTTTCCAGGTTAAGGAGGTTTTAACTCATTATTCTTTCAAATAGGTTCTTAATCCCTTGCTCCCTTTCTTCTCTTTCTGGTATTCCTATGATGCCAATGTTATGCTTTATGTTGTTCCAAAAGCCCCTTAAACTATCTTCATTTTATTGTTGTTGTTCCAGTTGTGTGTTTTCTGCTCTACCTTGTCTTGTAAATCACTGATTTGATCCTCTGCTTCATCTAATCTGCTATTCATTCCTTCTAGTATATTCTTCATTTCAGTTATTGTATTCTTTATTTCTAACTGGTTCTTTTTATGGTTTCTATGTCCTTCTTTATGCTTACTATTTTTTTGTTGAGGTTCTCAGTACATTCCTTAAGCACTTTTATAACCAGTATTTTAAACTCTGTCTCTGTTGGTTGCCTGTATTTCATTTGATTCTATTGCTGGAGATTTCTCTTGTTGTTTTATTTGGGACATGTTTCTTTGTTTCTTCATTCTGGCTGCCTCTCTGTGTTTGCTTTTATGCGTTATGTAGACCTCCTATGTCTCTCAGCCTTTGCTGGTTGGCCTCATGTAATATGTTTCCTGTGTGGTCCAGTGGCACAGCTTCCCTGATCGTCTATGCATGTGTTCTAGGACTGTCCTTTGTTTGTGTTGTGTGTGTTCTCCTGATTTAATTGAGTTGATTTCTTTTGTCACTGTGGATGGGATTGATTCCCAGGCTGACTGGCTGTGAGGATTGTCTACACCCATAGTGTTTGATTGGCCATGGAGGGGGGTGATCCCTCAGAGTGGGATTTGCCCATGTGGACTATTGTGCCTGTTGAGACCATCCTGTGGGTGTGCCACTTGTGGGGCTTACCAGATAGTTTTCTGGTGGTCTGAAACCTGCTCCTGGGTGTGTTGTTTCTGGTGTATCTTGGGAGGGGCTCCCATGCAGGCTAATTTCAGCCTTGTCTGTGACTGGCCTGGAGCTACTTGGCAGGAGCTACAAAACTATATGTGCTTAGTTGCTGCCTGCACTGGACCTGGAGGCATGTGGAAGAGATCTTGCTGTGATCTGAGGCTGGCTGCCACCAATATTGGGCCTAGGGCAGTTTAGCAAAAGTCCAAGACCCTTTAGGCCTGTTGTCACCTGCTGGCTGCCTGGTAGGCTCAGCCATTGAAAGAGGCTCCTTAGGTACTTGGGCCAGGCTGGCTGAGCTGTTGCTGAGAATGCCTCTGGTGATGCACCCTAGTGAATAGGGTGGAGTCTGAGGGAGTCACAAGTTATGGTAGGTAGTATTTACAAGTTTAATACAGATTCAGTTTTTCTGCCAGTGCCTGGCCTGTGACCACTTAGCAAAATAATCTGCAAGCATCATGCCAGCCACTGCTCATTCAGGACCTGGAGATCCCTGAGAGCTGCCCAAGATAGGCTGTGATGCAAGTTGTACCTCACTGCCCACCACCATAAGTTCACTGGGCAGCCACTGGCCCTCTGCTGCTATAAGAAGGCTTTTTCAGCTTGTGGGTTAGGGCCAGTCACCCAGGAGCTGAGGATGCTCTGGATAATGCAGTACTAGCTGGGTGGGGAAGAGACCCAGGGCATCACCAAGATGGTGTGCACACCCAGATTTTACCAGACTGATGGGGTCTCAGATTTGGCCCTTTGGGGAGGGGTTCAATATAGAAAAGATGGCACCCTCCTGAAGATTACATGTGAGGCAGGATTCACACAGGAACAATGGCTGCTGTCTCTCCAGCTCTCGCACTGAAGTCACACAACTCAGTCTTTCCTGGTATGTCTGGCACCTCTCAAGTCGCCACCCCTACATTGGAGACCAGGGTAGTGTTTGCAAACGAGTGCATCTGTGTGCAGGCCCTTTAAGAGCACGTCTGGGTTTCCACCCACCTTCCATCTTACCAGGATGGCCAGAGTCCTTGCTGATTTTCACAGCCAGATATTGTGGGAGCTCCTTTTCCCAGCATAGGATCCCTGGGCTGGGGAGCCTGGTTCGGGGCTGGAGCACCTTTCCTAGGGGGACTTTTGCCACTGAGGTGTCCCTCCCGTTTTCCACCCACTACCTGTGCATTTGGAATCAGCCCATTTCGCATCTCTGTGAAATGCTGCCTCTTCTTTATATCCTTAGCTATAGGGCTTCTGTTCAGCTAGTCTTCAGATGATTCTTGACATTGATTGTTCTATAATTTATTTATAATATTTTCATGTAATCCTGGGAGACAGGAGGCATAGTGTTTGCCTAATCTGCCATCTTGGACCTTGAGCCATGATATTTGTATAGCTTAGCTCTCTATAGTATGTTTAAATATTTTCTAATGATATTTCCTGATCATTTCAAGCAAAGAGTAAGGTTCACACAAAAAATTCCTTGCTATGAAACTATCCAGTTGCTAGAGATGGGCCACATAGTTGACTCTGAGCTTTTGTGGCTAAAGAAAAAAAACAAACAAAAAACCAACTGTAAGATTTCCAAGTATTCTTATAATAGTTGCTTCTTAGTACCAATATCTGGGAATAATTTCTTTGGAGGCCCTCATTAATTGGATGCTACATAGAAAATTTCCACAAGCAACTGTGAAAAGAAACCAGAACTTTCAGAAATATACTTAAACCCAAACATAAGAAGAAGTTTTGTTGAACTGACAGTCCTGTGAAAGTTGGTATATCTTCCTGGAATATAACTTTAATAGTGATGATGGAATTAGAAATAATTGTCCTTTTGTCTTGTTTTATTTTTTATTCATTATAAAGAATAGTAATCAGCTATCTGTGGATTGGGAAATCTCAACAACAATATAGCATAAAACGTTTTTCTTTGGTCATCAAAATAAAATAACATGTTTAAAATTAATTGAAATCTATGGTTATGATTATTAAGATAAAATGTTGATGTTTCCAAACTAAATTAAAAGTTTTCTTTATGTTTTTTTATCCTTATTCTCCTCCTCAAATTAATATTCCATTTGAGAATGCTGAAGAGAGAAGATTAAAAGAAGTCATTAATAAAAGGAAGCACATTTAATGGGAATATGATTATCATGTAGTTCAGTGAAAATTTCATTGTGCCTCCTACTGATTGCTATTTTGTGACCCTAGTGCCTTGCTTATCTTAAGATGGTTTTGGCTTTAGGGGAAACATAAAACAATTAAGATATGCATATATTATTTAAAATAAACCAAAGTTAAGGCATAGGTATTATTTAGGACTTGAAGAATGTTAGTTGTTTGACTTTAAAACTGTACTTGTTAAAGTCTTTGTTACTTTTTAGAAAAATGTCACACAATTTGAGAAACTGGTAAGTAACCATCAGGATTACATCTCTGCTGTAGTTGTAGGTATCTTACATGGGGACTGTGTGGACTGCCCTCAGGCTAAAAGTCCTGAAAAACAAAACAAAACAGGGAAACCACCTAGTTTCATCCCCTTCTTCCAGTGTCCACTCTGCTTTGGTTTTTCTCTGCCTGTGTTAGATTCTCCAGAACTTTCAGACAGTTGTTTTATTTTATGTTTTGTCCAGAGTTTATAGTTGTTTTCTGTTGGCCATACGAAAAGTGGGCATGATTGTGTCTCTGCCTAAACTTTTAAAAGCTTTTGGAATTTAGACATTTAATTTTTACTTTGCATTTAGTCTATTATGATTTTAACTGTTTCCACCTGAGAAGTTATCCAGCATTGTTCTGATATTGTTCCAATTCTTTTAAATGCTATAGACATTGTCATTTTAGGATATGTTTTGTTTTAACTACTTATAAAATCTCTAATTTTTTTTCGTTTTTTTTTGTATCCTTTGATAGGAATGAAACATTTTTTGTTTTGTTTATACATTTATTTTCTTGGTTATGCTTAGGATTTTGAATGAGAGAGTCTCGATTCAACTGTGCTATGTAAACCTTAACTTTTTTCACCTTCAATTTCTTCACTTGTAAAACAGAGTAACAATCTCTACCTTACAGTGCTATTTGAAATCATGAATATTAAGGGGATAATGCAGATACTTGGCAAATAAGTACTCTATAAAGGGTAGGTATTATTATTACATGCTACTTCCTGACTTATTCCCAGTTATTAGATTTGGGGAGCTAGATATTTTGCCCTATGTTCAATATTTGGGCTTCTGAATGAAATTTAGTAGAACTTTTGAGAACAGATTAGAATTTATCTTTGAATAATCACGTTAAACCTTTCTAATGATAAGAAACAAAATTAAATTCAGCTTTCAGAATTAGCCACCAGAAAGAGGCAAAAAGGACAAGTAATATTATTTCAAGTGCTCAGATATTCATACAGGCTTTGCTTGCTCACATAAGGAATAGGTGGAAAGTATATCAATAGCGTACACTGAATCTTAACCTGAGATTTGTCTGGAAGGGACTTATTGATTACCTCCTGTATGTCAGGTACTATCTAAACATGGAGTAGAAGGCAAAGAGATGTATATCTAAGAGAGAGAGAGATTAAGTGATTGATTTAGGAAACTGGTTCATGTGACTTGGGAGACTTGACAAATCCAAAGTCTGCAGGGTAGGCCAGTAGGCCAGAGAGCTAGAGAAGAAGTCTAAAGGTGGTCTGCAGGCAGAATCCTCCCTTATTCTTGGGAGATTGGATGAGGCCCACCCACATCATTGAGAGTAATCTGCTTTACTCAGTCTACTGGTTTAAATATCAAACTTGTCTAAAAATATTTTCACAGAAACATCTAGAGTAATGTTTGATCAAGTATCTGGGGACCATGAGCTACACATGTTGACACATAAAACTAACCATCAGAGGGACCCATTCTTGGAGTTTGCCTTGAACCCCTTAGCAGATTCAACTTTATATAGTGCTCCAACCCTAGGCCTTCAGCTTTCATCACTGACTACTTCTGTCCTGATTTTGTGTATGACTGTGCTTCCAGTCTATTATATTTTGACTGCCTGTACTACTGATAACTTGTGCCCATCTGACCACACCATTAGCCTCAGTCTTGCCCGTATTTGTGTCCTGTGCAGACCTTTGCTTGGCCTCCTTCTGTAACCTCATGCTGTACCTTGATCCTAGCCTACTTCAGTCCTCTGCACACTTACGTTGCCTACGGATTCCTGACCTCAGTAGGACACTACTAGCTCTTAGTATCCTGAAAGTTAATCTCTTCCCCTTAGCTTTGTATGTTATCTAGAAGTTATTGGGCTTTATGGGATCTTTATTATAAATTTAAAATCCTTCCAGTTTTTGCTAATGGTTTTAACAGAACATTGTATATCATTTGGCATATTTCTTTTCTGCTTTGGTTTGAGCTCGTTTATTATAAGGCTGATCCTGCCCTCTTTGTTCTCACATCAGTGTTTTGTGAGGAGGAATAATTATTAAATATACTGCCATTCTTTTAATAATTGAATGAGTGTGGTATTTCTGACCTGCAGACCAGCCCTCTTATTTTGCTCCATTATGACTTTTATTCTCACGGGCCTGTGGTTTTTAAATGGCACTGTTTGGAAGAGCTGTCCATACAGTTGTTACCATGGTAAACTAGCCGTCCTACCTTATATCGTATCAATGAGTGTGGTGCTCACTGCTCAGCATTTCAGATTGGATCTGATTTCCTGGGATTAAATTCCATATGTTATTTTACGGTTTGTCATCTGCCTATTTGAGGAACTTTCTTTTAGGTTCTAGGTCAGATGTATGTTCACTAACATTTAAAAATGTTCTTTATTAGGTCTCCATTTGTTATTATTTTTCTTTAATGGCAGAATAATTCGTTTTCCTTTTCAGGATAACTGTACAGTACAAATAAATAATTCTAGCTTAAAAACTACAAAAATGATTTTATTGGTTATATTTTAATAGCTTGGAATATTACAGAAAAGAAGTACATATTTTCTTTTGCTTTGAAAGGAGAAACTTAAATCAGGAAGCTTTTAGTCTATAAACCTATTTTAGTCTGTATAAGTATTTAAAAACATATATGAGAGATAATAATAAAATGTGATTCATCTAATAGCCTGCACTGACATTTGGTCTTATTATTCAAATATGATAGATATATGTTAACATGTAGTTATTTTCTTTGAAAAAGTATGTAAATTCCTTTCTTTTTAAGTGTACTTAGCTTTTCAGATATGATTCCCACAGCCTCTTGTGTATTGTAAAAAATGATTACTGAAATAATTTTACTTTGAAATATAGTACTTGAAATCTTCAGATCAATATCACCATTTAAACCTTAATGTAACCATATTTATGTCAATCAAATCACAAGTGTAGTTTGCTAAGATAACTTGATTTCAGTACAATTATAACAGGCCAATCAATATTTCAAAATATAGGCTTTTATAATGAGATTCTATATGGATATTGATTTCAATTTTCTGCATTAATGTTAAGAGCAAGTGGTCTCAAACTTAGGCGAGACTGTATTTAAGATAGTTGTTTGAAAGTTAGAATGCTTTTTCCAAAGAACTAGTGTAATAAATGGCAAGTTCCCAGGCCCACCCATAAAAGCCTAGTCAAACAATAGTGTAGCTGAAAATGTTTTAATTCCCTGAAACGACTATGAGTCCTGATTTTCTTTGTATTTCTCTGGATCTTGAGCATGCCAAGGAAGCTTGGCAGGGATGGGTAGGCAGTGTATGTGTGTGGTTAGAGAAGTGAGAAAAATGGTTGTTGGTCAGTTCAGGTGGAGTTTGGATATAGAAGCTTCATGGATTGGAGGGTTGCTAAGCATCAGGAAATGAACAGAGGAAACTTGTGGCCTCGAGGGCCAAAGCAGCAGGAATGGTGCCCCTCCCCTTAGTAGAGGACCTCAGTGGTTCTGTCAGATCAATGATGGATCAGTTAGGGTGTGGTCCTGGCAGAGGTCATGGTGATGATAGTTGTTTGTATATATAGAATACTGTCAACTGAGTGTTCGTAAAGATTTAGTTTGGCAGGATTGATATACCAGCTTAACATTTTTGAGAATCTCCTTGTCCAGGGCTTCTAAATTTTCCTTTGCTTTTAAAAATTAATTACAAAGAATAGACTCAATATTGCTAAGATGTTATTTCTTCCCCTCTATAGATTCAACACATCCCAAAAGTAAACTGCAAAACTATAAAACCTCTAGGAGATGACATAGGACAAAATGTAGGTGATCTTAGGCTTGACGGAGCTTTTATTTTACATACAACACCGTAAGCATGATTTGTGAAAGAAAACATTACATGTGGGACTTCATTAAAATTAAAAAATTCTGTTCTGTGAAAGACCTCATTAAGAGAATGAAAGAAAAGCTACAGACTGGGAGAAAACTTTGCAAAACATTTTGATAAGAAAGCATCAAAATATCTGATAAAGAAGTGGTATCCTTGGGCCTGCCAAGTGGCTCAGTTGGTTAATAGTGCAAACAACAGGGTCTCTAGTTTGATTTCCATTTGGGCCAGTGACACTGTAACCAAGCTGAGCTGCCACTGAGCTGCCAACAGGTGGCAGGATGTCTCAGCTGGTGAGAGCACATGCTCCTAACAACAAGGTTGCTGGTTGGACTCCCACATGGGATGATGGGCTACGCTCCCCGCAACTAGGATTGAACATGGCGCCTTGAGCTGAGCAGCTGTGAGCTGCTGACAGGTGGCTGGATGTGACTGGACTTGGAGCTGAGCTAGCTATGCCCTCTGCAACTAAAATGAAAGGACAACAACTTGGCTGTTCTCCTTCCCCAATTCCCCAACACTGTTCCCTTTCCCCAATTCCCCAATAAAATCTTAAAAAAAACAAAGTGGTATCCAAAACATACAAAGAATTCTTAAAACCTAACAATAAGAAAACAAATAATTTGAACAGATACCTCACCAAAGAGGATACACAGGAGACATATCAGCATAGAAAAAGATGTTCAACATATTTCATTAGGGATTTGTAAATTAAAACAATGAGATATCATTATGTACCTATCTTAATGGCTAAACCCCAAACTGGTGTGAATGTGGAGCAACAGGAACTCTCATTCATTGCTGGTGGAAATGCAAAATGGTAGAGCCACTTTGGAAGATAGTTTGGCAAGCTTCTTACAAAGCTAAATGTAATCTTACCATACAGTCCAGCTGCTGTGTTACTAGGTATTTATCCAAATGAGTTGAAAATCGGTGTCCACACAGGAACCTGCACATGAATGTTTACAATAGTTTTATTCACTATTGACTTAAAGTGGAGACAACCAAAATGTCTTTCAATAGATGAATAGATAAACTGTGGTACAACCATGCAATGGAATATTATTCAGTGATATAAAGTAATGAGCTATCAGACCAACAAAAAACATGGAAGAACCTTAAATGTATATTACTAAGTGAAAGAAAACCAATTTGAAAAGGCTGTGTACTATCGATTCCAGATATATGACATTTTGGAAAAGGCACAACTATAGAGATAGTAAAAAGATCAGTGGTTGCCAGGGGTTGGAGGGAAGGATAGAGCACATGGTATTTTTAGGACAGTGAAATTATTCTATATGATACCATAATGATAGGTATATGATATTAGGAATTTGACAAAAGTCATACAACTGTACAACTCAGTGAACCCTAATGGAAACTATGGACTTTAGTTAATAACATTTTATCATATTGGTTCATCAATTATAACAAATGTACCACATCCATGTACGATGTTAACAGGGGTAACTGTGGGTGGGAAAGAGAGAGTACATGGGAACTCTGTACTTTCTTGCTCAATTTTTCTGTAAAACTAAATCTGCCCATTTAAAAAAGTAATAATAATTTCTTAAAATACATCAATAAACAAATAAAAAACCCACTTATACTATAAATTACTAATAATAGTAACATCTTTTCCACAATTCTCTAGTGACTTACAGTAATACTTTATTTTAAGCAATTTTGAAATGATATTCATGTAATTCCAGAGTTTCTCAAATATTTTTTGTTGACTCTCAGTAGCAAATCTTTTATTATGTGGGAGTTTGTTCTATAAATTGCTTTATTATCCTTCTGAAATTGTGTATACTTAGTGTTAATATAAGCCATTGACCTTTCAGATGTTGGGTGGTTTTTTTTTAAAGATTTTATTGGGGAATTGGGGGAGGAGAACAGACAAGTTGCTGTCCTGTTGTTCTTCAGTCTAGTTGTGGAGGACGTCGCTTCACTGGCCCATGTTGGTATTAGTGTGCTCTTCCCGGGTGAGGCAGTTGCTCACCAGCCATTGGACGGCCGGTCACAGTGGCTGCTCTCCCCACACAGTAGCTCCCGGCAGCCCACTGCAGCCCACTGCAGCCTGCGTCATCGCTGGCCACTCATGGCAGCCTAGCTCCAGGTTGAACTGTTGTTCATCATCTTACCTATAGAGGGCGCAACGCCACTGGCCCTCATGTGTAATTCGAACCCGTGTGCTGCTCAAAGCTGGTGTCACAAGCCAACTCTTAACCAACGCGCCACTCTGCCAGCCCTGTTTTCTCTTTAAAAGTAAAGCTTCTTATGATACGTTGCAACTTTTCTGCACTTAAAGTGGTTTACATTTTTTAATGACAAATTTCAATTTAGGTGTCGACATTGTAATTAACATTTTTGCCTAGATTTCTGAGGTAATACAGAATAAAGTTAAGTAGTATTAACTAATTTAATGTGATAATTATACCATAGTTTTTTCTTTATTCATTTGATATCTCAAATAATTAAAATTATGCCTTAGGATTATTTTTGTTTTTATAACCCAATAAATTAAATAATGCTCATCAAGTGTCTGTGGTGATTGTTACCTATGTTAGGTAGAAATCTTCCACATTTAAAAACTTTCTTAACAAACTTACCTATTCTTTTTATATTATTCTAAATATTTCATAATGGTAGGAGGTATGATATGACTTGAAAGTGCCTTGAAATAAGAGATTGATAAGGGATTTTGTTAGGTATATTTGGAAAATGGCATATATGCAATTACATGCCAGTATGGGTGAACCAGAACTTGAATGGCACACAATTTATTCTTTATTTCTGTCATGAAAGGAAACATTTTGCTTCCTAGGGGCTAAAACAAGGAAAATTTTTCCAGTTTATTCATCAATTGTGTACCATTTTCCCCACTTGTAAAACTAAAGAAATGCAGGCATGACAGCCTTCTATGAGTCAACTCTGGGTAGTGACCCACCTTGTTCCAGTCTTCTTGGTCTTTGGTTTTATGGTTTCATCCAACCAGAGTGGGGCAGAGGAATATAAAGCTGTCACATTTCAATATTTGTTAAATGTAGATAGCATGATGGGCTATGCTCAGTTTGAGATAAACTGCAGATTTGTTTTTTGCTTTGTGGGGTGTGTGTGGGAGAGGTTTGGAGAACTGATGTGAAGACTTGATTTAAGGCATTGTAAATATTTGGTTTTATTAATCCATTTTGAAAATTTCATAAGTGTTAAAATGTCTTCATTAGTCTATTAAGTAAACACATGAGATGCAATATGAGGTGCGATCAAAAATTACGATTAATGTTTAAATTTTAAAAATCATTACAGTAAAAGGCACATTGCCAATAATCCCTCTCAAAATACTCCCCCTTGTTTCAAACACACTTATCCCATTGTTCTTGCCGCTCTCTGAAGCAGATCTGGAAGTCCTTTCATGAGTGTCTTTAGTTGTGTGGTCATGGCTGCCTCGATGTCCTGAATCATTTTAACTTTGGGGAAGAGCCAGAAGTCACATGGTGCCAGATCTGACGAATAAGGTGGATGAAGACACACTGTAATAATTTTATTTGACAGAAATTGTCGTGTACTAGGAGCAATGTGTGAAATGGAACATTGTCATGATGGAAGATGATTCAAGGCACACTTTAAAACATAACTTCTCTTAACTGTAGCTCGCACCTGACTGACTGCACTGAACAAGTTGAAAGTTGTCACACACTGTTACTAAGATTCAAAGTGCCACTTCCCATTTTGAAGATCCCTGCCTTTCCATTGGTTAGCACTTAGCAGCAGCATTCACCTTATATTTTGATCACAATGAAAAGGCTCTGTGTCACACATCTCTTCTGGTACGGCAATTTCTGTCAAACGAAAACAATATGAATATAGCCTCATCCACCTTATTCACGGAATCTGACACTGTGCGACTTCTGGCTCTTCCCCAAAGTCAAAATGACCTTGAAAGGCAAACGTTTAGAATAGATTCAGGACATTGAGGCAGCTATGACAAAACTACACTCAGGAAAGAGGACTTCCAGAACTGCTTCTGAAAGTGGCAAGAATGATGGATAATGTGTTCAAAATGAGGGGAAGTATTTTGAGGTGGATTAATGGCAATATATCTCTTACTGTAATAATTTTTTTTATTTAAACATTCACCATATTGTTTGATCATATCTCATAATTCCATTTTTTTCCAGTATATTTTGAAGCACAATTGGCTTTCATCCTCATGATAACTCTTTGTGTATTTAATGAGTCATCTTGATTTTCTCTATGTGTAACAATCTTAGTTATTTCATATTTCATTATTGTTTGTATCTCATGTCTTACCATATATTTTCAGGTATGCAAAACTTAGAGAAAGAAGATTACTGAAGGTTAAGCTAACTTTATTATCAAAGTAATACATATGTATATCACTTATTCATTCATTCAATAAATTTTTTCAAGACCCTGTTATGGACACAGGGTTTGTAGTGGTTAATTAAGACATAATCTCATGAGTTTACATTCTGCTGGAAGATAATAAAATAAATAAGTAAATACACATCTACAATTTAATTTCAATTACTTGTAAGTGCCATAAAGAAATATAAAATAGGGCTGGCCGAGTGGCACGGTGGTTAAGCACTGGCTTGGGAAGCCAGCGGCCCCGTTTCGGGTCCCACATATGAGGGCCAGTGAGACTGCCCTCAAAAAAAATTAAAAATAAAATAGAGTAAGAGGGTAGAGACAATTGACAGTAGGAGAGGTACTTTGCATTGGGCTGTCAAGGATATCCTCTTTGCAGAGGTATTATTTGACCTAAATGAAGTGATGGAACAAGACATGAGAGTATATTTCAGAAGAGTGTTCTAGGTAGAGAGAACAGTAAGTACAAAGGCCCCAAAGCATAAGCATGGTTGCCATGTTTGAAGAATAGCAGGAAGGGCATTGTACTTGGAACTGACCAAGCTTTGGGGAAAAGCAGTAGGAGATGAGATTTGTTAAGTAAGCAGAGGGAAGATTATGCCACTGTCGGGGTCTTTTAGGCTATAGTAAAACCTGAAATGTATTTTAAGTGTAATGGGAAGCAATTGGAAATTTTTGGTCAATAATGTAATTTCTGATTTATATTTTTGAAAGATCTTCCTGGCTGCTGTGTGGCTTACAAATGGAAGTGATAGACAAAAGAGAAATTGAGAAAGCAGTTAGGAGGTTGTTTCGTTTTTCCAGACAAGAGATAGTGGTAGCTTGATTTAGGTTGCTTTTCTTGTCTTTTCCGTTATTTATTTATTTTTCCTATAGTGTATGTGTGATGGTAAAGAGGCTGATTTTCAAATAAAAAGGTTGAAATTCTGATTCCACACCATCCTAACTTTAAAATTTTAGGCATAATATTCAAACCTATGTCTCAGTTACATCATTAGTAAAATGGGCATAATAATAGTACCTATGTCATAGGATTGTTGTGAGGATTAAGTAAATTAATTCACGGGAAGTGCTTAATATAGTGTCTAGCACAATGTAAGTGTCCAGTGATGTTCTTGATGATTCTTTTTTTTTTTTTTTAAAGATTTCATTAGGGAATTGGGGGAGGGGAACAGCGTTGGGGAATCAGGGAAGGGGAACAGAGAAGTTGCTGTCCTTTTGTTCTTCAGTCTAGTTGTGGAGGACGTCGCTTCACTGGCCCGTGTTGGTATTATCATTGCACTCTTCCCAGGTAAAGCAGTTAGATCGGTTGCTGGCCACTGGATGGCCACTCACGGCGGCTCTTGGCAGCTTACCCCGGCTGCCAGCCGCTCACACTGGCTGCCGGCCACTCACAGTAGCTTATGGAAGCCCACCGTAGCAGGGGCTGCAGCCTACGCTGTCTCCGGAGACTCACGGCAGCCCAGCTCTAGGTCAAGCTGTTATTCACCATCTTAGCTGTAGAGGGTGCAGCATCACTGGCCCTCAAGTGGGATCCGAACTGGGGCCCTGCTGCTCAGAGCTGGCATCCCAAGCCAACTCTTAACCAATGCTCCACTTGGCCGGCCCTGTTCTTGATGATTCTGAATTGATGTAACTGAAATTTCACTAGAGGATGAAAGTAATGGAACAGTGCACTGGGAGGGTGCAAGCTCTGGAACCCTGTTTGTGAGGGAGCAGTAGGAATCTTATGGCTACATTACTGAAACTCTTACTAAAGACTGCCCTGAGTCTTAAAACAGTCTCTGAATGGTACTCTGTGGAATTCTTCTTGGGTAAATATTAGTTATTCCTATTTCATCTATTTTTTCTGTGTAAGTATTTTCTGAAGGTATATAGTTTACTTTCAAATAAAATTAGAAAGCTATCCAATAGAAAGTGCTGTGTTCCATGTACTCTACTGTTATATCCTTCGTTTCTTTGAAGGGTGAATGGTTTCTGTTTTTCTATCTTTCTCTGTCTTTTGCCAGTGTCACACCTCATATCTGTTTGTTTGTCTGTCTGTCTGTCTCTCATATACACACATGCATGCACACCATTCAAAGACAAACGTATACACATACAAGTTTTCAGACTTTACAGTTAAGTTGCATTTTTGTCAAAAGGCCTAACAATCCCAGTCTGAGTGCAGTTGCCTCCCTTCCTTTGGGAGATCAGCATTACTCATCAATTCAGATGTTCTTGCTTCACCTTTCTGTTCACTGTTTTGGAGACACAGAACACTTAAACATTTGCTTCTTTAATGCATCAGAATAAACTAGTTATTATGTTTTGAAAGTCAAATATAGATCAAAGTAATTTTTTAACAAAGTTTTACTTTTTTTAATGTGGGGAAAAAAAACCCACACTCCTGTTTCTGTTTATAGTTGATAATTGGAACTTGGTAAAAGGACAGTCTAAACAGAGGAGTCATATCTCTCTAGGGAGATTTTTAAAAAGGTATCTAGTTATATAAGCTTTCATAAAGCCGTATCTCCAGACTAACGTTTTCAAATGTGAAAGGGATAAACTTTCAAATGCGAAAGCAACAGCTGTAGATTTAACTTAGTAAAGCCTAAAATTATACTAGAAAACACTTCTTTTTTTTGGGGGGGTAGAATGTTTCAATTATAGCTTTTAAAATATGAGAGAAGATGTTGATTGTACAATGAAATATTTTGCATAAATGAATATTTTTTTACACATAGAAACACAACAAAATTTGCAGAAAATAGCCCACTTGAACTTAAAATTTTTTTGTAGAATATTAGAGAGCTTTATATTCACCAGGAGTGAATAATTTAACATTAATGTACATTACACATTATGGATTAATATTAGGACCTTGAAGAGTGCATTTTCAATCAGAAATATAAGGCATGTATGTATTCTTAATGATAAAATTGTACTTGATTAGTTATTATAATACAGGAATATTGCATTTCTTTTCCTGGCAGTTTATAGCCCCACATTAAAATGATAACAATAACTAATATTTATTGATTACTTATTATGTCAGGTGTTCTAATTGCTTCAGTTATTCCCAGTTTGCAGATTAGGAAACAGACACACACAGTGATTAAACTTGCAGACGTTTACTCAAGTAGTAGTGAGGCCATGATTCAAGCTCTATCTGGTCAGTTAAACCTCCTGAGTACTCATTCTGACTGCTAATCTATATTGCCTCCATCATAGCTAAGATAACTTATTTTTCTTCCTTAAAATGCCTTGAAAATATTATAAAGAAATACCTCATCCAGCTGCAGAAGAAAAACCAACAACATTTATTTTTGGAAATAAGGGAGTTGTTTTGCCCTATTCATAGCCTTCTACAAGTAGAGCAATTGTGTAACATGGTCTGTCTGTGTACATTACACTTTTTTCACGATTCATTTAACTTCTTGCATTTGGTATCATTTCCTTTCAACCTGAAGCACATCTGATGCAGATTTACTGGGACATTCACACTCTATTTTGGTTTTAAAAGCTGCAGACCTCATTTACAAATGCATGAACAACATAGCCATTTGGAACTACTCCATCCTTTATACGTTTAATTTTTTTGCTGGAAAGGAAAATAATATAAGGAAGAAAACATTTATGGGACTACTGTTTTTATTATAACTGAAATGCTGCTTATAGACTAGCTGTAAGTTAACCCAGTGACATAAAATTTATAAACTGAGTGGTTTAATTGAACATAAAACACCACGTTGCTTAGCAAATCTAACCATGTTTCCTAATAAGCCCCTCATATTCATTTGGAAAGGTTTATTTTTTATAATCCCCTCCTTTTATTTCGTTTCTCAACAGCAAGCCTATGAATATGTTTGAAGTCAAATCCAGGCTGTTTTGATTTGCTTGTGCTTGTGTCCTATAGTTTCGAAGTCAAAGTGTAAAACTGGACTGGTCATTCCTTGGAATGGTTCAAAATTGAAAAGCAGTTTGATTTCATATTCATTTTAGATTAAATGAGAACTCAACTAAAGATTGGAACTCTTCTAGTTCATACAATTCTAGAGGCTTTATGATCTTTGGAATCAAAAATCTTTAGTACTCCTCACCTGAGACCTTGCAGTAGTCTTGCTTACTCTAAAAAAAAATGATAAGGTCTACATCTGCTAAAATTACAAAAAAATAATAGAATAAAAAGAAGTATTTGTTTTATCAAAAATTATTAATATTTTTATATTCTTGTTCCACTTTATTTTTTGTTAAAAATGTGACATTACATTACAAAAATGTAAGGTTGAAGTCCCTTTACTTCTTTACTGGTATCTTGAGAGGCTAATACATTTATGTGTTTGGTGCATATCCCTCTAAGTCATACTTTTGTTCATTGTCTTTTGGGAGTTTCTCTCCTTAAAGGATTAACAAAGTCTGCAGTAGAAATATCTTCAATGCTTTAAATTCAATATGCCTTTTTGCATAAATCATATTGTTCAGAATTTTAGATCCATTTTATTTTTAACCTTCTTCCAATCATGTTACTCTTATTTTTTAAAATCTGTGTTTATTATCACTTCTTATGTTCATTAATTTTTCTTGCATCTATTTCCTGATTACCAAAATTTAGTTTTATTAAGAGTCTTTGAGTAGTAAATTCTCATTCATTTTATGTTTGAAAATCTTTTTATTCCACCTTCACTCTTCAATAATTTAGATTTCTAGATATAGACTTCTGGATATAGAATTCTAGATAGACAGTTTTTTCAATAATTAGAAGATAATATTTCATTATCTTATATACCATTTGTTATTGTTGATGAGAAGTCAGCTGTCAATCTAATTATTTCTAAATAATCACTCATTTCTTTTTGCTAGCTTTAAAGATTTTGTTTTTGTCTTTGGTGTTATGAAGTTTCATTAGAATGTGTCTAGGTCTGGATTTAAGTGCATGTAATGTTTGTATCTGTATATAAATATAAATTTAACCTTCCATTTCTTCAATATGAGGATTTTTTTTGTAATTTTGGAGAATTATCAGCCTTATTGTCTATAAATATTGACTCTACATATTTGTCTTTTCTCAACTACTGGGTCTGCTATTAGACACATGATGTTGCTTTTCATTTTTGTACCCTAAATTATTTAATTTCTCTTTTATGTTTTCATCTTTTTTTTCCGTAGAGTGTGTCTGTCTCATGTCTCTCTTTAGCTGAGTCTAATTTATAGTTCTTCTTATTCTTTTATTGACATTTTTCATTTCTTTCATTTCATTTACAGACTTTTTTAGTTGTTTTTGAAATTCATCCTTTCCACATTGTTTTATTCTTGATTTATATACCCTTAAAAACAGTTTAAACATACTTATCTTAATACTGAGATTTTTATTTCTTAGGGTATAAATGTTCTCATTCATGGCAGTTGACTTTCCCTTCCTAGTATATGATTTTATGTGTTCACCATAACTGTAGGTTGTTTCCCACTGGAGTTCTATGTGTTAGAAGTTACAGAAGTATTCCTGGGCCGGCCGAGTGGCACAGTGGTTAAGCGCTGGCTTGGGAAGCTGGCGGCCCTGGTTCGGGTCCCACATATGAGGGCCAGTGACACTGCCCTCAAAAAAAAAAAAGAAGTATTCCTACAAGATAGTTTTAAATTTAATTTTGCCGGGAACATAAATATATCTCTGATTATAGACCAGTTTTTAAGTTAATTTTTCAGTTGGTGTTCCTATGCCTTATACCTAATGTGACTTTGGACACTCATATGTGTAGCACAGACTGGGATTCTAATTCTTGTGGATTACTGTTTTTCTACCCCTGGCCCTGGCCAGCTTTCTTGCTGATTACCTGCATTAGTGGAGAGAGTATTTCTATATCAAGTTTCAAAGGTGGCTTTTTGTAGGTAAATATATGTTCCTATGTTCCCATGTTGTACTTAGCACTTCATATATTCTCAGAATGTTTTTTCCTTTATGTTGTTTTGTTGACTTCAGCTGCACATGATAAAATGGGGGTTAATATACTCATTAGTTCATTTAACAAATATTTATCAAGTGTTTAACTTCTTTGCTTGGCATTATTTTAAGCATAGGAGATATAGCAGTAAACAATATTTCTGCTTTAACTGAATAATATTCTTATGGTGGTGGGGGGAGGGAAACAATAAACCAATAAATGTATATGTCAAGCTTTTGTAAGTGCAATGAAAAAGCATAAAGCAGAATAATGAAGATAATGACCAGAAGATGCTATTTTTTACATAGTAGCTGGGGAAGAGCTGTCTAATAAAATAATATGTGAGCAAGACCCCCCAAAATGGAATTTGTGATCCATGTATATATCTAGTACAAGATCATTACAGGCAGCAGGCTCAACAGGATTATAATCAACCTGCTCTAAGAATGCAGGGAATGAAATGAATGAGGTAAGAGTATGATAGATAAGGTGAGATAAATGGTAAAAGGGCCAGCTCATGTAGGTTCATTTTGACTTTGAGCAAGATAGGAAGCCCTTTAAGGATTTTGAGGAGTGAAGCGACATGACTGATCTAATGATTTAAAGAAAGCATTGACTTACCTATTGTGGAAAATTGAATGTTGGGAGATATGAATGGAAACATGAACACCAAGTAGGCTGATGTTTCATTAGTTCAGACTAGAGATGATGGTTTGAACAAGGTGGTCAAGGTAGAGGTGGTGAGAAGCAGTTGAATTCTGGATGTGTTTCAATGGTGAAGATTGCAGCATTTGTTTAAGGATACATGTGGGGAGAAGAGGAGGAAGGAGTTGAGGATGGCCCTGAGGTTTTTGGCCTAAGCTGTTGGAAAGTACAGGTGCTATTTAATGAAATGGAGTAATTTGTAGAAGGAACAGATATGGGTATGGAAAGAGTGTGATTTGGGTATGTGAAGTTTGAGATAATGATTAAATATCAAAAATGCTTAGTAGAGAATTGAGCCTGCTGATATAATTTTGTGGTTGATAACATAAAGGCAGTAATTAAATAAATGGTATTAGACAAGATCACTTAGGATGTGATTATAGATAGAAAAGAAAAGAGACCTAAGCTTTGGGTTCTGCCCCATCTAGAGTGCAGGCAGATGGGGAGTGACCAGAAATGGAGACTAAGAAAGAATAGCCAGTGTGGCAGAAGAAGCACTAGTGGACTCTGAAGTTGTGAAGAAAATGATATAAGAAACTAGAAGAGTGATCAACTCAGTTGTTCAACGTTTCTGATGGATTAGGTAAGATGTGAAATGAAAATTGGAGTTGGGGACATGGAGGCCAATGATAACTTCCTTTTTCGATCTCTAATGATAAACATAGCATCATAGAATATCTGGATGCCTTGCAAATTATTTTAACTCATTTTACAGGTAAGGATTCATGATGATGATTTTGCATATGACAATCTCTTGGTTTCAGAATATGGATGTGTGTGATTGTAAAGCAATGAGATTTTAAAAAGGACACCAGAATTGATAAGTTCATTTTCTTTTTAATTAATTTTTTTTTATTGTTGGATGAGTTCTTTGGATATTAACCCCTTATCAGACCTGAACAGACACTTCTCTCAAGAAGACAGACAAACGGCCAACAAATACATGAAAAGATGCTACCTTCACTAGCTAGTAGGGAAATGCAAATCAAAACCACAGTGATATACCACCTCACAACTTTGAGAATGACTTTTATCAACAAGAAATAAATGTATTGGATAGGGTGTGGAGAAAAAGGAACCCTCATACACTGTGGTGGGAATGTAAATTGGTACAGCCACTATGGAAATCAGTATGGAGGGTCCTCAAAAAGTTAGGATTAGAGTTGCCATATGACGTAACAGTCTTTTGGGTATCTACCCCTCAAATTGAAAACATTTATTTGTAAAGATATATGTATTTCTATGTCCATTGCAGCATTATTAATGGTGGCCAAGACATGCAATGAACTGAAGTGTCTCCCCATAGATGATTAGATAAGGAAGATGTGGTATATATACACAATGGAATACTACTCAGCCATAAGGAAAAATGAAATACTGCCATTTGCAACAATATGGATGAATCTTGAGAATATAATGCTAAGAGAAATAAGTCAGGTAGAAAAAGCCAAGAACCATATTTTACTCACATGTGGGATGTAAAACTGAAAACAACAAATGAACAGATAAGACAAACAAACAAAAGCTCATAGACATAGACAACAGTATGATGGTTAACAGAGGGAAAGGGAAGAGGGGTAGAAATAAAAGAGGGTAAAGGGGACCAAATATACAGAGGGTGCCAAAAAAAGTATATACATTTTAAGAAAGGAGAAAACTGTATTAATTGTAATACTCAATATATACCAATAGCCAAAGATGAATACAAGTCACATTTGACTTCTGCAATTAACAAGAGGTGCTCAAAGTGGTTACCATCAGCATCTAGACACTTCTGATTATGGCGAACTACTGCTTGAGCAACGTTGACCAAAGTGTCTACTTGTATTGCTGTGCATGTCGTTTCAGTTTCTTCACATAATACCATGCACCTGAAACTTATCACAAATGTGTGCAATTGTTAGGTGTGTTGGAGGTTCTGTTGCATACTCACGCCTCCATTGTCGTTGTACTTCCACAATGTTCTAGAATTTTAAATACCACTTCACAATGGTCTTGCACTCCTCAAATGAAAACCGTGCTTTTGCCGTTTTCTTTGTCCTGCCTCTTGTGCTGTGACGCTAGCATTCATTTGATTAATGCCATCTTTTGAGCGAACGTCATACTACACATTGCTACATAATTCAATTTAAGTTCAAAAAGTAACATGTAGGTAACATCTCTTAAAATGTGTATAC
Organism: Aselliscus stoliczkanus; assembly: GCA_033961575.1. NCBI lineage: Eukaryota > Metazoa > Chordata > Mammalia > Chiroptera > Hipposideridae > Aselliscus > Aselliscus stoliczkanus. Next base: position 36,279,256 of record CM066738.1, read on the forward strand.
ATTTTGTTGACACTCCCAGTATAGTGACAGAGGAGAATTGACTTTGGGTGGTGAACTCAGTGCAATATATGGGTGATGCATTATAGAATCGTACACTTGAAACCTATGTAATTTTACTAACCAATGTCACCCAAATAAATTGAATAAAATTTTTAAAAAGAATAGATAAGTCCGCAGTGTTACAATATTGCCTTGAAGGTCTGTATTATTCCAGTTGTCCTGCTCCACTGAGCCATTTTTCTGACTTGTACTTCAGAATTGTTTACAGAACTATACCATAAGCCACACATGAAAAAAAATTGACATTATTTATATTGGTAGTTATAATCATATTTCAGTTTTTGGTAACTTCTCTATTAAAATAACATTTAATCTTTAAAAACCATCAAACTCATCCTCAAAAAAGGCACTACTTACCCATCACTTGTGTTGTCTAGTATAAAATGAATCAGGCTGTCTTAGTCTATTTGGGCTTCTATAACACAATTATCATAGATTGGGTGGCTAAAAGAACAAACATTTATTTCTTATAGTTCTGGAGACTAGAATGTCCAAGATCAAGGTGTCTGGTGAGGGCTGCTTTCGATTTCATAGGTCAACTTCTCACCGTGTCCTCACATGGTGGAAACAGTTGGAAAGCTCTCTGAGGTCTCTTTTATAATGACACTAATCCCTTCAATGAACAGCTTCATCCTCATGACCTAATTACCTCCCAAATGTCCCACCTCCTGATACCATTACATTGGGGGGGGGTAGGATTTCAACATATGCATCTTGGGGGGATACAAACATCCAGTCCATTGCATAGGGTCAGAAAAAAATGTGCACACAACAGTTTTCATCAGGAGTAGTACCAATGGAACGAAGTAGAGTCCCAAGAAGAGAAGGCAATTCTCATTTGTATAAAAAATTCTGGTGTTGATATACGTAGTGTAGGTATAAGACAAAATAGTCTTGGTATCCTATATCCTACATTTCTTCAAACACACTAGATGTTCCTTTAGTGGTTCTCTTGAATCTCTTGGGGAGATTAATTTTTACCCTATATTATCAGAGGTGGAGACTTATCAGCAACAACTTAACATATATTCGGTTAGGAATACAAGACTTCCAAATAGTTAAAAGTTTTAAAAAATCAAATCAAATATATCTGTGAAGTATTTATTCTTTGCTCTAGGAGGAATTTGGAAACAGAGTCTGTGCCCTCATTAGAGTTCTCAGGGAAGTGGTGATATTTAATTGCAAAGAATGATATCATTATTCAAATGAGACAGAAATTAAAGTGTGTTTAAAAACTGTATATTTATGAATTAATAGCTGGATTCATTTGTTACATTCACTTTTAAATACCAGTATGAACCTACATTTTTAGTTATTTTTAATGAAGAAAAGTGCTGAAAAGAAAAGTTGCTTATGATTCCATTTTAAGGTGATTCCCATTCTTAGCAGAAAGAGTTTTGCAACAAACATCCTTGTAGCTATGTTTTGGTATCCTTTTGAAAATGCAGGGCAAATTCCTATTGATGGAATGAAAATGCTGGATAATATTAAATTGAAAAATAGTTACATGAATTTATAGTCATAGCAATAGAATATGAGAGTTCTTGTTTTCCTCTTACCCTTACCAGTGTGGCTATTACAAAACCTTTTACTATTTTCCAACCTGATAAGTGTGTTCTGTGTGTACAGTCATAATGACAGGGATATGTTCCAAGAAATGTGTTGTTAGGCAGTTTCATTGTTTTGCTAACATTATGGAATTTCCTTATACAAATTTAGGTATATAGCTTACTACACACATAGGCTATTGCTTATAGGCTGCAACCCTGTATAGCATGTACTGAATACTGTAGGCAGTTGTAACACAATATAAGTATTTGTGAATCTAAACATAGAAGATGTACAGTAAGAATACTATATGAAAGATTAAAAATTGTGCACCCGTATGCCATAAATGGAGCTTACAGAACTGAAAGTGGCTCTAGGTGAGTCAGTGAGTGAGTGATGTATGAACGTGCAAGCCTAGGACATTGCTATACATTAATGTAGATTTTATAAACACTGTATAATTAGGTTATACTAAATTTATGAAATAACATGAGATTAAGTCAAGCACAAGAGAAAATGATGCAGTCAAGAGACGTGGTAAACACTAGATGTATGAGGCTGCTGCCAGTGTAAGACAGTATACTGTTTTATAGCAAACTTTTTTTTATAAGTAGAAAGAGTACACCCTAAAATAATAATTACAAGTATAGTGAATACCTAAATCAGTAACATAGTCATTTATTATCATTATCAAGTATTATATAGCGTACATAATTGTGTGTGCTATACTTTTATATGACTGACAGTGCAGTAGGTTTGTTTACACCAGCATCATCACGAACACATGGATAATGCATCACTACAATGTTATGATGGCTAAGACGTCACTGGGCAATAGGAGTTTTTCAGTTCCATTCTAATCTAATGGAACCACCATCATATGAGTTTTGACAATTCAGTTCGCGAACTCATCCTAGAAAAAGTGCTACATACCTCATTGCTGAATATCACTATGGTCACCTTCAAAGTACTCCCCTTGGGAAGCTATGCACCAATGTCAGCTCCTAGTCCACCCTTCAAAGCAATTTTGGAACTCTTTTTCTGGGATGGCCTTCAGAGCTGTTATTGTATTGCACTTGATGTCCTGAATGTTATCAAAATATCTTCCTTTCAATCTTTTCTTTATCTTTGGGTAAAGAAAGAAGTCACTGGGGGCCAGATCAGGTGAGTAGGGAGGGTGTTCCCATACAGTTATTTGTTTACTGGATAGAAACTCCCTCATAGACAGTGCATTGTCATGATGTAAGAGCCATGAATTGTTGGCAAAAAGTTCAGGTTGTCTACCTTTTTCATGCAGCCTTTTCAGCACTTCCAAATAGTAAACTTGGTTAACTGTTTGTCCAGTTGGTACAAATTCATAATAAATAATGTCTCTGATATCAAAAAGGTTAGCAACAGTGTTGCAACAAGTTCTCTAATTTAATGGTCAGACCTCATAAGTGCGGTTGCTAATTTCCTTTCTGTCAAGTCAGGATCTTTGAAGCTTAAAACTCTCAGCAGTCATTATCAGCTGGTTTCTTCAGACTTCAAACATGTCAATTCCTATCAGTGTGCTTCTCCCCATGAAACGCACATTTCCTCTGCCTTTGACGACTTCTGTTCTACTGCATTATCAACATGACTGAATGTTTTTAAAAAAGATCTTAGAGTGTGTATGTTTATTTATTTAAAATTTTCTGCTTTATTTTTATTCTTCCTTCAACATGCCATTTCATCTGAGTATTCCTTGTTTTGTATATTAACTTTCTTTTTCTTCATCTGCAGTTTTTCATTTGCCTTTTTTTATTAATATTTGACTTTTAATCATTTTTTTCTCCTACCATACCTGTAGTCTTTTCCTTGAATATATTTATTAAAACTCAAAGCACATGGTGAAGCCCTAATTATATTTGCATTGTGAAGTATTGTGTTTCTGTGTTGTAAGGACAGATTAAGAAATATCAAATCAAAAATGTAACTGATGACAAAGACAAAAACAACTGCCAAGAAGTAGTTGGCATTTGTCATTGGGAAGTAGTTGAGATAAATAACACAGATAATGTAATCTTACAAATAATAATAAGAAATAACATAATCTTTTCCTTGTTTATACTTTTACTATTTGTGTTAATTTAAAAGAGGTAAAACTGACTGGTTGAGTTTCACTAATTTTCCTTCTTCCATCCTCTGATGACAGTACTAGTAACACTGAAATAAGAAAATCAATGAGCACCTGAAGAGAAAACAAAGAGAAACAAGAATCCCTAAATATACCCAAAAGATTGGTTCATCAAACACTAAATGACCTAACAGTTACCTGAATGTATTTAAAAACTAGACGTATTTCTTTGCCTAGGGATTGTGAACAGTTGATCTTATATGTACATGCATTTTAACAGTTTTGGAAAGTGAGTAAATATTTCCCATAGGTTTATTTTATGTGCTTCTATTAAATATTGCTATAGTAATGTGAAACTTTTTTTTTTTTAAAAAAAGGAAAATATATTGACAATTGAAAGAGGTCATACCAAGGTTCATGGTATGGATGAAGAGATTAGTGAGTGACCAGTACCTGCACTGATTGGATATTAGAACCTTCACTGTTTGGATTTGTCCCTGTGAAACATAGTTTTCTTAAACTTAAGACCCCTTCATTTACTTGCTACAAATCAGTACTACATTTTTATTCTTCCTTACTTACCAATAATTGTTAGCCATATTGTAAGAGAAAGATGTAACTGTGAAATCACTAAGAGGCTACTGTCTACTTCCAGCTTTGTTGCTAACTTTGTAGCCTATTGGATAAGTCAGTTATTCTCTCTAAAACTCAGACTTTTATTGAAAAAAGTCTTGATGCCACTTGTTATTGTAAAAAAAAATTTTCTTGGTAAACAGACCAAAAAAGGAAATTCACCCCAAAACAAAAATTTGATGAATCAAATGAGCTGTGGAATATATGCTTTCTACCAGGAAGAAAATTTTAATGATACTTAAGTTTATTATGTTCCCTTTTTGTTGTTGTTGTTGTTTAACTACTGTATCCTAGAGCTAGGACTTTGCAAAGCCAAGAATATATGATAAGAAGAATTTATGTTTTTACTGGCACCACTGGATGTTGAATGAGTGAATGAAAGATGGTAGATGGTAAAACGTGCTCAAAGTTCTGTCTTGTTATGCAAATTATAGGTTCACCTTTCCTGTTTGTCTTATTTATAAGCCAGTCTACTTGTCTCATTTTCAGATGCCAACACTCTTAAGATAAGTGGATAGACTGACATTACCTCTCCACATGCCCGGTTGGCTTATTGCTATAGTTTTAGGGATGGTTATTTAAAGCAGATATGAAAGGCCCTTGTCCCATAACAGGTGAAGATAACACCATTTGTATCACTGCCTGTATATTAAACATGAAGGTGATAAGAGTAAGAGAAGAACAGTTAAATTATCTAGGGAGATGAGAACTAAAATTGGTTCACCTAGAACCAAAACGCAAAATATTGGCCAGCTCTTTAGGGTGCTTGTGCTCTGGTAAAAATTACTTGCTTTACAGTCAGGGTCAGGAGTTTCCAGGAATGGACATCTTACATTTTCTTATTTTATACTTACACTTCTAAAATTCCTTTAATAGAAAATACACTACTTTATAACATGCAATATCCTAGATGTACATTTGTGATTAGACACAATGCAATGTTTCTAATTACAAACATACATCGAGGGTATTTAGACATCTAGGTTTATTATGTTTTCTCTATTATGATTCCATTTTCTAGCCAAGAATTACTGGACAGAATGGATAACCACTGTAGAAGAATCAAGATGCTTTCTTTAATGTTACTGGTCTGTTTGTCAACTCTGATCTGATTGCTTTCTAGCTTCTTGTCATATATTTTTTTCTTTCATGTATTCCAGTTATATAACAAAAGCCCAAGCATTTTTAAGCCTTGTTCCCTGAACAGCCTTCCTTTCTGTATTTCTGTGTCCTATTATGATGGTGATAGTTAATATGTCTTCTTTCCTATCCAGTGTTCATTGGATACTGGGTCTGGTGATATTGGGTCAAGTCTTAAGAGGCGGTACCATGAAAGGAGCCAAGAGAATAGTTATTGATGTAGAGCACTATTGAAATAGTTCAATATCATAGTTTAAACATTTTAAATTTTACCATGTCATCTTTTAAAACAATAATCATGGAGTAAGATAGATTTCAGAAAGGAGGGTATTTTAGGGATTAAGAAATAGACTTTGGGGCTGGCCAAGTGGCTCGGTGGTTAAGAATTGGCTTCAGAGCGTGAGATCTGAGCAGCAGGGCCGCCAGTTCGGATCCCACATGGGCCAGTGACTCTGCACCCTTTACAGCTAAGATGGTGACCTAAAGCTGGGCTGCCTTGACTTGCCGGTGACTGCATAGGCTGCAGTGGGGCTGCAGTGGGCTGCCATAAGCTACCGGGGGTGGCCGGCAGCCAGCGTGAGCTGCCGGCAGCCGGTGTGAGCTGCTGGCAGCCGGTGTGAGCTGCTGTGAGCCCCTGTGAGCTGCCATCCAATGGCAGGTGACGACTGCCTCAGCTGGGAAGAGCTCAATGATCATAATATCAACATGGGCCAGTGAAGCGGTATCGCCACAATTTGACTAAAGAACAAAAGGACAGCAACTTGTTTGTTCCCCTTCCCCAATTCCCCAATGCTGTTTCCTCCCCGAATCCTCCAATTAAATAAAAACTAAAAAAAAAAGAAAGAAAAAAAAAGGATAGGCCGAGTGGCTCAGTTGGTTGAGTTGGCTTAGAGTGCAAGCTCTGAGCAACAGGGCTGCTGGTTTGATTCTCACATAGGCCAGTGAATGCTGTGCCCTAGCTGAGCTGTCGCTGAGCTGCCAACAGGTGGCAGGATGGCTCTGCTCATGTAACAACAAGATTGCCTGTTTGATGGTGGGCTATGCCCACCTGCAACTAAAGATTGAACTCGGCACCTAGAGCTGAGCTACCGCCCAGATGGCTCAGTGGATAGGGCATGCACTCTTAACAACAAGGCTGCTGGTTCGACTCCCGCATGGAATGGTGGCTCTGCTCACCTGCAACTAAGATTGAACACAGCACCTTGAGCTTGGAGGCCACAAGCTGCCGGCAGGAAGCCAGATGGCAACTGGCACCCTCCTCAACGAAAATTGAAAACAACAACTTGGCTGGTCCCCTTCCCCAATTCCCCAACACTGTTCCCCTCCCCCAATTCCCCACTAAAATCTTAAAAAAAAAAAAAAAAAGAAAGAAAAGAAATAGACCTTGGCACCAGACAGGCATAGGTTTGATGAATCCACATTTCTTCACCATTTATTTGACTATGTGATCTTGCTTTTTTTAACCCATCTAAGCTGTAGTAACTTCACCTTTAAAATGGAATTAATAATACCTACAGCACTTGGTTTCTGTTAGATTCAAATGATGTTATACCTAGAAAGTGCTTGATACAATCCTTGGCATGTTGTAAATCCCTAATATGTGGTTGTTAAGACCAATAGTATTAGATTATTTACTTATATTTTCTGTTTAACTTTTTGTAGTATAGTTTCTATATAACTTTCTATAAAAGTTGTTACAGTTTCCATCTGCTTATTTACTATACTGATACCAATGAAATAGTTATAGTCAATATAGAAATGCAGTAAATTCAGCCTATAATCAAGTATTTAACAAATATTTTGGATTATATGTAGCTCTAGAGGCTCCATTAGTAAATCTTCTAACACATTTTTTGTTCTGATGAATATTTTTCAATTTGAAGTGCTTCCTACAGAATAGTGAACTCCTTTTGAAAAACATGTAGGAATGAGTTTGGGAATATAAAATGGCAATTCTTGAATTATAAGCATGTTGACAGCATAATTAAACTTTGAAATGGAAAAGTTACCTTGAAAGGAAATAGCCAGGATAAATAAGATGGGAAAGTTTCCTTAAAGAAATTTATACTTTAAAAGTCATCTATGTGCACTTTTATAGCAGTATTCTTGATGTGTGTACAGATGAGGCGATTGTGCATTACCCTTTTAAAAGAGTTGATAGTCCTCTAACAGGATTGAGGCTGTGCAGTTTATCAAATGAATCACTTGTTGTGGATATTTAGACTTTTGAGTTGGAGAATAGTGTGAATAGATACATGAAAATATGGGAATCACTGGAAACATTTTGAAAGGAATTAAATCACTTATTAAAAAATCTTTTAGATTGGAAGTTATAAATTTTAAGAGTAAAAATGTTTCAATAAGGCATTTATATGCAGACAAACTGAGGCTACAACTGCTGTCTAAATCCAATTCAGATCGACACTTTAAAAAATACAAAACAATATATAGCAATCACAGCATCTGTTTTAAAATATAGTTTTATTTTTTTCCTAACTGCACCAAATGTATGGTCCATGTAAGTCAGTTGTTTCTGAGCACCTAAAAACATTTTTTTTTCTGATATGGACTGAAAACTTGACATAAACTGTAATTGAGAAATAGGAAAAGTTCAGTTTTTTGTTCATATTTGATGCTGTAAATCCCATATAATTAATATTTAAATATATAAGTATAATGAATATATTTGCCTGGATCATATAACAGAAAATAAGTTTAGAATACGGGGTTGCTAGTACTTCATTTGTTGCATAATACTGAATGCCTTTCCATAGGCATTCCATAGGCTTGGGTTTGGGATGGGATGAAACAGACCAGGGATTTGGCGAACAGTCTGCTGGGCTGTAGCAAGGATTCATAGGAAGGTTCCAAAATGTAGATTATTGGTATGAAAACTGGCCTTCAGGGAGTCTGGTGAAAGTCTAGGCTCATGACCATTATGGATAGGGGAGCCTTTTGTGATGATGCAGTCAATCATCTTGGAAAGGACATAGAACATGACACCAGCAGGGACTAGCTGATGGCAATGGCTACAAGTCCAGGTAGACATATAGAAGAGGGAAAATGACTTTGGAATCAGAGAGTCAGCTTTAAGGAATGTGATTTAAATTAAGAAAGGACCTGTTATCTCCAAGTAAGTCAACAAATATGCATTTGGAATTATATGTGCAAAGCATTGAGCTAAGAGTGATGGTGGTTATAAATATGAATTTTTTTCCTGCTCATTAAGGAATTTACATAGGGGAGTGAAAACATGTATACAGATGTTCCTTTCCTCTGTGTTAGAAATACTGATGAGAAATGCAAGATAAATAGGCAAGCAAAAGAAGAAAGAAGGACGGTAAAGGACAGCCCATATACTGTATAATTAGCTGTTGACGAGTAGAAAAAGAAGAAACACCGAAAATTGTTTTTCATATTTGAATGAGCTGGTAACACTCAAATATGGGAGAAGAGTCAAAAGGTATTATTATAAACTTGTTCAACATAAAAAGAAAGGATTAACTATCAAAATAGTCATATGTGTAAAAGTTATAATTGGACTTGAGCAAAACCCTCTGAGAGGTTATTGCAAAAAATTAGTAAAGTGTGATTAGTTGGTATCTAAAATGTGATACTGTAAGTTTCCCTTTTTCTAATGCAATATAACCATGGATAAAATTACAAGTAAATCTTTTACTTCAGTAACTGTTACAGGCTCCTCTCTCCTGTGTATTACAAAGTGCATAGCTACTGATGTTTTGAATGGTTAACCCTCAATTTGTCCATGAATTGCCTTTTTATTTTGCATCTCATCTAAATTCATTTTTGGAAAATATTGGTAATACGAACAAACCCCATTGTAAACCTGTCTAATGAATTGTTTGCATAGTCTATTGCTCTGCGTACCATGGACTCTGTAAAAGGAAATTAAGTCCTGTGATGGGGTTATAAATCATTTTGCTGAGATGGATAAGAAAACAGATATCTTTGAATGGATAGGGCACCTGAGATTTTTAAAAACAGGAATAAACCTGAGTTTTTGTAATATCTCATGTGAATACCTTTGTTGCACTGCTTGCATAAAATATTTTATATCTTTTAAAAAAAGGACTCCTTATCCTTTTCAGTACTTACTTTCACAAACATTATTTTAAAATACAATTTGAATGTATTTATTTTATCAATCAATATAAATTATTCAGTGATTTCAAAATTTAATTTTCTTTCATATCTAATGAAGGGGCAATTAATACTCAATAATGAATCCTTTTATAAATTCTCATATTTTAAGAATAAAATGTTTGAGCTTTAGAATTCCTTTGAAATGCATTTAAAATGCATCACATTTTCATAACATATCTTAACCAAAATTTGGAATATAAAATTTATTAAGTAAAACTTGAAGAATTAACACCATGATATAATTTTATATGCATTTTGTGTCACCTATGTGTGTACATATGTGTGCATGCATGTATGAATATATAGTCCTTCTTTAAAGACAAACAAAATGTGTGGTGTGTACTCATAAAGTGTTCTCCCATCAGTTGGTCCGATTTCCTCTTGCCCCTGGTTAGATCTCATGTATGTCTCATGACTTTGCAGGTCACTTTTAGGTAATAGAAAGCCTATGGTCTTAAATTACATAGAGTCTCAATTCAGTACTTAATATGTCTAGCAGTTCATTATAATAATCAAAACTACAAACTTGATTTAAAACTTGAGGCTTCTCATCTCTCCCAGCTTGGATTTAGTGCAGGCCAGTTGCCTGCATGTGGGGAAGCTATTTCTCTTTCCCATCGTATGCTTCTACTCTTCCTTCCCCGTGTTCTAGCTACAGTGTCTGACTGCTTTAGGGTTGGAGTGGTGAAGAAGAGATAAAAGAGCAAGAAAGTTTTTACCTGGTATTGTTTTAAGTTGGACTTATGTTTAAAGTTGATTCTTTGTTGTGGGCACTTTCTCTTCCACCCTCTTGTTGGGGATCACTTACTTCTGTTCCCTTAAACAAAGGGAAATATATTTTTATTCTAGCTGGTCACTTACTGCTTCTTAAGTCTGTATGCATCTGGTGGTAACAACCATAGTTTCTTTTGAGGTATCATATACTCTCTAGGTGGCTGTCTTGGACCAGACTTCAGATGACTCCACACCAGCAGTCTCTCAAACATGGCCCGCATGGAGCCCATCAGAAACATATTCTCTGACCAAAAAATCTGAGGATATAGGCTGATTCTATCATATACCTCTAGCTATCAGAGCAACAGAATAACCCCTCTGTCACTTTTTGGATATTTCTAGGCAAAAGTTAGACATCATTTTACGATGCCACTCTGGGGGGCCATATATTAAAATGAGAAATAAGAAGCAGGCACCCACACTCCCCCCTTTTACCAAGGTTTGGAGCTTTACCATGCATAGATACTCTCCCCAAAACCCTCTTTCTCTTATACTAATGTAGCTGAAGGGTTTAAGAGTCATATGGTTTTCAGATACACCCTTTGAAAATTTTAATCTTGGTCTAACAACTTTGGAATATTTTGTACTTCAGTCAAAATTTACATTTTAACATATTAAAATCTCTCATTTTGATAAAATGGGAGTTTAGCTTAAGTGATTTTGAATTGTATTCTTTAAAAATGCCATTTTAAATAATTTTGCATATCTTGATACTCAGAATATATGTGAAGAACATGTGATATAGGAAAATATAATTTAAAGGTTCAAGATTTGCTGAAAAACTTGGAATGGAACTTATTATTTTTAATACTTGTAATATATCCAATATTTTTCTATGTTTGTTGTTGTAAAACTCCATCATGACTTTTCTGACAACCATATATATAATAAATGTTTTGCAAAGAGCTTTTTCAAAGATTGGTTAACCAGAAGTTATTTCTAGTTTACTTACCTAACCTCCTCATGATATGAACTAATTTTAATTTATGTGTTTCTTAGATTTTATGTAATTTTTGTTTTAAAAATACCCCAAACATTACTTAGAAGTAAGTAGGTTATAAATAATAATCAAGGGCTTCCATTGTTTGTGGAGGAACATCTAGTTGGCAAGGAAGATAAAGTTATTTTTCTGCACTTTGATTTGGATGTTAGAGAATTTAAAAGTACTTAAATGGATACTTCCAGTTAATAGTTAATGATATGGGCATTATTATATCAAGAATAATTTAGGATTGCAGATAAAGATTTGAGAGCCATATCAATGGAAGTTAGGAGACCACATGATCTCAGAGAATGGCCTGTGTGGGAGAAGCCCACTCTGGTTAGTATATTGGGAAGTCCTCTTTATAGAGAAAGAAGCATCATTAGGACACTGCAGTAGAAAACAGAGACCCAAGTGGTTAAGAAAAAAGTCGAGGATTGTGGGATGCTATTGAAGCCAAACAAACAAAGAAAGTTTCAAGAAGAAAGAACCTGTAGCAAAAGAGTGAAGGAGAGTGACAAAGAGCATTTAGATTTGGCAACAAAGCTGTCAGGGAAGAAGCCAGGCTACAGGGCATCAAGAAAATGGAAGCCAGTGGTTTTGCACATCTTTTTTTTTGGGTTGGTGGGGTGGGAGGCAGAAGTCAAGACAAGGAATATAAGAAATAAAATAAAAGCTAGAAAAGGAATGGGGGCAAAAAAGTATTTGTATTTTAAATCAATGACTTATGAACATTTGAAAGAGTAAGATGCCATGTGAGAAATTAAAGTAAAAATAAAATGAAACCATAACCCTCTTAAGAGGGAAGAGATGAGAGTGGGAGCAAAGAGCCTCTGAAGTAAGAACACAGGATTTAGAGCTCAGCCAAAGAAATTAACTTTAGAAAGGAGGTGAGGAAGAGGGGTCTTGCAAGGAAGTGTATGCTAAAATATCACAACCAAATACCCTCATCTCTCAGAGCTAGTGAATGAGATTTTCTTTGGGTGGGTATTGGGAGGGAGCAAGAATTTGTATTATTAAACAACTCTGCTGTCTGTGCCATTTTGGCACTAGATCATAGAATGGCAGTTGGAATCCTCTTTTAAATTCTTTCAGGTAATTTTTTACTGTTTCACATTTTGTTTAGAAATATTAGGGCCAGAAATTAAGACAAAATAGTTTTAAAAAAATAGTTGTTTATATTTTTGAGAGTTAGACTTTTTGTGTCAGAAGAATATAGTAGACTATATAATTTTATAAAATTAAAATATTATGTATTTATAAGTAGAATTCATGCAATTTTAAATGATGGAAGCCAGTCTTTTTTTCTTGAATTATTTCTACTACAGTTTAATAGATGCGTCAGATATTTTATTTTTAGGCAGTTGGGAAAATATTAAAGCCTATGTTTTCTTATGATCTTTTTTATCATTAGGTGTTTTTATGGCCTAAATCTTTAAAAATTTGACTTACTTTGGCTCAGTATAACGAAAAGCTACAGGGAACAACCCAGAGAATATTTGGTTTTCAGGGAATGTCTAATTAAATTATGGTGCATGCGTTTATTGAAATATAGTCTAAACTGATATAAACTAATACTTATGATGATTTGGCTTGTACTGTAAAGTCAAACATCTGGTTATCTGTTGTAGTATAGCAAATCACCCTCAAACTTTTTAAAACAACAATAATTTATTTAACTTATGTTTCTGTAATTCTGTAGTTTGGGCAGAACTTGTTGGGGAAGGTTTCTTTCTTTCTATGTGGCGTCACCTATGGAGTCTGAATGGAGGGCTCGAGCATCCACTTCTAAGACTGCTTTCTCAGAGGGCTGGCACACTGGTGCTGGCTATCATCTGAGTGTTCAGCTGGGGTTGAAAGAGAAGTCCTTCCTTCCTCTACATGGGATGCTTGGTCTCCCTCATGAGGTGGTGAGAGAATTCCATGAGCAAGTGTCCTAAAGGAACCAGGCAGAAGCTCTATCACCTTTCTAGCCACAGAAGTCCTGCCATCACTTCTGCTGTACACACAAATCAGCTAAGATTCAGCCAGGGAAAGGAACATACAAGTGGGTCCTACCTCTCCATGAGTCAAAGGCACATTGTAAAGACTATATGGGATGGGAGATGTTATTATAGCCATTTTTCAAAAAGCATTCAATCACATTAAGTGAAAAAAGGATGCAAAATGTTGGCACGGCAGTGATTATAACCTACATCTTTATCACCTAAAATAGTGATATATATATTTCTGTATAAATAATATTTGAGAGGGGAAGCCACGAAAATGTGTATCATGATCTGAGGCCAACATTTAAAAAATGATTTTATTATATAACATATAAATTAAAAGTGTAGCTATAAATCATTTGTTTATTTTAAATAAAAAACATAAAATAAAATGAATATCATGTATTTACCATCTAACTCACTAATAGCAAAAAAAAACAAAAACAAAAAAATACAAGAACAAAAACAAGGTTTTGGAGATATCTCCCTCATTATTTTTCAAACTTTCCCTAAAGTTGCTATTTTAAATTTTTTTTAAGGCCACAATTGAAAATAAAATAAAATATTCCCTAAGGTCTATACTGGCACCAGGTACTTAAGACACAAAAAGTGGATGCCTCTGTCAGGATGGTTCCAGTTACTCTTTCACTTTATTGGAGCATTAAAAATTTTTTTTTTCTTAGACATTTTATTTTCAAAATATCCTTGTCTTTAGACACCCATTCTTGTTTGTGAAACTTCATATTAACTGATAAAAATTTTTAAAATCTGTCAAATTTTTTTAATGTTGAATTACCATTTCAGGATGTACGTATTACTCAGTTAAGATGTATAATACAAATGTAATTTGATTTTTAATTTTCTTTGGGGAAGTCGTACAGTTTGTCTCACTTCTTTCATTCCTTACTTACTTTTAATGCCTAGGATGAAGTATTTGTTAATTTCCTCTTATCTATATTTACATCCTGCTATTTTTCTCTAAACTTTCTATATGACAGAGTTCCTCTAAAAGAGAAAAACACTCCAATAAGGCAATGCCTTACTGAAATGAAAATTTGAAATGTTTTTCTCTTCTCTATCTGCTTTTAACTTTGTGTTGTCCCTTGGAGAGTCTAAATTATAGGTGAGAAGAATTGAGATGGTTTGAGAAAGCAATTTTATGCTAAGGAAATTTTCATTGAAGCATATATGACAGACTTCCTGTGAGAACAGCAACAAAAAAATAACTCTCTATTGAGTACTTTGGAAGTTCTGGAACACTGGAAATCAGCTAACATTCAGATGCAATGGTAGAAAGGCTTTAGAAGAAACATTTAAAGGAAAGTAACATTGAAATCACTACCTGGTTGGTTAATATAAATATATTCTCTGGTTTTATAAATATTATACAATAAACATCAATCATCTGACTCCTCTGTTATCTACCATCTAATTCCTTCCCACTCCATATGCATAATTATTGGTCTATCATTACCCTTTCTCTGGCTTATGACACAAACAGTATTGCATTATAGTTCTTTAATATATATGTACTGTGAGGATTTTAAGTTCTCATAATTTCTATTTAGGTTCAAATTTGGCCTAAAAGTTTTCTATTTGGTCCAGAATCAAGGTTTTTACTTACCATCTAGTTTTTTTTAGAAGTTTTTAATTTTTTTTCATTCTAACAATTTATTTTACTATTTGAAGAATTAAAATTAAAAGCTATTTGTCACAGCACCTTTTTCTTTCAGGGCTTAGTATGAATGTGTCTATATACATATATGTCATATTAACTAGCATCATCTTCCTGAAAAATTTGTAAAGGAAAATATCAGCTGATTCAGTGGTGTTCTCTGTGCCAAAAATAAATGTACAAATAAATGTACAACTCTCCAGAGACCTGAAAATTTAAGTGGTTTATCTATGAAAGTTCTAAAGCATCATGTAATTTTTCATTCATATTGGTGTTTGATCTTATATATTTATTTGCTTGAAAATTTTCTTTATGATCACTTACTATGAGCAAGTGTTACAGATCCAATAGATTGTAAATACAGACACGTTGCAGAAATAGGAACATTCACAGTGTGAAGGATAAGCAGATACTTGCCAAATTGCATATATATGTAAGCAAAATTGTAGCTGTGACCATTGCGTTGAAATAAAGATGTGTGATGATATAAATGCTTATCATAGGGAATTACTTATTCAGGAAGTCAATGAAGGCTTTTGTGAACGAGTGATGCTTGAACTCTAACATGTGGGATAATGTGTTGGCACTGACTGGAGTGGGAATACAATTTTGGGGATACCACTGTGGTGGGAGGGAAAGCAGATGAAAAAAAAGTCTTTGGGGCCAGCCAAGTGGCTCAGTTGGTTAAGAGTTGAAGAGTGCGAGCTCTGAGCAACTGGGCCGCTGGTTCGACTCCCACATGGGCCAGTGAGGCTGAGCCTGAGCTGAGCTGCCACTGAGCTGCCAACAGGTAGTAGGATGGCTCAGCTGGTGAGAGCACATGCTCCTAACAACAAGATTGCCTGTTCAATGGCGGGCTATGCCTGCCTACAACTAAGACTGACTTCTGCACCTTGAACTGAGCTGCCACCCAGATTGCTCAGTGGATAGAGCATGTGCTCTTAACAAGTCTACCAGTTTGACGCTCACCTGGGATGGTGGCTATCCCCACCCACAAGGAAGAATGAACTTGGCACCTTCAACTGAGCTGCCGGCTGGATGGCTTAGTGGATAGAGCGTGCACTCTTAACAACAAGGCTGCCGGTTCAACTCCTGCATGGGATGGTGGCTACGCTTACCGACAACTAAGATTGTAACTAACACAGCATATTGAGCTTAGGGGCCACGAGCTGCCGAGGGGCAGCCAGATGGCGACTGGCGCCCTCCATAACTAATATTGAAGAACAACAACTTGGCTGGTCCCCTTCCCCAATTCCCCAACACTGTTCTCCTCCCCCAATTCCCCAATTAAAAAAAGACAGTCTTTGTATTATGTTTTTAATTTTACTAATAATTATGCTAATACCATTATCTAATGTTATTTTACATAAGCTTAATAGAGGCAACACAAATCAATTCTTTCACAAAATATATGTTGTTGTTTTTTGTTAGGGACCTGTAGTAGATGTCATAAACCTTGCTATTAATTTGAAAATTACACTGCTTAAAATTCTAGTAAACTCAGTCATTTGTGTTAAAATGAGAAGACACAGTTAGTATTAAAAGTCAGATTAAAAGTCATTTAAGTCAAATTCTATCCTGAGTGTTGAAGAAATGAAAATTTGGATGTTCTCTGCTATTTTTAATTTTGATTTGGCTTCTTTAAAGTGACATGCTATTTTACTTATCGGTTGTCTTATTTTAAATTTCTTGTTTAGCCTTCCTATCTGATAACAATTTTTTCTGTTTCTATATTCAGATTTGAAAAAATTCAGACTTCATTTCAACGCATAAGCATTCCCAAAAGGCTCAGAAATACATGGATTTAGAATTTAGACTTTGGTTATTGCTTGTGTCATTCTTTCACATACAATATTTGAAAATACATATGACCTTGAGTTTAAATTATATTATTATAGATCAGAACGCTCTTTCCATATAGAATATCCATATACCAACAGAAATAAGCATGACTATTCTAGAGATTGTGAGTATAGGTCAAAAAGTGGCTTTGGGCCACATAAATTCATAACATAAGGAAATTCTTACATTGAAATAATTTTAGTTGAATTATAAAAATGTACTACAGGTGGCAGATAATATTCAGTGTTAATTATCCAAATATTTTCTTTAAAATATGGTCAACTTATGTGATGTATTTTAGTGACAAAATAGAAAATGGAGTGATTTGTTTAGTAACATGTACTACTAACTTAATTTTATATAATTTCTAAGTACAGAAAACCAAAAAGTATACCTTTCATGTTACAAGCATATAGAGCAATGTAAAAAACCCTTTCATATATTTCAGACTTGTAGTCAAGATAGCAGAGTAGGTAAATTCTGTGCTTGCATCCTCTCATGACCACATCAAAATTACAACTAAACTGCAGAACAACGATAATTGAGAATTGCCTGAAGTCTAGCTACAGTAGTCCTATAACTAAGGATATACAGAAGAAGCCATGTTGAGGCTGGTATGAGGGGCAGAGATGTTGAAAGACATGGTCCCACACTCATGTGTGGCAGTTAAAAATCAATAGGGATATCTCGACTGTGGAGGTCTCCCCTCCCCGAGGAGCTAGGGGTCCCAGCTGTACACCAGGCTCCCCAGCCCGGGGTTCCAGTGCCATGAAGGGAAGTCCCACAACTTTTGGCTGTGAAAACCAGTGGAAATTGTGGCTGAGTGAGACAGAGGACTGCTGGCATCTCAGGTATTTCTCTTAAAGGGCCCATGCACATACTTACTCGCTAATGGACTCACTTGCTCTGAGCTCCAGTGCTGGGGAAGTATCTTGAAAGGCACCAAAGACAAGGGGCAGATGGTGGTGGTGGTGGGGGAGCTGAATAGTCTGGATTCAGGACGAGGGCTGGAGGGTCAGCATTCTCCCAGACAGAAATGCTGGCAGAAGCCATTGTTCCTTTGTTGAGCCCTCCCCACCACTTACGTGCATACACAGGTGTGGGCCATATCTGAGACTCCATCAACCTACCTAATAACATTTGCCTCACCCTGCTGATTCCCTGAGACCCTGCCCCACCCAACTTGCAGGCCCACCCAAGCTGCTTCCAGTGGCTTTTCCATACAAATGGCCTTCGCTAATGCTGCAGAGTTCCCTAAAATCTCTCAAAGGTTCACAAGACCCAAACAAATAGCATTGCCCTTGTTTGCTGCATACATTTTTCTCAGCAGCCGCAGCAAGCCTGGCAATAGTAGCAGCCAGTCTCAGTTTGCAGCTTAGCCTCTCCCAGGTACCACCAAGCCTAGCACAAGTGGCAACCATCTGTAGATCACTTTGTAGCTGTGGCTGTATCAAGTGGCTGCAGACGGTACAGGCAGTGGCTGACCTTGGCCTGTAACAGGGTCTCTTCCAAGAGGCTCCATAATCAACACACCCAGTGGCCAGCATTGGACCAATCTAGAGTACCACCTGACCACCTCCAAGTACGACATATCTAAAGATGAGTTGGGGCAGGCACCTGAGCCTTGCTAAAATGAATTCTGCATCTTAGGGTCAGAACCTCCACTGTAGTCAAAGCTGGTCTCACAACTAATCAGCGAGAGGGTCAATCCACTTTATTGACTTGCAAACAGCAACTAGGCTCTGCTACAACAGGAGGGCACACACAATCCACACAAGGGGCACACCTGGAGTACTGGCTCAAGTGAGAGGGAGACTGCACCACTGGGCCTCATGGGACACCTATACATGAGGCTACTCTAGTAAGACCAGGAGACATAGCAGTTCCACCTAATACATAGAAACAAACACAGGGAGGCAACCATTATGGGGAGAGAAAGAAACTTGCCCCAAATGAAAGACTAGAACACAGCTTCAGAAAAGAGCTAAACAAAATGGAGACAAGCAATCTACCAGATGTAGAATTCAAAATACTGGTTATAAGGATGCTTAGTAATTTCAGGGAGAACTTCAACAAAGAGATAGAAATCATAAAAATGGAGATAGAAAACATAAAAACATAGAAACATAAAAAAGAGATGAAGAATGCAATAACTGAAAGATTAGAGGGAATCAATAGTAGATTAAATGGGGCCGGCCGAGTGGCGTGGTGGTTAAGAGCTGGCTTGGGACGCCAGCGGCCCCGGTCTGGATCCCACATATGAGAGCCAGTGACACTGCCCTCTAAAAAAAACCCAAACAAACAAATAGTAGATTAAATGAAGCAGAGGATCAAATCAGTGATTTGGAAGATAACGTAGCAGAAAACACCCAATCAGAACAGCAAAAAGAAGACAGAATCCTAAAATATTAAGATAGTTTAGGGGGCCTCAGGAACAACATCAAGCACACCAACATTCATATCATCAGTGTACCAGAAGGAGGAGAGAGATCAGGAAATTGACAACGTATTTGAAGAAAATTTCCCTAACCTGGTGAAGGAAATAGACATACAAACCCAGGAAGCACAGAGTCCCAAATGTGATAAACCCAAACAGGCCCACACCAAGACACATAATTAAAATGCCAAATCTTAAAGACAGTGAAAAAAATCTTAAAAGCAGCAAGAGAAAAGCAGTCAGTTACCTACAAAGGAGTTTCCATAAGACTGTCACCTGATTTCTCAACTGAAACTTTGTAGGCCTGGAGGGATTGGCAGGAAATATTCAAAGTGATGAAAAGCAAGGACTTACAACCAAGACTACTCTACCCAGCAAAGCTATCATTTAGAATTGAAGGACAGATAAGGAGGTTCCCAGACACGAAGAAGCTAAAGGAATTCATCACCATCAAACCAGTATTACAAGAAATATTAGAGGTACCTCTTTAAGATAAAAAAAAAAATCAAAATAGCAATAACTACATATCTACCAACAATTACTTTAAATGTAAATGGATTAAATGATCCAAACGGTAGGGTGGCTGAATGAAAAAGAAAACAAGACCCTTATATATGCTGCCAGAAGAGACTCACCAGAATGAAAGACACAAACAGGCTGAAAGTAAAGGCATGGAAAAAGATATTTCATGAACATGGAAATGAAAAAAAAAGAAAAGCTGGAGTAGAAATACTTATACCAGACAAAATAGACTTTAAAACAAAGGTTAGGGCTGGCCGAGTGGTATGTTGGTTAAGAGCTGGCTTGGGATGCCAGCGGCCCTGGTTCAGATCCCACATATGAGGGCCAGTTGCACTGCCCTCTACAGCTAAGATGGTGAACAACAGCTCCACCTGGAGCTGGGCTGCTGTGAGTCCCCAGGACGGCATAGCTGCAGCCCCTGCTGCAGTGGGCTGCCATAGGCTACAGTGAGTGGCCGGCAGCCAGTGTGAGTGGCTGGCAACCTGTGTGAGCTGCCGAGAGCTGCCATGAGTGGCCGTCCAGAGGCCAGTGACTGATCTGCCTCACCCGAGAAGAAAGCAATGATGATACCAACATGGGCCAGTGAAGTGATGTCCTCCACAACTAGACTGAAGAACAAAAAGACAGCAGCTTGTCTGTTCCCCTTCCCCGGTTCCCTAATGCTGTTCCCCTCCCCCAATTCCCCAGTAAAAATCTTTAAAAAACAAAACAAAACAAAACAAGGCTATAACAAGAGACAAAGAAGAACTCAATAATCCCACTTCTGGGGATTTATCTGAAGAAACCAAAACACTACTTCGAATGGATATGGACATTTGCATCCATATATTCATTGCAGCAGTACTTACAATAGCCAAGATATGGAGGCAACATTGTTGTCTGTCAATGCATGAATGGATAAAGAAGAGGTGGTACATATATACAATGGAATATTACTCAGCTGTAAAAAAGAATGAAATCTTGCCATCTGCAACAAGATGGATCGACCTAGAGGGTATTTTGCTGTGTAGAGTAAGTCAGAAAGAGAAAGACAAATGCCATGATATCACTTATATATGGAATCTAAAAAAAATAAAATAAACAATATAGAAACAAACTTACAGGCACAGAGAACATTTTGATGGTGACTAGATGGGAGGCGTTTTGGGAGGTGGGTAAAAAAGGGGAAGGAATTGAGAAGTAGAAATTGGTAGTTACAAAATAGTCATGAGGATATAAAATATAGCATAGGGAATATAATCAATAATATTGTAATAACTCTGTATGGTGTCAGATGGGTACTAGATTTATCAGGGTGATCACTTTGTAAGTTCAGAGCATTTATTCAGAAGGATTTTTGTCCATTTTTCTCATTCATTTTATTAATTTGCAAGGCAAACAGATACCACCAAGTAAAAGCAGTCTTCTCCCTTCTCTTTTTCACTTATTACTTTTTAGCAAGATTATCCCTTGTTAAATTGAAGAACTGTGCATGACCACAAATAAAGTGCATTTGCTTTCATTTGTATGTATACATTGTATATTTTGCCTTGCCTCATTAGTGGACCATCTATGGAGATATGCTTGAAGACTGCTCTTTAGCCTTAATGTCTGCAGAGTCAGCTTTTCTGTTCACTATGTTAACTGAATTTTACATATGGACCATTACTGTATGCTGCATGTATTAAGAGAAAATTTGTCATTTTTATGCTCATTTGCATAGGGTGGAATACTAGTCAGGCAATATTCATACACATTTAGTATGAAATAGAGTGAAGTTAACTGGAAATGTTTTTTTTTTTAAAGAATTTATTGGGGAATTGGGGTAGGGGAACAGTGAAATTGGGGAATCGTACTGGTCAAGTTCTTGTTCTTCAATCTTCATTGTGGAGGGAGACAGTCGCCATCTGGTTTCCCGTCGGCAGCTCATGACCTCTCCGCTCAAGGTGCTGGGTTCAATCTCAGTTGTGGGTGGTCATAGCCACCATCCCATGTGGGGATTGAACCCGGCAGCCTTGTTGTTAAGAACACATGCCCTATCCACTGAGTCCCGGGCAGCAGCTCACCTCAAGGTGCCGAGTTCAGTCTTAGTTGCAGGTGGGCATAACCCACCATCAAACAGACAATCTTGTTGTTACACCTGCTGAGCCACAACAGCTCAGCTTGGGCGCAGCGTTCACTGTCTCATGTGGGAATTGAACCGGCGGCCCTGTTGTTCAGAGCTCGGTGCTCTAAGCCAACTCTTAATCAACTGAGCCATCCGGCCGGTCCCAGTTAACTGGAAATTTAATAATTCCCCTGCTTTCTCTCTTTTTAACTGACCATTTAGATGTTCCAGTCTTTTACTTTTCATCTATAGGTTTACTGTAACTTGTTAATTTGATGAAAATGTGTATAAACTGTTAGGAAAGCACTTTTTTTTCTTCCTTTTTTCACTAGACCCCATGCCATTATTCTTTCTCCTTAATCAACTTCAGTGAAAATTCATAACTCATACTCTTGCATTGCCTGGAAGGAAAACACAGCTCAGTTATGTGCTTTAGCTGAAAGTCTCCTTGGGATTTCTGACGTTGGGAAAATCACAGATATAATAGACAAACTGTTAACTCGAGAGTAAGAAAGAACTTAGGTGTTTAGTGGGTAGCTTGTTCCAATTTACCTCTATCATGGGAAACCATGGCCATTTTAAACAATGTGTGTCTGAAGGTGACATGTGTCTTATTATTTGGCATTTGACAATACATTACATATCTCTTTTCTTTAGTCTGCATGTTAGGAAAATTCGCATGTATTGGTAAGCTCAGGAAAGCTCTGTGCACTTTCCATGCAGCATGTTTTATCAAGTCTATGGGGAGCAGATCCATGACAGCATATGCTAGATAGGGTCAGGGCAAAAAACTACACCTACCTAGACATTGCATTGACTATGCATCCTTATGGAGGGTGTAAATTAGGTATTAAGGAGGCAGTGTGTCTTTAATAGAAAATCTAAAGATAATCATTTACTGAGTATTGCTATGCTCTAGGCACCTAAGTGCTTTATAGGTACCAACTCATTTATTTTTCAAAACTATTTGAGATACTGATATCATTATCTCCATTTTGTAGCTGGGGAAGCTGAGGCAGAGAGAGGTTAAGAAACATTTTCAAGGCCACATGGTTAGAAGAATGATAGAACCAGGATTCGAAACTGGTAGTTTGACCCAGGGTACCTCACTGTGTGATATTGCCTCTCAGGCCAAGGGTGAGGTCAGAGCCTGGTGTGTTAAGTCAAATGTGGAGAAATCAGCAAAATTCTAAATCCAAGAGCATATGCTGGGAGTGGGGGGGAAGGGGGGGTAATGTTCAGATAACCACATCCAGTGGTGAGCAGAAGATGTGTTGTCAACATGCAAAAAAATGAAACTGGATCATCTCCTTACGCCTTATACAAGAACAAATTCAAAATGGATTAAAGACTTAAATGTAAGACCTGAAACCATAAAAATCCTAAATGAAAATATAGGGAGTACATTTGCAGACATTACCCGGAGCAATATTTTTACTGATACATCCCTACGGGCAAGGGAAGTAAAAGAAAAAATGAACATATGGGATTATATCAGACTTAAAAGTTTTTTCACAACAAAGGAAACCATTAATAAAACAAAAAGGAAGCCTACTGAATGGGAGAATATATTTGCCAACGATATATCTGATAAGGGGTTAATATCCAAAATTTATAAAACACTCATGAAACTCAACACCAAAAAAACAAA
Organism: Aselliscus stoliczkanus; assembly: GCA_033961575.1. Taxonomy (NCBI): domain Eukaryota; kingdom Metazoa; phylum Chordata; class Mammalia; order Chiroptera; family Hipposideridae; genus Aselliscus; species Aselliscus stoliczkanus. Next base: position 36,302,856 of record CM066738.1, read on the forward strand.
CAACCCAATTAAAAAATGGGCAGAAGATATGAAGAGACATTTCTCTAAAGAGGACATACAGATGGCCAACAGGCATATGAAAAAAAGTTCAACCTCACTGGTCATTAGGGAAATGCAAATAAAAACCACCATGAGATACCACCTCACTCCAGTCAGAATGGCTATCATCAACAAATCAACAAACAACAAGTGCTGGCGGGGCTGTGGGGAAAAGGGGACCCTGCTGCACTGTTGGTGGGACTGCAGATGGGTGCAGCCACTATGGAAGTCAGTATGGAGGTATCTCAAAGAACTGGAAATAGAGCTACCTTTTGACCCAGCAATTCCACTCCTAGGTATTTATCCTGAAAAAACCAAGACACTTATTCAAAAAAAGTTATGCACCCCGATGTTCATAGCAGCACAATTTACAATAGCTAAGACTTGGAAACAACCAAAATGCCCGTCAGTAGATGACTGGATTAAGAAACTGTGGTATATTTATACAATGGAGTATTACTCCGCTATAAAGAAGAATGAAATCGTGCCATTTGCAATGATATGGATGGACCTAGAGACTATAATGTTGAGTGAAGTAAGTCAGTCAGAGAAGGACAAATACCATATGATCTCACTTATATGTGGAATATGAAAAACTGTATGAATGAGCAAAGTAAACAGAAACTGTCTCATAGATATAGAGGAAAAATCAGGGTTGCTAATTTGGAGAGGAATGGGAATGAGGGAGAAGGGGAAGGGATTAGACAGCAAAAATAGGCAACTACAATATTGCTACTGGGATAGGAAAAACAGTTTGGGGAATATAATTAATAATGTTGTAAATATTCTGTGGAATGTCAGATGATCATAGGTCTTGTTAGGGAGACCATTTCATGGATGGAGTAGAGGTTTGATCACTGCACTGTATTACTAAAGTGGAGGTGGTATACCTACTGTAATTGAATATATATAGATAGTCACGGGATGTGGATTATACTGTGGAAGAGAGTCAGAGGAAGAGTAATAGATATGTATGATATGGGGGGGTGTGGGGAGGGTGTATTGGGGGTGGGGGGTTTGTCACTTTGGGGGGTAAAATGTATAACTATTGCACTGTGTTGTACACCTGAAACTATTGGGGGTGGGGGGGTTGTCACTTTGAGGGGTAAAATGTATAACTATTGCACTGTGTTGTACACCTGAAACTAATTAAAAATAAAATAAAATTAAAAAAAACAAAAAAAAAAAACAAAAGAAAAAAAGAAGATGTGTTGTCAAGAATGTTTGGTTAGGGTGTCAATATGTAGATAGCCCACCCCAGGAGGGAGGTGTGATATCATGATGTGCAGGCTGCAGTTTGCAAATGGATGGAATCTGGCACAAAGATCTATAGTGGGCCGGTGGATGGATCTACACAGAGCAAAAGCCTTAACCCAAGAACAGGTTTGTCCTTTTGCTGGCCAATTTCTAAAGCAGCTTCTTAGTATGGACATATGACATTGGCAGAAGTGTCCTATTCATTCTCCACAGCAGGTGCAGGTGATGGCGCTAATGTCTGGAGCCTCCAGGGCCATTACATTTTTAAAAGATAAATTGCTCCTCATTACTCTTACAGCCTGAATACATGGAACTCTGTGCATGCTCTGATATTACTTGGCTTAATATGAGTCCTCAGTAAATGTGAAACAATCCTGACTTTTTAGAAGAAAGATTAACCTAGTTATTAGCCATAAGTACTAATGTAATATTCTTGGACTTTCAAATAAAACACCAAACACACAGTTGTTTACTAAACTTTTTTTTTAATTGAGCCTGATTTCTCTTGTTTCAACTGTAGAAAACTTAAGCTCCATACTTCCTTCCTTTATGGGTAAGCTGTACCTGCTTTGTGTATGAGGGAAAATAGACTCAAATCTGGGAGTATATAAACTAACAATTTCAAATGACCTTGCCAGGTACTTTCTATACATTATATCACTTATTCCTTACACTAACCCCAGAAATTAAAGCATATTCACTCCTGCTTTTCAGTAGAGGAAAGTGAAGCCCGGAGAGATTGAGTAACTTGCACACAGTTACATAGTTAATAAGCATTGAATCTGGGATCAGAAACCAGCTCTGAGGAACACCCAATCTTTTGCTTTTGTTATCTCATCTCTAGATATTGTGCATGTTATTTATTTATTTATTTTTCTTTGAGGGCAGTGTCACTGGCCCTCATATGTGGGACCCGAACCGGGGCCGCTGGTTTCCCAAGCCAGCGCTTAAACACCATGCCACTCGGCCAGCCCTCATCTCTAGATATTGTGAAACAGACAGCTTAAACATTTCAAAATTGAAGAATTTACCAGTTTGCTTTTGCATAACAAAGGGATATTCCAAGCTCATTAGAAAACTGGCCTGTAGCACTTATTGGTACAACTTGTACCAACACTAAAATTGAGAATGGGATCCTTTTCTTCTTCCCATTGCCATCAACTTTACACTCAACACTAACAGACACTCTTCATCCTGAGAATTGAAAATTCATAGACACCATTGCATGCCTCTTATTTCTTCCAAACTGCTCTGACTTAGATCCAAGCAAGCTCCCCAAGCCTTCCCCAACCCTAGAGGCTGTACCATCAGGCTGTGCACATCTCACAGAGTGGACGTTAGTACTGCTATACGTATGGCTGTTTCCTCTCAGGCTAACCTCTCTATGAGGGTTTGGAGATGGGCACAGCCATGCTGGTGCACTTAATGCCAAATTCCTCCTTTAGCATGAATTCTAGCTTGTAATTATTCCTGACTGTCATCTACTATCAGGCTAGGTGACATTAACCTTTTACATCAAGTTTTCAGGCAGGGAAGTTTTTGCTTCAACTTGAGGTTGAGAGTACATCTTTATCTGTTCAGTGCTCATTGAAGTTTCTCTAATCCCAGAACACCCATTTACCTCATGATGCCTCAACATATAGGAGAACCAGGGTGTCATCATCATCATCCTCATTGTAACTTCTGTCTTTTTCTGTGATACTTTTAGTGCCATGGACATTAATTCATCATAAGGCATGATGAGTCTGTCCTGCACAAGCCATGCCCGTACCTTCTTCCTAGGAAAAACTCCTCTTTTTATTTAATACCTGAGAAAAACCCAGTCAGCTCTGAGTCTAGTTTAAGTTTTTCTGTTCTGTGAAGGCTTTGCTAATTCCTAATTTAAATTAGCCTCTTTATCCTCTCTGATCTCTTCGGTCTCTCTACCTACCACACCTTGTTAACTCTTATTGCTTTCTTTTCTAGATAGTCTAGAAATTGTAGATAATAAGTGGGCAGTTCGAACAAAGATGTGATTATGCATCCATTTCCTTTATTTACTCTGGTTCTGACTAAATAACAAGCTTATCAGAATCAGGGACTTTTAACACACAAGTCCAGTTTAACCCTTTTATAGATAATGAACTTCTTTTCTTTGTTCTGTTGTACAAACCTGTCCCAAACTCTTACCCAGCCTTCCCCCAAGGTGAAGCTCCACTTGTAATTACAAAGTATTTCATTCATAAGTGTTATTTCGCTTTGTGCTATAATTATTAGTAGTTGGGGCCTCATTTCCAGGGCAACCAGGAGTGAAGTTTTGCCTTTACCAAAATCTTTACTTGGTCGAATTCCAAAGCACTTTCTTGGCTCCTCTCATTTCTATGATTAAATGAATGCAAAATATTTTACAGTTCCCCTGACTGTTCTCTGTTTTCTCTGTCTAACCATAAGCTTTCCTGGATTTGTGTACTCACCCCTAAAATAAGTAACTTTGGCCTCTAGGTTACTTACCTTCTCTCATACAATAGAAATCAAGTCGCATACTGGCGTGCCCCTTATAATGGTGATGCTTTGGTACCCAGTACCATGCGTGACACAGAGTTGCTCAATGCCTATTTATAAAATGAGTAATTTTATAAATGTCTGAATTTCTGAATATTCAGAATCTGAGACATTTATAGTGATGCCTTTGGATAGTTTTCTCCCTTTCTGAGAAGAATAGAAACGTTGAAGTCGTTGTACAGACTAGAGTGTGGGAGTGTTTGTTTTATTTCAGAAGACATGACTCATATAGTTCCAGTCTCGCATACAGTGCCTTGCACAGCCCTAAGGAGCACAGAGCTAGAGCACTATGGCCAGTTTGAATTCTATTACTTATCTTATACTGTAGGGAAAACTCCTATGCGTTTCCCCTTTTCTCTCATACTACTACCACACTCAAAATGTGTCAGTTTTTCTCCTACGCCAAGCAATTCTTTGTGATATCAGCTGAGGATCCTACAAGTCAGTTCAATTCTTACACTAACTGGGATTAGCACAGACCTCACAGATTAAGGGCTTTGTCCCATAAGACTTCCCCCATTTCAGATGCCAATTGCAAGTAGTAGGTGCCCAGGTTACCCACAACTTCTGTTTGACTTGACTACAAATCAGAGTTTCCCATGATGCATCTCACCTTGATTCAACTATTTGTTAGAATAGTTCACAGAACACAGGGTACACTTACATTGATCAGTTTATTATAAAATAATGATATGACAAAGGATACAAATGAACAACAGACAGGTAAAGAGATACACTGGGCAAGGTCCAGAAGGATCCCAAGCACAGGAGCATCTTCCGTCCCTGTGGAGGTGTGGTGCACCACCTTCCAAGCCTGTAGAGGTGTTCATCAACCCAGAAGCTCTCCCAACCCTGTACTCTTGGGATTTTATGGAGGTTTCCTCAGTAGGCATGGTCAATTATTAACTCCATTCCTAGCCCCTCTCCCCTCTCTGGAGAATGGAGAGTAGGGCTAAGAATTCCAAGCTTCTAATCTTGGCTTGGTCTTCCTGGTGATCCAGCAGCTGTCCAGGTGCCCACCAAGTGTCATCTCATCAGAACAAAAGACAATGCTACCCTCAGGACATTCCAAAGGATTTAGGAGCTCTGTGTCAGGAACAGGGGTCAAAGATTAACTATTAGAACAAAAGATGTTCCTCATGCTCGTATCATTTAGGAAGTTACAGGGGTTTTAGGAGCTCTGTGTCAGGAACTGAGGTTAATGACTAAATGTGAGAACAAAAGATTCTCCCATCACTCCTATTTACAAAGGTTTCAGGAGCTCTGTGTCAGAATTCAGGGGCAGAAACCAGTATATATATTTCTTAGTATTTCACAAGTTTGTTTATTTGTAAGAAAATAAGATCAAATTATTCAAAAAGCTACCTCTGTTCCAGTATAAGGATTTTTTTCTTTTAATGACACCCAGAGATTTGGGGCTGGAAAACCACTGCATCATGTAATTGAACAATTTTCATAAACCAGATACTTTATTGCTGGAGAATATCTATTTTCTATTATTTCACAATACCTTAATTACCTATTTCCTGTCCATCATATTTAGAACACAATTCCTCATTCTCCACAATGTAAGATGAGAAAATCAGGACCTCCACCTGTCTTTTCCTTTGACCTCCCAACTTCTATATCATAACTTTTTCTTTGCCATAGCTTATAAATTTTACATTCTTTCTCACATTTATAATGAAATTGTGCTATGCTTATAGCGTTTATACTGTATTATATAAATATCATTTCTGGCAGAAGTACACTTTGAGTCCTTTCCTATCTGAAAAGTTCTGAAAATCTTTTTATTGTATCTCCATGATTGGCTGATTTTCTGGGAATAGAATTCTAAGTTCAAGATCATTGTCTCTTAGTATTTTTCTGTCATTTGCCTTATTGGTTTCTAGAATACCTACTGCTGATAAGAAGACTTAGTCAAGTTGATTCTTTTTTTTTTTTTTTTCAGGGCAGTGTCACTGGCCCTCCTATGTGGGAACCGAACCGGGGCCGTGGGCTTCCCAAGCCAGCGCTTAACCACTGCACCACTCGGCCGGCCCCGAGAATGACCTTATTCTTATACCTTTTCCTCAGTAGATCTGAAAGACTCTGATAGGCCCAGGCTGTGTTCCATTGTTGAACCAATCATGATTTTATTGGGGAATTGGGGGAGGGGAACAGCATTGGGGAATTGGGGAAGGGGAGCAGACAAGTTGGTGTCCTTTTGTTCTTCAGTCTAGTTGTGGAGGATGTTGCTTCACTGGCCTACATTGGTATTATCATTGCGCTCTTCCTGGGTGAGGCAGATGAGTCTCCGGCCTCTGGACAGCCGCCCACATGGCTCTTGGCAGCTCACGCTGGTTTGCTGGCCACTCACTGCGGCCTATGGCAGCCCACTGCAGCAGGGGCTGCAGCCCACCGTGGCTGGCAACTCACAGCAGCCCAGCTCCAGGTGGAGCTGTTGTTCACCATCTTAGCTGTAGAGGGCAGTGTCACTGGCCCTTATATGTGGGATCCAAACCGGGACCCCGCTGCTCAGAGCTGGAGTCCCAAGCCAGCTCCTAACTAACGAGCCACTCAGCTAGCCCTCAAGTTGATTCTTTACTCTTCATAGACTATCTGGTTTATGTTTGTGTTATTTTGTTTGGCTTTTTAGTGGAAAAAAATTTAAATTTCTTTTCTTTTTGTGTTCTGATACACTGCGGTTATATGAGGAGTGTTTTTTGTATTGTTTTTTTTTTTTTGCATTCATCCTATTTGGCACTCAGTGGACCATATTTAAATCTGAATACTTTTGTCTTTTTTAAGCTCTAAAATTTTTGTATTAGTATTTATTTGCTTAATTTATACTTTTAAAATCATTAATTTTCTGATTTGATTGCCTATGTCACTCATTTTTGTCTTTTTTCCCCTTAACTCTTTGCCTTTTGCTCTGTGTCCTAGTTTTCATAACATTTTATTTTAGCTCTTCCTTACACCCCTTAAATTGTTTTTCTGGGGCAGTAGATCTGATTTACTTCTTTACCACTGCCATCTAAAATGAGGAGGATCTTTTTCTAAGGTGATATACCACCCCAAGAGCCTTAAGTCCTCCAAATAATTCAATAAATTTATTTAGAATGAAAGTCACATACTGGCATCAGGAATGCATGTTGTTTTTTGTTTTAAAATTTGAATCAACCTTTGAAAAAAATAAGATTTTTCTAGAAAACTACATTTGTGGTTCCTCTTGAAATATCTGTAGCTATGACAACAATCATCTGGGACTGTAACATAGCTGCCTCTTTGAGATGAAAGCTGTTTCCTCAACAGTCTGGCATAGTCTCCACCACTTTCTTTTGTTTGCCCAACACTGGGGCTGAATGTTTATTGCTATTTGTTATTATGCCAGTGTTACAAGAGGACAATTTCTCTGTATGCCTCACCCAGATTGTACTCTTTTACTCCCTTAAATCATGTCAAACTTGTTCTTATTTTAGAGTCTATGCATTTGCTGTTCCCTCTTCCTGGAACTCCATTTGTCCAAGTCTTGGTGTGCATGCTTCCTCCTCATCATTCAGCTCTTACCTGAATTGGTACTCTTCAAAGAGTCTTTCCATGATCACTTAGCTAAAGTAGCTCAGAGCCCCTTCTCTGTCATATTAACCTATATGAATTTTTCCAAGCATCATTTATCTATTTCTTTTCATGTTTATTTCTGTTACTGCCACACTGGAATGTAAGCTCTTAGAGGGCAGGGTTTTGGGATATATTATTTTATTGTTTTGTATACTATTTCTAGGATAGTGCCTGGTACTAGCAAGTACTCAAGAAATGTTTATTGGCAAATTTGCTGACTATTAATTTCCCTGTCAAAAGAGGGGAAAAAAAGACAGGCTGAGTGTTTTAAGAAAATGGAAGAGATCATATTTTTGTGAGCATGGAAAATATTGCTGTGTGTTTACTATTTAAAGTAAACCTGTTACTCCAAGTCCCAGAATTGTCTTCTTTACTCATTTTCACTCATTTAAGTTACCTGTGTGTCCCTAACTCCTCTCCCCCACCACATTTGAGTGTACTGTTCTTGTTTTAGAGCTTCAGACTAAGGATAAGCACTGCTGGAATGTGCAGTGGGGTCTGATTCATGAATCTTTCCTGTGATGATCCTTTAATTCATCACTTCCATTTCCCCCCCTGAACTCACTTCTGCGCTTGCTATCAGCTGACCAGCTCAAGCCCTCTGGAGCAATATACTGAACAATGGTGCCAGCTCTGCACCAGCCATGATCCAAACAACTTGATCTACCTTCTGTCTTTCAAAAATGTGTCTGTGGTAGCCAGCCTCTAAAATGGCCCTCTCTGATTCCCACCTCCTGCTAGTCATACCCTGGGTAGTTCTCTCCCACATCAAACCAGGGTTCATCTCCATGACCTATAACATCAAATGACATGTGTTGCTATGCCACTTACAATATTAGGTCATAAAATAACTCAGCTTTCATCTTGTATGCCCTCTAGCTCAGTCACATGCTTTCTTTCTCTTGAATCACTCACCCTGGGGGAAGCCATCTGCCTGTCTTGAGGACATTTAGGCAACCAATGGAGAAGCCCACATTGTGAGACATGGAAACCTCCAGCCAACCGCGAAAGAGGAACTGAGACCTGTCAACAATAATGTAAGTGAGCTTGGAAGTATATTCTCCAGCCCCTTTCGAGTTTTGCGATGCCTGCCTTGCCATCCAGCAGCTCGATGGAAACCTCATGAGAGACCTGAGCATGAAACACCCAGCTAGGCCATCCCTAGATTCCTGACACTCAGAAACTATAGGAGATGATAAATGCTTGTTATTTTAATCTGCTAAATTTTGAGGTAATTTTTAATATAGCAATAGAGGACTAATACAGTATTCAAAACGTTCAGCTGATTTCACCAACTTTTCATTATTAGTGCTCTTATACACTTCTTCTGTTTTTAGAAAGAAATGGCATATAAATAGTAAATAAATGATTAACAATTGAGGAACAAATCTAGAGGATTGGAGTAATGTACACAAGGTTCAGCTTCAAATACAGACAGATCCAACACTTGGACCCCAGTCTTCAGGACTCCTAGAGTGGAGCTCCTTCCACTAATAAATGGGAGGGTAGAAAGATGCCTTCCTGTGCTGGAGATGGCTAACATTAGAATATTTTGTGCAATGTCACTGTCACCATCTACGTGACTATTGTAGTTATGTGTACTTTTGTAGTGTTTATCTGCACAATATGGCTCAGACTAAGAATCATATGAAGTGTAAAGAATGATTCAAATTTGATGAAAATATTTGAAATCATTTTCTTAATATTTTATTCAGCCTAGTCAAGTTTATTTGGCAGTAGAGTTTTAAATATAACTTTGCAGAATATCGTTAGAAAGTATTGGCATATATTAATGATATTTTTATATAAAAATTCTTCTCTATAATATATTAAATAAAAATATAATTCACATATTTCTTTAGATATGAGATTATATTTTTTATTTTTTTATTTTTATTTTTTTTAAAGATTTTATTGGGGAATTGGTGGAGGGGAACAGCGTTGGGGAATCGGGGAAGGGGAACAGACAAGTTGCCATCTTCTTGTTCTTCAGTCTAGTTGTGGAGGATGTTGCTTCACTGTTGGTATCGCGTCATTGCGCTCTTCCCGGATGAGGCAGATTGGTCGCTGGCCTCTGGATGTCGCTCATCGCGTCTATTGGCAGCTCACGCTTGGCTGCCAGCCGCTCACGCTGGCTGCGGGCCACTCACTGCAGCCTATGGCAGCCTATGGCAGCCCACTGCAGCAGGGGCTGCAGCCCACACCATCACCGGGACTCGCACAGCCCAGCTCCAGGTGGAGCTGTTGTTAGCTGTAGAGGGCAGTATCACTGGCCCTCATGTGGGATCCGAACCGGGGCTGCTGGCATCCCAAAACCAGCGCTTAACCAATGCGCCACTCGGCCGGCCCTGAGATTATATTTTTAAAATACATTTTCTTTAATGTTACTTAGGCACTTAGGAAACAATGGCTTTTATATTCAGTGTCAGTTTGAATAGCAGTGATTAACCGGATAGCCATTTTTCATTCCTATTATTACTCTGATTTAATGTCCAACGGAGAAACTTTTCCTAGAGACAAGATCTTGTCAAAAATAACTGAAAGAGGGCCGGAGTGGCTCAGTTGGTTAAGATTTGGCTTAGAGCGCATGCTGTGAGTAATGGAGCCACCGGTTCAATTCCCACATGGACCAGTGAATGCTAGCTGAGCTGTCGCTGAGCTGCCAACAGGTGACAGGATGGCTCCACTGGTGTAACAACAAGACTGTCAGTTCAGTGGTGGGCTATGCCCACCCATAACTAAAGATTGAACTCTGCACCTTGAGCTGAGCTGCTGCCCTGATGGCTCAGTGGATAGGGCATGCGCTCTTAACAACAAGGCTGCTGGTTCTACTCCTGCATGGGATGGTGGCTATACCCACCCGCAGTTAAGATTGAACACAGCACCTTGAACTTAGAGGCCATGAGCTGCCGTAGGGAAGCCAGGTGGCAACTGGCGCCCTCCACAACAAAGATTGAAGAACAACAACTTGGCTGGTCCTCTCCCCCAATTCCCCAACACTATTCCCCTCCCCCAGTTCCCCCCAAAATCTTAAATAAGTAAGTAAATAAATAAATAAATAACTGAAAGAGCCTTTGTGGCTTCTTCGTTCTGGTTAGGGTCTTCTTTTTGATGGTCTCACGATCCTTTTGGAGGTAAAGCACCAGCTTTCCAGTTTGTTCTGCTGTATTATCTAACATAGATTTGCTCTCATGCAGTCCCGATTCACTCGAACAGCTTGAATTGTGGCAGGAACTATGTTAACAATCTTGTCTCAGTATCATTTCCAGAGTTTGGGTTTCCTATAAACAGAACCTGAGAAGAGTTGGTTATATGTGATTTACTGAGGGAGGGCTCTCAGGAGAAGGGGATGAAGGGAAGCAGGACAAGGCAAAGAAGGAGCTAAGTAAAATTAGGTTATAAATCAGTTATAAGCCAGCTTCAGCATGGTACTATGGGCATCTGTGAACTGTACTGCAGAGACAGTCCTACACTGAGGCAATGGGCTGGCATTTCATACTCCTGTAGTCAGTCATTGATTTTAGTGCATTTTTTCAGAGAAGGGGGCAGCTGGAAGACATTAGCAGTCAATAGTTATAGCTGGTAGGTGATGGGTGCACTGGCCAGTGAAGAGGGTTTGAGTAGGGCACCAACAGTCTGCACTGCACATTGTATCTCAGAATTTTTGTTCCTCATTCATTATTCAACAAGAATTTAGGTGCCTATTATATGTTAGGCATTGTGCTGGATATTTGACAATGAAAGCTACAGTACTTTCACTCAGATAAACTAGCAATCAAAGAATTCTAATATGGTAGGATGCATTCAAATAAGGGGTACAGAGTAGGGGTAAGATATAGCTGTTGTTCTAGTGTTGGAAATGGAAATGGATGAAAATCTTTCCAGGCAGAGGGTGTGGCATTTCTAAATACAGGCAAGGCAGCATGGTGGTGATGATGGGGATGTGGGACAGGCCACATGTATCAAAGTTTCTGCATTTATGAGTAAGGTGGGAGAAACATACAGAACTGGACAGATTCAGTTATGATTTTTTTTTTTAGACTGAAAAAGTTAGAGCCCCTTAATTGCAAGCAACAGAAGCCAACTTGTTAATAGAACAAAAGGAATATATTTGAAGACTAAGTGGGTGCTCACAGACATCATATTCAAAGGAAAATTTGAGGAACCAGCTTAGGGAAGAGCAGAGGCCAGGCCTCTGTGCAGATCAAGGTATCAGGAGGCTCTAATGAACAGCCTCAGTAGGGTTATGCCATTAGAATGCCTCAGCCTGAGCTTTATTCAGTCTTTTGTCACTCTGCTCAGGACTTATTCTTAGGAGAGGGCATCTTTTTGGTCACATTTTTTTGTCACCTTTCTACTCTTTAGCAAAAATGGGTGTGCCATGATTGAAGATCCTATACCAAGGTAATATCTAATGGTAGTGTCATAAATTTCCAAGGAAAATCAAGGTACTATTACTAGAAGAAGTGGGGTGAATGCTGGGCAAACAAAAACACAGAACTTTAACTGTATGTACTATGTAACAGAATTTGGATTTTATCCTGAATATAATAATGACTATACACAATTCTCTCTGAAGATGGGAGGAATAGGTAAGTTTGACCAGAGCGCCAGATCAAACAGGAATGCTAACAGGTTGCTTGGAACAAGTGCTCCATCTTGCAATGGCAGGAAGTAGCGGGGTAAATAGGGTAGGTTTAAGCTAAGAGCTTGAGAGACAGTCAAGAGAGAAGCAAGAGAGACAATACTATCACTCCCATATTAAAGGGGCAAGAATAGGATGATAATGGCAAAAGCCAGAGTCAGGAGCCAAACAGAAAAGTGATTAGATGAAATGGAGGGGCGTGAAGCTCAATCATGTATATTTTGATAAGAAATGAGAAAGAGCAAAAGACAGCCTTTGTCCTGGTTCTGCCTGCCAGGTGTGCAACCAGGTACTGGAGAGGGACCACAGAGGACAACACACTGTCTCCAGTGTTAAAATTAGAGTGGGCCCTGAGACATCATTCAGGGAGTTTAGATTTCACCTTTTTTGAAGTTCCCCCATTATCTCTACCACCAGGACCCTAATTCTTATCATATTGAGTTTGTTTTTATAGCGGGTTCCACTGTAATCAAGCTCTGTTATATCTTGGATAGGATTTTGTAGTTCTTTAATACTTCCGAGTGATTTTGAGATATATTTATGGCAGTGTGTATCTTACCACTTTTCTGAGGACATAAAACATACTATAAGCCAGGAAAACATAAGGCAGCATTTTATAATACAAGTGATAGTCAAGTAATTGAATAATTGGAAGTACTCTAGAACTATACCCAAACAGAATAAAATAATCATCAACCCAAGTCAAAGTCTGGAAGGATAAGAAGCAGGACTTTGGACCAGGAGTTTAAGAGCTTAGAGATGCATGGAAGAGGTAGGGTGGATATAGGAGAATAACTTTACAAAACACAGAAGGATAACAGCTGTGAAGTCTGGCCTACCCAGAAGGACTAGATATAGATGGTGAAAAGGATGAAATAGCTCACCTTATTCCAACCTAGATTGACTATGCATAGCTTTTTTTTTTTGAGGGCAGTGTCACTGGCCCTCATATGTGGGACCCGAACCGGGGCCGCTGGCTTGCAAAGCCAGCGCTTAACCTCCACGGCACTCGGCCGGCCCTATGCATAGGTTTTTTCATTCTGAAATAAACCACTGTCCCTCTGGACTATATATGGGTGTGGGTGAAGAGGTGTTCTGTCCCATCTTTAACCACCGTGCCACTCGGCCGGCCCTATGCATAGGTTTTTTTCATTCTGAAATAAACCACTCTCCCTCTGGACTATGTATGGGTGTGGGTGAAGAGGTGTTCTTTCCCATCTTTATGATATTAAAGGCAGAGTAAGGGGACTACATAAGTAATCACTCAGTTGACAGTTTTAAGGAATGTTGTATTAAAAACAGAATTCTCCCTGCCCCCACCCCCACCTCCCGATATTGTGGTCTCCTTATTTACATTTCTTCTAGTTTTACTTTGAAAAATAGAAATCATCACCAGAATAGGTGATTATCATTATTAATTTATTTTGGCTTTATTTCATTTTTTTAAAAAATAATGTGAATAGTTACTACCTCTTCTAGCCCCATATTACTTCTAAAAAGTAGATTGGGAGATACTCTTTGAGCCAGATTCTTGAGTAGTATGTCCAGGTCATGCTTTGATCATCATATCCTTTTGAAAGTGACAGTTTATATGCATTTAGGGAATTGTATTAATAGATGGGTGGGGAATTGTCTTATTTCTTCATTTTCCTCACACATGCATTTTGCTATCTTATTACCTTTTCAAATAGATCAAATTGTTTGTTGTATATATAATTTAATTCTCCAGATTCCTGGCTTGCTATAGCAATAGTAATAATAATAGTAATAATAATAATAATAATAATACCAGTTACTTGAATGCTAGTTATTTAAGTATGATTAAAAATACAATGATCATAGCTAGAAGTATGGCTTTATAAAATGGTCTGATTTAAAGCCAGTGATAGCATTGTTGTTTTAAGATTATTTTTTATTCTGGAGTTCTAACTGTCAGCAAATACTATGATTGAAATGAATATTTATTACCTAATTGGAAAATAACATTTTTGTAATAGTTTGATAACATTTTATACTGATTTTGAAAGCTACACATCCTTTTACTGCTGGCACTCCCAGATTCATGAAATTAAGTGACAGATGAATTCAAATGTGTTTGAAGACCTATGTACTAGCAGATCATAACAAAACTTCATAACTGCCACGCAGTAAAAAAATAGATTCAGAGACTAAACCATCTGTCTTATTGCACTATACAGCATGCTTTTCCCTCTGCTCTCTAATTGCATATCTCCCTTTTCTCTTGCAAAACATTTGCTAAGGGTACTTCAAGAAAGTTGAAATTGAACTGCTCCTACTGGAGAATGTTCTGTGTACTCTATTACTGTATATAAATGAAGTGTTTGTATTTTTACCTTTAAAACATTTAATTTTAGTTTTACAATACAGTCTGTTTTATCTAATCTTGTGTTTCAAATGGTATGTCTGAATAAGATTTAATTGAACTCACCACAGTTTTTCAGACTGTTGAATATTTTTCTCAAGTATGAAATGATTGTATTAAAAATAGAACATACTAGAATACCAAAGGTCAAATAGCTAAAACCTATTAAAAGATTAAAATCTATTAAAGAATAAATAAAATGAAGCAAACTAGTATTACTGGTAACATTTGTTAATCTAAGCACTAAAAATGATAGCTTCTAAAGCCAGAAGAAAAGAAACATTTATTTAAGGTAGTAAAATATAGACACTAAGGAAAAATTATATTTTCAAATTTCTTTACTATGTTTTTCTACATATTGATACAATAGGTAGTAGAAAAGGAAGAGACCATTAGTGTGTAAAGTTTGCTAAATTTAGGCAAATACTAGAAAAAGGTCTACACTGGTTAAAAACCAATGAGTGTGAAGAAGCTGGATTTCCTTAAAACCATGTTTCTCAAGCTTCTGTCATTAACTTACTCTCTTTAAATCTCATCTGCACAGATTTACACTATCACTTACTTGTTTGTTTCATGAGGTCTGCTTTAAATCTACTCAGTTTTTAGAAGTGCTAAATCTTGTTCTAAGCACTGTAAACATCTGTAAATAATTGTTTAAAAATTTAAAATTGTCTACCACTTAAAATCATTGCATGTGTCCCACTATGAATACATTTTCTTGAGAAAATTATGTTAAATGTATCCGAAGGGAACTGTTCCTATAAGATGAGACATAAGAAATGGAGGAAGAAATCCAGAAAGCTAAATACATAATTACATAATTATCAGAAGCTGGAGAAAAATTACACTAAATATATGCTAAGTTTATCCAAGCAAGGTATCTCCACTCATATTGTGAATGGGCAGTGCGAATCTATTTAGAGACTTTTCTGTCTCTTCCCCTACCCATCCCCACCCCAATAATTATACTGACTGTCTGGAATCAGAAATATTGTGGAATGGGCTTTGGTTGGCCTCATTTTCATCTAGAGGGTTTACTGTTGATGTTCTTTCTTCTCTTCTCCATATAAAAACTCCAAAGAGGAGGGTCTGTTAAAATCTATTGATTTTACCCCCACTTATTCTGTACACCCCTACTTAAATATTCTTATACTTTAGATGTTATTTTGTTTTTTGTCTCTTTCCTTTTACTAGTATGTAGTTCCATGAAGACAGAGATTTGAGGGTTTTGTTCAATGCTGTATCTTGACCTCCTAAAACAGAATGTGGCAATAGTAGGTGCTCAATAAATGTTGAATGAATGAATGAGTGAATGAATGATTTTAACTTTGAATATTTCCTCATGTTCTTCATATTTATTGCCACCTGTCTTGATAACACAAATTTCCTCTCAACATTTAAGATTGATTTCTTTTTCCCACCATCCATTTTGTCACAGATAATTATCTTTTTCTGTTACTTAGACTCTAGCTTTTAGAGCTATACTTTTATTTTATTGAAACATTAATTTAGAGTTGAAATTCCAAAGCATTAGGTATATCCATTGAATTTTCTTGGCTTTAAACAATTCAGTTTTGCAATATAATCCCCTGTTGTTTTGCTACTCATTGTACCTCTTGGGTTTTAAACTTTGGTCATTTGATACAAGTGCCACATACAAAAGGTGTATCTTATAAATAGTGATTTTATGAAAAGCATTTCAGAGCTTCCATTTCCTCTCTTTATTTCCTAAACACCTTTTACTTTAGATTCATGGTATTTTTGGTGTTTTGTTAGTAAATATAATCTCATGGTTTTGAAAGGAAATGTTTCAGTTTTAATATAACTTTCTTTTACTTCTTGATGTCATATTTCTTTAATGCTTAATGTGTGTCCTTAACAAATAACTGAGGCAGAGCATGGGTTGTGTACATTGGACAAGATGGCCACAGTATGTGAAGATATGTGAAAGATGGTACAGAAGATTTTCTCAAAATGCACTAATTTTTCCTATATGGGTATTGTAAAATTGTAATCTAGATTTTTAGATTGTGAATATGTTTTCATAAAAGCCACTTTAAAAAAAATCAGTTCTTATTGTCAGTGAATATGATTATTTCAAAAGTATTGCTACTGGATATAGAATTCTAGGTTAACAGTGTTTTTCTTTTGCCAACTTGACAATAGCTTTCCATTGTCCTCTGGCTTATTTGAAAAAGTCAGCTGTAACTCTTTTGAAGGTAGTATATCTCTTTCTTTCACCTATTTAAAACATTATTTTGTCTTTTTGTCTGAACAGTTTTACTATGAAAGTCAAAGGTTTTGTTTTCTTTTTACTTCACTAGAGTTTCAAGTGCTTTTTGAATTTGTGCTTTGACATCTTCAGTTGGGAAATGTTCTCTACCAATATTTGTTTAAATTGCTTTCCTCCCAATACAGGGATCATATCTCAACATAATAAAAGCCATATATGATAAACCTACAGCTAACATCATACTCAATGGGGAAAAGCTAAAACCATTCCCCTTAAGATCAGGAACAAGACAAGGCTGTCCACTTTCTCCTCTTTTATTCAACATAGTGCTGGAAGTTCTAGCCACAGCAATCAGACAACAAAAAGAAATAAAAGGCATCCAAATTGGCAAGGAAGAAGTAAAATTGTCATTATATGCAGATGACATGATACTGTATATAGAGAACCCGAAAGACTCCATCAAAAAACTATTGGAACTGATAGACGAATTCAGTAAAGTAGCAGGATATAAAATCAATGTTCAGAAATTAGTGGCATTTGCATATACCAATAATAAACTAACGGAAAGAGAAATTAAGAAAACTGTCCCATTTACAATTGCGTCAAGAACTATAAAATACCTAGGAATAAATTTAACCAAAGAAGTGAAAGATCTGTACTCAGAAAATTATAAGACACTGAAGAAAGAAATCATAGAAGATACAAATAAATGGAAACACCTACCATGCTCATGGATAGGAAGAATTAATATAGTTAATGTCCATACTGCCTAAAGCAATATATAGATTCAATGCAATTCCTATCAAACTACCAAGGGCATTTTTCACAGAAATAGAAAATATAATCCTAAAATTTATATGGAATCATAAAAGACCCAGAATAGCCTCGGCAATTCTGAGAAATAAAAACAAAGTCGGGGGGATCACGCTACCAGACATCAAAACCTACTACAAGGCCACAGTAATCAAGACAGTTTGGTATTGGCATAAAAACAGGCACATCGATCAGTGGAACAGAACAGAGAGCCCAGAAATAAATCCAAGCATTTATGGACAGTTAATCTATGACAAGGGAAGCAAGAATTTACACTGGAATAAAGATAGTCTATTCAATAAATGGTGCTGGAAAAATTGGACTGACACATGCAAAAAAATGAAATTGGATCATCTCCTTATGCCTTATATAAGAACAAATTCAAAATGGATTAAAGACTTAAATGTAAGACCTGAAACCATGAAAATCCTAAAAGAAAATATAGGGAGTACATTTGTAGACATTACCCGGAGCAATATTTTTACTGATACATCCCTACGGGCAAGGGAAATAAAAGAAAAAATGAACATATGGGATTATATCAGACTTAAAAGTTTTTTCACAACAAAGGAAACCATTAATAAAACAAAAAGGAAGCCTACTGAATGGGAGAATATATTTGCCAACGATATATCTGATAAGGGGTTAATATCCAAAATTTATAAAACACTCATGAAACTCAACACCAAAAAAACAAACAACCCAATTAAAAAATGGGCAGAAGATATGAAGAGACTTTTCTCTAAAGAGGACATACAGATGGCCAACAGGCATATGAAAAAACGTTCAACCTCACTGGTCATTAGGGAAATGCAAATAAAAACCACCATGAGATACCACCTCACTCCAGTCAGAATGGCTATCATCAACAAATCAACAAACAACAAGTGCTGGCGGGGCTGTGGGGAAAAGGGGACCCTGCTGCACTGTTGGTGGGACTGCAGATTGGTGCAGCCACTATGGAAGTCAGTATGGAGGCATCTCAAAGAACTGGAAATAGAGTTACTGTTTGACCCAGCAATTCCACTCCTAGGTATTTATCCTGAAAAAAACCAAGACACTTATGCAAAAAAAGTTATGCACCCCTATGTTCATAGCAGCACAATTTACAATAGCTAAGACTTGGAAACAACCAAAATGCCCATCAGTAGATGACTGGATTAAGAAACTGTGGTATATTTATACAATGGAGTATTACTCCGCTATAAGGAAGAATGAAATCGTGCCATTTGCAATGATATGGATGGACCTAGAGACTATAATGTTGAGTGAAATAAGTCAGTCAGAGAAGGACAAATACCATATGATCTCACTCATATGTGGAATCTGAAAAACTATGAATGAGCAAAGTAAACAGAAACTGTCTCATAGATATAGATGAAAAATCAGGGTTGCTAATTTGGAGAGGAATGGGGATGAGGGAGAAGGGGAAGGGATTAGACAGCAAAAATAGGCAACTACAATATTGCCACTGGGATATGAAAAACAGTTTGGGGAATATAATTAATAATGTAAATATTCTGTGGAATGTCAGATGATCATAGGTCTTGTTAGGGAGACCATTTCATGGATGGAGTGGAGGTTTGATCACTGCACTGTATTACTAAAGCAGAGGTGGTATACCTACTGTAATTGAATATATATAGGTAGTCATGGGATGTGGATTATACTGTGGAAGAGAGTTAGAGGAAGAGTAATAGATATATATGATATGGGGGGGAGTGGGGTGGTGAATTGGGGGTGGGGGGTTGTCACTTTGAGGGGTAAAATGTATAACTATTGCACTGTGTTGTACACCTGAAACTAATTAAAAATAAAATAAAATAAAATAAAATAATTAAATTGCTTTCCTCCCATATTTTCCTTTTACCCTACTTTCTTCCTGGACCTTTAGTTGCCCATATGAGAGGCCTTTTGTCTGAAAGTTCTCTTTTATTTCTTTCCTTATTTTATATATATTTTTCTCTTCTTTGCCTAAATCTATCCATAGTCTAGTTTTCTTATTTGGTTTTTGGTTGCCTGTTTCATACTGGGACTTTGTTGTAGTATGTGGATAGTTAGAAAGAAGAAAGGAAGGAAGAAAGAGGGAAAGAAAGAAGAAGGAAGGGTATAATTTGCATTTATATGCTATGATTTTTCTGATTGTACACACATATAAATACAGACACATTGATAATGACATCAATGTATTATTCTTATTTTCCAACTGCTTTGAACTATAAATATTAAAACAAAAGAGATCATATATAGTTTTTACTAGCTTCAAAAAAGAAAAAAGTCTTAAATGCAAATATAGAAAAGAAGATAGATTTTTGGTTAGAAGCACAGACATGATAACAGAAGGGACTTATTATAAATCCAAATTAATTTTTTTGAATGCTCCCTCATTTCTACAATGATATAGAATCCTTACTTCCTAATGTTCCAAACTTACCATCTTGTTTTACTTGATAATAGTTTCCTCTCTTGTTCTCTTCTTGTTTTTCTTATCAGCTAAACATCTCAGTTATTTTCTCATCACTTAAAACATTTGGCAGGACTCCAAAAACTCTCTCAGGAATTGTCCTTGTTTTCATCCCCACTCCTAATCCTTTTAACATTTAGTACATGGTAGACACATAATGTGGATTTACTGACCTGCATGTAACTTGCATCTTATTGTGACCTTGCTTTGTAGATCTCCCTAAGTTCTGTCTCAAGTACTTCTTAAACTATAGATGGAAATGGAGTCGCTAGAAAGGATATCCTAAAACTGTGTGCATATCACAACCAATTCTAAAGACTTTACCGATGTCCACATAGATTTATTACAAGTAAAAAAGTGAGGAAGCTTGAAGGAGAAGGAACAACTATAAGAGACCAATGTGCTGGAATTTAAGGTTTTAAAGTAGAACAGTTCTAGGTACTAATAAGTTTCATGGAAACATAAGTATTGGTGGTTTATACATTATGGAGAACATCAAGGAACTTGCATACTAGGTTGTTAACATGGGTGTTGACGTCAGCATTGATTATAATATACTTTAGAATGGAAAATAAGACTGAATCAGGAGTTGGGGTCTTCAGGGAATTAAGATTATCTGGAAGAAGGAAAGATGACAGCAACTAGGAGGAGTAAAGGGTAATGCTGCCAAGTGATGTGCACCTCAAAAGTGGGAGAGTTTTGAGATAAGTTTGGGAAAGTAATGGTCTAAATGTGATAACCAGAGGAGTGCTACCTGTGGTATGTGGTGACATAATGAAACATTTCTTCATGAGAAGTCCAGAATCTAGTTGAAGAAAGAAGGTTTATAGAACATTCTGGAATTAGGTTGAAGATATAGGGCATTTACAACAAAACAAGAGTTTGGGAACAAAATGGTTAGAGGCCAGCTAGAACTGTGAGAAGGAAATACAGCAGTTTTGGGAATACCACTGTTTAGGCAATGGCAGAGGAAACTGGATTTTCTTGGATAGCCAAAAAATACCAAAATGAAAGGTATGATTAGATTAGCCTGCTTCAAAATTCCTGACCTAGGCAGGCTGAGATCCTACTATGTTTTGGAGGACCCCAGTGTTTAGAAGCCTTTGCTCAGTGCTCAAATGTTTCATGTTGCTGCTTTCTTATCTCCCTCTGCTCTTCATTCAACTACACTAACTGTGGAAAGCAGTACACATTTCTTCATTCCAGCACAGTGTTAGAAAACAGCTTTTGGAAGTTTTAATGCTTACATTGGGTTATTATTATTCACTGTGTTGGGTTTCCAGGTATCACAGTGAAAAGAAGAGTATTTCTGTAACAGCATAGCAAAATGCCAGAGAATGGGTCCTGGTTAGTGTTGTTAGATGGATTGTCTTATTTTCATAGAGGAGATATTTAGTAAAATGTTGGTGATGATGATCTTTAGAAAAGGAGGAAGAGGAGAAAGGAAAAGGGGGTAATAAATTAATGAAGTGACTAATACCACCATTTGGCATACTCAAAATATACTGTCTTATCCATTTACCAAATTTCATTGATTCTAAGAAGCAGTTTTCCCCCCTACATGTTAATATTTGTGAAATGTTAAATCAATAGCTTGTTAAAATTACAGTTGGTTGTATTTTTTTCCGTGTGTGTGTTGGTCCATAAAATGCCATGTTGGATTTAGCAAAATTTAACATTGTTTTCATTCTCATCCACCTCCCACTTTGTCTCACATTTTTAAAGCTCTTTTATTTTCCATGTGCTTAATTTCTTTAATGTTTTGAGTTCTACTCAATATTCAACTTGTTTCCCAACTGAAATGCCCATCAATAGATGATTGTATAAAGAAATTCTGGTACTTATATACAGTGAAGTATTACTCTGCCATAAAAAAGAAAACTGAAATCTTACCATTTACAATAACGTGGATGAACCTAGAGGGTATTATGCTAAGTGAAATAAGTCAGACTGAGAAAGACAGATACCACATGATCTCACTTATATGTGGAATCTAAAGAGCAGAATAAATGAACAAACAAAACAGAAATAGACTCATAGACACAGAGAACAAACTGATGGTTGCTGGATGGAAGGGGTGTTGGGTGGATGGGTGAAAAAGGTGAAGCAATTAGGAAGCACACATTTGTAGTTACAAAATAGTCATGGGGTTGTGAAAAACAGTATGAGGAATATAATCAATAATATTGTAAAAACTATGTATAATGTCAGAGGGGTTCTAGACTTATTGGGGGGATCACTTCATAAATTATGTAGATAACCACTATGCTATATACCTGAAACTAATATAAAATAATATTGAATGTCAACTATAATTTAAAAAATATATATATAGCCATGGCATGTAAAATACAGCATAGGGAATATAGTTAATAGTATTGTAATAGCTATGTACAGTGTCAGAGGGGTAGTAGACTTGTTGGATTATCACTTTGTAAGGTGTAAATGTCTGATCACTATATTGTTTTGTACACCTGAAACTAATAAAACAATAAAAAATATTCAACTTGTTTCTTTTATACTTTCTTTTTTTTTCCTGAGGGCAGTGTCACTGGCCCTCATATGTGGGACCCGAACCAGGGCCTCTGGCTTCCCAAGCCAGCGCTTAACCACTGCACCACTAGGCTGGCCCTCTTTTATACTTTTTATTCCAACTTTATTTTTCTTCTGGATTGTGGTCTACATAGAATATTGGTTTTTATTCAGAACCTCAGCTTTAAGAAGATTGTATGTAGTAAAAGCTTTCCAGGCTCAGCTCGTTTATTAGTTATCATGTGGCCCTTGGGTGAGTCATTCAACCTCTTTGGGCTGTATAATTATTATTATTATTATTATTATTATTATTATTATTATTATTATTTATTTATTTATTTTTTGAGGGCAGTGTTACTGGCCCTCATATGTGGGACCCGAAATGGGGCCGCTGGCTTCCCAAGCCAGCGCTTAACCACCACGTCACTCGGCCGGCCCTGGGCTGTAATATTCTTGTATGTAAAATGTGGAGGTTAGGCTTAAGATATCAAAGGTCTCTTTGTTTTGAAGTTTTTTGGTCCCCTGACTCCTCAGAGGACCAACAAATCCCTGTCCTTAGCAGTCTTTTTGAGGAATGAGTGCAGAGAAGCAGTAGCATAGAGAATTCTGCCTCTTGTCAAACTCTTCCATTAAAATTACTTTTACAGCATCCTCTGACTTTTGTTGCTCCCAATCCACTTGGGGCTAAAGGTTTATATCTAGACATAGGCATCCAGAAACATCATCTTCAGTTACATAAATCTACTAGGCAAAAAATAATATAGGTTCCTTTCTTTCTTCAAGTACAGTACAAAGATTCAGTACATTTTATAGTAAATAATTTGGATAGTTAATTTTTTTCTAGGGAATTTTTATCTTCTGTTATCTCTGGCATACATTATTTGCTGTGGGTCACCACATGCATATATGTATATGGGAAGTATACCATAAAATAAGATAGATAGAAGTCAGATCACTTCTTATCAGGTCACCCAGAAATGAAGATTATATGTTATCTAGCAGAGTTGGAATGGTTGTTTATATAATGCGTATTGTAATTAGTATTTGTCAGCAATGATAAATTTGGAAAATAAACTCAATTGCAAGTGAAAGTTGAGCACCAAGTTCTTCTTTTTTTTTTTTTTTTTTTTTTTTTTTTTTGCCAAGTGATTGTTTTTGGACTGGCTACTATGTCTATTGATTTTTTTTTTTTTTAAGGGAAAAGTAATGCTATTGTCAGGTCTTAATTACAGAGTAGATACCATATCAGATTATTGCTAGAGAGGAACAGTGATCCAATAGAAATGTACAGTAATGGCTCCATATGTGAGAAAACTGGCTTTGAAATAAGCTAATAGTTCCTTACAAACTCCTATGGAAATTACTTTAAATAACCTCTAAGTTGCAGATATTTATACCCCCCAAATCCCTTAGTGAATGAACAGACTAAGACTATAAGGAAGTTTGTGTACTTCTCTTAGGGAAAGAATTTAATATGAGTGCTAGAGCATAAAACAAAATGTAAAATTAACATTATAAAGGAAATGCAGTACAATTGGTAGGGACTTAGCCAATGCGTGTGTCTAATAACTATGTGCGTGTAGTTATTAGAGGGTCAAATCGGGCAATTAGAATAAAATGAGAAAACAGTAACAACAACAAAACCTAAACTGTTTTAAGTATCTGTATGCATTTCAGATATTTTCTACCTTGGACTTTAAGAGTGGCTTGGAGTTAGTGTGACCATATAATTTATCATTCAACAAGCATTAAGTTGGCCTATTCCTATCAAATAGGCATATATACTTGCTCTAGTTAAATTCTACCATGTTGTATAAGCCACTCTTATTTTTGATTATGTGCTAAAAAATGTCTAGAAATATACTAGCTAAAATGCCAATTGGAAAAAATAGACAAAAGCTTTCCTCAGTAAGCGTCTAATCCAGTGGTTTCTAGCCTTTCTGGGGGCACTAATATCTTGGAAAATATCATGACACTTGACTCTCTCCCTGGGAAGTGAATTGGGAATGAAATATCAGAAAATTCATAGACCCCTGAAACCCACCCATGCAAAAGAATTTAGGCCAAAGGGAGAGGGTAAAAATAGGATAATCAATTATTTCATTATAGCAAAGGAACTAACTACCTATGGTCATTTTGATGAACCATAACATACAGTTAAACTTTTTACTGTATACAATTCAAACATACATAAAAATACAAAGGATATTATAATGAACCTCCATATAACTATCACCTCAAGTCAAGAATTATCAAGATTTTTCCACACTTGTTTCACCTATTCCTTTTTTCATTGTAGTTGTTGCTCAAGCATTTTAAAGCAAACCCCAGACTCCAGGTCATTTCTCTCCCACATGTTTTAGTAGACATCTTTAAAAAAAAAAAAAAAGTTTTCTGTTTTTCACTTCAGCACAATGTCATTGTCACAACTAATAAAATTAACCTAATTCTTTGGTCTACCTAGTACTCTGTTCACATTCAGAATTTATCAATTGTCTCAAAATGTTATTTTCTATTTGGTTTATTTGAATTGGTATTCAAAGAAATACCACATATTGCATTTTATTTTTTATAACCCCTCCACTTCCACATCCTTGCCTGGCAAATTGGGCCAATTTTCTCATATTCTAGATTTGTGTGTTTGCTCTCCTGTGGAGATACATAAATTGATTCCCTAACCCCTGTATTTCTTGTAAAGAAGTGTGTTTTTAGGCTTCATTAGATTCAGGTTGAATTTATTTCCTTTTTGCATAAACTTTTTATTTTAGGAATTGTTGATAATTAAATATTATATGACCATAAGGACTAATCCTTCTCTCTCATCCCTACCCTAAGTGTCTATGGTCTATCCCAAAGTTCTTCTGACCATAAAAATAATAACTAATATGAAATATTTATAAAAAGCACCAATGTCAAATAGATATTCCTGTAATATTCATTTAAATTATTACATGGAGCATGTACTTTTTTATTTCTGCCCCTGCCGTTTTCTGGTTTTCTTTATTCCATCCTTTTAAAACCAGGCCATCAGTTCCCATAGCAGCCAAGAGAGATAAATATCAACATCATGGTTGAAATACCAAAGCATAGTGCCAACAATTATCCTACAATTTGTGTGTTGGCGTAATAACATACAGGGACTTGAGCACATTGCTAATAGCCACTGAGGATAGGAAGCTAGTCTCTAAACATACTAAAATGCCTCAGAGGACTTCTTCAGCACTACATAATCAAGATTTGGTGATATGAGCTGCTTTGTTAGGACCTGTTGTAAATGTTTCATTGCCTTATTTTGTGTGTGGAAACAAGTGCCAACCTTCATAAATTGTTGTGGGTAATAAACAGATCAACCAAAAGGAGATTGAACTAGCCAAACGAAGCATATGGCAAATCACTGGGGAGAAAAGCATATTATATAGTGAATTTTAATTTGGAAATGAGAATATAAGGATTGATTCAGCTTAACTGGGGCTTGTCTGAAAAATGTTCTGGTACCTGTTGTATAAGAACTGAAATGTTTTGATTTTCTAAGGTTTGATTTGCATTACCAAGGACGAGGATACTACCAGGAATGGATGAGTTTTTGGCTAAAATAATTAGGCTGGCTTATCTTCATTTTTATTCTCTTTCAAGTTAGTACTGACAAATTAGATTTTATTATTCTTAGCAACATAAGTAAGAAGAATAGGAGCAAAGAGCAAATTTAAAAGAGTTCAAAGTTTTTATTTTATTACATTTGTAGTTTTCAAGAAAATAATGTGAAAAATATTTGAATTTTATACAATCCTTTGGGCTTTATTATATAAGTAGATGTTAATAAAAGAAAAATAATAAATAGTTTACTGGCTAAAAATTTGAAGAATTTCTGTAACACCAAAGCCATTCTTTAAACATGGTATAATTTGGGAGTCAGATTTTCTTCTACTCTTAGACAAACATGTTTTTTTATCATGTTGGTTTTAAAGAGTTTTTTGGATTTGTATCTCCCTTTAGTAATAGCTTATTGTGTTGAAAACCTCCTGCTTGCCACTCCTAATTCTAACCCTGGGGAAAAATTTCAACTGGTGGATACTCCCATTGTGTAGGGTAAGGACAATTTGCAAGCATTTTAATCCACTAGTCCAATAAATTTGCATAAAATGTGCATGAATATATATATTGGGTTGTCGGAAAAGTCATGACATACTTTTGCAATGAAAAACATAGAAAAAATACGTCATGACTTTTCCAACAACCCAATATTATATTCAATATATATTATATTCAATAAAGAAAATATAGGGCAGGGCATTAAGCAGATGCCACATAAAAATTATTTCTTTAGTATTGTCTCATTTTACAAATATAGAGTAAAATTTAAAATACTTAAGGCCTATACAGCTTTAATAAATTTATATTTATATATATATTTATATATATAATAAATGAATATATATATGAGTTCCTCTCAAAAACAACATATAAAAGTCTCTCTATATCTAGATATATGCATCTAGATCCCATTCTCTCTCTCTCTCTCTCTCTCTCTCTCTCTCTCTCTCTCTCTCTCTCTCTCTCTCTCCATACCATGCACACACACACACACACACACACACACACACACACACGGTGCCAAAAAATATGTGTACACATTTTAAGAAAGGAAAACTGTATTAAAATTGTAATACTCGATATATACCAATAACAAAAGATGAATACAAGTCACGTTTGACTTCTGCATTTACAAGCGGTGCTCAAAGTGGTTACCATCAGCATCCAGACACTTCTGATTACACTGAACTATGGCTTGAGCAACGTTGACCAAGTGTCCACTTGTATGCCTTTTTTTTAGCACCACCCGGTATATATACACAAGGTGTGACAATTAGGTTTGTGAATGATGTTGCTAATGTTTTTTTTATATCAGAGGGATTATTCATTATGAATTTGTACCAACTGAACAAACAGTTAACCAAGTTTACTATCTGGAAGTGCTCAAAAGGCTGCTTGAAAAAGATAGACCACCTGAACTTTTCACCAATTCATGGCTCTTGCATCACGACAATGCACCAGTTCACATGGCACTGTTTGTGAGGGAGTTTTTAGCCAGTAAACAACTAACTGTATCGAAACACCCTTCCTACTCACCTGATCTGGCCCCCAGTGATTTCTGTCTTTACCCTAAGATAAAGGAAATATTAAAAGGAAGACATTTTGATGACATTCAGGACATGAAGGGAAATATGACAACAGCTCTGATGGCCATTCCAAAATTGCTTTGAAGGGTGTATGATGTTGGTTCATAGCTTTCCAAGGGGAGTACTTCAAAGGTGCCAGTAGTTATATTTAGCAATGATGTATGTAGCACTTTTTCTAGGATGAGTTCATGAATGTAATTGTTTTATATATATATATATATATATATATATATATATATATATATACACACACACACACACACACACACACATTTCAAGGTTCATTTAATTATTTAAATATCCATCCTCTTTTTTCAAGGCCAAATCTCTCTCATTTCAACTTTTTTTTTTAGGTCATTTTAAGACACTCCATAATTCTAATCAAGCTTCTTTAAATCAATGCATTTTGACACTGTTGTGAGGATATAGTACTTAGAATGGAATGCACTACCCAGATGTTATCTGGTCAGATCATTAAGACTATTATTTACTAACATGTGAATGCTGTGCTATTGGTTTTTCCATTAATACAGCCTAATACATGAGATATTTTAAAATTGCTAAACTACAGAATATTATGGTCAACTAATCTTTCTGTCATTTTCATCTTGGTTTTTTAAAACAGAAAATACTATCAGACCATGTGATCTCCACCTTATATTTAGATAGTTGATGCTCCAAGAGATGTTTTGAACACTGTTCTGTCATATGAATACAAAACATTAATTCTAAACCCCAGCTTTACATACATATATCAGAAGAGTTGTAATTCGTATTGGTCAAAAACTCCTTCCTTTCTGTTGCTCTTTTCTAACAGATTTGAGTTCTAAACCCTACTGTCCCACTTACAAGCTGTGAGGCTGTGGGTAAGATATTGAGACTCTCTGAACTTCAATTTCTGCATATATAAAGAATGGATAACATGGGTGTGAAGGTTAAATGAGATAACACATGCGTAGTTTTTAGCATAGTACCTGGCATAAAGAAGGCATTTGATAAATACACATTTCCTTCCCATTGTTGAGTTTCCACATAGAGGAATCTATATTAATCAACCATTTGCTAACTAAACTCTTAACCCATACTGTTTTCAAGCCCTATTCCTGACTAATTTCTGCTAGGCAAAAGGTAGAGACAACTCTAAATAATTTTGAATTTAACACAGTACACATCCTTTTTGTATATAATGGAAAATACATTCATCCTGAAAATCAGGACCTGTTCATATTGCTGATACTGTTTAAACAAATCCTCTAATTTATACTTTAAAGTTTTTTTTCATTATCTCAGACACAGTGAACCCTATAGTGAAATGCAGTATAATTTTTTTGTACTTGAAACTAGATAATCTGCATATATGGACAATGAAAAATGGTAAAGCCTTTCCACTGCTCTTTGTACTGTTCTTACCTTTACTTGCCCAGTTATCATGCATGTCACTCATTTATATAAAATGTCACTGTAGAGGTAGACTTTTTTCCAAGATACTGAAAAGTGTGAAGACAATTGAGTATATCCTGATATTTACTGAGCTTTATCTATAGCAACATTTAATTTCAAACAGAAAGGCAAATGACATAAAATAATTTGGCTCCCTAGCAGAGTATATGAGGAAGGAGTATAATGGACATAGCTCTTTTTTACTTCACACTTGATTCTTAGGTAGGAATTCTCTTCATATGTTTTGCTGATTAGTGAGTGCTAAATGGAAAATAGAAGCCTTTTATAGTTCCCTTAGTGCATTTCCCAAAACTAACCTAAACCCATTAATGTGGAGAAAATCCTATAGTCAATCAAATCAATAAATATTGATGGGACACTAATGTGAGCAAGGCACTTCCCTTGGATCTGTTCATGATTCAGTGAATTCTGAATCTTGTTTCTATTACTGTTGTTATTTTGCTGTGAGGAACTTCCTCTACAATATGGTCTTTTATACAATAATCAACCTGTAGTGACAATTTTGAACTGAGGAGATATAGAAATAAATTTAGAATACAGTTAGAAATATGCTAATGAAATTATATTAAATTTTTTACAAACCTTAAGTTGACAGAATAGGAGTTCAATAAAGAACCTGTTGTAGAATTTCCAGTCAAGATGGAGGAGTAGGTAAATGCTGTGGTTGCCTCTGATTATGACCACATCAAAATTACAACTAAACTGCAGAAAAACCTTCATTGAGAATCGCCTGAAGACAAGCAACCAAGGCTCAACTACAGCAGGAGGGCACACAAAATCCACACAAGGGACACACCTGGAGCACCCAGCTCAGGTTACCAGGGAGACTGCTCCAATGAGCCCCACAGTACACCTACTATATAAGACCACTCTACTAATACTGGGAGACATAGCAGCCCTACCTAATACCTAGAAACAAATACAGACAGCACCCAAAATGGGGAGGCAAAGAAACATGTCCAAAATAAAAGAGCAGAACAAAGCTCCAAGAAAGAACTAAACAAAATGTAGACATGCAATCTACAGATGCAGAGTTCAAAACACTGGTTATAACGATGCTCTATGATATCAGTGAGAACTTCAACAGAGATAGGAAACAAAAAACTAATGATAGAAAACATTAAAAAAAAAAACAGAATAAAGAATACAGTAATTGGGCCGGCCGAGTGGCGTGGTGGTTAAGCGCTGGCTTGGGAAGCCAGCGGCCCTAGTTCGGGTCCCACATATGAGGGCCAATGACACTGCTCTCAAAAAAAAAATAACACAATAATTGAAATGAAGAATACATTAGAGGGAAATCAATACTAGATTAGATGAAGCAGAGGATTGAGTCATCAATTTAGAACATAAGGTAGCAAAAAATTCCCCATGAGAACAGCAAAAAGGAAAAGAATCCCCTCTCCCCCAAATGAAGATAGTGTAAGTGGCCTCTGGGACAACATCAAGTGTAACAATATTTGCATCATAGGGATACCAAAAGGAGAAGAGAGAGAGCAAGGGATTGAAAACATATTTGAAGAAAAAATGACAGAAAACTTTCCTAACCTGGTGAAGGAAATAGACATACAAGGCTAGGAAATAAGTCCCAAACAAGATGCATCCAAAGAAGCCAACACCAAGACACATCATAATTTAAGTGCCAAAGCTTAAAGATAAAGAGAGAATGTTAAAAGCAGCAAGAGAAAAGCAGTTAGTTATCTACAAGAGAGCTCTCCTAAAACTGTCAATTGATTTCTCCATGGAAACTTTACAAGCCAGAAGGAATTGGCAGGAAATATTCAAAGGGATGAAAAGTAAGGATTTACAATCAAGACTACTCTACCCAGCAAAGCTACCATTTAAAATCAAAGACAGATAAAGAGCTTCTCAGATGAGGAAAAGCTAAAGGAGTTTATCACCACTAAACCAGTATTACAAGAAATGTTAGAAGGACTTATTTAGGATGAAACAACAACAACAACAACAACAAAGATTAAAAACCTGAATAATAAAATGGCAGTAACTACATATCCATCAACAATTACTTTATAAATGGATTAAATGTTCCAATCAAAAGATAAGGTGGCTGAATGGATAAGAAAAGAAGACCCTTACATACGCTGCACTCACTTCAGGTCTTAAGAGACACACAGACTGAAAGTAAAGAGATGGAAAAAGATATTTAATGAAAATGGAAACAAATAAACAAAAGTTGGGGTAGCACTACTTATACTGACAAAATGACTTTAAAACAAAGGCTATAACAAGAGATGAAGAAGGACCCAGTAATTCCACTTCTGGGTATTTATCTGAAGAAACCCAAAATGCTAATTCAAAGGGATGTGTGCATCCATACATTCACTGCAGCACTAGTGACAATGGCCAAAATGTGGAGCTGGGGAGGCAGCCTGGGTATCTGTCGATGGATAAATGGATAAAGAGGAGGGGATACACACGCGCGCGTGCACACACACACACACACACACACACACACAATGGAATACTGCTGTGTCACAGAAGGGAATGGATTCTTGCCATCTGCAGCAGCATGGGTGGACCTGGACTTGGAAGGTTTTATGCTGAGTGGACTATATCAGAAAGAGAAAGATAGATGCAATGTGACTTCCCTTATATGTGGAATCTAAAGAACAAAGTAAACAAATAAACAAAACAGAAACAAACTAATAGATACAGAGAACATTTTGATGGTTGCGGAGGGAGGGTGTGAACAAAGGGCAGGGATTAAGAAGCACAAATTGGCTGTTACAAAGTAGTCATAGCAATGTAGGGCATAGTATAAGGAATACAATCAATAATATTTTAATAAGTATGTATGGTGTTAGATAGGTACCAGATTTATTGGGGTTATAGATGGGAGGGGAATTGGTGGGGAGGGTGAAAAAGATGAAGGGATTAAGAAACAAATTAGTAATTACAAAATAGTCATAGAGATGTAAAGTAAAGCATAGAGAATATAATCAATAATATTTTAATAAATATGTGTAGTGTCACATGGGTACTAGATGAGTCAGGGGACATCACTTTTTAAATTATATAAATGTCTAACCACTTGACTGTAGACCTGAAATTAATATAAAATAATATTGAACATCAGCTGTAATTGAAAAATCAAAAAAGGAGGAGGAATTGAGAGAGAATAAGAAGTTCAAATTTCCAGATGTAAAACCAATAAATCATGGGAATGTAATGTACAGCATAGGGAAAATAGTCAGTAATAATGTGATAGCGTGTATGATGTCAGATGATTGCTGGACATATGGTGATCACCTCTTTAGGTATATCAATGTTGAATAACTATTGTTACACCTGAAACTAATATATTGTATGTTAGCTATATTTTAATAAAAATCTTTTAAAATTTTTTTAAAAGAACTTGTTGAATGAATATGTTCAAAATATTTCGTTTAAGATCTATAAACTCAGGAAATCATTTGCAAAGAACTAAATGATTAGTTCTTTTACCTGATAATTTAAAGGTTTTGGGAGCCTAAGCAGTGTTTGAATAACTTCAGTGAGAATCTGGTGGCTAAATAATTAAATGTTGTAGGCTGGAAGATCTTACATCAAAAGAAAAGGGTGGAGATTGTTGTTTCACTTCCATTTATTTATTTGTTTATCAAATATTTGGCATCATTTTAGTGCCAGGCATTGTACTCTGAAAAAAGGAGAAAAAAAATTAAGCAAGAGAACCTACTGTACCATCATCTAATCAGAGATGATGAAGAAGTAAGATGAAGGAAAGAAATCTTAGCCTCCTGCAAACTTTTTTCTCACTTTATAATTCTTTCATATGGGAGGAAGGAAAACGTGGTGCTGACAGGATGAAATCAAATTTACAAAATTATGTCAGGATTCAGAATCAAGTAGAGAAAGAAGAGCAGGCAAAAGAAAGTTTTCTAGGTTGAAACCCTAGCTTGGCCTCCCGGAGAGAAGCACCTTGATACTTAGTTTTCCTGAGAGGAAAATAAATATTTGGAAAGAGCTTTCAACTTCAGGCTAAGATGAGTGAGATGAGGTACAAGGACATTCATTAAGAACTACTGTGTAAGGAAATGTTGAGAAAATGCTGATAATAGTTAATAAATAGTAAGTCTTCATAGATAATTGTTTACTTTTTATTATAGATAATTGAACATTTGCTCTCAGATTGATTTTAAATATTAACTTTGTTGAACATTCTGCAATTTTTAAAAAAGTAATTTCAATAAAGTATTATTTTCGTTGAAAGTATTCAAATACTCACACGGGCATGTATATGTATACACATACACACACTCACAACACTGACAAGTTCCACCACTTTGTGCCTTTCTATTTGGAATGTACTGGCCAGTGGAGAGGAGAAGGCCACAGGCTTTCCATTAGTGGATAAATTACCAACATTTAACATTAAATGGATTGGAAATTAATTGGTATGCGTATGTAGCCTATTAATGAAACCATACTCCTCAAGTAATCATTTGAGATGCTCAGTGATATTTGCTATAAGTTCCAGTAGTCCTGTTCATCAGTATACTCTCTCCTTTCGTAATCTAATTGGTTTTGAAAAAACCTAATGTTGGTATCACTCTGAATAAATTTGTATGTATAGTATAAATA
Organism: Aselliscus stoliczkanus; assembly: GCA_033961575.1. Taxonomy (NCBI): domain Eukaryota; kingdom Metazoa; phylum Chordata; class Mammalia; order Chiroptera; family Hipposideridae; genus Aselliscus; species Aselliscus stoliczkanus. Next base: position 36,336,600 of record CM066738.1, read on the forward strand.
TGATCTCTAATTAAATCTTAAGACATAAAATGGAATGTACTTCAGATTATGTTTAGGTCACTCATTATACAGAGGACAGCAGTACAGGAAAATAATCAGTACTTAAAAGTACTACAATTTTCAATAAATTACTATCATATATACATTAGTTATCTTCTTCCTTATAGGTGCATTGGAAAATACAATCAGTGAGTTTTAAATGAGAGTTACTTATTATTGCTTTCTGTTTTAAATAAATATAATTTAAGCAAGAATTGTTACTTTGAATCCATTCTTTTTTTGATCAGATACTAAATTGAGTTTTTGTTAGTATCATGCAGAGTTGCTGTGATATAAAGTTCATGTAGTAGGGTAGAACTTGGGCAAGAGTTTGTGCTGGATCTCAGAGACCATTGTAGGGCTTTGTGCATTTCTGGACAGGTCATGGGAGAACACCAAAATGATGCCTGAGGATAATTTCTGTTTGATGTCTTGGTATACATTGGAGATAGAAGGTGCCAAACACTGGGGCACCAAGTAAGAGAAAATTTGGGGGATTTCAGCAAAACTGATTTCCTCTCCCAATCCCTTGCAGGTTTCTTCTCACAGGCTGTCCTCCCTCCACTTCCATCTGAAATGAACAAAATAAAAACCAATGTGATATTGTATTTGACTAGCTGGCATCCAGGGCAATCATACCTTTCCTTTCATTACCATTTTGCTTGCTCTTCATGCAGTTAAGCAATAGCCATTCTTCTACTCAGGATTGCAGTGAATTTCATCGTAGATCTATATTGTCTTAAGGTGACTTTTACTGTGATAACAGTAATGAACTTTTTAATAAAAGATAGCAACATACAGATCCTCTATATTTTATCGGATGATTTACTTGCATTTTGACAGTGAGTCTGCAAAGGTGTTGCTTCTGTTTTTTTTCAGACAAGGAAATTAAATTTCAGAGAGGCCCAATGACTTCCTTGTGATCTTTCAGCTGATAAAGCCAGAGGCAGGATTTGAACTCCAAAGCATTTGACTTTTCATGCTATGCTAATGTCTTTTGATTGTAACATTTCTTTTATAGGATACATGTATGTAATACAAAAATCATATCCAAAGATCTGAAAGCATAGTTTTTCCCCCCTTTCGGAATCCACATTTCAAGTGAATGATGTGGTATGTGAAGTTCTATCCAGCACTTGGGAGATTTCAGCACTAATGAGGAAACATTTCTAACTTAGTGTGTCATGTGGGGATCCAACCAGGAGTAATTAGATGACTTTTGAGAAAATTAAGATTGGCTGTCAGAGGGAAATTTCTATCCTACTCCATAGAATAGTCTTCCAGTGAAAGAAGATTTCACTTTTAATAGTCAATAAAGAACAATAAACTATTACTATTCTAGAATATATGCTTGTTATTGAAAATAGTTAATTTTTAATTATGGGAGAATAGGTGAATATCTTATACTATGTTTTCTATTTTCTATTTAGAACTTTAAATTATCACACACAGAAAAACATTATTTAAAGCTTTTAAGAATCTGATTTACTGAATGAATTTGGAGAAATTCAGAATATGAGAAGCACACATATAATAATGGATCAAAGGATATAACAACTTTCCCTCATATGTAGTCATTTAAAAACATTAAGGAGATACTGTATACATTTATGAATTAACATCTTTGGGGGAGAAATGTGCTGAATGTGATTTTTAATAGGAAATTTTGAAGTTTTCCTAAGATTGAATATACCGGTGATGCCAAAAATTGTATACAAGTGGACACTTTAGTCATCGTTGCTCAAGCAGTAGTTCACCATTATCAGAAGCATCTGGATGCTGATGGTAACCACTTCAAGAACCTCTTGTAATTACAGAAGTCAAACGTGACTTGTATGCATCTTTTGTTATCGATGTATATTATTACAATTTTAATAGTTTTCTCCTTTCTTAAAATGTGTATACATGTTTTTGGCATCCTCTGTATATTAATAGTTCAAGAATTATAAGTATGAAATACCTAATAAAAAGAATATTTTGTGAACAATGAGTAGAGGGTAGAGAAATGCCAACTACCAGAACTCTGATAAAAACTAGATTTACAGGTATCTGGGGAGATTGGGACTAGGGATCTCTCTCCCAAGTAGAAAGAAGTCAAGAAAGTTATCTCAAAGATCTGAGGATTGATAAAGGGGTCTGTAGCCCATTTAGGTTATGGGGTTATGGGTTTGAAGAGCTTGTGTATCTGAATTAAAGTTCAATATTTTTAGAAAGCTCTCACAGTTTTTAAAAAGTAATAAAACATTTGACCTTTTTTTGAATCATCTTTATAGGGAGAAAACCCTCCATATACTATCATGACATTTACCCTCTTTTGGATGACTTTATTGTTTTGGTTGATCATTATTTCTTCTTAAGTTCAAACTAGGAAATAAAGCTGTCAAGATAGCATGTTTTATAAAAGCAAAAAGTTATTCCAAATTCCTCTGAATCAATAACATAAAGGGAATATGAGGAAATTATATTTTCATATTTCCTTGAAAAGAAGCAATAGAAAATTTCTGTACAGTAGCCTTTCGTAGGGTTTTGATTTCCAGATTTCTTAATGCTTTTAAAAGATCCCAAAGGGCTTTAATTTATGTGGATATTATACTTTATATTTATAGTTTAGGAATGTGTAAAATATTTAATTCCTTTAAAAATGATAATAGTAATACCCCCCAAAATTATAAACATATGTACATATATGCTTATAATTAGTCATAATAGCCTAAAAAAGTACAAACAACCCAAAAGTCCCATCAGCTGATGAATGGATAAATAAAATGCAGCATCACCATACAATGGAATATTAATTGGCCAAAAAAAGGAATGAGGTACACTGATATATGCTGTCATATGGATGAACCTTGAAAATATTATGCTAAGTAAAAGAAGCCAGACACAAAAGGTCCCATATTATATGATACCATTTATATGAAATGTCTAGAAACAACAAATGCATAAAGACAAAATGTAGATTAGTTATCAGGGAGTGGGAAGAGTGTTACCAGGGACTGGGGAAAACGGGGAATGGAAATGACTATTAATGTATATAGAGTTTACTTTGGGGATGATGAAAATATTCTGGAATTAGTGGTGATGGTTGCACAATTTTTTGAATATAAAAAACAATAAATTGTGTATTTATAATGATGAATTTTATGGTATGTGTGTTATATCTCAATAAAAATATAATATATATTTTAAAAAATATGTTACATAATTTTATGAGAAATAATTATATTTTCCAGATAAAAATGTTAATAACAGTTACATTGCTTTACATTTTTATCTTATTTATTTATTTTTTTATTTTTGAGGGCAGTGTCACTGTCCCTCATATGTGGGACCCGAACCAGGGCCGCTGGCTTCCAAAGCCAGCGCTTAACCACCACGCCACTCGGCGGGCCCTGCTTTACATTTTTTTGCAAATCTTTTTCATGTTTGCTTAATGAGAATAATTAGATTCTCATATTTGCTTTTGCAATCCATCTATTGCAATATATTATTTTGGTTGAATTATATAAGAAAATCTAGCCTTACATGGTATATTTGAAAAAGGAAAAGTATTATAATAGATTATGCAGATAATCAGACATTTTTCTCTGTTATTTTATCAAAACTTGATATATGGTGACTCTTAAAGCTTACGTACAGTGTAATCTCAAATCCCCAAATGATGTTGGGTAGGCAGTCGTTATTCAAAGGCAAGTCAGGACTGGGAAGTCAAGATGGTTCAGTCACATGGCTGGCACTGGGAGCTGTCAGAATGCCTCAATATTCCTCTGTATGGACTCTCCATGTGACTTGGGCTTCTCACAGCATAGTGGCTGGATTCCAAAAGGAAGTCTTTTTTGTGAAAAAGTAGAAGCTATTGATTTTTTAAGGCCCAAACTCAGAAGTTAAAGTATTACTTTGCCTATATTCTGTTGGACAAAGTTGCAGGGTAGGCTCAGATTCAAGGGCAAGAAAAATAAACTCCAGTTCTTGATGGGAAGAGTGGCAAAGAATTTGCAGCTAACTATTCTCCACGATATGACCTTTACTGATATCTTGAATACCGTGACTTGTGGGAGCTTGGTCTATACTGTAATTATATATTGTTGTTTATACTGTTGCAACATTTACTTTGCAAATTAACACCATTTTAATTGGATACTTTTGTTTGAATTATTTAAAATATATTATCAAACACAATATATTTAATACAATGAGAATCGAGTGCCTTATGGCTTTTTATTATATGCCCATCCCTCCTGTCTTTTAATTTGTGACATTATTGTTCAGTTTTGTTGTCGATATTCAATTACTTAGGAACAATTTCTTTCAGTGTGATATAAAAGTGTAATACAAATATAATATTAACTGTCTGCTTTAGTATCAGTCTGCTATCTCTAAATTATGTATTTTTATTTCCTTTCAACGTTTATTCTGTAAGAGGCCCTGGGTTTGCTCTTAATGGTTATCTATCAGCAGTAGCTATAAGAAAATGTACTAGAGCTTAATTTATGTAGTTACTTAATGATAATATCCTTTGGGAGAAATAAAGTCCACAAAACAGTAAAGAAAAATGTTTCTTAATGTGAACACAGAAAAAGAGTGAGCAAAAAATATTTTGTTTTAAATTGTATACAGTTTTCAAAATGCTTTTCACATGTCCTGAAGTTAAAGCGCTGATGAAATGCCTTTCAAAGTTTCTTTTAGTTTCTCCAGGAATGGTAATATTTTATGCAGGCCCAGGTTAGAAATGCTTACTTGTTATTAAGCATTTATGTAATTTGGGAATTTTGATAGTTATATCAAAGCATACTAAAAGCATCTTTCTTTTAAGCGCCCTTAGAAGTTGCTTCTGGAACTCTGCTTTGAAATTGCTTTCTGAAAGCCTTATTCATGCTGTATAGAAAATTAAGCTTTTTCTCCATTGCAAAATGAGAAAGTGTCTATAGATTATTGGTAGGGGTATTAGGTTGGACATGCCTGCTGTTACTGATCATGGGTAAGTAATGCACTGTGCTTTCTTACAAGAGCAGTACCAGGGAAACTAAAGCTTGATTGACAACTCAGCATACTGAAAATCTTAATGTTACATTAGTTTCAAAATATTTGGTAGGAAGTCATTATAAAACTTGGAACTTAGTGTACAAAATTTCTGTCAGCTCTAAGTATGGGCAGTACCAAAGCATAATTGGTCACCATTACCATTTGAAACAGCAAATTACCTTATGGTAGTATAATAGCTGTCCCTTAGAGCCCTCTGGCTATTTCAGTCACATCTAAAAACCCAGGATATGAATTTTAAGTATTTTTGAGAGGAAGATGTAGAATTATGAGACATCATTTCAGCTACATTTTTTTTGGCAGCTAAATTCTCATTAAGATGAGTTCCCCGATTAAATCTGAGCTAGGGCGTAGTTACCACACCCTTTGTACCTTATTGACTATAAAGTGGAACAGCCCCTGTGATTCACAGACTGTTCTAAATTGCATAACACTTGCTAAATGCCTGTAGCAGTCCGTGCATTTCTAAAATTCTATGAGTGCTCCATATTTCCATTGTTTCTATTTTGGCCTATCTGGTTGGTTTCTTTGATCAGTTTTGGTTGCTGGTCCGTTTTGGAGAATTTACATTTCAATGAAGAAGCTGAGTTTCCTTGCATATAAATAAACTCATGATGTTTTCATAGTGGAATTTAGAAAGGTCACATCCTAGAAGAGAGGCTAGATTCCTCATTTTGGCTTGCTATGTGTTATTCTGCCCTGGCTTAGTGCCCTCCCTCATCCCAATGCCTGAACTACCTTTTACCTACTCCTTGCCATTTTTCAGTCCTCAGCTCAAACCCCATGGTAGTTTTAAAGTCAAACCCATTTAACCTTTATTTGTCTCTCCCTTCTTTGCATTCCTAGTGGTTAGGTTTAATAGCACACATTTGAGTAAACTACCTCTTCTCTAATCATTTCATTAATTTTATCTACTCACTCATTCATTCATTCTCTTATCCAGTAAACATTGTCATGCTTTTCAATGTAATTTGCAAGACACTGTTCTTGTTCGTATAATGGAAATAAAGTTGTATTCAATCATTACCCTCAAAATGAGGCACATAAAGAATAAATAGTCATAATACAAGGTGCTACGTATGAAATGGTGCTACTGGAATTTATTTTGATAATGTCCCCATATAGATTCTCTCCTATAAAAGAGATCAATCTTAGTGTGGTGACCAGGGTAAAAAGATCATGGAAAACAGGAATTTAACTGGACATTAAAGGATGGATGGGTAAGGTTTTACAAGGTGAAAACAATGGTGTAGGATGTCATTCCTGGTAGAAGAAACTAAGTTAGAAAACACAAATGTGAGGAAGACTAGATTGAGTTAAGAGGATTTCAGATTATATCTAGTTCAGTGTAACTATTAAGGAGTAATAAAAACAAAATATCTTACTAAAAGCCTGTCAGTATCTCCAGCCTAGAAATCTGCCTTGACTTCTTCTGTAGTGTGAGTCTTAAATGTCTATCCTGACTTCACTTTGGACATAGGTATATTAACATTAATCTCCTTCTGGATCACTACTCTGTTTCATAAAACAATTGTGCACAATATTTCAAGGACAATTTTACAACAAACTGTATTATACGCCATCAGATACACTTCTTTATGGATTGATTCTAAAAATGGAAATAAAAAGAAAGGTAAATTCCTAGAAGTCATCAAAAATAAACATATCAAAATTAATGTGTTATTTGGAACTTTATAGTAACCAAGGAAGCCCACACACTCACTATTGTAATGTGGACACCCCATTTGCTCTAGAAAAATAAAAACAGTATCAAAAAGGAGCCCTGTTCGGTTACCTTTTGAGTTAATATGTCCTCAGTCTGCCCATAGTTCACTCCATTAGGAAGTTTTTGATTTGAGCATGAGCATACCTCTTTCATAGAAAGTGAAAAACAAAACAAAACTAAATCTAGAGGAAAAAAACTGGAGGACTTTTCTCTCTTCCTTTCTCCCCCTTTGTCAATCCCATATTCACAGGAAGGTAATACCATGGCTTCTGGTTATGCAAAAACATTATTGACCTACCATTGGTGGGACGCTTACAGGTACAATGATTGTTTCTGTTGAGAACACCAGCAGTTATATTATCTCCTTCATCCCCCTACCCGGTAATGACCAGTGATATGTGTTACGAAGTTTGGTTGTTTCTACAGCCTTGCTTCATAGTCATGTACAGTTTTGTACAAAGCTGACTCCATCATGGGAAGGGAATTCAGGATAGTGACCTTGTTATTATTCTGGCACTAGTGTCAGAAGTAGAGACAATTTCTGCAGCAAAAAATGTGAAACACAATTCTGGAGAAATAGAATTTTCTACACAGAAACAGTGTTAAGATATTTTTCTTGTGCATTCATTAACATTTTGGGGCTTAACACATCATGTTTGTAGAGCAGGAGTATGAACTATATAGGGGAAAAAAAACATAAGAGGTTCCAATAATGTAAAAATAACTGTTAATATTATAGTAATTAAAAATTTATATAGGGCCGGCCTAGTGGTGCGGTTGTTAAGCTCTGGTTTGGGAAGCCAGCGGCCCCGGTTCGGGTTCCACATATGAGGGCCAATGACAATGCCCTCAAAAAAAAAAATTTTATATAATTATTCTGTCTTCTATCAATTAATTCTACCCACTTCTGGGATAAATCTTTCTTTTCTACTTTTAGCATGTCTGTGCTTTAGTTTGTCATTATTTTCAAGTAGTTTGTACTCCACATAAAATGTGCTATTTTACATGATTTTTTTTCTATGAAACTAAACATAAACAAAAACTACAGTAGTTTTCTGTATGATAGCTATTCTCTTCCTGTTCCCTCTACGATTCTTGAGTTGCTATAAGCCAAAAACCAAAATCCATTATTAAAATGTTTCCCATGCCAGGTTTTTATTACTAATATGTTGTTTATTTTTAATCATCTTTTGAATTATTGACTATTTTATAGTGTCTCATAACAGCAGTTTCTATTTGTTTTATATACTTCATAGAGTAGATTTCATTTTCTGCCTCACTCCATTATATGTAATGGCTTAGCTTTGAAATCTTCTCTTGATTTAGGGAACGTTAATTTGCTTTAACACATTACTGTCTAAAATAGCTCAGGTTTGTATGGTCTTGTAAAAATTTTATCTTGAAATGCTCTGAAAAGTTCTTTATGTTTTACTCTCTCTCTTTTTTAATTTTTAAATTTCTTCCTGGCATACTTATCGCATATCAGGATATTAAGCAGATGCCCAGACTGACTCAGCTAGATAATATCAAAATGCTGAAATTCAGGTTTCAAAGCAATTGATAACTTACATTCCCACGTTAATCTTCTAATATTTTACTCCCACTCATGACATTTTTACCTAAGTCTTCCAGCAGCTGTTTTGCTACTTAACCTCTACCTAATTGTTTCTTTTCTCCTTAGCCTGACTCCACAGAGTGATGGATCTATTTTTTTGTAGGCTTGCCTGCAATTCTTAACTGAACCCCTAGAGTACTGTGTCCTATTTTATCCTTTTCAATTCTTCCCCAATGAGGCATGACCAAGAGATTGTTCTATCCTTGAGAGGCAAGTTCTTGGAATGGAGTGGCAGATGGATATACAAGAATCACCAGTGCAGTGCTAATGGAAATTCAACTCCAATTAGATTTTAAAGTTGGTTGCTTCCAAAAAGTCTAGAAGTAATATGAATAGAATTGTTTTCCCTGTTGGGATTTTATTCCTTGCTACTAAGATGCTAGGAAAAGTGATGATGATATTGGAGGAATTCAGGTTTAGGAAATGAAGATGATGTGATGATGGTGATGATGATGGTGATGACAATGATGATTATTGCAAACATTTATTAAAGTCTTATTATATATTAGGAACTGAGTTAGATCTGTTATGCAGTATTGTGAACATCTGTTGGTTGCCTTCACTATCAGTGTATTACTTTTATCTTACTGCATAACAAATTACCACAAACTCAGTGGCTTAATGCAACACACATTTATTGTCTTTGTTTTTGTGCAGGAGTCTGGGCACAGCTTAGCTGAGTCTTCTGCTTAGCGTCTCAAGGCTGCAATGAAGGTTTCAGTCAGGGCTGGATTCTCATCTAGAGGCTCAATTAGGAAAGGATCTCCTTCTTCACTCTTGTGGTTGTTGGACTGAGCACTTCAGTTTTTCCTGGCTGTTGACCTCAGTTCCTAGAGGTCACCCTCAGTTCCTTGCCACATGGTATTTCTCAACATGGCCACTTATTTCCTCACAGCCATTCTGGGGAGAGAGAAAAACTCCTGCAAGACAAATGCTAAATCTTATGTTACATAATCATGTACACTAATCATCTATAACCCATCATCTTTTCCATATTCTATGGCTTAGAAGCAAGTTACAGATCCTGCCCATACTCAACAAAAGGGCGTTTCACAAAGATATGAACATAAGGTAGTAGGAGGCATGGGAGTTACCCTGGGAGTCCATATACCACAGGCAGAGGTTGCAATTTGTTCCCCAGTGTCTGTCCTTTCTTTTTCCCCCTAACAAATAGCAAGTACCTTATTGTTAAGTGGACCTATTGTCACCTGGAATAAAGACTCCATTCCCTAGATTCCCTTGCAGTTTGGTATGGCCAAGTAGGTAAAGTACTGCACGGCAGCCAGATTAAAGAATCTGGAACTCTGGGAATTTTGTGAAATCACCCTATTAGCCTTTAAAGATTCTCTACTCATGACTTCTTTAATTTGAGGGGAAAATAAATTTTTATTTTGTGTAAGCCATTGTTATTTTTGGCTGTCTCTTGCTGATGAATCTAATTTTAACTGATATTCTTTTCTATTCTCTATTCTCTTTACTCTTCCCAATAGCCCTTCATTTCCATTTTGTGGTCTATTTTTTTTTTCAAGGAACTCCAAATCATCCCTAGGTTCAAGTTAAGTCAATCAGAACATTCTGTCTCCTGCTCATAGGGGTGGAAATCTGACCTATGCTACTGTAATCAGAGTGAATCTCAAAACTTTTCCTGAGAAATTATAACAATACTTGTATGTTGCAATAATTCCAACTAACCATATTTTTCATTCCAGTCCCTGAGTCTATCCTCAGGATAAATAGAATTTACCTGACTCTTGAGTCTGTTGGTTGCCAGAGATGGTTCATGGGCCATATAAACAAACTAAACTGCTTCATAATAATGGCTGATATTTAGGGAATAGTCTTAAGGAAGCTTCCACATCAGTCTTGAGGTTAGAAATAGCATAGAAAGAAGGACTCCAAGAGAATTTCTCTGTCTCACTGACTACAACGGGATTATTCATGACTGACTCAAGTGGAATTGGGAGATTCCTATTCAGTATGGGTCTTGGAGACTGTCCTATGAGTGGTGAGAATGGATATCCCTGCAATTGTCAAATGCAGATCACAGTATACTGGAATGCAGAAGTGATTTGTCTTTCCTAAATTGTGTACCATTCTCCATACCTATAGTCTTTATTTTGAGGCAAAGCATATTTGAATTTACTATTGGACTTTTAAAAATTACCAAACTAACTATTGCTCACTGTTGTAAGTTGATCAATACAAAGTTGTGGCCTCTTGTTTAAAAGAGATGCTTTTTCTCTCAGGAAGTCTTCTGACTTTCTGTGTGCCTTTTACTTACTTCTTTTAGCTTTACATTGATAAACTGTTCATTTAGGAAAAAGAAAATGATCTGATTCAATACTTCTCATATTGTTTTTTTCAGTGATTGCAAGGTTTTAAACTGTTTTTGTCCTAAACAAAGAAAATATATATTTTTAGAAAAAAAATTTTTTCTTTTGAGGGCAGTATCATTGGCCCTCATATGTGGGACCCAAACCAGGGCCGCTGGTGTCCCAGGCCAGCTCGTAACTACTGCACCACTCGACTGGCCCAAGAATATACATATTTTTAAAATCCAAAGTTGAGATAATTGCCCAGCACTCTAGAGACAGATTGGATGTAAGGATTCACCAGCCTTTCCCCAGCAGGAACTTACAGCTAAGTTAAGGGATGAAAGGCTTAAATAAGTGACTAGGAAAGTGCTAATCATATACTTATACCACAACTGTATATGAGTATATATAAATAGAGAAAGCAATGATTTAGAATGGCTCAAGAGGCTTCTTAAAAAGGAGGTGTATGTAAGGTGGGCCCTGGATTAGGCCAGGCAGAACAGACAATTGAGGCTACCCTGAGAATTCTTGACATGAAACAGAGGAACTGTCCCCAGCCCTCGCTGAACATCCCTTAATCCCACCTCAGATCTAATGGGACAGAACCTCAGGAGTGAGGACAGGGTAGCTGTATCTTTAACTAGCTCTTTTGATAATTCTTTCTGAAAATTGGCAGTTAGGAGTTTTGAAGCAGAAGGTGTGCCTTGTTATTATCACCGCTGCTTGGAAATTAATTTGAGAACACAATTTATAATTCAAGAACTTTCAAAAAATCAAATGAAAGGTTATATCCATCATTGGTATATTATATTCTTTATAATTATGTGTTTGTACATGAGTTCCTATTCTCTTAATTCTCCTTAAAATTTTTTGTCATATATTTATACAAGTTTTTCAAAAAAGCAAACAGGTTTAAGGGTCTACAGACATAACCTTTCCTCATTTATTCATTCATTCATTTGTTCTTTTCTTTGATGAACATTGGATAAGGCTGGAGGAAAGGAATGATACAATTAAGAGAAGAACATTTGCCTTGCCCTAGAGAAATTTTATTAGAGATGGTATGAATTAAACACAAACAAATGTAATGCACAGGAAAAGTGCTAGAGGAGGGAGTGATTACTTTTACTTTTAGCCATGGGAATTAGGGAATCTTTTATGGAGCATTTTGAGTTTGAAATTTGGATTTAAAATGTGGGTAAAATATGGGTATTTTAAAATAAGGAAAAGATGTTTCTTAGGTGGCAGATAGAATATACAGTGTGAACAAAAGTTTCTATGTTTTTATTTTTAAATAAAGCTTGGGGCCACCTGAGTGGCGCATTGGTTAAGAGCTGGCTTGGGATGCCAGAGGCCCCAATTCAGATCCCACATATGAGGGCCAGTGACACTGCCCTCTAAAAAAATAAAAATTAAAAATAAATAAATAAATAAATAAAGCTTGAAAATGCACTTTAAAAATTGTAATATATTTTTGTGTGTGTCTATGTACACTTTTGAAATAAAATGTTATTCTGCTTGATTTTGATGGAATGGCCATTAAATACACATTTTGGTGGGGGGGGTGGGGGTGAGGGGGGAATGTGGCTTCCATTTGGGGAAAGGCATGCCCTTTGTTTTGCATCAGGTGCAAGATATGTGGTGAATGAGAGTCATATGATTTTGCAGATTTGATAGGTATTATATGTTCACCATAAAAAAATGGGAAATACAGGATCATATAGTGAAATCAACATGTTGAAACTCTTGAAGGGCTGCTGACCTGCCGCCACCTATACCTCCACACCCATCCACACCCTGTCAACTTTCCACACATGAGTACTGAATAAGTACTGCATTGTTTTTGCAGTAAGATCAGATACCATTTAACACTCTGAATAAAATCTGTCTCTCAAATATTGGGGGGGTGTATTTTAATGCTTGTTTAAGCATTATTTTATTTATTTTCTTCTTACCTATTGTCTTATGTGTCTTAGGTTGGTTTCCCTAGAAACTGAGATAGGAATTTTTATGCAAGTTGTTTATTGAAATAGTACTCTCAAGAGAATCCTGTAAAAGAGTGAGGGAAGTAGGACAGGACGGGGGAAAAGCTAGGCTAAGATGTAGTTTTACCGAAAAGCTAGTCTTGGTCTGACTCTACTGGGACCTCTGGAGCATGAACAGCATCTCAGGTTGTTCCAGTTAGAGGTGAAGGGACTCATGTCTTGTTTTCCCGTCTTTCATCATTCATTCATTGCCTAAGCTATTCTTGAAGGGAGGGCATAACTTCCCAGAGAGGCAACTTCCAGAGGCCGATGAGATTTCTCTGGAGAAGGGTGCTTTTGTTACCAGCCAATACTCACAGTAGCTGAGAAAAGGATACACTACAGATAAAGTGCAGTAGTTTTGAACTTGCAGTAATTTTGTCCCTGAGAGACATTTGGTGATATCTGGAGATAATTTTGATTGTCATGACTCAGGGGGCGTGGTGGTAATGGTGTTGCTACTGGCAGCTTGTGTGTAGAGGCCAGGCATACTTCTAAACTTTCTACAATGCATAGGACAGCCCCTCTACAACAAAGAATTATCCAGTTCAAAATGTCAACAGTGCCAGGCTTGAGAAACTCTGCATAAAGGAAATCTTAGCAGGGTATCAACAGTGACTCACATTCCTTTTTATGTATGCACTAGGCTACATTTGTAAACTGTAATAATAGCAAGAGCCATTCTTGCTTGGACCATATCAGGTAAAAAAAACTGAATCCCTTATTTATCCATCCATCCATCCATCCATCCATCCATCCATCCATCCATCCATCCATCTATCTATCCATGCATGCATTTACTAAGCAGGTTGATTCATCAAGTAATTATTGAACTCCTACTGTGTACCAGGTACTAGACTCGGCAGTGGGATGTAGGGATAAATACAACATGGCCTCTGCTCTCAGAAAGCTCAGAAAATTAAGACGTGGGAGAGCAAACAGCCTAGTGGATTTTCCAAAGGTAAAAGACAGAATATGCATTAACACAGGTTGAATGTATTAATCAAAACAAATATTTCAATAATTTATCCAATATATATTATTTATTATTGAGTACCTATTATATACCAGGTGCTATTCTAGACAGTGGATATATAACAGTGAACAATATTGAAAAAAATTCTCTGTCATTAAGGTGTTTAATCCAGTGGGAAGAATAGGTAATAGATGTTCAAATAAATTAATACATAAATAAAATTTTAGATAGAGATAAGTACTATGAAGAACACAGAAGAAAAGAATTGGAGAGAGGGTGAATTGGGATAGGAGTCATGGGCTCCATATTTTAGTAAGGGTGACCAGAGAAAGTCCCTTTGAAGAGATGATAGTTCAGGTGAGACCTTAATAATGAGAAGCAGTCAGCCATGTGAAATTCTAGAAGTGGAAGGTCTATTTCAGGAAGAAGAAGATGCTTGGTCTCATTGAGGAACCAAAAGACCAGTGTAGCTGCATCCTAGTGCATAAGCAGCACAGTGGTAAGGGATGAGTTCAGAGAGGTGAGCAGGGGCCAGATGAGGGAGGGCCCACTAGACCACTAAAAGACTTTGGATTCTAATCCAATTGCAATGGGAAGCCATTGAAGGTTTATAAAACAGCGTGGTGACATGATCTGAATTATATTTTGAGATAATCATTTTGACATATGTGTGATAGTCCAGCAAGGAGATTCCTCCAGTAAACCAGTGTCTTCCCACTTGTTTTTACCCCTTTCAGAAGTATCTTTCCTATCATATACCATCATGTTAGGGGGTAAAATATCTGCCATTTGAAGAGTGTGGAAATAGTGAAATATATTTACTATGTCGTTTTTGCTAACAGCATTGTGTTAGTTTTGAATAGGTGAATAGGTATTAAGTTTGAATTTTAAAGAGCAGTTAAGCATTCATGATGCTGTGTCCCAAATGTGGACACATCAATAGAAAGACGAAACCTTTCAGATTAGTGAATTAAGACATTAGCTACCTAAAATTTATTTGGTATAGCTTCCCAACCAAACCAAATCACTTTCAATTTTTTAAATGTATATAGTTCTTTACTTTGAAAGATAAGGCAACGTAGGATGAGCAATCAATCAGTGAATAATTTCTTTCGTGTGTGTGTGTGTGTGTGTGTGTGTGTGTGTGTGTGTTAGCACAGTCTGGAGGGTTGAATTTCTCATAGGATATAAATAAAAGGACTGCGAGATAAATCGTTTCTAGAATGATTTTTTAAAGGACAGCTTGGAACCCAGGGTTTACAGCCTCATTACAATCTTCTCACAGACCTTTAGTAAGCAGTAAGCATCAATGTAGGCTTGACTTGAGTTTGAATGATGCCCTTTGTTTATTCTGGTGTTCACAGAGAGCAGCATGTAAAATGCATTATTTTATGTGTTAGTAGTAATAAAAATGTTAATACATTAATAAGAAGCTTGACAGAAGCCCAGAGGAGCTTGAATATTTTATGGAGATATTTTGTAGTCAAGTAGTTTATTTAAAATGTAGCTAATGCATCATATATATATATATATATATATATATATATATATATATATATATATATATATATCTCCAGCATTGTTCCACTATTAAAGAGTGGGTGTTGATATATGCTCTTTTGGTATACTCTCCCCTTTTGAGACATGTTTTCAAGTTTTATAAATTATAATGTTGGCAAAGATGGAGGTTATTAAAGTTGATTTTTTTTAAATGAAATGTATGTTTAGCAGGAATTATAGTTGCTCTAAATGTCCATTTATAAGTGAAAATGAATAAACAGGTTTTCTTTTTTTACTATAATCCTGGCAATTTTATTAATGTTTCACTTAATTATAAACCCAGTAGAAGCAGTTTCTAGCATATAATTTCTTTATAGTGTAGTTATATGATTTATATAAGATTTATGTAAATGCATGATATGGCAGAACTGTCTTTGGTCAGAGAAATAGGAATTGTGTAGTGATTTCTACCCATGTCACATTGTACCAGTTTCACTAGTCATTATTCTACAGAGCTTCCTAAATTCCCAGTCTTTTTGTGAGTATGCAGGTACGATTGAGTATATCTGTGTGATTACCTTTATTATCTATGTGCATTCCATTTTTGTAGACTTAATTTATGAACAGACAAATATAATGGCCCTAATTTTTTAATTAAAATTCTGAATATGGACAGCAGGAAAAAATAACATGCTGAAAACCCTTTTACTAAGTGGTCAAGAGGCAACTTAAGATTTGTACATCAATTATTGCTATTCCAAGTCAGGTGACATCAAATGTCCTTTTAAATGGTCATATTTTGTCCTAGATATGTTTTGCCAGAGCTGTAACTTGAATGGACTTTTTGAATATATGTTTCTTCCACAGACATGCTACTGGATGAATAAAGTTTTATTGCACATATTACTGCCTCCTGCATCATTAGTCTCCAGTACTCAGGAATTGTAAACACTCAGACAAGCACACTAGGCTCTGGTCCCAGGTCCAACAGAATTTTGAGGTACTGTTATTGGTCTGCCTGTTACTCTGACTGATTGTACTTGTACAACAATAGAATAGTTTCATGACCTATCCTGATTCAACCTGATGGAATCATCTACCTATATGGAAACCTAGCTAGATGGACATGGAAACACACATGAATTAGCTGGACTATGTTCATCAATCTGATTCATAGTTACAGTAACAGCATTTTCTAGAACTATTTTGCAGATTTGCTTGTAGACTATGACTCAAGTTTGAACAAATTTTCATACTTACAGTTATGCTACAAATAATACTTAAGGTACAACCAACAACCTTAGAAAACTTTAGTATCATCAACTAAATTTGAAGATATGTGTATTTGGAGACTCAGCAATTCTATTCCCAGATGTATACCAACGCATTTATGTATGCTGCTGAGCACTTGGAGACATGTACAAGAAGTGTATAGCTGCATTATTCACAATAGCTCAAAACTCATGACAACCTATATGCCTATTAATCATAAAATGGATGAGTATATTTTCATAGATTTTCATAATGTAACAGTACATGGTGGTAAAAAATGAAGAAATTACATGTATACATAATATACATGAATCACACTAATGTAATCTTTGTTTGAAAGAAACCAGACATAAAGAAATACATAGCGGGTGATTCCATTTAAATAAAGTTTAAAGCAGGCAAACTAAAGTACAGTGG
Organism: Aselliscus stoliczkanus; assembly: GCA_033961575.1. Taxonomy (NCBI): domain Eukaryota; kingdom Metazoa; phylum Chordata; class Mammalia; order Chiroptera; family Hipposideridae; genus Aselliscus; species Aselliscus stoliczkanus. The sequence continues at coordinate 36,353,524 of CM066738.1, forward strand.
GAAGAGATGCAAACTTAGATAAACTATTAAGCAAAGCAAGGAAACGATAATCACAAAAGTAAGGATAGCAATTACTTTAGTCAAGAGTTCTGATGATGAAGAGGCAAGTGCAGAACATCCAGGAGTGTTTACAGTGTTCTCTTTCTTCACTTGGATGATGTATGAAAATACTCACTTTACATTAATATATTAAGCTGTTCCATTTTATGTACATATATGTGATTTATATTCACAAATAAAACTTGAAGAAAAAACCTGAATATAGCTACTTAACCTTGGGACTATTCTTAGTATTAAAATTTGTAAAGTTCCTTTCAGAATAAAAAGAATAATGTTATTTGTAGAAACCTCTGAACAAAAAGCAGAAGCATCTGACACAAGATTTAATTTCTTACATGGTCAGAGATTTGCTTTTGATATATACAGAGAGGTGTTAACTATGATTCTCATATTATCAGTCTTAAATTTCATATTCTGTCTGTATTGGACTCCTGAGTTTACTTAAAGAAACTCAGAAGAATAAGGATTTAGTATCATATGCAAATCCCAACAGAGGATTATAATATCAGATACAGATGCAATGTAATTTATTTGAATCATGCCTCGGAGCTGCCAGTACAGCTTTTCAACCCACCCCTACACATCGATTTTAACCTGTATTTCAGTTTTCCCAAATCATAAAGATGAGATTACTGGTAGTTTGAGTGAGACTAATCCACAGCTTTTACAAGGAAGAAATTGATTTCACTTAGAACATATGTTTACTAATGACAGCTAACTTTTGTTATAATGTCTTTATTTGAGAACATTCTGTTATATGTGCATACATGAATTATCTCTTGCGAATTTCACAACTACCCTCTGAGGTTTCATACTAATATTATTCCCATTTTAGAGATGAGGAATCTGAGACTCAGAGTGCAGATTCGAAAATAGGTCTAGATCCATGCTCTTTACTGCTAGCTTGTACCTCATAATGGATTCATTTAGTTCAAAGCTGTAAAAGAAATCCCTCACTCTTTTTATTGTTAATGAGATGTTTATTTCGAATGGAAACTTTAAGGAGTTAACAAGCTTTTTATTCCTGCTCCACTGATGTTTTTTTATGTATCTTTGAGGCTTCCTTGAGCAAACACTTACGTTTTAAAGTAGAATTCAAAACCAAAGATGATGAAACCACTGCACAACTCAAGCACTGGTTCAGAGTTAGACTCCATTTATGAACTAATGTCTGTGATTCTGCTGAGACAGTTTCAGAACCCCTCCTATGTTTTCCATATCCAATTTCTGTCTTATCTATAAGCAGCCATTAAATAAAAAACCTTGGCTATAATGCATGAGTAATGGGGCAGGTAGAAGAAATAGGTGAAGGTTTGTAGCAAGCCACCATTGCTGCACAATGCTTTTGTTTGAAAAATGTATCCATTGTCAGGGTGTCTAATTTTGTCTAAAGGAAAGATGATTATAAGGAAAAACCGTAGCAATGTTCTTAATAGCTAAGATATACTGAGCACTTAATATGTTTCAGCACTGTTATAAAGACTTTTTACATATTAACTCATTTAATCCTCAGTACAGTCCTATGATGTATATATTCTTATTGTCCCCATATACAGAGGGGAAATGGATAGCACACAGAAGTTACCTAATTTGTCTAAGATGACACACTTAGTAAGTGGTAGAAAGCAGGTATATATATATTTTTTTGCCTTATAATCTGTAAGGCAGTAAACCTCATATAATAGTGTGGGTTTAAAAGACTGCCAAGCCTTTGTGAACTTTTATTTCCACAAACCCCTGAGTGAGTAAAGGTCAAGTACCAAAAAAATATTCTTTTGGATTTTCCTAAAGCAACAACACTATGAAACGAATAGTGACCAATCGTATTGGACCCTTGACATTCCTTGCTCAAAAAGTGACCTTATATCTATTGACTCTTACTTCTATTTTTAAAGTCAGAGATTTTTATTCTACCAAACATTTATATTGGAAAAATATTGTCTTTCCTTTGATACACACACACACACACACACACACACACACACACACACACACACACGGTGCCCAAAAAAATGTATACACATTTTAAGACAGGAAAAAACTGTATTAAAATTACACTGATGGTAACCACTTTGAGCACCTCTTGTAATTGCAGAAGCCAAACATGACTTGCATTCATTTTTTTGTTGTCAGTATATATTATTACAATTTTAACACAGTTTTTTTTTTCTTAAAATGTATATACATTTTTTTGGCACCGTGTGTGTGTGTGTGTGTGTGTGTGTGTGTGTGTGTGTATTTAACTAAGGTATTTTGTGATTATTGCCCTATTTTCCTCTTTTAAAATAGACATGAAGTTTACTTTAATGTATACAATATGGGTTTCTGGAAATCAATTCATATATACTTAGAAAATGTGAATTTTATTTTAATTAAGATCTTCTGTGGGTAACATGAAATCTGTGAGTTTTTCTGACTTCTTACTTTCCTTTAAATTAAATCTTTTTCTTGTGACACTATAGAAAATCAGATTTTTTAACCTTAATTTCTTTGGATAGCTAGAACTATGTATAGAAATTATATTAGTTTTCTATTGTGGTGTAATTACCCCAAATTTAGTGGCTTAAAACAACATGCATTTATTATCTCAGTTTTTGTAGAACAGAGGTCTAGGAAGCTTGGCTGGGTTCTCTGTTCAGAGTCTTAGAAGATTGAACTGGTGTCATCCTGCTGGGCTCTTATCTGGAGAATCAGGGGGAAAATATGCATTTGGGTGGTTGGCAGAATTCAGTTCCTTGTAGTTGTTGGACTGAAGTCCCTGCTTTCTTGCTGGTTGTCAGCAGGGAGCCACTCTCAGCTTTTTGAGGCCCTCTCCATTTTCAATGCCAGGAATGACACATTAGATTCTTCTCTGGCCTGGAAGCTTTCTGACTTCACTTCCACCCACACTCAGAGAGGAGTGTATTATACAGGGGTGAAAGGCAATGGAGATCATTATAATTCATGGCAGAGTGTTTATGTTTTAGTATTTTCTTGAGATTTGGTATTGGCAAAGCATCTGAAATAGGCAACTCGCTTTACCTTAGTATTTTAATGTCCTTACACCTATTGATTTCTTAAAAGGAATAATACTTTTAAAAATTTTTTATTCCATTAATATGTATTAGAAGTCAGACTTGGAGATCATCTTAAAATTGGTCAAATATATTTATTCTTCTGCATTCACTGAAATATTGTTAAACATACAGTAAAGGAGGTAGTAAATAACTCTAAATCCAAAGTCCTTTTTTTTCTGATATGTCAGTGGAGACGTGGAGCCATTTACTGTGGCTTTTATTTATGGTAAAGGCAGAACATAGTTGATAGTGAATTGAACTTCACAGAGTTCAATTATCTTTTTAATTATCTTGATTTAGACTAGTGTAGCTTTGCTATGGGATATTTTTGCAATGAAACCTATCTATTTTCATGCCTACCTCAAATCATATCCCGTCTGCCATTTCCCATTGGAAATGCCCAAGGCTTCAGGAAACAAGCAAGGACAGAGGGAATCAGTGGATCTTTTCCTCTGCCTGACTCTGGCTAGAGAGAGACCTTGCAAGCTTCCACTATACCCCAGAGCATGCTTTCCTGAGGTGGAATGGTCACATCCACAGTGGTCACATTCCTTATGTTCTCTGTAAAGAGCTAGAGTAGTGTCAGTGTCCAGAAGAGAAGAAAAGTCATCCTCAAGATGGAAGACATCACATTCATCTTCGCTCTAGTTGGCTGTCATTCATTGAAGAGACAGATTGTGAATAGGATGCATGATGTCCTAATCACTGAGTTTCCCTCTTACTGACTCCGCCATTTGAGGAGCTTTTCAGATAACCTCTGTTTCCTATATCATTGGCGCTTAATATGCACCAAATTTGTTTCTTTTTAAAAGTTTATAGTCTTTCAGTTCAGTATAGTTCCAGATATTTTTAATGAGTCAAGCCTCCCTGACACCCCTCCCTACTCCCTCTCCCCACCCATAGCCTCCAGTACATTTAAAGATATATTAGAACAAAATTTCCCATTAGAAACATACAGGGGCTTATTCATAAACAGCATTGGGAGTCTTCTAATGAAGGGTAGGGGCCAGCTATGTCATGGGACCTTCTATGATTCTTTTGTGTGAATTCAGCATCTACATCGGTGCCCCTTGAAATACCATGACCTCTTAGCTTTATAACTCGTCTTTTATCGTTTACCAGAATGACTACATTTTGAGTCTGTTCATTATTCTGTACCACTTTTCTTCCAAGATAAAGAAATGGGAACTCCTCCTTTATGCCTGAGACCTTTTCCACTCTCTTACATTTATGAACTTTCATGTCATCACACTTTACAGGTTAAAAAAAAAAAGACCATTATTACTCATAGAAATGATTTTCAGATGATTTTTCAATGTGGCTGCCTTTCCTTGGACTCTTTATGTTTACCAGAATCTCTCTTAAAATGCCTTATCTGAACTGAATATAATATTCCAAACATGTTTTCCCCAGCCTGAGCAGAATCGGCTGTTTTCTCCCATGATGTGTAGATTTTACTTTCCCAAGTTCGAAGTATCCATTCTACAGCCAGAGGGGAAGTTAGTGATTATCTAGTGAAGGCCAACCATTACTTTATTTTTAATTTTATTAAATGTATTGGCATGATATTGGTTAGTAACATTATATAGATTTCAAGTGTACATTTCTATAATACATCATCTATATATTGCATTGTATTTTCACCACCCAGAATAAATTCTCCTTCCATCTCCATATATTTGACCCTCTTTTGCCCTCTTATCCCAAACTCTTCCCTCTTTACTCTCTGGTAACCACTAAACTGTTGTCTGTGAGTTTTTGATTGTCTTAATTGGTTTGTTGCTTTCAGTTTTATATCCCACATATGAGTGAAATCATATAGTTCTCAACTTTTTGTATCTGATTTACTTCGTTTAGGATGATAATTTCAAGATCCATTCATGTTGTTGCAAATGGTAGCATTTAATCTTTTCTTAGCCGAGTAATATTCCATTGTATATTATGTACCACATCTTGTTTATCCAATCAACCAACCACTACTTTTTAAAAGAAATCTAAGATTGCCTTAGGATATTTAGTACACATGATAGGCCTCTGGCTCAGATTGAAATTGTGGTCATCTGAGTTCCCCCACACTTTTTGGTTTGTCTGAAGAGATCAGTGTACATTCTATCACTTGATCGCTCCCATTTCTCCTTAAATTTTGGCTTCATTTCCTTCGTGTTTCAGCGCAGATCTAATAATCCATTATTTAAGAATCCTCCATTATCCTTTCCTTATACTCTGTCCAAACTCCTAGCACTGGCTCAACCTAGCCATCTACCTCTCCCACAACTACCCGTAGGCTGCTGAATATTGGTGATGAAATCAGACAGTTGTGTGGGGTTGTTTTTGTTTGTTTTTGTATGTATAAATACATATAAGATTTAATGTTTCTGCTATTCCTCAGCACATTATTCAATCTTTTATTTAGATCTGGTTAGCTGCCTCTTATTTTTCTCCTAGAGTCCAAGCATGCTCCTCCCTCTGGGCCTTTGAACTTGAGATTTACCTCTGTCTAATGATCTTCCACTTCATCAATAATTTTTAATCTTGACTACACATTAGAATCAATGGGGAGGATAAAACTTTTGGTGCCCGGGCCAAACCCCAGACTAATTAATTCAGAACTTCTGAAAGCTGAGGCCCAGGAATTACTTTATTTAAAAAATGTGCAGCCAAGGTTAAAAGCCATTGCCCTATATAGATGCATGCTTTGCTCTCTCTCTTTAATTGGCTTTATGTTCAAATTAAAGATTTCAAATTGAAGAGCTGATAACCTCTTCAGCAAGGATTTTTCTATCCAACCTATCTAAAATATAGGCCACTTTCTATTCCCTTCCCCTACCTTATTTTTCCTAATATCATTTATCAGGTACATTGCTGTTGTCTATTTCAATTTTCCCCCCTCTTCTCACTAGAACATAAGCTGCATGAGGCTTGCATATACATATTATCATATGCATATTGCATTACATTATCAATATTAGTTAAAACCAAAAAAATGGATGAGACTTCTTTGGAAGAGTATATAGACAGTGAAAAGGGCAGATAAGAACCTCAAGGAACTACAACGTTCAGGAAATCAATGAGGTTACTCTTTTTCTTAGTTGTTTTTTTTTTTCGCTGCTCTATTCCACCATCTATGTTAGGGCCTGACATACTATTCAAGAAAGAGTTGAGTGGTTTCCCCAGTTGTACTAATCTTCCAGACCTATCTCATCATAGCCATGGCTTTAATGACCACCTATACTCTGATTCTCCGAAATCTTTATCTCAGGGCATGCATATGTCCCAAATGTACGATGGCTCATCTCATGTGGTATCTTCACCTTCATGTCCTAAGTCTTCCTGGACTCTCCCGTGGGAGTCCGGTAACACTTTTATTTTTCTTAGTCATGCTCACATTTCTTCTATTACAGCACTTTTTACATTGCACAATAATCATTTGTTTCTTTCTTTCTTTTTCTAGGTCATAGATTTCTTGAAGAAACACTGTATTTTTTATTTGTATATTGCCCAGGATTTGCCACCCTAGCACATAGTAATCACTCAATAATTTCTTTCTTGTATGAAAGCATGAATTTGAAATCCACTGTTGCCATTAAAAATCTTTTTTTTTTTTTTAAAGATTGTATTGGGGAATTGGGGGGGAGGAACAGTGTTGGGGAATTAGGGGAGGGGAACAACCAAGTTGTCCTTCAGTATTAGTTGTGGAGGGCACAGCAAGCTCAGCTCCAAGTCCAGTTGCGCTGCTCAGCTCAAGGTGCTGTGTTCAATTAGTTGTGGGTGGGCATAGCCACCATTCCATGCACGAGTCGAACCAGCAGTCTTGTAGTTAAGAGTGCACACTTTATCCACTGAGCCATCCCATGCAGTCTTCGAACTGGCAGCCTTGTTAGGAGCACATGCTCTATCCACTCAGCCATCCGAGTAGCAGCTGAGCTCAAGGTGCCAAGTTCAGTCTTAGCTGCAGGCCGGCGTAGCCCACCATCTCAAACAGGCAATCGTGTTGTTAGGAGCACATGCTCTCACCAGCTGAGCTATCCTGCCAACTGTTGGCAGCTTAGTGGCAGCTCAGCTCGGGCACAGCTCACTGGCCCATGTAGGAATCAAACCGGCGACCCTGTTGCTCAGAGTGTTGCACACTCTAGAGTGTTGTGCACTCTTGAGCAAGCTCTTAACCAACTGAGCCACTTGGCCGGCCCCGCCATTAAACATCTTAATTCTACCTCTAAGATACAGTTCTTGGTAGGAAGGTCTTATTGTCATTATTTAAGTTTTTGATAAATTGATAAAAGTATTGATAGAATGTTTGAAAATTTTCAGCTCAAGGACAGAGTCCTATGATGTTCTATTAGGGACCTCTCTTCAGGATGTTGCTAATCAATTTTGGGGTTTTGTTATTCAGTTCACCTAATAACATCACTATGCAGCCTGTGGTTTTCCATCTGGTCAAAGAGGATATAATTAAAAATTGTTTAATGGTTTACTGAAATCATCAAATGTAAACTACAGAGGGTAAGGCAATTGACAATTCACATTTGAAGTGTCTTCAAGCCAATACCTCATTCTCAAATAGGGATAAGCTAAAATTCTTATCTTCTAGGGGACAGGGCAAGGGGAGGGCAGCTAGGTCTTAAAGAGCAGAGAGGCTGAAAGTGAGCATGGCCCTAATGTTGTCTACTGCCAATCTCCTCAGATTGGGTTGACAAGGTGAAGGTCCATTACATAGAAGGCCCTTAAATTGTTGCAAGTATTCCGGAAGTGCCAGTTAGCCAAAATCTCACTTGATCTTTGGATGTTGATTGAAGAACCAGAGGGACCTCTGCATCTGTGGTTCTGAACTTTGGTTAGGGAATGTGAAAGACACTTGAATCTTGTCCTGAACTGATAACACAGGTGGATAAGAGACAGGTATTTTTTTACCTTTCAGTTTTCCTTCACTATGGGTTTGATGAAGAACTGTGACTTTTTACAAAGAATGAAATTGGAGGATGATATGGGCTTCATCTGTTCACTTTTTCTTTAAAATACATTTTAGTAATTCAGTTATTTTCATTGACTTGAGAAATTAGGTCTTTTGGATATAATCTAGAATAACAATTGTCAAGCTGCTTTCAGCACTATGAAATTTGAGGTTAGTAAATTAATATGTCAAAAGATCAGAAAACAACAAGCTGAGAAGAGAACTAAGATTTTTCAACTTTCAGATGACATCCCATTTATGAAGCCTTCTGTTGTCATAAACTCAGCAAGAACCTTCAACATTATCAGTGGTCTTTGAAATTTTTGGAAAAAATTTTCCTCTTATTTGACTTTGTTTCTGGTGATTGATTTTGGTAAATTGCTTTGTTAGTTGTATTCATTTCTGGATTTTTTCTTTTCTAGCAATTGAGTTATATCTCAGTTATATCTGCTGGTGGTGGAAGAGTAGGGATTATTTGTCATTTCAGTGGTGAACTAGTTTGGATGATTTTACTGAAAGTTGGAGTTGACTATGATCATCTGGAAAGCAAACAATTTTGACAATTAAGGCATACAAATGTAATTGGGAGTGTTAACATCTAGCTGTTCCAACCATAATGTGTTGATTAGAGCTGTTTCATGAATCCTTCTCAGGAGCAGCCCAAGTGCTATATAATTTAAGAAGAAAATACGTCTGTGTATTTGCCATCATGTGTGTCATTTCCTTATGTAATTATTTATGTTTGTGTTTCTACAAGGATGTAGATTCCAGAGCCCTCAATTACAGAAGTTGCTGTGTCACAGTTTGTTTGAGCACATATGTGAGGAGTGGTCATGGGCTCAGGAAAACAGAAGCTTATTGTATGTGTTTCCTTTTATCATTTTCTTGAAAAAATTTTGGATCCAAGCTTGTGTTAATTTTACTCATGAGAGATAAAATATAATTTGTTTCTAAAGGTTAATGTTTAGAAGGGTCAAGAGAAATGGTTATACCCTTTAAATTACTTTTGCAGTGAATTTGTTATTTCAATGTTCTTAAATTATTATTTTCCATCACATTCACAATAGCAGCAGTGTCACAAATAACTATAACAGACTTCTTGAAGAATCATATCTCTTGACCAACAGAACTCTTGTGCCAATACCTTCTGAACTCCTTAGGACAAATGGTATGTAAGTATGAGTATCTTTCTTAAGGATGCTCTTCCTTTCTGTTTGCCACTGTCACCTCCCAAATGATGTTAATTTTTAAGACTACATCTATATTCTAATTAACCTTCATACATTGTTTTGTGAATTGTACTATAATATATGCTCAATAAATGTTTGTTACTGATACTCAACGAAATGTTGAATAAAAAAATTTTTTTTAACATTCTCATTTGTGTTACATATAATGATACTTGTGAAACAGTAATTGTGTTCAGTGGGTGTGACTGCTAGATATTATTCTCAGGTTCTGTAGTTGAGCATAGCTACAATAGCTTCTGACCCTGCCTAGTTGTAGGATTCCCCTGGGAATCAGATTATACATACATATTCCAAGGCCCCACCCCAGACCAGCTCAGTCATAGTCTCTGGGTGATTTGTATCATCAGACAAGTGTGGGAAGCCTGAAACTAGGGAGTTTGTTACTAGGAGCTTGATCAGTGTGTAATTGCATATTGATATACAGGAAAGATTTATGGTTGTAGATTAAGTTGATAGTTTTCATTTATTTCTAATGCTGGTCAATTCCAATATCAGAAGAGAAAATTACTCTGATATGGTCTTTAAATTTTAGTTTCTATGAGACTTAAGTTAAAATATTATACTTTGAAGATTATCATTCATTGAGCATTTACCATTTGCAAAGTACTCTTAATTTTTTCATGTAGTGACTAATGTTAGTATAGAGAGGTGAAATAATTTGCCCAGAGCCAAATAAGTAACAAGTAGAAAATCTTGGCTTTGAACCTAAGAAGTCGGATTTCAGACTTTGCACAATTAACCCCTGGAATATATTGCCTATAGCCATCAGATGCTGCATACTTATTAATGTGTCAGGCACTACTATACTAAGCACTTCATATACTTTAAACTCATTTACCAATCCTATGAAGTAGGGTTAAGAAAGATTAAGTAATTTGCTCATAGTTACCCTGTTAATAAGTGGTAGAACCAGTGTGGTTTGAAGTTAGGTTGGCTCAACTCCAAAACTCTGTGCTCTTAACCACTACCCTATATGCAAGAATGATGTGCTTGAATGTGCTGATTTCTTGTCGTCTCTTCAATATTTTGTTTTACAAAAATAATAGTTACTGGGGATTTCTGGAAGATAATTATATAATACTTCAATGTGTATATTAAACAATGTCTACATTTTAACATCTACACTAAAACACTTCAATGTTGACATTAAATTTTAGAAGAGCTTCTCAAATATAGAGTTCCTTGTTCCAGAAAGACTTTTAGAGAGTAAATTTGTCACTCTATTACCTGTTAGAGACTGGCTGAAAGTAGAGCACAAGATTAACATTCTTTTAAGAGATTATTAACCCTATATTTTTTAATTCTAAAAGATAGTATAGTTGTGGGATACTTAAGTGTTTTGCGAATGTTTGGTAGAAGCTACACTTAATTTCTTTCATTTGAGCATTAACTATTCCACAGATGTGCATTTTGTCAGAAGCAAATGTTTTTCTTTACTGTGAAATGACTTATAAATTTACTTTTATGCATTTATGAAAGATTTAGTTTGAGTCGCTTCTCTTTTCCCCTCTTGTCCCAAAATGAAGGTGAAGTGTTAATTGGTTTTAATGGCTCTTTCTGCTACCTCTCCATCTGGGACTTCTAAGGAAAGGTGAAGAATTAGAGAAGAACTTGTGAAATTTGTCTGGGGAGATGAGAAACTTTTATGCACTTGTGAACCAGCACACTTCGTTTAGGTAATACTATTGCACTATAATAAATATTGAAATTTAATTTTCATTCTTAGACCTAACCTTTTAAGTATATTAGTTAATATTCAAAGCAGAATTTTCTGAAGGAAAATGTTTACTAAATTCCTGTACCCAGAAAAGATGAGCACCTGATAAACTAGGAAATAAAAATGTCTGTTTAAACATGTTTATAAACCCAGAGAATACACTTCCTTCTCTCATTTTTCTTTTTAAAAGAGCAAAAGCATGCTAATTTGAATTCACACCTAGAAAGGGATAACCTGATTATGCAATTTGCTGTTTCACTTAAACAGAAGACTGTAGTTGCCTGACACAGGTACCTGACTGTCAACATTCTCTCTTTCCCAGTAAAAATAATTCCCACCAACAGGGACCAATTCATCTGAAACACTGTGCATGGTGTTCATACGCTGAAACACTTTAATAATTAACTTTGATTTAACAAGTTACCATCTAAATATTTGTTCTTACATAGCAAATATGTTATTGGGGTTATAGAAAACATAAAGGAGACTTTTACCATTTTAACAGCTTTAAGATAACAAATCTTTTGTAAAAGATTGTTATTCTTTATGCTTTTTAGGTACATGTAGTTGACATTCCTACATGTACCTTTACCATAGGGCAGCAAAGTAACATAATGAGCCCAGTCCAGTGCAGGGGAAGAGGGAGAAAAGTATGCCTTTATTAGTATTTGTTTCTGTAAAATCAGTGCAGGAAACAGAGGGAAAATAGAAATGCACACAAGTCTGTTTATCTTGCTTCCCTAGTTCCCATTTTATGTTACCCTATGTTCAAATGTTAGTTCTAATATCAGATACCTGGCAGATGTTTCTTCATCATCAAAGTGAAAATAAAACTTACTGAGCATATATTAAGAGCTAGGTCTCAGTTACGCGCTCAACATAAAATATATAATCCATTTTTTACAATTAGAGAGGAACTATTATTATCCCATTTTACTAAAAGTGAAACTGGGGCTTACAAATGTTGGTTAAATTGCCCAAGCATATCCCAAGTAAGTGGCAGAAACTGGATGTTAACCCAGATCTGTCTAATTCAAAGACAATGCTCTTAATCATCATCTCAAATATCAACCGTAAATGCAATTTGATAGAGTGTTCTTGGGTTCAGCATTTCACAATGAAGAGAACAACGTAGAAAAGAGAGGAGAGCTGGAGTTAAGATCCTTGTGTTTGGAATCAAGTTGTTTTTTGGAGTTGTAGCTCTACCATTTATACTGTGTAGTATTGGCTGAGTTGCATAATCTGTTTGACTTTCCATTTCTTTTGGAAATGGGAAGTAAAGGAGATAATGGATGTGGAATGCTTAGTAAATTGTTTCTGCTAGTTATCATGAAAGTGGTGATTAATACTCTCCATTGGTTTACAGTTTACAAAGAGTTGTGTCTCAGATGAAACTTAGTGATAAAACCCTTTGAAGCTCATCCATTGTTTTGTTCATTCACCCAACAAATATTTTTTGAGTGTCTGCCGTGGGCCAGACACATTGTTCTGTAGGCTGGAGTGATTTAGCAGTGAAAGGTCAAGAAAAAATTACTTGCCTTCATGGCGTATGCATTTTAATGGGGAATATGGATAATAATATATAAGTAAAATATTTTGTATATTGATAATAACAATAATAAATGTAAAATTTAACTCTTGTATGGTGAGTGCTATAAGCCAAACATAACTCTGTGGTTATATCCATATTATGACTTGTAGACTAACAACATGTGTTTTCGTTATGCAGTTTTGAAAAAATGTAAACTAGTTACTTCTTTTAAAAATTTTATATTTTAAAACAAAAAGGGGATTAATTTTTTATTTAATTGTTAGTACACATCACCAAAATTCATGAAATCTCTTGTAGCTAAGCCCTAAGGTTCCATGACATATTGGGTAAAAGCATGGAATAAATGTAGGTCTCTAATACCTATCAGTATTTATTCACTTGTATGTCTGGGAAGTATATTCCAAATAAAGCATTTCAGTAATTCCAAGATTATTTTTAAAAGTTATTAATTACTATAAAACATTAAATAATCTTGGCATTTCTTTACCTTTGTAGACTAGGTAGTTGTACTCATGGGTTATTAATATGTGCCTCAAATTCAGCACTGTTTCTTAGAAAACACAAAGGGATCATGAAAAGGTGTTGCGGTGAACTCAAACATTAAGATTTGTCTGCCAACTCTGTGTTTAATTTTATTGAAAGCTGCAAGAAAGGTAAGAATTATTCTCAGAGTAGTTTATAACTATGAAATATTGACCAGAAGTCGGTATTCAGCATCATGGGACAGAGGTCTGTAAGCCTGGGTAGAAAAATCCACATTTGGCCCTTAAAATGTTCTGAGATTTAATCCTAAAAATGTCTTCTAGTTGTTATCTCAGAAAAAGGCAATGTTTTTTTTTTTCTGGAGGTAAACACCTTTTTAAAGCTATTGAAGAAACGTTTTTGTTCATTATTTAAAGAAAGTGCTTAAGAGCTCAAGCTTCATTAGTGGACAGAATACTTGTTCCATGATTTATTAACTATGTAACTTTAAGAAAGATACCATTATAGCTCCAAAACATACATGGCATTTTTTCCCCCTCTCTTCTTGCTGCTATTATCCTGTTCCATATTAGTTCTTCTTCTCCATAAAGTGACTGGGGCCGTATTACAGTTGAAATCTGGCAGTCTGATTGCCACACATCATTCTCCTCTTCCTCCTCCTCCCCAACACTAGAATGAAGTCCAGACTCTCTATCTTGGTCTTGGCCTACAAGACCATTCATGATCTAATCCAGCCTTGCCTCACTGATCTCAGGAGCTTGCTCACTGAGCTTGAGCTCTCTGACATTTTTCAATTCCTAAATTCACTAAGCCAATTCCCTTTTTGAAACTTTAACACTTCCTGTTTCCTGTACTCAGAGTACTCTCTGCTTCCCTTTTCACGTGGATGACTCTTCATCCCTCAGGTCTTAGGCTTTCCCTTCCCACCCTAAATAGGTTCTCCTGTTATGCTGATTCATAGTACCAAATTTTTCCCTTCCATGACACCTGTCAAAATTTTTCACTTTATATTTATTCGGTCAATATCTGAATTCCTGCCTCCTCTAGCTATAATCTCCATCTCTTTTTTATTCACTGCTTTATACCCAGCCCTATGTGTAGTTATTGAGTAGGTACTTAATAAATAATTACTAATGTTGAATGACCTTTCAAAGCCTTAATTTGCTCATCCGAAAAATACAGATAATAATTCCTACCTGTAAAGTTATTGTGGGAATTAAACGAGGTTAAAATGTATAGAACTTAGCATGTTCTTGATGAAGTCCTCAGCTAGTGGTAGTGTCTGCAGCAGCAGCATGGTCATCAGACACTTATTTTATTTTATTTTTAGAGGGCAGTGTCACTGGCCCTCATATGTGGGATCTGAACCCAGGCCGCTGGCATTCCAAGCCAGCTCTTAACCACTGTGCCACTCGGCCGGCCCACCAGACACTTATTAAGTCCAATATGTGTGTAAGACATGCTAATGTTTACAGAACATATTTTTGAAAGAGAATTTGTTAGACTTTTATTTTCCTAGTCTTTACTGTTTTTAAAAAATTATTAACATTGGTCCTCATTATCAGAAATTAAAATGTGGAATTCCAGCAGCAATTCCATGCCTTTTAATGGGACATTCATATGAACTAGCCTCAGCTTTATAATGTTACAATTATCAGAGCCATGCTGTACATTCAGAAGGGTAATTACTTTGGGTAGTAATTTCCTAGACTACCCCCTCTCCACTCGAGCCAGCTGGCATTGAAAAAGAAGTACTGCTTTTATGTGTGTACACAGTCTGTAAAATCCCATTATCCCCAACTTCCACACCCCTGTGGCTGCATACTTCTTTTGGAAGCCTCTTAAAAATGGGGGGGAAAAAAACCATCTTTCAATGCAGCCCTCAAGTTTTTCTAATCTCATTTCACCCCAATAATATAAAAATGAGATCAGGGGTAGGAAGTAGGAGGGATCCATAATGTGATTTGCTTATCCCTTCTCCTATAATCTTATGATACTTGTGGGAAAACCTGGTAAAAGTTTGTGTGGGTAGGTAGAAATATTTCTTCAGTGTGTATTTTGAGATAAATTTCAGTTTAATTCTGTTTTGATGTTCAAAGAATAGAGCAAGGTTAATTTGGTCATTGTAGTTCTTTTTCTTTCATCTGCTCAGATTGTCTATATTATTTAAACAGGAGTTTCCAGGGCTGGCTGAGTGGTGCCTTGGTTAAGGGCTGGCTTGGGATACCATTTCTGAGCAGCAGGACCCTGGTTCAGATCCCACATGAGGGCCAGTGACACTGCCCTCTACAGCTAAGATGGTGAACAACAGCTTGACCTGGAGCTGGGCTGCCATGAGTTGCCAGCCACAGTATAGGCTGCAGCCCTTGCTGCAGTGGGCTGCCGTAAGCTACTGTGAGTGGCCGCCTGCCCGTGTGAGCTGCCAAGTGCTGCCGTGAGCAGCTGTCCAGTGACCAGCGACCAATCTGCCTCACCCGGGAAGAGCACAATGATACCAACATGGGCCAGTGAAGTGATATCCTCCAAACCAGACTGAAGAACAGAAGGGCAGCAATTTGTCTGTTCCCCTTCCCAGATTCCCCAATGCTGTTTCCCTCCCCCAATCCCCAATAAAATCTTAAAATAATAATAATAGGAGTTTCCACCAACATCTCATGACCAACATCCTTTTTAACTGTGATCATCTGTTAGAGTCCTGGGCGCAATGCCCTCCCTATGCTCTCCTTTTCTGTTTGTGTCTCTTTTTATCTAAGGATTTGATCTCCTTTCTGGCCCATCTCCTAACTGCTTCCACTCAGTCCATTGCAATTCTTTGCTTTTTGTTTCCAACTTCCCATGTAACTGACATTTTATTTAGCATTCTTTCCCCCACCTTGAATTAATTGACATCTGTTCCCTGAGGATGACATTTTCCCTGTTACCTGTTCCATCACTTGTCACTATTTGATGAAACGAGGGTAGAGGAAGTATGTGGGATGTAGGTGGGGGGGTTCCAAAAAAATTTTCTGTCTCTGAAAGACCATTTTCCTATGTTCCTGTCACCATTATTCACAAACCTTTCTTTTGAAGTGCTTATTTTACATCTACATCACCTAATCCCATCATTTTCTCCCTCTTGGTAATCTCTGGGACATTTTCTCAACTCCCCAGGACCTGTTTTATAAACTTTACCTTCATACCAACCCTTTCCAGCTTTCAGAGTGACTTTGTAGCCGTAGCTGATGACACAGCCTTTTCTTCAGTCATCTTAGTCCCACCATGACTTAAACCACACTTCTTATGCTTCTTAATTATTTTTTCTCCTATGAAATATGCTCCCTGTCCTCATTGTAGATTCCTATCTCTATAGTGCATCTTAATTCCTGTGGTCAACAAACATCTGTACTGGGATTCATTTCCTTTTTATCTGTCTTGATCCTTCACAAAACTGACCAAAATCTCATCACCCTCCAAGTTCCTTAAAGAGTAGTCTTTTTTTTTTTTTTTTTTTTTTTTTAAGATTTGATTGGGGAATTGGGGAAGGGGAACAGCCAAGTTGTTGTCCTTCAGTCTTAGTTATGGAGGGCGCAGCTAGCTCAGCTCCAAGTCCAGTCACCATCCAGCTGCCCGTCAGAGCTCAGGGCAGCTCAGCTCAAGGTGCCAGGTTCGATCTTAGTTGCAGGTGGGCATAGCCCACCATCCCATGGGGGAGTTGAACCCATAATCTTCTTTTTAGGAGAAGGCACTCAGCTTGTGCGCAGCTTACTGGCCCATGTGGGAATTAAACCGGTGACCCTGTTGCTCAGACCTTGCACCCTTAACCAACTGAGCCACTTGGCCAACCCAAGAGTAGTTTTAATCGTTGTTTCTTTTTTCTTTATCTCCTATTGTCCTGTTAACTTCCTAGAGGCTTTTGCCTCATTTCTGTGCTGACACTGCTTTCAATATCACTGAAAGGCTCCTCTTTTTCCATATTCACCAGTGTCTTCTTCCAAGTTTATATTCCTGACTACATTTTTGACATCCTCCTTCTTAAATATTTATATTTCCTTGATTTCATAATATTTTATTTCATTATTTTGCCTCCCATTGTGACTCCCATTTTTTTGTTCTTTTTGTTCTTGGACTCCTTTTCCCTCTTCTCTCCCTACAAAGGGCAGGTGTTCCTTGACTCTTTTTTTCTCTCTCTCACTTTTATCAGAAATCACTTTCTGTTGGTGATTTTGTCCACCCTCTCAACTTTAATAATACCCTATTAAATATGGATTCTTTTCCTTGATACTGAGGATCTGTCCCCAGACCCTCATTTCCAACTTCCTGATAGACATTTCCAGAGGGATAACATAAATGTATCTTAAACCTAAGGCGACTATAATTGATCATCTAAATGGGGTCACTATAGTAGGTTAAAGGGAGCTCTATTAATAATTAGCCAGTGTAAAGCTGTATTGTGCATATGGTCATCAATTCACACTTAATATGTACAAAATACTCTGAAACTTGTTTTTCTAGTATTTTCCACCATTATTAATTGCCTCACCAACATTCTACTTGTCTGGGCTGAAAATCATCATCTTCAATTCTTATTCTTTTTTTCAGTTTCCAATTCCTGGGAATTCTACCTTTCCTATGTCTATTGAATTACATCCTTTTTTTTTTTCTTCTTCAAATCCCTTCCACTGTTCAGACCAGAGGAAATAATGCAGAACCTTCTAACTTGTCTCCTTACTTCCAGATTCTCCTCATCCATCCTTCATGCAATATTCTTTATGTTTACAAAATGTACCTAAAGTGCAGATTGTTTAGAAGCCTGCCAAAGAATGTCATGCAGGCTTCTCATCTTGGAATTCAATACATTACAGAGCCTGACATAAAAAAACAAACAAACAACAATAAGACTTTTCCAGTCTTCCCTCCTTCCTGGACCCTGTATTTCAGCTCGACTATTGGCTTTTCCCTCAACACTTCCTAAATCAGTGGTCTTCAATCTCATCAAAATCACCTTTGGAATTAAAAAAAAAAAATTTTTTTAAATGCCCAACCTAAACCTGAGAGATTTAAATTTAGTAGGTCTATATTGAGAACTGGTTATCTTAATAAAAGCCTCGTCACATGATTCTGACCAAAGCCAACACTGAGAAACATTGCCTCTATTTTCCTATCTTAATTACTTTATCATTTTCTCTCCATGGCCAGTATCTGCTTTTCTTACTTTCTCTTTAAATACCTTCAGATCCTTCAATACTCAGCCCTAATGTAACCTCCTTCATGAGGTCTTCCTTGATCCATCCAAAACAGATGTAATTATTTCTTCTATATTGCAGTCATAGTAAACTTTCATTAGATACATATTTATGCCTTACAATCTATAGACAGCACACTTCTTGAAGGCAAGCTTCTGCTATGATAATAGAGAAGACACTCAATAAAGGTCATTGGCTGTTGAGATTATTTATAGAGAACTTTGAAGTTCTTAAGAAAGTGATTGCCAACTATGAGTTATTTTTTGGTAATTTAACCCACGTCTAAAAGCATAAAGTACAGTAGTTTTAATTTCTGGTACTATGCTAAATTAAGATTTGCTAATCATGCTAAGTAGGAGAAAGGAATTAGAATTTTAAATACTGCTACTTTTTCAGCAGCAGATGAGCTACTATTAAATTCAGTGGTGGACCGGTTTCTTTAACACCCACACTTCAGGTGTTTTAAAGCATGTGGGTCTCTTTGGATTCCTCATGAAACCTGTCATGTTGGCATGTAGCTATAAAATGTGCTTTACTCAGAAACTGTAGTTAGTAAAGCAGTCTTTTACTAGTTGCTTTTGCACAGGAGAATACTTTTAATAAATCGGACTTGCTGTAAGATAGAGCAGTGTTGTTTTTAGTAGGGAATGAGACCATAAACACAGTGATTTAATGCAGTTATAAGTGGCTGCATCCAAAAACAATTTTTGATTTTGTCAAACATTCAGCAAGGGAGTGATTTTTCCCTTTAAAAAAATCTTCCCCAGTTGTATTCTTGTTAAATCTATAAGCTTTATATTCAGGATTGAATTTTTTTTCCCCCTACAATTTTCGCTGTTAGTGCCTGATCGATAAAAATTATAAGCATTGCATTTGGGATATACGCAAATGTATCTGTAATTAATTTAATGCCCTCTAAGGTGATGCGTGTTTTGTTGTTCTCTTGTAAGGATATATATTTTTTCAGCAAAGAATTTGCATTTCATTGCAAGCATAGGTAAAGAATAAACTGTTATTCAGTGCTATTTGCTGGTATAAAACATGTTTCTGATTTATACCAGGTAAAAGAATTAAAACACATGTATTAAAATGCACATAAAATTTTCTGTAGTCATGAAAGATACACTTACTGGAAAATACTCAATATAATCTCTCAGGTTTTGGCTTTTTATGAACTCACAGGTTTACAGGGACTATATGGAACAATCCAGTCCTTTCCCTGACTTCAGGAAGAACTGTAGCTGAACTACTTAGAACCTCTGGAAGTAACGTCAAATTTCCTTCAGAAAATGTTTTCTATATTTACTGTTAATCATATTTGTCTTTGCTAAGTTATTCCTAGAAAACAGCTAACCTCCATAAAAGGAGTCAAAAGAGAAAGTATTGGGAAACATATGAAGATGGGAAATGAATGAATGAGGTTTCATAGGCAGTTGGAGATATTTGTTAATACAGTAGAGGCAGCGATATCTAGCAAACCTCTGGGAACTCATGGCTAATTGTTTTTACTGTAATAGTAGTAACTTATATTTTGTTGAATTGTAGTCTCCATGCACATCGTCTCATTTAATCCTCAAAACAACCCTGTGAGGTGAGTGATATGAATAACCCCATTTTATAGATAAGGAAACTAAGCTAAGAGTAAGTGGTTGGTTTTTTAAGTACATACTAGTAAGTGGTAGAGCTGAGATTTCATATCCTCTGATGCCAAATCATAGTACCAATAAGCTATTTAAAAACTATTAGCTTTTCAGAGACCACCTTAAACAGTATCAATCCTGGCAGCAGTATACAAAAGACTGAAAGGTCCCCAAACCACTCCTAAAGATTTCTTATCAATGGAGTGAATAAGGAAAATAAGAGGATTCCAAAAGATTGTTTGGAAATTAAGTGATGCATTAAACACTGAACTCTTTGAAGTAAAATGATACACAAGATCAAGATATTGCTATTTTTTTATTTGTAGCCAACGTTTATTTTTATGCCTAGAAAAATACATGGGGGTGCTTAGGACTAATGTGCCGGGCAATTTGCTACTTTAGTGATAGTAACATAATCCCGAAAAAGCAAGCACGATTATTTTGTACTTTTTTGTTTGTTTTATTCAGCAATAAGACCATAATTTTTCATATTTAAGGAAGTATGAAAAATTTGTCAAATTTTAAAAGCTGAATACATGTAGCGTTGGATCAAGGCACATACAAGACTGGCCAAAGGGCGTACAATGCACTTTGGTTTTTTGTTGGAAAAAAAAATATGGCAACAGAAAAGTGATGTGGTTTTTAAACAAGTAATAGCTCATAATTCAGTAGGAAGCTAGAAAGAAATGTTACATTACACGTTCATTATGTAATATAGGGAAAACTGTGACAGTAATGGGCAGTAATCTTGATCGTTGTGAAAATAAATTGAACATTTATATGTACAGTGTTAAAACATTTCACATAAACCAGATCTAAATTTGATTTCTAGCATTTTTTTTCTTTAAATTCTCATTTATTTAAAGTCCTTTCTCAGCATTGTTGAGGGGAAGTTCTTATGGTTATGCTACCTTTTTAATACGTATAAGGTTTTTTGACATCCTTTATGATAAAAACATCATAAACGTTAACAATTATGTCTTTAAGATTAACTTTTCAAAAACCAGGATGGTATAGGCAAAACCAAAATGCAGTTCTGGTATTTTAGTTCATTATTCTATTCAAGTCTAAGTTTTTATGTTTTCCTAAGTACAAATTTCCCCCCTAACTTGGAAACATGCTTACTTTATTGTTTTTGTGAAGTCGTTTATTCTCAAAGCTTTGTTAACAGTGGCGTTAACAGACTTCACACTCCTTTTATGCCAGCTGATGTATTCAGTCCAGAAGATATCTAATTAGATATTAGAAAATATCTAATTTTCTTAGAGTAAAAATGGAGATATGCAGCAAGTTTGATATTGCCCATTACTTCACATATTTTGATTTATTCAATACCACTGGGATAATACAAATTTAATATTTGGAACATTATTTCATAAATATTTTTTGAAATTTAATTTTTCTCATAAGCCAGTTTTATTTTTTTTACATTTTATTAATACCAAAGTGAAAAATGGCCTGTGCTTATACTACAAGGATCTCATGTGAACTCAGTCCTGATTGTTCAACACAGCAAGAAAATTCACTTTCACAGTCAACAAGTCATCTTACTCAGTAGAACACAAAGTAAATGGTTTATAACTTCAATATTTGCAAGGAAAATACAGTACAAATTACTAAAAAATACTAAAATATAGAATTGTGTTCAGGCATCTCCACTACATCAATCGCAGTAGTAACCTGAAATTTGAAACTTTTAATAAAAAGTTCTTAAATATAAATTATATGGCAAATGTACAGTACATTGCTTTTTTCAGTCTCTTTTTCCAGTGTTTTGCAGTAGAACAGAGTTCCTCCCATCACCTCCCTTAGGTTTAAAAAACCCGAAACACAGTCTGCTGCGAGTCTTCCAGCATCATGAGTGTGAGTGATCCGAGTCTGGAATACCACTGTCTCTGTAGCTGCGGTTACTACTGCTTTCACTGTGATTGTTTTTGTACAGATTCATTCCATTAGGAGGAAATATGGTGTGTATTACAAATTCCTCCTTTGAGATTGGTTCATTGCTTATTGGTAACATCTGAAAAGAAGTCTCCCTGATTTCCAGGATGGAGTTATCCTTCTTAGTGCCAGCTTCTGCGTAGTCATCCTTTCTCCGCCTCCCTTTGCTGTATGCACAGTTCCTTGAGAAGAGCGACCCATTCCTATGAACATACCAGCACACTAAAGCAAGAAGGGCAATGGTCACCAGGGCCACAGCCCCACCAATGATGGCAGCCAATGGTAAATTGGGGTTTTTGTAAGGTTCTTTCTCTTGCTCTCGATTCAGGGTGGTTGTGGGGTTGTACGTTCGAAGGGGTGCAGTTTCAGTCTCGATACAAACAGGAGTTTCATCAAACAAGTAGAGGTTACTGGTTTCCATGGGAACCATGCAGATTCGATAGGGGGAATCAGGCTCCAGGGCTGTGACCAAGTATTCACTGCGTTCCCCTGTTACGATTGTTTCTGTTATAGATCCAAATGCTGGGCTATGGCCCAGTTTGAGCCAGCTGAGTCTTAGAGCAGTCATAGGTAGGATAAGTTTCCAAGAGATATGAATTGTGTCAGAGGTGACAGATTTCACAGTAATTATAATTGTTTTTCTTGCTGGGCTCCCTGTGGTTCGCTGATCCTTAGTGAGCTTGGGGTTCTTAATGTCTGGTTGTGTGGTCACTGGAGCTGGCCACTGTCCTTGAGCAGGATATACTGTGTTGGGTATTGCAGTGGTTATCTGAATAGTGCTGACAGCTGCACTGTCCTTACAATCAAACAGTTCTGCATTGAGGTCCTTGATAGCCATCCCCCGAACTTTTTCTGGGGCTTGGCACATGAGTCCACGCACATTGACCTTCACAGGTAGTGACTGTAACCAGTCACGTACCCATTTCATCTTGCAACCACAATACCAGGGATTGTTGCGAAGAATTAGTTGGGTTATATTGTCCAAATCATCAAAGATACCCTGAGGTAAATTACTTAGGTTATTATTGGACATATCGAGTCGATACAGCTGCCTTAGATAAGAAAAAGCATTTGGAGGCACCCGGTTAATGTGGTTATCTTGAAGATAAAGCTTCCTCAGGTTTGTACCTGGAAGGTTTACTGGTGCAGCAGTCAGGGAATTCCGTACCAGTGACAGTTCCGTTAAGTTGACTAGGTTAAAGAAAACTTTATCACCTAAACCATGGTTGTTCAACAGGTTTCCATCCAAAACCAGGCGTTTTAGGCTAGTCAGACCTTGAAGAGATGGTGATGAAATAGTGGAGATGCGATTATCATCCAAGCGTAGTTCTTCTATAGTCCTGGGCAAACCCCAGGGGATTGTGCTAAGGTGATTACGGGACAGGAACAGCAGTCGGAGATAGTTGCTGTCTCGGAATGCCCCCTCTTCGATGCTAACAGCAGAGACAGAGTTATCATCTAAATGCAATTCTTCCAGATAGGGAATTTTTGAAAGTGAATCATAAGTGATAGTCCTTATGTTATTTTCTTGTAAATGTAATTCTTTGACGTACTTTGGTAGGTTGGTAGGAAATTCATCTAAACTGTTGTGATATAGGTATATTCTTTCTACTTTCAGCAAGTTTTTCAAATCTGAAGGAATCCCAGCATTATTTATTTGGTTGTTCTGAAGGTAGAGAGTTGTAGCATCCTCTGGTATTCCTGTTGGAATGGATGTCAGGAAGCGATCATTGCAGTAAATGAAACCTGCATCGCAGCGGCACACAGATGGACAGGATTTAGCCATAACTGAAAGAGGTGCCACCTGAAGGAACAGCCCAATTTTAGTCCCGATGAGGAAGAGGCTCCAGGCTGGGCTGATCATGGTCAGCAGTGTCGAGGTCTTCAAAGCCCTAAAATGGAGTTAAAAAAAAAAAATACAGAAAGCAATCAGACTGGCATACTTAAGATAGTATTCTAAATAGGTATGGAACTAAAACATCAATAATTACTTTTACTATGTTTTTTTGCACACTTAAGGTTTTTACTAGCTAGCAAGCAGTGAACACAATCATATAATGTCTTTACCTTACATGTTTCTGGTACTAAAATAAAAAGTATCATTTGATTTTAAAATGTTAAATATAATTAAAGTTTTATTGGATATCCTAAAGCATTTTCATAATACTTGATATTAATTTTGTAGCCAGTCACTGGTCAATCTAATCAATATTTAATTTTTTCTTAATATTCATAATGAATTGACACAAATAGCATGAAAATGAACAAATCTTTTTTTTGTAGGGAAAGAAAGAATTATGCAGCTAATGCATCCAGCTAATCAAAGTGGAAAGTTCCATTTCATGTTAAACTAGTTTTTGCTATTGTTCCCATTATGTTTTGTACTACATGGTTTGATGGCTTCATGTACAGTTTTCATTATATTCTAGCTCATGTTTTACAATGCATTTATCTTTCTTCAAATTCTAATCTAGATTATGATTCAACTTTCCCCATGGCTGGAGTATTATGGATTTATATTAATCTATTGTGTAATATAATTTCTTCTGCACTTTTAGGTATTAATTAGCCTTTATAATTTCAGGCATGAAAATAAAAGACTTTAATATTTTTCCTACCTTATTAAACGATGTGAATAAATTTTGCGTGAGTGAAAATCCAATGCACATATATTATTTTCCTGGTGAGGGGCTGGGACTTATAAACTCTTGTTTAGTCCTTGGAAATGTTCTTCACTGTTTATTCAAGTAATCCTATGCCGCACACACCTCCAGATCGGGATCGCTGTTGTCAGTGAACATTCCAGCTGTAGTTCAGCATGGTGGGAAAGCTCATTAAAGTGGGGACCAGAAACAATTCAGCTTCCTGTTACTATGTAGAACACATGGCTTCCTATGTATTTTTTTTTTCTTTCTGATAGAGTTTCTGTGTGAAGGTTTCTTTTGTGTAGCTTAATTCCCTTAGTGGAAATTGCTTTCTTTGAAATTCTTATTGGCTCTTCTGTTCAATGTGGTCAGAGATAGTGACTTCAGATCCTCATGAAGAAAGCCATTCATGATGCTAAGGCCTGTATAGTAATAGGTTTTTCAGGCAGTTACCCCCCACCTTTATTCCTATCCAGGATTATCCAAGTATAAACTTTGTACAGTAGCTATGTCCTGAGGTATGATTACCTGCTGTGAAATAGCTATTTCCAGCTTTTGCTTCTTGCTGCTTTCTTAGAATATCTGGTGCAGTCACGTTATGCAAGAACAGGTATTCTTTTTTAAGAGGTAAAGAAAACTTAATTCAAATATTCTTCGTGGGAAAAAAGGAAGTGTATTAGATTTCCTTTATGTTTCTCTTCCTTAAAATATACTGGGTTTGAGCATTTCCTGTGAAAGTAAAAGGTTTTAATGAACTTCTAATAATGAACTTTAACATACTAGAGAAATTTCCTAGAAATTGAACTTTAATTCTTTCTTTAAGCAACACATCTTTCATCAAAACAGTAGTTGGTAAAAACCGGATAAGATGACCTCTTTGTTTTTTAATTCCCATTTTACTATATAAATAAAGTAGAAGCTGAAGTTGAGATTGTCACCAAACAGATAATTTATACTATTGTTAACTGATTATTAGTGTCACGTTGAATTAAACACAGAAGCAAACCTTCATTTAAGAGGCGGTGAGCGCCTTCCATGGCTTTTGAATTCAGGTCAGGCCAATGTTTAAAAGTTCACTTTTAAATCTTAGATTATAAAATTATAAAGTGTATAAAAATAAAAGGATAAATACTTGTCAAAGAGGTGAGAAAAATCATAATAAGGATTTTTGACAGAAATTCCATAGTAACTTTTTAGACATTTCTGAGCATGGTTTTACAAAATCATACAATCTACAATTTAAAGAGTTGAAAATTTGCATTAGAAATTTTTCTTTTGATTTGCTCAGTTCCCTGTTTAACTCTTCTTGCAGGCCTCAATTTTCCCAACTGTAGAATGTGGGCACCATCACCTCCCTTCACCTTCCTCCCTAGAAGTATTTCTGAGAACTAGTTGATGATCTTAAAACTAGTTACTCAGGTGTTCTTGTCCAAAAGTCATAATTAGTTTTTCAAGAGACTATCATTTTAGTTTTCTTTTAGAAAACTGACTTTGAAAAGTCTGTATTTGGAATAGAAAGGAAGCTATTTCAATCTATCTCCTTGTAATTACCATTAGAAAAGCATATCAAAACCAGATAAGGCATTTCATTTTGGGTTCAAACACGAACATGCCCATTTCCAGTAAGTAGTTGATGTTTCTGAAACAAGGCTTAAGCTTGACCAAAGAGACCAGTGATTTTAAAGATGACTGCTTTGTCCATTAATATACATGAAGATGCTTTTGGTGGGTGGGGGAGGTGGGTATGATCAGTATTTGTTATCCAGGGTTACCCGCTCAGGGGCTTTCTGTACATATAGGAAACATTAGGGTATCATGGAAATATTTGACCCAGAAATTAAGGACTAAAGCAGAAGCAATTTGCTTCTCCCCCAGTAATTACCTAGCATCCAACAAGGATAGCATCTGTTCCAGAATTCAAACACTACTGAAAGTGAATGTTAAACAAGGCCAAAATTTATGTTTCTGGTTCTTTTCAAAAATTTAGTTTTTTTTAGTTTGTCACCAGATATCAGTGTATTAACAAAAGGAAACTTTAAAAAATTACAAATACATTTAATTTATTATTTAGGCAATTTGAAACAAAAATGCAGTTAGCAGTTGGATAAAGTAGTCTCAAGTGGATATTGCAAAGTGCCCACAAAGGAAAATTTAAATGATTTATTGTTTAATGTGAGTTTTTACTGTGATGCCTTTAGGGCTTTGCTCATTATTGTTAACTTTCAATCATGCCTTTTCTTGAAAACTGTTGCTTTCTCTATGTGAACATGGAAAACCAAGCTGTTGAAAATTCTAATTAAAAAGTTCCTTTAAAAAGTATCTGCTTTAAATGTTTTCTAAGCATAAAAATTATTGAACATATAAAATAATTTGGTTAATTTAAGCTTAGAAAACAATCACTTTTGTAAAATTGCATTCAAAACTAATTAAAAATCACAAGGGAGAACCTGCTTAAAATGTTACCAATAATCAGGCATTTCTCAGACTCCAGGACATACTCTAAAGTTAAGAAGATGAATCTGATGAATGGGAATTTGAAAATTGTTGATTGTTGCCCCAGTCAGGTCAGCCAAGATGATGTCCAAGGAATGATCATAATGATAACAGAGATAAAGCTAGTATCTGAACTATGAATATTTCACCAAATCAAGCTCTAAGCACATATATATATATATATATATATATATATATATATATATTTTCACATTTTTAACCCAGAGAAAAGAAATACATCTAGATTATTGTGAAAAGAAGGAAGATTAATTTATTTTTCCAGTTTTACAATTGTGAAACTGCTTCCTCTGCTCCGTTTGATATGAAAACTCACACTGCCATTACTACAATAGTGGTAATAATGTGATTTAAGATTAATAGAAAGCCTTAAATCTCATTAAATTCTTGGAAAGTGCCATTCTCTTCTCCCCAAAACTGCATTAAAACAAAAGGCAAAAACATCAAACAGGTTTCTGTGGAGAGGATACTCTTTCAGACATGAAGATTACCTCACCAGTTCCTACTCCCTTTATCTAAACTCAAAACAATTCAATTCACGTTTGATTGTTGTATATTTTATATCTTCTCCTTCCCTTTTCTATTTGAAACTGTAGTCCTAAGCAGGTCGGTTTTTATTTTGTTTTTGTTTTGTTTTGTTTTGTTTTTGCATATTAAAGGCTGTAATGAACTTTCCATGTAAAATAAGCAATCCGACCCCCATATTTAGACTTTCCTTTTTCTGAGTTGGCTCTACATATACACGCACATAGAGACATGTGGCT
The DNA here is from genome assembly GCA_033961575.1 of Aselliscus stoliczkanus. Classification (NCBI taxonomy): domain Eukaryota; kingdom Metazoa; phylum Chordata; class Mammalia; order Chiroptera; family Hipposideridae; genus Aselliscus; species Aselliscus stoliczkanus. The sequence goes on from CM066738.1 coordinate 36,381,313, forward strand.
GACTGTGAATGATGGAAAGAAAAAGGACCCCCATTGGGATGGACACTGGCTAGGTTCCCACAACACCACCTTCAGAGCCTTTATGTCTGCATAGGCTTGAAAGAGACCGTTACTTCTGAACAAAACGAAATGGATCCTTTAGAAAATTATTGTTAAAGGGAGTAACTTGGGGAAAACACAAATGGAGCCCTGGTTATTTAAAGGAATGTTTTAAAATTATTTTTTATCTTACGTAAGTATATTGCATTTAAAACTATAGCAAAAAAAAGAAAAACATAATCACTTCACTGGTAAATCAGGCTTTTAATACGGATCTTTTCTATTCGGTTTCTTTTAATAAATAAAAATTGTGGAGTTTTTTTGAAAAAATAAATGAATTTATAATGTAATCAAATCTGTGAACAGCCTCAAATTTATTTCCATGATACACCTAAAAAAGTAAGTAACTAAATAAGGATGCTATCATTATTTATATATTTTAAGAAAATTAATATAGTTTAGGAAGTTGTATCTGAATAGAAAACTGGTATTTAAATAAAATCAAGGACTTCTGCAGTTTACATGTTTATATGATTCCTTCTCTGTTACTACAATATTTTGGAGGTGGGAGTGTTCGAGATGAGAAGGCATTTTTCATGTTTTGATCACTTAGATTAAGATTACGTTATATATTGATAATGTTAAATTTCTAAGTCCTTTATTTGCTACCTTTGATGTAAATTGATTTAGATTTAAAATCATTGCTGAATTGTTTAAAATCTTAAACCCAGTATAATTTTGGTATTTTAGTTTCTTTTTAATTGTTTGCCTAACATAATGATTTCCTAATGCTGAGAATTTTAAAAAAAATTAAATCTAAAAGTAGAATGGCATGTAGAAGTTTTAATCCAAGTTGATTGCATTATTATTTTGAGTAAAAGCTTGAGATTGAAAAACAAACAAAACACATGCTTAATCAAATTTATCCAAATCTGTGAATATTTCTAGGTAATTGGAATTTATACAATCATAATCTAATGTATTAGGAAAGTAATTTATTTATGAAGGCTTAAATTGTTGCTAGAAAAAGCACAACAAATTATCAACCTGTGAATGCTAAGTCTTTGTAACGACATGGTATTTCAAATAAACTACACATGTGGTAAAACTGAAAAACTGGAGTATATCAGGTTAGTTGATAGTGACAGCAAAATGCTTTCTAAGCAGCCTGTCTGGTAGTTAAATTTTCCACGATCATCAGATTTCAGGAAAGTTCCAATTCTTTTGTTTAATGCCAGGCAAGCAGAAGGACTTCTAACTCTCCTCTTGAGAGTCATGAAGTCTGAAGGGTTTGCTGAGAAGCAGAGAAGCAAGCGTGCCTCTTCATTCTTGGTTTTATCCAGACTAGATTCTAGTCTGAAGAAGTTTTTGTTTTATTTATGCAAAATAGGGGATAAAAGTTCCGAAGCAAAGGATTTTTACTTTCTCTTTTAGTTAATAGTTCTTTTGCCCAATAGGTTTGTGATAAATGAATCTAATTCTGCTTCATTTATTTTGTCTTGTAAAATTAAATGGAGCATCTTTAAAACAAAAACGAAAACTGAGGTGTTATCTTTCATCATAGTGAATGCTGCTTCCTTTTATGATATTAAAGCCAGACTAATTAGAGAACCAGACTTGTAAAAATGAGTAAGATATTAATTTAGAGAGTGGTAAAGGTGAGCAGTAGAGAGCTGGGGCAGGAGCCATGCTTTAAGTTTGCGTTGAGTGACTACAATGAAAACTATGCTTACTTTTGTGAAACCACAAACATTTTCTCATTGCTAACTTGAAATTCCTTTTTCAGTGTTGTAAGTACAATTTGGTTAATGTGCTTAAAATTTCTAATATTCCAATTTCCATACATTAGTACAACAAATATTTGGGTCTACTCTGTGCCAAGCACTGTGCTGGTTGGTGAGATCATAAAAACACCTTCTTTTCTCATGTTAGAATAGCACATTATTGATTTAAACCAAATGAAGAGGAAAAAAAATCAACACATAAACTGATCAATCCACAGTCCAGTGGCACACTTTAAAAATGGTGCTTAACCAAATGTGGTCTGTGGGTTTTCTTTTCAAAGTTGCCAAGGTAACTCGTGCACATGAAAAGTGAAAGAAAGAACAAAAGCTGTCATTGTCTCATCAAGTGAGAGTAATTTCTCTCTCCTCTTATTTAAGCAGACTAATACCTTGAGAGAGCTTTTTATGCAGTCCTGACACTTGATTTTGGGGCTAGGAAAGAGATTATGTATATGCAAAACAAATATAATTTTAGCTGCTTCTCGAATTATGTTTCATTCCTTTTTACTTAAAATTTGTTTTCTCTGGAGTTCTTGTTAATAGACACATCAGAGTCCTGAAACGTGCTCTTCGTGAACATGGTTTACAAAACTGTTTCTTAGTGTGATGTTTTACCGAGGTTAGTGATGTTAATCTGCATTCTGAAACTGGAAAATGCTTTCTGAAATGTATATCCCTATTTTGGTTCTTAAGAGGAGGAAGGGTTTTTCCAGAAGACATTTACAAACCATCTCTTTCTTGGAAATTGTTTTTTGACTTATGATAAGTTTCTGAAACGGTAGAATGTTGGAAGGGGTTGAGCAACAGCTCTTTTTATGTTCTGAAGAGAAAAACGCAGTTTTGCAAATTAATATTGCTGAGAGAGAGAGAGAGAGAGAGAGAGAGAGAGAGAGAGAGAGAGAGAGAGAGAGAGAGAGACTGTCGAGTTTTTGCCCACTGGGGGGTGGTACACTCTACTAGAACACGGCTTTCAGAAACTGCAAGTCAGATGTGGGCTGCTGCTGGCCAGTTTTTCTCTGGTTTAATTACAACAAAGCCTCCCGTTGAGAACAGTGAAGGCCTCTGGGGCAAAAGGTGGGGGGTGGGAGAGAAGGGGGAATGAGAGGAAAAGGAGGGAAGAAATTACAACCTTTGAAAATTTACTGAATCTTATTTCCCTCATTGATTTCATTTATGGTGGTCTTCAGTTGACTTTCAACAATTACTTCTAATGCTATTGAAATAAACTAGATGAATAAAATAATATTTGGGGGGTTTCAGAATTTTTAAGTTAGCTTTGGATCTTGCCATTTAATCACATTCTTTGTTAAGTAGCCCACCCACCTTTAAAAAATGAGGAAAGTTAAGATGTACTGAAATGGCAGTTTTAAACCAATTTTTTAAAAATGACCAGATTTATTATAATTTAATATTTATATGAACACTGGCATATTAAATAATAAAAAGGACAAAGCAGAAACATTTATATAATATTAATACAAGGTAAGTTCTCTGCTACTGATTTTTGTAGGGTTTAAAATTATTCAAAATAATCCAGAAAGAGGAGGCAGCCTTAGGTTCTGTGGCCAAGAAAAGCACAGACACATCTCTCTGCAGTGCACTTGCATGTTTAAAGCTGATAATTGTATTTTTTCATCTGGAGACACTGAGTGTTCATTAGGGTCTTGTGTCCCTGGGCAGGAGATGCTGAACATAATTGGAGTTTCTATTTGATTGGGCAATATAATCCAGAGAAGAAACTAGGATAAAGATAATTAATAGCTTGCTAACAGAGTCTGACAGCCACAAGATTTCAACCAAATTTATTTCACACTGCTTCATTTAGCTCTGAAAAAGTTTTGATAGAATTTGTGGCTCCTTAACATTTGAAAGCAAAAGAAACCTACCTTCTATTTTGCTGCCACCTTCAGTTATGACAAATTTTCTTACTGTTTTTCTTCTTTTTTAAAAAACTTTATTTGCAGCCCACTTATGTATTTCACAAATATTAATGTTTAGAAAGTATTTAAATGGGTGTTTTGAACCTAACCATAGTTGATTTAAAAGGAGGGGGCAGAGAAATGAAAAGCCTAGTTAATAACTGATGGTTAGTGTTATATAGGAACACAATATTTATGAAATCATTATGTTTATTCATTCAATAACATCTTTGCTGATCCTTCCACTTGATGTGCTTTGGCAGGGCTCTATTTAAAGAAAATTAGGTGTGATTTTTATACTTAAATACATGCAGAAACATTTTTTGTAACCTTGTTTATTTCAAGCTAATAAATATATGTATGTGTTTGTGTATGGATGTATGTATATGTTGTGTACAGACACATATTTGCAAACTAAGTGGCATATCTCCGATTTAATCTGATAGAGTAAAGCCTGGCATTATTATTAATATTGGTAGTAGTGATAATAGTAATATTTTGTGGTATTTTTAAAGGATTGATTTCTTTCTTTACTCATTTCAAAAGAGACAAGTATCAGTCATCTGTCACTTTGGGGCAAGCCTTACTGGTCCTATCTGAAAACAGACAAATTCGTTCTTTATGTTTATGCTGGTCAGGATATTCGTAAGCAGTTAGTGGCAAAAGAAAGGCATTGCTACACCTGAAGCACTTTTCTAGTGGCTTTATTCATGTTATTTCCTGCTAATGAAATAATATATGTGTACATTATAGAGCAGATAGATTTATTAAGAAAATTTGAAATAGTTAATTTTTAAAGCCATTAGAGAATTTGGTTCCATAATTGGCAAATATCAAGGCTGTTTTCCTTTTAATTCTAAATAAATAAATAAATAAATAAATACCACCATCCCACAATGTAGAGAAAATATAGGCCTGTTGCACTCTTTACCTCAATGTTACCATTTTGTTTCACACCTAATTCACTGAAAAAATTTTTCAAAAGATATATTTAACTACTTTTTGAAAGCTTTGTTGTATAAAAGTATTTCTTTCAATATAAGATTTTCCTATTAGAAGTTGCAAGTGATTGGATACTCAACATACCCCACTTGATGAGGGTTCTACTCCTTTTCCCCTGCCACCCGGAACCTGCTGCATACATCAGGCAGAGCGACCAGGCTCAGCTTTGTTAGTTTTTCTGAGTAGACTTTGCCAATTACTATGCTAGTCACATACTTCATTTGCCCAAGCAATGGATTTTGGCTTTTTACCAGAGAAGGAGATATGGTTTGGCAGAGAGTCTTTGAGATATGGTTTGGAAGAGAGTCTTTCCCCTTCCTCCGAGTTGAATTCACTAGTTGAGATCTGCAAGCCTGAAATGCTTGAAGCAGCTCTGGCAGGATAGCAGTGCAAGCTTTAAAATCTAGGTGTAGCTGTTAATCCTTACAGAGACATCTAAGTCTCCAGGAGTAGCTGGGCTAGCTGTGAGCAAGATGTATGCTTTTCATGTACTGCGTACTCATGGGCTGAGGGATTATTGATTTTCTTTCACAGTTGTATAAACAGAAATCGGTGATCATACCACACATACAGTACACACCAAGTTAGCAAGACCTTTCGCTTTCCTCTCTGAAAAAAATCTGCCCGGTATCCTTTAATATTTAACATTTAACTTTCCAACTTAATGTTTTCCATAAGGCTCCTTTTAATAGCAACTGCACAAGACAGAAAATCGCCATTTACTTTTTTTTTTTTAAATGAAAGAAGGTTTTAAGAAACTTACTGCATTTGGCTATAGAGTCAATTTTTTCCTTGCTGTACGCACATATTTTGTTCGTATGGGTGACGGAGCAAACGTTTGTATTTGGATGCCTCATGGTACCAAGTCATTTCTTTCTAGAGAGTAAAACCAACCAAACTTTCTGGGACAAGCATAAGGAAAAATATGGGAAACACTTACCAGGAAGACGACAAAAAGCAATCCCATATATACTGCCGCTATAGCTGTAATTCCACTGACTTTGAACAGGAGTAAAACCCTCCCCCTCTCCCAAGCTCCGCGTCCAGTCCACACAAAGCCAACGGCAGCTGCAGGCTGAGCTTGTCCTGCTTCGGATCACTCCTACACTGAGGGCTGAGTGAGGGAGAGCATTCCAGTTTCCAGCACGCAGCCCACCTCCAAGTCTGAAGTTAAAGCTTCACCTCGCAGTGGTTGAAGAAGGGGGTGATGTCATAGATGGGCAGGACTTAGCTGAGGTCTTGTTCTGTGAGGTAACTGGATAATCAGGCAGATGAGCTTTGCCAACGCTAGAGGGAGTGAGAGAAGACAAAATGAGGTGCTCAGCCTGCCAAAGCTAGGTGCCATTTGGTTTGTAGGCAGCCTTCTGGAATTTCAACATTTTCTGAAGTTTACTCCATAAGATAGTGATAGCAAGCGCCCAAAAAATACAAGCATGTTAGAAGGATATTTATAAGATTGCAATAGAAAAACACAGGTTCCTTTTTTTAAAGCACTGTATTAAAAAGTTAAATAAAATCATTTTCATTGTTGACTATTTACAATAATGTTATAATTATGAAGGCTAGTAACCCCAACTGTGAATATTCAACAAGTGAATATAGTGTAGGTTCAAATAAATAACTGATTTATTTAAGGGAAGGGGAACAGGGATGCCAAAAGGAAAAAAAAAAAAATGAAGTTACTAGACCTTTTCCTGGAGGTATTAAGTAAATGATTGTTCTTGTTCTATATACCTTTTAGGCAATGAAAGTATTTTTCATATACTTTCATTATTTGTCCATCTTCTTTAGAACCTAATAGAAATTGTGTTTTCCCTATTTAGGGGATCATCCCTACAATAAAAAAGTTTTAGAAAAATTAAATAGAATGTTTTCCTTTCTGATATGTTTTTGTTGCTCTGAACATGGGTTAATATATAAACATTCAGAAGAAAAACTCTAAAGGGTGGTTTTGTTTGTATTAAGGCTATTTTATTTTAATTTAGGTACATGACTAAACACAGGAAAATTGCAAGACAGACATTATAAATGTCTGTGTTTAATTACCAGAATTATAGACTTATATTTTTAATTATGATTTGCATAGACTGGTTTCTGCTATTTGGTCTACAGTTGCTTTGAGCCCAGAAGTACATTTTACTTTAACATGTTGCTGGGAAGAAATTTGCTTTCATGTTTACCTGGAGGACAATTTCCTTAAACTAATATTATTTATTTTATCCTTAGAGGTTCACAACATTCTCCTTTGTGTGTTATTTTTTTTAAAGTTCCTATGAATGTTTGTTTCTGAAGGAAGCGTTAATTGTCTTTTCCAGGAGTATTTGATTATGGTCTCTTAATTGGCTTCATTTAGTTTATCTATTTATACTCTTCGTTGATAGCAGTTTGACCTTCTAAGGAGTTCCTCTTCAAGAACGGGTGGTATCAAGCTAGAAAGTGAACCTTTGATAAGAGGCACATTCACCCATATTATTCTATTTCTCTTTTTGCTGGTTTCTGAGGACAGACTCATTAAACCCAGGAGTTTTAGAATTCTAATGTCTGTTGAAAAGCCAGTTTTTTAGAAGTGTTAGGTAGCACAAGTTAAACTGAGATGCAGCTGTTCCATTTTTGGAGGAAAGGGAAGTGGGAATAACAGATAATGTCTCAATAAAAGGTGGAGTTTTTTTCTGTTACCACAAAACAAACACATGGATTAAATTATTTTATGAAATAATTCTTTCTAGAACCCATTTTCAGATGGGAGTTGGTTATATTTTAAAAGGAGTTTTTGCCTTGCCCAAATCCTGGGGGCTTATATCCATATTTAATCAGTTTTGTCTGCATTCAGGCAGACCTTAAACAGAAAAGGAAGATAGAAAAGGAAGATAAATAGATAATTTTGGTTATAGGTATCCAAAAGAAAGTGTACTGGTCCAGGAGTTAGAAGTTCTGAAGTTTCCATTCCCCATGCTGCCATTTGTTACGTGACTTATTATCTGCCCTGGGCTTTGGTTTTATCACAAGGCAAATAAAGGCAACAGGAATTTACTGAATGCCAATTAAGTATTGTTGCTTTTTTTTTTTTTTTTTAGATATGGATTAAAATGTAGAAGAAGACAAGATATTGTGAAAAATGTTGTCTGTACTAGCTGCACTGATTTTGGAGGAAAACTATTAAAACAGCCCCCATCCTACCCTGTCAAAAATATATATTCTTTCACTGCCTTGTTTTTTTGTTGTTTTATTTTAACTTCCTACTCTTATTAACTGCCTGAAATTCTGCCGGTTAGAAGTGAACTTAAAATGATATGTACCTCTTTTGAAATGAAATCTACTGCCTCTGGAAAGATTAAGAGTTACCCTGAGTTACTTCAGATTTTATTCCTCCTTTGTTACAGAGAGGAGATTAGCTACAATGAAGGGATGGCTATCCTAGTAGGAGGGGAAGGAAGAAAGAGGCAATTTCAGCATAAAGCTCTTAAGGCTGCAATGGTTAGGCAGGGGCTGATTTGTACAGCAGGGAGCACTCAGCTCAGAGAGGAGGAACCAGTGCAGTCTAATGTTCAAGAGCATGGACTTCAGAGTCTAGCATACCTGGATTCCATCTTGGTTTTGCCACATGACTGTAGATAAATTACTAAATTTGAGTTTATGAGCTCAGTGCTTGACTCATAGTAAATATCCAGTGAATAGTAGCTGCCATTATTAAGATGAGGGCATCTGAGTATCTGGAAAAAAGGGACATTAAAAAGTGGTAGAAGAGTGCACAAAGGGAGGTATGAGAAGACCAATAACAGTTTTTTTCATACTCTTCAAAATTTTCACTCTGAAGGAGTTCTATAGCCAGGAAATGGGGGAGGAAGAGGACAAATAAATAGGAATTTTCTTGTTGACTTCTTTATTTTCTGTTGTCTTCATGCATTTCATGGCTTCATATTCCCAGGGTATAGAATTTAGTTGAGCTCTGGTAGACATTTTCGGTTGAGAAGGTATTTGTTGTTGTTTTGCATTTTGGTTTGTGGGCTAGTCTGTGAATCTAACACTGAAATAGCACGTCCTCAAATAACATCACTTTGTTCGAAGTCCTTTTGTTATAATGTTGCTGAGATACTATAGGAACATAACTTGTTTATATCAATTAGCCTATGGTAAAATTGGTTTCATTATATATCGTTTCTCAAAGTCAAAGAAACTATTGACAATGTTAAGTGAGGACTTACTGTACATGAGGAAATGCATTTCAGATTGTAAACAACTGACTTGAAAATGAACTCCAATAGCATATCCCAGTTTTAAAACTCTGGGATTATCTAAACTGATCATATCAAAGAACTCTTTGTTTTCCCGTTTTTGTGAGAGGATATGAAATGTTCCTTGATGAACAGGGGAGATTGAATTTGTTATCAGGTTTCCCAGGCTCTGCCACTTACTTGTGTATCCAAGTGAAAACAACAACAATATCAACAAACCAAACCTCTTTTCATATAAACAACTCACAGCTGAAAGTTACCACAATACATAATTACTCCATGGAACGATTTAATCCAGGCCTTTCACCTGTCTAGCCTTAAGCTACCTCATTTACTCCTTCATTCATTGGTTGTACACAAATACATTGAACATCCTGTGAAAGAAGCTAGTAGGACTAGATGACCCTCAGACTATGTCCAACTATGATATTTGCGATTTAATCTTGGAATGCATTCAAGTTTTTTTAAATCTTAGAAAGAAACATTCTTGATTTTTCTTTTTTTTTCACCTCACTATTCTTCATGAGAATAAAGTCTTCAAAGTTGTGTGAAAAACAAACAAAAAAGAACAGTTCTGGCTTTTGGTATTTTAAATTCCTTAAGCTATTAACAGTTGCGAATTTTGGGGTTGCACGTGATTGAATACCCAAGCCTTACTGTCTAACCAACAATTGCAATCTATTGGTTCCTGTAACTGTGAAGTTCAAATGTAAGGTGTGGTTCAGGTAAAGCTGGAAACAAGAATACAATTTCTCTCTGCTAGTGTGCTGCCTTTTTCAGTGTTGGCATCCTCCTCAGGTTATATACAGTGGACTCGTGGCAGCTTGAGGCTTTCCTTAGGCAGTAACAGTTTCACATATCACATTCCCATATTGCAGTGTTCAAGGGGAGAGCAGTCACTTCCAGAATCCTCCTGCACAGAACCCTGCATTTCCCTTTGATTTGTTTAAACTTGATCACATGCTCATTCCAGAATCTATTACAGGAAGATGGGATAATATGTTGATGAGCTTCCCCCCAACCCCAACTCCCCAAGAGCTGTAGTTAGGGCTGACCCCACTCAAATACATGGCTGAGCATGGAGGAGAGGGTATGACCCAAAGGAAAATTGGGCACTGTTTGAGAAGGAAAGAATTATGCTGGGGATTAGCTCATTTTTAGAGGATTTGGCATGCTGAAACTTGGGCATGTTTTATAAATTTATAAAATTGAAGCTGCTCTTTTTATTTCTTCTTCTTCTTCTTCCTCTTCCTCTTCCTCCTCCTCCTTCTTCTTCTTCTCCCCCCTCCTCCTCCTCCCCTTCTCCCCTCCTCCTTCTTCTCCTTCCTTTTTTTTTTAAAGCCAGAGTTTCTGTTTAAATTGCCAAAACATCTTTAAAAGATTTTCTATTTGTAGACCCTCTCAAGTCTAGCCCAGTTTTTTTCTGTCAACAGGTAGTGATGCATGTCAGGGCACATCAGTACTACATCTTAACATGAGCCTATGGGAAGTTAATAAAATATATAGAGAATGCACATTCAGCTATCTGTAATTCTGTGAACTCAGGCCAGATGCTTAATGCACCAGTTAGAAACTGTACCACATCTTTCTGAACAATTCCAAGGGTATTGGAGAAATTATTAGATTTCAGCAAGTCACAGATGCCTTAGAATACTAAAAGGTTTTAAAAATGCTATATAAACTGTTCTTGTGTTCTGATATTTGCCTTTTATTAGTCAACACTTAAAATGTACCTGAAAACAATCACATATCCCTTTTAAGTATATTTCCAAAACATACTGCGCTGGAATCAGATCTGTCATTACAGGACTTGAAACAGAAATCAAAGCAAAATCAAAGTTGTTATTTCCCTGCCTGACTGCTTGTCTGCCCACTTTTTGTACACTCTTCCTTTCCCCAACACCCAAGTTAGACTGTTATACTTCAGGTATTGGGAGAAAGGGGATTTTAAAAAAATCTGAGACAAAGAGCACCCCTTTAGCTTCCTGAGGAAAAAAAAAAAAGAGGAATCGTGGTTCAGAATAGGTTAGTACTGAGCTAAAAGTGATTGGGTGAGGCAGCTGGCTAGTGCAAAACTGAAAGCCTGCTGTTCCCTACTTTGCTCCATACTCAAGGCTTTCATGTATGGTCATGTAGACATGTACTGTACAACTCCAGCTGATGTAGGATGTGTCCTTGACCCCCTTCTACTCTCCAATGCCATGTCATCCTTCTGTCGAGAGAGAGAGAGAGAGAGAGAGAGAGAGAGAGAGAGAGAGAGAGAGAGAGACTTTAACAAGGACTTGATGCTAGCAGAGTGTGTGCAGTCTGCTTCTGATAGTTTGTGTATGGCCCTGGAAAATAGAACCTCAATTCTGTGAGCCGTAGTTTTCCCAATTATGAAGATGGAGATCTGGGACCCACCTCATTTTGCTATTAATGAACTTCAACGAAGTGGTGCATGTAAGAGTTCATTACTAAATCTGAGAAAGCACTTAGCAAAACAGAGCCAAAACCTATGGCTTGTTATCTTCATTGTGATGAGTGGGGCCAGGATCAGTTCAAAAGGCACAATCAACTAATGTTAGGTTGAGCTGTGTGTTTTCACAGTTTATCTTTGGGAATGAAACAATTTGAGAAATGCTTCTGCTTACTGTCCTGGATTCTCAGACCTTGAGATAACAGTGTCTAAGGCTGGTTCTGAGACTTAATTACAAATCAAAGGACAAATACCTTATCCTTGGATGATTAGTAGAAAACATAGCTTTGGAGGAATGGCTAGCAGGTAATAAAAACACATCAATATACAGCTGATTATGGAGATGTATATTTACTAGATATCATGCAAGTGGATTGCCCTGAAGCCACATGATTCTCTCTACATAACTGGTTACTGCTCTTAATCTCAGCCAAAGCTGTCAACACTTGCAAGCCATCATATTGTTTCACTATTTCTGGAGTATCAGAGCTAATTTTAGGTACACCGATAGAATTTCTGAGAGAATGATTTCCTTAAATTATTAGATTTTTCTTACTTCTGGAAACCAGCTCTCTTTGTGTTTAAGATGATCTCTTCTATGGATGGCTATTTCCCGGGGGTCCAGATAACTTAGGTACATAAACATGTTTAAGGTTGAAAGAAACGTATTTAAAGTAGAACCAAAGGGACTGGCCGAGTGGCGCGGTGGTTAAGCGCTGGCTTGGGAAGCCAGCGGCCCCGGTTTGGTCCCACATATGAGGGCCAGTGACACTGCCCTCGGAAAAAAAAAAAAAAAAGTAGAACCAAAGGCTGTTTTATATTATATCTGTTTATAAATGACTATGGAAATTGCACCTCATTATCCTTGTTTAGGAGAAGCAGATTTACTAAAATTAGTATTTCTTTTTTTTTTTTTTTTGAGGGCAGTGTCACTGGCCCTCATATGTGGGACCCGAACGGGGCCACTGTCGTCCTCAGCCAGCACTTAACCACCGCGCCACTCGGCCGGCCCAGTATTTCTTTTATCTTGGGAACTGGTATGAATTGATTATTTGGAAGATTTTTTTTTTTTAAGAGATAAAATATTATCAATTGATTAAATTTGGACTAAGTTAATGTTTTATAGTATCATCTATTCAAAATAAAAATAAGTTAAAACTTAAGTCACATTTACCATTGGGAAATTTTCTGTAAAATGTAAATCTAATTTTCTGAATATGATTTATGACAAATACGTTATATATTGATTAAATCATGTGTATAGTCCCCTCTGCTTCACTTCCTTCATATTTTAAGTGTTTAACCTTAAAGTTGGGGAATTTAAAAGCATTTTATAATTCTTTCATTAGTTAAGATTATATTCCTTTTGCCTGACATTTAAAATGTTTGTGTCACAAATTTACAAATGCTTTATTTTACTAGGTTTCATGTGTGTTTAAAAATTGACATCTAGACTTGGCAAGTTTTATTAAAAGTGCACATATATTGCCAAAATGTATACTTTAGTGAATTTCCATTCTTAATAAGTTGCTTTTTAAAAAATGAGGGTAGAATTGAAAAGTGATTTAAAATATATTATTTTGTAAAGTTAATCATTTTTGTTTGGGAGAAAGCTGAGAAGCTTTTTGGTAGTTGTTTAATTCTCATGTTTACATAGAAGCAATAGGGAAACTGTTCTAGTTGCTTTCCATGCAGCCCCTCTTTGTTTTCTTCAGTGACCCAAGGGACAGATTTGTTACTCTGAAGTGCCCACGTGTAATTCTGTCCTTCCCTTCTTCCCTGGGGCGAGTCAGAAGTAAGCTGACCAGATCATATCCTATTGACAAAGAGCAAAGCTGTTGGCTAACTAAAGAAGAGGATAGGACAAATAAAATAAAAATGACAGGGTTGTTGCTAAAAATTCTAGTTTAATGTTGGGTTTTAAAGACCTAAACTCTTTTGAAAGTAGGATTTACGTCTTTTTAAAACATTTACGTTAGTTTCACTTTAGCATTTTAAGCTCAGGAAAAGTTAACAGTTTCACCCATATTTTATACACTGTAATTAAGTGAAGTTATCAATATTATCATTATTATTGTTGTTGTCATTGTCAGTATTATTTGTTCCTTTCAAGTACATTTGTCTATGGAAGAAGCTAGAGAAAATTATGTTGCATCTTTTTTTTTTTTTTTTGAGGGCAGTGTCACTGGCCCTATACATGTGGGATCCGAACTGGGGCCACTGGCGTCCCAAGCCTGTCCCAACCAACGCACCACTCCGCCAGCCCTATGTTGCATCTTATGTGCTTCCAGTATACCTATCTAACAGAATATAGAAATAGTTTTCTGGTAGAAAGTAGAAGTAGCTTTCTTGTACGAAGTAGAAATAAATGTTGAAATAAATGATTGTAAATGTTAAGTAATTATAAGGAACTTTTGAATCATATTTATATCCTGTATTCTTGACTAAACAAAACAATATTACCACTCCATTCTAATATAGCTGGTATCTGGTAATTGCATAGCAGGCTCCAGTCCAAGAACTTGTTCTGGACACTCTGAAGATGGTATTAAGGTGGTGTCTGTAGTTCTAAGAGAAGTAGATGCTATTTAGGCTCAAAAGGGTTACAACCTTTTGATGTGATTTATCCATCTCACTAGCATCCTCTTTGTTTTCTTTCGATTTGTTTTACTTCCAACTAAGTCTCTGAATTAGCTGGTTAGGAGAAATGGGTGGGAAGGTTTTCTAAGTAAGCTCTTGGTCTGAGGGTGTTCGGCAGATATTCTAGACAAAAGGGGTGAAAAAAGACTAGATAGGACAGACAGTCTAAGAATGCCCTTCCAGTCTGATGCCTCGCTTGCCTGGTGTCTTCCCGCAGCTTTTCAACGATGTTTATTGGATGACGAGGTATACTATAAATAAGTCTGGACACTTTGACTCATTCTCTGTTTTGCAGACTTTATAACCAACCCTCTAAAGTTGCTCTGTCCACTCACACATAGATTATGGATGGACCAAAACCATCTCCTGACAGCTAGATATAGCATCCTGAGCAATCCCAAAGAAGAGACAAAGAAACCTATTCTTCCTCTGTGAATGAAAAGGTCAGGAGCAATTTAACCAATGCACTCTGGGCTATAAATCTGTACTTGAAATGGGACTGATAGCAGACAAGGAGGGAAATATTTTGAAGATCTATTAAGGAGCGAATCAAAGCTAATGAGAAAAGTAACAGTATGTTAATTTGTGGGGAACAGAGTAGGTGGATTTTGAACTGTTTACCAGTTACTATGGTGGTAAACGCAAGCGGGGAAGACAGAGGAAATAAATGTTCTCCTCATCCATTCTCATAGTGAATTTTAGGGAAGGATAAAGGAGATTGCCGAATTATGGAGACCAATATGGAAGAAAGATTTCAGCAAAATATTGGTATTCCTATAATGGTGAGTATATGAAAAGGGTGATGAAAAGCTAAGTGTACACTAAAATAGTAAAATTTGATAGCAGAAGAGGGGACATATACTTAAATATGGAGATGTGTTACTAATTTGGGGTGTTGAGGAATATGACATGGCTTTGCTCATTCCCTTCTTAGGTCTTTCCAGATAAAAGAGTTGAGGCTTTCCAAAAGAAATGTTACCAGAAGAGTCCTTGGGATTCCCAAGTCATTATCTGTTCTGCATCCAGGAATGCAATGCCTTGCCCAAGGAAGGGTCATCTCTGCATGGCAAGGAAACCATCTGCTTGAGAAGGGTGAAAGCTGACACTTGCCAAGAGAGCTAGAATGGCTTGACTAAGCTACGACTATTAAAAACGGATGTGTGCATGTGGGCACATGTCACAGTTAAATCACCCTCATGTCCACTGGGGATATTGAGCAGCTTTCAGAGGCTTCTGGTTTGTATCCAGATTAACATCTAGTCTAACATGGTAATGTCAGTGGAGGCCATGTAGTCATCCAAAATATGAAACCGAAACAAATATACAGGTCTGAGAACATGGAATAAAAATACGTAACATTAAGGGTTTGCTGTAATTTGTATCAGGAAGTACATGAAAGAACATATTAAGAAAAAAGTTATACCAGTTTAGGATGTGTCACCTACCATATAACGCTAGAATCCTGACATGCATTTCTATTTCCATTGGCTCTTCTGAACCTCATTTCTTCCTTTGACTTTTCCTTTATGAACAACCTCCTTCATTAGTAAGCAAACACATTTCTTCACTATTAGGTAAGGAAAACCTCCAATAGTCCAATTAGTCTCAAGGATTGATTTTGGTGGAATATGCCCCAGTTGTATTTTTTCCTCAATATCTCCAATGTGGGATGCTTACAAACTTTTTAAAAATAAATGAATATTGTTCAAGAGACAAGACACAATGACTCAGGAGACGATGCTATTAGGAACCATTTATACATTTTTTAATGATAAGAAGTGAATTGACCACTACTATTAGACTTGTTGCAATCAGCTGTTGCATTTTATTTTATAGTTTACCTATAAAATAGTTATAGAGATAGAAAATAATGATCATAATAGAGGAAAATAAAAATGTGAATTCCCAGTATCCAGTGTCAACATTGAATTGTACATAACCTTTCAGTTTTATAACTTAGTCACTTTCTAACTTTTTTCACTTAAGAAAATTGTGAACTTATATTACCAAATATACTTGGATATCATCAGTTATAATGGGAGCATAGTATAAGATTGTTTGCACAGGTAGTTATCAATGTAACTAGCCTGTCTTACTGGGGATTTGTATGCTTTTCAATTTCTCAAGATTACAAACAATATTATGATGAAAATGCTTCTAACTAAATCTTTGTGCTCGATCAAGTTTATTAAAGTAATTTCTTTGAGGTAAAACTGATGGTTCCGGGAGCTGACATTCTTTTAATGAATTTGTTATAATTATAAGATTGCCCTTCAGAAAGCGTATATTCTCCTAATCCCTGAACCCTCAACACATTGGGTAGTGTTACTCTTCAGTTTACTAGGAGATAAATTGGATCTTAATATTGTTTTAATTTGTATACATAAAAGGTGCACATTTTCTTTCTTTTGGGGCAAGAAGGCATTATCTTTTCCTTATTTCTCTCCTTCTCCTTTTTTTTTTCCTTTTTTGGTAAACTTTTCTCTATGTCATCCATGTTTTTTGAGAAGGTAAACACAGAGAAGTACAGAGACTAACAAAAAATAGAATATACACCATGTAGAAGTAACAAAGGTTAACATTTAATTTATTTATTATTGTTTTAGATTCTTAATTAAAAATAGAATATAAGAATATGATAAAATTGAAAAATCCTTCGTTTTCTCTCTCCTCCACTTACCTTTTACTTTCCCAGGGGCATCTACTGTCATGATTTGGTGGTATATTTTCAGTCCACAGTTTTGTATTTGTTTAATTAAATTTAGATTCAGACACAAGCCATCAAAAGCTTAAAGTAAGAGTGGCTTAAACAACATAGATGTTGATTTCTCATTTGTGTAAAAGTTCAGATAGGTGTGGACATGCCCCTCCACACAGTCAGGGCCTTGGGCTGCTTCCAGCTTTTTGCCTTAGTGGGGCGCCTTGATCTCACAATTCAAGATAGTGGTGTCCTCATTCCAAGAAGGACAGAGAAAGGGATTACAAATACATTCATATTAATAATTACCTACCTGTTATAATTAAAAATAATTATTACTTATTTTAACAATAAATTACTCATTAATTAACTGCAAAATTGCATTCAGTTGTCACTGTGTATAAACAAGACTACTGGGAAAATTCTTTCACATATCTCCTCCAAATGGGTCAGTTTCTCTGGCTTATATAGTTAGAAATGGAATTTCTGTGTCTTAAAGGATGACTGCACGTATAGGTAACTATACTATATATTGCAAAATTCTTCTCTTCAGTTCAGTAGGGTGTTTTCAGCTGCAAATAACAGACAATGGAGTGCAAAGTGGCTTAAATAAAGAAATGTATTACTTCATATTACAAGAAGTCCAGAGGGCTGCTCTGGGTTTGGTTAATTCATTGATTCAATGACTTGCTCTCCTCATGGTTTCAAGGAATCATGTGCAGGCAAAACAATGTCCAGTGTTTCCTAGAACTTCCCAGACCTGGCTTTCTTTTGTATCCTATTGGCTAACAAGCAATCAAATGTCAATGCCTAAACTGATTTCTTACAAGGTTAGACAAGACCATGATGACTGGCTGGGGGACAGGGCCAGTTTCCCTTGAGGAATGCTTTCAGGAGAAAAGAAATGCCTGAACATGCTGTTAGGAAGGAAGAGGAGGGAAAGTATATAGCAAGTAGGCAATCGGCAGTGTCTGCTGTATTTCCAAAGTGGGTGCTACATTCGCATCAGTAGTATGTGAGTCCTTAATTTTCAGGGCTTTTGTTTATTTTTGCCAACCCAATGAGTATGAAATGGTACTCATTTTGTATTCCTTGGCATTTTTCTGCTCCTAGTGGGTTGTACACCTTTTCAGACATTTTATAGGCCCTTTGGGTTTTCTATTCTGTGAAATGCCTTACGTATGTTGTCTCGTATTTTCCTAAGTTAATTGCATTTTTCTTATTGATTTGTAACAATTTTAAAAATATATTCTGAATAATTATTTATCTGTGAAATAGTGTTGGAAGTGTCTGCTGTCAATGTAAGGCTTGTCGTTTTACTAAAAAAAAAAAAAAATAATGTTTCCATAACTTAAAGGTTTGTACTTTTTGTATCAATTCAAAGAATAATTTTCTACACCATCATACAGGCATTCTAAAGTGCTCTGTTTCCTATTGAATTTTAAATGGGTATCAACCTTTTGTGTATTGTACACTAGCAGTTTTTAATGAAATGTGGGACTCTTCCATAGTCTCTGTAGGATCAAAACTATTTTTATGATGATATTAATATCTTACTTGTCTTTTGCACTCTTATTTTTTCATATGCGTAAAGTAGAGCCTTACAGGGGCTATATGACCTGTGATATCACAGGAAATTGAAAAGCCAAAACAGGAATGGAAAGCCAGTTCCCTTCTCTTATGTCAGACATTAGTGATTTGCAGACATGTACAACAATGCTACTCTTCTGAATAATTTTTTTGTTTGCTTGGAAATAGCTTTTACCCATAAAATATGATTTTTATGTAAAGTTAAATGAATGTAAAAGTATTTAAATATTTTCCATTTTAATTTCTAACATATTAAACATTGATAAATAAATAAAAAATAAATAAAGGCTTTTGGGGGAACTCAGTAATATTTACTAATATAAAGGAGTCCTGTAACCAAAAAATTTGTAAACTGTTGCTATATATTAACAGTAATTTTTAATTCACAAATTCCCTTGCCTCTTAACCATGTGTCAAAAATTAGAGCGTTTATTTTATTATCCTTGGGAAAATATGATTTGGAAGACAGTTCTGTTCCCATATACATCTGTGTATTAGTTATAGTAAAGATAATTAACTTAAATTGTTTATAAATTTTATTACTTATCTATAAGTGCAGTCATTCATTAGCTCAGTGGGTACTGTAAAATAATGAAAATAACATAAGCATAAGTTTTGGTGTCAAACAGACCTGGATTTGTACGCCAGCATGGACACTCTGTAGCTTAAGCTAGTAACTCAATATATCTGAACCTCAGCTTCCTGAACTGAATATATGCCTAAATATATGCCTAAATATATGCCAAGAACAAAGTTAGTATTTAGTAAATGGTAGCTGTTATTATATTAGTATATTGTTTAGAATTATATTGTTTTAGTATTATATTAATTACTATTTTCTTTTACATAAGATCATTTTAAATCTCCTATACATGTAATTGATAAAATTAAAATTAAAATAGAAGATACCACTCATAACCTATCAAATTATAAAATAATGTTTTAAATAAATACTAACATGGGACAGTGCAAGGAATGACTCTGTGACTGGGTGTGTAATATAATACCTTTCTGGAAATATATATCAAGGTCCTTAATAAATCATCTATTTTAAACTCAGTAATTTTTGCTCTAGGAAGCTATTTTAAGGAAATTGTAAGAAAGATGTTCATTGCAGAATTATTTATTAGAGGAAACAAAATAGAAGCAACCAGATATCCTTCTATAAAATGTGATTTATTCTATATCTATGGAGATGATCTTTTTGCAACTATTTAAAAATGTGTTCAGAAGTTTTTATGAATGACACAGGAATAGACTGATTATATAATAGTGAGAAAATCAAGACATAAAACTGTATTGCCTATGATTTTAATGATAAAACAAATAGAAATTGGAAAAAAGAAAGGAAATATATCAAAATGTTAACAGTGGTTATCTGAGTTCTATTATATGAGTCTTTTTAGATTTGTATTTATTTGAACTTTCCAATTTGTTTTTACAATAAATGTGCTGTTTTCAGTATTAAAATTTTATTTTAAAAAAATCTTTGGTAATAGATTGGTTATTTTTTAATGATCAGTCTTTTTATTTTTTAAATTAACTATATTGGGGTGACATTGGTTAGTAAAGTTATATAGGTTTCAAGTGTACAATTCTATAATACATCATCTATATGTTGCATTGTGTGTTCACCACCTGGAGTCAGTTCTCCTTCCATCATCATACATTTGACCCTGTTTACCCACATCTACCACCCGGCTCTCTCCCTTTACCCTCAGGTAACTACTAAACTATTGTCTGTGTCTGAGTTTTTGTTTGTTTGTCTTGTTAGTTTGTTGCTTTCTGTTTTGTATCCCAGGTATAAGTGAAATCATATGGTTCTTCTGCCTAAAAAGAAAGCCATATAAATGAAACTGGACCACCTCCTTACACCTTATACAAGAACAAATTCAAAATGGATTAAAGACTTAAATGTAAGACCTGAAACCATAAAAATCCTAAAAGAAAATATAGGGAGTACATTTGCAGACATTACCCGGAGCAATATTTTTACTGATACATCCCTACGGGCAAGGGAAGTGAAAGAAAAAATGAACATATGGGATTATATCAGACTTAAAAGTTTTTTCACAACAAAGGAAACAATGAATAAAACAAAAAGGAAGCCTACTGAATGGGAGAATATATTTGCCAATGATATATCTGATAAGGGGTTAATATCCAAAATTTATAAAACACTCATGAAACTCAACACCAAAAAAACAAACAACCCAATTAAAAAATGGGCAGAAGATATGAAGAGACATTTCTCTAAAGAGGACATACAGATGGCCAACAGGCATATGAAAAAAAGTTCAACCTCACTGGTCATTAGGGAAATGCAAATAAAAACCACCATGAGATACCACCTCACTCCAGTCAGAATGGCTATCATCAATAAATCAACAAACAACAAGTGCTGGCGGGGCTGTGGGGAAAAGGGGACCCTGCTGCACTGTTGGTGGGATTGCAGATTGGTGCAGCCACTATGGAAGTCAGTATGGAGGTATCTCAAAGAACTGGAAATAGAGCTACCATTTGACCCAGCAATTCCACTCCTAGGTATTTATCCTGAAAAAACCAAGACACTTATTCAAAAAAAGTTATGCACCCCTATGTTCATAGCAGCACAATTTACAACAGCTAAGACTTGGAAACAACCAAAATGCCCATCAGTAGATGACTGGATTAAGAAACTGTGGTGTATTTATACATTGAAGTATTACTCCGCTATAAAGAAGAATGAAATCATACCATTTGCAATGATATGGATGGACCTAGAGACTATTATGTTAAGTGAAATAAGTCAGTCAGAGAAAGACAAATACCATATGATCTCACTCATATGTGGAATCTGAAAAACTGTATGAATGAGCAAAGTAAACAGAAACTGTCTCGTAGATATAGAGGAAAAATCAGGGTTGCTAATTGGGAGGGGGATGGGGATGAGGGAGAAGGGGAAGGGATTAGACAGCAAAAATAGGTAACTACAATATTGCCACTGGGATATGAAAAACAGTTTGGGGAATATAATTAATAATGTTGTAAATATTCTGTGGAATGTCAGATGATCATAGGTCTTGTTAGGGAGACCATTTCATGGATGGAGTAGAGGTTTGATCACTGCACTGTTTGACTAAAGTGGAGGTGGTATACCTACTGTAATTGAATATGTATAGATAGTCATGGGATGTGGATTATACTGTGGAAGAGAGTCAGAGGAAGAGTAATAGATATATATGATATGTGGGGGGAGTGGGGTGGCGAATTGGGGGTGGGGGGTTGTCACTTTGAGGTGTAAAATGTATAACTATTGCACTGTGTTGTACACCTGAAACTAATTAAAAATAAATTAAAAAGAAATTCATCAACCAAAAAAAAAAGAAAGCCATATAATTTCACTCATATGTGGGATATAAAACTGAAAGCCACAAATGAACTGACTGGCTCTTATTCCAGCCTTAGGATCACTGAGGTTGGAGAAGACCTTTGTATGACAATAAGCTCTCTGATCAGTGTTGGAAAAAGGATAGTCCATATGGTTGTGTGTCTTTCTCAACAGAGAGAGGAATGTGGCTGAGCAAGGCCTGAGGCAGCAGATCTTGACTCAGCTGTGTTTCAAGAACAACTCGTGGATCTTAATTAAGTGGAATTTTCTCCTAGCTGCTCAGTATTTTGGTTAAAGACATTGTTTTCGCAGCGAGACCTCCTGGTTTGTGGCCCAGTTCTGCTACTTGCTAGCTGAGTTAATTAATTTGTGGATGAATTAGTTAACCTGTGTGTGTGCTTCAATATCCAAATATATAAATTGGGAGTAATAATACTCTCTATGCCATGGGGTTATTGTGAGAATTAACTGAGATATTACGTTTAAAACCCTTATTACAGTGTTGCCCCATAATAAATCCATACTCTTTCAGTTATAGTAGCTCTTACTATTCATATAAGTAATTATCTATTGCTTCAATAACAAACCATCCCAAAACTTAGTGCCCTTAAATAAAAACAATAATTTATTTCATTCCTGTATCTCAATAGTTACAGATCATTTCTGCCCACATGGCATCAGCTGGGTTGACTCACCTGGTGGGTAATGGGGGATTTCTTTTCATGATGATTCACTCACACTATTAGTGCTGACTTCTGCTACAAGCTCAGCCAGGGCTGCGTGCTGGGGCCTCTGTTCTTCTTTAATTGGGCCTCTTCATAAGCTGCTCAGGTTTCCTCCTGGCATGATGGCTGGGTTCTAAAAGTGAGTGTCTGAAGGGAAACACACAAAAGTTTATCGCATTTTTATAACTTGTCCTCAGTAGTCACTTAGTGTTATTTCCTAGTCAGAAATCCATCCAGATTTAAGAGGAGGAAACATAGACACCCACTCTCCATGGGAGGAGTATCTAAGTCACCTTGTAAGAAGAGTATGAGGACTGGGAGATGTTTTTGCAGTCATCTTTGGGAAATATAATTTGTTACAATAGTAGTTTACTGACCTGTTAGATAACACAATATTCTTGGCATTATTAACCACTGCCAGCTGCATCTCTGTGTATCAAACATCTTTGTAGTTTTTCAAAAATGCAGATTATGGGTGACGTTTTATTTCTTTTTAGTATTTTTCTGTATTCTTTGCCTGTTTTCAACATTGAGCTCTTATTATTATAATGAAAAGTTTAACTGAAAGTATTAACCATTCTTTAACAATGTATCTAGATATTCTATATTTTATGAATATAAAACTCCTGTATAGAATTTCTGAAGTCAAAGTTGAAATATCTGTTACACTCCTTTCTCAGTTGGGTCATATTTCTAGTGGCCGTCACCTCTAGAATGAAAGAAGAGAGAAAAAAAGTGATTCTATTCAGATTTCTAGGTTCAATGTAGTCTTCCTCAGGGTAAACCACAGTCACCAAATATAGCCCATAAAACTATGAAATGTGGTTTTCATTGCCTTATCCTTAGAACTGGAGGTTGCAAACAGCTGAGATGCTGCTGCTGACTTTTACTGCTGGTGGAACTTGGACAGAGAGCAATTTCTATTCCCCCGTCAAGTAAAGCAGGCACACAAATATGTGAGTACATTTGATATTGATAAGATCCATGCAAATAAGCTTGCAAATAAGGCAGTGCTCTCGACATTCTGGGAAATGGCCAAAGAGTCCGTTTTGTCCCCACAAAAACTTTGGATCTGCCCCTGATCTCACACAAAACTGTCTCTTTGACTTAAATGTGTCTCATTCTGAAAGATGCCAGGCGTAGTTAGGCGTAGTTCTTTGAAACATTCAACTTATCTTTGCAGATATATTTCTTGCCTTCAAATGAGAACATTATTCATATTAAAAGGCAAAGACCATCTCAGTTCTGAGGTGAAAGCAGAGTGAAATATGGAAGTAAAGGAACAATATAATGATATAGTCTACTTTTAAGCGGCAGGTGTTGTTACCTATATAGGAAATAGTCAAGTACTCAGGAGTAAACAGTGGACTGAATGTCACGGTGGGGACTTAAAAGGAGTTAATGCAACTTCTCAAGTAGATTAATTTACTCCTGGGGACAGTTTACAAGATAGTAGATTTTTGGCTCAAAATAATTTTCATTTATTGAGCACACATTAGGTTTCAGGCTCTATCCTAAGCACTTTACTTACTGACATTAATTTATTCAATTCTCTCATCACCTCTATGAGGTAATTAATATCATTATCCCCCTTTTACAGCCTAGAACAAAGTGGTTAAAAACTTGCCCAAGGTAACACGGTACTGCAATCAGGCTTCATTCCTAGGCTCAAGAACCCAGGTTTTTTTCGTATTTTTTGAGGGCAGTGTCACTGGCCCTCATATGTGGGAACTTCCCAAGCCAGCGCTTAACCACCACACCACTTGGCTGGCCTTAGAACCCAGGTTTTTACCCACTGCTCCTTATTGCTGTGCAGATTTTTTTACAAAGTGATAGTGCTTAGAAATTTTGCATTAGATGGATTTAATTTTGCAGTGGTGCTTGGGAATTTTCACATTAGATCCAGGGAATATAAGTAGATAGCTACAGGAGATTCTTTTGGAGTTCACCCACAAAAACCAAAGGCAAGGCAGAGATCAGAAAGGGAGGTTAGGCAGCAAATTATTAAATTTCAGCTCATTGTTCAACTTTTTTTTTTTAATGTGGAAGTCAAGTCTAATGTGTTTCAAATCTAGGAAAGGGTTTGAGACCCTGCACTGGTATTTGTAACAAGAACTTGGGTGAGTCACTTCATCTCTTCTGGGGATATTAACAGCTGCCCACCAGCCTCAAAGAGCGAGTGAATTATTGTGGTTATCAAATCCAGTTGGAAGCTATAAAGT
This sequence comes from Aselliscus stoliczkanus, assembly GCA_033961575.1. Classification (NCBI taxonomy): domain Eukaryota; kingdom Metazoa; phylum Chordata; class Mammalia; order Chiroptera; family Hipposideridae; genus Aselliscus; species Aselliscus stoliczkanus. The sequence goes on from CM066738.1 coordinate 36,405,992, forward strand.
CCACGTTTACTGTTAATTATAGCTATAATCAGGCATCATTTCTTTTAGAAAAGCCTTTTAGAAATACTTACTTTTAGAAAATCACATCGTGCAGTTTGTCCCTACATTTGATACAAGGTATGTCAAGTGTTTAGGATGGTGCTTGGCTTGTGGTCACACTCAATAGATTATAGTAATGATTATTTAACTTCTAGCAGATGTCTTCAATTTGGGGAAGCAATAAAAGGAAAATATCTCTTGGACAGGACAGAAGCTGCTGAACTAAAATCTTAAAAATGGGGTTTCTTAGCCTTTTTTAGTTAGCAGGGACTTGTAGTGATACTGAGGAGATTTGGAAAATCTAATGCACGTTTTCAGTTTTCAGGGAGAATAACCCCTCTCATTTGTACTATCCATTTATGTACTCACGTGCCACAGCCAATCTATTCGTGGGGGCTCTCTGAGGACTGTGAATTATTCTGAGCTCACACCAGGTCGCTGAGATGGAGTGTTATGATCACTGCCTCCAGGAGGGAGGGGCATTTGCCATCTCTGGACTACCCTGTAAAGATGTTGAGATACTTTTGATTCTACCTCTTAATCATAGCCTCACTGCAGCCCTCTACATTGTCAGGGTTTACGGTGTTCCTGTGACATGAGGAAACTGAGGCTATGACCCCTTTGCTTCTATGTCTATATTTTTCTCAGTGTAGCATGCTACCCCAGCTTTCAACATTCCTTCTCGGGTCTCAGCCTGTTTTGAAATCTAGCATCGATCTGGACACATAATAGATGACCCATATATTTTTGTGGAATTAAATTTTAGTGAATTAAAATTTCACTCCCAACTTAGTGGTTGATGGTTCAGGATAAAACCTCAAACCTCAAAAATGGAACTGTTAGCACTTCCCTCATTCTTACTAAATACCAGATAGTTCAATTTCTGTAAAGCATGTCACTCCAGTAGGTGGAAAGAATTCATGGGATAATTTAACTGGCCCAATGTGGTTCACCAACCATTTTTTTCAGAATGGTCAGCAGACTAGTCAGGTCTCTAGAAATCACAAAGGTTTATGATCAGGATGCCTAAAAAAGGAGGCAGTGACCATGGGAATATGGGAGAAAACAGTTCAGTTATTAGAAATGGCGTGCTTCTTTCCACTACATCTTTCTGACATTTAGGCGTCTGTTTTGTCCACAATTCATCTTAACCTTTTATTTTCTTTGTGCATACCCAGCACAAGTTTATTTTCAAGATCCCGTTTATTGACATCTCTGGTTTATTTGCACATTTCACTTCCTTTCCTAGCTGTCTAATAAAGGTCATATTTATAACTTAAGTATATTCATAATTTGTCCAGTAGGCCCAGGTGTCAGCTTTTGTCATGTCCAGCAGATTCCTTTCCTAAGATTTCATTTTTGAGTATCTCTGTTTTCACAAATCTGAATGATGACTTTTGGTCTGCAGAAATACATAACATAGCAATAATAATAACGTACTACAAGCTGGTCACTGTCATCAAATTTATCTTTTTAAAATGAACAGTTTAACTGTATTTAGTACATTCACAATGTTGTACAATGGTCAACTCTATCTAGTCTCAAAAGAAACCATACCCATTAAACAGTTATTCTACATTTCCTCCTACCTCCCCCAGCCCTGGCAACCACCAATCTGCTTTCTGTTTCTATGGATTTGCTAATCTGGATATTTCACATAGATGGGATCATACCTTTTGTGCCTGACTTCTTTCAGTTAGCATAATGTTTTTGAGGTTTGTCTACGTTGTTAACATGTATCTGTACTTCATTATTTTTTTATGGCTGAGTAATATTCCATTTGTTTATTCATTTATCTATTGATGGGTATTTGGATATTTTCTACCTTTTTGCTATTATAAATGATGCTTCTAATAACAGTAATATACACATTTCTTTGTGGACATCAGTTTTCACTTCTCTTGAGTATATACCTAGCAGTGGAATTGCTTGGGCCATTGTAATTCCATGTTTAACTATTTGAACCATCACAGTGATTATACCACTTCACATTCCCACCAATAAGAGGGTTCTAATTTCTCTACATCTTTGTCAACACTTCTTATTTTACATTTTTGGTTATACCCATCCTAATGTGTGGGAAATGGTATCTCATAGTAGGTTGATTTTTAAAAAAAATATAAAGTCTAGCTTTTAGTTTCAAAAAGATTTTACAAATCTGTCAACCTCAAATATACATAGATAAATTATTTATATCTTCCATCAGAGGAGGCTTACAACTCCTCAGGAAAATCCTTCTAAGGAAAATATAAAACATAAATCTTTTCCACAAATATCCACTCGATTACTCAGCTTAGTACTGAAGATTTCCCTTTACAAATCCTCTAACACAGCTGCCAGTGATAGCATTGTTATTGTGCAGCTGCATATGGCTATAATTTTACAAGTTTGCTTTCCTTTTGCTAGCTCCCCGGTTTGACTCCAAGGCCCAGATCTTATAAAGAAGGAATGAAGGTTAACTGACCTGCCGGAAGAGTCCACTGAATGCATTCTGTAGTGCTCTGTGACAAGGAAAGGGAAGACGTATATAGCCTCCAGCCAAGTCCTGTGGAGAGGCAGCTCTGACATGGTTTAAATACCCAAGTCTTCCTAGCATCTCAAACTCAGGAACTTGTGGTCCGCATGTCTCTATTTGCAGTGGTTGATATTCATATAGAGCTTCTTCTAGTTTTTGAATAGGTGCTAATGAAATATGTTGATCCATTTTGATGCCTGTGGGAAATGTCACTGGTTTTATAGATTTAGGTTTCTCAAGCTGCATTTCCAATTGGGTAGATCTATCTCTTTTTTTTTTTTAAGGTTTTTATTGGGGAATTGGGGGAGGGGAACATTGTTGGGGAATCAGGGAAAGGGAACAGACAAGGTGCTGTCTTTTTGTTCTTCAGTCTAGTTGTGGAGGGTGTCGCTTCACTGGCCCGTGTTGGTACCGTCATTGTGCTCTTCCCAGATGAGGCAGGTCGCCGGCCTCTGGATGTCGCTCACTGCGGCTATTGGTAGCTCACACTGGCTGCCGGCCACTCACTGTAGCCTATGGCAGCCCACTGCAGCAGGGGCTGCAGCCCACACCGTCACCCGGGCTCGCACAGCCCAGCTCCAGGTGGAGCTGTTGTTAGCTGTAGAGGGCAGTGTCACTGGCCCTTATACGTGGGATCGGAACCGGGACCGCTAGCATCCCAAAACCAGCTCTTAACCAATGCGCCACTCGGCCGGCCCCTGGGTAGACCTATCTTTATGCTGGGCCAAAAGCAGAGCAACGGGGAGATCAGAACTCTCCAGTTCATCTAAAAAAGCCTGCTTATTCTTTCTTTTTAGAATCTGCTGCAGTTCTTCTTTTTGTATAAACAGTCTTCTTTGCTCATTTTTCTGTCATTCTACTTCTAAAGCTTCTTCCAATTCCTCCTTTTCCCAAGTCAGCTCTAGTTTATTTTTCTGAATGACATCTTTGTTTTCCTTTTGATATATCTCCATTTTCTTTTTGGTGTGTCCAAATCCACATTGGATTTGGTCAAGTTGTAAACAATTTTTTCCACTTCTTCCAGGAAATGATTATATTCTCTTAGACTAGGAAAGTCTTCTTCTCTTTTATTGTATATCTTTAGCACTGTTTTCCAAATCTCAACCTCACTGTCAACAGCAGGATCTTCAAAGAGTTGTACCCTAAAGTTGCTCCTCCTAAGAGGAGTCCCACACTCAGGGCAGTTTTCAGCTCCTCTCACAAACAGCAAATCCACACAGCTTTCACATAGAGTGTGTCCGCACACATTTGCCATCAGTTTCAAGGAGGGGTTCCGCTATTTGATGGTCTTACACTGGGGGCAGCCCTGATCGTCCATGGTGCCTTCTTTCGGAGGGACTCTCCCCGATGCCGGAGTCAGCCCCAGCCACAGTCACCTCCAAGCCCCCTCAGACCTGACGCCAAGCACGTTCCTACCAACAGGCTCATAGTAGTTTTGATTTGCATTTCCCTAATGACTACTAATGTTGAGCATCTTTTAATCTGCTTGTTTGCCATATGAATATCTTTGGAGAAATGTCTACTGAAGTCCTCTGTTGGTTTTTTGATTGGATTTTTTTTCCTTGTTGAATTGTAAGAATTCTTTATATATTCTGGATATTAAACCCTTAACAGATAGATGATTTGCAAATATTATATTCTATTTTGTGGATTGTCTTTTCACTCTCTTGATACACAAAGTTTTTAATTTATTTTTGTTGTTGTTCTTGTTGTTCCTTTTAGTGTCATAGTTAATAATCCATTGCTAACTCCAAGGTCATGAAAATATATTCCTACAGTTTCTTCTAAGAGTCTTATAGCTTTTTTTAGCTCTTTAATTCAAAACAGATAAATGACTTATTTAGGTCATTTATCCGTTCGGAATTAAAGTTTGTATATGGAGTGAGGTAGAGTCTAACTTCATTCTTTTGCATATGGATATCCAGTTGTCTCAGCACCATTTGTTAGAGATATTATTCTTTCCACATTGAATGGCACCCTTGTTGGCACCTTTGCTGAAATTCAATTGGCCATATATATTTGGGTTGAATTCTGGACTTTCAATTCTGTTCCATTGCTAGTACCACACTATTTGGATTACTGTGTTTTGAAATTGAGAAGTGAGAGTTCTGAAATTTTGTTTTTCTTATTCAATATTGTTTTAGCTATTCAAGACCCCTCACAATTTCATATGAATTTGAGAGTTGGCTTTTCCAATTATGGAAAAAAAAAAGACGTTGGAATATTGACAGGGATTGCATTGAATTTATAAATCACTTTAAATAATATTGCTATCTCATAATATTAGTACTTTCAAACCATGAATGCAGGATATCTTTCTATTTTGTCTTCTTCAATTTTTTTCAATAATATTTTATAGTTTTCATTATAGAAATCTTTCACTTCCTTGTTTACATTTATTTTTAATTTTTTTATTTTTTATTTTGTATGTTATTGTAAATGAATTTGATTTCTTATATCTTTGGATTGTTTATTACTAGTGTATATAAACACAAGTGACTGTTGATCTTATTTGTAGTAACTTTTTTGTAGATTCTTTGGGATTTTCTATAAATGTAAGATTATGTAATCTGCCAATTGAGATAGTCTTACCACTTTTTTTCCAATTCTTTCTTATTTATTTATTTATTTATTTATTTATTTATTTATTTATTTATTTATTTATTTATTTTGCCTTGGCTAGAACTTTGCTCTGGCTAGAACTTCTTGTACAGTATTAAAAGCAGTGGTGATACCTGTTGTAAGTTTAGCAAAATTACCTTTTATCATTTTATGAAAGCTCCTTTTTTCATCTAGTTTTCTGTTGTTTTTCTAAGTCAAAAAAAGGTATTTGATTTTGTCAAATGCTTTTTTGCATCAGTTGAGATGATCATGTGGGTTCTTTATTTTTCTTTCCTACTATTAATGTGGTATGTTGCATTGATTGATTTCCTTATGTTGAACCACCGTGCATTCCTAGGATAATCCCACTTGGTCATGGTGTATAATCATCTTAATATACTATTGGCCTTGTTTGCTAGTATTTTGTTCAGCATGTTTTTGCATCCACTGTCATAAACAATATTAGTTTGTATTTTTCATTTTGTATTGTGTTCGTGTCTGGCTTTGCTTCAGAGTAATCCTAGCCTTACAGAATGAGTTAGGAAGTCTTTGCTCCTATTTCTTGAAGGAGGTTGGAAAGGATTAATGTTAATTGTTCTTTACATGTATGGTAGAATTCACCAGTGAAACCTTACAATCCTGTGATTTTCTCTGTTGAAAAACTTTTCATTACTGATTCAATCTTTTGTTATAGGTCTGTTGAGATTTTCTATTTATTCTTTAGTCAGTTTTGGTAGTTTGTGTGTTTCTATAAATTTACTAATTTCATCTATGTCAACACAAAATCTCTTCCAGTCTTTGCAGATTGGCTTTTGCTGGAGCACTCCTTCAATACTTTTCCAGACCATCTTCCATCTCTGGTCAGCCTTAACTTCATTCTTCTACTGAGCCTACAGACCAGCAGAGGTCAAAACATTAGGGTCTTGTCTTATTAGGTCTTTTCTGGGAATGCAGAAGGCTTTTAAAATTCCCCAGTATACATGAATCCTATACATTCCCTGTTAAAACAAACAAACAAACACCACCACAACAATAAAAGTCTCCCCCCCGACTCCCAGCTTTTTCTACCAGGCTTTGGTTTCTATCTTTTATGTCTCAGTCATAACTTTTGTCCCAGGTAGCTGTGAGTTGTTCGTTAACTTTGCAGATTTTCAAGGAATTCTTGCCACTTTTCTCCCCTGAGTGAGTTCCAAGTTAGGCAAAACAAAGTCAGTGCCTGGCAGTGTTCCCCAGGTAGCCCCTGGAAAGATCAGATGACAGACAATTCTTTGTGAGTAAGGTCTTGTTTGGTTCCTCTGGAATCAAGGACTAGCACGGGGTTGAATGTAGAGTAGCTAGCTGCAATCTTTAATACCACTGTTGATCCAGGGAAGAAGTTGGGGCAATACCAAAAAAAATCCTACAATTTTCCTGCCATTTTAAAGTTTCCTTTATTTTGATTCAGTGTTTGCTTAGTTGCTATAAACCTCAGACTGTTTCCCAGAGTTCTTGCCATAGTTGATTCTGACAATTTGCTTGATTTCTTGATGTTTTTGTGGGGTCCCTTGGAGCTGACTGCTGTGTCATGTTCACTGATATCAGCTGCAGTTTACTTTTGGGATCTTAGTCATCACATAATATGATAATGTGCTATCTCTTGAATACAATGACATATATATGTAAGGTAGTATTTCTTATTTACTCTTTTCACTCTAATTTGCCTACATATATTTGTTTGAGTATAGGAACTCTGGGTCTTCTCTGTACTAAATGCACCACCCTCATTTAAAAATTATCTAAAATATAGTTTATAAATACATATTGTGGAAATACACTCCATTCCCCACCCCACCCCCCAACAATTTCAGATTAAATAAAGTGCAAGATCATTTTAGAAATAATCTTTGTGCAACTTAAAAAAATTCTGGCTGCTGAAAATAAATTTGAATTGTTGGCAAAGGCAAGAGTTTTGAGTAGAATGTATATAAAGTCTTGTGAAATTAAAACCAATTGTTTTATGCTCATAGATACAGAGAACAAACTGATGGTTGCCGGATGGGAGGGGGATGGAGTGCAGGGTGAGAAAGGTGAAGGGATTAAGAAGTACAAATTGGTTGTTATGAAATAGTCAATGTAAAGTACAGCATAGAGAATATAGTCAATAATATTGTAATAATTATATATAGTGACATGTGGGCACTAGACTAATAGGAGGGGATCACTTTGTAAATTATATAAGGTCTAACCACTATACTGTACACCTGAAACTAATATAAAACAATATTGAATGTCAACTGTAATTGAAAATAAATTAAAAATATTAAAAATTGTTTTATTGGTTAAATTTTTTCCATGAGAAATAATTACCATAGAATCTTCAATACATTATTATTAGCGATTAATGGAAATTAACTTTTTCAACCATTTTGAAAATGTTACTTTATTTTATTTATTTATTTTAAACATTTTATTGGGGAATTGGGGAAGGCGAACAGTTTGAGGAATTGGGGAAGGGGAACAGCCAAGTTGTTGTCCTTCAGTCTTAGTTGTGGAGGGTGCAGCTAGCTCAGCTCCAAGTCGAGTCGCCATCTGGCCACCCGTCAGCAGCTCGTGGCCACTCAACTCAAAGTTCCATGTTCAATCTTAGTTGTAGGTGGACGTAGCCCACCATCCCATGCGGGAGTCAAACTGGCAACCTTGTGATTAGGAACACGTGCTCTCACCAGCTGAGCCATCCTGTCACCTGTTGGCAGCTCAGCGGCAGCTCAGCTCCGGCACAGCTCACTGGCCCATGTGGAAATCCAACCGGTGACTCTGTTGCTCAGAGCTAGCGCTCTTATCCAACTGAACCACTTGGCAGACCCCCTGAAAATGTTATTTTAAACTTTAATATTAGACTGTTATTCAATATTTTACAAACTAATGTGATTAAGAATAATTTTGGGGGAAGTATTAATGTACAGGTTGTAATTGAGTTCTCATGTTATATGGTCTATTTTTATTATTAGAAAGCAAAGTTAACTGCAAAAAAAAAGCATAGCTACATTGAGGAATATGAAAAAACACTTAAGTTAAATAAGCAAAGAGTACCTTTTGGTGAAACTTCAGCTGGATTTCCAAGTAGTAAAATATTTTCCTTAACCCCCATTTTTTTCTTTTTCTTTTTTTTTTAGAGAGGAGAAAAATATACATAGACTTTTTGTGTTGCATGAGAGGAAGTGGAGCACAAAAGGCCATCTAAAGGATGAAATAACTATAAGGAGTGTTCTGAACCACTTATATCAACTGGTTACAACTTAGATTTAATTAAATTTTTAAGGCCTGAGGGGTGGGGGTAAGACAATAGCCGGTTTCAGGGCCAGTGTGCCAGCTTTAACTTTAACTTTGAATTTCTTAGCCTCAATCCACTAATGTGACTATCTTAGTGTTATTTAAATGCAGGATTTTCTATTTATTTTCTTTCCAGGGAGACATAAAAACAAGTTTCTTTTTTTCCAAGAAATAGCCAGAGAATCTCCTGGTGCTTTATTAGGTAAACAATCGCATTTTCAGTAGAGAAATACAGTCTATTTGGTAGCAGGTTCAAACATTATGGTGCAAATTTTCAGGTAAAGATCCCTAAAATTAAACAATTATTAGATTATGAATAGCACTTAATTCATTTCTATGCATTTTGAATTCAGTGCTGGGATTGTTAATTATAAAAGAGATTTGCTTAGGATACTAAAATTTAAATATTAAAATATTGAATTATTTCTCAGAAGAAATATTTCCCTTTTGTGCCTTGTATTAATTACAACTCCTGTTCTAATATTTTGTAATTTTGAGCAATTTATACTGAACTTCTTGATCTCGAATATAGAATATTTTTAGGCTAATCTAGCTTTTTGTAAGCTTTAAAAATAATAACTGATGATACTTCATCTGCATCTATCTGATGATAGTGCCTTTTTATCCTCAGTAGTAAGGTAAGGAAAAAAATGTTGGATCTCTTCTAATTATGAACTCACTTTACATATTTGTTTAGTGAGCAGTACTATGTTGAGGTTATTAGAAATGAAGTGAAGTTATTAAGTAACTACATAATAAAAAGACTTATGGTGTATACATGGTGTATCTGTGGTTATTACATATTTTCAAGAGGACTTTGACAGACTCCCTTCCACTATTAGCCTTTTGCACCTATGTTCCCTCTTTTGGGATTACTTTTCCTTTCCTTCTTCATCTAGTTAAATCCTTCCTATTCTTCAGCTTTTAGCTCAGATATCAATTCTTCTTGAATACCTTCCCTGACCTCCCTGACCACATCAGCTCCCCTGAATTCCTGTATATTCTAGTTATATGTCCTTCTCCTCTGTGGGCTTCATACTAGTATACAGCTTGACTTCTTTATAATCATTTGCTCATCTCCCTTACCACACGGGAACTTCACAGGGCCAGATACCTTGTCTGGTTTTGCTCACCATCATAAAATCTTTGAACCCTGTACAGAGCCTGGCAGCTTCTAAGAAGCACTTGCTGTTGGATGATGTAGAATGCTGCACTCAAGCACCACAACATGCTGTCCTATTTTATGCTGTCATATGAACTTGAAATAATTTCACTAGAAAATCAAATTGCTTTTCTATATGTATATAAAATAAGTTCACTATCCATGATCAGTCAAGTTACCTATTCCCTCATCATTCATTTGTTCATTTTTTTCATTCATTTATTTGTTCATTCAACAATATTTAGCAAAGGCTGTCTCTACTGGCTACAGTTTTGGTTTTTAATTGTTGTGTAACAAACTATCACAAAAACTTAGTAGCTTGAAACAATAGCCGTTTTATTATTTCTCACAGATTCCATGAGTCAAGAATTTAGACAGAAGTCAGTTGTTTCTCTTTGTCAGCTGGATTTTTTATTCTCATCTTTGCAGTTTCAGAACCTCTCCCTCCGTGTAGCTTTTCCAAATGGCCTCTCCACTTAGCCTCTCTAGTGGTCATTCCAGCAAGGTCAACTGATTTTTTACATGCACTCTTAAGAATGCAAAAGTGGAACCACCAAGCCATGTTCTGTGTGAGACTCAGGCCAGCACAATTTAAGAAGAAGGTGCTAAATAACAGAATGAATGCCAGGAGGAGTGGTCATTTGGGAATGACCAAAGTCATAGTTTACTACAGCTTTTGTGATAGAAAGGGAAATAAGATTTGCTGTCAGCGAATTCATAGTCTGCTAGAGAGGGATCAATAATTATGGATGCTATCTGTCATAGTTATTAAGAGTGTAGGTTTTGGGCAGATCTGGAGTTTGACTTCTGCCCCACCACTTACTTAGTGAGTATTTGTATAGGTTACTTAGATAAGTTAGTTAGCTATCTCATTGAGCCTGTTTCTAATCTGATTAAATACTTAACATAATTCAGAGAGATTCTGTGGGAAAGAGTGTATGTACTATAAGTAATAGAGAATACATATTTTCTCAAATACAGGGAATTTCATGAATAGACTGCAAGGGAAATCTCATATAGCTTCATTGTTTTAATGGCAATAAATTAATTTTAAAATATAATAATATAAGGATGATTACCATATTTTGTAGTGTATAATGTACACCCACGTTTTTGGTCCAAACTTTCAGGGGAAAAAAATCTTTCGTTTTAATTTTTTTTTTTTTTTAAGATTTTGGGGAATTGGGGGAGGGTAATAGCATTGGGGAATCAGGGAAGGGGAATAGACAAGTTGCTGTCCTTTTGTTCTTCAGTCTAGTTGTGGAGGAAGTCGCTTCACTGGCCCATGTTGGTATTATCATTGCGCTCTTCCGGGGTGAGGCAGTCGCTCACCTGCCATTGCATGGCCGCTCACAGCAGCTCACAGCAGCTCACAAAAGCGCCCGCCAGCCCCACTGCAGTCTACCTGGTCACCAGCGACTCACAACAGCCCAGCTCCAGGTCAAGCTGTTGTTCATCATCTTAGCTGTAGAGGGCACAGTGTCACTGGTCCTTATGTGGGATCCAAACTGGGGCCCTGTTGTTCAGAGCTGGCATCCCAAGCCAACTATTAACTAACGCACCACTCGACCAGCCTTCGTTTTAATTTTTTAATTCAAATTTTTATTTGTTTACATTTAGGTACTTGTTTTTTGTATTGTAAAGGAATTTTAGCATTTATTTTTTATCATATTATGGTACAAGAAATTTTTTGTAACAAATAATTACAAAACACAATAACAGATACAAGGTACAAGAAATTTTATGTACCGGTAGCAAATTTACAATATTTATGCATCAAAGAAAGCCAAGAACTCTTTGTCGTTGCAAGTTCGTCGTAAGTTCAACAAAACTAATGTCTTCTAGGGTATTATTTTGCATATGGATATGGATATCACTATTGATTTCTAGAGTTACATTTTTAACTCATAAGCATAAATCAAAGAATTAAAAACATTTATATAAATACAGAATTAGTACTACCCATATATAATGCACATCCTTATTTTTCTCTTGCAAATTTGGGCAGAAAAGTGTACATTATACATGGCAAAATATGGTAAATTTGTCTATCCACTTGGAAGATTTAAAAATTTAAAACACTCTTATTAATAACTTCACTAATGAAATTAAATGTAAATCGCAAACTATAGAATAAGTAAAATATAGATTATTACATATCAAAATTCATGTAATATAGTCAAAGCAGTAAGCAGAGGAAAATATGTAATCTCAAATGTAATTATTACAAAGCGAGAGTAGAAAAAAATGAACCAGGATTAGAACAACATAAGCATGAAGAAAGTAATAGGAAGGAAGTAGATAAAAGTTAAAGCAGAAACAATCAAACCAAGCAGTTGATCCAAAGACCAGGAAAACTTACAAACTTTAGCAAATCTAATTTTGAAAAAAACTCAAAAACACGAATTAAAGATGAGAAAGAGAACATGAAAACAATTTCAGCGATAAGAAAATGACAAGAGAATGTCATACCCATGCATTTGAGAATCTGGATGAAATGTATTATTTTCTAAGAAAAAATAAATTACAAAATTTGATTCAAGAGATTTAGAAACCTAAGTAGATCAATAACAATAGAAGAAATACTTGTTCATATCTCTTTTCATCTATTACAATCTCCTTGGATGAATTTATACTGATTATTCAAGACAGTGGAAAAGAAAACAAGTCTGCAGTTCTCAAACTGTAAAATTGGAAACTTCAATAAATTCCCTTTATTTATAAATCAAGACCATCCTCTTCGTGGTCCTATTGTATGTCCCAGTTTTCTCCACTGAACTTCCCACAAGGTTTTAACTTCTGATAACTATGTATTTCATTTGTGTGAGTCTTTTTGCTTTATGTTAGTAATGCAAACAGGGCAGGCCACGAGTGGTTAGAAGTGTGCTGTGTAGTTGAGTCTGAGTGGAATCCTCTATGTTAGGTGGGATTCCAATCAGATCCTTGGCTCGCCTCACAGTTAGGATTTCAGTAGTGCAATCACTCTACATCTTCCTAGATTTTCTGTCTGTTTTCCCAATGTTGCTTCTTCATTCACTGGTTTGATACATTTTATTTCTGCTAATAATATCGCTATATTCAATATATACCAAAGTTAACGAAGCAAAGCCAAAGATAGCATATATGTAAATAAAAATGATTGGCCAGTATTAATTAGAACATTAAAAAATTTTAGCAAGTTATAGCCAATAGTGATTGTATTAAAATAATAATACAGTATGATTAAGTATGTTTAGAGACAAGTAACAGAAACAGTGACTGTAACATGAGAATGATTTGGGCTTTGGAGATGTGATGTCTACATAAATGTCTATATAAAACCATTTGGGCTTTGTGTCTTTCTATGTGGCAGATTTTTAGCCATTCTTAGTTAAAACAGATCAGATTTTATAATGTAATGTATTAAAGAAGGGAAGCGTGTTAAATTGTTTCTTTGCTTTTCTCATTCAGTCTCTCCCCAAATTACTCCCAGCTCCCAGCCCTCCCTGTCTCCCCTGCCCCTTTATTTTTTATTTATGGTGGACTTCCAGACTTCTGACAATATATTCCTGTTTTTGAAGGGTTCCATGAGGTATTTCTCCACATGGCTACCTACTTATGCTTTAAAAAGTTTTGAACTTAGGATTTATTTTCATCTAGTCCATAGCCAGGCAGAAAGTGGTGTGATCAAAAGATTTCATTGGTTCTGTTTGCTCTATATTCTTTACTGGTCATGCCTGATTCTACCATGGCTTTATAACTATGGGTCTGTCCCAGTGTGGTTTGTTTAGAAGCATTCTCTTCCCTGGAAAATACTGTCAAAATTAATTTATAATGGCTCACACTTGGATTTTCTTTTTTAAGTCTTCAAATATTTTGCCTTTCCAAAGGCTCCTTCAAACTTTCTTGACTCCCTAAAGTCTCTAAGGGACACATGGGAGAAAAATCACTGGCATACCCTTTTGAATAGATCTGTATGTGAAGGATAAGAAAATAAAGTAGCAAGGGGTGTCTACTCTTTCAACAGTCCTGCTTTCTGAGACTCTCTGAACTTCTAAATGAAAAACAAACAAAAAGTAGTATTTTTTTTCTTTTCCATGTGATTATATCTGGTAAAATGTGTGTGTGTGTGTGTGTGTGTGTGTGTGTGTGTGTGTGTGTGTAATTTCTCTCCTTTGTAAATATAAGCTGAAATACATTTGAAATGATACCTTCTTCCAGGTTCTTCAGAACAAAATAGATTTTATTATTTACAAAAATTATGGCAAATGTATATTTTCTGTAGTATTAGTTTATTATGTGTGTTTTAAAATTGAGTTGCTTGGGGGACCATTTGGGTCTGCTCTCCTTATGTGGAAAATACCCTTGCTTACTATTTTTTCTGCAGAGCCTTATCCCCAACTTCTGCATCTACACACTACAGAATTTGCTTCCAATGATTAGCATAGAAATAATCAGGGCTCAGGATAACTATCCATAAAGAAATTACTCAGAACATGCCTTTTTGTGAAAAAGGTTAATTTAGCCTATTATTGACATAATTAGAAAATCTTGAAAATAGAGGTTCACAGTACTTACGTGAAGTGCTGCTTTAATTACACAGTGAGAGCACACCTACATACAGGAGACGCTCACCTTTAGGAGTAGTGACCACATTATGTGGTGTTATTCTAGCTTTACATTCACGAACATGGTCATTGTTTTTATTTATTATAGGCTTTGCTCAGAGAATACTGTGATACAAATAAATATTGTATGTGCATGTACACAGTTTTTATTTAATAGACATTAAGGGTAATGACTATGAATTTGGTCACAAGAAGGTCCTGTGTTTGAAAAAAAAATAATCTTTTTATCATTTTGAGTACTTTGTAGCTGGAGCAGAAATCTGCAGATTTTCTTATTTACTCGTGATTGTTTACACCCAGAGAATGGTGGTATATTGCATTACATCTATAAATTGTTTTAAAGAGTATTATATTATTGAATGGTCAACACTAGTTATACTTTTATTTCCAACTTTCTTAGAATTTAAGGAATTGATTTCTTTGCACTTTTACCACTTCTAACAAAGTACTATTCTAAAAATTCTAACAGATCAAAAATTTAACTAGTTTCCTTATCACAAAAAGCTCCAGCACAATTGACCTGCTGACCTTAATTCCCAGGAAACTGTCACATTACTTCTTTACCCCTTTGTCTAACTTAACAATGTGACCTAAAATACTGCAGTGCTTTAAAGTTTCTCAGCATTGTAAGGTCAAGCATTGGTCACCATAGTTACAGTTTAGATCTGTGGGTCAAAGGTCAAATAGATTAATGATGTCAGACACATCTTTAAATGGTTCTAACACTATTTCACCATGCGATAAACAGCTGAGCATATTTGATATGACAAAAGCATTCTTCAGCATTGCTAATAAGATCTTTGGAGACATCTGAAAAAAAGGCATTTTCTCTAAGAACTTGCAATATGGGGCTGCAGAGTCGGCAATAATAATTCGCTAGTAGATTTATTAGATTTATATCATCGGAGGGAGATTGAAAATAAAATATGTTAAGTAGTTCTGATTACACATTTCTGCACATTTTGTGTTTTACCTGTCTATATATGTATATGTCATCAATCTAATTGATCATCTACTTATTTATTTTTTATTTATGAAATTAGGTATCCTTACTCCTCTATTCATTTGATGTTAACCATGAAAATGGATACAAAACACAAGCTTTTTGATTGGGAGTGTATGCTTGTTTTGTGTGAAGACTTGTGGTATCTTTTTTCCTGATTTGGGAAGTATGCATTTAAAACAGTTACATTTATTTAGAAAAGTGTTTTTCGGAAAGCCTCACATTAGAAATCGGGTAAATTCTCCACCTGTGTTTTATATCCAAACACTTTCTTTATGGCCTCAGAGTCTGTATTTACAGATCTTGGGTTATATATTCCTTTTTTTTTCTTTTGGTCCTAAAAAAAAACTTTCTCCCATTGTGAATCAGAATGAAAAAGAAAACAAAAACAAAAACAAAACCTAGTAAAGTGAACATGACTGCTAGAAAAATTCAAGTGTTAATTTTTTTTGATAAATAAGAAACACTCTGTAAATAATCTTAAATCAAAAATCACAGAAATATAAAGATGATGAAACAAATCTATTGAAATGAGATTAAAATTATTAAAATATATTTAAGTGAATTAAAAATCACCAGATCGTGACTTCGAGAAGTGAATTATACTACAGAATACCATTTTTTAAACCTCTAACAATATGGAATATAGCAGCCAATAGACAAAAATATGTTTAAGCAATAGGCTTAGGTTAAATAAAACATGAAAGGATGCTCTGTTCAGAAGGTTTTGTTTCCCATGTGTATTTTGTGCAGCTGTAAGATTTCAAGCTTGCTGGAGCATTTGCTCTTGATCACATACTATAAAGGTAGACAAAGGAGAGAGCTAGGAGGTTTGGCAGCTGGGAGGTGTTAATATGGAATTTAATAGCAAAAAAGAAGGGAGTTGGGGCTTTTCTAGGTGAAACAGAGATTGGCAGCTGGGGTGGTGGAAATAAGTGTCGGTGTTTGAGAAGAGCTGCTAGAGTTCAGTTGCTTGTGAGTTTCAAATGACAAGCTAGCTTTCATGTGAATGAATGGTTGTCTCCTGTTTTGCTTTCGATTCAGTGAAAATCGTTCCCTTGTAGATATCGTGGAAACCAACTACTCAGCAAAGACATTAATTGCTGACTTGTTTGGCAGCACTTAGGGACATTGGTTCAACAAACTGATGGAGTATTCTGTTTGGTCATTATGCCAGGAGAATGGCAAATCAATATTTAACTACCTTTTGAGGAAGCCACACCATTGAAACACTGGTTTTGTATAAAACTATTTATTTACACACATGTGAAGTGTCCTGACATGCAAGAAAAATGGTTTATTCTAATTGTAGAAAAAATCTGGTCAAATAAAATATCAGGTTTTGACTTTCAGAATCTGAAATACCATTGTATTTTGAAATAACATTCTGTTTAGAAATACCATTCTATTCTGAAAGTTTTGACTTTCAGAATCTGAAATACTATTCTGTTTCTGTAAATGTTGATATGAACCTTGCTTTTAGATTCCTTGCTCCTGCTACTCACATTACTAAAATGGATAAACCAAGCATTACTTAATATCTTAATATTTATCTATGAAAAACATGGAATTTTGGGTATTATATTTTATTTGCTCTTCTTCTTGAAAGTAACTTGTTTCTTGTCCACTTTTGATGCCTTTTTATTTAAATTTTGTGAGTTTACACATTTACACCCTTGCTAGTGTCTGGCCAGAATTGTTTATGTTTTGCTACTGTAGCAGTTTAGCAGCAGTTACCCATCCTGGGTGCACATTCAAATAAGCCGAACATAATGCCCAGGCCCACCTAGGATCAGCTGAAATAGCAGCAGAGAGAATACATGCTTTGGAGTCAAACTTCCTGACTGGCTCTGCCATTTAGTATCTGTGTGACATTGGGCAAATTACATAACCTTTCTGTGTCTGTTTCCTCATCTATAAGAGAGAAAAAATAATAATACTTAAAGTGTTTTGTTAGGACTTTATAAAATATTGGTATAATTTCTCGCCTAGTTCCTGGTACATAGGAAACATTCCATAAAGGACGATCAAAAATGCTAATAATGAAATTGCCCTCCCCAGTTAGCTTGCCGTGGGACCTTGACCAAGTCCCTTAGCCTTTTCAGGCCCATTTCTTTACATACAGAATGGAGATACAACAATGGACAGCCTCAAAGAGTACTTCTGAGTTTCAAATTATGGATGTCTGTGAAAGGGGTTTCAAGAGTAGAGAGCAATGTAGTAATGTAAGATACAGCTTTCATTCCAGTTGCTAAGGTTGCTAGTACCAGGCTCAAAGAAAACACCACCAAAATTTGAAACCACTTGTGTGGGGCATTCAATACTCCATTTATCATTATTTTCAGAAGTTTTCCTGGAATGTTCTAATGAGTTGCAGACCACACCATAGCTCCTGTGTTATTGAATACTTGGAGTGACGATGTCCATGAAGAAGTATATTTTCATCACCTTGTCCTGTCACTGTTTAGAATCTGTCTCATTGCTATTGATCACCTAGAGTTAATGCAGACTTGGAGATTTTCCTTGGCTTTTTTCAACTCTGTACATCCCTATTGGCTACAAAGACCACTTCTTTAGAAAAAAAAACAAATTGCCTTGAGGTCGTTCCCTCCCTCCTTTCTGAGTTCATCTAGTTATTTTACCTGAAGATCTTCTCAGAGTCAAATGCCAACCAAGTTGGATGTGGCTAGAGTTGTCCCCCGCTTATCGTTTTGCTTTATTCAGTTCCCATTATTTTTCCCCCTTACCATGTTCTTTTATATTTATAGACTTTTTTTTCTTTTGCAGTGAAGATAGCTTTATTGGTTTTTTTTAACTCACTTTCCCATTGGTCTGTGTCACATATAAAGTCCTATATCAAATATTGCTTCAGCTTAGTAATTACCTTCGAGTCTATAAACCAACAGCTCTGTGACTGACCCAAAGTCAGAGCTCTAAGTGATTGAATTTTCTTATTTTCTAGGACTATTGAATATCACTCCATGATATGCATTCACTAAATGCAGGCCGCATGACAGCTGTTCCTGCAGTGAAATCACTTCGTGTGCATTTCATATTTTACATAGTGTGTGTAATAGTGGTTCTCAAATTTAACATGTATCAGAATTATGTGGAGGGCTTGTTGAAACACAGATTGTTGGGACCCACTTCCAGAATTTCCTATTCAGTAGCTCTAGCATGGGGCCTGAGAATCTGCATATGTAACAAATTTTCAGGCCATGCTGCTGCTGCTGCCTGGACTACCACATAGAACGCACTGATGTGCCGAAGGCTAAGCTGTACTGCACATATCCCTTCTAGGAGTAGGGTGCTCCTTCCCAACAGCAAGGAGCATTGGCTGTGATGGCTCCCAGGCTCTCTCTGGAAACTGTCCTCGGCTAATGGGAGCTGCCTTATTTAAGGCGACACTCTGCTATATTTGCGGCTCACATAAAATGTTAGGTCAATGCAGGGATTATAAAGGCAATTCTTGCCTCAGTTCAGGATAACTGAAGGGCCATCCCAGCTCCAGAGCTCCTGTGGGATTGACTGAGTCCTTCATGGCATTTATAGCACAGTCCAATTTTTCTCTTTGCCTAATCTCAATTCCTTTACTCCCAAGAGCGTTCTCTGAATAACCTTTATCTCAATGTCTGTGTCCAGAGACTGTCCTGCAGCAGCAGATAACAAAATAATGTTGTATTTGTTAAGTACATATCTGACAGTAATTAAACATCCCAACTCATTCTTGTGAAGGAGCAAGAGGAGGTTGGTGATGGTTTGTCTGGTGATTCGGGAGGTCCCAGCCATCAAATTCACAACCAGAATCACCAGGAAGATGGTACCGATGCTCCCGATTGCTCTGATTTAGAGCTTTCGCTAATTCTCCCTTAACTACTTTATGTCCTTTCCCTCAATATGTCAGTCCTCCTTTTAGGAAAATTTGGTCAGTGTCTTTCTATTCATCTGCATTCTAGTTGCAAAGGTTTTCCCATTCTTTAGCTCCACATTCGCTCCATTTCATCTACAGCAAATGCTTTTCAAGAAGCTCTTGAAATTCCATGTCTTTCATAAAGCCAGCTATTATGCTTCAGTGGGTTATAGGTAGGATGACTCTGAAAATCGACACCGTCTAAAACCCAGATGAGTTTCTCTCCAAGTACGTTTACTACTGATAATAATGACTAGCACTAATGCTTTATATGGGCCAGGCATTTATTTAAGCATGTTAGAAATATTAACTCTTTCAACCCACATAGCACCCTGTGAAGAAGGTACTGTTATTCTTATTTTAGAAAAGAAGAAACCAAGGCATAGAGAGATTAAATAACTTATCAATGTCATGCAACTAAGAAGCAGTGGAGCCACAATTCCAATCCAGGAAGACCAGATTCAGAATCTGCATTCTTATACAGCACACTGCAAACATCCACATCTCATGTGATATCAGTTGGCACTTACATTATGCTAAGTTGAGATAATTTTTAATAGCTTTATTGAGGTATAATTCACATTCTGTATAATTTGACGATTTAAGTGTATAATTCAATGGATATTCATTATTATATTACATTATTATGTTGATTATTATATTACATTATTAATTTTAATTGTAAAATATAACATAATTAGCCATTTAATGATTTTTTTCAGTTTTACTGAGATATAATTACATACAACATTGTTTAAGTTTAAGGCGTATAATACAATGATTTTATATATATATTATATATATATTATATATATATACATTTCACTATATATATATATATATATATATATATATATATAGTGTGAAATGATTACTACAATAAAGCTAGTTAACATCCATCACCTCACAGTTACAATATTTTTTTTTTCTTGACTTAAGGTCTACTCTCTTTGCAATTTTCAAATACACAATACAGTATTGTTAACTATACTTACAATGCTGTAGATTATATTTCCAGGAATCTGTATCTTATAACTGTAAGTTTATACCTTTTGACCACCTTCACTCATTTCCTTCCCCCACCAGCTCTGGCAACCAACAATCCGTTCCCTGTTTCTATGCGTTTGGTTTTTTTAGATTCCTCATATAAGAGAGATTATAAAGTATTTGTCCTAGCTCTGGCTAGGACTTCCAGTACTGTATTGAATAGAAGTGGTGAGAAAGGGCACCCTTGTCTTCTTTTTTTTTAAAAGATTTTATTGGGGAATTGGGAGAGGGGAATAGTGTTGGGGAATTGGGGGAGGGGACCAGCCACGTTGTTGTTCTTCAGTCTTCATTGTGGAGGGTGCCAATCACCATCTGGCTTCCCTTCGGCAGCTCGTGGACTCTAAACTCAAGGTGCTGAGTTCAATCTTAGTGGTGGATGGGCGTAGCCACCATCGCATGAGGGATTCAAACCAGCAACCTTGTTGTTAAGAGCGCACGCCCTAGCCACTGAGCCATCCAGGCAGCAGCTCAGCTCAAGGTGCCGAGTTCAATCTTTAGTTGAGGGTGGGCATAGCCCTCCATTGAACAATCTTGTTGTTATACCAGCTGAGCCATCCTGCCGCCTGTTAGCAGCTCAGTGACAGCTCAGCTAGGGCACAGCGTTCACTGGCCCATGTGGGAATCAAACCTGTGGCCCTGTTGCTCAGAGCACATGCTCTAAACCAACTCTTCACTAACTGAGCCATTCGGCCTGCCCCTGTCTTCTTGATCTTAGAGGAAAAGCTTTCAACCTTTCACCATTGAATATGAGGCTAGCGGTGGGCTTGTCTTATATGGACTTTATTTTGTTAGGGTATGTGCCTTCTATACTCAATTTGTCGAGAGTTTTTATTATAATAGATATAGATTTTGTCAAATGCTCTTTCTGCTTCTTTTGTGATAATCACATGATTATTATCCTTCATTCTATTAATGTGGTATACTCACTGATTTACATATATCAAAGCATCTTTACATTTCAGGGATGAATCCACCTTGATCGTGGTGTATAATCCTTTTAATGTGCTGTGGAATTCGGTTTGCTAGCATTTTATTGAGAATTTTTGTATTTACATTCATTAGGGATGTTGGCCTGCAGTTTTACTTTTTTGTGGTGTCCTTTTTTAGCTTTGGTTATGAGGGTAATGCTGGCCCCATAAAATGAGTTTGGGAGTATTCCTTTCATTTTTGAGGAAGAGTTGAGAAGGATTGATTTTAATTCGTCTTTAAATTGATAAAATTCACCAATTTTAAAACCATCTGGTCTTGAGCTTTTTTTGTTGTGTTTGGGAGGTGTTTGATTACTGATTCAATGTCCTTATTCATTGGTCTGTTCAGAATTTCTCTTTATTCATGATTTAGTCTTGATAGGATGTATGTTTCTAGGATTTTATCCATTTCTTCTAGATTGTCTGATTTGTTGGTATACAGTTGTTCATAGTCATTTAACCATTTTTAAGTGTACAATTTGTGGCATTAATTACATTTACTGTGTAACAATCATTGCTGTCTATTTTCAAAACTTTTTCATTACCACAAACAGAAACTCTGTAACCATTAAACAATTCCTCATTTCTCACCACTAACTCTAATAATCTCTCATCTATTTCCTATCTCTATGAATTTGCCTATTCTAGGTATCCAATATAAGTGGAATTATATGATATGTGGTTTTTTTGTGTCTGACTTATTTCACTTAGCATAATGTTTTTAAAATTCATTCATGTTGTAGAATGTAGAACAAATTCTTTTTTATGGCTGAATAATATTTCATTGTGTGTACATACCACATTTTATGTATCTATTCATCTATTGATAGGTGTTTGTTTGTTTCCATTCCTTGGCTATTCTGAATAACACTGCAATGAATATTGGTGTACAAGAATTTATCTGAGTCCCTGTTGTCAGTTCCTTTGGTTATATATCTAGCAGTGGAATTGCTGGATCATATGGCACATATATGTTTAGCTTTCTGAAGAACTGTCAAATTTTTGTATAGTGGCTACAACATTTACATTTCCTCCCAGCAGTGTATGAAGTTTTTGATTTCTCTCCATCTTCATAAACATTTATTTTCTTTTTTTTTTATCATAGCCATTCTAATAGGTGTGAAGTGATATCTCACTGGGGTTTTGATTTGCATTTTCAAATGACTAATAATGTTGATCATCTTTTGTTGTGCTTATAGACATTTGTATATCTCTTTTGGAGAAATGTCTCTTCAAGTCCTTTGCCTGTTTTTCGGTTGGGTGGAGTTCTTTATATATTCTGGATATTTAACACTTATATATGATATACAAATATTTTCTCCCGTTCTGTAGGTTGTCTTTTCATTCTTTTAAACATGTCCTTTGATTGAATTTTTTTTTTTTTAATTTTGATAATGTTTATTTTCTCTATTTTTTTCATTTTTTGTTTATGCTTTTGGTGTCATACATATGACTATTGCCAAATCTGAAGTCAGGAATAATTTACCCTATGCTTTCTACTAAGAGTTTTATAATTTTAGCTCTTATGTTTAGGTTGTTGATCCATTTTACGTTAATGTTTATATATATTATAAGGTGGGA
Source organism: Aselliscus stoliczkanus (assembly GCA_033961575.1). Lineage (NCBI taxonomy): Eukaryota > Metazoa > Chordata > Mammalia > Chiroptera > Hipposideridae > Aselliscus > Aselliscus stoliczkanus. Next base: position 36,428,734 of record CM066738.1, read on the forward strand.
GTCCAACTTCATTCTTTTGTATGTGAAATTCAAGTTGGCCCAACACCATTTGTTGAAGAGATTGTTTTTTACCTATTGAATAGTCTTCACACCCTTGTCCAAAATCAAGTAACCGTAGATGATTGGGTTTAATTTTGGACCCTGAATTCTATTCCATTGGTCTATATATCTATTCATATGCCAGTGTCACACTCTTCTGATTATTGTAGTTTTGTTGTATATTTTGAAATCAGGGAGTGTGACTCCTCCAACTTTGTTCTTATTATTTTAACTTATTTTGGTTATTTGAAGCCCCTTGCAATTCTCTTATGTTTTACTTTTGTACTATTGGCATTCAGTGTTTATTTGTCTGGGTGTTTCTCTTTTAGATTGTATTCATGCATATCTATCACAGTATCTTAAAAAGATTTCAGGCAAGCCAGTTCAACTCCTGCTTTATAATTCTACAAGTACAAGTCTGTACTCTCTTACCTACAATTCCATAATCCAAAACCAAAAAGTGTCCTGACCAGAAACTTTTTGGAAGAAAAGACTGACCTAGACTAACATGAAACTATTTAGTCTTTTTTTAAAAAAAATATTTCCTAATATGACTATTTATATCTTTTACAACAGACAATTTAATATGTTTGATTAGAGGGTGCTATCTGAGATCTCACAGGGACATAATATTATATATGGTATGTTAACCGTAATTGCTTTGTAAAATTGAGGAGACTCTGAATCCTGAAATACATTTGACCCCACAGGTTTCCAAAGAGTAATTGTTGCCCTGGATTTTGACTTTGAGATATTTAAAGGAAAAAAATCCCCGATGAAAGTATGATAAGTCCTCTGTTGGAGTACTTAAAAAGTTTGGCATTGGGGCGACTGGTTAGCTCCATTGGTTAGAGCTCAGTGCTTGTAACACTAAGGTTGCCGGTTCTATCCCCACATGAGCCACTGAGTTGCACCCTCCACAACTAGATTGAAACATCTATTTGACTTGGAGCTGATGGGTCCTGGAAAAACACACATTTCCCTAATAAAAAAATTTTTTTAAAAATTCGGTGTTTAATATGATATTTTTTCAACTGTTATTAAAAAATAGTTGTTGGAAGAAAAACCTTTGTGGAATGATGCTAAGTATAGTGGAACGAGTTTTTCAATAACATTCTTTATCACTTACAGTAATGCAATGTACACTATAATAAGAAAGATAATAATAGTAGTAAGGAATAGTTGTGTAGATGGTGTTTCCTTTGTAAATGTGTTGCATAAGGAACTGGTGTGCTTCTCCCTTCATTTAAGAACATATTTTCTGTTTATATTACGTTTATATTAAAACTCAATGTTAAGAGTTTCCACCATAAAAATAAAACATCCTATCTTCTGCTGTTCCCATCCTATGATAGCACTAGCTGGTAGACTGATATCAGATTCAATTGTTTAATTCACACACACACGATAAGAGAAAGACAGACACTTGTCTGAACCATATAGATCCATGAACTAAATAGGATTTTGAAGCTCTGGATCTGATGAAAATGACCCTCAATTTTCTAAAATCAAACTCTGGTAATAGAAGGGGTAATGCTTTGTTTATTCAGGCATCACTTATACTATAATGGGATCGATCCTGAAAAGTTAGCATGGCTTTTTGTGCAGGGATGACCCACAAGTTTGTCAAGTAGTCTATATTATATCAGGAAGCAGCTTGAGGATTTTCTAAACTTCAGCCACTCTTGACCATTTTCAGAATTTTTATCATAACTGAGTAATCTTTTTTTTTTTTTTTTTTTAAGATTTGATTGGAGAATTGGGGGAGGGGAACAGTGTTGGGGAATCAGAGAAACAAACAAGTTGCTGTCCTTTTGTTCTTCAGTCTAGTTGTGGAGGATGTTGCTTCACTGGCCCATGTTGTATTATCATTGCACTCTTCCCGGGTGAGGCAGATCAGTTGCCGGCCTCTGGTCGGCCGCTCACGGTGGCTCTTGGAAGCTCACGCAGGCTGCCAAACACTATGCTGGCTGCTGGCCACTCACGGTAGCTTATGGCAGCCCACTGCAGCTCCGCCGCAACCTACGCTGTCGCGAACGACTCACAGCAGCCCAGCTCCAGTTGAACTGTTGTTTACCATCTTAGCTGCAGAGGGCGCAGCGTCACTGGTCCTCATATGGGATCCAAACCGGGGCCCTGCTGCTAAGATCTGGTGTCCCAAGCCAAGTCTTAACCAACGCGCCTCTCGGCCAGTCCATAACTGAGTAATCTTATGTTATTATTTATTTAGTGTTTTTTGTTGCCTTGCTTAAAAAAAAAATAAACTAAACTTAAAGAGGAAAAATAAACTAAACTTAAAGAGGAAAATTTGTATGGCAGTTCAAAAATAAAAATCAATATGTTTCAAATAAATGCATAACTGTTAAAATAAAAAACTTACCTATGTTTGCTACCTAAAATTATCTCAAAAAATATTAGAAACAAACACACCATACTTTCAGGAAAACTGCCTCAAGTTGAAACAGGAATTTGATGCACCCTTTGAGAAGATGCATTTATAGAAAGAATTGGGGTGGGGTGAACACACAATATTTTCTCTAAATTTGTGATTAAGAATGCATTAGTTCTTTCTTAATTTAAAAACAAAATACCAATGAAGGAATTACTACAGAAGCCCATATATACATTTCCAAAACTTTCTCATTGCATGGAAGCAATCTATTTACATGTCTGCTGCCTCAGACTGAAGTCTTCTAGAGCAAGGACTTACATGTCTTATCCTTTTTTGTAACCCCATGGCCAGTATATTACGCAGAAAATAGTAAACTCTCCATAAAGATTTGTTTTAAAAACAAAACAAAATAACAACAGAAACTGTGACTTTTGTTCCTTTGTGCACATTGAACTAATGAACACAATGATAATTCATAGTTTGGAATGTTTGAATTTTGACTTTTAATTTTGCTATTACTTTGTCCTAGGCACTTGTGCTTGGTTATTTGTAAAATGAGAGTATTGATAATGGTAGCCATTTATTCCAAAGAGATAGAAAGACTTTATATTTATAATGCCCTGGAATTACATGAAATTGGCTATGAAAATCAGTTTTCCTGATTTATTGTCACAGCACATTTCAATACAATGATTCACCAAATATTATAACTTGTAATTAGGAAATTATTATTGGTTAAGAAATTGTGCTGACTTTGTACTTTTAAAATACTAAAAATTTTATATGTTGACTATAGAGATGCATCCTTCAATTAAAGTGACTGTTAAAAAGATAAAAGTGAGGCTATTCTATTATTGGAAATAAAAACCAACTTTTCATTAAGTTCAACTTTTATCTATTAAAGTAGTGATCCAAAATTATGGCCTCCAGTTCCTTCTTTATTTCTTATGTGTATTTAATAGAGAAATTTAATGAGATATTTCCACTAAATCTTTCATCATAGTTTTATAATTTAACATTATGCCAATCTTTGTAAATACATGTAGATACAAATCTCTTGTAATTTTCTGATTTTGTTCATATTAACTATTTGTTTCTTAAACGTTTGTGATTTAAGTGCTTTATTTACTCATTCACTTATGCTCTTGGAAACCTAATATTGCATTAAGAGAAGTCTTAAAATGCCAAAATACTTTAGTAAATAAAAACATCCATTGTATTTCTCACATTATTTAACACTGATGAGTACAGTCTCATTGCTACTTCTAGGATTCAAATTCATAAAAATCTGAGATTTTAGGTCAGAGTCATTTCATTAGAGAAGAAAGCCATTGGGAAATGAATGTTTGATTGTCAGGCAACAAAAAAGAACTGCTATAATTTGACATTATTAGTCTAGAACTTTCTTTCACTTAAAACTGAAAGAAATAAAATTGTTCTTGAGACAATTGTGTGGAAAATCAGGCTTTTAACATTTTCTAATTGGCACCAGCCATAATTGGGACCAGCCATAATTGACACCAGGAAAGAAAGTGAACTAAAGTTGTATTAATATAAACACAAATGTTTTGTTTCCATCTGAAAAAAGGTTTGTGATGTCCTATAATGTGGATATTTATTGGAGAGAAGTCTATTGCCAATCTACATTCCACTGTAATTGATTTTTAAATATGAAGCTATACAGGAAATGTCATGGTGATGTGACCCTCTGTGAAGTGTAAATAGAGTCAGAGCAAGTAGATGGAACCTGCACAAAGTAAGGCAAATGCATTGGAGTACATCTGAAAGATTTTAAACTCTAGAAGTTGTGGGCCCAGTGTATGTTTATTTCACATACTTGTAGTTCTTGTGCCATTGTTAATTTAAGCTCTTGTCACAACTGTGGTAATTTTTGCTAAGTGAATTTAAATCACCTCTCATTTGTTTCCGTCTGATATGCTTTAGAATATCTGGAACTTCACTTCTTTAGGAATTCTCTTTTGAAATCCCTAGGAGTTCTTTTCTAGCCAAGAAGCCTGTTTTCACAGTAATTATAAATCGGGAATGCAGGTAAGAGGAAGGAAGAAACACAAAGGGGTGCTTTATGTAATCCCACCCCTCTGCTCTGTTCAAAGGTGTCCAAAAAGAAATCAGGGATTGTTAAAACTCATACTGAGGGATTTATATAGAAGGCATCAAATTGGTGACAAGTTACAATGAAAACTTTTCATTGTCAAATGCTCTCAGCAAACAGTATGACATCTCATCTTAGTAATCAGTGGAGAAAAAGTTCTTTGCGGGGAAGTAAAGTGTATTCTAAAGTGATTTTTGGGGGGAGATGGAAATGTAGACAGAGTAATCATTTAAATAAAGCTGTAGGAGTAAAATGATACATCTATCATTTTAGTTATACATGTTATGTACTTTTGTATTGAAATGTGGATGGCTATACCTTTATCAAATTACGGTTTTATTATTTCTTTGCTGTTTACATTAACTTCCATTAACTCTATTGTGATCCATAGTTTAAAATGGGCCACAAAAATTACTTTCATCATTTCACAATTTTAAAATAAGTATCAACACAGGGCTATCCTGTTCCTTTAATGGATCAGTTTAATCCATAGAATGTAACCCTTTAAAGTCTACATGTCAAAGATGGCATTTTTACTTGAAGAAAGTAAACATAAAAGAACTTTAAAGTTTTTAGTATCTGTTTCCTTTACTGATTTTAATGGATTTCCAAAACAATTAAGGGCAGTGGGTGGCCTCTCACTGGCAATATTTAAGTGCCTGTGTTTCTTTTCCCGTGTTGACCTCTTACCTGGGACAGTTTTGCTTTTTTAAACTTATATTTGATAAATAGCTTATTCAAATGCTAAGTAATGAAATGCTCCCTTTCAATAGTCAATTTGAAAAATCTGCCCTTTACAAGTTTTGAATTATTTAAAAACACCAACACATACATTCATGCTTAGATTAAAAACTCTGTATACTAAAGGACTTGTAAAGGTGTGTCGGGGAGTTCCGGTAAGATGGTGGAATAGACGGACACTCTCCGAACTGCCTCCCAGGATCACATCAAAATTACAAATAATTTATGCAACATTTAACCTCGGGAGTCCCCTGAACATTAGATGAACAGAACCTCTAAACGAAGGACCTAAAGAGGAGGCCACGTCAAGTCTGGTAGGAGGGGCGCCAACGAGAGAGGGTGAGCCCCGTGAGGGACGCCCCAGATGTGTGGGGAGGCTTCTCCAGTTGGGGGAGAGACCCTCGGGCCCCACACCGAGCTCACCAGCCCAGAGTTGCTTTGCCAGGAAGAGGAGTTCCATGATAGTGGGCAGTAGAAATTAGTGAGGACTCTCTTTGCTCGACTCAGTGAGGCTGGGGGCAGCTGGAGAACCAGTGGGGCTGGTGCACGGGTTCGCTCGCCGGCGAGCACTCACCCGGTTGCTGTCGGAGGGAATGGCTGCATGACCGGGCCCAGAAGCCTGTCGGGAAGGACTGAACTGAGCACCTTTGGTGCAGAAGCTGCAGGTTTTGGGATTGTTGTTCCACTGGTGCGAAGCTTGCACACGAATGGCGTACAGGAGGCCGCCATTTTTTCAGGGTTGGGCCGTCCCACGGAGGGTCAGAGCCGGGATCCCATTGGTCTGGTGAACTTGGCGCAGGAGTGCGTGCATGCATGAGTGCGTGCGTGTGCATGCGGCCTTGGGTCCCCACCCTCCGCCCTGCTTGTGCTGCGTTTCCAAGGAAACACTGGGCAGGTGCCCTCCAGCTGCATCAGATTGCTCACTGAAACATGCGTGAGCCACCTTGGGTCCTCACCCTCCACCCTGCTTGTGCTGTGTTTCCAAGGAAATGCTGGGTGGGTGCCCTCCGGCTCCATCAGGTTGCTCACTGAGACGCAGGAGTGCGTAAGCCACCTTGGATCCCCACCCTCTGCCCTGCTTCAGCTGCGTTGCCAGGGAAACGCAGGGCGGGTGTTCTCCAGCTGCATCAGTCTGTTCACTGAGACTCACTAGCAGACAACCTGCAACAACCTGTGAAGATTTTTTTTTTTTGGGGGGGGGGGAGTGAGGACGATTCCAGAGCACACAGCAGCTAATTGTGGAAAGCTCACTGCAACCCTGAGAAAGTGGTCTGCAGATTAAAGAGGACGGAGAGCCCCCCAACCTCTTTCCTTTTTTTTTTTTCTTTTTTCTTTTTTCTTCTTTCTAGGTGATCTATCTAATACATGGAAGCATTCACAGAACGACAGCCAGAATGAATAAACAAAGAAACATGTCCCAAGTAAAAGATCAGAAGAAAACTCTAGAAATGGAACTAAATGAAACAGAGGTATCCAAACTTTCAGAGACAGAGTTTAGAACACTGATGATAAGAATGTTTAAGGAACTTAGTGAGGACATACGGAAGGATAGAGAAATCATAAAAAACAACCAGTTAGAACTAAAGAATACAATAACTGCAATGAAGAACACACTTGAAGGAATCACCAGTAGAGTAGATGAAGCAGAGGAGCGGATCAGTGAATTAGAAGACAAAAATAGCAGAAATCACCCAGTTGGAACAACAAAAAGAAAAAAGAATAAAAAAGAATGAAAATAGTTTAAGAGACCTCTGAGAAAACATTAAATGCAGCAATCTTCGCGTCATAGGAATACCAGAAGAGAAGAGAAGAAGCAAGGGATTGAGAATGTATTTAAAGAAATAATGACCGAAAACTTCCCTACCCTGGTGAAGGAAATCGACATACAAGCCCAGGATGTACAGAGAGTTCCTAACAGGCTGAATCCAAACAGGCCCACACCAAGACACATCATAGTTAAAATGGCAAAGGTTACAGACAGAGACAGAATCCTAAAAGCAGCAAGAGAAAGACAGCAGGTTACATACAAAGGAACTCCTTTAAGACTAACAGCTGACTTTTCTTCAGAAACTCTGCAGGCCAGAAGGGAATGGCAGGAGATATTAAAAGTGACACAAAATAAAGGTCTACAACCAAGATTGCTCTACCCAGCACGGCTATCACTTAAAATTGAAGGAGAGATAAAGAGCTTCTCAGAAAAGAATAAGCTTAAGGAATTCATTACCACCAAGCCAACATTGCAGGAAATGTTAAAAGACCTTTTATAAACAGAAGAAAGGGGAAAACAAGCTAACCAGGAGGACAAGAAATACAAATAACAAAATGGCAATAAATATACACCTATCAGTAATTACCTTAAATGTGAATGGGCTAAATGCTCCAATCAAAAGACAGAGAGTGGCTGAGTGGATAAGAAAACAGGACCCATGCATATGCTGTCTACAAGAGACTCATCTCAGATCAAAAGACACACATAGACTGAAAGTAAAGGGATGGAATAAGATATTTCATGCAAATGGAAATGAGAAAAAAGCTGGAGTAGCAATACTTATTTCGGACAAAATAGACTTTAAAATGAAGGCTACAATAAAAGACAAAGAAGGGCACTACATAATAATAAAGGGATCAACTCAACAAGAGGACATAACCCTAGTAAACATCTATGCACCCAATATAGGAGCTCCTAAATATATAAAACAGATTCTGACAGACATAAAGGCAGACATCAACAGTAACTCTATCACAGTAGGAGACTTCAACACCCCGTTGTCACCAATGGACAGATCCTCCAGACAGAAAATCAACGCGGACATAGTGGCCTTAAATGACACTTTAGACCAGCTGTATTTAATTGATATTTTTAGAGCATTTCACCAATGCTACAGAATATACATTCTTCTCAAGTGCACATGGAACATTCTCCAAGATAGACCACATGTTAGGCCACAAAACAAGTCTCAACAAATTTAAGAAGATTGAAATCATATCAAGTGTCCTCTGACCACAATGCTATGAAACTAGAAATCAATTAAAAGAAGAAATCTGGAAAGCTTACAAATACATGGATGCTAAATAACATGCTTCTAAATAGTGAGTGGGTCAAAAATGAGATCAAGGAGGAAATCAAAAGATACCTCGAGACAAATGAAAATGAAAACACCATGACCCCAAATCTCTGGGATGCAGTGAAAGCAGTCCTAGGAGGGAAGTTCATAGCAGTGCAGGACTACCTAAAGAAGGAAGAAAAATCTCAAATCAACAGACTCTCTCTACACCTAAGGGAACTCGAAAAAAAAAACAGCAAAACAAGCCTAAAGGGAGCATAAGGAAGGAAATAATAAAGACCAGAGCAGAAATAAATGAAACAGAGAACAAAAAAACAATACAAAAGATCAATGAAACCAAGAGTTGGTTTTTTGAAAAGATAAACAAAATCAACAAACCCTTAGCATGACTAACCAAGAAAAAGAGAGAGAGGACCCAAATTAATAAAATCAGAAATGAAAGAGGAGAAGTGACAACAGATACCACAGAAATACAGAAAATTTTAAGACAATACTATGAGCAACTATATGCTAACAAATTTGACAATCTGGAAGAAATGATAAATTTCTAGAAGCATACAATCTATCAAGTCTGAACCAAAAAGAAATAGAAACTCTGAACAGACTGATTACTGCCAAAGAAATTGAATCAGTAATCAACAATCTTCCAACAAACAAAAGCCCTGGACCAGATGGCTACACAGGTGAATTTTACAAAATATTCAAAAAAGAATTAGTACCTATTCTCCTCAAACTATTCAAAAAAATACAGGAGGGAAGGCTCCCAAACTCTTTCTATGAAGCCACTATCACCCTGATTCCTAGGTCAGACAAAGATATTACAAAAAAGGAAAACTACAGGCCAATATCACTAATGAACATAGATGCAAAAATTCTCAACAAAATACTAGCAAACCGAATTCAGCATCTCATTAAAAAGATCATACTCCACGATCAAGTGGGATTCATTCCTGGTATGCAAGGCTGGTTCAATATCCGCAAATCAATTAACGTAATACATCACATTAACCAAATGAAAAATAAAAATCATATGATCATATCAATAGATGCAGAAAAGGCATTTGACAAAATCCAGCAGCCATTTATGATAAAGACTCTTAACAAAGTGGGAATAGTGGGATCATACCTCAGCATAATAAAGGCCATATATGATAAGCCCACAGCAAACATCGTTCTCAATGGGGAAAGGCTGAAAGCTTTCCCCTTAAGATCAGGAACAAGACAAGGCTGCCCGCTTTCACCACTTCTATTTAACATAGTTCTGGAAGTTCTAGCCACAGCAATCAGACAAGAAAATGAAATAAAAGGCATCCAAATTGGAAAAGAGGTAGTAAAATTGTCATTATATGCAGATGACATGATACTATATAGAGAGAATCCCAAAGACTCCACCAAAAAACTGCTAGAACTGATACACGAATTTGGTAAGGTAGCAGGATACAAAATTAATATTCAGAAATCAGTGGCATTTCTATACACCAATAATAAACTATCAGAAGAAAAAATCAGGAAATCAATCCCTTTTACAATTGCTTCAAAAACAATAAAATATGTAGGAATCAATTTAACTAAAGAAGTAAAAGACCTGTACTTACAAAATTATGAGACAATGAAGAGAGAAATCAAAGAAGATAAAAATAAATGGAAATACATACCATGCTCATGGATTGGAAGAATTAATATAGTTAAAATATCAATACTTCCTAAAGCAATATATAGATTCAATGCAATTCCAATCAAACTACCAAGGACATTTTTCTCTGAAATAGAACATAGAATCCTAAAATTTATATGGAGTCACAAAAGACCCCGAATAGCTACAGGAATGTTGAGAAATAAGAACAAAGTGGGAGGCATCACACTACCTGACATCAAAACATACTACAAGCTACAGTAATCAAAACAGTATGGTACTGGCATAAAAACAGACATATAGACCAATGGAATAGAATAGAGAGCCCAGAAATAAACCCATCTATATACGGTCATTTAATCTATGACAATGGAAGCAAGAATTTACATTAGAGTAAAGATAGTCTATTTAATAAATGGTGCTGGGAAAATTGGACTGACACGTGCAAAAAAATGAAAATAGACCATCTACTTACACCATATACAAGAACAAACTCAAAATGGATTAAAGATTTAAATGTAAGACCTGAAACTATAAAACTCCTAGAAGAAAATATAGGGAGTAAGTTTGCAGACATTACCCTGAGTAATATTTTTACTGATATATCCCCTCGGGCAAGGGAAATAAAAGAAAAATGAACATATGGGATTACATCAAACTTAAAAGTTTTTTCACAGCAAAGGAAATCATCAATAAAACAAAAAGGCAGCCTACCTAATGGGAGAAGATATTTGCCAATGATATATCTGATAAGGGGTTGATATCCAAAATTTATAAAACACTCATGCAATTCAACACCAAAAAAACAAACAACCCAATTAAAAAATGGGCAGAGGATATGAGGAGGCATTTCTCTAAAGAGGACATACAGATGGCCAACAGGCATATGAAAAAATGTTCAACCTCACTAATCATCAGAGAAATGCAAATAAAAACCACAATGAGATACCACCTCACTCCAGTCAGAATGTCTATCATCAACAAATCAACAAACAACAAGTGTTGGCGAGGGTGTGGAGAACAGGGAACCCTGGTGCACTATTGGTGAGACTGCAAATTGGTGCAGCCATTATGGAAATCAGTATGGAGGTATCTCAAAACACTGGAAATGGAACTGCCGTATGACCCAGCAATTCCACTCTTAGGAATCTACCCAGAGGAATCCAAGACGCTAATTGGAAAAAATATATGCACCCCTATGTTTATTGCAGCGCTATTTACAATAGCCAAGACTTGGAAACAACCGAAATGCCCATCGATAGATGACTGGCTTAAGAAACTGTGGTACATTTATACAATGGAGTATTACTCCGCTATAAAGAAGAATGAAATTGTACCATTTGCAACAATATCGATGGACCTAGAGACTATTGTGTTGAGTGAAATAAGTCAGTCGGAGAAAGACAAATACCACATGATCTCACTTATATGTGGAATGTGAAAAACTGAATGAATGGGCATAAGAAACAGAAATAGTCTCCTAGATATAGAGGAAAAACAGGGTTGCTAGTTGGGAGGGGTGTGGGGATGAGAGAGAAGGGGAAAGGATTAGACAGCATAAATAGGTAACTACAGTATTGTCACAGGGATATGAAAGACATTTCGGGGAATATAATGTTGTTAAAATTTTGTGGGGTGTCAGATGGTCACATGTTTTGTTAGGGAGACCACTTCATGGATGGAGTAAAGGCTTGATCATGGCACTGTATACCTGAAATTGATGTTGTATAATATTGTATGCCAACTGTAATTGAATACATAGATAGTCACGGGATGTGGATTATATGGTGGAAGGGAGTCAAAGGAATTGTAATAGATAGTATGATATGGGGGGAGGAGTGGGAGGGGAGAATTGGGAGAGGGGGGTTGTCACTTTGAGGGGTAAAAAGTATAACTGTTGCACTTTGTTGTACACCTGAAGCTAATTAAAAATATATATAAATAAATAAATTAAAAAACAAAACAACAAAACAAAAAGGTGTGTGGACTTTGCAGTAATGATTGTATTACCTGCGTATTGTTAATATTAAAGAGTACACATATTTACTTATGCATTCATGCATATTTATTGTAGGCTTGCCAGTACATAGCTAATGCAACTTATTTATTTATTTATTTATTTATATATGTATGTATGTATGTATGTATGTATTTATAGCTGAGCCATCCTGCCACCTGTGGGCAGCTCAGCAGCTGCTCATCTCAGGCCAGAAATCGAACCGGCGATCCTTTTGCTCAGAGCTAGCTCAAGAGTGCGAGCTCTTAACCAACTGAGCCACTCGACTGGCCTTAATGCGGCTTATTTTTGTTAAGCATCTACTATGTACCAGTCCCTTTGCTAACTGTATTCAATTCCATGTATTATTTAGTCATTACCATAACCCTAACATATGTATTGTTTTAATCTCCACTTACTGAATGAGGATATGGAGATCACTCAAGGACATACTTGTACTCCTAGAAAGAGGTGGCTTAACGATTGAAACTTGCATGTGTCTGTCTTTATGTAGAGCCATGATGTATGGTAGTATGCATTAAAATCTATCTTGTAGACATCATAGTTTCCTAAAATACCACTGTGGTGATGATAGTTTTATCTCCATTGAATTCTGGCCATAGTCTTCTCCTGCCCTCCTCCCCCATCCCACCCAGATTCTCCTTTCTTTTGTATGATGGCTCTTCTTAGTCTCTTTTGTTTCAAGTGCAGAAGAAAGGCCAAGGCCAGAGATAGATATGTCATGAGGGTATTGTTCTGGATAAGATTACCAAGAAAGTCTAGAGCAAAAATAGGGTTGAGAATAGAAACCAAGGAAACACCAAATGATATGATCAAATTTATGCTTTGGGGAAGTGAATCTGACAGCAGATAAACTCTACTGAGGGAGAAGATAGCAATTAATTGCTACCCTGATTTGAATGTATGGTATTCCAGGTTCTTCTGCCAACAGTGGCTTGAGAAGACAAGTCAGGAGAAGTCATGACAATTCTCCCAGTGAATTCTTAGCTTTGTCTTTTGTTTATGGCTTCATCGTTTATCAAACATTTTCCCTGAAACCCTTTTTATTTCTTTCCATGACTATCTTTTGGAGTTGTGAATTCTCCGAGTTTGTTAGTCACTCTATAAGTAGACCATCCAGTAAAGAAACTATTATTATATGTATTTTGTAGAGGAAAAAGCAAGAAAGAATGGTCAAATGCTTGCAAAGTTACACAGCTGGAAAGAAGTGGCAGGGAAAAGATGTATAGCAGGTATCTATAAACCTAAGACTCTTTCTATTAAACTACGTATGGTTGCCCTTTACTAAGGTTCAAGTTTATTTTTTTCTCCATAGAAGATATTGATGAGTGCTGGTTAATTAATATAACCAACTTCTGAATTCCCTTAAGGTTATTCACTAGGATATTGCACCAAAATTAATTTCTCTGATAACAGTTGCTCTCTCTCTCTTTAATGCCTTTTAATCTCTTTCGATTCCAACTATATTCATGGAAGGTTTACACAAGTATATGTCACACTTCTTTATTTAATGACAAAAGGTTAACCATTTTTTGATGGCTTTAGGATAACATGAAGATCATTTGCTATTCATTGACTGATTACTTTACAAGGGCTGTTTGCTTGTCCATCAGATACTTCTAGATTGTTATGCTGCCTGAGTTCTTACATCTGCTTTTTATAGCTGGCCAACCTCTGTCCTTATATAAAACTGCCAGGGCTCTTTGTGCCATTCTTTAGCTGCTCCTGTCTCCCTTTTAATTTGCTGTTCCTAATCAGCATAACATTGGGAAATCAATCTCATGGCTCAAAGTGCTATAGCTTTAGCAAGAATAAATAGTCTATGAATGAGGGAGGCCCTGGGTAACTCCTAGGTGACTTCAGGCTAGTGTATAGGCTTCAGTCGTACAAGCTCTTTGAACACTGTTTTTGAGAATCTTTTAGTTTGTTGTCTGGGTTCTGGATAGTTAAAATTGCCAGAGAAGTGGCCTGTGAATAGCCACTGAACCTTTTTTTTACCCCCTGTCATTAGGACAGACCAGCAACTTGAGACAAGTAGGGGCAGATCTATGCTATCAATACAACTCTGTGTTTTGAGGAACTTTCAGTTTTTTGGTAGGTTATCAGTGGCATTTGTATTAATTTTGCAGCTTCCCTGGAGATGAAAGAAGAAAGTTAGAAATGTGCTGAGATTGTCAGAGCATTCTGTTCAGCCATCATTGGACCTGTGCCTTTTATATTTAAGATGATGATAAGCAGTAGACAGAAAAACAGTCTCATTTTATAGAAGTAACTGATAGTACCCTCTTCTTAGGAAAACATGGATTAGTTTTATTATCATTGTTTTCTCTCCCCTTCTTTTAATTGAGGTGACATTCACACAAAATACAATTAACCTTTTTAAAATGCACAATTCAATGGCATTTAGCACAACTAAATTGTTGTTCAACCACCACCTCTAGTTTCAAAACCTTTCACCACCCCATAGAAACACCCTATACTTATTTAAATATTTACCTTCTACCTTCTCCTCCTCCCAGCCCCTGGGAGTCTTCTTTCTGTGTCTATGGATTTACCTATTTTTGATATTTCATATAAATGAATCATATAGTATGTGACCTTTTATGTCTTGCTTCTTTCCCTTATTGTAAGGTTTTTGAGCTTCATTCAAGTTGTGGCATATATCAGTGCTTCATTCCATTTTATGGCTGAACAATATTCCTGTGTGTGTGTGTGTGTGTGTGTGTGTGTGTGTGTGTGTGTGTGTGTTGTATATCTCACAATTTGTGTATTCATTCATTTGTGAATGTTACAGCTGGGTTGTTTCTACTTTTTGGCTATTATCAATAAGCATTTGTGTACAAATTTCTGTGTGGATGTATGTTTTTATTTCTCTTGGATATATACAGGGTGCCAAAAAAACATATACACATTTTAAGAAAGGGAAAAACTTTATTAAAATTATGCTGATGATAACCACTTAGAGTACCTCTTGTAATTGCAGAAGTCAGACATGACTTATATTCATCTTTCATTATCAGTATATATTGAGTATTACAGTTTTAATACAGTTTTCTTTCTTTCCTAAAATGTGGATACATATTTTTGGCACACTCTGTATGTCTAGGGTAGAATTTCTGGTTAATATGGTCAGTGTGTGCTTTAACTTTTTGATATCAGGCTTTGGTTTGAGAGTAAAGCTGGCCTCATAGAATGTATTAGGAAATGTTATCTCCTATTCTATCTTTTTTGAAAGAGTTTGAGAGAATTGATGTTAATTCTTCCTTAAGTAGTGGTAGAATTTACCAGTGAAAAACCATCTGGCCCTGGATTTTTCTTTGTTGGGAGTTTTTTATTACTGATTCAATCACTTTACATTTGATTCTCTATTGAAAGTAGCTATTTCTATAAAATCACTGCAGACACTGATTTAGAGAACCCTGAGCCATTGCTCCTAGGGAAAATACAGGGTTAGGTTTCCATTAGCTTCTGGACACATGTTTGTCAAGCAATCATCATATAACCTTGTTTTATATGTGCTTTTCTTTAGAGACACCTTATTTAATATTTGTTTCTCATAAATAATTAATTATATACAGTGTTGTCTTTTAATAATAAAACACTAGTCAACAGAGTTTAACATTTTTGTGACCCTGGGTAACATTCTTATAAATCTTTGGCTTTTGGCCTCAGAATGATGGTTTTCACTATGGTTATCATCTCAAAAATCCACAAATATAGCCCCTTTTCCATGGCTTCATCATGCACTATAGATGTTACTTTAGCACTGTCTGGAGTGGACTCACATACAGGTTGGCAAATTTCCTTTTCCTTTTTCTGGATATACCATATGATTGATTCATTAACATTGAACTCACAGTCAACGGCACTATAACTCATGCCTGAATGAAGCTTACCCAACACACCGATTTTCTCCAAAAGGAGAAAGCTTTTTTGCCCTTAAGAACACTAGCCAGCACTTTAGTACTATGCTCGAGCCATTTTTAAACAGTGAAACCACTACCAAAAAGCACAAAAAATGTGTAAGATGTGTCATTAAATAGATGGTGAAAAGCATATTGAGTGTGAGAGCTTAAACAAGAGGGCAGAGCTTCACTTGATTTGACCTGAGCTGGGAATGTGCACAGAGGATAACTCAAATTTTTTGCTGCTCTGTGAATGTCTCTGAATGACCCTAAAATTAACTGCTGGTGTGTATTGAAGTTGGGGTTACTAATAAATTTTAGTGAGTAGATGAATTTGCAAGTATGGAATCCATGCATAAAGAGGCTTGCCTGTATTTTTAATTTTTTTTTTCTTTTACCCCTCTTTTTCTCTCTTCTCCTTGTGGGATTTTCATGATGCTTATATTAATATTCTTGATGGTGTCCCTTAGGTTCCTTGGTTCTCTTCGTTTTTCTTTATTCTTCTTTCTTTCTGCTCCTCAGATTGGGTATTTCAATTGTTGTATTCTCACTGATTTTTTTCCTGCATGATAAAACCACTGTTGAATCCTTGTAGAAAATTTTTCATTTCAGCTATTGTACTTTTCAGCTCCATAATTTTTATTTGATTCCTTTTTATAGTATCTGTCCCTTTATTGATGTTTCTTACTTATTCATACAGCATTCTCTTGATTTCTTTTTGCTTTTTTAAAATTCTTGGTTTCCTTCAGCTTCTTGAGCTTAAGAAAATTAAAGTCTGGTATAGCTAAGTTTCAAGGTCTGGGCTTTCTCAGGCATGGTTTCTGTTTGGCTTTTTTCCTATAGGTGGAGCATAATTTCCTGTTGCTTTGCATGCTTTGTAATTTTTTGTGTGTGTATATGTAAAACTGGATATTTTGTATATTATAATATAACTGTAGTAATCAGAATTTTTGCCATCCCAAGGGAATGTTCTTGTTACTTGATGAAGATTACAGTGGTCCATTTGTTTAGAATTTTTCTATTTTTTTCAAACCTATATTCCTTCTCATGTATGTCACTAAAGTATACATTCTGTGGTCAGCCAGTGATCTTACAGAGAATTCCTTGAAAGCCTGTATACAAAGGAAAAAAAAGAAAAAACTGTTCTGTTTCTCTAAATTCCTTTGACGTATGCTGCCTAGGAAAGTGCTTTAGCCCAATAAGGGTCGGCTTCTGTGCCAGTTTCCCAGTGAATTGCCAGAGAGATCAAAAAACACAACCCCAATTTTTGCTGGGCAATGCTCTTATTGCCTGACATCAGTAGGCTGCATGAAGAACAGAATCTGCTGTCCTCGTGGCTTCCTGCTGTGGGACTGGGGACAAGGATAGTAGCTGCTATGTGAAATGTCAAAGTTTGCTAAAATTTACCAAGAAATTTATCCCTTTTCCATTCAGTGCTCCTGAGGATGTTACAAGTGTTCACTGGACCTCATCATTCTGAAATAGTTTATTCTTACAGTTCTTGATACCTCAATAGTTGTTTCTGTGGAGCACTAATTTTTGGAGCTTCCTCCTCGGCCATCATCTGTGATATTACTTTGGTCCAATCTTTAATTTCTTTTTAATATTTGTTTTCTACAGATGAATCTTATCTACTGTTTTAAGTCATTGGAAGTGCATTGTAAGTAGTTAAAACTCATTTAATAGCAGAAGTGAAATAAAGTGAAAAATATTCATATAAAATGAAACATTATTTGTTTTGATGGTTTTTCTTTTCATGGACTGATTAACCTATTTTTCATAAACAGTATAAATTAAATGGCACCCATAGTTTTCTCATTTATGAGACAGTAGTTTCAGGATTTAGAGTTCTAAAACTTGGTAGACTTACTAGGTTGAACTTACAGAAAGAAGTAGGAAAATGTGTTCAGGGACACAGGAATAGTAAATGATTTCCAGAGAAGGTCATAGTTCATGACTCTCTCATGTGTGTATCATTGATAATAATGATGATGGTACAGTCGTACTCATTTTCCTAAATTAACTATACTCCAAGGGAATAAATGTTTAAGAAATATTCCCCCCAAATAAATGACATACAGCTATATAGAATATCTATTTAAGCTAATCTTAAATTCTTCTATATTCCTATATAAAACATTGCTAAACAAATAAACCCAGCAAATGATTAATCTTCATTAAAATATCAGTTCTTTAGTGATGACTTTGGAAAGCAATTGATTGCATAGTATGTATCCCGTAACTCTTTCATGATGAGGAATTCAGAGAAGAAAAGATTTTTTTTCTTATCTATAAAGACTATTGTTTTGCAGAATGACAATGGAACCCAATAAGTAAAATCTAAAGAGGGATTTACTTCTTTATGAAATCTAAAGTATGACAAATATAGAGCTTTTTTTTTTTTTTTTTAAAGATTTTATTGGGGAATTGGGGAGGGGAACAGCGTTGACAAGTTGCTGTCCTTTTGTTCTTCAGTCTAATTGTGGAAGCCGTTGCTTCACTGGCCCATGTTGGTATTATCATTGTGCTCTTCCTGGGTGAAGCAGATTCGTCACCGGCCTCTGGATGACCGCTCACTGTGGCTCTTGGCGACTCACACTGGCTTCCAGCCACTCATGCTGGCTGCTGGCCACTCACTATAGCCTATGGCGGCCCACTGCAGCAGGGGCTGCAGCTATGCCTCCCAGGGACTCACAGCAGCCCATCTCTAGGTGGAGCTGTTGTTCACCCTCTTAGCTGTAGAGGGCAGTGTCATTGGCCCTCATATGTGGGTTCCGAACTGGGGCTGCTGGAATCCCAAGCCAGCTCTTAACCAACGTGCCACTCGGCCGGCTCAAGAGCTTTATAAGTAACTATTTTTTGGCAATAAAGTTATGAAACTTTTTGGTTGGGAAGTAATTTGTGAAAAAAGATAAATGGAAATATATGTATTAAAATCTGATTGAAATCTGTAGCTTTCAAATCAAAACCTTCCTTTGAAACATAAAGAAATTTTCTGCCTTTGGAATATGACTTTTCTTTTTCTCCTCAGTAAACGTATATACCTTCATAACACTTCTTTTAATTAAAAAAATTGTCATTCTCCTTCTATGGGGAACATTTTTATACTTCATCAACACTACACAAAAGCAAACTAGGCTTTTAATAAAATCCCAAATGAAAACTTAGGTATCTTCAATTAGATAACTGGACTTGACATAGTTAGTGAATTATTATGTATTTCAAAATTGTACAAATACAAATATTTTTTCCCTTCCTTTCTTCCCTTCTTCCTCCCTTTCTCTCTTTCTCCTTCTTCCCTTCATTTTTTTGTAAGGTATGATATAATGTGGCTAGTATTTATAAATATGCACAATTACACTATCTCCTGAAACTTCATTTTATTTTAAAATATTGTTCTAATTCATTTATGTAGGTCTGAAACTGATTCCTTTGGGAGAGTTTTTAATTTTATAAGCCACTAAAATATCATTTACTATGATGAAGTTGGCTGTACCTTGTAATATATAATAATTAATACTTGATATCAAAATATGTAAATGAGTATCAAAAATTATTTAAGAAATTTTGTGAGTCTATTATTTTTAAATAATTTTAAAATATAATAAATTTCTAGTCATCAGGCATATTTTATGATTTTGCCTTCAGTTAAATTTTAGACCAAGTGAGTCTTCATTTTGTCATAATGTTATAATAATGGTTTGATCACTAGAGATAAAATCTATTTACTGAAACCATTTTTAACTCATTTTTTGAGAAAAAATAATGTGAAATTATTGCTGTGAGCTTCATTCTTGGCATATTATGAAGATGAGTGGTCGTGGTGGTGATGATGGTGACAGTAAAAGCCCTGCAGCCATCATAACAACAACATATCTATTATTAGAGAATGTTAACATTTTTTTTTAACGTTAACATTTTTAAATGTATGATCCCTTATTGATAAATCTTGTTTCATGTGCTGTAATTTACAGGTTTTTTAAAAATCACATTGAGGTGTTATTAGCAAATTAGAATGCTAATCCTGGAAAGCTTGTACATATTACTAAATATAAAATAATAAAATATTTCAAATTTCAGTAATTAGTTCTTCTCTGTTCAATCAAGGGTTAAACAATTTTAGGGTTTATGAGTAAAATTTAAATTAGGAGACTATGTTGGCTTTTATAGAGAGGAAATACTTTGTAGAATTAAAAACAATGAACAGATGTAAGATATTGTTCTAACATGCAAAGAGTCTCATGAGAGTGATACCTGAACTTTAATAATGACTCGAGTAAAAGAAGAGTAGTATGCACTTGTTGCTAAAATAGGTACACAATAATATCAGACAAAAGGATAGGTAGATGTAATTGAAATATAAATTTGTTTGTAAAAGTTTAATGCTCAGTAAAATTCCACTACTGTTTTGAAAGAAACCATTAGAAAATAAATGTCTTTTTAATGTTAATAAGTGGGTTTTTGCCACCTATGTATATAAATTAGAGTAAAACCTTGATGGCTTTTCCATTACCTATTGATACAAATTATATAGATAATAGGTTTCCTTGATGATGTCTTAAGGGGAATCTCTTTTTGGTAGACTTATTCTTAGATTTTTAACTATTATTCATCATATATTACAGAAAACTCTGGGTGTAACACTTTTTCACTGTGAAGATTTTAAGCAATTTAGAATGAACTAACTCAACCTGGGAAATGATTGAGTTGCCCTGAAGTCATTTTATCAGGGAAGGCACACTGACTTATTAGGCATGGAAGCCATCTGGTGAATTTGGTTAAGTTTTCTGCTGAGAATCAGAATTCAGAGGGGTCATTCTAGATCCGTTGCAATACTTGATGGTTTTAGACCTGTCCCTTATGGTAACTAATGGCCATGAGAGGCTTTTGGGTACTGAAATATGGCTGGCAGAATGTACTATGAGTGTAAACTACATGCAAAATTACAAAAACGTCCTAAGAAAAAGCATAAAATGTCTCAATAATTTATTGTATTGGTTATATGTTGAAATGGTATTTTGTATATATTGGATTAAGTAAAATATTAAATTAATTTCATCTGTGTCTTTTGACTTCTCTTAATGTGACCATTAGAAAATTTAAAATTCTGTTTGTGGTTCACATTTGTGGCTTGCATGATATTTCTTTTGGATAGAACTGTTTTTCTAGATGGCCTTTTAATTGCTAGGTTACAATTTACTCACTGAAACAGTGAAGGAACTAGACTAAATGACCTATAAGACCTTTTCTAGCTTCAAAATTTTATTTTTCTCCTATAGTTTATTTGGGTTTGCTACCTCCATTCGCAAATATTTATATTTCATCCACCAATGTTTTGCTTTGAAAGACATAGCAATACAGAATGTCAGCATGGTGCTCTGCCAAGCATTTGGGAAGATTTGATGTCTAGTGTATTAGTCACTCCCATTTGGTATTTATTTTAGCACAGATAAGCTAACTTTTGCTTAATGAGTTTCAGATATTCCTCGAGTTGCTTAATATCCAATGTTCTGGTCTTACAGTAAATGTATCTGTTGAACCCTAACAGAGTTCACTTTTCCTGCCATTACTCACTTTTCCTGCCATAATCAGAAATTAGGGTAATGGAATTTGGCATTATTTTTCCTTTGTGCTTAAATTTATCCTCAGAAAATTTTAGAAAATTTAATGTAAACTACTTAATAAAAGACAATTAGGAGATAATTTTCCAGTGTGCAATAGGACTCTATTTGGGACATTTCCCTTGTTTTGTGAGGTAGGTAAGTTCAAATAATGTAAAGTCATAACATATTAGTGGCTTATTAACACAGCTAATAATTATAAGAGTTAAAACACATTCCTCATAGATGTTAATGCATTTTAGGTCAAGGACTTGTTAACATATTATATAGTTCAGAATGTTAGAAACAGAATCTTCAAAATATATTTTAGATTATATTTACCTCTTGGTACATACGAGGTCGACAATTAAATTCACAAACTCATCCTAGAAAAAGTGCTAACATACCTCACTGCTGAATATCACTACGGTCACCTTCTTGGGAAGCTATGCACTGACACCAGCTCCAAGCGCACCTTTCAAAGCAATTTTGGAGCTCTTTTTCTGGAATGGACATCAGAGTTGTCATCGTATTAACTTTGATGTACTGAATGTCATCAAAATGTCTTCCTTTCAATATTTCCTTTATCTTCAGGTAAAGAAAGAAGTCATGGAGGGAGGGTGTTCCAATACAGTTATTTGTTTACTTGTAAAAAGTCCCTCACAGACAGTGCCGTGTGAGCTGGTACATTGTTGTGATGCAAGAAGCCATGAATTGTTGGTGAAAAGTTCAGGTGGTCTAACTTTTTCAAGCAGCCTTTTCAGCACTTCCAAATAGTAAATGTGCTTAACTGTTTATCCAGTTGGTACAAATTCATAATGAATAATCTCTGTGATATCAAAAAAGTTTAGCAACATCATTACAACAAGTTAACAAACTTAATTGTTAGACCTCATAGATCATCTGAAAAATTAAGTGAATAAGGAACCTGTAATTATAGATCTGACTATCACCACCACCAGCATTTACTAAGTGAATAACTGGTAGAATTCACTTCACATTTATAAGCTTCAATTTCTAGCCTTAAATTTTCTCAACATTGTAGGCATAAAATAAGAATAGATAATATATGTGTATGCCCTCTGAAGCTCTATGTAAATGTAGGGTATTTGAGGTGGAGCTCTAGTTTTATCCTGAGTATATTAAACGTATCACCTACATTCCCATTTACTAAACTGCAGGAAGGAATACAGAAATCTCGTTGTGAACATCAACCCACTGTCTTTTTTCAACAAGGTGGGCTTACCCCTTGCCTGTTTATATTGTTCATTCCTAGTTTTCATCCTCCCCAGTTCTGGCATCTTTTAGTTCTACTCTCCAGATTCTGAGAGAGTCCCACCTAGGTTTCCTATTTTGGTGGCAAATTGGATGCACGTCTCTTGCTCTGACCCATGTGTGGATTTGCAGACCCATGCAGAACAGTTCTGGGTCAAAAGCACTTCTATAGCTAACCTCAGATCTGTGCTATCCAGTCTAGGTCTATGGTATCCATGGATTTATAAGATAATAAAGGAGGCTTCACTAACACGTTGAATCCAAACACACTGTAGGTTAATATAATAAAACCAGGTTGAGATCTGGGTATGTTTATCCTTCAGAGGAAGTTTTTTAGATCAGAGAAAATGGAGACATAGAAGGTAGAGGTTATTATCACAGTTTAGAGTAGCTTCCAATTTAAAATCTTGTTAAGAAAGCTGATTAAAACCAAGATACGGTCTGAAATAGAATACAGATAAAACACTTTTAGTTCACAATTCAGGAAATGTATGAATGAGCACATTAACAGGGATGTTAGAAGTCAATAACCTGGTATGCATGTCCTGTATGATGCAACTCCATTTCACTTTATAAATTTCTTTTCGTTCACCTTTTCTCCTTTCGCCATGCCGAGGGCCAGAAAATTGAGTATTTTCTGTATTTCTTTGTATAATTCTCTTTTTTCCTATTCACATATTCTTACCTTATATTGTCTGCCTAGAATTTCTTTGCCTTCCTGGCTATAAGCCATATCATGCCTGGTTTTTAAAACTCATCATGCAAAGCCTTGCTTCCCTCCTTCTCTTCCTTGCCTTACCTTCTCTTTCCCAACAACATAGATAAAGTGCTTCCCAGACAAGAAAAAGCTAAAGGAGGTCATCTCCACCAAACCAGTATTACAAGAAATGTTACAGGGGCTTATTTAAAACAAAAAAATAAAAAAATCAAACATATGAATAATAAAATGGCAGTAATTATATATCTATCAACGTTGATTTAAATGTAAATGGATTAAATGCTTCAATTAAAAGTAAGAGTGGCTAACTGGATAAGAAAACAAGATCCTTACATATACTTCCTACAAGTTACTCACTTCAGATTGAAAGACACACACATATTGAAAGTAAAGGTATGGAAAAAGATATTTCATGAAAATGTAAATAAAATAAAAAAAAGAAAGAAAAAGAAACCTGGTGTAGCAATACTTGTACCAGACAAAATAGACTTTAAAATAAAGGCTATATCAAGAGACAAAAGAAGGACCCAGTAATCCCACTTCTGGGTATTTATCCGAAGAAACACAAAATACTACTTCGAGGGGATGAATGCATCCATATCTTCACTGCAGCATTGCTTACAATGGCCAAGATGTGGAGGTAGCCTATGGATAAAGTGATAAAGAGGAGGTGGTACATATGTACAATGGAATATGGCTTGGCCATGGAAAGGAATGGGTATTTGTCATCTGCAGTGGCATGGATGGACCTGGAAGGTATTGTGTCGAATGCAGTATGTCAAACAGAGAAAGACAGATGCAATGTGATTTCACTTATCTACGGAATTTAAAGAACAAAACAAATAAACAAATAATGCAGAAAAAACTCATACAAGTAGATGGAGAACATTTTGATGCATGCCAGACAAGATGGGGGTTGAGAATGGGTGAAAAAGAAGAAGGGATTAAGAAATTCAAATTGATTGTTACTCAGTAATCATGGGCATGTAGGGTACAGCATAAGGAATATAGTCAATAATATTATATAACTATAAATGGTGCAGATGGGTACTGGGTTTGTTGGGGTGACAGATGAGAGGGTGGTTGGGGGGTAGGGTGAAAAGGGTGAAGGAATAAGAAGTACAAATTTGTAGTTACAAAATAGTCATGGGGGCTATCATCACAGAGGAGGCCACAGTGCAATTTTCTTCGGTCGTCCTGAATCTGGGTTCATCTGACACTAGCACCTCCATCATGCCACCAAAGTTTGACCCCAATGAAATCAAAGTCATATACCTGAGGTGCACTGGGGGGGAATCTGTGCCATGTCTGCCCTGGCCCCCAAGATCGGCCCCTTGGGTCTGTCTCCAAAAAGATTGGTGATGACATCACCGAAACAACTGGTGATTGGAAGGGTCTGAGGATAATAGTGAAACTGACCATTCAGAACAGACAGGCCCAGATTGAGGTGGTACCTTATGCCTCTGTCCTGATCATCAAAGCCTTCAAAGAACTGTCGAGACAGAAAGGAGCAAAAAACCATTATGCACAGTGGAAATATCATTTTAGATGAGATTGTCAACATTACCCTACAGATGCAATGCCTATCTTTAGCTAGAGAGCTCTCTGGAAACATTGAAGAGATCTTGGGGACTGCCCAGTCTGTGGGCTGCAATTTTGATGGCCACCACCCTTATGACATCATAGATGACATCAACAGTGGTGCAGTGGAATGCCCAGCTAGTTAAGAACTACAAAGGAAAATATTTCAATTGAAGATCATTTGGCAATTAGTGGGGAAAAAAAGTCATGGGGATGTAAAGTAAAGCATAGAGGATATAGTCAAAAATAGGGTAATCACTATGTATAGTGCCAGGTGGGTGCTAGACAAGTCAGGGGAATCACTTTTTAAATTACATAAAAGTGTAACCACTATGCTGTACATGTGAAATTAATATTAAATAATATTGAATGTCAACTGTAATTAAAATTTTTAAAAAGGAGAGAAAAATGGTGGAGGGAAATAGATTCAGATTTCCAGGTATAAAACAAATAATCATATGAATGTGATGTACAGCATAGGGAATATAATCAATATTATGATAGCATGGCATGATGTCAGATAGTTGCTGGACTTATCATGGTGAACACTTGCTTAGGTATATAAATGTTGAATAATTGTGGTGTACAACTGAAACTAATATAATATTGTATGTTAGCTATATTTTAATAAAATTCTTAAAAAATAAAATAAATTTAAAAATTAAAAAAAAACAACAACAACCACAAAAAACATGTATTGCTGTGCCACACCATCTGTGCTTGTGATTTGGTAACTCTGGGTGGAGGTCTAAATTTGCATTTCTCACAAGTTCCCAGGTGAACCTGAAGCAGCCAGTCCAGAACCACATTTTGAAAGTCACTGCTGTAGACAGTGCTAATGGTGAACAACACTTGAGTGTTCAGCTACTTTTAATGTTTTCTACCATGTACATGGAAAAATAATTTAGTATTAATTTCAAGGGGTGAATTTCTACTTCCACACCAACACTTAATTAAAATGCCTGTCCCTCCGATTCATTCCCATGTTTGTCTATCTTGTTGAGAATACTTTCATTTTTTTCTCTGATTCTTAGGTTTACCTCATTTCCTGTAATATTTAGAAAGTTATTAGCTCATAACAATGTTAGGTAATAATGTAATTTATACATCAATTATATCTCAATCAAATGAGACCAAAAAAGATACTGTTAAATAATAAAATTCCCTATGCTTTTTTAATATTAAAGATAAAATTTTAATATGCTAGGAGAAAAATATTGGCATAGAGGTGACATTTGAAAATGTACTATCTAATATATATAAAGCAATATAGATCAAAAGAAATCTAAACCCAGAAACACCTTAGTGGAACTTCAGATCACCAAAAGCAGAAAAGATTTTTAAAATAGCCTGAGAACAAAGACTGATTCCCTCAAAATTAGAATGACAGCTGATTTAGCAACAGCCTCAATAGGAGCAGAAGCCAGTGCGATTGCTATCTTTAAAGTGAATAACTGTTTAGAAATGTATGCAAAGCGTAAATATATGGCAAATATGAAGGCCAATTAAAGAGATCTTAGGAGAAATCCAAACTAAAGAAACTTCTAGATGGAGGACATCAGGAAGGTGGAAATGTTTTCTATATTGAAAATCTAAAATCAAAACAGAAATGCTGAGTAACAGTGTTGATCTTACAGAACAGCTTAAGTGACTGCTTAAAAATTAATATTTGTATATATGGAGAAATTCAGTCTCAGACCTTTAATTTGTAACATACCTTGCAGTCAGTTTTCTTGGAGAGGAGACCTAATTATAAGCTACAGCTCTTTATATAAAAATAGTAATAATTGTGAAGAATCTAATATGTATAGGTTAGTTCACAATACCATGGTTCCAATTTATTGACTAAAAGGTCAAAATTCAAAATAACTTGAGTCATTAATGGGGAATTTTACTGGCTGATGTTATCTAACAAAAATAAGACTCTCAAAACAACAACTTGGTACTCTGGTTTCTCTTCAGAGCGTATAAATCTTTCGCCTTTTACTTGAATCATTACTATGTATATAACTGGGTGATTTTGACCGATAGAAATTGAGAATTTTTATGTTAAAACAGGAAAAGAACTTAGAGGATATTTTCTTTTATAAAATTAAGAAGATCTGTGACAATTTGCTCATTTCTGATGTATCTCATAGGAAGAGTCCCAACAGTGGATAGATTTTTATTCTT
The DNA here is from genome assembly GCA_033961575.1 of Aselliscus stoliczkanus. NCBI lineage: Eukaryota > Metazoa > Chordata > Mammalia > Chiroptera > Hipposideridae > Aselliscus > Aselliscus stoliczkanus. The sequence continues at coordinate 36,455,985 of CM066738.1, forward strand.
CATTTGAGATAACATTTTATTTGCACCGAGGATAGCAGTAAAAGTTCTGTAGTTCTCTTTCTGAATTATACACTAATGAATTTATTTAAATATTGTATTTTACAAATGGGAAGGGTCTTGGTTTAGGAGTATTCTGATTTTATGTTGTTAGTAAGGCAAGACGGAGTATAAGGCAACTTAGTAGAAAGAATGATGTCAGCGTGGTAAATGATTTTTAGAACCAGGACAATACTTACTAGATTGCATCACCTTGTAAACTCTTTATCTACTGAAACTGTATCATACAGTTATTTTTTTTTCCTTTTCCTTTGAACCCCTGAAGCTTTTCCCCCTTAGCATTGTGTGGTTAGTTATCTTGCCCTTATCTTTCCAACTAAATAGATGCTACATCTCTCAAGGATAGGAAGATAATTGTCTTTGGCTTTCTTCCTTTTCTTAATTTTTTTTAAAAGTATAATTGACAGATAACATTATATTAAATAGTTTCAGTCTTTGGTTTTCTTATATGCCTATCCTTGCTAGCCCTTTGCCTTGTAGATAATAAGTATCTAATCAATATTTGTTAACTGACTAATTTCCTTAAACTTACCATCAAGAGCTTTGCCTTCATTTTAGTGGTCACTGGGTAAACACTTGAGTGTATCACATATTAATCATTGATCTTTTAGAAGCAGAGAAAAAGGGTGTAATGATTTTAGCTCTAAATTACTTTTTTATTTTTCCTTGCAGGGAGGGCTTCAGCCTTCTTTAGCTTTGTATTCCTCAACACCTAATAAAGAACCTTTTCCAGAACGGGTTTTTATATGAAGTTGTTGAATTCAGATGCAGATTCTGTTGTCATGAGAAACTGTCATGCAGCCTTGCAGATAGTTTTACAGAGCCTTAATATCCTACAGACATTTTTTTAGGCACCATATTTTTCACCTTTAGTCAGAATCTAGTGATACCACATCTGGTGGCAGTGAAAAAAAAACCACAGTGGAAAAGTACACTATTTCTATTGGATGTGGATTTAAGTTTCATTTAAATTCTTTCTTGCCCTGCTCTTTTGGGCTCCATCCTTGTTTTCTCTTTGCATTTCATTTGTGGACCTGTACTCATTTATTTTGGCAGGTTTTATCTGCCCTTCCCTCCCATACCCCAACACTTTGGAAGCCATATGGAAGCCATGCGTACTTTGTGTCACCCCTACAGCTGATGGTGACTCTGTTTTCTGGCTTCAGAGGCTTTATGCCCTTTTTTTTGAAATGAGCTGTCTTTGAGTACATCTTGCCAGTGTGTTCTGATTGCTAACATTGATTCCCAGCAATCAACAGCTTGGTCATATTGTTCAGGATTAGGTTTCGATGTGTCATTTTAATAGACTAAAAAGCCATTCTCAGTAAAATCGAATTCCTATGGGAATTGTCATCAAGAATGTTTTCAAAATGAAGAAAATTTGTAATATTTTGGAGATTTCATCAGGGAGGCATCAGGTGACTACATTTACTGAAACTGCCAATGTTTTAGCTGGATTTTATATTCTGAAAATGCATTTAAAGTTGCCTTTATTTAGACAAAATATGATTCATAATAATTAAGCTTTATGAGTTATTTTCATTTAGCCAATGTCAGAGAATATACTTATTTTTGTTTTTGATAGAAAGTATTTGCTCTTAATTCACATTTCTCTGTATGACCCTAACTAAAGTCAGGGCTAGGCCAAGACATATTCAGGCTAGACATATGGTGCTTCTACAGACTAGTATTATATAACTATATTTATAATGGTGAAAAGAGCAGGCTTTGAAACCAGACTTTGTGGGTTCAAATCCCACCTCTGCCATACAGGCTGTGTGACTTTTAGTATCACTTAATTTATCTGTGCTCAGTTTTTCATTTATAAAATGAAGATAGTAATATTACCTTCTTTATAGGATTGTTGAATGACAGTTATATAAAATATATGTATACTAATGTGCATACCTTATATTAAGATCTCAATAAATATTATTTTTTATTCTTCTTTTGCTGTTGTTTTTGATCCTTTGAAGTTGTTAATGTCCAAAATTTATCTGGAGATATCCCTCAGCCTTAAATGCGGGAAGGATATCAGAAGTAACCAAAGATTACCTTCTTTATTCACAGCAGTTTATCTCTGAGACCAGATTTGCATATTTTAGTTACCAGAATGAAAGTTCTTAGTAGACTACACCAACTTTCCTTGGGTTGCAGTGTATGGGTCCTCTTTGATTTTCCATCCCAACCAATTTTTCCTTGAAAAAATTCTCATAATTAAGGTTTTCTACACTTATTTAAATTTCCAGTGGTAGTATTTTGCTTACCTGGACTTCCATCTAGCTAGGCCATCCTTAATCATCCCCGACTATATACAGAGTGTACAAAAAAAATGTACACACATTTTAAGAAAGGAAAACTGTATTAAAATTGTAATAATATATACCAATAACAAAAGATGAACACGTCACATTTTTTTTTATTTTTAAATTGGGTAATTGGGGGAGGGGAACAGACAAGTTGCTGTCCTTTTGTTCTTCAGTCTAGTTGTGGAGGACGCTGCTTCACTGGCCTGTGTTGGTATTGTCATTGTGCTCTTCCTGGGTGAGGCAGATTGGTCGCCGGCCTCTGGATGGCCGTTCACGGCAGCTATTGGCAGCTCACACCAGCTGCCGGCCGCTCACGCTGGTTGCCGGCCACTCACTGTAGCTTATGGCAGCCCACTTCAGCAGGGGCTGCAGCCTACACCATCGCCGGGGCTCACACAGCCCAGCTCCAGGTGGAGCTGTTTTTCACCATCTTAGCTGTAGAGGGCAGTGTCATTGGCCCTCATATGTAGGATCTGAACCAGGGACCCTGGCATCCCAAGCCAGCTCTTTACCAATGTGCCACTCAGCTGGCCCACACAAGTCACTTTTGACTTCTGCAATTACAAGAGGTGCTCAAAGTGGTTACCATCAGTGCCCAGACACATCTGATTACACCAAAGTGTTCACTTGTATACATTTTTTGGCACCCCTGAAATATATATATAACTATATATGTAAAACTATATATGTAAAACTATATATGTAAAACTATATACAAAAGTATAAAAACCTATATATATAAAACTACATATATATAAAACTATATATGTAAAACTATATATAAATTATATATATAAAACTATATAACTATAAATATGCACACACCCTGGAGCCTGCCAGGATATCAGTCCCTGCTTCAAAAGGATGTAGGACCTGGAAGGACCCCTAAGGAAGCCAAATGGGCAGGCCCCACTAAGCATTCTGATACCTGTATGCTGGCACATTAGCCGTATACATGGCAATAGAGAGCTCTTACTTGAATAAGGTCTTTAATCTCTTTGTGGATTTGTTTTATAGGCACCAGCTATTTCAGATTAAGTAAGGTTTACCTCTAGAGAAACTTGGTTGATTCCAGAGAGAGTCTTTATTTGCCACAGATCCTGGTCCTAGCAATAAATTTACCTTAATGTTGTTTGTAGTATGTACCTCCAACTTAGGCCTTGTTTCAAAGTAATCCTGTCTATACGGATTCTGTGTTTTGGGCAAACCACTATAGACTGAGCTTTCATCCCTGTTGTAATTCCCGCCCATGTCATGCATGTCTAGAGCTTAGTCTTGCCAGTACATGATGAATTTTTGTCCCTTCAATTAGGTCTTACTTTGCCGCATCCTGCATCCTGTCTTTGCCAGGGCTTGCTCTAGCCCTCTAGGCTCTGTTTGTTTCCTAGTCCCAGTACCATGCCAGGGAATTGACAGGCTTTTAATAAACGCTTGTAGAACATTACTATTGTTATCTCCCAGCAGCGGGAGCCTATTTAATTTGTCATGACCATGCATTTGGTTTTGACCCCTATGATGGTATCCTGGCATATGTACTTCTCAATATTCAGTGAGCCCTTATAAGTGCCAAGCACTGTGCCTTTCACCTTATATTCAGAATCTCATTTTATCCCCACAAAACCCCTAAGTTATAGGTATTTTTGTTATCCCCATTTTACAGATGAGGCAGCAGAGATCCAGGGAGATTAAGTAGTTTACCTATAGTTGTTCAGGTCAAGTCCCTGTTGAAGATGGGGTTCAAATCCAGGTCTGACTGCAGAGCCAGAGATCATAATCACTATTGTGCTGCCTTGTATTCTACACCAGTAGGAAGAAAGGACGTCACATCATGTCAGCTGTCCCACAAGTTGAGTCCTTACTTCATGTAGCTTAGCTAAGTTCCCACCACACTTGATACCCCTGCCCAAGTCTGGTGGGATGCCTGAGTTTCTCTTGCTCAAATTCTCATGAACTTGAGGCTATTATTCTTACATACTGCTTGGGTTAGGGAAGGCTTTGTTCTCAAAATGTTCAAAGACTAAGTGATTATGTGGCATGGAAACTCCAACTGCTGAGCTGAATCAGATCTGCCAGTTTTTTAGAAGAAAAGGAGAGACCTGGAGTGTGGCGGAGCAGTAGCCCTTCCCATAGCTTCAAGGCATTCACCATTCCTTTGGTAGGTAGACACAAAGATTTCCAATTGCAAGTACCTACCACTAGTTGCCTGAGGCTGTTTCTGGCTCACGAAGCCAGGGCTCAGCTTGGAGTGAGAGAGGGAGCTCAGGAGAAGTGCTGCGAGTTAATGCCCAGGTACCCTCAATCAATGACTGACAGGAGTTGGTGGATAAATATTTAGTTTTTCTTAAATTTTAGTGTACTTAAGAGTATTTAAGAATTGTTTAAACATTATTAGCTCAGAGATGAGGTCCATAATTTGCATTTATAACAGCTTCTAGATGGTGCTGATCCTTTAACCACACTTCAAGTAGCAAGGCTCTAGCACCCTTGCCTCTCATTTGGAATAAATATGAAGTTTGTTGTATACTGCTTTGAAGTTCCTTAGCAGAATTGAGCTCCAGCTGTCCATTTGCTAAATAGTAAATATTTAATTATATCTCTTTCCCTTTCCTTTCTGCCTTGCCATTTTCTACCCATGCTCCCTAGCATCACTACCTGTAGTTTATCTAAATAAACTACTGTACTCTCATGCTTGACTCATAGAGTCCAAACTGAGCAGATGACTCACTCTACCAGCTTCTAGAATGGATAGCCCTGACGAGATACTCGGCTTGTCCCTAATGCTCAAGACTTTGGATGACATGAGGCCAACCTCACAGATCTGTTCCAGGAAGGTCTGACTGGGTGTGAGGTGGCCCAGTTTAAGGGAGCCAGAACTTCTCCTGTATTGATCTTAAAGTGTTTACAGATGACGGCATAGCTGGCATTCTTCCTTGGGGATTTGCCAGGATCTTTATTTCAGAGAAAGATACTATAGTTTTTCTCTAGAAACTCTTGGGACATAAACTCAATATGAACCAAGATTCCCAAACACTCTGTCATAATTTTTTCCCTTAAGAGTGAAAAAACAAAAACAAAGACTCAAATCTCTAACCATAAGAAGTTCATTACATTCTTGATGATTCATCTGGGATAAGGGTTAGGGAGTGGTTCGTTAACAGCATGCACTCACTCTGAATTCCTGTTCCCGATTGAAGTCCCTTCCAAACAAAGTCCCTTTTAACCTGTCTACCTGCTACTGCAGCTCTCCCTGGTTCTCATTAACTTCAAATTTACACATAGCTCATTTTGCATTATTCCCCACAGCATTACTCCCATAATGCTATTCAGTTTGTTAGACCTTTCCTGAAGGTCTGAAATTAAAGGATGGGGATTACTTAGAGAATACTTGAAATTCAGTATAACTAAGATACCGAATCTCTAAGAGATATCATTATCTGTCCAGAAGTGCCCCCAGAATACTATCTTAACATAACCAAAAGTCTCATTAAAGTTTTTTCCCCCAAATCAACAGGATGGTTTTCTTTCTATGAGGATATCTATCTTCCTCCTAGGCTCTAATTTCATCCAGCTTCTAAAAATTACAATTTCTCTGCCTGTTTATTTTCTCTTTAGTCCTGTGAAGGATGACACATGTCCTATCAAGGTCTTACTCAAACATACCACTGTGAGGGCGGACCTCTGTCTCAGCTGTGACCCTCAACCCTCGGGAAATTCCAACTTTTTCTAGTCCCTTCTGGAGCCAACTTTTTATCTTGATGTTGCCCTGCTTCCAAGGCAGCCTTAGAAAACCTTTCAATTCCTTGGCCCTAGTGGAAGCAGTTCTTTGTACTTCTTATCTCCCATAAAAGACTTAATTTCTTTTTTCAGTGATTCATAGAAGTCACATAAGAGTTTGAGAATAAGCCATTCTCAACCACTAGGAGAAGTTGTAGACCTCAGTAAAAAGATCAAATTCCAGAATCCATAGCCTAATACTCATGCCAGTAATAATGGGAGGTACAAACCTAGGAATTAGAGCTAAAACAAAGCTTTCAAAGGGACCTAAATACAATTACAAGCTCTATAAGTGTTGGACAGTTTGCTTAATTTCTCAGTCTTCTCATCTATAAAATGGAGATGACAATCTCTATCTCAAGAGGCTGTTATGATGATTAAGTAAGCCAATGTTTGTAAGGCTCTTAGTGTAGTCTCTGAAAAGGAATAAATTCTCAAAAAAAAATAAATAAATTCTATTGTCATAGAACCTCTAAACCTGTGCCTCTGTATGGTGTGGTATCATGATTTACCATGGTAGTCTTCCCTAAGTAACTTGAACCCACCCAGCAGAAGGAAAGTCCAATGAAGGAGAACTTGGAGATCCGAAGTGGGTTGTGTAGCACACCCCTTTTGGCAGAACAGTGACCCCAGATTGTAATTACCTGAGACTAAGGGAGCATCATCCTTTGGAACTCCTGGGAAACTGGGAACCAATGGCAGAGACTCCAGCCCTGTAGGATGTGACATGATCCACAGATACAATCAAAGTGTTTTGTTAACACCTTTGGTAGGAGACAGCTATACTTGCTTTAGCTGCCCTGACTTTTCTCAATAAAATAAAATAGCAGTTATTTAGTCCTCAACAACAAATCACATGTAGTTGTGACTTAAGGTTGTATTTAGAACCATTTACTTTCTAGGTAAAAATTAACATTGGAAGTATCTTGGGAAACATTTACCCACCTTGAAGGCTGAGTCATGCTATCTGCTTGGCCTTTGTAACCACTTTACTCTTTGTTTTTTAATCCAAGAATGTACTCTTATCTTGGTCTGCCCCCTCTGGTGTGTGCGTGTTGTCTCTCTCTCTCTCTCTCTCTCTCTCTCTCTCTCTCTCCACTTTTACACTTTTAATATTCTTTTGTAGTGTCTTGTTTGACAGGTCATGTCCATGTCTTTTTCCACTCTCAAAGGACAAACTTATAATGAAAATACTGTGTATGTGAATGTGTGCTCTAGAAGACCTCTGCTTTGTTGTCACCAATCATTTACTTAGACATCAAATAGTCTTTTAATGTTCAAGTGTAAATTAAAATTTTACAACTTTTTCTTTGTCTTTCTAAATTGGGGCAGCAAAACCTCAATGAAGATTAAGTGAACTAACATATATAAAGCACTTAGAATGTAAGTGTTCAAAAAATAATTATTACTATAATTATGTGACATTAGTGGTTATATTCACTATAACATGGAATTAACATGTTTTCTTCAGAATGTAAAAATTAACCATTCAAAAAAAAAACATATTATGCACATTAGAATACCTTAGGCTGTCTTCAGTTTACTTGGTGAGTTTTTGAATGTTGTATATACCCTAATGAGTGGCTGCATTAATAAATCTTTTTAGAGTTGTAAAGAATTGTTTTGGAGCTTAATCAGTCAAATTCATGTTTATAATATAAAATCAAAATATGTATCCTAATATAATAATATACATGTATAAAATTTACTATTTCTTTTAAATATTTTACATATATTAACTGTTACTTCACAAAAATATAGATGTTAATATCATCCCATTTTGTAGATGAAGGAACTGATGCTCAGAGAGGTTAAGTAATATAACCAAGATCCAAGAGCTGAGTAATTGGCAGACTTCAGGCAGAAACTCAGCCTGGCTTCTATGAACAGACTTTTTAATTACTCAGTATGCTGAGTATGCTGTATGTTATACATTTTATCAGAAAATAATCTTTTAAGTGTTTACAATAGACTGTACTATTACAAAGTTCCAAAAAATAAGAAATATTATCCAGAAACCCCAAGAAATCCAGTAGATCTTAATGGATACATATCAATTTGACTTTACTAGACTGATCTTGAGTGAGTTTGCAGGTAAGGAAGGAAAATTATTCAGAAAGAGGGATAAAATAATAAAGAGAGATAGTGGGGAAATTAGAAAAAACACAGCAGCATAAATACATCTGTCAATGTATAATAATGACAGCAATACTAATAATTTCTACTTCTTGAGTGCTTACTGTGCGCTGGACATGTGTGTCTTTACTGCCCTCTGCAAGATTGTGACAAGTGTAGTATTATTATACTAATTTTATAAGTGAGGAAACTAAAGCTATTAAAGGATTGGGCTGGTATTGAAACCTAAACAATCCAACTTCAAAACCTGAGCTTTTCACCACTATTTTTTTTCTGTGTCCCTTTATATGTATATACTTCCCTGTTTATGCACATAAATAGCAAGTTATGTGCACTTATACATAGTATATATGTGATATAAATATTATATATTAAGTTTAAAGTTGCCTTACATCTATTTTCCTGTAATGTTAATATTTATATGTTTAGAAAACATTTTCTCCTTTATATTTGAACCATGCCCAGGTTTATTTAGTTTTATGAATGAAATCTATCTATTTGTTACTTGTGCTTCCTGGATTTGAATATTTTATGGATTCTTTTGAAAGGAATTCTATGGACCCTTAATATTGATATAATTTTTCTTGTAATGTTACTGTAAAATATATAAAACATATAATTAGATATAAATTCCGTATGCTTTTAGTTCCTACAGTTATTTTAAGATAAATACATTCTGAAACTACCAAGCAATGAAATTCAAATTAACAACACAAGTTTTATGTGACAGATAATGATGTTCTAATGGAATGCAGTTACTACTTGAGAAATCAGTATGCATAGTCTTACACAAAACACGATCTTTAGAGTTCAGTGTGGCAGAAGTACCATGCTCCATGTGATGAAAAATTATTTTACTGCTGTATTTCCTGTTGATAGACCTGTGAAACCTTCATTCACACAATGTGCAGAGACAGCCTTTGGGCTTGGTGTGAATGAAGCACCTTTGTCAGCCTCAGCTAGCCTTTGTTTGTTCCTTGAAAATAATACTAGTTCATGCAAATTGATTGTAAACTGCAAACACAAATCTAAAACATGCAATGACTTGTCAGTACTTGGTCATAGGGGATGATAAGGAGTTTATGCAGGTGACACTAATGAGCTTCTCTTCTGCCATTTACACTCCCTCCCTAAGAAATCTCATCTGGTCTCTTGGTTTTAACTACTATCCACTCACTGACCACTCCAGATTTATATTTATAGCCTGACTGCTCCTTTCAACTCCAGACTTGTGTGACATCTCCACCTAGATTTCCACACGGCATCTCACAGTTAACAAGTTAGCTTTAATAGAGTTCACATCCAAAATGGATCCCTGGTTTCCATGACCTGCTCCAAATCTTCTTGTGCTGTGTTCTTCTCCATCGCCCCAGAGAGGCAATTCCACTCTTCTTGATGTTGAAGCCCCAAACCTTAGCCATCATTTATTTTTCTGTTTTTCTCTCATCTTAAATTCAAACAGTCTGAAAATCCTGCTGGCTTCAAAATAGCATATCTGGAATCTGCACACTTCTCACCACCTCTACTGCTACCTCCCAGGTCCAAGGCGCCTGGTGGTTGTAGTACCCTCCTAATTGGTCTCAGAACTTTCACTCCGGCATCCTCGATTATATAGTACAATACTGCACAGCAGTCAGAGTGCTGTTTTAAAAGTCAAACCCCGGGTAGATTACTATACAATTCCTCTTCTCCAAACCTTCCAGAGGCTCCTGTCTCAGAATGAAAACTAAAACCCTTGCTGTCCTCTCCAAGGCCCTGCCACTGTCCTCTAGTCAGTCTGTCCAGCTACACTTTTCCTCAAACATGCCAGCAGAATGCTTCTCAGAGCCTTTGCGCTGCTGTTCCCTTTGCTCAGAATCCTGTTTCCCCAGATGGCCACCTACTTTGCACCCCTACATTCTTTTGGCCTCTGCTTAGACATCACACCTTATCAGAGAAGTCTGCCCTGACCATCCTATAAAAAATCCCAACCCCAGCCTATCTCCTGCTCTTGTAAATATATAAATAAATTGTTTATTGTTTGCCTCTTTCTATGTGGGAATATAAATTCCATGAAAGCAGGAGCCTAGTTTCCCCCTTAATACCTAAAATACTGCTTGGCACTTAGTATGTGTGTAATAAACATTTCTTTTTATTTTTTTAAGGATTTATTGGGGAACTGGGGGAGGGGAACAGCATTGGGGATTGGGGGAGGGGAACAGACAAGTTGCTGTCCTTTTGTTCTTCAGTCTAGTTGTGGAGGATGTCACTTCACTTGCCCATGTTGGTATTATCATTGCGCTCTTTCCGGGAGAGGCAATTGCTCAGCGGCCATTGGACGCGGCTCATGAAAGCCAGCGCCCATTGCCGGCCAGCCCCATTGCAGCCTACACCGTCTCCTGCAACTCACGGCAGTCCAGCTCCAGTTCAAGCTGTTGTTCACCATCTCAGCTGTAGAGGGTGCAGTATCACTGGCCTTCATGTGGGATCTGAACCAGGGCCCTGCTGCTCAGAGCTGGTGTCCCAAGACAACTTTTAACCAACACGCCAATCGGCAGGCCATAACAAACATTTCTTGAAGGAATCAATGAATGCTTAATTTTTTTACAATTATCACCAAAACAAAAACACAAAAGGAAATATTATTAGGGAGAGTTTGCAGATCATAGGATGAAAAATTTTATATCAAATTATGACACAAAGGGGCCAGCCGAGTGGCGCGGTGGTTAAGTGCTGGCTTGGGAAGCCAGCGGCCCTGATTCGGTCCCACATGTGAGGGCCAGTGACACTGCCCTCAAAAATAAAATAAATAAAATAAAATAAAATAAAATAAAATAAAATAAAATAAAATAAAATAAAATAAAATAAAATAAAATAAATAAAAAAATAAATAAAATAAAATTATGACACGAAGAATGGAAATATTGAGCGCATCTTAGATTTTGTAAAATGTTAGAAATCTTGCCACTCTTATCAACCTAACATCTTTTGAATTTTGTAGTTACATATAAACTTTTAACATCCCCCAAATATTTGCCTGTTATTCTATGCATGGATACTCACTGTTTATTTAAGAGTCAACCTTGGCCAATCCTGTGACCACCCACTCCATGCTGAGGTGTTAATACAGTTCAGAAAGGCCACTTTGTTAATCAGCCACTCCCCTGATTTTCACTGGGAACTCCTCCAAATATTGACACTATTTAGTTTGTAAAGGACAGTGAGGGCTGGCTGAACTGAAAAACCCTGATATGCAATGCAGATTTACATTCAGAAGGAAACTGTGTCTGTTGAACTGTGTAACAACTATCCATGTAGGAAACTAGAACAGAGTCCAAAGAGCAAATAATTGTGGTGATTAGACTGATAAGCTGGCAACACAGGGAAAGAAAGTACAAATTGAAGTTTCAGTGACAGGTTTAAGGCACGTCATCTTTCCTTTCCTGGTATTCTTAGGAGAGTAATAAGATAGCTTAATTACATGATTAAAATACTCAAAGTCCAGCTGGAATCCCATAGTTGCTACCTGTTGCTTGCTTTCTTTGTTTCTCTTGTTTGAAATGCTGAGATCTTCAGATTGTTAAAGCTTACCTTTCTGTTTTCCTATATCTTTTAGCTTTTATATCAAGTACTGTTAATATAGAATTAAACCAAGCCTATCATCACGTTCTGCTATTTTTGCTCCTGGTGTAAATTGGTGATTTACTCAAAAGAATTTTTTAGTTATTATAAGCTAAAATGTTTATATACTTTAAATATATATATATACACACACACACACACACACACACACACACACACACAAAGAGTGCTTTCATAAATACATAGTGTGTTATTATATAATTTATTAACACATGTTTTATAAACTTTTCTACAAGAATGTCATGAAAATAAGGGATGAAACCATGATTTGATTTTCAACGACATAAAAAAAGAATCTCTTATTTTAAATGGACAATTGAGTCATAAAAAATATACTTCAGTGTTGTGGAAAACACCCTGTTATAAAGACATCTTTCCTTTCCTTCCTTTTTTCTTCCCTCCCTTTTCCTTTCCCTCCCTTTGTTCCTTCCTGTTTTTTTTTAAATGTATTTTGATATTCAATATTATTTTAGATTAATTTCAGGTGTACAGCATAGTGGTTAGACATTTAAACAATTTAAGAAGTGATCCCCCTGAGTAGTCTAGTCCCACCTGTCACTATGCATAGTTATTACCATATTATTGACTATATTCCCTGCGCTTTATATCCCCATTAGTATTTTATAACTATTAATTTGTACTTCTTAATCTCTTCACCTTTTTCACCCTGCTCCCGAATTCCCTCCAATCTATCACTCCAATAATTCTAATATCCACATGACATCATACATAGTTATTACAATATTATTGACTACATTCCTTATGCTATATTCAACATCCCCATAACTACTGTGTAACAACCAATTTGTACTTCTTAATCCCTTCCACCTGTTCACTCACCCCCAAACCCTCTTCCATCTGGCAACCATCAAAATGTTCTCTGTATGTATGGGTTTGTTTTTGTTTTGTTTGTTTATTTTGTTCTTTAGATTCCACTTAAAAGTGAAATCATACTACATCTGTCTTTGTCTGACATATTCCACTCACCACAATACACTCCATGCTGCCACAGATGGCAAGAATTCATTCTCATCCATGGCTGAGCAATATCCCATTGTATAATATATATGGTCCACTTCCCTTTATCCATTCATCCATTGACAGACACCCCACCCAGGCTGCGTCCACATCTTGGCCATGTAAAGACGGCTGCAATAAACATGTGAATGCATTTGTCCCCTTGAATTAGCATTTTGGGGTTTTTTTGATAAATATCCAGAAGTTGGATTGCTGGGTCCTTCTCTGTCCTTTGTTATAGCCTTTGTTTTAAAGTCTATTTTGTGTGGTATAAGTACTGCTACCTCAGCTTTTTGTGGTTGTTCATTTCCACATTTATGAAATATCTATTTCGATCCCTTTACTTTCAGTCTGTGTGTGCCTTTACATCTGAAGTGAGTCTCTTGTAGGCAGCATATGTAAAAGTCTTGTTTTCTTATCCATTCAACCCTCCTATCTTTTGACTGCAGCATTGAATCCGCTTATATTTAAAGTAATTGTTGGCAGATATGTAGTTGTTGCCATTTTATTATGCATATTTTTTTATCTCTTTTTTTCTTCCTTTCTTTTTTTTCTTAAGTCCTTCTAAGACTCTTTTTATAATACTGGTTTGCTGGTGATGAGCTCCTTTTGCTTTTTCTTGTCTGAGAAGAACTTTTCTGTTTTTTTATTGTAAATGATAGCTTTGCTGGGTACTGGGTAGAGTAACCTTGGTTGTAGGTCCTTGACTTTCATCACTTTGAATAATTCTTGCTAACCCCTTCTGGCCTACAAAGTTTCTGTTGAGAAATCAGTTGAGAGTCTTATGGGAGCTCCCTTGTAGGTAACTAACTGCTTTTCTCTTGCTGCTTTTAAGATTCTCTCTTTATCTTTAACCTTTGGCATTTTAATTATGTTTTTTGGTGTGGGCTTGCTTTGGGTCATCTTGTTTGAGACTCTCTGCACTTTCTGGGCTTTTATATCTATTTCCTTCACCAGATTAGTGAAGCTTTCAATCGTTATTTCTTCAAATAGCTTTTCAATACTTTGCTCTCTCTCTTGTCTTTTTAGCACTACTATTATGTGAATTTTGGTATGCTTGATGTTGTCCCAGAGGCCCCTTAAACTCTCCTCACTTTTTAGTATTCTTTTTTTCTTTTTGCTGTTCTGATTGGATATTTTCTGCTACCTTATCTTCTAAATTACTGATTTGATCCTCTGCTTCATTTATTCTACTTATGATTCCCTCTAATATATTTTCATTTCAGTTATTATATTCTTCCTTTCTGACTTACTCTTTCTATGTTTTGGGGTTTTTTTGTTTTTGTTTTGTTCTTTTTTTAGCTGAGCCATCCTGCCACCTGTTGGCAGCTCAGTGACAGCTCAGCTCAGGCTGGGCATCAAACTGCTATTGCTCAGAGTGCATCTTGCACTCTTGGGTGAGATCTTAACCAACTGAGCCACTTGCTTGGCCCTCTTTCATATGTTTTCTAGCTCTGTTTTTATGTTTCCTGTGTCTTTGTTGATGTTCTCCCTGAGATCACTGAATATCCTTATGATAAGTATTTCGAACTCTGCAGCTGTTAGATTGCTTATCTCAATTTTGTTTAGTTTCTTATCTGGAGCTTTATTCTGTTCTTTTATTTGGGACTTTTTTTTTGTCTCCCCATTTTGGCTGCCTCCCTGTGCTTGTTTCTGTGTATTAGGCAGGGCTGCAATGCCTCTCTGTCTTAGTAGATGGACCTTATATATAGTAAGTGCACCCATTGGTGCAGTCTACCTGGTCATCAGAGCTGTGTGCTACAAGTGTGTCCCTTTTGTGGGTTTTGTGTGCCCTCCTCTTGAAGTTGAGCCATGTTTGCTAACTGCACATCTTTGGGAGTAATTGACCTGCAGAATGATTGATTGTGAGGACTGGCTGTGACTACAGTGGACAAGCTGTGGTGCAAGTGCCGAACCTACAGAGCAAGGTTTGCTGTATCGAGGCCCTCGTGCTTTCCCAGTCTGTCCTTTGGGTGTGTTGCCTTGGAGGCAGCCAGATGAAGCTCTCTAGCTTGGTCTGAAGCTGGCCACCAGGTGTGCCAACCCTGGGGTGTCTGGGGACAGAACCTGCTGCAGGCTAAGTTTAGTCACAGTCTATGCCCTACCCAAGGCCATCTGGTATGAGCCACAAAGGAATCACAGATGGCTGTTGCCCACACTTGGCTTAGAGGCGCCTTGAGAGGCCAGACCACAAACCAAGGCTGGCTGTTGCTAGTACTGGGCTTAGGGTTGCTCGGCCAGTTGTAAGGGACACGCTGAAAATAGATGCTGCTTGTATGGGTTTTGTGAACCTTTGAGAGGTTTTATGAAAGTCCAAAGCATGAGCTACGTTTGTCTGGAAAACCCACTGGAAGCTGCTTGGATGTGCCTGAAAAGTTGGATGTGGCGGGGTCTCAGGGAGTCACTAGGGTGGGGCAAAGGAAAGGTGTTAGCCAGTTTGATGGAGAC
Source organism: Aselliscus stoliczkanus (assembly GCA_033961575.1). Classification (NCBI taxonomy): domain Eukaryota; kingdom Metazoa; phylum Chordata; class Mammalia; order Chiroptera; family Hipposideridae; genus Aselliscus; species Aselliscus stoliczkanus. The sequence continues at coordinate 36,471,347 of CM066738.1, forward strand.
TTAGATATTATGTCTGCCTGCATCTGAATGCTGGGAGGGGTGGGCTCAACAAAGAATATTGCTTCTAACACTTTCTCCCTCCAGGAGAAAGCTGCCCCCTCAGTCCTCACCTTGAAGCTAGACAATTCAGGTCCTTCACATCAGTCCCTGGCACTTTTTGAGCTGTTTCCCCAGTGCTGGAGCTCAGAGTGAGTGAGTTCAATAGCAATTAACTCTGTATTCGGGCTCTTTAAAAGAGCCCGAGCTGCAGCCACTCTCCATCTCACTCAACCACAACCTCCCTGGTTTTCACAGCCAGAAGTTATGGGGACTTCTATCTCCAGCACTGGAACCCTGGGCTAAGGAGCCTAGTGTGGTGGTGGGACCTCTTGCTTCTTCAGGAGGGACCTCCACAGTCGAGATATCCCTATGAATTTTTAATGGTTACATGTGCGTGTGGGACCAGTCTGTTCCATGTCTCTGGCCCTCCGTCCAGTCTCAAGATGGCTTCTTCTGTATGTCCATAGTTGTTGGGCTTAGTTCAGCTATACTTCAGTTGATTCTGAATGATGGTGTTTTTGCAGTTTAGTTGTAATTGATGTGGTCTTTTCAGAGTCCTTACATAGAAGTTCTGTGCATTTTGCTCAGAGTTCTGGGTTGCATTCAATGGAAAAAACAAGGTGATGTGTGCCTGCTCCATCTTAAACAGAACCAGTACTGTTTTAGTAGGTATTGATTGAGTACCCACAGTATGACAGGCAGGACACAAACTCAGTTTTTGGGATGGTATCAAGGCTAATGTAGCAATCTTGGGACTAGCTTGTTGAAGTATATTGGAACTTAGTTGGAGTCAGTCTGCATCTGGCTTTTTAGTTAGACATGGGGAAGATGAGGCCCACTTCCACGGATTTGGGTCCTGGTAGTTTGGCTTTTTACAGGGCAAGGTGATGCATTCATTACTTAAGTGTGTCTTAATCACTTGGTAGTTTAGCTTCAGAGACTTTCAGCAACCTGAGCTTTAACTGTTATTTTAGCACATACACAGATACTCTATATAACAATCTATCTTTCTATCTTTATCTATCTATCTCTCTATCTATCTATCTATCTATCATCTACTATTAATAGTATTTATGTCTTATTTATAGTTCTAGATTGTTTGTTTGCATGCTTTCTTATTAGTCTTCCTTTTACTTCCCTGTTTTAGTTTGCAGTATTAACAGTTTATATTTTCTATTGTAGCAAATTGTTTTGAAGGGAATGTTCTATATTAATTCAGTATGAAAATAAATGCCTACATGTTGAGAGATCTCAAAAGATAAATAGGTTAAAACTTCCCTAAAATTGGATTCAATAGTGATGAAATGTTTTTAAATGAAATTAAATATGCCTATTAACTTATTTCTCACCAGCCATTAGCTTTACAGAAAGTAATAAGAACATACTGTCATTACCCACCTGATCACCTATTACAAAATTTAAATGAATCTAGAGGCTGCATATCCTATTACTAGTGTTTCTCTGGTATATATCCTCATATCAATTATTTTTCATTGGTTCACATGCAAAAGGGGGAGATGGCTACCTCAGAGAGCTCTCTGTTTGTAAATGTTTTCATTTTAATGAAAAAAGTGTATGTACATTTTCATGTAAAAGTTGAACAAAATGTGTTTTATGGAAAACCTGACAGTCTGAACTTTATATGGGTTTCAGTATCAAAGGAAGATGGAGTTTTTGACTGACCCTGACCTGTGTTTAAGTTGAGATTGAGTGCTATATTAGTTCTGTTTGGAATACCCCTTGAAGACTTGTCCATCATAGTCAAGCTCAGGGCTCAGAGTTTCTAAAAAATATTTTAGACTGTTAAAAAATACATTGTATGTTAGCACTTAGCATTCCTTGAGGAAAATGAAACATGTAAGATATGATAGATTTTAGAAATTATACTAGCCCTTCTAGTTAGTGTTCCTTTACTTCTTCTGTTATAAATCAGGTGTTTACAATTTTGACAGCTAATTTTTTTTTCTGTCGCCTAAAACTTGACTCAGTCTCTTAACTGTAAGCAAACTGGAAATGAAGGCTCTCTTTTAAGGTACTGATATATATTTTTCTCATAATTATATTATGAATTGCTGAATTTATGTGTCTTTCAGGCTAATGTATTCTGTGGTAAACAGAAATAGGCCATTCTTTCTTCACATGTGGAATAAAGAGATAACTAAGATGCTTCCTTAGAAATTAATTTGGTTCCTTAATAAGAAAAAGAGTATTGTTAATTCATTGCATAGGCATTATTTTCAAACTAATGGTAACAACTGAGAATTTTTAATATAGACTTGCAGTATGGGATCTATTCTACTGTCCTCATTTCAGCTGGAGAGGTACGAGGTGGGGATGGGCCAATTTCAGTATGTGTTAGAATTATCCATTTATTTATTTGACTGAGACTGTAGAATCTTCTGGTAGGAAATGTTTTTGGGGGCCATCTAGTTCAAGTCTTCTAATTTACAACTGAATGAATATTTGGGTAAAGTTATTCCCAAAACTATTATGTAAAAAAGTACAGCATTGTTGTCACTCAGTTCATTGCCAGGTAAATCTTTGTTAGGAATTTAACAGTTTCACAAAAAGGTGGCCAACAAATAGTAGGCAAACTTCATATTCTTATTTGTAGTCAGATCGTCATATTTAGGAAATAATTTTCCTTGGGAGTGTTTAAACTGTAAAACATGGAACCTGTCTTTACTGAGGGAACAACTGAAATTCTTTCAGAAGAGGAGACATTTTGAAATCTCAGTTGTAATAAGACACAGTATAATGTTACATGTACTAGGATGTAGTGAGGCCCAACTTCCATATCTGCTTCCACTATTTATTTGAACTCTCCTTTCCTTTCCTTCTTCTATTCCTTTCTTTCTTTCCAACCTTGTTCCCCAAAGGAATTCTTATTTTGGACAACCTACTCTGGAAACCTCTGCTCACTTTCTCCTTCTGTCTCTATTGTGCAAAATTTCTATCCCCACCCCCCAGCAAGCCCATTCAGCCCCAAATGTTCACACATGTAGACACATTCATACCCATGACACATGCCAAGTTTTCCTTTATCTCTTTGATTACAACTTTTGGAAAAGTTGCCTTATAATGGATGATTTTTTCTTTGCTCTGTATAGGTCTAGAAAACATGCCTAGAAAGATGGCTGACATTCCTTTGATTTCACCCATGTTAAATGGTAAAGCTAGAAGTGCTCAGTTAGGCCCTCACTCCTTGTAGCTTTTTAAAAGTTAATTTAGGGCCTGCGGAGTGGCGTGTTGGTTAACAGTTGGATTGGGACCCCAGCTATGAGCAGCAGGACCCCAGTTTGGATCCCACATATGAGGGCCAGTGACACTGCCCTCTACAGCTAAGGTGGTGAACAACAGCTCCACCTGGAGCTAGGCTGCTGTGAGTTGCTGGCAATGATGTAGGCTGCAGCCCCTGCTGCACTGGGCTGCCATGAGCTACTGTGAGTGGCTGGCAGCCAGCATGAGCTTCCGTGAGCCGCTGTGAGCAGCTGTCCAATGGCTGGCGAGCGACTGCCTCACCCCGGAAGAGCACAATGATCATACCAACATGAGCCAGTGAAGCAATGTCCTTCCACAACTAGACCGAAGAACAAAGGGACAGCAGCTTGTCTGTTCCCCTTCCCCGATTCCCCAACACTGATCCCATCCCCCAATTGCACAGTAAAATCTTTAAAGTAAAATAAAATAAAAGTTGATTTAATTATTCAGTCCTAGCTTGAAAATAATGAACTACCAAATGGCTGAATTAGCTGATTTTTGCAGATTGTGTAATGTTCTCTTTGTAGATGGAAATGGTTAATTAATAGTGCAATGCAAATATCCTATAAAATTTAGGAAAAGATAATAATTCTGTTCTCTTATTTGAAGGCTTATGATAATTTTTACCATACTGATGTGCAGACTTTTAAACTTGTGATTTAATGGAAATATTAATAAAATAATATCATGTGAGGCAGTTTAGTACATAATCTCAAATGTGATTTAATAGAAAATATTAAACAATCATTTTGTAAACTGACACAACTCAATTTTTAATGGATTAAAATACAAATGGAAATAAATACCAAAATTGGTTAAGAGTACTATAATAACTGATCCTTTTAGACCACACTTTGCTGTCTTTAAGATATATGTCTATTAAATCTTGGCATTATATTTTTATATAAAACAGTAATGCTATTAACATAAAATATATGACTGTTGATTAATAACATTCAGTTTGTGGCTATTTAACAGTCTCTCAAAGATAGGAAGAAACCCTATCTAGTATTTAAGAGAATTGTTTTAATATTTAGATTTTTACTAGTAAGTAGAGTAAATCGAAGTTTGACTGTTGTTTTATAAAATGAAGAGAATGCCTGTTGTTGGCTTTTCAGATTAGATATATTGGTGCCAAATTTCATTTTCCTGATGTTAATTATATACTACTGTATTTTTACTAAGATCAATTTGTTTTTGAAAGTGAATTATTTAAAAGATGATAAGTCTTTTGCAATTAAACATTGGCAATAGAGTTGTTTTGCCGCAGTGCTATCATCTTTGAAATGAAGTGATAGTGCCAGCAAGAGTTGTTGATTAGAATCTACTTACAGGTACTTAACATTGAATTAATGAAATATATATATATATATATATATATATATATATATATATATATAAACAGTAAAAATAAATCTGGTCATCAAAATAGCATGTAAAACATCCAATTCTTAAATTAACTAATATGAATAAGAACTTTCAACGAGTGAATTTTCATTGTATAATCTAATATATTCCTGAGTCTATATGGAGTTTTGCTTTGCAGTGGGCTCATAAATACTACAGTTCTGGATGAGATCGTTTGGTTCTTCAGTAACTAAACCCCTGAATCAAAGTCTAATATTGTACTGGTTACTGAACTTCACTCCTTAGCGTGATCATGCAGTGTGGAGCTACCTTTTAATACATAATATTTATTGCTTTAAAAACTGAGGTAAGTACTCTTCTTAGCCTATTATTAATGAATTGAGAGTTCAGTCTAACCATCATGTACTGTTTAAACCAAGCACCTAGTAATATTTAAACTCACTGTAATATTTCACTTAAAATGAATCCCAGAGGTAGAGGTTCTAAGATTGTAAGAAATCCACAATGTTCCTATGTACAAGTATTTATTTCTTTTACACTATGCCAGACCATTATAATTTATAACCAGAATGATTTCTGTGGTCTTCAAATGTCCATGGTACTTGATTATTTTCTCTTTGTTCATGATCATTGAGGTAAAAAATTTATACTTACAAAATTGAATAAAAAGCCTATTCTTAAGAACCGCATAGTCTGATAGTGTATTTAATATCGCCATAAGAATAAAAAATTGGCCTAATGGAGAGAAATCAAGTAGTGATCAAATGCTTCAAGTTTGGGAGATCAGAGAAAACATCATAAAAGAGTTGCTATGATCAGGTCCTTGAAATTAGTACAGATGGGGTTCAATCCTAGTAGCAGACTTTACAATGTTATACCCACCTGAGCACAATTGCCGTTATGGACAGTTCTTGGCATGCTGATCGTTTCCCACTGCAGATGCCAGAACCTTTAGCTTCTCTGCATCAGGGCTTTCTTTGGCACCTGAGGAGCTTGCCTGGCTATACTGCAGGTGCCACAAGAGACTGTAGGGTAGTCCTCAGTTGGAAGGAGATAGATTTCAGTGGGAGATGAAGACTCAATGGATGAACTCTGTCCTCTCCAGTTCCTCCAGAATACAATTTGGTGGTATGTCCTCCATGTCTTCCAGCAGGTTCCTACCAGGATTGTATTCAGTGGCTTACAGTTGTAACATACTCATTAATGCAGACATTATTCTGTTTTCTTTCTTTTCTCCTCTCCATGTTCTTTACTTGTACTTTTTGAGATCACTTCCCAAATAAACTATCTACTCCAAGTCTTTATTCCAGCATCTACCTTTGGTGTGATACAAACTAAAACTGTTTGGTAGAGATACAGGAAGAAGAGCATGGGTAAAGTTGTAAAGATTAAGAACAACCTCAGTTTATCTGGGATAGCAGGTAATTTTAATACCAGAGCAATAAAGTTGGTTACATCACAACGAACTTAATGACAGATTAAGGATTTATAACTTTTCTTCAGGTATTGCAAATTTTAGAAAGGCTTAGCAAAGGGAAGTGACATGATTAGAGCTCTGCTTCCAAATAGTAACTTAGTGGTAGTCTTTCCAAGAGATCAGAGGTAGGAAGGACTGAAAGTATGGAAGGCATCTGCAAGGCCATTGTGTAAGTCTAGGTGAGGTAGTATAATAATACCAGTGGGAAGGAGAGAAAAATAGAAAATGCTACATTTGGCAATTGGTTTGATGTGGGTGTCAGGGCACTGAAAGGCATTACAAATAATGCCAATATTTTCAGCCTCTGGTGTTGACTGGGAGGATGGTAATGCTTTGTTCAAAGTAGAAAACCTAGAGGAAGAATACGTTTGAATGAGATAAAATGACTTCAGTTTGTTTCTGTGGCAAAACCTGCCATTTGCCTGTACAATATACATTTCCCCTTTTTTTTGAAGTGTTAGAATCCTCATTTTATTCAGGCCCATAATGTGCTCAGCTGAGAGATATTTCCCAGCTCCCTTTATAACTGGTTATAGCCATGTGGCTAAGTTGTGGGTAATGTGACATAAGTGGAAATGTTGTGTTCGACTTCAAGAAGCAGACTCATCTGGAGATGTACCCCTTCATCTTGCCTTCATTCTCCCTGCCTATTATATGGGAATGCTGAAGTCCAGCAGAGATCTTGGACTATGAGTGGACTTTGAGGATGAAAGCCATGTGATAGGAATTTCTTCTAATGACTAGGGAGACCATATCAGCCCCAGACTGCCCACCTCCAAAGTTTATTTATATAAGGAAGAAATAAACTTTTTCTTATCTGAGCCACTGGTATATTGGATTTTCTTTTCTGGCAGTTGTACCTAATTCTAAATGATGATACAGTGTATATTGAGCCTGAATTAAGAGCAGGCTATCCAGGTGAAGATGTTGAATGGGCAGATGGAAATATAAATAAATACACAAACAAATAAATATTAATAAGAGCAACTAGCATTTGTGTGATAATTATATTCCAGGTCCTTATTTTATATGCAAGGAGACACAGAAGGGCTTGGCAGTTTGAACATGATGTACAACTGGTAAGTGGCAGACCTTGGGATAAAACCTAGATCGACCAGAGTATAAATGCTTGTTTAATAGTTTAGAACTCAGAAGAAAGGTCACAAAAATTTATTTTTAAAGGAGGATGAGCTGAGAGAAGAATATTTAAAACCACTGAAAGCACGGAACTATTTATGTGCATATATATTTTGCAAAATTAAATTTTATTATCTACAAATGCTGTGCATAATAAATATAAGATCTTAGGACTCATAGTTACATTAGGTCAATAAAGACTTTCAGTTATCAATCTGATTTATAATAAATGGTGAATTAGAGAAGTTTAGTATTATTTCTCATCTTTTTAGAAATATTTTACAAGAAATTCTGCTAGACCAAAACAAATGGAGAGGCTTACAATAATTTTAAAGCTGAAAAATAATTTAGAAGTTATCCAATCCAATGTCATGCTTTTTCAGATGAAGAACTGAGACCTGAAGCAGTTGAATGATCTGCGAAAGTTGTATATCAATGTTAGGGACCAAACCAAGTCAATAATTCTGTCTTCTGATTCACCCTCAAGTTTCCAATATGCCAGGTTGGGTGAAGCTCCATTGTGATTTTCTCTGAGTTCTTACTGATTCTGCTTTCCAGACTCTGAAGTGACTCAGTGTTACCTTTACAGTGCTTCCTACAGCAGAGAGGGAAAATCAAACCAAAATCCAGCCATAGTGGCCATCTGTTTCAAGAGAAAATTACTAGTTCTAATTCTCCTCTTTGGGAAATTTGGATTATTGTTTAATGTGACTATTTGATCAAAGAACACAGCAGCATAAAATTTAAACTCCCCATTCAGGCATATAAGGGTTTATGTGATATATTCCCCTACTGTGCTTCATTCTCTGCCACACTAGCCTCCTTTGCTATTCCTGGGAACTGCTGAACAGGGTTATCTTTCTACAGTACCTCCTGCTTTAAATATCTACAGTCATTATCTGTAGGGCTTAATTCTTCATTTCCTTTAAGTATGGTTCATATGTCACTTCATAAGATGTATTACTGCTGATCTATATAAACAGGATCATTTGATTATTTATTTATTTGAGGACAGTGTCACTGGCCTTCATATGTGGGACCCGAACTGGAGCCGCTGGCTTAGCCAGCGCTTAACCACCGCGCCACTCTGCCAGCCCCATTTGTTTATTTGTATACCTATCCATTAATCTGCCCACTCTGGCTAGCTCCATGTGGGTAGGTATTTTGTTTTTATCATTGCTGCATGTCTAAAGCAGGATCTGCCTAACACATAGTAGGTACACAGTAAGAGATGTGTTGAGTGAATAAAGAGGACAGTATGTGAGGGACAACTTATAAAAGTAATATTCCATAACAGAGGCTGTAATTTTAGAGCTTGATCAATAGTTTTAGTTTTCCTTTTCTTAAAAACCACTATGGAATTATTGTTTAATTCTGAAGGGTTTAATTTATTGAAAGCAAAACGTTAAAAATCATTCGTTTGGAGCACTTTGTGTATGAGGCCTTTCCTAAGTCTTACATCAGGAGACAAAATGAGTGTTCTTATTCTTCAGCTATTCTAAATTTCTGGAATATTTCTGCAGTTTGGAGCTAGGTCTGGGCAGTCTGCCACCATTACCTTTTGGAAGGAAATGACCCTCTAGTGGCCAGAGTAAATTGATGTATTTTATTTTGTATTAATAAAGCGTAAGTTGGAAGAATTTACTTCAGAATCCAAGTCCTCTTTTTTCAGTAGAGACTGAAAATTTTATGCATACAAATTTATAGTAATAGAAATGCATTTCCTAATAATATAGCTGTGAAATGATGATGATGATGATGATGATGATGATGATGATGATGACAATGATGATAGTGATAACTAATGTTTGTTGAACTCTCACTATATCCTTGCACTGGTCTAAGCACTTTACATGGGTTGAATTTTTAATGAGTGTGTAGCTATCAGTGGGGGAGGGAAGACTTTCTAGGTAGAGTGTAACAGATCCAGTTTATGTTCTCACACAGAAGAGGTAGTAGATAGCTCTACTTTCCTTCATGGAAATTGTAATTTTATGGTCTTAATGAGGTAGATGAAATAAGCATAATAACTAGTGGTAAATACAGAAGTACTGCAAAAAGGATATAAAACACATCCTTAAGAAAGCCTCAAGTGACTGAAACATAACCTGTGCATAACTAGCAATGAATGTGTAATAAGCAATGTCTTCAGATAATTTTGTTCAAGATATTTGGTTAAGAGAATAAACAAAGGCTTTTTATTTTGGCTGGCAAGTATTTAATTTTCTAATGTGATCAATAACACAGAAAACAAAGAGAAAATTTTATTTTCTTCAATTAAGATAAGGGTAAAATTTGTGATACAAAACAAACAAAAAATAAATGATTTTGAAAAGGAACACAAGTACTTTAAGACAGAGAGAATTCGAGTGTAATCAGAATCATAAAATTCAGCCTTCACCAGATACAAAGTTGGTCATTCCTAGGTAAACAAAACAACCACTTTCTTTTGTTAGGGTTCTTCAAAAGATAGGACAACCCACAAAACAGAAAATTCTAACAACTAGCATATGGCAGCAGTGCAATGAAATGGGAAGAAAAATGGCCAGTTTACCTGAATATTATCTCATCAAGACATTTTGTTAGTATTCTGAAAGTGTCTGGAAAATCGATTTGGCTGTATGTGATTTGAAAGAGCAACATTTTTTTTTTTTTTTTTTGCAATTTTGGAAAACAGTTCTCAGAGGATTTAAAAGAGAGAAATTCATCAGATGACTTTTTTGTTCCCAGTGTAGGTTTATCTATGAAAATGGCTTGCATATGTAGTTAATGTTTTAATACTATGGCAGAAAATACACAATTCTTTTAACTATTTTCATATATCACTGAAGATACATACATAGAAGTTATAAGCAATTCATGGAGTTTCTAAATATTTAATATGTCATGGATGGCTGAGCTTAGTTTTATTCATTATATTTTTATTGCCAGTTACAAATACAGCAGATAAATGGGTGAAAAATTAATCTTGTGATTGACTTAGCTGAAAGATATGACACTTCTAATTTAAGTTCTACAATTCCATCATGCTATTCTGTATCTACTTGACATTGCTTGCAAAGCAAAGAGAAAAAAGAGAAAAAAAAAAGTTATATTGTACCTTGTAAAATATATGCAAGTAGTTATCAGATCATATGAGGCAAGCTGAAATTATGTTGAACCTTCTCTCTATATATGAGTGCTTCAATTTAAGGCTTTCTATAATTTTCTTATTCAGTTTAGATATTGGTTCTTCAGAAAAAGCTCCACTGATTCCTACATGCACCATCATCCCCTTTCACAAAATTAGGTCCTTCTATTATACACTCTAATAGTACTTTTTACCTCTCCTTTCGGGCTCTCGGTCCTTTTGCAAAGATTGGTTTAAAGTTTCTTATCCCATGTTCATTGTGGTATTATTCACAATAGCCAAGATATGGAAACAATCTAAGTGTCCATTGATGAATGAATGGATAAAGAAAATGTCCTTTTTTACAAGTAATGTTCCCCATGTATATGTTACTTGGCTATAAAAAATTAAGGAAATTCTTCCATTTGTGACAACATAGGTGAAACTGGAGAATGTTATGCTAAGTAAAATAAGCCAGACAGAAAAAGACAAATACGGAATTTTATATGCGGAATTTTAAAAAGCCAAACTCATAGAATCAGAGTGGTTACCAGGTGCTGGGGGATAGGGAAAAATGGGAGATGTTTGTGACAACTTCACTTAGAAGACAATTTTTCACTTGTAAGTTCTGAGGATCTAATGTACAGCATGGTAACTATTATAATAATACTGTTAATAATGTATTATATACTTGTAATTGGGTAGAGTGGATCTTAAATGTTCTTATCACCTCCCCTCCCAAATGGTAACTATGTGAGATGATGGATGTGTTAATTAGCTTGATTGTGGTAATTATTTCACAATGTATATGTAATCAAATCACACTGTACACCTTAAATACATAGAATTTTATTTGTCAATTATACCTCAATAAATCTGAGGAAAAAAATAGTCTCTCATCTTGACTTTATTGTAAACTCTCTAAAGTCAGAAATAATGTCATGTCAGTCTTGACAATAACCTAAAGTGAATCAAGGACATCCTTCTCTCCTGAATCATTAGTTTTACCTTTTCCTATTGACACATGCTATCAGCATACAAATATGCTATTATTTTTCCTTTTCCAAAATTTCTCTTGACTCCGTGTCCCCAAATTTTATCTTTTTTACAACTTCAGCAAAACTCCTTGAAATGGTTGTTGATACTTAACTATCTTCAATTTCCTTCAATTTCCTTCCTTTCCCTCTCTGACCCACTGTAATTGGCCTTTCAACCCCTACCACTCTACTGAAACTCCTCTTATCAAGATCATCATTGAGTGCTAATGGTCATTTCTCATTTGCCTATTTATACATGAGGGACTGTTAGTGTGGGGTCCTGATGCTTTTTTCAGGTAAATCAGCTACAAGATAACTGTACATAGCAGATTCTTCCACAGATGGTCTGTTGATAACTGTATTAGTTTCCTAGGATAGCCATAACAAAAGACCACAAACTGGATGGCTTAAAACAACAGAAATTTATTCTGTCGTAGCTGGAGGCCAGAAATCTGAACTCAAGGTGTCAGTAGGGCTGCACTTCCTCTAAGGTTCTAGGGAAGAATCCTTCCCTGCTTCTTCCAGCTTCTGGTGGCTTTAAGTGTTCCTTGGCTTGTGGCTGCATGGCTCCAACCTCTGCCACTATCTTCAGGTGGTCTTCTGCTCTGTGTGTGTCTCCCTTCTATTTGTCTCTTATAAGGACACTTGTAATTAAATTTAGAGCCCACCAGATAATCCAGGATGGTATCATCTCAAGATCTTAACTAAATTAAAATTCAAAGACTCTTTTTCCAGTTAAGCTCACGTTCAAGGTTCTGGGGATTAGGATGTAGATATATCCTTTGGTGGGGGATGGGGGTGGTGCCACCATTTATCCTACTACAATAATGATCCCATTGGAAAGTTTTCATTCATAGTAGAGATATGATATACTATTCTAATCAAGATGGCAGCTTAACAGCTAATTAATGTTTCATTCATAAAATAGTTATTGAGTACTTCCTATGTGTCAGGCATCATTCTAGGTCCTAGAAAGAAAATGTTAAGCAAATCTCTTTTTCCTGGAGTTACATTCTCATCCGGTAGAAACAGTTTTCTTTTGGTCTAAGTGTATTACTTTAAGTACATCAGTACATTTCCTAAAGTTATAAATGATATAAATCATTTTAAACTTGGAATTATAAAATGCAGAACATACATAACACAAAACAATAATTTTCTAGTTCATTTATTGCCAGACTACATATCAGATATTTTTGTTTGTTTGTTGTTTATTTTTTTCACATCAGATGTTTTACCCATGTGCTAGAGAAAAAGACAAAATAACATGCCAAAAGTCTGATTAGTTTTATATTTATCCTTGTGATAAGTAACACAAAGTTGTAATAGTGTGATGATAAACTCCCAGAGTAAGAAAGTGATAGCATGATGACCCTGATTAATGTTTTATTTATATGACATTATTAGACTAATTAAAATAAATATAAACTATGTACCATCAAATCATGCAGTCAAGCTAACTTCCGTTTCTTTGTAAAATCTCTACTGCTTCTTCCTTTTCTTCTTTTTATTTTTATTTTGTCTTTTTATTTTTTTTTGAGGGCGATGTCACTGGCCCTCATATGTGGGACCCAAACCGGGGCTGCTGGCTTCCCAAGCTAGTGCTTAACCATCGTGCCACTTGACGGGCCCAACTTCTTCCATTTCTAAAGTATCTAATTATGATTTCCTCTCTGCTGATTCCAAACTGTGTATATGGTATTTTTCTCATTAACATTGATTGAGCACCTATAATGTGCCTAGGCCCTCGGTGCTTTACCCCCATTACCCAATCCTTAACCATCACCTCTGTTATGACAGTGTGTTTCCGTATGCCACCCCCCCCATCCCATTCCCACCCCCCACACACATTCACAAAAAGCTCCTGAAGAGCAGAGGTCATTTTCAGTTTCTGTTTCCTCAGAATTTAACACACATGTAGTGGACACTCAAAGATGAATTAAATTTAGTCACCTGTAGACTTTGTGACTATCAGGAGCAAGATTGCTTGGATGGTGAGTAACCTTGCCATGCCATCAGGCTCTCTGGGATTGAACCCTTCTTTGCCAATGTATAATTTTTTTCTTTTTTTTTTTTTTTTTTTTTTTTAATATTTTATTGGAGAATTGGGAGAGGGAACAGTGTTGGGAAATCGGGGAAGGGGAACAGTCAAGTTGCTGTCCTTTTGTTCTTCAATCTAGTTGTGGAGGACGTTGCTTCACTGGCCCATATTGGTATTATTATCATTGCGCTCTTCCCGGGTGAGGCAGATAGGTCGTCCGCCATTGGATGGCCACTCACGGCTGCTCAAGGCAGCAGGCAGCTCACGCTGACTGCTGGCCACTCATAGTAGCTTATGGCAGCCCACTACAGACCCACTGCAGCCTATGCTGTCCTGGGCTACGCACGGCAGCCCACTCCAGGTGGAGCTGTTGTTCGCCATCTTAGCTGTAGAGTGCACAGCATCACTGGCCCACGTGGGATCCGGACCAGCAGCCCTGCTGCTCAGAACTCGCTCTCCTAAGCCAGCTCTTAACCAACAAGCCACTCAGCCGTCCCCCATTCTTTGCCAATTTAACTATGTTGGTGTCCTTAATGAAAGGACTTATGAGGTTGTATTACTGGCAAAATACAATTTCTGTAAAGCATTTAGAGTGTACCTAGCTCATAGTAAGCACTCAATAAACCTTAGTCATTAACAGTGTTTGGTTTTTATTTTTAGTATTATTGCTTTAAACATGTATCCTGAAATACAATGGATTTTCATATCATGAAAATAACTTTTAATTGAAACACATAGAGGTTTCAGTTTGGCAGGACCTGAGGTTTAAAATCATAGCCACATGATAAATAGAAAGCATACTTAATGGATCACATTTTAAAAGCCATTAAGTATGTTATTTTATTTTAGTGCATAGTTTGGAAGAATTGTCTACATAAAGTACATAATTTTATAAAAAGAAAAATAAGTGGTGATGTTTTCTAAGCTTTCTGCTATTTCTCATGAGCTACTTTCTTTGATTGGTTACCATTCTTAACTTTTCCTTTTCTTTTGTATTTCATATCTGGCAATTCACCATATTTTAAAAAGGTTTTCCCATTAAATATTTCTTATATGCATCTCTTCTCTCTTAGACTGTTTTTCAATTCTCTCTTCCCTTTAACTCTTTGAAAATTGAAATATAGAACTTAAGCAATGAGGAGTAATGGTACTTATAGAAATGAATTTTGCATTTAAATTGTAATACTCAAATGTATTTTAAAGAAAATATTTTTGGACATTTTCCTCATTAAAAATATTCTATTAATTTTTCATTTCTCTAAATTATATTGAGTCATTGAGAAATGAGGTTTTTAGTCCAATAGTATTATTTGAAAGTATATATACCTAGGAACTACATTTATAAACTGTTGAGAGAAAACATTGAGATGAGTTAAGATCATAGGCTTGACAACAAATTTTCCAGAGCTTGAATATGGGTTCTGTAACATTAAGTAGAATACTTACTCTCTCTGTGTCTCAGTTTTCTCATCTATAAAATTAAGACATTGTTTACTAATAAAGTTGATGTGAGGATTGAATTAGTTAAATCATTGAAAGCAGTTAGAATAGTTCCTGACACATAGAAAGAATTGAATAAATACTAGTTCTTCAAATTATTGAGAATGGATGAAGAGACTTCTGTTTTGTTTTGTTTTTCAGTTTGAGAGGGTAGCATGCGTGGCCAAGTCACAGATAGGTATTCTTGGGATTTTACAGGAATGAGGAGTGCTGATAAAGGAGAGTTGGGGAAATGAGTCTGGAGCCAGGTCTTAGGGGTTCTGCCTCAACATTCTAAGGAGAAACCACAACACCATCACATCACACAGGTCATCTCTGAGAATATTGACTGACCTGCCACACAGGGGATTTGAACTTTATTCTATAGATAAAGGGAAATGATGAAGATAGTACGGAGGCTAATACATAGGCTTTATCACTACACTGGAGTTGGTTTCTAGTTATTTTTGTGTGTGTGTATATCTGAGTTTCATCATTGATAATTTTGATCCCTATATAATAGGGTGTTGTACAGATTAAATGAGGTAATGCAGGTAATATATTTAGAACACTGTCTGGCTAATAGTCATTGCTCATTAAAAGTAGCTTTTGTAAGGACCCGCCGAATAGCGCGGTGGTTCAGCGCTGGCTATGGAAGCCAGCATCCCCGGTTTGGGTCCCACATATGAGGGCCAGTGACACTGCCCTCACCAAAAAAAAAAAAAAAAAAAAAAAGTAGCTTTTATAAATTGTGAGCAGAGGAGTGTGATGTGATCAGATCTGTGTAGCTTTATAATTCTAGACAAAGCAAAGTACCTGATCTTCTATATGAGAATAAAGAGAGAAGGAGAAGTTTGTATAAGAGCCATTAATTAATGAGTATCTTGCACTTGACCTACTTTTTCACAAGGTTAGCCTGAGAAAGGTCATTGCTGAAGTCATGGCAGGGGACATTGGTATCATGGAATCTCCAGGAATCTCATGGCTGGGTAGGAAATCCAAAGCATTTGTAGAGGACTACATCTAAAGCTCACAGAGAAGACTCTGTATTCCACAGGGCATCTTTTTGAGCATTAGAAAAAACATATCCCTTTCTCAGGAAGCATATAGCCCTATTGCAGGGCACATGGCTTATTAAGAGCAGTTTGGGACTTATCCCCCTTGGCCAGACACCTTTGGGCAGGGCACAGCCTGACCAATCGGACATTTTCTGTCCTGGCCAGAGAGTATTTGAGATCAGGAGAGATTCTGCCTACCAGACAACATGTGCATTATCTGTTGCCCATCCCTTGAATTTGAGGTGGTGTTGTGATTTGCTTTGACCAGTAGAATGTGATAGAAGTAACTTTATGTGACTTCTAAGGCTAAACCTTAAGAGACATTGACGCTTCCATTTTTCCCTCTCTTGGAATTCTGCTCTGAGAACACCATGTGAAAAAACACAGTCTAGGCTACTAGAGGATGAGAGTAAATATGGACAGAAATGCCTTAGACTACAGCTGGTACTTCTTGGAAACTGCATCTTCATGAGAGGTCCCAGGCAGGACCTGAAAAATATCTGCCCATCCATAGAATTGCTGATCTCTAGGCTCTTGAGCAAGAATAATTTTTTTCCCCCTAACCTTATGTTTTGGGTCACTTGTTACATAGCATTAGACAACTGATATACCTGTGTAAGTCAAAAGGGAAAGAGCAGAGGTAATTCTCAATCTAAAAGTCATTTCTAATGCCTGTGTTCTCTCAGATTCTAGTAATAAGACATTGAGTCAGAATATCTCCCTTTCATGAACAGAGATATTAAGGCAATATACAGATAAATTTGGTCTGCAGGAGAAAAAATAAATGTCGATAGAGATTTCCAGGATAGTCTCTGATACTTAGATGGCCTGGAAATATGTACTAGCTGATTGTCTGTCTCATTACTGTATGCCTCATGAACACCTCAATAAAAGCCTCAGAAATGTTAAAAACGAAGAACTGTTAAGTCCCTGCCTGGTCACCATTATCACTGAGAGTTCTCTGTTACATTGTTGATAGTAATATCCATATTTGAAAAAGAGTGACTTCTAAAAGCACTAGATGAACTAGAAACTCACATGTAATGAACCAGTATAGCAGGAATCTCAAAATTTAAGAGAAATTAGAAGTGAAGTGCTCTGAAAATATAGTTATGTTTGATTAATATAATAGGTAAAATTAAATGAGCATTAAATATTTATATTTTGGTCAATTTTACTATCTTATGATTTTATAAGTCTTATTTTCTTTGATTTTCCCAGTAATTTTTTCTTTAGTTATAAGCTATAGAACCAGTAATTTTGATGCCAAACTGAAAAATATGGATACATTTATTGGAACCACACAAGTTTTTCTTCTTTTTATTCTTCCTGTTTCCCTCCTTCCTCCCTCTCTTTCTTTTAACCTAAAACCTTCCCTGAAGAGGGAGTGAACAATGAATGCCAACTGCTTCACTTTGGATTCCTGATGGAATTTCCACTCACACCCCTGATGCTCTCACCTTGGTAAAGCAGGACAGGCCCAAACAATCTACTCTATATATCCTAAGACTCCAGCCTGGCCTTGCTTTGTCCTCAAGGCTGAGGTGTCTCCCAGGTCCACAATACGCATCTCCCCACAAAAGATGAGACAAGAGTAAAAAAATGAGTGCTATTGAACAAAGTGATATTGACCATTCCAATGAAAATTCCATGTTCTAGCACTGGCTCTTCAAATTTGGGGGTATTCCTTCCTAAGGATGATGATGAAAGGGCTGGACAGAGGCTAGGCTGAAAGTGGGCAAAAGTGCTTCCCTTTAAGATTAAATGAGGAGGGGATAGAGCGTGAAACCTGTATTCATTATCTTATTATTGATAAATATAAAGTGGTAAGTTATGGGGGAAAAATGAATTCAGTAAGGTAGGGAAAATGTTAATGAGTGTATTGCATAGGTGTTTATGAATCTGAATCATGGCTCAGCTACCTGCTAGCTGCACAAATTGGGCAGATTACTTAATTTCTAAGCCCTGATTTCCTTACCTGTAAAATCAGAATAATCATTGGAAGTGCCTTACAGCATTACTATCAAGGTTGAAGAAACGGATGCATTTAAAACATTTGGCACAGTGCATGGTACACAGCCAGTGCTCACTAAAGGTAGATACTCTTGTGGCCCAAATCTTTTGTCTAGGTAATGAGACAGCTTAAATTTTAATGTATATATAATTTAAAATAATTTAGTTGAAGCACCAACCAGCCAAATGTTACTACTTTATCTAAAAACTACAATATGATTAATATGATTTATAAATAGTATTGATGTTACTCAAAAAGAGTATATAAAAATAGGACAATATTATTTGGGGATACAGTAAGATAGAAGCATAACAAAGGGTTTAAGTAAAATCATTTATTACCTTTCTAAAAGGGAATTTTGTCGTGGAGATTTTTTTTTATAAAGGAAAGTTATTTAAAATGAGTGCATTCTCATGTATCTCAAATTTTCAAATTGCAAAATTGAGCGGTTACTTATCATTCCTCACTTTTCCTGACTTAACACCAGCATTTGACACAACTGATAAGTCATTTCTCCTAGAAACATATTCTTCACTTGGCTCCTAGGACAGTACTTTCATCTGCTTTCCTTTTCTCTTTCTGCTTTTATCAATCAGTGCTGGTCATTCTCATCTGCCCAGCCTCTAAATACTGGAGTGTCCCAAGGAACAATCTTTGGAATTTTTCTCTAATTATATTCACTTTCTAGGTAATTTCACTCAGTTTCACAATGTACTTATAACCTATATTGAAATATATGTATATAGAGATATATAAATATAGATATATGGATACACACTCATAAATTCATATCTTTTAAAACGACTTTTAATTAAAATACAGATAACATACAATATTATATTAATTTCAGGTGTACATCATAGTTATTCAACAGTACCCATCTAACTCTATACAGTGTTATTAGCTCATTATTGATTTTATTCCCTATGCTAAAGATGTCATCACCATAAGTCCAGCAACCAACTGATGCTGTACCACATTATCACAATGTTATTGATCTTTACCCCCTTTTAAAACTGTTTAATTAGAGTTGGTATCCAATATTATTTTATATTAGTTTCAAGTGTACAGCATAGTGGTTAGACATTTATATAATTTAGGAAGTGATCCCCCCGACTAGGACCACCTGGCATTGTACATAGTTATTACCATATTATTGATTATATTCCCTATACTTTACATCCCCATGACTATTTTGTAACTAGCAATTTGTATTTCTTAATACTGTCACCTTTTTCACCCTGCCCCCAAACCCATTCCCATCTATCACCCTGATAGATCTAGTGCCCATCTGACACCGTACATAGCTATTACAATATAATTGACTATATTCCTTATGCTATACCCTATATCCCCATGACTATTGTGAAACAATTTGTACTTAATCCCTTCCACTTTTCACCCAACCTTAACCCCCTCCCATCTTAAAGAAATCCCTCTAAGATTCTTTGTAATACTAGTTTGGTGACGATGAACTCCTTAAGCCTTTTCTTATTTGGGAAACTCTTTATCTGTCTCAATGCTAAATGACAGCTTTGTTGGGTAGAGTAATCTTGGTTGTAGGTCCTTTTCATCACATTGAGTATTTCCTGCAAATCCCTTCTGGCCTACAAAGTTCTGTTGAGAAATAAGCTGACTTTCTTATAGTGTCTCCCTTGTAGGTAACTAACTTCTTTTCTCTTGCTGCTTTTTTTTTTTTTGAGAGCAGTGTCACTGGCCCTCATATGTGGGACCGACCAGGGCTCCTGGCTTCCCAAGCCAGCGCTTAACCACCGCGCCACTCGGCCGGCCCTCTCTTGCTGCTTTTAAGATTCTCTCTTTGTGTTTAACCGTTGGCATTTTAATTATGATATGTCTTGGTGTGGGCCTGTTTGGATTCATTTTGTTTGGGACTCTGCACTTCCTGGGCTTGTATATCTATTTGCTTCACCAGGTTAGGGAAGTTTTCTGTCATTAGTTCTTCAAATGGGGTTTTCAATTCCTTTCTCTCTCTTCTCCTTCTGGAACCCCTATAATGTGAATATTGGTAGGCCCCTTAAACTCTTTTCAGTTTTTTGGACTTTTTTTTCTTTTTGATGTTCTGGTTGGGTGTTATCTGCTACCTTATTTTCTACATCGCTTGTTCGATCCTCTGCTTCATCTAATCTACTGTTGATTCCCTGTAATATATTCTTCATTTCCATAATTGCATTCTTTATTTATGACTGATTCTTTTTCATGTTTTCTACCTCCATTTTTATGTTTCCTATCTCTTTGTTAACGTTCTCCCCGAGATCAGTGAGCATCCTTATAACTAATCTTTGGAACTCTGCATCTGCTAGATTGCTTGTTTTCATTTTGTTTAGTTCTTTTTCTAGAGCTTTGTTCTGTTTTTTTATTTGAGACATGTTTCTTCATCTCCCCATTTTGGCTTCCTCCCTGTGTTTGTTTCCATATATTACATAAGGCTGCTATGTCTTCCAGTCTTAATAGAGTGGCCTTATGTAATAATGTAATAAGTGTGCTGTGGGGCTCAGTGGCACGGTCTTTCTGGGCACCTGAGCTATGCACTCCAGGTGTGTCCCTTCTGTGGATTGTGTGTGTCCTCCTCTTGTAGTTGAGCCTTGGTTGATATTTGCACATCAATGGGAGGGATTGACCCTCAGGTCCATTGGTTTTCAGGACTGGCACTGACTATAGTGGAAGAGTTGTTGTGTAGGGGCTGATCCTAAGGAGCAGGATCTGCCTCTGCAGGATTCTGGTGACTGCCCAATCTGCCTCTTGGGTGTGTTATACTTGGATGCAACTAGGTGATGCTCCAGCTCATATTGAAGTTGGCCACTGAGGGTGCCAGCCCTAGGAGTACGTTGGAGAGGATCCATTATAGGTCAAATTCAGGCACAGCCCATACCCCACCCAGGACCACCCGTCAGAAACCACAAAGAAATCCACAGATGCCTGCCTCCTGTGTGGTGCTTGAATGTGCCTTGAGAGGCCAAGCCATGAACCAAGGCTTGCTGCCTGTAGAGCCATGCTTAGGACTGCTCAGCCAAAGGTACAGGACATGCTTAAGCCAGATGATGCTTGTCTGGGTTCCACAAACCTTGAAAGACCCTAGGAAAGTCTTCAGATTGAGCTAAGGCAAGCAGTTTGTATGAAAAAGACACTGGAAGTGGCTTGGGTGGGGTGGGATCTTGAATCTCCAGGGTGTGGTGAACGAATGGCGGAGACTCAGATACAGCAGCCACTTGTGTCCATAGGCCAGGAAGGGGGAGGGTTGAACAAAGAAACAATGACCTCCACCAGCTCCTCCATCCATGAGAAAGCTGCCCCTCCAGCCCCCATCCCAAGCTAGACAACTCAGTTCTCCACCATATGTCCCTGCCACCTCTCTTGCTGCTGCCCCAGTGCTGGAGCTCAGAGTGTGTGATCCATTGCTGGGTAAGTCCAGGCATGGTGCCTTTAAGAGGAGTGCCTGGGAGTGCAGACCCCCTCCATCTCACTCAGTCACAATCTCCACTGGTTTTTGCAGCCAGAAATTATGCGGACTTCTCTCCCTGGCACTGGAACACTGGATTGGGGTGGGGCTGGGAACTTCCTGCTCCTCTGGGTGTGTGTGTGTGTGTGTGTGGGGTCCTCCACAGCCGAAATATCCCTCCTGATCTTTAACAGTCACATGTGGGTGTGAGACCAACCCATTCTGCATCTCTGTCCCTCCTACCAATCCTGAGGTGGCTTCTTCTGCATGCTGCTAGTTGGAGAGCATTGGTTCAGCAACATTTTAGGCAGTTCTTTTTTGTTTGTTTGTTTTGTTTTGTTTTGTGGGTTTTTTTTCTGTTTTAATTTTTTAATTCATTGTTTACATTTAGGGACTTGTTTTTATATTATAAAGGAATTTTACCATTAATTTTTAAACAAATAATTACAAAACACAAGAATAGATACAAGGCACAAGAAATTGTATGTGCTGGTATCAAATTTATGATATTTATGCATCATAGAAGGCCAAGAACTCTTCATTGTTGCAAATTCATAAGTTCAACAAAACCGATGATTGTATTCCAGGGTATTATTTTGCATATAGATATCATTATTGATTTTTAGAGTTACACTTTTAACTCATAAGCATAAATAAAAGAATGAAAACCATTTATATAGATACAGAATTAGTACTATCCATGTATAATTTTTCCCTCACAAATTTGGGCAAGAAAGTGCACACCATACATGGCAAAATATGGTATATGTAGAATCTGAAAAATAAAACTAATGAACGAACAAAACAGAAACAAATTCACAGATAAGAGAACATTTTGATGGTTACTAGATGCGAAGCAGGTTGGGAGGATGGGTGAAAAAGGGCAAGGGATTAAGAAGTACAAATTGGGGCCGGCCGAGTGGCGCATTGGTTAAGTGCTGGCTTGGGATGCCAGCGGCCCCAGTTCGGATCCCACATATGAGGGCCAGTGACACTGCCCTCAAAAAAAAAAAAAGAAGTACAAATTGGTTTTACAAAACAGTCATGGGGATGTAGGGTATAGCAGAGTGAATATAGTCAATAATATTGCAATAACATTGTGTGCTGTCAGGTGTTGATTTTATGTCTAAAGGGTCTGTCCATTGGTGACAATGGGGTGTTGAAATCCCCTACTATGATAGTGTTACTGTTGATTTCTGTGTTTATATCTGTCAAAATACGTTATATGTAATTAGGAGTTCCTATGTTGGGTGCATAGATATTTATTAGGGTTATAGTGCCTTTCTTTGTCTTTTATTGTAGTCATTTTAAAGTCTATTTTGTCCAAAATAAGTATTGG
This sequence comes from Aselliscus stoliczkanus, assembly GCA_033961575.1. NCBI lineage: Eukaryota > Metazoa > Chordata > Mammalia > Chiroptera > Hipposideridae > Aselliscus > Aselliscus stoliczkanus. The sequence goes on from CM066738.1 coordinate 36,494,163, forward strand.
TACTCCAGCTTTTTTTTTTCTCATTTCCATCTGCTTGAAATATCTTATTCCAGGGGCCGGCCGAGTGGCGCGGTGGTTAAGTGCTGGCTTGGGAAGCCAGTGGCCCCGGTTCGGGTCCCACATATGAGGGCCAGTGACACTGCCCTCAAAAAAAAAAATTAAAAAAAAAAGAAATATCTTATTCCATCTGTAAACAGCATATACATGTGTCCTATTTTCTTATCCACCCAGCCACTCTGTCTTTTGATTGGAGCATTTAGCCCATACACATTTAAAATGATTATTGATAGGTGCATATATATATATTGCCATTTTATTATTTGTATTCCTGGTCTTCCTGGGTTAGCTTATTTACCCCTTTCCTCTGTTTAAAAAAGCCCTTTTAACATTTCTTGTAATGCTGGCTTGGTGGTAATGAGTTCCTTAAGCTTATTCTTTTCTGAGAAGCTCTTTATTTCTCCTTCAATTTTAAGTCTTAGCCATGCTGGGTAGAGCAATCTTGGTTGTAGGCCTTTATTTTGTGTCACTTTGAATATCTCCTGCCACTCCCTTCTGGCCTGTAGAGTTTCTGTAGACATGTCAGCTATTAGTCTAGTAGGAGTTCCTTTGTATGTAACCTACTGTCTTTCTCTTGCTGCCTTTAGGATTCTGTCTCTGTCTTTAACCTTTGTCAATTTAACTATGATGTGTATTGGTGTGGACCTGTTTGGGTTCAGCTTGTTTGGAACCCTCTGCACTTCCTGGGCTTGTATGTCAATTTCCTTCACCAGGATAAGGAACTTTTCAGTCATTATTCTTTCAAATACATTCTCGACCCCTTGCTTCTTCTCTTCTCCTTCTGGTATTCCTATGAGTCGAAGGTGGTTGCGCTGCATCTTGTCCCATAGGGCTCTTAAACTGTTTTCATTGTTTTTTATTCTTTGGTCTTTTTGTTGTTCCAACTGGGTGATTTCTGCTATTTTGTCTTCCAAATCACTGATCCGCTCCTCTGCTTCATCACTCTACTGGTGATTCCTTTGAATGTGTACTTCATTTCAGTTATTGTATTCTTTAGTTCTAACTGGTTGTTTTTTATGATTTCTCTATCCTTCCTTATGTCCTCACTAAGTTTGTTAAACATTCTTATCATCAGTGTTCTAAACTCTGTCTCTGAAAGGTTGGATCCCTCTGTTTCATTTAGTTTCATTTCAAGAGGTTTCTTCTGATGTTTTACTTGTGACATGTTTCTTTGTTTCCTCATTCTGGCTGTCGCTCTGGGATTGCTTTGATATATTAGATAGATCATCAGGAGAGCCCTGGCTGGATCATGCAGGCACACAGTTCACAGCCCAACGCTCCCAGGAAAACTCACAGTCTCAGCCTGTCCCAATCAGCCGCTCGAAGATCAGGTTGAGCAGCCCGACAACCAATCACCAGCCTGGCAACTCTGCAAGCGCAGTGCAGAGATCCGGGACCTGAGGTGGCTTGCGCGCTCCCGCATCTCAGTGAGCAGCCTGTTGGAGCTGGAGCTTGCCCATCAGGCGTTTCCCTGGCAACGCAGCACAAGCCGTGTGGAGGGTAGGGATCCGAGGTGGCTCGTGCACTCCTGGGTCTCAGTGAGCAGCCTGTTGGAGCTGGAGGGCACCCGTGCAGCGTTTCCCTGGCAACGCAGTATAAGCCGGGCAGAGGGTGAGGATTCAAGGCTGCATGCACGTGTGTGCACGCACACACGCACTTCTGCGCAAATTCCACCGGACCAATGAGGTCCCGGACCTGATCCTCTGTGGGAGGGCCCAACCCTGACAAAATGGCGCCCTCCTGTACACCACTCACATGCAGGCTCCACACCAGGGGAACAATCGTCCGAAAACCTCCAACCTTTGCATCAAAGGTGCTCAGTTCAGTCCATCCCCTCAGGCTTACACAGCCACTCCCTCCACCAGTAACCAGGTATGTGCTCACCGGCAAGCAAGCCCGTGCACCGGCTCCACTGATTCTCCAGCTGCTCTTAGCCTCACCAAGCTGAGCAAAGAGAGTCCTCACTAATTTACTGCCAGCTATATTAGAACTTCTCTTCCCGGCAAAGGAACTCTGGGCTGGTGAGCTTGGGATGTGGCTGGAGGGTCTCTCCCCCAACTGGAGAAGCCTCCCCACAGCTGGGGCTTCCCTCACGGGGTTCGCCCTCTCTCGTCTCCACCCGTCCTACCAGACACAATGTGGCCCCCTCTTTAAGTTCTTCATTTAGTGGTTCTGTTCATCTAGTGTCCTGGGGATCTCTGGGGTTGAATGCTGTATAATTTGTTTGTAATTTTGGTGTGATCCTGGGAGGTAGTTAGCACAGCATCTGTCTATTCCGCCATTTTACCAGAAGTCTTCCATTAACTTTCAAGGGTGACTTTGGAGTTCGTCCACCTTCTGGCCTCTAATGATCCATAATATGTCCCTTTCACATGCAGAATTCACCCATCCCATCTCAAGCTCCTCCTAAGTCTCATTCCACTACAGCATGAACTTAAAGCCCATAATTTCATCATCTAAATCGGGTCCAGGTGAGGATGAGGCTCTTGGTTGTAGTCTATTAAGTATAACTCCTGGGGTGCAATTGCTCTCCATCCATGGACTCATGAAACTAGAGACAATTTATTTGCATCCAATACACTCAACTTACAATTGTGGTACAGGCATAGGACAACAGCTATAGGCATTCCTGTTAAAAAAAGGGAAAAATGAAAGGTAAAAAGGAGTCAATGGTGCATGGCAGTTCTGAATTCCAGTCGGAAAAACTGTAGTCTGAGTTCCTTGATTAGATTTCAAGGACTGGAAATAATCCACTCCCTCACTTTCCCAGATCCTTCCAGCATTGCTTCCTAAAGGGATGCAGCTCTCTCTGCTAGTTCTTATTCCCTGACTAATCCTCAGTGTCTCTTGGTTCTCTCGCTGGATTCTTGTTCTTCCCTCTGAGTCATCCTTCTTTTCAATGGAAAGTAGCATTTATTTGCAGCTTAGTTGTTTATTATTATTATTTAATTATTTTATTGTGAAATAAACATTTTAAAAAAATTAGTTTCAGGTGTACAACACAGTGCAATAGTTATACTTTTTACCCCTCAGAGCAACAACGCCCCTCCCCCAATTTGCCACCACACTCCCCCGCAATATCATATATATCTATTACAATTCCGTTGACTCCATTCCACACTATACTCCACATCCTGTGACTGTATATATATTCAATTACAGTTGGCATACAATATTATACAACATCAACTTCAGGTGTACAGTGCAGTGATCAAGCCTCTACTTCATCCATGAAGTGGTCTCCCTAACAAGGCATATGACCATCTGACATCCCACTAAATACTTACAACATTATTAATTATATTCCCCAAAATGTCTTTCATATCCCTGTGGCAATATTGTAGTTACCTATTTATGCTGTCCAGTCCTTTCCCCTCCTCCCCATCCCCACCCCGCTCCCAAACATCAATCATCTGTTTTTTCTCTACATCTATGAGACTGTCTCTGTCTACCCTGCTCGTTCATTCAGTTTTTAAGATTCCACACATAAGTGAGATCATATGGTATTTGCCTTTCTCCAACTGACTTATTTCACTTACCATAATCGTCTCTAGGTCCATCCATATCGTTGCAAATGGTATGATTTCATTCTTCTTTATAGCAGAGTAATACTCCATTGTATAAATGTACCACAGTTTCTTAATCCAGTCATCTATCGATGGGCATTTTGGTTGTTTCCAAATCTTGGTTATTGTAAATAGCACTGCAGTAAACATTGGGGTGCATATATTTTTTGGAGTTAGTATCTTGGATTCCTCTGGGTAGATACCCAAGAGAGGAATTGCTGGGTCATAAAGTAGTTACATTTCCAGTTTTTTGAGATACCTCCATACTGACATCCATAATGGCTGCACTAATCTTCAGTTCCACCAACAGTGCACCAGGGTTCCCTTTTCTCCACTTGCTGCCAGCACTTGCCAGCACTTGTTGTTTGTTGATTTATTGATGATAACCATTCTGACCGGAGTGAGGTGATATCTCACTGTGGTTTTTATTTGTATTTCTCTAATGATTAGTGAGGTTGAACATTTTTTCATATGCCTGTTGGCCATTTGTATCTGTTGGCCACCTTTTGGTCCTCTTTAGAGAAATGCCTCTGCATATCCTCTGCCCATTTTTTAATTACGTTGTTTGTTTTTTTTAGTGTTGAGTTGAATGAGTGTTTTATACATTTTGGATATGAACTCCTTATCAGATATATCATTGGCAAATATCTTCTCCTATTCAGTAGGCTGCTTTTTGTTGTTGATGATTTCCTTTGCTGTGAAAAAACTTTTAAGGTTGGTGTAATCTCATATGTTCATTTTTTCTTTTATTTCCCTTGTGAAGGGGATATATCAGTAAAAATATTACTCAGGATAATGTCTACAAATTTACTCCCTATGTTTTCTTCTAGGAGTTTTATGGTTTCAGGTCTTATATTTAAGTCTTTAATCCATTTTGAGTTTGTTCTCATATATGGTGTAAGTAGGTAGTCCATTTTAATTTTTTTTCACATGTCAGTCCAATTTTGCCAGCAGCATTTATAAAATAGACTATCTTTGCCCCAATGTAAATTCTTGCTCCCGTTGTCATAGATTAAATGACCATATATAGATGGGTTTATTTCTGTGCTCTCTATTTTGTTCCATTGGTCTATGTGTCTGTTTTTATGCCAACACCATACTGTTTTTTTTTTTTTTGAAGGCAGTGTCACTGGCCCTCATATGTGAGACCCGAACCGGGGCCGCTGGCTTCCCAAGCCAGTGCTTAACCATCACGCCACTCGGCTGGCCCAACACAATACCGTTTTTGATTACCCTTGTAGTATGATTTGATGTCAGATACCGTAATACCTCCTACTTTGTTCTTGTTTCTCAAGATGTTGTGGCTGTTCAGGATCTTTTATGGTTCCATATAAATTTTAGGATTATATGTTCTATTTCTGAGAAAAATGTCCTTAGTAGTTTGATTGGAATTGCATTGAATCTATATATTTCCTTAGGTAGTATGGACATTTTAACTATATTAATTCTTCCTATCCATGAACATGGTATGTATTGCCATTTATTTGTATCTTCTTTGATTTCTCTCTTCAGTGTCTCATAATTTTCTGAGTACAGGTCTTTTACTTCTTGCTTAAATTTATTCCTAGATATTTTATTGTTTTTGAAGCAATTGTAAAAGGGATTGATTTCTTCTGATAGTTTATGATAGTTTATTATTGGTGTATACAAATACAACTGATTTCTGAATATTAATTTTGTATCCTGCTACCTTACTAAAATTGTTTATCAGTTCTAATAGTTTTTTGGTGAGTCTTTGGGATTCTCTATATAGTATCATGTCATCTGAATATAATGACAATTTTATTTCCTCCTTTCCAATTTGGATGCCTTTTTTTTTTTTCATTTTCTTGTCTGACTGCTGTGGCTAGAACTTCCAGATCTATGTTGAATAGAAGTGGTGAAAGTGGGCAGCCTTGTCTTGTTCCTGATCTTAAGCGGAAAGCTTTTAGTCTTTCCCCATTAGTACGATGTTTGCTGTGGGCTTATCATATATGGCATTTATTATGTTGCGATATGATCCTACTATTCCCATTTTGCTGAGTTTTTATCATAAATGGCTGCTGAATTTGATCAAATGGTTTCTCTGCATCTATTGATATGATCATATGATTTCTATTTTTCATTTTGTTAACGTGATGTATTATGTTAATTGGTTTGCAGATATTGAACCAATCTTGCATACTAGGAATGAATCCCACTTGATCATGGCATATGACCTTTTTTTTTTTTGAAAACAGTGTCACTGGCCCTCATATGTGGGACCGAACCCGGGCTGCTGGCTTCCCAAGCCAGCGTTTAACCACCGCGCCACTCGGCCGGTCCTGCGTATGACCTTTTAATTGTGATGCTGAATTCAGTTTTCTAGAATTTTGTTGAGGATTTTTGCATTTATGTTCATTAGGGATATCGGCCTGTAATTTTCTTTTTTTGCAATATCTTTGTTTGATTTGCGGATCTTAGTAATAGTAGCCTCAATAGGTATTAATTATGTTTTGAATGTTTTGTAAAATTCACCTCTGAAGCCATCTGGTCCAGGACTTTTGTTTGCTGGCAGCTTGTTGATTATTGACTCAGTTTCTTTGGTAGTAATCATTCTGTTCAGAGTTTCTGTTATTTTTTGGTTCAGACTTGGTAGGTTGTATGCTTCTAGAAATTTATCCATTTATTCCAGGTTGTCGAATTTGTTCATATAGTTGCTCGTAGTATTTTCTTAAAATTTTCTGTATTTCTGTGGTATCTGTTGTCACTTCTCTTCTTTCATTTCTGATTTTATTAATTTGGGTCCTCTCTCTCTTTTTCTTGGTGAGTCTGGCTAAGGGTTTGTCAGTTTTGTTTATCTTTTCAAAATACCAGCTCTTGGTTTCATTGATCTTTTGTATTGTTTTTTTTGGTGTCTATTTCATTTATTTCTGCTCTAGTCTTTATATTTCCTTCCTTGTATTCCCTTTGGGCTTGCTTTGCTGTTCTTTTTCCAATTCCCTTATGTGTAAAGATGGTCTGTTCATTTGAGATTGTTATTGGTTCTTTGGGTAGGTCTGCACTGCTATGAACTTCCCTCTTAGGACTGCTTTCACTGCATCCCAGAGATTTTGGGTCGTGGTGTTTTCATTCTGGTTTGTCTCGAGGTATCTTTTGATTTCCTCCTTCATTTCATTTTTGACCCACTCGCAATTTAGTAGCTTGTTATTCAGTCTCCATGTATTTGTGTGCTTTTCAGGTTTCTTTTTATAATTGATTTCTAGTTTCATAGCACTGTGGTCAGAGAAGACACTTGATATGATTTCAATCTTCTTAAATTTATTGAGACTTGTTTTGTGGCCTAACATGGGGTCTATCTTGGAAAATGTTCCATGTGCACTTGAGAAGAATGTATATTCTGTAGCTTTGGGGTGAAATGCTCTAAAAATATCAGTTAAATCCAGCTGATCTAAAGTGTCATTTAAGGCCACTGTGTCCGTGTTGATTTTCTGTCTGGAGGATCTGTCCATTGGTGACAAAGGGGTGTTGAGGGGACCTACTACAATAGTGTTTCTGTTGATCTCTGTCTTTATGTCTGTCAGAATCCGTTTTATGTATTTAGAAGCATCTATGTTTGGTGCATGGATGTTTACTAGGGTTATGTCCTCTTGTTGAATCGATCCCTTTATTATTATATAGTGCCCTTCTTTGTCTTTTATTGTCATCTTCATTTTAAATTCTATTTTGTCTGAAATAAGTATTGCAATTCCAGCTTTTTTCTCATTTCCATTTGCATGGAATATCTTATTCCATTCCTTTACTTTCAGTCTGTGTGTGTCTTTTGATCTGAAATGAGTCTCTTGTAGACAGCATACACTTGGGTCCTGTTTTCTTATCCACTCAGCCACTCCGTGTCTTTGATTGGAGCATTTAGCCCATTCACATTTAAAGTGATTATTGATAGGTGCATATTTATTGCCATTTTGTTATTTGTATTTCTGGTCTTCTTGGGTTAGCTTGTTTTCCCCTTTCTTCTGTTTAATAAAAAGCCCTTTTAACATTTCCTACAATGCTGGCTTGGTGGTAATGAATTCCTTAAGCTTATTCTTTTCTGAGAAACTCTTTATTTCTCCTTCAATTTTAAGTGATAGCCATTCTAACTAGAGCAATCTTGTTTGTAGGCCTTTATTTTGCATCCCTTTGAATATTGCCTGCCAGTCCCTTCTGGCCTGCAGAGTTTCTGTAGAAAAGTCAACTGTTAGTCCTATTATAGGAGTTCCTTTGTATGTAACCTGGTGTCTTTCTCTTGCTGCTTTTAGGATTTTGTCTTTGTCTTTAACTTTTGCCATTTTAACTATAATGTGTCTTGGTGTGGCCTGTTTGGGTTCAGCTTGTTTGGAAGTCTCTCTGCACTTCCTGGGCTTGCATGTAGATTTCCTTCACCAGGATAGGGTGATTTTAAGTCATTATTTCTTCAAATACATTCTCGATCCTTTGCTTCTTCTCTTCTCCTTCTGGTATTCCTATGATTGAAATATTGTTGGTCTTCATGTTGTCCCACAGGTCTCTTAAACTATTTTCATTAGGGCCGGCTGAATGGCTCAGTTGGTTAAGAGCTCGCTCAAGAGTGCAAGCTGAGCTCTGAGCAACAGCGGTTTGAGGCCAGCCCAAGCTGAGTTGCCGTTGAGCTGTCAACAGGTGGCAGGATGGCTCAGCTAAAAAAAAAAAAAAAAAAATTTTAAACTATTTTCATTGTTTTTTATTCTTTATTTCTTTTGTTGTTCCAGCTGGGTGATTTCTGGTAATTTGTCTTCTAAATCACTGATCCTATCCCCAAACGGAGAAGCCTCCCCACCACTGAGGTGTCCTTCATGGGGTTCACCCTCTCTCGTCTCTGCCCCTCCTACCAGAGTCTACGTGGCCTTCTCCTTTAAGTCCTTCATTTAGAGGTTCTATTCAGCTAGTGTTCAGGGGACTTCCGATGTTGAATGTTGTATAAATTATTTGTAATTTTGGTGTGATCCTGGGAGGCTGTTGGCACAGTGTCTGTGTATTCCGCCATCTTTCTGGAAGTCCTAGGCAGTTCTTAATGATGGTTGTTTTGTAAATTAGTTATAATTCCAGACCACCATACCAACTGTCTATTTTATATTTTCACTTGAATGTCCAACTCCACTTGTTTAAAGTTCTTTTCGTGGTAATCCCCATCTCAGTTAATGGCAACTCTTGATGTCATCCTTGATTCTCTTTTTCTCATATATAACATCATGTAGTTTAGCAGCAAACTTTGTCAGTTCTACCATCAATGTGTATGTGGGGGAAAGGTGTGTGTGTGTGTGTGTGTGTGTGTGTGTGTGTGTGTGTGTGTTTGTGTGTGTGTGTTTGTGAGACAGAGAGAGAGAGAGAGAGAGAGAGAGAGAGAGAGAGAGAGAGAAAGAAAGAGAGAGAGAGAGAAAGAAATGGAGTTCGCCACCACTTCTCACCACCCCAATAACTACCACCCTGGGCCAAACTATTCATCATCTCTCTCCTGGATTGTTGAAATAGCCTCCTAACTATCTCTTCGGTTCTAGTTTTCCCCCCTACAGTTTGTTCTCAAGATGGCAGCTAAAGTGGTCTTGTTAAAATTTAAGGCACTTCTTATCATGTCAATTCTCTGATCAAAATCTTCCTGGCGCTTCCATTTTGCTTAGAATGAAAGTTCAAATCCTGTTAAGGACATCAGTCACCTCCTTCCCCATTACTTTTCTCTTTCTTTTTATAAAATATTATTCATTTTCTTTATCTCTCAAGATCATACCACATCTCCCTGATTCCTCATTTTTGTAGGTGCTCTTGTACTCAGACTCTAATTCTTCTTCCCAGAACTTGATTCCTCTTGATTATCACGCTGTAGGATAGTGTTCTTCCCCTAACTTGGACTAGGTCTTGCAAAATTTTGTACGTGGCTTAAGAAAAAATAATGGAAAAAACATACTTTCCTATTTACTTTTCTTGATTATAGTGCTTCTATATTTGATTTTTAAAATTGTCTTAAGGAAAATTTTAGGGACAAATTTAAAGTATGTATATTTGTATAAAGTAATGCTAGTTGCTATAAAACATATTTCTGCAAATCTCAATGACTTAACAGTAGATCATTTTCCCCTCACTCACTTATGCCAACTTTAAATGGCCCCAGCTTATTTGCTGATTTGGCCCAAATATTTATGTACCCACCTACTAACCAGAATGATTTAAGTCCTTTCAGTTCTAGATGGCTGCACCCAAACAGAGTAACACATTGGGGTGAAATGGTGGGGTGAAGAAGCAGAGCCCTGTTTGTTTAAAAATTCTCAGAGCATTGCATTGTGAGTAGTTTTTATAGTTAACTTTCCTGATTAAAAAAATTTTCAGTAAACACTGCAATTTATATAGTAATTATAATAAACCCCTGTGCAAAAAGAGGCATAGATACTAGCTATAAACAATTTACATGATTGTACACCACCACCTGTTAATGATATTTAGTGTGAAAGAAACACACCTTATAAGTCATATGCTGATAAAGCCGAATGTTATTTTCTTAGTTACATCTGAACCACCAAGATACAATAGATATCAGACACTAAAATGAGCTATAAGATACCAAGATGCAGATTTTCAAAGGAAATATTCAACTACTGAATTCCATCCCCCACCAAAGATATTAAAATGGATCTAGTTGTTAGAAATTTGAGAGGATTTTGTGAGAATGATTTCTTTGGGAAATAACATGTGCTGTTATTTGCCACTTATCATATTGTCTCCTGGTGAGGGAGGTGTGTGTGTGTGTGTGTGTGTGTGTGTGTGTGTGTGTGTGAGAGAGCGAGAGAGAGAGAGAGAGAGAGAGAGAGAGAGAGAGAGAGAGAGAGAGAGAGACAGAGAGAGAGAGACAGAGAGAGAGAGAGAAAGAGAAAGAGAGAGAGAGAAAGAGAGAGAGAGCGATTGAGATTTAAATATTTTCAAGGCCATGAGAAAAGTACGAATAAAGCCAATTTATTGGGTTGTCAGAAACATCACGACATATTTTTTCAATGTTTTTTGTTGCAAAAATGCATCATGACTTTTCCGACAACCTAATACAATAGACCAGTCTGGTGAGAACTTTGCATTTCCCCCTTTCCTCTAGCTCTCTTCTTTCTTTAGGCTCTAGAGAAGTGAGTTTACTACAGTTTCTAGCTAGGGGAGGAGGAAGGGTAGTCTGACCTTTTAATGAAGATGGAAATGATATTTAATGTATTAGAGTGAAACTTTTATTTACTAAATTGAGACTATTTTTTTGCAACTAAGGAATTTTCTATCACCTACTAGTGTTCAGAAATATCATAGGACCTGCTAGAGTTTTCATTCACTGTTAAGGGGAAAACTTGCCCCAATAAATGTATTTTAACATTTTCATTGTGATATTTGTCTATAATTGAATGATATTTCCATGCCACTGACTGCAGTGTTTGACTATACCCCATGAGCTCAGTGTTCCAGAAAGGAAGTTTAGGAAAACAGATGTACATTTTTCTATATTTTTGTGTTTTTCAAGAATGAATAACAATAGGAAATTTTTATACTTTATAGTAATCGTTTATTTTTGAAAAATGTAGCACCTTAACTGTATTTACTTAAAAATATAAATACTGTAATTATTTTCTGTGGATTTTTGACACATTTTGGAGAACAAACTTGAAATCAAGTAATGCAGTGAAAAGGTTCAGAAGACAATGGGAGAGAAATATAAAGTTGCTTTAGGATTACATCCCATGATTTACATTCCATGATTATAATCCATTGTGCAATGCACTGATTGTACTTATAAGGAAAATGTTGCTCTTCAGTAAATGTGGATTTTCTAATATCATGTTATTAATTATTGATATTTGTATGTATTACTTGTCTGCCTTTTAAAGGGCAATGAAGTTATTATTTAATTCTTTAATTGATGTTTGCTTGGTGTGTACCTTAAATCTCAAATAATTTCAGAATTACTTTAAATCTATAAATTAAGTCCACCTCTTTGAGAATCTTTTCTCTGTAACATCATGAAAGTTGAGATTATAGTTAAAGAGGATAAACAAAGCATAGGCAGTTTCGAAGTGTATGTGGACATGAGACTGCCTTACCTAAACTAAGTAGGTTTTTTTTCCTATGCTTTATTTTCTCTCCTCACCTGGGTCCTTGAAAGAAAGGAGGATGTCTTCACTGTGTTAAAAGCTTGACAGATTGATTTCTTTCTACTTTCTTTTTAAAAGGTTGCTCTAAACTAGAGAAATGATTAAATGTTTCTTTGTAGACTGGCTTGCCATTTGTTTTCAGGGACTTCCTTGGATCATGTCATGTAATGGATCAATCAACAGGCATGTTTTTGAGCATTCACTAAGTTCTTAGTGCTATGCTTGGCGCCACAAGGATATGGAATTAAGTCCAATTAAATTCTATGGAATTTCATTAGTGCAATTCAATGTCAGGAACTGTGCTAGGCTCCAAGAAAATTATCCTGAACGTTTAAACCCACAGCATGTAGTCTGGTTGTGAAATATGTATACATATTACTATGTCTAATGATATGAATGTCAGATGTGGAATAAAACAAAGCTGAGTAATAATAATGCTGAGGACATTATTCATTCTAACTGAAAAGATTAAGGAATAAAATATAATAATATGTATTATTTATTTTAAGCAAATATGGCCCAGGTATTCTATAAGCCTTTTCTAAATTTATATTTAAAAGGCCTCAATGGGGGTAATTATTATATCCTTGTTTTTCTGATTAGAGATTCAGACTGCTTAGGCAGCTTGAAACATAGCTAGAATGTTTCAAAATTAGCAACTATCAATAGAATCCAGGTCTGTTTGATTTCAATGCCTATACTTTTTTTCTTTCTGCTATTGGCTACATTGTAATATCTGAGTTTGTGGAGGATCATTCCAGATTAAAAGAAGCCATATGGGTAGAAGTACAGACTCAAAAAGGATGTTTTCACAGATAGATTTGTAGTCTATTGTGGTTGGACATGGCTTAGAAGGCTTGGAAAGACTAGAAGTGTATTGTGGAGAATCTTGAATTTTATCCTAAGAGATTGGGGTTCTTTCTAGGTATGTAATGAAAAGCCACTGAAAAATTTATATATAATAGACAATGGCATTGTTTAATAGGTGCTAATCATCTAATATAGATCATTGTTCTGAAAAAGTGAATTTTTAGGGAAATCTTATTATTCGGAGCAATCCCATTGTGAATTCTTTGGTAAACTAAACTGAATTGTCTTGTCTTTGGTTCACAAAAGCATTTTTCACATTGAGATTTTCCTGAAAGTGATGAGTACTTCTGCCATTTTTACCTTGTAAATGACTATATTTGTCTTTAAATGTGCCTCTTGCATCTTAATATTTTCTTCTCATGATTGTTGGAGGAAGTCATCAAGAGCACTTGACTGGAGGTTGACCTGAGAGCTGGCTCTGGGCAATTGGAGATTCCTCACCCCTTGTCCCGTCTTTGGGATGTATGTTCAGTCCACTGTTCCCAAAGCTGGAGCTGTTTGCAGGACATACTTTTGAGAAAGTAAGGTGGTGTTGAGACCATCTCAACTGAATAAGTGACTGAAAACTCAGTTAAGGACTTTATATAAACTTTTCAGATTCTGGTGGGTGGGTGTAGAGATCTATTTGTCTTGTGCCACCCACGACAACTTCCCTTGTTTATTAAAACTGCCAATCTACCAATCTTGAGTGGGCTGCCCCTTTCTTCAGTCTCTTCTTGCCCTCTGAGTATGGGGTGGGGGCAGTTTGCCATCTAACAATGGTAAGAGATTTTCCCGAGATGATGTCTCCCTACCTATGTTCACGGCAGTCTGTTGTAGAATGTGTGCTGGTTTGTATCATTTCTCAATTGTAGATTTCAATTACCTTATTTAATACATTCTTAGAAGTGAGAAATACAATGCCTAACTGAGAAAGGTTTTTTGAAGGAAAGATGTGTTTGAGTGCAGATGGAACTTTCTTCTGTTCTAAAATGAAAATCATCTACATTTATTGATATTGGTACTGATAGTGTCACAATTCCTATGGACATTAGACCACCAAGGTCTTCATGTCACTTATATTTGCAGCCCTGAAAATGCTTGTATAATAGTTTGTCAGTGGTCAAGGGGCTACAGTTTCTCTGATGCTTGTGCCTACCTAACCCCATGGGCTTAGGGTCCTTGTCTTGAAATGGTGCCATCCATCTTTGATCAATGCTGTCATTTTCTAATAACCTGCAGCTTCAGGCTGTTTGGCTATGTTGCTTTAGAGTGTTTTTTTTCCTGCTTACCTTGCATGTGGTTGTTCCAGTTCATCTCATCTCACTATATAAGCATTGTTTAGGAATTCTGTTGTAATCTATCTTCACTTTTTTAACCCCATAAAGCTGAGGCATAAGCAACATGCTTCAGTAATGGGAAGTTGATCGAATACTTCGAGTATATGGATTCACTGATGTTTTGAATGTCAGGGATGTAAGCAAACTTCATCCTTCCCCTTTATCTTATTTTACATTACTTTAAAAAGAAGAATGTACTGTGTTCCTCATTCTAAATGGGAAATTTAGAACTATATAAGAGTTTAAAAGACATATAGATCTACTGCCTAAAGAATGCTACTGTTAACAGTTTCTATTGTTCCAGGTAACCTAAAAATATATATATTTATAGTCTCTATATATACATATACAATTTTATATGTTATTAATTCATTTAAGAAGGTATGATTGGTAGTTTTTAATGTGTATAATTCATAAATGTAATTTTAATATTTATGCCACTTAGAAAAGATTTTTGTACCTTAATTTACTCACCCAAACCCCTACTGTTATGTTGTTAATATTTTTTATTTTATTTTATTTTTAAGAATTTTATTAAAATATAGCTAACATACCATATTATATTAAATCCAGGTATACACCATATTTATTCAACATTTATGTACCTAAAAAAGTGATCACCATAATAAGTCCAGCAACTATCAGCCACCGTACCACACTATCACAATATTATTGACTATATTTCCTATGTTGTACATTACATCCCCATCACTTATTTGTTTTATACCTGAAACTTGAACCTCATACTCCCCACCCCCCCCTTTTAAAACTTTTCAATTAGAGATGATATTCAATATTATTTTATATTATTTTCAGGCTTACAGAATAGTGGTTAGGCATTTATATAATTTCAGAAGTGATCCCCCTGATTAGCCTAGTAATCATCTGACACCATACTTAGTTATTATAATATTGATGATTATATTCCTTATGCTATACCTTATAGCTCCATGACTACTTTGCAACAACCAAGTTATACTTCTTAATCCCTTCACCTTTTTCACCCAACCCCTAATTCCTTTCCCATCTGGCCATCATGAAAATGTGCCCTGTATCTATGAATTTGTTCCTGAATTGATTGTTTATTTTATTCTTTAAATTTCACATATAAGCAAAATCACATTGCATCTGTCTTTCTCTGTCTGACATTATTCCACTCAGCACCATATTCTCCAGGTCCATCCATGACACCACAGATGGCAAGAACCCATTCCCTTCCATGGCTGAGAAATATTCCATTGTATATATGTACCACGTCTTCTTTATCCATTCATCCATTGACAGACACCCAGGCTGCCTCGACATTCTGGCCATTGTAAACAATGCTGCAATGAACATATCAATGCACACATCCCCTCTGAGTAGCATTTTATTATAGGCTTTGTTTTATCTGGTTGGTATAAGTATTGCTACACCAGCTTTTTGTTTTCAGTTTCATGAAATATCTTTTCCATCCATTTATTTTCAGTCTGTATGTGTCATTCAATTTGAAGTGAGTTTGTTGTAGGCAACATATGTAAGGGTCTTGTTTTCTTATCCACTCAGCCCTTTTATCTTTTGATTGGGGCATTTAGTCTATTTATATTTAAAATAATTGTTGATAGATAGGTAATTATTGCCATTTTATTAATATTTTTTATTTTTTTTCATTTTAACAGAGTCTTTCCAACATTCCTTGTAATACAGGTTGGTGGTGATGAACTCCTCTAGCTTTTTTTTCCATGGGGAAGCTCTTTAACCTTGGTTGTAAATGATAAGTTTTGCTGAATAGAATAATTGTAGTTGTCGGTTCTTGCTTTGCATCACTTTGAATATTTCCTGCAAATCCCTTCTGGCCTTCAAAGTTTCTGTTGAGAAATCAGCTGACAGTCTTATGAGAGCTCCCTTGTAAGTAAACAACTGCTTTTCTCTTGCTGATTTTAAGATTCTTTCTGTCTTTAAGGTTGACATTTTAATTAGGATGCATCATGGTATGGGCCTTTTTTGGTTCATTTTGTTTGGGACTCTCATGTCTCCTGGGCTTGTATGTCTACCAGGGGTGCCAAAAAATGTATACACATGACTTGTATTCATCTTTTGTTATTGGTATATATTGAGTATTACAGTTTTAATACAGTTTTCTTCCTTTATTAAAATGTGTTACATTTTTGGAGGCCTGCCAAGTGACTCAGTTGGTTAAGAGCTCACTCAAGAGTGCGAGCTCTGAGCAACAAGGTCGCCAGTTCGATTCCTGTCCTGAGCAGAGCTGCCACTGAGCTGCCAACAGGTGGCAGGATGGCTCAGCTAAAAAAAAAAAAAAAAAAAAGTGTTACATTTCTTTTAGCACTCTCTGTGTTTCTTTCAGCAGGTTAGGGAAGATTCCCATCATTATCTTTTCAAATAGGTTTTTAATGCCTTGTTCTCTCTCTCTCTCTCTCTCTCTCTCTCTCTCTCTCTCTCTCTCTCTCTCTCTCTGTCTCTCTCTCTCTCTCTTCCTTCTGGTATACCTATTGTGTGAATGTTTTTATGCTTGATCTTTTCCCAGAGGCCCCTAAAACTATCCTCACTTTTTTTTGGATTCTTTGTTCTTTTTGCTGTTTCAATTGGGTGTTTTATGCTATGTTACCATCTAAATTGCTGATTTGATCCTTTGCTTTACATAATGGATTCCCTCTAATGTATCGTATCTTTCATTGAAGTTATTGCATTCTTTATTTCTAACTGGTTCTTTTTAATGTTTTCTATTTCATTTTTATGTTTACTATCTCTATGTTGAAGTTCTTGAGATCATTAAGCATCCTTATAACCAGGGTGTCTAACTCTTTGTCTGGTGTTTAGTTCTTTTTCTGAAGCTTTGTTCTTTTCTTTCATTTGGGACATGTTTCTTTGTCTCCCCATTTTGGCTGCCTCCCTGTGTTTGTTTCTGTATATTAGGTGGGACTGCTCCATCTCCTGGTCTTAGTAGAGTGACTTTATGTACTAGGTGTGCTATGGGGTTCAGGTTCCTGCTCATCTGAGCCAGGTGCTCCAGGTGTGTCCTTTGTGTGGTTTATGTGTGCCCTTCTGTTGTAATTGAGCCTTGGTTGCTGTTTGCACATCAATAGAAAAGATTGACCCATGGGCCAGTTGGTTGTGAGGATGAGCTGTGAATACAATGGAGGAGCTGTTTTGCCTGGGCTGACTCTATGGAGTAGGATTTGCTTTAGCAGACTTATAGTGCCTTCCCAGTCTGCCCTTTGGGTGTGTTGTCCTTGGTGGCAACCAGGTGATTATCCAGCTGGGTCTGAAGCTGGCCACTGGGTATGCCAGCCATGGGGCCTTCTGCAGCCTGTGCTCTATCCTGAGCCACCTGGCATGAGCCTCAGAGCATTCCACAGATGGCCACCACCTGTGCTTTGTATGGAGGTGCCTCCAGAGACTGAGCCATAAACTGAGGCCAGCTGCTGGTAGTACAGGGCTTAGGGCTGCTCAGCAAGTGATACAGGACAAACTGAATCCAGGTGATGCTTATTGGATTTTGTGAACCCATGAAAGATTTTTAGGAAAGTCCACCGCATGAACCAAAACTGGCCACCTGTATGGAAAAGCCAGTGGAAGCTTTTTGGGAGTGCCTGAAAGTTTGGTGGGGCAGTGTCCCAGGGAATCATCAGAGCTGGGCAGACAATTGGTATTAGCTAGGTTGATGGGGACTCAGATATGGCGGCCACTTGTGTCTGCATGCCAGGAGTGGGAGGTCTTAACAAAGAAACTGTGGATTCTGCTTGCACTTCTGTCTGGGAGAAAGCTGCCCCTCCAGCCCTTGTCCCAAAGACAGACAACTCAGTTCCTCCCCATGTGTCCCTTGCACTTTTGGAACTGCTGCACCAGTGCTGGAACTCAGAGCAAGTGAGTCTGTCAGTGAGTAACTCTATGTGTGGGTCCTTCATGAAGAATGCCTGGGACTCTGGCCTCCCCCATCTCACCCACCCACAGACTCTGCTGGTGTTCACAGCCAGAAGTTATGGGGACTTCTCTCCCCAGCACTGGTACCCTGGGAGGGGAACTTGGTGTGGGGCTGGACAGCTCATTCCTTTGGGGGGAGGGAGTAGACCTCCACAGCTGAGATATTCCTCCTGATTTATTTATTTATTTATTTATTTATTTATTTATTTATTTATTTGAGGGCAGTGTCACTTGCCCTCATATGTGGTACCCGAACTGGGGCCGCTGGCTTCTGAAGCCAGCGCTTAACCACCACACCACTTGGCCAGCCCAGTACTTTCTTTTTACTATACTTCTTTTCAACACCTAATTATAAATATAAACCTATTGAAATAAAAAAGTCTCCATAAACCATCTGTAGCCATCATACATTTCAGTCTTTGAGAAACACTGGCTTAAACAATTGATTACTATGGTGTTTAGATGAAGAATAATAGAACAAATTTGCAGTGACTGTATTAAAATATATGAATTAAAGAATTCTCTTGCTTCCCTAAGGTCATAATCAAAATTATGGCTCAGATTTATTATCTGTCAGATAATAGCATATTAATGAGGTTTACTTTGGTGTTAGTAGATATTTTATATAATTTAGCTTTTAAAAAACAGCCTTCGAATAGAAAGCCCTTCACAGGTATTAAAAAAATCTTTCGTTTCATTCTTAATCTTTCAATAATAGATCCCAGGAGTGGAAAAGGTTACACATTTCACTTTTATAATCATCTTTACTTAATCTACTGAAGTTAGAAATGCATTAATATGGCATAGCACATTATTTCTTCTGGGCTGCTTTGCTTTATAATTTGTTCAGAATGATTGCAAATCTTACTAAAAGCAATTCAGATACTTCAAAGGAGTTCATCATTCATGATTAAAGACACACAAGTCTAAAGAAGTATCCTTAGCTAATTTTGAAGAGTCATTGAAAGATTTTGGAGAGCAGTCTTCTTAACCAAATATAACAAAATTTAGAATTTTGCTTATAGTTAGAGATATGTAGGTTTATATTCATTAGCTCATAAAATGTGGACTATAGATTAAAGGGAAACATTTAAAAATGTTAATTATTTTGAATGGAAATCTTTCTATAATGTATTATCTACTTCCATACCTTCTTATACAAATAATACTGAGCATAATGCACATTTTCTTTATGACTCAGGATCATTATTTATGATCTTCCATCAGTACACAATACTCTCATTGTTTTTGTGGTTCTCAGTTTTTGATTTTGTTAGCTTTATTTTGAAAATATTATGCTCACTTTCTAATAAGCCTCTACCTTAACTCTTCAGTTTGCTGCTCCCAGTTTTCTATTCCCTCAGTATTAGATAATGTAGTGTTTCAATACTGTATGTCAGATATGCATGATTATGAGGAGTTTGTTAAATATATCATTATAGCATCAGAGGGTGGGAATTTCAGGGACCTTTTTCTTCCTACTTCTAATTCAGAATGTTGTGAATGGTGGCAGTTATGGGAGGATTAAAATTTAAGTAAGTGAGTTATTTAGTTAACTATTTTCTGATTTTTGTTTGTTAGCTTTGGTCCTGAATGATAATAACTTTAACAGTGCTTCATCTGCACAATGGACTTTACAGTTTTAGGGCACTTTCATATACCAGATTGAAGTTTGTCAGAGCTGTCTGGGTTTACCAATGTTTTCCATTTTTGGAACTGGTATAGTGAAAATATGCTGTAAATGGTTAAAAAGTTTTTTTTTACTTGTTTTCTTTTTTAAAAAAAATTAAATTTATTGAGGTGACAATGGTTAGTAAGATTACAGATGTTTCAAGTGTACATTTCTATAATACATCATCTAAAAATTTTAAGTAATCTTGGACACCTATGAACTTGCTAGGATATAGCAAGGAAGCACTCCCTTTCTTTTCTAACTCTGCTATTTAGAGAACTTCTGTCTCTGTTAGTGAATTTCTCTACTTGTTTATATGAGTATACAAAATGGACATCAAGTCTTTAAAAATAATAAACTATTTTTGCTCAGGAAAAACTCAGGAAATAAAAGAAAAAATCAGCATTATTATCTTTTTGTTTGCTGTGATGTTTAGTATCATTTAAATAATTTAGATTTTTGCAAGACTCACAACTATTGGTCTATGCTTAGTTATTAAAGGTATTTCTTTAAGTACGAACTCAGGGAATCTTAACATTAAAGAGAGTTTTAAGAATCCTAAGTTTCTGTTTAATTAAGTTCTTTATAATTCTCATTTATTTTAATATTTTGATTTTCCTGTGTATATAATAATCTAGTAACTGAATGCTGTTTGGAATAAGCATCCTGTTCAACCTTTGTATGGAATATTTAATTTTGTGGTGATAATGTTTAGCATATTAATATTTTTGCTTGGTTTTTATTTAGCTCTATTTGAAATGCATATTTTTTTTTTTAAAGATTTTATTAGGGAATTGGGGGAGGGGAATAGCATTGGGGAACCAGGGAGGGGGAACTGACAAGTTGCTGTCCTTTTGTTCTTCAGTCTAGTTGTGAAAGACGTTGCTTCACTGGCCCATGTTGGTATCATCATTGAGCTCTTCGCGGGTGAGGCAGATCGGTCTCTGGCCTCTGGACGGCCGCTCACAGTGGCTATTGGCAGCTCACACCGGCTGCCAGCCGCTCACTGTAGTCTATGGCAGCCCACTGCAGCAGGGGCTGCAGCCTACACTGTCGCTGGTGCTCGCACAGCCCAGCTCCAGGTGGAGCTGTTGTTAGCTGTAGAGGGCAGTGTCACTGGCCCTCATATGTGGGATCTGAACTGGGGCCGCTGACGTCCCAAATCAGCTCTTAGCCAGTGCGCCACTCGGCCGGCCCTTGAAATGCATTTTAACAACAATCATTTGTTTGTTCCTGTTTTGTTCATTTACTGAGCATTTATAGAATACTTACTATGAAATAGGCATTATTTTTATTACTTCAGTCTCTTTATGTTATTCAGAACTGTAAGAATAGTTCAATGTCTAAGAATTTGCTTTGCTCCTTTGCGTCCTCCTCACAAATTTGTAGGAGTCTACTTTAAAAAAAAAAAAAAAAGTTTTCAAAGTGCTTCACATTGTCTCTCCCCTTCCTCCAACATTCACTCCATAACCTGGTGCCATTATCATTAATACTAAATATATTTATTTGAATTTTATTTGTTGAAGGTTTGATGTCTTATTTGAAAATTGAATTATTAGGATTTTAATTAAAATATTTAATATTTGGTGTTGACGGTTCAAACTAGGCTAATGTAATAAGATGTGGGGGGAGACTTTTCTTGTTGCCCTGGAATGAAAAACTACGACCTAAAGCTAAGGGCAACCGGGCATTTGGTGCCCCAATCCTATAGAGAGCTTCTCACAGTCGGTGGTCAAAGACACACTCTGTTTAGTGATATAGCCTCTGGACAGGCCTTGCTGTTCCACCTGCATTTCTAACGTTGCTGGTTGCATTCTCCGGGAAGCCAACTCTGAAATAGAGATTAGCATGCAGCATATTTATTAGGAATCATTCTTCGTGTGTGGTGGGGGAGGGGGAGAGGGTCAGTGGGGTAGAGGGTGAACTTTGTGGAAGAACGGACAAAGCAGTTCCACTGGGCAGTGGGGAGAAGTTGAACTGTGTTGCAGTCTTAGCAAAGGCCCGTGTTGAACATCTAGGAAGCTGAGATTGCCCTTCAGAGTTAGCACAAGGGCTGGACCCTTACATCCCCATTTGCATCAATCACTGAGCAGGGGACCTGGCATTCATATTCCAAGTTGGAATATAAGCCACCCAGGAAACAGGCATAAGCTAGAATATGGCAGTTATTTTTAACTGAGATAGTCCCCTGGAAGGTGTCAACCAAGATCTGTATGCTGTCATTTGAATTGGTGTTCCCCTAATGGTAATGTTCTATTTCTCTCTGGTTGCTTTCAAGATTTTTTTCTTTGGCTTTAGTTTTCAAGAGTTTAATTATAATGTATCTTCATATGGATTTCTTTGGGCTTACTTTACTTGGGGTTCATTTCACGAATTTATATCTCTCACCAAATTTGTGAAGTTTTCAGCCATTTTTCTTTAAATACATCTGATCCTACTCTCTTGCTCCTCAACTTTTAGAATCTACTGTTTTTGTTCCATGGATCCAAGAGACTGTTCATTGTAGGTATTCTATTTAAATCTTATATTTTATTAGGCCAAACTGTTTAGGATTAGCTCACCAGTCCTGGACTACTTTAGTAGGCTCTAGTTCTAGCATTAATTTAATTTTCAGAGCCTTTGTGGTGTTATTTTTTTGACACAGTGTAACTAAAGTATATTGGGCTCTCAGTGGTCCCACTAAGGTTGTGCTTGAGGGTGCAAATGGAATTTTCTGAGGCAGGGCTACCTGATGCTTCTAGGTGGGGAAAAGAAAGTCTCTGGCCTGACAGGATGAATAGTGCCTTTGGACTTGGCTACTTATTGTGGTTAGAACTCGCCTTTTTTGCCAACTGTTCTCTCCCACCCCCTCACTTGATGTTTCTTGGTGGGAGAAGGATTCTCAGGCTTGGTAGGAAAGAAAAGCACTTCTTAAGCCAGCTCTTATTGTGGCAGATGCCCGTCACAGTGGGGGATGGAAAGTCTTACCTGCCTTGAGTGCTTGTGGCAAGATCCCCTTTGCTGCTACCCTCCAACCATTCAGTAACTCTTGGTGTAGGAGGGCTGTCTCAGGCCTATGGGTCTTCCTGGCAGGGTATTTGTTGAGGCAAGATACCCCTTGTTGGTACTGTCTTGAACCTTTAGTCTTTCTATAGGGAAGAGGAGTCTCAGACTGCCAGAGAAGGCAAAGTTTTAGAAAATATAATATCAGAAAGTGGCAACAACTTGTAAAATAATATTCGGTTTCTTACAGGATTTTAAACATCATGCTCCTGTTTAAATATTAAATGTATTAATTATATCAAAGTATCTATAATTTATAGATTTATTAACTATAATTATCTAATTTGTCTATTTTACCCACTTATTTATTCCCAGGATTTGTCCCAGAACACCCACGCAGTTACTATGTCTGCTTAACAAATGGTTGTTAAATAATTAAATTATAATTTCTCTTTTTATAAGTGATAAATTGAGGCACACAACTTTAGGTGACTTTTCCAAATTTATATAACTACTTACTGGTGAAATTAGGGATTAATATTAAATCCTTTTTTTTTTTCAGTAGACACCAAATCCATTGCATCTGGAATATCATATATAAATTCTTATATTAACTCTTGTTGCTTCTACTTAATTTCTAATACAATAGTCTCCCATTATCCATGATTTTGATTTCCATTATTTCAGTTACCCATGGTGCACTGCGGTCCAAAAATATTACATGGAAAATTCCAGAAATAAACAATTCATGAGTTTTAAATTGTGCGTGGTGGATCAGAGTAGCATGATTGAATCTTGCACCTTCTTGCTCCGTCCCACTTGAGACATGAGTAATCCCTTTGTCCAGCTTCTTCAAGCCATGCTGTAGATGCTCCCCACCTGTTAGCACTTAGTAGCACCTTGGTTATCAGATGAACTATCACAGTATCACGGTGCTTGTGTTCAAGTAACCCCTATTTTAATAGTGGTCCCAAAGTGCAACAATATAGTGATTCTGGCAATTGAGATATGCCAGAAAAGCTACAAAGTGCTGCCTTTAAGTGAAAAGGTGAATACAGTATAATAAAATACTTTGAGGGAGACCACATTCACATAACTTTTATTACAGCATATTGTTATAATTATTCTATTTTATTATTAATTATTATTGTTAATATCTTATTATGCCTAATTCATAAATTACACTTTATCATAGGTATGTATGTATAGGAGAAAACACAGTATAAATAGGGTCTGGTACCATCCTTGGTTTCAGGCATCCACTGGGGGTCTTGGAATGTAACCTTCTGTGGATAAGAGTGGGATAGCTGTATTTTGGATATCTCAGAGTGACATTAGAAATCCAACTAATTTTAGTAAGTATTACTTAGTTATCCTGTGAGGTTTGTTAAACAATAATAGTTTTTTTAAAGCCTCTGTAGTCAGTAATCAGCATCTCACCAGCAATAATATAATACTTTTGTCTGAGATTAATATCAGTGCTTTTCAATGAACCAGAATAAAACTAATCTCTGTTATAAATTAACAGCTGGCCTGATGGAACTGTAATAACAAAAGTAATTGGTATTTTTTCATTATATTCACAAGATGCAAATTATAATTTGTCTGCTGTGTATAGAAAAAGTGTTTTTTTTCATAAATGATTAAACTTGATATTGATCAAGTTATATTTTTCCATGTTGCAGAGGAAATGATTATTTTGGGTGCTTGTAGTTTACATAAACTTAATACTATATTTATTATATCCTTGAACAATGTAAAATTTCATTGCACATTAATAAAAGGCAACCATAATTTGAAATAGAATTACTAGGCTTATGTAATTTAAGAAGGAGAAAAATTATTATGGGTTTGATTTATTTTCTCAAGTTATCAAAAATATTTTTATTTGATAATCCTAACTTCAAGGATAAGGAGTGCTAGTGACAGAAAATTTAGGACAAATGAGAGCATGTTTATTTTTATTTTGTGTATTTCACTGTAAGCATATAAAAATCTTTAGTTAGCCAGTTTGCATTCATTTGGTGAAAGTCAAACTTAATGTTATATTATTGTTTTGATAATTTTAACTGAGCTCAAGTAGAAAGCCTTGTTAATTAAGAAGTATATACCTTCATTGATAGCAATGTATGTAAAGTTGTTCATGCTGTCTAAAATCATACTAAGAATTTTCATCTTTTTGAATGCCAAATATTAATGTTATCAGATTATTAAAGGTAATGTTTCAAAAGAGTTTTCTATTAGAGACAATTTCAGATTTTTTGACGTGTAAATTGCTGATGATTATAATGTTAGTGAATGAAATGGGGAAAATATAACTAAAAGTATTTAAATTTTTATAATTTTAAGTTGTATGATGTTTGTAAATGCTGTCCATTCTGGTCACTAGTTACATTAAAAAGCTAGTAATAGTGTCTTTGACATTAGTGTTATTTTAATACTTTGTTTATCATGGGCATTGAATATCAATCTATTTTGAAATAATTTGGGAGTAGTAAAATAATTCCTTAATAGAGAATCTGGTATATTGTAAAGATAATTAATTAGATGTTAGATAAAAGGGCCCAAACATTGGGTCAAATGCTTACTTTCGAGTCTATGACTTTGGAGCAAGCAATTAAGTGTCACTATAACCTTAGTTTCCTCACTGGTTTTAGGGAAAGTAAAATTCCCACTTTACAAGGTTGTTTGGAGGTTGATAGATACTATACAGACCAACTCAAACATTGACAATAAATAATAAATGTTCAAAAAATTGTCATCATGGTCTATTTGTATAGTCCTTTATTTGGTTGTGATAATGAGCACTTTTCTATTAATATCTTGATAAGCTTACTAAAATATGTGTTAGCTTGGCCACTCGCTTCGTGATTCAGAGAATGACTTTCTGATAGAAATGAATCATTCAAGAGCTCATTTTAAATTTTTCATAAGTTGCTCATGTCACAGGGCCAAATTTAGTGCAAGTAATGTAGTTAGATCAGAACAGCCTGATGATCCAAGGTTTATGTTAGGATGAACAGAGAGCCGGGTCAACTCTTCTATGACACAGCAGTTGATAATGTAACAAGACATTAAACTGGAAGAAGAATGTTGCTTTAAAACAATGTGTTTAGATTGGAAAAAGAAAAAGTGGAAACATATGTTCTGTTGAATTTTCTTTAATTTAACATAAATGAAATTGGCACTATTAGAAAAAAATAATCTTCATATGCTACAGTAGTTTAAAAAAGAAAAGAAATAGTTGTACTTAGCCTTGAAATCCATATTAAAGTAAAAAGCATTCTTACATCTCTGTGTTTTTGATAACTTTCTCTTCCATATCTTTCTAACAAGTTAATATCTTCTGAACTTCTTTATCTTTAATATTCTGAAGTATACTTTAAATTGGCACGGAATTTAATTAGAAAACAGTAGAAACTTTAATTCTTTAATCTTTTGTAGCCAAGTTTTTAGTTTACTTTGAAGGTCAAGACCTGTCATAATTTGTATCTAGTAAACATGAAAAGAAAGTGTTAAAAAGACTCACCATCAGTGGAGATAGCTATTTATATTTTTGCATTAAACACAGACTATTTTAAAATATACATATTTAAAATAAATCAGAAATTCAGACTGAATATTTTTTAAGGTATAAGTGAGATTTTTTTCAATCAGAAGCAGTCTGATGAACCTCATCTACATGTCAAGACATTTTGTTTCAGACTTTTTATTGGCAGACATCAAACGATACTGGTATTTTATGAGCTTTTCAGGGGAGACTTATGAATGTTAAGTTTTTGCTAATTTTGACTTATTCTAATATACAAATTTAAAATTTTTTATTAAATTCTTAAATGAAAAATGCGTATGTTCTCCTACCCATAAATACTTTGGAGGATTTGTTCTATAGGACAAAACACCGGAATGTAGGAATAGTTGTTCTTGCGTGCACACACACACACACACACACACACACACACACACACACACACCACACACAGATTTTTACTTGAGCATTGTTTATAATGGCAAAACTGGAAACAACTTATATGCCGTGCCCATCAATAAAGGGAGCTGTTTCACTCAAACTTTGGAAAATTATAGTACAGTAATACCTCGGTTTATGAGCATAATTTGTTCCAGAAACAAACTACTCATGGTGCAAGACATCACTCATTTACCAAGTTAAAATGTATTATTAGGTTGGTGCAAAAGTAGTTGCGTAATGGCAAAACCCACAATTACTTTTGCACCTATGTAATATTAGAAATGTTTGCTCGTCTTGCGGAACACTCGCAATCCAAAGCTTTGCTGTATATTATTTTGTTAGTTAGAGTCCTTGATGTATTTATAAATGAGAAAATTAGCTTGCATGTTAATTTTTATAATATAGTACATTGTTTTTAAATACTCAACTCTTTGTATATATTTACATGAATATGGAGAAAAGTATGAAAAGAAGTAGTGGGTAAGAGAAGTTGAGTTTGTTTAGTAAAATTTTTTTCTATTACAGTTGACATTCATTATTATATTACTTGTAGGTGTGCAACATAGTGGTTAGGTATTTATATAATTTATGAAGTGATTCCCCTAATAAGTCTACTACACACCTGGCATGCACCAGGTGTGATAATATTCCTTATGTTGTACTTTATACCCCCATGACTGTTTATAACCAACAATTTGTCCTTTTTAACCCCTTCAGTGTTTTTAAACATCCCCCCAAATCCCCTCCCATCTGGCAAACATCAGTTTGTTCTGTGTATCTATTAGTCTGTTGCTGTTTTGTATGTTCATTTATTTGTTTTGTTTTTTTTAGATTCCACATATAAGTGAGATTATATGGTATTTGTCTCTCTGTCTGACTTATTTCACATAGCATAATACACTCTGTGTCCATCCATGTTGTTGCAAATGGTAAGATTTAATTATTTTTTTGGCCAAGTAATATTCCATTTTATATAAGTACCACCACATTTTATCCAATCATCTATTGATAGACAGTTAGGTTGCTTTCATATATTGGCTATTATAAATAATGCAGCAATTAACATAAGGATGCGTATATCTTTTAGAATTAGTGTTTTGTTTTTTTTCAGATAAATACCCAGAAGTGGAATTGCTGGGTCATAAGGTAGTTTTATTTTTAATTTTCTGAGGAACCTCAAAACTGTTTTCCATAGTGGCTGCACCACTTTGCAACCAGACCAACAATGCACAAGAGTTGCCTCATCTCCACATCTCCAACACTTGTTTTTTGATTTATGGATGATAGCTGACAGGTGTGAGGTGATATTTCATTGTGTTTTTAATTTGCATTTCTCTGATGATTGGTGACACCGAGCATCTTTTCATATGTCTATTGGTCATGTGTGTGTCCTCTTTGTAGAAATGTCTATCTATTCAGGGCCTCTGCCCTTTTTAAATTGTATTGCTTGTTTTTGTGGTGTTAAGTTGTATAAGTTCTTTATAAATTTTGGATATTAACCCCTTAGCAGATTTACCATTGTTGAATATCTTCTCCCATGTGATTGATTGTCTTTTCATTTTGTTGATGGTTTCCTTTGCTGTGCAAAATCTCTTGAGTTTGATGTAGTCCCATTTGTTTATTTTTTTCTTTTGTTTCCCTTGCCTAAGGAGATATATTTTTTAAAAGTACTACTAAGAGCAATGTCAAAGAGTTTACTGCCTATGTTTTCTTCTAGGAGATTTATTGTTTTGAATCTTACATTTAAGTCTTTAATTCATTATGTGCTTATTCTTGTATATAGTGTAAGAAAGTAATCTAGTTTCGTTTTTTTGGCATGTATTAGTACAGTTTTCCCAACACCATTTGTTGAAGAGATTGTCTTTACCCCATTGTACATTCTTGCTTCCTTTGTCATAGATTAGTTGACCTTAGAGATGTGGGTTTATTTCTAGGCTCTCTATTCTGTTCCATTAATCTGTGTGTCTGGTTTTATGCCAGTACTATATGTTTTGATTATCATAACCTGGTAGTATTTTGATAACAGGTGGCATGATACCTCCAACTTAGTTCTTCTTTCTCAGGATTACTGTGGCTATTCAGGGTCTTTGGTGGTTCCATATGAATTTTAGGATTATTTGTTCCAGTTCTGTGAAAAATGCCATTGGTATTTTGATAGGAATTGCATTGAATCTATAGATTGCTTTGGGTAGTATGGACATTTTATCTATATTAATTCTTTCCATTCATGAACATGGTATATGTTTCCATTTACTTGTATCTTCTTTAGTTTCTCTCTACAATGTCTTATAAAAGTTTCTCTGTATAGATCTTTTACTTCCTTGGTTAAATTTATTCCTAGGTACCTTTTTCTTTTTTTGATGTAATTGTACATGTGATTGTTTTCTTAATTTCTCTTTCTAGTAGCTTGTTATTGGTGTATAAAAATGCAACCGATTTCTGAATAATGATTTTGTATCCTGCTACTTTACTGAATTCCTTTATTAGTTCTAATAGTTTTTGTTGGAATCTTTAGGGTTCTCTGTATATACTATTACATCACCTGCAAATAATGTCATTTTTACTTGTTCCTTTCCAGTTTGGATGCATTTTATTTCCTTTTTCTTGTCTGATTTTGTGGCTAGGACTTCCAGTACTATGTTGAGTAGAAGTGGTGAAAGAGGGCATCCTTTTCTTGTTCTTGATCTTAAGGCAAACATTTTTAGTTTTTCACCATTGAGTTTGATGTTAGCTGTGAGTTTGTCAATATAGCTTTTATTATGTTTAGGTATGTTCCCTCTATTCCCACTTTGCCGAGAATTTTTATCATATATGGGTGCTGGATTTTGTTAAATGCTTTTTCTGCATCAATTGATACGATCATATGATTTTTATATATCATTTTGTTTATGGGGTGTATCATATTAATTGATTTGTAGATTTTGAACCAAACTTGCATCCCAGAAATAAATCCAAATTGATCATGGTGTATGATCTTTTTAATGTATAGCTGTATTCAGTTTGCTAATATTTTGTTGAGGATATTTTTGCATTTATGTTTATCAGGGATATTGATCTATAATTTTTTTTTTTTTTGGAAATATCTTTGTCCAGTTTTAGGATCAAGTAAATGGTTGCCTTATAAAATGAGCTTGGAGACTTCTATCCTTTTGAAATTTTTGGAATAGTTTGAGAAGGTTAGGTGTTAATTCTTCTTTGAATGTTTGGTAAAATTCACCTGTGAAGCCACCAGTTCCAGGACTTTTGTTTGTGGGGAGTTTTTTGATTACTGATTAGATTTCTTTAGTAGTTTTTCTGTCTGTTCAGATATTCTGTTTCTTCTTGATATAGTCTTGGAAGATTGTATGTTTCTAGGATTTTCTAAAATTGCGTGTTTCTAGGATTCTGTGTTTCCAGATTGTCCAATTTGTTGGCTTGTAGTATTTTATTATAATCCTTTGTATTCCTGAGGTGTCAGTTGTGACTTCTCTTTCATTTCTGATTTTATTTATTTGGGTCCTCTCTCTTTTTTTCTTGATGAGTTTGACTAAAGTTTTATCAATATTATTTACCTTTTCAAAGAAATAACTCTTTGTTTTATCAATCTTTTGTATTTTTAGACTTTATTTCATTTATTTCTATTCTGATCTTCATTATTTTCTTCTTTCTATTCACTTTATGCTTCATTTGTTCTTCTTTTTCTAGTCCTTTTTGATGTAAGGTTAGATTGTTTATTGGATATTTTTCTTGTTTCTTGAGGTAGGCCTATATTGCTATGAATTTCTCTCTTAGGACTGCTTGAGCTGTGTCCTATAGATTTGGGGTTACTGTATTTCCATATTTATTTGTCTCAAGGTATCTTTTGATTTCTTCCTTGATCTTTTTGTTAACATGTTCATTGTTTAGTAGCATGTAATTTTGTCTCCATGTGTTTGTGTGTTTTTCAGTTGGTGTGGGAGTAGCCTGCTAGCCTGTTTTGCATCTCCACCCATTCTACCAGACTTGACATGGTTTCCTCTTTGTATGCTTAGTTGTCTGTTTTGTTAGTCTTCAGATGGTTCTCCAAGGTGATTGTTCTATGATTTACTTGTAATTTTGATGTTGTTGTGGGCAGAGGCATGGAAAGCATTTACCGACTCTACCATCTTGACCAAAAGTCTTTGTTTAGTAAAATTTTGATTCACATGTTCAAATGAGTACATATTATTTTATATATTATGTTTATATCTTTATATATTTTATATTTTTAATTAATAAGGAAAACATAGTCTGCTATGTAGATTATTCCTCAAATGAAAACATAAGAACAGAGCTATCTTCATAACAGTTTTGAACTAAGAGAGTTAGTTTGGGAAAGGATGTGAGGTTTAGGATAGTTACTAGTTGTGACCAGTCTGTATAAACCATATCTGTTGAGTCAAGTTTCCAAGAGGAATCTTGGCACAATCAAATTAGGATACTTTAAGGATATCTTATTTTAAAAGGGAATAAGTACAAGGGTTGAGTCAAGTATGGTGTAGAAGAATCTCAAGAGATTGTCCAGGAACCAGAGACTACCAACAGCACAGCTGTTACCAGTTGAAGGTCAAAGAATGAATGAAGGGAGAAATACCAGAAACCAAAAGGAGAGCAAGTCATGTTATAAACTAAATGAACTTGATTAGAGCAGTGACCTTTATTCAAGGACAGAGTTGGCCTACAGTAAGCTTACAGAGAGTGAGCAAGGAAAATAAAAACCTTGAACTCATTCTCATCTCTCCTATCAGTTTCTGCCAAGGCTTCCCATTGACTGAACCCAACCAGAACCAGAGGGTAAGAGCACCCAGAGATGTCATCTATAGATATATATCATTTGGGCAGACAGCGGGGGAATTGCAGAGAGTTGGTCTTGAGGAGTAAACGGAAGCTGTCTGGCATAAAATATACACTGTTTCTTAACCATATAATCAAAATAACCTAGAAGTGGGAAAAACTGTTATAGTTTGCAAAATATTGATATCCATTTTCTTTATGGGCTTCTGAAATTATCTTTTAATTGACCTAAGCCCAAAGACATAATTGAAAAATTAATTTGAGGGCCGGCCGAGTGGCGCAGTGGTTAAGCGCTGGCTTCGGAAGCCAGCGGCCCCGGTTCGGTCCCACATGTGAGGGACAGTGACACTGCCCTCAAAAAAAAAAAAAAAAAAATTAATTTGAAGATGGCCTTGTTCTAACTCTGTTCTGTGCGTAAGTCCTGGTTTCTTCCCAAAACTCTCTTTAGGGTATAGGATAGGATGGCAGAGGACTGTAGTTCTCTAAGATGGACATGGCCTAGCCCATGAAAAGTGTGAATTGATCTGAATGGTTTTTTTTTGGTTTTTTTTTGAGGGCAGTGTCACTGGCCCTCACATGTGGGACCGAACCGGGGCCGTTGGCTTCCTAAGCCAGTGCTTAACCACCGTGCCACTCGGCCGGCCCAATCTGAATGCTTTTAATGATAGTTTTCTGTTAACTCCTAGCTTGGGTGCCAGAAGTGGCACTGTAATCAAGGTCATGGATAGGGAACTGACAATTACTGAGCCTCAGCATGTGTCAGGCACCATGGAGTGCATTCACATAGGTTATCACCCATACTCCCATACTCAGCAAATCCATACCATGACCATTAATTTACCAAATTATTGATTAAGAAACAGAGAATCTAAGAGATTAGTAAGTCAGTTGGAGTATCAAGATCTTTCTCAAGGAAAATGGTAGTCTATAATTTGACCTAGATCTGTTTGGATCCCTCCTGAAATGGTGTCACTTGCCTGTAAAATTGTGGAGTCATTCATTATCTGTTATTATAGTTCTCTTACCTTCCCCAGACATATGACTTCCCCTTCCCCCCTCTCTTTCATTTCCCTGTCTTCCATTAATTTCCTTAGATACGTATTTAACAAATATTTTTTTCAGTAGCTACTCTGTACCAAAAATTGTGCAAGGTATTTTTGATTCCAACAAGCATGGCCTCTACCTTCATGGATTTTACAGCTTCATAAGTGTTCTCAGGGTAGTGATCCTATGTATTTCCTTTAATCCACAATCCTTTACCTTTGAAGTTCTCTATCTCAATCTTCCCAGCTGTTTACTTTTACTGAAATTATTCTTTTATCTTGTTTGTTTAATTAAAGTATAATCTACAATAAACCTTTTTTTTGGTAGACTTACTTGTTGTTTCATTATTGGAGAGAAATAAAGATTCCATAATATTATGAGAAAGATGAAATAAGGAAACTATGCAAAACGGTTTTTGAAAAGGTACTGTCTAGGTTTATAGTCTCCCTAAGAAGTGTGTAAATGAGGGTTCATGTTCAGGGTTATGCTTTAATCAGGCTAATAGTATATCAGAATCACTCACAAAAGCACACCTTCATTTTTCAAATTGAGAATTAGCTTGTATTAAAAAACTTCCTTGTCAAAAACAAATTAAAACTACTTTTCAAGTGTTTTGCATCATTGTACCCACAAAGCAAACATACATTTGAACTCATTTTTATCCCTATTTAGACACGCTGGTTTTTCTTTTGGACAGCCTCAGGTTGGTTTGCTTAAGTAATCCCATTTTGTAACTGAACCAGTGTTATAATTATCAAAATTACAACTGATCCAGAGCACAGTGTCAAGAAGGATGGGCTGCTTCCTCTCATTCTGCATTAGTTGCATTGCATAATGGAGCAGTAGGAACTGCTAGTGCTTTAATTGACCCTTTAAGAATTAAATGAGATGATCTTCAATAGGATAACATTCAGTTGACTTCATGCACATGTGTTCTGTTACCATCTTTGAATGTGATTTCTGAGGAAAAAAGTTGTATATATATATATATATATATATATATATATAAATATATGTATTTGCAATTTGCAATTAGTATTATTGTATGGTAGATTCTTCTCTGGGGTTTGATCCTAGACAAATTTCCTAACATCTTTGATCCTCTTTAACTTTCCATTTTTGCTAAAAGAAGGAGTTTGACAAAATAAGTGGTTTACGTCTCATGTTGCAGTATTCCTAGAAGTCCCTGGGCACCCAGAACGATAGCTGGTAAAGCCAGATTGACACAACAAGCACAGCTCTAGCTCCTCTCTCATACTTCAACCGGAGTAACTCTGTTTTATTTGTTAATACTCTCAAGTTTGTTTTCCAATTCCTGATGCCTTTTCACTTATTGATCGACAGTAGGGCTCATTGTATTCTATTTCTGGCTTCATAGTGGGTTACAGCTTATACAAACCAAATAAACCCTCAAATTCTGAAGTAAGGATGAAATGGAAAAGTAATCAATCATGTGTTTATGCCAGGTTTCTACATGCATTGTAGTTAAGTCTATTCTAATTCTCCCTGTCAGCTTCAAAGCAGGAAATGATAGCATTGACCCAAACCTCTGGTGTTCCATTACTTTTGTTCAGTAGGTGCAAATTTAGTAAAGCAGAACAGAGAGCTGTTGCCAAATTGATGGCTGTGTTTGTCTGTGTAGATTATATTTCCACAGCTGTCAGTGGAGATGGTTTATCCCTGTATAAAGTGATTCTACTGTTTATGCATATGCTTGGGATTTTAATCTTACCAGATTTTTTTAGCACTTCCTACTTTGAGTTTCAAAGTATAGGAAATATAATGTGTGCCATTCTGAAGGGTGATATTTCAGCTTTTGTATCTTTTATGATAACATGTTGTGAATGAAATGGTGTTTTAAGTAGAGCTCCTGAGGAAGTTTTTGCCAACAATAATTTTGACATTCCATGTGCTCTATTGTAATAAGAAATCAGAATAAATAAACTAAACTAGGTGGTCAGGATCTTGTTAGAATGAAAGCAACTATAATTTATTTTACGATGATGAAAAGCAAACAAAAATCTTGCATAAACAGTTTTAATCAATGTTTAAAAACTAGTCTCCAGGCTGTTGCTTGTTTGACAGACAGTATTTGGTGGATGTAGAAATAAAGTGGGAAAACAAATAATTACTGTAAAGATAATAGAAATTACAGGGCAAGTGGAATGAAAAATTGTTCCAAACACTTATCAGGCTAGATTGGCTCCCCCAGACTGGATTATTTTGACTCAAACTGAAGGAGTTACTAGGTATGTTAAAGTATAATGCTGGCACATGTCAGTTTAGCAGTTTTGTTTTTTTAAGATTATTGAATAGAATTTCATTGCATCAAAAACTGTCAAATCTAATCTGATCCAGAGGTCCCCAATGGATGGCATGTGTGCCGCCATTTTATTCTTCCCTGTCCCATTCTGACTATGACCAACATTAGTATTAATCAGAGTTCTCTTATTCACTGATCTAGATTTAGCCTCAGAATTTTTCTCAAATCAGAGATACAGACAGTCTCTTCTACTTAATGATTCAGAATTGTTTAAAACCTGTTTGCCATTCCTGATTAATTTACATTTCCTAATGGAAGAAGATAAATAAGATAGTTGACTATAACTTGCCCAAATCACCCAGCTATTTAGTAATTGAGAATTAAAGCAGTGATTACCTTGCTTTCAGTTCAGTAGTTTTGCTATTACCTTATACAGACTAAAAAGGAATTTTGGATTTTAGGAGGAGAAGTGCTTTAGTTGTCTGATAAATTACAGCTTTGTCTTGCATTTCTAATAATGTTATGGCATATATTCTGTCTAGGAATTTCCAGTAATGGAAGCTTTCTTATAGTATATAGTAATTTTTTTTTCATGATTTGATCCACAATTTAATTATAATCATATTCTTGAAAAGACACACACACACACACACACACACACACACACACAGAGGGTCATTTAAGAGATTTTATTTTTGCAAGAAATAGTGTAATATTCTATTTATACTTTGAAATGACACTTTTGGTAATAATGACACCATTGGAAACTGCCACAATCATTTTTTTATTTATGCTAATTATCCTAAGGAAAGAATTTCTACATTGTATTCCAATTTTTTTTTTTTTTACAATTTAAAGATGAATATTTACACTTATGGAAATTTGATAATTTTTACTTAAAAAGTCAAAATTGAGTTTATATGGAAGTAAAAAATTTAGCATATACTTAAAAAAATTAACCATCTGCTTAAGGTATTACAAATAAATTCTCCATGCTTGCCATTTTGAAATTAGATTTAGGTAACCGTTTTTCCCTTTTAGGTTCAACATTATTTTTGTTTTATAAACAGTGAAACTATTTATCCCATTGAGCTGGTATGTTGGGGGGAAGAAAAAGTGCAATACACAGATTCATTAACTTGTAACCACTCATTTTAGTTTCTCATTGAATCAGTCTTTGAGACAACTAGTGTAGCTTGATTTTTTTTTCCTCTACCTCCTCTAGTAATAAAAGGGACATTTTATTCAGGAAAATATGAATGAAAATAGTGTTGGTTACTGAACATGCTCAGAGAAGAGAGTTTAAAATCATATTTTAGAAACAATGGCATTATGCTCATAAATTCATGTTTTCTTTGTTTCTTTTCTCCTTTTCCTTTTCTGTGAAACTCTAGGAATAACAACAGGCATGTCCAAAATTTTCTCTAGCAAGACTCTTAGACACATAAATAAATTTCACATATTCTGATCACTAAGTATTTCCAAATAAATCTTATGTTTCTATACCAGTC
The DNA here is from genome assembly GCA_033961575.1 of Aselliscus stoliczkanus. Lineage (NCBI taxonomy): Eukaryota > Metazoa > Chordata > Mammalia > Chiroptera > Hipposideridae > Aselliscus > Aselliscus stoliczkanus. Next base: position 36,530,255 of record CM066738.1, read on the forward strand.
CTTGATTTTACAGGAGGAAGAAGGACCAAGGTTTGACTTTATCCACATACTTTAGTAAATAAATGCCTCTTCTACGTCAATAAAGAAATTGGACTAAAGCTGCAAATTATCTCATTATTAGAAACATGTATTGAAAGCTTATTAGATTAAGGCCAAACTATTAAACTCAAACCTTATCTTAGGGGCTTCCTGTCTAATTGGCATATATGTCAATTTATTGGAGATAATTAGGTAGAAATTAAATAACTTAATTTAGACACACAAGTCATTTTCACTTTTGTAAATGGAAGAAACAATATTAATGTACCAGACCAATGAATGTTGAGAATCAGTTATATTATTATAATGTGTTTTGTGAAGGTAAAGTAATGTTAGATATAATAATAAAGGTTTGCTTTTATTTGCCTACATTTATGTCACTTTTATTGAAGAAAATGTCCTTGATATTTTTGCTAATAAACATTTTATTTTTTATTTTTGGAGAACATAAATTAATAAAATAGACTTAAATTTAATAAATTCAGGATTATAGTTTTTAGATTTGCTGTGAGTATATTAAAGCAGCTTAGATTAAGATTCTATTACATGAATTATAATGCATATGAAATTATCTTAAAAGTAATTGTACACTATGTAGAATGCCACAATTTTATAAAATAGTTCTATGTTCCTGTTAAAATGTGACCAGATATGCTTATCTAGACATGAGTACACATCTGACATAAATTGACTTGATAGTTCTCCAGACTGGAATTCCAGCTCCTACTCCTACTCCCACTCATCCACCCACATCTATTGGACAAGTGCCTGATTAAACAGATGGGCCTTGGGCTATGCTCTCAAACAGGCATTCTCCCTCTACCTTTATTGAGCAAAACATTGGGTGAAATGAGGCTATAGTTTGTTATTGTGCTTCTGGGCATGATAATTTAAGTGAAAAGCTACTACTATTCATTATTATTGTTGTTTGTTGTTGGAAATAACTTTTTTTGTGAATGAATATGTGAAAGTTGGAGGATAACAGATGGAGTTTCAGGGATCTGGAAAAACCTATATAAAGAGAAGTAGTTCTTAGTCAAATATAAAAATAAAAAATTAACAGAAGTGTGAAATACCATGCAGTTTTATAAATGCATGTGGCTAAGATTTTAGAAAATGTTTGGATTAACCAACAGTCAGTTTAATCATGAAATTTCCCCATCTACTAAGGGGTATGGGATCAAAATAAAATTTGTAACATTTATCAACAAGTTATCAGTTCAACAGTTACAAAGTTTGATTTGGGACAGGACATTAAGTCTTGGTTACCATCTATATAAATACTATTATGCTTTCTCATTGTGAAGTCAGAGGGATTTGGAGAACTGTGGTGATACGGTAGCAGAAGACTTTATGACATCAGAAGTGAGTTTGTTTATGGTTAAATAATAGCATTGCTATTCAGTCCATGTCTGTGACAAAAGCACTGGGAGGAAGGCAAAAACAGCAATTAGATTGTCCTGTACTTGGAACATCATATGAAATAAGATTTGATGCTCTAATATTGAATATTGAGAAAACCAAAAAAGACATTTGCTTTCCATGCATTTTCATGGTATTCTCTATAGTGTTGCATAATTAGCAAGCCATCATATATTTAACCTCATGGAAATAAGAATGTGGTCATTTATTCTTAAAATGTTCCATTATTTATTGATGAAATCATTAACAGTGATATTTGCTTCTCTCAGTTGTGGCAATGCATGACCCTGTGGACACCACACTAAATTCAAAGTTAAGACCCCTATTCATCTTTCCTAAATGATCTATTTGGTCTTTTGGTAGCTCAGAATTCTCCACACAAAAAGGGACCCTGGTTGCCACATACTTTCCTATTTTTTTTTTTAAGATTTTATTGGGAAATTGGGGAAGGGAACAATCTTGGGGAATTGGGGAAGAGAAACGTTGTGTTTTTCCAGGACCCATCAGGTCCAAGTCAAGTAGTTGTCCTTTAATCTTAGTTGTGGAGGGCACAAGCTCAGCTCCAAGTCCAGTCACCACTTTCAGTCTAGTTGCAGGGTGGTGGTGGTGGTGGGGTGGGGGTGGGAGGGGGGTTGTGCACAATGCACCATCCCATGTGAGAGTCGAACCCGCAACCCTGTTGCTTAGAGCTCATGCTCTAACCAACTGTGCCACCCAGCCAGCCCTGCCACATACTTTCTTTATGTTGCTTCAGGATTTCTTTTTTTTTTTTTTTGATGGCATAAGATAATAGCTATTATACATAACAACTCTATGGAATGAAGTTCAGTGTATATTGACTTCTATTTTCTGGCTATTACAATGACTAGATAAACATAGGCATAAGGTTGCTTAATACTTCAGCAGAAACCTGCAATTGAACTTTATGAAAATTTGACCTCTTTAGAGAAATCGAAATGGAGTTATATTTTGCTTATTATTTGGCTTTTATAAATATGTGTTCTAGAATAATGGATAACTGGGTAAGAAATGGCACTGCATTGTTTTATAAAAATGCTTAAAGTTTATTTCTTTACTTCAGGTGAAAAGTTAATGCTAAAAGTAATAAATCCATTATTACTATTTAAGAGTTCTTATTGCAGAGTGTCTTGAGATAGCATTATTTGATGGTGTTTAATTTAATTTAAATTAGTATTATACTTTCTTGTTACATTGTCCTTTGAAATCACTGAAATGGCCTAAATAACATGGTTCTATCTCTACTTGATAAAACAGAGAATGCGGAAGATTAATTTAGATAAAGAATGGAAAATAAAAGGATCACAATGTGTACTTTATTTTATCAGAAGGAAGTACATTATAAAAAAAAGTTATTTGAAGAGAAAAAATAGTGAAATATTATAATTTTCATACCATTATCAAGCAGTTATAAAGGCTGTCTTTATACAAAAGCATGTGCGTGTTTATAAGAGATATGATCATTATTACTTTTTTATTAAAATATCTGGCATATTATATACTTTATATATTAGTTAATGCCTTTTGTTTTCTTTTCTTTTCTTTTCAACAGCAAATGCCAGTCTCCTTGGAGGAGGAGGTGGTAAGTTCTGAACATCATTTAAAATATATTTTTATTTCTGTACCAACCACAAGATGTTAAGTAAGCTCTGTGATGACGCCTTAGAGAAAATTAATTTCGCTATAATCCCCAATCACAAAAATGATAACCTTCTAGAAAATTATTTATAATTGAAATATTTTAGCTTACTTCAAAATATATGGAATACTATTTTTCTTCTTGTCAAACTTTGTTTTTCTACCTTTGGCAGAAGATGTAACAGCTATAAGCTATTGAAATGAACACACATATAACAGATGACAGAGTCACTTTTAATACATTTGGAGAGTTGTGGGTTTTGGGTTTTTTTCTTTTTTTCATCATAACGACTTCTTAAAAAATTATGATTCTGTAACCTGAGAGCTTAATATATCAGCCCTTACTGATGTGAAAAATACAAAAGGAATTGGTATTGGCACTTTGCTTTTTCTTTTTGCCTGTTTAGAGACACCGAAAAAGATCAAAGTGAGATGAGAAAGAGAAAGATTCCTGTACTGAGAATTTTTTTAATGCTAAAATCTTGTAACTATTTTTTATTTTTACTTCTAAGTTGAAAGATGAAAGCTTTCCTAGCCCGTCTACAAAATATAGTAGGAGAGAAAAAAGTATACAGTGGAATAGGGTCCTTTTTATTTCAGACTGAGATTAATGTAAATAGGTTTGTTTTCTCACTCACTTTTCTTTCTCCCTCTCTGTCTTATTCTTGCTCTCTCTTTTCATGTACATAATTGAATTAAATATAAATGTATGCACTTTAGGCTTTCAAATAATTCCCTGGCCTTCATCAGGAGGTTTCAGTGTAAGTTTTATTTGGCAATTAAAATTTTAACCATTGTGCCTATATAATAATAGATGATTTTTAAAAACAGAGTCTTGGAAATAAAAATAATAAAAACAGTGTAAACTAGAATGTGTTCTTCATATAATTACATGTCAATGCATGTTCTATGGCAGAGTATTTTTTTTTTCTCCCCTAAGTTCTCTTAGGAAATATAAATCCACAGGATTTTCCATTTTTACTGTGTGTGGGAGATTAGAGAAATTTTTCCTTAGGAGTTAGATTCCCAGTAAATTTTTATCTCTAGATCTCTTTTAATATGTTAACAAAACATTAAAATAAATTTTTATAGTGCTGATTTTCTTGCAAGACATATTACTATTTTAACAAATTTGACTATATTGTTAAATAGGATAAAGGAAAGTTAAAATTGAGTCTACATAAACAAATTCATTAAATTAAACAGTAGACACATTAGCTAGACAATTATTGTTCTTGGCTACTTTTAAAAGCTGGTTTGACTAATTATATTAGTTGAAGTCACTTTTAGCTGCCTGTGACAGAAAAACCCAAAATAATGGAGGCTTACAAGAGATAGAAATATACTTCTGACTCATGTAAAAGTAGTCTAGATGTAAACTAGAATTATTATGTGGTAATTCCATGGTGTCATCAAGCACTCAAGCTCTTACTCCTCTTCCTTCTTAGTGCATGGAACTGGGACTCCTGGAGCTCTAGCTTCCATACATTTGGGGATCAGAAGGAGTTAAAAAAACGCAAAAAATAAAAAAGGTAGTCCCCAAAAGATGAGTCAGTTTTCTTTAAGCAGCTTTCCCTGAAGCCCCAGATTATCCTTGAATTTGATCAAATGTTCATTCGAGGATACATGTAGTTTTATTCCAGGAAGCAATGTATTTATCAAAAAAATGGAGTGTTCTGTTTTCTAAGGAGGAGGAGGAGTGTGGAGGTTTTGGTAGGCAATGAGTAGTTCCTACTATAGTGGGAAGGCAGGCTAATTACTGTCACGAAGTCTTGTCAAGCTGCTTGTTTCAATATATGTATATATGGTGGGTGTTTATTAACTCTAGAATGAACTCCAGTGACTTATCCTATATTTCCTTATGGTTCCTCTAGCCTATGTGAGAGACATATTATGAATATTTAGTAATGGCAAGACATTTAGGAATAGGCAAACTCAGATTTCTGTTTATTTAAAGTATATACTTTACTGTTCTCCTCTTGATGGTTGATTTTGCTAAATGCAGTTATTCTCTATAATTTCTAATTTCTGAATCCTGAAATTTGTGATTCAGCATCATCATAAAGATAAATTGCAAGTATTTAAAATGGCTGTAATTTCTTCTGTTAAAGTAGGTCATTGACAGGTTTAAATTAATTTATGCACTTCTAGAGTCATTAAGATTGTTCTGAATTATATGTCTGATTTTTGGAAAGCTATATTTAAAAATTAAATTTAAGGAATATTTTTAGCCTTATCTGAACTGACTTTTTTGGTCTTCTGATTGTATGACAAAACTTTTTAATCCTGTCAGTAATATTTTAAGGTAACATCTACTAATCATCCAATAAGGAGCAATTGAATTGCTTTAATTCTCTTGGATTTAATCAAGGATTCTTTTTATTAACTTGAATTAATGTCCCTTCGAAAGCTTCTAAAAGGAATAATTCTTTGATTGACTAAATAATTTGATCAAGAATATTTGACACCACATAAAACAATAATAATATACCATAAGTAACATTTTTTCAATTCCTCGGGAGGGCTTTCTCCAAATTTGACAGAAGTAGTATTTTAAATTTAGACAAAAATCAGTGTATATAAAGTTGTATAGTCCATAAAATTTTAGCATCTTGTTGTTCTTTTCTGAGTGCTTATAACCAAGAAGAGAGGTCTCCTAAAAAATTCACTTCACATCTATGTGTATTTTTATCTTTGGGCCAGAGGTCACTTTTTCTAGGAACTTCATGTCAGATTACAGTTCACTGTAATGAACATAGGCGATAAGGTTATAACTATGTAGCCATTTCAATTGAAATTCTTGGTAAAATGGATCATCTCTTTTTATATTTTCTAGATTTGTTAAAGGCAGATACATATACTAATTTCTTAAGTAGGTATGTGGATTCTACCTTTCAAGAAGGCTTTACATTATCTTTGTAATGGTATAATGTTAAAAACGTTAAAATTTCTATTAATTTTTTACAAGCTTTCCATCACTGCTACCAATACTACCCTGTATATCTGTATGGCACATAGATGTATAAAACAAGTAAATTTTATTTTCTCACTTATCCTTTTATTATTGGTCCTATATTATGCTGTGGTAAAAAAAAAATCTAAAAATCTTAGCAGCTTAATAAAATAAGATCATTTCTTGCTCACATCATAGTCTGAGTAGGGTTGGTGGCCCTCCTACTCAGGCTCTCATACAGGTGGTGACACAGAGACCTACGCTGCTTCCATATCTTGTAACCACATCAGGTGATATGTGGCAGCTAAGGATGACACAGTACAGGAAGAAAGAACTCAAGATCTCCTGGGATGTATTTAGAGAGCAGCGTGGGACTGGCTTACATAGCTTATGCTTATGTTTTATGAGTCAGAATTCAGAAAGTGACCCCCACATAACTACAAGGAAGGCTGGGAAGAATGGATTCTTCTAGAGTTCCCAGAAAGAGGAAATTATATGGTAAATACATAGTGCTATCTCTGCCACTGTGCTAAAATGCGATCAGCATTATTATTATTATTATTATTATTATTATTATTATTGATTTTAATGGTTGAGGAGAATAAGACATAGGGAGAGTTGATGACTTTGTCAAGGTTACACAGCTTATAAAGGCAAAGGTTAGGTGAAGACAGGCTCTTGAATCCCACTCAAGGATATTTTGCCTTTGCTTTGTGATTTTTTTATATCTTTGCTCTTCGGATTTGCTTTTTCTGTGCACAGTTAGGTAACTTTGCTTACCAGGAAGAATTAATGAGAGGACAGGAAAGCATGCAGCAGAAATACAGATGATGTTTCCTTGGCTTATTTTCACAAATTTCAAGCTCAATTAATAATTTGAAGAACACAGAATGGCAATGTCTTCTGGTACCTTTGGAATTGCTGCCCAGATCCATATACCTTTTTGTGTATTTGAGGTTCCATCTTAGAATGCACTGCATTTTAAATACATGTTCACTCATCTGTAATAAGAATGGTTTATATGAACAAAGTCCATAGATCTCATACGTTTAGGATATATAATAATAAAAATCTTTGCAGCCAGCCTTAAATTATGTCAAGAAGAATAATTAGAATGAAAACATAATAATTAAAGAGCTAATTCCTCAATTCCTCTCAGATAATTACTTAGTAGACTGGAATAAAATTTCTATAATATCTTTTCCTTTTCATTGTCACAGTAATTAACATAAGACCAGAACCTGCTGATAGAACCAAACAGGATTTTGTTTATGGGATTTTCTTCCTCTTCCAATCTGTTAATGTTCCTGAGTGCTAAGGCCTGAGGCATAATTTTAGACATTTAAAGTGACATTTCCTGGCAGAGTGGCAATTTAAGGTTGGCTTTTTATACATATAACTCTGTAGGACTGCTGTTTTAATCACATACATGTGTGTATGTGTGTATACACACGTGAGTATACACATATATAGAGGGTGCCAAAAATGTATATATATTTTAAAAAAATAAAACTGTATTAAAATTTTAATAATATATACCAATAATAAAAGATGAATACAAGTCATGTTTTACTTCTGCAATTACAAGAGGTGCTCAAAGTGGTTACCATCAGTGTCCAGACACTTCTGATTATGGCAAACTACTGCTTGAGCAACGTTGACCAAAGTGTCCACTTGTATACATTTTTTTGGCACCCGGTATATACATATACACACATATAAAACATATATTTGTATCAATAATGTAATTCTATACCTTATCCTTGTGGTCCCTCTGTGGCAGGTTGAATTTTAAAAACTCTAATTGTAAGCAACTACTACCACAAAATAAGTGCTCAGCCCCAGACAGAATGCATGGCAAGGCCATTTTTCTAGAATGAGAAAACAGCATATATTTTGGTCTTCCCCATCTCTGAAGGCTTCTTGCTGTCATTGTGCCCCGTAATGAAGGCCTTCAAATTGACAAGGTTCAGTGACCTGGGATTAGTTTCTGTTTCTCTAAACTCTCTCCTTTCTTGTTTGGACTGTTCTATTTGCAGAGAAGATTCCTAATTTTTTTTTGTTATTAATGTCTCTATATATGTTAAGGCAGTTTGTGTGAGATGCTAAAACACTTGCTTCAAAAGCAGTGAAATCATACAACTATTTGGTGTTATGCAGTAGATACCATCAATGTACTTCATTCATTCATTTAATATATACTGATTTAAAAACTTCTGTGTATCAGTTTTGTTTATTGATTTGGCAGTAAACACAGTCCTTTCCATGGTCCCTGTTTGGTTGAATTATCTGAAAAAGTTATAAGTCATCATATTCTTTCATGTGTTACAAGGAATTTCATTGCATGGATCTTTTAATTAAAATGCTAGTTTAACATCAATATAATGGACATCGGGTGTCAAATTCCATCTTTCAAAAGCAGAAAAGATATCATGAAAAGCACTCTTTTCACACAAAAAATGAGTTGCTATCAAGAATTCCTAACAGGGCTGGCTGAGTGGCTCAGTTGGTTAAGAGTTGGCTTAGAGTGTGTGCTTTGAGCAACAGGGCCACCAGTTTGATTCCCACATGGGCCAGTGAACACTGCACCCTAGCTGAGCTGTTGCTAAGCTGCCAACAGGTGGCAGGATGGCTCAGTTGGTGTAACAAAAATATTGCCTGTTCAATGGTGGGCTATGCCCACCCGCAACTAAAGATTGAACTCGGCACCTTGAGCTGAGCTGCCGCCTGGATAGCTCAGTGGATAGGGCTTGCGTTCTTATCAACAAGGCTGCTGGTTTGACTCACACATGGGATGGTGGCTACGCCCACCCGCAACTAAGATTGAGCACAGCACCTTGAGTTTAGAGGCCACGAGCTGCAGACAGGAAGCCAGATGGCAACTGGCGCCCTCCACAATGAAGATTAAAGAACAACAACTTGCCTGGTCCCCTCCCACAATTTTCCAACACTGTTCCCCTCCCCCAATTCCCCAATAAAATTAAAAAAAAAGAATTTCTAACATGAAAAACAACACATTTAAAGGACTTTTTTTTAGTGTACATAGTGGGAATGATTTCATAAATTGCTTCTTTTTAGAATTATTATTAAATTTATTGGTATGACTTTGGTTAGTAAAATTATATAGGTTTCAAGTATACAGTACAGTTCTTTAATACATCATCTATACATTGCATTCTGTGTTCACCACTCAGAGTTAGTTTTCCTTCCATCACCATATATTTGACACCCTTTACCCTCTTCTACAACCCTCTGGTAACCACTAAACTGTTGTCTGTGTCTATGAGTTTTTGTTTGTTTGTCATGTTTGTTTGTTGCTTTCAGTTTTTATCCCACATATGAGTGAAGTCATATAGTTCTCAACTTCTTCTTTCTGACTTATTTTGCTTAGCATGATAATCTCAAGATCCATCCATGTTGTCCCTAATGGCAGTATTTTATCTTTTCTTATGGCTGAGTAATATTCCATTGTATATATGTACCACATCTTTATCTAATCATCAATCGAAGGACACTTTGGTTGTTTCCATGTCTTGGCCACCATGAATAATGCTGTAATGAATATAGGGGTATACATGTATTAAGGGATCTATGGTTTCAGAATTTGGGGTAGATACCCAGAAGAAAGATTGGTAGGTCTTATGGTAATTTTACTCTTAATTATTTGAGGAAACTCTATACTGTTTTCCATTTACATTCCCACCAGTAGTGTATGAGGGTTCCTTGTTCTCCACAACCTCTCCAACTCTTGTTATTAATTGTCTTGTTGATAATAGCCATTTCCAAGCAGAGTGGAGTGCCCTCTCACCCTCCCTCCACACAAAGAATAGTTTTCCCCTGACATATATCAATCACTCCATTGCCTGAAATCTCTATAGTGATTGTGTGTTTTATTCTTGTTAAACCTTGAGGTCTGGCCACGCCTTTGGTATGCTGGGAAGAATCTAGGATAATGGTCAGCAGTGAAGGACCAAGGCCAGTTAAAGCAGGTAGTGTGTTGGGGATTGCCCCTCAAGAGAGTCAGACCAGCATGTCTGGCAGAGTTAGACTCTGCTCAGCAGGTGAAGGGGTCCCAGCCATGGGCCTGGTGAGTAGCAACAATCTCTCAGTCCTGAAAGTGAGAAGCAAGGCAAGAAAAACTCAGGAGCCCTGGCCTGGTTGGTTTTAGGAGTAGAGTGGTAGAAAGGGATGTGATGCTAAACTTTAGAAAATAAGGCTTAAGTCTTGACCTCCTCAGGTGCAGTTGATCTTGGGCACTGCAGGTGATTAAGCTTGCTAGAAGAGATCAGGAGGCCCAGACATGAGGAAGGAAAGGGAAAAAGGGATTCAGGGACCAGGAGCCAGGCAAAGTCTGACAACATTCAGTTACATACTGAACCAACCTACTTTTGTCCTCTCTTCCTTCCTTCTTCCCTCCCTTCCTTTTTCTCTTTTTTCTTTCTTTTCTTCCTTTTAATCTTCTTTCCTTTTTCTCTTTCTCAGTCAGCATTATGTATTGATTATCTCTTGTATATGAGCCTTGACATTGAATTGGCAAAGATTCTTATAACTAGGTACAGTTGGAAGTATAAATATTTATTTGCATATTAATATCTTAAGAACTAGAAAGGTTCTTAATATAGGAAAAATTCAGCCAAGAAGGTGAGGTCAACATCTTGGAGTGGTCAAAGAAGACTTCCCAGCAGAGATGATACTGGAGCACTCTTGGAGGATGAGTAGTAATTTCTAGGAGCAGAAGGAAATGACCTATTCAGTTATATTTCCTACAATTTGGTATAGCTGTCTTACAGGTATCTTGCTCTGCTTCAGTCATCCTCCTTACTCTCTGCAGTCATATTATCAGGACCTGGGTTAAACAGTTTCCTCTTACCATGCAGGCCTGCCACTTAAAATGAACTGAACAATGTTAGAACTGAAGACCAGAACTCTGATGCTAGTGTGTTGGCAGCCAACCTCCATCAGAACAACCAGGGCAAAGTCTGGTGGTCATCACCAACACGAGCTCCTCCTTACCTTACTTTCTCCTCTGATTATATCATTTGCATCTCAGTCTAGATACCAAATCTACAGCTGCCTGCCCCAGTTGGACTTCTAGCATATCTTTTCCTCATTTCACATGAGCTAATCTAGTTCTATTCTTAGAAGTTTGACCCAGCCCTGGTTGTGCTAATGTTGTCTGCCATTTATCATTTAGTCTTCAATATGCTTCTTGGTGGAGGAAGGAGAGAGATGTGAAATCCAGGCCATGTTTCTGTGTGAACGGTCCTGTTGTAATTGCCATTCCAAGAACATGCCTTGTTCACGCCACCTCTAACTGTTTACCATGATTCCTCTGCTCTAAAGCTAAGTTTTAAAGTTATTTATCATGTTGACTGTATACCTATTCCTCCTTCTAAGTAGAACTGTCTCATCTAAAAACTTTGTCAGAGGGGCAACCCTGTGCAGATTAAATGCCCATTCTCATTTTGGCCATAGCTGACTATACCTGAAGGATACACTCTTCATATGGGTGTAAACACAGAGAACAGAGACTTTATTATTCATTCTTACAGCCCTGACAGCTTCTACCACATATAGTAGGTATTTAATTTTAAGCTTGATTAATTACAGTCTCTCATTCTGAATTTGTAATGTGTTTAAATATTTCAGTTTTGACCAGTTTGATCTGGAAAGATAATTTTTAAAAATCATTAGATGATCTCTAAATTAAAAAAAAAAGAAACTTTATAAAATACTTATAGCAGGCAACCTGAGGATCATATACATATTTATATAATAATCATTTTAAGCATCATATTACTTTTATTTCTAAAAAGTTTGTATAGCCAGGATCTCATACATTTCTTTGAAACTATCATTATGTTCTTTGAATTTGGGGAGCTAAAGATAATATTATTTGTATAGATGGGGAAGTGAAATACAGAAAATTTACATTCATTCCATGGATTACATGGAAAGGAAAAGATGACTGTCTCATTAATGTTTTGTCATATTATAGGTATTTAACCAGTTATAGATTTCAATAGGAAACAATATTATCATTATTGATTTTCTTATTCAAAACTATTGGCAAACTTCAAAGTGCTAATGCACCAGTTAGTTAGAGTTGATGCTCATTAAGAATAGGATCTGTCGAGCCTAGTGCGGGCCAGGGGTGCAAATGAGTATGGCACCAAGTATGCCTGTGCAGAGCACTGGGACAGGGAATGTTCCTTGTTCACATGCGCTTTTAGCTTCGTCTGACTGCATCTCTCTCACAGTGGTAGTGTGTCCTGTGAAACCGTGGCATTTTCACACCCCATCTGTTAGGTGCTGCCCTCTGCAATCATGTCCAAGTCTCTAAATAACTTGGTGGAGGAAAGCCGGGAGGAGAATCAGCAGGAATTAGACATGCGTGCCCATGACATCTCCAACATGCTGGATGTCAATGGCCTGTCCTCCTTATCCCATATCACACAACTGGTCCTCAGCCACAACAAACTAACAACTATGCCACCAAACATAGTGGAACTGAAGAATTTGGAAGTGCTCAGCTTTTTTAACAACCAGATTGAGTAACTGCCCACACAGGTCAGCAGCAGCCTTCAGAAACTCAAGCACCTTAGCCTTGGCATGAACAGACTAAACACTTTGCCTCAAGGATTTGGCTCCTTCCCTCCCAGCTCTTGAGGTCCTTTATTTGATTTACAACAACTTGAATGAAAATTCTCTTCCCAGAAACTTCTTCTACCTGACCACCCTGCGTGCATTCTAAGTGGCAACAATTTTGAAATCCTGCTGCTAGATATTGGGAAGCTCCCAAAGTTGCAGATACTCAGACTTAGGGATAATGACCTGATTGCGCTGCCTAAGGAAACCAAGGAGTTTAGTCAGCTCAAGGAGCTCCACATTGAGGGGAACTGCCTGACCATTCTGCCTCCAGAACTAGATCATGTGAAAGACACCTTTAGAGGGATCAAATCTCATCCCATTTGAGAAGTAAATCCCTATCATGTGCAAGACAACAGGCAAAGAAGAATGAGTAAGACAAAGTACACATCCTATTTAGTGAGTTGAAATGGAAACGATTGGTTATAATTCCAGTTTGGTTATGTAATGGGAGGGCAGACAAAGCAGTCAGAGCTACGAGAGGAGCTTGGAGAAAACTAGAGAAGGGGCATTTGAGGTGGACCCAGGCAGCACGCTGAGCAAGACCATCATGATCTCTGGTTCAAGGAGCTTACAATGTAGTTAGAGAGACCAAAGGTAAAAACAAAGCCAACAAAATATTACAGGTAATAACTACTGCGAAACAAGGAGGTGCTGTGATAGACAAAGATTATGGGCGTTAACTTTCAGTGAGGAAGTCCGGGCAGGCTTCTCTGAAGAGGTGACATTGAATGAAGTTACCTTTTATTGGGAATCACAGGGGTGAGGGCATTTGGGTAGTTTCAGAAGCAAGAAAGGCCGTGGTCTATTTGGGTTCTCACTAGTATGTCTCACGTTGTCCAATGGAAAGTGAGTCTGGGCATCCTGTGCATGATATCCTGTGCATGATTTTGCATGACATCATTTTTAAAGTACCATTGTTTCAAGATTAAAGTCATGATTCTAACTACCGTGTAGAGCCTTATTGTTTATCCTAGACTTCATCATTTATAATTTTAAATTTACATAGTTGACTAGGGGTCCTGGCTCTTGATTAAGCCATAGGACACCATTTGTCCATATTTGTTGATGTCAAATTATTGCCCCAAACTTCCTCTGTGAACACCGCTTTAGGTCTCCAGATCAGGAAGATTAAGTAAAGTGACAAATGTGAATAATGTATAAAAAGTTACACATAAATCATTTATTTACTCCAAAAGAAAAAACAACCGAAAAACAGGATCTAGGAAAATGTTTAAGTAGGTTGGCTAAGATGTTGAATTCTTCCTCATGCTTGAAAAACAAGTAACAAGAATTATGGAGAGTAATCTGTTAATATTTTACTTGATTTAGGTTTTTTTATTGAAAACAATGATTTGAGTTTGTAATACACTTCTAATTTAAAATATTAAGACATAAAAATGGTAGGTTACTTAGAAATAGAATTGTGGGCATTGACATCATAACCTCTATTTTATGTTTCATTTAAATAATCACATTTTAGGTTCATAATTTTGTGCACTATTAAAGATAATTGGTTCTCTTCTCTGACATATGCTTCATTTCATTAGCTTGTGGGTCTGACATAAAACCTTTAGGTGATCATTGTGTTCAACCTTTAGAAGAAAAATAAAGTAAAAGCATTTATTATTAAGTCTTCATGGCTGAAGTTCAACATATTTTAAAATCTTAATTGCACTTAAGGTAAAATGATATATCTTTGTTAAATGTTTCATTGAGTTATGTGAAGACATATTCTATTTTAATTGTGATAACTATTTTACATATTAATAATAAACCATTGAGACTTACAAAATTTTAAATAAAACAGTGATATCATTGCAGAACAGATAACATGGGAAAGAATTTTTCATACATGTATTATTGAGGGGAGAGAGAACCAACAAGACTGAGAGAAAGTTTCTAGATTCTAAAAATATGGTAGACTGAGGAAACCAGACAATCTTCCTACAACAAACTCACATATGGTGGGTAAAAATTTAATAAAAATTAACTTAAGTCGCCGGCCGAATGGCTCAGTTGGTTAAGAGCTCGCTCAAGAGTGCGAGCTGAGCTCTGAGCAACAGCGGTTCGAGGCCAGCCCGAGCTGAGTTGCCGTTGAGCTGCCAACAGGTGGCAGGATGGCTCAGCTTAAAAAAAAAAAATTAAGTATATCAGTCAGCTTACATGAAAGAAACAGGCATCATTGGGTGACATAAATAAGGGAGTAATGAAAACCTGAAGTGAATCAAAACTATAATATAAACTATATGTTGTATGTGCCTTTGTGTTAGTACAGATGATGATGGGGCTATGGGAGCTAATTTTCATTTGAGATAAGAGATAGGATTGCATAAATTAGGAGAGTAAAGCTTAGATCCTCACTCAAACCAAGATCCTCACATTGTTACAGTGTCAGTGGAAGGGTAGACTTTCCCAAACACAAGAAACTAACATAAAAATTGGTCCTAGGGGCTTCTGTCAGAGGCAAATTCAAAATCACTCTGCAGGTAAGTGTCCAACACCTAGGCCACAGGGTATTCTCACAAAAGAAAAACTCTGCCAAAATGATCTTATTATCAGAAATTATAAAACACATGAAGAACTGAAAAAGGCTGATAAAGATTACCTCAGCAATGTAATCAAAGTCACAACTGATGATGATAAATCATGTTGATAGTCTGTACCTTTGATCTGATGTAATGAAAATGCCACATTACCTGTTATTTCTGCCTCAAACACTACAATTCTGATCTAAACATGAGTAAAATATTAGAAAAATTCCAATATAGGGGCATCCTACAAACACTTGATTAGCATACCTTGAAACTACTGAGTTCAACAAAAAGTAGGGAAATCTGAGAAAATCTCACAATCAAGAGGAGCCTAAGGAGAGATGTCAACTAATGTAACATCATGTACTGAATGGAATCTTGGAACAGGAGAAAACGTTTGGTAAAACTAAGGAAATATGAATAAATTATGGACCTTAGTTAATAATATGTCAATATTGGTTCATTAATAATAACAAATGTACTATATTTATTTAAGATGTCAATAATAGGAGAAACTGAATGTGAAGTACATAGTAACTCTATGTACAATGTTCACAATTTTTCCATAAATCTAAAAGAGAGTGTATTATTATTAAAAAAAAAGAGGAATCAGTCCAAAATGCACACCAAATATGCAAGAGTCAAAATAGACATTAGGATTAGACTCACAGGAACCTAAAGTAGCTAGATAACATCCTAAAAGAGAATAGAAAATACCAATAAATATGTTTAATGTAATATGTATAAAAATGATAAAATACCATGGTCAAAAAAAGGCAGATGTGAAAAAGAAAAAAATAGAAATCCTAGGAGTGAAAAATATGGACTTTGAAGTTAAAATCTTGATAACAGTGAGAGGGTCCAAGATAAAGAATTAGGTAAACACTATGCCTGCTGCCTCCCAGGACCACATCAAAATTACAACTAAATTATAGAACGGGTAACCTCAAGAATCATCTGAAGACTAGCTGAACAGAACCCCTATAAATAAGGACAAAAAGAAGAGGCCACATAGAGACTGATATGCGGGGCAGAGACATGAAACACACTGACCCCAAACCCAAAGGTAGGGGTTGAACACTGCGAGGGACACCTCAGGGGTAGAGGTCTCCCCTGAAGAGGGAGGGGTCCCAGACCCACACCAGGGACCCCAGCCTAGGGGTCCTGTGCCAGGAAGATGAATACCCACAACATCTGGCCGTAAAATCAGCAAATACGCTGTCTATATGTCTCGTCCATCCCAGTGAGACAGAAGGCAGCTGGAAACCCAGACATCTTCTTAAAGGGTCCACACACAGACTCACTTACTTGTAAACACTAACCAGGGCTCTGGTGGAGGAGCAGCAACTTGAGAGCTGCTGTACAGTGGAGCACCATCTTTTCTATGTTGAACCCTCCCCAAAGGGTCAAATCTGAGAATGCATTGGTTTGGTAAAATCCACATGTGCATACCACATTGGTGAAGCCCTGAATGCCCTGCACCACCAAGCCAGTGTTACATCACTGAGGGCATTCTTGGTTCCTGGGCAGCCCACCCCACAAACTGTGGAAGTATATTTATAGAAGTGGCTGACCTGTAGCAACCTGGGGAACTTTTGATGGCAGGCAGTCAGCCACAACTTGAGCTGTATCCTCTCTTAGGGAGCTCTCAGTAATCTCTTGGCCTAAGGTGGCTGTCCACAGTGTTCCAAAGTTGTTTTGTGAAGTGGCCACAGGCTCAGCACTTGTACAAAAACTGAATCTGCATTAACTTTGTAAAATCCACCAGCCATGCCTTGTGATGCCCTGGGACCTCATCCAGCTAGTGCTGCATCACGAGGACTCTCTCAACTCTCAATACTGGGTCAACCAACCAAGTCTGAGCACCTAAGGATGGTCTTTCAATGGCTGAGACTTATTGGCAACTGGGAGGTGGCAACAGACCTTTTGCTAAGCTGCCTCAGGCATGACACTGGTGGAAGCCAGCTTTGGTTCACAGCAAGGCCATTCCCACATGCCTCAAGGTCTGGTACAGGTAGCAGCCAACTACATATAGCTTTGTAGCTCTTACCAGGCAGTATTGGGCTGGTCACAGGCAAGACTGAAATTGGCCTGCATGGCAATCCCTCCCAAGTGACACCAGAAACAGCACACCAGAGGCCAGCTTCAGGCCACACCAGAGTATTACTCGGTTAACTTCACAAGTGGCACACCCAAAGGGTGGTCTCATCAAGCACAAAAGCCTGATGGGGTGAATTCTCCTCTGAGGGGTCAGCCTCCACACAGCAGCTAATGTACTGTGGACATAGTCAACCCTTAGAGTGAGTAATCCTGGGAGTCAGTCCCACCTACAGATGTGTCAAAAGCAATCAAGGCTCAACTACAACAGGACAATACCTATACACCCAACACACACAAGGAACACTCCCAGAACATATGCACAGTTGATCAGGGAGAACGACCTACTAGACCATGCTTGACACATAATACATAAGGCCACCTGACAAAGACTGAGAAACATAGACATTTTACTTAATGCACAGAAGGAAAACAGAGAGCCAGCCAGGATGAAGAAACAAAGAAACACATCCCAAGTAAAAGATCAGGCAAAACTTCCAGAAAAAGAACTAAATGAAATTGAGGCAACCAACCTACCAGAGACAGAGTTTAATACACTGTTTGTAAGAATGCTTAAGGGACTTAGTGAGAATTTCAACAAAAAGATAGTAAACATAAAGAAGAACATAGAAACCATAAAAAGAACCAGTTAGAAATAAAGAATACAATAACTGAAATGAAGAACACACAAGAAGGAAACAACAACAAATTAGATGAAGCAGAGGACTGAATTAGTAATTTAGAAGATAAGATAGCAGGAAAAACCCAATCAGAACAACAAAAAGTAAAAAGAATTAAAAAAAATGCAAATAGTTTAAGGGGCCCCTGGGACAACATCAAGCATAACAATATTTTCATCATTGGAGTACCAGAAGAAGAGAGGAAGCAAGGGATTGAGAATTTATTTGAAGAAATAATTTCTTAAATTTATTTGAAGAAATAATGACTGAAAACTTTCCTAACCTGGCAAAGGAAACAGACATACAAGTCGAGGAAGTGCAGGGAATCTCAAACAATATGAACCCAAACAGGCCCACACCAAGACACTTTATAATTAAAATGGCAAAGATTAAAGATGAAGAGAGAATCCTAAAAGCAGCAAGAAAAAGACAACTAGTTACTTACAAACTCCCATAAATCTATCTGCTGATTTTTCAACAGAAGCTTTGCAGGCAAGAAAGATATGGCAGGAAATATACAAAGAAAAACAAGGTCCTACAATGAAGACTACTCTACCCAGCAAGGCTATTATTTAAATTTCAACAAGAGATAAAGAGTTTCCCAGACAAAAACAGCTAAAGGAATTCATTACGATCAAGCTAGTATTATAAGAAAAGTTTAAAGGACTTCTTTAAGAAGAAGAGGGGCAAAACAAGCAAACAAACTAACAAGCGATCAAAATATTTAAAAAAGGGCAATAACTATGTATTGGGTCTTCAGAAAAGTCATGATGTATTTTGTCTATGTTTTTTGAAGGTCATTTATTTATATAAAGAACAAAGATCAATCAAAGATATATTGCCTGTTTTATTCAATAACCTTTTGCCATCTTTCAGTGAGCTTCATAATTCCTTGTGCATAGAAGGACCTGTCTTTATTTGCGAAAAAGGTGCTGATTTACAGCCTCATCTGAATTGAACGTTATACCACACAAGGAATTTTGAAGAGAGCAAAACAAGTGGAAGTCTGATGGCACAAGTTCAGGTGAGTATGGTGGGTGTGGCAACACATCCCATCCAAACTCCAGTAATTTTTGATCAAACTTGTGTGTTGTCTCGCATTGTCGCAATGGAACACAACTCCTTTAAATTAACAAGCTCTGGACGTTTCTAGATGATGGATTGGTTCAAACTGTCCAATTTCCAACAATACACATTCGAATTGATTGTTTAGTTCCTTGGTAGGAGCTGGAAAAACACGACAACTTTAAAATCCCACCACATTGAGAGCATAACCTTCCTCTGATGAATATCAGCTTTCGATGTCATTTGAAGTGAATCATCACATCAGGACCAAGACTGTTTGCACACCACATTGTTGTAAACAATCCACTTCTCTTCACCAGTTAACAATCACTTCAAAAAGGGATCGTTTTCCTCACATGTAATGAGCATATTGCAGATGTTTATACACACCGTCAAATGAGCTTCTTTGAGTTCATGCAGGACCCAAATATCGAGTTTGCTTACGTATCCCAGCTTCTTTAGGTGGTCGTGAACACTTGAATGATGGATGTTCAATGTTTCTGCAATCTCTCATATCATGTAACATGGGTTGACTCAATGCCTTTATTTTGTCGTCATCCACCTTGATGGGCCTCCCTGACCGAGGAGCGTCATTGAGATCAAAATCACCAGCACGGAATTTTGTAAACCATCGTTGGCACTGACGTTCTTATAGAGCATTGTCATCATAAACTTGATGTAACTTTTCACAAGCTTGATGTGTGTTCTCTTTATGAAAGTAAAACAGTAAAATATGACAAAAATGCACAGTTTGGTCTTCCATCATCAACTTGTTGTAAAATCTCCAAAACTCAACCAAATCGCTCAACTTATTTTTGGAATAAAGCTAGAACTGTCAGCTTTCAAATGACATAGCAATAACATAGATGCAAATGACTCTAGTACTTCCAAAAATGAACTAGTAACATCTGTTGTGATCATGCATCATGACTTTTCTGAAGACTCAATACTTATCAATAATAATCACTTTAAATGTAAATGGATTAAATGTTCCAATCAAAAGACATAGGGTAGATGAATGGACAGGAAAACAAGACCCTTACATATGCTGTTTACAAGAGACCCACTTGAATCAAAAGACACACAGCATGAAAATAAAGGGACAGAAAGAGATATTTCACACAAATGGAAATAAAAAAAATAGCTGGAGTAGCAATACTTGCATCAGACAAAATAGACTTTAAAATAAAGACTATAATAAGAGACAAAGAAGGACATTACATAATGATAAAGGGATCAATCCAGAAAGAGGACATAACCCTAGTAAACATCTAGGCACCTAACATAGGAGCACCTAAATATATAAAACAAATATTGACTGACATAAAGGCAGGCATAACAGTAACACAATCATTGTAGGGAAGTTTAACACCCACTGACACCAATGAACAGCTCTTTCAGACAGAAAACCAACAAGGAAACAGTGGTCTTAAATGACACTAGGCCAGGTGGATTTAATTGATATTTTTAGACCTTTCACCCCGAAGTAGCAGAATATACGTTTTTTTCAAGTACATAAGGAACATTTTCAAGAGAGACCATATGTTCAACCACAAAGCAAGTCTCAATACATTTAAGATAATTAAAATCATATCAAGTATCTTCCCTGACCATAGTGGTATGAAACTAGAAATCATTTGCAAGAGAAAAATTGAAAAACACACAAACTCATGGAGGCTAAATAACATGCTACAAAATAATGAAAAAGTCAACAATGAGCTCAAGGAAGAAATCAGAAGATAACTTAAGACAAACAAAAATGAAAACACAATGACATGAAATCTATTGTATGCAGAGAAAGCAGCCCTAGGAGCAAAATTCATAGCAATTCAGTCCTACCTCAAGAAACAATAAAAATCTCCAATAAACAATCTAACCTTACATTTAAAGGAACTAAGCAAACAATGCCCAAAGTGAGTACAGTGAAGGAAATAATAAAAATCAGAGGGGAAATAAATGAGACAGAGGTGGGAAAAAAAATATCACAAAAAATCAATGAAATCAAGAGCTTTTTTTTTTTATAGAGGATATGAAAAATTGTCAAACCTTTAACCAGTCTCATTAAGAAAAAAAAAACCAAATAAATAAAATCATGAATGAAAGAGGAGAACTGACAACACACACCACAAAACTGCAAAAACTTTTAAGGAAATGCTGCTAGCAACTATATGCCAACACATTGTATAGTCTGGAAGAAATGGATAAATCCCTAGAAGCATACACTTTTCCAAGTCTGAATCAAGAAGAAACAGAAAATCAGAACTGATCAATTACTACTAATGTACTCAGGTCAGTAATCAACAAGCTACCAACAAACAAAATTCCTGGACCAGATGGCTTCACATGTGAATTTTACCAAACATTCAAAAAAGAGTTAACACCTATTCTTTATAAGCTATTTCAAAAACTCAAGAGAGAAGGCTCCCCAGATCATTTTATGAGGCAACCATTACTCTGATTCCAAAACCAGACAAAGACATTACAAATAAATAAAAATTTAAAAAATAATAATGAAGAAGAAAATTATAGGCTGATATCTCTGATGAACATAGATGCATAAATCTTCAACACAATATTAGCCAACCCAATTCAGCATTACATGAAAATATCATACACCACTATCAAGTGGGATCCATTTCTGATATGCATGTTGGTTCAGTACCAGCAAGTCAATGTGATACACCACATAGACAAAATGAAAAATAAAAATTATATGATCATATCAATAGATGCAGAAAAAGCACTTGACAAAATCCAGTATCTACTTATGATTAAAAACTCTCAGCAAATTGGGAATAAAGGAAACATATCTCAACACTATAAAGGCCATATATGACAAACTCACAGCTAATATCATACTCAATGGGGAACAACTAAAAGCATTATTTGGAAACAGGGATGTTGATTTTCACCATTTTTATTTAACTTAGCACTGGAAGTCCTAGCCACAGCAATCATACAATAAAGAGAAATAAAAGGTATCTAAATGGGAAAGGAAGAAGTAAAACTGTCATTGTTTGCAGATGACATGATACTATATATAGGGAACCCCAAATACTCCACAAAAAACCTATTGTAACTGATAAATGAATTTAGCAAAGTAATAGGATACAAAATTAAATTTTTTATACACCAATAATGAACTATCAGAAAGAGAAATTAAGAAAACAATCCTATTTACAATTGCATCAAAAAAAAAATCTATGAATAAATGTAACCAAGCAACTAAAATACCTGCACTCAGAAAATTATAAGACATTGAAGAGAGAAATTAAAGAAGATACAAGTAAATGAAATATTATATCATGCTCATGGATAGGAAGAATTAATATAGTTAAAATGTCCATATTACCCAAAGGAATATATAGATTGAATACAACCCCTATCAAAATACCAATAAGTGTTTCACAGAACTAGAGCAAATAATTATAAAATTTATATAAAAAAAATAAAATTTATTTGCAACCATAAAAGGCCCAGAATAGCCATAGCAATCCTGAGAAAGAAGAACAAAGCTGGAGGTATCATGCAACCTGATATCAAATTATACTACAAAGCTATATTAATAAAAACAGCATGGTGTTGGCATAAAAATAGACACACATCAGTGGAACATAATAGAGAGCCCAGAAATGAATCTATGCCTATGGACTTTTAATCTATGATAAAGAAAGCAAAAATTTAAATTGCAGTAAAGACAGTCTATTCAATAAATGGTGATGGGAAAACCGGACAAGTACATGCAAACTAATGAAACTGGACCACCTTCTTATGCCATATACAAGAATAAACATAAATGGATTAAAGACTTATATGTAAGGCCTGAAACTGTAAAACTAGTAGAAAATATAGGCAGTAAAATCTTAGATATTACCCTTAGTAATACCTTTACTGATATATCTTTTCATGTAATGGAAACAAAAGGAAAAATAAACAAATGGGGCTCCATCAAACCAAAAAAGTTTTTGCACAGAAAATAAAACAATCAACAAAGCAAAACAGCAACCGACTGAGTGGAAGATATTTGCCAATGATATATCTGATAAGGGGTAAAATTCCAAAATTTATCTAAAAAGTCCTACAACTACACACACACACACACAACCCACAATCTAGTTAAAAAATGGGGCGAGGACCTTAGTAGACATTTCTCCAAAGAGGATATACATGGCCAATAGACATGTGAAAAGATGCTCAACGTCACTACTCATCAGAGAAATGCAAATAAAAACCACAATGAGATATCACCTCATGCCTGTCAGAACAGCGATCATCAATATATCAAAAAAAACAGGTGATGTTAGAAACATGGAAGCATGAGGGGTGTCTCTTGATTCCTTTCCTTTAAGTTACAACAAATTAAACAGCTATGTTTCAACAAAGGATTCCTTGCACATAACACAAACATATCTGAGAGATCCATACATTGAAACCTCTTAAAGTGGGCAAATCGGGACAAACAAGTGAGGGAGAAGTGCAGAGATGCGGCTGCTGGACACAGCCCAGAGCTCACTGCAGTCTTGGAATAGGGGAGAATTGAGTTTGCAGGAGCACTTTCTGTGGCCCCAGTAATGCTGCCTAAGGGATTAGCATATATTGTAATACAGCCACTATAATAAAATGGTGCTAGGATAATTGGAAAGCCACATGCAAATGAATGAAACTAGACTGCTACCTGTCATCATATACCAAAATAAACTCAAAATGGAACAAAGACATAAACATAAGACTGAAAAAATAAATTGCATAGAAGAAAGCATAGGTACTAAACTTATGAACCTTCAGTTCAGAGAGGATTTTATGAATTTGACTTCAAAGGCAAAGGAAGTAAAAGCAAAAATAAGTGAATGGGACTATATCAAACTAAAAAGCTTCTGCACAACAAAAGAAAACATCAGCAAAACAAAGAGACAACCAACTGAGTGGGAGAGATATTTGCAACCACCTCTGGTAAGGTGCTAATATCCAAAATACATAAAAAACATACAACTCAACAACGACAACAACAAAACAACTGAATTAGAAAATGGGCAGAGGACCTGAACAGAAACTTCTCCCAAAAAAACATACAAATGACCAAGAGATATATGAAAAAGTGCTCAACTTCACTAGCTGTTAGGGAAATGCAAATCAAAACCACAGTAGGATACTATCTCAGACCTGTTAGAATGGCTATTACCAGTAAGACAAGCAATAACAAGTGTTGGAGAGGCTGTGGAGAAAAAGGAACCCTGATACACTACTGGTGGGAATGTAAATTGGTGTAGCCATTATGGAAAACAGTATGGAAGTTCCTTTAAAAATTAAAAATAGAATTACCATATGACCCAGCAATCCATCTTCTGGGTATCTACTTCAAAAATCTGAAAACATTTATCCATAAAGATATATATACCCGATGTTCACTGCAGCATTATTTAGGGCGGCCAAGACATGGAAACAACCAAAATGTCCTTCGATTTGATGATTAGATAAAGAAGATGTGGTCCATAGATACAATGGAATATTACTCAGCCATAAGAAAAGATGAAATACTGCCATTTGTGACAACATGGGTGGATCTTGAGATTATTATGCTAAGCGAAATAAGTCAGACAGAAAACATTGAGAACCATATGACTTCACTCATATGTGGGATATATAAATTAAAAGCAATAAAAGAATGAGACAAACAAAGAAACTAAAACTCATAGACACAGATAACAGTTTAGTGATTACCAGAGGTAAGGGAGAGGAGTGTGGTAGAAGAAGGAAAAGGGGGTCAGATGTATGGTGAGGAAAGGAGCACTGACTGTGGGTGATGAACACACAATGCAATATATAGTTGATGTATTATAGAAATATACATATGAAACCTGTATATTTACTAACCAATGTCACCCCAATAAGTTTAATAATAAGTCAACAAACAACAAATGCTTGCAAGGACATGGAGAAAAGGGAACGCTTGAACATTATTAGTGGGAGTGTGAATTTCTGCAGCCACTACGGAAAACAGTATGGAGGCCCTGAAAATACTAAAGGTAGGATTACCTTATGACCAAGCAGTTCAGCTCCTGGGTATTTATCAAAAGAAATCCAAAATACTATTCAAAATATATATGCACCCCTATGTTCACTGCAGTGCTAGTTACAATAGCCAAGATATTGAAACAACTAAAATGCCCATCAATAGATGATTGGATAAAGAAATTGTCATACATTTATACAATGGACTAGTACTCTGTCATAAAAAAGAATTAAATCTTACTATTTGCAACAACATGGATGGAGTATTATGCTAAGTGAAAGACTGTGACAAACAAATACCATATGGGGGCTGGCCGAGTGGCTCAGTTGGTTAAGAGTTGGCTTAGAGCGGTTGTGCTGAGCAACAGGGCCACCAGTTCGATTCCCACATGGACCAGAGAACGCTGCACCCGAGCTGAGATGTCGCTGAGATGGCTCAGCTGGTGTAACAACCAGATTGCCTGTTCAATGATGGGATACGCCCGCCCGCAACTTAGACTGAACTCAGCACCTTGAGCTGAGCTGCCACCCGGATGGCTCATTAGATAGGTCATGCTGTCTTAACAACAAGGCTGCTGGGTTCAACTCCCACATGGGATGGTGGCTATACCCCCCCACAACTAAGACTGAACTCGGTACCTTGAACTGAGCTGCCACCTGCATGCCTCAGTGGATAGGGCATGCACTCTTGACAACAAGGCTGATGGTTTGACTCCCACATGGGATGGTGGCTACGCCCATATGCAACTAGGATTGAAAACAGCACCTTGAGCTTAGAGGCCACAAGCTGCCGATGGGAAGCCAGATGGCGACTGGCGCCCTCCACAACGAAGATTGAAGAACAACAACTTGCCTGGTCCCCTACCCCAATTCCCTAACACTGTTTCCCTCCCCACAATTACCCAATAAATTCTTAAAAGAAAAACAAAACAAAAACATACCATATGATATCACTTATATGTGAAATCTAAAGAACAGAGTAAATGAACAAACAAAACAGAAATAGACTCATTGATACATAGAACAAACTGATGGCTGCTTGATGGGAGGGAAGTTGGTGAGATGGGTGAGAAAGGTGAAGGGATTAGAAGTACAAATCGGTAGTTACAAAATAGTTACCGGGATGTTAAATACAGTTTGGGAAATAAAATCAATAATAATATTGTAAAAACTATATATAGTTTCAGATGGGTACTGGACTTATTAGGGGGATCACTTCATAAATTATATGAATGCCTCACCACTACACTATACACTTGAAACTAATATAAAATAATATTGAATGTCGACTATAAATATATATATATATATATATATATATATATATACATATATATATATAATTTGTACACACACACACAGAGGATGTAAAGTACAGCATAGGGAATATAGTCAATGGTATTGTCATAGCTATGTATGGTGTCAGATGGGTAGTAGACTTGTTGCAGTTATCACTTTGTGATGTGTGTAAATGTCTAATCACTATGTTGTTTTGTACAACTGAATCTAATAATAATAATAATAATAATAATAATAATAATAATAAAAATTCTATAATGGACTATAACAGAGATCTGCAAACTTTTGAGACAGAAGAGCCCCCAGGGGTCAGCAAACTGTGGCTCAAGAGCCCCAGGCTCTGAAGTAAAATTGAAAATGAAAATAAAACTATCATAGTTTTTATTTATAAAATTTTTAAAGGATATTATTCACATAATGGTGATTATGTAAAAGAATATTTATGGCTCTTGAATAATTTTTAAATTGTTGTGAGGGACAGGATTGGCTCTTCCAAGGGTCGGCAAACTTTTGAGACAGAATGTACCCAAAGAGCCTCATGTGGCTTGAGAGCTGCAGTTTGCTAACCCCTGGACTATAACATCATTTTAGATATAACTGAAGAGAAAATTAGTGACCTGGAAGACAACCCTGTAGGAAATTACCCAGAGTGCATTGTAGAGATATAAATAAATGGTATATGTAAAAGGGAGGGATAGAGACAAAGCAAATAGAGGGAGAACATCCAATATATATACAGTGGGAATTTCAGAAAATAACATATAGAAAGAAAGGCAATATTTTAAGAGACAATAGCTAATGTTTTTCACAATTGCCAAAGATAAAAATTATCCCATAGAATGCACATACTGACTCCTGGACAGGAAAAATTATATTCAATAAAGAAGTAGACTCATTATAGTGAAGCTTTAGAACACAAAACAGAAAAATAAAAATTTATAAGACACCAGAAATAAATTCCCACAAAAATACAACTATTAGATTGACAGCTAAATTATCAGCAACAATAGATACTAAAATGCAATGAAATAATATCTAAGGGCGATTATGTCAATGTGTCATTCTTTACCTACAAAAACTATCATGCAATAATGAGGTAAAAATAAAGACATTTTCAAATATATGAGTAAAAATATCATTTTTAAACCTAAAAAAATCCCTTAATATTGTCAAATGTTCATTTAATGTTCATGTTATTCCTATCTTATAAATTTATTTTTAAAATATTTTTGCTTGAATTGGAGTACAAATAACATTTATATAATGCTTGGTTGGTATGTCTTTTCTGCCTCTTTTAATGTATGGATTCTTTCTCAATATATGTCTTTAAATGTTAGTCTTTCTGTGTGCTTATGCTTTCAACTGGATATTTATTTAAGTTCATTTGTCTCCATTTTGGTTTTGATTTGGGGGCATTATATTTTCAAAAGTAGTTTTATAATTGGTAAATATTATTTTGCATTACTTTTATATTTTTGTTTCATAGTTAACTTTTTGGAACAAAACGTAAAATTTAAGTCATTCTGTCAGGAAATGTTTAGATAGGTAAATTATACACAAAGATAGGAATAAATATGGCTGGTCGAGTGGCGAATTGGTTAAGAGCTGGCTTGGGACGAGAGCAGCCCTGGTTCGGATCCCACATATGAGAACCAGTGACACTGCCCTCCACAGCTAACAACAGCTCCACCTGGAGCTGGGCTGTGCGAGCCCCGGAGACGATGTAGGCTGCAGCCCTGCTGCAGTGGGCTGCCATAGGCTACAGGGAGTGGCCGGCAGCCAGCATGAGCTGCCAATAGCCGCGGTGAATGACCATCCAGAGGCCGGCGACCGATCTGCCTCACCCGAGAAGAGCACAATGACGATACCAACATGGGCCAGTGAAGCAACATCCTCTGTAACTAGACTGAAGAAAAAAAATACAGCAACTTGTCTGTTCCCCTTCCCCGATTTCCCAACGCTATTCCTCTTCCCCAATTCCCCAATAAAATCTTAAAAAAAAAAAAAAAAAAGAAAAAGAAATGTCTAAACCTGTAGAGAATTAAAAAAAAAGAGATAGGAATAAATAATTGTAAAATAATTTAAAAACTAAAAAACAATGAGAGTCCTCTTTTCAGAAGTGGACATGGCTTGGTAAAAATTCTGGATTTTTATAGGCTTTCCTACATTGTTCAGCTAGCTAAATGGGACCTAAATGCTTAGAAACACATATGCATATCTAAAAAACCCCAAATATTTTAGAGCTAGAAAGTAATTTACTGCTGTCAGGATATGACTATATATCTACTTAATTATATAGTAACTGTAGTATAATACTTGCATAACTTATCTACTTGTGTTAAAGGTAAAAAAACACAACTTTTTAAAACTATACAAAGGAAAAGTTTATTGAGCTCCTCTTTTAAATATCTGTCCCTTATTCCCAAGGAGACTATGAATGTGACCTGTAAGTGCAGAGTAGGAAATAAAGCCCCAAGCAAAAATACTGCAGGTCAAGCCCCTTGTCTGAGATTTTTTTTTTTCTTTCTATAACTGTTGTGGCTCCACAGTAATACAATGTGGCGCTATTTTTTCAAAAGACACTTTTATAACCTTTTTAACTTTGGTGCTATTAAGAATTATGTCGCATTCTTTGGAGCTGCCTTTATTTACCCCAAATTGGAGATCTGCAGTGGGATATGGGCAGGAATGAACCTTGCCAGTTCTGAATGACAATAAATTCGAGGAGGTCCCAAGAGACCAGTAACAGGCATTACAGACCCTTGGTCTACTCAGAAAGTTTTTTGCTTTACATAATCACTTATTGCTGCAGCTGTCTTTGGCCAAAAGTCATTGATTGATTTTTGAATTATTATTATTATTATTATTATTTTTTTTTTTTGAGGGCAGTGTCACTGGCCCTCATATGTGGACCCGAACCGGGGCTGCTGGCTTCCCAAGCCAGCGCTTCACCACGCCACTCGGCCGGCCCTTGAATTATTTTTTATGAGTTAGGACAAATTCAGTATTTTGTGTCCCGGTTTCCTCCACTGAAAATATAATTATAATGATACATAACTACTTTACAGAGGTGGGATAACTAATTGCTCGTTATAAAATGCTTTTCAAATACAAAATGTTAGATAAATAGTTATTACTATAGTTATTATTATTATTATTATTGTTATTATAGTCTAAAACTGAAAGATGAAAGGTGCTGGATAATTGTAAGATATGATGATGCTATATCCAAGTAAAGAGGACTAACCTGAATTTTTGGATAACAGAAATCCAAATATTTGTATGTGGTAGACGTTAGTTTCTTTTGTGGGAAGATAATATAGATAATTGTGCTTTAATTAACCCCAAATTATGTAAGCCCAAGAATTTTACATATAAATATAGATAGAAGATTATTCTAATAGTGCGTTTTACCCTATGCAATGATAATTTTAAGGAACCTTTTTCAAGCATTTAAATGCCCAGAATCAGAAATTATTATATCCTATAGTTTGAGATAGTCCAGCTTCATGCAGCATTACCAGGACTGGAGAAATTTAGCCAAACACATCATTTAAGGCAGGATATGTGTGCCAAGGCTCTCTTTAAAGCAGGGTGCAGGAACAAGAAACAGCAGCCTTTCCCTCTTCAGGCAATTACTTCCACTCAGGAGAAACAAGGTATCCCACAGAACAGAATCGATGGCCCATGTGATGTTTGTGTCCAGCAGGCATCCAGGCCTGGAGGTGGAATGAGGGAGGGACAAATCCAGCAGAAGCTTATTGGGCACACAATAGGTGGAGGGTGAGGAGTGTACTGTAACTTGGAGGGTAACAGAAAAGACCTGCTGTCCTCATGGGACCCTTGGTTCTGGATCTGAATGGAAGCATTGGAGACTCTGACACAGTCTGGAGCTGAGGGATCAGCACTGATGTCGGAATCCAGACTCCAGGTCTGAAAAGGTGATGTGAGTCAAGTTTCAGCTCAGCAAAGGTTGAAGCTGCTGAGTCTGAGTTTCCAAAACTGGCTTTGGGAGCAGGGCTGAAAAGAACTTAGGTGTGGGGAGTATCAAGGGACTCAACTATGAGCAACTGGCAGGAAGAAGCAGAAGGACTGAGAAATGCACATACTCTAGGAGAGTAAGCAAGAGGTGACGTGTCAGGAGCTTGTAGCTAAAACACTTCTGCTTCTCCTACATAGTTGATTTTGTCAACAAACAAAGCCTTTAGTTCTCAGAAATAACTGCAATGGGCACAAAGACCCCTGCTAAACTAAATATCCCCCAACTCCTGCAAATTTGTGGAGGTTGAACACACACCCAAGGCTTCATACTCACAAATGTGGTATATATGATATCCACACCTTCAGGGTCAGCTTTGTAGGACATAGACCACAAAGACATTTATAAAATTCCAAGTTTCATTTCCACAATAATGGGAGAAAACATAATTCACTAGATGGATTTTATTAAACTATGAATAATTCTGCTCCAAGTCCGGTCACCGCTTTCATCTAGTTGCAGGGAGGCATAGTCCCACTGAGCTATATGGCCTTCCATTGGCAGCTCGCAGTTGCTCAGATCAAGGTGCCATGTTCAGTGTTAGTTGCTGGGGGTGGGGGGGTGCAGCCCACCATCCCATACAGGTGTCAAACTGGCAACCTTGCTGCTAAGAGCATGTGCTCTCACCAGCTCAGTGGCAACTGAACTCGGGCACAGCTCACTGGCCCATGTGGGAATCGAACTGCCAACCCTGTTGCTCAGAGCTCATGCTCTTAACCAACTAAGCCAACTGGGCCAGCCCTGAAAATATACATTTTTGGAAAGCCAAAAGTACTGAATCTTAGCTTTCACAAATTTGAACAGGGTAGTACATTTGGATAACGTTCAGGTTATTGCTTTCAAATCCTGTGTAGTAAGTACATCTTTGTATATATAACACTAATTTTTGTCCTAAATATAGAAAAATATTCATGCCAATTTTCGGACCCAAAGTTCAAAGGATATGCCAATGCTTCATTAGTCTTTTGTCAAGTATATAAGATAGCTTTGATAAAACATCCAAAAAGGTCTTATATTCAGGCATTGTCCCTTGAAATGGAAAATTCCATTAACAATTATTATTATTAAGTATGCTCTGAATCAGTGATTCTAAACTTTAATATATTTCAGAATTGTCTGAAGGGCTTATTAAAATACAGATTGTATTACTGGCCCTATACTCAGAGTTTCTACAGGTCTGCAATGGAGCCCAAGAATTTATATTTCTAACAAGTTCCCTATTGATGCTGACATGCCAATCCATGGATCACACTTTGAGGGTTTCTCCTGTAAATGACAGTGGTTTAAGCGCAGACTTTGGACTATATTAAAAGAAGGTTGGTAAATCCTCTTTCAAAAAAAAAATCATCATAAGGTGGGGGACAACTGTTAAAAAAAAAAAGAAAACACAACCATTTCAGAACTACGGAATACAACAATCCGAGAATTTATGCTTCAAACACTGTTGAACTTTAGTTAAGAATAGTGGAAATCTGGGCATTCTCGCTCTCATCCCCATCTTCCCAACTTGGTTGTTGTAGAAGTTTTGCCAGGAAGGGGCAGTCTGTGTTGCTGTGGTAAGAAGAGACTCACTTGACTTGGATGTGGGTTATGACCATGCCCAGGAGAGTTCTCAGTGGAAGTGACAATCCAGGCCTGGTGAAATACATGTGCAGTAGAAACCAAAGAGGCTCCAATATTTTTGCATACTCCTGGCCAGCCCTGAGACTGTATCTATGTGCACAGGAGACACACAAAGCCCAGCAAAATATAAAACCTGAGAATAGCCTGAGCTATGCAAGTGCTCTGCTACCTACACAGAGATCTATCAGCAGAGAATGGCAGCTGAACTGGCTGAAAGGGGTTTGAGCAAAATAACTATCCAATCATTAGCTGACAGCTAAGCTACATTGAAAAATGGCAGTCCTTAGCAAGATAGTATTAAAATGAAAACAGGTATTTGAAAACCTAAAGATAAGTGAAAATGTCAGAGACCGCTGATTATAGAAAGACATATTTCACAGATTTAGCTCACATAAATTACTAAACAAAATAAGCAAGCAAAAAAACCTCACAACAACAACAACCTTCAGAGGGGAAATAATCAGATTCCAGAGTAGCTACAGTTGATATTATCTAAATTGTCCAGTTTTTTTTTTTTTAAGACACGTGGAAAGGAACAGGAACCTGTGACTGATATTTAAGAAGAAGAAGAGGAAGAAAAAACAGTCAAAAGTAGAATGGTGGTTGCCAGGGTTCTGGGGAAATAAAGAGTTATCGTTTAATGGGTACAAAGTTTCAATTTCGGAAGATAAAATTGTCTGGAGATTGATGGTGATGATGGTTGTGTAACAATATGAATGCACTTAGTGACATTGAACTGTACATTTATCAACAGTTAAAACAGTAAATTTTACTTATGTATATTTTACCACCACCACGACCAAAAAACAGTTAATAGAAACTGTCAGTCTCCAGATGTTCAATTTATCAAAGGTCAGGACAACTATAAGGGCTGACAATTAAGTTCGCAAACTTGCCACTGTGCCCTTGCATTGGCAGCACTGTACAAATAGCTTGATAAGGTTTCATAACCTTGCTATATCAGTGTCTCACAGCTGTGTTTGTTGTTGACGTGTCGTGGTGTCTTGCTGAGTGGCGCTCATTATTATTGTTGCTTGTTTCTTTGTGTGATCACAAGAATGTCTGAACTTGAATTAAACCAACAAACAAACATTAAATTTTTTGTTAAACTTGGCAAGAGTGGAAGTGAAGTCAGGGACATGTTAGTCCAGGTTTATGGGGATAATTCCATGAAGAAAACAGCAGTGTACAAATGGATTAAATGTTTTTCCGAGGGAAGAGAATATGTCACAGATGAGGAGAAGTCAGGGCAGCCAGTAACGAGCAGAACTGATGAAAACATTACAAAAATTTTTCAAATTTTGCATCAAAATCATCAGCTGACTGTGCGCAGTATGGCAGGCCAAGTAAACATCAACAGAGAAACAGGAAAATCTTAACTGAAGATCTTGACATGAGAAAGGTGTGTGTAAAAATGGTCCCGACCCGAAGAAGCTGACTGATGAACAAAAAAGCAAAGGAAAGTCGAAGTTTTCCAAGGCGTTTGGAGAGGCAAGATCATGTTTTGAGCCATGTTATCACTAGTGATGAAACATGCATGTACCAATACAACCCTGAAACAAAGCGTCAAAATGCACAATGGAAGTCAGCCAATTCTCCATCACCAAAAAAGTTCCATCAGTCCAAATCAAGAGTCAAAACGGTTGCTAACCTTTCTTGATATCAGAGAGATTATTCATTATTATGAATTTGTAGCAACTGGACAAACAGTTAACCACGTTTACTATTTGGAAATGCTGAAAAGGATGAAAACTAACTGAGCTTTTCGCCAATTCATGGCTCTTGCATCACAACAATGCATCAGCTCACACAGCACTGTCTATGAAAGAGTTTTTAGCCAGTAAACAAATAACTGTATTGGAACACCCTCCCTACTCACCTGACCTGTCCCCCTTGACTTCTTTCTTTACCTGAAGGTAAAGGAAATATTGAAAGGAAGATAGTTTCATGACATTCAGGACATCAAGCATAATATGAAGACAGTTCTGATGGCCATTCCAGAAAAAGAATTCCAAAATTGCTTTGAAGGGTGGACTGGGCGCTGGCATTGGTGCATAGCTTCCCAAGGGGAGTACTTTGAAGGTGACCACAGTGATATTCAACAATGAGATATGTGGCACTTTTTCTAGAATGAGTTAATGAATGTAAGTGTCAGACCACATATATAAATATATTCAAGGTACTAAACAGAGGATGTTTGAAATAATTAAAGGAAAGTATGACAATGATGAATCAACAAATAGAGATTCTCAGTGACTTAGAAATCATACCATTCTGGCTTTTAAGAGTGTAATAACTGGAATGAAAAAGTCCTTAGAGGGTCTAATAGTAGATTTAGGATATCAGAAGAGAGAACCAGTGAATCTGAAGATAGATCAAATCAAATTATTTAATCTGAAGAAGAGAGAAAAAAAAGATTGAAGAAAAATGAACAGAGACTTATAGAGCTGTGTGACAAAAACAAGAGCAAGCATGCAAATATGTGTGCAATGGGAGTCCCAAAAAGGGAACAGAAAAGGGGAACAAGTAAATATTTGAAGAAATAATTGGCCAAAATACTCTCAAATTTGATGAGAAACATTAATCCACACATTTAGGAAACTTTAAGAATCATTAGAAAGATAAAAAGAAGGAGGTCCACAACAGAAAAACTGTTGAAAAACAAAGACAAAGAGAAACTTCAGAAAGCAGTAAGAGAAAAATGTCATCATGTACAAAAGGCCATCAATATGATTAATGGCTAACTTATCTTCTGGTACCATAAAGGCCAAAGGTAGTATAATAACATATTCAAAGTGCCAAAGGAAAAAACAAAACAAAACCAAGAAATCTTTCTAGCCAAAGATCCAAAACCCACCAAAACTCCTTTAAAAATTAAGGTGAAATAAAGGCATTTTCAGAAAAACAGAGACTGCAGAACTTTCTTATAAGAAATACTTAGAAGAAATATTACAGAAATACTAAATGCGAGATGATAATGCAAAACCACAAAAATATGAAAAGCATCATAAATGACAAATATGTGGGTTGATATAATAGAAAACTTTATAAATATATTTTCTCATGTTTTCTATTAACTTCTTTGAAAGATATGATTATTTAGTTTATAACATACGTAAATGGACTATATAGGACTCCAAACATAGATTAGAGGTATGGAATGAAGATATATTAGAGCAAAATTTGTATTTTAGCAAAATTAAGTTAATGTTGATCTGAAGTAGATTGTAATAAATTAAGACTCATTGTAACACCTAGTTAACCAAGAAGAAAACACTAAAAAAAGAAAAAGGTAAAAACTCAACAGCAGATCTAAAATAGTAAACTAAAAATATTTAATTAATGAAAAAGAAGGTAATAGAGGAGGAGCAGGGAAAAGACAAGAAGCATGTAGAAAATAAATAGACAAATTACATATGTACATCCAATGTTAAAAATTACATTAAATGTGAATATTCTAAATACCTGAATCAAAAACAGGGATGATCAGCTTGAATAAAAATAGAAAGATCCAACTATATGTTTTCTATAAGAGATGCATGTTACATTCAAACATACAAATATGTTGAAAATAAAAGGATGGCGGAAGATGTACCCTGCGAACAGTAACCATACAAGTGTTGGAGTGACTATATTAATATCAGGCAAAATAGTCCTTAAGGCAAGAAATATTACTAGAGACAAAGAGGTATAATTTATCATGCTGAAAGGTTCAATACATCAGGAAGATACAATGATAAATGTATCCACACCTAATAACAGAGCTTCAAAATGCATGAGGCAAAAACTGACATAATTGAAAGGAGAAATAGTATATTCATAAGTAATAATTGGAGATTTCCATATTGTACTCTCAATAATTTAACAAACAAGCAGACATAAAATCAGCAAGAACATAGAAAATTGAAACAATATTATGAACCAACTCAACCTAACTGATAAATATATATCTATATACATCCATCTATCTACCTATCCATCTATATATCTATATCTGTATCTGTATCTATATCTATATATAATGCTCCACCTGATGACTGCAGAATATATATTATTCTCAAGCAATATAGAACATTTTTCAGTTAGACCGTCTGCTAGATTAATCAAGAAAAATAGAAGACACAAATTACCAACATCAAGAATAAAAGAAGGGACATCTTTACTGACCCTAAATAAATTAAAAGGATTAAAAGTGAATGTTATGAACAACCTATGCCAAAATATTCATCAACTTAGATGAACTAGAAAAATTCCTAAAAATATATAAATTATGAAACCTGACTTCGGAAGAAATATAAAGTTTGAATAGATCCTTGACAAGTAAAATAATTAAATTGCTAACAAAAAGTTTCCCTATGAGGGGCATCACCAAAATGGCAAAGGAGGGAACTCCAAATCTTCATCCCTCCAATAAAACAGTGATTAAGTTGATGTAAACTGTTAGAATCCCCCTTTTCAGCTCTTTCAAATGTAACAATAACAACAGCTTACAAAACCAGGGAACACTTAAAGAAAAGAAATAATTGAAATTTGGTGAGAGAGTGTTGTTACATTTTAATTTACCTGCCTACCATCATCCCACTCCCCAGCACAGCACAACTAGACCATGAAGACTGTGGTCCATGTATCTAGTGCAGCTTGCCAGTTTCAGAGGGAGCAATATAAACCTAGTTCAGAGAATTATGGTTGTGTGCATTGATCCATTTGTTGCATGCCTGAAGGATGAGCTAAAGCCCTCACCTTTGTTTGACTCACCTCAGAGCTTTCCCAGAGCTTGGGAAGCTTCCTAGACAGAATGTGTTGTCAATAAAGACAAGTTTACTACCTGCATCCTCCTAAAACAAAGGGTAAGATATCATGCAATCATCTGACAGACCAAAAAACCTGAGAAGGAAGAAGCTAGGAAATGAGATATGTGGGGGAACACATACTTTGAAAGGCTCTTGCATATATCAGAGAATCTAGAAGGCCATACACATGCCCAGGTCTGAATATATGCTCAGAAAAGACCTAGGCTTTCACTTCTGGCTCAACTTTAGGGTTAGTTGCAACAAGGAAGTGAAGGCTAAGGCAGAGTTATAAATAGCCGAATAAGTATTGAAGAAGTGGCCCAACATGAGCCAATCTGCAAAGGTGGGAGAATATCCCCCACCCCTTTTTTTTTTTTTTTTAGCTAAGCCATCCTGCCAGCTGTTGGCAGCTCAGCTCGGGCAGGGAATTGAACCGGTGACCCTGTTGCTCAGAGCTCACACTCTTGAGTGAGCTCTTAATCAACTGAGCTACTCAGCCGGCCCTTCCCTCCCTTCTTTCCTACCTTTCTCCCTCCTTCCCTCCCTCCCTCCCTCCCTCCCTCTCTCCCTCCCTCTCTCCCTTCCTTCCTTTCCTTCTTTCCTTCCTTCCTTCCTTCCTTCCTTCCTTCCTTCCTTCCTTCCTTCCCTCCCTCCTTATCTTATTTCCTCCCTTTCTCTTTCCTTTCCTTTCCTTTCCTTTCCTTTCCTTTCCTTTCCTTTCCTTTCCTTTCCTTCCCTTCCCTTCCCTTCCCTTCCCTTTCCTTCTCGTCCCTTTATTATTATTGTTTTTATTTTGGCTTCAAACATTTAAGGAAATTTCTATCAAATCAGTAGCTGACACAGCAAAGATCTCAGTGGCCATACATGACAAATACAGCCTTTATGCAAATTATTTAGAAGGGTCACTAA
Organism: Aselliscus stoliczkanus; assembly: GCA_033961575.1. Taxonomy (NCBI): domain Eukaryota; kingdom Metazoa; phylum Chordata; class Mammalia; order Chiroptera; family Hipposideridae; genus Aselliscus; species Aselliscus stoliczkanus. Next base: position 36,568,018 of record CM066738.1, read on the forward strand.
ACAACCAAACAATTACAACCTATAATAAATGACAATAACAAACCAAAGAAGAGGGAGAGATCCTGATTTCCATTTTATAACATTCTAATTTTTCACTTTCAATAAAATACAAAGCATGCACCTGTATTTTCCAGGTACTGTTATAGGCACTAGCAGTATATTCATGAATAAATTTAAAAATCCCTGTTTTCCTGAAGTTGATGTTTTATAAAATAAATATATTTATTCACTAAGGCATTATTTATTTTGGTAATTTTTAAACGCATAGAAAAGTTGAAAGATTTCACACTAAACTCCCCAGATATACCGTTGATAGTTTACTATACTCATCCTATCACATCTCTGTGCATGTAGCCATCTATCCACGCGTCAATCCACTTTTTCTTATAGTATTATATTTAAGACTACACAATGGAAACAACATAACTGTCCAATAGTAAGGTATTAGTTAAATAAATTGATTTCACCAAGCATAATTATATGCAAACACTCAAATTTATAATTTTCAGGCTATGGAATATCCTGTATCTAATGATAAAGAAATAACAGAATATGAAACTATTCAATGTGCATTGTGATTTCAACACTATGAGATATACAAACGAAAAAGACTGTAAGTTAATATGGATAAATACAAGACACTTGATATGACAGGGTGGTGGAATTATTGTAACTATTTTTTCCTCCCTTTATTTTGGTTTTCATTAAAGTTATTGCATTGTTCATTCATTACATACATTAGAAATTTTAAATTAGGACTATAAAACGATTAACTATAATGTGTATCTAAAATTATTTAGCAAGGTAGGGAACAAATTGTAATATATTTTATTAACTGATTGTATATTGAATAGTTTCTAGTGCATGCATATACGAAGATGAATAAAATGGGGTTTCTGCCCATTAACACTTTACAATGTTAGAGACTGTGTTTCCATAAAACAATAATTATATGATGAACCATAATTATGCTGTGTTATGTAGTGGTTAAAAGAGTAGGTTCTGAACCAGACTACTTATGCTTGCTTCCAGGCTTCATTTCATATGACGTATTTAATATTGAGAAAGTTACTTCTCTTTGTCTCAGGTCCTCATTTCTAATGAGGTTAAATATAATTCCTACTTCTCAGATTTGTGTGGAGATTAAATGAGTTGGTACAAGTTATACACTTAGAATAGTCTTTGGCACATGATAAATACTAAACAAATATTGGCTTTTTATTTTGGCTTCAAACATTTAAGGAAATAGTACTTAATATAAATAAATACTATTTAATATTAACAAGTACTATTTAATGTTAATATGTTGTTTTTAAAGTTCTGCATTGTTATATTCTTGTTTAGGAAAATGTCTACCAATCCTGTATTTATGCATTTTTTAATCCATATGCTATAATAAAACAAAGTAAAGGTAATATAATTATATTTATACGTTCAGACATTAAAACTGTACATTTTACTGCAAGCTGATATATTTAAATTCCCTTTAAAAATCTCTGTTGGCAAACATCTATTTAGAAATGCGAGGAAAATCCATTTCTAACTTAAAAATTATTTGAGACTATTCTAGGGTACAGATTGATTCCATGAGAAAGTCGTATGCTTCCCAGTATCTTAGCAGTGGTGCTTAACTTTTCTAGATTTATGGCAGCCTTTTAAACTTGCTCAAGAATTGCATTTGATCAGGACATAGGACCAGATTGAAAGCGGTTTTTATTTATCTCTAAGCTTAATGCCAATAGAAAAATATATTGTTAAAAACGATGTCTGTTGGGTTTTCAGAATATATTGTGTAATTCCTTGATAAATAATCTAAATACAAGTATAAATAAATTTGGTAATTAATAAACAAATGAAACTATGGCGCTTATCTCACAAATCACCAAGCTGAAAAGGTAACATTTATTTACTTATTTTCATTTCTTTACCTCCTTTCCATAGGAATTTGAGGTGGAAAATTTGCCAGTTTTTAATTCTCCCCTCTTTGAATATTTTAGTGTCATTATATGGGAATAATTTGGATCCCACACAAGATTATGATGGAAATGATGGAATGATGTAATGACTTTGGAGCGAGTTTTATCCTGTCTCAGGAGAACTCATAATTGGATTGTGTTTATGGAAGAAGATGAAGAAGGAGAAGGGATATAAAAATGGAATAACCCCTTTATCTTCATCTGACTCTCCACTCTGTATTGCCATTTTTATTTTCAGGATGGTCTGGAGAACTTCTGTTTTGTTTCCCTATTCCATACATCAAGTCTTCTTAAAGGAAAGTATTTTCACAAAGTGGAACTTAATTTTTAAAATTCTGTTCTATTCATTGTGTGTTATTTTATGTGAGTTTTATAGAGAAACTGATGCTAAAGAGGTGAGTTTTTAATAACTTGATGTTGCATGATAAGGTAGATTCAGGGAGTGGATGGTATGGAAAGGCTGTGTAGGATCAGTCCCAGAAGTACAGGTTGGTAAACATATTTTTTTTCTTTTTGTAAATCGTAAGATATTTAAGATTACCTGCATGATTGCTCTGTTTCTTACCATCCTTGGAGGTGTTTAGCAATACAGAATGAAACAATGCCAGGTCTTAACTATTTGCTAGTGAACTGCTTTTCCCCAGAGCTGATGCATTTGGCTATTGAGAAGGCTGTCTGAATAGTGATGAAGACAAGAGTTGACAGCAGTGAAGTTGAAGATAGGGTTATTTTTTAGGTGAGAAAAATTAAAAGTTTATAGATATTATTTTATATATATTTCTTTTGAAGGCAAGACTATTTCCAGTCCAGCTAATGTCTATGGTCTTTTTGGATATTCTATCCTGAAAATAGGTTTTAGATGCCAGCATTAGAGAAAATCTGAAATATTCTGAAAGATATTTTACCTCTTAAAAGTTAATTAACTTCACACCACACTTGGACTATTTAAACATGATATCTGTTGAGTTTGGCTTATGGAAAAGCATAACTTTGATGGGTCTCCATTGTTTAGATCTTAAAATGTATCTCCATATAAATTATACAAAGTTGCTGACACTGGAAAAGGTTGTATATATTGTTGCATGTTTGATTTAATCATCTCCTCTAGGACACAATATTTTAACAGTTATGAGGTACAATAAACTTTCATTCTGTATGGAGTTTTCCATGACACCTCTACCCTAACTTGCTCCATAGCACTGCACTACACAATTCAATAAAGAGTTAATTTTTTTCAACTTGTTTATTATTTAAAGTACACAGTTTGGAGGGGAAAAGTGAGGATTTGAGTTGGATTTGAAATGAGACGGAGCATTAATGAGACAGAGAGATACAGAAAGTCTGTTCTAGCTGGCAGGAATTCCCAAAGGGGTAAAACATAGGGTAGACTGAAAAAGCGAAAATGAATTTAAATACATAGGCAGAGGAAAGGCATCTGTGAAAGTCCATGATGTATGATATTAGCTGGAGCAAACAGACTGAATTTCTGGAGGATGTAGTCAAAGAAAAAATTAAATGCAAGGATAAACCTTCAGAGTAATTTGTAGAAATCACATAACAAGCAAGGTGTTCTTTGTTCCCCAGTCCATGAGGAAGCATTCTATTGGACATCTGTCATCTGACGAGAAAGAACATTGAATTCTTAGAGTCAGAGAGATCCCACTGTCAGAGAATAAAATGCTGTGTGTGGATAACAACAGTGCTGGGGAAAGACTGGGGGTAGGGGTGCCTGTAGAGCAAAGGAGGCATTAGGACCATGTTAGACTGAATGAATGAAAGAAATCCTACTTAGTTAAAAGTGGAGGGAGGGAAAATTAAAGCCAGTCAAGAAGAATTCTAATTGCTTACTCATTTGGAAATGAACAAAAGCGTTGCTGCTCAGAAGCCAGGAAATAGCTCAGAAGTGATGTTTCCTGGTGGATAATGCAGTGATCAAGGAAGAATTCCAGTCACTCGAGTCTGTACTCGTCTGTCTCTTTCTCATGCGTGCACATGCCCTTGACCCCAGAGGAGCTGCTCTTGGCGGAGACCAAGTTTCTCCTGCCATGCCTCCCATTACATAAAACATCAAAGCTGAAAACATCATCTTTGACAGGGGAAAAGCCTTTCCTTCTACATGTTTACTGTAAGTTTTTTTTTTTTAATTTTTGATTTCATAGCCAAGACTATTCATGTAGCCATAGTCCTAAATTGTGGTGCCATCTGCATACCTGACATATGCAAATAGCAGTGGTTGATGGAATTTCACCTAAGGTCTGATTGTACCTAGGGAGGCTTCACAGGCTCTAAATGCCTGCTTTTATCTTATACATCGAGAAACCCATTGTAACTTTCAGAGCTCTGCCAAGTTGGCAAAAAGAGTTGGCGAACTTCCCATGCCGGGTTCCTTTTAATTTGAAGGTTTTGAAGTGGGTCTCGCTCTAGTGAGTGAAGTTGTGGTAAATATTGTGTGGAGTCCTTGTGAGGTCTTTTAGTTGTTGACTGTAATCTTTTCATAATTTCACATGAATGAGAAACATCATTCCCTTGCAAGTGTATTTTCTGTTTCTTCAAAGTTATGGTAGTCTTTTCAGTTACCATATGAAACATAAATCCTCTGAGCAAATGCCTGTTTTGACAGAGAACTTTCAAGATTTGTGGCAAAAGTTTAAACAGGTCCTAATTGATAAGATTTAAATATTGTATATAGTAATTAGTTATGTTAATCAAAAAACCCTAAAACATTCTGCATTATTCCTTCTATAATCTCCCACAAGTTATTCTCCAAGACTAAATATTTATAAATTAAACATATGAGGTGTGGGAAATATAATTGTGTTAGATTTTTTAAGTGCTTGACACAATGATGAAAAATGTCAGTTTACAGTAAGTCTACAAATCATAAATGAGGGCTTATTTTACCACATAGCTTTGTTAAAATGAAATCCCCAAGCAGAATAATGAAATTGCAGATAATTGCTATAGAAGGAAGGATACATAAAAAATCTCACTGAATACTAGATACTTGAGCGTATTTGATCTGGTATGTATAGATTGCTCCTAATTGAATGAAATAATTAAAAACAAAATTTTTTTGACTCTTATCGATTGGTTAAATATTTTGTGTCTCAATCTTTGTCTTCCTTAAGGTTCCACTATAAGCCACCATTATATTGTTCTAGCTCTTACATAATAATGAGATGTTTTAAAATTTCTTTTTCCCCTTTTTCTTATTAAAAATAAAAACCCACTCCTCAAAATATTATGCTATTATTATTTTAATTTCTCAAACGTGCTTGTCCGTGGTTTCCTCATCTAACTCTTAACCTTTATGGCCTTTATACTTTTCTAAATGCTATAAGAGGTCTCTTCCTCAGTAGCCTTGTCATTAAGTGACTTCTTGTACTTTCGTCACTTCCTGAATCAAAAGTAAGTTTTTACCTCATTATATTGTGAGAGACTTAGGATCAAGGGCAAAGGAGAAGTTTAGACTCTCTCTGAGGCCTAAGATAATATGACACAGACATCTAATAGTTCACTGAAATGTAAGGTCACCATAGATAATGGAGAATAATTATTGATTTATTGAAAGAGGCAGCTACTCAGCCAGATGACATTTTCCAGTGTCCCTTGCATCTTAAGTGGGGCATGTGTCTAGTTTTCATAAATGGAATGTGAGAGAAAATGATGTGTGTCATTATTAGGCCAAGTCTGTTAGGAAGCAGGTATGACTTCCCCATGCTATCTTTTCTTGTCTGCTACCTGGTTATAGAAAACTCTGAGGACATAGAGAATATCAGAGCCACAAGATTGAAGGAGTATGGGTCATTGCATCACCACATGGAGAAAAGCTGTCCACTAGCAAGAAACAATTACATCGGACTGCTGCATGAGCACAAAATAAACTTCTGTTGTGGTAAACCATGACATTTTTATAACAGCTAATGTTACCTTCACTAACACAGGTGAAGAAATCTTGCTGTTAGTCTTATTTGGAGGGGTCTCCTAATTCTGGTGACTCCAGAAGAACTAGAGGAAAGCTGCTTTAGTGTGTTCAGTGGCACCAAGACCTTATGAATTGGAGAAATCTGCTCTACCAAAAGACCTAAGTTATAATAGATGCCTTCAGAAACTTCCACAAAATGCTGACTACAAAACCCAGGACAGCCTCACCTGGGACTTCCATGGTACATGTTTCCACGGCTTGCAAAATAGTATTTGCTAAAGAAACATCCAGACAAGAGAGGGAAATGATACTCACAATTCATTTAAGAACCTTCTAGATGATGAAGAGCAATTGGACAACTGGAAAAGTAGGATCCCGTTGAATTAGAAATAATGAAAGAACTAAAAGTACTTCATCAAAAAGAGGAAGAAGTGCTCTCAGGAAAATTGTAGAAAAGCCGTTGAGAAGAGTATACAAAAGTATTCTGGAACTAAAAATAAAATCAAAATTCTACCAAAGCTAGTAGGTGAGCTGAAAAAGAAAATAATTCTGCTGCTTATCATGCAAAATTAATCTTATAGAAAATCAAGTGAAATATTTCACAATATAGTGCAAAAATAGAATAAAATCCATTTAATTACAGAACTAACTGAAAAACTGTGAGAAAGATACATGGAAAGCAAAGTGCATATAAACCCCTTAAGCATCTGAGTATCCTGTTTTGCTTAAAAAATATTCTTCACCTCAGAGTTCTTAAAATATTCTATTTTATAATACTGTTATTTTAATTTTTTTGAACTTTAGCTTCTTAAAGTATAATTTTATGTATTTTGTATATAGTATAAGATAGGAGTTTATTTTTTCCTACATGGATGCCAACTATCAGTGTCATTTAATAACTAAATTACCCTTTCGCACAGATATGAAATGCAGCTTTTGTCACATATTACATTTTGTAGGTACATATTTTCTTGACTCTATGCTTTTACTGATATTTTGCCTTTTCCAGTAACTATACGGTGCTATATTAATTATGGCATCTTTATAGATTGTTAAAATATCCGATGGGGAAAGTACTCTTTTAGTATTACTTTTTTTGCAGGCATTTTTGGCTTTCTACTTATCAGATGAATTTTAAAATAATTTTCCAGTTGACAACTGTCACCACAAAACGTTGAAATTGTAACTCTGTTTTAGTTCTTATTTTGTATTTTATGTGATTTTAAAGTTTTGTTTATGAAGGTATTGTACCTTTATTATGAATTTATTCTTACAAATTTTATAGTTTATATTGCTTTTGTGACTAGGATTTATTTTTTCCATATTCACAAACAATTGGTTATTATTGCTCTACTGAAATACTATTGTTGAATGCTTATTTGAATCCAGCTTCCATATTGAATTCTCTTATTAACTCTACTTGTTTCTGAAATTGGAAATAAAGTCATCTTGTCTTTTTTCTTCCAATATTTTTATCAACTGTATAAGTTGGGATTCTCATTTTGTTAGCTAGAACTTCACAGGAAATGTTGAAACAATAGTGGTGAAGCAAGAGTCCTTTTTTTTTTTCATTATTTGAATGGAAATGGCTCCAATGTTTTACTGTATTTGGTGTTTACAGTTGAATTTTGGTAAATATTCTTTAAAATGAATCCTGTTATTCCTATGCTAGAGTTTTATTTAGATTGGCTGCTGAATATTATCAAATGCTTGTTAGGTATTTATTGATATAATTATTTTGTTTTTCTCCTCTTATTTGTTAGAAGAGGTTTTGGTATTCCAGAATCCAAGAGGTAAGAAGAAAAGAGTGGCACTTCATATAAATATGTAAAGCCCAGTTTCTGCACTTATGAAACATTCAGCAAGTGAGGGAGATAAGACCAAAGTGTTTATATCAGCACTGCATAAGATATAATTCAGATGAAATTGTGCAGTTAAGAGAGGAAGCGCAGATATGAGTGAGGTCTGGATTTCACAAGAAAGACTTCTTGACGAATGACAATCCCTAAAGCTGGAACAAGATAGGACAGGCTTATTCGTGAAATTGAAAGCAGAGAAAATATTAAAGTTGTATATATAACAGGTGATGAAAAATTTTCAGCCTCTGGAAATGAAAATTAGGGTGGTTTAAAACATACCAATATGATACAAAAGATCATTTGATCTTCTCCACTAGAGATAGATAAGAGAAGTGACAAAGCTACTATGTTAAGTACAACAAAGAAAATCATAGCAATGTGAATTGTTAATCACTGGAATTTTTTATCCCAAAAGTAGTTCTCTGTAATTCTACCAACTTTTCCAATTTTTCTGCTTGATATCAGGGATGAGGAGACCTTTTCTAGAGCCAAGAGTAATTGATTTTATGGAATATATTGAGGAAAACAAGTAACAGATCTGCTGGTTAGCGATCTATTTACTCCTGAAACCATTAGATGTACAAAACTAGAGAATGAGGAGATCAGAACCTGTAGGTAGGTTGCTAGAACCTAGAACATCACAAGAGTGAACAAACTAAAGACTTCTTTTAAAAGATGGGGGAGTATAAAGTCAATTTATTTGCAGTACCTTTTTCTGAAACCCAACGAAAACAACAAAAATAAAATTCAAGAAAACAGTTAGTTCATATACTATGATTTACTGTTCCTGAATTCTTTAGTTACTCTCTAAGATGGCTGGATTCTGTGTTTGTAAAAAGAGCTCAAGATGCTACATGGTTTGAGTTCTGTTCCCCCTGTACTTTCTTTTCCAGCTGTGTTGAACTACTGTTAATTTTCAGAATTGGCATGCTACAGTCTCCACATATTAATCCCTCACTCCTTACTCCCACTCTGCCATCTTCCCTGGTAAACTACTCATTCCCTGTGACTCATCTCGAATACCACCTACTCTGTATACCTTTTCTGACCTCCCAATATCCATACAGGTGACTTATTGTTTTCTGCTCCCATTGCGCCTTCATCTTTCTTTAGTATTCCACAGATAAATGATAAGCTTTTGCTTTTTTTCTTCTTGTTTTGTTTATGGACCTTGTGGTAAACAGTCCGTCCTCTATCCACTCTCTCCTCTAGAGGCTACGTTTCTCAACCAGGCCAACCTTAAGAAGACATTAGCAACACACACACACATACACACACACACACACACACACACACACACACACACACACACTGCAAATTATGTTTTATGAAGATTTCCTGAGGAGACAGGAGAGAGTATTAACATCTACAAAGCAGAGACTAAATAAAAGTAGATTGGATACCTCCATTTTCCCCCGAGCATAATGTATACTATTTTCTCTCATAATATTATCTCTTCCATATATATTCTAAAGTGTGACTTTCATCACCCCAAGCAAGTTAGTTGTCACCCTCACCTTGCATCAACCAGAGCAAAAGCTTCCATTATTCTAAAACTTACATCTTTTCGTACCTCTTACCAGACCTGCGGTTACTTATCTAAGTCTTCACTCCTTGGATACTCCTCTCTTGTTTTGGGGGAGCAAGTGAATGGAAACAGGAGATTAAACTGTTAATAATATAAAACATTTATACCTAGCTTACTGTATGCTATGTACTATAGTGTATGAGATATGATCAACAAATATGGTGAATACTGTTGCTGAGTGCCATCCAATGGAAAGGCAGGGATTTTCAACATGGGAAGTTGAACCTTATTAAAAGTGTGTGACAAGTTTCAACTTATTTGGTGCGGTCAGTTGGGTATGAGCTACAGCTGAGAGAAGGTGTGTTTTACAGTGTGCTGTAAGTCATCCTCCATCATGACAACACTCTGTGTCACACATCACTTCTGGTATGGCAGTTTCTGTGAAATAAAAACATTATGGTGTGTCCTCATCCACCTTATTCACCTGATCTGTCACCATGCAACTTCTGGCTCCTCCCCAAAGTCAAGATAACCAATCAAGTAAACATTTTTAATTGATTGAGGACATCGAAACAGCCATGACAGCACAACTAAAGACACTCACAAAAGAAGACTTCCAGAACTGCTTCAGAAAGTGACAAGAACAATGGGATAAGTGTTTTTGAAGTGAGGTGGAGTATTTTGAGCGGGATTAATGGCAATGCATGTTTTACTGTAATGATTTTAAAAATTTAAACATTCACCATATTCTTTGATCACACCTTGTACAAAGGTACATTATATATTTATTTAAATAAGATTTTCTTTATATCTCCATACCTACAGGTTTTTCTCCTATAGAAGACTATTAGCATTTTCACAGTGATGATTATTTCATTTTTCTCTGTATTCTTAACACTTAGCAACATGCCTGGCATATAGTAAGTGCTTCATAAATGCTTGTTGGATGAATAAAGAGTGTGTGTGTGTGAAGGCTGGCCGAGTGGCTTAGTTGATTAAGAGCTCATTCAACAGTGCGAGCTGACCTCTGAGCAACAGCAGTTCGACGCCCAGCCCGAACTGAGCAGCCACTGAGCTGCCAACAGGTAGCAGGATGGCTCAGCTAAAAAAAAAAAAAAAAAAAAAAAAAAGAGTGAGTGTGTGTGAATGTAATCTAACCGGTGATGAGAATAATAGGCCTGTTCACAATACCCTTAGTCATAATTCTTTTTTATATTTGTTTTTTGTTTTCATCTCACCATTGTTCTCCTCTGACACAATTCATCCTTGTGGTCAGAGGCCCTGGTTGTCACTTTATCATCCATGGATATTGCCAGCTCTTATATTCTGACAGTTAGTTATTCCACTGGAAATCTTTTAATTAGGATTCTCTTGTTTACACTGAAACAGCTTACACCTTGTGACATATCCCTTACATCAGTACAGGGCAATGCTGTCAGTTTGTGTGGATAGGAGACAGTGCACCCTGCCAATGTAGACAGGTCCGGGTTTTCAATCTGTGCTTGTGTATCTCTATGGGTTTGAAGAAGTCCCCTCACAGGCCACTGTGATGAGAGGTCAGACAAGACTCATGCTCCCTATTCTAATTCTAATCAGAACATCTCTACTTTTTTACATTTTCATCTTTTAGGAAAATGCTACTGTATACATTTGAAAACCACTGGGTAAAAACACCTAGAAAAATCCATAGCTCAATTTCCTACTATTCTTTTTAAAATATCAATATAGCCATATAAATAACATAAATAACTCATGTAATATGTCCTTAACATTAGAAGGCTGTAGCAGTATAGTCTGTTTCTGAAAATAAAACACAATAGAAACATCTTCACCTGCAAAAACAAACAAACAAACAACAACAAATAGTCCAAGTCAAATATAAGAATGAGTAGACATTTCCTAGCCTGGTCAGACATAGCAGTTAACCCAGAAGGAAGTTCTTTACTCTGAATTTGAGAGACCTATAGCAGTTTACACAGAGATTGTCTTGGATGAGACACCATTACTCTTTGGGGCTTGTTCCTTCAGAACCTCAGAGGACTTAGGTCTGTATTACACAGACACCAAACTTTCTTATTTGTGGAACTTCTAATTCCTTCTCTCCCCAGTGGTTATCTTGGTCTCTTAAAATGCTCTGTTCCTGTTTCCTGTATATTTCCTCCTCTCTATGGCTTTTGGCCCAGGTTGCCAGTCATTAATTTCCTTGAGGAGGTCTTCTGGTCCTTCTATGGACAAAGACAATAAAGAAAACCAACCTTCATGGATCTAGTCTCAATATCAAACATTAGAATATTGGGTTGTCGGAAAAGTCATGATGTATTTTTCTGTTTTTCATTGCAAAAAAGCGTCATGACTTTTTTGATAACCCAATATAATGTCCCAACTCTAGAACACAAGATCACTGGGGTCAGGGATTTGGGTCTGTTTTATTCATAGATGTATTCCTGACTTTTAGAACAGTGTTTAGCATTCAAATGAATGAGTGAAGCAAACGCCTATGACACCATCAGATCTTTCATACTACCAAGATTAACTGTCTCTTGGCACATCCCGCCATGTGCTATAATGCTAAAAATATTTTACCGCTTTGAAAAGTATTATAGAAAACCCTCTTCTGGGTTCTTATTTTCATAGTTGCCCTTCCTGAAGAAGAAATAAAAGCTAGTATTTCCCTGCTCCAGAAAAGGGAAGTAGAAAGATGGCTACAACTCCTTCCACCCTCTTCCCCAGAAGTACCCTTTGAGGCCTCACAAAGAGATGGCTTACTTTCCCTCAAATAACTAGCAGGCAGAGAGAGCCTGATGTTACTGCTGTATTCTCCACAGTAAGGGGAACAAGTAATGTGTATGGTTTCTCTCTGGCATGCATAATTCCTCAAAGTACAGTTGATTTTGTGTTCATATATTTTCATTGTTCCATGATAGGAGTTATTATTTGCTACTCCACTTGTAAAAGAACTCCCCATTTCTACCCTGCTCAAGGTATTTAGTACTCCTGCAATGTTGGTGTAACATGTGTTCTGCCTCTCTCGGGCTTTTTGAAATCACTGAGTTTCCTCCCCAAGAGATCAGTGGACTCCACCGTCTCCTAACATTTTCCTATCTCTTCTTTTCCTATGGTTACTGAACTCCTGTTGGGCCTCACTGGGAGCTCCTAGGATTAAACCAATCAGGGTTGGTTCTCCACAAGTACAAAAATATTGGCCCCTAGCTGTACTTTGTAATATAGCATATATCCTAACTAATCCACTGACAAATGTCACAGATGGGGATGGACCCCTTCCAGAAAGTTACTAGCTTATGTTTTTTGGGTACCCAAAATTCTTTATCAAGATCTAATTCTGGGTCTGTAGATACTGTATCTGAGCATTTATGTACCTGTACATGTTTGTGTATTCACAAGTCCAGAGGGCCAGTTTTAAAAAGGTCCCCTTCAGAGGCTCCAGTTCAGGTCCCACATATGAGGGCCAGTGACACTGCCCTCAAAAAAAAACAAAAAAGGTCCCCCTTTGCCTCTTGCCTTGCCCTCAGATCATTCTCTGGTTGGCAAAGGCCCAAGAATAGGCCAGTATAGTCTTGAGAGGGTTGGTGATCTGGACATTTTTCTTGATCAAATGCAAATAAAATCATAAACTCTACAATAGCCTTAGTTCTTTAAGGTAGATGTAACGTGCCCTATAAGTTTTGGTTAGCTTGACTACAGGATAAAACATGACACTTTAAAAGTGTAAGAGTGCTATTTATAATTACACTGGGGGTCTGAAGTCATAAATTAGGACATATAGTCATTCTGGTTATGGTAGAAATCTCCTGTTGAAAAAGTTTGTGTCCAACTTATTTCACAAAATATGGTAAAATCAGTTTCAGAATTCCTCTTTGAGTTTCTCTGTCACTTTAAGTTTTCACTTCTTCTCACCCACCAATGTTCTTTCCAATACATTATGTGGTCTAAATTTACCCACCCTTTCAAATTGTTCATAATCTTACCACTTTCTCAGAACTTGGCTAGGGCTCAAGAGATGCCCTAAGATTCCTCTTTAATGGAAAGCTGACTGGACAAATAGAGGTTTTCTTTTCCAATTTATGGTAGTAAATTGGAATTTCACTCTTACTTTGTCCCAGTGTCAAATGTAGACTAGTAGTGGCAAGGTAGGAGTAATAGAAGGGAAACAGGAATGATAAGATAAAGGAAGGACACATGTCATCTAGGTTCTTGTCAACACCCGTTATGTTCATGCTTTTGTTCCCTGCCTGCATTAGCCTCTGATTCACTGTCCCCTTGATTACCTCAAGGATCCTATGAAAGGGTGATGGGAGGGCATATTTACTTTTCACTCCTTTCACTGATGCTCCTCAAATTCTTAATCTTCTCATTAGCTTCCCAGCCCTTCTTCTTGGCTTTGAGTGCTTTCTATACTGTTTTTCATGGCAGAGCCTCTTCTGCTTCATCACATGCCTCACACTCTCTCTGGATTGTTTTTACCTTGTGAGAACCCCTTCACCATGCTATGGGAGAAGTGTGGAGCTTAGAGTACCTCATTATCATTGTTTTATGGATGAGAGTTCAAGGGGTTAGGGGAAGCCCCCATTTTGTTTTTCATATTAAGAATGTAAGTAGAGAATATGTGGACTTGGCACCCCAGTTTAGAATTCTGAATTGATTTTTTTCATTGTGAATCCTTTATAACTGGTCGTTTGGCTTTAGATTACTACTAGCAGTACCTTTTGGGTATACTGGCATTTAAGTAGACATTTATGTTCTTATTTGTCAATCTATTCACCATACATAACAATATTTCTATACCAAAATCTGAGGTTAGTTCTCCAAGTTTCCTTAGATTAAATTTGGGGATATAGTTTGTTTATAATTAGTTCTACCTACACCTTTTGCTAGTTGTCATTTAAACACATTCAGTACCAAGGTGTTGAAAGCTAGCAATGTTAATAATAATGATGATTATTAATGTTTATTAAGCATCCATGATGTAGCAGGTACTGTGCTAGTCACTACATTATCATTATTCTCTATTATCTCATTGTGATGTAAATATTACTTCCATGTTACAGATGAGGAAAGTAAGGTACACAGTGAAAAAGTGAGGTGCTTAATGTTATACAATGAGTAAATAACAAAGCTAAACTTCCTGCCCATGTTTGTAAGACTCTAAAATTGACATCTTTCTACAATGACATGTGGTCACCTGTGCCTGACCATATCTTACCATATTGGTGTGCCTATTTTAGGTTATGAACAATTCTAGAAAGTTATTGTACCCTAGTTTGTATTTTCAATGGCATTTAAGCATGTTAATTAGGACAGTTCCTTGCTTAAAGAACTTAGGATAACTTCTTTGATCATTTGCACTTCCAAAAAGTGGTAAATGAAGATGTCAAATAAACCATATATTCACATTTATTTCAGGTTGCCTGTTATGTTCTTCCCTTTTCCTACTGGTTTTCCATTCAATTTAGCCTAAAGTTACTGGATCCATGTTGATAACCAGGCTAAATCTACCCCTTTTATGATCATGCTCTTTGAGGTTTGAAGGGGTTAAACAGTGTTGGGTTTCTAATGACAGGGTGTTGAGTAAGGATGATGTCAGGATGCTGAGAAAGAAAAAAAGACACTTTCTACTGTCATGATGACTGTAATCAAATATCTTGCATAGCTTAGAACATAATAAAGATACAATGAAAGTCACCCAAAGGACCTTGACATCAGTATTTTTCATGTCTCTCAACCCAGTTGTGACTCTTCTGAAATTTAATGCATAGAAAATATATTTTTTCACACTATCTCTAAATCCTGGTTTTCTTTCTTATTATATTCCTGTTTTGTTTCTTAGTTAAAATAAGATGGATAAAAATGACACAAATTCTGCCATTGCAAAGATCTAACTATTTTGAGGGCATACTGACTCTATGAAGATCTAGTGTTGCCTTTCAGAATTTTATTTTACTTTCTGCCCATTCATACTTATACTTATTTTTTCTTAAAAAAAAAAGGCATTAATAAATCAAGGGAGCCATCTTGTCTATATGTTTCAGAGTAAGCTGTCAACTATTGTTAGTGGTTTTGGTTGGAATTTTCTCTTCATAGACAGAAGTCTTTCAAGTCTGATATATATTTCTTTTCAGGTTGCAATTTTGGGCTCAAACATTCACAGACATTGATAACACTCCTTACATCAGCTAGTTTTCCAGAATATGCTTACAACCGACCCTGAATACATAGGCATAAAAAAAAACAAAAAAACAAAACAAGAAAAACAGGTTTCTAGTGAACAACCTGAAAACCACAAATAAAATGTATATCAAAAGATTACACTAATATTATACAAAAATATGCTAACATACTATTTCTACAGAAAGAATGCTCTGGGGACAATGACTCACAGTGTGTATTGTGAAGTCATGAATTTCAGCAGTTTTGTTTTCTGTAATTTACATTAAAATAGCTAAGAAAAAGTATATGTTCGGAAAGCTATTTCTTAATCATCTGTTAGACACATCCCAGAAGTTCTTAATGTTTTTCACATGTGGTTCAACTGAGCCTGTGAGGTTCGATGACATACTATTCCAAATTAAATGAGTGTCTCTAAATTTAGTATTATTTTCCAATCATTATGGCTTAGGAAAAAGAGCTGACTACATGTCTTCAGGAACATTGAGTAAAATAATCAGTCTGGTTGATGGAGAAGGGACTTGATTCGAGAGAAATCGGAAAAGGCTCCCTCTGGTTTTGCCTTTCTCAATTCCATGCTTAATAGCCATTTGTATAATATAAACTAACATATAATCTTATTTAATTTTAATGCAAGATAAAGCCTCACCATTAATAAACCCCATTGCCTCTGCAAATTAAATCTTTACTCCTTAACATGACACACAAAGTTTGTGATCTAGCCCCTGCCTGTCTTTTTAGCCTCTTTGCTAACAATGATCTGTCTAATACTTTCAGCAATCTGAACTGCTAATATTCCCTCCCCAATCTCCTGCAGTTTCTTACCCCTTTGCCTGATTCTTCTCCCTGAGATACCTGTTTTTCTTTCCAACAACTCTTCATCTCACTTGTGGATTATTTTAAGTTAGTTGATTTTATATTGTCCAGAAAACAGACACTGACCATTGCTCAGGGTGGATTGGATCCCCTTCTCTGATCTAATAGTAATGTTATAACCAACAACTACAAAGCAATATAACAGGCTCTTGGTTAAGCTTGTATGTGTGTTATCTCATTTAACTCCTATCCCAAACCTATTAGGTAGGCATATGCAGATGGGTCATATATAATAACTAGAGCACAGGTTAAGTATTGATTTTACAGTAACTTTCCCTCCTCTGCCTTTTTCTTCCATGCATAACCAAATCCAGAGGAGGAAACCTTGATCAGTTACAATCAACTGTGTTTATTTAGTTTCCAATTTCAGTGACTGCTCAAAAAGAGTATGGGATGCAGTGGTGACTGAGAGATCAATAACAGGGACTGCTAGCTAGGTTGCCCTTCCTAGACTGAAATACTCTGTGAAATACTCTGTATGAGAGCATTTTGCACACTGAAGTAGCATTTCTATTAGTTTTAGGTTGCAAATAACAGAAAACCCCAAAGATTAAACAATAGGGAGATTTATTATCTCATATCACAAGAAGTCCAGAAATATGGCTATTCCAGGATTAGTTAATTCAGTTGTTTAAAAATATTGAAAAATCCAATTTACCATTTCTCTTTCTGCTCTGTTACCCTTAGCATTCTGTCTTTTGTCAGGCTTGTCATTTCACGCTTGTGATATGGCTACCATAACTTCTAGACCACCTCCTTACACAACATGTGAAAGCTAGGGGAGAGAATGGCTCCTGTATGCCCTTTTTACTGACTTAGATAAACATTCTGAGAAGACTCCCATAAAACTTCTCCTGTTCTGGCCGATCATCTAGAATGAGCCCAATGAAATTCCCAATGAAAATGGGAATTAAATGAACATGATTGTTTAGACTAACCTAGATTTTTCTCCTTGGACCTGTGGAGGAATTGAATTACCCTGAGGCACCTCGCTACCTAATGTTTAAATGAAATTGGGATTCTGGTAAGAGAAGAAGGGGCCAGTGTATACTTTTCTGTTTAAAGCAGCATCTGCCACAGTAGTATACAATTATGAGTTCTCATTTTTAAAGTTAGTACATCCATATTTAGTGCATAATAATGGTTTCAGAAAGTTTCACTTTTGAAGTCATTTTAAAGCAAAGAGGAATTTATTTATTTATTTATTTATTTATTTATTTATTTATTGTAATAATATTTCTTGTTCCCTGTTTTAGGTAGGATGGCCTTAGAAGCAGACTTTCAGACAGTGATTTGAGTACAGGTGTTTTATTTGAAAGGTAGAGCAGAATGGAAAGTGATACAGAGACACAAGGAAGGGAAAGCTGCTAAAAAAATGCATTATCAAACAAGTCACAACTGTAGGTGACAGAAGCTTAGGTCAATAGGGACACTCTGGAAAATGGTGCAAAATTAAACTCTGATTATTCCATATGAAGAGTAAGGGAACTGGTGTATTTGTAATCTGCTGAGAAATTCAGGAGAGTTTGTAGGTGTCCCTAGGCTCCTTTCATGTGGCTTCCTTCAGCTTATGGGGAAACTCTTAAGCAGAAATACAGAACGTGGAAATACAGAACACGGTGTGGGCTGCCGGGAGCCACCTTGGGTGGCCGTCCTGGGGCTGGCGGCCAGTCTGCCTCACTTGGGAAGAGCGCGATGATTGTGCCAAGGTGGGCCAGTGGGATGAAGTCCTCCTTGGCTGGACTGAGGAGCAGGGAGACAGCGGCTCATCTGTTCTCCTTCCCCGATTTTCTGGCGCTGTTCCCCTCCCACAATTCCCCAGTAAAATCTTTAATATATATATATATATATATTTCTACTATGTACCCCAGCCTCACACTGGGTTCCCCAGCCCTAAGTACCAGTGCCAGAAGGAGTAGCCCCCACAACATCTGGCTGTGATACACAGTGGGGATTGTGGCCATCCAGGTGGAACAAAAGACTGTGGAAACATGGATGTCCACTTAAAGGGCCTGCACACAAACTCACTCACTTGTAGGCACTCACCCTGGGCTCTGGCAGAGGGTCAGTGACTCAGGAGGCATCAGAAACATACAGGGAGAGACTGAGTTGTGTGGCTTCAGGGTGAGGACTGGAAGGACAGTCATGATTTTCCCAGTATAGAACCTTCCTCCCAGTGCTGGCACCATCTTTCCTGTGTTGAGACCTCTGCAACATGGCCAAATCTGAATCTGCATTGGTAGGTGAAATCTGCTTACTTTGCCGTTGTGACTCACTGGGATCCTGCCTCGCTCAACTCTGAAAATTGGAGACACTTTTTCTGAAGAAGCCAGTTTCCACATTGTGCTTTCTAGGACTCTCTTGGGGTCCATACAAACCAGGAGGCAGGTGGCTGGCCTTGCACTCTGACACTTTTGCTGAGTAGCTCCATGATCAGCACTGGCACCCACCCAGAATCTTCATTAAACTGGTAAACACCCATCCCACCCTGGTGACTCCCTGAGACAGCCTCACCCATCTCATGTAGCACACAAGGCTCTATCAATGGCTGAGCCATATGGGATCTGGCAGGTAACAGCAGGCCTCAGGGCATCCTGGGCATTTTGCAGAACCATCCTAGGCCCAGTACTGGTGACAACCATCCTTGGTTCACAGTATGGCCTTTTCTAGGTCCAGCACAGTCAGCAACAATTGCAGATTACTTTGTAACTCCCACCAGATAGTCCCTGGCAAGTCACAGGCAATAGCTAACATGGGCCTGCACTGCAGTCCCTCCCAAAGAGCCCCAGAACCAACACACCTGGAGGTCAGCTCCAGACCACAGCAGAGCACTACCCAATTATCCCTACAAGCGACACACCCAAAGGGTGGTCTCAGCAGGCATCAGAGCCCACTGGGGAAAATCCCACTTCATGGGGTAAGGTCCTTGACAGCAGTCTATAAGCTGTGGATGTGGCCAAATCTCACAACCAGTTAGTGGTCATTCCCACTCACTGAATTCCAGCAGCAATCAAGGCTCATCTATAATGGAAGGGCACACAGAACCCATATAAGGGACACTTATGGAGCACTTGGCATAGTTGATCAGGGAGATGGGCTACTGGGTCCTACAGGTCAGTTACTACACAAGACGATCTGGCCAATATGAGGAGACACAGCAGATCTACTTAATACCTAGAAATAAACACAGAGAGGCAGCCAAAATGAGGACACAAAGAAATATGTCTCAAATGAAAGAACAGGAGAAAACTTCAGAAAAAGAACCAAATGAAAAGGATACAAGCAGTCTACCAGAGACAGAGTTCAAACAATGGTTATAAGGATGCTCAGGAAACTTAGTGAGAACTTCAAGAAAGAATTAGCCAGCATAAAAAAGGACATAGAAGCCACAAAAAGAGCCAGTCAGAAGTAAAGAATACAATAACTGAAATGAAGAATGCACTAGAAGAAATCAATAGCAGAACAGATGAAGCATAGGATTGAATCAGCAATTTGAAAGACAAGGTAACAGAAAACACCCAATCAGAATAGCAAAAGGAGGGGACTTCTGGTAAAATGGCACAATAGACAGATGCTGTGCTAACTGCCTCCCAGGATCACACCAAAATTACAAGCAAATTATACAGCATTCAACCCTGGAGGTCCCCAGAACACTGGAGAAACGGAACCACTAAATGAAGAACTTAAAGAGGAAGCCACATCAGGTCTGGTAGGATGGGTGGAGACGAGAGAGGGCGAGCCCCGTGAGGGAGGTCCCAGCTGTGGGAAGCTTGTCTGGTTGGGGGAGAGACCCTCCGGCCACACCCCAAGCTCACCAGCCAGAGCTCCTTTGCCGGGAAGAGAAGTTCTAAGATAGCCGGCAGTAAATTAGTGAGGACTCTCTTTGCTCAGCTCGGTGAGGCTAAGAGAGGCTGGAGAATCAGTGGGGCCAGTGCCTGGGCATGCTCGCCGGTGAGCTCTTACCTGGTTCCTGGTAGAGGGAGTGGCTGTGTGAGCCAGGCCCAGGAGCCTGCGGGGACGGACTAAACTGAGCACCTTTGATGCAAAGGCTGGAGGTTTTTGGACTGTTATTCCCATGGTGTGGGGCCTGCACGCGAGTGGTGTAGGGAGGTCGCCATTTTGTCGAGCTTGGGCCCTCCCATGAAGGATCAGGTCCGAGACCTAATTGGTCCGGTGGAATTTGCGCAGAAGTGCGTGTGTGCGTGCACACGCGTGCATGCAGCCTTGAATCCTCACCCTCTGCCCGGCTTATACTGCGTTGCCAGGGAAATGCAGGGCGGGTGCCCTCCAGCTCCAACAGGCTGCTCACTGAGACCCGGGAGTGCGCGAGCTGCCTCGGATCCCCACCCTCCGCTCAGCTTGTGCTGCGTTGCCAGGGAAATGCCTAGTGGGAGTGATCCAGCTCCAACAGGCTGCTCACTGAGACACGGAAGTGCACAAGCCGACTCGGGTCCCAGCTCTCCGCACTGCACTTGCAGAGTTGCCAGGCTGATGATTGGTTGTCGGGCTGCTCGGCCTGATCTGCGAGTGGCTGATTGGGACAGGCTCAGACTGGGAGTTTTCCTGGGAGTGTTGGGCCGTGAGCTGTGTGCCTGCCTCATCCAGCCAGGGCTCCCCTGGTGATCTATCTAATACATCAAAGCAATCCCAGAGCGACAGCCAGAATGGGGAAACAAAGAAACATGTCACAAGTAAAAGATCAGAAGAAACCTCCAGAAATGGAACCAAATGAAACAGAGGGATCCAACCTTTCAGAGACAGAGTTTAGAACACTGATGATAAGAATGTTTAAGGAACTTAGCGAGGACATAAAGAAGGATAGGGAAACCATAAAAAACAACCTGTTAGAACTAAAGAATACAATAACTGAAATGAAGAACACACTCGAAGGAATCACCAGTAGAGTAGATGAAGCAGAGGAGCGGATCAGCGATTTGGAAGATAAAATAGCAGAACTCACCCAGTCGACACAGCAAAAAGACCAAAGAATAAAAAACAATGAAAATAGTTTAAGAGCCCTATGGGACAAGGTGAAGCGCAACCACCTTCGAATCATAGGGATACCAGAAGGAGAAGAGAAGAAGCAAGGGGTTGAAAATGTATTTGAAAAAATAATGACTGAAATCTTCCCTACCCTGGTGAAAGAAATCAACATACATGTCCAGGAAGTGCAGAGGGTTCCAAACAAGCTGACCCCAAACAGGTCCACACCAAGACACATCATAGTTAAAATGGCAAACGTTAAAGACAGAGACAGAATCCTAAAGGCTGCATGAGAAAGACAGCAGGTTACATACAAAGGAACTCCTGTTAGACTAATAGCTGACTTGTCTACAGAAACTCTGCAGGCCAGAAGGGAGTGGCAGGAGATATTCAAAGTGACACAAAATAAAGGCCTACAACCAAGATTGCTCTACCCAGCACGGCTATCACTTAAAATTGAAGCAGAAATAAAGAGCTTCTCAGAAAAGAATAAGCTTAAGGAATTCACTACCACCAAGCCAGCATTGCAAGAAATGTTAAAAGGGCTTTTTTAAACAAAAGAAAGGGGTAAACAAGCTAACCCAGAGAGACAGTTTAAGAAGATTGAAGTCATATCAAGCAGATACAAAGGAAAAACTGATAGTTGCTGTCTGAGAGGGAGTGGGGAAGAGGGAGAGGGGGAAGGTTTTGGACAGTGTATGTGGGACTACAATGTTGCTGCAGGGATATGGGGGCAGTTCTGGGAATGTAATCGATAATGTTGTGAAGAGACTATTACGTTGCGAGAAATAAGTCAGTCGGAGAAGGACAGGTACCATGTGATCTCACTTGTGTGTGGAGTCTGAAAAGCTGAGTGAACGATCAAAATAAAAAGACTCGTAGATGTAGAGGAATAACTGAGGGTTGCTAGTTGGGAGGGGGGTGGGGATGGGGGAGGGGAAGGGATTAGACAGCATAAATAGACAACTACAATATTGCCACAGGGATGTGAAACACAGTTCAGGGAATATAATAGTGTTGTAAGAATTTTGTGGCGTGTCAGATAGTCACATGTCTTGTTAGGGAGACCACTTCATGGATGGAGTAGAGGCTTGATCACTGCACTGTATACCTGAAGCTGACATTGTATAGTATTATATGCCAACTGCAACTGAATATGTGGATGGTCACAGGATGTAGAGTATACTGTGGAGGGGAGTCAGGGGAGTTGTGATGGATAAGTATGATATGGGGGGGGAGTAGGGTGGCAAACTGGGGGAGGGGGTTTTTCACTTTGGGGGGTAAAGAGTATAACTATTGTAATGTGTTGTGCACCTGAAACTAATAATAATAAAAAAGAATAGCAAAAGGAAAAAAGAATTTAAAAAGATGAAAATAGTTTAGACACCTACGGGGCAACATCAAGTGTAACAACTGCAGCATCATAAGGGTATCAGAAGGAGGAAAGAAAGCAAGGCATTGAAAACCTATTTGAAGAGATGATGACTGAAAACTTTCCTAACGTGGTGAAGGAAATAGACATACAAGTCCAGGAAGTGCAGAGAGTCCCAAACAAGATGAAACCAAACAGGCCCACACCAAGACACATTAAAATTAAAATGGCAAATGTTAAAGACAAAGAGAGAATCCTAAATGCAGTAAGAAAAAGGCAATTAGTTACTTACAAGGGAGCTCCCATAAGATGTTAGCTGATTTCTCAACAGAAACTGCTGGTAAGAAGAGATTGGCACAAAATATTCAAACCGATGAAAATAAAGGACCTACAACCAAGACTACCCTGTTCGTCAAGGGTACCATACAAAACTGAAGGTGAGATAAAGAGCTTTCCAACAAGAAAAAAAAAAGCTGGAGGAGTTCATCACAATCAAACCAGCATTACAAGACTTGTTAAACAGAGTTCTTTAAGATGAAGGGAGAAAAAAAAGAAGATAAACACACGAATAATAAAATGGCAATAACTCTGTGTATATCAATAAATACTTGAATTGAAAATGGAATAAATGCTCCAACCAAAAGGCATAGCATTGCTGAATGGATAATAGTCATACGTATGTTGTCTCCAAGAGACCCACTTCAGATCGAAAGACACACCAGAGACTGAAAGTAAAAGGATGGAAAAAGATATTATGTAACTGAAAACAAACAAATGCTGGGGTAGCAATACTTATATCAGACAAAATAGACTTTAAAACAAAGGCTATAATAAGAGACAAAGAGGGACATTATATAATGACAAAGAGATTGATCCAACAAGAGGATATAACCCTTGTAAACATTTATGTATCAAACATAGGAGCACCTAAATATATAAAGCAAATATTGACTGACACAAAAGGAAAGATCAACAGTTACACAATCATAGTAGGGGACTTTAACACACCATTGACACCAATGGACAGATCTTCCAGACAGAAAATCAACAAGGAAACAACTTTTAATGACACAGTAGGCAAGATGGATTTCATTAATATTTTTAGAGCATTTCACCCCAAAGCAGCAGAATATTCATTCTTTTCAAGTAAACATGGAACATTTTCCAAGATAGATTATGAGTTAGGCTACAAAACAAGTCTCAATAAATTTAAGAAGATTGAAATCACCTGAATCATCTTCTCTGACCACAATGTATAAAAGTAGCAATAAATTACAAGGAAAAAAACTGAAAAACACACAAACACATGGAGTCTAAGTAACATGCTACTAAACAATGAATGCGTCAACAATGAGATCAAGGAAGAAATCAAAAGATGCCTTGAAACAAATGAAATCACAACTTAAAAATTATGGGATACAACCAAAGCAGTCCTAATGGGGAAATTCATAGCAATACAGGCCTATCTAAAGAAACAAGAAAAATCTCAAATAAACAATCTAAACTTACACTTAAAAGAACTAGAAAAAGGACAGCAAACAAAGCTCAAAGTGATCTAATAAAGGTCAGAGCAGAAATAAACAAAATAGAGTCTTAAGAGAAAAACAAAAGATCAATGAATCCAAGATCTGGTTGTTTGAAAAAATAGCAAAATTGATCAACCTGAACCAGACTCATCAAGAAAAAGAAAAGAGAGAGGGGACCCAAATAAATAAAATCAGGAATGAAAGAGGAGAAGTGACAGTGGACACCACAGAAAGGATTATGAGAAAATATTACGGAAAACTATATGCCAATAAATTGGACAATCTGGAAGAAATGGATTAACTCCTAAAAACATACAATCTTTTAAGGCTGAATCAAGAAGAAACAGAAAATCCCAACTGACCTATTACTATTAATGAAATTGAGTCAGTAATCAAAAACTCCCAACAAACAAAAGTCCTGTGCTGGACTGCTTCACAGATTAATTTTACCAAACAGTCAATGAAGAATTAACACTTTTCTTCTCTAACTATTCCAAAAATTCTAGAGGGAAAGCTCCCAAGCTTATTTTACAAGGCCACCATTACTCTCATTCCAAAACTAGAAAAAAGCATTACAAACAAAGAAAATTATAGGCCAATACCCCTAATAAACATAGATGCAAATACCCTCAACAATATATTAGCCGAAGAAATGTAAAACACTAATTTGAAGAGATATATGCACCCGTATGTTCATTGCAGCACCACTTATAATAGCCAAGATATCAAAGCAACCCAACTACCCATCAGTAATAGATGATTGGGAGCCAGCCAAGTGGTGCAGTGGTTAATCACTGGCTTCGGAAGCCAGCGGCCCCGGTTCAGATCCCACATATGAGGACAAGTGACACTGCCCTAAAAAAATAAATAAATAAATAAATAAATAAATAAATAAATAAAAATATAATAGATGATTGGGTAAAGAAATAGTGGTACATATATACAATGGAATATTAGCCAGAAAAAAGAATAAAATCTTACCATTTGCAACAACCTGGATGGACCCCAGAGAGTACTATGACAAGAGAAATAAGTCAGACAGAGAAAGACAGATACCATATGATCTCACTTATATGTGAAACCTAAAGAACAAAACAAACCAACAGAAACAGACTCATAGATACAGAGAACAAACTAATGGTTGCCAGAGGGGAGAGGGATTGCGAAGGTGGGTGGAAAGGGTGAAGGAAATAAGAAATACAAATTGGTAGTTACAAAATAGTCACAAGAATGTAAAATAGAGCATAGAGAATATTGTCAATAATAGTGATGCCACAACTATGTATAATACCAGGGTTATACTAGACTAATCAGAGGGATCATTGCATAAATTATGTAAATGCCTAACCACTATGCTGCACATTTGAAACTAATAAAAAATAATACTGAATGTCAACCCTAATTGGAAAAATAAGTAATTAAAAAATATTAGCTCTGGGCCGGCCGAGTGGCACAGTGGTTAAGAGCTGGCTTGGGATGCCAGCAGCCCGGGTTCGGATCCCACATATGAGGGCCAGTAACACTGCCCTCTAAAAAAAATTAAAAAAGAATAATATTAGCTCTAATTGGTAGCTGAGTACATTTTAATGTTACAGTATTGGTACAAATGCTGGTATCTTTCCAAGCTGAGAGGAGCCCTGAAATATAATTTATCTTCACTTTTTTTAAGCATGTGTTTAATTTTCTCATTTATACCATACATAACAGAATGGCAATTAAAAATTATTAAATGTAAAGTAAGAGAATTGTTCAAATAAGCAGCTTATGCTTCATTTTACTTCTACAAATATCACATTCTATAAAAACAAACTCGTGTTTCCCAGTAGCAAAAGGTTGTTGATAATAATATAATAGTCACCTTGTGTACTTGCCTGGCAAGGTATTTTCACCATTAGCTTTCTTTGTTATTTTCTTTTTTTCTTTTCCTAAGAACACAAAGCACTTAAGCCCAAACTAAATGAAAAGCTCTGGAAATCATTTTATTTTTCACTTGTTGTTTGGGACAGGGAAGGTAGGAGCGGGTGGGATGGAAAGGTGCAGTGGGTTGAATGTTGTACCGCCAAAACGACATATCTTCTGGACCCTGTGAAGACGACTTTTTTTGGAAAAAGGGTCTTTGCAAATGTAATTAAGTACTGGAGATGAGATCGTCCTAGATTTAGGGTGGGCCTAAAGTCAGAGGAACACAAAGGTTGAAGATCATGTAAAGATAGAGATTGGAGTCACGCAGCCCCAAGTTAAGGAATACTTGGAGTCACCAGAAGCTGGAAAGCAAGAAAGGATTATTTCTTACAGCCTTCTGAGGGAACACGGCTGTGCTTACTGACTTCTTGATTTCAGACCTCTGGCCTCCAGAACTGACAGAATAAATTTCTATTGTTTGAAGCCACCAAATTTGTGGTAATTTGTTACAGCAGCCCTAGGAAATTAATACAGCAGTAATTTTAATTAGTGATAGTGATGATAATGGAGGTTATGAGTACATATACATGTGTGTACATGTGATCGGACAATTAAGTTTGCCAGCTTTCCATTGTGCACTTGCCCAGTGGAAAATTCGCTAACTTAATTGTCTGACCTCATATTTACATACATGTGAGTATCTATACATATATACATATATATGTATGAGTATGTGTATCTGTACATATACATACATATATGTATATATAAAAAGTATGTACATATACTTTTGTATATATATATGTGTATATATAAAGTACTATATATATATACTTCTATTCCATTTTTTTCTACAGCCTTATAGTTTACATAGCTTGCCAAGTCCCCTCATCTGTACTCTTAAGGGCCAGATTATAAGCTAAATGACTCAGAGAAGCTTAGTGACCTGCCCCAGCTGTGGCCGTAAGTGCCAAACACAGAGCCACCAACTCACAGAAGGTCACCCCTGTGGAGGAAAGCTTGATGCACTTACTTAAATGTCTATGAAGTAACCAGTCCTGGTGGAAAGTTGTGTCACCCCACCCTAGGTTTTCTCTTCTAAAGCTGGCCTTATAAAAGTTATGACGCAATTTTTTCATTAAAAGTTTCTCAGCACTCTCCATTCACTGTGTGGATACATCCCAATGAATGTTTGTTTTTTTCTTTACCATATGATGATTTCAGTTTGTGCACATTATAGATTCATTCATTTTCTCACTGAATGAACATTCTCTTAGTATCTACTAAGGGCCTAACTGTTCCTCATTCTAAAGAACATTAGCAGTATATGATTTTAAGATCCAGAGATTCTAAGAAGCATAGCTCTGACATTTTATGCATAAAACAACCTTTGATAAATAATGATTTTTTTAAGTGTAAAATGTATGCATTAACAACCATTACTTACAATTACTTAGTTTCATAAGTGCATGAACTTTGTGACTAAGGTCACTGAGAGTCACTCAATATTTGTGCAAGTTTTTTTTTCTTTCTAATGCATTTCTTCTTGGTTAAGAAAGTGAACTTCAGATGTGGTGACCTGGACACTTGTTCAAATACATGCCACTGGCATTTTCTGACTGTCAGTCACTTCATCTCTGCTTAAATGTATTGCATATGCTGCTCAGAGAACTGAATTATTGAAGTGAACTTGAAGTTTCAGGTCTGGCTGATGTATCGGGATTAGGCTTTTGCAGCAGAGATTACTAACACGTATGCTGATCTTGTAGTGTCTTGCTATACATTCCGCCTCTGTGAAGTTGTATATAATCTGCAAGAGCCCCATAGTCACATGACTTACGATTATATATTTGTGAATAATTTCTTGATTATTAAGACTGACAGGTTTACAGGAAAATAAATGACTGCTAGTTTTAGCTTTATGGTGGGTCAACTAGGTGGTGAACCATTTGGTTTTGGAAAAAAACACAATGAAAATGGGAGAAAAATAACAAAGTTGTATTTATCCTCGATTCCTAAGCAATGGTGATTATCAGATTCTCCTTTTTACCTTTAATCCTAAATAGTACTCTTTTAAAACTCTCATAACCTCTTCTATATCTCTTTCACTAAAATAGTCAATTTCTTTGAAAATATTGTTGTTGGAAGCCCTGCTAAAGTCCTATTTTGCCTTACAGTCAAGTTAAAGAATTTGAGAATCTTCTCACCTGTGTTTTGACATTCACTTTTTGGAAATAGTTTAACATGTATACACCATAGCTTGAAGCAATAGCAACTGTGTTCAACTTCTTAAAGTTTCCGTGTACCAATTTGAGGGTGAATCCTTGTCATATTAGGTCTCCCTCTGCCGAAGAGATGCTCCTTATAACTCTCGCCATCTGTTTTCAATAAATACTGGTTGAAAGAGCAGAGATTCAGGTTCCCTTTTTCAAATCTAAGTTATCAGTCACACCTGTATTTCTTGAGGCTCTCATGGAGACCCAGTAAAAAAGCCTAAAACACAGAAAGAGCAGCACTATAAGATTAGAGTCTTGCTTTATCCTGAAGGGTAATTTCATTTTCCTCTGATTGAGTGGTAAGCAAAGAGGAACTAAGTGGTAAAGACCAGATGGGGGATTGGGATAGCTTTCCAGGGCTTGTGTTTCAATTTTTATTCTTTGACTTATGTTTTGTTTCAAATATGGTAAAATTTAAGAATAGTAGATATGTAGATATTCAAATATTAATGTATGTTCTCACTTTTGTTTTATTCATTCTCCTGTTTTTTCTTTTTGACATAAAATTTAATTTAAATATAGAAAATAGTTAATTGGGCCAGCCGAGTGGAGTGTTGGTTAAGAGTTGGCTTGGGAAGCCAGCTCTGAGCAGTGGGGCCCTGGTTTGGATCCCACATGAGGGCCAGTGATGCTGGGCCCTCTGCAGCTAAGATGGTGACAACAGCTCGACCTGGAGCTGGGCTGCCGTGAGTTGCTTGCAATGGCATGGGCAGTGGTGGGGTTGGCCGGCAGCTGGTGTGCACTTTGGTGAGCTGCCGTGAGCCGCTGTAAGCGGCCTTTCAATGGCCAGCGAGTGGCTGCATCACCCGGAAAGAGCGCAATGATAATACCAACATGGCCAGTGAAGTGATGTCCTCCACAACTAGACTGAAGAACAAAAAAGGACAGCAACTTCTCTGTTCCTCTTCCCCGATTCCCCAATAAAATCTTTAAAAAAAAAAGAGTTAATTTACTTACTAATGGGAATTATGTATGACTGAGGAACCAATAGATAATTCTGCTATTTATCAAAATATCTTCATATAAAGATTTATTTTAGAAGGGCATGGAAATTGCTTTATATCTATTCTTGCAGTACATTTTTTTGAGTACCTGGTTTGTCTAGGCCTTCAAAGTCCAAAAATAATTAAAATAATTCCTTCACCCTCAAGAGGCCTTAAGTTAGCTGATGGAGGGGAGGGGAGAGGTAGTTTCTGAATAGATAAATAAAAGACAGTTACTAGACAGAGCAATGAGATATGCTCAGTTGTCCTTGGAGACAAAATTAGGGCCAGTGAATGAAAGAGGCAAGGAGACATGTTTTGATTTATTATCAGAAACTACTTGCTAATAACCAAAGCCAACAAAAAATAGAATGCTACCCCTTTGGGAGTTAGTACTTCTTAGAAATATTTAACCTGAGAGTGAATGATTTTATCTCAGAGTACTGCTACATTGTTTTTGGAGGGTTGAAGAAACTTCCAAGGTAATGTCAGAATTTAGGGTTAAGTCATTCTGCTCTTGAATCAGTTAGGCATTTTTGTTAGGGTTTCCTTCTTATCCTAGAAGGAGTCCTGTCAAAGACTAGGGCATTGTTTTGATTAGATATATGGGAAGATATGGCTTGAGTCTTGAATAGTGAAGAAGCAAGGCAGAACTTACTATGCACTGAGGTCTCTCCAGCACCCTCCTCTCTTAGCTGCTGTGAACTTTACCGAGACCCTCAGTTTCCTTGGATGCCAGGTAATACTCAAATAATTTATACCAACAGGCTTCAGCATGAGGTACTGAACTTGTAATATTGGATCCTAAGAAGAAATTCTAGAATTGAATTTGGGAGAGGTTTAATTAATTCTTTAAGCATAGCTTATCTTTATAGATAGAAAGTATTAAGATTAGTACCTATGTAATTCACTTTGTTTTTGGAGTATTTACTTTTTAGAACATGTGAAGTAATTTCAATTTGATAGAAACAGCCCTTTTGATTATCATGGAGAAATGCTTCATAGATTCACAAAATAAAAGCTGGGGCATGGCAAATCTTAGAAGTAAAAATCTTTTGAATTATTAATTGTTGGGAGAAAATAGCAATAGTTGCACAGAGATCTCACAAAGAACTCTGCATGATACCCAAAAACATGTATATATACAACAAAAACTTCTGGTGATTACCATTTAATATAAAATAATTCTGCATTACTGTTGTCATTTATTAAAAGTACAATCTCCATTAACATTATTGGAATTTGACTAGTCAGTACTTTTAAACTTTAATGTCTTGAGTGGAGGTCTTCATTGGGTACAGAAGAATAAAGAAAACTTCATATCATGAACAGAGGATAATTGAACTTACTTTCATATTATATTTAAGAAAGAATAAAGAATAGTATATGAGAATTGGGGGTGTAGAGAATATATATTCTTTACAATTATTAATTTTATTCTTTTGGAGGAAGTTTGCCTTTATAAATAAGTATTAAATGGTTAAATACAAGTTCTTTAGTAGCAAAATAATATAATAATAATGATGATGATAGATTATTTTGAATAAAATCAAAAGTAATTGGGCTTAAATTTGACACATAACCTTAGTGTGTGTGTGTGTGTGTGTGTGTGTGTGTGTGTGTGTAAATTGTCACATTTCTTATACTGTTCCACTTTTGACTGAAGGCAGATACTGTTGGAGAACAGATCTGTCTGTGAAACCTTACTGGGAACATCCAAATTGGCAAAATGACTTGGTGCCCATCTGTAGTAAATCTAATTGTACATCTGACTAGGTTAGGGATTTGTGCCAGTGCTTGTCTCAACATGTTCAGTTTTTCACTGAATTCTGTCAGAATTTTGAGTAGACAATAATGTCACAGACATTTTGTACATCTTCCTTATGGAAGTGTCTATGTGTGTGACTGTAGGACTAGTCAGAAGGCATCAGGCTGTCTTCTTGGCCATGATGTTAGCTTAGAGTTCCTCTTACACATGGCAAGTCTTCTCCCTCCCATCCACCTTTCTATCTTTTGTCCACTCTCATTCCACTCTGGGATTGATCATTGGAATAGTGGATGGAAATTCTGCTCCACTGCGGAAGGGAGCACATATGAGTACCGAGCTTTTGAGACATTATATGGTGTCCTAGTTTAGATTCCTCCAAAGGCAAAACCTGAGAAAATAACTTGGATCTGACAGTTTATATGATAATTTTAGGAAACAGGAATGAGGAAAAGGAGAGTGAAGCACACCCCAAAAGGGGATTTTAATACTTATATTAAGCATATGTGTAAGTAGAGCTTAGTCCTACTGGAGAGCTTGTGTAAAATGGCCTTAGAATTGTCCATTTTCCATATAGCATCCAAAAGAATAACAAAATGTGTAAAATAGATCACACTACCACCCCTGCCTAATCCCCTCTAGTGGAGCCCCACTGCATTTAGAGAAAAATCCACAATGTTTATCCTGGCCTGCAAGAACCCAGCTACTGATGAATCTGCTCTTGCCTGTCACCCAGTCCTCACCTCCCACCTCTACCCTTGACTCTCTAAGCTGCAACCACACTGGCCTAATTTCTGTTTCAGGCACAGACTGAGTTGTTCTTCTCCTTAGAACATGAGTGTTTCCACTCACCTCTGGGATACTCTTCGCTCATGTATCTTTAAGTAGCTGGCCCGCTGTTATCATTCAGATGTCAGCCCAAAAGCTACCTTCTCAGAGAGGCCTCTGCTGACCAGCCTCTCTCCCTCACCCTGGGCATCTTATTCCATGACCCTCCTCCCTTTGCTTCATAGAAGATATTCACAATCTGAAAGATTTCCTTATTTATTTTTGAGTCTACATGTTTGTTATCTGTCTCCCTGACCTCAATCCCCCTCAAAATGTAAGTTCTATGATACTTAGGACTTTATTTGTCTTGTTTCACTACTGT
This sequence comes from Aselliscus stoliczkanus, assembly GCA_033961575.1. Classification (NCBI taxonomy): domain Eukaryota; kingdom Metazoa; phylum Chordata; class Mammalia; order Chiroptera; family Hipposideridae; genus Aselliscus; species Aselliscus stoliczkanus. Next base: position 36,600,322 of record CM066738.1, read on the forward strand.
GTCCCTAAGGCTTAGGACTTCCTAGTATATAATAAGTATTCACTAAATATTTTATGTATGACTGACTAACTGATGAGTAAAGGAATGAATTAATGAATGAACAAATGGCTTAGCTATTTAGTTATTTTATCTTAGCTTATTAGATAAAATTTGGTAATACTTGAAATCAAGGCATGTCTCTGTCCAGCTCATGAGACTTTTAAAAATGATCTCAGATCCATTGTGTGTAATATTTAGAGCCAAAAACATTTTCCCTCTCAAAATCCACTTTTCTGTTTTATTTAGGGGGGGAGGGGAGTAGCTTTTGGCAGAGTTTTATACCCACATCGCAGAGGGTGAGACCTCTTTTGGCTTTCCTAGCCAAATTTAGATAATCATATACACAACTTTAGAAATAGCCTCTTTCTCCTTTGACTGCTGCATTTCCAGGGCAATGGAAGAGGCACCAGGGTAGAATAGTGGTGGGAGAAGAGAAAGCATTAGGGAGGGTGAGGGAAGAAGTTGTATGACAATGACTTCATCCCATCATTTAGGGAAGGAGGACAAAAAGATACAAGTATCAGTGGTACTGTTAAGAATTGTGCTCATTTTTACACAAGTAAATATATCAGCACTCACCCAACTAAGGTATTTTATAAAATGTTTCCTCAACAAAAAGAGTTATGTCTAATTTTCCCTAGTGAATAATTTTTAACAAAATCAGTATGATGCATTTAGCATATGAGCCAGAAATCCTCTACTTTTTATAAGACTTGGGGACTGAAAGCACAATGCTGTTGGTGTATTAACAGGTTTCTTAGTTTTCTTTTAGAGAAATTGGGAACTTGGGCCTTTTCCCCAAATACACAGATAATATTGAATAAGTTTGGATCAGGATGTGACTCACCTTTTCCCTCTGGTTAATGGAGTGGAGAGGTAGAGGGAGGAATGCAGGAGACGTAATGGCAGCTGTTGCCAGTTTCTAGATCCTGAGTGAAACTGCTTCACACGTGAACATCATGAGGCTCTGCCATCATCTGGAGACTGTTTTACCATTCCTTTAAATATCCTGGTAGTTTTTGAAAACTTGCAGAGAATTATGGTTTAGATTCAGTTATCTGTAATATTGTAAATATCCTCACATACATACATACGTACATACATATATTTTAAAAGATGTTATGGCAATGTCCTTAGTTAATAACATAGCCATAAATTAAATATTTACCTGTATTTAATGTAGTCTCTGAAAAGACTCCCAAATTATTACAAATAAATCTTGAAAACCCAAAATGTTGGGACAACATCTTTATATTGTACTTGTTTGCATTCAGAATATTTTCAGATTTATCATGTCTGTGAACTGTTATGTTTATTACCCAGATGGCTTTTTACCACATGAGCAATTAATATAATTGGAGACTATGAAATGTTTATGTCAAGGCAAGAAGCAGAAGCATCAGTGTGGTAACTTTGCAGCCAGCCAAACATATTTTACTGTGTGCTTCCAACCTTCCCTTCGCCTGCCCTTCCCTTTCTATTTTTATATTAAATGGAACAGAAAGAGTTTACAAAGGCACTTAGAAACTGACAGTATCTTGTAGAATGTGGTATATTTCTAATTTCCATATATCTCATTCAAGTGGAATGGCCTTGGGAGCACAATTACCGTCAGTCTTGACAGATGTGAAAAAGACAAATTCTACCAGTTTCTGATTGAAATGTTATACTGACTTTTCTGAAACTGGCATGATGGGTGACAAAAGACAGAGACACAGCTGGGTCAGGTGACGTTGTTGCCATAATCCCTTTTCCCTGTTTTGAGCTCCTGAGCAAGAAAATCCTCTGTCAGGGTACATTAGCACCACCTGCTATCAGCACCTTGACGAGGCTGGCAACAGACAGGTTCTTTAACTTTCATAATTGTACTCTTCACTCAAAGGGGCTCAAGGAAAGAAAATCAGGCATAATCTCTGAAGATGATATAATAAGCTAACATTTTCATTCTTCATCTAGATTTCATTTTCTTTTATGAAAATGATCTGCCAATGATCTATAATTAGTCCCTTCTTACTTTGCACTGAAACATAGAGTACTTATGAATTCTGTTGGCAAGGAGGACTGTCCCTCACATAATGAATGCATTCCACAAAAACTGGACATCAAAAATTGTAAATTGTATTATATCTTAATCACAAAATTGACCTCTCTGAATAATAAGCTTGTGATAAATCCTTATTAAAGTTTCATATCCTTAAATCCCAAATAATATATTGTTGTCTCAATTTGGATATACTCTGTATATGTGTCAAGTGAGAATATGTATTTTTAAATTAAATTTATTGGAGTGACATTGGTTAGTAAAATTATATAGATTTTAAGTGTAAAATTCTATAACATCATCTATGTATTGCATTATGTATTCACTAGCCAGAGTCAGTCCTCCTTCCATCACCATATATGTGACCCCCTTTACCCTCATCTGCCACCCGTCTCCCCCCTTACCTTCTTGGTAACCACTAAACTGTTGCTTGTGTCCATGAATTTTGTTTGTTTTGTTGGTTTGTTGCTTTCATTTTTTTTTTAAGGGATGCACACATATATTAGTTTGCATTTAGTGACATACTTTTTCAGGATGAATTTGAGGTCTTTCCAGTTAGTCTGGCAAGGTCTTTCTTCATGGACCCCTCCTCCTCCAAGATAACCTTAGGTTCTCTCTCTCACTTCTTTTCACCCCTCCCCAGCCATCTTGTCAGGGAGGTCTTCTCTGGCCACCTTATATAGTTCTCTCACCTTTATCCTGCTTTACTTGTTTCTCATCATTTATGATCACAGGACATATTATATATTTATTGTCTATCTCCCCTGAATTCAATTTCCTGAAATCTGGTTCTTTATTTTACTTAATATTAAATCTCCAGACCTAGGACAGTGCCTGGTACATATATACACCATATATATTTATTGAATGAATGAATAAGTAAACAGATGATGAGACTGAGAGGAGGTAATGGTATCTACAAAATCCCTGATATTATCTGCACCATGTTGTAGGAGTGTAAATGAGTGTATTCCTAGGAAGAAAGAGACTGTATTACTACTTACTTTTGGTTTCTCTTGATCCTATTATATTTGTTATAGTAAGATCTATTATATCTGTTATAATAGGATATGATGTATCTAACTTCTCAAGATTTAAATTTTAAAAAAAATATGATAAATGGATTCTTTAAGTCTTATAATTCTGAGACTCACCTGGACTCAAAGAATAATTTGATCATAATAAATATATATTTCTACAGGGACTACAAGTCATGAAATAGCATGAAACTCGAAGCAAGAGAATACAAAATGGGGGGCTTACAGACTCAATTTGACTGAATCACTTTATATTTTTAAGATTTTTAAATCATTTGTTAACATTGTAGAAATTCACTGTACTGCACATACAAAAACATCTTGTATTCCAGCCTTCCTTGAATAATCTGAAGGTCTAAAGATGCCAGGTCCACATACCTACATGGCATCCATTAGCAGGAGTGGAATGTTAATGTGTTGACCACAGGCTCCACCATTCTTTTTGTATTTTGCTCTCCTTACTCCTTATTGGCATTTATCTTACCAGTAAAGGCAGTGTTGGCATTTAGCATGACATCCCTGCTGTAAGCCAAGTTAATCCTTACAGATCACATCATATTCTGCTCTTTATTTCATTGCTGAGAATGAGTGGAAAAAATTTATTGAAGTTAAGGAAAAAATGGTATCTTTTGTTTTACTTTAAACATTCTGAATATTTTGTATATTTTTTAAACAAAAGAAAAGAGCTTATACCAAGCGTATACTCTTTTCCTCAAAATTATCTGTAGCTTAGTGCTCTGTATGTTGAGAGGGGTTTGGATGTTCTTAAGTATATACATTTGTCAAAACTCAGTGAATGAACACTTAAGATTTTTAAATTCATTGCATAAAAATTTTATAAAATTGAAGCATATATTGAAATATATTCATGTAGATGTATTAGGGGAATTTTTCTTATGTCTGAAAATGACTTTGAAATGCATCAAAAAACAGATGGGTTAATGAATGGGTAGAGGGATGGATAGATGGCAAAATATGTGATAAATGAAGCACAGTAAAATGGTAATGGTTGAATATAGGTGGTGGATATATGAGATTTCACTCTATAATTCTTTCAACTTTGCTGTATGACTGAAAAATTTTGTAATAAAATATTGAGGAAAATATCTGCAACTAAATATGATTACAATTTGCATACTGTTTCTGTTTTTGGGAAAGATTTTTTTCAAATTAAATGTAAAATTTTACATAATGAGTTATGTAAGAAATTACTGTAAACTTTTTATTCTGCTTCTCTAGGATTAATCCTAATAGTCCTTTATATCAAAAAAGAAACCCCAAAATTGATTTGGAAATATAAATATGGGATATATTTGTACGGTAGAGAATTGGTTGTTTTGATCATCATTTCTTCCTCTTTCCTATATCTATTTTCACATGACCAATAGATCTCAAATAGTATTCTCTAGGCTTCTACAGTTTCAGATTTTTTAAACTCTTATATGTGGGTTATGAATTAACTTTATAGTTTCACTCTATACTTTGTAAGATGAAGCCATTTGTGATTTGTAATTCACACACATTTTGGAAACAATTGGTATTTGGCATAATTAAAAGGTTAATTTGTCTATCACAGATTATTTCTTCCATACATTTAGAACTTCTATTCCACAATAATAAATAGGAGGCTGTAGGACTATTAAGAGTAACAATTGTAAATATTTGAAATGGTCACATGGTGTAGGCAATGGCTCAGCTTCTCAATTCCAAGCAATGTCTTCACTTTTTGATTAAATGATAAATGTCATTAGTGCAAAAATAGGATTGTTAATGGGCACAGCTTGGCTATGAAATCTTTGAGAAAGTCTGTTGCCTTCCTTTTGAAAAAGAAACCCACCACATGCTCTTTGGTAGAGTCAGCAATATTTCCAATGGGGTATCTCCAATAACATGAAAGAGATTTATACTGTAACATTTACTGTTCTCATAATTCTCCTTCCCAATCATTCTAAATTCAGTTTAACTTTTTTTTAAGATATTCAATTATTATATCAAAACACCACTTGCATTACAATATCAGATGTCTTTGAAGAACATATCATTCACTGTATAGATAACACCTTTGGGAAGACCATGGATCTCATTTCCACATTTTGTAAAATTTCTCTTTACTGCCAGGGAACATCAATCTCCTTTATATCCAGATTGAATCTTATTGAAAACAATTTCCCCCCAAATATTTTCATATTTTACTAGAACTCAATTAAGTTCAACTAACATTCACTGACTGCCTATTAGGCTGGCTTCTGGGATTGCAAACACAAATAAAACAGTCCCTGCCCTTGAGAAGTTCTCATGATCTTTATAAAATGTTACTGTGGCAAAAAGGTCACAGAAACATGTTCTAAATGGATTAAAATACTATCTCTCTTCTGATGACTCTTTTTAAAGTATTAGGTTGACAAATGTATTCTTGGACACTTATCACTAAGTAGTTAAAATCAAATTATTTTCTCATATGTAATTTTTTTTTTAAATAGAGAAGGCTTCAACATGTGAACATTTTTGTGGGTTTTTTTTGAACTTTTGTTTTTAAATAATTTTAATTTTAGTTGTTATGGGTGGTGGTATATAGTACAATAGAATGAGCAAAATAAGTTTGGAATCGAACATCTCAACTTCTAATCTTTACTTATTAACTCAAATATCTAGACCTTATCAATAAGACCTAGATCTTATTTAAACCCTTTCACCCCTACCCTGTGCCTCTCTTTTCTCAACTATAGGATGTGGGTAACATGGCTGCCTGTTTTGAAAATTAAAATTTTACTAGAATAATGAATAGAAACCTCAAACCCATATAGTATTACTAGTAACCCAGTAAGTATCAAGTGCTATTATTATTGTTGTCTTGATGATGATGATGATGATGATGATGATGATGATGATTTTTCATTTGGGTTCCTCAAGAATCAAACCTCAGACAAAGATTCTACTATAAGTAGTTTATATAGGAGATAAACCCAAGGATCACTGGTAGGGGAGTGAAATAAAAATAGAACAGAGAAGGAAGAAAGCCAATAAAGAGGTGGGCAACTGAAGCTTAATGATGCTAGGGAGTTTTAAGGGCAATATAGAACATGAAGTTTAGAGTTCTCCCACATGAGAGATAAGGGAACTAGAGTGTTCATTCATCAACTCCTTCCAGTCATTAGTTGAGGGTTCCTCTCAGAGGCACTAATTTCTCAGCATTTGCTACCTACCATGTGCAGAGACAAAGTGGTCTTTGACAGGTAGAGAAAACCTTCAGACAATGCCTTAGGTGTTGACAGTTGGAAGTCAACCTGGCTGGCCTGAAATGGTCAGAGCTGAGGGCATATGGACAGAGCACTGATAGCATCTGTCCATAAGGCAGTAATAAGACCACTTGATGAAGGTAGCACACTTTATGTCTCTTTCTGAGAAATGAAAGATAAGTATAGATGATTAAATGTAGGGAGAAGCCTGTCTAAGAAAAAGACGTGCTCTGTCTCTGCCTACCTGTAGACACTACACACAGTTTTTCTGACAGGTTTGGAATTATTCTGGCCTTGGCCAGTGAGTCATTTTATGGGGCACAACTTTCCTCTGAACAGGTCTCCTGTCCGGGCTCTGGGCAGGGCAGTGTCTGCTCCTTGAATCTGAGAGTCTAGTGTTCATTACTCCAAGCTCACCTCCAAGAGCAGTGTGCACTTCTTAGACAGCAACCTTGGTCTGAGACGATCCTACTCATTACAGCCCTCAGGATCCCTTAGTAGTTGTGATTCAGCTGTTATTCAAAGCTAATGAGCAGGAAGAAGCAGTTCCATTACTCCCTTGCTTTGTTTGAAGAGATATCCCACCATCTTCCAATTTAATTATGGGATGTGGTTTCTGGGCAAGAGAGCAAGTGAGATCTGTTTTCTACATTTGGTTTTGTTCATAATTGAATCATAGTAATTAAGCAATCATACAGGGTGTAAGCAATAACTTTTATGAACATCAAGATAATGTATTTCATAACATCTAAATGCTTTGTTTGTTAAAGTTCACTTTTGAGAAATTGTGGTAGTTGTTAGGAAAACACTATTCATATGACAGCGTGGAGGAGAGAGATAAGGCTTCTCTGCTAGAATTTTGTATGTTCAGATAACTATTGTCTTTGAGAAACACTGAAGGTGTCTTTTAAAATAAATCTCAGAAGGTGTACAAGCCATAAACCATTATTTACATATATGGACATAGAGATATCTGTATACATGTACACATATATTATTTCAGCTATGTCCTAGACACGTAACAAAGATGGAATTGTACTAACTCATTGTTTACAGTGTCAAAGACAAAAAGGTAAACTCTTTCCAGTGTTCCTTTGAATTCAGAAATGTACTCTTTTTTATTTAAAAAAAGGGGAGCAAATTATTAAGGGAATAAATGCATTAACAAGAACTGTATTAGAATAAATACAGGACAACAGATCTCCCTGTTAATTTTTTATTTTTATTTTTTTATTTTTTTTTTGAGGGTAGTGTCACTGGCCCTCATGTGTGGGACCCGAACCGGGGCTGCTGGTTTCCCAAGCCAGTGCTTAACCACCACGCCACTCGGCCGGCCCATCCCTGTTAATTTTTGAAGTACAAAATGCTGTACATCCACATTGTAGAAATTAGGAGCCATTGAAACTCTACTTTTTTTTTTTTGAGGGTAGTGTCACTGGCCCTCATCAGTGGGACCCAAACCCGCCTGGGCTGCTGGCTTCCCAAGTCAGCGCTTAACCACTGCGCCACTCAGCCGGCCCCCAAACTCTTTTTAAGTATTCTAAAAATCTGTCACAGATGGCAATGTGAAATAATTTTTATAACCTTTGTTGTATTGATAGCATCAACTATGAAGGTCAGCATTTCAGGGCTGGCCAAGTGGCATGGTGGTTAAGCGCTGGCTTGGGAAGCCAGCAGCCCCGGTTTGGTCCCACATATGAGGGCCAGTGACACTGCCCTCAAAAACAAATAAAAATAATAAAAATAATAATAAAAGCATTTCAGTAGATCTGGAATAGTTATAAGAATAAGCTATAATGGTTGTTGACTAATATGTGGTTTGCCTAAATAGAATAAAGATTCCTCTGTGAGCAAAAAGAAAGCAAACATTTTGCAAATCTACTTTTCAACAGTGTTTTGAAGATGGGCAATATTTTCTGCATTTCTTAAATTGTTCTCTTAATATTTTGACTGGTTCAAAGAAAAGGAGGGACAATAGTCATCAAACATTTTTTTTTTTTTTAAGATTTTATTGGAGAATTGGGAAAGGAGAACAGTGTTGGGGAATTGGGGAAGGGGAACAGCCAAGTTGTTGTCCTTCAGTCTTAGTTGTGGAGGGCACAGCTACCTCAGCTATAAGTCCAGTCGCCACCTGGCCACCAGTAGGCAGCTCGAGGCTGCTCGAGGCCGTTCAGCCCAAGGCACCATGTTCAGTCTTAGTTGCAGGTGGGCATAGCCCACCATCCCATGCTGGAGTAGAACTAGCAGCCTCGTTGTTAGAAGCACATGTTCTCACCAGCTGAGCCATCCTGCCACCTGTTGGCAGCTCAGTGGCAGCTCAGCTCGGGCACAGCTCACTGGCCCATGTGGGAATCCAACTGGTGACCGTGTTGCTCCAGAGCTCATGCCCTTAATCAACTGAGCCACTCAGCTGGCTCATCATACATTTTTAAAGAGCAAATTTTAGGACTGTGGAGTGAGAAAATAAGGAAAAGATGACATCTTGCCATCACATTTCCTACTCTTCTCACCTGCCTTGCCAGACAGATCCTTGTCAGCATCCCTACTTGACCTCTTGCTTTTTATTCAACTCTTCTCCCTATTTGAATGGCTTTACCTTCTTTTGAGCCCAGATCCAGTTCTTCAGCTAGTCCAAAATTCTGTATGTTATTTTCGGTTTGCCCATAGGGATAATTATATTGCTCATAACTTTGATATTCTCCAATAATTACAGATAATAGCCACTGTTCCCAGAAATAAATAAATAAATAAATAAATAAATAACTATAAATGTATATTTATAGCAGCAATCACATTTTATACATTGATCTTTCCTTGCACAGGAATATCCCATAGTAGGTGCTCACTCAATAACTACCTTTTCTCCATCCTCCTTTGCACTAGAGTTTGAGTTCTTTAAATCAGGGGCTGTCTTCTTCACGTTTTTAGAGATGGAACATTAAAAATATTTTGCTCTTTGGGCCGGCCAAGTGGCGCGTTCATTAAGAGCTGGCTTGGGACGCCAGTTCTGAGCAGCAGAGCCCCTCTTCAGATCCCACATGAGGGACAGTGATACTGCCCTCTACAGCTAAGATGATGAACAGCTCGACCTCGAGCTGGGTTGCCATCAGTCGCCAGCGACAGCATAGGCTACAGCTCCTGCAGCCCTGCAGTGGGCTGCCATAAGCTACCGTGAGTGGCCGGCAGCCAGCGTTAGCAACCAGCAGCCGGCCTGAGCTGCCAAGAGCCGCAGTGAGCAGATGTCCAGTGGCCAGTGACCGATCTGCCTCACTAGGGAAGAGAGCAATGATAATACCAACATGGACCAGTGAAGCGATGTCCTCTACAACTGGACTATTCCCCTCCCTCAAGTCCCCAATTAAAATCTTTAAAAAATACATATATATATTTTGCTCTTTATTTCCTGAATGAATGAATTGTTGCCCCATGATAGTTCTACCTCAACCTGCAACCTCCAAAGATAAACTCAGCTTTATATTCAGGATACTGGTATGAAATATTTCTACTATGTCTTGATTTTTTCCTCTCATTTTTTTTTTTACCTTTGGAGTATTATCCTGTAGATATATAACTGTAAAACATACTGTCTTATTTTGGGTTTCTTCATAGTGAGTCCCTGAGACACAGATTAGAATGCAAGTAGTTCTCTCCTTTGGGAGCTGAGTCTAAACAACACAAACAGGGAAGTGGAGGGAGTAAAACAAGGAGTGAATAAAGCTGAAAATGGGGTGTCAAGAAGTTAACCTGCAGTAAGTAGAAGTTATTTCTACTGGGGAGCCCGGAGAAACAGTGCGCACATGTGCCTCGGAGTTATCCACCTGAGGGGTAAGAGAGCTGGAGGACATTAATTTCTCAGCATTTATGGCTGTCCACAGGCAAAGCAGACTCTAGAGGCCCAAGAAAGCCTTCAGGCAAAGAAACACAGGTACTGGAAGTTGGATCAACAGAAGAGACATAACCAGTGTCATGGGGATCTGAGCAGCGCACCATCAGCAGTTGCCATGCACACCATTCCCCTTTCCTCCATTTCCATTACCTTCCCAGAAAGAAGGCTTAGCTGGTTAACCAGCCATCCTTTAAGGGCAAGGTTGACATTCTTTTCTCCTGCCAAATAATTTTAACTAAAAGGAGTATCAAGAAAAACAAATCATAATTCTTTAGCCATGAGAGATCCTGTCACATCATAGGAGATTCTTAAAGATTATATTTATGGAAAAGGGGAATAGCAATTTCACAACACACTACCTAACAATGATGCCCTCTCCCAGTTTTGGAGATACATAAGGACCTTGGGTTCTAAATCTATTAAAGCAGAGTTTATATATGTTGTTGTACAATACATCATTGTAGTCCTAGTGACTGTAAAAGTGCCTGATCATAGTAGATACTCAATAAATATTTGAGCAATAAGTAAATTAATAAAGGAAATGGAAAAATGATGTCATGGAAAGGTAATTTTAAATATCTTTGCCATTTTCTTTGTATATGACTCTTGGTAAAGAACTTAATATGTCTGAGACTCAAATCTTTTGTTTTTTTTTTCAAAAAAGTATTAACATATTTTTCAAAATTTGCTCCTTAAGTTCCCTGGTCTCTTTTTACCTTTTTTGCTTTTATCTGTGTTATATTTTAAGCAGAGTAAGCTTTTACTTAGAGAAAACTTCAGTTGCTAAAATAAAGTTTCCAGATGATTTTTCAGATCTCTTTCTGACGGAAAAATAATTGAAGAAAGTTGATAAAAGGAACAAATTGAAGACTGTTAGACTTGTGCAAAACCCACATATGCACATTATTTCATCATCCTATAAGGGGAAATCTCCTTAAAAGCCACATTTGGCTGTTTTGATGTTTTTGAGAATATCCATAGAAACACATAAGTAGCTAAAGAGACAAAGGAGTCTTACCATGGGGAAACAAGGGGAAATCACTATTCTAAGATGGCATGCCAGAAATTTCTTATCAATACTGAGCACTTTCTCACAGTGGCATGGATTCATGCAGTTCTCTACAATCTTAAAACTATAAACTCATTGATGGCAGGAATGTATCTTTGTCACCTTTTTGGGTCCCAAGCACTTTGTATCTTGCTTAGCACAAATAAAGTTCTTTGTCATTTTTTGCTGAGGAAATGAGTGATTGAATACCCAATTAGAATAAAGTATCATGCATAAGACAAAGGAATCCTTGCTGGTAGCAAACCTGGAGGAAGCCAGTATCACAAGGCAAATTAGTTTTAAGGGGAAATTGAAAGCAAGGGGGAATAGTAGAGATGTGCTTGAAGGTGTTGACTGGGACTCTCATCTTCTATCAACAGTAGTCATGAAAATTAAGATTTGATTAGTCTTTTGACTCTAATGGAATAAAGTAGTGGAATCAGCTTCTTAATTCAGTGCATAGTGTTTTAGTATAGTGTAAATTAAATCAACTTGTGGTTCAGTAATGTCTTTATTAGTTCTCAAATATTGATTTAAACAGTGATATTAAATTATATATGATTGAAAAGGTAGGTGTTGTTCCACTGCAATACATGAATGCCATAAAAATGTTTTCCTTCTCTTTTAATTGAAGCAGATATAGAAAATAGGTCTACTTCTTACCTCATAATTTCTGACATAGTAAGTTATGCTGAGAAAAATAAAGATATGAAGTTGACAATAGATTTTTGTTTATAAATATGCCAGGTGACTGGGGTACAGGTTGAATGGGGGTAATCAGTTCGGCCATTACAATTTTATCTATCACAAAAATGACTGAAGTAAAAGAGAATAACTTCTTTGCATAAATTTTGGTGTAGATTACCATTGAGACAAGGCTCCACACTTGGATTATTTTATAAAGTAATATATGAGAATAGAATTTTCTGTTTATTTTCTTATTTATTAATTTCTTAAATTCTTTTATTGTGAAATAAACATTTTTTTTAAAAAAAATTAGTTTCAGGTGTACAATGCAGTGCAATAGTTATACTTTTAGCCCTCAAAGTGACAACTCCCTGCCCCAATTCACCACCCCACTCCCCTTCCATATCATACATATCTATTACAATTCCTTTGACTCCCTTCCACAGTATACTCCACATCCCTTGACTATATATATATATATATATATATATATATATATATATATATATTCAATTACAATTGAATATTATACAACATCAATATTATACAACATCAGCTTCAGGTGTACATGCATAATGCAGTGATCAATCCTCTACTCCATCCATGAAGGGGTCTCCCTAACAAGACATGTGACCATCTGAAACCCCACTAAATATTCACAACATTATTAATTATATTCCCTGAACTGTCTTTCATATCCCTGTGGCAATATTGTAGTTACCTATTTATGCTGTCTAATCCCTTCCCCTTCTCCCTCATCTCCACTCCGCTCCCAACTAGCAACCATCAGTCTTTCCTCTATATCTATGAGACTGTTTCTGTTTACTTTGCTCGTTCATTTAGTTTTTTAGATTTCACATGTAAGTGAGATCATGTGGTATTTGCCTTTCTCCGACTGACTTATTTCACTTAACGTAATAATCTCTAGGTCGATCTATATCGTTGCAAATGGTACGATTTCATTCTTCTTTTTTTTTTTTTTTTTTTTTTTTTTGAGGGCAGTGTCACTGGCCCTCATATGTGGGACCCGAACCGGGGCCGCTGGCTTCCCAAGTCAGCGCTTAACCACCGCGCCACTTGGCTGGCCCCATTCTTCTTTATAGCAGAGTAATACTCCATTGTGTAAATGTACCACAATTTCTTAATCCAGTCATCTACTGATGGGCATTTTGGTTGTTTTCATGTCTAGGCTATTGTAAATAGTGCTGCAATAAACATAGGGGTGCATATATCTTTTTGAATTAGCATCTTGGATTCCTCTTGGTAGATACCCAAGAGTGGAGTTGCTGGGTCATAGGTAGTTCCATTTCCAGTTTTTTGAGATACCTCCATACTGATTTCCATAATGGCTGAAACCAATCTGTAGTCTCACCAACAGTGCACCAGGGTTCCCTTTTCTCCGCAACCTTGCCTTGATAGACTCATATGATTTTTATTTTCATTTTGTTAATGTGATGTATTATGTTAATTGATTTGTGAATATTGAACAACCTTGCATACCAGGAATGAATCCCTCTTGATCGTGGTGTATGATCTTTTTAATGTGATGCTGAATTCAGTTTGCTAGTATTTTGTTGAGGATTTTTGCATCTATCTTCATTTAGGGATATTGACCTATAGTTTTCCTTTTCTGTGATATCTTGGTCTGATTTTGGGATCAGAGTAATAGTGGCCTCATAAAATGTGCTTGGGAGTCTTCCCTCCTTCTGTATTTTTTGGAATCATTTGAGGAGAATAGGTATTAATTCTTTTTTGAATGTTTTGTGAAACTCACCTGTGAAGCCATCTGGTACAGGATTTTTGTTTGTTGGAAGCTTGTTGATTACTGATTGAATTTCTTTGGTAGTAATCATTCTGTTCAGAGTTTCTGTTTCTTTTTGGTTCAGACTTGGTAAATTGTGTGCTTCTAGAAATTTTTCATTTCTTCCAGATTGTTGAATTTGTTGGCATATAGTTACTCGTAGTATTTTCTTAAAATTTTCTGTATTTCTGTGGTATCTGTTGTCACTTCTCCTCTTTCATTTCTGATTTTATTAATTTGAGTCCTCTCTCGCTTTTTCTTGGTGAATCTGGCTAAGAGTTTGTCGATTTTGTCTTTTCAAAAAAACCAGCTCTTGGTTTCATTAATCTTTTGTATTTTTTTTTTTTTTGGTCTCTATTTCATTTATTTCTGCTCTGGTTTTTATTATTTCCTTCCTTATACACCCTTTGAGCCTATTTTGCTGTTCTTTTCCCCGTTCCCTTAGGTGTAAAGATAGTCTGTTAATATGGGATTCTTCTTCCTTCTTTAGTAGGCCTTCCCTGCTATGAACTTCCCTCTTAGGACTGCTTTTGCTGCATCCCAAAGATTTTGGGTCATGGTGTTTTCATTTTCGTTTGTCTCGAGGTATCTTTTGATTTCCTCCTTGATCTCATTTTTTACACACTCGCTATTTAGTAGCATGTTATTCAGCCTCCATGTATTTGTTTGTTTTCCAGGTTTCTTCTCATAATTGATTTCTAGTTTCATAGCATTGTGGTCAGAGAAGATGCTTGATATGATTTAAATCTTCTTAAATTTGTTGAGACTTGTTTTGTGGCCTAACATGGGGTCTATCTTGGAAAATGTTCCATGTGCACTTGAGAAGAATGTATATTCTGTAGCTTTGGGGTGAAATGCTCTAAAAATATCAGTTAAATCCAGCTGGTCTAAAGTGTCATTTAAAACCACTGTGTCAGTATTGATTTTCTGTCTGGACGATCTGTCCATTGGTGACAATGGGGTGTTGAAGTCCCCTACTATGACAGTGTTACTGTTGATCTCTGCCTTTATGTCTGTCAAAATCTGTTTTATATACTTAGGAGCTCCTCTGTTGGGTGCATAGATGTAAACTAGAGTTATGTCCTCTTATTGAATGGATCCCTTTATTATTATGTAGTGCCCTTTTATTGTAGTCTTCATTCTAAAGTCTATTTCGTCTGAAATAAGTATTGCTACTCCAGCTTTTTTATCATTTCCATTTGCGTGAAATATCTTATTCCATCCCTTTACTTTCAGTCTGTGTGAGTCTTTTGATCTGAGATGAGTCTCTTGTAGACAGCATATGCATGGGTCCTGTTTTCTTATCCACTCAGCCACTCTGTGTCTTTTGATTGGAGCATTTAGCCCATTCACATTTAAAGTGATTATTGATAGGTGCATGTTTATTGCCATTTTTTATTTGTATTTCTGGTCTTCCTGGGTTAGCTTGCTTTCCCCTTTCCTCTGTTTAAAAAAAGCCCTTTTAACATTTCCTGCAATGTTGGCTTGGTGTTAATGAATTCCTTAAGTTTATTCTTTTCTGAGAAGCTCTTTATCTCTCCTTCAATTTTCAGTGATAGCCGTGCTCCATAGAGCAATCTTGGTTGTAGACCTTTATTTTGTGTCACTTTGAATATTTCCTGCCACTCCCTTCTGGCCTGCAAAGTGTCTGTAGACAAGTCAGCTGTTAGTCTTGTAGGAGTTCCTTTGTATGTAACCTGCTGTCTTTCTCTTGCTGCTTTTAGGATTCTGTCTTTGTATTTAAACTTTGCCATTTTAACTATGATGTATCTTGGTGTGGGCCTGTTTGGTTTCAGCTTGTTTGGAACTCTCTCTCCACTTCCTGGGCTTGTATGTCGATTTCCTTCACCAAGGTAGGGAAGTTTACAGTCATTATTTCTTCAAATACATTCTTGATCCATTGCTTCTTCTCTTCTCCTTCTGGTAGTCCTATGATGCGATAATTGTTGAATTTCATCTTATCCCACAGGTCTCTTAAACATTTTCATTGTTTTTTATTCTTTATTCTCTTTGTTGTTCCAACTGTGTGATTTCTGTTTTTGTCTTCTAAATCACTGATCCGATCCTCTGCTTCATCTAATCTACTGGTGATTCCTTCAAGTGTGTTGTTCATTTCAGTTATTGTATGCTTTAGTTCTAACTTGTTGTTTTCTATGATTTTCCTATCCTTCTTTACGTCCTCGCTGAGTTCCTTAAACATTCTTATCATTGGTGTTCTAAACTCTGTGTCTGAAAGGTTGGATACCTCTGTTTCATTTAGTTCCTTTTCTAGAGATTTCTTCTGATCTTTTACTTGAGACATGTTGCTTTGTTTCTTCATTCTGGCTGTTGTTCTGGGATTGCTTCGATGTATTAGATAGATCACTTAGAAAGAAGAAATAAAAAGAAAAGAAGAGGGTGAAAAATGGGGAAAAAAGAGAAAAAGAAAAGAAAAAGGAAAAAAAGAAGAAAAAAGGAAAAAAAAAGTGTGGGGGGGTCTCACCATCCTCTTTAGTCTGCAGACCACTTACTCAGCAATAGAGTCTCTGGGTGACTCAGCACCAGCTGTTGGGGGGAAGGGCTTAACGTGTTATGTGCTGGCCTTCCTCTCAAGCTTGCAGTGAGCTTTCTGCAATTAGCTGCTGCTGTATGCTCTGGAACCGTGCTCACTACCAAACATCCTCACAGGTTATTGCATGTTGTCTGCTGCTGCAAAAAACCCTCTGTGGCCTGTGTTGGTGAGGACCAGGCACCAGGGGCTCAGGGTGCCTTTGGTAACACAGCTCTAGGTAGGCGGGGCAGGCCCCCAAGGCACCACAGGATGTGGTCAGTGGCCCCTAGCAAGTCAGAGCAGCATGCACTCCTGCACTAGCAACCAGCATGCACAAACTCACCAGGAAAGCATCGACTGGATCACGCGGGCACACAGCTCCCAGCCCATTACTCTAAGGAAAACTCCCAGTCTCAGCCTGTCCCAATCAGCCACTCGCAGATTAGGCTGAGCAGCCCAACAGCCAATCCCCAGGCTGGCAACTCTGCACAAGCAGTGTGGAGAGTGGGGACCCAAGGCGGCTTGTGCACTCCTGTGTCTCAATGAACAGCCTGATGGAGCTGGAGCAAGCCCACCAGGCGTTTACCTGGCAACGCAGCACAAGCAGGGTGGAGGATGGGGATCCAAGGCCTCATGCGCACTCACTCACACATGCACTCCTGTGCAATTTCACCAGACCAATGAGGTCCAGGACCTGACCCTCTGTGGGAGGGACCAACCCTGAAGAAATGGCACCCTCCTGTACACTACTCGTGTGCAAGTTCCACATCAGAGGAACAGTGGTCCCTAAAACCTCCAGCTCCCATGCCAAAGGCGCTCAGTTCAGTCCATCCCCTCAGGCTCCTGAGCCCAGCTCACACAGCTGCTCCCTCCACCAGGAACCAGTGAGTGCTCACTGGTGAGCAAGCCCGTGTGCCGGCCCCACTGATTCTCTATCTGCTCTTAGCCTCACCGAGCTGAGCAAAGAGTCCTCACTAATTTACTGCCAGCTATCTTAGAACTCCTCTTCCTGGCAAAGCAACTCTGGGCAACTCAGGTGTGGGGCTGGAGGGTCTCTCCCCCAACTGAAGAAGCCTCCCCATGGCTGAGGCATCCCCCATGGGGCTCGCCCGCTCTGGTCTCTGCCCCTCCTACCAGACTTGATGTGGCCTCCTCTTTAAGTCCTTTGTTTAGAGGTTCTGTTTATCTAGTGTTCAGGGGACATCGGATGTTGAATGTTGTATAAATTATTCATAATTTTGGTGTGATCCTGGGAGGCAGTTGGCACAGTGTCCGTCTATTCCACAATCTTACTGGAAGTCCCCGAATTTTATGTTTACTGAGTAAAATTAAAATAATAATAGATACAAGAGCAACTTGATATTTTCTTATTTAAATTTTCATATTAAACTTTGAGGTTTTTCCTGAGTTATTATCTAATTACTGCTGTAAATTCGGCTGTAATTTTACAACATTCTTTTGTATGTGTAACAAAATTCTTTGTATTTTTTTTGATTGCTTTTGGCATGGATATTTTAGCATGGATATGGCATTATTTTAAAGCTGAAACTCTATTTTTTCCACTTTTTTTGATTTGATGAATTAAATTTGTTTTCAGGATAGTACTGAATGAATATTTAATTTCTTTAATTCTTGTTAAAAGTATATGCTTTATATCTTTTCACTTTAAATGATGAGGGCTTCTCATCAGGGAGGTGAGAAACCATGACTGTATAGCAAACCTAGTATCAAAACATCTGAGGTTTTTTGTTTCTTTTTAATTTTTAAAAATTTTTTTATTTCATTTGAATTTGGAATGATGCAGTGGTGCCTAGATAATTTTTTCAAAATGACTATGTTTGTCATTCACTTACATTTCAATGACTCTTTAAGTTTCTATCCCTTATTCTGCCTGATATATAAAATTTTAATAAGTAAAATTTGTACTCTTTACATCCACTGGGTGAGAGGATGTGGATAGGATCATGGAGAAGACACCTCTTTCTCAGAAAAATAACAAATAACTACCCCACCCCCAACAGATTTAGCCACAAGAAAAGTTAAGTGCACATGGAATGAAGGCCTTGTGGTATAGGACAGAGGATTTCAAATGTTGTTGGGCTTCACCATCAACAGGGAATCTTGTTAAAAATATATACACCAAACCAATTTAACCAGAAAGTAGAGTCCTAGGGCTTGGGCAACTGGGTAATATCCATCAAACTTGGCAATGCATGAGACATGACCTAGCCTAATTTGAAGTATGAAATAGGGAAACTTTCCTGTTAATTTTAATTCTTCCACTATCCAAATCATTTCAGAATTCTAAAACATGGTTTTCCATTCATCAGAGTTTAAGTGACTATTCAATATTGAAATTCCTAGGCTTCCATGCATGGCACAGAGTCAACCGTGCACAGAACTCAGTTTTCTTGACTGTCTTTTTTCCCCATGTCCTATGCAGTTAAGTTTTGCTCTTTCTTCACATGTTTTATTTTTTTGCCAGCTTAAAATTGGCTACCTGCTATTACTTTTGGCTTCTAATATTCCTTCTCATGCCCCCTGTGCTTTTCCAGTTTTTCTGTTCAGCCCCAAAGGCAGTGTTTCTCCTATCTCAGAGGCTGCCTATGAATCATCCGTAATTTGTGGATCACCCTTTGAGAACACCAAAATTCTCAGAGCTTTCATTTCTTTCCCATTAAGTGAAAGCTGCAATGGCTGCTGACATTTCCCTTGACATTGAAGGGCATGGTCAATCTAGATGAGAAAATGCTTGTTGAATGTGGAGTGCTATGTTACTATAGCCACTTAGCTGGGAGGTCAAGCCTAGGCAGCTCAATGATTTGCCAGGGCTGTTTATCATCTGCAGTGAGCCAGGATTATAACCTGAAGTATCTGGCTTATTCTTTCAGAGAACATTCCCTTGGATAAACTGGATTTATGATTTTAAGTTCTCCCAGGTCTCTGTAGGCTGAAGATGTAGAATTTATGATAGTAGTTTGATCTTCAGAAACTCCACTTAACCCAGAATTACCCTTTAGTTTACAGAGAGTATTGAGGAAAAGGGAGGAATGAGCAAGTATTTAAGTATTGGGATTCTACTGCTTATCTGTAAGGGATATGTGTAGAAGAATCTTTGCTTTTCCTACATATGATTTAAAAAGTCTTTCTAAACTTCAAGTGACTCTCAGTAAATAAAGTACGTAACTAAAACAGAAGTTTTTGAGATTCGTTCTTGATTGTATCTTTAGAAAAATTATACTTAAGGGCCGGCCAAGTGGTGTGTTGGTTAAGTGTTGGCTTGGGATGCCAGCTCTGAGCAGCAGGGCCCAGTTCGGATCCCACATGAGGGCCAGTGATGCTGAGCCCTCTACAGCTGAGATGATGAACAACAGTCCAAGCTGGAGCAGGGCTTTCATGAGTCGCCGGCATGGCACAGGCTGCAGCCCTGCTGCAGTGGGCTGCCATGAGCTACCATGAGTGGCAGGCAGCCGGCGTGAGTGGCAGGCAGCCGGTGTGAGCCGCTGTGAGTGGCCGTCCAATGACTGGAGACCAACTGCTTCAGTGGGGAATACCAACATGTGCCAGTGAAGTGACGTCCTCCACAACTAGACTGAAGAACAAAAAGGACAGCAGCTTATCTGTTCCCCTTCCCCAATTTCCCAATTAAAAAAAAAATCTTTAAAAAAGAGAAAAGAAAATTATACTTAAAATTTGATGACTCAGTGAAAAATTTGTCAGGAAGGTTAGGATTTTTATGTTTATTCAGATTAAATACATGTATGTATTTGATACCAAGTTTAAAAAATACTTTTGAGAGATACACTTCCTTAGAAATAAATAGATGTGGAAATGCATAATGTTCTTGGGTTGGTACTCTGTATTGCAGAGATAGGATTTTACCTCTCAAATTAGAATTTGGGGAATGTCAAAGCCAATGTTGGTAGCCCTGAGGCTCTAGCTCCATTGTTTTGTCAATTCAAAATCAGGGGGTCAAATATATACTGATTTAGCATTTTTGTAGACTCAGGTTCTGTGAAAGGCACTTTATATACTTTCATTTAATCCTTCTGGAGAAGTAACAGCTTCAGAAGCCTATGTATTATAGACAAGGAAACTGAGGTTCTGAGATGTTAGTAACTTGCCCAATGTAGAACTGAGACTCTAAATTAAGTTCATCCCACCCAGAGAAACCCGTAGTTCTCTTGTTCCTACAAAGAGTACATCCAACCAGCATTCCACTACAGATGTTGGCACCAAGGACAGGACTGGGAAATTACATAGAAACCTTTTATTATGTACACAAGGCTCTGACTACATCATGTACTAGCTAACTACATGACAGCAAAAGCCCAAATAAAAATTCTGTGTGCTTCGTATCCCTTTATTAGCACATTTTCTCTTGTATGGTTATCCACTGTGAATATGTGATGAGTTGGGACTGTGGGTGGAATATGCTGCAATTAATTTTGCCTAATGCTGACATCAGCTGTAATGAGATTAAAATCTTCTACTCAGCTGTTGCTTGAAATGTTCTGTTGTGTTCTCATCCAACTATTTTAACTAATTGAGGTGACTTACCCATATAATTATTTTCAAATGTTTACAACTACTTTTAGATAAATATAAATGAAGGTTTGCCTGCATATGAGTAACAAAAGGGATAAGTTGGTCAAATAGTCTAATCAGTGAAGTTCAAATGATACAAATGGACATTTTTAATACTAAAATTAAATGTTACTTTCAACTCCACCAGGATGGAGTAGCCTTATTCCTCACAGGTACTTCCCCTTACAACTAAAAAATCCATAGATATAACAGTAAACAAGCAGAGGAAGCCTCTGAAAGATCAAAAGAAGAATGTTGGCTGACCAAGATCTTGAGGAACTTGAGAGACTTGAAGAACTTGAAGTACTTGAGGAAATACACAGCAGTGAGTTCCTTGAATTTCTTTATAGCTTCTCAAATATCCTAGACAAGGAGCTGCAGAAGTCTCAATCCAGGATCACCAAAGGCACAGACCAAGAAGTTTCAAGAAAATCCTGTTTCCCGTAGCCAAAGAGCCAAGAAAAGGGTGGCCTAACAACAGAAAAATTTTTTGGTAATATCTGTCAAACACCATCAGAAAAATCATACCTTCCCTGCCCCATGGTTTCAGTGGTGCTGAGCAAGAAGTTGATCCCTGCCAAATGCTGATACTATTAGACTGTGATAAGTTGCATATGTAGATTATAATGCATATATAGATTAACCACTAAGAAAACTATAGAAAGCAATACATTAAAAAACACTATAAATCAATCAAGATATAAACCTTAAAAAGAACCATAAAAATATCCCACAGGAAAGTAAGAAAAGAGAAAGAGGAATGAAAGAGAAAGCAAGTTATAAAATAGACGTGTGTCTTAATATATCAATACATTACTTTAAATGTAATTAGTCTATGGAAAGGCATGGAACCCAGAGTAACCAAAGCAACCTTGAGAAGGAAGAACAATGTTGGAGGATTCATACTTTCTAATTTCAAACTTTGCTGCCAAAATACAATAATCAAGATGGTGTGGTACTGACATAGCAATAAACACATAGATCAATAGAAGATAATTGAGAGTCCAGAAACAAACTCTTACAATGATTACAATTGACTTGCAATAGGAATGCCAAGACAATTCAACGCGGATAGTATAGTCTTATTAACAAATGGTATTGGGACATTTGGATATCTACATGTAAAAGAATAAAGATAGACTCATTTCTTACATCATAAACAAAAATTAACTCCAAATGGATCATAAATCTAAATGCAAGAGCTAAAATTAAAACTCTTCAAAGAAATCATAGGTATAAATTTGGTGGCCTTGCATTAAACAATGACTTCTTAGATGTGACACCAAAAAAACATAAGCAACAAAAGAAAGCTATATACACTGAACATCAATCTTTTAAACTTTTATTCTTCAAATCACACCATAAAAAATGTGAAAACCAACTCGCAGAATGGGAGACAATATTTGAAAATCATCCATTTGATCTAATAAGGGACTTGTATCCTAAATATATAATGTTCTCTTACAACTCAATTATAAATAGACAAATACAATTTCAGAATGGGCAAGCATTCTGAATAAATATCTCTCCAGTGAAGTTATATAAATAACTAATAGGTACATGAAAAGATGCTGAACATCATTAGCCATCAGAGAAATATAAGTCAAAACCACAATGAGATACTACTTCTCAACTATTAGGACACACAGCTATTATTAAAAGGACAGATAGTAAGTGTTGACTAGAATATGAAGAAATTGTAACCCTCACACATTGCTGATGAGACTATTAGATGGGGTAGCCATTTTGAAAAATTGTGTGGCAGTTCCTCAAATTACTAAACAGAATTATCATTTGACCCAGAAATTCTACTCCTACATATACACTAAAGAAATATGAAAACATACATTTGTACAACAACTTGTATATGAATGTTCATAGGAGCCCCCAAATGGAAACAACCCAAATGTTAATTAACTGATGAATGGACTTAAAAATATATCCAGAAAATGAAAAATTGTTCATCCTTAAAAAGGAATAAAGTTCTGATATGTACTGCAACTCTGATGAGCTTCGGAAACTGTACGTTGAGTGAAAAAAGCTAATCATAAAAGACTACATATTGCATAATTCCATTTATATGAAATATCTGGAGTAGGCAAATCTTTAGAGTCAGTAGGCAAATTGCTGAGTTCCTAAGGCTTGAGGAGTGGAACTTGAGGAGGGGAAGTTGGGGAAAAACAGGGAATAGATACTAATTGGTATGGGTTTCTTTGGGGGATAAAATAAATGTTCAAAATTTGATTATGAGGATGATTGAATGAGCCTATAAATATATAAAAATTATTTAATTGTATATTTTAAATAAGCCAGTGGTATTGCATGTGAATCAATAAAGCTGCTAAAATGTAAGTGGTCTAAATACACCAATTAAAATCAGATTGTGGCATGGTGGGTAAAAACATATTATTCAATAATATGCTGTCTACAAGAAATTCACTTCAAATACAACGTAGGCTGGTTGAAAGTAAAAGCATTAAATATATATATATATATATATATATATATATATATATATATATTTGTAACAAAAAACATATATATATATATATATATATACCATGCAAATAAAGTAGACTTCAGAACAAATAAAATTATTAGATACAAAGAGAGACGTTAATAATTATAAAAAGATCAGTTCATCAGGAAGACATAACTATTGTATTGGGTTGTTGGAAAAGTCATGATGCATTTTTGCAACAAAAATCATAGAAAAATACGTCATGACTTTTCTGACAACCCAATAAATGTGGATTCATCAAACAACAGAGATTAAAAATACATGATGCAAAATGTAATATTACAAGCCTTAGTTTCTTAAGTTCTTTAAGTCATACTGCATCTATAATAACACTCTTTATAGCATAAGTTAAAATCTTTATATCTCTACTAAGTATAACTTTCAAAGCTGTCTCTGTCTTTTTATACTCAAAATACAATGTTGTATCATTTGTGTGTGTGTGTGTGTGTGTGTGTATACATCATGTTGATAAAGTCTATAATTCTATAATTATAGAATTTTTCAGCACTCCTTCTTTTATGACACTCATGGAGAGACACACAGATTCACAACAGCAGAGTGTCTATTTAATTTCATGAATATACACTGGTAATGTTCTTGATGCACACATATCTGTTCTAAAGTGACATTTCTTACTAACTGATATGACTAAGAAATATATCTACCCAAAGAAAGAGTATGAACTGTATAAATAAAGGCAAATTTCAGTATTTATATTTGAGAACAATAAACTGCCTGTTAGAAATATTCATCAAATGGAGGTATAATTGACTGCTATATCCCTGAACCTCATAAGTATACTAATTGTGTTTTTAGAATGTACTCTCCTTAAGGGGTCCAAATTAAATGTTTCTGTCAGCTTGTTTTTTTAAATGAACAAAATAATATACAAATTTAATTTAGGCAAATAAAGAATTGTATTTATATAAGTAAATACTAGCTATCATCTGGTAGTTTTAATGCTTTACCTATTTAAATCCTATCCATTAGGATAAATAACCTCAAAAGTTGTTTGCTACTGAATAGGATGAAACTAGTATACCTATATAGTTCCTAGCATGCCTGATCCCTCTCATTTTGTCATCTAATCTTGGTTGGTTAGCTCTTTGTTCAGAAATTTTATACATCTAGACTATATACTCTAATCCCTATCTTGATTTAATCTGCTTCAAACCTTATCTCTTAATCCTTTGTGTGTTCAATTTTAATATCAACACATTTACACTTTTTTATTTGTTCTTGTCTCTCTACTTTCTGTTTTTTAATTTCTATTATTATTTCTAAAAATTCCGAGTTTATAATATTTGTATATTTTGTAACTATAATTTACACAATTTTAGTAGTTATATATGTAAATTATTTTAGGGCTGACCACCAAACATTATAATGAATTCTCTATTTTGTAAGTTGGCTGGAGTGATTTCTAAAGATATAAATCATACATAATTTGTAGATCCCTCTGGGAAATGGAAATACCAAGATTCTCAGAGGTGTTACTTGTGTCATCAAATGAAGACAAAAATGGCTGCTACCTATTCCTTTCTCTGCCACTCTGGTGTCAAATAGAGCTCAAGTTTCACCTAACACTACAGGTTGGAGCTTTTTCTTTTCTTCATTTATTCAAATTTCTCTATTTTGACCTCCTGAATGTGAAAATGTTTTAATAGCATATATTATTTAAGTATTCAAACTCTACTGCTTATTCCATAATAATTAACATTTTTTCTGTACATTTTGACCAGACAAAGTTTTTTTGAGCAAGAGAGGACCAGACCTTGCTACCTATTTTATAGGGCCCTCTCTAGAGACTTTAAAAGGCAAGATTGTTAGGATTTTGAGTTTGGTGGAGAAGCTAGATAGAAAGAATTATTTGCTAATCACATTTTGTTTCTTGGAAATGGAGAGCTATATTTAATGTATGCACACATACACACAACCCAATATATAGGAATTGAAAATGGAATCAAATCTGACCTGTAGAATATTCAGATGTTGACCCATTATGCTGCTGGTCATTTGGGGACTGACAGAGGGAGTGCAGCCTATCTCAGGAAGGAAGAGGGATAAGAACATGGAAAAATATGAAAATTTTAAATATTACAATTCAGTTTTATTATTTAAATAGTAATTCACCCTGTGTTTGAATATCATAAACAGCATTTTTTTCTGAAGTGATTTTCTGGAGAACCCTGTTATATGATGTTTTTTTCCTATTGCAGTAGACCCTTATACATTGGAGTGGGTCCATTTTGTTCATCCTATGTTACCACCACTTTGTAGCAATATTAATTGATTCCTGTTGGATGCCAAAACTAACTTTAGCACTGATTACAGAGTCATTTATTTCCAGTGTTCATATAATAGCAAACTAATAAACTATATTGAATTTTAATATGCTTTTTTACCTCTAATTTATTTGCTTCTTATGAATAACCTTAATAATTTGATCTTATTAACCTACAAGGAACCTCAGAAACTATTTTCATAGAATGTAGGTTGATTTATTGTCATATGAAATATCAAGAACTTTAACAGATGGACTGTCAGATTCAAATGAAATTTTATTGCTTTATGGTAATATGCAGTAATTAAGACATTGTCCAAATAGATTAACCTAGACCCTGGAAGTCTTACAGCTTGGCATCCAAATAAAGATATATGGTGAATTTATAACACTGCACATAGGCTGAGGAATATCTCTGTATATTATAATTTGTATATAAATTTTATATGAGGAATTGTTTATATTCTAAGATAATGATATTATTTAAAAGCATTTTATATTTATTTTTAGATTTGTAATCTAATTAGAAAACAGCCATTTTCAAATTGCTCTTTCTAAATGTCTTGACCTTGGAGATATTTTAGTTCAGTCTTAAGTTGCCCACTGACTATGGACCAGAAACTGCTATAAGCATGGGCAAATATTTTTGAATAGTTGTTGAAAAGCCTTTTAACATCCTAACATTTAATATTTCCATGGACTTTTTGAAGTTTAACAAATTGGTCTTCATCTCTATGTTAAGTTTTCGGGCTGGGTATAGAAATTTTGTGTTTTTATTTCTATATAGTATAGGATTTCTCCAGAGATTTTCACTGTTCATTTGGGATGATAAGCTAAGTTTGCATTGGTCCCACCTGTAACTATTGTATTGATGAGGAATGAATACTATGTTGAGCACATAAAATACTTCATGTGGGTTACTTGAAAATGACAAATCAAAAACTAATAGAAAAAATAATGTCTAGTTAGTGCTGTAATCTCTCTACTGCAATTTAAACTTCTCACATCATACATAAAGAATGAACTTTGCTGTCTGTTTTTAAAAAATTAGGATGAAAAACATAAGATGCCCAATAAATTATTCTGATGAGAATTATAAGTGTAGATCAAGGAAGCAAATAAACCAGAATCTGATTGTTTTTATTTTTTTAACTTTAAAAGTCCTTAGCAATAATCTACAATTTTCTCATGTTAACAGGAAACATGGTACTGTATTGCCATCTGGACATCCTGAATAGAACCTATGCCTCTGGATGAGGGAAAGGCATGGTGATTAGATAGATGTTTTGGCAGAAAACTCCCTTTTTTAATGTCTTGGGATTTGGGATATAAAACCAATGGCCATAATTTTGAAACATCTGTTCTTTTCATATTCTCCTCCACATGAAACTAGATTAGGAAATGGAGTGTTCTCAAGCATCACTTTGTTGCAGTGATCAAAAATTTTCATATTGCCCAAATACATAAATGGAGTCAAAGTCACTTCTTAGTAAAGCCTATTACAGCAGACATGTAGTTTTCCTTTTGTCTTTCAACATTGTCTTGTTTAATACAGTTTATTTATTATTTATTCATCTACCAACTTCCAAAAAAAAGAGATAAGTGATTTTACATTAAAAAGGTATAAATATAATAAAAATACTAACATTCACTAAGTAATACATGATAGCAAAAGGATGATTACATCAAAACACATTTGTCGGGGATAGTAATGGTAATTGACTATAAAAATTGTGCCTATGAATTCCATCCTTGGATTATCCTCTTACAGTTTAAAATTCATATTTAACTATATTTTGGATTCATGCCCCTCTTCTTGAAATAAAGAGAAGTGAGAATGTCAGTGAATCTAACACCATAGACCCCCCCAAATTGGGTGAATTTAAAAATGAATGGGTCTGCTCTCCTCCTGCTGTCTAGGTTACTTGGCTTCTTGGGTTGTTTCCAGCCTCTCTCATTCTTTCTTCCCCTTCAGGGTAGGAGATTCTGTAGGAAAACCTTCTTTTGTGTTTGTTACCTGTCATTCCTGCCAGTTCTCTCTCATGGGATTATGCTATTTTCTGCACTGGTGCTCTTTTGTCTTGCTTTGAAACTTGGAAAAAATTGGTGCCTTCTGTATCATTCTGACCATCTCTGTTCTGTGTTTATGAGTGTGTGTCTGCCCCATTTCTCCTGGATCTGATTTCCCTTAGATCTCATCATTGGCCTAGAGTGAGTCAGGACCTGCAACCTTCCTTGGACTAGATTGGATTGTGGACCTTCTCCTTGATGGACTAGGGCAGAATTGAGTTTAATTCTGTCCTCACTTTCCAATGTTCCTAATCTATTTTCCATTAGCATCTCCACTAAAGTGGAGCTCCCTCGTCCTCTGCCTGTATGACTGACTGGTAGCATAAAGCGAGAATACATTAGTCCCTGGCAGGAGGAAAATCCCCAAGCACAAGCTTCCAAGATTAAGTTTGCGAACTCATCCCAGAAAAAGTGCTACATACCTCATTGCTGAATATTATTACAGTCACCTTCAAAGTACTCCCCTTGGGAAGCTATGCACCAATGTAAGCGCCTCATCCACCCTTCAAAGCCATTGTGGAACTCTTTTTCTGGAATAGCCATCAGAGCTGTCATCGTATTAACCTTGATGTTCTGAATGTCATCAAAATGTCTTCCTTTCAGTATTTCCTTTATCTTCGGGTAAAGAAAGAAGTCATTGGGGACCAGATCAGGAGAGTAGCGAGGGTGTTCCAATACAGCTATTTGTTTCCTGGCTAAAAACTCCCTCATAGACAGTGCCATGTGAGCTGGTACATTGTTGTGATGCAAGAGCCATGAATTGGCGAAAAGTTTAGATTGTTTTCATCTAACTTTTTCACGCAGCCTTTTCAGCATTTCCAAATAGTAAACTTGGTTAAGTGTTTGTCCAGTTGGTACAAATTTATAATGAATAATCCCTCTGATATCAAAAAAGATTAGCAACATTGTTGCAACAAGTTTGCAAACTTAATAGTCATACCTCGTATAGGGCAAAGAGAAAACCCAGAGATCTCAGCATTCTGCCATTCTTTGGCTGTTGAGGTCCTTAGCTTGTCTGCCTTTTTTACTCCACTTCTCAGTGTCTTCTTGTGTGTGTGTGTGTGTGTGTGTGTGTGTGTGTGTGTGTGTATAAATATAAAATGTCCAAGGTTTGTAGTTGTTTTAAACATGAGAAATAGAGAAAATTATATCTACTTCATGTTTTCAGAAGTAGAAACAGCAGTTTCTAATAAAGTAAGCATAGATCTCCATATAATCCAGCAATTGCCCTTTTGGGCACTTAACTCAGAGAAATTAAGACTTTAATTCACACAAAAACCTGTCAGGAAAATTACAAGCACTTTATTTATAATAGCCAAAGACTGGAAATAAGCCAATGTCCTTCATCGGGTAAATGAATAATCAAAATATGGTATGTCCACATCATGGAATACTACTCAATAATGAAGAAGAACAAACTTTTGATACATGCAACTACTTTGATACATGCAACTACTTGGAATCTCAGTAGGATTATACTGAGCAAAAACAAAAACATCAACTTCAAATAGTTATATACTGTATGATTCTATTTATATAACATTCTCAAAGTGACGAAATTATAGTGAATGAGATTTCACTGGTTGCCAGGGGTTAGGCTTGAGGAGGATGTAACTATTAAGGTTAATACAACACAGCTCCTCTGTGGTTGTGGAACAATTCCGTATCTTGATTGAGGTGATGTTTACTCAAATTTATACTTGTGATGAAATATCATAGAACTACATGCATGCACAAACACATACACATAAATAAATGCATGTAAATACTGGTGAAATCCAAACGAGATCTGCAACTGAGTGAATAATATTGTACCAATGTAAATTTTCTGCTTTTGACAATGTTCTGTGGTTATATTCATTATGGTTACATTCAATGGATGAAGTTTGGTGGAGTAAACAGGAGCTCTATGTATTTTTGCAACTTCTTGTGACTCTTAAACTATCTCAAAATCAAAGTTATAAAAATGATAGCTTACTAACAATGGTAAAAATCAGAATGCTTTAATGTTTTTAAAAAGTAAAATGTTGGCCTACACAGAAAGTTAAAACATTTTATATAGTGTATTGATTATTCTACATTTTCCTTCTTCCCACTCTTAATCTTCTCTGTTCTTCTCTGGCTTACCCCATTCCCCAGGAGGCTTATTTTTGTTGACTGTAATGTCTTGGAAACCTTTTCTTTCCCATCTCTAGCTTTTATCAGACTCTGTTAACTACTTTCCCTCTCCTTATCCCTAAGACCTAGTGGTAGAGGCAGCTTTATCTTATTGTTAGAACCTTGATTGGTTCCCTGAACACTGCCTGCATCTCTGGACATAGCCCTTTCATTTCATTCTTTTCCATTAGACCCTTTGCATATGCCACTTGTTCCTGACAGGACTCTGATACATTTGGGGTGGGGGGAGATAAATTAAAGGGAATTACAAGTGATAGACTGGGGAAAATATATGTGATTCATGTGATAACCAAAGATTTACTCTCCTTAATATACCGAGAGTTCCTACAAGATAAGAAAAAAGCTAACAACCAAAAGAAAAATGGGCAAAGGATGTAAACAAAGCATGTCAGAGAAGAGAAATTCTAAACAGCCAAGAAACATGTGAAAATATGTTCCTGCATTAGTATTTAGAAAAGTACAAATTAAAACCACAATAAATTATTTTATCTATAAGATGGGGTCAGTTTCCCCTTTCAGATGGAAGAATTCTCCCTGGTCCTGAAAGTTTACGTGGCTGACAACTCAATTGATTCCTGGTCCAAGAATTTTTCGCAATCAGAGAGAGCTGTCTTGCCCCAGATTATGCCCTCTTCATGAGAATGGCCTACAAACAATGACTCATGATGTGAGATATAAAAGACCAACTCTGCCTCCAGGCTTGATTAAAGGGCTATTTTCCAGGGGATCCAATCCACAGCACAGCATGTGGTGGCATAAGAACTCTTGTAGTGTGAATTCGTGTGCTCTTTTGGAAAATAATCTCACATGATCAGTTTAAAGGTTAAACATATATCTTTTGACCTAGCAATCTTAATTTTCAGTATTAAAAACAAGAAAACATTAGTACACAAGAATATATGTATACGTGATATACATTGCAATATATTTACTGGGATAACTGAAAATAGCCTAAATATCTGTCAATAGAGAAATGGCCTGCCAATAGAGGAATGAAACATCTAGACCCTGAGATATTATGATGGTACTAAGAAGAATGAGCTAGATCTGTATCTGATGGCATGCTGAAGATACCTAAATGTCAATGTGTCAATGATGTAATATAATATAATAATAAAAGAAGAGAAGCAGGTTATCAATGTGTATATGTGCATGTGCTTTGTTGTAGCTCATAGAAGATCAACAAGTATCAGTTACTATTAAAAGAATATGTTTTATTGGGGCTTTTCTTCAGCCAGAACATGTTTGTATAGCCATGCTTGTTATTTATGGTGATGACCCCTTTGATTGGCTGGGTGTTTATTCTGATTGGTCAGTGTCTGTGCTATCCTGGTTAATTATTTTTATTTCATCCCTTCCTGTAAAGCATATTGTCATCTTACTGACAATTTTTGAAAGCCTGTTTATATAGTTGTCTACAAAAACAACAAAGTAAAGATTCAATGAACCATGTTTGCATTCAGATTGTGCCAGACATTTGGATGGAAGAGGAAATAGTCAATCAAGATATCATATTACATAACAAATAGAAATAAGTTGGAATTGCAATTAAAACTCCTAATTCTACCTGGGGCACTCTCTATAATAGACACTTCCTCTGCATTATGAATAGCATATAGAAGTGAAAAAAAGATTATGTATTTTATAATTGAAGAGTAACAAAGCATTATTTTTTATTACCCCCACTGTAGGCTTCTGGAGTACTGGAGCATATATTTAGGAGTGCCAAATTCTGAAGTTTAGGAAATTATGTTGTAAAGAATAACATATACATTAGAGATGCATTGGGAAGAAAGGTGACATTTTAAGAGCATTGAGTTAGTTGGTGGAATAATAAGCTTATTTTTGTGTTAGCTTTATATGATTTTTATTACCTTTCTTCTAGAGAAAATACAATAGAATCAAAGAGTATCTTGATTGGTTTTATAAATAAATAGATGATTATTAAGAAATAAATATAATCAGGTTAGAGTTTGTTCATTTGTATTTGATATGATCTGACACTGCAGAAAGCAAAGGATCTCATTATTACCCAGGTCTTTACAAGAAAGGGTCCCCAATGCATAGCATGGCAATTTGTGGCTTTTATTTGGATAGATTTAGACAAAGCTTATATCGTTTAGCATTCGGCTCTTTTGACAGTACCTTTTAACATCTTTCTTATTGTTCCATTTGTGGGTCATTGCAAAGCTTTCATGAAGGCTGTGTCGTTTAGGGAGCAAGTGAGGCTGTTGTCTAATTTGTTGTAATTGCTTAACTTACTCAAATAGTTTAATTTACCTCTGAATATGTTCAACAGCTTAGAAGAAAGGTGTTCGTTCAAACATGAAATCTTTATAATTAGAAAAAAAATTATATAGGTTGTGTTATATAAACCTGAGTGAACTTTCTCCCTGCCTAATTTAATTAATGTTTAAATAATAACATTGGTTTAGTTCTTTGTTGGGTGAAGCAAGAGTGGGGGAAGTCTTGCATAGAAAATTTAGGCTTATGTGAGAAGTAACAGAAGTTTTTTTTATGTGAAAGACTTTTTTCCTCTTAAGTTTCTTCCTAAACACCATTTCAACTTCTGACTGAGGGAGTGGATTAGCTCTATCTTTCCTTACTCTCAAATTAACTCCCTCCTTGTAAACTGCTATAGCCCCAATCTGCTTTCAGGTTACTAAACCATGGGGGAGTACACAGAATGTTCTTTCTCTTTCCAGCCCAATTAATCTTTGAAATGCCAAGGAGTGATATTCTGGCAGCATGCAAATCTGAAATTCTGTGTTGCTTTAAAAAAAAAAGAACAGAAATTCTCACTCAGGCACGACTCCTTTCAAACCAACAACCATTTCCTGTTCTTTTCTCTACCTTAGTGTCTTTGAGGTGTCTCATTAATGGGCTGGAAATCCTGACACAATGCTTTTTAGGAGTTAGGTTTCTGGCAAAATCTAGGTTGCATTTTTAGTGACAAAATAGCATACAGGAAAAATGAAAAAATAACACCAAAGCCTTGAATACTGTTATTAACTCATCTTCCGTGAGTTAATTAAATTCCTTCTCTTAAAAAAAGAAAACTATTAAAATGTCCATTTCACATTATGTTGCTTTCACAAACACATTGGTTAATAGTATAGATATTGAGCCATTACTGAAAATGGATTTTTTGCTAAAAAAAAAAAATAATAATAATAAACTTTGTATTCTTCCATGTCTAAATAATCTTCTCCCCAGCCAACTTTATTGAAATTTCACTCTTTCTTAAATGAGTTAACAACTAAACTTGGTTTAACAATCTACACACATTTAGACCCCCAACATTTTTATTCTTTC
Organism: Aselliscus stoliczkanus; assembly: GCA_033961575.1. Lineage (NCBI taxonomy): Eukaryota > Metazoa > Chordata > Mammalia > Chiroptera > Hipposideridae > Aselliscus > Aselliscus stoliczkanus. Next base: position 36,633,582 of record CM066738.1, read on the forward strand.
AATATTTAGGGAGACTGAAAATGACTGTTTCTGCATCTGCTTATAAAGTAAAAGTAAAATGGAGTTAGGGAACTTTATTTTAGAGTAAGGTCACTCTCTTTTATATATATGGCTTAAATCCATCCAATAACTTAAACTTTAGATACAAGGGTGAATATTATAGACTGTGAATGTTATAGACTGTGAAGTATGAAGCTACACATTAATCAAGAAGCTAAACACCATTATTAAGGAAAACAGTTCAGAAATCAGCCATAGAAAATGCAAATAAAAACCACAGTGAATGGTTAAAATGGAAAAGGCAAGTAACAACAAACATTGGAGCAACTGAGGTTTTCCTTTTTCTGGAGGAAGTGTCACCACTTGGGGAAACTGGCAATAGAACTAAAGCTAAATACACACCTACCTTTTGACTCAGCAATTTCATCCCTAGGTAGACACACAACAGAAATGGGTCTTTATGTTCTTCAAAGACATGCATAACACTGTTTATAGGAGCACTGTTGTTATTAGCCCCAAAGTAGAAATAATCAACAGTTGTATGGATGAATTAATTGGGGCACATTATTATAAAAGAATAATATAGCAAAAAAAGATAAGCCAGCTTAAGTACATATAACAACATGGATGAATTTCACAAGCTCATTGTTGAATCAAAAAACTGAAAATCAATGACTATATCTTGTATTATTCAATTTATATAAACTTCAAAAACAGGTAAAAATAATCTATGGTATTACAAGTTAGTGTGGCAGTCAGAATTGCAGGGTAGTGACAAAGAAAGGGACAGAAAGGGGACTTCTGGAGTCCTCTGATGTTCAGTTTCTTGTTTTGGATAGTTACCTGAGTATGTTCACTTTGTGATTTTTGCAATTTTGCATATATATTTAATCCAATAACAAAGATTAGAAAGAACAAAGAAAAGAAATTAAAATGAATGAATTTTTTTTCAGTAATGGGTCAAAATCTATACTATATATTTATCCCAATAAAAGAAGGCTAGAAAGAACAACAAAAAAGAACAAAGAGACAGAAAGAATTGAAGAGAGTTAACATCATAAGTGTTTGTATTTTGTTTTTTTCAACCATGGAAAGAGTTCAAGAAAAGATAGATGATTAAACTCTATGAAAATTTGAGAGTCAAAGTTTTAGACTAACTGACCAAGTCTAATTTTTGGAACAGAATGCAAGACAGTTACCAGTGTTTCAAATTTTCCAGATCATTAGAATCACAGAAGCTTGTCAAAAATATTGACTCTAGAATTTTCTTTGAGAGATTCTAGTTTAGTGTGTTTGATATGGGGCCACGTATCTTTATTTTTAAAACACAACTTGATTGGGCCGGCCGAGTGGCGTGGTGGTTGAGCGCTGGCTTGGGAAGCCAGTGGCCCCGGTTCGGGTCCCACATATGAGGTCCAGTGACACTGCCCTCAAAAACAAACAAACAAAACCAAAAGAAAAACCAAAAAAAAAAAAAAATACAACTTGATTATTCTAATGGTTAGTCAGAGTGGTAAATGGAATTATGTGATTCCTTTAAAAAAAAAATAACAACTTGGGCCAGCCATGTGGCACATTGGTTAGGAGCTGGCTTGAGACGCCAGCTCTGAGCAGCAGGACCTGGTTGGGATCTCACATATGAGGGCCAGTGACACTGCCCTCTATAGCTAAGATGGTGAACAACTGCCTTACCTGGTTGGCTCAATAGCTAAGATGGCCGGTGACGGTGTGGGCTGTCGCCTCTGTGGAAGTGGGCTGCCATAGGCTACAGTGAGTGGTCGGCAACCAGTGTGAGCAGCTGGAAGCCAGCATTAGCTGCCAAGAGCTGCTGTGAGCAGCCGTCCAGAGGCCAGCTAGCGACTGCCTCACCCAGGAAGAGTGCAATGACGATACCAACATGGGCCAGTGAAGCAACGTCCTCCACAACTAGACTGAAGAACAACAACAACAAAAACAACAACTAAAATTGATGTAGACTGATTTACTCCGTTTCTCCATCCCAATCGTTCCACCTGTCCCCAGTTCCAGTCTTAGCAGTGATTCTTAAATTTTGCTTTAAGCACTTGTTAAAAATGCAGATTTCTTGGTCTGACTCCAAGGATTTTTGAATTAAGCAGGGGAAGAGGTATATGCATTTTTCATAAGCACATTAAAAGCTGCTCAGGAAGGGGCTGGTTTTGTATACATTGAAAAACTAGGGTCTGGAGTAAAAGAATACACTGACCAAATGTATTTGGCTTACTTTTTGCACTTTATGGCTGGGCTGGTTATCTGACATTGGTTATTATTAAGACTGTAGTATTAAGGTCATGGGAGATGGGAATTTTGTCTCATTTCTTTCTTAGTGGCTATTTCACAGAACTGTGAATGTACTACTTAGCCAATGAGCATTAGGGAAATCAGAATGTCCAGATGATTGAAGTTATTTTTAGCACTGTTTTATTATAATCATTGTTAGAAATTAACCTGGAGAAGCACCGAGCTTCCTTTTATATTTACACCACTTTGAATAAAACAGCAACCTATTTTGGTTTATTGAGTAGTCCCCAGGTTTACTGAGTATCTATTTAACTGAGTATTTAATTCCTGAAATATTATTTGGTACCTGTCATTTCATGGGCTCTAATTGGAGGCTTAGGAATAAAAAAGATTTGTGTTACAAATGGTACACGGCTTCATGCATTTTGATGTTTCACTAATCAGAATTAGAATATAAATGTTTTCCTGCTTACAGATCTTTGATAGGCATTCTATTAAAATCAAAATGCAGAGAAATTGTCAGAAATGGGTTTAGCTTATTATAATGCAGATTCGCCAGACCTTGCAAACTGTAATCATGGGCTCTTTCTCCAATTAAGAAAGACCAAATTATTCAGCCTACTAGAAACTCTGTGGGCTGGCCGAGTGGCACGGTGGTTAAGCGCTGGCTTGGGAAACCAGCAGTCCCGGTTTGGGTCCCACATATGAGGGCCAGTGACACTGCCCTCAAAAAAAAAAAAAAAAGAAAAGAAAGAAAGAAACTTTGTTTGCCTAACACCTTGTTTCTACACATTAAACAATTGCTGTTGTTCTAGGAGAAGACACTTTATTATTTCAGGAAGGCAAATACATAGGAAAGAAAAAGACAAAAAGACTATTATCACCCTAGTTGAATGATCAGTTTCATTGAGTTAAGTGTTTGCTTGGGGCCGGCCAAGTGGCTCAGTTGGTTAAGAGTTGGCTTAGAGCGCATGCTGTCAGCAACAGGTCTGCCGGTTCCATTCCCACACCGGCCAGTGAATGCTGCAATGTAGCTGAGCTGTCGCTGAGCCGCCAACAAGTGGCAGGATGGCTCAGCTGGTGTAACAACAAGATTGCCTGTTCAATGGTGGACTGTGTCCACCTGCAACTAAAGATTGAACTGGGCACCTTGAGCTGAGCTGCTGCCTGGATGGCTCAGTGGATAGAGCATGCACTTTTAACAACAAGGCTGCTGGTTCGACTCCCGCATGGGATAGTGGCTACACCCACCTGTATCTAAGAGTGAACATAGCACCTTGAGCTTAGAAGCCACAAGCTGCCGATGGGAAACCAGATGGCGACTGGCGCCCTCCACAACGAAGATTGAAGAACAACTTGACTGGTCCCCTCCTCCAATTCCCCAATAAAATCTTAAAAAAAAAAAAAAAAAAGGAGTGTTTGCTTAATACATTTTGTCATAGATAGTATGGGATCCCACACTTCCAAACAGTTGTTTGCCATCTCTATTCTGTAGTTCCTGTTGGCATATAGATGTGCTTTATAGAAGCATCTATTAATTGGGAGAACTAAGATATGTTTATTTATTATATTATTACTATTTTTTTAAACATAGGACAGTCATATATGAATTTCTGTGAAAACAAGTAAAATAATGTAAGGTTATCTTAGAGATGAATTGGTGTCCATTTTGGAAGGCATATTATCATCTAATATAAATATTTACAGACTGGAATAATTGGGACCCTAACTACTACTTCAAGAGAGTAAATTTGTATAGCCACTTTGGAAAACTGTTTGACTGTATCTACTAAAGCTAAACATGGATGATTTATTACAGAATTGTACACCTGAAATCTATGTAACTTTGCTAACAATTGTCACACCAATAAACTTTAATTAAAAAAAAAGTATGTACTATGATTCCTTTTATTCAAAGCAGAAAAATAAGCAAAACTAATTTTGGCTGTTAGGACTCAGGATAATGGTTGCCCTTGAGGGGTATATAGTAACTGAAAGGAGGCATTAGATGGTTTTGGGGGAAATAATAATATTTTGTGTTTTGATGCGTAGAAGGGTGTGTTCAGTTCATAAAAATTCATTGACTGGTATGTTTACAAGTGCCCTTTTATATATATTTATTATCTCCAATAAAAAGAAAGTTTACAGATATTTATAAGTATGTGTTTAAGGTGATTTGGAATCAGTTTTCAGGTTTGATCAGTTATGTCTATACACACCTGTTTTAGAATATGATAATTTCAGACAAAAGCAGAAAATAATATAAATATAAACAGTATCATTGGCATCATGAACTAGGTCCCCCTTTTTTTTTTCTTTGCATAATGTTTAGTGTGTGATAAGGAGGTGGTATAGACAAGTAGAATAACATCAGGATTTGGTATTATAAAAACCAGGCTTGAGTTCTGGCTCTGTTCATGATAAACAGAGTTTCTAGGCCATGTTACACAACCCCTGTAGGCCTTATTTTCCTCATATGAAAATGGGATATACTATCTAAGGCTATATAGGTCTATTGTGAGTCCCTGGATTCATGTGTTATTTTATATATTGTTTGTTTACTGGAATGTGAATCTTTTTGGGTCAGAGATTTTTGTCTATCTCATTGTAGTACACCAAGTTTCTCAAACTGTGTCTGCCAGAGAAATAGCACATACTAAATATTTCTTAAGTGAATAAATTGCTGAAATAAGAATACTTAAAGAACTATGAGAATAAGATATTTGTGCACATTCTAACTGCTGCTTTTACTACTGCCAGACTGTTATTAAAAGTCACCATGCCACCAAGAATAGTGACATGCAAAAAAAGAAAAGAAAGAAAAGGAAAAAAACTAGACCCCTATTTTACACCATACACAAAAAAACTCAAAGTGGATTAAAGAAAGGTTCCCATCAAGATGGCAGAGTAGGTAAACACTTAGCTTACCTCTTCCCTTGACCACATTAAAAGTACAACTAAATTATGAACAATCTACCTGGAGAACCATTTGAAAACTAGATCAACCAAGGATATAAAGAAGAAATCATGTGAAGATTGGTGGGAGGGTTGAAGACTCAAAATCCCCATACCCACTGTGGTGGTTGAGAATCAGGAGGGTTATCTCAGCTGCAAAGTTCACCCCTGAGGAGTTAGGGGTTCCAGCCCCACACTGGGCTCCCCAGACCAGAGCACCAGTGCCAGGAGGAGGAGCTCTCACAACATCTGGCTGTGAAAATCAGCAAGTATTGATCTGTCCAGGTGAGAGTGAAGGCTGCTGGAAACCCAGGTTCCCTAAAAGGGCCCACACAGACTCTCTCACTCCCAGGCACTCACTATGGGTTCCAGTGGAAGGACCACAGCTCGGAGGCACCAGACACATACAGGAAAAGGGAGGGGGGACACGCTTCAGGTCAAGGGCTGGAGAGACAATCACCATTGTCCCTGTGTTGAGCCCTCCTCCTGTGCACCTGGCAAGCAGTGCCATTTTTCCTGTGTTGAGCCTACCCCCTATATGGCCAAATGCAAATCTGCATTGGCCTGGTGAACTCTGCTCACTCCACTCAGGTGACTCCCTGGAACCCCACTCCATCTAATTCCCACACACTCAATGCTCTTTCGGTAGAGGGCAGCTGGCATTGGCCCATGTCACAGTCTTTCTTGGGCAACTCTTGGAAATCCGTGGGCCCCAGATGGGTGACAGCTGGCACCACTGTGTCCTGATCCTTTTGCTGAGTGGCTCCAGGCTCAGCTTTGGCACCAAATCTGAATCTGAATCTGCATCAAACTAGTGAACACTACTTGCCCCACCCTGGTGACTTCCTGAGACTCTGCCTCACCTAACTTGTGTAGCACTTGAGGCTCTTTCAGTGGCTGAGCCTTACAGGCAACTGGCAAGCAGCAACAGGACCCAGGGTGTCCTGGGCCTTTTGTTGAGCTGCCCAAGGTCTAGTACGTGTGGCCACCAGCCTCAATAGCAGTGTGGCTTCTCCCATGTGTCTCCAGGTCCATCACAGACAGTGACCAACCTTGGATTGCTTTATAGCTCCTAGCAGGGAGCTGTGGGCCAGTCAAAGGCAGCAGCTGACCACGGCCTGCATGGGACCCCTCCTAAGAGGCTTCAGAAACAAAACAACTTATGGCCAGATTGGTCTAGACAGGCACCAGAACCCATTGGGGTGAATCCTGCTCTGTGGATTGAGCCCCTGAGCAGATGCCCATGCTCTGTGGTCATAGCCAATCCTCACAACCAGTCAGCCAGAGGATCAATTCTACCTACTGATGAGCCAACAGTCATCAAGGTTCAACAACAACAGAAGGGCACATACAACCCACACAAAGGATACTCCTGAAGCACCCGCTCAGGTCATCAGGGAGACTGCACCACTGGATTCCACAGGACACCTATTACATAAGGCCACCCTGCTAAAACTGGGAAATGTAGTAGATATACCTAATACGTAGAAACAAACACAGAAAGGCAGCCAAAATGAGGAAACAAAGATATATATATATATCCAAAATGAAAGAATGGGAGAAAACTCTAGAAAAAGAAGTAAACAAAATGGAGGCTAGCAATCTACCAGATATAGAGTTCAAAACTGTTTATAAGGATGCACAGGGAATTGAGAACTTAAACAAAGAGACTGTAAGCTTAAAAAAGGATGGAGAAATCATAAAAAGAATATAAGAAATGAAGAGTGTAGTAACTGGAAGAAAAATATACTAGAAGGAATCAGCAGCAGATTAGGTGAAGAAGCATGAATCAGCAATTTGGAAGAAAAGTTTTCAGAAAACACCCAATCAGAACAGCAAAATGAAAAAAAGAATTTAATGGGGCTTCCAGGTGGCTCAGTTGATTAGGGCATGAGCTCTGAGCAACAGAGTTGCCGGTTTGATTCCTACATGATTCCTACTGTGGAGCTAAACCCTCCACAGCTAGATTGACGACAATGACTTGAGCTGAGCTGCCGGTGGGTGGCCGGTTGGCTCTGTTTGTTAGAGCACCTATTCTTAACAACAAGGTTGCTGGTTCAACTCCCCCATGGGATGGTGGATTGCATCCCCCCACAACTAGATTGAAAACGGCAACTGGACTTGAAGCTGAGTTGTACCCTCTACAACTAATATTGAAGGACAGCAACTTGCTTGACTTGGAGCTGATGGGTCCTGTAAAAAATACACTGTTCCCCAAACAAAGTTAAAAAAAATAGTAAAAAGAAACGAATTAAATTAATTTAAAAAAAAAAAAAAAGAAAAAAGAAAAAAGAATTTTAAAAAATGTGGACAGTTTAAGAACCTCTGGTACAGCATCAAGTGTACCAATATTTGCATCATAGAGGTACCAGAAAGACAAGAGAGAGTATTAGGCATTAACAACTTATTTGAAGAAATAATGGAAAAGTTCCCTAACCTGGTGAAGGAAATAAATATACAAGCCCAGGAAATGCAGAGAATTGCATACAAGATGAGCCCAAACAGGCCCACACCAAGACACATCCTAATTAAAATTCCCAAGGTTAAAGACAAAGAGAATCTTAAAAGCAGCAAGAGAAAGCCAGCTACTTACTTATAAGGGAGCTCCCATAAGACTGGCAGCTGACTTCTCAACAGAAACTTTGCAGGCCAGAAGGGATTAGCAGGAAATATTCAAAGTAATGAAAAGTAAGGGCCTACAACTAAGATTACTGTATCCAGAAAAGCTATCATTTAAAACAGAAGAAGGGATAAAGAGCTTCACAGACAAGGAAAAGCTAAAGGAGTTCATGACCATCAAACCAATATTACAAGAAATTTTAAAGAGGTTTCTCTAAGAAGAAGGGGGGGAGAACACAAATATGAATAATAAAATGGCAATAACTACATGCTTATATATCAATAATTACTTAAAATGTAAATGAATTAAATACTCCAATCAAAAGGCATAGGGTAGCTGAATGGACAAGAACACAAAAACCACACAAATGCTGTTTATAAGAGACCCATTCAAATCAAAACACACACACAGGTCGAAACAAAAGGGATTGCAAAAACATATTTAATGCAAATGGAAATGAAAAAAAGAAAAGCTGGGGTAGCAATAATTATATCAGACAAAATGAATTTTAAAACAAAGACTATAATAGGAGACAAGGAAGAACATTTTATTATGATAACGAGGTATTTCCAACAAGAGGATATAAACTTTGTTAACATTTATGCACCCAACATAGGAGCACCTAAATATATGAAGCAAATATTGACTGACATAGAGGGAGAGATTGACAGTAACACAGTCATAGTAGGGGACTTTAACACGCCACTGATACTGCTGGGCAAATCTTCCAGAAAGAAAATCAACAAGGAAATAGTGGCCTTAAATGACACTCGAAACCAGAAGGGTTAATTGATATTTTTGGAGCATTTTACCCTAAAGCAACAGAATATTTATTCTTTTCAAGTGTATATGGAATATTTTCCAAGATTGACCACACGTTAGGCCATGAAACAAGTCTCAATAAATTTCAGAAGTTTCAAGTCATACCAAGTATCCTTTCTGATCTCAATGGTATGAAACTAGAAATCCAATACAAGAAAAAAACTGAAAAACACACAAATACATGCTACTAAACAATGAATGCGTTAACAATAAGATCAAGGAATAAATCAAATGATACATTGAGATAAATGAAAATGTAAATACAACAACCCAACATCTATGGGGCACAGTGAAAGCATTCCTAAGAGAGAAATTCATAGCAATACAGGCCTACCTCCAGAAATAAGAAAAATATCAAATAAACAATCTAACCTTACTCTTGAAGGAACTAGAAAAAGAACAGCAAACAAAGGCCAAGGTGACTAGAAAGAAGGAAATAATAAAAATCAGAGTCGAACTAAACAAAATAGAGTCAAAAAATATTTAAAAAATCAATGAAACCAAGAGCTGTTTATTTGAAAAGATAAACTAAATTGATAAATCTTTAATGAGACATATCAAGAAAAACAAAAGAGGGAACCAAATAAATAAAATCAGAAATGAAAGAGAAGTAGCAACTGACACCACAGAAATACAAAGGATTATATGAAAATAGTATGAACCATTACAAGGCAACAAACTGGATAAACTGGAAGAAATGGGTAAATTCCTAGAAACATACAGTCTTCCAACACTGAATCAAGAAGAAACAGAAAATCTGAACAGATGAATTACTACTACCTAAATCAAATCAGTAATCAACAAGCTTCCAACAAACAAAAGCTCTGGAATGGATAGCTTCACAGGTGAATTTTACCAAACATTCAAAGAAGAGGTAACACCTATCCTTCTCAAACTATTCCAAAAAATTCAAGAGGAGGAAAGGCTATCAAGCTCATTTTACAAGGCCAGCATTAACCTGATTCCAAAACCAGACAAAGACATTACAAGAGAAAAAAATTATAGGCCGATCGATATCCCTGATGAACATTGATACAAAAATCCTCTACAAAATATTAGCAAACCGAATTCAGAAATACATTAAAAAGATCATACACCATGATCAAGTTGGTTCATCATCAGCAAATCAGTAAACATGATATGCCACATAAACAAAATGAAAGATATAAATCATATGATTACATCAATAGATGCAGAAAAAGCATTTGACAAAATCCAGCATCTATTTATGGTAAAATCTCACAGCAAAGTGGAAACAGAGGGAACATACGTCAACATAATAAAGGCCATGTACAATAAACTCACAGCTAATATACTCAATGGGAAAAAGCTAAAAGCATTGTGCTATGATCAGGAACAAGAAAAAGGATGCCTACTTTCACCACCTCTATTCAGCATAGTATTGCAAGTTCTAGCCACAGCAATCAGACAAGAAAAATAAATAAAAGGCCTCCAAGTTAGAAAGGAAGAAGTAAAATTGTCATTATTTGCAGATGACATGATACTACATAGAGAGAACCCCAAAAGTTCCACCAAAAAAACTATTAGAACAGATAAAGGAATTCAGTAAAATAGCAGGATGCAAAATTAATATTTAGAAATTAGTTGCATTTTTATACACCAATAATGAACTATCAGAAAGAGAAATTAAGAAAACAATCCCATTTACAATTGCATGAAAAACAAATACTTAGGAATAATATTAACTAAGGAGGGAAAAGACCTGTACCCAGGAAATTATAAGACATTGAAGAAAGAAATTGAAGAAGATACAAATAAATGTAAGCAGACTTTGGTCATGGATAGGAAGAATAACATCATTAAAATGACCATATTATCCAAAGCAATCTATGGATTCATTCAATCCCTATCAAAATACCAATGGCACTTTTTACAGCACTGGAACAAATAATACTAAAATTTATATGGAACCACAAAAGACACAGCAGTCTTGAGGGAGAAGAACAAAGTTGGAGGTATCACACTATGTGATATCAAACTATACTAAAAGGCTATACTGTATTACCCTGAAAATAAAACTGGGTGTTATATTAATTTTTGCTCCAACAATCTACATTTATTCATTTATTAATGTACAAAAATCTACATTTATTCAAACAGTCATGTCTGGCTGACGATCTTAACTGGGGGCTTATGTTTGGGGTAGGGCTTATATTACGAGCATCCTGAAAAATCATGCGAGGGCTTATTTTCCAGTTAGGTCTTATTTTTGGGGAAACATGGTAGTAATCAAAATGGCATGGTACTGGCAAAAAAAAAAAAAACCCATAACAACAACACAAAACAGACACATAGATCAATGGAATAGAATAGAGACCCCCAGTAATAAACCCCACACTTATACAGTGAATTAATCTACGACAAAGGAGGCAAGAATATACAATGGGGTAAAAACAGTCTATTTGATAAATGATGTTGTAAAAACTGAACAGATACATGCAAAAAAATATGAATCTGGAACACTTTCTTACATCATATACAAGAGTAAATTTAAAATGGATTAAAGACTTAAATGTAAGACCTGAAACCATAAAATTCCTAGATGAAAACATAGGAACTAAACTCTCTGACATTGCTCTTCTTAATATTTCTCCTCAGACAATATAAAAAAATAAAAATAAAAATGTTTGCACAGCAAAGGATACCATGAACAAATCAAAAGGACAGCCTATTGAATGGGATAAGATATTTGTCAATGATACATTAATAAGCGGTTACTATCCAAAATATATAAAGAAATCATACAACTCAATGTCAAAAACAAACAAACAAACAAACAAACAATCCAATTAACAAATGGTCAGAGGACCTGAACAGACATTTCTCTGAAGAGGACATACAGAAGGCCAATAGACACATGGAAAGATGCTCAATGTAACTAATTATCAGAGAAAAGCAAATTAAAAGTACAATGAGATATCACTTCACACCTGTCAGAATGACTATCATCAATAATCAACAAACAAGTGTTGGGAGGATGTGGAGAAAAGGGAACCCTCATGCACTGTCGGTGCAATTGCAAATGGGCTTGGCCACTATGGAAAACAATATGGGTAGTCCTCAATAAATTAAAAATGGAACCATTGTGTGATCCAGCAATCCCACTTCTGAATATATATCCAAAGGAAACAAAATCATTATCTCAAATAGATATCTATATTCCCATGTTCATAGCAGCATTAGTCACAGTAGCCAAGGATGGAAACAATCTAAGTGTCCATTAACCAATGAATAGATAAAGAAAATGTCACACACACACACTCAGTGGGATATGATTCAGCCTTAAAAAAGGGAAGTAAATACTGTCATTTGTGAGCATATGGATGAAACTGCAAGGCATTATGCTAAGTAAAGTGAGCCACATAGAGAAAGACAAATACTGCATGGTATCACTTAGATGTGGAATTAAAACCAAACCAAACCAAACCAAACGGAAGAAAGGTAAAACTCATAGAAACAGAGTAGAAAAAGTCGTTGCCAGGAGGCAGGGGTGGGGAAAGTAGGGAGAGGTTGGTAAAAGAGGCACCAACTTTCAGTTATAAGATAAATAAAGTCTGAGTATCTAATGGTGACTATATATAACATGGTGACTATAGTTCATAACACTTTATTGAATAGTTGAAATTTGCTAAGAGAGTAGAATGTAAATGTTCTCACCCTTAAGTAAATAAATAAATAAATAAATAAATAAATAAATAAATAAATAAGGTGAGGTGATAGACATGTTAATTAATTCAGTGGCGGAATCCTTTCACAATGTATATGTATATGAAATCTTCATGTTGTATGCTTTAAATATCTTACTATTTTATTTGTCAATTATGCCTCAATAAAGCTAGAAAAAAAAAATCACTGGAAACACTGAGTCTAGCCTTTGTTCTACCACTCATTGTAGTATGGCATTAAGTTTCATGAACCATTTCCACTTACAAGGGAACTTAAATTACAATTGTTAGAGTATAACCAGGCCTAGCATATTGTGGTATTACATATCATTGCCCTTCCTGGAGCTAAGGAATTCATTTAATTATTTAGTCATTCCTACATTTGTTAATTAAACAAATACTATCGAGTGCCAGCAATGTCTAAAACAATGGTTTCTGCCCCTATGATGCTCACAGTCATGTAAGATACAGGCATTAAATGGAAATGTATACAATTTTTTTTCCAACTCTCTGCTTATATCTTATCTATCTTTGAGGATCAGAGCAGATTGTTTTACAACAGACAAAACCTTTTGGGTTACGAATGTTATGGGAAAAGGTTTGGATTAGGCTTTACTTTAGTAAAAGGAGACTTTTTTTTTTCCAGGAATGCACAATTTTGGTCATTCTATTCAGGTGTTCCTGCCAGGACGAAAGAACCCTTTAACCTAGGGAATTCTTATTGCTATACCTCACAACAGAGACTGTGGAAAATGTTCTTAAAGAGCCAGACTAGACAACTAGAGAAATTAAGTGTTTATCCAATTTATTCAAAAAAATTGTGACCAGTAGCTAAATCCACCCAAAGTCTTTTTTCCTTAGACCACTGATAGGAGGATGACTGGAATGAGTCCCAAAAGAATATTGATTCCCAAGGCCCACAGCAATGGGATAGTCCAGCCATGGGTATCCCATATCTCTAGGTTCAGTTATTAGTTATTTCCCTAAAAATATAGTACCAGCATCATCAGGGCTAATCTTCTATGTATGTGAAGAATTAGACTCAACCATGAAGGACTGACCTTCTAAGAAGCGTCTGATGTTTTCAGGATTCCAAAAGGGATCTGATGAAATGGTACTGGTCAGGTGCCAATGTCTGTGAAAACATGAGATACTCCTGAGACTGTCATTCCTATACTGGCTCAGGTTCTGTATCTTATTTCTGCTTCCATTGCTCCTTGGACTCAAAGCTCCACTTCTTATCTGGACTCCCATTTGTCTTTGTTTTGGATTGAGCCACTCATACTCATATCTGGTCTTATTCTACTGAACCCAACTCTCTCAGCTGCATCTCAAACCATTTACCCTTCAGATTCATTCATTCATTGAATATATGCTAAGGCCTCTAGGGAATAATGGGCAAGACAGGCAATGATCTGAACCTCTTTGCCTTTGTCACAGTGCCTCCTGCTTAAGCCCTGCAGGCCCATCACAGTCTAGGCTTTTCTGCTTTGTCTCATTTACTTGTCCACTACTGCTCTGGCTAAGGCAGATGAATGGTGTACATGAGGATGTTTGCTTAGTGTTCTGCTATTAATAAGTGATTGACTAATTAGATACATAAATTATAAAATATATTTTGTGCAAAAATAGATACATTTCATATTATAAATAAGGATTCACATATTTTTTGGTATCATGACACCTTTCCACTCTTAAAAATGATTGAACCCCCAAAGAGTTTGGTTTATTGTGCCATATATAGCAATATTTACTGAATTAGAAATTAAAACAGAAACTTTTGAAATATTTATTATTATGAAATTATAATAAACCTGTTATATAAATAACAAATATGAAGCCCGAAATATAAATTATTTTAGATGAAATATAACTATATTTTCCAAATAATAAAATGTGGTAAGAAGAGTAACATCATTTTACATTTTTGCAAGAATATTTACAGTTAACGTCTGTCTGAATAAAAGACAGCTGGATTTTTCTGTTTTTGCATCAATTTTTTATGATATCACACATCATGTAGCCGCTGGAAAATTCTACTGTACACTCTTGAGACATGAAAATAAAAAGACAAATCATGTCTTAGTATTATTATGAAAATAGTTTTGACCTCGTGGACTCTTTGAAAGAACCCTAGGAAGGCCCAGAGTTTCCTGGACCACACTTGAGAAATGATGTCAGAAACTCACAATTCTATTTATTCCATGTCACATCACATTTGATCAATTTAATTTCAATGGTATTCATAAAATCTTGATAATTCTATATGAAATAAGAAAATTATTAGTTTTGATATATATATATTTATTTATTAATACATATTTTAGAATACATAAGAATGCAGACAGAAATTATAATTCCCCAGACTTTAATTTTGAATATGGAATATTTAAATGTAATTTTAAAAAAGAAATGGTCTATATAGGTCAGTGAACTTTATAATAAAGGAATATCATTGCCAAAATATAGTGCAATAAGGTTACCTATACAAATATTTATTTTTATTGACTGTTATATTGAAAGCACTAATGCTTATGATTTGTAATTATGTGTATAGAACTTGTTTGAATATAATTAAATTTCTATTGAAATGCCCATGTATGTTACAGGCACCTAAATAAGTAGCTGTCTTCATTATTAAGTTGGAGAGCCTCAGTTATACGTATTTTGTGGAAAAATGAATTTTAGATGACATGCATCAGGAAGAGGTATCAGCACACTGATTCCCTAATTCTGATTCCATATTCCCACAATTGGTATTTATGAAAGAAAAGACAGGATGTCATTACTTGATTCTCAAGATGACACAGAGAGGCTTATGCTGCTTGAGCAGAAGCTTCAAAATGTGCAGAATCAGACCCAGTTTTTGATGTAATTTGATGGCCAACAATAACAGAGCTGCTGCTCTTCATGGGTGATTAAAGACAACAGGATGAGATGACATGAACCACAAAGCCCTATTGCTACCTGACAGATTTTTTTCCTCCAATTCAAGGAAACCCTTAAAGAGATCCTTTATGTGAGCCAGCTTCCCTTGCCAGAGTCTATTTCAAATTTTTTATCCCTGCCACTGTATTGAAAGTGTAACTGTCATTTTCAATATGCCTCAGAGCTGCTAATGACAAAGTTGCTTTTGGGCACTGGTTGATTAATTTAGACAATGCAAAACATGGAGGCCTCAAGTCAAGAACTCTCTATAGGACTTTGTCTTATTTGAATATAATTAAAAGACCCAGATTCAACCTAAATGTGACTCTTTGCAGTAACATCTGGACTTTCTGTTTGCAAACACTATTACATAAGGGCTCTCAGGGTCAAGAGAGCAGAAGGCCACTTCATTTTTGAAAACTTTTTATATATTATAAAGATGAAGAAATGAAAAAACAGTGTTAAAAACTGCATTATATTTTAAGAGCTTAAACTGGACAAATGAACACGTTTTAAACATAAATATGATGCAATATAAATGGGATATTCTCAAAGTGATTGCAGGATTTACTTGAACATAAACTTTGTTAGTTAAACAAACTTTACAAATATATCCAATGGTAGGCAAGAGTTTAAGTTCTATGGTGTATGTAAACACTGTGTTCTTTTGATCTAGTTAGAATATTCCAGTTGCCTTTGTGAATGACCTCAATGGGAGATACAATCCTAAATCTGAAGCTCTTTCTGTATGTTATCCTCAAGTAATAGGCTCCATTGCTCCATCTTAAAGGAATAACACCTCTTCATCAATAATCAGATACTTTTATGATAAAATTTTTAAACCTCAGGATAGTAGATGGCCAAAGCATTGAGGATATGATGATCAAGAGGGAAATTGGTTTTCAAATTTTAAATTGTTTTATGTAAGTAAACTATTAATGAAATCCCAAAATATGCAGTTTTTTTAAAGAATATACTCACCTTTGAGAAAAGCCCTATTTAATCTGTGAATTTATATTCATCAATAAACAATTAATTTTATATTGGAGATTACTGTACTAACTTGTAAAGCATATACTTCAAAACTATAACTTTTTTTTATACCTAAAAGTGATGAAAACAATAACTTTGTTTTAATACGAACTTTACAGTTATGGTTTAGAATTTAGGCTCAGCTTATAGAATACATAAGGAATAACTTGGAGTTAGAATTGAGAAAATTATACATTGACTTAGAATCATAAGATTGGAAAGGAGAGGAAATGGATGCCAATTTCCTCAATTAAAGATAAGCATGTGGAGGCAAAAGCTGAATTGATTTTTTTCAGGCAAGCTTGTTGTAGAGTTAGATTTGGAACACAGGATTTCTGAATTACAACCTGATGTTCTTTCTATTGTATGACTTACAACCTTCTTTTTTTTTAAAAAAATTTTATTTATTTATTTTTAATTAGTTTCAGGTGTACAACACAGTGCAATAGTTATACATTTTACCCCTCAAAGTGACAACCCCCCACCCCCAATTCGCCACCCCACTCCCCCCCATATCATATATATCTATTACTCTTCCTCTGACTCTCTTCCACAGTATAATCCACATCCCATGACTATCTATATATATTCAATTACAGTAGGTATACAACCTCCATTTTAGTCATACAGTGCAGTGATCAAACCTCTACTCCATCCATGAAATGGTCTTCCTAACAAGACCTATGACCATCTGACATTCCACAGAATATTTACAACATTATTAATTATATTCCCCAAACTGTTTTTCATATCCCAGTGGCAATATTGTAGTTGCCTATTTTTGCTGTCTAATCCCTTTCCCTTCTCCCTAATCCCCATCCCCCTCCCAATTAGCAACCCTGATTTTTCCTCTATATCTATGAGACAGTTTCTGTTTACTTTGCTCATTCATACAGTTTTTTAGATTCCACATATGAGTGAGATCATATGGTATTTGTCTTTCTCTGACTGACTTATTTCACTTAACATTATAGTCTCTAAGTCCATCCATATCATTGCAAATGGTACGATTTCATTCTTCTTTATAGCGGAGTAATACTCCAATATATAAATATACCACAGTTTCTTAATCCAGTCATCTACTAATGGGCATTTTGGTTGTTTCCAAGTCTTAGCTATTGTAAATTGTGCTGCTATGAACATAGGGGTGCATAACTTTTTTTGAATAAGTGTCTTGATTTTTTCAGGATAAATACCTAGGAGTGGAATTGCTGGGTCAAACGGTAGCTCTATTTCCAGTTCTTTGAGATACCTCCATACTGACTTCCATAGTGGCTGCACCAATCTGCAATCCCACTAACAGTGCAGCAGGGTCCCCTTTTCCCCACAGCCCTGCCAGCACTTGTGACTTACAACCTTCTTAAAATATCACATATTCAAAAAATGGCATGAAATTTGAAACACTCTTATAAGAGGGAAGATAATTATTTATTCATATTCAAAAAATGAGATGTATATTATGCTTATATCAGTAACAGCTTTTCTTTTCACCAATTGAGAAAAAACAAGTGCAGATTTAAATATATTATAGAAATATTAAATACGAGCTATTTTAAATGCTTTGATTTTTATCTAGTTTTTGTACTTTTCTCCATAATTTGCCTTTATGTATCACAATTTTTTTTAACAATCTGATGGTGGGATTTTTTTTTTTGTCTTTTTTAATTATTATTAATAATAGTTAGAGATGTACAAAACTCTGCAATAGTTATCTTTTTCACCCCTTACAAAGTGATTACCTCCTCCTCCCTCCCCTGTCCCCCCACCCCTGATATCATACATATCTATTACAATTCCATTGACTCCATCCCCACATTATATTCCACATCCCATGACTATATGTGTGTTAAATTATAGTCAACATCTAATATTAATCAGCGGCAGCTTCAGATGTACACTGTAGTGGTAAGACCACTACACCGTTGATGAAGTGGTCTCCCTGACGAGACATGAGTCCATCTGGTCCCCTAAAAAAAATTTACAACCTTATTGATTATATTCCCTAAACTGTCTCTTCTGTCTCTGCAGTAGTACTGTATTACCATCTTATGTTGCCTCGTCCCTTCCTTTTTTCCCTCATGCCCACCCCTGTTCCATCTAGCCCACATCAGTTTTTCCTCTGTGTCTCTAAGACTATTTCTGTTTACATTGCTTGTTTATTCAGTTCTTTAGATTCCACGTATAAATGAGATCATATGGTATTTGTCTTTCTCTGACTGACTTATTTCACTTAGCATAATGTTCTCTAGGTCCATCCATATTGTTGCAAATGGTACGATTTCTTTCTTCTTTACAGCGGAGTAATACTCCATTGTGTAAATGTACCACAGTTTCTTAATCCAGTCATCTACCAATGGGCATTTCAATTGTTTCCAAGTCTTGGCTATTGTAAATAGCGCTGCAATGAACATAGGGTTGCATATATTTTTTCGAATTAGTGTCTTGAGTTTTTCAGGATAAATACCTAGGAGTGGAATTGCTGGGTCATATGGTAGTTCCATTTCCAGTTTTTTGAGATACCTCCATACTGACTTCCATAGTGGCTGCACCAATCTGCAATCCCATCAACAGTGCAGCAGGGTCCCCTTTTCCCCACAGCCCCGCCAGCACTTGTTGTTTGTTGATTTGTTGATGATAGCCATTCTGACCGGAGTGAGGTGGTATCTCATTGTGGTTTTATTTGCATTTCCCTAATGACCAGTGAGGTTGACCATTTTTTCATATGCCTGTTGGCCATCTGTATGTCCTCTTTAGAGAAATGTCTCTTTATATCCTCTGCCCATTTTTTAATTGGGTTGTTTGTTTTCTTGGTGTTGAGTTGCATGAGTGTTTTTTTTTAAATAAACTTTCATGCTTTACCAAATTTTGAATATTCCATTATTATTCTTTCACTTAATTGATAAAATGTTTCTCATGAGGTTTTAAATTTATTTGGAAAAAATGAAATATAAAAAAATATTCAGTCAGGCAGTTTTATTATGGAAGCAATGTACTCTCAGAAAAAAGAAAATTTTGTGCATGTGTTTCATTTTATAAATCAAAGGCAGGTATTTTAGTGTTATAGTGAATGCAGGGATTAATAATTCAGTAATTTTCATTCAGAATACTGCCTTTCAGAAATATATTCTCTGCTAAAATATTATTTCTTCCTTAGAGAACCCTGTTGAGTCAAATGTTTACTTTGCTGTTTAACAAAAAGTAATTCAGGGAACCCCATCCTGCCTTTTATATTGTTATAGAGTATAATTACAACAACAATGCATCTCATTATAAATGCATTTGTCTTTGTTTAGCCAAGACTCTAAAAATATTACAACCAATTATTAGGTGGATTTAGTTACAAGCAGTTCAATTTGTTTTTTAAGTATTTCTTCTGAAAACAAAACCAAAACATTTGTAGCAGATAAAGGTAAATTCATTGAAAACTAAGTGAGGTATGACTCTATGTGGATAATAATTTACTTTTCTACAACTTCACAAATTTATAGAGTAAGCTGTGTGGCTCTGATTTACAGGCTTTTCTGCTGTTTCTTCTTGGAATACTTTAAGTCTTCTTGAACCTATATGTTCCCCTTCCCATGTTTCTTGGAAACACTTGTGAATTTTATGGATTGCATTTCTTTAAACTGGTGCTAACTGAATGCTCTAATCCTCACTTTTTACCATTTTATCCTCCAGTTAAAAACTGTTAAAAAACAGTTTTTTTTAACAGCCTATGTTAAAAAACAACTCCCCCCTTTTTTTTTCTGAGCAACAACTGTATCCAATTCTTAATAACCAATCTTTCCTTGACAGATGCAAATGATATTTTATAATAAGATTGTAAATACATGTTTAACATTTGATTTTTCAGTTTTTAATGGAAAATTTAAAATATTTAATTAATATATTTTTTAGTTATATTTCTGTTAACTTTTTCTTTTATATAAGGTATATTAAGAAACTTGAGGGGAAACCCCACTTTAATATATTGCAACTTCAAAACCCACTTTGCATATCTTTGTATACTTGAATTAATATAAAAGCTTGATAAAGAGATGAGAATTAATGTACTCAACCTGTTAGGAGTAAGTAGTTGTATTGTTGATTTAAGCTTGTAAAATGAGATATCTCAGAATGCTAAAGAGGCAGACCAGCAGGTTTCAGGTGATTAAAGAAAATCCTTCATCTTGGACGAACTTGAAGGAACATGATGCTATTTAAGTAGAATTTAATCAGGAAGAAGAAAAGCTTGGAAGTAAAAAGACGGAATGTTTCATGTCATTATTTGCAAAGCAACTGAACAAAAGATGAGCAAGATAATTAAGTGCCTTGCTGCTAAGTAGAATTTTTCAAAGCAGGTTGATTAGAGGTCTTCCTTTAAAAAAAAAAAAAATAAACATCTAAGTCCAGATAATCTAGTTGAAAAAGCTAACTCAGTTAATAGGTGGAGATCAGTTTGGAAGAAAATTGACAGTATTGTATATGGTGGCAGATGTTCACAGTGATGAACTTAATTGCTCAGCAAAATGCTGATCAGCTCTAAGTACTTTTAGCATTAATGGTATTTTAGTTGATTTAAGCTTTAAGTGTTTTAAGTTTTTGAAAAATGGAAACCCAAGCAGACTTAATATGCTATACCACTAAATGGATTATTCCATTACCTTGATTACTGCATTTTTCAATTGAACTGGATAAATAAGATTTGATTCTTTTTGTCCTCCTTTGCCTGAAAAAACTACCAAAAGCAAGTATTATTATTCTCATTACAAAATGTTACTTGTAAGTGTCAAGAAAAATTGGATGTTATCTCTTGTGCCTGAATTTTGCATTTCAAGACATTTCTGGTGGTAGTGTGAGGAAAGTGCATGCCCAGATTGGGCCTTGTAAACATGCAAGCTAGGCTCTGGCTTCTCCCAACGCAGTGCTCAGTGTGGTCCCAATCTGGGTGGATGCATTAGAGCTGAAAACAAAAACCGGAAGTCATGAACTTAGGACTGACTTTCCTACCAAAGAAAGGAAACTCAAAGCTGACACGTTATGCCAGTCAAACACATAGTAGAAATATGTTCTTTTGTCAGTGTTCTTTTACTCTTTCAACATTTTAATGACTTCAGGCTCACTTAGTAATACATACTTTGGGGGCAAACATCCAGTAGCAGGTTGCTTCATTTATTGTCAATGAATTTATGTATTCTGTCAGTCAATGCAGAGCC
Source organism: Aselliscus stoliczkanus (assembly GCA_033961575.1). Taxonomy (NCBI): domain Eukaryota; kingdom Metazoa; phylum Chordata; class Mammalia; order Chiroptera; family Hipposideridae; genus Aselliscus; species Aselliscus stoliczkanus. Next base: position 36,655,079 of record CM066738.1, read on the forward strand.
CTATCCGCAAAGAACACATTTAAAAAGTCAAAAAAGTTAAACTGATCTTCTAGTCACCTGCAGACCACTATAAAGTATAAACTGAATAACTATGAGTCTACCTTTGAGCAGTTTCAAATGCTGATGTGCATGTCATATTGGACACCGCTTTGGAAATCTAAAACAATAACAAACTCAGATCTTTTCAGCAGAAGCCTATGATCTAAATACTAGAACTAAAAAAAAAATTGGATTCTAGGTCCTACTGAGTTATTTAAGACAGTTTTGGTTTTTAAGTTGTGCTTTATTTAAGTGTTCTTCAACTTTGCCTGCATATTAGAATCACGTGGGAAACATGAAAAAATTCTCACATCCTGGCCACACCCCAGACAAATCAAATCAGAATCTCTGATTGTGGGACTTGAGTATATGTATTTTTTAAGTGTCTCTATGTGATTCCAATGTGTAATTATGGCTGCGAATCACTGATTTCAGCACTTGTTATTTCTTTATTCACTGTATTGTTTACTTTTCTTGACCTTATTAAAATGAACACCATGATTTTCTTAATTTAGAATGCTGGTATAGAAGATTTTCTATTTAAAAATATCCTTTCAGTAGAGTTGGACTTGGGAACATCATAAAAGGCAATGATTCAGGGTTTACATTATTTTTACACTATTATTTAAACATGTATGTAAATAAGTATATAAAATTCTGTCACCATGGTTTGATTTATATGGACACTTTGGTGGACACAGAGTACATTTTATTTTATTGTTTTTGTTTTGCTTGTTTATTTTGTTCTTTAGATTCCACATATAAACAAAATCATAATCTATTTGTCTTTGTCTGACATACTCCACTCAGCACAATACCCTTCAGGTCTATACTGTTGCCACAGATGGCAAGAAGCCATTCCCTTCCTGGGCCGAGCAATATTCCATTGTCTATATGTACCACCTCCTCATGATCCATTCTTCTGACAGACACCCAGGCTGCTTCCATATATTGGCCATTATAAACAATGCTGCAATGAACATGTGGATGCACACATCCCCTCGAAGTTGCGTCTTGAGTTTTTTTGGACAAATATGCAGAAGTGAGATTACTGGGTCCTTCTTTGTCCCTTGTTATAGCCTTTGTTTTAAAGCCTATTTTGTCTGATTTAAGTATTGCTGCTCCAGCTTTTGTTTGTTTCCATTTTCATGAAATGTCTTTTTCCATCCCTTTACTTTCTGTCTGTGTGTGCCTTTCAATCTGAAGTGAGTCTCTTGTAGGCAGCATATGTTTTTGTATACATTCATCCCTCCTGTCTTTTGATTGGAGCATTTAAGCCATTTACATTGAAAGTAATTGTTGGTAGACATGTAGCTATTACCATTTCATAATTCATAATTTTGATCTTTTTTTCTGTCTTAAAGAAAGAAGTCCCTCTAATATTCTTTGTAAACTGGTTTGGTGGTATTGAACTCCTTTAGCTTTTTCTTGCCTGGGAGCCTCTTTATCTCTCCTTCAATTTTAAATGATGATAGCCTTGCTGGGTATACTACCTTAGTTGTCAGTCCTGGCTTTTCATCATGTTGAATATTTCGTGCCAATCCCTTGTGGACTGAAAAGTTTCTGCTGATAAATCAGCTGATGATCTTATGGGGGCTTCCTTATAAGTTACTAGTTGCTTTTCTCTTGCTGCTTTTAAGATTCCCTTTTTGGCTTTAACCTTTGCCACTTTAATTATAATGTATCTTGGTGTGGGCCTGCTTGGGTCCATCTTGTTTGGGACTCTTTGCATGTCTTGGACTTGATTGTCTATTTCCTTTGCCAGGTTAGGAAAGTTTTCAGTCATTATTTATTCAAATAGGTTCTTAATTCTTTGCTTCTTCTCTTCTCCTTCTTGTACCCCTATGATGTGAATGTTGTTATGCTTGATATTGTCCCAAAGATCTCTTGAACTATTGTTGATATTGATTGTTCTTTAATCTAGTTGGAATTTTAATGTGTTTATGGAAGGGAGCAGGTGTAGTGTTTATCTACTCTGCAATCTTGGATCACACTCTCCAGAGAGTCCATTTTAATATGAGTGTTAGTCACTGTTTATGCCCAATCTCACATCTTCCTAACCCACTTTTTTTCTGTGTCCATTACTGTTGCATCAGCTCAATAGAGATGTAGACTGTTAACTACTCAGCTTAGACCTATTCCCAAATATGTTTTCTGCTTTGTACTTCATTGGCTACTTCTCTTGGGACTCAGCTAGTCCAGTGCATTCACATGCCTGACTTAATCCTTGATCAGTATGGGAGAGTAAGTGGTAACATGCCCTTCTTTTCTGTGTCTCAGGCAGACAGTTCTGAAGTGTATCCTATACATTTCTTGAGAGACTCCCCAATAAGTTGAATCCCAGTTGCTCGCATTAGTCACCCGCTCAGCTCCACACCATTGTATTGGATTTCCCCCTTCCTGCGTCATCTTTCCCACTCTCCTCAAAACCCATTCCAGTTTCTTAGGAATCACTTCCTCAAATAAACTATCTGCACACAAGACCTCATGTCAATCTAATTTTTTTTTGAGCTGAGCCATCCTGCCACCTGTTGGCAGCTCAGCGGCAGCTCAGCTCGGGCTGGGCATCGAACTGCTGTTGCTCAGAGTTCAGCTCATACTCTTGAGCGAGCTCTTAATCAACTGAGCCACTCGGCTGGCCCTCAATCTATTTTTTAGTTTCATCCAAGCTAAAACAGTACAGAAGGGAAAATCATGATAGACATACTTTAGTGTATATTCCCTTTTCTGTTATGATTTTATATTGCACCATTTTTCTACCTTAATACATTAGTTTTATCAAACTGTGATAGGGAATACTCCACTCCCAAACATGAATGTCAGAAGAGAACCTTATCCCCATGTTATCAGTTTGCAAACCAGCTCTTGAATCTCTTGCCTTCATCATCCTCTGTGATTTGGTCATCTTGAGTACTCTTCCTGGTGTCCTCCCAGCAGGTTGCCCTATACTGCTCTTGATTAGTGCCCACACCACACATTCACACCAGATCATGTAGCAAATGTTTTATAGATTCAAACCACATAACTTAGTAGCATGAGCATAGTGTGAAATGAAATGGGAAGATTTTGCAGAGAGAAAAATGATGCTGATTCAGTGCAATCTATTTGTGTACTGTAAAGGTAAGCACTTTATATTAGGGTCTCAGTGCAGGGTAATTGCATTTTCTGTTTCCCAGAAAAAAATACAGTTAACAGGCATATTAATAAGGACAACACAGCCATTTTTTTCCTCTAGCACTGAAACAGGTTTCCTTTTCTTCAGCTGAGCACCAGATGTATGAAAACACATATGCTTGATCATAATGATGACATTCTTTACCATGAATATTCATATTATATAATAAGAGGAGTCACAGCTCTGAAATTGCACTGACTCTGGGGCATACTTATACACATCAAGTGAACTATGCCAGAATCATTTGAACCCTTGATCATTTCTCTCTGTCTGTCTTTTGTAGTTGAGTACATGGGAGTTACATGCATGGATGATACAATCCCTTTGTCTGAGTTTATTTCCAGGCTCAGGGACTGAGGAACTGTGTGACTATGGCAGATGACTCTGATGTAAGAGTATTGTGCCATATGCCCTTGGCTTTTCTCTAACTTCAGACACAGATGCAATAGACAGTTCTGTGCAAGCTCAATTTCATCTCAGGCTCACAGTATTCCACCTCAAGTATGAGCATGTCTTTTAGCATCCTGCCCACATACTTCTTCTATGTTGCTGGAGCTCATTATCCAAGTAACAGTAGGGCCCAGAAGCATAAGGATGTTAATGCCTCAGGATAAACCATTAACCTGTGTTGCCAGGAACCCTGAATAAACTTTCTGACCTCTCAATATTTGGGTTGGGGAATCATGGAGGGCATCTGTATTTTTCTTTGGAGTTTCCCATTGATTCAAGCCCTGGTTACCATAGCAGTTATCTCAGTAATAGACCCTTATATTGGCCTCTCTTTCCTCCCTCTCTAATTATTTATACACCTCAATCCTGCTTCCAGAGATCACCTCCCAAATAACTATCTATATCCAAGTCCTTGTCTCAAGCTCTGATTTCAAAGGAGCACAAACTAAGATAGTGATGTTAGATATGTTATGCAATCTTTTTGAATCAATACTTATTCATTAACAAAATGGGAATATTAAGGTCCACCTTACAAGGCTGTTGAGAGGACTGGATATAATTTATACAATGCGTTTATCCCCATCCATGGCTCATGACTCACTTTAAAAACTGATAGGTAGATAGTAAGAGATAGCAAATACAAATTTGAATACCTCATCTTAGCATGATTTCTATAGAGAAAGCAAGAAAGAGACAGTGAACAGACCTGAGAAATGCTGCAAGCTAGAGACCAGAGGAGAAGAATTGCCCAGCTCTTCAGGCTTCTTGATTGGTTCTCCTAGGAGACCTGGAGATCTTATTTTTTAGCATAACTAATCAAAACTACTGTGTGGCACAGGTGGTGATTAGGAAATTTGCAAGCCTTATAAGAACCCAGTGCATTATCTCTGCTTAATGTCTACCAGTAGTTCCTAACCTTAACTCTTTCTTCACTTCTGTTTTACAAAGGAAAAAAAAAGACACATATTTCTGTTTTCAGTGAAGTGTAAGACTTCTCTCTGTATGAGACAGTCAAATGTGAGCTAGTCACCACAATGCTTTTCTTTACTGTATTAATTTTGCAAGAAGTAATGGCTAAGAGATATTAAAATGTGGTATATTTCTAATAATCTTTAATAATAATTCTTCAAAATAATTCAAATTAATTGGTAAAATTTAATCATATGTTATTTTAACTGCCATTTTCAAAAAAGGTTTTATTTAACTAAATGTGATGTAAAGCCAGATAAACATAAAATTTCTCTTCATCTGTTATTGCAAACTGTTCACACATTTTTTTCTCCAGAAGTTTTGAAGTAAAGCTTTTATTTATTTATTTTTAGCTGAGCCATCCTGCCATCTGTTGGCAGCTCAGTGGCTGCTCAGCTGGGGCTGGGAATCCAACCGGCAACCCTGTTGCTCAGAGCTCACACTCTTGAGCAAGCTCTTAACCAACTGAGCCACTCGGCCAGCCCTGAAGTAAAGCTTTTAGATTTTTTTATAAATTATTTTTTTTAAATTTGTTGATCCATTTTCAAGACATATTTTGTTTGACCTTCAGAGTACATACATACAGCAATAACAAAATTCATGTTTCTGTGCTATATTTAAGCGAGCTTTAGACATCAAAGATCCTCATTACACTGATGTGAACTGAACTATAGGGCTAAAGAATAGCCTTTTGTGGGGGTAAATGAAGCTCAAAGAAAAAGCTGAGTGGTTATTCTTCATCCTGTTAGACAGCAGATTTCATATTCAGTACCATGAGAGTGTCTTTCCCTATACTGCCTTAGTTTCAAGGGTCAGTTGGGGTGAGATAGACTATCTCAACACAGGCTAGTAAAGTCCTGAATGGCTCTAAGATTCTTTATTTTTTAATTTAAATTAAATTAAACTTTATTTTTGTCTGCCTTTCTTTTTTATTTTTCAATTACAGTTGACATTCAATATTATATTAGTACCAGGTGTAGAGCATAGTGGTTAGACATCTATAAAACTTATGAACTGATCCCCCAATAAGTTTAATACCCCCCTGACACCATACATAGTTATTACAATATTATTGACTATATTCCCTATGTTGTACTTTACATCCCTGTGACAATTTTGTAACTGCCAGTTTGTACTTCTCAATCCCTTCACCTTTTTCACCCCCTTCCCCCAACCTCCCTTCCATCTGGCAACAATAAGTTTGATCTCTGTGTGTGTGTGTGTGTGTGTGTGTGTGTGTGTGTATATATCTGTTTCTGTTTTATTCATTAGTTTATTTTGTTTTTTAGATTCCACATATACGTGAAATCATGTGGTATTTATCTATATTTGTCTGAGTCATTTCACTTAGCATAATACCCTCTAGGTCCATCCATGTTGTTGCAAATGGTAAGATTTCATTCTTTTTTATGGCTGAATAATATTTCGTTGTATACGAGTATTGAAAGTGTGCAGCTTTCTATGTAGTTTGTTGAACTAACCAATGAACCAACCAATGTTAAGTCTAACCATTTAAACACCACAAAAGCAGCCTCTATGGAAGGCAGTGTGGAGGTTCTTTGAATAAATGAATCTTTTAGTTCTTTCTTAGAATCTTCTCTATGAGTTGATTTAAACTATAACATCTTTCTTCAAGTTTCCTAATTCTAGGATGCCATTCAAACGGATGAAAAAGAAAAGTTGTGCTTATACAGGTGACACTAAGAAATGAAAACTTTGTACTATAACAATGAAAAACTCAAGTACTAGTTTCAATATCACAAGAATTAAGAGAAATGCTTACTTAAAACCCTACACAAGTAATGCAAATTTGGCTTTCTCTTAGTTAGTTAACTGGTTGAAAATGCAGATGGTGACTTGATCAAATTTCAAACGTTTTAAGTTCCTCATAAACACCCTTAATTGTCATAGTTTTGTGCTATATACTTACTTTTACACCTCCCAAAATTTTATCTTTCTCCCAATGTTTTGATATGCTGCATTTGTCATATATACAATTTCATCTATTTTAGGATTTATATCAAGAATTTTTATTCTGTGTCACTGATCTGTCTGACAATTATCAACTCTGGTTCCAAATTATTGATTTATTACAGCCTCAAAATATTTGGAGAGGGCAATGCCTCCTCATTACTCCTGCTTCAGAAATTTGCTGAAATTCTACATGTAGAAATTTTTTCTATCAGATGAACTTAGAAATTATTTCAAGTTCTAAAAACTATTCTTCTTCTGTTGGTAGTTGATTTTACAGCTTAATTTATGGAAACCAAGTATATTTTTTATAATATTGAGTTTTATTATTTACTAACAACATATGTATTTTCATTTGTGTCACATTTTATAGCTCTTATAGACTTTCCTACTTTGATTGCAGATCCTTATATCTATTTCCAAGGCTTCACTGATTTTTCTTGCTATTGTGATTAGAATATTTGTTCATTTTTAAACTTGGTATTATAAAATTATTAAATGTTGCGTACTAAGGTTCTCATATCCAGCTACTTTGGAATCCATTTTTGTACTAAAATTTTTTGGTTAGTATTTGTTTTTCTTGTCAACTATTATTATATTGCCTGCAAGTAGTCAGTTTTATTTTTGCAATATTTAAATGAATGAATTGCTTTCCTAATATATCAGTTAGGACTGAGTTCAGTTGTGTATAGTATCATTAATAGTGACATTCTTACCTAAGTACTGATATTGGTGAAAAATGCTTCTAATATTGCATCATTATAAATCGTTTTTCTTTTTTAAGTTTCAGAGAGAAATTGTTTTTTCAGGTTATGAAATTAATTTTTAGAATTGATGTATAATTTCAGATAGTAAATTTCACCATTTTTAGTGTGTAATTCTGAGTTCTGACAAATGAATATAGCAGTGTTGTCATCACCTCATTAAAGTGTGTTACTTTCTATAACTTATGATTTTAGCTCTAATTCTTAAAAGAAATATAGAACCACAACTTTCTATTTTTTATGTTATCTATCTTTGTCTGCATTTGGTATCAGGCTTATTTTAGCTTTATAAAAGTAATGAAGAAGTTTCCCATCTATTTATATGTCCAGGAATAGTAAATAACACAGTGGTTATCTGTTTCTTAATGATTTTATGGAAACTGTTTCTTTCTAGGAGATCTTTTACTACCCTTTAATTTTTCTCCTTATTGTTGTTTTGTTCAAGTTTTCAAGTCTTAATTTTGGTTATGTATATTTTCCTAGAAAATTATCCATATATTTAAATTTTTAGAATTTCTGGCAAAAAAGTTTGACAGTAATTTGCTAATATATATTTTTTAGTTTCAATTTATTTTGTAGTTATAACCTGTAATTAATTGCATTTTCTTCTTTACCTTGATGGGTCTTGAAAAATCAATTTTTGTTGATTTTTTGTATATTATGCTGTTATATCTTCTAGTTAGAATCTTTCTGTAACCAATTAATTATATATGTAGTTTTACCCATTCTGAGACGCTATCTTTTAACAACAGAATTTAAACCACTCACATTTATTATATACTTTGGCTTATGCCTAACAGTTCATTTTTGGGTCTCTATATAGTATTTCCCCCCTTCTGGTTATGTCAATTGTGGCTAGCCAGATGCCAGTTTAAGCTGAAAATCCAGGTAAAATATATTTTAAATTTAGGAGAAAAGTTCTAACAACAACCAGTTGGAAACAGTATATCTGCATGTATTTCACTAAATGCTGCATAAGGCTGTATGGCAAAATTTCTGCACCACTTTATAAAAATATGCTGTCCTGATATACAAAGGTGACATATTGGCCTTTCCATCTGTGAGACATATGCTTTGAGCTGCTTTTCATGTGTTGGTGAAGAGTTGTGTTGAGCCATGGCATACATTTATATGGCAGCTTCTTGGGGTTAGAATTGAAACTGTGGAGTTGTACATTTGCTTCTCTGCAGCCCTACAAAGTATTATATTTTTAATATTTATAATATTATAATAACTTGATCACTTTTAAGTTGGTTTGTGGAGCAGCAACATTTGAATGAAAGAAGAGATTACAGTACTGTGGCATGGCTTAGCATACTGCATACACTTGCTTGGCTGTCAGGGTAGCATTGTAAACACACCCTTCCTGAAAAGGACAGGTGAATCTAAATTCATCCACTTTGCCCAGTGTGCTAGAGGTCTGATTACACTCTCCTATTTTTATTTCTTTGTTTTCTATATGCATTATGATCCTATTACGATTACTCATATTATTCCCTTCTCTGTATATTTTAATTGTTATTTTGTCTTGAAAGGCCTGGCTTACTCATTGGCTGAACTTTATTTTAGTTTGAATAGCTTGGTGCCATTGAACTTCTTTCTGTGTTCCAAATTTAATGCATTTAATAATTTTTTCCTCATTGCCTTTTTCCCCAAAGGAAAACAAGACTGTTAACAGAATTCTTTCTTCTGGAGATATAAGAGGCTCTGCTCAAATCATTGTATGTCAGCTCTCTTTGCTCTCTCCCTTTCTTGGTAGTTTCCTCTTTGTAAATTACACAGTATTGTTAGATTGGCTCCCTACAAGTATATCTCATAGCAAAAAGCAAAAACTTAAAATATTTCCAGAGCTGCCTATTTTAAAAGCCATTTCAGCAACAACTGTGCTTAAATCTGACCACCTCTAGTTCCAGGGCAATTTCCAAACACCAAAAGCCAATGATGAACTGGACATCACCATTTCATGCCTGCAAAAGAAGAACATTAACTTGGCACAGTTTGATGTCTAGAAGAAAATGTACAGCCTCATAAAGTTTGAAGAGTTTTTCTATGTACTTTAAACTTTAGTGTAATGCCTTTATAAGACAGGTTCTGGGGACAGGAACAATATTATCATCACAGACTAGCTAGTGTTACAACAGCCTTTTGCTGCACTAATCAAACACATTTTTATTGAAAGCCAACTATATACCAAGCAGTATGCTTATAGTTCTAGAATATATACAAAATATGAAATAATACATGATCATGTAGCTACCTAATGAATGAATGTACATTTAAGTGTTGTAATATTTCTAAGAAAGAAGAGCTCAGTATTTTGTTAGCAACTTACACTTGGAAAACAAAATGTGCACCCCAAAATGCATTTGTCTGGCATGAGGATTATTTTGTTTTTTAAGAAACAAAAGACACAAGAAGAGCCTTTTATCTTCTCCTAAGCTGCCTGAAAGAATTTAAGACAGAAGACCTGTAATGGGAAGAACTATCGCCATATCTAACCATAATATAATCTGAATTAGGTGTGGTAGACAAAGGGGAACCTAGCAAGACCCTTTTGATCAAAGTCCTCTCTGTGATCCATTGTCTCTAGATGATCAAGCAAACATTTATTTACTGAACATTAACTCTTTTAATCTCCCTGTGAATTGCCTTCCTCCCCGTTTGAAGCCTCAAACATTAGTCCCTCTCCTTAGCTCAAGATGGCATATAAACTCCAACTACCCAATTTGTCCCCGTATTCTTATGGAACCTCCATATGTGTATACATAATTGAATTTTGTTGTTTTCTCCAGTTAATCTGTCTCATGTCAATGTAATTCTTAGGCCTACCAGAAGAACCTTGAAGTGTAGAGGAGAATTTCTCTCTCTCCAACAGACTGAATATAAAGGTAGCAAGAAATCACTGGGCAGACAGGAGAAAGGAAGTCATGCTAGATAGAGAAAAGTGGATGTCAAAGGGCATGGCAAATAGGAATGCAGAGGATCTAACAGGACAGTCAGTTGTTGTGTTTTCTGAAGAATCACACTAAATATATTTGGATGGGAGAGGCTCTATTTGCTCTGGAGTTCCTTAAACTGGCCAAAAAGAAAAAAAAAATAGTACATGATGTGGTAGATAAGAGGCAGCCATGAAGGATGAGAATGTGACATGAAGCCCTCTTTCTTAGAAGGTTAAATATGACTATACCATGGCTAAGCTAGTTGGAATAAGCAGCTCAAAAAGTCAAGGATAGTAGATTACAATGTACATCAGATCTTCAAATGATGTATTTTTCTTCAATGTCATTTTGTAATAACATTGATGAGATGCTGTAGGAACTTAGCTCATGTTTATACAATTAGCCTATGGTAAAATCAATTTTGTTAAAGTTGCAAAACCTATCCATGATGTTAAATGAGGGCATACTGTAGTTATATTTTAGTAACTCTGGAACATTTGACTTGACCTGATAAAAAGAAGAGCTCAGTATTTTGTTATAAGAAAAAGTTATAATACAGAAGATATGCATATTCTTACATGTCTCTGGGTATTTTAATGCCCCATATTTTACATGAATTGGTTTCGTTGGTGTGTAAAAGTATCATTTACTAGCACTACTATAGCAGATCTATCTCAATGTTAATAGGTGGCATGATATTTTATTTTCTCTATTATAAGCAATATAAAATAAAATGTTCTTTTCTGTTCATAGTCTCTGTCTTTAACTATAATATTTTTTCATATTTAGAAAATTTAGTGCCACCTTAGTGTCATTCCTTAAATTCTGGCCTTGCATGATCCTTACACATTACTGGGGTAGTTTAAGTTTTAGGTAAGTGGTAGATGATTGTTACAATGAGTATTGTTCAGTATATTAATTATGGCAAAATATATTATTTTTTATAGTCTACATATACTCTTATTAATTTTCTTGCCTGATTAGAGCAAAATATTGACTAAATCTCTTGTAAAAGGCAGATATATTTAGGAGTACAGGTCATGTATAATAATGAAATTAATATATCCAAGTAACATGATTTGTACTTTAATTGCTATTTATATACAGCATGAATTAAGAATAAAACAAGATGAGGTGAAGGAGGTAAGAAAGAATAAGGAATATGATTAAGACAATAGTTTTGTTTTACAACTGTTTTAATTAACAGTTTTGTGGTGGCAAACAAGTGTGATTTGGGAAAGATAAGAATAACTAGGACAGTGGCATCCTCTTTGGGAAAAAAGTTGTTTGTGTTCTTAATAGTTATTTGATTTTTTTTTTTGACACAGAGCAGAAAATCAAAGTATGTGACATATTTGTGTCATAGAAGGTATTTATGATCAATTTCACCAGTTTTATGTACAGTGGTCCCCCCTTAACTATGGTTTTGCTTTCTACAGTTTCAGTTACCCACGTTCAACTGAGGTTCAAAAATATTAAATGAAAATTTCCAGAAATAAACAATTTATAAGTTTTAAATTGCTGCCCTTCTGAGTAGTGATAAAATCTTATGCTATCTGGCTCCATCTTACCCTTTGTCCAGTGTCTCCAGGTTGTATATGCTCTCAGCCCAATAGTCACTTAACAGCCCTTTTGGTTATCAGATTGCATGTTGAGGTAACCCTTGTACTTCTGTAAAGTAACACTTATTTTACTTAATAATTACCCTGATGTGTGAGAGTAGTAATGCTGGCAATTCAACAATGCTGAAAGAAGCTTTAAAGTGCTTCCTTTAAGTGAAAAGTTGAGTATAGTACAAGAAGATATTTTGGAAGAAAGAGAGAAACCACATTCACATAACTTTTATTCCAGTGTATTATTATATGTATTCTGTTTTATTGTTAGTTATTGTTGTTAATCTCTTGCTGTGCCTAATTTATAAATTCAACTTTATCATAGATATGTATGTACAGGAAAAAAAAGTGTATATAGGATATTATCCTCAGACATCTACAGGTGGTCTTGGAATATATCCCCCATGGATAAGAGAGGGCTACTGTATTATTAATACATTTATTCATCTATTAATTTTAGTAGATGTCAAGTATACTCCTACTACTATTAATATATTTATGTGTATCCTTTCAGAATTGTATATATGTATAGTATTTCCAAAAAAATGGTGATTATGTTGAAATCATGTATTTTTTTAAAAAACTACTTTTTACTTAATTAGACATCATGAATATAGAGGTTTTTTTACTTTCAAAAATAGGGTATGATTGTCAGGTGATTTTCAATTCAGTTCAATCCTTCCATCTATCTAAGTTTTGATAAGCTTCTTTAAACTCCAAGCATGAGACTAAGATAGGAGATAGGTCTAGAAAAGAGGATCTCAGAGACTAAGTGAGAATTTTAAGCAGTTAAAGAGATAATAAGTTAGATGTGATAAGTGCTGTTAAAAACATGCAAATGAAGATAGTAGGAGTACAAAGAAGGAGAAAATAACTTTGCCTGAAGGAATGGTAAGAAACTGAGGGGGTCTTCTGCTGATATTTTCTTTACCCTCTTTACCCAAGTTTTTCATCTCTACAGTTTGCTTCCTCTGTTTTCTTATGTCCACTATTTGCCCATGGTCTTGTAGATTCTCTCACACTTGATTGGTACTGGTCTACTTCTTTTATATGGAAAAAAAAAAAAAAAGATAATTAGCACTTGCAAGACATTTATGGGTTTATTCATATATGGAAAAATCTGCTTCAGAATAAAACTAATATAAAACTTCCCTGTCCTTTGTCACAACCAAATATAGATATATAAATTGTACTAATTTTTTAAAATATTAAATATATGCCAATTATCTGAACTGTCCATCACAACCTAAACATTAAAGTAATATAAAATAATAAACCTTAACATTAAATTAATATAATATTTTCTTTCTTTAAAGAAAATATACACACAACATAAATTTGTTTCAGGAAAGTTAGAAAATACAGTTAAATAGAAGAAATTAGCATGTCAGTTTCCACTATTATTTCATTATATACCTTTCCTGGATTTTTTTCCTCCTGTATGGATATGGAGACCATCAAATACTAACAACAAACACATATTTTAAAAAAAAACTGTGTCAAACCATATGTATTGTGTTCAGCTTTGTTTACTTGATCCATTATAAACATCCTCTCAATGAAGCAAATACGGGGCTCCATCTCCATTGTTTTTTTTAAAGATTTTATTGGGTAATTGGGGGAGAGGAGCAGTGTTGGGGAATCGGGGAAGGGGAACAGACAAAGACGTTCCTTCACTGGCCCACGTTGGTATCGTCATTGCGATCTTCCAGGATGAGGCAGATCGGTCACCAGCTTCTGGATGGTCACTCACCGCATCTATTGGCAGCTCACACTGGCTGCCAGCTGCTCACACTGGCTGCCGGCCACTCACTGTAGCCTATGGCAGCCCACTGCAGCAGGGGCTGCAGCCCACACCATCACCGGGGCTCATGCAGCCCAGCTCCAGGTGGAGCTGTTGTTAGCTGTAGAGGGTAGTGTCACTGGCCCTCATATGTGGGATCCGAACTGGGGCCACTGGCATCCCAAGCCAGCTCTTAACCAATGTGTCTCTCAGCCGGCCCTCCGCCTCCATTTTTAATGATAGCCTATTGTTTTACTCTATGACTATATCAAAATTTACTTAATCAATCCATAATTATGTTTCTAATCATTCATGATATAAGTAACCACATCAGTAACATTCTTGTAAGCACATATTGCATGTATGTTTAATTTTCACCTTGGGATGAATTACTAGTAGAATTGCTATGTCAAATGTTATATGGTTCCTTAGGTTCTTACTACACATTGTCAGATCATTCTCCAGAAATGTTTTGCCTATGTATATACCAACTAGTAGTGAAAACACTGTTTTGTTGAAAGGCATACACTTACATGTGTATATGTAACATTTATATTCTACACAGAACCAAATTAAACAACTGAATACCACATATATGTATTTTGACTTTTTTCAATTACACAGTCCCAATGACAATAAACATTTCCATAGTTTAGGGTTGAGTTTCTATCTTTATCATGAAAAGTCAGATTTTCCCATTAAAATACAAATCTTTCATTTGAATGAGTTTAATATTAATGAAACTTTTAGATTTCCAAAAAAAAAAAAAAATTGAAATTTCTAGCAAAAATTTCAGGGCTTTCAGTACCTTTGAGAAGTATAATGTAAAAGAATTTTTGCCTGTATTAAATATACAGGAACTGGTTTTTCCTAGATATGTGTCAAATAATAGGTGATAAATTAGATGTTCCCATCTTGCCTTTCCTTTTTCAAGTTGAAAGTGATTGGACTGGAAGAGTTTCCTTCATTTAATGGCACAAATTCATTCATCTGTTTCACTCACTCTTCTGTGGTTTACATATTTACATTTCTGACCACAAGTAGAGGTTTAAAATTTAAATCATGATCCATAGCTGCTTTTTTTTTTTATTGTAAAGTAGGTCATCTTTCCTCTTTTATTGTCATCAATCTCCTATTCAGTTTACCTTATTCACTGGAGAATCAAGCTCTTGAATCACTTTCTTTCTCTTTCCCCAAACCTAACACCATCCTAAGTGACTTTCGTCTCTATGCAGATGGTCCTATTAATTCTAGTTGAGAAGTCTTCGCTTCTCAACTCCTTGTGCTCCTCACCAGTGTTGTTTACATTTTTTCTACATTACTCTCTGGGCCTTATATCACTACAAATTGCATCACCCCTGAAATCTCATTTTCTCATACACCATTGTTTGAATATTAGCTTATTTGTTCTGGTACCCCATTGCAATTATTTGACCTTAGCAAGATGACTGATCCATTGACTCCACCACCTTCTCACTATCCATCAGCTTCTCTTGTCTTTATTTCCCTCATGATCTAACTTAGATTCCACAGCTTATCATTACAACTCCTGTACAAATATCCTGAACTCTTTGCCTCTCTCTCACATTCTTTTACCAAACCCCATCTTAGTTGAACCCAGTTTGTCTCCTTTTCCATGACTACTCTCAAACCTAAATTTGACTGGGAAAAAAAAAAATCTCACAGCAAAGCCATTGAAATTCATGATCAAAGATCTCTAAAGGGAAATTCTGCCATTAAGCACATTAATATAAATTCTCACACATTGTGATGATATTTTATACCTTTCCTTCTCCCACATTGCTATCCATTCAAATGATATAATATTACTTAAAGCGGTAAAACTCTCACAGAAGGAATGAGTTATAAGGAATGACCTATAACTTAACTAAAACTACTTCTGAGAACTGATTTTCTTGAATGAGCTTTTTCTTCTTCCATTCAGTTAGTTACCTTATAAAATTTCTGATTATAGTCTGTGGAAAATGGCATTTTTGTCTTCTTTCAGTGCTTTTGTTTTTCTTTAGTGCTTCTGTCTTATTTCACCAATACAATTACCAAATTACTATAACAATGTGCCCATTTTGGTTGCTATACTTAAACTTTTAGAGGTAGCAGAATATAGAGAAATTGAAATCTGAAGATGCAGTTTTGATTCTTTTGATCTTATACTTGTTAAACTTGTGACTTTAGACAAGTTGCCCAACTTCTCTAAGATTCAGTTTGCCTATCAGTACAACGGAGTTAATAATACCTATCTTGTTTGATTTTTTTAGTGAATCAGATGAGATGTGTTTGTAATCTGTAAAGCCCTACACATGTACAACCTGTTATTATTTGAAAATTTAACGTTCAGAATTTCTTCCATCATGTAAATTATTATGATTTGAAATTTGGTATTCAGTGTCATGGTTTTAAATATCACTATACTGAAAATTTATAATGAAGTGTCATCTTTTCAAAATGGCTATTTGTTCTCAGAAATATGATTTGCAAAAGCATTAAGTTTAAAGAACAATTTTTAGTCTTATTCCCTCTCAGGGGATGTAAGTGATGAACTCTTGATGTAAATGCATCATTATTGCTTACCCAGAGTGGCTATATTTCAATTACTGTGTAAATAAATTACTGTGTAAACATTTGCTTGAAACCAAATAAGTCTTATGTGGGAATGAAAACAGTTTGTTGTTCTTGGCTTTCTCTTTCTTTCTTTCTTTCTTTCTTTCTTTCTTTCTTTCTTTCTTTCTTTCTTTCTTTCTTTCTTTCTTTCTTTCTTTCTTCCTTCCTTCCTTCCTTCCTTCTTCCTTCCTTCCTTCCTTCCTTCCTTCCTTCCTTCCTTCCTCTTTCTGATGAATCTTTTTCAATTAGTTTCAGGCATACAGAAAAACATAGTGATCAGACATTTACATAACTCACGAAGTGATAAATCCAATAAGTCTACCACCTACCTAACACTGTACATAGTTATTAGAACATTTTTGTCTATATTCCACATGCTGCACTACACATCCCTGTGATTATTTTTTAAAAATTATGGTTGACACTCAATATTATTTTGTATTAGTTTCAGGTGTACAGCATAGTGATTAGACTTTTATATAATATATGAAGTGATCCCCCAATAAGTCTACTACCCATCTGATACTATACATAGTTTTTACAATACTATTGGCTTTATTACCTACACTGTACTTTATTTATATCCCCATGACTGTCCTGTAACTATCAACTTTTAGTTTCCAAATATAATAGTGTTTTTTAAAGAAATATAGAGTAAACAGTACCCAAAGACTGAGTTGACTTAGAAGTGTTTAGTTAGCCTCAGAAAACATGAAAATGTCAAGAAACTTTGTCATGTTCAAATCTGGAATCATTTTCGAAGATCTGCTTTGAAAATTAAGCTTCTAACACTAAGGAACTGACCTTCCTAACTATCTTGTTTCAAGGAAAATAGAGAAGGCAAGTTGGCTGAAATTAAATCTGGTTCATTATTCACTAGCCTTAGGGATAATCACATTTAGGGAAAAGGCTATAATTACCTCAATTGTTGCTTTTTACTCTATATGTGGCAAAATCCAATGGTTTCTCCTTTCATTATTTTTTTTAAAGTCTTCAACTATTTTTCCAATTTAAACATTTTAGATTTGGGAATTCTAATAGGAAATAGAGAAGTTGTTTTTAGTACTACATTATATAATATTCACTGACATGCATATAAACACAAAATTTTATATCTTTGAAACTTACACTTTGGAGTTATCAAACTTTCTGTTGTACTCAGTCATTTTGTTGCACTATGTGGCTATGTCAAAATATGAGTGATTAAACATGTATTCTTCTTAGAGTTCTCCAACATAAATGAATCTGACCTTCTCTACTTTGCTTGCTTCCAACCTTTAGTAAGGATTGGGGTTGGAAGTTAATTTTAATTAGAGTTTAAAGTAATGAACATTACAATTAAACATATGGACATTCCCAGGAGCACTTCTACAAGCAGCATGTTCATGTGCAGACTCTCACAAACCTCTCACAAAAATGTTAAAAATTATTTTTGATTAAGACCATTTTGCTCAAGCTATGTGCAAATTTTCCTCAAATTTCTTGTTATTTCTAGTTTAAAATATAAAACAAAAGTCTAGTTTTCTTTCTTTTATATATTTTTACATTGATAATTGACTTTCTATGTGAATATTCTAACGTTTCTGCTATTTTTAAGTAGAGTTGAACTACTAAGAGTTTTAAGTCCTATAGTCTATGGTTTTAAAATATGGTAGTGGTATATAGAATATAATTTTATGATGGTAATATGAATTTTATGCCCAGTGTTTAAGTGTATTTTATTAATATTTTGAATTCTTAATTCTTCATATTGGTTTAACCAACATTTCTCTGGAGAAACTAAATATATCAATTGATTTACATGTTAATTAAGTAATTTTCACTAGGGTACGTACTGTGAAAATGGTAGAATTTGCTGGGAAGCTTTCTTGATAGCCTAAGTGCATATGAAGAAATGTAGTAAGGCAAACAGTTTGAAGCTTAGGAAATGCCTTTAATGCAGGATTTCAAACTCCCTAATGCTCTGCATTTTCATGTTATACCTATTCTCCATGGTGCTATGTCACATGTCACAAATCTTGGACTAAATTCAAAGATGAAGAATTATAGCATATAAATCATTATGTTGACAGAAGAAATGTGATTATAATCTAAACATATTTTAATTATATTTGTATTATATTTATATAAATAATTTTTTTTTTACTTTGGACATATATCTTTAAAAGTTTAACACAAAATATAGATATAAATGGGGACAGCGATATTGATTTATACATATGGTTAAAAGAATATGTATTTGTGTATTAAGCTATGATTAAAAGAATAAGTCCACAAAAATGTTCTGGGTATGTCAGGGTGAGGAGTTTACTATCTAGCATGGAACAGACATCCCCAAATAGTTATAAGACTGTGTATTAAGTATAACAAAAGTATTAAAAAAAACCCTCTAGAATGCAGTAGGAAGAATAGGAGGGGGTGGAAGCTGGGACAGCAAAGTCTTCCAGAATAGATGGCAGTTACATTGAGCCCTATTAAAATGCACGATAAATATTAAAGCATTGCAGACTGGGGTGACAGAAGATGGGAAAGGAACTGGTGAGAGATAGAAGGATTATTGGAAGACGATACATTTATTAGATTGAAGCTTTGGAGAGTGAGTAGAATTCTGATAAACATAAATGCAGTAAAAGATATCCAGATAGTGAAATAGCAGGAGAAAAGTCACAAACAAGGAACATATTCTACAATATTCCCATTTGACTTGATGTGAGCTGCATAAGAGGGAGATAAGGCTGAAGAAATAAGTTCAGACCAGATTCTAGGGAACTTCAAATGCTAAATTGAACTGAATAGACTATCTGTAAGAAAGATTTTTTCAGCAGCAGTGCAGAGGATGGCTTAGAAGGTAGAGAGATTGGAAGCAGAGCCATGTTCTATGTGTCAAGAAGCAGTAATTGAATGCTAATTGTGAGGGACAGATTTAATAAAGTCCTGAATGGAGCAGGCCATGGCAGTCATAATGGAAAGGTGGGAACTAATGCAGAGGAAACTATGGATGAGGACTCAACAAGACTTGGCACTGGCTCCACGTGGGGAGGAGGACAGGGGAGGCTTTCCAAATGAGCTGAGCTTTGAGTCCATTTGATGCGGAGGAAGGTGGTACCAGTGACCTAGATAGCTATCACAACAGTAGGAGTAGGGCTGTCAGTTGAATTAAGGTGCTGAAAGCACATTGAGCTTGACATTTTCAGCAGTCATTGGGAATTAAGAGCCTGGAGAGAAGGAGGAACTCAGCTGTTGAGTCCACCACACTGTCTGGATAGTGCTGACATGATTAGACATTAATATTTTCAGGAACAAATGATTAAAGTTTTGAAAATGTGGCAAGGTCTTGGAATACATCCAATAAACTCCCAGATCTCAGTAAAATTACTTAATGTTTCAGTAGCTTAATTTTTTCAGTTATACAATGGGAAAAATAGTTTCATATCAATCTCCTAGATTCTGGGATTGTATTAAAGGTATAGTTCTCTTCAAAAATCTATACTAGGAGTATATATATTTGAGATAACTCCAAATATAAACAAATATAACTAGTGTATTAATTTTTTCAATTGTAGATTGTAAGATGTTATAAATACAAAAATTTATAAAAATAATTAGCTTTTATTAGATTTTTACTCTACGCCAGCCAGGCAAAATTTTAAGCACTGTTCAAGTACTTAATAATTTAATTCTTAAATTATCACCATGACATTGTATTATCTCCATTTTACAGGTGAGGAAACCAATGCTCAGAGAAATTAAATAGCATTTATTTAATTGGGACTTGGACTTAATTTGAGACTTGAATCCAGGTAGTCAGGCTTCAGAGCCAGGCTCCTATCTATTAGTCCATGGTGCCTCCATATTGAACAAACATGTGCTTCAGACTGTTCTTCATTGTGTTATTGTATTTGTATTAATGTAACTTTTCTATTACAGTCCTCTCTGTTTCTAAAGCTCTTGTGGTTTAGATACATTGCCTTTGCTTCCACACATACTCGTTTTCTCGCTCTGAAGATAAATCGATTGAAGGCGGGTATTGTGTATTATACGAAAAATTGACATGATAGGAGAAAGTGTCCAGGCTTTGAATCTAATCCAAATTCTTGGTTTAAATCTGAGCATTCTGTCTTGTTAACTGTGAAAGTTGACCTTGAGAAAGTTGCTGCCCATCCTGAACTCTGGTTCTTCATCATAAACACAGAGAGAGCTGTACAGAGAGTTAAATATGTGTGAAATATCTTCATAGTGTTTTGGCTCATAAAAGTTAATCAATCACCAGGGCTCACAGTAGGCACACTGTAGAGTACTCACAATACTTTTTAAGGACCCATGAAAATGTTTTAATTTCTTTTTAAATCACTAGGAAAAAAATGAACTTTCTGTTGAATAAAATATTTAATATATTATATTAATATACTCACCTTTATACAAATGTAATTGTAAAACATAATTTTCAACTATTTTTAATGGAGCAAAAGTCACTTGGGTCCAGGAAAGCCATAACATAGTCCCAGTCATCACTTCTTACTTAGATCCCTTAAACCTCTTCTAGTGTCTGAGCCATAATGCTTTCCCCATACATTTTGTTGATTGATTCATTAGCCAGCTAATTTCTAGCTTATATAAATTAAAATAAAGGTAACACTGACATTTATATTCCCCATCCAATACTATATTTTTAACACCTTCCTAAGTAGTTCATTATTTCCTCTTCTGGGCTACTTCTGTACTGTGTGATTAAACTTCTCATAGCATATTAAAACTATTTATTTACATCTCTGTCTCTCCTACTAGACCATCTAAGCATCTTGAGAACATGGATTGTGTCTTATCCACTCCTATATCCCCAATACCTAGCAGAGTACATGACACATAGAAAGTGGTTTTTAAAAGTTTGGTGAATTAAATTTATTCTATTTGCAACACTGACATTTTACTGCCATCCATAGGATAACTGCCATTTGTTAAATGTACTTTGTAACTAAGATTTCATCGAAAACTTAGGTATCTGAAATGAAAAATTGTCATCAACTCTGAAGGATTAGTTCCTCCTTAGGACTCTTCTATACTTTTCAGCATTACTCTCTATCATCCTAATTATTCCTTTATAAATGAGAAGTTAAATAAATTAATTTGTCAAGACTTCTTCCCTCCCTTGCTAAATTAATTTAATTAACAAAGGTCCTATAAAAATGGTCAAGGTCCTCTGAAATCTTTATGGATGCATTCCTGTATTATAAATGATTCTGTGTCCCACTGATCTAATAGGAATACAGTTTAAGAGTGAAAAATGAGCCTTAACTCCTCAGTACCAAAGACATACCAGCATTATTTAATTACAGAATGGGAGACAACATATATCACTACTAGGGTTTAAGCATCTAGTTTTATGGGCAATGACTTTTCTTGTTTTATTTTAATATTGCTTATAAAAGTTTTATTTTCTCTGAAGAGGAGCAGAACATATAATAAATTATTAGGTAATTTGTTCCTGATTAGTTGGCATTATATTGTAGTTTTATTTTTTCAAGAGACTGCCAAGTTCCTTTTGTTTTTCATTTATTTTTTTATGTTTCCTACTCTCTGATTTATAACTTTCTTAGGCTTAAACAGTTTTTACATCTTAACAGTTTGTGGTGCATAAAAGGGCGAGGTATTAGAGGGAAAAGAAACTGTTTGCAGTCTGGACAATTGTGGATGATGGTACCAATTACATCAAAGAAGTTGGAGAAAAGGGTAATTTTCGTTCTTTCTCAAGTCTGGTCCTGCACAATAGCCGGTAACAGGCTTGGTTACTTGCAAAGATTATTTTCCATTGTGAATATCTCTTTGAAAAAGAAGTGGCTGGCTTTAGCTGTGGAAAAGCAATGTATGCTCATGTATTAAGAATGAAATTTTATAATTTTGACATGATCTAATACTTGGAGTCTCATGGTTATTGGATCCTTCTAAAGTTGTTTAAATTGCTAATTATAAAAGCAGAATGCTTGATAAGAAAAATGGGTAGTTATTACCTTGATATGAGGTTTTACAGGATGATGTTCTCATTTTAGTAATAACAATCGATAATATCTGTTAGTAGCAAGGCATATCTTTAGTTGGCAGACTACTTTCATATGCATTACTTCTTTTGCTGCTCACAATCCATGAGGAAAGTATGGTTGTTCTCAATATTTTACAGATGAGTAAATTGAGTTATATGGACTTTAAGTGACTTATACAAGATCTCACAGTTAATAACTAGCAGAATTAGGACCAAATTCTGGTCTTCTTATTTAAATTACATCACTATTTATGACTTCCTTGCTTCGCAGCCTTTTAAGTCAATAAGATACAACCACAGGCCTCCTGACAATTGGAAGGCTGTCAAAAACAACCTTTCTTTGACCATCTCAAGGATCACTTACCTCAAATGTCTTATCCACCTTCACTGGCCACTTGGACATTAATCCACGCTTCTGCTACCTCTGACTTGGGTGTTATATGTGGTGTCTACCATATTTTGAGTTTGACCTGAAAATATTTCTTTTATTTGTCAATTTAATAGCTCAAGCAATTACATACCAGTATATCAAGAAATTTAGTTTCTTTTCCCTAAGGTTTTCCTCCTTAATTATTCAGAAACCCTAAAGCTTGCTAAATCCAAAGGGGAGTCATTCTACCTTGCAACTGTCAGCAGAGAACACATTTGAGATGATCCCCTCATTCCTATTGTTGCTTCTGGTTGCTACCCAGTGTTGCTGTGGTAGACTCACCTTGCACAGCTCTGCTGCTAATCTTCATTCCCTGCTGCCTGTTTGCCCTTGTAGGAATAGGTCTCTTACCAGTTTACAGGGATACCTTCTGTTGGATGTGTCATAACAGTCCTTTTAGTTCACATTTCCAGTCATTATTTCCCAAAGTAGGGTGGCCTTGCGATAAGGTGTGTGAGTTTAGAAGGGCTTCTTGCATCAGCCGTGAACTGAAATTGTTTCTCAAAAACATCCCTATGTCCAAACCTAAGCCTCCAGTTAATATGCTCCCTTTATGTAAGGCAGCTTTGTTTTAGTGTCTTATTGCTCTTTTTGGTGAAGGTCATTCTGAACAGGTCTTTCAAACTTTGAATCTTAGGGAGCAGGTTTAGGTTCTTTCTTCCAGGGAGATCAAGGGTCTCAGCAGCTGGTATCTTCAATCATACTCCAATTTCTCTCTCTCCCCTCTTCAAGGGAGAAGTTGCCTTTATCCCTCATATTTACATGATTAAGAGGATACTTTTGTGAGGCCAGAAAAATCAGTGTTTCTAGCTCTGCCTATGGAAAAGCTGGTATCATTTTAAAATAAATCCCCATTGGGCATCCCACTTAATCTCTGTCTGACCGTGCCTTCAGTACACTTCTTTCTGGATAATGTTATACAGTTTGCACTTGGACCTTTGCTTTTCGCAAAATCCACTGAGGTAGCTATGACACATACGTATTACTCCCTTCGATTCATGGTAGAAAGATTGAAGCCTATAAATTTTGACTTATTACAAATAGCTAGTTAGGGAATGTATTATTTTCCTGGGATTGTTATAGCAAAGTACCACAAACTGGGTGGCTTAAACAACAGAAATTTATTGTCTCACAGTTCTGGAGGACAGAAGTACCAAATCAAGCTGCTGGCAGAGTGGGATTTTTCTGTGGGCTAAGGAGGGATGCATTTCATACTTATATTCTAAGCTTCTAGTAGCTTCAGGAGTTCCTTTGGCTGGTAGATGGCATTCTTCCTATAGCTTCACATGGTCTTCCTAGTGTACATGTTGGTCTCTGTGTCCAACTGTTCTCTTTACTTAAAGATATCCGTCATATTGGATTAGGACCATTTTAATGGCCTCATCTTAACTTAATCATCTTCAAAGACACTATTAGAATAATAATATTCACAAGTGCTGAGGGTTAGGACTTCAGTATCTTCTAAGTGGCACAAGCGTTAACCTGTAATGGGAAGTGAGGAGGCAGGACAGGTTACCTGACACTAAGTACACTAAGTTAGGTTACCTGACACTAAGGGCCACAACTGTGAAGCCTCTTGTAATTTATTTTTTTTCCAATAACTGTTAAACATTTGTTTAGGCATGTACTTTGTTGTTATAAGTTTAATGGCTTCTGATTCTTCTGCAGAATTTGTTATTTTTAAAATTTCTTTTTAAAGACTTCTCAACTGAATTTGGACTTGTATTAATTTAATCAGTTTTCTCAGAATTACTTCTAAAACTCTTTGAAACACATTTTTTTAACAACAACAAAAGATTGTCAGGCTTTTACAGAAAAGCAAATAGGGAGAAAATACCTGTAGGCAATATAGAATACCCTTATTTGTAATCTTGTGTGTGTGTGTGTGTGTGTGTGTGTGTGTGTGTTGTCTAGTCATATCACCCATGGATTATTGAATTAAAATTTTACTTATTGTTGCTTGGTTTTCATTGTGGATATAGATCCCGTATAAGCTCACAGGAATACCCCATGAAAAAGTAGTTTTGGAGTTATAAAATAGATTGGGTACTTGTTACTGTTTATAAACATTGCTTAAAATAATACTGAGATGCTTCCTAAATTTAAACAAGTGAATTTAACTATCATTATATTTTCTGCATCCATTTAAGTAAACATATACCACAGTACTTAGAAAAATGAGCTTTGAGTAAGAAAAATAAAATATGGTTGAGTCTCAACTCTGCCATTGTTATATGAATCACCCTGGACAAGTAACCCAATGTCCAAGCCTCAGTTATCTCATGTCCAAAATTGAGATACAATGCCATATTTTTCATTGGACTTTTGGTGAAATTGTTTAAGAAAATATATGTAGCATGTTTATTTACAGTATTGACAAGCACTCTGTGAGCAGACAATCAATATCAACTATGTTGTCACCACCAATTAAATTAATTTGTTCCACTGTAGTTATAATTACTATTTTACACTATTAAATTAAAACCCTGAGCCTGAAGAGCAAGAGTTGCTGTGAATCTATGCTTAAACCAAAACTGAGAGTCATAGTTGCCAATAAATTGTTTTATGTTAGAGTGGAACTGTGGGTCTGTTGTTTTAAATACCTTTTTTCTTTACCACTAACAATTTTAATTGAGTTAGAACCTACCCTGAGTCATAAGATTAAAATTTTTAAAAATTTATTTGACATTTGATTATTGATTTTTGCTTTGTTTAATATCAGACTCCCATTCCTGTGCTTTTATTCCCAAGACTTTTTCTTGTTTTAATTTGTCAATTAGAGTAGCATCAGTAATTTCCTGATGCTACCTACTCTTATTTTTCAAATGCTAGTTTATTGACTTAAAAAAGAAACACAGAAAAACGAAGCATATTATATAAAGAAATAAATAAGTGCACACACACACACACACACACACACACAAATCAAGATACCCATAGCCTCACACTACACACAAAATCAGTGTCTGCATTTGAGATAGCATCTCTTAATATTGTCTTCTGACATATACAACCTTTTGGTAAATCAAATTTCATCTGTATTGATACCCTCTTACCTGGCCAATGCCTTTCTTGCAGCAACATTCATGAAATAACCCAAGCAGAAAACAGAGTCAACAGGGGCTCTATATCCATTTCCAGGCCCAAGATACATTTATGTAGAAATGGCTCCTAATAGGACTGTTGAAATAGCAACAAATAATTAACTGAAAATAGTGTCTATTGTCAACTAGAGAGAAAGAAGCTCTGAGGCACCAAAATTTTCCAGGTGGATAAAAGTGTGATTGGGTGATTTAAGATGGCATAGTAGATAAATGCTTTGTTTGCCTCCTTTCATGACCACATTAAAACTACAACTAAATTATA
The DNA here is from genome assembly GCA_033961575.1 of Aselliscus stoliczkanus. NCBI lineage: Eukaryota > Metazoa > Chordata > Mammalia > Chiroptera > Hipposideridae > Aselliscus > Aselliscus stoliczkanus. Next base: position 36,681,231 of record CM066738.1, read on the forward strand.
GGACAATCAACCTGGAGAACCATCTGAAGTCTAGCTGAACAGAAGTTTTATAACTAAGAATATAAAGAAGAAGCCACATCGTGACTAATTAGAGGGGCAGAGATGCAGAACAGACTGGCTCCCCACTTGCATGTAGCAATTAAAAATTGGGAGGGACATCATGGCCCTGAAGGTCCCTCCACCCCCAAAGGAATGAGGGACCACAGTCCCACATTGGGCTATCCCGCTGGAGTACCAATGCCAGGAAGAGGAGCCTCCACAACATCTGGCTGTGAAAAACAGTGGGGATTCTGACTGATCAGGTGAGATTAAAGGCTGTGGGAAACATAGACAGCCTCTTAAAAGACCCACACACAAACTTACTCTCTCATAGGCACTTACCCTGGGGCTCTGGTGGAGGTATAGTGACTTGAGAGGTGTCAAAGACATGCAGGGAGAGACTGAGTTGTGTGGGTTCAGGACGAGGTTTGGAGGGATAGCCATCAATATCCCTGTGTAGAATCCTCCCATGTAGCTAGCAAGTGGGCACCCTCCTTTGTTTGTTGAGCCCTGCCTCACACAGCCAAATCTGAATCTGCACTGGTAGGTGAAATCTGCTCATTCCACTGTGGTGTGTCCCCAGGACCCTGCCCCACCCAAGTCTGACAATGCCAGAAGCACTTTCTCTGGAGAGCCCAGCCTTGGTGGCATTACACTCTTTTTTTGGATAACTCACAGGGATCCAGCTGGCCTACGTGTGCTCTGAGACTTTTGCTGAGTAGCTCTAGTCTCAGCACTGACACCAAACCAGAATCTACATTAACCCAGTAAATACCACTGCTCCCACCCTGGTGATTCCCTGAGACCACTTCTTACCCAACTCATGTACTGCAGAGGACTCTATCAGCAGCTGAGCCTTACAGGAACTGGCAGGTAGCTGCAGGCCTCAGGGTGTCATGGGCTCTTTTTAGAGCTTCATCAGGCATGGTACTGGTGGCAGCCATATTCGATTCACAGCATGGCCTCTCCCACACACCTCCAGGTCAATCATAGGCAGCACCAATAACAGGTTGCTTTGTAGATCATACCAGGTAGTTTCCAATTGGTCACAGACAGTGGCTGAGTTGGGTCTGCATCAGTGCCTCCCATGAGGTTCCAGAACCAACATAACTACAGGTTGGATGCAACCACAGCAGAACTTCACCCAATTAGCACCACAAGTAGCACACCTAAAGTATCAGCAAGCACCAGAGCCTGCTAGAGTGAATCCCACTCTGTAGAGTGAGCCTACCACACAGCAGCCCATAAGCTATAGACATAGCCAAACCCCACAGCCAGTTAACCTGATGTGCCAATAACTATCAAAGCTCATTTATAGCAGGAAGGCATGTACAGCCCACACAAGGGACACTTCTGGAGCACCCAGTGAAGGTGATTAGGGAGACAATGAGACTGGATCCCACAGGGCACATACTACAAAAGGCCACCTGGCCAAGACTGAGAAACATAGCAACTGTACCTAATGCGTATAAAGAAACAAAGAGAGGCAGCCAAAATGAAGAAACAAAGAAATATGTCCCAAATGAAAGAACAGAAAAAATCTCCAGGAAAAAGAACTAAATGAAATGGAGGCAAGCAACCTACCAGATACAGAGTTCAAAACAATTGTATTAAAGATACTCAAGGAACTTGGTGAAAATGTCAACAGAGAGATAGCAAACATCTAGAAGCATATAGAAACCATTAAAAAACCCCAAAAAGTTAGAAGTGAAGAATACGATAACTGAAATGAAGAATGCACTAAAAGGAATCACCAGCAGACTAGATGAACCAGAGAACTGAATCACTGATTTGGAAGACAAGGTTGCAGAAAACACCCATCAGAACAGCATAACAACAACATAAAAAAAAAAAAAAAGATAGTTTATGAGTCCTCTGGGACGAAAATCAAGTGTAATGACAATCATATCATAGGAGTACAAGAATAAGAAGAGAGAAAGCAAGGGATTGAGAATCTATTCAAAGAAATGACTGAAAAATTTCCTAACATGTCGAAGGAAATAGAAATACAACTCCAGAAAGTACAGAGAGTCCCAACAAGAAGAACCCAAAGAGGCCCACACTAAGACATATTATCATTAAATGGCAAAGTTTAAAGACAAGGAGAGAATCCTAAAAGCAACAACAGAATGGCAACTAGTTACTACAAGGGAGCTCCAATTAGATTGTCAGCTTGTTTCTCAACAGAAACTTTGCAGGTTAGAAGGATTTGGCATAAGATATTCAAAGTGGTGAAAATCAGGGACCTACAACCAAGACTACTCTATTCAGTAAGCCTATCATTTAAAATTTAAGAAGAGATAAAGCACTTTCCAGACAACAAAAAGCTAAAAAAGTGCTTCACCACCAAACCAATATTAAAATAAATGCTAAAAGGCATTTCTTTAAGAAGAAAAAAGGGGGCAGAGTAGAAGATAAAGATAAATAATAAAATGGCAATAATTATATATCTATCAATAATCACTTTAAATGAAAATGGATTAAATGTTCCAATCAAAAGGTATAGGGTAGCTAAATGGATAAGAAAACAAGACCCATACATATGCTGTCTACAAGAGACCCACTTCAGATTGAAAGACATACAGAGACTGAAAGTAAAGGGATGGGAATAGATATTTCACAAAAAAGCTGGGATAGCGATACTTATATTAGACAAAAGAGACTTTAAAACAAAGGCTATAAGATTGAAAGACATACAGAGACTGAAAGTAAAGGGATGGGAATAGATATTTCACAAAAAAGCTGGGATAGCGATACTTATATTAGACAAAAGAGACTTTAAAACAAAGGCTATAATAAGAGACAAAGAGGGATATTACATAATGATAAAGGATTCAATCCAACAACTTCCTGTAAACATTTATGTGCAGGAGCACCTAAATATATAAAGCAAGTACTGACTGACATAAAGGGAGAGATTGACAGTAACACAGTCATAGCAGAGCACTTTAACACACCACTGACACAAATGGACAAATCTTCCAGACATAAAATCAAGAAAAAAACAGTGACCTTAAATGCCAGACTAGACCAGATGGATTTAATTGATATTTTTAGGGCATTTCACTCCAAAGCAGCATTCTTTTCAAGTGCATATGGAACATTTTGCAAGATGGACCACATGTTAGGCCACAAAACTAGTCTCAATGAATTTCAGAAGATTGGAATCATATCAAATGTCTTTTCCAACCACAATGTTATAAACTAGAAATCAATTACAAGAAAAAAAAAACCAAAAACGGAAAAACACGCAAACACATGGAGGGTCAATAATTTACTACTGAACAATGAGTGAGTTGACAATAAGATCAAGAAAGAAATCAAGATACCATGAGACAAATGAAAATAAAAATGCAACCATCCAAAATGTATGAGGACATAGTGAAACCAGTCCTCAGAGGGAAATTCATAGCAATACAGGCCTACCTTCAGAAACAAGAAAAAATCTCAAATAATCTAATCTTACACTTAATGAAACTAGAAAAATAACAGCAAACAAGGCCCAAGGTGTCTAGAATAAAGGAAATAATAAAGATCAGAGTAGAACTAAACAAAATAGAGTTTAAAAAATACAAAAGATAAATGAAACCAAAAGCTGGTTCGTTGAAAAGATAAACTAAATGGATAAACGTTTAGCCAGACTCAACAACAACAACAAAAAAATAGAGAGAGGACCTAAATAAATAAAATCAGAAATGGAAGCGGACCAGTGACAACTGTCACCACAGAAATACAAAGGATTATGAGAAAATATTACAATTATTTGCCAAAAATTGGACAATCTGAAAGGAATAGATAAATTCATAGAAACATACAATCTTCCAAGACTGAATCAAGAAGAGAAGAAAATCTGAGCCGACCATTCACTAGTAATGAAATTGAATCAGTAATCAGAAATCTCCAAACAAACAAGTCCAGTACTGTATGGCTTCACAATGAATTTTACCAAACATTCAAAGAATTAGCACTTATCCTTGTCAAACTATTCCAAAAAAAAAAAAACACTCAAGAAGAGGGAAAGCTCCCACACTCATTTTAAAGACTAGCATTATTCTGATTCCAAAACCAGGCAAAAATATCACAAGTAAAGCAAAAAATTATGAGCTGATATCCCTGATGAACATACATGCAAATATCCTCAACAAAATTTTAGCTGACTGAATTCAGCAATACATTATAAAGATCATACGCAATGATCAACTCAGATTTATTCCTGGGATGCAAGGTTGGTTCAATATCTGCAAATTAATGGGATACACCGCATAAACTTTTGATTTGTATAAAAATCTTATGATCATAATAATAGATGCAGAAACAGCATTAGCCACTTCCAGCATCCATTTATGATAAAAACTGTCAGCAAAATGGGAATAGAGGGAACGTACCTCAACATAATAAAGGCCATATATGACAAACCTGCCGATAACATCGTACACAACAGGGAAAAGCTAAAAGTGTTTTCCTTAAGATCGGGAACAATCGAAGGGTACCCACTTTCACCACTTCTATTCAACATAGTATAGGAAGTCCTAGCCACAGCAATCAGACAAGAAAAATGAATAAAATGCATTCAAATGGGAAAGGAAGAAGTAAAACTGTCATTATTGCAGATGACATGATACTATACAGAAAGAACCCCAAATATTCCACCAAAAAGCTATTAGAATGGATAGAGGCATTCAATAAAGTAGCAGGATACAAAATTAATATTCAGAAATCAGTTGCATTTTTATATACCAATAATGAACTATCAGAAACTACAATCCAATAATGTATGAGGTCTGACATTTAAGTCCTGTACTTAGAAAGCTATAAAACACTAAAGAAAGAAATTGAAGAAGATACAAATAAATGGATGCATATACCATGCTTATGGATAGGAAGAATTAATATTATTAAAATGTCCATACTAATCAAAACAGCCTATAAATTTGATGCAACCCTTGTCAAAATACCAATGGTATTTTTCATAGAACTATAACCAATAATCTTAAAATTTCTATGGAAGCACAATGGATCCCAAATAGCCACAGCAGTCTTAAAAAGAAGAACAAAATTGGAGGTATCATGCTGCCTGATATCAAACTATACTATAAAGCTATAGTAATCAAAATAACATGGCACTTGCATAACAATACACACTCAGATCACTGGAACAGAATAGAGTGTCCTGAAATACATCCACAACTATGTGGTCATGTAATTTATGACAATGGAAGCAGATATACAGTGGGGTAAAGAGAGTCGATTCAATAAATGATGTTGGTAAAACTGGACAGATACAAGCAAAAAACTGAAACCTAGCCACCTTCTTATACCATATATAAGAATAAACTCAAAATGGATTAGAAACTTAAATGTAATTTCTGAAACTATAAAAGTCCTAGAAGAAAACATAGGCAACATTGCTCTTAATAATATTTTTTCTGATCTATCTCCTCTGCCAAGGGAAACAAAAATAAAAAGCAATGAATGAACTACATCAGAATAAAAAGATACTACACAGCATAGGAAACCACCAGCCTACTTCAAAATCCAGCTTACTGAATGGGAGGAGATATTCATCAGTGATACATCTGATAATGGGTTAATATCTGAAACTTATTTTATAAAACTCATACAACTTAACACACACAAAAAAAAAAGAAAGAAAGAAAAGTAAAACAAATCAAATAGAAAATGGGCAGAGGACCTGAATAGATATTTCTCCAAAGAGGACATAGACATGGCTAGTAGATATATGAAAAGATGCTTAACATCACAAGTCATCAGAGAAATGCACATTAAAATCACAATAAGATATCATTTCACACTTGTCCCAGTGGCTATCATCAAAAAAATCAACAAACAAGTGTTGGTGAGGATGCAAAGAGGAGGGAATCCTTGTTGGTGGGCTTGCAAATTGGTATAATCACTGTGGAAAACAGTTTGGAGGTTCATCAAAACATTAAATATAGAATTACCTTATCACAAAGCAATTCCACTTCTCCTTATTTATTTGAAGAAATGTAAAACACTAATTTAAAGATATGTGCACCCCTACGTTCTTGGCAGCACTATTTAAAATAGCCAAGATATCAAACAATCCAAGTTCTCATCAATAGACGATTAGATAAAGAAATTGTGGTGCATTTATACAATGGAATATTACTTGGCCATTAAAAAGAATGAAATCTTACCATTTGCTATAACATGAATGAATATAGAGGGTATTATGCTAAGTGAAATAAGTAAGGCAGAGAAAGACAAATACCATATGTTCTTACTTATATGTGGAAACTAAAGAACAAAATGAACAAATAAAACAGAAACAAACTCATAGATACAGAGAACAAACTGATGGTTACCAGAGGGGAGTGGGGTTGTGGGGCTGGGTGAAAAAGTTAAGGGATTAAGAAATACAAATTGGTAGTTACAAAAGAGGCACAGGGATGTACAGTAAAGCATAGGAAATATAGTCAACAATGTTGCAACAACTGTATATAGTGCTAAGTGGGTATTAGACTAATTGGGGGATCACTACATAAATTATATAAATGTCTAACCACTATACTGTACACCTGAAACTAATATAAAATAATATTGAATGTTAATTGTAACTTAAAAAATAAATAAGGAATTATAAAAATATTTTCCAGGGCCCCTGTGTGGCACGGTGGTTAAGTGCTGGCTTGGGAAGCCAGTGACCCCAGTTCGGGTCCCACATATGAGGGCCAGTGACACTGCCCTCAAAAAAAAAAAAGAAAAAAAATTTTCCATCTTAGAAAAATGGTAACTCAAGTTCATCCCTCATGATTTTATCCTTTGTTCACTGCCTGTCATCTTCTCCAACTCTATTCCCATCTCTGACTTTTTCAAAGTGCAGCTAATGACATTTTATTTCATTGGCATATGTCTCTCTTCATTGTACTATTAAAAATTAAAAATTCTTTACCTGTAATTCTGAAATTTGGTTTTTAGAATCCAAAATGTTCATACAACCAAAATATTTTAATAATTAATATGAAGCTGTTATAGTTATTTTCATCATACTTGATGTGAAGTTTGAAGTTTGACTACTAAAATGTAAATATGCTTGATTCCAGAATATTGCCCAAGTTCCACTGAGAGGTGTAATGCAGCTTGTGGTATAGGCACTTGATTTCCTTTCTAAAATCCAGAAAAGCCTGAATTACAAACACACCTTACCAGCCAATCTTGAATAAGAGTTGGGCCTGTAGAACATATACAGGTGGCCAAGGACCAGTATAATGAGGAGAAGGGGCAGTGCTGTCTCAATTTCACCATCATTTTATGAACTCTAATTCTGTTCTATACTCACATTGCTCTTATGTTACTACCAGTGTAAAACCTCTGCAGCTCCCTCCTTTTTCCCCCTCTTTTTTATAAAATTAAAGTTTATTGGGGTGACAATGGTTAGTAAAGTTACATAGGTTTCAAGTGTACAATTCATCATCTACAATATCTATGACATTGTGTGTTCACCACTCAGAGCCGGTTCTTCTTCCATCACAGTATATTTGACCCCCTTTACCCTCATTTACGCCCCCTCCCCCCTTACCCTCTGGTAATCACTAAATTATTGTCTGTGTCTATCAGTTTTTGGTTTTTTGTTTGTCTTGTTCCCTTGTTGTTTTCAGTTTTATATCACACATATCAGTGAAATCATATGGGTCTCAACATTTTCTGTCTGACTTATTTCACTTACTATAATAATCTCAAGATCCATCCATGTTGTCCAAATGGCACTATTTCATCTTTTCTTATAGCAGAATAGTATTCCATTGCTTATATATACCACATCTTCTTAATCCAATCATCTATTGAAGGACACTTTGGTTGTTTCCATGTCTTGGTCTCCATAAATAAAGCTGCAATGGACATCATAGCACATATATCTTTATGGATAAATGTTTTCAGATTTTTGGGGTAGATACCCAGGGGAGGGATTGCTGGGTCATATGGTATTTCCATTTTTAATTTTTTGAGGAACCTCCACACAGCCTTCCATAGCGGCTGCACCAATCTGCCTTCCCACCAACAGTGTATGAGGGTTCCTTTTTCTCCACAGCCTCTCCAACACACCAGTTAGAATGGCCATCATCAAGACAAATAACAGCTCCCTCCTTTTTATTTCATCTGTTTCTCACCATGTCTTGCAGACCAAGACATGTTTCCTGAATTCCTTAATTTAATGTTTTTTTTTTGTTTCCATTAATGACACTTAATAGATTTCCTTCCTCAACTAAAATAGTTTCCCTTTGTGATCAACACTACACAACAGTTAGGCTAAAATGAATCTTTGCTAGAGCTACTTTATGAATGGGACCTATTGTGGGGACAGGAAATCAATAAATCCATGCCATAGTTTTATCCCTGAGTTGAAAGGAACTCCAAGAAATACCAAAAGATCACACTTAAGAGCTATGGAAAGATGAGAATAAAGAGCAGAAGCAGAAGACAGAGAGAGAATAAGGATATCTCTTTTGTCATGGTGGACAGTTAGTTGAATTCTTTTTTTTTTAATGCTTTTATTGTGAAATAAACATTTAAAAAAATTAGTTTCAGGTGTACAACACAGTGCAATAGTTATGCTTTTTACCCCTCAAAGTGACAACCCTCTTCCCCCAGCTCGTCACCCCACTCCTCCCCTGCGTATCATACATATCTATTACAATTCCCTTGACTCCCTTCCGCAGTATACTCCACATCCCATGATTGTATGTATATGTATTCAATTCAGTTGGCATACAATATTATACAACATCAGCTTCAGGTGTACAGTGCAGTGATCAAGCCTCTACTCCATCCATGAAGTGGTTGAATTCTTTTTAATGGTTGTTAAGATTTTGGTGTTGCTAAGATTACCTGGAAAATATCTACCAATGATATATCATGTTTTCACTCTTAACACACTGTAAGGATTCTGTATTGTTTGCACTTTGTCATCATAAATTTTGCAGTAATGCTCTTTTGCTGTTTACTGAATGAAGGCAACCAAAAAAAAGGTGCGAGACATTTCTCATTCCAAGTTGGCTGTACAATGCCATGTGTTGAAACTCAGGCCCAAGTGAAGGCTGTAAAGCAGACTTCCTCCCCTCAGCACTACTGACATTTTGGGCCAGATAATTCTTTGTTCTCTAGGGCTGCCCTGTGCATTGTAGAAACTTAGAAGCATCCCTGGTTTCTACCTTCAAGATGCCAGTTGCACTTCATCCCTTCCCCAGTTGTGACAAGAAAAACTTTGTCTACATGTTGTGAAATATACCCTGGAGGCAAACTCACTCCTGCCTCTCCTATGGAGAACCACTGCTATGAGATAGCTCTTGTGTGTTCTGGAGGTTTCTTCAGGTAGAGGAAGTGCTGCCACTGTGATATCTTTACAACCCAGAGTAGGGATAATCCAGACCAGCATATCCTTTTGGATTTTTAGTTTGCATCTCATTCATTCATTCATCCATTCATTCATTTGGCTGATTATGTATTGATCACTGACTATGTGCTTGGCTTTACTGGGTGCTGGAATAGCAGTGAATAAAAGACTAAAGTCCTTATTCTCATGGAGTGTACCTTCTGGAAGGTGAGTGGGAGGAGGCGTGACAAGTGTAAATAATCAGTACATAATTTGTAAATAATTAGTAAATCAGTAACCCAGTGTATGAATAATATAATTTCAAATAGTGAAAGGGGCTGCAAATAAGAAAAGTGATTGGGTAGAGCGACTGGGGGATAGATGAGTATTGTTATACTTTGGATAAGATGATCAGGGAACGTTTCTCTGAGGAGTTGACATTTGAACTAAGAGAGACACAGATCTAAGGGATGTGTATTCCAGAGAAGGGGATAGAAACTATGACTACCCTCAGATATAAATTAGTTTTGTTCAATGGCAATGACAAGACTATTGTGACAAAAACTGAGAATTTAATGAGTGGTACTTGAGGAGGTTTCAGTGTTAGGTGGGATCAGTGTGCTACAGAAAGACTTTTGATTTCATTGTAAGGGTCCATTGGAGGCTTTTAAGCGAGGAATTAACATGTTCTCATTTAAGGTTTTAAAAAGACCTTTTTGGGGACAAGAGTGAGAACAGATTAAATAAATATATTAAGAGCTGTTTTTTTTTGAGGGCAGTGTCACCGACCCTCATATGTGGAATCCGAACCGGGGCCACTGGCGTCCCAAGCCAGCTCTTAACCACCGCGCCACTCAGCCGGCCCAAGAGCTTTTTGAAGAAGTGAGAGATGGCGGTTTGAACTAGAGTTGTAACATTAGAAATAGAAAGAAATTGAGTATTCAGAATATATTCGAGAAATTGAACTACTAGTAGCTGTGTTGATGTTTGAGTGAGGGAATTCAAGGATGATTATCAAGTTTGGGGCTTGAACAAATGGGAAGATTATCTTGTCATTTACTGAGATAGGAAATTCTTGTCGAGGGACTGGCTGGTTTGATTTCTGTTGCAGGGGTGATGGTGAGGTTACTTAAAGGTCACCTCTTTCCCCTCTTCTGTTTTTAACTTGTGGTTATTTAAGAGGTTAGAGTGTGCATCGTTTTTAAATGATGATCTTTCATGAACCTTCTATTCTGAACTTCATTGCAACCTTATTTTCAAAACAAACATTATGAAGCATTGTTCTTTTCTTTGCAAACATATTTATGTATATGAAGATTATGCAAATGACCAATTCTCAGTAAATCATGTGTTCAGACTTGTAGTTCCAGAAAAAGTGATGGATTTATATAGAAACAGACATCCCTATTTTGCTTTATCTGCCCTGTGATCACTGATTCATGTAGATAACATAGCTGTCTGGGGTCATGGGCCATGCAGCAGAATGAAGCTTCTTTTCCTACAATGGAGAGAAAAATCCCAAGAATTAATGTTTTAACACATGAAATTACCCAGAAAAAAAATCTTTAAGAACATATATCTCTTTCCACTGAATGATTAAAATGTTTCTTGTTTTCTCTGTCCTTTTATTTCTTAAAAATAGTCTAAAGCCCATATATATTGTAGGGTCTTACAACATTCTGTCTTTAAATTTCAGGCAGAAATAAGCAGACATTTTCTGTAAGCAGATCCAAGTGCTCTCTGCTTTAAGGGGAGAAAATCTGATTTGGCAAACAAAGGAGCAACAACAAAAAACCAAAATTAAGAGGATGGATCATGTACTTTGGAAAGGGGTTTATTGTAGGATGTCTTTAAGTAATAACATTAAAGGATTTAAAATAGAATTTTATAAATAGTTTTTTTCTGAGACACATCCATTTCATCTAAAATATATTGGATCTAAAAATCTTAAGATAATATATAGGTAAAGTTGCCATGGAGTTTTTACTTCATTTTCTAAGAAACACAATATAATCTTGTATTTCATTTTCCTCTATGAATAAAATATTTGCCATTGTTAAGTTTCTCTACTTTTTATTATAAGGGGAGCTCTCTGGTAATTTTCAATTTCTACCTGGGGTTTCTTTTTTATCCACTGATGAATTTATTTCTCAGGTTGGCAATAGTGTTGGGATAAATTCATAAACAGTTATTTTTTGAATGCTGAAAAGAAAATCTTTTATGCATGAGTAAGTACAGTATTTACTTGTTGTGGATATTGTATTTGGGTTAAAATACATGTTCTCTTTGTTCCTATTATCTACTTTAAGTGATTATGGAAATATAGAATGTCAGATTTTAATCAGTAAAGGCCTAGTATGGTTTGAGGTGTTTTTTGCTTGTTGTTTTTGTCTAAGAGCAAGATAATGTGTGTGAAAGCATATATTAAATAATAATAACAGTAGCTTGAATTAAGATGAAAATGCTTTGAAGATGGTCAAAGTATGAAAATATAAGTTATTATTATGATTGTTTGCACTTGTTAAGGTATATAAGGTATATGCACTTGTTAGCTTGGTTTGTAATTCAAGCATTAGGCAAAAAAGACAAAGTATAATTGATTCTGTAGTTAAGACTCACTTTATAAGCACTTTTCTGAAGTATTTTTTTGGAGATTCACAGAAGGCTTTGGTGGAATTGCATTGTTTCTAGACTTAGGTTCTTGGAATACTTGTCTTCAGAATTTTTCATAAGATGGTATGGTGGTTAAGAATGTGGCTTAAAATGCCCAACGGCCAGGATCCAAATCCCACCCAACCCACTTATTAACTGTAAGAGCTTGGACAAGTCTTATAGCCGTAGTTGTACTTGGATTTCCTGATCTGTAAAATTATGATAATTATAGTACCTAGTTTTGAGGAGTAAACAAGCAATATTCATGTAAGTAAAACATTAGAACTTCTAGCACATAGTCAAAAATAAATGTCCGCAGTTATTATTTCTTGCACAATTCTGGTGAAAATTCAAGTTTACTGGTTATTGAATTGCAGTGGCCTTTTTGGGGTCTTCTTCATTATATGTAGAGATCAATCAGCAGTGATCTATTTTCATATTTTGAATGTTTTGGGTCATATTTGCCTAATTATTATATCTCTTGAAAAAAAAGAAAAATTTAAAAAAGGATTTGGCCTTCAAAAGGGAAAAGTAAGGTAACATCTTGAATCTGTGCTCAGGTCTGGTATGTAGGAAGCCCTCGGTAGACATGGATTCACTGTACATTGTCTCTGCACAAAACTCTGATCTGTGATAAAGAAGGGCCGTGTTTCTCTGTTTGTGTCCTTAGTAAATCTGTGTAGCTTGCTTATCTTAAATTTGGCCTTTAGCCTTAGGAAAAATCAGAAAATTTGAAGGCATAGTAGTATGGCTGAAATATGAAGCTTTTTAAAACATGCTTTAGTTAATTTACCCGTCTAATATTTTTTTCTGTTTTTGCCCACCTTTAAAAATATATGATTTTTAATTGCATAGTGGATTATTCAGGTACTCATCTAACATTTAAAATGTAAACAGTGCCAATTTTTCTAAAAGGAAAAAGGTAGGAGATTATTATATGTGAAAGGAAGTAGAATTGTAGAATTGTGGTCTTTTTATTCTTGCCTGCCTTAGATTTTGCAGTTTTAATCAATTTGGCATTTAAAAATACTGGGCTCTATCTGTTAAGAACTGTGTGTTGTTTATAGAGATTTTTAGGTGCAAATTATCTAGCCAGATGTTTAAACATTAACAAGAAACCAGTTAAATACAATTAACACAGTCTTCATTTATCAAGTAGTTAATTCTCAGCAGTAGGCCACAAAATCAGGCTTTTAATCCCTATAATATATAGATAACATATTTAGATAACTATAACTATTTAGATAACATAAAATGAAAGATATATATAAAAATCTAATTTGAAACTCTATAACATTTGCAAAATTAGGAAATGTTCTATTCATTATAGGTGGATCCCCAAATTTTGGATATTGGTTGTCTTTGTCACTGTCTCTTATGATGACTCTAGAGTTTTATGGATATTACAACAAATATAATATTATAATTTCCCACAAGGTAAATACCAATTGATTATGGACTTATGAAAATAATTGAGAATTGGCCCAAGGTGGGCATGTGTGGGATATACATACGCATATACCATATACAAATATAAAAGTAAAATTGCATAATATTGCATTTCAGTTGCTTAGCTGTGGCTTAACTCTTACATAGTTACCTATAACATTGGATTAATGTAAAGAAGGTTATTTCAGTATCTTTTGTTTTTTTGTGTTTTTTTTTTTGAGGGCAGTGTCACTGGCCCTCATATATGGGACCCAAACCGGGGCCACTGGTGTCTCAAGCCAGCTCTTAACCACCACTCCACTCGGTCGGCCCCAGTATCTTTAATATGCCATGAGGTAAGAACTCCTGTAATAATCACTCTGAGAACTACCAAGGTCTTAAAATAGTTCTTATTATGATGAATTTTAAAATGATATATATATATGTATATATATATATATATATATATATATATACATATATATATATTTAAAAATACATAAAACATGAAATTACAGCAGATTTGGGTTTGGAAAACAATGAAAGGAAAAAAATCAGCTGTTACTTAAAAATCATTTGTGCTCTGTTCTATATCTATATATCTATAGGTAAAGCCATAGCTATATATCTACTTAAATCTCCCATAGTATTTTCAATTTTGTACTTCATTTTTTATAAGTGTTTACCGGGCAGTTTTGAATATTTTCAGCTATGTTACAAAGATTCTGAGTTCTTAAATCTTCCTGAGGAAGAGCTTAAAAATAGTGTCAGTTTTACAAGCCTCATTGGAAACCTAGGGGATCATTCCCAAATATTAACTCTGAGCTTCACTTTTAATAGTGAATTAAAAGCAGTGATATAATAGGAATTGTATTAAATGTCAGGAGTTTATGTTCAAGTCTCAATTCGGACCACATGAAGGGTTTGAACTTGATTATTACAGTCTCCTTTAGTTCTATCATTAGAAATATGTTTGTGACACATCTATGTTTATGAGAAATGCACGTGGAGAGCCATGAGAATAAGTTATGACCCATATGCCTTCCCTAAAACCATGCTCTAAACCTAAGAGCAACTTACGGACATTTTTTCTTGGGCTTTTATTTCTCTGTGATAGAGTAATTTATTTGGGGCAGGGAGATGCTTCTGTTTCTCTTAGTTAATGTATATGGGGTGCAGCAGAAGGTAGCAGGGATTCAGAAGGAGACAAAGAGAACTTAGCAAGTGTGGGTGAGAGCGGAGGAGAGGAATAAAGCGATTTAAGGATCCAATTATTTACCTGACAAGTCTGTTAATTTGGAGTCTGTTAATTATGGAGATAAGAAAAGGTTGATAAGAAAAAGAGAGCCGGGTGTTAAGGAGACAAAATACTGCAGAGAAAGGATACCCCAGTGCTTTTCCTCTGGCTCAAATGGCTTCCATTATTCCTCTTTCTTTGCTTATTGCTACTTGTTTCTGGATATGAAGGAGGAAGTATGTTAAAATTATTTAGACACAATTAATTAACTCAGTAGAACAATAGCTTTAAGAAAGTACAAAGAGTATTCCATTTGTATCACAAAACAATTAAATAAAACCCACTTTTAGCCATAAGTTGCAAAGTACTAATCAAATATTTAGTTTATTTATCTAGTTTATTGTCTATGTAAACTCCTCATTATTCTTAGCCTCCTTTAATAGATTAAATTAGATTTCCTTCTTACTCTAATATTTAGAGACAAAGTGCAACCCAAATATCAAAGGTTGTTGTTGTTACTGTATTTCCACTGTAGAGGCCTCCCAATTTTCAAATGGTAAAATATTTATGTAAAACTATACTAAACATAAATTAGTTTACACTTCATTCTGTCTCTGCAAATGCAGCAGCATAGTATAGTGCTAAAGAGCCACCTATTGGGAGCCTGTGTTTGGGGGTTTGAATTCTAACTCCACAACTAAACAACTGTGTGACCTTGGGCAAATTGCTTCACTCTTTTGAGCCTTAATTTCTTTGTCTATAAAATGATGGTAATTATAGTAATTTGCTATTAATGTTGTTATGAAGATTTAGTTAATGTAGGCTAAGCATTTCAAATAGTACTTAGAACATATAAGCTCTTCATAATTCAGTGGTTCTCAACTTTGGTGACACATTGGAATTACCTGCGGAGCTTGATGCCCAGGCAGCACACCTGACCAATTAAATCTGAATTTTGGGGATGGGACCTAGTAGTGGGAGTCAGTAAAACTCCTCAGGTGTTTCTAATGGGCAGCCAAACTTGGGAACCACTGCCATAAATGTGGGCTGTAATTATATTGTGGCTAAATTATAAACTTTCTGAGGGCAGGGAGCATATTACTTCTTTTTATACACTCTGCCCAGAGCATCCAGCTCAGTGCCTTATTTGTAACTAATGCTTATTAAATGCTTATCAATTAAGGAAAACATGTTGATAATTCTTTGGATGTGTAAAAACCTTGTGGTACTGCAGAGGTGCTAATTTTAAGCATTAATTATTCTTTCCCTCAGTTATTCATTTATACATGCCACAGTTTGAGTCTTGATATACCATACTCAACACTGCCAGCTTATACGAATTGAAAATACAGTCCGTGTTCTGAAGAGTTTATAATCTAGTGTGTGATGGGGAACATGACAAAATACAGACAGGACTTTAAGAGAAGGAAATTGCCCATGTTTAAGTGCCATGTTGCAATTTGGATTCCCTAGATGAAACATGCAGAGTGTTAGAAAGTGCTGCTAAGATCAAAACCTTTGTGTGTGGTGGAGGGAAGGGAGGGGCACGGAAGAAGCTTGACTGGGCAGGGAGAAGTTAAATTGCAGTGCATTCCCAGCAAAGTTTTCAATCAACCCCACAAGGAGTTTGGGGCTGGGGCAGCTCTTCAGAGTTATATCAAATTGGGCTGACAGAGGTCAGGTTTTTGTTCCTCCATGTTGATCAGTACTTGGATACAGCTGCTGGAAGAAGTGACCTTGGGTAAGACACCTTTCTTTAGCTGAAACAATCCCCAAGTAGAGCTGACAGCTCAGGGTGTCTTCTGGTAGCACTCCCAGCAGATAGGAGGATGCATTCTTCATTCCTAAAGCGGGGTTTGGGTGGAATATCACAACTTCTACCACAAGCAATAAAAGAGATTAACAACAACAAAAAAAGTAAGTTACCCTGAGTTAAAAAGAGGTCATATTTATTTAGGTGGAGAGAAAAGAACCAAGACTGAGTTGAGCATTGCTTTCTGAGGTGGATACCATTTCAATTTAATGTCTAAAAATAGTTAAAATTTCAAGAGGCTGAAGTGAGGTTCAGAGTATTCCAGGTACAGGAAACAATAGAAGTAAAGGTGAGGAAATATGAAGTATAGATTTGTTCAGAAGTTTGTATGTCTGGAAGGCCAGGATAAGCAGTTTAGGATTAATTCCATTGCCATTCAGGAGCAGGGAGGAAAATGGACCAGTGTGCTTTGGAAAGATGAATCTGGTAGCAGTATGGAGAAATAGGAGGGGTCAGAGCTTGAAATCAGACAGATTGGGGAGCAAACCAATTCAGATGTACACCGAGAACCAACATAGAGAGGAAGTGCCTAAGGGAGGCCGAGAAATACCAAGAGCTGGGTAGGTTCAGAATGCAGTGCAGAAAAGGAACTGAGAGGTTCGACAGCTGATTGCATGTTTTTATGTGTGTAAGATGGAGTGGGTGGTCAGCAGGTAGGGGAAAACTGTAGTGAAAAAAGGCATAGTGATGGAGAAGAGGGCTCAAAAGGGCCGTGGCTTTGATCCATTATTAGGGAAGGAGGAGACAATGTGACCAAGGTTTTGCATACAGCACTGAGAATACATGAAGGCAGATTATTTAGGGTGATTTGAATCCTCTAATTTTATATTACTCTCTGGGGCTTTCCTGATAACGTAAGGTCATTTTGTCCTAGCAATCAAGGGAAGCACATCAGTGGCTTGAGCCCAGTCATGTGAGAACACTGCCCTAGATGGTGCTAGGTAAAACTATGAAATAACTAGTGTTTGTTCTCAAAATGCCAGCCATCAGTAGTCTCATTTTCTAGCCATCTCTTTCATGCCTTCAGAGTATTTTTCCTCCCTCCATCTTCTTTATTCTCTGTCAAAGCTTGTCATTTATATCACAGAGTTGGTTTCTTTAATGACCTATCATCTTTGCCTGAAGTATCTGCAGTTGTAGAATTTAACTCTAAGTCTTTTTAAATGAATTTTAGTGAATGGTATTATTTTTGAACAAGAGGACTTCTGAAAATGATGTTATGTGTAAGGTCACTCTCAGTGATTTAATTTTGAGGCCCAGCAGTTTCAAGGTTTGAACAGAACAGAAAACTAAGTCATACTTGTAACTTCTTAACCTTGAAAGGAGGTCCTGGAATGTTATAAACACTGCCTTACAGGGGAGACAGCCATGGAACACTGTATGTCTTTTTATATTGTTATAATTTATTTTTTCTCTTCTCTCTTGCACAGAAATGAAATGGATGAACTAATCATACTGTAATTTGCCATTATGAAAGAACTTTTCCTACTTCATCTTAATGTTGAAGGTGTTTCATTTAGGAACAGTTTAAATGAGCCCTATTTCAAAATGAACTGTGGTATAATGTCATTAGTCCCCAACTAGTCACTTTGTGAAGTCACAGAACCCTGCACAATCTCTTTTTTCATCCTAAAACCTTGCAAGGAAGTATTTGAGGTATAGACACTTGAGAATCTTGATTTTGTTGCTTTGCAAAAGAAATTTCAATTTAGTGTTTATCTCGTTATGGTCCCCAACTATTTCTCAAAGGAAGATAAATCAAGCTTGTTGGGGAAGTTCCCAGTTATATATGAACCAGCTCTATTACCTGAACTACGTTGTTTGACATTGCCAATCTGAGCACTCCTCTAGCTGTGATTAGACCTCCAACCTTGGTTTGGCTGGCAACTCACTCTTCTTACTATCTCTCTCTCTCATTTAACTGGTGGATTCAAGGCAGTTCATTGAAATGATTTATATTTCATCCTAAGTCATTAGGATGTTTTTCCAAGTAGCCAATCTTTCCTCCTTTGCTGGTTAATGTTTACCAGAAACCTCTTGGAGTAATGACTCACTGTAATAATTTATCACTCACCTGCCTCCAGTATCAGCAATGAGCTTATATTTGAGACTTTATGTTTCTCTGTCTCTTTAAAACTAATTCTGTTCTCTGAGTGGTGAATATGATTCTGAGCTGATCTATGGGGAAACACAAATCACTCTATACTTATTAGCAAAGATAGAAGTGTGCCATCCTGCTCTGTTTTTCTGCAAGAATTTTTCTTTAATTTAAAGACCAAGAAACCATAAACAGGTCTCATTTTGGTCAGTTCAAAGATGCTTTTTAGTACTTACATTTGAAGCCTTATTAAAGGATAATAACTAACTATTCTTTTAAAGAACTAGTTCTCCTTTTTAAAGAACTAGCTCACTTCAAGTACTTCTCTCATCTACTTTCATATCTGGTAAATTAAAATAAAATCTACTTTCTTTGCTTAGTAACAGAGTCAATTTGAATTCTACGTTTTACTGAACTCTGAGCTCTTTTGGATGATGTTATAGAGGGCCTTCTTCAAATGACCAAAGCCTCACAGTAATGAATTGTACCCAACTAGGCTTCAGAGTCTTGGGACTGAAGGTAACCATGAAGGGAAGTATCTTCAATCCTCTCTTATTCTAGGCAAGAAAGTGTATCATCCCCACTAAAATGATAAGGCAACTAACAATCTGAGTAATTAAATGATTTAACCAATGTCACTACAAGGCATCTATAGTCCATGCTCTCCCCATCCCCATAACTGTTATCTTCACCAGTGTATCCAAAGTACCTAAAATTATGCTTGATACTTAGAAGGCTTTGAAGGTTCTGTGGATGAATTAAGGAGCACAGCTAAGGGGAAAAGAGACTTTAGAATGGCAGCTGTCTTCCTCGTAAGGCAACATTACTTCACCTATTTGTTTGTTTTGTTTTTTGAAAGTCGCTATAGTGGAATGGTCAAGTCCATAAATTTTGGATCTAGCTTGCCTGTGTTCCAATTCCTGCTATGCGATCTTCAACAATTTACTTCACTGTGCCTCATTCTTCCTGTAGCACAGATAATAGAACATACCTCATAAGATTGCTATGAGGATTGAATGAGCTAAATCATGTAAAGGATTTAAAATAATACCTAGGATATGGTTAGCATTCAATATCTATTACATTAGGAATGGGCCATCAGTGGCACATTGTATAACTCTGAGGATTGCCCCCATGGAGGCAATTCTGGCATCTGCAAGTGCTTCTTAAGGTAGGATCATAGGGTTTTAAGGTGAGCCTCTGAAGACTTGCAACTTTGCATCAGTCTTTTCTCATATTTCATAATAAACCTCAGATTTTTGCAACCACAGAAGGTTTCCAGGTAACAAATACTGTGAAAGTATTTTGTCTCAGGAGCAATATCTTTGTTCTTGGAATTTTCAGTCCCTTATCCATGAACTGCTTGTTAAAATGATTCCATGACTCAGAGGCTCACTCTAACCAGGTTGCTTTTAGAAGGTTTTCAGTGCTTTAAAAAAAGGAAGAAGGAAGGAAGGGAGGGAAGAAAGAAAGGAGGGAGGGGAGAAAAAGAAAGACAAGAAAAGACAGCAGAGCATGGAGATAACTAGACATAATGGATATCAGGGTCAATTGTGTCTCCCTCATTGAATTTAATTTTCCTGCCTTTTGGGGCTTGTTGATTATGAAGCTTTTCATCTGATTTTAGTGAGGAAAATATGGTTGCCATCAATTCAATTTATCTGATAAGATGATGTACTAGTCAGGACTGGCCATGTTAGCCTACAATTATCAACAGCACCAGAACCTCAGGACTTAAATCAACAACAAAAAAGGCTATTTCTTGTTCATGTGGTAGTTGCACCATTGATGGGATAGGAACTTTGCCATCTCATCCTGACTCAAGGATATAGAGCCTCCACCATTTGAAACATGCTAGTTGCCATGAGAGGGGGAAGGAAAATATCGAATTGTGATTGGGCTCTTAAGTCTCTTTGGCCCAAGGAACCTAGCCCTGGCATTCTTCACTTTGAGGCATAAGCAGACTAGAAGCCAAATATCTGATGACAGTCACTATTGTGATCCCCCACGTGTTCTGGTTCTCTTCCTCTGCACACATGGCAGGATTGTATGTCTCTGCTCACCTGACAGGCCATGATTGTGTAATTTGCTTTGGTCAGTGAGGATAATGTATCACTTCCGTGTTGAAGCTTCAAGATGTAGCATGCAGTTTGTAACATCCTTTCCTCTCGTCGGAATAACCCAGATGCTCATGGCTGTCTCAGCCTGCATTTCTGAGTGAAGTCAAAATGGAGCAGAGCTCCCCCAACCTAAGATGGACATGGACGGAGTAAGAGCAAGAAATAATACTCCTGTATTATGTCATTGAGGTTTGAAAGTTGTTTATTACTATAACATATCTTGTCCTATTCTGATTCAGAGGGGGGACATATTAGAATAAATTTCCAAAAGTTAAAATATAGTTTTCTTCTGATTATGATCTTCAAAGTTAAAGAGTTCAGGGCCATTTTTTTTCTATCATAGGGAGAAAAAAATTACCGAGGCACCTCAGATTGGGACATTTGACTAGTAGTTGTGGTACTAGTATTAATGAGTAGTCATATTTAGGAGCGAAGAACAAGGAGGCTACATTAATTAGAGCTTTAGGGCATGATTACTGTCAACTTCTTTTCTACTGAAAATGGAATATCATTTAGTAATCCATCATAAATATATCTTGCCTAATGACAGTGATATTGGAGGCCACCTAATATTTTTAATATGCTGGATTTTCTTTTTATTTGACTTAAATGAGTTCACTATGTACTTAGATATTTTAAAGAGAATATTCTTAATTTGTTAGCTTTGTTCTAAAGAAATCAATGAAAAAGGAGGGTACTATTGGTAAATGGGGATAACAGTAGGTTTGTAATCTAAGCAGATGCTTTGTGAACCTCAAGAATTTCCACACTCTCTGCTAGTCCTGAAAATGAGACAGAGTGTTATAAATTCAGGTACAGATCCTAGCACTGATTCATTAAAGTGGCCTTGGGCAAGACACTTAATCACTTTGGATCTCAGTTTCCTCATCTGTAAATTGAGGATAATAATACTGGCATAAGTCATAGGGATGTTGTGTGGATAAACTAATTAATGATTGTAAAAATGCTTTGAAAGTGCAAAGCGTTGTATAATTGTCAGGTGCCATTATTAAGAAGTATTATTAGTGTGTTATGTTTAATTTTTATTAGGGCTTCTCTCTGCTTTGAAGTCAGAATCCACGTGGATTGTGGGGTAGGGATAAGTTTACAGGTGTGCTGCTCTAGTACTTTTTTGCCTAGAGAAAATATTTGGTAGCTAGGGTAATTATCATTATGAAAAGTATCTCTTCAAAATAAAAAAGATAACAAATGATCTTCCTTTTAAAAAATGGAAATTGCTTTAACTTTAAAAGTATCAATCAATTCTTTAAAACCTCATATAG
The DNA here is from genome assembly GCA_033961575.1 of Aselliscus stoliczkanus. Lineage (NCBI taxonomy): Eukaryota > Metazoa > Chordata > Mammalia > Chiroptera > Hipposideridae > Aselliscus > Aselliscus stoliczkanus. The sequence goes on from CM066738.1 coordinate 36,703,253, forward strand.
ACCTATGTTTCAATAAAGTCTAACAATATACAAAATTTGAAACTTCAGGCATTTTCTGCTTTAGCATAACATAGAAAATGTTTTTGCTCAGATAACTTTAAATCAGCTGAACCAGCTCTTTCCAATGTTCCCACAGTGTTTGCTTCAAGGATGAAAACAAGAGAGGTGTTCTCTCTAGGAGAGAAATTCTGATCTGTGGCTGTGTTTTGCATTTATAAAAAGTTATAACCCCAACCCAAATTCATTTTCATTTGCCTTATAGACTCCTGTTGGTAAATGTGTTTCTAGGTACATAAAAACAAGCTATGAAGGTCAACTATATACCGTGTTTGTAGATGACTACATGTTTCAGCTAAATAACATTGGTTTTGAGGCAAAAAATTTCATGGTCAGGTCTTGGGAAGATTTCTTATTAGTTGCGTGTGTTTTGAAAAAACAATTTTGTATCTATCAATACTGTTAAGTAATTCCTGCTTACCTAACAGCTCTGGAAAGGGTCACAGAAGGTAAAATCTTTGAAAAATGTTTTATAAATAAAATGAGCTATTTAAATGATATGATATTATTTTATTTAACATTCTTAATTATCTTACATTTAATTTGTTCTTGAGTTAACAAGCCTCTAAATATATTTTCATGGAGAATAAAAACATTAGAAACTCAAATAAGCACCCTGAAACTTTCTAATGTCCATGTCTTTAGTCTTAAATCCTATACTTAGTACGATCAGAAAGAAGTCAATATGCATTTTCTGAGAACTTGTCCATTAAAGAGTTCAAAGGGGTGTCAGAGATTTGAGTGGGAAGCTTTGGCCATTGGCCTTGCTTTACTACTATTGCATATCCTTTTTTTTTTTTCTTTTAATGTTGTGTGCAGACATGTATAGAATTACATTTTTAAATCACTAGTAACTGTGACTACAGTAGAGGCTTCTTTAGTATGCAAAAGAATAACATTCTTACCAAAGAAATATAAAGTTTAAGTCAAAGTCACAGAAAGAGTTTTTAGAATTTGATCTTATTTTTCTACCATAGGGAATAAACACTTTCAGAAACTTCTGAGAGACTAGAAGTTTTCAGAGCCTAGCCTTCCAGGATCAGAGAGCTCAACTACTTAGGCTACCTTTTAGGCACCATTCATTTCTCACAAATGTTCTACTCCTTATGATAACATAAATCTTTAGAGGAAGAACAAATCCTACAATCCATTTGTTTACTATCATAAGAGTGGTATACTATCCAATATAAAAGAGCTATTCATCCTTTGGCATCTGGGATGCCAAAGAAGAGGGTAATAGCAGAGCTTTTAAGGTTTGCCCCATTATTGTTAGGCCCATTGCCATACTTCCTAGAAGTGGGTGCTCTGGTGTGCCACTCAACTCCGCCTTTCAGAACTGAGACAGCAAAGGAAGTATTGTATGTTAAGGACTCACAGCTAAGCCCCGCTACGGGACTTGACTTCTGTTAAAGGGAGCTGCCCTCTCCACAGTCATACCTGCTTTCCTGAGGTGACCTTACATCCAGTGACCATTAACATAGACAGTGCAAAGCCACACCCCCTTTCCTTGATGAGGGACAACTCTGAAGGACTATCCCAGTGCCAGGGCTTTCTGTAGGATTGGCTGAAGCCTCTGTTACAACTGAATTGCAATTTTTCAACCAATCTCCAGGTTATCAGACAAATTCCTGGGGTCAAGTCCCAACATAACATTTTCAGGGAAGTGCTACTTATGCTGTAGGAGGAAGCTTGAAGAATGTAGACCCTAGCTAACATACACTGACAGGAAGTAGGAGAGTATATGTGGGACTGGCCAGAGAATGCTGGATCAAAGTGCCTGGAACATAAAGTTGAATAAGGGGATGTTTATTAACATGGGAGGACTCTCCTATGATAATTTAATACCCTAGCAATGACTTTGGAAGATGGTGTTAATATATGACTAGGATGGCTCTTGGAATCGTGCGAAAAATGATGGCCTACAGAATGAAAAATGTAAGTGCCAGGATTGTTGTGGTATACAGTAGATGAAGGAATCAAAAGACCCAGAGAAGTTGGCTTGATAGATATGGACATAAGGCTGGAAACCCAACCAGATGACCATATTCTGCAGGAAGACCTAGAGGATGATCCATGTGCCAAAGTGATGAGAAAATCACCAGTAGGAGGAACACCATTTTCTCTGAGAAGCCCAGAGTAACTATTTTTTGTTATCAAAGGCCGACTGAAAAGATGCTGTTACAGAACTGGACCTTGATAGCAAAGTGGATGATGATGGACACCAGTCTGGCCCCTACAAAAAACAGATAAATCCTGGTGAATGACAGAGGACAACCACAAACTCAACCAAGCTTCAAATACATGGTTTGCAGCAACTGATCTGGCAAATGCATTCTTTCACATCCATATCAGGGAAGGGAACAGAAGCACTTTGCATTGAGCAGTAAAAATTTGTCTTGCCCCAGTGTTATGCTGTCTCTCTTGATCATATTTTCATTTTGGAGTTCTTATTCTCATAGTGGAAGTATAGAGAACTGAACAGAGAAGAGATCAGTTAGGAGATCCTTGCAGAAATATACCTAAGAAATGCTGGCTTAAACTACTTTAGTGATATAGGAGATGGAGAAAATAAATAAAAAAAATGGATTTTATGATAGAAAGGAAGTTGAATCTATCAAAGTGAATGATGAATTGATATAGGAATGTAGAGATGTTAAAGTTGTCCCTAGGTATCTATCTGGTTTGGGCAAGTATCATTCACTAAAATAAGTGGTGGAGGTGGGAATAATGGTGGTACATGTGAGTATGTATGTATGTATTGGGCAGAATGTAGAAAGGGTAGGGTATGATCACTTTTATTTTGATATTTATTTTGAGAAACTGTGAGATATGTATTCAAAGGCAATTTGATGTGTGGATAGAGAGATCTGAGTTTAGGAGATCTCATTGTATCAACAGTAGTAGACATGGGATGATCTCATCCTAGGGTGAGAAGAAAATGGGAGCTGGCATTGTCTTTAGCAAAGGTAGTGACAAAAGCTGTCTGTTTCATCAACCACTCTGTAGGAATCTTGAGTCAGAAGATATTATTTCATATGGTCTCTTATCCATGGTGAATAGTCTGTTTTCTTAATCTTTCCTCATAGTTCTAATGGTAGGTCCCTTTGGAACATTAGCCAAGTTTGCTATCTTCCCATTTAGTTGTATAGACTAGAATTAGACACATTATATTTGTTATCATATTTAATATGACCAGAATTAAGAAGCCTCCCTATATGGCATATGCTCTACTGCCCCAGGAAAACATGAGCACAATTTGTGAATTCTCTAAAGCAGGTGCCCCGAAGGCAGTTCCTGCATGTCATAAGAGAGTTGTGTTTTAAAAAAATCAGTGCAGTCCGTGGACAAAGCAGCATGATAGGACATGTGTTTAGGATGTCATTGTTTCTGCATGTCACATCATTTGAGTAAGAAATGCATTTGATAATTTTCACCCCTTAAATAATGTTTCTCTACCTATCCATCGAACGAACCGAATTTTAAACAAAAATTGAAAAATCCCTCAAATGTAATCCAAAACATAATATATGGTCTTTTGATTTGTGAGAAGTAGCTGTTGTACTTGAAAACAAAACTCTGTTTAAAACTTAAAAGCAGATGATACAAAATTATCTTTAATAATGAGACAATTTTCATGTATTGCAATCTTTGTTTATGAATTATCTGGGGAGATGTTAAGTGATTTTTAAAATTGTTTTTACCTGAAATGCATATATAATTTATGTGAAGCGTATTTCAGTTGCATGTAATGATTGTAAATCTGTAGGAAAGGTGGCTTTTCTAAATTTTGAGTGACTGATTTCAGCTCTTCTCCCCGACTCCCTCTCTCCAAGTCTTCAGAAGGGGTAACGAATGCACAGATACTGGGAAGAGTCACACTACAAGTCACTCAAGATTTAGAAAAGCCACAAACCCTTTTAAGAAGTAATCTATGTATATAATTTATGTACTTTAGAAGGCCTAAATCATTGCTAAGTGTTACATGGATTTTTAGAAAACAATTGTTAATTTTAATTCACTTCAATTTGATACCTGAGCCTCTGAGGCCTATTGCTTAAAGCCACAAACAAGTTTAGCTAGTCAAAATTTTCTTACTGTACTGTGCAACAACTTTAAGGAAAGTAAAACAAAACAAAAACAACAACAAAACCCCATTTCTTTTTACTTTTCTTACAGCCTAAAATTTAGAAATAGTAGATGCTCTTGGGCTCTTTTGATCTCAATCACCTGAGAAGAATTTCTCCTTTTTTAAAAAAATCTTCATTCTTAACCAAATCCTTCAATTGCATTTTACAGCACACCAAATATCTCGTATTGTTTTAAAAGCTTACACTTTTGAAAGGCAGAATAACATGATGCTTATGAGGAATGGGCTGTAGAACAAAAGTGCTGAAACTCCAATCCTGGTCTTGCCCTTTTTAGCCATGAGACCTAGGACAAGTTACTTAACCTTCCCCTACCTCCATTTTCTTATCTATCAAGGTGGAATAACAGTCGTGCCAATCATAGGATTGTCATGAATCTTAAAAGAGTGAATAAATTTGTAGAGAACTTGGCACATAATCAGAGGTAATAAGAAGAGCTTATGCTCTGATTGCTCTGTTATATGTGTCTCTTTGAGATAGAAAAACGAGGATAAACCTTAGTGTTTTAGAGTCAAATATTATATATGTAAGATTGAAATAAAAAGATGGATGGGTTCTTTAGGATAAAAAAAAAAAAGTTGGCTAGAGGGAAAAAGGAAGAACACCAGACTTCAAAGCTAATTTATAGCACATCTTTGTAGTGTGACTCTCCTCAGCATCTGTGCATTCATTACCCCTTCTGGAGACTTGGAGAGAGGGAGTCGGGGAGAACTTAAGTAAGTCACTCTTTAGCCTGACTCAGCCTGGTCCTTATCTGCTTTTTCAGCTTTATTTCCAATGTCTTTTTCACCTGATCCTTGGGCTCTAGGTAAAATGCTCTGTTCATATCTTTCTGAATATTCCATTTATTTTCCCATCTTTAAGTCTTTGCATCCTCTTTTTTCTTCCTGATATGTCTTTTCCACCTTGCTTTTTTGTCTACTCACCTTTCAAGGCCCTTCTGAGATGTGGGTTCAAGTACGGCTTTTTCCTCTCACCCTCATAAGTAACACCTGTAATGTTACTTGAGTGGCACTTATCAGTGAATAAGTCATCCTTTTAGAGGATGGACACTTAATGGACAGGGATCATGCCTTGTCTATTGTTATATTTCTTTATGGTGTTTTGCAGACAGTAGGCATTTGATAAATATTTATCAAATAAATTTCTAAAGGTCACAACTTGAAATAAATTTTGCCATTTGCACATTGACTTGTATATGCCTCTTTCATTCCATGTGTTGCTCTGATCACATGTTGTTTATGAACCTGGTGATGACTTTTTAAAATTTAAATCAACACATTTTACTATTGATGTTTTTTTCTTGAAAAGTAAATTCATTATATTTTAACCTCTGATATCTATGATTAATGGAGAGAGAGAGAGAGAGAGTAAAAGAGAGAGAGACATATACCCTGAGAGAAAATATGGAACTTTAAGCTTCTCCTCAATTGTGGCAAATATTGTCTTCTCATATTCTGTTGGTTTAGAGCATGCCTTGTGACTGTTTTTTCATTCCTAACATTTGACCACAATTTTGGCTCTCCTTTTGTTATGTCCCCTCCCAACTGGGGGCTCAAAAGAGTTTTCTTATATGGTCTCATCAGCAGAACTGTAGAGTGAACTGGGCAAACCAGGACTTCATGAGAGGGTTTTACATAACATGCCTATAAATACTGTGGGGCCTGGGGTGATGGCAGAGTCTATAAGAGAGGCCTCTGGTTTTTGTCACCAGATGCTCACGGGGATGGATGTCCAAGAGAAGACTCAACTCAGAGCAGCAGTCACCAGATTCTTATCTCTGCACAAGAAAGAATTTAAGAGCGAGACTGATGCCGGAAAGCACAGAAAGTTGACTGAAATGAAAGTACACACCTGAGATGAAAGTGTGGGCAAACTCAGAGATTTATTTATGGAGGAAGTCCCAATAAGGGTTATTGATCTCCCTTAGGATGAGAATTGGTGAGGTCCCATTGACATGGTTCATTCATCTCCTTCCCCTGGGCAGGACCCTCTGTTGCCCACTTTCTCGTCCTTATTTGGTTCCTCCAGAAGTGTCATGGTGTCAGATGCATTATGGGAGTTGTAGTAACTGCAATGTACATAACATTTGAATTACATCAAAATTAGCTAAAGTCCTGGTCATAGGAATTAGCTGAGCTGGATGAGACCGATTCTTGTTTTTAACCAGCTGCAGGTGCCGCATACAGCCACTTATTACTTTTGTCAATTTCCTAGGCTACTTACCTTTTTTTTTTTTGCAAGATACTCAAAATAGACATAGCATTGTTGTTGAAGTAAAATCCTTAGACCTATTCTCTCTTTAGTCTGAAATTATGTGTTTGCCTCAAACTAACAGCCCTGGACAGCAAGCTATGGCCTTGAGACCTAATTCTTGCAAGGAAGAGAATAAAAAGGTTAGGTCCATGTCAGCCCTCAGTCTCTTTTACCTCCTTGTGGTATGCAGAGAAACATTTTGCTGTAGGCTTCACCCCAGGCTGAATTCTGTAGTTAACATTTTAGTCAGCAATCATTTTATGAATACTTATTGAGTGCAAAGTGCAATGAGGACAAGGAGTTGAACATGCATCTTCAAGGAGCTGTGTCTTTATATTTGTCTGAAAAAAAAACCTACAAAAAATCCCTAAAGAGAATGTTAAAAAAAATGTAACTGTCTCAATTGTGTGATCACTATGGAGTTATTTGTGTTCAGGGTCTGGCGCCAGTGCAGGCAAGCTGATATCACCAGTGGTATTACCATTTTGTGCTTTCTGTTGTTGCTACAAGTTATTGCCTGTAACTTGTAACAAGTTACCCTTAGTGCTTTTATTTAACTTGTCATAGTCTAGGCCAGGGGTCAGCAAACTGAGGCGGAGGAGCCACATATGGCTCTTTGGGTACGTTCCATCTCAAAAGTTTGCCAACCCCTGGAAGAACCAATCACAGCAATTCAAAAATTATTCAGGAGCCATAAATATATTTTTACATAATCATCATTATGTGAATAATATCCTTTAAAAATTTCATAAATGAACCTATGATAGTTTTGTTTGCATTTTCAATTTTACTTCAGAGTCTGTGGCTAGCGAGCTGCAGTTTGCCAACCCCTGGAGGCTCTTCCTTCTCAAAAGTTTGCCGAACTCTGGTTGAGGCTAAAGGTTGCTTCACTGAACCCACTAGTAAAGGTTCAACAGACCCAGAGATGTACCTGAAAAAGTCACACAAATGCTTCTTTTACAGCTTTCCAAGAAGCAGAGGCCGTATTCACTATGCTCATAGTAGCTAAAGCACATTGATGCTGCATCCTCAGCACTCAGAAAGAATGTCCCACTAGAATAATGTCCAGAAATGAGAGTGCCTCTTTTACAATACTAATATAAAATGATTAATTGTGCTGACAATTCTTTTGTATTAATAGATTATAATAATTATTTTCTGATTAATGGATTTATCATTAAAACAGACATAAAGTATTATTTCAATCTTTCAGTGAGAACTTTATTTTGGTCAATAATTGATCCATGCATGTAACTTCCTTATTATATTGTAGTCTTGATTTAGGTTGAGGTCTTGAATGACAACTATTAGACATGTGATAAATGTTAACCGTTGCTTGCAAGCATTTTTTAAAAAATCAAGAAGATGAAAGAAAGCCAAGAGTATAAAATTAAACTCAGATAATATCGGGATAAAAAAAAATGTAAGGATGTGATGACAAATGGTAATAAATGCTGAGTTTTCCCCAATGATATGAGACTCATTTGACAGAATACAAAATTTTAAAAACAAGTTTATAAACTAAATTAGTCTAATGTACAGTCAAAAAAATGGAATTTGATTTATTTAGGTCTTGCTTTACTGAATCTATTAATTGTTAAATACCACACAAGTTGTTTTCAAGGTTTATTTATTTTCACGTTTACTTGATGTAATTCTATTGCCTATTATAATACACAGAGCTTGTCATCTATAAAAATAAGAATTCTATTAAAATGTAAATTTTAATGTGATAATGAATGGAAAAGAAGTTTAACTCCTTTTTATTTTTCATGAGAGAATTTATTTCAAAGTTCCTCTTAAGCCAGAAATATTTGGGAGTAATGTTGATATGGGGGATTGTTGCTTTTTTTCTGTCAATTCATCTGTAAAATTGAGATGAAATGAATCTCTAGATAGATATCTATTTGTTCCATTACCTGTATTCAAAGGAGATAATTACAATTTCCTGAAACATATAGTTCTCCCCACTTCACACTTAGTATTCCTTCACTTTCCAGCAGTCCGAAGGCTCCTCAATTTGACACCCTCAGATTACCCTCAAATAAATAAAACCAGAATATATTTGGAGCTATAATGTCTAAAGCTAAACAAACCTCTAGTAGATAGTTTGGAAGCGAGGGAGCAGTAAAGATGAAGTAAGGTGGGGGATATAAAAGAGTACTTTCCTCTTATGCAGTTCCATCAATCTAGAATTGACAAAGAGTTAGAATATTCATTTGTGTTTCTCTCTCTCTCTCTCTCTCTCTCTCTCTCTCTCTCTCTCTCTCTCTCTCTCTCTCTCTCTCTCTCTCTCAACTCATACCACAGCATCCCTTTCTGGGACTCTAGGGGAAACACCTGTGATGTTGAGACATGGAAGGCAAAAGTGATCCTGGAATGCCAAATGGGAGCCCTGTAGAGAGAGGAAATGATGCATAGTGATTTTGTTCTGTTCCATCACCAGGTTGACTAGATGCCCAGGCTTTGTACTATTCATAGGGTCTGCACCTGTGTCTCAGATGTTTCTTTATGTTATATGTTTTTGCAAGAAAAACAAAGGGTAGCAACCAAATGTTCTACATTTTTTTCAGGGTGTTGTACTTTATACCCATAAGCATTTTTTTTTTTTTTAGGGCAGTGTCACTGGCCCTCAAATGTGGGACCGGAATCGGGGCTGCTGGCGTCCCAAGCCAGTGCTTAACCATCGGGCCACTTGGCCAGCCCATAAGCATTTTTTATGAGCACCTGCTAAATATAAGGAATTGTGCCTCTGTGTCAGAGATTTAAAAATTAATAAAATATGGTTCTCTCTCTATTTGGGGAAAATCAAAAACAAATCAATTATGGGTAAGGTTAAGGAAACACAGAAGAAGTAAACACAGATGCTGATGGAGTCATAATCTTAGTCCCTGAATAGTGGAAGAGACACACATTGAAGAAAGGCCCAATTGTCAAGATGTAGAATAATGATAGATTATAAAGAATAGAATCATTGAATTGAGATGGCTTGTAATACTCTACAAACAAGATGTGACTTATTAATGTAATACATCTATTGGAAAATGAAAAGCTGGAGAGAACCAGAGGAGAGATGATATGAGGGAGTTTGGCAGGAGAAGGCAGTTCTGAAAGGTTTTCATTGACTACCCTTGCAGCTGCCTTTCTGTACTGGTTTAAAGGATTAACTTGCCTTGACTTGGGTATTTTTACATGTCAACTCTACTGGTATACCATGATTTCTCTAACTTTAAGAGGAAGAAAAACTGCTCTCTGATGAATAATATAAATCACTTTTTAAAAAATGCTCTTCAGATACTTGTTAGTGTTCTAGTTGAGATGGATAAGGCTTGTACAAGTTGGCAGTCCTACCAGAGTGATTGATTTATTATCAGTAAACTGCCTAATTGGTAGTTACATTGAAAAGACGACTGAGTAAAATGTTAAAGTGAACATTAGAGGGAAAAATCATATCTAAGGCTTGTAAGCTGTCACCTTGCTCAGCATCTTTATGTTCCCCAACACCCTGAAGGCCTAATAATGCCTTCCTTGTAGTATTACATGTGTAGACTCTTTGTTCATTTAGATTTGTCACTTCTCTGTTATTCACACTGTAGTATAGCAATAATCTATGTCATTTTTGAATTGGTGTCCAGGTGGCTGCTGTCACATTACAAGAATTTTTAGATACTCCTCAAACCTACTGAGGGGACGTGTGGTTTTCCAACAGTATGATTCTTTCTTTCTTTTTTTAAGTTTTGTCTCTTCACTGGAAGAGAAATTTGCTGTCATGTTTGACAGCTGGACAAGGAGAGATTGCAATCTCATTTCTCCCTCAGTATTTTACACCTTGGCAATGTCCTGAATAAGCAACATTTTAGATGGTTGACTTCCAAAAACTGTTTCTTGTCAAGCTCCTGTCAGGATTTGGAAGTCAGAGAAAAACTTCTTTTCAGTTGTGATTTAAAAAATTAGTTTTCAAAGTCTAAATTATGATTTTTTTCTTTCTAAAATTTATTTCTTCCATAACCTAAACCTGGGAAGAAAAGGCAGCTCAATTCCTTGTTGTATTTAGTTTTATATTGAGGATAACCTCTGTCTCAGTGGTACTTCTGTATTGATATTATCTAGCAATAAAATTCTATGATGGAATTTTTTCTAGTATTTTATTTGTTTATTTATTTATTTTTAATATTTTTAATTAAAATATAACTAACAGACAATTTTATATTAGTTTTAGGTGTACATAATAGTTACTCAATATTTACATACCTAAAGAAGTGTTCACCATAAGTCCAGTGAGCATTTGACACTGTACCATGCCAACATAATATAATTGACTATATTCCCTATGCCGTACGTTACATGAGGTGTACAGCATAATGCTTAGACATTTATATAATTTAAGAAATGGCCCCATAACTAACCTAGTATGCACCTGGCACAATAAATAGTTATTACCATATTATTGATTATATTCCCTATGCTTTATATCCCCATGACTATTTTGTAACTTTCTATTTGTAATTCTTAATCCCTTTACCTTTTTCACCCTGCTCCCAACCCTCTTCCACCTATCACTGGATAGATCTAGATCCATGTGACACTATACATATTTATTACAATATTATTACTATATTCCTTATGTAATACCCTATATCACCATGACTACTGTGTAACAAAAAATTTGTACTTCCTAATTCCTTCCCCTTTTTCACTCAGCTCCAACCCTCTCTCATCTGGCAATCATCAAAATGTTCTCTGCATCTATGAATTTGTTTCTGCTTTGTTTGCTTGTTTATTTTTTTCTTTAAATTCCAATTATAAGTGAAATCATATGACATTTGTCTTTTGCTGTCTGACTTACTATACTCAGCACAATACACTCTGAGTCCATTCATGTTGTTGCAGATGGCAAGATTTCATTCTTTCTCACGGCCGAGTAATACTCCATTGTATATATGTATCACCACTTCTTTATCTATTCATCCATTCAGGGACACCAAGGTTGCCTTTATTTCTTGGCTATTGTAAATAATGCTGCAATGAACATATGGATGAACTCATCACCTCAAAGTAACATTTTGGGATTCTTGGGATAAATTCCCAAAAGTGGGATATCTGGATCCTTCTTTGTCTATTGTTATAGCCTTTGTTTTAAAGTCTATTTTGTCTGGTATAAGTATTGCTGTTTTGTCTGGTATAAGTATAAAAATTCAAATCCAGCTTTGAATTTTTTTTCCATTTTCATGAAATAACTTTTTCCATCTCTTTACTTTCAGTCTATGTGGGTCTTTTGATCTAAAGTGAGTCTCTTGTAAGCAGCATATGTATGGGGCTTGTTTTCTTATCCCTTCACCAACCCTCTTTTGATTGGAACATTTAAGCCATTTACATTTAAAGGGATTATTGATAGATATATAATTATTGCCGTTTTATTATATTATTCATATTTTTTATCTTTTTTTCATTTTAAAGGAGTTTCTCTAAAATTTCTTATAATATTGTTTTTTTTGTTTTTTGTTTTTTTTGTGGGTTTTTTTTGGTGATGAACTCCTTTAGCTTTTTCTTGTCTGGGAAGATCTCTATCCATCTTTTGATTCTAAATGATAGCTTTGCTGGGTACAGTAATCTTGGGTGTAGGTCCTTGCTTTTCATCACTTTGAATATTTTGTGCCTTTCCCTTCTGGCCTATAAAGTTTCTGTTGAGAAATCAGCTGATGGTCTTATGGGAGGTCCCTTGGATAACTAATTGCATTTCTCTTGCTGCTTTTAAGATTCTTTCTTTGTCTTTAACTTTTGGCATTTTAAGTATGATGTGTCTTGGTGTGGGCCTCTTTGAGTTTATCTTGCTTGGAACTCTCCGTGCTTCCTGGGCTTGAGTATCCATTTCCCTCACCAGGTTAGGGAAATTTCCCATTATTATTCCTTCAAATAGGTTTTAAATTCCTTGCTCTCTCTCTTCTCTTTCTGGTACCCCTATGATGCAAATATTGGTATGCATCATATTGTCCCAGAGTTCCCATAAACTGTCCTCATTTTTTAGGATTGGTTTTTCTTCTTGCTGTTCTGATGGGTGTTTTCTGCTACCTTATCTTCTAAATCACTAATTAGATCCTCTGCTTCATCTAATCCACTGTTGATTCCCTTTAATATATTCTTCATTTCAGTTAGTATATTTTTATTTCTGACTAGTTCTTTTTTTATGTTTTCTATCTCCATTTTTATGTTTCCTATCTCTTTGTTGAAGTTCTCTCTGAGATTATTGAGCATCCTTATAACCAGTGTTTAGAACTCTGCTTCTGGTAGATTACTTACCTCCATTTTGTATAGTTCTTTTTCTGAAGCTTTGTTTTATTCTTTTATTTGAGACATGTTTCTGTGCCTCCTCATTTTGGTGTCCTCCCTGTGTTTGTTTTTATATATTTAGAGCTGCTATGTCTCCCAGTCTTGGTAGAGTGGCCTTATATAGTAGGTGTCCTGTGGGGCCCAGTAGCGCAGTCTCCCTGGTCACCAGAGCTGGGTGCTCCAGATGTGTCCCTTGTGTGGGTTGTGTGTGTTCTCCTATTATAGTTGAGGCTTGGTTGCTATTTGCACATCACTGGGAGTGATTAACCCTCAGGCTCATTGGTTTGAGGACTGGCTGTGACTACAGTGGAGCTGTTGTGGAAGGGCTGATCCTATGGAGTAGGATTCACTTTAGCAGGGCTCTGGTGCTTGCTCAGTGCACCCCTTGTGTGTGTCCTCCTTGGAGGAGGCCAGGTGATGCTCCAACTCAGTTCAAAGCTGATCACTGGGCATGCCAGCCGCAGGGCCACCTGGGAAGGGACCTGTATCAGGCCAGGTTCAGCAGCAGCCTGTGCCCTGCCCAAGGCCACCTGGCATGAACCATAAAGCAATCCACAGATGGTCACCACCAACACTGTGCTTGAAAGTGCCTTGAGAGGCCAAGCTGCAGACCAAGGCCGGCTTCTGCTATTCCTGGTCTTAGGGCTTCTCAGCAAGAGGTACAGGGCATGCCAACACCAGATACTGCTTGTTTGGGTTTTGTGAACCTTTGAGAGACTTTAGGAAAGTGTGCAGCATGAGCCAAGGCAGGTGGTTAGTACAAAGAAACTATTGGAAACAGCTTGGGCGTGTTCAAAAGTTGGGTGTGACATGGTCTCAGAATCACCAGGGTGTGGGGAATGAACGAGTTAGCCAGGTTGATGGAGACTCAGATATGGCAGCCAGCTGTGGCTGCATGCCGGGAGGGCAAGGGCTCAACAAAGAAACAGTGGCTTCTGCCACCTTTTCCATCTGGGAGAAAGTTGCCCCTCCAGACTTTCCCCTAATGCCAGACAATTCAGATCCTCCCAGTACATCTCTGGTGCCTTTCAAGCTGCTGCCCTAGCGCTGGAGCTTAGAACGAGTGAGTCCATCAGTCAGTAAGCCCGGGCCCTTTAAGAGGATCACCTGGGACTCCAGCCACCCTTTGTCTCACTCAGCCACAGTCTCTACTGGTTTTCACAACCAGAAATTATGGGGATCTCTCTCCCCAGCACTGGAACCCTGGACTGGGGAGCATGGTATAGTACTGAGACCCCTCATTCCTCCTCTGCTGAGATATCCCTCCTGATCCTCAATGGTCACACATGGTTGTGGAACCAGCCTGTTCCACACCTCTGGCCCTCCTACCATCTCAAGGTGGCTTCTTCTGTGTGTTCCCAGTTGTAGGACTTTGGTTAAGCAAGATTCTCAATGATGGTTGCTCTGTAGTTTAGTTGTAATTTTGATGTGGTTGTGAGAGAAGGTACACAGCATTTACCCACTCTGCCATCTTGACCTGGTCAATTTAAGTTATTATCATTATATTTTAAATTAAATTTTATCTATCAAGAGTTGATGTCTAAATATCCATCCAGTGATCATTTTTAAGATATCATGTTGCTTTTAAAACCCATTATATTTCATATGAGGTGTGATAAAAAAATACAGTGAAGGGCCAGCCGAGTGGCTCAGTTGGTTAAGAGCTCGCTCAAGAGTGTGAGCTGAGCTCTGAGCAACAGCAGTTCAATGCCCAGCCCAAGCTGAGTTGCCGTTGAGCTGCCAACAGGTAGCAGGATGGCTCAGCTAAAAAAAAAAAAAAAAAATACAGTGACTATTTAAGTTTTAAAAAAATTTAGTACAGTAAATGACGCATTGCCATTAATCCCCTTCAAAATACCCTGCTTGTTTTGAACACACTTAGCCCATTGTTCTTGCAACTTTCTGAAGCAGGTCTGGAAGTCCTCTTTCATGAGTGTCTTTAGTTGTGCTGTTGTAACTGCCTCGATGTCTAGAATCAATTCAAAACATTTACCTTTTGTGGTCATTCTGACTTTAGGGAAGAGCCAGAAGTTGCACAGTGCCAGATCTGGTGGACAAGGACATACCGTAATGCTTTTATTTGATAGAAATTGCCATACCAGAAAGGATGTGTGATATGAAGCCTTTCTTGTATATTGAAAAGGGAACATTGTCCTGGTCATGTAAACCTTTCTTTCCAACCTTCCCTATTTTCTTCTCAGTCCATAAAATTGTTAGGAGGAAAGGAGGAAGAAAAAAATGGAAATGAATTAGACATTTCAGAATTGGTTTCACTTACAACTAAGAAATGAAATGAAAGTCTTTAAAACATACCTGCAGTTTTTCTCTTCCACTTGCTTTCCTACTTCCAGCTATAACTTTCAAGTAATTCTTGTTAGGCATTCCAATTTCGGCCGCTTTGTGGTTATACTTCTACAGGACTATTTATACAGAAGGAGTTCAACATAGTTGTTGAGAGCATGGTCCTAGAAGACCACCTGGCCCCAAACCTGATTCTGCCAGGATTTGTGTGACTTTTAACAAGTTCCTTACCCTCTCATTTCTTCAGTTTCCTTATCTGTATAATGGCAATAATAAAAATAGTATTCATGTCATCAGCATTCTATATGAATTAAATGAGGGGATATATGTAAAGTACTTAGGTAAACAAAACATAGTAAACATTACATGTGTGATAGATAAAGAAGTACATACATACTTAATTTACATCCAGGCTCATACTTTGGTAGAGGGTCAACTGGGCATTTCATCTACCAGTGGTATTCATGTTTTTAACCTTGGCATCAACACATTTCCTAACTTGCTTCCAAATAAATCCTCTGGGTTTCCTGACTAATGTGGAGGAATTAATAAGTGTAAGCTGTTTGCATTTTAGCAGAATCTAAGGTAACCCCATCCCTTTTTCTTCTTGTTGTGAATACACTTAAAATTATTTTTAATACAGTTCATTTCTTAAAGGAGTTAGTACATCATTACGATCCAAGTATCTTCTCCTGGAACTTACTTAACTCACTCATTTCATGCCCAATTTTATATAACTCAATCAATTCCTGTCTGCTCTACATTGTTTATTATTATTTATCTATCTTAGAAGGTTGTAGTAGAGTTGGTTCCTGTGGCTAGGGAAATTCCTTTAATCAATAGTCTTTCAATGACCCATAGCCAGGACGGACTGTGGTTTTGTCAGCTTCAATCAACATACACTTATACAGCCAGTGGAGATTTCTCTACCATTTTCCTCCTTCAGAAGCTGATTACAGAATAGATACCATTCAATAAAAAGTCTAAAGTCAAAAAAAAAAAAAAAAGTCTTGTGTAATTCCCTTGTAGTTCAAAGCCCTTTAGCCAACTACAGCTATACACCATCAAAATTAAGATTTACTGATCTATCTCTCAAATTCCTTTTTGATTCAAGTTCTTAAATTTCAGGATTGCTTCTGTATTAGGAATAATATATCAACACTCAGAGTATTGCACAAGTATAGCTCAAACCAGTCTAATGGGATTACCATTTTTTATATTCTCAGAGTAAGGCATACTTTTTGTCATTATCTCAAGCAAGTGGACCACCAGTAAGATTGTAAATAGTTCTTTTCAGATTCCCCTCCCTTTCCTTTCATTCCACATCCAGGCTCTTGAAGTGGGTTTCTTAATTTTTTTTGGTGTGCATGTATGCTGTTAACTTTGTTAATTCCTATGGACCCCTCTTCATAGTATTTTACTTTTTTTCATTTTTTATTTATTTATTTATTTTGCTGAGCCATCCTGCCTCAGTGGCAGCTCAGCTTGGGCTGGGCATCGAACTGCTTTTGCTCAGAGCTCAGCTCGCACTCATCTTCATAGTATTTTAAATGCATAAGATAAAATACAAAGAATTACTCAGGACACTAATTATATAGAAATACAGTTATAATTTGAAAACAGATTTGTGAATAGTAATTTATGTGCTTTTATATTAATTAATTAACAAGAGCTAACAGCAGGTCTAAATATTGCTATATAATTCTTAAGTAGCAATGGGTGTAAATGATATTCTGGGATCTCTTTGTTAACTGGAGTGCAATAGAAAAATATCTGTAATTGTTACTATTGACAAATTCATAGGTCTTCCACTTTGATTTATTCCCTGCATTCACAAGTGAAAGAAATGGTAATTTCAGTCAGGTCCATAAAAATAAGGATTGTTGTTGCCATCCAAGTTTATGAATCCTAGGTACCTGAGTATACAGAGATTTCCCACCCTTTAGTTGCTTAAAGTCTAGTGGGAGAGATGGATGTTAGGGGCAAAGAATGCCCCGAGGTGGGCGCAGCAGCATGCCCATGAGACTCCTAAATGCACGCTAAAGTAAATATACTATTAATGAGAAGGAATGAAATCTTAGTTTAAATATGAACTAAGCTATCTTTACAAAACATAAATGTTTTTTTTGTAGCATAACACGAAATCCAGAAAAACCTGCGTGTTTTCTCTAGGAATACAACTTAGCACAATCCCCCTAGCTGCATTTTCAAAGTACCATTGCTGCCCACTGTCAAATCCCCCTCCACCTGTTCTCCTATGTAAAAACCTGGAGCACTCACTGAGTTAAAGCAGGAAGTAAATGGATAAATTTAATTACAGTGTTTTAACAGTACTAAGTCGGTGCTGAGAACATGGAGGCTAACTGACTGGGTAACTGTTGTCAGATAGCCATATGGGCACATTGTGAACCTGAAACTTTTACACAGTTCAAAACTCATAATTACGGGCTAATGTAACAATACATGCCCAGTGTTTTGTTCATTAGTGTGAGTGGCACTGGTATTCTGTGGAAACACTTTAAAAAGTTTATGATTCAGTTAGTCCATTTGAATTAAGACAGTCTTGATGAACTTTGGGAGCATTCACAAATTTAAATTTTATAAATGAATTGAGAAGTCAAAATATGTCATATTACTGGGTAACATACCATTTCATAATTTACTCTTCCTGAAAGGAAATGGAAAAGGAACAAAAACCTTATTAATTTAATGGTGTTAACGAGTTAACAAGTTATATTGCTCTTCTCATGTTAGACAGTAATGTAGTTTAAGTTGCTTCCATGCCATTTGGCGTGTGTGGGACTGACAGATGAAATAACTCTGCTGGTGACCCTGCGTCCTTTGTTCACATCTGTAGTCTCAGACCCTGCCACACTGCCTGAAACCTGGTATTCTTTAAATATCTGTTGAATTAATGTATGAAGGAGTAAATGAATGGATGGATGATGTCTAGATGTTTGGATGGATAGAATTAAAAATAACAAACACGAGTTTCAGTTCCTTATCTGTGACATGGGAATAATAATAATATCTATATCATGGGATTTTTATGAGAAATAAAAGCAATACTGTATACGAAGTACTTAGCAGATAGCTAATACGTAAGTGCTAAATAAATTATAGGTTCAATAAAATATAATGCAGGGCCGGCCGAGTGGTGCATTCGTTAAGAGCTGGTTTTGGGATGCCAGCGACCCCGGTTTGGATTCCACATATGAGGGCCAGTGACACTGCCCTCTAAAAAAAAAAAAAGAAAAAGAAAAAATATAATGCTGGTTATTTTAAATAACTGTATATTTTTGCTAGCAATTAAAATTGTGCTCTTGTGAGTCTAAGAAACAGAAATTAATTTGGATTGCAGTTTTGTATTTGTTGTATCTTGAAGGTGATGTTTCATCATGAGGCAGGCAGGGGCTTTCTTTTCGTGACTAAGAGCCTGATGCAGCTGCTCAACAACTGTTAGTAGCAATGGAAGGATCTAAGAGCTGTAGTCTGCTAGCAAGAAAGCTGTGATCAAGAAATGTGAATACTGATCTTCAAAAGCCCATTTCAAAGCTCTCTTGCTACTTTGTAGTCATTTATTTGTCTTTGTTGGTAACTCATTAAAATAAAAATTTGAATCCATCCTCATAGTTTTCAAAAATTATTTTTATAATTTAGCATTCCAGTGACATTTTATATTTACAGATTGTTATTTAACTTTTGTCCCACTGTCTCAACCCAGTGTAGATTAATTAATATGTCCTTATTATTGCAATTTTCCAAGTTCTCCAGATAAATGTCTTTTAGAGTCAGAGTTCTGTTTCAAGTTTTGCTATTGAATATGTAATGAATGAAGTACATCAATTCAATATTTAAAATTGATCCTTATATGACAGAACATTAAGACTTTTCATAGTCTGCATATACAACTATTTTTATCTCCTTGCCTGATTTTTGGCTGCAGAGGTAGAATCGTATCACTCTTATGTTCATATGTCAAATACAATAGTAAGACCAGATAACATGTGTGTGTGTGTGTGTGTGTGTGTGTGAATACGGAGTTGGTGAACAAAAACAAGCAGAATGGGGACAGGTAGAATCAAAGCCAGAGAAGCGGGCATGGAAAGAAAAAAAGATCAAACTGATGATTAAAGAATACTATGTTCTGTTGATATTACATTTATGTATTGAGAGATACTTAAAAAGAGCCCAAAACATATTATTTTCAAATTATTATTTTAAATTATTATCACCCCAAAACAGGATACTGGTTATTTCAGACTTATTTCTTGTCAGTGATAGCTTCATTGAAAAACAAAACCCAACTTTTTGAAATTGTTTTACCCTTCAAAGATATTTTGTCAATTTAAAAATTTCCTTTACTCTAAGATTAAATATAACTGTAAAGCTCTTTGAAAAATAAATTATCTAGGTGCTTCTTTTTTAATTTAATGAGTATAAAATGTATTAGTTATACCTAAGAAGTATAAGTAAGATATGAATTTAACATGAGTTTGTTGAATTTGTCATGATAGTTGTCATGATAGAAGGAATGAATAATATCTTCTAGTCAGCCTTTACATTTTCTGATACTTTTTACCACCCACAATTGCAACTACAACTTTTTCTCCTCTATAGCTAGGAAGAAAATAAAATGTTGAGAATTTAGAATTGACTTCTAAAGACTGACGAGAATATACCTAAAGTCATATGATGCCTCACTTTCTTCTAATTTCATTTGTTTGGGGTGTGTTCAATTTGTAATCTTCAAACATTTTTTATTTTACTACAATACATCTTTTACATACCTTTGACACCCAATTGACAGCATTATTTAGCTATGCTGTTTCCACATGTAAGGTTTCTAGAGCATGGCCTATAATTGTTTTTCAGGAGGGAAATTATGACAGTGAATTATTTACTTTGTATTAAGGTGAAATATTGTTAGTATTGGTTACATTTGAAAAATCCTTTCAAAAGCATGGTGCTCAAGATGGTTTTAAATAGAACATGCGAGAGACAGTAATAACAAAGGGATCACATTCTTTCTGTAATTTATTTTAATGCCATTACACAGGGAATTCGAAGCAGATAAAACGTCTCCATTTACAGAGACCAAATGTGCATAAATGGATTGTCATAATTCCAGATGAATCGATAATACATACTCTCTGGCACACTTTTTATTAGAAATTTGCTTGAGAAAAATTTATATTGTATACTAAGTAAATATATGATCATAGCCTTAGGATCATGCAATGTTAATTCCCCTTTGATGAATTACATCACAATTTTCTAGGCTACTAATTTCACTAAAGAAGGTAATAACTGGAGCAAAAGTCTAATCAGCTGCCAATCAGGATTCCTTGAAGCACTGAGTGTCAAATATTGAAGCAATTTTTACAACTCATAAAAGCACTTATGTTCCATGATATGTCATAAAACCTGTGATGAAAATCTAACGTTGATGAAGCTACCTTATTTCTCAAGTGTTTTTTCCCAAACAAACAGCTTTCACGTTTAACCAAATCTTTCATTAATATTCAAGTCTATTAATATAGTACCATTATATTATCCATTACAGTGCCATTATATTATCCAACTAGAGCAGGATAATTAGTTATATAAATGTCAGTCACAGAACTCAGTGATTTATCATAAAAGTTATAATGGTAGATTTTTTTATAGGAAAAAAATTGATCTTATGTTAGAATGAATTTTTGTTTTTATGTTGTAGAAACGAAGCTATACACTTCACGTTCCCTATTTGAATCACTTATGTTGTTATTAAGCCTTTATTCCTAACATAATGGTACAGTTTCATGAGAAGTAACCATATTTAAAGTCACTAATTTATTTATGATTTTAGTACCAGAACACAGTTACTTTCCTGCAATGCTGGAAAGCAATCTTTGAAGGTACTGTGTAATTACATTTCTTCACCATGTCATCATCCTTTCTGTTAATACACAGACATTACATGTGTGTTTGTGTGTTTCTTCATCTGCTTTCATATACATATGAAGGGGTTTTGTTGTTAGTTGAGAGGTGCAAAGCGTTTCCACACATCTAAGTATTTATAGTCGACCTTTTTGATAATCCTTCTGTTAATGTTTTCTAGCATGCTAGTACACCTCATGTGCAATTGTAATAAAGTAATCAACATTTTCCCTCTAAATTAGTTTGAGAGAATCCTACTTAAACGACTTTCTCCTACACTTGAGCTTCTTGGCTGTACAGCTAGCAACTACTAATTCAGGAGGATTTATTTGGCCTTTCTTGAGTTCTCTGAAAAGTCTGTTTGTGTAAGAAGAACATACTGCACAATCCCCAAGATTCCTGGAGCTGAGAATTTAAAGATTTAGATTAAGTTACCCAGCTTGTTTAATTATTTGAATTTGTTTCAGCAGCTGATGTTTTCCCTTCACATTTTAGGGAAGGCAAGAAATCTCAGATGAACCTTAGTAGTAATGTTTGTGGAGGCACATGAAAAATTTTCTTAATAACCTTGAGGATGGTGTGGTGATAATAGGGGCAATGTTTTATTTCCCGAAGAAGAAAAACTAAGCAAGTATCATTTATAAATACATGAAAATATTTCAGTGCATTGCAAAAGTGAAGTAATTGTCATGGCTGTCATCTCAGTCTGAGCATTTGTACCTCAATTGTTTATCAGGTCAGAATGTAGGAAATAATGGACGATATTCTCACTGGATCCCTTGATTCTTCACAAGACATTTAGCCCTCTGGGCTCTCAATTCTATTCATTAATGCACCCCAAAATGATGGCAGAAAATAAAAACCACAATGAGATACCACCTCACTCTGATCAGAATGACTATCATCAATAAATCAATAAACAACAAATGCTGGCGAGGCTGTGGGGAAAAGGGAACCCTGCTGCACTGTTGATGGGATTGCAGATTGGTGCAGCCACTATGGAAGTCAGTATGGAGGTATCTCAAAAAACTGGAAATGGAACTACCTTTTGACCCAGCAATTCCACTCCTAGGTATTTATCCTGAAAAACTCAAGATACTAATTCGAAAAAATATATGCACCCTTATGTTCATTGCAGCAATATTTACAATAGCCAACACTTGGAAACAATTGAAAGGCCCATCGGTAGATGACTGGATTAAGAAACTGTGGTACATTTACACAATGGAGTATTACGCAGCTATAAAGAAGAAAGAAATCGTACCATTTGCAATGATATGGATGGATCTAGAGAACATTATGCTAAGTGAAATAAGTCAGTCAGAGAAAAACAAATACCATATGATCTAACTTATATTTGGAATCTAAAGAACTGAATAAACGAGCAATGTAAACAGAAATAGTCTTAGAGACACAGGATAAACTGATGATTGCTAGATGGGATGGGGGGGCATGTGGGAGAAGGGGAAAGGACGAGGCAACATAAACTGGTAACTACAATATTGCCACAAGGATAGAAGAGACAGTTTGGTGAATATAATCAGTAATGTTGTAAATATTTTTTAGGGGGCCAGATGGACTCATGTTTTGTCAGGGAGACCCCTTCATGGACAGTGTAGAGGCCTGACCTCTGACCTCTGCACTGTACATCTGAAGCTGCCGCTGAATAATATTATATGTCAACTATAATTTAACACATATATAGTCATGGGGTGTGGAGTATAGTGTGGGAATGGAGTCAATGGAATTGTAATAGATATGTAGGATACCAGGGGAGGGGGGACGGGGGAGTCATTTGTAAAGGGTGAAAAGGATAACTATTGCATTGTTTTGTACATCTGTAACTACTACTACTAATAATAAAATACGTCATTTTATCAGAGATAAGTAATAAAGAATAGGAAATAAGACTCATAATTTAAAAAAAAAAAATGATGGCAGACCTCCTTGTTAATAGAATAGATAAATATTCCTGCCACTTTTGAGAGAGTTCTCCATGCCTGGGGAGCACCATCATTCCTGTTAATTTTTTTCCCCTTTGTCCTGGCAGTTTCTGCTTTCAGGACTACTTCTGTGTTACATTACTCTCAGGAGGACAACATCTTATTTTCCTCACTGAATCTGAAAACCCAGGTTCATCTCTTTCCCCAAAGAACACCAATGCATCCTAACCAAGTAGAATAAAAATGTTTTTCATTAGACTAAGAATTTCTAAAGTCAGTGCCCAAGTTATATTTATCCTTTTCTCCATTATGCCTCACACATAGTGCTCAATACATGTTTCTGACTTGCGACTGTTCAGAGTAATAATAGCTAATATTTATGTGGCATTAGAAATGGACGGACTAGTAGAACAAGTAAGGGTTATAGCTCAAAATCTCTGCAGTATGATTTTCGCTGGAGAAAGGAAATCTAAAAATCAGAATAGTTTCTTTAGGTAGGATGACTGAATGTACAATAGGATAGTTCTCTATTCTACATAAATGTGAATATCAATATTTATATCACAAATTAGGTCATTTGTAAAATATACAAAATGGTTCTTATAGGACTCTCTAACTGAAAGTACCCTTATGACATCTGGTTCACTTTCAATGTAATCTTTCCAAAATTCAGTAAATTAAAAAACAAATCTACAAGTTAAACGATGCTCAATGTAACAATTGAAATTAAACCAGGATGTATCAAAATGTTTAGATAACAGAAACAAGCTGTCTAATATGGCTGTCTTTTTGCTCATTTAAATATATATATAGGTCCCTTATACAGAGAATATTTGTTTTGTTGTATAAAAATGAAGTCATACTATACAAATGAAGTCATACTATACATATTACTCTGCGATATGATGAATATTCATTGAGGTCTTGATAAAGAGCCAATTTATCTTTTCAATAGCTATATAATATTCTGTACTTTGTACCATTATATACTCAACCAGGAACATCTCTATTAAATAAGATAAGCTTCACCTATGCCAATTAATTTACTATTCCTAAGGATTTCAGTGCTTGTCTCTCATCTGGAATATAGAGAAAAAGATAAAAGCCCATGGTTTCTCCTCAAAGTGCTATGTGAGATTGGTCCAGGAGGAGATCCCTGAAATTAAGGTGTTTTATTGGGAATAGTCAGCCTAACTGGAGTCCTGTGGATATTCATGGACTCCAGAGGTCCAAAATCCTCCACATTCAAGGCTCTCCGTACTTATAACTTGCACCTCCTTACTCAATATCCTTAAAGAATGTTTACATCTTAGAACATGGATAAAAAGAAAAAGAATAGCAATTTGTGTTCTAATATCCAGCACACTTTTCCCCTGTCGTAGGCTCAATTAGCACTGCCAGGAAGCATGGGCTGTCTGATAGGAGGAAAAAAAATTATAGATTAGTGAGGTCAGGGTTAGTGGAACTGGTCCCAAACAAGGCATGATTTCCTCAGCTGTAGATCAGCACTGATATCTACTGGGTTTATTCTCATGGGCAGGGATATCTGAATAGTAACAGTGTAAGCCTTGAGAAGAGAACATCTTCATTGCTTATAGCAAGGTTCTTCTGGACTGAGTCAGGGCCACAGCCCTGGTGAGAGGAGTAAAAGCAAATCCAGCAACTAAAGAGACTGGGAAGGGCATCCGAGATCTTAGCCCAGCAAGTCAAGCTTCAGAGAAGCACTACAGTAATCTCAAGGACATGGGATGCCAATGAAGAGTGAAGTTGGAGATTGCTCATAGGGCTGGGCACATGTGTTGGGTACTACCATCTAGCTGTAGCTCTGTAAATACACAGCCCTCTAAAGGTTTGCTCTGGGTATGCTGAATGTGGGGTTTAGGTTACAGAGACTAATGCCAGGACCCTCCTTTTGTTAGAACTCCACATCTAATACACACCCAGGCTTGGTTCTCATTGAGTCACAGCCTGGGTGGGGCTGGGCCTACAGGGTGAATAATCTCAGTTTTTGCCCCTGGATCCAAGTGGGTCATGCATAGACTGATAACAACTTGTTTTTGCAGTTCTTCTGCCTATTGAAACCTTGAGTTAAACCAAAAACTTTTTTCTCAGACAAGTCAAATAAACACATTCAAAATGGAGACAAGAGGTGAAGGGGAAATTTTGTCACCTCTTTAGAGTGCTTAGACTTAATACATCCTTTTATCAATCCCAGTGGATTTCTTCCAGGTGCTTGAATGACTGAGATGCAAAGACCTGTGTCTCCCATGCTTGTTGCTAGTATATTTTGGCAAGCCAGTTTTTCTACTTGAAAAGAATGAGTCAAGTGTGTCTGCAACTTAAGGAGTCGGAGTATAGAAAACCTAGACACCTTATCATGTAGATATGTCCTGATCTGACTTCCAGCTGTTGAACAGTTGGCTGTCATTACTGACTTCCTAGTCCCTTCAGGTCAAATTGTTGATATCCTACTATCTTGATCTATTACCTTGCCCTAAACTGGAAAAACAACAGTAATTGTCTCCTCATCCCTGCCCCTTCTTTAATATTTGTGCTTTTAAAGAGTGATAATGGAGATCAGAATTTATGCCACAGTTTTCAACCATAAGAACGTTGGAGTTTTACTGTCAAAAGTTAGTAATTATTGTTTTACTTATAGGCTGAAAAATCAAATGGCACTTTTTCTATCTTTCAGTTGTCCAGGTAGACTGATAGCAAATATCTAACTCTTCTCACTTATTCACATAATCCCAACGGAGATTGGTTCCTTTAATCTTTTATACAGGTTCCCACCAGATGATGAGATTTTTGAGGTACAGAAATAAACCCATTTCACTGTGCAGAAAGTTAGTCATTAATACACCTTCACATCAAACACCAGAAGCAGTTAGTTCTGAGTGAAACACTGGAGTGAAAAGTGAGCTCATGTCATTTGTTCTATGACAAGACTTCAGAGCCAAAACAACAGGCATAGGGAAGGTGGAAGCACTATTTCTGGACTGAGAGCTGAAAATTATAAAGTGTGGAAACAAGAGATCAGTGAAACAAAGGCAGCATAAAACAAAAGGGAGTTTCCATGGCACGCCATAGAACGTTAGACCTATGTGATGCAAGAGGGGTTATGTCCTACACTGGATTCTGTGATCAGATAAGTTGGAGAAATACTGAATTAAAATGCCATTGAATAGTTTTTATTTTTTCCTGAAGTACCACTTACTATACTAGTGTGCACTATTAGTCTCCAAGATAGGGAAAGCATGTGCTGCGTTTCCCAAGTTGTATGGTCTGAAGATTCCACTTAGGACAGTGTTGTTTTAGAAGGATTTGATGAAATGCCAAGAGAAAAGAGGACAGGAAAGGAGTCAGTGTGCCAAGAGCACTAGTGTTTAAGGATTTACAGAGAAGTGGTAATAACTGAACCCTAATCTCAACACACATAAGAAAAGGACCAGAAGAAGAAAGGATAAGGCAACAAAGAAGAGGAAAGAACAGGGCTGCATATTGTGGCTTTGACTGGGCCATAGGTTTTTAAATCCTTAGTGATCAAGGCTGAAATCAACTTAACCAAAGGTTAAGGATTAATAAACTATGGGAGTGAGGTGGGGAGGGCAGCAGCAGAGCAATGCAGAGAATGGAAATCCTGGGTTGTTTGACTACAAACCTCAGTCCTGAGACATATTGTAATACTATAATACATTCAAGAAATGAAGGTAGCTGCATAATAGCATGTCAGGAAGCTCAAGTGTGAGACAGCTGCATTGCTCTAGGCCTAATCCTGTATCAGGATGTGTTTCTCTCCAGGTCCTCTCGGCCTCACATCTGATTCCAGCACAGATGTGACAACCAGTTTTGCATGGGCTCCTACTGGCTTCATGCAGGTCCAACCCACAGTACCTCATTGAAACCCCTTTCCCGTTCTGGATATCTGTGTTGATGCTGTTCATTCTTTCGGGGAACTCAGGCTATTTCTCCACTTTTTAGCAGGTTCTGTTTCTTGTGTATTGACAGAGTAATTACACATCCATAAATACAATCCTGGTATTACAAATCCTAGCATAGGTTCTGTCTGGTAGGGGCCTGGTCATATGATAAACAGCTGCAGTTTAAAAAAAACCTACAAACTCTCTGTTCAGCAGCCAGATACCAAGGAAGGGACACAGAGATACCCAACTAGGGTGTGTTACTCCATTGATATTTTTGGAAACATGATTGCCTCACATTTTATTTTCCTGCCACTGGTTTATTTTAATTATTTTCATAAACTTTTAGATGGTTGACTGTTGGAGATCCTCATTCAGAGATTTCTCTCTTTAACCTATAAGTAGTGACTTCCAGTGTTCTGACTATAATATTAATTTCACATCTTTCAAAATTGCAGTGGAAAGCATCTTTGTCATAATATTTTATCTCATACCATATTTCTTCTTCCAAACTATAGACACCTGCAGTATTCATAGCTTTGTGGACATTGTTATTAATTTCCTATCATTCAAACACATCCCTATTCCACTAAAATTCGATATTTTCTTATCTAATTTCTCCCCCTTTTTAATATTGGGGAAAACAGTGTCAGATTACTTGACCGCTGAATTTAATAACAAAACAGTAACATAAAAACTAATCAAAAACTTTGAAAATTAAAACCACCACTGTCTACCAGTTTTTCCTATACATAGGACTTAAGAGTTGACATTTCATCTAGCAGGTTGGTTTTGTGTGCCATGTGAGAAGGGCTTGGGCTCATTCAGACCACTGAGCTGAAGGAATTCCAAGGCTGGAGACCTTTTGGCAAAAATGACTACATCATTATCTAGATATGTAACCAAGGATGATAGTTCTCATGTGTTTGCTTGTGCTTGGCAAGGTCTTCAAGGTTGCATATGACCTTCCCTTCATTTCACTCAGTCCCAGTAGCTATTTATTTTATCCTTTAGCAATGTGACTCTCTCTCTCACCCTTGGGCTTCCTGACATGTTATAATGGACCCTATGTTCATTTGTCCCTGTTACAATGTAGCAATATGGTCACGACCAAGGTTTGGAGTCAAACCACCCAGGATTTCAGTTTCTGCCTCATCGTGTGTTAGTCCTGTACACCCTTGGTTAAGCTTTTTAACCTCCCTGAGCCTCAGCTCTCAGTCATGTGCATTGTGGGTCTTATTATTAGTAAGATCACTGTGAAGTTTAAATGACACAATGCATTGTGGCAGACTGTCAGGGTCCTGCCTGTGTTTTCTGGGCCCTCATCTACACACCCCAGACTCCACTCACTTACTGGGAACGCGTCCTACTCCTGGTTTCATTCTGGCTGCAGGAGCGTGGTTGGCTCACTCACAAGGCAAACTGGAAGGCTACAAAAGTGACACCTCCAACAGCAGGCTCTTACTGGGAGTGCCTCTGAGGCATATTCTACAGTTTCCAGAGTTTCAGGCAGCGCTGAGCTCCAGTTGCCATAGAACTTAATTGCTTCATAGCACCTCCTTCCTTTTCCTTCCCCCACTCGTTTTCCTGGGATCGCCTTTCAAATACATTACTTTCACTCAAATCCATGTCTTAGGGTCTACTCTTCAGTAAACACAAAATGAGATATATAAGAAGCACTTACACAGTGTGTGGCACATAATAAATGATAATTCCAGAAGACATACTTACTTATTAAATAAAAACAAGGATCTATATTTTTGAAAACTACCTGGATGTATGGCTGCCATATCTGCTACACTTCTTTTTTTCACCCTTCCTCTTATTAGTTACAAAAAATCATCAATTTTTGAAATTTTATTTCCTATTTGAATTGCAGCAACATGTGTAGCAGATGAATTTGGGCAATGACTTTGCCTGCACTAATTTTGCTGCCTTTTAAAGTAAAATTCTGTGACATCTATTTTGATCTGGCAGTTCATCTGAAAAATAATAAAAGTAGAATTTCAAATGTGATGGTAAGAAAAATTGTACTGGTATCTGATAGCACTGTAGAAAAGCAAGAACTCTGTATTTCACAAAAAGGCTTGGTTTCCCCCTTTTAGTGAACACTGAACATTGATAGTATGTTTTGATAAATTAGCTATAATATCTTTGGAGGCCAAGTGTCTCAGAAAAAAGAAACAGTAACATCTTAGGAAAAATGGAAAGCATAAGATTCCCACCTGTAACTCATTAATTTGGACCAAGGGTTATATTTCACAGAAAGCAATTACTAGGATGGATTGAGTTCTTTCATACAGTGTTTTTTTTTTTTAATTATAAGAATGTGTTGAATATTTTCTCTGACCATAGCTGCCCTCAGCAATATCCAGAATTGATGGCCATAGATTACTTCAGCGTTTTTCTCTTTTCAGACTAACTGAGAATTGTTAACTATTTATTGCAACATTAAAGAATTAGATTAGAAGAAAGGATGTCTCTATTCTTTTTATTCTTAAAGAGGATAGGTTATTGTCAGTGGAATAACAGTGTGAGAAATGCACTAATTACCTTCTAATACAATGCATAAGTATAAATCACAAGTGGATGTTTTGCGTGCTTTGAGTGTGTGCTTGTGTGTGTACATGACTGTGCTTTGCTTCTGTGGTTGTTCAGTTCTTAATAGTTAGCTATTTACATACAAGTCTTTAGGGATGAATAACTTAATGAAAATAAAATCAAACTTGAGTAGAGCTGGGTGTTAGAATTTACCTCTCTCTTCTCAAATGTCATTCTTTACAAATTCCAGTAGCATTACTAAATTAAAAGAGCAATTTTTAGCTTATTTTTGCTTTGAGTCTGTGTTTACTTTTTCACACATATTTTAATATTCTCTTTTTCTCTTCTCATTAATGAAGCAGTATTCCTGTGTGTTAATTTCAGGGCTATTTACAAATGCAGCTCACATTATTGTTGATAAGATAATGATCTAGTAGAAATTAACCCCCTGAAATTAACCAATGAAACTCTACTGATCTGCTTTCAATCAACATTGTTGTTGCTATTGAGCATTTTAGTTATAATGAGTTCATTGGCTTTCTATG
The DNA here is from genome assembly GCA_033961575.1 of Aselliscus stoliczkanus. NCBI lineage: Eukaryota > Metazoa > Chordata > Mammalia > Chiroptera > Hipposideridae > Aselliscus > Aselliscus stoliczkanus. The sequence continues at coordinate 36,733,210 of CM066738.1, forward strand.
AAATCATAGAGGCTGTCCTAAATCCCAAAGTTCTATGCTGTGTTTTCATTTTCTGAGTAGGCCTTTGTCACTGTCACTTAACACACATGAGCTGTTTGTCACACCCTGAAAACAGAGTTGAGGGAGCTTTAGGGTCACCTGCCTATCACCTGCCTCTCTCTAATAATGAGGAAATCAAGACTTAGAGGATTTCTGAGACTCTCACAGAGTTCCATAGCTAAGTAAGGGGCATGACTTGAACTAGAACTTACATCTCTCATAGTCAGTCCATTTCTCTTTAATCTAGTTTTCCTATCAGGTGTCTGTGCATTTCTGCAGGGGCTAACTCTTCTCTTCCCATGTTATGTCTGATGTAGTAAGATCGTGGAGATCATGGAATACTGGAGCTACGATGGACTTCAGAGACCTCCTGCCTTCACCATATTTATACTTCAGGGGAGGAAACTGAGTCCAGAGAGTTGGAATGGCAAAGAATTTCATACAGCCAATTTGCAATCTCATTACATCTATTCTAACTTTAAAAGGGTGAGGATTAAATCTGCTTTCAAAGCACAAGCTGGACTGTTTCTTTATCCAAGTTTAAGAAGGGACTTGTGACACCATGTATAACAGCTGTTCATTTCTGTCTGGCACCAATGGAAGCCTCCTAGTTCATTTACACATTTCCTCCATGATATAGGTTAGCTGGTTTATTTATATTTCCCTGCCAAAATAGGCAATGCATGCTGACTAAACCAGACTATATGGAGAAAAAAAAACTATTTGTGTTTTATAATATTATAATACATTCATCAGCCCTTAACTAGCATTATGATTAAAATATGTGGCTCAGGGTTGTTGCCCGGGAAATGCCAGCCAGTGAATTTGGCTTAAGCCCAGGAACTGTTCTTGCTGATGTGAGACGTGTCATTTCTATGGGGGTTAGATTGTTGTACTCTTTGTTTTCTGATACTCTTGGTAAGGAAGTTAGGACTTTTCATCTTTAAAACTGCTATGTCCCTATGGTGAGGTAGTATTTTCTCTATGCTGAGTTGGATTTCTTTGTTTCCTAGACTTCAGGAATAGTTAAGATATACATGAACGTCCACTGCACTGTAAACCTCCCGACCTCTTCAGAAGGCTGATGTGCTACATACCTGTTTTAATACAGCACGCTCTCACACATGCACACATTACACAATAGGAGGAATGCATATTGGTTTGGCCATATTGTTATTTTCATACATCTGTGCTTTATTTTACATTTTCCAGTGTATTAGCAATCATTATAGATTTTAAAATTCATGTACCAAATGACATTTACATAATTTTACATATTTTGATTCAGCATCATTTAAAAATGTAATCTAATAAGTTACAGGGCCTCATTCAATGATTCAAGTCAGTATCTGTCTCTAAGTGTGTCATTACTTATTCATTAATTGAAGCCCTTTAATTTTATGCTCTGCTCTTGGCAATTGTGGCTTATTTGGTGCTTGTTACAACCACTTTAGACAAGTAAATAAAATCAGATGAAAAACCTCAGCAACAGCTGGAAATAAACCAGTAGTTTCTGTTTGGGTTTGGCAGAGTCAAGCACTGCAGGGCTGCATTGGAGAAATACCAGCCAGAACTGTTCACACTGTGAGAAAAGATTATGTTATCTCTGGCGTTTGGGCCTTCTATGTACTAGGACTTTTCTTTGTCTATGAAAAATGCCAACTGTGTGACTGGGCAAGAATATAAAATAATTGAATCATTATCACAAGGGTAATAGTGTACGTCTTTCTGGTTTACCTGTGATAAGAAAAGTTTAAACCGAAATACATAAAACGATATTGAACAATATGAAAAGGCTCTTTGAGAGGCTTATTCTTATTGTTATTTTTCGTTTTCCTTCACTGGTATTTAGTTCAAGTACATGATAATTCTGAGGAATTAGCAGTCTTTATCAGACCACCCAGGAAAGAACAATGCCTTGCCAATAAATAAAGCCATTAGCTTGTAATAACTTGTTTGTGACTTCCAAGTCACACTTGTTTTGGCAAGCAGGTGTCTTCTGAAATGTCTGTATGGTTAGCATACTGGGCTTATTTCTGTCCTCCTCTAAGAGCAGATGGACATAGTTTTTTTTTGTTTTTTTTTTAAAGACTGCGAGTACCTGATAATTTCCATAACATATTTATAATAATTTCATTGTGGTTTAACCTTATTATAATGGAATTATCAATTTACATATTATTTCTTTAATAAACAATTTCACTTCTGAGATGATGAGGGAAAAAAATGAATAAGGCTTCAACCTCTTGCAAGACTATTTAAAGTTGGTCAGTTATACCTAATTATCCACTTTAAAATTTTGCTAAATGGTAATTAATGTCCATGCTCTGATTAATTGTTCTTTTCTTCCAAGTTATACTCACTTTGGAGAAATCAGGTTAAACCATAGCATGTGAAGCCCTTAAAATTATCTGTAGACAAATACCTTGATCTCAGAAACTTAAATCATCTTAATACTTTTTGGAATAAGACCAGTAATGGGGGAAGGATAACTGAAAATAATTGTTTTGTTTTCCTAATTTTATTTTTCTCTTTTAGCAGAAGAACTGTTCTCTTAACACTAGGAGTCACAGTCTTTGTTTACTGATGGATTTATCTCTTAATCGAAACCTAGCATTATGTATTTTTCCATTTAAAAAAGGGGTGATAGCTTTCTCCTATATTCTTCATATATATATATATATATATATATATATATATATATATATATATATTAAGAATAGCTTAAATCAGGGGTGCTTAAACTTTAGCATGAACACAATCACTTGAAGGGTTTATCAAAATCCAGGTCCCACCTCCAGAATTTCTGATTGGTCTGGGAGGGGGCCCCGAAATTGAATATCTAACAAGTTCCCAGGTAATGTTATTGTCGCTGGCCTGGGATTACACTTTGAGGACAAATGCCTTAAATGAACCAGAGAAGAGAATGGTAAGAAAATATACCATGTATTAAGAGAAGTTTATGACACATGTGCCAAGCAAAATAAGTCACACAAAAAAAGTCGAGAGCCATATGATTTCACTGATATGTGGTATATAAAACTGAAAGCAGCAAAGAATCAAGACAAACAAAAAAAGAAACAAACTCATAGACATAGACAATAGTTTGGTAGTTACCAGAGGGTAAGGGGGGAGTGGGGTGGTAGATGAGGGTAAAGGGGATCAAATATATGGTGATGGAAGGAGAGCTGACTCTCGGTGGTGAACACACAATGTGATATATATGATGTATTACAGAACTGTACACTTGAAACCTATGTAATTTTACTAACCATTGTCACCCCAATAAATTTTAATTAAAAAAGAAAAAGAGAAGGTTGCTCTGGGTTGTGAGAGTATAGGTAATTTTGGACTTCTACTTTTCTGTATTCTCTATATTTTCTGCAAGATATATATAATATATATAATCAGAAAAAAGGTGAACTTTTTAGAAAAATACTAGTTGAACCTAGTAATTCATTAATCTGTATTCGCCTTTCCCTTTTGTATGACTTGTGTAGGGATGTAGTGAAGTCTGTCCTTCTTACCTACCAGAGGCAAACATTCTCTTCCATGTCTTCTGAGGTGGCTTTCACCCAGCAATCACCAGACAATTGCTTGGTTCCTATTAAAGTGCACTTATGATTGTGCTAACTTAGTACAAAGAATGCTGTCTCCCCATATTAGCAAATCACTTAATTATACTTTAAAATTTTTCCATTTTTTTTCTCTCCACCCTCTACCCCTCCATCTCCCCTCAAAGTTACAACCCCCAAAGGTTCTCTATACACTAATGGGAAAAAGGATCTGGTGGGTACCAGTATGATGAGAGACTGAGAAATTCTGCTCTCCCTTTTGGGACTGTATTCATTTTTGACAAATTTGCCTTCATCAGAGCTCCTTAAAATAAATCAAAGTAATATAAAACAAAATAAAACATTTCCTTCGGTGTTTTTCTTCCAATAACCTTTTCCTAGGCACTTTGCCTTGTGTTTTTATCTCAGATTTTAAAAAGCAAACTACATAAAACATCCAAAGGAAACCTTTCAAAAATCTTGGGTTCTTTTATTTATGACTCTTAGAGGCATGTGAGAGGAGGGGACTTGGTTAGAGAGAATAAAGGTTATAACCTGACCTGTCTGTGGAGACAGTGATTTTAATTACATTTAATTCCCATTCATTCTGTATGTTACTTGATCCACTCATTGGTTTAAAAGCATATTGATAAATACAGCCATGACTTAACCTCTTGCCCTTCAACTCGTCTAGAATTGCATCCAGGCTTAAGTGAGTTTGCCACATTTAGATGTCATACTTTGTTACTGATGAGAAAGCATTGAGATCTCTGCTAGATAGTTGAGCCTAAGTTTTTCTATAGGGAAGTCCATATTCCATTATCAAAATAAATAAATAAATAACTTTTTGCAAAAGACTTTTAAGTTGTTGGCTTATAGTCAAATGTAAGTGATAGCTTGAAAAATTACAGCCTCCATACATCTCACATACAAGTTAATGCCTACTCTCCATAAATGCTTTAAAATGTTTCAGCAGATATTTTCCTAAAGGTATTTAACTTATTTACTAATTTATTAAATAATTATTAAAATACGTATTGTATCTGACACTATACTAAGCATATGTATGTAATACCCAGTTGAGGTTTGATAAGACAACTTTAAATACACATGTTTAAAATATGTTAATATTTTAACATGTTTTTATTCAAAAACCAAGATACAATAGAAATTTAAAATATTCACATGTTTTATTAATAAATGCATGGATTCAAGCAATGAAAGCAGATTGATCATTTCAACCTCTATAAAAACACATCTTCCTTCTTTTCTAGGTTTTAGTAGTTTATTTCCAAGTGATATGGCAGTGTCTAGCTTTATAGGTCAGTGGTGTCAGGATGGGAGGTTGCCAAATCTGTTGGCAATGAAGTTTAAAAATAATATTTAAAAAATAAACAATTGTGAAGAATAGTTATTCTAATAAGAAATCCTTTTTCATAAATCATTAAATTCCAAAAAGGTCTTAATGACACTCATGCTGAATTGGATTCTGACCCTGAAAGCATATAGGGAGGGACATTGCTGAAGATATTGTCAAAATTTGAATAGTATGGTAGAGTTGTACCAATATCAGTTTCCAGACTTAGAGGGTTTTAAGGTTGTTAGGAGTATCCTTGCTTTGGGGAAATATAGACTGGAACATTTTGTGATGATAAGGCATCAGGTCTGCATCTTGTTCTCAAACTGTTTAGAAAATATTGTTAATGAGAATGAGAACAGATATACATATTTTTGAATATATATATATATATATATTATGTAATATATTTATGTTTTACATAAAATGTTTTATATATTTTGTATTTACATATATTTATAATATAAAATGTATATATACATATAAAATGAGGCTATATATATATATATATATATATATATACACATATATATGGTTACAAATGAGAGAAAATATTAACAATTGGGGAACCTGGATGAAGAATGTATAGCAGTTCATTATACTGGGTTTGCAAATTCTCAATAAGTTGGAAATTATTTTCAAAATAAATTATTTTAAAAGACCATACAATATATAGTAATACATTGATTACTGCAATGTTTTTCAGATTCTCTGTCATGGTATTTAGCTTGATTCTGTATGCCATGGCATTTAGTTTTATAACTAAATCATTAGTGATAATTCTTTTGGGTTTCTAATTCTAGAATATCAATTAAAATTTCAAGATGTATTTAAGGTACTTTATTGCATATAGTTTTGTCCCTTTTTTCTCCACTGTCAGGCAATACAATTTTACTTTCTAAATTCTCCATGTTCATTACTAAGGGTGAGAATTAGATAATTGTTGGTTTCATAAACATCACAATAGATAAAAAATATCATATTTTCTCACATGTGCCTCAAATATCAGAGTTCTGGCTCATAAATCAGGAAGAGCACAGAAAGATACAACTGGAGTCCTTCCTAGTTCCACTGTTACAGCCAAAATCCTGACATTCACGCATATTTACAAGACCCATGTTTCAACAAGCCCTTATGTGCTTTGAGTGGGCTGAAAAGAATGTGAAATAATTTCACATGACAACTTTTTCAGAAGGCTAGATGAGGAACATGGCATCCTCCTCAAAAGAGAAAATCATCTTTGCTCATATAATCATCATTGTTTTCTTTCCTTTTGGTAAGCCATATAATAACAATGCAAAATTTCATTTGGAACATTTGTAGCCTGTTATCAACACATGCTAATTTGGGGTCATGGTTTCCCTCACTATCTTACAGTTGTAATACCACCCAGATGCATCACCCTGACTTGGGAATGAGACCAGCTCTTGACCCTTTACGTCGTCCTCTAAACCAACACCAATGCAAAAGTCCCCCTGATATTAGATAAAATGATGAAACTAATGGTACTTCTAGCACCCACTATTTAATGAGCATTTACCATGTCCTAAGTGTTTTTCATTCTTGATCCAAACTAACCTTCAAAACCACCCTGAAAGATAAGAATTATTATTTCCATTTTACAAGTAAGGGAAGAGACTCCAAAGGGCTAAGGAGCTTGCCTAGAATCACCAGTAACAGTGGTAGACAAGAAATTTGCCCATCCTTTCTGAATCTGGAACCTGCACCTGTTTTCAACTCCTCCCTCCCCCACAATGTCAGAGAGATCACAAATGGGTACTGGCATGACTGAGAGAAAATACATTAAGACAGCATTAGGATTTCAAGTGGATGGCAGATTTTGCAGCCTGCAGTTGAGAGACAGCGACAAATCCTCTGATATAAGAGCACAGAAGCTTGCTAGATATCCTAATTATGACACGTAACTCTGATGCCATTTTGTTAAAGGCTTTGCTTCTTTATATTTCTGTCCACATGCTCGTTAGTACATGGTACATGGTAGATGCCTACTGACTTTAGTGACCAGAAGTAACCAGTTGAAGCATTAAGGGAAATTGCCAATTAAGACTTCAAGAACAGCTTAATTTTTTAAAACTGAAGTATTGATAAAGGGGGCTAGGAGGTAGAAGGTTTACAAAGAATTAGAAACAAATTTTTTAAAAAGGATGTTAAGCCCTGACCTAATGAATACATTTGTAAGCATTACTTTAATAAAAATAAATAGACATATCAAAGTAATACTTATCTTCTTTTTTCTTTACACTTTCCAAAATGGTTGCATTTTTGGCTTTCTCTTTAGTTGTAAATGCCTAGTTCCCAGAGATATTATGCGTGTTGACTTCATATTACTTAAGAGTCATGGCTTTTTCTTCAATCATCAAGCCATCCTTACCTAATTTCAATCATACTGGTATAATTTTCATGCTTCTAAATTAGTTTATTAGAATTTTTTTCCTCAAGCCATCTTTGCTAGCATAATTAAATTACATATATTCATCCTTTGAATTTCATTTTCTCCCACAGCCCTTGAACCTGGCATCAAATTCCCCATTCAAAAAAACAATTTTATTTACTTTCTTCCTGGATTATGTGATATCATGTGTTCCATATGAATATGAAAGCACTATTTTTTTCAGGCTTCTGGTAATTTTTTATTTTTTATCAGTTCAAATTCTCATTTTCAACAGAAACTATCAAGATTGTCACTTTACTATTTGCTAAAAGGAAATACACCCTATTAAATGTGCTTTAAATAAATTTAAAAAAAAAAAACACGAAAAACCTGATTCCTTTTTTACAGGGCCAAAATTAAAGCAGGCTATAAACACAATCCATGAGGTGTGGTTTTATAGCTCTGCAAAAAAATCTAAGCTTTTGGTTCTTTCCCCTGAGAATTAGGAACAAAATATGTATTAGTATGATTGATGAAGCAATGATGTCCCAAACTGTATTCACATTAATTTTTGGTTTCACAGAATTTACAGCTAGATAAGCTCCAAAATAATAACTTTTCCCAGATATTTATGGTGTATATAAATTCTTTAGTACCTAGCATAGAAATATCACAGCATAAAACTAATCAGTATTTTCTTTAAATAGATCATATTTCTGAAAACATTCTTAGCAGAAGAGTTCCCAGATTGTTGGGGCTTTCTGTGTCCCGTGACCTTTGATTCCTGAGCAGCAGAGCTGATCATCCTCCCCATCCCTCATTTACCTTCTACAGTACTGAGTCATTGAACAAGGTTTTTAAAACATCTTGTGTTTCTGAACTCTGCTACATTTGCAAGTTTAAGGACACTGAAATATTAAAACAAAAGAAAAAGAAAGAAAGAAAGAAAGAAAGAAAGAAAGAAAGAAAGAAAGAAAGAAAGAAAGAAAGAAAGAAAGAAAGAAAAGAAAGAAAGAAAAAGAAAGGAAGGAAGGAAGGAAGGAAGGAAGGAAGGAAGGAAGGAAGGAAGGAAGGAAGGAAGGCAGAGAAAGAGAAAGAGTATTTCCTGAGGTTTCATGTAATATACTGGATACTAATTACTAGAATGTCATGCAGATGGCAGAGGGATAAAATGTTTTCTTCGTGGCCTCTAAAAATCGTTGCTGTGGAGGCAGAATTGCTCTTGTAATAGGTTCCCTGGAGCTTTTCATCACATTATAACTCTTTCTGTGATGGTCAGTTTTGGGTCCACATTATGTGACCTGACTTTCAACTTGTTTGAACTGCTGTGAGGCTGCTCAGGAATTGAAGGCTACTGGATAGTTCTGTTGTTTTCAATGAGGAAAACAATAATTGTGTGTGAAATCTATTGACAAAGTCCAGACTTGGACTCTTCAGAGCAAAACTGAGTCAGAGTAATACCTGGAAGCATCTTTACCTGCTTAAAGTAATGTGGCTGGAATGCCTTATCATAATGTAAATCTGTGTTGCTTTGCTCTATAATAATAGCATGTCTATCTCTTGCCATCATTCATTCCCTGAGGTTGAAACTGTTATCACATCAACTGTGCTCCCTCCTTAGCCTGTATTGCTCATCAGCACTCCTACAGAAAGCACAATGTCTCCTAAATATTCTCCCTAGTCCCAGTGTGTGGTATTTAAATTAAGGAAGCTAAGACATGTCTAAAAGGAACTGAAATATTGCATCTAGCCTTGCCAATCCACTGATTAAAATTCTTGCCAAGTGTTACATTATGCACAGCTTCCTTATTTTGGCTGTAAATTTCATTGCATATTATCCAGGATGAGAAAGTTAGTACTTTTTATTTCATAAGCACTCATAATAAACACAGCTTTCTTTAAAACCGTTTGAGGTGTTGGATGTGTGTGCTGTTAAATATAGGGCTCCTTTGTGGAGGAAAACACACGTGGCTCATTTTAACTTCTCCCACAAGCATTTTAGATGGGGTAAAATGGTTCCGCTAGGGATAAAGAAAATAGACATTTCGATGAGCTGCAGGATTATCCCAGCAATGGCTTTATCCTCTCTGAAGTCTGTTTTCTATGAACTTGAAGAATGAACAAAACTTTCTTTATTGGCACAGAGAAACCCACTCACCCCTCCCCCACAGCCACCACTACCCTGTATTTTTGAGAAAGCATGGGTATGTGGAAGGAAATGTGTGGGATAGATCTTAAAGTAATTTGTTTACCATGAAATTAATATCAACTAAATATCTTTATCATGATCTGAGTAGTATTTTAATCAACTTGGCTTTCTCACTCTCAAACCTAATGATGAGCTAGAGCTCATTAGTTAATTCATATTTTTTTCTAAGAAAAACTTGGGGGGGGGCTACTGTAACTATTCCTGAGAAATATTATCCTATTCCCATTTGGAAATTGAAGTTCAACAAGAGAAACAAAAATCACTGTTTCTTGGGTACCTGCACAATTATTGATACTTAAGTTTTAGATTCTAGGAGATAGAAATGTCTCCTGATTTTTAAAGATCAATTCCTAAACTTTTGGATTAGAGATGATGAAGGCTGCACATGTGACCCATAGCTGAAAATTGCTCCAGGTTCCTGAGCTAAGAAATGTGTAAATGCTTATTCTGTTACATTTATCATCTTTTCCTGGGATCACAGCCCACATCTCATTGTCAAATTGACCAGCAAGATAGCAGGTTCATAACAGAAGTTAATTTTTCAGTCAGCCCAAGGCTCTTTTAAATAGCTAAATTCCTCACATCTGTGAAGCTTCAAGATGTGGATCTCCTTGTCATTGGATTGTATTTTCTCAGAGATATTTCTTCTCCTCCCTAAAGGAAACACTGATGCTATTCAGTACCTGACACATAAATCTTTTGTGCAGGCTATAGGTGACCTCTAATGGAATCAGCTTTTTACCTGATTACTTCAGCTATATTGCTTTTCTTTCCCAAGAGTTTAATACAGCTATTTAACCATATTCCTTTGTGTCTTCACTTGAGAGTGGATTCTTGCTTTGTATTTTTTTTTTTTTAGCTGAGCCATCCTGCCACCTGTTGGAGCTCAGTTGCAGCTCAGCTCAGGCTGGGAATTGAACCAGCGACCCTGTTGCTCAGAGCTCACACACTCTTGAGTGGGCTCTTAACCAACTGAGCCACTCAGCCAGTCCTTTATTTTATTTTTTTTTTTGAGGGCAGTGTCACTGGCCCTCATATGTGGGATCCGAACCGGGGCTGCTGGCTTAACCACCACGCCACTTGGCTGGCCCTAGCCCTGTAACTTTTTTATGATGATGGCTAAGTATATCAGTTAGCTCTTTCTGTGTAACAAACCACCTCCAAAGTTTAGTGGCTTAAAGCAACAGCTATTTATACAACTCATAATTGTATGTGTTCATCATATGCTAGACAGTTCTTTTCATTTTAGCTGAGCTCACTCATGTGTTTCTGCTCAGTTGCCAGGAAAGTGGAGTGCTGGCTAGTCTCAGATAGCCTCAGCTGGGATAACTCGTCTTTGTTCCATGTATTCTCTTATCCTTCAGCAGGCTGGCCTGGGCTTGTTCACATGGGAGCTGAGCTGGTTTCTAGAGAGTGAGTAGACGTGTGAAAGGCCTCTTGAGGCTTAGTTAGGACTAGAACTGGTACAGAGTCACTTCTGCATCATTCTATTGGCCAAAGCAACTTATAAGATCAGCTTAGATTCAAGGGTTGGTGAAACAGTTTACATCTCTTAATGGGAAAAACTGTAGAGTCACAATGCCAAGGGCATGGATACAAAGATGGGAATAACTGTACCAATTGCTGTGGTAGAAAGATCTACCACACTAAAATTCTTTGAGTAATTATATAGGCAATGTACAAACCAAGCACTGTACAAATGTTACTTCATTCAATTATCATAAGAACCATACAACATATGTATTAATATTATACTCATTATATAGAAGCAGAAATTCTAAGTGACAAAGACTGGCAGTTAATCACCGTGTCTTAATCCCTACGTCTGTTGACTCTTAATCTCCATGTCTTTTGAGTCCAAGTTTTTTTAAAATTGTGCACTTCTTTCAGTACAATTTTTTTTGAGTATACAGCTATACGTATGTGTGTGTTTACTTATAAATTATATACAAGTACTACTGTCAATCTATGTTAAATGTAGTAAACTTAAAAATCACATCGTTTTAGATAAAAATTATAAATATCAACAAAAGCTTGAATACATTCTTCCATCCACATGGATATCTTGTGGCCTTACTTACCTACCAGGGACCTGTGCATGCCCAAGGCATTTTGTCATTACCATATCTGTCTTCGCGTGAAGCAGTATTTAATGAAAATCCTACTTGCTACTGGAATTCAGTTCTAGTTCCCGTTAATATTGCCTGCTTTAGGTGCAAAATGTCAAGGGTAGGGACTGTTTGAATATTTGATTAGGATGAGAGGGGGAAGATGAGGACATGGCTCTAATTAAATTTAAAGGAGATTTTTATGATTTATAAGAGCCAGGACTCATGATTTCGCGGATCCAGTGAATCCTCAGATTCCTCACCACAGGCTCAATTACTCACCACTTTCTGGAGCTTTGATAGGAAAGCAAGTTAGCATGGAGGAGTGATTCTCAAAGTCCTCAGTTAGTGCTGTACATCTGTATTATCTATGGAAATTATTAAATGCAAATTATAGGATGCCACTGTTAAAAATATGGTTATAGATTTGGGGTTGGGTCCAGGAATTCAAATCTTTTTTAAAAAAAATTTTTTTTAGTTTATTTATTTTTAATTAGTTTCAGGTGTTCAACACAGTGCAATAGTTATACATTTTACCCCTCAAAGGAATTCACATTTTTATCAGCCTCTCAAGATGATATTGACCTCACTTTGAGAGCCACAAAACTTAAATTCATATCTGCCACTTCACAGGTGGATGACCTTAGACATCTTTTCTTGCACTTGTTGAGTTTCTTCAACTAGAAAATTGGAAAAGTAATAAAGTCCAAGACTACCTTGCAAAATTGTTTTGAGAATTAAGTATGCGGTAATTTTGTTAGTGGGCTTTATAAAATGTAATACATTAGCATGTGGCATATTCCAAAAAGGTTTATTGATCTATTAAAGGATATATTCTCTATACTAAGATATTCTATATATTGTCAATTATGTTTAATTTAGTGAAAACATGCCTGTGAGCCTTTCTGACTTACTCACTTGGCTCCTACAGAGACAGACCGTAGTTTCTATTTCTTTGCATTAATGGAGGTAGGAAAGAACAGAGACTAAGACCACAGATTTTAAGTGTAGGCAGACATGGGTTCTGACCCCAGCTCCAGCATGATCTTGCACTAATTCTTTAACTTGCACTTCTTTATTTGTTAAGTAGTCATCATAATAGATCCTACCTGTAAAAATTTTTATGATGATTAAATGTAATAGCATAACCAACATTTATTGCATACTTGCTACATACCAGGCATCATTCAAAGTATTTGTTATATAATAACTAATTTACCCACAAAAAAAACCTATGGTTTTTTAAAAGAAGTCCTATGAGGGCCCTGTTTTACAGATGAGAAAATCAAAGCACAGGGAGCTAAAATGGTGGTACTAGGATTCAAACCTCTTTCTCTGATGTCAGAAGCATGCTCCCCACTTTACAACACTCTTATAAAGTGAAAGCTTGAAAGTCACTTAGCACATCAGAAGGCCTGCAGCAAATCCTGAAAAGATGTGACATATTATTATCATTATTTGATTCCCTCAGCTTCTTTCAGAATGCTTTGTGCAAGGTGGTTGTTTAATAAATTTATGTTGATTTGATTGGAAAAAACTCTGTTGTATCCTCTTGGGCTTCTAAAAGATATGTTTAAGGAGAGAGCCTCTTATTTTTCAGACTAATATGATTTGTGTGGCTGCTTTTAGATTAAGTTACTGTCTTTTATTTACGAAGAAGATTAAATGAACATGTGAACATCTTAGCACTTCAAAACCCCCCTTGCTAAAAACTATTTAGAAATTTGTCTTTGTAGGACAAGGAAGAGGCCTTATAGGGCCAATTTCTAAAATAACTGAATTTCACTAAATGGTGCTTTTAGTATTTTTCAAAATATGTCTTTAGAACGCTTTCCTGGTTCTTTTTTTAGCTACCTTTTACACTCACTGGTTCTCCATATCTGATTCAGTGCTTTGTGGCTTATATTTTCCTCCACTGTTTCCATTATCAATTTATTTATTTGCTTATAAAATGGGGAGCTTTACCTGAGGAATGCAGCTTGGAATCATGGAGTAAAATAAATCTTAGGTCAGTAAAATTGATGTGGTTTTATGTTCCCGTTCTTTTGTCTTTATTTTAGAGAAATAATGGGATAAGATTATTCCATCAAACCATTCTCAAACTCCAGACCCCAAGGTAATTTTGACAAAAATGAAAAACAACTTACTCCAAGCACAACTGAAACCCATCTTTCTACCCCACCCTCAGACAGTCTAATTCTCTAGGCTATAGTGTAAGGAAACTGAAATAAGATGGCCTAATTAATAGGCTGAAGTCTTCTGAATTTAGCCTTGTTGGATGACTAGAGAAAATATGCTGGGAGTCAAAGGCCCTTGTCTCAGCTAACCATCTGCCTGCAAGTATTTTGTCGCTGTCAGAATGGTAAAAGACAGGTGTGTCAGTGCAGCAAAAAGTCTGGTCTTTGGAAGGAGCTGCAGGCAGATTCTTAGTCCTGCTGAAGACCAGCCCCATGAGTGACCTTAGAGTTCACTCTATCACTAGCTGATCATAACCTCAGACAGTTTTTAGGCAGTCCTCAGCTTTTATCTTCTCTTAGTCTGATTTCAATCACAAAGTAGGAGGAACAACTATTTGAATAAATAGGACAGGCTGGCTTTGGTGTTCCTTGAGTCCTCAGAGCCTAGTATGATTAAGGACTCTGAGGCATACATACCTAAGGGAAAGAAGTGGGTCAAAATAATGTGTTCATTCTAGTAGTAAAATCTGAATTTTTGCATAAAGTTTAAAAATAGCAGTGATCAAGCTGAATGAAAAATTACCATTATAGTATTTAAAATAGAAGTAAATATATTAGTCAAGACAAACTACTATTATAAACATATACAAATCTCAGTGACTTTATATAATAAAGGTTTATCTATCACTTAATTGACAGTCCAGTATGGGAAGTAGGGGTGAGGGGAGCACTGACTCCACAGAGTCATTTAGGGAGTCATGCACTTTCCATTTAGTTGCTGTACCATCTTATGGGGAACTGGAGTCTTGCAACGGGTCCTTGGCATGCAGCCTGCAGACAATGGAAGATTGTGTAGAGGAATGCATGCAGGAATTTTAGGGACTGGATGTAGAAGTAGTTACATAAATTTTACTCATACCGTTTTAAAGGGAACTCAATCTCATGACCCCACATAAGTACAAGAGAAGCTGGGTAGTGCTGTCTACCTATATGCCTATGAAGAAAAACAAATGGACTTTGGTGATGATATTTGTTTATGAAGTTTAGTTGTCTTTTCTTTTTTTCCTATAGGAATATTTCTAAGTTCCTGTAAAATGGAGATAATAAAATTAGTATCGTTAGGGCACATAGATGCACTCAGTACGTTTAAGCGATAGTCATTATTATTAAATAGCTCTTCAGCTTTAAGCAGTCAGGAATGCTGATATAACTGTGAAGATTTTGAGAATTATATATCACAAACTGCATTAGGCTGCCATCTAAATAATGTAAACAACATTTGACAGCATATGATTACGTACACTAGCAAATTTTATTTTAGTTATCCATTTCAAACTAAGTAATTATCTCTTTGCCAAGAAAATATGTTCACTCTAAAATACTTGAAGTTCTTGTAAGAAAATTCAAACAGAGAGAAATTAGAGTTTAATTTTTTTCCCTAATAATCTCACCCTCTGTTTCTTACCCCATAGTCACTTTTTACATTTTGGTGTATATTTTTTCAATACTTCTATCTGTATATGTATATAAATGTATATGTATGTGGATAAGTGTGTGTATATAACTTTGTAAACAAAATTGTGAGTATACTATATATACTCTTTGAAACCTGGCAATTTGCTTAGAAATCTTTTCATGTTTAGGACTCTATTTCCATGAATAGTTGTCCCATTATTTTTAACAGCTGTATAATAGTTCATTGCATTGATAGACTTTGATTTATTTAACCAGCTTTCTATTTTTCTGAGTAGTTCCCAGTTTTCACTCTTATTTGACATGTCTTTTACTTACATCTTTTGCCCTTGCATTGATTATTTTATAGAATAAATTTTTGAAAGTAGAATTGCTATGTGAAAGAGTTGGAACAAAATTTATCAAACTTCATTTGTAAGAGAAAAATTACATGTGTGAGTGTGTGTGTACATAAACAGTGAAAGAATGAGCATTAGGATGTTGCATTCTCAGGGTGAGAGAATAAATGGTGGTTATTCATATTCTTGCTCCTTTACGCTCCTCATTTTTAAAAAGAAAAATGGATAGTTTTAAATTTATACAACATTTCCACTTAAGGAGTTTAAGATGATTAGCATTAATGGGGCACATAACACAATGCAAACACTATGCTGGTGCCTCTCATGCATTATATTATTCAAATTCCATACAGCCATGTGCAGTAGTGCCACTATTGACACTGCTTTTTAAGGAAACAAGCAAGAGCATCATATTCCTGGTAAGGGTGGAGTCTGGATTTCTATGTACGTTTTCGGAAACACTGTAGTTTACAGTAGTCTGGAGTGAATTCATTTTGTTGTGAGGGTCTTTGAGGCCCAGGTTCATTCTCAAACTTTGCAGGTATGTAAGTGGTGGTGTAGGAAAGCCCTGATGAGCTTATTTCCCTAGGAGACATCCAATCAAAAGTGATGCCTTCATGCCAGTTAGTGGCAGCAGAAGCCACTTGGACATTAGAAAAGTTATACATCCCTCAGTGATGACCTCTCATGAAATATTTAACTTCCTCTCAAAATAATATTAAAAATAATAAAAATGAAAAGCAGCAATCAACTACGTGCTGTTGTGAACTGTGGAGCGAGTAGGAGGGTTTCAGACTACCAATAACCTGGTCTATTTTCACGTCTCACATTACTATTACTCTCTCTTTCTGTCTCATTTCCCTTCTTTTTGCAATCTTGGATTACCTTTCTGTCCAAGGGGCCCATTCAGTAACAACTCAGAACCCAAGTGCAACGTCCTGATTTAAGTGCATATGGTCTTTTAGCCTTCCACCTATTCATTTACCCCCAATCCAGTTGTATAAAGTTTTCATTTCCAATGGTATCAGCTTTGTGTTTTCGAAAGGTGACTCTCACTGTGAAAGCCAGATGTGAAGGGGCATCAGGATGGGAGGTCAGAGAACCGATGAGACCTGAGGTTGGTGACTGACAGAAAGACTGCTCATTTATCAGAGCTAGAGCAGTAGCAGCAGCAGTCTGTTTTAGTCCCTGTCAAGTGAGTGTGGTTTAATGGGCATTTATCAAGACCTAAGCTACCCTTACCCATCATCTACTACCCTGTTATATACCCTACTGAAACATAATCATATTTGTGTCCTGCTGTTGGGGGAGGGAGAACTCAGAGGTCTGTTTTTTGCTTTGATTATGTTTAATTCTACTCTTTCAGTTCTGAGGGGAGTACAAATATTCCAGAATGCCTTTCTTACTTTATTCTCTCACTTTCTTCATCTACAACCTATAATGCGTTGGAGGCAACACTTACGAGCTCAGGAGATAGAATTGATAGCATTTTTTTCCAACCTTGTGTTCAGTGACATTGAGTTGATAGTTTCAAATGGACATGGTGGGAAGAGTTACACAATTGGAACTTAAAAATGCTACAACCTGTTATTTAACATTTCGTAGCACACTACTTGTATAACCCTTCTACTTCTTCTCCCCACACAAATGAAAGTGAGAGAGAGAGAGAGAGAGAGAGAGAGAGAGAGAGAGAGAGAGAGAGAGAGAGAGAGAGAGAGAGAGAAGAAGAAGAAGAAGAAAATATAGTGTTTGAGAGGTTGGACACCATGGGTTTTCTTCCATGGGTTATGGTGATTTCCAATAGGAACAAATCAGATTCCTTTTCTCTTCCTATCTCAAGTTTGGCATTTACTTCCAAAAGGGCAAATATTGACTAACTGTTTTTTCTTTCTCTCACCTCTAGTGGATGGCTGTATTCATAGAGCAGCTGGCCCCTGTTTGCTAGCCGAATGTCGTAACCTGAATGGCTGTGATACTGGACATGCGAAAATCACATGTGGCTATGACCTGCCTGCAAAATGTGAGTACAACTCTTTTAAACACTGTTTCAAAATCTGATGTGCATTCTTACCTTGTTTTATTCCTCAGGCATAACTGGGAAAGGAGATAGTGGTGGTATTTAATTAAATGTACTTATATTAAGATTTTATTCATGGTGATAAAATGTGTTTTCCAAATATATATGTCTATGATGTTCAACTGTAGGTGATTTTTGTTCTTTGACAGAGTGTCTCTGAAACAGAAAAACAAAAATATGAGCAAAATATACATTATAGTATTTAAGTGCCATGTAGTGACAGCTTCTGGAAATGATGCCAATTTCTTATTCCTTGTTCAGGTTTCTTGATTGTGGATGTGTTTAGAGCAAAGGAGATCAAAGTGATGTATTGTGTTTTCAGCTGCCATGTAAAGGCTGATTGGCAATTACAGCCAAGGCATCTGTCACACTTTGCTTTCAGGAAAAGCCTATGGAATGTGGTTGTCAGTGTGAGAATGAATGTCTTTGCTCTTTGAATGTGGAATGGTCAAATTTTCCATTATATTTAAATAGAAAGAAGTAGTACATTTGATTGACCTTGTTGTTTAGTCATTTAGCCAACTGGATAGGGTGGTGCGGAATAAAAATACTAAGGAAAAACTAGTTAAATGCACAGATTTTTTTTATTTTTTATCACATAATCTTCAGAGCCTGGGAGGTGGAGCTAGAGGGTTTCATTGCAGAGTTAAGGCATGCCTTGATCCAGAAATTGAGGCACCGATTAATTGTTTATTCCATTTACCTGCTTTTTGTGATATTGCCTGGGTCTATGAATACATTTTATGTAAAAGTGAAACTGTTTTTTGTTTTCCTTTTAGCTATAAAATTATCACACAATCTGTACGATACTCTTTGGGCTCTGTATAGACAGGTTGTGTAAGAATTAATCTCCCATGGATATGTGTGAATGGAGAGATAGGGTGTTATATCTTAAAGATTCTTTAAAGCATGTTTAAATTTGAGGATTATTTAATAAATAGTAATACACTAAATTGGTATTTTTATTTATAAATATTATAATAGTGCATACTGTGTTTCTCAGAGTGGGTTGCTAGTGAAAGTTTATCAACTATTATATATAATGTTTATTTTTCCCTTTAATGACTTCTCATTTTTCTTTCTTTGCTAGTGTTTTGCCCTGTGTGAAAGAATTAACTCATGTGCCAAATGCCTCCTCTCTCCTTTTGGAGTATACTTATGTCAAATAAAGTCCTTTGTGTACAGTGGTGTTTAGAGCAGTTCTCCCTCTGATTCAGAGAGCCTGAGGATCACAGGTGATTTTATTTCCAGGATTATGTGGCTCAATGTTTACAAATATTGATCAGTCTTCCTTTTTAACACCTTACTTCCTTTGTGATATAGCTAACCAATACCACCTGAAAAAAACAGATTATTATTTTCAGATTTGTATTTATCCTTAAACCAAGAATAAAACAAAACAAAACAAAACAAAACAAACAAACAAACAAACCTGGTCTCCTATTGACTCATTACTTCTTTATACGTATATTAAAATGCATATCAAAAATTCTTCAACTCTGAAATTTCTGGACACAGATAACCTCAGAATCACTAAATATGATCAAATAAAATGGTGGCTCTAGTGTATGTGTTGACACTCTGATAATTTTGTTTAACGTGCTTGCTCCTGTTTGACATCCTTGTAACTAAGTCATTCAGGTTAGTTCAGGGTTATTGAAGACTTGCACAGTGCCAGGCACTGAGGTACAAAGATCAATAATACCTATACCTGTCCTTGAGGAATTCCGTGATTGATCCATATCTTTGAGCTGAAGTATGGCTTTTCTGGGCATTCCAGGGCAATTGAGTGTTTGTGAGACAAGGAATCTGGATATGGAAAGTGAACAGGACTCAGTATAGTATCCACGTGAACTGAGATACTGACTGCCTCACAGACATTTAACAGGGCATGTCTAGTAAAAAAAAATAAAAAGTCATCCAACATAATAGAAATTACCAGATTGGAAAATGGCAGTGCTACCTCATAAAAGTCACACACATGGACTATTTGTGATGAGGTCTTGGTATTTCTCTATATTTAGAAAGTTTAACAATTTATATTAAAAATGTGAGGAAAAGCAAGGAAAGCAATACAAAAATGAGTAATAGTAGCTTACATTTATATGCCACTTTATAGTTCACAATACTTTCACAAGCCCTTCTATTTTAAATTATATTTTATAAACACTGCATGTGTTCATTTTCTCTTTTCCTATCCCTGAGAGATGTGTTTTTCTTTTTCATCAATTTGGTTTATCCATTTCAGAGTCATTAACAATCCACAGATGTGCTTTTGTAGAGAGAGAATGAAAAGTGAGCTCATTACATACTGTTTGGGTCATTTTCTCCTCCATATTTAATAATTCCATGACAGTTTGACAGCAGAGACTAGCTCCTATCTGTCCTCTGTGACAGCGGGTTTACATTATAGGGGTACTAAAGCCAGTCATCCAGCCACCAGTGATAATATCTTCATGCATCAGCAATTTGTTTGGAAAATGCTATTGTATGGGTTACAGACAAACTTGGTAATTTTGGACTGGTCGTTGCTTCTTTTTTTGCTTGCTAAATTAATCTATTCATAAATGCTTGTATTTGAATTAAATATACTTGTAGTCTGTATTCTGTGATTCATCATGATTGCTGGAATGATAAGCCTCAGATATTTCATTTATTCTTCATTGCGTGGGTGTTTTGAATAATTTATTTTCATGTAAAATATCTAATCTTCCTTTTCAAAAGTAATCTTAAGAGAGAAAAGAATATTGGCCAATATTTCATTGAAAGCTATTTCTAAGGAAATTACTTAAGAACTGGGCTAAAGACTGTTTATGTAATTGGAACTTTTGAGACCTATTTTACAATGTTAGAGAGTTTTAAGAATCATAATAAAATGTATATTTCTATAGATTTTTAGAAACTTGTCAACATGTGAGATATTTCTATTCATGCTATTGTCATTCTCACTAGAGTCAGCTTCATGTGGGAGAGGTTTGTCCATCTCAGTCACTGTTCTAGTGTTGACATCTAGCCTAGTGTCTCCTAAATATTTGCTGAATTAATGTGAATGAATGAGTGGTCAAATAAATGAATTGTCTCAGAACTTTTCATCTGGAAAATAGCTTTGTAATTGTTGAGTCTACTTCTAAATCTTTGCTTCCTGTAATCTGTTCTGCCCAGTGCTGGCAGATTAATATTTCTAAGTCCTTATCATTGTTTACAAGGCTCTAAATGATGTGATCCTCCTTTCCCCTCTGACATCATCTTCTGTTCTCTCCCTTGCTCTCAAGGGCTGCTTTGCTGGTCCTTACTGCCTTTGCATTATCATTGCCTTTGCCTGGAATTCTACACTGTTAGGTACCTGCATTGCTCACTCCTGCATGTACCTCAAACCCTTGCTCAAATGTGATCTCAGTGCCACCCACACCAACCTACGTATAATTGCTTCTCTGCTATATTTGTAATTACTTATCTGTAGCATTCAACCTTCAAATACACTGTATCATTTCTTACTTATTTTTATTGTCTATTTCCCCCACCAGAATGAGGGCAGAGATTTTTTCTGCACCATTTTCATTTATGTTGTATCCATGTAGCTTAGAAAAATGTTTGACACATAATCGAGTTTCAAAAATTATTTGTTGAATGAATTAATAAAATCTAACTCTACTCCTCTTAAAATTCTTCACTGCGTTTTTCCTTAAACACAGTCTTGTTAGCCTTATCTTTGGCATTCCATGATTTAATGCCATATCTTGAACTATTTACAACCATTTATATGTTCTGAATTGTTCACAATGGTTTGTCTGTCCATGGGGTTTGTGTTTGGGGCTATCTGGAAATCTCTTTCTTTGTTTCTTTCCAGCTGTCTTCCAGACTCAGCTCAAATATCACTTCTGCAATAAAATAAGCCTGTAATCAACTAAGCTAAACTAAAGAGTACTTTCTTTTTTTTTTTATCAGAGTCCAGAAGACTGTATGTTAACACACTGAGGGCACTTTTCATGTGCTACTTTTTATTGTTATACATGCAAACTTTCCACCTTTCTAGCAGCCCCTTGTATATAATGAGTACTAGAGAACTATCTATCAAATGAATTAATTGTTAAAAGTGGCAGGCTGGTTGATAATTGGTGGTCAGAGGGATGCAGAAGGAAATGTACACTAATATTCCTAAGAAATTATGAAATTAGTGTTAATTTTCCATTGTGTTTTTAAATCATATTTTAACATATATCGATTCCAAAGTCTCTTGTTTAAGAAATTTTCTCTTAATGGAGTTTCTCATACAGGTGAACAAATAAAAATAAAGAAACCATATCAACTTTATTTAATGATTTTCATCATAGCTCACATGTCTATTTTATTTCTTGAGAACATTCCACTTTCAGACTTTAAGGCTGAATAGTCATCAAAGATAATTGAAAAAAAAAAAATCTGTGTATATAAAATAGGGAATCTGTTTCTTTTTTTCTTTCTATTTAATCTTTGGAAGACATGAAAGAGTAATATTAGCATCAGACTTGCAGTTTTTCATTAATAATTTAAAAGGAAACTCTAGGGTGAGAGACCATAGCATGATATGTTTGAATATCATAGAGTGCTACGAATCAGAGTCCTTATTCTATTCCCAGGTGCAATAACAACAAGATGATGGTTGATTAAATGGTACTATTAATAATAAGTAGTACTTCTCTTGTGCCCTTCATCAAGAAATCATAGTACTTTGAAATATTAGCTTACCACACCTTTTGAAATTTTGATGAGGGAGTGACATGACAAGTAATGATATTTTCTTACAACACAAAAAGAAATTCAGGTAGAGAGTTTAGATTTGTTGTTCCCAACAATGAAATAAGTCTATATTAGAGTCAATGATAGGTGTTGGCCAAACCTGCTGCCTGTTTTTGTAAATAAAATTTATTAGAACATGGCCACGCCCATTTATGTACATATTGTGTATAGCTGATTTCTAGTGATAGAATTGAGTAGTTGCAACAGGCACTATATGACCACAAGGCTGAAGCACTTACTATCAGGCCCTTGACAGAAAAAGTTTCTCAACTCCTGGCCTATGGCAAAACCACGTTTTATAATGGAGGAAGCTGAGATCCAGAGAGGTTATGTATTTATTGACTATTATTAAATGTATATGACTTACTCAGATCACTAATGATGAAAGTGAGACTGAAATGCCTACCGTCTATTTCTTGGAACAGTCCTTACTTCTGTTGCCTTAATAGAAACTTCACCTTGGAAAGATGATCTGAATGAAGCCTTTTAAATCTTTCAAATTATAAGGCCACCTTGAAAAAAAAAAAAAACCTAGAAAAAAAGTGTCATTTTTCTCAATAAGGCCAGAACCAGAAAGTAAATGAGTGAAGTCTTTGGAGGGAGGGTTAATGCAAACCACCAGAGAGTATCAAACAATAAATCTTCATTCTTTGCTTCCTCCAGTGGCGGTAGCTAATGGGCTGAAAGGGAGTCTGTAGTCCTGAGGAAATTCAGTTTCTAGAGTAGGTCAGTCATAAGATGGTTCTGAGTGAGTCCTCTGGAAGGCATGACCTGATTTCAGCCATCAGGAGCCCTACCAGCATGTGTCTGATTGTGAAGGCAGTGGAGTGGGCATGCTGCTAGGAGTATGACTTTGCCAGTCTTTGATGGAGATTTGAGAGCCCTCATGAGCCCTTCCATAATTAAATTACTAATATTACATAAAGGGAAGACTGGTTTTTGAAGAACATAAAATTGTCTTCCTTCTTAGAGAGAGATGGGATTGTTCCTCCAAAAATCAACTCTGATTGGCTCATTTCCTTAAGTGCTTTAGGAATTTCATGTTGATTTGAATCTATTTCTTCATAATTACCACCTCTTCTGTTTATATTAAGCATACATTTTATTTCATACATTTTTATTTCCTTAGTGACCCTCATGATAAATGTGGAAGTAGGAAGGTCAGGAAGATTGTAAAACCCAGAGCAGTGGTTCTCAAAATGTGCTCAGTAACAGCATCACCTGGGAATTTGTTAGAGATGCGAATTCTCGTGCCCCACCCCAGACCAGCTGAATGAGGCACTGTGGTTTCACAATCTCTCCGAGTGAATGTGTTGGCTTCTCAAGTGTGAGGACCATTGACCCAGACTGAGGGGTAGTCCTGAGCAGAGCCCTTTATTTTCAGCTCCTGGCCCTACACCCATTTTACCACACAACACAAGCATCCTTTTGGGTCACAGAGTAAGGCTTTGTTTGAAGAGAACTCTGACATCTCTTCTTTTCCTTTTTCACATTTAGTGATGATACCTGTATTTGTTTACCTGTTTAACATTGACTGTCTTCTTAAACAGAATAACATTTAAGAGAGCAAAAGTCATATCTGTCTCATTCACCTCTGGTGGGTGTCCTTAGCATCTGACATAGTAACCAGCACAGAGGAGGTGACTCCTGATACGTATTTACTGGAGGAATTAATGAAAGCATTGTCTTTGTCATAGTCAGAGCCGCTACTGCAGGAAATCAACCAAGAAGACACTCGCAGTAGGATGATGTGATTCCAGAAATCTGCAGAGCTAGTGCAGTTGCCATTTGCAGCCTCTCTGTGTTCCCATCATGGCCAAATGTACTGCTTGTTCAAAGATGAGCAGCACAGGGGCAAAATTTGCTTTCTTGTCCACATGGCACACATGTAACCTACACTTAGATGATTTCCTTTTGTTTTTTCCTCTTTTTTTATTTGACTGATTGTGATAGTATAGATTCCATCACCAAGTGGTTTTGCAATGAAATAGCTAAAAACTAAACAATTCTAATTGTAAATAGTATCTTTTGTAAATATCTACATTTTGGAAGCAACTGGTATTTACATTGTTGTATTTTGGCTGAGTGTGTAATAAATGGTGCTTGGCTTGCATTATTTGACATCTTAGCAGGGCTTCACAGTACACTGTCTATACCTTCTTTTTCCTATGTGATCAATAGGAAATAACACTGTAAATCAATTCTGGGTAATAAATGTAAGTAGGTTCTTGAAGGCAATTCCAGCTGTGAAATAAGTAGTTAGCTGTGACACTGGCATTAACCACAGTGGGGGTAATCAGAGTTTGGATGTGTTTAATCAGAGTTATCCGCTAAGATTAAAAAGAGAGTTACTGTTGTGCAGGGATAATAATTTCCAGGATTTAAAAGATGAATATTTGAAGGTGTTCTCATAAATTAAAGCCACCAGAATTGCTTTGAGTAATTTACAAAGCTTTGAGGTCAGACACAAGCAAACAGGAAAGGTTAATCTCAGAGCCACGGTAGTTAATGTGCAGAAATTGCAGAATACATTTATTGAAATAGGTAGTTAATGCTGAGTTAAATGAAGATTTTCCACCCAATAGTTCCTTGAACTATTACTACCGCATATGATTTGATTCAAAAGTGTGCAACACAGAACAATTTGCAAATGTATTAAGTCTCCTTGTAATTAAGCATTAATCCCAAAGATTAAAATATTAGATCACTTTATGGCTTGATGAGATGTGTCTCCAGCTGAAAATGTTGATGCAACCAAGCTCTGTGCTGTAAAATAAAAGTTTGACTCTGAGTCAAAATACTGTATGTGAAGATAGAGGGTCTAAGGAGAAGTCCTGGATGGAGGACATTCTATTTGTTTCATAAAGCCCCTTAACCTCTGAGTCTGAGTTTCCCCATCATGATTATCTGGGGTTAGTAATATCTATTGAGTTGTCAGAAAAGTCATGATGTATTTTTTCGGTTTTTCTATGCAAAAATGCATCATGGCTTTTCCAAAAACCCAATACCTCAGGTGAGTTTTTTAGGGAATATACACAAACACTTTTTAGTAGTGTAACACATCATAGACATATGGCTCTATTATTACTAGAAAATACTTCGCATACCTCATTTTCTTATGCAACTAGTGCTTGTTGAATGCTTACTCTGAGTTAGTGTGCTTTTCTAGAATGTAGATTATAGTGAAGAAGACAGTTAAGGTTCCAGTCCTCTTAGATCGTAGATTCCAGCAGAGAGAGGCCGATGAACATATTCTCATAAAAGTAGAGAACCTCAGATAACAGCAAGGGCTACATGGAAAATAAAGTGTGACAGTAAAATGGTGCTGGAGGTGGGCTACTTTTTCTATGGTGGTCAGGCTAAGGCCTCCCAAAGAGATGATATTTGAGCTGAGAGCTATAGTACTATCTGGAAGAAATTCATTGCAAAAGGGGTGAAAGCACTTTACCATTGGGTTAAAAAACAAAGTCATCTCTCCTGATATGTAAAACAAGATAGTTCATGAATTTTTCAATTGTTCTTCTTGCTACAAATATTCCATTTCAGTTCTGACATATGTATAATTTTAATTGTAGTCTATTTTATGGAGATAATAGAGGTAATACTGCTGCTGCTGGAGTTGACAGGAATTTTAATGATCTCCTCATCTGACTTCCTAATTTTACAGTTAAGGAAACTGAGGCCCAGAAAGATTATTTAATTTCCCCCACATGGTAATTAAAGGATAGAACCAAGACTGAATCCTGGGTATCTTCACTCAGCATGGTGTCCTTTCTGCTAAAATGTACTGCTTTTCCTGGAATCTCTTTGATTAAACTAACTCTCTTATAGGAATTTTGTGGGAATTTAATCAACTATTAAGTGAGATGATGTACATGAAGATACGTTTGAAATTTCTTATTTCATATAGCACTTTATTATTAATGATAATTTTAGATCATTACATATAAATTATTTATGTCACCAGTAGCTGTACTCGTAAAGTTTATGTCAGTAATCCACTTGAACATGAACATATACAGCAGTGACTGCTGTTTGAGAAAATGTGAAAGTTACAGATAGCAATTAAGAAAAATCCTACACCATTCTCAAGATTCAGCCATTTGTCTCTGCTTTCTTCCAATACCATGTCCTCATAGAAAAGGGAAAGTCTGCAAAAGTCATTTTGATAATTTCAGACGGCCACTTTATTGATTTGAAAGATATGTCCACAAATCCTTTGATAGCTTTCCCCCGAAGAAGTAGAGTTCAGTTCTCCTCCCCTTGTGTATGACCTGAATGTAATGACTCCCTTTTAGTGAATAGAATATGTCAAAGTAATGGAATTACTGAGCTTAGGTTACAGAAAGACTGGAGCTTCCATTTTCGGTGCCCTCTCTTGCTACCATAAAAAAATTACCACAAACTTGAAAGCTTAAAACAGCAATTTATTATCTCACAGTTCTGGAGATCAGGGGTCTGAAATCAAGGTGTCAGCAGGGCTGTACTCCTTCTGAATCTCTCTGGGAGAACCCACCCTTGCCTCTCCCAGCTTCTGGTGGCTGCAGGTCGTCCTTGGCTATGACAACGTAACTCCAGTCATTGCTTCCGTCTGCACGTGGCCGCCCTCCCTGTGCCTCTCTTCTTTTCCCTGTGCCTCCCTTTTCCCCTTTTCTTCTCTTATGAGGACACTTGTCATTGGACTTAGGGCTCACCCTAATCCAGGATGATCTCATGGTCTTGAAATCCATAACTTAATTATATCTGCAGTGACCCTTTTTGAAAAAAAAAATCATATTCAGAGGTTCTAGGACTCGGGACATGGACATATCTTTTGGGGGTCGGGTCATCATTCAACCCACTACACACTCTCTTTAGGTGAAATCATGAGGCAGCCCTGAGAAGAGGAAAACCTGCTACCATGCAGTGAGGGAACTCAGACAACCTCTGAAGAGGCCCATATGGTGAGGGATTGAAGCCTTCCTGCCACAATGTGAGTGAGGTCAGAAGTGGATCTCCTGAGGTCCACAGACAGCCATCGTGAGCTTTGGAGCACATCCTCCAGTCCCAGGCAAGCTTTGCACCATCTGCAGTCCTGGGGAGAGCTTGACTGCAACATCATGAAAGACCCTGAGCCAGAACCACCCAGTTAATCCACTGTTGAGTTCCTAACCTGCAGGAATTGTAGCATTATAAATGCTTATTATTTTACATTGGGGATATTTGTTATGCAGCAATAGCAATAATGCAGCAATTATCACCATGAACTTTATTAAGCAGTGTAAGGAGCCCACTGACAGAGTGGTTGGTGTGTATCACATTTTCTCAGCATGTGACCTGCCAGGCTGAGGGGCAGACCTGAATGCAAGGTGAAAGCAAAATAGAATTTGTGGCAATGTTATACTTCAGTGATCTTAAAATCAAGAAATGCAACCGGACTCCTTCACCATACCTCTGCCATAGAGAGTGTACTAGGTTGAAAAAAACTGTTAGGAATGAACACTTGTGTCATTTTTATATTTAAAAAAGGAAAATTAGTTGATTAGGGTCAAACAAAATCAAGTCCAGCTTGTGAAAGAAACATTGTGAGGAAAGCAACACAAACCAAAACATATAATTGGATATTAATGTTTACCTGATAGTCATTTAAGTTATTTTTTAGTCTTTGAACATGCCACTCACATGCTCTTTACTGCTAGGAATTGCTATTTTTATTTTGTGGGGGAAAAATGAATTCCGTTTCTATCCTGTGTTGATGCTGGAGCTAAGTGAAGCAGAGGTACATTTACTCATTTACCCATTTACGTTTGTAGCAGTGCCCTTCTGAATGTATTTGCTGTTCTAGGTGGTGTGTTTCCCATTAGCTCCTTCGTTTTTCAGAACCCCCTAGAGTTTGCTCTATTTCTAATCACATGCTATTTGTGAAATCCCTATAATTTCCTAAGGCCTACGGAAGCTTTCCTCTTCCTACCTGTGACATTTGGAGGAAAGATTTATTCCTCCTCTGTGTTTATTCTGCTTAGTGAAGATCATCAGAAACAACCTTAACTGTATGTTTCCAAATTCTCTTGCAAAGCGTGCCTGCCGCTGTATTTCGAGTTCAGTTGCACGTTTGAAGGTGTGTGGAGGGCAAAGGACTGTCTTAGAAATCCCTTCCATTCACACTCAGTTTTTGCTTTTTTTCCTCATGGCACATGATGCCAATCTATTGTCTTTCCATGCGTGGCCAGGTGATTTTGTTCCTGTTTTAATGTTACTTCTGTAGTTAGGTATGTGATATACATACACATATATGTACGTGGCATTAGAAGTATATTTTCATTATACTGAGCACAGATTTCCTTCTGCATTTTAATAAGCTTTATGGGTATGATAGTCAGGCTTCCCTCCCCACCCCCATTGTGTGGATACATTTGGGAGAGAGCATTCTGGGAGAGTTTGTGTTTGGGGTGTCTTTGTGGAACTGGGATGGAGGGCCCTAAGGATCTCCCACGAAACCTGCTGAGAGGTAACTGGAGGTCAAGCAGAGGAAGCTAACTGCTGTTGTGGGCAGGCTAGCAGTCCTGGGCTTTCTACCTCCATGTGCCTAGGACATGCCCTGCCTAGTGTTTTAAAATTAATGAAAAAATATCTTGGTTACCTTTCTCCTGATAATATCCACTGCCTGAATAGTTGAGTGGATATGGAGAATGATGACAGATCGAGAAGCTCCAAATAAGTGTATCTATAAGAACAGCCAGGGCTCTGTATGCACAATACTGCATAGTTATGAGATTGAAATGTACAGCCATGCACAGAGAGGGAAGTGAGATTTAGAGAGCTACACATCCAAAAAGAGTTAATATTTTAAGCATTTTCTTATGTTCTCTGTTGTCTGCAATAGTGGTGTTTCTCCACATATCAAATTAACTGGTTGTCATGGGCACCAAACCTGTTACCTTAAACACCTTAATATCACAGTCCAAGCAACATCCCATTGTTTATACCTATTTTGAGATTAACCATCACACGACATTTTTTCCCCTCTTATTTTCTTGTTTTGCCACTCCATTCAGAAATACTGGGATCAATATTTTAAAGCCTGTATGTGAGATGTTTCTATTAATTGTTGCCCCATGGTTTTTAATAATCTTTTATTCATCACTGTGATTGAGGACATACATTTGGAGACAATGGAGCTTTTGGTGAGAATCTCACAATAGAACGATTTTAAGCTGAAAAAACAAATATAGAAATCACGCTTTTAGCAACTGAAGCCAGTTTCTTCTGTTAAAACTGGGCAAGGATTTTTTTACCCTGTTGTTAAGAGTCTATACATCTAACACTCTGTCTGGTACATAGTAGGAAATGATGTGTTTCATTCACTCAGCAAATGTTGATTAGTTCCTGAAATATGTACCAGGTGTTTTGCTTATATTCTGGAACAGAATGAAATGTAGAACAGACAGGGACCTCACCCTTGTGGAGCTGAATTGAAGTGACTTGCCCGAGATCACACAGATATTTCAGTGATGAAACCTTGCCAAGGACCTGAATTGTCAGATTCTCAGCCTATGGTCCTTTCTTCTTTATTCATGGAGATTTTATTTGGGGGATCTTATAATGAAAATATCTAGTGATGCTGGCCGTCTTGCCTCATGCTTCCTTGTGGTTTTACTATGCACTGACCAGTGGAAACAGTCAGCAGATTCTGTCACATTTGTGTACTGGGAGGCAGAAGAGGGACATGGCATGTCTCTCTGTGTAGTATAGTAAGTGATTCAGGAAAACCTTATTCTAACTTGGCATCAGAGCACAGGCCTTTCTTGACTGAGTTGTGGTATAACAGCTGCCTGACATTTTCTAATGTTACGTTTTCTAATGACATATACAGCACATTCCTATAATCCCTATAAGTATTGTGTTTCACATTATTTAACAATATGACATACGGGGATTTGTAAACATTTTTTCAATAATTAATATAACTTGATATCCATGTTGTAAGAAGAAAAAAATTGAATCTTTAGACCCTAAATTAGAATGTCAAACACGCATTGTCATACAATATGGAAGCCAATTAAATGTAGACTAATTCATTGCATATGTTTTTATTCTGCTTATTTTCCTTAGTTGTACCTTTTAAAAATAAGATTGAAGCATGTCTGTCAAAGCATCTGTACCAAGTTATATTTCCCAGACAGAAAACACATGGGTAGAGTTCTGGTGGAATCCTTGCCTTGTTTATTGTCTGGTGTTATGGTCTCTCTACTTTTTTCTTTCCTTTTACTCTTTTTTTTTTCCTTAGTGCTTTGTAACTGCCTCTCAAATTTTTGTTAAGTTTTCTGAGTTGTGGCATAAACCATTTTAACGATAGAATTTGAGGACCGGCCGAGTGGCACAGTGGTTAAGTGCTGGCTTGGGAAGGCAGCGGCCCCGTTTGGGTCCCACATATGAGGGCCAGTGACACTGCCCTCAAAAAAAAAAAAAAAAAGATAGAATTTGATACTTCCTGAAGTCAGACTCATTTGACAAGGCAAGTTAAATGAGTGTTCTTCCTGTCTGGAGTTTTCTTTCCGTTGATATCCCCATCCCATAAAATAGTTAAGAACTAGTTTGGACGTTGAAGCCCAACATTCTGGGGTTAAATTTAGGCTCTGGATTTGGGCAAGTTATGAAATTTCTTTGTGCCTTTGTGTTGCTAATTGGAAATGCTGATAAGAATAGCCCTGCCCTCACGGAAATGTAGGAGATGATGAATTAATGTCTCTGTAGCATTTGGTACACTGTCTACTTTCTAGTAAGTGCTTTATAAGATTAGCTGTTTTTCAGTAAGGTTATCCCAACCACCTTATCTAAAATGTCATCCCATTACTTTATCCTCTTGGCCTGCTTTAGTTTACATCACAACTCTTATCATCATTTGATATTATTTTATGTCTTTATTGATTCATCTGTCCCTTCCACTAGAATGTAATCTTCATGAAAGCAGGAACGTTGTTCACTGCTCTATCTACAGATCCTAGGAAGGTATTCAAAACCATTTGTGAATGAACAAATGCATGTGCATTTGAAGTTTAATGACATATAATTGTTAGCAGAGTTACTGAAAGAACAAGCCTAAGAGGACATTTAGTTTCATGCTCTGTTCATGTGGCTCTTCCAGTAACTTGGCTAGTAGTTATGAATAAGCCAGGAAAATTGCATCAGTGTATGGAAGGTCAGATCATATTTGACATTTGGTATATCTACCAGGAATACTTTAGGTGTACTGTACATCTTTTTCCTATATTTCAAAACTCTGTAGTTTAAGTAGTAGTGTCAGGATGAAATAAAACAAAGAGGAAGAGGTTTAAAAAAGGGATCAAATATATGGTGATGGAAAGAGAACTGACTCTGGGTGGTGAACACACAATGTGATATATAGATGGTGTATTACAGAATTGTACACCTGAAACTATAACTTTACTAACAATTGCCACCTCAGTAAACTTTAATTAAAAAACAAATGTAATGACCTGGGAACTATGTCCTGACTAGCTTAACTAAAAGCCAGTGAATTGATAGTGAAGTCTTTTCCTATTGAGTTAGAGTCTGTGCTCAGAGATGATTTCCCACCTCAATTTATGGTTAAACCTCATTAAAAGAAAGTGATAATTTTATGGGTTTGAAATGTGTTATGACTGACTTTCTGATTGTGACTGCTAGCCCCAGTGCTTACAACTTACATGTAAATGCATGAAAAGGGGAAATATTGATGTTTATTCCTGCTGTGTTCAAACTGTTCAGACTTTATGAGAAATAATAAAGCTTTACAACTTGTTCTTCACAAAAAGGATGCTAGAGACTTGCCGCCAGCATGAGAAATCTATTTATTATTTTGTGTCAGACTGATTTGGGCCTTCTCCCCATTTTTAGACTCCCAGAGCTAATTGTTATTGAGATCCAGAAGGAAATAGCATGATAGTCAGTGGTTAGAGAATATTAATTTGACAGAAATAAAATTTCCTTTTTCTGCAAGGAAGATAATTACCTGACCACTGGGGAATATAGCAGTATTCCCCATTACCCCCAATTTGGCTAGATGGCGTGAAGGCACAACCCACCCTATCAGGCCCTTAGGACTTCTTGATGTAAAGGTTTAAAATACAGTTACAGTTTCTTGCTTAAGAATCATTTTTGCTTCTAGTACTTGTAGTGTCAGCATTGGTCCTGAGACTCCTGCCTCAGATAGCAGGGGAAAATTAATGTTGAGGTGATGAGGGGAAGGAAGAAAAAAATATAGTTGTCATCCTAGTGTCTTCCCCACCTTGGCAGGAATTGCGTAGCCATGCAGGCATCCCACACCTCCTTTGCCCCAGATCCACAGAAGTACCGAGGGATATCTATCTAATGTGGATACTCCTCTAGCACCATTCACACTGAATGTGAGCACACACCCGCGAAGGCGTTTAAGCTAGCCCTTCATGTCTTTGTATCTCCCTACTTTATTATTTTTTTAATTAATTTATTTTTTTGAGGGCAGTGTCACTGGCCCTCATATGTGGGACCGAACCGGGGCCACTGGCTTCCCAAGCCAGCGCTTAACCACCGCGCCACTCGGCCGGCCCCTGTATCTCCCTATTTTAAAGAACGAATGTTTCAATTGCCCGTTCTGCTTCTCTACTACACTATAACTCTGAGGAAGATACCTCTCTGCCCATTGGTGCACATTACAGTCTACAAAGTGTATTCCTAGGCCTGAAGAAATGCAACTCAGTGGTCCACATTGGCACACTGTCTTCTGTTGCAGCTCTTTTATATAATAGTACTCTCAGTGTTTTCACCTACCATTAGGTAAGCCAAACCCAGTGGGGAGTCAGCATCCATTCCCATGAAGGCCTGCTTCAGTCTCACCAGCTCTGTTCAGGGCCAGGTCTTCCTCTAGGGAAACTACCATGTAGCCATCTGCAGTTTCTGTCTCTTGTTAGCAGACAGACAATTCTTGTTGGTATTTTGTGCCTTAAGGTGGCAAGAGGAACATGGCTAAATTCAGTCCATCTCTGTACTGCTGTAGTACCTCACTTCCACACAAAGCAATCTGCTTGTTAATTCCAATCATGTTCAGAACCTGGAGGGGGATTCTGCTGATGAGCACTGATGTGTCCTGCTTTCATGTACTCCTCAAGCTCCCATTGTGATTCCCATCAGACGATGCCCTCCATGGACATCCCTCTAATAGGCTGGGTTGCCTTTGCCCTTCTGTTAGACCACATGTCAAGACTTTGGCACTTCCCATGAACCTGTGCAAAATGAAACATTGGGCCTTTCATTCTTTTTTTTTTTTTTTTTTTTTTTGAGGGCAGTGTCACTGGCCCTCATATGTGGGACCCGAACCGGGGCCGCTGGCTTCCCAAGCCAGCACTTTACCACCATGCCACTCAGTGGGCCCAGGGCTTTCATTCTTAAACAGCACTCAGATCAGCCCACCAAGCTGATTTGGTTTTACCTTCTTCTGTCAGAGTGATGGCCTTCCAAACAGGGGATTGTCTACCTTAGAACTACTTTCTCCAAACCAAGCAGCTCTTTGTTGG
The DNA here is from genome assembly GCA_033961575.1 of Aselliscus stoliczkanus. NCBI lineage: Eukaryota > Metazoa > Chordata > Mammalia > Chiroptera > Hipposideridae > Aselliscus > Aselliscus stoliczkanus. Next base: position 36,767,241 of record CM066738.1, read on the forward strand.
TCAGTTGAGAGCTGTTTATAGGTCACTGTTCAAAAGGTGATAGAATCCAGCTGCCCCTCATGCAGTTCCGAAGATAATCTTAGGGGAAAAGAGGCTCCCTGCCTACAAGTATCTCCCTCCTTGCATTTACCTAGTAGCACTATCCTGTGGAAACCATTTTCATTTTATTAGGGAACTCTTCTGGGCACTGCCCTCACCTTTAGAGCTTTTCCCTAACATCATGCTAGACCTTGTGGGTATTTCAGGCTTCAAGATTATTTTATGTCCTTCAGTCATAAGTGTAGTTTCAATTAATGTTTAATAATAAGCTAGTTATTATCTCTCCAAGGGAAATTCCCTAGAGCCACAGTAGTTGTTACACAGAGAATTTGTCCTCTGCATTCCAGGTTCTAGTGTATACTGCATAGGCTTGGACAATTCTTTTTGTTGTTGTTTCCATTTAGTATGTCCAGTTAATATTTCTTAAAGAGTAGATCACCATGCCTTCTATTTTATAATACTACGTAGGAGAGGAATTCTCCTAAAAGATATAGTGTGCATTCCCATAGTACATTCAGATAAAAGACACACAACCACTTCATACAAAACCTGTTCAAACATACCAGTTCTCCTACAAAAGTTCACCTTAATTCATCAACCTTTCTATTCCTAACCATAGCCTCCATTAAGACTTCATTAATGGGTTTTGGTTTCACAATACTGGGTAAGGGAAGTATGAAAACATTCAGGTCTAGGAGAAACAACATTTTTACATAAAATCCATTTAAATATTCCACCTTTCATAATCCTATCAACACATTTTTATATTCTCTCAGTCTAATTGTTGTCCATGTCAGGGTTTCCACAGTGGGTTTTGGTACTACAGTGCTTGTGGCTTCCTTATCAGGGAGTCCTGGTAACTTCTCTTCACCCCCTGACAATTTTATACACTCATGGATGTAAGTCATTGGTTCCCCAGCAGACAGTTGAGCCAGGGAACTCTAGCCCTTTTGTCAGGCCTTATCCTGACTGATCCTCCTGATGTGATTCTACGTCTGCTTCTCATTTTTGTAAACTTTGCCTCTAGCTTTCTAAATTCCGCCAAACTGGGGTTCATTGACCAGACTTGTTTTGGGACCTTTAATGTTGGAGGACCAGTAGAGAGTCCCTTTGGCCCACCCAACCTTTAGTATCTCTTTATTAAGACCTTTGTTTCTATACCATCAGTATCCATTTTATTCACCAAATGTATCTAAAGATTTCTACCCTCCTGGCATGAGTTCCTTGACTCTCCCTCACCTTTTTTTTTTTCCCTTCTTTGTTTTATGAACATCAATGTTTGCTATATTCACCCCATTTCTTAATAACCATTTAAAAATGTCCACCTTGGTGGGACATGTCCCGTTCCTCTCTGCTTTGCCTCTCTGCATTCTCTTCTTCATTAATTGAATGTTTTTATTAGCATCTGTAAGACACTTGAGAAGAATCTGAGACAGCAAATTTGATAAGGTTTCTTCTACTGGAGATTGATTTTGCAGCAGTGAAGTTACAGGGGGTTTCATGCAAAAGGGGCCCCCTTAACCATATTTACCATGTAATGGGCTTATTTAGTGGGTAGATATTCCAGTTATCATAAAGTCAATCCCACATGGCTTGCATATAAACCATATAAACTGCTTTATCTTGGCATTTATAGGGCGAATTGAACAGTTTCCCCCTCAGAGTAAAGAGAACTTACAGCAGATTTTATACAGTTCCCTATGCTGGCTGTTCCCTTAGGAATAACCTCCTGTGTGTCTGGATCATAGGTAGCCATCTGTGATTGTATCATAACTGTGAGTCCTGTGCAACCCAATACATACTCTTCCATCCTGCAGCATTCAAAACCAAAGACAATGTCTCTAAATTAACTAAATTAGCTACTCTCACAATCTATTTTAATCAATGTTCTTCAAGAGGCTGATGCTGTTGTTCCACATAGGACAATTCCTTCACTTTATACCCTCTGGATTCAGTAGTTTCTTGGATTTGCTCTTCCCCCACATTGATTACCTTCTTGGTGACTAATGGTACTTTCTGTCGTCCTGGGGTCATTTTTCCTTGTAGGTAGCTTTGAGGCTCATGACCAAAGCTCAGACTGACCGAAATCTGGGGTTGGTCTAGTATGAAGGCTCAACCCAGAACTTTCTTTAAATTTCTTTTTAGCTGTTACAAACACTAAACAAAAAGTTGTATGTTTAGCATGCTTATTATTTTGCATTTCCTTATGTATCCAACAAGCCAACTCCTGGACAGTCAGATCTACCACCATTTCTAAATTCCATTAGTAACTTTTAACTTTAGTAGTTGATCACATGGCAGCTATAGTTTCATATGATGGGTAACGAAGTAGCCATCCAGAGATCAAAGGTTCCTCATCCCCTGCTCTTTCATCTTATCTCTTCCCCAACCACATATTTCTGTGAGTTGGGGCCTGTCCAGCAAAATCCACATCTGACACAAATTCTAAGCTATTTTTACTTACAACACTTCTAATAACAAGTGTGTGTGTGTGTGTGTGTGTGTGTGTGTGTGTGAGTCTGTGTGTGTGTGTTTATCACACCAACCAAATGTAGGATGTCCTACATTTCAATTAAATTCTGACACTATCTCCCTGGAATCAGTGCCATATGCCACAGGTTAAGGGGCTCAGTCCCACAGACTGCCCTTATGCAGATGCCAGTCAAAATCCCAGTTGTCACCAGTACTTCTCACTGACTAGCTATCAATTGAGGGTTTCCATATTCCCTGCCTCAGGTTTGACAATTTGCTAGAATGCCTCACAAGACTCAAGGAAGCACTTTACCTCCTATTACTAGTTTATTATAAAGAATACAACTTGGAACAGTAAAATGGAAGAAATGCAGAAGGTAAGGTATGGAGATGCACGGAGCTTCCATGCTCTCTCTGGGCATACCACACTCCCAGCACCTGATGTGTTCAACCTGGAATTTCTCCAAACCCCATTGTTTAGGGGTTTATTATGTAAGTTTGATTGATTAGATCATTGACCTTTGGTGATTAACTCAATCTCTAGCCTTTTTTCTCTCCAGAAGTCAAGGGTGGAGCTGAAGTTTCCAAACCTCTAATCACTTAGCTCCTCTGGCAAACAGCCCCCATCCTGAAGGTATCTAAAGGCTCACAAAGAGTCACTTAATTAACATAAACTCAGGTATAGTTAAGAGGGATTGCAGTGAATAATAAAAGATACTCCCATCACCTCTATCATTCAAGAAATTCTAGGGGCTTTAGAAGGTGTCAGGAACTTGATAGTACAAAAACCAGATGTGTATATTTTTAATTGTATTACAGTAGTCAATCTCACAACTTGAACTATATATATGCAGAAATATTCTTTAGTGCATATAATATATAACCCCCATACCTACCTGAAAACTAGTTTTCTTTCCACAAATACCCAATTTTTCCCCAGAGCTTTAAATCTAGCAGTTGGAGTTAATGTCTTCTTATATCAAAAGAACATTATGAGATTCTTTGAGAAATGAGATTTAACCACAACTTTTTTGTATTTGTAATATAAATTCATACACTATAGTTTGAAGAAAATTCATTTTTAACATCTTATATTTATGTAAGTTTCCTAGACACCATTTTAAAACAAGATTTCACAAAGCATTAGATTTCATGATATTGTAAACTGAGTTTTATAGAACTATTTAAAAATTTAAATAATAGACCTTTCAGACCATAACTGAGTATCTAGCATAAGGTAAAACAAAAGTTCCAGTTGTGAAGCTGAATATCACTCAGCTATTCAATTATTCTTAGATATAGATGGGTAAGCTTGTTGCTTTATAGTTAGACCATAAGGTATTCATTTATTTTCCTATGATAGATGTGCCAGATAGCCAAAACTTTTGCTTAGTATATCCGGGTGGGGGGAGAGGGATCTGTGATCTGTGCACTTATTTTATGCCATTCTATCCACGTGTTGTACAAATCTGTTTATGTAGGGGAACTAAATTGCTTACAGTAGTATATAATACATTTCCCTCAGTGAAAGTTGGTACTTTTTGATGCATGCTGATTTGGGCTCTGATACAGTCATAATCTACATACCAAACATATACATTTAGCTTTCAAAACAGAAGCTAGCACTGCTGGAGCTGTGGGAGTGAGTGAGTTCTCCAAAACAATCTCCTTCATCCTCTGTGGAAAAAGGACTTATCATTGATGGCCTAGAGTCTGCTGTCTCAAACCAGAGGGTAGGCTTTCCAAGCAATAACAGTAGGTTGTGTAGCATGACAAAAGGTTGAGACCCTAACTCATCTTTCTTACTTCCCTCCTATGAGAGAATATCTGTAGTCATGAGGCTTATTGTTTAAAAAATGAGCAGTAAATGTACTGAAACACTGATGTTTAAAAATGTACAAAATATAAGTAGAAAACAACGTTGTTAGTTTTCCCTTTGCAGCGGAGAAAACGAAAAGCACACAACTAATGATTTCTTTAGCCATGGAGCACTCAGGTTTCTCTTCTGCTGTAACTATTTCTGTATGTACATATATTATCTACATATATTTTGTAGATACTTTCCGTCTATTATTTTCTGATATTTCAAATATATTTTTACCTGATTATTCACCTTCTTTTACTTTGATTCTATCCTGACTAGCTTAAATTGAAGATGTTTTAAGGTCTTATGTTTTCTCCATGTGAACTCCTGAACATCTGTACTTCTAAAAAGTGATGTTGAAGTCTTTTAATAACTTCATCCTTCAAGTTTGTCTTATAGGTGATGCCACTACTGAAAAGTCTTGGTAATCCAGTAATTAAATCCTTCTAGCTAGGGCCCTAGCTAGAGAGATTTCTTGTGCTGAACTGCACTTCACATTAAATGACATAATGAGGTTTTTAACTTACTAGTTAAATGAATGAATGGGAAATTTACTATTGCAATTTATTAGTATTTTATGCTGTAAAACAAGATTTGGTGCTGTGGATGAAAACCAGTGCAAGTTTCTTATAATTAATTATCATTTCAGTATATCAAAGATAGTTTCACTCAAAGGAGAAATACCCTTGTAAATAAAGTGTAAGGCAGTCTAATGAAGCGATGTGATCACTTCTGTATGTCACTAATTTCGCCTGTGTGAAAGGCCATGTTCTAGATACTTCTGCAACATTATCTCATTTTTGTTCTCAGAAGAACCCTATACAGTAGATTCTATTATCCCTGTTTCATACATGAGGAAAATCAGGCACAGGGAAGTTAAATAACTTTCCTGAGATCCCACAGGTAATAAGGCTAGAGGGAGGATTCAAACTCTCAGTCTCTCTCCATAGCTCTGCACGTTTGAGTAAGATTTTATCTCATTCCTGGATATGAACTTTTGCTTATATGTAAATTAATTCCATTGATATTGTTTCTCTTTGATTTCTTTCCTTATTTTTAAATGAAAGTTGATGATGTTTACATAGGTTTATTTTTTTAACTTAAATGTTTAAGCTCAGAAAAGTAATGAGAATAATAACAAATACTTATGCATTGACCACCAAGAATTTAAAAAATATTACCATTTTGGCCTTTTCTTTTGCTTTCTTTTTCTTTTTTTTGAGGGCAGTGTCCCTGGCCCTCATATGTGGGACCCAAACCGGGGCCACTGGCCTCCCAAGCCAGCGCCTAACCACCGTGCCACTTGGCCGGCCCAACATTTTGGCCTCTTCCTTTTTTTTTAAATGACAGAATAAGACATTTCTGACTAAGTTCTTCTCACCAGTACCACGCTTTCATTTCCTTCTTCTCACTTCTTGCCCAGAGCAACTCTAAGAGCTGGATCTAAAACCTTCTAGACTGTATTTTTATATAAAAATATATATAAACCATATACATTTGGTTTTGTGTGATTAAATGTACATAAAAGGCCTTGCGTTGTATAGACTATACAGATTCTTGACCTTTTCATTCAGCATTGTATTTTTGCAACCTCTGCTCTAACCAGCTTCGTGCCATAAAACAACACATTAACAGGCTCTTAATCTCATTTTTCTCATCTGAAGTAGAGGGATTTTTAGTAGTAGATTTTTTCACAAGGTTTTTTCCAGCACTAGTCTACCTGAGTTAAGGCTAGAACACGTTTTCTTCAATGTTAACATACCTCTTCAGCTTTGAACTCAGTGGTCCCTGGGCCTAAATCTTTAGTGCCCCCCAACCTGCTGCCCTGATGATATAGAACAGAAAGAGTCTGTCCACCATGCGCTAGCAGAGCCAAACACTAAACACTGACAATTGCAGTGGAGAAAGATGGGTTATTTTATTAGAATGTCCCCACCCAGGAGAATGACAAGCTAATGCTCCAATGCCCAAACTCCCTGATCCAGGCAGGGTGCAGGTGAGTTTTAAGGGTCTAAGCCAGGGGTGGGCAAACTGCGGCTCACAAGCCACATGCGGCTCTTTGGGTATGTACAAGTGGCTCTGAAGTAAAATTGAAAATGAAAATAAAACAATCATAGTTTCATTTATATATTTTTAAAGACTATTATTCACATAATGGTGAATTCATTTGTTTTATGGCTCTCAAATAATTTTTAAATTGTTGTGAGGGACAGGATTGGCTCTTCTGTGTCAAAAGTTTGTGGACCCTTGACCTAGGGGGAACAGTTAGGCGGAAGCACTGGCAGGCAGGTTTGAATTGGAGTACTTGGAGTTTGGACACTTATGGTAAGGGGCACAATGAAGGATCTTCCTGCACAACAGATCCTTCACCTTCATTACTGAAAGTGTTCTAGTGTTCAAGTTCAAGTTCTGTCCTGGACCGTTAGTTCCAAGGGAGCGGGGGGCACGAGGGGCGAGACCTTGTTCCAGGTCCAGCTGGGGACCAAAGTTCTCTCTTCTGCTCATGCTTTGGCTGCATGACTTGCAGTTTTGGCCTGTTGTTTCTTAAAAGCAACTCCGTATCTTGTGAAACAGAATGGAGTCATTTTGAGCTGGTTCTGCAGTTACAATTTCTCCGCCCCTGACCATTGTCATCTGAGCTTCCTGTCTCTTTCTGGGAAACCCAAACAAAGATATTCACATATTCAAATCCTGCCTGTTTTGCCACTATCCCAAGTCTGCAGGCTTTGCAGGTTCTTCCTGGTCTACTCCAGCTCATGCTGGTAGAGCTGCTGTGGACCCCTATAGCATTTGTCATTTGAACCAATTAATGCAAGGTTGCATGTGATTATTCACATTCTTACCTTTTGTGTCCCTCCTCCTCCCAATTGTAAGTCAGTAACTTCTTTTGTGTTGCTTTGGTTTTCTTTTTTTAATGTCCCTCAGTGCCCATCATGGAACTAATGAAGAATATACATATGAAGTAAGTGTGTATTGAATGAATAACTTAGTCTTAATAGGTTCATACTCCCAGGCCTGATTTTCTTCTTGGATTTCTTTGCCTTTTAATTAACTTCCCATTAGACTTGAGGTTCTTAGTGACTTCCAAAGGGCCTGATGGTCAGAGGATTAGAGACTGGGCCATCCATTTTGTTATAGGAGTAATATAAAGCAATACTCTCTCTAGTCACATTTTCAGAACATTTGAGCCAAATTGGCAGAAATAATAGAGAATAAAAATGTGTTGGGAAGCAGCAATTAGAAGTTTATTTTTATCTAATGTCTTTAATTCTAAGTTTATCCATCCATAGTTTGTTTTAAAGTTATTTTCAAGATTTCATGAGGTTAAAAAGAAATTCAAGCACTAATGATTCTGAATGTTTTGCTTCAAATACTTTGACCACCTTTACCCCTATGAGATTGAGCCTAGCTTATTGTTTCTCCTTCCTTCCCTCCTTTCCTCCCTCCTTCCCTCCCTCCCTCTCTCCCTCCCTCCTTTCCTTTCCTTCCTTCCTTCCTTCCTTCCTTCCTTCCTTCCTTCCTTCCTTCCTTCCTTCCTTCCTTGTTTCCTTCTTGGAATCAGCCTAATTGCAATAAAATTGTAAATTGACTTTTTAAATTCTCTATTTTATTTCAGTTAAATATTTCATATGCTGAAAAATTGATAGAAGTCGAGTGAAGCTGACAGTTTATGATTTTGTTTAGCAAATGACTGTACCAACACAAGAAAACCTTCAAACCTGTAGAGAATTTTTATGAGTTTATTTGAGCCAGACTGACAATTGCTGCAAAGTAAACTCTCAGTGGATTGAGAAAATGCTCCAGAGAATGGCAATTTTGTGGCTTATTTTATATATTAGAATCAAAGAAGGAGACATAGGGAAGGTTACATGAAATCCATTGGTGGTAGATTGAGGGGGCAGGAGAAGGCAAAGTGGGGAAATCTCTGAGACTGGAAAAAATGTACATCGGGGAGATGCGTGCTTCTTTTACATTGGTGGGTACAGGATAGTTAATAATTAATATTTTACAGCACATAGAGATGGTGTTCAAGAAATAAGATAATAAGGAAGAGTTCTGTAGCCTCATGCTCTGGTGCCGGGCTGTGCCCTGAGCAGTCTGTAAAAGGAGATTACTCTGACATTTTAAGGTATGTTATCTTAGATGCAAAAAGGCAATAGACAGACTCACTTAAGGTAAAGTTGACCTCTGTCTAGGAAGCTATAGGCCTAGGACCTGACTACCCTCAGTGACCCACTTTTAGTTAGAAATTTTAACATTCAGACCATCCTATGTAGTTATTTTCATTCCCTGAGTTTGTAGGGCCTGCCATGCTGGCCTCCCCTGAGCTTGTCAGGTTTAGTATGTGCCCCACCCCCATGCTTTTTTTTGTCTATTACTGTTTCTCTTCGACTTAAGACTTTAAAGCTTTCCTTACAGTCTACTTTCTCTGTGAAATGAGGACTAGTACTTGTGGCCCCTTCCAGGCATTATTACTTATTCCATGAGTTTAAAAACTGAGGAAATTTTTTTTTTAACCTCAAACAGTAAAATATTCTACTTATCATTTGTTTGAACTGTTTAATGAGTATTGATTTTGTAAAATATATTCCAAAAAGCTTATTTCCTGAATTCGATTGTTTTCAAACTGCACATAACCTGGTTGGGCAGAAGAGGCCTTTCTTTTTGCTCTGCTTTAATTCTCCCCAAATCGACTTTAGCACTGGCCCTCCAGTTGTCATTAGAGTTCATTGCAGATTATCTTTTTGTTGGCAGAAAGCAAGCAGCGCTGAGACTGCAGGGCACAATTGCTGAAAGGTTCCTCTTTCAACTCAGCCCTCATTCTAATTTTAACTTATATGGTGCTGCTGTGAAGAAGCTGTTTGCCTGAAATAAGGTGAATACATAAATGATATCCTACATATGGAGTTCATAAAATAGGATGCAGAAATCTTGCAGCTAGAATTTAGATCCAAGGTATTATTTCCCCTTTCTTCTTTTTTCCTTTTTCCCTTTTAGTCTCCCTTTTCTACTTAATGATCGGATTGATAGGGTTGGCAGGGGTGAAAGAGTAGGATACACGGTTTTATACATTTATTTACTCCTCTCTGTTTGAAACATGTGACACTGTAGAGTCAAGCATAATTCCAGCCTCCTAAAAGCCTGAGGGGGCAGCCACGTGAAGTGAGCCTCCTGGCTTTTGTGGAGTCCAGAAGGTTTCATGGACGAGCGCTGAGAGGAAGGCGCTCAGCCGGCCCCTTGTCTGGGCACCCATAGTGATGAGCTCCAGGAATTTTGCTGAGGTCTGCTGAATTGAACTAAGTCATGCTGCCTCTAACTATGAAATAATTTGAATAGAATTCTTTGTTTTTTACACAGCTATTGTACCTTAACATTTTCACAGAAGAGCTTCAGTTTTCTTTCTGAAGGTATAGAGGCTGGGACTGTGTTTCTATAGGGCAGGGAAAATTTGTCACTCTGTCCTGCCTCTTTAGAACACAAAGTCATTGCTGTCTTGATCTTTTTTTTTAGTTTTTATGGTAGCTGAGCCCCTCCCAGGGCTGTAGAGTTTGCTTTCTTTGTGAAGCTCCTACCAGAGGCACACAGATTGGGGTGAGTTCCCTGGCCACCTACTTCTGGGAGTATTGTATTCCGACTCATTTTACTTTTGACATGAACCTTATAACTAAACCACAGATACATTAATATGATAGAGAAACAGATCATCACAGCCCTTTGTTCAAACAAGTCAGTACCCAAATGAGAAGAGAAAAATTATCATTATTAGCAGCTCACACTTAAGGCAAATATTCATTTATGTATATCTTAAATTTTATATTAAAATAATACTAATAATATTTAAATTAATAAAAATCCTCATGTGGCTAACAATTAAAGCTTTCCAGTTACATAAAGGCAGTATAGCCCAGGGATAAAGAACTCTAGATTTGGAATCCTTGATTTGATCTTTGCGTTTTCATCAAACCAGCTGTATGTGGTCAAGAAATTACTGAGCTCCAGGTTTCAGTTTCCTTATCTATAAAATACACACAATAATGGAGGCTAATTCATAGGATTGTTCTAAAAATTAAATGAGATGACAAGTATGACATTTACTACAGTACCTAGAGCTCAGTAAGCACTACCAATATTAGCGAGTAGCAGCATTTAGATCACTTTTCTGTTTATGACATTTAATCTTTCTGACAGCATTGTAGTGTAATACATACCAGAGCAGGCCAAACTTTTCTATAAAGGGCCAGATAGTCAACATGTTTAACTTTGCTGACCATACATATTCTGTTGTAACTACTCAGCTCTGCCACTATAGTGAGAAAGAAGCCAAAGACAGTGTAAATGGATGAGTGTGTCTGTGTTTCAACAAAGCTTTATGTACAAAAACAGGTGGCAAGCAGATTTGGCCTGGAGACTGTCCTTTGCTGATTCCTGACAATTCTCTACTTGTTATTATCTGTTATTTTATAAACAAGCACATGGAAGCAGATTATTAAGAGATTGCTTGTAAGCCCATTGCTAGTTAGTGGTATATGTCAAAGTAGCATCCATTGTTATTAAAATCTAAGTTGAGGGCTTCTCTGCAGAACAGTTTTTTTTTGTTTGTTTTTTTTTTGAGGGCAGTGTCACTGGCCCTCATATGTGCGACCGAACCGGGGCCGCTGGCTTCCGAAGCCAGCGCTTAACCACCACGCCACTCGGCCGGCCCCTGCTGAACAGTTTATGATGACCATTTCTTATTTGGTGATCATCTTATGTCTGAGAAACAGACTTGTTGGCATTACTGGTGAGAGTGCGGGGTTCCTGTGGGCAGTCTGCTTATACTTTGTTTTACAGCCAAGACTTCAACTTAAAAAATCAAGACAACTTTCTTGCTAGCATTCAAGTCCATCAAAGAAGAAATGGGCAAAACCATATGCCTATATCAATATTAACCAAGGATTAGAAGCATAGCACCTCAGTTATTTTTAATACTTTTCTTTACTTTTATTTATTTATTTATTTATTTCTTTTTTTTATTTTTTATTTTTTTTGAGGTCCCTGACACTGGGCCCTCATATGTGGGACCCGAACCAGGGCCGCTGGCTTCCCAAGCCAGCGCTTAACCACCGCGCCACTTGGCAGGTCCTATTTTCTTTACTTTTAATAACACCAAAACTATATTTTTTTACTCAAAATATATCTGTAGGTTCTGTATCTTTAGGAGTAAGGGCTAAAGGATATGGATCAAAATACCAAAGAAAGAAAAACCTATAATATACTTTTATGAAATAAGTTTTGGTTTTAGAGTTATTTTGGTTCTAAACGATGTCCCTAAAGAGGGACATGAAGTCTGTAGCTTGAGCAAAATCTTTTACACACCTTCTAGGATAAACATCCATACTCACCTTCTCTCTCGCTCTCTCTCTGACACACACACACACACACACACACGCACACACACATGCACACACACTCATTCATATATGAGGTAAATAGTGTGTTTGGGTGTCTAAAAGCAAACATCATGCACCAGACTCTCAGAGTTTACTTTTCAGAGGTTGCCTCAGGCTATGTATTATCCTGATCCAATTTATATGTACTCATATTTAGATTCAAATTTAATAGACTTGGCATCAAATTTCTCAACCTACTTCAAATTAGAGGCAATAAATAGGGAAAAGGGTATTGCTAGTAAGCGTGAATGACTGCAGTTAGAGGTGACAGCTGACCTTTGGGCACCAAAAGAAGTAGCCAAAAGACTGAAAAATCCTACCATGACACCATGTTGAATCAGTTGTTAAGAAAATGTTAACTTATATACATTGCACTCTGAATATTAAAGTAATAATTAAAATAAGTAAAAATTAAAGTAATAATAAGTGTGATATCTTTTAAGATTATATTGCTCTAAAATAGTTCTAACAATTAGAAGTTTTGACCTTTAATTTTTAAAATCCAGTTGTCGGAAAAATTCACTCAAGTCTAACACCTCATTCTGATGTTGGATAAATGTGGTTTCCATATAGTCATAAATATGTTATAATCTGAAATTTATCTTTTAAATAAGAATTTTAGTTTCTTGTTATCAAACATAATTCCTAATTGATCAGCTATATTTTTATTTTTAAATTTCTTTATGCCCAATAGAATTAGTAATAGCTCTTTACTCAGCTGAGTGATCATGGATCTAATGAAAAGAAACTTAGTATAGGACAAATCTAAGGATAGCAGCAGTTAGAGGATAATGCACAACTTGATGAAGTTGACTACCTTGAATACCTCTGAAATGAGTAAGCAAAGCACACCTTGAATGGAGTAACCAGAGGCTTCAGTTACATTTACTTGACAAAAATGAGTAGCATCACAATCAATAGGAAAACACAGCGTATGCTTAGGGCTGGTGATAAGGTCATGCTCATCTGAAGATGCACTCCCATTTTATCAGATTAGTCTTGGGCTGGTGACAGGCAACAAATGTACAATAAACCCATTTACCTGAATTTTCAAAAAGTGAAGTTTAATGCTTTAAATAGCATTCATAAAAATCAAATTGTTCACAGTAAGGGTGCAGTAAATATTTGGTTTATAATTTCATCTTGTACAATGATAAAAAAAGACGAGCATGGAACTCATTCTCACATATATAAAATAATTATTGCTTCAATAAATACTCAAACAAGTAGCTTAAATTTCCAATTTTAACGATATTAACTGAGCCTCCCATTGGAGAAAATTTAAAACTTGTGTTTTTTAACATGACTCAGAAATGAAGGGTTTCCTTGTCTTACTGCATCTTCTCTCTACCACTTTGGGACTCTATCTCCCCTACATCCATGAGGAAAAGTAGAGCATATCTGAGAGCAAATTTCAAGCAATGCTTACTCTCTGAAGACCTACAAATGTACAAAGCATTGTGCAGGCGCTGAGAAAGGCTCAAAGAAATATATGACATCGTTCCTGCCATCAGCACTGTTTTCACTAGATGAAGAAATAAAACATACACATATGAAAAGATGAAGAAAATACTCCTCATTACCATTTTGTATCCTGTTGTTTGCCTAAAGGATGCAATTTATCATAGTTTTATATTACTTAGTTTTATTTGTGTTATCTTTACCTATTCACTCATTGATTCTTACCACTGGTATCTCTAAATCTTTCTACATATACAAATGCAATTGAGCTGGGTCAATGTTTTCTCTAATTGATAATCCACTTTCTGCCTCCACATCGAAGTATATAATCATTTGTAAAAGCAGAGTCCTTGTAGGCGCCTCTCCTCAGGAATTTTCATTCTCACTGCTGATCAGCTTCTGCCCTCTGTCTGACAGGATTCCATATAAGCACCTCCCAAATGAAGAGACTCTCCTACTAAGCATATAAGCATATTGGGTTAAAATTGAGACAGAGAATGCAACCATTTTTATCTTTTTCTAAATGATATCCAAGTTTAGCGTTAGGTTGTAAATCGAAGCTGGAATGTGTTTGTACTCTAAGGATTGAGAAAATTGTTCATATTTCTCTGGAGTGGGTCACACATTTTCTTCCTGGATTTTTGTAATGCACCACCATCTTTGATTTATTGGAGTCTCTTGCTAAAGCATAATTACAACTTCCCGACAATCCTTGGATTTTGAAGTCGATATCAGCATTTTCTATATTGAAGGAAAAGAGGAATAAATCATGTCTCCAACTTCACTCTGTCATTCTTCAGGAATAATTTTCAGTGTTGTTGAAGAAGTTCGAAACACTCAAGTTAATCGTTATATCATCATATAGGTTTTGGAAATGGAGGGCATCTAAATTATTAGCCATGTTTAAGAAACTCATTTATTTAAATCATTGAAAGATGTCATTAATTCTAAAGACTAAGTGATAGTATATATATTGCCAAAGACTTAAAAAAAAAAGTATAATTAACCTCTGTGTTATAAATGGGGTCCATATCATCTTAAGATTTCTTTGTCCCTTTCAGTACTGACCTGGTGTTTTTCTTCAAGGCCAGTGAACTAAATGGGTGCCTTACCTTTAGCTCCACTCTCTGGCAGCTCTTTTGCCCATTTCTTATAACTCTTCTAACTCCTCCTCTCCAAAAGTATTTGCACTTGACTTATAGAAACACTTATATTGTTCTTTTGCCCAAATCCCAGGCATTCCCGGGAGAGCTGTTTTTGCTTTCTGTAGAGCACTTACAGTTTATCTCTGTAAGAGAATAGTTTTGAGTTTGGCACTTAGTCTATTTATTTTTCATTCTAATAGGAATCACTTTGGAGCTAGCTAAGCCACTGTTAGTCTGTTCCTTAAGTGCTGCCCAGACCTCTTCCATCTGTATGAAACACTTTTTCATGTCAGAAGTTTAATGAAAACAGAGAAGAGAATTCTTTAAGATAACAATAATAATGAAAGACTAATAGAATCAGGGAAATTTCACATGTTATCTTTTCAAGGTTGGGTTGATTTTGCTAATATTTTGAGGATTTTATTATTTTTTATAATATGCTTCTTGACTAGTCACATAAATTAATCAAACATACATCTCTTTGGGTTAGAAATACACATTTATTTAATTTCTACACTTCTATACAGGGGAATTATTTTAATAAGGGAAATTATGTGGCTGAATGCCAGTGATACATAAAAATTAGTATACATTATTAAAAATAAATTAAATACAGTAGCCAAAGTGGACTTTGTTCTAGGGATGGTAAGCAGCCACATAGCAGTGCTGGCTTGTTTTCATGTGACATTAAATAGTGCACATCTAAAAAGTGATAGATAGGTATTTACAATTGAAACTAGCTGGCATTCTTTGTTTCTTAGAGTACCTGATACATATCAAATGCCCTGCATTACTTAAGTGAATAGTCAATGTTGGCACATTTAGAGAATCTCATATCAAATGGAACCAATCTTGTTTTGACTATTTTACCACACCTCGCTGGAGTATACAGAGATGACAAATAAATGTTACTTTATGGCTTCAGACTTTTTACTAATTCAAATAGATTTTAATGAGAAAAGCCAACCTTTCTTGTTTCTTGGGCATTCACAGACTTTTTGTGAGCCTGAATTGTCAGTATCTCCTAATCTCTCAGCTGTTTTTTTCTCTTGATTTCTAATCTTACTCAGTTAGATGTGGGGGAAAAATACAATAGGGGGATTAATGGCTCAGTCCAGAAATGTTTGCTTACTGAACAATAGAAAAGGGAATTTTGTAGAAGTTCTTACCCTTTCTGTTTATATTCAGTAATATAGCCAGTATATTGAAAAGGCTGTCCATAATGGCTGTATTTTTCCAATTGTGATTTCCAAAGCCTTATTGTTAGATGTTTATCAAGTAAAGAAAGAAGAAAAGAGAGGAAAAAAAAAAGAAGAAAAAAATGATAGATTTGAGAAGTTAATACAGTCACAACGTGAGCATAAAGGACTAAAAGAAGTGTGTGTGTGTGTGTGTGTGTGTGTGTGTTTGTGTGTGTACATGCCTACATGTGGAAATGTGTGAATGCACATTGCAGTAGAGGTGATGAGAAGAGCTGAGGAAAAGTATTCATTATTTGGGGACTACTAATTACCAGACAGATTTCTACGTGCTTACTTAGACTTGTACCATATCTTTAAACACAGCGTGCTGGGTTAGGTATAACTATCAACATTTTTCAAATGAAGACATAGAACCTTAAAGAAGTGAGGAATTAGCTGAACAGAAGTGGGTGAGCCAGGATGTGAGTCCAGATTATTTGTTACTACAAAGCTTTTTTTCCTCCTCATTTATGAAACCACAGATATTTGAGATTCAGGGTTGATCTTATTCTGGACATTTTGCGACATCCATTACTTAGTGAATTTTGCAAATCCAGTTAAATAGATTATGTGGAGCCTCCAACACCCTTCCCTACAGACATAAGGAAAAGTCAAGCATATCTCAGAGCAAATTTCAAGCAATGCTTATTCCCTGAAGACCTACAAATGTACAAAGCATTGTGCAGGCACTGAGAAAGGCTCAAAGAAATATATGACATTGTTCCTGCCATCAGCACTTTTTTTTACTAGATGAAGAAATAAAACATACACATATGAAAAGATGAAGAAAATACTATTATCAATTAATAATTTGGTGTAGAAAAATAAGGCATAATTAGTTGCCAAATGACAAGAAATGCATGTGGAAGAAATTAAGAGATCTATTTTGGACTGCACTGGTCTGGGAATTCTGAATAGAAAGCAAGGAAGGTATTTAATCTGGATAAGGATGGACAGGCAGAATTTAGAAAGTGAGGACAGTGATGGGAAGTTAATTCGGGTCTGAACACAAGTGTAAAAGAGGCAAGATGGCAGAAGCAAAGGATATTCCCAGTATGTTGAAGGAGACAGACAAACACAGGGAGGTAAATAAACCATTTTGGACAGAGTAGGGCTTTGGATAGATAGGAAGTAGAGATGCTGCCTAAAAATTGGGTTGTGCTCTCATTATCAAGCCTTGAGTGCCAGCATAGACTGAGCCTATTGCTATAAGGACATGGCACATGGACATAAACAGGAAAATGGCATAGAATTGTGCTTTAAAGTTATTCAGGCAGTGAATACCAGATAGAGGATAAACGTCTATAAATAAAGCGTGAGGCAGTGTGCAGCATTGTGCTACAGTGGGGCAGACCAACAGCTCACCATGCACACTTCTCAGCACTGCTGTGCAGGCCCCTGTATACAATAGCCCGAAACTCATCTACCCATCTAGTCACTTCTCCACTGTGTGGCTTGAGTGATCTTTACAAAACATAAACAGTTGTTACTCCTGCAAAAGATCTTAACATGGCCTATAAAGATATTATTATTTTCAACTCTGTCTCCTGCCCCTAAACGAGGCCTACAAGATTTTTCTTCCACTTTCTCTCTGAACGTATTTTCCACCTTGCTCACTCTTTTCCTCTAGGCAAGTTGGTGTAAAAGAAAAAAATAAAATTGTCGTATTATTTGTGTTCCCCGTACTCCCTCTCATTATATGTCTCTTGCACATGCCCTTCCCTCTCCCTGGAATGCTCTCCCTTCCCTTATTGTCTTGTTAACTCCTACTTATACTTCAGATCTGTCCAATCTTCTTTCAAGACCTCCTTCACCAGGTCAAATCCCTCTTTTGAAGGGTCTCATAGCCCAGTGTATCTATCTCTCCTTTATAGTTTTTAATACCTCTGCAATTTCTACAGTTACCTTATTACTCTTGGTTTTCCCACAGGGACCACAGTCTGGTTTTGCTCTCCATTTAGACCATAGTATACCCTTAATAAATACATAGTAATGATGGTGAGGGGGGAGGGGACGACCAACCTGTGATTAAAATCTAAGGTGATTTTAAAATTTCTATATTTGAAGGCTTCAGTTATAAGAAATGTTACTTATTTTTTAAATACCTATGGCATGGATTTTAAAAAGAAAATATTACATAGTGGTAGAATTATATTCCCAAAGCACAGAGTGATCACTTTAGCGCTAGGGCTATGACTGCACTTTTTGTCTGCCTCACATCCTTCCAACCCAGATGTCTGCAAGCACCCTGTCACAGAAATGCAGAGAACCTATTGCTCAGACATGGCCAAACTTTTTGAGCCCTAGGAGAACCAAAACAGGCCAGAATTACCAGTTTTTACAGATTTTAAAGTAAGGCTTAGGGTCCATGAGTCAAAAAGAACTATTTTTGTTACAGTTTTTAAGTTAAACATAGACAGAGGGTGAGAAAACACAGAAATTATACAATTTGAGATTCAAGTAAAAATAATCCAGCTGCAACTGCATTATTCAGGATCTTTTTGCCTCTGAAACAGACAAATGATAATTAGCCAATCAGGATGAAATGTCAACTTGAGAGGAAGGTAATGTAAAACTTTCATAAATCATCCAA
Organism: Aselliscus stoliczkanus; assembly: GCA_033961575.1. Classification (NCBI taxonomy): domain Eukaryota; kingdom Metazoa; phylum Chordata; class Mammalia; order Chiroptera; family Hipposideridae; genus Aselliscus; species Aselliscus stoliczkanus. The sequence continues at coordinate 36,785,486 of CM066738.1, forward strand.
ACACCAAGAAATCTGTTACATTCTGATTTGCAACCTGCTCTATTGCTATGAAAACTCAGTCTCAACAGCTCCCTGAACACTACATATTCATGCAATTATGATTGTTTCTGAAAGATGGACTCTGCTTTGATAAGGGGGAGTTTTCCTTTAGTGTGCCTAGAGTTTTTCCAAAGGAATAAGTCACATAATAAGTCATGCTTTTTTCAAATTACTTTATTGTATCAAAATTTCTCCTCATGATCTAAATAGAAGACACATTTTTACATGAGGCGGCAGTTGTCTTGAGACATGTCTCTAGTGTTTGCTAAATTAAAGCTCATCTTTTCAATCACAGTCTTTATTTTGTTTTTTCAATAGTTTCCTGGCGTAATCAAAGACCTTGCTTCATTACTCTTGAGAGGTGGAGCCGACCTGGTAGGATGATCACAGGGGAGTGAGCAGGCTTCAGCATTTCTTTAAAAAAAACCATTTCCATTTCATTGGCAGAGCACCCCATAGTGTGCTCTAACAAATTCTTAATTCTTTCTGCCATTGGTTCTGAGGGTCAAGCTTTTGTGGGGAGGGATTATTTGTTTCTTTAAAATCCACCATGGTTCATTTCCCTCCCGCCTTTTCCTCTTTCTTTTGTTGCCTGGAACAAAAAAATGTTACTGATTCTTCAGTTTCTAACTTACAGAAAATCCATCTATACTTGGAAAAATGTAGTTAAATTTAATACTGCAGTTCGAAGTGAGATAGAAGTGAAAATGGCTTAACACGTGAAGTGGGTAAAGAAATGTGTAATTGAAACAGTATGAAGTTGATGAGGCAGTGTGTGAAGCTGTCAGGAGGCATTACAATATGCTGATGAGGGAGATGAACTTCCTAGTTCTGCTGTATGCAAATTCTCCCTTATTTTTGGTGGGAGAAAGGAACCTGACATACTAATTGACTTTGTATTTAGAGATACAGGTGAGGCCTTTACATTTCTGCTTTCTGAAAAAAGTATTGCAGTATGTCCTTAAGCCATTTTTCATCTTTAGTGTCAACTGACAAGGTAAATGAACATTCTTAATTTGTTTTAAAACTTAAAAAGAAAAAATTATTTTGAGTATTGAATATTATAAGCACTGACTCAAAATTCTCATTTAATGTTAACTAAACTGTAGATGAAGCCTTCTAGCTTTCCACACTGGATCAGAATAGTTAATTGAATAAAAGTACCATAAAATTTGAAATTTAGAATATAAATTACAGTTTTTCTTCTATATTTGGAATTTTACAGTCTTTTGTATAATTGATATGTTTGTTTTCTGGTACTGTCATGAGCGAATTATCCAGGATGTGTCTGTCTGTCTGTCTGTCTGTCTGTCTGTCTATCTCTTCCTTTCATTTGAGGGCTGGCTGTTTGTGTGTGTGTATGTGGGGGGCAGGGGGGTGAGGAGAGGTAAAACTGGAGGAGGAAATATAAATTAACTTTTAAATATCCCTTTCCTATAAAAAACTGAAATGATTTTACTACAAATGTGGGCAGGAGCATTGTATAAAGTCCCATAAAAAAGAAACTTTAAAGTTAAAAACAAACAAACCAACCTGAAATGCTGGGTCTTAAAGTAAACCTTATCAAATGCTATACTTTACCCTTAATTTTTAATCTTCAAGTTATTAGCAGATTGGTATATTGAATACCTTTCATGTGATTTTTGGTTAACATTTCCAAACTCTCTTAATCTAGGAGTGGTTAACTTTTTGCAGAGAGAGGATTAAAATTTTATTGTCCTCCAGATTTCAGATGACCAACAAGGGGATAAGGAAGATGGGCTTTGCAGAGGGGGGAAAGATTGGAGAGAGGTAGTAGCACTGACCCTTGACACACTGGGATATTGGGAGGTGATTTTCAGTTACTTACCTGGTTTCCTGGAAAGCCAGCGGGGAGAGTCAGGAGGGCATCTTCACAGACTTTGACCTTCTAGAAATGACTGTGGGCTAAGCAGAAGCTAGTTGGAATCAGGGGAGAAAGGAGAGTGACGGACAATGCAGGAAGGGATAATTCTCCCCAAACACATATGAGGTGTGAGCAAAAGATACAGTGACTGTTTAAATAAACAAAATTTATTACAGTAAAAGACAGATTCCCATTAATCCCCCTCAAAATACCCCCCCCCCCCAGCTTCGAATACACTTATCCCATCCTTCTTGCCACTTTCTGAAGCAGTTCTGGAAGTCTTCTTTTGTGAGTGTCTTTACTTCATCCTCCATCATGACAATGCTGCCCTTCTGGTGTGGCAATTTCTGTCAAATAAAAACATTATGGTGTGTCCTTATCCACCTTATTCACTGGGTCTGGCACCGTGTGACTTCTGGATCTTCCCCAAAGTCAAAATGATTCAGGACATTGAAGCAGCCAGGACAGTGCAACTAAACACACTCACAAAAGAGGACTTCCAGAGCTGCTTCAGGAAGTGGCAAGAATGATGGGATAAGTGTGTTGGAAGCGAATGGGAGAATTCTGAGGGAGATTAATGGCAACGTGTCTTTTACTGTAATAAAGTTTTTTTTGTTGTTTAAACATTCACCATATTGTTTGATCACACCTCATAGTCCAATATGCTGTATATGTGTGTGTGTATACATATATATATATATATATATATATATATATATATATATATATATATAATGAGTGTATGTGGAGAGAGACATAACGTGAGGACTTGGTATTAAAAGATGTAGTATTGGTGCATCTCATTCACACATCAGTGGTAAGACTGTGAGGCAGAGAGAGAAGCTGATCAATGAGTAAATATCTCTTAGCCTTCCCCTTCTCAAGTGGTTCAGAACCTCCAAAACTCACATACAGTTTGCAGAAATCCAATCTGACTGTGCTTTTGAGGTTGATAAAAAGAGCCAAATATGCAGCCTCAGATCCCACCTTTCATGAAGCCTGGGTTCTTTTCTACACAAATCAATGTTTTCTGGAAAAACCTTAGGAATTTAATTTATGAGAGAATCAACACAGGCTGAAATAATCATTTTTGAAGCTTGTCTTTCTAAAAAATAATTACTAGAAACAATTATTTTTTGTTTATCTGGAAACTCTTCCAGAAAATGATGCAGTAAGTAATATAGTCATCTGGTAAGAACATGGTCTTACCACAGAAAATGAAGATTCAGCTCTAACATGGGTTTTGTTGTTGTTGTTGTTGTTGTTTTGTCTAGATTTATTTATTCCGTGTGTCTTTGTTTTCTTTTTATTTAATTTTTTAATTTTTTAAAATTATTTATTTATTTTTAATTAGCTTCAGGTGTACAACAAAGTGCAGTAGTTATACTTTTTACCTCTCAAAGTGACAATACCCCTCCCCCCATATCATACTATCTATTACAATTCCTTTGACTCCCTTCCACCGTATAATCCACATCCCGTGACTATCTATATATTCAATTACAGTTCACATACAATATTATACAGCATCAATTTCAGGTATACAGTGCAGTGATCAAGCCTCTAGTACATCCATGAAGTGGTCTCCCTAACAAAACATGTGACCATCTGACACCCCACAAAATTTTAACAACATTATTATATTCCCCGAACTGTCTTTCATATCCCTGTGCAACACTGTAGTTACCTATTTATGCTGTCTAATCCCTTCCCCTTCTCCCTCATCCCCACCCCCCTCCCAACCAGCAACCCTGTTTTTCCTCTATATCTATGAGACTGTTTCTGTTTCTTTTGCTCATTCATTCAGTTTTTCAAATTCCACATATAAGTGAAATCATATGGTATTTGTCTTTCTCTGACTGACTTATTTCACTTAACATAATAATCTCTAGGTCCATCCATATCGTTGCAAATGGTACGATTTCATTCTTTATAGCGGAGTAATACTTCATTGTATATATGTACCACAGTTTCTTAATCCGTCATCTACCGATGGGCATTTCTGTTGTTTCCAAGTCTTGGTTATTGTAAATAGCGTTGCAATAAACATAGGGGTGCATATATTTTTTCGAATTAGCGTCTTGGATTCCTCTGCGTAGATACCCAAGAGTGGAATTTCTGGGTCATACAGCAGTTCCATTTCCAGTTTTTTGAGACACCTCCATACTGATTTCTATAATGGCTGCACCAATTTGCAGTCCCACCAACAGTGCACCAGGGTTCCCTTTTCTCCACACCCTCGCCAGCACTTGTTGTTTGTTGATGATAGACATTCTGACTGGATTGAGGTGGTATCTCATTTTGGTTTTTATTTGCATTTTTCTGATGATTAGTGAGGTTGAACATTTTTTCATATGCCTGTTGGCCATCTGTATGTACTCTTTAGAGAAATGCCTTCTCATATCCTCTGCCCATTTTTTAATTGGGTTGTTTGTTTTTCTGGTGTTGAGTTGCATGAGTGTTTTATAAATTTTTGATATCAACCCCTTATCAGATATATCATTGGCAAATACCTTCTCCCATTCAGTAGGCTGCCTTTTTGTTTTATTGATGATTTCTTTTGCTGTGAAAAAACTTTTAAGTTTGATGTAATCCCATATGTTCATTTTTTCTTTTATTTCCCTTGTCCGAGGGAATATATCAGTAAAAATATTACTCAGGGTAATGTCTGCAAACTTACTCTCTATGTTTTCTTCTAGGAGTTTTATAGTTTCAGGTCTTACATTTAAGTCCTTAATCCATTTTGAGTTTGTTCTCATATATGGTGTAAGTAGGTGGTCTATTTTCATTTTTTTGCATGTGTCAGTCCAATTTTCCCAGCACCATTTATTAAATAGACTATATTTACTCCAGTGTAAATTATTGCTTCCATTGTCATAGATTAAATGACCATATATAGATGGGTTTATTCCTGGGCTCTCTATTCTATTCCATTGGTCTATGTGTCTGTTTTTACACCAGTACCATACTGTTTTGATTACTGTAGCCTTGTAGTATGTTTTGATATCAGGTAGTGTGATGCCTCCCACTGTGTTCTTATTTCTCAACATTGCCATAGCTATTCGGGGTCTTTTGTGGCTCCATATAAATTTTAGGATTCTATGTTCTATTTCTGAGAAAAATGTCCTTGGTAGTTTGATTGGAATTGCATTGAATCTATATATTGCTTTAGGTAGTATTGACATTTTAACTATATTAATTCTTCCTATCCATGAGCATGGCATGTATTTCCATTTATTTGTATCTTCTTTGATTTCTCTCTTCAGTGTCTCATAATTTCCTGAGTACAGGTCTTTTACTGCTTTAGTTAAATTGATTCCTATATATTTTATTGTTTTTGAAGCAATTGTAAAAGGGATTGATTTCCTGATTTCTTCTTCTGACAGTTTATTGTTGGTATATAGAAATGCCACTGATTTCTGAATATTAATTTTGTATCCTGCTACCTTACCAAATTTGTTTGTCAGTTCTAGCAGTTTTTTGGTGGAGTCTTTGGGATTCTCTATATATAGTATCATGTCATCTGCATATAATGACAATTTTACTTCCTCTTTTCCAATTTGGATGCGTTTTATTGCATTTTCTTGTCTGATTGCTGTGGCTAGAACTTCCAGAACTATGTTAAATAGAAGTGGTGAAAGTGGGCAGCCTTGTCTTCTTCCTGATCTTAAGGGGAAAGCTTTTAGCCTTTCCCCATTGAGTACGATGTTTGCTGTGGGCTTATCGTATATGGCCTTTATTATGTTGAGATATGATCCCACTATTCCCACTTTGCTAAGAGTTTTTATCATCAATGGCTGCTGGATTTTGTCAAATGCCTTTTCTGCATCTGTTGATATGATCATATGATTTTTATTTTTCATTTTGTTAGTGTGATGTATTACGTTAATTGATTTGCAGATATTGAACCAGACTTGCATACCAGGAATGAATCCCACTTGATCATGGTGTATGATCTTTTTAATGAGATGCTGAATTCGGTTTGCTAGTATTTTGTTGAGAATTTTTGCATCTATGTTCATTAGGGATATTGGCCTGTAGTTTTCCTTTTTTGTAATATCTTTGTCTGACTTAGGAATCAGGGTGATAGTGGCTTCATAGAAAGAGTTTGGGAGCCTTCCCTCCTTCTGTATTTTTTTTTGAATAGTTTGAGGAGAATATGTACTAATTCTTTTTTGAATGTTTTGTAAAATTCACCTGTGTAGCCATCTGGTCCAGGATTTTTGTTTGTTGGAAGATTGTTGATTACTGATTCAATTTCTTTGGCAGTAATCAGTCTGTTCAGAGTTTCTGTTTCTTTTTGGTTCAGACTAGGTAGATTGTATGCTTCTAGAAATTTATCCATTTCTTCCAGATTGTCAAATTTGTTAGCATATAGTTGCTCATAGTATTTTCTTAAAATTTTCTGTATTTCTGTGGTATGTGTTGTCACTTTTTCTCTTTCATTTCTGATTTTAATAATTTGGGTCTTCTCTCTCTTTTTCTTGGTTAGTTGTGCTAAGGGTTTGTCAATTTTGTTTATCTTTTCAAAAATCCAACTCTTGGTTTCATTGATCTTTTGTATTGTTTTTTTTGTTCTCTATTTCATTTATTTCTGCTCTGGTTTTTATTATTTCCTTCCTTATACCTTTAGGCTTGTTTTGCTGTTTTTTTTTTTTTTTTCAAGTTCCCTTACTTGTAAAGAGAGTCTGTTGATTTGAGATTTTTCTTCCTTCTTTAGGTAGGAGAGCACTGCTATGAACTTCCCTCTTAGGACTGCTTTCGCTGCATCCCAGAGATTTTGTGTCGTGTTGGTTTCATTTTCATTTGTCTTGAGGTATCTTTTGATTTCCTCCTTGATCTCATTTTTGACCCACTCACTGTTTAGTAGCATGTTATTTAGCCTCCATGTATTTGTAAGCTTTCCAGATTTCTTCTTATAATTGATTTCTAGTTTCATAGCGTTGTGGTCAGAGAAGACACTTGATATGATTTCAATCTTCTTAAATTTGTTGAGACTTGTTTTGTGGCCTAACATGTGGTCTATCTTGGAAAATGTTCCATGTGCACTTGAGAAGAATGTATATTCTGTAGCTTTGGGGTGAAATGCTCTAAAAATATCAATTAAATCCAGCTGGTCTAAAGTGTCATTTAAGGCCACTATGTCCGTGTTGATTTTCTGTCTGGAGGATCTGTCCATTGGTGACAACAGGGTGTTGAAGTCCCCTACTATGACAGTGTTACTGTTGGTCTCTGCCTTTATGTCTGTCAAAATCTGTTTTATATACTTAGGAGCTCCTATATTGGGTGCATAGATGTTTACTAGGGTTATGTCCTCTTGTTAAGTTGATCCCTTTATTATTATGTAGTGTTCTTCTTTGTCTTTTATTGTAGTCTTCATTTTAAAGTCTATTTCGTCTGAAATAAGTATTGCTACCCCAGCTTTTTTCTCATTTCCATTTGCATGAAATGTCTTATTCCATCCCTTTACTTTCAGTCTGTGTGTGTCTTTTGATCTGAGATGAGTCTCTTACAGACAGCATATGCATGGGTCCTGTTTTCTTATCCACTCAGCCACTCTGTGTCTTTTGATTGGAGCATTTAGCCCATTCACATTTAAAGTAATTACTGATAGGTGTATATTTATTGCCATTTTGTTATTTGTATTTCTTGTCTTCCTGGGTTAGCTCGTTTACCCCTTTCTTTTGTTTTAAAAAAAAGCCCTTTTAACATTTCTTGCAATGCTGACTTGGTGGTAATGAACTCCTTAAGCTTATTCTTTTCTGAGAAGCTCTTTATCTCTCCTTCAATTTTAAGTGATAGCCATGCTGGGTAGAGCAATCTTGGTTGTAGACCTTTATTTTGTGTCGCTTTGAATATCTCCTGCCATTCCCTTCTGGCCTGCAGAGTTTCTGAAGAAAAGTCAGCTGTTAGTCTAGTCGTATAGGAGTTCCTTTGTATGTAACCTGCTGTCTTTCCCTTGCTGCTTTTAGGATTCTTTGTCTTTAAGCTTTGCCATTTTAACTATGATGTGTATTAGTGTGGGCCTGTTTGGATTCAGCCTGTTTGCAACTCTCTGTACATCCTGGGTTTGTATGTCGATTTTCTTCGCCATTGTAGGGATGTTTTCAGTCATTATTTCTTTAAGTACATTCTCAATCTCTTGCTTCTTTTCTTCTCTTTCTGGTATTCCTATGATGCGAAGGTGGTTGCTTTTCATGTTGTCCCAGAGATCTCTTAAACTATTTTCATTCGTTTTTATTCTTTTTTTCTTTTTGTTGTTCCCGCTGGGTGGTTTCTGCTATTTTGTCTTCTGATTCGCTGATCCGCTCCTCTGCTTCATCTATTTTACTGGTGATTCCTTCGAGTGTGTTCTTCATTTCAGTTATTGTATTCCTTAGTTCTAACTGGTTGTTTTTTATGGTTTCCCTATCCTTCTTTATGTCCTTGCTAACTTCCTGAAATATTCTTATCATCAGTGTTCTAAACTCTGTCTCTGAAAGTTTGGATACCTCTGTTTCATTTAGTTCCATTTCTAGAGTTTTCTTCCAATTTTTTACTTGGGACTTGTTTCTTTGTTTTTTCATTCTGGCTGTCGTTCTGTGAATGCTTCGATGTATTAGATAGGTCACCTAGAAAGAAGAAAAAAGAAAAAAAGAAAAAAAAAGAGAAAAAAAAAAAAGAAAGAAAAAAAAAGAAAGAGGTGGGGGGCTCTCCGTCCTCTTTAATCTGCAGACCACTTGCTCAGGGTTGCAGTGAGCTTTCCACAATTAGCTGCTGTGTGCTCTGGAACCGTGCTCACTACCAAAAAGAAAAAAATATCTTCACGGGTTGTTGCAGGTTGTCCGCCACTACTGAGTCTCAGTGAACAGACTGATGCAGCTGGAGAGCACCCGCCCTGCATTTCCCTGGCAACACATCACAAGCAGGGCAGAGGGTGGAGACCCAAGGCCCCATGCGCAGGCACGCACGAACGCACGCACTCCTGCACCAAGTTCATTAGACCAATGGGATCCCGGATCTGACCCTCTGTGGGAGGGCACAACCCTGAAAAAATGGCGCCCTCCTGTACACCGTTTGTGTGCAAGCTCCGCTCCAGTGGAATAATAGTCCCAAAACCTCCAGCTTCTGCACCTAAGGTGCTCAGTTCAGTCCTTCCCCACAGGCTCCTGGGCCCAGCTCACACAGCTACTCCCTCCAACAGGAACCAGGTGAGTGCTCACCAGCAAGCAAACCCGTGCACCGGCCCCACTGGTTCTCCAGCCGCCCTCAGCCTCACCGAGCGGAGCAAAGAGAGTCCTCACTCATTTCTACTGCCCACTATCGTGGAACTCCTCTTCCTGGCAAAGCAACTCTGGGCTAGTGAGCTCGGTGTGGGGCCAGAGGGTCTCTCCCCCAACCGGAGAAGCCTCCCCACACAGCTGGGACCTCCCTCACCGGGCTCACCCTTTCTCGTCTGCACCCGTCCTACCAGACTTGACGTGGCCTCCTCTTTAGGTGCTTCGTTTAGAGGTTCTGTTCATCTAATGTTCAGGGGACTTCCAAGGTTAAATGTTGTATAAATTATTTGTAATTTTGATGTGATCCTGGGAGGCAGTTCGGAGAGCGTCCGTCTATTCCGCCATCTTACCGAAACTCTTTGTTTTCTTTATTTAAAAAACTCGATAAACAGTGAGGAAATGAAACCTCTTGTCTATAATGCTGATACATTTTACACTTTAGAAAAGTCTTTTAATGCTTCACTCTAAGTACTATTACATATTCCAAAAGAAAAATAAACTCTGTCTTATTTCTGCCCACTTGAAAATCTTATCTTCTTTTGTCTCCTCTCAGTTTTTCCCATAGTTTTGATTTAATTAAGAATTTCTGAATTTTTACATATTGAATTTACTTGTAATATGCCTTCTCACTGTATTCCTGTCAAGACTGAGGCAAAGGTGGGGGTAATGGGAATTTTGCAATCATGCAGGGCCTGGTTACTAAAAATCTTCTCATTTTTGAGTTGCTCATACTCATTCATTAAATAACATCAAGAATACATAATAAATTTAATTCAATTATCCAAAAATGTATACCTCTCTGAAAGAAATAAAAGAAGAAAAGCACTGCTATAATGCTTCCCCAAATCCTTGGAAATGTTGTGTGTCTAAGAGAAAGAAAGAGACCTGAATTGCAGGTGGATATCAGTTGAAAATAGTACTGCACATTTCTTTGAATTCGAGGCTTATGTCTAGTGATGAAAGAACCACTGTTACTCTGCCCCTGACATGTACACGACCCCACAGCCAAGTCCTGCTAGAGTAGGGGTTGGCAAACTATGGTTCGCGAGCCACATGTGGCTCTTTGGGTACGTTCTGTCTCAAAAGTTTGCCGATCCATGGAAGAGCCAATCCTGCCCCTCACAACAATTTAAAAATTATTCGAGAGCCATAAATATATTTTTACATAATCACCATTTAAAAATTTTATAAGTGAAACTATGATAGTTTTGTTTTCTTTTTTTCTTTTTTCTTTTTTTTTTTTTTTTTTTTTGAGGGCAGTGTCACTGGCCCTCATATGTGGGACCTGAACCAGGGCCGCTGGCTTCCCAAGCCAGTGCTTAACCACCATGCCACTTGGCCAGCCCAGATAGTTTTATTTTCATTTTCAATTTTACATCAGAGGCACATGTACATACCCAAAGAGCCTCAGTTTGCTGACCCCTGGGGGCTCTTCTATCTCAAAAGTTTGCAGACCCCTGTAACTAGAGCCTTTGACCTTCAGCAGGGAAAGTAAGAGTAATAAAAAAATAAATTTGGTTGGTGAGAGAGGGTCCGGATGGAAGGATATGTGGGGAACTGTGTCCTTCTATGTCTGTAAATGGACCCTTTATCTTCCTGAGAAGGATTCCTTATGGTCTGATTTGAAGAAACTTTGAAAAGCAATTGCATTAATACAAAGTAGAGGGTGTTGGCTAAAATATCCCCCTTTCGTTGATATTTTATAGTGATGAGTATACAATGGGAATAATAATATATCTGTAAATCTTGACCTCAATAAAAACCACAAAGTGCATATGCTATGACTGTAAACTGAATTTATCTCTAGACTAAATTGCAATACCTCTAATCTATTCAGTTAATATTTCATATGTAGTTATGTTTTGATTAAGCAAGTATTTTTTGTTAAATGAAGTAAATTAAAATATATATAATTCCTCTTCCTAAGCTCCTGGCATCATTGGTTTGGGGAAGGTCCCCAACCAACCAGGGTGTTAAGCAATCATCATGAGTAATTTGCAATTTTGGTTGATACAGTTGTCATATCATAGTCATTTCCTTTTTTAGTTAGCATTTTAGCCTAAAGGCAGTAGGTTTATGTTTTTTTTAGCCTGATTCATCTCCCAGCTTGCCAAGCAACTTTTTAAAACCACATTACAAATTGCTGGATGCATCTGCATACACACATAATGAATTGATAAATATTATTGGGGCGAGTACAATTAATCTTGGCTTAAACATGAGAAATAATTTTCTGTTGTCTATTATTTTACTGCCTAGATTACTCCAAAAGCCTGTGAATGATCACACTAAGTGTTTGTACTAAATGGAGCTTTCTGAATTGCCTTACTTCAGTAGGTTACTTCCATATTAAAAATGTTTTGATGGCTTTTTATGTCATTGAGATTTCTAAGCCTGACATTGAAGATGCTCCTAAATTTAGAGTAAAGTTGTCTTCCTAAACTCTTGAATCATTAGGTTGCCATAGACAATTTCAACCAAGGTAGGCTTTTCCTTTTTACCTCTATGCTCTCCTTTACTCAGATGCCCCATCCTAGCAATATCCTTCTCTCTAATTTTCCCCTTCTCTTAAGAGTCAGTGTGACAGAAAGAATACAAACTTAGGTCCATGACATGCCAGAATTCTAAACTGGGCTCTTCTTACTAGCAAGGTAAACTTCTCCCCTCTGGGGCTTTCTTCCTAACTCTACTTGGGTATATCAGGCAGCTACTAGCACAATAATGCCATTTAACAAACCAACCATGAAAACTCATTGGCATAAAATAAGCATTTACTTCTCATGCATCTGGAGATTGGCTGGGCTCAGCTCCAGGTACTGGGCTTGGTTTAGGATTTCTCCACTGGTCCCCCATACTTTGTGGGATCAATTGGATACAAGGATTATTTTCCTCACGGCGATGGTAGAAAGTCCAGCTGTCCACCAAGCCCTGTGCAAGTATAATTCAAGTCTTTATTTATACCACTTTGGCCTAAAGAAGTCACAATGGGCCAGCCAAGTGGCGCGTTGGTTAAGAGCTGGCTTGGGATGCCAGGGGCCCCAGATTGGATCCCACATATGAGGGCCAGTGACACTGCCCTCTAAAGCTAACAACAGCTCCAGCTGGAGCTGGGCTGTGAGCCCTGGCGGCAACGGTGTAGGCTGTAGCCCCTGCTGCAGTGGTCTGCCATAGGCTACAGTGAGTGGCCTACAGCCAGCGTGAGTGGCTGGCAGCCAGAGTGAGCTGCCAATAGCCACAGTGAGAGACGATCCATAGGCCGGCAACCTATCTGCCTCATCTAGGAAGAGCACAACGATGATACCAACGTGGGCCAGTGATGCAACATCCTGTACAACTAGACTGAAGAACAAAAAAACAGCAACTTGTCTGTTCCCCTTCCCCGATTCCTCAACGCTGTTCCCCTCCCCCAATTCCCCAGTTTAAAAAAAAAAAAAAGTCACATCATTGGATTGGGAAATACAATCTACCCCTAATGGGAGGAATTGCAATGTCATAAGACTAAAGGTATAGATAAAAGAATGAGGGTGAAGAATTGGGACCAATAATAGAATCTCCCACAGTAGTATTATTGGGGAATTAATTCAAATAATCTAGATTAGGTTTCTAGCATAGCATGTGGCACAAAGGCACTCAACCCATTTGACTTTCTGTACTTTCTTACCTTCACCTGTTCAAACCTTCCTTCTTCCTTTAGTCTCAAAAGAGATGCCATATTTATTCCCATAAAATCTCCCTTGTTTTCACTTCTAATTAAAGTTAACCATTTTGTCCTGAGTACTTAATGCATTGTGTATAATGATTTTTTTAAGGCCCTCTTCTCTTTTCCTATATTGGGTTGAATCCTAAGCAAATTATAAAATTCTTGCAGATAGTGTTCCATCACTGGAACTTCCTATTCTTTTCACATAGTAGGTACTCAGAGGTACATTTACAATCAATTTTTCTTTGCTCTTTTATTGAAATACATCTGTAGCAGCTGATACCAAGTTCTGCATCTTCTCATCAATCCTAAATTTTCTTATAAGCTCAAGTAGAACCTAGTTGCCATTTAATATGCCACATTGATTCCCAAACCTAGTGAAACAAACAAATCCAATAAAATTATTTTTAAAATATGAAAAATCATATAACAAGCTTGTAAAATAACTGGAAATGAAGTTATACATTTCATGAATATAATCTTTTACCTAAACTCTCATATTTCCTTAGAGCCAAGGTGATAGGAATAGCTTCAGTTTATAAATATTCCTTGATAGGTAGGTGAGACAACAAGGCAGAAATTACACATAGGAAACATTATGGCTCCTCATCTTATTTGTCATTCCTCCAGGTGTTCCTGGCAATCACACTGGAGAGCTCACAATGCTTATGCATCTAAGTCAAGTTAGTTTGCTAATGCCAGGTTCTTTCTGTCCCTCCGAGTAGCACTTTCTGCAAAGCCATATCTTTGAGTGATAACAACTGACTTTATCTTCTGCAGAGAAAATATCCTATTGTTTAAACTATTGGATATCTCTAACTAGGCTTGTGTAAAGGATGAGAAAAGAAAAAAAAAAGGTTTGCTTTCCTTTCTTCTTGGTTTACACACTCAACATCAAAATTAAGATTAATTTCTTAACAACTGTGGATATTTTATAGGTCTCAGAACAGTTTAAATGTACTAAGTCTCTTAAAAACAAGTACTCTGTAAAAATGGTTGCACTAAGTTCTAGGAGTAAGGTAGTAATTATTACACTTTTCAAACTTATGTTTCCCTAATCACCTATATGTAGAGGAAATTTGATGTAGTGGCTAAAGTGTGAGCTCTGGGGTCAGACTGATTTGATTTGTGAATCATCTTTGCCTCTATTTTCCTGAGCAAGTTGTATAAGTACCTGAAGGCTGTTTTCTCACCTTCAAAATGAGGATGTAATAATTCCTGTCATTTATTTCACTCATCTATGTTCCAGATGCTGGGATGCCCATAAGTCAAAATTCCTACGTTTGACTTCTACTCAGAGGAACATAAACAATATATTAAAAATAAGCATGAAAAAGCATTGGTAACCTTGGAGGTAACATAATGACTGGGCACTTATTAAGTTTTATAATTTATAAAGTTCTTAATGAAGAGGATGTATTAAAGTGAGACTTGAATAATAAGAAAGCAACCATACAAAGATCTCAGAGAAGAACATTTTAGTCAAAGGAAACAGATATGGTAAAAGCTCTGGGACAAGAATGAATTTGTTATATTCAAGAAACAGGAAAAAATGCCAGTGAGACTTGAGCATCATGATCTAAGGAGAAAATCATAAAGATATTAGAGAAGGAAAGAATCAGAAACTGTGGAGTCTTGTCAGTCAGGATGAGGACTTTGGTTTTTATGTTAAGTATTATTGGGAGTGGTTGGGAGGTTTAGAAAAGGGAGCAACATGGCTTACGTAATATTTTAAAACTTATTTCTTGAGATATTCTGTGGAGAATGGAATGTAGAAGGAAGAGTTGGTAGGAGATTACTGCAATAGCCCAGATGAGAAATGTGCTTAGATGAGGTGGTAGTTCTAGATGTGTGGTTTTAGAATATGTTTTGGTGGTAAAGTCAACAAAAGTTTCTAATGAATTAGATATGAGGAGTGAAAAGATGGAAAGAGTCAAGAATAAATACTAGTTTGTTTGTGTTTTAGCTGAGCCATCCTGCCACCTGTTGGCAGCTTATTGGCAGCCCAGCTCGGGCTGGGCATTGAACTGCTGTTGCTCAGAGCTCAGCTCACCCTCTTGAGTGAGCTCTTAACCAACTGAGCCACTCAGCTGACTCTAATACAAAGTTTTTAGCTTAAGTAACTGATGGATTGTGACACCATATCTGAAATGGGCAAATGGAAAAGCAGGTTTTGGAAGAAACATCACGAATTTTGTTTTGGTGTTGTTAACATTCCAATGAGGATGTTAAACAAGACTCGAAGATATGAACCTGGAGTACAGGAGACCAGTCAGGCCTGAAAAATATAAATTTTAGAGTTGTTGGTACATAAACACTGGAAATGGGAGAGATCATTCAGGCAGAGAAGGGACATGGAAAAGAGAATGTGTCCCAGGATGAGTCCCATGGTACACCAACATCTAGAAGTCTGGCACAAGAGAGGTCAGCAAAGGATTACTGAGGTGGGAGCAAAGCCCGACTATAAAGCCCTTAGCATGCTTGTATATAGTAGCTTCTCTATAAACCTGAGTATCTTATTTGGGTTTCCTCAGAATACTGAGAGGAGATTCCAAGAAGCACTGGTAAGGAGAGGGACATGAACAGGGAAAGGGAAGAAGCCAAAGAGGAGTGGCTCATCAGATAGGTTATCAGTGGGGAAAACTGGAGCTCAATCCTGCTGGTGACTTTTGGGAAACTATGAAATTTAACCTCAGAGTTGTTCCATCCAAGGGACGAGGAATCTTTATCCTCCACCCATGTTTGTCATTAGCTGAAACCTGCTCCCGGGGTATTAACTCAGGGCACTTTGGCCTGCTCCCCAGTTAAAGGAGGGATGCGGATCCTTCTGGTAGGATGCTACAGCAAGTTATAGAATAAGTGTTGAGCACATCTGGGCAGGCACCACTGTTACTGCTACCATATTTTTTACTTGATTGGCCCTAATCATTTTACCTTTCTTTATTGAAATATAATAAGAATGAAAGATATTCCAATTACTAAAATTAAATTATTAATATAAGAGAATTCACAGTTCTTCATTAATGGTGATGCTGTATTAATCAATGAGTAAATAATTCTCTTTATATTGTTGATCTAAAGTAGCAGTGAATTTTAAGGATTATTCTTCAGTGCCAAAAACACCATTAAATGGGACACTATTAAATACAAATGTCAGCACGTATGACCTCTGTATTTGATATTTTTTGAAATATCAGAATAAAAATTCATACAGTAGTGTCTTTCTCCCAGAGAACTCAAAGGTTACACTTGATGCTTTTTAAGGTAACCTATACACATGAAATCACTTGACCCTAACTCCTGGGAGAGTAGTGAGTGAAATGATTATTGTCACAGGTGAAATTGAATTGCTTTTAAGCTTCTTATCTGAGCAAGTGCCAAAATTGACACCAAGATTCAGGTTCATTAACATCTGATTTGCTTTCCTTTTCTGTCTCCCAAAATGGAAATGGTAAAATGCTTACTTGAGCTTACTAGGAGCTATGCACTGCTCTAAGCACTTTACAAACTTGCTAATTTAATCCTCAAAACAACACTGTAATTTAGATAACATTCGTATCCCCATTTTATCCACTGAGGACAGAGGTTAAGTAACGGTTTTGTTCATATCTCAGAAGCCCCAAAGCGGGGACTCAAAAGCCAGGCATTTGGCTTCCAGATCCCATTCTCCCCAAATCACCATGTTACACAGCTGAAACAACATGGATGTGCTATGACCTTGACACTGGTTGCATGAATTGCTTGGGCAAATCACACATGTGATGTGTTTGATATTTTCTTTATAAATTCATATTGCTAATCATTTTACTAGAGGTTAAAAAATGAAAGAAAAAAAAAGAACTCCCCATGATAGTATTATTTTTCATTGAAAACATTGAAGTATCTTTTCTTTAAATCTCTTTTGTGTAGATTCAAGTGTCTAGTTTTTTTATATATTCTAATATAGAATATATTAACTGTGTGATTTTCTGTTTTGTGAATTCTTATGCCTTATCATTAGATTTAAAAATATGCAGTATACCAGGAGATACTCCTACCAATAAACTTCCATTAAAAATCTAGTTAAGAAAGCCCTGCCATTTGTCTTTGTCTGACTCATTTCACTTATAATATCCTTGAGGTTCACAAATGGCAGATTTCACTTAGGTAGAATCAAAAAAACAAGATAAACAAAACAGGAACAAACTGATAATTACCAGAAAAGTGGGGAGTTAGGAGAATGGGTGAAAAAAGGTGAAGGAATTAAGAAGTACAAATTGACAGTTATAAAAACAGTTACAGGGATGGAAAATACAGCATAAGGAACACCGTCAATATTTTAATAATTATGTGCATTTTCAGATGGTACTAGATTATCAGGGTGATCACTTCGTAAATTATATAAATTTCTAATCGCCATGTTGTACACCTGAAACTAATATAATGTTGTGCATTAACTCTAATTGAAAAATTAAAAAAGAATATGAAGAAGAGGAAGGAAGGAAGGAAAGAAGGAAGGAAGGAAGGAAGGAAGGAAGGAAGGAAGGAAGGAAGGAAGGAAGGAAAGGAAGAAAAAAGAAAGGAAAAGAAAAGAAAAGAAAAGAAAAGAAAAGAAAAGAAAAGAAAAGAAAAGAAAAGAAAAGAAAAAAGAACAGAAAGGAAAAGGAAAGAAAGAAAGAGTCTGTCACTTGAATACTTTGTGCTTTGGAGAGGAAGCTGTATGGACCCAGCTCTTCCCTGAGACTATTCCACAATGTTTCATTCTTTTATGTGCCTTAGAAAGATGTTGTTATTTTATCACTCCCAAACCTAATTTATCTATTATACTTCCTCTTTTGCAATTACCTGTTCACTGTTCTAAATGTCTAATCATAATTTTCATAGTAATTTCAAATATGTGACATCACTTGATCTCAGTAACATTCTGATACTGAGTAGATCTATAAGGAGATCACTTTCATAACAAAGGAGAATCTGATATCCCATTTTATGGGAAAAGGATGCTTTTTGCAGCTCTTTCCCATATGGAAGAGCTCTCTCAGTCTCATTTAGCCCTAAGATATTACGATGATCTCTCCCAGGCTACTTCATATTGGTGACTATTTAAATCCTACTGGAAAGGATTTAAAGGCTCTTGAGCAATCCTTTCATAGGCCATGAATTTGAAAAATAGGAGGTGCTTAACATATTGGCCCCAAAATTCTGTTTCCACTTATATCTATGTTAAAGTAGAGCCACAGAAGAAATTATGACCCCGTATGTCTTCTCTGATTTAAATCAAGTTCCAATGTCCCAAAAGTTAGTACCAGAATTATATACCTGTATGGTTAGTTATTGTTGTTTCTTTTCTCAGATGAGAGGAAAATGAAGTAGTCTGGTAATTTAAAATTATTTATGGCGCTTTCCTGTAATTCTACTCACTTACAGATGTAGCAATTTCTATTTTTTAGTGTTAATTTATAAGAGAGTAGAACTTGAGCAGATGAATTAAGCCAAAGTTCTTATAATTTAAACATTATTTTTTGAAAGCACTTTAAAAATAAACTGGCTTAAGTGCTTCCTGTTCAAATTGTTATTTTCTTTATTTTTCTGATATTGGTCCCGAGATATGCAATTTTATATGACATACATAATAGCTAGAAGATAAACACTGAATAAGCCAAACTTCTTTTAATGTCCGTCTTGTCTGATGGCTGCAGCCAGATTATATTAGAAAATCTTTCAGAACATGAGAAACTATTTCACTGTTAATGCTGTGTCAGAAATAAGCAGAGGTGAGCTGCAAGTATTTTTGGCATCATTTAGAGGTTGATACTATGTTCTGTTACGATTCTGTGTAATATAATAATTTCACTTTTGTAAAGTTATATGTTTTAACTTCGCTGTTTTTTTTTTTTTTAAAGATTTTATTAGGGAATCGGGGGAGGAAAACAGCATTGGGGAACCGGGAAAGGGGAACAGACAAGTTGCTGTCCTTTTGTTCTTCAGTCTAGTTGTGGAGGACATTGCTTCACTGGCCCATGTTGGTATCATCATTGAGCTCTTCTCGCATGAGGCAGATCGGTCGCCAGCATCTGGATGGCCCCTCACAACGGCTATTGGCAGCTCACACCGGCTGCCAGCTGCTAGCCAGCCCACTGCAGTAGGGGCTGCAGCTATGCCATCCTGGGGACTCACAGCAGCCCAGCTCCAAGTGGAGCTGTTGTTCACCATCTTAGCTGTAGAGGGCAGTGTCATTGGCCTTCATAAGTGGGATCCGAACTGGGGCCTCTGGCGTCCTAAGCCAGCTCTTAAACAATGAGCCACTCAGCCGGCCCTCATATATAACTTTTAAATACCACCTGGAAGAGTAGGAAAAGCATGATGAACCTGTTCAGTATTATAAGCTTCTGTCATGTCAGATTATTCTCTGTACAGATTATGTATGAACATAAATAAAGTTAACACAAAGTCTATCATTGTGTTTTCATATAAGAGACATAAAAGACATACATGACTAATAGATGAAGTGATTTCTAAAAAGCTGCAGAAACATTTAGATTAGATTTTAATTCATAGTTATATGACTGTATAGCTGTCACTTAGATAAATTTCTGATGAGTTTTGTCCCTTGGGATTTTCTAACAAAAATGGGAAACAACATTTAGTTGTGTTTAGTATCACATAGCTGTTCTAACCTTCATATAGTTTAAAATCAGTGGTAAAAAAGTACCAGATAAATTATAAAAACTATATGAATTTAGGGGCTGGCCGAGTGGCGCATTGGTTAAGAGCTGGTTTTGGGATGCCAGCGGCCCTGATTCGAATCCCACATATGAGGGCCAGTGACACTGCCCTCTACAGCTAACAACAGCTCCACAAGGAGCTGGGCTGTGCGACCCCTGACGATGGAGTGGGCTGCAGCTCCTGCTGCAGTGGGCTGCCATGGGCTACAGTGAGTGGCCGGCAGCCAGCGTGAGCAGCTGGCAGCTAGCGTAAGGTGCCAATAGCCGCGGTGAGCGACATCCAGAGGCTGGCGAGAGATCTGCCTCATCCGGGAAGAGCGCAATGAAGATACCAACATGGGCCAGTGAAGCAACATCCTCCGCAACTATACTGAAGAACAAAAAGACGGCAACTGGTCTGTTCCCCTTCCCCGATTCCCCAGCTGCTGTTCCCCTTCCCCAACCCCCCAATAAAATCTTTTAAAAAAACAAAACAAAACAAAAGCTATATGGATTTAAACTATCATTATGATTTTAACAAATGATATGAATATAATTGAACATTATAGATTGAAATAAAAATATGCCCTAGTAATAGAATTTCCATATAAACATGCTACAGTATATACTTTAAGCCAAGGACCTTCCATTTCTGATGACATGGCTAACAAATTTCCTGAAAAATATCACTCATTAAAGGCACTTAAAATATTTTGTCCAGTGTCTTTAATAACTATTTAATAAATGGTTGAGCTGGCTTGACAATAAAGAAATTACCAATCCCAAAGGACTAAGTGAGGATAGGAATCTGCTGCAGTCCTGTGCTCTCTAGATCCCTGTAACCTGGACAATTCTTGATATCTAGAGGATATAACAACTGAGGCTTGTACCCAGGACCCAGACGAGTTGGGGAGTATCTGTAACTGTCTTATGGATTGTCAGCACATATTTACACTATTTGCCTGAAATCTCCCAAGCTTTAACATAGACAATTAAGACATTGAAATTGTTAAAGATTTTGCTTACCTTGGTTTGGTCATCAATCTAAAGGGAGATTGCAGCCAAGAAATCAAGATAAGCCTGAGTGAGATTGGAAAGGGCAGAAAAAGAAGAATCAGAGATCACTAAGAATGAAGATGTGACATTAGAGACCAAGGCTAAGATCGTCCATACCCTTGTAATCACAGTTGCTATGTATAGACGTGAAAGTCAAGACAGTGAAGAAGGCTGATAGGAAAAATGGATTCATTCAAAATAAGGTATTGGAGGAGCACTCTATAGATACCCTGGACCACCAGAAAGATAAACAAGTGGGTCCTAAGACAAACTAAATCTGCAACATCGCTGGAGGCAAAAGTGACAAAACTGAAACTGTCCTACTTCAGGCACATCATGAGAACACAGGGTTCTTTGGAAAAGACAGTAATAGAAGCCAGCAGGAAAAGTGTCAGACTGAATGTGAAGTGGATTGACTTCATAAAAGAAGCTATAGGCATAAAGTCTACAGGTGCTGAGCAGGGATGCAGAAGACAGGACATTGTGGACATCACTCATTTATTGAGTTGCCAGGATTTGGAGCCAACTCAATGGCACATAACACATAAAAAAATCTAATAAAACATGGATTGTATAAACCAATACTAGTGTCTTTTTGTACAGTTCAAAGATAGATAAAACAAATACTGGACAAAAGTTGTGTTGCGTATAAGCTGATTGTAGACCATCAGAATTAAAATATTTTTTATTAAAGGTCATTTTATTATTCAGGAGGAAGATTTGGATTATGTTTAAACACTGTTTAATTAAGTATGCATGTTATTATATATTTTCTAGAGTAACCACTAAAAGAGTTAATTGTGTATCTCCCAAACAAGTTACAAACCCACACATGCACTAATTGCACATCAAAAGTTTTGTCTTTTGTAATTTCAGGAGCTATTTTCTATCCATCACCTTGTAGGCCTTACTTGAATCCAACAAGGTAAATATAAGGTCATCAAGGTACTGATCAACCCTCGTCATCAAAGTCAGCAAAGAAGTCCTAAATTTAACAATACCAAGATGCCACTGAGAGCAGCACTTTAAAGATAATGGACCTTTGCTGATCTACCTGGGGGGAAGCGTGATGTCCTCATTTCTTGTAGGCCCTGGTAATGTGGAATTATGCATGAAAATCAGACTTGCCATTATTATGCATTCTAATGAAAAACAACTTAAAAATAACTTATGTCTCCAAATCTACTTTTTTAGACAAGACCTACTTTGTTAGAAAACCTATCAGCCTTTCCAATGTCCCACATGGGGATGACACTCTATCTCTGTCTTAAATACCTTCTAAAGGAGAGATAACTGTAACTGATGTGATGTTTATTTAGAAGAAATTAATTTGGAAACCTTAACAGGATACTGCCATAATGACTTACTAGGAGTCTCTTAGTAGTGACCTCCTTTATTTGTCTCCAATCGCTGTTTGATTTCCTGATGTTCTACAGTGATAATTTTTAAAATGGGATAAGGGGATCTCTGGGGACCCCTAAGGCCCTTTCAGGGGTCTATGAGGTCAACATGATTTTAATAATAATACTAATGCATCATTTGCCTTTTTTTGCTCTCATTCTCTTAGAAGTGTATGATGTTTTCCACAAGCTACATGACAGATGATATCTTAACATATTCAACGCAGAAGCAGATATGCAAATTCAGCTGTCTTCTTTTTATACTAGACATTAAAGATATTTGCAAAAATTTGAAGCAATGCCATTTTCTCCCTAGATATTTTGTTTTTGAAAATATGGTTATTTCCCACAATATATGTTATTTATGTTCATCTCTAATGGATTGCTGTTTTTAAATGAATTAAGTACATTTAGAATTCTCCGTTTATAATATGGTAAATATTTCTGAATATAAAACACAGAAACGAAACTCTTAGGTGTTTAATAACTCCTATGGATGTAAAGTAGCAGAAAGGGAATATTTGTAAGTCAAATGATAGTTTGAACAGGTATGGAGTTCTTTAGACGTGTTGGAGGAACTGTGGCAGGAGCACTTTGTAACTCCTATGTAGCAGCATCCTCCGGGAAAAATAAAGTCTGTGTATTTTTACGTGGAGGTGTTTCTAGTATTTCTTGGGCAAACTTTGAGAGCTATATATCATCTATAATCTTCAATAGACTTTCTTTGGGGTAAATTAGAGCCCCAAGTGTTTTCGTAGCTCCAACCTTGAACTGTTGTTTTAGGATAGACACCAATAAATATTAGGGGTCTACTGGGAAGGCAGAGAGCATTTTCAGATTTATGAGCAGGAAAAATCAATAATGTCCCTAAGGCTGAGTAAGTCATGAGTAGCACAAGTAGTCTTATGCAAAGTTGACAATATCATGAAATATAAACCTTTGCTTTGGAATTTTACCAGAAATTAAAGTAGCATTAAAAAGGAAAATCGATGTTATAGCCTGTATCTCAGAAAGAATTTGTATGTCCAGTTTGCTTTGTTACTTTACTTGGAGCTCTAAAAATATTTTTGTTTATTTTTTTATTTTCCCTGAAAACTTGGATAACCTTACATTCTTCTGCCTTCTGACGCATTTGCTTTTTCTTCCCTTCAATCCTTGATTAAATCTTCTTGGCCCCTCTGTGTTATTATTCCTTATACAGCAAGGCATGCACTTTGTCCTCTTGTTAGGAATGAATTAATAAGCCTAACTCCTTCTTTGAAGAAGATTTTAGAATGCTTTTTTTTTTTGGTGAAAATTAATATTCAGTTACCAAGACTGTCATTTCACCAAGTAGAAGAATAAAAAACACAGCGTAGCTGCACTTGAGAATAATTGAAATAAAAATTTAGTTTGTATTATACCACAATGGTTCAATATTTCAGAGAAAAATTTTATGTCTACTTTCTTATAAACCCCCGAACCCCTGCCGCAGCTTATTTATAACAAGACCATTTAACTCACTGCTTTGAAAGAACGTGAGCTGATAGGCCCTTCTTGCACTGGACTTGGGAGTTTTAGACACATCTCATTGACCTGCAAAATGCACAGTGTTTATCTTTCCTTGGCATTAAATAAGCCCACCAAAGGGCAGTAAATATAATACTTCTCCAAACTGCATCCTTTAATACTTTGTATTCCTGTGGTACTTTGTTGGGGCTAGCAGATAGAAACTTTACAGTCCATTTCCCTCAGGCAATCTTTTGGCTTGCATGAGTTTTTTTCATCACAGATAGTACAGGAAAATTATGTTGTTTAACTGCATAATGAAAATATGTTATAGTGAATATTAATTTAAATATCAAAGAAAAGCATTGTATAGCAGAGGAGAATGGTGAACTATGTGGAGAAGAATCATAGCATAGCTTAGAGTACAGAGGGAATCAGTGTAATGAAGTTAAATCTACACACAAATAAGCCTCAGGATCTATGTTTGGCATCTGCACTTTACTTTTGTTTACCTAAGACCTTGGCATAAGCAAGAGATTTACAGAAGCAATTATAAACACTCTTAGTTATAAAATAGATTTTTTTTCAAACTGAAGTAAAATTATAAATAAAGCCATGTTTATCCAAGGCTGTGTTGACCTGCCAAGCTGAAATAATTGACCTGGAAATCAGGCAGAATAATATTGTTTTGGCTGTAGCAGATCTCTGCTGTGCAACTGTGGGCTCACTGCTTAACCTCTCAGGGTCTGAGCTTCCCCATTTGTGTATTGTGAATGATCATGCTTGCCCTGACTACTTCACAGTATTTTTGTGAGAAAATATCAGATAATGTATGTGTAAGTGCTTCCAAAACCATTTTAACGTTACTGATTTTAAATGGTTATTATTACTATTATTACTTATTATTATTATCATCATCATTGTTAAACTGCATTGCCCTCCAGTTCTTCCTATTATGGCACACTTTCTTAAAAATTGATGCAAACTGAAAACACATCCCCTTTAAAATAAATCTGGATGAGATGATAAATATGTTATATTAAAATTTACACTAAGATACTAGCTACTAGGGCTTGTTATGTCTTCACCCAAAATTTGACACCATTTTTTGGTCAATAACTTCAAAAATGAAGTGACTTTCTTTCTTTCTTTCTTTCTTTCTTTCTTTCTTTCTTTCTTTCTTTCTTTCTTTCTCTCTCTCTCTCTCTCTCTCTCTCTCTCTCTCTCTCTCTCTCTCTCTCTCTCTCTCTCTCTCTTTCTTTCTTTTCTTCCTTTCATGTGGTTTACTGTCAAATAGCCAAAAAATATCTTGGGAAAAATAACCAAAATTGGAGGGTTCACATTTCCCAATTTCAAAACTTACTACAGGGCCGGCCGAGTGGCACATCGGTTAAGCACTGGCTTGGGGCACCAGCGGCCCCGGTTCGGGTCCCACATATGAGGGCCAGTGACACTGTCCTCAAAAAAAAAAACACAAAAAAACAAAAACAACAAAAAAGCCTACTACAAAGCTATAGTCATCAAAACAGTGTGCTACTAGCATAAGAATACATATACACTAGATCAATGGGATAAAATTGAAAGTCCAGAAATAAGGCCATAAATTAGTGGTCAATTGATTTCGACAAAGATTCAATTATTCATTGTTCCACAATGATCATCACCAAGACAACTGAATGAGGAAAGAATAGTCACTTCAACAAATGATACTGGTCCAATGGGATATCCAGGTGTAAAAGTATGACACTGGACCTTGTCTCACACACATACAAAGATTAATTCAAAGTGGATCAAAGATATAAATAAAACTCATGGAAAAAACAGAGGAGTAAAGAAAACTTCATGACCTTGGGTTTTGCAATGGATTTTTAGATGTGATACAAAAAATACAATCAACAAAAGAAAAAGTAAATAAATTGAGTATCATCAAAATTAATAACTTTTGAGCTGTAGGAGGTTAAGGGAAGAAACTCAATGAGTACAAAAAGGAGCTCATGATGGTAAAAATTTAAGCCCCCTCCCTTTTTTTTTTTAGAATATATTGTATATGGAATTGAGGTGAGCCATTCTCTTTCTGGGAATTTATTTGACAGAGAGAACTGATAATCAGCTGATAAGCACCAGTATAGCTTACAAGTTGTTAAATACTTTGAATATCAGTTTGAATTAAAGATATGTTTGCATACATTTGAAATAATATATGTACAATATTAATCACTGCAGCAACTTTTTTTCAAGAGCAAAATATTGAAATAGAGCCAAATACCAATCAATCAAGGACAGGTTAAATAAATTATGGCACATGTATACAATGGAGTACTATGCAACTATAAATAAAAGAATGAGAAATTTCTTTAAATACAAATATAGAAATAGTTATAAACTATATTGTTAATTGGAAAAAGCAAAATATAGCATGGTATGTATTGTATGCTACTCTTCATGGAAAACATGGGTAAAGTAATTATATATGTTTACTTAAATATTCATAGACAAAACCCAAAAGAGGACATATGTTAATAACAATGTTACATGTAGGGTAGATGAAGTGGGAAGTGAGTAAATAAGACACAGGGATGGGAAAAAGGATTTTTATGTTTATATTTTATTTATACTACACCAATATAAAATAACTTGTAAGACAAACAAATGTATTCTCTACTCAAAAATTAAATATAAAAATCTATAAAAAAGTGGGATTTATAAATGCATGTTTTTAGGTTGAAGGAAATAATAAAATATACAGGCTTTTGTGTGTGGCATGTTTATCATAATGGTATTTAGGTTAAAAGATAATTAAGGATGTACACAAATTCATTTATTTATTGCCAGATACATACTGATTAAATACTGTGATACATACAAACACTGTGATACATACACACAATGAAATATCATCAGGAGTTAAATGATATAAAATAATAGCTAAAGATATAGAAATGTATTCATAGTCTGGTTTCAATGGGGAAAAAGGCGCAGGAGAAGCAAGTAAGATAATGCAAAGTAGTATT
Source organism: Aselliscus stoliczkanus (assembly GCA_033961575.1). Lineage (NCBI taxonomy): Eukaryota > Metazoa > Chordata > Mammalia > Chiroptera > Hipposideridae > Aselliscus > Aselliscus stoliczkanus. Next base: position 36,812,007 of record CM066738.1, read on the forward strand.
CCATAGACAAAATAAAAATTTGGAAAGCTATATACTAGCTTATTGACATACATAGAGAAAGAATTAGAAAGATGTTTACTAATTGGTGGTAGTAATTCTCTCAGAGTAGTGAGATGATAGGTACGTTTTTTATATTATCTCTAGTCTCTAAGTTCTGCTAATAAATACTTTATAGAAACAAAAACAAAAACCCTTCAACATTCATTGCAGACTTTGAATGGGCCTTCACTATATTAAGCATGGTTTCTTAAACGCCTCAAAACCACACAAGGTAGGTCTTATTCACCATTTTGTGTGTGTTAATGTGCCGTTAAGTTGGCTACAACTCCTGGAGACCCTGTGAATGAGAGATGTCGACAACAGCCCTGCTCAGCTCCTGTAGTCTCATGCCAATGATTTCTTTTATGGAGCCAATGCATCTCATATTTTGGAGTCATCTCATTTTACAGATGGTAAATCTGAGGTTCAGAATGATTAATTTACCCAATACTGCACACGTAGTGTCAGATGCAAACCCAGGTTTGTCTCTATCCAACACGTATTTCTTGATCGCCCTGCTAAATAATTCAAGGAAACACGCTTGCAATTGAAAAATCATCTTTTCCACTAATTTTCTTCTTAAGTAGCAAATCTTTACCTTGGTTATCAGAACTTGTGATTTTGTGGACTGTACAAGTAATGTTCAAGCATTCCCTGATAGTAATTTAAATGAAACTGTCTTGTATATGTGAATTATTTCATGGTTTTTTGGTTTTTTTTACAGTAGATAAAATATGTTAATTTGTGTAAATGGTCCTCTGGGTGCAGATGATCACACTGAAAGCAGGCTTATCTTAAAAGCCCCTTGTCTTCCATTTGAAGCTTCCTTTATATGCGTAGTTTATTTTTCTAATGCTGTCTCAATATAGGAATCATTTTAAGGAGGCATTTGTGGCTAAATGAAAGAAAAAAACAGCTCTCTTGGCTTTGGTAAATATTAATGAGCTTGCAGAAAATCTTGTTACTGAAGTACAGCATTCTTTTGAGATTTTTCTGCCATTTTGGCCCTTTGTGGGCCCTGCTTCTATGTTACAGATTAGCATACTGGCTTGTATGTGCTATTGTGAGTTCGGCTTCAGCTCCTTTGTGTGCTGACAGAAGGCTCACCTTGTTCTATTATCAGGAATGTCTAGGCATCTTAATAATGCATTGGATGTAAGCAAGAAAAAAGCAAATCACTCAGAAATAATTAATCTGATTTATTAATTTCAAAGCTTCATCACCAAATGGACAGTGTTAGTTTCTGGTCATGCATATATTGTCATCATTAACAAAGTGAAATCCAACTTTTATTAATTTTTGAGTGAGAAGATTAGAATTTGAATTATTTATGTCAATATTCACACATATGTTATATGTATAAAATTATTGTAGCATATGTACAATTTGTTTTAGGCACTCTATTTTAGACAATGTATTGTATTTGCCCATCCAAACATTTTTAATAATTATCTTAACTTCATAAGTGATAATATTTTTTAATTGTGCTGAGGAGTAGAAAACTTGGAAAAGGTGATATCTGGGTTATTTTTACCTCATTGGTCTTCCTCTAAAAACTGTGTTGTGGGATTGCATTACTATAAAAATTATGAATTTACCATTTGCTGATTTTATTGTCTATACACAACAGTGAAATGTAAGAAGAAACAAAGACAATTCCTCTAATAAGGGAATGTAAGAATGATCAAAATTACCTAAAATAATTTTTAAAAATTAAATTCACTACACTTTTTTAAAATTCTCTATTAGTCCAAGAGGTTGTAGGATGCTTATAAGGGCATTATTTGACAAAGCAACATTTTCTTTTCAAGAATGCGATATTTGAGTCTAGTCACAGGGATTATAAATTCACACCCAATATTTTAAAAATGAGACCATTGAATAAAAAAAAATCAGGAAAGGGCTGGCCGAGTGGCACAGTAGTTAAGAGTTGGTTTGGGACGCCAGCGGCCCTGGTTCAGGTCCCACATATGAGGGCCAGTGACAGTGCCCTCAAAAAAATATATATATATAAAAATAAAAAAATAAAAATAAAAAAATCAGTTGTTTGAAAACATTTTTTAGACAAGAAAAAATGCATTAAGCATTTTCAAGCGTTATTACTAATCTGTTATTGCACACGTCTTCATCTACATGAACATTTACAGATGTTCAAAGTACTGAACATTTTTATTGTCATGAAGAGAGAAAAATTATAGTAGTTCAAGAACATGACAAGAGTATTTGGAAACATAGACATAGAAGTGTCATTAATTCACTATTAATCTCTTCTCTAAAATCCTGCTTAAATATTGTTCACAAGGATTTATTAGGTCCTTTTACAGAACAGTTTTTGGAAGAATTTTTATCAATTTTAGTGTCAATTTTGAGATGGGGTTGTAGCTGGGTAATTTTTAGTTATTTATAAACATGAGAAACCACACACTAGTTTAAGAAAGAAACCACACACTAGTTTAAGAAAGAAGGGTACAATTAACTGAAAATGATTTCCTAATTTGAGAAATGTAAGTGACTGCTGACAGATATTTTAATAACTTCAAAAACTGCAGGACTATGAAGTTATGGTCACATATAGCTATTTCTCCTAGGTTGTATTTGTGGTGAATTAGAAAATAGACAGCTAATGAAAGTCTAAAAATGTGAACAGGGTCAGAATGTAGCTTTGATGAGAGAGAAAAACAGAGAGAGAGAGAGAGAGAGAGAGAGAGAGAGAGAGAGAGAGAGAGAGAGAGAGAGACCTAATATAAACTATCATTAATTCACTTCAAAGTATGCTCTACTCAGTTTAGTTATACTATTAAAAGTCTCCTATTTTTTAAAGGGTTAAAATCATGGCTGAAATCCGAACTACAGCCTAGAGACATTTGCTTTCATATGCAGGGTGCTTAGCACTGGACATTAATTCTAGGCCAAGTACTGAAAAGAGGAAAGGAGTTCTAAAATATTAAAACTATATCTAGAGTTCTAAAATAATGGAACCTTTATTTTAAAAGCTTGACTTGTATTAAGAAAGCCCATCATAAAACCCAAAAGTGTTTCTTTTTCTTTTTTAACATAGTTAATTTCTCTAATTCAGTTCAGCAGGACTTGGCATTTAGAAATTTTATTTCACTACAGTTTTCCAATAACATATTGTGGTAATCAGAATAATGGCCCTTCTAAGATGCTCATGCTTGAATCCCTGGAATCTGTGAATGCTAACTGATGTGGCCAAAGGGATTTGCAGTTGTGATTTAGATTAAGAACCTTGAGATGGGGAGATTTTCTTGGGTTGTTTGGATGGGCCCCATCTAATCATAGGAGTCCTTAAAAGGAGAGAACCTTTCTTTGTTGTGGTCAGAGTGAAATATGACTGGAAAAAAGGCATAGAAAGAAGCAACATTGCTAGCTGCAAAGATGAAGGAGGGAGGCTACAAGTTGAGGATGATGGGGAATGTCCAGAAGCAAGAAAGGCAAGGAAATGTATTCTCTCTTAGGAAATTCCAACCTGCCAACACCTTGCCTTTAGCCCAGTGAAACTGATTTTGGACTTCTGATCTCCAAAACTAGAAGATAGTATATTTGTGTTAAGTGATTATGGAAATGTGTTATAGTAGCCATAGCAAACAAATACTTAAGACATAAAGCGAGACATGTCTATGTAGCAAGCTACATAGTCATAGGATGTATTTTTGATTCTTTGAGTAAAAATTACGTTAGTAAAATCATTGAAGTTATATTTTCAAATACAAGCGCACTTACTTCTGTATTACAGAAGTTCAGTTTTAAAACCTTGAAATGTAGTATTGTTACAAAATGACCATATAGGCTCTGAATTTTACCATGTAACTTACTTTTGCCAATGAGAAAATATCAAGGTAGCTTGAGCAGAGGCTTAAAAATTGCTTTTGCAATCAACTTGCTCTTTCTTGTGGCTGGGACCCTTTGGTTCACAGTCTGAAGAAGCCTGAGCTAGCCTCCTGAAGGATGAGAGAAGCCCCAGCTAAGCTTACTAGCATGGAACAATGCCATCCTAAACCACCAAGCCTCAGACTGGAAGACTTACTCACAAAATCCACAAGATCATAAGAAGTAATAAATGTTTCATTTTGTTTTAAGCCACTAAGTTTTGGGAGATTTATTTCAGTAGTAGATAACCAATACCACGCATTTACTTTCTCAGAGTACAGGGCACATTTTAGAAATGACTGTTCCTCTAGCATTCATAACGGGGTCCTTATGTTAAATGTCCTATGTTAGATTTCTTTTGAATCATTTGCAGCCTTTGATTGTCAGGAGGCTTGGTTAGAAATTCTTCAGGGACTTGCTGGGCATCCTGAAATGACTGAAATTGATATACCTGGACTTTGACTTTTCAGCCCCAATTTTTAAATCTTTATCCTCCAAAATACATCCAATTAAAAATAATTGGATTACCAATGTTTTTGTAAAAGCTTCTTAGCCTTTGCATAGATTCTAAATGGCAAACAGAATGTATTTATTGCTAAACACCTGAATTTTTTGTAGACCTATGGCAGAAGTGAGATTAAGAAGATGTCTTACCTCCTTGGGACCCTTGAAATGGGAGATTAAAATCAGAGCTTTACAAAAGGGAACCAGAGACCATTTGGTTCCCATGAAAACTTACTACCAGGAAATTTACTGAAACAGTAAGAAATATGGAAGCAGTCTCTTCTGGTCTCTTGGAGAGTTGTATATCAATTTCCACAGCTCTGAACCATCACAGTTTGAAGATGGCCTAGCCAGATGATCTCTAAGTTTCTCCCAGCACTAGAATTACAGCATCATGGCTAGTCCTTTCATATTTGGTAGATGATATTTAATTCCATGGAATACAGCAAAATTAACTGACTTCCTTGGGGATGGAAACAATGACTCTGTCCCCTTCACCATGAATTTAGTCAATTAAAACAACGATGCATGCTTCCCAGCTGCTGTCAGGCTTTCACTTCAGGTGTTTGCCTTTATATTTTGAGAAAGGAACTCATGCAGTTGCCTTCTTCTTTGACCACCCAGGTTTGCAGAGTCATATTTTTTTCTTTCAGAGAAGCTGACATGTAGGAATTAAAAATGAAAATAGGAATTAATAGCACCTTCATATTAAAAAAAAAATTCTAGCACCTTTTTAAGGTTTTTGTTATTGTTTTTTCCAAATAATAGTTTGACTTAAAGGGAAGAGAATAAGTGAATCTTATAACATCTTACTTGGGTTAAGGTGGAAGAATTTACTTATTGTGGGCCATGATGTTTATATTGGGAAAATGTATGTGTCTGTGTGTCTGTGTGTTTGTGTGTCTCTGTGTACAGCCTGTAACATGTAAGGATATGGTAGAAATTAAATTTGCCTCATGTATTTTATTCTGCTATATTCATGTTTAATTATTTGATAGATAATTATAACTCCCCTGACCTCATGCAAATAATGAATCAGATTTTCCAAATGCTGAAACTAATTTGAGCCCTTTGTGAAATACTTTCCAAACCACTAAGGCATCATTGCACTGCTACCCTTGTGTCCTGGAAGAGTTAATATAAGTTTCAGAAAGAATCTAATTTACTGGCTAATGGTGTCTTTTCATGGGAATTACTTGGCTTTTGTGGAATAGCCTTTCATCTTTCTGCTTTTTAGTTAATTCAATTGAATTTTCATCTGATCTACATTGTTTTATTCTAATTGCAGTCAGTCCATCATCTTACAAACCATTCTGTTCCAAAAACTCATTTATGAGTTGGTTATTTGGAACTTAAAAGGCACTTTTCAATAGAAAAATAAAATAAAAAATGCAAATGTTGGGTATGTTCCCAGAATAGCCCACAGAAGCCAACTTAGCCCATAATATACCCAGTGCTAATGCTGCTCTCCAACCTAAACAACATGAGTAACAGTGCATCTGAGGGTAGTATACTTTTTAAGATCCAAATTGGAAGGCCTGACATTCATTCTTCTATGGAAGACCTATTAGTCAAGTTAAGGACTTTCCTCCAACCTAAAATGATGCAAAGTTAGGACGTAGCCCAGTCAGAATCCAGCAGCAATGATTTTCTTTGTTTGGGTCAAGGGTTAGGAACAGGGGAGTTATGTAATAAGCATCAAGATAGAAGCTGAGGAGAATGAAGAGTTGGAATTTTTTATGAGTAGTAAAGGTGTGGTGAAACATTAGGATAAAGAGTAGAGAGAAAGGTTGAAAGCTAGGTGAGTGGAGTGGGTGAAGACCGAAGGCTACATTAGGTTTAAAGACTTCTGCAACCCTCAATCCCTTCTTAAAACCATTTCAAAGTCAGGTACAGATTCAAGTCCACTTAGGTAGCATTATCTGGTAAAGAGAAGGCGTTTAATCCACCAGTAGTCTTGACATTAAACAACCTATTTTTTCTGTTATCCCTTTGGCCTCTGAGACTCTTGCTGAGGTGCCAAGGGAGAGACCAAGGCGGAACTTTACCAGAGTAAGGGAGGAGATTGGGAAGAGATGATTGAAGTATTTGAGTAGTGGTAAATAAAGTTTTCAACCATGGTTTGCTTCTGTTCCCACCTGTCTTGGATGATATATGGGATAGATTTTGAGAGAAATGAGAAAGGGGACAAGTTTGAGGGACTCAATGGTAGAGAAAGTGAACTCCTAGCAGAAGGAATGTTAGTAAATGGTTCTCTCCTGCATTTCAACTAGGGCAGTGTCCACATAGGTCAGGCCAATCTGACTTCACCAAGGAAGTTCCCAGAGAATTATCTCAGGAATAAGGGAAGTGACTGAACTGTTTCTCTTGAAGGCAGCAGATGACTTTCAAAGAAAACCATTGTTATCTTAGAAATGAGATTGCGTAACTGGTACACCAGTTATATAAGATTCTCACAGCTGGGCCTTGGTGAGGCTGCCTTCCTAATCCCTTAGTAAGTATGTGTTACATGCTCAAGAAAACCTTTCCTGAACATTCAGACTGGGCCAGGCTCTGAGAAAGAAGCACTTTCATAGCGTATTTTACTGTTTTTATTAGTGTTAATTATTATTATTATTATTATTATTATTATTTCATAATAATAAGTACTTAACTTATTAACCACTGAATCTAGTGCCTGGTACAGTGGCTGACATTTAGCAGCTGTTCAGGAAATATTTGTTATGAACTATTTAGAAGCAGAAAGTATGTATGTTAACACATCTGTGCATAGGGAAATCACCTTTAATACATACATTCAACTATTAAAAACCTTAAGTAAGATACAGAGATTTTCAAAACTGTTATATACAAGAAATCAACTTAAATATTTTGTTGCTAAGTATAAGAAATATCAATTCTAGAAAGTCTTTATATTATCTCAAGAAATTTATCTACTTCTATGTTAAAATTGTACCACTTGTCTACCCAGTTTCCAAACTAGTTAATGCTATTTGAACTTGAATTGTCTTTAGAATTCCAAAGGTGAGGGAGTTGTCCCTGGAGTTGAGTTGAGCAGATCGTAGTTCTTAAGCAGGAAACAGGAATGGCTGTCAGAAAAAGTCAGTGTCTCTGTGCTGCCTGCCCCTTCACTGTTCAGAGCAACTGAGAAAAACTGGATACATTCATAGAAACCTGGGGTGTAGACATTAATAATGGAACAACATGGAGATTGGTTTTGATTCCAGCCACCTGAGTCATTAATTTATAGGGATTCGTATCCTTCACAAAGGAACTGTTATAGCCAGCAAATCTCTTGTGATTCCGTTCATTTATCTTTACCCCTTCAGGACTTGTCTTCTGTGAGCAACACTTGACATAGCGACATGTACACCACCACAACATTTCAGTGTTTCCCAGGGCTTCTTCCTTTTACTTGGGAAAAATTGAACTATATCCCATGTCACATGAAAGTTAAAATGCTACTATTTTTGTGATTTGTATGTCATGTACTATGTAATGAAAATGTGCCTAGCCTGCTACACACACACATACACACACACACACACACACACACACACACACACACACACACACACTAGTATTTGCCATTGGAGCTTGAACAAGGGCTGTCTTGATAATGCACCCAGACTTTCTCACTGCAAGGGTGATAGTTTAATATGAATTATACAGTTTAGATTTTCTAATAGGTAAAAGAAAGAAAGAAAGAAAAGAAAAGAAAGAAAGAAAGAAAGAAAGAAAGAAAGAAAGAAAGAAAGAAGAAAGAAAGAAAGAAAGAAAGAAAGAAAGAAAGAAAGAAAGAAAGAAAGAAAGAGGAAGGAAGGAAGGAAGGAAGGAAGGAAGGAAGGAAGGAAGGAAGGAAGGAAGGAAGGAAGGAAGGAAGAAAGGGAAGGGAAGGGAAGGAAGGCAAAAGAAAGAGGAGAAAAGGATGGAGAGAGGAGGAAGGGAGGGAAAGGAGAAAGAAAATGCCCTTCAGAGGGACATTTCACCATCTCTCTAAAGAGAATATTATATTTTAATGATAGAAAACTTTAAAGATTAATCTATTGGTTCTTCAGAAAAGTCATAATGCGTGTTTGCAACAGATGGCACTAGTTCATTTTTGGAAGTACGAGAGTCATTCACATCTATGTTATTGCTCTGTCATTTGACAGCTGATGTTATAGCTTTGTTCCAAAAAAAAGCTGAGCGATTTGGTTGAGTTTTGGAGATTTTACAACAGGTTGAAGATGGAAGACCAAACTGTGCATTTTTGCCATATTTTACTATTTTACTTCCATAAAGAGAGGAATGCGGGTCAAGCTAATGAAAAGTTGCATCAAGTTTACGGTGACCATACTCTACAAGAACATCGGGTACCAAAGTGCCAACACTGGTTCATGAAGTTCTGTGCTGCCGATTTTTTTTTTTTTTTAAGCTGAGCCATCCTGCCACCTGTTGGCAGCTCAACGGCAGCTCAACTCGGGCTGGCATCGAACTGCTGTTGCTCAGAGCTCAGCTTGCACTCTTGAGCGAGCTGTTAACCAACTGAGCCACTTGGCCGGCCCTGTGCTGGTGATTTTGATCTCAACAAGGTTCCTTGGTCAGGGAGACTCACCGAGATTGGTGACGACAAAATAAAGGCATTGATCGAGTCAAGCCCATGCTACACAACACGAGAGATTGCAGAAACATTGACCATCCATCATTCAAGCGTTCACGACCACCTGAAGAAGCTGGGATACGTAAGCAAGCTCAATATTTGTGTTCTGCATGAACTCAAAGAAGTTCATTTGACGGTGCATATAAACATCTGCAATATGCTCATTACATGTGAGAAAAATGATCCGTTTTTAAGGGACTGATAATTGTTCATGAGAAGTGGATTGTTTACAACAATGTGGTGTGCAAACAGTATTGGTCCTGATGTGATGATTCGCCTCAAATGACATCGAAAGCAGACATTCATCAGAGGAAGGTTATGCTCTAATTGTGGTGGGATTTTAAAGGTATCATGTTTTTTGAGCTCCTACCAAGGAACCAAACAATCAATTTTTATGTGTGCTGTTGGCAATTGGACAGTTTGAATGAATCCATCATCCACAAATGTCCAGAGCTTTTTAATTGTAAAGGAGTTGTGTTCCATCATGTCAGCGCAAGAACACACACAAATTTGATCATCCATCAAAAATTATTAGAGCTTGGATGGGTTGTGTTGCCACACCCACCATACTTGCCTGACCCTGTCAGACTTCCACTTGTTTCATTCTCTTCAAAACTCCTTGCATGGTATAATGTTCAATTCAGATGGGGCTGTAAATCAGCACCTTGTTCAGTTTTTCGCAAATAAAGACAGGTTCTTTTATGAACAAGGAATTATGAAGCTCACTAGAAGATGGCAAAAGGTTATTGAACAAAACGGGCAATATATCATTGACTGATCTTTGTTCTTTATATAAATAAATGACCTTTGAAAAACAGACAAAATACATCATGACTTTTCCAAAGACCCAATACTATATGATGTTGCTTTGAACTTCAGCAAGAACCCCACAAATGTAAAATGTGAATAATTAATAGGATTTTCAGTTACAATTAAAAGTAGGAGTTTGTAACTATATATGTAATTCAGGAAATGTCAGTAAAAACATGAATTCTAAATTGTATGGTTAATTTTTTCTCAGATACTGATTCCATTTCAGTAATATGGAAATTTTTTGAAAATCTTACATGGACCTGCAAAGATAGATTTGTAGCCTTATTTCTAGTCAGGAATAAATATTAATTTTCTAATAGAAAGTGGTATCTTGGGGTGAATTTAATTATAAAACAAAATTTTAAAAATAAAAATCTTTAGGGGCCAGCCAAGTGGCACATTGGTTAAGAGCTGGTTTGTTACTCCAGTGGCCACAGTTTGAATCCCACATATGCGGGCCAGTGACACTGCCCTCTACAGCTAAGATGGTGAACAACAGCTCCACCTGGAGCTGGGCTATTGTGAGTCACCGGCGATGGTGTGGGCTGCAGCCTTTGCTGCATTGGGCTGCCATAGGCTACAGTGAGTGGCCGGCAGCCAGCATGAGTGGCTGGCAGCCGGTGTGAGCTGCCAAGAGGCTCTGTGAGCGGCTGTCTAGAGGCTGGCAACCAATCCGTCAAACCCAAGAAGAGCGCAATGATGATACCAACATGGGCCAGTGAAGCAATGTCCTCCACAACTAGACTGAAGACAAAAGGACAGCAACTTGTCTGTTCCCCTTCCCCAGTTCCCCAATGCTGTTTCCCTCCCCCAATTCCCCAATAAAATCTTTTAAGAAAAAAAAGTTTCATAAATAAACTAAAACAAATAACTAATCTGGTTGATGACAGATACATCTGCTTTCACTTATTTCTTTTCATTTAATACTATAATGATTTTAGCATTCTATATTGGACCTTGTACAAGGTGCAAAAGTTTGTTTTTTCTATTAGTGAGCCCTTTGATTAAAGAATGGTAAGATTTTATGTCACTATAAATGACACTTAAGGGAATATGCTTCCAAGCTTTAATTGCACTTTAATTGAGATTCGTATTTGTGGAAGTAGCACAACATGAAGAAAAACTGATGCCATTGGCTGAGTCTAGCACCCATGAACCCAGCACTTGGGTTCCTTTATAAGGTCTCCCAACTTTACCCCTAACCTATGTCATCATTAATATGAACTCTCATAACATGTTACCTAATCATTCAGTTAGTATCTATCATATCTTTCCTTTTCATTTTGGATATTCAGTTTCACCCTCTTCTTGGGATCTTTCTGTTCCCATTAACTTTTTCATGCTTAGGCCCCAAACATGTAAGACAAACAAACATGCACACATAGGGACAACTTTCAAATAGTGTTCTTCTTCCCCTACCCTGTCTCTTTCCTTCTCTCCATAGCAAAAGTGATCTACATCAATTAATTACCTACATCCTTAATCTAACAGATAGGTTTTTTAGTCACTGTGTCAGTTTTGTATTGTTAGGGTAATGCTGCATAATGAACAATGACAAAACTTCAGGGACAAACAATACAAGATTATTTAGTTCTGACATTTGTGCATCTGATGGACCACTGGTTTGGGTTCCACTGTCTCTTTCTCCTGGGACACACTGAGTAGGCCGGGCATGTCCTCATGAGGGCAGAAGTCCAAGAAAGCAAGTGGAAATGCTCAGAAACTGCATGGCATCAATCCTACTTTTTCTTTTGGCCAAAACAAGTTACTTGCCCAAATAAATACAAAAAAATATATATACTGTACATCTTTTAGTGGGTGAAACAAAGTCATAGTAAACAATGCATGAGGAGCATGAGGAGGTGAAGAATTGGGGCAGTAACACTCATGGGAACCTTACCTACCTCTGCAATAGTAATGGGTGCTATAGACTCTTTCTTTCTGAAATACCTTTTTCCTCTGGTTTCCATGATGAAACATACTCTTGGTTTTCATCCCATTCCTCTGGCCCACCGTACTCAGACTTATTTGACAGTCCTGCTTCCTCAAGACTTGGTTGGAAATCCTCAAGACCTGATACTTTACTCTATCTATCTATCTATCTATCTATCTATCTATCTATCTATCATCTATCTATCATCTATCATCTCTATTTATAGTTGTACTTAGTGTCATCCATGTTCATGGATCCCATTGCCACCGAAATAAAGATGAACCAGAAATGCTTAAAATTCTCTGGGTTCCAGAATCATATATCTAACTGCCTACTTTATAGTTCTTCCAAGATATCGCAAAGACACCTCAGATTCAACTTAGATATAAAACATTCCTAATATCTCCCCGATTCCACCTCAAACTTAAGTGCTCCCTAGCTCAGTAAATGGTACCACATCCATTAAGTTATTCAAGTCAAAAAGCTTGGAGTCACCCTTGATACTATTCATTCATCATTAAACCCTATTACTTTTACCTCAATATCTCTGGAATTCACCTGCTTCTTTCTACCTCTGTGGATGTTCTCTCCCTAGCCATGTCTACCATCCTCTTTCACCTAGGCCACGGCAATAACTACTGAACTTCATATCTCTTGCCCTTATCTGATCTGTTCTCTGCATTGCAGCCAGAGAGATCTTGTTGAGAATCAATTCAAATATTTTCCCCCTTGAAAAACACTTCAGTGACCTCCTAGTGAAGAGATAGAGCTAAAATGCCTAACAAACCTATATGTGTTTGTCCATATCCCATCCCATGTCATGCTTAATGTCTTAGTTTGCAGTTGCCCAAAAAGTAAAACATGGGACAAGGATTTTGTAGGGCTTTATTTTGGAAGGTGGAACCAGGAAGTAGCAGTGAATGAGTGGGGAAAGTGAACAAGAAAAGGATGAAAAGCCATTATAAGAAGGCTTTACTGAGGTTGCTGCTATAGGCAATGTTGGCTTGGTTCTACAGGACCTCTGGGAATGTGAACAATAGGGCCCAAAATTATATGCCTGAGGAATGGGCTGCCAGTTGTCCATATCCACTGGTCCCCATTGTATGAGGGTTGCATTTCTGTGTGTTTAGTCTCCCCTGCATTTCAGAGCCATATTCTCACACATCCTCCTATCTTTGCTAGATACTTCCTACTCATCTTTCAGATACTACTCTTTCCTGTGCCAGAGAACCCCTACCCCTAAATGGAACAGGTTCATCCAGCCCTCACAACAAAACCACATGTCTCTACTATATGCTCTAACCATACCATGTATCTCCATTGCTGATCGCAGTGATGACTTTGCATTTTGCTATGAGATTATTTCAATAAGATCTTTCTGGCCACTGGACTGCAAGCATGAGAAGACCTGGGATCATGTCTGCTTTTGATCATCATTATCTTACCAGCACCAACCCCAGGATTTGGTACATAAAATATGCTCAATACACTCTCAATGAATGTGTAAGTGTAGCTGTATATGTATACATGTATGTGTATTTATAAAAAGAAACTTTGAATTGTCAGGGCATAAGTAGATTACTATCAATATCAAAAAAGTTATTTTTAATTCAAATGTCTTCTATTTTTATGTATTACTTTCTTCTAGTATGTATATATATATACACACACACACACACATATACATACAGATTATGCCAGAAGAATTATCTTTAAAAGAAGTCATATTGAGAAAAGAAGAAAATATGACCCTTACATTATAGCATCTTGAATGATCTGATAGCTTACAGTATTGGTAGTATTTTTCCAAAGAAAATTATTGCTATGCAGTTTCTTTAGTAAGACAGAAATTTTAAGTTAAAGGACAATAACTGGAAAAACATCTCTGTACTATCCTGCATCAGTCTATAGAGAAGAGCATTACATTAGGCAATTCTGGGTCATTTGAGAACTTGGGTATTGGGTGTGTGTGTGTGTGTGTGTGTGTGTGTGTGTGTGTGTCCTTGAAAACATTGTGTCCAAATCTACATTTCTATTTCTCAAACTGGGAACTGTGATTTTAGTAGTAGGAAACATGTTGTGAAAAAAAATCAGTTTTCGGGCTGGCAGAGTGGCATATTGGTTAAGAGCTGGTTTGGGGATGCCAGCAGCCCTGGTTCAGATCCCACATATGAGGGCCAGTGACACTGCCTTCTACAACTAACAACAACTCTACTTGGAGCTGGGCTGTGCAAGCCCAGTGATGGCCATAGGCTACAGTGAGTGGCCGGCAGCCAGCATGAGCTGCCAATAGCCGCGGTGAGCGACCATCCAGAGACCGGCGACCGATCTGCCTCATCCGGGAAGAGCGCAATGATGATACCAACATGGGCCAGTGAAGCAACGTCCTCCACAACTAGACTGAAGAACAAAAATACAGCAACTTATCTGTTCCTCTTCCCTGATTCTCCAATGCTGTTCCCCTCCCCCAATTCCCCAATAAAATCTTAAATATATATATATATATATATATATATATATATATATATATATATATATATCAGTTTTCAATCTTTAGCGTACTGCTGATATACTCGTAAGATAATAACAGCCAAAAAAGGAATAAGGGGCCACATGGAAATCCACGTAATTATTTTCAAAGCAAAGAAAACACAATAGCTACAAATAGTGAATTATCCACATTCTATACATATTTTCTATATTTTAATTTTCATGTTATACTTCACATCATCCAGAATTAGTTGGTATTATATTATAAAAAATTCAAATAATTTCTCTGAAAACATCCATCATATGATGATTTTTTTTTTAATAATTTTGTAAAAGAGAAGCCAGAGTAGTATGCTTTTAATTTGGCCTCAAACTTCAGCCACTAAGAGATAAGTTATAGTGAAAGGATTATTAACATAGTGAATAGATTATGAAACTAGTTATGTCTGTGTTAATTAGTGGATGCTTACATTCATGTTCTCTCCTTTGGGAAAAGTGGAGAGTAGGATATTGAATGTCTAGCCAGCTTACAGTGTTTCTTTTTATCTGGTAGTTGTCATAGTTAGTCACAGAGCTATAAATTGAAAATAGCATGTATGCCCAAACTGAACACTTTGAGGCCCTAAAATAATTTTCCCAAGAGTACTTTGCCCCATAGAGCAAGCCTTGTGGAAAATATTTTCTTTGGCTTATTATACATTTGAAATCATGGAATATCTGTCATTCCAGGATCCATAAACTCCTGCATGTGAGACATTTTTAGATAAAGTGGATTTTTTTTTTTGAAGGATGCCAAGGGGATACTGGACTATATGAACTGAAGAGATCATAGTTTTTGTTGAGCTAAGCACACAGCAGACCAAATTTCCAGAGGGTTTGTTGGTGTTGTTGTTATTGTTGTTGTTTTGTAGATAAAAGTACCATGATGTTTTTAAGATCTCATGACCCTAAAAATGGCTAACAGTAAGCAAAGGTTATGTCATCTTTTTACTGAAAGGATGTTGGCTTGCTTCTCTCAGCTGACAATTACTCAGCATTCAAGGCATAGGTTCTGCCTTGGGGGAGTGACAACTCTAACTCAGGGTTGATCTTCCCATTTTTGTGTCTGAGATCATCTTTCAGAATTAGGACACATGGAGTACCAAGTGATGTGTGCTAGAGCCAAGACTCCATCAGAACTGAAAGTCCACTCTTTCCCGTTGCTCTTACCACTAGAGCTTTGGGTCACTTCAGATGAGGTCATCTCAACCACGTTTTCACCACTCCAGCTTTGGGTCATTTCTGATGGTGTTACCTCAGTCACAGTCTCACCAATCTTTCTCGGAGGTTATTTGGATGAGTTCACTCCATCCACTGGGAGTATTTCTTGACTCATGTAGTTGAGAATGCCATGCATGCTGCTTAAATTAGACACAAATGAGTAGCAACTACATATATATATATATATATATATATATATATATATATATATATATATAAATATAGAAGTATATATATATACTATATATAGAAGTATATATATATACTGTATATAGAAGTATATATATATATACTATATATAGAAGTATATATATATATATATATATATATATATATATATATATATATATATATATATTTCAGTTGTAAGTGAAGGTGACCTGAGAATTGTACTCCTCAAAAACAGTGACTCATTGAAATTTGATAAAGTTCAGTAAAATCAGTAACTTTGTAGTCTTATCTACCAGAAAAAGAGAACTTAGTTTTTGAGAAGATTATTTAGGTTGCTTTTGAGAGGGTCAAAATTCAGTACAAAATGCATCATATAAACATTATTGACAAAGTGAATAGATATGAAAAATTCAAAACTTAAAAGTGGGAGTACAAGTATTGATTGTATTATCCTTTGTACTTTTTTTTTTTTTTTTTTTTTTTTGAGGGCAGTGTCACTGGCCCTCATATGTGGGACTGAACCGGGGCCGCTGGCTTCCCAAGCCAGCACTTAACCACCACGCCACTCGCCGGCCCCCGGCCCTACTTTTTTTATACTAGTTTTCTTTGGGGGAAAGACAGAGTTCTGAATCTGAGAAGCTTCTGGGTCATGTATGAAATTTCATGTATGAAATTAAGAGGAAATAAATAGTCCATCAATAGGATGAGCCTAAAAAAATTATCCATATTCTAAACATATTTGTTATATTATTATATCCAGTTTACCTGATTTTGCTTAACTGGGATTTCTTTATCTTTAAAATATGATCTCTTAAGACTTACTAGCATCTTGAGTCATTAAGGAAGGCTTAATTTTGTTAATTCATTCTGTTTTCTAAATTCATTGCCCTCATCCTTGCCACTCTCCTTTAATCCTTTAGAGTTTTTCCATTTAAAATAAAATCAAGGATCTTAATGAGACTCTTATGGCCCTGCATGGTTTGTCCTCTACCTGAGTCATCTCCTGCCTCTCCATTGCTCACTACACTTGAGCCACTTTGGCTTCCATCAATTCCTAGAAAATATCTAGCTTTTTCCTACCAAAGGTTCTTACTAATTTCAATTCTTTCTTCCTAGGTAATTCTGCATACTTGACTCCTCCTTCTGGTGAATCTTCAGCATATTTCCACCTCAAAGTAGCCTTGTTTGATCACTTATTCAAATTCCACATCTCCACCTATTCTCACTGCATCTGTTTGTTGTTTTCGTTGTGTTTAACAGAGTCTGTGGTTTTTAAAATGCATTGACCTTTCCATTAGGTTGTGAGTTTCATCACAGTAGGAACCTTCTCTCCTAGTTATTAATTATATTCCTGGTACTCATAATTTGCTTGGCACATACTAAGTGATCACAAAAATTATAATGGATTATTTTCAACTATAAATTGAAAGCCTGTCAAGCCCCTTCATGGTTAAAGACTGATCTGTATCCTCAATCTTGATGTGGATACATACTCCTAGTTTTATGAAAACATTTCTAACAAATGTAACAGGAACAAAAAGGCATTGTTTAAAATCTGAATCTTGACAATATTATACTGTTTTATTAATTTATTGCAAAAGATGCCATTTTTTTTTAAGTTGCAAAAAGATGTTTATTAGAGGTAAAAATACATTTCAAAGAAGCAAAAGCGGCCCGAACAGTAGAGAATGGCTCAAGAGCCATTATTAGAAAAGAAAGTACACTCCAAAGAGTTTGGAGCAGGTGGAGCAAAGTAAGCTGAAAAGGCCAAAAGGTGCCATTTTGGTATGAAATACCTGAAAGGAAAGGAAAGTTCTCTCTTATAGTTTGGTTTTCTTCATTTATTATCCTTATCATAGTGGAGATAAAGTAGTAATACAGTTTTAGGACAACTTAGCAAATGAGTAATACAATCAGAATTTTATAAGAGGAAATCACTTTCAGTGACAATACATTAAAACATTAATTTATTATTTTTCACTTCTGTATATAGCAAATTGAAAAACAAAACAAAATAAAAAAGCACTGCTAGATAAATGTGAGATTCAAATCATGATAACTGTGAAATATATTTAGGGAATTTAGAAGAGTAAACTTCATTTAGTTTCAAGAGGTTACAAAGCACCAGTTAGGACAATAATGCTATTTTCTTGAGTAGACATCTTATTGAAGAAAATAGATCCAAGATGGCTGTTTCTAAAAGGCTGTGTATAAACGTCACTGATTTCATACTTATTAAAAGAGAAAAATAAGCATAAATTTCAATTTTCCAGAGCCTTGTTATTTGTGTTGGTTTTACCAGCAGATCACTTGTGCCACTGGATTTATATACTATTAAGTGTTACTCAGTTCAGTGAATATTTACAATATCATTATCCATTTTATGACAATACCAACACTTGTTTATTGTGTAAAACATAAGTAATCTTCATAGGCTGTTCCATGGCAATTTCACACCCTGAATGCTTCCCTGAACTTCACTGCTTGAAATTACTAAAGAATGCAGTGCTATATTTCCCCAGCCACACTAAATAGTTGAATCCAGGCATGTGAATTTGGTGATGCTCAGTACATTTCAAAGCATAGGCTGGGAATGGATATTCACATAAGACTGACTGAAAGGTAGTCCATATATTATCACAAATAAACTAAAGCAGTTCATGACAGTCCATTGAGGGACCCATTCCCTGGACAGACTTTAATAGATTTCCATGGAGCTGATTTTAACCTGCTAGGCTTTTGGGTGCTTCTACTTACTTGTGTGGATTATATCTATTCCCAGCATCATGGATCCTATCATTAGGACTACTCTAAGAATATCATTCAAGATGCTAAATATGTCTCTAGGATTTCAGTGTCAGAAATAGTTGCTCTTATCCTTAGATAAATACCATTAGATTAGATTTTTACTTTGTAAACACCATGAATCTTATAACTGATCAATTTTTTTCTCTCTTTATCTTGGCTTCCAGAATTCTAAGAACCATATCTGAGAGCCCCTCTATAGTTTCAATATTTCATGGCATGTATCTATGTATGCATCTACCTGTTCTCTCCATCTTACTTTCCTCCTTTTCTCTATTTTCTTGCTCATGTTTAATTTGATGTATCTTGTTTTCTATTAAGCTGACCTGAATCCCTTTTTGAAATTAGATAGATTATTAATTCATTATTGACTGTATAGATTGTTTGCTGGCTAATAGTAATTTTCAAGTCATTAGAACAACAGGAGGGCTGGCCGTGTGGTGTGATGGTGAAGCTCTGGCTTGGGAAACCAGCGGCCCCAGTTCGGGTCCCACATATGAGGGACACTGCCCTCAAAACAAAACAAAACAAAACAAAACAAAAAAACAAAACAAAAACAAAATCAAAAAAGAAGAACAACAGGAGAATTTATAAGGCATTTTTTTATTTTGGTTTTTGGTTTTTGGGTGTTTTTTTTAAGATTTTTTTATTGGGGAATTGGGGGAGGGGAACAGACAAGTTGCTGTCTTTTTGTTCTTCAGTCTAGTTGCGGAGGACGTTGCTTCACTTGGCCCATGTTGGTATCGTCTTTGCGTTCTTCCCAGATGAGGCAGATCAGTCACCAGCCTCTGGATGGTCGCTCATCACGGCTATTGGCCGCTCACGCTGGCTGCCGGCCGCTCACGCTGGCTGCCGGCCGCTCACTGTAGCCTATGGCAGCCCACTGCAGCAGGGGCTGCAGCCTACACCGTCACCGGGGCTCGCACAGCCCAGCTCCAGGTGGAGCTGTTGTTAGCTGTGGAGGGCAGTGTCACTGACCCTCCTATGTGGGATCTGAACCGGGGCCGCTGGCATCCCCAAACCAGCTCTTAACCAATGTGCCACTCTGCCGGCCCTATAAGGCATTTTTGATATGCTATTAGTATCAACAGTAGACTTAGAAAGGTTTTGCACTCTTAATTTGTTTTTATATCTTATATATGAGTTAATTTTTTAAACATTTCAAATGCGTAGGAAACTAATGAGAAATTTTAGGGATAAAACAAAACAAGTATATAATAGCATAAGTAATCTAGAACAAAAATTAAATTAATGGTTTTAGAATAGGATCTCTAATGTTTAGTTACATATTCTATGTCACCGTTTGCATAACAATATCATAATATGCTTTATCTTTATATGCAGTTTCTAATATACAAATAGATTATATTAAAAATGTGTGTTAATAAATTATTTAGAGAACAGAATTTATTTTCATGAATAATCAACTTTCTAAATGAATTAGGATATTGTTAGCCCATAAAATTGGTTTCCTACATAGGATAGAAGAAATACTATTAATTTATGGTGATAAATTGGATAAAATATTATTTTATATCTTAAAATAGAATAAAAATTGATCAAGAATTACCTTTTTTCAGTTTTGAATTTTAAGACAAAGGTGGTATAATTAGAAGGTCAGGATACAGATACACAAGTTCATATGGATTCGAGAGAGCAATTCTGGATATACTTAAAGAGAGTAGGATTTATTGTACTATACAATTTTACTTCATGATATATTAATTTTCCTCCTTTTGTTAGTACAGATTAATAGTAAGTACTCTTCCATTTAGTAACATGAATAAGTTCTCTTTTGATTTAAAAATAGATGAATAAAAGAAAAGAGAAAGAGCAAAAAATGAGTAAATGGATTGATGTTTCTGAAGTCATTGGACCGGAGCTAAGGCAGAAAAGCATCTGATAAAGGGAAAACTTGTGACTGTGAGATGAATTTCCTGAGGTGGCACCAAATGAGTGATAAAACACTGAAATAATAAAGGGTGTGGAGGGTTATGTGTTTCACAGAACTCTAAGGGGTAAATAAGAACTGCCGATGAAGGGATATTGATCACTCAGATCCCCATGTTGCCAGCAGAGTTGGGAGAGGATACAGTGGGGGCAAGTAGGGCTCCTGAGCAAATGGCAATTTCTTTATTTCAAGGTGTTGGCAATTTGAGTGCTTACAATCTTAATCTTGGAAATGCTTGTATTTTAAAAAATTTTAGCTCTAATATACTCTGGGGGTATATAGTCCTATAAGTATACAGAAATGATTCAAAATTGTATTTTAAGAGTGAAGTACTGAGCCTGAGCCCAGATGCATAATTATTGTTAATGTTAGTTATTATTTGTTGGCATTTATTACAGTTATCAGTGGAAATTCTTCATATTCATGTTGAGTATTACTAACATAATTCTCTCAATCATGAACTACATACACTTTACAACAAAATACAACATGGTACTCCTTAGTCTCTCTGCCTCAGTTCCATTCAGGACCTCATTCCCTCACATGCTCCATCCTCATCCTGTTGAGTCTCTTTGTTCCTCCACCTTGTGAATCATTCTGCATTCTCTTCTATCCCTCCCTCAAAACAAATATATGCCTTTTCTTTTTCTTTTTTCTTTTTTTAAAAGATTTTATTGGGGAAATGGGGGAGGGGAACAGCATTGGGGAATCAGGGAAAGGGAACAGACAAGTTGCTGTCCTTTTGTTCTTCAGTCTAGTGTGGAGGACATTGATTCCTTGGCCCATGTTTGTATTATCATTGCGCTCTTCCTGGGTGAGGCAGTCACTTGCAGGTCATTGGACAGCCACTCACAGTGGCTCTTGGTAGCTCACGCGGGCTGCCAGCTGCTCATGCTAGCTGCCAGCCACTCATGGTAGCTCATGGCAGCCCACTGCAGCAGGGGCTGCAGCCTAAGCCATCGCTGGCGACTCATGGAAGAGCAGCTCCAGGTCGAGCTGTTGTTCACCATCTTAGCTGTAGAGGGCACAGCGTCACTGGCCCTCATGTGGGATTCAAACCAGGGCCCTGCTGCTCAGAGCTGGCATCCCAACCCAACTCTTAACCAATGCACCACTTGGCCAGCCCACATACGCCCTTTCTTGTTTTGTACTTTCCCTCTCCTCCTGTTTACTATCTAACAACTAGAACCATGTGTCTTTGTTCATTGTTCTCATCTTATTACTACTAGTTCACCATCTTAAGTGTTCAACATTGAGCTCCATTTATTTACATTAACTGAAACTACTGTTATGATATGACCAAAGACCTCCTTTGTGCAGAATTTCACTGTCTTCTCTGCATTTACTGTCTTGGGTTCCTTTGCAGTATAGATTATTTGCTACACACTTGAAACTCCTCATAGTTTCTCACACCTCATGTCACAACTCAGTCTATTGAAATCCTACACTTTCAATTTCCATCTCAGATGCTCCCTTCTCCATGGCACCTTTCCTGATTTTTCCCAGCTCCTCTCACCCCATACATTTTGTCTTTTCCTCTATTGGAAAGCCTGCTTTTTTCTTTTGTATTTATAGTTATGGGTATTGTTAAGATCTCTGCCCTGGATTCTGACAACAGGGTTCTTGAAAACAGGAAATTGTCTTGCATAATGGCAAAAAACATTCAGTAAGTAAATTCCAATACATTTTTTTCTGGGGGATGACTTTCTTTTTAGATACAATCTATTGAAACATTCTCATTGCTGGAATTATCAATGGCTGAGTCATGATATCTATTTTTGAGGTAAAAAATTTTTAAAGTGACACAGTCCTCATATAATTCCCAGCATCATGCTCAGGATAGTGACTGTGCTCCATTTTTGGTGAGTACTCAGAATTTTATACATTTTTTTCAATAGTTTATTGCCCTTTCATCCAAAGTAGTTCTTACCTAATTTTTTTATTCCTAAATCTTCATTATGAGATTGCTGCTCATTGATATGTTAGATTAAATCTAAGAGTGCTGAATCCTGACACTTGCCTTGCATTTCTTAGGTTTCTCTGCAAGTGTACTATTTCTGTGACTGCTTTTTTTTTTTTTTTTTTTTTTTGAGGGCAGTGTCACTGGCCCTCATATGTGGGACCCGAAGTGGGGCTTCTGGCTTCCCAAGCCAGTGCTTAACCACCGCACCACTCAACCGGCCCTCTGTGACTGCTTTTTAAGGCCACCAATCTGAAACGAAGTTGTCACTTGACAGAGCTGTAGATAAGCTTTTTATTGAAAATATATTGATTGTCCTTGGGTCTTTATGGTGCATACACACAAACCTAGATATTCTTACTTCATAATTTATAAGCATTCGGGCTACTATGTATTAGAAGGAAGTTTTGCCCACAGTGAAGACAAATCAGCAAAATTTAGGTATCCTTTCGCTAGTATATTTCCACAATGGGAATCCATGTTTCCCCAAATCTCTTTCCATTCCATAGTAGGTAGATCTATGTGACATCCCTGAACATGGCCTCTGCTGATGGATATGACTCCAGATTCATTGTCTCCCCTTTTAGGGCCTCAGGTAATTCACACTACCTCCTGCTGATGAAGCCTTTCACCTCTCACTGCTTGGCATGTTTCTTAGCTCTGCAAGGTATCCACATTTTGCCCCAAGAGAGACTGACAGTTTCTTCCAGACCTGTAGAGACTATGCAGCACTTTTAGTACAATCCTCCACTCAGGCCATCATGTAACACCAGGGATTCCCTCCTCTTGAACTTATCTCTTCTCAAGTGTCTGTACAAGCTTAGAATATTCAACCAGGAGTGAGGTCATGGCACCTTTTCACAGAGTGACAGACTCTTTCTTCTTCCTTTTTTCCTTTGAAATAGAGAAGAGCTAGTGGCCCTGACTCAATTTATAGGATGACAAAAGAAAAAAAAGTCAAACCAATTAAAAAAAAATACACCTACACAACAAAACTCACCTACGCTGATGTCTTTTTTTATTTTTTCATCATAGGATTGGGCATTCACTTACATAGCACATTTTTCTTGGGTGCCTACTGAAAGCACGCTCTGCAGTAAGTAATTCTGGTGATGCATCATTGTTCATGTCAATATGGAACTTGGCCTATTAAGTGATATACAGACAACTAAGCAAATCACAGAATGGTGTGGAAAATGAAATTACAATAAAGAGCAAAAAAATAGCAGAACACAGAAAAAGAGGGGAAATAAATTTCACAGGATGGGATTGGGACCAGAGAAGGAGACCCTAGAAATGGATATTAAGGAATGAATAAAAGCAGGAAAAGGGCATATAGGAGATCCCTGTGTTATTCCTACAACTTTTCTGCAATTTAAAAATTAGTTCTAGGGCCAGCCGAGTGGCGCGGTGGTTAAGCGCTGGCTTGGGAAGCCAGCGGCCCCGGTTCAGGTCCCACATGTGAGGACAAGTGACACTGCCCTCAAAAAAAAAAAAAAGAAAGAAAAAAATTCTATATAAAAAGTTAACAAAAGTTCAACAGGCAAATGAGGTTGAAACAGGGAGAAAGGTATTCAAAACATAGGCAAAAATAAAAGTGAGAGACTGGAGATTTTGGGGTTTTTTAAAATAATTTTTTATTTTCAATTACAGTTCATAGTCAATTATATATAATATTATATAGTTTCAGGTGCATAACATAGTGATGAGACATTTATATAACTTACAAAGTGATCATCCTGATAAACCTAGTACCCATTGGACACCGTACATAGTTATTTCAATATTATTGACTATGATCCCTATGCTGTACTTTACATCCCCATGACTATTTTGAAACTACCAATTAGTACTTCGTAATCTCTTTCCCTTTTTTAACCCACGTCCTCAATCCCTCTTCTATCTGGCAACCATAAATATGTTCTCAGCATCAATGAATTTGTTTCTGATTTGTTGTTTATTTTGTTCTTTAGATTCCACATGTAAGTGAAATTGTGTGGTATTTGTCTTTCTGTCTTGACTTATTCCACTCAGAATAATACCCCCTAGGTCCATCGATATTATTACAGATGGCAAGATTTCATTCTTTTTTTATGACAGCAATATTCCATTGTATATATGTACCATCTCTTCTTTATCCATTTATCCATTGATGGACACCAGGTTGCCTCTTGGCAATGGTAAATAATGCTGCAATGCACAGGTCCCTTGTTTTGGGTATCTTCAGCTAAATACCCAGAAGCAGAATAAATGAGTCCTTCTTTGTCTCTTGTTAAAGCCTTTGTTTTAAAGGCTATTTTGTCTGGTATCAGTATTGCTACCCCAGCAAAATCTCATTGCATCTGTCTTTCTCTATCTGATGCTCCACTCAGCACAATTCCCTCCAGGTCCATCCATGCCAGATGGCAAGAACCCATTCCCTTCCTTGGCCAAGCAATATTCCATTGTGTATATGTACCACCTCATCTTTATCCATTATTCCATTGACAGACATCCAGGCTGACTTCAAATCTTGGCCATTGTAAACAGTGTTGCAATGAACATATGGATGCACACATCCCCTTGAATAGTGTTTGGGTTTCTTCAGATAAGCACCCTGAAGTGGAATTAATGGGTCGCTCTTTGTTTCTTGTTTCAGCCTTTGTTTTAAAGTCTATGTTGTCTGATATAAGTATTGCTACCCCAGCTATTGTTGTTGTTTCCATTTTCATGAAAAATCTTTTTCCATCCCTTTTTTTCAGTCTGTGTGTATCTTTCAATCTGAAGTGAGTTTCATGTAAGCAACATATGAGTCTTATTTTCTTATCCATTCAGCCACACTATGTGTTTTGATTGGTGTACTTAATCTTTTACATTGAAAGTACATGTTCTGACGGTTAAGTTCACGAACTCATTCTAGAAAAAGTGTTACATACCTCATTGCTGAATATCACTAGGGTCACCTTCGAAGAACTCCCCTTGGGAAGCTATGCACAGGTGCCAGCGTCTAGTCCACCCTTCAAAGCAATTTTGGAACTCTTTTTTGGGAATGGCCATCAGAGCTGTTGTTGTGTTACCCTTGATGTGCTGAATGTCATCAAAATGTCTTCCTTTCAATATTTCCTTTGAGTAAAGAAATAAGTCATTGGGGACCAGATCAGGTGAGTAGAGAGGGTATTCCAATACAGTTATCTGTTTGCTGGCTAAAAACTCCCTCACAGACAATGCCGTGTGAGCTGGTGCATTGTCATGATGCCAGAGTTGTAAATTGTTGGCAAAAAGTTCAGGTTGTCTAACTTTTTTACACAGCCTTTTCATCACTTCCAAATAGTAAACTTGGTTAACTCTTTGTCCAGTTGGTACAAATTCATAATGAACAGTTCCTCTGATATTAAAAAAACAACAATAACATCAGTGCAACAAGTTCATGAACTTAATTGTCACCCCTTGTAATTGTTGCTAGATATGTAGTTATTGCCATTTTATTCATATTTTTTTTTATTCCCCCCCCCTTCTTCTTAAAGAAGTCCCTTAAAATTCTTGTAATACTGGTTTGATGGTGATGAACTCCTTTAGCTTTTTCTTATCTGGGAAGCTTCTTCTCTGTCCTTTGATTTTAAATGATAGCCTTGCTGTGTAGAGTAGTCTTGGTTGTAGATCCTAGCTTTTCATCACATTGAATATTTCATGCTAATCCTGGCCTGCAAAGTTTCTGTTGAGAACTCAGCTGACAGTCTTATGGGATCCCCTGTGTAGGTAACTAACTGCTTTTCTCCTGCTGCTTTTAAGATTCTCTCTTTGTCTTTAACCTTTGGCATTTTAATTATGATGTGTCTTGGTGTGGGCCTCTCTGGGTTCTTTTAGTTTGGGACATTCTGGGCTTAGTGGGCTTGTATGTCTGTTTCCTTCACCAAGTTATGGAAGTTTTCTGTCATTACGTCTTCAAATAGGTTTTCAATTCCTTGCTCTGTCTATTCTTCTCGTACCCCTGTGATGTGAATATGGTGTGCTCGATGTTGTCCCAGAGGCCCCTTAAACTATCCTCATTTTTTTGTATTCTTTTTTCTTTTGCTGTTCTGATTGGGTGTTTTCTGTTACCTCATCTTCCAAATCACTTATTTGATCCTCTGCTTCATGTAATCTCTTGTTGGTTCCCTATAATGTATTCTTTATTTAGTTATTGTATTTTTAATATCTGAGAGTAGTTCTTTTTTATGTTTTACATCTCCAATGTTATGTTTCCTATCTTTGTCAAAGTTCTCACTGAGATCATTGAACATCCTTATAACCAGTGTTTTGAACTCTGATAAGATTGCTTGTCTCCACTTTGTATAGTTCTTTTTCTGGAGCTTTGTTCTATTCTTTTATTTGAGACATGTTTTGTTGTATCCCCATTTTGGCTGCCTCCCTGTGTTTGTTTCTATGTATTAGGTAGGGCTGCTATGTCTCCAGGTTTTAGTAGAGAGGCCTTTAAGTATTTGGGTGTCCTGCAGAGCCCAGCAGTCAATGAAGCTATGTGCTTCAGATGTATTCGGTTGTGTGAGTTCTGTCCCCTTCTGTTGTAGTTGAGCCTTTGTTGCTAT
The DNA here is from genome assembly GCA_033961575.1 of Aselliscus stoliczkanus. Classification (NCBI taxonomy): domain Eukaryota; kingdom Metazoa; phylum Chordata; class Mammalia; order Chiroptera; family Hipposideridae; genus Aselliscus; species Aselliscus stoliczkanus. The sequence continues at coordinate 36,839,025 of CM066738.1, forward strand.
TTGCATGTCAGTAGGAGGTATTGACCCTCAGGGTGATAGGTTGTGAGGACTGGCCAAGAAAACTACAGTGCAGAAGCTATTATGCAGGGGCTGACCCTACAGAAGGGGATTCATTTTAGCAGGGTTCTGATGCCTGCTCAGTCTGCCCTTTGGACGTGCAATTTGTGGAGGTGTATGGGAGGTGCTCTGGTGTGATCTAAAACTAGTCACTAGGTGTGTTGATTTTTGGATCCCGTGGGAGGAGCTCTGGTGCAGGCCAAGGTCAGCTGCTGCCTGTGCCCTGCACAAGAAGACGTGGTATCAGCTATAGAGTGATTTACAGATGATTTCCACTTGTGCTGGTCTTGGAACTACCTAGAAGATGCTAAGCTGTGAACCAAGGCCAGCTTCCTTTATTGCCAGATTTGGGGCAACCTAGCAAGAGTTATGAGGCACTACTCTAAGGCCATGTGCTGCTTGTTTGGGGTTTGCGAGTTTTTGAGAGATTTTAGAAAAGTGTGCAGCATGAGCCAGGACAGGACATTCGTATTGAAAAGCCACTGGAAGTGGTTTGGGTGGGCTGGAAAGTTGGGCAGTTGAAGTTGTTAGCTAGGTTGAGGAAGACTCAGATATGGCACCTGCCTGTGTCTGTAGGCTGGGTGAGGGGAGGGTGCAACAAATGAATATGGCTTCTGTTAGCACTTCCATTTGGGAGGAAGCTGCCCCTCCAGCCCTCGCCCAAAAACCAGACAATTCATTTTCTCCCCATATGTCTCTGGAACCTTTTGAGCTGATGCCCCAGCTCTCAAGCTCAGAGCAAGTGAGCCTGTCAGCAAACTAGTCCATGTTTGGGCCCCTTACGAGGAGCACTTGGGACTCCGGCTACCCTCAGTCTCACTTAGCCACAATCTCCACTGGTTTTCACAGCTGATAGTTGTGGGCACTTCTCTTCCCAACACTGGAACCCGTGCTGGGGAACCTTGCTCCTCACGAGGGACCTCTGCAGCCATTGGGTGTGGGACCAGCCCATTGCACATCTCTGCCCCTCCTACCAGTCTCAACATGGCTTCTTCTGTATATCTTTAGTTACAGAACTTCAGAGCTGGTTAGCTAGACTTCAGGCAATTCTCAGTGATGGTCGAAGGAAGGCACAGGTTTTACCTACTCTGCCATCTTGATTGGAAGCTCTATGGAGTGTTTTAATTAAGGGAATGGCATGATGGGATTTATTTTTAGAAAAGCAGCTCCATGACGTTGTGGAGAGTAGGCTAAAGGGAAGACGTAAGAGGTAGGGCAAGTACATGAAGGAACAGTGGTCCAGGTTAGAGGTGATGGAGGTCTGTATCAAGAAGGGGGCAATTTGGTAGACAATAAGAGTGTATGTTCCTCAGACACTAAAGAGGTGGCATTAGCAAGACTTAATTACTAAGGGGAGTTAGAGAGTGATGGGAAAAAGGAGTTAAAAATTTCAACTGATCTGTCCAGGTTGATTTCAAGTTAATAGAAAGGGGAATCACTGAGAAGGAATAGGTCTAAAGGGAAGAGACAAATAACTACTTGTGTTTCAAATAGGTTGAATTTGAGATATATATTGGATAGCTGAGAGAAGGTGTCTAGTAGGCAGTTGTGCATATAAAACCTGGACTTGGGGGAAAGATAAAAATATAGCCTTCTGGTATAGATTTGAAAGCCATTAATATATTCAGTGTTTTAACCTGGAATCCATGAACAGGCTTCGGGGAGTTCACACCCTCATATGTGCATATGTGTACTTTCTTAGGCTGAAGATTTGTGTTGATCCTCACTACACATGCACATCCCCATACCCAGTCTCTGCCTTAATCTGTGTCCCAAGAAGCTGCTAGTTTGGACTGCATTAACTGGACTCCCTTGCCATTCAACGTATGTCATTTGACAGTAGCTTAGCCATTGGGAGGCACTGGCAGGACATGAGAGGGATGAGGAAAGTGAAGGTGGGAATACTTCTTCCTCCTCCCTCCCTGTTTTGGATTCCATTTCTGACAGAGGCTGTATTCCTCCAGGACTTGTCCAAGCAGCTCTTGTCCAGAAGCTCCTCTTTCCTAGACTCCTAAGTCTCCAGAAAAACCATTTCCTCCTTGTGCTTTCAGTCCTGGGGTGAGGAATACTTCCTGCTCTTGCTTTTCTTTTGGAGTCTTGACATAAGTATCTCCCTGGTTGCCTGAAACCTATCCATCCCATCTTAGGAATTGCTTCTTCCAGTCTCTGTACTGTCTGAGATTCCTAACTCATCTACCCTATGTCTTTTTATTTTATTTTAATGCCCTAGTATGCACATGTGGCAGGAAAAAAACTCTGACAAGCCATGGAAATAGGTGTTCTCACCCAAAGAACGTGGCCTGTGAACTATGTCCTGTGGATCCCTGTGTACCCTCATTTACCCTTAAACAGTTTCTAGTTTCCGAGTCACAAGAAGTTATTATCACAAATCCCAATGAAAGTTACCCAGCGAGTATTGTTCCAAATTTCTAAAGACTGGCCTTAACTATTGCTGAAATTAGAGAGAAGGAAATATGAGTGTCCAGAAACTGTGCAAATTATATATGAATATGTCCACTTACATAAGGAAAGCTGGATATCATACTGATAGCTTTGATTTAACTTGAATATTCTTGATATATTTGTTGATATTTATTTTTTTATCAACTTTTTTTGAGGCAATCAGGACGGAACTTTTTTTTTTTTTTAAGATTTTATTGAGGAATTGGGGGAGGGGAACAGCATTGGGGAATCGGGGAGCAGACAAGTTGCTGTCCTTTTGTTCTTCAGTCTAGTTGTGGAGGACGTTGCTTCACTGGCCCATGTTGGTATCGTCATTGCGCTCTTCTTGGATGAGGCAAATCGCTCGCCGGCCTCTAGGTGGCTGCTCACAGCGGCTATTGGCAGCTCACGCTGGCTGTCAGCTGCTCACACTGGCTGCCGGCCACTCACTGTAGCCTATGGCAGCCCACTGCAGCAGGGGCTGCAGCCTACACTGTCCCCAGGGCTCGCAACCCAGCTCCAGGTGGAGCTGTTGTTAGCTGTAGAGGGCAGTGTCACTGGCCCTCATATGTGGGATCTGAACCGGGCCGCTGGCATCCCCAGACAGCTCTTAACCAGTGCGCCACTTGGCCGGCCTAGGATGAAATTTTTGATAGCCAAGGAACCCAGGAATGTCTCTGCCATCTGAAACTACCTCAGGGCAGAGCTGCCAAGAGAATTCTGTATAAGCCATGACAGTGAGTGAGGCCTCAGAGTGCTGCTGTAATATCTAGTCATCCAGTGAAAGTTTCAGTTCAAGACTTAAGCAGTACCTCCTGTTGTCTTCAAATTTGAAAATACAGATTAAGTACAAGTATGAGTTTAAATTGGCCAATTTACGAACTAGTGGCCCCACCCATTGCAAAATGTGAATCAATTAATAAATAGCTCACACTCTAACAATCACAATCAAATTAACAATTCCTTTCTCTATTTCTCTCCCTCTCACCCCTTCTCTCCGCCGCCCTGCCAATGAGATACAGGAGCTGACAGGAATAGGTCTGTTATAAGTGGAGGGCTAAACAGAGACGATTCCCTATAGTCTTGTCAAGCTTCCTTCCTGCTGCATTTTTCCTACTGACACACCTCATCAACATACTTTATTCTTCCTGACTTTTTGTTGTAATGGGAAACATCAGATAACTTGGGGGCTACTGACCTTTATGACCATGTTTATAACATGCCATCCTTAAATGTAGCCAAGTCAGTAATTCATCAGAACTTGGAAGACAGAATTGCTTGTAATGGTGAAAATGGAGCTGTTTACTTCTATTCTCTTCCAGGGGAATTACAGAGTAAAATATTAGAGTTGGAAGAGACCCAAGAAAATTTTGCTTATTTTTTTTACATTTTTAAAAAGTCTTAGAAACCTGTATTCAAACAAAAGATTAAAAATAAATCAGTGTATAGAGCAGGTATTGTTCTGAATAAAGTTAGTTGGAAGTCTGAGAACACCCTGGCTGCTCCTGTAACTGTTGTGTGGACTCCTGGGAACCCTGAGTGCTCTATGTAGCCCAGTATGAAAACCTTCAATTCACTGCAACACAGAAGTTAAGTGACTTAGCTAGTTGAAGAGTCTCCTGCATCTAGGAAATTGTCTCTTAATCCACAGTAGTTTGATTACTTCCACATTTCCTCTTAAATTCTCCATTAGATTCAAGGTCACATGCTTGACACCTCATTCAGAACTTTCCCTATACTACTCATTTACAATGGAGCTATTTATTTCAGAAAATATTTTTATATTTAAAACATTGTGTGTGTGTGTGTGTGTGTGTGTGTGTGTGTGTGCGCGTGCGTGTGTGGGTACATTGAAGGGTATAGTAGTTATAGATTTTTCTCATGGCACTCAGCCAGTTCTGTAGAGGGTGTGCCAGCTTACACTCTTATTCATGAGTATAAGACCATTCTTCATGTTGTACTTCCCTCATTGAGAATGGCATCCCTGAGTAATTTTTTCAGTCTGCATGGTCCTTCTGTCTGTCATTGTTTCTGCATTGGTGTACAATTTTGATCATTATTGGCTGAAAAGGGAATCCAAGTGATTATGTCTGAAGTACTGATAGAGTAAACACTGAGTGGTAAAAGGTGAATTTTATGGTAGCTCCAGAAAATAAAAAAGGAAGGTGAAGTTCACAAAACAATTAGAAATTGGGGAAGTCTTTTGACATAGAGGGATATTATAAACCTCATTGCAGCCTGGGAGCATTAGTCAGTAATTTTGTGAACAATAACTAGAAAATTTACTATTGCTGAGGCATTTCAACATCAGCAGATATGGAGAGAAAAAAAAAAGTGATTGCTTATGCTTGAGGTTGAGAAGACAAATTTATAAAGACTGTGCTCCAAGGACCCTGTATAGGATATATTAGTTGTACCATTTCAAGGAACTGTTCTTAAAATTAAATAGTGTGCTCATTTATCAGTCCAGATAAGGATACAGTAATCAATGCAAAGGAAAACAAGATAATTTTTCCTTTTGTGTAGGCAGATATTCAAAACAATTTTCAGCTCTATTACAAGTGTGGGCTTAAATAATACTGATCATATCAACTTAACTGGGCTGTAAATGATACCTAAATGTTTCTCACTAAGTCATTGGTATAGCCGCTAACTCTGTAATAAATACAGTAAGTGTGGTCAGGAATTATCCAGAATCAGACTTTGCATAAAAGGATTGATTTTTTTTTTAAAGGAAAAACAATAGCTGGAAGCAATTATTTATAAGTGGAAGGTAATGAAATATTGAGAGGAACTTAAGAAACACAAGTGAGAAAAATAATGCCCTGTAGTTAGAAATCTTGGCAGATGAGGGCTGGCCAAGTGGTACCTTGATTAAGAGTTGGCTTTGGACGTCAGCTCTGAGCACCAGTGCCCGGGTTCAGATCCCACATGAGGGCCAGTGATGCGGTGCCCTCTACAGCTAAGATGGTGAACAACAGCTCGACCTGGAGCTGGGCTGCCGTGAGTTCCCGACGATGGTGTAGCTGCAATGGGTCTGGCAGGAAGCTGCCTTGAGCTGCCAGAAACTGCTGGAAGCTGCCGGAAGCAGCTGTCCAATGGCCAGTGGGCGACTGCCTCACCCAGGAATAGTGCAATGATAATACCAACATGAGCCAGTGAAGACTGAGCCAGTCCACAACTAGACTGAAGAACAAAAAGGACAGCAACTTGTCTGTTCCCCTCTCGAGATTCCAATGCAGTTCCCCTCCCCCAATTCCCCAGTTTAAAAAAAAAAAAAGAAATCTTGGCAGATGAAAGATACTAAGTTTCAATATTCCTGAATGCAACATGTATAAAATGAGAAGGGGGTGTGACTGTTGATTCCACAATTTATTGCTGTGCCTTTCAAAATCTACTCAATCTCACTGCGACTGTTGCCTTTTTAAGCTGGAATAACCTGTCTGATTTACCTCCTGGGGTTGCTGTGAGTACCCAAAGAGATAATGCATGTAAACCTTTCCAAGGAATTCGAGAATTCATAATAGTTTGATTTTCTTGTTCTTATATGGAACCCTAAAGACTTAGTTAGATGTGAACTTTTCCTCTTTTGAGAGAGCATTTGGTTGCATGTCTTACTGGATGAATAGCCATCAAAGTCAGAGAAAGCCAGTTTTGAGCAACACCCCGTAAGGAGTACCTTGAGCTTATTTCTCAAAAAAGAGGAAGTGAGGGAATCTGTCAATTTTGGGTTTTGTAATTCAAGAAAATAATAAAGGGATGTTTGAATTTGATTGGGACCAGGAGACAGAATCTAAGCTAGTTCTTAATATATTATTAATAGTAAAGCCTTAGATTTCATTTTAGAACTGACCTCCTTTTAGAATATGAAGTGGTACCTTTAAAACCTAACCACTGATGAGCTTACCAAAAGACGTATTTTTCTGCCGTTGGAAATATTCCCTCTCAGTGCAGTTAGAAATTGAAAATTCGACTCAGAGTGGTCATCTTTCAGGTGACATAAATATTAGATGGAATTTGTTAGTTGTTGGGCTAGGGTTTTCTTTGAGTTTCTGAGTGCAAAGAGATTGGTTCCTGTAGAATATTTTCTGGTAGCGTATCTTATTTCCTTGCCTAGCTATGATGTAGGAACTTTTCTGTCTCGACAGGAAGCAAAATTTATACTCTACTTATTTACTTTTGGCAAAACAGTTCCTATTTTAACACCTATTTGAAAGTGTAAAAATATTTTTTGTTGTTGTTGGGGAGAGGATGAATTATTCATACAATTTTCTTGCTTTAAACCAGAACAATGGTACATCATTCTTTAAATACCTGTCGGACAAGCTTTCAGTTTTAACTCTTTTAGTTCAAGTCCTGTACTATGTAAAATCGAGTCATTGGGTTTGCATCTGACTCAAAATGCTCAAAGTGATTCTGGGTTCTATTTGACTTCTTTACTATAAAATGCTTTTTTTCTTCATCATTTTGGAACAACCTTATACTCACACCTGTTTTGAAGTCACTTTCTTGATATTATGGAAGCCCATTAGAAGCACCTGGCAAACAGCACATGGTAGACCATTTTTGGAGTGCAACTGTGCCATATGTCAAAAACTTAAAAATCTTTTATTTCTAGCAGTTGATCTCAAGCATATGCGAAAAACTATCAGCTATAAGAAAAAAATCAGAATTGTTGATAATAGGGAAAACCCAGAAACTAGCTAAATGTCCAAAAAATATATATATAAGGAGATTTTGAAAGATTCATAAGAACTAGCCATTGAAAATGATAATGTAAAAAATTATGTTTATTCACATGATAATCATGTCATATTACTCTAATTAAAAGAATCAAATTATAATTAGCATGAATAGTATGATCTGATTTTAGTATAAAAATATACAGTATTTATTTATATTGTTAAAAATGCATAGAAAATGATCTGAAAGGACACACATCAAATTAAGTGTTTCCTTTATCCCTGATAGTGGAAATATAGATGATATTTATTTTTTCTTTTGTCTATTTATTGCAATTTTGTATTTTTTGATTAGCCTATAGTGAACATGTATTATTTGTAACATAAAATATAAAAAAAAAAGTTTAAATGATACATACATCTTCAAATAGGAGAGGGTGGTGATAAAAATTCACTATAGTTGATTCATCCTGATTTTAGGATTTCTCTTGTTAAAAAAGAACTTAAGCCTTAAAATATAAGTCTAAAAACTGGTTGTTCAGCATGTATTTATCTCAGGGTTCAAATATTTGTGGATTCACACTTTTTGATTAACTAATTTCTACATTTTCACTGTAGCTTTTTATTTGTTTGTTAAATAACTATGGGTGATGTTCACTTCTAGACATGTTATTATTAACTTTGTATTCATAAAATAATACTTCAATGCATTGATTGCTAACCATGTTCCCAGTTTATTTAAAATAATTTACATGGGGCTGGCCGGCCGAGTGGCGCTTTGGTTGGAAGCTGGCTTGGTATGCAGACTTTGGGCGGCGGGGCGCCAGTTTGGGTCCCACATGCCAGGGCCAGTGACACTGTCTTCTGTGGCTGAGGTGGTGAACAACAGCTCCACCTGGTTGCCTTATAGCTAGGATGGTGAACGGCAGCTCCACCTGGAGCTGGACTGCTGTTGAGTCGCCGGCATTGGCAACGGTGTGGGCTGCAGCCTCTGCTGCAGTGGGCTGCTGTGGACTGCAGTGGGGGGCCGGTGTGGGCTGCCATTCAGAGGCCTGTGGCCTGTCTGCATCACCTGGGAAGAGTGCAATAATGGTGCCAGCATGGGCCAGTGAGGCAACATCCTCCACAACTAGAATGAAGAACAAAGGGATAGCGGCTAGTCTCTTCCCCTTCCCCTGTTCCCCAACGCTGTTCCCCTCTCCCAATTCCCCAATAAAATCTTTAAAAAACAAAAACAAAACCGAAAAAACTTTACATGGATTTACTCACCTAATTATCACAGTATCCTATGAGGTAAATATTATTTTCCCCATTTTGCAGAGGAGGAGACCGAAGTCCAAGAAAGATGAGTCTGCTGGAAGTGATATAACCTTGTGGTACATCTGGGATTCAAGTCAAGTGGGTTGACTCCAGAGACACACAGATATGTGTGACATATGCTACAATATAGTTTAATATTTACCAAAGATGAGATTAATAAAAGCCCGCACTTAAATTAAAATGGAACTTCTAACACCATGTTAGCTTATTATCCCTAGAAGTATAAAGTGGGCGACATGTTTTATAATTGAAGAAAAAAACATCCCAAAGGAGTTTTATTTCAAAAATGATTTATAAAGAGTTTTAGAAGGGCTGGCCGAGTGGCTCAGTTGGTTAAGAGCTCCCTCAACAGTGCGAGCTGAGCTCTGAGCAACGGCGGTTCAATGCCAGCCCGAGCTGAGTTGCCCAAGGTGCCGTTGAGCTGCCAACAGGTGGCAGGATGGCTCAGCTAAAAAAAAAAAAAAAAGAGTTTTAGAAATTTCTTCTCTTTTTGATAATATATGTATGATACATTTTGTATACATGTAAAAAAAAATTGTGCCACCAACTAATTCAATATTTGTTTCCTTTGGAATATTTATTCTATCTCCACTTTATCTGTGTAGTATAAGTAATTGCTTTTTTTTGTGTATATACAACCCATAAAATAACTTGAACCACAAACTCTAGTTTTCAAAAGTTCAATTCATTATCACCTTACATCTTGTTTTCAGGAAAGACAGTTATCAAAAGCTTCTCAAGTTTAGGCTTTCATTATTTAATGTCAAAGTTCAAACACTAGGAAAATAAATTTAATGCTTACAAAGATCTCATTGTACATAATATTTACAAACTACTTGACATCCTAGAAGGTGACAACCAATATTTTTACACTTTAATGGTTAAATTCTTTTAATGATCATCACACCAATTTCTCCCCTTTATCATTTCTCTTTTTCACATCTAAATCTTTTTATCTTGGCCACTTTTTTCCCCTTTCTTCTTTCTCTTTCTTTTTTTATCCCTTCCATTTTTTTCTTCTTCTAATAGTTCCTTTTTATCAATAATAATAATAATAATCATAATAATAATATGGTGGAGATAATATATACAAAATATCTGGTTCTAATTTTTTTTTTTTAAAGATTTTATGGGGACTTGGGGGAGGGAAACAGTGTTGGGGAATTGGGGAAGGGGAACAGACAAGTTGCTGTCCTTTTGTTCTTCAGTCTAATTGTGGAGGACGTTGCTTCACTGGCCCATGTTGGTATTATCATTGCGCTCTTCCCAGGTCAGGCAGATCAGTCACCGCCCACAGGACGGCTGCTTGTGAAAGCTCTTGGCAGCTCATGCTGGCTGCCAGCCACTCACAGTAGCTCATAGCAGCCCACTGCAGCCCCACTGTACCCTATGTCATTGCCGGTGACTCAAGGCAGCCCAGCTCCAGGTAGAACTGTTTTTTGCCATCTTAGTTGTAGAGGGCGCCAACATCACTGGCCCTCGTGTGGGTTCTGAACCGGGGCCCTGATGCTCAGAGCTGGCGTCCCAAGCCAACTCTTAACCAACGCTCCACTCTGCCAGCCTTCTAAATATTTTTTTTTTTTTAAATAAGCTAATAATACTTTTCATGACAGTGAATGAATAATATTTTCTGAGAATAAAAACAGAAAAGCTGTGCCAGAATCCCCAAAATGACATAAAATAAAGAAGTAGCTTTCATCACAAAAGATTGTATTCCAGTTACTGGTAACAAAAAAACTGACTAAAAAATGACTTAGACAATTTTCTTTCCTTCTGATAGCTTGTCCAAAGGCAAGTGATTTCTGGTGTTACTCAGCGGCTCAATGATATCAGGGCCACGGTCGATATGGTTTCCCTGACATTTCCCTCCAAGTGATAAGGTGGTTGTTGCAGCTTCAGCCATCACACTGGCATTCAAGATGGGATGAAAGAAATCATATTTATAGGAGAGCAAACTGTTCCATAAATCCTGTGCAAATTTCTACTTACAGTTTGTTTCTACACTTGTTTTTATAGGATTAACTCTAATTATACAGAGCTGGGAAGTGTATTGTAGCCACTAAAGATTGCCACCCAAATAACAAATAAATTTTCCTTTAATAAAAAGGAAAAATTAGTATCAATGGACTTATTAGTTATATATTTCTATGCAATAAATATCCCACAAACCTGGTAGTTTGAAATAACAAACATTTGCTTTCTCACAGTTTCTGTAGATTAGGAATTCAGGAGTGACTTGGCTGAATGTCTGTGGCTCGGGGTCTCTCATGTGTTGTAGTCAGGGTATCAGCAGGAGCTGCAGGCATCTGAAGACTGGACTGTGGGGCTGGGGGATCCACTTCCATGGTGGCTCACTCACTCTTAGCAGGAGGTCCCAGTTTCTTACCTCATGGGCCGCTCCATTGTTTGCATAGGCTATTAGCAGTAGATAGTAGAGTGTCCTGTAGTAAAGTTTAAATTCAAGCAAAATGCATCTTTTGTCACAAGTGACTGGTTCTGTAGAGCAACTCACCAAACTCGTAAACTCAAATTAGAACACCTCTAATGTGCAGTTGAATTCATTGTGCAATAAGCCGAAATTAAGTTTGGTACCTATATTAATTTGCCAGGGTTGCCGTGATAAAGAATCATTTTCTTATGATACTTCAAACACAAGAAATTTGTTGTCTCACAGATACTAACATGGCATTGATTGAAGTGTGCTTGTGATGTAGCTACACTTATTTCTGTGCCAAACATCCTAATGTTTTTTAATATGCATCAGTGATAAACAAAAGAACCCCCAGCTAAGAAAGAAGTATGTTCAGTTTATTTTGCAAATGAATCACATTGAGTCTAATAAATAGCATTTTTATAAACTGTATCTGTTGTCTTCATAGCACAAAGTTACTTGATTACTAGTGTTTTTAATCCAAGCTTATAGTTGTTTGTTTGTTTTTTTTAAGATTTTATTGGGGAATTGGGGGAGGGGAACAGCATCGGGGAATCTGGGAAGGGGAACAGTCAAGTTGCTGTCCTTTTGTTCTTCAGTCTAGTTGTAAAGGACGTTGGTTCACTGGCCCATGTTGGTATTATCATTGTGCTCTTCCTGGGTGAGGCAGTCACTTGCTGGCCATTGGATGGCAGCTCACAGCAGCTCATGCTAGCTGCCGGCCAGCCCCACTGCAGCCTACACCGTCGCTGGTGACTCACGGCAGCCCAGCTCCAGGTGGAGCTGTTGTTCACCATCTTAGCTGTAAAGGGCACAGCGTCATTGGCCCTAATGTGGGATCCGAACCAGGACCCTGCTGCTCAGAGCCGGTGTCCCAAGCCAACTCTTAACCAATGCACCACTCGGCTGACCCCCAAGCTTATAATTTTATTATAGTTAACATTATCTAGGTTATAAGACTAACCTTTACAGACCTTGGAAATAAAGTATTAGTACACAACTTAAAGGAAATATGGCAGCATTAAAGCATCAGCTCTTCCATGTGTATATAAGAGCTTTTCAGCTTTTTAGGAACCTGAGCTTAGAACATCCAAACTCTTAGGCTGTATTTACCATTGAATGATTTTTTTCTCAACAGTGCTCTGTAACCTTTTAGAATTGTGCCAACAGGGTGATGATATTCCTTAACACTCTGCTGGTCAGCTCCATGTGTCAGAGCTCAGGATATCTGCTTTTTAATTGCCATATTCAAGGTCTAATTATTTTCTTTGTATTGGGACAAGAGAACTGTAATGACGAAGTAAAATCATTAAACATCAGTGAGTAAAGGAATAGAGTCTTCTTTAATTCTGCTGTGAATTAGCTTCCGAAGCATAGCTGTGGCTGAGGCTAATTTCTATCTCAACATTCTCTTCTCAGTTCCTTGGGAGGTCATATAAAATATAAAGGAAGACTGTACAACTCTTGTCTTTAAAGAGAAGGGAAGACAATGGATTAAAAGGTCATTGTTACACATAGACTTATAGATTGTTAATAATTAAAAGCTTATTAACCTCAAAGTGTTCTATAAATGAGTAACATATAGTATGCAAGTCAAACTACACATATGGGGAAAGTTGCCATTTTGATTAAGTGGCCTAGAAATATATGGTGCTGAACAGAGTTCACACTTTTTGAATCCTCTGAATTTAGACACTCAGATTTATTTATTTTTTTATTTATTTTTATTTTTATTCTTTTAGCTGAGCCATCCTGTGGCAGCTCAGCTCGGGCCAGGCATCGAACAACAGTTCAGGGCTCAGCTCACAATCTTGAGTGAGCTCTTAACCAACTGAGCCACTTGGCCGGCCCCCCTCAGATTTCTTTGAAACCTATTTTGCTGCTTTACAGGTTATTTATTATACTGATGTTCATGATTTTTTAAATTTCTGTGAATCTCATCTATTTTAGGAAGCTACCACATGACCAAACTCTCTTAAAAGCAGGGTTTATTATTGTATCTATTAGAAGACTAAAAAGCTGCAAACATTTGATTCTGTGAGGGTATGTGTGTGTAAATATATGTGCATACAATGCATGATGTTACTATGCAGCATGCTAAATAAATTGTATATGTATGTGTTTATGTGTATAGATTTACCACTTATGAAAAAGCATAACACATGGCAGAGATTGAACTAAGTGTTTTTCATACGTTATCTCATTTATCTTTATAATAATTCTCTGGTGAAGATTTTTCTACATCTATTAGGTAAAGAGGCTCGGGCTTAGTAAGTGGCTTAGCTGGGATTTGAACAGAGTTTTGCTGATCTCTAAAGACCATTAATGTAATTACATAGTGACCATACTCTTCCTTTTCACTACAGAAAAATCTCCACCAATTTGCTGATGTTGAGTACAAATGATTTTATGTGGCTCCATAAGAGGAAAAAACAGTACTTCTCTATGAATTCAGAAAAGATTTGCCCTCATATCAACCTTTGAAAATTCTAAAAGCAAGCAGGAGATTGGATTACTTATGTGATTACTGTGATAATTCCAATAGGCAAATTGTAGTCACCCATCCCTGGAGTCCAGCCAGTCTGTGAGCCTTGATGTTGGACTCAGAGGGACTGAACTCAGTGTGTGGGAGAAAGGAGAGCTGGATGTGGCCATGGCTGGTAAACAGTATTTCACAGGTCGACTAAAGAATACAGGCTGAACAAGACATTGTTGTCTCACACAGCAGGGAGGAGGGAATTTCCTGGGGCCAGAGACTGGGGCGATGAAGTCTATAGTCTAGACTCAGCAGTATCACAGGTCACCAGTGTAAGTGATCATCCACATACTGGGTTGTAAGTGATCATCCACATACTGGGTCTTCTAAAACTTGAAATGAGTAGATTTAACATGTTTGAGCCTCAGTTTCCACACCTGCAGAATGGAAATTATAGTTTTTCTCAAAGATTGTATGTAAGGATGAATGAGACCATATTTATGAAGAGGTTTCAATACAATGCCTGACCCATAACAGATAAAAGTAGTAGTAGAAGTATGAGGTATGATCACAAAATATGGTGAATGCTGCTTCCGAGTGCCATCCAATGGAAAGTCAGGGATCTTCAATACGGGAAGCGGTGCCCTGAACCTTAGTAACAGCGATTGACTAGTTCAGCTTGTTTAGTGCAATCAGTTGGGTTTAAGCTACAGTTGAGAGAAAGTGTGTTTTAAAGTGTGCTATAAATCATAGGTCACAAACAACGCTTTTACATGAAATGGGCAAATGATCTCATCCTCCATCATGACAATGCTCTGTTTCACATATCACTTCTAGTATGGCAATTTCTGTCAAATAAAAACATTACGATGTGTCCTCACCCACCTTATTCATGGGATCTGACACTGTGTCACTTCTGGCTCTTCCCCAAACTCAAAATGACCATGAAAGGTAAACATTTTGAATCTATTGAGGACATCAAGGCAGCCATGAGAGTGCAACTAAAGACAGTTATGAAAGAGGACTTCCAGAACTGCTTCAGAACGTATCAAGAATGATGGGATAAGTGTGTTCAAAGCAAAGGGGAGTATTTTGAGGGGAATTAATGACAATGTGCCTTTTACTGTAACAAAACTTTTTAAATTTGAACATTCACTATATTTTTAGATCACACCTCATAGTACTAGTACTACTAATAATGTCATTTGCAGCCATACGATAGGTGTATTGGCCCAGTGGTCCTGAAATATACTGTGTCAAATTTTTCACTGGGGTCTGTTTTTGCCAATTTGGGCTATCATAACAAATATGCCACAGACTGGGTAGAAAACTACAGAATTTTTTTCACAGTTATAGAGGTTGGGAAGTCTAAGATCAAGGTGTTAGTAAATTTGGTGTCTGGCAAGATTCTGCTTCCTGGTTCATAGACAGCTGTCTTCTCTCTGTGGTGGGAGGGGCAAGGGTGCTCTCTGGGGTCTCTTTTAATAAGGGCACTTATCTCATTTCTGAGGATTCTACCCTCACCTCCTAAAGGTCTCATCTCCAAATACCAGAACACTGGGAATTAGGTTTCAACATATGAATTTGGGGAAAGAGGAGGACACAAACATTCAGTCTATAGCAGAATCTCTGCTTGAACTTGTGATCATGCTGACTTGATGAACTCATTAGATTTGCCCTTACCATTTGGACATTTTTTCCTTGCTTTTTACAAAATCTTTTTAGAGATCAGCATACATTTTTATAACCATTTACAATTTTAAAAAACTTGCCATTGAGTATAATACATACGAAGGGTGCCAAAAAATTGTATACACATTTTAAGAAAGGAAAATGCTGTCTTAAAATTGTAATACTCAATATATACTGATAGCAAAAGGTGAATATGTTTGACTTCTGCAATTACAAGATGTGCTCAAAGTGGTTACCATCAGTGTCCAGACACTTCTGATTATGGTGAACTACTGTTGGAGCAACGATGACCAAAGTGTCTACTTGTATTGCTATGTACGCTGTTTCTATTTCTTTACACAGTACCATGAGTCTCAAACTTATCACGAATGCATGGTATTACAGGAGTGTTGGAGGTTCTGTTACAAACTCCTGCCTTCATTGTCATTGTACTTCCACAACATTCTTGAATTTCAAATACCACTTCAGAATGGTCTTGTGCTCCTCGAACGACAACCATGCTTCCACCATTTTCTTTGACTGTCCTGCCTGTTGCATAGTGACACTAACATTCATTTGATTAATGCTCTCCTTTGAGTGAACCTCATACTAGTGGACATATTGTTACATAATTCAATTCAACTTCAAAAAGTGATACATAGATAACATCTGTTTGTTAAAATGTTTATACTTTTTTTGGCACCCCCAGTATATACATATATCAGGCATAGAGCTTGATGAACAGTTTTGTAACCAGTACCCAATCAAGAAACAGAACATTTCCTCTTTCACTGCAGTATCCCCCAAGGGAGTATATCCTGAGCTCTAAAGATTAGTTTTGCCTGTTTTTGAAATATATGAAATTAGAACCATATAATTTATATATGCCTGTTTCTTGATTCTTTCAGGTAACATTAAGTCTATGAATTTCATTCATATTTTGCATGTAGCAATACTTTGCTCTTTTTTAAAAATTGCTATTTAATATTCTATTGTGTGAATACACCACAATTTATCCATTCTCCTATTGATGCACATTTGGATAGTTTCCAGCTTGGGGATATTCTGAATAGAGATTCCATATTCTTGTGCCTGCCTTTTAGTGTACAAATGGATTATTCCTACAGGATATTTACCTAAATTTGAGATTGCTAGGTCATAGGGTGTGCATATGTTTAGTATCTTTCACAAAAGAATGTATCAATTTGCATTCTCACCAGCAGCCCACTAGGTTCTTTTGAGTGATGATTGCTTATTAAGAATTATTCTCCCTGCATTGTGATTACTTTTAAAGCATCCTGCTGAGCAGAATGCAGCTGTATTAAGAGCTGGTCCTTGTGGGCACTAGATCCCATACAGATGACTGAGAGCAGGGCATGCCCTGGTGTGTGTAAGAGAGCTATCGGAACCATGCATTTCTGCTTTTGTTTTATGGCTTGATATATTTTGATGGCAGTCCTTAACAGCTGTGGATTTCTTTTTCTAATGTTTTCTTGGAAACTGAAACGAGTTTGAAAGTAGCCTGATTCATATAGACCACACAAGTAAGAAGAGGCATATTAGATAACACCAATATGGGCTAGAGTGGCGCCAGAGAACAAAAAAGAAAAAAAACTCACTTATTAGGTAACTAGTAGATCCAAGCATGAAATTTAGTAATATGCTGTTTAAACATAAAAGGTTAAGAAGAAAAACTTGTTTGAAATCGTAGAAGTGTCTGACAGCTAGTGTAAGGAATGTGTGAGTTTCCATGCTGACATCCTCCTATACCAACTTTGGGCTTATCAGGTGGCCTCCAGTTTTAGCAATGGGGAGAAAAATGGGTTATAAATATGATACCTTGTGTTAATTGAAACCATTCACAAGCCTCTGTATTTGGGGAAAAATCATGCTAGAAACCGCAAGCCAGCAGGAACAAGTAAAAGTTTCAATAATGGATTGAGCGTCTACTAAGCTTGAGGTCTTACACATGCCCTCCCTGCTTTAACCCTCAAACCCTGCCAGTTGTGTATTTTCACTATCCTTTTTCCCACAGATCAGTACCAGAGATTCTAAGTAACTAGTCCAAGTTCCCAACATTTGCAAATGACAGAGCCACTTTCAAATCCACTTTATAATTCCTTACTGCCTCATGTTGCCAGAGAGACATAAAATGAAGTACTTGTACATTTTGGCAGTAACAGCAGGAAAACTATTTAAAAAATTCTCTGATAGACTTTACAAATGCTCTTTAAATCTCTGTCATGCCACTCTGTATGGTGGAATTAGCTGAATACCAGTTGACTCTTTCACCTTCTGCTATGTTACACAGCCAGCCAAGCCTAGACAACTGTCTTTGTTGTCCTACTTCCCTGTCTGTATCCATCTCTGTTCCCTTATGTTTTAATTTTCTAACTCTTTCCCCTCCCATATAGTGGCCTCATCTGTATAATGGGTCCTTAAGCTGTCCATAGCTCTGCACTAAAACAGCCTACTTATCCCATTTCCAAAATGAATTCAGGAAGCACTCAGACAGCACTGCAAAGTGTGAAATTTATGGTAGTTTGGGGGAGTGATATTAGTGCAGACATGTCTTCATAGGCCGGGTTGGAATCGTCTCACAGCCATTAAATTATGTTGCTTCTCCTAACACAGTCAAAGTAGTTTGGGGGGGTGTTTTCCTGGCTGTCTCACTTAGAAAGCTTCATTATGAAGCTGAGCTTAAGATGCATATGAACTGGTGGCCCAGATAAGGAAAGTGTTCCAATTCTTTGCAATATCTAGAATGGGTACTTGAATGATAGACTTGTATGATAGAACATACTTTCCTGATTATACAATTCAAGCACCTCATTTAATGATGGAAGCTCAAAAATGTCAAATCCAAGAATGCCAAGTGAGGGAAAAGTTAGAGCTAGAAAAAACATCTCCCAATTCACAGTACAGTCTTTTCACTATAACAGGTAATTTTTTATTTTTTCAGTTTTGTTATTATAATCCTACAGATGTCTAAAATTAAGCAAAATAAATCTAGTTCATTAAATCACTCCAAACAGGCTCCATTTCCAACATCAAGTAGAAATACAAAAGAATCAACATTTAATTGGAAAAGATTATGGGTAGGAAAAAAATTGTCAGACTTGTTCTACCAAAAGTCATCATCAGATGTCTTCATTACAAGCTCAGAGTGTACATAAAAACAATCTGCTGTTCACAGCATGTTCATGGCAGTTTATTCCTCTTCTAAATCAGGATTATGGTTATATAATTTCCCATTCTCAGTACTTGCTCATGCTTTCACTTGTGTAAGAATTTAGATTTTTTTCTACCATCATGGACACATTGTACCTTTTATCTCTCAAAGGTAATTGAATGATTGTAATTGGCCTTCATGTGATTACACATTCATGTGACAAGATCATATTTGCATTATTCTGATTTCTACTGAGAAGATGTAAAGGAGTCTTTGGATTTTTGTCATCTCTATGTCCTCTTCTAACCCATCAGTCACAGCAGGCTGACAACACAAGGCATTTAGTCAGCAGGCCATGATGGCCTTACAGCTGTCTGTTATTCAAAATAGAATTTAACTTGGAACTTGACATTTTATCATACACCATAACCCAGTTTTCTTATTTGTTATTAGTTTATATTGTTAAGCAGTGTGGTAAAAATAAAATTCTGTTCACTACATTCTCTGTAACAAATTGAATGTTTAATAGGTTGACAAATAATAGCTTTTAAATAACTTACAAATCTTTATATTCTCTACATTCTTCATATCCTTCTTATTTTTATCTACTCCAGACCTTTTATTCTAAAACTTATAAAGTTGCTCCTAAGAGTGAGAGCACATTACTCTGCTGTTGAAATGGGAGGCCTTTCTTCTTTGTTACATGTTCACATTGACCATTTTATCTATAGGAAAAAAAGAGGAAATTGAAAAACTCCTGATTCATAATGTAATTGCAAGTGAATTAATAGTGTGAAACAAATGTATGATTACACAGAGAAGCATGGGGGTGGCATTAGTCACTCAAAATCTATGCAGATAATATTAATAGAAATTGGCTATTTTCACAAAGTGTAGCATCCTGATAAAAAATTTTTAGATAACTGAATTTTTTTGATTCAAGCACCAAAACTTTAAAAATGTAGCTTTTAATGGAAATCTTTCTAAAATATTCTATAGGCATTCCTGTATATATAGACAGATGACCCAAGGATATCATTTGAAAAAATCCACAATTTTACGGTAGTAAAATATCACTAGCTCTGATTTTATATGTTTTTAGCTCTCCTCTCTTGATTTTATTTTTTCTCATATTTGAATCCACTTGATTCTTTCTTCAGTTGCCTTTCCTCCTTCTAGTGTGCTATGAACTGCAAAACCATATAACAGTGCTGCAAAAAGTCCGTGTATGGAGTGACTGGAATTCTTAGGAAAAGCCTTAGAGAATAATGTGGAACTTTAGTTATGGCTTTTGGGGGCACCAGAGAAGTTTTACAATTTTGAAATAGTGATTTATTCTATTATGCACTGCTTTGTTCCACACACATAAATGCATGTGAAATAAAATAATGGTAACTATACATAATGATATAAAAATGTGAGGACTGGAAATGTATGTATAATAACTAATATGAAGAGGCTTTTTTGGCAGTCAAACAAAAAAGGCAGACTTAGTTAAAACTTTTGTTTTCATAGATGATAATGAATAACAGGAATAACTGTATGTTTCCTTGTCCTAAGTTCTAAAAGAATGTCTCATAGGGAGTTGATTATATGTCTTTTAAAAAGAAAAAAAAATACTATGTTTAGGACTGTGTTATAGTAGACTAAGCGATCTTACTTCTTAGTATTGTTTTTAATAAAATTATAATCATCATAAGTAAACAACAATCAAACAATTATTATGTTATAAATACTGTGAATCAAAGAATGTAATACAGAGGTTTGTTTCCAATGGCTTTAAACATCTTGCGAGAAAACTCATATAACTAGCCAACTCAAGTTCATGTATGCTGCCATTACTGAATTTGTGTTAATCACAGATATAACATTCTCAACATAGTTCTTCAATTTCACAACTAAATAAATATTACTGTGTTTTCCCCAAATGCTTACAAGGACATTAACATCAGCCAAACCAGCCAAGATATATCATCTACCATTTTAGTGGATGCCCACATCCAGTGACTGATCTAAGCAAAAGCAGAAAAGGCATTTCCTTCACCCAATCTGTGACAGCTCTAAAGGGTGTCCCAGTTTCAGAGCTCCCCCTAGGATCAGCTGATGCATGTGATGACTGCATGGAGCCCAGCTTTCCTATCTACTAAGTCTGGCTTTCACTTCCACCATAGTTGTTAATCTCGAGAACATTCCCTAATAAATTTCTTGTACTCCAGCCTCCATCACAGAGTCTGCTCTTCTAGAAAACCAACATGTCACAGTGTGGGTCACTTGGTGCAAGCCACCAAGATTTATGTTCCAAAAGAATTACAGTCTAGTTTAAAATACAAGACACAACTGTGCATGCTATGTATGGGCCAGGGGCCAAATGAACCGAGGGAGCTCTGAATGCTTTTACATCTCAGAAGCTAGGGAAATTGCTGAGGGCCAAGGTAATCGAGGAAGGCTTCTCAGAGGAGCTTCTCCTAAATGTTTCCTTCTTGATTCCAAAGCACTCATTTCAGTATGCTAACAGTTCCCAACACTGCTACTTTTCTGGGCATGTTTGTTTATAACAGTGTCTAACAATTTGAGGGATCCTATTCTTACACTCTTATGTTTCGGAAGCCTCTTTCTAAATCTTAATGATCTGTATGAATACCATGCAAGTAGCAATAACCCACAAAGGAAGCAAGAAAGCAGTTGTGTTTATTGCAGCAGAAGCATGTTCAGTCGCTGCCTTTCT